>OV049924.1:65671351-71019062 GCA_920104205.1 Eupeodes latifasciatus | reverse complement strand
ATTCTGTTGATTCGGAGCCCCGTTGTATAGGACCTCGTTGGAATAGTAATGCACGTAAGAAGCTTCGGCTGTTCGATATAAGCCACACACAGGACAACCATAAACGATCATCGGCCGTATGAGGGCCATATAGCAAATTACCTTCACTCTGGGGTCAAGCCGACTGCTAAAAAACAGCCGTTTCGTTAGAGCGAAGGCTCCTCTAGCCCTGGTCAGAGCAGCATTTATATGTCTGTCGAAATATAAATACTGATCTAACCAGATACCGAGGTACTTCACTACACTTTTGCTCGCTAGTGGCTGCCCGTGAAGATCAACGATGACCATCTTGCGCCAATTCTTGCACGTATGTATGTCTCCGACTTCTGGACATTTATTTTCAGTTTCCAAGTCGTCGCAATATCTCTGAATCTTGTCGAAATCACGCTGCAAGAGAATTCTAATAACCTCAACCTTTCGGGCCGTTCTGTACGCAATTAGATTGTCGGCGTACGGCTCTTGTTTCAGCTTTAGCTGACCGAGGAGGGGCTTTATTTCCTCCTTGAGCTTATTAAGGCTTTGCTTGAAGTGGCTGATGGCTTCCTGTTTGGCTTGCAGGGCCATCACCAGTTCTGTTTCATCTTGGAGGTCAGCCACTACCTCCAAAGCCTTCGTTGTCGGCGGGACTGGCTCTGGCTCCGATAGGATTAAATCCATATTCGGAGGCCTGAAGAGCTTTCTCCACCTTCGGACACATATTATGTTTTCTCAGACTCGGCGTAGTCTGAGAACTCACTCTCGGTGGTAATTCCTCCTTTACCCTTCTCCATGTCTTTCCGCATATCACGCCCCTTAGCGGAGTTGGCTCTCTCAACTTTATTTGGACTGTGCTTCTTCAGCTTCCTCTTCTTGTTCGTTGTTGCTGCTATCCACTGGTCAGATGACTGACCAGATGTTGTTGCTGTTATTTCCGGTACCGCTGCTGGCGCCACCGTAACATCACCTGATGTGTTGGCAGAGGTGTCTTTCGATACCCCTGCTTTTCTCTCCTTCTCCATCAGAAAAAAAGCTAGAATATTTTTCGTGCACTCCGCACGGGACAGTCCAACGCACTAACCATCATGCCACGGGTATTACTAATGGGGGCTTTCGCAAGTAATACTTTCCTCAGAACGTGAATAATATCGTAAGTATCCACTCAAGTCGTATTTTTTTAAATTTAATGTAGCAATCAATTTAAATCTATTCATCATTTTAAAAAACACAAATCAATAAAACAAAAATCATTAACGATCAGATCAGTTCGAGCTGTTATTGAGAAAAGTAAGATTAATTTAAGTTCTCAAAAGAAAATTCCTTCGTCCGTCTCGTCAGCAGAGCAGACATTCATTTAAGTGCAAGTTCCATGTGATTACAAAAAATATAAAATCTGTGAAGTCGTTTCTAGAAACAAGAAAATTTTATTTTCTAAAAGTATTTTTTGTTTTATAAATAACACGTTCTGTGGTTTGACAAATTGCGTTTCTCACAATCGAATGCTTGGTTAAAATAAATTATATAATTTCTTCGGCTACCTACGGCACGGAGAAGAAGGAAGGAGTTGCGCTAGAATAATCGAATATTACAAATATCATCTCGAAATGACCTGACTTTTGTTAATGAAACATTTGTTGTTGTTTTTTGTAGATAAATCGAAAGTAAACGAAACAAAAAATGGACAAATACGTCAGAGAACCGTGCCCTTTGAGAATCATTGACGAAGTTGATGCATCCTTTGCTATGGGGTTGATTGGAGGTGGTGTTTTTCAAGCCATAAAGGGTTTTCGAAATGCTCCATCTGGATTTAAAAGACGAATGGTGAGTATGCATGCACTGCTTCAAAAAATTATAAAAGTTTAAAATAAAAAAATCCATCCAAAAGCAACTTTACCACTTTGCTTTTAAGCGATTTAAATAAATAATTAAATCAATATGAATTCGATTATTCCTAACGATTTAAATGACGGAACAAAGTGTATTTTTTTCATACTATGTATAATTGACACTTTTCGAGATCAAACGGTTAAAAAGAAAAGAAGTGTTTTAGGTGATTTCTTAATAAACGTATTTTTATGCCATAGTTAACATTTGTATATCTTTAATTATTGCTAATTTATCAAATTAGAGCTACATATGTTAGAAGTAAAGCAAAGTGGTAAAGTTGCTTTTGGATGGATTTTTTTATTTTAAACTTTTATAATTTTTTGAAGCAGTGCATGCATACTCACCATTCGTCTTTTAAATCCAGATGGAGCATTTCGAAAACCCTTTATGGCTTGAAAAACACCACCTCCAATCAACCCCATAGCAAAGGATGCATCAACTTCGTCAATGATTCTCAAAGGGCACGGTTCTCTGACGTATTTGTCCATTTTTTGTTTCGTTTACTTTCGATTTATCTACAAAAAACAACAACAAATGTTTCATTAACAAAAGTCAGGTCATTTCGAGATGATATTTGTAATATTCGATTATTCTAGCGCAACTCCTTCCTTCTTCTCCGTGCCGTAGGTAGCCGAAGAAATTATATAATTTATTTTAACCAAGCATTCGATTGTGAGAAACGCAATTTGTCAAACCACAGAACGTGTTATTTATAAAACAAAAAATACTTTTAGAAAATAAAATTTTCTTGTTTCTAGAAACGACTTCACAGATTTTATATTTTTTGTAATCACATGGAACTTGCACTTAAATGAATGTCTGCTCTGCTGACGAGACGGACGAAGGAATTTTCTTTTGAGAACTTAAATTAATCTTACTTTTCTCAATAACAGCTCGAACTGATCTGATCGTTAATGATTTTTGTTTTATTGATTTGTGTTTTTTAAAATGATGAATAGATTTAAATTGATTGCTACATTAAATTTAAAAAAATACGACTTGAGTGGATACTTACGATATTATTCACGTTCTGAGGAAAGTATTACTTGCGAAAGCCCCCATTAGTAATACCCGTGGCATGATGGTTAGTGCGTTGGACTGTCCCGTGCGGAGTGCACGAAAAATATTCTAGCTTTTTTTCTGATGGAGAAGGAGAGAAAAGCAGGGGTATCGAAAGACACCTCTGCCAACACATCAGGTGATGTTACGGTGGCGCCAGCAGCGGTACCGGAAATAACAGCAACAACATCTGGTCAGTCATCTGACCAGTGGATAGCAGCAACAACGAACAAGAAGAGGAAGCTGAAGAAGCACAGTCCAAATAAAGTTGAGAGAGCCAACTCCGCTAAGGGGCGTGATATGCGGAAAGACATGGAGAAGGGTAAAGGAGGAATTACCACCGAGAGTGAGTTCTCAGACTACGCCGAGTCTGAGAAAACATAATATGTGTCCGAAGGTGGAGAAAGCTCTTCAGGCCTCCGAATATGGATTTAATCCTATCGGAGCCAGAGCCAGTCCCGCCGACAACGAAGGCTTTGGAGGTAGTGGCTGACCTCCAAGATGAAACAGAACTGGTGATGGCCCTGCAAGCCAAACAGGAAGCCATCAGCCACTTCAAGCAAAGCCTTAATAAGCTCAAGGAGGAAATAAAGCCCCTCCTCGGTCAGCTAAAGCTGAAACAAGAGCCGTACGCCGACAATCTAATTGCGTACAGAACGGCCCGAAAGGTTGAGGTTATTAGAATTCTCTTGCAGCGTGATTTCGACAAGATTCAGAGATATTGCGACGACTGGAAACTGAAAATAAATGTCCAGAAGTCGGAGACATACATACGTGCAAGAATTGGCGCAAGATGGTCATCGTTGATCTTCACGGGCAGCCACTAGCGAGCAAAAGTGTAGTGAAGTACCTCGGTATCTGGTTAGATCAGTATTTATATTTCGACAGACATATAAATGCTGCTCTGACCAGGGCTAGAGGAGCCTTCGCTCTAACGAAACGGCTGTTTTTTAGCAGTCGGCTTGACCCCAGAGTGAAGGTAATTTGCTATATGGCCCTCATACGGCCGATGATCGTTTATGGTTGTCCTGTGTGTGGCTTATATCGAACAGCCGAAGCTTCTTACGTGCATTACTATTCCAACGAGGTCCTATACAACGGGGCTCCGAATCAACAGAATTGACAATTTCGTGATAAAACTCGTTCGAGGTCACATTGCAAGAGCTATGTATGTCTTCGACCAACAATTTAATTTTCGGGGCGTTCTATCCGAACGACGAGTATTTTGAAAGTGCACGCTTGAGCGGCTTCATTCCACCAGAGGCATTCCTTTTTTTAGATAGATGCGGTCTGATACAGGATAGATTGGCAGTTCCGCTAATCTACCACGTCAGTCGACGAACCGTGGATATGCGACTCCTGTACAATCGGGACATCATGGCACAAGGCGGAGCAGAGCTCCTTCGGTTCAGTAGGGCTGTGTGCGAACGGAACCGAACTGATAGGGTGAAGCAGGAGAACCAGTTTTGGTGGCTTCAATCGGCACTTGATAGTGGGTAGTTGGGATGGAGTAAGCCTTGGCAGGCTTACATACTTGTTTTATAGTTTTAGGGTTTAGTTTTAAGTAGAATAGGCATGGTGGCACAAAAAAAAAATACAAAAAAATACAAAAAAAAATTTAAAAAACATGGAAAAAAAATAAATAAAAAAAAGACAACAAAATATAAAAAACAAAAAACGTTAGATAGCTAGATTTGCTGCTGTGGTTGTTCTAGTTTTAAGTAGTTTACAGGTAGAATAGGTTGTTTAAGTTAGCTTTAAGTTTTATATTAAGGACCTTTTTTAAGTAGTTTTTAAGTAAAAGTAAAAAAGGATATTGAAATTAGTTTTTTTTTAATTTTCTAATGAATAAAAAAATAAATAAAATGGAATTGAAGTTAAATAGATCTTAGGGCCAAAAGGCATTAGCATTAAGTAATATTGTTTAACTTAGAGTGTCTGATGTATGGGAACAGTAAGTTAGTTGTAAGTTATGGTTAATTAGGCTAGTTTTATAAATTTTTGTCTAGCTTTAAGATAGGTTTAAGATTGAATTAATAAAAATGAATTAAAAAAAAAAAAAAAAGTGCGTTGGACTGTCATGCGAGAGGTCTTGGGTTCAATCCCTGCCTGTGTCACCTAAAGTTTTTTTCACGGCTACTGCTCTCTTGCGAGGAATTGACAAATTCTCCAAGAGTAATTCTTGTCATGAAAAAGTGCTCTCTCAAATTAGCCGTTGGGATTCGGCATATAAATTGTAGGTCTCCTCTATCCCTGCAATTACTCGCACACAGGAATGGTTGAGAGTTGTAAGTCACTAGGCCCTGGTTCTCTAATGATTTATTTAATTTATCCCCCATTGTCCTTAAACACTATACCTGGATATATTTTTTTGAAATGATATATTTTTTCAATTAAATTTGTATTCAAACTGTATTTATGACACTCTGGCAACAATATTTCCCATTTATAGTTATTGTTTGTGTCAAATGAGGGAGTTTCGTTCTTTACGATTTATATTTTTAACGAAAGAATTTCATACTGTCAATCACTAGAATGATGCCATCAAATGTCGAATCAATGGGGGCATTCACTAAGCTAGTGGCAACGTAGTCAAGGGATTCTGATTGGCTAAATGCAACTACAAAAGTAGTTAAAATTTCCCCTCCGACGTAGTGTACAAATTTCGGCTACAAAGTTAGTTCACACTAGACGTTTCACAATCAGCTGCTCGGTAAGGACACAAGAATTCAAAATGAAATTAATCTTTCGGTGTTTAAATACAAATATAAATCAATCATATTATATTATATTTTCTATTTGGTTTACCTAATTGAATTTAAAAAGAAAAAAAACTATTTAAAGTTCTGAAAACACAAATGATTCCTATTTTATATATTTGTATTTGTCATTAATATGACAGTTCCGGATTGACTAGCTTTGTAGTGCAATTTTGCATTCACAAAGCTTGTTGAATTTTGACTACGTAGTCACTAGCTTTATGAATGCGCCCAATGTTTATCAGTAAAACATTTCAGATCCCTCCTGTTTCAATTTTTACTGACAGTTATAATTGGCCCCTTACTAAACCGAAATTTCAACACAGGTTGACATTATCAACTGTCAAACCTTAGACAGCAACCTGGGACTAGGGCTGGGGCTACATTCTGTAAGGAAAAAATTAACGATCGTTTTTGCTTATGCAAACGATTTGCTTCTGTAATCACAAAAAAAGGAACAAATTCGATTTCATGCGTTACAGACTTTAATGATTTCGTTAACGCAAAATTTCCTTCGTTTTTGAAATAAAAGAAACGTTCTATTTCGTTTCGGTTTAAATAGAATCTGGACCCAGATATTTCCGATCGCTAACGTTGTAACGTTTGTATGTTGTCAAAGTACAGAAATCTTTGATACAAACCATACCAAATTCATGAAAAAATGGGTGGATACCACGCCCACTTAATGCACAATTGTAGTGCCTATATTTTTATTGGTCTGTACATATATGTATAAGTCTACCACTTTACTAAATTTTACAATGCCTTAAATTGGAAATTTTATGGCTTTCATAAGAAAGTGGGTGTAAGCATATATGTATACTGCACCATCATGCCTACCTCATTGCGAAATTTCAAGGTTCTACGCTCCCGGAAAGTTCTTCATAATTTTGATGATCAGTCAATTATTCAGTCATTGAATTAGTCAGTTACGGTTTTTGTTGTATCAAGAAACTAATCATTACATCGTCATCGTTCCCTATTTTGCAGTCTATTTTAAGCAAAAATGAGATAAATACGTCAAGTTTATGCAAATGACATAATCTGTAGTCTGCCAAAACTCCCTAAGCTATTCTTGCTCTATTATTTAATTACAAAGAATTAAAACTCCCAAAATCTGATTATATGAATACTGATTGTACTGATGCAAATGTCTCAAAATATGAAAAATTGACTTAAGGGGTTTTAATTGAACTTCGACGATTGATAATTAAAGTTAAAGAGGTCCAAACACCGGATGAGTTTGTTACTGTAAAATGAGAGTAGTGCCAGAATTTGACTACATTTATGCATAGCGATGAAATTTAATTATGTTATTCTCAACTTACTTATTCCAGTTGTTCTCCTTGGTTCTCGGACCCACACAAAAGTTCAACATTTCACTCACTTTACCATCACTGCTGAAGCTGTAAGTGGCTCAAGACGTCCAACAGTGGCAAGTCCCAGAAGTGTAGGACGTTTCCAACTATTCAGTGATTCCCTCACTAAGTTCAATGAGAAATGTGTGAATACAATTTCGGAGGCTGACGATCTGCCAAAAACCGAAATTCAAGTAATGTGGGTTGCCCCCGAAGCCGGATCGGGTTGTGTTTCGATTTCAGCCATGGTCTATGAAGGTTCTCATGCTTGGTTCTCTGACGATGGTCGTCTAACTCAAAAGATGTGCGAAAGGAAATCCGATGTGAAAACAGTGAAGAAAGAATGTTGTGCCTGTGATGAAGCTAAATACAGTGTAAGTTGTGATTTTTTGAATTTTTGTTTTTGTACTAAAAGATTCTCTTTAGTTTGTATTCGAAGGAATCTGGTCGAATGAGACTCATCCCAAGGACTATCCTTTTGTAGTTTGGCTAACTAATTTCTCGGATACCTATTGTTGGTGCTTCCCACGACTCGAACTTTAACTTTTGGGGTGAAAATCACATCGCTACCGATGGTTTTCGTTCACTGGCTGAATTTGGCTCCCCGTCTGCTCTTGAAACAGAACTTCGTGGAAAGGGTTCGAGATTGAGGGCTCTCATTAAAGGTGCAAGCTTATGGTATCCAAATGTTAACCAAAACACGTCGTCAAACTTTAGGACCGATCGGAAACATCATAAGGTCTCGTTGGTTTCCATGTTTGGTAAGCTTAAAGCTCTTAAGGGAAAAAGCTTGGTGAATGTTTACTAAAAATAAAACTTCTTTTTTCAGGTCCATCTCCTGATTGGGTTGTTGGTATCAGTGGATTCGATCTTTGCACTGAGGACTGTTCGTGGAAGGAATCAATGGACTTTGATTTGTTCCCATGGGATGCTGGTACCGATAGTGGTATTACTTACATGTCTCCAAATATTGAAACCATCCCCAGAGAGAGAATGCACAAAATAACAACCATGTACCCTGAAGATCCAAGAGCACCCTTCTACAACCCCAACTCAAAAAAAAAAAACAATAATACAAAAAAGAATTAGAATATAATCTTTTATTGTTAGCAATTAGAAAAATTAAGGTTGTACCTTCTTTTTTCGAATAATTTTCAAATGAGACAAATAGATATTTTTAAACAATGCTAATAATAGTGCGAACATTTTTTGTTTAGTTTTCTTTTAGGGATAAATAATATAAAAAGAATGACTTATACGAGGTACATTAACTTCGGAAATTTTTTGAGAAAATTCAAATGTTATTAACTTCCCATAGGATGGTCCGATTTGTCGAATTGAAAATGTTGACATTTTAAGGTCCTTAGAGTCGAAATAAAAGATTTTTGGAGAGATGTATGTGCGTGTGTGTGCACGTACGTCCGGTCCGGTCGTCCGTACTTCCGTAAGTTCTGGAACTTTTTTTCGTCGTCCATAGCTCAAGAACCAATTGAGATATTGACTTCAAATAAATTTTGTTATACAGATAATAATGCAGAATCATGCAGAAAGGACTCTCAAACAAATTGAGTGGTTGGTTTTTTTAACATAGCAATTAAAAAAAAAAGGTGAACCAATGACGCTAGCGACTTGAGTTAAATTTTATATTAGTATATAAATAAATTATTTATTATTAAAAGTTTATAAAAAAAAACATCTTTATTCGGTCACTATTTTCCTAAGACTAATTTACAATTTTGAAACTAAGCTTAACATAACTTATTCTAACCTGATACCGCAGCATATCAGCAACTGGCGTGTGTTCTTTCCAGACGCTGTGTCAGCAAACGCAGCGCTCGTGTTCGCTGCTTACCCAATAATGTTCCCACGGGAACGGAAGTATTGTCGATTCAGCTTTTTGTTGGTTTTAGCTTGTTTGTCGTTAACTTATATTTGGGAAAAAACCGTTTTTTTGTAAATAAAAAAAAACTGAAAAAAATATTTATCCCCTCGAATATTTTACGAACAAAAAATGATTTTATCTCCAAAATAATTGTATGCAACGAAAAATAACGTTTTTAACATCTGGTAAAATTATGAGAAAAATCGAATTGACAGTTTTTGTACAAAAAATAAAAAACCTAAAAAAAAAACAATACTAAAACTTGGTAAAAATTTACTTTCAACTCAAATATCTTTTCAAAAATTAGAAACATTGGCTTCAAAATAATTTTATCTCACAAAAAAAATATTTTCGACATTCAGCTAATTTTTATAAAAATCCAACAGTCAGTTCTTTTATAAGAAATTAAAATCTACAAAAAAAGTACGCAAATAGTACTAAAATTGGTAAAAATTGTTTTTTTGACTGAAATCTCGTTTACAAAATAGATTTTAAAATCAAAGTATTTAATCATATGCAAAATATTTTTTTTTAATGTTTAAATTTTTTAGAATAATTAATTGGAATGGGAAGTTATCAGTGTGGGTCGCAGTTTTTTTTGTAATATATATTGAAAATATGTTCATATTCAAATAATAGCTTTTATGATCACTTATTTAAAAACTCTTTTTAGATGATGTGATGTTGGCTCCATATAAATAAATCAATAATAATTGAGGTGAAAATTAAAATTGACAAAGATTT
The DNA here is from genome assembly GCA_920104205.1 of Eupeodes latifasciatus. Taxonomy (NCBI): domain Eukaryota; kingdom Metazoa; phylum Arthropoda; class Insecta; order Diptera; family Syrphidae; genus Eupeodes; species Eupeodes latifasciatus. The sequence continues at coordinate 71,009,358 of OV049924.1, read as the reverse complement.
AGTTAGATATAAACAAATTAAGTTAATTTTAATTTGAAGTGCATTTCTTCAATGTTAAGGTTTGTTGATCTTAATTCCTAAATTAAATTCCCTAAAATTAGAATGGCATTATTTGTAAAGTGATTACTTAAATAATTAATTTCACCTGACAAACATACAAGCCCATTTTAAAAAAGCCGTGTAAACGATATTTCATTTCAATTTACATATTCATACATAAAAGTGTCATTTTAGTTCAAGTGAACATTGAAATGCACGTGAAGGAGACAATAATTTTAAATTTTTTTACTTAAAAAGGATTTTTAGTATTATGCCCTTTTTCCTTAGAATGCAAAAAAATATTACACTTCTTTAGCCGTTTGTCCGTTTTTTGAAACAGCCAAAATGAGGGTGAGGAGGATTGTAGGTTCTTAAATTAATTTTGTTACAGTTTTGGTTTAATACATTAATTTAACAAAATTATTCCCTAAAAACTTCCTTACATTTTTATCTACGCAACAGCCTACCAACCTAAACAGATATACTATCGTACTTATTCATGTAACTATTTAAACTCACTCTGGACCTATCTGCTTCCAAAAGGATAAATATAGGAAAATATATTTGCAAATAGGTACATATGCATAAATTCTCAATTTTTTTCAATTTTAACACAGTTGTTTCGCACTGCAAAATATTAAAGAAAATAGTCTGAAGCTACTATTAGAAGGTCAACGTAAACGGTCAACGCGTTGACTCTTTGACTTTACGTCATTTGTAGACCTACAATTAAAAACAACACAATAATTATGTTATATGTTTACATTGTACCAATTTTAACATTCTTTCACACCCTAATATGAAAAAAATAAAATAAATATTATTTTGTCTAATCATGTGATAGTCAACGTCTTAAGCATTGACGCTGTGAATGTTGACGGTGCGTTGACACAGAAAATTTAGATGTTTTTATAACGTCAGAGAGTCAACGCGTTGGCCCTTTAAGTTGATTGTTTAATTCTAGCTCGAGTCATGTCTTAATTCCAATCACGAAACGACTTAAGTCCTTACAATTCTGCTTAATACACACCAACCTACCCTCCTTAATACTTACTTTTCTACATACCTACCCACCCACTACCCACATTACAATACAAAATACAAATTTTTAAAAAATACCTACATCGAATGTATTTGCTATGGAAAAATTCAAAATATGGCAACGAAGCATTGTATCACAACTTAAATTTGAAAACGTTGCTTTTAAATTTTCAGATTTCACAAAAATAGAAAATCTAAAATCAAATGAATACAATTTTCTGCTAACAAATCTAAAACACATACAATTAAATGTATTGTTTATGCATACCTTCTATACATTGATATGTATGAATAAAAATAAATTCAGGTAACGTTGGTACGACTGATTTTTGTTTACATTTGAGTAATTTATTTTATTTATTTATTTCAATATTTTTATACTTCAAGTCGCTCTTAAATTCCACACTTAATTTTCGTACAGGCAGCGCCCCCTTGGTCCACCTTTCGTAACAAAATTTTGTGTTTCATGATATTCACTATTCAAAGATATATACAAAGAGCAAATGCAGCTGTGGCTTAATTAAATCATTCACTGAACCATTAGTGTGTTATTACACTCACTTGGGGTCTCCATTGAACATTTCCGATGACGGGACTATCGGCAAGTCATCAGATAATCCAATAGAGACCAACAATCCAACATCCAGTCCATCGCAGTTTGGATTTTTCGAGCGGATCAAAATCCTGTCATCAAATTTGACGTTTGTGTTGTGTGTAGTGTTTAGCGTCCATTTTCCACAGTCTTTTTGACATTAAAATTTCATTTCGTTTAAATTGTCGTCGAGTGCGGTCATGCCTACATATTTTTATTGTATATTAAGTGAAATATATCTAATTTCTTATATTGTTGTTGTTTTTGAGGTTGCTCATGGCAAGACATAATATGCCCAGTCAAAAAAAAACACTGGATTGCGGATGAGATTGCGGATGAGATTGCGGAAGAGAAGTTGGATTGGATTTTCATTTTACTCTTGTGGAGCCTCAGGGTCAGACTTTTTTGGAAAGACTCAAATAAGTGCGAAAGAGAAAGTAGGTGAAATAGAAATACTTTAAAAAGTCTCTACCCGCAGAGTTTTGGGAAAAAAACACTCTAGTAAAGATATAAATCCTCGGTAGCCATATTGGTTTGCCTACAAGCTAAACCGGAAACTGGCCTCATAAAGTATTTCTTAGTGTGCGTGTAATTTCTCCTCTAATTTATGAAATTTCCCCTAAAAACTCAGTAATTTTACTCGTTGAATTCTTCCACAGGGGAGAGTACGATAACTTAGGCGACAAAGTTTAATGACGGATTTGTATAGAACAGCTAAAAACAAGCATTTTTTACTTTGGGAGGGGGGTTCTATCTCCCCCCGTTTAGGCGGTAGGGGCAATTTAAAAAAATATGTACATTAAATGGAAAAAAATAATTAAAAAATAACGGTAATACTTACAATTAAGTATTATACCTTTTTTTAAAGCCAACATTTTTAGCTTGTTTTTAAATCAAGTCAAAACTATGCATAGTTTTTGAAAAAAATGTTTTAAACTAAAAATATATGCAAAAAAATTAAAAAAAAAGGTTTAAAGTGTAGTTTTTCAAAACTTTTAAATTATTTACTGTTTTTTTTTTAGAATTCATTGCTCTTATTTGTTTTTGATCAAAAACTGAAAACTAGATGACTTTATGTCTTCTAGTTCTTGAGAAAATTGAAAATTACCAAAATAAATATTTTAATTAAATTACTTTTTCCTTGCTTAAGTATTAACGTAGTCTTATTTTGATAGTAATAATCGAATATGGATTAAGATATACCTAGGGTAAATTAATTTTTCTTAAATCCAGCTTATTTAAATGCAAAAGAAACTTTGCATGCACCCCATCTTGCACCCACCGAACCGTGCCCCCTCTCCCCCTTGCACGCACTCCAACTTGCACCCACCCCAAATCCTATAGTGTTCCCAAGCAGCAAAAACAAAAAAGAGCAATAAATTCTGAAATAAAAACAATGGTAGATAATCTTGAAGTATTGAAAAATTACACTTTAAACCTTTTTTTAACTTTTTTTTACTCAAATTTTGAGTTTAAAATTAAATTTTTCAAAAACTACGCATAGTTTTGACTTGAATTAAAAACTGGCTAATAAAACAGAATGTTGGCTTTAAAAAAAATGTATAAAACTTAATTGTAAGTATCACCGTTATTTTTGAATTATTTTTTTCCATTTTAAATAATATTTTTTTTTTTAAATTGCCCCTACCGCCTGAACGGGGGGAGATAGACCCCCTCCCATAGTAAAAAATGCTTGTATAAAGCCCCTCTACCAAAAACCGTTATTATATCTTGTCGCCTAAGTTATCGTACTCTTGCCCTTCCACATTACAAATACAACAATGTAAACAAATGGGTTTTGAAGGGTGATACGCACGAAGGATTTATATCTTCATATAGAGTGTTTTTGGTTCTGGGTTCGGGATTCTTGGATTGTTTTTGACGTTTCTCTTTCTTGCCTTTCTTTGTTTCTTGGCGTTGCTTTATTTTTCTTTCTATTGTTACCAAGTAAACAAGAAATATTCCGCCGGACAAATTCAAGTGGAGCAAAGACCTTATAATGAAATTAAATGAAGGAATGATTGAAAGAGTCTAGCTTGGTAGTTTAAGCTTTGGAATGTTTCACCCGTTGAAATAAAGTGTTAGTCAACTTTTCTGGCCCTCAAATTTGTATTTTTTTATGTCGTTTTCAATGAAAAGCAAGTTAAAAGTTTCTTCATTCATCCTTTTATAATTTAAAAACGATGGTTGATCATTTGATTTTAGTTCTTTTGTCTAGAAAATGAAGGATTCTCTCCAGATTTCAATCCAATTCCTATTTTTACATTATTCGGAATTATTATCCGTATTCATGATGTTAATAATCATTGCTGTAGTAAAAAGTGCAGTTTTCTTTAATTATTTTCACACTTTGACTTTGTGGATGAGAACAAAAAATGAAAGAGAAGTGTCAAAAACACGCAACGCAACCGAAAAACATCCTAGTTACCGCGTTTACAAGGAGAATTGAATCCGAATTGAATCAGGATTTAGCGCCGTATAGACCTGGATCGGATCGAAATAGGATTACTCGATCCAATCCCACTGAAAGAGGTGAATCGAATCGAAAATTTGTTTGTAAAGCTAGGCATACACGATGAACATGTTCGGCGAACCTGCTCGTGTTCGCTGTTTGTTTTCTCGTGTATGGGCTTGTATGCGAACCGCTCGCTGTTGGCGAAAATTTTTGATTTTTTCATGTTCGTTAGCTGTCATGTTCGTCGTGTATGGCGATGTTCGCGAACAAATTCTCATTTCTCATATGAATGTCGTCGAGTGAGCATTGCGGAAGATGGCAACTGTAAGTCATACTTTTATAGATTTTTTTAAATCTTCGTGTGATGTTATCTCCAGTTCTCTCAATAAATTAACATAAGAACGAATATAAGGTTTCGGAAGCCAGTCTTTCATACATAACCTATTTAACTTCCCATAGGAAGTTATTGTAATGGGTCCGATTTGCCAAATTGAAAATTTTGACATTTCTCGACCGTACGTTCGCGACGTTTTTTTCGTCGTCCATAGCTCAAGAACCAGAAGAGATATCGACTTCAAATAAATTTTGTTATACAGATAATAATGCAGAAAGATGCAGAAAGGGCTCTCAAGAAAATTGCGTGGGTGTTTTTTACCACAGCAGTTTAAAAAAAGGTGAACATTTTTGTTGAATTGAATTTAATTAAATTTAGTATTATACATATAATGTAATGTCATACCAAACAAGTATATTTTTGGAAAAAAATCCAATTAACAGTTTTTTCATAAATCAAAAAAAAAAACTGAAAAAAAAATATTTGTAACCTCGAAAATTGTACGAATAAAAATGATTTTATCTTCAAAACAATTTTGTGCAACGAAGTATAACGTTTTCAACATCTGGTAAAATTTTGAGAAAAATCAAATTGACAGTTTTTTTATAAAAAATGAAAACCTAAAAAAAAACATTACTAAAAGTTGGTAAAAATTGAATTTCGACTTAAATATCTTTTAGAAAATTTGAGATTATGGCCTCCAACTAATTTCATCTTATAAGAAATATTGTGTTCAATATTCGGTTAAAATTTTGAGAAAAATCGAATTGACAGTTTTTTTTACAAAAAATGAAAATCTAAAACAAAAAATTAATAAAAGTTAGTAAAAATTGATTTTCGACTCTAATAACTTTTCAAAAATTTGAGACATTGGCTTTAAACTAATTTTATTTATTTTTTTTCACATAAGTAAATTGCCATAAGGGCAACTACTTGCGCTTGTTTTTCAGACATCCTTCTTTCTTGAACAATCGTCCCGATATGAATGTTTGTCGTTGTGTTCGTCGTGTGTGGGCTAACGCAAACGAACATGTTCGCTGAGCATGTTAATCGTGTATGCCTAGCTTAAGCCTGAATCGGGGAATCGAGTTATTGGTGTGTGAGGTTTTGCTTGTGTGCGTGCGATAAGTTTTTTCCCTCTTGTTTGTTCTAAGCTGAATTTAATTTGGCGTTGGCGCGCGTCTTTGTGTTGAGAGCATTGTTATAAAATGTGAAATTTATTTGAAAATTATTCACGTAGCAGTACGCACACAAACAAAACCCAAATGTCATTTCGATTCCTCGATTCAGTGCCTACATATACCTGGATCGAAATCTCAATTCGATTCGATTCGATTCCTCGATCTCCTCTTGTAACCAGGGTAATAATGCGAGATTGATGGGATGGGTGTTCAAAAGAAAATATGCGAAACACGCAGCATACAGAAAGTCTGAGTGTAATAACACACTAAACCCTGGTTACAAGAGGAGATCGAGGAATCGAATCGAATCGAATTGAGATTTCGATCCAGGTATATGGTGGCACTGAATCGAGGAATCGAATTCAAATGGAATCGAAATGACATTTGGGTTTTATTTGTGTGCGTACTGCTACGAGATCAACTTTCAAATAAATTTCACATTTTATAAGAATGCTCTCAACACAAAGACGGGTGCCAAATTAAATTCAGCTTAGAACAAACAAGAGGGAAAAAACTAATCGCACGCACACAAGCAAAACCTCACACACCAATAACTCGATTCCCCGATTCAGGTTGTGCCTGGTTACACGAGCGCAAAAAAGAATTACTTTTGTGGATACACACAGAAAAAAAATTAAGTGGGCATGCAAGAAATAGAGGAACAGTCGGAAATTAAAACACAAAAAACTTCGTTGGATACTCAGCCGCAGGTACAGCACGAGCAAAACAAAAGCAAATTTGCTGTACATTCTACTTCGCCGGCAAATTAGAAATGAAAATGTCTGTCAAAAGGAGAACGTTTGAGAAAGAAACATGATTTTTAACGCAAAACTCATATCTGAAGATGAGGAAAAAGACGAAGCTTGGCATTTTTTTCAATCCCTTTCCTTCTTTCTAAAGCGGCATATACACGCATCAAAATCTCATCAAGCATGTGAGAGTGTGTTTGTAAATTCTTTTTCGTGTTGAATATACACACATCAAGCATGAGTCATCAATCATCATTTTTTCGTAGATTTTGGATGTGAATGGATGTGCGGATTCTTCGTTAGAAAAATATGAGTGACATGGACGATTGTTGCATAGCTCTGGGACTAGCGCTGGCGTTAAAAATGAAGAGGAAAAATTTGCGGAAAAAACGGATCTGGATGAAAGAGTGGCTGAAAAAACGAAAGCAGTTTACACATGAAAATCATTTGTATGAACTGAAATTAAGTTCGCCAAGTGACTTCAAAAATTTCGTTCGCATGAACGAGGAAACATACAACCAACTTCTGGAAATGATAACGCCCAAAATTATCAGAAAAGATACCGCAATGCGAGAAGCTATACCTGTTAGTCAACGTCTGTCAATAACTCTTCGGTTTCTGGCTACAGGCAATACATTTGCAGACTTAAAATTCATCAGTGCTATTTCTGAACAGTCTATTGGTCGTATTGTCATGGAAACGTGCGAAGCTATTATTGAAGTCCTAAACGATCATATCAAAGTAAATAAAACATTATTTTTTCAATGTAAATATTTTTTACTTGTATTATTTTCTCTGTATTTTAAATCAAAATTAGAAATATAACTATTTATATAGGTATAACAACGCTGGCAATGAACGGTACACTTCAATTAATTCTAACAAAAAATTTTTATCCTCCATCATGCACATTTAAAAATATCCTTCCGAATGATGTCTTCACTCTAGCAACGCAAAAACAAGAATGATGCTTGATCAAGCAATCAATCACGAATACACACTCTGCAATCACTTGTCAAGCATAGACCCCTGATTGAAGAAAAATCAAAACATTTTGATTTCGCGTCAAGCACACACACACTCTATACGTGTTTCAATTTCACAAACACACTCTTACATGCTTGATGAGATTTTGATGCGTGTATATGCCGCTTAAAAATCATCCGCTCTCTTTCGTGAATTAATTCTTTTTTGCGCTCGTGTAACCAGGCACGTTTACAAACAAATTTTCGATTCGATTCACCTCTTTCAGTGGGATTAGATCGGCGCTAAATCCTGATTCAATTCGGATTCAATTCTCCTTGTAAACGCGGTATAAGAAAACGGAAATGGATATAAGAACAAACTGCTAATAACTTCAAGTTAAATTTTTTTTCAACAACGTTTAGTTTCCGGTGCTCACATCTCATTCATTTTCAATCTAACTTCAGAAGAAGGGAGTCGTGCCCATTCTGAATTTTTCTCACTTCGTGTAATTTATCCAAAAAGAAAATGTGTTCTTACAAAAATAGCACATCACCTTTATCAAAAAACATTAAACAAATCATTTAATTTAAGTGAAATACTTGAAAGAATCAAGATGACTTAAATAATCATGGATTATAAATATGGTATGTATTAAAAGATGTTTGTAACAAATAAAAAACATTTTTATTTAATCTGATGAGTGTTCACTACCTAATAATTAATGAACTTGTTCATTAAAATTTATTGCGGATAGATAAGAACGGCCAACTGAAAATTAAAATTCAATTAAATAAATTATCATATCTAAGTAATTCAATTGAAAAGTACTAATTTTTAAATTATAATTTACAGATGTTTCTCGTTTGTGTCTGAGATAATCATCGTTGGAGTCTTTGCAAAGATCACAAGGTAATTAGAAAACGATTTATTTTTATTGTTATCCATGACTTCTGGGAATCTAAAATAAAAAACTTGGATATTCATAGAAGTGAAATTTTAAATGATGTTAAAACTTAATCTGAAAGAGCTATGCTGATTTCACACTAAATATTAAACCAAAAGGATACTGATAAATATCAAAAATTGATATCATTCAGTCTCTAAAATGAACACAACTTACATATATATTTCTTTTTATTATATAGGAAACCCTTTGAATTTCAACATGCTCACGGTAGGCGAAAATGTGTATACACAAGAAAAGTGCCATACTACTTAAAAGGTAGGGATGGTCAAAGAATAAAGTTGCATGTATTTCAGGATCTTGGTTTAAGGTTTTTCTGTTTCATACTTCTCATAATATTGCCAAGTGTAAAAAATTCATCGTACATGATGTTAACTCTAATCTGAAAAAAGCTATGCTGATTTCACACTAATTTAAACCAAAAGGATACTGAAGATGCTTCTTATATAAAATTTTATTCTCCTGTATAAAGTTGCTTAATTTTTGTTCTCTTTTATTGCAGATTTTCGCGCCAAAATGGCATATTAATAACGCCAAAGTAGAATGAATTATGGAAATTTGATTCAATCCAATTTTCTCGGAAAAAGTAAGTATCAAATATTTGTTCCCATTGCATATTATTGAACGTCTAGAAGCATTCTTAAATCTGAGACTAATACCCTGGTTACAAGAGGAGATCGAGGAATCGAATCGGAATTGAAATGAGATTTCGATCCAGTTATACTTCGTCAGTGAATCGAGGAATCGACTTGAAATGGAATCGAAATGACATTTGGGTTTTATTTGTATGCGTACTGTGTTGTTAGTAGCTTCTATCTTTTTAGATACAAAATTACAAATTGTTTAGTTTTAAAATTTAAATACAATAATCCTTAAAACACAAAAACACGCACCAAAATAAACTCATCTGAGAACAAACGAGAAAGATAAAACATGACACGCACACAAGCAAGACCTCACACCAATAACTCGATTCCCCGATTCAGGTTTACAAAACAGTTTTCGATTCACCTCGTTTTGTGAGAATCGTATTTCGATACGATCCAGGTACATATGTATATAGGGCGCTAAATCCTGATTCAATTCTCATTGTAAACTGGGTATAAAAATGCCATGAAGTCAGAATGTTTCCTGACGACCATTGCAAGACTACGACATTGTTTTAGTGATGATTCATTTTTAAAGTATAGTTCATTTGAATATTCATGTAACAATTTTTTTAACTGATATTTTTATATAACATTTAATATTTTTTGTGTTTCGGAAAGCAAAACTAAATTGTGTGTTTAATTTTTTTTGCAGACAAGGGGTAATCTATGGAGATGACTTTCATCTAAATCTCACCGGAAATTGGGATGGAAACGCTTTAGGTTAGTTTAAAGTTTTATTTCTTCGTATATTCTAGTTGCATCTTAATGATGATAACTTTACCTTTTCAGGTTCCCTCTACTGAGCGAACCCAAATAAAAACAATGCTGTCAATCTTTTTGTCTGAAATTTAATTAAATAATAAATTTTGATTTAATTAAAAGTGAGACTTAGAACATTTTTTTTATGTTTGCAGATTTTGTAAGACGAGATCTCTATTCTAGAAGCGTTCAAGTTCAAAAACAATTTCCCAAAAGGAGAATCTTTTTGTTAATTTAACCTATGTATGTATGTATTTGAAAAGGAAAGCGTCTTTATGATGATATCCTTACCTATTCAGGTTCCCTCTACTGAGCGAACCCAAATAAAAAACCATGCTGTTAATTTTATTCTGATGAAATAATAAATTATTAAATTTATTATAATTTCTTTCTTTCAAACTAAAAAACTAATGAATATTGTATTTGTTTATTTTGCAGGATTCAAAGGCAATTCGATGCTGGTCCAAGATAATGGAACTCGGAGACATGTTTTAAACTACTGTTGACTTAATAAAGTTGAACTGAACAATTAAGATTGTTGTTGTTTTTTGTTTTATTATTTGTATGGTTTGATAGTTTAAGGGGCCTATTATGTAAGACAACTAAGGGGCCTATTATGTAAGACAACAAGCTTTCATCTTAAGAAGTTAGATTTTTTTTTTTTTTCAAAATTTGAAAAATACAAAATTAGGTTCGAGATAGAAATTAGAATGGAAAACGAGTGCACTGTTTTCAGTGTCCCACATTTCCACAAATCATTTAAATCGCTGACAATTGATTGAAAAACTAGAAGCGCTGGGGGAAAGGTTGTGTTGTAAATTAAGGGGGTCATCCCATGTGTATTTTTAGGTTTTTTTTTTACGACCAGAAATAGATACAACTTTATTAACATAGTTCGACAGTATGAATATAAAATTTGAATTAAAAATATTGTAAAGAACACAAGTTACACCGTTGTGAACAACTCCACCTCGAAAAAATGGGCTCGCACTTCCTCCACGATTCCGGCTGATTGGCTTATCTAAAACAAAAAAAGTAAACGGCGTTTTAATCTGTGAGCCTAAATGCATAGAATGAACTATCGTCGAATGAATATACCAAAAATTGGACTTTTGGGAGACATTTGAAAAACGCGAATTTTGCGTTTTTTTTTTTTTGCTATAAAAAATCGAAATTTTTGGAATTTTCGCTTGTCGATAGTTCATTCCATGCGTTTACATGTGCTGAATCCAACCCATCAAATTTCAAGTCATTCGGTCAAGCCGATGGAGGAAAGTTTGAAAAACACAGTTTTGAGAAAAACTCGTTTAAAGTTTCAAGTCCTCTTAACTATGAAAACATCAACTTACCTTTCAATCGGCGATGTCTGGTCCATAGAGTATTCCTTATTCTTCTTCTTGAAACTCTTTCAAAGCAGATTGTTCAGCTCTTGAATCAATTCTGGCTTGTTCAACGGCATCACTTACGCGCCGCTCAGAACGTGAGATTCGCTTTTCATCACGTTTCTCAACATAAGTATGGGCTTCGCGGCCTATAGGGCATCCCATAACCGACATTACTTTCAAATTACCTTCATTAAAGATGATAACTGATAAGTAGCTAGCAATTTCTACTATCTGTATGCCGATACTTTACCCCATATTTTTCCATGGACCATGTATCTTTAAAACGACTTCGAATTTTGAAAGTCCCTTTACTACCGTATTCTAGACATATTAAACTAGCAATTTATGAAAAAAAATCGATTTTTTGAACCCATCACATGGGATGACCCCCTTAATACATCCTGTGGGTGTTTTCATAGGTACCGTGGAGCATCGGTATGCTCCCCCGCCCCGGTTTGCTACGTAGGGTCTTGATATGCCTATTTTACTCTACTTGGTCACGAGGGACTAAGGCCTCTACACAAAACATTTAGATGTGGTCTAAAATGGCCTGTCCGCTCAATCTAAAAATATTGGGTGCATCCCCATTACCAAAAACTGTACATACATAAATATATGTAACTCTTCCAATATTCCAAGCGCAGTTAAGATTTGAGCTGTTGAGGTTCAAGTGGTCAATAATATGCTTTAGGTTTTTATTAAGGAAAAATGTAGATTAACGCTTGGTGCTTGATTGAGCGAATATTTGCGAGTATTTGAGGAATATTATAATTGTTAGAAAGTCTACACAAGTAGTATGTGCTACTTGTAATGAAAGTGTTGAAGAATGAATTATACTCATTTTTTAAATAAGAATGGGTGGGAGATCGTCGACAAGTCTTTCATCCATGTTTAAGGTGTCAATAAACTGGAGAGGTTGTTCTTTCGAATCCACCTTTTTTTATACTGTCGCAGCGGTAATCATTTTGGCGCCACCACGAGATGCATTTTGAAAAATGATTCGTTTCTGTAATCCTATAAAGTTGCGAAAGACCATCGCTTAGAATCGAAAGGATCGTTAGAATACGACTCTTGTAGTTTCAAAATGAAATTGAAATCGATTCAAAATATAAATTAAGAGTTTTGAAATTCACTTTTATCGATATCGATTTTATTTTTTCCAACTTAAAACGAAGTGAATATATACATACGTGTTCTACATTTCTATTGTTTGCCATTTTGAGTGATTTGATTTCGTTTATATCCAGTTGGTGTGATTTGAATTCTACATGACGGAACCTTAACTTTTTAATACATATATATAATGCACTAGATTCGTGAAAAGTTGACAAAGCATTTAAAATGATTTTTCAACACACCAAATGTCTTCTCTATTAAAACATTATGAATAAAACAACGCAACGTTCTGCTTATCGTAATGAATCGAAATAATCTGCAAAAATTGTTTTCTGGGTTTTATCATTCGATCGATTTCATAACTTCGAATACTTTTCGAAATCACTTTAAGTGAAATTAAAGCAGCTGACATGTATAAAATCACATTTCCCTCGATTTTGGGAACCTATGTAGCTTGTGTTGTTGAATGCTTTAATAAATGGCAGCTAACTCAACAGATGAATGCCTTACAATGGTCATCATGCCTGTTAAAATTTGAAAATCATAAAATACGTGAAAGTATGGCACAATGTTTTCGATACTTAAAATAGGTCTAGTCAATGGGGGATACAGGGGGGTCATGACCCTCCCTGGGAGATAATTTGTTTGTTTTTTTGTAGGAATTCTCTTCAATTCAAAACTAATCGTATTTCGTATTGCGTTAATGGATAGGATATGACCCCCATTATATTTTGAATTATATATTTTGTGTATATGTAAACAAAATTTGTATTTTACTTCCTTAAACTTTGTTGCTAAAAGTACTACTTTTAACTGAAGACTGGACCACAAACATAATATGAATCGGATATTCAGCTTTATTCCAAAAACACAGCACAAATTCATCAACTTTTGACCAATGGACCATCCAGGGGGGATATGAGCCATAAAGCTTACAATATATGCAGTTAAGTTGTATAATTAAAGATTTCATCTCAAAATTTGTTAGTAATTTGACGACATTGACCAAAAAGTGGTTTGCTGTCAAAAACAACTAAAATTATTGGCGCAAAATTTTAAACAACCTATTATTAAGGCCTTAGCACAATACTAGTTAACAATTTACTATATATGTACATACATAGTAATATACTAACTTTTCACTAATTTTAAACACTTTTTATTGTTTTGCTAACTAGTATCAAGCTTAAACCATTTTATTAAAAAAAAAACATGAACACATCTAAATAATGACAGATTGTGGAGCAAAAAAAAAATTTCAACTTCAATATTTCAAAACCATTTTGACGTGACAACGTCTTAAATTAGGTTGCGGCTGGGAGTCACTTATGAAAAAGTGTAACGCCCGGTAACGTTACGATGAGTCACCGAACGAGAGAGAGGCCCGCCGAATGCCTTGCGTCTCTCTCCCACTCAACTATGATCGGTTTGCCGCGCGCGCAGCACTAGAGAATTAGGCGCATTGAATCGGCGCATGCTTGTGTCTCTGTCTTTGTCTTTCTCGAACGTTCTTGGCGTTGGAAAAACAAGAAAGCGTCATAATACAAGTTCACACGTGTGGTTAAAGTATCGTCAGCTGTGTCTGTAGTGAAAATGTGGAGTGCTTAGATTCGTCATTTACAACAACTACAACAATAAAGGTAAATAATTGTACACTGATATTTCATTATCGTAAACTATGATTGATTGATTAATTGTTAGATTGACACAAAAGTTGAGAAACTGAGTTTATAGGTTATGTCATACTATTGATAAATGTTGATAGTGTTAAGTAAATTATTAGTTTAAAAAATTTGTGCAATTCTTATTTTCATTCAATTCCTTGTTCCTATTGTGCAATTTAATTATATTCATATCAATAAATATTCTACCGAGAAAAAGACGTTGTCACGTAAAATCTTCGCCCGTAAAACCGACTTTACAGGCAACCATTTTTTTTTATAAATATGTTTTTTTTTAATAATTTGTTGAAAACTAGATGATTCTATGTCTTTTAGTTTTTGAGAAAATTGAAAAATTAATTTAGCCTAGGTATATCTTAATCCATATTCGATTTTTAGTAATCTTCAATTTTCTCGAGAACTAGTAGACATAAAATCATCTAGTTTTCAGTTTTTGATCACAAACAAATAAGAGCAATGAATTCTAAAAAAAAAAATAGTAAATAATCTTAAGGTTTTGAAAAATTACACTTTAAACCATATTTTTAACTTTTTTTTTACCAAATTTTGAGTTTAAAACAATTTTTTTCAAAAACTATGCATAGTTTTGACTTAATTTAAAAACAAGCTAATAGACAAAAGTGTTGGCTTTAAAAAAAGGTATAATACTTAATTGTAAGTATTACCATTATTTTTTAACTATTTTTTTTCCATAAATAATAAATAATTTTTTTAAATTGCCCCTCCCCCCTAAACGCAACCGCTACCGCCAGCCAGACTGCCCAGACTCTAACCGAAAAAGCAAGTAAGACAACATATCAAAAAATTGACTGACCTAAAATTCTCGCTCGAAAACGTTGCGAGCTCCTATACTAATAACTTTTATTTTGTTTTTAAGTTTTCTCAAGAACTAATGGACCGATTTCAATTATCTTCTCTTTTTGTGCAAGTTCTTGTCGATGATCAAATGATCAAATTGATGATGTTTTTTGATGATCAAAAAGGTCATTTTTTAAAATTTTTCAAAATAATACCTATTAATTTGGTTTACAAAACTCGATATCTCAGAAAGGGGTCAACATTTCTTAACGAAATTTTTATGTACATACATATATTTATAAGCACTTTATTTAGTGCTTACCAAAAATATTTTTAAGACAAAATTTAAAATTTAAAATGATTTTCGAAAAAAAAAATAAGTTAATCTAGAGTTTTTGAGAAATGAAATGGCATTTAAATTTTTGAGAAAAACTTATTTTGCAGGTACATTTTTAAATTTTAAAATAAGCAAGTTCTAACGACCCAGTCGTGCATTTTATTTCTTTCAAAATTGATTTTCTGTTGAATACAAAAGATCTTAAAAAATTAAATAAATCTACTTTTGAAATGAATTTGCTTTGGATGCTCTAGAACTGAGATTTAAACACGAATTTCAATAATATAAATGTCCCAAAAACTGCAAAAGTGACAGTTTTGTTAAACTAATGGCTAAATTCAAGAACCAAACATTTTTCTCTCTACAATTTTTAATTTCTGTTGACTAAGATCAAAATACGAGTAAACATACTGATAGGGATAGTAATATAAGAAAAAAGCCCGACAATTCTTCATATCAGATCCTCTCTCATTATTTGGATTTTTCAAGTTTTGTAGCGTTCTTCGCATTAATAGTAATGGAAACACGAAAAGTATATTTTATTTTTGGAAAAAAGCTACTTTTCCAAACAATTTCTTACATTTCTGCGTCAAATGCACCAAAAAGCCTCTAAACTATTGTGATTTAGCTCTTAAATATGGCATTTTTAGAAAATTGTTGGAATCTTGGATTGTTTTCATATGTAGCGACTCATCATAAATTGCTGTAGGTACATTGTACAACAGTGTTCTATAATAATTTGATAATTAAAGTTGTCACTGTGGTACCCGTAGTCTTGGGTTCGAACCCTGCCTATTCCATCTAAAGTTTTTTTCACGCGGGTACTGCCTCTTGCGAGGAATTAACAAATTCTCCAAGAGTAATTCTTGTCATGAAAAGTGCTTTCTCAAATTCGGCTTAAAACTGTAGGTCCCCTTGATCCCTGACAACAGTACTCGCACACAGGAATGGTTGAGAGTTGTAAGTCACTAGACCCTAGTTCTCAACGGACTGTTGCGCCACCCAATTTATTTAAAGTTGTCACTTTAGCCCTTGAAATGTGTTAACATAAGGTTAAGATGCACATTATGTTATTTAAATTTTGTTAGCCTCCTTTACAAAACATTAAAGAACATTTTTAAGCTGTGATTACTCATCTAAGTGTGTGACCCCCCCCCCCCCTGATTAAAAGTCTGGATCCGCCCTTGGGTCTAGTGTGGTGTTTGTCACCTCATACATATCAGCTCGGCCTTTTGGAGTCATACTTGTGGGAATATTATGTACCATACTGATGTATCTACATACATATGTACATAGAAATAAATATTTTCATAAATATGTATGTATGTATGTTGAAAAACTTACTTTAGTTAGTTTAAGTTTTATTGGCTTTATAAATATAAATAAATTAATTATGTACATACATTAGGTACAATGTTTTGATATAACTAAGTCTTTGTATGGTTTGGTCGGAGGCCGTCTGATAAATTATATACAATTTTTTGTTCCATAAATATTTCTTCATTATTATTACTATTTCAAAACAAAGCTTTTGAAATGTTTTTGGATAATTTGGATTCTACAATGAAAAACATTTGAACTAGAAGATCCCATTAACTCAAAATATTGGTCACTTTTTCCACACTAAGAGTGTCTACAGCAAGGAAATTTCGCGGTAAAATAAGTTTCTTCCTATATTTTTCTAACAATAATTGTATAAACTATAGACTTTCAACTATACAGAATGTCCCACAGTCCACACCACAAAAGGTGGTTATTTTAAGTCGAAAAACTTGTGAGGTAAGACTGTGATTTGGGAATGCTTTCTTGAATTGCCTTCATTTACCAGAATTTTGTTTCAATGCGGATAACGGTTTTACACGTAATTATTATCGAACCCATGTTTTGCATTTTACCCTTTTTACACCAGGAATTATTTGTTTGAGAATGAATGAAAACCCAAATTGTTTGCTTAATAATATCTACATATGTATGTTTAAAAAAACAATAGCGAAATGTGTTTCTAATGTTGAGCGCAAAACTCTGAAACGACTGAACGGATTTAGTTTATTTTCATGAAGTCGTTGAAGTCCGAAGAAGGTTTTTATTGATACAAAATTTAGAATTTACACGTATTAATTATTATCTATATTAATAAACATGTAAATCGTTGTTTGTTCCTTATCGCTGAAAGTATTATTAACAGATTGCAAATAAACAGTGAGGTTTGAATTTTTGCCAGCATGCTGCAAAGAAACTAACTTTGAATTTATTATCTTATATCTTTGTGATCATATTTCAAACAATAATTTGTCCTTAGTTTACTTTGTTAAAGCGACCAACTACTGAAAATTTACTTTATTTAAGGGCTCCTTATTCATGCAGGGATTCTAAAAGTTGGTTTCTCGATGTCTCCCAAAATGTATTGAATGGGATTTAAGACATGGGGCTGAGTTAGACAACATAAACCACATTGATCCGAATCCCCTTTTATATACGACTTGAGTTCTTTGGTTCATTATCCTAATTTAAGACATACATATATTTAAGTATTTTATACGTCGTTAAATGTTGTCATTTTATGAAAACAAAATGTTCAATTTGAAAATGTTGAAAGGATGGTGGGACTGGATATTTTGTAAAAACACAAAAATAAATTTTGTTTGAATATGCAAGTTTCAAGGGAATTTCTATCACCCTTACTAACCCTAATATTATATGTTTTTTTTTTAAGAAATTCACATGTTTTGTTTTTTTTTTTTTTAAGTAACATAATGATGTAGGTATTTATTTTAATTCTCCACAAGAATAAATTATGACTTTTTGAGTTGGAGTGCCTGTTTTGGTTCCACATCTTTCAATTTTCCGTACCACATCAGCACCACTAATAACATGTCCAAAGACTACGTGCTTGTTATCCAACCAATCGGTCCTAGAAAAACAACACAAACAATTGGTTAATGTTAATTTGGACGATGACCAACTTTGAAGATACTTACTTTGTCGTGCAAATAAAGAACTGTGAGCCATTAGTATTAGCTCCAGAATTAGCCATCGATAAAGTGCCAAAGCCATTGTGTTTTAGATTGAAATTTTCATCAGCAAATTTCTTTCCATAAATGGACTTTCCTCCTGTGCCATTGTTATTGGTGAAGTCTCCTCCTTGGCACATCTTTAAAGAAACCAAATTCACATCAAAAACAATTTAAAAAAAATTACTCTTCTCTACACACAAACTCAGTAATGATTCTATGAAAAGTGCTTCCCTTGTACCCAAAGCCCTGTTCATGAGTACAAAGTGCTCGGAAATTCTCTGCTGTTTTAGGTACAACATCGGCTCGGAGGAGCATAACTATTCGACCAACATCATTGCCACCAACACGAATATCAAAGAACACTTGAGGATTTCGTTTTTCAGGTTTTGAGATAACCACTGGCGTCACATTCTCCACTTGCTGAAAGAAATGTGTCAATTAGGAGATGGGGTTTTCAACAATTTACTCTAGCAATATATACTTTTTCAGATGGTGCCTGTTCTGCATCGGCTCCTTCTTCACTTGTAAGAGTAGCGCCAGCGTGTTTTTGCAACCAATCATCATCGGCCCAAACTGGTTTGAAGCTTCCTTCTTTCACTCTCACCGGTTTGGCTAAATTAACACGAATTGTACGTCCACACAGCTCCGAGTCGTTCTAAAATTCAAAGCAATCATTAAACACAAATATTTTGAAGGGATTTCTATGTTAAATCCTACCATGTTGTCAATAGCTGCAGCCGCATCTTCGGACGCTTCATATTCGATAAAAGCAAATCCTCGATGTTTTTGCGATTCATAGTCGACGGGCATTTGAATGTCAGCAATATCACCAAATGGAATGAAAGCATCGTTTAGGAGTTTCTCAGTGACTTCATCGGAAAGGGCTCCAACGTAGATGGTTCTCTTGTCATTGGACATTTTCAAAAAATAATTGTAAAATTTTTATAAACGTAAACAAAACTACAGCCGCGAAAAGTTCATTTTTGACTGTCACTGTCACTGTACGTGTCTAATTTGAAATGTCAAATGTTTCATGTGTTCATTTCGTTCCCTTCATATCAAATGGGGAACATACAAATTTGAAACGGAATTCTGCTCGTTGCCATATCAACGAGAATAATTCAAAACTGAAATTTTTAAAGAATATATTTATTTATTTCTTTCTTTTAATCTAGTGAAGTGAGGATAAAGACTGTTTTTAAAAACTTAACATTTCTTAAAAGTTTGATAATTTTAACCCTTATAAATGTTTTTTTAGGAAACAAAATTAAGTTTTTGAAGGTAAATAGCTGATTTGTAGCTTTAAAAAGTTGCTTCACATGAGAAAATATGTGACCGTTTTTGTCTTGATGGAAAAGTTATAGTTCAATTATTTTTCCTTTAATGATTGTACATAAAGTCAAATATACAAAAAGAAGGCTTTCTGAAGCGGCCAATATGAAAGACATTTTTGACAAATCTTAATTTTTGAGCCTTTATTTTTCTAGGAACAATACAAAAATGCCAGAATCAACTGCCAAAAAGTCAAACAAAAGAAAAAAGAATAAATCAAGACCAAAGAGACATAAACCAAAACTAACTAAAGAGTTCAAGGAAACAGAGAAAGAAATAACTGATATCTTAAACAAGACTGAGCTATCAATAGACAAAGTTAAAGAAGGCGCTGAAGATCTTGTAGAGACATTTTTTTTCCAGACTACTACAGAGCCATCAAATTCACTAAACAAAAGAGAATCTCCATCGGTTGAGGAGGAAAGTCAGCAATCATCTGCAGCCGTAGAGTCACCGAGAACTCAAACCGCATCATCTTTTATCCAAGTTGAAGATGATGATCCAATAAAGTGGACAGAAGCTGAAAAAATATTTTACAATGAAAATTTACTATTTTTTCCTTCCTCAACACCAAATCCATTTATTCAAAATACACTCAATGAAGATCCGAAATTAAAGCCCGATAAAAACTTAATTCGTATGGTAAATCGTTATCATGAAGAAGGAAATACTGATCAAATTACATCGGGTAGTTCTTTGAAAAATCAAACCAATTATTTCCAAGATGATTTACTTTATGCAACAGAGTGTGCTAGAGAGTTTAATCCAATTTTTTACGTAGCGAAACTTGGGGACACGAACAGCCCATTAATGCCAAGTCGTAAATTTTTAACTTTGAATATAAAAAGCTTAAGATTTACACAGCATCCTTTGCAACAAGAAGAACACATTTTGGCTAATAAACTAGAAAACTATCTGGAGGAACATTTTGATAGAAAAGAAAAACAAATCATTCCGGAGTTAAAAAGAAGACTAAATGATCTTAGAAAGATTGCAAATGAGCTTCTAGAAGATGGCACAACTCAAAATATCATCGAACTTGAAGGAAATTTAAATAATATAAAACACCTGCGAAATAAAATTTACGAAGAGGAAACAACCAGCAAGGATTTAGTTCGAAATATTTTGGATACTTGGTTGCTGTTGAAGAATCTTCGAAAACGTCAAGAATTCCATTGGACATCGTTGAAGATTAAAATCAAACTTATCGAAGCTGATTTAAACGCAGACAATGCTGCCTATACAAAACGTTTTGAAATAGAACTTAACGAAATATATCGTGAGGAATTAGAGGCTTATTATAGAGCCAAAAGACTCAAGAAAACAGATCCGGACAAATATCCTGAGAAGATCCATAAGCCGAGCATTGAAAGAATCAAAAAAGATTTAAAGAAAACTTTACAAAAATGTTCTCGAGCACCTGGTGAGCCAGAGATGGAAATTATACAATCGAATTTATCTGAATCTTGTCGTCCTTTGGAGAAAATCAAGAGTTACGTTTTGAAAATTCTGTTTGACGGTCAACTAGTAAGTTCGACAAGAGGTTTTCGTTTGGAACCGGACCTGTCACTGTTTGTCAATGAATCTTTGGGAATTCATCTCGACCGTAGAATGCCAAAGGAAATCAAAATTAAAGTAAGTTTGATTTTTTACACTACTTTAAATTTTCTAACTATTATTTTAACAGCTCTATGAGAAGAAAAAACTTCCATCGATGCCTATCAAAGTTGCCAATATAACGATACCACTGCCATCTATGGAAACGGAAAAGCAACATTTGGAAATCATTAATTTTTTCTCTCATAAACAAGAAAATGTTGCTGGCAAACTAAAAATCAGCTTTAATTGCGATGGAGGAATTCATTCCGAAGAAATGCTTGACACAATATTTCCTTCCGACTCTCCTCGCACTGAAACTTCAGAAGAAATTCTATCAAATCGACAGAAGAAGAAGTTTATCGAGTATTCTACTAATGCATCATCAGAAATTGATGAAAACCAAACATCCGATGAAGAAGACAAGGAAAGTGAAGGTAGTCCAGTAGACACTTGCACTTTTGAAGAAACTCATTTGGAATTCTGTTCACGGGAAGAAATCGATATCAATCCACGTCTTCGAATGCTTTCGTCAATTTACAAACGAGACATGAGGACTAAAGATATCAGATTTCTATCCTATTTGGATGGTGAAATCGAAGAAGATTACGACGAGAAAGTTATTGACATGGGCAACTGGATGGATCCAATTGATTTACACAAACACAAAGGGAAGAAATATTTAAAAAACCTTTACGAAGTAGTGAGAAATCATTGTGATCAAATGTCATTGATAAGTGGAAGTTCAGATGATTTATTGGTGGGTAATAGTATTGTAACACTTAAATCATTTTTTGCATCTTTGGCAACGATGTTTAGTCCACGTAGTCCTATGAGCTCAGAGACCATATCACATCCGTCTTCGCTGACATACGAAAACGTAAAAACATTTAATATTGTGATCAATGTTGTAAGAGCAACAGGAATTCCAGTTCGAGCCTTTTCAACACCAAATTTAGATCGAAGAGACAGCAGTACAACATCAATGTTTAGTTCGCAAAGTATAAGTCCAATTATAGGCGTAGGCGTAACTTCCTTTTTTGATTAAATTATTTTTTTTCAGCATTTAAATACTCAAACGTTAGGCCATTTGTATCAGCAACATTTATGGATAAAAGCGCCAGAACAATGACAGCTGATGGATCTAGTCCCACATGGAATGAACATTTGATTCTACAAGTAACGTAAGAATTTGGTAGTATGAACTATTTG
Organism: Eupeodes latifasciatus; assembly: GCA_920104205.1. Taxonomy (NCBI): domain Eukaryota; kingdom Metazoa; phylum Arthropoda; class Insecta; order Diptera; family Syrphidae; genus Eupeodes; species Eupeodes latifasciatus. The sequence continues at coordinate 70,987,156 of OV049924.1, read as the reverse complement.
CTTTGGTGTTCTGTGAAATGTCAAAAGTGGACAGGTTCAGGCAACGTAATGGACTTCATTTGCAGATAACTGAATTCTTTGAACGGTTTTTTTTTTAAGGCAACTAGTTAGTTTTTCTAGTGTCACAAATTTCAAACTCAGAACTTTTCTTCACTAACCAATCTACTTTTAGTTTATCGTGCAAAAACTACCTAAGACAAAACACTACTTAGGCAAGCTACATCACGATTTGTATTTTGTATTGTAAAGAAATATTACCTTTTTGTTTTAAAATGTGATAAGGAAGCCTTTTTCACAAAACACTAAATACAATTGTGTAGACAACAAATAAATCACGGAGGTATAAAGTTCAGCTTTCAGTTAAATAAAAAACATGATCAGCTGTCATTTTGACATAATTTGACTTGCCTTGATAGTTAGGGAGATTTTTTCTGGCTAATTCTTCAGCCAACTGTCCAATAAAGTAACCTTAGTGGGAAGGTAATATTTGGGCAACTGACCAATCAGATGCCAGAAACTTGCCTTACTTTCAAGTCACTCATGTCGTCTGAACCTGCCCAATGATTTCAAATTGGGCAGGTTCAGACATTATAAGAGACTTCATTTACAGTCAACTGCGTTTTTTGAACGTACATTTTGACCAAGGCAACTAGTTTTGTGTCAGTCAAGTGTCATTAACATCAAACTAGGCATTTTACTTCACTAACCTCTACATTGACAGTGAAAAAAAATTAAAATCATAATTGTCTACAATACTACTTATTCTTTTTCCAATTTGACAAGGAATCTTTTACATAAAACCTTTGTTATACAACTGAATAGTATTATTATGAACGAGAAAATTTTGTTACGAAAGTCGGACTATGAGGGCGGTGTGTGTACGGAAATTTGATGTGGAACCTGAGAGCGAGTGGAAAATAAAATTTTGAAAGCAAGAGTGGGAATGAAAGGAGTATATTCTTTTTTCCTCATAAGTATTAAGATGTGTGAGGGAGTCAGTTGAATCAGCTGTTTATTTAAAAAAAATGAGAAAATGTGAAAGCAAAAACACAAAAACAGTTCGTTGGCATAGTTACCTTGGATTTTTTTGTGCCTCTGTCTACCTATCAATGTACATATACATATCGTTATAGCTATGAATTGTATGCTTTAAGCAGTAGGTATTTTGCTTGAACAAAATTATATTCATTTGATTTTAGATTTTCAGTTTTTCAGAAATTTGAAAATTTAAATGCAACGTTTTCAAATTTCATTCTCTGTAGGATTCATTGTTGCCATGTTTTGAATATGGGGTATAGAAGTATTAATAGGTATACATTTTTTAATATTTATACCTATTTCTACAATGTAGGTACCTACATATATGTAGGTAGAGGGTGGGTATGTAAGTAGTATCTAAGGAGATTGGCATGTAGTGTTAGGCGGTGGAATAACTTTTTTTTTTAATACTGGTTCTAAACAATGAAGCCAAAAATAATAAAATAAATAAATAAAACTTTATTTATTTGTTAACTTCCCATATAGGTAGGAAGTTATTGTAATGGGTCCGATTTGTCGAATTGAAAATTTTGACATTTCTCGACATTTCAAGGTCACTAGAGTCGAAATAAAAGATTTTTAGAAAGATGTATGTGCGTGCGTGTGTACGTACATACATATGTACGTCCGTACGTTCGCGACGTTTTTTTCGTTGTCAATAGCTCAAGAACCAGAAGAGATATCAACTCCAAATAAATTTTGTTATACAGATAAAAAGGCAGAAAGATGCAGAAAGGGCTCTCAAGAAAATTGCGTGGGCGGTTTTTTTTACCATAGCAGTTTAAAAAAAAGGTGAACATTTTGGTTAACCCTTAATATCTTACGAACCAAAAATGCTAGAGGCTTGAATTAAGTTTTATATAATATATTGATTATTAATAATAAATAGAAAAGTAATACCAAACAAGTATATTTTTTGAAAAAAATCCAACTAACGGTTTTTTTATAAATCAAAAAAACTGAAAACAAATTCTCACCTCGAAAATTTTACGACTAAAATATGATTTCATCTCCAAAACAATTTTGTACAACGAAGAATGATGTTTTTGACATCTGATAAAATTTTGAGAAAAATCTAATTGACAGTTTTTTTTATAAAAAATAAAATCCAAGTTGTAAAAATTTAAGAAATTTAAGTAGCATAAGGTAAAAATTTGTTTTCACCTAAAAATCTATTTAATAAAACTAAATTTTCAAACTAAACTATTTCTTTATATGAAAAATATATGTATACCTAAATCAATTAATGAAATTTAAGTACTAAATATTTTTAAGGAACAATCCGATCTACAATATGTTAAAGAGAAAATCATTCAGTTTTGATTTCATCAAAACTTCAAGATTTGCTAAAACTTCTTATGGTGACCATGGTCGTTTCAAACAAAGAAAATAGTAAGTAAGTTATACTCAGGCGTATACGTATTTTTTTTTCTTGCGATTAAATGAAACTATCTGGCAAGTATTTATTGAATCATTGGGTCGATTGAATTCAAATTTGAGAAATAAGTCTCTAAGCAGTTTCATACAATTTTTGTTGGTCAAAAATAGAAAATTGAATTTCTCAAAAACTTACATAATTTCAAATGATACTGAACCAGATAATTTTGAAAAGAAATCTATTAGGTACCGGTTTTTGAAATTATTTTTGAAAATATTTGCCACCTCGAGTATCTTGCGAACGAAAAATGATATTAGAATTGGAATAATTTTATGCAACGAAGAATAACGTTTTTGACATATATATTTAAAAAAAAAGGAAAAAATAAATTCAATAAAAATAATATAGTAATAAAAAAGCATTTCGTACTCTTTTCCACATCACCCAATGGGGTAGAGTACTAGATGCGTTTTTTTTCGAGGTATCCCCAGTAGGCCTATTCCTCGTCCTTAAACTATAAATTATGTACAGCACTCAAACTACAATAAAAGAATATATACATATAATATTTAAAATCTTAAAAACTAATTATGAATATATTTTTTTTCTTTGGTTTCTTTTTCCTTAAAGCTTTTGTTTTTCCTTCTCAGTTCCAAAATGATCAGTCCGATCAGCACAAATTTGGTGATAGCTTCTTGATGTTCGGTTGAACAGCTTACTGTTGGAATCATGTCCTTCACCTTCAAAATATTTTGCGTCCAGGTATCAGCCAGCTTTTCCATAGCACCCATTGTTGCAAAATTTTGCAAAAATATGGTGTGCAGAACATTGACAGTTTCTTCAAAACGGATTGAAGGAACTGTCAGTTGTCCAAACTTTGAAGTTGTGGCCGATGTCTCATAGGCTCTCAGTTTAATTAAAAACGTCTCTTGCCTTTCCGTGTCCATCTCTTCTTCGTCTATTAGATTTTTGGCACATTTATCACAGTTTAGTTTGCTCTTTAGTTTTCTTGCAGCAAATCCAGCGTAATATGCAGCAGCTCCTTTCTGGAGATTCTTTGCATTTGCATCCTTTCCATCCATGTTTACATCTTCGTCCTGAAGTTCTTCCGGTCGCTCTTCGAATACGAATTCCTCGTTTGTAGATTCATTTCTTTCTATTTCTGCATCCATTCTGCCAACCATTTGCAATAGCGGTTCATCTCCAGCATCCTCGTATCCAGAATGCTCCGCTGAAGTCAAATGCTGGAAAATGATTTGCTTCAGATTCCGGATGAATCTCCAAGCCGAAGGATTCCTTTCATATGAGCCTCTGTTGGATCGAAGCATTGAAAACAAATTTTCTGCCACATCTGTGTTTAGATGTGAAAGCAGAAAATAGCTTTGTTCATCGCTCTTGTAATGATTCCACATCTTCTCTATTCCTAATAGAGTTTGCTTTAATCCCTTAAAGCAAGGTGGAATTGACACTTTGCTGCTGGATTTCCAAGTCGATACCCACTCCCTTGCACTTTTAAAAGCATCCAGGGTGTCAGTGGAGTCCGACAGAACCTGCTTGTTAGGGTTCCTTGAGTACAACTGTCCTGTATTTAGGGTATCGAATAAATCGTTCATCCTTTTGATGAACTTCGCCGTTGACTCCGCAACTTTTTTCTCCTGCTCCGTTTTGAAAAAGTTGATGTTAAGTGCGTACATTATCCCGGAGTACACACTAGCGCTAAAAACTTGTGTTGCCAATTTCACGGACATTTTCTCAAAACTATTGGGTTTGATGTGCGCTTTTGAAAGTTTGAAGAAAACTTATAATATCCCTTTCGAGTCGTCTTCAACGATCTTTTCTATTATGCGCAAATCAACAACTTCATCTCCCATTGAGAAAGTGTATTTGAGCAATATATTTCTCACACTTTTGAACATATGTGGATAGTCATAAAGTAAAAAAACTCTATGGCCCTCGATATCCACATATGGTTCAAGTTGCTTGAAGGGTGCTATTTTGGTGTAAACTCCAACATTATTTGGGCCTTGGTCACAGCTTGTTGCGACAATGGCTAGTCCACAATTTATTACTCCCGTAATAATTGTTACTAACATCTTTGATAGTGTGGTTGTATCAGGTGATCCAATGTAATAGGCAATAGTCTGCTTCCAATTTTTATTTAAACCTCTAAGTGTAAAAACCATTACCTAAGAGGCCACATCGTTTTTCCTTCCGAATTCTCCAAAGTCGGTGTATCCATATATAAAGTCATCCTTGACGTTATATTCCAACTCCTTCTTGATTAACATCTCGTCGAAAATTAACACGCACTTTTTGTCCAACGATGTCATGTCCTTTGCTTTGTCAATGAGCAGCTCCTTCATCCTTTGGCTCAATCCTGTGGGCAGACGGATTTCTGAATGCCACCGGTAAATCGTGCTTACCGATGGCAACTTGAAACCTGCACTCAACATGAAATTGTAGCATGCTGGGGACTTAAAGAAAAATTTGATAAACAAATCTTTCTCTTTTGGTGCCCAGGGTGCATTCGCCTTGTGAAAGAGCTGGGAGATGATGAAAGTTCTCAGTTCCTCCGAAAAGTCCTCCATATGGGGCATCGAGTCCTTTCCTCAGCTGGTATTCTGGTCTCACCGCTGTTTTTTTGGGTGTGTCCAAGTAACACTTGCACAAAGGTTGTGAAGTTTCCGGTGATTTCACGCGCGGGACAAATTTGTACTTTCCCAAACCGGGGGATGGAAGGTGCTCCGGTATGATTTCCGAACTGAAATCGGCTGGTGGTAATGAAAATCTGCGTATATAATTTGCAGAACCAGTCGCAGCCGCAGATACGGCTGGACTAGAAGGAACCGGTGGAAGTGAGGCTGCTCAGAATTCCGAATTGTTGACAGGATTCGTGTTTTGTTCGCTTCCATTGCGAGAACACACGATCTGTCCAGAGATTCCTCTGAGCAACAACAAATGGAGGACGAAAAGGTAATGGGAAGCGCCGATTTGGACAGACTCTTATAAGTAGCGTGTACTTGAATGTCCTTAGCATAAAAATGGTTTTCGCACATGAAGGAAGTTTTTGCAACTTGCTTGATGGGCGAAACATTTCCATGCTTTATCCAATTGGTCTTCGGTGGTCAGACGGCAATTGAAAAAAAGAAACGTAGCCTGCCGACCTTTTCTGTTCATAACAGTTTAAATAACAGCACTTAACCATTTTTAATGAAGTAATTTATATATAAGAAAATAAAAAATAAATCAGTGAATATAAATAAATAAATATTATTTACTAAACTACAATAAATATTATTAGCAAGCAATACTGTTAATAAAAAAAGCAGTAAATATTAATTTTAAAAAGCAATAAATAAGAAACTTTAAACTATAAATATAAAAAGCGATAGATAAAAAGTGTGTATATTGAAAAAATAAATACAAATATTAATTAATATTGAAAAGCAATAAATATAATTAAATTAAAAGGAATAAATAAAATGTAGAGTAAGTGCGGCAAATATGGCCTACCCTTAACATTTTTTTAAATAAAACCATAAATTTAAGTCTAATTAATTTATTTTTTTTTTAAACAGTCTAACAAAACATTTTTAATTCAGCTTTTAAAAACTTTAACTAAAAAAAGAATAATAACAAAAAGTTAAAAACAGAAACTTAAAGGAACTTCATAAATCATATTAAAAAAAAATTGCGGCAAATATGGCCTACCTGGTGTTAAATATGGCTCAGTGTGGGCCATATATATAAACTTTATAATTTTTTTTTTTAAATCATGATACCACATATGTTAAGAAAATATTAAACATAATTTAATTTAAAAAAGAAGTTACCAATTTAACTCAAAATTGAATGTTAAAACACTTAAGAAAACTTACCAAAAAATTACAACCAAAAGTAAAAAAAAACAAAGTGCCCGTATATCTGTCACAACCGTAGCCCCACATTAAGCACGAAAGACTGAGGCTAAACCGGTTTGAACGTGTTCGTAATGCAACAATTTTTTTTTCGCTCCGGCTTGCGGTTTGGGAAATACCGCTATAGGCCATATTAACCACGTAGGCCACATTTGCCGCACTTACTCTATTTAAAAAGATTAAATAAGAATTATTAAGCACAAAAAAATAAATAAAATATATTTTATAGCAAAAAAAGTAAAAAAGAACAATAACTAATAAAAATAAATAAATAACCTATGAAAAAGATGATCCTATGGAATTAACAAATGTTTGCTATTAAAATAAGCCAAGCTGTATTAATACTAATATTACTTAATATTACCTACTACAAATTTTTCTTATTTTAAAAATGTGTTCCCAGAAAAAGGGAATCAAATTCTAATACAGATATAATTACCTGAAACACCCTGTTTTTAAAATAAATTAAAATGCTATGCAGCAATTTGTAAGCCCTATTAAGTTAAAATAAAAACTCGCACTTTCTAAAATCTAAATATCTTAATATAAAAACAAAATAGAAACAACACTGAAAAACCCGCACTTTCAATCAAAGGTTGAAAAATGAATTTAAATTACTAGCTTTTTGCTTTTAAAATAAGAGGAAATTGTATTTTGTCTAAAAGCAATCACCGGTTTTATGAGACCATACACAAATATGATTCACACGGGTAAGAAAACCCCACTTTAATATAACTTAACTACCTACATATAATGGTATAGGTACCTAAAGTTTCACTTCCTAGGTTTTTATATATATCTTTGAAAAAGTTTATAGGTATTTCTACCGACAGACTTTATTTATATTAATTTAAACTTTAAATATGCTACTAGTTTTGAAAAAAACTAGTCTAAACAATTCACAATTTTTCACCGATTTAACTATTTTTTGGTAATAACCACACAAAATCGCACAACCGCCAAAGTTGAAATTTTGAAAGTTTTGAATTTGAATTGATTCTAGGAAACAAATCAATTTTAAATATAAAGCATTGTATTTAAAACTGATATATATACAATGGTATAAAGAAAAAACGCTACAATTTGCATTTGAAAGAAATAGGACAGGGCTGCCACTTTTGAACGTGAATATAATAGAATCATTTACTAGTAATTTAAGATTTGTTTTTCATTTCACCTTATAAATGCGTACCTACCAATAGGTATACGATAATGCATTTACGTGAACTAAAATTTTCTTTTAATGTTTCCGTGAACTACAGTAGATTTTAAATTTTAACGTATGAAATTTAAAACCATTTTCAAGGGAATTCAAATTGTTCAAAAATGTTTTATATTACATAAAACATGTTTCACAATTAAAATTAAAGGAATTTCTAGTTTTTTTAAGTGAACAAACACTGAAATGTAATTTTAATCTTCACCTGAATTTAATTCTAAATTAACCTAACCTATGTTAACAACTTCATATGGACATAAATGGATTTTAAAAATAAAATAAATTAATACTGTAATTTGTACCTACATGATTGCGTATTTACTATGCTTAAGAAATAGAAAACATTAATCTACATTTGTTCGTTATATTTCTAAAAATATCCAACATACCTATATTTATCCTTATAAAAAACAAACAATAAATATCTGACCATTATATTAATTTTCTTATTCATTTCATTCATTGAATTTCTAATTGAATTTCTCATTCATTCTAATTCATACTTGAAAAAAGGAGTACCTACTTAAAATTTCAAATTGGGAACCGGAAACAATTTGTACTCATTCAATCCTTTTTTTGCCTTGTTGATATTTTTCAATATTCCTCAATACCTACCAAGCAAAAAAAACACATTATACATATTTGTATAGAATATGCATTGAAAAATAATAACAAAAATACCTTTCCCTCCAACTATCGCTAAATTTGTATCATTCTTCTCTATCTTCTATTTTTCGATTATCTGGAAAATTATTTTTCTATTCTTCGATTATCTGGAAAATTATTTCTTAATATTGCAATTCTCGCTCATTCTCCCCTCATCGCAATACATTCCACACGTCAAACACGTGGAACTAACGTTTGGGAAGTCGGCAAGTAGTTTTATTGCCGACGTTTCACCTTCATGATAGTACTATTCAATTTATATACAAAGCATAAAACATCTAATGGAATTGTGCAGAAAATAAATAAAACACAGAGTAATTATGTAAGTTTAGTTTGCAATTGAAAAAATTATGATTAGCTGTCATTTTGACATAATTGGAATTGACTTAGGGAGATTTTTCTTGAATAACTTTCCAGTCAACTTTCCAATGAAGTTGCCTTAATTGGAAGGCAATTTTTCGCCAGCCAATCAGGTGCTAGAAACTTGCCTTATGACGTCTAAACCTGCCTATTTATCATCAGGTTAATGTTTTAATTTTTCGCATCAAATTTGTACATATTTTTGTCTTTGTAAAAATGCCCTAAATAATGAATATTTGACGTATCTGTCAGTTATAATTTATAGTACTTATATCTCATGACTTGATGTTTGGAATCTCAATGGAATTTCCGTTGTAAAAATAAATCAATCAAGTTTATGATTTTATTCTGTCAAATGCTAATTTCCTTATTGATGTATTTTTATTTGAGATTGATTTTTTTTTTGACAGCAAAAACCCATCAAAATTAATTTTTCTTTTCCAATGTATCCAGAGGTAATCCCACTGAACTCAAAGGTGATTTAAAAATAGCGATATTCGACGAATACGTCGAAAATCACATAAGTGAAGAAAGATCAATGGAAATTTATCAGAGATTTCAGTCAAATTGGTTAGGTGAATATCGTTTTCCAATAAGCACGATTTTAGCTAATCAAAAGGTAAGAAAATATTTGAAATCTCAGAAATACCACAATTTACAAACATTGACTCATTTTTGAGTTTCAATAAACCATTATAAATTGGTGTCTTAATTTTTAGATCGAAGGAATTTTTGAGATTAATTCTCCCAAGGTCTTCCTTGGCTATAATGTCCCCTCTCTAAATGAAGCATTGACAATGGAAAACATCCCCGAAATCAGAGAACGAGTAAATGTGTGGCTCTACGTAAGCTTAGATCCAAGTTTTGATATGCCTCAAGTATCGATGAAAAATCTTGAATGTTCTGAACTCAAAGATGTAAGAGTACATATTCAAGAGTGGTGTATAGAGGCGAAAGATTTGCAACCAAAACGATTTATTGATCCATTAGTTTGTACGATGGATGGAAAACGAGTATGTTTGACAAGATTACTTGAACCAATTCCATTACCCATTGAGACAGGTGAGAATTTAATCGACACAGCTTGTAGATATGTATCTATGTTGAATGTTATCGGGCATTTTGATCCATGTACTCAATTTAAAGGAATATGGTTAAACAATGAGGTATGAAGTTTTAAGTTGTTAAGGATTTTAACTTTTAAAAAAATACTGTTTTTCAGACATTACTGGATACAGGTTGGGGCTCAGCAAAGGATCTTGGAATTTTGTTGGCAAATTATTTACTGACCATCGGGATTCGTTGCTGGATAGTTCTAGGAATCGCATATCCTTACGGTGAAAGTGCTTTTGTCTTGTATAAGGAAGGCATTGATTATATTGTTGTGGATCCTAGCACCGGAAGGAAATATTCAACGAAGGATTCCTACTGCCCTGTGAACAAAGTTTTTTGTATTTTCTCCAAAAATAATGTAAGAAAAAATGCCATCAAACACGATTCACGTTGATTCACATCGTAAACTTGTCAATCTAACTGTCGAAAACTTATCGAAAATTCGTCAAAAATAATTGTCGGTTTTATTTTTTAGATTTATTGTAACATACAAAGTGAAAATCGGGTATCTATGATGAGCTTTGATATTGAAGATTCTTCTTGTTGGTTTCCAATGTTTAACAAGAAAAATCCATCTCCCCTGGGTGGCGTTCAAAAGCTTAACTATACATATTCAAATTCAAACAATATTTCTGAATTAAGGAAGACCATTGAACGAAAGATTATGAAGAAAATAAGTGCATGGCGCCCAATGCAAAAAACCATATGGAACAGGTAAAAACTATAATCGATTTGCATTTTCAAGCATCTTTTTATTTTTATTTTTAGAGCATTTCAAAATTCAATGCTAAAGATATTAGTTGATTTAGAATATGAATCAACTTTTACATCGATTCCATCGACAATAAATCATTCAGAACGATTAGAAGCAGAATTAGGAAGTTATAAGGTACATTTTTGTAATTTTTTCTTAAACATTTGTTTTTAACTATATTTAATATTTTGTAGGCATTTGGATTTACACTGAATTTTTCTTACATAAATTTATCTTCAATATCGGAAAGAATAAAATCCACAGGAATTCATCTGAATAGTGATAAAAGAGTTGAATTTTCTGTTGCTGTGCATATACATGCTTATCCGTTTAATGTTTTATCAGTTTGGATATTTATTATGTCAATTATTCCAACATGAAATGTTTTTAAAAAAGTTTTATATTAATGTAAGAAAAAATATGTAAATACAGATATGTATATCCAAATCAAATTTTCCTGTCTAATTTAATTTGTAATTTTAAAAACCGAGAAAGAATAAAAATCGTGTAAAACGAGAAAATAAAAGTCGCTACACTTATGATCGTATTTTCATTTATAACCCCTTTCTATAAAATTTTTAATATTATACTCAAACATACAGTCCGCTTCAACTGAGTACGCCTAAAAACATTTTTGAAAATACTTTTAACATTTTTTCCAAATATTCATGGTTATTGTGACATGACAGATGTTAAGAAAAGTATATCAAAAGAATTATCCAAAACAACCACTAGTTTTTCTTTTGTCCATTTTCAAAGTTTTTTGCAGTTGACTCAAAAAAAAGGTAAACATATTAAAATTATTATTGAATTGAATTAAAAAATGTTTTTATCAAGTTTGTGCCTGGTTACACGAGCGCAAAAAAGAATTACTTTTGTGGATACACACAGAAAAAAAAATTAAGTGGGCATGCAAGAAATAGAGGAACAGTCGGAAATTAAAACACAAAAAACTTCGTTGGATACTCAGCCGCAGGTACAGCACGAGCAAAACACAAGCAAATTTGCTGTACATTCTACTTCGCCGGCAAATTAGAAATGAAAATGTTTGTCAAAAGGAGAACGTTTGAGAAAGAAACATGATTTTTAACGCAAAACTCATATCTGAAGATGAGGAAAAAGACGAAACTTGGCATTTTTTTCCATCCCTTTCCTTCTTTCTAAAAATCATCCGTTCTCTTTCGTGAATTAATTCTTTTTTGCGCTCGTGTAACCAGGCACTTTGGTAGCGGGCACTTCCATTCTTCCAACTTTACTTTTAATCATTTCGTAAATTAGTTTTGGTATGAATCATACAGCCTTTTAGAATAATTCAACAAAATTTCGCTCCACGTTAACTTAATTTTAGGAATTAAGGATTCTTCGTCTTTAAATTGGCGACCACCCTCATTAACTTTGGGTTCTAACTATCTTTAAGTATAAGTGCGTTTTTTTGGTATTCTATATATAGTACAGTGAGAAATTGCCAACAAAACGATCCGCAGTAGCCAGATTTGTATTTAAAAATTTGTATTTAGCAAAAAAAACTATCTAAAACCAATAAAATGGACAATTTTCAAGAAGAAATGGTAAGAAAACATCTGGAAATTGAGATTCTATAAAAAAAAAGTTAATTTAACAATTGCTTCAAGGAGGGGGTTTGTTCGTAGACTACTACATTAACATGTGGTGTTGAAGCGAGCTTGAAGCTCGCCTAAATTCTTTATATACCTGAATCGAGTTGAAATGAGCTTGATTCGCCTCGAAACCTTTGTGGAGGAGTTAGTTTTAATGCGTTATGGTCTGTTTATTTGCATGTTTGTGTACAAAAAATATAGTTTTGTTTTAAACAAATTAAAAAAAAAATTGCACATGGAATAGGTAGCATATTCTTATATGGTGCTGAACTATTCAGTTTTTCATTGTTTAACACGAATTAAACTATCTCACTTGCACTTCATAAGAAACATCCAAACACCATTTGTAATTTAGAAAGTGCTGTCGAACTTAATCAATTTTAAATCTTCTAGTGCGGTGGAAACACCAAAAATATTTATCTAATCTAAACTGAGATATCTTTTCTATTGTTTTCTCTTGCAAAATAAGCCCAGTTAGTCCATTTTCACTAACAAAACTAAATAATATCAACAGTAATAGATTGATTTTTCCCCAATGGAAAACACACATGATTCCAAATGCACAACTACTCAACGAACACACCCATCGAGATACAAATGCAATATCAATCGTACCAATATTTGAGAACGAAATCACATAAGATCCATTCGAGGCTCGTATAAATGTCAAAAACCTATCCATAGTGAGATTCTACTCTAACTTTTATCGGTGTTATTCATACTATGGATATTGTTTTTGTTATTCGTGTAAAATCCTACTATACTATAGATAGATTGTCCAACAAAACACGGGTTATATTTAATAATGTTTGGACGGCAGCTATTGAATGAAGTGCACATTTTGCTCCTCTGTCCAAACTTTTATTATGAGCACCGAGTGAATAGGAGCGTTATAATGTTGGTAGGCCAAGTTTATGGGTCAACAAATTTTAGAATATTTAGGATATTTTTTTTTCACAATTCCCTTATACCCAGCTGCAGTAATTTTTGATGTAACGACCTCAAGCTTTACTTTTTTATAAGTCAGCTTTCCATATCACAACACCTTCTTCACGGCTGCTGTGATGAAGCTTGAAATTAAATTGTGTTTCGCCTAAGAAAAACACTTGATACCATTCTTTTTCTAGCTTATTGAAGACTTGAAAACTCTAATCGCATAGCTTTCCGTTTTTTTTTCAAGTAGCGCGGTCTTTTCTTAAGTTTTATTCGTTTAAGAAGGCTTGAGTTTTTTTTAATTTGTCCACATAATCAAAAGAACTTGATTTATATTTTAAAAACGCTCGTCTCCAACCCGATGTTATTGCGGTTTTCTTACCTCCCTTTATGGTCTTCCATACGAATCTTTATTTTTTAAGTAAGGATAAATTCGTAAATGGATTTTAGCTTCTTAAACACTACTTAGGCAGGTAGATCTAACCATTTTTCTTAAAATTTTATGTTCATGATGAACAGAATTTCACTAAAAACTCTAAAATTATTAATTTAAACTGTTTAAATGTCACACTTTGTGGGCGAAAAAAATCGCATTTCATATATTTTGCACAAAGATATCACTTCAGGGAGAAAAACTTAAACTAGTACCAAAAATTTGATAGAAAAATGCTGGTTTTCGAATAATTTTATTGAAGATTTTTTCAATTCCATAAAAAAAGAAATTGCGTATACACCCGAGAATACCGCCTTACCTAATCAACTTACCATAGTTTGTAGGACATTTTTTATGGACACAAATTATTTGTATACATACACATATGAAGAAAGGAAATTTTCAAATTTCTTGAGAAGCATAAAGGCCGACGTTTTTTGAATCTGTTGACGAATATCTCCTGCCAAAGGTCACTATTAGAAAAGTTGTTGATTATTTTGGCATGTCCAAAACAACGTGCATTCCTATTTATTTATCTAATCTTAAATTTTATACTGTACCAACTTTTAAATATGTTTTCACTTTAACTAGAAAAATAACAGGAAGCTTGAAACAAAACAAGCGATCTTAGATTTGTATAGCAAATAATTAAAAAAAAACATTTTTTAAAAATATATTTGTGTCAAAATACAATTCAAATAAAATTAAAATTATCAAGACAATCAAACAGTTGGAATTATCATCAGATAATTACCAAAGCCGAAACCAAAATTTCGATTGACATAAGGACAGAAGCATGGAAGCGGAGGTGCTAATGATATGGTGCAGCTTTTCCTTGACTTTGTTTTTATCAAATCTTGTGCTCCATGTCAATGATATGTGCGACAGTTGTGGTTTCTTATACGAGTTCAAGATTGTGTGAAAACTATAAGACAAGCAGTTATTAAGTGGACAGTGTCAGTGTTAAAACTCTATTCAAACTTTTCCTAAAAAAGAAAGATTTTCAAAATATAGTGTAAAAGCGTAAAATCATTTTTTTGTAAGAATTTGAATTGAAAGCCGTCAACCTCAACCGATTCACCTAAACGAAACTAAGAGAAAAATTAAAAGTTTTTCTTAACTCACCTTAATTAGCTTTGAAAACCCATTTGTTTTCACCTTCTTTTCTTTTGCATATAAAATAAAAACAGTTATTTTAATTTTTTGTAAGTTTTTGCTAAAAAAAACTCAAATATTTATTTTTGTTTTTCTGTTTTAAGTTTTTGTTTTTTTTTTTGTTTAATATAAAAATTATAACTATTAAAAAATATGCATTAAAATATATAAAATTGAATAAAAATTTAAAAAAAAGAGCAACAATAATTGTATAATATAATTAATTATAAAATATAATTAAAAAAAGTCGGTTTATGATCCTGTAACCAAAACAAATTACCAAGCCACTGTTTTTGTTTGTTGGTCAGAAGTTTTGATACCAAAAAAATAAACCGACATTCGAAATTATTGAACTTCAAAAAAAAAAAAAAATTACATATATTTAAAATAAAAATTATTAAAATTAAATTACATACCATTTTAGTCATTGTTGAAGAATAAATAAATAAAGTACGCTTTCAAAAGGACTTCATCGATATCCCTGCTTTCTTCATCTTTTGAATTTTCTTCATCTTTGATTTTTTCTTCGGAACGATCTTGAGATATGTTAAAGAATTCGTGCCATTCGACTTCTTTTATTTTGTTTATTTTTGGTTCTCCCTGAAAAAAAAACTAAAAATAAAACCATATAAATAATGCAATTGAATAAATGCAAAACGAAACCCACAATATTTTAAATAAAAATCAACCAAAAATATGAACTTACAAATCTCCGGACTTCTTGTTTAAATAATTCGCAGTCGAATTTTTCTTTTCCTTTTATATTTTTATTTTCATTTTTCTTATTTTCCTCAAGTTCATTTTCCTTGGTCTGCATCCAGTCATTGACCAACTAAATTTGATGAAAATATTTAATTTTTAAACACATACATTTTAAATACAAAAATAAAATTTTCTTACATTTTTTACCACACTTTTTGTCATAGAAAATAAACTTCTTAGGGACCAAACCATTTTTCTATTTTTTTTTTTTCACTTACACTTCACACGCGACACTACTTTCGTAATGAATTTTTTGATTTTCGGAGTCGTATTTATAGTAAATTTTTAATTTCCAAGCATACTACAATTTCTATCATGAAAATAAAGGACAGTGCTTAATCTACACAGTGCTTTTTAGGTGAAAGTTGGGCATAAGCGGACCAAACAAATGGAGGTCTTGGAGATGGCCTCCTGATGCACTTTTTACTTAAAGTGCATCTAAACCATTCAAAAAATGCATTTCACCTATCTCCGAATATCGTGGTCCAAAATGACTTGAAAGCAAGTCATGTGCGTTTGCACCTTCCGATGCACTTACAAAAATGCATTCCGTAACAGCCATTAATATTGACGTCCGTCAGTTTGACACCTGTCACTTTTGACATCTGTCATTTTTGACATCTGTAATTTTTGACATTTGTCATTTTTGACATCTGCCATTTTTGACATTTGTCATTTTTGACATCTGTCATTTTTGACATCTGCCATTTTTGACATCTGTCATTTTTGACATTTGTCATTTTTGACATCTGCCATTTTTGACATTTGTCATTTTTGACATATGTCATTTTTGACATCTGTCATTTTTGACATTTGTCATTTTTGACATGTGTCATTTTTGACATTTGTCATTTTTGACATCTTGTCATTTTTGACATCTTGTCATTTTTGACATCTGTCAATTTTGGCTTTCGCTTTTGACAGCCAATAATAAATAAATAAAAACTGACCTTAAAAACTTAAAATTGTTTTATTTTTATTTTTATTTTAAAGACTGAAGTGGATGTGTTTCGAAAGGATTCGCGTAAGCTTCCCATTGGTGACCCAGATGTCGATTGGGAGGAGACAGTCTACTTAAATATGGTTATACACCAATTTGACTACACACTAACGCTGGCAATTTGCACAAGAACATCCCCCAAGGAATTGCTAGTCCTACGAAGTCATTTGCAACGTGTTTATGCCTCTCCAAGTCGTAGAAAAATGGACACATGAAGCATAGTGAAGCGGCGTTTGACCCTTAGAGTTTGTGGAATACACGTCAGCATCGTTTTCAAATAATACCTTAAACGCATCTGTATGATTTGTCTTTGCTAAAATATGAAGAACTGAATCGCCATTATTTCGCTTTAAATTAACGCAAGCCCCATTCGCTATGAGCATTTTCATAATTGAAGCATTACCTTTTGCTGCAGCAAGCATCAATGGTGAAAGATCTCCGACAAGACAATTAACATTTGCTTTGTATTCTAAAAGTACATCAACAACATTTGGGATGGTTTGTGAACATGCAATATGAAGTGCAGTTAGGTTTTTGTCATTAGTCTTAGCATCAACATTTGCACCCATGCTAAGGAGCATTTTGGCTATTTCGGCCTTCGTTTCGAAATTACAATTACCGCTGTAGCTCAACTGAAAGAAATTCATAAAAAGACCTTGTGAAGCACTCAAGTGCAATGTTGTCCTTCCGTGCTCATCAGTGGCTTCAATATCAGCTTTATTTTGAAGCAGAATCTCAACTAAATCCTTACAAACATTTCTGGTAGCAATCCTAAGCAGCTCCGGACTTTTTTGAACACTGGCTCCGTGCGATAGCAGCAATTTAGTCATCACCATATCTGAATTCTTAACTGAATAATATAAAGCGCGTTTCCCCAATTTGTCTGTTGCATCAACATTAAATCCATGGGTAAGAAATAGTTCTACTATCTCAACATTTTTACATTGTACAGCAATGTGTAGGAAATCACAATTGGCATCCTCATAACAGACCAAATGAAGTCCATGATCAAGAATATGTTTTAAAATGTTAATATATGAAGCTTTGATGGCTTTTGGAATTAAAATCTCAACGTCATCCTGATCAACAGAAAAACCGTATTTTATAAGGTCTTGAAAAATTTCCAAATAGTCATTTTCTAATTTGTTTGCTGCAATTGAAAATGCACTTTTGTTGGTCGCATTATTTTTATCTGGGCTGTATTTAAGAACTTCTTTGACTATTAAGGATAATCCTTTTGAAACAGCTAAGTTAAGTATCGTTTCTCCATTTTTGAATTCGACATTTATGTCGGCACCAAGGTTCATCAACAACTTAGCGTCTTCACTCTTAAATGCCTGTACAGCTAGGTAAAGTGGAGTTAACATATCTTTGCAACGAGCATTGTCATCGGCTTTGCTTCTCAACAGCACTTTCATTGTTTCAACATGGCCATGTTTAGATGCTAAGTGCAATGCAGTTTGTCCTTCCGTTGTTACAGCATTCACGTTTGCTCCATGTTTTAAAAGCAGTTCAACAACCGAGGAGTTTTCAATATATCGTGCTGCACTGAGAAGAGGAGTACATTGTTGTTTTGAATCATCAGTACAATTTACAGAAACACCGAGTTGCAATAGTTTTTCAGTAATTTTTCTGTTTTGTACTGCCAGATGAATACAGGAAGCACTGACATATGCTCCTCTATCTAAAAGAATATCAAATATTTTTTCGTTGCTTCTGGTGATAGCTAACATTAGAGGAGTCAAACTTCTTTCATTTGGCACATTAATGTCAGCATTGCAATTCAGAAGCAATTCAACAGTTTCTATGTCACCACATCCAACAGCATAGTGTAGTGGAGTATGTGTAGGATGTGCTTTGCTTCTTTTGCTATTGGCTTTTGAACCACTGAATAAAAGCAATTTAGTTATTTCTCGGTACCCTGAACATACAGATTTACGAAGAAGAACGTATCCATTTGCTTCGGATGCACCGATGCCATATTGATTTAATAAATCCCTTATAGTTTCCAGTTTTCCATACTCAACTGCTGATAACAGTTTCCTGTTTATTTCATTCATTGTTAATGTCTAATTAAGATATAAAGTTTACAGTAATGAGGTTTTGAGTTTAATCAGTTCGTCATTTGCCTTGTTTAAATGCACGTACCTTTAGGTTCCGCTTAAGGGCCACTGCAGCTATAGCTATTATTGCTTATAGCTCCTCTTATTTTTCTCGAAAGACTGAAATGAGCAAAAACACTCTAATGAAGATATAAATCCTTCGTACGTATCACCCTCCAAAACCCATTTGTTTACATTGTTGTATTTGTAATTTTGACATTCTGTCCATGAATAAATGTGAAATTCAAATAACTGATAAACTAAATTTTCACGCACCGGACCTCATTAACTGTGGCTTAGTGTGCGTGTTTTCACGCACACTAAGAATTTCCTTATGAGGTCCGTTTCCGGTTTAGTTTGTAGGCAAACCAATATAGCTACCGAGGATTTATATCTTTACTAGAGTGTTTTTGGAAATGAGTCTCGGCGACAAATTTTTTTTCACAAATTACTATCAAAAATACTGAATGGGTACTATGTTTTTGATTAAAAACACTTTATTTATTCATATACAGTCGTGGTCATACAATTAAGCCATCAATATATAGCAAGAGATTTCGTTAAAAATGAAGAAACTTAACACAGTGATAAATTAATTTATTTATGCAAAATATACATTTAGTAACTAGAAGTTCAGATGATATTTAATTTTTAAAAAATATCTTTGAAAAACTCATTATAGTAATTATATGTTGTTTTAATCGATTTTGGAAGTGGACATGTAATTAAGCCATCTGCAATGAAGTACTTTTATAAACAACTAACCCTATTGAGAGCAACTTTTTTACCTTCTGTGCAGCTAGTATTTAGTTGAATATCCTTTCTGTTTTATTATTTCTGCGCATCTTTTTTGCATTGTACCTACAAGCAATGAACACTGGGCAGGAGTTATTTTTGACCATTCTTCTTTAACAATGTTCCAAAGAGAAGCCTTATTCGTAGGTTTTCTAGCCGCAACTGCTTTTTTCATGATACCCCATAGATTTTCTATGGGGTTCAGATCCGGGCTTTGAGCAGACCACTCCAGGACTTGAATTGAATTTGATTCAAACCATGATTTAACGACCCGAGAGCAATGCTTCGGGTCGTTGTCCTGTTGAAATATCCAGGCTAACGGTAAATTGTCAGCATAATCCCTATTTAAATGACTGTCCAAAATGTCCTTGTACATTTCTCCTGTCATATTTCCATGAATTTGCACCAATGGACCAACTCCTGATGATGTAAAACATCCCCAAACCATCACGGAAAACCCTCCATGTTTTACAGTTTTTTTTTGTATATTTCGGGTCTAATTCTTTCAATAGAGGACGCCTCACATACTGTCTTCCGTCACTGCCAAAAACGTTGAACTTGGATTCGTCGCTCCACACGACCAAATTCCAAAAATTTGGACTTTTATAAAGGTGTTCTTTAGCAAACCTCATTCTTCGAGCAATATTTTTTTTTGACAGGTTGGGCTTACGTCTAGCGATTCGTCCATTCAAATTTTTTTCTTGAAGTCGCCTGCGTATGGTTCTTGCTGATAATTGTACATCATAGTTATCCTCCATTTGGGCTCTTAATTGGACGGATGTTAAAAATGGATCCACTTTAGAAAGCCTAACTAATGTTCTGTCCTCAGCCGGAGTCGTGTTTCGTGGCTTTTTTCGAGGTAGGTTCTCAAAGGTTTGGTGTTTTTTAAAATATTGAACTGCGTTCCTAACTTTACCTCTAGTAAAACCTAGTAATTTGCTTACTTTCATAACATTTTTGTACTTTTTGAAACATTTGACAATAATTTTTCTTTCACATGGAGTAGAGGTTTTATTTTTTCCCATATCTGTTATCAATTAAATATTTTAATTTTTAATAATACATTTCCTTAATAATAAAACAGTTTTAATACATTTTGATAAAATATCTACATGGAATAATATAAAAGTACCTGTTTCAAATGTAATGGCTTAATTATGTGACCACCTGCACTGCGACTTAACAACGAATAAAGCGCTTTGTTTAAAGGCAAAACATCTTTGAACCTTAGGTGACATACGGTTTTCATATTGAGATAATGTTAGTTGTTAACCGTTAAAAAAACAGACACAAAGTGATACAGGAAAGCTTTATTGAAGAGAATAGGGTACATTCGTTTTGTGGCTTAATTGTATGACCACGACTGTACATAGTGTTTTGGTTTTTGATTGCTATCATGCAGAGTTTTTCAATTCAATTCAATTATATTTATTGAGACTTTTTTTTTACATTAAATACATTTGTAAACTTAAGACTAAGAAGAAATAAAAGTAAAAATATAGCTGACTTAGACTTGGTCTTGATTAACTTTAAATACTATACATATAATGAAAAAGAGGAACTAAAACACGTTTCTTTTTGTACTAGTGTTTAACAGTTTTTATTTATCTAAATAGATAGTTTTTATTTAGCTAAATAGATAAATAAAAACTGTTAAACACTACAGTTAAATGAAAATTCTTGACTTTGGAATTTATTCACTAATGTGTTTATAAACAAATTTAACAAATAAACTAAAATGGCTTGTGATATTTTTTTGTTAACCGAACGCAATTCTTTTTTATCTAACAATGAAGTAACGCTGATTAACTAGTAAAGTTTACATTATTATTCATTGAAAATTGACATTATTATTTAAGACCACAAATAAATATAATTAGTACCGTTCGTAAAGAACAATAATAAAAATAAAAAAATAGAATACTGCTAAAATTTTTGATATCTTCGTTTATTTAATAATAAAAAAAAAAAACATTTTATTAATTAATTGTATGTAATGTGTTTTAGTAAAATTATCCATTAAATAACATTATTTTAATTAAAAAAATAATGAATTGCTGCTTACTTACAATTACTGAGTAGAATAAAAGGTAAGTGAATGACGAGCGGCAGCGCACCGCCGCCCTATCATATAATTTAAAATATCATAAAACTTTATTGCTTTTCGTGTGTTCTTTCCAAGAAAATTGAGTTCAAAGTTGAAAAAATTTTCCGGGCAGAAATAAATGGTTTCGCAAAAATCGAAATTCTCAGACCTGTGTCAATGTATTAATTTTGTTTTATTTTTAAAATAAAGTTTGACATTTTTTCTTAAAATAATAGGCTTAACCAGTTCATTCTGACAATTAATAACGAAGAAATCAAACTTTTTGGTAAACACCACCGTCAAAACGCAGTTTTTTGAAATCCGATTCAGTGAAACATTTTTGATCATAACTTCCACATCTGCACGTATCTGCAGCTGATTTTTTCTGTGCTTTTACATAAATGCATGGAGCATATGCTGGCATACTTACTTTCTTGGAGTCTTTTGGAGCTTTTTTTTGAAATCAAAAAGTTTAAAAAAAACACATTTTTTCCTAGTACTTAAGCTTCAGACTACTTATAGAAGGTATCTTTTATAAATAATCATTTTTTTTTTCTTTTAGATAATCGAAAATAGACCAATTAAATTATTTAAGAAGCTAGAGAATTTATTTAAAGGAACTTCGGAAAAAAACATCTCAAAATTTGTTGAAAATACGGTTCGCGATTTGAGTAAAATTATTTTTCAACTTTGAGGGCTTGTAAATCAGAACATACAATATATATGTTGAAAAATACTTTTAAATCATACGCTCGGGTTATATAAGAGTACTTAAACATAAAATTTAAAAGGATAAATATAACTTCTTAAAAAGACTTTTTTCCGCTCTCGCACCACTGTGCGCCGCCGTACCGACATCGCTCACCGTCCGTCATAAATACATTTTTTTTGTTCAATCTAATAGTGAGCAGTCAAATTTTTTTGCGGATTCTGTTGCTTAAATGATTAATGCATAATATCGAGAAAAAACATTTTGTTTTTTGAGGAAGAAGTCATTGAAATTTTCATTTGTTAACTAAAAAGTTAATTAACAATATGAAAATCAATAAATAATTTAAATTTTTTTATATCTTCTCAAAGTACAACTATTAAACTATAAATCCTGGAAGTTTCATTAAAATATCTTTAATAGTTTTTTATTTATTGATTTCTTAATTAAAAGTCATAAAAATGTTCACTAAATTTATTTATTTAAGAACCTACAATCCTCCTCACCCTCATTTTGGTTGTTTCAAAAAACGGACAAATGGCTAAGGACATTGTAATGGCTTTTTGCATTCGGAAAAAGGCCATTATACAAAAAATCCTTTTTAAGTAAAAAATTTAAAAATTAATGTCTCCTTCTAGACTTAACTTGATTTAATGAAAAAAATAATAAATTAAATTCAAAATTACGATTTTCCTCAAAATTTTAATAAAATGTTCATTTATTGTTTTTAATTTTTGAAAATATATTTGAGTTGAAATTAAATTTTTACCAAGTTTTAAGTAGTATTCAAATGAGCGCGACCAACGAACGACGAATGAATTACAAAATGTTAGTTTATATATGTACGTTTGAAGACATATTTCCACACAAATTCTTAACAGAACGTCGCGAAAAAAAATATAGTTGATACGAACTGTCAAACTTTATTCGCGTTCCACATTATCCACACTCGTAACGAATAAAAAAATCGCGTGTACTTAACCTAAAAAAATCGTTCTTGTTTTGGTTTCGGTGGTGAATGTCAAACTTCATTCGCGACGAATTAAAAACTCTCATGTGAAAGAAATGTCAAAATCGACGAATATTCGTTCATTCGTTGGTCGTGCTCATGTGAATATTGCTTTAGTATTGTTTTTTTATGTTTTTTTATTTTTTATACAAAAACTGTCAATTCGATTTTTCTCAAAATTTTACCAGTTGTTAAAAACGTTATTTTTCGTTGCATTTAATTATTTTGGTACAATTTTTTTGATTTAGAAAAAAAAAACGTTTTTAGATTTTTTTCCAAAAATATATGTACGTGTTTGGTATCACGTTACATGTATTATATGAAATTTAATTCATTGGTTCACTTTTTTTTAAATTTCTATGGTAAAAAACCACCCACTCAATTTTTTTGAGAGTCTGTCTGCATTATTATCTGTATAACAAAATTCATTTGAAGTCGATATCTCCACTGGTTCATGAGCTCTGGACGACAAAAAAGTCGAGAAATGTCAAAATTTTCAATTCAACAAATTGGACCAATTACAATAACTTCCTATGGGAAGTTAATAACATTTGAATTTTCCCATGAAACTTATATTCTGATTCTTTGTTGTCTTGTTGTTTTTTTTTAATTTTCTTCATTTCCAATCAACCAATCAAAAAACCACATTATACAGAACTAGCGGCCCGTCCCGGCTTCGCACGGGTAGACATAAATAGGTACAGATATTTAAGTTATAAGAATTATAATTAAAACGACCATGAATCACTAATTTAGAAAACATTTTTTTGTCCTATTATTAATACTCTTCGCAGCGTATGCGATGAAAGACATTTTATGGCTAATTTTTTTACACCTTCGGTTGGTTTTAATAGGTTAGGTTAGGTTAGGTTAAAGTGGCTGTTGGTTTGGGACGACCAACACACTTAGACCAAAATATGGTCCGTTGTGATACCACATGGATCAGTTAATCAGCTTAACTCGTTGAACCAATTGGAGCTTCGAATGAAGCGTAGGAGACAACTAATGTCTGAATTTTTTAGATCGCTGGTATCGTTAAAGTAGTAGTCTCCAAGGTGGATTCTACGTCTTTGTGATAAGGCAGGGCATGTGCACAGAAGATGAGAGATTGTCTCCTCTTCTTCCTCGTCCATGCAACTCCTACAAAAATCATTTGCAGGGGCTCCAAGTCGAATAGCATGCCTTCCTATTAAGCAGTGCCCAGTCAGGACACCTATAACGTAGCTTATGTGCAATCTACTCAGAGAGATTAATTGTTTTGAGCGCTTGGTGCTAAGATTAGGCCAAATTCGTTTAGTCGCTACACAGGTGGTGGTGTAATTCCACCTGAAGTTTGTTTTCTCTATGGTATCTTGCTTTAGCATGAGTTTACATGTAGCTAAGGGGATACCTACGCTAGCATTATGAGCCAGCAGAGGTAAAGTTGTTCCGCTTTTTGCAAGTTCGTCAGCTTTGCAATTTCCTGGAATGTCTCTATGGCCCGGCACCCAGAAAAGGTGAATTTTGAACTGTGTAGCCATCTCCGTAAGAGATGATCGACAATTTAGGGCTGTTAGTGAATTTGTAGAGACAGAGTCTAAGGATTTTAACGCAGCTTGGCTATCCGAGAAGATGCGTATATCATTAGTTGATATAACGTTTTCTCTAAGCCAGGATAGGACTTCTTTTATAGCCAGGATTTCAGCTTGGAACACGCTACAATGATCGGGTAGACGAAAGGAGAGACTTAAGTTAAGTCTATCTGAGTATACGCCACCACCAACCCCATCCTCCGTTTTTGATCCGTCTGTATAAAAGTTTATAGGACCATCGTTCAAAAATGATGTATTCTCCCAAGAAGATCTGGGAGGTATAGTCACCTTGAAGCTATAGTTATTAAACTGAGGATGGGGTGTGGTGTAGTCAATATTACTACTTATAGTTCTGAACGAGTTCAAAATAGTGGTGTGGCCAATTCCATTATTGATCCACAGAGAGGAGGCTTGAAGCCGTATGGCAGTGTTAGCGGCCGTTTGCTTGCTGAAAAAGTCCAGCGGTATTAGATGGAACAGAACATCTAGTGAAGCGGAGGGGGTGGAGCGAAGTGCTCCTCCCATACACAGGCAGGCTGTTCGTTGGACTTTGCTGAGTTTATCGCGATTTGTCGCTGTATCTAGCGCCGTCCACCATACCGCTACTCCATAAGTAAGGATCGGTCTTATGACCGACGTGTATAGCCAGTGTGTAATGCGGGGCTGTAGGCCCCATTTATTACCAATGGCCTTTTTACAGGAGAACAGGGCTACTGTGGCCTTGTTTATTCTCTCTTGAATATTAGGTTTCCAACTTAATTTCTTATCTAAAATGAGACCCAAGTATTTTGCTTGATCGGAGAATTTAAGTGGTACACCGTTTATGAGGGGAGGGTCAATGTATGGAACTTTGTATTTCCTTGTGAAGAGGACAAGGTCGGTTTTTTGTGGGTTAACGCCTAGTCCACACCGATTAGCCCATCTGGTGAGCTTATTTAAAGCGTTTTGTAAGAGTTCTTTTAGTATATTGGGATGTTTACCCGTTACTGCAATAGCAACATCGTCCGCATAGGCAAACACTCTGTATCCCTCTCTTTCTAGAGTAGTTAGTAATTCATTTATTACTAAGTTCCAGAGGAGAGGGGATAGGACACCACCTTGTGGCGTACCTCTGCTGACACTCCTTTGTGTAGTAAAATCGCCCAGTTTTGAATTGATAATCCTGCTTATCAGCATCTGATTAATCAATTCGCTGATCGACTTATCTACCTTCAGAGATGCCAATACACGTGCAATTGCAGATGTGTCGACATTGTTAAATGCACCTTCTATGTCTAAGAAGGCAACTAAGGTGTACTCTTTATGATGGAGGGAATATTCGATTGTACGTACTATACTGTGTAGAGCCGTTTCAACTGATTTCCCTTTGTGGTAGGCATGTTGAGCCTTTGAAAGGAGGGACTTATCAATACTTGCCCTTAAGTGAATATCGATCAAACGCTCAAAAGTTTTGAGAAGGAATGATGATAAGCTGATAGGTCTTAAGTCTTTAGGGTTTACATGACTGGATTTTCCAGCTTTTGGAATAAAAACAACTTTAACTTGTCTCCAAGACATCGGGATGTATGCCAAATTAAGGCAACCCTTGAAGATGTTTTCTAGGATGGGTATTAGAAAACTTGCATTTTCTTGCAGTTCGGCTGGAATTACACCATCCGGACCAGCAGATTTGTATGGTTTAAAGCTGTTAATAGCCCAATTGAGTTTTTCCCTAGTGACTAGACCTTGTGGGGGTTGTAAAGTATTGTCACCATTATTAAGTGCAACGTTATTAATAATATTAGAGCTACCAGGAAAGTGGACGTCTAGTAGCAAGTTGAGCGATTCTTCGCTTGAATTGGTCCAGAGGCCAGAGGCGTTTTTCAAGCAACTTGGCATGATTGGATTTTTGGAGAGGATTTTGCGCAGCCTGGATGCTTCGGAGCAATCTTCAACGTTACTACAGAAGTTTCTCCAAGATGATCGTTTGGTTTTCCTCAGTTCTTTTTTATAAATCTTCAGTGATTCTTTATATGAATCCCAGTCAGACATGTCTCTAGAAGCTTTGGCTCTGTTAAAGAGTTTTCTGCATTCTTTTCGAAGTGGATCCAGCCCTGAGTTCCACCAGTGTGGCTTCTTTTTACCTCTTACTTGTATAAGAGGGCATGCAGTATCTAGAGCTTTGTTTAGGGCTAATGTTAGATTATTGACTTTGTCGTCAAGATCTTCGATGTTGGAGGGAGTATTAAAAAGTTCAGGTTTTATTAAACTATTTAACGTTCTCTTATATTTTGGCCAATTTGTTCTTTTCAGATTTCGAAAGATCGGTTGGCAAGGTGGTTCATTTATAAAGTCAAACTGGATGTATCTATGATCAGAAAAAGAGTGATCTTTAGATACCTTCCAGTTCAAAATATTATTATTAATGAATTCGGAGACAAGAGTTATATCTAAAACTTCTTGTCGATTTTTAGTAATAAAGGTTGGCTCATTACCAACGTTACTTACGAGTAGGTTAGTGTTAAGAATATAGTCGAAAAGAGACTCACCTCTGTCGTTTATATCCGTGCTACCCCATACTGTATGGTGGGCGTTAGCGTCACTACCGATGATGAGGCCAATGTTGAGCCTTTGTGCTTCAGTTATCAGACTCTCCAGAGTATCTCCCGGGAGAGGGCCAAGATGGTCGTGGCCAAGATACGCCGACGCCAGCCAGAATGTTCCTCTGGCTGTTTCCAGACTTGCGGCGGTGGTATCTCGATCGCTGAAATTAGGGAGTAAATATACATTTAGGCTGCGTTTTACTAATATGCAAGATCTGGGTTCATCCTCACCTGATGCATACAGCACGCAGTATTTGGGAGTCCTGATTCCTCGAACAATGGATTTAGCAATCCAGGGTTCTTGAATCAGAACAATATCTTCATCGCTGCTGGATAGGCGAAGAAGAAGGGAGGCCGAAGCCTTTATGGAGTGTTGGAGGTTAATCTGGAGTAACCGCAGCATTTTTGCTACTGCACTCCCGATCAGCCTCCAACACAGTAATGTCGGAGTCATCCATATCAGAGGACGATTCTAAAAGAATGTCCTCATCTCCGCTGTCGTAGACCTCGGCCTCCATTGCGGAAAAACCTTGGTCGGTGTTAGGTGCTTCCACTGCTACTGGGGGTACCTGAGATGCATCGTCTTCCAATGAAGGAAGTGTGACCGATGCGCCAGGTACCTCAGCAACCGTTTCCGCTTGTGTGGGTGGGGAAGGGGGAAGGGTTTGTGCCTCAGCCCCATCTTTTTTATAGACCCTCAGCGTAATTTCATCGAACCCGAACCTAATCACACCTTTTGATTGCGCCAGAGGAGAAAGGGATTCTGCATTGATGATCACAATTGCACCCTTATAGGGTCCCTTTGGATCCTCTAGTTTCGCAACCTTCCAGTTGTGAGTAGGAAGGGTTGGATTGGAGAGCCGGATTATCTTCAGAACGTGGTCAGCTTCCTTGAATATGGCCGGAACCGTGATGCGAGCTCTTGGTCTGCAAGGAATGTCCTCCTTTGCTACAACCTCAAGCTTAGCACCAGGCCAGACCTCTCCAAGTCGGCTGACCGCCAGCGTCAGTAGGTCGCACGACCTCTGATCATCACAGACCATCAACTTGATGTGTCCCTGATGCCAACCGCCATCTTTTGTGATGGGCGGTGGTCCCGGATTGTCGGACATTATCTCGACAAAACTGAAGGCCAGCTGTCCTTTGGCCAATGTCCAGTTATCGGCAGAGATCGTGCCATCCACATCGCTTCTGTCGATAATCGCGACTACCTTTTTGTCCCTTAAAACGTCGCTGAAGGACATTTTATCCTTGCGAGGGTCACGAGGAGTGCTGGTGTTTAGCACTTTGGGGCGTTTGGGTAGTGAAACACTACCTTCCAAAGACCTTTGTCGCTTCGACGTTGAGTCTTGGCTGGTCTTTAAATTATTTTTGGCGAGGAAGTTCTTGGCCCAATTTATTTTGGCGTCATGCTGAGAGTTTCCTCCAGCGCCTAGTTGTTCACCAAACGTCTGGAGAATCCTCTTAGCATTTCGTATGTTCCTGTAGTAGGCCTTGGAGGGTCTGAGCTTACGCCCATCTCTCCCAGGATCTTCTTTAGGATCCTTTGTTTTGGAGGTAGAAGGACCTGGCATCACAGCCCTACTACCTCCGACTCGAGGTGTTGACGAGGTGAGAGGTTTACTCTCAGTGGTAGTAGAGGAGCCGTTCTTCACAACTGCCTCACTACAGGAAGAAGGTAATTTTACCTGGTTATCCGATATTCCACTGGCGACAACAGTGCTGTGAGTGTCCACAGCCATGTCAGCACCAGTGGAAGAGGGATGAACAGCAGACAACTTTGCCGTCGTACTGCTGGCCGGTACAGCAGACAACTTTGCCGTCGTACTGCTGGCCGATACGGTTTTTTTATTTTGTTTTGTTTTTTTTAAAAAATTCATTGAAAATCCCACGAGTAGCGGATAAGGGGTGGTCCATCTGTACAGAGATCCGTGTATACAGATAAGGCTGGTTAATCCGGAGGTCGCCAGGTATCCGGATACTCCGTTCGCGACTGAGCTAGTTTTTTAATTGGGCCCTCAGCCTGGCTGATCATCGGCACGGGTCGTATAACACCTTAGATCCAGCCCAATTGGGAAGTTTGGGAAGTTTAAGGGAAGGATATGTTTTGAGAAAGGAGAGACGAACAGCAATTAAGCCATAAGCGTCCCAGGAAGGAAACTAGGCATGACAGACAGTTATACACCATACAGTCAGGGGATAAGGAGACATCAGCCAGCATAATAGCGCAGAGCTGACGGAGGAGGGGGTAAAGGATTGGGAAGGGGAGGGGCGAGCGACCTTTGGTTTCAGGACTCTTCTGGAGAAATAATTCCCGAGAATCATTGTCCTTACTCAGCTTCTACAACTCGACAAGTTCGACGCTCGGGTAGAAGTGGTTTTAATAGGAATTTCAAAAGATTTCTGTAGTAATCTAGTACTAAATATAGCCTATGTTACTCAGTGATAATGTAGCTTTCTAATGAAAAAAGAATTATTAAAATCGGTCCAGTACTTTTTGAGTTTATTCGTTACATACACAAATACAAATCTTTCCTCTTTATAATATTAGTATAGATATAAATAATAAATTATAACAAAAATGTCTTTTCATTGCCTCCCTCGAACTTTCACTGAGTTTGTATACATTCTTCTCTATCTTCAGTTTTTTTAATAATCTGGAAATTTTTTTATTTTATATTGGAATTCTAGCTCATTTTTAGGCGCCAGTTATAGCTATCATTGAAAAATTATCCGGAAAAATTTTTGAATCGAAATTTGACGGTGTTTCCCTTTGATTAGAAATGAAAATTATATACCGATCGATCGGAAATCACACAAAGAATTTTTGTTGAGAAAAAAAAAGTTTAATTGCACATTTATTTTTTTCTAAAAATGTATTTTTCTATTTTCCGGACGGAAATTCATTTTCCTGAACAGCTGATACTTTTATCTTTGTATATAGAGTGGAATAGTACAATCATGAAGAGGAACGAACGAAGCGACGTCTGGCCTAACGTCAATGAACTAAATCTGCAAAGTTTGTGCAGAATTTTAATTGAGGAAATTAAGAGACAATTTGACAATACAAAAAGAGAAGAATGAAAACAAAAGTAGCTATGGTTGGAGGGCATGGTATAAAGAATATATATACCATGGTTGGAGGGGACAATAAAGAGACATTTTTTTTGTTTATTTATTTATGTATAAAGCCATAATAAAGACAAATAGGTACCAATAAGCCAAATACCAATTCAAATTTAAATTTTGAACTGTTGTCGTTTAGCCGATTGCCTATTTTCAAAACAAATAGGTAGTAGGTGCAATATTTTTGTTTTTCTTTTTTGTTTTTCATAGGTAGATTGCTCGGCAAAAATCCTTGATCGAACCCTCCTAGTGGGTGCCGGGCGGACAATGTCACCACAGTTTTGGTCTGTAGGTGTCAGACGGTGATAGCTAAGGTTAGATTGGATCGCTGTGTGGTTCTGACTTCTTGTATAGCACAACTCACAGAAATCCTCTCTCACCATAGATCCAAGGTTCCTAGTTTCAGTGGTGGTGTGAGCTAGTAAATCCGTGTCCAAGAATTAAAGGTTGAGGGATAAATCAACCATGAACGAGCTCAGCCGGAGGCCTGTGGTGGGTAACGGTTTTTGTTGTTTATACCTTCCCTCGGTATGCGGCTCTGCCGAGGGTGACCTTCTTTTCCGTCTTACTCGTGGGAATCAAATCGAACTCCTCAATCATGTCTTCGTCCAATTTATATGTTCAAATCCCATCCATCGAGTCCAAGGATGAACTCCTGGCTTCCAGTCAGGATACTATTGTAGGTAGCTCAGGGGAAGCTAGAGACGCTAACACCTCAGAGCAGGCTACACTTAGAGGTAACACGGGAGGTACTAATACCCCTGTGCTTCAGCATCCCTCTCAAAAAACGCCCGTAATTTCAAGTAGCAAGGCTCACCAGAGCAACGCTACCAAGCCCAACCAGCACTCTCCTGCGGATCAGCTCAAGATCAAGTACAGGAAGGCTACTTTCATTCTTGGCAAGATTTCCGAAAATGAAAAAGCCGGAAAGGTACATGAGCGTGATGCTGCCGACAAAATAAAATACCAAAAAGTTGTTGAAGAATTCAACAGTCGGGAGAAGAGTGCGCTACCCAGCAAAAAAGAAAAATCCACCAAGAGGAACAGGTCTCTGGAGGAGGAGAAGCCACCTCAAAAGAGAACCAAACTTGGTGGCAGTGCCAGAAAGGAGACTCCGAGGGCGACAGCGCAACCGCGCGCCTTGAGTGAGGTCGTCAGAGACAACCTCCAGGTGGCGATTGTAGATGAGCTCTCCACAGACAACAGAGTTCTGATGTCAGCGTGGAACTCAATCGAGGCTAAGCTCTCGGAATTGGTCTTCCATTATACAATTTCGGCAAAAGAAGGTCCCTACCCCAGCTTTGACTCCGGCGAAATGCTCAGAGGTTACAAAGTGATAAAGTGCGCAGACGACTTTTCAAGGGATTTCCTTGGCAAGGGAGTTGCTAAGATTAGCAACGACTGGAAGGGCTTGAAGCTCAAGCTCATTCCCGCCAGGGAGGTTCCTAGAAAACCATTGGCTCGCATCTTGTTGCCACTGATGAGCATTAAGCCAACTGGAGCGGAGCTGATTAGGAGCCTTCAACGGCTGAATCCGCGGATTCCTATGCATGACTGGGTAGTCATTAAGACAGAGCAACCGCGCAAGAAGAGCGCGGTCTATCTTCTGAGGATCTGTGAGGATAGTCGCAAAGCCCTAGAAGAGGCACAATGCAAGCTGAGGTTCGGCATCAAAAGTGTCTCCATAAAGATTCTGCAGAGTCAGGAAGTTGGCCCCACCCTGGGTGATGATAATGTCGAGGTAGACGATGTCACCATGCAGGTTGGAGCCCCCGGCGAGGCGCTGGATCCTGACCCTGCAGTTCCACCTGCCAATTAAAAAACGACAAGCGCATGACAAGGAGTCACCGCCTGAGGAGGTGCGTACTCTTGTGGCGGAGGCAAAAGCCAGACAAACAAGTCTGCTTGTAGGGAGTGATGCGAACGCGAGGCACTCAATCTGGAGCAGCACTGAAATTAATGAGCGAGGTGAGTCTCTTTTTAATTATATAATTGAAAATAACTTGACTATATGTAACAGGGGCAATACTCCCACTTTTGTTTTTCCGAGTACGGACAACTCAGAAGGGTGGGAAGATGTGTTAGACGTTACATTTGTCAATATTTATGGTAACCTCTCCATCGAGAATTGGAGAGTATCTCTTCTTAACTCCTTTTCTGATCATAGACGGATTCTATTTGATCTTAAATTTGAAATAAAATCTCCTTCCCCCTATAGAAATCCAAGAAGAATTGACTGGAAGAAATTTAGTCAGATCTTTGGCTCAAAGTTGCGCAGTATACCGAACGCGAGTTACGACTCGGTAACAGATCTTGAGTTAGAGATTTCAAACTTCGAGGACTCTATAACCACCGCATTCAAGGTCTCTTGCCCGATAAGATACAGTAAGAAAACCTTTCCACCTTGGTGGAATGACGACTTATCTAATCTGAGGAAAATAACAAGAACCATTTTTAATATCTGCTATAAGCATAAATTTTATCAGCCTTATAAGGACTGCTTGAGAATATACAAGCGTTCTATAGCTCAAGCCAAAAAACAAGGATGGCAAGAGTACTGTCAGTCCATCGAAAACATCAAAGATTCGGCCAGGCTTAGTAGGGTTCTATCGAAAGAACATTCGAACCCCTCGTTTCTTAAAAAACCAGATGGAAGCTGGACAGCATCTCCAATGGAGACATTAGAGCTACTAATGAACGTACACTTCCCAGGTTGTGCAGAAGAACCAACCGAATCCAATCTGACTTTAAACATGCCAACCTCCATAGAGCAGGTAAATGCCCTTATAACAAGAGAAAATATAGTCTGGGCTATTAAAACCTTCTCGCCGTACAAATCTCCAGGCCCTGATGGAATACTACCTATAATGCTGCAAAATCAGCTTGAATTAGTAGTACCACGGCTCGAGAGTATCTTTAAAGGTTGCCTCTTACTAAACCATGTCCCCATGTCTTGGAGGCAGGTAAGAGTGGTTTTCTTACCAAAAATTGGTAAAAGGGGGCATGAATCTGCCAAAGATTACCGACCTATAAGCCTTACTTCCTTTCTTCTTAAAACCCTGGAGAGAATTGTAGAATCTCACATAAGGAACATTCTGAGTAGTTGTCCCCTATTTAACTCGCAACATGCCTACATGAGGGGCAGATCTACAGAGACTGCCCTTCACG
Organism: Eupeodes latifasciatus; assembly: GCA_920104205.1. Lineage (NCBI taxonomy): Eukaryota > Metazoa > Arthropoda > Insecta > Diptera > Syrphidae > Eupeodes > Eupeodes latifasciatus. The sequence goes on along the minus strand of OV049924.1, from coordinate 70,953,664 downwards.
AGGTAGTGAGAACGATAGAAAACACAATTCATTTCAAGGAATATACCCTAGCCACCTTCTTAGACGTAGAAGGAGCTTTCAACAATGTCCTAACTGAATCCATCGCTGAATCACTTGCAGACTTCGGTGTTGAGAACTACATTAGAAGGTGGATAATTACTTACATACTTAAGGTGGCGCTACAGTCCTGTGTGAACTAGGGCCTCACCCAACAAACTTCTCCATCTAGCTCGGTCCCTAACTAGATGTCTCCAGTTTCGCGCTCCGAGTTGGGTGAGGTCACCTTCCACTTGTGCGCGCCACCTGATTCGCGGTCTTCCTCTACTGCGCTGTCCTGTGGGTGTGGGTTCGAAGACTTTCCGGGCCGGAGCATTGGTTTCCATGCGCTCTACGTGACCTAGCCATCTTAGTCGTTGGACTTTTACCCTTCTTGCTAAGTCTACGTCGCTGTACAGAAGGTGGATAATATCCATGCTAAGTAATAGGAGGATTCAATCAAAGTTAGGATATTCAACGTGTACCAAATATGCCAGCAGAGGAACACCTCAAGGAGGTGTATTGTCTCCTTTCCTATGGCTTTTGGTCATGAATAGCATTCTGGTGAAATTCGAGAGCAGTGGAGTAAAAGCGGTTGCGTACGCCGATGATTTGGTCATTCTAGTTTCAGGAAAATTTCCAAGCGTGATCAGTGAAATCACTAATATGGCTTTGAAGAAAGTAAGCACCTGGGCTGCGAGCTGCGGACTAGGTGTTAACAGCAACAAAACCGAGTTGATGCTTTTCACCACCAAAACCAAGGTACCACCCTTCACTCTACCTCGGTTAAACGGACAAGCACTATCATTGTCTTCCAGTGCTAAATATCTGGGCGTAATACTAGATACCAAATTAAACTGGAAGCTTAACATCGAAGAGCGGGTAAGAAAGTCGTGTGTCGCCTTCTACGCCTGCAATAAAACATTTGGCAAAAAGTGGGGCCTCCAGTCAAAAATGATAAAATGGACATACACAGCGGTTGTAAGACCGATACTGGTCTATGGTTCCATTGTGTGGTGGCCCGCTCTCACCAAAGCCTACATAGTAAACAAGCTTACAAAGGTGCAGAGAAATGCATGCGTAGGGATATCAGGAGCAATCAGGTCCTGTCCAACGGATGCACTCAACGTCATCCTGGGCCTTCTTCCGATTGACCTCTTTATCAAATATCAGGTGTCCTGCAGTATCTTGAGACTCAAGGAAATAGGCTGTTGGAAACCTAGATCTTACGGGCACTGCAACCAAACAAGCCTGATACCATCAGACATCCTATCCACAACCACCGATTACTGCATCCCTACCCTAGACACCTCAAAGAAGTTTAGAGTCTTGCTCCCGTCAAGAACCGACTGGGAGGAAGGCGTTGTGACGGAAGACTTTGACACAACTATCTTCACGGATGGTTCGAAGATGGAATGCGGTGTTGGTGCAGGTGTCTTCTGTGAATCTCTTGAGATTTCAAAAACCTATAGACTTCCCGATTTTGCCAGCGGTGTTCCAGGCAGAATTGTTGGCGATAAGGGAAGCTTGTACAGCCCTTAAAAATATCCGTCAGAACCAAAATGTAGCTATACTAACAGACAGTCAGGCAGCTATTAAAGCCATTGATTCAGCTTTATCATCCTCTAAACTGGTCCAGCAATGTAAAGAGGCCTTAAAGGAACTGGATATGAGCGTCACTCTTATCTGGATACCGGGCCATAGGGGCCATGAGGGTAATGAGAAGGCAGATGAGCTAGCCAGGCAAGGATCAGCCCTTCACAACTCTCTGGCAGTGAGAGTATATGCTCCTCTAGGAGTTGTGAAGGGCAATATCCTGACCAAATACACATCAGAAGCAAATCATAGGTGGAGGAGTTTAACGAGTTGCGTTATATCCAGGAAAATCTGGCCCGCCTATAACAAACCAAAATCAATCAATTTAATTTCCAAACCAAGGCATGACATAGCCAGGATTGTCGCTACCTGCACAGGGCATTGGCCTGTAGGGGAGCATGCGGCAAAATTGGGTATACCACATAACTCTTTCTGCCGTAGCTGTGAGAACCAGGATGAAAAAGAAACAGTCCCACACTTTCTATGCCATTGTCCGGCCCTGGCCAGGAAAAGAGCACTCCACTTGGGTAAGGAATTCTTCAACGGTATTGAGGAACTCTCAGAATTCAAGATCAAAGATTTGATCTCATACCTAAATAGCACAAAGTGGCTTTAATCCCCTCCCCCCTTATTTCTCCATCACTAAATGGTACTATGAGATAATAGGTCGAAGGGTAGGAGAATAAAACTACATTTTATATTTTACATAGAACTGCACGTGCGGAACGTGCACCACCAATAGCCCATTTTCAAATCCATTCAGAATCTCACGAGGTATGGTATCAAAACGGCGCACTCAGCGCTATTTGTGTCCTGCGCGAAGCAGGACAGCCATTTCTACCTACCTACCTACCCATAGGTAGATTATATATACAAAGGTGTAATATTTTGTTTTCAAAGTGATATTTATGTAGAAATTATAAAGCGCGGGAAATATAAAATGTCTAGGTATGAGAATTGATATTTGTTTTGGAATTGTATTTATAAAAAATTATAAAATGAACGACTGTGTCGCGTTTACTTATGTATATACATTCGAATAAATGAAGGTATTAACTTCAAAATCATTTCATAATGTTTTTGACATCTCATAAAACTTTGAGAAAAATCGAGTTGACAGTTTTTTTTTACAAAAAATTAAAAACCTAAAAAATAATTTAACAACAGTTGGTAAAAATTGATTTTCGACTCAAAAATCTTTTCAAAAATTTAAGACATTGGCTTCCATCTAATTTTATCTTATAAGAAATATTGTTTTTTTAAAAACCTAAAAAAATTTTAACAAAAGTTATTAAAAACTGTTTTTCGACGTAAATATCTTTTTAAAACTTTGAGACATTGGCTTGAAACTAATTTTATCTCATAAGAAATATTGTTTTCAACATTCGATAAAATTTTGAGAAAGTAAAAACCTAAAAAAAATTAATACTAAAACTTGGTAAAAATTTACTTTCGACTCAAATAGCTTTTCAAAAATTACAAATATTGGCTTCAAACTTATTTTATTTCACAGAAAATATTGTTTTCGATATTCAGTAATTTTTTTATAAAAATCCAACAGTCCGTTTTTTTCATAAAAAAAAATAAAATCTTCAGAAAATAGTACGCAAATTTGGTAAAAATTTATACATAAAGACAAACTTTTAAGCAAGATAAATCTAGAAAGTTATCAGTGTGGGTCGCATCCAAGCCTCTTTTTTAATTAATAAAATTTTTAGAAAAAGTCAACCTACAGTTTTTTCTATATGTATATCTGTACCTACCTATCATACTTTATAACTATGCTTACAATAGAATACCAAATACGAATAACCTATGATAAAAATGAAGCTATACCTATACCTACATGTGCATAGGTACAAATTTGTAAACACTATCTAATTAGTGTTTTCAAATTTGTACCTAAATACATATCCAACAACTTACGAGTAACAAAAATTGTACCTACCTCCCTACATACATACATATGTACATAACTGACTCAAATTTGAATTTTCCTACCTACCGTATTGTTTCTTTCCAAAAAATGAAAAAAAAACAACAAAGATCTGTTGCCAATTTTTAAATATGCACATCCACACAACTATGTACAATATTCAAAATATGACAACAGTGTAGGTATTTATTCTGAAAAGAAATTTGAATTATTTTAGATTTTATAAATTTGAAAATTTGAAATCAAATGCAACAAAAACAAAACCTACATAGTTCAATACATAGGAATATCTCCATGACAACACACAAAAAAAACATAAGCAACTGTATTATTTTGTTGCCTCACTTACTCTCTTCATTTCTAACAAGAGAGAAAATAATAAAACCCTCTTTTCCTCAACTCTTTTTTCTTTTAATTTCTAAAATCTGCACAACAAATTTTCAGTACTCCTAGCGCCGCCAGTGGGACGTCAATGAACTAAAAATTCGTGTTCCATAAGAGTACTATAGATTATATATACAAAGATAGTACTATCATGAAGAGGACACTCGGCCTGACATCTTTTAATGGTTCCTAAACAGTTCGTTCCACATGTTTTACGTGTAGAATGTATTGTGATGGGGGTAAGGCCTTTGTATATGAAGTGGAATAGTAATATTATGAAGAGGAACGAACGAAGCGACGTCTGGCCTAACGTCAATGAACTAAATCTGCAAAGTTTGTGCAGAATTTTAATTGAGGAAATTAAGAGACAATTTGACAATACAAAAATAGAAGAATGAAAACAAAAGAAGCTATGGTTGGAGGGGACAATAAAGAGACATTTTTTTGTTTATTTATTTATGTAAAGCAATAATAAAGACAAATACCAATAAGCCAAATACCAATTCAAATTTAAATTTTGTAACTGTTGCCGGTTAGCCGATTGCCAATGAATACAACAACAATACGTTGAAATACCCATTTTCAAAACAAAAAGAAAATAGGTACAATGTTTTGTTTTTCTTAGGTATATATGCATCTGCATATGTATATTAGGTCAAATGAAAGTAGGAATTATTATTATTGAAATGAAAAGAATACGCTATCAATACAGGTATGTAAGTATATTTGAAAAGAAGACAAATAAAAGTCAATGGCGGATCCAGGGGGGTTGTTTAGGGGTGATGACACCCCCTGGAAGCTATTTTTTTCATTTTCTTCGAAATTCCCTTGAGCTCAAAACTTATAGTACCTATTGCCGTAATGGATTTCACACATCTTAAGTTAAGTTGCATAATTAAAGACTTTATCTAAAGATTTTTTAGTAATTTAACGATATTTACCAAAAACATCAAAAGTGACACTTTCGTCAAACTAATGGCAAATTGAAACACGTAATAAATTTTTCATATCTTTTAATCTATCTATCTATATCTATATATATAAAAATCAATGCCACTTTTCGTTGTAATGTTATAACTCAACAATGCCTTTACCGATTTGGCTAATTTTGGTCTTGAATTATTCGTGGAAGTCCAGAGAAGGTTTGTACGTAGAGAAAATTTAAAAAAATCTTGAAAAAGTGTAAAATCAACATCTTTCTATACTCCCATATACAAACAATTTGTAATAATACTTAAAAGCCAATTTGGCAAAACAATCGAAGACAAAAAAAGTGACGTTAGTTCTGTCAAACAAATTTAATGTCATCATATGTCATTTCATTTTATCAGCGATAATTATTGCTTTGTTGTGTTTATATTTTCCAAAATATTGTTGAGTTATTGCTTTGTGTTTATATTTTCTAAAATATTGTTAAGTTGTTTAGTGGGCAAGACGACCAAACATAGGCCGGCGAACGCGTAGGCAAATCAAGTGGCAATATTAAGACGATTTTAGGCTACATATGAACGCGCACAAGCTAATGCAGCGCAGCGTGAACGTACTGCACAGAATAGATCTGTTGACCCTGTACCTGTACTTAATCTTGCACGGCGATCACGAATACGTCGTGCTGTTTTGGATGAAATGCCGCGTGCTGCGACGCATATGTCCACATTGTGATGCGGCTAACTTTCCAGGTGAAACGCCCGGAATGTGTTGTGCTAATGGCAAAGTGAGATTGCCAACATTAGAAACTCCACCCGAACCATTGTATTCATTTATTTTTGGTACATCTCAAACGTCGAAGCAGTTTTTGAGTAATATTCAACAATACAATTCGGCATTTCAAATGACTTCTTTTGGTGCTACTAAAATTATTAGAGATAATTTTATGCCGACTTTTTAGGTAAATACCTCAACAGGATTGTCCCATGTTTATATATCAATCTGAATCATAAAGTCTTAAAAATTCTGATTCAACATCTACCTAAAATTGCATACATGTTACAGATTCAGGGCCAGAATTATAATCAATCTGGTTCGTTATTGCCATACCCCTGATCATCAATTTTTGCAAATTTATTTTATTGGTGATGAAAATCGTGAATTGGATCAACGTTGTGCGTAGTTTCAAATATAAGACGAGAAATTATTCGTGAGCTACAAAGGTTTTTTCATCAGCATAACGCATAAGTTCAATTGTTCAAAATTGCTCTTGATCGTATGCCATCTGATAATCACAAAATTGTAATAGCACCAAATTGAATATTCAACAAAAACATGTATATGACACAAGCCGTTTCCAATAATGCAGGTGGATTATATTTCTTGGATGCACCTGGTGGTTCAGGCAAAACTTTCGTTGTATCATTGATTTTAGCGACTACTCAATCGCAACAGAAAATTGCACTTGCATCTTCTTGAATTGCTGCTACATTATTAGAAGGAGGTCGGACCGCACACTCTCCATTAAAATTGCCATTGAATGTACAGGTGATTGAAACTCCAACTTGCAATATTTCGAAAAATTCTGCTATGGCAAAAGTTATGCGATTAACGTCAATTATTTTATGGGATGACTGCACAATGAATGCAATAGAAGCATTTAATCGAACAATGCAAGATTTACGCAGTAATCAACAGCTTTTTGGTGGTGCTCTAATATGGCTGTCAGGGGACTTTCGTCAAACATTGCCTGTCATTTCTCGATCAACTCCTGATGATGAAATAAACGCCTTTTTGAAGGTATCAGTTCTTTGGAGATATGTAGATATACGAAAATTGAACCTGAACATTAATATGCGTATTCACCCACATAATGATGCAACTGCCCGGGCCCATGAGTTTTCAAAATAATTGTTAGAAATTAGTGATGTCAAAATACCAATCGACAGTACCAACCGATTGAATGTGTTTTTCCGAATATTCTTCAGAACTACAGAAATTATGATTGGTTGAGAGAACGCGCCATTTTAGTACCGAAGAACATTCATATCAATGCCATTAATTTTCAAATTCAAGCGAAACTGCCAGGGTCACGACATATAAATCAATTGACAGTGTTATGAATCAAGATGAGGTAATGAATTATCCAATTGAATTTTTAAATTCATTGGAACCGGCTGGTATACCATTGCTTGAATCTGAAAATTGGTTCTTTGATTATATGATTGCGAAATATTAATCCACCAAAACTTTGTAATGGCACCAGATAGGCAGTGAAAAAGTTATTGCCAAATTTGATTGAAGCTACAATCTTAACTGGTAAATCAAAAGGATAAGTGTGTTTGATACCGCGTATCCCTATGATTCTAACTGATATACCATTTGAATTCAAAAGATTACAATATCCATGACCAACTTTATGTTACCTGTTCCAGAGTCGGTACCCCCAACTGTTTTAGACTAACCCATATTTAACCCATATTTTTTAATTTTTACTCTTTGCTGATAAATATAATATAAACAATATATCATTTGGGTCATTTGGACTTTTAAATAGCTAGCAATTTAAAAATTTTTTATCAAATTATTTATCTTACACAAAATATTGTTATGAATATTTTGTAAAAGGTTTAAGAAAGACAAATCGACAGACGGGATTTAAAGTTATCAGTTTGGGTCGCATTATTATTCTTATTATTATTTTAGTTAAAATTATTAACTTCCAATAATAAGTTATTTTTATCGGTCCAGAATCATGGACCATGGATCAAATTTTGGAAAATTAAATTGACTTCGACTCGAATGTCTTGGCCAAAATGAGGATACTGGCTTCAAACTAATTGTTTCTTACATTAGGTAAAGTTTAAAAAAAGATCTAATTGACACCTTTTTTCAACAAAACAAAAATTAACTAACGATTGGTAAGTTTTTTTTTTTGCTTCGAATATTTCGAGGACAGTTGAAACTATTGTCTTCAAATTTAATTTATTTAATTAATTAGTTTTTAGAAAATTCGACCTACAGTTTTTCTATATACCTATGTACCTATAATATACTTTATAACTATGCTTACAATAGAATACCTACATGTGCATAGGTACAAATTTGTAAACACTATCTAATTAGTGTTTCCCTACATACATATCTGACTCAAAATTGAATTTGCCTACCTACCGTATTATTTCTTTCCAAAAAATGCAAAAAAAAACCTACAAAAATCTGTTGCCAATTTTTAAATATGCACATCCACACAACTATGTACAATATTCAAAATATGACAACAGTGTATTTATTGTGAAAAGAAATTTGAATTATTTTAGATTTTATAAATTTGAAAATTTGAAATCAAATGCAACAAAAACAAAACCTAAGTTCAATACATAGGAATATCTCCATGACAACACACAAAAAAAAACATAAGCAACTGTATTATTTTGTTGCCTTACTTACTCTCTTCATTTCTAACAAGAGAGAAAATAATAAAACCCTCTTTTCCTCAACTCTTTTTTCTTTTAATTTCTAAAATCTGCACAACAAATTTTCAGTACTCCTAGCGCCGCCAGTCTCACGTCAATGAACTAAAAATTCGTGTTCCATAAGAGTACTATAGATTATATATACAAAGGTAAGGCGCCAGTTATACCTATAGCTATCATTGGTTTTCATCATTGAAAACAAACATTGGAATTTTTTTGACAGGTCGTTTATAGCTTTCATTAAAAATTTCTGTCATTGAAAAATTTTTCCTGATTGAAAGCCACCGAAAATTCAAGCGGTTCCTTTGTATATATATTTGAATAGTACCTTTGTATATATAATCTATAGTACTCTTATGGAACACGAATTTTTAGTTCATTGACGACAGACAGGCGGCGCTCGGAGTACTGAAAATTTGTTGTGCAGATTTTAGAAATTAAAAGAAAAAAGAGTTGAGGAAAAGAGGGTTTTATTATTTTCTCTCTTGTTAGAAATGAAGAGAGTAAGTGAGGCAACAAAATAATACAGTTGCTTATGTTTTTTTTGTGTGTTGTCATGGAGATATTCCTATGTATTGAACTATGTAGGTTTTGTTTTTGTTGCATTTGATTTCAAATTTTCAAATTTATAAAATCTAAAATAATTCAAATTTCTTTTCACAATGAATACACTGTTGTCATATTTTGAATATTGTACATAGTTGTGTGGATGTGCATATTTAAAAATTGGCAACAGATTTTTGTAGGTTTTTTTTTGCATTTTTTGGAAAGAAATAATACGGTAGGTAGGGAAATTCAATTTTGAGTCAGTTATGTACTGTACATATGTATGTAGGGAGGTAGGTACAATTTTTGTTACTCGTAAGTTGGATATGTATATTTAGGTACAAATTTGAAAACACTAATTAGATAGTGTTTACAAATTTGTAGGTATATTTGTAGGTATAGGTATAGCTTCATTTTTATCATAGGTTATTCGTATTTGGTATTCTATTGTAAGCATAGTTATAAAGTATATTATAGGTACATAGGTACCTATATAGAAAAAACTGTAGGTCGACTTTTTCTAAAAATTAATTAATTAAATAAATTAAATTTGAAGACAATAGTTTCAACTGTCCTCGAAATATTCGAAGCAAAAAAAAACTTACCAATCGTTAGTTAATTTTTGTTTTGTTGAAAAAAGGTGTCAATTAGATCTTTTTTTAAACTTTACCTAATGTAAGAAACAATTAGTTTGAAGCCAGTATCCTCATTTTGGCCAAGACATTCGAGTCGAAGTCAATTTAATTTTCCAAAATTTGATCCATGTGTCGAAAACGTTTTTCTTATTTGCATTAAGAAATTCTGGACAGATAAAAATAACTTATTATTGGAAGTTAATAATTTTAACTAAAATAATAATAATGCGACCCAAACTGATAACTTTAAATCCCGTCTGTCGATTTGTCTTTCTTAAACCTTTTACAAAATATTCATAACAATATTTTGTGTAAGATAAATAATTTGATAAATAATTTTTAAATTGCTAGCTATTTAAAAGTCCAAATGACCCAAATGATATATTGTTTATATTATATTTATCAGCAAAGATTAAAAACTAAAAAATATGGGTTAAATATGGGTTTGTCTAAAGCAGTTGGGGGTACCGACTCTGGAACAGGCAACATAAAGTTGGTCATGGATATTGTAATCTTTTGAATTCAAATGGTATATCAGTTGGAATCATAGGGATACGCGGTATCAAACACACTTCTCCTTTTGATTTACCAGTTAAGATTGTAGCTTCAATCAAATTTGGCAATAACTTTTTCACTGCCTATCTGGTGCCATTACAAAGTTTTGGTGGATTAATATTTCGCAATAATATAATCAAAGAACCAAATTTCAGATTCAAGCAATGCGGTGGTATACCAGCCGGTTCCAATGAATTTAAAAATTCAATTGGATAATTCATTACCTCATCTTGATTCGTAACACTATCAATTGATTTATATGTCGTGACCCTGGCAGTTTCGCTTGAATTTGAAAATTAGTGGCATTGATATGAATGTTCTTCGGTACTAAAATGGCGCGTTTTCTCAACCAATCATAATTTCTGTAGTTCTGAAGAATATTCGGAAAAACACATTCAATCCGTTGGTACTGTCGATTGGTATTTTGCCATCACCAATTTCTAACAATTGTTTTGAAAACTCATGTGCAGTTGCATCATTATGTGGCTGAATACGCATATTAATGTTCAGGTTCAATTTTCGTATATCTACATATCTCCAAAGAACTGATGCCTTCAAAAAGGCGTTCATTTCATCATCAGGAGTTGATCGAGAAATGACAGGCAATGTTTGACGAAAGTCCCCTGACAGCCATATTAGAGCACCACCAAAAAGCTGTTGATTACTGCGTAAATCTTGCATTGTTCGATTAAATGCTTCTATTGCATTCATTGTGCACTCATCGCATAAAATAATTGACGTTAATCGCATAACTTTTGCCATAGCAGAATTTTTCGAAATATTGCAAGTTGGAGTTTCAATCACCTGTACATTCAATGGCAATTTTAATGCAGAGTGTGCGGTCCGACCTTCTTCTAATAATGTAGCAGCAATTCAAGAAGGTGCAAGTGCCAATGCAATTTTCTGTTCCGATCGAATAGTCGCTTAAATCAATGATACAACGAAAGTTTTGCCTGAACCACCAGGTGCATCCAAGAAATATAATCCACCTGCATTATTGGAAACGGCTTGTGTCATATACATGTTTTTGTTGAATATTCAATTTGGTGCTATTACAATTTTGTGATTATCAGATGGCATACGATTAAGAGCAATTTTGAACAATTGAACTAATGCGTTATGCTGATGGAAAAATCTTTATAGCTCACGAATAATTTCTCGTCTTGTATTTGAAACAATTGCACAACGTTGATCCAATTCACGATTTTCATCACCAATAAAATAAATTTGCAAAAATTGATGATCAGGGGTATGGCAATAACGAACCAGCTTGATGATAATTCTGGCCCTGAATCTGTAACATGTATGCAATTTTAGGTAGATGTTGAATCAGAATTTGTAAGACTTTATGATTCAGATTGATATATAAATATGGGACAATCCTGTTGAGGTATTTACCTAAAAAGTCGGCATAAAATTATCTCTAATAATTTTAGTAGCACCAAAAGAAGTCATTTGATGACATTAAATTTGTTTGACAGAACTAACGTCACTTTTTTTGTCTTCGATTGTTTTGCCAAATTGGCTTTTAAGTATTATTACAAATTGTTTGTATATGGGAGTATAGAAAGATGTTGATTTTACACTTTTTCAAGATTTTTTAAATTTTCTCTACGTACAAACCTTCTCTGGACTTCCACGAATAATTCAAGACCAAAATTAGCCAAATCGGTAAAGGCATTGTTGAGTTATAACATTACAACGAAAAGTGGCATTGATTTTTATATATATATAGATATAGATAGATAGATTAAAAGATATGAAAAGTTTATTATGTATTTCAATTTGCCATTAGTTTGACGAAAGTGTCACTTGTGATGTTTTTGGGACTTTTTTATTCTTGAAATTCGTGTTTAAATCTTAGTTCTAGAGCTTCCAAAGCAAATTCACTTCAAAAAGTAGATTTCTTTCATTTTTAAGATATTAAAAGATTTTGTATTTAATAGGAAATCCATTTTGAAAGAAAAAACACTTTAACAATGTCTTACAATATTTATTTGCTTCAAATCGCTTTTTGATAAATATCGTTAAATTACTAAAAAATCTTTAGATAAAGTCTTTAATTATGCAACTTAACTTAAGATGTGTGAAATCCATTACGGCAATAGGTACTATAAGTTTTGAACTCAAGGGAATTTCTAAGAAAATGAAAAAAATAGCTTCCAGGGGGGTGTCATCACCCCTAAACAACCCCCTGGATCCGCCATTGACTTTTATTTGTCTTCTTTTCAAATATACTTACATACCTGTATTGATAGCTTATTCTTTTCATTTCAATAATAATAATTCCTACTTTCATTTGACCTAATATACATATGCAGATGCATATATATGTACCTAAGAAAAACAAAACATTGTACCTATTTTCTTTTTGTTTTGAAAATGGGTATTTCAACGTATTTTTGTTGTATTCATTGGCAATCGGCTAACCGGCAACAGTTCAAAATTTAAATTTGAATTGGTATTTGGCTTATTGGTATTTGTCTTTATTATTGCTTTATACATAAATAAATAAACAAAAAAATGTCTCTTTATTGTCCCCTCCAACCATAGCTTCTTTTGTTTTCATTCTTCTCTTTTTGTATTGTCAAATTGTCTCTTAATTTCCTCAATTAAAACTCTGCACAAACTTTGCAGATTTAGTTCATTGACGTTAGGCCAGACGTCGCTTCGTTCGTTCCTCTTCATAATATTACTATTCCACTTCATATACAAAGGTACTATTCAAATATATATACAAAGGAACCGCTTGAAGTTTTTAATTTTCCTCAAAAACATCCCTGCAGCAATTTATTATACCAAAATTAAATGGGAACAGAACACACAAAATTGACTAGGAACATGTTCCATTACCACCATATGATCTGATCCGGCTGTCAAAATTTTTGTTTAGTTTTGTTTTTTTGTTTTTTTCATATAGAAAAAGAGAAATACAAAATCCTCCCCATTCAAGCTAAAGCAACTTGATTTTATGAATTTGCGCAGTATAATCAAAATAAATCTATAATTTTTCGAATGCAAATATCCACCATATCCATTGTCGTCCAGGAGAGAGCTAGAGCTAGCTTCAATCCAGTATCAGTTTGCTAAGGGATGTTCATTCACCAACAATGACCGAAAAAAAACAAAATAAAATCATTCCATTTAAAAAAGAAGTGAACAAGTTTATTTTTTAAGTTTCATGTAGATAAAAAATGTCTACGAGAAAAAGTACAAATATTTTTTTTTTTTTACAACAATTCTGTGGTGAAAAAATAAATAACTCATCTTACGAAATTCCAATTCTAACACGGAAAACTCATTTGCTCTGCGAAGAAGTCTTTAACTTATTCCATAACTCTTTTTTGTATTACAATAATTCGAAATAAGAAGGAAAACTCCTAAAAAATGGCGTTGGCCAGTGGATCCTTGCTAAAAGCTCAAACACCATTGCAGCAATTATTGGAGGATATCAATTTCCAGAGAACCAAGGAAATGCGACAATTGTTGAAAGACGGTGAGTTCTTTTATGTTTCTATATTTCAATCAAAATTATATAAAGCTTCTATTGGCCAAGAAAAAGTTGGCTTTCAAAGGACATACTTAACTACTTTCCCTACCTTCTTCCTAAAATTTTAGTCTTTTATCGATTTTATCGTTGAGTCTTCAGCCCAACATAGTAGTAAGTCTGTTTGTAGGTACATCATAATGTGTTTGAAAAAGGAATATACAATGCGACTCCCCTGCATCTCACCTTGTGCATTTTAATGACGCCCAAACAAAAGCAGAGACGATAGGGTTGAGTTTATTGTTTTCACAGATAATAATAAATCGATTGATTGAATTGAATAGTTTGAAAGTATACAAAAAAAATCCCCTTCATGTGGGAGCCATTCATAATACAGAATTGTGATTGAACCTAAATACATACATACCTACATGTACTTTGTAAGCCGTTACACGTTACGCAAAAAATAAATAAATAAAATAAAGTAATGTTGATGAGTAAACTTGGTTCTCTTCTGGGTGCATTTTGATGTAACTTGAGAATTTTCGTCAATGTGTACTGTACCTCCTTCTGCATCCACTTGAAACTCTGTTTGTTTTTCGTTCTTGCATCTTTTCCATGTTCTTATCTCCAATAGAAGATGCCATTGTTCATTTATGACCTGCTCAAGGGATAATGTATATAAATACCTATAGGTATCGCCTTAAAACGAAATTGGAAGCCACCCAATTTCATTCAAGAAGAATATATCTGTGAATAAAAATCTCACCATACTTGATAAAGTTGATGAATGGAAATTGAGTTAGGAAAGAAAACTCATATAAAAATGTTATCTATGTAAAATTTTAACACCACTGAACAATGAAAACCTTATCTTAAAGACAATTTAGTCTTGTCAGTTTTCTTTTGTCTTCTATTTTTTATCAATTTTTGTAAACATTTAACTATTTGGAATCTCATGCCTTCTTGAGAAGTTTTACTTTTATTATATGTATTTTTATAAAAATTTAAAACATTTATGTAGATAGAAATTTTCTTCCCACATCGCTTTAAATTTTTGCTTTAAATTTAAAAAAAGACACAAATGATATGGAATTAAAAAATTGATGCAACAAAAAGATTAAGCAAAGCTGATAGGGTTTCGATTTGTATTTAAACAATTTAAGCAATTTTTGTATGGAATTTTTGCACTTTTTTAAGTATAAAACTTATAAACTGTTATCCTACTAATGTACTAATTTTCTTCCGTACATTATTGATTGTAAAACAAAATGGCACTCTATATTTTTGAAATCATAAGACAACAGACACTCTAATAAGTGACCCTAATTCCTCAGGATTATAAACTGCCACATAAAAGATCCGATTAGTTAAAAGTAATTAAGGGATAGATTATTTCTTTATTTATGAAGAAAAAGGTGTATAGAAAAGCCCAACACTTTAGTCTTATAAAAGGTTATTATCATTACATATTTAAGTCTTTATCTGTGGGTGGTTGGATGTTGTAGGAATTGATGGCCCCGAGCTGTATCGTTTACTACACATCAAGTTCTTATATTACCTCCACATTCTTAAACGTCGCATACTGGTCTTGACGTTCTAAACTTGTAAGCGCGGGTGTTTTGACCAAGGCTTTGAAGTTAGTGCATTTAGCTAACGACTCGGCCACGTTTAAAAAACATAATCCTTATTAAAGAGACGCAGAAAACAACCTTTTAAAGTAGCAACGAGCCCGGAGTACGTTCTCGGTGACTATAATGCTAAAGTCAGGAATGAAAAGGTCTTTGGCGGATTAGTTGGAAAGCACAATCTCCACGAAAACGACAACAGATATTACTTCCGACGAATTGACTTTGCAGCAGCTATACGATGATAAGTACCATACAAATCATACCGATACACACAGCAACCTGCCGACCTCTAATCAGTCGAAATGACAAGTGCTAATTGGCGCAACGTTTACTCTGACCACTTTCTTAATGTGACCAAGTTGAGAGCATGACTCTCCCAACGAAAAGAAAGTAAAGGCCGCACAATGGAAGAAATTAAATCCTGCATGCCTTAGCACATAAGAGAATGCCAGAGACTACAGTGAACAATTGAACGGGAAATTCTCAGGCGTGGAACCGTGATATCATTACTGAGACTATCACAGTCTATCAGCTATCAAGAAAAGATTCTTGGTATGATGATGAATTCTAGAGCAAAATGCATGAATGCAAATGTTGCAAAGAAAAGCAGAGCAGCTAAAGAAGAAAAAAAGCATCCGTATCTCAGTTGAGGTATCTCGATGAGTCCAGTACCGCCACCAACACATGCCGGTTCTACAAAAATTGCAAAGCAAATATCATCTGGTTATAGAACCAGCACGCACTCCTCCGAAACAGCGAAGTAACAGGCAATGGAAGGGGTTAAGAAACTGATCCAAAAGTTTTCCGGCGGCTCGGCATGAACCAGCTCATCAACAAAGTATGGGAAGAGGAAAGTATGCCCGATCAATATTTCCAATCGATAAAAAGCCGATGTCCTGCAAAACTTACAGAAGCATATCCCCGCTTAATGTTGCCTACAAAATCCTATCCAACGTATTATATGAGCATCTTAAACCTTTCTGCAACACTATGATCGGCATATACCAGTGGGGGCTTCACACTAGGCAAATCAACGATAGAAACAAATATTCACATTAAGGCAAATTCTGGAATCCAACTAATATCAAGTCGAAATCTATTACCAAGTTTTGCAGAGTATTTAGTATTCTTAGTATAACAACTCAAATTAGACTACTGAACCAACCATTATTGAATTCGTTCTAAATACGAAGTTTAAATGCAGGTTTAAACTGTTTATTGCATTTATGTCCGTGGAGTGATGGTTAGTGCGTAGGACTTAAATGCAAGGGGGCTTGCCATCTAAAGTGTTTTTTTTTTTTCATGGGTACTGCCTCTTTTGAAGAATTGAAAAACCCTCCAAGAGTAATTCTTATTATGAAAAGTGCTTTCTTAAATTAGCCGTATTGTGCTTTAAACTGTAGGACCCTTCATCTCAAGTAACATTACTTGCACATAGAAGTGGCTGAGACTTGTAAGTCACTAGGCCTTAGTTCTCAAGAGACTGTTGCCCCACCTAATTTATTTATTTATGGAGAGTTGTAAATTGTATTTTTTAAATTTGTTTCTTACCAATACGCTTTTTATTGTAACAGAATTTGCAAGCTAAGAACGTTTCTAATATTTTTTCCACCACTGTACGTACTAGATATAGCTTTAGGCAGAAAAGCTTCAAAGTGGTGACCAACAAATTGATAAAAAAATGTTAGTTTTCGCCTAATTCAATTGAAATTTGTTCAATTCAATGAAAAAAGAAAATGCGTATATGCCCGAAAAAACTGCTTTTATATTGTTTCATTACACATTTGTTATGAACACAGACTTCAAAATTTCGAGGTTTATTTTTATTCGTAAGTGGCATAAAGGCGTACATTTTTTTGAATGTGTTGGCTAATTTCTCCTGCCAAAGGTCACTATTAGAAAAGTTGTTGATTATTCTGGCATGTTAAAAACAACGTGCATTCCTATTTATTTATCTAATCTTAAATTTTATACTGTACCAACTTTTAAATATGTTTTCACTTTAACTAGAAACATAACAGGAAGCTTGATATAAAACAAACAAAAATCATTTCAAATAAAAAATTAAAAAATTATATTTGTGTCAAAATACAATTCAAATAAAATTTAAATCATCAAGACAATCAAGCTGTTGGAAGGGTACTCCATCAGATAATAACCAAAGCCGAAATCAAAAGGATATATTATCATAAGGACAGAAGCATGGAAGCGGAGGAGGTGCTAATGATATGGTGCAGCTTTTCCTTGGCTTTATTTTTATCAAATCTTGTGCTCCATGTCAATGAAATGTAATTTTCCAGCAAGACAATTGAATGTCTCCTAGAAATTGGTTTTGGCAAATTCGGATTAAGTTTTTAGTCACGATATTAAGAAAGGAGATAGTGAAATGCGCGACAGTTGTGGTTCCTTATACGAGTTCAAAAGCGTTTTTTTTTCTTTAAATTTGTGTTCTTTAATTATTACCTACCACTATTGTCGAAATTGGAAACTTTCAAACTGAAAATCATGTGTCAAAATTCTATTATTTTCCTAAAATGGTTAAATAAAAGCCAGATTGTCAAAATGTAGTGATAAAGCGTAAAATCATTTTTTTATTTGAGAATTTGAATTTAAAGCCGTCATCTTCACAGTTTATGTACCGATTCACCGAAACAAAAATAAGAGAAAAATTAAAAGTTTTTCTTAACTCACCTTAATTAGCTTTGAAAACCCATTTGTTTTCACCTTCTTTTCTTTTGCATATAAAATAAAAAAACAGTTTTTTTAATGTTTGTAAGTTTTTGCTAAAAAAACTCAAATATTTATTTTTTTGTTTTTCTGTTTTAAGTTTTTGTTTTTTTTTTAACATAAAAATAATAACTATTAAAAAATATGCATTTAAAAAATAGAATTTAATAAAAATCTAAAAAAAGAGCAACAATAATTGTATAATATAATTATTTATAAAATATAATTAAAAAAAGTCGGTTTATGATCCTGTAACCAAAACAAATTACCAAGCCACTGTTTTTGTTTGTTGGTCAGAAGTTTTGATACCAAAAAAATAAACCGACATTCGAAATTATTGAACTTCAAAAAAAAAAAAATTACATATATTTAAAATAAAAATTAATAAAATTAAATTACATACCATTTTAGTCATTGTTGAAGAATAAATAAATAAAGTACGCTTTCAAAAGGACTTCATCGATATCCCTGCTTTCTTCATCTTTTGAATTTTCTTCATCTTTGGTTTTTTCTTCGGAACGATCTTGGGATATAGTATTAAAGAATTCGTGCCATTCGACTTCTTTTATTTTGTTTATTTTTGGTTCTCCCTGAAAAAAAAACTAAAAATAAAACCATATAAATAATGCAATTGAATAAATGCAAAACGAAACCCACAATATTTAAAATAAAAATCAACCAAAAATATGAACTTACAAATCTCCGGACTTGTTCTTTAAATAATTCGCAGTCGAATTTTTCTTTTTCTTTCATATTTTTATTTTCATTTTTCTTATTTTCCGTAAGTTCATTTTCCTTGGTCTGCATCCAGTCATTGACCAACTAAATTTGATGAAAATATTTAATTTTTAAACACAAACATTTTAAATACAAAAATAAAATTTTCTTACATTTTTTACCACACTTTTTGTCATAGAAAATAAACTTCTTAGGGACCAAACCATTTTTCTATTTTTTTTTTTCACTTACACTTCACACGCGACACTACTTTCGTAATGAATTTTTTGATTTTCGGAGTCGTATTTATAGTAAATTTTTAATTTCCAAGCATACTACAATTTCTATCATGAAAATAAAGGACAGTGCTTAATCTACACAGTGCTTTTTAGGTGAAAGTTGGGCATAAGCGGACCAAACAAATGGAGGTCTTGGAGATGGCCTCCTGATGCACTTTTTACTCAAAGTGCATCTAAACCATTCAAAAAATGCATTTCACCTATCTCCGAATATCGTGGTCCAAAATGACTTGAAAGCAAGTCATGTGCGTTTGCACCTTCCGATGCACTTACAAAAATGCATTCCGTAACAGCAGTTAATATTGACGTCCGTCAGTTTGACACCTGTCACTTTTGACATCTGTCATTTTTGACATCTGTCATTTTTGACATCTGTAATTTTTGACACTTGTCATTTTTGACATCTGTCATTTTTGACATCTGCCATTTTTGACGTCTGTCATTTTTGACATTTTTGACATCTGCCATTTTTGACATTTGTCATTTTTGACATCTGTCAATTTTGGCTTTCACTTTTGACAGCTGTCATTTTGAACTCTGCCATTAGTGTCTAGAGAACTGACTTTAAATTTTGTCCTCTCTCGCCCTAAAATATTATTCGAAAAGATTTCGAGATTATGGAAACAATTTAAATTCGGAGTCTTGCTCATTGTGCCCAAACAAGGTTGGCTTCTTAAAAATAAGACATCCGTTAAATTCAAAAATACATTTGAAAATATTCTCAATAATACTTAAAACTTTTTCTGACATAAGAATTCAGAAACATCATACAATTTATTTATGCTGAAAACTGGCAAAAAAAAATTACCATACATATGTATGTATAAATGTAGCTAACATATGTCAAAAACAGTAGCAAAATAACCTTCTTTAAACAAATCACGGGCCTTTGGAATTTTGATACCCGATGTTTTTTAAATTTAACGATTTTATATTTTTGAAGCATCTAATTCTTTACAAATCACACAAAAGTTTCTTTTTTTTTCCATTGAAGTTATAAATTATGTCCGATTGATGGTAAATTATGATTCTAAAAATGCATTGTTCTCCAAAATTACTGCAGTGCGTACCCGTATTATACATACATATGTATATTGATTAATTTTCATTATTATTCGCGTTCACAATTATTATTTTTATTTAAGACCGTGGTCAAGATATTCATTTTCATTTTTATTATTTGATATCTTTCCAGAATGTGGTTTTGTGGTTCTTCAAGGGACAACCTATTGGACAGACCTTTTCGTGCGGCATTTTCTATTTCAATCCGAACCAGTTCATAGTATTGATTCTGATGACTTATTATTTTTCGTTAGAAAGAAGCATGTAAAGAGCTCTTCCAGGCATATGCCCAAATATGAGGTAAAACTAAAAACAAATAAATAAAAACTGACCTTAAAAACTTAAAATTGTTTTGTTTTTATTTTTATTTTAAAGACTGAAGTGGATGTGTTTCGAAAGAATTCGCGTAAGCTTCCCATTGGTGACCCAGATGTCGATTGGGAGGAGACAGTCTACTTAAATATGGTTATACACCAATTTGACTACACACTAACGCTGGCAATTTGCACAAGAACATCCCCAAGGAATTGCAAGTCCTACGAAGGCATTCGCAACGTGTTTATGCCTCGCCAAGTCGTAGAAAAATGGACACATGAAGCATAGTGAAGCGGCGTTTGACCCTTAGAGTTTGTGGAATACACGTCAGCATCGTTTTCAAATAATACCATAGACACACCATATCAAAAATGTTTAAAAATGCAAACATTAGAACTCATTCGGTCGTGTCCTTGGTACAATAATGTACCTACAGGAATGGTTTATACCTTCCTGGAATCCTTGAAGTGTGAGTAAGAAAGGTGCATTCACACTTTTTAGTTAAAATCAAAAAAACTTATAAGACCACGTCCAAGTGCGTTCCAATGTGTGCATTTTCCTATCAAAAATATTTAAAAATGCAAACAGTGTAATTCATTCGGTCGTGTCCTTGGTACAATAATGTACCTACAGGAATGGTTAATACCTTCCTGGAATCCTTGAAGAGTGAGTAAGAAAGTTCCATTCACACTTTTTTGTTAAAATCAAAAAAACTTATAAGAACACGTCCAAGTGAGTTCCAATGTGGTGCGGAAATTGGTTCAAATGAGGATACCATATTGTGTCTACTTGCAAATTTAAAAATTTGAATCGATATTTGACGGTGTTTCCCTTTGATTAGAAATGAAAATTATATACTGATCGATCGGGAATCATACAAAGAATTTTTTTGAGAAAAAAAAGTGGAATTGCGCATTTATTTTTCTCTAAAAATGTATTTTTTATTTTATTTCTTATTTTGACGGAAATTCATTTTCCCGAACAGCTGATACTTTTATGTTCACCACAGCAATTAAATAAAAAAAAAATATCTGTCAAAACAAGTAAATACACCGCATCGAATTGTTGTTGGATTTCAAATTTCAAAATGGACGTAATGTCAAAATTACAAATACAACAATGTAAACAAATGGGTGTTGGAGGGTAAAACGTACGAAAGATTCCGGTCTTTATATGGTGTGTCTATGAATAATACCTTAAACGCATATGGTGTGTCTATGCTTACAAGTGACAGCGATGATGGATTGACGTTTCTCAAACAACTGATCGGGGATGTTAGTGAGGTTACATATGAGCCCTAATCTTATGGTGGAAACACAATGGAGGCGAGTTCCAGCGACGTAACAAAAGCAAGAAATCATAATTGTAATTTTTAATAAAAAAGCCGTCTGCCATAAAAATAATAATAGAAATGTAAATACCAATATAATTAATGTCAGTTTAGTACCTAGTAAAGTTTCAATTCTTGTGTATAATGTTTCAGGTTTAGTCAATAAAGATGTATATAATGGTTTTTATAATTATGTTAACTGTTTTGATATAATTTTTCTGTTCGAAACCTTCGTAACTGAAAACAATTTTGATAAATATGAAAGTAAATTTAAGGACTTCGAATTTGTATGGATCTCAGCGATAAGAACTAGTACCCGTGGAAGAGCTAGTGGAGGTTGTTTTTTTGCATTTAAGAAAACTATCAAAAACTTAGGCTGCAAGTTCGAAACTAACAATGAAACAACATTCTTACAATTAAATTTCGAGAACAAAAAAATGATAATAATTCCGACATACATTAACTGCAACAATTAGGAATCTGATTTTGAAAAGTTGTACGAATTTTTGTTAATGAATGACAACCCAAATGTGCTGGTAGTAGGTGATTGCAACGCAAGGACTGCGGCTGAAGCGGGGTATGAAAATGAGGTAGTGGAAATAGCACGTCAATCAAAGGATGAGATTTGCAATGCACGTGGAAAACAATTTCTTGACCTATGTAATACATTTGGACTTAGAATTTTAAATGGAACCTCCACATCAGATAAGGATGGTGAATTCACATTTGTGGGAAGTCAAGGCAGCTCAGTAATAGATTACAGTTTAGCTGGAGGAGCAATAGTGGAGTGTATTCTCGACTTCAAAGTAGACGCGATTCCATTCTCGGATCATTTACCCATCAATATGATGATGCAAGGCGTTACCAATGATTATGCCGGTACAAGAAATCTACGGTTGATACCAAAACTGAAATGGAATTTTAACAAGGCAGCTGTATATCAGAGAAACTTCAACCTTTCGCTAAGTCGGGGAATCAATTCTGGTGTGAGTGCTATTACAAATTGCATAATATCGGCTTATCCGGCAAGCAACAATAACAACAAAAAGTTCATCCCTGTAGAACAATGGTTTGACGATGACTGTAGACGTGCCAGACAGAGGTCATTTGCGTCAATTTCGTGTTTATGGAAGTCATTATATTAAGAGCAGGTATCTGGAAGCGAATATGGAGTTCAAAAACATATGCAGGACTAAAAGAAGTAATTTTTTAATGAAGAGGCTAGGCGACTAGCACAATGTAAGAATTCATCAGATTTTTGGAAAGCGGTGAAAAGATTGAATGGATTTGAGTATAAGATTCACAGAGACTTAACACCTGATGTTCTTTTGTCGCATTTTAAAGAGCTTTTGAATCCCTTAACCGTCAATGCAACAATGTCCTATGCACTGAAAATAGTACTTTAGATGCGATAATAACTACTGAAGAAGTTTTAAATACTTTAAAAATTTTACAGGATGGCAAAGCGGCTGGGTCCGACGGAATTCCAGTTGAATTCTACAAGTACGGCACAAATGAGTTGATAAATAAGATTACTTCGGAGTTTAACCATATTTTGGATAGTGGATCTATTCCAGAAGGGTTTAAGGAGTCCTTAATCTTTCCTATCCACAAAAAAGGAAGTACTCAAAACCCAGACAATTATCGTGGAATAAGTTTTTTGAACTCCTCATACAAAATTTTTACGGCGATTTTGCAACGACGACTTAATTTGTGGATTACACAGAATGGATTATTGAAGGAGTTTCAAGCAGGTTTCAGATCCGGTTACTCCACGGTCGACCAAATTTTTGTCCTTAAGAGTATTGCCGAGAACTTCCTACGAAGCAAAAAGAAACTTTATTGCTTCTTCGTTGATTTTAAAGCAGCGTTCGATGCATTGGACAGAAATGCGCTCATATATAAGCTTTATGGCCTAGGGATGTCCAGGAAATTTGGTAAAGTCGTCAAAAATATATACAATGATACTAAAGCCGCGGTTTGGAATAGAGAGGAAATCTCTGAATGGTTTCAGACTGAAAAAGGCGTACGGCAGGGGTGTGCGTTGAGTCCTCTTTTATTTGCGCTCTTTGTGGATGACCTTACCGACAACATTGGTGGAGGAGTGGAATTCGCCGGGACAACGATCAAAGCACTATTCTATGCCGATGACATTGTGCTGTTTTCTAACTCACCCCAATCACTGCAACTGATGATAAACCAATTGCATAGATACTGTGTAACGTGGAATCTAAAGGTCAATTTAAGTAAATCTAAAATAATGATTTTCAAGAACGGAGGTGGAAGAAATTGCTCAAATGAAAGATGGAGCTACGATTCAAACTCGATTGAGGTGGTTAGAGAATTCAATTATCTAGGAGTGTGCTTCACAAAGAATGTTAGTATGGAAAAACACCTTAGCGAAAAACTTATGAAAGCAAAAAGTGCAATTGGAACCTCCTGGGCAAAGTGTTTCTCAAACAAGAACATAGCACATAGCAGCAAATTTCGTGTGTTTGAAGCAGTGTCTAGGTCTATTATGCTTTACGCAGCACAGGCTTGGGGATACAAGCAATACGAAAGTGTGGAAAAACTCCTAAGATTCTTTATCAAAAGAATATTTCATCTCCCCTACAACACACCAAACTACATGGTTCTGCTGGAAACTGGACTATCGCCGCTTTTTATTCAAACCCTCAAACTACATATAGACTATATCATCAAAGTTCTGCAAATGCATAATGAAAGATTACCAAAGAAAGCAGCCCTCTATGCAATCAATCAAAGAAGTAGTTGGTACGCAGAATGGCACGAGCTGGCTTTGTGGTGTGAAATGTCACTGGATCTGGATTTCGGTAACGTTGATTATTGCAGGGTTAAACTGTATAAATTAATTGCAAGGGTTGATGAAAAACTCCGTAGTCGCTGTATAGAAGAAGCCTCGAATTCAACTCATAGATTAATCTACAAACATCTCTGTCATAACCTTGGTCAAAATAACTATTTCAGAGATGAGAACAGTGTGGAGGTTATTTCTATGATGCTGAGACTTCGAGGCGAGCTCATGCATCTCAACTATGTACCACATAGAGAGGATCGACCCGGGGAATGCAGTTTATGTAACCGAAGAGAAAGAGAAGATGTTTTTCACTTCTTAGGAAAATGCCCTGTGCTAGTAGAAAGTAGGAAAGCCTTCCTTGGATCTAATTACCTTTCGGAAGAGGAAATGATAAGACTCTTAAATGAGATGACGGTGGAAAAACTCTTTATGTACTGCAAAGTGGCTAAATCATACCGGGACAGAATAATCTGCGAAAGCTTTTGAAAATGCACCGAAGTAAAATATTTATTTTGATTTTAAAATAAAATATACATAGATAGATATCTTTTTTTAACAATAATTCTTGATTTTATACAACCATTGAACCAATAAGCTTTAAATTATATTAACTTTTTTTGTCAACCTGGCAGACGGCATTGCCATGCTAATTGTGATTTTGTTAATTTATAAATATGTAAAGAAATAATGAAAATAAAATCAATCTAATCTAAACTGAATGGGAACTATGTTTTTGATCAAAAACACTTTATTTATTCATATAGTGTTTTGGTTTTTGATTGCTATCATGTAGAGTTTTTCAATTCAATTAAATTATATTTATTGAGACTTATTTTTTACATTAAATACATTTGTAAACTTAAGACTAAGAAGAAATAAAAGTAAAAATATAGCTGACTTAGATAGATGAATAGATAAAGAAAAACTGTTAAAAACTACAATTAAATGAAAATTCTTGACTTTGCCGCCGTACCGACATCGCTCACCGTCCGTCATAAATACATTTTTTTTGTTCAATCTAATAGTGAGCAGTCAAATTTGTTTGCGGATTCTATTGCTTAAATGATTAATGCATAATATCGAGAAAAAACATTTTGTTTTTTGAGGGAGAAGTCATTGAAATTTTCATTTGTTAACTAAAAAGTTAATTAACAATATGAAAATCAATAAATAATTTAAATTTTTATATATCTTATCAAAGTACAACTATTAAACTATAAATCCTGGAAGTTTCATTAAAATATCTTTAATAGTTTTTTATTTATTGATTTCTTAATTAAAAGTCATAAAAATGTTCACTAACTAATTTATTTAAGAACCTACAATCCTCCTCACCCTCATTTTGGTTGTTTCAAAAAACGGACAAATGGCTAAGGACATTGTAATGGCTTTTTGCATTCGGAAAAAGGCCATTATACAAAAAATCCTTTTTAAGTAAAAAATTTAAAAATTAATGTCTCCTTCTAGACTTAACTTGATTTAATGAAAAAAATAATAAATTAAATTCAAAATTACGATTTTCCTCAAAATTTTAATAAAATGTTCATTTATTGTTTTTAATTTTTGAAAATATATTTGAGTTGAAATTAAATTTTTACCAAGTTTTAAGTAGTATTCAAATGAGCGCGACCAACGAACGACGAATGAATTACAAAATGTTAGTTTATATATGTACGTTTGAAGACATATTTCCACACAAATTCTTAACAGAACGTCGCGAAAAAAAATATAGTTGATACGAACTGTCAAACTTTATTCGCGTTCCACATTATCCACACTCGTAACGAATAAAAAAATCGCGTGTACTTAACCTAAAAAAATCGTTCTTGTTTTGGTTTCGGTGGTGAATGTCAAACTTCATTCGCGACGAATTAAAAACTCTCATGTGAAAGAAATGTCAAAATCGACGAATATTCGTTCATTCGTTGGTCGTGCTCATGTGAATATTGCTTTAGTATTGTTTTTTTATGTTTTTTTATTTTTTATACAAAAACTGTCAATTCGATTTTTCTCAAAATTTTATCAGTTGTTAAAAACGTTATTTTTCGTTGCATTTAATTATTTTGGTACAATTTTTTTGATTTAGAAAAAAAAAACGTTTTTAGATTTTTTTCCAAAAATATATGTACGTGTTTGGTATCACGTTACATGTATTATATGAAATTTAATTCATTGGTTCACTTTTTTTTAAATTTCTATGGTAAAAAACCACCCACTCAATTTTTTTGAGAGTCTGTCTGCATTATTATCTGTATAACAAAATTCATTTGAAGTCGATATCTCCACTGGTTCATGAGCTCTGGACGACAAAAAAGTCGAGAAATGTCAAAATTTTCAATTCAACAAATTGGACCAATTACAATAACTTCCTATGGGAAGTTAATAACATTTGAATTTTCCCATGAAACTTATATTCTGATTCTTTGTTGTCTTGTTGTTTTTTTTTAATTTTCTTCATTTCCAATCAACCAATCAAAAAACCACATTATACAGAACTAGCGGCCCGTCCCGGCTTCGCACGGGTAGACATAAATAGGTACAGATATTTAAGTTATAAGAATTATAATTAAAACGACCATGAATCACTAATTTAGAAAACATTTTTTTGTCCTATTATTAATACTCTTCGCAGCGTATGCGATGAAAGACATTTTATGGCTAATTTTTTTACACCTTCGGTTGGTTTTAATAGGAATTTCAAAAGATTTCTGTAGTAATCTAGTACTAAATATAGCCTATGTTACTCAGTGATAATGTAGCTTTCTAATGAAAAAAGAATTATTAAAATCGGTCCAGTACTTTTTGAGTTTATTCGTTACATACACAAATACAAATCTTTCCTCTTTATAATATTAAGTATAGATATTAGTATAGATATAAATAATAAATTATAACAAAAATGTCTTTTCATTGCCTCCCTCGAACTTTCACTGAGTTTGTATACATTCTTCTCTATCTTCAGTTTTTTTAATAATCTGGAAATTTTTTTATTTTATATTGGAATTCTAGCTCATTTTTAGGCGCCAGTTATAGCTATCATTGAAATCGATCCGGAAAAATTTTTGAATCGAAATTTGACGGTGTTTCCCTTTGATTAGAAATGAAAATTATATACCGATCGATCGGAAATCACACAAAGAATTTTTGTTGAGAAAAAAAAATTTAATTGCACATTTATTTTTCTCTAAAAATGTATTTTTCTATTTTCCGGACGGAAATTCATTTTCCTGAACAGCTGATACTTTTATGTTCAAAAGTGAAACGAATCGTTCCACTGATTTGTGTTCCAATTTCACACAATTCCAATGACAGATTTCTGTCAGTAAAATTTTTCGGTGGCTTTCAATCAGGAAAAATTTTTCAATGACAGAAATTTTGAAACATTTTAATGAAAGCTATAAACGACCTGTCAAAAAAATTCCAATGTTTGTTTTCAATGATGAAAACCAATGATAGCTATAGGTATAACTGGCGCCTTACCCCCATCACAATACATTCTACACGTAAAACATGTGGAACGAACTGTTTAGGAACCATTAAAAGATGTCAGGCCGAGTGTCCTCTTCATGATAGTACTATTCAAATATATATACAAAGGAACCGCTTGAAGTTTTTAATTTTCCTCAAAAACATCCCTGCAGCAATTTATTCTACCAAAATTAAATGGGAACAGAACACACAAAATTGACTAGGAACCAAAAACACTCCATTACCAAGACCGGAATCTTTCGTACGTTTCACTCTCCAAAACCCGTTTGTTTACATTGTTGTATTTGTAATTTTGACAATTAATCCATGAATATATGTGAGCACAAACAAAAAAAAAACGATGCCGTGGGCTAGCGGCATTTTGCACAGCAAAAACAAAATGGAGGAGTTAATAAGTTTTTTTCAGGTTTTTCTTTTTACTTTTTTTCGATGAAGAAGTCAGTTTTTAGCTTTAATTTTGCAGTCATTTTGTTGATAGCGAACCAATGTACATTTTTGTCTTCAAAAAAGCATGTTCACCATCAGTTTATTATAATTAATTCACTAATTTACAAAAATCACTACGAAATTCTTCAAATTTCAAAATTAGCCTCGGATTTTTGTATCAAAGATGCGTTCGAAGAACCATCAAGTTAAGGGTGCGAGCGCAATTTTTGTATTGAATTCTAATAAATTTTCGTTAATGAACGGCCCAAATATTTTTTTTGCAAGTAATTAAAATCTGTATCAATTTAATTAATCCAAATGTATTTATAGTTTGTTTTTAATGATTTAAGCTTGCAACTATTTTTGAATTCCATTTTGATTAATAAATATTATATTTAAAAAAAATAGTTATAATCGAAAAATATCTTATCCATAACATTCTGGATTGATGGAAGCATACATGTATTTGCTATCAAAAAAAAACTATGCATCAAAGGAACACCAATGTTTTAAAAAAGTAATCAGAACGATTATAGCGAATCTGTTGAATAAATGCAGAGCAAATAAAATGCACATTTTGACATATATCACAAAATGAAAACGTCTTAAAATCGTTCTGAATTCATGCACAACTAATTCAATAGAACATGTAATCGTCATGAATGTTTATTGTTGTACAGAAGTTTTTTTTAGTGAGTTTCCACAGTTTAACGCAAAATATAATTTTCATTCATTTCTTAAAAATGTTTCGTTACCAAAGTTCAAGTTTACTTATTATTGTTTGAAGGGTGTTTAGTAAAAGTGCTGCTAAAAGTGAAACAAATGAATGAGTTTTACGTACATGTTTTTCTTAATATAGTAAATACTTCCATAGATTACATTTCATAAATGCAGAACATGGAAGAAAATATACATAAACAATAGTTTCAGGTATAAAGCAGAGGTTAGTGTAGAAAAATATTTTTGAGAAAGCCAATAATATTTTAGGTATGTTCATTAAAGAAATTTCCGCTTCGGCTAACCTTCATCAACTTTTTAGAACAAAAATTAGCATTAATAGCAGCCACTTATTTCATAGCATAATTAATTTTTCAGATTGTAAAATGTCTAGAAATTTTCATACGCTACAAAATTCGTAATTTTATGCGTAAACATAGAAGATAACATTATTTAGTCAAGAAGTATGGACTTTGGCGCGTATACCGTTTTTTTCTATTGGGTGTTCGGTTTCCCCATACTGGAATAAAAAATGGTTGCCTGTAAAGTCGGTTTTACGGGCGAAGATTTTACGTGACAACGTCTTTTTCTCGGTAGAATATTTATTGATATGAATATAATTAAATTGCACAATAGGAACAAGGAATTGAATGAAAATAAGAATTGCACAAATTTTTTAAACTAATAATTTACTTAACACTATCAACATTTATCAATAGTATGACATAACCTATAAACTCAGTTTCTCAACTTTTGTGTCAATCTAACAATTAATCAATCAATCATAGTTTACGATAATGAAATATCAGTGTACAATTATTTACCTTTATTGTTGTAGTTGTTGTAAATGACGAATCTAAGCACTCCACATTTTCACTACAGACACAGCTGACGATACTTTAACCACACGTGTGAACTTGTATTATGACGCTTTCTTGTTTTTCCAACGCCAAGAACGTTCGAGAAAGACAAAGACAGAGACACAAGCATGCGCCGATTCAATGCGCCTAATTCTCTAGTGCTGCGCGCGCGGCAGACCGATCATAGTTGAGTGGGAGAGAGACGCAAGGCATTCGGGGCGGGCCTCTCTCTCGTTCGGTGACTCATCGTAACGTTACCGGGCGTTACACTTTTTCATAAGTGACTCCCAGCCGCAACATAATTAAGACGTTGTCACGTCAAAAAAAAGTTACTTAAATCTATTTATTGCACTCATTTAGTTGGTATTGTTTGTAAACATATTGCCTATTTCTATTCCTTAAAGATGCTTTACACAAAGCAACTTATTTTTAAAACGTGGTTCTCTCAAATTTTTATTCCAAAATCTAACCTGCAAACAAAATTCTAACTCTAACATAGTCCCTCAAAAAGAAATTTTCAGGAATATTTCTGCAACAAACAAAACTAAAATTTGGTCTTGCAATTATCGAACTGCTTAAATGATGAAAATACTAATCTAATTGAGGAATCTGAACTAGCAATGGAACTTCACCAGTATGCTTCTCGTAGCATTGTCTGTACACAAAAGTATGGAGACACCTGCCTATTGTTTCCACCTGAACTTCTAACGTCGCAAAGCTGCTGAAAAAATTGTCTGTTTTGTTGTTTTACAAAGTATTGAGTTACACTTTTGTCCATTTCCAATTATACTTAACCAGTTGCAGCGCATGTTGCGTTCGCAAATAATTCAAGTAAACTAAATACAGCACTAATAAATCATTAAATATGTATTTGGTCAATTTTATTTTATTTAATATACATTTACAACATTTATTTGGATTGAAATTAAAAAGCTATACAAATCTTCCAATTTAAGACCATGTCAGCACTTCAGATTCTGTTGGTAAGGATTGTTTAGTTTTTGAACGAGGCCATGAAACATTCAAAATGAAGCATTTAGATGGGGCTGATTACTATAATGAAGCATTTTGATGGGCCAAAGCACTAATTGTGAGAATGTGTTTGGTTTTTTGCATCATTTCACGCACACTTTCTCACATTTAGTGCTTTTAAGCTTGTAGGCAAACCGAAATGTCAGTCTGAGATTCCGGTCTTGGTAATAGAGTGTTTTTGCTAGGAACATGTTCCATTACCACCATATGATCTGATCCGGCTTTCAAAATTTTTGTTTAGTTTTGTTTTTTTGTTTTTTTCATATAGAAAAAGAGAAATACAAAATCCTCCCCATTCAAGCTAAACCAACTTGATTTTATGAATTTGCGCAGTATAATCAAAATAAATCTATAATTTTTCAAATGCAAATATCCACCATATCCATTGTCGTCCAGGAGAGAGCTAGAGCTAGCTTCAATCCAGTATCAGTTTGCTAAGAGATGTTCATTCACCAACAATGACCGCAAAAAATAAAATAAAATCATTCCATTTAAAAAAGAAGTGAACAAGTTTATTTTTTAAGTTTCATGTAGATAAAAAATGTCTACGAGAAAAAGTACAAATAGTTTTTTTTTTACAACAATTCTGTGGTGAAAAAATAAATAACTCATCTTACGAAATTCCAATTCTAACACGGAAAACTCATTTGCTCTGCGAAGAAGTCTTTAACTTATTCCATAACTCTTTTTTGTATCACAATAATTCTAAATAAGAAGGAAAACTCCTAAAAAATGGCGTTGGCCAGTGGATCCTTGCTAAAAGCTCAAACACCATTGCAGCAATTATTGGAGGATATCAATTTCCAGAGAACCAAGGAAATGCGACAATTGTTGAAAGACGGTGAGTTCTTTTATGTTTCTATATTTCAATCAAAATTATATAAAGCTTCTATTGGCCAAGAAAAAGTTGGCTTTCAAAGGACATATTTAACTACTTTCCCTACCTTCTTCCTAAAATTTTAGTCTTTTATCGATTTTATCGTTGAGTCTTCAGCCCAACATAGTAGTAAGTCTGTTTGTAGGTACATCATAATGTGTTTGAAAAAGGAATATACAATGCGACTCCCCTGCATCTCACCTTGTGCATTTTAATGACGCCCAAACAAAAGCAGAGACGATAGGGTTGAGTTTATTGTTTTCACAGATAATAATAAATCGATTGATTGAATTGAATGGTTTGAAAGTATACAACAAAAATCCCCTTCATGTGGGAGCCATTCATAATACAGAATTATTGTGATTGAACCTAAGTACCTACATGTACTTTGTAAGTCGTTACACGTTACGCAAAAAATAAATAAATAAAATAAAGTAATGTTGATGAGTAAACTTGGTTCTCTGGTGCATTTTGATGTAACTTGAGAATTTTCGTCAATGTGTACTGTACCTCCTTCTGCATCCACTTGAAACTCTGTTTGTTTTTCGTTCTTGCATCTTTTCCATGTTCTTATCTCCAATAGAAGATGCCATTGTTCATTTATGACCTGCTCAAGGGATAATGTATATAAATACCTATAGGTATCGCCTTAAAACGAAATTGGAAGCCACCCAATTTCGTTCAAGAAGAATATTTTTGTGTATAAAAATCTCATCATACTTGATAAAGTTGATCAATGGAAATTGAGTTAGGAAAGAAAACTCATATAAAATCTTGTCAGTTTTCTGTTGTCTTCTATTTTCTATCAATTTTTGTAAACATTTAACTATTTGGAATCTCATGCCTTCTTGAGAAGTTTTACTTTTATTATATGTATTTTTATAAAAATTTAAAACATTTATGTAGATAGAAATTTTCTTCCCACATCGCTTTAAATTTTTGCTTTAAATTTAAAAAAAGACACAAATGATATGGAATTAAAAAATTGATGCCGCAAAAAGATTAAGCAAAGCTGATAGGGTTTCGATTTGTATTTAAACAATTTAAGCAATTTTTGTATGGAATTTTTGCACTTTTTTAAGTATAAAACTTATAAACTGTTATCCTACTAATGTACTAATTTTCTTCCGTACATTATTGATTGTAAAACAAAATGGCACTCTATATTTTTGAAATCATAAGACAACAGACACTCTACTAAGTGACCCTAATTCCTCAGGATTATAAACTGCCACATAAAAGATCCGATTAGTTAAAAGTAATTAAGGGATAGATTATTTCTTAATTTATGAAGAAAAAGGTGTATAAAAAAGCCCAACACTTTTAGTTTTATAAAAGGTTATTATCATTACATATTTAAGTCTTTATCTGTGGGTGGTTGGATGTTGTAGGAATTGATGGCCCCGAACTGTATCGTTTACTACACATCAAGTTCTTATATTACCTCCACATTCGTAAACGTCGCATACTGGTCTTGACGTTCTAAACTTGTAAGCGCGGGTGTTTTGACCAAGGCTTTGAAGTTAGTGCATTTAGCTAACGACTCGGCCACGTTTAAAAAACATAATCCTTATTAAAGAGACGCAGAAAACAACCTTTTAAAGTAGCAACGAGCCCGGAGTACGATCTCGGTGACTACAATGCTAAAGTCAGGAATGAAAAGGTCTTTGGCGGATTAGTTGGAAAGCACAATCTCCACGAAAACGACAACAGATATTACTTCCGACGAATTGACTTTGCAGCAGCTATACGATGATAAGTACCATACAAATCATACCGATACACACAACAACCTGGCGACATCTAATCAGTCGAAATGACACGTGCTAATGGGAGCAACGTTTAGTCTGACCACTTTCTTAATGTGAACAAGTTGAGAGCCTGATTCTCTAAACGAAAAGAAAGTAAAAGCCGCACAATGGAAGAAATTAAATCTTGCATGCCTAAGCACACAAGAGAATGCCAGAGACTACAGTGAACAATTGAACGGGAAATTCTCAGGCGTGGAACCGTGATATCATTAAATAACTGAGACTACCACAGTCTATCAAGAAAAGATTCTTGGTATGATGATGAATTCTAGAGCAAAATGCATGAATGCAAATGTTGCAAAGAAAAGCAGAGCAGCTAAAGAAGAAAAAAAGCATCGTATCTCAGTTGAGGTATCTCGATGAGTCCAGTACCGCCACCAACACACGCTGGTTGTACAAAAATTGCAAAAGAAATATCATCTGGTTATAGAACCAGCACGCACTCCTCGAAACAGCGAAGTAACAGGCAATGGAAGGGGTTAAGAAACTGATCCAAAAGCTTTCCGGCGGCTCGGCATGAACCAGCTCATCAACAAAGTATGGGAAGAGGAAAGTATGCCCGATCAATATTTCCAATCGATAAAAAAGCCGATGTCCTGCAAAACTTACAGAAGCATATCCCCGCTTAATGTTGCCTACAAAATACTTTCCAACGTATTATATGAGCATCTTAAACCTTTCTGCAACACTATGATCGGCATATACCAGTGGGGGCTAGATAGAAACAAATATTCACATTAAGGCAAATTCTGGAATCCAACTAATATCAAGTCGAAATCTATTACCAAGTTTTGCAGAGTATTTAGTATTCTTAGTATAACAACTCAAATTAGACTACTGAACCAACCATTATTGAATTCGTTTTAAATACGAAGTTTAAATGCAGGTTTAAACTGTTTATTGCATTTATGTCCGTGGTGTGAATGGTTAGTGCGTAGGACTTAAATGCCAGAGGGATGCCATCTAAAGTTTTTTTTTTTTCATGGGTACTGCCTCTTTTGAGGAATTGAAACACCCTCCAAGAGTAATTCTTATCATGAAAAATGCTTTCTTAAATTAGCCGTACTGTGCTTTAAACTGTAGGACCCTTCATCTCAAGTAACATTACTCGCACATAGAAGTGGTTGAGAGTTGTGTCACTAGGCCTTAGTCCTCAAGAGACTGTTGCCCCACCTAATTTATTTATTTATGGAGAGTTGTAAGTTGTATTTTTTAAATTTGTTTCTTACCAATACGCTTTTTATTGTAACAGAATTTGCAAGCTAAGAACGTTTCTAATATTTTTTCCACCACTGTACGTACTAGATATAGCTTTAGGCAGAAAAGCTTCAAAGTGGTGACCAACAAATTGATAAAAAAAATGTTAGTTTTCGCCTAATTCAATTGAAATTTGTTCAATTCAATGAAAAAAGAAAATGCGTATACGCCCGAGAAAACTGCTTTTATATTGTTTCGTTACACATTTGTTATGAACACAGACTTCAAAATTTCGAGGTTTATTTTTATTCGTAAGTGGCATAAAGGCGTACATTTTTTTTGAATGTGTTGGCTAATTTCTCCTGTCAAAGGTCACTATTAGAAAAGTTGTTGATTATTCTGGCATGTTAAAAACAACGTGCATTCCTATTTATTTATCTAATCTTAAATTTTATACTGTACCAACTTTTAAATATGTTTTCACTTTAACTAGAAACATAACAGGAAGCTTGAAATAAAACAAACAAAAATCATTTCAAATAAAAAATTAAAAAATTATATTTGTGTCAAAATACAATTCAAATAAAATTTAAATCATCAAGACAATCAAGCTGTTGGAAGGGTACTCCATCAGATAATAACCAAAGCCGAAATCAAAAGGATATATTATCATAAGGACAGAAGCATGGAAGCGGAGGAGGTGCTAATGATATGGTGCAGCTTTTCCTTGGCTTTATTTTTATCAAATCTTGTGCTCCATGTCAATGAAATGTAATTTTCCAGCAAGACAATTGAATGTCTCCTAGAAATTGGTTTTGGCAAATTCGGATTAAGTCTTTAGTCACGATATAAAGAAAGGAGATAGTGAAATGCGCGACAGTTGTAGTTTCTTATACGGGTTCAAAAGCGTTTTTTTCTTTAAATTTGTGTTCTTTAATTATTACCTACCATTTGTCGAAATTGGAAACTTTCAAACTGAAAATCATGTGTCAAAATTCTATTATTTTCCTAAAATGGTTAAATAAAAGCCAGATTGTCAAAATATAGTGATAAAGCGTAAAATCATTTTTTTATTTGAGAATTTGAATTTAAAGCCGTCAACCTCAACCGATTCACCTAAACGAAACTAAGAGAAAAATTAAAAGTGTTTCTTAACTCACCTTAATTAGCTTTGAAAACCCATTTGTTTTCACCTTCTTTTCTTTTGCATATAAAATAAAAAACAGTTATTTTAATTTTTGTAAGTTTTTGCTAAAAAAAACTCAAATATTTATTTTTGTTTTTCTGTTTTAAGTTTTTGTTTTTTTTTTGTTTAATATAAAAATTATAACTATTAAAAAATATTAAAATATATAAAATTGAATAAAAATCTAAAAAAAAGAGCAACAATAATTGTGTAATATAATTAATTATAAAATATAGTAATTAAAAAAAGTCGGTTTATGATCCTGTAACCAAAACAAATTACCAAGCCACTGTTTTTGTTTGTTGGTCAGAAGTTTTGATACCAAAAAATAAACCGACATTCGAAATTATTGAACTTCAAAAAAAAAAAAAATTACATATATTTAAAATAAAAATTATTAAAATTAAATTACATACCATTTCAGTCATTGTTGAAGAATAAATAAATAAAATACGCTTTCAAAAGGACTTCATCGATATCCCTGCTTTCTTCATCTTTTGAATTTTCTTCATCTTTGGTTTTTTCTTCGGAACGATCTTGGGATATATTAAAGAATTCGTGCCATTCGACTTCTTTTATTTTGTTTATTTTTGGTTCTCCCTGAAAAAAAAACTAAAAATAAAACCATATAAATAATGCAATTGAATAAATGCAAAACGAAACCCACAATATTTAAAATAAAAATCAACCAAAAATATGAACTTACAAATCTCCGGACTTCTTGTTTAAATAATTCGCAGTCGAATTTTTCTTTTTCTTTCATATTTTTATTTTCATTTTTCTTATTTTCCGTAAGTTCATTTTCCTTGGTCTGCATCCAGTCATTGGCCAACTAAATTTGATGAAAATATTTAATTTTTAAACACAAACATTTTAAATACAAAAATAAAATTTTCTTACATTTTTTACCACACTTTTTGTCATAGAAAATAAACTTCTTAGGGACCAAACCATTTTTCTATTTTTTTTTCACTTACACTTCACACGCGACACTACTTTCGTAATGAATTTTTTGATTTTCGGAGTCGTATTTATAGTAAATTTTTAATTTCCAAGCATACTACAATTTCTATCATGAAAATAAAGGACAGTGCTTAATCTACACAGTGCTTTTTAGGTGAAAGTTGGGCATAAGCGGACCAAACAAATGGAGGTCTTGGAGATGGCCTCCTGATGCACTTTTTACTTAAAGTGCATCTAAACCATTCAAAAAATGCATTTCACCTATCTCCGAATATCGTGGTCCAAAATGACTTGAAAGCAAGTCATGTGCGTTTGCACCTTCCGATGCACTTACAAAAATGCATTCCGTAACAGCCATTAATATTGACGTCCGTCAGTTTGACACCTGTCACTTTTGACATCTGTCATTTTTGACATCTGTAATTTTTGACATTTGTCATTTTTGACATCTGCCATTTTTGACATTTGTCATTTTTGACATCTGTCATTTTTGACATCTGCCATTTTTGACATCTGTCATTTTTGACATTTGTCATTTTTGACATCTGCCATTTTTGACATTTGTCATTTTTGACATATGTCATTTTTGACATCTGTCATTTTTGACATTTGTCATTTTTGACATGTGTCATTTTTGACATTTGTCATTTTTGACATCTTGTCATTTTTGACATCTTGTCATTTTTGACATCTGTCAATTTTGGC
This sequence comes from Eupeodes latifasciatus, assembly GCA_920104205.1. Taxonomy (NCBI): domain Eukaryota; kingdom Metazoa; phylum Arthropoda; class Insecta; order Diptera; family Syrphidae; genus Eupeodes; species Eupeodes latifasciatus. The sequence goes on along the minus strand of OV049924.1, from coordinate 70,915,924 downwards.
TTTCGCTTTTGACAGCCAATAATAAATAAATAAAAACTGACCTTAAAAACTTAAAATTGTTTTATTTTTATTTTTATTTTAAAGACTGAAGTGGATGTGTTTCGAAAGGATTCGCGTAAGCTTCCCATTGGTGACCCAGATGTCGATTGGGAGGAGACAGTCTACTTAAATATGGTTATACACCAATTTGACTACACACTAACGCTGGCAATTTGCACAAGAACATCCCCCAAGGAATTGCTAGTCCTACGAAGGCATTTGCAACGTGTTTATGCCTCTCCAAGTCGTAGAAAAATGGACACATGAAGCATAGTGAAGCGGCGTTTGACCCTTAGAGTTTGTGGAATACACGTCAGCATCGTTTTCAAATAATACCTTAAACGCATCTGTATGATTTGTCTTTGCTAAAATATGAAGAACTGAATCGCCATTATTTCGCTTTAAATTAACGCAAGCCCCATTCGCTATGAGCATTTTCATAATTGAAGCATTACCTTTTGCTGCAGCAAGCATCAATGGTGAAAGATCTCCGACAAGACAATTAACATTTGCTTTGTATTCTAAAAGTATACATCAACAACATTTGGAATGGTCTGAGAACATGCAATACGAAGTGCAGTTAGGTTTTTGTCATTAGTCTTAGCATCAACATTTGCACCCATGCTAAGGAGCATTTTGGCTATTTCGGCCTTCGTTTCGAAATTACAATTACCGCTGTAGCTCAACTGAAAGAAATTCATAAAAAGACCTTGTGAAGCACTCAAGTGCAATGTTGTCCTTCCGTGCTCATCAGTGGCTTCAATATCAGCTTTATTTTGAAGCAGAATCTCAACTAAATCCTTACAAACATTTCTGGTAGCAATCCTAAGCAGCTCCGGACTTTTTTGAACACTGGCTCCGTGCGATAGCAGCAATTTAGTCATCACCACATCTGAATTCTTAACTGAATAATATAAAGCGCGTTTCCCCAATTTGTCTGTTGCATCAACATTAAATCCATGGGTAAGAAATAGTTCTAGGGTAGGTAGGTAGAAATGGCTGTCCTGCTTCGCGCAGGACACAATTAGCGCTGAGTGCGCCGTTTTGATACCATACCTCGTGAGATTCTGAATGGATTTGAAAATGGGCTATGGATGGTGCACGTTCCGCACGTGCAGTCCTATGTAAAATATAAAATGTAATTTTATTCTCCTACCCTACGGCCTATTATCTCATAGTACCATTTAGTGAGGGAGAAATAAGGGGGGAGGGGGTTAAAGCCACTTTGTGCTATTTAGGTATGAGATCAAATCTTTGATCTTGAATTCTGAGAGTTCCTCAATACCGTTGAAGAATTCCTTACTTAAGTGGAGTGCTCTTTTCCTGGCCAGGGCCGGACAATGGCATAGAAAATGTGGGACTGTTTCTTTTTCATCCCGGTTCTCACAGCTACGGCAGAAAGAGTTATGTGGTATACCCAATTTTGCCGCATGCTCCCCTACAGGCCAATGCCCTGTGCAGGTAGCGACAATCCTGGCTATGTCATGCCTTGGTTTGGAAATTAAATTGATTGATTTTGGTTTGTTATAGGCGGGCCATATTTTCCTGGATATAACGCAACTCGTTAAACTACTCCACCTATGATTTGCTTCTGATGTGTATTTGGTCAGGATATTGCCCTTCACAACTCCAAGAGGAGCATATACTCTCACTGCCAGAGAGTTGTGAAGGGCTGATCCTTGCCTAGCTAGCTCATCTGCCTTCTCATTACCCTCATAGCCCCTATGGCCCGGTATCCAGATAAGAGTGACGCTCATATCCACTTCCTTTAAGGCCTCTTTACATTGCTGGACCAGTTTAGAGGATGATAAAGCTGAATCAATGGCTTTAATAGCTGCCTGACTGTCTGTTAGTATAGCTACATTTTGGTTCTGACGGATATTTTTAAGGGCTGTACAAGCTTCCCTTATCGCCAACAATTCTGCCTGGAACACGCTGGCAAAATCGGGAAGTCTATAGGTTTTTGAAATCTCAAGAGATTCACAGAAGACACCTGCACCAACACCGCATTCCATCTTCGAACCATCCGTGAAGATAATTGTGTCGAAGTCTTCCGTCACAACGCCTTCCTCCCAGTCGGTTCTTGACGGGAGCAAGACTCTAAACTTCTTTGAGGTGTCTAGGGTAGGGATGCAGTAATCGGTGGTTGTGGATAGGATGTCTGATGGTATCAGGCTTGTTTGGTTGCAGTGCCCGTAAGATCTAGGTTTCCAGCAGCCTATTTCTTTGAGTCTCAAGATACTACAGGACACCTGATATTTGATAAAGAGGTCAATCGGAAGAAGGTCCAGGATGACGTTGAGTGCATCCGTTGGACAGGACCTGATTGCCCCTGATATCCCTACGCAAGCATTTCTCTGCACCTTTGTAAGCTTGTTTACTATGTAGGCTTTGGTGAGAGCGGGCCACCACACAATGGAACCGTAGACCAGTATCGGTCTTACAACCGCTGTGTATGTCCATTTTATCATTTTTGACTGGAGGCCCCACTTTTTGCCGAATGTTTTATTGCAGGCGTAGAAGGCGACACACGACTTTCTTACCCGCTCTTCGATGTTAAGCTTCCAGTTTAATTTGGTATCTAGTATTACACCCAAATATTTAGCACTTGAAGACAATGATAGTGCTTGTCCGTTCAACCGAGGTAGAGTGAAAGGTGGTACCTTTTTTTTGGTGGTGAAAAGCATCAACTCGGTTTTGTTGCTGTTAACACCTAGTCCGCAGCTCGCAGCCCAGGTGCTTACTTTCTTCAAATCCATATTAGTGATTTCACTGATCACGCTTGGAAATTTTCCTGAAACTAGAATGACCAAATCATCGGCGTAAGCAACCGCTTTCACTCCACTGCTCTCGAATTTCACCAGAATGCTGTTCATGACCAAAAGCCATAGGAGAGGAGACAATACACCTCCTTGAGGTGTTCCTCTGCTGGCATATTTGGTACACGTTGAATATCCTAACTTTGATTGAATCCTCCTATTACTTAGCATGGATATTATCCACCTTCTAATGTAGTTCTCAACACCGAAGTCTGCAAGTGATTCAGCGATGGATTCAGTTAGGACATTGTTGAAAGCTCCTTCTACGTCTAAGAAGGTGGCTAGGGTATATTCCTTGAAATGAATTGTGTTTTCTATCGTTCTCACTACCTCGTGAAGGGCAGTCTCTGTAGATCTGCCCCTCATGTAGGCATGTTGCGAGTTAGATAGGGGACAACTACTCAGAATGCTCCTTATGTGAGATTCTACAATTCTCTCCAGGGTTTTAAGAAGGAAGGAAGTAAGGCTTATAGGTCGGTAATCTTTGGCAGATTCATGCCCTCTTTTACCAATTTTTGGTAAGAAAACCACTCTTACCTGCTCCAAGACATGGGGACATGGTTTAGTAAGAGGCAACCTTTAAAAATACTCTCGAGCCGTGGTACTACTAATTCAAGCTGATTTTGCAGCATTATAGGTAGTATTCCATCAGGGCCTGGAGATTTGTACGGCGAGAAGGTTTTAATATCCCAGACTATATTTTCTCTAGTTATAAGGGCGTTTACCTGCTCTATGGAGGTCGGCATGTTGAAAGTCAGATTGGATTCGGTTGGTTCTTCTGCACAACCTGGGAAGTGTGCGTTCATTAGTAGCTCTAATGTCTCCATTGGAGATGCTGTCCAGCTTCCATCTGGTTTTTTAAGAAATGAGGGGTTCAAATGTTCTTTCGATAGAACCCTACTAAGCCTGGCCGAATCTTTGATGTTTTCGATGGACTGACAGTACTCTTGCCGTCCTTGTTTTTTGGCTTGAGCCATAGAACGCTTGTATATTCTCAAGCAGTCCTTATAAGGCTGATAAAATTTATGTTTATAGCAGATATTAAAAATGGTTCTTGTTATTTTCCTCAGATTAGATAAGTCGTCATTCCACCAAGGTGGAAAGGTTTTCTTACTGTATCTTATCGGACAAGAGACCTTGAATGCAGTGTTTATAGAGTCCTCGGAGTTTGAAATCTCTAACTCAAGATCTGTTACCGAGTCGTAACTCGCGTTCGGTATACTGCGCAACTTTGAGCCAAAGATCTGACTAAATTTCTTCCAGTCAATTCTTCTTGGATTTCTATAGGGGGAAGGAGATTTTATATCGAATTTAAGATCAAATAGAATCCGTCTATGATCAGAAAAGGAGTTAAGAAGAGATACTCTCCAATTTTCGATGGAGCGAGGTTGCCATAAATATTGACAAATGTAAGGTCTAACACATCTTCCCACCCTTCTGAGTTGTCCGTACTCGGAAAAACAAAAGTGGGAGTATTGCCCCTGTTACATATAGTCAAGTTATTTTCAATTATATAATTAAAAAGAGACTCACCTCGCTCATTAATTTCAGTGCTGCTCCAGATTGAGTGCCTCGCGTTCGCATCACTCCCTACAAGCAGTCTTGTTTGTCTGGCTTTTGCCTCCGCCACAAGAGTACGCACCTCCTCAGGCGGTGACTCTTTGTCATGCGCCATGTATGAGGATGCAAGAATCAAGCCCTCCGCTTGTTTTCCCTCTAACCTTACAACTGTTAAGTCAGAAGTGCTAAAGTTTGGACACAGAAAAGCTTTTAAGTGTTTTTTAGCTAAAATACAAGTTCTAGGCTTACCTTGATTCTGATTGTCGGGCTTGTAGAATAAATCGTATTGGCTGTCATTAAGGCCTCTAATCGCAAGGCCATTAACCCATGGCTCTTGTACAAGGGCGACATCTATATCTTCCTCACTCAGGAAGATCCCCAGCAGTGTTGGGACTTCTACCACTTAAGTGGTATTTCTACCACTTTTTGGTGTTCATGAAAATCTACCACCTAAAAAGCAAATTCTACCACTTTTTGCAACTCACCGTTCACCTTTCATTAAACTCTACCTTCTACCATATACCATACGCATACGACTACAACTCCACGTGTCTACTCCACAAACACAACAGCATATAAAATCGCTATGATGGATTTCTCCCATGCACTTTTTCACTTCAGTTATCTTTCTTTTTCTCTGTGTTGTTGTTGTGTGATCTTTCTTGTACAGATCTTACATAGTTGTCTAATCTCTGTATAAAATAGATTGTTTACTTTTGCCACAGATAGATGAATATTATCAACGAAGAAGTTTCATTTAATTTTTCCAAGTATTTAATCCACTAATTTATTATCTTTGGAGTTTTGGATCTTTAGAGTTTGGAGTTTGTAGTTTTTTTGGAGATGAAAGCCTGATGTTTCATCAAAAAAGTGTCTTCTTGTTCTTGTGAGGTATTTTGATTCAGTTGAGGGGTCAGTAAGAGACAAGTTTTTTGGGTTGTTTGAGCTAGAGAACTCAACAGCCGAATCAATTTACAATAAAATTGTAGAAACATTAAATCATTTTAATGTTCCCATTCAAAATATGATAGGATTCGCTTCAGACAATGCTGCTGTTATGACGGGTTCATTAAGCGGTGTAGCCTCACGTTTAAAAAATATTAAACCTAATATTTTTACCATTGGATGTACCTGCCATAATTTGAGTTTGTGCTCCACTTATGCTGCTAAATGTTTACCAGGGCAAATAGAGAAATCAATAAGGGATATCTATTTCTATTTTTGCCAAAGTGCGAAAAAACAATAGGATTTCCTTACCTTCCAAAAAGCACTTGGGGTTAATGAACACCAAATTTTAAAGGTTTGCCAAACTCGTTTCAATGGAAATGGGCATAAACCGAATTATAGAGCAGTGGGATCCCTTGTTTCATTACTTTATTTTGCTCGCATTTGAAAAACCTTCTACTAGGGCTTCACAAATTTTTAATTTTTTAAAAAACAAAGACAATTTAGTATATTTAAATTTTTTGTCAATAAATCTTAAAATTATAAACGAGTTAAATAAAACATTTCAATCTGAGAACACAAAAATACACTTGATATTCGAAAGTATGACTACATTAAAATTAAATTTAATGAAAAATTTTGTAAAACCAGAAAATATTAATGTAAACACAAATATAAAAAACAGTGAAAACTATTTACCATATTCTCAAATGTATTTTGGCCTTTACTTTGAAAGGTACTTACTTGAAAATGATATTGTTGAACAAGATGTAATGCAACTACGAAAAGTTATGTGCAGCTATTATATTGAATTATGTGTTCAAATTGGAGAAAGGTTTAACCTTTCAAACGAGGAACTAAAATTTTTCAAATATTTAAACCCGAAAAACGTCATTGATGGAACAATGCCATCAGTTTTAGGTCTCACGAAACATTTTTCACCAACTACACATAACTCAGAACTAGAGTTAATTAATAATGATTGGAGAAAATTAATTGGAGAAAATCAACTACTCCAAATTTTTAAAACTGATGACATTGTTTCACAATGGCTTTTGATAAAAAACTTAAAAGACGGAATGGACAATTTAATTTTTGAAAACATATCTTCTTATATGTTGGAGCTTTGTTGCTTACCGCATAGCAGCGCTATTTTCAGATTTAAAAAATATAAAAAATGAAAAAAGAAATAAATTAAAAACTACAACCGTTCACAACATTTTGGCTGCAAGGGAAATTTTAATAAATGTTCAGAATTTTAATCCTCCGGAAGCATTACTGAAATATGCTTCAAAATTTAAATATACTTCAAAATTTAAATTTTCCGGCGGTCTATATAGCAAAAAATAATTTTAAGTTTTTCTAACTAATTTAATTATTGTGAATTGTGATATTTGAAACTGAAAGAACTGAATTATTGTTTATTTAATTTTTTGTATTTTTTAATAATTTATTGAATATAAGATTTACTACATAAAAATGGGTTTTAATTTCTACTACTTTTCTACCACCTTTTTGACATCATTTCTACCACTCTTTTGCTTCTGCGAGGTCCCAACACTGATCCCCAGGTTATCCGAGGCACATTTTGAGTGCTTCAGATTAGCCTGGATAACGCGTAGCTTGTCGTTTTTAATTGGCAGGTGGAACTGCAGGGCCAGGATCCAGCGCCTCGCCGGGGGCTCCAACCTGCATGGTGACATCGTCTACCTCGACCATATCATCACCCAGGGTGGGGCCTGACTCTGCAGAATCTTTATACAGACACTTTTGATGCCGAACCTCAGCTTGAATTGTGCCTCTTCTAGGGCTTTGCGACTAGCCTCGCTGATCCTCAGAAGATAGACCGCGCTATTCTTGCGCGGTTCCTCTGTCTTGATGACTATACCCAGTCATTCATAGGAATCCGCGGATTCAGCCGTTGAAGGCTCCTGGTCAGCTCCGCTCCAGTTGGCTTAATGCTCATCAGTGGCAACAAGATGCGAGCCAATGGTTTTCTAGGAACCTCCCTGGCGGGAATGAGCTTGAGCTTCAAGCCCTTCCAGTCGTTGCTAATCTTAGCAACTCCTTTGCCAAGGAAGTCCCTTGAAAAGTCATCTGCGCACCTTATCACTTTGTAACCCCTGAGCATTTCGCCGGAGTCAAAGCTGGGATAGGGACCTTCTTTTGCCGAGATTGTGTACTGGAAGACCAATTCCGAGAGCTTGGCCTCGATTGAGTTCCACGCTGATAAATGAATGTAATGTTTATTTCAATAGTAATACCTTAACTATTAACTTAACTACTGTATTATCTAAAATATACTGCATTGAATTATTTTACATTGAATTATAAAAGACGGAAATAATAAAGTTCTATAGTTTACCGGGAATATTTATATAAAATATCCATATCTTCTGCAATTGCGGTATCAATCGATATTTTCTGGAAGTTAGTGTTAACGTAACATTTAGGTATTTGACATGAATTACTTTTTAAACTTTTTTATACACCATAAAAATCAATTATAAAATTTGGCTGTGATAATAATTACTTGAACACAGCATTTTCTATGTTTATAGTTATTCAGGTTTAGCCCTTAACTTTGATTTGCATTTATTTATGAATAGCCTAAAAAGTTAAGCAAACATATATGAATAAGCCACAACTTTCCCTGACAGATTTTTCCTTGTCGCTATATAACTGAAAGATAAGATATAAATAGTTAGAACTGGAAAACTTATAAAAATGATGCATGAGACTTAAATTTTGGTTGAAGAACAAATTTGTATATTCTTTTCACAAAACCACTGAACTAGCGAGAATACAAATATTTTTACTTTTGTACAAAAGTACTTTTCGGCTTATGTAGTTAAGCCTTTAAAAGCAACACACTACCTTATGGGAAAGCAGTAAGAATAGCTTATCACCTATTCACAAATCTTATGCAATGAAAATTGGCAACAGAAGTAACAAGTTGACGGTCTTTTTACTTAGTGTCTACTTAAATCACTTATTTTCAGCATTTTGGAAATGTCGTGAGTAATGTAAAGAAAATAAACAACGAGTACACACAAATAAAATAGGAATGGAAAAAAGAGATGAGTATAATATAAAAAAAAAATGTTTTCAATGTTCCATGTTTACATTCTGTAACTCTCGTTTTCAATGTTCCTGCAACTCTCGCATCGACAAAATTAAGTGGATAAACTCTGAAAATTGAAACAAATCTGAGTTTTTTTGCATCTTTCAACGGTCTGAGCGAAAACTAAACGCATAAACGCAGCTAATAATACAAATAATAGTTGTAGTGCTTTCAGAGTTTTATGTTTCTAGGTCCTAATTCTCATTGGACTGTTGCACCACCTAATTTATTTTACTTACTTAATGATTAAAACTGGCTTCAAATAACTAACTAATATTTCTCTAAATGCGTAATTTAGAATTGTTTCTAAATCTTCATTGTTCTGGCACCTAACAAGAGTAATTAATTTCACTTCATATTCGAATGATATTACTCTCAAACGAACACAATGAGAGTACCAAAAAGTTGTTCATACACAATTTTGAATTTTCTTTGAACACCTCTGAACAGCTGACTACATCCGCCATTTTTCAAAGGTGGTCGCCATTTTTAAAGGTGGTGAGCAGAGAGAAAAGTTTTTTCTCTCTCGTGGTGAGTATGTACACAAACTTGCATAAGTGTTTGTTCCCCACATTTTTTTATATGGAGTTAATACATATGCAAGTTGGTGGCCAAATCACAGCTTGTAGGCAAAAAGAGAGCAACCGTCGATGTTGGTTCTCTCTATTAGTTCTTTCTCGATGCTTATAGCTCCTCTTATTTTCCTCGAAAGACTGAAATGAGTCTCGGCGACAAATTTTTTTTGACAAATTACTATCAAAAATACTCAATGGGAACTATGTTTTTGATCAAAAACACTTTATTTATTCATACAGTGTTTTGGTTTTTGATTGCAATCATGCAGAGTTTTTCAATTCAATTCAATTATATTTATTGAGACTTACTTAAGACTAAGAAGAAATAAAAGTAAAAATATAGCTGACTTAGATACATGAATAGATAAATAAAAACTGTTAAACACTACAATTAAATGAAAATTCTTGACTTTGCCGCCGTACCGACATCGCTCACCGTCCGTCATAAATACATTCTTTTTTTGTTCAATCTAATAGTGAGCAGTCAAATTTGTTTGCGGATTCTATTGCTTAAATGATTAATGCATAATATCGAGAAAAAACATATTGTTTTTTGAGGGAGAAGTCATTGAAATTTTCATTTGTTAACTAAAAAGTTAATTAACAATATGAAAATCAATAAATAATTTAAATTTTTATATATCTTATCAAAGTATGTACAACTATTTAACTATAAATCCTGGAAGTTTCATTAAAATATCTTTAATAGCTTTTTATTTATTGATTTCTTAATTAAAAGTCATAAAAATGTTCACTAAATTAATTTATTTAAGAACCTACAATACTCCTCACCCTCATTTTGGTTGTTTCAAAAAACGGGCAAATGGCTAAGGACATTGTAATGGCTTTTTGCATTCGGAAAAAGGCCATTATACAAAAAATCCTTTTTAAGTAAAAAATTTAAAAATTAATGTCTCCTAGACTTAACTTGAATTAATGAAAAAAATAATAAATTAAATTCAAAATTACGATTTTCTTCAAAATTTTAATAAAATGTTCATTTATTGTTTTTAATTTTTGAAAATATATTTGAGTTGAAATTAAATTTTTACCAAGTCTTAGTATTGTTTTTTTATTTTGTATACAAAAACTGTCAATTCGATTTTTCTCAAAATTTTACCAGTTGTTAAAAAAGTTATTTTTCGTTGCATTTAATTATTTTAGGACAATTTTTTTTCAGTTTTTTGATTTACAAAAAAAATGAATTAGATTTTTTCCAAAAATATATGTACGTGTTTGGCATCACGTTACAATATATAATATAAAATTTAATTCATTGGTTCACCTTTTTTTAAATTTCTATGGTAAAAAAAAACACCCACTCAATTTTTTGAGAGTCTGTCTGCATTATTATCTGTATAACAAAATTCATTTGAAGTCGATATCTCCACTGGTTCATGAGCTCTGGACGACAAAAAAGTCGAGAAATGTCAAAATTTTCAATTCAACAAATTGGACCAATTACAATAACTTCCTATGGGAAGTTAATAACATTTGAATTTTCCCATGAAACTTATATTCTGATTCTTTTGTTTGTCTTGTTGTTTTTTTTTTTTAATTTTCTTCATTCTCAATCAACCAATCAAAAACCACATTATACAGAACTAGTGGCCCGTCCAGGCTTCGCACGGATAGACATAAATAGGTACAGATATTTAAGTTATAAGAATTATAATTAAAACGACCATGAATCACTAATTTAGAAAACATTTTTTTGTCCTATCATTAATACTCTTCGCAGCGTATGCGATGAAAGACATTTTATGGCTAATTTTTTTACACCTTCGGTTGGTTTTAATAGGAATTTTAAAAGATTTCTGTAGTAATCTAGTACTAAATATAGCCTATGTTACTCAGTGATAATGTAGCTTTCTAATGAAAAAAGAATTATTAAAATTGGTCCAGCACTTTTTGAATTTATTCGTTACGTACACAAAGACAAATCTTTCCTCTTTATAATATTAGTGTAGATAGAGCTTATGTTACTCAGTGATAATGTAACTTTCTAATGAAAAAAGAATTATTAAAATCGGTCCAGTACTTTTTGAGTTTATTCGTTACATACACAAATACAAATCTTTCCTCTTTATAATATTAAGTATAGATATTAGTATAGATATAAATAATAAATTATAACAAAAATGTCTTTTCATTGCCTCCCTCGAACTTTCACTGTGTTTGTATACATTCTTCTCTATCTTCGGTTTTTTTTAATAATCTGGAATTTTTCTTATTTTATATTGGAATTCTAGCTCATTTTTAGGCGCCAGTTATAGCTATCATTGAAATCGATCCGGAAAAATTTTTGAATCGAAATTTGACGGTGTTTCCCTTTGATTAGAAATGAAAATTATATACTGATATCACACACTGAAATCACACAAAGAATTTTTGTTGAGAAAAAAAATTTTAATTGCACATTTATTTTTCTCTAAAAATGTATTTTTCTATTTTCCGGACGGAAATTCATTTTCCTGAACAGCTGATACTTTTATGTTCAAAAGTGAAACGAATCGTTCCACTGATTTGTGTTCCAATTTCACACAATTCCAATGACAGATTTCTGTCAGTAAAAATTTTTTGGTGGCTTTCAATCAGGAAAAATTTTTCAATGACAGAAATTTTTAATGAAAGCTATAAACGACCTGTCAAAAAAATTCCAATGTTTGTTTTCAATGATGAAAACCAATGATAGCTATAGGTATAACTGGCGCCTTACCCCCATCACAATACATTCTACACGTAAAACATGTGGAACGAACTGTTTAGGAACCATTAAAAGATGTCAGGCCGAGTGTCCTCTTTATGATAGTACTATTCAAATATATATACAAAGGAACCGCTTGAAGTTTTTAATTTTCCTCAAAAACAACCCTGCAGCAATTTATTCTACCAAAATTAAATGGGAACAGAACACACAAAATTGACTAGGAACATGTTCCATTACCACCATATGATCTGATCCGGCTGTCAAAATTTTTGTTTAGTTTTGTTGTTTTGTTTTTTTCATATAGAAAAAGAGAAATACAAAATCCTCCCCATTCAAGCTAAAGCAACTTGATTTTATGAATTTGCGCAGTATAATCAAAATAAATCTATAATTTTTCAAATGCAAATATCCACCATATCCATTGTCGTCCAGGAGAGAGCTAGAGCTAGCTTCAATCCAGTATCAGTTTGCTAAGGGATGTTCATTCACCAACAATGACCGAAAAAAATAAAATAAAATAAAATAAAATCATTCCATTTAAAAAGAAGTGAACAAGTTTATTTTTTAAGTTTCATGTAGATAAAAAATGTCTACGAGAAAAAGTACAAATAGTTTTTTTTTACAACAATTCTGTGGTGAAAAAATAAATAACTCATCTTACGAAATTCCAATTCTAACACGGAAAACTCATTTGCTCTGCGAAGAAGTCTTTAACTTATTCCATAACTCTTTTTTGTATCACAATAATTTGAAATAAGAAGGAAAACTCCTACAAAATGGCGTTGGCCAGTGGATCCTTGCTAAAAGCTCAAACACCATTGCAGCAATTATTGGAGGATATCAATTTCCAGAGAACCAAGGAAATGCGACAATTGTTGAAAGACGGTGAGTTCTTTTATGTTTCTATATTTCAATCAAAATTATATAAAGCTTCTATTGGCCAAGAAAAAGTTGGCTTTCAAAGGACATACTTAACTACTTTCCCTACCTTCTTCCTAAAATTTTAGTCTGTTATCGATTTTATCGTTGAGTCTTCAGCCCAATATAGTAGTAAGTCTGTTTGTAGGTACATCATAATGTGTTTGAAAAAGGAATATACAATGCGACTCCCCTGCATCTCACCTTGTGCATTTTAATGACGCCCAAACAAAAGCAGAGACGATAGGGTTGAGTTTATTGTTTTCACAGATAATAATAAATCGATTGATTGAATTGAATGGTTTGAAAGTATACAACAAAAATCCCCCTCATGTGGGAGCCATTCATAATACAGAATTATTGTGATTGAACCTAAGTACCTACATGTACTTTGTAAGCCGTTACACGTTACGCAAAAAATAAATAAATAAAATAAAGTAATGTTGATGAGTAAACTTGGTTCTCTTCTGGGTGCATTTTGATGTAACTTGAGAATTTTCGTCAATGTGTACTGTACCTCCTTCTGCATCCACTTGAAACTCTGTTTGTTTTTCGTTCTTGCATCTTTTCCATGTTCTTATCTCCAATAGAAGATGCCATTGTTCATTTATGACCTGCTCAAGGGATAATGTGTAATGTATACCTATAGGTATCGCCTTACAACAAAATTGGAAGCCACCCAATTTCGTTCAAGAAGAATATATCTGTGAATAAAAATCTCACCATACTTGATAAAGTTATGAATGGAAATTGAGTTAGGAAAGAAAACTCATATAAAAATGTTATCTATGTAAAATTTTAACACCACTGAACAATGAAAACCTTATCTTAAAGACTTGTCTTGTCAGTTTTCTGTTGTCTTCTATTTTTTATCAATTTTTGTAAACATTTAACTATTTGGAATCTACTGCCTTCTTGAGAAGTTTTACTTTTATTATATGTATTTTTATAAAAATTTAAAACATTTATGTAGATAGAAATTTTCTTCCCACATCGCTTTAAATTTTCGCTTTAAATTTGAAGAAAAGACAAATGATATGGAATTAAAAAATTGATGCCGCAAAAAGATTAAGCAAAGCTGATAGGGTTTCGATTTGTATTTAAACAATTTAAGCAATTTTTGTATGGAATTTTTGCACTTTTTTAAGTATAAAACTTATAAACTGTTATCCTACTAATGTACTAATTTTCTTCCGTACATTATTGATTGTAAAACAAAATGGCACTCTATATTTTTGAAATCATAAGACAACAGACACTCTAATAAGTGACCCTAATTCCTCAGGATTATAAACTGCCACATAAAAGATCCGATTAGTTAAAAGTAATTAAGGGATAGATTATTTCTTTATTTATGAAGAAAAAGGTGTATAGAAAAGCCCAACACTTTAGTTGTATAAAAGGTTATTATCATTACATATTTAAGTCTTTATCTGTGGGTGGTTGGATGCTGTAGGAATTGATGGCCCCGAGCTGTATCGTTTACTACACATCAAGTTCTTATATTACCTCCACATTCGTAAACGTCGCATACTGGTCTTGACGTTCTAAACTTGTAAGCGCGGGTGTTTTGACCAAGGCTTTGAAGTTAGTGCATTTAGCTAACGACTCGGCCACGTTTAAAAAACATAATCCTTATTAAAGCAACGCAGAAAACAACCTTTTAAAGTAGCAACGAGCCCGGAGTACGTTCTCGGTGACTACAATGCTAAAGTCAGGAATGAAAAGGTCTTTGGCGGATTAGTTGGAAAGCACAATCTCCACGAAAACGACAACAGATATTACTTCCGACGAATTGACTTTGCAGCAGCTATACGATGATAAGTACCATACAAATCATACCGATACACACAGCAACCTGGCGACCTCTAATCAGTCGAAATGACAAGTGCTAATTGGCGCAACGTTTACTCTGACCACTTTCTTAATGTGACCAAGTTGAGAGCATGACTCTTCCAATGAAAAGAAAGTAAAGGCCGCACAATGGAAGAAATTAAATCCTGCATGCCTTAGCACATAAGAGAATGCCAGAGACTACAGTGAACAATTGAACGGGAAATTCTCAGGCGTGGAACCGTGATATCATTACTGAGACTATCACAGTCTATCAGCTATCAAGAAAAGATTCTTGGTATGATGATGAATTCTAGAGCAAAATGCATGAATGCAAATGTTGCAAAGAAAAGCAGAGCAGTTCTACAAAAATTGCAAAGCAAATATCATCTGGTTATAGAACCAGCACGCACTCCTCCGAAACAGCGAAGTAACAGGCAATGGAAGGGGTTAAGAAACTGATCCAAAAGCTTTCCGGCGGCTCGGCATGAACCAGCTCATCAACAAAGTATGGGAAGAGGAAAGTATGCCCGATCAATATTTCCAATCGATAAAAAAGCCGATGTCCTGCAAAACTTACAGAAGCATATCCCCGCTTAATGTTGCCTACAAAATCCTTTCCAACGTATTATATGAGCATCTTAAACCTTTCTGCAACACTATGATCGGCATATACCAGTGGGGGCTTCACACTAGGCAGATCAACGATAGAAACAAATATTCACATTAAGGCAAATTCTGGAATCCAACTAATATCAAGTCGAAATCTATTACCAAGTTTTGCAGAGTATTTAGTATTCTTAGTATAACAACTCAAATTAGACTACTGAACCAACCATTATTGAATTCGTTCTAAATACGAAGTTTAAATGCAGGTTTAAACTGTTTATTGCATTTATGTCCGTGGTGTGATGGTTTGTGCGTAGGACTTAAATGCCAGAGGGCTTGCCATCTAAAGTTTTTTTTTTTCATGGGTACTGCCTCTTTTGAGGAATTGAAATACACTCCAAGAGTAATTCTTATTATGAAAAGTGCTTTCTTAAATTAGCCGTATTGTGCTTTAAACTGTAGGACCCTTCATCTCAAGTAACATTACTCGCACATAGTAATTCTTATCATGAAAAATGCTTTCTTAAATTATCCGTATTCTGCTTTAAACTGTAGGACCCTTCATCTCAAGTAACATTACTCGCACATAGAAGTGGTTGAGAGTTGTAAGTCACTAGGCCTTAGTTCTCAAGAGACTATTGCCCCACCTAATTTATTTATTTATGGAGAGTTGTAAGTTGTATTTTTTAAATTTGTTTCTTACCAATACGCTTTTTATTGTAACAGAATTTGCAAGCTAAGAACGTTTCTAATATTTTTTCCACCACTGTACGTACTAGATATAGCTTTAGGCAGAAAAGCTTCAAAGTGGTGACCAACAAATTGATAAAAAAATGTTAGTTTTCGCCTAATTCAATTGAAATTTGTTCAATTCAATGAAAAAAGAAAATGCGTATATGCCCGAAAAAACTGCTTTTATATTGTTTCATTACACATTTGTTATGAACACAGACTTCAAAATTTCGAGGTTTATTTTTATTCGTAAGTGGCATAAAGGCGTACATTTTTTTTGAATGTGTTGGCTAATTTCTCCTGTCAAAGGTCACTATTAGAAAAGTTGTTGATTATTCTGGCATGTTAAAAACAACGTGCATTCCTATTTATTTATCTAATCTTAAATTTTATACTGTACCAACTTTTAAATATGTTTTCACTTTAACTAGAAACATAACAGGAAGCTTGAAATAAAACAAACAAAAATCATTTCAAATAAAAAATTAAAAAATTATATTTGTGTCAAAATACAATTCAAATAAAATTTAAATCATCAAGACAATCAAGCTGTTGGAAGGGTACTCCATCAGATAATAACCAAAGCCGAAATCAAAAGGATATATTATCATAAGGACAGAAGCATGGAAGCGGAGGAGGTGCTAATGATATGGTGCAGCTTTTCCTTGGCTTTATTTTTATCAAATCTTGTGCTCCATGTCAATGAAATGTAATTTTCCAGCAAGACAATTGAATGTCTCCTAGAAATTGGTTTTGGCAAATTCGGATTAAGTCTTTAGTCACGATATAAAGAAAGGAGATAGTGAAATGCGCGACAGTTGTAGTTTCTTATACGGGTTCAAAAGCGTTTTTTTCTTTAAATTTGTGTTCTTTAATTATTACCTACCATTTGTCGAAATTGGAAACTTTCAAACTGAAAATCATGTGTCAAAATTCTATTATTTTCCTAAAATGGTTAAATAAAAGCCAGATTGTCAAAATATAGTGATAAAGCGTAAAATCATTTTTTTTATTTGAGAATTTGAATTTAAAGCTGTCAACCTCAACCGATTCACCTAAACGAAACTAAGAGAAAAATTAAAAGTTTTTCTTAACTCACCTTAATTAGCTTTGAAAACCCATTTGTTTTCACCTTCTTTTCTTTTGCATATAAAATAAAAACAGTTATTTTAATTTTTGTAAGTTTTTGCTAAAAAAAACTCAAATATTTATTTTTGTTTTTCTGTTTTAAGTTTTTTTTTTTTTTTGTTTAATATAAAAATTATAACTATTAAAAAATATGCATTAAAATATATAAAATTGAATAAAAATCTAAAAAAAAGAGCAACAATAATTGTGTAATATAATTAATTATAAAATATAGTAATTAAAAAAAGTCGGTTTATGATCCTGTAACCAAAACAAATTACCAAGCCACTGTTTTTGTTTGTTGGTCAGAAGTTTTGATACCAAAAAAATAAACCGACATTCGAAATTATTGAACTTCAAAAAAAAAAAAAAAAATACATATATTTAAAATAAAAATTAATAAAATTAAATTACGTACCATTTTAGTCATTGTTGAAGAATAAATAAATAAAGTACGCTTTCAAAAGGACTTCATCGATATCCCTGCTTTCTTCATCTTTTGAATTTTCTTCATCTTTGGTATTTTCTTCGGAACGATCTTGGGATATATTAAAGAATTCGTGCCATTCGACTTCTTTTATTTTGTTTATTTTTGGTTCTCCCTGAAAAAAAAACTAAAAATAAAACCATATAAATAATGCAATTGAATAAATGCAAAACGAAACCCACAATATTTAAAATAAAAATCAACCAAAAATATGAACTTACAAATCTCCGGACTTCTTGTTTAAATAATTCGCAGTCGAATTTTTCTTTTCCTTTCATATTTTTATTTTCATTTTTCTTATTTTCCGTAAGTTCATTTTCCTTGGTCTGCATCCAGTCATTGACCAACTAAATTTGATGAAAATATTTAATTTTTAAACACAAACATTTTAAATACAAAAATAAAATTTTCTTACATTTTTTACAGCACATTTTGCCATAGAAAATAAACTTCTTAGGGACCAAACCATTTTTCTATTTTTTTTTTCACTTACACTTCACACGCGACACTACTTTCGTAATGAATTTTTTGATTTTCGGAGTCGTATTTATAGTAAATTTTTAATTTCCAAGCATACTACAATTTCTATCATGAAAATAAAGGACAGTGCTTAATCTACACAGTGCTTTTTAGGTGAAAGTTGGGCATAAGCGGACCAAACAAATGGAGGTCTTGGAGATGGCCTCCTGATGCACTTTTTACTCAAAGTGCATCTAAACCATTCAAAAAATGCATTTCACCTATCTCCGAATATCGTGGTCCAAAATGACTTGAAAGCAAGTCATGTGCGTTTGCACCTCCCGATGCACTTACAAAAATGCATTCCGTAACAGCAGTTAATATTGACGTCCGTCCGTTTGACACCTGTCACTTTTGACATCTGTCATTTTTGACATCTGTAATTTTTGACATTTGTCATTTTTGGCATCTGTCATTTTTGACATCTGCCATTTTTGACATTTGTCATTTTTGACATATGTCATTTTTGACATCTGTCATTTTTGACATTTGCCATTTTTGACATTTGTCATTTTTGACATCTGTCATTTTTGACATTTGTCATTTTTGACATCTGTCATTTTTGACATCTTGTCATTTTTGACATTTGTCATTTTTACCATCTGTCAATTTTGGCTTTCACTTTTGACAGCTGTCATTTTGAACTCTGCCATTAGTATCTAGAGAACTGACTTTAAATTTTGTCCTCTGTCGCCCTAAAATATTATTCGAAAAGATTTCGAGATTATGGAAACAATTTAAATTCGGAGTCTTGCTCATTGTGCCCAAACAAGGTTGGCTTCTTAAAAATAAGACATGCGTTAAATTCAAAAATACATTTGAAAATATTCTCAATAATACTTAAAACTTTTTCTGACATAAGAATTCAGAAACATCATACAATTTATTTATGCTGAAAACTGGCAAAAAAAAAATTACCATACATATGTATGTATAATGTAGCTAACATATGTCAAAAACAGTAGCAAAATAACCTTCTTTAAACAAATCACGGGCCTTTGGAATTTTGATACCAGATGTTTTTTCAATTTAACGATTTTACATTTTTGAAGCATCTACATAAATATTAATTCTTTACAAATCACACAATTATAGTTATTAGTTATAGTTATAGAAGTTATAAATTATGTCCGATTGATGGTAAATTATGATTCTAAAAATGCATTGTTTTCAATTCAATTCAATTCAATTGTTCTCCAAAATTACTGCAGTGCGTACCCGTATTATACATACATACATATGTATGTATATTGATTAATTTTCATTATTATTCGCGTTCACAATTATTATTTTTATTTAAGACCGTGGTCAAGATATTCATTTTCATTTTCATTTTTATTATTTGATATCTTTCCAGAATGTGGTTTTGTGGTTCTTCAAGGGACAACCTATTGGACAGACCTTTTCGTGCGGCATTTTCTATTTCAATCCGAACCAGTTCATAGTATTGATTCTGATGACTTATTATTTTTCGTTAGAAAGAAAGCATGTAAAGAGCTCTTCCAGGCATATGCCCAAATATGAGGTAATACTAAAAACAAATAAATAAAAACTGACCTTAAAAACTTAAAATTGTTTTATTTTTATTTTAAAGACTGAAGTGGATGTGTTTCCAAAGGATTTACGTAAGCTTCCTATTGGTGACCCAGATGTCGATTAGGAGGAGACAGTCTGCTTAAATATGGTTATACACCAATTTGACTACACACTAACGCTGGCAATTTCCACAAGAACATCCCCCAAGGAATTGCTAGTCCTACGAAGGCATTCGCAACGCGTTTATGCCTCTCCAAGTCGTAGAAAAATGGACACATGAAGCATAGTGAAGCGGCGTTTGACCCTTAGAGTTTGTGGAATACACGTCAGCATCGTTTTCAAATAATACCTTAAACGCATCTGTATGATTTGTCTTTGCTAAAATATGAAGAACTGAATCGCCATTATTTCGCTTTAAATTAACGCAAGCCCCATTCGCTATGAGCATTTTCATAATTGAAGCATTACCTTTTGCTGCAGCAAGCATCAATGGTGAAAGATCTCCGACAAGACAATTAACATTTGCTTTGTATTCTAAAAGTAGACATCAACAACATTTGGGATGGTTTGAGAACATGCAATATGAAGTGCAGTTAGGTTTTTGTTTAGTCTTAGTCTTAGTCTTAGCATCAACATTTGCACCCATGCTAAGGAGCATTTTGGCTATTTCGGCCTTCGTTTCAAAATAACAATTACCGCTGTAGCTCAACTGAAAGAAATTCATAAAAAGACCTTGTGAAAGACTCAAGTGCAATGCTGTCCTTCCGTGCTCATCAGTGGCTTCAATATCAGCTTTATTTTGAAGCAGAATCTCAACTAAATCCTTACAAACATTTCTGGTAGCAATCCTAAGCAGCTCCAGACTTTTTTGAACACTGGCTTCGTGCGATAGCAGCAATTTAGTCATCACCACATCTGAATTCTTAACTGAATAATATAAAGCGCGTTTCCCCAATTTGTCTGTTGCATCAACATTAAATCCATGGGTAAGAAATAGTTACATTGTACAGCAATGTGTAGGAAATCACAATTGGCATCCTCATAACAGACCAAATGAAGTCCATGATCAAGAATATGTTTTAAAATGTTAATATATGAAGCTTTGATGGCTTTTGGAATTAAAATCTCAACGTCATCCTGATCAACAGAAAAACCGTATTTTATAAGGTCTTGAACAATTTCCAAATAGTTATTTTCCAATTTGTTAGCTGCAATTGAAAATGCACTTTTGTTGGTCGCATTATTTTTATCTGGGTTGTATTTAAGAACTTCTTTGACTATTAAGGATAATCCTTTTGAAACAGCTAAGTTAAGTATCGTTTCTCCATTTTTGAATTCGACATTTATGTCGGCACCATGGTTCATCAACAACTTAGCGGCTTCACTTTTAAATGCCTGTACAGCTAGGTAAAGTGGAGTTAACATATCTTTGCAACGAGCATTGTCATCGGCTTTGCTTCTCAACAGCACTTTCATTGTTTCAACATGGCCATGTTTAGATGCTTAGTGCAATGCAGTTTGTCCTTCCGTTGTTACAGCATTCATGTTTTAAAAGCAGTTCAACAACCGAGGAGTTTTCAATATATCGTGCTGCACTGAGAAGAGGAGTACATTGTTGTTTTGAATCATCAGTACAATTTACAGAAACACCGAGTTGCAATAGTTTTTCAGTAATTTTTCTGTTTTGTACTGCCAGATGAATACAGGAAGCACTGACATATGCTCCTCTATCTAAAAGAATATCAAATATTTTTTCGTTGCTTCTGGTGATAGCTAACATTAGAGGAGTCAAACTTCTTTCATTTGGCACATTAATGTCAGCATTGCAATTCAGAAGCAATTCAACAGTTTCTATGTCACCACATCCAACAGCATAGTGTAGTGGAGTATG
The DNA here is from genome assembly GCA_920104205.1 of Eupeodes latifasciatus. Lineage (NCBI taxonomy): Eukaryota > Metazoa > Arthropoda > Insecta > Diptera > Syrphidae > Eupeodes > Eupeodes latifasciatus. The sequence continues at coordinate 70,894,499 of OV049924.1, read as the reverse complement.
TGTAGGATGTGCTTTGCTTCTTTTGCTATTGGCTTTTGAACCACTGAATAAAAGCAATTTAGTTATTTCTCGGTACCCTGAACATACAGATTTACGAAGAAGAACGTATCCATTTGCTTCGGATGCACCGATGCCATATTGATTTAATAAATCCCTTATAGTTTCCAGTTTTCCATACTCAACTGCTGATAACAGTTTCCTGTTTATTTCATTCATTGTTAATGTCTAATTAAGATATAAAGTTTACAGTAATGAGGTTTTGAGTTTAATCAGTTCGTCATTCGCCTTGTTTAAATGCACGTACCTTTAGGTTCCCCTTAAGGCTTAAGGGCCACTGCAGCTATTATTGCTTATAGCTCCTCTTATTTTCCTCGAAAGACTGAAATGAGTCTCGGCGAAAAATTTTTTTCCACAAATTACTATCAAAAATACTGAATGAAAGTGACAAGTTGGTTTAAAGAAAAGCTCTGTTAAAAAATAAGAAAATAATTCATTTTAAATTAATTTAAACACAAAAAACAAAGTGTCAAGTGTACTCAGACAGAAACGATAAAGGTGAGTCACCAAAAATTGTTTTTTTTTTCTTGCGAAAGACAAAAAAAGAGTTGGAAAATGCCTTTAAAACGATCTCCACCTAACAACAATCGTACTGGCCGTAATGGCGATATAAATATGGCCAAGAGACAGCACAAAGAACTGACACCGTCCCCTGTGTCGTCAATAAATGCGAAAAATAGCGCCGAGCCGACGTTGATGGTGGGTAGTTTGCCGGTAAACGACCTTAAAAATTTAATTCAATTTCAAACTTATTGGATGAAAAATTAAAAAACGTTGCAACAAAATCCGACATCGAGTCTATGAGCACAGAAATCTTAAATTTGAAAGAGTGTAACAAATCACTGCAAGCCCAATTGGATTATATGCAGTCGCGCTGTCTTTCTCTGGAACAACAAGTAGAGATGCTCGACAGAAAATCAAAAGAGCAAAACATAATCGTTCATATGCCCAAACAAAACGGCGTCGATGCAGCGCAAAAAGCGAAATCTATCTGCTTGGAGATGCTGCGATCTAATAATGCAGGAATTATCAAAAGTGTAACTGAATTACGCTCCGGAGGAAACGTTGCAAATGTCGTCGTCTAGTTACACGATAAAAACGATGCAATAAAGGTTCTGAGAGCAAAAGCAAACATTGCCGGCTCAGGAATCTCCATGCATAAGGACTATCCAATGGCTGCACGAGAGCGGAGAAGAAAAATAGTTAATATTAGGAACCAAATTGTAGCGAAAAACAAAGAATTAAAACCTCAATTAAAAGGAGAAAAATTGCTAGTTAATGAAAAAACATTTTACTACGACAAAAACAACATTCTTACAAGTGACAGCGATGATGGATTGACGTTTCTCAAACAACTGATCGGGGATGTTAGTGAGGTTACATATGAGCCCGAATCTTATGGTGGAAACACAATGGAGGCGAGTTCCAGCGACGTAACAAAAGCAAGAAATCATAATTGTAATTTTTAATAAAAAAACCCGTCTGCCATAAAAATAATAATAGAAATGTAAATACCAATATAATTAATGTCAGTTTAGTACCTAGTAAAGTTTCAATTCTTGCGTATAATGTTACAGGTTTAGTCAATAAAGATGTATATAATGGTTTTTATAATTATGTTAACTGTTTTGATATAATTTTTCTGTTCGAAACCTTCGTAACTGAAAACAATTTTGATAAATATGAAAGTAAATTTAAGGACTTCGAATTTGTATGGATCTCAGCGATAAGAACTAGTACCCGTGGAAGAGCTAGTGGAGGTTGTTTTTTTGCATTTAAGAAAACTATCAAAAACTTAGGCTGCAAGTTCGAAACTAACAATGAAACAACATTCTTACAATTAAATTTCGAGAACAAAAAAATGATAATAATTCCGACATACATTAACTGCAACAATTAGGAATCTGATTTCGAAAAGTTGTACGAATTTTTGTTAATGAATGACAACCCAAATGTGCTGGTAGTAGGTGATTGCAACGCAAGGACTGCGGCTGAAGCGGGGTATGAAAATGAGGTAGTGGAAATAGCACGTCAATCAAAGGATGAGATTTGCAATGCACGTGGAAAACAATTTCTTGACCTATGTAATACATTTGGACTTAGAATTTTAAATGGAACCTCCACATCAGATAAGGATGGTGAATTCACATTTGTGGGAAGTCAAGGCAGCTCAGTAATAGATTACAGTTTAGCTGGAGGAGCAATAGTGGAGAGTATTCTCGACTTCAAAGTAGACGCGATTCCATTCTCGGATCATTTACCCATCAATATGATGATGCAAGGCGTTACCAATGATTATGCCGGTACAAGAAATCTACGGTTGATACCAAAACTGAAATGGAATTTTAACAAGGCAGCTGTATATCAGAGAAACCTCAACCTTTCGCTAAGTCGGGGAATCAATTCTGGTGTGAGTGCTATTACAAATTGCATAATATCGGCTTATCCGGCAAGCAACAATAACAACAAAAAGTTCATCCCTGTAGAACAATGGTTTGACGATGACTGTAGACGTGCCAGACAGAGGTCATTTGCGTGGTTAAAGTCATTTCGTGTTTATGGAAGTCATTATATTAAGAGCAGGTATCTGGAAGCGAATATGGAGTTCAAAAACATATGCAGGACTAAAAGAGGTAATTTTTTTAATGAAGAGGCTAGGCGACTAGCACAATGTAAGAATTCATCAGATTTTTGGAAAGCGGTGAAAAGATTGAATGGATTGGAGTATAAGATTCACAGAGACTTAACACCTGATGTTCTTTTGTCGCATTTTAAAGAGCTTTTGAATCCCTTAACCGTCAATGCAACAGTGTCCTATGCAGAGCCATGCACTGAAAATAGTACTTTAGATGCGATAATAACTACTGAAGAAGTTTTAAATACTTTAAAAATTTTACAGGATGGCAAAGCGGCTGGGTCCGACGGAATTCCAGTTGAATTCTACAAGTACGGCAAAAATGAGTTGATAAATAAGATTACTTCGGAGTTTAACCATATTTTGGATAGTGGATCTATTCCAGAAGGGCTTAAGGAGTCCTTAATCTTTCCTATCCACAAAAAAGGAAGTACTCAAAACCCAGACAATTATCGTGGAATAAGTTTTTTGAACTCCTCATACAAAATTTTTACGGCGATTTTGCAACGACGACTTTATTTGTGGATTACACAGAATGGATTATTGAAGGAGTTTCAAGCAGGTTTCAGATCCGGTTACTCCACGGTCGACCAAATTTTTGTCCTTAAGAGTATTGCCGAGAACTTCCTACGAAGCAAAAAGAAACTTTATTGCTTCTTCGTTGATTTTAAAGCAGCGTTCGATGCATTGGACAGAAATGCGCTCATATATAAGCTTTATGGCCTAGGGATGTCCAGGAAATTTGGTAAAGTCGTCAAAAATATATACAATGATACTAAAGCCGCGGTTTGGAATGGAGAGGAAATCTCTGAATGGTTTCAGACTGAAAAAGGCGTACGGCAGGGGTGTGCGTTGAGTCCTCTTTTATTTGCGCTCTTTGTGGACTCTTGCGCTCTTCCCGACAACATTGGTGGAGGAGTGGAATTCGCCGGGACAACGATCAAAGCACTATTCTATGCCGATGACATTTTGCTGTTTTCTAACTCACCCCAATCACTGCAACTGATGATAAACCAATTGCATAGATACTGTGTAACGTGGAATCTAAAGGTCAATTTAAGTAAATCTAAAATAATGATTTTCAAGAACGGAGGTGGAAGAAATTGCTCAAATGAAAGATGGAGCTACGATTCAAACTCGATTGAGGTGGTTAGAGAATTCAATTATCTAGGAGTGTGCTTCACAAAGAATGTTAGTATGGAAAAACACCTTAGTGAAAATCTTATGAAAGCAAAAAGTGCAATTGGAACCTCCTGGGCAAAGTGTTCTCAAACAAGAACATAGCACATAGCAGCAAATTTCGTGTGTTTGAAGCAGTGTCTAGGTCTATTATGCTTTACGCAGCACAGGCTTGGGGATACAAGCAATACGAAAGTGTGGAAAAACTCCTAAGATTCTTTATCAAAAGAATATTTCATCTCCCCTACAACACACCAAACTACATGGTTCTGCTGGAAACTGGACTATCGCCGCTTTTTATTCAAACCCTCAAACTACATATAGACTATATCATCAAAGTTCTGCAAATGCATAATGAAAGATTACCAAAGAAAGCAGCCCTCTATGCAATCAATCAAAGAAGTAGTTGGTACGCAGAATAGCACGAGCTGGCTTTGTGGTGTGAAATGTCACTGGATCTGGATTTCGGTAACGTGGATGATTGCAGGGTTAAACTGTATAAATTAATTGCAAGGGTTGATGAAAATTCAACTCATAGATTAATCTACAAACATCTCTGTCATAACCTTGGTCAAAATAACTATTTTAGAGATGAGAACAGTGTGGAGGTTATTTCTATGATGCTGAGACTTCGAGGCTAGCTCCTGCATCTCAACTATGTACCACATAGAGAGGATCGACCCGGGGAATGCAGTTTATGTAACTGAAGAGAAAGAGAAGAAAGAAAGAAAATGCCCTGTGCTAGTAGAAAGTAGGAAAGCCTTCCTTGGATCTAATTACCTTTCGGAAGAGGAAATGATAAGACTCTTAAATGAGATGACGGTGGAAAAACTCTTTATGTACTGCAAAGTGGCTAAATCATACCGGGACAGAATAATCTGCGAAAGCTTTTGAAAATGCACCGAAGTAAAATATTTATTTTGATTTTAAAATAAAATATACATAGATAGATATCTTTTTTTAACAATAATTCTTGATTTTATACAACCATTGAACCAATAAGCTTTAAATTATATTAACTTTTTTGTCAACCTGGCAGACGGCATTGCCATGCTAATTGTGATTTTGTTAATTTATAAATATGTAAAGAAATAATGAAAATAAAATCAATCTAATCTAAACTGAATGGGAACTATGTTTTTGATCAAAAACACTTTATTTATTCATATAGTGTTTTGGTTTTTGATTGCTATCATGTAGAGTTTTTCAATTCAATTAAATTATATTTATTGAGACTTTTTTTTTACATTAAATACATTTGTAAACTTAAGACTAAGAAGAAATAAAAGTAAAAATATAGCTGACTTAGATAGATGAATAGATAAAAAAAAACTGTTAAAAGCTACAATTAAATGAAAATTCTTGACTTTACCGCCGTACCGACATCGCTCACCGTCCGTCATAAATACATTTTTTTTGTTCAATCTAATAGTGAGCAGTCAAATTTGTTTGCGGATTCTATTGCTTAAATGATTAATGCATAATATCGAGAAAAAACATTTTGTTTTTTGAGGAAGAAGTCATTGAAATTTTCATTTGTTAACTAAAAAGTTAATTAACAATATGAAAATCAATAAATAATTTAAATTTGTATATATCTTATCAAAGTACAACCATTAAACTATAAATCCTAGAAGTTTCATTAAAATATCTTTAATAGTTTTTTATTTATTGATTTCTTAATTAAAAGTCATAAAAATGTTCACTAACTAATTTATTTAAGAACCTACAATCCTCCTCACCCTCATTTTGGTTGTTTCAAAAAACGGACAAATGGCTAAGGACATTGTAATGGCTTTTTGCATTCGGAAAAAGGCCATTATACAAAAAATCCTTTTTAAGTAAAAAATTTAAAAATTAATGTCTCCTTCTAGACTTAACTTGATTTAATGAAAAAAATAATAAATTAAATTCAAAATTACGATTTTCCTCAAAATTTTAATAAAATGTTCATTTATTGTTTTTAATTTTTGAAAATATATTTGAGTTGAAATTAAATTTTTACCAAGTTTTAGTATTGTTTTTTTATGTTTTTTATTTTGTATACAAAAACTGTCAATTCGATTTTTCTCAAAATTTTACCAGTTGTTAAAAAAGTTATTTTTCGTTGCATTTAATTATTTTAGGACAATTTTTTTTTCAGTTTTTTGATTTACAAAAAAAAAACGATTTTAGATTTTTTCCAAAAATATATGTACGTGTTTGGCATCACGTTACAATATATAAAATAAAATTTAATTCATTGGTTCACCTTTTTTTAAAATTTCTATGGTAAAAAAAAACACCCACTCAATTTTTTGAGAGTCTGTCTGCATTATTATCTGTATAACAAAATTCATTTGAAGTCGATATCTCCACTGGTTCATGAGCTCTGGACGACAAAAAAGTCGAGAAATGTCAAAATTTTCAATTCAACAAATTGGACCAATTACAATAACTTCCTATGGGAAGTTAATAACATTTGAATTTTCCCATGAAACTTATATTCTGATTCTTTTGTTTGTCTTGTTGTTTTTTTTTTTTAATTTTCTTCATTCCCAATCAACCAATCAAAAACCACATTATACAGAACTAGCGGCCCGTCCAGGCTTCGCACGGATAGACATAAATAGGTACAGATATTTAAGTTATAAGAATTATAATTAAAACAACCATGAATCACTACTTTAGAAAACATTTTTTTGTCCTATCATTAATACTCTTCGCAGCGTATGCGATGAAAGACATTTTATGGCTAATTTTTTTACACCTTCGGTTGGTTTTAATAGGAATTTCAAAAGATTTCTGTAGTAATCTAGTACTAAATATAGCCTATGTTACTCAGTGATAATGTAGCTTTCTAATGAAAAAAGAATTATTAAAATCGGTCCAGTACTTTTTGAGTTTATTCGTTACATACACAAATACAAATCTTTCCTCTTTATAATATTAGTATAGATATAAATAATAAATTATAACAAAAATGTCTTTTCATTGCCTCCCTCGAACTTTCACTGAGTTTGTATACATTCTTCTCTATCTTCAGTTTTTTTAATAATCTGGAAATTTTTTTATTTTATATTGGAATTCTAGCTCATTTTTAGGCGCCAGTTATAGCTATCATTGAAAAATTATCCGGAAAAATTTTTGAATCGAAATTTGACGGTGTTTCCCTTTGATTAGAAATGAAAATTATATACCGATCGATCGGAAATCACACAAAGAATTTTTGTTGAAAAAAAAAGTTTAATTGCACATTTATTTTTCTCTAAAAATGTATTTTTCTATTTTCCGGACGGAAATTCATTTTCCTGAACAGCTGATACTTTTATCTTTGTATATAGAGTGGAATAGTACAATCATGAAGAGGAACGAACGAAGCGACGTCTGGCCTAACGTCAATGAACTAAATCTGCAAAGTTTGTGCAGAATTTTAATTGAGGAAATTAAGAGACAATTTGACAATACAAAAAGAGAAGAATGAAAACAAAAGTAGCTATGGTTGGAGGACATCGTATAAAGAATATATATACCATGGTTGGAGGGGACAATAAAGAGACATTTTTTTGTTTATTTATTTATGTATAAAGCAATAATAAAGACAAATAGGTACCAATAAGCCAAATACCAATTCAAATTTAAATTTTGAACTGTTGCCGTTTAGCCGATTGCCTATTTTCAAAACAAATAGGTAGTAGGTGCAATATTTTTGTTTTTCTTTTTTGTTTTTCATGGGTAGATTATATATACAAAGGTGTAATATTTTGTTTTCAAAGTGATATTTATGTAGAAATTATAAAGCGCGGGAAATATAAAATGTCTAGGTATGAGAATTGATATTTGTTTTGGAATTGTATTTATAAAAAACTAGCTTTTTACCCGCGGCTTCGCCCGCTCACCTATAAAGTAGACCTGCAGAAATTTATGCTGATCATCATCTTCTGGAAATAGTGATCCAATTTGATGATATATCTGTCCTTGTACAGTAAAAGTTGGTGAAAACCCGGGCATTCTTATGACTTTATCAACTCCAAAGGATGTCATTTGAAAGCAAGAGTTATACTTTCTTATTTTGCTTAGAAATTGCTTTGACTCATTTGTAACATTTAATAATAAAGTTTTCAAAGGCTCTTCTGGTTCACCAAGTAATGGAAGTGAAACTTTACCACCGGAACAGCACATTCCAGCAGTTTCATCTTTCCACTTAAAAGCATCGCAGTAATGACATTTTTTATTCATTGAGCCAATAACAATCAATGGATTATTATGATATTCAATTGAAGGATCATATTGAAACCCAGTACCATTAAACACAGCCCAATCATTACGCATGAAATTTTGGCGGCGCGTGGTCTGCATGTCTGCATTATGAATTCTTCTCGCCTGCGATTGTTCTGGTGTTTCTATCGCTCTTCTAGTTGTCTGCAGTGAAGCTTGTCTTTCTAAACGAACTCGTGCCTGAAGAGGCGTTTCAGCTGCTCTCGAAACTCTTTGTCGCTCAGCTTGTTCTTGTCTCCTCAGCTCTGCGTGAGCCGAAGTTTCTTGATTTCGTGCAACTTTTGCGGCACGGGCCCGCGATGAATTTTTGGATAGACCAGATTTCCGCTTCAAAGGCATTTTTTCAAATTCTAAAATAAAAAAGTAACAGCTAACCACAAAAATTAAGCGTAACAAACAAACTTACATTCGCATTTAGGGTTGACGATATTTTGACAAATAATTTTCTTATTTTTCGTAAATTTTTTTTATTTTTTTTTAATAAAAAGTATCCTATGTTACTTTAATATTATAAGTAAAGTAATAAGTAATAAGTATAAGTATAAGTATAAGTATAAGTATAAGTATAAGTATAAGTATATAAGTATAATTAGGGATTTATTTTTTTTTAATAAAAAGTATCCTATGTTACTTCTAATACCTTCAAGAGTGTATGTGCAAAGTTTCATGATGATCGGTTAAGTAGTTTTTGCGTCAAAGCGTAACAAACAAACTTACATTCGCATTTATAATATTAGTATGATTATAAAATGAACGACTGTGTCGCGTTTACTTATGTATATACATTCGAATAAATGAAGGTATTGACTTCAAAATCATTTCATAATGTTTTTGACATCTTATAAAACTTTGAGAAAAATCGAATTGACAGTTTTTTTTACAAAAAATTAAAAACCTAAAAAATAATTTAACAACAGTTGGTAAAAATTGATTTTCGACTCAAAAATCTTTTCAAAAATTTAAGACATTGGCTTCCATCTAATTTTATCTTATAAGAAATATTGTTTTTTTAAAAACCTAAAAAAAATTTAACAAAAGTTATTAAAAACTGTTTTTCGACGTAAATATCTTTTCAAAACTTTGAGACATTGGCTTGAAACTAATTTTATCTCATAAGAAATATTGTTTTCAACATTCGATAAAATTTTGAGAAAGTAAAAACCTAAAAAAAATTAATACTAAAGCTTGGTAAAAATTTACTTTCGACTCAAATAGCTTTTCAAAAATTACAAATATTGGCTTCAAACTTATTTTATTTCACAGAAAATATTGTTTTCGATATTCAGTAATTTTTTTTATAAAAATCCAACAGTCCGTTATTTTCATAAAAAAAATAAAATCTTCAGAAAATAGTAAGCAAATTTGGTAAAAATTTATACATATAGACAAACTTTTAAGCAAGATAAATCTGGAAAGTTATCAGTGTGGGTCGCATCCCAGCCTCTTTTTTAATTAATAAAATTTTTAGAAAAAGTCAACCTACAGTTTTTTCTATATGTATATCTGTACCTACCTATCATACTTTATAACTATGCTTACAATAGAATACCAAATACGAATAACCTATGATAAAAATGAAGCTATACCTATACCTACATGTGCATAGGTACAAATTTGTAAACAGTATCTAATTAGTGTTTTCAAATTTGTACCTAAATACATATCCAACAACTTACGAGTAACAAAAATTGTACCTACCTCCCTACATACATACAAATGTACATAACTGACTCAAAATTGAATTTTCCTAATAATTAAATAACAATAAAAAACAAAAACGAACAAATGTTATTTGATAATTTTGTATTTTTTATTTATTTATTTTACTTTGTTAACTTTTAATATCACAATATTAGTTTATTATTTGTTTTTATATAAATATGTAACGCGACGCGTTTCGGACTATATGTCCATCATCGGGCGTAGAAGGGGGAACTGATTGCCATTCATTATGTAATCCTGTTGTCTCGTCTATTGTTTATTTTAATTTTAAATTGTTGTTATGACTTTGTGTATTAATTGGTAGTTATATGTGTTTGTCTCTTTTTATCTATTGTTTTTGTTTTTATAATTTATAGCTGTGTCATATATTATGTTTCCTTTAATTGTTAATTTGTCGTTTAAAATATTGTCTCGTTCTGTTTTACTTGCCATATAAATCTCAAATTCCTCCAGCGCGTCAAGATTTCTCCCTTTCTTGCAGAAATGCAAAGGTATTAAGTTAGATTCGAAGTCAGTATATTTATGGTTATTGTCCATTAAATGAAGAGCGAAATTTGAATTTTCCTACCTACCGTATTGTTTCTTTCCAAAAAATGAAAAAAAACAACAAAGATCTGTTGCCAATTTTTAAATATGCACATCCACACAACTATGTACAATATTCAAAATATGACAACAGTGTAGGTATTTATTGTGAAAAGAAATTTGAATTATTTTAGATTTTATAAATTTGAAAATTTGAAATCAAATGCAACAAAAACAAAACCTACATAGTTCAATACATAGGAATATCTCCATGACAACACACAAAAAAAAACATAAGCAACTGTATTATTGTGTTGCCTCACTTACTCTCTTCATTTCTAACAAGAGAGAAAATAATAAAACCCTCTTTTCCTCAACTCTTTTTTGTTTTAATTTCTAAAATCTGCACAACATATTTTCAGTACTCCGAGCGCCGCCTGTCTGTCGTCAATGAACTAAAAATTCGTGTTCCATAAGAGTACTATAGATTATATATACAAAGATAATAATACTATTCAAATATATATACAAAGGAAACGCTTGAAGTTTTTAATTTTCCTCAAAAACATCCCTGCAGCAATTTATTCTACCAAAATTAAATGGGAACAGAACACACAAAATTGACTAGGAACATGTTCCATTACCACCATATGATCTGATCCGGCTGTCAAAATTTTTGTTTAGTTTTGTTTTTTCATATAGAAAAAGAGAAATACAAAATCCTCCCCATTCAAGCTAAAGCAACTTGATTTTATGAATTTGCGCAGTATAATCAAAATAAATCTATAATTTTTCAAATGCAAATATCCACCATATCCATTGTCGTCCAGGAGAGAGCTAGAGCTAGCTTCAATCCAGTATCAGTTTGCTAAGGGATGTTCATTCACCAACAATGACCGAAAAAAATAAAGTAAAATCATTCCATTTAAAAAAGAAGTGAACAAGTTTATTTTTTAAGTTTCATGTAGATAAAAAATGTCTACGAGAAAAAGTACAAATAGTTTTTTTTTCTACAACAATTCTGTGGTGAAAAAATAAATAACTCATCTTACGAAATTCCAATTCTAACACGGAAAACTCATTTGCTCTGCGAAGAAGTCTTTAACTTATTCCATAACTCTTTTTTGTATCACAATAATTCGAAATAAGAAGGAAAACTCCTAAAAAATGGCGTTGGCCAGTGGATCCTTGCTAAAAGCTCAAACACCATTGCAGCAATTATTGGAGGATATCAATTTCCAGAGAACCAAGGAAATGCGACAATTGTTGAAAGACGGTGAGTTCTTTTATGTTTCTATATTTCAATCAAAATTATATAAAGCTTCTATTGGCCAAGAAAAAGTTGGCTTTCAAAGGACATACCTACCTAACTACTTTCCATACCTTCTTCCTAAAATTTTAGTCTGTTATCGATTTTATCGTTGAGTCTTCAGCCCAACATAGTAGTAAGTCTGTTTGTAGGTAGGTACATCATAATGTGTTTGAAAAAGGAATATACAATGCGACTCCCCTGCATCTCACCTTGTGCATTTTAATGACGCCCAAACAAAAGCAGAGACGATAGGGTTGAGTTTATTGTTTTCACAGATAATAATAAATCGATTGATTGAATTGAATAGTTTGAAAGTATACAAAAAAATCCCCTTCTTGTGGGAGCCATTCATAACACAGAATTATTGTGATTGAACCTAAGTACCTACATGTACTTTGTAAGTCGTTACACGTTACGCAAAAAATAAATAAATAAAATAAAGTAATGTTGATGAGTAAACTTGGTTCTCTTCTGGGTGCATTTTGATGTAACTTGAGAATTTTCGTCAATGTGTACTGTACCTCCTTCTGCATCCACTTGAAACTCTGTTTGTTTTTCGTTCTTGCATCTTTTCCATGTTCTTATCTACAATAGAAGATGTCATTGTTCATTTATGACCTGCTCAAGGGATAATGTATATAAATACCTATAGGTATCGCCTTAAAACGAAATTGGAAGCCACCCAATTTCGTTCAAGAAGAATATATCTGTGAATAAAAATCTCACCATACTTGATAAAGTTGATGAATGGAAATTGAGTTAGGAAAGAAAACTCATATAAAAATGTTATCTATGTAAAATTTTAACCACTGAACAATGAAAACCTTATCTTAAAGACAATTTAATCTTGTCAGTTTTCTGTTGTCTTCTATTTTTTATCAATTTTTGTAAACATTTAACTATTTGGAATCTCATGCCTTCTTGAGAAGTTTTACTTTTATTATATGTATTTTTATAAAAATTTAAAACATTTATGTAGATAGAAATTTTCTTCCCACATCGCTTTAAATTTTCGCTTTAAATTTGAAGAAAAGACAAATGATATGGAATTAAAAAATTGATGCCGCAAAAAGATTAAGCAAAGCTGATAGGTTTTCGATTTGTATTTAAACAATTTAAGCAATTTTTGTATGGAATTTTTGCACTTTTTTAAGTATAAAACTTATAAACTGTTATCCTACTAATGTACTAATTTTCTTCCGTACATTATTGATTGTAAAACAAAATGGCACTCTATATTTTTGAAATCATAAGACAACAGACACTCTAATAAGTGACCCTAATTCCTCAGGATTATAAATTGCCACATAAAAGATCCGATTAGTTAAAAGTAATTAAGGGATAGATTATTTCTTTATTTATGAAGAAAAAGGTGTATAGAAACACTTTAGTTTTATAAAAGGTTATTATCATTACATATTTAAGTCTTTATCTGTGGGTGGTTGGGTGTTGTAGGAATTGATGGCCCTGAGCTGTATCGTTTACGACACATCAAGTTCTTATATTACCTCCACATTCGTAAACGTCGCATACTGGTCTTGACGTTCTAAACTTGTAAGCGCGGGTGTTTTGACCAAAGCTTGGAAGTTAGTGCATTTAACTAACGACTCGGCCACGTTTAAAAAGCATAATCCTTACTAAAGAGACGCGGAAAACAACCTTTTAAAATAGCAACGAGCCCGGAGTACGATCTCGGTGACTACAATGCTAAAGTCAGGAATGAAAAGGTCTTTGGCGGATTAGTTGGAAAGCACAATCTCCACGAAAACGAGAACAGATATTACTTCCGACGAAATGACTTTGCAGCAGCTATACGATGATAAGTACCATACAAATCATACCGATACACACAGCAACCTGGCGACCTCTAATCAGTCGAAATGACAAGTGCTAATTGGCGCAACGTTTACTCTGACCACTTTCTTAATGTGACCATGTTGAGAGCATGACTCTCCCAATGAAAAGAAAGTAAAGGCCGCACAATGGAAGAAATTAAATCCTGCATGCCTTAGCACATAAGAGAATGCCAGAGACTACAGTGAACAATTGAACGGGAAATTCTCAGGCGTGGAACCGTGATATCATTACTGAGACTATCACAGTCTATCAGCTATCAAGAAAAGATTCTTGGTATGATGATGAATTCTAGAGCAAAATGCATGAATGCAAATGTTGCAAAGAAAAGCAGAGCAGTTCTACAAAAATTGCAAAGCAAATATCATCTGGTTATAGAACCAGCACGCACTCCTCGAAACAGCGAAGTAACAGGCAATGGAAGGGGTTAAGAAACTGATCCAAAAGCTTTCCGGCGGCTCGGCATAAACCAGCTCATCAACAAAGTATGGGAAGAGGAAAGTATGCCCGATCAATATTTCCAATCGATGCCAGAGGGCTTGCCACCTAAAGTTTTTTTTTTCATGGGTACTGCCTCTTTTGAGGAATTGAAATACCCTCCAAGAGTAATTCTTATCATGAGAAGTGCTTTCTTAAATTAGCCGTATTCTGCTTTAAACTGTAGGACCCTTCATCTCAAGTAACATTACTCGCACATAGAAGTGGCTGAGACTTGTAAGTCACTAGGCCTTAGTTCTCAAGAGACTGTTGCCCACCTAATTTATTTATTTATGGAGAGTTGTAAGTTGTATTTTTTAAATTTGTTTCTTACCAATACGCTTTTTATTGTAACAGAATTTGCAAGCTAAGAACGTTTCTAATATTTTTTCCACCACTGTACGTACTAGATATAGCTTTAGGCAGAAAAGCTTCAAAGTGGTGACCAAAAAATTGATAAAAAATTTTAGTTTTCGCCTAATTCAATTGAAATTTGTTCAATTCAATGAAAAAAGAAAATGCGTATATGCCCGAAAAAACGGCTTTTATATTGTTTCGTTACACATTTGTTATGAACACAGACTTCAAAATTTCGAGGTTTATTTTTATTCGTAAGTGGCATAAAGGCGTACATTTTTTTTGAATGTGTTGGCTAATTTCTCCTGTCAAAGGTCACTATTAGAAAAGTTGTTGATTATTCTGGCATGTTAAGAACAACGTGCATTCCTATTTATTTATCTAATCTTAAATTTTATACTGTACCAACTTTTAAATATGTTTTCACTTTAACTAGAAACATAACAGGAAGCTTGAAATAAAACAAACAAAAATCATTTCAAATAAAAAATTAAAAAATTATATTTGTGTCAAAATACAATTCAAATGAAATTTAAATCATCAAGACAATCAAGCTGTTGGAAGGGTACTCCATCAGATAATAACCAAATCCGAAATCAAAAGGATATATTATCATAAGGACAGAAGCATGGAAGCGGAGGAGGTGCTAATGATATGGTGCAGCTTTTCCTTGGCTTTATTTTTATCAAATCTTGTGCTCCATGTCAATGAAATGTGATTTTCCAGCAAGACAATTGAATGTCTCCTAGAAATTGGTTTTGGCAAATTCGGATTAAGTCTTTAGTCACGATATAAAGAAAGGAGATAGTGAAATGCGCGACAGTTGTAGTTTCTTATACGAGTTCAAAAGCGTTTTTTTTTTTCTTTAAATTTGTGTTCTTTAATTATTACCTACCACTATTGTCGAAATTGGAAACTTTCAAACTGAAAATCATGTGTCAAAATTCTATTATTTTCCTAAAATGGTTAAATAAAAGCCAGATTGTCAAAATATAGTGATAAAGCGTAAAATCATTTTTTTATTTGAGAATTTGAATTGAAAGCCGTCAACCTCAACCGATTCACCTAAACGAAACTAAGAGAAAAATTAAAAGTTTTTCTTAACTCACCTTAATAAGCTTTGAAAACCCATTTGTTTTCACCTTCTTTTCTTTTGCATATAAAATAAAAACAGTTATTTTAATTTTTGTAAGTTTTTGCTAAAAAAAACTCAAATATTTATTTTTGTTTTTCTGTTTTAAGTTTTTTTTTTTTTTGTTTAATATAAAAATTATAACTATTAAAAAATATGCATTAAAATATATAAAATTGAATAAAAATCTAAAAAAAGAGCAACAATAATTGTGTAATATAATTAATTATAAAATATAGTAATTAAAAAAAGTCGGTTTATGATCCTGTAACCAAAACAAATTACCAAGCCACTGTTTTTGTTTGTTGGTCAGAAGTTTTGATACCAAAAAAATAAACCGACATTCGAAATTATTGAACTTCAAAAAAAAAATACATATATTTAAAATAAAAATTAATAAAATTAAATTACATACCATTTTAGTCATTGTTGAAGAATAAATAAATAAAGTACGCTTTCAAAAGGACTTCATCGATATCCCTGCTTTCTTCATCTTTTGAATTTTCTTCATCTTTGGTTTTTTCTTCGGAACGATCTTGAGATATATTAAAGAATTCGTGCCATTCGACTTCTTTTATTTTGTTTAGTTTTGGTTCTCCCTGAAAAAAAAACTAAAAATAAAACCATATAAATAATGCAATTGAATAAATGCAAAACGAAACCCACAATATTTAAAATAAAAATCAACCAAAAATATGAACTTACAAATCTCCGGACTTCTTGTTTAAATAATTCGCTGTCGAATTTTTCTTTTTCTTTCATATTTTTATTTTCATTTTTCTTATTTTCCGTAAGTTCATTTTCCTTGGTCTGCATCCAGTCATTGGCCAACTAAATTTGATGAAAATATTTAATTTTTAAACACAAACATTTTAAATACAAAAATAAAATTTTCTTACATGTTTTACAGCACATTTTGCCATAGAAAATAAACTTCTTAGGGACCAAACCATTTTTCTATTTTTTTTTTTTTTTTCACTTACACTTCACACGCGACACTACTTTCGTAATGAATTTTTTGATTTTCGGAGTCGTATTTATAGTAAATTTTTAATTTCCAAGCATACTACAATTTCTATCATGAAAATAAAGGACAGTGCTTAATCTACACAGTGCTTTTTAGGTGAAAGTTGGGCATAAGCGGACCAAACAAATGGAGGTCTTGGAGATGGCCTCCTGATGCACTTTTTACTCAAAGTGCATCTAAACCATTCAAAAAATGCATTTCACCTATCTCCGAATATCGTGGTCCAAAATGACTTGAAAGCAAGTCATGTGCGTTTGCACCTCCCGATGCACTTACAAAAATGCATTCCGTAACAGCAGTTAATATTGACGTCCGTCAGTTTGACACCTGTCACTTTTGACATCTGTCATTTTTGACATCTGTAATTTTTGACATTTGTCATTTTTAGCATCTGTCATTTTTGACATCTGCCATTTTTAACATTTGTCATTTTTGACTTCTGTCATTTTTGACATCTGTCATTTTTGACATCTGTCATTTTTGACATCTGTCATTTTTGACATCTGCCATTTGTGACATTTGTCATTTTTGACATCTGTCATTTTTGACATCTGTCATTTTTGACATCTTGTCATTTTTGACATGTGTCATTTTTGACATCTTGTCATTTTTGACATATGTCATTTTTGACATCTGTCAATTTTGGCTTTCACTTTTGACAGCTGTCATTTTGAACTCTGCCATTAGTATCTAGAGAACTGACTTTAAATTTTGTCCTCTCTCGCCCTAAAATATTATTCGAAAAGATTTCGAGATTATGGAAACAATTAAAATTCGGAGTCTTGCTCATTGTGCCCAAACAAGGTTGGCTTCTTAAAAATAAGACATGCGTTAAATTCAAAAATACATTTGAAAATATTCTCAATAATACTTAAAACTTTTTCTGACATAAGAATTCAGAAACATCATACAATTTATTTATGCTGAAAACTGGCAAAAAAAATTACCATGTAGATATACATAGCTAACATACATACATATGTCAAAAACATTAGCAAAATAACCTTCTTTAAACAAATCACGGGCCTTTGGAATTTTGATACCCGATGGTTTTTCAATTTAACAATTATATTTTTTTGAAGCATCCAAATATTAATTCTTTAAAAACCACACAAAAGTTTCTTTTTTTTTCATTTAATAAAATTATGTCCGATTAATGATAAATTATGATTCTAAAAATGCATTGTTCTCCAAATGGCTGCAGTGCGTATCAGGGGCTATTCCTTATAGTTAGCTGAATTTTTTTTAATAAATATAATTTTGTAATATGTATATTATTTGCTAATTGAATTACTAACCAAAACTCAACAGCTGACTATAATGTTAAAAAATTCAGTTGTAGTTACATTATATGCAAGTTTTCTACAAATCTTCATTTCATGCAATAAAACTCTCATACAATAATTTATAATTTATATTAAAGCATTGGGCTTTTGGGCATCGCAAAAATTTGCGCTACCAAATTTCATACATTCTACACAAACAGATTTATGCACACATTCGAAAAAAAAACCTATAAAAATAAACAGAAGGGTGAGCCCAAAAAAAAGCGATAACCAGGCGAAATATACAACACATTAAAGGCACACAACACAACTGACACAAAATGACAAAAGACAAAAGAGTCGCAACCATGAGTTTGATGTATCCTTTCTTTATACTTCGTATGGATTATGTGAGGAAAAACAAGACCGACGAATCGAACATGATCGTCGAACACGGCGAAAATTCATACCATTCGTTTTTAAAAGTAGAAAATTGTGTTAGGTTATTTTTATTTGTGTGAAAATGAGGTTTGCTAGCGAACTTGACCCAGCAAGACAGGAATATGTTCGTTGGTTAGCGCTCTTTTTATTTTTAGCGATAATACTGATTTTTGGTGTCGATGTGTGGGGAAGGAGAAAATGGAACACAGTAGTAGGCGGATTTTTCAAATGTTAAATAAGAAATAGTTTTTGTGTGAAAGCGGTTTTTATCTTGAAAGGAAAGTGACTTAAGCAAGTGCATTTTATTATAAATAAAGTTTTATTAGTTGAATATTGGATGTGTTATAATCGGTATGATTTTTATGTTCATATTTCTTATTGCAATTATTATTAACATAACTCCATACCAATTCATACATGATAGAGGTTAGGCTACTTGATTTCTTTAGAACAGCTCAAATCAAAACAAGCATTTTATTTTTAATGGAAGACATTTTTTTAAATAACAGTATCTAAGAATTATAAGCGGGTTCAAGTGAAACTATTAAGTCAAAATTTGAGAACAAATAAATAATTTGTTAAGTATGTATCCAAAAACATTTTTACTTGCGACATATAGGAACTATATGTACATATATGGCGAGTATTGGTTTCGTAAAAAAATTCGAACTCGAAATTTTAATCAAACAAGGCATTAGAATGGTAGAGGAGTCGAAAAAAGTGGGTCCCCCGCTTGCGTAAATCTGTCTGTCTGCCCTCATCTCTACATTCCGAACTATTGGATTCGATTGAGTTCAAAAAGGAAAATTAAGGTTTTAAGCAGATTTTTTTTTCTAAGAGTAAAAATAACAGTAGTTCCATACAAATGCCAAAAATCGAATAACCAACCGAAAGATTTTTACTAAATTTTACCTTGATAATTTTCTTAACTTAATTTCTTTCTATACAACAAAAATTGTTTGGTATTATTTCAGAAGGGTACCCCTCATAGAACCTTTATTTCGTTTTTAAGTTTACTCAAGAATTAATGAACCAATATCAATAATTTTTTTCTTCACAAGCTCTTATAATATTTGATGATCAATAATGTCAACACTTTGTTTGGATTTTTATGAAAATATAATTCGTTGCTTATTTATTCTTTAAGAAACACTGAAAACTATATGATAAATTGAACATTACCAGAACGAAAAAAATAACAAAGTAAGAGAACATAACGACTTATGCACTTGCAATTCAATTAAAAAATATAATAAAAATTGTATGAAGTATAATTTGCAAATAATTGTATTCTATACACATTTCTATTTCACTTTGAAGCCATGGAATTGTAATTCTTTGACCAGCTAGATATTGAAATTATTAACCACTGTAAGTATAAGGAGCAGTGAATTCCAATCGACTGTTTTACTTTTAGCTTGTATGAATCGGTACACTGCACGACTTAAGGATGGTGATTCAGATTATTTTTTGTTATTTTTTTTTGGATTTTGGATATATTCGATTAAAATAATTATATATTAAAAAACTATTAGGTATTTAAACAATTTTGGGCATTTATAAAATAATGACACAATCAATATACGTAACTATACCATCATAATTTTCAATTTTTATAACTTGTGTATGGACACATAATATCCAGTTTTAGGCTATAAGTCGTTTTAAACAGATTCTTCTTTGTAGGTTTAAAAATAGATACTTTATTTTAATGATATTGGTGGTTTAACATTAGGAACTTTTATTTTGATAGGAATCGAAATGGAATCCAATACTTATCAAGCAAAGACCATAATTGAACAATTACTAGAAAAACCATTTAGAACAAGATCGTTTTCGGAGAAGCTAATAATAGTCAATAATGGGCGTCCATGTCCAAAGCTTACAGATTTAAAATCAACACATAAGGATAGACACAGGGAGTATACTTGAAACTTTAGCGAAAATCAATATTCCCTTTACCAATGGCTAGCTGGTTGCGAGAATAAAAAGAAATTCTTTGTTGGCCTTGTTTGCTTTTTTCTGGTATCTGTTCCGCCTGGAGTTTTTCGGGTGTGGAAAATTTTAACACTCTAACTACACTTAAAAAAAAACACAAGCTAAGTGCCTCCCATTTGCAATGTGTAATTAAACTAGCTACCTTTGGTCAGACTAGGATAGATGAAGCTTTAAGTTCCCAGTTAAAAGATGCTAATACACAACATAACATTATGGTGAAAAAAATCGTCAGGTGTTGAAACGTCTAATAGATGTAACATGATTTCTTGCAAACCAGGAGTTGTCATTTCGAGGCCACAATGAATCAAGTTCATCTTTAAACCGAGGCAACTATATTGAACTACTTAATTTACTAAAACAATATGATCCAATTCTATCTCAACACCTTGAAACATCAACAGTTTTTAAAGGAACCTCAATGGCTATCCAAAATGATTTATAATCAAAGCTGTTGCTGACCTTTTACGCGTTCAAATTTCCGATATAGTCAAACAGTCAGAGTTTGTTGCAATTATACTTGATGAGACTTCTGACATTCAATTAAAGTCCCAATTATCAATTGTTTTTCGATATTACTTAAAGAAAAAAATTCTAGAAACATTTATTGGATTTATCGATGTAAGCTCAGGGCGGACTTTAGACGATTTATTTAAAATAGTCGAGACTCTCTTGGAAAAGTATGAAATTCAAGATAAACTTGTTGCACAGACTTACGACGGAGCTTCCGTTATGAGTGGTCATTTGAATGGACTTCAAGTGAAGGTGAAGACTATTTGTCCGAAAGAAATATTTGTTCATTGTTACGCCCACGTTTTAAATTTAGTTCTGTCTCAAGGATTAAGTAATATAAGAGAGTGTAGGATATTTTTTAGCACTCTGAATGGCACTGCAACGTTTGCATCACATTCAAGCAAAATAACGTATGCTTTAAAAGAAGTGTTAAAAAGAAAAATTCCAGGGTTAGCCACAACAAGATGGAGCTTCAGTTCTCGACTTGTAAATATAGTCCACTCCTACAAAGAAAACGTTCAACAATATTTTGAAGGCATCCAAGATAATGTGACAAATATATGGGACAGTAATGATTGAATGGCTGCAACGGGTTATTCAAAATTTTTAAAAACCTTTTATACAGTCTTTCTGTTGAACGTGTTTTCAAAACTTTTTGCACATTCAGATGTACTTTTTAATACCTTACAAAACCCAAACATAGACATTGTGTTTTGCACGAACCAAATTAAGAAAATGAAAGAATTTCTTGAAGAACAAAGGAACGAAGGGTTCGAAGACATTTGGCAAGCAACGTTGCTCACTGCCTCATTAGAAGATGAGAAAAGGAAATCAAGAAATGATAACATGCTGGATCATCAAAGATGATAACCCCATTAGATGTTTTGCTCTGGATAGAGGAAAATGTAGCTGACAGTTTTGAGCAAGTTTACAAGCTTTCAAAACTGATCTGCACCATATCAGCTTCAACGGCTTCTGTGGAGCGTTCGTTTTCAGCTTTGAAAAGAATAAAAACGTATCTTCGAAATACGCAAGGGCAAGAATATTTAGTGAATTTAGCTCTTATCTCTATTGAGAAAGACGTTTTAAAAGAGCTTAAAGATAACGTTAATTTTTATGATAAAGTCATAGCTCATAGACAATTTTATAAAAGCTGAAAGAAGAATTGATTTCATTTACCGCTGAGCAAGTTATTACGTTTTGTTTTAAATGTAAGTTTTTATATTTCGCACGGAGTTTATTTTTGTGTTATTATCTTTTGTTTGTGTTGCTCGTTATTACTTTTTTATTTATTTAAGGATTTATTGAACTATCGTTTTGAATAAAATGAATTATTATTCTTGAAAAAGTATTTTGAACTTCTAGAAGACAGTAGCTAACCCTAAAATTATGACCAGGAATCGCCACTGGTGCGTATCCGTATTACATATATATTGATTAATTTTCATTGTTATTCGCATTCACAATTATTATTTTTATTTAAGACCGTGATCAAGATATTCATTTTCATTTTTATTATTTGATATCTTTCCAGAATGTGGTTTTGTGGTTCTTCAAGGGACAACCTATTGGACAGACCTTTTCGTGCGGCATTTTCTATTTCAATCCGAACCAGTTCATAGTATTGATTCTGATGACTTATTATTTTTCGTTAGAAAGAAAGCATGTAAAGAGATCTTCCAGTCATAAGCCCAAATATGAGGTAAAACTAAAAACAAATAAATAAAAACTGACCTTAAAAACTTAAAATTGTTTTATTTTTATTTTTATTTTTATTTTTATTTTAAAGACTGAAGTGGATGTGTTTCGAAAGGATTCGCGTAAGCTTCCTATTGGTGACCCAGATGTCGATTGGTAGGAGACAGTCTACTTAAATATGGTTATACACCAATTTTACTACACACTAACGCAGGGAATTTGCACAAGAACATCCCCCAAGGAACTGCAAGTCCTACGAAGGCATTCGCAACGCGTTTATGCCTCGCCAATACGTAGAAAAATGTTTTTTCGTAAATGGCAGAAAGGCGTACATATTTTTGAATGTGTTGGCTAATTTCTCCTGCCAAAGGTCACTATTAGAAAAGTTGTTGATTATTCTGGCATGTTAAGAACAACGTGCATTCCTATTTATTAATCTAATCTTAAATTTTATACTGTACCAACTTTTAAATATGTTTTCACTTTAACTAGAAACATAACAGGAAGCTTGAAATAAAACAAACAAAAATCATTTCAAATAAAAAATTAAAAAATTATATTTGTGTCAAAATACAATTCAAATAAAATTTAAATCATCAAGACAATCAAGCTGTTGGAAGGGTACTCCATCAGATAATAACCAAAGCCGAAATCAAAAGGATATATTATCATAAGGACAGAAGCATGGAAGCGGAGGAGGTGCTAATGATATGGTGCAGCTTTTCCTTGGCTTTATTTTTATCAAATCTTGTGCTCCATGTCAATGAAATGTGATTTTCCAGCAAGACAATTGAATGTCTCCTAGAAATTGGTTTTGGCAAATTCGGATTAAGTTTTTAGTCACGATATTAAGAAAGGAGATAGTGAAATGCGCGACAGTTGTAGTTTCTTATACGGGTTCTTTAAATTTGTGTTCTTTAATTATTACCTACCACTATTGTCGAAATTGGAAACTTTCAAACTGAAAATCATGTGTCAAAATTCTATTATTTTCCTAAAATGGTTAAATAAAAGCCAGATTGTCAAAATATAGTGATAAAGCGTAAAATCATTTTTTTATTTGAGAATTTGAATTTAAAGCCGTCAACCTCAACCGATTCACCTAAACGAAACTAAGAGAAAAATTAAAAGTTTTTCTTAACTCACCTTAATTAGCTTTGAAAACCCATTTGTTTTCACCTTCTTTTCTTTTGTATATAAAATAAAAACAGTTATCTTAATTTTTGTAAGTTTTTGCTAAAAAAAACTCAAATATTTATTTTTGTTTTTCTGTTTTAAGTTTTTTTTTTTTTTGTTTAATATAAAAATTATAACTATTAAAAAATATGCATTAAAATATATAAAATTGAATAAAAATCTAAAAGAAAGAGCAACAATAATTGTGTAATATAATTAATTATAAAATATAGTAATTAAAAAAAGTCGGTTTATGATCCTGTAACCAAAACAAATTACCAAGCCACTGTTTTTGTTTGTTGGTCAGAAGTTTTGATACCAAAAAAATAAACCGACATTCGAAATTATTGAACTTCAAAAAAAAAAAAAAAATTACATATATGTATTTAAAATAAAAATTAATAAAATTAAATTACATACCATTTTAGTCATTGTTGAAGAATAAATAAATAAAGTACGCTTTCAAAAGGACTTCATCGATATCCCTGCTTTCTTCATCTTTTGAATTTTCTTCATCTTTGGTATTTTCTTCTGAACGATCTTGAGATATATTAAAGAATTCGTGCCATTCGACTTCTTTTATTTTGTTTGTTTTTGGTTCTCCCTGAAAAAAAAAACTAAAAATAAAACCATATCAATAATGCAATTGAATAAATGCAAAACGAAACCCACAATATTTAAAATAAAAATCAACCAAAAATATGAACTTACAAATCTCCGGACTTCTTGTTTAAATAATTCGCAGTCGAATTTTTCTTTTCCTTTTATATTTTTATTTTCATTTTTCTTATTTTCCTCAAGTTCATTTTCCTTGGTCTGCATCCAGTCATTGACCAACTAAATTTGATGAAAATATTTAATTTTTAAACACATACATTTTAAATACAAAAATAAAATTGTCTTACATTTTTTACCACACTTTTTGTCATAGAAAATAAACTTCTTAGGGACCAAACCATTTTTCTATTTTTTTTTTTTTTTTTCACTTACACTTCACACGCGACACTACTTTCGTAATGAATTTTTTGATTTTCGGAGTCGTATTTATAGTAAATTTTTAATTTCCAAGCATACTACAATTTCTATCATGAAAATAAAGGACAGTGGTTAATCTACACAGTGCTTTTTAGGTGAAAGTTGGGCATAAGCGGACCAAACAAATGGAGGTCTTGGAGATGGCCTCCTGATGCACTTTTTACTCAAAGTGCATCTAAACCATTCAAAAAATGCATTTCACCTATCTCCGAATATCGTGGTCCAAAATGACTTGAAAGCAAGTCATGTGCGTTTGCACCTCCCGATGCACTTACAAAAATGCATTCCGTAACAGCAGTTAATATTGACGTCCGTCAGTTTGACACCTGTCACTTTTGACATCTGTCATTTTTGACATCTGTAATTTTTGACATCTGTCATTTTTGGCTTTCACTTTTGACAGCTGTCATTTTGAACTCTGCCATTAGTGTCTAGAGAACTGACTTTAAATTTTGTCCTCTCTCGCCCTAAAATATTATTCGAAAAGATTTCGAGATTATGGAAACAATTTAAATTCGGAGTCTTGCTCATTGTGCCCAAACAAGGTTGGCTTCTTAAAAATAAGACATCCGTTAAATTCAAAAATACATTTGAAAATATTCTCAATAATACTTAAAACTTTTTCTGACATAAGAATTCAGAAACATCATACAATTTATTTATGCTGAAAACTGGCAAAAAAAATTACCATACATATGTATGTATAATGTAGCTAACATATGTCAAAAACAGTAGCAAAATAACCTTCTTTAAACAAATCACGGGCCTTTGGAATTTTGATACCCGATGTTTTTTCAATTTAACGATTTTATATTTTTGAAGCATCTACATAAATATTAATTCTTTACAAATCACACAAAAGTTTCTTTTTTTTCCATTGAAGTTATAAATTATGTCCGATTGATGGTAAATTATGATTCTAAAAATGCATTGTTCTCCAAAATTACTGCAGTGCGTACCCGTATTATACATACATACATATGTATATTGATTAATTTTCATTATTATTCGCGTTCACAATTATTATTTTTATTTAAGACCGTGATCAAGATATTCATTTTCATTTTTATTATTTGATATCTTTCCAGAATGTGGTTTTGTGGTTCTTCAAGGGACAACCTATTGGACAGACCTTTTCGTGCGGCATTTTCTATTTCAATCCGAACCAGTTCATAGTATTGATTCTGATGACTTATTATTTTTCGTTAGAAAGAAGCATGTAAAGAGCTCTTCCAGGCATAAGCCCAAATATGAGGTAAAACTAAAAACAAATAAATAAAAATTGACCTTAAAAACTTTAAATTGTTTTATTTTTATTTTAAAGACTGAAGTGGATGTGTTTCGAAAGGATTCGCGTAAGCTTCCTATTGGTGACCCAGATGTCGATTGGTAGGAGACAGTCTGCTTAAATATGGTTATACACCAATTTGACTACACACTAACGCTGGCAATTTGCACAAGAACATCCCCCAAGGAATTGCAAGTCCTACGAAGGCATTCGCAACGCGTTTATGCCTCGCCAAGTCGTAGAAAAATGGACACATGAAGCATAGTGAAGCGGCGTTTGACCCTTAGAGTTTGTGGAATACACGTCAGCATCGTTTTCAAATAATACCTTAAACGCATCTGTATGATTTGTCTTTGCTAAAATATGAAGAACTGAATCGCCATTATTTCACTTTAAATTAACACAAGCCCCATTCGCTTTGAGCATTTTCATAATTGAAGCATTACCTTTTGCTGCAGCAAGCATCAATGGTGAAAGATCTCCGACAAGACAATTAACATTTGCTTTGTATTCTAAAAGTAGACATCAACAACATTTGGGATGGTTTGAGAACATGCAATATGAAGTGCAGTTAGGTTTTTGTTTAGTCTTAGTCTTAGTCTTAGCATCAACATTTGCACCCATGCTAAGGAGCATTTTGGCTATTTCGGCCTTCGTTTCAAAATTACAATTACCGCTGTAGCTCAACTGAAAGAAATTCATAAAAAGACCTTGTGAAAGACTCAAGTGCAATGCTGTCCTTCCGTGCTCATCAGTGGCTTCAATATCAGCTTTATTTTGAAGCAGAATCTCAACTAAATCCTTACAAACATTTCTGGTAGCAATCCTAAGCAGCTCCAGACTTTTTTGAACACTGGCTCCGTGCGATAGCAGCAATTTAGTCATCACCACATCTGAATTCTTAAAGCGCGTTTCCCCAATTTGTCTGTTGCATCAACATTAAATCCATGGGTAAGAAATAGTTCTACTATCTCAACATTTTTACATTGTACAGCAATGTGTAGGAAATCACAATTGGCATCCCCATAACAGACCAAATGAAGTCCATGATCAAGAATATGTTTTAAAATGTTAATATATGAAGCTTTGATGGCTTTTGGAATTAAAATCTCAACGTCATCCTGATCAACAGAAAAACCGTATTTTATAAGGTCTTGAACAATTTCCAAATAGTTATTTTCCAATTTGTTTGCTGCAATTGAAAATGCACTTTTGTTGGTCGCATTATTTTTATCTGGGCTGTATTTAAGAACTTCTTTGACTATTAAGGATAATCCTTTTGAAACAGCTAAGTTAAGTATCGTTTCTCCATTTTTGAATTCGACATTTATGTCGGCACCAAGGTTCATCAACAACTTAGCGTCTTCACTCTTAAATGCCTGTACAGCTAGGTAAAGTGGAGTTAACATATCTTTGCAACGAGCATTGTCATCGGCTTTGCTTCTCAACAGCACTTTCATTGTTTCAACATGGCCATGTTTAGATGCTAAGTGCAATGCAGTTTGTCCTTCCGTTGTTACAGCATTCACGTTTGCTCCATGTTTTAAAAGCAGTTCAACAACCGAGGAGTTTTCAATATATCGTGCTGCACTGAGAAGAGGAGTTAGTTGTTGTTTTGAATCATCAGTACAATTTACAGAAACACCGAGTTGCAATAGTTTTTCAGTAATTTTTCTGATGTTTTGTACTGCCAGATGAATACAGGAAGCACTGACATATGCTCCTCTATCTAAAAGAATATCAAATATTTTTTCGTTGCCTCTGGTGATAGCTAACATTAGAGGAGTCAAACCTCTTTCATTTGGCACATTAATGTCAGCATTGCAATTCAGAAGCAATTCAACAGTTTCTATGTCACCACATCCAACAGCATAGTTTGTGGAGTATGTGTAGGATGTGTTTTGCTTCTTTTGCTATTGGCTTTTGAACCACTGAATAAAAGCAATTTAGTTATTTCTCGGTACCCTGAACATACAGATTTACGAAGAAGAACGTATCCATTTGCTTCGGATGCACCGATGCCATATTGATTTAATAAATCCCTTATAGTTTCCAGTTTTCCATACTCAACTGCTGATAACAGTTTCCTGTTTATTTCATTCATTGTTAATGTCTAATTAAGATATAAAGTTTACAGTAATGAGGTTTTGAGTTTAATCAGTTCGTCATTCGCCTTGTTTAAATGCACATACCTTCAGCAGAGAGAAAAAACTAAATGAGAGCACCAAATTTCCTCGTCTCCGTCTCTTTGAAACTTCTTACTCTCATTTTTTATAGCGTGTTCAATTCGTATCGGTGTATACATGTTTTCACCTAGGAGAAGAGTATACAAAAAAACATCATTTCCGGGAAATGCGACATTTTTCATAGCCAAGAAGGCTATGTTTTTTAAAGTCTCATTATAATATTTGTAATTCTCATGAATTTTTTTTTAATTTTGCTAACATCTTGTCGTTTTTATATCTACAAAAATACTCCTATAATTCAAATTAATTCTAGCAAAACATTTTTGTTTGTCAATAAATAACGGAAGAAGTTATACCGGTAGTGCGTGGTGAATTTGTTTTTCTCTTCTTTTTCTCTAAGTTACAGATAGATGGCAGGAACAACCAAAACAAGAAAGGATGTGTGCAGAAAGTGTTTAACAAGGTTAAGGCTTTTTAGATTAGACTTTACTCGTATATATGGACGAGTACATGTTTTTTATAAATGAATGTAATGTTTATTTCAATAGTAATACCTTAACTATTAACTTAACTACTGTATTATCTAAAATATACTGCATTGAATTATTTTACATTGAATTATAAAAGGCGGAAATAATAAAGTTCTATAGTTTACCGGGAATATTTATATAAAATATCCATATCTTCTGCAATCGCGGTATCAATCGATATTTTCTGGAAGTTAGTGTTAAAGTAACATTTAGGTATTTGTCATGAATTACTTTTTAAACTTTTTTATACACCATAAAAATCAATTATAAAATTTGGCTGTGATAATAATTACTTGAACACAGCATTTTCTATGTTTATAGTTATTCAGGTTTAGCCCTTAACTTTGATTTGCATTTATTTATGAATAGCCTAAAAAGTTTAGCAAACATATATGAATAAGCCACAACTTTCCCTGACAGATTTTTCCTTGTCGCTATATAACTGAAAGATAAGATATAAATAGTTAGAACTGGAAAACTTATAAAAATTATGCATGAGACTTAATTTTGGTTGAAGAACAAATTTGTATATTCTTTTCACAAAACCACTGAACTAGCGAGAATACAAATATTTTTACTTTTGTACAAAAGTACTTTTCGGCATATATAGTTAAGCCTTTAAAAGCAACACACTACCTTAGGGGAAAGCAGTAAGAATAGCTTATCAGTTATCACCTATTCACAAATCTTATGCAATGAAAATTGGCAACAGAAGTAACAAGTTGACGGTCTTTTTACTTAGTGTCTACTTAAATCACTTATTTTCAGCATTTTGGAAATGTCGTGAGTAATGTAAAGAAAATAAACAACGAGTACACACAAGTAAAATAGGAATGGAAAAAAGAGATGAGTATATAAAAAAAAAATGTTTTCAATGTTCCATGTTTACATTCTGTAACTCTCGTTTTCAATGTTCCTGCAATTCTCGCATCGACAAAATTAAGTCGATAAACTCTGAAAATTGAAACAAATCTGAGTTTTTTTGCATCTTTCAACGGTCTGAGCGAAAATTAAACGCATAAACGCAGCTAATGTTTCTAGGTCCTAATTCTCATTGGACTGTTGCACCACATAATTTATTTTACTTACTTAATGATTAAAACTGGCTTCAAATAACTAACTAATATTTATCTAAATGCGTAATTTAGAATTGTTTCTAAATCTTCATTGTTCTGGCACCTAACGAGAGTAATTAATTTCACTTCATATTCGAATGATATTACTCTCAAACGAACACAATGAGAGTACCAAAAAGTTGTTCATACACAATTTTGAATTTTCTTTGAACACCTCTGAACAGCTGACTACATCCGCCATTTTTCAAAGGTGGTCGCCATTTTTAAAGGTGGTGAGCAGAGAGAAAAGTTTTTTCTCTCTCGTGGTGAGTATGTACACAAACTTGCATAAGTGTTTGTTCCCCACATTTTTTTTATATGGAGTTAATACATATGTAAGTTGGTGGCCAAATCACAGCTTGTAGGCAAAAAGAGAGCAACCGTCGAAGTTGGTTCTCTCTATTAGTTCTTTCTCGATGTTAAGGGCCACTGCAGCTATTATTGCTTATAGCTCCTCTTATTTTCCTCGAAAGACTGAAATGAGTCTCGGCGAAAATTTTTTTTCACAAATTACTATCAAAAATACTGAATGGGAACTATGTTTTTGATCAAAAACACTTTATTTGTTCATATAGTGTTTTGGTTTTTGATTGCTATCATGCAGAGTTTTTCAATTCAATTAAATTATATTTATTGAGACTTTTTTTTACATTAAATACATTTGTAAACTTAAGACTAAGAAGAAATAAAAGTAAAAATATAGCTGACTTAGACTTGGTCTTGCTTAACTTTAAATACTATATAATGAAAAAGAGGAACTAAAACACGTTTCTTTTTGTACTAGTGTTTAACAGTTTTTATTTATCTAAATAGATAGTTTTTATTTAGCTAAATAGATAAATAAAAACTGTTAAACACTACAGTTAAATGAAAATTCTTGACTTTGGAATTTATTCACTAATGTGTTTATAAACAAATTTAACAAATAAACTAAAATGGCTTGTGATATTTTTTTGTTATCCTTGTATATGAAAATAACAAATGAAAATAACCGAACGCAATTCTTTTTTATCTAACAATGGAGTAACGCTGATTAACTAGTAAAGTTTACATTATTATTCATTGAAAATTGACATTATTATTTAAGACCACAAATAAATATAATTAGTACCGTTCGTAAAGAACAATAATAAAAATAAAAAAATAGAATACTGCTAAAATTTTGATATCTTCGTTTATTTAATAATAAAAAAAAAAACATTTTATTAATTAATTTTATGTAATGTGTTTTATTAAAATTATCCATTAAATAATATTATTTTTATTAAAAAAAAATAATGAATTGCTGCTTACTTACAATTACTGAGTAGACTAAAAGGTAAGTGAATGACGAGCGGCAGCGCACCGCCGCGCCGCCGTACCGACATCGCTCACCGTCCGTCATAAATACATTTTTTTTGTTCAATCTAATAGTGAGCAGTCAAATTTGTTTGCGGATTCTATTGCTTAAATGATTAATGCATAATATCGAGAAAAAACATATTGTTTTTTGAGGGAGAAGTCATTGAAATTTTCATTTGTTAACTAAAAAGTTAATTAACAATATGAAAATAATTTAAATTTTTATATATCTTATCAAAGTACAACTATTAAACTATAAATCCTGGAAGTTTCATTAAAATATCTTTAATAGCTTTTTATTTATTGATTTCTTAATTAAAAGTCATAAAAATGTTCACTAAATTTATTTATTTAAGAACCTACAATCCTCCTCACCCTCATTTTGGTTGTTTCAAAAAACGGGCAAATGGCTAAGGACATTGTAATGGCTTTTTGCATTCGGAAAAGGCCATTATACAAAAAATCCTTTTTAAGTAAAAAATTTAAAAATTAATGTCTCCTTCTAGACTTAACTTGATTTAATGAAAAAAATAATAAATTAAATTCAAAATTACGATTTTCCTCAAAATTTTAATAAAATGTTCATTTATTGTTTTTAATTTTTGAAAATATATTTGAGTTGAAATTAAATTTTTACCAAGTTTTAAGTAGTATTCAAATGAGCGCGACCAACGAACGACGAATGAATTACAAAATGTTAGTTTATATATGTACGTTTGAAGACATATTTCCACACAAATTCTTAACAAAACGATAGCAATATAGTTTCTATTTGATTTATGATGCATGCTTTTACTTTTCAATATCATATATTAATAAATTTAAGAAAACAAATTTATTCGTCGCGAAAAAATTATAGTTGATACGAACTGTCAAACTTTATTCGCGTTCCACATTATCCACACTCGCAACGAATAAAAAAATCGCGCGTATTTAACCTGAAAAAATCGTTCTTGTTTTGGTTTCGGTGGTGAATGTCAAACTTCATTCGCGACGAATTAAAAACTCTCATGTGAAAGAAATGTCAAAATCGACGAATATTCGTTCATTCGTTTGTCGTGCTCATGTGAATATTGCTTTAGTATTGTTTTTTTGTTTTTTTATTTTTTATACAAAAACTGTCAATTCGATTTTTCTCAAAATTTTACCAGTTGTTAAAAACGTTATTTTTCGTTGCATTTAATTATTTTGGGACAATTTTTTGATTTACAAAAAAAAACGTTTTTAGATTTTTTTCCAAAAATATATGTAAGTGTTTGGTATCACGTTACAATGTATTATATGAAATTTAATTCATTGGTTCACCTTTTTTTTAAATTTCTATGGTAAAAAACCACCCACTCAATTTTTTTGAGAGTCTGTCTGCATTATTATCTGTATAACAAAATTCATTTGAAGTCGATATCTCTGGTTCATGAGCTCTGGACGACAAAAAAAAGTCGAGAAATGTCAAAATTTTCAATTCAACGAATTGGACCAATTACAATAACTTCCTATGGGAAGTTAATAACATTTGAATTTTCTAATGAAACTTATATTCTTATTCTTTTTTTTGTCTTGTTGTGTTTTTTTTTTTTAATTTTCTTCATTCCCAACCAACCAATCAAAAAACCACATTATACAGAATATAAAATGAATTATAACAAAAATGTCTTTTCATTGCCTCCCTCGAACTTTCACTGTGTTTGTACACATTCTTCTCTATCTTCGGTTTTTTTTTAATAATCTGGAATTTTTCTTATTTTATATTGGAATTCTAGCTCATTTTTAGGCGCCAGTTATAGCTATCATTGAAATCGATCCGGAAAAATTTTTGAATCGAAATTTGACGGTGTTTCCCTTTGATTAGAAATGAAAATTATATACTGATATCACACACTGAAATCACACAAAGAATTTTTGTTGAGAAAAAAAATTTTAATTGCACATTTATTTTTCTCTAAAAATGTTTTTTTCTATTTTCCGGACGGAAATTCATTTTCCTGAACAGCTGATACTTTTATGTTCAAAAGTGAAACGAATCGTTCCACTGATTTGTGTTCCAATTTCACACAATTCCAATGACAGATTTCTGTCAGTAAAAATTTGTCGGTGGCTTTCAATCGAAAAATTTTTCAATGACAGACCTGTAAAAAAAATTCCAATGTTTGTTTTCAATGATGAAAACCAATGATAGCTATAGGTATAACTGGCGCCTTACCCCCATCACAATACATTCTACACGTAAAACATGTGGAACGAACTGTTTAGGAACCATTAAAAGATGTCAGGCCGAGTGTCCTCTTCATGATAGTACTATTCAAATACATATATATACAAAGGAACCGCTTGAAGTTTTTAATTTTCCTCAAAAACATCACTGCAGCAATTTATTCTACCAAAATTAAATGGGAACAGAACACACAAAATTGACTAGGAACATGTTCCATTACCACCATATGATCTGATCCGGCTGTCAAAATTTTTGTTTAGTTTTGTTTTTTTGTTTTTTTTTCATATAGAAAACGAGAAACACAAAATCCTCCCCATTCAAGCTAAAACAACTTGATTTTATGAATTTGCGCAGTATAATCAAAATAAATCTATAATTTTTCAAATGCAAATATCCACCATATCCATTGTCGTCCAGGAGAGAGCTAGAGCTAGCTTCAATCCAGTATCAGTTTGCTAAGGGATGTTCATTCACCAACAATGACCGAAAAAATAAAATCATTCCATTTAAAAAAGAAGTGAACAAGTTTATTTTTTAAGTTTCATGTAGATAAAAAATGTCTACGAGAAAAAGTACAAATAGTTTTTTTTTCTACAACAATTCTGTGGTGAAAAAATAAATAACTCATCTTACGAAATTCCAATTCTAACACGGAAAACTCATTTGCTCTGCGAAGAAGTCTTTAACTTATTCCATAACTCTTTTTTTGTATCACAATAATTTGAAATAAGAAGGAAAACTCCTAAAAAATGGCGTTGGCCAGTGGATCCTTGCTAAAAGCTCAAACACCATTGCAGCAATTATTGGAGGATATCAATTTCCAGAGAACCAAGGAAATGCGACAATTGTTGAAAGACGGTGAGTTCTTTTATGTTTCTATATTTCAATCAAAATTATATAAAGCTTCTATTGGCCAAGAAAAAGTTGGCTTTCAAAGGACATACCTAACCACTTTCCCTACCTTCTTCCTAAAATTTTAGTCTGTTATCGATTTTATCGTTGAGTCTTCAGCCCAACATAGTAGTAAGTCTGTTTGTAGGTACATCATAATGTGTTTGAAAAAGGAATATACAATGCGACTCCCCTGCATCTCACCTTGTGCATTTTAATGACGCCCAAACAAAAGCAGAGACGATAGAGTTGAGTTTATTGTTTTCACAGATAATAATAAATCGATTGATTGAATTGAATGGTTTGAAAGTATACAACAAAAATCCCCCTCATGTGGGAGCCATTCATAATACAGAATTATTGTGATTGAACCTAAGTACCTACATGTACTTTGTAAGTCGTTACACGTTACGCAAAAAATAAATAAATAAAATAAAGTAATGCTGATGAGTAAACTTGGTTCTCTTCTGGGTGCATTTTGATGTAACTTGAGAATTTTCGTCAATGTGTACTGTACCTCCTTCTGCATCCACTTGAAACTCTGTTTGTTTTTCGTTCTTGCATCTTTTCCATGTTCTTATCTCCAATAGAAGATGCCATTGTTCATTTATGACCTGCTCAAGGGATAATGTATATAAATACCTATAGGTATCGCCTTACAACAAAATTGGAAGCCACCCAATTTCGTTCAAGAAGAATATATCTGTGAATAAAAATCTCACCATACTTGATAAAGTTGATGAATGGAAATTGAGTTAGGAAAGAAAACTCATATAAAAATGTTATCTATGTAAAATTTTAACACCACTGAACAATGAAAACCTTATCTTAAAGACAATTTAATCTTGTCAGTTTTCTGTTGTCTTCTATTTTTTATCAATTTTTGTAAACATTTAACTATTTGGAATCTCATGCCTTCTTGAGAAGTTTTACTTTTATTATATGTAATTTATAAAAATTTAAAACATTTATGTAGATAGAAATTTTCTTCCCACATCGCTTAAAATTTTCGCTTTAAATTTGAAAAAAAGACACAAATGATATGGAATTAAAAAATTGATGCCGCAAAAAGATTAAGCAAAGCTGATAGGGTTTCGATTTGTATTTAAACAATTAAAGCAATTTTTGTATGGAATTTTCGCACTTTTTTAAGTATAAAACTTATAAACTGTTATCCTACTAATGTACTAATTTTCTTCCGTACATTATTGATTGTAAAACAAAATGGCACTCTATATTTTTGAAATCATAAGACAACAGACACTCTAATAAGTGACCCTAATTCCTCAGGATTATAAACTGCCACATAAAAGATCCGATTAGTTAAAAGTAATTATGGGATAGATTATTTCTTTATTTATGAAGAAAAAGTTGTATAAAAAAGCCCAACACTTTTAGTTTTATAAAAGGTTATTATCATTACATATTTAAGTCTTTATCTGTGGGTGGTTGGATGTTGTAGGAATTGATGGCCCCGAGCTGTATCGTTTACTACACATCAAGTTCTTATATTACCTTCACATTCGTAAACGTCGCATACTGGTCTTGACGTTCTTAGCTTGTAAGCGCGGGTGTTTTGACCAAGGCTTTGAAGTTAGTGCATTTAACTAACGACTCGGCCACGTTTAAAAAACATAATCCTTATTAAAGAGACGCAGAAAACAACCTTTTAAAGTAGCAACGAGCCCGGAGTACGTTCTCGGTGACTACAATGCTAAAGTCATGAATGAAAAGGTCTTTGGCGGATTAGTTGGAAAGCACAATCTCCACGAAAACGACAACAGATATTACTTCCGACGAATTGACTTTGCAGCAGCTATACGATGATAAGTACCATACAAATCATACCGATACACACAGCAACCTGCCGACCTCTAATCAGTCGAAATGACAAGTGCTAATTGGCGCAACGTTTACTCTGACCACTTTCTTAATGTGACCAAGTTGAGAGCATGACTCTCCCAATGAAAAGAAAGTAAAGGCCGCACAATGGAAGAAATTAAATCCTGCATGCCTTAGCACATAAGAGAATGCCAGAGACTACAGTGAACAATTGAACGGGAAATTCTCAGGCGTGGAACCGTGATATCATTACTGAGACTATCACAGTCTATCAGCTATCAAGAAAAGATTCTTGGTATGATGATGAATTCTAGAGCAAAATGCATGAATGCAAATGTTGCAAAGAAAAGCAGAGCAGCTAAAGAAGAAAAAAAGCATCCGTATCTCAGTTGAGGTATCTCGATGAGTCCAGTACCGCCACCAACACATGCCGGTTCTACAAAAATTGCAAAGCAAATATCATCTGGTTATAGAACCAGCACGCACTCCTCCGAAACAGCGAAGTAACAGGCAATGGAAGGGGTTAAGAAACTGATCCAAAAGCTTTCCGGCGGCTCGGCATGAACCAGCTCATCAACAAAGTATGGGAAGAGGAAAGTATGCCCGATCAATATTTCCAATCGATAAAAAAGCCGATGTCCTGCAAAACTTACATAAGCATATCCCCGCTACAAAATCCTTTCCAACGTATTATATGAGCATCTTAAACCTTTCTGCAACACTATGATCGGCATATACCAGTGGGGGCTTCACACTAGGCAGATCAACGATAGAAACAAATATTCACATTAAGGCAAATTCTGGAATCCAACTAATATCAAGTCGAAATCTATTACCAAGTTTTGCAGAGTATTTAGTATTCTTAGTATAACAACTCAAATTAGACTACTGAACCAACCATTATTGAATTCGTTTTAAATACGAAGT
Organism: Eupeodes latifasciatus; assembly: GCA_920104205.1. NCBI lineage: Eukaryota > Metazoa > Arthropoda > Insecta > Diptera > Syrphidae > Eupeodes > Eupeodes latifasciatus. Next base: position 70,857,510 of record OV049924.1, on the reverse strand, counting down.
TTAAATGCAGGTTTAAACTGTTTATTGCATTTATGTCCGTGGTGTGATGGTTAGTGCGTAGGACTTAAATGCCAGAGGGCTTGCCATCTAAAGTTTTTTTTTCATGGGTACTGCCTCTTTTGAGGAATTGAAATACCCTCCAAGAGTAATTCTTATCAAGAAAAATGCTTTCTTAAATTATCCGTATTGTGCTTTAAACTGTAGGACCCTTCATCTCAAGTAACATTACTCGCACATAGTAATTCTTATCATGAAAAATGCTTTCTTAAATTATCCGTATTGTGCTTTAAACTGTAGGACCCTTCATCTCAAGTAACATTACTCGCACATAGAAGTGGCTGAGACTTGTAAGTCACTAGGCCTTAGTTCTCAAGAGACTGTTGCCCCACCTAATTTATTTATTTATGGAAAGTTGTAAGTTGTATTTTTTAAATTTGTTTCTTACCAATACGCTTTTTATTGTAACAGAATTTGCAAGCTAAGAACGTTTCTAATATTTTTTCCACCACTGTACGTACTAGATATAGCTTTAGGCAGAAAAGCTTCAAAGTGGTGACCAACAAAATGATAAAAAAATGTTAGTTTTCGCCTAATTCAATTGAAATTTGTTCAATTCAATGAAAAAAGAAAATGCGTATATGCCCGAAAAAACTGCTTTTATATTGTTTCATTACACATTTGTTATGAACACAGACTTCAAAATTTCGAGGTTTATTTTTATTCGTAAGTGGCATAAAGGCGTACATTTTTTTGAATAAATTAAATAAATAAATAAATTAGGTGGCGCAACAGTCCGTAGAGAACCAGGGCCTAGTGACTTACAACTCTCAACCATTCCTGTGTGCGAGTAATTGCAGGGATGGAGGGGACCTACAGTTTATATGCCGAATCCGAACGGCTAATTTGAGAAAGTACTTTTCATGACAAGAATTACTCTTGGAGAATTTGTCAATTCCTCGCAAGAGGCAGTACCCGTGAAAAAACTTTAGGTGGTACAGGCAGGGATCGAACCCAAGACCTCTCGCATGACAGTCCAACGCACTAACCGTCATGCCACGGGTACTACACATTTTTTTTGTACCGTTTGATACATTTTTTTGAATGTGTTGGCTAATTTCTCCTGCCAAAGGTCATTATTAGAAAAGTTGTCGATTATTCTGGCATGTTAAGAACAACGTGCATTCCTATTTATTTATCTAATCTTAAATTTTATACTGTACCAACTTTTAAATATGTTTTCACTTTAACTAGAAACATAACAGGAAGCTTGAAATAAAACAAACAAAAATCATTTCAAATAAAAAATTAAAAAAATATATTTGTGTCAAAATACAATTCAAATAAAATTTAAATCATCAAGACAATCAAGCTGTTGGAAGGGTACTCCATCAGATAATAACCAAAGCCGAAATCAAAAGGATATATTATCATATGGACAGAAGCATGGAAGCGGAGGAGGTGCTAATGATATGGTGCAGCTTTCCTTGCCTTTATTTTTATCAAATCTTGTGCTCCATGTCAATGAAATGTGATTTTCCAGCAAGACAATTGAATGTCTCCTAGAAATTGGTTTTGGCACATTCGGATTAAGTTTTTAGTCACGATGTTAAGAAAGGAGATAGTGAAATGCGCGACAGTTGTGGTTTCTTATACGAGTTCAAAAGCGTTTTTTTTTTCTTTAAATTTGTGTTCTTTAATTATTACCTACCACTATTGTCGAAATTGGAAACTTTCAAACTGAAAATCATGTGTCAAAATTCTATTATTTTCCTAAAATGGTTAAATAAAAGCCAGATTGTCAAAATATAGTGATAAAGCGTAAAATCATTTTTTTATTTGAGAATTTGAATTTAAAGCCGTCAACCTCAACCGATTCACCTAAACGAAACTAAAAGAAAAATTAAAAGTTTTTCTTAACTCACCTTAATTAGCTTTGAAAACCCATTTGTTTTCACCTTCTTTTCTTTTGTATATAAAATAAAAACAGTTATCTTAATTTTTGTAAGTTTTTGCTAAAAAAAACTCAAATATTTATTTTTGTTTTTCTGTTTTAAGTTGTTTTTTTTTTTTTTTTTTAATATAAAAATTATAACTATTAAAAAATATGCATTAAAATATATAAAATTGAATAAAAATCTAAAAAAAAGAGCAACAATAATTGTGTAATATAATTAATTATAAAATATAGTAATTAAAAAAAGTCGGTTTATGATCCTGTAACCAAAACAAATTACCAAGCCACTGTTTTTGTTTGTTGGTCAGAAGTTTTGATACCAAAAAATAAACCGACATTCGAAATTATTGAACTTCAAAAAAAAAAAAAAAATTACATATATTTAAAATAAAAATTAATAAAATTAAATTACATACCATTTTAGTCATTGTTGAAGAATAAATAAATAAAGTACGCTTTCAAAAGGACTTCATCGATATCCCTGCTTTCTTCATCTTTTGAATTTTCTTCATCTTTGGTATTTTCTTCGGAACGATCTTGAGATATATTAAAGAATTCGTGCCATTCGACTTCTTTTATTTTGTTTGTTTTTGGTTCTCCCTGAAAAAAAAAACTAAAAATAAAACCATATAAATAATGCAATTGAATAAATGCAAAACGAAATCCACAATATTTAAAATAAAAATCAACCAAAAATATGAACTTACAAATCTCCGGACTTCTTGTTTAAATAATTCGCAGTCGAATTTTTCTTTTTCTTTCATATTTTTATTTTCATTTTTCTTATTTTCCTCAAGTTCATTTTCCTTGGTCTGCATCCAGTCATTGGCCAACTAAATTTGATGAAAATATTTAATTTTTAAACACAAACATTTTAAATACAAAAATAAAATTTTCTTACATTTTTTACAGCACATTTTGCCATAGAAAACAAACTTCTTAGGGACCAAACCATTTTTCTATTTTTTTTTCACTTACACTTCACAAGCGACACTACTTTCGTAATGAATTTTTTGATTTTCGGAGTCGTATTTATAGTAAATTTTTAATTTCCAAGCATACTACAATTTCTATCATGAAAATAAAGGACAGTGCTTAATCTACACAGTGCTTTTTAGGTGAAATTTGGGCATAAGCGGACCAAACAAATGGAGGTCTTGGAGATGGCCTCCTGATGCACTTTTTACTCAAAGTGCATCTAAACCATTCAAAAAATGCATTTCACCTATCTCCGAATATCGTGGTCCAAAATGACTTGAAAGCAAGTCATGTGCGTTTGCACCTTCCGATGCACTTACAAAAATGCATTCCGTAACAGCAGTTAATATTGACGTCCGTCAGTTTGACACCTGTCACTTTTGACATCTGTCATTTTTGACATCTGTCATTTTTGACATCTGCCATTTTTGACATTTGTCATTTTTGGCATGTCATTTTTGACTTCTGTCATTTTTGACATTTGTCATTTTTGACATCTGTCATTTTTGACATTTGTCATTTTTGACATCTGTCATTTTTGACATTTGTCATTTTTGACATCTGTCATTTTTGACATTTGTCATTTTTGACATCTGTCATTTTTGACATTTGTCATTTTTGACATCTGTCATTTTTGACATCTTGTCATTTTTGACATCTGTCAATTTTGGTTTTCACTTTTGACAGCTGTCATTTTGAACTCTGCCATTAGTATCTAGAGAACTGACTTTAAATTTTGTCCTCTCTCGCCCTAAAATATTATTCGAAAAGATTTCGAGATTATGGAAACAATTTAAATTCGGAGTCTTGCTCATTGTGCCCAAACAAGGTTGGCTTCTTAAAAATAAGACATGCGTTAAATTCAAAAATACATTTGAAAATATTCTCAATAATACTTAAAACTTTTTCTGACATAAGAATTCAGAAACATCATACAATTTATTTATGCTGAAAACTGGCAAAAAAAATTACCATGTAGATATAGCTAACATATGTACATATGTCAAAAACAGTAGCAAAATAACCTTCTTTAAACAAATCACGGGCCTTTGGAATTTTGATACCCGATGGTTTTTCAATTTAGGTTAGGTTAGGTTAGGTTAGGTTAATGTGGCTGTGGATACAAAAACCACACACTTAGGCCAGAAGAAAGGCCCATTGTGATACCACATGAATCTAGAGAATTACTTCCCACTAGTCGAACCATTTTGAGCTTTTTATAAAGCGAAGGAGATATCTGATATCCTTTTTAGCTAGTTCACTGGGATCATCAAAAGAGCATTCACCCAGATGAAGTTTGCGTCTTCGTGAAAGAGCAGGGCAGGTGCAGAGGAGGTGAGAGATTGATTCTTCTTCCTCCTCGTCCATGCAGCTCCTGCAGAAGTCATTTGAGGCTACACCAAGTCGTATTGCGTGTCTGCCTATAAGACAGTGTCCCGTAAGGACACCTATTAGGGAGCTAATATGAAGTCTGCTTTGGGATAACAAGTCTTTAGAGCGCTTTAGGTCCAATGAAGGCCATATTTGTTTTGTGGCTGCGCATGTTGGTAAATTGTACCACCTAGAGTTTGCTATCTCGAAAGCTTTTTCTGTTAGCAGAAGTTTACATGTAGCTATCGGTATACCTATCTTCTCCCTTTTAGGTGAAATAGGTATGACGGTTCCATTTTTAGCGAGTTCATCGGCTCTACAATTTCCTGCGATGTCTCTGTGGCCCGGCACCCAGCATAGGTGAATGTTAAACTGCTGCGCCATCTCCATAAGAGATGATCGACAATCGAGGGCCGTTAGAGAGTTGGTTGAGACACCGTCAAGAGACTTGATAGCAGCCTGACTGTCAGAGAAGATGCGTATATCAGAAGTTGATATCACGTTTTCTCTTAGCCAGGAGAGAACCTCTTTGATCGCTAAAATTTCCGCTTGGAAGACGCTACAATGATTAGGGAGGCGGAATGAGATGCTTAGATTAAGCTTTTCTGAGTACATACCACTACCAACTCCCTCATTTGTCTTGGATCCATCTGTATACAAATGGATGCTTTTGTCATCCAGGAGTTTTTTATCTTCCCATTCATCCCTTGATGGGATGGACACCTGGAAGTTTTTACCAAATTGGGGTTTTGGGATAGTGTAGTCTATGTACTTTGGTATAGAACCAAAGAGGTTCAGAATGATGGAGTGCCCAACATTGTTGTTGGTCCACTGAGATGAGGCGTTGAGTCTTATGGCTGTACTCGCTGCCACTTGTTTGCTAAAAATGTCGAGGGGTGTCAGATGGAGGAGAGTGTCCAACGCTGCTGAGGGTGTGGTTCTCAAAGCCCCGCTAATGCAGAGACATGCAGTGCGTTGGACTCTGCTGAGTTTGTCGCAATATGTGACTTTCTCCAGTGCAGTCCACCACACTGCAACCCCGTACATAAGTATTGGTCGGATGACCGATGTGTATAGCCAATAAGTTACGCGAGGTTGAAAACCCCATTTGTTTCCTATGGCTTTTTTGCAAAGGAAAAGAGCTGCTGTAGCTTTTTTAACTCTTTCCTGAATATTAGATTTCCAACTTAATTTTTTGTCCAATATCAGACCAAGATATTTGGCCTCATTGTTGAAAATTAGTGGTACACCTTTTATTGAGGGAGGTACAATCTCTGGGATCTTGTATTTCCGCGTAAAAAGGACGAGGTCTGTTTTTTGAGGATTAATACTAAGTCCACAGTGATCTGCCCATCTAGTGAGCATATTGAGTGCGTTTTGGAGGAGGTCTCTCAGTGTATTAGGATGTTCTCCTATGACGGCGATAGCAACATCATCGGCATACGCAATCACTCTGTAGCCTTCTCTCTCAAGGGATATTAGTAGCTCGTTAACCACTATGTTCCACAGGAGAGGGGACAGAACACCACCTTGCGGAGTGCCTCTACTGACAGACCTTTTCGCACAAAAATCCCCCATCTTAGAGTTGATTATCCTGCTTTTTAGCATTAGATTTATCAATTCACAGAGTGAGTATTCGACGTTTAGGGTCGTCATAGCAGAAGTGATAGCGGATGTGTCAACGTTGTTGAAAGCCTTTTTGTTCTAGGGAATATTCGATAGTTCTTACTAAGGTGTGCAAGGCTGTTTCTACCGATTTCCCTTTGCAGTAAGCATGCTGAGACATCGATAGTCTCTTATCAATGCTGTTACGTATGTGGATATCAATCAAACGTTCCAGAGTCTTGAGAATGAATGATGATAGGCTAATAGGTCTTAGATCTTTAGGGTTGACATGCGAACATTTGCCCGCCTTGGGAATGAAAACTACCTTTACTTCTCTCCATCGCAGAGGTATATGGAACCATATCTAGACAACTCTTAAAAATCATCTCAATGATGGGCAGAGTTATGTCAGTCGTAAATTGTAACTCAGCTGGTATGATGTGATCTGGCCCTGGAGATTTTTAAGGTTTGAAACTATTCAGAGCCCAAGTCAATTTCTCTTTAGTAACAAGACCTTGAGGAAAAGTTAAGTTAATACCCGACCCAGGATGGTTTGTTGTATTAACGTATTTGGAGCTATCAGGAAAGTGGGTGTCAAGTAGCAGGTTTAGCGTTTCTTCGCAAGAGTTAGTCCAAGTACCATCCAAGTTTTTAAGACAACTAGGCATGGTTGGATTTGTCGAGAGAATCTTCCTTATCCTTGATGCCTCCGAGGATTCTTCTATTGAGCTACAGAAGGATCTCCAAGAGGATCTTTTGGCTATTCTCAATTCCTGTTTATATTTTTTGAGGGATTCCTTATAGGAATCCCAGTCTTGTGGATGTCTAGTCTTTTTTGCACGATTAAAAAGCCTTCTACAGCCTTTCCGGAGTAAACCCAGTTCAGCAGCCCACCAATACGGTTTCTTCTTTCCCCTCACTGTAGTGAGGGGCAGGCAGTTTCCATGGCTTTATTAAGGGCTGCTGTAAGCTCGTCGACTTTTTGATCGAGTTCAAAAGCGCATAAGGGCGGATCATAAAGTTCTGGTTTAATCAGATTCTTCAGAGTTGCCCTATATTTTGGCCAATCTGTTTTCCTATAGTTTCGGAATTGGATCGGTTTTGGAAACTCTTCAATAAGTGTGAATTGGATGTATCTATGATCGGAGAACGAGTGCTCCTTAAATACTCTCCAATTCAATATTTTATTTGAGAGATGTAAAGAGACAAGAGTCATATCTAAAACTTCTTGTCGATTTTTAGTAACGAAGGTTGGTTCACTACCTACATTACATACTACCAGATTAGTTGTTAAAATATAATCAAAAAGAGACTCACCTCTGTCATTTATATCGGTACTACCCCACGTAGTATGGTGCGCATTGGCGTCACAACCGATAATTATGTTGGTTTTAAGTCTTGTTGATTCAGCGACCGTCCTCTCCAGAGTGGTACCAGGTAGTGGGCCCTGGTGGTCGTGGCCCAAATACGCTGATACCAGCCAGTAGGTATGGTTGTCTATTACCATACTGGCTGTGGTGACGTCTTTATCACTGAAATTAGGGAGTAAAAATACGTTTAGATTACGTTTTACTAGTATGCAGGACCTTGGGTTACCTTTTCCTGTTACATATATCACGTAGTAACCAGGAGTTCTCAATCCTCGAACCAGGGATTTCACAATCCAGGGCTCTTGGATGAGAACGACATCTTCTCCAGTTTTTGTCAGGCGGAGAAGTAAGGAGGCCGAAGCCGTTTTGGAGTGTTGGAGGTTAATCTGTAGTTTTTGCAGCATTTTGGCTACAAGTCGGCAGATCAACCTCCACCACTGTTGAATCCAGCTCATCCAGATCAGACGAAGAAGAACCTAATAGTTCATCTTCTTCCTCACTGGGGAGAACCTTGTCGTTTGAGTCGTCGGTCTCCATTAGGGATAAACCTTCGACGTTTTTAGTAGTGTTCTGCCAAGCAAACCCTTTTTGGTACTTCACCTTATATTCTTTTGGTGTTTATTCTTTATTTACATATTTTATTCACCACTACCGAGGGGATTATTATTACTCACTTTAACAACTTTCATATATACTGACATCTTACGGCCAGAACTACAACTACGAGAATATATTTACTCACCACTTTAACATCGACATTATTCGGTTTGTGAATTTAATAACGCAAGCAAATACACAAACCTTTAACTACAATATCTCCATACTGTACAGTAGCAAACAATATTTTAAATTTGTGCCAAAAATCAAAATCCCAAAATAATCGTTTACAACATGGCAAATTGTTCTTTATGTAACGAAATTGCTGATTATGGAATTGATTCTATTATTTGCAATGGAATATGTCGGAAAATTTTTCACGTGAAATGCATTGATGCTCCACATAGCTCTATAAAATTATTTGCCAAAAATAGATCTTTCTATTATTTCTGTGACGAGTGCGATCCTTTCGCATACACTAATATTGCTCGAAATGTCATTGAAAACACCAACCGTTTAGAATACATGCACAAACAACTACTGTACCTTTCAGACAAAATTGAAAACCTAGCATCGCAACCTCCACATCAAGGCCGACTTACAAGAAGTAAGTTAAAAAATTCTAATGCTAACTCTGAGCAAAGTTCTTCCTCATCTACAAAACGGAAAAGTGACGAAATGGATAAGGACACAGATATTGGTCAACTGAATCCTTTCACTAAGAAACAAAGTTTATCTGTATTTGAATCATATGTTCCAACTAATCCGGTCTCCATAACAACACAAGAATTAAGAACAATTTCTTCCTCTGAAACTATTACTGAAACTATTACTGCAAGTTCTCCTTCTGCATCAGTTCAAACTTCCTTACCAAACTCCTCGAGTCAACCATTTGAATTACCTGTAGTAGAGCGACCTGCAATAGAGCGACCTGCAGTAGGGCCACCTGCAGTAGAGCAACCTGCAATCGAAGATAATAGATACGAATCTCCTATTGTACATGGACTTAAAGTTGTTGAAGGTCAAAAACAAATTTTTATTTCTAAACTTGCACCATCTACAAATGCTTTAGATATTAAAACGTATTTAATTCAGAAAATTGGTAAACTAGAATTAATCACTGTGGAGAAAATGCTTCAAAGGAACTATTCCAAGTATGCATCATTTAAAATAAGATGTCCGGACTCGATTTTCCATTTACTGAATTCTCCATCATTTTGGCCTAATGGTGTAATCGTACATGAATTTGTGAACAGGAACTCAAAGATACAACCACACCATTTTCGACAGTAACTGACAACGCTAAAACCCAGCAGCATGTATTAATTTACTATCAAAACGTTAACGGCTTACGGACCAAAACCAATATAGTCTATACGAACTTAACCAACCTCCCTCACGATGTAATTGTTTTAACAGAGACGTGGCTATGTTCATCAATAGCTAATTCTGAACTTTTTGATAGCAACTACCAAATCTACCGACGTGATCGTCATTGTAACTATGATTCAACCGTGGTTGGCGGAGGAATTATTATAGCCGTACAAAATTCGTTAATGTGCTCTCTCGTCGATGACTTCCGACAATCCTTGCTTGAAATATTGTGCATAAAGATAAAAATGCCTAATGGTTTTCTCTACGTAGTAGCTACTTACATTCCGCCTTGCTCCAACAGTGATGTATATGATCAACTTTACGACTGCCTGGATGGCATAACTGAAAACATTGACCCTAACGATGAAATAATCATAGTTGGCGATTTCAATCTAAGTGATCTAAACTGGATTAATTCTAATGATAGCGGCGAATTTTTGCCTATTAATCTGTCGTCGTCCAAAGAAATCTCCCTCATAGATTTGATGGCTGCCCTTTGTTTAAATCAAATTAATGGAGTTCCAAACAATAACAATAAAATACTGGACCTTGTATACTCTTCCGAGTCTTTAAACACGGACGCTGCTGTTACACATAGTGATGTAAAACTTGTCATCGAAGATCGTCATCATCCTGCTTTATCGATATTTTTGAACTTGAATGTTTGTAACTTTTCGAATGCTTGTAATCTTGTTGAATTCAATTTTAGAAAATGTAACTTTGATGAATTGTTTAATCTATTAAGTCTCATTGATTGGGATACTTTGCTTAGTGGTTCAAACCTAGATAATAAGTTATTTAAGTTTTATAAAATAATATTTGACTGCTTTTTAGAAACCATCCCTTTACGTCATGTTAAAACTAAAGATAACTATCCCCCATGGTTCGATCGGCATTTGAAATCCTTGAAAAACAAAAGAAATAAGGCGTGGTTAAGGTTCAATCAAACTAAAACTGATAGCGACCTACTAAATTATATTGATTTTAAAAACGAATTTATCAACTATTCCAACTATCTTTACAATGAATTCCTAACCAAAACTGGAAATGATTTTAAAATAAATCCTAAAAAATTCTGGAATTTTGTTGATATTAAAAGAAAAACTGATGGCTACCCAATATGTATGGTGTTTGATAAATTTTCTAGCCAAGATCCTAAAGTTATATCCAACATGTTTGCGGAGTTTTTTATGAAGTCCTTTGAGGAAACTCTCCCATCTGACCCTCGATCCCCTCTGACATCTCAACAATATGCACACTTAGGACTAATAAATTTTTCGATTACTGAATCTACAATTCGTGAACAAATTTTAAAACTTGACGACAGTCTAAGTTCTGGCCCTGATGGTTTACCGTCATCCATGTTAAAAAAATGTGCAAATCATTTATCTTATCCACTATTTATTCTTTTTAACCACTCAATTAAGTACTCTACATTTCCTGATCTATGGAAATATGCTTTTCTTAAACCTATTCATAAAAAAGGTCCTAGTCACTTAGTTACTAACTACCGCCCCATAGCCAAACTCTCTGTTATTCCTAAATTGTTCGAATTGTTAGTTTGTGATGTCTTATCTTTTAATTGTTCTTCTATCATTAGTGAAAATCAGCACGGGTTTGTTAAAAAGAAATCAACTGTCACTAATTTATTAGAATTCACAACGTTCTGTTTTGACGCTTTTGAAAAAAATCTGCAAGTTGATTGCATTTTTACCGATTTTAGCAAGGCATTTGACAAGCTTAATCATAGTATTCTTCTAAATAAACTGTCAAGATTTGGACTAAATGATTCTTTTATCAATTGGTTGTCTTCTTACCTCAGTGATAGACATTATAGTGTAATTTTCAGACATAATCACTCAAATAAGTTTGTAGTTAACTCCGGTGTACCTCAAGGTAGTCATTTGGGACCACTATTGTTTGTCTTATTCATAAATGACCTTCCATCTTTTTTAAAAAACTCTTCTTCATTAATGTACGCTGACGATGTTAAAATATTTCGGAAAATAAATTCATTGAATGATTGTAATCTCATTCAAAATGACCTACTATGCTTTTGGGAATGGTGCAACAACAATCGTTTATTTTTAAATGTTGACAAATGCAAGACAATGCGTTTCACACGCAAGCATGATTTCATTGTTTTTGATTATATGTTAAACTCCTCTAGTTTACACGTCCAATCCAGCTTTTCTGATCTGGGTATAATTCTAGATTCAAAGTTATCATTTACTGATCACTACGATTCAATAATCAAAAAAGCTAATAGATCACTCGGTTTTATTAAACGTTTTGGAAGTGAGTTCCGTGATCCCTTCGTAATTAAATGTCTATTTTTTTCGTTTGCCAGATCTGTATTAGAATATGGCTGTGTTATATGGGCCCCTTATTACAATGTTCACACAAATAGAATTGAAAGTGTCCAAAAGAAATTCATAAAGTTTTACCTTCGGTTTCTTCCTCGGTCAAATTTAATTGAATGGCCTTCCTACCCTCAGAACCTAATTCTCTTGAATATCCCATCCCTTTCTGCTCGTAGAGAGTTTTTACAGCTTTGCTTCATCGTTGGATTAATGAATGGATCTATTTCCTCCTTCTCAGTTTTGGGTCGTTTGAACTTTAACGCGGCCCGTGTTGGGTTAAGAACTAGTTTGCCAATACGTCCCAGTTTTAGCAGATCGAACTATGGGTCTAACAGTCCGATTAATCAGTTAATTAATATTTTTAATAAACATTATAACTTAATTGACTCTGTCAACGTAAATATTAAATCAAAACAGTTTAAAATTAGATTTTTCGTTAATTTTGCAAATTAGAAATTTAATTGTTATTTTTTTTTTTATTTTTTTTTTTTTTATATACATATATACATTCATTTTTATTGTTATAGTTATTTATATTTATAATTACCTGTAACGTTAGGATTTTAACGTACTCAATAAATCAAATCAAGAAGACTGTGCTGCGACAGAAGAGGGCCCTGCCACATTCTCATCCACACCCAAGGATGGGAAGGTGATGTTGGCACTGGGACCCCCTACGTCTTGCGGCACAGCTTCTGATGCGGGCTCGGAGGAAGACTGTGCTGCGACAGAAGAGGGCCCAGGTACAACATCATCCACATCCAAGGAAGGGAAGGTGGTTGTAGCACTGGAACCCCCAACGTCTTGCGACACAGCTTCCGAAAAGGGTTGTGGAGGCTCGCATGAAGCGTCTACCTCATCTTTTTTGTAGATACGTAGCGTGATTGTCCCGAAACCGTATCTTATCACTCCCTTATCTCTCGCCAGAGAAGCCACAGAGTCTTTATTGATTACGATTATCGCACTTCGATAAAGACCCTTTGGCTCCTCCAGTTTCACGGTCTTCCAGTCGTGACAAGGAAGGTCCGGGTTGCTAATCTTAATAATCTCGCGTATGTCATCCGGACATGAGGGTTCTTTAGGGATCCAAGCGCGAGCTCTTGGCCTGCATGGAATGTCTTCCTTTGCAACGACCTCGAGTTTTGCGCCTGGCCAAACTTCGCCCAGCATGCCGACAACAAGCGTATAGAGATCGCGCGACCTCTGATCGCTACAAGCGATGAGCTTGACATGACCTTGATGCCAACCCTCATCGCTTGTTACAGGCGGTGGACCCGGATGATCCCGCATGACTTTTAAAACGCCAGCCGAGAGCTTCAGATTCACCATCTGCCAACGGTCAGAAGTAATCGTGCCATCAATATTGCTCCTATCGATGACCGCAATTACGATCTTATTTGAATCCTTAAGCACATCACTAAAAGGTTTAGTGAGAGGTACTCGAGGAATATTGGGAGTGCTGGTGTTTTGCACTTTGGGTTTTTTCGGGACGGGAGTGGACTCCTCCAAAGACCTTTGTCGCTTTGACGTGGAGTCGTGGCGACTAGTGTTGTCTAGAATGGATTTAGCCCACTCCAGCTTTTTGCTAAGGATGGGATTACTTCCATCCCCCAGTGTTGAACCAGAGGATTTTATAATCCTCATCGCATTCCGTCGTTGTTTATACGAGCTCCTAGGAGCATACTGGAGAGAGGAGAGGTTTACTCTCTTTAGTAGTGGAAAGATCATTTTTCACGAACTTTTCACTACCGACATGAGGAATCGTTTTCGCCAATTGTACATCCTGCACCGCACTAGAAGAAGGGCAGTGACTTGGCACAGGCCAAGTGCTCGGCGCAGGAGTAACGACAGCCAGCGTTGCCGCCGAACTGCCGCCCGGTGTGGATACATCCTGCACCGCACTAGAAGAAGGGCAGCGACTTGGCACAGACCCTTTTCCGGTGCTCGGCACAGGAGTAACGACAGCCGACGTTGCCGCCGAGCTGCCGCCCGGTGTAGCTGGAATACCGGTGCCAGTTTGACGCTTTTGCTTTCAGTACTGTTTTTGTTTTTGTTTTTGGTTTTGTTATTGATTTTGATTTAAAGTCTGTTCAGTGAGGATTTTTCTAGATCAGAACAGCACAGGACAGCACAGTTTCGTGAGAAACGTCAGATCAAGTTAGAACAGTCAGTTAAACGTCAGTTGTCAAAAAAAAAAAAAAAAAAAAAAATTGCAAATTGTGTGAATTTTTCGTTTCTCGCTTATTTTTTTCATTTTTTGTGTTTTTACTGTGAAAAATATCATTGAAATGGAAAATCAAGTGATTGCTAAGATAATACTAAATGAAAATGTTAGTGGTTCAGACACCGATAGTGATTTTTCGTCGGATTCCTCTTCAGATGATTGGAATGAAAGTGTGACGAATGTTATTACCTTTTCTTTGATGAAATGTAAAAGAAATTGCATTGAAAGTTATTATATTTTATAATTATTTAATTAAACAAATAAAACAAATTGGCAAAATAACTTCATTTTAATTTTTTTAAATCACGAGAAAAAAAACACAAAGCACAGCCAAATCAAAACGTAAACAAAAAAAATGACAACTTCGATTTTGAAATTTCTCACGATTCTGTTCTAACCTGATCTGACTCAAAAGCAAGAACAGAAAATCCTGTTCTAAACTGTTCTAGGTTTGTCAATGAACAGGAAAGTAGAACAGTTCAGCACAGAAAAAACCTCAATGAACAGCAAAAAGCTGTACTTTTCTGTCTAGAACAGTCCAGAACAGCGTCACTGAACAGACTTTTAAATTCATTAGGATTCCCACGAGTAGCGAAGTAAAGGGGGGGTCCATCTGTGCAGAGATTCGCTTACACAGATAAGGCTAGCTAATCCGGAGGTTGCCTGGTATCCGGATACTCCGTTAACGACTGAGCTATTTTTAGAAATTGGGCCCTCAGCCTGGCTGATCATCGGCACGGGTCGTATAACACCTTAGATCCAGCCCAATTGGGAAGTTGAAGGGAAGGATATGTTTTGGAGCAGGAGAGACGAACAGCAATTACGCCATAAGCGTCCCAGAAGGGAACTAGGTTGACATATAGTGATACACTATATATTCGGGAGATAAGGAGACATCAGCCAGCATAGTAACACAAAGCCGACGGAGGAGGGGGTAGGGATTGGGAAGGGTAGGGGTGAGCGACCTTTGGTTTCAGGACTCTTCTGGAGAAATAATTCCCGAGAATCATTGACCTTACTCAGCTTCTACAACTCGACAAGTTCGACGCTCAGGTAGAAGTTTCCAAATATTAATTCTTTAAAAATCACACAAAATTTTCTTTTTTTTTCATTTAATAAAATTATGTCCGATTAATGATAAATTATGATTCTAAAAATGCATTGTTCTCCAAATGGCTGCAGTGCGTATCAGGGGCTATTCCTCATAGTTAGCTGAATTTTTGTTAATAAAAATATAATTTTGTAATATGTATATTATTTGCTAATTGAATTACTAACCAAAACTCAACAGCTGACTATAATGTTAAAAAATTCAGTTGTAGTTACATTATATGCAAGTTTTCTACAAATCTTCATTTCATGCAATAAAACTCTCATACAATAATTTATAATTTATATTAAAGCATTGGGCTTTTGGGCATCGCAAAAATTTGCGCTACCAAATTTCATACATTCTACACAAACAGATTTATGCACACATTCGAAAAAAAAACCTATAAAAATAAACAGAAGGGTGAGCGCAAAAAAAAGCAATAACCAGGCGAAATATACAACACATTAAAGGCACACAACACAACTGACACAAAATGACAAAAGACAAAAGTGTCGCAACCATGAGTTTGATGTCTCCTTTCTTTATACTTCGTATGGATTATGTGAGGAAAAACAAGACCGACGAATCGAACATGATCGTCGAACACGGCGAAAATTCATACCATTCGTTTTTAAAAGTAGAAAATTGTGTTAGGTTATTTTTATTTGTGTGAAAATGAGGTTTGCTAGCGAACTTGACACAGCAAGACAGGAATATGTTCGTTGGTTAGCGCTCTTTTCAGCGATAATACTGATTTTTGGTGTCGATGTGTGGGGAAGGAGAAAATGGAACACAGGTGTTTGAGTTTAGTAGGCGGATTTTTCAAATGTTAAATAAGAAATAGTTTTTTTGTGAAAGCGGTTTTTATCTTGAAATGGAAGCGACTTAAGCATTTTATTATAAATAAAGTTTTATTAGTTGAATATTGGATGTGTTATAATCGGTATGATTTTTATGTTCATATTTCTTATTGCAATTATTATTAACATAACTCCATACCAATTCATACATGATAGAGGTTAGGCTACTTGATTTCCTTAGAACAGCTCAAATTAAAACAAGCATTTTATTTTTAATGGAAGACATTTTTTTAAATAACAGTATCTAGTAGGTACTTACAACTAAGAATTATAAGCGGGTTCAAGTGAAACTATTAAGTCAAAATTTGGGAACAAATAAATAAAAATCAGTTTGAAGTGTAATTTTCCAAAGTTTTAATTAAGTATGTATCTAAAGACATTTTTACTTGCGACATATAGGAACTATATGTATATGCCGAGTATTGGTTTCGTAAAAAAATTCGAGCTCGAAATTTTAATCAAACAAGGCATTAGAATGGTAGAGGAGTCGAAAAAAGTGGGTCCCCCGATTACGTTCATCTGTCTGTCTGCCCTCATCTCTACATTCCGAACTATTGGATACGATTGAGTTCAAAAAGGAAAATTAAGGTTTTAAGCAGATTTTTTTTTTCTAAGAGTAAAAATAACAGTAGTTCCATACAAATGCCAAAAATCGAATAACCAACCGAAAGATTTTTACTAAATTTTACCTTGATAATTTTCTTAACTTAATTTCTTTCTATAAAAAAAATAATTGCTTGGTATTGTTTCAGAAGGGTACCCCTCATAGAACCTTTATTTCGTTTTTAAGTTTACTCAAGAATTAATGAACCAATATCAATAATTTTTTTCTTCACAAGCTCTTATAATGTCTTTATAATATTTGATGATCAATAATGTCAACACTTTGTTTGGATTTTTATGAAAATTTAATTCGTTGCTTCTTTATTCTTTAAGAAACACTGAAAACTATATGATAAATTGAACATTACCAGAACGAAAAAAATAACAAAGTAAGAGAACATAACGACTTATGCACCTGCATAGGATCAAATTCAATTCTTTTTTAAATTAAATTAAAAAAATATAATAAAAATTGTATGAAGTATAATTTGCAAATAATTGTATTCTATACACATTTCTATTTCACTTTGAAGCCATGGAATTGTAATTCTTTGACCAGCTAGATATTGAAATTATTAACCACTGTAAGTATAAGGAGCAGTGAATTCCAATCGACTGTTTTACTTTTAGCATGTATGAATCGGTACACTGCACGACTTAAGGATGGTGATTCAGATTATTTTTTGTTATTTTTTTTTGGATTTTGGATATATTCGATTAAAATAATTATATATTAAAAAACTATTAGGTATTTAAACAATTTTGGGCATTTATAAAATAATGACACAATCAATATACGTAACTATACCATCATAATTTTCAATTTTTATAACTTGTGTATGGACACATAATATCCAGTTTTAGGCTATAAGTCGTTTTAAACAGATTCTTCTTTGTATGTTTAAAAATAGATACTTTATTTTAATGATATTGGTTTAACAATAGGAACTTTTATATTGATAGGAATTGAAATGGAATCCAATACTTATCAAACAAAGACCATAATTGAACAATTACTAGAAAAACCATTTAGAACAAGATCGTTTTCGGAGAAGCTAGTAATAGTCAATAATGGGCGTCCATGTCCAAAGCTTACAGATTTAAAATCAACACATAAGGATAGACACAGGGAGTATACTTGAAACTTTAGCGAAAATCAATATTCCCTTTACCAATGGCTAGCTGGTTGCGAGAATAAAAAGAAATTGTTTTGTTGGCCTTGTTTGCTTTTTTCTGGTATCTGTTCCGCCTGGAGTTTTTCGGGTGTGGAAAATCTTAACACTCTAACTACACTTAAAAAAAAAACACAAGCTAAGTGCCTCCCATTTGCAATGTGTAATTAAACTAGCTACCTTTGGTCAGACTAGGATAGATGAAGCTTTAAGTTCCCAGTTAAAAGATGCTAATACACAACATAACATTATGGTGAAAAAAAATCGTGAGGTGTTGAAACGTCTTATAGATGTAACATGATTTCTTGCAAACCAGGAGTTGTCATTTCGAGGCCACAATGAATCAAGTTCATCTTTAAACCGAGGCAACTATATTGAACTACTTAATTTACTAAAACAATATGATCCAATTCTATCTCAACACCTTGAAACATCAACAGTTTTTAAAGGAACCTCAATGGCTATCCAAAATGATTTATAATCAAAGCTGTTGCTGACCTTTTACGCGTTCAAATTTCCGATATAGTCAAACAGTCAGAGTTTGTTGCAATTATACTTGATGAGACTTCTGACATTCAATTAAAGTCCCAATTATCAATTGTTTTTCGATATTACTTAAAGAAAAAAATTCTAGAAACATTTATTGGATTTATCGATGTAAGCTCAGGGCGGACTTTAGACGATTTATTTAAAATAGTCGAGACTCTCTTGGAAAAGTATGAAATTCAAGATAAACTTGTTGCACAGACTTACGACGGAGCTTCCGTTATGAGTGGTCATTTGAATGGACTTCAAGTGAAGGTGAAGACTATTTGTCCGAAAGAAATATTTGTTCATTGTTACGCCCACGTTTTAAATTTAGTTCTGTCTCAAGGATTAAGTAATATAAGAGAGTGTAGGATATTTTTTAGCACTCTGAATGGCACTGCAACGTTTGCATCACATTCAAGCAAAATAACGTATGCTTTAAAAGAAGTGTTAAAAAGAAAAATTCCAGGGTTAGCCACAACAAGATGGAGCTTCAGTTCTCGACTTGTAAATATAGTCCACTCCTACAAAGAAAACGTTCAACAATATTTTGAAGGCATCCAAGATAATGTGACAAATATATGGGACAGTAATGATTGAATGGCTGCAACGGGTTATTCAAAATTTTTAAAAACCTTTTATACAGTCTTTCTGTTGAACGTGTTTTCAAAACTTTTTGCACATTCAGATGTACTTTTTAATACCTTACAAAACCCAAACATAGACATTGTGTTTTGCACGAACCAAATTAAGAAAATGAAAGAATTTCTTGAAGTACAAAGGAACGAAGGGTTCGAAGACATTTGGCAAGCAACGTTGCTCACTGCCCCATTAGATGATGAGAAAAGGAAATCAAGAAATGATAACATGCTGGATCATCAAAGATGATAACCCCATTAGATGTTTTGCTCTGGATAGAGGAAAATGTAGCTGACAGTTTTGAGCAAGTTTACAAGCTTTCAAAACTGATCTTCACCATATCAGCTTCAACGGCTTCTGTGGAGCGTTCGTTTTCAGCTTTGAAAAGAATAAAAACGTATCTTCGAAATACGCAAGGGCAAGAATATTTAGTGAATTTAGCTCTTATCTCTATTGAGAACGACGTTTTAAAAGAGCTTAAAGATAACGTTAATTTTTATGATAAAGTCATAGCTCATAGACAATTTTATAAAAGCTGAAAGAAGAATTGATTTCATTTACCGCTGAGCAAGTTATTACGTTTTGTTTTAAATGTAAGTTTTTATATTTCGCACGGAGTTTATTTTTGTGTTATTATCTTTTGTTTGTGTTGCTCGTTATTACTTTTTTATTTATTTAAGGATTTATTGAACTATCGTTTTGAATAAAATGAATTATTGTTCTTGAAAAAGTATTTTGAACTTCTAGAAGACAGTAGCTAACCCTAAAATTATGACCAGGAATCGCCACTGGTGCGTATCCGTATTACATATATATTGATTAATTTTCATTGTTATTCGCATTCACAATTATTATTTTTATTTAAGACCGTGATCAAGATATTCATTTTCATTTTTATTATTTGATATCTTTCCAGAATGTGGTTTTGTGGTTCTTCAAGGGACAACCTATTGGACAGACCTTTTCGTGCGGCATTTTCTATTTCAATCCGAACCAGTTCATAGTATTGATTCTGATGACTTATTATTTTTCGTTAGAAAGAAGCATGTAAAGAGCTCTTCCAGGCATATGCCCAAATATGAGGTAAAATTAAAAACAAATATGTAAATAAAAACTGACCTTAAAAACTTAAAATTGTTTTATTTTTATTTTTATTTTTATTTTAAAGACTGAAGTGGATGTGTTTCGAAAGGATTCGCGTAAGCTTCCCATTGGTGACCCAGATGTCGATTGGGAGGAGACAGTCTACTTAAATATGGTTATACACCAATTTGACTACACACTAACGCTGGCAATTTGCACAAGAACATCCCCCAAGGAATTGCAAGTCCTACGAAGGCATTCGCAACGAGTTTATGCCTCGCCAAGTCGTAGAAAAATGGACACATGAAGCATAGTGAAGCGGCGTTTGACCCTTAGAGTTTGTGGAATACACGTCAGCATCGTTTTCAAATAATACCTTAAACGCATCTGTATGATTTGTCTTTGCTAAAATATGAAGAACTGAATCGCCATTATTTCGCTTTAAATTAACGCAAGCCCCATTCGCTATGAGCATTTTCATAATTGAAGCATTACCTTTTGCTGCAGCAAGCGTCAATGGTGAAAGATCTCCGACAAGACAATTAACATTTGCTTTGTATTCTAAAAGTACATCAACAACATTTGGGATGGTTTGAGAACATGCAATATGAAGTACAGTTAGGTTTTTGTCATTAGTCTTAGCATCAACATTTGCACCCATGCTAAGGAGCATTTTGGCTATTTCGGCCTTCGTTTCGAAATTACAATTACCGCTGTAGCTCAACTGAAAGAAATTCATAAAAAGACCTTGTGAAGCACTCAAGTGCAATGTTGTCCTTCCGTGCTCATCAGTGGCTTCAATATCAGCTTTATTTTGAAGCAGAATCTCAACTAAATCCTTACAAACATTTCTGGTAGCAATCCTTAGCAGCTCCGGACTTTTTTGAACACTGGCTCCGTGCGATAGCAGCAATTTAGTCATCACCACATCTGAATTCTTAACTGAATAATATAAAGCGCGTTTCCCCAATTTGTCTGTTGCATCAACATTAAATCCATGGGTAAGAAATAGTTCTAGGGTAGGTAGGTAGAAATGGCTGTCCTGCTTCGCGCAGGACACAATTAGCGCTGAGTGCGCCGTTTTGATACCATACCTCGTGAGATTCTGAATTGATTTGAAAATGGGCTATGGATTGTGCACGTTCCGCACCACGTGCAGTCCTATGTAAAATATAAAATGTAATTTTATTCTCCTACCCTACGGCCTATTATCTCATAGTACCATTTAGTGAGGGAGAAATAAGGGGGGAGGGGGTTAAAGCCACTTTGTGCTTTTTATGTATGAGATCAAATCTTGGATCTTGAATTTTGAGAGTTCCTCAATACCGTTGAAGAATTCCTTACCCAAGTGGAGTGCTCTTTTCCTGGCCAGGGCCGGACAATGGCATAGAAAATGTGGGACTGTTTCTTTTTCATCCCGGTTCTCACAGCTACGGCAGAAAGAGTTATGTGGTATACCCAATTTTGCCGCATGCTCCCCTACAGGCCAATGCCCTGTGCAGGTAGCGACAATCCTGGCTATGTCATGCCTTGGTTTGGAAATTAAATTGATTGATTTTGGTTTGTTATAGGCGGGCCATATTTTCCTGGATATAACGCAACTCGTTAAACTACTCCACCTATGATTTGCTTCTGATGTGTATTTGGTCAGGATATTGCCCTTCACAACTCCAAGAGGAGCATATACTCTCAGTGCCAGAGAGTTGTGAAGGGCTGATCCTTGCCTAGCTAGCTCATCTGCCTCCTCATTACCCTCATAGCCCCTATGGCCCGGTATCCAGATAAGAGTGACGCTCATATCCATTCCTTTAGGGCCTCCTTACATTGCTGGACCAGTTTAGAGGATGATAAAGCTGAATCAATGGCTTTAATAGCTGCCTGACTGTCTGTTAGTATAGCTACATTTTGGTTCTGACGGATATTTTTAAGGGGTGTGCAAGCTTCCCTTATCGCCAACAATTCTGCTTGGAACACGCTAGCAAAATCGGGAAGTCTATAGGTTGTTGAAATTTCAAGAGATTCACAGAAGACACCTGCCCCAACACCGCATTCAATCTTCGAACCATCCGTGAAGATAATTGTGTCGAAGTCTTCCGTCACAACGCCTTCTTCCCAGTCGGTTCTTGACGGGAGCAAGACTCTAAACTTCTTTGAGGTGTCTAGGGTAGGGATCCAGTAATCGGTGGTTGTGGATAGGATGTCTGATGGTGTCAGGCTTGTTTGGTTGCAGTGCCCGTAAGATCTAGGTTTCCAGCAGCCTATTTCTTTGAGTCTCAAGATACTGCAGGACACCTGATATTTGATAAAGAGGTCAATCGGAAGAAGATCCAGGATGACGTTGAGTGCATCCGTTGGACAGGACCTGATTGCCCCTGATATCCCTACGCAAGCATTTCTCTGCACCTTTGTAAGCTTGTTTACTATGTAGGCTTTGGTGAGAGCGGGCCACCACACAATGGAACCGTAGACCAGTATCGGTCTTACAACCGCTGTGTATGTCCATTTTATCATTTTTGACTGGAGGCCCCACTTTTTGCCGAATGTTTTATTGCAGGCGTAGAAGGCGACACACGACTTTTTTACCCGCTCTTCGATGTTAAGCTTCCAGTTTAATTTGGTATCTAGTATTACACCCAAATATTTAGCACTGGAAGACAATGATAGTGCTTGTCCGTTCAACCGAGGTAGAGTGAAAGGTGGTACCTTGGTTTTGGTGGTGAAAAGCATCAACTCGGTTTTGTTGCTGTTAACACCTAGTCCGCAGCTCGCAGCCCAGGTGCTTACTTTCTTCAAATCCATATTAGTGATTTTACTGATCACGCTTGGAAATTTTCCTGAAACTAGAATGACCAAATCATCGGCGTACGCAACCGCTTTCACTCCACTGCTCTCGAATTTCACCAGAATGCTGTTCATGACCAAAAGCCATAGGAGAGGAGACAATACACCTCCTTGAGGTGTTCCTCTGCTGGCATATTTGGTACACGTTGAATATCCTAACTTTGATTGAATCCTCCTATTACTTAGCATGGATATTATCCACCTTCTAATGTAGTTCTCAACACCGAAGTCTGCAAGTGATTCAGCGATGGATTCAGTTAGAACATTGTTGAAAGCTCCTTCTACGTCTAAGAAGGTGGCTAGGGTATATTCCTTGAAATGAATTGTGTTTTCTATCGTTCTCACTACCTCGTGAAGGGTAGTCTCTGTAGATCTGCCCCTCATGTAGGCATGTTGCGAGTTAGATAGGGGACAACTACTCAGAATGCTCCTTATGTGAGATTCTACAATTCTCTCCAGGGTTTTAAGAAGGAAGGAAGTAAGGCTTATAGGTCGGTAATCTTTGGCAGATTCATGCCCTCTTTTACCAATTTTTGGTAAGAAAACCACTCTTACCAGCCTCCAAGACATGGGGACATGGTTTAGTAAGAGGCAACCTTTAAAAATACTCTCGAGCCGTGGTACTACTAATTCAAGCTGATTTTGCAGCATTATAGGTAGTATTCCATCAGGGCCTGGAGATTTGTACGGCGAGAAGGTTTTAATATCCCAGACTATATTTTCTCTAGTTATAAGGGCGTTTACCTGCTCTATGTAGGTCGGCATGTTGAAAGTCAGATTGGATTCGGTTGGTTCTTTTGCACAACCTGGGAAGTGTGCGTTCATTAGTAGCTCTAATGTCTCCATTGGAGATGCTGTCCAGCTTCCATCTGGTTTTTTAAGAAATGAGGGGTTCAAATGTTCTTTCGATAGAACCCTACTAAGCCTGGCCGAATCTTTGATGTTTTCGATGGACTGACAGTACTCTTGCCGTCCTTGTTTTTTGGCTTGAGCTATAGAACGCTTGTATATTCTCAAGCAGTCCTTATAAGGCTGATAAAATGTATGTTTATAGCAGATATTAAAAATGGTTCTTGTTATTTTCCTCAAATTAGATAAGTCGTCATTCCACCAAGGTGGAAAGGTTTCCTTACTGTATCTTATCGGACAAGAGACCTTGAATGCAGTGTTTATAGAGTCCTCGAAGTTTGAAATCTCTAACTCAAGATCTGTTACCGAGTCGTAACTCGCGTTCGGTATACTGCGCAACTTTGAGCCAAAGATCTGACTAAATTTCTTCCAGTCAATTCTTCTTGGATTTCTATAGGGGGAAGGAGATTTTATATCGAATTTAAGATCAAATAGAATCCGTCTATGATCAGAAAAGGAGTTAAGAAGAGATACTCTCCAATTTTCGATGGAGAGGTTGCCATAAATATTGACAAATGTAAGGTCTAACACATCTTCCCACCCTTCTGAGTTGTCCGTACTCGGAAAAACAAAAGTGGGAGTATTGCCCCTGTTACATATAGTAAAGTTATTTTCAATTATATAATTAAAAAGAGACTCACCTCGCTCATTAATTTCAGTGCTGCTCCAGATTGAGTGCCTCGCGTTCGCATCACTCCCTACAAGCAGACTTGTTTGTCTGGCTTTTGCCTTCGCCACAAGAGTACGCACCTCCTCAGGTGGTGACTCTTTGTCAAGCGCCATGTATGAAGATGCAAGAATCAAGCCCTCCGCTTGTTTTCCCTCTAACCTTACAACTGTTAAGTCAGAAGTGCTAAAGTTTGGACACAGAAAAGCTTTTAAGTGTTTTTTAGCTAAAATACAAGTTCTAGGCTTACCTTGATTCTGATTGTCGGGCTTGTAGAATAAATCGTATTGGCTGTCATTAAGGCCTCTAATCGCAAGGCCATTAACCCATGGCTCTTGTACAAGGGCGACATCTATATCTTCCTCACTCAGGAAGATCCTCAGGTTATCCGAGGCACATTTTGAGTGCTTCAGATTAGCCTGGATGATGCGTAGCTTGTCGTTTTTAATTGGCAGGTGGAACTGCAGGGCCAGGATCCAGCGCCTCACCGGGGGCTCCAACCTGCATGGTGACATCGTCTACCTCGACAATATCACCCAGGGTGGGGCCTGACTGCAGAATCTTTATAGAGACACTTTTGATGCCGAACCTCAGCTTGAATTGTGCCTCTTCTAGGGCTTTGCGACTAGCCTCGCTGATCCTCAGAAGATAGACCGCGCTATTCTTGCGCGGTTCCTCTGTCTTGATGACTACCCAGTCATTCATAATCATAGGAATCCGCGGATTCAGCCGTTGAAGGCTCCTGATCAGCTCCGCTCCAGTTGGCTTAATGCTCATCAGTGGCAACAAGATACGAGCCAATGGTTTTCTAGGAACCTCCCTGGCGGGAATGAGCTTGAGCTTCAAGCCCTTCCAGTCGTTGCTAATCTTAGCAACTCCTTTGCCAAGGAAATCCGTTGAAAAGTCGTCTGCGCACCTTATCACTTTGTAACCCCTGAGCATTTCGCCGGAGTCAAAGCTGGGATAGGGACCTTCTTTTGCCGAGATTGTGTACTGGAAGACCAATTCCGAGAGCTTGGCCTCGATTGAGTTCCACGCTGACATCAGAGCTCTGTTGTCTGTGGAGAGCTCATCTACAATCGCCACTTGGAGGTTGTCTCTGACGACCTCACTCAAGGCGAGCGGTTGCGCTGTCGCCCTCGGAGTCTCTTTTCCAGCACTGCCACCAAGTTTGGTTCTCTTTTGAGGTGGCTTCTCCTCCTCCAGAGACCTGTTCCTCTTGGTGGATTTTTCTTTTTTGCTGGGTAGCGCACTCTTCTCCCGACTGTTGAATTCTTCAACAACTTTTTGGTATTTTATTTTGTCGGCAGCATCACGCTCATGTACCTTTCCGGCTTTTACATTTTCGGCAATCTTGCCAAGAATGAAAGTAGCCTTCCTGTACTTGATCTTGAGCTGATCCGCAGGAGAGTGCTTGTTGGGCTTGGTAGCGTTGCTCTGGCGAGCCTTGCTACTTGAAATTACGGGCGTTTTTTGAGAGGGATGCTGAAGCACAGGGGTACTAGTACCTCCCGTGTTACCTCTAAGTGTAGCCTGCTCTGAGGTGCTAGCGTCTCTAGCTTCCCCTGAGCTACCTACAATAGTATCCTGACTGGAAGCCAGGAGTTCATCCTCGGACTCGATGGATTGGATTTTAACATATAAATTGGACGAAGACATGATTGAGGAGTTCGATTTGATTCCCACGAGTAAGACGGAAAAGAAGGTCACCCTCGGCAGAGCCGCATACCGAGGGAAGGTATAAACAACAAAAACCGTTAATCACCACAGGCCTCCGGCTGAGCTCGTTCATGGTTGATTTATCCCTCAACCTTTAATTCTTGGGCACGGATTTACTAGCTCACACCACCACTGAAACTAGGAACCTTGGATCTATGGTGAGAGAGGATTTCTGTGAGTTGTGCTATACAAGAAGTCAGAACCACACAGCGATCCAATCTAACCTTAGCTATCACCGTCTGACACCTACAGACCAAAACTGTGGTGACATTGTCCGCCCGGAACCCACTAGGAGGGTTCGATCAAGGATTTTTGCCGAGCAAGAAATAGTTCTACTATCTCAACATTTTTACATTGTACAGTACAGCAATGTGTAGGAAATCACAATTGGCATCCTCATAACAGACCAAATGAAATCCATGATCAAGAATATGTTTTAAAATGTTAATATATGAAGCTTTGATGGCTTTTGGAATTAAAATCTCAACGTCATCCTGATCAACAGAAAAACCGTATTTTATAAGGTCTTGAACAATTTCCAAATAGTTATTTTCTAATTTGTTTGCTGCAATTGAAAATGCACTTTTGTTGGTCGCATTATTTTTATCTGGGCTGTATTTAAGAACTTCTTTGACTATTAAGGATAATCCTTTTGAAACAGCTAAGTTAAGTATCGTTTCTCCATTTTTGAATTCGACATTTATGTCGGCACCATGGTTCATCAACAACTTAGCGTCTTCACTCTTAAATGCCTGTACAGCTAGGTAAAGTGGAGTTAACATATCTTTGCAGCGAGCATTGTCATCGGCTTTGCTTCTCAACAGCACTTTCATTGTTTCAACATGACCATGTTTAGATGCTAAGTGCAATGCAGTTTGTCCTTCCGTTATTACGGCATTCACGTTTGCTCCATGTTTTAAAAGCAGTTCAACAACCGAGGAGTTTTCAATATATCGTGCTGCACTGAGAAGAGGAGTAAATTGTTGTTTTGAATCATCAGTACAATTTACAGAAACACCGAGTTGCAATAGTTTTTCAGTAATTTTTCTGTTTTGTACTGCCAGATGAATACAGGAAGCACTGACATATGCTCCTCTATCTAAAAGAATATCAAATATTTTTTCGTTGCCTCTGATGATAGCTAACATTAGAGGAGTCAAACCTCTTTCATTTGGCACATTAATGTCAGCATTGCAATTCAGAAGCAATTCAACAGTTTCTATGTCACCACATCCAACAGCATAGTGTGTGGAGTATGTGTAGGATGTGTTTTGCTTCTTTTGCTATTGGCTTTTGAACCACTGAATAAAAGCAATTTAGTTATTTCTCGGTACCCTGAACATACAGATTTACGAAGAAGAACGTATCCATTTGCTTCGGATGCACCGATGCCGTATTCATTTAATAAATCCCTTATAGTTTCCAGTTTTCCGTACTCAACTGCTGATAACAGTTTCCTGTTTATTTCATTCATTGTTAATGTCTAATTAAGATATAAAGTTTACAGTAATGAGGTTTTGAGTTTAATCAGTTCGTCATTCGCCTTGTTTAAATGCACGTACCTTTAGGTTCCGCTTAAGGGCAGAGAGAAAAAACTAAATGAGTGAACCAAATTTCCTCGTCTCCGTCTCTTCGAAACTTCTTACTCTCATTTTTTATAGCGTGTTTAATTCGTATCGGTGTATACATGTTTTCACCTAGGAGAAGAGTATACAAAAAAACATCATTTCCGGGAAATGCGACATTTTTCATAGCCAAGAAGGCTATGTTTTTTAAAGTCTCATTATAATATTTGTAATTCTCATGAATTTTTTTTTAATTTTGCTAACATCTTGTCGTTTTTATATCTACAAAAATACTCCTATAATTCAAATTAATTTTAGCAAAACATTTTTGTTTGTCAATAAATAACGGAAGAAGTTATACCGGTAGCGCGTGGTGAATTTGTTTTTTTCTTCTTTTTCTCTAAGTTAAGCAATATTCACATGAGCACGACCAACGACCAACGAATGAACGAATATTCGTCGATTTTGACATTTCTTTCACATGAGAGTTTTTAATTCGTCGCGAATGAAGTTTGACATTCACCACCGAAACCAAAACAAGAACGATTTTTTTAGGTTAAGAACGCGCGATTTTTTTATTCGTTGCGAGTGTGGATAATGTGGAACGCGAATAAAGTTTGACAGTTCGTATCAACTATAATTTTTTTCGCGACGAATAAATTTGTTTTCTTAAATTTATTAATATATGTATGATATTGAAAAGTAAAAGTATGCATCATAAATCCAATGGAAACTATATTGCTATCGTTTTGTTAGGAATTTGTGTGGAAATATGTCTTCAAACGTATATAAACTCACATTTTATAATTCATTCGTCGTTCGTTGGTCGCGCTCATGTGAATGCTACTTTACAGATAGATGGCAGGAACAACCAAAACAAGAAAGGATGTGTGCAGAAAGTGTTTAACAAGGTTAAGGCTTTTTAGATTAGACTTTACTTGTATATATGGACGAGTAGATGTTTTTTATAAATGAATGTAATGTTTATTTCAATAGTAATACCTTAACTATTAACTTAACTACTATATTATCTAAAATATACTGCATTGAATTATTTTACATTGAATTATAAAAGGCGGAAATAATAAAGTTCTTTAGTTTACCGGGAATATTTATATAAAATATCCATATCTTCTGCAATTGCAGTATCAATCGATATTTTCTGGAAGTTAGTGTTAACGTAACATTTAGGTATTTGTCATGAATTACTTTTTAAACTTTTTTATACATCATAAAAATCAATTATAAAATTTGGCTGTGATAATAATTACTTGAACACAGCATTTTCTATGTTTATAGTTATTCAGGTTTAGCCCTTAACTTTGATTTGCATTTATTTATGAATAGCCTAAAAAGTTTAGCAAACATATATGAATAAGCCACAACTTTCCCTGACAGATTTTTCCTTGTCGCTATATAACTGAAAGATAAGATATAAATAGTTAGAACTGGAAAACTTATAAAAATGATGCATGAGACTTAAATTTTGGTTGAAGAACAAATTTGTATATTCTTTTCACAAAACCACTGAACTAGCGAGAATACAAATATTTTTACTTTTGTACAAAAATACTTTTCGGCATATATAGTTAAGCCTTTAAAAGCAACACACTACCTTAGGGGAAAGCAGTAAGAATAGCTTATCAGTTATCACCTATTCACAAATCTTATGCAATGAAAATTGGCAACAGAAGTAACAAGTTGACGGTCTTTTTACTTAGTGTCTACTTAAATCACTTATTTTCAGCATTTTGGAAATGTCGTGAGTAATGTAAAGAAAATAAACAACGAGTACACACAAATAAAATAGGAATGGAAAAAAGAGATATGAGTATATAAAAATGTTTTCAATGTTCCATGTTTACATTCTGTAACTCTCGTTTTCAATGTTCCTGCAACTCTCGCATCGACAAAATTAAGTGGATAAACTCTGAAAATTGAAACAAATCTGAGTTTTTTTGCATCTTTCAACGGTCTGAGCGAAAATTAAACGCATAAACGCAGCTAATAATACAAATAATAGTTGTAGTGCTTTCAGAGTTTTATGTTTCTAGGTCCTAATTCTCATTGGACTGTTGCACCACATAATTTATTTTACTTACTTAATGATTAAAACTGGCTTCAAATAACTAACTAATATTTATCTAAATGCGTAATTTAGAATTGTTTCTAAATCTTCATTGTTCTGGCACCTAACAAGAGTAATTAATTTCACTTCATATTCAAATGATATTACTCTCA
Organism: Eupeodes latifasciatus; assembly: GCA_920104205.1. Taxonomy (NCBI): domain Eukaryota; kingdom Metazoa; phylum Arthropoda; class Insecta; order Diptera; family Syrphidae; genus Eupeodes; species Eupeodes latifasciatus. Next base: position 70,827,754 of record OV049924.1, on the reverse strand, counting down.
AACGAACACAATGAGAGTACCAAAAAGTTGTTCATACACAATTTTGAATTTTCTTTGAACACCTCTGAACAGCTGACTACATCCGCCATTTTTCAAAGGTGGTCGCCATTTTTAAAGGTGGTGAGCAGAGAGAAAAGTTTTTTCTCTCTCGTGGTGAGTATGTACACAAACTTGCATAAGTGTTTGTTCCCCACATTTTTTTTATATGGAGTTAATACATATGTAAGTTGGTGGCCAAATCACAGCTTGTAGGCAAAAAGAGAGCAACCGTCGAAGTTGGTTCTCTCTATTAGTTCTTTCTCGATGTTAAGGGCCACTGCAGCTATTATTGCTTATAGCTCCTCTTATTTTCCTCGAAAGACTGAAATGAGTCTCGGCGACAAATTTTTTTTCACAAATTACTATCAAAAATACTGAATGGGAACTATGTTTTTGATCAAAAACACTTTATTTATTCATACAGTGTTTTGGTTTTTGATTGCAATCATGCAGAGTTTTTCAATTCAATTCAATTATATTTATTGAGACTTTTTTTTTACATTAAATACATTTGTAAACTTAAGACTAAGAAGAAATAAAAGTAAAAATATAGCTGACTTAGATAGATGAATAGATAAATAAAAACTGTTAAACACTACAATTAAATGAAAATTCTTGACTTTGCCGCCGCCCGTACCGACATCGCTCACCGTCCGTCATAAAAACATTTTTTTTTGTTCAATCTAATAGTGAGCCGTCAAATTTGTTTGCGGATTCTATTGCTTAAATGATTAATGCATAATATCGAGAAAAAACATATTGTTTTTTGAGGGAGAAGTCATTGAAATTTTCATTTGTTAACTAAAAAGTTAATTAACAATATGAAAATCAATAAATAATTTAAATTTTTAAATATCTTATCAAAGTACAACTATTAAACTATAAATACTGGAAGCTTCATTAAAATATCTTTAATAGTTTTTTATTTATTGATTTCTTAATTAAAAGTCATAAAAATGTTCACTAAATTTATTTATTTAAGAACCTACAATCCTCCTCACCCTCATTTTGGTTGTTTCAAAAAACGGGCAAATGGCTAAGGACATTGTAATGGCTTTTTGCATTCGGAAAAGGCCATTATACAAAAAATCCTTTTTAAGTAAAAAATTTAAAAATTAATGTCTCCTTCTAGACTTAACTTGATTTAATGAAAAAAATAATAAATTAAATTCAAAATTACGATTTTCCTCAAAATTTTAATAAAATGTTCATTTATTGTTTTTAATTTTTGAAAATATATTTGAGTTGAAATTAAATTTTTACCAAGTCTTAGTATTGTTTTTTTAAGTTTTTTTATTTTGTATACAAAAACTGTCAATTCGATTTTTCTCAAAATTTTACCAGTTGTTAAAAAAGTTATTTTTCGTTGCATTTAATTATTTTAGGACATTTTTTTTTTCAGTTTTTTGATTTACAAAAAAAAAAACGATTTTAGATTTTTTCCAAAAATATATGTACGTGTTTGGTATCACGTTACAATATATAAAATAAAATTTAATTCATTGGTTCACCTTTTTTTTAAATTTCTATGGTAAAAAAAACACCCACTCAATTTTTTGAGAGTCTGTCTGCATTATTATCTGTATAACAAAATTCATTTGAAGTCGATATCTCCACTGGTTCATGAGCTCTGGACGACAAAAAAGTCGAGAAATGTCAAAATTTTCAATTCAACAAATTGGACCAATTACAATAACTTCCTATGGGAAGTTAATAACATTTGAATTTTCCCATGAAACTTATATTCTGATTCTTTTGTTTGTCTTGTTGTTTTTTTTTTAATTTTCTTCATTCCCAATCAACCAATCAAAAAACCACATTATATAGAACTAGCGGCCCGTCCCGGCTTCGCACGGGTAGACATAAATAGGTACAGATATTTAAGTTATAAGAATTATAATTAAAACGACCATGAATCACTAATTTAGAAAACATTTTTTTGTCCTATCATTAATACTCTTCGCAGCGTATGCGATGAAAGACATTTTATGGCTTATTTTTTTACACCTTCGGTTGGTTTTAATAGGAATTTCAAAAGATTTCTGTAGTAATCTAGTACTAAATATAGCCTATGTTACTCAGTGATAATGTAGCTTTCTAATGAAAAAAGAATTATTAAAATCGGTCCAGTACTTTTTGAGTTTATTCGTTACATACACAAATACAAATCTTTCCTCTTTATAATATTAGAATAGATATAAATAATAAATTATAACAAAAATGTCTTTTCATTGCCTCCCTCGAACTTTCACTGTGTTTGTATACATTCTTCTCTATCTTCGGTTTTTTTAATAATCTGGAATTTTTCTTATTTTATATTGGAATTCTAGCTCATTTTAAGAAGCCAGTTATAGCTATCATTGAAATCGATCCGGAAAAATTTTTGAATCGAAATTTGACGGTGTTTCCCTTTGATTAGAAATGAAAATTATATACTGATATCACACACTGAAATCACACAAAGAATTTTTGTTGAGAAAAAAAATTTTAATTGCACATTTATTTTTCTCTAAAAATGTTTTTTTCTATTTTCCGGACGGAAATTCATTTTCCTGAACAGCTGATACTTTTATGTTCAAAAGTGAAACGAATCGTTCCACTGATTTGTGTTCCAATTTCACACAATTCCAATGACAGATTTCTGTCAGTAAAAATTTGTCGGTGGCTTTCAATCGAAAATTTTTTCAATGACAGACCTGTCAAAAAAATTCCAATGTTTGTTTTCAATGATGAAAACCAATGATAGCTATAGGTATAACTGGCGCCTTACCCCCATCACAATACATTCTACACGTAAAACATGTGGAACGAACTGTTTAGGAACCATTAAAAGATGTCAGGCCGAGTGTCCTCTTCATGATAGTACTATTCAAATACATATATATACAAAGGAACCGCTTGAAGTTTTTAATTTTCCTCAAAAACATCACTGCAGCAATTTATTCTACCAAAATTAAATGGGAACAGAACACACAAAATTGACTAGGAACATGTTCCATTACCACCATATGATCTGATCCGGCTGTCAAAATTTTTGTTTAGTTTTGTTTTTTTGTTTTTTTTCATATAGAAAACGAGAAACACAAAATCCTCCCCATTCAAGCTAAAACAACTTGATTTTATGAATTTGCGCAGTATAATCAAAATAAATCTATAATTTTTCAAATGCAAATATCCACCATATCCATTGTCGTCCAGGAGAGAGCTAGAGCTAGCTTCAATCCAGTATCAGTTTGCTAAGGGATGTTCATTCACCAACAATGACCGCAAAAAATAAAATAAAATCATTCCATTTTAAAAAGAAGTGAACAAGTTTATTTTTTAAGTTTCATGTAGATAAAAAATGTCTACGAGAAAAAGTACAAATAGTTTTTTTTTTACAATTCTGTGGTGAAAAAATAAATAACTCATCTTACGAAATTCCAATTCTAACACGGAAAACTCATTTGCTCTGCGAAGAAGTCTTTAACTTATTCCATAACTCTTTTTTGTATCACAATAATTCGAAATAAGAAGGAAAACTTCTAAAAAATGGCGTTGGCCAGTGGATCCTTGCTAAAAGCTCAAACACCATTGCAGCAATTATTGGAGGATATCAATTTCCAGAGAACCAAGGAAATGCGACAATTGTTGAAAGACGGTGAGTTCTTTTATGTTTCTATATTTCAATCAAAATTATATAAAGCTTCTATTGGCCAAGAAAAAGTTGGCTTTCAAAGGACATACCTAACTACTTTCCCTACCTTCTTCCTAAAATTTTAGTCTGTTATCGATTTTATCGTTGAGTCTTCAGCCCAACATAGTAGTAAGTCTGTTTGTAGGTACATCATAATGTGTTTGAAAAAGGAATATACAATGCGACTCCCCTGCATCTCACCTTGTGCATTTTAATGACGCCCAAACAAAAGCAGAGACGATAGGGTTGAGTTTATTGTTTTCACAGATAATAATAAATCGATTGATTGAATTGAATGGTTTGAAAGTATACAACAAAAATCCCCCTCATGTGGGAGCCATTCATAATACAGAATTATTGTGATTGAACCTAAGTACCTACATGTACTTTGTAAGTCGTTACACGTTACGCAAAAAATAAATAAATAAAATAAAGTAATGCTGATGAGTAAACTTGGTTCTCTTCTGGGTGCATTTTGATGTAACTTGAGAATTTTCGTCAATGTGTACTGTACCTCCTTCTGCATCCACTTGAAACTCTGTTTGTTTTTCGTTCTTGCATCTTTTCCATGTTCTTATCTCCAATAGAAGATGCCATTGTTCATTTATGACCTGCTCAAGGGATAATGTATATAAATACCTATAGGTATCGCCTTACAACAAAATTGGAAGCCACCCAATTTCGTTCAAGAAGAATATATCTGTGAATAAAAATCTCACCATACTTGATAAAGTTGATGAATGGAAATTGAGTTAGGAAAGAAAACTCATATAAAAATGTTATCTATGTAAAATTTTAACACCACTGAACAATGAAAACCTTATCTTAAAGACAATTTAATCTTGTCAGTTTTCTGTTGTCTTCTATTTTTTATCAATTTTTGTAAACATTTAACTATTTGGAATCTCATGCCTTCTTGAGAAGTTTTACTTTTATTATAAGTATTTTTATAAAAATTTCAAACATTTATGTAGATAGAAATTTTCTTCCCACATCGCTTAAAATTTTCGCTTTAAATTTGAAAAAAAGACACAAATGATATGGAATTAAAAAATTGATGCCGCAAAAAGATTAAGCAAAGCTGATAGGGTTTCGATTTGTATTTAAACAACTTAAGCAATTTTTGTATGGAATTTTTGCACTTTTTTAAGTATAAAACTTATAAACTGTTATCCTACTAATGTACTAATTTTCTTCCGTACATTATTGATTGTAAAACAAAATGGCACTCTATATTTTTGAAATCATAAGACAACAGACACTCTAATAAGTGACCCTAATTCCTCAGGATTATAAACTGCCACATAAAAGATCCGATTAGTTAAAAGTAATTAAGGGATAGATTATTTCTTTATTTATGAAGAAAAAGGTGTATAAAAAAGCCCAACACTTTTAGTTTTATAAAAGGTTATTATCATTACATATTTAAGTCTTTATCTGTGGGTGGTTGGATGTTGTAGGAATTGATGGCCCCGAGCTGTATCGTTTACTACACATCAAGTTCTTATATTACCTTCACATTCGTAAACGTCGCATACTGGTCTTGACGTTCTTAGATTGTAAGCGCGGGTGTTTTGACCAAGGCTTTGAAGTTAGTGCATTTAGCTAACGACTCGGCCACGTTTAAAAAACATAATCCTTATTAAAGAGACGCAGAAAACAACCTTTTAAAGTAGCAACGAGCCCGGAGTACGTTCTCGGTGACTACAATGCTAAAGTCATGAATGAAAAGGTCTTTGGCGGATTAGTTGGAAAGCACAATCTCCACGAAAACGACAACAGATATTACTTCCGACGAATTGACTTTGCAGCAGCTATACGATGATAAGTACCATACAAATCATACCGATACACACAGCAACCTGCCGACCTCTAATCAGTCGAAATGACAAGTGCTAATTGGCGCAACGTTTACTCTGACCACTTTCTTAAGTTGAGAGCATGACTCTCCCAACGAAAAGAAAGTAAAGGCCGCACAATGGAAGAAATTAAATCCTGCATGCCTTAGCACATAAGAGAATGCCAGAGACTACAGTGAACAATTGAACGGGAAATTCTCAGGCGTGGAACCGTGATATCATTACTGAGACTATCACAGTCTATCAGCTATCAAGAAAAGATTCTTGGTATGATGATGAATTCGAGAGCTAAATGCACGAATGCAAATGTTGCAAAGAAAAGCAGAGCAGCTAAAGAATAGTACCGGGGAAAAAGAAAAAAAACTCTGCGTAGAAAGAAAAAAAGCATCCGTATCTCAGTTGAGGTATCTCGATGAGTCCACTACCGCCACCAACACATGCCGGTTCTACAAAAATTGCAAAGCAAATATCATCTGGTTATAGAACCAGCACGCACTCCTCGAAACAGCGAAGTAACAGGCAATGGAAGGGGTTAAGAAACTGATCCAAAAGCTTTCCGGCGGCTCGGCATGAACCAGCTCATCAACAAAGTATGGGAAGAGGAAAGTATGCCGACCAATATTTCCAAACGATAAAAAAGCCGATGTGCTGCAAAACTTACAGAAGCATATCCCCGCTTAATGTTGCCTACAAAATCCTTTCCAACGTATTATATGAGCATCTTAAACCTTTCTGCAACACTATGATCGGCATATACCAGTGGGGGCTTCACACTAGGCAAATCAACGATAGAAACAAATATTCACATTAAGGCAAATTCTGGAATCCAACTAATATCAAGTCGAAATCTATTACCAAGTTTTGCAGAGTATTTAGTATTCTTAGTATAACAACTCAAATTAGACTACTGAACCAACCATTATTGAATTCGTTCTAAATACGAAGTTTAAATGCAGGTTTAAACTGTTTATTGCATTTATGTCCGTGGTGTGATGGTTAGTGCGTAGGAATGCCAGAGGGCTTGCCATCTAAAGTGTTTTTTTTTCATGGGTACTGCCTCTTTTGAAGAATTGAAAAACCCTCCAAGAGTAATTCTTATTATGAAAAGTGCTTTCTTAAATTAGCCGTATTGTGCTTTAAACTGTAGGACCCTTCATCTCAAGTAACATTACTCGCACATAGAAGTGGCTGAGACTTGTAAGTCACTAGGCCTTAGTTCTCAAGAGACTGTTGCCCCACCTAATTTATTTATTTATGGAGAGTTGTAAGTTGTATTTTTTAAATTTGTTTCTTACCAATACGCTTTTTATTGTAACAGAATTTGCAAGCTAAGAACGTTTCTAATATTTTTTCCACCACTGTACGTACTAGATATAGCTTTAGGCAGAAAAGCTTCAAAGTGGTGACCAACAAATTGATAAAAAAAATGTTAGTTTTCGCCTAATTCAATTGAAATTTGTTCAATTCAATGAAAAAAGAAAATGCGTATACGCGCGAGAAAACTGCTTTTATATTGTTTCGTTACACATTTGTTATGAACACAGACTTCAAAATTTCGAGGTTTATTTTTATTCGTAAGTGGCATAAAGGCGTACATTTTTTTGAATAAATTAAATAAATAAATTAGGTGGCGCAACAGTCCGTAGAGAACCAGGGCCTAGTGACTTACAACTCTCAACCATTCCTGTGTGCGAGTAATTGCAGGGATGGAGGGGACCTACAGTTTATATGCCGAATCCCAAAGGCTAATTTGAGAAAGCACTTTTCATGACAAGAAGTACTCTTGGAGAATTTGTCAATTCTTCGCAAGAGGCAGTACCCGTGACAAAACTTTAGGTGGTACAGGCAGGGATCGAACCCAAGACCTCTCGCATGACAGTCCAACGCACTAACCGTCATGCCACGGGTACTATACATTTTTTTTTAACGTTTGATACATTTTTTGAATGTGTTGGCTAATTTCTCCTGCTAAAGGTCACTATTAGAAAAGTTGTTGATTATTCTGGCATGTTAAGAACAACGTGCATTCCTATTTATTTATCTAATCTTAAATTTTATACTGTACCAACTTTTAAATATGTTTTCACTTTAACTAGAAACATAACAGGAAGCTTGAAATAAAACAAACAAAAATCATTTCAAATAAAAAATTAAAAAATTATATTTGTGTCAAAATACAATTCAAATAAAATTTAAATCATCAAGACAATCAAGCTGTTGGAAGGGTACTCCATCAGATAATAACCAAAGCCGAAATCAAAAGGATATATTATCATAAGGACAGAAGCATGGAAGCGGAGGAGGTGCTAATGATATGGTGCAGCTTTTCCTTGGCTTTATTTTTATCAAATCTTGTGCTCCATGTCAATGAAATGTGATTTTCCAGCAAGACAATTGAATGTCTCCTAGAAATTGGTTTTGGCAAATTCGGATTAAGTTTTTAGTCACGATATTAGAAAAGGAGATAGTGAAATGCGCGACAGTTGTGGTTTCTTCAAAAGCGTTTTTGTTTTTCTTTAAATTTGTGTTCTTTAATTATTACCTACCACTATTGTCGAAATTGGAAACTTTCAAACTGAAAATCATGTGTCAAAATATTATTTTCCTAAAATGGTTAAATAAAAGCCAGATTGTCAAAATATAGTGATAAAGCGTAAAATCATTTTTTTATTTGAGAATTTGAATTTAAAGCCGTCAACCTCAACCGATTCACCTAAACGAAACTAAAAGAAAAATTAAAAGTTTTTCTTAACTCACCTTAATTAGCTTTGAAAACCCATTTGTTTTCACCTTCTTTTCTTTTGCATATAAAATAAAAACAGTTATTTTAATTTTTGTAAGTTTTTCCTAAAAAAAACTCAAATATTTATTTTTGTTTTTCTGTTTTAAGTTTTTGTTTTTTTTTGTTTAATATAAAAATTATAACTATTAAAAAGTATGCATTAAAATATATAAAATTGAATAAAAATCTAAAAAAAAGAGCAACAATAATTGTGTAATATAATTAATTATAAAATATAGTAATTAAAAAAAGTCGGTTTATGATCCTGTAACCAAAACAAATTACCAAGCCACTGTTTTTGTTTGTTGGTCAGAAGTTTTGATACCAAAAAAATAAACCGACATTCGAAATTATTGAACTTCAAAAAAAAAAAAAAAAAAATTACATATATTTAAAATAAAAATTAATAAAATTAAATTACATACCATTTTAGTCATTGTTGAAGAATAAATAAATAAAGTACGCTTTCAAAAGGACTTCATCGATATCCCTGCTTTCTTCATCTTTTGAATTTTCTTCATCTTTGGTTTTTTCTTCTGAACGATCTTGAGATATATTAAAGAATTCGTGCCATTCGACTTCTTTTATTTTGTTTGTTTTTGGTTCTCCCTGAAAAAAAAACTAAAAATAAAACCATATAAATAATGCAATTGAATAAATGCAAAACGAAATCCACAATATTTAAAATAAAAATCAACCAAAAATATGAACTTACAAATCTCCGGACTTCTTGTTTAAATAATTCGCAGTCGAATTTTTCTTTTTCTTTCATATTTTTATTTTCATTTTTCTTATTTTCCTCAAGTTCATTTTCCTTGGTCTGCATCCAGTCATTGGCCAACTAAATTTGATGAAAATATTTAATTTTTAAACACAAACATTTTAAATACAAAAATAAAATTTTCTTACATTTTTTACAGCACATTTTGCCATAGAAAACAAACTTCTTAGGGACCAAACCATTTTTCTATTTTTTTTTCACTTACACTTCACAAGCGACACTACTTTCGTAATGAATTTTTTGATTTTCGGAGTCGTATTTATAGTAAATTTTTAATTTCCAAGCATACTACAATTTCTATCATGAAAATAAAGGACAGTGCTTAATCTACACAGTGCTTTTTAGGTGAAAGTTGGGCATAAGCGGACCAAACAAATGGAGGTCTTGGAGATGGCCTCCTGATGCACTTTTTACTCAAAGTGCATCTAAACCATTCAAAAAATGCATTTCACCTATCTCCGAATATCGTGGTCCAAAATGACTTGAAAATGACTTGAAAGCAAGTCATGTGCGTTTGCACCTCCCGATGCACTTACAAAAATGCATTCCGTAACAGCAGTTAATATTGACGTCCGTCAGTTTGACACCTGTCACTTTTGACATCTGTCATTTTTGACATCTGTAATTTTTGACATCTGTAATTTTTGACATTTGTCATTTTTGACATCTGTCATTTTTGACATCTGCCATTTTTGACATTTGTCATTTTTGACATATGTCATTTTTTACATCTGTCATTTTTGACATTTGTCATTTTTGACATCTGTCATTTTTGACATTTGTCATTTTTGACATCTTGTCATTTTTGACATCTGTCATTTTTGACATCTGTCAATTTTGGCTTTCACTTTTGACAGCTGTCATTTTGAACTCTGCCATTAGTATCTAGAGAACTGACTTTAAATTTTGTCCTCTCTCGCCCTAAAATATTATTCGAAAAGATTTCGAGATTATGGAAACAATCCAAATTCAGAGTCTTGCTCATTGTGCCCAAACAAGGTTGGCTTCTTAAAAATAAGACATCCGTTAAATTCAAAAATACATTTGAAAATATTCTCAATAATACTTAAAACTTTTTCTGACATAAGAATTCAGAAACATCATACAATTTATTTATGCTGAAAACTGGCAAAAAAATTACCATGTAGCTAACATATGTCCTTATGTCAAAAACAGTAGCAAAATAACCTTCTTTAAACAAATCACGGGCCTTTGGAATTTTGATACCCGATGTTTTTTCAATTTAACGATTTTATATTTTTGAAGCATCTACATAAATATTAATTCTTTACAAATCACACAAAAGTTTCTTTTTTTTTTTTTCATTGAATAAAATTATGTCCGATTAATGATAAATTATGATTCTAAAAATGCATTGTCCTCCAAATGGCTGCAGTGCGTATCAGGGGCTATTCCTCATAGTTAGCTGAATTTTTTTTAATAAATATAATTTTGTAATATGTATATTATTTGCTAATTGAATTACTAACCAAAACTCAACAGCTGACTATAATGTTAAAAAATTCAGTTGTAGTTACATTATATGCAAGTTTTCTACAAATCTTCATTTCATGCAATAAAACTCTCATACAATAATTTATAATTTATATTAAAGCATTGGGCTTTTGGGCATCGCAAAAATTTGCGCTACTAAATTTCATACATTCTACACAAACAGATTTATGCACACATTCGAAAAAAAACCTATAAAAATAAACAGAAGGGTGAGCGCAAAAAAAAGCGACAACCAAGCGAAATATACAACACATTAAAGGCACACAACACAAAATGACAAAAGACAAAAGAGTCGCAACCATGAGTTTGATGTATCCTTTCTTTATACTTCGTATGGATTATGTGAGGAAAAACAAGACCGACGAATCGAACATGATCGTTGAACACGGCGAAAATTCATACCATTCGTTTTTAAAAGTAGAAAATTGTGTTAGGTTATTTTTATTTGTGTGAAAATGAGGTTTGCTAGCGAACTTCACACAGCAAGACAGGAATATGTTCGTTGGTTAGCGCTCTTTTTATTTTTAGCGATAATACTGATTTTTGGTGTCGATGTGTGGGGAAGGAGAAAATGGAACACAGGTGTTTGAGTTTAGTAGGCGGATTTTTCAAATGTTAAATAAGAAATAGTTTTTGTGTGAAAGCGGTTTTTATCTTGAAAGGAAAGTGACTTAAGCAAGTGCATTTTATTATAAATAAAGTTTTATTAGTTGAATATTGGATGTGTTATAATCGGTATGATTTTTATGTTCATATTTCTTATTGCAATTATTATTAACATAACTCCATACCAATTCATACATGATAGAGGTTAGGCTATTTGATTTCTTTAGAACAGCTCAAATCAAAACAAGCATTTTATTTTTAATGGAAGACATTTTTTTAAATAACAGTATCTAGTAGGTACTTACAACTAAGAATTATAAGCGGGTTCAAGTGAAACTATTAAGTCAAAATTTGGGAACAAATAAATAAAAATCAGTTTGAAGTGTAATTTTTCAAAGTTTTAATTAACGTCGTTTTCAATTGGCATTCTGGAATTGTTCTTCGATTCGGAATCCCAATTCAACAGTTTTTTTTATTCCGAAGAATCTGAAGTTTGGTGAGAATGTATTGGTTGAGTATGACATGTGTCACATACATATGTATACATATGTGTATTCGCGCTAAATTTCATTTTGTTTTTGTGCTGCAAACATGGAGGAAGTGAATTTGGATTGCTGTGATATTATTTTAGCTGAAAATTGTTTTCCATTTTGATTATATTTTTTTATAATTTTTATATCAATTTCAAGAAATCACTTCACTGCTGGTGTTACAAAAAAAAATGTCATTTGTCAAGTGTGACATTTGACATTTAAAATTTATGAATGTGTGAGTGATTCTGCTTCTGATTCTGTTTTTAAAACCAGAAGGGAAATTCTCTTCTTTTCAGAATCAGAACTGTCACTTTTGCCCAATTGAACGCATTCAGAATGCTTTTTTTCACTTCCAGATTGCCAATTGAAAACGACGTAAGTATGTATCTAAAGACATTTTTACTTGCGACATATAGGAACTATATGTACATATATGGCGAGTATTGGTTTCGTAAAAAAATTCGAACTCGAAATTTTAATCAAACAAGGCATTAGAATGGTAGAGGAGTCGAAAAAAGTGGGTCCCCCGCTTGCGTAAATCTGTCTGTCTGCCCTCATCTCTACATTCCGAACTATTGGATTCGATTGAGTTCAAAAAGGAAAATTAAGGTTTTAAGCAGATTTTTTTTTCTAAGAGTAAAAATAACAGTGGTTCCATACAAATGCCAAAAATCGAATAACCAACCGAAAGATTTTTACTAAATTTTACCTTGATAATTTTCTTAACTTAATTTCTTTCTATAAGAAAATAATTGCTTGGTATTGTTTCAGAAGGGTACCCCTCATAGAACCTGTATTTCGTTTTTAAGTTTACTCAAGAATTAATGAACCAATATCAATAATTTTTTTCTTCACAAGCTCTTATAAAGTCTGTTCTTTGAGGATTTTTCTAGATCAGAACAGCACAGGACAGCACAGTTTCGTGAGAAACGTCAGATCAAGTTAGAACAGTCAGTTAAACTTCAGTTGTCACAAAAAAAAAACAAAACAAATTGCAAATTGTGTGAATTTTTCGTTTCTCGCTTATTTTTTTCATTTTTTGTGTTTTTACTGTGAAAAATATTATTAAAAATTATTGAAATGGAAAATCAAGTGATTGCTAAGATAATACTAAATGAAAATGTTAGTGGTTCAGACACCGATAGTGATTTTTCGTCGGATTCCTCTTCAGATGATTGGAATGAAAGTGTGACGAATGTTATTACCTTTTCTTTGATGAAATGTAAAAGAAATTGCATTGAAAGTTATTATATTATATTTTATAATTATTTAATTAAACAAATAAAACAAATTGGCAAAATAACTTTATTTTAATTTTTTTAAATCACGAGAAAAAAACACAAAGCACATCCAAATCAAAACGTAAACAAAAAAAATGACAACTTCCATTTTGACATTTCTCACGATTCTGTTCTAACCTGATCTGACCTGATCTGACTCAAAAGCAAGAACAGAAAATCTTGTTCTAAACTGTTCTAGGTTTGTCAATGAACAGAAAAGTAGAACAGTTCAGCACAGAAAAAACCTCAATGAACAGCAAAAAGCTGTACTTTTCTGTCTAGAACAGTCCAGCACAGCGTCACTGAACAGACTTATAATGTCTTTATAATATTTGATGATCAATAATGTCAACACTTTGTTTGGATTTTTATGAAAATATAATTCGTTGCTTATTTATTCTTTAAGAAACACTGAAAACTATATGATAAATTGAACATTACCAGAACGAAAAAAATAACAAAGTAAGAGAACATAACGACTTATGCACCTGCATAGGATCAAATTCAATTCTTTTTCAATTAAAAAATATAATACAAATTGTATGAAGTTTAATTTGCAAATAATTGTATTCTATACACATTTCTATTTCACTTTGAAGCCATGGAATTGTAATTCTTTGACCAGCTAGATATTGAAATTATTAACCACTGTAAGTATAAGGAGCTGTGAATTCCAATCGACTGTTTTACTTTTAGCATGTATGAATCGGTACACTGCACGACTTAAGGATGGTGATTCAGATTATTTTTTGTTATTTTTTTTTTTGGATTTTGGATATATTCGATTAAAATAATTATATATTAAAAAACTATTAGGTATTTAAACAATTTTGGGCATTTATAAAATAATGTATCAATCAATATACGTAACTATACCATCATAATTTTCAATTTTTATAACTTGTGTATGGACACATAATATCCAGTTTTAGGCTATAAGTCGTTTTAAACAGATTCTTCTTTGTATGTTTAAAAATAGATACTTTATTTTAATGATATTGGTTTAACAATAGGAACTTTTATTTTGGTAGGAATCCAATACTTATCAAGCAAAGACCATAATTGAACAATTAGAACAAGATCGTTTTCGGAGAAGCTAATAATAGTCAATAATGGGCGTCCATGTCCAAAGCTTACAGATTTAAAATCAACACATAAGGATAGACACAGGGAGTATACTTGAAACTTTAGCGAAAATCAATATTCCCTTTACCAATGGCTAGCTGGTTGCGAGAATAAAAAGAAATTGTTTTGTTGGCCTTGTTTGCTTTTTTCTGGTATCTGTTCCGCCTGGAGTTTTTCGGGTGTGGAAAATCTTAACACTCTAACTACACTTAAAAAAAAACACAAGCTAAGTGCCTCCCATTTGCAATGTGTAATTAAACTAGCTACCTTTGGTCAGACTAGGATAGATGAAGCTTTAAGTTCCCAGTTAAAAGATGCTAATACACAACATAACATTATGGTGAAAAAAAATCGTGAGGTGTTGAAACGTCTTATAGATGTAACATGATTTCTTGCAAACCAGGAGTTGTCATTTCGAGGCCACAATGAATCAAGTTCATCTTTAAACCGAGGCAACTATATATTGAACTACTTAATTTACTAAAACAATATGATCCAATTCTATCTCAACACCTTGAAACATCAACAGTTTTTAAAGGAACCTCAATGTCTATCCAAAATGATTTATATTCAAAGCTGTTGCTGACCTTTTACGCGATCAAATTTCCGATATAGTCAAACAGTCAGAGTTTGTTGCAATTATACTTGATGAGACTTCTGACATTCAATTAAAGTCCCAATTATCAATTGTTTTTCGATATTACTTAAAGAAAAAAATTCTAGAAACATTTATTGGATTTATCGATGTAAGCTCAGGGCGGACTTTAGACGATTTATTTAAAATAGTCGAGACTCTCTTGGAAAAGTATGAAATTCAAGATAAACTTGTTGCACAGACTTACGACGGAGCTTCCGTTATGAGTGGTCATTTGAATGGACTTCAAGTGAAGGTGAAGACTATTTGTCCGAAAGAAATATTTGTTCATTGTTACGCCCACGTTTTAAATTTAGTTCTGTCTCAAGGATTAAGTAATATAAGAGAGTGTAGGATATTTTTTAGCACTCTGAATGGCACTGCAACGTTTGCATCACATTCAAGCAAAATAACGTATGCTTTAAAAGAAGTGTTAAAAAGAAAAATTCCAGGGTTAGCCACAACAAGATGGAGCTTCAGTTCTCGACTTGTAAATATAGTCCACTCCTACAAAGAAAACGTTCAACAATATTTTGAAGGCATCCAAGATAATGTGACAAATATATGGGACAGTAATGATTGAATGGCTGCAACGGGTTATTCAAAATTTTTAAAAACCTTTTATACAGTCTTTCTGTTGAACGTGTTTTCAAAACTTTTTGCACATTCAGATGTACTTTTTAATACCTTACAAAACCCAAACATAGACATTGTGTTTTGCACGAACCAAATTAAGAAAATGAAAGAATTTCTTGAAGTACAAAGGAACGAAGGGTTCGAAGACATTTGGCAAGCAACGTTGCTCACTGCCCCATTAGATGATGAGAAAAGGAAATCAAGAAATGATAACATGCTGGATCATCAAAGATGATAACCCCATTAGATGTTTTGCTCTGGATAGAGGAAAATGTAGCTGACAGTTTTGAGCAAGTTTACAAGCTTTCAAAACTGATCTTCACCATATCAGCTTCAACGGCTTCTGTGGAGCGTTCGTTTTCAGCTTTGAAAAGAATAAAAACGTATCTTCGAAATACGCAAGGGCAAGAATATTTAGTGAATTTAGCTCTTATCTCTATTGAGAACGACGTTTTAAAAGAGCTTAAAGATAACGTTAATTTTTATGATAAAGTCATAGCTCATAGACAATTTTATAAAAGCTGAAAGAAGAATTGATTTCATTTACCGCTGAGCAAGTTATTACGTTTTGTTTTAAATGTAAGTTTTTATATTTCGCACGGAGTTTATTTTTGTGTTATTATCTTTTGTTTGTGTTGCTCGTTATTACTTTTTTATTTATTTAAGGATTTATTGAACTATCGTTTTGAATAAAATGAATTATTGTTCTTGAAAAAGTATTTTGAACTTCTAGAAGACAGTAGCTAACCCTAAAATTATGACCAGGAATCGCCACTGGTGCGTATCCGTATTACATATACATATATTGATTAATTTTCATTGTTATTCGCATTCACAATTATTATTTTTATTTAAGACCGTGATCAAGATATTCATTTTCATTTTTATTATTTGATATCTTTCCAGAATGTGGTTTTGTGGTTCTTCAAGGGACAACCTATTGGACAGACCTTTTCGTGCGGCATTTTCTATTTCAATCCGAACCAGTTCATAGTATTGATTCTGATGACTTATTATTTTTCGTTAGAAAGAAGCATGTAAAGAGCTCTTCCAGGCATATGCCCAAATATGAGGTAAAACTAAAAACAAATAAATAAAAACTGACCTTAAAAACTTAAAATTGTTTTATTTTTATTTTAAAGACTGAAGTGGATGTGTTTCGAAAGGATTCACGTAAGCTTCCCATTGGTGACCCAGATGTCGATTGGGAGGAGACAGTCTACTTAAATATGGTTATACACCAATTTGACTACACACTAACGCTGGCAATTTGCACAAGAACATCCCCCAAGGAATTGCAAGTCCTACGAAGGCGTTCGCAACGCGTTTATGCCTCTCCAAGTCGTAGAAAAATGGACACATGAAGCATAGTGAAGCGGCGTTTGACCCTTAGAGTTTGTGGAATACACGTCAGCATCGTTTTCAAATAATACCTTAAACGCATCTGTATGATTTGTCTTTGCTAAAATATGAAGAACTGAATCGCCATTATTTCGCTTTAAATTAACGCAAGCCCCATTCGCTATGAGCATTTTCATAATTGAAGCATTACCTTTTGCTGCAGCAAGCATCAATGGTTAAAGATCTCCGACAAGACAATTAACATTGGTCGCATTCACAAAGCTAGTGGCTACGTAGTCAAAATTCAACTAGCTTTGTGAATGCAAAACTACACTACAAAGCTAGTCAATCTGGAACTGTCATATTATTGACAAATGCAAATATATAAAATAAGAAACATTTTTGATTTGATAACTTTAACTTATCTTTTGTGTTTTTAAATTCAATAAAATCAAATTTAAGACACAATTGGAATGATTTATATTTGTATTTCAATATTGAACGATTTATTTCATTTTGAATTCGTGTTACTTTACCGAGCAGCTGATTGTGAAACGTCAAAACCAGTGTGCACTAACTTTGTAGCCGAAAATTTTACACTACGTCGGAGGGGAAATTTCAACTACTTTTGTAGTTGGATTTAGCCAATCAGAATCCCTTGACTACGTAGCCACTAGCTTTGTGAATGCGACCATTTGCTTTGTATTCTAAAAGTACATCAACAACATTTGGGATGGTTTGTGAACATGCAATATGAAGTGCAGGTAGGTTTTTGTCATTAGTCTTAGCATCAACATTTGCACCCATGCTAAGGAGCATTTTGGCTATTTCGGCCTTCGTTTCGAAATTACAATTACCGCTGTAGCTCAACTGAAAGAAATTCATAAAAAGACCTTGTGAAGCACTCAAGTGCAATGTTGTCCTTCCGTGCTCATCAGTGGCTTCAATATCAGCTTTATTTTGAAGCAGAATCTCAACTAAATCCTTACAAACATTTCTGGTAGCAATCCTAAGCAGCTCCGGACTTTTTTGAACACTGGCTCCGTGCGATAGCAGCAATTTAGTCATCACCACATCTGAATTCTTAACTGAATAATATAAAGCGCGTTTCCCCAATTTGTCTGTTGCATCAACATTAAATCCATGGGTAAGAAATAGTTCTAGGGTAGGTAGGTAGAAATGGCTGTCCTGCTTCGCGCAGGACACAATTAGCGCTGAGTGCGCCGTTTTGATACCATACCTCGTGAGATTCTGAATGGATTTGAAAATGGGCTATGGATGGTGCACGTTCCGCACGTGCAGTCCTATGTAAAATATAAAATGTAATTTTATTCTCCTACCCTACGACCTATTATCTCATAGTACCATTTAGTGAGGGAGAAAAAAGGGGGGAGGGGGTTAAAGCCACTTTGTGCTATTTAGGTATGAGATCAAATCTTTGATCTTGAATTCTGAGAGTTCCTCAATACCGTTGAAGAATTCCTTACCCAAGTGGAGTGCTCTTTTCCTGGCCAGGGCCGGACAATGGCATAGAAAATGTGGGACTGTTTCTTTTTCATCCCGGTTCTCACAGCTACGGCAGAAAGAGTTATGTGGTATACCCAATTTTGCCGCATGCTCCCCTACAGGCCAATGCCCTGTGCAGGTAGCGACAATCCTGGCTATGTCATGCCTTGGTTTGGAAATTAAATTGATTGATTTTGGTTTGTTATAGGCGGGCCATATTTTCCTGGATATAACGCAACTCGTTAAACTACTCCACCTATGATTTGCTTCTGATGTGTATTTGGTCAGGATATTGCCCTTCACAACTCCAAGAGGAGCATATACTCTCACTGCCAGAGAGTTGTGAAGGGCTGATCCTTGCATAGCTAGCTCATCTGCCTTCTCATTACCCTCATAGCCCCTATGGCCCGGTATCCAGATAAGAGTGACGCTCATATCCAGTTCCTTTAGGGCCTCTTTACATTGCTGGACCAGTTTAGAGGATGATAAAGCTGAATCAATGGCTTTAATAGCTGCCTGACTGTCTGTTAGTATAGCTACATTTTGGTTCTGACGGATATTTTTAAGGGCTGTGCAAGCTTCCCTTATCGCCAACAATTCTGCCTGGAACACGCTAGCAAAATCGGGAAGTCTATAGGTTTTTGAAATTTCAAGAGATTCACAGAAGACACCTGCCCCAACACCGCATTCCATCTTCGAACCATCCGTGAAGATAATTGTGTCGAAGTCTTCCGTCACAACGCCTTCCTCCCAGTCGGTTCTTGACGGGAGCAAGACTCTAAACTTCTTTGAGGTGTCTAGGGTAGGGATGCAGTAATCGGTGGTTGTGGATAGGATGTCTGATGGTATCAGGCTTGTTTGGTTGCAGTGCCCGTAAGATCTAGGTTTCCAGCAGCCTATTTCTTTGAGTCTCAAGATACTGCAGGACACCTGATATTTGATAAAGAGGTCAATCGGAAGAAGGTCCAGGATGACGTTGAGTGCATCCGTTGGACAGGACCTGATTGCCCCTGATATCCCTACGCAAGCATTTCTCTGCACCTTTGTAAGCTTGTTTACTATGTAGGCTTTGGTGAGAGCGGGCCACCACACAATGGAACCGTAGACCAGTATCGGTCTTACAACCGCTGTGTATGTCCATTTTATCATTTTTGACTGGAGGCCCCACTTTTTGCCGAATGTTTTATTGCAGGCGTAGAAGGCGACACACGACTTTCTTACCCGCTCTTCGATGTTAAGCTTCGAGTTTAATTTGGTATCTAGTATTACACCCAAATATTTAGCACTGGAAGACAATGATAGTGCTTGTCCGTTCAACCGAGGTAGAGTGAAGGGTGGTACCTTGGTTTTGGTGGTGAAAAGCATCAACTCGGTTTTGTTGCTGTTAACACCTAGTCCGCAGCTCGCAGACCAGGTGCTTACTTTCTTCAAAGCCATATTAGTGATTTCACTGATCACGCTTGGAAATTTTCCTGAAACTAGAATGACCAAATCATTGGCGTACGCAACCGCTTTCACTCCACTGCTCTCGAATTTCACCAGAATGCTGTTTATGACCAAAAGCCATAGGAGAGGAGACAATACACCTCCTTGAGGTGTTCCTCTGCTGGCATATTTGGTACACGTTGAATATCCTAACTTTGATTGAATCCTCCTATTACCTAGCATGGATATTATCCACCTTCTAATGTAGTTCTCAACACCGAAGTCTGCAAGTGATTCAGCGATGGATTCAGTTAGGACATTGTTGAAAGCTCCTTCTACGTCTAAGAAGGTGGCTAGGGTATATTCCTTGAAATGAATTGTGTTTTCTATCGTTCTCACTACCTCGTGAAGGGCAGTCTCTGTAGATCTCATGTAGGCATGTTTCGAGTTAGATAGGGGACAACTACTCAGAATGCTCCTTATGTGATATTCTACAATTCTCTCCAGGGTTTTAAGAAGGAAGGAAGTAAGGCTTATAGGTCGGTAATCTTTGGCAGATTCATGCCCTCTTTTACCAATTTTTGGTAAGAAAACCACTCTTACCTGCCTCCAAGACATGGGGACATGGTTTAGTAAGAGGCAACCTTTAAAAATACTCTCGAGCCGTGGTACTACTAATTCAAGCTGATTTTGCAGCATTATAGGTAGTATTCCATCAGGGCCTGGAGATTTGTACGGCGAGAAGGTTTTAATATCCCAGACTATATTTTCTCTAGTTATAAGGGCGTTTACCTGCTCTATGGAGGTCGGCATGTTGAAAGTCAGATTGGATTCGGTTGGTTCTTCTGCACAACCTGGGAAGTGTGCGTTCATTAGTAGCTCTAATGTCTCCATTGGAGATGCTGTCCAGCTTCCATCTGGTTTTTTAAGAAATGAGGGGTTCAAATGTTCTTTCGATAGAACCCTACTAAGCCTGGCCGAATCTTTGATGTTTTCGATGGACTGACAGTACTCTTGCCGTCCTTGTTTTTTGGCTTGAGCTATAGAACGCTTGTATATTCTCAAGCAGTCCTTATAAGGCTGATAAAATTTATGTTTATAGCAGATATTAAAAATGGTTCTTGTTATTTTCCTCAGATTAGATAAGTCGTCATTCCACCAAGGTGGAAAGGTTTTCTTACTGTATCTTATCGGACAAGAGACCTTGAATGCAGTGTTTATAGAGTCCTCGGAGTTTGAAATCTCTAACTCAAGATCTGTTACCGAGTCGTAACTCGCGTTCGGTATACTGCGCAACTTTGAGCCAAAGATCTGACTAAATTTCTTCCAGTCAATTCTTCTTGGATTTCTATAGGGGGAAGGAGATTTTATATCGAATTTAAGATCAAATAGAATCCGTCTATGATCAGAAAAGGAGTTAAGAAGAGATACTCTCCAATTTTCGATGGAGAGGTTGCCATAAATATTGACAAATGTAAGGTCTAACACATCTTCCCACCCTTCTGAGTTGTCCGTACTCGGAAAAACAAAAGTGGGAGTATTGCCCCTGTTACATATAGTCAAGTTATTTTCAATTATATAATTAAAAAGAGACTCACCTCGCTCATTAATTTCAGTGCTGCTCCAGATTGAGTGCCTCGCGTTCGCATCACTCCCTACAAGCAGACTTGTTTGTCTGGCTTTTGCCTCCGCCACAAGAGTACGCACCTCCTCAGGCGGTGACTCTTTGTCATGCGCCATGTAAGAGGATGCAAGAATCAAGCCCTCCGCTTGTTTTCCCTCTAACCTTACAACTGTTAAGTCAGAAGTGCTAAAGTTTGGACACAGAAAAGCTTTTAAGTGTTTTTTAGCTAAAATACAAGTTCTAGGCTTACCTTGATTCTGATTGTCGGGCTTGTAGAATAAATCGTATTGGCTGTCATTAAGGCCTCTAATCGCAAGGCCATTAACCCATGGCTCTTGTACAAGGGCGACATCTATATCTTCCTCACTCAGGAAGATCCCCAGGTTATCCGAGGCACATTTTGAGTGCTTCAGATTAGCCTGGATGACGCGTAGCTTGTCGTTTTTAATTGGCAGGTGGAACTGCAGGGCCAGGATCCAGCGCCTCGCCGGGGGCTCCAACCTGCATGGTGACATCGTCTACCTCGACAATATCATCACCCAGGGTGGGGCCTGACTGTGCAGAATCTTTATAGAGACAGTTTTGATGCCGAACCTCAGCTTGAATTGTGCCTCTTCTAGGGCTTTGCGACTAGCCTCGCTGATCCTCAGAAGATAGACCGCGCTATTCTTGCGCGGTTCCTCTGTCTTGATGACTACCCAGTCATTCATAGGAATCCGCGGATTCAGCCGTTGAAGGCTCCTGATCAGCTCCGCTCCAGTTGGCTTAATGCTCATCAGTGGCAACAAGATGCGAGCCAATGGTTTTCTAGGAACCTCCCTGGCGGGAATGAGCTTGAGCTTCAAGCCCTTCCAGTCGTTGCTAATCTTAGCAACTCCTTTGCCAAGGAAATCCCTTGAAAAGTCGTCTGCGCACCTTATCACTTTGTAACCCCTGAGCATTTCGCCGGAGTCAAAGCTGGGATAGGGACCTTCTTTTGCCGAGATTGTGTACTGGAAGACCAATTCCGAGAGCTTGGCCTCGATTGAGTTCCACGCTGACATCAGAGCTCTGTTGTCTGTGGAGAGCTCATCTACAATCGCCACCTGGAGGTTGTCTCTGACGACCTCACTCAAGGCGCGCGGTTGCGCTGTCGCCCTCGGAGTCTCTTTTCCAGCACTGCCACCAAGTTTGGTTCTCTTTTGAGGTGGCTTCTCCTCCTCCAGAGACCTGTTCCTCTTGGTGAATTTTTCTTTTTTGCTGGGTAGCGCACTCTTCTCCCGACTGTTGAATTCTTCAACAACTTTTTGGTATTTTATTTTGTCGGCAGCATCACGCTCATGTACCTTTCCGGCTTTTTCATTTTCGGCAATCTTGCCAAGAATGAAAGTAGCCTTCCTGTACTTGATCTTGAGCTGATCCGCAGGAGAGTGCTTGTTGGGCTTGGTAGCGTTGCTCTGGCGAGCCTTGCTACTTGAAATTACGGGCGTTTTTTGAGAGGGATGCTGAAGCACAGGGGTACTAGTACCTCCCGTGTTACCTCTAAGTGTAGCCTGCTCTGAGGTGCTAGCGTCTCTAGCTTCCCCTGAGCTACCTACAATAGTATCCTGATTGGAAGCCAGGAGTTCATCCTCGGACTCGATGGATGGGATTTTAACATATAAATTGGACGAAGACATGACTGGAGAGTTCGATTTGATTCCCACGAGTAAGACGGAAAAGAAGGTCACCCTCGGCAGAGCCGCATACCGAGGGAAGGCATAAACAACAAAAACCGTTACCCACCACAGGCCTCCGGCTGAGCTCGTTCATGGTTGATTTATCCCTCAACCTTTAATTCTTGGGCACGGATTTACTAGCTCACACCACCACTGAAACTAGGAACCTTGGATCTATGGTGAGAGAGGATTTCTGTGAGTTGTGCTATACAAGAAGTCAGAACCACACAGCGATCCAATCTAACCTTAGCTATCACCGTCTGACACCTACAGACCAAAACTGTATTGACATTGTCCGCCCGGCACCCACTAGGAGGGTTCGATCAAGGACTTTTGCCGAGCAAGAAATAGTTCTACTATCTCAACATTTTTACATTGTACAGTACAGCAATGTGTAGGAAATCACAATTGGCATCCTCATAACAGACCAAATGAAGTCCTTGATCAAGAATATGTTTTAAAATGTTAATATATGAAGCTTTGATGGCTTTTGGAATTAAAATCTCAACGTCATCCTGATCAACAGAAAAACCGTATTTTATAAGGTCTTGAACAATTTCCAAATAGTTATTTTCCAATTTGTTTGCTGCAATTGAAAATGCACTTTTGTTGGTCGCATTATTTTTATCTGGGCTGTATTTAAGAACTTCTTTGAATATTAAGGATAATCCTTTTGAAACAGCTAAGTTAAGTATCGTTTCTCCATTTTTGAATTCGACATTTATGTCGGCACCATGGTTCATCAACAACTTAGCGTCTTCACTCTTAAATGCCTGTACAGCTAGGTAAAGTGGAGTTAACATATCTTTGCAACTAGCATTGTCATCGGCTTTGCTTCTCAACAGCACTTTCATTGTTTCAACATGACCATGTTTAGATGCTAAGTGCAATGCAGTTTGTCCTTCCGTTGTTACAGCATTCACGTTTGCTCCATGTTTTAAAAGCAGTTCAACAACCGAGGAGTTTTCAATATATCGTGCTGCACTGAGAAGAGGAGTAAATTGTTGTTTTGAATCATCAGTACAATTTACAGAAACACCGAGTTGCAATAGTTTTTCAGTAATTTTTCTGTTTTGTACTGCCAGATGAATACAGGAAGCACTGACATATGCTCCTCTATCTAAAAGAATATCAAATATTTTTTCGTTGCCTCTGGTGATAGCCAACATTAGAGGAGTCAAACCTCTTTCATTTGGCACATTAATGTCAGCATTGCAATTCAGAAGCAATTCAACAGTTTCTATGTCACCACATCCAACAGCATAGTGTAGTGGAGTATGTGTAGGATGTGTTTTGCTTCTTTTGCTATTGGCTTTTGAACCACTGAATAAAAGCAATTTAGTTATTTCTCGGTACCCTGAACATACAGATTTACGAAGAAGAACGTATCCATTTGCTTCGGATGCACCGATGCCATATTGATTTAATAAATCCCTTATAGTTTCCAGTTTTCCATACTCAACTGCTGATAACAGTTTCCTGTTTATTTCATTCATTGTTAATGTATAATTAAGATATAAAGTTTACAGTAATGAGGTTTTGAGTTTAATCAGTTCGTCATTTGCCTTGTTTAAATGCACATACCTTCAGGTTCCTCTTAAGGGCAGAGAGAAAAAAATAAATGAGAGCACCGAATTTCCTCGTGTCCGTCTCTTCGAAACTTCTTACTCTCATTTTTTATAGCGTGTTTAATTCGTATCGGTGTATACATGTTTTCACCTCGGAGAAGAGTACACAAAAAAACATCATTTCCGGGAAATGCGACATTTTTCATTTTTGTTTATTGATAGCCAAGAAGGCTTTGTTTTTTAAAGTCTCATTATAATATTTGTAATTCTCATGAATTTTTTTTAATTTTGCTAACATCTTGTCGTTTTTAAATCTACAAAAATACTCCTATAATTCAAATTAATTCTAGCAAAACATTTTTGTTTGTCAATAAATAACGGAAGAAGTTATACCGGTAGTGCGTGGTGAATTTGTTTTTTTCTTCTTTTTCTCTAAGTTAAGCAATATTCACATGAGCACGACCAACGACCAAAGAATGAACGAATATTCGTCGATTTTGACAATTCTTTGACATGAGAGTTTTTAATTCGTCGCGAATGAAGTTTGACATTCACCACCGAAACCAAAACAAGAACGATTTTTTTAGGTTAAGAACGCGCGATTTTTTTATTCGTTGCGAGTGTGGATAATGTGGAACGCGAATAAAGTTTGACAGTTCGTATCAACTATAATTTTTTTCGCGACGAATAAATTTGTTTTCTTAAATTTATTAATATATGATATTGAAAAGTAAAAGTATGCATCATAAATCCAATGGAAACTATATTGCTATCGTTTTGTTAGGAATTTGTGTGGAAATATGTCTTCAAACGTATATAAACTCACATTTTATAATTCATTCGTCGTTCGTTGGTCGCGCTCATGTGAATGCTACTTTACAGATAGATGGCAGGAACAACCAAAACAAGAAAGGATGTGTGCAGAAAGTGTTTAACAAGGTTAAGGCTTTTTAGATTAGACTTTACTTGTATATATGGACGAGTAGATGTTTTTTATAAATGAATGTAATGTTTATTTCAATAGTAATACCTTAACTATTAACTTAACTACTATATTATCTAAAATATACT
This sequence comes from Eupeodes latifasciatus, assembly GCA_920104205.1. Taxonomy (NCBI): domain Eukaryota; kingdom Metazoa; phylum Arthropoda; class Insecta; order Diptera; family Syrphidae; genus Eupeodes; species Eupeodes latifasciatus. The sequence goes on along the minus strand of OV049924.1, from coordinate 70,802,056 downwards.
GCATTGAATTATTTTACATTGAATTATAAAAGGCGGAAATAATAAAGTTCTTTAGTTTACCGGGAATATTTATATAAAATATCCATATCTTCTGCAATTGCAGTATCAATCGATATTTTCTGGAAGTTAGTGTTAACGTAACATTTAGGTATTTGTCATGAATTACTTTTTAAACTTTTTTATACACCATAAAAATCAATTATAAAATTTGGCTGTGATAATAATTACTTGAACACAGCATTTTCTATGTTTATAGTTATTCAGGTTTAGCCCTTAACTTTGATTTGCATTTATTTATGAATAGCCTAAAAAGTTTAGCAAACATATATGAATAAGCCACAACTTTCCCTGACAGATTTTTCCTTGTCGCTATATAACTGAAAGATAAGATATAAATAGTTAGAACTGGAAAACTTATAAAAATGATGCATGAGACTTAAATTTTGGTTGAAGAACAAATTTGTATATTCTTTTCACAAAACCACTGAACTAGCGAGAATACAAATATTTTTACTTTTGTACAAAAGTACTTTTCGGCATATATAGTTAAGCCTTTAAAAGCAACACACTACCTTAGGGGAAAGCAGTAAGAATAGCTTATCACCTATTCACAAATCTTATGCAATGAAAATTGGCAACAGAAGTAAAAAGTTGACGGTCTTTTTACTTAGTGTCTACTTAAATCACTTATTTTCAGCATTTTGGAAATGTCGTGAGTAATGTAAAGAAAATAAACAACGAGTACACACAAGTAAAATAGGAATGAAAAAAAGAGATGAGTATATAAAAAAAAAATGTTTTCAATGTTCCATGTTTACATTCTGTAACTCTCGTTTTCAATGTTCCTGCAACTCTCGCATCGACAAAATTAAGTCGATAAACTCTGAAAATTGAAACAAATCTGAGTTTTTTTGCATCTTTCAACGGTCTGAGCGAAAATTAAACGCATAAACGCAGCTAATAATACAAATAATAGTTGTAGTGCTTTCAGAGTTTTATGTTTCTAGGTCCTAATTCTCATTGGACTGTTGCACCACATAATTTATTTTACTTACTTAATGATTAAAACTGGCTTCAAATAACTAACTAATATTTATCTAAATGCGTAATTTAGAATTGTTTCTAAATCTTCATTGTTCTGGCACCTAACAAGAGTAATTAATTTAACTTCATATTCGAATGATATTACTCTCAAACGAACACAATGAGAGTACCAAAAAGTTGTTCATACACAATTTTGAATTTTCTTTGAACACCTCTGAACAGCTGACTACATCCGCCATTTTTCAAAGGTGGTCGCCATTTTTAAAGGTGGTGAGCAGAGAGAAAAGTTTTTTCTCTCTCGTGGTGAGTATGTACACAAACTTGCATAAGTGTTTGTTCCCCACATTTTTTTTATATGGAGTTAATACATATGCAAGTTGGTGACCAAATCACAGCTTGTAGGCAAAAAGAAAGCAACCGTCGAAGTTGGTTCTCTCTATTAGTTCTTTCTCGATGTTAAGGGCCACTGCAGCTATTATTGCTTATAAGCTCCTCTTATTTTCCTCGAAAGACTGAAATGAGTCTCGGCGACAAATTTTTTTTCACAAATTACTATCAAAAATACTGAATGGGAACTATGTTTTTGATCAAAAACACTTTATTTATTCATACAGTGTTTTGGTTTTTGATTGCAATCATGCAGAGTTTTACAATTCAATTCAATTATATTTAGGTATTGAGACTTTTTTTTACATTAAATACATTTGTAAACTTAAGACTAAGAAGAAATAAAAGTAAAAATATAGCTGACTTAGATAGATGAATAGATAAATAAAAACTGTTAAACACTACAATTAAATGAAAATTCTTGACTTTGCCGCCGTACCAACATCGCTCACCGTCCGTCATAAATACATTTTTTTTGTTCAATCTAATAGTGAGCAGTCAAATTTGTTTGCGGATTCTATTGCTTCAATGATTTATGCATAATATCGAGAAAAAACATATTGTTTTTTGAGGGAGAAGTCATTGAAATTTTCATTTGTTAACTAAAAAGTTAATTAACAATATGAAAATCAATAAATAATTCAAATTTTTATATATCTTATCAAAGTATGTACAACTATTAAACTATAAATCCTGGAAGTTTCATTAAAATATCTTTAATAGCTTTTTATTTATTGATTTCTTAATTAAAAGTCATAAAAATGTTCACTAAATTAATTTATTTAAGAACCTATGTACAATACTCCTCACCCTCATTTTGGTTGTTTCAAAAAACGGGCAAATGGCTAAGGACATTGTAATGGCTTTTTGCATTCGGAAAAAGGCCATTATACAAAAAATCCTTTTTAAGTAAAAAATTTAAAAATTAATGTCTTTTTCTAGACTTAACTTGATTTAATGAAAAAAATAATAAATTAAATTCAAAATTACGATTTTCCTCAAAATTTTAATAAAATGTTCATTTATTGTTTTTAATTTTTGAAAATATATTTGAGTTGAAATTAAATTTTTACCAAGTCTTAGTATTGTTTTTTTAAGTTTTTTTATTTTGTATACAAAAACTGTCAATTCGATTTTTCTCAAAATTTTACCAGTTGTTAAAAAAGTTATTTTTCGTTGCATTTAATTATTTTAGGACAATTTTTTTTCAGTTTTTTGATTTACAAAAAAAAAAACGATTTTAGATTTTTTCAAAAATATATGTACGTGTTTGGTATCACGTTACAATATATAAAATAAAATTTAATTCATTGGTCCACCTTTTTTTTAAATTTCTATGGTAAAAAAAACACCCACTCAATTTTTTGAGAGTCTGTCTGCATTATTATCTGTATAACAAAATTCATTTGAAGTCGATATCTCCACTGGTTCATGAGCTCTGGACGACAAAAAGTCGAAAAATGTCAAAATTTTCAATTCAACAAATTGGACCAATTACAATAACTTCCTATGGGAAGTTAATAACATTTGAATTTTCCCATGAAACTTATATTCTGATTCTTTTGTTTGTCTTGTTGTTTTTTTTTTAATTTTCTTCATTCCCAATCAACCAATCAAAAAACCACATTATACAGAACTAGCGGCCCGTCCCGGCTTCGCACGGGTAGACATAAATAGGTACAGATATTTAAGTTATAAGAATTATAATTAAAACGACCATGAATCACTAATTTAGAAAACATTTTTTTGTCCTATCATTAATACTCTTCGCAGCGTATGCGATGAAAGACATTTTATGGCTTATTTTTTTACACCTTCGGTTGGTTTTAATAGGAATTTCAAAAGATTTCTGTAGTAATCTAGTACTAAATATAGCCTATGTTACTCAGTGATAATGTAGCTTTCTAATGAAAAAAGAATTATTAAAATCGGTCCAGTACTTTTTGAGTTTATTCGTTACATACACAAATACAAATCTTTCCTCTTTATAATATTAGAATAGATATAAATAATAAATTATAACAAAAATGTCTTTTCATTGCCTCCCTCGAACTTTCACTGTGTTTGTAGGTATACATTCTTCTCTATCTTCGGTTTTTTTAATAATCTGGAATTTTTCTTATTTTATATTGGAATTCTAGCTCATTTTTAGAAGCCAGTTATAGCTATCATTGAAATCGATCCGGAAAAATTTTTGAATCGAAATTTGACGGTGTTTCCCTTTGATTAGAAATGAAAATTATATACTGATATCACACACTGAAATCACACAAAGAATTTTTGTTGAGAAAAAAAATTTTAATTGCACATTTATTTTTCTCTAAAAATGTTTTTTTCTATTTTCCGGACGGAAATTCATTTTCCTGAACAGCTGATACTTTTATGTTCAAAAGTGAAACGAATCGTTCCACTGATTTGTGTTCCAATTTCACACAATTCAAATGACAGATTTCTGTCAGTAAAAATTTGTCGGTGGCTTTCAATCAGGAAAAATTTTTCAATGACAGACATTTTTAATGAAAGCTATAAACGACCTGTCAAAAAAATTCCAATGTTTGTTTTAAATGATGAAAACCAATGATAGCTATATGTATAACTGGCGCCTTACCCCCATCACAATACATTCTACACGTAAAACATGTGGAACGAACTGTTTAGGAACCATTAAAAGATGTCAGGCCGAGTGTCCTCTTCATGATAGTACTATTCAAATATATATACAAAGGAACCGCTTGAAGTTTTTAATTTTCCTCAAAAACATCCCTGCAGCAATTTATTCTACCAAAATTAAATGGGAACAGAACACATAAAATTGACTAGGAACATGTTCCATTACCACCATATGATCTGATCCGGCTGTCAAAATTTTTGTTTAGTTTTGTTTTTTTTTTTTTCATATAGAAAACGAGAAATACAAAATCCTCCCCATTCAAGCTAAAGCAACTTGATTTTATGAATTTGCGCAGTATAATCAAAATAAATCTATAATTTTTCAAATGCAAATATCCACCATATCCATTGTCGTCCAGGAGAGAGCTAGAGCTAGCTTCAATCCAGTATCAGTTTGCTAAGGGATGTTCATTCACCAACAATGACCGAAAAAAATAAAATAAAATCATTCCATTTAAAAAAGAAGTGAACAAGTTTATTTTTTAAGTTTCATGTAGATAAAAAATGTCTACGAGAAAAAGTACAAATAGTTTTTTTTTTACAACAATTCTGTGGTGAAAAAATAAATAACTCATCTTACGAAATTCCAATTTTAACACGGAAAACTCATTTGCTCTGCGAAGAAGTCTTTAACTTATTCCATAACTCTTTTTTTGTATCACAATAATTTGAAATAAGAAGGAAAACTCCTAAAAAATGGCGTTGGCCAGTGGATCCTTGCTAAAAGCTCAAACACCATTGCAGCAATTATTGGAGGATATCAATTTCCAGAGAACCAAGGAAATGCGACAATTGTTGAAAGACGGTGAGTTCTTTTATGTTTCTATATTTCAATCAAAATTATATAAAGCTTCTATTGGCCAAGAAAAAGTTGGCTTTCAAAGGACATACCTAACTACTTTCCCTACCTTCTTCCTAAAATTTTAGTCTGTTATCGATTTTATCGTTGAGTCTTCAGCCCAATATAGTAGTAATTCTGTTTGTAGGTACATCATAATGTGTTTGAAAAAGGAATATCCCCTGCATCTCACCTTGTGCATTTTAATGACGCCCAAACAAAAGCAGAGACGATAGGGTTGAGTTTATTGTTTTCACAGATAATAATAAATCGATTGATTGAATTGAATGGTTTGAAAGTATACAACAAAAATCCCCCTCATGTGGGAGCCATTCATAATACAGAATTATTGTGATTGAACCTAAGTACCTACATGTACTTTGTAAGTCGTTACACGTTACGCAAAAAATAAATAAATAAAATAAAGTAATGTTGATGAGTAAACTTGGTTCTCTTCTGGGTGCATTTTGATGTAACTTGAGAATTTTCGTCAATGTGTACTGTACCTCCTTCTGCATCCACTTGAAACTCTGTTTGTTTTTCGTTCTTGCATCTTTTCCATGTTCTTATCTCCAATTGAAGATGCCATTGTTCATTTATGACCTGCTCAAGGGATAATGTACATATATAAATACCTATAGGTATCGCCTTAAAACGAAATTGGAAGCCACCCAATTTCGTTCAAGAAGAATATATCTGTGAATAAAAATCTCACCATACTTGATAAAGTTGATGAATGGAAATTGAGTTAGGAAAGAAAACTCATATAAAAATGTTATCTATGTAAAATTTTAACACCACTGAAATATGAAAACCTTATCTTAAAGACAATTTAGTCTTGTCAGTTTTCTGTTGTCTTCTATTTTTTATCAATTTTTGTAAACATTTAACTATTTGGAATCTCATGCCTTCTTGAGAAGTTTTACTTTTATTATATGTATTTTTATAAAAATTTAAAACATTTATGTAGATAGAAATTTTCTTCCCACATCGCTTTAAATTTTCGCTTTAAATTTGAAAAAAAGACAAATGATATGGAATTAAAAAATTGATGCCGCAAAAAGATTAAGCAAAGGTGATAGGTTTTCGATTTGTATTTAAACAATTTAAGCAATTTTTGTATGGAATTTTTGCACTTTTTTAAGTATAAAACTTATAAACTGTTATCCTACTAATGTACTAATTTTCTTCCGTACATTATTGATTGTAAAACAAAATGGCACTCTATATTTTTGAAATCATAAGACAACAGACACTCTAATAAGTGACCCTAATTCCTCAGGATTATAAACTGCCACATAAAAGATCCGATTAGTTAAAAGTAATTAAGGGATAGAATTATTTGTTTATTTATGAAGAAAAAGGTGTATAGAAAAGCCCAACACTTTAGTTGTATAAAAGGTTATTATCATTACATATTTAAGTCTTTATCTGTGGGTGGTTGGATGCTGTAGGAATTGATGGCCCCGAGCTGTATCGTTTACTACACATCAAGTTCTTATATTACCTCCACATTCGTAAACGTCGCATACTGGTCTTGACGTTCTAAACTTGTAAGCGCGGGTGTTTTGACCAAAGCTTTGAAGTTAGTGCATTTAACTAACGACTCGGCCACGTTTAAAAAGCATAATCCTTACTAAAGAGACGCGGAAAACAACCTTTTAAAATAGCAACGAGCCCGGAGTACGATCTCGGTGACTACAATGCTAAAGTCAGGAATGAAAAGGTCTTTGGCGGATTAGTTGGAAAGCACAATCTCCACGAAAACGACAACAGATATTACTTCCGACGAATTGACTTTGCAGCAGCTATACGATGATAAGTACCATACAAATCATACCGATACACACAGCAACCTGCCGACCTCTAATCAGTCGAAATGACAAGTGCTAATTGGCGCAACGTTTACTCTGACCACTTTCTTAATGTGACCAAGTTGAGAGCATGACTCTCCCAACGAAAAGAAAGTAAAGGCCGCACAATGGAAGATATTAAATCCTGCATGCCTTAGCACATAAGAGAATGCCAGAGACTACAGTGAACAATTGAACGGGAAATTCTCAGGCGTGGAACCGTGATATCATTACTGAGACTATCACAGTCTATCAGCTATCAAGAAAAGATTCTTGGTATGATGATGAATTCTAGAGCAAAATGCATGAATGCAAATGTTGCAAAGAAAAGCAGAGCAGCTAAAGAAGAAAAAAAGCATCCGTATCTCAGTTGAGGTATCTCGATGAGTCCACTACCGCCACCAACACATGTCGGTTCTACAAAAATTGCAAAGCAAATATCATCTGGTTATAGAACCAGCACGCACTCCTCGAAACAGCGAAGTAACAGGCAATGGAAGGGGTTAAGAAACTGATCCAAAAGCTTTCCGGCGGCTCGGCATGAACCAGCTCATCAACAAAGTATGGGAAGAGGAAAGTATGCCGACCAATATTTCCAAACGATAAAAAAGCCGATGTGCTGCAAAACTTACAGAAGCATATCCCCGCTTAATGTTGCCTACAAAATCCTTTCCAACGTATTATATGAGCATCTTAAACCTTTCTGCAACACTATGATCGGCATATACCAGTGGGGGCTTCACACTAGGCAAATCAACGATAGAAACAAATATTCACATTAAGGCAAATTCTGGAATCCAACTAATATCAAGTCGAAATCTATTACCAAGTTTTGCAGAGTATTTAGTATTCTTAGTATAACAACTCAAATTAGACTACTGAACCAACCATTATTGAATTCGTTCTAAATACGAAGTTTAAATGCAGGTTTAAACTGTTTATTGCATTTATGTCCGTGGTGTGATGGTTAGTGCGTAGGAATGCCAGAGGGCTTGCCATCTAAAGTGTTTTTTTTTCATGGGTACTGCCTCTTTTGAAGAATTGAAAAACCCTACAAGAGTAATTCTTATTATGAAAAGTGCTTTCTTAAATTAGCCGTATTGTGCTTTAAACTGTAGGACCCTTCATCTCAAGTAACATTACTCGCACATAGAAGTGGCTGAGACTTGTAAGTCACTAGGCCTTAGTTCTCAAGAGACTGTTGCCCACCTAATTTATTTATTTATGGAGAGTTGTAAGTTGTATTTTTTAAATTTGTTTCTTACCAATACGCTTTTTATTGTAACAGAATTTGCAAGCTAAGAACGTTTCTAATATTTTTTCCACCACTGCTGTACGTACTAGATATAGCTTTAGGCAGAAAAGCTTCAAAGTGGTGACCAACAAATTGATAAAAAAAATGTTAGTTTTCACCTAATTCAATTGAAATTTGTTCAATTCAATGAAAAAAGAAAATGCGTATACGCCCGAGAAAACTGCTTTTATATTGTTTCGTTACACATTTGTTATGAACACAGACTTCAAAATTTCGAGGTTTATTTTTATTCGTAAGTGGCATAAAGGCGTACATTTTTTTGAATAAATTAAATAAATAAATTAGGTGGCGCAACAGTCCGTAGAGAACCAGGGCCTAGTGACTTACAACTCTCAACCATTCCTGTGTGCGAGTAATTGCAGGGATGGAGGGGACCTACAGTTTATATGCCGAATCCCAAAGGCTAATTTGAGAAAGCACTTTTCATGACAAGAAGTACTCTTGGAGAATTTGTCAATTCCTCGCAAGAGGCAGTACCCGTGACAAAACTTTAGGTGGTACAGGCAGGGATCGAACCCAAGACCTCTCGCATGACAGTCCAACGCACTAACCGTCATGCCACGGGTACTATACATTTTTTTTTAACGTTTGATACATTTTTTGAATGTGTTGGCTAATTTCTCCTGCCAAAGGTCACTATTAGAAAAGTTGTTGATTATTCTGGCATGTTAAGAACAACGTGCATTCCTATTTATTTATCTAATCTTAAATTTTATACTGTACCAACTTTTAAATATGTTTTCACTTTAACTAGAAACATAACAGGAAGCTTGAAATAAAACAAACAAAAATCATTTCAAATAAAAAATTAAAAAATTATATTTGTGTCAAAATACAATTCAAATAAAATTTAAATCATCAAGACAATCAAGCTGTTGGAAGGGTACTCCATCAGATAATAACCAAAGCCGAAATCAAAAGGATATATTATCATAAGGACAGAAGCATGGAAGCGGAGGAGGTGCTAATGATATGGTGCAGCTTTTCCTTGGCTTTATTTTTATCAAATCTTGTGCTCCATGTCAATGAAATGTGATTTTCCAGCAAGACAATTGAATGTCTCCTAGAAATTGGTTTTGGCACATTCGGATTAAGTTTTTAGTCACGATGTTAAGAAAGGAGATAGTGAAATGCGCGACAGTTGTGGTTTCTTATACGAGTTCAAAAGCGTTTTTTTTTTCTTTAAATTTGTGTTCTTTAATTATTACCTACCACTATTGTCGAAATTGGAAACTTTCAAACTGAAAATCATGTGTCAAAATTCTATTATTTTCCTAAAATGGTTAAATAAAAGCCAGATTGTCAAAATATAGTGATAAAGCGTAAAATCATTTTTTTATTTGAGAATTTGAATTTAAAACCGTCAACCTCAACCGATTCACCTAAACGAAACTAAGAGAAAAATTAAAAGTTTTTCTTAACTCACCTTAATTAGCTTTGAAAACCCATTTGTTTTCACCTTCTTTTCTTTTGCATATAAAATAAAAACAGTTATTTTAATTTTTGTAAGTTTTTGCTAAAAAAAACTCAAATATTTATTTTTGTTTTTCTGTTATAAGTTTTTTTTTTTTTTTGTTTAATATAAAAATTATAACTATTAAAAAATATGCATTAAAATATATAAAATTGAATAAAAATCTAAAAAAAAGAGCAACAATAATTGTATAATATAATTAATTATAAAATATAGTAATTAAAAAAAGTCGGTTTATGATCCTGTAACCAAAACAAATTACCAAGCCACTGTTTTTGTTTGTTGGTCAGAAGTTTTGATACCAAAAAAATAAACCGACATTCGAAATTATTGAACTTCAAAAAAAAAAAAAAAAAAATTACATATATTTAAAATAAAAATTAATAAAATTAAATTACATACCATTTTAGTCATTGTTGAAGAATAAATAAATAAAGTACGCTTTCAAAAGGACTTCATCGATATCCCTGCTTTCTTCATCTTTTGAATTTTCTTCATCTTTGGTATTTTCTTCTGAACGATCTTGAGATATATTAAAGAATTCGTGCCATTCGACTTCTTTTATTTTGTTTATTTTTGGTTCTCCCTGAAAAAAAAACTAAAAATAAAACCATATAAATAATGCAATTGAATAAATGCAAAACGAAACCCACAATATTTAAAATAAAAATCAACCAAAAATATGAACTTACAAATCTCCGGACTTCTTGTTTAAATAATTCGCAGTCGAATTTTTCTTTTTCTTTCATATTTTTATTTTCATTTTTCTTATTTTCCGTAAGTTCATTTTCCTTGGTCTGCATCCAGTCATTGGCCAACTAAATTTGATGAAAATATTTAATTTTTAAACACAAACATTTTAAATACAAAAATAAAATTTTCTTACATTTTTTACAGCACATTTTGCCATAGAAAATAAACTTCTTAGGGACCAAACCATTTTTCTATTTTTTTTTTCACTTACACTTCACACGCGACACTACTTTCGTAATGAATTTTTTGATTTTCGGAGTCGTATTTATAGTAAATTTTTAATTTCCAAGCATACTACAATTTCTATCATGAAAATAAAGGACAGTGCTTAATCTACACAGTGCTTTTTAGGTGAAAGTTGGGCATAAGCGGACCAAACAAATGGAGGTCTTGGAGATGGCCTCCTGATGCACTTTTTACTCAAAGTGCATCTAAACCATTCAAAAAATGCATTTCACCTATCTCCGAATATCGTGGTCCAAAATGACTTGAAAATGACTTGAAAGCAAGTCATGTGCGTTTGCACCTCCCGATGCACTTACAAAAATGCATTCCGTAACAGCAGTTAATATTGACGTCCGTCAGTTTGACACCTGTCACTTTTGACATCTGTCATTTTTGACATCTGTCATTTTTGACATTTGTCATTTTTGACATTTGTCATTTTTGACATCTGTCATTTTTGACATTTGTCATTTTTGACATCTTGTCATTTTTGACATATGTCATTTTTGACTTCTGTCATTTTTTACATCTGTCATTTTTGACATTTGTCATTTTTGACATGTGTCATTTTTGACATTTGTCATTTTTGACATCTTGTCATTTTTGACATCTGTCATTTTTGACATCTGTCAATTTTGGCTTTCACTTTTGACAGCTGTCATTTTGAACTCTGCCATTAGTATCTAGAGAACTGACTTTAAATTTTGTCCTCTCTCGCCCTAAAATATTATTCGAAAAGATTTCGAGATTATGGAAACAATCCAAATTCAGAGTCTTGCTCATTGTGCCCAAACAAGGTTGGCTTCTTAAAAATAAGACATCCGTTAAATTCAAAAATACATTTGAAAATATTCTCAATAATACTTAAAACTTTTTCTGACATAAGAATTCAGAAACATCATACAATTTATTTATGCTGAAAACTGGCAAAAAAATTACCATGTAGCTAACATATGTCCTTATGTCAAAAACAGTAGCAAAATAACCTTCTTTAAACAAATCACGGGCCTTTGGAATTTTGATACCCGATGTTTTTTCAATTTAACGATTTTATATTTTTGAAGCATCTACATAAATATTAATTCTTTACAAATCACACAAAAGTTTCTTTTTTTTTTTTTCATTGAATAAAATTATGTCCGATTAATGATAAATTATGATTCTAAAAATGCATTGTCCTCCAAATGGCTGCAGTGCGTATCAGGGGCTATTCCTCATAGTTAGCTGAATTTTTTTTAATAAATATAATTTTGTAATATGTATATTATTTGCTAATTGAATTACTAACCAAAACTCAACAGCTGACTATAATGTTAAAAAATTCAGTTGTAGTTACATTATATGCAAGTTTTCTACAAATCTTCATTTCATGCAATAAAACTCTCATACAATAATTTATAATTTATATTAAAGCATTGGGCTTTTGGGCATCGCAAAAATTTGCGCTACTAAATTTCATACATTCTACACAAACAGATTTATGCACACATTCGAAAAAAAACCTATAAAAATAAACAGAAGGGTGAGCGCAAAAAAAAAGCAATAACCAGGCGAAATATACAACACATTAAAGGCACACAACACAACTGACACAAAATGACAAAAAAGACACAAGAGTCGCAACCAAAAACACTCCATTACCAAGACCGGAATCTCAGACTGACATTTCAGTTTGCCTACAAGCTACTGAGGACTAAATGTGAGAAAGTGTGCGTGAAATGATTCAAAAAACCAAACACATTCTCACATTTAGTCCTCAGGCCCATCAAAATGCTTCATTATAGTAATCAGCCCCATCTAAATGCTTCATTTTGAATGTTGCATGGCCTCGTTCAAAAACTAAACAATCCTAACCAACAAAATCTGAAGTGCTGACATGGTCTTAAATTGGAAGATTTGTATAGCTTTTTAATTTCAATCCAAATAAATGTTGTTAATGTGTATTAAATAAAATAAAATTGACCAAATACATATTTAATGATTTATTAGTGCTGTATTTTGTTTACCTAAATTATTTGCGAACGCAACATGCGCTGCAACTGGTTAAGTATAATTGAAAATGGACAAAAGTGTAACTCAATGCTTTGTAAAACAACAAAACAGTAAATTTGTTCAGCTTTTGTTTGCTTAGAGCATTTTTTTGGCGAATTTAGAAGTTTTTTTTTTACGAGAAGCATACTTGTAAAGTTTCATTGCCAAATTTAGCTAGTTCAGATTCCTCAATTAGATTAGTATTTTCATCATTTAAGCAGTTCGATAATTGCAAGACCAAATTTTAGTTTTGTTTGTTGCAGAAATATTCCTGAAAATTTCTTTTTAAGGGACTATGTTAGAGTTAGAATTTTGTTTGTAGTTAGATTTTGGAATACAAATTTGAGGGAACCATGTTTTAAAAATAAGTTGCTTTGTGTAAAGCATCTTTAAGGAATAGAAATAGGCAATATGTTTACACACAATACCAACTAAATGAGTGCAATAAATAGATTTAAGTAACTTTTTTTTATTCCAGTATGGGGAAACCGAAAGCCCAATAGAAAAAAATGGTATACGCGCCAAAATCCATACTTCTTGACTAAATAATGTTATCTTCTATGTTTACGCATAAAATTACGAATTTTGTAGCGTATGAAAATTTCTAGATATTTTACAATCTGAAAAATTAATTATGCTATGAAATAATTGGCTGCTATTAATGCTAATTTTTTTTCTAAAAAGTTGATGAAGGTTAGCCGAAGCGGAAATTTTTTTAATGAACATACCTAAAATATTATTGGCTTTCTCAAAAATATTTTTCTACACTAACCTCTGCTTTATACCTGAAACTATTGTTTATGTATATTTTCTTCTATGTTCTGCATTTATGAAATGTAATCTATGGAAGTATTTACTATATTAAGAAAAACATGTACGTAAAACTCATTCATTTGTTTCACTTTTAGCAGCATTTTTACTAAACATACCCTTCAAACAATAATAAGTAAACTTGAACTTTGGTAACTAAACATTTTTAAGGAATGAATGAAAATTATATTTTGCGTTAAACTGTGGAAACTCACTAAAAAAACTTCTGTACGTCAACAATAAACATTCATGACGATTACATGTTCTATTGAATTAGTTGTGCATGAATTCAGAACGATTTTAAGACGTTTTCATTTTGTGATATGTCAAAATTTGCATTTTATTTGCTCTGCATTTATTCAACAGATTCGCTATAATCGTTCTGATTACTTTTTTAAAACATTGGTGTTCCTTTGATGCATAGTTTTTTTTGATAGCAAATACATGTATGCTTCCATCAATCAAGAATGTTATGGATAAGATATTTTTCGATTATAACTATTTTTTTAAATATACAAACTATAAATATACTTGGATTAATTAAATTGATACAGATTTTAATTACTTGCAAAAAAAAATATTTGGGCCGTTCATTAACGAAAATTTATTAGAATTCGATACAAAAATTGCGCTCGCACCCTTAATTTGATGGTTCTTCGAACGCATCTTTGATACAAAAATCCGAGGTTAATTTTGAAATTTGAAGAATTTCGTAGTGATTTTTGTAAATTAGTGAATTAATTATAATAAACTGATGGTGAACATGCTTTTTTGAAGACAAAAATGTACATTGGTTCGCTATCAAGAAAATGACTGCAAAATTAAAGCTTAAAACTGACTTCTTCATCGAAAAAAAGTAAAAAGAAAAACCTGAAAAAAACTTATTAACCCCTCCATTTTGTTTTTGCTGTGCAAAATGCCGCTAGCCCACGGCATCGTTTTTTTTTGTTTGTGCTCACATCTATTCATGGATTAATTGTCAAAATTACAAATACAACAATGTAAACAAACGGGTTTTGGAGAGTGAAACGTACGAAAGATTCCGGTCTTGGTAATAGAGTGTTTTTGTTCTACACAAACAGATTTATGCACAATTTCGAAAAAAAAACCTATAAAAATAAACAGAAGGGTGAGCGCAAAAAAAAGCGATAACCAGGCGAAATATACAACACATTAAAGGCACACAACACAACTGACACAAAATGACAAAAGACAAAAGAAAAAGAGTCGCAACCATGAGTTTGATGTCTCCTTTCTTTATACTTCGTATGGATTATGTGAGGAAAAACAAGGCCGACGAATCGAACATGATCGTCGAACACGGCGAAAATTCATACCATTCGTTTTTAAAAGTAGAAAATTGTGTTAGGTTATTTTTATTTGTGTGAAAATGAGGTTTGCTAGCGAACTTGACACAGCAAGACAGGAATATGTTCGTTGGTTAGCGCTCTTTTTATTTTTAGCGATAATACTGATTTTTGGTGTCGATGTGTGGGGAAGGAGAAAATGGAACACAGGTGTTTGAGTTTAGTAGGCGGATTTTTCAAATGTTAAATAAGAAATAGTTTTTGTGTGAAAGCGGTTTTTATCTTGAAAGGAAAGTGACTTAAGCAAGTGCATTTTATTATAAATAAAGTTTTATTAGTTGAATATTGGATGTGTTATAATCGGTATGATTTTTATGTTCATATTTCTTATTGCAATTATTATTAACATAACTCCATACCAATTCATACATGATAGAGGTTAGGCTATTTGATTTCTTTAGAACAGCTCAAATCAAAACAAGCATTTTATTTTTAATGGAAGACATTTTTTTAAATAACAGTATCTAGTAGGTACTTACAACTAAGAATTATAAGCGGGTTCAAGTGAAACTATTAAGTCAAAATTTGGGAACAAATAAATAAAAATCAGTTTGAAGTGTAATTTTTCAAAGTTTTAATTAACGTCGTTTTCAATTGGCATTCTGGAATTGTTCTTCGATTCGGAATCCCAATTCAACAGTTTTTTTTATTCCGAAGAATCTGAAGTTTGGTGAGAATGTATTGGTTGAGTATGACATGTGTCACATACATATGTATACATATGTGTATTCGCGCTAAATTTCATTTTGTTTTTGTGCTGCAAACATGGAGGAAGTGAATTTGGATTGCTGTGATATTATTTTAGCTGAAAATTGTTTTCCATTTTGATTATATTTTTTTATAATTTTTATATCAATTTCAAGAAATCACTTCACTGCTGGTGTTACAAAAAAAAATGTCATTTGTCAAGTGTGACATTTGACATTTAAAATTTATGAATGTGTGAGTGATTCTGCTTCTGATTCTGTTTTTAAAACCAGAAGGGAAATTCTCTTCTTTTCAGAATCAGAACTGTCACTTTTGCCCAATTGAACGCATTCAGAATGCTTTTTTTCACTTCCAGATTGCCAATTGAAAACGACGTAAGTATGTATCTAAAGACATTTTTACTTGCGACATATAGGAACTATATGTACATATATGGCGAGTATTGGTTTCGTAAAAAAATTCGAACTCGAAATTTTAATCAAACAAGGCATTAGAATGGTAGAGGAGTCGAAAAAAGTGGGTCCCCCGCTTGCGTAAATCTGTCTGTCTGTCTGTCTGCCCTCATCTCTACATTCCGAACTATTGGATTCGATTGAGTTCAAAAAGGAAAATTAAGGTTTTAAGCAGATTTTTTTTTTTCTAAGAGTAAAAATAACAGTAGTTCCATACAAATGCCAAAAATCGAATAACCCACCGAAAGATTTTTACTAAATTTTACCTTGATAATTTTCTTAACTTAATTTCTTTCTATAAAAAAAATAATTGCTTGGTATTGTTTCAGAAGGGTACCCCTCATAGAACCTATATTTCGTTTTTAAGTTTACTCAAAAATTAATGAACCAATATCAATAATTTTTTTCTTCACAAGCTCTTATAATGTCTTTATAATATTTGATGATCAATAATGTCAACACTTTGTTTGGATTTTTATGAAAATTTAATTCGTTGCTTATTTATTCTTTAAGAAACACTGAAAACTATATGATAAATTGAACATTACCAGAACGAAAAAAATAACAAAGTAAGAGAACATAACGACTTATGCAACTGCATAGGATCAAATTCAATTCTTTTTCAATTAAAAAATATAATACAAATTGTATGAAGTTTAATTTGCAAATAATTGTATTCTATACACATTTCTATTTCACTTTGAAGCCATGGAATTGTAATTCTTTGACCAGCTAGATATTGAAATTATTAACCACTGTAAGTATAAGGAGCAGTGAATTCCAATCGACTGTTTTACTTTTAGCATGTATGAATCGGTACACTGCACGACTTAAGGATGGTGATTCAGATTATTTTTTGTTATTTTTTTTTGGATTTTGGATATATTCGATTAAAATAATTATATATTAAAAAACTATTAGGTATTTAAACAATTTTGGGCATTTATAAAATAATGTATCAATCAATATACGTAACTATACCATCATAATTTTCAATTTTTATAACTTGTGTATGGACACATAATATCCAGTTTTAGGCTATAAGTCGTTTTAAACAGATTCTTCTTTGTATGTTTAAAAATAGATACTTTATTTTAATGATATTGGTTTAACAATAGGAACTTTTATTTTGGTAGGAATCCAATACTTATCAAGCAAAGACCATAATTGAACAATTAGAACAAGATCGTTTTCGGAGAAGCTAATAATAGTCAATAATGGGCGTCCATGTCCAAAGCTTACAGATTTAAAATCAACACATAAGGATAGACACAGGGAGTATACTTGAAACTTTAGCGAAAATCAATATTCCCTTTACCAATGGCTAGCTGGTTGCGAGAATAAAAAGAAATTGTTTTGTTGGCCTTGTTTGCTTTTTTCTGGTATCTGTTCCGCCTGGAGTTTTTCGGGTGTAGAAAATCTTAACACTCTAACTACACTTAAAAAAAAACACAAGCTAAGTGCCTCCCATTTGCAATGTGTAATTAAACTAGCTACCTTTGGTCAGACTAGGATAGATGAAGCTTTAAGTTCCCAGTTAAAAGATGCTAATACACAACATAACATTATGGTGAACAAAAATCGTGAGGTGTTGAAACGTCTAATAGATGTAACATGATTTCTTGCAAACCAGGAGTTGTCATTTCGAGGCCACAATGAATCAAGTTCATCTTTAAACCGAGGCAACTATATATTGAACTACTTAATTTACTAAAACAATATGATCCAATTCTATCTCAACACCTTAAAACATCAACAGTTTTTAAAGGAACCTCAATGGCTATCCAAAATGATTTATAATCAAAGCTGTTGCTGACCTTTTACGCGATCAAATTTCCGATATAGTCAAACAGTCAGAGTTTGTTGCAATTATACTTGATGAGACTTCTGACATTCAATTAAAGTCCCAATTATCAATTGTTGTTCGATATTACTTAAAGAAAAAAATTCTAGAAACATTTATTGGATTTATCGATGTAAGCTCAGGGCGGACTGCAGACGATTTATTTAAAATAGTCGAGACTCTCTTGGAAAAGTATGAAATTCAAGATAAGCTTGTTGCACAGACTTACGACGGAGCTTCCGTTATGAGTGGTCATTTAAATGGACTTCAAGTGAAGGTGAAGACTATTTGTCCGAAAGAAATATTTGTTCATTGTTACGCCCACGTTTTAAATTTAGTTCTGTCTCAAGGGTTAAGTAATATAAGAGAGTGTAGGATATTTTTTAGCACTCTGAATGGCACTGCAACGTTTGCATCACATTCAAGCAAAAAAAAGTTATCTTTAAAAGAAGTGTTAAAAAGAAAAATTCCAGGGTTAGCCACAACAAGATGGAGCTTCAGTTCTCGACTTGTAAATATAGTCCACTCCTACAAAGAAAACGTTCAACAATATTTTGAAGGCATCCAAGATAATGTGACAAATATATGGGACAGTAATGATTGAATGGCTGCAACGGGTTATTCAAAATTTTTAAAAACCTTTTATACAGTCTTTCTGTTGAACGTGTTTTCAAAACTTTTTGCACATTCAGATGTACTTTTTAATACCTTACAAAACCCAAACATAGACATTGTGTTTTGCATGAACCAAATTAAGAAAATGAAAGAATTTCTTGAACTACAAAGGAACGAAGGGTTCGAAGACATTTGGCAAGCAACGTTGCTCACTGCCCCATTAGAAGATGAGAAAAGGAAATCAAGAAATGATAACATGCTGGATCATCAAAGATGATAACCCCATTAGATGTTTTGCTCTGGATAGAGGAAAATGTAGCTGACAGTTTTGAGCAAGTTTACAAGCTTTCAAAACTGATCTGCACCATATCAGCTTCAACGGCTTCTGTGGAGCGTTCGTTTTCAGCTTTGAAAAGAATAAAAACGTATCTTCGAAATACGCAAGGGCAAGAATATTTAGTGAATTTAGCTCTTATCTCTATTGAGAACGACGTTTTAAAAGAGCTTAAAGATAACGTTAATTTTTATGATAAAGTCATAGCTCATAGACAATTTTATAAAAGCTGAAAGAAGAATTGATTTCATTTACCGCTGAGCAAGTTATTACGTTTTGTTTTAAATGTAAGTTTTTATATTTCGTACGGAGTTTATTTTTGTGTTATTATCTTTTGTTTGTGTTGCTCGTTATTACTTTTTTATTTATTTAAGGATTTACTGAACTATCGTTTTGAATAAAATGAATTATTATTCTTGAAAAAAGTACCCGTGGCATGATGGTTAGTGCGTTGGACTGTCATGCAAGAGGTCTTGGGTTCGATCCCTGCCTATGCCATCTAAAAATTTTTTCACGGGTACTGCCTCTTGCGAGGAATTGACAAATTCTCCAAGAGTAATTCTTGTCATGAAAAGTGCTTTCTCAAATTTGCCGTTCGGATTCGGCTTAAAACTGTAGGTCCCTTCCATCCCTGACAACAGTACTCGCACACAGGAATGGTTGAGAGTTGTAAGTCACTAGGCCCTAGTTCTCAAACGGACTGTTGCGCCACCCAATTTATTTATTTATTTTTATTCTTGAAAAAGTATTTTGAACTTCTAGAAGACAGTAGCTAACCCTAAAATTATGACCAGGAATCGCCACTGGTGCGTATCCGTATTACATATACATATATTGATTAATTTTCATTGTTATTCACATTCACAATTATTATTTTTATTTAAGACCGTGATCAAGATATTCATTTTCATTTTTATTATTTGATATCTTTCCAGAATGTGGTTTTGTGGTTCTTCAAGGGACAACCTATTGGACAGACCTTTTCGTGCGGCATTTTCTATTTCAATCCGAACCAGTTCATAGTATTGATTCTGATGACTTATTATTTTTCGTTAGAAAGAAAGCATGTAAAGATCTCTTCCAGGCATTTGCCCAAATATGAGGTAAAACTAAAAACAAATAAATAAAAACTGACCTTAATAACTTAAAATTGTTTTATTTTTATTTTAAAGACTGAAGTGGATGTGTTTCCAAAGGATTTACGTAAGCTTCCTATTGGTGACCCAGATGTCGATTGGTAGGAGACAGTCTACTTAAATATGGTTATACACCAATTTGACTACACACTAACGCTGGGAATTTGCACAAGAACATCCCCCAAGGAATTGCAAGTCCTACGAAGGCATTCGCAACGCGTTTATGCCTCGCCAAGTCGTAGAAAAATGTTTTTTTTCGTAAATGGCAGAAATGCGTACATATTTTTGAATGTGTTGGCTAATTTCTCCTGCCAAAGGTCACTATTAGAAAAGTTGTTGATTATTCTGGCATGTTAAGAACAACGTGCATTCCTATTTATTAATCTAATCTTAAATTTTATACTGTACCAACTTTTAAATATGTTTTCACTTTAACTAGAAACATAACAGGAAGCTTGAAATAAAACAAACAAAAATCATTTCAAATAAAAAATTATATTTGTGTCAAAATACAATTCAAATAAAATTTAAATCATCAAGACAATCAAGCTGTTGGAAGGGTACTCCATCAGATAATAACCAAAGCCGAAATCAAAAGGATATATTATCATAAGGACAGAAGCATGGAAGCGGAGGAGGTGCTAATGATATGGTGCAGCTTTTCCTTGGCTTTATTTTTATCAAATCTTGTGCTCCATGTCAATGAAATGTGATTTTCCAGCAAGACAATTGAATGTCTCCTAGAAATTGGTTTTGGCAAATTCGGATTAAGTTTTTAGTCACGATATTAAGAAAGGAGATAGTGAAATGCGCGACAGTTGTAGTTTCTTATACGGGTTCTTTAAATTTGTGTTCTTTAATTATTACCTACCACTATTGTCGAAATTGGAAACTTTCAAACTGAAAATCATGTGTCAAAATTCTATTATTTTCCTAAAATGGTTAAATAAAAGCCAGATTGTCAAAATATAATGATAAAGCGTAAAATCATTTTTTTATTTGAGAATTTGAATTTAAAGCCGTCAACCTCAACCGATTCACCTAAACGAAACTAAGAGAAAAATTAAAAGTTTTTCTTAACTCACCTTAATTAGCTTTGAAAACCCATTTGTTTTCACCTTCTTTTCTTTTGTATATAAAATAAAAACAGTTATCTTAATTTTTGTAAGTTTTTGCTAAAAAAAACTCAAATATTTATTTTTGTTTTTCTGTTTTAAGTTTTTTTTTTTTTGTTTAATATAAAAATTATAACTATTAAAAAATATGCATTAAAATATATAAAATTGAATAAAAATCTAAAAGAAAGAGCAACAATAATTGTGTAATATAATTAATTATAAAATATAGTAATTAAAAAAAGTCGGTTTATGATCCTGTAACCAAAACAAATTACCAAGCCACTGTTTTTGTTTGTTGGTCAGAAGTTTTGATACCAAAAAAATAAACCGACATTCGAAATTATTGAACTTCAAAAAAAAAAAAAAATTACATATATGTATTTAAAATAAAAATTAATAAAATTAAATTACATACCATTTTAGTCATTGTTGAAGAATAAATAAATAAAGTACGCTTTCAAAAGGACTTCATCGATATCCCTGCTTTCTTCATCTTTTGAATTTTCTTCATCTTTGGTATTTTCTTCTGAACGATCTTGAGATATATTAAAGAATTCGTGCCATTCGACTTCTTTTATTTTGTTTGTTTTTGGTTCTCCCTGAAAAAAAAACTAAAAATAAAACCATATCAATAATGCAATTGAATAAATGCAAAACGAAACCCACAATATTTAAAATAAAAATCAACCAAAAATATGAACTTACAAATCTCCGGACTTCTTGTTTAAATAATTCGCAGTCGAATTTTTCTTTTTCTTTCACATTTTTATTTTCATTTTTCCTATTTTCCGTAAGTTCATTTTCCTTGGTCTGCATCCAGTCATTGGCCAACTAAATTTGATGAAAATATTTAATTTTGAAACACATACATTTTAAATACAAAAATAAAATTTTCTTACATTTTTTACAGCACATTTTGCCATAGAAAATAAACTTCTTAGGGACCAAACCATTTTTCTATTTTTTTTTTACTTACACTTCACACGCGACACTACTTTCGTAATGAATTTTTTGATTTTCGGAGTCGTATTTATAGTAAATTTTTAATTTCCAAGCATACTACAATTTCTATCATGAAAATAAAGGACAGTGCTTAATCTACACAGTGCTTTTTAGGTGAAATTTGGGCATAAGCGGACCAAACAAATGGAGGTCTTGGAGATGGCCTCCTGATGCACTTTTTACTCAAAGTGCATCTAAACCATTCAAAAAATGCATTTCACCTATCTCCGAATATCGTGGTCCAAAATGACTTGAAAGCAAGTCATGTGCGTTTGCACCTTCCGATGCACTTACAAAAATGCATTCCGTAACAGCAGTTAATATTGACGTCCGTCAGTTTGACACCTGTCACTTTTGACATCTGTCATTTTTGACATCTGTCATTTTTGACATCTGCCATTTTTGACATTTGTCATTTTTGGCATATGTCATTTTTGACTTCTGTCATTTTTGACATTTGTCATTTTTGACATCTGTCATTTTTGACATTTGTCATTTTTGACATCTGTCATTTTTGACATTTGTCATTTTTGACATCTGTCATTTTTGACATTTGTCATTTTTGACATCTGTCATTTTTGACATTTGTCATTTTTGACATCTGTCATTTTTGACATCTTGTCATTTTTGACATCTGTCAATTTTGGTTTTCACTTTTGACAGCTGTCATTTTGAACTCTGCCATTAGTATCTAGAGAACTGACTTTAAATTTTGTCCTCTCTCGCCCTAAAATATTATTCGAAAAGATTTCGAGATTATGGAAACAATTTAAATTCGGAGTCTTGCTCATTGTGCCCAAACAAGGTTGGCTTCTTAAAAATAAGACATGCGTTAAATTCAAAAATACATTTGAAAATATTCTCAATAATACTTAAAACTTTTTCTGACATAAGAATTCAGAAACATCATACAATTTATTTATGCTGAAAACTGGCAAAAAAAATTACCATGTAGATATAGCTAACATATGTACATATGTCAAAAACAGTAGCAAAATAACCTTCTTTAAACAAATCACGGGCCTTTGGAATTTTGATACCCGATGGTTTTTCAATTTAGGTTAGGTTAGGTTAGGTTAGGTTAATGTGGCTGTGGATACAAAAACCACACACTTAGGCCAGAAGAAAGGCCCATTGTGATACCACATGAATCTAGAGAATTACTTCCCACTAGTCGAACCATTTTGAGCTTTTTATAAAGCGAAGGAGATATCTGATATCCTTTTTAGCTAGTTCACTGGGATCATCAAAAGAGCATTCACCCAGATGAAGTTTGCGTCTTCGTGAAAGAGCAGGGCAGGTGCAGAGGAGGTGAGAGATTGATTCTTCTTCCTCCTCGTCCATGCAGCTCCTGCAGAAGTCATTTGAGGCTACACCAAGTCGTATTGCGTGTCTGCCTATAAGACAGTGTCCCGTAAGGACACCTATTAGGG
The DNA here is from genome assembly GCA_920104205.1 of Eupeodes latifasciatus. Taxonomy (NCBI): domain Eukaryota; kingdom Metazoa; phylum Arthropoda; class Insecta; order Diptera; family Syrphidae; genus Eupeodes; species Eupeodes latifasciatus. Next base: position 70,778,648 of record OV049924.1, on the reverse strand, counting down.
AGCTAATATGAAGTCTGCTTTGGGATAACAAGTCTTTAGAGCGCTTTAGGTCCAATGAAGGCCATATTTGTTTTGTGGCTGCGCATGTTGGTAAATTGTACCACCTAGAGTTTGCTATCTCGAAAGCTTTTTCTGTTAGCAGAAGTTTACATGTAGCTATCGGTATACCTATCTTCTCCCTTTTAGGTGAAATAGGTATGACGGTTCCATTTTTAGCGAGTTCATCGGCTCTACAATTTCCTGCGATGTCTCTGTGGCCCGGCACCCAGCATAGGTGAATGTTAAACTGCTGCGCCATCTCCATAAGAGATGATCGACAATCGAGGGCCGTTAGAGAGTTGGTTGAGACACCGTCAAGAGACTTGATAGCAGCCTGACTGTCAGAGAAGATGCGTATATCAGAAGTTGATATCACGTTTTCTCTTAGCCAGGAGAGAACCTCTTTGATCGCTAAAATTTCCGCTTGGAAGACGCTACAATGATTAGGGAGGCGGAATGAGATGCTTAGATTAAGCTTTTCTGAGTACATACCACTACCAACTCCCTCATTTGTCTTGGATCCATCTGTATACAAATGGATGCTTTTGTCATCCAGGAGTTTTTTATCTTCCCATTCATCCCTTGATGGGATGGACACCTGGAAGTTTTTACCAAATTGGGGTTTTGGGATAGTGTAGTCTATGTACTTTGGTATAGAACCAAAGAGGTTCAGAATGATGGAGTGCCCAACATTGTTGTTGGTCCACTGAGATGAGGCGTTGAGTCTTATGGCTGTACTCGCTGCCACTTGTTTGCTAAAAATGTCGAGGGGTGTCAGATGGAGGAGAGTGTCCAACGCTGCTGAGGGTGTGGTTCTCAAAGCCCCGCTAATGCAGAGACATGCAGTGCGTTGGACTCTGCTGAGTTTGTCGCAATATGTGACTTTCTCCAGTGCAGTCCACCACACTGCAACCCCGTACATAAGTATTGGTCGGATGACCGATGTGTATAGCCAATAAGTTACGCAAGGTTGAAAACCCCATTTGTTTCCTATGGCTTTTTTGCAAAGGAAAAGAGCTGCTGTAGCTTTTTTAACTCTTTCCTGAATATTAGATTTCCAACTTAATTTTTTGTCCAATATCAGACCAAGATATTTGGCCTCATTGTTGAAAATTAGTGGTACACCTTTTATTGAGGGAGGTACAATCTCTGGGATCTTGTATTTCCGCGTAAAAAGGACGAGGTCTGTTTTTTGAGGATTAATACTAAGTCCACAGTGATCTGCCCATCTAGTGAGCATATTGAGTGCGTTTTGGAGGAGGTCTCTCAGTGTATTAGGATGTTCTCCTATGACGGCGATAGCAACATCATCGGCATACGCAATCACTCTGTAGCCTTCTCTCTCAAGGGATATTAGTAGCTCGTTAACCACTATGTTCCACAGGAGAGGGGACAGAACACCACCTTGCGGAGTGCCTCTACTGACAGACCTTTTCGCACAAAAATCCCCCATCTTAGAGTTGATGATCCTGCTTTTTAGCATTAGATTTATCAATTCACAGAGTGAGTATTCGACGTTTAGGGTCGTCATAGCAGAAGTGATAGCGGATGTGTCAACGTTGTTGAAAGCCTTTTTGTTCTAGGGAATATTCGATAGTTCTTACTAAGGTGTGCAAGGCTGTTTCTACCGATTTCCCTTTGCAGTAAGCATGCTGAGACATCGATAGTCTCTTATCAATGCTGTTACGTATGTGGATATCAATCAAACGTTCCAGAGTCTTGAGAATGAATGATGATAGGCTAATAGGTCTTAGATCTTTAGGGTTGACATGCGAACATTTGCCCGCCTTGGGAATGAAAACTACCTTTACTTCTCTCCATCGCAGAGGTATATGGAACCATATCTAGACAACTCTTAAAAATCATCTCAATGATGGGCAGAGTTATGTCAGTCGTAAATTGTAACTCAGCTGGTATGATGTGATCTGGCCCTGGAGATTTTTAAGGTTTGAAACTATTCAGAGCCCAAGTCAATTTCTCTTTAGTAACAAGACCTTGAGGAAAAGTTAAGTTAATACCCGACCCAGGATGGTTTGTTGTATTAACGTATTTGGAGCTATCAGGAAAGTGGGTGTCAAGTAGCAGGTTTAGCGTTTCTTCGCAAGAGTTAGTCCAAGTACCATCCAAGTTTTTAAGACAACTAGGCATGGTTGGATTTGTCGAGAGAATCTTCCTTATCCTTGATGCCTCCGAGGATTCTTCTATTGAGCTACAGAAGGATCTCCAAGAGGATCTTTTGGCTATTCTCAATTCCTGTTTATATTTTTTGAGGGATTCCTTATAGGAATCCCAGTCTTGTGGATGTCTAGTCTTTTTTGCACGATTAAAAAGCCTTCTACAGCCTTTCCGGAGTAAACCCAGTTCAGCAGCCCACCAATACGGTTTCTTCTTTCCCCTCACTGTAGTGAGGGGCAGGCAGTTTCCATGGCTTTATTAAGGGCTGCTGTAAGCTCGTCGACTTTTTGATCGAGTTCAAAAGCGCATAAGGGCGGATCATAAAGTTCTGGTTTAATCAGATTCTTCAGAGTTGCCCTATATTTTGGCCAATCTGTTTTCCTATAGTTTCGGAATTGGATCGGTTTTGGAAACTCTTCAATAAGTGTGAATTGGATGTATCTATGATCGGAGAACGAGTGCTCCTTAAATACTCTCCAATTCAATATTTTATTTGAGAGATGTAAAGAGACAAGAGTCATATCTAAAACTTCTTGTCGATTTTTAGTAACGAAGGTTGGTTCACTACCTACATTACATACTACCAGATTAGTTGTTAAAATATAATCAAAAAGAGACTCACCTCTGTCATTTATATCGGTACTACCCCACGTAGTATGGTGCGCATTGGCGTCACAACCGATAATTATGTTGGTTTTAAGTCAGCGACCGTCCTCTCCAGAGTGGTACCAGGTAGAGGGCCCTGGTGGTCGTGGCCCAAATACGCTGATACCAGCCAGTAGGTATGGTTGTCTATTACCATACTGGCTGTGGTGACGTCTTTATCACTGAAATTAGGGAGTAAAAATACGTTTAGATAACGTTTTACTAGTATGCAGGACCTTGGGTTACCTTTTCCTGTTACATATATCACGTAGTAACCAGGAGTTCTCAATCCTCGAACCAGGGATTTCACAATCCAGGGCTCTTGGATGAGAACGACATCTTCTCCAGTTTTTGTCAGGCGGAGAAGTAAGGAGGCCGAAGCCGTTTTGGAGTGTTGGAGGTTAATCTGTAGTATTTGCAGCATTTTGGCTACAAGTCGGCAGATCAACCTCCACCACTGTTGAATCCAGCTCATCCAGATCAGACGAAGAAGAACCTAATAGTTCATCTTCTTCCTCACTGGGGAGAACCTTGTCGTTTGAGTCGTCGGTCTCCATTAGGGATAAACCTTCGACGTTTTTAGAAGAAGACTGTGCTGCGACAGAAGAGGGCCCTGCCACATTCTCATCCACACCCAAGGATGGGAAGGTGATGTTAGCACTGGGACCCCCTACGTCTTGCGGCACAGCTTTTGATGCGGGCTCGGAGGAAGACTGTGCTGCGACAGAAGAGGACCCAGGTACAACATCATCCACATCCAAGGAAGGGAAGGTGGTTGTAGCACTGGAACCCCCAACGTCTTGCGACACAGCTTCCGAAAAGGGTTGTGGAGGCTCGCATGAAGCGTCTACCTCATCTTTTTTGTAGATACGTAGCGTGATTGTCCCGAAACCGTATCTTATCACTCCCTTATCTCTCGCCAGAGAAGCCACAGAGTCTTTATTGATTACGATTATCGCACTTCGATAAAGACCCTTTGGCTCCTCCAGTTTCACGATCTTCCAGTCGTGACAAGGAAGGTCCGGGTTGCTAATCTTAATAATCTCGCTTATGTCATCCGGACATGAGGGTTCTTTAGGGATCCAAGCGCGAGCTCTTGGCCTGCATGGAATGTCTTCCTTTGCAACGACCTCGAGTTTTGCGCCTGGCCAAACTTCGCCCAGCATGCCGACAGCAAGCGTATAGAGATCGCGCGACCTCTGATCGCTACAAGCAATGAGCTTGACATGACCTTGATGCCAACCCTCATCGCTTGTTACAGGCGGTGGACCCGGATGATCCCGCATGACTTTTAAAACGCCAGCCGAGAGCTTCAGATTCACCATCTGCCAACGGTCAGAAGTAATCGTGCCATCAATATTGCTCCTATCGATGACCGCAATTACGATCTTATTTGAATCCTTAAGCACATCACTAAAAGGTTTAGTGAGAGGTACTCGAGGAATATTGGGAGTGCTGGTGTTTTGCACTTTGGGTTTTTTCGGGACGGGAGTGGACTCCTCCAAAGACCTTTGTCGCTTTGACGTGGAGTCGTGGCGACTAGTGTTGTCTAGAATGGATTTAGCCCACTCCAGCTTTTTGCTAAGGATGGGATTACTTCCATCCCCCAGTGTTGAACCAGAGGATTTTATAATCCTCATCGCATTCCGTCGTTGTTTATACGAGCTCCTAGGAGCATACTGGAGAGAGGAGAGGTTTACTCTCTTTAGTAGTGGAAAGATCATTTTTCACGAACTTTTCACTACCGACATGAGGAATCGTTTTCGCCAATTGTACATCCTGCACCGCACTAGAAGAAGGGCAGTGACTTGGCACAGGCCAAGTGCTCGGCGCAGGAGTAACGACAGCCAGCGTTGCCGCCGAACTGCCGCCCGGTGTGGATACATCCTGCACCGCACTAGAAGAAGGGCAGCGACTTGGCACAGACCCTTTTCCGGTGCTCGGCACAGGAGTAACGACAGCCGACGTTGCCGCCGAGCTGCCGCCCGGTGTAGCTGGAATACCGGTGCCAGTTTGACGCTTTTGCTTTCAGTACTGTTTTTGTTTTTGTTTTTGGTTTTGTTATTGATTTTGATTTAAAGTCTGTTCAGTGAGGATTTTTCTAGATCAGAACAGCACAGGACAGCACAGTTTCGTGAGAAACGTCAGATCAAGTTAGAACAGTCAGTTAAACGTCAGTTGTCAAAAAAAAAAAAAAAAAAAAATTGCAAATTGTGTGAATTTTTCGTTTCTCGCTTATTTTTTTCATTTGTGTTTTTACTGTGAAAAATATCATTGAAATGGAAAATCAAGTGATTGCTAAGATAATACTAAATGAAAATGTTAGTGGTTCAGACACCGATAGTGATTTTTCGTCGGATTCCTCTTCAGATGATTGGAATGAAAGTGTGACGAATGTTATTACCTTTTCTTTGATGAAATGTAAAAGAAATTGCATTGAAAGTTATTATATTATATTTTATAATTATTTAATTAAACAAATAAAACAAATTGGCAAAATAACTTCATTTTAATTTTTTTAAATCACGAGAAAAAAAACACAAAGCACAGCCAAATCAAAACGTAAACAAAAAAATGACAACTTCGATTTTGACATTTCTCACGATTCTGTTCTAACCTGATCTGACTCAAAAGCAAGAACAGAAAATCCTGTTCTAAACTGTTCTAGGTTTGTCAATGAACAGGAAAGTAGAACAGTTCAGCACAGAAAAAACCTCAATGAACAGCAAAAAGCTGTACTTTTCTGTCTAGAACAGTCCAGAACAGCGTCACTGAACAGACTTTTAAATTCATTAGGATTCCCACGAGTAGCGAAGTAAAGGGGGGGTCCATCTGTGCAGAGATTCGCTTACACAGATAAGGCTAGCTAATCCGGAGGTCGCCTGGTATCCGGATACTCCGTTAACGACTGAGCTATTTTTAGAAATTGGGCCCTCAGCCTGGCTGATCATCGGCACGGGTCGTATAACACCTTAGATCCAGCCCAATTGGGAAGTTGAAGGGAAGGATATGTTTTGGAGCAGGAGAGACGAACAGCAATTACGCCATAAGCGTCCCAGAAGGGAACTAGGTTGACATATAGTGATACACTATATATTCGGGAGATAAGGAGACATCAGCCAGCATAGTAACACAAAGCCGACGGAGGAGGGGGTAGGGATTGGGAAGGGTAGGGGTGAGCGACCTTTGGTTTCAGGACTCTTCTGGAGAAATAATTCCCGAGAATCATTGACCTTACTCAGCTTCTACAACTCGACAAGTTCGACGCTCAGGTAGAAGTTTCCAAATATTAATTCTTTAAAAATCACACAAAATTTTCTTTTTTTTTCATTTAATAAAATTATGTCCGATTAATGATAAATTATGATTCTAAAAATGCATTGTTCTCCAAATGGCTGCAGTGCGTATCAGGGGCTATTCCTCATAGTTAGCTGAATTTTTGTTAATAAAAATATAATTTTGTAATATGTATATTATTTGCTAATTGAATTACTAACCAAAACTCAACAGCTGACTATAATGTTAAAAAATTCAGTTGTAGTTACATTATATGCAAGTTTTCTACAAATCTTCATTTCATGCAATAAAACTCTCATACAATAATTTATAATTTATATTAAAGCATTGGGCTTTTGGGCATCGCAAAAATTTGCGCTACCAAATTTCATACATTCTACACAAACAGATTTATGCACACATTCGAAAAAAAAACCTATAAAAATAAACAGAAGGGTGAGCGCAAAAAAAAGCGACAACCAAGCGAAATATACAACACATTAAAGGCACACAACACAAAATGACAAAAGACAAAAGAGTCGCAACCATGAGTTTGATGTATCCTTTCTTTATACTTCGTATGGATTATGTGAGGAAAAACAAGACCGACGAATCGAACATGATCGTTGAACACGGCGAAAATTCATACCATTCGTTTTTAAAAGTAGAAAATTGTGTTAGGTTATTTTTATTTGTGTGAAAATGAGGTTTGCTAGCGAACTTCACACAGCAAGACAGGAATATGTTCGTTGGTTAGCGCTCTTTTTATTTTTAGCGATAATACTGATTTTTGGTGTCGATGTGTGGGGAAGGAGAAAATGGAACACAGGTGTTTGAGTTTAGTAGGCGGATTTTTCAAATGTTAAATAAGAAATAGTTTTTGTGTGAAAGCGGTTTTTATCTTGAAAGGAAAGTGACTTAAGCAAGTGCATTTTATTATAAATAAAGTTTTATTAGTTGAATATTGGATGTGTTATAATCGGTATGATTTTTATGTTCATATTTCTTATTGCAATTATTATTAACATAACTCCATACCAATTCATACATGATAGAGGTTAGGCTATTTGATTTCTTTAGAACAGCTCAAATCAAAACAAGCATTTTATTTTTAATGGAAGACATTTTTTTAAATAACAGTATCTAGTAGGTACTTACAACTAAGAATTATAAGCGGGTTCAAGTGAAACTATTAAGTCAAAATTTGGGAACAAATAAATAAAAATCAGTTTGAAGTGTAATTTTTCAAAGTTTTAATTAACGTCGTTTTCAATTGGCATTCTGGAATTGTTCTTCGATTCGGAATCCCAATTCAACAGTTTTTTTTATTCCGAAGAATCTGAAGTTTGGTGAGAATGTATTGGTTGAGTATGACATGTGTCACATACATATGTATACATATGTGTATTCGCGCTAAATTTCATTTTGTTTTTGTGCTGCAAACATGGAGGAAGTGAATTTGGATTGCTGTGATATTATTTTAGCTGAAAATTGTTTTCCATTTTGATTATATTTTTTTATAATTTTTATATCAATTTCAAGAAATCACTTCACTGCTGGTGTTACAAAAAAAAATGTCATTTGTCAAGTGTGACATTTGACATTTAAAATTTATGAATGTGTGAGTGATTCTGCTTCTGATTCTGTTTTTAAAACCAGAAGGGAAATTCTCTTCTTTTCAGAATCAGAACTGTCACTTTTGCCCAATTGAACGCATTCAGAATGCTTTTTTTCACTTCCAGATTGCCAATTGAAAACGACGTAAGTATGTATCTAAAGACATTTTTACTTGCGACATATAGGAACTATATGTACATATATGGCGAGTATTGGTTTCGTAAAAAAATTCGAACTCGAAATTTTAATCAAACAAGGCATTAGAATGGTAGAGGAGTCGAAAAAAGTGGGTCCCCCGCTTGCGTAAATCTGTCTGTCTGTCTGTCTGCCCTCATCTCTACATTCCGAACTATTGGATTCGATTGAGTTCAAAAAGGAAAATTAAGGTTTTAAGCAGATTTTTTTTTTTCTAAGAGTAAAAATAACAGTAGTTCCATACAAATGCCAAAAATCGAATAACCCACCGAAAGATTTTTACTAAATTTTACCTTGATAATTTTCTTAACTTAATTTCTTTCTATAAAAAAAATAATTGCTTGGTATTGTTTCAGAAGGGTACCCCTCATAGAACCTATATTTCGTTTTTAAGTTTACTCAAAAATTAATGAACCAATATCAATAATTTTTTTCTTCACAAGCTCTTATAATGTCTTTATAATATTTGATGATCAATAATGTCAACACTTTGTTTGGATTTTTATGAAAATTTAATTCGTTGCTTATTTATTCTTTAAGAAACACTGAAAACTATATGATAAATTGAACATTACCAGAACGAAAAAAATAACAAAGTAAGAGAACATAACGACTTATGCACCTGCATAGGATCAAATTCAATTCTTTTTCAATTAAAAAATATAATACAAATTGTATGAAGTTTAATTTGCAAATAATTGTATTCTATACACATTTCTATTTCACTTTGAAGCCATGGAATTGTAATTCTTTGACCAGCTAGATATTGAAATTATTAACCACTGTAAGTATAAGGAGCAGTGAATTCCAATCGACTGTTTTACTTTTAGCATGTATGAATCGGTACACTGCACGACTTAAGGATGGTGATTCAGATTATTTTTTGTTATTTTTTTTTGGATTTTGGATATATTCGATTAAAATAATTATATATTAAAAAACTATTAGGTATTTAAACAATTTTGGGCATTTATAAAATAATGTATCAATCAATATACGTAACTATACCATCATAATTTTCAATTTTTATAACTTGTGTATGGACACATAATATCCAGTTTTAGGCTATAAGTCGTTTTAAACAGATTCTTCTTTGTATGTTTAAAAATAGATACTTTATTTTAATGATGTTGGTTTAACAATAGGAACTTTTATTTTGATAGGAATTGAAATGGAATCCAATACTTATCAAACAAAGACCATAATTGAACAATTACTAGAAAAACCATTTAGAACAAGATCGTTTTCGGAGAAGCTAATAATAGTCAATAATGGGCGTCCATGTCCAAAGCTTACAGATTTAAAATCAACACATAAGGATAGACACAGGGAGTATACTTGAAACTTTAGCGAAAATCAATATTCCCTTTACCAATGGCTAGCTGGTTGCGAGAATAAAAAGAAATTGTTTTGTTGGCCTTGTTTGCTTTTTTCAGGTATCTGTTCCGCCTGGAGTTTTTCGGGTGGTGTGTAAAATCTTAACACTCTAACTACACTTAAAAAAAAAAAACACAAGCTAAGTGCCTCCCATTTGCAATGTGTAATTAAACTAGCTACCTTTGGTCAGACTAGGATAGATGAAGCTTTAAGTTCCCAGTTAAAAGATGCTAATACACAACATAACATTATGGTGAAAAAAAATCGTGAGGTGTTGAAACGTCTTATAGATGTAACATGATTTCTTGCAAACCAGGAGTTGTCATTTCGAGGCCACAATGAATCAAGTTCATCTTTAAACCGAGGCAACTATATATTGAACTACTTAATTTACTAAAACAATATGATCCAATTCTATCTCAACACCTTGAAACATCAACAGTTTTTAAAGGAACCTCAATGGCTATCCAAAATGATTTATAATCAAAGCTGTTGCTGACCTTTTACGCGATCAAATTTCCGATATAGTCAAACAGTCAGAGTTTGTTGCAATTATACTTGATGAGACTTCTGACATTCAATTAAAGTCCCAATTATCAATTGTTTTTCGATATTACTTAAAGAAAAAAATTCTAGAAACATTTATTGGATTTATCGATGTAAGCTCAGGGCGGACTTTAGACGATTTATTTAAAATAGTCGAGACTCTCTTGGAAAAGTATGAAATTCAAGATAAACTTGTTGCACAGACTTACGACGGAGCTTCCGTTATGAGTGGTCATTTGAATGGACTTCAAGTGAAGGTGAAGACTATTTGTTCGAAAGAAATATTTGTTCATTGTTACGCCCACGTTTTAAATTTAGTTCTGTCTCAAGGGTTAAGTAATATAAGAGAGTGTAGGATATTTTTTAGCACTCTGAATGGCACTGCAACGTTTGCATCACATTCAAGCAAAATAACGTATGCTTTAAAAGAAGTGTTAAAAAGAAAAATTCCAGGGTTAGCCACAACAAGATGGAGCTTCAGTTCTCGACTTGTAAATATAGTCCACTCCTACAAAGAAAACGTTCAACAATATTTTGAAGGCATCCAAGATAATGTGACAAATATATGGGACAGTAATGATTGAATGGCTGCAACGGGTTATTCAATTTTTTTAAAAACCTTTTATGCAGTCTTTTTGTTGAACGTGTTTTCAAAACTTTTTGCACATTCAGATGTACTTTTTAATACCTTACAAAACCCAAACATAGACATTGTGTTTTGCACGAACCAAATTAAGAAAATGAAAGAATTTCTTGAAGTACAAAGGAACGAAGGGTTCGAAGACATTTGGCAAGCAACGTTGCTCACTGCCCCATTAGAAGATGAGAAAAGGAAATCAAGAAATGATAACATGCTGGATCATCAAAGATGATAACCCCATTAGATGTTTTGCTCTGGATAGAGGAAAATGTAGCTGACAGTTTTGAGCAAGTTTACAAGCTTTCAAAACTGATCTGCACCATATCAGCTTCAACGGCTTCTGTGGAGCGTTCGTTTTCAGCTTTGAAAAGAATAAAAACGTATCTTCGAAATACGCAAGGGCAAGAATATTTAGTGAATTTAGCTCTTATCTCTATTGAGAAAGACATTTTAAAAGAGCTTAAAGATAACGTTAATTTTTATGATAAAGTCATAGCTCATAGACAATTTTATAAAAGCTGAAAGAAGAATTAATTTCATTTACCGCTGAGCAAGTTATTACGTTTTGTTTTAAATGTAAGTTTTTATATTTCGTACGGAGTTTATTTTTGTGTTATTATCTTTTGTTTGTGTTGCTCGTTATTACTTTTTTATTTATTTAAGGATTTATTGAACTATCGTTTTGAATAAAATGAATTATTATTCTTGAAAAAGTATTTTGAACTTCTAGAAGACAGTAGCTAACCCTAAAATTATGACCAGGAATCGCCACTGGTGCGTATCCGTATTACATATACATATATTGATTAATTTTCATTGTTATTCGCATTCACAATTATTATTTTTATTTAAGACCGTGATCAAGATATTCATTTTCATTTTTATTATTTGATATCTTTCCAGAATGTGGTTTTGTGGTTCTTCAAGGGACAACCTATTGGACAGACCTTTTCGTGCGGCATTTTCTATTTCAATCCGAACCAGTTCATAGTATTGATTCTGATGACTTATTATTTTTCGTTAGAAAGAAGCATGTAAAGAGCTCTTCCAGCCCAGGCATAAGCCCAAATATGAGGTAAAACTAAAAACAAATAAATAAAAATTGACCTTAAAAACTTAAAATTGTTTTATTTTTATTTTAAAGACTGAAGTGGATGTGTTTCGAAAGGATTCGCGTAAGCTTCCTATTGGTGACCCAGATGTCGATTGGTAGGAGACAGTCTGCTTAAATATGGTTATACACCAATTTGACTACACACTAACGCTGGCAATTTGCACAAGAACATCCCCCAAGGAATTGCAAGTCCTACGAAGGCATTCGCAACGCGTTTATGCCTCGCCAAGTCGTAGAAAAATGGACACATGAAGCATAGTGAAGCGGCGTTTGACCCTTAGAGTTTGTGGAATACACGTCAGCATCGTTTTCAAATAATACCTTAAACGCATCTGTATGATTTGTCTTTGCTAAAATATGAAGAACTGAATCGCCATTATTTCGCTTTAAATTAACGCAAGCCCCATTCGCTATGAGCGTTTTCATAATTGAAGCATTACCTTTTGCTGCAGCAAGCATCAATGGTGAAAGATCTCCGACAAGACAATTAACATTTGCTTTGTATTCTAAAAGTAGACATCAACAACATTTGGGATGGTTTGAGAACATGCAATATGAAGTGCAGTTAGGTTTTTGTTTAGTCTTAGTCTTAGTCTTAGCATCAACATTTGCACCCATGCTAAGGAGCATTTTGGCTATTTCGGCCTTCGTTTCAAAATTACAATTACCGCTGTAGCTCAACTGAAAGAAATTCATAAAAAGACCTTGTGAAAGACTCAAGTGCAATGCTGTCCTTCCGTGCTCATCAGTGGCTTCAATATCAGCTTTATTTTGAAGCAGAATCTCAACTAAATCCTTACAAACATTTCTGGTAGCAATCCTAAGCAGCTCCAGACTTTTTTGAACACTGGCTCCGTGCGATAGCAGCAATTTAGTCATCACCACATCTGAATTCTTAAAGCGCGTTTCCCCGATTTGTCTGTTGCATCAACATTAAATCCATGGGTAAGAAATAGTTCTACTATCTCAACATTTTTACATTGTACAGCAATGTGTAGGAAATCACAATTGGCATCCCCATAACAGACCAAATGAAGTCCATGATCAAGAATATGTTTTAAAATGTTAATATATGAAGCTTTGATGGCTTTTGGAATTAAAATCTCAACGTCATCCTGATCAACAGAAAAACCGTATTTTATAAGGTCTTGAACAATTTCCAAATAGTTATTTTCCAATTTGTTTGCTGCAAATGAAAATGCACTTTTGTTGGTCGCATTATTTTTATCTGGGCTGTATTTAAGAACTTCTTTGACTATTAAGGATAATCCTTTTGAAACAGCTAAGTTAAGTATCGTTTCTCCATTTTTGAATTCGACATTTATGTCGGCACCAAGGTTCATCAACAACTTAGCGTCTTCACTCTTAAATGCCTGTACAGCTAGGTAAAGTGGAGTTAACATATCTTTGCAACGAGCATTGTCATCGGCTTTGCTTCTCAACAGCACTTTCATTGTTTCAACATGGCCATGTTTAGATGCTAAGTGCAATGCAGTTTGTCCTTCCGTTGTTACAGCATTCACGTTTGCTCCATGTTTTAAAAGCAGTTCAACAACCGAGGAGTTTTCAATATATCGTGCTGCACTGAGAAGAGGAGTAAATTGTTGTTTTGAATCATCAGCACAATTTACAGAAACACCCAGTTGCAATAGTTTTTCAGTAATTTTTCTGTTTTGTACTGCCAGATGAATACAGGAAGCACTGACATATGCTCCTCTATCTAAAAGAATATCAAATATTTTTTCGTTGCCTCTGGTGATAGCTAACATTAGAGGAGTCAAACCTCTTTCATTTGGCACATTAATGTCAGCATTGCAATTCAGACGCAATTCAACAGTTTCTATGTCACCACATCCAACAGCATAGTGTGTGGAGTATGTGTAGGATGTGTTTTGCTTCTTTTGCTATTGGCTCTTGAACCACTGAATAAAAGCAATTTAGTTATTTCTCGGTACCCTGAACATACAGATTTACGAAGAAGAACGTATCTATTTGCTTCGGATGCACCGATGCCATATTGATTTAATAAATCCCTTATAGTTTCCAGTTTTCCATACTCAACTGCTGATAACAGTTTCCTGTTTATTTCATTCATTGTTAATGTCTAATTAAGATATAAAGTTTACAGTAATGAGGTTTTGAGTTTAATCAGTTCGTCATTCGCCTTGTTTAAATGCACGTACCTTTAGGTTCCGCTTAAGGGCAGAGAGAAAAAACTAAATGAGTGAACCAAATTTCCTCGTCTCCGTCTCTTCGAAACTTCTTACTCTCATTTTTTATAGCGTGTTTAATTCGTATCGGTGTATACATGTTTTCACCTAGGAGAAGAGTATACAAAAAAACATCATTTCCGGGAAATGCGACATTTTTCATAGCCAAGAAGGCTATGTTTTTTAAAGTCTCATTATAATATTTGTAATTCTCATGAATTTTTTTTTAATTTTGCTAACATCTTGTCGTTTTTATATCTACAAAAATACTCCTATAATTCAAATTAATTCTAGCAAAACATTTTTGTTTGTCAATAAATAACGGAAGAAGTTATACCGGTAGTGCGTGGTGAATTTGTTTTTCTCTTCTTTTTCTCTAAGTTACAGATAGATGGCAGGAACAACCAAAACAAGAAAGGATGTGTGCAGAAAGTGTTTAACAAGGTTAAGGCTTTTTAGATTAGACTTTACTCGTATATATGGACGAGTACATGTTTTTTATAAATGAATGTAATGTTTATTTCAATAGTAATACCTTAACTATTAACTTAACTACTGTATTATCTAAAATATACTGCATTGAATTATTTTACATTGAATTATAAAAGGCGGAAATAATAAAGTTCTATAGTTTACCGGGAATATTTATATAAAATATCCATATCTTCTGCAATCGCGGTATCAATCGATATTTTCTGGAAGTTAGTGTTAAAGTAACATTTAGGTATTTGTCATGAATTACTTTTTAAACTTTTTTATACACCATAAAAATCAATTATAAAATTTGGCTGTGATAATAATTACTTGAACACAGCATTTTCTATGTTTATAGTTATTCAGGTTTAGCCCTTAACTTTGATTTGCATTTATTTATGAATAGCCTAAAAAGTTTAGCAAACATATATGAATAAGCCACAACTTTCCCTGACAGATTTTTCCTTGTCGCTATATAACTGAAAGATAAGATATAAATAGTTAGAACTGGAAAACTTATAAAAATGATGCATGAGACTTAATTTTGGTTGAAGAACAAATTTGTATATTCTTTTCACAAAACCACTGAACTAGCGAGAATACAAATATTTTTACTTTTGTACAAAAGTACTTTTCGGCATATATAGTTAAGCCTTTAAAAGCAACACACTACCTTAGGGGAAAGCAGTAAGAATAGCTTATCAGTTATCACCTATTCACAAATCTTATGCAATGAAAATTGGCAACAGAAGTAACAAGTTGACGGTCTTTTTACTTAGTGTCTACTTAAATCACTTATTTTCAGCATTTTGGAAATGTCGTGAGTAATGTAAAGAAAATAAACAACGAGTACACACAAGTAAAATAGGAATGGAAAAAAGAGATGAGTATATAAAAAAAAATGTTTTCAATGTTCCATGTTTACATTCTGTAACTCTCGTTTTCAATGTTCCTGCAATTCTCGCATCGACAAAATTAAGTCGATAAACTCTGAAAATTGAAACAAATCTGAGTTTTTTTGCATCTTTCAACGGTCTGAGCGAAAATTAAACGCATAAACGCAGCTAATGTTTCTAGGTCCTAATTCTCATTGGACTGTTGCACCACATAATTTATTTTACTTACTTAATGATTAAAACTGGCTTCAAATAACTAACTAATATTTATCTAAATGCGTAATTTAGAATTGTTTCTAAATCTTCATTGTTCTGGCACCTAACAAGAGTAATTAATTTCACTTCATATTCAAATGATATTACTCTCAAACGAACACAATGAGAGTACCAAAAAGTTGTTCATACACAATTTTGAATTTTCTTTGAACACCTCTGAACAGCTGACTACATCCGCCATTTTTCAAAGGTGGTCGCCATTTTTAAAGGTGGTGAGCAGAGAGAAAAGTTTTTTCTCTCTCGTGGTGAGTATGTACACAAACTTGCATAAGTGTTTGTTCCCCACATTTTTTTTATATGGAGTTAATACATATGTAAGTTGGTGGCCAAATCACAGCTTGTAGGCAAAAAGAGAGCAACCGTCGAAGTTGGTTCTCTCTATTAGTTCTTTCTCGATGTTAAGGGCCACTGCAGCTATTATTGCTTATAGCTCCTCTTATTTTCCTCGAAAGACTGAAATGAGTCTCGGCGAAAAATTTTTTTCACAAATTACTATCAAAAATACTGAATGGGAACTATGTTTTTGATCAAAAACACTTTATTTGTTCATATAGTGTTTTGGTTTTTGATTGCTATCATGCAGAGTTTTTCAATTCAATTAAATTATATTTATTGAGACTTTTTTTTACATTAAATACATTTGTAAACTTAAGACTAAGAAGAAATAAAAGTAAAAATATAGCTGACTTAGACTTGGTCTTGCTTAACTTTAAATACTATATAATGAAAAAGAGGAACTAAAACACGTTTCTTTTTGTACTAGTGTTTAACAGTTTTTATTTATCTAAATAGATAGTTTTTATTTAGCTAAATAGATAAATAAAAACTGTTAAACACTACAGTTAAATGAAAATTCTTGACTTTGGAATTTATTCACTAATGTGTTTATAAACAAATTTAACAAATAAACTAAAATGGCTTGTGATATTTTTTTGTTATCCTTGTATATTTTTTTTTTTTTTTTTATTTCATTTTGTTTTTTATTCATTCATATAAATTACTTAAAGCTAGATACAATTATACAAATTAAATTAAATTGAATGAAGTAAAAAATAGTAATCATTCTTTAACTTATTAAGTTAGTGTTGAATGACACGTTTCAATAAATAATTTCAATAAAGGTCTGATGTGGGGTGACAATCAGTACAAAGTAAATTCGTTATTATAATTATAATAAATGAACACAATATTTTAATCTTTATACAATTATTTAATTTAAGATACAAAAGTAGAATTAAAAGATAGAAATGAAGAAGAAAGATAAAAATGAAGAAAAAAATCAAAAAACGTAGGAAGAAATAGAAAAAAATTAACTTAACAATTTCAAAAGGTAAATTAATTATTGTTATTTTGTGCTGATAATTAATTTGGGATTCTTAAAATGGATTCAATATGCTCAGTTTCAACAGTGAATAGCCAGTCTTTGACTTTTTTCAAAAAAGAACTCAACCGGGTAGTGTTTCTGATAAAAACAGGCAGTTTATTGAAAAATTTAGGTGCTGTAGCAATGTAAAAAAGTGAAAAATGTGTTCTACGAGTGAAAGGTTCATTCATTAGGTGCAAGCTGTTTGTGCGTAGATCATAAATTTCTGAGTTTCTACTGGGGATGTTGCCACTTTGTTTAAAAAATCCTTTGAGTACTTTAAAAACATAGAGATGTCTCAGTGGTAGAATTTGCAATTCCTTGTATAGTGGCCAACTTGAAGCTAATCGATTTTTGTTAGAAATAATTCTTATCAAGTGTTTTTGTGCTATCAATAGAGGTCTAAAATTATTAGCATAGCACCCACCCCAACTGGTTATACCATATTGAAGTTTTGACTGTGCAAGACCGTTATAAATACATTTTAATACTTTTTTTGAGCAAAATGGTTTTATAAGATACATTTTCCGAGAAACCAACATCATATGCGATTTTAAAGTGCGAGTATGTTCCTTCCAGTTCAAATTTGAATCAATTAAAACCCCTAAATATTTAAAATGCAATACTGATTCGATTTTAAAACAACTATTGGAGCATTGAAATCTAGGATTAAAATTGCTCCTACCACACTTGTGAATAGGTAGACAAAATTTTTTGCAGTTATGGGCATGAAAGTATAGGTTGTAATCAGGAAGACTATTTCCAGATACTTTGAAGGTCACCAGTTTTGTTTTTTCGCTGATGATAAGCTTATGAGCAGTAAACCATGTCCTTAGTGTTTCTAGATCTTCTTCAATTTTTGTTATACAATCAAATAACGTGCTAAATTGATAAGTGAAGGCTATATCATCTGCAAAAGCAGTAGTTGATCCATTAAGTTTTAATTCGAATATTGAGTTTATATAAATTAGGAAAAATAACGGGCCAAGGACAGATCCTTGTGGAACACCATTTTTTAAATAACGGGAATCGCTATAGGTCTCATTTACAACAACTTTTTGTTCCCTTTCTATCAAATAGGATTGAAGCCATTCAAAAGTTTTTCCTCTAAAACCTGCACTGTAAAGTTTATCGAGAAGAATGCTGTGTTCAACCATATCAAATGCTTTTGTCATGTCAACAAAAAGTGCAATGGTGGACTTATTTGCATTAAGGCTGCCATATAATTCACTACATAATCGTAGAATAGCATCTTCTGTAGACATGTTTTGTCTAAAACCAAATTGGTTTTTACTAAAAAAGTTATTTTTATCCAAAAACGACATAATTCGCACCTTCATAAGTTTTTCGAAAACTTTGGAGATAGTTGGAAGCAAAGATATCGGTCTATAGTTTGATATATTATTTTTTTTACCTTTTTTAAACAGCGGAATAACTTCGGCTCTTTTTAAATTTTTAGGAAAACAACCGCTTTCAACACTTGCAATAAATAAGTACATCAAAACATCCACAACATAAAATGCAATTTTTTTAAGAAGAGTACTAGAAATTCCATCAGAAGTACTTGAATTTTTGTTTTAAAGCCTAGTACGCTGCTGATGCGAAACGAAATTTTTCGGCGGTCTCCAAGTGCAGAGCGAAATTAAAACGAAAACCACAGCGGAAAAATATTTGTGGAGAGTTCTGTCTGGAAGTTGAATTTCACTGCTTGTCTTCATCACTTCTTGCACATCACCAATAACATCCTGAGTTTCCGATTCAGAAATGCAATGTTGGAACACATTAGACAAATCCATTTTATTTTAAATTTTAAATCAAATATAAACCAAAGTCAAAACACCGAAAGTCACGAGTAAACAATTTTTTTTTTCAATAAAAAATTAAACGTCAAAATTTCGCAAGCAATTAATGTGCTGGGCAATTAAATTGAGAACGAAAAGAGTGGAGAATTGTACTAAGAAATCTAGTACAGCTATCCACTAAAATGTCACATTTCGTCGTTCAGCAGCGTACTGAAAAACGAAAAGCACAGCGAAATTTTTCGTTTATGATTTCGTCATGCCATTTTTGTATGGGAATTTTCATTTCGAATCAGCAGCGTACTAGGCTTTAAGCGAAAGAATAACTTTTAATATTTCTTGTGATGTTATAGAATTATAGACAAAACTATTACATTGTATACCAGTCATTAAAATTGAACTCATCGAGCAATCACAACTACAGTAAGAATCAACTCTAGGCTTAATTTTATCAGATATTTCAGTGAAGTATTCATTAATTTGATTAGAAATTGAACTTGGATCAGTAAAGGAAACACCATCAACTTCTAAATTTTTTATTTCAATTGGTTGCCTTTCTTTACCTAAGATGTTATCAACAACTCTCCATTCCTCTCTGACATTTCCTCTAGCTTTTAAAAACGCATCCGTATAGAAATTATTTCGAGCTACCTCAATATGTTTCTTAACAGTTTTACAGAGAGAAATATAGTGTTTTCTAAGACTTTCATTAAGCGGATGTTTTTTACATTTTTTACTAAAAGCATTCTTCCTATTTATGAGTTTGAGGAGCCCTTTATGCTTTAAATGCTTTAACCTTGAACTTTTGGTTGACGAAGATGTGCAAGATTTGATATGCTTTTCTAAGATTGAAAAGAATACATCAAAAGCTTCAGAAGGGTCACTTTCTAAAAACACTGGATCCCAGAATTCATATTTTAAGCACTCATTTAGTAAAAAGTAATCAATATAATTAATGGTTTTTTTGAGATTTTTTTGACGTGGCGTTAAGTACGAATTCAAAAAATTAGTCATCGCTATCATTCTGTGGTCTGTTATCATTAGATCATACACTTTTCCATTTGAAGATTTCTTGTAATTTTTAAACCTAGCAAATATGTGGTCTATACAAGTACTAGAGGAGTCTGTCACACGAGTTGCTTCGTTTATGTAACTTTTAAGACCATTAGCTGCCAAAAGTAGTAAATAATTTTCAGAATCTTTATCCGTTTCATTTAAAATGTCAATATTTATGTCACCTAATAAGATTAAGTTCTTGGCCTTAGTTATACTCAAGACATTGCTCAATTCATCAATGAAAATACTTTTACAAAAACTATGCAGCCTATATATACAATACATGACATAGCTATCATTTTCATAACAAAATGATAACTTCAATACATCCGCACTTGTAATTTCAACTTTTGAGCTTTCACAAAAAATATCATCTCTTACATAAACAGCTATACCACCTGAGGCATATAATTCATTACAATTAGCAAACATTGAATAACCTTGAATATTATATAAACTTAATTCATTTTCGTAGATCCAAATCTCACTTAAAACAATAACAACAGGTAAGCTATTAAACGTTTCAATATGCGCTAAAAAAGATGAAAAATTTTTCCTTAAACTACGAATATTTTGATGTAAACAAAAGCAATTATCAACAAAATTAGATGTAATGACTGGATAAACACATATTTCAGGGACTGAAGGAGGGACAGAAATAGAACTATTAATATTCATATTTTATCAAAATCAGCAGCACAAAATATTCTTACTGGTTTGTCACCCTCACTCCTACGCATATAGACTCTCCCATTCTTAGTCCAAACATATTTAAATCCCATCTCAGTCTTCAGTGATAATGCCTTGTTAAGCAATTGGCGAGTCTCATATGTTAAGCAATCGTTCACAAAAATATTTTCTGATTTACTTTTCGCATCAAACAGATTAGTTGTAAGCTGATCTCTTCTTTCTCTTTTTGTTTTCATGATCTTTTCCTTCATCAGTTGTGAAACCAATTTTACACGAAGAATGTTGGTGTTGGTGCTCTTTATATTTTTGTTAGTAGCATTAGCATTAGAAGATGGTTTTGTTGTTATTTTTTTCATATAACATTGATCAATGTCTGCTTTGTTTATGTTTACGTTTAAACCATCGCACAAGACTTTGAGAGCGATATCAACGTTCGTTAATGTGTTGTTGTTATTTGGAACGTTATAAATTTCAATGCAGTTCGCAAGAAGCTGTTGCTCTAGGTTGTTTACCTTTTCTTCTAGTGCAAGTATTTTTTTATCACTTTCAATGTTTTTGGCGACAAGTGCATCGATTTGTGTCTTGTGATATTGTTTCATCAAGACAACTTCAGAATAAATCATTTCTAAGGTCACAGCTTTTGTTTCTTCTTTAGGCAATGGTGTGGTGATGAACTCGGTATTGGCGGGGTTTTCAGAGTTTGCGGTATTGGCTGTGTTGGCGGTGTTGGCGGGGTTGGCGGTCTTGGTGGTGTTGGCGGTGTTGGTGGTGTTGGCGGGGTTGGCGGTGTTGGTGGGGTTTGCGGTGTTGGTGGTGTTGGCGGGGTTAGCGGTGTTGGTGGTGTTAGTAGTGGTGTTGGTAGCAGTAGCTGTGGTAGTAAAGGTTGATGATGAACCATATTGTTGTGTTGAAGCATAATTTGCAATAACAGTGGGTGACAAGGTGGAAGGTGGAGAGTGCTGAGTACATGGCAGAGGTGACTCACATGACAAAGAAGCTCGACGCTGTTTGCAGCAGGAAGGGCACCTCCATGCTATTTTTTCTTTTGTCAGAAAGTCAATTTCGTTGGCTGTTAATTTAACGCATTTTGCATGAAAAAACTTTTGACATTCGGTGCACTCCACTTTCACTTCAGAACCACTGGTTTTTTTGCGGCAAATTCGGCACGACATTGTTGTTTAATTAAGGTTTAGTTTATTTTTATAATTATAGTTGCTTAGATAAAGAATAATTACAAAGTACTAATGAAAAGCTCTCGACATGAGTGTACCCCACAACGTCACGATAAGAACTTGAAATGAAAATAACAAATGGAAATAACCGAACGCAATTCTTTTTTATCTAACAATGGAGTAACGCTGATTAACTAGTAAAGTTTACATTATTATTCATTGAAAATTGACATTATTATTTAAGACCACAAATAAATATAATTAGTACCGTTCGTAAAGAACAATAATAAAAATAAAAAAATAGAATACTGCTAAAATTTTGATATCTTCGTTTATTTAATAATAAAAAAAAAAAAAACATTTTATTAATTAATTTTATGTAATGTGTTTTATTAAAATTATCCATTAAATAATATTATTTTTATTAAAAAAAAATAATGAATTGCTGCTTACTTACAATTACTGAGTAGACTAAAAGGTAAGTGAATGACGAGCGGCAGTGCACCGCCGCGCCGCCGTACCGACATCGCTCACCGTCCGTCATAAATAAATTTTTTTTGTTCAATCTAATAGTGAGCAGTCAAATTTGTTTGCGGATTCTATTGCTTAAATGATTAATGCATAATATCGAGAAAAAACATATTGTTTTTTGAGGGAGAAGTCATTGAAATTTTCATTTGTTAACTAAAAAGTTAATTAACAATATGAAAATAATTTAAATTTTTATATATCTTATCAAAGTACAACTATTAAACTATAAATCCTGGAAGTTTCATTAAAATATCTTTAATAGCTTTTTATTTATTGATTTCTTAATTAAAAGTCATAAAAATGTTCACTAAATTTATTTATTTAAGAACCTACAATCCTCCTCACCCTCATTTTGGTTGTTTCAAAAAACGGGCAAATGGCTAAAGACATTGTAATGGCTTTTTGCATTCGGAAAAAGGCCATTATACAAAAAATCCTTTTTAAGTAAAAAATTTAAAAATTAATGTCTCCTTCTAGACTTAACTTGATTTAATGAAAAAAAATAATAAATTAAATTCAAAACTACGATTTTCCTCAAAATTTTAATAAAATGTTCATTTATTGTTTTTAATTTTTGAAAATATATTTGAGTTGAAATTAAATTTTTACCAAGTCTTTAGTAGTATTCAAATGAGCGCGACCAACGAACGACGAATGAATTACAAAATGTTAGTTTATATATGTACGTTTGAAGACATATTTCCACACAAATTCTTAACAAAACGATAGCAATATAGTTTCTATTTGATTTATGATGCATGCTTTTACTTTTCAATATCATATATTAATAAATTTAAGAAAACAAATTTATTCGTCGCGAAAAAATTATAGTTGATACGAACTGTCAAACTTTATTCGCGTTCCACATTATCCACACTCGCAACGAATAAAAAAATCGCGCGTATTTAACCTGAAAAAATCGTTCTTGTTTTGGTTTCGGTGGTGAATGTCAAACTTCATTCGCGACGAATTAAAAACTCTCATGTGAAAGAAATGTCAAAATCGACGAATATTCGTTCATTCGTTTGTCGTGCTCATGTGAATATTGCTTTAGTATTGTTTTTTTGTTTTTTTATTTTTTATACAAAAACTGTCAATTCGATTTTTCTCAAAATTTTACCAGTTGTTAAAAACGTTATTTTTCGTTGCATTTAATTATTTTGGGACAATTTTTTGATTTACAAAAAAAAACGTTTTTAGATTTTTTTCCAAAAATATATGTAAGTGTTTGGTATCACGTTACAATGTATTATATGAAATTTAATTCATTGGTTCACCTTTTTTTTAAATTTCTATGGTAAAAAACCACCCACTCAATTTTTTTGAGAGTCTGTCTGCATTATTATCTGTATAACAAAATTCATTTGAAGTCGATATCTCTGGTTCATGAGCTCTGGACGACAAAAAAAGTCGAGAAATGTCAAAATTTTCAATTCAACGAATTGGACCAATTACAATAACTTCCTATGGGAAGTTAATAACATTTGAATTTTCCCATGAAACTTATGTTCTGATTCTTTTGTTTGTCTTGTTGTTTTTTTTTTAATTTTCTTCATTCCCAATCAACCAATCAAAAAACCACATTATACAGAACTAGCGGCCCGTCCCGGCTTCGCACGGGTAGACATAAATAGGTACAGATATTTAAGTTATAAGAATTATAATTAAAACGACCATAAATCACTAAATTAGAAAACATTTTTTTGTCCTATCATTAATACTCTTCGCAGCGTATGCGATGAAAGACATTTTATGGCTAATTTTTTTACACCTTCGGTTGGTTTTAATAGGAATTTCAAAAGATTTCTGTAGTAATCTAGTACTAAATATAGCCTATGTTACTCAGTGATAATGTAGCTTTCTAATGAAAAAAGAATTATTAAAATCGGTCCAGTACTTTTTGAGTTTATTCATTACATACACAAATACAAATCTTTCCTCTTTATAACATTAAGTATAGATATTAGTATAGATATAAATAATAAATTATAACAAAAATGTCTTTTCATTGCCTCCCTCGAACTTTCACTGTGTTTGTATACATTCTTCTCTATCTTCGGTTTTTTTAATAATCTGGATTTTTTTTATTTTATATTGGAATTCTAGCTCATTTTTAACCCCACCACAATACATTCTACACGTAAAACATGTGGAACGAACTGTTTAGGAAGTCCATTAAAAGATGTCAGGCCGAGTGTCAGTGTCCTCTTCATGATAGTACTATTCAAATATATATACAAAGGAACCGCTTGAAGTTTTTAATTTTCCTCAAAAACATCCCTACAGCAATTTATTATACCAAAATTAAATGGGAACAGAACACACAAAATTGACTAGGAACCAAAAACACTGCCTGGTTACACGAGCGCAAAAAAGAATTACTTTTGTGGATACACACAGAAAAAAAAATTAAGTGGGCATGCAAGAAATAGAGGAACAGTCGGAAATTAAAACACAAAAAACTTCGTTGGATACTCAGCAGGTACAGCACGAGCAAAACAAAAGCAAATTTGCTGTACATTCTACTTCGCCGGCAAATTAGAAATGAAAATGTCTGTCAAAAGGAGAACGTTTGAGAAAGAAACATGATTTTTAACGCAAAACTCATACCTGAAGATGAGGAAAAAGACGAAACTTGGCATTTTTTCCATCCCTTTCCTTCTTTCTAAAAATCATCCGTTCTCTTTCGTGAATTAATTCTTTTTTGCGCTTCTGTACGTCAACAATCAACATTCATGTCGATTACTTGATCTATTGAATGAGTTGTGCATGAATTCAGAACGATTTTAAGACGTTTTCATTTTGTGATATATGTCAAAATTTGTTTTTTATTTGCTCTGCATTTATTCAACAGGTTCGCTATAATCGTTCTGATTACTTTTTTAAAACATTGGTGTTCCTTTGATGCATAGTTTTTTTTTTGATACATGTACATATGCTTCCATCAATCAAGAATGTTATGGATAAGGTATTTTTTGATTATAACTATTTTTTTTAAATATAATATTTATTAATCAAAATGGAATTCAAAAACAGTTGCAAGCTTAAATCATTAAAAACAAACTATAAATACATTTGGAATAATTAAATTGATACAGATTTTCATTACTTGCAAAAAAAATATTTGGGCCGTTCATTAACGAAAATTTATTAGAATTTGATACAAAAATCCGAGGTTAATTTTGAAATTTGAAGAATTTCGTAGTGATTTTTGTAAATTAGTGAATTAATTATAATAAACTGATGTTGAACATGCTTTTTTCAAGACAAAAAGGTACATTGGTTCACTATCCACAAAAAACCTGCAAAATTAAAGCTTAAAACTGACTTCTTCATCGAAAAAAAGTAAAAAGAAAAACCTGAAAAACCTGAAAAAAACTTATTAACCCCCCCCCATTTTGTTTTTGCTGTGCAAAATGCCGCTAGCCCTCGGCATCGTTTTTTTTTGTTTGTGCTCACATCTATTCATGGATTAATTGTCAAAATTACAAATACAACAATGTAAACAAACGGGTTTTGGAGAGTGAAACGTACGAAAGATTCCGGTCTTGGTAATGGAGTGTTTTTGCTAGGAACATGTTCAAAAACACTCTATTACCAAGACCGGAATCTTTCGTACGTTTCACTCTTCAAAACCCGTTTGTTTACATTGTTGTATTTGTAATTTTGACAATTAGTCCATGAATAGATGTGAGCACAAACAAAAAAAAACGATGCCGTGGGCTAGCGGCACTTTGCAAAGCAAAAACAAAATGGAGGGGTTAATAAGTTTTTTTCAGGTTTTTCTTTTTACTTTTTTCGATGAAAAAGTCAGTTTTAAGCTTTAATTTTGCAGGCATTTTGTGGATAGTGAACCAATGTACCTTTTTGTCTTGAAAAAAGCATGTTCAACATCAGTTTATTATAATTAATTCACTAATTTACAGTAATAACTACGAAATTCTTTAAATTTCATAATAATCCCCGGATTTTTGTATCAAAGATGCGTTCGAAGAACCATCAATTTAAGGGTGCGAGTGCAATTTTTGTATTGAATTCTAATAAATTTTCGTTAACAAACGGCCCAAATATTTTGTTTGCAAGTAATTAAAATCTGTACCAATTTAATTAATCCAAGTATATTTATAGTTTGTATATTTAAAAAAAAGAGTTATAATCGAAAAATATCTTATCCATAACATTCTTGATTGATGGAAGCATACATGTATTTGCTATCAAAAAAAAACTCTGCATCAAAGGAACACAAATGTTTTAAAAAAGTAATCAGAACGATTATAGCGAACCTGTTGAATAAATGCAGAGCAAATAAAATGTAAATTTTGACATATATCACAAAATGAAAACGTCTTAAAATCGTTCTGAATTCATGCACAACTAATTCAATAGAACATGTAATCGTCATAAATGTTTATTGTTGACGTACAGAAGTTTTTTTTTAGTGAATTTTCACAGTTTAACGCAAAATATAATTTTCATTCATTCCTTAAAAATGTTTAGTTACCAAAGTTCAAGTTTACTTATTATTGTTTGAAAAGTATGTTTAGTAAAAATGCTGCTAATAATAAAAAAAAAAAATAATAAATACTACCGTAGATTACATTTTATAAATGCAGAACATGGAAGAAAATATACATAAACAATAGTTTTCAGATATAAAGCAGAGGTTAGCGTAGAAAAATATTTTTGAGAAAGCCAATAATATTTTAGGTATGTTCATTAAAGAAATTTCCGCTTCGGCTAACCTTCATCAACTTTTTAGAAAAAAAATTAGCATTAATAGCAGCCAATTATTTCATAGCATAATTAATTTTTCAGATTGTAAAATGTCTAGAAATTTTCATACGCTACAAAATTCGTAATTTTATGCGTAAACATAGAAGATAACATTATTTAGTCAAGAAGTATGGATTTTGGCGCGTATACCATTTTTTTCTATTGGGCTTTCGGTTTCCCCATACTGGAATAAAAAAAAGTTACTTAAATCTATTTATTGCACTCATTTAGTTGGTATTGTGTGTAAACATATTGCCTATTTCTATTCCTTAAAGATGCTTTACACAAAGCAACTTATTTTTAAAACATGGTTCCCTCAAATTTGTATTCCAAAATCTAACTACAAACAAAATTCTAACTCTAACATAGTCCCTTAAAAAGAAATTTTCAGGAATATTTCTGCAACAAACAAAACTAAAATTTGGTCTTGCAATTATCGAACTGCTTAAATGATGAAAATACTAATCTAATTGAGGAATCTGAACTAGCTAAAGTTGGCAATGGAACTTCACAAGTATGCTTCTCGTAGCATTGTCTGTACAAAAAAATACGGAGGCATCCGCCTATTGTTTCCACCTGAACTTCTAACGTCGCCAAGAAAATGCTCTAAGCAAACTACACCTGAAAAAATTGTCTGTTTTGTTGTTTTACAAAGTATTGAATTACACTTTTGTCCATTTGCAATAACTATACTTAACCGGTTGCAGCGCATGTTGCGTTTGCAAATTATTTAAGTAAACAAAATAAATAATAATAAACTAATAAATCATTAAATAATATGTATTTGGTCAATTTTATTTTATTTAATATACATTTACAACATTTATTTGGATTGAAATTAAAAAGCTATACAAATCTTCCAATTTAAGACCATGTCAGCACTTCAGATTCTGTTGGTAAGGATTGTTTAGTTTTTGAACGAGGCCATGAAACATTCAAAATGAAGCATTTAGATGGGGCTGATTACTATAATGAAGCATTTTGATGGGCCAAAGCACTAATTGTGAGAATGTGTTTGGTTTTTTGCATCATTTCACGCACATTTTCTCACATTTAGTGCTTTTTAGCTTGTAGGCAAACCGAAATGTCAGTCTGAGATTCCGGTCTTGGTAATAGAGTGTTTTTGAACATGTTCCATTACCACCATATGATCTGATCCGGCTGTCAAAATTTTTGTTTAGTTTTGTTTTTTTGTTTTTTCATATAGAAAAAGAGAAATACAAAATCCTCCCCATTCAAGCTAAAGCAACTTGATTTTATGAATTTGCGCAGTATAATCAAAATAAATCTATAATTTTTCAAATGCAAATATCCACCATATCCATTGTCGTCCAGGAGAGAGCTAGAGCTAGCTTCAATCCAGTATCAGTTTGCTAAGGGATGTTCATTCACCAACAATGACCGAAAAAATAAAATCATTCCATTTAAAAAAGAAGTGAACAAGTTTATTTTTTAAGTTTCATGTAGATAAAAAATGTCTACGAGAAAAAGTACAAATAGTTTTTTTTTTTACAACAATTCTGTGGTGAAAAAATAAATAACTCATCTTACGAAATTCCAATTCTAACACGGAGAACTCATTTGCTCTGCGAAGAAGTCTTTAACTTATTCCATAACTCTTTTTTGTATCACAATAATTCGAAATAAGAAGGAAAACTCCTAAAAAATGGCGTTGGCCAGTGGATCCTTGCTAAAAGCTCAAACACCATTGCAGCAATTATTGGAGGATATCAATTTCCAGAGAACGAAGGAAATGCGACAATTGTTGAAAGACGGTGAGTTCTTTTATGTTTCTATATTTCAATCAAAATTATATAAAGCTTCTATTGGCCAAGAAAAAGTTGGCTTTCAAAGGACATACCTAACTACTTTCCCTACCTTCTTCCTAAAATTTTAGTCTTTTATCGATTTTATCGTTGAGTCTTCAGCCCAACATAGTAGTAAGTCTGTTTGTAGGTACATCATAATGTGTTTGAAAAAGGAATATACAATGCGACTCCCCTGCATCTCACCTTGTGCATTTTAATGACGCCCAAACAAAAGCAGAGACGATAGGGTTGAGTTTATTGTTTTCACAGATAATAATAAATCGATTGATTGAATTGAATGGTTTGAAAGTATACAACAAAAATCCCCTTCATGTGGGAGCCATTCATAATACAGAATTATTGTGATTGAACCTAAGTACCTACATGTACTTTGTAAGTCGTTACACGTTACGCAAAAAATAAATAAATAAAATAAAGTAATGTTGATGAGTAAACTTGGTTCTCTTCTGGGTGCATTTTGATGTAATTTGAGAATTTTCGTCAATGTGTACTGTACCTCCTTCTGCATCCACTTGAAACTCTGTTTGTTTTTCGTTCTTGCATCTTTTCCATGTTCTTATCTCCAATAGAAGATGTCATTGTTCATTTATGACCTGCTCAAGGGATAATGTATATAAATACCTATAGGTATCGCCTTAAAACCAAATTGGAAGCCACCCAATTTCGTTCAAGAAGAATATATCTGTGAATAAAAATCTCACCATACTTGATAAAGTTGATGAATGGAAATTGAGTTAGGAAAGAAAACTCATATAAAAATGTTATCTATGTAAAATTTTAACACCACTGAACAATGAAAACCTTATCTTAAAGACAATTTAATCTTGTCAGTTTTCTGTTGTCTTCTATTTTTTATCAATTTTTGTAAACATTTAACTATTTGGAATCTCATGCCTTCTTGAGAAGTTTTACTTTTATTATATGTAATTTATAAAAATTTAAAACATTTATGTAGATAGAAATTTTCTTCCCACATCGCTTAAAATTTTCGCTTTAAATTTGAAAAAAAGACACAAATGATATGGAATTAAAAAATTGATGCCGCAAAAAGATTAAGCAAAGCTGATAGGGTTTCGATTTGTATTTAAACAATTAAAGCAATTTTTGTATGGAATTTTTGCACTTTTTTAAGTATAAAACTTATAAACTGTTATCCTACTAATGTACTAATTTTCTTCCGTGCATTATTGATTGTAAAACAAAATGGCACTCTATACTTTTGAAATCATAAGACAACAGACACTCTACTAAGTGACCCTAATTCCTCAGGATTATAAACTGACACATAAAAGATCCGATTAGTTAAAAGTAATTAAGGGATAGATTATTTGTTTATTTATGAAGAAAAAGGTGTATAGAAAAGCCCAACACTTTAGTTGTATAAAAGGTTATTATCATTACATATTTAAGTCTTTATCTGTGGGTGGTTGGATGTTGTAGGAATTGATGGCCCCGAGCTGTATCGTTTACTACACATCAAGTTCTTATATTACCTCCACATTCGTAAACGTCGCATACTGGTCTTGACGTTCTTAACTTGTAAGCGCGGGTGTTTTGACCAAGGCTTTGAAGTTAGTGCATTTAGCTAACGACTCGGCCACGTTTAAAAAACATAATCCTTATTAAAGAGACGCAGAAAACAACCTTTTAAAGTAGCAACGAGCCCGGAGTACGTTCTCGGTGACTACAATGCTAAAGTCATGAATGAAAGGTCTTTGGCGGATTAGTTGGAAAGCACAATCTCCACGAAAACGACAACAGATATTACTTCCGACGAATTGACTTTGCAGCAGCTATACGATGATAAGTACCATACAAATCATACCGATACACACAGCAACCTGCCGACCTCTAATCAGTCGAAATGACAAGTGCTAATTGGCGCAACGTTTACTCTGACCACTTTCTTAATGTGACCAAGTTGAGAGCATGACTCTCCCAATGAAAAGAAAGTAAAGGCCGCACAATGGAAGAAATTAAATCCTAATAAGAAACTGATCCAAAAGCTTTCCGGCGGCTCGGCATGAACCAGCTCATCAACAAAGTATGGGAAGAGGAAAGTATGCCCGATCAATATTTCCAATCGATAAAAAAGCCGATGTCCTGCAAAACTTACATAAGCATATCCCCGCTACAAAATCCTTTCCAACGTATTATATGAGCATCTTAAACCTTTCTGCAACACTATGATCGGCATATACCAGTGGGGGCTTCACACTAGGCAGATCAACGATAGAAACAAATATTCACATTAAGGCAAATTCTGGAATCCAACTAATATCAAGTCGAAGTCTATTACCAAGTTTTGCAGAGTATTTAGTATTCTTAGTATAACAACTCAAATTAGACTACTGAACCAACCATTATTGAATTCGTTTTAAATACGAAGTTTAAATGCAGGTTTAAACTGTTTATTGCATTTATGTCCGTGGTGTGATGGTTAGTGCGTAGGACTTAAATGCCAGAGGGCTTGCCATCTAAAGTTTTTTTTTCATGGGTACTGCCTCTTTTGAGGAATTGAAATACCCTCCAAGAGTAATTCTTATCAAGAAAAATGCTTTCTTAAATTAGCCGTATTCTGCTTTAAACTGTAGGACCCTTCATCTCAAGTAACATTACTCGCACATAGTAATTCTTATCATGAAAAATGCTTTCTTAAATTATCCGTATTGTGCTTTAAACTGTAGGACCCTTCATCTCAAGTAACATTACTCGCACATAGAAGTGGCTGAGACTTGTAAGTCACTAGGCCTTAGTTCTCAAGAGACTGTTGCCCACCTAATTTATTTATTTATGGAGAGTTGTAAGTTGTATTTTTTAAATTTGTTTCTTACCAATACGCTTTTTATTGTAACAGAATTTGCAAGCTAAGAACGTTTCTAATATTTTTTCCACCACTGTACGTAGATATAGCTTTAGGCAGAAAAGCTTCAAAGTGGTGACCAAAAAATTGATAAAAAATTTTAGTTTTCGCCTAATTCAATTGAAATTTGTTCAATTCAATGAAAATAGAAAATGCGTATATGCCCGAAAAAACTGCTTTTATATTGTTTCATTACACATTTGTTATGAACACAGACTTCAAAATTTCGAGGTTTATTTTTATTCGTAAGTGGCATAAAGGCGTACATTTTTTTGAATAAATTAAATAAATAAATAAATTAGGTGGCGCAACAGTCCGTAGAGAACCAGGGCCTAGTGACTTACAACTCTCAACCATTCCTGTGTGCGAGTAATTGCAGGGATGGAGGGGACCTACAGTTTATATGCCGAATCCGAACGGCTAATTTGAGAAAGTACTTTTCATGACAAGAATTACTCTTGGAGAATTTGTCAATTCCTCGCAAGAGGCAGTACCCGTGAAAAAACTTTAGGTGGTACAGGCAGGGATCGAACCCAAGACCTCTCGCATGACAGTCCAACGCACTAACCGTCATGCCACGGGTACTACACATTTTTTTTGTACCGTTTGATACATTTTTTTGAATGTGTTGGCTAATTTCTCCTGCCAAAGGTCATTATTAGAAAAGTTGTCGATTATTCTGGCATGTTAAGAACAACGTGCATTCCTATTTATTTATCTAATCTTAAATTTTATACTGTACCAACTTTTAAATATGTTTTCACTTTAACTAGAAACATAACAGGAAGCTTGAAATAAAACAAACAAAAATCATTTCAAATAAAAAATTAAAAAAATATATTTGTGTCAAAATACAATTCAAATAAAATTTAAATCATCAAGACAATCAAGCTGTTGGAAGGGTACTCCATCAGATAATAACCAAAGCCGAAATCAAAAGGATATATTATCATAAGGACAGAAGCATGGAAGCGGAGGAGGTGCTAATGATATGGTGCAGCTTTTCCTTGGCTTTATTTTTATCAAATCTTGTGCTCCATGTCAATGAAATGTGATTTTCCAGCAAGACAATTGAATGTCTCCTAGAAATTGGTTTTGGCACATCCGGGTTAAGTTTTTAGTCATGATGTTAAGAAAGGAGATAGTGAAATGCGCGACAGTTGTAGTTTCTTATACGAGTTCAAGGGCGTTTTTTTTTTCTTTAATTATTACCTACTACTACCACACCAAAGCCAGATTGTCAAAATATAGTGATAAAGCGTAAAATCTTTTTTTTTTTTTTGAGAATTTGAATTTAAAGCCGTCATCTTCACAGTTCATGTACCGATTCACCGAAACAAAAATAAGAGAAAAATTAAATGTTTTCTTAACTTACCTTAAATATCTTTGAAAACCCATTTGTTTTCACCTTCTTTTCTTTTGCATATAAAATAAAAAAACAGTTATTTTAATGTTTGTAAGTTTTTGCTAAAAAAAACTCAAATATTTATTTTTTTTTGTTTTTTTTTTGTTTTTCTGTTTTAAGTTTTTGTTTTTTTTTTTAACATAAAAATTATAACTATTAAAAAATATGCATTTAAAAAAATAGAATTGAATAAAAATCTAAAAAAAGAGCAAAAATAATTGTATAATATAATTATTTATAAACTATAATTAAAAAAAAGTCGGTTTATGATCCTGTAACCAAAACAAATTACCAAGCCACTGTTTTTGTTTGTTGGTCAGAAGTTTTGATACCAAAAAATAAACCGACATTCGAAATTATTGAACTTCAAAAAAAAAAAAAAAAAAAAAAATTACATATATTTAAAATAAAAATTAATAAAATTAAATTACATACCATTTTAGTCATTGTTGAAGAATAAATAAATAAAGTACGCTTTCAAAAGGACTTCATCGATATCCCTGCTTTCTTCATCTTTTGAATTTTCTTCATCTTTGGTTTTTTCTTCGGAACGATCTTGGGATATATTAAAGAATTCGTGCCATTCGACTTCTTTTATTTTGTTTATTTTTGGTTCTCCCTGAAAAAAAAACTAAAAATAAAACCATATAAATAATGCAATTGAATAAATACAAAACGAAACCCACAATATTTAAAATAAAAATCAACCAAAAATATGAACTCACAAATCTCCGGACTTGTTCTTTAAATAATTCGCAGTCGAATTTCTCTTTTTCTTTCATATTTTTATTTTCATTTTTTTTATTTTCCTCAAGTTCATTTTCCTTGGTCTGCATCCAGTCATTGACCAACTAAATTTGATGAAAATATTTAATTTTTAAACACAAACATTTTAAATACAAAAAATAAAATTTTCTTACATTTTTAGCACATTTTGCCATAGAAAATAAACTTCTTAGGGACCAAACCATTTTTCTATTTTTTTTTTCACTTACACTTCACACGCGACACTACTTTCGTAATGAATTTTTTGATTTTCGGAGTCGTATTTATAGTAAATTTTTAATTTCCAAGCATACTACAATTTCTATCATGAAAATAAAGGACAGTGCTTAATCTACACAGTGCTTTTTAGGTGAAAGTTGGCCATAAGCGGACCAAACAAATGGAGGTCTTGGAGATGGCCTCCTGATGCACTTTTTTCTTAAAGTGCATCTAAACCATTCAAAAAATGCATTTCACCTATCTCCGAATATCGTGGTCCAAAATGACTTGAAAGCAAGTCATGTGCGTTTGCACCTTCCGATGCACTTACAAAAATGCATTCCGTAACAGCAGTTAATATTGACGTCCGTCAGTTTGACACCTGTCACTTTTGACATCTGTTATTTTTGACATCTGTCATTTTTGACATCTGTAATTTTTGACATTTGTCATTTTTGACATCTGTCATTTTTTACATCTGCCATTTTTGACATTTGTCATTTTTGACATTTGTCATTTTTGACATGTCATTTTTGACATCTGTCAATTTTGGCTTTCACTTTTGACAGCTGTCATTTTGAACTCTGCCATTAGTGTCTAGAGAACTGACTTTAAATTTTGTCCTCTCTCGCCCTAAAATATTATTCGAAAAGATTTCGAGATTATGGAAACAATCCAAATTCAGAGTCTTGCTCATTGTGACCAAACAAGGTTTGCTTCTTAAAAATAAGACATCCGTTAAATTCAAAAATACATTTGAAAATATTCTCAATAATACTTAAAACTTTTTCTGACATAAGAATTCAGAAACATCATACAATTTATTTATGCTGAAAACTGGCAAAAAAAAATTACCATACATATGTATGTATAATGTAGCTAACATATGTCAAAAACAGTAGCAAAATAACCTTCTTTAAACAAATCACGGGCCTTTGGAATTTTGATACCTGATGTTTTTTCAATTTAACGATTTTATATTTTTGTAGCATCTACATAAATATTAATTCTTTACAAATCACACAAAAGTTTCTTTTTTTTTTCCATTGAAGTTATAAATTATGTCCGATTGATGGTAAATTATGATTCTAAAAATGCATTGTTCTCCAAAATTACTGCAGTGCGTACCCGTATTATACATACATATGTATATTGATTAATTTTCATTATTATTCGCGTTCACAATTATTATTTTTATTTAAGACCGTGATCAAGATATTCATTTTCATTTTTATTATTTGATATCTTTCCAGAATGTGGTTTTGTGGTTCTTCAAGGGACAACCTATTGGACAGACCTTTTCGTGCGGCATTTTCTATTTCAATCCGAACCAGTTCATAGTATTGATTCTGATGACTTATTATTTTTCGTTAGAAAGAAAGCATGTAAAGATCTCTTCCAGGCATTTGCCCAAATATGAGGTAAAACTAAAAACAAATAAATAAAAACTGACCTTAATAACTTAAAATTGTTTTATTTTTATTTTAAAGACTGAAGTGGATGTGTTTCCAAAGGATTTACGTAAGCTTCCTATTGGTGACCCAGATGTCGATTGGTAGGAGACAGTCTACTTAAATATGGTTATACACCAATTTGACTACACACTAACGCTGGGAATTTGCACAAGAACATCCCCCAAGGAATTGCAAGTCCTACGAAGGCATTCGCAACGCGTTTATGCCTCGCCAAGTCGTAGAAAAATGTTTTTTTTCGTAAATGGCAGAAATGCGTACATATTTTTGAATGTGTTGGCTAATTTCTCCTGCCAAAGGTCACTATTAGAAAAGTTGTTGATTATTCTGGCATGTTAAGAACAACGTGCATTCCTATTTATTAATCTAATCTTAAATTTTATACTGTACCAACTTTTAAATATGTTTTCACTTTAACTAGAAACATAACAGGAAGCTTGAAATAAAACAAACAAAAATCATTTCAAATAAAAAATTATATTTGTGTCAAAATACAATTCAAATAAAATTTAAATCATCAAGACAATCAAGCTGTTGGAAGGGTACTCCATCAGATAATAACCAAAGCCGAAATCAAAAGGATATATTATCATAAGGACAGAAGCATGGAAGCGGAGGAGGTGCTAATGATATGGTGCAGCTTTTCCTTGGCTTTATTTTTATCAAATCTTGTGCTCCATGTCAATGAAATGTGATTTTCCAGCAAGACAATTGAATGTCTCCTAGAAATTGGTTTTGGCAAATTCGGATTAAGTTTTTAGTCACGATATTAAGAAAGGAGATAGTGAAATGCGCGACAGTTGTAGTTTCTTATACGGGTTCTTTAAATTTGTGTTCTTTAATTATTACCTACCACTATTGTCGAAATTGGAAACTTTCAAACTGAAAATCATGTGTCAAAATTCTATTATTTTCCTAAAATGGTTAAATAAAAGCCAGATTGTCAAAATATAGTGATAAAGCGTAAAATCATTTTTTTATTTGAGAATTTGAATTTAAAGCCGTCAACCTCAACCGATTCACCTAAACGAAACTAAGAGAAAAATTAAAAGTTTTTCTTAACTCACCTTAATTAGCTTTGAAAACCCATTTGTTTTCACCTTCTTTTCTTTTGTATATAAAATAAAAACAGTTATCTTAATTTTTGTAAGTTTTTGCTAAAAAAAACTCAAATATTTATTTTTGTTTTTCTGTTTTAAGTTTTTTTTTTTTTTGTTTAATATAAAAATTATAACTATTAAAAAATATGCATTAAAATATATAAAATTGAATAAAAATCTAAAAAAAAGAGCAACAATAATTGTGTAATATAATTAATTATAAAATATAGTAATTAAAAAAAGTCGGTTTATGATCCTGTAACCAAAACAAATTACCAAGCCACTGTTTTTGTTTGTTGGTCAGAAGTTTTGATACCAAAAAAATAAACCGACATTCGAAATTATTGAACTTCAAAAAAAAAAAAATTACATATATGTATTTAAAATAAAAATTAATAAAATTAAATTACATACCATTTTAGTCATTGTTGAAGAATAAATAAATAAAGTACGCTTTCAAAAGGACTTCATCGATATCCCTGCTTTCTTCATCTTTTGAATTTTCTTCATCTTTGGTATTTTCTTCTGAACGATCTTGAGATATATTAAAGAATTCGTGCCATTCGACTTCTTTTATTTTGTTTGTTTTTGGTTCTCCCTGAAAAAAAAACTAAAAATAAAACCATATCAATAATGCAATTGAATAAATGCAAAACGAAACCCACAATATTTAAAATAAAAATCAACCAAAAATATGAACTTACAAATCTCCGGACTTCTTGTTTAAATAATTCGCAGTCGAATTTTTCTTTTCCTTTTATATTTTTATTTTCATTTTTCTTATTTTCCTCAAGTTCATTTTCCTTGGTCTGCATCCAGTCATTGACCAACTAAATTTGATGAAAATATTTAATTTTTAAACACATACATTTTAAATACAAAAATAAAATTGTCTTACATTTTTTACCACACTTTTTGTCATAGAAAATAAACTTCTTAGGGACCAAACCATTTTTCTATTTTTTTTTTTTTTCACTTACACTTCACACGCGACACTACTTTCGTAATGAATTTTTTGATTTTCGGAGTCGTATTTATAGTAAATTTTTAATTTCCAAGCATACTACAATTTCTATCATGAAAATAAAGGACAGTGCTTAATCTACACAGTGCTTTTTATGTAGGTGAAAGTTGGGCATAAGCGGACCAAACAAATGGAGGTCTTGGAGATGGCCTCCTGATGCACTTTTTACTCAAAGTGCATCTAAACCATTCAAAAAATGCATTTCACCTATCTCCGAATATCGTGGTCCAAAATGACTTGAAAGCAAGTCATGTGCGTTTGCACCTTCCGATGCACTTACAAAAATGCATTCCGTAACAGCAGTTAATATTGACGTCCGTCAGTTTGACACCTGTCACTTTTGACATCTGTCATTTTTGACATCTGTCATTTTTGACATCTGCCATTTTTGACATTTGTCATTTTTGGCATATGTCATTTTTGACTTCTGTCATTTTTGACATTTGTCATTTTTGACATCTGTCATTTTTGACATTTGTCATTTTTGACATCTGTCATTTTTGACATTTGTCATTTTTGACATCTGTCATTTTTGACATTTGTCATTTTTGACATCTGTCATTTTTGACATTTGTCGTTTTTGACATCTGTCATTTTTGACATCTTGTCATTTTTGACATCTGTCAATTTTGGTTTTCACTTTTGACAGCTGTCATTTTGAACTCTGCCATTAGTATCTAGAGAACTGACTTTAAATTTTGTCCTCTCTCGCCCTAAAATATTATTCGAAAAGATTTCGAGATTATGGAAACAATTTAAATTCGGAGTCTTGCTCATTGTGCCCAAACAAGGTTGGCTTCTTAAAAATAAGACATGCGTTAAATTCAAAAATACATTTGAAAATATTCTCAATAATACTTAAAACTTTTTCTGACATAAGAATTCAGAAACATCATACAATTTATTTATGCTGAAAACTGGCAAAAAAAATTACCATGTAGATATAGCTAACATATGTACATATGTCAAAAACAGTAGCAAAATAACCTTCTTTAAACAAATCACGGGCCTTTGGAATTTTGATACCCGATGGTTTTTCAATTTAGGTTAGGTTAGGTTAGGTTAGGTTAATGTGGCTGTGGATACAAAAACCACACACTTAGGCCAGAAGAAAGGCCCATTGTGATACCACATGAATCTAGAGAATTACTTCCCACTAGTCGAACCATTTTGAGCTTTTTATAAAGCGAAGGAGATATCTGATATCCTTTTTAGCTAGTTCACTGGGATCATCAAAAGAGCATTCACCCAGATGAAGTTTGCGTCTTCGTGAAAGAGCAGGGCAGGTGCAGAGGAGGTGAGAGATTGATTCTTCTTCCTCCTCGTCCATGCAGCTCCTGCAGAAGTCATTTGAGGCTACACCAAGTCGTATTGCGTGTCTGCCTATAAGACAGTGTCCCGTAAGGACACCTATTAGGGAGCTAATATGAAGTCTGCTTTGGGATAACAAGTCTTTAGAGCGCTTTAGGTCCAATGAAGGCCATATTTGTTTTGTGGCTGCGCATGTTGGTAAATTGTACCACCTAGAGTTTGCTATCTCGAAAGCTTTTTCTGTTAGCAGAAGTTTACATGTAGCTATCGGTATACCTATCTTCTCCCTTTTAGGTGAAATAGGTATGACGGTTCCATTTTTAGCGAGTTCATCGGCTCTACAATTTCCTGCGATGTCTCTGTGGCCCGGCACCCAGCATAGGTGAATGTTAAACTGCTGCGCCATCTCCATAAGAGATGATCGACAATCGAGGGCCGTTAGAGAGTTGGTTGAGACACCGTCAAGAGACTTGATAGCAGCCTGACTGTCAGAGAAGATGCGTATATCAGAAGTTGATATCACGTTTTCTCTTAGCCAGGAGAGAACCTCTTTGATCGCTAAAATTTCCGCTTGGAAGACGCTACAATGATTAGGGAGGCGGAATGAGATGCTTAGATTAAGCTTTTCTGAGTACATACCACTACCAACTCCCTCATTTGTCTTGGATCCATCTGTATACAAATGGATGCTTTTGTCATCCAGGAGTTTTTTATCTTCCC
This sequence comes from Eupeodes latifasciatus, assembly GCA_920104205.1. Classification (NCBI taxonomy): domain Eukaryota; kingdom Metazoa; phylum Arthropoda; class Insecta; order Diptera; family Syrphidae; genus Eupeodes; species Eupeodes latifasciatus. Next base: position 70,739,076 of record OV049924.1, on the reverse strand, counting down.
ATTCATCCCTTGATGGGATGGACACCTGGAAGTTTTTACCAAATTGGGGTTTTGGGATAGTGTAGTCTATGTACTTTGGTATAGAACCAAAGAGGTTCAGAATGATGGAGTGCCCAACATTGTTGTTGGTCCACTGAGATGAGGCGTTGAGTCTTATGGCTGTACTCGCTGCCACTTGTTTGCTAAAAATGTCGAGGGGTGTCAGATGGAGGAGAGTGTCCAACGCTGCTGAGGGTGTGGTTCTCAAAGCCCCGCTAATGCAGAGACATGCAGTGCGTTGGACTCTGCTGAGTTTGTCGCAATATGTGACTTTCTCCAGTGCAGTCCACCACACTGCAACCCCGTACATAAGTATTGGTCGGATGACCGATGTGTATAGCCAATAAGTTACGCGAGGTTGAAAACCCCATTTGTTTCCTATGGCTTTTTTGCAAAGGAAAAGAGCTGCTGTAGCTTTTTTAACTCTTTCCTGAATATTAGATTTCCAACTTAATTTTTTGTCCAATATCAGACCAAGATATTTGGCCTCATTGTTGAAAATTAGTGGTACACCTTTTATTGAGGGAGGTACAATTTCTGGGATCTTGTATTTCCGCGTAAAAAGGACGAGGTCTGTTTTTTTGAGGATTAATACTAAGTCCACAGTGATCTGCCCATCTAGTGAGCATATTGAGTGCGTTTTGGAGGAGGTCTCTCAGTGTATTAGGATGTTCTCCTATGACGGCGATAGCAACATCATCGGCATACGCAATCACTCTGTAGCCTTCTCTCTCAAGGGATATTAGTAGCTCGTTAACCAATATGTTCCACAGGAGAGGGGACAGAACACCACCTTGCGGAGTGCCTCTACTGACAGACCTTTTCGCACAAAAATCCCCCATCTTAGAGTTGATGATCCTGCTTTTTAGCATTAGATTTATCAATTCACAGAGTGAGTATTCGACGTTTAGGGTCGTCATAGCAGAAGTGATAGCGGATGTGTCAACGTTGTTGAAAGCCTTTTTGTTCTAGGGAATATTCGATAGTTCTTACTAAGGTGTGCAAGGCTGTTTCTACCGATTTCCCTTTGCAGTAAGCATGCTGAGACATCGATAGTCTCTTATCAATGCTGTTACGTATGTGGATATCAATCAAACGTTCCAGAGTCTTGAGAATGAATGATGATAGGCTAATAGGTCTTAGATCTTTAGGGTTGACATGCGAACATTTGCCCGCCTTGGGAATGAAAACTACCTTTACTTCTCTCCATCGCAGAGGTATATGGAACCATATCTAGACAACTCTTAAAAATCATCTCAATGATGGGCAGAGTTATGTCAGTCGTAAATTGTAACTCAGCTGGTATGATGTGATCTGGCCCTGGAGATTTTTAAGGTTTGAAACTATTCAGAGCCCAAGTCAATTTCTCTTTAGTAACAAGACCTTGAGGAAAAGTTAAGTTAATACCCGACCCAGGATGGTTTGTTGTATTAACGTATTTGGAGCTATCAGGAAAGTGGGTGTCAAGTAGCAGGTTTAGCGTTTCTTCGCAAGAGTTAGTCCAAGTACCATCCAAGTTTTTAAGACAACTAGGCATGGTTGGATTTGTCGAGAGAATCTTCCTTATCCTTGATGCCTCCGAGGATTCTTCTATTGAGCTACAGAAGGATCTCCAAGAGGATCTTTTGGCTATTCTCAATTCCTGTTTATATTTTTTGAGGGATTCCTTATAGGAATCCCAGTCTTGTGGATGTCTAGTCTTTTTTGCACGATTAAAAAGCCTTCTACAGCCTTTCCGGAGTAAACCCAGTTCAGCAGCCCACCAATACGGTTTCTTCTTTCCCCTCACTGTAGTGAGGGGCAGGCAGTTTCCATGGCTTTATTAAGGGCTGCTGTAAGCTCGTCGACTTTTTGATCGAGTTCAAAAGCGCATAAGGGCGGATCATAAAGTTCTGGTTTAATCAGATTCTTCAGAGTTGCCCTATATTTTGGCCAATCTGTTTTCCTATAGTTTCGGAATTGGATCGGTTTTGGAAACTCTTCAATAAGTGTGAATTGGATGTATCTATGATCGGAGAACGAGTGCTCCTTAAATACTCTCCAATTCAATATTTTATTTGAGAGATGTAAAGAGACAAGAGTCATATCTAAAACTTCTTGTCGATTTTTAGTAACGAAGGTTGGTTCACTACCTACATTACATACTACCAGATTAGTTGTTAAAATATAATCAAAAAGAGACTCACCTCTGTCATTTATATCGGTACTACCCCACGTAGTATGGTGCGCATTGGCGTCACAACCGATAATTATGTTGGTTTTAAGTCAGCGACCGTCCTCTCCAGAGTGGTACCAGGTAGAGGGCCCTGGTGGTCGTGGCCCAAATACGCTGATACCAGCCAGTAGGTATGGTTGTCTATTACCATACTGGCTGTGGTGACGTCTTTATCACTGAAATTAGGGAGTAAAAATACGTTTAGATAACGTTTTACTAGTATGCAGGACCTTGGGTTACCTTTTCCTGTTACATATATCACGTAGTAACCAGGAGTTCTCAATCCTCGAACCAGGGATTTCACAATCCAGGGCTCTTGGATGAGAACGACATCTTCTCCAGTTTTTGTCAGGCGGAGAAGTAAGGAGGCCGAAGCCGTTTTGGAGTGTTGGAGGTTAATCTGTAGTATTTGCAGCATTTTGGCTACAAGTCGGCAGATCAACCTCCACCACTGTTGAATCCAGCTCATCCAGATCAGACGAAGAAGAACCTAATAGTTCATCTTCTTCCTCACTGGGGAGAACCTTGTCGTTTGAGTCGTCGGTCTCCATTAGGGATAAACCTTCGACGTTTTTAGAAGAAGACTGTGCTGCGACAGAAGAGGGCCCTGCCACATTCTCATCCACACCCAAGGATGGGAAGGTGATGTTAGCACTGGGACCCCCTACGTCTTGCGGCACAGCTTTTGATGCGGGCTCGGAGGAAGACTGTGCTGCGACAGAAGAGGACCCAGGTACAACATCATCCACATCCAAGGAAGGGAAGGTGGTTGTAGCACTGGAACCCCCAACGTCTTGCGACACAGCTTCCGAAAAGGGTTGTGGAGGCTCGCATGAAGCGTCTACCTCATCTTTTTTGTAGATACGTAGCGTGATTGTCCCGAAACCGTATCTTATCACTCCCTTATCTCTCGCCAGAGAAGCCACAGAGTCTTTATTGATTACGATTATCGCACTTCGATAAAGACCCTTTGGCTCCTCCAGTTTCACGATCTTCCAGTCGTGACAAGGAAGGTCCGGGTTGCTAATCTTAATAATCTCGCTTATGTCATCCGGACATGAGGGTTCTTTAGGGATCCAAGCGCGAGCTCTTGGCCTGCATGGAATGTCTTCCTTTGCAACGACCTCGAGTTTTGCGCCTGGCCAAACTTCGCCCAGCATGCCGACAGCAAGCGTATAGAGATCGCGCGACCTCTGATCGCTACAAGCAATGAGCTTGACATGACCTTGATGCCAACCCTCATCGCTTGTTACAGGCGGTGGACCCGGATGATCCCGCATGACTTTTAAAACGCCAGCCGAGAGCTTCAGATTCACCATCTGCCAACGGTCAGAAGTAATCGTGCCATCAATATTGCTCCTATCGATGACCGCAATTACGATCTTATTTGAATCCTTAAGCACATCACTAAAAGGTTTAGTGAGAGGTACTCGAGGAATATTGGGAGTGCTGGTGTTTTGCACTTTGGGTTTTTTCGGGACGGGAGTGGACTCCTCCAAAGACCTTTGTCGCTTTGACGTGGAGTCGTGGCGACTAGTGTTGTCTAGAATGGATTTAGCCCACTCCAGCTTTTTGCTAAGGATGGGATTACTTCCATCCCCCAGTGTTGAACCAGAGGATTTTATAATCCTCATCGCATTCCGTCGTTGTTTATACGAGCTCCTAGGAGCATACTGGAGAGAGGAGAGGTTTACTCTCTTTAGTAGTGGAAAGATCATTTTTCACGAACTTTTCACTACCGACATGAGGAATCGTTTTCGCCAATTGTACATCCTGCACCGCACTAGAAGAAGGGCAGTGACTTGGCACAGGCCAAGTGCTCGGCGCAGGAGTAACGACAGCCAGCGTTGCCGCCGAACTGCCGCCCGGTGTGGATACATCCTGCACCGCACTAGAAGAAGGGCAGCGACTTGGCACAGACCCTTTTCCGGTGCTCGGCACAGGAGTAACGACAGCCGACGTTGCCGCCGAGCTGCCGCCCGGTGTAGCTGGAATACCGGTGCCAGTTTGACGCTTTTGCTTTCAGTACTGTTTTTGTTTTTGTTTTTGGTTTTGTTATTGATTTTGATTTAAAGTCTGTTCAGTGAGGATTTTTCTAGATCAGAACAGCACAGGACAGCACAGTTTCGTGAGAAACGTCAGATCAAGTTAGAACAGTCAGTTAAACGTCAGTTGTCAAAAAAAAAAAAAAAAAATTGCAAATTGTGTGAATTTTTCGTTTCTCGCTTATTTTTTTCATTTTTTGTGTTTTTACTGTGAAAAATATCATTGAAATGGAAAATCAAGTGATTGCTAAGATAATACTAAATGAAAATGTTAGTGGTTCAGACACCGATAGTGATTTTTCGTCGGATTCCTCTTCAGATGATTGGAATGAAAGTGTGACGAATGTTATTACCTTTTCTTTGATGAAATGTAAAAGAAATTGCATTGAAAGTTATTATATTATATTTTATAATTATTTAATTAAACAAATAAAACAAATTGGCAAAATAACTTCATTTTAATTTTTTTAAATCACGAGAAAAAAAACACAAAACACAGCCAAATCAAAACGTAAACAAAAAAATGACAACTTCGATTTTGACATTTCTCACGATTCTGTTCTAACCTGATCTGACTCAAAAGCAAGAACAGAAAATCCTGTTCTAAACTGTTCTAGGTTTGTCAATGAACAGGAAAGTAGAACAGTTCAGCACAGAAAAAACCTCAATGAACAGCAAAAAGCTGTACTTTTCTGTCTAGAACAGTCCAGAACAGCGTCACTGAACAGACTTTTAAATTCATTAGGATTCCCACGAGTAGCGAAGTAAAGGGGGGGTCCATCTGTGCAGAGATTCGCTTACACAGATAAGGCTAGCTAATCCGGAGGTCGCCTGGTATCCGGATACTCCGTTAACGACTGAGCTATTTTTAGAAATTGGGCCCTCAGCCTGGCTGATCATCGGCACGGGTCGTATAACACCTTAGATCCAGCCCAATTGGGAAGTTGAAGGGAAGGATATGTTTTGGAGCAGGAGAGACGAACAGCAATTACGCCATAAGCGTCCCAGAAGGGAACTAGGTTGACATATAGTGATACACTATATATTCGGGAGATAAGGAGACATCAGCCAGCATAGTAACACAAAGCCGACGGAGGAGGGGGTAGGGATTGGGAAGGGTAGGGGTGAGCGACCTTTGGTTTCAGGACTCTTCTGGAGAAATAATTCCCGAGAATCATTGACCTTACTCAGCTTCTACAACTCGACAAGTTCGACGCTCAGGTAGAAGTTTCCAAATATTAATTCTTTAAAAATCACACAAAATTTTCTTTTTTTTTCATTTAATAAAATTATGTCCGATTAATGATAAATTATGATTCTAAAAATGCATTGTTCTCCAAATGGCTGCAGTGCGTATCAGGGGCTATTCCTCATAGTTAGCTGAATTTTTGTTAATAAAAATATAATTTTGTAATATGTATATTATTTGCTAATTGAATTACTAACCAAAACTCAACAGCTGACTATAATGTTAAAAAATTCAGTTGTAGTTACATTATATGCAAGTTTTCTACAAATCTTCATTTCATGCAATAAAACTCTCATACAATAATTTATAATTTATATTAAAGCATTGGGCTTTTGGGCATCGCAAAAATTTGCGCTACCAAATTTCATACATTCTACACAAACAGATTTATGCACACATTCGAAAAAAAAACCTATAAAAATAAACAGAAGGGTGAGCGCAAAAAAAAGCGACAACCAAGCGAAATATACAACACATTAAAGGCACACAACACAAAATGACAAAAGACAAAAGAGTCGCAACCATGAGTTTGATGTATCCTTTCTTTATACTTCGTATGGATTATGTGAGGAAAAACAAGACCGACGAATCGAACATGATCGTTGAACACGGCGAAAATTCATACCATTCGTTTTTAAAAGTAGAAAATTGTGTTAGGTTATTTTTATTTGTGTGAAAATGAGGTTTGCTAGCGAACTTCACACAGCAAGACAGGAATATGTTCGTTGGTTAGCGCTCTTTTTATTTTTAGCGATAATACTGATTTTTGGTGTCGATGTGTGGGGAAGGAGAAAATGGAACACAGGTGTTTGAGTTTAGTAGGCGGATTTTTCAAATGTTAAATAAGAAATAGTTTTTGTGTGAAAGCGGTTTTTATCTTGAAAGGAAAGTGACTTAAGCAAGTGCATTTTATTATAAATAAAGTTTTATTAGTTGAATATTGGATGTGTTATAATCGGTATGATTTTTATGTTCATATTTCTTATTGCAATTATTATTAACATAACTCCATACCAATTCATACATGATAGAGGTTAGGCTACTTGATTTCTTTAGAACAGCTCAAATTAAAACAAGCATTTTATTTTTAATGGAAGACATTTTTTTAAATAACAGTATCTAGTAGGTACTTACAACTAAGAATTATAAGCGGGTTCAAGTGAAACTATTAAGTCAAAATTTGGGAACAAATAAATAATTTGTTAAGTATGTATCTAAAGACATTTTTACTTGCGACATATAGGAACTATATGTACATATATGGCGAGTATTGGTTTCGTAAAAAAATTCGAACTCGAAATTTTAATCAAACAAGGCATTAGAATGGTAGAGGAGTCGAAAAAAGTGGGTCCCCCGCTTGCGTAAATCTGTCTGTCTGTCTGTCTGCCCTCATCTCTACATTCCGAACTATTGGATTCGATTGAGTTCAAAAAGGAAAATTAAGGTTTTAAGCAGATTTTTTTTTTTCTAAGAGTAAAAATAACAGTAGTTCCATACAAATGCCAAAAATCGAATAACCCACCGAAAGATTTTTACTAAATTTTACCTTGATAATTTTCTTAACTTAATTTCTTTCTATAAAAAAAATAATTGCTTGGTATTGTTTCAGAAGGGTACCCCTCATAGAACCTATATTTCGTTTTTAAGTTTACTCAAAAATTAATGAACCAATATCAATAATTTTTTTCTTCACAAGCTCTTATAATGTCTTTATAATATTTGATGATCAATAATGTCAACACTTTGTTTGGATTTTTATGAAAATATAATTCGTTGCTTCTTTATTCTTTAAGAAACACTGAAAACTATATGATAAATTGAACATTACCAGAACGAAAAAAATAACAAAGTAAGAGAACATAACGACTTATGCACTTGCAATTCAATTAAAAAATATAATAAAAATTGTATGAAGTATAATTTGCAAATAATTGTATTCTATACACATTTCTATTTCACTTTGAAGCCATGGAATTGTAATTCTTTGACCAGCTAGATATTGAAATTATTAACCACTGTAAGTATAAGGAGCAGTGAATTCCAATCGACTGTTTTACTTTTAGCATGTATGAATCGGTACACTGCACGACTTAAGGATGGTGATTCAGATTATTTTTTGTTATTTTTTTTTGGATTTTGGATATATTCGATTAAAATAATTATATATTAAAAAACTATTAGGTATTTAAACAATTTTGGGCATTTATAAAATAATGTATCAATCAATATACGTAACTATACCATCATAATTTTCAATTTTTATAACTTGTGTATGGACACATAATATCCAGTTTTAGGCTATAAGTCGTTTTAAACAGATTCTTCTTTGTATGTTTAAAAATAGATACTTTATTTTAATGATATTGGTGGTTTAACATTAGGAACTTTTATTTTGATAGGAATCGAAATGGAATCCAATACTTATCAAGCAAAGACCATAATTGAACAATTACTAGAAAAACCATTTAGAACAAGATCGTTTTCGGAGAAGCTAATAATAGTCAATAATGGGCGTCCATGTCCAAAGCTTACAGATTTAAAATCAACACATAAGGATAGACACAGGGAGTATACTTGAAACTTTAGCGAAAATCAATATTCCCTTTACCAATGGCTAGCTGGTTGCGAGAATAAAAAGAAATTGTTTTGTTGGCCTTGTTTGCTTTTTTCTGGTATCTGTTCCGCCTGGAGTTTTTCGGGTGTGGAAAATCTTAACACTCTAACTACACTTAAAAAAAAACACAAGCTAAGTGCCTCCCATTTGCAATGTGTAATTAAACTAGCTACCTTTGGTCACACTAGGATAGATGAAGCTTTAAGTTCCCAGTTAAAAGATGCTAATACACAACATAACATTATGGTGAAAAAAATCGTCAGGTGTTGAAACGTCTAATAGATGTAACATGATTTCTTGCAAACCAGGAGTTGTCATTTCGAGGCCACAATGAATCAAGTTCATCTTTAAACCGAGGCAACTATATATTGAACTACTTAATTTACTAAAACAATATGATCCAATTCTATCTCAACACCTTGAAACATCAACAGTTTTTAAAGGAACCTCAATGGCTATCCAAAATGATTTATAATCAAAGCTGTTGCTGACCTTTTACGCGATCAAATTTCCGATATAGTCAAACAGTCAGAGTTTGTTGCAATTATACTTGATGAGACTTCTGACATTCAATTAAAGTCCCAATTATCAATTGTTTTTCGATATTACTTAAAGAAAAAAATTCTAGAAACATTTATTGGATTTATCGATGTAAGCTCAGGGCGGACTTTAGACGATTTATTTAAAATAGTCGAGACTCTCTTGGAAAAGTATGAAATTCAAGATAAACTTGTTGCACAGACTTACGACGGAGCTTCCGTTATGAGTGGTCATTTGAATGGACTTCAAGTGAAGGTGAAGACTATTTGTTCGAAAGAAATATTTGTTCATTGTTACGCCCACGTTTTAAATTTAGTTCTGTCTCAAGGGTTAAGTAATATAAGAGAGTGTAGGATATTTTTTAGCACTCTGAATGGCACTGCAACGTTTGCATCACATTCAAGCAAAATAACGTATGCTTTAAAAGAAGTGTTAAAAAGAAAAATTCCAGGGTTAGCCACAACAAGATGGAGCTTCAGTTCTCGACTTGTAAATATAGTCCACTCCTACAAAGAAAACGTTCAACAATATTTTGAAGGCATCCAAGATAATGTGACAAATATATGGGACAGTAATGATTGAATGGCTGCAACGGGTTATTCAATTTTTTTAAAAACCTTTTATGCAGTCTTTTTGTTGAACGTGTTTTCAAAACTTTTTGCACATTCAGATGTACTTTTTAATACCTTACAAAACCCAAACATAGACATTGTGTTTTGCACGAACCAAATTAAGAAAATGAAAGAATTTCTTGAAGTACAAAGGAACGAAGGGTTCGAAGACATTTGGCAAGCAACGTTGCTCACTGCCCCATTAGATGATGAGAAAAGGAAATCAAGAAATGATAACATGCTGGATCATCAAAGATGATAACCCCATTAGATGTTTTGCTCTGGATAGAGGAAAATGTAGCTGACAGTTTTGAGCAAGTTTACAAGCTTTCAAAACTGATCTGCACCATATCAGCTTCAACGGCTTCTGTGGAGCGTTCGTTTTCAGCTTTGAAAAGAATAAAAACGTATCTTCGAAATACGCAAGGGCAAGAATATTTAGTGAATTTAGCTCTTATCTCTATTGAGAAAGACGTTTTAAAAGAGCTTAAAGATAACGTTAATTTTTATGATAAAGTCATAGCTCATAGACAATTTTATAAAAGCTGAAAGAAGAATTGATTTCATTTACCGCTGAGCAAGTTATTACGTTTTGTTTTAAATGTAAGTTTTTATATTTCGCACGGAGTTTATTTTTGTGTTATTATCTTTTGTTTGTGTTGCTCGTTATTACTTTTTTATTTATTTAAGGATTTATTGAACTATCGTTTTGAATAAAATGAATTATTATTCTTGAAAAAGTATTTTGAACTTCTAGAAGACAGTAGCTAACCCTAAAATTATGACCAGGAATCGCCACTGGTGCGTATCCGTATTACATATATATTGATTAATTTTCATTGTTATTCGCATTCACAATTATTATTTTTATTTAAGACCGTGATCAAGATATTCATTTTCATTTTTATTATTTGATATCTTTCCAGAATGTGGTTTTGTGGTTCTTCAAGGGACAACCTATTGGACAGACCTTTTCGTGCGGCATTTTCTATTTCAATCCGAACCAGTTCATAGTATTGATTCTGATGACTTATTATTTTTCGTTAGAAAGAAGCATGTAAAGAGCTCTTCCAGCCCAGGCATAAGCCCAAATATATGAGGTAAAACTAAAAACAAATAAATAAAAATTGACCTTAAAAACTTAAAATTGTTTTATTTTTATTTTAAAGACTGAAGTGGATGTGTTTCGAAAGGATTCGCGTAAGCTTCCTATTGGTGACCCAGATGTCGATTGGTAGGAGACAGTCTGCTTAAATATGGTTATACACCAATTTGACTACACACTAACGCTGGCAATTTGCACAAGAACATCCCCCAAGGAATTGCAAGTCCTACGAAGGCATTCGCAACGCGTTTATGCCTCGCCAAGTCGTAGAAAAATGGACACATGAAGCATAGTGAAGCGGCGTTTGACCCTTAGAGTTTGTGGAATACACGTCAGCATCGTTTTCAAATAATACCTTAAACGCATCTGTATGATTTGTCTTTGCTAAAATATGAAGAACTGAATCGCCATTATTTCGCTTTAAATTAACGCAAGCCCCATTCGCTATGAGCGTTTTCATAATTGAAGCATTACCTTTTGCTGCAGCAAGCATCAATGGTGAAAGATCTCCGACAAGACAATTAACATTTGCTTTGTATTCTAAAAGTAGACATCAACAACATTTGGGATGGTTTGAGAACATGCAATATGAAGTGCAGTTAGGTTTTTGTTTAGTCTTAGTCTTAGTCTTAGCATCAACATTTGCACCCATGCTAAGGAGCATTTTGGCTATTTCGGCCTTCGTTTCAAAATTACAATTACCGCTGTAGCTCAACTGAAAGAAATTCATAAAAAGACCTTGTGAAAGACTCAAGTGCAATGCTGTCCTTCCGTGCTCATCAGTGGCTTCAATATCAGCTTTATTTTGAAGCAGAATCTCAACTAAATCCTTACAAACATTTCTGGTAGCAATCCTAAGCAGCTCCAGACTTTTTTGAACACTGGCTCCGTGCGATAGCAGCAATTTAGTCATCACCACATCTGAATTCTTAAAGCGCGTTTCCCCAATTTGTCTGTTGCATCAACATTAAATCCATGGGTAAGAAATAGTTCTACTATCTCAACATTTTTACATTGTACAGCAATGTGTAGGAAATCACAATTGGCATCCTCATAACAGACCAAATGAAGTCCATGATCAAGAATATGTTTTAAAATGTTAATATATGAAGCTTTGATGGCTTTTGGAATTAAAATCTCAACGTCATCCTGATCAACAGAAAAACCGTATTTTATAAGGTCTTGAACAATTTCCAAATAGTTATTTTCCAATTTGTTTGCTGCAAATGAAAATGCACTTTTGTTGGTCGCATTATTTTTATCTGGGCTGTATTTAAGAACTTCTTTGACTATTAAGGATAATCCTTTTGAAACAGCTAAGTTAAGTATCGTTTCTCCATTTTTGAATTCGACATTTATGTCGGCACCAAGGTTCATCAACAACTTAGCGTCTTCACTCTTAAATGCCTGTACAGCTAGGTAAAGTGGAGTTAACATATCTTTGCAACGAGCATTGTCATCGGCTTTGCTTCTCAACAGCACTTTCATTGTTTCAACATGGCCATGTTTAGATGCTAAGTGCAATGCAGTTTGTCCTTCCGTTGTTACAGCATTCACGTTTGCTCCATGTTTTAAAAGCAGTTCAACAACCGAGGAGTTTTCAATATATCGTGCTGCACTGAGAAGAGGAGTAAATTGTTGTTTTGAATCATCAGCACAATTTACAGAAACACCCAGTTGCAATAGTTTTTCAGTAATTTTTCTGTTTTGTACTGCCAGATGAATACAGGAAGCACTGACATATGCTCCTCTATCTAAAAGAATATCAAATATTTTTTCGTTGCCTCTGGTGATAGCTAACATTAGAGGAGTCAAACCTCTTTCATTTGGCACATTAATGTCAGCATTGCAATTCAGACGCAATTCAACAGTTTCTATGTCACCACATCCAACAGCATAGTGTGTGGAGTATGTGTAGGATGTGTTTTGCTTCTTTTGCTATTGGCTTTTGAACCACTGAATAAAAGCAATTTAGTTATTTCTCGGTACCCTGAACATACAGATTTACGAAGAAGAACGTATCCATTTGCTTCGGATGCACCGATGCCATATTGATTTAATAAATCCCTTATAGTTTCCAGTTTTCCATACTCAACTGCTGATAACAGTTTCCTGTTTATTTCATTCATTGTTAATGTCTAATTAAGATATAAAGTTTACAGTAATGAGGTTTTGAGTTTAATCAGTTCGTCATTCGCCTTGTTTAAATGCACATACCTTCAGCAGAGAGAAAAAACTAAATGAGAGCACCAAATTTCCTCGTCTCCGTCTCTTTGAAACTTCTTACTCTCATTTTTTATAGCGTGTTTAATTCGTATCGGTGTATACATGTTTTCACCTAGGAGAAGAGTATACAAAAAAACATCATTTCCGGGAAATGCGACATTTTTCATAGCCAAGAAGGCTATGTTTTTTAAAGTCTCATTATAATATTTGTAATTCTCATGAATTTTTTTTTAATTTTGCTAACATCTTGTCGTTTTTATATCTACAAAAATACTCCTATAATTCAAATTAATTCTAGCAAAACATTTTTGTTTGTCAATAAATAACGGAAGAAGTTATACCGGTAGTGCGTGGTGAATTTGTTTTTCTCTTCTTTTTCTCTAAGTTACAGATAGATGGCAGGAACAACCAAAACAAGAAAGGATGTGTGCAGAAAGTGTTTAACAAGGTTAAGGCTTTTTAGATTAGACTTTACTCGTATATATGGACGAGTACATGTTTTTTATAAATGAATGTAATGTTTATTTCAATAGTAATACCTTAACTATTAACTTAACTACTGTATTATCTAAAATATACTGCATTGAATTATTTTACATTGAATTATAAAAGGCGGAAATAATAAAGTTCTATAGTTTACCGGGAATATTTATATAAAATATCCATATCTTCTGCAATCGCGGTATCAATCGATATTTTCTGGAAGTTAGTGTTAAAGTAACATTTAGGTATTTGTCATGAATTACTTTTTAAACTTTTTTATACACCATAAAAATCAATTATAAAATTTGGCTGTGATAATAATTACTTGAACACAGCATTTTCTATGTTTATAGTTATTCAGGTTTAGCCCTTAACTTTGATTTGCATTTATTTATGAATAGCCTAAAAAGTTTAGCAAACATATATGAATAAGCCACAACTTTCCCTGACAGATTTTTCCTTGTCGCTATATAACTGAAAGATAAGATATAAATAGTTAGAACTGGAAAACTTATAAAAATGATGCATGAGACTTAATTTTGGTTGAAGAACAAATTTGTATATTCTTTTCACAAAACCACTGAACTAGCGAGAATACAAATATTTTTACTTTTGTACAAAAGTACTTTTCGGCATATATAGTTAAGCCTTTAAAAGCAACACACTACCTTAGGGGAAAGCAGTAAGAATAGCTTATCAGTTATCACCTATTCACAAATCTTATGCAATGAAAATTGGCAACAGAAGTAACAAGTTGACGGTCTTTTTACTTAGTGTCTACTTAAATCACTTATTTTCAGCATTTTGGAAATGTCGTGAGTAATGTAAAGAAAATAAACAACGAGTACACACAAGTAAAATAGGAATGGAAAAAAGAGATGAGTATATAAAAAAAAAATGTTTTCAATGTTCCATGTTTACATTCTGTAACTCTCGTTTTCAATGTTCCTGCAACTCTCGCATCGACAAAATTAAGTGGATAAACTCTGAAAATTGAAACAAATCTGAGTTTTTTTGCATCTTTCAACGGTCTGAGCGAAAATTAAACGCATAAACGCAGCTAATAATACAAATAATAGTTGTAGTGCTTTCAGAGTTTTATGTTTCTAGGTCCTAATTCTCATTGGACTGTTGCACCACATAATTTATTTTACTTACTTAATGATTAAAACTGGCTTCAAATAACTAACTAATATTTATCTAAATGCGTAATTTAGAATTGTTTCTAAATCTTCATTGTTCTGGCACCTAACGAGAGTAATTAATTTCACTTCATATTCGAATGATATTACTCTCAAACGAACACAATGAGAGTACCAAAAAGTTGTTCATACACAATTTTGAATTTTCTTTGAACACCTCTGAACAGCTGACTACATCCGCCATTTTTCAAAGGTGGTCGCCATTTTTAAAGGTGGTGAGCAGAGAGAAAAGTTTTTTCTCTCTCGTGGTGAGTATGTACACAAACTTGCATAAGTGTTTGTTCCCCACATTTTTTTTATATGGAGTTAATACATATGTAAGTTGGTGGCCAAATCACAGCTTGTAGGCAAAAAGAGAGCAACCGTCGAAGTTGGTTCTCTCTATTAGTTCTTTCTCGATGTTAAGGGCCACTGCAGCTATTATTGCTTATAGCTCCTCTTATTTTCCTCGAAAGACTGAAATGAGTCTCGGCGAAAAATTTTTTTCACAAATTACTATCAAAAATACTGAATGGGAACTATGTTTTTGATCAAAAACACTTTATTTGTTCATATAGTGTTTTGGTTTTTGATTGCTATCATGCAGAGTTTTTCAATTCAATTAAATTATATTTATTGAGACTTTTTTTTACATTAAATACATTTGTAAACTTAAGACTAAGAAGAAATAAAAGTAAAAATATAGCTGACTTAGACTTGGTCTTGCTTAACTTTAAATACTATATAATGAAAAAGAGGAACTAAAACACGTTTCTTTTTGTACTAGTGTTTAACAGTTTTTATTTATCTAAATAGATAGTTTTTATTTAGCTAAATAGATAAATAAAAACTGTTAAACACTACAGTTAAATGAAAATTCTTGACTTTGGAATTTATTCACTAATGTGTTTATAAACAAATTTAACAAATAAACTAAAATGGCTTGTGATATTTTTTTGTTATCCTTGTATATGAAAATAACAAATGAAAATAACCGAACGCAATTCTTTTTTATCTAACAATGGAGTAACGCTGATTAACTAGTAAAGTTTACATTATTATTCATTGAAAATTGACATTATTATTTAAGACCACAAATAAATATAATTAGTACCGTTCGTAAAGAACAATAATAAAAATAAAAAAATAGAATACTGCTAAAATTTTGATATCTTCGTTTATTTAATAATAAAAAAAAAAACATTTTATTAATTAATTTTATGTAATGTGTTTTATTAAAATTATCCATTAAATAATATTATTTTTATTAAAAAAAAATAATGAATTGCTGCTTACTTACAATTACTGAGTAGACTAAAAGGTAAGTGAATGACGAGCGGCAGCGCACCGCCGCGCCGCCGTACCGACATCGCTCACCGTCCGTCATAAATAAATTTTTTTTGTTCAATCTAATAGTGAGCAGTCAAATTTGTTTGCGGATTCTATTGCTTAAATGATTAATGCATAATATCGAGAAAAAACATATTGTTTTTTGAGGAAGAAGTCATTGAAATTTTCATTTGTTAACTAAAAAGTTAATTAACAATATGAAAATAATTTAAATTTTTATATATCTTATCAAAGTACAACTATTAAACTATAAATCCTGGAAGTTTCATTAAAATATCTTTAATAGCTTTTTATTTATTGATTTCTTAATTAAAAGTCATAAAAATGTTCACTAAATTTATTTATTTAAGAACCTACAATCCTCCTCACCCTCATTTTGGTTGTTTCAAAAAACGGGCAAATGGCTAAAGACATTGTAATGGCTTTTTGCATTCGGAAAAAGGCCATTATACAAAAAATCCTTTTTAAGTAAAAAATTTAAAAATTAATGTCTCCTTCTAGACTTAACTTGATTTAATGAAAAAAAATAATAAATTAAATTCAAAACTACGATTTTCCTCAAAATTTTAATAAAATGTTCATTTATTGTTTTTAATTTTTGAAAATATATTTGAGTTGAAATTAAATTTTTACCAAGTCTTTAGTAGTATTCAAATGAGCGCGACCAACGAACGACGAATGAATTACAAAATGTTAGTTTATATATGTACGTTTGAAGACATATTTCCACACAAATTCTTAACAAAACGATAGCAATATAGTTTCTATTTGATTTATGATGCATGCTTTTACTTTTCAATATCATATATTAATAAATTTAAGAAAACAAATTTATTCGTCGCGAAAAAATTATAGTTGATACGAACTGTCAAACTTTATTCGCGTTCCACATTATCCACACTCGCAACGAATAAAAAAATCGCGCGTATTTAACCTGAAAAAATCGTTCTTGTTTTGGTTTCGGTGGTAAATGTCAAACTTCATTCGCGACGAATTAAAAACTCTCATGTGAAAGAAATGTCAAAATCGACGAATATTCGTTCATTCGTTTGTCGTGCTCATGTGAATATTGCTTTAGTATTGTTTTTTTGTTTTTTTATTTTTTATACAAAAACTGTCAATTCGATTTTTCTCAAAATTTTACCAGTTGTTAAAAACGTTATTTTTCGTTGCATTTAATTATTTTGGGACAATTTTTTGATTTACAAAAAAAAACGTTTTTAGATTTTTTTCCAAAAATATATGTAAGTGTTTGGTATCACGTTACAATGTATTATATGAAATTTAATTCATTGGTTCACCTTTTTTTTTAATTTCTATGGTAAAAAACCACCCACTCAATTTTTTTGAGAGTCTGTCTGCATTATTATCTGTATAACAAAATTCATTTGAAGTCGATATCTCTGGTTCATGAGCTCTGGACGACAAAAAAAAGTCGAGAAATGTCAAAATTTTCAATTCAACGAATTGGACCAATTACAATAACTTCCTATGGGAAGTTAATAACATTTGAATTTTCCCATGAAACTTATATTCTGATTCTTTTGTTTGTCTTGTTGTTTTTTTTTTAATTTTCTTCATTCCCAATCAACCAATCAAAAAACCACATTATACAGAACTAGCGGCCCGTCCCGGCTTCGCACGGGTAGACATAAATAGGTACAGATATTTAAGTTATAAGAATTATAATTAAAACGACCATAAATCACTAAATTAGAAAACATTTTTTTGTCCTATCATTAATACTCTTCGCAGCGTATGCGATGAAAGACATTTTATGGCTAATTTTTTTACACCTTCGGTTGGTTTTAATAGGAATTTCAAAAGATTTCTGTAGTAATCTAGTACTAAATATAGCCTATGGTACTCAGTGATAATGTAGCTTTCTAATGAAAAAAGAATTATTAAAATCGGTCCAGTACTTTTTGAGTTTATTCATTACATACACAAATACAAATCTTTCCTCTTTATAACATTAAGTATAGATATTAGTATAGATATAAATAATAAATTATAACAAAAATGTCTTTTCATTGCCTCCCTCGAACTTTCACTGTGTTTGTATACATTCTTCTCTATCTTCGGTTTTTTTAATAATCTGGAATTTTTTTATTTTATATTGGAATTCTAGCTCATTTTTAACCCCACCACAATACATTCTACACGTAAAACATGTGGAACGAACTGTTTAGGAAGTCCATTAAAAGATGTCAGGCCGAGTGTCAGTGTCCTCTTCATGATAGTACTATTCAAATATATATACAAAGGAACCGCTTGAAGTTTTTAATTTTCCTCAAAAACATCCCTACAGCAATTTATTATACCAAAATTAAATGGGAACAGAACACACAAAATTGACTAGGAACCAAAAACACTGCCTGGTTACACGAGCGCAAAAAAGAATTACTTTTGTGGATACACACAGAAAAAAAAATTAAGTGGGCATGCAAGAAATAGAGGAACAGTCGGAAATTAAAACACAAAAAACTTCGTTGGATACTCAGCAGGTACAGCACGAGCAAAACAAAAGCAAATTTGCTGTACATTCTACTTCGCCGGCAAATTAGAAATGAAAATGTCTGTCAAAAGGAGAACGTTTGAGAAAGAAACATGATTTTTAACGCAAAACTCATACCTGAAGATGAGGAAAAAGACGAAACTTGGCATTTTTTCCATCCCTTTCCTTCTTTCTAAAAATCATCCGTTCTCTTTCGTGAATTAATTCTTTTTTGCGCTTCTGTACGTCAACAATCAACATTCATGTCGATTACTTGATCTATTGAATGAGTTGTGCATGAATTCAGAACGATTTTAAGACGTTTTCATTTTGTGATATATGTCAAAATTTGTTTTTTATTTGCTCTGCATTTATTCAACAGGTTCGCTATAATCGTTCTGATTACTTTTTTAAAACATTGGTGTTCCTTTGATGCATAGTTTTTTTTTTGATACATGTACATATGCTTCCATCAATCAAGAATGTTATGGATAAGGTATTTTTTGATTATAACTATTTTTTTTAAATATAATATTTATTAATCAAAATGGAATTCAAAAACAGTTGCAAGCTTAAATCATTAAAAACAAACTATAAATACATTTGGAATAATTAAATTGATACAGATTTTCATTACTTGCAAAAAAAATATTTGGGCCGTTCATTAACGAAAATTTATTAGAATTTGATACAAAAATCCGAGGTTAATTTTGAAATTTGAAGAATTTCGTAGTGATTTTTGTAAATTAGTGAATTAATTTGTTGCGGACGCCTGAAAATTTCTGAAAAAAAGAAATAACATAAACAAAATATGAAATAAAAATAATAATCGAAAAAAAAAGGGAAAATAAATATAAACTTACCAGTGGGAAGCGCCGTCGTGTTTTGACTTTGGATGAGAATGTTGTCGTTGGCTGACAGTTCTCCAAACTCTACACGGATGTAAAGTAATAGGGGTGTTCAAAAGGAATAGGTGTGTTCAATGGAGTTGGGTTTTGTGTCCTACTCCGAGTAGGGTGTCAGATAAATTAAGTTGCGTGTGACCTGAAATCTTGTGATCGTAGATTTGTCTTATGTTCGTATTCAGACTTCGTGAACGACCATATGTGCATTTTATTATTTGTTATTTGTCATAGATTATATGTTTTGTTGTAGATTTGTAATTAAGTGTTGTGAGGTTTGTAGTGTTCTGGTCTCATGTGGTTCTGTTTCACAGGTCTCCCCCATTTTTGACCTTCGAACACGCCTTGGTAATAAAATAATAATACCCCTATTTCAAATGGAGGTGTACTAACACCTGTATGGCCTCCCACTATTTTGGTTTTGATGATGTGGGTGTAGGCATACACTGTGTGGATAGGTGGATCGGATGATGTGTTCCTGTTAGAGATAGAATACAACATCCGAATATATTTTTGCCGGTGTGGGTGGGATGATAATTTCAGCACTCCATCATTCGACCAGCTACCATACAGTGGAGTACAAAGAAGGGTGGAGGTACTTTAAGAATTTAAACTTAAATTTAAATTGAGAAAAAATTTAAGAAAACGTTAAAAATCAGATTTGTGGTAAATTCTTATATTTTTGTGTTGTATATTTGTGGTACCAATTAAATTATTTTTAGAAAAAAAAAGGTGACAATATTAAGATAAAATAACAACGGTAGAAACTAAAGTGTGTAGCGAAACACCACTGCCCTAAAGGAGAACCAAAAAAAAAAAAAAATAAGTTAAGAACAAGAAAGGTGGTGAGTGTCTTAAAATGTTTTAAGTCTATAAAGTTATTTATTGTCTTTATTTCTTTTGGTATCAGTATGTTTCTCGGCGGCCCGAGTTGATTCGCGGAGAGCGGGGCCGCCGCCTGAAAAAAAAAAAGATTTGAAATTGAAGAAAAGAATAGAAAAAACAAAATCAAAAAAAAAAATTCAAAAATTGGAAGGAAAGTTAAAATAAATATTTGAAAGTAAAGGAAATTTAAGAAAAAGTGAAATTAATGGAAATTAAATAAAAAAAAAAAGGGTAAAAGAAAGGAAAACGTTCAATGAAACACTTGGGGATAAAGAAAATTTCGGAAATTCTCAAATCTGAACAGTGAAAAGTCCCACAAGATAGCGCTGGTAATAGCAATCCCTAAAGGATACGTTTAATAATCTATACCCGGAATATATACCTACAAATACCCTGTGGTTTTTTTTTGTTTGTGATTGTCCTATAATTAAGGTTTTTTTGTAATTTTTAATTTATTTAATTTTTGGTTTTGTAATTTCTGGTTTGAATAACTTAATTTTATAGTCTAGGCGTGGAAGTTGTTTTCCTTTGTTCTCAATTTATTTCATTTTTTTTTGTTGTTTATTTCTTGTTATTCAATCCGTAAATATTTTTGTGAGGTACCGAAAACCGAGGAGCGGTTGTATCGCGTCCCGTCACCGGGTGAGATTTCGTCTTAGCAGATACCTCCACAGAGCTCTATAGGGGTAGGGAGCTAGGGCATCGGCTATAATGGTTTAAGAAAGACACCACAAAGGGTGTTATAGTAAATATTTAAACACGGCTTTTCCGTACCGATTTTCTGTTTATCCTTTTTTGTTAAGTATTTTTCTTTATTTTGGTAAATTTTTAGTAAGGATTATAATCAATAATTGCACATAATAATGTGAATAAACTTCCGCAAAACGCCTGCAAAAAGGAAGAAGATTGTTTTTTTTTAGTGTTACTTTGGTTGTTTCGCCCCAGCGAAGCAATGTTGTGCTGAGGTCTTTCTTTCAGGGGTGTCGAGGGTAGCGGAGCTGACATGTACATGAGATGACCTGAAGCCGACAATCGACCAACAATATTGGGGGTATCCAAAACTGGCCGCGGATACCTAAAGGTAGGGTGGGTAATGGCCTCACTGCAACAACCTCCGCAGTGCCCTGATGTGCCATAGTCCGTCCGTTTATGTTTCCTTCCCTTTCCTTTTGCCTCGGCCTGATATATGTTTTTGTCTGCAGGCGAGGTTGAGTTTCGGGGGCAAGATCCCCCCCCGTCCGACGAGCTGACGCCGTGCAACGCAAGCAGGCCGCGTCCCCCGGAGCTTGACATTCCAACCTACCCTTTCCAAACTCTTCCTATGACTTTTTCCTACCTCATCCTTATCCTACCCTTCCACTTCACCCACCTCCTAACCTCCTCTTGCCTCGCAACAAAATGGCGCCCAACGTCGTTAAAGGGTGTTCCAACCCAGTTGGAACATTTTTTTTTGACGAATTAGTTTATGTTGTTCTCGTATCAGTTTTTTTTATGTCGTACTGTCCCAACCAAACTTACTGTGGATTTTTAAACCTCGTATGTCTGCGTCAGGAAGGCCACAGGCGTACCTAGTCGTATCGCGACGAGTGTTTGAAAATTCACAGTGACCGCGGTTAATGAGTGTAATGTTCTTTCTGGAATTACTGGAGTTTTTGCAAAGGGCGTATGTCTGCACCAGGAAGGCCACAGGCGAACCTAGGTGTATCGCGACGTTCCTTTGCGAAAGCTTGAGTAAGGTCAGTCAGTACATTTTTCGTTTTGTCTTTACCTATTCCCATCCTAACTTTTTTTTACTTTTCTATCTTTCTAATTTTTCAACTTTCTATTCCTAGTCTTGTTTTATACTTGGACGATTGATTGTGCGAGACGTGTAGTCCGACATCATCGTTCCAAAATTGTGTGTGAGTTTTATCCTACCGTTTCATGTCTTCTAGCAAGGTCCCTAGAGACAGTCTAGAATTGCGGGAACGGTATGGAAAAACTTTGTAACGTAATTCGTTTGTGTTCTTAGTAGTTTTCCTGTCCTATTATGGTCACATCAGGGGAAGTTTAATCTGTCCGTCTGATGTCTTTTTTTTAGCGAGGTCGTCAGTAGGGTCATACTATGTCGTCATGTAGCTACCTAAAGCACCCCGAATGCTTATAAAATTGAAAACCCTAATTCTATCCCTACGTTTTTTCTTATATGTAATTAAATAACATTAATACAGATATAGTTTATACAAAGTACTTGAAACAAACTACGTGAACAAAACAAATATTTACCAAAATCTTCCAATTTATGTTATCAAGTTACAATTTTCGAATTTATGCTTGATAATTTAAGTGTTTTTGTGCTTGTGTTTCTGTTGGTATAGTTTGAATTTCAGTTAATTAAATTTTTTTTTGGTATTCAAAATTTTTACTTTCTAAAGGAAGTTTTCTTTTGGTGAAAATTTTCTAAAGTTATAGTTTTTTTTCGTTATAAGTTTTTGTTAATCTTGTTTTTTGTATAGAACAGGTTTCGTTTCTATTTTGGTTTTAGACGTTTATAAATATATTTTGTTTTGATTTTTATTATTATTTTCAATTCAGTTTTTTTTAGGTAAAATTCTGAAGGTGAATTATGATCTTCAAGACATAAAAGAAACTAAGTTAAAAAGATCTTAGTGTTTTTTTGTTTGAAAAAAAAAATACTTAAGATTTTAAAGAACTGAAAAGTTTCTTGATAAATATCGTTTCTTTATTCGTTATATTTTTGGTTGTTTGTTTAATTTAACTTTTTCTTGTTATAATATAAGTTCAAGCAAGAAGTACAAATTTTTTCGTTTACATATTTTCTTAGTTAGGTACATTTTTGTTGATCATATTTAGAACAAGACTTGTAGTTTATTTCTTTTAGTAATTATAATTCTTTGATATTTTTTTTTGTAAGTTACGTAAACTTTTCATAAATAAGAATTCTTTTTGAACATAAGTTAAGTTTAAGTTTTTTTGAGTGATTTAATAATTTACTTTGATATAGTTAAAACTTTTTTGTAGGGTTAAGTACAGTTTTTGAAAAATTCGTTCTTTATTTACGACATTTTTCTTTACTTTTTTTTTTGTTTCCATTATTTATTTACATTTTCGTTATTTATTAAACCTTTCTTTTGGTTATTCATTATTTTTTGTGATTTATTTTTTTTTTTGTTATTTATTTACCTTTTTGTTATTTATACATTTTTTGATTCTAGTTTATAGTTTACAGTTTTTTTTTGGTTATCTTATTTATTTATTTATTTATTAGTTGGTGTACAGTTTTCAATTAAGTTACATTTGTTTTTTTTTCATTAATTTATTTTTCTTGATTTGGTTTCTTTTCAATTTGTCTTTTTCAGTTTTCTTCTTATTCTAGTTTAGTTACGTTTACATGGTTTTTTTTTTATCATAACATTATTTATTTATTTTTCTTTTTTTTGACAATATCATTTTTTGTAAGGTTTAGTTAAATTTTTTTTGTTACAAATAGTTTTTTTAATAGTTTACATTTTTTTTGTATTAACGAAGAAATTAGGTCTCTTAGCTAAGGTAATTTTTTTTTGAAACTCACCACCTTTTTTTGTTGTTTTTGTATCCAGTTTTGTTGTTGAATAAATTAAAATGGCTCGCCAGGGAAACGATGAAGATCGCGTGCAACAGCTGATCAGGAACGCTGAAATAGAAGAGGAAAGTAGGGCTATTACTAGGTCAGCCACTCAAAACTTAGATTCTAGAGTAAGGCAAAAAGTGTTACATTCTCCCTTGGTCTCCGACAGGCACATCCGATCCACATATCAACAAGTGGATACCTCAGGAGTTAGCGCTCCCAGCCTCCTAAACGCAAGTGTCCATACGGGGTCCTTATCTGCTCCTTCATACAGTGATCTTAGCGGTGCAGGAGATCTAGACGCATCGCTTGCACCTGAAATGTGCGGGACCTTCGACAACACCGTTAGGCCAAACACTGCTAGGGAAAATGATGGTATGGCGCAAGGTGTTTCATCCAACCAGGGTTCCCGAGGGATTCTGGAGAGTATTGCTCGAACGTTGCCTAAAACGAAACCAAGAATCATTAGTCCTGAAAATTTAGAGCACATAATAAATAGAGGAATAGCTGAAGGTATATCTACCTGTAGAAAGGAGTTGGAGAGGGACATAACAGCTCACGTAAGCGCTCAAATCGAACGGCAGCTCAGTGGGTTTCTCGAAAAGCTTTCTTTAGCTATTCCAAACTCGAATAACCCACCGCCGTCTCGAGAACCAGCGGTACCTCCACCGATATCCAATCCAACACCTGTAGGTCTTCCTCCGAGGTTACCAAATCGTTCGGGTAACCATAATAGAAGTGCGTTTGTTCCGGTAGGGCAACGCGGATCCAATCCACCACCAGTAGCTACTGAAAGGTCGTTTCAACCACAGGCTAACCAACCAGTTTTTGGGGGTTACCAGACCCCGTTTCCTTTTCCACCTCCGGTAGTTTATCCGTATATGCCGTCAGGATTCAGAACCCCAGTCAAAGTGGACAAGTGGGGTCTGAATTTTGATGGGATTTCTGATAAGCTTACTGTGGAAGACTTCGTGCTTAGACTGGAAAAAATGCAGAAAAGATATGGTTGCTCGTGGAATGAAATCTTAAGAGATTTCCACCAATTGCTCTCAGGTCCAGCATATGATTGGTTCTGGCAGTTCCAAGTGGACAAAGACTTTGATTGGCCAACGTTAAAAGAAGCGTTATTAAGTAGGTACCAAAACCCTAGGACGGATCTAGAGATAGCGCATGATATCCTAGACCGCAAACAGTATTCCTACGAAAGTAGCGAAGAATATTTCGTTGCTATCAATAAAATGAGATACCAACTTAGAAGGCCAATTCCAGAGGCCGATTTGATCAAAAGCATAAAACGCAATTTAAACGACAAGCTTAGGAGCTTAGTATTTCCGCAGCAGATTTTTTCCTTGGATCAGCTTCGTTATGTTTGCAAGGAAGCGGAAGCAGCTTTTCCAAAAAGAGAGCGAGACTTACCGAGACCAGCTGGTAGGCCTCCACATAAGTTTGGAGTAAGCGAGTTGGAATGTGATGATGATTATCAGCCGGTAGATGAACAACTAGCTGCTTATCAGTTTGGAGGGGCGCGTTCCAAGAATCCGCCTCGTCGATATGCAGACCCAACAAACTTAGTTTGTTGGAACTGCAAAGTTCAAGGACATACGTATTTCGACTGCGAGTCCGATGTTAGAAATCTTTTTTGCTTTAAATGTGGTCAGGAAGGTGTTAAAACACCCAGTTGTCCGCGATGCCATCCGGAAAACCGAGCGAGGGACGCGAAGGCTCTGGGGGAATCGCGTACAACCCTGAAATAGAGTCCCCAATTAAGAATAGGAAAGAAGAAGAATACCGAGAAAATGATTATGTTACTTTAGAAGATCTTCCAAAAAAGGAAGAGAACCAAATTCAAATTTTAAAGCGAACAGAAAAAGGAGAAATTAGAAAAGATGAAGTAAGAGAAAGAAATTTGTATGAAATTAAACCGATGTCCGTCTTCAGGAGTATGAGAAAGCTCGGGCAAGAATTTTTAACTGTGCAATTAGCACACCGTCAAAAAATATTTTAAAGGCTAGGGCAAGATTCAAAGCCCGTAAAGATACTTCAAAGAAGATATCTTCAACTATTTTAAATTTGGAATCGGATCCTCGGCCTTATGCTAAAATTAAAATCGGCTCGAGAGAGTTTTTAGGCTTACTAGACAGCGGTGCTAGTGTAAGCATTTTAGGAAAAAACTGCAAACAGTTGATTGAACAACTTGGTTGTCCTATAACACCCTTTAGTTCAGGAGTTAGGACCGCTGACGGAAAAAGTCAATCAATTGTGGGCAAAATCACGGTTAGCGTTACATATAAATGTAAAGAAGAGATGTTGACCTTCTTCCTCGTTCCCAGCTTGGATCAGGAGATCTATCTTGGAGTTGACTTTTGGAGGGTGTTCCAGTTAGCTCCAGGAATTATATGTAGTATCTCGGTTGACGAACAATCGGATTCTCCAAATGCTCACCAGTTAACCTCTGATCAACAGGCCAGGCTGGATGCAGTCAAGGATGAATTTTTATGTTTTGAGCGCGATGGTCTGGGAAAGACTACCATGATGGAGCACGTCATCGATACAGGAGATGCTCTCCCTGTGAAACAGCGTCACTACCCTGTCTCTCCAGCGATACAAACACTGTTATACGAAGAGTTGGATCGGATGCTGAGTCTCGGTGTGATAGAGGAAAGTGAAAGTCCGTGGTGTTCGCCAGTGGTTCTCTTACGGAAACCCGGCAAAAACCGACTCTGTTTGGATTCCCGTAAGGTGAACGCACTGACGAAGAAAAACGCCAACCCTCTTCCTCACATCGAAGGACTCACCAGCCGATTTCCCGACGCCATCTATATGAGCAGCATCGATCTGAAAGAGGCATTTTGGCAAATTCCGCTGGAGAAACAGAGTAGAGAAAAGACTGCCTTTGCGGTACCGGGAAGACCCTTGTACCAGTTCACAGTGATGCCGTTTGGGTTGTGCAATGCAGCTCAACGGTTGAGCCAGTTGATGGACAAGGTGATTCCTGCACGACTTAGGGAGCGTGTTTTCGTGTACCTCGATGACTTGCTCATCATGGCACCCGATTTTGAAACCCATATCAGCCTGCTAAGCGAAGTAGCCGAATGCTTACGTAAAGCCAATCTCACCATCAACATGAAGAAATCGAGATTTTGCTTCAAAGAGTTAAAATACTTGGGCTTCATAGTTGGTGGTGGGAAATTTAAAACGGATCCGGCGAAAGTAGAGGCGATCGTGGGTTTCCCGGTCCCGAAAACCCCTAGGCAGATCCGTAGGCTACTTGGAATGGCAGGCTGGTATCGGAAATTTATAAAGGATTTCTCAACTTTGACTGCTCCTTTGACTGACCTGCTGAAGAAGAGAAGCGAGAAGTTCTTCATGACGGATGAAGCGCTGATGGCATTTGAGAATCTGAAGAAAGCGTTGATCTCAGCACCGGTTCTTTCGCGCCCGGAGTTCACAAAAAAATTTTACATCCAATGTGATGCTTCTGACGCGGGGATCGGTGCTGTACTGGTTCAGTTGGACGAGGAAGGAGAGGAGGTACCGATCGCGTTTTTCTCTCAAAAATTTAATAAAAGTCAGAGAAACTACAGTGTCACCGAGAAGGAGTGTATGGCCGCGGTGATGGCTGTGAAGAAATTCAGGCCGTATGTCGAGGGGATGGACTTTACGATCATAACGGACCATTCCAGCCTTAAATGGCTGATGAGCATGAAGGACCTTAGTGGCAAGCTCGCAAGATGGAGTCTTTCGTTACAGTCCTATACCTTCGACATACAGCACCGTAAAGGAAGTCAACACGTAGTACCGGATACTCTTTCTCGGGTACATGTAGATTCTCTGGCCCTGGATGACGTTGCCCCGTTGATTGACTTGAAGTCGGCGGAATTCCTTTCCGATGAATATTTAGACCTCATCGAGACGGTTTCCAACCGCAAAGACGAACTTCCCGACTTAAAGTACGACGTTTACAAAAAAGTTTTTAAGAAATTAGGCGAGGAAGAAATGTCTGAACATTCATGGCTCCTTTGGGTACCATCGGGTTTAACCGAGGAAATTATAAGGAAGGCTCATGATCCTCCTAAATCCGCACATGGTGGCATAGCGAAAACCCTAAACCGACTTAGAAATTATTTCTACTGGCCTAATATGACGGTGCATGTTCGTGAATACGTCTCCAATTGTAGTGTGTGTAAACAAAGTAAAGCGTCTAATCAAGTATCTCGTCCTCCTATTGTTACGTCTTATTGCAGTAATCGTCCATTTGAAAAAATATACATTGACTTTTTAGGACCCTATCCGAGGTCAAAATTAGGAAATGTATACGTGTTTGTTGTCTTAGATCATTTGTCCAAATTTGTGTTGTTGAAAGCGTTACGAAAAGCAAGTACTTCAAGCGTCATTAAATTTTTAAAAGAAGACGTCTTTAATATGTTTGGAGTACCCAATATAATCCATTCCGACAATGGAAAACAATTTGTATCCAAAGAATTCGAATCAATGATAACTAAATACGGAATAAGGCATTTTAAAACCGCTCACTATGCACCGCAATCGA
Source organism: Eupeodes latifasciatus (assembly GCA_920104205.1). Lineage (NCBI taxonomy): Eukaryota > Metazoa > Arthropoda > Insecta > Diptera > Syrphidae > Eupeodes > Eupeodes latifasciatus. Next base: position 70,710,978 of record OV049924.1, on the reverse strand, counting down.
ACGCGTCGGAGAGGGTGAACCGCTCATTGTTGGCTGCCATCCGATCATACCTAAAAGATGATCAAAGGTATTGGGATACGCACCTTAGCGACATCGCGTGTGCGTTAAGAAGCGCGGTTCATAGCTCTACCGGTGTGTCACCGTATTATGCATTATTCGGCACTAACATGATGACGCACGGTAGCAGTTATGAACTTGCAAAGAAGTTGCATGCGCTGGACGACAGCGAGTTGTTAACTCTTCCCCGACAAGGTCGATTGCAGTGCATACGAAATCAAATCCGCGAAAACATAATTAAGGCCAACGATAAATCCTCAAGAATTTATAATCTCCGTACTAAAAACGTGCAATTTTCACCCGGACAAGAGGTGTATAGAAAAAATTTTGTGTTGAGCGATTCGTCGAAAGGTTTATCAGCGAAACTCTCACCAAAGTATGTTAAATGCCGCGTAGTTAAACGAATTGGAAACCAAATGTATGAATTAGAAAATTTGACCGGAAAAAGACTTGGAATATATCACGCAAAAGATTTAAAACAATAAGCAGATTGCTTCAAAAACGCGTTTGCTTGATTGTTTTAAATACAAGTCGTTTGTCATAATTATCATTGTGGCTATTCGTATCGCTTCTGTTTGTTATTAGTTAATTTATTAAACTATCCGTGAGTATCACTTATTATATCTATTCAGCAACAGTTCGAAAAGAAAAAAAAAGAAAAAAAAACCGAAACACCCTCTATCAAAACACACAAGTACCTGGAAATGATTAATAAACATGGATAGTTTATGTATATATATTTATTATATTTATTGCATGCTTTAAGTTTTAAATGTTACTTAATGTTAAATGTTCTTATTTATTGATTTATTTATATATCTTAACTTATTTTATCAAACATCTGTGATAAAATGGTTTAACCATTCCGCCTGTGATATTTTTACTAACATTATTAATTGTACTAAGACTGATAGTTTTTTTTTTCATCTGTGATAAAATGGTTTAACCTTCTTATCTGTGATATTTTTACTAACCTTATTAATCCTATTAAGACTGATAGCTTTAAATTTTTTCATCTGTGATATTTATATTTTCTTTTAATTTAGTTTAAGTAACTGATCTTTTAAAACCGGTTATACTAAATTTACTGAGTATATTAACTTAGTTACTATTTATTTATTTATTCGTTATTGCATCCGCAATGATTAAAAACTACGATCTGTGATATTTACAAAACTACTAACATTATTAACTTAGATACTATTCATTTATTTATTTATTAACTCTTTAATTCATCCGCGATGATTAAAAACTACGATCTGTGATATTCACTAAATTGCTAATTTTATTAATTTATCTTCTATTTATTTATTTATTTACATATTTATTAATTTATCAATTTGTTTAACGATAATCTAATCACTCAAAATAATTCTATAAAAAGATCACTCACCAATAATACTTGAATTGTATACGGGTACTTTGATGTAGAAATTAGTAGTGGTGGCGGATAGAGATGACGGGATAGTAGAATTTTGGCTGTCTGGTTTCATTTTCCGAATTCTGAAAAAATACAGACAAATTAGTGGGTACTACAACATAAATATAGTTTTCGTATTCACCTTTTTGCTTGGCAGGTAATACACAAGCTTGGTTCTTACTCGTCTCCGCATCACTAAAGTGGTACCTCCCGGTATCCCAAACTTTGATACCCATGTCAATCCAGCAGGTGGGGCGGTCCCGGCAGTCTCGAAAAAAAAAAACCTGAAAAATAAATGGTGATGGTTAGATGTATAGATATTTATGTATATATATATGTTAATTTCACATGTCGAATTGTTTAATCACCATTTATATTAAAAACAAATCGCACTTAGTGGCTGCTTTCAATCTCAGACAGATAGGGTATCCGGATACCTCTTTGTTAGTGTTTTACGTGTAAAATAACAACTCATCAAAACCAGCTGAGATGTCAAAAAAAAAGGAATCCAAAGGTATCCAAAAATTTCTGGGGTAGGTAGTCATCTGACAGATCTGCTGATTCAACCCTGGTTGAATTTCAAGAAACTCGAAAATTGATATCAGCTTTTTATATTTGTTGGTAAACCAAAAAGATACACAATGTTAGTTGAAGCTGTATGTGAGGATGTTCTGTACACAATAGACGATGAAGAAGCTATTGGCCTTCGAATTTTAGAAGGTATTTTTTATAAATTGTCCCTTTGTAATAGTCCTCTTCTCTGTTAGAATAGTTTTCTGTTAAACGTAAATCGTTTAAAACCGGAGATTTCGCAAGAAAATTATTAAACGTATAGAATTCCAATTTATCTAAGAGGAAATTTAACATAGATTACAAATTAAGGTTCTCTTATTTATTATACTGATACGCACCTGTCAATTCATCACCGTCGGACGAATCAGTTAAATTATCCATTAAATGTTTCACTTTACAACTATTTTGACTTCAGTTTAAATGTTTCTCTGCTTATTGTGAACAGCTGAAAGTTGTTTTTTATTGACAGCTATCTCAACACTGCTATCCAACTAGTTCAACAAGGTATCTAAAAATCCACCTATCCCAGATACCCTATCCAACACGAGATTGAATGCAGCCGATATCATCAATGTTGAGATAGGTCGGGAGTTAAAAGGTCCGGGTCATTGCCCTCTAGAGGTACAGCTGGAAAAAAAAAAATTTGTATGAGGCATAATCATTTTGAATTACTTATGAAAGACTTACCTTAACTTAAACGTTGCACCAAATGCATTGCCCGGCTTTTAACGTGGGTTTTTCCCCACAGTTACTTTATCAGACAAGATATCTGAAAAGAAAAGGAATAAATAATTAGTATAAAATAAAACAAATAGAAATTTATAAACTTACCTCCGCGTCCATTGAGCGTCCCGTTATAGCCTTCGCTTGTATTCCTTTCTCAGGCGGCCGAAAATTTCTGTTTTTGCTGCTTATTGAGAATATATCTCAATAAGCAACAAATTTTGTTGCGGACGCCTGAAAATTTCTGAAAAAAAGAAATAACATAAACAAAATATGAAATAAAAATAATAATCGAAAAAAAAAGGGAAAATAAATATAAACTTACCAGTGGGAAGCGCCGTCGTGTTTTGACTTTGGATGAGAATGTTGTCGTTGGCTGACAGTTCTCCAAACTCTACACGGATGTAAAGTAATAGGGGTGTTCAAAAGGAATAGGTGTGTTCAATGGAGTTGGGTTTTGTGTCCTACTCCGAGTAGGGTGTCAGATAAATTAAGTTGCGTGTGACCTGAAATCTTGTGATCGTAGATTTGTCTTATGTTCGTATTCAGACTTCGTGAACGACCATATGTGCATTTTATTATTTGTTATTTGTCATAGATTATATGTTTTGTTGTAGATTTGTAATTAAGTGTTGTGAGGTTTGTAGTGTTCTGGTCTCATGTGGTTCTGTTTCACAGGTCTCCCCCATTTTTGACCTTCGAACACGCCTTGGTAATAAAATAATAATACCCCTATTTCAAATGGAGGTGTACTAACACCTGTATGGCCTCCCACTATTTTGGTTTTGATGATGTGGGTGTAGGCATACACTGTGTGGATAGGTGGATCGGATGATGTGTTCCTGTTAGAGATAGAATACAACATCCGAATATATTTTTGCCGGTGTGGGTGGGATGATAATTTCAGCACTCCATCATTCGACCAGCTACCATACAGTGGAGTACAAAGAAGGGTGGAGGTACTTTAAGAATTTAAACTTAAATTTAAATTGAGAAAAAATTTAAGAAAACGTTAAAAATCAGATTTGTGGTAAATTCTTATATTTTTGTGTTGTATATTTGTGGTACCAATTAAATTATTTTTAGAAAAAAAAAAGGTGACAATATTAAGATAAAATAACAACGGTAGAAACTAAAGTGTGTAGCGAAACACCACTGCCCTAAAGGAGAACCGAAAAAAAAAAAAAATAAGTTAAGAACAAGAAAGGTGGTGAGTGTCTTAAAATGTTTTAAGTCTATAAAGTTATTTATTGTCTTTATTTCTTTTGGTATCAGTATGTTTCTCGGCGGCCCGAGTTGATTCGCGGAGAGCGGGGCCGCCGCCTGAAAAAAAAAAAGATTTGAAATTGAAGAAAAGAATAGAAAAAACAAAATCAAAAAAAAAAATTCAAAAATTGGAAGGAAAGTTAAAATAAATATTTGAAAGTAAAGGAAATTTAAGAAAAAGTGAAATTAATGGAAATTAAATAAAAAAAAAAAGGGTAAAAGAAAGGAAAACGTTCAATGAAACACTTGGGGATAAAGAAAATTTCGGAAATTCTCAAATCTGAACAGTGAAAAGTCCCACAAGATAGCGCTGGTAATAGCAATCCCTAAAGGATACGTTTAATAATCTATACCCGGAATATATACCTACAAATACCCTGTGGTTTTTTTTTGTTTGTGATTGTCCTATAATTAAGGTTTTTTTGTAATTTTTAATTTATTTAATTTTTGGTTTTGTAATTTCTGGTTTGAATAACTTAATTTTATAGTCTAGGCGTGGAAGTTGTTTTCCTTTGTTCTCAATTTATTTCATTTTTTTTTGTTGTTTATTTCTTGTTATTCAATCCGTAAATATTTTTGTGAGGTACCGAAAACCGAGGAGCGGTTGTATCGCGTCCCGTCACCGGGTGAGATTTCGTCTTAGCAGATACCTCCACAGAGCTCTATAGGGGTAGGGAGCTAGGGCATCGGCTATAATGGTTTAAGAAAGACACCACAAAGGGTGTTATAGTAAATATTTAAACACGGCTTTTCCGTACCGATTTTCTGTTTATCCTTTTTTGTTAAGTATTTTTCTTTATTTTGGTAAATTTTTAGTAAGGATTATAATCAATAATTGCACATAATAATGTGAATAAACTTCCGCAAAACGCCTGCAAAAAGGAAGAAGATTGTTTTTTTTTAGTGTTACTTTGGTTGTTTCGCCCCAGCGAAGCAATGTTGTGCTGAGGTCTTTCTTTCAGGGGTGTCGAGGGTAGCGGAGCTGACATGTACATGAGATGACCTGAAGCCGACAATCGACCAACAATATTGGGGGTATCCAAAACTGGCCGCGGATACCTAAAGGTAGGGTGGGTAATGGCCTCACTGCAACAACCTCCGCAGTGCCCTGATGTGCCATAGTCCGTCCGTTTATGTTTCCTTCCCTTTCCTTTTGCCTCGGCCTGATATATGTTTTTGTCTGCAGGCGAGGTTGAGTTTCGGGGGCAAGATCCCCCCCCGTCCGACGAGCTGACGCCGTGCAACGCAAGCAGGCCGCGTCCCCCGGAGCTTGACATTCCAACCTACCCTTTCCAAACTCTTCCTATGACTTTTTCCTACCTCATCCTTATCCTACCCTTCCACTTCACCCACCTCCTAACCTCCTCTTGCCTCGCAACAAATTATAATAAACTGATGTTGAACATGCTTTTTTCAAGACAAAAAGGTACATTGGTTCACTATCCACAAAAAACCTGCAAAATTAAAGCTTAAAACTGACTTCTTCATCGAAAAAAAGTAAAAAGAAAAACCTGAAAAACCTGAAAAAAACTTATTAACCCCCCCCATTTTGTTCTTGCTGTGCAAAATGCCGCTAGCCCTCGGCATCGTTTTTTTTTTGTTTGTGCTCACATCTATTCATGGATTAATTGTCAAAATTACAAATACAACAATGTAAACAAACGGGTTTTGGAGAGTGAAACGTACGAAAGATTCCGGTCTTGGTAATGGAGTGTTTTTGCTAGGAACATGTTCAAAAACACTCTATTACCAAGACCGGAATCTTTCGTACGTTTCACTCTTCAAAACCCGTTTGTTTACATTGTTGTATTTGTAATTTTGACAATTAGTCCATGAATAGATGTGAGCACAAACAAAAAAAAACGATGCCGTGGGCTAGCGGCACTTTGCAAAGCAAAAACAAAATGGAGGGGTTAATAAGTTTTTTTCAGGTTTTTCTTTTTACTTTTTTCGATGAAAAAGTCAGTTTTAAGCTTTAATTTTGCAGGCATTTTGTGGATAGTGAACCAATGTACCTTTTTGTCTTGAAAAAAGCATGTTCAACATCAGTTTATTATAATTAATTCACTAATTTACAGTAATAACTACGAAATTCTTTAAATTTCATAATAATCCCCGGATTTTTGTATCAAAGATGCGTTCGAAGAACCATCAATTTAAGGGTGCGAGTGCAATTTTTGTATTGAATTCTAATAAATTTTCGTTAACAAACGGCCCAAATATTTTGTTTGCAAGTAATTAAAATCTGTACCAATTTAATTAATCCAAGTATATTTATAGTTTGTATATTTAAAAAAAAGAGTTATAATCGAAAAATATCTTATCCATAACATTCTTGATTGATGGAAGCATACATGTATTTGCTATCAAAAAAAAAACTCTGCATCAAAGGAACACAAATGTTTTAAAAAAGTAATCAGAACGATTATAGCGAACCTGTTGAATAAATGCAGAGCAAATAAAATGTAAATTTTGACATATATCACAAAATGAAAACGTCTTAAAATCGTTCTGAATTCATGCACAACTAATTCAATAGAACATGTAATCGTCATAAATGTTTATTGTTGACGTACAGAAGTTTTTTTTTAGTGAATTTTCACAGTTTAACGCAAAATATAATTTTCATTCATTCCTTAAAAATGTTTAGTTACCAAAGTTCAAGTTTACTTATTATTGTTTGAAAAGTATGTTTAGTAAAAATGCTGCTAATAATAAAAAAAAAAAATAATAAATACTACCGTAGATTACATTTTATAAATGCAGAACATGGAAGAAAATATACATAAACAATAGTTTTCAGATATAAAGCAGAGGTTAGCGTAGAAAAATATTTTTGAGAAAGCCAATAATATTTTAGGTATGTTCATTAAAGAAATTTCCGCTTCGGCTAACCTTCATCAACTTTTTAGAAAAAAAATTAGCATTAATAGCAGCCAATTATTTCATAGCATAATTAATTTTTCAGATTGTAAAATGTCTAGAAATTTTCATACGCTACAAAATTCGTAATTTTATGCGTAAACATAGAAGATAACATTATTTAGTCAAGAAGTATGGATTTTGGCGCGTATACCATTTTTTTCTATTGGGCTTTCGGTTTCCCCATACTGGAATAAAAAAAAGTTACTTAAATCTATTTATTGCACTCATTTAGTTGGTATTGTGTGTAAACATATTGCCTATTTCTATTCCTTAAAGATGCTTTACACAAAGCAACTTATTTTTAAAACATGGTTCCCTCAAATTTGTATTCCAAAATCTAACTACAAACAAAATTCTAACTCTAACATAGTCCCTTAAAAAGAAATTTTCAGGAATATTTCTGCAACAAACAAAACTAAAATTTGGTCTTGCAATTATCGAACTGCTTAAATGATGAAAATACTAATCTAATTGAGGAATCTGAACTAGCTAAAGTTGGCAATGGAACTTCACAAGTATGCTTCTCGTAGCATTGTCTGTACAAAAAAATACGGAGGCATCCGCCTATTGTTTCCACCTGAACTTCTAACGTCGCCAAGAAAATGCTCTAAGCAAACTACACCTGAAAAAATTGTCTGTTTTGTTGTTTTACAAAGTATTGAATTACACTTTTGTCCATTTGCAATAACTATACTTAACCGGTTGCAGCGCATGTTGCGTTTGCAAATTATTTAAGTAAACAAAATAAATAATAATAAACTAATAAATCATTAAATAATATGTATTTGGTCAATTTTATTTTATTTAATATACATTTACAACATTTATTTGGATTGAAATTAAAAAGCTATACAAATCTTCCAATTTAAGACCATGTCAGCACTTCAGATTCTGTTGGTAAGGATTGTTTAGTTTTTGAACGAGGCCATGAAACATTCAAAATGAAGCATTTAGATGGGGCTGATTACTATAATGAAGCATTTTGATGGGCCAAAGCACTAATTGTGAGAATGTGTTTGGTTTTTTGCATCATTTCACGCACATTTTCTCACATTTAGTGCTTTTTAGCTTGTAGGCAAACCGAAATGTCAGTCTGAGATTCCGGTCTTGGTAATAGAGTGTTTTTGAACATGTTCCATTACCACCATATGATCTGATCCGGCTGTCAAAATTTTTGTTTAGTTTTGTTTTTTTGTTTTTTCATATAGAAAAAGAGAAATACAAAATCCTCCCCATTCAAGCTAAAGCAACTTGATTTTATGAATTTGCGCAGTATAATCAAAATAAATCTATAATTTTTCAAATGCAAATATCCACCATATCCATTGTCGTCCAGGAGAGAGCTAGAGCTAGCTTCAATCCAGTATCAGTTTGCTAAGGGATGTTCATTCACCAACAATGACCGAAAAAATAAAATCATTCCATTTAAAAAAGAAGTGAACAAGTTTATTTTTTAAGTTTCATGTAGATAAAAAATGTCTACGAGAAAAAGTACAAATAGTTTTTTTTTTTACAACAATTCTGTGGTGAAAAAATAAATAACTCATCTTACGAAATTCCAATTCTAACACGGAGAACTCATTTGCTCTGCGAAGAAGTCTTTAACTTATTCCATAACTCTTTTTTGTATCACAATAATTCGAAATAAGAAGGAAAACTCCTAAAAAATGGCGTTGGCCAGTGGATCCTTGCTAAAAGCTCAAACACCATTGCAGCAATTATTGGAGGATATCAATTTCCAGAGAACGAAGGAAATGCGACAATTGTTGAAAGACGGTGAGTTCTTTTATGTTTCTATATTTCAATCAAAATTATATAAAGCTTCTATTGGCCAAGAAAAAGTTGGCTTTCAAAGGACATACCTAACTACTTTCCCTACCTTCTTCCTAAAATTTTAGTCTTTTATCGATTTTATCGTTGAGTCTTCAGCCCAACATAGTAGTAAGTCTGTTTGTAGGTACATCATAATGTGTTTGAAAAAGGAATATACAATGCGACTCCCCTGCATCTCACCTTGTGCATTTTAATGACGCCCAAACAAAAGCAGAGACGATAGGGTTGAGTTTATTGTTTTCACAGATAATAATAAATCGATTGATTGAATTGAATGGTTTGAAAGTATACAACAAAAATCCCCTTCATGTGGGAGCCATTCATAATACAGAATTATTGTGATTGAACCTAAGTACCTACATGTACTTTGTAAGTCGTTACACGTTACGCAAAAAATAAATAAATAAAATAAAGTAATGTTGATGAGTAAACTTGGTTCTCTTCTGGGTGCATTTTGATGTAATTTGAGAATTTTCGTCAATGTGTACTGTACCTCCTTCTGCATCCACTTGAAACTCTGTTTGTTTTTCGTTCTTGCATCTTTTCCATGTTCTTATCTCCAATAGAAGATGTCATTGTTCATTTATGACCTGCTCAAGGGATAATGTATATAAATACCTATAGGTATCGCCTTAAAACCAAATTGGAAGCCACCCAATTTCGTTCAAGAAGAATATATCTGTGAATAAAAATCTCACCATACTTGATAAAGTTGATGAATGGAAATTGAGTTAGGAAAGAAAACTCATATAAAAATGTTATCTATGTAAAATTTTAACACCACTGAACAATAAAAACCTTATCTTAAAGACAATTTAATCTTGTCAGTTTTCTGTTGTCTTCTATTTTTTATCAATTTTTGTAAACATTTAACTATTTGGAATCTCATGCCTTCTTGAGAAGTTTTACTTTTATTATATGTAATTTATAAAAATTTAAAACATTTATGTAGATAGAAATTTTCTTCCCACATCGCTTAAAATTTTCGCTTTAAATTTGAAAAAAAGACACAAATGATATGGAATTAAAAAATTGATGCCGCAAAAAGATTAAGCAAAGCTGATAGGGTTTCGATTTGTATTTAAACAATTAAAGCAATTTTTGCACTTTTTTAAGTATAAAACTTATAAACTGTTATCCTACTAATGTACTAATTTTCTTCCGTGCATTATTGATTGTAAAACAAAATGGCACTCTATACTTTTGAAATCATAAGACAACAGACACTCTACTAAGTGACCCTAATTCCTCAGGATTATAAACTGACACATAAAAGATCCGATTAGTTAAAAGTAATTAAGGGATAGATTATTTGTTTATTTATGAAGAAAAAGGTGTATAGAAAAGCCCAACACTTTAGTTGTATAAAAGGTTATTATCATTACATATTTAAGTCTTTATCTGTGGGTGGTTGGATGTTGTAGGAATTGATGGCCCCGAGCTGTATCGTTTACTACACATCAAGTTCTTATATTACCTCCACATTCGTAAACGTCGCATACTGGTCTTGACGTTCTTAACTTGTAAGCGCGGGTGTTTTGACCAAGGCTTTGAAGTTAGTGCATTTAGCTAACGACTCGGCCACGTTTAAAAAACATAATCCTTATTAAAGAGACGCAGAAAACAACCTTTTAAAGTAGCAACGAGCCCGGAGTACGTTCTCGGTGACTACAATGCTAAAGTCATGAATGAAAAGGTCTTTGGCGGATTAGTTGGAAAGCACAATCTCCACGAAAACGACAACAGATATTACTTCCGACGAATTGACTTTGCAGCAGCTATACGATGATAAGTACCATACAAATCATACCGATACACACAGCAACCTGCCGACCTCTAATCAGTCGAAATGACAAGTGCTAATTGGCGCAACGTTTACTCTGACCACTTTCTTAATGTGACCAAGTTGAGAGCATGACTCTCCCAATGAAAAGAAAGTAAAGGCCGCACAATGGAAGAAATTAAATCCTAATAAGAAACTGATCCAAAAGCTTTCCGGCGGCTCGGCATGAACCAGCTCATCAACAAAGTATGGGAAGAGGAAAGTATGCCCGATCAATATTTCCAATCGATAAAAAAGCCGATGTCCTGCAAAACTTACATAAGCATATCCCCGCTACAAAATCCTTTCCAACGTATTATATGAGCATCTTAAACCTTTCTGCAACACTATGATCGGCATATACCAGTGGGGGCTTCACACTAGGCAGATCAACGATAGAAACAAATATTCACATTAAGGCAAATTCTGGAATCCAACTAATATCAAGTCGAAGTCTATTACCAAGTTTTGCAGAGTATTTAGTATTCTTAGTATAACAACTCAAATTAGACTACTGAACCAACCATTATTGAATTCGTTTTAAATACGAAGTTTAAATGCAGGTTTAAACTGTTTATTGCATTTATGTCCGTGGTGTGATGGTTAGTGCGTAGGACTTAAATGCCAGAGGGCTTGCCATCTAAAGTTTTTTTTTCATGGGTACTGCCTCTTTTGAGGAATTGAAATACCCTCCAAGAGTAATTCTTATCAAGAAAAATGCTTTCTTAAATTAGCCGTATTCTGCTTTAAACTGTAGGACCCTTCATCTCAAGTAACATTACTCGCACATAGTAATTCTTATCATGAAAAATGCTTTCTTAAATTATCCGTATTGTGCTTTAAACTATAGGACCCTTCATCTCAAGTAACATTACTCGCACATAGAAGTGGCTGAGACTTGTAAGTCACTAGGCCTTAGTTCTCAAGAGACTGTTGCCCACCTAATTTATTTATTTATGGAGAGTTGTAAGTTGTATTTTTTAAATTTGTTTCTTACCAATACGCTTTTTATTGTAACAGAATTTGCAAGCTAAGAACGTTTCTAATATTTTTTCCACCACTGTACGTACTAGATATAGCTTTAGGCAGAAAAGCTTCAAAGTGGTGACCAACAAATTGATAAAAAAAATGTTAGTTTTCGCCTAATTCAATTGAAATTTGTTCAATTCAATGAAAAAAGAAAATGCGTATACGCCCGAGAAAACTGCTTTTATATTGTTTCGTTACACATTTGTTATGAACACAGACTTCAAAATTTCGAGGTTTATTTTTATTCGTAAGTGGCATAAAGGCGTACATTTTTTTGAATGTGTTGGCTAATTTCTCCTGCCAAAGGTCACTATTAGAAAAGTTGTTGATTATTCTGGCATGTTAAAAACAACGTGCATTCCTATTTATTTATCTAATCTTAAATTTTATACTGTACCAACTTTTAAATATGTTTTCACTTTAACTAGAAACATAACAGGAAGCTTGAAATAAAACAAACAAAAATCATTTCAAATAAAAAATTAAAAAATTATATTTGTGTCAAAATACAATTCAAATAAAATTTAAATCATCAAGACAATCAAGCTGTTGGAAGGGTACTCCATCAGATAATAACCAAAGCCGAAATCAAAAGGATATATTATCATAAGGACAGAAGCATGGAAGCGGAGGAGGTGCTAATGATATGGTGCAGCTTTTCCTTGCCTTTATTTTTATCAAATCTTGTGCTCCATGTCAATGAAATGTGATTTTCCAGCAAGACAATTGAATGTCTCCTAGAAATTGGTTTTGGCACATTCGGATTAAGTTTTTAGTCACGATGTTAAGAAAGGAGATAGTGAAATGCGCGACAGTTGTAGTTTCTTATACGAGTTCAAGAGCGTTTTTTTTTTTCTTTAATTATTACCTACTACTACCACACCAAAGCCAGATTGTCAAAATATAGTGATAAAGCGTAAAATCTTTTTTTTTTTTTTGAGAATTTGAATTTAAAGCCGTCATCTTCACAGTTCATGTACCGATTCACCGAAACAAAAATAAGAGAAAAACTAAATGTTTTCTTAACTTACCTTAAATATCTTTGAAAACCCATTTGTTTTCACCTTCTTTTCTTTTGCATATAAAATAAAAAAACAGTTATTTTAATTTTTGTAAGTTTTTGCTAAAAAAAACTCAAATATTTATTTTTGTTTTTCTGTTTTAAGTTTTTGTTTTTTTTTGTTTAATATAAAAATTATAACTATTAAAAAATATGCATTAAAATATATAAAATTGATTAAAAATCTAAAAAAGAGAGCAACAATAATTGTGTAATATAATTAATTATAAAATATAGTAATTAAAAAAAGTCGGTTTATGATCCTGTAACCAAAACAAATTACCAAGCCACTGTTTTTGTTTGTTGGTCAGAAGTTTTGATACCAAAAAAATAAACCGACATTCGAAATTATTGAACTTCAAAAAAAAAAAAAAAATTACATATATTTTAAATAAAAATTAATAAAATTAAATTACATACCATTTTAGTCATTGTTGAAGAATAAATAAATAAAGTACGCTTTCAAAAGGACTTCATCGATATCCCTGCTTTCTTCATCTTTTGAATTTTCTTCATCTTTGGTATTTTCTTCGGAACGATCTTGAGATATATTAAAGAATTCGTGCCATTCGACTTCTTTTATTTTGTTTATTTTTGCTTCTCCCTGAAAAAAAAACTAAAAATAAAACCATATCAATAATGCAATTGAATAAATGCAAAACGAAACCCACAATATTTAAAATAAAAATCAACCAAAAATATGAACTCACAAATCTCCGGACTTCTTGTTTAAATAATTCGCAGTCGAATTTTTCTTTTTCTTTCACATTTTTATTTTCATTTTTCCTATTTTCCGTAAGTTCATTTTCCTTGGTCTGCATCCAGTCATTGACCAACTAAATTTGATGAAAATATTTAATTTTTAAACACAAACATTTTAAATACAAAAATAAAATTTTCTTACATTTTTTACAGCACATTTTGCCATAGAAAATAAACTTCTTAGGGACCAAACCATTTTTCTATTTTTTTTTTCACTTACACTTCACACGCGACACTACTTTCGTAATGAATTTTTTGATTTTCGGAGTCGTATTTATAGTAAATTTTTAATTTCCAAGCATACTACAATTTCTATCATGAAAATAAAGGACAGTGCTTAATCTACACAGTGCTTTTTAGGTGAAAGTTGGGCATAAGCGGACCAAACAAATGGAGGTATTGGAGATGGCCTCCTGATGCACTTTTTACTCAAAGTGCATCTAAACCATTCAAAAAATGCATTTCACCTATCTCCGAATATCGTGGTCCAAAATGACTTGAAAGCAAGTCATGTGCGTTTGCACCTTCCGATGCACTTACAAAAATGCATTCCGTAACAGCAGTTAATATTGACGTCCGTCAGTTTGACACCTGTCACTTTTGACATCTGTCATTTTTGACATCTGTCATTTTTGACATCTGTCATTTTTGACATCTGTCATTTTTGACATTTGTCATTTTTGACATCTGTCATTTTTGACATCTGCCATTTTTGACATCTGTCAATTTTGGCTTTCACTTTTGACAGCTGTCATTTTGAACTCTGCCATTAGTATCTAGAGAACTGACTTTAAATTTTGTCCTCTCTCGCCCTAAAATATTATTCGAAAAGATTTCGAGATTATGGAAACAATTTAAATTCGGAGTCTTGCTCATTGTGCCCAAACAAGGTTGGCTTCTTAAAAATAAGACATCTGTTAAATTCAAAAATACATTTGAAAATATTCTCAATAATACTTAAAACTTTTTCTGACATAAGAATTCAGAAACAGCATACAATTTATTTATGCTGAAAACTGGCAAAAAAAAATTACCATGTAGATATAGCTAACATATGTACATATGTCAAAAACAGTAGCAAAATAACCTTCTTTAAACAAATCACGGGCCTTTGGAATTTTGATACCCGATGTTTTTTCAATTTAACGATTTTACATTTTTGAAGCATCTACATAAATATTAATTTTTTACAAATCACACAATTATAGTTATTAGTTGTAGTTATAGAAGTTATAAATTATGTCCGATTGATGATAAATTATAATTCTAAAAATGCATTGTTCTCCAAAATTACTGCAGTGCGTACCCGTATTATACATACATACATATGTATATTGATTAATTTTCATTATTATTCGCGTTCACAATTATTATTTTTATTTAAGACCGTGGTCAAGATATTCATTTTCATTTGTATTATTTGATATCTTTCCAGAATGTGGTTTTGTGGTTCTTCAAGGGACAACCTATTGGACAGACCTTTTCGTGCGGCATTTTCTATTTCAATCCGAACCAGTTCATAGTATTGATTCTGATGACTTATTATTTTTCGTTAGAAAGAAAGCATGTAAAGAGATCTTCCAGGCATATGTCCAAATATGAGGTAAAACTAAAAACAAATAAATAAAAACTGACCTTAATAACTTAAAATTGTTTTATTTTTATTTTTATTTTAAAGACTGAAGTGGATGTGCTTCGAAAGGATTCGCGTAAGCTTCCTATTGGTGACCCAGATGTCGATTGGTAGGAGACAGTCTACTTAAATATGGTTATACACCAATTTGACTACACACTAACGCAGGGAATTTGCACAAGAACATCCCCCAAGGAACTGCAAGTCCTACGAAGGCATTCGCAACGCGTTTATGCCTCGCCAATACGTAGAAAAATGTTTTTTCGTAAATGGCAGAAAGGCGTACATATTTTTGAATGTGTTGGCTAATTTCTCCTGCCAAAGGTCACTATTAGAAAAGTTGTTGATTATTCTGGCATGTTAAGAACAACGTGCATTCCTATTTATTAATCTAATCTTAAATTTTATACTGTACCAACTTTTAAATATGTTTTCACTTTAACTAGAAACATAACAGGAAGCTTGAAATAAAACAAACAAAAATCATTTCAAATAAAAAATTAAAAAATTATATTTGTGTCAAAATACAATTCAAATAAAATTTAAATCATCAAGACAATCAAGCTGTTGGAAGGGTACTCCATCAGATAATAACCAAAGCCGAAATCAAAAGGATATATTATCATAAGGACAGAAGCATGGAAGCGGAGGAGGTGCTAATGATATGGTGCAGCTTTTCCTTGCCTTTATTTTTATCAAATCTTGTGCTCCATGTCAATGAAATGTGATTTTCCAGCAAGACAATTGAATGTCTCCTAGAAATTGGTTTTGGCACATTCGGATTAAGTTTTTAGTCACGATGTTAAGAAAGGAGATAGTGAAATGCGCGACAGTTGTAGTTTCTTATACGAGTTCAAGAGCGTTTTTTTTTTTTCTTTAATTATTACCTACTACTACCACACCAAAGCCAGATTGTCAAAATATAGTGATAAAGCGTAAAATCTTTTTTTTTTTTTTTGAGAATTTGAATTTAAAGCCGTCATCTTCACAGTTCATGTACCGATTCACCGAAACAAAAATAAGAGAAAAACTAAATGTTTTCTTAACTTACCTTAAATATCTTTGAAAACCCATTTGTTTTCACCTTCTTTTCTTTTGCATATAAAATAAAAAAACAGTTATTTTAATTTTTGTAAGTTTTTGCTAAAAAAAACTCAAATATTTATTTTTGTTTTTCTGTTTTAAGTTTTTGTTTTTTTTTTGTTTAATATAAAAATTATAACTATTAAAAAATATGCATTAAAATATATAAAATTGATTAAAAATCTAAAAAAGAGAGCAACAATAATTGTGTAATATAATTAATTATAAAATATAGTAATTAAAAAAAGTCGGTTTATGATCCTGTAACCAAAACAAATTACCAAGCCACTGTTTTTGTTTGTTGGTCAGAAGTTTTGATACCAAAAAAATAAACCGACATTCGAAATTATTGAACTTCAAAAAAAAAAAAAAAAAAAAATTACATATATTTTAAATAAAAATTAATAAAATTAAATTACATACCATTTCAGTCATTGTTGAAGAATAAATAAATAAAGTACGCTTTCAAAAGGACTTCATCGATATCCCTGCTTTCTTCATCTTTTGAATTTTCTTCATCTTTGGTATTTTCTTCTGAACGATCTTGAGATATATTAAAGAATTCGTGCCATTCGACTTCTTTTATTTTGTTTATTTTTGGTTCTCCCTGAAAAAAAAACTAAAAATAAAACCATATAAATAATGCAATTGAATAAATGCAAAACGAAACCCACAATATTTAAAATAAAAATCAACCAAAAATATGAACTTACAAATCTCCGGACTTCTTGTTTAAATAATTCGCAGTCGAATTTTTCTTTTTCTTTCATATTTTTATTTTCATTTTTCTTATTTTCCGTAAGTTCATTTTCCTTGGTCTGCATCCAGTCATTGGCCAACTAAATTTGAAGAAAATATTTAATTTTTAAACACAAACATTTTAAATACAAAAATAAAATTTTCTTACATGTTTTACAGCACATTTTGCCATAGAAAATAAACTTCTTAGGGACCAAACCATTTTTCTATTTTTTTTTTTCACTTACACTTCACACGCGACACTACTTTCGTAATGAATTTTTTGATTTTCGGAGTCGTATTTATAGTAAATTTTTAATTTCCAAGCATACTACAATTTCTATCATGAAAATAAAGGACAGTGCTTAATCTACACAGTGCTTTTTAGGTGAAAGTTGGGCATAAGCGGACCAAACAAATGGAGGTCTTGGAGATGGCCTCCTGATGCACTTTTTACTCAAAGTGCATCTAAACCATTCAAAAAATGCGTTTCACCTATCTCCGAATATCGTGGTCCAAAATGACTTGAAAATGACTTGAAAGCAAGTCATGTGCGTTTGCACCTTCCGATGCACTTACAAAAATGCATTCCGTAACAGCAGTTAATATTGACGTCCGTCAGTTTGACACCTGTCACTTTTGACATCTGTCATTTTTGACATCTGTCATTTTTGACATCTGTAATTTTTGACATTTGTCATTTTTGACATCTGTCATTTTTGACATCTGCCATTTTTGACATCTGTCAATTTTGGCTTTCACTTTTGACAGCTGTCATTTTGAACTCTGCCATTAGTATCTAGAGAACTGACTTTAAATTTTGTCCTCTCTCGCCCTAAAATATTATTCGAAAAGATTTCGAGATTATGGAAACAATTTAAATTCGGAGTCTTGCTCATTGTGCCCAAACAAGGTTGGCTTCTTAAAAATAAGACATCTGTTAAATTCAAAAATACATTTGAAAATATTCTCAATAATACTTAAAACTTTTTCTGACATAAGAATTCAGAAACAGCATACAATTTATTTATGCTGAAAACTGGCAAAAAAAAATTACCATGTAGATATAGCTAACATATGTACATATGTCAAAAACAGTAGCAAAATAACCTTCTTTAAACAAATCACGGGCCTTTGGAATTTTGATACCCGATGTTTTTTCAATTTAACGATTTTACATTTTTGAAGCATCTACATAAATATTAATTCTTTACAAATCACACAATTATAGTTATTAGTTGTAGTTATAGAAGTTATAAATTATGTCCGATTGATGATAAATTATAATTCTAAAAATGCATTGTTCTCCAAAATTACTGCAGTGCGTACCCGTATTATACATACATACATATGTATATTGATTAATTTTCATTATTATTCGCGTTCACAATTATTATTTTTATTTAAGACCGTGGTCAAGATATTCATTTTCATTTGTATTATTTGATATCTTTCCAGAATGTGGTTTTGTGGTTCTTCAAGGGACAACCTATTGGACAGACCTTTTCGTGCGGCATTTTCTATTTCAATCCGAACCAGTTCATAGTATTGATTCTGATGACTTATTATTTTTCGTTAGAAAGAAAGCATGTAAAGAGATCTTCCAGGCATATGTCCAAATATGAGGTAAAACTAAAAACAAATAAATAAAAACTGACCTTAATAACTTAAAATTGTTTTATTTTTATTTTTATTTTAAAGACTGAAGTGGATGTGCTTCGAAAGGATTCGCGTAAGCTTCCTATTGGTGACCCAGATGTCGATTGGTAGGAGACAGTCTACTTAAATATGGTTATACACCAATTTGACTACACACTAACGCAGGGAATTTGCACAAGAACATCCCCCAAGGAACTGCAAGTCCTACGAAGGCATTCGCAACGCGTTTATGCCTCGCCAATACGTAGAAAAATGTTTTTTCGTAAATGGCAGAAAGGCGTACATATTTTTGAATGTGTTGGCTAATTTCTCCTGCCAAAGGTCACTATTAGAAAAGTTGTTGATTATTCTGGCATGTTAAGAACAACGTGCATTCCTATTTATTAATCTAATCTTAAATTTTATACTGTACCAACTTTTAAATATGTTTTCACTTTAACTAGAAACATAACAGGAAGCTTGAAATAAAACAAACAAAAATCATTTCAAATAAAAAATTAAAAAATTATATTTGTGTCAAAATACAATTCAAATATAATTTAAATCATCAAGACAATCAAGCTGTTGGAAGGGTACTCCATCAGATAATAACCAAAGCCGAAATCAAAAGGATATATTATCATAAGGACAGAAGCATGGAAGCGGAGGAGGTGCTAATGATATGGTGCAGCTTTTCCTTGCCTTTATTTTTATCAAATCTTGTGCTCCATGTCAATGAAATGTGATTTTCCAGCAAGACAATTGAATGTCTCCTAGAAATTGGTTTTGGCACATTCGGATTAAGTTTTTAGTCACGATGTTAAGAAAGGAGATAGTGAAATGCGCGACAGTTGTAGTTTCTTATACGAGTTCAAGAGCGTTTTTTTTTTTCTTTAATTATTACCTACTACTACCACACCAAAGCCAGATTGTCAAAACATAGTGATAAAGCGTAAAATCTTTTTTTTTTTTTGAGAATTTGAATTTAAAGCCGTCATCTTCACAGTTCATGTACCGATTCACCGAAACAAAAATAAGAGAAAAATTAAATGTTTTCTTAACTTACCTTAAATATCTTTGAAAACCCATTTGTTTTCACCTTCTTTTCTTTTGCATATAAAATAAAAAACACTTATTTTAATGTTTGTAAGTTTTTGCTAAAAAAACTCAAATATTTATTTTTTTGTTTTTTTTTTTTTTTGTTTTTCTGTTTTAAGTTTTTGTTTTTTTTTTTAACATACAAATTATAACTATTAAAAAATATGCATTTAAAAAAAAAGAATTGAATAAAAATCTAAAAAAAGAGCAACAATAATTGTATAATATAATTAATTATAAAATATAATTAAAAAAAGTCGGTTTATGATCCTGTAACCAAAACAAATTACCAAGCCACTGTTTTTGTTTGTTGGTCAGAAGTTTTGATACCAAAAAAATAAACCGACATTCGAAATTATTGAACTTCAAAAAAAAAAAAAAAATTACATATATTTTAAATAAAAATTAATAAAATTAAATTACATACCATTTTAGTCATTGTTGAAGAATAAATAAATAAAGTACGCTTTCAAAAGGACTTCATCGATATCCCTGCTTTCTTCATCTTTTGAATTTTCTTCATCTTTGGTATTTTCTTCGGAACGATCTTGAGATATATTAAAGAATTCGTGCCATTCGACTTCTTTTATTTTGTTTATTTTTGCTTCTCCCTGAAAAAAAAAACTAAAAATAAAACCATATAAATAATGCAATTGAATAAATGCAAAACGAAACCCACAATATTTAAAATAAAAATCAACCAAAAATATGAACTTACAAATCTCCGGACTTCTTGTTTAAATAATTCGCAGTCGAATTTTTCTTTTTCTTTCATATTTTTATTTTCATTTTTCTTATTTTCCGTAAGTTCATTTTCCTTGGTCTGCATCCAGTCATTGGCCAACTAAATTTGAAGAAAATATTTAATTTTTAAACACAAACATTTTAAATACAAAAATAAAATTTTCTTACATTTTTTACCACACTTTTTGTCATAGAAAATAAACTTCTTAGGGACCAAACCATTTTTCTATTTTTTTTTTTTTCACTTACACTTCACACGCGACACTACTTTCGTAATGAATTTTTTGATTTTCGGAGTCGTATTTATAGTAAATTTTTAATTTCCAAGCATACTACAATTTCTATCATGAAAATAAAGGACAGTGCTTAATCTACACAGTGCTTTTTAGGTGAAAGTTGGGCATAAGCGGACCAAACAAATGGAGGTCTTGGAGATGGCCTCCTGATGCACTTCTTACTCAAAGTGCATCTAAACCATTCAAAAAATGCATTTCACCTATCTCCGAATATCGTGGTCCAAAATGACTTGAAAGCAAGTTATGTGCGTTTGCACCTTCCGATGCACTTACAAAAATGCATTCCGTAACAGCCATTAATATTGACGTCCGTCAGTTTGACACCTGTCACTTTTGACATCTGTCATTTTTGACATCTGTAATTTTTGACATTTGTCATTTTTGACATCTGCCATTTTTGACATTTGTCATTTTTGACATATGTCATTTTTGACATCTGTCATTTTTGACATGTGTCATTTTTGACATTTGTCATTTTTGACATCTTGTCATTTTTGACATCTTGTCATTTTTGACATCTGTCAATTTTGGCTTTCGCTTTTGACAGCCAATAATAAATAAATAAAAACTGACCTTAAAAACTTAAAATTGTTTTATTTTTATTTTTATTTTAAAGACTGAAGTGGATGTGTTTCGAAAGGATTCGCGTAAGCTTCCCATTGGTGACCCAGATGTCGATTGGGAGGAGACAGTCTACTTAAATATGGTTATACACCAATTTGACTACACACTAACGCTGGCAATTTGCACAAGAACATCCCCCAAGGAATTGCTAGTCCTACGAAGGCATTTGCAACGTGTTTATGCCTCTCCAAGTCGTAGAAAAATGGACACATGAAGCATAGTGAAGCGGCGTTTGACCCTTAGAGTTTGTGGAATACACGTCAGCATCGTTTTCAAATAATACCTTAAACGCATCTGTATGATTTGTCTTTGCTAAAATATGAAGAACTGAATCGCCATTATTTCGCTTTAAATTAACGCAAGCCCAATTCGCTATGAGCATTTTCATAATTGAAGCATTACCTTTTGCTGCAGCAAGCATCAATGGTGAAAGATCTCCGACAAGACAATTAACATTTGCTTTGTATTCTAAAAGTATACATCAACAACATTTGGAATGGTCTGAGAACATGCAATACGAAGTGCAGTTAGGTTTTTGTCATTAGTCTTAGCATCAACATTTGCACCCATGCTAAGGAGCATTTTGGCTATTTCGGCCTTCGTTTCGAAATTACAATTACCGCTGTAGCTCAACTGAAAGAAATTCATAAAAAGACCTTGTGAAGCACTCAAGTGCAATGTTGTCCTTCCGTGCTCATCAGTGGCTTCAATATCAGCTTTATTTTGAAGCAGAATCTCAACTAAATCCTTACAAACATTTCTGGTAGCAATCCTAAGCAGCTCCGGACTTTTTTGAACACTGGCTCCGTGCGATAGCAGCAATTTAGTCATCACCACATCTGAATTCTTAAAGCGCGTTTCCCCAATTTGTATGTTGCATCAACATTAAATCCATGGGTAAGAAATAGTTCTAGGGTAGGTAGGTAGAAATGGCTGTCCTGCTTCGCGCAGGACACAATTAGCGCTGATTGCGCCGTTTTGATACCATACCTCGTGAGATTCTGAATGGATTTGAAAATGGGCTATGGATGGTGCACGTTCCGCACGTGCAGTCCTATGTAAAATATAAAATGTAATTTTATTCTCCTACCCTACGGCCTATTATCTCATAGTACCATTTAGTGAGGGAGAAATAAGGGGGGAGGGGGTTAAAGCCACTTTGTGCTATTTAGGTATGAGATCAAATCTTTGATCTTGAATTCTGAGAGTTCCTCAATACCGTTGAAGAATTCCTTACCCAAGTGGAGTGCTCTTTTCCTGGCCAGGGCCGGACAATGGCATAGAAAATGTGGGACTGTTTCTTTTTCATCCCGGTTCTCACAACTACGGCAGAAAGAGTTATGTGGTATACCCAATTTTGCCGCATGCTCCCCTACAGGCCAATGCCCTGTGCAGGTAGCGACAATCCTGGCTATGTCATGCCTTGGTTTGGAAATTAAATTGATTGATTTTGGTTTGTTATAGGCGGGCCATATTTTCCTGGATATAACGCAACTCGTTAAACTACTCCACCTATGATTTGCTTCTGATGTGTATTTGGTCAGGATATTGCCCTTCACAACTCCAAGAGGAGCATATACTCTCACTGCCAGAGAGTTGTGAAGGGCTGATCCTTGCCTAGCTAGCTCATCTGCCTTCTCATTACCCTCATAGCCCCTATGGCCCGGTATCCAGATAAGAGTGACGCTCATATCCAGTTCCTTTAAGGCCTCTTTACATTGCTGGACCAGTTTAGAGGATGATAAAGCTGAATCAATGGCTTTAATAGCTGCCTGACTGTCTGTTAGTATAGCTACATTTTGGTTCTGACGGATATTTTTAAGGGCTGTGCAAGCTTCCCTTATCGCCAACAATTCTGCCTGGAACACGCTAGCAAAATCGGGAAGTCTATAGGTTTTTGAAATTTCAAGAGATTCACAGAAGACACCTGCCCCAACACCGCATTCCATCTTCGAACCATCCGTGAAGATAATTGTGTCGAAGTCTTCCGTCACAACGCCTTCCTCCCAGTCGGTTCTTGACGGGAGCAAGACTCTAAACTTCTTTGAGGTGTCTAGGGTAGGGATGCAGTAATCGGTGGTTGTGGATAGGATGTCTGATGGTATCAGGCTTGTTTGGTTGCAGTGCCCGTAAGATCTAGGTGCCCAGCAGCCTATTTCTTTGAGTCTCAAGATACTGCAGGACACCTGATATTTGATAAAGAGGTCAATCGGAAGAAGGTCCAGGATGACGTTGAGTGCATCCGTTGGACAGGACCTGATTGCCCCTGATATCCCTACGCAAGCATTTCTCTGCACCTTTGTAAGCTTGTTTACTATAATGTTGGGAATGAGCCAACCGTCATAACTAAAACTCGACAAGAAGTCCTAGACATAACTCTTGTCTCAGATACTATACACCATATGATCTTGGACTGGAAAGTATCCAAAGAACACTCGTTCTCTGATCATAGATATATCCAGTTCAATATCAATGTGGATGATAACCCGAGTCCATTGTATTTTCGAAATTATCGGAAAACTGATTGGAACTCATTACAGAGTTTACTAAAACCTGGACTATCTTGTCCTTCCTCTAACGCTAATGAACTTGACAATAAAGTCAATGACCTTACCTCAGCTATGAACAGATCGCTAGAAATTGCTTGTCCACTTATACACATAAGAGGAAAGAGGAAACCACAATGGTGGGCCTCAGAGCTTGACTCGCTCAGGAAAGAATGCAGGAAACTGTTTAACCGAGCCAAAGCCGCAAGACTAGCCTCTCACTGGGATTCTTACAAAGAATCCCTAAGAATTTACAAGAAGGCACTAAGGAAATCTAAACGATCTTCTTGGCGATCCTTCTGTGGCACTATAGAAGAAACTTCTGAAGCCTCTAGGTTACGGAAAATTCTATCAACTAATCCAGCGATGCCAAGCTGCTTGAAAAATGCAGACGGCTCCTGGACAAATTCAAGTAATGAATCGCTGAACTTACTACTGGATACTCATTTTCCTGGAAGTTCTCTTACCGAGACTTGCAACGGTTATATACGTTCAAGTCCCAATACTACATATCCACAAGGTCTGATTACAAGGGACAAGCTACAATGGACTCTCAACAGCTTCAAACCATTTAAATCTGCAGGACCAGATGGAATAACACCAGCCGAGCTACAGAAGACTTCTGACATAATTGCACCAATCCTTGAGGCAATTTTTACCAGCTGTCTTTACCTGGTCCATGTTCCCTCGGCATGGCGAGAAGTTAAAGTTGTTTTTATACCCAAGGCAGGTAAATGCTCGCAAGTCAACCCTAAAGATCTACGACCTATAAGTCTATCATCATTCCTTCTTAAGACCTTGGAAAGATTGATTGATATCCATTTAAGGGCAAGTATTGATACAAGACTTCTGTCTTCGTCTCAACACGCCTACTGTAAAGGTAAATCGGTGGAAACAGCGCTACATACCTTAGTACGCACCGTCGAATATTCCCTCCATCATAAAGAGTTCACTATGGTTGCTTTCCTTGACATCGAAGGTGCCTTTAACAACGTGGACACATCTGCAATCACATCTGTACTAACATCTCTTAATGTAGAGAGTTCGCTTCGGGAGTTAATTCATTTAATGCTTACTAGCAGAATAATTAACTCAAAACTGGGCAACTCTTCTGGCAGACGAATCATTAGTAGAGGGACACCGCAAGGTGGTGTTCTATCCCCTCTCCTCTGGAACCTAGTGGTGAATGAAATCCTAACTGGTCTGGATGCGGAGGGTTTCAGAGTGATAGCCTATGCGGACGACGTTGCTATAGCAGTTTCAGGAAAGCATCTTAACACGTTAAAAGAACTCTTACAAAATGCCTTAGATAGACTAATACTTTGGGCTGATCGGTGTAGACTGGGTGTTAACCCACACAAAACCGATTTGGTCTTATTTTCGAGGAGATACAAAATTCCATTTGTCAACCCTCCCCATATTAAAGGAATCCAATTAAAATTCTCAGACGAGGCTAAATACCTGGGTCTTGTCTTAGATAAAAACTAAATTGGAAACGCAACGTAGAGGAAAGAGTCAAAAAAGCTACTGTAGCTCTCTTTTCTTGCAAAAAAGCCATCGGTAATAAATGGGGCTTGCAACCCAGAATCACGCATTGGCTATACACATCGGTAATCAGACCGATTTTAATGTACGGTGTGGCAGTATGGTGGACTGCTTTAGAAAAAGGTATAAACCGAGATAAAGTAAATAAAGTCCAACGTTCAGCTTGCCTATGTATAAGTGGATCGCTTCGCACGACCCCATCTGCGGCACTGGACACCTTACTCTACCTAACACCTCTTGACATCTTTAGCAAACAAATAGCTGCAAGTTTTGCTATTCGCCTCAAAGCTTCGTCGCAGTGGACTAACAACAACATTGGCCACTCCGTTATTCTTAGTTATTTAGAATCAATCCCAAAGCACACAGACTACACCATCCCCCAACTACAATTCGACAGAAATTTCCAGATTTCTATACCTCCCAGATCTTTTTGGGAGGATAGGACATTCCTGGAAGACGAGTCAATCCACTTCTATACAGATGGATCAAAAACAAAAGAAGGGGTTGGTGGAGGTGTGTACTCTGAACGACTGAAATTAAGTCTCTCATTCCGCCTTCCCAATCATTGTAGCGTGTTCCAGGCGGAACTTTTGGCGATAAAAGAAGTCTTGTCCTGGCTTAAAGAAAACGTGATATCGACATCTGATATCCGTATTTTCTCAGATAGTCAGGCCGCTATTAAATCTCTGGATTCTGTCTCTACAAACTCTATAACAGTCCAGAACTGTCGATCATCTCTAATGGAGATGGCACAACAGTTTAATATTCACCTTTGCTGGGTGCCGGGCCATAGAGACATTCCAGGTAACTGTAAGGCAGATGAACTCGCCAGGAACGGTACAGTACAGCCCATTCTACCACGTTTGGCACGTACTGGCATACCAATCGCTACTTGTAAACTGTTGCTAATGCAAGACGCTGTGAAGAGGGCAGGCACCAGGTGGAACAACATCACCACGTGTCAAGTCACAAAAAACATCTGGCCAACACTGGATTTAAAACGTTCAAGGTGCTTGCTCTCTCTAAGCAGATCCCATATAAGCTCGATAATAGGTGTCATAACCGGACACTGTCTAATAGGAAAGCACGCCATGAGATTAGGCGTATTCTCAAATGACTTCTGCAGAAGCTGTATGGACAAGGAAGAGGAAGAAACAGTTCTTCATCTTCTCTGCACATGCCCTGCTCTGGCTCGAAAACGCAAGAATTACCTAGGAGAATTCTTCTTTAACGATCTAAATCATATCGGCATAAGCAGCCTCTCACGTTTCGTAAGAGACTCAAACTGGTTCCATTGAGCTTAGGAAGAAACCTCAAGATTCATGTGGTATCACAATGGGCCATCAAACTGGCCTAAGTGTGTCCGTTTCCATCTTGGACAGCCACTTCAACCTAACCTAACCTAACCTAGCCTCCTTTACAAAACATTAAAGAACATTTTTAAGCTGTGATTACTCATCTAAGTGTGTGACCCCCCCCTCCCCCCTGATTAAAAGTCTGGATCCGCCCTTGGGTCTAGTGAGGTGTTTGTCACCTCATACATATCAGCTCGGCCTTTTGTAGTCATACTTGTGGGAATATTATGTACTATACTGATGTATCTACATACATATGTACATAGAAATAAATATTTAAATTCCTAAAAAAGAATTTGGGTCTGTAATTTGGTATTATTATATGCTTTCGAATGGCATTTCAAGAAATACATAAATATGACGTGGTGATTTTAAACTTAAATGAAAAAGACAAAATGCCGTTTTTTGACCTATTTTCATAAATATGTATGTATGTATGTTGAAAAACTTACTTTAGTTAGTTTAAGTTTTATTGGCTTTATAAACATAAATAAATTAATTATGTACATACATTAGGTACAATGTTTTGATATAACTAAGTCTTTGTATGGTTTGGTCGGAGGCCGTCTGATAAATTATATACAATTTTTTGTTCCATAAATATTTCTTCATTATTATTACTATTTCAAAACAAAGCTTTTGAAATGTTTTTGGATAATTTGGATTCTACAATGAAAAACATTTGAACTAGAAGATCCCATTAACTCAAAATATTGGTCACTTTTTCCACACTAAGAGTGTCTACAGCAAGGAAATTTCGCGGTAAAATAAGTTTCTTCCTATATTTTTCTAACAATAATTGTATAAACTATAGACTTTCAACTATACAGAATGTCCCACAGTCCACACCACAAAAGGTGGTTATTTTAAGTCGAAAAACTTGTGAGGTAAGACTGTGATTTGGGAATGCTTTCTTGAATTGCCTTCATTTACCAGAATTTTGTTTCAATGCGGATAACGGTTTTACACGTAATTATTATCGAACCCATGTTTTGCATTTTACCCTTTTTACACCAGGAATTATTTGTTTGAGAATGAATGAAAACCTAAATTGTTTGCTTAATAATATCTACATATATGTATGTTTAAAAAAACAATAGCGAAATGTGTTTCTAATGTTGAGCGCAAAACTCTGAAACGACTGAACGGATTCGGTTTATTTTCATGAAGTCGTTGAAGTCCGAAGAAGGTTTTTATTGATACAAAATTTAGAATTTACACGTATTAATTATTATCTATATTAATAAACATGTAAATCGTTGCGTTGGTTGTTCCTTATCGCTGAAAGTATTTAACAGATTGCAAATAAACAGTGAGGTTTGAATTTTTGCCAGCATGCTGCAAAGAAACTAACTTTGAATTTATTATCTTATATCTTTGTGATCATATTTCAAACAATAATTTGTCCTTAGTTTACTTTGTTAAAGCGACCAACTACTGAAAATTTACTTTATGTAAGGGCTCCTTATTCATGCAGGGATTCTAAAAGTTGGTTTCTCGATGTCTCCCAAAATTTATTCAATGGGATTTAAGACATGGTGCTGAGTTAGACAATATAAACCACATTGATCCGAATCCCCTTTTATATACGACTTGAGTTCTTTGGTTCATTATCCTAATTTAAGACATACATATATTTAAGTATTTTATACGTCGTTAAATGTTGTCATTTTATGAAAACAAAATGTTCAATTTGAAAATGTTGAAAGGATGGTGGGACTGGATATTTTGTAAAAACACAAAAATAAATTTTGTTTGAATATGCAAGTTTCAAGGGAATTTCTATCACCCTTACTAACCCTAATATTATACATATGTATATGTATATGTTTTTTTTTAAAAAATTCACATGTTTTGTTTTTTTTCTTTTTTAAGTAACATAATGAGATATTTATTTTAATTCTCCACAAGAATAAATTATGACTTTTTGAGTTGGAGTGCCTGTTTTGGTTCCACATCTTTCAATTTTCCGTACCACATCAGCACCACTAATAACATGTCCAAAGACTACGTGCTTGTTATCCAACCAATCGGTCCTAGAAAAACAACACAAACAATTGGTTAATGTCAATTTGGACGATGACCAACTTTGTAGATACTTACTTTGTCGTGCAAATAAAGAACTGTGAGCCATTAGTATTAGCTCCAGAATTAGCCATCGATAAAGTGCCAAAGCCATTGTGTTTTAGATTGAAATTTTCATCAGCAAATTTCTTTCCATAAATGGACTTTCCTCCTGTGCCATTGTTATTGGTGAAGTCTCCTCCTTGGCACATCTTTAAAGAAACCAAATTCACATCAAAAACAATTTAAAAAAAATTACTCTTCTCTACACACAAACTCAGTAATGATTCTATGAAAAGTGCTTCCCTTGTACCCAAAGCCCTGTTCATGAGTACAAAGTGCTCGGAAATTCTCTGCTGTTTTAGGTACAACATCGGCTCGGAGGAGCATAACTATTCGACCAACATCATTGCCACCAACACGAATATCAAAGAACACTTGAGGATTTCGTTTTTCAGGTTTTGAGATAACCACTGGCGTCACATTCTCCACTTGCTGAAAGAAATGTGTCAATTGGGAGATAATGTTTTCAACAATTTACTCTAGAAATATATACTTTTTCAGATGGTGCCTGTTCTGCATCGGCTCCTTCTTCACTTGTAAGAGTAGCACCAGCGTGTTTTTGCAACCAATCATCATCGGCCCAAACTGGTTTGAAGCTTCCTTCTTTCACTCTCACCGGTTTGGCTAAATTAACACGAATTGTACGTCCACACAGCTCCGAGTCGTTCTAAAATTCAAAGCAATCATTAAACACAAATATTTTGAAGGGGTTTTTATTGAAAACCTACCATATTGTCAATAGCTGCAGCAGCATCTTCGGACGCCTCATATTCGATAAAAGCAAATCCTCGATGTTTTTGCGATTCATAGTCGACGGGCATTTGAATGTCAGCAATATCACCAAATGGAATGAAAGCATCGTTTAGGAGTTTCTCAGTGACTTCATCGGAAAGGGCTCCAACGTAGATGGTTCTCTTGTCATTGGACATTTTCAAAAAATAATTGTAAAAATTTTATAAATGTAAACAAAACTACAGCCGCGAAAAGTTCATTTTTGACTGTCACTGTCACTGTCACTGTCAGTGTCTAATTTGAAATGTCAAATGTTTCATGTGTTCATTTCGTTCCCTTCATATCAAAGGGGGAACATACAAATTTGAAACGGAATTCTGCTCGTTGCCATATCAACGAGAATAGTTCAAAACTAAAATTTTTAAAGAATATATTTATTTATTTCTTTCTTTTAATCTAGTGAAGTGAGGATAAAGACTGTTTTTAAAAACTTAACATTTCTTAAAAGTTTGATAATTTTAACCCTTATAAATGTTTGTTTAGGAAACAAAATTAAGTTTTTGAAGGTAAATAGCTGATTTGTAGCTTTAAAAAGTTGCTTCACATGAGAAAATGTGTGACCGTTTTTGTCTTGATGGAAAAGTTATAGTTCAATTATTTTTCCTTTAATGATTGTACATAAAGTCAAATATACAAAAAGGAAGCTTTCTGAAGCGGCCAATATGAAAGACATTTTTGACAAATCTTAATTTTTGAGCCTTTATTTTTCTAGGAACAATACAAAAATGCCAGAATCAACTGCCAAAAAGTCAAACAAAAGAAGAAAGAATAAATCAAGACCAAAAAGCATAGACACACCATATATATGGTGTGTCTATGCCAAAAAGACATAAACCAAAACTAACTAAAGAGTTCAAGGAAACAGAGAAAGAAATAACTGATATCTTAAACAAGACTGAGCTATCAATAGACAAAGTTAAAGAAGGCGCTGAAGATCTTGGAGAGACATTTTTTTGCCAGACTACTACAGAGCCATCAAATTCACTAAATAAAAGAGAATCTCCATCGGTTGAGGAGGAAAGTCAGCAATCATCTGCAGCCGTAGAGTCACCGAGAACTCAAACCGCATCATCTTTTATCCAAGTTGAAGATGATGATCCAATAAAGTGGACAGAAGCTGAACAAATATTTTACAATGAAAATTTACTATTTTTTCCTTCCTCAACACCAAATCCATTTATTCAAAATACACTCAATGAAGATCTGAATTTAAAGCCCGATAAAAACTTAATTCGTATGGTAAATCGTTATCATGAAGAAGGAAATACTGATCAAATTACATCGGGTAGTTCTTTGAAAAATCAAACCAATTATTTCCAAGATGATTTACTTTATGCAACAGAGTGTGCTAGAGAGTTTAATCCAATTTTTTACGTAGCGAAACTTGGGGACACGAACAGCCCATTAATGCCAAGTCGTAAATTTTTAACTTTGAATATAAAAAGCTTAAGATTTACACAGCATCCTTTGCAACAAGAAGAACACATTTTGGCTAATAAACTAGAAAACTATCTGGAGGAACATTTTGATAGAAAAGAAAAACAAATCATTCCGGAGTTAAAAAGAAGACTAAATGATCTTAGAAAGATTGCAAATGAGCTTCTAGAAGATGGCACAACTCAAAATATCATCGAACTTGAAGGCAACTTAAATAATCTCAAACAACTGCGAAATAAAATTCACGAAGAGGAAACAATCAGCAAGGATTTAGTTCGAAATATTTTGGATACTTGGTTGCTGTTGAAGAATCTTCGAAAACGTCAAGAATTCCATTGGACATCGTTGAAGATTAAAATCAAACTTATCGAAGCTGATTTAAACGCAGACAATGCTGCCTATACAAAACGTTTTGAAATAGAACTTAACGAAATATATCGTGAGGAATTAGAGGCTTATTATAGAGCTAAAAGACTCAAGAAAACAGATCCGGACAAATATCCTGAGAAGATCCATAAGCCGAGCATTGAAAGAATCAAAAAAGATTTAAAGAAAACTTTACAAAAATGTTCTCGAGCACCTGGTGAGCCAGAGATGGAAATTATACAATCGAATTTATCTGAATCTTGTCGTCCTTTGGAGAAAATCAAAAGTTACGTTTTGAAAATTCTGTTTGACGGTCAACTAGTAAGTTCGACAAGAGGTTTTCGTTTGGAACCGGACCTGTCACTGTTTGTCAATGAATCTTTGGGAATTCATCTCGACCGTAGAATGCCAAAGAAAATCAAAATTAAAGTAAGTTTGATTTTTTACACTACTTTAAATTTTCTAACTATTATTTTAACAGCTCTATGAGAAGAAAAAACTTCCGTCGATGCCTATCAAAGTTGCCAATATAACGATACCACTGCCATCTATGGAAACGGAAAAGCAACATTTGGAAATCATCAATTTTTTCTCTCATAAACAAGAAAATGTTGCTGGCAAACTAAAAATCAGCTTTAATTGCGATGGAGGAATTCATTCCGAAGAAATGCTTGACACAATATTTCCTTCCGACTCTCTTCGCACTGAAACTTCAGAAGAAATTCTATCAAATCGACAGAAGAAGAAGTTTATCGAGTATTCTACTAATGCATCATCAGAAATTGATGAAAACCAAACATCCGATGAAGAAGACAAGGAAAGTGAAGGTAGTCCAGTAGACACTTGCACTTTTGAAGAAACTCATTTGGAATTCTGTTCACGGGAAGAAATCGATATCAATCCACGTCTTCGAATGCTTTCGTCAATTTACAAACGAGACATGAGGACTAAAGATATCAGATTTCTATCCTATTTGGATGGTGAAATCGAAGAAGATTACGACGAGAAAGTTATTGACATGGGCAACTGGATGGATCCAATTGATTTACACAAACATAAAGGCAAGAAATATTTAAAAAACCTTTACGAAGTAGTGAGAAATCATTGTGATCAAATGTCATTGATAAGTGGAAGTTCAGATGATTTATTGGTGGGAAATAGTATTTTAACACTTAAATCATTTTTTGCATCTTTGGCAACGATGTTTAGTCCACGTAGTCCTATGAGCTCAGAGACCATATCACATCCGTCTTCGCTGATATACGAAAACGTAAGAACATTTAATATTGTGATCAATGTTGTAAGAGCAACAGGAATTCCAGTTCGAGCCTTTTCAACACCAAATTTAGATCGAAGAGACAGCAGTACAACATCAATGTTTAGTTCGCAAAGTATAAGTCCAAGTATAGGCGTAGGCGTAACTTCCTTTTTTGATTAAATTATTTTTTTTCAGCATTTAAATACTCAAACGTTAGGCCATTTGTATCAGCAACATTTATGGATAAAAGCGCCAGAACAATGACAGCTGATGGATCTAGTCCAACATGGAATGAACATTTGATTCTACAAGTAACGTAAGAATTTGGTAGTGTGAACTATTTTCTTTGGTGTTTCGTGAAATGTTAAAAGTGGACAGGTTCAGACAACGTAATGGACTTCATTTGCAGATAACTGAACTCTTTGAACGGTTTTTTTTTTCAAGGCAACTAGTTAGTTTTTCTAGTGTCACAAATTTCAAACTCAGAACTTTTCTTCACTAACCAATCTACCTTTAGTTTGTCGTGCAAAAACTACCTAACACAAAACACTACTTAGGCAAGCTACATCACGATTTGCATTTTGTATTGTAAAGAAATATTACTTATTTGTTTTAAAATGTGATAAGAAAGCCTTTTTCACAAAACACTAAATAAAATTGTGTAGACAACAAATAAATCCTGGAGGTATAAAGTTCAGCTTTCAGTTAAATAAAAAACATGATCAGCTGTCATTTTGACATAAGTTGACTTGCCTTGATAGTTAGGGAGATTTTTTCTGGCTAATTCTTCAGCCAACTGTCCAATAAAGTAACCTTAGTGGGAAGGTAATATTTGGGCAACTGACCAATCAGATGCCAGAAACTTGCCTTACTTTTAAGTCACTCATGTCGTCTGAACCTGCCCAATGATTTCAAATTGGGCAGGTTCAGACATTATAAGGGACTTCATTTACAGTCAACTGCGTTTTTTGAACGTACATTTTGACCAAGGCAACTAGTTAGAGTCAGTCAAGTGTCATTAACATCAAACTAGGCATTTTACTTCACTAACCTCTACATTGACAGTGAAAAAAAAATTAAAAACATAATTGTCTACAATATTACTCATTCTTTTCCAATTTGACAATGAATCTTTTACATAAAACATCAAATGGAATTGTGCAGAAAATAAATAAAACACAGAGTAATTATGTAAGTTCAGTTTGCAATTGAACAAATTATGATTAGCTGTAATTTTGACATAATTGGAATTTACTTAGGGAGATTTTTCTTGAATAACTTTCCAGTCAACTTTCCAATGAAGAATTGGAAGGCAATTTTTTGCCAGCCAATCAGGTGCTAGAAACTTGCCTTATGTCGTCTAAACCTGCCTATTTATCATCAGGTTAATGTTTTAATTTTTCGCATCAAATTTGTATTTTTGTCTTTGTAAAAATACCCTAAATAATGAATATTTGACGTATCTGTCAGTTATAATTTATAGTACTTATATCTCATGACTTGATGTTTGGAATCTCAATGGAATTTCCGTTGTAAAAATAAATGAATCAAGTTTATGATTTTATTCTGTCAAATGCTAATTTCCTTATTGATGTATTTTTATTTGAGATTGATTTTTTTTGACAGCAAAAAACCATCAAAATTAATTTTTCTTTTCCAATGTATCCAGAGGTAATCCCACTGAACTCAAAGGTGATTTAAAAATAGCGATATTCGATGAATACGTCGAAAATCACATAAGTGAAGAAAGATCAATGGAAATTTATCAGAGATTTCAGTCAAATTGGTTAGGTGAATATCGTTTTCCAATAAGCACGATTTTAGCTAATCAAAAGGTAAGAAAATATTTGAAATCTCGGAAATACCACAATTTACAAACATTGACTCATTTTTGAGTTTCAATAAACCATTATAAATTGGTGTAATCCCACGTCTTTTATCTTTTAGATCGAAGGAATTTTTGAGATTAATTCTCCCAAGGTCTTCCTTGGCTATAATGTCCCTTCTCTAAATGAAGCATTGACAATGGAAAACGTTCCCGAAATCAGAGAACGAGTAAATGTGTGGCTCTACGTAAGCTTAGATCCAAGTTTTGATATGCCTCAAGTATCGATGAAAAATCTTGAATGTTCTGAACTCAAAGATGTAAGAGTACATATTCAAGAGTGGTGTATAGAGGCGAAAGATTTGCAACCAAAACGATTTATTGATCCATTAGTTTGTACGATGGATGGAAAACGAGTATGTTTGACAAGATTACTTGAACCAATTCCATTACCCATTGAGACAGGTGAGAATTTAATCGACACAGCTTGTAGATATGTATCTCTGTTGAATGTTATCGGGCATTTTGATCCATGTACTCAATTTAAAGGAATATGGTTAAACAATGAGGTATGAAGTTTTAAGTTTTTAAGGATTTTAATTTTTAAATAAATAATACTGTTTTTCAGACATTACTGGATACAGGTTGGGGCTCAGCAAAGGATCTTGGAATTTTGTTGGCAAATTATTTACTGACCATCGGGATTCGTTGCTGGATAGTTCTAGGAATCGCATATCCTTACGGCGAAAGTGCTTTTGTCTTGTATAAGGAAGGCATTGATTATATTGTTGTGGATCCTAGCACCGGAAGGAAATATTCAACGAAGGATTCCTACTGCCCTGTGAACAAAGTTTTTTGTATTTTCTCCAAAAATAATGTAAGAAAAAATGCCATCAAACACGATTCACGTTGATTCACATCGTAAACTTGTCAATCTAACTGTCGAAAACTTATCGAAAATTCGTCAAAAATAATTGTCGGTTTTATTTTTTAGATTTATTGTAACATACAAAGTGAAAATCGGGTATCTATGATGAGCTTTGATATTGAAGATTCTTCTTGTTGGTTTCCAATGTTTAACAAGAAAAATCCATCTCCCCTGGGTGGCGTTCAAAAGCTTAACTATACATATTCAAATTCAAACAATATTTCTGAATTAAGGAAGACCATTGAACGAAAGATTATGAAGAAAATAAGTGCATGGCGCCCAATGCAAAAAACCATATGGAACAGGTAAAAACTATAAACGTGCTTAGAATCGATTTGCATTTTCAAGCATCTTTTTATTTTTATTTTTAGAGCATTTCAAAATTCAATGCTAAAGATATTAGTTGATTTAGAATATGAATCAACTTTTACATCGATTCCATCGACAATAAATCATTCAGAACGATTAGAAGCAGAATTAGGAAGTTATAAGGTACATTTTTGTAATTTTTTCTTAAACATTTGTTTTTAACTATATTTAATATTTTGTAGACATTTGGATTTACACTGAATTTTTCTTACATAAATTTATCTTCAAT
The DNA here is from genome assembly GCA_920104205.1 of Eupeodes latifasciatus. Lineage (NCBI taxonomy): Eukaryota > Metazoa > Arthropoda > Insecta > Diptera > Syrphidae > Eupeodes > Eupeodes latifasciatus. The sequence goes on along the minus strand of OV049924.1, from coordinate 70,674,877 downwards.
ATCGGAAAGAATAAAATCCACAGGAATTCATCTGAATAGTGATAAAAGAGTTGAATTTTCTGTTGCTGTGCATATACATGCTTATCCGTTTAATGTTTTATCAGTTTGGATATTTATTATGTCAATTATTCCAACATGAAATGTTTTTAAAAAAATTTTATATTAATGTAAGAAAAAATATGTAAATACAGATATATCCAAATCAAATTTTCCTGTCTAATTTAATTTGTAATTTTAAAAACCGAGAAAGAATAAAAATCGTGTAAAACGAGAAAATAAAAGTCGCTACACTTATGATCGTATTTTCATTTATAACCCCTTTCTATAAAATTTTTAATATTATACTCAAACATACAGTCCGCTTCAACTGAGTACGCCTAAAAACATTTTTGAAAATACTTTTAACATTTTTTCCAAATATTCATGGTTATTGTGACATGACAGATGTTAAGAAAAGTATATCAAAAGAATTATCCAAAACAACCACTAGTTTTTCTTTTGTCCATTTTCAAAGTTTTTTGCAGTTGACTCAAAAAAAAGGTAAAAATATTAAAATTATTATTGAATTGAATTAAAAAATGTTTTTATCAAGTTTGGTAGCGGGCACTTCCATTCTTCCAACTTTACTTTTAATCATTTCGTAAATTAGTTTTGGTATGAATCATACAGCCTTTTAGAATAATTCAACAAAATTTCGCTCCACGTTAACTTAATTTTAGGAATTAAGGATTCTTCGTCTTTAAATTGGCGACCACCCTCATTAACTTTGGGTTCTAACTATCTTTAAGTATAAGTGCGTTTTTTTGGTATTCTATATATAGTACAGTGAGAAATTGCCAACAAAACGATCCGCAGTAGCCAGATTTGTATTTAAAAATTTGTATTTAGCAAAAAAAACTATCTAAAACCAATAAAATGGACAATTTTCAAGAAGAAATGGTAAGAAAACATCTGGAAATTGAGATTCTATAAAAAAAAGTTAATTTAAATTTAACAATTGCTTCAAGGAGGGGGTTTGTTCGTAGACTACTACATTAACATGTGGTGTTGAAGCGAGCTTGAAGCTCGCCTAAATTCTTTATATACCTGAATCGAGTTGAAGTGAGCTTGATTCGCCTCGAAACCTTTGTGGAGGAGTTAGTTTTAATGCGTTATGGTCTGTTTATTTGCATGTTTGTGTACAAAAAATATAGTTTTGTTTTAAACAAATTAAAAAAAAAAAATTGCACATGGAATAGGTAGCATATTCTTATATGGTGCTGAACTATTCAGTTTTTCATTGTTTAACACGAATCAAACTATCTCACTTGCACTTCATAAGAAACATCGAAATACTATTTGCATTTTAGAAAGTGCTGTCAAACTTAATCATTTTTAAATCTTCTAGTGCGGTGGAAACACCAAAAAGATTTATCTAATCTAAACTGAGATATCTTTTCTATTGTTTTCTCTTGCAAAATAAGCCCAGTTAGTCCATTTTCACTAACAAAACTAAATAATATCAACAGTAATAGATTGATTTTTCCCCAATGGAAAAAACACATAATTCCAAATGCACAACTACTCAACGAACTCAGCCATCGAGATACAAATGCAATATCAATCGTACCAACATTTGAGAACAAAATCACATAAGATCCATTCGAGACTCGTATAAATGTCAAAAACCCATCCATAGTAAGATTCTACTCTAACTTTTATCGGTGTTATTCATACTATGGATATTGTTTTTGCTATTCGTGTAAAATCCTACTATACTGTGGATAGATTGTCCAACAAAACACGGGTTATATTTAATAATGTTTGGACGGCAGCTATTGAATGAAGTGCACATTTTGCTCCTCTGTCCAAACTTTTATTATGAGCACCGAGTGAATAGGAGCGTTATAATGTTGGTAGGCCAAGTTTATGGGTCAACAAATTTTAGAATATTTAGGATATTTTTTTTTCAAAATTCCCTTATACCCAGCTGCAGTAATTTTTGATGTAACGACCTCAAGCTTTACTTTTTTATAAGTCAGCTTTCCATATCACAACACCTTCTTCACGGCTGCTGTGATGAAGCTTGAAATTAAATTGTGTTTCGCCTAAGAAAAACACTTGATACCATTCTTTTTCTAGCTTATTGAAGACTTGAAAACTCTAATCGCATAGCTTTCCGTTTTTTTTTTTCAAGTAGCGCGGTCTTTTCTTAAGTTTTATTCGTTTAAGAAGGCTTGAGTTATTAGAAACTTTTAAACCTGTTCAGCGACTTGCGTTTACCCCGGCTTTTTTTTAATTTGTCCACATAATCAAAAGAACTTGATTTATATTTTAAAAACGCTCGTCTCCAACCCGATGTTATTGCGGTTTTCTTACCTCCCTTTATGGTCTTCCATACGAATCTTTATTTTTTAAGTAAGGATAAATTCGTAAATGGATTTTAGCTTCTTAAACACTACTTAGGCAGGTAGATCTAACCATTTTTCTTAAAATTTTATGTTCATGATGAACAGAATTTCACTAAAAACTCTAAAATTATTAATTTAAACTGTTTAAATGTCACACTTTGTGGGCGAAAAAAATCGCATTTTATATATTCTGCACAAAGATATCACTTCAGGGAGAAAAACTTAAACTAGTACCAAAAATTTGATAGAAAAATGCTGGTTTTCGAATAATTTTATTGAAGATTTTTTCAATTCCATAAAAAAAGAAATTGCGTATACACCCGAGAATACCGCCTTACCTAATAAACTTACCATAGTTTGTAGGACATTTTTTATGGACACAAATTATTTGTATACATACACATATGAAGAAAGGAAATTTTCAAATTTCTTGAGAAGCATAAAGGCCGACGTTTTTTGAATGTGTTGACGAATATCTCCTGCCAAAGGTCACTATTAGAAAAGTTGTTGATTATTTTGGCATGTCCAAAACAACGTGCATTCCTATTTATTTATCTAATCTTAAATTTTATACTGTACCAACTTTTAAATATGTTTTCACTTTAACTAGAAAAATAACAGGAAGCTTGAAACAAAACAAGCGATCTTAGATTTGTATAGCAAATAATTAAAAAAAAAAACATTTTTTAAAAATATATTTGTGTCAAAATACAATTCAAATAAAATTAAAATTATCAAGACAATCAAACAGTTGGAATTATCATCAGATAATTACCAAAGCCGAAACCAAAATTTCGATTGACATAAGGACAGAAGCATGGAAGCGGAGGTGCTAATGATATGGTGCAGCTTTTCATTGACTTTGTTTTTATCAAATCTTGTGCTCCATGTCAATGATATGTGCGACACGACAGTTGTGGTTTCTTATACGAGTTCAAGATTGTGTGAAAACTATAAGACAAGCAGTTATTAAGTGGACAGTGTCAGTGTTAAAACTCTATTCAAACTTTTCCTAAAAAAGAAAGATTTTCAAAATATAGTGTAAAAGCGTAAAATCATTTTTTTGTAAGAATTTGAATTGAAAGCCGTCAACCTCAACCGATTCACCTAAACGAAACTAAGAGAAAAATTAAAAGTTTTTCTTAACTCACCTTAATTAGCTTTGAAAACCCATTTGTTTTCACCTTCTTTTCTTTTGCATATAAAATAAAAAACAGTTATTTTAATTTTTGTAAGTTTTTGCTAAAAAAAACTCAAATATTTATTTTTGTTTTTCTGTTTTAAGTTTTTGTTTTTTTTTTGTTTAATATAAAAATTATAACTATTAAAAAATATGCATTAAAATATATAAAATTGAATAAAAATCTAAAAAAAGAGCAAAAATAATTGTGCAATATAATTAATTATAAAATATAGTAATTAAAAAAAGTCGGTTTATGATCCTGTAACCAAAACAAATTACCAAGCCACTGTTTTTGTTTGTTGGTCAGAAGTTTTGATACCAAAAAAATAAACCGACATTCGAAATTATTGAACTTCAAAAAAAAAAAAAAATTACATATATTTAAAATAAAAATTAATAAAATTAAATTACATACCATTTTAGTCATTGTTGAAGAATAAATAAATAAAGTACGCTTTCAAAAGGACTTCATCGATATCCCTGCTTTCTTCATCTTTTGAATTTTCTTCATCTTTGGTATTTTCTTCGGAACGATCTTGGGATATATTAAAGAATTCGTGCCATTCGACTTCTTTTATTTTGTTTATTTTTGGTTCTCCCTGAAAAAAAAACTAAAAATAAAACCATATAAATAATGCAATTGAATAAATGCAAAACGAAACCCACAACATTTAAAATAAAAATCAACCAAAAATATGAACTTACAAATCTCCGGACTTCTTGTTTAAATAATTCGCAGTCGAATTTTTCTTTTTCTTTCATATTTTTATTTTCATTTTTCTTATTTTCCGTAAGTTCATTTTCCTTGGTCTGCATCCAGTCATTGACCAACTAAATTTGATGAAAATATTTAATTTTTAAACACAAACATTTTAAATACAAAAATAAAATTTTCTTACATTTTTTACAGCACATTTTGCCATAGAAAATAAACTTCTTAGGGACCAAACCATTTTTCTATTTTTTTTTTTTACTTACACTTCACACGCGACACTACTTTCGTAATGAATTTTTTGATTTTCGGAGTCGTATTTATAGTAAATTTTTAATTTCCAAGCATACTACAATTTCTGTCATGAAAATAAAGGACAGTGCTTAATCTACACAGTGCTTTTTAGGTGAAAGTTGGGCATAAGCGGACCAAACAAATGGAGGTCTTGGAGATGGCCTCCTGATGCACTTTTTTCTTAAAGTGCATCTAAACCAGACAAAAAAATGCATTTCACCTACATATCTCCGAATATAGTGGTCCAAAATGACTTGAAAGCAAGTCATGTGCGTTTGCACCTCCCGATGCACTTACAAAAATGCATTCCGTAACAGCAGTTAATATTGACGTCCGTCAGTTTGACACCTGTCACTTTTGACATCTGTCATTTTTGACATCTGTAATTTTTGAAATTTGTCATTTTTGGCATCTGTCATTTTTGACATCTGCCATTTTTGACATTTGTCATTTTTGACTTCTGTCATTTTTGAAATTTGTCATTTTTGACATTTGTCATTTTTGACATCTGTCATTTTTGACATTTGTCATTTTTGACATCTTGTCATTTTTGACATATGTCATTTTTGGCTTCCACTTTTGACAGCTGTCATTTTGAACTCTGCCATTAGTATCTAGAGAACTGACTTTAAATTTTGTCCTCTCTCGCCCTAAAATATTATTCGAAAAGATTTCGAGATTATGGAAACAATTTAAATTCGGAGTCTTGCTCATTGTGCCCAAACAAGGTTGGCTTCTTAAAAATAAGACATGCGTTAAATTCAAAAATACATTTGAAAATATTCTCAATAATACTTAAAACTTTTTCTGACATAAGAATTCAGAAACATCATACAATTTATTTATGCTGAAAACTGGCAAAAAAAATTACCATACATATGTATGTATAATGTAGCTAACATATGTCAAAAACAGTAGCAAAATAACCTTCTTTAAACAAATCACGGGCCTTTGGAATTTTGATACCCGATGTTTTTTCAATTTAACGATTTTATATTTTTGAAGCATCTACATAAATATTAATTCTTTACACACAAAAGTTTCTTTTTTTTTCCATTGAAGTTATAAATTATGTCCGATTGATGATAAATTATGATTCTAAAAATGCATTGTTCTCCAAAATTACTGCAGTGTGTACCCGTATTATACATACATACATATGTATATTGATTAATTTTCATTATTATTCGCGTTCACAATTATTATTTTTATTTAAGACCGTGATCAAGATATTCATTTTCATTTTTATTATTTGATATCTTTCCAGAATGTGGTTTTGTGGTTCTTCAAGGGACAACCTATTGGACAGACCTTTTCGTGCGGCATTTTCTATTTCAATCCGAACTAGTTCATAGTATTGATTCTGATGACTTATTATTTTTCGTTAGAAAGAAAGCATGTAAAGAGCTCTTCCAGGCATATGCCCAAATATGAGGTAATACTTAAAACAAATAAATAAAAACTGACCTTAAAAACTTAAAATTGTTTTATTTTTATTTTAAAGACTGAAGTGGATGTGTTTCGAAAGGATTCACGTAAGCTTCCTATTGGTGACCCAGATGTCGATTGGGAGGAGACAGTCTGCTTAAATATGGTTATACACCAATTTGACTACACACTAACGCTGGAAATTTGCACAAGAACATCCCCCAAGGAATTGCAAGTCCTACGAAGGCATTCGCAACGCGTTTATGCCTCTCCAAGTCGTAGAAAAATGGACACATGAAGAAATTTATCAGAGATTTCAGTCAAATTGGTTAGGTGAATTTCGTTTTCCAATAAGTACGATTTTAGCTAATCAAAAGGTAAGAAAATATTTGAAATCTCAGAAATACCACAATTTACAAACATTGACTCATTTTTGAGTTTCAATAAACCATTATAAATTGGTGTAATCCCACGTCTTTTATCTTTTAGATCGAAGGAATTTTTGAGATTAATTCTCCCAAGGTCTTCCTTGGCTATAATGTCCCCTCTCTAAATGAAGCATTGACAATGGAAAACATCCCCGAAATCAGAGAACGAGTAAATGTGTGGCTCTACGTAAGCTTAGATCCAAGTTTTGATATGCCTCAAGTATCGATGAAAAATCTTGAATGTTCTGAACTCAAAGATGTAAGAGTACATATTCAAGAGTGGTGTATAGAGGCGAAAGATTTGCAACCAAAACGATTTATTGATCCATTAGTTTGTACGATGGATGGAAAACGAGTATGTTTGACAAGATTACTTGAACCAATTCCATTACCCATTGAGACAGGTGAGAATTTAATCGACACAGCTTGTAGATATGTATCTATGTTGAATGTTATCGGGCATTTTGATCCATGTACTCAATTTAAAGGAATATGGTTAAACAATGAGGTATGAAGTTTTAAGTTGTTAAGGATTTTAACTTTTAAAAAAATACTGTTTTTCAGACATTACTGGATACAGGTTGGGGCTCAGCAAAGGATCTTGGAATTTTGTTGGCGAATTATTTACTGACCATCGGGATTCGTTGCTGGATAGTTCTAGGAATCGCATATCCTTACGGCGAAAGTGCTTTTGTCTTGTATAAGGAAGGCATTGATTATATTGTTGTGGATCCTAGCACCGGAAGGAAATATTCAACGAAGGATTCCTTTTGTATTTTCTCCAAAAATAATGTAAGAAAAAATGCCATCAAACACGATTCACGTTGATTCACATCGTAAACTTGTCAATCTAACTGTCGAAAACTTATCGAAAATTCGTCAAAAATAATTGTCGGTTTTATTTTTTAGATTTATTGTAACATACAAAGTGAAAATCGGGTATCTATGATGAGCTTTGATATTGAAGATTCTTCTTGTTGGTTTCCAATGTTTAACAAGAAAAATCCATCTCCCCTGGGTGGCGTTCAAAAGCTTAACTATACATATTCAAATTCAAACAATATTTCTGAATTAAGGAAGACCATTGAACGAAAGATTATGAAGAAAATAAGTGCATGGCGCCCAATGCAAAAAACCATATGGAACAGGTAAAAACTATAAACGTGCTTAGAATCGATTTGCATTTTCAAGCATCTTTTTATTTTTATTTTTAGAGCATTTCAAAATTCAATGCTAAAGATATTAGTTGACTTAGAATATGAATCAACTTTTACATCGATTCCATCGACAATAAATCATTCAGAACGATTAGAAGCAGAATTAGGAAGTTATAAGGTACATTTTTGTAATTTTTTCTTAAACATTTGTTTTTAACTATATTTAATATTTTGTACCCTGTGGTTGCCGCTAGTAGCGGGAGTCCTTCTCCCTCTACTAGCCGCAACCTATACTTGAAGGAAGTACCCGTCAGTGGAACAGCTGTGACGCTCGGCTGTCCCAAGGGCGGTAATTCCACACCCACCCCCTCCCCGCTCCTGCTAGGACGTCGCAAGCGACCCCAAGAAGGGACACCCCATCCGTAGAGACAAAATCTGCGACATGTGGAATTGTCTCAAAAGGTGAGGGCACACCCCGATTGGTATCGGCAGCGACGAATTCTGATGGTGGACCCACAACTGTGTCACACGGACATAGCTCTGGGTCGGCCAGCAAGAAGTCCAGGAAGTCACTAGCCAAACGAGACCAACGCAATGCTGAGAGGATTCTAGCCGCAGTCGGTGTCATACCGGCGGCGGAAAGAACCCCGGAGCAAACGCGAAAACTCGAGTGGGCTAGTGGCTTTCTTAGCAATATCACCAAACAGACCTGCAGCGACTCAACATCAAAGCGCAATAGGTCTTTCGAGGGCGACAAGCCCGAACCAAAAAGGCAGAAGGTGCATTCAAACAGCACAACAGCCTTCAATAAGGATCTTTCCTTTAGCGACGCGCTAAAAGGTAAGATCATAGCAGCGGTCATTGACAGGGGTCATGTGGATGGTAACATCTCTCATGATCAATGGGCAAGCGTCAAGGCTCACCTCGGTTTCAGATTTTTATCTGTCATCGAGGAGAATCCGGGACCTCTCCCAGACACAGCCGATGCAGGATGGTACCAAAATCGTATCAAACTCATCGCCTGTGGTGATCAGAGATCTTTCGATCTATACAGGGCTGCTGTCAATGGCTTGCCAGAAGTCTGGCCGGGTGCCAAGCTCGAGGTTGTTGCAAGGGAGAATATTCCTTGCCGGCCAAGAGCACGTATAATGGTCCCGGCTCTACACAACTGCCCAGATATGATCATGAAATTGATCAAAACAAGTAATCCAAACCTGCCTACGCACGACTGGAAAGTCCCAAAGGTTGAGAAGGAGACAGTGGGTCACTATAGATCAGCTCTCGTGTTGATCAATAGGGAATCACTGGATCCACTGGCCGCGACCAAAGGCGTGATTAGGTATGGTTTCGATGAAATCGTGATCCGTATATACAAAAAAGACGAAGATTTGCTTAACACGCCCCCGACAGAAGCCCCTTCAGCGGAAGGAAACGCTTCACTACCACCAATAATGGAGGTCGATGCAACACCACAAGTGGAACCATCGACCTCCACAGCCCCAAACAAGCCATCCGACGTGGAGGCTAAATCTACAGTCGACAGTAACTCCGACATGGAGACTGAAGACGCCACCTTAGGCATCACTCTGAGTGAGGAAGACCTACTTCACTCCTCCTCAGACGATGAAAACGCCGATAAAACAGTGGTGGAGGTTAATCTGACTAATAGTAGCAATGCTGCGATTAGTACAGATTAATCTCCATCACGCCATCATGGCCACAAACAACCTAACACTCCGACTGCACACAAACAAGGATTGTCATATAGGTTCGACACCCCTGCCTAAACCTACATTATATAAACATACTTATAATCATACATTTGTATTATGTTATCTTTTATGACAACTCAATAAAAGTACACTTCAGTCTTCACTTAATCATTGACCACTTGACATGGTGTCAGAAGTGGCTTAAACTTTTATATTAATAGAAAAGTTTATATTAAGTTCCGCATCAATTGTTAATACGAAAAAAAAAAAAAAAAAAAAAAAAAAAAAAAAAATCGTTAACAATAAATAAATTAAAAATAAATATATTAAGAATGCCTCCTAAAGATGATCCACAATCTGAAACTCTGAGTGCAGCTAATTACGTGAAGCCACCAAAGCCACTCCAAATAACCGGTGGAAACCTTTCATCGGCATGGAAAAATTGGATCCAGCTTTATAAATGGTTCGAGATAGCTGCACAACTAAACAAAAAACCAGAGGAAATCCAAGTGGCAACATTTATGTCATGTATAGGAGCAGATGCAGCAAACATCTATAATTCTTTTTCCTTCACAGAAGCCGAGACTGATAAAGTATCTTCCATAATTAATAAGTTTAACGAGTATTTTTCTCCTAGGGTAAGCTTAACATTTGAAAGGTACACCTTTAATACTCTAACTCAACGCGAAGGAGAAAGTTTCGAAGAATTCTTAACAAAAATTAAAAATCAATCAAAAAAATGTGCATTTGAAAATCTTGAAGACTCATTATTGCGGGACAAAATAGTAACGGGTATAAGAAATGCGTGAAAAATTATTAGCAGAAGATGACATCAAACTAGATCAGGCTATAAAGGTATGCAGAGCAAGCGAGATAGCTTCCCAGCAATTGCGCGATTTACATAAGCCCGAAACAGCAGCAGTTGATGCAATAAAAAAATATAACCCACATTATTACAAAAAATCACCAAAAGCCAAATCTTCATTCACCTACACATGCAGAAATTGTGGGACAGAGCATGAAAAAAATAAATGCCCAGCATACAAACAAAAATGCCAACACTGTAAAAGAACTGGCCATTTTACCGATCTATGCTTTCAGCGAAGAAAAAAATTCGATAAGAAGAAAAAAGTATACACCCTACAAGAAGGCACACAACCTGTTAGCGAAAGTGACAATACTAGTGACGATTCAAGCGGTTTGTTCGTTCTAGCTCTCACAAAATCAGAAACAAATAAGGATGAGACAAAAAATTGGTACGAAGAAATAAAAATCGAGGAAAAAACAATCAAAGTTAAACTCGACACCGCCGCGCAGTGCAACGTGCTTCCAGTCAGTCTGATAAAGAAATCAAATTTACAAAAAATAAAACCAACAAAACAAAAGATTATAGCTTTCGGTGGAACAGAAATCGACGTGCGCGGTGAACTAAGCCTAGATTGTGTTGTGCGCAATAAAAATCGAAAAATAAAGTTCTTGATTGTGAAAGATTTTCCAGATTTTGAGCCAATATTAGGCAAAGATGACTGTGAAAAGTGTTCTCTAGTGCTGCGTGTGCAAGAAATAAACTTGGATAACGAGATTTTCCAAGGACTTGGAAAGGTCAAAGATTTTGTCTATGATATTGACCTAATCGACAATCCAAAGTTTGAACATTATGCGCCAAGAAAAATTCCTCATTCCATTCGAGATGATGTCAAAAAAGAAATTGACAATATGCTCAGACTCGGTGTTCTAATCAAAACGGACGGATTTCCCCCTGCAGTTTCACCGATGGTAGTGGTAAGAAAGAAGGACAAAATTAGGGTATGTATCGATCCCACAGACGTTAATAAAAATATACGTAGGCGTTATCATCCTTTACTAACCATTGAACAAATAACTGCAAATATTAAAGGATCTAAGTTCTTTACACTATTAGATTGTACGAGGGGCTTTTGGCAAATCGAGGTATCAAAGAGAACACAGCAATACCTCACGATGTCAACTCCTTGGGGACTATTTTCATTTACACGAATACCGTTTGGACTTGCGTGCGCACCAGAAGTCTACCAGAGCTACATGCAAACAATTCTCGAAGGATGCCAAAACACTGATGTCGCTATTGATGACATATTGATCCATGCGAAAACTCAAGAGGAACTGCAGCAACTCACAGGTAAAGTCATCAAAGTACTTTCTAATGCTGGCCTAAAACTCAATAGGGATAAATGCGTTTTTGACGCTACTAAAATAAAATATCTTGGCCATATACTAACGTCAACAGGTGTTCGTGCTGATCCTGAAAAAACGATCGCCATAGAGCAACTAAAGGTACCGACAAATAAAACTGAACTCCAAAGAATTCTAGGTATGGCTACATATCTTTCGAAATTCATCACAAATTTATCTGAAATCACCCATCCGTTACGAGAACTTCTAAAAAAGGAAGTTTCATGGTTCTGGTCTAAAAATCAACAAGAGTCATTTGAAGCTCTCAAAAAATCATTTTCTTCAACTCCATTGCTCCGATATTACGATTCCAACCTTGACGTGAAGCTGCAAGTGGACGCTAGCCAACACAGCCTTGGAGCAGCCCTCCTTCAAAACGATCAACCGATAGCCTACGCTTCCCGAGCGCTAACGAACACTCAAAAAGGCTATGCTCAGATTGAAAAGGAGGCCACAGCGATACGTTTTGCTTGCGAAAAGTTCCACGAGTATGTATACGGACAAAATCTTACCATCGAGACCGACCATAAGCCGTTGGAAACGATCTTCAAAAAACCACTGTGCTCAGCTTCACCACGGCTTCAAAAAATACTCCTTTACGTGCTTCCGTACGCACCAAAAGTAATTTACCGAAAAGGGACCGAGATAAAACTTGCCGATACACTCAGCAGAAACTGCAACAATGAAATTAATAAAACGCCAGACGACAACATACAAATACATGCTTTAACAGAACTTACCTTAATTACAAAAGAAAAATTAAAATTAGAAATATCAAACGACAATGAACTTCTACTTATTAAAAAATTTATATTACAGGGTTGGCCGGAAAAAATCACCGACCTACCACCCCTGATAAGAAATTATTGGAATTTCCGGGAAGAGTTAACCTATGAAGACGAAATCATTTACAAAGCTGCTAAAATTGTTATTCCTAAAACACTCCAACTTGAAACCCTCACACTAATTCACAAAGGCCATTTCGGAATACAAAGATGCCTACATCGTGCACGAGCAACAGTTTTTTGGTTGGGAATGCACAGCGACATCAAAAATTTTGTAGAGCGGTGCAGCATATGTCAATCCTACCAGCCATCTAAACCCAAGGAACCACTAATTATAAAAACCATTCCCACTCTCCCATGGGAAATAGTAGCAATCGATATTTTTCATTTCCATAATAATGAATTTTTATTAATTGCAGATAGCTACTCCGGTTTTTTCGACTACACAGAACTCAAACAAACAACATCAACTGAGGTTATTAAGGCTCTGAAGGTCTGTTTTGCAACCCATGGCATCCCATCGGTCCTGGAATCAGACAACGGGCCACAATTCGCTTCAAGAGAATTCGCTAACTTTGCTAAAGATTGGGACATCCAACACCAAACATCAAGTCCCTACTATCCCCGATCCAACGGACTGGCCGAACGATACGTGCAGACAGCGAAGTCAATGCTAAAAAAATGCTTCAAAGACCAATCAGATCCTTATATTGCGCTCCTGAATTATCGAAATTCACCACGAAATGAGGTTCTGCAATCACCAAACCAACGACTCATGAGCAGACTCACAAGAACAACTTTACCAGTTTCCCCTGAACTACTTAAGCCAAAGATTATACCGGACGTACACGAAAACATCACCAAAATGCGACAAAACTACAAATCAAACTACGACAACAGCGCAACTCCATCAAAACCCTTTCACGCTGGAGATAGGGTACGTATCCAACGAAACCATCGAGATTGGATAACTGGAGTCGTCGAAGAGTCACCAAAACATGGACCAAGGTCGCTTGTAATACGAACAGATGATGGCAAACTTCTACGACGAAACACAATCCACATTCAGCCTACTAAATCGATCATCCAGGCACCAAAGTCAGTAACAGCAAATATACCACCTTCAAATTCAGACTCTTTGAAACACACCAACAACCGTAGCAAAATACCAAACACGCCAGATCCGACTACATCAACACAAATAAACAAATCACCAGATTCAACCAATTCCCCAGCTAAGACGACAAGATACGGACGTGTCTTAAGACAACCCGATCGCTACACATCTACAAGCTTTAAATAATTTTTATTACAAAGCATTTCATAACATTATTAATTTACTTTTTTTGAATTTCCTTAACTATAAAATCACTTACTAATGTTTATATCATATTGAATTTAAATAGTTTTGCTGAATTAAATATTAACTTTAAATTCTATAAAAGGGAAGATGTCATATAGGTTCGACACCCCTGCCTAAACCTACATTATATAAACATACTTATAATCATACATTTGTATTATGTTATCTTTTATGACAACTCAATAAAAGTACACTTCAGTCTTCACTTAATCATTGACCACTTGACAAGGATGACATCGTCTTGATACAGGAGCCGTGGGTCTCAAATTCCATCATCAGAGGCCTCAGGACTCCTGGTTACAAGCTACTGTATGCATCGGAGAAAGGTGAACCAAGGTCATGTATGTTAGTAAAAAATGACTTAAATGTATTTTTACTCCCCAATTACAGCGACAAGGACACAACCACCGCTGTCTTAACAACGGACAAAGCCACCTACTGGTTCATATCCTCCTACCTAGGCCACGACAGCCCAATTCCAGGTGACACCTTGAGGAAGGCAATTGCGGACGCGCAATCAAGAAAAGTTGGTCTCCTGATTGGTTCGGACGCTAACGCCCATCATACGGTATGGGGTAGCTCGGACATAAATGAGAGAGGTGAGTCCTTATTTGATTACTTACTAAGCACTAACCTACTCATAAGTAATATTGGTAATGAACCCACTTTTGTAACCAAGAATAGGAAAGAGGTACTTGATATTACACTTACCTCTGACTCGATCCACAATCTGATTTCAAACTGGCATGTCTCAAAAGAGAATTCCTTCTCTGACCACAAATACATTCAGTTTGAGCTCAGAGATGTGGCAAACATATCTACGGGTTTTCGAAATTACCGTAATACAAACTGGGAACGATATAGGGAGGTACTAACACAATTACTTGATTACAACCTTCTTAAAAGCTCCTCCAGTAAAGATGAACTAGATCTTTCTGTGAATCATCTCACTGAAGCCTTCAATGAATCAATGAGAATTTCATGCCCTGTAACCATTTTAAAGGGAAAAAAGAAACCTCATTGGTGGCGTAAAGAACTAGAACCATTCAGAAAGAGTTGTCGCAAACTCTTCAATAGATCTAAATACACTAGATCTCCTTCTGACTGGGACTTATACAAACAAGCTCTAAAGCAATATAAAAAAGAATTAAGGAAGAGTAAGAGGTCTTCTTGGAGAAACTTCTGTGGCAAAATAGAAAATACTTCAGAAGCCTCAAGACTCAGAAAAATTCTCTCAAAAAGTCCAACAATACCCAGTGCTTTAAAGACAGATGCAGGCACATGGACTATCACAGATGAAGAATCTCTTAATCTGCTATTAGACACCCACTTTCCAGGTAGCTCTAACATACTTAACGACTTAACATCAGAGTCTCAAGCTTCTACAAGCGATTTAGTTGATCTAATAACGCGGGAAAAACTGCAATGGGCCATAGATAGCTTTGATCCATATAAATCTCCAGGACCAGACGGAATCATTCCGACCGAACTACAAAAATGCTCAGACATGATCATTCCACCATTGGAAATCATTCTGACAAGCTGTTTAAGGCTGATATATATTCCCAAAGCCTGGAGAATGGCAAAAGTAGTCTTTATTCCTAAAGCAGGGAAACCCTCCCACGTTAACCCTAAAGATCTACGACCAATCAGCCTATCATCCTTCCTTCTTAAAACCTTGGAAAGATTGATTGAAATTTACATCAGACATAACCTAAGACCATGTCTCATTTCCACAGCTCAACATGCTTACTCTAAGGGAAAATCAGTAGAAACAGCACTTCATTCGCTGGTACGCAGTATTGAATACTCCCTCGAATACAAAGAATATAACCTAGTAGCTTTTCTAGATATTGAAGGAGCTTTCAACAACGTCAGTTACCAGGCGATCACGACAGCAATGGAAAAGCTGCAATTAAAGAAACCACTCATAGATTTTATTAGTCTCATGCTCAAAAGCAGGACAATAACTTCAAGCATGAGAAGCTTTACTACCACCAGATCGGTGCATCAAGGTACCCCCCAAGGAGGGGTCCTTTCGCCTCTCTTATGGAACATGGTAGTAAACGACCTTCTAACATCATTAGAAGCAGAGGGTTTCAGGGTGATTGCCTATGCTGACGACGTTGCAATATCTGTATCTGGAAAACACTCCCAAGTTCTCCCGGAACTCCTACAAAATGCCTTGAATAGGCTAACAAAATGGGCTAAGCAATGTGGCCTGGACGTCAATCCACATAAAACAGAACTAGTACTCTTTTCAAGAAGGTACAAAATTCCTCAGCTCAGCCCACCCAAGATTAAAGGAATACCATTAAGGTTTTCCGACCAAGCTAAATATTTAGGCCTCATTTTAGACAAAAAACTAAATTGGAAGGCAAATATTGATGAAAGAGTAAAAAAGGCTACTGTAGCGCTTTTTACTTGTAAAAAGGCCATAGGATCAAAATGGGGCTTCTCCCCAAAAATAACCCACTGGCTATACACTTCGGTAATTAGACCGATACTCATTTATGGAGTTGTCGTATGGTGGACCGCACTGGACAAGATGGTAAATCTAAATAAGTTCATCAAAGTCCAGCGGTCAGCAGGTATGTGCATCACAGGAGCACTTCGCTCAACACCAACCGCAGCCCTGGAAGTGCTTTTAAGCCTAACACCTCTTGACATCTTCTCCAAAACGGTGGCAGCTAACTCATGTGTGAGGCTTAGAGCCACCTCTCAATGGAACAGTAACAATACTGGACATACTACTATCCTAGATAATTTTAGATCTATCCCAGATCGCCTAGACTATACCACCCCTAAAATGGTATTCGGTAAAAGCTTCCATGTGTCCATCCCTTCAAGATCCTCCTGGAAAGAAGAGAGACCCCTGGAAGACAATGCGATACACTTCTATACAGACGGTTCAAAGACCGATTACGGAGTTGGAAGTGGTATCTATTCGGAACAACTGAATCTAAGTCTATCATATAGACTTCCCAATCAATGTAGTGTATTCCAGGCAGAAGTAATGGCGATTAAAGAGGCACTATCCTGGCTCAAAGAAAACGTTATATCTTGCAAAGATATACGAATTTTCTCGGACAGCCAAGCCGCTCTTAAATCTCTCGCGTCTGTCTCTACAAACTCTCAATTAGTCCACGACTGTCGATCATCTCTGAATGAGATGACAGAACAGTTTAATATTCACCTCATTTGGGTGCCGGGCCACAGAGACATTCCGGGAAATTGCAAAGCCGATGAGCTCGCCAAAAATGGAACACTTCTGCCAAATGTTAGTCAAAAACATAACATAGGAACACCACTTGCTACATGCAAATATCTTCTCAAACAATATGCTCTAGAAGCAACAAATGCTAGATGGTCACAGAGCACCACTTGCCTAACAACCAAGCAAATATGGCCAAGCATAGACTTAAATCGGTCAAAAGGCTTGATATCCTTGAGCAGACAAAATATAAGCTCTACAATTGGAGTAATAACAGGACACTGCCTCATAGGAAGACATGCTCTGAGGCTAGGAGTCTACACAAATGACTTCTGTAGAAGCTGCATGGACGAGGAGGAAGAGAAAACAGTCCAACACCTGCTATGTACATGTCCAGCACTCTCCACTAGAAGGAATAACTTTCTCGGTAATCCCTTCTTCGACAATACCAGTGAACTGGCAATGACTGACACAAAGTGTCTCTCTAACTTTATTAAAAGCACAAAATGGTTTGTTTAATTTTCATTACTCTCCCATGAGTAACCTTATTAGTGGTATCACAATGGACCCTTGAGGTCTAAGTGAGTCAATGACATCTAGACAGCCACTCCAACCTAACCTAACCTAATATTTTGTAGACATTTGGATTTACACTGAATTTTTCTTACATAAATTTATCTTCAATATCGGAAAGAATAAAATCCACAGGAATTCATCTGAATAGTGATAAAAGAGTTGAATTTTCTGTTGCTGTGCATATACATGCTTATCCGTTTAATGTTTTATCAGTTTGGATATTTATTATGTCAATATCCAATATATCCAAATCAAATTTTCCCGTCTAATTTAATTTGTAATTTTAAAAACCGAGAAAGAATAAAAATCGTGTAAAACGAGAAAAGTCGCTACACTTATGATCGTATTTTCATTTATAACCCCTTTCTATAAAATTTTTAATATTATACTCAAACATACAGTCCGCTTCAACTGAGTACGCCTAAAAACATTTTTGAAAATACTTTTAACATTTTTTCCAAATATTCATGGTTATTGTGACGTGACAGATGTTAAGAAAAGTATATCAAAAGAATTATCCAAAACAACCACTAGTTTTTCTTTTGTCCATTTTCAAAGTTTTTTGCAGTTGACTCAAAAAAAAGGTAAAAATATTAAAATTATTATTGAATTGAATTAAAAAATGTTTTTATCAAGTTCGGTAGCGGGCACTTCCATTCTTCCAACTTTACTTTTAATCATTTCGTAAATTAGTTTTGGTATGAATCATACAGCCTTTTAGAATAATTCAACAAAATTTCGCTCCACGTTAACTTAATTTTAGGAATTAAGGATTCTTCGTCTTTAAATTGGCGACCACCCTCATTAACTTTGGGTTCTAACTATCTTTAAGTATAAGTGCGTTTTTTTGGTATTCTATATATAGTACAGTGAGAAATTGCCAACAAAACGATCCGCAGTAGCCAGATTTGTATTTAAAAATTTGTATTTAGCAAAAAAAACTATCTAAAACCAATAAAATGGACAATTTTCAAGAAGAAATGGTAAGAAAACATCTGGAAATTGAGATTCTTTAAAAAAAAGTTAATTTAACAATTGCTTCAAGGAGGGGGTTTGTTCGTAGACTACTACATTAACATGTGTTTATATACCTGAATCGAGTTGAAATGAGCTTGATTCGCCTCGAAACCTTTGTGGAGGAGTTAGTTTTAATGCGTTATGGTCTGTTTATTTGCATGTTTGTGTACAAAAAATATAGTTTTGTTTTAAACAAATTAAAAAAAAAAAATTGCACAATGGAATAGGTAGCATATTCTTATATGGTGCTGAACTATTCAGTTTTTCATTGTTTAACACGAATCAAACTATCTCACTTGCACTTCATAAGAAACATCGAAATACCATTTGCATTTTAGAAAGTGCTGTCAAACTTAATCATTTTTAAATCTTCTAGTGCGGTGGAAACACCAAAAAGATTTATCTAATCTAAACTGAGATATCTTTTCTATTGTTTTCTCTTGCAAAATAAGCCCAGTTAGTCCATTTTCACTAACAAAACTAAATAATATCAACAGTAATAGATTGATTTTTCCCCAATGGAAAACACACATAATTCCAAATGCA
This sequence comes from Eupeodes latifasciatus, assembly GCA_920104205.1. NCBI lineage: Eukaryota > Metazoa > Arthropoda > Insecta > Diptera > Syrphidae > Eupeodes > Eupeodes latifasciatus. Next base: position 70,655,861 of record OV049924.1, on the reverse strand, counting down.
CAACTACTCAACGAACACAGCCATCGAGATACAAATGCAATATCAATCGTACCAACATTTGAGAACAAAATCACATAAGATCCATTCGAGACTCGTATAAATGTCAAAAACCCATCCATAGTAAGATTCTACTCTAACTTTTATCGGTGTTATTCATACTATGGATATTGTTTTTGTTATTCGTGTAAAATCCTACTATACTGTGGATAGATTGTCCAACAAAACACGGGTTATATTTAATAATGTTTGGACGGCAGCTATTGAATGAAGTGCACATTTTGCTCCTCTGTCCAAACTTTTATTATGAGCACCGAGTGAATAGGAGCGTTATAATGTTGGTAGGCCAAGTTTATGGGTCAACAAATTTTAGAATATTTAGGATATTTTTTTCAAAATTCCCTTATACCCAGCTGCAGTAATTTTTGATGTAACGACCTCAAGCTTTACTTTTTTATAAGTCAGCTTTCCATGTCACAACACCTTCTTCACGACTGCTGTGATGAAGCTTGAAATTAAATTGTGTTTCGCCTAAGAAAAACACTTGATACCATTCTTTTTCTAGCTTATTGAAGACTTGAAAACTCTAATCGCATAGCTTTCCGTTTTTTTTTCAAGTAGCGCGGTCTTTTCTTAAGTTTTATTCGTTTAAGAAGGCTTTTTTTTAATTTGTCCACATAATCAAAAGAACTTGATTTATATTTTAAAAACGCTCGTCTCCAACCCGATGTTATTGCGGTTTTCTTACCTCCCTTTAAGGTCTTCCATACGAATCTTTATTTTTTAAGTAAGGATAAATTCGTAAATGGATTTTAGCTTCTTAAACACTACTTAGGCAGGTAGATCTAACCATTTTTCTTAAAATTTTATGTTCATGATGAACAGAATTTCACTAAAAACTCTAAAATTATTAATTTAAACTGTTTAAATGTCACACTTTGTGGGCGAAAAAAATCGCATTTTATATATTCTGCACGAAGATATCACTTCAGGGAGAAAAACTTAAACTAGTACCAAGAATTTGATAGAAAAATGCTGGTTTTCGAATAATTTTATTGAAGATTTTTTCAATTCCATACAAAAAGAAATTGCGTATACACCCGAGAATACCGCCTTACCTAATAAACTTACCATAGTTTGTAGGACATTTTTTATGGACACAAATTATTTGTATACATACACATATGAAGAAAGGAAATTTTCAAATTTCTTGAGAAGCATAAAGGCCGACGTTTTTTGAATCTGTTGACGAATATCTCCTGCCAAAGGTCACTATTAGAAAAGTTGTTGATTATTTTGGCATGTCCAAAACAACGTGCATTCCTATTTATTTATCTAATCTTAAATTTTATACTGTACCAACTTTTAAATATGTTTTCACTTTAACTAGAAAAATAACAGGAAGCTTGAAACAAAACAAGCGATCTTAGATTTGTATAGCAAATAATTAAAAAAAAAAAAACATTTTTTAAAAATATATTTGTGTCAAAATACAATTCAAATAAAATTAAAATTATCAAGACAATCAAACAGTTGGAATTATCATCAGATAATTACCAAAGCCGAAACCAAAATTTCGATTGACATAAGGACAGAAGCATGGAAGCGGAGGTGCTAATGATATGGTGCAGCTTTTCATTGACTTTGTTTTTATCAAATCTTGTGCTCCATGTCAATGATATGTGCGACAGTTGTGGTTTCTTATACGAGTTCAAGATTGTGTGAAAACTATAAGACAAGCAGTTATTAAGTGGACAGTGTCAGTGTTAAAACTCTATTCAAACTTTTCCTAAAAAAGAAAGATTTTCAAAATATAGTGTAAAAGCGTAAAATCATTTTTTTGTAAGAATTTGAATTGAAAGCCGTCAACCTCAACCGATTCACCTAAACGAAACTAAGAGAAAAATTAAAAGTTTTTCTTAACTCACCTTAATTAGCTTTGAAAACCCATTTGTTTTCACCTTCTTTTCTTTTGCATATAAAATAAAAAACAGTTATTTTAATTTTTGTAAGTTTTTGCTAAAAAAAACTCAAATATTTATTTTTGTTTTTCTGTTTTAAGTTTTTGTTTTTTTTTTTTTGTTTAATATAAAAATTATAACTATTAAAAAATATGCATTAAAATATATAGAATATAATAAAAATCTAAAAAAAAGAGCAACAATAATTGTGTAATATAATTAATTATAAAATATAGTAATTAAAAAAAGTCGGTTTATGATCCTGTAACCAAAACAAATTACCAAGCCACTGTTTTTGTTTGTTGGTCAGAAGTTTTGATACCAAAAAAATAAACCGACATTCGAAATTATTGAACTTCAAAAAAAAAAAAAAATACATATGTATATTTAAAATAAAAATTAATAAAATTAAATTACATACCATTTTAGTCATTGTTGAAGAATAAATAAATAAAGTACGCTTTCAAAAGGACTTCATCGATATCCCTGCTTTCTTCATCTTTTGAATTTTCTTCATCTTTGGTATTTTCTTCGGAACGATCTTGGGATATATTAAAGAATTCGTGCCATTCGACTTCTTTTATTTTGTTTGTTTTTGGTTCTCCCTGAAAAAAAAACTAAAAATAAAACCATATCAATAATGCAATTGAATAAATGCAAAACGAAACCCACAATATTTAAAATAAAAATCAACCAAAAATATGAACTTACAAATCTCCGGACTTCTTGTTTAAATAATTCGCAGTCGAATTTTTCTTTTTCTTTCATATTTTTATTTTCATTTTTCTTATTTTCCGTAATTTCATTTTCCTTGGTCTGCATCCAGTCATTGACCAACTAAATTTGATGAAAATATTTAATTTTTAAACACAAACATTTTAAATACAAAAATAAAATTTTCTTACATTTTTTACAGCACATTTTGCCATAGAAAATAAACTTCTTAGGGACCAAACCATTTTTCTATTTTTTTTTTTTTCACTTACACTTCACACGCGACACTACTTTCGTAATGAATTTTTTGATTTTCGGAGTCGTATTTATAGTAAATTTTTAATTTCCAAGCATACTACAATTTCTATCATGAAAATAAAGGACAGTGCTTAATCTACACAGTGCTTTTTAGGTGAAAGTTGGGCATAAGCGGACCAAACAAATGGAGGTCTTGGAGATGGCCTCCTGATGCACTTTTTTCTTAAAGTGCATCTAAACCAGACAAAAAAATGCATTTCACCTACATATCTCCGAATATAGTGGTCCAAAATGACTTGAAAGCAAGTCATGTGCGTTTGCACCTCCCGATGCACTTACAAAAATGCATTCCGTAACAGCAGTTAATATTGACGTCCGTCAGTTTGACACCTGTCACTTTTGACATCTGTCATTTTTGACATCTGTAATTTTTGAAATTTGTCATTTTTGGCATCTGTCATTTTTGACATCTGCCATTTTTGACATTTGTCATTTTTGACATTTGTCATTTTTGACATCTGTCATTTTTGACATTTGTCATTTTTGACATCTGTCATTTTTGACATTTGTCATTTTTGACATCTTGTCATTTTTGACATATGTCATTTTTGACATCTGTCAATTTTGGCTTTCACTTTTGACAGCTGTCATTTTGAACTCTGCCATTAGTATCTAGAGAACCGACTTTAAATTTTGTTCTCTTTCGCCCTAAAATATTATTCGAAAAGATTTCAAGATTATGGAAACAATCCAAATTCAGAGTCTTGCTCATTGTGCCCAAACAAGGTTGGCTTCTTAAAAATAAGACATCCGTTAAATTCAAAAATACATTTGAAAATATTCTCAATAATACTTAAAACTTTTTCTGACATAAGAATTCAGAAACATCATACAATTTATTTATGCTGAAAACTGGCAAAAAAAAATTACCATACATATGTATGTATGTATAAATGTAGCTAACATATGTCAAAAACAGTAGCAAAATAACCTTCTTTAAACAAATCACGGGCCTTTGGAATTTTGATACCTGATGTTTTTTCAATTTAACGATTTTATATTTTTGAAGCATCTACATAAATATTAATTCTTTACAAATCACACAAAAGTTTCTTTTTTTTCCATTGAAGTTATAAATTATGTCCGATTGATGATAAATTATGATTCTAAAAATGCATTGTTCTCCAAAATTACTGCAGTGCGTACCCGTATTATAAATATGTACATACATATGTATATTGATTAATTTTCATTATTATTCGCGTTCACAATTATTATTTTTATTTAAGACCGTGATCAAGATATTCATTTTCATTTTTATTATTTGATATCTTTCCAGAATGTGGTTTTGTGGTTCTTCAAGGGACAACCTATTGGACAGACCTTTTCGTGCGGCATTTTCTATTTCAATCCGAACCAGTTCATAGTATTGATTCTGATGACTTATTATTTTTCGTTAGAAAGAAGCATGTAAAGAGCTCTTCCAGGCATATGCCCAAATATGAGGTAAAACTAAAAACAAATAAATAAAAACTGACCTTAAAAACTTAAAATTGTTTTATTTTTATTTTTATTTTAAAGACTGAAGTGGATGTGTTTCGAAAGGATTCGCGTAAGCTTCCTATTGGTGACCCAGATGTCGATTGGGAGGAGACAGTCTGCTTAAATATGGTTATACACCAATTTGACTACACACTAACGCTGGAAATTTGCACAAGAACATCCCCCAAGGAATTGCAAGTCCTACGAAGGCATTCGCAACGCGTTTATGCCTCTCCAAGTCGTAGAAAAATGGACACATGAAGAAATTTATCAGAGATTTCAGTCAAATTGGTTAGGTGAATATCGTTTTCCAATAAGTACGATTTTAGCTAATCAAAAGGTAAGAAAATATTTGAAATCTCAGAAATACCACAATTTACAAACATTGACTCATTTTTGAGTTTCAATAAACCATTATAAATTGGTGTAATCCCACGTCTTTTATCTTTTAGATCGAAGGAATTTTTGAGATTAATTCTCCCAAGGTCTTCCTTGGCTATAATGTCCCCTCTCTAAATGAAGCATTGACAATGGAAAACATCCCCGAAATCAGAGAACGAGTAAATGTGTGGCTCTACGTAAGCTTAGATCCAAGTTTTGATATGCCTCAAGTATCGATGAAAAATCTTGAATGTTCTGAACTCAAAGATGTAAGAGTACATATTCAAGAGTGGTGTATAGAGGCGAAAGATTTGCAACCAAAACGATTTATTGATCCATTAGTTTGTACGATGGATGGAAAACGAGTATGTTTGACAAGATTACTTGAACCAATTCCATTACCCATTGAGACAGGTGAGAATTTAATCGACACAGCTTGTAGATATGTATCTATGTTGAATGTTATCGGGCATTTTGATCCATGTACTCAATTTAAAGGAATATGGTTAAACAATGAGGTATGAAGTTTTAAGTTGTTAAGGATTTTAACTTTTAAAAAAATACTGTTTTTCAGACATTACTGGATACAGGTTGGGGCTCAGCAAAGGATCTTGGAATTTTGTTGGCAAATTATTTACTGACCATCGGGATTCGTTGCTGGATAGTTCTAGGAATCGCATATCCTTACGGCGAAAGTGCTTTTGTCTTGTATAAGGAAGGCATTGATTATATTGTTGTGGATCCTAGCACCGGAAGGAAATATTCAACGAAGGATTCCTACTGCCCTGTGAACAAAGTTTTTTGTATTTTCTCCAAAAATAATGTAAGAAAAAATGCCATCAAACACGATTCACGTTGATTCACATCGTAAACTTGTCAATCTAACTGTCGAAAACTTATCGAAAATTCGTCAAAAATAATTGTCGGTTTTATTTTTTAGATTTATTGTAACATACAAAGTGAAAATCGGGTATCTATGATGAGCTTTGATATTGAAGATTCTTCTTGTTGGTTTCCAATGTTTAACAAGAAAAATCCATCTCCCCTGGGTGGCGTTCAAAAGCTTAACTATACATATTCAAATTCAAACAATATTTCTGAATTAAGGAAGACCATTGAACGAAAGATTATGAAGAAAATAAGTGCATGGCGCCCAATGCAAAAAACCATATGGAACAGGTAAAAACTATAAACGTGCTTAGAATCGATTTGCATTTTCAAGCATCTTTTTATTTTTATTTTTAGAGCATTTCAAAATTCAATGCTAAAGATATTAGTTGATTTAGAATATGAATCAACTTTTACATCGATTCCATCGACAATAAATCATTCAGAACGATTAGAAGCAGAATTAGGAAGTTATAAGGTACATTTTTGTAATTTTTTCTTAAACATTTGTTTTTAACTATATTTAATATTTTGTAGACATTTGGATTTACACTGAATTTTTCTTACATAAATTTATCTTCAATATCGGAAAGAATAAAATCCACAGGAATTCATCTGAATAGTGATAAAAGAGTTGAATTTTCTGTTGCTGTGCATATACATGCTTATCCGTTTAATGTTTTATCAGTTTGGATATTTATTATGTCAATTATTCCAACATGAAATGTTTTTAAAAAAGTTTTATATTAATGTAAGAAAAAATATGTAAATACAGATATATCCAAATCAAATTTTCCTGTCTAATTTAATTTAAACCGAGAAAGAATAAAAATCGTGTAAAACGAGAAAATAAAAGTCGCTACACTTATGATCGTATTTTCATTTATAACCCTCTATACAATTTTTAATATTATACTCAAACATACAGTCCGCTTCAACTGAGTACGCCTAAAAACATTTTTGAAAATACTTTTAACATTTTTTCCAAATATTCATGGTTATTGTGACATGACACATGTTAAGAAAAGTATATCAAAAGAATTATCCAAAACAACCACTAGTTTTTCTTTTGTCCATTTTCAAAGTTTTTTGCAGTTGACTCAAAAAAAGGAAAAAATATTAAAATTATTATTGAATTGAATTAAAAAATGTTTTTATCAAGTTTGGTAGCGGGCACTTCCATTCTTCCAACTTTACTTTTAATCATTTCGTAAATTAGTTTTGGTATGAATCATACAGCCTTTTAGAATAATTCAACAAAATTTCGCTCCACGTTAACTTAATTTTAGGAATTAAGGATTCTTCGTCTTTAAATTGGCGACCACCCTCATTAACTTTGGGTTCTTACTATCTTTAAGTATAAGTGCGTTTTTTTGGTATTCTATATATAGTACAGTGAGAAATTGCCAACAAAACGATCCGCAGTAGCCAGATTTGTATTTAAAAATTTGTATTTAGCAAAAAAAACTATCTAAAACCAATAAAATGGACAATTTTCAAGAAGAAATGGTAAGAAAACATCTGGAAATTGAGATTCTATAAAAAAAAGTTAATTTAACAATTGCTTCAAGGAGGGGGTTTGTTCGTAGACTACTACATTAACATGTGGTGTTGAAGCGAGCTTGAAGCTCGCCTAAATTCTTTATATACCTGAATCGAGTTGAAATGAGCTTGATTCGCCTCGAAACCTTTGTGGAGGAGTTAGTTTTAATGCGTTATGGTCTGTTTATTTGCATGTTTGTGTACAAAAAATATAGTTTTGTTTTAAACAAATTAAAAAAAAAAAATTGCACATGGAATAGGTAGCATATTCTTATATGGTGCTGAACTATTCAGTTTTTCATTGTTTAACACGAATCAAACTATCTCACTTGCACTTCATAAGAAACATCGAAATACCATTTGCATTTTAGAAAGTGCTGTCAATCTTAATCATTTTTAAATCTTCTAGTGCGGTGGAAACACCAAAAAGATTTATCTAATCTAAACTGAGATATCTTTTCTATTGTTTTCTCTTGCAAAATAAGCCCAGTTAGTCCATTTTCACTAACAAAACTAAATAATATCAACAGTAATAGATTGATTTTTCCCCAATGGAAAACACACATAATTCCAAATGCACAACTACTCAACGAACACAGCCATCGAGATACAAATGCAATATCAATCGTACCAACATTTGAGAACATCATCACATAAGATCCATTCGAGACTCGTATAAATGTCAAAAACCCATCCATAGTAAGATTCTACTCTAACTTTTATCGGTGTTATTCATACTATGGATATTGTTTTTGTTATTCGTGTAAAATCCTACTATACTGTGGATAGATTGTCCAACAAAACACGGGTTATATTTAATAATGTTTGGACGGCAGCTATTGAATGAAGTGCACATTTTGCTCCTCTGTCCAAACTTTTATTATGAGCACCGAGTGAATAGGAGCGTTATAATGTTGGTAGGCCAAGTTTATGGGTCAACAAATTTTAGAATATTTAGGATATTTTTTTTCACAATTCCCTTATACCCAGCTGCAGTAATTTTTGATGTAACGACCTCAAGCTTTACTTTTTTATAAGTCAGTTTTCCATATCACAACACCTTCTTCACGGCTGCTGTGATGAAGCTTGAAATTAAATTGTGTTTCGCCTAAGAAAAACACTTGATACCATTCTTTTTCTAGCTTATTGAAGACTTGAAAACTCTAATCGCATAGCTTTCCGTTTTTTTTTCAAGTAGCGCGGTCTTTTCTTAAGTTTTATTCGTTTAAGAAGGCTTGAGTTATTGGAAACTTTTAAACCTGTTCAGCGACTTGCGTTTACCCCGGCTTTTTTTTAATTTGTCCACATAATCAAAAGAACTTGATTTATATTTTAAAAACGCTCGTCTCCAACCCGATGTTATTGCGGTTTTCTTACCTCCCTTTATGGTCTTCCATACGAATCTTTATTTTTTAAGTAAGGATAAATTCGTAAATGGATTTTAGCTTCTTAAACACTACTTAGGCAGGTAGATCTAACCATTTTTCTTAAAATTTTATGTTCATGATGAACAGAATTTCACTAAAAACTCTAAAATTATTAATTTAAACTGTTTAAATGTCACACTTTGTGGGCGAAAAAAATCGCATTTTATATATTCTGCACAAAGATATCACTTCAGGGAGAAAAACTTAAACTAGTACCAAAAATTTGATAGAAAAATGCTGGTTTTCGAATAATTTTATTGAAGATTTTTTCAATTCCATAAAAAAAGAAATTGCGTATACACCCGAGAATACCGCCTTACCTAATAAACTTACCATAGTTTGTAGGACATTTTTTATGGACACAAATTATTTGTATACATACACATATGAAGAAAGGAAATTTTCAAATTTCTTGAGAAGCATAAAGGCCGACGTTTTTTGAATGTGTTGACGAATATCTCCTGCCAAAGGTCACTATTAGAAAAGTTGTTGATTATTTTAGCATGTCCAAAACAACGTGCATTCCTATTTATTTATCTAATCTTAAATTTTATACTGTACCAACTTTTAAATATGTTTTCACTTTAACTAGAAAAATAACAGGAAGCTTGAAACAAAACAAGCGATCTTAGATTTGTATAGCAAATAATTAAAAAAAAAAACATTTTTTAAAAATATATTTGTGTCAAAATACAATTCAAATAAAATTAAAATTATCAAGACAATCAAACAGTTGGAATTATCATCAGATAATTACCAAAGCCGAAACCAAAATTTCGATTGACATAAGGACAGAAGCATGGAAGCGGAGGTGCTAATGATATGGTGCAGCTTTTCATTGACTTTGTTTTTATCAAATCTTGTGCTCCATGTCAATGATATGTGCGACAGTTGTGGTTTCTTATACGAGTTCAAGATTGTGTGAAAACTATAAGACAAGCAGTTATTAAGTGGACAGTGTCAGTGTTAAAACTCTATTCAAACTTTTCCTAAAAAAGAAAGATTTTCAAAATATAGTGTAAAAGCGTAAAATCATTTTTTTGTAAGAATTTGAATTGAAAGCCGTCAACCTAAACGAAACTAAGAGAAAAATTAAAAGTTTTTCTTAACTCACCTTAATTAGCTTTGAAAACCCATTTGTTTTCACCTTCTTTTCTTTTGCATATAAAATAAAAAACAGTTATTTTAATTTTTGTAAGTTTTTGCTAAAAAAAACTCAAATATTTATTTTTGTTTTTCTGTTTTAAGTTTTTGTTTTTTTTTGTTTAATATAAAAATTATAACTATTAAAAAATATGCATTAAAATATATAAAATTGAATAAAAATCTAAAAAAAGAGCAACAATAATTGTGCAATATAATTAATTATAAAATATAGTAATTAAAAAAAGTCGGTTTATGATCCTGTAACCAAAACAAATTACCAAGCCACTGTTTTTGTTTGTCGGTCAGAAGTTTTGATACCAAAAAAATAAACCGACATTCGAAATTATTGAACTTCAAAAAAAAAAAAAAATTACATATATTTAAAATAAAAATTAATAAAATTAAATTACATACCATTTTAGTCATTGTTGAAGAATAAATAAATAAAGTACGCTTTCAAAAGGACTTCATCGATATCCCTGCTTTCTTCATCTTTTGAATTTTCTTCATCTTTGGTATTTTCTTCGGAACGATCTTGGGATATATTAAAGAATTCGTGCCATTCGACTTCTTTTATTTTGTTTGTTTTTGGTTCTCCCTGAAAAAAAAACTAAAAATAAAACCATATCAATAATGCAATTGAATAAATGCAAAACGAAACCCACAATATTTAAAATAAAAATCAACCAAAAATATGAACTTACAAATCTCCGGACTTCTTGTTTAAATAATTCGCAGTCGAATTTTTCTTTTTCTTTCATATTTTTATTTTCATTTTTCTTATTTTCCGTAATTTCATTTTCCTTGGTCTGCATCCAGTCATTGACCAACTAAATTTGATGAAAATATTTAATTTTTAAACACAAACATTTTAAATACAAAAATAAAATTTTCTTACATTTTTTACAGCACATTTTGCCATAGAAAATAAACTTCTTAGGGACCAAACCATTTTTCTATTTTTTTTTTCACTTACACTTCACACGCGACACTACTTTCGTAATGAATTTTTTGATTTTCGGAGTCGTATTTATAGTAAATTTTTAATTTCCAAGCATACTACAATTTCTATCATGAAAATAAAGGACAGTGCTTAATCTACACAGTGCTTTTTAGGTGAAAGTTGGGCATAAGCGGACCAAACAAATGGAGGTCTTGGAGATGGCCTCCTGATGCACTTTTTTCTTAAAGTGCATCTAAACCAGACAAAAAAATGCATTTCACCTACATATCTCCGAATATAGTGGTCCAAAATGACTTGAAAGCAAGTCATGTGCGTTTGCACCTCCCGATGCACTTACAAAAATGCATTCCGTAACAGCAGTTAATATTGACGTCCGTCAGTTTGACACCTGTCACTTTTGACATCTGTCATTTTTGACATCTGTAATTTTTGACACTTGTCATTTTTGACATCTGTCATTTTTGACATCTGCCATTTTTGACATCTGTCATTTTTGACACTTTTGACATTTGTCATTTTTGACATCTGCCATTTTTGACATTTGTCATTTTTGACATCTGTCAATTTTGGCTTTCACTTTTGACAGCTGTCATTTTGAACTCTGCCATTAGTGTCTAGAGAACTGACTTTAAATTTTGTCCTCTCTCACCCTAAAATATTATTCGAAAAGATTTCGAGATTATGGAAACAATTTAAATTCGGAGTCTTGCTCATTGTGCCCAAACAAGGTTGGCTTCTTAAAAATAAGACATCCGTTAAATTCAAAAATACATTTGAAAATATTCTCAATAATACTTAAAACTTTTTCTGACATAAGAATTCAGAAACATCATACAATTTATTTATGCTGAAAACTGGCAAAAAAAAATTACCATACATATGTATGTATGTATAAATGTAGCTAACATATGTCAAAAACAGTAGCAAAATAACCTTCTTTAAACAAATCACGGGCCTTTGGAATTTTGATACCTGATGTTTTTTCAATTTAACGATTTTATATTTTTGAAGCATCTACATAAATATTAATTCTTTACAAATCACACAAAAGTTTCTTTTTTTTCCATTGAAGTTATAAATTATGTCCGATTGATGATAAATTATGATTCTAAAAATGCATTGTTCTCCAAAATTACTGCAGTGTGTACCCGTATTATACATACATACATATGTATATTGATTAATTTTCATTATTATTCGCGTTCTCAATTATTATTTTTATTTAAGACCGTGGTCAAGATATTCATTTTCATTTTTATTATTTGATATCTTTCCAGAATGTGGTTTTGTGGTTCTTCAAGGGACAACCTATTGGACAGGCCTTTTCGTGCGGCATTTTCTATTTCAATCCGAACCAGTTCATAGTATTGATTCTGATGACTTATTATTTTTCGTTAGAAAGAAAGCATGTAAAGATCTCTTCCAGGCATATGCCCAAATATGAGGTAAAACTAAAAACAAATAAATAAAAACTGACCTTAAAAACTTAAAATTGTTTTATTTTTATTTTTATTTTAAAGACTGAAGTGGATGTGTTTCGAAAGGATTCACGTAAGCTTCCCATTGGTGACCCGGATGTCGATTGGGAGGAGACAGTCTACTTAAATATGGTTATACACCAATTTGACTACACACTAACGCTGGCAATTTCCACAAGAACATCCCCCAAGGAATTGCTAGTCCTACGAAGGCATTCGCAACGCGTTTATGCCTCGCCAAGTCGTAGAAAAATGGACACATGAAGCATAGTGAAGCGGCGTTTGACCCTTAGAGTTTGTGGAATACACGTCAGCATCGTTTTCAAATAATACCTTAAACGCATCTGTATGATTTGTCTTTGCTAAAATATGAAGAACTGAATCGCCATTATTTCGCTTTAAATTAACGCAAGCCCCATTCGCTATGAGCATTTTCATAATTGAAGCATTACCTTTTGCTGCAGCAAGCATCAATGGTGAAAGATCTCCGACAAGACAATTAACATTTGCTTTGTATTCTAAAAGTACATCAACAACATTTGGGATGGTTTGAGAACATGCAATATGAAGTGCAGTTAGGTTTTTGTCATTAGTCTTAGCATCAACATTTGCACCCGTGCTAAGGAGCATTTTGGCTATTTCGGCCTTCGTTTCGAAATTACAATTACCGCTGTAGCTCAACTGAAAGAAATTCATAAAAAGACCTTGTGAAGCACTCAAGTGCAATGTTGTCCTTCCGTGCTCATCAGTGGCTTCAATATCAGCTTTATTTTGAAGCAGAATCTCAACTAAATCCTTACAAACATTTCTGGTAGCAATCCTAAGCAGCTCCGGACTTTTTTGAACACTGGCTCCGTGCGATAGCAGCAATTTAGTCATCACCACATCTGAATTCTTAACTGAATAATATAAAGCGCGTTTCCCCAATTTGTCTGTTGCATCAACATTAAATCCATGGGTAAGAAATAGTTCTAGGGTAGGTAGGTAGAAATGGACACAATTAGCGCTGAGTGCGCCGTTTTGATACCATACCTCGTGAGATTCTGAATGGATTTGAAAATGGGCTATGGATGGTGCACGTTCCGCACGTGCAGTCCTATGTAAAATATAAAATGTAATTTTATTCTCCTACCCTACGGCCTATTATCTCATAGTACCATTTAGTGAGGGAGAAATAAGGGGGGAGGGGGTTAAAGCCACTTTGTGCTATTTAGGTATGAGATCAAATCTTTGATCTTGAATTCTGAGAGTTCCTCAATACCGTTGAAGAATTCCTTACCCAAGTGGAGTGCTCTTTTCCTGGCCAGGGCCGGACAATGGCATAGAAAATGTGGGACTGTTTCTTTTTCATCCCGGTTCTCACAACTACGGCAGAAAGAGTTATGTGGTATACCCAATTTTGCCGCATGCTCCCCTACAGGCCAATGCCCTGTGCAGGTAGCGACAATCCTGGCTATGTCATGCCTTGGTTTGGAAATTAAATTGATTGATTTTGGTTTGTTATAGGCGGGCCATATTTTCCTGGATATAACGCAACTCGTTAAATTACTCTACCTATGATTTGCTTCTGATGTGTATTTGGTCAGGATATTGCCCTTCACAACTCCAAGAGGAGCATATACTCTCACTGCCAGAGAGTTGTGAAGGGCTGATCCTTGCCTAGCTAGCTCATCTGCCTTCTCATTACCCTCATAGCCCCTATGGCCCGGTATCCAGATAAGAGTGACGCACATATCCAATTCCTTTAGGGCCTCTTTACATTGCTGGACCAGTTTAGAGGATGATAAAGCTGCCTGACTGTCTGTTAGTATAGCTACATTTTGGTTCTGACGGATATTTTTAAGGGCTGTGCAAGCTTCCCTTATCGCCAACAATTCTGCCTGGAACACGCTAGCAAAATCGGGAAGGCTATAGGTTTTTGAAATTTCAAGAGATTCACAGAAGACACCTGCCCCAACACCGCATTCCATCTTCGAACCATCCGTGAAGATAATTGTGTCGAAGTCTTCCGTCACAACGCCTTCCTCCCAGTCGGTTCTTGACGGGAGCAAGACTCTAAACTTCTTTGAGGTGTCTAGGGTAGGGATGCAGTAATCGGTGGTTGTGGATAGGATGTCTGATGGTATCAGGCTTGTTTGGTTGCAGTGCCCGTAAGATCTAGGTTTCCAGCAGCCTATTTCTTTGAGTCTCAAGATACTGCAGGACACCTGATATTTGATAAAGAGGTCAATCGGAAGAAGATCCAGGATGACGTTGAGTGCATCCGTTGGACAGGACCTGATTGCCCCTGATATCCCTACGCAAGCATTTCTCTGCACCTTTGTAAGCTTGTTTACTATGTAGGCTTTGGTGAGAGCGGGCCACCACACAATGGAACCGTAGACCAGTATCGGTCTTACAACCGCTGTGTATGTCCATTTTATCATTTTTGACTGGAGGCCCCACTTTTTGCCGAATGTTTTATTGCAGGCGTAGAAGGCGACACACGACTTTCTTACCCGCTCTTCGATGTTAAGCTTCCAGTTTAATTTGGTATCTAGTATTACACCCAAATATTTAGCACTGGAAGACAATGATAGTGCTTGTCCGTTTAACCGAGGTAGAGTGAAGGGTGGTACCTTGGTTTTGGTGGTGAAAAGCATCAACTCGGTTTTGTTGCTGTTAACACCTAGTCCGCAGCTCGCAGCCCAGGTGCTTACTTTCTTCAAAGCCATATTAGTGATTTCACTGATCACGCTTGGAAATTTTCCTGAAACTAGAATGACCAAATCATCGGCGTACGCAACCGCTTTCACTCCGCTGCTCTCGAGTTTCACCAGAATGCTGTTCATGACCAAAAGCCATAGGAGAGGAGACAATACACCTCCTTGAGGTGTTCCTCTGCTGGCATATTTGGTACACGTTGAATATCCTAACTTTGATTGAATCCTTCTATTACTTAGCATGGATATTATCCACCTTCTAATGTAGTTCTCAACACCGAAGTCTGCAAGTGATTCAGCGATGGATTCAGTTAGGACATTGTTGAAAGCTCCTTCTACGTCTAAGAAGGTGGCTAGGGTATATTCCTTAAAATGAATTGTGTTTTCTATCGTTCTCACTACCTCGTGAAGGGCAGTCTCTGTAGATCTGCCCCTCATGTAGGCATGCTGCGAGTTAGATAGGGGACAACTACTCAGAATGCTCCTTATGTGAGATTCTACAATTCTCTCCAGGGTTTTAAGAAGAAACGAAGTAAGGCTTATAGGTCGGTAATCTTTGGCAGATTCATGCCCCCTTTTACCAATTTTTGGTAAGAAAACCACTCTTACCTGCCTCCAAGACATGGGGACATGGTTTAGTAAGAGGCAACCTTTAAAGATACTCTCGAGCCGTGGTACTACTAATTCAAGCTGATTTTGCAGCATTATAGGTAGTATTCCATCAGGGCCTGGAGATTTGTACGGCGAGAAAGTTTTAATATCCCAGACTATATTTTCTCTAGTTATAAGGGCGTTTACCTGCTCTATGGAGGTCGGCATGTTGAAAGTCAGATTGGATTCGGTTGGTTCTTCTGCACACCCTGGGAAGTGTACGTTCATTAGTAGCTCTAATGTATCCATTGGAGATGCTGTCCAGCTTCCATCTGGTTTTTTAAGAAATGAGGGGTTCAAATGTTCTTTCGATTGAACCCTACTAAGCCTGGCCGAATCTTTGATGTTTTCGATGGACTGACAGTACTCTTGCCATCCTTGTTTTTTGGCTTGAGCTATAGAACGCTTGTATATTCTCAAGCAGTCCTTATAAGGCTGATAAAATTTATGTTTATAGCAGATATTAAAAATGGTTCTTGTTATTTTCCTCGGATTAGATAAGTCGTCATTCCACCAAGGTGAAAAGGTTTTCTTACTGTATCTTATCGGACAAGAGACCTTGAATGCAGTGTTTATAGAGTCCTCGGAGTTTGAAATCTCTAACTCAAGATCTTTTACCGAGTCGTAACTCGCGTTCGGTATACTGCCCAACTTTGAGCCAAAGATCTGACTAAGTTTCTTCCAGTCAATTCTTCTTGGATTTCTATAGGGGGAAGGAGATTTTATATCGAATTTAAGATCAAATAGAATCCGTCTATGATCAGAAAAGGAGTTAAGAAGAGATACTCTCCAATTTTCGATGGAGCGAGGTTGCCATAAATATTGACAAATGTAAGGTCTAACACATCTTCCCACCCTTCTGAGTTGTCCGTACTCGGAAAAACAAAAGTGGGAGTATTGCCCCTGTTACATATAGTAAAGTTATTTTCAATTATATAATTAAAAAGAGACTCACCTCGCTCATTAATTTCAGTGCTGCTCCAGATTGAGTGCCTCGCGTTCGCATCACTCCCTACAAGCAGACTTGTTTGTCTGGCTTTTGCCTCCGCCACAAGAGTACGCACCTCCTCAGGCGGTGACTCTTTGTCATGCGCCATGTATGAGGATGCAAGAATCAAGCCCTCCGCTTGTTTTCCCTCTAACCTTACAACTGTTAAGTCAGAAGTGCTAAAGTTTGGACACAGAAAAGCTTTTAAGTGTTTTTTAGCTAAAATACAAGTTCTAGGCTTACCTTGATTCTGATTGTCGGGCTTGTAGAATAAATCGTATTGGCTGTCATTAAGGCCTCTAATCGCAAGGCCATTAACCCATGGCTCTTGTACAAGGGCGACATCTATATCTTCCTCACTCAGGAAGATCCCCAGGTTATCCGAGGCACATTTTGAGTGCTTCAGATTAGCCTGGATGACGCGTAGCTTGTCGTTTTTAATTGGCAGGTGGAACTGCAGGGCCAGGATCCAGCGCCTCGCCGGGGGCTCCAACCTGCATGGTGACATCGTCTACCTCGACAATATCATCACCCAGGGTGGGGCCAACTTCCTGACACTGCAGAATCTTTATAGAGACACTTTTGATGCCGAACCTCAGCTTGAATTGTGCCTCTTCTAGGGCTTTGCGACTAGCCTTGCTGATCCTCAGAAGATAAACCGCGCTATTCTTGCGCGGTTCCTCTGTCTTGATGACTACCCAGTCTTTCATAGGAATCCGCGGATTCAGCCGTTGAAGGCTCCTGATCAGCTCCGCTCCAGTTGGCTTAATGCTCATCAGTGGCAACAAGATGCGAGCCAATGGTTTTCTAGGAACCTCCCTGGCAGGAATGAACTTGAGCTTCAAGCCCTTCCAGTCGTTGCTAATCTTAGCAACTCCTTTGCCAAGGAAATCCCTTGAAAAGTCGTCTGCGCACCTTATCACTTTGTAACCCCTGAGCATTTTGCCGGAGTCAAAGCTGGGATAGGGACCTTCTTTTGCCGAGATTGTGTACTGGAAGACCAATTCCGAGAGCTTGGCTTCGATTGAGTTCCACGCTGATAAATGAATGTAATGTTTATTTCAATAGTAATACCTTAACTATTAACTTAACTACTGTATTATCTAAAATATACTGCATTGAATTATTTTACATTGAATTATAAAAGACGAAAATAATAAAGTTCTATAGTTTACCGGGAATATTTATATAAAATATCCATATCTTCTGCAATTGCGGTATCAATCGATATTTTCTGGAAGTTAGTGTTAACGTAACATTTAGGTATTTGACATGAATTACTTTTTAAACTTTTTTATACACCATAAAAATCAATTATAAAATTTGGCTGTGATAATAATTACTTGAACACAGCATTTTCTATGCTTATAGTTATTCAGGTTTAGCCCTTAACTTTGATTTGCATTTATTTATGAATAGCCTAAAAAGTTTAGCAAACATATATGAATAAGTCACAACTTTCCCTGACAGATTTTTCCTTGTCGCTATATAACTGAAAGATAAGATATAAATAGTTAGAACTGGAAAACTTATAAAAATGATGCATGAGACTTTAATTTTGGTTGAAGAGCAAATTTGTATATTCTTTTCACAAAACCACTGAACTAGCGAGAATACAAATATTTTTACTTTTGTACAAAAGTACTTTTCGGCTTATGTAGTTAAGCCTTTAAAAGCAACACACTACCTTAGGGGAAAGCAGTAAGAATAGCTTATCAGTTATCACCTATTCACAAATCTTGTGCAATGAAAATTGGCAACAGAAGTAACAAGTTGACGGTCTTTTTACTTAGTGTCTACTTAAATCACTTATTTTCAGCATTTTGGAAATGTCGTGAATAATGAAATAAACAACGAGTACACACAAATAAAATAGGAATGGAAAAAAGAGATGAGTATATAAAAATGTTTTCAATGTTCCATGTTTACATTCTGTAACTCTCGTTTTCAATGTTCCTGCAACTCTCGCATCGACAAAATTAAGTCGATAAACTCTGAAAATTGAAACAAATCTGAGTTTTTTTGCATCTTTCAACGGTCTGAGCGAAAACTAAACGCATAAACGCAGCTAATAACACAAATAATAGTTGTAGTGCTTTCAGAGTTTTATGTTTCTAGGTCCTAATTCTCATTGGACTGTTGCACCACATAATTTATTTTACTTACTTAATGATTAAAACTGGCTTCAAATAACTAACTAATATTTATCTAAATGCGTAATTTAGAATTGTTTCTAAATCTTCATTGTTCTGGTACCTAACAAGAGTAATTAATTTCACTTCATATTCGAATGATATTACTCTCAAACGAACACAATGAGAGTACCAAAAAGTTGTTCATACACAATTTTGAATTTTCTTTGAACACCTCTGAACAGCTGACTACATCCGCCATTTTTCAAAGGTGGTCGCCATTTTTAAAGGTGGTGAGCAGAGAGAAAATTTTTTTCTCTCTCGTGGTGAGTATGTACACAAACTTGCATAAGTGTTTGTTCCCCACATTTTTTTTATATGGAGTTAATACATATGCAAGTTGGTGGCCAAATCACAACTTGTAGGCAAAAAGAAAGCAACCGTCGAAGTTGGTTCTCTCTATTAGTTCTTTCTCGATGTTAAGGGCCACTGCAGCTATTATTGCTTATAGCTCCTCTTATTTTCCTCGAAAGACTGAAATGAGTCTCGGCGACAAATTTTTTTTCACAAATTACTATCAAAAATACTGAATGGGAACTATGTTTTTGATCAAAAACACTTTATTTATTCATACAGTGTTTTGGTTTTTGATTGCAATCATGCAGAGTTTTTCAATTCAATTCAATTATATTTAGGTATTGAGACTTTTTTTTACATTAAATACATTTGTAAACTTAAGACTAAGAAGAAATAAAAGTAAAAATATAGCTGACTTAGATAGATGAATAGATAAATAAAAACTGTTAAACACTACAATTAAATGAAAATTCTTGACTTTGCCGCCGTACCGACATCGCTCACCGTCCGTCATAAATACATTTTTTTTTGTTCAATCTAATAGTGAGCAGTCAAATTTGTTTGCGGATTCTATTGCTTAAATGATTAATGCATAATATCGAGAAAAAACATATTGTTTTTTGAGGGAGAAGTCATTGAAATTTTCATTTGTTAACTAAAAAGTTAATTAACAATATGAAAATCAATAAATAATTTAAATTTTTATATATCTTATCAAAGTACAACTATTAAACTATAAATCCTGGAAGTTTCATTAAAATATCTTTAATAGTTTTTTATTTATTGATTTCTTAATTAAAAGTCATAAAAATGTTCACTAACTAATTTATTTAAGAACCTACAATCCTCCTCACCCTCATTTTGGTTGTTTCAAAAAACGGACAAATGGCTAAGGACATTGTAATGGCTTTTTGCATTCGGAAAAAGGCCATTATACAAAAAATCCTTTTTAAGTAAAAAATTTAAAAATTAATGTCTCCTTCTAGACTTAACTTGATTTAATGAAAAAAATAATAAATTAAATTCAAAATTACGATTTTCCTCAAAATTTTAATAAAATATTCATTTATTGTTTTTAATTTTTTGAAAATATATTTGAGTTGAAATTAAATTTTTACCAAGTCTTAGTATTGTTTTTTTATGTTTTTTATTTTGTATACAAAAACTGTCAATTCGATTTTTCTCAAAATTTTACCAGTTGTTAAAAAAGTTATTTTTCGTTGCATTTAATTATTTTAGGACAATTTTTTTTCAGTTTTTTGATTTACAAAAAAAAAACGATTTTAGATTTTTTCCAAAAATATATGTACGTGTTTGGTATCACGTTACAATATATAAAATAAAATTTAATTCATTGGTTCACCTTTTTTTTAAATTTCTATGGTAAAAAAACACCCACTCAATTTTTTGAGAGTCTGTCTGCATTATTATCTGTATAACAAAATTCATTTGAAGTCGATATCTCCACTGGTTCATGAGCTCTGGACGACAAAAAAGTCGAGAAATGTCAAAATTTTCAATTCCTATGGGAAGTTAATAACATTTGAATTTTCCCATGAAACTTATATTCTGATTCTTTTGTTTGTCTTGTTGTTTTTTTTTTTTAATTTTCTTCATTCCCAATCAACCAATCAAAAAACCACATTATACAGAACTAGCGGCCCGTCCAGGCTTCGCACGGATAGACATAAATAGGTACAGATATTTAAGTTATAAGAATTATAATTAAAACGACCATGAATCACTAATTTAGAAAACATTTTTTTGTCCTATCATTAATACTCTTCGCAGCGTATGCGATGAAAGACATTTTATGGCTAATTTTTTTACACCTTCGGTTGGTTTTAATAGGAATTTCAAAAGATTTCTGTAGTAATCTAGTACTAAATATAGCCTATGTTACTCAGTGATAATGTAGCTTTCTAATGAAAAAAGAATTATTAAAATCGGTCCAGTACTTTTTGAGTTTATTCGTTACATACAAAAATAAAAATCTTTCCTCTTTATAATATTAGTATAGATAGAGCTTATGTTACTCAGTGATAATGTAACTTTCTAATGAAAAAAGAATTATTAAAATCGGTCCAGTACTTTTTGAGTTTATTCGTTACATACACAAATACAAATCTTTCCTCTTTATAATATTAGTGTAGATAGAGCTTATGTTACTCAGTGATAATGTAACTTTCTAATGAAAAAAGAATTATTAAAATCGGTCCAGTACTTTTTGAGTTTATTCGTTACATACACAAATACAAATCTTTCCTCTTTATAATATTAGTGTAGATAGAGCTTATGTTACTCAGTGATAATGTAACTTTCTAATGAAAAAAGAATTATTAAAATCGGTCCAGTACTTTTTGAGTTTATTCGTTACATACACAAATACAAATCTTTCCTCTTTATAATATTAGTATAGATATAAATAATAAATTATAACAAAAATGTCTTTTCATTGCCTCCCTCGAACTTTCACTGTGTTTGTATACATTCTTCTCTATCTTCGGTTTTTTTTAATAATCTGGAATTTTTCTTATTTTATATTGGAATTCTAGCTCATTTTTAGAAGCCAGTTATAGCTATCATTGAAATCGATCCGGAAAAATTTTTGAATCGAAATTTGACGGTGTTTCCCTTTGATTAGAAATGAAAATTATATACTGATATCACACACTGAAATCACACAAAGAATTTTTGTTGAGAAAAAAATTTTAATTGCACATTTATTTTTCTCTAAAAATGTATTTTTCTATTTTCCGGACGGAAATTCATTTTCCTGAACAGCTGATACTTTTATGTTCAAAAGTGAAACGAATCGTTCCACTGATTTGTGTTCCAATTTCACACAATTCCAATGACCGATTTCTGTCAGTAAAAATTTTTTCGGTGGCTTTCAATCAGGAAAAATTTTTCAATGACAGAAATTTTTAATGAAAGCTATAAACGACCTGTCAAAAAAATTCCAATGTTTGTTTTCAATGATGAAAACCAATGATAGCTATAGGTATAACTGGCGCCTTACCCCCATCACAATACATTCTACACGTAAAACATGTGGAACGAACTGTTTAGGAACCATTAAAAGATGTCAGGCCGAGTGTCCTCTTCATGATAGTACTATTCAAATATATATACAAAGGAACCGCTTGAAGTTTTTAATTTTCCTCAAAAACATCCCTGCAGCAATTTATTCTACCAAAATTAAATGGGAACAGAACACACAAAATTGACTAGGAACATGTTCCATTACCACCATATGATCTGATCCGGCTTTCAAAATTTTTGTTTAGTTTTGTTTTTTTGTTTTTTTCATATAGAAAAAGAGAAATACAAAATCTTCCCCATTCAAGCTAAAGCAACTTGATTTTATGAATTTGCGCAGTATAATCAAAATAAATCTATAATTTTTCAAATGCAAATATCCACCATATCCATTGTCGTCCAGGAGAGAGCTAGAGCTAGCTTCAATCCAGTATCAGTTTGCTAAGGGATGTTCATTCACCAACAATGACCGAAAAAAATAAAATAAAATCATTCCATTTAAAAAAGAAGTGAACAAGTTTATTTTTTAAGTTTCATGTAGATAAAAATGTCTACGAGAAAAAGTACAAATAGTTTTTTTTTACAACAATTCTGTGGTGAAAAAATAAATAACTCATCTTACGAAATTCCAATTCTAACACGGAAAACTCATTTGCTCTGCGAAGAAGTCTTTAACTTATTCCATAACTCTTTTTTTGTATCACAATAATTTGAAATAAGAAGGAAAACTCCTAAAAAATGGCGTTGGCCAGTGGATCCTTGCTAAAAGCTCAAACACCATTGCAGCAATTATTGGAGGATATCAATTTCCAGAGAACCAAGGAAATGCGACAATTGTTGAAAGACGGTGAGTTCTTTTATGTTTCTATATTTCAATCAAAATTATATAAAGCTTCTATTGGCCAAGAAAAAGTTGGCTTTCAAAGGACATACTTAACTACTTTCCCTACCTTCTTCCTAAAATTTTAGTCTTTTATCGATTTTATCGTTGAGTCTTCAGCCCAACATAGTAGTAAGTCTGTTTGTAGGTACATCATAATGTGTTTGAAAAAGGAATATACAATGCGACTCCCCTGCATCTCACCTTGTGCATTTTAATGACGCCCAAACAAAAGCAGAGACGATAGGGTTGAGTTTATTGTTTTCACAGATAATAATAAATCGATTGATTGAATTGAATGGTTTGAAAGTATACAACAAAAATCCCCCTCATGTGGGAGCCATTCATAATACAGAATTATTGTGATTGAACCTAAGTACCTACATGTACTTTGTAAGTCGTTACACGTTACGCAAAAAATAAATAAATAAAATAAAGTAATGTTGATGAGTAAACTTGGTTCTCTTCTGGGTGCTTTTTGATGTAACTTGAGAATTTTCGTCAATGTGTACTGTACCTCCTTCTGCATCCAGTTGAAACTCTGTTTGTTTTTCGTTCTTGCATCTTTTCCATGTTCTTATCTCCAATAGAAGATGCCATTGTTCATTTATGACCTGCTCAAGGGATAATGTATATAAATACCTATAGGTATCGCCTTAAAACGAAATTGGAAGCCACCCAATTTCGTTCAAGAAGAATATATCTGTGAATAAAAATCTCACCATACTTGATAAAGTTGATGAATGGAAATTGAGTTAGGAAAGAAAACTCATATAAAAATGTTATCTATGTAAAATTTTAACACCACTGAACAATGAAAACCTTATCTTAAAGACAATTTAGTCTTGTCAGTTTTCTGTTGTCTTCTATTTTTTATCAATTTTTGTAAACATTTAACTATTTGGAATCTCATGCCTACTTGTGAAGTTTTACTTTTATTATATGTATTTTTATAAAAATTTAAAACATTTATGTAGATAGAAATTTTCTTCCCACATCGCTTTAAATTTTGCTTTAAATTTGAAAAAAAGACACAAATGATATGGAATTAAAAAATTGATGCCGCAAAAAGATTAAGCAAAGCTGATAGGGTTTCGATTTGTATTTAAACAATTTAAGCAATTTTTGTATGGAATTTTTGCACTTTTTTAAGTATAAAACTTATAAACTGTTATCCTACTAATGAACTAATTTTCTTCCGTACATTATTGATTGTAAAACAAAATGGCACTCTATATTTTTGAAATCATAAGACAACAGACACTCTAATAAGTGACCCTAATTCCTCAGGATTATAAACTGCCACATAAAAGATCCGACTAGTTAAAAGTAATTAAGGGATAGATTATTTGTTTATTTATGAAGAAAAAGGTGTATAGAAAAGCCCAACACTTTAGTTGTATAAAAGGTTATTATCATTACATATTTAAGTCTTTATCTGTGGGTGGTTGGATGCTGTAGGAATTGATACTACATTACTACACATCAAGTTCTTATATTACCTCCACATTCGTAAACGTCGCATACTGGTCTTGACGTTCTAAACTTGTAAGCGCGGGTGTTTTGACCAAAGCTTGGAAGTTAGTGCATTTAGCTAACGACTCGGCCACGTTTAAAAAACATAATAATTTTTAAAGAGACGCAGAAAACAACCTTTTAAAATAGCAACGAGCCCGGAGTACGTTCTCGGTGACTACAATGCTAAAGTCAGGAATGAAAAGGTCTTTGGCGGATTAGTTGGAAAGCACAATCTCCACGAAAACGACAACAGATATTACTTCCGACGAATTGACTTTGCAGCAGCTATACGATGATAAGTACCATACAAATCATACCGATACACAAAACAACCTGGCGACATCTAATCAGTCGAAATGACACGTGCTAATGGGAGCAACGTTTAGTCTGACCACTTTCTTAATGTGACCAAGTTGAGAGCCTGACTCTCTAAACGAAAAGAAAGTAAAAGCCGCACAATGGAAGAAATTAAATCTTGCATGCCCAGTCACCGTCTGACATTCAAGCCGTTAACTTGTTTCTCAGTTTAGCTCGCTCTATTTTCTTAAAATCCACCGTTACCTTTGTAAAACCTATTGTTTTATTTTTTCTTTTCTTCTTATCTCTTTCCAAAATAATATATATATATATATATATAACGTGATCAATCGTGTAATCAATCATGGCCCCTGGGCCAAATGTGCTCTCGGGCAACAGATTTGAGTTGCTAGATAAAGAGCAGCAATCTGTACCTGAAAATGTGAAAAAAAGAAAAAAAAAATAACCCTACCTACTTTGACCTAGACAAATCACTGCAAATAAATTCCACCCTTCCTGATCCTAAGTTTATAACAATTTCTTCAAGTGATGAAAAAATACCTTTGTCGTCTATAAGCATATTCTTAGTTAAAAAAGCTTTTGATGGTATAAGCACCGCGTACGAAAATATAACGGAATTACGTGACGGCACCCTTCTTCTCCTTGTAAAATCCACAAAAATAGCCAATCTATTCCTCGCTCAGAAACAACTAGCAAACCTATGTCCAATCTCAGTTAAACTTCATTCTAACCTAAACTCCTGCAAGGGTACAGCATATGCCCCATGCCTTATCAATGTGCCTGAAAATGAAATAATTAATGAAATGAAATCCCAAGGTGTAATTGATGTATATAAATTCAAAAAAAATACACCGGAGAAAAATCTTCGCGCCACTGGATTGGTACTATTTACTTTCGATCGCTTCCGCCCCCCTTCCACCGTAAACATAGGCTGGTATAATGTTAAAATTCAAGAATACTACCCTAATCCAATGCGCTGTCGCAAGTGTCAACTCCTTGGCCACACCGCCAAAAGATGCACTTCTTCAGAATCTTGTGAGATCTGCAACCTCCCTCCCCACCAACCGGTAAACTGTACAAGAACTTCGTGCGCAAACTGCCTTGAAGAACATCCATCATCTTTCAAAAATTGCAAAGAATACATCAAAGCCAAAGAAATCCTCAAAATTAAAACTATACATAAATGTTCCATGACGGATGCAAAAAAAATGTATAAAGAAAAAAATCCCATCCCCCTCTTCACCACAACATACTCTCAAGCTGCACAAAGCAAATCAGTGTCAAACAAACAATTAACTACTCCAGCCCCGCCAAATTCTACCTGCTCCCCGCTTGTATCGCCCCCATCCACCTCCTTCACTTCACAAAACAACACATCTAAACCAGTTCCTACCACACCATCTACCAAGGTAATTAATCCTCTTCTAACAACTATTAATAGTACAAACACACCAATAACATCAGCTCATACTGTAAAAATTAATCCCTCCATTATCCCCTCATCCTCCTCTCAAATTAATTCTCTCTTCCATACACACTCACCTGAAAAAACACAATCACACACACCCTTAAACATCTCCTCCCCTTTAACAAATTTAACTAACAATCTTCTTTCACAAAACAAATACTACTTAACTGACAACCAAATGGATCAAGAAAATGATGAATCCATATACAAATAAACCTGTTTGCCAAAATGACGACTCCGCGGCGGGGGTGCTGAATCGGGGGGGCTCTCAGTGTAGCCCGCCCGCTTCAGTATCCACGTCGCGGAGTCATAACGAACACCCAAACAAAAACACCAAAATCAATACCCCCAAGCTAAATATATTTACCCGAAATGAAAATAGCCAACGTTTCACTGTTCTACAATGGAACCTCAAAGGCTACTTGAATAATATACACGAACTACAATTACTAATGAAAGAACTCCAACCAAAAGTCATCTGCCTACAAGAAACTCATTTCGCAGCCGATCGCCATCCTTTTCCTCCCAAACAATATTCGATATATTTCCACAATGTTGACTCTGTGTCGACGTCTAAGCAGGGAGTTGGAATTCTCGTCCATAACTCAATTCCACATTCATGTATCAGAATTAATTCTCAAATATCAGCAATATGTGTCCAAATCAACCTTAACCTTCAATTTACAATTATTTCCCTTTACATCCACCCCGATCAAACCTTTTCAACAAGTGACCTGGAAGATATCATCAATGGTATTAATAATCCAGTCTTAATAACAGGTGATTTTAATGCATGGAGTCCATCTTGGGGCTCTGAGAAACTAAGTAAACGCGGCAAAACAGTCGAGCATTTTATTGCTAGCTCTGGGCTAGCAATACTTAATGACGGTCGACCCACCCACTTTTCCACCCATAGGACATTTACACACATTGATCTATCACTTATTTCTCCCTCTCTCCTCAATAAAACCACCTGGGACATATCCGACAACCTCCACGGAAGCGATCACTTCCCAATTTTCATTAACCTAACTACCAGCCAGAACAATAAGCCTATAAAAAAAACCAAAAAATTCATACTCGACAAGGCTAACTGGGTCTTATTCCGATCTATCGTTTCAAGTGAATTGGACAAAAGAGAAATTTCTTCAAATATCAACAAAGAATCTGCTTTGGTTCATAAATCGATACGTACTGCAGCAAATCTATCTATCCCTCAAACCAGTAACAAAACCTACAAAAAAACAACTCCTTGGTGGAATAACGAAATAAGTTCTCAGCAAACACAAAAGCAAAAAGCTTGGTACAATTTTAAAAAATCACCCACTGAACCAAACCTTATTATTTATCGCAAACTAAATGCGAAATTTCGTAAAACAGTGAAATTGGAAAAAAAAGCCTGCTTTGAAAAATTTACTTCAAACATAAACCCTAGCTCAACTTCCCAAAAACTTTGGGCGGATATAAAAACATTGACAGGTACATATTCTCAACACAAAATAGAAACTATAAAAACAGGAACCACAAAGCTTACATGCCCTTCTAATATTGTCGAACACTTTGCCCAAACTTGGGAACAATTCTCAGACGACTCCAATTTCAAACCCACCTACATTAACGAAAAATTAAAAATCTTAAACGACACAAACATATCCTTTCGACCCAGCCCTTCAGCTATCTCTATTGATTCTGAAATCAACATGTCGGAACTCATTTCCTCTTTACACACCGTAAAAGGAAAATCGCCGGGTTTCGACCGCATTTCCTACAGCATGTTGAAAAACTCTCCCCAGGTTCTAAAAGCACGTCTTCTTAAACTATATAATGAAATCTTTGACACAGGAATAATTCCCCACGCTTGGAAAACTGCAAGTGTCATTCCATTACCTAAACCGAACGCCGACTCTACTTCCACCTCTGGATATCGCCCTATATCTCTCCTCCCATGTACAGGAAAAACTTTAGAAAAGATCATAACCAAACGTCTATTTTGGTTTCTCGAAAAAGACAAACTCATTGACAACCGACAAGTCGCGTTTAAAAAGGGTAAATCCACACTTGATTCACTTCTGTATATCGACCATTTTGTCTGCTCAACATTGTCTGAGCGAAATCATGCCACTATTTTAAGCCTTGACTTTCAAAAAGCCTTTGACAGAATCGGAGCACACGTTGTTCTCAATCAACTCCTAAAATGGAATATCGGACCAAAAATGTTCAAATACATAAAATCCTTCCTTTCAAACATTAATTTCCGGATTAAATATTTTAACATCTATTCCAATGTACACAGATTAAAGAATGGCATTCCCGAAGGGTCACCACTTTCAGTGGCATTATTTATCATTGCTTTTAACGAAGTTAATAACATAATACAAAGTTTTCATAAGGTCGAGCATTCACTCTACGCCGACGACTTAATTATTTTCTCTAAACATAAAAACCTTGACGAACTAAGTGACATTTTTTCTTTGATTATAGATGCTCTCCTACAATGGTGTAAATACTCGGGCTCAATAATTTCATACCAAAAATCTGAAATACTTCATATATGTAAAAAATATAGTTGTACAAAACACATTCAAATTAATTTAAACAATAACTTGATAAAAAATGTTAATACTTTGAAATTGCTTGGCATTGTATTTGATTCTAAGTTCAACTTTAAAAACCACTGTATTTATCTAAGAAAAAGTTTAACTGCCAGGGTTAATATAATTAAATATTTAAGTTCAAAAAACAGCTTAGCTAATAATAACACTCTTACAAATTTAATCAAATCCGTAATATTATCGAAAATTGACTATGGTTTATCAATTTATGGTAAATGCTCCAAATCGTCTTTGAGTCTTGTCACAACACCATACCACGCTGCCGCCAGAAGCTGCCTCAGAGCCATACGTTCAACACCAATTTTAAACATACTAACGGAAACTGGACTTCCCCAACTAGTAGACAGAATCGACTTTCTTACGTCCAAAGTAATCACAAAAATTAACTCCCCACATAAAACATCCATCCATACCGCAGTTACAAAAATTTTAAATCGGAAAAGAAATCCAAAAATGCTATCAACACTATGCCGAGCAATCTTGTTCGCAAAGGATTTAGGGATAACAATTTCTCCTCAAAATCACACAAGGCTGAACAAACCACCCTGAAAGCTCCCTAGCCAAACAATTAACACCCATGTTTGCAAATATCCAAAAACCTCAACCACCGCCAACGTCTACAAATCCATCTTTCTTGAAATCTCCAACAGCTACAAATCACTTGGATGGAAAATACTATTTACGGATGCGTCCAAAGCCGAAACATACACATCGTTTGCTGTAGTTGATGAAACAGGTTCTGTTGTTTCTAAAGGCCTATTACCAACATACACATCAATCTTCACTGCCGAAGCTTTTGCTATCTACAAAGCGATAACATTCTCTCAAAACAAAAAAACGATTATTTTTTCGGACAGCCTTTCTACTATAAGAGCCTTACAAAACATCTCAAACTCGATTGAAATAGTAGACACGATTCGCAACCATCTCATCCTCAAACCTGAAACCTTAAAAATTGTATGGATCCCCGGGCACGTTGGCATTAGGGGCAACGAGGCTGCAGACGAGGAAGCCAAATCAGCAATAAAAGAACCACTTATAGCATTCATCCAACACAACAGCAAAGACACTTCAAATTTTCTACACGATAACTGGAAATACAAAAGAAAAAACGCTTGGAATAATTACAACAATTATTATAAAAACCTAAATCCAAATGGCGACAAAGCAATACATCCCAACAATACACCTTTTAAAAAACTTAAAGTATACATCAGGCTCAGACTAGGCCACTCTTACATCACTCACAAACACCTATTCAATAAAGAGTCACCACCTATCTGTCACCTTTGTGAAGACAATAACTCTACCCTTACTATGGCTCATCTCCTAACCTGTGCAAAAGTCTCATCAACCAGCAGACAACTATCAAACCACAACATGCATTACCTATTAAGTAACATCAATATCGAAACTATTAATTTAGTTTACCAAATAATGCAGAGTCTAAAACTTGAAAACCTTATTTAGAAAATTATATTATTATGTACTTTATATACCTATCGAATTTTAATGTATCTTCCTAGTAGAAAGCCCTGGCAGCTAACTCTAGTTTAAGAAATTATTATGTATGTAATTTATTTACTGTATAATAAAATTAATAATAATAATAATAAATCTCGCATGCCTTAGCACACAAGAGAATGCCAGAGACTACAGTGAACAATTGAACGGGAAATTCTCAGGCGTGGAACTGTGATATCATTAAATAACTGAGACTACCACAGTCTATCAGCTATCAAGAAAAGATTCTTGGTATGATGATGAATTCGAGAGCTAAATGCACGAATGCAAATGTTGCAAAGAAAAGCAGAGCAGCTAAAGAATAGTACCGGGAAAAAAAAAAACTGCGTAGAAAGAAAAAAAGCATCAGTATCTCAGTTGAGGTATCTCGATGAGTCCACTACCGCCACCAACACATGTCGGTTCTACAAAAATTGCAAAGCAAATATCATCTGGTTATAGAACCAGCACGCACTCCTCCGAAACAGCGAAGTAACAGGCAATGGAAGGGGTTAAGAAACTGATCCAAAAGCTTTCCGGCGGCTCGGCATGAACCAGCTCATCAACAAAGTATGGGAAGAGAAAAGTATGCCCGATCAATATTTCCAATCGATAAAAAAGCCGATGTCCTGCAAAACTTACAGAAGCATATCCCCGCTTAATGTTGCCTACAAAATCCTTTCCAACGTATTATATGAGCATCTTAAACCTTTCTGCAACACTATGATCGGCATATACCAGTGGGGGCTTCACACTAGGCAGATCAACGATAGAAACAAATATTCACATTAAGGCAAATTCTGGAATCCAACTAATATCAAGTCGAAATCTATTACCAAGTTTTGCAGAGTATTTAGTATTCTTAGTATAACAACTCAAATTAGACTACTGAACCAACCATTATTGAATTCGTTTTAAATACGAAGTTTAAATGCAGGTTTAAACTGTTTATTGCATTTATGTCCGTGGAGTGATGGTTAGTGCGTAGGACTTAAATGCCAGGGGGCTTGCCATCTAAAGTGTTTTTTTTTTTCATGGGTACTGCCTCTTTTGAAGAATTGAAAAATCCTCCAAGAGTAATTCTTTTTATGAAAAGTGCTTTCTTAAATTAGCCGTATTGTGCTTTAAACTGTAGGACCCTTCATCCCAATTAACATTACTCGCACATAGAAGTGGCTGAGACTTGTAAGTCACTAGGCCTTAGTTCTCAAGAGACTGTTGCCCCACCTAATTTATTTATTTATGGAGAGTTGTAAGTTGTATTTTTTAAATTTGTTTCTTACCAATACGCTTTTTATTGTAACAGAATTTGCAAGCTAAGAACGTTTCTAATATTTTTTCCACCACTGTACGTACTAGATATAGCTTTAGGCAGAAAAGCTTCAAAGTGGTGACCAACAAATTGATAAAAAAAATGTTAGTTTTCGCCTCATTCAATTGAAATTTGTTCAATTCAATGAAAAAAGAAAATGCGTATACGCCCGAGAAAACTGCTTTTATATTGTTTCGTTACACATTTGTTATGAACACAGACTTCAAAATTTCGAGGTTTATTTTTATTCGTAAGTGGCATAAAGGCGTAAATTTTTTTGAATGTGTTGGCTAATTTCTCCTGCCAAAGGTCACTATTAGAAAAGTTGTTGATTATTCTGGCATGTTAAGAACAACGTGCATTCCTATTTATTTATCTGATCTTAAATTTTATACTGTACCAACTTTTAAATATGTTTTCACTTTAACTAGAAACATAACAGGAAGCTTGAAATAAAACAAACAAAAATCATTTCAAATAAAAAATTAAAAAATTATATTTGTGTCAAAATACAATTCAAATAAAATTTAAATCATCAAGACAATCAAGCTGTTGGAAGGGTACTCCATCAGATAATAACCAAAGCCGAAATCAAAAGGATATATTATCATAAGGACAGAAGCATGGAAGCGGAGGAGGTGCTAATGATATGGTGCAGCTTTTCCTTGGCTTTATTTTTATCAAATCTTGTGCTCCATGTCAATGAAATGTGATTTTCCAGCAAGACAATTGAATGTCTCCTAGAAATTGGTTTTGGCAAATTCGGATTAAGTTTTTAGTCACGATATTAAGAAAGGAGATAGTGAAATGCGCGACAGTTGTAGTTTCTTATACGAGTTCAAAATCGTTTTTGTTTTTCTTTAAATTTGTGTTGAGAATTTGAATTTAAAGCCGTCATCTTCACAGTTTATGTACCGATTCACCGAAACAAAAATAAGAGAAAAATTAAATGTTTTCTTAACTTACCTTAAATATCTTTGAAAACCCATTTGTTTTCACCTTCTTTTCTTTTGCATATAAAATAAAAAAACAGTTATTTTAATGTTTGTAAGTTTTTGCTAAAAAAACTCAAATATTTATTTTTTTGTTTTTTTTTTTTGTTTTTCTGTTTTAAGTTTTTGTTTTTTTTTTTTAACATAAAAATTATAACTATTAAAAAATATGCATTTAAAAAAATAGAATTGAATAAAAATCTAAAAAAAGAGCAACAATAATTGTATAATATAATTATTTATAAAATATAATTAAAAAAAGTCGGTTTATGATCCTGTAACCAAAACAAATTACCAAGCCACTGTTTTTGTTTGTTGGTCAGAAGTTTTGATACCAAAAAAATAAACCGACATTCGAAATTATTGAACTTCAAAAAAAAAAAAAAAATTACATATATTTAAAATAAAAATTAATAAAATTAAATTACATACCATTTCAGTCATTGTTGAAGAATAAATAAATAAAGTACGCTTTCAAAAGGACTTCATCGATATCCCTGCTTTCTTCATCTTTTGAATTTTCTTCATCTTTGGTATTTTCTTCTGAACGATCTTGAGATATATTAAAGAATTCGTGCCATTCGACTTCTTTTATTTTGTTTATTTTTGGTTCTCCCTGAAAAAAAACTAAAAATAAAACCATAGAAATAATGCAATTGAATAAATGCAAAACGAAACCCACAATATTTAAAATAAAAATCAACCAAAAATATGAACTTACAAATCTCCGGACTTCTTGTTTAAATAATTCGCAGTCGAATTTTTCTTTTCCTTTCATATTTTTATTTTCATTTTTCTTATTTTCCTCAAGTTCATTTTCCTTGGTCTGCATCCAGTCATTGACCAACTAAATTTGATGAAAATATTTAATTTTGAAACACATACATTTTAAATACAAAAATAAAATTTTCTTACATTTTTTACCACACTTTTTGTCATAGAAAATAAACTTCTTAGGGACCAAACCATTTTTCTATTTTTTTTTTTCACTTACACTTCACACGCGACACTACTTTCGTAATGAATTTTTTGATTTTCGGAGTCGTATTTATAGTAAATTTTTAATTTCCAAGCATACTACAATTTCTATCATGAAAATAAAGGACAGTGCTTAATCTACACAGTGCTTTTTAGGTGAAAGTTGGGCATAAGCGGACCAAACAAATGGAGGTCTTGGAGATGGCCTCCTGATGCACTTTTTACTCAAAGTGCATCTAAACCATTCAAAAAATGCATTTCACCTACATATCTCCGAATATAGTGGTCCAAAATGACTTGAAAGCAAGTCATGTGCGTTTGCACCTCCCGATGCACTTACAAAAATGCATTCCGTAACAGCAGTTAATATTGACGTCCGTCAGTTTGACACCTGTCACTTTTGACATCTGTCATTTTTGACATCTGTCATTTTTGACATCTGTCATTTTTGACATCTGTAATTTTTGACATTTGTCATTTTTGACATCTGCCATTTTTGACATTTGTCATTTTTGGTATATGTCATTTTTGACTTCTGTCATTTTTGACATTTGTCATTTTTGACATCTGTCATTTTTGACATTTGTCATTTTTGACATCTGTCATTTTTGACATCTTGTCATTTTTGACATCTTGTCATTTTTGACATCTTGTCATTTTTGACATCTGTCAATTTTGGCTTTCACTTTTGACAGCTGTCATTTTGAACTCTGCCATTAGTATCTAGAGAACTGACTTTAAATTTTGTCCTCTCTCTCAACGAAAAAAATAACAAAGTAAGAGAACATAACGACTTATGCACTTGCATAGGATCAAATTCAATTCTTTTTCAATTAAAAAATATAATAAAAATTGTATGAAGTATAATTTGCAAATAATTGTATTCTATACACATTTCTATTTCACTTTGAAGCCATGGAATTGTAATTCTTTGACCAGCTAGATATTGAAATTATTAACCACTGTAAGTATAAGGAGCAGTGAATTCCAATCGACTGTTTTACTTTTAGCATGTATGAATCGGTACACTGCACGACTTAAGGATGGTGATTCAGATTATTTTTTGTTATTTTTTTTTTGATTTTGGATATATTCGATTAAAATAATTATATATTAAAAAACTATTAGGTATTTAAACAATTTTGGGCATTTATAAAATAATGTATCAATCAATATACGTAACTATACCATCATAATTTTCAATTTTTATAACTTGTGTATGGACACATAATATCCAGTTTTAGGCTATAAGTCGTTTTAAACAGATTCTTCTTTGTATGTTTAAAAATAGATACTTTATTTTAATGATATTGGTTTAACATTAGGAACTTTTATTTTGGTAGGAATCGAAATGGAATCCAATACTTATCAAGCAAAGACCATAATTGAACAATTACTAGAAAAACCATTTAGAACAAGATCGTTTTCGGAGAAGCTAATAATAGTCAATAATGGGCGTCCATGTCCAAAGCTTACAGATTTAAAATCAACACATAAGGATAGACACAGGGAGTATACTTGAAACTTTAGCGAAAATCAATATTCCCTTTACCAATGGCTAGCTGGTTGCGAGAATAAAAAGAAATTGTTTTGTTGGCCTTGTTTGCTTTTTTCTGGTATCTGTTCCGCCTGGAGTTTTTCGGGTGTGGAAAATCTTAACACTCTAACTACACTTAAAAAAAAACACAAGCTAAGTGCCTCCCATTTGCAATGTGTAATTAAACTAGCTGCCTTTGGTCAGACTAGGATAGATGAAGCTTTAAGTTCCCAGTTAAAAGATGCTAATACACAACATAACATTATGGTGAAAAAAAATCGTCAGGTGTTGAAACGTCTAATAGATGTAACATGATTTCTTGCAAACCAGGAGTTGTCATTTAGAGGCCACAATGAATCAAGTTCATCTTTAAACCGAGTCAACTATATATTGAACTACTTAATTTACTAAAACAATATGATCCAATTCTATCTCAACACCTTGAAACATCAACAGTTTTTAAAGGAACCTCAATGGCTATCCAAAATGATTTATAATCAAAGCTGTTGCTGACCTTTTACGCGATCAAATTTCCGATATAGTCAAACAGTCAGAGTTTGTTACAATTATGCTTGATGAGACTTCTGACATTCAATTAAAGTCCCAATTATCAATTGTTTTTCGATATGTAGTGATCCACTACATGCGACCACTCTATTAGCCTTATTTAAATTTCCATTCCCAAGCCACCACACACGATCTTGTATAGTATCATTTTTCGTTGTCATTCGCGCAACCGATCCAAGACATTGTCACCCATAAATGTGTCATCTTCCGTAGCCCACTTAGTGAAACCTAACACCACAGCAATTAATTAATTGTCGCCAGTTTTGCTAAGTGCAGCAAAGTAAGAATGACCACTATGAGCAAGCATTGTTTCGAGTTCAAAGTACATATATAATCATATCACACTTCGGTAATTAGGCCGCTGCGCTGCCCGTGTGTATCTGGTACCTCTATGGATAAGTTGAATTTGCTTCATATTGGGCCAGTGTAAACAAAATATGATTCATCGAACTCTACATGCAATGGTTATTGGTATCAATGCGAGTTGACAAAATTGAAAATTATGATGATAAGGCATTTTTCATATGAGGTTGCGTAAAAATGCATTTCCATATGGAAAATGCTATATTATTAAGTGGTAATGGAAATTGAAACTAGTATAAATAGGCAAAGGATGAGGAGGAATAAACAGAATTTAGTTATCATTCAAACTTGAAGGTCGCAGCCAAGCATTGAGACAGCGGGCCTTTCAAGTAATAAATAAATAAAAAAAAAGCAAACAAATATTTCTTTTATTTCCTAAATTCTCCCCAACAAACTCTTCCCTGAATCGTCAGGAAGTACTGTTAACTTGGGTTAATACAGATATTACTTAAAGAAAAAAATTCTAGAAACATTTATTGGATTTATCGATGTAAGCTCAGGGCGGACTGCAGACGATTTATTTAAAATAGTCGAGACTCTCTTGGAAAAGTATGAAATTCAAGATAAGCTTGTTGCACAGACTTACGACGGAGCTTCCGTTATGAGTGGTCATTTGAATGGACTTCAAGTGAAGGTGAAGACTATTTGTCCGAAAGAAATATTTGTTCATTGTTACGCCCACGTTTTAAATTTAGTTCTGTCTCAAGGATAAAGTAATATAAGAGAGTGTAGGATATTTTTTAGCACTCTGAATGGCACTGCAACGTTTGCATCACATTCAAGCAAAATAACGTATGCTTTAAAAGAAGTGTTAAAAAGAAAAATTCCAGGGTTAGCCACAACAAGATGGAGCTTCAGTTCTCGACTTGTAAATATAGTCCACTCCTACAAAGAAAACGTTCAACAATATTTTGAAGGCATCCAAGATAATGTGACAAATATATGGGACAGTAATGATTGAATGGCTGCAACGGGTTATTCAAAATTTTTAAAAACCTTTTATGCAGTCTTTCTGTTGAACGTATTTTCAAAACTTTTTGCACATTCAGATGTACTTTTTAATACCTTACAAAACCCAAACATAGACATTGTGCTTTACACGAACCAAATTAAGAAAATGAAAGAATTTCTTGAAGTAAAAAGGAACGAAGGGTTCGAAGACATTTGGCAAGCAACGTTGCTCACTGCCCCATTAGAAGATGAGAAAAGGAAATCAAGAAATGATAACATGCTGGATCATCAAAGATGATAACCCCATTAGATGTTTTGCTCTGGATAGAGGAAAATGTAGCTGACAGTTTTGAGTAAGTTTACAAGCTTTCAAAACTGATCTGCACCATATCAGCTTCAACGGCTTCTGTGGAGCGTTCGTTTTCAGCTTTGAAAAGAATAAAAACGTATCTTTGAAATACGCAAGGGCAAGAACATTTAGTAAATTTAGCTCTTATCTCTATTGAGAAAGACATTTTAAAAGAGCTTAAAGATAACATTAATTTTTATGATAAAGTCATAGCTCATAGACAATTTTATAAAAGCTGAAAGAAGAATTGATTTCATTTACCGCTGAGCAAGTTATTACGTTTTGTTTTAAATGTAAGTTTTTATATTTCGTACGGAGTTTATTTTTGTGTTATTATCTTTTGTTTGTGTTGCTCGTTATTACTTTTTTATTTATTTAAGGATTTATTGAACTATCGTTTTGAATAAAATGAATTATTATTCTTGAAAAAGTATTTTGAACTTCTAGAAGACAGTAGCTAACCCTAAAATTATGACCAGGAATCGCCACTGGTGCGTATCCGTATTACATATACATATATTGATTAATTTTCATTATTATTCGCGTTCACAATTATTATTTTATTTAAGACCGTGATATTCATTTTCATTTTTATTATTTGATATCTTTCCAGAATGTGGTTTTGTGGTTCTTCAAGGGACAACCTATTGGACAGACCTTTTCGTGCGGCATTTTCTATTTCAATCCGAACCAGTTCATAGTATTGATTCTGATGACTTATTATTTTTCGTTAGAAAGAAGCATGTAAAGAGCTCTTCCAGGCATATGCCCAAATATGAGGTAAAACTAAAAACAAATAAATAAAAACTGACCTTAAAAACTTAAAATTGTTTTATTTTTATTTTTATTTTAAAGACTGAAGTGGATGTGTTTCAAAAGGATTCGCGTAAGCTTCCTATTGGTGACCCAGATGTCGATTGGTAGGAGACAGTCTACTTAAATATGGTTATACACCAATTTGACTACACACTAACGCTGGGAATTTGCACAAGAACATCCCCCGAGGAATTGCAAGTCCTACGAAGGCATTCGCAACGCGTTTATGCCTCGCCAAGTCGTAGAAAAATGTTTTTTTTTTAAATGGCAGAAAGGCGTATACATATTTTTGAATGTGTTGGCTAATTTCTCCTGCCAAAGGTCACTATTAGAAAAGTTGTTGATTATTTTGGCATGTTCAAAACAACGTGCATTCCTATTTATCTAATCTTAAATTTTATACTATACCAACTTTTAAATATGTTTTCACTTTAACTAGAAACATAACAGGAAGCTTGAAATAAAACAAACAAAAATCATTTCAAATAGAAAATTAAAAAATTATATTTGTGTCAAAATACAATTCAAATAAAATTTAAATCATCAAGACAATCAAGCTGTTGGAAGGGTACTCCATCAGATAATAACCAAAGCCGAAATCAAAAGGATATATTATCATAAGGACAGAAGCATGGAAGCGGAGGAGGTGCTAATGATATGGTGCAGCTTTTCCTTGGCTTTATTTTTATCAAATCTTGTGCTCCATGTCAATGAAATGTGATTTTCCAGCAAGACAATTGAATGTCTCCTAGAAATTGGTTTTGGCAAATTCGGATTAAGTTTTTAGTCACGATATTAAGAAAGGAGATAGTGAAATGCGCGACAGTTGTAGTTTCTTATACGAGTTCAAAATCGTTTTTGTTTTTCTTTAAATTTGTGTTGAGAATTTGAATTTAAAGCCGTCATCTTCACAGTTTATGTACCGATTCACCGAAACAAAAATAAGAGAAAAATTAAATGTTTTCTTAACTTACCTTAAATATCTTTGAAAACCCATTTGTTTTCACCTTCTTTTCTTTTGCATATAAAATAAAAAAAACAGTTATTTTAATGTTTGTAAGTTTTTGCTAAAAAAACTCAAATATTTATTTTTTTGTTTTTTTTTTTTGTTTTTCTGTTTTAAGTTTTTGTTTTTTTTTTTGTTTAATATAAAAATTATAACTATTAAAAAATATGCATTAAAATATATAAAATTGAATAAAAATCTAAAAAAAAGAGCAACAATAATTGTGTAATATAATTAATTATAAAATATAGTAATTAAAAAAAGTCGGTTTATGATCCTGTAACCAAAACAAATTACCAAGACACTGTTTTTGTTTGTTGGTCAGAAGTTTTGATACCAAAAAAAATAAACCGACATTCGAAATTATTGAACTTAAAAAAAAAAAAAAATTACATATATTTAAAATAAAAATTAATAAAATTAAATTACATACCATTTTAGTCATTGTTGAAGAATAAATAAATAAAGTACGCTTTCAAAAGGACTTCATCGATATCCCTGCTTTCTTCATCTTTTGAATTTTCTTCATCTTTGGTTTTTTCTTCGGAACGATCTTGGGATATATTAAAGAATTCGTGCCATTCGACTTCTTTTATTTTGTTAATTTTTGGTTCTCCCTGAAAAAAAAACTAAAAATAAAACCATATAAATAATGCAATTGAATAAATGCAAAACGAAACCCACAATATTTAAAATAAAAATCAACCAAAAATATGAACTCACAAATCTCCGGACTTCTTGTTTAAATAATTCGCAGTCGAATTTCTCTTTTTCTTTCATATTTTTATTTTCATTTTTCTTATTTTCCGTAAGTTCATTTTCCTTGGTCTGCATCCAGTCATTGACCAACTAAATTTGATGAAAATATTTAATTTTTAAACACATACATTTTAAATACAAAAATAAAATTTTCTTACATTTTTTACCACACTTTTTGTCATAGAAAATAAACTTCTTAGGGACCAAACCATTTTCCTATTTTTTTTTCACTTACACTTCACACGCGACACTACTTTCGTAATGAATTTTTTGATTTTCGGAGTCGTATTTATAGTAAATTTTTAATTTCCAAGCATACTACAATTTCTATCATGAAAATAAAGGACAGTGCTTAATCTACACAGTGCTTTTAGGTGAAAGTTGGCCATAAGCGGACCAAACAAATGGAGGTCTTGGAGATGGCCTCCTGATGCACTTTTTTCTTAAAGTGCATCTAAACCATTCAAAAAATGCATTTCACCTATCTCCGAATATCGTGGTCAAAAATGACTTGAAAGCAAGTCATGTGCGTTTGCACCTCCCGATGCACTTACAAAAATGCATTCCGTAACAGCAGTTAATATTGACGTCCGTCAGTTTGACACCTGTCACTTTTGACATCTGTCATTTTTGACATCTGTAATTTTTGACATCTGTAATTTTTGACATCTGCCATTTTTGACATTTGTCATTTTTGACTTCTGTCATTTTTGACATCTGTCATTTTTGACATTTGTCATTTTTGACATTTGTCATTTTTGACATTTGTCATTTTTGACATCTTGTCATTTTTTACATATGTCATTTTTGACATCTGTCAATTTTGGCTTTCACTTTTGACAGCTGTCATTTTGAACTCTGCCATTAGTATCTAGAGAACTGACTTTAAATTTTGTCCTCTCTCGCCCTAAAATATTATTCGAAAAGATTTCGAGATTATGGAAACAATTTAAATTCGGAGTTTTGCTCATTGTGCCCAAACAAGGTTGGCTTCTTAAAAATAAGACATCCGTTAAATTCAAAAATACATTTGAAAATATTCTCAATAATACTTAAAACTTTTTCTGACATAAGAATTCAGAAACATCATACAATTTATTTATGCTGAAAACTGGCAAAAAAAATTACCATACTTATGTATGTATAATGTAGCTAACATATGTCAAAAACAGTAGCAAAATAACCTACTTTAAACAAATCACGGGCCTTTGGAATTTTGATACCCGATGTTTTTTCAATTTAACGATTTTTTATTTTTGAAGCATCTACATCTATTAATTCTTTACAAATCACACAAAAGTTTCTTTTTTTTCCATTGAAGTTATAAATTATGTCCGATTGATGGTAAATTATGATTCTAAAAATGCATTGTTCTCCAAAATTACTGCAGTGCGTACCCGTATTATACATACATACATATGTATATTGATTAATTTTCATTATTATTCGCGTTCACAATTATTATTTTTATTTAAGACCGTGATCAAGATATTCATTTTCATTTTTATTATTTGATATCTTTCCAGAATGTGGTTTTGTGGTTCTTCAAGGGACAACCTATTGGACAGACCTTTTCGTGCGGCATTTTCTATTTCAATCCGAACCAGTTCATAGTATTGATTCTGATGACTTATTATTTTTCGTTAGAAAGAAGCATGTAAAGAGCTCTTCCAGGCATATGCCCAAATATGAGGTAAAACTAAAAACAAATAAATAAAAACTGACCTTAAAAACTTAAAATTGTTTTATTTTTATTTTTATTTTAAAGACTGAAGTGGATGTGTTTCGAAAGGATTCGCGTAAGCTTCCCATTGGTGACCCAGATGTCGATTGGGAGGAGACAGTCTGCTTAAATATGGTTATACACCAATTTGACTACACACTAACGCTGGCAATTTGCACAAGAACATCCCCCAAGGAATTGCAAGTCCTACGAAGGCATTCGCATCGTGTTTATGCCTCGCCAAGTCGTAGAAAAATGGACACATGAAGCATAGTGAAGCGGCGTTTGACCCTTAGAGTTTGTGGAATACACGTCAGCCATTATTTCGCTTTAAATTAACGCAAGCCCCATTCGCTATGAGCATTTTCATAATTGAAGCATTACCTTTTGCTGCAGCAAGCATCAATGGTGAAAGATCTCCGACAAGACAATTAACATTGGTCGCATTCACAAAGCTAGTGGCTACGTAGTCAAAATTCAACTAGCTTTGTGAATGCAAAACTACACTACAAAGCTAGTCAATCTGGAACTGTCATATTATTGACAAATGCAAATATATAAAATAAGAAACATTTTTGATTTGATAACTTTAACTTATCTTTTGTGTTTTTAAATTCAATAAAATCAAATTTAAGACACAATTGGAATGATTTATATTTGTATTTCAATATTGAACGATTTATTTCATTTTGAATTCGTGTTACTTTACCGAGCAGCTGATTGTGAAACGTCAAAACCAGTGTGCACTAACTTTGTAGCCGAAAATTTTACACTACGTCGGAGGGGAAATTTTAACTACTTTTGTAGTTGGATTTAGCCAATCAGAATCCCTTGACTACGTAGCCACTAGCTTTGTGAATGCGACCATTTGCTTTGTATTCTAAAAGTACATCAACAACATTTGGGATGGTTTGTGAACATGCAATATGAAGTGCAGTTAGGTTTTTGTCATTAGTCTTAGCATCAACATTTGCACCCATGCTAAGGAGCATTTTGGCTATTTCGGCCTTCGTTTCGAAATTACAATTACCGCTGTAGCTCAACTGAAAGAAATTCATAAAAAGACCTTGTGAAGCACTCAAGTGCAATGTTGTCCTTCCGTGCTCATCAGTGGCTTCAATATCAGCTTTATTTTGAAGCAGAATCTCAACTAAATCCTTACAAACATTTCTGGTAGCAATCCTAAGCAGCTCCGGACTTTTTTGAACACTGGCTCCGTGCGATAGCAGCAATTTAGTCATCACCACATCTGAATTCTTAACTGAATAATATAAAGCGCGTTTCCCCAATTTGTCTGTTGCATCAAC
The DNA here is from genome assembly GCA_920104205.1 of Eupeodes latifasciatus. Lineage (NCBI taxonomy): Eukaryota > Metazoa > Arthropoda > Insecta > Diptera > Syrphidae > Eupeodes > Eupeodes latifasciatus. The sequence goes on along the minus strand of OV049924.1, from coordinate 70,612,732 downwards.
ATTAAATCCATGGGTAAGAAATAGTTCTAGGGTAGGTAGGTAGAAATGGACACAATTAGCGCTGAGTGCGCCGTTTTGATACCATACCTCGTGAGATTCTGAATGGATTTGAAAATGGGCTATGGATGGTGCACGTTCCGCACGTGCAGTCCTATGTAAAATATAAAATGTAATTTTATTCTCCTACCCTACGGCCTATTATCTCATAGTACCATTTAGTGAGGGAGAAATAAGGGGGGAGGGGGTTAAAGCCACTTTGTGCTATTTAGGTATGAGATCAAATCTTTGATCTTGAATTCTGAGAGTTCCTCAATACCGTTGAAGAATTCCTTACCCAAGTGGAGTGCTCTTTTCCTGGCCAGGGCCGGACAATGGCATAGAAAATGTGGGACTGTTTCTTTTTCATCCCGGTTCTCACAACTACGGCAGAAAGAGTTATGTGGTATACCCAATTTTGCCGCATGCTCCCCTACAGGCCAATGCCCTGTGCAGGTAGCGACAATCCTGGCTATGTCATGCCTTGGTTTGGAAATTAAATTGATTGATTTTGGTTTGTTATAGGCGGGCCATATTTTCCTGGATATAACGCAACTCGTTAAATTACTCTACCTATGATTTGCTTCTGATGTGTATTTGGTCAGGATATTGCCCTTCACAACTCCAAGAGGAGCATATACTCTCACTGCCAGAGAGTTGTGAAGGGCTGATCCTTGCCTAGCTAGCTCATCTGCCTTCTCATTACCCTCATAGCCCCTATGGCCCGGTATCCAGATAAGAGTGACGCACATATCCAATTCCTTTAGGGCCTCTTTACATTGCTGGACCAGTTTAGAGGATGATAAAGCTGCCTGACTGTCTGTTAGTATAGCTACATTTTGGTTCTGACGGATATTTTTAAGGGCTGTGCAAGCTTCCCTTATCGCCAACAATTCTGCCTGGAACACGCTAGCAAAATCGGGAAGGCTATAGGTTTTTGAAATTTCAAGAGATTCACAGAAGACACCTGCCCCAACACCGCATTCCATCTTCGAACCATCCGTGAAGATAATTGTGTCGAAGTCTTCCGTCACAACGCCTTCCTCCCAGTCGGTTCTTGACGGGAGCAAGACTCTAAACTTCTTTGAGGTGTCTAGGGTAGGGATGCAGTAATCGGTGGTTGTGGATAGGATGTCTGATGGTATCAGGCTTGTTTGGTTGCAGTGCCCGTAAGATCTAGGTTTCCAGCAGCCTATTTCTTTGAGTCTCAAGATACTGCAGGACACCTGATATTTGATAAAGAGGTCAATCGGAAGAAGATCCAGGATGACGTTGAGTGCATCCGTTGGACAGGACCTGATTGCCCCTGATATCCCTACGCAAGCATTTCTCTGCACCTTTGTAAGCTTGTTTACTATGTAGGCTTTGGTGAGAGCGGGCCACCACACAATGGAACCGTAGACCAGTATCGGTCTTACAACCGCTGTGTATGTCCATTTTATCATTTTTGACTGGAGGCCCCACTTTTTGCCGAATGTTTTATTGCAGGCGTAGAAGGCGACACACGACTTTCTTACCCGCTCTTCGATGTTAAGCTTCCAGTTTAATTTGGTATCTAGTATTACACCCAAATATTTAGCACTGGAAGACAATGATAGTGCTTGTCCGTTTAACCGAGGTAGAGTGAAGGGTGGTACCTTGGTTTTGGTGGTGAAAAGCATCAACTCGGTTTTGTTGCTGTTAACACCTAGTCCGCAGCTCGCAGCCCAGGTGCTTACTTTCTTCAAAGCCATATTAGTGATTTCACTGATCACGCTTGGAAATTTTCCTGAAACTAGAATGACCAAATCATCGGCGTACGCAACCGCTTTCACTCCGCTGCTCTCGAGTTTCACCAGAATGCTGTTCATGACCAAAAGCCATAGGAGAGGAGACAATACACCTCCTTGAGGTGTTCCTCTGCTGGCATATTTGGTACACGTTGAATATCCTAACTTTGATTGAATCCTTCTATTACTTAGCATGGATATTATCCACCTTCTAATGTAGTTCTCAACACCGAAGTCTGCAAGTGATTCAGCGATGGATTCAGTTAGGACATTGTTGAAAGCTCCTTCTACGTCTAAGAAGGTGGCTAGGGTATATTCCTTAAAATGAATTGTGTTTTCTATCGTTCTCACTACCTCGTGAAGGGCAGTCTCTGTAGATCTGCCCCTCATGTAGGCATGCTGCGAGTTAGATAGGGGACAACTACTCAGAATGCTCCTTATGTGAGATTCTACAATTCTCTCCAGGGTTTTAAGAAGAAACGAAGTAAGGCTTATAGGTCGGTAATCTTTGGCAGATTCATGCCCCCTTTTACCAATTTTTGGTAAGAAAACCACTCTTACCTGCCTCCAAGACATGGGGACATGGTTTAGTAAGAGGCAACCTTTAAAGATACTCTCGAGCCGTGGTACTACTAATTCAAGCTGATTTTGCAGCATTATAGGTAGTATTCCATCAGGGCCTGGAGATTTGTACGGCGAGAAAGTTTTAATATCCCAGACTATATTTTCTCTAGTTATAAGGGCGTTTACCTGCTCTATGGAGGTCGGCATGTTGAAAGTCAGATTGGATTCGGTTGGTTCTTCTGCACACCCTGGGAAGTGTACGTTCATTAGTAGCTCTAATGTATCCATTGGAGATGCTGTCCAGCTTCCATCTGGTTTTTTAAGAAATGAGGGGTTCAAATGTTCTTTCGATTGAACCCTACTAAGCCTGGCCGAATCTTTGATGTTTTCGATGGACTGACAGTACTCTTGCCATCCTTGTTTTTTGGCTTGAGCTATAAAACGCTTGTATATTCTCAAGCAGTCCTTATAAGGCTGATAAAATTTATGTTTATAGCAGATATTAAAAATGGTTCTTGTTATTTTCCTCGGATTAGATAAGTCGTCATTCCACCAAGGTGAAAAGGTTTTCTTACTGTATCTTATCGGACAAGAGACCTTGAATGCAGTGTTTATAGAGTCCTCGGAGTTTGAAATCTCTAACTCAAGATCTTTTACCGAGTCGTAACTCGCGTTCGGTATACTGCCCAACTTTGAGCCAAAGATCTGACTAAGTTTCTTCCAGTCAATTCTTCTTGGATTTCTATAGGGGGAAGGAGATTTTATATCGAATTTAAGATCAAATAGAATCCGTCTATGATCAGAAAAGGAGTTAAGAAGAGATACTCTCCAATTTTCGATGGAGCGAGGTTGCCATAAATATTGACAAATGTAAGGTCTAACACATCTTCCCACCCTTCTGAGTTGTCCGTACTCGGAAAAACAAAAGTGGGAGTATTGCCCCTGTTACATATAGTAAAGTTATTTTCAATTATATAATTAAAAAGAGACTCACCTCGCTCATTAATTTCAGTGCTGCTCCAGATTGAGTGCCTCGCGTTCGCATCACTCCCTACAAGCAGACTTGTTTGTCTGGCTTTTGCCTCCGCCACAAGAGTACGCACCTCCTCAGGCGGTGACTCTTTGTCATGCGCCATGTATGAGGATGCAAGAATCAAGCCCTCCGCTTGTTTTCCCTCTAACCTTACAACTGTTAAGTCAGAAGTGCTAAAGTTTGGACACAGAAAAGCTTTTAAGTGTTTTTTAGCTAAAATACAAGTTCTAGGCTTACCTTGATTCTGATTGTCGGGCTTGTAGAATAAATCGTATTGGCTGTCATTAAGGCCTCTAATCGCAAGGCCATTAACCCATGGCTCTTGTACAAGGGCGACATCTATATCTTCCTCACTCAGGAAGATCCCCAGGTTATCCGAGGCACATTTTGAGTGCTTCAGATTAGCCTGGATGACGCGTAGCTTGTCGTTTTTAATTGGCAGGTGGAACTGCAGGGCCAGGATCCAGCGCCTCGCCGGGGGCTCCAACCTGCATGGTGACATCGTCTACCTCGACAATATCATCACCCAGGGTGGGGCCAACTTCCTGACACTGCAGAATCTTTATAGAGACACTTTTGATGCCGAACCTCAGCTTGAATTGTGCCTCTTCTAGGGCTTTGCGACTAGCCTTGCTGATCCTCAGAAGATAAACCGCGCTATTCTTGCGCGGTTCCTCTGTCTTGATGACTACCCAGTCTTTCATAGGAATCCGCGGATTCAGCCGTTGAAGGCTCCTGATCAGCTCCGCTCCAGTTGGCTTAATGCTCATCAGTGGCAACAAGATGCGAGCCAATGGTTTTCTAGGAACCTCCCTGGCAGGAATGAGCTTGAGCTTCAAGCCCTTCCAGTCGTTGCTAATCTTAGCAACTCCTTTGCCAAGGAAATCCCTTGAAAAGTCGTCTGCGCACCTTATCACTTTGTAACCCCTGAGCATTTCGCCGGAGTCAAAGCTGGGATAGGGACCTTCTTTTGCCGAGATTGTGTACTGGAAGACCAATTCCGAGAGCTTGGCTTCGATTGAGTTCCACGCTGATAAATGAATGTAATGTTTATTTCAATAGTAATACCTTAACTATTAACTTAACTACTGTATTATCTAAAATATACTGCATTGAATTATTTTACATTGAATTATAAAAGACGAAAATAATAAAGTTCTATAGTTTACAGGGAATATTTATATAAAATATCCATATCTTCTGCAATTGCGGTATCAATCGATATTTTCTGGAAGTTAGTGTTAACGTAACATTTAGGTATTTGACATGAATTACTTTTTAAACTTTTTTATACACCATAAAAATCAATTATAAAATTTGGCTGTGATAATAATTACTTGAACACAGCATTTTCTATGTTTATAGTTATTCAGGTTTAGCCCTTAACTTTGATTTGCATTTATTTATGAATAGCCTAAAAAGTTTAGCAAACATATATGAATAAGCCACAACTTTCCCTGACAGATTTTTCCTTGTCGCTATATAACTGAAAGATAAGATATAAATAGTTAGAACTGGAAAACTTATAAAAATGATGCATGAGACTTAATTTTTGGTTGAAGAACAAATTTGTATATTCTTTTCACAAAACCACTGAACTAGCGAGAATACAAATATTTTTACTTTTGTACAAAAGTACTTTTCGGCATATATAGTTAAGCCTTTAAAAGCAACACACTACCTTAGGGGAAAGCAGTAAGAATAGCTTATCACCTATTCACAAATCTTATGCAATGAAAATTGGCAACAGAAGTAAAAAGTTGACGGTCTTTTTACTTAGTGTCTACTTAAATCACTTATTTTCAGCATTTTGGAAATGTCGTGAGTAATGTAAAGAAAATAAACAACGAGTACACACAAATAAAATAGGAATGGAAAAAAGAGATGAGTATATAAAAAAAAATGTTTTCAATGTTCCATGTTTACATTCTGTAACTCTCGTTTTCAATGTTCCTGCAACTCTCGCATCGACAAAATTAAGTCGATAAACTCTGAAAATTGAAACAAATCTGAGTTTTGTTTGCATCTTTCAACGTTCTGAGCGAAAATTAAACGCATAAACGCAGCTAATAATACAAATAATAGTTGTAGTGCTTTCAGAGTTTTATGTTTCTAGGTCCTAATTCTCATTGGACTGTTGCACCACCTAATTTATTTTACTTACTTAATGATTAAAACTGGCTTCAAATAACTAACTAATATTTATCTAAATGCGTAATTTAGAATTGTTTCTAAATCTTCATTGTTCTGGTACCTAACAAGAGTAATTAATTTCACTTCATATTCGAATGATATTACTCTCAAACGAACACAATGAGAGTACCAAAAAGTTGTTCATACACAATTTTGAATTTTCTTTGAACACCTCTGAACAGCTGACTACATCCGCCATTTTTCAAAGGTGGTCGCCATTTTTAAAGGTGGTGACTGGTGAGCAGAGAGAAAAGTTTTTTCTCTCTCGTGGTGAGTATGTACACAAACTTGCATAAGTGTTTGTTTCCCACATTTTTTTTATATGGAGTTAATACATATGCAAGTTGGTGGCCAAATCACAGCTTGTAGGCAAAAAGAAAGCAACCGTCGAAGTTGGTTCTCTCTATTAGTTCTTTCTCGATGTTAAGGGCCACTGCAGCTATTATTGCTTATAGGATACATAGACACACCATATAAAGACCGGAAACCAATCTGTCATTCTGGTTTTGCCTACAAGCTGAAACATCAATTCTCACCAGCGTTGCCGCGAAGACAAAAATTGTAAGGGCAATTTTGAGGGCCATTTCCAAAATGTGCGGGCCACTATCCCACTACCCTGGAAAAAATTTGTTTAAGAAAATAATAACAGTTTGTCTTTTCTAAATAAACTTATTATATTTCAGGTCGTTTTGTTTACGGTATTAGTTATCACACTTGTACAAATTCCCGATCGGGCGCATTTTGGCAACGCTGCGTCTCACGCACCCTTATTTCGAATTCTAACATCAATTCACCACGGCTAACATCAATTCACCACCCTCTAACATCAATTCACCACGAAAATAAAGTATAGTGATGAGAAATTCTTTAGGGTAGGCACCTAGTGGCTACATCGACATTAGCTATTGCATTTTTTGGGAAGAGTACGATAACTCAGGCGACAAAGTTTAATGACGGATTTTTATAGAACAGTTAAAAACAATCTTTTTTTACTATAGGAGCGGGGTCTATTCTCTATTTTTAGGCGTTAGGGGCAATTTAAAAAAATATGTACATTAAATGGAAAAAATAATGGTAATACTTACAACTAAGTTTTATACATTTTTTTAAAGACAACAATTTTGTCTATTAGCTATTAATCTAGTCTATTAACTAGAATAGTTCGTTGAGATATTATATTTTTAATAAATATTTATTAATCCGATCATCTCAGATGCCAACCTAAGACTAAAATCGAAAAACATTTTTGCTGTAAACTGTCATCAAATATGGTTAAACAAAGATCTTATGGTTTCTTATACATTAATCACTTAATAGGAAAACAACATGTTCCTACGTGATTGTATTGAAATGTAACATAATATTTAATATCATACTTTATGATCCAGAAGATCGTACTTATTGCTTATTAGCCGCGTTTTATTATCACCATGATCTGATCCGGATCAGATCATGATCATAAAACAGCATTGGATCATCATAATTTTTATTATTTAAAGTTTGGTAGCAGTGTCAAATTCGTTCTTTCAAAAGTGACATTTCGGAGCAAAAAAAAACAAACACATACCAAAAATGTAAGCTCCACAACTTTTGAAAATGTTTCTGCAAATCACCATTGCACTCTCAAACTCAAAGCATCCAGGAACGCTTTGGTCGCACATGTAGTACATATTCTTTTTGACCTTTTAATAAATGTGACACTTAAATAATTTAATTTAGAGATTACTTATAATTTATTTGAACATCTTTTCTCCCATTTGTGCTGCAGCTTTCTTGATTTTATTTATATTTTTTGACATTTAAAGCAGGGTTGTCTAAAGAACATTTTGCTGAATGATTTTTTTTGTTCCTTTTTTTGGAGGAAAATAATACCCATAAATTATGTCAAATATACATTTTTTTGGACTAAATTATTTTAATTTCACCAATTAATATCTAGTTTTGTTAAAATATCTAATTATTTCATGGATTATATACCAAATAAATAAATATAAAGCTTCTCGATTTCTATTTAAAAAATATTTTATTTCAGTCAAATGGAAATGTTTATATGGCAATACAGGTTTTATTTAATTTGTTTGCAATGATACCAACATTTAGATGTGAAATAACAATGATAAAGCGCTCCTTGTTGTGAAAAAAAGAATTAAATTTTGGATCTCAAATTGAGATCCAAACACAAAGCAGGATCTTGTGTTGTTGTTGTAATGCATGTAAATTCAAGATCCGGATCAGATCATAGTGATAATAAAACGCGGCTATTATTATATTTTGGTTCATATTTTCTAATTACTAATGGAACAGACGTGTGTTAATTTGCATAGTTTTTTGAAAAAAATTGTTTTAAACTCAAAATTTGGGCAAAAAAAGGTAAAAAAGGTTTAAAGTGTGATTTTTAAAACTTTAAGATTATTTACTATTGTTTTTATAATGCATTGCTTATATTTGTTTTTGATCAAACATTGAAAACTAGATGATTTTATGTCTTGTAGTTCTTGAGAAAAATTCCAAAAAAAAAATATTTTAATTAAATTATTTTTTCCTTGCTGGAGTATTTACGTAGTCTTATTTTGATAGTAATAATCGAATATGGATTAAGGTATACTCGGAATAAATTATTTTTTCTTAAGTCCAGCTTATTTAAATACGAAAGAAACTTTGGCTAGAAGACTTTGTGATTGAAAGTGGCAAGAAATTTGTTAATTTTTAACTTCACTATATTCAAAAGTGTGTACTACGTATAAAACAGTTTTCAATTCAATAAAAAGCTATAATTGTCTGAACAAGGCATTTGTTGTACATATTATGTAAAGAAAACTTGAAATATATTAGCAAAAATGTAAAACATTGTTGTTTTTTTTTAATTTAAATGTAATACAAAGACTTGTGATTCAGGTAAAATTATACATTCCAAAAATTATATTTTTTGAATGTTATAATAATTCTTTTTTTCTCGAACTTAAAAACGATTACTATTTCCTAAAAGTATTTTGATAATTACAAAACAGTGACCAAGTTTTAACAATTTCACTATAAGTTAAGTTTTTCAAATAAAAAAAAGTGATAAAAGTGTGACATCACCTCAACATCACACATAACATAAGTGTTTTTTTCTTCGAGGTGAGTTTGAAAACGTCAACAAAAATTGCAATGTTTGCATTTTTAAACATTTTTGATAGGAAAATGCAAACATTAGAACTCACTTGGACGTGTTCTTATAAGTTTTTTAGATTGTAACTAAAAAGTGTGAATGCAACTTTCTTACTCACACTTCAAGGATTCCAGGAAGGTATAAACCATTCCTGTAGGTACATTATTGTACCAACGACACGACCGAATGAGTTCTAATGTTTGCATTTTTAAACATTTTTGATAGGAAAATGCAAACATTAGAACTCACTTGGACTTGTTTGTGTAATTGTAATTGACTTATGAAAGGTCTATCATTAATAAGTGCCTAACCTAAGGCTGTGAACTATTATCTTAAGTTAGCTTAAACATAATTTATTACTAATATGAAATATTAACTAGTAAACAAAAGACTTACAGTACCTTATATACCTACTAGATGTGAAATTAACTTATTAAAGTATCTTTTATCTTTATTTTATAAAACCTATGCAATATAAACACAAACTATAAATGTAAGTAAATATGTTTGTATGAGTAGTGAAACAAACTCACAAAAATTCTTATACCAATCAAACCTAACTTGTATTTCAAAATAAAAACACAGGCACTTGTACACACATACCTATTTGTGTTAGAGTAGACTCGACTTCATCGAATCTATCTCTCCTGTTCTAATCTATATTGTTATCTCTTTTTCTATCTCTATCCCATATTTCCTCCTCTACATACTTCAAAATAAGCGTGGTTCCCATTGAGTGAACACATAAAAAATTTTCCCAGCAGAATAAATTTCTTTAAACTCTTATTAAATTGTCAAATATAAAAAACAATATAAATAAAACCTGTGTAGCCTGGCCAATTCTAAGTCGGCAATATTATTGTTTAGTGAAATAATGTATAATTTATAAGAAAAACAAATGTGTAAAAAACAAAAAAACTCAATAAAAAATTACTACTACTACTACCGCATCGAATTGTTGTTGGATTTCAAATTTCAAAATGGACGTAATGTCAAAATTACAAATACAACAATGTAAACAAATGGGTGTTGGAGGGTAAAACGTACGAAAGATTCCGGTCTTTATATGGTGTGTCTATGATAGGATAGCTCCTCTTATTTTCCTCGAAAGACTGATGAGTCTCGGCGAAAATTTTTTTTCACAAATTACTATCAAAAATACTGAATGGGAACTATGTTTTTGATCAAAAACACTTTATTTATTCATATAGTGTTTTGGTTTTTGATTGCTATCATGCAGAGTTTTTCAATTCAATTCAATTATATTTATTGAGACTTTTTTTTACATTAAATACATTTGTAAACTTAAGACTAAGAAGAAATAAAAGTAAAAATATAGCTGACTTAGACTTGGTCTTGCTTAACTTTAAATACTATATAATGAAAAAGAGGAACTAAAACACGTTTCTTTTTGTACTAGTGTTTAACAGTTTTTATTTATCTAAATAGATAGTTTTTATTTAGCTAAATAGATAAATAAAAACTGTTAAACACTACAGTTAAATGAAAATTCTTGACTTTGGAATTTATTCACTAATGTGTTTATAAACAAATTTAACAAATAAACTAAAATGGCTTGTGATATTTTTTTGTTATCCTTGTATATGAAAATAACAAATGAAAATAACCGAACGCAATTCTTTTTTATCTAACAATGGAGTAACGCTGATTAACTAGTAAAGTTTACATTATTATTCATTGAAAATTGACATTATTATTTAAGACCACAAATAAATATAATTAGTACCGTTCGTAAAGAACAATAATAAAAATAAAATAATAGAATACTGCTAAAATTTGGATATCTTCGTTTATTTAATAATAAAAAAAAACATTTTATTAATTAATTTTATGTAACGTGTTTTAGTAAAATTATCCATTAAATAACATTATTTTAATTAAAAAAATAATGAAAAATAATGCTTACTTACAATTACTGAGTAGAATAAAAGGTAAGTGAATGACGAGCGGCAGCGCACCGCCGCGCCGCCGCGCCGCCGTACCGACATCGCTCACCGTTCGTCATAAATACATTTTTTTATTTCAATCTAATAGTGAGCAGTCAAATTTTTTTGCGGATTCTATTGCTTAAATGATTAATGCATAATATCGAGAAAAAACATATTGTTTTTTGAGGGAGAAGTCATTGAAATTTTCATTTGTTAACTAAAAAGTTAATTAACAATATGAAAATCAATAAATAATTTAAATTTTTATATATCTTATCAAAGTACAACTATTAAACTATAAATCCTGGAAGTTTCATTAAAATATCTTTAATAGTTTTTTATTAATTGATTTCTTAATTAAAAGTCATAAAAATGTTCACTAACTAGTTTATTTAAGAACCTACAATCCTCCTCACCCTCATTTTGGTTGTTTCAAAAAACGGACAAATGGCTAAGGACATTGTAATGGCTTTTTGCATTCGGAAAAAGGGCATTATACAAAAAATCCTTTTTAATTAAAAAATTTAAAAATTAATGTCTCCTTCTAGACTTAACTTGATTTAATGAAAAAAATAATAAATTAAATTCAAAATTACGATTTTCCTCAAAATTTTAATAAAATGTTCATTTATTGTTTTTAATTTTTGAAAATATATTTGAGTTGAAATTAAATTTTTACCAAGTCTTAAGTAGTATTCAAATGAGCGCGACCAACGAACGACGAATGAATTACAAAATGTTAGTTTATATATGTACGTTTGAAGACATATTTCCACACAAATTCTTAACAAAACGATAGCAATATAGTTTCTATTTGATTTATGATGCATACTTTTACTTTTCAATATCATATATTAATAAATTTAAGAAAACAAATTTATTCGTCGCGAAAAAAATTATAGTTGATACGAACTGTCAAACTTTATTCGCGTTCCACATTATCCACACTCGCAACGAATAAAAAAATCGCGCGTACTTAACCTAAAAAAATCGTTCTTGTTTTGGTTTCGGTGGTGAATGTCAAACTTCATTCGCGACGAATTAAAAACTCTCATGTGAAAGAAATGTCAAAATCGACGAATATTCGTTCATTCGTTGGTCGTGCTCATGTGAATATTGCTTTAGTATTGTTTTTTTTATGTTTTTTTATTTTTTATACAAAAATTGTCAATTCGATTTTTCTCAAAATTTTACCAGTTGTTAAAAACGTTATTTTTCGTTGCATTTAATTATTTTGGGACAATTTTTTGATTTACAAAAAAAAAAACGTTTTTAGATTTTTTTTCCAAAAATATATGTACGTGTTTGGTATCACGTTACAATGTATTATATGAAATTTAATTCATTGGTTCACCTTTTTTTTAAATTTCTATGGTAAAAAAAACACCCACTCAATTTTTTGAGAGTCTGTCTGCATTATTATCTGTATAACAAAATTCATTTGAAGTCGATATCTCCACTGGTTCATGAGCTCTGGACGACAAAAAAGTCGAGAAATGTCAAAATTTTCAATTCCTATGGGAAGTTAATAACATTTGAATTTTCCCATGAAACTTATATTCTGATTCTTTTGTTTGTCTTGTTGTTTTTTTTTTAAATTTTCTTCATTCCCAATCAACCAATCAAAAAACCACATTATACAGAACTAGCTGCCCGTCCCGGCTTCGCACGGGCAGACATAAATAGGTACAGATATTTAAGTTATAAGAATTATAATTAAAACGACCATGAATCACTAATTTAGAAAACATTTTTTTGTCCTATCATTAATACTCTTCGCAGCGTATGCCATGAAAGACATTTTATGGCTAATTTTTCTACACCTTCGGTTGGTTTTAGTAGGAATTTCAAAAGATTTCTGTAGTAATCTAGTACTAAATATAGCCTATGTTACTCAGTGATAATGTAGCTTTCTAATGAAAAAAGAATTATTAAAATCGGTCCAGTACTATTTGAGTTTATTCGTTACATACACAAATACAAATCTTTCCTCTTTATAATATTAGTATAGATATAAATAATAAATTATAACAAAAATGTCTTTTCATTGCCTCCCTCGAACTTTCACTGAGTTTGTATACATTCTTCTCTATCTTCAGTTTTTTTAATAATCTGGAAATTTTTTTATTTTATATTGGAATTCTAGCTCATTTTTAGGCGCCAGTTATAGCTATCATTGAAAAATTATCCGGAAAAATTTTTGAATCGAAATTTGACGGTGTTTCCCTTTGATTAGAAATGAAAATTATATACCGATCGATCGGAAATCACACAAAGAATTTTTGTTGAGAAAAAAAAGTTTAATTGCACATTTATTTTTCTCTAAAAATGTATTTTTCTATTTTCCGGACGGAAATTCATTTTCCTGAACAGCTGATACTTTTATCTTTGTATATGGAGTGGAATAGTACAATCATGAAGAGGAACGAACGAAGCGACGTCTGGCCTAACGTCAATGAACTAAATCTGCAAAGTTTGTGCAGAATTTTAATTGAGGAAATTAAGAGACAATTTGACAATACAAAAAGAGAAGAATGAAAACAAAAGTAGCTATGGTTGGAGGACATGGTATAAAGAATATATATACCATGGTTGGAGGGGACAATAAAGAGACATTTTTTTGTTTATTTATTTATGTATAAAGCAATAATAAAGACAAATAGGTACCAATAAGCCAAATACCAATTCAAATTTAAATTTTGAACTGTTGCCGTTTAGCCGATTGCCTATTTTCAAAACAAATAGGTAGTAGGTGCAATATTTTTGCTTTTCTTTTTTGTTTTTCATAGGTAGATTATATATACAAAGGTGTAATATTTTGTTTTCAAAGTGATATTTATGTAGAAATTATAAAGCGCGGGAAATATAAAATGTCTAGGTATGAGAATTGATATTTGTTTTGGAATTGTATTTATAAAAAATTAAAAAATGAACGACTGTGTCGCGTTTACTTATGTATATACAAAATTAAAACTTGGTAAAAATTTACTTTCGACTCAAATAGCTTTTCAAAAATTACAAATATTGGCTTCAAACTTATTTTATTTCACAGAAAATATTGTTTTCGATATTCAGTAATTTTTTTATAAAAATCCAACAGTCCGTTTTTTTCATAAAAAAAAATAAAATCTTCAGAAAATAGTACGCAAATTTGGTAAAAATTTATATATATAGACAAACTTTTAAGCAAGATAAATCTGGAAAGTTATCAGTGTGGGTCGCATCCCAGCCTCTTTTTTAATTAATAAAATTTTTAGAAAAAGTCAACCTACAGTTTTTTCTATATGTATATCTGTACCTACCTATCATACTTTATAACTATGCTTACAATAGAATACCAAATACGAATAACCTATGATAAAAATGAAGCTATACCTATACCTACATGTGCATAGGTACAAATTTGTAAACACTATCTAATTAGTGTTTTCAAATTTGTACCTAAATACATATCCAACAACTGACGAGTAACAAAAATTGTACCTACCTCCCTACATACATACATATGTACATAACTGACTCAAATTTGAATTTTCCTACCTACCGTATTGTTTCTTTCCAAAAAATGAAAAAAAAAACAACAAAGATCTGTTGCCAATTTTTAAATATGCACATCCACACAACTATGTACAATATTCAAAATATGACAACAGTGTAGGTATTTATTGTGAAAAGAAATTTGAATTATTTTAGATTTTATAAATTTGAAAATTTGAAATCAAATGCAACAAAAACAAAACCTACATAGTTCAATACATAGGAATATCTCCATGACAACACACAAAAAAAACATAAGCAACTGTATTATTGTGTTGCCTCACTTACTCTCTTCATTTCTAACAAGAGAGAAAATAATAAAACCCTCTTTTCCTCAACTCTTTTTTGTTTTAATTTCTAAAATCTGCACAACAAATTTTCAGTACTCTGAGCGCCGCCTGTCTGTCGTCAATGAACTAAAAATTCGTGTTCCATAAGAGTACTATAGATTATATATACAAAGTTAATAATACTATTCAAATATATATACAAAGGAACCGCTTGAAGTTTTTAATTTTCCTCAAAAACATCCCTGCAGCAATTTATTCTACCAAAATTAAATGGGAACAGAACACACAAAATTGACTAGGAACATGTTCCATTACCACCATATGATCTGATCCGGCTGTCAAAATTTTTGTTTAGTTTTGTTTTTTCATATAGAAAAAGAGAAATACAAAATCCTCCCCATTCAAGCTAAAGCAACTTGATTTTATGCTATGAATTTGCGCAGTATAATCAAAATAAATCTATAATTTTTCAAATGCAAATATCCACCATATCCATTGTCGTCCAGGAGAGAGCTAGAGCTAGCTTCAATCCAGTATCAGTTTGCTAAGGGATGTTCATTCACCAACAATGACCGAAAAAATAAAATAAAATCATTCCATTTAAAAAAGAAGTGAACAAGTTTATTTTTTAAGTTTCATGTAGATAAAAAATGTCTACGAGAAAAAGTACAAATAGTTTTTTTTTACAACAATTCTGTGGTGAAAAAATAAATAACTCATCTTACGAAATTCCAATTCTAACACGGAAAACTCTTGCTCTGCGAAGAAGTCTTTAACTTATTCCATAACTCTTTTTTGTATCACAATAATTTGAAATAAGAAGGAAAACTCCTAAAAAATGGCGTTGGCCAGTGGATCCTTGCTAAAAGCTCAAACACCATTGCAGCAATTATTGGAGGATATCAATTTCCAGAGAACCAAGGAAATGCGGCAATTGTTGAAAGACGGTGAGTTCTTTTATGTTTCTATATTTCAATCAAAATTATATAAAGCTTCTATTGGCCAAGAAAAAGTTGGCTTTCAAAGGACATACTTAACTACTTTCCCTACCTTCTTCCTAAAATTTTAGTCTGTTATCGATTTTATCGTTGAGTCTTCAGCCCAACATAGTAGTAAGTCTGTTTGTAGGTACATCATAATGTGTTTGAAAAAGGAATATGCAATGCGACTCCCCTGCATCTCACCTTGTGCATTTTAATGACGCCCAAACAAAAGCAGAGACGATAGGGTTGAGTTTATTGTTTTCACAGATAATAATAAATCGATTGATTGAATTGAATGGTTTGAAAGTATACAACAAAAATCCCTCTCATGTGGGAGCCATTCATAATACAGAATTATTGTGATTGAACCTAAGTACCTACATGTACTTTGTAAGTCGCTACACGTTACGCAAAAAATAAATAAATAAAATAAAGTAATGTTGATGAGTAAACTTGGTTCTCTTCTGGGTGCATTTTGATGTAACTTGAGAATTTTCGTCAATGTGTACTGTACCTCCTTCTGCATCCACTTGAAACTCTGTTTGTTTTTCGTTCTTGCATCTTTTCCATGTTCTTATCTCCAATAGAAGATGCCATTGTTCATTTATGACCTGCTCAAGGGATAATGTATATAAATACCTATTTTTATTGCCTTAAAACGAAATTGGAAGCCACCCAATTTCGTTCAAGAAGAATATATCTGTGAATAAAAATCTCACCATACTTGATAAAGTTGATGAATGGAAATTGAGTTAGGAAAGAAAACTCATATAAAAATGTTATCTATGTAAAATTATAACACCAACAATGAAAACCTTATCTTGTCAGTTTTCTGTTGTCTTCTATTTTTTATCAATTTTTGTAAACATTTAACTATTTGGAATCTCATGCCTTCTTGAGAAGTTTTACTTTTATTATATGCATTTTTATAAAAATTTAAAACATTTATGTAGATACAAATTTTCTTCCCACATCGCTTTAAATTTGAAAAAAAGACACAAATGATATGGAATTAAAAAATTGATGCCGCAAAAAGATTAAGCAAAGCTGATAGGGTTTCGATTTGTATTTAAACAATTTAAGCAATTTTTGTATGGAATTTTTGCACTTTTTTAAGTATAAAACTTATAAACTGTTATCCTACTAATGTACTAATTTTCTTCCGTACATTATTGAATGTAAAACAAAATGGCACTCTATATTTTTGAAATCATAAGACAACAGACACTCTAATAAGTGACCCTAATTCCTCAGGATTATAAACTGCCACATAAAAGATCCGATTAGTTAAAAGTAATTAAGGGATAGATTATTTCTTTATTTATGAAGAAAAAGGTGTATAAAAAAGCCCAACACTTAGTTTTATAAAAGGTTATTATCATTACATATTTACATAACGACGTTTAAAAAGCATAATCGTTACTAAAGAGATGCGGAAAACAACCTTTTAAAATAGCAACGAGCCCGGAGTACGATCTCGGTGACTACAATGCTAAAGTCAGGAATGAAAAGGTCTTTGGCGGATTAGTTGGAAAGCACAATCTCCACAAAAACGACAACAGATATTACTTCCGACGAATTGACTTTGCAGCAGCTATACGATGATAAGTACCATATAAATCATACCGATACACACAACAACCTGGCGACATCTAATCAGTCGAAATGACACGTGCTAATGGGAGCAACGTTTAGTCTGACCACTTTCTTAATGTGACCAAGTTGAGAGCCTGACTTTCTAAACGAAAAGAAAGTAAAAGCCGCACAATGGAAGAAATTAAATCTTGCATGCCTTAGCACACAAGAGAATGCCAGAGACTACAGTGAACAATTGAACGGGAAATTCTCAGGCGTGGAACCGTGATATCATTACTGAGACTATCACAGTCTATCAGCTATCAAGAAAAGATTCTTGGTATGATGATGAATTCTAGAGCAAAATGCATGAATGCAAATGTTGCAAACAAAAGCAGAGCAGCTAAAGAAGAAAAAAAGCATCCGTATCTCAGTTGAGGTATCTCGATGAGTCCAGTACCGCCACCAACACATGCCGGTTCTACAAAAATTGCAAAGCAAATATCATCTGGTTATAGAACCAGCACGCACTCCTCGAAACAGCGAAGTAACAGGCAATGGAAGGGGTTAAGAAACTGATCCAAAAGCTTTCCGGCGGCTCGGCATAAACCAGCTCATCAACAAAGTATGGGAAGAGGAAAGTATGCCCGATCAATATTTCCAATCGATAAAAAGCTGATGTCCTGCAAAACTTACAGAAGCATATCCCCGCTTAATGTTGCCTACAAAATCCTTTCCAACGTATTATATGAGTATCTTAAACCTTTCTGCAACACTATGATCGGCATATACCAGTGGGGGCTTCACACTAGGCAGATCAACGATAGAAACAAATATTCACATTAAGGCAAATTCTGGAATCCAACTAATATCAAGTCGAAATCTATTACCAAGTTTTGCAGAGTATTTAGTATTCTTAGTATAACAACTCAAACTAGACTACTGAACCAACCATTATTGAATTACGTTCTAAATACGAAGTTTAAATGCAGGTTTAAACTGTTTATTGCATTTATGTCCGTGGAGTGATGGTTAGTGCGTAGGACTTAAATGCCAGGGGGCTTGCCATCTAAAGTGTTTTTTTTTTTTCATGGGTACTGCCTCTTTTGAAGAATTGAAAAATCCTCCAAGAGTAATTCTTTTTATGAAAAGTGCTTTCTTAAATTAGCCGTATTGTGCTTTAAACTGTAGGACCCTTCATCTCAAGTAACATTACTCGCACATAGAAGTGGCTGAGACTTGTAAGTCACTAGGCCTTAGTTCTCAAGAGACTGTTGCCCACCTAATTTATTTATTTATGGAGAGTTGTAAGTTGTATTTTTTAAATTTGTTTCTTACCAATACGCTTTTTATAGTAACAGAATTTGCAAGCTAAGAACGTTTCTAATATTTTTTCCACCACTGTACGTACTAGATATAGCTTTAGACAGAAAAGCTTCAAAATGGTGACCAACAAATTGATAAAAAAATGTTAGTTTTCGCCTCATTCAATTGAAATTTGTTCAATTCAATGAAAAAAGAAAATGCGTATACGCCCGAGAAAACTGCTTTTATATTGTTTCGTTACACATTTGTTATGAACACAGACTTCAAAATTTCGAGGTTTATTTTTATTCGTAAGTGGCATAAAGGCGTAAATTTTTTTGAATGTGTTGGCTAATTTCTCCTGCCAAAGGTCACTATTAGAAAAGTTGTTGATTATTCTGGCATGTTAAGAACAACGTGCATTCCTATTTATTTATCTGATCTTAAATTTTATACTGTACCAACTTTTAAATATGTTTTCACTTTAACTAGAAACATAACAGGAAGCTTGAAATAAAACAAACAAAAATCATTTCAAATAAAAAATTAAAAAATTATATTTGTGTCAAAATACAATTCAAATAAAATTTAAATCATCAAGACAATCAAGCTGTTGGAAGGGTACTCCATCAGATAATAACCAAAGCCGAAATCAAAAGGATATATTATCATAAGGACAGAAGCATGGAAGCGGAGGAGGTGCTAATGATATGGTGCAGCTTTTCCTTGGCTTTATTTTTATCAAATCTTGTGCTCCATGTCAATGAAATGTGATTTTCCAGCAAGACAATTGAATGTCTCCTAGAAATTGGTTTTGGCAAATTCGGATTAAGTTTTTAGTCACGATATTAAGAAAGGAGATAGTGAAATGCGCGACAGTTGTAGTTTCTTATACGAGTTCAAACGCGTTTTTTTTTTCTTTAAATTTGTGTTCTTTAATTATTACCTACCACTATTGTCGAAATTGGAAACTTTCAAACTGAAAATCATGTGTCAAAATTCTATTATTTTCCTAAAATGGTTAAATAAAAGCCAGATTGTCAAAATATAGTGATAAAGCGTAAAATCATTTTTTTTATTTGAGAATTTGAATTTAAAGCCGTCAACCTCAACCGATTCACCTAAACGAAACTAAGAGAAAAATTAAAAGTTTTTCTTAACTCACCTTAATTAGCTTTGAAAACCCATTTGTTTTCATCTTCTTTTCTTTTGTATATAGAATAAAAACAGTTATCTTAATTTTTGTAAGTTTTTGCTAAAAAAAACTCAAATATTTATTTTTGTTTTTCTGTTTTAAGTTTTTTTTTTTTTTTGTTTAATATAAAAAATATAACTATTAAAAAATATGCATTAAAATATATAAAATTGAATAAAAATCTAAAAAAAAGAGCAACAATAATTGTGTAATATAATTAATTATAAAATATAGTAATTAAAAAAAGTCGGTTTATGATCCTGTAACCAAAACAAATTACCAAGCCACTGTTTTTGTTTGTTGGTCAGAAGTTTTGATACCAAAAAAATAAACCGACATTCGAAATTATTGAACTTCAAAAAAAAAAAAAAAAAATTACACATATGTATTTAAAATAAAAATTAATAAAATTAAATTACATACCATTTTAGTCATTGTTGAAGAATAAATAAATAAAGTACGCTTTCAAAAGGACTTCATCGATATCCCTGCTTTCTTCATCTTTGTTTTTTTCTTCGGAACGATCTTGGGATATATTAAAGAATTCGTGCCATTCGACTTCTTTTATTTTGTTTGTTTTTGGTTCACCCTGAAAAAAAAACTAAAAATAAAACCATATAAATAATGCAATTGAATAAATGCAAAACGAAACCCACAATATTTAAAATAAAAATCAACCAAAAATATGAACTTACAAATCTCCGGACTTCTTGTTTAAATAATTCGCAGTCGCATTTTTCTTTTCCTTTCATATTTTTATTTTCATTTTTCTTATTTTCCTCAAGTTCATTTTCCTTGGTCTGCATCCAGTCATTGACCAACTAAATTTGATGAAAATATTTAATTTTTAAACACATACATTTTAAATACAAAAATAAAATTTTCTTACATTTTTTACCACACTTTTTGTCATAGAAAATAAACTTCTTAGGGACCAAACCATTTTTCTATTTTTTTTTCACTTACACTTCACACGCGACACTACTTTCGTAATGAAATTTTTGATTTTCGGAGTCGTATTTATAGTCAATTTTTAATTTCCAAGCATACTACAATTTCTATCATGAAAATAAAGGACAGTGCTTAATCTACACAGTGCTTTTTAGGTGAAAGTTGGGCATAGGCGGACCAAACAAATGGAGGTCTTGGAGATGGCCTCCTGATGCACTTTTTTCTTAAAGTGCATCTAAACCAGACAAAAAAATGCATTTCACCTACATATCTCCGAATATAGTGGTCCAAAATGACTTGAAAGCAAGTCATGTGCGTTTGCACCTTCCGATGCACTTACAAAAATGCATTCCGTAACAGCAGTTAATATTGACGTCCGTCAGTTTGACACCTGTCACTTTTGACATCTGTCATTTTTGACATCTGTCATTTTTGACATCTGTCATTTTTGACATCTGTCATTTTTGACATCTGTCATTTTTGACATCTGTCATTTTTGACATCTGTCATTTTTGAAATTTGTCATTTTTGACATCTGTCATTTTTGACATCTGCCATTTTTGACATCTGTCATTTTTGACATCTGCCATTTTTGACATCTGCCAGTTTTGACATTTGTCATTTTTGACATATGTCATTTTTGACATCTGCCATTTTTGACATTTGTCATTTTTGACATCTGTCATTTTTGACATCTGTCATTTTGTGACATCTTGTCATTTTTGACATCTGTCAATTTTGGTTTTCACTTTTGACAGCTGTCATTTTGAACTCTGCCATTAGTATCTAGAGAACTGACTTTAAATTTTGTCCTCTCTCGCCCTTAAATATTATTCGAAAAGATTTCGAGATTATGGAAACAATTTAAATTCGGAGTCTTGCTCATTGTGCCCAAACAAGGTTGGCTTCTTAAAAATAAGACATGCGTTAAATTCAAAAATACATTTGAAAATATTCTCAATAATACTTAAAACTTTTTCTGACATAAGAATTCAGAAACATCATACAATTTATTTATGCTGAAAACTGGCAAAAAAAATTACCATACATATGTATGTATAATGTAGCTAACATATGTCAAAAACAGTAGCAAAATAACCTTCTTTAAACAAATCACGGGCCTTTGGAATTTTGATACCCGATGGTTTTTCAATTTAGGTTAGGTTAGGTTAGGTTAATGTGGCTGTGGATACAAAAACCACACACTTAGGCCAGAAGAAAGGCCCATTGTGATACCACATGAATCTAGAGAATTACTTCCCACTAGTCGAACCATTTTGAGCTTTTTATAAAGCGAAGGAGATATCTGATATCCTTTTTAGCTAGTTCACTGGGATCATCAAAAGAGTATTCACCCAGATGAAGTTTGCGTCTTCGTGAAAGAGCAGGGCAGGTGCAGAGGAGGTGAGAGATTGATTCTTCTTCCTCCTCGTCCATGCAGCTCCTGCAGAAGTCATTTGAGGCTACACCAAGTCGTATTGCGTGTCTGCCTATAAGACAGTGTCCCGTAAGGACACCTATTAGGGAGCTAATATGAAGTCTGCTTTGGGATAACAAGTCTTTAGAGCGCTTTAGGTCCAATGAAGGCCATATTTGTTTTGTGGCTGCGCATGTTGGTAAATTGTACCACCTAGAGTTTGCTATCTCGAAAGCTTTTTCTTTTAGCAGAAGTTTACATGTAGCTATCGGTATACCTATCTTCTCCCTTTTAGGTGAAATAGGTATGACGGTTCCATTTTTAGCGAGTTCATCGGCTCTACAATTTCCTGCGATGTCTCTGTGGCCCGGCACCCAGCATAGGTGAATGTTAAACTGCTGCGCCATCTCCATAAGAGATGATCGACAATCGAGGGCCGTTAGAGAGTTGGTTGAGACACCGTCAAGAGACTTGATAGCAGCCTGACTGTCAGAGAAGATGCGTATATCAGAAGTTGATATCACGTTTTCTCTTAGCCAGGAGAGAACCTCTTTGATCGCTAAAATTTCCGCTTGGAAGACGCTACAATGATTAGGGAGGCGGAATGAGATGCTTAGATTAAGCTTTTCTGAGTACATACCACTACCAACTCCCTCATTTGTCTTGGATCCATCTGTATAAAAATGGATGCTTTTGTCATCCAGGAGTTTTTTATCTTCCCATTCATCCCTTGATGGGATGGACACCTGGAAGTTTTTACCAAATTGGGGTTTTGGGATAGTGTAGTCTATGTACTTTGGTATAGAACCAAAGAGGTTCAGAATGATGGAGTGCCCAACATTGTTGTTGGTCCACTGAGATGAGGCGTTGAGTCTTATGGCTGTACTCGCTGCCACTTGTTTGCTAAAAATGTCGAGGGGTGTCAGATGGAGGAGAGTGTCCAACGCTGCTGAGGGTGTGGTTCTCAAAGCCCCGCTAATGCAGAGACATGCAGTGCGTTGGACTCTGCTGAGTTTGTCGCAATATGTGACTTTCTCCAGTGCAGTCCACCACACTGCAACCCCGTACATAAGTATTGGTCGGATGACCGATGTGTATAGCCAATAAGTTATGCGAGGTTGAAAACCCCATTTGTTTCCTATGGCTTTCTTGCAAAGGAAAAGAGCTGCTGTAGCTTTTTTAACTCTTTCCTGAATATTAGGTTTCCAACTCAATTTTTTGTCCAATATCAGACCAAGATATTTGGCCTCATTGTTGAAAATTAGTGGTACACCTTTTATTGAGGGAGGTACAATTTCTGGGATCTTGTATTTCCGCGTAAAAAGGACGAGGTCTGTTTTTTTGAGGATTAATACTAAGTCCACAGTGATCTGCCCATCTAGTGAGCATATTGAGTGCGTTTTGGAGGAGGTCTCTCAGTGTATTAGGATGTTCTCCTATGACGGCGATAGCAACATCATCGGCATACGCAATCACTCTGTAGCCTTCTCTCTCAAGGGATATTAGTAGCTCGTTAACCAATATGTTCCACAGGAGAGGGGACAGAACACCACCTTGCGGAGTGCCTCTACTGACAGACCTTTTCGCACAAAAATCCCCCATCTTAGAGTTGATGATCCTGCTTTTTAGCATTAGATTTATCAATTCACAGAGTGAGTATTCGACGTTTAGGGTCGTCATAGCAGAAGTGATAGCGGATGTGTCAACGTTGTTGAAAGCGCCTTCAATATCTAGGAAGGCCACCATAGTATATTGTTTTTGTTCTAGGGAATATTCGATAGTTCTTACTAAGGTGTGCAAGGCTGTTTCTACCGATTTCCCTTTGCAGTAAGCATGCTGAGACATCGATAGTCTCTTATCAATGCTGTTACGTATGTGGATATCAATCAAACGTTCCAGAGTCTTGAGAATGAATGATGATAGGCTAATAGGTCTTAGATCTTTAGGGTTGACATGCGAACATTTGCCCGCCTTGGGAATGAAAACTACCTTTACTTCTCTCCATCGCTGAGGTATATGGACCATATCTAGACAACTCTTAAAAATCATCTCAATGATGGGCAGAGTTATGTCAGTCGTAAATTGTAACTCAGCTGGTATGATGTGATCTGGCCCTGGAGATTTGTAAGGTTTGAAACTATTCAGAGCCCAAGTCAATTTCTCTTTAGTAACAAGACCTTGAGGAAAAGTTAAGTTAATACCCCACCCAGGATGGTTTGTTGTATTAACGTATTTGGAGCTATCAGGAAAGTGGGTGTCAAGTAGCAGGTATAGCGTTTCTTCGCAAGAGTTAGTCCAAGTACCATCCAAGTTTTTAAGACAACTAGGCATGGTTGGATTTGTCGAGAGAATCTTCCTTATCCTTGATGCCTCCGAGGATTCTTCTATTGAGCTACAGAAGGATCTCCAAGAGGATCTTTTGGCTATTCTCAATTCCTGTTTATATTTTTTGAGGGATTCCTTATAGGAATCCCAGTCTTGTGGATGTCTAGTCTTTTTTGCACGATTAAAAAGCCTTCTACAGCCTTTCCGGAGTAAACCCAGTTCAGCAGCCCACCAATATGGTTTCTTCTTTCCCCTCACTGTAGTGAGGGGCGGGCAGTTTCCATGGCTTTATTAAGGGCTGCTGTAAGCTCGTCGACTTTTTGATCGAGTTCAAAAGCGCATAAGGGCGGATCATAAAGTTCTGGTTTAATCAGATTCTTCAGAGTTGCCCTATATTTTGGCCAATCTGTTTTCCTATAGTTTCGGAATTGGATCGGTTTTGGAAACTCTTCAATAAGTGTGAATTGGATGTATCTATGATCGGAGAACGAGTGCTCCTTAGATACTCTCCAATTCAATATTTTATTTGAGAGATGTAAAGAGACAAGAGTCATATCTAAAACTTCTTGTCGATTTTTAGTAACGAAGGTTGGTTCACTACCTACATTACATACTACCAGATTAGTTGTTAAAATATAATCAAAAAGAGACTCACCTCTGTCATTTATATCGGTACTACCCCACGTAGTATGGTGCGCATTGGCGTCACAACCGATAATTATGTTGGTTTTAAGTCTTGTTGATTCAGCGACCGTCCTCTCCAGAGTGGTACCAGGTAGTGGGCCCTGGTGGTCGTGGCCCAAATACGCTGATACCAGCCAGTAGGTATGGTTGTCTATTACCATACTGGCTGTGGTGACGTCTTTATCACTGAAATTAGGGAGTAAAAATACGTTTAGATTACGTTTTACTAGTATGCAGGACCTTGGGTTACCTTTTCCTGTTACATATATCACGTAGTAACCAGGAGTTCTCAATCCTCGAACCAGGGATTTCACAATCCAGGGCTCTTGGATGAGAACGACATCTTCTCCAGTTTTTGTCAGGCGGAGAAGTAAGGAGGCCGAAGCCGTTTTGGAGTGTTGGAGGTTAATCTGTAGTATTTGCAGCATTTTGGCTACAAGTCGGCAGATCAACCTCCACCACTGTTGAATCCAGCTCATCCAGATCAGACGAAGAAGAACCTAATAGTTCATCTTCTTCCTCACTGGGGAGAACCTTGTCGTTTGAGTCGTCGGTCTCCATTAGGGATAAACCTTCGACGTTTTTAGAAGAAGACTGTGCTGCGACAGAAGAGGGCCCTGCCACATTCTCATCCACACCCAAGGATGGGAAGGTGATGTTAGCACTGGGACCCCCTACGTCTTGCGGCACAGCTTCTGATGCGGGCTCGGAGGAAGACTGTGCTGCGACAGAAGAGGACCCAGGTACAACATCATCCACATCCAAGGAAGGGAAGGTGGTTGTAGCACTGGAACCCCCAACGTCTTGCGACACAGCTTCCGAAAAGGGTTGTGGAGGCTCGCATGAAGCGTCTACCTCATCTTTTTTGTAGATACGTAGCGTGATTGTCCCGAAACCGTATCTTATCACTCCCTTATCTCTCGCCAGAGAAGTCACAGAGTCTTTATTGATTACGATTATCGCACTTCGATAAAGACCCTTTGGCTCCTCCAGTTTCACGATCTTCCAGTCGTGACAAGGAAGGTCCGGGTTGCTAATCTTAATAATCTCGCGTATGTCATCCGGACATGAGGGTTCTTTAGGGATCCAAGCGCGAGCTCTTGGCCTGCATGGAATGTCTTCCTTTGCAACGACCTCGAGTTTTGCGCCTGGCCAAACTTCGCCCAGCATGCCGACAGCAAGCGTATAGAGATCGCGCGACCTCTGATCGCTACAAGCGATGAGCTTGACATGACCTTGATGCCAACCCTCATCGCTTGTTACAGGCGGTGGACCCGGATGATCCCGCATGACTTTTAAAAAGCCAGCCGAGAGCTTCAGATTCACCATCTGCCAACGGTCAGAAGTAATCGTGCCATCAATATTGCTCCTATCGATGACCGCAATTACGATCTTATTTGAATCCTTAAGCACATCACTAAAAGGTTTAGTGAGAGGTACTCGAGGAATATTGGGAGTGCTGGTGTTTTGCACTTTGGGTTTTTTCGGGACGGGAGTGGACTCCTCCAAAGACCTTTGTCGGTTTGACGTGGAGTCGTGGCGACTAGTGTTGTCTAGAATGGATTTAGCCCACTCCAGCTTTTTGCTAAGGATGGGATTACTTCCATCCCCCAGTGTTGAACCAGAGGATTTTATAATCCTCATCGCATTCCGTCGTTGTTTATACGAGCTCCTAGGAGCATACTGGAGAGGTTTACTCTCTTTAGTAGTGGAAAGATCATTTTTCACGAACTTTCCACTACCGACATGAGGAAGCGTTTTCGCCAATTGTACATCCTGCACCGCACTAGAAGAAGGGCAGTGACTTTGCACAGGCCCTTTTCCGGTGCTCGGCGCAGGAGTAACGACAGCCAGCGTTGCCGCCGAACTGCCGCCCGGTGTGGATACATCCTGCACCACACTAGAAGAAGGGCAGCGACTTGGCACAGACCCTTTTCCGGTGCTCGGCACAGGAGTAACGACAGCCGACGTTGCCGCCGAGCTGCCGCCCGGTGTAGCTGGAATACCGGTGCCGGTTTGACGCTTTTGCTTCCAGTACTGTTTTTGTTCTTGTTTTTGGTTTTGTTTTTGATTTAAAGTCTGTTCAGTGAGGATTTTTCTAGATCAGAACAGCACAGGACAGCACAGTTTCGTGAGAAACGTCAGATCAAGTTAGAACAGTCAGTTAAACGTCAGTTGTCAAAAAAAAAAAAAAAAAAAAAAAATTGCAAATTGTGTGAATTTTTCGTTTCTCGCTTATTTTTTTCATTTTTTGTGTTTTTACTGTGAAAAATATTATTGAAATGGAAAATCAAGTGATTGCTAAGATAATACTAAATAAAAATGTTAGTGGTTCAGACACCGATAGTGATTTTTCGTCGGATTCCTCTTCAGATGATTGGAATGAAAGTGTGACGAATGTTATTAACTTTTCTTTGATGAAATGTAAAAGAAATTGCATTGAAAGTTATTATATTATATTTTATAATTATTTAATTAAACAAATAAAACAAGTTGGCAAAATAACTTTATTTTAATTTTTTTAAATCACGAGAAAAAAAACACAAAGCACAGCCAAATCAAAACGTAAACAAAAAAAATGACAACTTCGATTTTGACATTTCTCACGATTCTGTTCTAACCTGATCTGACTCAAAAGCAAGAACAGAAAATCCTGTTCTAAACTGTTCTAGGTTTGTCAATGAACAGGAAAGTAGAACAGTTCAGCACAGAAAAAACCTCAATGAACAGCAAAAAGCTGTACTTTTCTGTCTAGAACAGTCCAGAACAGCGTCACTGAACAGACTTTTAAATTCATTAGGATTCCCACGAGTAGCGAAGTAAAGGGGGGGTCCATCTGTGCAGAGATTCGCTTACACAGATAAGGCTAGCTAATCCGGAGGTCGCCTGGTATCCGGATACTCCGTTAACGACTGAGCTATTTTTAGAAATTGGGCCCTCAGCCTGGCTGATCATCGGCACGGGTCGTATAACACCTTAGATCCAGCCCAATTGGGAAGTTGAAGGGAAGGATATGTTTTGGAGCAGGAGAGACGAACAGCAATTACGCCATAAGCGTCCCAGAAGGGAACTAGGTTGACATATAGTGATACACTATATATTCGGGAGATAAGGAGACATCAGCCAGCATAGTAACACAAAGCCGACGGAGGAGGGGGTAGGGATTGGGAAGGGTAGGGGTGAGCGACCTTTGGTTTCAGGACTCTTCTGGAGAAATAATTCCCGAGAATCATTGACCTTACTCAGCTTCTACAACTCGACAAGTTCGACGCTCAGGTAGAAGTTTCCAAATATTAATTCTTTAAAAATCACACAAAATTTTCTTTTTTTTTTATTTAATAAAATTATGTCCGATTAATGATAAATTATGATTCTAAAAATGCATTGTTCTCCAAATGGCTGCAGTGCGTATCAGGGGCTATTCCTCATAGTTAGCTGAATTTTTTTTAATAAAAATATAATTTTGTAATATGTATATTATTTGCTAATTGAATTACTAACCAAAACTCAACAGCTGACTATAATGTTAAAAAATTCAGTTGTAGTTACATTATATGCAAGTTTTCTACAAATCTTCATTTCATGCAATAAAACTCTCATACAATAATTTATAATTTATATTAAAGCATTGGGCTTTTGGGCATCGCAAAAATTTGCGCTACCAAATTTCATACATTCTACACAAACAGATTTATGCACACATTCGAAAAAAAACATATAAAAATAAACAGAAGGGTGAGCGCAAAAAAAAGCAATAACCAGGCGAAATATAGAACACATTAAAGGTATACAACACAACTGACACAAAATGACAAAAGACAAAAGAGTCGCAACCAAAAACCAAAAACACTATTACCAAGACCGGAATCTTTCGTACGTTTCACTCTCCAAAACCCGTTTGTTTACATTGTTGTATTTGTAATTTTGACAATTAGTCCATGAATAGATGTGAGCACAAACAAAAAAAAAACGATGCCGTGGGCTAGCGGCACTTTGCATAGCAAAAACAAAATGGAGGGGTTAATAAGTTTTTTTCAGGTTTTTCCTTTTACTTTTTTCGATGAAAAAGTCAGTTTTAAGCTTTAATTTTGCAGGCATTTTGTGGATAGTGAACCAATGTACCTTTTTGTCTTCAAAAAAGCATGTTCACCATCAGTTTATTATAATTAATTCACTAATTTACAAAAATCACTACGAAATTCTTCAAATTTCAAAATTAACCTCGGATTTTTGTATCAAAGATGCGTTCGAAGAACCATCAAGTTAAGGGTGCGAGCGCAATTTTTGTATTGAATTCTAATAAATTTTCGTTAATGAACGGCCCAAATTTTTTTTTGCAAGTAATTAAAATCTGTATCAATTTAATTAATCCAAGTATATTTATAGTTTGTTTTTAATGATTTGAGCTTGCAACTATTTTTCAATTCCATTATGATTAATAAATATTAAATTTAAAAAATAGTTTTAATCTAAAAATACCTTATCCATAACATTCTTGATTGATGGAAACATACATGTATTTGCTATAAAAAAAAACTGCATCAAAGGAACACTAATGTTTTTAAAAAACTAATCAGAACGATTATAGCGAACCTGTTGAATAAATGCAGATCAAATAAAATGAAAATTTTGACAAATATTACAAAATGAAAACGTCTTAAAATCGTTCTGAATTCATGCACAACTCATTCAATAGATCAAGTAATCGACATTAATATTTATTGTTGACTTACAGAAGTTTTTTTTAGTGAATTCCCACAGTTTAACGAAAAATATAATTTTCATTCATTCCTTAAAAATGTTTAGTTAACAAACTTCGAATTTACTTATTATTGTTGAAGGGTATGTTTAGTAAAAGTGTTGCTAATAATGAAAAAATTAATGCGTTTTACGTACATGTTTTTGTTTTTGTTAATATAATAAATACTTCCATAGATTACATTTTATAAATGCAGAACATAGAAGAAAATATACATAAACAATAGTTTTCAGATATAAAGCAGAAGTTAGTGTAGAAAAATATTTTTGAGAAAGCCAATAATATTTTAGGTATGTTCATTAAAGAAATTTCCGCTTCGGCTAACCTTCATCAACTTTTTAGAAAAAAAAAAAATTAGCATTAACAGCAGCCAATTATTTCATAGCATAATTAATTTTTCAGATTGTAAAATGTCTAGAAATTTTCATACACTACAAAATTGGTAATTTTATGCGTAAGCATAGAAGATTACATTATTTAGTCAAGAAGTATGCATTTTGGCGCGTTCACCGATTTTTTTTCTATTGGGTGTTTGGTTTCCCCATACTGGAATAAAAAAAGTTACTTAAATCTATTTATTGCACTCATTTAGTTGGTATTGTTTGTAACCATATTGCCTATTTCTATTCCTTAAAGATGCTTTACACAAAGCAGCTTATTTTTAAAATATGGTTCCCTCAAATTTTTATTCCAAAATCTAACTACAAACAAAATTCTTACTCTAACACAGTCCCTCGAAAAGAAATTTTCAGGAATATTTCTGCAACAAACAAAACTAAAATTTGGTCTTGCAATTATCGAACTGCTTAAATGATGAAAATACTACTCTAATTGAGGAATCTGAACTAGCTAAAGTTGGCAATGGAATTTCATAAGTATGCTTCTCGTACCATTGTCTGTACAAAAAAAAAATACGGAGGCACCCGCCTATTGTTTCCACCTGAACTTCTAACGTCGCGTCGCCAAGAAAATGCTCTAAGCAAACTACAGCTAAAAAAAGTGTGTGTTTTCTTGTTTTACAAAGTATTGAGTTACACTTTGTCCATTTCCAATTTTACTTAACCAGTTGCAGCGCATATTGCGTTCGCAAATAATTTAAGTAAACAAAATACAGCACTAATAAATCATTAAATATGTATTTGGTCAATTTTATTTTATTTAATATACATTAACAACATTTATTTGGATTGAAATTAAAAAGCTATACAAATCTTCCAATTTAAGACCATGTCAGCACTTCAGATTTTGTTGGTTAGGATTGTTTAGTTTTTGAACGAGGCCATGAAACATTCAAAATGAAGCATTTAGATGTGACTGATTACTATAATGAAGCATTTTGATGGGCCTGAGGACTAAATGTGAGAATGTGTTTGGTTTTTTGCATCATTTCACGCACACTTTCTCACATTTAGTCCTCAGTAGCTTGTAGGCAAACCGAAATGTCAGTCTGAGATTCCGGTCTTGGTAATAGAGTGTTTTTGCCAAAAACACTCTAGTAAAGATATAAATCCTCGGTAGCCATATTGGTTTGCCTACAAACTAAACCGGAAACGGACCTGATAAAACAATTCTTAGTGTGCGTGAAAACACGTACCCTAAGACACAACTAATCAGTTCCGGTCCGAATCGAATTGTTGTTGGATTTCACATTTATTCATGGACATCATGTCAAAATTACAAATACAACAATGTAAACAAATGGGTTTTGGAGGGTGATACGTACGAATGATTTATATCTTCATTAGAGTGTTTTTGGTCGCAACCATGAGTTTGATGTCTCCTTTCTTTATACTTCGTATGGATTATGTGAGGAAAAACAAGGCCGACGAATCGAACATGATCGTCGAACACGGCGAAAATTCATACCATTTTTGTTTTTAAAAGTAGAAAATTGTGTTAGGTTATTTTTATTTGTGTGAAAATGAGGTTTGCTAGCGAACTTGACCCAGCAAGACAGGAATATGTTCGTGGGTTAGCGCTCTTTTTATTTTTAGCGATAATACTGATTTTTGGTGTCGATGTGTGGGGAAGGAGAAAATGGAACACAGTAGTAGGCGGATTTTTCAAATGTTAAATTAGAAATAGTTTTTGTGTGAAAGCGGTTTTTATCTTGAAAGGAAAGTGACTTAAGCAAGTGCATTTTATTATAAATAAAGTTTTATTAGTTGAATATTGGATGTGTTATAATCGGTATGATTTTTATGTTCATATTTCTTATTGCAATTATTATTAACATAACTCCATACCAATTCATACATGATAGAGGTTAGGCTACTTGATTTCTTTAGAACAGCTCAAATCAAAACAAGCATTTTATTTTTAATGGAAGACATTTTTTTAAATAACAGTATCTAGTAGGTACTTACAACTAAGAATTATAAGCGGGTTCAAGTGAAACTATTAAGTCAAAATTTGGGAACAAATAAATAATTTGTTAAGTATGTATCCAAAAACATTTTTACTTGCGACATATAGGAACTATATGTACATATATGGCGAGTATTGGTTTCGTAAAAAAAATCGAACTCGAAATTTTAATCAAACAAGGCATTAGAATGGTAGAGGAGTCGAAAAAAGTGGGTCCCCCGCTTGCGTAAATCTGTCTGTTTGCCCTCATCTCTACATTCCGAACTATTGGATTCGATTGAGTTCAAAAAGGAAAATTAAGGTTTTAAGCAGATTTTTTTTTTCTAAGAGTAAAAATAACAGTAGTTCCATACAAATGCCAAAAATCGAATAACCAACCGAAAGATTTTTACTAAATTTTACCTTGATAATTTTCTTAACTTAATTTCTTTCTATACAAAAAAAATTGTTTGGTATTATTTCAGAAGGGTACCCCTCATAGAACCTTTATTTCGTTTTTAAGTTTACTCAAGAATTAATGAACCAATATCAATAATTTTTTTCTTCACAAGCTCTTATAAAGTCTGTTCTTTGAGGATTTTTCTAGATCAGAACAGCACAGGACAGCACAGTTTCGTGAGAAACGTCAGATCAAGTTAGAACAGTCAGTTAAACGTCAGTTGTCACAAAAAAAAAACAAAACAAATTGCAAATTGTGTGAATTTTTCGTTTCTCGCTTATTTTTTTCATTTTTTGTGTTTTTACTGTGAAAAATATTATTAAAAATTATTGAAATGGAAAATCAAGTGATTGCTAAGATAATACTAAATGAAAATGTTAGTGGTTCAGACACCGATAGTGACTTTTCGTCGTATTCCTCTTCAGATGATTGGAATGAAAGTGTGACGAATGTTATTTATTACCTTTTCTTTGATGAAATGTAAAAGAAATTGCATTGAAAGTTATTATATTATATTTTATAATTATTTAATTAAACAAATAAAACAAGTTGGCAAAATAACTTTATTTTAATTTTTTTAAATCACGAGAAAAAAACACAAAGCACATCCAAATCAAAACGTAAACAAAAAAAATGACAACTTCCATTTTGACATTTCTCACGATTCTGTTCTAACCTGATCTGACCTGATCTGACTCAAAAGCAAGAACAGAAAATCTTGTTCTAAACTGTTCTAGGTTTGTCAATGAACAGAAAAGTAGAACAGTTCAGCACAGAAAAAACCTCAATGAACAGCAAAAAGCTGTACTTTTCTGTCTAGAACAGTCCAGCACAGCGTCACTGAACAGACTTATAATGTCTTTATAATATTTGATGATCAATAATGTCAACACTTTGTTTGGATTTTTATGAAAATATAATTCGTTGCTTATTTATTCTTTAAGAAACACTGAAAACTATATGATAAATTGAACATTACCAGAACGAAAAAAATAACAAAGTAAGAGAACATAACGACTTATGCACCTGCATAGAATCAAATTCAATTCTTTTTTAAATTAAATTAAAAAATATAATACAAATTGTATGAAGTTTAATTTTCAAATAATTGTATTCTATACACATTTCTATTTCACTTTGAAGCCATTGTATGAATTGTAATTCTTTGACCAGCTAGATATTGAAATTATTAACCACTGTAAGTATAAGGAGCAGTGAATTCCAATCGACTGTTTTACTTTTAGCATGTATGAATCGGTACACTGCACGACTTAAGGATGGTGATTCAGATTATTTTTTGTTATTTTTTTTGGATTTTGGATATATTCGATTAAAATAATTATATATTAAAAAACTATTAGGTATTTAAACAATTTTGGGCATTTATAAAATAATGTATCAATCAATATACGTAACTATACCATCATAATTTTCAATTTTTATAACTTGTGTATGGACACATAATATCCAGTTTTAGGCTATAAGTCGTTTTAAACAGATTCTTCTTTGTATGTTTAAAAATAGATACTTTATTTTAATGATATTGGTTTAACAATAGGAACTTTTATTTTGATAGGAATTGAAATGGAATCCAATACTTATCAAACAAAGACCATAATTGAACAATTACTAGAAAAACCATTTAGAACAAGATCGTTTTCGGAGAAGCTAATAATAGTCAATAATGGGCGTCCATGTCCAAAGCTTACAGATTTAAAATCAACACATAAGGATAGACACAGGGAGTATACTTGAAACTTTAGCGAAAATCAATATTCCCTTTACCAATGGCTAGCTGGTTGCGAGAATAAAAAGAAATTGTTTTGTTGGCCTTGTTTGCTTTTTTCTGGTATCTGTTCCGCCTGGAGTTTTTCGGGTGTGGAAAATCTTAACACTCTAACTACACTTAAAAAAAACACAAGCTAAGTGCCTCCCATTTGCAATGTGTAATTAAACTAGCTACCTTTGGTCAGACTAGGATAGATGAAGCTTTAAGTTCCCAGTTAAAAGATGCTAATACACAACATAACATTATGGTGAAAAAAAATCGTGAGGTGTTGAAACGTCTTATAGATGTAACATGATTTCTTGCAAACCAGGAGTTGTCATTTCGAGGCCACAATGAATCAAGTTCATCTTTAAACCGAGGCAACTATATTGAACTACTTAATTTACTAAAACAATATGATCCAATTCTATCTCAACACCTTGAAACATCAACAGTTTTTAAAGGAACCTCAATGGCTATCCAAAATGATTTATAATCAAAGCTGTTGCTGACCTTTTACGCGTTCAAATTTCCGATATAGTCAAACAGTCAGAGTTTGTTGCAATTATACTTGATGAGACTTCTGACATTCAATTAAAGTCCCAATTATCAATTGTTTTTCGATATTACTTAAAGAAAAAAATTCTAGAAACATTTATTGGATTTATCGATGTAAGCTCAGGGCGGACTTTAGACGATTTATTTAAAATAGTCGAGACTCTCTTGGAAAAGTATGAAATTCAAGATAAACTTGTTGCACAGACTTACGACGGAGCTTCCGTTATGAGTGGTCATTTGAATGGACTTCAAGTGAAGGTGAAGACTGTTTGTCCGAAAGAAATATTTGTTCATTGTTACGCCCACGTTTTAAATTTAGTTCTGTCTCAAGGATAAAGTAATATAAGAGAGTGTAGGATATTTTTTAGCACTCTGAATGGCACTGCAACGTTTGCATCACATTCAAGCAAAATAACGTATGCTTTAAAAGAAGTGTTAAAAAGAAAAATTCCAGGGTTAGCCACAACAAGATGGAGCTTCAGTTCTCGACTTGTAAATATAGTCCACTCCTACAAAGAAAACGTTCAACAATATTTTGAAGGCATCCAAGATAATGTGACAAATATATGGGACAGTAATGATTGAATGGCTGCAACGGGTTATTCAAAATTTTTAAAAACCTTTTATACAGTCTTTCTGTTGAACGTGTTTTCAAAACTTTTTGCACATTCAGATGTACTTTTTAATACCTTACAAAACCCAAACATAGACATTGTGTTTTGCACGAACCAAATTAAGAAAATGAAAGAATTTCTTGAAGTACAAAGGAACGAAGGGTTCGAAGACATTTGGCAAGCACCGTTGCTTACTGCCCCATTAGAAGATGAGAAAAGGAAATCAAGAAATGATAACATGCTGGATCATCAAAGATGATAACCCCATTAGATGTTTTGCTCTGGATAGAGGAAAATGTAGCTGACAGTTTTGAGCAAGTTTACAAGCTTTCAAAACTGATCTGCACCATATCAGCTTCAACGGCTTCTGTGGAGCGTTCGTTTTCAGCTTTAAAAAGAATAAAAACGTATCTTCGAAATACGCAAGGGCAAGAATATTTAGTGAATTTAGCTCTTATCTCTATTAAGAAAGACATTTTAAAAGAGCTTAAAGATAACGTTAATTTTTATGATAAAGTCATAGCTCATAGACAATTTTATAAAAGCTGAAAGAAGAATTGATTTCATTTACCGCTGAGCAAGTTATTACGTTTTGTTTTAAATGTAAGTTTTTATATTTCGCACGGAGTTTATTTTTGTGTTATTATCTTTTGTTTGTGTTGCTCGTTATTACTTTTTTATTTATTTAAGGATTTATTGAACTATCGTTTTGAATAAAATGAATTATTGTTCTTGAAAAAGTATTTTGAACTTCTAGAAGACAGTAGCTAACCCTAAAATTATGACCAGGAATCGCCACTGGTGCGTATCCGTATTACATATACATATATTGATTAATTTTCATTGTTATTCGCATTCACAATTATTATTTTTATTTAAGACCGTGATCAAGATATTCATTTTCATTTTTATTATTTGATATCTTTCCAGAATGTGGTTTTGTGGTTCTTCAAGGGACAACCTATTGGACAGACCTTTTCGTGCGGCATTTTCTATTTCAATCCGAACCAGTTCATAGTATTGATTCTGATGACTTATTATTTTTCGTTAGAAAGAAAGCATGTAAAGATCTCTTCCAGGCATAAGCCCAAATATGAGGTAAAACTAAAAACAAATAAATAAAAACTGACCTTAAAAACTTAAAATTGTTTTATTTTTATTTTTATTTTAAAGACTGAAGTGGATGTGTTTCGAAAGGATTCGCGTAAGCTTCCCATTGGTGACCCAGATGTCGATTGGGAGGAGACAGTCTACTTAAATATGGTTATACACCAATTTGACTACACACTAACGCAGGGAATTTGCACAAGAACATCCCCCAAGGAACTGCAAGTCCTACGAAGGCATTCGCAACGCGTTTATGCCTCGCCAATACGTAGAAAAATGTTTTTTCGTAAATGGCAGAAAGGCGTACATATTTTTGAATGTGTTGGCTAATTTCTCCTGCCAAAGGTCACTATTAGAAAAGTTGTTGATTATTCTGGCATGTTAAGAACAACGTGCATTCCTATTTATTAATCTAATCTTAAATTTTATACTGTACCAACTTTTAAATATGTTTTCACTTTAACTAGAAACATAACAGGAAGCTTGAAATAAAACAAACAAAAATCATTTCAAATAAAAAATTAAAAAATTATATTTGTGTCAAAATACAATTCAAATAAAATTTAAATCATCAAGACAATCAAGCTGTTGGAAGGGTACTCCATCAGATAATAACCAAAGCCGAAATCAAAAGGATATATTATCATAAGGACAGAAGCATGGAAGCGGAGGAGGTGCTAATGATATGGTGCAGCTTTTCCTTGCCTTTATTTTTATCAAATCTTGTGCTCCATGTCAATGAAATGTGATTTTCCAGCAAGACAATTGAATGTCTCCTAGAAATTGGTTTTGGCACATTCGGATTAAGTTTTTAGTCACGATGTTAAGAAAGGAGATAGTGAAATGCGCGACAGTTGTAGTTTCTTATACGAGTTCAAGAGCGTTTTTTTTTTCTTTAATTATTACCTACTACTACCACACCAAAGCCAGATTGTCAAAACATAGTGATAAAGCGTAAAATCTTTTTTTTTTTTTTTTGAGAATTTGAATTTAAAGCCGTCATCTTCACAGTTCATGTACCGATTCACCGAAACAAAAATATGAGAAAAACTAAATGTTTTCTTAACTTACCTTAAATATCTTTGAAAACCCATTTGTTTTCACCTTCTTTTCTTTTGCATATAAAATAAAAAAACAGTTATTTTAATTTTTGTAAGTTTTTCCTAAAAAAAACTCAAATATTTATTTATGTTTTTCTGTTTTAAGTTTTTGTTTTTTTTTTGTTTAATATAAAAATTATAACTATTAAAAAATATGCATTAAAATATATAAAATTGATTAAAAATCTAAAAAAGAGAGCAACAATAATTGTGTAATATAATTAATTATAAAATATAGTAATTAAAAAAAGTCGGTTTATGATCCTGTAACCAAAACAAATTACCAAGCCACTGTTTTTGTTTGTTGGTCAGAAGTTTTGATACCAAAAAAATAAACCGACATTCGAAATTATTGAACTTCAAAAAAAAAAAAAAAAAATTACATATATTTAAAATAAAAATTAATAAAATTAAATTACATACCATTTTAGTCATTGTTGAAGAATAAATAAATAAAGTACGCTTTCAAAAGGACTTCATCGATATCCCTGCTTTCTTCATCTTTTGAATTTTCTTCATCTTTGGTATTTTCTTCGGAACGATCTTGAGATATATTAAAGAATTCGTGCCATTCGACTTCTTTTATTTTGTTTATTTTTGCTTCTCCCTGAAAAAAAACTAAAAATAAAACCATATCAATAATGCAATTGAATAAATGCAAAACGAAACCCACAATATTTAAAATAAAAATCAACCAAAAATATGAACTCACAAATCTCCGGACTTCTTGTTTAAATAATTCGCAGTCGAATTTTTCTTTTTCTTTCACATTTTTATTTTCATTTTTCCTATTTTCCGTAAGTTCATTTTCCTTGGTCTGCATCCAGTCATTGACCAACTAAATTTGATGAAAATATTTAATTTTTAAACACAAACATTTTAAATACAAAAATAAAATTTTCTTACATTTTTTACAGCACATTTTGCCATAGAAAATAAATTTCTTAGGGACCAAACCATTTTTCATTTTTTTTTCTCACTTACACTTCACACGCGACACTACTTTCGTAATGAATTTTTTGATTTTCGGAGTCGTATTTATAGTAAATTTTTAATTTCCAAGCATACTACAATTTCTATCATGAAAATAAAGGACAGTGCTTAATCTACACAGTGCTTTTTAGGTGAAAGTTGGGCATAAGCGGACCAAACAAATGGAGGTCTTGGAGATGGCCTCCTGATGCACTTTTTTCTTAAAGTGCATCTAAACCAGACAAAAAAAATGCATTTCACCTACATATCTCCGAATATAGTGGTCCAAAATGACTTGAAAGAAAGTCATGTGCGTTTGCACCTCCCGATGCACTTACAAAAATGCATTCCGTAACAGCAGTTAATATTGACGTCCGTCAGTTTGACACCTGTCACTTTTGACATCTGTCATTTTTGACATCTGTCATTTTTGACATCTGTCATTTTTGACATCTGTCATTTTTGACATCTGTCATTTTTGACATCTGTAATTTTTGAAATTTGTCATTTTTGACATTTGTCATTTTTGACATCTGCCATTTTTGACATTTGTCATTTTTGACATTTGTCATTTTTGACATCTTGTCATTTTTGACATCTGTCAATTTTGGCTTTCACTTTTGACAGATGTCATTTTGAACTCTGCCATTAGTGTCTAGAGAACAACTGACTTTAAATTTTGTCCTCTCTCGCCCTAAAATATTATTCGAAAAGATTTCGAGATTATGGAAACAATTTAAATTCGGAGTCTTGCTCATTGTGCCCAAACAAGGTTGGCTTCTTAAAAATAAGACATGCGTTAAATTCAAAAATACATAAAACTTTTTCTGACATAAGAATTCAGAAACATCATACAATTTATTTATGCTGAAAACTGGCAAAAAAAATTACCATGTAGCTAACATATGTCCATATGTCGAAAACAGTAGCAAAATAACCTTCTTTAAACAAATCACGGGCCTTTGGAATTTTGATACCCGATGTTTTTTCAATTTGACGATTTTATATTTTTGAAGCATCTACATAAATATTAATTCTTTACAAATCACACAAAAGTTTCTTTTTTTTTTTTCATTGAATAAAATTATGTCCGATTAATGATAAATTATGATTCTAAAAATGCATTGTCCTCCAAATGGCTGCAGTGCGTATCAGGGGCTATTCCTCATAGTTAGCTGAATTTTTTTTAATAAATATAATTTTGTAATATGTATATTATTTGCTAATTGAATTACTAACCAAAACTCAACAGCTGATTATAATGTTAAAAAATTCAGTTGTAGTTACATTATATGCAAGTTTTCTACAAATCTTCATTTCATGCAATAAAACTCTCATACAATAATTTATAATTTATATTAAAGCATTGGGCTTTTGGGCATCGCAAAAATTTGCGCTACCAAATTTCATACATTCTACACAAACAGATTTATGCACACATTCGAAAAAAAACATATAAAAATAAACAGAAGGGTGAGCGCAAAAAAAAGCAATAACCAGGCGAAATATACAACACATTAAAGGTACACAACACAACTGACACAAAATGACAAAAGAGTCGCAACCAAAAACCAAAAACACTCTATTACCAAGACCGGAATCTTTCGTACGTTTCACTCTCCAAAACCCGTTTGTTTACATTGTTGTATTTGTAATTTTGACAATTAGTCCATGAATAGATGTGAGCACAAACAAAAAAAAAACGATGCCGTGGGCTAGCGGCACTTTGCATAGCAAAAACAAAATGGAGGGGTTAATAAGTTTTTTTCAGGTTTTTCCTTTTACTTTTTTCGATGAAAAAGTCAGTTTTAAGCTTTAATTTTGCAGGCATTTTGTGGATAGTGAACCAATGTACCTTTTTGTCTTCAAAAAAGCATGTTCACCATCAGTTTATTATAATTAATTCACTAATTTACAAAAATCACTACGAAATTCTTCAAATTTCAAAATTAACCTCGGATTTTTGTATCAAAGATGCGTTCGAAGAACCATCAAGTTAAGGGTGCGAGCGCAATTTTTGTATTGAATTCTAATAAATTTTCGTTAATGAACGGCCCAAATTTTTTTTTGCAAGTAATTAAAATCTGTATCAATTTAATTAATCCAAGTATATTTATAGTTTGTTTTTAATGATTTGAGCTTGCAACTATTTTTCAATTCCATTATGATTAATAAATATTAAATTTAAAAAATAGTTTTAATCTAAAAATACCTTATCCATAACATTCTTGATTGATGGAAACATACATGTATTTGCTATAAAAAAAAACTGCATCAAAGGAACACTAATGTTTTTAAAAAACTAATCAGAACGATTATAGCGAACCTGTTGAATAAATGCAGATCAAATAAAATGAAAATTTTGACAAATATTACAAAATGAAAACGTCTTAAAATCGTTCTGAATTCATGCACAACTCATTCAATAGATCAAGTAATCGACATTAATATTTATTGTTGACTTACAGAAGTTTTTTTTAGTGAATTCCCACAGTTTAACGAAAAATATAATTTTCATTCATTCCTTAAAAATGTTTAGTTAACAAACTTCGAATTTACTTATTATTGTTTGAAGGGTATGTTTAGTAAAAGTGTTGCTAATAATGAAAAAATTAATGCGTTTTACGTACATGTTTTTGTTTTTGTTAATATAATAAATACTTCAATAGATTACATTTTATAAATGCAGAACATAGAAGAAAATATACATAAACAATAGTTTTCAGATATAAAGCAGAAGTTAGTGTAGAAAAATATTTTTGAGAAAGCCAATAATATTTTAGGTATGTTCATTAAAGAAATTTCCGCTTCGGCTAACCTTCATCAACTTTTTAGAAAAAAAAAAAATTAGCATTAACAGCAGCCAATTATTTCATAGCATAATTAATTTTTCAGATTGTAAAATGTCTAGAAATTTTCATACACTACAAAATTGGTAATTTTATGCGTAAGCATAAAAGATTACATTATTTAGTCAAGAAGTATGCATTTTGGCGCGTTCACCGATTTTTTTTCTATTGGGTGTTTGGTTTCCCCATACTGGAATAAAAAAAGTTACTTAAATCTATTTATTGCACTCATTTAGTTGGTATTGTTTGTAACCATATTGCCTATTTCTATTCCTTAAAGATGCTTTACACAAAGCAGCTTATTTTTAAAATATGGTTCCCTCAAATTTTTATTCCAAAATCTAACTACAAACAAAATTCTTACTCTAACACAGTCCCTCGAAAAGAAATTTTCAGGAATATTTCTGCAACAAACAAAACTAAAATTTGGTCTTGCAATTATCGAACTGCTTAAATGATGAAAATACTACTCTAATTGAGGAATCTGAACTAGCTAAAGTTGGCAATGGAATTTCATAAGTATGCTTCTCGTACCATTGTCTGTACAAAAAAAAAATACGGAGGCACCCGCCTATTGTTTCCACCTGAACTTCTAACGTCGCGTCGCCAAGAAAATGCTCTAAGCAAACTACAGCTAAAAAAAGTGTGTGTTTTCT
Source organism: Eupeodes latifasciatus (assembly GCA_920104205.1). Taxonomy (NCBI): domain Eukaryota; kingdom Metazoa; phylum Arthropoda; class Insecta; order Diptera; family Syrphidae; genus Eupeodes; species Eupeodes latifasciatus. The sequence goes on along the minus strand of OV049924.1, from coordinate 70,570,586 downwards.
TGTTTTACAAAGTATTGAGTTACACTTTGTCCATTTCCAATTTTACTTAACCAGTTGCAGCGCATATTGCGTTCGCAAATAATTTAAGTAAACAAAATACAGCACTAATAAATCATTAAATATGTATTTGGTCAATTTTATTTTATTTAATATACATTAACAACATTTATTTGGATTGAAATTAAAAAGCTATACAAATCTTCCAATTTAAGACCATGTCAGCACTTCAGATTTTGTTGGTTAGGATTGTTTAGTTTTTGAACGAGGCCATGAAACATTCAAAATGAAGCATTTAGATGTGACTGATTACTATAATGAAGCATTTTGATGGGCCTGAGGACTAAATGTGAGAATGTGTTTGGTTTTTTGCATCATTTCACGCACACTTTCTCACATTTAGTCCTCAGTAGCTTGTAGGCAAACCGAAATGTCAGTCTGAGATTCCGGTCTTGGTAATAGAGTGTTTTTGCCAAAAACACTCTAGTAAAGATATAAATCCTCGGTAGCCATATTGGTTTGCCTACAAACTAAACCGGAAACGGACCTGATAAAACAATTCTTAGTGTGCGTGAAAACACGTACCCTAAGACACAACTAATCAGTTCCGGTCCGAATCGAATTGTTGTTGGATTTCACATTTATTCATGGACATCATGTCAAAATTACAAATACAACAATGTAAACAAATGGGTTTTGGAGGGTGATACGTACGAATGATTTATATCTTCATTAGAGTGTTTTTGGTCGCAACCATGAGTTTGATGTCTCCTTTCTTTATACTTCGTATGGATTATGTGAGGAAAAACAAGGCCGACGAATCGAACATGATCGTCGAACACGGCGAAAATTCATACCATTTTTGTTTTTAAAAGTAGAAAATTGTGTTAGGTTATTTTTATTTGTGTGAAAATGAGGTTTGCTAGCGAACTTGACCCAGCAAGACAGGAATATGTTCGTGGGTTAGCGCTCTTTTTATTTTTAGCGATAATACTGATTTTTGGTGTCGATGTGTGGGGAAATAGAAAATGGAACACAGTAGTAGGCGGATTTTTCAAATGTTAAATTAGAAATAGTTTTTGTGTGAAAGCGGTTTTTATCTTGAAAGGAAAGTGACTTAAGCAAGTGCATTTTATTATAAATAAAGTTTTATTAGTTGAATATTGGATGTGTTATAATCGGTATGATTTTTATGTTCATATTTCTTATTGCAATTATTATTAACATAACTCCATACCAATTCATACATGATAGAGGTTAGGCTACTTGATTTCTTTAGAACAGCTCAAATCAAAACAAGCATTTTATTTTTAATGGAAGACATTTTTTTAAATAACAGTATCTAGTAGGTACTTACAACTAAGAATTATAAGCGGGTTCAAGTGAAACTATTAAGTCAAAATTTGGGAACAAATAAATAATTTGTTAAGTATGTATCCAAAAACATTTTTACTTGCGACATATAGGAACTATATGTACATATATGGCGAGTATTGGTTTCGTAAAAAAAATCGAACTCGAAATTTTAATCAAACAAGGCATTAGAATGGTAGAGGAGTCGAAAAAAGTGGGTCCCCCGCTTGCGTAAATCTGTCTGTTTGCCCTCATCTCTACATTCCGAACTATTGGATTCGATTGAGTTCAAAAAGGAAAATTAAGGTTTTAAGCAGATTTTTTTTTTCTAAGAGTAAAAATAACAGTAGTTCCATACAAATGCCAAAAATCGAATAACCAACCGAAAGATTTTTACTAAATTTTACCTTGATAATTTTCTTAACTTAATTTCTTTCTATACAAAAAAAATTGTTTGGTATTATTTCAGAAGGGTACCCCTCATAGAACCTTTATTTCGTTTTTAAGTTTACTCAAGAATTAATGAACCAATATCAATAATTTTTTTCTTCACAAGCTCTTATAAAGTCTGTTCTTTGAGGATTTTTCTAGATCAGAACAGCACAGGACAGCACAGTTTCGTGAGAAACGTCAGATCAAGTTAGAACAGTCAGTTAAACGTCAGTTGTCACAAAAAAAAAAACAAAACAAATTGCAAATTGTGTGAATTTTTCGTTTCTCGCTTATTTTTTTCATTTTTTGTGTTTTTACTGTGAAAAATATTATTAAAAATTATTGAAATGGAAAATCAAGTGATTGCTAAGATAATACTAAATGAAAATGTTAGTGGTTCAGACACCGATAGTGACTTTTCGTCGTATTCCTCTTCAGATGATTGGAATGAAAGTGTGACGAATGTTATTTATTACCTTTTCTTTGATGAAATGTAAAAGAAATTGCATTGAAAGTTATTATATTATATTTTATAATTATTTAATTAAACAAATAAAACAAGTTGGCAAAATAACTTTATTTTAATTTTTTTAAATCACGAGAAAAAAACACAAAGCACATCCAAATCAAAACGTAAACAAAAAAAATGACAACTTCCATTTTGACATTTCTCACGATTCTGTTCTAACCTGATCTGACCTGATCTGACTCAAAAGCAAGAACAGAAAATCTTGTTCTAAACTGTTCTAGGTTTGTCAATGAACAGAAAAGTAGAACAGTTCAGCACAGAAAAAACCTCAATGAACAGCAAAAAGCTGTACTTTTCTGTCTAGAACAGTCCAGCACAGCGTCACTGAACAGACTTATAATGTCTTTATAATATTTGATGATCAATAATGTCAACACTTTGTTTGGATTTTTATGAAAATATAATTCGTTGCTTATTTATTCTTTAAGAAACACTGAAAACTATATGATAAATTGAACATTACCAGAACGAAAAAAATAACAAAGTAAGAGAACATAACGACTTATGCACCTGCATAGAATCAAATTCAATTCTTTTTTAAATTAAATTAAAAAATATAATACAAATTGTATGAAGTTTAATTTTCAAATAATTGTATTCTATACACATTTCTATTTCACTTTGAAGCCATTGTATGAATTGTAATTCTTTGACCAGCTAGATATTGAAATTATTAACCACTGTAAGTATAAGGAGCAGTGAATTCCAATCGACTGTTTTACTTTTAGCATGTATGAATCGGTACACTGCACGACTTAAGGATGGTGATTCAGATTATTTTTTGTTATTTTTTTTGGATTTTGGATATATTCGATTAAAATAATTATATATTAAAAAACTATTAGGTATTTAAACAATTTTGGGCATTTATAAAATAATGTATCAATCAATATACGTAACTATACCATCATAATTTTCAATTTTTATAACTTGTGTATGGACACATAATATCCAGTTTTAGGCTATAAGTCGTTTTAAACAGATTCTTCTTTGTATGTTTAAAAATAGATACTTTATTTTAATGATATTGGTTTAACAATAGGAACTTTTATTTTGATAGGAATTGAAATGGAATCCAATACTTATCAAACAAAGACCATAATTGAACAATTACTAGAAAAACCATTTAGAACAAGATCGTTTTCGGAGAAGCTAATAATAGTCAATAATGGGCGTCCATGTCCAAAGCTTACAGATTTAAAATCAACACATAAGGATAGACACAGGGAGTATACTTGAAACTTTAGCGAAAATCAATATTCCCTTTACCAATGGCTAGCTGGTTGCGAGAATAAAAAGAAATTGTTTTGTTGGCCTTGTTTGCTTTTTTCTGGTATCTGTTCCGCCTGGAGTTTTTCGGGTGTGGAAAATCTTAACACTCTAACTACACTTAAAAAAAAACACAAGCTAAGTGCCTCCCATTTGCAATGTGTAATTAAACTAGCTACCTTTGGTCAGACTAGGATAGATGAAGCTTTAAGTTCCCAGTTAAAAGATGCTAATACACAACATAACATTATGGTGAAAAAAAATCGTGAGGTGTTGAAACGTCTTATAGATGTAACATGATTTCTTGCAAACCAGGAGTTGTCATTTCGAGGCCACAATGAATCAAGTTCATCTTTAAACCGAGGCAACTATATTGAACTACTTAATTTACTAAAACAATATGATCCAATTCTATCTCAACACCTTGAAACATCAACAGTTTTTAAAGGAACCTCAATGGCTATCCAAAATGATTTATAATCAAAGCTGTTGCTGACCTTTTACGCGTTCAAATTTCCGATATAGTCAAACAGTCAGAGTTTGTTGCAATTATACTTGATGAGACTTCTGACATTCAATTAAAGTCCCAATTATCAATTGTTTTTCGATATTACTTAAAGAAAAAAATTCTAGAAACATTTATTGGATTTATCGATGTAAGCTCAGGGCGGACTTTAGACGATTTATTTAAAATAGTCGAGACTCTCTTGGAAAAGTATGAAATTCAAGATAAACTTGTTGCACAGACTTACGACGGAGCTTCCGTTATGAGTGGTCATTTGAATGGACTTCAAGTGAAGGTGAAGACTGTTTGTCCGAAAGAAATATTTGTTCATTGTTACGCCCACGTTTTAAATTTAGTTCTGTCTCAAGGATAAAGTAATATAAGAGAGTGTAGGATATTTTTTAGCACTCTGAATGGCACTGCAACGTTTGCATCACATTCAAGCAAAATAACGTATGCTTTAAAAGAAGTGTTAAAAAGAAAAATTCCAGGGTTAGCCACAACAAGATGGAGCTTCAGTTCTCGACTTGTAAATATAGTCCACTCCTACAAAGAAAACGTTCAACAATATTTTGAAGGCATCCAAGATAATGTGACAAATATATGGGACAGTAATGATTGAATGGCTGCAACGGGTTATTCAAAATTTTTAAAAACCTTTTATACAGTCTTTCTGTTGAACGTGTTTTTAAAACTTTTTGCACATTCAGATGTACTTTTTAATACCTTACAAAACCCAAACATAGACATTGTGTTTTGCACGAACCAAATTAAGAAAATGAAAGAATTTCTTGAAGTACAAAGGAACGAAGGGTTCGAAGACATTTGGCAAGCAAAGTTGCTCACTGCCCCATTAGAAGATGAGAAAAGGAAATCAAGAAATGATAACATGCTGGATCATCAAAGATGATAACCCCATTAGATGTTTTGCTCTGGATAGAGGAAAATGTAGCTGACAGTTTTGAGCAAGTTTACAAGCTTTCAAAACTGATCTGCACCATATCAGCTTCAACGGCTTCTGGGGAGCGTGTTTTCAGCTTTGAAAAGAATAAAAACGTATCTTCGAAATACGCAAGGGCAAGAACATTAAGTAAATTTAGCTCTTATCTCTATTGAGAAAGACATTTTAAAAGAGCTTAAAGATAACGTTAATTTTTATGATAAAGTCATAGCTCATAGACAATTTTATAAAAACTGAAAGAAGAATTGATTTCATTTACCGCTGAGCAAGTTATTACGTTTTGTTTTAAATGTAAGTTTTTATATTTCGTACGGAGTTTATTTTTGTGTTATTATCTTTTGTTTGTGTTGCTCGTTATTACTTTTTTATTTATTTAAGGATTTACTGAACTATCGTTTTGAATAAAATGAATTATTATTCTTGAAAAAGTATTTTGAACTTCTAGAAGACAGTAGCTAACCCTAAAATTATGACCAGGAATCGCCACTGGTGCGTATCCGTATTACATATACATATATTGATTAATTTTCATTGTTATTCACATTCACAATTATTATTTTTATTTAAGACCGTGATCAAGATATTCATTTTCATTTTTATTATTTGATATCTTTCCAGAATGTGGTTTTGTGGTTCTTCAAGGGACAACCTATTGGACAGACCTTTTCGTGCGGCATTTTCTATTTCAATCCGAACCAGTTCATAGTATTGATTCTGATGACTTATTATTTTTCGTTAGAAAGAAAGCATGTAAAGATCTCTTCCAGGCATATGCCCAAATATGAGGTAAAACTAAAAACAAATAAATAAAAACTGACCTTAAAAACTTAAAATTGTTTTATTTTTATTTTAAAGACTGAAGTGGATGTGTTTCGAAAGGATTCGCGTAAGCTTCCTATTGGTGACCCAGATGTCGATTGGTAGGAGACAGTCTACTTAAATATGGTTATACACCAATTTGACTACACACTAACGCTGGCAATTTGCACAAGAACATCCCCCAAGGAATTGCAAGTCCTACGAAGGCATTTGCAATGCGTTTATGCCTCGCCAAGTCGTAGAAAAATGTTTTTTTTTCGTAAATGGCAGAAATGCGTACATATTTTTGAATGTGTTGGCTAATTTCTCCTGCCAAAGGTCACTATTAGAAAAGTTGTTGATTATTCTGGCATGTTAAGAACAACGTGCATTCCTATTTATTTATCTAATCTTAAATTTTATACTGTACCAACTTTTAAATATGTTTTCACTTTAACTAGAAACATAACAGGAAGCTTGAAATAAAACAAACAAAAATCATTTCAAATAAAAAATTAAAAAATTATATTTGTGTCAAAATACAATTCAAATAAAATTTAAATCATCAAGACAATCAAGCTGTTGGAAGGGTACTCCATCAGATAATAACCAAAGCCGAAATCAAAAGGATATATTATCATAAGGACAGAAGCATGGAAGCGGAGGAGGTGCTAATGATATGGTGCAGCTTTTCCTTGCCTTTATTTTTATCAAATCTTGTGCTCCATGTCAATGAAATGTGATTTTCCAGCAAGACAATTGAATGTCTCCTAGAAATTGGTTTTGGCAAATTCGGATTAAGTTTTTAGTCACGATATTAAGAAAGGAGATAGTGAAATGCGCGACAGTTGTGGTTCCTTATACGAGTTCAAAACCGTTTTTTTTTTTTCTTTAAATTTGTGTTCTTTAATTATTACCTACCACTATTGTCGAAATTGGAAACTTTCAAACTGAAAATCATGTGTCAAAATTCTATTATTTTCCTAAAATGGTTAAATAAAAGCCAGATTGTCAAAATATAGTGATAAAGCGTAAAATCATTTTTTTATTTGAGAATTTGAATTTAAAGCCGTCAACCTCAACCGATTCACCTAAACGAAACTAAGAGAAAAATTAAAAGTTTTTCTTAACTCACCTTAATTAGCTTTGAAAACCCATTTGTTTTCACCTTCTTTTCTTTTGCATATAAAATAAAAACAGTTATTTTAATTTTTGTAAGTTTTTGCTAAAAAAAACTCAAATATTTATTTTTGTTTTTCTGTTTTAAGTTTTTGTTTTTTTTTTTTGTTTAATATAAAAATTATAACTATTAAAAAATATGCATTAAAATATATAAAATTGAATAAAAATCTAAAAAAAAGAGCAACAATAATTGTGTAATATAATTAATTATAAAATATAGTAATTAAAAAAAGTCGGTTTATGATCCTGTAACCAAAACAAATTACCAAGCCACTGTTTTTGTTTGTTGGTCAGAAGTTTTGATACCAAAAAAATAAACTGACATTCGAAATTATTGAACTTCAAAAAAAAATTACATATATTTAAAATAAAAATTAATAAAATTAAATTACATACCATTTTAGTCATTGTTGAAGAATAAATAAATAAAGTACGCTTTCAAAAGGACTTCATCGATATCCCTGCTTTCTTCATCTTTTGAATTTTCTTCATCTTTGGTATTTTCTTCGGAACGATCTTGGGATATTGTATTAAAGAATTCGTGCCATTCGACTTCTTTTATTTTGTTTATTTTTGGTTCTCTCTGAAAAAAAAACTAAAAATAAAACCATATAAATAATGCAATTGAATAAATGCAAAACGAAACCCACAATATTTAAAATAAAAATCAACCAAAAATATGAACTTACAAATCTCCGGACTTCTTGTTTAAATAATTCGCAGTCGAATTTTTCTTTTTCTTTCATATTTTTATTTTCATTTTTCTTATTTTCCGTAAGTTCATTTTCCTTGGTCTGCATCCAGTCATTGGCCAACTAAATTTGATGAAAATATTTAATTTTTAAACACAAACATTTTAAATACAAAAATAAAATTTTCTTACATTTTTTACAGCACATTTTGCCATAGAAAATAAACTTCTTAGGGACCAAACCATTTTTCTATTTTTTTTTTCACTTACACTTCACACGCGACACTACTTTCGTAATGAATTTTTTGATTTTCGGAGTCGTATTTATAGTAAATTTTTAATTTCCAAGCATACTACAATTTCTATCATGAAAATAAAGGACAGTGCTTAATCTACACAGTGCTTTTTAGGTGAAAGTTGGGCATAAGCGGACCAAACAAATGGAGGTCTTGGAGATGGCCTCCTGATGCACTTTTTACTCAAAGTGCATCTAAACCATTCAAAAAATGCATTTCACCTATCTCCGAATATCGTGGTCCAAAATGACTTGAAAGCAAGTCATGTGCGTTTGCACCTTCCGATGCACTTACAAAAATGCATTCCGTAACAGCAGTTAATATTGACGTCCGTCAGTTTGACACCTGTCACTTTTGACATTTTTGACATCTGTCATTTTTGACATCTGTCATTTTTGACATCTGTAATTTTTGACATTTGTCATTTTTGACATCTGCCATTTTTGACATCTGTCATTTTTGACATTTGTCATTTTTGACATTTGTCATTTTTGACATCTGTCATTTTTGACATCTGCCATTTTTGACATCTGTCATTTTTGACATTTGTCATTTTTGACATCTGTAATTTTTGACATTTGTCATTTTTGACATTTGTCATTTTTGGCATCTGTCATTTTTGACATCTGCCATTTTTGACATTTGTCATTTTTGACTTCTGTCATTTTTGACATCTGTCATTTTTGACATCTGTCATTTTTGACATTTGTCATTTTTGACATTTGTCATTTTTGACATCTGCCATTTTTGACATTTGTCATTTTTGACATCTGTCATTTTTGACATCTGTCAATTTTGGCTTTCACTTTTGACAGCTGTCATTTTGAACTCTGCCATTAGTATCTAGAGAACTGACTTTAAATTTTGTCCTCTCTCGCCCTAAAATATTATTCGAAAAGATTTCGAGATTATGGAAACAATTTAAATTCGGAGTCTTGCTCATTGTGCCCAAACAAGGTTGGCTTCTTAAAAATAAGACATCCGTTAAATTCAAAAATACATTTGAAAATATTCTCAATAATACTTAAAACTTTTTCTGACATAAGAATTCAGAAACATCATACAATTTATTTATGCTGAAAACTGGCAAAAAAATTACCATACATATGTATGTATAATGTAGCTAACATATGTCAAAAACAGTAGCAAAATAACCTTCTTTAAACAAATCACGGGCCTTTGGAATTTTGATACCCGATGTTTTTTCAATTTAACGATTTTATATTTTTGAAGCATCTACATAAATATTAATTCTTTACAAATCACACAAAAGTTTCTTTTTTTTTCCATTGAAGTTATAAATTATGTCCGATTGATGATAAATTATGACTCTAAAAATGCATTGTTCTCCAAAATTACTGCAGGTTGTACCCGTATTATACATACATACATATGTATATTGATTAATTTTCATTATTATTCGCGTTCACAATTATTATTTTTATTTAAGACCGTGGTCAAGATATTCATTTTCATTTTCATTTTTATTATTTGATATCTTTCCAGAATGTGGTTTTGTGGTTCTTCAAGGGACAACCTATTGGACAGACCTTTTCGTGCGGCATTTTCTATTTCAATCCGAACCAGTTCATAGTATTGATTCTGATGACTTATTATTTTTCGTTAGAAAGAAGCATGTAAAGAGCTCTTCCAGGCATATGCCCAAATATGAGGTAAAACTAAAAACAAATAAATAAAAACTGACCTTAAAAACTTAAAATTGTTTTGTTTTTATTTTTATTTTAAAGACTGAAGTGGATGTGTTTCGAAAGAATTCGCGTAAGCTTCCCATTGGTGACCCAGATGTCGATTGGGAGGAGACAGTCTGCTTAAATATGGTTATACACCAATTTGACTACACACTAACGCTGGAAATTTGCACAAGAACATCCCCCAAGGAATTGCAAGTCCTACGAAGGCATTTGCAACGTGTTTATGCCTTGCCAAGTCGTAGAAAAATGGACACATGAAGCATAGTGAAGCGGCGTTTGACCCTTAGAGTTTGTGGAATACACGTCAGCATCGATTTCAAATAATACCTTAAACGCATCTGTATGATTTGTCTTTGCTAAAATATGAAGAACTGAATCGTCATTATTTCGCTTTAAATTAACGCAAGCCCCATTCGCTATGAGCATTTTCATAATTGAAGCATTACCTTTTGCTGCAGCAAGCATCAATGGTGAAAGATCTCCGACAAGACAATTAACATTTGCTTTGTATTCTAAAAGTATACATCAACAACATTTGGGATGGTTTGAGAACATGCAATATGAAGTGCAGTTAGGTTTTTGTTTAGTGTTAGTCTTAGTCTTAGCATCAACATTTGCACCCATGCTAAGGAGCATTTTGGCTATTTCGGCCTTCGTTTCAAAATTACAATTACCGCTGTAGCTCAACTGAAAGAAATTCATAAAAAGACCTTGTGAAGCACTCAAGTGCAATGTTGTCCTTCCGTGCTCATCAGTGGCTTCAATATCAGCTTTATTTTGAAGCAGAATCTCAACTAAATCCTTACAAACATTTCTGGTAGCAATCCTAAGCAGCTCCGGACTTTTTTGAACACTGGCTCCGTGCGATAGCAGCAATTTAGTCATCACCACATCTGAATTCTTAAAGCGCGTTTCCCCAATTTGTCTGTTGCATCAACATTAAATCCATGGGTAAGAAATAGTTCTACTATCTCAACATTTTTACATTGTACAGCAATGTGTAGGAAATCACAATTGGCATCCTCATAACAGACCAAATGAAGTCCATGATCAAGAATATGTTTTAAAATGTTAATATATGAAGCTTTGATGGCTTTTGAAATTAAAATCTCAACGTCATCCTGATCAACAGAAAAACCGTATTTTATAAGGTCTTGAACAATTTCCAAAAAGTTATTTTCTAATTTGTTTGCTGCAATTGAAAATGCACTTTTGTTGGTCTCATTATTTTTATCTGGGCTGTATTTAAGAACTTCTTTGACTATTAAGGATAATCCTTTTGAAACAGCTAAGTTAAGTATCGTTTCTCCATTTTTGAATTCGATATTTATGTCGGCACCATGGTTCATCAACAACTTAGCGTCTTCACTCTTAAATGCCTGTACAGCTAGGTAAAGTGGAGTTAACATATCTTTGCAACGAGCATTGTCATCGGCTTTGCTTCTCAACAGCACTTTCATTGTTTCAACATAACCATGTTTAGATGCTAGTGCAATGCAGTTTGTCCTTCCGTTGTTACAGCATTCACGTTTGCTCCATGTTTTAAAAGCAGTTCAACAACCGAGGAGTTTTTAATATATCGTGCTGCACTGAGAAGAGGAGTAAATTGTTGTTTTGAATCATCAGTACAATTTACAGAAACACCGAGTTGCAATAGTTTTTCAGTAATTTTTCTGTTTTGTACTGCCAGATGAATACAGGAAGCACTGACATATGCTCCTCTATCTAAAAGAATATCAAATATTTTTTCGTTGCCTCTGGTTATAGCTAACATTAGAGGAGTCAAACCTCTTTCATTTGGCACATTAATGTCAGCATTGCAATTCAGAAGCAATTCAACAGTTTCTATGTCACCACATCCAACAGCATAGTGTGTGGAGTATGTGTAGGATGTGTTTTGCTTCTTTTGCTATTGGCTTTCGAACCACTGAATAAAAGCAATTTAGTTATTTCTCGGTACCCTGAACATACAGATTTACGAAGAAGAACGTATCCATTTGCTTCGGATGCACCGATGCCATATTGATTTAATAAATCCCTTATAGTTTCCAGTTTTCCATACTCAACAGCTGATAACAGTTTCCTGTTTATTTCATTCATTGTTAATGTCTAATTAAGATATAAAGTTTACAGTAATGAGGTTTTGAGTTTAATCAGTTCGTCATTCGCCTTGTTTAAATGCACATACCTTCAGCAGAGAGAAAAAACTAAATGAGAGCACCAAATTTCCTCGTCTCCGTCTCTTCGAAACCTCTTACTCTCATTTTTTATAGCGTGTTGAATTCGTATCGGTGTATACATGTTTTTACCTCGGAGAAGAGTGCACAAAAAACATCACTTCCGGGAAATGCAACATTTCTCATTTTTGTTTATTGATAGCCAAGAAGGCTATGTTTTTTAAAGTCTCATTATAATATTTGTAATTCTCATGAATTTTTTTTTAATTTTGCTAACATCTTGTCGTTTTTATATCTACAAAAATACTCCTATAATTCAAATTAATTCTAGCAAAACATTTTTGTTTGTCAATAAATAACGGAAGAAGTTATACCGGTAGTGCGTGGTGAATTTGTTTTTCTCTTCTTTTTCTCTAAGTTACAGATAGATGGCAGGAACAACCAAAACAAGAAAGGATGTGTGCAGAAAGTGTTTAACAAGGTTAAGGCTTTTTAGATTAGACTTTACTTGTATATATGGACGAGTACATGTTTTTTATAAATGAATGTAATGTTTATTTCAATAGTAATACCTTAACTATTAACTTAACTACTGTATTATCTAAAATATACTGCATTGAATTATTTTACATTGAATTATAAAAGGCGGAAATAATAAAGTTCTATAGTTTACCGGGTAGGTATATTTATATAAAATATCCATATCTTCTGCAATTGCGGTATCAATCGATATTTTCTGGAACTTAGTTTTAACGTAACATTTATTTGTCATGAATTACTTTTTCAACTTTTTTATACACCATAAAAATCAATTATAAAATTTGGCTGTGATAATAATTACTTGAACACAGCATTTTCTATGTTTATAGTTATTCAGGTTTAGCCCTTAACTTTGATTTGCATTTATTTATGAATAGCCTAAAAAGTTTAGCAAACATATATGAATAAGCCACAACTTTCCCTGACAGATTTTTCCTTGTCGCTATATAACTAAAAAATAAGATATAAATAGTTAGAACTGGAAAACTTATAAAAATGATGCATGAGACTTAAATTTTGGTTGAAGAACAAATTTGTATATTCTTTTCACAAAACCACTGAACTAGCGAGAATACAAATATTTTTACTTTTGTACAAAAGTACTTTTCGGCATATATAGTTAAGCCTTTAAAAGCAACACACTACCTTAGGGGAAAGCAGTAAGAATAGCTTATCAGTTATCACCTATTCACAAATCTTATGCAATGAAAATTGGCAACAGAAGTAACAAGTTGACGGTCTTTTTACTTAGTGTCTACTTAAATCACTTATTTTCAGCATTTTGGAAATGTCGTGAGTAATGTAAAGAAAATAAACAACGAGTACACACAAATAAAATAGGAATGGAAAAAAGAGATGAGTATATAAAAATGTTTTCAATGTTCCATGTTTACATTCTGTAACTCTCGTTTTCAATGTTCCTGCAACTCTCGCATCGACAAAATTAAGTCGATAAACTCTGAAAATTGAAACAAATCTGAGTTTTTTTGCATTTTTCAACGGTCTGAGCGAAAATTAAACGCATAAACGAGGCTTATAATACAAAAAATAATAGTAGGAGTGCTTTCAGAGTTGTATGTTTCTAGGTACTAATTCTCATTGGACTGTTGCACCACATAATTTATTTTACTTACTTAATGATTAAAACTGGCTTCAAATAACTAACTAATATTTATCTTAATGCGTAATTTAGAATTGTTTGTAAATCTTCATTGTTCTGGCACCTAACAAGAGTAATTAATTTCACTTCATATTCGAATGATATTACTCTCAAACGAACACAATGAGAGTACCAAAAAGTTGTTCATACACAATTTTGAATTTTCTTTGAACACCTCTGAACAGCTGACTACATCCGCCATTTTTCAAAGGTGGTCGCCATTTTTAAAGGTGGTGAGCAGAGAGAAAAGTTTTTTCTCTCTCGTGGTGAGTATGTACACAAACTTGCATAAGTGTTTGTTCCCCACATTTTTTTTATATGGAGTTAATACATATGCAAGTTGGTGGCCACATCACAGCTTGTAGGCTAAAAGAGAGCAACCGTCGAAGTTGGTTCTCTCTATTAGTTCTTTCTCGATGTTAAGGGCCACTGCAGCTATTATTGCTTATAGCTCCTCTTATTTTCCTCGAAAGACTGAAATGATTCTCGGCGACAAATTTTTTTTCACAAATTACTATCAAAAATACTGAATGGGAACTATGTTTTTGATCAAAAACACTTTATTTATTCATACAGTGTTTCGGTTTTTGATTGCAATCATGCAGAGTTTTTCAATTCAATTCAATTATATTTATTGAGACTTTTTTTTACATTAAATACATTTGTAAACTTAAGACTAAGAAGAAATAAAAGTAAAAATATAGCTGACTTAGATAGATGAATAGATAAATAAAAACTGTTAAACACTACAATTAAATGAAAATTCTTGACTTAGCCGCCGTACCGACATCGCTCACCGTCCGTCATAAATAAGTTTTTTTTTGTTCAATCAAATAGTGAGCAGTCAAATTTGTTTGCGGATTCTATTGCTTAAATGATTAATGCATAATATCGAGAAAAAACATATTGTTTTTTGAGGGAGAAGTCATTGAAATTTTCATTTGTTAACTAAAAAGTTAATTAACAATATGAAAATCAATAAATAATTTAAATTTTTATATATCTTATCAAAGTACAACTATTAAACTATAAATCCTGGAAGTTTCATTAAAATATCTTTAATAGTTTTTATTTATTGATTTCTTAATTAAAAGTCATAAAAATGTTCACTAACTAATTTATTTAAGAACCTACAATCCTCCTCACCCTCATTTTGGTTATTTCAAAAAACGGGCAATTGGCTAAGGACATTGTAATGGCTTTTTGCATTCGGAAAAAGACCATTATACAAAAAATCCTTTTTAAGTAAAAAATTTAAAAATTAATGTCTCCTTCTAGACTTAACTTGATTTAATGAAAAAAATAATAAATTAAATTCAAAATTACGATTTTCCTCAAAATTTTAATAAAATGTTCATTTATTGTTTTAAATTTTTGAAAATATATTTGAGTTGAAATTAAATTTTTACCAAGTCTTAGTATTGTTTTCTTATGTTTTTTATTTTGTATACAAAAACTGTCAATTCGATTTTTCTCAAAATTTTACCAGTTGTTAAAAAAGTTATTTTTCGTTGCATTTAATTATTTTAGGACATTTTTTTTCAGTTTTTTGATTTACAAAAAAAAAACGATTTTAGATTTTTTCCAAAAATATATGTACGTGTTTGGTATCACGTTACAATATATAAAATAAAATTTAATTCATTGGTTCACCTTTTTTTTAAACTTCTATGGTAAAAAAACACCCACTCAATTTTTTGAGAGTCTGTCTGCATTATTATCTGTATAACAAAATTCATTTGAAGTCGATATCTCCACTGGTTCATGAGCTCTGGACGACAAAAAAGTCGAGAAATGTCAAAATTTTCAATTCAACAAATTGGACCAATTACAATAACTTCCTATGGGAAGTTAATAACATTTGAATTTTCCCATGAAACTTATATTCGGATTCTTTTGTTTGTCTTGTTGTTTTTTTTTTAATTTTCTTCATTCCCAATCAACCAATCAAAAAACCACATTATACAGAACTAGCGGCCCGTCCCGGCTTCGCACGGGTAGACATAAATAGGTACAGATATTTAAGTTATAAGAATTATAATTAAAACGACCATAAATCACTAAATTAGAAAACATTTTTTTGTCCTATCAATAATACTCTTCGCAGCGTATGCGATGAAAGACATTTTATGGCTAATTTTTTTACACCTTCGGTTGGTTTTAATAGGAATTTCAAAAGATTTCTGTAGTAATCTAGTACTAAATATAGCCTATGTTACTCAGTGATAATGTAGCTTTCTAATGAAAAAAGAATTATTAAAATCGGTCCAGTACTTTTTGAGTTTATTCGTTACATACACAAATACAAATCTTTCCTCTTTATAATATTAAGTATAGATATTAGTATAGATATAAATAATAAATTATAACAAAAATGTCTTTTCATTGCCTCCCTCGAACTTTCACTGTGTTTGTATACATTCTTCTCTATCTTCGGTTTTTTTTAATAATCTGGAATTTTTCTTATTTTATATTGGAATTCTAGCTCATTTTTGGGCGCCAGTTAAAGCTATCATTGAAATCGATCCGGAAAAATTTTTGAATCGAAATTTGACGGTGTTTCCCTTTGATTAGAAATGAAAATTATATACCGATCGATCGGAAATCACACAAAGAATTTTTGTTGAGAAAAAAAAGTTTAATTGCACATTTATTTTTCTATTTTCCGGACGGAAATTCGTTTTCCTGAACAGCTGATACTTTTATGTTCAAAAGTGAAACGAATCGTTCCACTGATTTGTGTTCCAATTTCACACAATTCCAATGACAGATTTCTGTCAGTAAAATTTTTCGGTGGCTTTCAATCAGGAAAAATTTTTCAATGACAGAAATTTTTAATGAAAGCTATAAACGACCTGTCAAAAAAATTCCAATGTTTGTTTTCAATGATGAAAACCAATGATAGCTATAGGTATAACTGGAGCCTTACCCCCATCACAATACATTCTACACGTAAAACATGTGGAACGAACTGTTTAGGAACCATTAAAAGATGTCAGGCCGAGTGTCCTCTTCATGATAGTACTATTCAAATATATATACAAAGGAACCGCTTGAAGTTTTTAATTTTCCTCAAAAACATCCCTGCAGCAATTTATTATACCAAAATTAAATGGGAACAGAACACACAAAATTGACTAGGAACATGTTCCATTACCACCATATGATCTGATCCGGCTGTCAAAATTTTTGTTTAGTTTTGTTTTTTTCATATAGAAAAAGAGAAATACAAAATCCTCCCCATTCAAGCTAAAGCAACTTGATTTTATGAATTTGCGCAGTATAATCAAAATAAATCTATAATTTTTCAAATGCAAATATCCACCATATCCACTGTCGTCCAGGAGAGAGCTAGAGCTAGCTTCAATCCAGTATCAGTTTGCTAAGGGATGTTCATTCACCAACAATGACCGAAAAAAATAAAATAAAATCATTCCATTTAAAAAAGAAGTGAACAAGTTTATTTTTTAAGTTTCATGTAGATAAAAAATGTCTACGAGAAAAAGTACAAATAGTTTTTTTTTCTACAACAATTCTGTGGTGAAAAAATAAATAACTCATCTTACGAAATTCCAATTCTAACACGGAAAACTCATTTGCTCTGCGAAGAAGTCTTTAACTTATTCCATAACTCTTTTTTGTATCACAATAATTCGAAATAAGAAGGAAAACTCCTAAAAAATGGCGTTGGCCAGTGGATCCTTGCTAAAAGCTCAAACACCATTGCAGCAATTATTGGAGGATATCAATTTCCAGAGAACCAAGGAAATGCGACAATTGTTGAAAGACGGTGAGTTCTTTTATGTTTCTATATTTTAATCAAAATTATATAAAGCTTCTATTGGCCAAGAAAAAGTTGGCTTTCAAAGGACAAACCTAACTACTTTCCCTACCTTCTTCCTAAAATTTTAGTCTGTTATCGATTTTATCGTTGAGTCTTCAGCCCAATATAGTAGTAAGTCTGTTTGTAGGTACATCATAATGTGTTTGAAAAAGGAATATACAATGCGACTCCCCTGCATCTCACCTTGTGCATTTTAATGACGCCCAAACAAAAGCAGAGACGATAGGGTTGAGTTTATTGTTTTCACAGATAATAATAAATCGATTGATTGAATTGAATAGTTTGAAAGTATACAAAAAAATCCCCTTCTTGTGGGAGCCATTCATAACACAGAATTATTGTGATTGAACCTAAGTACCTACATGTACTTTGTAAGTCGTTACACGTTACGCAAAAAATAAATAAATAAAATAAAGTAATGTTGATGAGTAAACTTGGTTCTCTTCTGGGTGCATTTTGATGTAACTTGAGAATTTTCGTCAATGTGTACTGTACCTCCTTCTGCATCCACTTGAAACTCTGTTTGTTTTTCGTTCTTGCATCTTTTCCATGTTCTTATCT
The DNA here is from genome assembly GCA_920104205.1 of Eupeodes latifasciatus. NCBI lineage: Eukaryota > Metazoa > Arthropoda > Insecta > Diptera > Syrphidae > Eupeodes > Eupeodes latifasciatus. The sequence continues at coordinate 70,552,580 of OV049924.1, read as the reverse complement.
CCAATAGAAGATGCCATTGTTCATTTATGACCTGCTCAAGGGATAATGTATATAAATACCTATAGGTATCGCCTTACAACAAAATTGGAAGCCACCCAATTCTGTTCAAGAAGAATATTTCTGTGTATAAAAATCTCATCATACTTGATAAAGTTGATGAATGGAAATTGAGTTAGGAAAGAAAACTCATATAAAAATGTTATCTATGTAAAATTATAACACCAACAATGAAAACCTTATCTTGTCAGTTTTCTGTTGTCTTCTATTTTTTATCAATTTTTGTAAACATTTAACTATTTGGAATCTCATGCCTTCTTGAGAAGTTTTACTTTTATTATATGTATTTTTATAAAAATTTAAAACATTTATGTAGATAGAAATTTTCTTCCCACATCGCTTTAAATTTTCGCTTTAAATTTGAAAAAAAGACACAAATGATATGGAATTAAAAAATTGATGCCGCAAAAAGATTAAGCAAAGCTGATAGGGTTTCGATTTGTATTTAAACAATTTAAGCAATTTTTGTATGGAATTTTTGCACTTTTTTAAGTATAAAACTTATAAACTGTTATCCTACTAATGTACTAATTTTCTTCCGTACATTATTGATTGTAAAACAAAATGGCACTCTATATTTTTGAAATCATAAGACAACAGACACTCTAATAAGTGACCCTAATTCCTCAGGATTATAAACTGCCACATAAAAGATCCGATTAGTTAAAAGTAATTAAGGGATAGATTATTTGTTTATTTATGAAGGAAAAGGTGTATAGAAAAGCCCAACACTTTAGTTGTATAAAAGGTTATTATCATGACATATTTAAGTCTTTATCTGTGGGTGGTTGGATGCTGTAGGAATTGATGGCCCCGAGCTGTATCGTTTACTACACATCAAGTTCTTATATTACCTCCACATTCGTAAACGTCGCATATTGGTCTTGACGTTCTAAACTTGTAAGCGCGGGTGTTTTGACCAAAGCTTGGAAGTTAGTGCATTTAACTAACGACTCGGTCACGTTTAAAAAGCATAATCCTTACTAAAGAGACGCGGAAAACAACCTTTTAAAATAGCAACGAGCCCGGAGTACGATCTCGGTGACTACAATGCTAAAGTCAGGAATGAAAAGGTCTTTGGCGGATTAGTTGGAAAGCACAATCTCCACGAAAACGACAACAGATATTACTTCTGACGAATTGACTTTGCAGCAGCTATACGATGATAAGTACCATACAAATCATACCGATACACACAGCAACCTGCCGACCTCTAATCAGTCGAAATGACAAGTGCTAATTGGCGCAACGTTTACTCTGACCACTTTCTTAATGTGACCAAGTTGAGAGCATGACTCTCCCAACGAAAAGAAAGTAAAGGCCGCACAATGGAAGAAATTAAATCCTGCATGCCTTAGCACATAAGAGAATGCCAGAGACTACAGTGAACAATTGAACGGAAAATTCTCAGGCGTGGGACCGTGATATCATTAAATAACTGAGACTACCACAGTCTATCAGCTATCAAGAAAAGATTCTTGGTATGATGATGAATTCTAGAGCAAAATGCATGAATGCAAATGTTGCAAAGAAAAGCAGAGCAGCTAAAGAATAGTACCGGGGAAAAAGAAAAAAAAACTCTGCGTAGCTGGTTATAAAGGGTGTCCCAAAATTAACGCAAGATTTGAATTTTCCGCCATTTGTGCAGTGAAGTGTTGGCAACCCTAAAAACAAGCAATTTGACAGCTAACAGTATAGGGTTATTAAAAATGGAGCGTTACACGAGAGAAGAGAGTTCGTTGAATGGATTATTGAACATCAACAAATGGACCCTGATTTTTCGAGCAAAATCATCCTAAGCGATGAAGCACATTTTCATCTTGATGGCTTTGTCAATCGCCAAAATTGCCGCATTTGGGGTTCGGAGAACCCACATGTGATTGTCGAAAAACAAATGCATCCACAACGCGTGACTGTATGGTGTGGGTTTTGGGCTGGAGGCATAATTGGGCCATATTTTTTTGAAAATGATGCTGGTCAAGCAGTGATTGTTACTGGTGCTCGATATCGCGACATGATTACACAGTTCTTTCTGCCAAAATTGGATGATATTGATGTGTCCAATATGTGGTTTCAACAAGACGGTGCCACATGTCATACAGCCCGTGAAACAATTCAATTACTGCATGAGACATTTCCAGGTCGTGTACTCTCTCGTTTCGGTGATCAAAATTAGCCTCCTAGATCGTGTGATTTAACACCATTAGACTTCTTTTTATGGGGTTATTTGAAATCACAAGTCTATGTCAACAAGCCTACAACCACCCGTGCATTAAAGGAGGAGATTCAACGCTGCATCAACGAAATTCAGCCACATTTATGCAGAATGGTCATGGAAAATTTCAACAAAAGAGTGCGCATGTGCATGCAAAGCCGTGGAGGCCATTTGTCCGATGTGTTATTCCATACATAACCCTATCCTATGTACTTTACGAGTCAATAAAAATATAACTATCAAAAGACTAAAAACGGCGTTTTCTATTAATTCAAATCTTGCGTTAATTTTGGGACACCCTTTAGAACCAGCACGCACTCCTCGAAACAGCGAAGTAACAGGCAATGGAAGGGGTTAAGAAACTGATCCAAAAGCTTTCCGGCGGCTCGGCATGAACCAGCTCATCAACAAAGTATGGGAAGAGGAAAGTATGCCCGATCAATATTTCCAATCGATAAAAAAGCCGATGTCCTGCAAAACTTACAGAAGCATATCCCCGCTTAATGTTGCCTACAAAATCCTTTCCAACGTATTATATGAGCATCTTAAACCTTTCTGCAACACTATGATCGGCATATACCAGTGGGGGCTTCACACTAGGCAGATCAACGATAGAAACAAATATTCACATTAAGGCAAATTCTGGAATCCAACTAATATCAAGTCGAAATCTATTACCAAGTTTTGCAGAGTATTTAGTATTCTTAGTATAACAACTCAAATTAGACTACTGAACCAACCATTATTGAATTCGTTCTAAATACGAAGTTTAAATGCAGGTTTAAACTGTTTATTGCATTTATGTCCGTGGTGTGATGGTTAGTGCGTGGGACTTAAATGCCAGAGGCCTTGCCATCTAAAGTGTTTTTTTTTTCATGGGTACTGCCTCTTTAGAAGAATTGAAAAACCCTCCAAGAGTAATTCTTATTATGAAAAGTGCTTTCTTAAATTAGCCGTATTGTGCTTTAAACTGTAGGACCCTTCATCTCAAGTAACATTACTCGCACATAGAAGTGGCTGAGACTTGTAAGTCACTAGGCCTTAGTTCTCAAGAGACTGTTGCCCACCTAATTTATTTATTTATGGAAAGTTGTAAGTTGTATTTTTTAAATTTGTTTCTTACCAAAACGCTTTTTATTGTAACAGAATTTGCAAGCTAAGAACGTTTCTAATATTTTTTCCACCACTGTACGTACTAGATATAGCTTTAGACAGAAAAGCTTCAAAGTGGTGACCAACAAATTGATAAAAAAAATGTTAGTTTTCGCCTCATTCAATTGAAATTTGTTCAATTCAATGAAAAAAGAAAATGCGTATACGCCCGAGAAAACTGCTTTTATATTGTTTCGTTACACTTTTGTTATGAACACAGACTTCAAAATTTCGAGGTTTATTTTTATTCGTAAGTGGCATAAAGGCGTACATTTTTTTGAATAAATTAAATAAATAAATAAATTAGGTGGCGCAACAGTCCGTAGAGAACCAGGGCCTAGTGACTTACAACTCTCAACCATTCCTGTGTGCGAGTAATTGCAGGGATGGAGGGGACCTACAGTTTATATGCCGAATCCCAAAGGCTAATTTGAGAAAGCACTTTTCATGACAAGAATTACTCTTGGAGAATTTGTCAATTCCTCGCAAGAGGCAGTACCCGTGAAAAAACTTTAGGTGGTACAGGCAGGGATCGAACCCAAGACCTCTCGCATGACAGTCCAACGCACTAACCGTCATGCCACGGGTACTACACATTTTTTTTTACCGTTTGATACATTTTTTTGAATGTGTTGGCTAATTTCTCCTGCCAAAGGTCACTATTAGAAAAGTTGTTGATTATTCTGGCATGTTAAGAACAACGTGCATTCCTATTTATTTATCTAATCTTAAATTTTATACTGTACCAACTTTTAAATATGTTTTCACTTTAACTAGAAACATAACAGGAAGCTTGAAATAAAACAAACAAAAATCATTTCAAATAAAAAATTAAAAAATTATATTTGTGTCAAAATACAATTCAAATAAAATTTAAATCATCAAGACAATCAAGCTGTTGGAAGGGTACTCCATCAGATAATAACCAAAGCCGAAATCAAAAGGATATATTATCATAAGGACAGAAGCATGGAAGCGGAGGAGGTGCTAATGATATGGTGCAGCTTTTCCTTGACTTTGTTTTTATCAAATCTTGTGCTCCATGTCAATGAAATGTGATTTTCCAGCAAGACAATTGAATGTCTCCTAGAAATTGGTTTTGGCAAATTCGGATTAAGTTTTTAGTCACGATATTAGAAAAGGAGATAGTGAAATGCGCGACAGTTGTGGTTTCTTATACGAGTTCAAAAGCGTTTTTTTTTCTTTAAATTTGTTTTCTTTAATTATTACCTACCACTATTGTCGAAATTGGAAACTTTCAAACTGAAAATCATGTGTCAAAATTCTATTATTTTCCTAAAATGGTTAAATAAAAGCCAGATTGTCAAAATATAGTGATAAAGCGTAAAATCATTTTTTTATTTGAGAATTTGAATTTAAAGCCGTCAACCTCAACCGATTCACCTAAACGAAACTAAGAGAAAAATTAAAAGTTTTTCTTAACTCACCTTAATTAGCTTTGAAAACCCATTTGTTTTCACCTTCTTTTCTTTTGCATATAAAATAAAAAACAGTTATTTTAATTTTTGTAAGTTTTTGCTAAAAAAAACTCAAATATTTATTTTTGTTTTTCTGTTTTAAGTTTTTGTTTTTTTTGTTTAATATAAAAATTATAACTATTAAAAAATATGCATTAAAATATATAAAATTGAATAAAAATCTAAAAAAAGAGCAACAATAATTGTGCAATATAATTAATTATAAAATATAGTAATTAAAAAAAGTCGGTTTATGATCCTGTAACCAAAACAAATTACCAAGCCACTGTTTTAGTTTGTTGGTCAGAAGTTTTGATACCAAAAAAATAAACCGACATTCGAAATTATTGAACTTCAAAAAAAAAAAAAAAAAATTACATATATTTAAAATAAAAATTAATAAAATTAAATTACATACCATTTTAGTCATTGTTGAAGAATAAATAAATAAAGTACGCTTTCAAAAGGACTTCATCGATATCCCTGCTTTCATCATCTTTTGAATTTTCTTCATCTTTGGTATTTTCTTCTGAACGATCTTGAGATATATTAAAGAATTCGTGCCATTCAACTTCTTTTATTTTGTTTATTTTTGGTTCTCCCTGAAAAAAAAAACTAAAAATAAAACCATATAGATAATGCAATTGAATAAATGCAAAACAAAACCCACAATATTTAAAATAAAAATCAACCAAAAATATGAACTTACAAATCTCCGGACTTCTTGTTTAAATAATTCGCAGTCGAATTTTTCTTTTTCTTTCATATTTTTATTTTCATTTTTCTTATTTTCCGTAAGTTCATTTTCCTTGGTCTGCATCCAGTCATTGACCAGCTAAATTTGATGAAAATATTTAATTTTTAAACACAAACATTTTAAATACAAAAATAAAATTTTCTTACATTTTTTACAGCACATTTTGCCATAGAAAATAAACTTCTTAGGGACCAAACCATTTTTCTATTTTTTTTTTCACTTACACTTCACACGCGACACTACTTTCGTAATGAATTTTTTGATTTTCGGAGTCGTATTTATAGTAAATTTTTAATTTCCAAGCATACTACAATTTCTATCATGAAAATAAAGGACAGTGCTTAATCTACACAGTGCTTTTTAGGTGAAAGTTGGGCATAAGCGGACCAAACAAATGGAGGTCTTGGAGATGGCCTCCTGATGCACTTTTTACTCAAAGTGCATCTAAACCATTCAAAAAATGCATTTCACCTATCTCCGAATATCGTGGTCCAAAATGACTTGAAAGCAAGTCATGTGCGTTTGCACCTCCCGATGCACTTACAAAAATGCATTCCGTAACAGCAGTTAATATTGACGTCCGTCAGTTTGACACCTGTCACGTTTGACATCTGTCATTTTTGACATCTGTCATTTTTGACATCTGTAATTTTTGACATCTGTAATTTTTGACATTTGTCATTTTTGACAGCTGTAATTTTTGACATCTGTTATTTTTGACATCTGTCATTTTTGACATTTGTCATTTTTGACATCTGCCATCTTTGACATTTGTCATTTTTGACATATGTCATTTTTGACATTTGTCATTTTTGACATTTGTCATTTTTGACATCTGTCATTTTTGACATTTGTCATTTTTGACATCTGTCATTTTTGACATCTTGTCATTTTTGACATCTGTCTTTTGACAGCTGTCATTTTGAACTCTGCCATTAGTGTCTAGAGAACTGACTTTAAATTTTGTCCTCTCTCGCCCTAAAATATTATTCGAAAAGATTTCGAGATTATGGAAACAATTTAAATTCGGAGTCTTGCTCATTGTGCCCAAACAAGGTTGGCTTCTTAAAAATAAGACATGCGTTAAATTCAAAAATACATTTGAAAATATTCTCAATAATACTTAAAACTTTTTCTGACATAAGAATTCAGAAACATCATACAATTTATTTATGCTGAAAACTGGCAAAAAAAATTACCATGTAGATATAGCTAACATACATACATATGTCAAAAACATTAGCAAAATAACCTTCTTTAAACAAATCACGGGCCTTTGGAATTTTGATACCCGATGGTTTTTCAATTTAACAATTATATTTTTTGAAGCATCCAAATATTAATTCTTTAAAAATCACACAAAATTTTCTTTTTTTTTCATTTAATAAAATTATGTCCGATTAATGATAAATTATGATTCTAAAAATGCATTGTTCTCCAAATGGCTGCAGTGCGTATCAGGGGCTATTCCTTATAGTTAGCTGAATTTTTTTTAATAAATATAATTTTGTAATATGTATATTATTTGCTAATTGAATTACTAACCAAAACTCAACAGCTGACTATAATGTTAAAAAATTCAGTTGTAGTTACATTATATGCAAGTTTTCTACAAATCTTCATTTCATGCAATAAAACTCTCATACAATAATTTATAATTTATATTAAAGCATTGGGCTTTTGGGCATCGCAAAAATTTGCGCTACCAAATTTCATACATTCTACACAAACAGATTTATGCACACATTCGAAAAAAAAACCTATAAAAATAAACAGAAGGGTGAGCCCAAAAAAAAGCGATAACCAGGCGAAATATACAACACATTAAAGGCACACAACACAACTGACACAAAATGACAAAAGACAAAAGAGTCGCAACCATGAGTTTGATGTCTCCTTTCTTTATACTTCGTATGGATTATGTGAGGAAAAACAAGACCGACGAATCGAACATGATCGTCGAACACGGCGAAAATTCATACCATTCGTTTTTAAAAGTAGAAAATTGTGTTAGGTTATTTTTATTTGTGTGAAATAAGGTTTGCTAGCGAACTTGACCCAGCAAGACAGGAATATGTTCGTTGGTTAGCGCTCTTTTTATTTTTAGTGATAATACTGATTTTTGGTGTCGATGTGTGGGGAAGGAGAAAATGGAACACAGGTGTTTGAGTTTAGTAGGCGGATTTTTCAAATGTTAAATAAGAAATAGTTTTTGTGTGAAAGCGGTTTTTATCTTGAAAGGAAAGTGACTTAAGCAAGTGCATTTTATTATAAATAAAGTTTTATTAGTTGAATATTGGATGTGTTATAATCGGTATGATTTTTATGTTCATATTTCTTATTGCAATTATTATTAACATAACTCCATACCAATTCATACATGATAGAGGTTAGGCTACTTGATTTCTTTAGAACAGCTCAAATCAAAACAAGCATTTTATTTTTAATGGAAGACATTTTTTTAAATAACAGTATCTAGTAGGTACTTACAACTAAGAATTATAAGCGGGTTCAAGTGAAACTATTAAGTCAAAATTTGGGAACAAATAAATAATTTGTTAAGTATGTATCTAAAGACATTTTTACTTGCGACATATAGGAACTATATGTACATATATGGCGAGTATTGGTTTCGTAAAAAAATTCGAACTCGAAATTTTAATCAAACAAGGCATTAGAATGGTAGAGGAGTCGAAAAAAGTGGGTCCCCCGCTTGCGTAAATCTGTCTGTCTGCCCTCATCTCTACATTCCGAACTATTGGATTCGATTGAGTTCAAAAAGGAAAATTAAGGTTTTAAGCAGATTTTTTTTTCTAAGAGTAAAAATAACAGTGGTTCCATACAAATGCCAAAAATCGAATAACCAACCGAAAGATTTTTACTAAATTTTACCTTGATAATTTTCTTAACTTAATTTCTTTCTATAAAAAAATAATTGCTTGGTATTGTTTCAGAAGGGTACCCCTCATAGAACCTTTATTTCGTTTTTAAGTTTACTCAAGAATTAATGAACCAATGTCAATAATTTTTTTCTTCACAAGCTCTTATAAAGTCTGTTCTTTGAGGATTTTTCTAGATCAGAACAGCACAGGACAGCACAGTTTCATGAGAAACGTCAGATCAAGTTAGAACAGTCAGTTAAACGTCAGTTGTCACAAAAAAAAAAACAAAACAAATTGCAAATTGTGTGAATTTTTCGTTTCTCGCTTATTTTTTTCATTTTTTGTGTTTTTACTGTGAAAAATATTATTAAAAATTATTGAAATGGAAAATCAAGTGATTGCTAAGATAATACTAAATGAAAATGTTAGTGGTTCAGACACCGATAGTGACTTTTCGTCGTATTCCTCTTCAGATGATTGGAATGAAAGTGTGACGAATGTTATTTATTACCTTTTCTTTGATGAAATGTAAAAGAAATTGCATTGAAAGTTATTATATTATATTTTATAATTATTTAATTAAACAAATAAAACAAGTTGGCAAAATAACTTTATTTTAATTTTTTTAAATCACGAGAAAAAAACACAAAGCACATCCAAATCAAAACGTAAACAAAAAAAATGACAACTTCCATTTTGACATTTCTCACGATTCTGTTCTAACCTGATCTGACCTGATCTGACTCAAAAGCAAGAACAGAAAATCTTGTTCTAAACTGTTCTAGGTTTGTCAATGAACAGAAAAGTAGAACAGTTCAGCACAGAAAAAACCTCAATGAACAGCAAAAAGCTGTACTTTTCTGTCTAGAACAGTCCAGCACAGCGTCACTGAACAGACTTATAATGTCTTTATAATATTTGATGATCAATAATGTCAACACTTTGTTTGGATTTTTATGAAAATATAATTCGTTGCTTATTTATTCTTTAAGAAACACTGAAAACTATATGATAAATTGAACATTACCAGAACGAAAAAAATAACAAAGTAAGAGAACATAACGACTTATGCACCTGCATAGAATCAAATTCAATTCTTTTTTAAATTAAATTAAAAAATATAATACAAATTGTATGAAGTTTAATTTTCAAATAATTGTATTCTATACACATTTCTATTTCACTTTGAAGCCATTGTATGAATTGTAATTCTTTGACCAGCTAGATATTGAAATTATTAACCACTGTAAGTATAAGGAGCAGTGAATTCCAATCGACTGTTTTACTTTTAGCATGTATGAATCGGTACACTGTACGACTTAAGGATGGTGATTCAGATTATTTTTTATTTTTTTTGGATTTTGGATATATTCGATTAAAATAATTATATATTAAAAAACTATTAGGTATTTAAACAATTTTGGGCATTTATAAAATAATGTATCAATCAATATACGTAACTATACCATCATAATTTTCAATTTTTATAACTTGTGTATGGACACATAATATCCAGTTTTAGGCTATAAGTCGTTTTAAACAGATTCTTCTTTGTATGTTTAAAAATAGATACTTTATTTTAATGATATTGGTTTAACAATAGGAACTTTTATTTTGATAGGAATCGAAATGGAATCCAATACTTATCAAGCAAAGACCATAATTGAACAATTACTAGAAAAACCATTTAGAACAAGATCGTTTTCGGAGAAGCTAATAATAGTCAATAATGGGCGTCCATGTCCAAAGCTTACAGATTTAAAATCAACACATAAGGATAGACACAGGGAGTATACTTGAAACTTCAGCGAAAATCAATATTCCCTTTACCAATGGCTAGCTGGTTGCGAGAATAAAAAGAAATTGTTTTGTTGGCCTTGTTTGCTTTTTTCTGGTATCTGTTCCGCCTGGAGTTTTTCGGGTGTGGAAAATCTTAACACTCTAACTACACTTAAAAAAAAACACAAGCTAAGTGCCTCCCATTTGCAATGTGTAATTAAACTAGCTACCTTTGGTCAGACTAGGATAGATGAAGCTTTAAGTTCCCAGTTAAAAGATGCTAATACACAACATAACATTATGGTGAAAAAAAATCGTGAGGTGTTGAAACGTCTTATAGATGTAACATGATTTCTTGCAAACCAGGAGTTGTCATTTAGAGGCCACAATGAATCAAGTTCATCTTTAAACCGAGTCAACTATATATTGAACTACTTAATTTACTAAAACAATATGATCCAATTCTATCTCAACACCTTGAAACATCAACAGTTTTTAAAGGAACCTCAATGGCTATCCAAAATGATTTATAATCAAAGCTGTTGCTGACCTTTTACGCGATCAAATTTCCGATATAGTCAAACAGTCAGAGTTTGTTGCAATTATGCTTGATGAGACTCCTGACATTCAATTAAAGTCCCAATTATCAATTGTTTTTCGATATTACTTAAAGAAAAAAATTCTAGAAACATTTATTGGATTTATCGATGTAAGCTCAGGGAGGACTGCAGACGATTTATTTAAAATAGTCGAGACTCTCTTGGAAAAGTATGAAATTCAAGATAAACTTGTTGCACAGACTTACGACGGAGCTTCCGTTATGAGTGGTCATTTGAATGGACTTCAAGTGAAGGTGAAGACTATTTGTCCGAAAGAAATATTTGTTCATTGTTACGCCCACGTTTTAAATTTAGTTCTGTCTCAAGGGTTAAGTAATATAAGAGAGTGTAGGATATTTTTTAGCACTCTGAATGGCACTGCAACGTTTGCATCACATTCAAGCAAAAAAAAGTTATCTTTAAAAGAAGTGTTAAAAAGAAAAATTCCAGGGTTAGCCCCAACAAGATGGAGCTTCAGTTCTCGACTTGTAAATATAGTCCACTCCTACAAAGAAAACGTTCAACAATATTTTGAAGGCATCCAAGATAATGTGACAAATATATGGGACAGTAATGATTGAATGGCTGCAACGGGTTATTCAAAATTTTTAAAAACCTTTTATACAGTCTTTCTGTTGAACGTGTTTTTAAAACTTTTTGCACATTCAGATGTACTTTTTAATACCTTACAAAACCCAAACATAGACATTGTGTTTTGCACGAACCAAATTAAGAAAATGAAAGAATTTCTTGAAGTACAAAGGAACGAAGGGTTCGAAGACATTTGGCAAGCAAAGTTGCTCACTGCCCCATTAGAAGATGAGAAAAGGAAATCAAGAAATGATAACATGCTGGATCATCAAAGATGATAACCCCATTAGATGTTTTGCTCTGGATAGAGGAAAATGTAGCTGACAGTTTTGAGCAAGTTTACAAGCTTTCAAAACTGATCTGCACCATATCAGCTTCAACGGCTTCTGGGGAGCGTGTTTTCAGCTTTGAAAAGAATAAAAACGTATCTTCGAAATACGCAAGGGCAAGAACATTAAGTAAATTTAGCTCTTATCTCTATTGAGAAAGACATTTTAAAAGAGCTTAAAGATAACGTTAATTTTTATGATAAAGTCATAGCTCATAGACAATTTTATAAAAACTGAAAGAAGAATTGATTTCATTTACCGCTGAGCAAGTTATTACGTTTTGTTTTAAATGTAAGTTTTTATATTTCGTACGGAGTTTATTTTTGTGTTATTATCTTTTGTTTGTGTTGCTCGTTATTACTTTTTTATTTATTTAAGGATTTATTGAACTATCGTTTTGAATAAAATGAATTATTATTCTTGAAAAAGTATTTTGAACTTCTAGAAGACAGTAGCTAACCCTAAAATTATGACCAGGAATCGCCACTGGTGCGTATCCGTATTACATATACATATATTGATTAATTTTCATTATTATTCGCGTTCACAATTATTATTTTTATTTAAGACCGTGATCAAGATATTCATTTTCATTTTTATTATTTGATATCTTTCCAGAATGTGGTTTTGTGGTTCTTCAAGGGACAACCTATTGGACAGACCTTTTCGTGCGGCATTTTCTATTTCAATCCGAACCAGTTCATAGTATTGATTCTGATGACTTATTATTTTTCGTTAGAAAGAAGCATGAGGTAAAATTAAAAACAAATATGCAAATAAAAAATGACCTTAAAAACTTAAAATTGTTTTATTTTTATTTTTATTTTAAGGACTGAAGTGGATGTGTTTCGAAAGGATTCACGTAAGCTTCCTATTGGTGACCCAGATGTCGATTGGGAGGAGACAGTCTACTTAAATATGGTTATACACCAATTTGACTACACACTAACGCTGGCAATTTGCACAAGAACATCCCCCAAGGAATTGCAAGTCCTACGAAGGCATTTGCAATGCGTTTATGCCTCGCCAAGTCGTAGAAAAATGTTTTTTTTTTCGTAAATGGCAGAAATGCGTACATATTTTTGAATGTGTTGGCTAATTTCTCCTGCCAAAGGTCACTATTAGAAAAGTTGTTGATTATTCTGGCATGTTAAGAACAACGTGCATTCCTATTTATTTATCTAATCTTAAATTTTATACTGTACCAACTTTTAAATATGTTTTCACTTTAACTAGAAACATAACAGGAAGCTTGAAATAAAACAAACAAAAATCATTTCAAATAAAAAATTAAAAAATTATATTTGTGTCAAAATACAATTCAAATAAAATTTAAATCATCAAGACAATCAAGCTGTTGGAAGGGTACTCCATCAGATAATAACCAAAGCCGAAATCAAAAGGATATATTATCATAAGGACAGAAGCATGGAAGCGAAGGAGGTGCTAATGATATGGTGCAGCTTTTCCTTGGCTTTATTTTTATCAAATCTTGTGCTCCATGTCAATGAAATGTAATTTTCCAGCAAGACAATTGAATGTCTCCTAGAAATTGGTTTTGGCAAATTCGGATTAAGTTTTTAGTCACGATATTAAGAAAGGAGATAGTGAAATGCGCGACAGTTGTGGTTCCTTATACGAGTTCAAAAGCGTTTTTTTTTTTCTTTAAATTTGTGTTCTTTAATTATTACCTACCACTATTGTCGAAATTGGAAACTTTCAAACTGAAAATCATGTGTCAAAATTCTATTATTTTCCTAAAATGGTTAAATAAAAGCCAGATTGTCAAAATATAGTGATAAAGCGTAAAATCATTTTTTTATTTGAGAATTTGAATTTAAAGCCGTCAACCTCAACCGATTCACCTAAACGAAACTAAGAGAAAAATTAAAAGTTTTTCTTAACTCACCTTAATTAGCTTTGAAAACCCATTTGTTTTCATCTTCTTTTCTTTTGCATATAAAATAAAAACAGTTATTTTAATTTTTGTAAGTTTTTGCTAAAAAAAACTCAAATATTTATTTTTGTTTTTCTGTTTTAAGTTTTTGTTTTTTTTTTGTTTAATATAAAAATTATAACTATTAAAAAATATGCATTAAAATATATAAAATTGAATAAAAATCTAAAAAAAAGAGCAACAATAATTGTGTAATATAAATAATTATAAAATATAGTAATTAAAAAAAGTCGGTTTATGATCCTGTAACCAAAACAAATTACCAAGCCACTGTTTTTGTTTGTTGGTCAGAAGTTTTGATACCAAAAAAATAAACCGACATTCGAAATTATTGAACTTCAAAAAAAAAAAAAATTACATATATTTAAAATAAAAATTAATAAAATTAAATTACATACCATTTTAGTCATTGTTGAAGAATAAATAAATAAAGTACGCTTTCAAAAGGACTTCATCGATATCCCTGCTTTCTTCATCTTTTGAATTTTCTTCATCTTTGGTTTTTTCTTCGGAACGATCTTGGGATATATTAAAGAATTCGTGCCATTCGACTTCTTTTATTTTGTTTGTTTTTGGTTCTCCCTGAAAAAAAAACTAAAAATAAAACCATATAAATAATGCAATTGAATAAATGCAAAACGAAACCCACAATATTTAAAATAAAAATCAACCAAAAATATGAACTTACAAATCTCCGGACTTCTTGTTTAAATAATTCGCAGTCGAATTTTTCTTTTTCTTTCACATTTTTATTTTCATTTTTCTTATTTTCCGTAAGTTCATTTTCCTTGGTCTGCATCCAGTCATTGACCAACTAAATTTGATGAAAATATTTAATTTTTAAACACAAACATTTTAAATACAAAAATAAAATTTTCTTACATTTTTTACAGCACATTTTGCCATAGAAAATAAACTTCTTAGGGACCAAACCATTTTTCTATTTTTTTTTCACTTACACTTCACACGCGACACTACTTTCGTAATGAATTTTTTGATTTTCGGAGTCGTATTTATAGTAAATTTTTAATTTCCAAGCATACTACAATTTCTATCATGAAAATAAAGGACAGTGCTTAATCTACACAGTGCTTTTTAGGTGAAAGTTGGGCATAAGCGGACCAAACAAATGGAGGTCTTGGAGATGGCCTCCTGATGCACTTTTTTCTTAAAGTGCATCTAACCTAGACAAAAAATTGCATTTCACCTACATATCTCCGAATATAGTGGTCCAAAATGACTTGAAAGCAAGTCATGTGCGTTTGCACCTCCCGATGCACTTACAAAAATGCATTCCGTAACAGCAGTTAATATTGACGTCCGTCCGTTTGACACCTGTCACTTTTGACATCTGTCATTTTTGACATCTGTAATTTTTGACATTTGTCATTTTTGGCATCTGTCATTTTTGACATCTGCCATTTTTGACATTTGTCATTTTTGACATATGTCATTTTTGACATCTGTCATTTTTGACATTTGTCATTTTTGACATCTGTCATTTTTGACATTTGTCATTTTTGACATCTGTCATTTTTGACATCTTGTCATTTTTGACATTTGTCATTTTTACCATCTGTCAATTTTGGCTTTCACTTTTGACAGTTGTCATTTTGAACTCTGCCATTAGTATCTAGAGAACTGACTTTAAATTTTGTCCTCTCGCCCTAAAATATTATTCGAAAAGATTTCGAGATTATGGAAACAATTTAAATTCGGAGTCTTGCTCATTGTGCCCAAACAAGGTTGGCTTCTTAAAAATAAGACATGCGTTAAATTCAAAAATACATTTGAAAATATTCTCAATAATACTTAAAACTTTTTCTGACATAAGAATTCAGAAACATCATACAATTTATTTATGCTGAAAACTGGCAAAAAAAATTACCATGTAGATATAGCTAACATATGTACATATGTCAAAAACAGTAGCAAAATAACCTTCTTTAAACAAATCACGGGCCTTTGGAATTTTGATACCCGATGGTTTTTCAATTTAGGTTAGGTTAGGTTAGGTTAATGTGGCTGTGGATACAAAAACCACACACTTAGGCCAGAAGAAAGGCCCATTGTGATACCACATGAATCTAGAGAATTACTTCCCACTAGTCGAACCATTTTGAGCTTTTTATAAAGCGAAGGAGATATCTGATATCCTTTTTAGCTAGTTCACTGGGATCATCAAAAGAGTATTCACCCAGATGAAGTTTGCGTCTTCGTGAAAGAGCAGGGCAGGTGCAGAGGAGGTGAGAGATTGATTCTTCTTCCTCATCGTCCATGCAGCTCCTGCAGAAGTCATTTGAGGCTACACCAAGTCGTATTGCGTGTCTGCCTATAAGACAGTGTCCCGTAAGGACACCTATTAGGGAGCTAATATGAAGTCTGCTTTGGGATAACAAGTCTTTAGAGCGCTTTAGGTCCAATGAAGGCCATATTTGTTTTGTGGCTGCGCATGTTGGTAAATTGTACCACCTAGAGTTTGCTATCTCGAAAGCTTTTTCTTTTAGCAGAAGTTTACATGTAGCTATCGGTATACCTATCTTCTCCCTTTCAGGTGAAATAGGTATGACGGTTCCATTTTTAGCGAGTTCATCGGCTCTACAATTTCCTGCGATGTCTCTGTGGCCCGGCACCCAGCATAGGTGAATGTTAAATTGCTGCGCCATCTCCATAAGAGATGATCGACAATCGAGGGCCGTTAGAGAGTTGGTTGAGACACCGTCAAGAGACTTGATAGCAGCCTGACTGTCAGAGAAGATGCGTATATCAGAAGTTGATATCACGTTTTCTCTTAGCCAGGAGAGAACCTCTTTGATCGCTAAAATTTCCGCTTGGAAGACGCACAATGATTAGGGAGGCGGAATGAGATGCTTAGATTAAGCTTTTCTGAGTACATACCACTACCAACTCCCTCATTTGTCTTGGATCCATCTGTATAAAAATGGATGCTTTTGTCATCCAGGAGTTTTTTGTCTTCCCATTCATCCCTTGATGGGATGGACACCTGGAAGTTTTTACCAAATTGGGGTTTTGGGATAGTGTAGTCTATGTACTTTGGTATAGAACCAAAGAGGTTCAGAATGATGGAGTGCCCAACATTGTTGTTGGTCCACTGAGATGAGGCGTTGAGTCTTATGGCTGTACTCGCTGCCACTTGTTTGCTGAAAATGTCGAGGGGTGTCAGATGGAGGAGAGTGTCCAACGCTGCTGAGGGTGTGGTTCTCAAAGCCCCGCTAATGCAGAGACATGCAGTGCGTTGGACTCTGCTGAGTTTGTCGCAATATGTGACTTTCTCCAGTGCAGTCCACCACACTGCAACCCCGTGCATAAGTATTGGTCGGATGACCGATGTGTATAGCCAATAAGTTATGCGAGGTTGAAAACCCCATTTGTTTCCTATGGCTTTCTTGCAAAGGAAAAGAGCTGCTGTAGCTTTTTTAACTCTTTCCTGAATATTAGGTTTCCAACTCAATTTTTTGTCCAATATCAGACCAAGATATTTGGCCTCATTGTTGAAAATTAGTGGTACACCTTTTATTGAGGGAGGTACAATTTCTGGGATCTTGTATTTCCGCGTAAAAAGGACGAGGTCTGTTTTTTGAGGATTAATACTAAGTCCACAGTGATCTGCCCATCTAGTGAGCATATTGAGTGCGTTTTGGAGGAGGTCTCTCAGTGTATTAGGATGTTCTCCTATGACGGCGATAGCAACATCATCGGCATACGCAATCACTCTGTAGCCTTCTCTCTCAAGGGATATTAGTAGCTCGTTAACCACTATGTTCCACAGGAGAGGGGACAGAACACCACCTTGCGGAGTGCCTCTACTGACAGACCTTTTCGCACAAAAATCCCCCATCTTAGAGTTGATGATCCTGCTTTTTAGCATTAGATTTATCAATTCACAGAGTGAGTATTCGACGTTTAGGGTCGTCATAGCAGAAGTGATAGCGGATGTGTCAACGTTGTTGAAAGCGCCTTCAATATCTAGGAAGGCCACCATAGTATATTGTTTTGTTCTAGGGAATATTCGATAGTTCTTACTAAGGTGTGCAAGGCTGTTTCTACCGATTTCCCTTTGCAGTAAGCATGCTGAGACATCGATAGTCTCTTATCAATGCTGTTACGTATGTGGATATCAATCAAACGTTCCAGAGTCTTGAGAATGAATGATGATAGGCTAATAGGTCTTAGATCTTTAGGGTTGACATGCGAACATTTGCCCGCCTTGGGAATGAAAACTACCTTTACTTCTCTCCATCGCTGAGGTATATGGACCATATCTAGACAACTCTTAAAAATCATCTCAATGATGGGCAGAGTTATGTCAGTCGTAAATTGTAACTCAGCTGGTATGATGTGATCTGGCCCTGGAGATTTGTAAGGTTTGAAACTATTCAGAGCCCAAGTCAATTTCTCTTTAGTAACAAGACCTTGAGGAAAAGTTAAGTTAATACCCGACCCAGGATGGTTTGTTGTATTAACGTATTTGGAGCTATCAGGAAAGTGGGTGTCAAGTAGCAGGTTTAGCGTTTCTTCGCAAGAGTTAGTCCAAGTACCATCCAAGTTTTTAAGACAACTAGGCATGGTTGGATTTGTCGAGAGAATCTTCCTTATCCTTGATGCCTCCGAGGATTCTTCTATTGAGCTACAGAAGGATCTCCAAGAGGATCTTTTGGCTATTCTCAATTCCTGTTTATATTTTTTGAGGGATTCCTTATAGGAATCCCAGTCTTGTGGATGTCTAGTCTTTTTTGCACGATTAAAAAGCCTTCTACAGCCTTTCCGGAGTAAACCCAGTTCAGCAGCCCACCAATATGGTTTCTTCTTTCCCCTCACTGTAGTGAGGGGCAGGCAGTTTCCATGGCTTTATTAAGGGCTGCTGTAAGCTCGTCGACTTTTTGATCGAGTTCAAAAGCGCATAAGGGCGGATCATAAAGTTCTGGTTTAATCAGATTCTTCAGAGTTGCCCTATATTTTGGCCAATCTGTTTTCCTATAGTTTCGGAATTGGATCGGTTTTGGAAACTCTTCAATAAGTGTGAATTGGATGTATCTATGATCGGAGAACGAGTGCTCCTTAGATACTCTCCAATTCAATATTTTATTTGAGAGATGTAAAGAGACAAGAGTCATATCTAAAACTTCTTGTCGATTTTTAGTAACGAAGGTTGGTTCACTACCTACATTACATACTACCAGATTAGTTGTTAAAATATAATCAAAAAGAGACTCACCTCTGTCATTTATATCGGTACTACCCCACGTAGTATGGTGCGCATTGGCGTCACAACCGATAATTATGTTGGTTTTAAGTCTTGTTGATTCAGCGACCGTCCTCTCCAGAGTGGTACCAGGTAGTGGGCCCTGGTGGTCGTGGCCCAAATACGCTGATACCAGCCAGTAGGTATGGTTGTCTATTACCATACTGGCTGTGGTGACGTCTTTATCACTGAAATTAGGGAGTAAAAATACGTTTAGATTACGTTTTACTAGTATGCAGGACCTTGGGTTACCTTTTCCTGTTACATATATCACGTAGTAACCAGGAGTTCTCAATCCTCGAACCAGGGATTTCACAATCCAGGGCTCTTGGATGAGAACGACATCTTCTCCAGTTTTTGTCAGGCGGAGAAGTAAGGAGGCCGAAGCCGTTTTGGAGTGTTGGAGGTTAATCTGTAGTATTTGCAGCATTTTGGCTACAAGTCGGCAGATCAACCTCCACCACTGTTGAATCCAGCTCATCCAGATCAGACGAAGAAGAACCTAATAGTTCATCTTCTTCCTCACTGGGGAGAACCTTGTCGTTTGAGTCGTCGGTCTCCATTAGGGATAAACCTTCGACGTTTTTAGAAGAAGACTGTGCTGCGACAGAAGAGGGCCCTGCCACATTCTCATCCACACCCAAGGATGGGAAGGTGATGTTAGCACTAGGACCCCCTACGTCTTGCGGCACAGCTTCTGATGCGGGCTCGGAGGAAGACTGTGCTGCGACAGAAGAGGGCCCAGGTACAACATCATCCACATCCAAGGAAGGGAAGGTGGTTGTAGCACTGGAACCCCCAACGTCTTGCGACACAGCTTCCGAAAAGGGTTGTGGAGGCTCGCATGAAGCGTCTACCTCATCTTTTTTGTAGATACGTAGCGTGATTGTCCCGAAACCGTATCTTATCACTCCCTTATCTCTCGCCAGAGAAGCCACAGAGTCTTTATTGATTACGATTATCGCACTTCGATAAAGACCCTTTGGCTCCTCCAGTTTCACGATCTTCCAGTCGTGACAAGGAAGGTCCGGGTTGCTAATCTTAATAATCTCGCGTATGTCATCCGGACATGAGGGTTCTTTAGGGATCCAAGCGCGAGCTCTCGGCCTGCATGGAATGTCTTCCTTTGCAACGACCTCGAGTTTTGCGCCTGGCCAAACTTCGCCCAGCATGCCGACAGCAAGCGTATAGAGATCGCGCGACCTCTGATCGCTACAAGCGATGAGCTTGACATGACCTTGATGCCAACCCTCAACGCTTGTTACAGGCGGTGGACCCGGATGATCCCGCATGACTTTTAAAAAGCCAGCCGAGAGCTTCAGATTCACCATCTGCCAACGGTCAGAAGTAATCGTGCCATCAATATTGCTCCTATCGATGACCGCAATTACGATCTTATTTGAATCCTTAAGCACATCACTAAAAGGTTTAGTGAGAGGTACTCGAGGAATATTGGGAGTGCTGGTGTTTTGCACTTTGGGTTTTTTCGGGACGGGAGTGGACTCCTCCAAAGACCTTTGTCGCTTTGACGTGGAGTCGTGGCGACTAGTGTTGTCTAGAATGGATTTAGCCCACTCCAGCTTTTTGCTAAGGATGGGATTACTTCCATCCCCCAGTGTTGAACCAGAGGATTTTATAATCCTCATCGCATTCCGTCGTTGTTTATACGAGCTCCTAGGAGCATACTGGAGAGGTTTACTCTCTTTAGTAGTGGAAAGATCATTTTTCACGAACTTTCCACTACCGACATGAGGAAGCGTTTTCGCCAATTGTACATCCTGCACCGCACTAGAAGAAGGGCAGTGACTTGGCACAGGCCCTTTTCCGGTGCTCGGCGCAGGAGTAACGACAGCCAGCGTTGCCGCCGAGCTGCCGCCCGGTGTGGATACATCCTGCACCGCACTAGAAGAAGGGCAGCGACTTGCCACAGACCTTTTTCCGGTGCTCGGCACAGGAGTAACGACAGCCGACGTTGCCGCCGAGCTGCCGCCCGGTGTAGCTGGAATACCGGTGCCGGTTTGACGCTTTTGCTTCCAGTACTGTTTTTGTTTTTGTTTTTGGTTTTGTTTTTGATTTAAAGTCTGTTCAGTGAGGATTTTTCTAGATCAGAACAGCACAGGACAGCACAGTTTCGTGAGAAACGTCAGATCAAGTTAGAACAGTCAGTTAAACGTCAGTTGTCAAAAAAAAAAAAAACAAATTGCAAATTGTGTGAATTTTTCGTTTCTCGCTTATTTTTTTCATTTTTTGTGTTTTTACTGTGAAAAATATTATTGAAATGGAAAATCAAGTGATTGCTAAGATAATACTAAATGAAAATGTTAGTGGTTCAGACACCGATAGTGATTTTTCGTCGGATTCCTCTTCAGATGATTGGAATGAAAGTGTGACGAATGTTATTACCTTTTCTTTGATGAAATGTAAAAGAAATTGCATTGAAAGTTATTATATTATATTTTATAATTATTTAATTAAACAAATAAAACAAATTGGCAAAATAACTTCATTTTAATTTTTTTAAATCACGAGAAAAAAACACAAAGCACAGCCAAATCAAAACGTAAACAAAAAAAATGACAACTTCGATTTTGACATTTCTCACGATTCTGTTCTAACCTGATCTGACTCAAAAGCAAGAACAGAAAATCCTGTTCTAAACTGTTCTAGGTTTGTCAATGAACAGGAAAGTAGAACAGTTCAGCACAGAAAAAACCTCAATGAACAGCAAAAAGCTGTACTTTTCTGTCTAGAACAGTCCAGAACAGCGTCACTGAACAGACTTTTAAATTCATTAGGATTCCCACGAGTAGCGAAGTAAAGGGGGGGTCCATCTGTGCAGAGATTCGCTTACACAGATAAGGCTAGCTAATCCGGAGGTCGCCTGGTATCCGGATACTCCGTTAACGACTGAGCTATTTTTAGAAATTTGGCCCTCAGCCTGGCTGATCATCGGCACGGGTCGTATAACACCTTAGATCCAGCCCAATTGGGAAGTTGAAGGGAAGGATATGTTTTGGAGCAGGAGAGACGAACAGCAATTACGCCATAAGCGTCCCAGAAGGGAACTAGGTTGACATATAGTGATACACTATATATTCGGGAGATAAGGAGACATCAGCCAGCATAGTAACACAAAGCCGACGGAGGAGTGGGTAGGGATTGGGAAGGGTAGGGGTGAGCGACCTTTGGTTTCAGGACTCTTCTGGAGAAATAATTCCCGAGAATCATTGACCTTACTCAGCTTCTACAACTCGACAAGTTCGACGCTCAGGTAGAAGTTTCCAAATATTAATTCTTTAAAAATCACATAAAATTTTCTTTTTTTTTCATTTAATAAAATTATGTCCGATTAATGATAAATTATGATTCTAAAAATGCATTGTTCTCCAAATGGCTGCAGTGCGTATCAGGGGCTATTCCTCATGGTTAGCTGAATTTTTTTTAATAAATATAATTTTGTAATATGTATATTATTTGCTAATTGAATTACTAACCAAAACTCAACAGCTGACTATAATGTTAAAAAATTCAGTTGTAGTTACATTATATGCAAGTTTTCTACAAATCTTCATTTCATGCAATAAAACTCTCATACAATAATTTATAATTTATATTAAAGCATTGGGCTTTTGGGCATCGCAAAAATTTGCGCTACCAAATTTCATACATTCTACACAAACAGATTTATGCACACATTCGAAAAAAAAACCTATAAAAATAAACAGAAGGGTGAGCCCAAAAAAAAGCGATAACCAGGCGAAATATACAACACATTAAAGGCACACAACACAACTGACACAAAATGACAAAAGACAAAAGAGTCGCAACCATGAGTTTGATGTCTCCTTTCTTTATACTTCGTATGGATTATGTGAGGAAAAACAAGACCGACGAATCGAACATGATCGTCGAACACGGCGAAAATTCATACCATTCGTTTTTAAAAGTAGAAAATTGTGTTAGGTTATTTTTATTTGCGTGAAAATGAGGTTTGCTAGCGAACTTGACCCAGCAAGACAGGAATATGTTCGTTGGTTAGCGCTCTTTTTATTTTAAGCGATAATACTGATTTTTGGTGTCGATGTGTGGGGAAGGAGAAAATGGAACACAGGTGTTTGAGTTTAGTAGGCGGATTTTTCAAATGTTAAATAAGAAATAGTTTTTGTGTGAAAGCGGTTTTTATCTTGAAAGGAAAGTGACTTAAGCAAGTGCATTTTATTATAAATAAAGTTTTATTAGTTGAATATTGGATGTGTTATAATCGGTATGATTTTTATGTTCATATTTCTTATTGCAATTATTATTAACATAACTCCATACCAATTCATACATGATAGAGGTTAGGCTACTTGATTTCTTTAGAACAGCTCAAATCAAAACAAGCATTTTATTTTTAATGGAAGACATTTTTTTAAATAACAGTATCTAGTAGGTACTTACAACTAAGAATTATAAGCGGGTTCAAGTGAAACTATTAAGTCAAAATTTGGGAACAAATAAATAATTTGTTAAGTATGTATCTAAAGACATTTTTACTTGCGACATATAGGAACTATATGTACATATATGGCGAGTATTGGTTTCGTAAAAAAATTCGAACTCGAAATTTTAATCAAACAAGGCATTAGAATGGTAGAGGAGTCGAAAAAAGTGGGTCCCCCGCTTGCGTAAATCTGTCTGTCTGCCCTCATCTCTACATTCCGAACTATTGGATTCGATTGAGTTCAAAAAGGAAAATTAAGGTTTTAAGCAGATTTTTTTTTCTAAGAGTAAAAATAACAGTGGTTCCATACAAATGCCAAAAATCGAATAACCAACGGAAAGATTTTTACTAAATTTTACCTTGATAATTTTCTTAACTTAATTTCTTTCTATAAAAAAATAATTGCTTGGTATTGTTTCAGAAGGGTACCCCTCATAGAACCTTTATTTCGTTTTTAAGTTTACTCAAGAATGAACCAATATCAATAATTTTTTTCTTCACAAGCTCTTATAATGTCTTTATAATATTTGATGATCAATAATGTCAACACTTTGTTTGGATTTTTATGAAAATATAATTCGTTGCTTATTTATTCTTTAAGAAACACTGAAAACTATATGATAAATTGAACATTACCAGAACGAAAAAAATAACAAAGTAAGAGAACATAACGACTTATGCACCTGCATAGGATCAAATTCAATTCTTTTTTAAATTAAATTAAAAAATATAATAAAAATTGTATGAAGTATAATTTGCAAATAATTGTATTCTATACACATTTCTATTTCACTTTGAAGCCATGGAATTGTAATTCTTTGACCAGCTAGATATTGAAATTATTAACCACTGTAAGTATAAGGCAGAGTTGCAAATAATGCATTGAATTTTATAATGCATTTTGAATAAATTAGAAAATATTTTTCAATTTTTAATTCTATTTTTTTTAAATTATTTATTAAATTTTATTTTTCAATGTTACCGTATGGCATTAATTAATTAATGTTATTTTTTAATTGTGTTCTTTCAAATTAAAATACTATTTTCCAATGCAAAACTTTTGAAATAAAAATACTTATTTTTATTTTATTTGGCAGATTTTCGCAATTATTAATTAAAATACTTTAAGTTTTTATTTCCAATATTTTTAACCTGATTAATGTTATGACTTACGGTTATCACGCAATTATAACACAAAAAACAACAATTATTCAAATATTATAATTTATTATTATTATTGTTCGACCGAAAAACGATTTTTTTTTCAAAATTTATTTGTTAGTATCAGTCAATCTTCAACCTGGGACATTTTTACGTCAAGATTTCGAATATTAACTGAAATAAATGGAAATAATTGAATAAATTCCCACTAGACATTGAATTAAAAAATTGTAGCTCATTTTGAATAGAAGTTATTTTTTAATTTTAATTCAATTAAACTTGCAATAAAATAACATTTATTTACTAATTCAATAAAACTTGCAATAAAATCATTTTTAATTTTTAGTTTAATATTGATGGCAATAAATTAAATTTTTAATGGGTAATTCATAGATGACAATTAGCATTATATATTTTATTTCAGTCAAAGAACAATATCCATTAAAAAAATAAAGAGTAATGCATTGAATTGACATTGGAATTTTTGCAACCTTGGTATAAGGAGCAGTGAATTCCAATCGACTGTTTTACTTTTAGCTTGTATGAATCGGTACACTGCACGACTTAAGGATGGTGATTCAGATTATTTTTTGTTATTTTTTTTTGGATTTTGGATATATTCGATTAAAATAATTATATATTAAAAAACTATTAGGTATTTAAACAATTTTGGGCATTTATAAAATAATGTATCAATCAATATACGTAACTATACCATCATAATTTTCAATTTTTATAACTTGTGTATGGACACATAATATCCAGTTTTAGGCTATAAGTCGTTTTAAACAGATTCTTCTTTGTATGTTTAAAAATAGATACTTTATTTTAATGATATTGGTTTAACAATAGGAACTTTTATTTTGATAGGAATCGAAATGGAATCCAATACTTATCAAGCAAAGACCATAATTGAACAATTACTAGAAAAACCATTTAGAACAAGATCGTTTTCGGAGAAGCTAATAATAGTCAATAATGGGCGTCCATGTCCAAAGCTTACAGATTTAAAATCAACACATAAGGATAGACACAGGGAGTATACTTGAAACTTTAGCGAAAATCAATATTCCCTTTACCAATGGCTAGCTGGTTGCGAGAATAAAAAGAAATTGTTTTGTTGGCCTTGTTTGCTTTTTTCTGGTATCTGTTCCGCCTGGAGTTTTTCGGGTGTGGAAAATCTTAACACTCTAACTACACTTAAAAAAAACACAAGCTAAGTGCCTCCCATTTGCAATGTGTAATTAAACTAGCTACCTTTGGTCAGACTAGGATAGATGAAGCTTTAAGTTCCCAGTTAAAAGATGCTAATACACAACATAACATTATGGTGAAAAAAAATCGTGAGGTGTTGAAACGTCTTATAGATGTAACATGATTTCTTGCAAACCAGGAGTTGTCATTTCGAGGCCACAATGAATCAAGTTCATCTTTAAACCGAGGCAACTATATTGAACTACTTAATTTACTAAAACAATATGATCCAATTCTATCTCAACACCTTGAAACATCAACAGTTTTTAAAGGAACCTCAATGGCTATCCAAAATGATTTATAATCAAAGCTGTTGCTGACCTTTTACGCGTTCAAATTTCCGATATAGTCAAACAGTCAGAGTTTGTTGCAATTATACTTGATGAGACTTCTGACATTCAATTAAAGTCCCAATTATCAATTGTTTTTCGATATTACTTAAAGAAAAAAATTCTAGAAACATTTATTGGATTTATCGATGTAAGCTCAGGGCGGACTTTAGACGATTTATTTAAAATAGTCGAGACTCTCTTGGAAAAGTATGAAATTCAAGATAAACTTGTTGCACAGACTTACGACGGAGCTTCCGTTATGAGTGGTCATTTGAATGGACTTCAAGTGAAGGTGAAGACTATTTGTCCGAAAGAAATATTTGTTCATTGTTACGCCCACGTTTTAAATTTAGTTCTGTCTCAAGGGTTAAGTAATATAAGAGAGTGTAGGATATTTTTTAGCACTCTGAATGGCACTGCAACGTTTGCATCACATTCAAGCAAAAAAAAGTTATCTTTAAAAGAAGTGTTAAAAAGAAAACTTCCAGGGTTAGCCCCAACAAGATGGAGCTTCAGTTCTCGACTTGTAAATATAGTCCACTCCTACAAAGAAAACGTTCAACAATATTTTGAAGGCATCCAAGATAATGTGACAAATATATGGGACAGTAATGATTGAATGGCTGCAACGGGTTATTCAAAATTTTTAAAAACCTTTTATACAGTCTTTCTGTTGAACGTGTTTTCAAAACTTTGCACATTCAGATGTACTTTTTAATACCTTACAAAACCCAAACATAGACATTGTGTTTTGCACGAACCAAATTAAGAAAATGAAAGAATTTCTTGAAGTACAAAGGAACGAAGGGTTCGAAGACATTTGGCAAGCAAAGTTGCTCACTGCCCCATTAGAAGATGAGAAAAGGAAATCAAGAAATGATAACATGCTGGATCATCAAAGATGATAACCCCATTAGATGTTTTGCTCTGGATAGAGGAAAATGTAGCTGACAGTTTTGAGCAAGTTTACAAGCTTTCAAAACTGATCTGCACCATATCAGCTTCAACGGCTTCTGGGGAGCGTGTTTTCAGCTTTGAAAAGAATAAAAACGTATCTTCGAAATACGCAAGGGCAAGAACATTAAGTAAATTTAGCTCTTATCTCTATTGAGAAAGACATTTTAAAAGAGCTTAAAGATAACGTTAATTTTTATGATAAAGTCATAGCTCATAGACAATTTTATAAAAACTGAAAGAAGAATTGATTTCATTTACCGCTGAGCAAGTTATTACGTTTTGTTTTAAATGTAAGTTTTTATATTTCGTACGGAGTTTATTTTTGTGTTATTATCTTTTGTTTGTGTTGCTCGTTATTACTTTTTTATTTATTTAAGGATTTATTGAACTATCGTTTTGAATAAAATGAATTATTATTCTTGAAAAAGTATTTTGAACTTCTAGAAGACAGTAGCTAACCCTAAAATTATGACCAGGAATCGCCACTGGTGCGTATCCGTATTACATATACATATATTGATTAATTTTCATTATTATTCGCGTTCACAATTATTATTTTTATTTAAGACCGTGATCAAGATATTCATTTTCATTTTTATTATTTGATATCTTTCCAGAATGTGGTTTTGTGGTTCTTCAAGGGACAACCTATTGGACAGACCTTTTCGTGCGGCATTTTCTATTTCAATCCGAACCAGTTCATAGTATTGATTCTGATGACTTATTATTTTTCGTTAGAAAGAAGCATGAGGTAAAATTAAAAACAAATATGCAAATAAAAAATGACCTTAAAAACTTAAAATTGTTTTATTTTTATTTTTATTTTAAGGACTGAAGTGGATGTGTTTCGAAAGGATTCACGTAAGCTTCCTATTGGTGACCCAGATGTCGATTGGGAGGAGACAGTCTACTTAAATATGGTTATACACCAATTTGACTACACACTAACGCTGGCAATTTGCACAAGAACATCCCCCAAGGAATTGCAAGTCCTACGAAGGCATTTGCAATGCGTTTATGCCTCGCCAAGTCGTAGAAAAATGTTTTTTTTTCGTAAATGGCAGAAATGCGTACATATTTTTGAATGTGTTGGCTAATTTCTCCTGCCAAAGGTCACTATTAGAAAAGTTGTTGATTATTCTGGCATGTTAAGAACAACGTGCATTCCTATTTATTTATCTAATCTTAAATTTTATACTGTACCAACTTTTAAATATGTTTTCACTTTAACTAGAAACATAACAGGAAGCTTGAAATAAAACAAACAAAAATCATTTCAAATAAAAAATTAAAAAATTATATTTGTGTCAAAATACAATTCAAATAAAATTTAAATCATCAAGACAATCAAGCTGTTGGAAGGGTACTCCATCAGATAATAACCAAAGCCGAAATCAAAAGGATATATTATCATAAGGACAGAAGCATGGAAGCGGAGGAGGTGCTAATGATATGGTGCAGCTTTTCCTTGCCTTTATTTTTATCAAATCTTGTGCTCCATGTCAATGAAATGTGATTTTCCAGCAAGACAATTGAATGTCTCCTAGAAATTGGTTTTGGCAAATTCGGATTAAGTTTTTAGTCACGATATTAAGAAAGGAGATAGTGAAATGCGCGACAGTTGTAGTTTCTTATACGAGTTCAAAAGCGTTTTTGTTTTTCTTTAAATTTGTGTTCTTTAATTATTACCTATCACTATTGTCGAAATTGGAAACTTTCAAACTGAAAATCATGTGTCAAAATTATATTATTTTCCTAAAATGGTTAAATAAAAGCCAGATTGTCAAAATATAGTGATAAAGCGTAAAATCATTTTTTTATTTGAGAATTTGAATTTAAAGCCGTCAACCTCAACCGATTCACCTAAACGAAACTAAGAGAAAAATTAAAAGTTTTTCTTAACTCACCTTAATTAGCTTTGAAAACCTGTTTTCATCTTCTTTTCTTTTGCATATCAAATAAAAACAGTTATTTTAATTTTTGTAAGTTTTTGCTAAAAAAAACTCAAATATTTATTTTTGTTTTTCTGTTTTAAGTTTTTGTTTTTTTTTTGTTTAATATAAAAATTATAACTATTAAAAAATATGCATTAAAATATATAAAATTGAATAAAAATCTAAAAAAAAGAGCAACAATAATTGTGTAATATAAATAATTATAAAATATAGTAATTAAAAAAAGTCGGTTTATGATCCTGTAACCAAAACAAATTACCAAGCCACTGTTTTTGTTTGTTGGTCAGAAGTTTTGATACCAAAAAAATAAACCGACATTCGAAATTATTGAACTTCAAAAAAAAAAAAAATTACATATATTTAAAATAAAAATTAATAAAATTAAATTACATACCATTTTAGTCATTGTTGAAGAATAAATAAATAAAGTACGCTTTCAAAAGGACTTCATCGATATCCCTGCTTTCTTCATCTTTTGAATTTTCTTCATCTTTGGTTTTTTCTTCGGAACGATCTTGGGATATATTAAAGAATTCGTGCCATTCGACTTCTTTTATTTTGTTTGTTTTTGGTTCTCCCTGAAAAAAAAACTAAAAATAAAACCATATAAATAATGCAATTGAATAAATGCAAAACGAAACCCACAATATTTAAAATAAAAATCAACCAAAAATATGAACTTACAAATCTCCGGACTTCTTGTTTAAATAATTCGCAGTCGAATTTTTCTTTTTCTTTCACATTTTTATTTTCATTTTTCTTATTTTCCGTAAGTTCATTTTCCTTGGTCTGCATCCAGTCATTAACCAACTAAATTTGATGAAAATATTTAATTTTTAAACACAAACATTTTAAATACAAAAATAAAATTTTCTTACATTTTTTACAGCACATTTTGCCATAGAAAATAAACTTCTTAGGGACCAAACCATTTTTCTATTTTTTTTTTCACTTACACTTCACACGCGACACTACTTTCGTAATGAATTTTTTGATTTTCGGAGTCGTATTTATAGTAAATTTTTAATTTCCAAGCATACTACAATTTCTATCATGAAAATAAAGGACAGTGCTTAATCTACACAGTGCTTTTTAGGTGAAAGTTGGGCATAAGCGGACCAAACAAATGGAGGTCTTGGAGATGGCCTCCTGATGCACTTTTTTCTTAAAGTGCATCTAACCTAGACAAAAAATTGCATTTCACCTACATATCTCCGAATATAGTGGTCCAAAATGACTTGAAAGCAAGTCATGTGCGTTTGCACCTCCCGATGCACTTACAAAAATGCATTCCGTAACAGCAGTTAATATTGACGTCCGTCCGTTTGACACCTGTCACTTTTGACATCTGTCATTTTTGACATCTGTAATTTTTGACATTTGTCATTTTTGGCATCTGTCATTTTTGACATCTGCCATTTTTGACATTTGTCATTTTTGACATATGTCATTTTTGACATCTGTCATTTTTGACATTTGTCATTTTTGACATCTGTCATTTTTGACATTTGTCATTTTTGACATCTGTCATTTTTGACATCTTGTCATTTTTGACATTTGTCATTTTTACCATCTGTCAATTTTGGCTTTCACTTTTGACAGTTGTCATTTTGAACTCTGCCATTAGTATCTAGAGAACTGACTTTAAATTTTGTCCTCTCGCCCTAAAATATTATTCGAAAAGATTTCGAGATTATGGAAACAATTTAAATTCGGAGTCTTGCTCATTGTGCCCAAACAAGGTTGGCTTCTTAAAAATAAGACATGCGTTAAATTCAAAAATACATTTGAAAATATTCTCAATAATACTTAAAACTTTTTCTGACATAAGAATTCAGAAACATCATACAATTTATTTATGCTGAAAACTGGCAAAAAAATTACCATACATATGTATGTATAATGTAGCTAACATATGTCAAAAACAGTAGCAAAATAACCTTCTTTAAACAAATCACGGGCCTTTGGAATTTTGATACCTGATGTTTTTTCAATTTAACGATTTTATATTTTTGAAGCATCTACATATGTACATAAATATTAATTCTTTACAAATCACACAAAAGTTTCTTTTTTTCCATTGAAGTTATAAATTATGTCCGATTGATGGTAAATTATGATTCTAAAAATGCATTGTTCTCCAAAATTACTGCAGTGCGTACCCGTATTATACATACATATGTATATTGATTAATTTTCATTATTATTCGCGTTCACAATTATTATTTTTATTTAAGACCGTGGTCAAGATATTCATTTTCATTTTTATTATTTGATATCTTTCCAGAATGTGGTTTTGTGGTTCTTCAAGGGACAACCTATTGGACAGACCTTTTCGTGCGGCATTTTCTATTTCAATCCGAACCAGTTCATAGTATTGATTCTGATGACTTATTATTTTTCGTTAGAAAGAAAGCATGTAAAGATCTCTTCCAGGCATATGCCCAAATATGAGGTAAAACTAAAAACAAATAAATAAAAACTGACCTTAAAAACTTAAAATTGTTTTATTTTTATTTTTATTTTAAAGACTGAAGTGGATGTGTTTCCAAAGGATTTACGTAAGCTTCCTATTGGTGACCCAGATGTCGATTAGGAGGAGACAGTCTGCTTAAATATGGTTATACACCAATTTGACTACACACTAACGCTGGCAATTTGCACAAGAACATCCCCCAAGGAATTGCAAGTCCTACGAAGGCATTTGCAACGTGTTTATGCCTCGCCAAGTCGTAGAAAAATGGACACATGAAGCATAGTGAAGCGGCGTTTGACCCTTAGAGTTTGTGGAATACACGTCAGCATCGTTTTCAAATAATACCTTAAACGCATCTGTATGATTTGTCTTTGCTAAAATATGAAGAACTGAATCGCCATTATTTCGCTTTAAATTAACGCAAGCCCCATTCGCTATGAGCATTTTCATAATTGAAGCATTACCTTTTGCTGCAGCAAGCATCAATGGTGAAAGATCTCCGACAAGACAATTAACATTTGCTTTGTATTCTAAAAGTAGACATCAACAACATTTGGGATGGTTTGAGAACATGCAATATGAAGTGCAGTTAGGTTTTTGTTTAGTCTTAGTCTTAGTCTTAGCATCAACATTTGCACCCATGCTAAGGAGCATTTTGGCTATTTCGGCCTTCGTTTCAAAATAACAATTACCGCTGTAGCTCAACTGAAAGAAATTCATAAAAAGACCTTGTGAAGCACTCAAGTGCAATGCTGTCCTTCCGTGCTCATCAGTGGCTTCAATATCAGCTTTATTTTGAAGCAGAATCTCAACTAAATCCTTACAAACATTTCTGGTAGCAATCCTAAGCAGCTCCAGACTTTTTTGAACACTGGCTTCGTGCGATAGCAGCGAAGCGCGTTTCCCCAATTTGTCTGTTGCATCAACATTAAATCCATGGGTAAGAAATAGTTCTACTATCTCAACATTTTTACATTGTACAGCAATGTGTAGGAAATCACAATTGGCATCCTCATAACAGACCAAATGAAGTCCATGATCAAGAATATGTTTTAAAATGTTAATATATGAAGCTTTGATGGCTTTTGAAATTAAAATCTCAACGTCATCCTGATCAACAGAAAAACCGTATTTTATAAGGTCTTGAACAATTTCCAAAAAGTTATTTTCTAATTTGTTTGCTGCAATTGAAAATGCACTTTTGTTGGTCTCATTATTTTTATCTGGGCTGTATTTAAGAACTTCTTTGACTATTAAGGATAATCCTTTTGAAACAGCTAAGTTAAGTATCGTTTCTCCATTTTTGAATTCGACATTTATGTCGGCACCATGGTTCATCAACAACTTAGCGTCTTCACTCTTAAATGCCTGTACAGCTAGGTAAAGTGGAGTTAACATATCTTTGCAACGAGCATTGTCATCGGCTTTGCTTCTCAACAGCACTTTCATTGTTTCAACATAACCATGTTTAGATGCTAGTGCAATGCAGTTTGTCCTTCCGTTGTTACAGCATTCACGTTTGCTTCATGTTTTAAAAGCAGTTCAACAACCGAGGAGTTTTCAATATATCGTGCTGCACTGAGAAGAGGAGTAAATTGTTGTTTTGAATCATCAGTACAATTTACAGAAACACCGAGTTGCAATAGTTTTTCAGTAATTTTTCTGTTTTGTACTGCCAGATGAATACAGGAAGCACTGACATATGCTCCTCTATCTAAAAGAATATCAAATATTTTTTCGTTGCCTCTGGTGATAGCTAACATTA
Source organism: Eupeodes latifasciatus (assembly GCA_920104205.1). Classification (NCBI taxonomy): domain Eukaryota; kingdom Metazoa; phylum Arthropoda; class Insecta; order Diptera; family Syrphidae; genus Eupeodes; species Eupeodes latifasciatus. The sequence goes on along the minus strand of OV049924.1, from coordinate 70,519,138 downwards.
GAGGAGTCAAACCTCTTTCATTTGGCATATTAATGTCAGCATTGCAATTCAGAAGCAATTCAACAGTTTCTATGTCACCACATCCAACAGCATAGTGTAGTGGAGTATGTGTAGGATGTGTTTTGCTTCTTTTGCTATTGGCTTTTGAACCACTATTAGTTATTTCTCGGTACCCTGAACATACAGATTTACGAAGAAGAACGTATCCATTTGCTTCGGATGCACCGATGCCATATTGATTTAATAAATCCCTTATAGTTTCCAGTTTTCCATACTCAACTGCTGATAACAGTTTCCTGTTTATTTCATTCATTGTTAATGTCTAATTAAGATATAAAGTTTACAGTAATGAGGTTTTGAGTTTAATCAGTTCGTCATTTGCCTTGTTTAAATGCACATACCTTCAGGTTCCTCTTAAGGGCAGAGAGAAAAAAATAAATGAGAGCACCGAATTTCCTCGTCTCCGTCTCTTCGAAACTTCTTACTCTCATTTTTTATAGCGTGTTTAATTCGTATCGGTGTATACATGTTTTCACCTCGGAGAAGAGTACACAAAAAAACATCATTTCCGGGAAATGCTACATTTTTCATTTTTGTTTATTGATAGCCAAGAAGGCTTTGTTTTTTAAAGTCTCATTATAATATTTGTAATTCTCATGAATTTTTTTTAAATTTTGCTAACATCTTGTCGTTTTTATATCTACAAAAATACTCCTATAATTCAAATTAATTTTAGCAAAACATTTTTGTTTGTCAATAAATAACGGAAGAAGTTATACCGGTAGTGCGTGGTGAATTTGTTTTTCTCTTCTTTTTCTCTAAGTTACAGATAGATGGCAGGAACAACCAAAACAAGAAAGGATGTGTGCAGAAAGTGTTTAACAAGGTTAAGGCTTTTTAGATTAGACTTTACTTGTATATATGGACGAGTACATGTTTTTTATAAATGAATGTAATGTTTATTTCAATAGTAATACCTTAACTATTAACTTAACTACTGTATTATCTAAAATATACTGCATTGAATTATTTTACATTGAATTATAAAAGGCGGAAATAATAAAGTTCTATAGTTTACCGGGTAGGTATATTTATATAAAATATCCATATCTTCTGCAATTGCGGTATCAATCGATATTTTCTGGAACTTAGTTTTAACGTAACATTTATTTGTCATGAATTACTTTTTCAACTTTTTTATACACCATAAAAATCAATTATAAAATTTGGCTGTGATAATAATTACTTGAACACAGCATTTTCTATGTTTATAGTTATTCAGGTTTAGCCCTTAACTTTGATTTGCATTTATTTATGAATAGCCTAAAAAGTTTAGCAAACATATATGAATAAGCCACAACTTTCCCTGACAGATTTTTCCTTGTCGCTATATAACTAAAAAATAAGATATAAATAGTTAGAACTGGAAAACTTATAAAAATGATGCATGAGACTTAAATTTTGGTTGAAGAACAAATTTGTATATTCTTTTCACAAAACCACTGAACTAGCGAGAATACAAATATTTTTACTTTTGTACAAAAGTACTTTTCGGCATATATAGTTAAGCCTTTAAAAGCAACACACTACCTTAGGGGAAAGCAGTAAGAATAGCTTATCAGTTATCACCTATTCACAAATCTTATGCAATGAAAATTGGCAACAGAAGTAACAAGTTGACGGTCTTTTTACTTAGTGTCTACTTAAATCACTTATTTTCAGCATTTTGGAAATGTCGTGAGTAATGTAAAGAAAATAAACAACGAGTACACACAAATAAAATAGGAATGGAAAAAAGAGATGAGTATATAAAAATGTTTTCAATGTTCCATGTTTACATTCTGTAACTCTCGTTTTCAATGTTCCTGCAACTCTCGCATCGACAAAATTAAGTCGATAAACTCTGAAAATTGAAACAAATCTGAGTTTTTTTGCATTTTTCAACGGTCTGAGCGAAAATTAAACGCATAAACGAGGCTTATAATACAAAAAATAATAGTAGGAGTGCTTTCAGAGTTGTATGTTTCTAGGTACTAATTCTCATTGGACTGTTGCACCACATAATTTATTTTACTTACTTAATGATTAAAACTGGCTTCAAATAACTAACTAATATTTATCTTAATGCGTAATTTAGAATTGTTTGTAAATCTTCATTGTTCTGGCACCTAACAAGAGTAATTAATTTCACTTCATATTCGAATGATATTACTCTCAAACGAACACAATGAGAGTACCAAAAAGTTGTTCATACACAATTTTGAATTTTCTTTGAACACCTCTGAACAGCTGACTACATCCGCCATTTTTCAAAGGTGGTCGCCATTTTTAAAGGTGGTGAGCAGAGAGAAAAGTTTTTTCTCTCTCGTGGTGAGTATGTACACAAACTTGCATAAGTGTTTGTTCCCCACATTTTTTTTATATGGAGTTAATACATATGCAAGTTGGTGGCCACATCACAGCTTGTAGGCTAAAAGAGAGCAACCGTCGAAGTTGGTTCTCTCTATTAGTTCTTTCTCGATGTTAAGGGCCACTGCAGCTATTATTGCTTATAGCTCCTCTTATTTTCCTCGAAAGACTGAAATGAGTCTCGGCGAAAAATTTTTTTCCACAAATTACTATCAAAAATACTGAATGAAAGTGACAAGTTGGTTTAAAGAAAAGCTCTGTTAAAAAATAAGAAAATAATTCATTTTAAATTAATTTAAACACAAAAAACAAAGTGTCAAGTGTACTCAGACAGAAACGATAAAGGTGAGTCACCAAAAATTGTTTTTTTTTTCTTGCGAAAGACAAAAAAAAAGAGTTGGAAAATGCCTTTAAAACGATCTCCACCTAACAACAATCGTACTGGCCGTAATGGCGATATAAATATGGCCAAGAGACAGCACAAAGAACTGACACCGTCCCCTGTGTCGTCAATAAATGCGAAAAATAGCGCCGAGCCGACGTTGATGGTGGGTAGTTTGCCGGTAAACGACCTTAAAAATTTAATTCAAGATTCAATTTCAAACTTATTGGATGAAAAATTAAAAAACGTTGCAACAAAATCCGACATCGAGTCTATGAGCACAGAAATCTTAAATTTGAAAGAGTGTAACAAATCACTGCAAGCCCAATTGGATTATATGCAGTCGCGCTGTCTTTCTCTAGAACAACAAGTAGAGATGCTCGACAGAAAATCAAAAGAGCAAAACATAATCGTTCATATGCCCAAACAAAACGGCGTCGATGCAGCGCAAAAAGCGAAATCTATCTGCTTGGAGATGCTGCGATCTAATAATGCAGGAATTATCAAAAGTGTAACTGAATTACGCTCCGGAGGAAACGTTGCAAATGTCGTCGTCTAGTTACACGATAAAAACGATGCAATAAAGGTTCTGAGAGCAAAAGCAAACATTGCCGGCTCAGGAATCTCCATGCATAAGGACTATCCAATGGCTGCACGAGAGCGGAGAAGAAAAATAGTTAATATTAGGAACCAAATTGTAGCGAAAAACAAAGAATTAAAACCTCAATTAAAAGGAGAAAAATTGCTAGTTAATGAAAAAACATTTTACTACGACAAAAACAACATTCTTACAAGTGACAGCGATGATGGATTGACGTTTCTCAAACAACTGATCGGGGATGTTAGTGAGGTTACATATGAGCCCGAATCTTATGGTGGAAACACAATGGAGGCGAGTTCCAGCGACGTAACAAAAGCAAGAAATCATAATTGTAATTTTTAATAAAAAACCCGTCTGCCATAAAAATAATAATAGAAATGTAAATACCAATATAATTAATGTCAGTTTAGTACCTAGTAAAGTTTCAATTCTTGCGTATAATGTTACAGGTTTAGTCAATAAAGATGTATATAATGGTTTTTATAATTATGTTAACTGTTTTGATATAATTTTTCTGTTCGAAACCTTCGTAACTGAAAACAATTTTGATAAATATGAAAGTAAATTTAAGGACTTCGAATTTGTATGGATCTCAGCGATAAGAACTAGTACCCGTGGAAGAGCTAGTGGAGGTTGTTTTTTTGCATTTAAGAAAACTATCAAAAACTTAGGCTGCAAGTTCGAAACTAACAATGAAACAACATTCTTACAATTAAATTTCGAGAACAAAAAAATGATAATAATTCCGACATACATTAACTGCAACAATTAGGAATCTGATTTCGAAAAGTTGTACGAATTTTTGTTAATGAATGACAACCCAAATGTGCTGGTAGTAGGTGATTGCAACGCAAGGACTGCGGCTGAAGCGGGGTATGAAAATGAGGTAGTGGAAATAGCACGTCAATCAAAGGATGAGATTTGCAATGCACGTGGAAAACAATTTCTTGACCTATGTAATACATTTGGACTTAGAATTTTAAATGGAACCTCCACATCAGATAAGGATGGTGAATTCACATTTGTGGGAAGTCAAGGCAGCTCAGTAATAGATTACAGTTTAGCTGGAGGAGCAATAGTGGAGTGTATTCTCGACTTCAAAGTAGACGCGATTCCATTCTCGGATCATTTACCCATCAATATGATGATGCAAGGCGTTACCAATGATTATGCCGGTACAAGAAATCTACGGTTGATACCAAAACTGAAATGGAATTTTAACAAGGCAGCTGTGTATCAGAGAAACCTCAACCTTTCGCTAAGTCGGGGAATCAATTCTGGTGTGAGTGCTATTACAAATTGCATAATATCGGCTTATCCGGCAAGCAACAATAACAACAAAAAGTTCATCCCTGTAGAACAATGGTTTGACGATGACTGTAGACGTGCCAGACAGAGGTCATTTGCGTGGTTAAAGTCATTTCGTGTTTATGGAAGTCATTATATTAAGAGCAGGTATCTGGAAGCGAATATGGAGTTCAAAAACATATGCAGGACTAAAAGAAGTAATTTTTTTAATGAAGAGGCTAGGCGACTAGCACAATGTAAGAATTCATCAGATTTTTGGAAAGCGGTGAAAAGATTGAATGGATTGGAGTATAAGATTCACAGAGACTTAACACCTGATGTTCTTTTGTCGCATTTTAAAGAGCTTTTGAATCCCTTAACCGTCAATGCAACAGTGTCCTATGCAGAGCCATGCACTGAAAATAGTACTTTAGATGCGATAATAACTACTGAAGAAGTTTTAAATACTTTAAAAATTTTACAGGATGGCAAAGCGGCTGGGTCCGACGGAATTCCAGTTGAATTCTACAAGTACGGCACAAATGAGTTGATAAATAAGATTACTTCGGAGTTTAACCATATTTTGGATAGTGGATCTATTCCAGAAGGGTTTAAGGAGTCCTTAATCTTTCCTATCCACAAAAAAGGAAGTACTCAAAACCCAGACAATTATCGTGGAATAAGTTTTTTGAACTCCTCATACAAAATTTTTACGGCGATTTTGCAACGACGACTTTATTTGTGGATTACACAGAATGGATTATTGAAGGAGTTTCAAGCAGGTTTCAGATCCGGTTACTCCACGGTCGACCAAATTTTTGTCCTTAAGAGTATTGCCGAGAACTTCCTACGAAGCAAAAAGAAACTTTATTGCTTCTTCGTTGATTTTAAAGCAGCGTTCGATGCATTGGACAGAAATGCGCTCATATATAAGCTTTATGGCCTAGGGATGTCCAGGAAATTTGGTAAAGTCGTCAAAAATATATACAATGATACTAAAGCCGCGGTTTGGAATGGAGAGGAAATCTCTGAATGGTTTCAGACTGAAAAAGGCGTACGGCAGGGGTGTGCGTTGAGTCCTCTTTTATTTGCGCTCTTTGTGGACTCTTGCGCTCTTCCCGACAACATTGGTGGAGGAGTGGAATTCGCCGGGACAACGATCAAAGCACTATTCTATGCCGATGACATTGTGCTGTTTTCTAACTCACCCCAATCACTGCAACTGATGATAAACCAATTGCATAGATACTGTGTAACGTGGAATCTAAAGGTCAATTTAAGTAAATCTAAAATAATGATTTTCAAGAACGGAGGTGGAAGAAATTGCTCAAATGAAAGATGGAGCTACGATTCAAACTCGATTGAGGTGGTTAGAGAATTCAATTATCTAGGAGTGTGCTTCACAAAGAATGTTAGTATGGAAAAACACCTTAGTGAAAAACTTATGAAAGCAAAAAGTGCAATTGGAACCTCCTGGGCAAAGTGTTTCTCAAACAAGAACATAGCACATAGCAGCAAATTTCGTGTGTTTGAAGCAGTGTCTAGGTCTATTATGCTTTACGCAGCACAGGCTTGGGGATACAAGCAATACGAAAGTGTGGAAAAACTCCTAAGATTCTTTATCAAAAGAATATTTCATCTCCCCTACAACACACCAAACTACATGGTTCTGCTGGAAACTGGACTATCGCCGCTTTTTATTCAAACCCTCAAACTACATATAGACTATATCATCAAAGTTCTGCAAATGCATAATGAAAGATTACCAAAGAAAGCAGCCCTCTATGCAATCAATCAAAGAAGTAGTTGGTACGCAGAATAGCACGAGCTGGCTTTGTGGTGTGAAATGTCACTGGATCTGGATTTCGGTAACGTTGATGATTGCAGGGTTAAACTGTATAAATTAATTGCAAGGGTTGATGAAAATTCAACTCATAGATTAATCTACAAACATCTCTGTCATAACCTTGGTCAAAATAACTATTTCAGAGATGAGAACAGTGTGGAGGTTATTTCTATGATGCTGAGACTTCGAGGCTAGCTCCTGCATCTCAACTATGTACCACATAGAGAGGATCGACCCGGGGAATGCAGTTTATATAACCGAAGAGAAAGAGAAGATGTTTTTCACTTCTTAGGAAAATGCCCTGTGCTAGTAGAAAGTAGGAAAGCCTTCCTTGGATCTAATTACCTTTCGGAAGAGGAAATGATAAGACTCTTAAATGAGATGACGGTGGAAAAACTCTTTATGTACTGCAAAGTGGCTAAATCATACCGGGACAGAATAATCTGCGAAAGCTTTTGAAAATGCACCGAAGTAAAATATTTATTTTGATTTTAAAATAAAATATACATAGATAGATATCTTTTTTTAACAATAATTCTTGATTTTATACAACCATTGAACCAATAAGCTTTAAATTATATTAACTTTTTTTGTCAACCTGGCAGACGGCATTGCCATGCTAATTGTGATTTTGTTAATTTATAAATATGTAAAGAAATAATGAAAATAAAATCAATCTAATCTAAACTGAATGGGAACTATGTTTTTGATCAAAAACACTTTATTTATTCATATAGTGTTTTGGTTTTTGATTGCTATCATGTAGAGTTTTTCAATTCAATTAAATTATATTTATTGAGACTTTTTTTTTACATTAAATACATTTGTAAACTTTAAGACTAAGAAGAAATAAAAGTAAAAATATAGCTGACTTAGATAGATGAATAGATAAAAAAAAACTGTTAAAAGCTACAATTAAATGAAAATTCTTGACTTTGCCGCCGTACCGACATCGCTCACCGTCCGTCATAAATACATTTTTTTTTTGTTCAATCTAATAGTGAGCAGTCAAATTTGTTTGCGGATTCTATTGCTTAAATGATTAATGCATAATATCGAGAAAAAACATATTGTTTTTTGAGGGAGAAGTCATTGAAGTTTTCATTTGTTAACTAAAAAGTTAATTAACAATATGAAAATCAATAAATAATTCAAATTTTTATATATCTTATCAAAGTATGTATAACTATTAAACTATAAATCCTGGAAGTTTCATTAAAATATCTTAAATAGCTTTTTATTTATTGATTTCTTAATTAAAAGTCATAAAAATGTTCACTAAATTAATTTATTTAAGAACCTACAATACTCCTCACCCTCATTTTGGTTGTTTCAAAAAACGGGCAAATGGCTAAGGACATTGTAATGGCTTTTTGCATTCGGAAAAAGGCCATTATACAAAAAATCCTTTTTAAGTAAAAAATTTAAAAATTAATGTCTTCTTCTAGACTTAACTTGATTTAATGAAAAAAATAATAAATTAAATTCAAAATTACGATTTTCCTCAAAATTTTAATAAAATGTTCATTTATTGTTTTTAATTTTTGAAAATATATTTGAGTTGAAATTTAATTTTTACCAAGTCTTAGTATTGTTTTTTTATTTTTTTTTTATTTTGTATACAAAAACTGTCAATTCGATTTTTCTCAAAATTTTACCAGTTGTTAAAAAAGTTATTTTTCGTTGCATTTAATTATTTTAGGACAATTTTTTTTTCAGTTTTTTGATTTACAAAAAAAAACGATTTTAGATTTTTTCCAAAAATATATGTACGTGTTTGGCATCACGTTACAATATATAAAATAAAATTTAATTCATTGGTTCACCTTTTTTTTAAATTTCTATGGTAAAAAAAAACACCCACTCAATTTTTTGAGAGTCTGTCTGCATTATTATCTGTATAACAAAATTCATTTGAAGTCGATATCTCCACTGGTTCATGAGCTCTGGACGACAAAAAAGTCGAGAAATGTCAAAATTTTCAATTCAACAAATTGGACCAATTACAATAACTTCCTATGGGAAGTTAATAACATTTGAATTTTCCCATGAAACTTATATTCGGATTCTTTTGTTTGTCTTGTTGTTTTTTTTTTAATTTTCTTCATTCCCAATCAACCAATCAAAAAACCACATTATACAGAACTAGCGGCCCGTCCCGGCTTCGCACGGGTAGACATAAATAGGTACAGATATTTAAGTTATAAGAATTATAATTAAAACGACCATAAATCACTAAATTAGAAAACATTTTTTTGTCCTATCAATAATACTCTTCGCAGCGTATGCGATGAAAGACATTTTATGGCTAATTTTTTTACACCTTCGGTTGGTTTTAATAGGAATTTCAAAAGATTTCTGTAGTAATCTAGTACTAAATATAGCCTATGTTACTCAGTGATAATGTAGCTTTCTAATGAAAAAAGAATTATTAAAATCGGTCCAGTACTTTTTGAGTTTATTCGTTATATACACAAATACAAATCTTTCCTCTTTATAATATTAGTGTAGATAGAGCTTATGTTACTCAGTGATAATGTAACTTTCTAATGAAAAAAGAATTATTAAAATCGGTCCAGTACTTTTTGAGGTTATTCGTTACATACACAAATACAAATCTTTCCTCTTTATAATATTAAGTATAGATATTAGTATAGATATAAATAATAAATTATAACAAAAATGTCTTTTCATTGCCTCCCTCGAACTTTCACTGTGTTTGTATACATTCTTCTCTATCTTCGGTTTTTTTTAATAATCTGGAATTTTTCTTATTTTATATTGGAATTCTAGCTCATTTTTGGGCGCCAGTTAAAGCTATCATTGAAATCGATCCGGAAAAATTTTTGAATCGAAATTTGACGGTGTTTCCCTTTGATTAGAAATGAAAATTATATACCGATCGATCGGAAATCACACAAAGAATTTTTGTTGAGAAAAAAAAGTTTAATTGCACATTTATTTTTCTATTTTCCGGACGGAAATTCGTTTTCCTGAACAGCTGATACTTTTATGTTCAAAAGTGAAACGAATCGTTCCACTGATTTGTGTTCCAATTTCACACAATTCCAATGACAGATTTCTGTCAGTAAAATTTTTCGGTGGCTTTCAATCAGGAAAAATTTTTCAATGACAGAAATTTTTAATGAAAGCTATAAACGACCTGTCAAAAAAATTCCAATGTTTGTTTTCAATGATGAAAACCAATGATAGCTATAGGTATAACTGGAGCCTTACCCCCATCACAATACATTCTACACGTAAAACATGTGGAACGAACTGTTTAGGAACCATTAAAAGATGTCAGGCCGAGTGTCCTCTTCATGATAGTACTATTCAAATATATATACAAAGGAACCGCTTGAAGTTTTTAATTTTCCTCAAAAACATCCCTGCAGCAATTTATTATACCAAAATTAAATGGGAACAGAACACACAAAATTGACTAGGAACATGTTCCATTACCACCATATGATCTGATCCGGCTGTCAAAATTTTTGTTTAGTTTTGTTTTTTTCATATAGAAAAAGAGAAATACAAAATCCTCCCCATTCAAGCTAAAGCAACTTGATTTTATGAATTTGCGCAGTATAATCAAAATAAATCTATAATTTTTCAAATGCAAATATCCACCATATCCACTGTCGTCCAGGAGAGAGCTAGAGCTAGCTTCAATCCAGTATCAGTTTGCTAAGGGATGTTCATTCACCAACAATGACCGAAAAAAATAAAATAAAATCATTCCATTTAAAAAAGAAGTGAACAAGTTTATTTTTTAAGTTTCATGTAGATAAAAAATGTCTACGAGAAAAAGTACAAATAGTTTTTTTTTCTACAACAATTCTGTGGTGAAAAAATAAATAACTCATCTTACGAAATTCCAATTCTAACACGGAAAACTCATTTGCTCTGCGAAGAAGTCTTTAACTTATTCCATAACTCTTTTTTGTATCACAATAATTCGAAATAAGAAGGAATACTCCTAAAAAATGGCGTTGGCCAGTGGATCCTTGCTAAAAGCTCAAACACCATTGCAGCAATTATTGGAGGATATCAATTTCCAGAGAACCAAGGAAATGCGACAATTGTTGAAAGACGGTGAGTTCTTTTATGTTTCTATATTTTAATCAAAATTATATAAAGCTTCTATTGGCCAAGAAAAAGTTGGCTTTCAAAGGACAAACCTAACTACTTTCCCTACCTTCTTCCTAAAATTTTAGTCTGTTATCGATTTTATCGTTGAGTCTTCAGCCCAATATAGTAGTAAGTCTGTTTGTAGGTACATCATAATGTGTTTGAAAAAGGAATATACAATGCGACTCCCCTGCATCTCACCTTGTGCATTTTAATGACGCCCAAACAAAAGCAGAGACGATAGGGTTGAGTTTATTGTTTTCACAGATAATAATAAATCGATTGATTGAATTGAATAGTTTGAAAGTATACAAAAAAATCCCCTTCTTGTGGGAGCCATTCATAACACAGAATTATTGTGATTGAACCTAAGTACCTACATGTACTTTGTAAGTCGTTACACGTTACGCAAAAAATAAATAAATAAAATAAAGTAATGTTGATGAGTAAACTTGGTTCTCTTCTGGGTGCATTTTGATGTAACTTGAGAATTTTCGTCAATGTGTACTGTACCTCCTTCTGCATCCACTTGAAACTCTGTTTGTTTTTCGTTCTTGCATCTTTTCCATGTTCTTATCTCCAATAGAAGATGCCATTGATCATTTATGACCTGCTCAAGGGATAATGTACATATATAAATACCTTTAGGTATCGCCTTACAACAAAATTGGAAGCCACCCAATTTCGTTCAAGAAGAATATATCTGTGAATAAAAATCTCACCATACTTGATAAAGTTGATGAATGGAAATTGAGTTAGGAAAGAAAACTCATATAAAAATGTTATCTATGTAAAATTATAACACCAACAATGAAAACCTTATCTTGTCAGTTTTCTTTTGTCTTCTATTTTTTATCAATTTTTGTAAACATTTAACTATTTGGAATCTCATGCCTTCTTGAGAAGTTTTACTTTTATTATATGTATTTTTATAAAAATTTAAAACATTTATGTAGATAGAAATTTTCTTCCCACATCGCTTTAAATTTGAAAAAAAGACAAATGATATGGAATTAAAAAATTGATGCCGCAAAAAGATTAAGCAAAGCTGATAGGGTTTCGATTTGTATTTAAACAATTTAAGCAATTTTTGTATGGAATTTTTGCACTTTTTTAAGTATAAAACTTATAAACTGTTATCCTACTAATGTACTAATTTTCTTCCGTACATTATTGATTGTAAAACAAAATGGCACTCTATATTTTTGAAATCATAAGACAACAGACACTCTAATAAGTGACCCTAATTCCTCAGGATTATAAACTGCCACATAAAAGATCCGATTAGTTAAAAGTAATTAAGGGATAGATTATTTGTTTATTTATGAAGAAAAAGGTGTATAGAAAAGCCCAACACTTTAGTTGTATAAAAGGTTATTATCATTACATATTTAAGTCTTTATCTGTGGGTGGTTGGATGCTGTAGGAATTGATGGCCCCGAGCTGTATCGTTTACTACACATCAAGTTCTTATATTACCTCCACATTCGTAAACGTCGCATATTGGTCTTGACGTTCTAAACTTGTAAGCGCGGGTGTTTTGACCAAAGCTTGGAAGTTAGTGCATTTAACTAACGACTCGGCCACGTTTAAAAAGCATAATCCTTACTAAAGAGACGCGGCAAACAACCTTTTAAAATAGCAACGAGCCCGGAGTACGATCTCGGTGACTACAATGCTAAAGTCAGGAATGAAAAGGTCTTTGGCGGATTAGTTGGAAAGCACAATCTCCACGAAAACGACAACAGATATTACTTCCGACGAATTGACTTTGCAGCAGCTATACGATGATAAGTACCATACAAATCATACCGATACACACAGCAACCTGCCGACTTCTAATCAGTCGAAATGACAAGTGCTAATTGGCGCAACGTTTACTCTGACCACTTTCTTAATGTGACCAAGTTGAGAGCATGACTCTCCCAACGAAAAGAAAGTAAAGGCCGCACAATGGAAGAAATTAAATCCTGCATGCCTTAGCACATAAGAGAATGCCAGAGACTACAGTGAACAATTGAACGGGAAATTCTCAGGCGTGGAACCGTGATATCATTACTGAGACTATCACAGTCTATCAGCTATCAAGAAAAGATTCTTGGTATGATGATGAATTCTAGAGCAAAATGCATGAATGCAAATGTTGCAAAGAAAAGCAGAGCAGTTATACAAAAATTGCAAAGCAAATATCATCTGGTTATAGAACCAGCACGCACTCCTCCGAAACAGCGAAGTAACAGGCAATGGAAGGGGTTAAGAAACTGATCCAAAAGCTTTCCGGCGACTCGGCATGAACCAGCTCATCAACAAAGTATGGGAAGAGGAAAGTATGCCCGATCAATATTTCCAATCGATAAAAAAGCCGATGTCCTGCAAAACTTACAGAAGCATATCCCCGCTTAATGTTGCCTACAAAATCCTTTCCAACGTATTATATGAGCATCTTAAACCTTTCTGCAACACTATGATCGGCATATACCAGTGGGGGCTTCACACTAGGCAGATCAACGATAGAAACAAATATTCACATTAAGGCAAATTCTGGAATCCAACTAATATCAAGTCGAAATCTATTACCAAGTTTTGCAGAGTATTTAGTATTCTTAGTATAACAACTCAAATTAGACTACTGAACCAACCATTATTGAATTCGTTTTAAATACGAAGTTTAAATGCAGGTTTAAATTGTTTATTGCATTTATGTCCGTGGTGTGAATGGTTAGTGCGTAGGACTTAAATACCAGAGGGCTTGCCATCTAAAGTGTTTTTTTTGTTCATGGGTACTGCCTCTTTTGAAGAATTGAAAAACCCTCCAAGAGTAATTCTTATTATGAAAAGTGCTTTCTTAAATTAGCCGTATTGTGCTTTAAACTGTAGGACCCTTCATCTCAAGTAACATTACTCGCACATAGAAGTGGCTGAGACTTGTAAGTCACTAGGCCTTAGTTCTCAAGAGACTGTTGCCCACCTAATTTATTTATTTATGGAAAGTTGTAAGTTGTATTTTTTAAATTTGTTTCTTACCAATACGCTTTTTATTGTAACAGAATTTGCAAGCTAAGAACGTTTCTAATATTTTTTCCACCACTGTACGTACTAGATATAGCTGTAGGCAGAAAAGCTTCAAAGTGGTGACCAACAAATTGATAAAAAAAATGTTAGTTTTCGCCTCATTCAATTGAAATTTGTTCAATTCAATGAAAAAAGAAAATGCGTATACGCCCGAGAAAACTGCTTTTATATTGTTTCGTTACACATTTGTTATGAACACAGACTTCAAAATTTCGAGGTTTATTTTTATTCGTAAGTGGCATAAAGGCGTACATTTTTTTGAATAAATTAAATAAATAAATAAATTAGGTGGCGCAACAGTCCGTAGAGAACCAGGGCCTAGTGACTTACAACTCTCAACCATTCCTGTGTGCGAGTAATTGCAGGGATGGAGGGGACCTACAGTTTATATGCCGAATCCGAACGGCTAATTTGAGAAAGCACTTTTCATGACAAGAATTACTCTTGGAGAATTTGTCAATTCCTCGCAAGAGGCAGTACCCGTGAAAAAACTTTAGGTGGTACAGGCAGGGATCGAACCCAAGACCTCTCGCATGACAGTCCAACGCACTAACCGTCATGCCACGGGTACTACACATTTTTTTTTACCGTTTGATACATTTTTTTGAATGTGTTGGCTAATTTCTCCTGCCAAAGGTCACTATTAGAAAAGTTGTTGATTATTCTGGCATGTTAAGAACAACGTGCATTCCTATTTATTTAATCTTAAATTTTATACTGTACCAACTTTTAAATATGTTTTCACTTTAACTAGAAACATAACAGGAAGCTTGAAATAAAACAAACAAAAATCATTTCAAATAAAAAATTAAAAAATTATATTTGTGTCAAAATACAATTCAAATAAAATTTAAATCATCAAGACAATCAAGCTGTTGGAAGGGTACTCCATCAGATAATAACCAAAGCCGAAATCAAAAGGATATATTATCATAAGGACAGAAGCATGGAAGCGAAGGAGGTGCTAATGATATGGTGCAGCTTTTCCTTGGCTTTATTTTTATCAAATCTTGTGCTCCATGTCAATGAAATGTAATTTTCCAGCAAGACAATTGAATGTCTCCTAGAAATTGGTTTTGGCAAATTCGGATTAAGTTTTTAGTCACGATATTAAGAAAGGAGATAGTGAAATGCGCGACAGTTGTGGTTCCTTATACGAGTTCAAAAGCGTTTTTTTTTTCTTTAAATTTGTGTTCTTTAATTATTACCTACCACTATTGTCGAAATTGGAAACTTTCAAACTGAAAATCATGTGTCAAAATTCTATTATTTTCCTAAAATGGTTAAATAAAAGCCAGATTGTCAAAATATAGTGATAAAGCGTAAAATCATTTTTTTATTTGAGAATTTGAATTTAAAGCCGTCAACCTCAACCGATTCACCTAAACGAAACTAAGAGAAAAATTAAAAGTTTTTCTTAACTCACCTTAATTAGCTTTGAAAACCCATTTGTTTTCACCTTCTTTTCTTTTGCATATAAAATAAAAACAGTTATTTTAATTTTTGTAAGTTTTTGCTAAAAAAAACTCAAATATTTATTTTTGTTTTTCTGTTTTAAGTTTTTGTTTTTTTTTTTTGTTTAATATAAAAATTATAACTATTAAAAAATATGCATTAAAATATATAAAATTGAATAAAAATCTAAAAAAAAGAGCAACAATAATTGTGTAATATAAATAATTATAAAATATAGTAATTAAAAAAAGTCGGTTTATGATCCTGTAACCAAAACAAATTACCAAGCCACTGTTTTTGTTTGTTGGTCAGAAGTTTTGATACCAAAAAAATAAACCGACATTCGAAATTATTGAACTTCAAAAAAAAAAAAAAATTACATATACATATTTAAAATAAAAATTAATAAAATTAAATTACATACCATTTTAGTCATTGTTGAAGAATAAATAAATAAAGTACGCTTTCAAAAGGACTTCATCGATATCCCTGCTTTCTTCATCTTTTGAATTTTCTTCATCTTTGGTATTTTCTTCTGAACGATCTTGAGATATATTAAAGAATTCGTGCCATTCAACTTCTTTTATTTTGTTTATTTTTGGTTCTCCCTGAAAAAAAAAACTAAAAATAAAACCATATAAATAATGCAATTAAATAAATGCAAAACGAAACCCACAATATTTAAAATAAAAATCAACCAAAAATATGAACTTACAAATCTCCGGACTTCTTGTTTAAATAATTCGCAGTCGAATTTTTCTTTTCCTTTCATATTTTTATTTTCATTTTTCTTATTTTCCTCAAGTTCATTTTCCTTGGTCTGCATCCAGTCATCGACCAACTAAATTTGATGAAAATATTTAATTTTTAAACACATACATTTTAAATACAAAAATAAAATTTTCTTACATTTTTTACCACACTTTTTGTCATAGAAAATAAACTTCTTAGGGACCAAACCATTTTTCTATTTTTTTTTTTCACTTACACTTCACACGCGACACTACTTTCGTAATGAATTTTTTGATTTTCGGAGTCGTATTTATAGTAAATTTTTAATTTCCAAGCATACTACAATTTCTATCATGAAAATAAAGGACAGTGCTTAATCTACACAGTGCTTTTTTGGTGAAAGTTGGGCATAAGCGGACCAAACAAATGGAGGTCTTGGAGATGGCCTCCTGATGCACTTTTTACTCAAAGTGCATCTAAACCATTCAAAAAATGCATTTCACCTATCTCCGAATATCGTGGTCCAAAATGACTTGAAAGCAAGTTATGTGCGTTTGCACCTTCCGATGCACTTACAAAAATGCATTCCGTAACAGCAGTTAATATTGACGTCCGTCAGTTTGACACCTGTCACTTTTGACATCTGTCATTTTTGACATCTGTCATTTTTGACATCTGTAATTTTTGAAATTTGTCATTTTTGACATCTGTCATTTTTGACATCTGCAATTTTTGACATCTGTCATTTTTGACATTTGTCATTTTTGACATTTGTCATTTTTGACATCTGCCATTTTTGACATTTGTCATTTTTGACATCTGTCATTTTTGACATCTGTCATTTTTGACATCTGTCATTTTGTGACATCTTGTCATTTTTGACATCTGTCATTTTGTGACATCTTGTCATTTTTGACATCTGTCAATTTTGGTTTTCACTTTTGACAGCTGTCATTTTGAACTCTGCCATTAGTATCTAGAGAACTGAGATTATGGAAACAATTTAAATTCGGAGTCTTGCTCATTGTGCCCAAACAAGGTTGGCTTCTTAAAAATAAGACATGCGTTAAATTCAAAAATACATTTGAAAATATTCTCAATAATACTTAAAACTTTTTCTGACATAAGAATTCAGAAACATCATACAATTTATTTATGTTGAAAACTGGCAAAAAAAATTACCATGTAGATATAGCTAACATATGTACATATGTCAAAAACAGTAGCAAAATAACCTTCTTTAAACAAATCACGGGCCTTTGGAATTTTGATACCCGATGGTTTTTCAATTTAGGTTAGGTTAGGTTAGGTTAATGTGGCTGTGGATACAAAAACCACACACTTAGGCCAGAAGAAAGGCCCATTGTGATACCACATGAATCTAGAGAATTACTTCCCACTAGTCGAACCATTTTGAGCTTTTTATAAAGCGAAGGAGATATCTGATATCCTTTTTAGCTAGTTCACTGGGATCATCAAAAGAGTATTCACCCAGATGAAGTTTGCGTCTTCGTGAAAGAGCAGGGCAGGTGCAGAGGAGGTGAGAGATTGATTCTTCTTCCTCATCGTCCATGCAGCTCCTGCAGAAGTCATTTGAGGCTACACCAAGTCGTATTGCGTGTCTGCCTATAAGACAGTGTCCCGTAAGGACACCTATTAGGGAGCTAATATGAAGTCTGCTTTGGGATAACAAGTCTTTAGAGCGCTTTAGGTCCAATGAAGGCCATATTTGTTTTGTGGCTGCGCATGTTGGTAAATTGTACCACCTAGAGTTTGCTATCTCGAAAGCTTTTTCTTTTAGCAGAAGTTTACATGCAGCTATCGGTATACCTATCTTCTCCCTTTCAGGTGAAATAGGTATGACGGTTCCATTTTAAGGGGGTTCATCGGCTCTACAATTTCCTGCGATGTCTCTGTGGCCCGGCACCCAGCATAGGTGAATGTTAAATTGCTGCGCCATCTCCATAAGAGATGATCGACAATCGAGGGCCGTTAGAGAGTTGGTTGAGACACCGTCAAGAGACTTGATAGCAGCCTGACTGTCAGAGAAGATGCGTATATCAGAAGTTGATATCACGTTTTCTCTTAGCCAGGAGAGAACCTCTTTGATCGCTAAAATTTCCGCTTGGAAGACGCACAATGATTAGGGAGGCGGAATGAGATGCTTAGATTAAGCTTTTCTGAGTACATACCACTACCAACTCCCTCATTTGTCTTGGATCCATCTGTATAAAAATGGATGCTTTGGTCATCCAGGAGTTTTTTGTCTTCCCATTCATCCCTTGATGGGATGGACACCTGGAAGTTTTTACCAAATTGGGGTTTTGGGATAGTGTAGTCTATGTACTTTGGTATAGAACCAAAGAGGTTCAGAATGATGGAGTGCCCAACATTGTTGTTGGTCCACTGAGATGAGGCGTTGAGTCTTATGGCTGTACTCGCTGCCACTTGTTTGCTGAAAATGTCGAGGGGTGTCAGATGGAGGAGAGTGTCCAACGCTGCTGAGGGTGTGGTTCTCAAAGCCCCGCTAATGCAGAGACATGCAGTGCGTTGGACTCTGCTGAGTTTGTCGCAATATGTGACTTTCTCCAGTGCAGTCCACCACACTGCAACCCCGTGCATAAGTATTGGTCGGATGACCGATGTGTATAGCCAATAAGTTATGCGAGGTTGAAAACCCCATTTGTTTCCTATGGCTTTCTTGCAAAGGAAAAGAGCTGCTGTAGCTTTTTTAACTCTTTCCTGAATATTAGGTTTCCAACTCAATTTTTTGTCCAATATCAGACCAAGATATTTGGCCTCATTGTTGAAAATTAGTGGTACACCTTTTATTGAGGGAGGTACAATTTCTGGGATCTTGTATTTCCGCGTAAAAAGGACGAGGTCTGTTTTTTGAGGATTAATACTAAGTCCACAGTGATCTGCCCATCTAGTGAGCATATTGAGTGCGTTTTGGAGGAGGTCTCTCAGTGTATTAGGATGTTCTCCTATGACGGCGATAGCAACATCATCGGCATACGCAATCACTCTGTAGCCTTCTCTCTCAAGGGATATTAGTAGCTCGTTAACCACTATGTTCCACAGGAGAGGGGACAGAACACCACCTTGCGGAGTGCCTCTACTGACAGACCTTTTCGCACAAAAATCCCCCATCTTAGAGTTGATGATCCTGCTTTTTAGCATTAGATTTATCAATTCACAGAGTGAGTATTCGACGTTTAGGGTCGTCATAGCAGAAGTGATAGCGGATGTGTCAACGTTGTTGAAAGCGCCTTCAATATCTAGGAAGGCCACCATAGTATATTGTTTTGTTCTAGGGAATATTCGATAGTTCTTACTAAGGTGTGCAAGGCTGTTTCTACCGATTTCCCTTTGCAGTAAGCATGCTGAGACATCGATAGTCTCTTATCAATGCTGTTACGTATGTGGATATCAATCAAACGTTCCAGAGTCTTGAGAATGAATGATGATAGGCTAATAGGTCTTAGATCTTTAGGGTTGACATGCGAACATTTGCCCGCCTTGGGAATGAAAACTACCTTTACTTCTCTCCATCGCTGAGGTATATGGACCATATCTAGACAACTCTTAAAAATCATCTCAATGATGGGCAGAGTTATGTCAGTCGTAAATTGTAACTCAGCTGGTATGATGTGATCTGGCCCTGGAGATTTGTAAGGTTTGAAACTATTCAGAGCCCAAGTCAATTTCTCTTTAGTAACAAGACCTTGAGGAAAAGTTAAGTTAATACCCGACCCAGGATGGTTTGTTGTATTAACGTATTTGGAGCTATCAGGAAAGTGGGTGTCAAGTAGCAGGTTTAGCGTTTCTTCGCAAGAGTTAGTCCAAGTACCATCCAAGTTTTTAAGACAACTAGGCATGGTTGGATTTGTCGAGAGAATCTTCCTTATCCTTGATGCCTCCGAGGATTCTTCTATTGAGCTACAGAAGGATCTCCAAGAGGATCTTTTGGCTATTCTCAATTCCTGTTTATATTTTTTGAGGGATTCCTTATAGGAATCCCAGTCTTGTGGATGTCTAGTCTTTTTTGCACGATTAAAAAGCCTTCTACAGCCTTTCCGGAGTAAACCCAGTTCAGCAGCCCACCAATATGGTTTCTTCTTTCCCCTCACTGTAGTGAGGGGCAGGCAGTTTCCATGGCTTTATTAAGGGCTGCTGTAAGCTCGTCGACTTTTTGATCGAGTTCAAAAGCGCATAAGGGCGGATCATAAAGTTCTGGTTTAATCAGATTCTTCAGAGTTGCCCTATATTTTGGCCAATCTGTTTTCCTATAGTTTCGGAATTGGATCGGTTTTGGAAACTCTTCAATAAGTGTGAATTGGATGTATCTATGATCGGAGAACGAGTGCTCCTTAGATACTCTCCAATTCAATATTTTATTTGAGAGATGTAAAGAGACAAGAGTCATATCTAAAACTTCTTGTCGATTTTTAGTAACGAAGGTTGGTTCACTACCTACATTACATACTACCAGATTAGTTGTTAAAATATAATCAAAAAGAGACTCACCTCTGTCATTTATATCGGTACTACCCCACGTAGTATGGTGCGCATTGGCGTCACAACCGATAATTATGTTGGTTTTAAGTCTTGTTGATTCAGCGACCGTCCTCTCCAGAGTGGTACCAGGTAGTGGGCCATGGTGGTCGTGGCCCAAATACGCTGATACCAGCCAGTAGGTATGGTTGTCTATTACCATACTGGCTGTGGTGACGTCTTTATCACTGAAATTAGGGAGTAAAAATACGTTTAGATTACGTTTTACTAGTATGCAGGACCTTGGGTTACCTTTTCCTGTTACATATATCACGTAGTAACCAGGAGTTCTCAATCCTCGAACCAGGGATTTCACAATCCAGGGCTCTTGGATGAGAACGACATCTTCTCCAGTTTTTGTCAGGCGGAGAAGTAAGGAGGCCGAAGCCGTTTTGGAGTGTTGGAGGTTAATCTGTAGTATTTGCAGCATTTTGGCTACAAGTCGGCAGATCAACCTCCACCACTGTTGAATCCAGCTCATCCAGATCAGACGAAGAAGAACCTAATAGTTCATCTTCTTCCTCACTGGGGAGAACCTTGTCGTTTGAGTCGTCGGTCTCCATTAGGGATAAACCTTCGACGTTTTTAGAAGAAGACTGTGCTGCGACAGAAGAGGGCCCTGCCACATTCTCATCCACACCCAAGGATGGGAAGGTGATGTTAGCACTAGGACCCCCTACGTCTTGCGGCACAGCTTCTGATGCGGGCTCGGAGGAAGACTGTGCTGCGACAGAAGAGGGCCCAGGTACAACATCATCCACATCCAAGGAAGGGAAGGTGGTTGTAGCACTGGAACCCCCAACGTCTTGCGACACAGCTTCCGAAAAGGGTTGTGGAGGCTCGCATGAAGCGTCTACCTCATCTTTTTTGTAGATACGTAGCGTGATTGTCCCGAAACCGTATCTTATCACTCCCTTATCTCTCGCCAGAGAAGCCACAGAGTCTTTATTGATTACGATTATCGCACTTCGATAAAGACCCTTTGGCTCCTCCAGTTTCACGATCTTCCAGTCGTGACAAGGAAGGTCCGGGTTGCTAATCTTAATAATCTCGCGTATGTCATCCGGACATGAGGGTTCTTTAGGGATCCAAGCGCGAGCTCTCGGCCTGCATGGAATGTCTTCCTTTGCAACGACCTCGAGTTTTGCGCCTGGCCAAACTTCGCCCAGCATGCCGACAGCAAGCGTATAGAGATCGCGCGACCTCTGATCGCTACAAGCGATGAGCTTGACATGACCTTGATGCCAACCCTCATCGCTTGTTACAGGCGGTGGACCCGGATGATCCCGCATGACTTTTAAAAAGCCAGCCGAGAGCTTCAGATTCACCATCTGCCAACGGTCAGAAGTAATCGTGCCATCAATATTGCTCCTATCGATGACCGCAATTACGATCTTATTTGAATCCTTAAGCACATCACTAAAAGGTTTAGTGAGAGGTACTCGAGGAATATTGGGAGTGCTGGTGTTTTGCACTTTGGGTTTTTTCGGGACAGGAGTGGACTCCTCCAAAGACCTTTGTCGCTTTGACGTCGTGACGACTAGTGTTGTCTAGAATGGATTTAGCCCACTCCAGCTTTTTGCTAAGGATGGGATTACTTCCATCCCCCAGTGTTGAACCAGAGGATTTTATAATCCTCATCGCATTCCGTCGTTGTTTATACGAGCTCCTAGGAGCATACTGGAGAGGTTTACTCTCTTTAGTAGTGGAAAGATCATTTTTCACGAACTTTCCACTACCGACATGAGGAAGCGTTTTCGCCAATTGTACATCCTGCACCGCACTAGAAGAAGGGCAGTGACTTGGCACAGGCCCTTTTCCGGTGCTCGGCGCAGGAGTAACGACAGCCAGCGTTGCCGCCGAGCTGCCGCCCGGTGTGGATACATCCTGCACCGCACTAGAAGAAGGGCAGCGACTTGCCACAGACCCTTTTCCGGTGCTCGGCACAGGAGTAACGACAGCCGACGTTGCCGCCGAGCTGCCGCCCGGTGTAGCTGGAATACCGGTGCCGGTTTGACGCTTTTGCTTCCAGTACTGTTTTTGTTTTTGTTTTTGGTTTTGTTTTTGATTTAAAGTCTGTTCAGTGAGGATTTTTCTAGATCAGAACAGCACAGTTTCGTGAGAAACGTCAGATCAAGTTAGAACAGTCAGTTAAACGTCAGTTGTCAAAAAAAAAAAAAAACAAATTGCAAATTGTGTGAATTTTTCGTTTCTCGCTTATTTTTTTCATTTTTTGTGTTTTTACTGTGAAAAATATTATTGAAATGGAAAATCAAGTGATTGCTAAGATAATACTAAATGAAAATGTTAGTGGTTCAGACACCGATAGTGATTTTTCGTCGGATTCCTCTTCAGATGATTGGAATGAAAGTGTGACGAATGTTATTACCTTTTCTTTGATGAAATGTAAAAGAAATTGCATTGAAAGTTATTATATTATATTTTATAATTATTTAATTAAACAAATAAAACAAATTGCAAAATAACTTCATTTTAATTTTTTTAAATCACGAGAAAAAAAACACAAAGCACAGCCAAATCAAAACGTAAACAAAAAAAATGACAACTTCGATTTTGACATTTCTCACGATTCTGTTCTAACCTGATCTGACTCAAAAGCAAGAACAGAAAATCCTGTTCTAAACTGTTCTAGGTTTGTCAATGAACAGGAAAGTAGAACAGTTCAGCACAGAAAAAACCTCAATGAACAGCAAAAAGCTGTACTTTTCTGTCTAGAACAGTCCAGAACAGCGTCACTGAACAGACTTTTAAATTCATTAGGATTCCCACGAGTAGCGAAGTAAAGGGGGGGTCCATCTGTGCAGAGATTCGCTTACACAGATAAGGCTAGCTAATCCGGAGGTCGCCTGGTATCCGGATACTCCGTTAACGACTGAGCTATTTTTAGAAATTGGGCCCTCAGCCTGGCTGATCATCGGCACGGGTCGTATAACACCTTAGATCCAGCCCAATTGGGAAGTTGAAGGGAAGGATATGTTTTGGAGCAGGAGAGACGAACAGCAATTACGCCATAAGCGTCCCAGAAGGGAACTAGGTTGACATATAGTGATACACTATATATTCGGGAGATAAGGAGACATCAGCCAGCATAGTAACACAAAGCCGACGGAGGAGGGGGTAGGGATTGGGAAGGGTAGGGGTGAGCGACCTTTGGTTTCAGGACTCTTCTGGAGAAATAATTCCCGAGAATCATTGACCTTACTCAGCTTCTACAACTCGACAAGTTCGACGCTCAGGTAGAAGTTTCCAAATATTAATTCTTTAAAAATCACACAAAATTTTCTTTTTTTTTCATTTAATAAAATTATGTCCGATTAATGATAAATTATGATTCTAAAAATGCATTGTTCTCCAAATGGCTGCAGTGCGTATCAGGGGCTATTCCTCATGGTTAGCTGAATTTTTTTTAATAAATATAATTTTGTAATATGTATATTATTTGCTAATTGAATTACTAACCAAAACTCAACAGCTAACTATAATGTTAAAAAATTCAGTTGTAGTTACATTATATGCAAGTTTTCTACAAATCTTCATTTCATGCAATAAAACTCTCATACAATAATTTATAATTTATATTAAATCATTGGGCTTTTGGGCATCGCAAAAATTTGCGCTACCAAATTTCATACATTCTACACAAACAGATTTATGCACACATTCGAAAAAAAAAACCTATAAAAATAAACAGAAGGGTGAGCGCAAAAAAAAGCGATAACCAGGCGAAATATACAACACATTAAAGGCACACAACACAACTGACACAAAATGACAAAAGACAAAAGAGTCGCAACCATGAGCAGAGAGAAAAAACTAAATGAGAGAACCAAATTTCCTCGTCTCCGTCACTTCGATACCTCTTACTCTCATTTTTTATAGCGTGTTGAATTCGTATCGGTGTGTACATCTGTTCACCTCGGAAAAGAGTACACAAAAAAACATCACTTCCGGGAAATGCGACATTTCTCATTTTTGTTTATTGATAGCCAAGAAGGCTATGTTTTTTAAAGTCTCATTATAATATTTTTGTAATTCTCATGAATTTCTTTCTTTAATTTTGCTAACATCTTGTCGTTTTTATATCTACAAAAATACTCCTATAATTCAAATTAATTCTAGGAAAACATTTTTGTTTGTCAATAAATACCGGAAGAAGTTATACCGGTAGTTCGTGGTGAATTTGTTTTTCTCTCCTCTTTCTCTGAGTTAAAGATAGATGGCATTAACAACCTTCTCTGAGTTACAGATAGATGGCATTAACAACCAAAACAAGAAAGGATGTGTGCAGAAAGAGTATAACAAGGTTAAGGTTTTTTAGACTAGACTTTATTTGTATATTTGAACGAGTACATGTTTTTTATAAATGAACATATGTTATGTTTATTTCAATAGTAATGCCTTAACTACTAACTTAACTACTGTATTATCTAAAATATACTGCATTGAATTATTTTACATTGAATTATAAAAGACGGAAATAATAAAGTTCTACAGTTTACCAGGAATATTTATATAAAATATCCACATCTTCTGCAATTGCGGTATCAATCGATATTTTCTGGAACTTAGTATTATTTACTTAACATGAATTACTCTTTCAGCTTTTTTATACACCAAAAAAATCAATTATGAAATTTGGCTGCGATAATAACTACTTGAACACAGCATTTTCATTGTTTATAGTTATTCAGGTTTAGCCCTTAACTTTGATTTGCATTTATTTATGAATAGCCTAAAACGTTTAGCAAACATCTATGAATAAGCCACAATGCATTTTCAGAAAAACTGTAGTTAGAACTTTCCCTCACAGATTTTTCCTTGTCGCTATATAACTGAAAGATAAGATATAAATATTTAGAACTGGAAAATTTATAAAAATGATGCATAAGACTTAAATTTTGGTTGAAGAACAAATTTGTATATTCTTTTCACAAAACCACTGACCCAGCTTATGTAGTTAAGCCTTTAAAAGCAACACACTAGCTTAGTGGAAGGCAGTAAGAATAGCTTATCACCTATTCACAAATCTTATGCAATGAAAATTGGTAACAGAAGTAACAAGTTGACGGTCTTTTTATTTAGTGTCTACTTAAATCACTTATTTTCAGCATTTTGGAAATGTCGTGAGTAATGTAAAGAAAACAAACAACGAGTACACACAAATAAAATAGGAATGGAAAAAAGAGATGAGTATATAAAAATGTTTTCAATGTTCCATGTTTACATTCTGTAACTCTCGTTTTCAATGTTCCTGCAACTCTCGCATCGACAAAATTAAATCGATAAACTCTGAAAATTGAAACAAATCTGAGTTTTTTTGCATCTTTCAACGGTCTGAGCGAAAATTAAACGCATAAACGCAGCTAATAATACAACTAATTGTTGTAGTGCTTTCAGAGTTTTATGTGTCTAGGTCCTAATTCTCATTGGACTGTTGCACCACATAATTTATTTTACTTACTTAATGCTTCAAATAACTAACTAATATTTATCTAAATGCGTAATTTAGAATTGTTTCTAAATCTTCATTGTTCTGGCACCTAACGAGAGTAATTAATTTCACTTCTTATTCGAATGATATTACTCTCAAACGAACACAATGAGAGTACCAAAAAGTTGTTCATACACAATTTTGAATTTTCTTTGAACACCTCTGAACAGCTGACTACATCCGCCATTTTTCAAAGGTGGTCGCCATTTTTAAAAGGTGGTGAGCAGAGAGAAAAGAGAGAAAAGTTTTTTCTCTCTCGTGGTGAGTATGTGCACAAACTTTCATAAGTATGTGTTCCCCACATTTTTTTTATATGGAGTTAACACATATGCAAGTTGGTGGCAAAATCACAGCTTGTAGGCAAAAAGAGAGCAACCGTCGAAGTTGGTTCTCTCTATTAGTTCTTTCTCAATGACCATGAGTTTGATGTATCCTTTCTTTATACTTCGTATGGATTATGTGAGGAAAAACAAGACCGACGAATCGAACATGATCGTCATACCATTCGTTTTTAAAAGTAGAAAATTGTGTTAGGTTATTTTTATTTGTGTGAAAATGAGGTTTGCTAGCGAACTTGACCCAGCAAGACAGGAATATGTTCGTTGGTTAGCGCTCTTTTTATTTTTAGCGATAATACTGATTTTTGGTGTCGATGTGTGGGGAAGGAGAAAATGGAACACAGGTGTTTGAGTTTAGTAGGCGGATTTTTCAAATGTTAAATAAGAAATAGTTTTTGTGTGAAAGCGGTTTTTATCTTGAAAGGAAAGTGACTTAAGCAAGTGCATTTTATTATAAATAAAGTTTTATTAGTTGAATATTGGATGTGTTATAATCGGTATGATTTTTATGTTCATATTTCTTATTGCAATTATTATTAACATAACTCCATACCAATTCATACATGATAGAGGTTAGGCTATTTGATTTCTTTAGAACAGCTCAAATCAAAACAAGCATTTTATTTTTAATGGAAGACATTTTTTTTAAATAACAGTATCTAGTAGGTACTTACAACTAAGAATTATAAGCGGGTTCAAGTGAAACTATTAAGTCAAAATTTGGGAACAAATAAATAAAAATCAGTTTGAAGTGTAATTTTCCAAAGTTTTAATTAAGTATGTATCTAAAGACATTTTTACTTGCGACATATAGGAACTATATGTACATACATATATGGCGAGTATTTGTTTCGTAAAAAAATTCGAACTCGAAATTTTAATCAAACAAGGCATTAGAATGGTAGAGGAGTCGAAAAAAGTGGGTCCCCCGCTTGCGTAAATCTGTCTGTCTGCCCTCATCTCTACATTCCGAACTATTGGATTCGATTGAGTTCAAAAAGGAAAATTAAGGTTTTAAGCAGATTTTTTTTTCTAAGAGTAAAAATAACAGTGGTTCCATACAAATGCCAAAAATCGAATAACCAACCGAAAGATTTTTACTAAATTTTACCTTGATAATTTTCTTAACTTAATTTCTTTCTATAAAAAAATAATTGCTTGGTATTGTTTCAGAAGGGTACCCCTCATAGAACCTTTATTTCGTTTTTAAGTTTACTCAAGAATGAACCAATATCAATAATTTTTTTCTTCACAAGCTCTTATAATGTCTTTATAATATTTGATGATCAATAATGTCAACACTTTGTTTGGATTTTTATGAAAATTTAATTCGTTGCTTCTTTATTCTTTAAGAAACACTGAAAACTATATGATAAATTGAACATTACCAGAACGAAAAAAATAACAAAGTAAGAGAACATAACGACTTATGCACCTGCATAGGATCAAATTCAATTCTTTTTCAATTAAAAAATATAATACAAATTGTATGAAGTTTAATTTGCAAATAATTGTATTCTATACACATTTCTATTTCACTTTGAAGCCATGGAATTGTAATTATTTGACCAGCTAGATATTGAAATTATTAACCACTGTAAGTATAAGGAGCAGTGAATTCCAATCGACTGTTTTACTTTTAGCATGTATGAATCGGTACACTGCACGACTTAAGGATGGTGATTCAGATTATTTTTTGTTATTTTTTTTGGATTTTGGATATATTCGATTAAAATAATTATATATTAAAAAACTATTAGGTATTTAAACAATTTTGGGCATTTATAAAATAATGTATCAATCAATATACGTAACTATACCATCATAATTTTCAATTTTTATAACTTGTGTATGGACACATAATATCCAGTTTTAGGCTACAAGTCGTTTTAAACAGATTCTTCTTTGTATGTTTAAAAATAGATACTTTATTTTAATGATATTGGTTTAACAATAGGAACTTTTATTTTGATAGAAATCGAAATGGAATCCAATACTTATCAAGCAAAGACCATAATTGAACAATTACTTGAAAAACCATTTAGAACAAGATCGTTTTCGGAGAAGCTAATAATAGTCAATAATGGGCGTCCATGTCCAAAGCTTACAGGTTTAAAATCAACACATAAGGATAGACACAGGGAGTATACTTGAAACTTTAGCGAAAATCAATATTCCCTTTACCAATGGCTAGCTGGTTGCGAGAATAAAAAGAAATTGTTTTGTTTACTTTTTTCTGGTATCTGTTCCGCCTGGAGTTTTTCGGGTGTGGAAAATCTTAACACTCTAACTACACTTAAAAAAAAAACACAAGCTAAGTGCCTCCCATTTGCAATGTGTAATTAAACTAGCTACCTTTGGTCAGACTAGGATAGATGAAGCTTTAAGTTCCCAGTTAAAAGATGCTAATACACAACATAACATTATGGTGAAAAAAAATCGTCAGGTGTTGAAACGTCTAATAGATGTAACATGATTTCTTGCAAACCAGGAGTTGTCATTTCGAGGCCACAATGAATCAAGTTCATCTTTAAACCGAGGCAACTATATTGAACTACTTAATTTACTAAAACAATATGATCCAATTCTATCTCAACACCTTGAAACATCAACAGTTTTTAAAGGAACCTCAATGGCTATCCAAAATGATTTATAATCAAAGCTGTTGCTGACCTTTTACGCGATCAAATTTCCGATATAGTCAAACAGTCAGAGTTTGTTGCAATTATGCTTGATGAGACTTCTGACATTCAATTAAAGTCCCAATTATCAATTGTTTTTCGATATTTCAATTCAATTCAATTCAAACTTTATTTTCATAACTTACACAGTAAGATACAATATCTCATTTGATAGTGCAAGCTTCATTGATAATTCTATTTATAATATTTAAGTGAATGTGTTACAATTTATAATAAAAGATATTAAATGTAAAAAATGACAAATAAATATATTTATAAGTATTACTACAACATATGTAATTATTTTATTTTTTTTTAAATTGGCAAGTATAACATTACTTTTTGAAACAAAAAATAAGTAAAGAAGGAAAAAGAAAAGAAAGAAAGAAAGTAAGAAAGTAAGAAAGAAAGAAAGGCTCGAATATCTAATCATCATCTGGGTGCCTCCAAGTATTGTCTGAGCTTAATCCCAAACAAGGTTATACTACTTATTAGCCTAATGGCTCGTGGAAGGGAGTTCCATAAACGTATCGCGTGGATAAAGAATTGTCGTTCAGAAATCAAACAACTATGTCGTATTGGTATGAGATCAAGAGTTCTCATTGATTGGGAGAAACAGATCCTGTTATATAGGTACCTTGGTAGGCGCGTTCGGATGACGTTGTGGAGTAAGGTCAACGTTTTCTTTTTAAACAGATCGTCAAGTGTGATACCAAAAATAGATTTTGAAAAAGTGGAAATGTGGTCATATCTTTTCAATCCAAAAATATAGCGTGCGATACTGTTATATGCCACATTGAGTTTCCGCTTATGTTCATAGTCACAGTTGTTAAATAGCTCACACCCATACATAATTATTGGTATGATTAGCGTTTTAGCTAAAACTAACCTGGTTTTTAAAGGTGTTACCGACTGTGTTGCCCAAAGTGTGCGAAGACCTGCGTAAACCCTACCCAAGGTCAACCTGATGTGGTTATTCCATGTAAGAGTTTTGTTAAAAGTTATACCTAGATTTCTTGCAGAATCAACAAAATCGATAGGACTGTTATTAAGATAAATATACGGAAAATATGAAGTATCTACCGATTTTCTGGAAATAACCAAACATTTTGACTTGGATGGGTTTAAATGGAGACCGTTCACGCGAGACCATTGAAGAATCCTGTCGAGATCTTCATTTACTTCACAGGCAGCGTTTTCCACTAGACCCAAAGGAAAACTTTTACGCATCTGCACATCATCTGCGTACATATCAACCGAAGAACTAAATAAAAACTTAGGCAAGTCATTAATGTACATAGTAAAAAATATTGGGCCAAGAATCGAGCCTTGTGGAACACCTGAGGATAGTGGAAGAAAGTCTGATACGGAATTATTAGAAACAACTGCTTGAGATCTACAATTTAAGTAAGAAGATATGAGTTTTGTGGACGATGAAGAAAAATTGAATTGGCTTTGAAGTTTTTTGCAGAGAACATTGTGATTAACCATATCAAATGCCTTAGAAAAGTCAAGTAAGATAAGAAAAGTTACTTGATCATTGTCTACAGCTTGTCTTATATCTTCTGTCACATTTATTAAAGCAGTTGTACAACTGTGCTTAGGTCGATTATTACTTAAAGAAAAAAATTCTAGAAACATTTATTGGATTTATCGATGTAAGCTCAGGGCGGACTGCAGACGATTTATTTAAAATAGTCGAGACTCTCTTGGAAAAGTATGAAATTCAAGATAAACTTGTTGCACAGACTTACGACGGAGCTTCCGTTATGAGTGGTCATTTGAATGGACTTCAAGTGAAGGTGAAGACTATTTGTCCGAAAGAAATATTTGTTCATTGTTACGCCCACGTTTTAAATTTAGTTCTGTCTCAAGGATTAAGTAATATAAGAGAGTGTAGGATATTTTTTAGCACTCTGAATGGCACTGCAACGTTTGCATCACATTCAAGCAAAATAACGTATGCTTTAAAAGAAGTGTTAAAAAGAAAAATTCCAGGGTTAGCCACAACAAGATGGAGCTTCAGTTCTCGACTTGTAAATATAGTCCACTCCTACAAAGAAAACGTTCAACAATATTTTGAAGGCATCCAAGATAATGTGACAAATATATGGGACAGTAATGATTGAATGGCTGCAACGGGTTATTCAAAATTTTTAAAAACCTTTTATGCAGTCTTTCTGTTGAACGTGTTTTCAAAACTTTTTGCACATTCAGATGTACTTTTTAATACCTTACAAAACCCAAACATAGACATTGTGTTTTGCACGAACCAAATTAAGAAAATGAAAGAATTTCTTGAAGTACAAAGGAACGAAGGGTTCGAAGACATTTGGCAAGCAACGTTGCTCACTGCCCCATTAGAAGATGAGAAAAGGAAATCAAGAAATGATAACATGCTGGATCATCAAAGATGATAACCCCATTAGATGTTTTGCTCTGGATAGAGGAAAATGTAGCTGACAGTTTTGAGCAAGTTTACAAGCTTTCAAAACTGATCTGCACCATATCAGCTTCAACGGCTTCTGTGGAGCGTTCGTTTTCAGCTTTGAAAAGAATAAAAACGTATGTATCTTCGAAATACGCAAGGGCAAGAACATTTAGTAAATTTAGCTCTTATCTCTATTGAGAAAGACATTTTAAAAGAGCTTAAAGATAACGTTAATTTTTATGATAAAGTCATAGCTCATAGACAATTTTATAAAAGCTGAAAGAAGAATTGATTTCATTTACCGCTGAGCAAGTTATTACGTTTTGTTTTAAATGTAAGTTTTTATATTTCGTACGGAGTTTATTTTTGTGTTATTATCTTTTGTTTGTGTTGCTCGTTATTACTTTTTTATTTATTTAAGGATTTATTGAACTATCGTTTTGAATAAAATGAATTATTATTCTTGAAAAAGTATTTTGAACTTCTAGAAGACAGTAGCTAACCCTAAAATTATGACCAGGATTCGCCACTGGTGCGTATCCGTATTACATATATATTGATTAATTTTCATTGTTATTCGCGTTCACAATTATTATTTTTATTTAAGACCGTGATCAAGATATTCATTTTCATTTTTATTATTTGATATCTTTCCAGAATGTGGTTTTGTGGCTCTTCAAGGGACAACCTATTGGACAGACCTTTTCGTGCGGCATTTTCTATTTCAATCCGAACCAGTTCATAGTATTGATTCTGATGACTTATTATTTTTCGTTAGAAAGAAGCATGTAAAGAGATCTTCCAGGCATAAGCCCAAATATGAGGTAAAACTAAAAACAAATAAATAAAAACTGACCTTAAAAACTTTAAATTGTTTTATTTTTATTTTTATTTTAAAGACTGAAGTGGATGTGTTTCGAAAGGATTCACGTAAGCTTCCTATTGGTGACCCAGATGTCGATTGGTAGGAGACAGTCTACTTAAATATGGTTATACACCAATTTGACTACACACTAACGCTGGGAATTTGCACAAGAACATCCCCCAAGGAATTGCAAGTCCTACGAAGGCATTTGCAACGCGTTTATGCCTCGCCAAGTCGTAGAAAAATGTTTTTTTTCGTAAATGGCAGAAAGGCGTACCTACATATTTTTCAATGTGTTGGCTAATTTCTCCTGTCAAAGGTCACTATTAGAAAAGTTGTTGATTATTCTGGCATGTTAAGAACAACGTGCATTCCTATTTATTTATCTGATCTTAAATTTTATACTGTACCAACTTTTAAATATGTTTTCACTTTAACTAGAAACATAACAGGAAGCTTGAAATAAAACAAACAAAAATCATTTCAAATAAAAAATTAAAAAATTATATTTGTGTCAAAATACAATTCAAATAAAATTTAAATCATCAAGACAATCAAGCTGTTGGAAGGGTACTCCATCAGATAATAACCAAAGCCGAAATCAAAAGGATATATTATCATAAGGACAGAAGCATGGAAGCGAAGGAGGTGCTAATGATATGGTGCAGCTTTTCCTTGGCTTTATTTTTATCAAATCTTGTGCTCCATGTCAATGAAATGTGATTTTCCAGCAAGACAATTGAATGTCTCCTAGAAATTGGTTTTGGCAAATTCGGATTAAGTTTTTAGTCACGATATTAAGAAAGGAGATAGTGAAATGCGCGACAGTTGTAGTTTCTTATACGAGTTCAAGGGCGTTTTTTTTTTCTTTAATTATTACCTACTACTACCACACCAAAGCCAAATTGTCAAAATATAGTGATAAAGCGTAAAATCTTTTTTTATTTTTTTTTTTGAGAATTTGAATTTAAAGCCGTCATCTTCACAGTTCATGTACCGATTTACCGAAACAAAAATAAGAGAAAAATTAAATGTTTTCTTAACTTACCTTAAATATCTTTGAAAACCCATTTGTTTTCACCTTCTTTTCTTTTGCATATAAAATAAAAAAACAGTTATTTTAATTTTTGTAAGTTTTTGCTAAAAAAACTCAAATATTTATTTTTTTGTGTTTCTGTTTTAAGTTTTTGTTTTTTTTTTTAACATAAAAATTATAACTATTAAAAAATATGCATTTAAAAAAATAGAATTGAATAAAAATCTAAAAAAAGAGCAACAATAATTGAATAATACAATTAATTATAAAATATAATTAAAAAAAGTCGGTTTATGATCCTGTAACCAAAACAAATTACCAAGCCACTGTTTTTGTTTGTTGGTCAGAAGTTTTGATACCAAAAAAATAAACCGACATTCGAAATTATTGAACTTCAAAAAAAAAAAAATTACATATATTTAAAATAAAAATTAATAAAATTAAATTACATACCATTTTAGTCATTGTTGAAGAATAAATAAATAAAGTACGCTTTCAAAAGGACTTCATCGATATCCCTGCTTTCTTCATCTTTTGAATTTTCTTCATCTTTGGTATTTTCTTCTGAACGATCTTGGGATATATTAAAGAATTCGTGCCATTCGACTTCTTTTATTTTGTTTGTTTTTGGTTCTCCCTGAAAAAAAAACTAAAAATAAAACCATATCAATAATGCAATTGAATAAATGCAAAACGAAACCCACAATATTTAAAATAAAAATCAACCAAAAAATATGAACTTACAAATCTCCGGACTTCTTGTTTAAATAATTCGCAGTCGAATTTTTCTTTTTCTTTCATATTTTTATTTTCATTTTTCTTATTTTCCTCAAGTTCATTTTCCTTGGTCTGCATCCAGTCATTGACCAACTAAATTTGATGAAAATATTTAATTTTTAAACACAAACATTTTAAATACAAAAATAAAATTTTCTTACATTTTTTACCACACTTTTTGTCATAGAAAATAAACTTCTTAGGGACCAAACCATTTTTCTATTTTTTTTTCACTTACACTTCACACGCGACACTACTTTCGTAATGAATTTTTTGATTTTCGGAGTCGTATTTATAGTAAATTTTTAATTTCCAAGCATACTACAATTTCTATCATGAAAATAAAGGACAGTGCTTAATCTACACAGTGCTTTTTTGGTGAAAGTTGGGCATAAGCGGACCAAACAAATGGAGGTCTTGGAGATGGCCTCCTGATGCACTTTTTACTCAAAGTGCATCTAAACCATTCAAAAAATGCATTTCACCTATCTCCGAATATCGTGGTCCAAAATGACTTGAAAGCAAGTCATGTGCGTTTGCACCTTCCGATGCACTTACAAAAATGCATTCCGTAACAGCAGTTAATATTGACGTCCGTCAGTTTGACACCTGTCACTTTTGACATCTGTCATTTTTGACATCTGTCATTTTTGACATCTGTCATTTTTGACATCTGTAATTTTTGACATTTGTCATTTTTGACATCTGTCATTTTTGACATCTGCCATTTTTGACATCTGTCATTTTTGACATTTGTCATTTTTGACATTTGTCATTTTTGACATCTGTCATTTTTGACATTTGTCATTTTTGACATCTGTCAATTTTGGCTTTCACTTTTGACAGCTGTCATTTTGAACTCTGCCATTAGTGTCTAGAGAACTGACTTTAAATTTTGTCCTCTCTCGCCCTAAAATATTATTCGAAAAGATTTCGAGATTATGGAAACAATTTAAATTCGGAGTCTTGCTCATTGTGCCCAAACAAGGTTGGCTTCTTAAAAATAAGACATGCGTTAAATTCAAAAATACATTTGAAAATATTCTCAATAATACTTAAAACTTTTTCTGACATAAGAATTCAGAAACATCATACAATTTATTTATGCTGAAAACTGGCAAAAAAAATTACCATACATATGTATGTATAATGTAGCTAACATATGTCAAAAACAGTAGCAAAATAACCTTCTTTAAACAAATCACGGGCCTTTGGAATTTTGATACCCGATGGTTTTTCAATTTAACAATTATATTTTTTGAAGCATCCACATATTAATTCTTTAAAAACCACACAAAAGTTTCTTTTTTTTTTTCATTTAATAAAATTATGTCCGATTGATGATAAATTATGATTCTAAAAATGCATGGTTCTCCAAATGGCTGCAGTGCGTATCAGGGGCTATTCCTCATAGTTAGCTGAATTTTTTTTAATAAATATAATTTTGTAATATGTATATTATTTGCTAATTGAATTACTAACCAAAACTCAACAGCTGACTATAATGTTAAAAAATTCAGTTGTAGTTACATTATATGCAAGTTTTCTACAAATCTTCATTTCATGCAATAAAACTCTCATACAATAATTTATAATTTATATTAAAGCATTGGGCTTTTGGGCATCGCAAAAATTTGCGCTACCAAATTTCATACATTCTACACAAACAGATTTATGCACACATTCGAAAAAAAACCTATAAAAATAAACAGAAGGGTGAGCGCAAAAAAAAGCGATAACCAGGCGAAATATTAAACATAAACATTAAAGGCACACAACACAACCATCGAGAAAGAACTAATAGAGAGAACCAACTTCGACGGTTTTTCTCTTTTTGCCTACAAGCTATGATTTGGCCACCAACTTGCATATGTAGTAACTCCATATAAAAAAAATGTGGGAAACAAATACTTATGCAAGTTTGTGCACATACTCACCACGAAAGAGAAAAAACTTTTCTCTCTTTTCTCTCTGCTCACCACCTTTTAAAAATGGCGACCACCTTTGAAAAATGGCGGATGTAGTCAGCTGTTCAGAGGTGTTCAAAGAAAATTCAAAATTGTGTATGAACAACTTTTTGGTACTCTCATTGTGTTCGTTTGAGAGTAATATCATTCGAATATGAAGTGATATTAATTACTCTTGTTAGGTGCCAGAACAATGAAGATTTAGAAACAATTCTAAATTACGCATTTAGATAAATATTAGTTAGTTATTTGAAGCCAGTTTTAATCATTAAGTAAGTAAAACAAATTAGGTGGTGCAACAGTCCAATGAGAATTAGGACCTAGAAACATAAAACTCTGAAAGCACTACTACTATTATTTGTATTATTAGCTGAGCTTATGCGTTTAATTTTCGCTCAGACCGTTGAAAGATGCAATCAAACTCAGATTTGTTTTAATTTTCAGAGTTTATTGACTTAATTTTGTCGATGCGAGAGTTGCAGGAACATTGAAAACAAGAGTTACAGAATGTAAACATGGAACATTGAAAACATTTTTATATACTCATCTCTTTTTTCCATTCCTATTTTATTTGTGTGTACTTGTTGTTTATTTTCTTTACATTATTCACGACATTTCCAAAATGCTGAAAATAAGTGATTTAAGTAGACACTAAATAAAAAGACCGTCAACTTGTTACTTCTGTTACCAATTTTCATTGCATAAGATTTGTGAATAGGTGATAAGCTATTCTTACTGCCTTCCACTAAGCTAGTGTGTTGCTTTTAAAGGCTTAACTACATAAGCTGGGTCAGTGGTTTTGTGAAAAGAATATACAAATTTGTTCTTCGACCAAAATTTAAGTCTTATGCATCATTTTTATAAATTTTTCAGTTCTAAATATTTATATCTTATCTTTCAGTTATATAGCGACAAGGAAAAATCTGTGAGGGAAAGTTCTAACTACAGTTTTTCTGAAAGTGCATTGTGGCTTGTTCATAGATGTTTGCTAAACTTTTTAGGCTATTCATGAATAAATGCAAATCAAAGTTAAGGGCTAAACCTGAATGACTATAAACAATGAAAATGATGTGTTCAAGTAGTTATTATCGCAGCCAAATTTCATAATTGATTTTTTTGGTGTATAAAAAAGCTGAAAGAGTAATTCATGACAAATAAATGTTACTAAGTTCCAGAAACTATCGATTGATACCGCAATTGCAGAAGATGTGGATATTTTATATAAATATTCCTGGTAAACTGTAGAACTTTATTATTTCCGTCTTTTATAATTCAATGTAAAATAATTCAATGCAGTATATTTTAGATAATACAGTAGTTAAGTTAGTAGTTAAGGCATTACTATTGAAATAAACATAACATATGTTCATTTATAAAAAACATGTACTCGTTCAAATATACAAATAAAGTCTAGTCTAAAAAACCTTAACCTTGTTATACTCTTTCTGCACACATCCTTTCTTGTTTTGGTTGTTAATGCCATCTATCTGTAACTCAGAGAAGGTTGTTAATGCCATCTATCTTTAACTCAGAGAAAGAGGAGAGAAAAACAAATTCACCACGAACTACCGGTATAACTTCTTCCGGTATTTATTGACAAACAAAAATGTTTTCCTAGAATTAATTTGAATTATAGGAGTATTTTTGTAGATATAAAAACGACAAGATGTTAGCAAAATTAAAGAAAGAAATTCATGAGAATTACAAAAATATTATAATGAGACTTTAAAAAACATAGCCTTCTTGGCTATCAATAAACAAAAATGAGAAATGTCGCATTTCCCGGAAGTGATGTTTTTTTGTGTACTCTTTTCCGAGGTGAAAACATGTATACACTGATACGAATTCAACACGCTATAAAAAATGAGAGTAAGAGGTTTCGAAGAGACGGAGACGAGGAAATTTGGTTCTCTCATTTAGTTTTTTCTCTCTGCTTCAGAAGAAGAGAGTCGTGTTCATTCTGAATTTTTCTCACTTCGTGTAATTTATCCAAAAAGAAAATGTGTTCTTACAAAAATAGCGCATCACCTTTATCAAAAAACATTAAACAAATCATTTAATTTAAGTGAAATACTTGAAAGAATCAAGATGACTTAAATAATCATGGATTATAAATATGGTATGTATTAAAAGATGTTTGTAACAAATAAAAAACATTTTTATTTAATCTGATGAGTGTTCACTACCTAATAATTAATGAACTTGTTCATTAAAATTTATTGCGGATAGATAAGAACGGCCAACTGAAAATTAAAATTCAATTAAATAAATTATCATATCTAAGTAATTCAATTGAAAAGTACTAATTTTTAAATTATAATTTACAGATGTTTCTCGTTTGTGTCTGAGATAATCATCGTTGGAGTCTTTGCAAAGATCACAAGGTAATTAGAAAACGATTTATTTTTATTGTTATCCATGACTTCTGGGAATCTAAAATAAAAAACTTGGATATTCATAGAAGTGAAATTTTAAATGATGTTAAAACTTAATCTGAAAGAGCTATGCTGATTTCACACTAAATATTAAACCAAAAGGATACTGATAAATATCAAAAATTGATATCATTCAGTCTCTAAAATGAACACAACTTACATATATATTTCTTTTTATTATATAGGAAACCCTTTGAATTTCAACATGCTCACGGTAGGCGAAAATGTGTATACACAAGAAAAGTGCCATACTACTTAAAAGGTAGGGATGGTCAAAGAATAAAGTTGCATGTATTTCAGGATCTTGGTTTAAGGTTTTTCTGTTTCATACTTCTCATAATATTGCCAAGTGTAAAAAATTCATCGTACATGATGTTAACTCTAATCTGAAAAAAGCTATGCTGATTTCACACTAATTTAAACCAAAAGGATACTGAAGATGCTTCTTATATAAAATTTTATTCTCCTGTATAAATTTGCTTAATTTTTGTTCTCTTTTATTGCAGATTTTCGCGCCAAAATGGCATATTAATAACGCCAAAGTAGAATGAATTATGGAAATTTGATTCAATCCAATTTTCTCGGAAAAAGTAAGTATCAAATATTTGTTCCCATTGCATATTATTGAACGTCTAGAAGCATTCTTAAATCTGAGACTAATACCCTGGTTACAAGAGGAGATCGAGGAATCGAATCGAAACTGAAATGAGATTTCGATCTAGTTATACTTCGTCAGTGAATCGATAAATCGACTTGAAATGGAATCGAAATGACATTTGGGTTTTATATTATGTGTGCGTACTGTGTTGTGAGTAACTTCTATCTTTATAGATACAAAATTGTTTAGTTTTAAAATTTAAATACAATAATGCTTAAAACACAAAAACACAAAAACACGCACCAAAATAAACTCATCTGAGAACAAACGAGAAAGATAAAACATGACGCGCACACATGCAAGACCTCACACCAATAACTCGATTCCCCGATTCAGGTTTACAAAACAGTTTTCGATTCACCTCGTTTTGTGAGAATCGTAATTCGATACGATCCAGGTACATATGTATATACGGCGCTAAATCCTGATTCAATTCTCCTTGTTAACTGGGTATAAAAATGCCATGAAGTCAGAATGTTTCCTGACGACCATTGCAAGACTACGACATTGTTTTAGTGATGATTCATTTTTAAAGTATAGTTCATTTGAATATTCATGTAACAATTTTTTTAACTGATATTTTCATATAACATTAAATATTTTTTGTGTTTCGGAAAGCAAAACTAAATTTTGTGTTTTTCTTAATTTTTTTGCAGACAAGGGGTAATCTATGGAGATGACTTTCATCTAAATCTCACCGGAAATTGGGATGGAAACGCTTTAGGTTAGTTTAAAGTTTTATTTCTTCGTATATTCTAGTTGCATCTTAATGATGATAACTTTACCTTTTCAGGTTCCCTCTACTGAGCGAACCCAAATAAAAACAATGCTGTCAATCTTTTTGTCTGAAATTTAATTAAATAATAAATTTTGATTTAATTAAAAGTGAGACTTAGAACATTTTTTTTATGTTTGCAGATTTTGTAAGACGAGATCTCTATTCTAGAAGCGTTCAAGTTCAAAAACAATTTCCCAAAAGGTGAGAATCTTTTTGTTAATTTAACCTATGTATGTATGTATTTGAAAAGGAAAGCGTCTTTATGATGATATCCTTACCTATTCAGGTTCCCTCTACTGAGCGAACCCAAATAAAAAACCATGCTGTTAATTTTATTCTGATGAAATAATAAATTATTAAATTTATTATAATTTCTTTCTTTCAAACTAAAAAAAACTAATGAATATTGTATTTGTTTATTTTGCAGGATCCAAAGGCAATTCGATGCTGGTCCAAGATAATGGAACTCGGAAACATGTTTTAAACTACTGATGACTTAATAAAGTTGAACTGAACAATTAAGATTTTTGTTGTTTTTTGTTTTATTATTTGTATGGTTTGATAGTTTAAAGCTTTCATCTTAAGAAGTTAGATTTTTTTTTTCAAAATTTGAAAAATACAAAATTAGGTTCGAGATAGAAATAAGAATGGAAAACGAGTGCACTGTTTTCAGTGTCCCACATTTTCACAAATCATTTAAATCGCTGACAATTTATTGAAAAACTAGAAGCGCTGGGGGGGGGGAAGGTTGTGTTGTAGATTTAGGGGGTCATCCCATGTGACGGCCTGTATTTTAAGGAATTTTTAGGATTTTTTTTACGACCAGAAATAGATACAACTTTATTAAGTTTATTAACATAGTTCGACAGTATGAATATAAAATTTGAATTAAAAATATTTGTAAAGAACACGAGTTACACCGGTATAAACAACTCCACCTCGAAAAAATGGGCTCGCACTTCCTCTACGATTCCGGCTGATTGGCTTATCTAAAACAAAAAAAGTAAACGGCGTTTTAATCTGTAACCCTAAATGCATGGAATGAACTATCATCAAATCAATATACTAACAATTGGACTTTTGGGAGACATTTGAAAAAAAAAAGCGAATTTTGCGTTTTTTTGTTTTTTTGCTATAAAAAAATCGAAATTTTTGCTTGTCGATAGTTCATTCCATGCGTTTACATGTGCTGAATCCAACCCATCAAATTTCAAGTCATTCGGTCAAGCCGATGGAGAAAAGTTTGAAAAACACAGTTTTGAGAAAAACTCGTTTAAAGTTTCAAGTCCTCTTAACTATGAAAACATCAACTTACCTTTCAATCGGCGACGTCTGGTCCATAGAGTATTCCTTATTCTTTTTCTTGAAACTCTTTCAAAGCAGATTGTTCAGCTCTTGAATCAATTCTGGCTTGTTCAACGGCATCACTTACGCGCCGCTCAGAACGTGAGATTCGCTTTTCATCACGTTTCTCAACATAAGTATGGGCTTCGCGGCCTATAGGGCATCCCATAACCGACATTACTTTCAAATTACCCTCAAAACCTTCATTAAAGATGATAACTGATAAGTAGCTAGCAATTTCAACTATCTGTATGCCGATGTACATTATGTAAGATACTTTACCCCATATTTTTCCATGGACCTGCTGTATCTTTAAAACGACTTCGAATTTTGAAAAGTCCCTTTACTACCGTATTCTAGACATATTAAACTAGCAATTTATGAAACAAAATCGATTTTTTGAACCCATCACATGGGATGACCCCCTTAATACATCCTGTGGGTGTTTTCATAGGTACCGTGGAGCATCAGTATGCTCCCCCGCCCCGGTTTCCTACGTAGGGTCTTGATATGCCTATTTTACTCTACTTGGTCACGAGGGACTAAGGCCTCTACACAAAACATTTAGATGTGGTCTAAAATGGCCTGTCCGCTGTTAGAAAGTCTACACAAGTAGTATGTGCTACTTGTAATGAAAGTGTTGAAGAATTAATTATACTCATTTTTAAAATAAGAATGGGTGGGAGATCGTCGACAAGTCTTTCATCCATGTTTAAGGTGTCAATAAACTGGAGAGGTTGTTCTTTCGAATCCACCTTTTTGATACTGTCGCAGCGGTAATCATTTTGGCGCCACCACGAGATGCATCTTGAAAAATTATTAGTTTTTATAATCCTATAAAGTTGCGAAAGAGCGTCGCTTAGAATCGAAAGGATCGTTAGAATACGACTTTCTTGTAGTTTCAAAATGAAATTGAAATCGATTTAAAATATAAATTAGAGTTTTGAAATTCACTTTTATCGATATCGATTTAATTTTTTTTCAACTTAAAACGAAGTAAATATACATACATACGTGTTCTACATTTCTATTTTTTGCCATTTTCGAGTAATTTGATTTCGATTATGTACATCCAGTTGGTGTGATTTGAATTCTACATGACGGAACCTTAACTTTTTAATACATACAGTCCCTGGCCATATTATTAGACGCACTGCAGAATTTTTATAATTATTAGATTATGTATGGTTACATTTTTATGCAAGATGGAGCTCCATGCCACACAGCCCGGTCCATAAAAACTTATTTGAGGGAAGAAAACATCCCTCTGTTGGACTGGCTGGAAACGTGTGGAATCACCACCTACAAATGCAGGAAACAGTCAAATCATGCATTTAAAGTATGCCGCGCAGAATTGAGGCTCTTATTAAAGAAA
Organism: Eupeodes latifasciatus; assembly: GCA_920104205.1. Lineage (NCBI taxonomy): Eukaryota > Metazoa > Arthropoda > Insecta > Diptera > Syrphidae > Eupeodes > Eupeodes latifasciatus. The sequence goes on along the minus strand of OV049924.1, from coordinate 70,476,466 downwards.
CAGGAGGTTCAACAAAATATTGAAAAAAAATGGTTGCCTGTAAAGTCGGTTTTACGGGCGAAGATTTTACGTGACAACGTCTTTTTCTCGGTAGAATATTTATTGATATGAATATAATTAAATTGCACAATAGGAACAAGGAATTGAATGAAAATAAGAATTGCACAAATTTTTTAAACTAATAATTTACTTAACACTATCAACATTTATCAATAGTATGACATAACCTATAAACTCAGTTTCTCAACTTTTGTGTCAATCTTACAATTAATCAATCAATCATAGTTTACGATAATGAAATATCAGTGTACAATTATTTACCTTTATTGTTGTAGTTGTTGTAAATGACGAATCTAAACACTCCACATTTTCACTACAGACACAGCTGACGATACTTTAACCACACGTGTGAACTTGTATTATGACGCTTTCTTGTTTTTCCAACGCCAAGAACGTTCGAGAAAGACAAAGACAGAGACACAAGCATGCGCCGATTCAATGCATAGTATATCTAATAATGAGTAGGGACACTCTCTACACATATGCAACACCTACTAATACAATTAAAAATGAACAATAAAACAAAACAAAAAATTATTATGAGTGAAAACAGGTCAAATGTATCCATTTTAATCCTTACCTGACATGGCTAATGTTAGAAAGATACACAATCGGTTTTCCCAACACCAACACATAACTCTTCGATCGTATGATACATAAACGAGGTCTTTTTTTATAATGGATTTTTAAAGGCGATCCAGTTTGATCACATGTGTGTGTGTGGTTTTGCTGTGCTTTTCATTAATTGAATGTGACCAGCCTCTACTCTTCTTTTATTTATTGTGTCACTTTTTTATTTTATAAATTATACCTCTTATTTAATTTTTAAATAAATGTATCGTTCTGAAATATGAAAATTGCAACTTCATCTTTGTTTTGTTCTTCTAAAAACATAAAAAAAAAGCTATGTTTAGCGTAGTATAAGAAACAGTATTTTTTACTTCTTTAGTACGTATTTAAAACAGCTGGTAACACTAAAATGTAATTAGGGGTGGAATAGGAATTGTTTACATTTTTTCATAATGCATTTTTAAAGGCGATCTGGTTTGAATTGTATTCATTTGTGCGGAAGTGTTTCAGTGAGTTGAATAAAGGGTGACTTGTGTATCTTAAAAGTGATTGAAATAAAAATTAAAATGGGTAAACATTATTTAAAGTGATTGGCATGCGGTCGAGAAGAAGAAGTTAATTCTGGTGTTAAATATTTTAAACTGCCAGAAAATATAGAAAGGTAAGCAATATTTGCTGTTTTGTTATTGAAAATGTAAAAATTGCAACGGTTTTTTTGTGTTGAGTACAAAAAATACATTTAAAATCTCTGGTTTTATAATCTCAGGCTATGATTATGTTTTTTTGTTATAAAAGATGTACGATCTGAACGCTTTTTTAGTTTGTGGTAGTAGATTGTGTGGTTTTTGATCAATTTAAATTTTGGTTGTAACTTCGCGCCCTTTCAGCGTTTTGTAAACACAATAACATCAACTGCCTGAGATTACGATCAGACTTAAAATACGGTTAAAAATAATTATTTTTTCTTTCTTCAGGAGAACAAAGTGGTTAATTGCTATTTACAAACCACATTTGTTAGAACAGCAAATTTCACGAGATTTAAGGGTGTGCGAAAATCATTTCTCAAAAGATATGTTTTCCGCTTCCAAAATTCGTTTAAAATTGTCGGCTATACCTGACTTAAATATTTTAAAAACCTTAACTGACACTGCAGAAGGTGAGACGAATAAAGGGAATATGAATACAACACAAGAAGACGAGAGTTTAGAAGTGAAAGTGGTTTCTAATCAAGAGCAATTGGAGTTTTTAGAGGAAGGAGTGGGCAAAATCCAAAGTGCTGAATTACTCGAAATCTTTGAAGCAGATGAACCGCTTAGCGAAATTATTCAAGTTGGAGAATCAATCGAAGCGAAAACCTCATATAGAGAGAAAGAGTGTAAGAATTTAAAAAAAGAAATTGAAATTTAAAAAAAACAAAAATATTCAGATGCTGCGTATTTAGAAAAAACAAAAAACGTTTTACCTAAAGAGTTAGCTCGAATTGTTGAAACTCATATTGCAAACTATAAAAAAAAAACAGAAAGGATGGAGGTACTCTAACGAATTTAATGCGAATTGATGGTGCGATTTTAACACGACCACAACAAGATTTTTTAGATGCATTAGAGAGCCTCGAACAAAAATTTATAACTAATTTTCCAAATTTATATTTTTGTAATAATTTTGAAATGAAAATGTTTGATATTTTAAAAAATGAATTTGATTACAATTGCTGTAAGAACCAAAATAAGGACTTTATTATAAAGTTTTTTATTCGAGTTCGAGTATACCATATCCTCAAGAATTTCAATGCAACTATGAAAAAATCTAGCAATAAGCATAAATATTTAAGCGTTACACATATGTAAAACATTATTTATAAGACCTAAATAAAATTACTCTAAAAAATGATATACATATGCCTTTATTTTTCGGAACACCCTATGCTACAGTCAAAAGAAAAATTCTTTTTCTTCCTTCTCTTTTACACTGTAACACTTCTTATTACCATCTATTTCTCGTGTTTGTGTGACATAGCGGTAATTTAAAATATGAACTCAGAACGAAAATTTGGAGAGTGTCCCTACTCATTATTAGATAGGTATACTCTGATTCAATGCGCCTAATTCTCTAGTGCTGCGCGCGCGGCAGACCGATCATAGTTGAGTGGGAGAGAGACGCAAGGCATTCGGCGGGCCTCTCTCTCGTTCGGTGACTCATCGTAACGTTACCGGGCGTTACACTTTTTCATAAGTGACTCCCAGCCGCAACCTAATTTAAGACGTTGTCACGTCAAAATTACAAAAATAATAACAAAAAAAACTGAAAATATTTATTTAAAAAAAAAATCTTTAAATCTGTTGCTTTATTTCTAGGAAGTAGTTTATATTCTGCATACAAAATAATTTAAATGCATTACAATATTCGAAAACCTGATTAAAATAGCTGGAAATTAAGATTTTGCATAAAATCTAAAGTGCGTCTAATAATATGGCCAGGGACGTATGTATATATATTGCACTAGATTCGTGAAAAGTTGACAAAGCATTTAAAATGATTTTTCAACACACCAAATGTCTCCTCTATAAAAAAACATTATGAATAAAACAACGTTCTGCTTATCGTAATGAATCGAAATAATCTGCAGAAATTGTTTTCTGGGTTCTATCATTCGATCGATTTCATAACTTCGAATACTTTTCGAAATCACTTTAAGTGAAATTAAAGCAGCTGACATGTATAAAATCACATTTCCCTTGTGACCACAACCTAGCTTGTGTTGTTGAATGCTTAATAAATGGCAGCTAACTCAACAGATGAATGCCTTACAATGGCCATCATGCCTGTTAAAATTTGAAAATCATACAATACGTGAAAGTATGGCACAATGTTTTCGATACTTAAAATAGGGGTGTTTGTCACCTCATATCAGCTCGGCTTTTGGGAGTCATACTTGTGGGAATATTATGTATTATACTGATGTATCTACAAATTATGTACATATGTAGAAATAAATATTTAAATTCCTGAAAAAGAATTTGGGTCTGTAATTTGGCATTATTATACAGTGAACCAAAAAAAAAGTTGTACAGTCGATTTTCTTTTGTTATAATGAAATTATCTATGGAGGTAATTGCAATAAAAAAACAAAATACTTACCAAAAATAGGGATTTTTTTTAACCTCCAGATTTAGTCAAATACATTTTTTTTAATAAATTATTTTAATAAAAAAAAAACAAATTCAATGAATAAAGTCTGTTTTATGAAACCAAAAAAAAACTTGTACATTTGAAAAATTCAATTAAAAAACAGCAACATTTCGAAAACCCAAATGGTTTAATATTTTGTATAATGTCTTTTTGCATCTAAGACCATTTGCAACCTCTTTGGCATTGAAAGGGCCAATTTTTTTGTAACATCTAGCGTAATTTCAAACCATATCCTCTGTATTGCATCTTTTAACTGTTCTTTATTTTGTACTTTCCTTTCCCTCAACTTTTTTTCAACATGAGCCCAAAGATGTTCAATTGGATTTAAATCCGGACTGTGAGGTGGATGAGGGAGTACTTTTTTCACGTTATATAACAACCATTCCTTCACTATCAACGCGGAATGTTTTGGGTCATTGTCATGAACGAAACTAAAATTATCTCCAAGGTCCAATTTTGATGCAGTACTTCTTAAATTATTTTTCAAGATGTTCATGTAATCAAACTTATTCATTGTCCCTTCCACAAATTGAAAATTTCCAACTCCATTTGCTCCCATCGCACCCCACACCATAACGCTGCCACCACCATGTTTTACTGTGCAATTTACATTCTTCGGATCTAACGCTGTACCCCTTTTTCTCCAAACAAAACGTCGCCCATCGGATCCAAAAATGTTGAATTTGGATTCGTCGGTATAAATAACGGAATCCCAAAACCCTATCGGCTCATTTATATACTCTTTGGCATATTGTAGGCGCTTCTTTACATTTATGGCGGATAAAAGTGGTTCGTTTCGAGGCGTAAAACCTCTAAACTCTTCCGAATGTAAAAAATTTCTTACCGCCTGTGGATGAACTTGGGCAATTTTGTTTCTATTGAGGTCTTCCGCTATTTCCAATGCCGAAATTTTGGTGTTACTTTGTACAATCCTTACTATACGCCTCTTGGTTTGTTTAGTATCAATTTTTCTCGGTCTCCCACTTCCACTTGGTCTTGTTAAAAATCCGTTTTTTTGTAAGAATTAATAACTTACTGAACTGTGGAATGTGGCTTTTCACAATATCAGCGATTTGTCTTAGACTTTTCTTTTCGTCCCACAACTTAACAATAAGTTTTTTTCATATCAAGTGAAGTTTGTTTGTTTTCTATTTTTTTTTAATTTCTCTTATAAATTTTTAACAAATTATTACTCTGGCAACATGAAAAAACTAAACCTTTCAAAAAAAGATGATCTGATAAAGCCTAATGGATAACGGTTCTATACAGTATTGTAACTACAAAGTGTACAAGTTTTTTTTTGGTTTCATAGAACGGACTTTATTCATTGAATTGGTTTTTTTTACTAAAATAATTTATTTAAAAAAAATGTGTTTTACTTAATCTGGAGGTTAAAAAAAACCCCTATTTTTGGTAAGTATTTTGTTTTTTTATTGCAATTAACTCCATAGATAATTGCATTTTAACAAAAGAAAATCGAGTGTACAACTTTTTTTTTGGTTCACTGTATGCTTTCGAATGGCATTTAAAGAAATACATAAATATGACGTGGTGATTTTAAACTTAAATGAAAAAGACAAAATGCCGTTTTTTGACCTATTTTCATAAATACATATGTTGAAAAACTTACTTAAGTTAGTTTAAGTTTTATTGACTTTATAAATATAAATTAATTATGTACATTAGGTACAATGTTTTGATATAACTAAGTCTTTGTATGGTTTGGTCGGAGGCCGTCTGATAAATTATATACAATTTTTGTTCCATAAATATTTCTTCATTATTATTACTATTTCAAAACAAAGCTTTTGAAATGTTTTTGGATAATTTGATTCTACAATGAAAAACATTTGAACTAGAAGATCCCATTAATTCAAAATATTGGTCACTTTTTCCATACTAAGAATGTCTACAGCAAGGAAATTTTGCGGTAAACTAAGTTTCTTCCTATATTTTTCTAACAATTGTATAAACTATAGACTTTCAACTATACAGAATGTCCCACAGTCCACACCACAAAAGGTGGTTATTTTAAGTCGAAAAACTTGTGAGGTAAGCCTGTGATTTGGGAATGCTTTCTTGAATTGCCTTCATTCACCAGAATTTTGTTTCAATGCGGATAACGGTTTTACACGTAATTATTATCGAACCCATGTTTTGCATTTTACCCTTTTTACACCAGGAATTATTTGTTTGAGAATGAATGAAAACCCAAATTGTTTGCTTAATAATATCTACATATATGTTTAAAAAACAATAGCGAAATGTGTTTCTAATGTTGAGCGCAAAACTCTGAAACGACTGAACGGATTTAGTTTATTTTCATGAAGTCGTTGAAGTCCGAAGAAGGTTTTTATTGATACAAAATTTAGAATTTACACGTATTAATTATTATCTATATTAATAAACATGTAAATCGTTGTTTGTTCCTTATCGCTGAAAGTATTATTAACAGATTGCAAATAAACAGTGAGGTTTGAATTTTTCCCAGCATGCTGCAAAGAAACTTTGAATTTATTATCTTATATCTGGGTGATCATATTTCAAACAATAATTTGTCCTTAGTTTACTTTGTTAAAGCGACCAACTACTGAAAATTTACTTTATGTAAGGGCTCCTTATTCATGCAGGGATTCTAAAAGTTGGTTTCTCGATGTCTCCCAAAATTTATTCAATGGGATTTAAGACATGGTGCTGAGTTAGACAATATAAACCACATTGATCCGAATCCCCTTTTATATACGACTTGAGTTCTTTGGTTAATTATCCTAATTTAAGACATACATATATTTAAGTAATTTCTTCTTCGATGTATGGCAACATGATATTTTCGAAGATGTCGTGACACTTATGTTGTTCCATAATGCAAACAATTTTCAGCATTACCCGTAATGTTATTGATATGTGACGTTAAATGTTGTCATTTTATGAAAACAAAATGTTCAATTTGAAAATGTTGAAAGGATGGTGGGACTGGATATTTTGTAAAAACACAAAAATAAATTTTGTTTGAATATGCAAGTTTCAAGGGAATTTCGATCACCCTTACTAACCCTAATATTATACATATGTATGTATATGTATATGTTTTTTTTTAAAGAAATTCACATGTTTTGTTTTTTTTTTTTAAGTAACATAATGATGTAGGTATTTATTTTAATTCTCCACAAGAATAAATTATGACTTTTTGAGTTGGAGTGCCTGTTTTGGTTCCACATCTTTCAATTTTCCGTACCACATCAGCACCACTAATAACATGTCCAAAGACTACGTGCTTGTTATCCAACCAATCGGTCCTAGAAAAACAACACAAACAATTGGTTAATGTCAATTTGGACGATGACCAACTTTGTAGATACTTACTTTGTCGTGCAAATAAAGAACTGTGAGCCATTAGTATTAGCTCCAGAATTAGCCATCGATAAAGTGCCAAAGCCATTGTGTTTTAGATTGAAATTTTCATCAGCAAATTTCTTTCCATAAATGGACTTTCCTCCTGTGCCATTGTTATTGGTGAAGTCTCCTCCTTGGCACATCTTTAAATAAACCAAATTCACATCAAAAACAATTTAAAAAAAAATTACTCTTCTCTACACACAAACTCAGTAATGATTCTATGAAAAGTGCTTCCCTTGTACCCAAAGCCCTGTTCATGAGTACAAAGTGCTCGGAAATTCTCTGCTGTTTTAGGTACAACATCGGCTCGGAGGAGCATAACTATTCGACCAACATCATTGCCACCAACACGAATATCAAAGAACACTTGAGGATTTCGTTTTTCAGGTTTTGAGATAACCACTGGCGTCACATTCTCCACTTGCTAAAAGAAATGTGTCAATTGGGAGATAATGTTTTCAACAATTTACTCTAGCAATATATACTTTTTCAGATGGTGCCTGTTCTGCATCGGCTCCTTCTTCACTTGTAAGAGTAGCACCAGCGTGTTTTTGCAACCAATCATCATCGGCCCAAACTGGTTTGAAGCTTCCTTCTTTCACTCTCACCGGTTTGGCTAAATTAACACGAATTGTACGTCCACACAGCTCCGAGTCGTTCTAAAATTCAAAGCAATCATTAAACACAAATATTTTGAAGGGATTTCTATGTTAAATCCTACCATGTTGTCAATAGCTGCAGCCGCATCTTCGGACGCCTCATATTCGATAAAAGCAAATCCTCGATGTTTTTGCGATTCATAGTCGACGGGCATTTGAATGTCAGCAATATCACCAAATGGAATGAAAGCATCGTTTAGGAGTTTCTCAGTGACTTCATCGGAAAGGGCTCCAACGTAGATGGTTCTCTTGTCATTGGACATTTTCAAAAAATAATTGTAAAAATTTTATAAATGTAAACAAAACTACAGCCGCGAAAAGTTCATTTTTGACTGTCACTGTCACTGTCACTGTCAGTGTCTAATTTGAAATGTCAAATGTTTCATGTGTTCATTTCGTTCCCTTCATATCAAAGGGGGAACATACAAATTTGAAACGGAATTCTGCTCGTTGCCATATCAACGAGAATAATTCAAAACTGAAATTTTTAAAGAATATATTTATTTATTTCTTTCTTTTAATCTAGTGAATCGAGGATAAAGACTGTGTTTAAAAACTTAACATTTCTTAAAAGTTTGATAATTTTAACCCTTATAAATGTTTGTTTAGGAAACAAAATTAAGTTTTTGAAGGTAAATAGCTGATTTGTAGCTTTAAAAAGTTGCTTTACATGAGAAAATGTGTGACCGTTTTTGTCTTGATGGAAAAGTTATAGGCAATTATTTTTCCTTTAATGATTGTACATAAAGTCAAATATACAAAAAGGAGGCTTTCTGAAGCGGCCAATATGAAAGACATTTTTGACAAATCTTAATTTTTGAGCCTTTATTTTTCTAGGAACAATACAAAAATGCCAGAATCAACTACTGCCAAAAAGTCAAACAAAAGAAAAAAGAATAAATCAAGACCAAAGAGACATAAACCAAAACTAACTAAAGAGTTCAAAGAAACAGAGAAAGAAATAACTGATATCTTAAACAAGACTGAGCTATCAATAGACAAAGTTAAAGAAGGCGCTGAAGATCTTGGAGAGACATTTTTTTGCCAGACTACTACAGAGCCATCAAATTCACTAAACAAAAGAGAATCTCCATCGGTTGAGGAGGAAAGTCAGCAATCACCTGCAGCCGTAGAGTCACCGAGAACTCAAACCGCATCATCTTTTATCCAAGTTGAAGATGATGATCCAATAAAGTGGACAGAAGCTGAAAAAATATTTTACAATGAAAATTTACTATTTTTTCCTTCCTCAACACCAAATCCATTTATTCAAAATACACTCAATGAAGATCCCAAATTAAAGCCCGATAAAAACTTAATTCGTATGGTAAATCGTTATCATGAAGAAGGAAATACTGATCAAATTACATCGGGTAGTTCTTTGAAAAATCAAACCAATTATTTCCAAGATGATTTACTTTATGCAACAGAGTGTGCTAGAGAGTTTAATCCAATTTTTTACGTAGCGAAACTTGGGGACACGAACAGCCCATTAATGCCAAGTCGTAAATTTTTAACTTTGAATATAAAAAGCTTAAGATTTACACAGCATCCTTTGCAACAAGAAGAACACATTTTGGCTAATAAACTAGAAAACTATCTGGAGGAACATTTTGATAGAAAAGAAAAACAAATCATTCCGGAGTTAAAAAGAAGACTAAATGATCTTAGAAAGATTGCAAATGAGCTTCTAGAAGATGGCACAACTCAAAATATCATCGAACTTGAAGGAAATTTAAATAATATTAAACACCTGCGAAATAAAATTTACGAAGAGGAAACAGTCAGCAAGGATTTAGTTCGAAATATTTTGGATACTTGGTTGCTGTTGAAGAATCTTCGAAAACGTCAAGAATTCCATTGGACATCGTTGAAGATTAAAATCAAACTTATCGAAGCTGATTTAAACGCAGACAATGCTGCCTATACAAAACGTTTTGAAATAGAACTTAACGAAATATATCGTGAGGAATTAGAGGCTTATTATAGAGCCAAAAGACTCAAGAAAACAGATCCGGACAAATATCCTGAGAAGATCCATAAGCCGAGCATTCAAAGAATCAAAAAAGATTTAAAGAAAACTTTACAAAAATGTTCTCGAGCACCTGGTGAGCCAGAGATGGAAATTATACAATCGAATTTATCTGAATCTTGTCGTCCTTTGGAGAAAATCAAGAGTTACGTTTTGAAAATTCTGTTTGACGGTCAACTAGTAAGTTCGACAAGAGGTTTTCGTTTGGAACCGGACCTGTCACTGTTTGTCAATGAATCTTTGGGAATTCATCTCGACCGTAGAATGCCAAAGGAAATCAAAATTAAAGTAAGTTTGATTTTTTACACTACTTTAAATTTTCTAACTATTATTTTAACAGCTCTATGAGAAGAAAAAACTTCCATCGATGCCTATCAAAGTTGCCAATATAACGATACCACTGCCATCTATGGAAACGGAAAAGCAACATTTGGAAATCATTAATTTTTTCTCTCATAAACAAGAAAATGTTGCTGGCAAACTAAAAATCAGCTTTAATTGCGATGGAGGAATTCATTCCGAAGAAATGCTTGACACAATATTTCCTTCCGACTCTCCTCGCACTGAAACTTCAGAAGAAATTCTATCAAATCGACAGAAGAAGAAGTTTATCGAGTATTCTACTAATGCATCATCAGAAATTGATGAAAACCAAACATCCGATGAAGAAGACAAGGAAAGTGAAGGTAGTCCAGTAGACACTTGCACTTTTGAAGAAACTCATTTGGAATTCTGTTCACGGGAAGAAATCGATATCAATCCACGTCTTCGAATGCTTTCGTCAATTTACAAACGAGACATGAGGACTAAAGATATCAGATTTCTATCCTATTTGGATGGTGAAATCGAAGAAGATTACGACGAGAAAGTTATTGACATGGGCAACTGGATGGATCCAATTGATTTACACAAACACAAAGGGAAGAAATATTTAAAAAACCTTTACGAAGTAGTGAGAAATCATTGTGATCAAATGTCATTGATAAGTGGAAGTTCAGATGATTTATTGGTGGGTAATAGTATTGTAACACTTAAATCATTTTTTGCATCTTTGGCAACGATGTTTAGTCCACGTAGTCCTATGAGCTCAGAGACCATATCACATCCGTCTTCGCTGACATACGAAAACGTAAAAACATTTAATATTGTGATCAATGTTGTAAGAGCAACAGGAATTCCAGTTCGAGCCTTTTCAACACCAAATTTAGATCGAAGAGACAGCAGTACAACATCAATGTTTAGTTCGCAAAGTATAAGTCCAATTATAGGCGTAGGCGTAACTTCCTTTTTTGATTAAATTATTTTTTTTCAGCATTTAAATACTCAAACGTTAGGCCATTTGTATCAGCAACATTTATGGATAAAAGCGCCAGAACAATGACAGCTGATGGATCTAGTCCCACATGGAATGAACATTTGATTCTACAAGTAACGTAAGAATTTGGTAGTATGAACTATTTGCTTTGGTGTTCTGTGAAATGTCAAAAGTGGACAGGTTCAGGCAACGTAATGGACTTCATTTGCAGATAACTGAATTCTTTGAACGGTTTTTTTTTTAAGGCAACTAGTTAGTTTTTCTAGTGTCACAAATTTCAAACTCAGAACTTTTCTTCACTAACCAATCTACTTTTAGTTTATCGTGCAAAAACTACCTAAGACAAAACACTACTTAGGCAAGCTACATCACGATTTGTATTTTGTATTGTAAAGAAATATTACCTTTTTGTTTTAAAATGTGATAAGGAAGCCTTTTTCACAAAACACTAAATAAAATTGTGTAGACAACAAATAAATCACGGAGGTATAAAGTTCAGCTTTCAGTTAAATAAAAAACATGATCAGCTGTCATTTTGACATAAGTTGACTTGCCTTGATAGTTAGGGAGATTTTTTCTGGCTAATTCTTCAGCCAATAAAGTAACCAATAAAGTAACCTTAGTGGGAAGGTAATATTTGGGCAACTGACCAATCAGATGGCAGAAATTTGCCTTACTTTTAAGTCACTCATGTCGTCTGAACCTGCCCAATGATTTCAAATTGGGCAGGTTCAGACATTATAAGGGACTTTATTTACAGTCAACTGCGTTTTTTGAACGTACATTTTGACCAAGGCAACTAGTTAGAGTCAGTCAAGTGTCATTAACATCAAACTAGGAATTTTACTTCACTAACCTCTACATTTAGTTGACAGTGAAAAAAAAACTATTAAAAACATATGCAATTGTTAATATTACTCATTCCTTTTCCAATTTGACAAGGAATCTTTTACTTAAAATATCAAATGGAATTGTGCAGAAAATAAATAAAACACAGAGTAATACAGTTCAGTTTTCAATTGAAAAAATTATGATTAGCTTTCATTTTGACATAATTGGAATTGACTTAGGGAGATTTTTCTTGAATAACTTTCCAGTCAACTTTCCAATGAAGTTGCCTTAATTGGAAGGCAATTTTTCGCCAGCCAATCAGGTGCTAGCAAACTTGCCTTATGTCGTCTAAACCTGCCTATTTATCATCAGGTAATTGTTTTATTTTCTCGCATCAAATTTGTATTTTTGTCTTTATAAAAATGCCCTAAATAATGAATATTTGACGTACATATCTGTCAGTTATAATTTATAGTACTTACATATATCTCATGACTTGATGTTTGGAATCTCAATAGAATTTCCGTTGTAAAAATAAATCAATCAAGTTTATGATTTCATTCTGTCAAATGCTAATTTCTTTATTTTGTTCGTTCTATTGGGCAAAACAAATTGATGTATTTTTATTTGAAATTGATTTTTTTAGAGCAAAAAACCATCGACATTAATTTTTCTTTTCCATTTTTTCCAGAGGTAATCCCATTGAACTCAAAGGTGATTTAAAAATAGCGATATTCGATGAATACGTCGAGAATCACATAAGTGAAGAAAGATCAATGGAAATTTATCAGAGATTTCAGTCAAATTGGTTAGGTGAATATCGTTTTCCAATAAGTACGATTTTAGCTAATCAAAAGGTAAGAAAATATTTGAAATCTCAGAAATACCACAATTTACAAACATTGACTCATTTTTGAGTTTCAATAAACCATTATAAATTGGTGTAATCCCACGTCTTTTATCTTTTAGATCGAAGGAATTTTTGAGATTAATTCTCCCAAGGTCTTCCTTGGCTATAATGTCCCCTCTCTAAATGAAGCATTGACAATGGAAAACATCCCCGAAATCAGAGAACGAGTAAATGTGTGGCTCTACGTAAGCTTAGATCCAAGTTTTGATATGCCTCAAGTATCGATGAAAAATCTTGAATGTTCTGAACTCAAAGATGTAAGAGTACATATTCAAGAGTGGTGTATAGAGGCGAAAGATTTGCAACCAAAACGATTTATTGATCCATTAGTTTGTACGATGGATGGAAAACGAGTATGTTTGACAAGATTACTTGAACCAATTCCATTACCCATTGAGACAGGTGAGAATTTAATCGACACAGCTTGTAGATATGTATCTATGTTGAATGTTATCGGGCATTTTGATCCATGTACTCAATTTAAAGGAATATGGTTAAACAATGAGGTATGAAGTTTTAAGTTGTTAAGGATTTTAACTTTTAAAAAAATACTGTTTTTCAGACATTACTGGATACAGGTTGGGGCTCAGCAAAGGATCTTGGAATTTTGTTGGCAAATTATTTACTGACCATCGGGATTCGTTGCTGGATAGTTCTAGGAATCGCATATCCTTACGGCGAAAGTGCTTTTGTCTTGTATAAGGAAGGCATTGATTATATTGTTGTGGATCCTAGCACCGGAAGGAAATATTCAACGAAGGATTCCTACTGCCCTGTGAACAAAGTTTTTTTTATTTTCTCCAAAAATAATGTAAGAAAAAATGCCATCAAACACGATTCACGTTGATTCACATCGTAAACTTGTCAATCTAACTGTCGAAAACTTATCGAAAATTCGTCAAAAATAATTGTCGGTTTTATTTTTTAGATTTATTGTAACATACAAAGTGAAAATCGGGTATCTATGATGAGCTTTGATATTGAAGATTCTTCTTGTTGGTTTTCAATGTTTAACAAGAAAAATCCATCTCCACTGGGTGGCGTTCAAAAGCTTAACTATACATATTCAAATTCAAACAATATTTCTGAATTAAGGAAGACCATTGAACGAAAGATTATGAAGAAAATAAGTGCATGGCGCCCAATGCAAAAAACCATATGGAACAGGTAAAAACTATAAACGTGCTTAGAATCGATTTGCATTTTCAAGCATCTTTTTATTTTTATTTTTAGAGCATTTCAAAATTCAATGCTAAAGATATTAGTTGATTTAGAATATGAATCAACTTTTACATCGATTCCATCGACAATAAATCATTCAGAACGATTAGAAGCAGAATTAGGAAGTTATAAGGTACATTTTTGTAATTTTTTCTTAAACATTTGTTTTTAACTATATTTAATATTTTGTAGACATTTGGATTTACACTGAATTTTTCTTACATAAATTTATCTTCAATATCGGAAAGAATAAAATCCACAGGAATTCATCTGAATAGTGATAAAAGAGTTGAATTTTCTGTTGCTGTGCATATACATGCTTATCCGTTTAATGTTTTATCAGTTTGGATATTTATTATGTCAATTATTCCAACATGAAATGTTTTTAAAAAAGTTTTATATTAATGTAAGAAAAAATATGTAAATACAGATATATCCAAATCAAATTTTCCTGTCTAATTTAATTTAAACCGAGAAAGAATAAAAATCGTGTAAAACGAGAAAATAAAAGTCGCTACACTTATGATCGTATTTTCATTTATAACCCCTTTCTATACAATTTTTAATATTATACTCAAACATACAGTCCGCTTCAACTGAGTACGCCTAAAAACATTTTTGAAAATACTTTTAACATTTTTTCCAAATATTCATGGTTATTGTGACATGACAGATGTTAAGAAAAGTATATCAAAAGAATTATCCAAAACAACCACTAGTTTTTCTTTTGTCCATTTTCAAAGTTTTTTGCAGTTGACTCAAAAAAAAGGTAAAAATATTAAAATTATTATTGAATTGAATTAAAAAATGTTTTTATCAAGTTCGGTAGCGGGCACTTCCATTCTTCCAACTTTACTTTTAATCATTTCGTAAATTAGTTTTGGTATGAATCATACAGCCTTTTAGAATAATTCAACAAAATTTCGCTCCACGTTAACTTAATTATAGGAATTAAGGATTCTTCGTCTTTAAATTGACGACCACCCTCATTAACTTTGGGTTCTAACTATCTTTAAGTATAAGTGCGTTTTTTTGGTATTCTATATATAGTACAGTGAGAAATTGCCAACAAAACGATCCGCAGTAGCCAGATTTGTATTTAAAAATTTGTATTTAGCAAAAAAAACTATCTAAAACCAATAAAATGGACAATTTTCAAGAAGAAATGGTAAGAAAACATCTGGAAATTGAGATTCTATAAAAAAAAGTTAATTTAACAATTGCTTCAAGGAGGGGGTTTGTTCGTAGACTACTACATTAACATGTGGTGTTGAAGCGAGCTTGAAGCTCACCTAAATTCTTTATATACCTGAATCGAGTTGAAATGAGCTTGATTCGCCTCGAAACCTTTGTGGAGGAGTTAGTTTTAATGCGTTATGGTCTGTTTATTTGCATGTTTGTGTACAAAAAATATAGTTTTGTTTTAAACAAATTAAAAAAAAAATTGCACATGGAATAGGTAGCATATTCTTATATGGTGCTGAACTATTCAGTTTTTCATTGTTTAACACGAATCAAACTATCTCACTTGCACTTCATAAGAAACATCGAAATACCATTTGCATTTTAGAAAGTGCTGTCAAACTTAATCATTTTTAAATCTTCTAGTGCGGTGGAAACACCAAAAAGATTTATCTAATCTAAACTGAGATATCTTTTCTATTGTTTTCTCTTGCAAAATAAGCCCAGTTAGTCCATTTTCACTAACAAAACTAAATAATATCAACAGTAATAGATTGATTTTTCCCCAATGGAAAAAACACATAATTCCAAATGCACAACTACTCAACGAACACAGCCATCGAGATACAAATGCAATATCAATCGTACCAACATTTGAGAACAAAATCACATAAGATCCATTCGAGACTCGTATAAATGTCATAAACCCATCCATAGTAAGATTCTACTCTAACTTTTATCGGTGTTATTCATACTATGGATATTGTTTTTGCTATTCGTGTAAAATCCTACTATACTGTGGATAGATTGTCCAACAAAACACGGGTTATATTTAATAATGTTTGGACGGCAGCTATTGAATGAAGTGCACATTTTGCTCCTCTGTCCAAACTTTTATTATGAGCACCGAGTGAATAGGAGCGTTATAATGTTGGTAGGCCAAGTTTATGGGTCAACAAATTTTAGAATATTTAGGATATTTTTTTTTTCAAAATTCCCTTATACCCAGCTGCAGTAATTTTTGATGTAACGACCTCAAGCTTTACTTTTTTATAAGTCAGCTTTCCATATCACAACACCTTCTTCACGGCTGCTGTGATGAAGCTTGAAATTAAATTGTGTTTCGCCTAAGAAAAACACTTGATACCATTCTTTTTCTAGCTTATTGAAGACTTGAAAACTCTAATCGCATAGCTTTCCGTTTTTTTTCAAGTAGCGCGGTCTTTTCTTAAGTTTTATTCGTTTAAGAAGGCTTGAGTTATTGGAAACTTTTAAACCTGTTCAGCGACTTGCGTTTACCCCGGCTTTTTTTTAATTTGTCCACATAATCAAAAGAACTTGATTTATATTTTAAAAACGCTCGTCTCCAACCCGATGTTATTGCGGTTTTCTTACCTCCCTTTATGGTCTTCCATACGAATCTTTATTTTTTAAGTAAGGATAAATTCGTAAATGGATTTTAGCTTCTTAAACACTACTTAGGCAGGTAGATCTAACCATTTTTCTTAAAATTTTATGTTCATGATGAACAGAATTTCACTAAAAACTCTAAAATTATTAATTTAAACTGTTTAAATGTCACACTTTGTGGGCGAAAAAAATCGCATTTTATATATTCTGCACAAAGATATCACTTCAGGGAGAAAAACTTAAACTAGTACCAAAAATTTGATAGAAAAATGCTGGTTTTCGAATAATTTTATTGAAGATTTTTTCAATTCCATAAAAAAAGAAATTGCGTATACACCCGAGAATACCGCCTTACCTAATAAACTTACCATAGTTTGTAGGACATTTTTTATGGACACAAATTATTTGTATACATACACATATGAAGAAAGGAAATTTTCAAATTTCTTGAGAAGCATAAAGGCCGACGTTTTTTGAATGTGTTGACGAATATCTCCTGCCAAAGGTCACTATTAGAAAAGTTGTTGATTATTTTGGCATGTCCAAAACAATGTGCATTCCTATTTATTTATCTAATCTTAAATTTTATACTGCACCAACTTTTAAATATGTTTTCACTTTAACTAGAAAAATAACAGGAAGCTTGAAACAAAACAAGCGATCTTAGATTTGTATAGCAAATAATTAAAAAAAAAAAACATTTTTTAAAAATATATTTGTGTCAAAATACAATTCAAATAAAATTAAAATTATCAAGACAATCAAACAGTTGGAATTATCATCAGATAATTACCAAAGCCGAAACCAAAATTTCGATTGACATAAGGACAGAAGCATGGAAGCGGAGGTGCTAATGATATGGTGCAGCTTTTCATTGACTTTGTTTTTATCAAATCTTGTGCTCCATGTCAATGATATGTGCGACAGTTGTGGTTTCTTATACGAGTTCAAGATTGTGTGAAAACTATAAGACAAGCAGTTATTAAGTGGACAGTGTTAGTGTTAAAACTCTATTTCCTAAAATAGTTAAATAAAAGAAAGATTTTCAAAATATAGTGTAAAAGCGTAAAATCATTTTTTTGTAAGAATTTGAATTGAAAGCCGTCAACCTCAACCGATTCACCTAAACGAAACTAAGAGAAAAATTAAAAGTTTTTCTTAACTCACCTTAATTAGCTTTGAAAACCCATTTGTTTTCACCTTCTTTTCTTTTGCATATAAAATAAAAAACAGTTACATATTTTAATTTTTGTAAGTTTTTGCTAAAAAAAACTCAAATATTTATTTTTGTTTTTCTGTTTTAAGTTTTTGTTTTTTTTTTTGTTTAATATAAAAATTATAACTATTAAAAAATATGCATTAAAATATATAAAATTGAATAAAAATCTAAAAAAAGAGCAACAATAATTGTGCAATATAATTAATTATAAAATATAGTAATTAAAAAAAGTCGGTTTATGATCCTGTAACCAAAACAAATTACCAAGCCACTGTTTTTGTTTGTTGGTCAGAAGTTTTGATACCAAAAAAATAAACCGACATTCGAAATTATTGAACTTAAAAAAAAAAAAAAATTACATATATTTAAAATAAAAATTAATAAAATTAAATTACATACCATTTTAGTCATTGTTGAAGAATAAATAAATAAAGTACGCTTTCAAAAGGACTTCATCGATATCCCTGCTTTCTTCATCTTTTGAATTTTCTTCATCTTTTGTATTTTCTTCGGAACGATCTTGGGATATATTAAAGAATTCGTGCCATTCGACTTCTTTTATTTTGTTTATTTTTGGTTCTCCCTGAAAAAAAAACTAAAAATAAAACCATATAAATAATGCAATTGAATAAATGCAAAACGAAACCCACAATATTTAAAATAAAAATCAACCAAAAATATGAACTTACAAATCTCCGGACTTCTTGTTTAAATAATTCGCAGTCGAATTTTTCTTTTTCTTTCATATTTTTATTTTCATTTTTCTTATTTTCCGTAAGTTCATTTTCCTTGGTCTGCATCCAGTCATTGACCAACTAAATTTGATGAAAATATTTAATTTTTAAACACAAACATTTTAAATACAAAAATAAAATTTTCTTACATTTTTTACAGCACATTTTGCCATAGAAAATAAACTTCTTAGGGACCAAACCATTTTTCTTTTTTTTTTTTTTTTTCACTTACACTTCACACGCGACACTACTTTCGTAATGAATTTTTTGATTTTCGGAGTCGTATTTATAGTAAATTTTTAATTTCCAAGCATACTACAATTTCTATCATGAAAATAAAGGACAGTGCTTAATCTACACAGTGCTTTTTAGGTGAAAGTTGGGCATAAGCGGACCAAACAAATGGAGGTCTTGGAGATGGCCTCCTGATGCACTTTTTACTCAAAGTGCATCTAAACCATTCAAAAAATGCATTTCACCTATCTCCGAATATCGTGGTCCAAAATGACTTGAAAGCAAGTCATGTGCGTTTGCACCTCCCGATGCACTTACAAAAATGCATTCCGTAACAGCAGTTAATATTGACGTCCGTCAGTTTGACACCTGTCACTTTTGACATCTGTCACTTTTGACATCTGTCATTTTTGACATCTGTAATTTTTGACATCTGTAATTTTTGACATTTGTCATTTTTGACATCTGTCATTTTTGACATCTGTAATTTTTGACATCTGTAATTTTTGACATTTGTCATTTTTGACATCTGTCATTTTTGACATCTGCCATTTTTGACATTTGTCATTTTTGACATCTGTCATTTTTGACATCTGCCATTTTTGACATTTGTCATTTTTGACATATGTCATTTTTGACATCTGTCATTTTTGACATCTGTCATTTTTGACATTTGTCATTTTTGACATCTGTCTTTTTTGACATCTTGTCATTTTTGACATCTGTCAATTTTGGCTTTCACTTTTGACAGCTGTCATTTTGAACTCTGCCATTAGTATCTAGAGAACTGACTTTAAATTTTGTCCTCTCTCGCCCTAAAATATTATTCGAAAAGATTTCGAGATTATGGAAACAATTTAAATTCGGAGTCTTGCTCATTGTGCCCAAACAAGGTTGGCTTCTTAAAAATAAGACATGCGTTAAATTCAAAAATACATTTGAAAATATTCTCAATAATACTTAAAACTTTTTCTGACATAAGAATTCAGAAACATCATACAATTTATTTATGCTGAAAACTGGCAAAAAAAATTACCATGTAGATATAGCTAACATATGTACATATGTCAAAAACAGTAGCAAAATAACCTTCTTTAAACAAATCACGGGCCTTTGGAATTTTGATACCCGATGGTTTTTCAATTTAACAATTATATTTTTTGAAGCATCCACATATTAATTCTTTAAAAACCACACAAAAGTTTCTTTTTTTTTTTCATTTAATAAAATTATGTCCGATTGATGATAAATTATGATTCTAAAAATGCATGGTTCTCCAAATGGCTGCAGTGCGTATCAGGGGCTATTCCTCATAGTTAGCTGAATTTTTTTTAATAAATATAATTTTGTAATATGTATATTATTTGCTAATTGAATTACTAACCAAAACTCAACAGCTGACTATAATGTTAAAAAATTCAGTTGTAGTTACATTATATGCAAGTTTTCTACAAATCTTCATTTCATGCAATAAAACTCTCATACAATAATTTATAATTTATATTAAAGCATTGGGCTTTTGGGCATCGCAAAAATTTGCGCTACCAAATTTCATACATTCTACACAAACAGATTTATGCACACATTCGAAAAAAAACCTATAAAAATAAACAGAAGAGTGAGCGCAAAAAAAAGCAATAACCAGGCGAAATATACAACACATTAAAGGCACACAACACAACTGACACAAAATGACAAAAGACAAAAGAGTCGCAACCATGAGTTTGATGTCTCCTTTCTTTATACTTCGTATGGATTATGTGAGGAAAAACAAGACCGACGAATCGAACATGATCGTCGAACACGGCGAAAATTCATACCATTTGTTTTTAAAAGTAGAAAATTGTGTTAGGTTATTTTTATTTGTGTGAAAATGAGGTTTGCTAGTGAACTTGACCCAGCAAGACAGGAATATGTTCGTTGGTTAGCGCTCTTTTTATTTTTAGCGATAATACTGATTTTTGGTGTCGATGTGTGGGGAAGGAGAAAATGGAACACAGGTGTTTGAGTTTAGTAGGCGGATTTTTCAAATGTTAAATAAGAAATAGTTTTTGTGTGAAAGCGGTTTTTATCTTGAAAGGAAAGTGACTTAAGCAAGTGCATTTTATTATAAATAAAGTTTTATTAGTTGAATATTGGATGTGTTATAATCGGTATGATTTTTATGTTCATATTTCTTATTGCAATTATTATTAACATAACTCCATACCAATTCATACATGATAGAGGTTAGGCTATTTGATTTCTTTAGAACAGCTCAAATCAAAACAAGCATTTTATTTTTAATGGAAGACATTTTTTTTAAATAACAGTATCTAGTAGGTACTTACAACTAAGAATTATAAGCGGGTTCAAGTGAAACTATTAAGTCAAAATTTGGGAACAAATAAATAAAAATCAGTTTGAAGTGTAATTTTCCAAAGTTTTAATTAAGTATGTATCTAAAGACATTTTTACTTGCGACATATAGGAACTATATGTACATACATATATGGCGAGTATTTGTTTCGTAAAAAAATTCGAACTCGAAATTTTAATCAAACAAGGCATTAGAATGGTAGAGGAGTCGAAAAAAGTGGGTCCCCCGCTTGCGTAAATCTGTCTGTCTGCCCTCATCTCTACATTCCGAACTATTGGATTCGATTGAGTTCAAAAAGGAAAATTAAGGTTTTAAGCAGATTTTTTTTTCTAAGAGTAAAAATAACAGTAGTTCCATACAAATGCCAAAAATCGAATAACCAACCGAAAGATTTTTACTAAATTTTACCTTGATAATTTTCTTAACTTAATTTCTTTCTATACAAAAATAATTGCTTGGTATTGTTTCAGCAGAAGGGTACCCCTCATAGAACCTTTATTTCGTTTTTAAGTTTACTCAAGAATTAATGAACCAATATCAATAATTTTTTTCTTCACAAGCTCTTATAATGTCTTTATAATATTTGATGATCAATAATGTCAACACTTTGTTTGGATTTTTATGAAAATTTAATTCGTTGCTTCTTTATTCTTTTTTTACCTTGATAATTTTCTTAACTTAATTTCTTTCTATACAAAAATAATTGCTTGGTATTGTTTCAGCAGAAGGGTACCCCTCATAGAACCTTTATTTCGTTTTTAAGTTTACTCAAGAATTAATAAACCAATATCAATAATTTTTTTCTTCACAAGCTCTTATAATGTCTTTATAATATTTGATGATCAATAATGTCAACACTTTGTTTGGATTTTTATGAAAATTTAATTCGTTGCTTCTTTATTCTTTTTTTACCTTGATAATTTTCTTAACTTAATTTCTTTCTATACAAAAATAATTGCTTGGTATTGTTTCAGCAGAAGGGTACCCCTCATAGAACCTTTATTTCGTTTTTAAGTTTACTCAAGAATTAATGAACCAATATCAATAATTTTTTTCTTCACAAGCTCTTATAATGTCTTTATAATATTTGATGATCAATAATGTCAACACTTTGTTTGGATTTTTATGAAAATTTAATTCGTTGCTTCTTTATTCTTTTTTTACCTTGATAATTTTCTTAACTTAATTTCTTTCTATACAAAAATAATTGCTTGGTATTGTTTCAGCAGAAGGGTACCCCTCATAGAACCTTTATTTCGTTTTTAAGTTTACTCAAGAATTAATAAACCAATATCAATAATTTTTTTCTTCACAAGCTCTTATAATGTCTTTATAATATTTGATGATCAATAATGTCAACACTTTGTTTGGATTTTTATGAAAATTTAATTCGTTGCTTCTTTATTCTTTAAGAAACACTGAAAACTATATGATAAATTGAACATTACCAGAACGAAAAAAATAACAAAGTAAGAGAACATAACGACTTATGCACCTGCATAGGATCAAATTCAATTCTTTTTCAATTAAAAAATATAATACAAATTGTATGAAGTTTAATTTGCAAATAATTGTATTCTATACACATTTCTATTTCACTTTGAAGCCATGGAATTGTAATTATTTGACCAGCTAGATATTGAAATTATTAACCACTGTAAGTATAAGGAGCAGTGAATTCCAATCGACTGTTTTACTTTTAGCATGTATGAATCGGTACACTGCACGACTTAAGGATGGTGATTCAGATTATTTTTTGTTATTTTTTTTGGATTTTGGATATATTCGATTAAAATAATTATATATTAAAAAACTATTAGGTATTTAAACAATTTTGGGCATTTATAAAATAATGTATCAATCAATATACGTAACTATACCATCATAATTTTCAATTTTTATAACTTGTGTATGGACACATAATATCCAGTTTTAGGCTACAAGTCGTTTTAAACAGATTCTTCTTTGTATGTTTAAAAATAGATACTTTATTTTAATGATATTGGTTTAACAATAGGAACTTTTATTTTGATAGAAATCGAAATGGAATCCAATACTTATCAAGCAAAGACCATAATTGAACAATTACTTGAAAAACCATTTAGAACAAGATCGTTTTCGGAGAAGCTAATAATAGTCAATAATGGGCGTCCATGTCCAAAGCTTACAGGTTTAAAATCAACACATAAGGATAGACACAGGGAGTATACTTGAAACTTTAGCGAAAATCAATATTCCCTTTACCAATGGCTAGCTGGTTGCGAGAATAAAAAGAAATTGTTTTGTTTACTTTTTTCTGGTATCTGTTCCGCCTGGAGTTTTTCGGGTGTGGAAAATCTTAACACTCTAACTACACTTAAAAAAAAAACACAAGCTAAGTGCCTCCCATTTGCAATGTGTAATTAAACTAGCTACCTTTGGTCAGACTAGGATAGATGAAGCTTTAAGTTCCCAGTTAAAAGATGCTAATACACAACATAACATTATGGTGAAAAAAAATCGTCAGGTGTTGAAACGTCTAATAGATGTAACATGATTTCTTGCAAACCAGGAGTTGTCATTTCGAGGCCACAATGAATCAAGTTCATCTTTAAACCGAGGCAACTATATTGAACTACTTAATTTACTAAAACAATATGATCCAATTCTATCTCAACACCTTGAAACATCAACAGTTTTTAAAGGAACCTCAATGGCTATCCAAAATGATTTATAATCAAAGCTGTTGCTGACCTTTTACGCGATCAAATTTCCGATATAGTCAAACAGTCAGAGTTTGTTGCAATTATGCTTGATGAGACTTCTGACATTCAATTAAAGTCCCAATTATCAATTGTTTTTCGATATTTCAATTCAATTCAATTCAAACTTTATTTTCATAACTTACACAGTAAGATACAATATCTCATTTGATAGTGCAAGCTTCATTGATAATTCTATTTATAATATTTAAGTGAATGTGTTACAATTTATAATAAAAGATATTAAATGTAAAAATGACAAATAAATATATTTATAAGTATTACTACAACATATGTAATTATTTTATTTTTTTTTAAATTGGCAAGTATAACATTACTTTTTGAAACAAAAAATAAGTAAAGAAGGAAAAAGAAAAGAAAGAAAGAAAGTAAGAAAGTAAGAAAGAAAGAAAGGCTCGAATATCTAATCATCATCTGGGTGCCTCCAAGTATTGTCTGAGCTTAATCCCAAACAAGGTTATACTACTTATTAGCCTAATGGCTCGGGGAAGGGAGTTCCATAAACGTATCGCGTGGATAAAGAATTGTCGTTCAGAAATCAAACAACTATGTCGTATTGGTATGAGATCAAGAGTTCTCATTGATTGGGAGAAACAGATCCTGTTATATAGGTACCTTGGTAGGCGCGTTCGGATGACGTTGTGGAGTAAGGTCAACGTTTTCTTTTTAAACAGATCGTCAAGTGTGATACCAAAAATAGATTTTGAAAAAGTGGAAATGTGGTCATATCTTTTCAATCCAAAAATATAGCGTGCGATACTGTTATATGCCACATTGAGTTTCCGCTTATGTTCATAGTCACAGTTGTTAAATAGCTTACACCCATACATAATTATTGGTATGATTAGCGTTTTAGCTAAAACTAACCTGGTTTTTAAAGGTGTTACCGACTGTGTTGCCCAAAGTGTGCGAAGACCTGCGTAAACCCTACCCAAGGTCAACCTGATGTGGTTATTCCATGTAAGAGTTTTGTTAAAAGTTATACCTAGATTTCTTGCAGAATCAACAAAATCGATAGGACTGTTATTAAGATAAATATACGGAAAATATGAAGTATCTACCGATTTTCTGGAAATAACCAAACATTTTGACTTGGATGGGTTTAAATGGAGACCGTTCACGCGAGACCATTGAAGAATCCTGTCGAGATCTTCATTTACTTCACAGGCAGCGTTTTCCACTAGACCCAAAGGAAAACTTTTACGCATCTGCACATCATCTGCGTACATATCAACCGAAGAACTAAATAAAAACTTAGGCAAGTCATTAATGTACATAGTAAAAAATATTGGGCCAAGAATCGAGCCTTGTGGAACACCTGAGGATAGTGGAAGAAAGTCTGATACGGAATTATTAGAAACAACTGCTTGAGATCTACAATTTAAGTAAGAAGATATGAGTTTTGTGGACGATGAAGAAAAATTGAATTGGCTTTGAAGTTTTTTGCAGAGAACATTGTGATTAACCATATCAAATGCCTTAGAAAAGTCAAGTAAGATAAGAAAAGTTACTTGATCATTGTCTACAGCTTGTCTTATATCTTCTGTCACATTTATTAAAGCAGTTGTACAACTGTGCTTAGGTCGATTATTACTTAAAGAAAAAAATTCTAGAAACATTTATTGGATTTATCGATGTAAGCTCAGGGCGGACTGCAGACGATTTATTTAAAATAGTCGAGACTCTCTTGGAAAAGTATGAAATTCAAGATAAACTTGTTGCACAGACTTACGACGGAGCTTCCGTTATGAGTGGTCATTTGAATGGACTTCAAGTGAAGGTGAAGACTATTTGTCCGAAAGAAATATTTGTTCATTGTTACGCCCACGTTTTAAATTTAGTTCTGTCTCAAGGATTAAGTAATATAAGAGAGTGTAGGATATTTTTTAGCACTCTGAATGGCACTGCAACGTTTGCATCACATTCAAGCAAAATAACGTATGCTTTAAAAGAAGTGTTAAAAAGAAAAATTCCAGGGTTAGCCACAACAAGATGGAGCTTCAGTTCTCGACTTGTAAATATAGTCCACTCCTACAAAGAAAACGTTCAACAATATTTTGAAGGCATCCAAGATAATGTGACAAATATATGGGACAGTAATGATTGAATGGCTGCAACGGGTTATTCAAAATTTTTAAAAACCTTTTATGCAGTCTTTCTGTTGAACGTGTTTTCAAAACTTTTTGCACATTCAGATGTACTTTTTAATACCTTACAAAACCCAAACATAGACATTGTGTTTTGCACGAACCAAATTAAGAAAATGAAAGAATTTCTTGAAGTACAAAGGAACGAAGGGTTCGAAGACATTTGGCAAGCAACGTTGCTCACTGCCCCATTAGAAGATGAGAAAAGGAAATCAAGAAATGATAACATGCTGGATCATCAAAGATGATAACCCCATTAGATGTTTTGCTCTGGATAGAGGAAAATGTAGCTGACAGTTTTGAGCAAGTTTACAAGCTTTCAAAACTGATCTGCACCATATCAGCTTCAACGGCTTCTGTGGAGCGTTCGTTTTCAGCTTTGAAAAGAATAAAAACGTATGTATCTTCGAAATACGCAAGGGCAAGAACATTTAGTAAATTTAGCTCTTATCTCTATTGAGAAAGACATTTTAAAAGAGCTTAAAGATAACGTTAATTTTTATGATAAAGTCATAGCTCATAGACAATTTTATAAAAGCTGAAAGAAGAATTGATTTCATTTACCGCTGAGCAAGTTATTACGTTTTGTTTTAAATGTAAGTTTTTATATTTCGTACGGAGTTTATTTTTGTGTTATTATCTTTTGTTTGTGTTGCTCGTTATTACTTTTTTATTTATTTAAGGATTTATTGAACTATCGTTTTGAATAAAATGAATTATTATTCTTGAAAAAGTATTTTGAACTTCTAGAAGACAGTAGCTAACCCTAAAATTATGACCAGGAATCGCCACTGGTGCGTATCCGTATTACATATACATATATTGATTAATTTTCATTGTTATTCGCATTCACAATTATTATTTTTATTTAAGACCGTGATCAAGATAATTCATTTTCATTTTTATTATTTGATATCTTTCCAGAATGTGGTTTTGTGGTTCTTCAAGGGACAACCTATTGGACAGACCTTTTCGTGCGGCATTTTCTATTTCAATCCGAACCAGTTCATAGTATTGATTTTGATGACTTATTATTTTTCGTTAGAAAGAAAGCATGTAAAGAGATCTTCCAGGCATATGCCCAAATATGAGGTAAAACTAAAAACAAATAAATAAAAACTGACCCTAAAAACTTAAAATTGTTTTATTTTTATTTTTATTTTAAAGACTGAAGTGGATGTGTTTCCAAAGGACTTACGTAAGCTTCCTATTGGTGACCCAGATGTCGATTGGGAGGAGACAGTCTGCTTAAATATGGTTATACACCAATTTGACTACACACTAACGCTGGCAATTTGCACAAGAACATCCCCCAAGGAATTGCAAGTCCTACGAAGGCATTTGCAACGCGTTTATGCCTCGCCAAGTCGTAGAAAAATGTTTTTTTTTCGTAAATGGCAGAAAGGCGTACATATTTTTGAATGTGTTGGCTAATTTCTCCTGCCAAAGGTCACTATTAGAAAAGTTGTTTATTTATTTGGCATGTTCAAAACAACGTGCATTCCAATTTATCTAATCTTAAATTTTATACTATACCAACTTTTAAATATGTTTTTACTTTAACTAGAAAAATAACAGGAAGCTTGAAACAAAACAAGCGATCCTAGATTTGTATAGCAAATAATTAAAACAAAAATTTAAAAAATATATTTCTGTCAAAATAAAATTAAAATCATCAAGACAATCAAGCAATTGGAAGGGTACTTCATCAGATAATTACCATAGCCGAAACCAAAAATATCTATTGACATAAGGACAGAAGCATTGAAGCGGAGGTGCTAATGATATGGTGCAGCTTTTCTTTGCCTTTATTTTTATCAAATCTTGTGCTCCATGTCAATGAAATGTGATTTTCCAGCAAGACAATTGAATGTCTCCTAGAAATTGGTTTTGGCACATTCGGATTAAGTTTTTAGTCACGATGTTAAGAAAGGAGATAGTGAAATGCGCGACAGTTGTAGTTTCTTATACGAGTTCAAGAGCGTTTTTTTTTTTCTTTAATTATTACCTACTACTACCACACCAAAGCCAGATTGTCAAAATATAGTGATAAAGCGTAAAATCTTTTTTTTTTTTTTGAAAATTTGAATTTAAAGCCGTCATCTTCACAGTTCATGTACCGATTCACCGAAACAAAAATAAGAGAAAAATTAAATGTTTTCTTAACTTACCTTAAATATCTTTGAAAACCCATTTGTTTTCACCTTCTTTTCTTTTGCATATAAAATAAAAAACACTTATTTTAATGTTTGTAAGTTTTTGCTAAAAAACTCAAATATTTATTTTTTTGTTTTTTTTTTTTTTTTGTTTTTCTGTTTTAAGTTTTTGTTTTTTTTTTAACATAAAAATTATAACTATTAAAAAATATGCATTTAAAAAAAAAAGAATTGAATAAAAATCTAAAAAAAAGAGCAACAATAATTGTATAATATAATTAATTATAAAATATAATTAAAAAAAGTCGGTTTATGATCCTGTAACCAAAACAAATTACCAAGCCACTGTTTTTGTTTGTTGGTCAGAAGTTTTGATACCAAAAAATAAACCGACATTCGAAATTATTGAACTTCAAAAAAAAAAAAATTACATATATTTAAAATAAAAATTAATAAAATTAAATTACATACCATTTTAGTCATTGTTGAAGAATAAATAAATAAAGTACGCTTTCAAAAGGACTTCATCGATATCCCTGCTTTCTTCATCTTTTGAATTTTCTTCATCTTTGGTTTTTTCTTCGGAACGATCTTGGGATATATTAAAGAATTCGTGCCATTCGACTTCTTTTATTTTGTTTGTTTTTGGTTCTCCCTGAAAAAAAAACTAAAAATAAAACCATATCAATAATGCAATTGAATAAATGCAAAACGAAACCCACAATATTTAAAATAAAAATCAACCAAAAATATGAACTTACAAATCTCCGGACTTCTTGTTTAAATAATTCGCAGTCGAATTTTTCTTTTTCTTTCATATTTTTATTTTCATTTTTCTTATTTTCCTCAAGTTCATTTTCCTTGGTCTGCATCCAGTCATTGACCAACTAAATTTGATGAAAATATTTAATTTTTAAACACAAACATTTTAAATACAAAAATAAAATTTTCTTACATTTTTTACCACACTTTTTGTCATAGAAAATAAACTTCTTAGGGACCAAACCATTTTTCTATTTTTTTTTTTTTTTTTTTCACTTACACTTCACACGCGACACTACTTTCGTAATGAATTTTTTGATTTTCGGAGTCGTATTTATAGTAAATTTTTAATTTCCAAGCATACTACAATTTCTATCATGAAAATAAAGGACAGTGCTTAATCTACACAGTGCTTTTTAGGTGAAAGTTGGGCATAAGCGGACCAAACAAATGGAGGTCTTGGAGATGGCCTCCTGATGCACTTTTTACTCAAAGTGCATCTAAATGCATTTCGCCTATCTCCGAATATCGTGGTCCAAAATGACTTGAAAATTACTTGAAAGCAAGTCATGTGCGTTTGCACCTCCCGATGCACTTACAAAAATGCATTCCGTAACAGCAGTTAATATTGACGTCCGTCAGTTTGACACCTGTCACTTTTGACATCTGTCATTTTTGACATCTGTCATTTTTGACATCTCTCATTTTTGACATCTGTAATTTTTGACATCTGTCATTTTTGACATCTGTCATTTTTGACATCTGCCATTTTTGACATCTGTCATTTTTGACATGTCATTTTTGACATTTGTCATTTTTGACATCTGTCATTTTTGACATCTTGTCATTTTTGACATATGTCATTTTTGACATCTGTCAATTTTGGCTTTCACTTTTGACAGCTGTCATTTTGAACTCTGCCATTAGTATCTAGAGAACTGACTTTAAATTTTGTCCTCTCTCGCCCTAAAATATTATTCGAAAAGATTTCGAGATTATGGAAACAATTTAAATTCGGAGTCTTGCTCATTGTGCCCAAACAAGGTTGGCTTCTTAAAAATAAGACATGCGTTAAATTCAAAAATACATTTGAAAATATTCTCAATAATACTTAAAACTTTTTCTGACATAAGAATTCAGAAACATCATACAATTTATTTATGCTGAAAACTGGCAAAAAAAATTACCATACATATGTATGTATAATGTAGCTAACATATGTCAAAAACAGTAGCAAAATAACCTTCTTTAAACAAATCACGGGCCTTTGGAATTTTGATACCCGATGTTTTTTCAATTTAACGATTTTATATTTTTGAAGCATCTACATAAATATTAATTCTTTACAAATCACACAAAAGTTTCTTTTTTTCCATTGAAGTTATAAATTACTGCAGTGCGTACCCGTATTATACATACATACATATGTATATTGATTAATTTTCATTATTATTCGCGTTCACAATTATTATTTTTATTTAAGACCGTGATCAAGATATTCATTTTCATTTTTATTATTTGATATCTTTCCAGAATGTGGTTTTGTGGTTCTTCAAGGGACAACCTATTGGACAGACCTTTTCGTGCGGCATTTTCTATTTCAATCCGAACCAGTTCATAGTATTGATTCTGATGACTTATTATTTTTCGTTAGAAAGAAAGCATGTAAAGAGCTCTTCCAGGCATATGCCCAAATATGAGGTAATACTAAAAACAAATAAATAAAAACTGACCTTAAAAACTTAAAATTGTTTTATTTTTATTTTTATTTTAAAGACTGAAGTGGATGTGTTTCGAAAGGATTCACGTAAGCTTCCTATTGGTGACCCAGATGTCGATTGGGAGGAGACAGTCTGCTTAAATATGGTTATACACCAATTTGACTACACACTAACGCTGGAAATTTGCACAAGAACATCCCCCAAGGAATTGCAAGTCCTACGAAGTCATTCGCAACGCGTTTATGCCTCTCCAAGTCGTAGAAAAATGGACACATGAAGAAATTTATCAGAGATTTCAGTCAAATTGGTTAGGTGAATATCGTTTTCCAATAAGTACGATTTTAGCTAATCAAAAGGTAAGAAAATATTTGAAATCTCAGAAATACCACAATTTACAAACATTGACTCATTTTTGAGTTTCAATAAACCATTATAAATTGGTGTAATCCCACGTCTTTTATCTTTTAGATCGAAGGAATTTTTGAGATTAATTCTCCCAAGGTCTTCCTTGGCTATAATGTCCCCTCTCTAAATGAAGCATTGACAATGGAAAACATCCCCGAAATCAGAGAACGAGTAAATGTGTGGCTCTACGTAAGCTTAGATCCAAGTTTTGATATGCCTCAAGTATCGATGAAAAATCTTGAATGTTCTGAACTCAAAGATGTAAGAGTACATATTCAAGAGTGGTGTATAGAGGCGAAAGATTTGCAACCAAAACGATTTATTGATCCATTAGTTTGTACGATGGATGGAAAACGAGTATGTTTGACAAGATTACTTGAACCATTCCATTACCCATTGAGACAGGTGAGAATTTAATCGACACAGCTTGTAGATATGTATCTATGTTGAATGTTATCGGGCATTTTGATCCATGTACTCAATTTAAAGGAATATGGTTAAACAATGAGGTATGAAGTTTTAAGTTGTTAAGGATTTTAACTTTTAAAAAAATACTGTTTTTCAGACATTACTGGATACAGGTTGGGGCTCAGCAAAGGATCTTGGAATTTTGTTGGCAAATTATTTACTGACCATCGGGATTCGTTGCTGGATAGTTCTAGGAATCGCATATCCTTACGGCGAAAGTGCTTTTGTCTTGTATAAGGAAGGCATTGATTATATTGTTGTGGATCCTAGCACCGGAAGGAAATATTCAACGAAGGATTCCTACTGCCCTGTGAACAAAGTTTTTTGTATTTTCTCCAAAAATAATGTAAGAAAAAATGCCATCAAACACGATTCACGTTGATTCACATCGTAAACTTGTCAATCTAACTGTCGAAAACTTATCGAAAATTCGTCAAAAATAATTGTCGGTTTTATTTTTTAGATTTATTGTAACATACAAAGTGAAAATCGGGTATCTATGATGAGCTTTGATATTGAAGATTCTTCTTGTTGGTTTCCAATGTTTAACAAGAAAAATCCATCTCCACTGGGTGGCGTTCAAAAGCTTAACTATACATATTCAAATTCAAACAATATTTCTGAATTAAGGAAGACCATTGAACGAAAGATTATGAAGAAAATAAGTGCATGGCGCCCAATGCAAAAAACCATATGGAACAGGTAAAAACTATAATCGATTTGCATTTTCAAGCATCTTTTTATTTTTATTTTTAGAGCATTTCAAAATTCAATGCTAAAGATATTAGTTGATTTAGAATATGAATCAACTTTTACATCGATTCCATCGACAATAAATCATTCAGAACGATTAGAAGCAGAATTAGGAAGTTATAAGGTACATTTTTGTAATTTTTTCTTAAACATTTGTTTTTAACTATATTTAATATTTTGTAGACATTTGGATTTACACTGAATTTTTCTTACATAAATTTATCTTCAATATCGGAAAGAATAAAATCCACAGGAATTCATCTGAATAGTGATAAAAGAGTTGAATTTTCTGTTGCTGTGCATATACATGCTTATCCGTTTAATGTTTTATCAGTTTGGATATTTATTATGTCAATTATTCCAACATGAAATGTTTTTAAAAAAGTTTTATATTAATGTAAGAAAAAATATGTAAATACAGATATATCCAAATCAAATTTTCCTGTCTAATTTAATTTGTAATTTTAAAAACCGAGAAAGAATAAAAATCGTGTAAAACGAGAAAATAAAAGTCGCTACACTTATGATCGTATTTTCATTTATAACCCCTTTCTATAAAATTTTTAATATTACACTCAAATATACAGTCCGCTTCAACTGAGTACGCCTAAAAACATTTTTGAAAATACTTTTAACATTTTTTCCAAATATTCATGGTTATTGTGACATGACAGATGTTAAGAAAAGTATATCAAAAGAATTATCCAAAACAACCACTAGTTTTTCTTTTGTCCATTTTCAAAGTTTTTTGCAGTTGACTCAAAAAAAAGGTAAAAATATTAAAATTATTATTGAATTGAATTAAAAAATGTTTTTATCAAGTTCGGTAGCGGGCACTTCCATTCTTCCAACTTTACTTTTAATCATTTCGTAAATTAGTTTTGGTATGAATCATACAGCCTTTTAGAATAATTCAACAAAATTTCGCTCCACGTTAACTTAATTATAGGAATTAAGGATTCTTCGTCTTTAAATTGACGACCACCCTCATTAACTTTGGGTTCTAACTATCTTTAAGTATAAGTGCGTTTTTTTGGTATTCTATATATAGTACAGTGAGAAATTGCCAACAAAACGATCCGCAGTAGCCAGATTTGTATTTAAAAATTTGTATTTAGCAAAAAAAACTATCTAAAACCAATAAAATGGACAATTTTCAAGAAGAAATGGTAAGAAAACATCTGGAAATTGAGATTCTATAAAAAAAAGTTAATTTAACAATTGCTTCAAGGAGGGGGTTTGTTCGTAGACTACTACATTAACATGTGGTGTTGAAGCGAGCTTGAAGCTCACCTAAATTCTTTATATACCTGAATCGAGTTGAAATGAGCTTGATTCGCCTCGAAACCTTTGTGGAGGAGTTAGTTTTAATGCGTTATGGTCTGTTTATTTGCATGTTTGTGTACAAAAAATATAGTTTTGTTTTAAACAAATTAAAAAAAAAATTGCACATGGAATAGGTAGCATATTCTTATATGGTGCTGAACTATTCAGTTTTTCATTGTTTAACACGAATCAAACTATCTCACTTGCACTTCATAAGAAACATCGAAATACCATTTGCATTTTAGAAAGTGCTGTCAAACTTAATCATTTTTAAATCTTCTAGTGCGGTGGAAACACCAAAAAGATTTATCTAATCTAAACTGAGATATCTTTTCTATTGTTTTCTCTTGCAAAATAAGCCCAGTTAGTCCATTTTCACTAACAAAACTAAATAATATCAACAGTAATAGATTGATTTTTCCCCAATGGAAAAAACACATAATTCCAAATGCACAACTACTCAACGAACACAGCCATCGAGATACAAATGCAATATCAATCGTACCAACATTTGAGAACAAAATCACATAAGATCCATTCGAGACTCGTATAAATGTCATAAACCCATCCATAGTAAGATTCTACTCTAACTTTTATCGGTGTTATTCATACTATGGATATTGTTTTTGCTATTCGTGTAAAATCCTACTATACTGTGGATAGATTGTCCAACAAAACACGGGTTATATTTAATAATGTTTGGACGGCAGCTATTGAATGAAGTGCACATTTTGCTCCTCTGTCCAAACTTTTATTATGAGCACCGAGTGAATAGGAGCGTTATAATGTTGGTAGGCCAAGTTTATGGGTCAACAAATTTTAGAATATTTAGGATATTTTTTTTTTCAAAATTCCCTTATACCCAGCTGCAGTAATTTTTGATGTAACGACCTCAAGCTTTACTTTTTTATAAGTCAGCTTTCCATATCACAACACCTTCTTCACGGCTGCTGTGATGAAGCTTGAAATTAAATTGTGTTTCGCCTAAGAAAAACACTTGATACCATTCTTTTTCTAGCTTATTGAAGACTTGAAAACTCTAATCGCATAGCTTTCCGTTTTTTTTCAAGTAGCGCGGTCTTTTCTTAAGTTTTATTCGTTTAAGAAGGCTTGAGTTATTGGAAACTTTTAAACCTGTTCAGCGACTTGCGTTTACCCCGGCTTTTTTTTAATTTGTCCACATAATCAAAAGAACTTGATTTATATTTTAAAAACGCTCGTCTCCAACCCGATGTTATTGCGGTTTTCTTACCTCCCTTTATGGTCTTCCATACGAATCTTTATTTTTTAAGTAAGGATAAATTCGTAAATGGATTTTAGCTTCTTAAACACTACTTAGGCAGGTAGATCTAACCATTTTTCTTAAAATTTTATGTTCATGATGAACAGAATTTCACTAAAAACTCTAAAATTATTAATTTAAACTGTTTAAATGTCACACTTTGTGGGCGAAAAAAATCGCATTTTATATATTCTGCACAAAGATATCACTTCAGGGAGAAAAACTTAAACTAGTACCAAAAATTTGATAGAAAAATGCTGGTTTTCGAATAATTTTATTGAAGATTTTTTCAATTCCATAAAAAAAGAAATTGCGTATACACCCGAGAATACCGCCTTACCTAATAAACTTACCATAGTTTGTAGGACATTTTTTATGGACACAAATTATTTGTATACATACACATATGAAGAAAGGAAATTTTCAAATTTCTTGAGAAGCATAAAGGCCGACGTTTTTTGAATGTGTTGACGAATATCTCCTGCCAAAGGTCACTATTAGAAAAGTTGTTGATTATTTTGGCATGTCCAAAACAACGTGCATTCCTATTTATTTATCTAATCTTAAATTTTATACTGTACCAACTTTTAAATATGTTTTCACTTTAACTAGAAAAATAACAGGAAGCTTGAAACAAAACAAGCGATCTTAGATTTGTATAGCAAATAATTAAAAAAAAAAACATTTTTTAAAAATATATTTGTGTCAAAATACAATTCAAATAAAATTAAAATTATCAAGACAATCAAACAGTTGGAATTATCATCAGATAATTACCAAAGCCGAAACCAAAATTTCGATTGACATAAGGACAGAAGCATGGAAGCGGAGGTGCTAATGATATGGTGCAGCTTTTCATTGACTTTGTTTTTATCAAATCTTGTGCTCCATGTCAATGATATGTGCGACAGTTGTGGTTTCTTATACGAGTTCAAGATTGTGTGAAAACTATAAGACAAGCAGTTATTAAGTGGACAGTGTTAGTGTTAAAACTCTATTTCCTAAAATAGTTAAATAAAAGAAAGATTTTCAAAATATAGTGTAAAAGCGTAAAATCATTTTTTTGTAAGAATTTGAATTGAAAGCCGTCAACCTCAACCGATTCACCTAAACGAAACTAAGAGAAAAATTAAAAGTTTTTCTTAACTCACCTTAATTAGCTTTGAAAACCCATTTGTTTTCACCTTCTTTTCTTTTGCATATAAAATAAAAAACAGTTACATATTTTAATTTTTGTAAGTTTTTGCTAAAAAAAACTCAAATATTTATTTTTGTTTTTCTGTTTTAAGTTTTTGTTTTTTTTTTTGTTTAATATAAAAATTATAACTATTAAAAAATATGCATTAAAATATATAAAATTGAATAAAAATCTAAAAAAAGAGCAACAATAATTGTGCAATATAATTAATTATAAAATATAGTAATTAAAAAAAGTCGGTTTATGATCCTGTAACCAAAACAAATTACCAAGCCACTGTTTTTGTTTGTTGGTCAGAAGTTTTGATACCAAAAAAATAAACCGACATTCGAAATTATTGAACTTAAAAAAAAAAAAAAATTACATATATTTAAAATAAAAATTAATAAAATTAAATTACATACCATTTTAGTCATTGTTGAAGAATAAATAAATAAAGTACGCTTTCAAAAGGACTTCATCGATATCCCTGCTTTCTTCATCTTTTGAATTTTCTTCATCTTTTGTATTTTCTTCGGAACGATCTTGGGATATATTAAAGAATTCGTGCCATTCGACTTCTTTTATTTTGTTTGTTTTTGGTTCTCCCTGAAAAAAAAAACTAAAAATAAAACCATATCAATAATGCAATTGAATAAATGCAAAACGAAACCCACAATATTTAAAATAAAAATCAACCAAAAATATGAACTTACAAATCTCCGGACTTCTTGTTTAAATAATTCGCAGTCGAATTTTTCTTTTTCTTTCATATTTTTATTTTCATTTTTCTTATTTTCCTCAAGTTCATTTTCCTTGGTCTGCATCCAGTCATTGACCAACTAAATTTGATGAAAATATTTAATTTTTAAACACATACATTTTAAATACAAAAATAAAATTTTCTTACATTTTTTACCACACTTTTTGCCATAGAAAATAAACTTCTTAGGGACCAAACCATTTTTCTATTTTGTTTTCACTTACACTTCACACGCGACACTACTTTCGTAATGAATTTTTTGATTTTCGGAGTCGTATTTATAGTAAATTTTTAATTTCCAAGCATACTACAATTTCTATCATGAAAATAAAGGACAGTGCTTAATCTACACAGTGCTTTTTAGGTGAAAGTTGGGCATAAGCGGACCAAACAAATGGAGGTCTTGGAGATGGCCTCCTGATGCACTTTTTACTCAAAGTGCATCTAAACCATTCAAAAAATGCATTTCACCTATCTCCGAATATCGTGGTCCAAAATGACTTGAAAGCAAGTCATGTGCGTTTGCACCTCCCGATGCACTTACAAAAATGCATTCCGTAACAGCAGTTAATATTGACGTCCGTCAGTTTGACACCTGTCACTTTTGACATCTGTCACTTTTGACATCTGTCATTTTTGACATCTGTAATTTTTGACATCTGTAATTTTTGACATTTGTCATTTTTGACATCTGTCATTTTTGACATCTGTAATTTTTGACATCTGTAATTTTTGACATTTGTCATTTTTGACATCTGTCATTTTTGACATCTGCCATTTTTGACATTTGTCATTTTTGACATCTGTCATTTTTGACATCTGCCATTTTTGACATTTGTCATTTTTGACATATGTCATTTTTGACATCTGTCATTTTTGACATCTGTCATTTTTGACATTTGTCATTTTTGACATCTGTCTTTTTTGACATCTTGTCATTTTTGACATCTGTCAATTTTGGCTTTCACTTTTGACAGCTGTCATTTTGAACTCTGCCATTAGTATCTAGAGAACTGACTTTAAATTTTGTCCTCTCTCGCCCTAAAATATTATTCGAAAAGATTTCGAGATTATGGAAACAATTTAAATTCGGAGTCTTGCTCATTGTGCCCAAACAAGGTTGGCTTCTTAAAAATAAGACATGCGTTAAATTCAAAAATACATTTGAAAATATTCTCAATAATACTTAAAACTTTTTCTGACATAAGAATTCAGAAACATCATACAATTTATTTATGCTGAAAACTGGCAAACAAAATTACCATGTAGATATAGCTAACATATGTACATATGTCAAAAACAGTAGCAAAATAACCTTCTTTAAACAAATCACGGGCCTTTGGAATTTTGATACCCGATGGTTTTTCAATTTAACAATTATATTTTTTGAAGCATCCACATATTAATTCTTTAAAAACCACACAAAAGTTTCTTTTTTTTTTTCATTTAATAAAATTATGTCCGATTGATGATAAATTATGATTCTAAAAATGCATGGTTCTCCAAATGGCTGCAGTGCGTATCAGGGGCTATTCCTCATAGTTAGCTGAATTTTTTTTAATAAATATAATTTTGTAATATGTATATTATTTGCTAATTGAATTACTAACCAAAACTCAACAGCTGACTATAATGTTAAAAAATTCAGTTGTAGTTACATTATATGCAAGTTTTCTACAAATCTTCATTTCATGCAATAAAACTCTCATACAATAATTTATAATTTATATTAAAGCATTGGGCTTTTGGGCATCGCAAAAATTTGCGCTACCAAATTTCATACATTCTACACAAACAGATTTATGCACACATTCGAAAAAAAACCTATAAAAATAAACAGAAGAGTGAGCGCAAAAAAAAGCAATAACCAGGCGAAATATACAACACATTAAAGGCACACAACACAACTGACACAAAATGACAAAAGACAAAAGAGTCGCAACCATGAGTTTGATGTCTCCTTTCTTTATACTTCGTATGGATTATGTGAGGAAAAACAAGACCGACGAATCGAACATGATCGTCGAACACGGCGAAAATTCATACCATTTGTTTTTAAAAGTAGAAAATTGTGTTAGGTTATTTTTATTTGTGTGAAAATGAGGTTTGCTAGTGAACTTGACCCAGCAAGACAGGAATATGTTCGTTGGTTAGCGCTCTTTTTATTTTTAGCGATAATACTGATTTTTGGTGTCGATGTGTGGGGAAGGAGAAAATGGAACACAGGTGTTTGAGTTTAGTAGGCGGATTTTTCAAATGTTAAATAAGAAATAGTTTTTGTGTGAAAGCGGTTTTTATCTTGAAAGGAAAGTGACTTAAGCAAGTGCATTTTATTATAAATAAAGTTTTATTAGTTGAATATTGGATGTGTTATAATCGGTATGATTTTTATGTTCATATTTCTTATTGCAATTATTATTAACATAACTCCATACCAATTCATACATGATAGAGGTTAGGCTATTTGATTTCTTTAGAACAGCTCAAATCAAAACAAGCATTTTATTTTTAATGGAAGACATTTTTTTTAAATAACAGTATCTAGTAGGTACTTACAACTAAGAATTATAAGCGGGTTCAAGTGAAACTATTAAGTCAAAATTTGGGAACAAATAAATAAAAATCAGTTTGAAGTGTAATTTTCCAAAGTTTTAATTAAGTATGTATCTAAAGACATTTTTACTTGCGACATATAGGAACTATATGTACATACATATATGGCGAGTATTTGTTTCGTAAAAAAATTCGAACTCGAAATTTTAATCAAACAAGGCATTAGAATGGTAGAGGAGTCGAAAAAAGTGGGTCCCCCGCTTGCGTAAATCTGTCTGTCTGCCCTCATCTCTACATTCCGAACTATTGGATTCGATTGAGTTCAAAAAGGAAAATTAAGGTTTTAAGCAGATTTTTTTTTCTAAGAGTAAAAATAACAGTGGTTCCATACAAATGCCAAAAATCGAATAACCAACCGAAAGATTTTTACTAAATTTTACCTTGATAATTTTCTTAACTTAATTTCTTTCTATAAAAAAATAATTGCTTGGTATTGTTTCAGAAGGGTACCCCTCATAGAACCTTTATTTCGTTTTTAAGTTTACTCAAGAATGAACCAATATCAATAATTTTTTTCTTCACAAGCTCTTATAATGTCTTTATAATATTTGATGATCAATAATGTCAACACTTTGTTTGGATTTTTATGAAAATTTAATTCGTTGCTTATTTATTCTTTAAGAAACACTCAAAACTATATGATAAATTGAACATTACCAGAACGAAAAAAATAACAAAGTAAGAGAACATAACGACTTATGCACCTGCATAGGATCAAATTCAATTCTTTTTCAATTAAAAAATATAATACAAATTGTATGAAGTTTAATTTGCAAATAATTGTATTCTATACACATTTCTATTTCACTTTGAAGCCATGGAATTGTAATTATTTGACCAGCTAGATATTGAAATTATTAACCACTGTAAGTATAAGGAGCAGTGAATTCCAATCGACTGTTTTACTTTTAGCATGTATGAATCGGTACACTGCACGACTTAAGGATGGTGATTCAGATTATTTTTTGTTATTTTTTTTGGATTTTGGATATATTCGATTAAAATAATTATATATTAAAAAACTATTAGGTATTTAAACAATTTTGGGCATTTATAAAATAATGTATCAATCAATATACGTAACTATACCATCATAATTTTCAATTTTTATAACTTGTGTATGGACACATAATATCCAGTTTTAGGCTACAAGTCGTTTTAAACAGATTCTTCTTTGTATGTTTAAAAATAGGTACTTTATTTTAATGATATTGGTTTAACAATAGGAACTTTTATTTTGATAGGAATCGAAATGGAATCCAATACTTATCAAGCAAAGACCATAATTGAACAATTACTTGAAAAACCATTTAGAACAAGATCGTTTTCGGAGAAGCTAATAATAGTCAATAATGGGCGTCCATGTCCAAAGCTTACAGGTTTAAAATCAACACATAAGGATAGACACAGGGAGTATACTTGAAACTTTAGCGAAAATCAATATTCCCTTTACCAATGGCTAGCTGGTTGCGAGAATAAAAAGAAATTGTTTTGTTTACTTTTTTCTGGTATCTGTTCCGCCTGGAGTTTTTCGGGTGTGGAAAATCTTAACACTCTAACTACACTTAAAAAAAAAACACAAGCTAAGTGCCTCCCATTTGCAATGTGTAATTAAACTAGCTACCTTTGGTCAGACTAGGATAGATGAAGCTTTAAGTTCCCAGTTAAAAGATGCTAATACACAACATAACATTATGGTGAAAAAAAATCGTCAGGTGTTGAAACGTCTAATAGATGTAACATGATTTCTTGCAAACCAGGAGTTGTCATTTCGAGGCCACAATGAATCAAGTTCATCTTTAAACCGAGGCAACTATATTGAACTACTTAATTTACTAAAACAATATGATCCAATTCTATCTCAACACCTTGAAACATCAACAGTTTTTAAAGGAACCTCAATGGCTATCCAAAATGATTTATAATCAAAGCTGTTGCTGACCTTTTACGCGATCAAATTTCCGATATAGTCAAACAGTCAGAGTTTGTTGCAATTATGCTTGATGAGACTTCTGACATTCAATTAAAGTCCCAATTATCAATTGTTTTTCGATATTTCAATTCAATTCAATTCAAACTTTATTTTCATAACTTACACAGTAAGATACAATATCTCATTTGATAGTGCAAGCTTCATTGATAATTCTATTTATAATATTTAAGTGAATGTGTTACAATTTATAATAAAAGATATTAAATGTAAAAATGACAAATAAATATATTTATAAGTATTACTACAACATATGTAATTATTTTATTTTTTTTTAAATTGGCAAGTATAACATTACTTTTTGAAACAAAAAATAAGTAAAGAAGGAAAAAGAAAAGAAAGAAAGAAAGTAAGAAAGTAAGAAAGAAAGAAAGGCTCGAATATCTAATCATCATCTGGGTGCCTCCAAGTATTGTCTGAGCTTAATCCCAAACAAGGTTATACTACTTATTAGCCTAATGGCTCGGGGAAGGGAGTTCCATAAACGTATCGCGTGGATAAAGAATTGTCGTTCAGAAATCAAACAACTATGTCGTATTGGTATGAGATCAAGAGTTCTCATTGATTGGGAGAAACAGATCCTGTTATATAGGTACCTTGGTAGGCGCGTTCGGATGACGTTGTGGAGTAAGGTCAACGTTTTCTTTTTAAACAGATCGTCAAGTGTGATACCAAAAATAGATTTTGAAAAAGTGGAAATGTGGTCATATCTTTTCAATCCAAAAATATAGCGTGCGATACTGTTATATGCCACATTGAGTTTCCGCTTATGTTCATAGTCACAGTTGTTAAATAGCTCACACCCATACATAATTATTGGTATGATTAGCGTTTTAGCTAAAACTAACCTGGTTTTTAAAGGTGTTACCGACTGTGTTGCCCAAAGTGTGCGAAGACCTGCGTAAACCCTACCCAAGGTCAACCTGATGTGGTTATTCCATGTAAGAGTTTTGTTAAAAGTTATACCTAGATTTCTTGCAGAATCAACAAAATCGATAGGACTGTTATTAAGATAAATATACGGAAAATATGAAGTATCTACCGATTTTCTGGAAATAACCAAACATTTTGACTTGGATGGGTTTAAATGGAGACCGTTCACGCGAGACCATTGAAGAATCCTGTCGAGATCTTCATTTACTTCACAGGCAGCGTTTTCCACTAGACCCAAAGGAAAACTTTTACGCATCTGCACATCATCTGCGTACATATCAACCGAAGAACTAAATAAAAACTTAGGCAAGTCATTAATGTACATAGTAAAAAATATTGGGCCAAGAATCGAGCCTTGTGGAACACCTGAGGATAGTGGAAGAAAGTCTGATACGGAATTATTAGAAACAACTGCTTGAGATCTACAATTTAAGTAAGAAGATATGAGTTTTGTGGACGATGAAGAAAAATTGAATTGGCTTTGAAGTTTTTTGCAGAGAACATTGTGATTAACCATATCAAATGCCTTAGAAAAGTCAAGTAAGATAAGAAAAGTTACTTGATCATTGTCTACAGCTTGTCTTATATCTTCTGTCACATTTATTAAAGCAGTTGTACAACTGTGCTTAGGTCGATTATTACTTAAAGAAAAAAATTCTAGAAACATTTATTGGATTTATCGATGTAAGCTCAGGGCGGACTGCAGACGATTTATTTAAAATAGTCGAGACT
Organism: Eupeodes latifasciatus; assembly: GCA_920104205.1. Taxonomy (NCBI): domain Eukaryota; kingdom Metazoa; phylum Arthropoda; class Insecta; order Diptera; family Syrphidae; genus Eupeodes; species Eupeodes latifasciatus. Next base: position 70,433,155 of record OV049924.1, on the reverse strand, counting down.
CTCTTGGAAAAGTATGAAATTCAAGATAAACTTGTTGCACAGACTTACGACGGAGCTTCCGTTATGAGTGGTCATTTGAATGGACTTCAAGTGAAGGTGAAGACTATTTGTCCGAAAGAAATATTTGTTCATTGTTACGCCCACGTTTTAAATTTAGTTCTGTCTCAAGGATTAAGTAATATAAGAGAGTGTAGGATATTTTTTAGCACTCTGAATGGCACTGCAACGTTTGCATCACATTCAAGCAAAATAACGTATGCTTTAAAAGAAGTGTTAAAAAGAAAAATTCCAGGGTTAGCCACAACAAGATGGAGCTTCAGTTCTCGACTTGTAAATATAGTCCACTCCTACAAAGAAAACGTTCAACAATATTTTGAAGGCATCCAAGATAATGTGACAAATATATGGGACAGTAATGATTGAATGGCTGCAACGGGTTATTCAAAATTTTTAAAAACCTTTTATGCAGTCTTTCTGTTGAACGTGTTTTCAAAACTTTTTGCACATTCAGATGTACTTTTTAATACCTTACAAAACCCAAACATAGACATTGTGTTTTGCACGAACCAAATTAAGAAAATGAAAGAATTTCTTGAAGTACAAAGGAACGAAGGGTTCGAAGACATTTGGCAAGCAACGTTGCTCACTGCCCCATTAGAAGATGAGAAAAGGAAATCAAGAAATGATAACATGCTGGATCATCAAAGATGATAACCCCATTAGATGTTTTGCTCTGGATAGAGGAAAATGTAGCTGACAGTTTTGAGCAAGTTTACAAGCTTTCAAAACTGATCTGCACCATATCAGCTTCAACGGCTTCTGTGGAGCGTTCGTTTTCAGCTTTGAAAAGAATAAAAACGTATGTATCTTCGAAATACGCAAGGGCAAGAACATTTAGTAAATTTAGCTCTTATCTCTATTGAGAAAGACATTTTAAAAGAGCTTAAAGATAACGTTAATTTTTATGATAAAGTCATAGCTCATAGACAATTTTATAAAAGCTGAAAGAAGAATTGATTTCATTTACCGCTGAGCAAGTTATTACGTTTTGTTTTAAATGTAAGTTTTTATATTTCGTACGGAGTTTATTTTTGTGTTATTATCTTTTGTTTGTGTTGCTCGTTATTACTTTTTTATTTATTTAAGGATTTATTGAACTATCGTTTTGAATAAAATGAATTATTATTCTTGAAAAAGTATTTTGAACTTCTAGAAGACAGTAGCTAACCCTAAAATTATGACCAGGAATCGCCACTGGTGCGTATCCGTATTACATATACATATATTGATTAATTTTCATTGTTATTCGCATTCACAATTATTATTTTTATTTAAGACCGTGATCAAGATAATTCATTTTCATTTTTATTATTTGATATCTTTCCAGAATGTGGTTTTGTGGTTCTTCAAGGGACAACCTATTGGACAGACCTTTTCGTGCGGCATTTTCTATTTCAATCCGAACCAGTTCATAGTATTGATTTTGATGACTTATTATTTTTCGTTAGAAAGAAAGCATGTAAAGAGATCTTCCAGGCATATGCCCAAATATGAGGTAAAACTAAAAACAAATAAATAAAAACTGACCCTAAAAACTTAAAATTGTTTTATTTTTATTTTTATTTTAAAGACTGAAGTGGATGTGTTTCCAAAGGACTTACGTAAGCTTCCTATTGGTGACCCAGATGTCGATTGGGAGGAGACAGTCTGCTTAAATATGGTTATACACCAATTTGACTACACACTAACGCTGGCAATTTGCACAAGAACATCCCCCAAGGAATTGCAAGTCCTACGAAGGCATTTGCAACGCGTTTATGCCTCGCCAAGTCGTAGAAAAATGTTTTTTTTTCGTAAATGGCAGAAAGGCGTACATATTTTTGAATGTGTTGGCTAATTTCTCCTGCCAAAGGTCACTATTAGAAAAGTTGTTTATTTATTTGGCATGTTCAAAACAACGTGCATTCCAATTTATCTAATCTTAAATTTTATACTATACCAACTTTTAAATATGTTTTTACTTTAACTAGAAAAATAACAGGAAGCTTGAAACAAAACAAGCGATCCTAGATTTGTATAGCAAATAATTAAAACAAAAATTTAAAAAATATATTTCTGTCAAAATAAAATTAAAATCATCAAGACAATCAAGCAATTGGAAGGGTACTTCATCAGATAATTACCATAGCCGAAACCAAAAATATCTATTGACATAAGGACAGAAGCATTGAAGCGGAGGTGCTAATGATATGGTGCAGCTTTTCTTTGCCTTTATTTTTATCAAATCTTGTGCACCATGTCAATGAAATGTGATTTTCCAGCAAGACAATTGAATGTCTCCTAGAAATTGGTTTTGGCACATTCGGATTAAGTTTTTAGTCACGATGTTAAGAAAGGAGATAGTGAAATGCGCGACAGTTGTAGTTTCTTATACGAGTTCAAGAGCGTTTTTTTTTTTCTTTAATTATTACCTACTACTACCACACCAAAGCCAGATTGTCAAAACATAGTGATAAAGCGTAAAATCTTTTTTTTTTTTTTGAGAATTTGAATTTAAAGCCGTCATCTTCACAGTTCATGTACCGATTCACCGAAACAAAAATAAGAGAAAAATTAAATGTTTTCTTAACTTACCTTAAATATCTTTGAAAACCCATTTGTTTTCACCTTCTTTTCTTTTGCATATAAAATAAAAAACACTTATTTTAATGTTTGTAAGTTTTTGCTAAAAAAACTCAAATATTTATTTTTTTGTTTTTTTTTTTTTTTTGTTTTTCTGTTTTAAGTTTTTGTTTTTTTTTTAACATAAAAATTATAACTATTAAAAAATATGCATTTAAAAAAAAAAGAATTGAATAAAAATCTAAAAAAAAGAGCAACAATAATTGTATAATATAATTAATTATAAAATATAATTAAAAAAAGTCGGTTTATGATCCTGTAACCAAAACAAATTACCAAGCCACTGTTTTTGTTTGTTGGTCAGAAGTTTTGATACCAAAAAATAAACCGACATTCGAAATTATTGAACTTCAAAAAAAAAAAAATTACATATATTTAAAATAAAAATTAATAAAATTAAATTACATACCATTTTAGTCATTGTTGAAGAATAAATAAATAAAGTACGCTTTCAAAAGGACTTCATCGATATCCCTGCTTTCTTCATCTTTTGAATTTTCTTCATCTTTGGTTTTTTCTTCGGAACGATCTTGGGATATATTAAAGAATTCGTGCCATTCGACTTCTTTTATTTTGTTTGTTTTTGGTTCTCCCTGAAAAAAAAAACTAAAAATAAAACCATATCAATAATGCAATTGAATAAATGCAAAACGAAACCCACAATATTTAAAATAAAAATCAACCAAAAATATGAACTTACAAATCTCCGGACTTCTTGTTTAAATAATTCGCAGTCGAATTTTTCTTTTTCTTTCATATTTTTATTTTCATTTTTCTTATTTTCCTCAAGTTCATTTTCCTTGGTCTGCATCCAGTCATTGACCAACTAAATTTGATGAAAATATTTAATTTTTAAACACATACATTTTAAATACAAAAATCAAATTTTCTTACATTTTTTACCACACTTTTTGCCATAGAAAATAAACTTCTTAGGGACCAAACCATTTTTCTATTTTGTTTTCACTTACACTTCACACGCGACACTACTTTCGTAATGAATTTTTTGATTTTCGGAGTCGTATTTATAGTAAATTTTTAATTTCCAAGCATACTACAATTTCTATCATGAAAATAAAGGACAGTGCTTAATCTACACAGTGCTTTTTAGGTGAAAGTTGGGCATAAGCGGACCAAACAAATGGAGGTCTTGGAGATGGCCTCCTGATGCACTTTTTACTCAAAGTGCATCTAAATGCATTTCGCCTATCTCCGAATATCGTGGTCCAAAATGACTTGAAAATTACTTGAAAGCAAGTCATGTGCGTTTGCACCTCCCGATGCACTTACAAAAATGCATTACGTAACAGCAGTTAATATTGACGTCCGTCAGTTTGACACCTGTCACTTTTGACATCTGTCATTTTTGACATCTGTCATTTTTGACATCTCTCATTTTTGACATCTGTAATTTTTGACATCTGTCATTTTTGACATCTGTCATTTTTGACATCTGCCATTTTTGACATCTGTCATTTTTGACATGTCATTTTTGACATCTGTCATTTTTGACATCTTGTCATTTTTGACATATGTCATTTTTGACATCTGTCAATTTTGGCTTTCACTTTTGACAGCTGTCATTTTGAACTCTGCCATTAGTATCTAGAGAACTGACTTTAAATTTTGTCCTCTCTCGCCCTAAAATATTATTCGAAAAGATTTCGAGATTATGGAAACAATTTAAATTCGGAGTCTTGCTCATTGTGCCCAAACAAGGTTGGCTTCTTAAAAATAAGACATGCGTTAAATTCAAAAATACATTTGAAAATATTCTCAATAATACTTAAAACTTTTTCTGACATAAGAATTCAGAAACATCATACAATTTATTTATGCTGAAAACTGGCAAAAAAAATTACCATACATATGTATGTATAATGTAGCTAACATATGTCAAAAACAGTAGCAAAATAACCTTCTTTAAACAAATCACGGGCCTTTGGAATTTTGATACCCGATGTTTTTTCAATTTAACGATTTTATATTTTTGAAGCATCTACATAAATATTAATTCTTTACAAATCACACAAAAGTTTCTTTTTTTCCATTGAAGTTATAAATTACTGCAGTGCGTACCCGTATTATACATACATACATATGTATATTGATTAATTTTCATTATTATTCGCGTTCACAATTATTATTTTTATTTAAGACCGTGATCAAGATATTCATTTTCATTTTTATTATTTGATATCTTTCCAGAATGTGGTTTTGTGGTTCTTCAAGGGACAACCTATTGGACAGACCTTTTCGTGCGGCATTTTCTATTTCAATCCGAACCAGTTCATAGTATTGATTCTGATGACTTATTATTTTTCGTTAGAAAGAAAGCATGTAAAGAGCTCTTCCAGGCATATGCCCAAATATGAGGTAATACTAAAAACAAATAAATAAAAACTGACCTTAAAAACTTAAAATTGTTTTATTTTTATTTTTATTTTAAAGACTGAAGTGGATGTGTTTCGAAAGGATTCACGTAAGCTTCCTATTGGTGACCCAGATGTCGATTGGGAGGAGACAGTCTGCTTAAATATGGTTATACACCAATTTGACTACACACTAACGCTGGAAATTTGCACAAGAACATCCCCCAAGGAATTGCAAGTCCTACGAAGTCATTCGCAACGCGTTTATGCCTCTCCAAGTCGTAGAAAAATGGACACATGAAGAAATTTATCAGAGATTTCAGTCAAATTGGTTAGGTGAATATCGTTTTCCAATAAGTACGATTTTAGCTAATCAAAAGGTAAGAAAATATTTGAAATCTCAGAAATACCACAATTTACAAACATTGACTCATTTTTGAGTTTCAATAAACCATTATAAATTGGTGTAATCCCACGTCTTTTATCTTTTAGATCGAAGGAATTTTTGAGATTAATTCTCCCAAGGTCTTCCTTGGCTATAATGTCCCCTCTCTAAATGAAGCATTGACAATGGAAAACATCCCCGAAATCAGAGAACGAGTAAATGTGTGGCTCTACGTAAGCTTAGATCCAAGTTTTGATATGCCTCAAGTATCGATGAAAAATCTTGAATGTTCTGAACTCAAAGATGTAAGAGTACATATTCAAGAGTGGTGTATAGAGGCGAAAGATTTGCAACCAAAACGATTTATTGATCCATTAGTTTGTACGATGGATGGAAAACGAGTATGTTTGACAAGATTACTTGAACCATTCCATTACCCATTGAGACAGGTGAGAATTTAATCGACACAGCTTGTAGATATGTATCTATGTTGAATGTTATCGGGCATTTTGATCCATGTACTCAATTTAAAGGAATATGGTTAAACAATGAGGTATGAAGTTTTAAGTTGTTAAGGATTTTAACTTTTAAAAAAATACTGTTTTTCAGACATTACTGGATACAGGTTGGGGCTCAGCAAAGGATCTTGGAATTTTGTTGGCAAATTATTTACTGACCATCGGGATTCGTTGCTGGATAGTTCTAGGAATCGCATATCCTTACGGCGAAAGTGCTTTTGTCTTGTATAAGGAAGGCATTGATTATATTGTTGTGGATCCTAGCACCGGAAGGAAATATTCAACGAAGGATTCCTACTGCCCTGTGAACAAAGTTTTTTGTATTTTCTCCAAAAATAATGTAAGAAAAAATGCCATCAAACACGATTCACGTTGATTCACATCGTAAACTTGTCAATCTAACTGTCGAAAACTTATCGAAAATTCGTCAAAAATAATTGTCGGTTTTATTTTTTAGATTTATTGTAACATACAAAGTGAAAATCGGGTATCTATGATGAGCTTTGATATTGAAGATTCTTCTTGTTGGTTTCCAATGTTTAACAAGAAAAATCCATCTCCACTGGGTGGCGTTCAAAAGCTTAACTATACATATTCAAATTCAAACAATATTTCTGAATTAAGGAAGACCATTGAACGAAAGATTATGAAGAAAATAAGTGCATGGCGCCCAATGCAAAAAACCATATGGAACAGGTAAAAACTATAATCGATTTGCATTTTCAAGCATCTTTTTATTTTTATTTTTAGAGCATTTCAAAATTCAATGCTAAAGATATTAGTTGATTTAGAATATGAATCAACTTTTACATCGATTCCATCGACAATAAATCATTCAGAACGATTAGAAGCAGAATTAGGAAGTTATAAGGTACATTTTTGTAATTTTTTCTTAAACATTTGTTTTTAACTATATTTAATATTTTGTAGACATTTGGATTTACACTGAATTTTTCTTACATAAATTTATCTTCAATATCGGAAAGAATAAAATCCACAGGAATTCATCTGAATAGTGATAAAAGAGTTGAATTTTCTGTTGCTGTGCATATACATGCTTATCCGTTTAATGTTTTATCAGTTTGGATATTTATTATGTCAATTATTCCAACATGAAATGTTTTTAAAAAAGTTTTATATTAATGTAAGAAAAAATATGTAAATACAGATATATCCAAATCAAATTTTCCTGTCTAATTTAATTTGTAATTTTAAAAACCGAGAAAGAATAAAAATCGTGTAAAACGAGAAAATAAAAGTCGCTACACTTATGATCGTATTTTCATTTATAACCCCTTTCTATAAATTTTTTAATATTATACTCAAACATACAGTCCGCTTCAACTGAGTACGCCTAAAAACATTTTTGAAAATACTTTTAACATTTTTTCCAAATATTCATGGTTATTGTGACATGACAGATGTTAAGAAAAGTATATCAAAAGAATTATCCAAAACAACCACTAGTTTTTCTTTTGTCCATTTTCAAAGTTTTTTGCAGTTGACTCAAAAAAAAGGTAAAAATATTAAAATTATTATTGAATTGAATTAACAAATGTTTTAATCAAGTTTGGTAGCGGGCACTTCCATTCTTCCAACTTTACTTTTAATCATTTCGTAAATTAGTTTTGGTATGAATCATACAGCCTTTTAGAATAATTCAACAAAATTTCGCTCCACGTTAACTTAATTTTAGGAATTAAGGATTCTTCGTCTTTAAATTGGCAACCACCCTCATTAACTTTGGGTTCTAACTATCTTTAAGTATAAGTGCGTTTTTTTGGTATTCTATATATGTATAGTACAGTGATAAATTGCCAACAAAACGATCCGCAGTAGCCAGATTTGTATTTAAAAATTTGTATTTAGCAAAAAAAACTATCTAAAACCAATAAAATGGACAATTTTCAAGAAGAAATGGTAAGAAAACATCTGGAAATTGAGATTCTATAAAAAAAAGTTAATTTAACAATTGCTTCAAGGAGGGGGTTTGTTCGTAGACTACTACATTAACATGTGGTGTTAAAGCGAGCTTGAAGCTCGCCTAAATTCTTTATATACCTGAATCGAGTTGAAATGAGCTTGATTCGCCTCGAAACCTTTGTGGAGGAGTTAGTTTTAATGCGTTATGGTCTGTTTATTTGCATGTTTGTGTACAAAAAATATAGTTTTGTTTTAAACAAATTAAAAAAAAAAATTGCACATGGAATAGGTAGCATATTCTTATATGGTGCTGAACTATTCAGTTTTTCATTGTTTAACACGAATCAAACTATCTCACTTGCACTTCATAAGAAACATCGAAATACCATTTGCATTTTAGAAAGTGCTGTCAAACTTAATCATTTTTAAATCTTCTAGTGCGGTGGAAACACCAAAAAGATTTATCTAATCTAAACTGAGATATCTTTTCTATTGTTTTCTCTTGCAAAATAAGCCCAGTTAGTCCATTTTCACTAACAAAACTAAATAATATTAACAATAATAGATTGATTTTTCCCCAATGGAAAACACACATAATTCCAAATGCACAACTACTCAACGAACACAGCCATCGAGATACAAATGCAATATCAATCGTACCAACATTTGAGAACAAAATCACATAAGATCCATTCGAGACTCGTATAAATGTCAAAAACCCATCCATAGTAAGATTCTACTCTAACTTTTATCGGTGTTATTCATACTATGGATATTGTTTTTGTTATTCGTGTAAAATCCTACTATACTGTGGATAGATTGTCCAACAAAACACGGGTTATTTAATAATGTTTGGACGGCAGCTATTGAATGAAGTGCACATTTTGCTCCTCTGTCCAAACTTTTATTATGAGCACCGAGTGAATAGGAGCGTTATAATGTTGGTAGGCCAAGTTTATGGGTCAACAAATTTTAGAATATTTAGGATATTTTTTTTTCAAAATTCCCTTATACCCAGCTGCAGTAATTTTTGATGTAACGACCTCAAGCTTTACTTTTTTATAAGTCAGCTTTCCATGTCACAACACCTTCTTCACGACTGCTGTGATGAAGCTTGAAATTAAATTGTGTTTCGCCTAAGAAAAACACTTGATACCATTCTTTTTCTAGCTTATTGAAGACTTGAAAACTCTAATCGCATAGCTTTCCGTTTTTTTTTTTTCAAGTAGCGCGGTCTTTTCTTAAGTTTTATTCGTTTAAGAAGGCTTGAGTTATTGGAAACTTTTAATCCTGTTCAGCGACTTGCGTTTACCCCGGCTTTTTTTTAATTTGTCCACATAATCAAAAGAACTTGATTTATATTTTAAAAACGCTCGTCTCCAACCCGATGTTATTGCGGTTTTCTTACCTCCCTTTATGGTCTTCCATACGAATCTTTATTTTTTAAGTAATGTAATGAGAGAGAGGGAGATGTTTTTTTAAATAAGAAGATTTTTATGTTCTATTTGTTCTATGCTTGCGGGCTGGCATGCTAGTTTGTGCACGGCCGTTAGCTCGCCGGAAACGGTGTGGGATCTTGTCCACAAGCATAAATTGTCACTCATTACATTAAAACATATATCATGCCAACAAAAAAAAGATTTTCTCAAAAAAAAAGAAAAATAACATAACGGACGGACATTACCACTAGAGGGTGCCGTGGTGTTTTTCGGCTTGGCCTATCCCACCCTACCTTGGAAGTCGTCGGCCGTAGTTTGACTCCCCCTTTACCAAGAGACTCACCTCGTTCACTGCTCGCTTACCGAATCTTCACGTCACCGTCAGCATCCCCTAAAAATAAATGATTAACAAGCCATCAAGCGGTTCGCTTGACCAATAATAAAGAAAGTTTTATCCATTTTACAACGTTTACAAATTAACTTTATTGAAGTATAATTTCCAAATTAGGTTCAATCATATTTTTTTTTTGAATTAAAAATTTTAATTATATATATATTGAATAAATAACGCCTAGTGGCGAGGAATTATAAGACGTTGTCACAAGAATCAACAACATACACAAAAAAAATACTATATTGATATGTATATATATATATATAATTATGTATATACATACATTTTTTTTTTAGATAAATATAAATTTTGCTTCCCTTTTGTCTTCCGATAAATTTCTTTTTCTCAAAGGGTGGACTGGCTACTCTACCTAAAAAAATGAGCTCACTTTTGCAGGAGGAGGAATCCGTTCCCGAGATCCTATTTTTACATATATATCATAAAAAGGGAAATAAACTTTATTTCACCCCTAAATTAATTGAGCGTAATTACTTAATTCCTAACTAATTCCTCAAAACTAGGAGTTTTACAAAATTAAATTAGCCATTAAAAATCCCAGGAAACAACAACAAAAAAAAACTGAACCTAATTGTTTTAGGTGGTTAACCTTCTGGTGACCTTTGAATTCGAAAGGTTATCTTGTTTCGGGTTTCCTCTGTCGGGAACTTTCGAGATTTATTAATCCACGAGAAACTAAATCGAATCGGCGATCACCACTACCTCGCTTGACGGTAGCAGGTCGTTGCAAATCGACTGGGTGATCGCCTGAAGTAAAAGTTCCTAGAGACAAATAAAAGTCGGCGTTAAATCTAACACTTTACACTAAGTATATATATATATATAGATATTCTTATATAGGCACAATATCACAATGTATTTTACACCTTATTCCATCTTATATTGTAGGACTCACCGATTAATTTATCTTAGTTTTTTTTTTTCTTCAATAATCTCGTCCCTCCCTTGTTCTGAGTTTGGTTTTATCTTTATCTATATCTGTTATTCCTTATATGTTTATCTGGGTACCTATGGGTAATTCAGCAAACTGGTACCACCGTTCGTCGTGCGCCCCCACTATATTAATTTGCACTTTTTCACAAAAAAATTAAATTAATTTAGTTATTTAATTCCTTCTACCATTTTTCAAAACAATTACCTCAGTTTCTTATACATATAACTTGGCTTAAAATGACTGCCCCTTTATTTTGAGCACAGCAACCAAAAATTTTTGTAATTTAAATTGAATTACAAAGAGAGAAAAGAAACGGAAATACCTATACTAGGTTTTAATTTTGTCGGTTCGACTGTTTGGCGCACTATGAATCGGCAACTTTTTAATTTTTTTGGCTTACCCCCTTTTTTTCATTTCTCCCCAGTTCCGTTTATTTGCCAAAGCGGTTAAATCATCCTATGAAATCTTCCAATCACCGAAGTACATAATTCTTATTCCTACCGTTCAAACACCAGACATTGAACGCACTCAGTTCTCCGAAAATAACCGGTTGGAAAGGAAGGAAGTTATCGATAAATTTGATCAACAATTTTATAGAATAATTACTTCTATTTATATAATTCTTCTTCCTAATACTATTTTAGGATTGTTAAAATTCAATAATTCTCTAACGATTCCTCTTCAAAAGATGAAAATTGCTAGCAACTTTGACAAACAGAGCATTTAGACAAGCAACAGCGACATCTGTTATTTGATGACATATCTACCAATGGTTGGATTTGCCGAATTTCTGAACGCTTTCCGTTCTAAGTGGCCATCATGGATTTTGACAGAGTAAGACCACCGCTCATGCGTAACTAGAGAAAAGAGATGAGCTATAACAGGCATCAACTGTCAAGTCTCAATAAAATTAAAGTAAACAAACAAGAAAACTAGCCGCACGGAATTCGCAGTGCATACATTTTTATTTCGGGATTTTTCAGATAAGTATTTTGAAAAATATTTTAATTTGAATTTAATTCTTTTTTCTTGTTTGCATATCGTCGGTGACGCGTGCAAAGTGTGTATCTCCAAATTTTTCGAAAATGAGATTTTGATGCCATCTGTTAGATTTAGTCGATATCTACAATCCCTTATACGGGGAATTCCCATTTTAATCATAGTAACCGTTGAATTGACGCTTTCGAAAATAGTGTAACTCCATTGCCAATAAATTTTGTGGGAAAAAAGTGTACCTCCATAATTACTATTTGAAAAACGTTTTGAGTGACATTGTGTGGTGAAAAAAGTCAAATATTCGTGAATATAAGCTTGTTTAAACAGTTTTTACAACTTTTATTTAATAATAAATCCGGTAAGTGTCCTATAACAGATTTTAAGTAACCAAACTATAAATAGGTATTTTGTAAAAAAAAAACTCCTGAAAAGTGGTAAAGGAGTTACACAGTTTGCATTTGTCGACTCATAGAAAATAAAGGAGATACAATATTTGCCATTGAAACTTTTCTTTACTTGAAATTCTTGTTTTTTAGCTTTTCAACATGTCTCGAGGGCAAAAAATGTTAAGTTTGTTGAATATCCAACTAAAAAACAGCAATGCTATAGACTCTTCTCAAAAATCAAGGACGCCTCCTGCGGACGATTTCAATATTTTGGAAAAAGCGCTCGAAAATGATATTTTAATGGCATACGACATCACAGAAGTAGAATATGCGACCTTAAGCCCCTCTGACTCCATCCCAATGAATTGTTTCATAACACCAGATTTGAAGGAAAATAACACAAATGAAAATCCTGAAAATCCTGAAGATCCTGAAGATCCAAACATAAATTTGCTAGATACCCGTATTTCTGGAGATGAGATTCATACTAACCCTTTGGAGATGGAAAATTCTTTGAACGAGAAAAAGTTGGTAGTAAAAAGAAAACAGGCTGGACAAAACAAAGAGTATGAAATTTGAAGAAAACAAAAGAAAGAGGGAAATGGGGCTGCCTTATAACGGCAAGCAAAAATCGAATGGCCATTGGAATTATAAAGTAGCAAAACCTAAAAAATTTGTGCTCAATCCATGTACCTGCAAGCTCTCCGAAAAAAACACTCGACTAGAATGCAGAAAGCTGAGCGAAATGCAAAGGCGTTCGATTTTCGACGCATTCTGGGCAAAGTCCTGGCAAGAGAAACGAGAGTTTGTGAAAAACATGACTACAATGCAAACCGTTACGCGACGGCGAGGTGAGGCTTTAAATTCGAGACGAAATTTTAGCGTAACCTATCAGTTAAAAAATAATGGCATGGCATACCGGGTATGCAAGAAAATGTTCAATAATACTCTAGGACTAAAAAATAACATTGCCTTACTATGGATAAAGACATCTTATAATGATGAAACCACAAATGAACTCGATACCAATGGGAATACAATTATTGACCATGATAAAAACACTTCAAATTCTACCGTGGAGACCAGATTTTATGCTACACGCATCAAATTAACCAATTTTTTTGACTTACTTCCGAAGGTTGAGTCACACTACTGTCGGGCCTCCACGCAGAGATTGTACTTGGAACCTATCTGGAAAACAAAGCAGGAATTATATCGTTTTTATTTAAATTCGTATTGCAAGGAACAACAAGAGCTTAATCCTGCTTCAAGAACTACATTCAATGAAGAGTTTTTAAAATCTAATTTATCACTCTTTCACCCAAGGAAAGATCAATGTGATACTTGTGTAGCGCATAAAACAAAAAACATAACAGACGAAGAATACCAAGAACAGCTTATATTAAAACAAGAAGCTAGGAACGAAAAAGATAAGGACAAAACTGCAGAAACAACAGATGTTGTCTTTACGATGGACATGCAATCTGTATTACTAGCTCCAAAGAACAAAGTTGGATCTATGTACTATAAAACAAAATTAACGGTACACAACTTTACCATTTACAACATAAGAACCCATGAAGGTTATTGCTTTTTGTGGAATGAGACTGAAGGAGCCTTAACATCAAACGAATTCTCCTCAATAATAACCACTTTCATCGATACAGAAGTGTTGCCAAATATGGTTGATAAAACGTCAAACATAATTTTCTGGAGCGATGGATGCGTAGGCCAAAATAAAAATGTTTACTTATCTAATGCATTACTTAATTCTTCAATCAGCCATAAGGTAACTATTGTTCAAAAATATTTGTATAAAGGCCACACACAAATGGAGGCAGATTCGATGCACTCGACTATTGAAAGAAGAATTCGAGATAAGGACATTAATCTTCCAGCAGACTACATCACTCATTGCGAATTGGCACGCCTGAATCCTTTCCCGTATAAAGTTCGATATCTTTATCACAACTTTTTTAAAGATTTTTCTTGTATAAAATATACAACATCAATAAGACCAGGCCGTAAGGTGGGTGAACCAACTGTAAATGACATTAAACAGATGAAATATACTCCAGATTCTGCTATTCTATATAAGTTGAGGCACTCTGATAATGAATGGAGTACATTAGATGAACGGCGGCGGTCAACACAGAAACAACAAATCCCAATAGATATTTCAACATTACCCGCACTCTATCTAGAAAGGAGAAAGATAAAAAAAGAAAAATACGACCACTTGCAAGCCTTAAAAAAAAGTTTGGAGTCAGACTACCATGCTTTCTATGATGCCATTCCATTTGCAACAAAATAAAGTTAAAGTTTTTTTTTTGTTATCTTTTGATTAAGTTTGAATGATATTATTTTACGTTTCATGATTTTATGTTTGTTTTGAAAATAATTTAAGATTTTTTTGTACGTTATTTTTTTTGAAGTTTGAATACCTAACGAATTTGTTTTATGTTCCAAATGATTTTTTGTTTCAAAATGAATTATTTTTATTTATTATTTTGTTTCAATAAAATGATTCAGTTTTCAAAACATAAGTTTTACTAATTTTGTTTGAAATAATTATTTGTTCCACAAAGATTTTACTTAATAGAAAAACTTAATAAGAAAACTGTGTAAGTCTCTCATGAGCGACACATTTTTCAAGGTAAAGTATGTATGTCCAAAAAAAATATTAAATAGCGCATTGTTTTACTTTTCAGTTGTGCGGATAAATAATAAACATTTTTTGAAATCAATGGCTAACATAAATAACACCACTAACATTAAAAATATGAAGTTTTTTTGCTCTCCTGAAAAATTTGTGTCAATGGAGTTACACATTTTGCCCGCGTCACCGACGATATTTAGGAAACAAACCAATTAGAGAACGTTCGGAGGCATTAGCAGCAGATCATGAGGATTTCTACAGCAAGGTAAAGTTTTATACATATGTAGGCATGAAATTATTTCCTTTATAAAGCTGTTTTATTCAATTTTTCAGGTGTTCACAACATACAGTATGAAAATTTGAGGAAATGTATTCTAGGAGATCTTGAATATGAACAGTGTTGGGAAGAAGTCATAATTTGGTAAGTGTTTTAAGCTATTAAACCACCTGTTGGTATTTGAATATCTATTTCATTTTAATTTTCAGGTGTTCACAACAAAACACTGGACATGGCAAGTTTACCCGAGGACATGGACAGTGAACAACCGAACACACAAGATTTTTCATCAAATTATTTTAAATTTCCCTATTTATGTATTAGGTGAGTCGCCCAGATTAAGTTTATTGAAAGTAAAATGTTCTCAAGTAGGAACTTTGGTATCAATAAACAAAATCTTGATTTAATACTGCATGATTAATCTAATGTCTTATTAATTTTAATGTGGAATGAAGCTTAAAAATGGTGATTCGTTGTTTCATTAGAGATGTTGGTTCAGACGTGGTGAAGAAACCCACAAAAGCCGGGCATTATAAATTTGTTTTTTTTTTTTCTTTTCGTTTATCATTTGTGACATCATACCGTGGAACGAATGGTATCAGAAACGTACATACCTACACTATATGTACACAAATGATGGTTAATTTCAAATCTGAACAAATAAATAAATGAACCACTAGAATAAACTGTTTAATAACTAATTCAACAAATAAATAAATTATTAAATAAATAAATTAATAGGCAAATAAGTATACAAATAATTAGAATAAATAAGTAAATTAACGTATAATTAAATAATAAATATACTAACAAGTAAGTAAATTAACAAATAAATAAATTAACATGTAAAGAAATAAATTAACATACAAATACGTAAATTAACAATTAAATAAGTAAACGTATAAATAAATAAATTAACAATTGAATAAATTAACATAAATGAATAAATAAATAAATAAATAAATTAACATATAAATAAATTAACATATAAATAAATTAACATATAAATAAATTATCAAAAACATAAATAAATAAATTAACGGATAAATAATTTAACATAAAAATAAATTAACAGATAAATAAATGATTTAAGTGGACATATAAACTAAATAATTTAGTAAATGACCTAAAACTGAATAAATAATTAAATTTGAACATAATGAATAAATATTATAATAAACTAAACCTAATATTGCAATCTTAACCTAATAATAAATTAACATAAATATCACAGGGTCTGAAGGACTTCACTGTTTTGATGAATAAATTAACATACAAAATAAAATGTTAACAATTAAACAAATAACTAATAGTATATAATGGATAATAGAAATATCATAGGTTGAAATAAGAAATAAAGTTTATGTAATCAGTAGCTACAGGTTGAGAATTGAGCAGATGAGCACAAGATTATCATTCGTTTCACTGTTTAATGTCTTTAGCGTGGAAAATACCGATTGATTTTCCTGATAAGTTCTCTAGCTCATATAAATTTTTGCCAACGGGTTTAACGACTCTACACTTAACAAATTTAGGACACAGTTTAGCACTCAAATATTTTGAACTATCGCTAAGGACAAAATTCCTTCGGAATACCTCCTGACCTGGTACAAATCGTACATTGCGAGTTCGTGTGTTATATTTTTGCGCACTTTTCTCTCCTGCTTTAGCGATACTTTCTTTGATTTTACTTCGCAAACTCCGTAATTTGTCCTGTCTTGAGAGAGTTATGACTTCACCATCTTCGACTGAGTTCAGTTTTTGAGCTAACTCGTAACAACTACCATGGGTCATCATATTTACACCGAAGAGTGCAAAATACGGAGTCACACCAGTTGAAGAGTGTACGGCACTCCTAAGAGCACAAGATATTTCGCTTAAATGAAGATCCCATTCGCGCTGGTCATCTTTAAGATAGGACCGAATGGCAGCTAGAAGTGTGCGATTCACTCTCTCTGACGCATTCGACTGCGGTGAGTAGTTCGCAGTTTTGAAGTGTCGAATTCCATAGGACTTCATAAGATTTTGGAAATCCTTTGACAAAAACTGTTTGCCATTGTCAGAGTGTATAATTTGAGGAACACCAAACAGGTGGAAAACATTTTCCTGTAAAAACTTAATAACGTTTGAAGAATTGGCATTTTTCATGGACTTTAAGAGAACAAATTTAGACAAATGGTCGAGGACTACAAAAACAAAACAGTTACCAGACTTAGAACGTGGATACGGACCTAAAAAGTCTATATATAACTTTTGAAACGGACGATCGACGCTAAACTCACTAGACATAGGTGGACGTAAGATTTGATTAGACGGCTTACATTGAGTACAGATATCACATTTGGAAATATATTCGCGTATTTGGACTGTCATGTTCGGCCAGTAAAAATATTCACGAATTCTTTGAAGCGTTTTAGCTACTCCACCATGAGCGACTTGAGGTGGATTATGTGCACGCTCAATAACATTATTAGTAATGCCTGAAGGTACCCATAATCGCCAATTATGTTCAGCTGCAGTGGTAACTTGATTTGATGGAAACGCTCGCTTATATACATAGTTGTCTTCAATTTTTAAATCAGGTAAACGCTCTCGGTTTTCCTGAATGGTCTTAATTAAAGAAACATATTCTTCAGATTTGAATTCTGGTGATTGAAGATTTATCAGTGGTACTATATTTTCAAAGTCTATACTCTCGACATCCATATACATTCTAGACAACACATCAGGGACAACATTTAAACTACCTTTACGATGTTCAATATCAAAGGAAAAACCTTGGAGCTGTAAACTCCATCGCGCAAGTCTTCCGCTTAAGTCTTTTAAGCTCATAAGCCATTTAAGGCTGGAATGATCAGTGATTACTGTAAATGTCATTCCTTCGACGTATGGCCTAAATTTTTGAATAGCTAGTACCGCTGCCAGGCATTCTTTCTCAGTCACGCTATAATTTTTTTGACACTTATTCAATTTTTGAGAAAAGAATGAAAGAGGTGTTTCTTCATTCGCATCGTTTAACTGGTAGAGTACCGCTCCTACACCTGTATTTGACGCATCGCATTGGATAAAAAATCTTTTTTCGAAATTAGGATGTGTTAAAGCCGGTGCAGTTGCCAAAGCTTTCTTCAACTCTCCAAATGCCTCCAGAGCTTCATTTGTCATTTTAAATCTTGTATTACTTTTTTTCAGTGTATTCGTGATTGGAGCCGTCAGGGTCGAAAATTCACGGATAAACCTACGGTACCATCCTGCTAAACCAAGCAGTCTGCGAACCTGTTTTGCCGTTTTTGGGATCGGAAAATTCTCGATCGCCTCAACTTTAGCGGGGTCTGTCCTGATGTTCCCACCACCAACGATGAAGCCCAGATACTTCAATTCCTTGAAGCAAAATTTTGACTTCGAAACGTTGATGGTAAGACCAGCTTTGTTGAGGCACGCAGCCACTTCGTCCAGCAGTGCGACGTGAGTCTGGAAATCCGGAGCGATGACGAGCAGATCATCAAGGTAGACGAAGACACGATCCCGTAACCTTGAGGGAATGACCTTGTCCATTAACTGACATAACCTCTGGGCTGCATTGCACAGACCAAAAGGCATGACAGTAAAATGGTACAAGGGCCGACCCGGTATTGTGAAAGCAGTTTTTTCTCTACTCCGCTCTTCCAGCGGTATTTGCCAAAATGCGTCTTTGAGATCGATACTACTTATAAAAATAGTATCACGAAGACGACTGAAGATGCCTTCGAGATTGGGGAGAGGATACGCATTTTTTTTCGTGAGGGCATTCAGCTTTCGTGAGTCCAAGCACAGACGATTTTTCCCGGGTTTCTGTACAAGGACCACTGGCGAACTCCATGGGCTTTCGCTCTCCTCAATAACTCCAAGGCTCAACATCCTGTCTATCTCGGCATACATCAGGGTTTGTATCGCTGGGGAGACAGGGTAGTGACGCTGCTTCACTGGAACCGCCTCTCCGGTGTCGATGACGTGCTCGACAAGGGTCGTTTTTCCGAGTCCGTACTTGGTATAACACCGAAACTTCTGTTTGACTGTGTCCAATCGGGATTCTTGTTCTGGAGACAATTGGTGAGTATCTGAAGTAACCTTTGCATCTGTTATTTTAATTTCGCTTATAATTCCAGGTGCAAGATTGAATACCCTCCAGAAATCGACGCCAAGATAAAGTTCTTGATCCAGACTAGGCACTAAGAAAAAGGTTATAATTCGTTTTAAGTTTTTATATTCTACTTCTAAGTTTATTTTTCCAATTATTGATTGCGCCTTGCCATCGGCTGTTTTAACATTAGACATAAATGGTATAATTTGAACCTTAAGTTCGTTAACTAAATGTTTGCATCCTTTTCCAAGTATACTAACATTTGCTCCACTATCAAGTAGACCTAAAATTTCCTTATTAGCTATTTTTACCTTAGCATAAGGCCTGGGATCACCAGAGACATCTATTATAGTAGATAATAAGTTGCTTGTTATTTGTTTCCTTAATTTATATCTAAGTCTAGTTTTAAGTATTTTATTTTTAACTTTGCCTCTGAAAATTCTTTCTTTCGCTTCGTTATATTCCCTAATCCTAATATGTAAGGGTTTTACATAGCTAAACTTATTATTATCCTTCTTATCACTAAAGTCTTCATCTGCCTCTTTTGCAGTTCTCTTCAAAATAGTAACTCTCTTTTCATTACTATCTTTCTTTGATTCTTTTTCTACTAAATTTGGGGATTTGATGATTCGGGTTGTTGTTTCGAACGCGACTCCCCCGTTGGAATCACGTTCTTCTGACCGTTTTTCTGTTTACACTTAGGACAATTCGCAACTATAAAATTTTCTTCACCACACTTGAAGCAGAAGATATTTTGCTTCGGAGATGGGCATTCCCAATATAAATGTCCCGCTACTTTACAGTTCCAACATGTAAGAACTTTATTAGGTGGTCTAGGCCGATTGTTGTTAATATATTGCATAGCTGCGATATTATCTTCATAGTGCATCTGAGCATTATCATCATAAAATATTTCGTTGGCATGTACTCCAGGAGCTGGCCTAAATTGTCTATTCGAATGAGAACTGTGTATAGGGAAAGTATTTTCTGCTTCCTTACACACGAACCTAAGTTGATCGAGTGAGAAAATTGACATTGGGTAAACCAAAGGACCAATTCTATCATTGAGATTACCTTTTACCATTTTGATCAATTCACTATCTGGTAATGATATTTTTAATTGTGCTTTTATTTTCATAATAGCAGCAAAATACTTATCACAAGATTCAGATAAACCTTGTTTTCTATCCGACAATTCTCTCAATATTTGGTAATCTGACTTACAACTTCTATAATGAAGCAATAATGCTTCACGCATTGATGGCCAATCTGATGATTGGTTTTATGAAATTGATAATACCAGGTTGCGGCATCACCTGTAAGTGTGAGATGAAGTTGTTTAAGAATTTCAGACCAAGGACAATTATATTGTTTTTGCAATGTCTCAAGCCGGAAGATAAAGTCTTCAACAGACAAGTTCTCTGGTGTACCATCAAACTTCAAATTCCATCTATCAATTTTTATAACATCTTTATAACTTCTATTATAATAGTTATTGTTCGTTGCCATAGGACTTTGTTGAGAACCGATCAGATTTCCGATTTCAGGATTATAAGATGGGAATTGAACTTGAGGTTGCACTTCGGGATTGGGTATTAAACCTTGAATAGGCTTGAATGCGAAGGATGTTTGCGAAACCGCCGGAATGTTGGTTTGCTGAAAATTTTGAGTCGGTATCTGGCTCTGTTGTTGAGGGTACTCGTAACTAGGATTTTGAGGAAATTGTTGCTATTGTATCGGAGAAATAGTAGGTGGAGGTGGAGGTGGTTTTAATGCAGGATTATTGAATTGTTGAGGTGGGAAACTATTGCTGGATTGCTGTTGTTGGAATTGATGATTTTGATATGTTTGTTGGTTTTGAAGGTAATTTTTCTGGAATTGAGAGTTATTGTAATTTGGTTGTTGCGTATTAATGTAATTTTGTTGATGGGGATTATTGAGATTCTGGGATGTTTGTTGTTGGAAGGGATTATTTTGATAAACTGGTTGTTGGCTATTCGAATTTGCTATATTTTGCTGGGGTTGTGAATTTTGTTGAAGGTATTTTGTATTTTGTTTTGTATGTTGAGTTTTAGATTTTTGATGTTGGGGATTCGGCTCTGTGGCCTTTTTATTTCCGGTAGGGTTTTGGAAGGTCTTAATAGGGGGTTCTTCTCTTCTTAAAGGAAGAGTTGCCTTATTGATATCGCTAAGAAATTCTAAAAAATCAGATCTAACAGTTTTCTGGACACTTTCGGAAATGCTCGAACTTATTGTTCGCGAATAAGACTCGAAAGCATTCACTAGAGTATAATTAATGTACGCTTTTAAATCACTAGGCACTGAGCTAAATTCTCCAGTCTCAGTATTTGAATTTGTGTTCCCTTTTTCGGAAATATGAGTATTTCGAATCGTTTGGATACTATGATCCGACTCTACGAAATCTGCACCTAGGCCGCTTAAACTACTATAGGTAGGAGCTCTTACTGAATTTGACTCCGATGAGGTATTTAGTGGTCCAATACCGGACGTATCATTTAAGAGATTATCATCTATATCTTGTGGTTGTGATTGTTCTAGCAATGGTTCCATATTTTGAACTGAATTTTCCACTTGACTAACGCTTGCTTGTGGTGTTCGAGCAATGAGCGGGCGTGACTGTAAAGCATCACCCATGTCAACCAAACCTGGATTTTGACTGGTGGCTTGAGCGGTTGTAAAGAGGGGTACTTCGGTAGATTGAAGATGACATAACTCACTTCGGCTTGCACTATTGTTGTTATTGCTAACACTTGGAACTGATGTGTTGATCGGAACTCTCGGACTTAGTCCAGTAAGTAACAGTTCTTGACCGCTTGGGTTTAACCTAGCCGATTCTCTAGTACCTTTCTTTTTGATTGCACCAGTTTTAGAAGACATTTTTTTTTTTTGTAGTTGTTCAATTTCGAAATGTATGTTTATATATATATGTATGTTTATTTTAAAATCAATTGTTTTTGTGAGATGATTTTATAACGAATTTCAGTAAGTTGTACTAGACTGTACTTATGTAATTACGAATAAATTTAAGAATTTATAACGTTAATATTATAAATTTGAAAAATAAAAAAAAAATCGATTTCAAATTAACGAAACAGATGTAATGAAACAAAAATATGAAAAATGTAGCGAAGATGTTGTAAATAACCAAGAATTATAAAGTTTTAAAAGAAATAATAAATTAATTAATGACAACCAAAGAAAAAGATAAAACAAGAGAAATGTAATAATTAAATAAATAATCAAACCAAACGAAGAAATAACGAAATGAAAAGAAAATTGTTCAAACAAAAAAAAAGATGTATTTAAAATAGAAAAAAAAAACTAAGTAACAATCCGAGATAATTGTATAATCTGTTATTACATATATCAATACTATTTTATGACAAACAATCGAAAAGTAAAAATAAAAAGATATTTGTTTTCAAAAAAAACAAAGATTTTTATGTTTTCGAATACAATATCAAAAACAAACCAAAAATAACAAAAAAAATAAAGAAAGTTAAAGTAAGGAAAAACAAGGCAATAATCGAAAATTATTGTTCACCTGTTATGTCCTAAACTTTATTGAACAAACAATAATAATAAGGAATCAAATAGTAGAGAAAAAAAATTATTTTCTAAAAAAAAATAAAGTTTTTCGAATGCTCGATTTCAAAAAAAAAAAACAAGACAACAATAAATAAAGATCAGCTATATCTATATGGTGAGCCCATAAATATATACCTAGATCAAAAGTATGAAATAGTACTCAAAAAAAAATGTTATTAGATTTAAGTAATCTTATTTACTTTAATAAATGAAAAAAAAATGTTTTTGAAAATGGTGTTTTATTTTAATTGGATGTGATTTCATATGTCATTTCGGGGATGCTTCAGGTAACTGATTCGGTGGTGAAAGTTTTTGTCGGATACGGTGAGCTGAAACGACGGTGGTAATATGGGATTTTCGAAGACTGTCGGACGGACTAATGTTGAAGATTTTCCCTCTAAGTGGTAAGTAGGAACATAAAATAGAAACGAGAGACAAAAATTTTTGTTGCTATCCAATTGTATTCGCAATTCTATAATGGCCTGTGACCTTAAATAGAAGACATAATACAACTAGATAAACACACACACAAAAAGAGAAAAAAAAGTATTTGTGCTACTGTGCGACATTACGTCACCAACTACAGGTCACAAAACTTTGAAAGAAAACAAGACGATTGATTGAAAATTAAAAATGAGAAGATAGAAAAGTAAAGATTTTTTTAACATTAAAGGATGGGTATCGACAATCAAAAACAGAAGGTTAATTGTTGTTGTTATAATCCTCTTGTTGGCTCCTCGCAAGTGAAAGTGGTATGTTACAAAAATGAACTTTCCCGATCACGACATACGAGTTTCTGAGGACAATAACAAAAACAATTTGGAATGCTAATATTGGGGATAAAGGTAAACAAAAACAAGGCCCCACGTTGGGCGCCATTTGTAATGAGAGAGAGGGAGATGTTTTTTTAAATAAGAAGATTTTTATGTTCTATTTGTTCTATTTGTTCTATGCTTGCGGGCTGGCATGCTAGTTTGTGCACGGCCGTTAGCTCGCCGGAAACGGTGTGGGATCTTGTCCACAAGCATAAATTGTCACTCATTACATTAAAACATATATCATGCCAACAAAAAAAAGATTTTCTCAAAAAAAAGAAAAATAACATAACGGACGGACATTACCACTAGAGGGTGCCGTGGTGTTTTTCGGCTTGGCCTATCCCACCCTACCTTGGAAGTCGTCGGCCGTAGTTTGACTCCCCCTTTACCAAGAGACTCACCTCGTTCACTGCTCGCTTACCGAATCTTCACGTCACCGTCAGCATCCCCTAAAAATAAATGATTAACAAGCCATCAAGCGGTTCGCTTGACCAATAATAAAGAAAGTTTTATCCATTTTACAACGTTTACAAATTAACTTTATTGAAGTATAGTTTCCAAATTAGGTTCAATCATATTTTTTTTTTTGAATTAAAAATTTTAATTATATATATATTGAATAAATAACGCCTAGTGGCGAGGAATTATAAGACGTTGTCACAAGAATCAACAACATACACAAAAAAAATACTATATTGATATGTATATATATATATATAATTATGTATATACATACATTTTTTTTTTAGATAAATATAAATTTTGCTTCCCTTTTCTCTTCCGATAAATTTCTTTTTCTCAAAGGGTGGACTGGCTACTCTACCTAAAAAAATGAGCTCACTTTTGCAGGAGGAGGAATCCGTTCCCGAGATCCTATTTTTACATATATATCATAAAAAGGGAAATAAACTTTATTTCACCCCTAAATTAATTGAGCGTAATTACTTAATTCCTAACTAATTCCTCAAAACTAGGAGTTTTACAAAATTAAATTAGCCATTAAAAATCCCAGGAAACAACAACAAAAAAAAACTGAACCTAATTGTTTTAGGTGGTTAACCTTCTGGTGACCTTTGAATTCGAAAGGTTATCTTGTTTCGGGTTTCCTCTGTCGGGAACTTTCGAGATTTATTAATCCACGAGAAACTAAATCGAATCGGCGATCACCACTACCTCGCTTGACGGTAGCAGGTCGTTGCAAATCGACTGGGTGATCGCCTGAAGTAAAAGTTCCTAGAGACAAATAAAAGTCGGCGTTAAATCTAACACTTTACACTAAGTATATATATATATATAGATATTCTTATATAGGCACAATATCACAATGTATTTTACACCTTATTCCATCTTATATTGTAGGACTCACCGATTAATTTATCTTAGTTTTTTTTTTTCTTCAATAATCTCGTCCCTCCCTTGTTCTGAGTTTGGTTTTATCTTTATCTATATCTGTTATTCCTTATATGTTTATCTGGGTACCTATGGGTAATTCAGCAAACTGGTACCACCGTTCGTCGTGCGCCCCCACTATATTAATTTGCACTTTTTCACAAAAAAATTAAATTAATTTAGTTATTTAATTCCTTCTACCATTTTTCAAAACAATTACCTCAGTTTCTTATACATATAACTTGGCTTAAAATGACTGCCCCTTTATTTTGAGCACAGCAACCAAAAATTTTTGTAATTTAAATTGAATTACAAAGAGAGAAAAGAAACGGAAATACCTATACTAGGTTTTAATTTTGTCGGTTCGACTGGTTGGCGCACTATGAATCGGCAACTTTTTAATTTTTTTGGCTTACCCCCTTTTTTTCATTTCTCCCCAGTTCCGTTTATTTGCCAAAGCGGTTAAATCATCCTATGAAATCTTCCAATCACCGAAGTACATAATTCTTATTCCTACCGTTCAAACACCAGACATTGAACGCACTCAGTTCTCCGAAAATAACCGGTTGGAAAGGAAGGAAGTTATCGATAAATTTGATCAACAATTTTATAGAATAATTACTTCTATTTATATAATTCTTCTTCCTAATACTATTTTAGGATTGTTAAAATTCAATAATTCTCTACCGATTCCTCTTCAAAAGATGAAAATTGCTAGCAACTTTGACAAACAGAGCATTTAGACAAGCAACAGCGACATCTGTTATTTGATGACATATCTACCAATGGTTGGATTTGCCGAATTTCTGAACGCTTTCCGTTCTAAGTGGCCATCATGGATTTTGACAGAGTAAGACCACCGCTCATGCGTAACTAGAGAAAAGAGATGAGCTATAACAGGCATCAACTGTCAAGTCTCAATAAAATTAAAGTAAACAAACAAGAAAACTAGCCGCACGGAATTCGCAGTGCATACATTTTTATTTCGGGATTTTTCAGATAAGTATTTTGAAAAATATTTTAATTTGAATTTAATTCTTTTTTCTTGTTTGCATATTTAGGAAACAAACCAATTAGAGAACGTTCGGAGGCATTGGCAGCAGATCATGAGGATTTCTACAGCAAGGTAAAGTTTTATACATATGTAGGCATGAAATTATTTCCTTTATAAAGCTGTTTTATTCAATTTTTCAGGTGTTCACAACATACAGTATGAAAATTTGAGGAAATGTATTCTAGGAGATCTTGAATATGAACAGTGTTGGGAAGAAGTCATAATTTGGTAAGTGTTTTAAGCTATTAAACCACCTGTTGGTATTTGAATATCTATTTCATTTTAATTTTCAGGTGTTCACAACAGTAAGGATAAATTCGTAAATGGATTTTAGCTTCTTAAACACTACTTAGGCAGGTAGATCTAACCATTTTTCTTAAAATTTTATGTTCATGATGAACAGAATTTCACTAAAAACTCTAAAATTATTAATTTAAACTGTTTAAATGTCACACTTTGTGGGCGAAAAAAATCGCATTTTATATATTCTGCACAAAGATATCACTTCAGGGAGAAAAACTTAAACTAGTACCAAAAATTTGATAGAAAAATGCTGGTTTTCGAATAATTTTATTGAAGATTTTTTCAATTCCATAAAAAAAGAAATTGCGTATACACCCGAGAATACCGCCTTACCTAATAAACTTACCATAGTTTGTAGGACATTTTTTATGGACACAAATTATTTGTATACATACACATATGAAGAAAGGAAATTTTCAAATTTCTTGAGAAGCATAAAGGCCGACGTTTTTTGAATGTGTTGACGAATATCTCCTGCCAAAGGTCACTATTAGAAAAGTTGTTGATTATTTTGGCATGTCCAAAACAACGTGCATTCCTATTTATTTATCTAATCTTAAATTTTATACTGTACCAACTTTTAAATATGTTTTCACTTTAACTAGAAAAATAACAGGAAGCTTGAAACAAAACAAGCGATCTTAGATTTGTATAGCAAATAATTAAAAAAAAAAAACATTTTTTAAAAATATATTTGTGTCAAAATACAATTCAAATAAAATTAAAATTATCAAGACAATCAAACAGTTGGAATTATCATCAGATAATTACCAAAGCCGAAACCAAAATTTCGATTGACATAAGGACAGAAGCATGGAAGCGGAGGTGCTAATGATATGGTGCAGCTTTTCATTGACTTTGTTTTTATCAAATCTTGTGCTCCATGTCAATGATATGTGCGACAGTTGTGGTTTCTTATACGAGTTCAAGATTGTGTGAAAACTATAAGACAAGCAGTTATTAAGTGGACAGTGTTAGTGTTAAAACTCTATTTCCTAAAATAGTTAAATAAAAGAAAGATTTTCAAAATATAGTGTAAAAGCGTAAAATCATTTTTTTGTAAGAATTTGAATTGAAAGCCGTCAACCTCAACCGATTCACCTAAACGAAACTAAGAGAAAAATTAAAAGTTTTTCTTAACTCACCTTAATTAGCTTTGAAAACCCATTTGTTTTCACCTTCTTTTCTTTTGCATATAAAATAAAAAACAGTTACATATTTTAATTTTTGTAAGTTTTTGCTAAAAAAAACTCAAATATTTATTTTTGTTTTTCTGTTTTAAGTTTTTGTTTTTTTTTTTTGTTTAATATAAAAATTATAACTATTAAAAAATATGCATTAAAATATATAAAATTGAATAAAAATCTAAAAAAAGAGCAACAATAATTGTGCAATATAATTAATTATAAAATATAGTAATTAAAAAAAGTCGGTTTATGATCCTGTAACCAAAACAAATTACCAAGCCACTGTTTTTGTTTGTTGGTCAGAAGTTTTGATACCAAAAAAATAAACCGACATTCAAAATTATTGAACTTCAAAAAAAAAATACATATGTACATACATATATTTAAAATAAAAATTAATAAAATTAAATTACATACCATTTCAGTCATTGTTGAAGAATAAATAAATAAAGTACGCTTTCAAAAGGACTTCATCGATATCCCTGCTTTCTTCATCTTTTGAATTTTCTTCATCTTTGGTATTTTCTTCGGAACGATCTTGGGATATATTAAAGAATTCGTGCCATTCGACTTCTTTTATTTTGTTTATTTTTGGTTCTCCCTGAAAAAAAAACTAAAAATAAAACCATATAAATAATGCAATTGAATAAATGCAAAACGAAACCCACAATATTTAAAATAAAAATCAACCAAAAATATGAACTTACAAATCTCCGGACTTCTTGTTTAAATAATTCGCAGTCGAATTTTTCTTTTCCTTTCATATTTTTATTTTCATTTTTCTTATTTTCCTCAAGTTCATTTTCCTTGGTCTGCATCCAGTCATTGACCAACTAAATTTGATGAAAATATTTAATTTTTAAACACATACATTTTAAATACAAAAATAAAATTTTCTTACATTTTTTACCACACTTTTTGTCATAGAAAATAAACTTCTTAGGGACCAAACCATTTTTCTATTTTTTTTTTTTTTCACTTACACTTCACACGCGACACTACTTTCGTAATGAATTTTTTGATTTTCGGAGTCGTATTTATAGTAAATTTTTAATTTCCAAGCATACTACAATTTCTATCATGAAAATAAAGGACAGTGCTTAATCTACACAGTGCTTTTTAGGTGAAAGTTGGGCATAGGCGGACCAAACAAATGGAGGTCTTGGAGATGGCCTCCTGATGCACTTTTTTCTTAAAGTGCATCTAAACCAGACAAAAAAATGCATTTCACCTACGTATCTCCGAATATAGTGGTCCAAAATGACTTGAAAGCAAGTCATGTGCGTTTGCACCTCCCCATGCACTTACAAAAATGCATTCCGTAACAGCAGTTAATATTGACGTCCGTCAGTTTGACACCTGTCACTTTTGACATCTGTCATTTTTGACATCTGTAATTTTTGACATCTGTCATTTTTGACATCTGTAATTTTTGACATTTGTCATTTTTGACATTTGTCATTTTTGGCATCTGTCATTTTTGACATTTGTCATTTTTGACATTTGTCATTTTTGGCATCTGTCATTTTTGGCATCTGTCATTTTTGACATTTGTCATTTTTGACATCTGTCATTTTTGACATTTGTCATTTTTGACATCTTGTAATTTGTGACATATGTCATTTTTGACATCTGTCAATTTTGGCTTTCACTTTTGACAGCTGTCATTTTGAACTCTGCCATTAGTATCTAGAGAACTGACTTTAAATTTTGTCCTCTCTCGCCCTAAAATATTATTCGAAAAGATTTCGAGATTATGGAAACAATCCAAATTCAGAGTCTTGCTCATTGTGCCCAAACAAGGTTGGCTTCTTAAAAATAAGACATCCGTTAAATTCAAAAATACATTTGAAAATATTCTCAATAATACTTAAAACTTTTTCTGACATTAGAATTCAGAAACATCATACAATTTATTTATGCTGAAAACTGGCAAAAAAAATTACCATACATATGTATGTATAATGTAGCTAACATATGTCAAAAACAGTAGCAAAATAACCTTCTTTAAACAAATCACGGGCCTTTGGAATTTTGATACCCGATGTTTGTTCAATTTAACGATTTTATATTTTTGAAGCATCTAAATAAATATTAATTCTTTACAAATCACACAAAAGTTTCTTTTTTTTCCATTGAAGTTATAAATTATGTCCGATTGATGATAAATTATGATTCTAAAAATGCATTGTTCTCCAAAATTACTGCAGTGTGTACCCGTATTATACATACATACATATGTATATTGATTAATTTTCATTATTATTCGCGTTCACAATTATTATTTTTATTTAAGACCGTGATCAAGATATTCATTTTCATTTTTATTATTTGATATCTTTCCAGAATGTGGTTTTGTGGTTCTTCAAGGGACAACCTATTGGACAGACCTTTTCGTGCGGCATTTTCTATTTCAATCCGAACCAGTTCATAGTATTGATTCTGATGACTTATTATTTTTTGTTAGAAAGAAGCATGTAAAGAGCTCTTCCAGGCATATGCCCAAATATGAGGTAAAACTAAAAACAAATAAATAAAAACTGACCTTAAAAACTTAAAATTGTTTTATTTTTATTTTAAAGACTGAAGTGGATGTGTTTCGAAAGGATTCACGTAAGCTTCCCATTGGTGACCCAGATGTCGATTGGGAGGAGACAGTCTACTTAAATATGGTTATACACCAATTTGACTACACACTAACGCTGGCAATTTGCACAAGAACATCCCCCAAGGGATTGCAAGTCCTACGAAGGCATTCGCAACGCGTTTATGACTCGCCAAGTCGTAGAAAAATGGACACATGAAGCATAGTGAAGCGGCGTTTGACCCTTAGAGTTTGTGGAATACACGTCAGCATCGTTTTCAAATAATACCTTAAACGCATCTGTATGATTTGTCTTTGCTAAAATATGAAGAACTGAATCGCCATTATTTCGCTTTAAAATAACGCAAGCCCCATTCGCTATGAGCATTTTCATAATTGAAGCATTACCTTTTGCTGCAGCAAGCATCAATGGTGAAAGATCTCCGACAAGACAATTTACATTTGCTTTGTATTCTAAAAGTATACATCAACAACATTTGGGATGGTTTGAGAACATGCAATACGAAGTGCAGTTAGGTTTTTGTCATTAGTCTTAGCATCAACATTTGCACCCATGCTAAGGAGCATTTTGGCTATTTCGGCCTTCGTTTCGAAATTACAATTACCGCTGTAGCTCAACTGAAAGAAATTCATAAAAAGAGCTTGTGAAGCACTCAAGTGCAATGTTGTCCTTCCGTGCTCATCAGTGGCTTCAATATCAGCTTTATTTTGAAGCAGAATCTCAACTAAATCCTTACAAACATTTCTGGTAGCAATCCTAAGCAGCTCCGGACTTTTTTGAACACTGGCTCCGTGCGATAGCAGCAATTTAGTCATCACCACATCTGAATTCTTAACTGAATAATATAAAGCGCGTTTCCCCAATTTGTCTGTTGCATCAACATTAAATCCATGGGTAAGAAATAGTTCTACTATCTCAACATTTTTACATTGTACAGCAATGTGTAGGAAATCACAATTGGCATCCTCATAACAGACCAAATGAAGTCCATGATCAAGAATATGTTTTAAAATGTTAATATATGAAGCTTTGATGGCTTTTGGAATTAAAATCTCAACGTCATCCTGATCAACAGAAAAACCGTATTTTATAAGGTCTTGAACAATTTCCAAATAGTTATTTTCTAATTTGTTTGCTGCAATTGAAAATGCACTTTTGTTGGTCTCATTATTTTTATCTGGGCTGTATTTAAGAACTTCTTTGACTATTAAGGATAATCCTTTTGAAACAGCTAAGTTAAGTATCGTTTCTCCATTTTTGAATTCGACATTTATGTCGGCACCATGGTTCATCAACAACTTAGCGTCTTCACTCTTAAATGCCTGTACAGCTAGGTAAAGTGGAGTTAACATATCTTTGCAACGAGCATTGTCATCGGCTTTGCTTCTCAACAGTACTTTCATTGTTTCAACATGACCATGTTTAGATGCTAAGTGCAATGCAGTTTGTCCTTCCGTTGTTACAGCATTCATGTTTTAAAAGCAGTTCAACAACCGAGGAGTTTTCAATATATCGTGCTGCACTGAGAAGAGGAGTAAATTGTTGTTTTGAATCATCAGTACAATTTACAGAAACACCGAGTTGCAATAGTTTTTCAGTAATTTTTCTGTTTTGTACTGCCAGATGAATACAGGAAGCACTGACATATGCTCCTCTATCTAAAAGAATATCAAATATTTTTTCGTTGCTTCTGGTGATAGCTAACATTAGAGGAGTCAAACCTCTTTCATTTGGCACATTAATGTCAGCATTGCAATTCAGAAGCAATTCAACAGTTTCTATGTCACCACATCCAACAGCATAGTGTAGTGGAGTATGTGTAGGATGTGTTTTGCTTCTTTTGCTATTGGCTTTTGAACCACTGAATAAAAGCAATTTAGTTATTTCTCGGTACCCTGAACATACAGATTTACGAAGAAGAACGTATCCATTTGCTTCGGATGCACCGATGCCATATTGATTTAATAAATCCCTTATAGTTTCCAGTTTTCCATACTCAACTGCTGATAACAGTTTCCTGTTTATTTCATTCATTGTTAATGTCTAATTAAGATATAAAGTTTACAGTAATGAGGTTTTGAGCAGTGTTCCCATAACGGCATTATTAATGCTAGATCTAGCATTATAGAGAAGAGAAAAGCATTATGAAATTTTAAAATAATGCTAAATGCTTTTCTGGCATTATTGTTTTTAAGTTTTGCATTCTTGAATGCCAAAATTGATTTCAAAAGATTGAGTTGATAATATCATATTTGGAAAAAAATAAAAATCATCATTTTTTTTTTTTAAATTACAAACCATTGTGATTTAACCTTAATAACGTCAAATCACGATTTAGTTAAACGCTGAGGTTGAGCGCCTGTTCAGTCAAACGAATATAATTAAAACAAAAATTCGTAATAACATAGGAATAGAACTATTGAACAGCATTGTCCAAATACGAGAAGGGCTGAAAATATAAGATAAATGCTGCTTTTCTTATGAGGTTTCAAGAACTGTTATAGATGAAGTTGGAGCCTCAGCAAAGTATGAAAACCTAAGGACGAAGAAGACTATTTTATGAAGAACTTTGAAATAACCCATTATTTATCTAAAATTATAAAATAGATAAGAAATTTATTTTTAAAAACTATAAATAAGAATGTGATAAGTCTGAATGATTTAAAATTAAATAATTAACTATAAAACATGTAACTATACTTAAAAACATTGTGCTGTTAATACCTATTTACATATAAAGCTTTAAGTTTTGTTATTTTTTAATTAATTTTGTTTTGATTTTGTTTTTGTTTTTTTTGTTATATACCTATGCTTGTTAGGTATTTGTATATGAAAATAAATACTTTTTTGCATTTTTTAAGATTTTTGTTTTTTAATCATCGATAAGGACTTTTTATATGGATTTTAAAATCTAGCATTTTGTTTTTTGAGCTCCCATACGATCTAGCATTATAAAATTTGAAATCTAGCATTATGAAATTTGAGATTATGGCAACACTGGTTTTGAGTTTAATCAGTTCGTCATTCGCCTTGTTTAAATGCACGTACCTTTAGGCAGAGAGAAAAAACTAAATGAGAGAACCAAATTTCCTCGTCTCCGTCTCTTCGAAACCTCTTACTCTCATTTTTTATAGCGTGTTGAATTCGTATCGGTGTATACATGTTTTCACCTCGGAAAAGAGTACACAAAAAAACATCACTTCCGGGAAATGCGACATTTCTCATTTTTGTTTATTGATAGCCAAGAAGGCTATGTTTTTTAAAGTAATAATAATAATATTTTTGTAATTCTCATGAATTTCTTTCTTTAATTTTACTAACATCTTGTCGTTTTTATATCTACAAAAATACTCCTATAATTCAAATTAATTCTAGGAAAACATTTTTGTTTGTCAATAAATACCGGAAGAAGTTATACCAGTAGTTCGTGGTGAATTTGTTTTTCTCTCCTCTTTCTCTGAGTTAAAGATAGATGGCATTAACAACCTTCTCTGAGTTACAGATAGATGGCATTAACAACCAAAACAAGAAAGGATGTGTGCAGAAAGAGTATAACAAGGTTAAGGTTTTTTAGACTAGACTTTATTTGTATATTTGAACGAGTACATGTTTTTTATAAATGAACATATGTTATGTTTATTTCAATAGTAATGCCTTAACTACTAACTTAACTACTGTATTATCTAAAATATACTGCATTGAATTATTTTACATTGAATTATAAAAGACGGAAATAATAAAGTTCTACAGTTTACCAGGAATATTTATATAAAATATCCACATCTTCTGCAATTGCGGTATCAATCGATATTTTCTGGAACTTAGTAACATTTATTTGTCATGAATTACTCTTTCAGCTTTTTTATACACCAAAAAAATCAATTATGAAATTTGGCTGCGATAATAACTACTTGAACACAGCATTTTCATTGTTTATAGTTATTCAGGTTTAGCCCTTAACTTTGATTTGCATTTATTTATGAATAGCCTAAAACGTTTAGCAAACATCTATGAATAAGCCACAATGCACTTTCAGAAAAACTGTAGTTAGAACTTTCCCTCACAGATTTTTCCTTGTCGCTATATAACTGAAAGATAAGATATAAATATTTAGAACTGGAAAATTTATAAAAATGATGCATAAGACTTAAATTTTGGTTGAAGAACAAATTTGTATATTCTTTTCACAAAACCACTGACCCAGCTTATGTAGTTAAGCCTTTAAAAGCAACACACTAGCTTAGTGGAAGGCAGTAAGAATAGCTTATCACCTATTCACAAATCTTATGCAATGAAAATTGGTAACAGAAGTAACAAGTTGACGGTCTTTTTATTTAGTGTCTACTTAAATCACTTATTTTCAGCATTTTGGAAATGTCGTGAGTAATGTAAAGGAAATAAACAACGAGTACACACAAATAAAATAGGAATGGAAAAAAGAGATGAGTATATAAAAATGTTTTCAATGTTCCATGTTTACATTCTGTAACTCTCGTTTTCAATGTTCCTGCAACTCTCGCATCGACAAAATTAAGTCGATAAACTCTGAAAATTGAAACAAATCTGAGTTTTTTTGCATCTTTCAACGGTCGGAGCGAAAATTAAACGCATAAACTCAGCTAATAATACAAATAATAGTAGTAGTGCTTTCAGAGTTTTATGTTTCTAGGTCCTAATTCTCATTGGACTGTTGCACCACCTAATTTGTTTTACCTACTTAATGATTAAAACTGGCTTCAAATAACTAACTAATATTTATTTAAATGCGTAATTTAGAATTGTTTCTAAATCTTCATTGTTCTGGCACCTAACAAGAGTAATTAATTTCACTTCATATTCGAATGATATTCAAATCAAACGAACACAATGAGAGTACCGAAAAGTTGTTCATACACAATTTTGACTTTTCTTTGAACACCTCTGAACAGCTGACTACATCCGCCATTTTTCAAAGGTGGTCGCCATTTTTAAAAGGTGGTGAGCAGAGAGAAAAGAAAGAAAAGTTTTTTCTCTTTCGTGGTGAGTATGTGCACAAACTTGCATAAGTATTTGTTCCCCACATTTTTTTTATATGGAGTTACTACATATGCAAGTTGGTGGCCAAATCATAGCTTGTAGGCAAAAAGAGAAAAACCGTCGAAGTTGGTTCTCTCTATTAGTTCTTTCTCGATGCTTTAGGTTCCGCTTAAGAGCCACTGCCAGTGTTGCCAGAAAATATTTACTGAAATCGGGAGATTTCCACATTAGAAATCGGTGTAAATCGGGGTAATTTGTTTAACCCAAAACTCATTGACAAAGATAAGCTTTCTGTCAATTTTTTCTGAATGTTTTTTTTTTAGAATGTGTTTTTCATTAACTATGAAAATAAATTCAGATTTCCTATTACAAAAAATAAAAAACTTTTTGTTTCATTTGTATCATGACTTATTTTATTTCATTTAAATTAATTATAATAAGTAATATTGCTTGGTTACATTAAAATTAAATATTTTTGTTTCGGAGGTACTGAATACGTTATTTAATAAGTAACAATTGATATTTTTTTTGCTTTATTATGCTTTTTAATTAAAATTCATATTCTTTGAACACAAAACGTAAAACTTAATAATAAATAATAAATATTTCTCTTGTTATATTAAATTTACAGTCTTTTATGGGGCATTGGCTTACAAGAAACTTAAATATTTAGTACTTATAGCACCTAGTTAGCTTAGAAATGAAAAAAGTAATATGTACATATGTAAGCTAACAAATACTCCAAGGATTCAAGTTTCTTATAAACCAACGGCTTAGGCACATAAGTATCTTAATTTGTATTATTTTTAAATATATTTATTTTGCTTGAATTTTTTTAACAAATCATCAGACACTTTTAAGTTTAAAAAATTGCAATATTTGAACTTCAGGTAATCCTTAGAAAGTAATATTCCTTGTAAAGTATCAACATCTAGCCTATTTCTTATTTTCGTCTTATTCAAATTTATTTGCGAAAAAGTTCTCTCCACGTTAGCGGATGAATTCGGTAACGATAATACCGATGAAATAAATCAAGCCATTAATGGAAAAGCTAAAGTTTGATTGCACTTTTTGATTGAGCACACAATCTTCCAAAATATTTCTATTTTAGTATTTTCAATTCCCTCAGATAATAAATTTTCAAAATCAAGATTTCGTATTTCCCTATATTCCAAATCAATTCTCTGGATATCTTTGGAAGAAATAATATTATCACACAAGTTAAAAAGATTACTTAATGAATCAATTTGTTTATTTACGGTCTTTTTACGTTCCAATAAGGTCAAAGCTTTAAACAATTTATTTTTAAAACCAAATCTTTTGAATATTTGTTCGCATAGTTTGACGTAGAAACTTATACAGTTATTTTTAAATCGTTCGACTTCACAACTTGCAATAATTTTTTTCCAATTGTAAATTAACGTCGCTGCCGAGATATAAATTATCATTACTTATTATATTGTATGGACATTTGAAATTAATATTTTCAATAGTCGTTGCCCTTAGATAAGCCGGCTTAATGAAACAATCTAAAATTGCTAGTACTAAAGTTTTAATTTCACTGTATAGCTTGTGAATCTGTGGCTCTTCGCTTTGAAAAAGTCGGTTCAATTTATTAACTTGAGGAAGAGCAAAGCTTAAGAATTTAAGATACAATTCATTTAAAGGATCTTGTAGATACATTAAAATTACTTTACCACTTTCGAGATTATCTATATTCGCTTCAAAGGCGAAGTATATCTTAAGGGGTTCATGCAATTCTAATATTCTGGAAACAACGCATTCCAATGATAACCAACGAGTCTGCGACGGATGGAGAAGTTTATATGACTTGTATTCCAATAATTTTAGAATATCTTGATATTTTGCCACCCTTTTCAAACTATTTTGAATATAGTTGTAAATATCCCGACACATTGTTTCAACAATTGGAGGAAGTTTTAAGCAGGCGTAAGATGCACAGACGGCAAATGAATGGCAGACACATTTAAAAACTACTAGATTTGGGCAGTCACCCTTTAGGAAAGAAGCAACCGAATTTTTACTGCGAGTCATATTATTTGCTCCATCCGCCGCAAAACCAATTAATTGTTTTTCATAATCAATATTCTTTGCAATAAAGTTGGTTATAATTGTCGAATGCAATGTTTTTGCATCCGCAGCAATAACTCTCGAGAGATCAAAACAAAAATCATAAATCTTAAAATTAATACATATTCTTACCACCGTGCTTATGATTTTTGTTGCTGATAAGTCAGTTGATAATTAATAAATTAATTAAAAAGTACTCAAATTTTTAGTAGGTACAATTATGAATTATGTAAATTTCAGAGATGAAAATACATTAATATACTTTTTTATATAAAACATCGAAAATCGGAGAAAAGTGTCATAATTAGATCAAAAATCGATGTATCGTAAATAGGTCTAAAAATCGGGAGAATTACGATAAATCGGTGTTTCTGGCAACACTGGCCACTGCAGCTATAGCTATTATTGCTTATAGCTCCTCTTATTTTTCTCGAAAGACTGAAATGAGCAAAAACACTCTAATGAAGATATAAATCCTTCGTACGTATCACCCTCCAAAACTCATTTGTTTACATTGTTGCATTTGTAATTTTGACATTCTGTCCATGAATAAATGTGAAATTCAAATAACTGATAAACTAAATTTTCACGCACCGGACCTTTGTATATAGAGTGGAATAGTACAATCATGAAGAGGAACGAACGCAGCGACGTCTGGCCTAACGTCAAGGAATTAGATCTGTAAAGTTTGTGCAGAATTTTATTTGGAAAAATTAAGAGACAATTTGAAAATACAAAACAGAGTTATAAAATAAAAGAGAAGAATGTAATCAATATTGAGATTGAGAGAATAAAGAGAAATTTTGTTGTATCTTTATTTAATAAAGACAAATACCAATAAGCCAAATACCAATTCAAATTTATTTTGTACTGTTGCCGGCTAGCCGATTGCCCATAGAGAAATATACTTATATAGGTAGATATATTTCTCTATGCGGTTGTCAATGAATAGTACAAAAATACGTTAAAATACGTCTTTCAAAACAAAAAGGTAGTAGGTGCAATGTTTTTGTTTTTCTTTTTTCTTTTTCATAGGTAATTTCCTGTATTTGATAAAATGAAAGTAAGTATTATTAATAAAAAGAAAAAAATACGCTATCAATATATGTTGTTGGGTACATATATTTAAAAAAAAGACAAATAACACTATGGCTAAATCTATAGGAATAGATATAGATTAGGAATTTTAAGGAAATTATGTAAAATTGAATTTCATGTGAATTTTAATTTAAAAATAATAATTTGATATTAGGTATTAAATGGATTCACATGAAATTGCATTTCAAATAACCATGAAAGCATGAAATTTTACTTCACGCAAAGCCTAAATTATTAAAAGTTCATGTGAAAACTAATAAACTAATAAATATTCCACATACGCTACAGTGAACGCTTTAAATATTATGAAGACTGGTACTATTTTTTAGTTATATTTGGTGAAATTAACTTCAATAATATTATTTTGTTTGTTTAAATAATTTTGTTTGCTTTACTTTCATAATTCTTTATATAATTAATAAAATTATGAAATTTTTGTATATCGTAACATATAATACACACTTTTTTTACTCTCATATTTAGCTTAAAATGTAAAATGTTTAAACAAACATACACACATTTTTAAGTTAATATTTAAAAAAAATCAACTGACAACTTTTTAACAAAACACAAAACAACCTACAAAAACAACAAAAAACTGGTAAGAAATGGTTGTTGACTCAAGTTCTAGGATACCAAAGAAAGATATATGTAGGTACCCTTAAAATTATTTATCTCACACAAAAATATTGTTATGAATGATTTGTTAAAGTTTTAAGCAAGACAAATCGACAGACAAGATGGGAAATTGTCAGTGTGGGTCGCATTCCAGCCTTTATTATTATTATTATTATTATTTGTATATATAGCTATAGGTATTAACTTCCAATATTGATAAATTTTAATCGGTCGATGCATCCAGAATGTCTTAATGCTAAAAAGAATAACGTTTTCTTCGACATATGGTTCAATTTTTCAAAAAATAAAAATAAAATTAACGAAAATTGGTAAAAATTGATTGATTTTCAAAATTAAAACTAATTGCTTCTAACATCAGATAAAATTAACAAAAATCCAATTGACACTTTTTTCAACAAAACTAAAAAACAACAACTAACAATTGGTTAGTAATGATTTTTTACTCGAATATTTCGAGGACAGTTGAAACTTTTGCCTTAATTTATAATTTAATTTATTTAATACAAGATACTGTTGATAACATTTCTTAAAATTTGTATAAAAAGTCAACCTACAGTTTTTTCTATATATCTACATATGTACCTACCTATAATACTTTATAACTATGCTTACAATAGAATATCAAATACGAATAACCTATGATAAAAATGTAGCTACATATACCTATACCTACATGTGCATAGGTACAAATTTGTAAACACTATCTAATTAGTGTTTTCAAATTTGTACCTAAATACATATCCAACTTACGAGTAACAAAAATTGTACTCACCTCCCTACATACATATCTGACTTAAAATTGAATTTCCCTACCTACCGTATTATTTCTTTCCAAAAAATAAAAAAAAAAACAACAAAAATCTGTTGCCAAGTTTTAAATATGCACATCCACACAACTTGTATGTACAATATTCAAAATATGACAACAGTGTATTCATTGTGAAAAGAAAATTTAATTATTTTAGATTTTATAAATTTGAAATCAAATGCATTAATGCAACAAAAACAAAACCTACATAGCTCAATTCATAGGAATATTTCCATGACAAGAGAACACACAAAAAAAACATAAGCAACTGTATTATTTTGTTGCCTCACTCTCTTCATTTCTAACAAGAGAGAAAATAATAAAACCCTCTTTTCCTCAACTCATTTTTGTTTTAATTTCTGAAACCTGCACAACAAATTTTCAGTACTCTGAGCGCCGCCTGTATAAGCCGTCAATGAACTAAAAATTCGTGTTCCATGAGAGTACTATTCACTCTATATACAAAGACCGGACCTCATTAACTGTGTCTTAGTGTGCGTGTTTTCACACACACTAAGACACTTTATAATATTAGTTTAGATATTAGTATAGATATAAATAATAAATTATAACAAAAATGTCTTTTCATTGCCTCCCTCGAACTTTCACTGAGTTTGTATACATTCTTCTCTATCTTCGTTTTTTTTTAATAATCTGGAAATTTTTTTATTTTATATTGGAATTCTAGCTCATTTTTAGGCGCCAGTTATAGCTATCATTGAAATCGATCCGGAAAAAATTTTGAATCGAAATTTGACGGTGTTTCCCTTTGATTAGAAATGAAAATTATATACCGATCGATCGGAAATCACACAAAGAATTTTTGTTGAGAAAAAAAAGTTTAATTGCACATTTATTTTTCTCTAAAAATGTATTTTTCTATTTTCCGGACGGAAATTCATTTTCCTGAACAGCTGATAATTTTATCTTTGTATATAGAGTGGAATAGTACAATCATGAAGAGGAACGAACGAAGCGACGTCTGGCCTAACGTCAATGAACTAAATCTGCAAATTTTGTGCAGAATTTTAATTGAGGAAATTAAGAGACAATTTGACAGTACAAAAAGAGAAGAATGAAAACAAAAGTAGCTATGGTTGGAGGACATGGTATAAAGAATATATATACCATGGTTGGAGGGGACAATAAAGAGACATTTTTTTGTTTATTTATTTATGTATAAAGCAATAATAAAGACAAATAGGTACCAATAAGCCAAATACCAATTCAAATTTAAATTTTGAACTGTTGCCGTTTAGCCGATTGCCTATTTTCAAAACAAATAGGTAGTAGGTGCAATATTTTTGTTTTTCTTTTTTGTTTTTCATAGGTAGATTATATATACAAAGGTGTAATATTTTGTTTTCAAAGTGATATTTATGTAGAAATTATAAAGCGCGGGAAATATAAAATGTCTAGGTATGAGAATTGATATTTGTTTTGGAATTGTATTTATAAAAAATTATAAAATGAACGACTGTGTCGCGTTTACTTATGTATGTATATACATTCGAATAAATGAAGGTATTAACTTCAAAATCATTTCATAATGTTTTTGACATCTCATAAAACTTTGAGAAAAATCGAGTTGACAGTTTTTTTTTACAAAAAATTAAAAACCTAAAAAATTATTTAACAACACTTGGTAAAAATTGATTTTCGACTCAAAAATCTTTTCAAAAATTTAAGACATTGGCTTCCATCTAATTTTATCTTATAAGAAATATTGTTTTTTTAAAAACCTAAAAAAATTTTAACAAAAGTTATTAAAAACTGTTTTTCGACGTAAATATCTTTTTAAAACTTTGAGATATTGGCTTGAAACTAATTTTATCTCATAAGAAATATTGTTTTCAACATTCGATAAAATTTTGAGAAAGTAAAAACCTAAAAAAAATGAATACTAAAACTTGGTAAAAATTTACTTTCGACTCAATTAGCTTTTCAAAAATTACAAATATTGGCTTCAAACTTATTTTATTTCACAGAAAATATTGTTTTCGATATTCAGTAATTTTTTTATAAAAATCCAACAGTCCGTTTTTTTCATAAAAAAAATAAAATCTTCAGAAAATAGTACGCAAATTTGGTAAAAATTTATACATATAGACAAACTTTTAAGCAAGATAAATCTAGAAAGTTATCAGTGTGGGTCGCATCCCAGCCTCTTTTTTAATTAATAAAATTTTTAGAAAAAGTCAACCTACAGTTTTTTCTATATGTATATCTGTACTTACCTATCATACTTTATAACTATGCTTTCAATAGAATACCAAATACGAATAACCTATGATAAAAATGAAGCTATACCTATACCTACATGTGCATAGGTACAAATTTGTAAACACTATCTAATTAGTGTTTTCAAATTTGTACCTAAATACATATCCAACAACTTACGAGTAACAAAAATTGTACCTACCTCCCTACATACATACATATGTACATAACTGACTCAAATTTGAATTTTCCTACCTACCGTATTGTTTCTTTCCAAAAAATGAAAAAAAAACAACAAAGATCTGTTGCCAATTTTTAAATATGCACATCCACACAACTATGTACAATATTCAAAATATGACAACAGTGTAGGTATTTATTGTGAAAAGAAATTTGAATTATTTTAGATTTTATAAATTTGAAAATTTGAAATCAAATGCAACAAAAACAAAACCTACATAGTTCAATACATAGGAATATCTCCATGACAACACGCAAAAAAAAACATAAGCAACTGTATTATTTTGTTGCCTCACTTACTCTCTTCATTTCTAACAAGAGAGAAAATAATAAAACCCTCTTTTCCTCAACTCTTTTTTGTTTTAATTTCTAAAATCTGCACAACATATTTTCAGTACTCCGAGCGCCGCCTGTCTGTCGTCAATGAACTAAAAATTCGTGTTCCATAAGAGTACTATAGATTATACATATATACAAAGATAATAATACTATTCAAATATATATACAAAGGAACCGCTTGAAGTTTTTAATTTTCCTCAAAAACATCCCTGCAGCAATGTATTCTACCAAAATTAAATGGGAACAGAACACACAAAATTGACTAGGAACATGTTCCATTACCACCATATGATCTGATCCGGCTGTCAAAATTTTTGTTTAGTTTTGTTTTTTTGTTTTTTTCATATAGAAAAAGAGAAATACAAAATCCTCCCCATTCAAGCTAAAGCAACTTGATTTTATGAATTTGCGCAGTATAATCAAAATAAATCTATAATTTTTCAAATGCAAATATCCACCATATCCATTGTCGTCCAGGAGAGAGCTAGAGCTAGCTTAAATCCAGTATCAGTTTGCTAAGGGATGTTCATTCACCAACAATGACCGAAAAAAATAAAGTAAAATCATTCCATTTAAAAAAGAAGTGAACAAGTTTATTTTTTAAGTTTCATGTAGATAAAAAATGTCTACGAGAAAAAGTACAAATAGTTTTTTTTTCTACAACAATTCTGTGGTGAAAAAATAAATAACTCATCTTACGAAATTCCAATTCTAACACGGAAAACTCATTTGCTCTGCGAAGAAGTCTTTAACTTATTCCATAACTCTTTTTTGTATCACAATAATTTGAAATAAGAAGGAAAACTCCTAAAAAATGGCGTTGGCCAGTGGATCCTTGCTAAAAGCTCAAACACCATTGCAGCAATTATTGGAGGATATCAATTTCCAGAGAACCAAGGAAATGCGACAATTGTTGAAAGACGGTGAGTTCTTTTATGTTTCTATATTTCAATCAAAATTATATAAAGCTTCTATTGGCCAAGAAAAAGTTGGCTTTCAAAGGACATACCTAACTACTTTCCCTACCTTCTTCCTAAAATTTTAGTCTGTTATCGATTTTATCGTTGAGTCTTCAGCCCAACATAGTAGTAAGTCTGTTTGTAGGTAGGTACATCATAATGTGTTTGAAAAAGGAATATACAATACGACTCCCCTGCATCTCACCTTGTGCATTTTAATGACGCCCAAACAAAAGCAGAGACGATAGGGTTGAGTTTATTGTTTTCACAGATAATAATAAATCGATTGATTGAATTGAATGGTTTGAAAGTATACAACAAAAATCCCCCTCATGTGGAAGCCATTCATAATACAGAATTATTGTGATTGAACCTAAGTACCTACATGTACTTTGTAAGTCGTTACACGTTACGCAAAAAATAAATAAATAAAATAAAGTAATGTTGATGAGTAAACTTGGTTCTCTTCTGGGTGCATTTTGATGTAACTTGAGAATTTTCGTCAATGTGTACTGTACCTCCTTCTGCATCCACTTGAAACTCTGTTTGTTTTTCGTTCTTGCATCTTTTCCATGTTCTTATCTCCAATAGAAGATGCCATTGTTCATTTATGACCTGCTCAAGGGATAATGTATATAAATACCTATAGGTATCGCCTTAAAACGAAATTGGAAGCCACCCAATTTCGTTCAAGAAGAATATTTTTGTGTATAAAAATCTCATCATACTTGATAAAGTTGATGAATGGAAATTGAGTTAGGAAAGAAAACTCATATAAAAATGTTATCTATGTAAAATTTTAACACCACTGAACAATGAAAACCTTATCTTAAAGACAATTTAATCTTGTCAGTTT
This sequence comes from Eupeodes latifasciatus, assembly GCA_920104205.1. Classification (NCBI taxonomy): domain Eukaryota; kingdom Metazoa; phylum Arthropoda; class Insecta; order Diptera; family Syrphidae; genus Eupeodes; species Eupeodes latifasciatus. Next base: position 70,388,823 of record OV049924.1, on the reverse strand, counting down.
TCTGTTGTCATCTATTTTTTATCAATTTTTGTAAACATTTAACTATTTGGAATCTCATGCCTCCTTGAGAAGTTTTACTTTTATTATATAGGGTGTCCCAAAATTAACGCAAGAAATCTTGCGTTAATTTCAAACAAGTTGATATACATATTTATTTAGAAACGAAATCTCATCAAATGGTAACCTTTTTGGATTGATTAAGTGTTTAAAAAAATACTTGTCTTTATAAAGGGACACCCTATATGTATTTTTATAAAAATTTAAAACATTTATGTAGATAGAAATTTTCTTCCTACATCGCTTTAAATTTTCGCTTTAAATTTGAAAAAAATACACAAATGATATGGAATTAAAAAATTGACGCCGCAAAAAGATTAAGCAAAACTGATAGGGTTTTGATTTGTATTTAAACAATTTAAGCAATTTTTGTATGGAACTTTTGCACTTTTTTAAGTATAAAACTTATAAACTGTTATCCTATTAATGTACTGATTTTCTTCCGTACATTATTGATTGTAATACAAAATGGCACTCTATATTTTTGAAATCATAAGACAACAGACACTCTAATAAGTGACCCTAATTCCTCAGGATTATAAACTGCCACATAAAAGATCCGATTAGTTAAAAGTAATTAAGGGATAGATTATTTGTTTATTTATGAAGAAAAAGGTGTATAGAAAAGCCCAACACTTTAGTTGTATAAAAGGTTATTATCATTACATATTTAAGTCTTTATCTGTGGGTGGTTGGATGCTGTAGGAATTGATGGCCCCGAGCTGTATCGTTTACTACACATCAAGTTCTTATATTACCTCCACATTCGTAAACGTCGCAAACTGGTCTTGACGTTCTAAACTTGTAAGCGCGGGTGTTTTGACCAAAGCTTGGAAGTTAGTGCATTTAACTAACGACTCGGCCACGTTTAAAAAGCATAATCCTTACTAAAGAGACGCGGAAAACAACCTTTTAAAATAGCAACGAGCCCGGAGTACGATTTTGGTGACTACAATGCTAAAGTCAGGAATGAAAAGGTCTTTGGCGGATTAGTTGGAAAGCACAATCTCCACGAAAACGACAACAGATATTACTTCCGACGAATTGACTTTGCAGCAGCTATACGATGATAAGTACCATACAAATCATACCGATACACACAACAACCTGGCGACATCTAATCAGTCGAAATGACACGTGCTAATGGGACCAACGTTTAGTCTGACCACTTTCTTAATGTGAACAAGTTGAGAGCCTGACTCTCTAAACGAAAAGAAAGTAAAAGCCGCACAATGGAAGAAATTAAATCTTGCATGCCTAAGCACACAAGAGAATGCCAGAGACTACAGTGAACAATTGAACGGGAAATTCTCAGGCGTGGAACTGTGATATCATTAAATAACTGAGACTACCACAGTCTATCAGCTATCAAGAAAAGATTCTTGGTATGATGATGAATTCTAGAGCAAAATGCATGAATGCAAATGTTGCAAAGAAAAGCAGAGCAGCTAAGGAATAGTACCGGGGAAAAAGAAAAAAAACTCTGCGTAGAAAGAAAAAAAGCATCCGTATCTCAGTTGAGGTATCTCGATGAGTCCAGTACCGCCACCAACACATGCCGGTTCTACAAAAATTGCAAAGCAAATATCATCTGGTTATAGAACCAGCACGCACTCCTCCGAAACAGCGAAGTAACAGGCAATGGAAGGGGTTAAGAAACTGATCCAAAAGCTTTCCGGCGGCTCGGCATGAACCAGCTCATCAACAAAGTATGGGAAGAGGAAAGTATGCCCGATCAATATTTCCAATCGATAAAAAAGCCGATGTCCTGCAAAACTTACATAAGCATATCCCCGCTTAATGTTGCCTACAAAATCCTTTCCAACGTATTATATGAGCATCTTAAACCTTTCTGCAACACTATGATCGGCATATACCAGTGGGGGCTTCACACTAGGCAGATCAACGATAGAAACAAATATTCACATTAAGGCAAATTCTGGAATCCAACTAATATCAAGTCGAAATCTATTACCAAGTTTTGCAGAGTATTTAGTATTCTTAGTATAACAACTCAAATTAGACTACTGAACCAACCATTATTGAATTCGTTTTAAACACAAAGTTTAAATGCAGGTTTAAACTGTTTATTGCATTTATGTCCGTGGTGTGAATGGTTAGTGCGTAGGACTTAAATGCCAGAGGGCTTGCCATCTAAAGTTTTTTTTTTTTTTTCATGGGTACTGCCTCTTTTGAGGAATTGAAACACCCTCCAAGAGTAATTCTTATCATGAAAAATGCTTTCTTAAATTAGCCGTATTGTGCTTTAAACTGTAGAACCCTTCATCTCAAGTAACATTACTCGAACATAGAAGTGGCTGAGTCACTAGGCCTTAGTTCTCAAGAGACTGTTGCCCCACCTAATTTATTTATTTATGGAGAGTTGTAAGTTGTATTTTTTAAATTTGTTTCTTACCAATACGCTTTTTATTGTAACAGAATTTGCAAGCTAAGAACGTTTCTAATATTTTTTCCACCACTGTACGTACTAGATATAGCTTTAGGCAGAAAAGCTTCAAAGTGGTGACCAAAAAATTGATAAAAAAAATGTTAGTTTTCGCCTAATTCAATTGAAGTTTGTTCAATTCAATGAAAAAAGAAAATGCGTATACGCCCGAGAAAACTGCTTTTATATTGTTTCGTTACACATTTGTTATGAACACAGACTTCAAAATTTCGAGGTTTATTTTTATTCGTAAGTGGCATAAAGGCGTACATTTTTTTGAATAAATTAAATAAATAAATAAATTAGGTGGCGCAACAGTCCGTAGAGAACCAGGGCCTAGTAACTTACAACTCTCAACCATTCCTGTGTGCGAGTAATTGCAGAGATGGAGGGGACCTACAGTTTATATGCCGAATCCGAACGGCTAATTTGAGAAAGCACTTTTCATGACAAGAATTACTCTTGGAGAATTTGTCAATTCCTCGCAAGAGGCAGTACCCGTGAAAAAACTTTAGGTGGTACAGGCAGGGATCGAACCTCTCGCATGACAGTCCAACGCACTAACCGTCATGCCACGGGTACTATACATTTTTTTTTTACCGTTTGATACATTTTTCTAATGTGTTGGCTAATTTCTCCTGCCAAAGGTCACTATTAGAAAAGTTGTTGATTATTCTGGCATGTTAAAAACAACGTGCATTCCTATTTATTTATCTAATCTTAAATTTTATACTGTACCAACTTTTAAATATGTTTTCACTTTAACTAGAAACATAACAGGAAGCTTGAAATAAAACAAACAAAAATCATTTCAAATAAAAAATTAAAAAATTATATTTGTGTCAAAATACAATTCAAATAAAATTTAAATCATCAAGACAATCAAGCTGTTGGAAGGGTACTCCATCAGATAATAACCAAAGCCGAAATCAAAAGGATATATTATCATAAGGACAGAAGCATGGAAGCGGAGGAGGTGCTAATGATATGGTGCAGCTTTTCCTTGGCTTTATTTTTATCAAATCTTGTGCTCCATGTCAATGAAATGTGATTTTCCAGCAAGACAATTGAATGTCTCCTAGAAATTGGTTTTGGCAAATTCGGATTAAGTTTTTAGTTACGATATTAGAAAAGGAGATAGTGAAATGCGCGACAGTTGTGGTTTCTTATACGAGTTCAAGATTGTGTGAAAACTATAAGACAAGCAGTTATTAAGTGGACAGTGTCAGTGTTAAAACTCTATTCAAACTTTTCCTAAAAAAGAAAGATTTTCAAAATATAGTGTAAAAGCGTAAAATCATTTTTTTGTAAGAATTTGAATTGAAAGCCGTCAACCTCAACCGATTCACCTAAACGAAACTAAGAGAAAAATTAAAAGTTTTTCTTAACTCACCTTAATTAGCTTTGAAAACCCATTTGTTTTCACCTTCTTTTCTTTTGCATATAAAATAAAAAACAGTTATTTTAATTTTTGTAAGTTTTTCCTAAAAAAAACTCAAATATTTATTTTTGTTTTTCTGTTTTAAGTTTTTGTTTTTTTTTTGTTTAATATAAAAATTATAACTATTAAAAAATATGCATTTAAAAAAAAAGAATTGAATAAAAATCTAAAAAAAGAGCAACAATAATTGTATAATATAATTAATTATAAAATATAATTAAAAAAAGTCGGTTTATGATCCTGTACCCAAAACAAATTACCAAGCCACTGTTTTTGTTTGTTGGTCAGAAGTTTTGATACCAAAAAAATAAACCGACATTCGAAATTATTGAACTTCAAAAAAAAAAAAAAAAATTACATATATTTAAAATAAAAATTAATAAAATTAAATTACATACCATTTTAGTCATTGTTGAAGAATAAATAAATAAAGTACGCTTTCAAAAGGACTTCATCGATATCCCTGCTTTCTTCATCTTTTGAATTTTCTTCATCTTTGGTTTTTTCTTCGGAATGATCTTGGGATATATTAAAGAATTCGTGCCATTCGACTTCTTTTATTTTGTTTATTTTTGCTTCTCCCTGAAAAAAAAACTAAAAATAAAACCATATCAATAATGCAATTGAATAAATGCAAAACGAAACCCACAATATTTAAAATAAAAATCAACCAAAAATATGAACTCACAAATCTCCGGACTTCTTGTTTAAATAATTCGCAGTCGAATTTTTCTTTTTCTTTCACATTTTTATTTTCATTTTTCCTATTTTCCGTAAGTTCATTTTCCTTGGTCTGCATCCAGTCATTGACCAACTAAATTTGATGAAAATATTTAATTTTTAAACACAAACATTTTAAATACAAAAATAAAATTTTCTTACATTTTTTACAGCACATTTTGCCATAGAAAATAAACTTCTTAGGGACCAAACCATTTTTCTATTTTTTTTTTCTCACTTACACTTCACACGCGACACTACTTTCGTAATGAATGTTTTGATTTTCGGAGTCGTATTTATAGTAAATTTTTAATTTCCAAGCATACTACAATTTCTATCATGAAAATAAAGGACAGTGCTTAATCTACACAGTGCTTTTTAGGTGAAAGTTGGGCATTAGCGGACCAAACAAATGGAGGTCTTGGAGATGGCCTCCTGATGCAGTTTTTACTCAAAGTGCATCTAAACCATTCAAAAAATGCATTTCACCTACATATCTCCGAATATCGTGGTCCAAAATGACTTGAAAGCAAGTCATGTGCGTTTGCACCTCCCGATGCACTTACAAAAATGCATTCCGTAACAGCAGTTAATATTGACGTCCGTCAGTTTGACACCTGTCACTTTTGACATCTGTCATTTTTGACATCTGTCATTTTTGACATCTGTAATTTTTGACATTTGTCATTTTTGGCATCTGTCATTTTTGACATCTGCCATTTTTGACATTTGTCATTTTTGACTTCTGTCATTTTTGACATCTGTCATTTTTGAAATTTGTTATTTTTGACATTTGTCATTTTTGACATCTGTCATTTTTGACATTTGTCATTTTTGACATCTGTCATTTTTGGCATCTTGTCATTTTTGACATATGTCATTTTTGACATCTGTCAATTTTGGCTTTCACTTTTGACAGCTGTCATTTTGAACTCTGCCATTAGTGTCTAGAGAACTGACTTTAAATTTTGTCCTCTCTCGCCCTAAAATATTATTCGAAAAGATTTCGAGATTATGGAAACAATTTAAATTCGGAGTCTTGCTCATTGTGCCCAAACAAGGTTGGCTTCTTAAAAATAAGACATGGTTAAATTCAAAAATACATTTGAAAATATTCTCAATAATACTTAAAACTTTTTCTGACATAAGAATTCAGAAACATCATACAATTTATTTATGCTAAAAATTGGCAAAAAAAAATTACCATACATATGTATGTATAATGTAGCTAACATATGTCAAATACAGTAGCAAAATAACCTTCTTTAAACAAATCACGGGCCTTTGGAATTTTGATACCTGATGTTTTTTCAATTTAACGATTTTATATTTTTGAAGCATCTACATAAATATTAATTCTTTACAAATCACACAAAAGTTTCTTTTTTTTCCATTGAAGTTATAAATTATGTCCGATTGATGATAAATTATGATTCTAAAAATGCATTGTTCTCCAAAATTACTGCAGTGCGTACCCGTATTATACATACATATGTATATTGATTAATTTTCATTATTATTCGCGTTCACAATTATTATTTTTATTTAAGACCGTGATCAAGATATTCATTTTCATTTTTATTATTTGATATCTTTCCAGAATGTGGTTTTGTGGTTCTTCAAGGGACAACCTATTGGACAGACCTTTTCGTGCGGCATTTTCTATTTCAATCCGAACCAGTTCATAGTATTGATTCTGATGACTTATTATTTTTCGTTAGAAAGAAGCATGTAAAGAGCTCTTCCAGGCATATGCCCAAATATGAGGTAAAATTAAAAACAAATATGTAAATAAAAACTGACCTTAAAAACTTAAAATTGTTTTTTTTTTTATTTTAAAGACTGAAGTGGATGTGTTTCGAAAGGATTCACGTAAGCTTCCCATTGGTGACCCAGATGTCGATTGGGAGGAGACAGTCTACTTAAATATGGTTATACACCAATTTGACTACACACTAACGCTGGCAATTTGCACAAGAACATCCCCCAAGGAACTGCAAGTCCTACGAAGACATTCGCAACGCGTTTATGCCTCGCCAAGTCGTAGAAAAATGGACACAAAAGGTGAAGGCGAAGAGATGACGTATCCGCACATTTGTTTCATGGTCGACAATTTCGATGAGGTTAGTAATAATGAACCTACATTAACTGTTGTTTCAATTTAAAAAAAAAATAAACTTCTACAAAATTTAGCTACATGCCCTATATGATTAAAAAAAATAACATTTACTTTTTATTTTTAGGTTTTTAGCGACATCCTAGTACGTGATGGGGAAATGGTTTGTGTCGAGTTAGTAGCTAATGACAAAGATGGTTCTGTACAAGGTGTTATATTTTTGGGTTCTATTCGTTATGATGCCTTAAAAAAGGTCTACGATGCAAGGGTAAGCATGCATCGGCATTTTCTCAACAAAAAAAAAAAGAAATTTTAATGATGTGTGTTTTTTTCAAAGCAATCGAGTTTAAGCTCTAAAGTTGCTCAAAGGATGTCATTCGGGCTGTTTAGTAGCGGTGCTGGCGTCCAGACACGTTGCGAATTTGTTCGAATGAAAGGTCCCCAGGGAAAGGGACACGCAGAAATGGCAGTTACAAAACCTAAAGGATCTGGTGTTGAAACACCCACCAGTGAACCAGGGTGTGTTCTATACCTAAAAATTCTATATTTTAACATATTAAATATATATATTTTTATTAAAATGAATTTCCCTCCAATGAAAACAGCTAGAACACGTTAGATTATCGACATTTCCATTACACCTTTTTAAACACCCTAAAACACAGTACATGAATTTTATTTTGTTTTTCCAAGCTCAGACGATTGGTTATGAGGAATTATTTGAGGTATCATTTAAAGTAGAGTTTAGACACTGAGTGTTTTGTTGTTAAGTTTGAAATGTGAATGACACAAGGGCGAAGTTTAGTTTTGAATTGATTGCAATAAAAATACAAAAAATTTCACAATCGTCCCATATCAGAGCATGATTGATTCATTTTAAGCTCGATTGTAAATATACTCAGTAGACACCATTTCATAACAAAATATGTATTGATAGTCCATCATAGTCCTATCATTGCTTGGAACATAATTTTTCTTTGTTTTACCAATAAATGAGTTTAGAAAGAGAAAGAGAAAACAAAAAACACTGACTGCTATTCCATTTAACTGTGAAACTTCAAATTCACAATCGTGATTTTGAATCTAGCATAATTTATCTTTATAAAACACACGTCTTAAAAACAAAAGCACCCCGTTGTATGATATAAAGTACTTCCGATTGTTACACAATGATGAAATTAGTAGACCGGTAGGCCAGGAAGTCTTTATAGAGGTTTAAAATTTGAGATCGACAAGATTTGTTTTGTCTACTTAATTTGACTTCCAGGAATTGATTCTTTTAATATAAAGCTTCTTTACAGTAACTTTGGTCATTTTTTTGAGGCAAAATTCATACTTTAAAATATGCATACTTGCGAATCTTTAATTGCTCTCCATTTCTTCCAAATAAATAATTCGCTCCAAAGAGTATTCCCGCTAACGACGAAAAGAGATAATGGCATACATTTGTTTTCAGCACTTGACTTTTTGCAAAATACGACTAAAATTTTACTTTATTTTATTTTATCACAGGTACAAATACACATAAATTTATATCCGGAATAGATAGCGCCGGGGTGTTAGGGCCATATGGCTGTTAAAATAATAAATTTATATAGTGTTAAGAAATATAGTTAGTTGATCGTTTTGAGTAGAAAAGTTGATTTTGAAATGTATGTAAATAGGTTAAATTTGATTAAGTTTATGTTTATTTAGTAGCGGGAAAAGCAGTGAGTTATCTGGATGAATAGTTGTATCTAGGAGTTTTTGTAACGGTGGGATGTTGTTTGCAAAGTGTTTTCTTGTTAATGGGCATCTTTGAAGAACATGGTCTAAAGTTTGAGTTTCCTGACAGAAGCTGCAAAGTGGTGTAGGTTCGTTTTTATAAAGATGAAATTTGTTGAACAAGGTATGACCTAGCCTTATCCGAGAGAGCTGCACTGATTGTAATCGGTTCAATGACTCGTTGTAGGTCACTTGTCCTAAGGTTGTCTTATGTTGTCTTAAAAAGGAATTGGAGTTATTCCAACGTATTTCTGCTTCTCGTTGTATATTGTCAGAGACAATGGGCAGGTTCGGACAACATAAGGGACTTCATTTGCAGTCAACTTCATTCTTTGAACGTAAATTTTGACCAAGGCAACTAGTTAGTTTTTCAAGTGTCATGAATTTAAAATTCAGAACTTTACTTCACAAACCTCTACTTCAAGTTCATAGTACAAAAATTACCAAAATCATTATTTTCTACAAAACATCCCTCAGACAAGCTACAAGTCCATCATGATTTGTATTTTGTATTTTAAAGAAATATTACTTATTTCTTTTCCAAATTTACAAGGAACCCTTTTACAGAAAGCATTAAATGAAGTTGTGCAGAAAATAAATAAATCATTGAGTAATAAAGTTCAGCTTTTAGTTGAATTAAAAAATATGATCAATTGTTATTTTGACATAAGTTGACTTGACATGATAGTAAGGGAGATTTTTCTTGCCTAACTTTCCAGTCAACATTCCAATAAAGTTGCCTTAATTGGAAGGCAATTTTTTGGCAGCTGGCCAATCAGATGTCAGATGTCAGATGTCGGCTGAACCTGCCCAATTTTGAACATTGAAGATGCAAATGGGGGTATTATAAATTCCAAAGGCATTTTGATGGTTTCACGAGCCGCAGAGTCTGCCTTTTCGTTTCCTGGAATTCCTGTGTGTCCTGGGGACCATATTAAGTGAATTCTAGGGAAGTTGGAGCGGATAATTGAACGTAGAAGATGAAAGATTGGTGTTTTGTTTTTGTTGTTGAGTATCTTGCGTATTGCACTCAAAGAGTCACTGCAAATAGCGGTTGTATAATGTCTTTCGTTGGCAATTTGGAATGCTTCAACCAATGCCATTACCTCTCCAACAAAAGGACTTTGGTTTGGGGTTGTAAGTTTTTGTGAGAGGATCTTGTCACATTTCTTGTCGTATCTATATACACAATAACTTGTTGTTTCTTCTGCTGTCGAGGCGTCTGTGTATAATATGCAATTAAATTGTCCTGTAGTTATTTTTTCAGCAAATTTTTTCCTGTAGATGTCGGGCGGTGTTCGTTCCTTCAGCGTTTTGGCTAGAGATATGTCAATGGTGCTTTTTGGGAAAAGCCAAGGTGTTGAATCGATGTCGTAATTAACTGTTTCTGGTATGGTGATATTAGTAAATGTGAGGTATCGGATTGAATTAAAGAGTGCACTTTTTATTTTCGTTTTTTTTTTGGAAACTGTGCAACCAGATCTGCATATTTCGTGTAGCGGATGTTTGCAGTCTATGAGGCTTTGTATAACAATTTTGGTTTGTGTACTTTGTTTCGTTTCTAAAAAATATGGTGTGTTTGTTTCTGCCAATAAAGCATCAATAGGTGTAGATGGTAGATCTCCAATAGACTTTCGTAGCAGTGCATTCATTTTGATTTGGATCATCTGATCGTTCCCTTTTGTCCAGTTTGAATAGATGGAAAGGCTATGTTGTGTGGCACCCCGTATGAGGGCTTGTGCTATATTTATAGATGTGTTCTGGTGCGGTCCTTTGTGTTTTTGCAGATAATTTTGAGTAGATTCCAGGATTTGTTGAGCTTGTCAGCTACAAACTTCGCGTGTGCATGCCATTTCCAAGTTTTCGAGCAAATCAGACCAAGAATTCTTAATTTTTCTTTAAGGGGAAAAGCAGAGTTGTTAAGATTGATAGTTGTGTTCGGACAAGATCTTTTTCTGCATATACATATGCAGAACTTCCATTTTTTCAACAGGTAGTTTAGCTCCAGTATTTGTGCACCAAGTTTGTGCTTTCTGTATGATTTGATTGAGCACATGGGCAACTTCTTCTGGGCTACCAGAACTTAAAATGAAAATGTTGTCGGCGAATGTTAAAGTTGATTTGATTTGTGGATCACCAGTGTTCAATTCATTTAAAAGCGAATTTACGTACGTATTGTACAACATTGTTGAAATTGGAGATCCTTGTGGCACACAGTTTTCGATTGTGTTGTCTAATGAATAGTAGCCATTGACACGTACCTTTATTCTTCTGTTAGACATGAAGGAATAGATAACCTTCAATAAGTTTGAATGGATTCCCCAGTCGTGGAGTTGTTGTATTACTCCAAAATAAGTTACTTTTTCAAAAGCCTTTTCTAAGTCCATGGACAAGAGGACCGAATGGTTTCGTGAAGCTAGCTCTGTATGTACTGCTTGGTCAAGCATATGCAGCAAAGTATGTGTGCCTCTACATGGTCTAAAACCGTGTTGTCCGCTGTTGAGACATTTTTCTAGTGTCCATTTGAGTCTATTACCAATTATTTTTTCAAATAATTTGGATAGAACGGAGAGGAGAGAAATTGGGCGGTAATTCTCAATGGCTTGTGAGTCCGTGTTTGGTTTTGGTATAGGGATCAGAATAGATTTTTTCCATTCATGCGGAAATGTCCCGTTTTTCAAAATATTATTATATAAGTTGACCAATCTTACCATGACCTCAGCTGGCAAATTTTTTAACATCTTAAATGTTATTTTATCAGAACCAGGCGTAGAGCCTTTGGTAGAACGTAGTGATTCTTTAAGCTCTGTTAGAGTAATAGCTGGACTCAAAGCGGTTGAAGAAAAGTCCATTGAATACGTATTTTTTTGATGTAGGATATTATGGGAGAAATTAATATCAGAACTTTACCCAGCCCATTTGTCTGCAAAGAGTTGTGCGACCTCGCTTTGATCAGTTACTAATGTTGAATCTTGTTTGACGGAGGTGATGCTACACCGAGAGTGATTTCCGTTTATAATCTTAACTCTATTCCAAAGAGTTTTGGAATCCATAGTTGGATTGATGGACGCCAAGAAATTTGTCCAGGCGTGTCTTTTAACTATACGCACTATTTGTTTGATTTTTGCAGCCAAACGTCTATATGAAATAATATTAGTGGAATTGGGATTGCTTTTTAGATTCCGCCAAGCGCATCTTTTCTCGAGGTGAGATTTTTTATTTGCATGTTAAACCAAATAGGTTGTTTGTTGTTGCATGGTGGGTGAGAAGAGGGAATTGAAGTGGCTGCAGATTGTCTAATTATTTTTCTTACGTTTGCTGCTTCTTTGTTAATGTTTTCAGACCTAGGGACAACATACACTTGAAATTTGGCCTGCATTTTGTGAAAATTTGAGCCAGTCAGCTTTTGTTTCTACGAAGCGGGATTGAAATTTTTTTCTAAGGGTGTACGGTGATCCTGTATCAATTATTATTGGAAAGTGGTCACTACCTTCCAACGATTTATGGGTTTTCCAAGTGGCATCAGTTGCAATTGATGGTGATACAATTGTCAAGTCAATGGCAGTAAGTGTGTTTCTTGTAGAGAAATGCGTTGGTGACCCATCGTTCAACAGAACTAAGTCAGAACTTTGTAACCATTTAGCTACAATTGTTCCCGCACGACTAACATATGAACGTATTTGTTTTATTTGTCTTCTATTTCAAGGGGCTTCGGCACACAGAACGCGTTTTACCGCCGCGTTCTAAACGCCACTGTAATAGGCGTTTTATTCTGTCTTTGTGAGGTTATTTAAACGCAGAGTACAAACACGTACAGCTGTAAAACGCGGTATTTAAAAAAAAAATGGTTTCCGTTCTCATGCGTGGTGTTTTAATGGACCGTATAATCTGAGTGCTGGAAACTTGGCTGGTTTTTGAAATGTTTTTGGAATAATCTGAAATTTTATTAAAACTTGCAAATATATATTTCGCTATACAAAATATGTACATATTTCATTGGTATTTGAGTAAAAATGTCAGCAAATTTGAAAAAGGTTACTTCAAGAAAAGTAACATTATTCTATTCATTACTTGTGAGCGGTCGTCCTTTAAAAACCTGCCATTAGAAGAGTACCACAGATGCAGCATTGAAATTTTCCCAACATATTCTTGAAAATATACAAAGGCTAACATTTAAAATTTGATTTTTTTAATTTTATGATTATTTTTGTTCCTTCGCAAATCAAAATGAAAAAAAAATTATTAAACATGTTAGCAATAACCCTAGTTTGTTTGTTCTTTATCCGAACTGTTTGATATTTGCGAGAATTTTAAAATACAAAGAGCGTACATAATCTTTTCCACAGCTTTCTGTGTGAACTCTTCCAATGCTGTGGTGTTACAAATATTGCGTTAAACAAATCTTAACACGGCGGCGGCGCGGCGGCGGTGTGCAACTAACTTTAAGTGGCGTTAAAAACATGCTGTATGTCAGAGTCATTTAATGTTTTGACACTTATCATTAATGTACTCATGAAATTTCTTAATTAAATATTTTGGCAACATAATTACAATTAGTATAATATTTATGTACGCATAGTAAAAAAAGTCTCCGTACAGCAGCCTATTATTATTATTATTATTATTTATTAACAGGTAATTAAAATTACATGGTAATACTTAGTTTAACGAGCCTAGCTGCGGAGACTATTGGCTCTTATTTTAGTTTTAATTTAAATTAAAATGTTTGCTTTTAAAAGAAAATCTGATATTTTGTCGATATTTGTGGAACTAGGGTTTTGGAGAATTTCATAAATACATTTATTTTTAAATAAATTTTTGATTATGGGTTGCAATACAGAGCAGTGTTCTAGGATGTGATTCAGGACCAACCTGGTATTGCAATTTGTACAAAGTGGTGGCGGATTTTTTTTGAGGAGATTCTGATGAGAGGTTGATGTGTGTCCAAGTCGAAGTTGTACAAAATTAGAGATTTTGTGTTTGGAAACGTTTGTTGGGTATACGGGGGCGAGTTTATTAGGATTGAGATTTTTGTAATGATGATGGTATAGACTCCAGTCGTGGGTTATGACGGATTTTGACTCTTTTTGAATGATTTTTAGCAGATCTTGTTTGGTGTGGATATTAAAGCTATATACAGGAGCATTATTGGCTGAGTTAGCTGCACTGTCAGCGTATTCGTTGCCCTGGATTCCTACATGTCCAGGGGTCCACATTAACTTGATATTGTTTGGTGATTTTGTGAGTTGGTATCTAATTTCTGATATGAGTTCAGTATTGTTGTTAGGGTTTTTTATGGCGTTAAGTACGGATATGCTATCAGAGCATATAATGTATTTCCCACGGTAATTAGACGCAGTCTTAGTAGCTTGTAGTATGGCGAATGCTTCTGCAGTGAATACTGAAGCGAATTCAGGCAGGTTGCCAATGCAAGCAATGGCACCATTTTCGAGTGTCACCGCAAATGATGTGTTTTCAGTTTTCTTAGAACCATCAGTAAATATAAATTTCCATCCATTCGATTTAAATTCGAGTGAGATGGCTGTGTAGAGTTGGCGGTAGATACTATTGCCGGTATTTACTTTTTTATAACTAGCTAGAGTTAATATTAGAGATTCCGGATTGATGAACCATGGGGGAATACGGGGAGTAACTTGGCGCTCCTGTTTAGTTGGTAGTTCAAACTCAGCTGCTTTTATAAGAATCGTAGCAATGGCGGATGGGATCCTTTTTTTAAATTTATGATCAGATTCTTTTTTGAAGTCGTTATCGATTATTGAATTTCTGGAAAACGACAGTTTCGCAAACAGTTTAGCAGTTATAGTATATCTTCGTTCCCCTATGCTTGGAAGTCCTGCTTCTGCTAATATATTTTTTATAGGTGTTGTTGGGAACGCGTTGATGCTTCTCCTTGCTGCGGCGTGGTAAGTTGGTTTTATTATATTTAAAATTGATTTAGGACAATGCCCATATATATACAATCCATATTCAATCTTACTTAAAACTAACATTCTCGTAGTGTTTGAAAGGGTATTTATATGTACGTTACTTTTATTTGAAGCTAGGTATCTTACAATATTAGTTCTCGCAGCTAGTGATTTCTTAAGATCTATACAGTGTTGTTTCCAAGAATACGTTCTGTTAAAAACTAAACCTAGAATACTTAAGTTACTAACATTTTGGATTTGTACATTGTTTATATTAAGATTAAGTTGTGCACAGTTTTGTTTTCTACAAATGTGGAGCAATTTACATTTTTGGATCGACAATTTGGCGCCTGACGTTTTCGACCAATCTATAATTTCTTCTAGGGCAATTTGAAACAAGATTTTACTTCTGTCAATATCATTGATTTTACATAAAATATATATATCGTCTGCATAAATGCAGTGATCTAGTAATTTTTGCTTTTTCAAAATTATGTTTATATCGCCGAATGCAATTATAAATAAAACCACCGAGAGAGGTGATCCCTGGGATATACCGTTATACAATGGGTAGTTGGAAGAGTAGACGCTATTAGTCTTTACACAAAAATTTCTATTTGTTAAAAAGGATCTTACATAACCGTATATTTTTCTTCCAACACCACATTTTGTAAGATTTTTCAGAACTACATGGATACCTATTCTATCGAAGGCTTTTTCGAAATCAAGGGAGAGAATGGATACGTGGTTTTTTGCTGATAGAGCTTTTGTAGCAAAATAGTCGATATGAAGAAGAGCGTCGACACATCCTCTGTTGGATTAAAGGCAACTTGGTTAGGACTTATGAGCTTGTTTGTTTCGGCAAACCATAGTATGCGCTTTGCAATTATTTTTTCCATTATTTTGGATAGGCATGGGATAAGAGAGATTGGGCGGTATCCTTCGATTGTATTTTTATCTTTTTTGGTTTCGGAATAGGTATAATTGTAGAAGATTTCCAGGTATGAGGAATGATAGAGGTGTTTAAGATACTATTATAAAGATCAAGAATTCTCTGCTTAGTTTTATAAGGTAGATTTTTCAGCATTGGATAAGATATTTTATCTCTGCTTGGGGTTTTGCCTTTGACTAAGTGAGGTTTCAAGTTCGATTAATGTTATCGGTTGTTAGATACGTCGAGCTGTCGGATTAAGTGGTTAAGGCTATCTAATTTTTCCCTAACGAAAGCGTTGGAGAAATTTGTATCTTCGATGCTTTTGACCAAGTTTGTGCGATAAAATTAGATATTTTTGGCGGGTCTGTGATCGTGTCATTATTTGATTTAATGCAGTTTATTGCGAGTGAGATTGGGTTGCCAGTGAGATGGCGGATATTTTGCCATATTTTGGCTGGAGAGGAGTTGGGGTTTATATTTGAGGTGAAGTCGGAGAAGCTTTTGCTTTGCTGTCTTTGAGTAACCGTCTAAATTTAGCATTTGATTTTTTATAAATTATTAGATTTTGTGATTATTTTTATTGTACTATTCGTACTAGAATGTCAGCTTGTTAGACTTGACCATTTCTTTTAATTTCATTGAATGTTTTTGAACAACAACAAAAACTTAAAGGTGCTACCACTCATTGTTTTTTTTTTGGCTGGAGATATAGCTATTTCGTGCTTTGCCACTTTTGCACTCATCATTCTCCTTTTTTTTGTGGTGCTGAGCTTTAATCCAATTTTATTTGAAAAACTTTTTATGCACAACATAGGATTCGAACCCACGCATATCAGATTTGCTCAGTCTTAGCAGTCGTGTGCACTACGTACTCCACTACTTTAGACCACTGACGTCACAGGTGTTGTGTGTTGTGGAGTTTTTTTGAAAGTTATTTAGTGCAATAATTTTTTCTTTTCGTAGCAATGAAAGTTCAGTGTTCCACCAAGGGACTACATGTTTTCTTTTAATTGGAGCAGATTGAGGGATGGACAAATTTGCAGCAGTACTGATTGCTTTGAGCAAGAGAGCCGCTTCTTTGTTATTGTTTAATGACGGCGCTTTATCCGACAAGTATTCAGAGTTTATCTGTTGAAATAGTGTCCAGTTGGATAAGTCAGTTTTAAATTTAGGGTCAAATGTTTTTGAGAACGTAATGGTTACACTATTTAATGAGGTCAAAATCGGGAAGTGGTCACTATTGTGTAGATCATCTAATGTCTTCCAAGCTATTTTTGGGAGAAGCTCAGGTGAGCAACAGGTTACGTCAACATGGGTTAACGTATTGTTTGTTGAAAGGTGGGTGGGAGATCCGTCGTTCATAATAACGAGGTTGTTGTCCGAGAAGAAATTTTCTAGTACTTCGCCTTTTTTATTGGTGATTGGAGATCCCCAAAGTGTATTCCAGGCGTTAACATCACCTCCAAAAATGATTGGAAGATTGACTTGACTAATTATATTTTCTAGTTCGTATTTATTAACTGTTTGTTTTGGGGGTAAATATCTATATGTTTATGTATGTGAATTTTGATTTATGTTGTATTTCAACAGCAAGGGTTTGCAGGTTTGAGTTCAAAGGTATTATTTTGTGAGGGGTATTTTTTTAATTAAAAGAGCTATACCTTGTTTACCAGTATCATTGTCTGGCGAATTATAAAGATAACCATCGAAGGCTTTTGGGAAATTTAGCACCTTGTCAAAGGGGCAGTGAGTTTCTTGAATAGCGACGATTGTAGGATTGTGATGTTTAATCAAAATGTTTAGCTCATCAAGATTATTTATGAATCCATTCATATTCCACTGGAGAATATTGAAAGCTACTTCGATGCTACATGAGTTCCACGCACTTGTTTTACCAGAGGCAAGAGAAGGGTGGATAGAGAGAGTATTTTTTGGGTTTTGGTTTGTAATGTTTGGTTTTCGTTGTAAATTGTAATGGTTGTTAAAATTATGTTGTTCGGTGCTTTGACTCTGCGACTCGGGCGTTGAATCATTCAGGCTCTTCTCAGAGCCTGATTGATTCAATTCTCGAACCGCAGAGTCGGGCGTTTGGGTAAAAGTATCATTATAACATGTCGGCATCTTGATTGTCTGAATTTTCGTTATCTATATAATATTCATTGTTACCCAAAAGTTTTTGGGTGACATCTGATTAGGGGGATTGAGGGAGTGAAGAGGGGAGTTTATTGTCACCAACACCCAATCTACTTCTTCTACCTTAAATTACAGCAGCCTAATTTTAGTGTTTTTCTTCAATTCTGAGCGCAAAAAATAATCTCAGGATTAAAATATGGACCCACGATATTGACCCTAAGGCACTTTTGTGTTATCTTGACGTTGTTTGCCTCACTAGAATTGTGAAAAAGAATCCATCTATCTCCACATCTCTATGGTACAATTTGTCAACCGTTTTCACATTTGTTTCCAAAAATTGTGGGATGTGACAATTTGGATCGACAATTTCAATCAAACCATTACAGAATCATGGCGATGGTTACGTTTGACCCTAAAAACAACAATTTTAGTTTGATGTAATAATGTCGCATAAGTTGTTACGTTTTCTTTTTTATAAATAGTAAAAATCTTTAAGGGTGAAAATTTTTTCATTCAAAAGAAAGAATTATTTCATGCTCATTTCTCGCGTTCCACGGGAAAAGCCCTTTTAATCTTTCCACAATACCTTTTTAGAGTCTAGGTGTTAACAAATGATGTTTAGAGCGTCGATAGTCCTTATGTTACCTAATCAGCATTGAAATAAATATATAAAATTCTCTGTAAATTATCTTTTTCTTCCGAAGGTCAGTACAAGGTATTGAAGTATAATGTAAATATTTGATAATAAATTACGGGAAAATCGTTATTCGCATTGAAAAAGTTGTAGTGTCAGTAAAAACTTTCACTTATTCTTTAAGTTTGAATAAAATATAAAAAAATAAATATTCTGTTTAAATTTAATAAAGTTTCAAGTTTTAAATTAGGAAAGGATTTCAAAAATCATAAAAACCATTATAACTTAAAAAGAAAGTGAAAACTACAAAATTATAAACGGCTTCAAGGACCAATGGTTGTCTTATGTGTGTAGAGAACAGTGCGACACCCTGATCTTTTTGATCTTCTTTTCTTGAAGAAGCAAGTTGAAACATTTTCATATTCACCCCTATTACCGATGTCGTAAACGACAGCAAAATATACGACACGACACAATCTGCATTCCATAAGTCGTTTTCAACTTTTGTCACTCGTTTTGTTGTCGTGTGTAAACGTCAAGTGTGTTGAACGCTTTAATTCAGCATTCTGTAAGACGAAAGGAAACGACGACAATAAAAAAAACGACGGTATCTCTCGTTTGAAAATTTGCTCACGACGAAGAAATGGAAGTTCGCAAAACTGTAAGTTTCCTTGTTAAATTATTTATTTTATGGATATATTTATTTGCAATAAATAAAAAATAAATATTTTTGCACATTTTCAGTTAAAAATAACAAACCAAAACCAATTCGAGGCGCTTGTCCAACTGATGGAAAGCAACGAGCAGTTGGCTAGGGGATTTTTGAAATGTATGAACAAAGACGATTTTAAAAAAGAATGGAATGTAATAGCTGATAAACTCAACAGCAAAGGTTCTCCAATAAGAGATGGTGATGGTTGGCAAAAGGTTTGAATCAGTTTATTCTATTTACATTAACACATTTTTAATATTTGCTTTTTCAGGTTTGGACTCACTTTCAATTTAAAGTAAAAAAAAAATTGTTCAGAACAACAAAAAAGAAGTGAAAGGAAATTGAGTTTTTTTTGTAGATTTATGTTTGGTAATACTAATGTTAGTGATCTATAATAGCTTTGTCGGCAGGCCCTCCGATAATATTGATATATGTATGTTTTATGTGACCAATTTTTTAATGAATATTTTTGTAGATTTATGTTTGGTAATGGAGGAGGGCCAAACCAATTGCACATCCTATCTGCGCTTGAGGATGCTGTTGCAAATCTACTTAAACATAAACAGATAGTTAAGCCCGAGTGGAAATGCAATGGGTGTATCGCAGCTCCCAACCACTTCAACGTCTTCATCATCCGGACATACATAAGTCAAAGCAAATTCAGGCTACAAATGCAGATGCCGACGCTTCACTGTCCTATTTGTACAATTAATTGTGCCTTTGCAATGTTTCGCTCTCTACCTGTACCTTGTGTTGTAATACATTTTAGCACTTATCATTTTAATAATTTATTTATTTGGTAATAATTTAATAAAAACACATTTGTTGAATATCGAGTAATGAAATGATTTAGAATTTAATTTCAGTTTGACAGATCTCTGATACATTTTCATCGTTTAAAAATCTGCTACAAAATAGTCGCGTCGAAAAAGTTATAGAATGCCACTTAAAAAACGACACGACAAAGAAAACGAGAGTCGTCGAAAAAACGAGACGACATCGGTAATAGGCATGATTATCTTTCTACGCTTCTCACCTTCTTGAGAGATTCAAATTTATTTAAATTAATAGTCAACACAGTGATTATATTTCTTAACCAGAAACTAAAACAAAAATAAAAAAACCGACAATTTAATCATTTTCTACTAGTGAGTGAGGGCTTACTGGTTTTTAAATCTTTGAATATTGCAACGACAAAAAAAGACAGAGGTTTGATAAAGCATTCCACATTCACGTAGTACTCAAAAAATGAATCTCTATAGTAGACATTCAACCGCCGCGCCGTTGGGCTGAACATTATTCTGATGGGATTTAAGCTTTTTGAATATGACGTAAATTAGTTCAATTATCTTCAAACATTCAACCTTAAATTTTAATACCTCAAAAAAAGTGATATTTTCTTCAGAATTAATTCATTCAACATACATACATTTTTTATACAAACGGTTAACCTTACAAAACATACAACTACTTTATTTAATAGTCTCCTGACCGAGCTTTTTGCCATATTATTATTGTCTTTATTGCTAGTTGATTATTTGTATTCACTTATTTTTGTTTTGGTTTTGTTTTGTTTAAATTAAACACCTCAATATTTCAGATTTTGTGCCACCGATATGTGGGAGGATTGGGACGAAGATCCGGATGATTATTATAATTATCGGCATCAACGACGACTCAGTGATCCGAGTGCAAATCTAAATAATTTCTCACGCTATGGATGGCGTGCAAAAAATACCACCGACACAACTGCCGGCTCAAAGGCACGTTCCGAAAACGAAGGTCTCGACTCATTGGCTAGTGAAGTGTCTGAAATCGAAGCTGGTGATTTGAGAGATGGTAATTATTAATTGAGAAATAGTTTTTTTTTTAAAATAATTTTTGAAATTTTGTTCTTGCTACCTGTTTTTTGAAAATTTTGTTTTTGTTTTGTCTCTCTCTCTCTCAATATCATAACACTACACAAGTTTTGTATTCCTTAAAATTGTTTTTCTTTTTTTTGGTTTTTAATTTAATCAATTTTGATTTCGCATAATTTTTATTTGATTTGTCCTGCAACTTTTTAGTATCGCATGAATTATTCTTTTAAAATTTAATTAAAAAACAATTATTCCTCGTTATATAAAATAATCTCTCTCTCTCTTGTTGCTTGCTATTTTGTAAAAAAATAATATTATAACCGCTTCAGAAAATATTTTAAAAAAAAAGTATTTTGAAAAATAAAAAAAAAAAGAAAACAATTTTGCCGGGAAAGCAGGACTCTCTCTCGGGTGTGAATATATATTTTCGCTCCTCTTTAACCCTTTTTTTATACTCAAGACAAAACACACACAAAAACACAAACACTCTACTAATCACTCAAATTCATGGATTATGCGCGCTCTATACCGCTGGCGCTGCTTCGAATGCAAAATTTGCTTCCTTAACACATTTATCCTGTCCTTGACCTCGATCCTTTCCATTTCTGGTTTGATTTTGAATTGTGATTTGTTTGCTTTAGTTCTTCGTTTTTTTTTTTGTTTTAAAAATCACATGTTTTTGATCTAATTGTAGATCTTCGTCCTGCTTTCTCGGCATCGGAGGCAAAATTGAACGCAATCGACAGCACCGCTAAAAATGCTACCGCACCAACTGCAGCTCCAAGTATCGCAGACAGTGTAACTTCACCGACAACAGGTGGTTGTGTTAATTGCTTTGGCCGGGGCTCACCATGCAAGCGATGGTCTGACACAGATTCGGCGCAAATGTCCGAAGTTTATTGCCGAGCTTGTGAGGACGAAGCAGCGACGAATTCTACCCCAGCCTGTCTGAATAATATGCCCAACAAAAAGTCCAAACCCAAACACAAGACGATCTTGAGTGTGGAGAGTGAATTGGTTGTAGCCTCTTCATCCTCGTCGTCTGAAGATAAGTTGCGATCAAAGAAGGACATCAAAAAGAGTGCCAGTCCGACGAAGAAGGACAAAACCGGAAAGTGTGCCAAGGAGAGTCGAGCGGAAAAAGCCAAATCGTGTGATGTATCACTCAATGGTTCCAATAACAATTTGAAGCCACAGCAAGAGTATGAGATAGCCGATGACGCAACGTCTCTTAATGGCGATATAGGAACAGAAGCGGTACCATCGTCGGGGAAAATAGCAATTCTAAGCGAAACGGAAAGCAAACTTATGATAAGCGTACGTGGAAAGGAGGAACTTCCTGTGGAACAAGCGCAAAAATCCTATTCATTTAAAAAATGTGCACCTGGACACACCGACAGCCATCCATTACAACAATCTAGCGAAGATACAGACGATGTTTTCACATCTCCACCAACAGTGGCTCTAAAGAACTCTCCAATACCTAAAGTCGATGATGATGATGATGTCGACGGAGATAATGCCACTGAAAGTACTCCCATGTTGAACAACAATAGCCACAACGATTGCAATGGCAACAACGAGGGATTGGGAATTAAAACACTAACAACTGACTCCTCCACAACACGACCTCTATCTCAAACAACAACCAATCCAGGGCCAGTTGCTGATGGAGAGACAAAAACCTCAACTTTACCCCGTGCAGGAGCAAAGAAATCCTCGATACATCAGAATTTCTATAATAAAGCTCTAAGGATGGTGCCAAAGCGAAGGACACCCGATGGAACTGATATTTATTATTGGTGTGATTTGCCAAAAAAGGCGCTGAAAGGTTGTTGTTTATGTTGTTATTACATATCATAATTTATTAGTATGGTTTGAGACATATTTATTGTTGTTGTTTTTTATGTTGTAATTTAAAATTCGTTGCATTTTTATATTTTAATTATTTTTCTTTGTATATTGGTGTTGTTGTTGTGTTTTTCCTTTTTTTTATTTCAAATCACTGTTGTTACACTTATTTTTATGTATGGTTTCCCTCGATTTGGTTTTGGGATATCGTAGTGTAGTGGAAATTTTGTGGTCATACTTTTTGGGATGTGAGATATTGGAATGACAATTTTTGTTTTGTTTGGTTTTTATTTTTACAGAACTTGACGATGGTGCATATAATCCACTTTGGGCAACAAGAGGATTTACACAAACTTTTCATTTTTGGAAGGAAAATCGAAGACAACAATCGACACCGTTGAATGCGTTTTTAACTTATGTAACACTGCCATGGTGGAGTATTGCAAAAGGTAAATCATTTTATATACGCCTTTCAAATAATTAATTAATTTGAGTTCACCTTTTGAAAATACCAAAATAGTCGTAAGAGTTTTTAAGATTACTCGGGGTTTAGTTGATCGTAATCTGATTTTATTGAAAAGTTATTTATTTTACAATTACAGTGGCCGACAAAAGTCTACATGCGACTATTTCTTTGTTCGCTTTGAAAGAAATTGAAGAAAATTGATGATACGGTTAAGTTTACATTGTAATGTCAACAAAATAGATATTTGTTCACATTACAGGAAAAAAAATCTTTATTTCTCAGAACTTCAACCTTATTCAACCAAAAGCATAAACAAAAAAATCACAACAGTTTACTTACGAAGTGTAAGGTGAACATTAATATTTCGTTGGACCACCACGGTCATATAAATTTTTGGACTTCTTCAAGCCTTTTTATTAGTGTTGTTTAGTAGAAACTAAAAACGCCCGTTCTTAATGCCACAAAGCCAAGGCTGGGTATCAAGGACAAAATGAGCAGTATTTTTTAAATCGTTGTCTTGGTGAAAAATAAAACTTAGAGCGAGATTAAAAGCATAGACTGATGCTTACAAATTTTATTTCACAACGGTTTTATACTAATAAGGATTCACAACACCTTTAACAAATACCAACTTACAAATATTTTGTTTAATAAGTCCAAGAAAATCAATAAAAAAAAGCTAGATTACTATTTTTTTAGGGAGGCGTGTACAGTATTTAAATCAGACTCAAACTAAAACCAAAAAAAAAAGGCTGAGATGCGACCCACACTGGTAACTTGACGGGATGTCTGTCGATTTGTCTTCTTTAAAAGGTTTAGGTATGAAGTTGTTAACATAATTCAGGTTAAATTTAGAATTAAATTCAGGTGAAGATTGAAATAACACTTAACAGAACTGTTTGTTCACTTAACAAAATTAGCAATTCCTTTAATTTTAAGTGTGAAACATATTTTATGTAAAATAAACCATTTTTGAACAATCTGAATTCCCTTGAAAATGGTTTTAAATTTCATACGTTAAAATTTAAAATCTACTGTAGTTCACGGAAACATTAAAATAAAATTTTAGTTCACGTAAATGCATTATCGTATACCTATTGGTAGGTACGCATTTATAAGGTGAAATGAAAAACAAGTCTTAAATTACTAGTAAATTATTCTATTATATTTACGTTCAAAAGTGGCAGCCCTGTCCTATTTCTTTCGAATGCAAATTGTAGCGTTTTTTGATGAATGAAATTAATTTTGATGAATGAAATTAAATTAAAATACATTTTTACCAAGTTTTAGTATTGTTTTTTTTAGGTTTTTATTTTTTGTAAGAAAATTGTCAATTCTATTTTTCTCAAAATTTTTCCGAATGTTGAAAACGATTTTTCTTATAAGATAAAATAAGTTGGAAGCCATAATCTCAAATTTTTGAAAAGATATTTGAGTCGAAAATCAATTTTTACCAACTTCGGGTAATGTTTTTTTTAGGTTTTTATTTTTTATAAAAAAAACTGTCAATTAGATTTTTCTCAAAATTTTTCCTAATGTTGAAAACAATAGTTCTTATAAGCTAAAATTAGTTAGAAGCCATTATTTCAAAGTTTTGAAAATTTTTTTTTTCAGTTTTTTGATTTACAAAAAAAACCGTTAATTGGATTTTTTTCCAAAAATATAATTGTTTTATATCACGTTACAATATATAATATAAAATTTAATTCAAGTCTCTAGCATCATTGGTTCATGAGAT
Organism: Eupeodes latifasciatus; assembly: GCA_920104205.1. Lineage (NCBI taxonomy): Eukaryota > Metazoa > Arthropoda > Insecta > Diptera > Syrphidae > Eupeodes > Eupeodes latifasciatus. Next base: position 70,364,025 of record OV049924.1, on the reverse strand, counting down.
ATTTAGGGTTAACCAAAATGTTCACCTTTTTTTTTAAACTGCTATGGTAAAAAAACCACCCACGCAATTTTCTTGAGGGCCCTTTCTGCACCTTTCTGCTTTATTATCTGTATAACAACATTTATTTGAAGTCGATATCTCTAGACGTACGAGCGTACGTACACACGCACGCACAGACATCTTTCTAAAAATCTTTTATTTCGACTCTAGTGACCTTGAAACGTCGAGAAATGTCAAAATTTTCAATTCGACAAATCGGACCTATTACAATAACTTCCTATAGGAAGTTAATAAATAAATAAAGTTTCATTTATTTATTTTATTATTTTTTGCTTCATTGTTTAGAACCAGTATTTAAAAAAAGTTATTCCACCGCCTAGCACTACATGCCATTCTCCTTAGATACTACTTACATACCCACCCTCTACCTACATATACCTACCTACATTTTAGAAATATAAATATTAAAAAATGTATGTATATATGTACATACTTCTATACCCCATATTCAAAATATGGCAACAATGAATCCTACAGAGAATGAAATTTGCAAACGTTGCATTTAAATTTTCAAATTTCTCAAAAACTGAAAATCTAAAATCAAATGAATATAATTTTCTTCAAGCAAAATACCTACTGCTAAAAGCATACAAAATACAATTCATAGCTATAACGATATGTACATATATGCATAACTCCTTTACATTGATAGGTAGGCAGAGGCACAAAAAAAATTCAAGGTAACTATGGTAACGAACTGTTTTTGTGTTTTTGTTTTCACATTTTCTCATTTCTTTTGAAATAAACAGCTGATTCAACTGACTCCCTCACACATCTTAATACTTATGAGGACAAAATAATATACTCCTTTCATTCCCACTCTTGCTTTCAAAATTTTATTTTCCAGTCGCTCTTAGTTACCACACCAAATATCGATTCAAAAATTTTTCCGGATCGATTTCAATGATAGCTATAACTGGCGCCTAAGGAATCTGTTTCTTTATAGCCCTGGACTCAATTATGCCCTGGTTCCCAATAAAAGTAAAACATTATTGTGCTTACTTACTTACTTAAGGTAGCGCTACAGTCCGGGGCGGACCTGGGCTTCAACCAACATGCGTCTCCAGCCAGCTCGGTCCCAAGCTAGCTGTCTCCAGTTTCGCACGCCAAGTTGGTTGAGGTCCTCACCCACCTGAGTGCGCCACCTGAGTCGCGGTCTTCCTCTACTGCGCCGTCCCTCGGGATTGGATTCGAAGACCTTCCGGGCTGGAGCGTTGATGTCCATTCGCTCTACATGACCCAGCCATCTAAGCCGTTGGACTTTTATTCTGCTAACTAGGTCAGTGTCGCTGTACAGCCCGTACATCTCCTCCATTCTCCGTCTATACGTACGGGACCAAAAATCACCCGAAGAATTTTTCTCTCGAAGCATCCTAAGACGCTCTCATCTTTCTTTGACAGGGTCCAGACCTCAGCGCCATAAATGAGCACCGGGACGATGAGTGTCTTATAGATGGTGATTTTAGATGCTCGAGAGAGGACTTTACTACTCAATTGCCTTCTAAGTCCAAAGAAGCAGCGATTTGCAAGAGTTATTCTTCGTTTGATTTCAGCGCTGGTGTCGTTGCCTGTGTTTATAGCGGTGCCTAGGTAGACAAAGTCCTTAACTACCTCGAAGTTATAGCTGTCCATGGTGACGTTTTGTCCAAGACGTCGTTGTTCAATGTCCTTTTTTGATGACAGCATATACTTGGTCTTGCCCTCATTGACCACTAAACCCATCTTCTTCGCTTCCGTCGCAATGCTCAAAAACGCTCCACTGACATCACGCTTTGATCTTCCAATTATGTCAATATCATCTGCGTATCCGAGTAATTGGATGGACCTTTGGAAGATTGTGCCTCTAGTGTTGACGGTTGAGTTTTGCACAATTCTTTCCAGAACGATGTTGAAGAAGTCGCATGACAGTGCATCGCCTTGTCTAAAACCTTTTTTGACATCAGATGCATCGGTGAGATCTTTTCCGACCTTGATGGAGCAGCGTGCATTCTCCATCGTCATTCTGCACAAACGGATAAGTTTGACAGGGATGCCAAAACTAGACATTGCTCTGTAGAGCTCTTCCCTATGGATGCTGTCATACGCGGCTTTAAAATCGATAAAGAGATGGTGGGTATCGATTTGAAGCTCCTGGGTTTTTTCCAAGATCTGCCGTAATGTGAATATTTGGTCGATAGTGGACTTTCCTGGTCTGAAGCCACACTGATAAGGACCTATCAGGTTGTTGACGAACGGCTTCAGACGTTCACATAGTACGGCAGAAAGGATCTTATATGCAATGTTAAGGAGACTGATCCCTCTGTAGTTGGCGCAATTTAAAGGGTCTCCTTTTTTATGTATCGGGCAAACTATGCTGAGATTCCACTCATCGGGCATGCTTTCTTCCGACCATATTTTGCAGATGAGTTGGTGCATGCTCCCTACCAAGTCATCGCCTGCTGCTTTAAATAGTTCGGCAGCTATGCCGTCAGCTCCAGCAGCTTTGTTTGACTTCAGTTTAGATATAGCTATCTTCACTTCGTCTAGGTCGGGTAGGCGGAATTGTTGATCTGCGTCGCCTAAGTTGAGTGGTTCTACCTCCCTTACAGCGGGATTCGGTTCGTCATCGCCGTTATATAATTTGGAGAAGTGGTCTTTCCATATTCTCAACATAGACTGCGGTTCTACTACGATGTTCCCCTGATCGTCTTTACAGGCTTCGGTTCGTGGCTGGTACCCTTGGGAGTTCTTTTTTACCTTTTGGTAAAATTTACGAACCTCATTCCTGTTGTAACATCCCTCTATCTCCTCGATCGCGCGCTTCTCGTGCTCTCTTTTTTTCCATCTAAGAAGCCGGTGTTCCTCTCTCCTCCTCTGCTCGTAGAGCTCGCGAGCAGCTCTGGTCCTTCTGTGCAGGGCCGTTTTGTATGCCTCTTGCTTCGCTGCGTGCGCTTGCCGGCATTCGTCGTCAAACCAGGGGTTTCGCTGTTGTGGACGTGTGAAACCTAGCACTTCAGAGGCGGCATCTCTGATGGCTGCAAGGCAATGTTGCCACTGCTTTTCAATGCTTAATGCATGCAGCATAGGACTCCTTAAGAGGTTACTAGAGACTCGATCGAAAAAGGACATGGCAGTCTCTTGCGATTGTAGCCGCCTAACGTCGAAACTTCTCACAGTACTTCCTTGTTTTGGCTTGGACCGGGATATCCGTAGCCGTACCTTGGCTACAACGAGGTAGTGGTCCGAGTCAATGTTGGCCCCTCGGAATGTTCGGATATCCTGTATACTGGAGAAGTGTCGTGCGTCGATCGCAATGTGGTCAATCTGGTTGACGGTTGATTGATCAGGAGATTTCCATGTCCCCTTGTGGATATTGAGATGTGTGAACTGCGTACTAGCTACCAGAACGTCTCGCCCCGCAGCGAAATCGATCAGCCTGAATCCGTTGTCGGAGGTGGTGTCGTGCAGGCTGTATTTTCCGATTGTGCCACCAAAGATGTCTTCTCTTCCTAGCTTGGCATTAAATTCTCCTAAGACAATTTTAATGTCATAGCCAGGGCACTGCTCATATGTCTTGTCCAAGAGCTCGAAGAATATGTCTTTGGTGTCCTCATCTTTCTCCTCTGTTGGGGCATGCGCGCATATTAGGCTTATGTTGGCGAATTTAGCCTTGATGCGGATTGTCGTGATGCGCTCGCTCACACTGTTGAAACTCAAGACTTTTTGCCTGAGGCTAGTTCCAACAACAAATCCACGCCCAAATAGACGCTGCCTTTGTTCTCGGTAGCAGTCGCCGTAGTATATATCGCAGTCTTTTAGTTTGCGTTTGCCCGGTCCATCCCATCGCACTTCTTGGATGGCGGTAATATCTGCCTTGCAGCAGTTTAGGGCTTCCGCTAATTGTTCGGCTGCACGTGGTCTGTTAAGGGACCTAACATTCCACGTACAGATTATTATTGTGCTTACCTAGATTATAAAGTCTACCCACGCATTTCCATACTATTTTGGAGCTGATGCAATAGGAGCTTAAACCTGACATGATGGCAACATTTCGGTTTTTGTATCGTCTTTTGAGATTACGTTCTACTTTTTTTTCTACGGCGCGGCGCGGTGGCGTTAACTTCGTCCTGGAAGATGCTATTGAAATCACCAAACGCACGGTTACAGAGTCTGAATTCCAAAAACTCCTGCACCAGTTTCTTCAGATATTCTCGACTCATCAGTGTACTGCTAAATGGTGTAAGATTTGAGTGTAGTTCACATTTTCACCTACCCCCTCTTTCTTGGAACTTAACCCGGCTCTCAAAGTTATTTTTTTTTATCCCACCAAAAATTCTAATTCTGAGGACTTGCAAATCGAATCTCTTTCTCTAAATCCGATTATTTTCCCTGTCTCCGTTCCCTTGGTGGCAAATCACAATATGGCGCCTTTTCTGCCACCATGTGCAATGGTAGTATTTCATGAAATGTTCGAACAATCTTCATAATCGTTAAAAAAAAAGATGAACCATTTAAATCCATTTTTTAACACAAAGATGGAAATTTAAGTCTAAACAAGGTCATCTTATCTATTTTAGAGATGTATTGCTCAAAAACATAGGCCCATATTCTATAAAAACCGGAACGAAAACGACACATCATCACTTTTCAATTTCTTACCAATAATTTTGCTAACAACAAAAAACTTATTAGTCGTTTTCAAGAATTTGTTGTTAAAGCTTTTCATGCTGTACAATGATTCAACTTCTTTTATTGGTTTTTCGCATCTTACCTAAAGATGTTTGGCAAAGACATGCTTGTACTTACGAACATCTTTTGTTGTACTCGTATATAACTAATTAATGCAATCTTGTAATTTCTCCATATTTTTTTTTCAAAAAAGGTATCTTCAAATAGATGTAACTTATATAAATCGCTTTTAAATTTAAGAACAGCCTAAGAAAAGCTATTGTCAAAAATTCCTAAAATACTTCATTTTACCAAGGCCGAAAATATAAAGATCAGCCTACGTACATATAATGACATCAAAACATAAAATAGTGTCCAGATCCCAACTATAGTATTTCGTTTTTCAAAGATCAAAATTACATTTTTTTTTGTCAAATTTAATTTTCTTTTTTTAATATATGAACAAACCATACAACAATTATTATTCTTATCTTTTTTCAGATCTTCTTGATCACCGAGAGACGCCAATACTGACATTTTAGTATTACAGAAAATCATCGATAAACTCTTTATCCGCTAAGTTCAAGACTTTATGTTTCTCTTTTTGATTGTATTTAATATTTTAAGAGACATTTTTAACATAAATATGTACGTTTATTTACACTTTTGTTTCCGGTTTATTTTTATGAATTTTATTTTGAAACCGAACTTTTATGTTACTATATGATAGTATTAACAATTTTAATTGTGATCTAATCGGTATTTTTATTTATTTTTAATTTTAAAAAAGGACATTTATTTTGCTATTGTTTTTTTTTTAATTTACTATTTGGTGATATGGAATTTTATAAGAATTTAATATTTTTCTTTTATATTACTTAGCTCGAAAATTTTATTTGAAAAATTAATGATATAATATTTATAGAAATTCAATGAATTTTTGAGAGTTATATGAGTACCATGTCGTTTTTAAGGGTCAAAAACTCAAATAAAGTTTATTGTATTTCTTATCAATATATAAAAGTATGTACTACAAAAACTATAATATGACATCTTTGTAAAAACAAAAAACAAAAATCAATTCGAATTATGTATGTTTGGTATCCGTATCCGACCCCAAAAAAATTGCATTGTCTATTTATTGTATACAAACGACAAAAAAAATTATAAATTATAATTTAGAATAAAAATAAAATGAAAAAAATAAAAAAAATCTCAAATTTGCAACAAAAAAAAAAAAACTCTTTATTTTGTGTAAATTAGTTTCAATTCAAACAATAACGTAAATATTTTGTCCTTCTTCAATTGAACAAAATCGAAATGATGCCCAAACAAAGTACTCAATCCAAATATAGAAAAATTATCATTTTATATTATTTGTATTTATTTTGTATCTGCACTAGAAATGCGTGTGTACATTTCTGTTGTTCATATAAATGCGACACACAATTTAAATCCAATTAAAAATGCCACCAGTGGTGTAGGGAAATAGTGATATTTTTTTTTTTAAGAAAGCATGCATATGAATGAGGATATGTAAAGTTTGTTCTGTATCAAGAAACGAAAGGGAAGCTCAATCCATCAAAGAGCATACAAAAAATGCCTCTAATGATTCTCAAAAGATGAACATCGTTAGTGGAGAAGCTTAGCATGCATGCGTTTGCATTATGATGTCTATAAGCCGAAGAACAAAAAGAACACACAGTATCACATTACGTTCGGATGATGAATATTTAAAGAAAAACAGAATAAGAAGTACTATTTATGCTTGAGGATGTCAAGTTCTCAAATTACTTGGTAGAATATACCTTTGAAATATGATTTTTGATTTTAAATCTAACCTAATTTTCTTCTTCAGGTCCAATTTTCTAATATTTAACTTAAGAAAGTTAAGAAGTGCAATATGCTCAAAAACATCCAACATCCATCCCTTTAGAGAAGTTCAATACTGCAGGTATCGCTATATGCCTACATTGAACTAAGTGTGGCGATAACTTTTTCAATCGGGAGCTCATCAATCTAACCTAAAATACCCATCCTTTAAACGACCAATTTGTAAATGGTTTCCGATGTGGCTCTTACTCAATTCATTATTTAAAAATTAATTCTTAAAGGGGCCTATTATATCAAAGTTCCTTATATCCCTCAAGTATATTTCTTGAAGCCAAGAATCAGCAGATTTATTGTTCTCGGTGTTGTAATTGTATGTGCCACTTATTCGTTTGAATATTTTAAGTCACAAACCTGGGAAGATGTGTATAGATTTTTTAATAAACGCAGCTTTGAATTTCCCTTTCATTTCTGTGAACTTTGAAAATGCGTACCAATTAGCATTAAGGTCGCTTATACCAATAAAAGTGCTCCTAATTGACCACCCTGCCTGAAATGTATCTCTTTTTCTTATGTTTGATTTTGTTTGTTCTAAGAAGAAAAAATTAAAATAAACTAAGGGCGTTTATGATGTTGGTTCTGATCTAAACTTGGTGCGGGCGGCAAGAACATACAAAACGGACGGAAGGAAAGAAATCAACATACAAAAAGAAAAACAACGAGAAACTAAAACATAAGACCGTATGAGGCTGAAGGAAGCATCATTTCAATTGCACTTGATTATTATAATCTCATCACCAGCAGCATCAAACTCTAGCTACTTCCAAGCGGGAGAACATCATACAGTATACAGAGAAGCAAACATATGTTTAATTCCACGACTCGACTATATTTCATAACTATGGGGACTCTAATCGAAAGTATCTCAAAACAACCCCAGTAAAGTGATATACTTTATTGGATTCAGTCTACAAACGGTCGCCAATTAGACAAGTGAGATACTGTCTTGAGGCTCGAGACGTGCTCCTTCACTTTTTTTATTGTGTCTTTCAAAAAAATAAATATACATAGTATTTTTATTTTGTTTTATCTGTTAAAAGTTGAAAAGATCACAGGCGCAGGCACAGTCACAGTCACAGTCGGAAACACTGGGAAAGGTATAGCACACGCTATCAAAACAAATCCCTGTCGCGTTCATATCGCATTTTATGCGAGTTAATTAGTTTTGAGGGGTGAATAAAGTGTTATATAGTGTGTTTTGAGATACTTTTCCGTTGTGCATCATCTCATCATCATAATCATAGCTTAGTTACTTACATTAGTTATTAGTTAGAGGATTTTAAATAGATAAGTCAAGTTGATGAACACAATAATGATGATGAATAAGAGAAATTTCGCAACTGTCCTTCTCGTGATATTCAGTTTAATTATTTTAATCGGTGCGTGTCCTCGAGCTCCTAGCCATTTGCCACATGGTAGGCGTACGCGAGGTGATAATGGTTATAATTTAATTGTTGCCGACAGTCCCAATGGATATGTACCTGGAAGGACATACAATAGTAAGTATATACATATCAAAAAGGATTAAGTATATATATGTATGTCTTTATGCCTTGTGGTGTTAAAAATATTTCGAAAAATGAGGTTGAATTTTCAACGCGAAATAAATTGGCATACTGGGAGAGTTAAACCTTGTTTGTGTTATCGCCAGCACTCAGAACAGCGATAACTTTCGTGACCTTTCGCAGTTTTTGTTGTTGTTGTTGTTGTTGTGTTTTTAACTTGAGTGTGAACTCATTTTTTAAGTAAAATATTATTTTTAATATTAGGATTTATGTGTAGCGAGGTACTTTAAAGAGAATTGATAACGCTGGTTTAGATTTTCGAATATTTTATATTGGTTTTGAAGATACAGGCGACTTAATAAATATTGCTACATTTTAAGTTCGGCAATAAGAACACAAATGCACTAAAGGTGGTATGCGTTGGCGTATGTGGAACATTTTTTTCAATCTGAACTCAAACAATTAGTATCGAAGAAAAATATTGAAAAAATACCTAATTATGTATTCTTTATGATTTCATCGAAAGGGAAGCCTACATCAATTCGGATAGTTTTTGATTTTTGGAAGATGTTGATAATGTTGGTCTAATTAGTAACCCAAGTTTGGATCTCAAGCGCCGGAAGTAGCAAAACAAAATAACAGCTACTCAAAAATTATATTTTTATGAATACTATCCGTGTTAACTCTATTGGGTTACATAATGTCCCACTTGTGTTTTAGTTTTAAAAACCCTAAAATATGAAATATGTACATTACTTATCTGGGTGAAACATGTCCAATAGTGCGGAGTGAATTTGAACCTTTTTTTTTAATTTTCGTATGCCTATGGTACTAAAAGTTGACTTTGGTTTTTTCTTTACGATACCACAAGTTTTTAGCAAACAAAAATTATGTCCTAAGGTTCCTCTATTCGCAAACAAAAATGCCTTTTCAATCGTATATTCCTTACTATTAAAACAGACAATTTGTATTATACGTGCTTAAAAAAAATCACATTTTAATAAAGAACGAATTTTAAGATTACATTTTGAATGCAAAAACAAAATAAATTACATGTTTTAGTACAAAAAAATACATTTTCCAAATTAATCCCCTTAAAATAATAATTTAAAACATTATTAATCTTATTATTGTATTGATGATGGAAAAAATTCTAAATTTACCTTACACGATTATACCAATAGGTGTTCCATTCCATTCATGTTTTGGGTGTGGGGTTGAGGTTATAGAAATCATTTTGAATCTAGAATAACATTTTTATCAAGTAATGAAATAATTCAAGTAAAAAAATTTATTTTACCAAATAAATAAAAAAAAGATGGATCATTTTTCTAAAGCCTTAACAAATTCCTTCTTCGTTTTAAATTTTGGCAACAGCTTTCGAGATGAGATTCTTGCTTTTATAAATCCATCTCTTGATTTTCGGCCATACACTGAAGCTGAAGCTTCTGTCACCAGCTTAGTTGTTGTAAGCCAACTTGAATGAAACATTCTTCCTGGCTGTCGGTTTGCAAGCTCTAAAGCTACATTCCCATTAGAAACTGCTTCACACACTTCATACAGATATTTCTAATCCGTGCTTAAATTTTCAATAGTTATAGGCAAAAACACTCCATTACCAAGACCGGAATCTCAGACTGACATTTCGGTTTGCCTACAAGCTAGAAAGCACTAAATGTGAGAAAGTGTGCGTGAAATGATGCAAAAAACCAAACAAATTCTCACATTTAGTGTTTCGGCCCATCAAAACGCTTCATTATAGTAATCAGCCCCATCTAAATGCTTAATTTTGAATGTTTCATGGCCTCGTTCAAAAACTAAACAATCCTAACCAACAGAATCTGAAGTGCTGACATGGTCGTAAATTGGAAGATTTGTATAGCTTTTTAATTTCCATCCAAATAAATGTTGTAAATGTATATTAAATAAAATAAAATTGACCAAATACATATTATTTAATGATTTATTAGTTTATTATTATTTATTTTGTTTACTTAAATAATTTGCGAACGCAACATGCGCTGCAACCGGTTAAGTATAGTTATTGCAAATGGACAAAAGTGTAACTCAATACTTTGTAAAACAACAAAACAGACAATTTTTTCAGGTGTAGTTTGTTTAGAGCATTTTCTTGGCGACGTTAGAAGTTCAGGTGGAAACCATAGGCGGATGCCTCCGTATTTTTTTGTACAGAGAAGCATACTTGTGAAGTTCCATTGCCAACTTTAGCTAAATCAGATTCCTCAATTAGATTAGTATTTTCATCATTTAAGCAGTTCGATAATTGCAAGACCAGATTTTAGTTTTGTTTGTTGCAGAAATATTCCTGAAAATTTCTTTTTAAGGGACTATGTTAGAGTTGGAATTTTGTTTGTAGTTAGATTTTGGAATAAAAATTTGAGGGAACCATGTTTTAAAAATAAGTTGCTTTGTGTAAAGCATCTTTAAGGAATAGAAAAAGGCAATATGTTTACACACAATACCAACTAAATGAGTGCAATAAATAGATTTAAGTAACTTTTTTTTATTGCAGTATGGGGAAACCGAACACCCAATAGAAAAAAACCGATATACGCGCCAAAATCCATACTTCTTGACTAAATAATGTTATCTTCTATGTTTACGCATAAAATTACGAATTTTGTAGCGTATGAACATTTCTAGACATTTAACAATTAATTATGCTATGAAATAATTGGCTGCTATTAATGCTAATTTTTTTTTCTAAAAAGTTGATGAAGGTTAGCCGAAGCGGAAATTTCTTTAATGAACATATTTAAAATATTATTGGCTTTCTCAAAAATATTTGTCTACGCTAACCTCTGCTTTATATCTGAAAACTATTGTTTATGTATATTTTCTTCTATGTTCTGCATGTATAAAATGTAATCTGCGGTAGTATTTATTATAGATATTACGAAAAACAAAAACATATACGTAAAACTCATTAATTTTTTTTTTATTATTAGCAGCATTTTTACTAAACATACTTTTCAAACAATAATAAGTAAACTTAAACTTTGGTAACTAAACATTTTTAAGGAATGAATGAAAATTATATTTTGCATTAAACTGTGGAAATTCACTAAAAAAAAAACTTCTGTACGTCAACAATAAACATTTATGACGATTACATGTTCTATTGAATTAGTTGTGCATGAATTCAGAACGATTTTAAGACGTTTTCATTTTGTGATATATGTCAAAATTTGCATTTTATTTGCTCTGCATTTATTCAACAGGTTCGCTATAATCGTTCTGATTACTTTTTTAAAACATTGGTGTTCCTTCCTTTGATGCATAGTTTTTTTTGATAGCAAATACATGTATGCTTCCATCAATCAAGAATGTTATGGATAAGATATTTTTCGATTATAACTCTTTTTTTAAATATACAAACTATAAATATACTTGGATTAATTAAATTGATACAGATTTTAATTACTTGCAAACAAAATATTTGGGCCGTTCGTTAACGAAAATTTATTAGAATTCAATACAAAAATTGCACTCGCACCCTTAAATTGATGGTTCTTCGAACGCATCTTTGATACAAAAGTTCGGGGATTATTATGAAATTTAAAGAATTTCGTAGTGATTACTGTAAATTAGTGAATTAATTATAATAAACTGATGTTGAACATGCTTTTTTCAAGACAAAAAGGTACATTGGTTCACTATCCACAAAATGCCTGGAAAATTAAAGCTTAAAACTGACTTTTTCATCGAAAAAAGTAAAAAGAAAAACCTGAAAAAAATGCGACATAAGTTTTCCACCCGAAGATGGAGCAGTAGCCCTGAAACGCGTAGTGAAATTAAAATTAAAATAAATAAACTTAAGTTGTTAAATTAAAAAATATATAAATAAATTAAAAATAAAATAAAATATTTTTACTTTCTTTGTTTATTCTTATAAACTGAAAAAAAACTTATTAACCCCTCCATTTTGTTTTTGCTTTGCAAAGTGCCGCTAGCCCACGGCATCGTTTTTTTTGTTTGTGCTCACATCTATTCATGGACTAATTGTCAAAATTACAAATACAACAATGTAAACAAACGGGTTTTGGAGAGTGAAACGTACGAAAGATTCCGGTCTTGGTAATAGAGTGTTTTTGGTTATAGGAGGCAGTTCTACCATTATCTTTTCAAAAGTTTGAATTGATAAACTATCACAGCTCTCAAGAGCTTTTCCCAGTACTCCAGAAAAGCCTTTTGAGTCATTGGTTTTTCCATCAACATGTGCCATTAAATAACGAAGTGGGAGTTCATTTAGATGGAGTAAACAAATAAACCAATTTACTGGCTTACCAATGGCTGCTTTGAGCTGACACACAATACCATTTTTGGATCCAGTGTTCACAATAGCTCCATCGCATCCAACCGCTGTAATTTCTTCCATATTAACACACAGAATGTTTTTTTTGGCATTCCCACAAGATGGAGGAACATGTCCCAGATACTGTCCTTCTGGCTTAGAAACAAGTACAATGTGTTCTTCCACTGACATCTTCCGATGTGTTCTGGTCCCAATTGTTTCCATAATCATTGTTTTGTCTTTTCGTCCCTCAAAGTAAGCCTGTTATATTTTCAATTTGACATTAAAGATTTTGACGTAATTTTTGTCTGTCTCGCCTTATTTTGTTTCTGTCAATTACTTTTGAAGAATCTAGCTTGGAAAAAAGAACTTACCAGAATTGATGCTGACCTGTCGGATACTCCTGTTCTGTCGCAGGCTGATGCTAAATTCGTTAAATTTATCCTAGCTTGTAATTTTGGAATTGACGGACTTCTGCTGGGTAATATCGGAACGTCGCTATCGAAATCGTCCTCGTCCTCGTCATAACTTAAAACACTTGGATCATCCCCACTTTCATCAGAAATTTGAAGATCATTTTTGAGTCTCTTAGATTCTTTCATCTCTTCATACCTTTTTCGTTTTAGATCCTCTTGAATTTTGCGATAATTTTTTTTTAACCTTTTTCGTCAACTCAGAGTCAACTCGACCAATCACCATACTCCTTGATTGTCTTTGGTCAAGTAAAGAACAGCGTTCTGCCTGAGGAACTTTTATTGGGCAAGAACACATTGAAAAGTCATTACATTTACAAGCTGATAAATCAAAAAGTATATTGCTGGTCGATTTAAATAAATTAAATGTTTCAATAAATGAGCTTTTCTTCGATTTTATATTTTTTGTATTGCTTTGTATTTTTCATTGTATGTTTTAATTTTATGTAAAATCTGCTGATCTGACACAATAGGCAGAGCGCAGAGATGCTTTTAGCCAAACACTTTTTAAATCAATCAATAATTTCGAACACACTTCGAAAGCACTTGGATCATATCCTTTCTGTTTTTCCTTCAATGCATTTCTGATGAACAAATACGCTTTCTTGACATCACGATAAGTTGGAAAAACATTGGTTTTAAGCTCGGAGGGTGCTCCAAAAACTTCACACTCGGTTTCACTTCGCGTTTTTGGCATTTTCACAATTTAAAATAAAACAACCGGCACTCACAAATAAGAATATATGTAATGACAAAGGGAAACATTGCCCCCCCCCACCATGGCACTGGAAAATACTACCCTACCAACATAAATATTATGTATTTAAAAATGTTTTCTATGGGCTTTTCACCAATACCTCCTATAATTTTTACTGTCGGATCCATGATTTGCCCCCTCCCCCTATGTGAACTTACCCCCGCACCCCTTGAAAAAGTTCTGCCGGTGTATATGACTAGGTACTATAAGTATAAACTCTATATACAACTACATTAATTAATTTTTTTTTTAAAGTAGGTATGTAATATGTATGTCAAAAAATCCAAAAATGTCCAAGTTCCTATAGTTTAACCGTTTCTTAAGGTTTATTTTTTAAAAGGCCAGAAAACTTTGATTTTTTTTAAAAAAAGCGGGTATGTAGTGCTAACTTGACACCGTGAGTCCAGGCATAAAACAAGGATATTCGAAAATGTAACGATGCAATTAATTGTAGCTTTTTTGTTTAAAATTAGTTGTGGAAAGAAAAAAATTCCAAACATTTTTTTTTACTTTCATTTAAAAAAAACAAGGGGGGTATGTAGTGAGTGCGTGAAGTTAGCCCCCCTTTTTCGATTTTCCTATAAAATGTCTCCGAAAAAAAAAAGAGAGCAGGTAGGTTGCTGGGCTGTGTGCTACCTCTACTACAAATCAAAGACGATCCATACTCCATGTCCATATATTTTGTTTGTTGTTTTGTTTTGTAGATGAGAACTCACATTCAGGTACGGTGCGTGATACAAAACCTGCACGTACTAGCCCACATCGAGAAAGAACTAATAGAGAGAACCAACTTCGACGGTTTTTCTCTTTTTGCCTACAAGCTATGATTTGGCCACCAACTTGCATATGTAGTAACTCCATATAAAAAAAATGTGGGGAACAAATACTTATGCAAGTTTGTGCACATACTCACCACGAAAGAGAAAAAACTTTTCTCTCTTTTCTCTCTGCTCACCACCTTTTAAAAATGGCGACCACCTTTGAAAAATGGCGGATGTAGTCAGCTGTTCAGAGGTGTTCAAAGAAAATTCAAAATTGTGTATGAACAACTTTTCGGTACTCTCATTGTGTTCGTTTGATATGAATATCATTCGAATATGAAGTGAAATTAATTACTCTTGTTAGGTGCCAGAACAATGAAGATTTAGAAACAATTCTAAATTACGCATTTAGATAAGTATTAGTTAGTTATTTGAAGCCAGTTTTAATCATTAAGTAGGTAAAACAAATTAGGTGGTGCAACAGTCCAATGAGAATTAGGACCTAGAAACATAAAACTCTGAAAGCACTACTACTATTATTTGTATTATTAGCTGAGTTTATGCGTTTAATTTTCGCTCCGACCGTTGAAAGATGCAAAAAAACTCAGATTTGTTTCAATTTTCAGAGTTTATCGACTTAATTTTGTCGATGCGAGAGTTGCAGGAACATTGAAAACGAGAGTTACAGAATGTAAACATGGAAAATTGAAAACATTTTTATATACTCATCTCTTTTTTCCATTCCTTTTTTATTTGTGTGTACTCGTTGTTTATTTTCTTTACATTACTCACGACATTTCCAAAATGCTGAAAATAAGTGATTTAAGTAGACACTAAATAAAAAGACCATCAACTTGTTACTTCTGTTGCCAATTTTCATTGCATAAGATTTGTGAATAGGTGATAAGCTATTCTTACTGCTTTCCCCTAGGGTAGTGTGTTGCTTTTAAGGCTTAACTACATAACCCGAAAAGTACTTTTGTACAAAAGTAAAAATATTTGTATTCTCGCTAGTTCAGTGGTTTTGTGAAAAGAATATACAAATTTGTTCTTCAACCAAAATTTAAGTCTCATGCATCATTTTTATAAGTTTTCCAATTCTAACTATTTATATCTTATCTTTCAGTTATATAGCGACAAGGAAAAATCTGTCAGGGAAAGTTCTAACTACAGTTTTTCTGAAAGTGCATTGTGGCTTATTCATAGATGTTTGCTAAACTTTTTAGGCTATTCATAAATAAATGCAAATCAAAGTTAAGGGCTAAACATGAAAAAACATAGGGCTAAACATAGAAAATGCTGTGTTCAAGTAATTATTATCACAGCCAAATTTTATAATTGATTTTTATGGTGTATAAAAAAGTTGAAAAAGTAATTCATGACAAATACAAACTAACTTCCAGAAAATATCGATTGATACCGCAATTGCAGAAGATATGGATATTTTATATAAATATTCCCGGTAAACTATAGAACTTTATTATTTCCGCCTTTTATAATTCAATGTAAAATAATTCAATGCAGTATATTTTAGATAATACAGTAGTTAAGTTAATAGTTAAGGTATTACTATTGAAATAAACATAACATTCATTTATAAAAAACATGTACTCGTTCATATATACAAGTAAAGTCTAATCTAAAAAGCGTTAACCTTGTTAAACACTTTCTGCACACATCCTTTCTTGTTTTGGTTGTTACTGCCATCTATCTGTAACTTAGAGAAAAAGAGGGGAAAAACAAATTCACCACGAACTACCGGTATAACTCCTTCCGTTATTTATTGACAAACAAAAATGTTTTGCTAGAATTAATTTGAATTATAGGAGTATTTTTGTAGATATAAAAACGACAAGATGTTAGCAAAATTAAAAAAAATTCATGAGAATTACAAATATTATAATGAGACTTTAAAAAACATAGCCTTCTTGGCTATCAATAAACAAAAATGAAAAATGTCGCATTTCCCGGAAATGATGTTTTTTTGTGTACTCTTCTCCGAGGTGAAAACATGTATACACCGATACGAATTCAACACGCTATAAAAAATGAGAGTAAGAGGTTTCGAAGAGACGGAGACGAGGAAATTTGGTTCTCTCATTTAGTTTATTCTCTCTACACTACACTACACTTTTTGGAAAAATCGTCGAGCTACAATTTTTTTTTCCACAACTAATTTACTACAAAAAAGCTACAATTAACTGCCTACTCAGTTTTTTAAATTTCGAAAAATGTAGTGCTAACTTGACAGTGGTGTTTTTCCTTCCCATTTTGATGTGCAGAACTTTAAGACCAATGTGCACCGGTATCTCCTCTTAAATCCTTCCCTATTTTTCTAACGCTCGCACTGTGTTTAAATATAAACATATAAAGGGTACTTATAACCCCTTGAGTGCCTGTAAATTATTAAAAAAAAGTTTAATATATGTATAGAAACTATTTTGTTTTCGGTGTTTTATTATTATCTATACTATTATATAAAAGCGAAACCATTTTAAAGTTTGTAACGCACGATCTCAGATAGTAGTAGTTATTTGAAATATACCTATTTTATTATTTTTTATATTGTTATGAGAGTGTTTATGGCTTTAATTTTTTTTCATTAATTATTATTTGTCAAACTTAAATATTATTAATTTTACATTTTTTGTCCATTTTTTTCATTAGTTGACTTATACAACCACTCATATCTTAAAACCTATACAATAATCGACAAATATTAGCATTGCTTCATAAAGTCAATATTAGCCGCGTTTTATTATCACCATGATCTGATCCGGATCAGATCATGATAATAAAACAGCATTGGATCATCATATTTTTTATTATTTAAAGTTTGGTAGCAGTGTCAAATTCGTTCTTTGAAAAGTGACATTTCGAAGCAAAAAAAAAAACAAACACATAACAAAAATGGAAGCTCCACAACTTTTGAAAATGTTTCTGCAAATCACCATTGCACTCTCAAACTCAAAGCATCCAGGAACGCTTTGGTCGCACATGTAGTACATATTCTTTTTGACCTTTTAATAAATGTGACACTTAAATAATTTAATTTAGAGATTACTTACAATTTATTTGAACATCTTTTCTCCCATTTGTGCTGCAGCTTTCTCGATTTTATTTATATTTTTTGACATTTAAAGCAGGGTTGCCCAAAGAAAATTTTGCTCAATGATTTTTTTTGTTCCTTTTTTTTGGGGAAAATAATACCCATAAATAATGTCAAATATACATTTTTTTGGACTTTATTATTTTAATTTCACCAATTAATATCTAGTTTTGTTAAAATATCTAATTATTTCATGGATTATATACCAAATAAATAAATATAAAGCTTCTCGCTTTCTATTTAAAAAATATTTTATTTCAGTCAAATGGAAATGTTTATATGGCAATACAGGTTTTATTTAATTTGTTTGCAATGATACCAACATTTACATGTGAAATAACAATGATAAAGCGCTCCTTGTTTTGAAAAAAAGAATTAAATTTTGGATCTCAAATTGAGATCCAAACACAAAGCAGGATCTTGTCTTATTGTTGTAATGCATGTAAATTCAAGATCCGGATCAGATCATGGTGATAATAAAACGCGGCTATTGTTGCGCAAATTTTAAGCCTAAAATCACTTCTAAGTTAAAGATACAACCTGAGAAATAAATAAAAACAAATTATAAAATTATAAACTTTTTGAATTTATTTTATCCAGGAAATTAGATTCCATCACAATCGCGAGGTCGCTGCTTTGTTTCATTTTATTATCATTCCAACATTTTTAATTTTCTTTTCTTCCCGTGCTCTTTCTCTCTTAATATGTGTTCCATTTAATAGTTACGTTTTTTCTCTTACCTACCTACTTACCTACCTACAATGTGTTGGGACCTCGCAGAAGCAAGAGTGGTAGAAATGATGTCAAAAAGGTGGTAGAAATTAAAACCCATTTTTATGTAGTAAATCTTATATTCAATAACTTATTAAAAAATACAAACAATTAAATAAACAATAATTGTTCTTTCAGTTTCAAATATCACAATTCACAATAATTAAATTAGTTAAAAAACTTAAAATTATTTTTTGCTATAAAGAACGCCGGAAAATTTAAATTTTGAAGCATATTTCAGTAATGCTTCCGGAGGATTAAAATTCTGAAAATTTACTGAAATTTCCCTTGCAGCCAAAATGTTGTGAACGGTTGTAGTTTTTAATTTATTTCTTTTTTCATTTTTTATATTTTTTAAATCTGAAAATAGCGCTGCTATGCGGTAAGCAACAAAGCTCCAACGTACAAGAAGATATATTTTCAAAAATTAAATTGTCCATTCCGTCTTTTAAGTTTTGTATCAAAAGCCATTGTGAAACAATGTCATCAGTTTTAAAAATTTGGAGTAATTGATTTTCTCCAATTAATTTTCTCCACTCATTATTAATTAACTCTAGTTCTGAGTTATTAATAGTTGGTGAAAAATGTTTCATGAGACCTAAAACTGATGGCATTGCTCCAACAATGACGTTTTTGGGGTTTAACTATTTGAACATTTTTAGTTCATCGTTTGAAAGGTTAAACCTTTCTCCAATTTGAACACATAATTCAATATAATAGCTGCACATAACTTTTCGTAGTTGCATTACATCTTGTTCAACAATATCATTTTCAAGTAAGTACCTTTCAAAGTAAAGGCCAAAATACATTTGAGAATATGGTAAATAGTTTTCACTGTTTTTTATATTTGTGTTTACATTCATATTTTCTGGTTTTACAAAATTTTTCAATAAATTTAATTTTAATGTAGTCATTCTTTCGAATATCAAGTGTATTTTTGAGTTCTCAGATTGAAATGTTTTATTTAACTCGTTTATAATTTTAAGATTTATTGACAAAAAATTTAAATATACTATAAATATTAAAAGGTAGAGTTTAATGATAGGTGAACGGTGAGTTGCAAAAAGTGGTAGAATTTGCTTTTTAGGTGGTAGCTTTTCATGAACACCAAAAAGTGGTAGAAATACCACTTAAGTGGTAGAAGTCCCAACACTGTGACAGTATAGTTCATCAACTAACCTACACACACACATTATTTTTTTGTTTCTCTAATTCTATCGTCACATCGCTGAGCAGTGTGGGCTCTTTTTTTAAGTTACTATGGACATTTAATTAACTACGGTGCCGTGCACATGAAATGCCGATTTATCTAAAGAAAAATTAGATCTTTTTTATTTTTCTGGTTCGAGGTAGTGAAAAGGTTATAATTCTTCCAATTTAAAAATAAAAAATAGTTCTATTATAATAGCTTGAATTACCAATTTTGTATCACTTCCTCAAACAATAAAACTGAAATTAAGTTAAAATTTTCTTTACAAATAACTCGAAGAAGGTACTTACAATGACGTCGATAAAAAGAGCACACAAATGTGGGTAGGTTAAGTCAGTTGCACTGCACTGAACATGAGCAGATGAATAAAAAAATGTGTCTAGTCTATGGATATTTACACACACATACCTATAGATGTATGAGAACATTAAAAACACAAATTAGTTTTTTTTTACCGCAAACTATATTTTTCGGTTGCAAAAAAACGTTTCTAGGTATGAATAAAAGAAAGAAAAGAAGAAAATAGACAAAAATTTCGTTCTGTTTTCAACTAAAAAATTGAAATGGTTTTGTATTTTGTTTGTTTTCACGTGCGACTTAGCCTTTACTACGTAATATTTTACTTAAGTTTTTTTTTTCTAAAGTGTTAATTTCGGTAAGGAAGTGTTTTTTGATTTTTTTATTAAATACGAGTACATAACAAGCTTAAATTCGTTGTTTTTCTTTTATCGCATAGAAATATAAAATGGGTAAAAGAAAGGCTAACATCGGAAGAAAATCCATAAGCACAAAAAGAATGTGTTGGTTACAATTTGCGAAGCAACGCGAGCACGGGTCGGCTAGTGTATAATATACAAAAGAAAAACAAATTTTTTACATTTTATTTTCCGTTTCACTAATAAAAAATAACAACTTAGACTCGCTTCTTCATCTCTTAAAATACAATTCTTAGGCAAATTAAATTCAGAATAATTCCAGAGAAAGCAAAGCGAATCTTGTGTATCCCTTGATTGAGGCTTTAAAACAAGCCATTTGCCACTAAATCATTACGACAGCATGCAATATAAAGTGCCATCCAGCCGATGAAGGGACAAAACTCATGTGGCTTAAAATTAATTTAATGAAGATTATTTTATTATTATGTATTTAAAACAAATAATTAATGATAGTAATTGGCCATGTTAAAAAAAAAGAAGAAAATAACGAGAGGATATTATTATTAACTCTGTTCTTTTAGCTCAACATTCACTCATTTGAAATTCGCATTTACACAAAAACTCGCTCCAAAATTAGATTTCCTTAGTTGGTGGTTCCGGATTGCGGAACTCATCGGCTGACATCCGTGTGTATAGTATACCTAAACCTTCCATAATGGCAAGAAGAATTCCACCTGTAATGGCACTACTAGCCATTGCGGGTATTCCTTTAAATTAAATTGAAAACAACAGAAAAAGAAATATGTTAAAATTATAACGGAGTTAGAAAATAAATCTTCATACCATGTCTAGCTGCCAAAATTCCACCAGTGGCAGCGCCACTGATAATTGAATTCCAAGGATCTTCCTTCTTGCGGAAATGTACCAAAGTACAGTCAATGGTACTGAACACGCCACCCCAAACGGCAAAATTACCAGCAATAATGGGTGAACGTGTTTTTATCGCAGACAAACTGCCCAGCTGTAAAAAAGAAGAGAAAAATAATGTATTTAGTTTTCATTTTTTAATAACGTAATAGCAGAAGTCTCTAAATCTGTAATCAACGGGCCCGTAAAAATAAAAATAGAAAGTAGTCCATCAACGAACTTAGCCATGACTCTGAAAAAAATTTCAAATATGTTTGCAAATTTTTTCAAAGATGCTTTCGAAGTAGCGAACTCCTGTCAAACGCCTAAATTATTGGCCCTCTCACAAAATTTCCCTCATTTGAATTCAATTAGTCTTTGGATCTCTGAAGATGATATCGTTCGTAAAGCTTCAGAACTTGACATTTGTTATAGCCCTGGTCCAGATGGTGTACTTTCTTATATTTTGAAAAAATGCGCATCATATTTATCCTATCCTCTTCATATTCTTTTTAATGAATCGCTCAAATCTTCAGTTTTTCTTGAAATTTGGAAGAGTTCATACATAACACCGATACATAAAAAGGGTAGTAAAAATGAAATAAAAAATTATCGTCCCATTGCAAAACTGTCCGTCATCCCTAAGTTATTTGAGTCCATTATTTGTAGTCATATCGTTTAATTATTGTAAGTCTATAATTTGTGACAGTCAACATGGTTTTGTTCAAATAAGTCAACAGTTACTAACCTCTTTCATTTCAGTTCTTTTGTTTAGATTCGTTTGAAAAACGGAAACAAGTTGACTGTGTCTTCACAGACTTCAGTAAGGCCTTTGATAAATTGTGCCATAAAACATTAACTTCCAAACTTAAATCCCAAGGCTTTAACGATAAATTAGTTGGGTTTCGTCGTACTTATATAATAGATCATACAGCGTAGTTTTTAGGAATGAACGGTCATCATATTTTTATACCAACTCTGGCGTACCACAAGATAGCCACTTAGGACCTTTACTGTTTATTTTGTACGTTAACGACTTACCTTCTATTATAAAACACTCATCTGTTTTAATTTACGCTGATGACATTAAAATTTTCAAACGTATTGACTTACTTGACGACTGTTTACTCCTACAAGATGATCTAAATAGTTTTCGTGAATGGAGTTTTATAAATAAGCTTTTACTAAACATAGACAAATGTAAATCAATGTGTTTTACACGAAAACAAAATGTTTTGACTTTTAATTATCAATTAGACTCTTCTTATTTGACTAAACTCTCTACTTTCTCTGACCTAGGTATTATTCTTGACTCAAAATTAACTTTTACAAATCATTATGACTATATTATTAAAAAAGCAAATAAGACACTCGGATTTATAAAACGGTTTTCACATGATTTTCACGACCCTTATATTCTTAAACCTCTTTATATATAATTTGCAAGACCAATATTGGAATATGGCTGCATAATATGAGCTCCCTTTTATTCAGTCCATATAAACAAAATAGAAGGATTACAAAGAAGATTTATGCGCTTCTGCTTCCGTTTCTTCCCCATGGTCCAATAGGCTCGAACTTCCACCGTACAATCAATTAGAAGACAAGTTCCTTTACGTCCTATATCAAGCAGATCGAACTATGGTAAAAACAGTCCCCTCAACCAATTGATTTCAGTTTACAACAAGTATTACTTTTTGGTATATTCCGTAAGCAATAATTTTAAAAGTAAAACATTTAAAGTAAATTTTTTCAATACTTCAGTTTAGCATTTTTTTTTTTTTTGATTGATTTTGCATTGTAAATTTATAAATCTAAGAATAAATGTAATATTAGTCTTAAGTTCTAACGTTAGTTTGTTTAACGAATTCAATAAATAAATACACTTTGGCTACTTTTAATACAAAGCGTTCGAATTTATTAAGAGGCCAAGAAAGTAAGCATGTGTTTTTGAAAAGTAATTTTTTTTTATAAAAGCTAATGATTCCGGTGGCATTCTTAGCAGAGGTTGATCGGATGGGTATTATTGGGGGATTAATCGAATACTATCACACTACTTTAAAAATTTTGTTCAGTACCATTTGGAAAGTCATAATAGAAAGAAAATTAACGTTGTACGAGTAATTTCAATGAATAAGTCTGAAAAAACTCAATTAGCGCCGTCTTGTTGTAATCAGAGCTCAACGAGACAATGATGTTCAGGCAAATCAACCGTTAAACGCACCATCTTAACGAACTTTATATGTTCTTTCTGAAATTTAGGATCATGGTCTCTAATTACAACAAGACAACATGAGCCGTACAGCTCATAAAATAATGGACATGTTGAGAAATCATTTTGGTGAGTACTTTATTTCACGTTTTGCTATGGTAAATTGAACGCATAGATCGTGCTATCAAACAAACGTTTTGAATATTTTCTCTAGGAATATGTATATGTACATATGTAAAGTCTTAAGTCTTCAGGAATAAGACGCTACGATTGACGCTTTGGAAGCCAATAGTACTCGTGTTATTTTTTTTTTTTTTGCACTTCAGAATTTCAGAAAGTAGTAAGCTTATAGCAAGCGTCAAACTACGATCAGAGGCTCATCATAAGTGCATGTGTTAGTTGTTAGTAAAAAAATAATACAATTATAGCCTAACACACGCACAAAATACAAAACATAATTAACATTTAACTATTACAGAACAAAAAATAAAATGAGAACGTTTACGATAGTGGAGCACTGGTTCTAAACAATGATTTTAATCCCACCTTATTCAAATTTAAATCTATCGATGAACAGTTTAAGTTATATAAAATGCTCATTCGACTTAAGGCTTCATTCTTTCCATAGTTAGTTCTATGGAAGTCAATATGTATAAAGTCAAAAGTACGCAGGTGATGAGTTCCGCCTCGGTAATTCAAATGTACACAAGATAGCAAATAAGGTGCATCAATTTCACCATTAATGAGTTGATGAAAAAATACTAAGTCATTATTAACACGCCTTTGATGAAGAGATTGCATTTGAAGAAGCAGAATACGTTGTTCATAGGGAGGCAGATCATCCCAAGGAAGACCCTTTAGGGCAAAGCGAATGAAGTTATGTTGAATTGATTCGATACGTTTTCTATGAATTTCGTAATAGGGAGTCCATACCTGCGAAGCATATTCAAGATGAGGACGAACATGGCAATTATACAAAGAAAGAGTAACATAGGGATCATTGAACTCCTTTGCCCAGCGTTTTAAAAAACCAAGCATAGGACTTGCTTTATTAACAATCAAATTAATGTGATGTGTAAATTCTAAGTTGGAACAGAAATGAACACCTAAATCTTTAAATGTGGAGACGCGAAAGAGTTTTTGCTGTGATATACAATAATCAAATACACTACCGATTCGTTTTTTAGTAAAAGTTATCGTCTGGCATTTTAAAGGGTTGAGTGAAAGGCTATTTTTCCCACACCAAAATGTGAAACTATCAATGTTGGCTTGTAAAAGAATACGGCACGAGTACGATAACTTTGGCGCCAAGATATAATAACGGTTTTTGGTAGAGGGTCTTAATACAAGCATTTTTTACTATGGGAGGGGGGGTCTATCTCCCCCAGTTCAGGCGGTAGGGGCAATTTAAAAAAAATATCATTTAAAATGGAAAAAAATAATTAAAAAATAACGGTGATACTTACAATTAAGTTGTATACATTTTTTTAAAGCCAACATCCTGTCCTGTTCTATTAGCCAGTTTTTAAATCAAGTCAAAACTATGCGTAGTTTTTGAAAAATTTAATTTTAAACTCAAAATTTGAGTAAAAAAAGTTAAAAAAAGGTTTAAAGTGTAACTTTTTCAATACTTCAAGATTATCTACCATTGTTTTTATTTCAGAATTTATTGCTCTTATTTGTTTTTGATCAAAAACTGAAAACTAGATGATTTTATGTCTTTTAGTTTTTGAGAAAATTGAAAATAACCACAACTACTATTTTAATTTAATTCTTTTTTTTTTGCTTGAGTGGTCTTTTGATACTAACAATGGTAGGTGCGAGTTTGGGTGTATGCAACAGTGAGATCTGTAAGGAGGGGCATGCTGCCCCCCTGCAACCCCCCTGCTTGGGCACACTATAGGATTTGGGGTGGGTGCAAGTTGGAGTGCGTGCAAGGTGGGGAGGGTGCAGGGTGCGGTGGGTGCAAGATGGGGTACATGCAAAGTTTCTTTTGCATTTAAATAAGCTGGATTTAAGAAAAATTAATTTACCCTAGGTATATCTTAATCCATATTCGATTATTACTATCAAAATAAGACTACGTTAATACTCAAGCAAGGAAAAAGTAATTTAATTAAAAAAATTTTTTTTTTGGTAATTTTCAATTTTCTCAAGAACTAGAAGACATAAAATCATATAGTTTTCAGTTTTTGATCAAAAACAAATAAGAGCAATGAATTATAAAAAAAAATAGTAAATAATCTGAAAGTTTTGAAAAATTACACTTTAAACCTTTTTTTTAACTTTTTTTTGTACAAATTTTGACTTTAAAACAATTTTTTTCAAAAACTATGCGTAGTTTTGACTTGATTTAAAAACAAGCTAATAGACAAAAGTGTTGGCTTTAAAAAAGGTATAATACTTAATTATAAGTATTACCGTTATTTTTTAATTATTTTTTTCCATTTAATGTACATATTTTTTTAAACTGCCCCTACCGCCTAAACGGGGGGAGATAGGCCCCCCTCCCATAGTTAAAAATGCTTGTTTTTAACTGTTCTATACAAATCCGTCATTAAACTTTGTCGCCAAAGTTATCGTACTCTCGCCAAGAATACGATCATGGGTGGACTTTATTATTTTAAAAATCTTCATGTCGTCAGTAAAAGTGAGTACTTCACTTGAGCGTAGACATGACGATACATCGTTAATAGACAGGGTAAACAGAAAAGGGCCAAGATGGCTTCCCTGGGGAACACCAGATTGAGCAACAAAAGGTTCAGAAAGACAATTTCTAAATTTTATCTTGTAGGATCTGTTTTCAAGGTATGATTTGATCCAAGCTAAGAAAAATGGTGGAAAACCAAGAGCTTTAAGTTTAAATAAAATAATTCCGTGGCTAAGTTGGTCAAAAGCTTTGGAAAAGTCAGTGTATATACAGTCAACTTCATAACCTTGTTCTAAAGCGTTTGAACATATGTTTGAGAATGTGAGGAGATTAGTAACGGTTGATCTTTGTTTCACAAAACCATTTTGCTGTTCGCAAATGAGATTCTTACTAAAAAATGCTACACTTTCACATAGAACTTGTTCAAACACTTTAGGAATGCAAGAAAGCTTTGCAATGGGCCTGTAGTTGCTTATATCCGCCTTGTTACCTTTCTTGAAAATTGGTGTTAGAAATGACTCCTTCCATATATTGGGAAATTTGCCTGTTTTTAGAGAAAGTTTAAATAAGAACGTAAGGGGTTCAACTAAAGCATTACTACACTTTTTTAATACTATCGGGGGAATACCATCGGGGCCGGCTGAACAGTCATCATTCAACGCGGATAAAAGATCAAGGACCGTACTCTGTAGCACAGGGATGTGACTACATCTAGTCTGCGAAAAGGAGTGAAGATTGTGAAAATATACTTCATCAACTTCTTGAGGGCTATTAACAAATGAATCACGGAAATTTGTCGCGAAAGCGTTACAGATATCAACAGTTTTATCTAACGAAAGGTTCTTGTAAGTGAAGTTCACTAGAAAGCCATCTGATTTTTTCTTTAATTTTACAAAATTCCAAAATTTTTTAGGATTCTCTTTCAAAGAGGACCCCATAACAGTAACATAACAAGCATATACAAAATTAGAAAGAGACTTAAATTGGTTAAAGAGTTCAACATAAAAAGAGAAGTTGATTGGAGACAGAGTTTTGAGATACGTTTTCCATGCCTTATTTCTTTTGTTACGCAGTAAACGCAATTCTTTCGTGTACCAAGGATGGCTAAAGTTTGTATTTCTTGATTTCTTTAGGGGAACATTTTTTTCCAAACAATAATTAAGGATCTTATAAAAAGTTGAAACTGCTTCGTCAATGTTAGAAAATGCTAATGTATCAGCAATTCCAGAAATGGTTAAATCTTCAGACAACTGCTGGAAATTAGCTCTTCTAAAATCAAAATTATATAAGCAATCAAAGGAATTACTGTGTTCAGTAAGGTGATTACTTAAGTCAAAAAAAATGTCCAAGGGGGTGTTTCAACTTACTGCTCATAATAAAAGCACTGATCCATAGGCAAATTCTACAAACGCACTGCTTTTACAAAAACAATAATGATTTCAGCTGTGCAAAACATTTGCAACTAGTGGCCATTTCTCTTTTCGTCTCATTTTGATAACGGTTAAACTGATTTATTTTGAGGTTGGTAAGTTTATACGTGTAGCTTGATTTGTTTGGTTAGTTTAAACCGGGACTTTGATCGATAAAACGGTTTTTTTAAGATAAATTCTTTTTAAAAATGGCGGGAAACAAATATTCATCGGGTATAAAATCCAGAATTTTGAGTGATTTCAAAAAAGGAGCATCACAAAAAGAAATTTTAAAGAGATATTCCATTCACAAATCAACTATTTTTAGAATCATCAAAAGTCGAAAGGTGTTACGCCATTATAGAGTAGGAAGGCCTCTAAGCCACCACAGCAAAAGATGATTGAAAAATAACAAATTTCTTTCGAAGAACCCCAACGCCTTCATCCATTGAAGCAAAAATTGAACTTAGGTTACCCATTGACCCATCAACTATCAGACGCCACGTACTGCAGGCCGGATTGTGTGGTTTTCAGAGAGCAAAAGAGCTATTTATTTAAAAAAAAAATTGAAAGCTCGTTTGGCTTTTGCAAAAACTCATCTCGATTGGAGTCCCCAAAAATGGGAAACAGTCTTGTTTT
This sequence comes from Eupeodes latifasciatus, assembly GCA_920104205.1. Lineage (NCBI taxonomy): Eukaryota > Metazoa > Arthropoda > Insecta > Diptera > Syrphidae > Eupeodes > Eupeodes latifasciatus. The sequence goes on along the minus strand of OV049924.1, from coordinate 70,336,055 downwards.
CTGACGAATTCAAGTTCAATATGTAGGGATCGGATGGAATCAACATGTCAGGAGGCCAAGAGGTGAGAGGCTTAATCAGGGGCGGCTCCAGGATTTATTTTTAGGGTAGGCACAATATATATATATACATAGATATATATATATAATATACAATATAAATATATATACATATATATATATATACATATATATATATATATCCTTTTTCTGAGTAGTTTTTTACTCAGCCAACTAGTTTCGTGACTTAGCTAATTTTCAAGTAATGTACAGATAACATATATATATATATGTTATATATATGTATATATATGTTATATCCGAGCACACTTGTGCGCCCCAACAAATTTCAAACAAAGATAAACCCACGCAAAATATTGACTTAAAATTCAATTAAATACTTTTTTCAATTAAGACTTTAAATAATAATTCTTCAAAGATGATGCAACGATCATAGACATAAATTGCATATCAGCACTTCTTGGCCTTCAGCCTTGTGCAAGATTATCAAATGGATATCAAAAGTATTTCACAATATTGAATCATTGCATCATCCACAGCCAAACAACGGTTTGCCGCGTAAGCATATTAATAATATAAAAGGGATCTCCAGATCTCTTTCTAGTTTAGTTTTCAGTTCGCGATTATCATCTACGTATAGCCGATGATTTCCCCCGACCAACGGTAAGGGATCTCACGCTTGAATAATAAAAGTGTTTTAACTAAATATAAAAACGGTCTTTTATTTCGGTTGCCCTGTTCCCAGAACAGGAAGAAAGATTTTTTTTGAATCTTTGCAAAAACTCAATTAAAATTTATATATATACATAATTGGTTTATTTATACTGAATAAACAATCACATTTTAGAATTTTTGATAAATGTATTCAATACGAAGTAAAATTATAACAGCTTATTAGAGTATTTAAGGTGTTAAACAGTTTTAAATCAAAATCTATCTCAGATACTTAAGATCCTTAAGCAATCAACCCTTTACGTAAGTAACCAACTAAATTCACTAACAAATCATTTGCTTTAAAAAACAGTATATTTAATATTTAGGTAAGATATTGAAATAAGTATAAAAAACAAAAGTTGAGAAACAATATTGAAATGAAATAAATTCCATAGCTAACTATAATGAAATACAATAATCGACTATAGGTAATGAAGCAGTTAATCTGTCATTTGTTTTATATTTGAAAAATTACGTTCAATGACGAATTGGAATACCAACATAATCACTAAGTGCCAAAAAGAGTAGTTAAGAAATAAAATAATAAAACCGTAAATAAAACTTTTATTTTGGACTTACACTAAGTAAACTTTTACTAAGTAAACTTTTATTTTAATAATACAACTTCATTTCATGGCAAACTAATAAGTAGTTCATTTCATGACAAACTGCAATCTTCTGCCTTTTTGGGAAGCAAATTCATCAATGACAGGCTCGGTGTTCTTGAGAAGTTCATAGCTTGCTTCATTTTCTATAGATAGCACTGCCAAACTACTTAGTCTCTTGCCAGTCATTGTGGCTCTTAAGTTGGATTTAATTCTTCTCATTGTGGAAAATGTTCTTTCTGCGGTTGCCGTAGAGACAGGCATTGCCATTAAAATCGTCTAAGTCTTTTAACACATCTAAACCATCTTTAGCGCTGCCAAACATTGATTTTCCCAAACCACACTGCACTTTTAAGGTGGATAAGAAGTCCGTGTCCTTTCCTTGAAGCTCAGCAAAACTACACAACACTTGTGGATTTAAAAAGTCTGGTGATTTAGGGTCACAAGCTGATATGCAAGTAATTGGTAGGTCATTTCAATAAATCTCTTAAGAACTGTACGCCTTTATATTTGGCAACCCATCTAGTATCGCTGTGCTGAGGCACTGTAATGATTTTTTTACCAGTCTCAGTCTCTTTTGAGAAAACGAACAGTTCGTGCCGAAGAGTAGAACAAGATTGGAAAGCATAAATTGCCTCTAATAGACCCATCGTTTCACCAATTATTTTAACGTTTTTCGCAACATCAACCAAGACCAAGTTCAATCTATGAGCGTGGCAATGTAAAAACAAGGATTGTTAGCCATTTCTCTGATCAATCTGTGCAAACCATTACATCTTCCTGACATAACAGACGCACCATCAAAAGATTGGCTTACACAATTCTTTAAATCCAAACCAATCGATTCTAAAAACTCTTTGATTTTACTTGCCAAAGATTCAGGCGGTAAGTTCTTGCAACTCAACAAACCCAAAAAAACCTCTCCATTATTTTTGATTCATGAATGTATCGGCAACGGTGCAGGGAATTAACTTCACGGGAACTACCTTCACATGGGAACTAACTTCACCACTAGTGGGAATTAATTTCACTTTTTTTTGGTGAAGTTATTTCCCACTGAAGGCGGGAAATAATTTCATCAGAAAATTGTGTGAAGTAACTTCCCACCTACGATTGAAATATCTGAAAAAATATCAAGCGTTGAATTGGTGACGTGAAATAGTACCAAATGAAATAACACCAAATTTCAAATTTGGCCTTATTTCGTTGTTCAAAACGAAATAAAACCAATTTGGCTTTATTTTGATTTATAAAAAGAAATAAGGCCAAAAAATAATGCAAACAACGCCGAATTTTTAAAGTTCACTTTTTTACATACAAAACACGCAAAAATGGTTGATTTATTGTCTAGAATAGCTACTTTTGCTAAAAAGTTTTTTTGAATTGATAGCACGGCGTACTAACAGCTAGGTATGTAAGGGGGGGCATGCTGCCCCCCTGCAACCCCCCTGCTTGGGATCACTATAGGATTTGGGGTGGGTGCGAGTTTGGGTATATGCAAAGAACTTTTGCATTTGAGCACTAAAATCAAAGAAATTCCCAACAAAAAAAAAGCAAGTATGGCTCACAGTTATGAAAGAATCACAACGCATTCGTGTTCGTTGCATATACCCAAACTCGCACCCACCCCAAATCCTATAGTGATCCCAAGCAGGGGGGTTGCAGGGGGGCAGCATGCCCCCCCTTACATACCTAGCTGTTAGTACGCCGTGGTATCAATTCAAAAAAACTTGTTTTAGGCTCCAATTTCAAAAATTTCAATCGAGCAACAAGTATCTGTCATTTTTCAACTTCAACTTATGTTAACTTCACATGAAAGTGAAATTGATTCCCACAAAAAAGTGAAATTATCTCCCACCTTCAGTGGGAAATAACTTCACCAAAAAAAAGTGAAAATAATTCCCACTAGTGGTGAAGTTAGTTCCCAAGTGAAGGTAGTTCCCGTGAAGTTAATTCCCTGCACCATCGGCAACATATACTCATTTGTTCCTTGCATCCTTCGTCTCGGGCTTCATCAACTATAATACTATAAGTATATGTTGCTGGCGTTAGTTTCATCAACTATGCCCTTAGTGACTAGTTTTGATTCTGCATCTAATATATCATTTTGGATGTCTTTAGACGTATACTTTGCATTTTTTGGCATATTATTGAGATTGGTATCAAAATCGCTGTTTTCCAAAATAAGTAAATTTACTAATTCTTTAAAATTACCCCGATTACTTTCCTCTGGACAGTTACCCCTTCATCATCTTTGCTATTGTTATCGGTATCTTCGTCTTCCTTATAACATTTTTTAACCTCCCTATGTCCTCTTAAAGCTATGTTCTGGCGGGCACAAAATAACACGCTTCTAATTAGTGTTTTTAAAGTTTGTCTATTTTTTTCAACAGTTTGAGCCATATGCTCATTGATTTTAATAGATACAGAGCCCGATTTTTGGGAATCCAACCATCCCTTGTATTTTGTCAAACAATTTTTGTGGAAGTTTGAGTTTTCATGTTTTTCTGCCATTTTACTTACATTTTTCCAATCATTAAAACCTGTATTAGTAAGGCTTTCCCTGTTGTGGTTTTCGCATGTGGTTGGTTTGCTTATCTGTTGCAGAGAAATGATGGCAGAAAAAACAAAATATCGCGTAATTTCTTTCTAAAAAGTTGATGAAGGTTAGCTGAAGCGGAAATTTCTTTAATGAACATATGTATGTACTTAAAATATTATTGGCTTTCTTAAAAATATTTTCTACACTAACCTCTGCTTTATCTGAAAACTATTGTTTATGTATATTTTCTTCTATGTTCTGCATTTATAAAATGTAATCTATGGTAGTATTTATTATATTAAGAAAAGCAAAAACATATACGTAAAACTCATTAATTTGTTTTCATTATTAGCAGCATTTTTACTAAACATACCCTTCAAACAATAATAAGTAAACTTGAACTTTGGTAACTAAACATTTTTAAGGAATGAATCAAAATTGTATTTTGCGTTAAACTGTGAGAATTTTTTTGACATATTTATTTGCCATATAGTATACCTACCTACGGCCTACCCGCTGGAGCCGCCACTGGGCTTAATCCAAAATACACTAAAGGGACGGTCGAACATAGAGGTGGTTCAATTTTGGTCTTGGTCTGCTTCTCTGGCTAATGAATCTGACCAATTCGACAAGTGGAGGGCATAATGAAGTCTAAAGACTTTGTAACACCATGCTGCCTTATGCCCATTGGGAAATGGACGTTAGAACACGCCAATGATCCCAAACACAAGTCGAAGTTGGACACAAAGTGGATTACAGAACAACCCAATAGAGAACCTGTGGGAAATTGTGAAGAGAAAAATTGGGAGCAACATCTTTAAGCACAAAAGTGACCTATTCGCTGGAATTAAGAGGCAGTGGAATGACATTTCAAATTCGTGTATTAAAAACCTTATAGCTTCGATGCCCAGTAGATATACAGCAGTTATAAAAAAAAAATAAAAGGTACACCATTAAATATTAAAATTTCCTTGCCTTGAAGTAAGAAAATAGTTTGAAATTTCGTTGTGAGATCTAAGTTGCAAATGTTTTGCATAGCAATTTGATCAACTATGAAAGTATTTAGTTATTTATTTTTTGTTTAAGTGAAGAGTGTTAATTATTTTTCCAACAATTATAACGTATTATCAAAAGTGTTTAGAAAACTAAAGAAAGAATTTTGCTGTTTGATTTTCTAAACATTTTTTTTTTTTATGAAAAATGTTGGAGGTTCTAGTTGCGAATGTTTTGCACAGTACTGTAGAAACATTTGGTGATGAATCAATAAATGCATGAGATATGAGCTGTCCCATTAATCATATGGGAAAAGGTAGGAAAAACCACCTTGGTGGACCACGGAGATAGGCAACTTAAGAAAAGAAACTAGAAGACTTTTCAATGTCGCCAAAAGAACTAGGAAAGAAGCTGATTGGGAACATTATAAGACCAGTCAACGTATTTTCAAGGTCGAAACACAACGAAAAAAACGTAGCTCATGGATGGCCTTCTGCGACGAAATAGAAAGTACAAATGTATCAGCAAGACTCAGGAAAATTCTGACCAAGGACAAGGATTCAGTCGCTCTAGGATCCCTCAAAAAATCTACAGGCAGCTGGACTGAATCCGGTGGCGAAACGCTTGAGCTCCTTGTGAATACTCACTTTCCTGGCTGCGTAGCTGATATCCGCAGTCCAGAAACAGAGTCTCATACGGAAAACCTAGTACCATCGGATATTATAACGGAAGAAAGGATAAAATGGGCCATTCACTCCTTTTCCCCGTACAAATCCCCTGGTCTAGACGGAATCTTCCCTATGATGCTTCAGAAATGCATAAACCTTATCATCCCACACCTAGCTAGCATTTTCAATAATAGCCTTAAATGGGGGTATGTTCCCTTATCGTGGCGTGAGGTAAAGGTAGTTTTCATCCCTAAGGCTGGTAAACCTAGCCATACGGAGGCCAAAGACTACAGACCCATTAGTCTAACATCGTTTATTTTGAAAACTTTTGAAAAGCTAATTGATATACACATCCGAAGCACCCTGAAACCGGACTATATATCGGAATTTCAACATGCCTACATTAAAGGAAGAAGCGTTGAAACAGCATTGCACAGTGTTGTCAGCGTCATAGAAAAATTACTGCATGACAAGGAATACACCCTTGCAACGTTCTTGGATATTGAGGGAGCCTTCAATAACGTAAAGAACGAAACAGTGAAGCAAGCCTTGGACGACCACAAAGTCGAAAAAGCAATAACACAGTGGATAATGTGTATGCTCAGAAAGAGACAAATTAACTCTGAGCTAGCGGAAGAAAGGGTAAGAGTAACCACATCCAGAGGCACCCCTCAGGGTGGGGTTCTCTCACCGCTACTTTGGGTTCTTGTCATGAACGGCATACTCTCTAAATTGAAATCAAGTGGAGTAAGGATAATAGCCTACGCTGATGATCTTGCATTACTAGCGACTGGCAAGTTCCTACCCACTATCAGTGAACAAACCTAATACGCCCTCTCGTTGGTAAGCAAATGGACTAGAAGCTGTGGGCTGACAGTCAATCCAGCTAAAACAGAACTAGTGCTATTTACTAACAAGCGCAAAATACCTGATTTTAAAATTCCTTCAATTGAAGGCTGCCCTCTTAAAATCTCTGATCACGCAAAGTATCTCGGTGTGATCTTAGATAAAAAACTAAATTGGGGCCTGAACACCAAAGATAGATTCAAAAAGGCATCGACTGCCTTTTACTCCTGCAATAGAATTTTCGGGAAAACCTGGCGACCAAACCCTAAAATTATCAGATGGATGTATTCGGCAATAATTATACCAATACTAACCTATGGTAATTTGGTATGGTGGAAAGCTTTAGAAAAGAGCACGAACCTAAAAACTTTGACAAAAATTCAAAGACTTGCGTGCACTGGCATTACGGGAGCAATGAGAATCACTCCAACTGCGGGACTGGAAGTTATACTCAATCTGATTCCCCTAGACCAAAAGTGCCCTGAGACTTAGTCAAACTAAAGCCTGGATAAACAGTTCCATAGGACATGCCCAGATCCTTCATAAAGTTATGGGTCATAGTACTACAGCAGACTATAAAATACCCGAACTTGATTTTCACAAACCATTCCAGGCTGCCATCCCAAGCAGAGAGGAATGGATAGATAATATACCATACTCCAGTGAGTCGTCAATAGCTATCTATACTGATGGATCTAAAATGTAGGGGCAGGCTTCTATTCCGAATCTCTCAAGTTGACCGCCTCGCTAAGGCTTCCAAACTACAGCAGCGTCTTCCAAGCGGAGGTCCTGGCAGTGACAACAGCTGCTAAAAAGGTATCAATAATGGCGATACCACGAGCTGATATCACCTTTTACATTGATAGCCAAGCCGCAATAAAAGCGATTACTGCAACTGCTTAAGGTTCTTGGCGCACAGCACAATATTAGACTCTGCTGGGTCCCAGGCCACAGCGATATACTAGGCAACGAGAAAGCCGATGAATTAGCAAGATTAGGGTCAATGCTTGACGAAAGCCAAGCTCAGCTAGTTAGCACCCCTACCTGTTATTTAAAACAGGAAATCTCAAAAAGAATAACAATTAAGGCCGATGAAAGGTGGAACCTTCTTGACACCTGCGGCACTACAAGAAAGATCTGGCCCTGTTTTAACAAACAAAGAACGGAAAGAATTATGCATCTACAAAAGGGATCACTTCGATCTCTTGTAAGCATAATCACCAGACATAATCTGTTAGGTTATCATATGAAAAAGATGAGAATCAGTTCAGATGATCTATGCAGAGGATGCGGTGACGAGGAGGTGCATGAAGACACTTCGCACTTTCTGTGTCACTGTCCCGCACTCTCCCATCAAAGGAAGAAACTGCTAGGCAACTTTTTCTTCGGGGATTTAAAAGAACTCTCAAGTACGCCAGGTACTAACATTCTGAACTTCGCCAAAGCCTCTAAATGGCTTGACTAACTGAACACATAGGTTTTTTCTTATTAGCTTGAGTATCAATACTCACGGGTATCACAATGGATCTGTATTGATCTAAGTGTGACGGATAAGACATCAACTGTCAGCCCCTCAACCTAACCTAACCTATGAGATATGAGTATGATTAACATTACTGAAGATATTAAAAATCGACGCTAACATTTGAAAAAGGTTGTTTCACTTTGTAATCTACATACTTAAAAACTTGCTCAGATAAAAAGTATTATGGATTAGTGTATGCAATTGCTTAATATCGTCAGAAGTAATGAATCATGGTCTGGATCATAAGTGTCCAATTAAACATTGCTCGACCGTGTTAATGTTTTAAGTTAAATAAAATTTAATAAAAGTTGTTGGTGCTTAAAGCACTTCCGGAAAAAGTAAAAAAGGTCGCCTATTTCTTTGCCAAAATCGCACGTCCATCCATAGCACCAACCTAAGACGAAATAATATGCATTGATTTGCTCAACACATTAGATCGGTTGGGTCATCCGCTTTTTTCTTGTTCCCTAAAGCTAAACAAAAAGTGCATATACAATGGTTTTCTTCACCAAAACAAGCTGTTGATGCAAAAATAAAGGGTGTCCCAAAATTAACGCAAGATTTGAATTTGCCGCCATTTGTGCAGTGAAGTGTTGGCAACCCTGAAAAAAAAAAACAATTTGACAGCTAACAGTATAGGGTTATTAAAAATGGAGCGTTACACGAGAGAACAACGTGTCTTCATTATTAAAGAATATTTCAGAAAAAAGGGAAAGCTTGGCGGCTGCAGTTCGAAAATTTCATACAAAATATGGTCGGAATAGTGTTTTAACTTCGTCAACTGTGAAGAGATTAATTGAAAAATTCATGGAGACTAGATCCGTTGGAGACGCCAAACACACTGGTCGTCCAAAAACAAGCCGTTCAAATGTGAATGTCGAAGCAGTGCGTGAGAGTGTTGCTGACAATCCAGGAACCTCAATTCGACGTCGTGGACAAGAATTGAAAATTTCAAGAACCTCTCTACAGCGTATACTCACCAAAGATCTGTGTCTTCATGCTTACAAAATTCAATTAACACAACAATTGAAGCCTAATGACCATGGACAGAGAAGAGAGTTCGTTGAATGGATTATTGAACATCAACAAATGGACCCTGATTTTTCGAGCAAAATCATCCTAAGCGATGAAGCACATTTTCATCTTGATGGCTTTGTCAATCGCCAAAATTGCCGCATTTGGGGTTCGGAGAACCCACATGTGATTGTCGAAAAACAAATGCATCCACAACGCGTGACTGTATGGTGTGGATTTTGGGCTGGAGGCATAATAGGGCCATATTTTTTTTGAAAATGATGCTGGTCAAGCAGTGACTGTTACTGGTGCTCGATATCGCGACATGATTACACAGTTCTTTCTGCCAAAATTGGATGATATTGATGTGTCCAATATGTGGTTTCAATAAGACGGTGCCACATGTCATACAGCCCGTGAAACAATTCAATTACTGCATGAGACATTTCCAGGTCGTGTACTCTCTCGTTTCGGTGATCAAAATTAGCCTCCTAGATCGTGTGATTTAACACCATTAGACTTCTTTTTATGGGGTTATTTGAAATCACAAGTCTATGTCAACAAGCCTACAACCACCCGTGCATTAAAGGAGGAGATTCAACGCTGCATCAACGAAATTCAGCCACATTTATGCAGAATGGTCATGGAAAATTTCAACAAAAGAGTGCGCATGTGCATGCAAAGCCGTGGAGGCCATTTGTCCGATGTGTTATTCCATACATAACCCTATCCTATGTACTTTACGAGTCAATAAAAATATAACTATCAAAAGACTAAAAACGGCGTTTTCTATTTAATTCAAATCTTGCGTTAATTTTGGGACACCCTTTATAAATTAACTCATGCAAAATATTGATTGATTGTTTTGGAGAATATTTTAAAAACCAATAAAACCATTTAAAATGACAAATAGTTATGATATCATTATCATTGCTATGCTGGAAATATAAAAAGTAACTTTCGTATCACCGATTAACATATGAATCGAAGGATAATGCACATTTGGGGGCATACAAATGGGGACAAGTAATAAGAAACACAGATTGTATTTATATACTTGCAGAACTATTGTTCGCTAAATATTTAGCAGGTTATTTTTTTGTCATCCATTATTTAAAAAAAAGGTTCTTTCTTTTTATAGTTTAAAATTTTACTTTGTTTATTCAACTAAGCCAATCAACTTATCCCGAAATTGAAAAATATTTTTTCTTTAAATGTTTAAAATAAATAAATTAGGTGGCGCAACAGTCCATTGAGAACCAGAGAATGTGACTTACAACTCTCAAACATTCCTGTGTGCGAGTAATGTTGTCAGGAATTTAGTGGACCAACAGTTTTAATCAATTCCTTGCAAAAGGCAGTATTAGTGAAAAAACTGGATATCACAGTCCAACGCACTAACCATCACACCACCACGGGTGCTACCGAAATGTATGGAATACAATAAAATATGCATCACTCATACACTTTGTAGTACTATCTGCTGATAAGAACAATAGTTGTTACTTTTTGGATCAACAATATGGTTAACTAAATCCATATGGTATTTACTTTGAGCCCGACACAAAAAATGTTCATACCCCAGGTCAAAATATTAACGTAAAAAAGAGGCTGGGATGCGACCCACACTGATAACTTCCCATCCCGTCTATCGATTTGTCTTGCTTAAAAGTTTGTCTAAATGTATCAATTCTTACCAAATTTGCGTTCTATTTTTTGTAGATTTTATTTTTTTTTATGAAAAAACGGACTGTTGGATTTTTATAAAAAAAATTATTGAATATAAAAAACAATATTTTCTGTGAAATAAAATAAGTTTGAAGCCAATATTTTTAATTTTTGAAAAGCTATTTGAGCCGAAAATCAATTTTTACCAACTTTTATTAATGTTTTTGTTTAGGTTTTTATTTTTTGTAAAAAAACTGTCAATTCGATTTTTCTCAAAATTTGTCCTAATGTTGAAAACAATATTTCTGATAAGTTAAAATTAGTTAGAAGCCATAATCTCAAATTTTTGAAAAGATATTTAAGTCGAAAATCAATTTTTACCAACTTTTGTTAAATTTTTTTTTCGGTTTTTAATTTTTTGTAAAAAAACTGTCAATTCTATTTTTTTTTTCAAAATATTACTGAATGTTGAAAACAATATTTTTTGAAAGATAAAAGTAGTTTAAAGCCAATATCTCAAAGTCTTGAAAAGATATTTGAGTCAAAACTCAATTTTTACCAACTTTTTTTTTATTTTTTTTAGGTTATTATTTTTTGTAAAAAAAACTGTCAATTCGATTTTTCTCAAAATTTTTCCTACTGTTGAAAACAATATTTCTTATAAGTTAAAATTAGCTAGAAGCCATGAAAAGATATTTGAGTCAAAACTCAATTTTTACCAACTTTTTTTTTATTTTTTTTAGGTTATTATTTTTTGTAAAAAAACTGTCAATTCGATTTTTCTCAAAATTTTATCAGATGTCAAAAACATTATTCTTCATTGCACAAAATTGTTTTGGAAATGAAATCATATTTTAGTCGTAAAATTTTCGAAGTGACAAATTTTTTTTTTCAGTTTTTTTGATTTATAAAAAAAACCGTTAATTGATTTTTTTTCCAAAAATATAATTGTTTTGTATCACGTTACAATATATAATACAAAATTTAATTCAAGTCGCTAGCGTCATTGGTTCATGAGATATTTAGGGTTAACCAAAATTTTCACCTTTTTTTTAAACTGCTATGGTAAAAAAACCACCCACGCAATTTTCTTGAGAGCCCTTTCTGCATCTTTCTGCCTTAATATCTGTATAACAAAATTTATTTGAAGTCGATATCTCTTCTGGTTCTTGAGCTATAGACGACGAAAAAAACGTCGCGAACGTACGAACGTATGTACGTACACAAGCACGCACAGACATCTTTCTAAAAATCTTTTATTTCAACTCTTGGGACCTTGAAACGTCGAGAAATGTCAAAATTTTCAATTTGTCAAATCGGACCCATTACGATAACTTCCTATGGGAAGTTAATAATGTAATTCATGATGAAATATTCGTATAAAATATAAAACATAGAACATTTATTTGAAGAGGCTTTGTTTTTGGGCACTTGACTCATTATCGGAGGAACAACTTGCATTCTGCCAAAAGTCTTAAAGCCACAACAAATTACTTTGTTTATTATTATAGGTGTAAGAGTTAGCAAAGACAGTAGTCTTTTTATTTAGTTAGATCAACGAAACAACTCCGGACTAGCGTTTTGAGTGAAAAGTGGAATTAAAAGGCTTTCACTCCTAATATAGCGCTAATTTGATAATTAGCAATAATTAAAGATATACAAATGTTAGTTATTGCATAAAAATACGTTTATTAAGAAATCACCTAAAACACTTCTTTTCTTTTTAACCGTTTGTTCTCGAAAAGTGTCAATTATACAGTCAAACTTCCCTATAACGAACTTCTACATAACGAAGATCTCTCTATTACGAATTGATTTTGAGTACACATCTTTTTGGTTTTTTTTTTGGTGTGTTTTGATCTCCTTACAACGAACAAATTTTATTGCTGGAAATCCAAATCTCATACGTTTTTGTTTCCACATAACGAATTTTTTCAAATAATTTTCTGTTAAAAACAACAGCATGCAGAGGAAAAAAAAACTTATAAGGGGATTTCCCCAAGATTTTAAATGCAAGCATTCTACGTTCAGGCTTCAGTGAATATAATTGAAAATGTCTCGAAGTAGCATTTCTCTTGAGAAAAAGTTGTTGATAATTAATAAAGTTGAAGAAAAAAAAAAAACAGATATTGCTAAGCAATTTGGAATTCCTCCCAGTAGCTTATCAACAATTTTAAAAAACAAAGCAGCGATTTTAAGTATCTAATGTAAAAGGCGAGGAATTAAGCACTAAACGCAAAAGACTTCGAAAATGTCTTTTCGAGGATATTGATGAAGCAATGCTGAAATGGATAACCGCCGCTGGTAGGAATATTCTTGGACAAAAAATGTGCTTCGCAAAAGAGAAGGTTCTTTTCTTGTTGAAAACAAAAAATTTCTGTATAACGAATTTTCTATATAACGAAATAATTTTCTGGTCCCGTGCAAATTCGTTATAGGGAAGTTTGACTGTAGTTTGAAAAAAAAACTTTGTTGCGTCATAAAATCGTTAGGAATAATCGAATTCATATTGATTTGATTATTTATTTAAATCGCTTAAAAGCAAAGTGGTAAAGTTGCTTTTGGATGGATTTTTTTCTTTTAAACTTTTATAATTTTTTGAAGCAGTGCATACTCACCATTCGTCTTTGAAATCCAGATGGAGCATTTCGAAAACCCTTTATTGCTTGAAAAACTCCACCTCCAATCAACCCAATAGCAAAGGATTTACCACAATCGTCAATGATTCTCCAAGGACACGGTTCTCTGGCGTATTTGTCCATTTTTGTTTTGTTTACTTTCGATTTATCTACAAAAAAACAACAACAAATGTTTTATTAATAAAAGTCAGGTAATTTCGAGATGATATTTGTAATATTCGATTATTCGAAGAAATTATATAATTTAATTATAATTTATTTTTAAATCAATCTTACTTTTCTCAATAACAGCTCGAACTGATCGTTAATAATTTTCGTTTTATTGATTTGAGTTTATTAAAATGATGAATTGATTTAAATTGATTGCTACATTAAATTTAAAAAAATACGACTTGAGTGGACTTGTTCAAATGGTAGACATGTGCATTCAAGAGGACACAAGCGTCTACAGGTTTTTCTCAAAACCCACCTCTGCCTATCAACTTCTACTCTCACCTCCCCGTGGTGAACATCGGGTGCCTAGTACCTCAACTGGAGATTGGGTTCTAACCCCAGTGGAAGGTAGTTGGGGGCAGCAAACGAGAGAGGGGGGGGGAGAGGTGTTTCCACTAAAGCACCTCTCCTTATCCAGACGGCAGCGGAGGAATTCCCGAGATGGAATCAACGGTGGCGTCTACAGTTCCAGTAAGGCTGAACTACTTAGTGAACACCTTATAGGGCTTCTACGACTTATTCGGAGCCCAGGCCTATAAGGAGCGGTTTATCTGGCTCCCCGTCCTTGGATTTATACTAAGGATCTGACCCTCCAGGTTGGGGGTTGTGCCGTCGGGGTGACTTCCTGGCCACGTAAAAACATCATAGTTGCGAAGCACCAACAAGCCTCGGATACAGACGGATTTACTGTTGACAACCTAGGCAAACGAATTAAGGACAACGAGTTTCGTATATGCACGTGGAATGTTAGGTCAATTAACAGACCACGTGCGGCCGAAGAATTAGCGGAGGCCCTAGACTGCTATAAAGCAGACATCACCGCCATCCAGGAAATACGATGGGATGGGCCGGGCAAAAAGAGGATGAAAAACTGCGACATTTACTATGGTGACTGCTAACGAGAAAACCAACAGTGCTTATTTGGATGCGGCTTTGTCATTGGAGCCAGACTTAGGCAAGAAGTCTTGAGCTATAGGTGCATCAACGAGCGCCTTATGACCATCCGCATCAAGGCTAAATTCGGCAACATTAGCCTGTTATGCGCGCACGCGTGGTCTAGAAGAAAAAGTGCATAGAATTTCAGAGAATTTTGTAACGAAAGCCCCACAGCAGAGAAGGGTGACAACACCAAAGATATGTTCTTCGAGTTCTTAGACAAAACATATGAGCTACGATATTAAAATTGTCCTGGGCGATTTTAACGCCTAGCTAGGAAGGGAAGACATCTTTGGTGGAATAATCGGGAAAAACAGCCTGCACGACAACACTTCCGACTACGGATTCAGGCTCATAGATTTTGCTGCAGGGCGAAACGTCATGGTAGCCAGTACGCGTTTTCCACACCTCAACATCGACAAAGGAACTTGGAGTTCTCTAGATCAATCTACCGTCAACCAGATTGATCATATTGCGATCGACGCCAGTTACGCTTCCAGCATCATGGATGTCCGAACTTTCCGAGGAGCTAACATCGACTCGGACCACTACCTCGTTGTAGCTAAGGTAGTACTTCGGGTTTCCAGACCCAAGGCAAAACAGGGAGATACTGGGAGAAGGTACAACGTCGAACGGCTACAATCGAAAGAGATCGCAAAATCCTTTTCCGATCGAGTTACAAGTAACATCTCTCGAAGTTCTCTGCCGCCAACACAATGTATCGATAACCAGTGGCAACATTGGCAAGATGCAATCAGAGAGTGGGTGTCAAGAAACCACCAACAAGGAACCCCTGGTTTGATGAGGAATGTCGGCAGGCAAATGCAGCCAAACAACAGGCACGCAAAGCGGCGCTGCATAAAAGGACGAGAGCTGCTCATGAGCTCTACGAGCAGAAAAAGTGAGAGGATGAGAGGAACACCGACTTCTCAGAAGGAAGAAGAGAGAGCATGAGAGGCGTGCGGTCAAAGATGTTGAGACGTTCAGAAGCAGGAATGAAGTTCGAAAGTTTTATGAACTGGTGAAATGAAATTCACAGGTACATAAACCCAGAGCCGAAGGCTGCAAAGACGAAAGTGGAAACATCATAGTGGAACCGCAGTCAATGCTGAGGGTATGGAAGGACCACTTCTGCAGACTGTATAACGGCGACGACGAACCAAATTCCGCTGCCAGGCAGAATGATCCATTCAACATAGACGACGAAAGCCAACAATCCCGACCTCCCGACTTAGACGAAGTAAAGATTGCCATATCTAAGCTGAAGTCTAATAAAGCTGCTGGAGGAGCGGATGGCTTGAATGCCGAGCTCTTTAAAGCAGACGGAGATAAGTTGGTTACGAGCATGCTCCAACTTATCTGTAAGATATGGTCGGAAGAAAGCATGCCCGATAAATGGAACCTCAGTATTGTTTGCCCAATCCTGAAAAAAGGAGACCCTCTAAACTTCACCAACTATAGAGGAATCAGTCTTCTTAACATCGCACAGTGTGGTATTTTGACCTGAAACGTGGCCATAAATCAATTTTGTCAACTTTCACCTTCAGGATTAAGCATGTGTCCCATAAAAGGTATATATTCAGGCTACTTATTAGTGAAGTCTATCTATAAATTCGTCACCCCCGTTCGCGACACCATCAGTTGCAACTTGCACTTTTTGAATAAGCACGAGTTTGTTTGCGATTTTTAAAAAAAGTGTATTTTCTAAGTGTTTTTTTTTTAATCTTAAAAGTGACTTTTGTGAAAAAATTTGATATGGATATCGAAATCAAGGTATGTACAATATTTTAAGCAAAGAAATTTTTATATATTCAACTTAAGTTCTTCATATCGATGAGAATGTACTTACAAAATTTGCACTTTTTCCGTTGTTTTTACCAAACATTAGTGTTTTTGAATATTGGCAACACCCCGCAACAAAGTTTGTCATATATATTATTTAACTTCTGGATATGTTGAACAATCCTGCATTTCAGAACCATTCACAAGTTTTCACCTAAGAAAAAACAAAGCATTTGAAAAAAACTCCTTTCAAGCGACCATAACTAAACATTTTTTATATTATTCGAGATGACTCTAATTCCACCTAGTCTCTGACCAGGAAACAGCTCCATGAGTTAGTAAGAGGAAGCTCAAAAAGACTCCTTGACGGTAAGCTTAAAGATTTGGATAAAAAATGTATGGATATAACAAACTGTCCTCCAGAGAAAATAGATGAACTTAATGAAATTATCAAGGCGTTCAAAGAAAACTATAAACGGAGATGGCAACTCTGCAACTGCACAGAAAAGCGTTTCTTGGATAAGAATGAAGAGTGGCTTAGCGAAGAAGTAACGCTACCTGTTGGCATACTTCCCGGAAAGTCTAAAGGTCGCCCAAGCAAAGAGTTCGGGGAATCAAGTGACCGAACAAAACGTCGAAAAACAGAGGAACTTCGAAAGAGTGTGTCTTTTGATGAACTGACATACGCAGCACAGATGAGTCAACGAGCAGCGGGAAATATTGATGTCGCAAAAGTGATGGAGGTTGCGACCCAAACTCCAACCAGGGCTATGAAGCTCCGGAAAGCAGTTGCGATTGGCAGTAAAACCCCGAAAACTGAGAAACACACTCCTGAAAACGCTTTGAGGATATTCGTCGAAGCTAATTTAACTTCTAGTCAATACGAGTTTCACGATAAAATGGGCTTACTGGTGGACATTCCAAAGGCTGGGTATGGCAAAACTAATGATGGCAACACCTCGCGCAGATTTTTTAATAGCCAAGAAGAAGCAGCTTCCATTACAAGCGTGGATTTATCATTGATACAAAAATTCAAAATTATATTAGAGGTGATATCCTCTGGTTATGAGATAGATCTTCAAAAATTCGCAAAATTTACGATGGATACTGCTAAATATTACGTAAACTTGTATCCATGGCAGCCTATGTCTCCAACAGTGCATAAGATTTTAATCCACTCTACCAGTGTCATATCTCATGCATTGTTGCCAATCGGCCAGTTGTCCAAAGAAGCTGCTGAAGCTAGAAATAAGCATTTCGGCCAATACAGGGAAAACTTTTCACGAAAATTCTCCAGGACTGCATGCAACGAGGATGTGCTTAACCGGCTTTTATTGACGTCAGACCCTTATATCAGTAGTTTAAGGACAAGCAAGACAAAAAACAATCGTTTTCAAAGGAGGCTCTCGAATTTTTGATTGTAAATACCAATGATGAAGATGTTAATGATGAAAGATAAAGAATAAATAATAAAATACAAACTATAAAATTAAATTAATCCTGGTCATTTTTTATTACTTGCTATAAAACAAAAGTTGCCGAAGGAAAAACAAAAAAGGATTAATCTGTTTATTCAATAATTGACCTGTACTCATACAATATACAACTAATCCACATCTCGAATTCTTCGTATTTTGGATTAAGAGGGTCGCAGGTATTTTAGACTTGGTTACCTGTATACTGGGACATACAATTTTGGAATGAAAGTTGAACACCCGGATTAAGAAAACTTCACTCATAAAAAAAGGAAAAAAGGGATTTTCTAGGAAAAAGTATCTTTCAGTTTTTTTCTAATTTCTTATAAACTATGACATTTATCGGAATGAGGTTTTTTGTATTTGACTAAAAATATATCTGGTCATTGAATATTGACACAAAAAATGTCCTTGATAATAAAAAAAAATAAATTAAAAACCGAAACAACATTTTTTTTCCTAAATTTCAGCTTTATTAAAACTCGTGGGAACGCAAGCGGAATCGTACAAGTTGTTATAAAAAGAAAGAAGATATTGCTTGTATTCTAAAGATGAGTTTTTTACAAATTCAACGGGAATACCATCAATTCCTAGGGACTTATTGTTTTTCATATTAAAAAGAGCAAGTTCCAGTTCATTATATGTATATTGATGATACAAACATTTTCAAGCCCATTTCATCAATATATGACTCTTCAATTATTCAACATGATCTTGATTCAACTTAGTGTCTTAAAAATTGATTGGAACTTAATACTGCCAAGTGCTTATCAATTACATCTTAACGTAAAGGTTTAAAGACTCCTCCCGTCTCTATCTTTTGCACAATCAACCCATATCTAGGTACCTACTGTTAATAACATTCGGGACCTTGGTATTTTATATTACCAAGAGCTAAATTTCGTCTGCCAATAAAGACGATATCATTTTCAAAGCCAACATAGCACTTGGTTTCGTTGAACGTTGGTCTTATGATTTTACATCCTCTAGACTTTCTTCTTAGGACCCACGTTAGAGATAAGCTATTTAACAAAGTTCCACAATCGCTACAAGATCTTAAATATGGAATTCGTAAAGTCGACATACAGCTTTAAATTTGCAAATATTACAACTTCATCGTCTACAAAATCTTCTCTGCCATAATATGTGAACGTCTAAAACCCATCGTCAACAACCTGATAGGTCCTTATCAGTGTGGTTTTAGATCAGGAAAGTCCACAGTCGATCAAATATTCGCATTATGGCAGAGCCTGGAAAAAACTCAAGAACACCAAATCGACACCCACCATCTTTTCATCGATTTCAAGGCCGCATATGACAGTATCTACAGGGACGAGCTGTATAGAGCCATGCCTAGTTTTGGCATCCCTGCCAAACTCGTCCGTTTGTGCAGGATGACCATGGAGAATTCACGCTGCTCCATAAAGGTTGGAAACAACTTAACAGAACCTTTCGATGTCAAAAAAGGTTTTAGATAAGGTGATGCGCTGTCATGTGATTTTTTTAACATTGTACTTGAAAGAATAGTGCAAAGCTCACACGTCAACACTAGAGGCACTATCTTTCAAAAGTCTGTACAATTACTAGCATATGCTGATGACATTGACATAATCAGAAGAACTCAGCGTGATGTCAATGGGGCTTTTGTGAGTATTGAGGCAGAGGCGGCAAAAATGGGTTTAACGGTTAATGAGGGCAAAACAAAGTACATGCTGTCGTCAAGAAAGGACCTACAACACCGACGTCTTGGTCAAAACGTCACTATCGATAGACGTAACTTTGAGGTAGTCAAGGACTTCGTCTACCTTGGCTCCACTGTAAACACAGAAAATAACACCAGCGCTGAAATCAAACGAAGAATAGCTCTTGCTAACTGCTGTTTCTTTGGGCTAAGAAAGCAATTGAGTGGAAAAGTCCTCTCTTGAAGGACCAAAGTGTCGCTATATAAGACCCTTATCATCCCCGTCCTGCTATACGGTGCAGAAGCATGAATTATGACAAAAGCGGATGAAAGCACCTTAGGTCGTTTTGAGAGAAAAGTTCTTCGTTTGATCTACGGTCCCGTATGCACCGAAGGGGAGTGGAGGAGAAGATGGAACGACGAGCTGTACGGACTGTACAACGACGTAGACTTAGCCAGAAGGGTAAAAGTCCAACGACTAAGATGGCTGGGTCACGTAGGGCGCATGGAAACCAATGCTCCGGCCCGGAAAGTCTTCAAATCCACACCCACAGAACAGCGCACTAGAGGAAGATCGCAAATCAGGTGGCGCGCACAAGTGGAAACTTGTAGCGCGAAACTGGAGACATCTAGCTTGGGACCGAGCTAGATGGAGAAATTTGTTGGGTGAGGCCCTAATTCACACAGGAGCGCCACCTTAAGCAAGTAAGTAAGACTTGAGTGGATACTTACGATATTATTCACGCTCTGAGGAAAGTATTACTTGCGATAGCCCCCATTATCCTTAAACATCTTACCTGGATATATTTTTTTTTTAAATGATATATTTTTTCAATTAAATTTGTATTCAAACTGTATTTATGTCACTCTAGCAACAATATTTCCCATTTATAGTTATTATTTGCGTCAAATGAGGGAGTTTCCTTCTTTACGATTTATATTTTTAACGAAAGAAATTTCACACTGTCAATCACTAGAATCATGCCACGACCGTGTTTGCCTATGCAAACGATTTGCTTCTGTAATTACAAAAAAAGGAACAAATTCGATTTCATGCGTTACAGACTTTAATAATATCGTTAACGCAAAATTTCTTTCGTTTTTGAAATAAAAGAAACGTTCTATTTCGTTTCGGTTTAAATAGAATCTGGACCCAGATATTTCCGATCGCTAATGTTGTAACGTTTGTATGTTGTCAAAGTACAGAAATCTTTGATATAAACCATACCAAATTCATGAAAAAATGGATGGATACCACGCTGCCAAAACTCTCTAAACTGTTCTTGTTCTATTATTAAATTAAAAAGAATTAAAACTCCTAAAATCCGATTACTGATCGTAATGATTCAAATGTCTTAAAATATGAAAAATTGACTTAAGGGGTTTTAATATAACTTCGACGATTGAATAGTGCCAGAATTTGAAAACATTTATGCATAGCGATGAAATTTAATTATGTTATTCTCAACTTCCTTATTCCAGTTGTTCTCCTTGGTTCTCGGACTCACACAAAAGTTCAACATTTCACTCACTTTACCATCACTGCTGAGGCTGTAAGTGGCTCAAGACGTCCAACAGTGGCAAGTCCCAGACGTGTAGGACGTTTCCAACTATTCAGTGATTCGCTCACTAAGTTCAATGAGAAATGTGTGAATACAATTTCGGAGGCTGACGATCTGCCAAAAACCGAAATTCAAGTAATGTGGGTTGCCCCCGAAGCCGGATCGGGTTGTGTTTCGATTTCAGCCATGGTCTATGAAGGTTCTCATGCTTGGTTCTCTGACGATGGTCGTCTAACTCAAAAGATGTGCGAAAGGAAATCCGATGTGAAAACAGTGAAGAAAGAATGTTGTGCCTGTGATGAAGCTAAATACAGTGTAAGTTGTGATTTTTTGAATTTTTGTTTTTGTACTAAAAGATTCTCTTTAGTTTGTATTCGAAGGAATCTGGTCGAATGAGACTCATCCCAAGGACTATCCTTTTGCAGTTTGGCTAACTCATTTCTCGGATATTGTTGGTGCTTCCCACGACTCCAACTTTACCTTTTGGGGTGAAAACCACATCGCTACCGATGGTTTTCGTTCACTGGCTGAATTTGGCTCCCCGTCTGCTCTTGAAACAGAACTTCGTGGAAAGGGTTCGAGATTGAGGACTCTCATTAAAGCTGCAGGCTTATGGTATCCAAATGTTAACCAAAACACGTCGTCAAACTTTAGGACCGATCGGAAACATCATAAGGTCTCGTTGGTTTCCATGTTTGGTAAGCTTAAAGCTCTTAAGGGAAAAAGCTTGGTGAATGTTTACTAAAAATAAAACTTCTTTTTTCAGGTCCATCTCCTGATTGGGTTGTTGGTATCAGTGGATTCGATCTTTGCACTGAGGACTGTTCGTGGAAGGAATCAATGGACTTTGATTTGTTCCCATGGGATGCTGGTACCGATAGTGGTATCACTTACATGTCTCCAAATATTGAAACCATCCCCAGAGAGAGAATGCACAAAATAACAACCATGTACCCTGAAGATCCAAGAGCACCCTTCTACAACCCCAACTCAAAGACAATGACTCCTTTGGCTAAACTGTACATTCGCAGGGAGAAGATTATCTCAAGAAATTGCGATGACGACTTTTTGCAAGCTCTCCAGTTGGATGTTTCTGATGATTCTGAAGATCAGGATACAAGAAGTAAGTACACAGAAAAAGAACTTTAAGCTTCCATATTTAAGCTTTCTCTCTATTTTCAGGTGAGTGCAGAGTAGGTGACTACTCCAGTTGGAGTCCATGTTCAGTAAGCTGTGGCAAAGGAATACGAATGAGAACCAGGGAATACCTTAATCCTGATAAGGCTAAAATGGCAAAATGCAGCCGTCAGCTAGTTTCCAAGGAGATGTGTGCTGCTCCTATTCCCGAATGTAGGTAAGTGTGGAAGAAATGCTGCGATTTTACTAAAACCATTATCACTAAAATGTTCCTTCCCTTTGTTGTATAGCGCTCCCGCTGAAGACGACGACGAAGGTGAGAACCTTGCTAAGAGTCAGATTTCATCCAACGATGATGGTGAAGGTGCTGGTATTTGTAAAACAACTCCATGGGCAGATTGGTCAGAATGTTCAGCAAGTTGTGGAATCGGTATCACAATGCGCACTAGGACCTTCCTTAATCATTTGGGTAGGAAACGTTGTCCTCATGTGACTATTGTTGAAAAGCAAAAGTGCATGAAGCCCGATTGTACCTTTGAACAAGTCGAGTTGCCAGATCCTCTCTGTCCCACAACACAATGGAGTGATTGGAGTCCTTGCACAGCTACATGCGGTCGTGGAGTAACTATTCGTACTCGTTTAGTGCTAGTTGAGGAAGACATGATGGCCAACTGTACCGCTCGCATGGAGTTGAACCAACAGAAAGAGTGTACTGTTCGTGCCGATTGTACTTTGAGCATGGATTTGGCTAAAGGTAATGGGGAAAAAGAAGCTTGAAAGGTTTTTTTTTTTATTAATGAATATGTTTGACTATAGAAATCTGCCGTGAGAAGTCAGATGTTGGTCCATGCCGTGGATCTTACACACGTTATGCCTACAATCAAGACATCGGCCGTTGTGAGTCCTTTACTTACGGAGGATGCCGTGGTAATCGCAATAATTTCCTTAGCGAGCAGGATTGTATGAACACCTGTAAAATGTTAGGTAAGTCATTATAATTTTATCATTCATTCTCGATTTAAATTAACCTCAAATATTCTCGCTATAGGATCATCCCAACAGGAAACTTATCGTCCGTCAACAGAATCAGCACCAATCTACCCTAAACAGGTTCTTCAAAAACCTCCATCAAATCTTGATTTGCCTGAAGGATGTGTCATGTCAGAATGGTCTAATTGGTCAGAATGTAATGTACGTTGTGGTCTTGGCTATTCGGAACGTTCACGTTATGTTATAAGTGAACCAAAGAATGGTGGACAGCCATGTCCTAAGAGAACTGTCAAACGTCGTAGATGTACTATGTCAGATTGTTAATTAAAATGTCATGTCAACTCATAATTTTTAATACAGCAACTAAAGAGCTTTTATAAGCTTGAGTTTTGGTTTTTTAAATTATGTTTTTTATTTTTTAAATGTTTTTAATGCAATGTTATATTTTGATATAGAATGCAATAAATAGAACGAAAAATAATAGATTTAGTGTTGTACTTAGGCAACTTTACTTGCTTGTAATCAATTTTCTCAATTTTGTTTTTAAGGCCTTTTTATTTTTATAGCAAGACAAAAGTAACCGAGAACCTACGACAACATTCATACATACGTCGATTTTGAATTTTGCAATGGGCGGAAATATATAGCCAGCTAAGGCATTCAGCATTAGATAACTGTCACCTATCATTTTTAAAGCTCTCTTTTGAATTATTTACAAGACACCCAAGTGTGTTATTGAGGAACTAAACATTTTATAATAAAGTAGACAAAATTAGAAGCCAAGCTCTAACAAATGGCTTTGAAATGTCAATAAATTTGACTTTCTCGAAGTCGAAAATAACGTAAAGGAATATACGCTTTACATTTTAATTTCGTTAGGAAATGTTGACCCGATATATCGAATTTTAAATTTAAAACTTAAATTTCCAAGCTTGAACTATAAATCGCATCAATTGCTTAAGCTGTAGGAGCAAGGATAGACGGACGGTTTTCTAGGAGGGACTGTTTGATTTTGACAGCTCGTGGCGGCCATATTGTTTCTTTAACTTTCTGTCAAAATAGGTAATCTTTTAATCGGTCACTTAAGAAAAATAAAAATAGTTTCAACTATATGCACGAGTTTTGTGGGGTACATGGTCGTCCTTCCAAGTCGACATTGTTTGGTGAATTGGCGAATTTCGCTTCGTGATTTGGGCCTGCATCATACAAGATCCAAGTTGTTCACAACTTTTTGATGGCGATACGTGCCAGACAGCTCAAGACACAATCAATATTCTGTGATTTGATCGCTTAATACTTTTTGTTGGGCTTTCTTAAGTCGCAGGTCTATGCGAATAAGCCACAAACAAGTGCGGCCCCAAAAGATAAAATTAATGATGCCATCTGTCAAATTTAGCCCGATTTATGCACCAAAGTCATTGAAAACTGGACCTTTCGAATGTGCCATTTAAACGATGTTATATTTTACACATAATGTCAAAAACCTATTGAAAAAATACAATTAACGGTTTTTTTATAAATCAAAAAAACTGAAAAAAAAAAATTGGAACCTCGAAAATTTTACGACTAAAATATGATTTCATCTCCAAAACAATTTTGTGCAACGAAGAGTAATGTTTTTGACATCTGGTAAAATTTTGCGAAAATCTAATTGACAGTTTTTTTTTTATAAAAAATTAAAAATCTAAAAAAACATTACTCAAAGTTGCTAAAAATTGATTTTCGACTCAAATATCTTTTCAAAAATTTGAGATTATGGCTTCAAGCTAATTTTAACTTATAAGAAATATTGTTTTCAACATTCGATAAAATTTTGAGAAAAATCGAATTGACAGTTTTTTTTACAAAGAATACAATACTAAAACTTGGTAAAAATTTATTTTCGACTCAAATAGCTTTTCAAAAACTAAAAATGTTGGCTTCAAACTTATTTTATTTCACAGAAAAAATTGTTTTCGATATTCAGTAATTTTTTTATAAAAATCCAACCGTCCGTTTTTTCATAAAAAAATAAAATCTACAAAAAATAGTACGCAAATTTGGTTAAAATTGATACATATAGACAAACTTTTAAGGAAGACAAATCAACAGACGGGATGGGAAGTTATCAGTGTAGGTCGCATCCCAGCCTCTTTTTAATTTTGAAATCGACCTGCCGTGGCCGTCCGATGGAAAACCCTTTGGTTCCCATGTGTCGCAAGTAAAAAAAGGTTAGAACACACTCCATTAACATGACAATGACAGTTAGTTTGACAGTTATATCTATAGGAATTTGTAAACGCCTAAAAAATCTTCTGATATAAACAAACTCACCAAATTGTGTGTCAGCTTTTGTTTAAGGGGAAAGTTATAGCTATCATTGAAATCGATCCGGAAAAATTTTCGAATCGATATTTGACGGTGTTTCCCTTTGATTAGAAATAAAAATTATATACTGATCGATCGGAAATCACACAAAGAATTTTTTTTTGAGAAAAAAAGTGTAATTGCCCATTTATTTTCCTCTAAAAATATATTTTTCTATTTTCCGGACGGAAAATCATTTTCCTGAACAGCTGATACTTTTATGTTCAAAAGTGAAACGAATCGTTCCACTGATTTGTGTTCCAATTTCAAACAATTCCAATGACAGATTTCTGTCAGTAAAAATTTGTCGGTGGCTTTCAATCAGGAAATTTTTTTCAATGACAGAAATTTTTAATGAAAGCTATAAACGACCTGCCAAAAAAATTCCAATGTTTGTTTTCAATAATGAAAACCAATGATAGCTATGTATAACTGGCGCCTAATAACACAACAATTTTCATTTTTCACTTTAGCTTCAAGTTTTAAGTTTAGAAATACTTTGTTTTGAGACCAAATTATAGATTAAAAATAATTTAAAAAACAGTGAATAGAAACATAATTAGAAATTTTCGTTCATTACAGCAGTTCTATATCTAAGCGCAATTTTGTAAAATTCGCAAAGATTGACAACATTCATTTCATTCAATAAACTTATCACTTGATCTCCCGATAAAAAGTCTTTTCTGAATACATTCCTTCTGATTTCTCTGAGAATGGGGCATTTTCTCAAGAAGTGGACAGCATCCCCTCTTTCTGATAGGTTGCACATATTACACTCTAGGGGTAAATCAGGTCTGTGTGGAATGAAATTTAAATCTATTAGTTCACTACGTAGTCTGACCATCATAGAAATCACACGGACATTATTGGAATCCTTAAAATAGTTGTTCTCTGCAAGGTTATGATTTAATCTGCTGTAAGTTGTTCTGTACAAGGAATTAGACGCTTCAGCAATATATTCAGCTCTACATTTCTCATCAACCTTTAAAATGACTTCATATACAAGATGTTTTTAGCGGTTGTTAAATCCTCGATGGGTAAATTAAAATTAATTTGACATTCCTCATCAAGATCTTGCCACTATCGATACCAACTGTTTTGATCTTGTATGGCTTTTATGGCCACTCTTTTCACGAGTCGTGAATCATTCATTTTAAAAACGTTAAGCAAGAAGTCCGCTTGCAACTACAATATTTTAATAAACAAAGGAGAGAGACCCGTTTCCAGCATTATTACGTAGTTTGGCGTATTTTTCGGCAAATGAAATATTCTTTTAATCATGAGCTGCAGAGTTTTCGGTGAATGCGCAAACATGACTAAATCATCTGCGAACAGAAGTGCGAAATCCACTCCACCCGGCAGGAAGTCTATAAAAGATCACCTATGAATAGTGCAAACAAAGTAGTTCTTAAGGTACATCCTTGTCTCACTCCCGATGAGGTTTCAAACCAGACTGAGAGTTCTTCACCTGTCCATACAGCCGCCCTTGTTCCTTTATATAGGTGCCCAAGAACGCTACCAAAATTCAATGATATCCCAAGACTATACAGCTTATAGAATAGTGCACTTCGATCGATTGTATCAAAAGCTGCTTTAAAATCGATAAAAAATACATACAGCCTTTTCCTTTGTTTCAAGAAATTCTGTGCCAAGCTCCTGAGTATAAAAATGTTATCTATTGCTGAATATCCTGGTCTAAATCCAGCCTGGAACTCCCTTAGCAAGTTTCCGGTCTCAATCCAACTAACAAGACGCTTATGCATCATCGTTGTAAATATCTTGTAAGATGCATTTAAAAAGGAAATCCCTAAAACTGAATATTGAAATTAAACTATCACTTTTTGGAGGCTAAAATCTGCCTTATCTTTATCTATGTACAGTTTATACTTATAAATGTATCTACGATTTTGTACTTGAGTTTAAATTTATTGATGATGTACATTTTGTTTCTTTCTACTTAAACATCACTAAAGGGTTAAAAACTTGTTGCATAAATTTATATCGGTCAGGGTTTTACCTATACATATCTGAAAACTTTGTTGCTTACTTTAAAATAGATATCTATAACAATCAGGACGCCTCGATGTCTGCACATTATTTAAAATTGATAACTCTTTACCTTTTTAGAATGGATTTTTGTTTGTACGTTATGCACTGATAGATTTTGACCCTGAAGTGACAAAAGTTTATGTGTCCCTTTTTTCTCTTTGCTTTTTAGAAAAGAAAGTTTTTGAATTATAAAGAATATTGACCTAAAAGAGGAGAATAGTCTCAGGAGCCCATAAAAGTTGACTGAGTAAAGTTTCTTAAGAAAAAAGAATAGAAATATGTTTACCTGAAATCGAGAGTATAAAAGTTATGCACGCTTTAAGTGAAATATTGGCTGAAATTCAAATCATTTTCCCCAAACAAATACATTAACTATAGCTAAAGATTTTTTATGAGGAAAGTACTAAAGTGAGAATAAGAAGAACAAAAATATTCTTGAAAAGTTTGTAATAGTTTTTAAGTAACATAGGCTACAAAAAACATATTGGAACATGGAGATAATTATTTAATATAAGGCAGTCAATTTGGAAGTTTAATTGCGATATATTATTGAAACCACTTAAGAACATCACAATGGGCTATGGCAAGATAAATTTTAAAAATTCAATCGAACTGAATGAGGTAGAATCACTTTACATCGATGATACTTACATTTGACTTTCAAAAATGTGACCATCACGTAACATCTTCGCCCATTCCACACCTGCTTTATAATTTGTTTAAGGTTCTTCAGTTAAAGTTAAATAAAATGTGTTAAAGTCCTTTAAGTAATTTATGTTGAGCTGGTAACTTATTTCAAACAAATTTAACATCTCACTATGTCTTAACATTTTTGTAAAAGTTAAAATCATAAAATGTCTACTTTATGAGTTTATACAATTTAAACCAATAAACCCGTTTCCCAGATTGGCTGCGTTTTTTTAAGATACCTTATTGAACGAGTTGAATATTTAAATTGAGATAGTTGAAAAACATTAAAAATAAACATTTAGCTATTCTCAAAAAGAAACAACTAAAACACAAATTTTAGTTGATACTGTTAATAATTTACCGGATTTTTACCAAAACACATTCAAATTTGAAACCAATTTTCAAGTTCCTTTAAATTCAGCCATATGTTGTGTTGAAAGTTGGGATTTGATACTTTGTTTTTAAATACTTAGTTTATTTTATCGTTATCAAATTGTACTAATTTTTATATGTTTGATGTATTGAAAATAAATATTATTACTGTTCAGAATCTTAAAACATCAGGTTATGGGCCTTATCACGATCTAAATACAAAATAATAAGGAAATTTGTATTGAGAAAAGATGTCTGAAACGAAATTCAGTATTGAAAAGCTTCGGGGAAGCAAAAACTTCGAAGACTGGAAATTTTCCCTTGAAGCTTATTTCCAAATGAAAGGACTTTGGAAGGCTGTTTCTAATGGTAGTGAGACGGAGAAGGATGCAACGAAGCTCTTAAACGCAAAATCGGAGCTTATATTGCTTGTTGAAAGATCCATTTATCCTCATATAAGACATTGCAAAAGCGCTAAGGAGATTTGGGATTCTCTTCAGAAAATTTTTCAAGATTCTGGTCTTGTGAGGAGAGTTGGGCTCATCCAAAAGTTTTTTTCTACAAAATTGAAAGATTTCTCTACCGTAGATGCGTACGTTAACGATGTTTTAAATACATCGTACAAGCTCAGGTCTGTTGGTCTTAACCTAGATGAAGAATGGATAGGATCAATGCTTTTAGCTGGTCTTCCCGAAGAATACAAGCCAATGATAATGGGAATCCAAAGCTCTGGGATTCTTATTACAGGAGACAGTATTAAAACCAAACTTCTTCAAGACGTTAATTTGGATGCAAGTCAAGAAAATGGTTTTTTTTTGGCAAGAACAAGAAAAACTTTGGGAATAAGAATTTTAAGGGTCCTAAATGTTACAACTGCAACGAATTTGGCCATATTGCTGCTAAATGTCCAAAAAAGAATAAGAACCATCAAGAAAAGAAGAATGCGATGTTAGGATGTTTTTCGGTCACGGCTCTTGACAAAGAAGAATGGTATTTCCACTCGGGAGCGTCAGCTCACATGTGCTCAAATAGTGCATGCTTTTCAAGTAAGATGGAAAATCTTAATTCTGAGGTAATTGTTGCAAATAATTCAAAAATGCAAGTCCAAAGTATAGGTAAAGTCGATATAAAGGTATCTATTGGAAAATTCAAAGAAAGTGAGGTTGAATTTTTAGAAGTCCTTCACGTTCCTGACTTATGCATTAATCTTTTACCTGTCTCGAAAATTGTTCAGAAGGGTTTTTCAATGATATTTTCCAAGTATGGATGTTTAGTGAATGAAAGACCAAAGGGGTAATGTTGTTGCAACTGCAAGCTTGGTGAACAATATGTTCCGACTCAACAGACCACCCAACCAAAGTGCATATGTTACAAAAAATGTAGCTTCACACTTTGAACTTTGGCACAAGTGTGTTGGACATCCAAGTATTGAAACCACACAAGCTATGATTCCAAAAGTGGTGCAGAATATTGATTGCGATAGTTCAAAAATCAATTGCATCACATGTATCAAAGGTAAAATGGCACGCCTGCCGTTTAACTCAATTGGTACTAGAGCAGAATCAATATTAGAACTAGTACACACAGATCTTTGTGGTCCGATTGAACAAAAATCAATTGGAGGTTCAGAGTACATGATTCTATTCATTGATGATTTTTCAAGAAAAATCTTTGTGTTTTTCATTAAAAGCAAGAATGAGGTAGCGGAAAAGTTCCTTGAGTTCAAAAACTTTGTAGAAAGTCAGACTGGTAACAAAATAAAGGCCATTAGAAGCGACAATGGAAAGGCATATTGCAATTTTAAGATGAAGAAGATTCTAGCAGATGCAGGCATTCAACATCAAACAACGGTTCCATATTCTCCACAACAAAACGGGTTGGCAGAAAGAATGAATAGAGTCTGGTTTACACAAACGTTTTTGGGCTGAAGCTGCAAATACGGCAGTTTATTTAACGAATAGAACACCTTGCAAAGGTACAAAAGAAAAAACACCTGAAGAAATCTGGAGTGGAAGAAGAGTGAATCTGCAGCATCTTAAAGTTTTCGGTTGTCAAGCAGTTATTCACATTCCAAAAGAAAAGCGGACGAAACTCGATGCCAAAGGAAAAGAAGTAATTTTTATCGGATACTGCACACACTCAAAATCATATCGCTTCTATGACGTTAAGAAAAAAGAAGTCATAATAAGTCGAGATGCAGTTTTCCATGAGCAAATTTTTCCAAAAGATGGTGAGACAAACGATACATCTTATTGTGATATTTTTACAGGATATGATTCAGTGGGGAATGAAGACGAAATTCCATCAGTGAATTCAAGCAATGAAATACCAATCGAAATAAGTGACGAAACGGCAAGTGAAAACAGTTTTTCGGATGCCCAAGATGATTTCATTGTTGAAGAATCTTCAGAAGGAATCATATCTGAGAGAGGAATACGACAATCTACCAGAATAAGAAATCCACCTGAAAGATACGGTTATCTATCGTACGTGGCCAGCAACAATGATGAAGATCCAAAGACAGTCGCTGAGGCAATGAAGAGCGAACATATGTCTGATTGGAAAAAAGCAATGAACGATGCATATACAGCTCTTTAGAAAAATGGCACTTGGGAAATAGTTTCTTTACCAAAAGGAAAGAAAGCCATAAATTCCAAATGGACATTTAAGACAAAAAAAGATGCAAGTGGTAATGTCGAAAGATATAAAGCTAGATTGGTCGTAAAGGGTATTCGCAACGTCAAGGGATCGATTATCAAGAAATATTTTCTCCCGTCGTAAGGTACACGTCCATAAGGGTACTTTTAAGTTTGGCTGTACGATATGATTTGGATATCGATCAAATGGATGTTGTGACTGCTTTCCTGCAAAGTGAACTTAACGAAGAAATTTACATGAATCTCACTGAAGGTTATGATAATGTTCAAAATAAAGTATGTAAACTCAAGAAATCACTGTACGGTCTCAAACAAGCTAGCAGAGTTTGGAATAAGAAATTGGATGAAACTTTAAAGAAAATTGGACTTAAACAATCAAAAACCGATCCGTGTATTTATTACAAGACAAACAGCACAGGTAAAACTTTCGTCGCTATTTACGTAGACGACATACTGAGTTTTACAAATAACAAAGATGAAAAAAGAATTATCAAAGAAAATTTGGCTAAGTCATTCGAGATGAAAGATTTTGGAGAAGCTAAATTTGTGCTTGGTATGCAAATAACTCGCGATCGAGAAAAGGGAAAGTTATGGATAGACCAACGGACATACTTAAAGAATATTCTCAAGCGATTCAACATGGAGGATTGTAATCCGGTATCCACACCCTTAGATATTAACCAAAAGCTTATAAAAGAAACACATCAACAAAGCAAAGACGAAACTGATTACATGAAAACCGTTCCATATAAAGAAGCTATTGGAAGCATTTTATATGCAGCACAAGTAAGTCGCCCAGATTTAGCCTTTGCAGTGGGGGCTTTATCAAGATTTAATAATAATCCTTCAAAATCTCATTGGATAGCGGTTAAACGACTTTTCCGTTATATAAAAGGAACAATAAATTACAAGCTAGAATACACTCGAGACATTGATGTTTAGATGGATTTTCGGATGCTGACTGGGCTAGTGACTCAGATGACAGAAAATCAACTACAGGTTATCTCTTTAAATACCAAGGAGGACCTATTTCGTGGAATGCAAAGAAACAACCTACTGTCGCTCTTTCCACCACAGAGGCTGAGTATTTGGCCTTAGCCTCAACATCTCAAGAAGCACTTTGGCTTCAATCTTTATTGCGAGAACTAATTAATTGAAATCAAGAACTTATATTGCAATGCGATAACAAGAGTGCAATAAACATATCTAAAAACAACGTTTATCACGCACGTTCAAAGCACATCGATATAAGGCATCATTTCATTCGAGATCTTATAGAAGATAATAAATTAAAAGTAGAATATTTGAAAACTGAAGAGATGCCTGCTGATGTTCCAACCAAAGGACTCCCTGCTACAAAACATAACAACTGTTGTACTCTCATTGGTATAAAAGTATAAAAATCTAGTGGGGGTGTTGAAAGATGAGATTTGATACTTTGTTTTTAAATACTTAGTTTATTTTATCGTTATCAAATTGTACTAATTTTTATATGTTTGATGTATTGAAAATAAATATTATTACTGTTCAGAATCTTAAAACATCATGTTAAATCAGCTGTTCTGTCAGATAGCCACATACGAGTATACCAGAAATTCTTGGATACCATTGGATTTCTTTTTTGATTACCCAACAATTTTCGATTAGCTAACTAACAAAAATTTTCCGGATACCATATCTAAAGAATTTAAACGCAACCATTTAGGTGGAATGGGTTTTTTTCTTTATGAACTTAAAAAACTTAAATCATAATACAAGACAGAGATATATTGTTAAAATGAACTTATAATAATAATTTACTTGCAGATAATTTTATTTTGAAATTCCCATAGGAGAAGTTGTTGTAATCGGTCCAATTTGTCAAATTGAAAATTTTGACATTTCTCGATGTTTCAAGGTCCCTAGAGGCTAAATAAAAGATTTTTAGAGAGATATCTCTGCGTGCGTGTTTAACAAAGTTAACGGTCTAACGTCCGTACGTTCGGGAAGTTTTTTTTCGTCTTCCAAAGCTCAAGAACCAGTAGAGATATCGACTTCAAATAAATGTTGTTATATAGATAATAATGCAGAAAGATCAAGAAAGGACTCTCAAAAAAATTGGTCATAGCAATTTAAAAAAGAGGCTGGGATGCGACCCACACTGATAACTTCCCATCCCGTCTGTCGATTTGTCTTGCTTAAAAGTTTGTGTATATGTATGTATCAATTTTTACCAAATTTGCGTACTATTTTTTGTAGATTTTATTTCATTGAATATCGAAAATACGAGTAATATTTTCTGTGAAATAAAATAAGTTTGAAACCAATATTTTAAATTTTTGAAAAGCTATTTGAGTCGAAAGTAAATTTTTACCAAGTTTTAGTATTGTTTTTTTTTATGTTTTTATTTCTTGTACAAAAAACTGTCCATTCGATTTTTCTCAAAATTTTAAACAATGTTGAAAATAATATTTCTTAAAAGACAAAATTAGTTTGAAGCCAATGTCTCAAATTTTTGAAAAGATATTTACGTCGAAAAACAATTTTTACCAACTTTTATAAATTTTTTTTTAGGTTTTTATTTTTTGTAAAAAAACTGTCCATTCGATTTTTCTCAAAATTTGTCCGAATGTTGAAAATAATATTTCTTATAAGATAAATTAAGTTTGAAGCCATAATCTCAAGTTTTTGAAAAGATATTTGAGTCGAAATTCAACTTTTCCCATTTTTTAGTAATGTTTTTTTTAGGTTTTTATTTTTTATAAAAAAAACTGTCAATTAGATTTTTCTTAAAATTTTTCCTAATGAAGCCATAATCTCAAGTTTTTGAAAAGATATTTGAGTCGAAATTCAATTTTTACCAACTTTTGTTAAATTTTCTTAGGTTTTTAATTTTTTGTAAAAAAAACTGTCAATTCGATTTTTCTTAAAATTTTACTGAATGTTGACAACAATATTTTTTGCAAGATAAAAGTTGTTTGAAGCCAATATCGCAAAGTTTTGAAAAATATTCGTGTCGAAAGTCAATTTTTACAAAGTTTTATTAATTTTTTTTAGGTTTTTATTTTTTTGTAAAAAAACTGTCAATTCGATTTTTCTCAAAATTTGTCCGAATGTTGAAAATAATATTTCTTATAAGATAAAAAAAGTTTGAAGCCGTAATCTCAAGTTTTTGAAAAGATATTTGATTCGAAATTCAATTCTTACCAACTATGAGTATTGTTTTTTTTTAGGATTTTATTTTTTATAAAAAAAAACTGTCAATTAGATTTTTCTCAAAATTTTATCAGATGTCAAAAAAATTATTCTTCGTTGCACAAAATTGTTTTGAAGATGAAATCATATTTTGGTCGTAAAATTTTCGAGGTGACAAAATTTTTTTTTCAGTTTTTTTGATTTATAAAAAAACCGTTTATTGGATTTTTTCCAAAATATAATTGTTTTGTATCACATTACAGTATATATTATAAAATTTAATTCAAGTCTCTAGCGTCATTAGTTCATGAGATATTTAGGTTTAACCAAAATGTTCACCTTTTTTTTAAACTGCTATGGTAAAAAAACCACCCACGCAATTTTTTTTAGGGCCCTTTCTGCATCTTTCTGCCTTATTATCTGCCTTATTATCAAAATTTATTTGAAGTCGATATCTCTTCTGGTTCTTGAGCTATGGAGGACGAAAAAAACGTCGCGAACGTACAGACATCTTTCTAAAAATCTTTTATTTAGACTCTAGAGACCTTGAAACGTCGAGAAATGTCAAAATTTTCAATTTGACAAATCGGACCCATTACAATAACTTCCTATGGGAAGTCTCGACGTTTCAAGGCCCCTAGAGTCGAAATAAAAGATTTTTAGAAAGATGTCTGTGCGTGCGTGTGTACGTACGTTCGTACGTTCGTAAGTACGTCTGTACGTTCGCGACGTTTTTTTCGTCTTCCATAACTCAAGAACCAGAAGAGATATCGACTTCAGATAAATTTTGTTATACAGATAATAAGGCAGAAAGATGCAAAAAGGGCTTTCAAGAAAATTGCGTTTTTTTAAAAGTCCTTTCTGCATTATTATCTGTCGATAAGTCTACTGGTTCTTGAGCTATGGACGACGAAAAAACTTCCCGAAGGTACGCACGCATAGAAATTTCTCTAAAAATCTTTTATTTTACTCTAGGGACCTTGAAACGTCGAGAAATGTCAACATTGTCAAATTTCCAATACAATAACTTCCTATGGGATTTTAAAAATTATACCTAAAAAAACACCCTCTATAAAATACTGCAAACTACTTCTTCTAAGCTTAGCAAACATTTTTTTTAAATCAAAATTAAAGATGGTAGCCCTTTTTTACTCTTACAAGCATATATGCAGAGTTGCAGTCAGCGTTGCCGCTGGGCTTCACGAAAGTGTAATACATTTTCGTAACAAAAGCGAAAAAAATGTAACAAATTGAAAAAAAAAATGATTTAAATCAAAGAATGCACTTGAACTCAATTTTTAATTTTTAATAGGAACATAAGTTTTCTTTATCACAGTTTTTAAATTCAGTACAAAACTATACATTAAATAATAAGTTAATAAATTATTATAAGTAAGACACATTTTAAGTTTTACATAAAACGTGTTTAGGCAAATTAAGAAAATTGATCTTTTATTTGTTTTCCAAACATTATTGATTCAATGGTATTCAAGTTATACCTATTGGTTAAATTGGTTCGATCGAGTCGAATGAAGATGATTTCAACTTAATTTAGGACGTACAGTTGCGGTCAAAAAAATAGCACTACGATGTAATTTGTTACATTTTCAACGGTTAATATAAATGTGGTATACTTTTAATAACTATTACTGTATATTACCGTTCTATGGTTGTTTGCAAATATTCTCTCTGTGAGAATTTTCAATTAACAAAAAAAATAACGGCAGATTTGATTTGAGTAGTTTTTTTTTGTCAAATTAAAGCAGTCAAAATAATAGCACCGATGAGAGTACTCCTGTTATTTTTGAAATATTTTCTATCAAACAAAATTTTTTTACATAGGTTTGTACTATTTAACTTATTTTTAATGTAATTTATAAAAATCTTAAAAATATTTAGCAACAATGGGCCGTGGAAAACATTGTACGCCCGAAGATAGAAAAACCATTAAAAACATGATATCTAATGGGAAAACCTATTCGGAAATCAGGCAAATCCTCGGTTGTTCAAATAAAAAGATACGCAATGCCTTAACATTTACTGTAAAATCCGAAACGCGTGGGCGGAAGCGAGCAATGTCCCCTCTGATGGTGAAGCGATTGATTCGACAGAGCAAAAAGGAACCGTTTTTACCAGCTACGGAGCTGAAAGTCGCGTTGAAAGTGACAGCAAGTGTAGAAACAGTGCGCAGGCGATTAAGGGATAACGGTTTATATGCCCGCAGTCCAAGAAAGGTACCTCTCTTGACAAAAAAACATGTGACCAAACGGATGCAATTCGCGCAAGCCCATGTAGAATGGCCCATAACGAAGTGGAGGAATGTTCTTTGGACAGATGAGACCAAAATTGTTTTGTTTGGTGGAAAAGGATCACGGTCATACGTGAGAAGGCCCCAACATGCTGAATTCAACCCAAAATATACTACAAAAACAATCAAACATGGCGGATCTAGCATTATGATATGGGGCTGTTTCTCTTACTACGGTGTTGGTCCTTTATACTGGATAAAAGGTATAATGGATCAGCACCTGTATGTAAAAATATTGCAGGAAGAGATGTTGCCGTATGCGTCTGAAGATATGCCGCTGAATTGGGTCTTTCAACAGGACAACGACCCAAAACACACCAGCAAATTGGCCAAAAATTGGTTTCGGGATAATTGTGTGGAAGTTATGCAGTGGCCTGCACAGTCACCAGACTTAAACCCAATAGAAAATCTTTGGGCTGACGTAAAGACGGAAGTGTCTCGGTGCAGGCCAAGCAATAATAATGAACTTTGGGCTACTGTCAACACTTTCTGGAAATCGATTCCTGTTGAAAGATGCCAACGCCTCGTGAACTCTATGCAAAGGCGTTGTACTGCAGTAATTGCAAATAAAGGAAATGGAACAAAATATTAAATATGGCTAATTTTTAAACAGATTAAAAAATAAATATGAAATATTATAAAAAATAAACATTTTTTTTATTTTAAACGATGTTTTTATGATGCGGTGCTATTTTTTTGACTGGCAAAATTTAAAAATGCTTTAGAAAGTTAAGAAATCTGAAGAAATGGACTACATTTTAATTCCATTTTTTGTATAATTTATTTAAAGAACTGAATAAGGTTATTAATTTAACAGTATATTATTAAATAACATCTATTAATTAAGTTTTTCTGCATCATAAACTTTTTGATGCGTTGCAGTGCTATTTTTTTGACCGCAGCTGTAGGTGTACAAATAGGTGGAAGTGTTATTTAAGCGCACTTTACACTGATCAAAAAAATCATAAAGTAAATTTTTGAAGAAAAAAAAAAGTTTTGAGAAAAAAGTGTAACAAAAAGAAAAAGAAGTAACATAGTAACAAATACAAAATAAAATGCACGACTGGGTCGCACGAACTTGCTCCTGTATGCAAAGAGTCTGTTTAAAAAAGCACCTATATAAGATTTAAAATTATACCTTTAAAACAAGTTTGTCTTCAAAGATTTAAATGCTATTCGATTTGTCAAAAAAACCGCGCGATTCATCCCAAGACACAACTCATCCTAGGACAACTCATCCCGGAAATGAATTGGTATTTACAATAGTTATAGTTATAAACAATACATACATATGTACCAAATGCATTATCTAATTTGGATAAAAGATAGTAATCAGCCCTATCATGAATTCCATCGTAGTCGGAATTTTTACGAATCCCGAAAAACTGTATCATGAAATCCGTTCGTAATGCAAAATTGTATGAGATTTTCCACTACGAACGGATTTCATGATACAGTTTTTCGGGATTCGTAAAAATTTCCGATTACGATGGAATTCATGATAGGGCTGAATATAATAAAAGTTTTGTCAATGTAATGCGCTCTTTCGGGCTCACGCACAGGATTTGATCTGGTGAGATGGGAGGGGATTACATTTAATGCAGTTAAAATAATTTAAAAAAAAAAAAACTATTTTAAGATTCAAATCTTTACCTGAAAAATAAGTTTGTCTTCAAAAATTTAGATGCCATTTTATAAATAAAAAAACCCTTGATTTTTCAATTTTTTTTTTTGAAAATCGTTAGAGCGGTTTTTTTTTAAATTAATTTTTTATATATAAAATTTTTAAATTTTGTTTTAAAAATATTTTTGGTATGCAGTTGTTTAGTGATTGTTAATATACGCTCTACATTTGAATTTCGTAAAAAAATGTTGACCCGTTTTTGAGATATAGAATTTTGAAAAAAAAATTCAATATTTTTTTAAAAATCCAAACAATAAAAAATTTCACTTTTGATAATCAAATATTGTTAAGGCAAAATAAGAGCTTATTCAGAAAAAAATTATTGAAATCGGTTGATAAGTTGCTGAGAAAATTAAGAAACAAAATAACGGTTCTATGAGCGGTACCTTTCCTGAGCAATACAAAAATATGTTTTTCTTATGAAAAGAAGCCAAGTTTAAAAATAAAATTTTAGAGAAAATTTAAAAAAAATCTATCGGTTTGTTTTTGAGAAAATTCGAATTTTCGTTTTTTGACCAAAAAAATTGTATGGGGGCCACTGTTAGTTTTGGTCTTAAAACAAAAATGAAAAAAACGCCTAACGCGAATCTGCTGAAAACCTTAACTTCCAAGTTTGAACTCAATCGACCCAATTTTAGGCTGTAGGAGCGTGGACAGACAGACAAAACAGACCGGACGGAATCGCGGGACCCACTTTTTTCGACTTCTCTACCATCGTAACATCATGTTTGATTAAAATCTCGAGTTCGAAATTTTGCACGAATGCAAAACTTGCCATATAGTTCCTTTGTATATGTCGCAAGTAAAAATAAGAAAAGTGTAACACTTTTGTTACACTTGTAACATTGTGGCAACGCTGGTTGCAGTTGCATTGTAATAGATGCATATACACGTACTCCATATTTAACAAGTAAAGAGTATCTAATTAGTAGTTTTCGGTAAATATGCTTCACAATGGCAACCATAGAGGAAATATATTATCTAGAGTCCCGACTTAATGGGTTTGCTCTCTTTCGGCCTACAAACTAAATTGAGCGAATTTTGCCCATTAGCATAAGCATGTGTTAGTTGTCCCGTGCATTTCTAATGGGAAAATGCAGATTCTATGTAGTTGTTACGGGCTTTTAAGAGAGTTACCTCAAACAAAATTTGAGGGTGTTTCAGGCAAGACGGGTACCAGTCGGGACTCTAGATAATATATTTCCTCTATGATGGCAACCATATACATATGTATCTTATCTATCTTCATTTCATACCCGCATTCTCATTTGTACCTTACATTGTACTGTATTACATTATTTACAAAAAAAAATAAACAATATTGTTGTTTTTATTTTTTGCATTTTTCGCAATCGTAATGACATTCACTTTTCCCTCTCTATAGTCTCCAGTTACATCAAAACAACACGACAACAACAAACAAAAGTCAACCAAAATGTATCTGGAAAATATATCCCCCGCAACATTTTGCTTAAATAACCATGTTGCCAGTTGCATGCAACAAAACTCTAAATGTTCGTATGCATTTTTGTTTAATTTAGTTTGTATTTTTGTATATAAAAACATGTGTGTTTTATCTCCCCCTCTTATTTTGTTTATTTTTACCATTTTTGTCTTTTCAACTTATTCTTCTTCTTCCTTGTTCACGTTCGTTCAACATTTCAACGTCATTATTTCATTTTTGTTTAGTTATTTTCATTCGTTCGTCTTTATTTTCCATTTGTGGCAAAGCACAGTGGCAAAGTGTAGGACTGTAGCCTTATATTATCCAGTGTTTCTCATGCCTCGATATTTGAGAGGAAAACAAAATTTAACAACAACAAAAATATAGTATATATGGTTTGGTGTTGCTGGTGCTCTGTTTCTGCTTCTGCTGCTGCTCTAGCTATAGGTGGTAGGAGCTGTGAGCTGTGAGCTGATACGAAGATTTTTTCCCGTCCAGTGTTATTTTTGGAGTTCTCGTATCTGCATCTTGAATTCTTTGGATTTGGTAGTTAGATGTGAATTATTATTACTTTTGTTGTATATTTTGTGTAGGCTGTTGAATAAATCGTCTGTCGGATCTTTGTGCACCAAAAAAGATTCAGATACAATCGGTTATCCGTATCCGTGGGTATTTCAATTTGCAATTTATTCAAAAACGCAAAAACTGTGTTCTTATGCAAAGAGAAAAGCTTAAACTGTTCTAAGCCACAATCTTTTAAGAAATAAAATTTAGAATCACATTTAAATTCCTCATCCGAATCCAATCGAAATGTGGAAGAGTTTTTAAGAAGATAATAAATTTAAACAAAAATCTAGTGCCAACGTGAGATATCTTTAAAATCCATGCTTTAGAATCTCAGCTTCACGAGTGAATTAAATAAGAAGTGATAAATATACAAAAGAAAAAAGTAAAAAAAAAAACAACCAACAACCAACAAAACAAGAATTTAATTTAAAACCAGTTTTCCAGTTTTGTTCTTTCTACACACAGCATTTCCGAGTTTCAATATAAAAACAAACCAGAAATTACGAATAAACAACAACAACAAAAAATATATCTTTAAGATACACACCGTGTCAAGTCAAGATTTATGCAAAAAAAAAAAAAAAAAAACAAAATTAAAACAAGACCGAAGACCAACCGACCGACTTATGAATCATCATCGTACATATACATAGTATACAAAGAGTTTTGCTTTAAATTGCAAAGAGTTAAAAAAAAGTATAGTACCTTAAAGCCAACCTTTAAGTTTGCTAAAAATTTAATCCTTTTTTCTTTAATACGTCAGCAACCCTTTTTTAATTTAGTATTTTTCTTGTTGTTGTTGGTCTGATCAATTCCAAAACCAGTGTTCCAAATTAACGTGTTTTGTAGTCCATAAAGTATTAAAGGTACGTCTACATATACTACGTGTGCATTATAATTTCCGGTTCACAGTGCAGTGCTTCTGTGATGTGTTTTTGTTTTCTTTAATGTTTTATGGGTTTTTTCCCTTAATTTGTGCAGTGCTCGTTACTATTTTTTTTTTTTTATTTTTCTTTCTTATTCGTCTTCTCTAAAGTGTTGGGTTTCAAAGCGAAACAAAAAATTAAAAATTAAAAAGGAACCCTCCCGGAACGGATCGGCAAATGGAAAATCCACTTTGCAGTAAGGCTAAAGGCTAAGGCAACACAATTACACAATAGAAGTGATTTTATATTTGTGTTCGAATTTTACCTTCCTACGAAGAGATATTGCGATTTTTAATAGTTTGTTTGTTTATTTATTTTGTTGCTATTGTAAGATCTCCGGAAGACCTTTTTGTTTTTTGTGAAATTTTACGAGCCGCAAGCCGAAAGTTGATGGTTTTTAAAGTTTATAATTCAGTGAACGCAGCGGTTTAATTAAACTACAAATTTTATTGTCGAGTCATATAAAACTTCTTCTATCTGTCAAGTGGAAATGTTTGAACAAATTTAAGGTAAGTTCTGTTTTTAATTCCACAAAAATAAATTATTGTCTTTTTGATAAGCAGACGTTTTGAGAAATTTGCATAATGTCTAATCATATCTGTGAATAGATACAAAATAGAGAGAGGATTTTTCTTTTAAAAGTCTTGCTAAAAGTAATCATTCAATTTGAAGATTAAGCATTATTTATATCTCATTGGACTTGTTGAATTAAATTGATTCAAAAACACCCTAAGTAGCATTAAGGGTGAATTTGTTTAAAGTGGTTTATCTTTAATCGGCATGATTATTATACACTTCTACTAAACAATGCATTAAATGAGCTTATAAACTAAATTTTAATTAAAGAATCCACAAGCTGAGTTCTTAATATTGAACCTAATGTAAGCATGGGAAGATCAAATATATTATACAGATTTAACCTACTGAAAATAAAATGTCCCTAAGTTCATTTACAGAAAGATGTTGTTCTGTTTCGGCCTTTAAAGATTATTCTAAGAATATTGCTTTTAATCGGTTAAAATTTGACATACATTACTGAAACTTATTGAAATTCTTGTCAAGTGACGAGTTCTAATAAAATAACAGGTGGGACAGTTAAAACGTCAAATTTAATGACTAATTAATTTTATGACTTCTGGAGAAAATTTCTTAAATTGTTGTATTGTTATTTTTAATGACAGAACAGAAAATTTGACAGTTGTTGGTAGACGATCTTTACTAAAGGTCAGTACGAAATTTTTTTGTAAATCATGCTATAAAGTCAGATCAGTCAGTGATTTAAGTTTCTTATCAATATCAATTAAACATGAAAAGTAGCATGAAAAAGATAGTCGTCCGATTTAGATTTTTTTTCTCAAGCCAAAAAAAATCAATTGCTTGTTTAAAAACAAACCATTCACTTTGACAGCTCAATATTTTTAACTTAACTCGTGATGATTGCGAGTTTAGGAAATCATAACAATTTTTAGGTTTAGGGATGACAAAAGTCAACGATTGTTAACCGTAGTAAGAAAAAGAACAGACCACGACTGACAATGACGTTTCTTGTAGAGAGTTTTGTTACACGATTTTAAGACATTTGTGGCCATTTTTTTTTATTGTCAATATTGTTGAATCTGACATTTGCACTTGGCATATGTTTTTAAATATAATTATATTTTTGTCTTTTATTCTTTCATCAAAATAGTGCATGGAACTAATTTTTTTTTTTAAATTTAGTACAAAGATAAATAAATAAATGGACGAGTTTGTAAAGTTATTTTCTACCCTTAAATAAGGATTTAAGTCCTAACATTAAATTCAAGTGAAAATAAATATTAATAATTAAAAAAAAAACATATTTTAAAGGTACATCAAAAAAGAACATTATAATTTGTAATCAACATTTTTGGCCCTTCCTTGTGGTCAAAATTATTGAATAACATTTTATTAATTTGTTGACAACTTGTAAAATGCTTATTTTTCATGTGAATAATATGTGGCTTGTAGTGATTTTGAGTTTAAGACTTTTATTGCTAGAGGAGAAATAACTCTAAGCAATGTATCAACAACTATTTACACTAATTTCACGATACGATGTAATATGGGATAAATTGATATGGTTTGTGTTTGATTGTGTGTTGAATCTTTCAAATTCTTTTTCCAAAATTTAAAGTACAGTATTTATCGATTATAAGAAACACCTTTTTAAGAAAAATACTGATAAAAGAAAC
Source organism: Eupeodes latifasciatus (assembly GCA_920104205.1). Lineage (NCBI taxonomy): Eukaryota > Metazoa > Arthropoda > Insecta > Diptera > Syrphidae > Eupeodes > Eupeodes latifasciatus. The sequence goes on along the minus strand of OV049924.1, from coordinate 70,292,617 downwards.
ATTTCTCCGACGACAACTTTCTTTTTTCAATGTAAAATTGATTGGATTTAAGAAAATTGCAAGAAAATCATGAAATTCAAAAAACATAAACAGACCCTTAAGAAAAGTTCAAAGCAATCTATGCAAATGTCATTTCAATCTGACATTTGAAGAGAATTTCTGTTCAGTGTTTATTTGACATTTGTTGTGTGTTTGTTATTTGTTGGGGTTGTGTTTACCTTTGTTCAAAATTGGGTGTTTTAATTGTCACGTGTTAATTGTGTTGAATATTGAGCAGAGGATATATATTTTTGACACTCCTGGGTATATCGTGTTTCTTGTGTTCATATAAGAAACTTCCTTCTCAGTTTTAAGAAACAAATATTGTCCAATTTTTGAGTTTCTTATAAGCGTTATTGACTGTATCGAATTTCACGATGCGATATAATAAATGAAGTGAAATAAAACTAAATAATCCGATAAATTGATATGATTTGAATTTTCATGTCTGTTGTTCTTATACCTCATTCAAACAGTGGTATAATTAGCTATTTTCAAAATTTTAAGTACAAAATGTGTACTTGGGTTAAATCCCTATACACAAAAATGAAGTTATGTCACATATGAAATTATTTCCCCTGTCATTTGTCTGCATCGACATTTTCAAATTAATCTCTGTAAACGCCTCTGTAAAATCTCTAACTTAAAGGCAATTTTCGAGTAGGTAATTTGAATTTAAAGAAAGTCAAATCAAAGTTTGCATTTCTTTTACTAAAAACTATGAAGAAATTTAATCCCACATTTCCTTTAAATGTCACAAGTTCACATATATTTCATCTGTTTTAAGATTAAACCAAATTGTTCTTTTCAACTATCTTCGGTTTCCTGTGCCTGTTTAAAAAAAATATTGATCGATCCCTGACTTGGAATATCTCATAGTATTAAGTAATTTGATATGCATGTTGATTTTCCATATGACACCAAACCAACGACCACCACCACCACCACCGTACCTAACCTACTAATGGAAACCTTTTTTTTGTTGGTACTTTAGACATTTTCAGAAAGCAGGATCTATGCATGAACAGTACCCACATCCGTATAAATAACTTTCCCTTCATATTTTTGCTGTCGTTATATTTGAAATTCTACCTGAAATGTGAAATTTTGAAAACTGGAGTGCAAGTGCATTTGAGAAGAAAAATTGAAAAATGCATTCAATGTGTCTGATGTCGAAGCTATATGAATTATTGTTTTCTATATTTCACTTTATTGGACATGAAAATAAACACAAACCATTTTACGTACTTCAGAATTTGGAAAATGACCTCGTTTATTATTTTGATAGATTTAATTTTTGCTATTAGGGGAGGAGTTCGTTCGTTTAGGCACAATATAATAAAAACCATAATTTGGTTTTCTATTTATTTTTGAACAATTAGCCTATTTTTTAGGAAGTGTCTATATTTTCTGTGTCGAAGAGAATCTATATCTTTTTGCTTTGTGTCATAATGTCTCATGTGTTGATTCACTGTTTTTAGAACTGACTCATTTAATAAATTGCCTATACTTTGATGGCGCGGCGGCGGTGATGATCATGATGGCCAGACTGAAACCAAGCAAGCAAAAGAATGACTGTACAAACATTATTCATTTTGTTTTATGTTGCAGTTTGTCTTGTGTCAACCAACAAGTGTATAATGCGGTGGCGGAATAAGTCTTTTGATGGCCTTCTAAGCAAAATTATGAGTTACGTTTACCTACCATAAAAGAAGTTTTATTTTAATATTTTAAAAAATCAATATACAAGAAATTAATGGATTATTATTTTGGTCGAAGAACAAAAAACGATATCATTCAAATGACCGCAACTGTTATGAGTGCCTTACAAGCGACGAGCCAAAAGTGCATTAGTTTTGGAAAACATGACTTCAAAATTTGCACAGTTCTTGCAGTGAATCATAACAATTTCTAAGCTTTATTAAAGCGTGTGTTGTTACATTAATGGTTTAGTTTTTAATTGTCAAATGTCAAAAGTGACAGCTGTCAAAATAACGTGATATTGGAAAACTCTTTTATAACAAAAAAAGCCTCCTTTTTTAAGCAAAACCAAGTGTTTGGAAAGTTGGGTGTTTGATTCTAAAATATCTAAAAATCTCATTGCAAAATTATTCACTTAAAGTTCATTAAACTGTATGCAATATGCTTTGGTATGACTGTCCCAAGCTGTATTAAAATATAGTGTTGTCAAACTCGCTATGATTTACTTTACTGAAAGTTAGCGTTTTAACTGTGGTTCAGTATTTAACTCATAATTTAAATATTTTGGTTAAGTCAAAAGGTTTAAAGGGGCCGGCCGGTTATAGCTATAATTGGTTTTTATCATTGAAATTACTTTGAAAATTTTTGACAGCTCGTTGAAAATTTCTGTCATTGAAACAAATTTCCATGATTGATATCCACCGTAAAATTTTATCTGTCAAAAAATGTCTGTCATTCTGTGAAGTTTTGGACATAAAAGTTATTCAGGAAAATCAATTTTCGTCTTGAAAATGGATTAGTGATTTCCGATCAACAAATACATAATTTGAATTTCAAATCAAAAGGAAACACTGTCAAATATCCATTTAACAAAATTGCCTGGATTGATTTCAATGATAGCTGTATAACTGGCCCCTAACCGTGATTAAAAGTTCTTGTACTTAGTGTGCAAAAGTCAATTGTATTCTTAAAAAAAATTAGGCAGTTTAAATTAATTAATTACATGTCAATTCTTAAACAATTATTGTGCAAATGGACTGAAGTACTAGGTGAAAAAGACGTAGTTGAATTATTATAGCTTAGCGTTAATAGAATACAGGGTTGTATCGGAAACATAACGGCAAACTCATTGTACCTGGCAGCTATATTTTTAATCTAAAAAATGACATGTACAGCTTAAAGGTTACTACTGTCTCTTTTCTTTGAAGGTGACTAAGTATACTAGTGAGTACTTTACTCGTAAGTTTCAACGAAACGCATAAAGGCTTCTCTGGTAGAAAACAAATTGTCAAATTTAGCATGTGTCAAATTCCAAACTTCTAATAGACGTCATTTGCCGAAAATTTGAGCGGTAAAATGAAAAAAATGTACTCAATAGTACCCCCACCCTTAAAGGAGCGCGGCTTATATATTAGGTTTTAAACAGCTTTAGATAATTATTTTCGAGGCATGTATAAATTTATTATTGTAACGAAAGTCCGTATGAATTTGCATTACGTTATGTTCGTAACATTGAATAAATAATCGACTTCTATATTCTTCGTCTTTGCTGTGTTCTAATAGTGCTAATAAAGCGAGGCTCTACGAAAAGCAAAGGTCTATAGCTTGGTGGTTAAACACTTATACTAGGTTTTTAACGAATTTATTTACACTCTTTAAAGAAAGAAATTAAAAAGTATAGATTTTTTCCGTTTGGTCGGTCGGTTTTTATTATTTTCTTAAGGTTAAAGTACATAGATCTCGTTTTTTCAAAAGGAGATAAATATAAATCATAGCTATAAGGAACTTCCCAAATCTGTCAACTTCTTAAGTGACATCTCAGATAAAATGTGATCCATGTTTTAAATTAATGTTTTCAAAATCTTTTATTAGCTTCATCATAGAAATCATTTAAGGATACAATTTCACAATCAATCCTAGTATAACCATCCAAGTAACAAATTGCAAAATTTCATTCTCAAAAGCTTATGATCTTTGACGTTTCTAAATAAAAACTTTTTGTGAATAAGAGGAAATTTTGACAGAAGACAGACATTTTTATTTGTGATTTTGTTATGTCATGTTTGGGTATTTCGTGATTTATGCTTTCGTTTGACTTAAATAGGCTTCACTTTTCGAAATTACTTGAAAGTCCATCCCTGTGCTGTAGGGTTTTTTAGTCTTTTTCTGTTTATGAGTCAAAAGGTACAGACAAGAAAAATATATGCTTAATAATGTCAAATGATTACACTATTGTCTACTTTTTTGTTTTGTATATATTATTCATTTTTTTATTTCTGCATGCATGCAGATGCAAGTTGTTCTTTCTTTAAATTCTTCCTATTAGTCATAAGCTCAGGAGGTCACTAGCCCTAAGTACTGTACGTTACGTGTATAGTACCTTTCTTTAAATGGCATTTAAGAGGCTTGACTGCTGACTTGCTTTGAATGTTTCCTATATGGTATTATATGCGTCAATGGAATGTTTTCATTATCAAAGGTAAACAATATTTTATTGAAAGACATTTAGTCTAGTTGAATGATTTAAAAAAAACTCAGAAATAAGCTTAAATTTATTTAAAAATAAAAGACTAAAACTTACACTTTCCTCATTAGCTTTCGAAACTGTAGATATGGGCTTAGTCTATATTACAGACTATAATTAAAAACATATCAAAACCAAGAAAGAAAGGTAGGTGAAGGTACATCTTATATTTACATCCACGTGCACCACCTGATGATGCTAATTAAAACATTTGTGACCTTTCTTAGATGCCCATAAAGATTGTATATCAACAGTAAAATAATAAATCTCATAGAATCATAATTTCTGTGTTTTACTGAATTTCATTTAAGTATTATTATTATATTTTTTAACTGTCCTTTTAATGCTTATGGAGCTACATTTAGTGTTACGAAATGGAAAGGTATAGAGTACGTGGGCGTGGGTGAGATATTAAATTTGAGAATCTGAAACATAATGTAGGCTCTATATGGAGAGGATTTTTATATAGAGGCCATCTAAGAGCTATGAAAAAAGTTGGAAATTGTTTGAAACAGATAATAATAAATCTAAAGAGATTCTAGCAATGTTTTATTTTATTTTTATTTGCACCTTTAAAATATAAATAAAGATAAGAGTGCTTTGCAAATGTTTCTATTATAGATTCTAGACAATTTTAGTGAGAACAGAAATAATACGACAATTTTTATTTAAAAAACCTTAAATTTAATCAAAACTCATGTTTATAAAATAGAAAATTAGTGAATTGAAATCTTATCTAATAACTTCTCTTCAGTTAAAGCTTTTTTTTTTAAAAAATCCCTTAGTTTCGCATCAAATGAATGCTTGAAGTTTTGGATTCTATATTTTCAACCAGCGTCCAGAAAAAAAGGTATTTCTTTTTTTAATTTTGACCAAAACTTAACTGAACTGTCAAAAGTGTCTGAACTGTCGTTTTTTTAGTTAGTGTTTTACAGAGCGACTTATTTTGACATTTCATCAATTAATCTCTTTCCTCCTATAGTTGATTTGTCAAGTAGAAAGGATACGTCAAAATGAGTGACTTCAAAATATTATATTTTGATAACTGCCTTTCACGATTAAACTACATTATGTACATTTTTTATTTAATTTGATAGTTCAGTGTTGTTACAATAAAGCAAGTTTCGGGGTTTGAAGTGTTCCATTCATATACAAAAGAGTTCAAGTAACAGATAAAACAAAATGGCCGCCAAGAATTGTCAAATTATTTTCATTTCTATTGGTAAACTACTCATTTTGCTTAAGGCTATGATTACATTGATTGCGTTTTCTAACTAACTAACTTCTTATAAAATTATCACAATGTTAGATGATAAGCTGATTGCATTATACGTTCCTGGAGATACATAATATAAGAGGTCCTATTTTGACATTTAAAAAAGCGATATTTTTTATAACATCAATTCAATGGATATTTATTTCATTGTAGGGGGCAAGTTATAGCTATCATTAGTTTTTATCATTAAAAATGTTGTTTCGAAATTTTAAAGCGATTAGAAAAGTCAAATTTGTTATATGTTTGTTGTCTTAAGATCTGTTGTAGATTTGTTTTACTAAACAAATACTCGTACATTATTTAACCTAGAACTTTTGTTTTAGGCGCCATCGCCAGTTATAGCTATCATAGATAGATAGATAGATAGATAGATATATTTATTTGTTTTTAAGCTTAGCTTTTACAAATTGATTGGCATTATGTAAATATTACATTATTTCATAAGGTAAGTGCAATATAATTTTAATTCATCTAACAAAACAATAAGGTAAGATATGAATCAACAATTATAAAGAAAATAAAAAAAATAATTACTTTTATTACTTAAACTGAAACCTGGATTTATCATTCGTTAAGGATAAAAGCTCTTAAGTTAAGCGAGTTTCTAACATATTTATATACATTCAGTGCAACGTTTTGATCTTCGACTTTCATTATACTATTCATGTCAGTTATAGCTATCATTGAAATTGATCCGGAAAATTTTTTGAATCGATATTTGACGATGTTTTGCTTTGATTAGAAATGAATATTATATACTGGTCGATCGGAAATCACACAAAGAATTTTTTTTGAGGAAAAAAAAAGTAATTACGCATTTATTTTCCTCTAAAAATGTATTTTTTTATTTTCCGGACGGAAATTCATTTTCCTGAACAGCTGATACTTTTATGTTCAAAAGTGAAACGAATCGTTCCACTGATTTGTGTTCCAATTCCACACAATTCCAATGACAAATTTCTGTCAGTAAACATTTTTCGGTGGCTTTCAATCAGGAAATTTTTTTCAATGACAGAAATTTTTAATGATAGCTAATAAACGATCTGCCAAAAAAAATCCAAAGTTTGTTTTCAATCTTGAAAACCAATGATAGCTATAACTGGCACCTTAATTCATTTTTAAGTTTCCAATGATATAATCGTTTTCAATGATTATATCATTCCACTGAAAGCATTCCAGTTTCTTTGTATTCCCAGCTGTCAGTTTTATTTTCAATGATCAACTCTAAACTCAAATGCTTAATTCTAATCAGAAAAAGCTTGATTCCAATCAAGAAATTTGATTCCAATGATAGAAATTTTCAATGAAAGCTTTGACCAACTTGTCAAAAAAGTTCCAACGATTGGTTTCAAAGATGAAAAACCAATGGCTCCTAAAGCCGGTTGCAGTGCCATACCATTTATAAAAACTTTCATAAGCGATTATTACTTTACGGTGATTCACGGCGACCTAAAAGTGTTTTATTTTTTAAGTAAGTTTTAGTAATTTTAAATGCGTTTTTGAAGCTTGTATCTTTACTATGCTATAACATAGTTTTCTTTCTCTCAAATGTCAAAAGATGACGGCTTCAAAAGTGAAAAACTTTATATGACAATGATAATGAAAAAATTATCAACAAATGCCAAATCCCTTAACTAAAGACATCTTTAAGACGTTTGAAAGAATATTACTGACAGATCGTCTGTATACGTAGCTTAAGTTAACCTTCAACTTCAACCTACCAACTTCATTCAACCTGTTTGAATTTTAAAGCGCATTTACTGGTATACTCATAACTTACTCCTGACAAATAATTTGAAAAGAGACTTCCAATGTGGAGCAATTCTGAATGTGAAAGTAGTAAGATGTAATATGCTCAAATTCACAACAAGTGTAAACTCAGCCTAAATTATACTGAAAAAGTGACATTAGCACCGTTTGTTTCAAGAATAAAACGTCTAAAATTCAACAAGTTTTATTTTTAAACACAGTAATATAAATTATTGACCTAATAATTTAGATCCAAATTAACTTCTTCTTTGAAATGTACATATATATAAAAAGAAAAACTCAGAACTCTCACTAAAAATTTCTTCTTCGTGAGACACGGCCGGCAGAGTTATGTATATATATCACTTGACGAATTTTATCTAAAATATATTGGCAAACCAATTTTTGTTGTGCTAATTGCCAACTAAGTTCACATCATTTCAAACTAAAAACCTTCCAATTAAGTAAATTTAAGTAAAGTATAGGAACCAACTACCTGTCTACATTTTTAAAAATTATACTTTCACTCTTGATTTATATGCAACGTCACGTATTTGTACCAATTTTAATTAGATATACCTAGAGGTACCTTAACATAGGTAGTTAAATTTTTTAAAGCTTGCAAATTGAACTACTTAAGTAAATTATTACCAAATAAAAAAAAACTTCTGAAGATAAAAATATCTATCATCATGAGAAGAAGAAAAATAAAAAAAAAAACAACTTAATTGCAAAATTTTTATTACGTCTTGTCGTCGCGTCGCGTCGTCGTCGTCGTTGGCATTATAAAAAAAAAAGAATTAAAAAACCTACTCACATTCACCTTAGCTTATATACGAACTATATAAATTATTGTACTCACTTGTGGTGTACATATTTTATTTTTTTCAAAAGATTCATTACAACAAGTCTGACTGCAAATTTAATTATTATTATTATCTACATTCATTTAATGTAACTATGTAGATACTTTTGTTTAAAATTTTCTTAAGCAACAAAATTGTACATAGCTACGAGTAGTATCTGTGAAGTCTAAATATGGTGATACTATTGTAAAAGGTGTGTGCAATTATTGCAACTTCTTGCCTCACGTTCATGCGGCATCTCGAAGAACAACCTGTTTCGTGTGCCTCTTTTTAGCACCCACTAAAGCTATAAAAGTTTAAACAAAAAAAAAAAAAAAAAAAAAAGCAGTAAAATTTATTATTGCAATTGCTCAGATCGAGTTGAATTATACTAACGTCACCTTGTAGTGAATGGAATTTATTTGTATATTTCCATTTCCATTTATTTTGTTTCTAACACATTTTGCAATCCAGCAGATCCAGACTCAATGAGTCACTTAAATGTTGATGAAGCTCTGCCAGGGTTGTTATACAAGTGTTTTTAATTTGAACTTGTTTCTCTATTATTTGTTATTAAGGCAACAAATCTTAAATTTAACCATCTTATGTTAATGGTGAAAACTCTTTTTTAATATTTTCTAACAAACACACATTTAAGTAGTATTCACATGAGCGCGACCAACGAACGACGAATGAATTACAAAATGTGAGTTTATATACGTTTGAAGACATATTTCAACACAAATTCTTAACAAAACGATAGATATGTATATGATTTTATTTGATTTATGATGCATACTTTTACTTTTCAATATCATATATTAATAAATTTAAGAAAAAAAATTTATTCGTCGCGAAAAAAATTGTAGCTGATACGAACTGTCAAACTTTATTCGCGTTCCACATTATCCACACTCGCAACGAATAATATAATCGCGCGTACTTAACCTAAAAAATCATTCTTGTTTTGCTTCGGTGGTGAATGGTGTTCGGCTGTCAAACTTCATTCGCGACGAATTAAAAACTCTCATGTGAAAGAAATGTCAAAATCGACGAATATTCGTTCATTCGTTGGTCGTTCTCATGTCTGGGTGGGCACAGTCTATGTGCCCACTTGACTGGCTTAAAACAAAAAATAAACTGTTCAACGAAAAATAAGCTTTAGCGGAGTGCTGTGTTGCATGTGGCACCACCTTGACAAAACCACAAGCTATGCACATCAAGCTCTTGCATTATGCCCAAAATGAGTTCGTTTTTATCATCACTCGGTAGAGCTCACTATTCACAGTAACGTTGCAGCCCATAATCCACACCAAACAGTGACTTTTTTTTTCTCATTTTGATGATAATATTTAATAATTTTGTAAAGCGTTGTTCGTTGGTAAGACGGTTCATGGTTAAATTATAAAGCAAACTGACGATCACGATGTTTGACAGTACCACGCAACAGTATTGCCAAAAAGAAAATAATAAAAAAATCATAAATTATAATAAGTAATAATTAATTAATACATATATGTTTTGCTTTGTCATCCACAAAAAGTCACTGTTCGGTGCGCTCTTTGGTCTGGAGGTGTGATTGGACCTTACTTCTTCGAAAACGACGATGGAACGACTGTCACCGTCAATTTGGAGCGTTATAGTCATATGATAACCACCTTTTTTTTCCTACTATTAAAGAATACGACTTGGAGAATATGTGATTTCAACAAGACGGTGCCACATACCACATAACTGGAGCGAATATAGCTTTATTGCAAGAGATATTTCCTGGCAGCGTAATTTCTCGTGTCGTGGAAATATCAATTGGCCACCAAGATCATGCGATTTGAAACCGCTGAACTTTTTTTGAGGGATTACACGAAAGACAATGTTTATGCAGATAAACCTTTAACTCTTAATATAACTTTACTTCGATCTTTCGAAATCTAAAAAGAACAAATTGGCCAAAATACAAGAGAACGTTAAATAGTTTAGTAAAACCTAAACTCTTTAATACCCCCTCTAACACTGAAGATCTTGACGACAAAGTCAATAATCTAACATTAGCCCTAAATAAAGCTCTAGATACTGCATGTCCTCTTATACAAGTAAGAGGTAAAAAGAAACCACACTGGTGGAACTCAGGGCTAGCTCCACTTAGAAAATAATGCAGAAAACTCTTTAACAGAGCGAAAGCTTCTAGAGACATGTCTGACTGGGATTCATATAAAGAATCACTCTGAAGATATATAAAAAAGAACTGAGGGAAACCAAACGACCGTCCTGGAGAAACTTCTGCAGCAACGTGGAAGATTGCTCTGAAGCATCCAGGTTTCGCAAAATCCCCTCCAAAAATCCAATCATGCCAAGCTGCTTGAAAAACGCCTCTGGCCTCTGGACCAATTCAAGCGAAGAATCGCTCAACTTGCTACTAGACGTTCACTTTCCTGGTAGCTCTAATATTATTAATAACATTGTACCAAATAGTTGTGACAATACATTATATCCCCCACAAGGTCTAGTCACTAGGGAAAAACAACAAATGGGCTATTAACAGCTTTAAGCCATATAAATCTGCTGGTCCGGATGGTGTAATTCCAGCCGAACTGCAAGAAAATGCAAGTTTTCTAATACCCATCCTAGAAAATATCTTCAAGGGATGCCTAAAATTGGCATACATCCCGATGTCTTGGAGACAAGTTAAAGTCGTTTTTATTTCAAAAGCTGGAAAATCCAGCCACGTTAACCCTAAAGACCTATCAGCTTATCATCATTCCTTCTCAAAACTTTTGAACGTTTGATCGATATCCACTTAAGGGCAAGTATTGATAAGTCCCTCCTTTCAAAGGCTAAACACGCCTACAACAAAGGGAAATCAGTTGAAACGGCTCTACGCAGTATAGTACGTACAATCGAATATTCCCTCCATCATAAAGAGTACACCTTAGTTGCCTTCTTAGATATAGAAGGTGCATTTAACAATGTCGACACATCTGCAATTGCACGTGTATTGACATCACTGAAGGTAGATAAGTCGATCAGAAAATTGATTAATCAGATGCTGATAAGCAGGATTATCAACTCAAAACTGGGCGATTTTACTACACAAAGGGGTGTCAGCAGAGGTACGCCACAAGGTGGTGTCCTATCCCCTCTCCTCTGGAATTTAGTAATAAATGAATTACTAATTACTCTAGAAAGAGAGCGATACAGAGTGTTTGCTTACGCGGACGATGTTGCTATTGCAGTAACGGTTAAACATCCCAATATACTAAAATAACTCTTACAAAACGCTTTAAATAAGCTCACCAGATGGGCAAATCGGTGTGGACTAGGCGTTAACCCATAAAAAACAGACCTTGTCCTCTTCACAAGGAAATACAAAGTCCCACTCATTGACCCTCCCCTCATAAACGGTGTACCACTTAAATTCTCTGAACAAGCCAAATACTTGGGTCTCATTTTGAATAAGAAATTAAGTTGGAAACCTAATATTCAATAATATTGAATAAACAAGGCCACAGTAGCCCTGTTCTCCTGTAAAAAGGCCATTGGTAATAAATGGGGCCTACAGCCCCGCATTACACACTGGCTATATATCTCGGTCATAAGGCCGATCCTTACTTATGGAGTAGCGGTATGGTGGACGGCGCTAGATACAGCGACAAATCGCGATAAACTCAGCAAAGTCCAACGAACAGCCTGCCTGTGTATGGGAGGAGCACTTCGCTCTACCCCCTCCGCCTCACTTGATGTTCTGTTCCATCTAATATCGCTGGACATTTTCAGCAAGCAAACGACCACTAATACTGCCATACGGCTTCAAGCCTCGTCTCTGTGGATCAATAATGGAATTGGCCACACCACTATTTTGAACTCGTTCAGAACTATAAACAGTAATATTGACTACACCATACCCCATCCTCAGTTTAATAACTATAGCTTCAAAGTGACTATACCTCCCAGGTCTTCTTGGGAGAATACATTATTTTTGAACGATGATCCTATAAAATTTTATACAGATGGATCAAAAACGGAGGATGGGGTTGGTGGAGGCGTATACTCAGATAGACTAAACTTAAGTCTCTCCTTTCGTCTACCCGATCATTGTAGCGTGTGCCAAGCTGAAATCCTGGCTATAAAAGAAGTCCTATCCTGGCTAAGAGAAAACGTTATATCAACTAATGATATACGCATCTTCTCGGATAACCAAGCTGCGTTAAAGTCCCTAGACTCTGTCTCCACTAACTCACCAACAGCCCTAAATTGTCGATCATCTCTTACGGAGATGGCTACACAGTTCAACATTCACCTTTTTTGGGTGCCGGGCCATAGAGACATTCCAGGAAATTGCAAAGCTGACGAACTTGCAAAAAGCGGAACAACTTTACCTCTGCTGGCTCACAATGCTAGCATAGGTATCCCCTTAGCTACATATAAACTCATGCTAGCAAGATACCATAGAGAAAACAAACTTCAGGTGGAATAACACCACCACCTGTGTAGCGACTAAACTAATTTGGCCTAATCTTAGCGCCAGACGCTCAAAACAATTATCTCACTGAGTAGATTGCACATTAGCTACGTTATATAGGTGTCCTGACTGGACACTGCTTAATAGGAAGGCATGCTATTCGACTTGGAGCCCCTGATTCAAAAGAATCGATGCTTGCAACAATTCGTGAGGTGGTTATTTAAATGATGTAGTGTTTCACACATAATATCAACATAATAATATCAACGTTCAAATTTTATAATAAAAAATAAATAGTACCATGAACAAAAATATTTTATGTGTGATTTATTTACGTTTACTTTTTAAATGGATAACCCTGTATAATTGTACCTTTTAATGAAGATTTTGCGTACGTACATTTTCTGGATTTTTTTCATTTGTAGTTGTATTTGTATTTGTACTTAAGTCTACTTTATCGATCTTTCTTCTTCTGAGAAATGTTGCTATTAATTTGGTATGTCTATTTTGTGATAAGAATAAGCTCAAATTTTATAACAAACACATTTTAAAAAAATAAAAACACAATTGAAATTTAAAATCCTTATAACAACCCTGTTCAAACCAAGTTTATTTCTATTTATCTTCTACCCTATCACTCTGTATTTTTACTAGTTTTTATTTCTTATTATTTTTTGTTGTTTATTTTTTATAATTCCACCTGAATAACAAACTGAAAGAGTTTAATTGTTTCACCGTTACGCTAGGTTCTTCCCTACTTATTTTTAAACTCAAACAATCCACACCACAGGAGTGTTTTATAGTAACCAAGCCAGGTAAAGGTAAATACATAACGTCTGGTGAGTGATGTTGTGCAGAATATGTTGTGTTGTGTTTTTTATTATTGCGTTACAATTACGATTCAGTGCACGACTTTATGATTTTCAATGTTCGGTTTTATAGAGTTTGGTTAAAGCTGTTATAAACGTTATAACAAACAACAAAATTATATCTAAAGGTGCAGCTAGCTATAAATTTATAGAAAGATGGATTAACAAAAAAAAAACAGGGGCTCTGAAAATTAATGTTGCTTGATGATTGTTTGTAGTTTTATATTTTACCTTCACTCTGGTTTTTTTTTCGATGTATTTCACCTGATCATAGCATTAATTTGTATTTTGTTTTATTTTGCTGTATAAACAGAAAATAAAAATAGTTAAATTTGCATGAGCGTACTATGTACTTACTCGTATAATCCGCGATTGGCTTCACTTGCCAAATATACTTTACCTTACGTTCTTTTAAGAATTTATAGACGTGAAACGTGAAAGTCAAGGCTGTGACACTAGAATTACGTAATCGATACTAACGTATGAATATCGAAAAACGTGTTCGGTGTAGATAGTAGGTTAGGAGGTGAATAAAAATAAAAATAAAATAATAATAAAATAAAGAAGAGGAATTAAACTAGGACAACAATGATATGTACAATGTACATTATGTACATTCGTATATATGATTACTAAATTCCATCAAAAAATACATTAAAATTTATTGTAAACGGCAGCATATTTTTTAATGTCCATTCGAAATGGACAAAAATATGAAAAGAAAATGCAGTTCGATGCTGAATACAAATTATGAAGAAATATTTTATTTCACATACAAAAATTTTATATTGTGTTTCGAAGAGGAAAAGAATGTTGCACCAATTTTAAATCCACACATTCTTGACAATTAAAATGAAGTTTGCAATGCAGTTAAGAAATGTCAAATCATTAATCCATAAAAAAGTTTCGTATTCTAGAGATTTGGATAACATATTTTTTGAGACACATTTTATGTAAACTTTACGGATTTGGTAGCCCGTAACGTAATGGATAGAGCATATATACGTAGAACTGTCATTCCAGAAGTGTGAATGAGAGAAATTGATCTTGCATCGAAAATCCATATGTTAGATGTTCAGGTGAATTCTTGTTTGTTTGTTTGTTTGCCCGTCCTTCACGTCATTTTGGAGCAACATTATGACATGAATTTCTGTGTTGAGGGAGTTACGGGGGTTGACAGTGTTATAAGTTACTTTGTACTGCGGTAAAATATCATCGCTGCCTATCAATAGGCGTTTCTTATAACGATATTGCTCAGGTTCAGACGACATAAGAGACTTGGAAGTAAGGCAAATTTCTGGTATCTGGCAACTTTATTGGAAAAATCTCCCTAACTATCAAGTCAAGTCTACTTATGTCAAAATTACAGTTGATTATGTTATTACATTCAACTGAATCTGAATTTTATTACTCTATGATTTATTTGTTTCATGCACATTTCCAATTCATTATTTGTGTCAAATTGGAAAAGAAGTAAGAAATATTTCTTTATAATACAAAATACAAATCGTGATGGACTTGTAACTTGTCTGAGGAGTGGTTTGTAGACAATTATGTTTTTTATAGTTCTTGTACGATGAACTGTAGGTAGAGGTAAGTGAAATTAAGTTCCAAGTTTGAAATTTATGACACTTGAAAAACTAACTAGCTGACTTCGTCAAAATGTACATTCAAAGAATGCAGTTGACTGCAAATGAAGTTCCTTATGTTGTCTAAACCTGCCAATTAACTCACGAAACTATTATGCTAAAACACTTTCAAAAATAGGAGATGGGCGGTCAAAAACCGATACCTACCGAGGGCGATGTGACACTTACTCTAGATTTTTGTACATAAATAATTCAGAACTTATTGCAAATGTTTACCCTGATTTAAAAAATAGCATAGATGACGTTCAATGTCCCTGTCAAAGGGCAATTCTAGCACCAAGAAACATCTCTTTAAGAATTGGCAGCGCACGCAAAAAGTTCTTAGTACACTTTTTATATGAAATAAATAGAAGAAAGAAAGAGAAAAAAGAAGATATCGGTGTACAATGGTTTTGAATTTCTGAATATTGCAATAACAGGCAAAGACAGAGTGCAGTAAAGTACTCCACATTCGTGTTGTTCGAATGAAGAACGTATCTCTGTACTTGACAGTACGACTGAAGTTGGGCTGGAGTCATAAATATATTGTTTGAATTGATAAAGAGGCATATTTTGACCTCACATACAAATAAACAGGATATGTAATTTGAACGAAACCATCCTAAAAATGGTGGCTCACGCAAAAGGACTCCGAAGAAGAAAATTTTGTTTAAGTTCCTCAACGATCAACACTTAAAAAATGTATCTAATTTTTGTGTTCAAATTGTGACCTCCAAAAGAGCAAGTATAAACTAGGACGCTCGAAAACTTGAGGTGCGTGATTTGTTGAAGTTTCGCGATATCGTGATAGTTGAGACATTTGTTCAAAAAAGTCAAAAGACCAAGACTAGATTCCATTTGGCGTGCGATTGTTGATGAAGAGACATTCCCTATATGCATACATTATTTTAGTGTTACGTTTAATAAAAGTAATAAAAGCTAGTGATTTGTTGGTTTTGTACCTTTACTAAAATATTTTTGGTTAAAATTTCCTCGAATATGTGACGGAATTATGGATCGATATATTTGTTTTTATTAAAATTGTTTATAATTGTTATAGCATCGTCTTAGCACTCTATTTACCTACAGTAATGTGTTTTTTGTTTTTGAGCCAACTGCTGTTAAATGTTTTAAAGAACATAATAAACAAAATATGTAAATAATACATTATTTTGTACCAGATGTTTATTGTTTTGTTGTTATTTCAAAACCATTTGAAATGATGACCCATGAAATAAATCGAATAACCTAAAGCACAACTTTAATTTTTTTTTGGGTTAATGTTAATTTTTCAATACACAATCAATAAAAAACTATTTTATAGTTTTCCTCAAAACACATTTCTTTTTTAATTTTCTTCAAACTACATTATTTGTTTTTATTGTACATTGTACTCTATCCACAGCTGCCTTACAGTTCGTATCTAAGTACAAATGCATCCAAGGCAAACACCATATTGCATTAATACCTATGGTGTTAATAGATGCGCAAACAAACTTTCAAACAAACAACTTTTAATAAATATTCATCTGGCTTTGAGTTTTGAAAAAAAAAAACAAATGTATCTCATTAATAAAAGTTGTAGGTGTTTCATTAATTACGCATTAACACACAATTTGTTCGATAAAATAAAAATACCAGACTTACATATATTGGTTAGACACATTTCTTAGGAATAAAAACCCAAATAAAATAAACTATCTATATATATAACATTTCAACATTTCTGGTATAGGTAGGCATAAAAGGCATTGTGAAGATTTTTATTTTTATCAAGGTTCATAAACCTACATAACAACAAGTCTAACTTGAAACACAGACAAAAACACATCTCAAATGCATAGTAAATTGATTTTAAACTATTTATGACTTGGACTTGGTTGCTTAGCACGTATTTCTCATAATGTTTTGTTATTCATCAGTGTTTCGAATCAAGTTTGAATCTTGGAACTGTATCTGCCAATAAACTACAAACATGAATAATAATAAAACATGTATGTATACAAAATTATCAAACATTGTAAACATGTATTTCAATAGGGACCATTTTAGTAAACTAGATATTAACATATACATCTGAGTTTCAACTAAAAAGTCGAATTTTTAACAATTACATTGTGATACTCTTAAGTTTATACTTCTGGAAACGTTGAGAAAAACTAGTTTTGATAGTTAAAAGAACAGATACATTTCTTTGGTGTTTTTTCTGTTTTTGTATCTAAACACATTCGGAACTATCGAACTCGAAATAATGTGTTTCTATTTCTGTTCAGTGTGTTCAGACCTTCAAAGTTGTTTTTTATTTTACGTTCAGACAATGGCTTCTAACAGATCTGACAAAGAAAATAAAGTTTTTAATAAATAAAGAATTCCTTTTTAATACTAAAACTGCCAAATCAAATGCTTGAATTCATTTCGAAACGAAATATGAGTGTTCAAAAAACGTTAAGAGCAGACTTTGATCTGACAGTTCTCAGTACGCTTTAAATAGTTTAGATCTCTGAACTGAAAAAAGCAAACCTGTTTTCAGTATCTTTTCGCTAAACCTTAAATTAATAAATTAAAGAAAACTCTTCCGGGAGATTTCAGAATTGAAACCGAATTATTTATGCATTTGTTTCTAAATACCTAAACCTCAAGCTCGAAAGTTGTCATTTTTTATGAGGTATCTATGCTGCGTTGAATTTCAAAAACTTATCATGGCTGTTTGAGTGACAAATTTGATAATTTAATCTATGATTTATGTGTAAAAATGAATAGTGACACATGAGTACAAAATAAATTTTGACATTTGATAAGTGAATGTAAAAAAAGCTCAGAAATAGCTCTGAACAGAGTCCGATCATATCGAGCATAATCTAAACTTCCTCTAAATAAAGTCTGTTCTGAGCGCTAAGAATTATTTTTGAAACCCAACTAAACACTTAGCTGTCACTATTTGTCAACATACTTGTCATTTTCTTCCACTAAAACAAAAAATAAGATTCAAAATTTAAAGTACAGTCAAAAAACTAATTATAGTCAAACAATCATTCAATTAGTTTTTTTTTTTTGAAGAACTTGTGGATGTATGTACGTGCATAGATTCTGATGCTTGTGTTCAGTTTTTTGAAGAAGTTGTGTTCAGCATTTAACTCGGTCTGCTTAGTTATGTTATTCTGAGCTCAAAGGGCGCACCCTGAACAAGCTCAGAACACGTTCAGATCGAAAAAAGGGACACAAATTAAAAGCTCTAAAACGTTCAGAGGTAAAAAAGAAACACAATTATTTGTTTGACAGTTCAGGCTCTGTTCTGAACAAAAAATAAGGCCTATTAGCTCATATTTTTCAATTATTGCTGATTTAAAATTCGAACTTTATCCATCTTCTATTTTTGTATTCAGTATACCGAACAAATTTAGTGATTAATACATAAAAAAGAAAGACTATTTACATACTGTTTTTTTCTTGTAGAGTAAAGAACACATACATACATTTCATAAATGGATTCCCTAATTATTTGATGGTGAAAACATAACACAAGGGCATAAAACAGCACGAGTCAAACGGTCCCATTTGCATATTTCTGTTTTTTTAATTTGTATAAATTAGTTCAAAGCATTTATTTATAATAATAATTATAAATACTGTGTTCCAGTTCTATTTTTTCTTTTAATTTTATTTGCAATTAATTCAATTTCGTTGTATTAACATACGAGTTGAGTATATTCACTGAATATTAAACATGGCCCTTTGTGATTAGATATAAATAAAAAAGAAAAAGTAAGATCATAACAGAATAGCATATGTTCACATTTCCATCAAATCTGACAAGAATAAAAACAGTTCTTCCAAAAAACAATATGTGCTGATTTCATATCGAAAAACAATAATTATTAATTTAAGTCTCAAAATAATAGTAACTTGTTCAATAAGAATTGATTAAAATATATTGAAGAATTAACTAAAAAATAAAACAAATACTTTTTTGACAGTTCTCTAAGCTGACATACTCAATGAACAACAAACAGAACAGTTCAGCTCTTGTTTGTCATTGAACATGGCTTATAGTACGTTTCCACCAAAAAATAATCCGAAATTTAAGGCAAGTGATTTAAAATAAATCATGAGGTGTTTCCACCAAAGAAAAGGAGATTAATTTGACGTTTGGTTAATGTCATAACAACCAAACTTCAAATTATTCTCCTTTCGAAAAGAAAAAAAATATGTATTTGTTCATTCATCATCTGTAAGTAAGTAGTTTTATTATATTCTTGTACATATTTATTATTTTTGTATACTTACATTTTATTTCGTCTGTGATTTCTTGAAAGTTGTTTATTGTTTTGAATTTGAGTCATATGGAAGTGAGAAAGATAGCTTTTGTTGACATTTCCATCTGTCAATAAACGAAATTGGCGTTTAAATGGGTCGGTTCAACAATTATTCTCCGAAAAAAAGTTTGTTTGATTTGACAAACTAATGTTTCCAAGTAGATTTCAATGAGTTTTATTTGAAATCTTCATTTGAGGAGATTAAAATTTGTACGGTAAATCTTAGAGATTTCAAGGAGATTTGTGACAAATCTAGCTAAATCTCGGTTTAGTGCCCGGTGGAAACGTAGTATTATACAAGAGAGAGACAAAATAGTGTTTTACAAATGGCTGAATACAGTGAGTTACAAGAACTGAATGAATTCAGCAACTAATAGACGTATTTAATGATCAA
Source organism: Eupeodes latifasciatus (assembly GCA_920104205.1). Lineage (NCBI taxonomy): Eukaryota > Metazoa > Arthropoda > Insecta > Diptera > Syrphidae > Eupeodes > Eupeodes latifasciatus. The sequence continues at coordinate 70,272,823 of OV049924.1, read as the reverse complement.
AATAGAAAAATAAAATCAATTTGTAATACATTTTGGGAATTCACGATTAACAATATGTAAATCTAATAAATTTAACTTTAAACCTATTTTAATAGAATGTGACATAATAATAACATATTTTTAATTCAAAACCACAATTAAAATTTCTACAAAAATAGATTTTGAAACTGTAATTAAATTATCAGCACACCATTAAATACAAATTCCAAAACTCTTCTTTAAGAATGCAGCATGAAAAAAAGAAAACAAAAACGTGATTTTTAAATAACATTACAAGACGCCAACACTCAAAAAACATCTTCAAAAATAGTCGGTACTTCATCTCTCTTTCAAATATACCGCCATTAAACTACAATATCGATTAGTCTATCATCACGTACCGACTGAAACATTTTTATTAAAACTCCTACTATTAGTCAACGGACTCCAAAAATATAAAATACAAAAATTAAAATGACACCAAAGAGTGGAGTCGAGACATTTTTGACACACAAAAAAGCGATCGTAAGTTTTAAGTGGAAAAAAACCTGATTATTTTTAGACTCTTCGACCAAATAAAGGGGTGACATAAAATTCCTCACCAAAACCTCACCACAAAAAAAAAAAAAACATAAAACCAAACAAACATTTTAAGATATGTACTTTAGGTACATACATATTTTTGAGCCTCAAAATGCACTCCCACATTATTTTAGTACCAATGGGTGAGGTTGATGAACCAAATCGTATTTATTTGCAACATTAAAGAAAAAAATTAATTATGATCATAAATTCGTGACTTCATGTTATTAATATGTGCACTAGATTTTATAGTTTTAACGCATTTTTATATTAAATAGGTTTACTCTTTCATTAGTGTGACCATCGACCAATGTCCATAATAATAATTTTCTGTATATATTTGTCTATCAAGCTTTCTTTTCTTTTATTATGTTGTTAAGTTTGTTAACAAAGTGTTTTGTGCTCTGTTGCCATGCGTATCATTAAATTAATTACTTTAAAATTGTTTTAACTATATAAGTTTGACATGCAATATTGTTGTTTCAAATAAGTGTCAGCTTTTTGATTTGGATTTGTTTTGAATGTTTTTGGAATAAATTAACTATATGTGCAGAGCGAGATTTTACAATCGAAGCCTTGATTTAGTGATTTTTGTGTTCTTTTGTCAAATTCAACTTAATTAATCTTAAATTGATCCTTAAATCTGACAGTTTAAATCTGAGTAAATCTGAGTTTGTATGTACGCCAAAGTTGGCTTTTAAATTAATTATCAATCACTGCTATTTTATGATTATCGATCCGGCTTTTAACGTAGAACAACAAATGATTTAAAATGGCATGACATAAAGAATACAAAAGTCATGAATCATTTGCCTGTAGCGTTGTTCTGGCGTAAAAAGGCTTTCACATTAAACCCAAAACTAGGCTTAAGTGAAGTTAAAAGTTTTGGCCGAAAAACTACATGGAAAATCTAAGTTCTCCCATACATTATTCGTAAGCCACAAGTTTCATATAAAACCTGTTGAAAACTAGTAGCAAATCAAAGATGAACTAAACAAACAAACCTTAAGAAACATTCAGCGCACAATTGAATGTTAACAAAACAGTTGATGGCTGCTGTCAAAACAAATATTTCACTTATTGTTGAATTTTTGTCCACAACTGCAGAGGTAATATTATTTATACAGATTTCTTACTACAAAAATTATTGTTTTTTTGTTTCTTATTTGCAGAATATGATAGATGTTTGAGTTAATGATAATAAGTTTATCAAAATCTTCATATTTTGTTCAACTCTTTTTTTATGCATTGAAATCAATTTCAATTGGTCAGAATATTTTTTATGTTCACAAATAATAATTGAACGACTAAACTTTTACTTTCAAATTTTGACAGTCGATGTTGCAAAAGATAAAAATGTCAAACGAAAACGTGTAAATTTCCAATGTAAACGGTTTTCAGGTTTTCTAAAACATTTTGCCGAAAATTCTGTTTTTGGTTTATTGTGAAAAGGCTATAAGTCTTTGCATGGCAATTAGGATTTTCCAAAGTACACTGTCAAATAAAAGTCAAACACACCTCATTAGTATGACTACTCATTTGACAGTTCTCCCTTACGAAAGATCTGTTCCTTTATAAGAAAAAAAAGTACCCGATATAAACTGATTTCATAAAGATTATATAAAATTCAAGGTTCAACTAGGTGGAAAATGACCTTTCTCATATTTTAAACGTTATTAAATATATGTAGGTCGAAAAGTATACATACGAAAATGCTTCGTTCCGATCGATTACCTTCCCATATAAAATCAAAACTAATTAAATCGTCTTCGTCCATTCAATAAATAAATAGTCATTGTTGGATTTCCACCTTTCAATTTCGAAAACTTAATTCAATTAATTTCCCAACAATGCGGTAGCGATAAAGTCCTTGGACTTGATATAATAGAGCTCAATGCACAATAGCAATCGCCTCTGAGTCTGAACAACAAAATAATTATAAGAGAACAAATAATTTAATCCCCTTGAATCCATTAACATCAGCTGCTGCAATAAAATGTTTTTTTTTTTTTTTATTTTTCTCTCTCTTTGAAAGTTTTTTCCTCTTGATTTCATGACTTTACCTTCGTTTCAATTCAATACAAAATTTATGCACTATAGGTGCTTGTACGGGTGTATTCAATTTTCAAAACGCCCTTCACAATGATTGCATTTTAAAAATCTTTTCACTTCGTATGGTAGGTGTTTATATGTTTATGGTATACCTTACCTCTATCCATCTTTGGTCTTTATAACACGATTCAAAGTTTTGCTAAACCACTTAACATGACTTGCTAATTAAATTATCACATATTAAATGGCCTGGCATAGAGTGATGAAGTGTTGATGCATTTTTCCTTCAGTACACATCATCATCATCACCATCGTCGTCGTCGTCGTCGGAATCAACATCGGCACTAGGTACTACATGAAGTATATCCAATCCAATATCCATCTATATCCATTTCTATGAAAGCTGAGTCCAGACAGACACCACATCGTTCGTGTTGAATTTCCATTATGTGAATAATTTTTCATTGCACCATTTCTTAAACCACAAAAACCCCATATATGCAATGTTATTTACGAAAGACTTAATACTCGTATAGTCAGGGCCGGTTGTAGTTTAGGTAGACGCGTTTATAATAAACCCTGACAGCATATGATCTAGAGAGTGATTTGAATGTCAAAGACAAATAGTTTAACCTTTTCAATATCATTTGTTGAAAATTTTTAAAACCTTCTTTCTGTCTCATTCCTGTTCATGTCTTCCAAAAATGAGCCCCATTTGAAATGTTTCAAAAGAAAATAAATTTGATAATAAGCGTCAAAATAAATTTAAACGCAATTAAATTGCTTGAAAAATATCGTGTTTCATTGGAAAATACATTTTTCGATCTGAAAATTGATCATTTTCATATTAAGTGCAGATATGGCATCTTCAAATTGATTTTTTGTGGCCACGTTATTTCTGTAAATTTTTGATATAAAATATACAGTAAAAATTAAAATCTGTAAAATAATTTTCAGATAAACAAAAGTGTCAACTTGGTTTTGCTCTTTGTCAAAATATGTTTTTTGACATGTCTAAATCAAAAACAAATAGATTTATTTAAATAACTTCATAACAGAATATATTAAGTTACATAAGTACATCTGTCATTTCTGTATACTAAACGTTGAATTTCGTTGTGTTGACTTTGACAGATAAGTAAATAGCTTAGCCTTGAATGTGATTAAAACTTTTACATTTCTAAAATTTAGAATAAGTAAACAAATTTTCTTTTATTAAGAGTAATGCAAAGTTCCGTTGTGTTAAATTATGGCTAATATTGTATTTCAATAAAAAAAATTTGATATCTTTCATTACCAATGGAACACAATTGAAAATATATTGACATTTTTTGATCTTACCTAAGTAACGATTGACAATATAGCTGTCAAAATTTCATTCTAATTTGTTTTTTAATGCTTCATGGAAATTAAATTTGCTTCCATATTTGAGGAGAAATTATTTCTAGGTCATCAGTGACAAGTAAAAATTGAAGGGTAAAGTCAGGATAATGTGAAAGGTTAAGAGTTTTTTTTTTAATATTTTGAGATGAAAGTAAATTTAAAAGTTTTGCATAAGTTTAACTGTAATTTAAGCAACAAAGAACCATCGTCCTTCTTAATATTTTTTGGAAATGTATAACTTTTTTTCTTATGCCTTTCGAAATGCTAATTTTTTCTTCCTTGAAGTTTGCTTAGAGCTGCTTAAGGTATGAAGTATAGATACATATACAAATTTAAAATCAAAAATGGTGGCATATTGACAGTTTGTTTGACAGCTCATATATTTTTATATTATTTGCTTTGTTTGTACTTTGGATTTTGTATATAAATCTGATTATTCTTGTATGACACTTCCTAATTTTGAATACTTCTTATTTTTTTTAGAGTGGTGTGCATAAGGATTAAATCAGAAATAACATAACAAAAATTACAAATTGTAATCTATAAATGCCGTAAGGGACTCTTTTCTGAAATTTAGTAAAGTTTGTTAAAAATAAAATAGAAGATTGAATATGTAAAATCAAATCGTTCAGTGCTGAAAAACTAAGCATATCAAAATGAATGCATTCAAAGTTTTCCCCAGAAATGAAAATTTAAAGTTGTTGCCGTTACCAATGCGTATAAAACAAAATACAATTTATTCATCACATCTTTGGAATAACCTCGTTTTTGAAAAACTTTTCCCATCACTTATAATATTAGTTTCATTCCAGTGAATTCCGTCTAAAGTTTCAAAAAATATTCATCTCAAGAATTGTTGTTTTTTTAATGCAAGGTAAATTTTCCTCTTAAACTTCTTCAAAAACCCTGAGTGCTTGAAAAAAAATATACAAAATAACCAAGGTACCTATCATATGTATCAAAAGAAAATATTAAATATAAATAAAAACTTTATCTTCGAAGTTCTTTTCCTTTGTGTATCCAACAAACTGTAGAAACAGCAACAAAATAAAATATGAATATCTTACCTAAGCGGAACAAAAGCAATAATAAAGGTATCTACAAAATATCTAGAGCTAGAGCCACTTGTTCTAAATTTTTCACCTTCACGCTTAACAATACAAAAATATGTCTGGCCTGGGTTTTTCATTTTATTTATTTATTTTTATTAATAATAAGTTTACCTCTTTCTCTGCACACCCTTTACATTGTTTTATGATTTTGTATTCCTTTTGAAGTTTTTATTTAACAATTATTATTACCTACTTTTTCGATTTCGAATTCTTGCTTTTTTTGTTTTAATTGAAAACCTTCGCACAAGTGAAGAATACAATATCAAGTTGAAGTTGAGGGGCTTTGTGCCACACTGTTTAAGTCTAAGTCAGCCTTACCTTTTCAATGTAGTGGCAGCTTAATAAACGAATATATTAATTTTCATTCTCTCTTTTAATACTTTTAATACATCTCTTTACCGATACCACCGCCACCTAAGCAAACAATTTGTTTTGTTTTTTTAACAAAAAGAATAAAGAAACAAAAAATAAAATACACAAAAATAGGTCAAATATTAAGCATTGAAAACTTATATGAGTATATTCACATGAGACTTAAATGTGGAGACAGACTTAAAGCGTTTTAAATGTGATGACTCCGCTCCCCGACATAAATTTCATTAAATAAATAAAACTTTAAAATCGTGCGAGAGTTTTATTCTCTGTTTATTTGGTTTTTCTTTTTCTGCCACTGATGGTTGGTGAAAGTAATTTAATAATTCTGACGGTAGTTTGTTCTAATTTTTACAAAAAAAATAATAATGGTAAAATGAAACGTTTGTTTGGTTGGGAATAATTTTTGATTCAGTGATAGAGATTCAATATGGTGGAATTACCTTATTTGGAAACATTTATTCATATGGAGTCTAGAAATGTCAAAAATAAGAATAGAAATATTTCTTATATCAAAAACACTCTAGTAAAGATATAAATCCTCGGTAGCCATATTGGTTTGCCTACAAGCTAAACCGGAAACTGGCCTCATAAAGTATTTCTTAGTGTGCGTGTAATTTCTCCTCTAATTTATGAAATTTCCCCTAAAAACTCAGTAAATGTGTCTATGCATGCGTGAAAACACGTCAATTTTACTCGTTGAATTCTTCCACATTACAAATACAACAATGTAAACAAATGGGTTTTGAAGGGTGATACGTACGAAGGATTTATATCTTCATATAGAGTGTTTTTGTCTTATATGATCAATCCTTTCACATTCAATGGACAAGCCCTGTCTTTTTCAACTATTAGGTAAATCTACCTTGGTGTATTCCCTTTTGTGTACTCATTTGGTTTTAACAAAAATACCTATTTGGTGAAAATTTTTGACATTTCATGGACAAGAGTGTTAGCTGACAGCTGTCAATTATCATATGTATGTGTTAATAAGTACATGTTCGAAATTTGATGTTAGATTTGAACGAATTTTCAACTAAACCGGTTTTCGGAACGCATACTTTTGTTATGATTTTTAAATTAAAATTCTGACAGTTCGCAAATCTAACTTGTAAAATATTGTTATTTGCGTAGAAAACACTTCTTATTTTTAAATAAGTTTTATGTATTTCTTTAGTTGTAAATAGAATCATATACATGTGTAAAATTTGCCTTCATCTTAAACTATGGAAATTTTGGCTTCTTGAAAAAAATATGTTAACATATTTATTGGCATTCGTAGTTCACAGATCATGTAAAAGACGAGAATTTATTGGTTATCACCAGGCACTTCGTATGGCTTGAGTTTTATGGATTCTTTTATTTTTCGTACCTCACTTTCGGTTTTATTATGTTTTTCAAACTAAAAATGAAGTTCAAAGGTCAAAGCTATTATTTACAAAAAAATCCCTAAATCAAGTGTCTAAACAAGATGGAGAGAATGATTTACATGGTTAAATATAAATGGAAATACGCCCCCACTTAGCAATTTGACTTTGATATTGTTAGACAAAGTTTTATCGGTCCAAAGGATATCTAGTTGATTTAGGAAAACATTTGACTCTACTCTTCTTTTAACAGATACCTCATTGTTTTGTTTTATTTTGTTGATGGAGGACCAGAAACTAATAAAATTGTATTCCATGTCCAAGAGATAACTCTTCAAAGTCTATCAAAACTTCGAATCAATTTATTCAGTTTCTTCATGTACACATATGTAGTTTAAACATGAAACGTTTATATGTCAGGTACTCGTATAATGAAAGTATTGATTAATGGTCTAATTACATTTGGGAATATAATTTCAGTAAAGTAAAGTTTAAATTATACTATTTAGATACGAAATCCATCCTGTGTATCATAAATGACATTTTTCAAAAATTTAAATATTTATATAGATTTATTGTTTTAATAATTAGGTGTAGTTGTCAATAAATTGTCATTGGAAATTTCATTGCCTGTTTTTGACAGAAATATGATTCACAATATTAAGAGACATCAAAAAAACAGCTTCAAACCCATATCATATAAGCGTTTATCACCACATCTTGCCAGAGAGTGGAAACCTCAAAATTAAAAAAAAGTGTCTAGATGAAGTTTACAATTTTTTGTCATCTGATTTTAAAAATACTAATCAGTCTTATGTTTTCAAACAACATTCACAATTCCTTGAAAAAAATACCACGGCAGTTTTACAGCAGTCAAAAAGAAAAACATATATTTTGTATTCTAATTTTATAAAATAAACAAAAGTTTAAGAAATTATTCTATTTAATTCCATCATATCTTTTGACATATCAAAAAATTACAAACAAAACACAAACATAGTTCTCTCACTGTCTTAAGAAACTTTAAACTTTTACCCTACTTCAAAGTTGGTTCAATTTTAATTTATATAATTCACCACGCTAGTGTCAAAATGTCATCATAGCAGTAATACATTTAAGGGTGTAAGGGTATATTGACATTTTCTTTTCAAACTTTCAACTTTTATTTACCACTCTATTTAAATTCTTTGTACAGTTGAATTGAAACAGATTTTAACTCTAACCTATACAATTATTATGGCAATGTCTTCTTAAATATTAATAAAATCAAATTAATTTCTAATTTGATAATTGTATTGCTGATTCGAAATTCTTGTTCTCAAATGCATGAACGTTTGTACAGGGTGATATTAATTTCTTCTAAATGATTTTCATTAAAGTCATCGAAATTATTTGTTAGCTTTTAACATAATTTTTCAAATTTGTTAAAAGTTAATTTACCAAAAAGGCAGTGTAAAAGCTACATTGCTGAATTTCACATTAAGTTGATATTGATTTATTTTTTTTTTCAACACCATTTCAACTCAACTCCAACAAAATTATTGAACATTTTGTTCCAAGATTCTAAAGCGATTAAGAGAGTCAAATTCGTAATGTTTGGTATTAAAATGAAGCTTATGAAATGTAGGATTTTTTTTAACTAAAAAAAGTACTTTGATTAAGCCAGAACTTTTCTATAAGGTGATGTTTATTTTTTCAATGATGAAATCTTTTTTAATGAATAATCGGTTTAAAATTTCACAATTCGAAACAAAATCCTACATATCAGTTTTTCTTTCAATATTCAAATCTTATCTCAAATGCTTGATTTCAATGAATAAATGCCTGGATTCAAATCAGGAAATTTGAGTTCAATAAGAGAAATTTTCAAAGAAAGCTATAACCTGCCTATCAAAAAGATTTCAATCATTAGTTACAATAATGAAAACCAATGATTGCCATAACTGCCCTTTAGCTTTCATTAAAATCAATCAATCTTTATATTGATCGTTTGGAAATCGCAAAGTTTAATTATAGATACAATAAATTTTTGCTTATAACGCAATTTTCTATTTTCCGGACGAAAATTCATTTTTCACTTGATTCTATTTTGTGAAAAAATTAAACAAATGTTTGCTCTGATTTGTGTTTCAATTTTATAGAGTGAAAAAAAATTCCAGTAGATTTCAACCAGCAGAGAGGGCCGATTCCAGAAAGCGCGACGGATCGCTTTTAATGGCGGATTTGTGTTTTTATATTCTCAAAAGCGATTCGCTTTCCATTTGGAAAGCGAAAGTTCTTTCCAACAAAATGTCATTCTTCTAGTGGGTTTTGAAAGCGACAGTCGTGATAGTGGCGCATTGCAACAAAATGTAAACAAAAATAAGTTTTATTTGTGTTTTTTTTAAATATATTAAATTAAAGATATCAATTACTTATTTTTGTTGAATATTTAACGAAATAATTTTTTTTTGATTAAGGAGTAACAAACATACCTCCACGAAGCAATTTTCGACCCTCGTAGAATTCCTAAAAGAGAATAGCAAAGGGAATTCTAAATGCTCCTGAATATAAGGCCAAAACCAGGGAGCTTTGGGATGAAATCACGGTTGTTATGTATGGTTATGTATGGTCACAAGCTGTTGTTTTTTTTTTTTTATTATAAATGTAAGGTTGTGCAAGACTTTTTAAGCATGCAACCTACCATCATTACGTTCAAGCTATGGTATCCTTTTCTATTATGAAAAGGATGTTCATTCTTTGAAGGACGGACTATGCTTATATGAGTCCCATCGACACATTATAACACCAGGAAACCCATTTTTTTGGAAGAAATAAGTTTTTGCCTTCAATTTTTCCTCCTCTGTCATTTCAAACGTTATGTGTTTTGGGCAAAGTTTCTTTTCCAGTATGTCCAGAGTTTCACTCAAAACCTTCGATACCGTTGGTTGAGCCATAGCGATTCGGTAGTCCTGCCCAACGCTCTTTTGGTAGGTACGAACCTTCCGCTAAAAATCGCAATGTAGCGGCAAGCTTGAGTATTGAAGGCAAAGAGGTAGTGTTTTCTCGTTTGAAATCATCTTTGATTTCTTCAAAAACGTACACAAATGCTTCTCGCGATAGTCGAAACAATTTTATAAACCTTATTGAACAAAAATCATTAAAAAAAATTCAATTTGGAAAAAGATAATTAAATATATATGTAAATACACACTCTTTGGGGGGAACATCAAGAGGCGAAGACCCACTTCTAAATAGTTTTCTTTGAATATTTAAATAACTAGCTTCTTTTCTTGCTTATTCTCTTTCTGCATTTAAAAAACACATATGGAGTCCATTGAAAACTAGTTTTGTTTACTTGAAACCAACAATAATATTAAAATATAACTACAAACATTAAGATACTTTTTTCAGAGAAAAACAATTAGTTTTAGTGGAAGGAAATGTCATATTTTTGGAAACAGCTGACAAATAAATGGAAAATTGGAAAATATCATGGAAATGGATTGGAAATATTTGACATTTAAGCTGGAAAAATGGAAGGATCGCTTTCTTCCATGTTCGCTTTTAAAATTAACTCAAAGCGAAGACGGTCGAAATTGAATTTTCGCTTTCAATGCGATCCGCCGCGCTTTCTGGAATCGGCCCTCAGAACATTTTTTTTATAACCTACATTTTTAATGATCGCTTAAAACGACAGTTCAACAAAATCCAATGATTGGTTTCAATGATAAAAAATAATGCCAGCTTTAACTGGCTTTTAAAAAGGACGAAACGAAACGTAGAGAATTGAAACAACTCCCATGAATTTTAGTTGCTTCGTTTCTCAATCAATTGCAGCTATGTTTGGGCCTTAAGCTTAGTTTCCAGTTATATCTAACTATCATTAGTTCTCATCCTTGAAACCAATCATTGGAATTTCTCGATAGGTTAGCTTAAATTGAAAAATTCTATCATTAAAAGGAAAAGGTTCTAGTAAAAATTTTACCATTTTAGGTTAGAGATTTTCAATGAAAGCAAAATTGACGGGTGAGCTAACAAAGAAAAGTGAACGTGTTCAGTGAAACAATTTGTTTAAGTTAAGATGAACTAAAAGTAAAGTTCCGAGTTAAATTTGGTACTTTTTGACGATTGAAGAAGGTAGGTCGTGTGAATTTCAACTATTTTGTAAAAATATTGCCGGAAACGTCATTTTAAGCCATGTTCAGAAACTGAAAATATTAAATGTCATTGTTTAAGACTTCTTACTATTTCTTTATTATATGATTAATATTCAGGGTGGACTCGAAATCGAATAAGGCAGATTTTGTCAAATCACTGACTGATGTGACAATGAAGTAAAATCTGATAGTTTGCTGTACATAGCCTTTGATAGGTAGGCACTTTACTTCTATTCAACTTGAACTTTGAAGACGGGAAATAATTGAAGATTTTCATTTCAGAAAACTGACACAATATACTCATATGTATCTGCATTACAAAATTCATTTATTTTCTAAACATAAAACATACAACAATAAAAGAAAACGGAATGCCATAGGTAAATACGTACTGAATCAATAGAATTGGTACGTTTTTTGTGAGTAGTAACTGTAAAAGTATAAAACTTCAACTTTTATTTAATTCGAAAGAAAAATATTGTTTATATCATTTATTTCTGAAACACCCTGTGCATCACATAAGATTCAAATTCTACCTTTTCTTATATTTGTAGTTATCTATGTATATTCGTACATACATACATCTATAAATACTTTAATTCATTTAAAATTACGGAAAGTTTAATTACAGCTACGCTGTATGTTCTTTGGAAAATTAGTTTTCTTAAGCATTCTTCATAAATATTCTGGACTTGGACTACAGCTCCATGAAGATTCAGATATACGAGTTAACCAAACCGCAACAAAGTCTGATGTGTTTTGTGTTATTTAATCTCTCTTAAGTTATAGAATATATTTATATGTACCAGTATCATAAATAAAATTGAAAAAGAAAACCACCAACTAATGGCTAACTATCGTATGTACGTTATACGTACATATGTGCATACGTACTTAGTGCTAGGTTGGCCTTGGTTTTCGGGGTCTTCGGTGTTTTGTTTACAGACTTTGGTAATGCCCATAGGAGTTATACCCGCATCTTGAAAAGAGAAATCCAAACTGAACTGAACTGAACCCTTGAAGAAAATTAAAGTTTCTTTGACGAGGTCACAATCAAAACAAGCATCAATGTGAAATAAATTGTATAAGAAACCATGATGGCATTCCCTTTGGATATGGGATATTTTCAAAATCCAAACAAATTCGAAAAGATAAAAACCATATTATGGTCGGTTTTTGATGAATTTGTTTTGTTTTTATTTCAGATATATTTGGAATAAGATGTGAACATTTTGTTTGGCAATTATTTGCCAGGAAGCCAGCTTTTGAGCGATTTTTTCTTTGTATGATAAGAATGAATTCCATAAATATGATTGTAAAATGCGTTTGTATTAAATTTAAGTGTTTATAAGAAATTGTTAAATGGTTGAAGCATATTCCTTCAATAAGCCATTTAGTTCCATCAACACGAACTACATAAAAACTAATTTGCGAGTGCACTGAGGCGTAAACGCAATTTTAGTTTTTATTAATTTTTTTGATAAGACTTAATAAAATTTTGTTCGTATAATTTGGTTTATACACACAAGTGATTTTTAAAACCCTCATTATGAAAAGGACACACTTGTAAGGCAATGCCTTGAAAAGACTGAGAGTGGTAGAACATTCGCGTAGTACGGCTAAATTACGAATCTCTCTACAATCCGACCGAAACTGGACTCGAAGGTATGCTGATGAACATTCCCGGAGAGTTATGCAACTGGCTTTTTCTCTGAAGTATAACCCTTAAAAATAACGGTAAATATCGGAGTGAATATCAGCCAGAAGCACTGCAAACACTAGCATCCACAAAAAGTCACAGTTTGGTGCGGTTTATGAGCTGGTGGCATCATTGAACCGTACTTCTTCAAAAATGATGCAAATCGTAACGTAACTGTGAATGGTGATGGTGAGCGCTACCTTGAGATGATATCAAACTTTTTTTTGGCCAAAATGCAAGAGCTTGACTTGCATGACATGCAGTGGTTTCAACAAGACTTAAATCTTTTTTTTTTTAACAACGAGTTAAATCGAAAATCCCATCTCTAACAATTTAACTTTAACGAGTAAAATCAAAATTTTAAACTTACCAAATAATTTTCTTTTAAAATTGTATTTTAAATTTCACACAAGATCAGATTGCACAAATAAACTTGGTTGAATATGATTGGGGGCAGCTTTTTCCAAAAGTTTTATTTAGGTAGTATACAAAACGAGACACAAAATTATAACAAAATGTGGTTAAATTGAATTTTTGTCCGTGTTTTTTATTTCCAAACAAAAAGAATCGAACACAAAACTGGATTAAATATTTTTTGGCTATACCGCAGGACGAACAAACAGAAAAAAGCAAATGAAAATTTATATTTTTGAAGTTTTTTTAAAAGCTATGTATACATACTATGTTTTTTATTTGTTGATTGTTTTTGAATTTTCACAGTTTAAAGTAGATAAGGTGTAAGTCTATTCAGTGTAAGTCTTTTCTATTTCTTTTTATTCTTTTTTCCCTTTCCTTTGCCTTTGCAGGACTTCTTTTTGATGTTGATAAATTTCCGCCAATAACGCTGTATAATTTTGGCCACCCTCTCCGTCATAAAAAGCAACAATTTCCTCTGAAATTCGGCAGCTTCTTCGTCTAATTTCATTTAGGCCAACTCATTGTATTCAACTTCTTGACGATTGAATTCGATAAGGAATTCGTCTAATTTTTGTCGTTGTTCGTCGTAGGCCTCTTGGAGATTTGAGTTTTCTTGAATTTTATTACCAATATTTTGATCGTATTTTTTTTATGAGACCTTGAAGTTGAAGAAGGAGTTTGTTTCTGGCGAACAATTACAAAGCGCATTATCAAGGGTCAACAACTGGACCAAGAAATGCGGTCTTAAGGTAAACCCCCTTAAAACTGAACTGGTTCTTTTCACAAACAGGAGGAAAATCCCTCCGTTTGAAATACCAAAAATAGACAACACAACACTAAATATCTCCGACCGAGCTAGATACCTCGGAGTTATATTGGATAAAAAACTCAATTTGGGTCCAAATATCCAAGAAAGATATAAGAAGGCCACAATCGCACTCTACTCATGTAACAAGATTCTGGGTAGAAATTGGGGACCGAACCCCAAAATAATCATGTGGGTGTACACTGCCATTGTCAGACCGATTCTAACTTATGGCAGCTTGGTTTGGTGGAAAGCGCTGGAGAAATCCACGAATCTAAAAACACTTACCAAAGTACAAAGAATGGCTTGTATCTGTACTAGTGGTGTGGTGAGGACTACCCCAACTGCGGGGTTAGAAACGATCCTCAATCTCCCTCCAATAGATCTATTCGTCCAAGAATCAGCAGCAAACAGCGCCCTAAGGCTCAGTCAAACTAACATCTGGAAAACTAGCCAGAGTGGCCACGCAGCTATTCTTACGAAATACGTAGACAACAATATCTACACAGATTATATGACCCCTTATTTAGATTTCAACAAATCTTTTAGTACTAGGTTCCCCAATAGACAAGATTGGGAAATTAGTGTGCCCTACACCAACGACTCAACCATTACCATCTACACCGATGGCTTAAAAATGGATACCAGAGTAGGTGCAGGCTTTTACTCTGAAAGCCTCAACCTTGCCAAAGCATTCAGGCTCCCCGACCATAGCAGCGTCTTCCAAGCCGAGATCTTGGCAGTGAAAAACGCTGCTAAACATATATCCATGATGGCGATATCACACGCGGACATCACTTTTTTCATTGATAGCCAAGCAGCAATAAAAGCTATCTCTGCCACCCAAATCAAGTCAAAGCTTGTCTCTTGCTGTCGCGAAGAGCTAAAGGTTCTTGGCACACAGCATAACGTAAGACTCTGCTGGGTTCCTGGCCACAGTGATGTACCAGGCAACGAAAAGGCGGATGAACTTGCTAGGGAGGGCTCCACACTGGAACCCTCTCTGATAGACCATCGTATAGGGATACCGTTATGTGAACTGAAACATAACGTCAGTAAAACCATCATTCAAAAATCCAATGACAGATGGAATCTCCTAGAAACCTGTGTTAACACCAGGAAGCTATGGCCTAGATACGATAAGAAAAGGTCCGATTGGATCTTAACTTTTAATAAACCCTCCCTAAGATCCCTTATCGGTATTATTACAGGACACAACCTACTCGGCTACCATAAGAAGAAGATGGGGCTCAGTACTGATGACCTTTGTAGAGGCTGTGGTGATGAAAACGAGCATGAGGACACTGCTCACTTTCTCTGCCACTGTCCTTCACTTTGTCTTGCTAGGAAGAAAACTCTAGGCAACTTCTTCTTTAATGAACTAGAGGAACTATCAGAACTGCCAGGCAAAAACTTACTTAACTTTGTCAAGACCTCTAAATGGTTAAACGAACCACATGATTCATAGGTTATTATATCTTTTCAGGAAGTTACAACACTTCAGGGTACCACAATGGATCTACATTGATCTAAGTGTGATGGTAATAACATCAACTGTCAGCCCGTTCAACCTAACCTAACCTTGTTTCTGGAAGATCATTTGGATGTGTAAAAACAAATTGTATTAATATTTTACAAAACACAAAACTAACTTTTCATCTCTGATGTCTTTTTCTGTTTTTAAATTCGATTTAAGACCATTTTCCTTTATGTACTTTGGGCTCTTTCCACTTCTTCTGTTATAATTGTTCTTATTTGATTAAACTTTTTCTATGGAATTCTCGAATCTTATGACTTGATCTTAATCTAAAGATGATGTGTCATTATTTGTTAGAACAGACGATTAGGTGAGAATTAATTTTAAAACATACATTTCTTGCTTGATATTCAAATTATTGTCCCATTTCTTCGCTGCCACGTCTTCTTCGTATTTCTTAATAAGGGCTTGGTTAGCTGCTAGCTTCTTTCGTAAAATAATTTCTTGATCGTTTGAGTTCTATGAGAGGTCAAATAAATGATATTGTTTTAAAAATTGGCATCAGAAAGAAAGTAAAAGACTATGAAAATCAAACACCTAACTTAAAGTTAAAGGCGCAACATTTTAAAAACCACATCACTGCTCTAATAAGAATAATTGTACAGATGCCATATAGGGATTTAGCAAAGTGCTAAAAGTTAAAAGTAGCCATTCCGTGGTTTTAACGTCCATTTTTATGGAAGTACTTTTAACAACTCTGGTGTGTTACCAAAATAATTAGGACAATATAAAAAAGGATATTAAGGGTGTTTTTTTAGCTATCATCTTTTTGGCAACACTGGTTTAAACAGCTGACGCACGTTTCGTGTTTTTTTTTTCACTGTCTTTTGACAGTTTGGTCTATAATTTAACCATGAATCGTCTTACAAACGAACAACGCTTGCAAATTATTGAATTTTATTATCAAAATGCGTGCTCTGTTAAGAAAGTTGATTGCGCGCTTCTTCCATTTTATGGTCAGTTTAATCGAAGCTCATTTTTGGCTCAATGGGTAAGTAAATAAGCAGAATTGTCGATTTTAGAGTAAATATCAGCCAGAAGCATTGCAAGAGCTACCAATGCACCCAGAAAAAGTTACAGTTTGGTGCGGTTTATGGGCTGGTGGCATCATTGGACCGTACTTCTTCAAAGATGGTGAATGGTGAGCGCTACCTTGAGATGATATTCAACTTTTTTATGCCCAAAATGCAAGAGCTTGATTTGCATGACATGTGGTTTCAACAAGACTGTGCCACATGCCAAACAGCACGTGCAACAATGGACTTGTTGAGAGGCGAGTTCGGTGAACATTTTATTTCACGTTCGGGACCATGCGATTTAACGCCCTTAGACTATTTTTTGTGGGGCTATGTTAAAGCTCATGTCTATACAGACAAGCCCGCTTCAAATGACGCATTGGAAGAGAATATTGAAGCATTTATTCGTGAGATACCGGCCGAAATGTTGGAAAGAGTATGCCAAAATCAGACTAAGCGGATGGATCATTTGAGGCGCAGTCAAGATCAACATTTGCAAGAAATAATCTTCAAGCATTAAATTATATGGACCGTACTGTCGAGTCAAATAATGATTTCATACATTTTTCTGAATTGTATGTGTTTTTTTTTTGAAAAACTTTCCTATAGCTTTTAAAAAATCACCCTTTATATATATATATCTTAAATACATATGTAGCAGACATTAATTCGTAGTTAATGCTTATTACTAAGGCTCAGGTAATGATTTAGCATTGCGGTACTGCTTTTCAAAGTCATATTTTAAAATAATTCACATAGTTCTAATTTTTTGGGCTAAATTTTGAACTATGGAGTTATACAAGTGTGTTTTAGTGGCTTTCAAGTAACATTCCAACCCTCATTAGCTAAACAACCACGTAATCTTCAAAATATTTTGCGAATTCAAAGTCTAGTTGATTTGCTATAAAATTGTCAGTAAATTGCCCTTTTTGTCACTGTTGAAGGTTATTGCCCTCACTTAAGATCATTTTTAAACAAAATAATGTTCAGTTAAAATTACAAACTGTAATATCTACTGCTGCGCCTAAAAACACCTGTTCAAGTATTATTTTACAAACAAACAAAATTAATTTCTCGATTAATTAACAAAATAAACATCATGGCAATTGTCAAATTTAGCACTGCACAGGTTTTAATGTTTATCCGCATCACTTTTTGTTCATGTGTTTTTTTTTTTGTTATAAGAATTTCTACATTCTCCACATTATCGTGCACAATGACTTTTCAGAACCATATATGGTTATGAAGCTACAAAGCTCATTACTGCTTCCAACTTCC
Source organism: Eupeodes latifasciatus (assembly GCA_920104205.1). Lineage (NCBI taxonomy): Eukaryota > Metazoa > Arthropoda > Insecta > Diptera > Syrphidae > Eupeodes > Eupeodes latifasciatus. The sequence continues at coordinate 70,255,085 of OV049924.1, read as the reverse complement.
CGCGGCAATAAGAACAATCCCCATTATCCCATACTCCTCTAACAAAACACTCCTAACCATGTTCTTTTGGGTATTTTTTGTTTGTACTCTTTTCTTGTTTGCTTGGATTGTTATACAAGTTAACGCTTCACTGACTCTTTTTTTTCACCAAACCAATTTTGATATGATACGTACAAAAGCCTGGGTTTCTTGGTTTAACTCGGTTTAACTCGGTTGAAAAGAGGGGGAACGACGCTTCACTCCGCTTTCCATTTCCGTGCTGCAGATGCATGAGTTGAGTTCTGTTTCTGTGATGACGATGACGATGCCTCAGATCTCATAAAGTTTTTTTATTTTGGTTTAAAAAAAAAAAAAAACATCAGTGGCGTCACAAATAATAAGCAACTTATAAAGTACGAGTATATGTTCTCAAAATAAACGAATTCCTCATCTGATCCTCTATCCGTGCATTCGTCCCGTCGTCGGTCGTCGTCGTATAAAGAGACACAAAGAACATATCTCATAGATTAGACCTTCCTGTTGTCATCTTGAGTTTTTTGCTTTGTTTTTGTTAATGTTGTTGTTGGTTTTTTGTTGTTTGGATTCCATAAGCCTATCCGGTAAAATGGTTGCTTCTTCATTGACCACGAAACCATTCATTTTGTTGTCCTTCTAAGTCTCTTGTTTTGTTTGTTTATGTTTTGTTTTGTTTAAATGTGAACTCTGAGTCTAAAAGTACTTTATGGATTTGAAAAAAAAAAAACAAAAACTTTTAGATCTTATACCAAACATCCATATCGAAAAATATAGTCTATCTTCTTGCTTGGAAAACTTACAAGCTAGATAGGTTAATAGGCAATTATATCCAAGTTGCTTCAATCCGTATTAATATAGCCACATTTTATTTTCCTTCTAAGTCTCATACAGTAATTACCCCTAAGACTAATTTATCGATCACAATAATTAAAATTTATTTTTCCTTACCAAATAACGTAACTTCAGTATATTCAGTCAATCTGTATTCAGAGATATTTTTATTAATTTCCCATAGGAAGTTATTGTAATGGGTCCGATTTGTCAAATTGAAAATTTTGACATTTCTCGACGTTTCAAGGCCCCTAGAGCCGAAATAAAAGATTTTTAGAAAGATGAATGTGGGTGCGTGTGTACGTACGTTCGTACGTCCGTACGTCTGTACGTTCGCGACGTTTTTTTCGTCGTCCATAGCTCAAGAACCAGAAGAGATATCGACTTCAAATAAATTTTGTTATACAGATAATAAGGCAAAAAGATGCAGAAAGGGCTCTCAAGAAAATTGCGTGGGTGGTTTTTTACCATAGCAGTTTAAAAAAAGGTTAAAAATTTGGTAAAACCTAAATATCTCATGAACTAATGACGCTAGAGATTTGAATTAAATTTTATATTATGTATATATTGTATCGTAATACAAAAGAAGTATATTTTTGCAAACAAAATCCAACTAACGTTTTTTTTATAAATAAAAAAAAAACTGAAAAAAAAATTTGTCACCTCGAAAATTTTACGACCAAAATATGATTTCATCTCCAAAACAATTTTGTGCAACGAAGAATAATGTTTTTGACATCTGATAAAATTTTGAGAAAAATCGAATTGACAGTTTTTTTTATAAAAAATAAAAACCTAAAAAAAATATTACTCAAAGTTGGTAAAAATTGAATTTCGACTCAAATATCTTTTCAAAAACTTGAGACTTAGGCTTCAAATTTATTTTATCTTATAAGAAATATTATTTTCAACATTCAGAAAAATTTTGAGAAAAATCGAATTGACAGTTTTTTTACAAAAAAATAAAAACCTAAAAAAAAAATTAATAAAACTTGGTAAAAATTGACTTTCGACACAAATATCTTTTCAAAACTTTGCGATATTGGCTTTAAACTACATTTATCTTTCAAAAAATATTGTTTTCAACATTCAGTAAAATTTTAAGAGAAATCGAATTGACAGTTTTTTTACAAAAAATTAAAAACCTAAAAAAAATATAACAAAAGTTGGTAAAAATTGATTTTCGACTCAAATATCTTTTCAAAAATTTGAGATACTGGCTTCCAACTAATTTTAACTTATAAGAAATATTGTTTTCAACATTAGGAAAAATTTTGAGAAAAATCGAATTGACGGTTTTTTACAAAAAATAAAAACCTAAAAAAAAAAATTTATAAAAGTTGGTAAAAATTGTTTTTCGACGTAAATATCTTTTCAAAAATTTGAGACATTGGCTTCAAACTAATTTTGTCTTTTAAGAAATATTATTTTCAACATTGTATAAAATTTTGAGAAAAATCGAATGGACAGTTTTTTGTACGAAAAATAAAAACATAAAAAAAAACAATACTAAAACTTGTAAAAATTTACTTTCGACTTAAATAGCTTTCCAAAAATTAAAAATATTGGCTTCAAACTTATTTAATTTCACAGAAAATATAATTTTTGGTATTCAATGAAATAAAATATACAAAAAATAGTACGCAAATTTGGTAAAAATTGATACATATACACAAACTTTTAAGCAAGACAAATCGACAGACGGGATGGGAAGTTATCAGTGTGGGTCGCATCCCAGCCTCTTTTTGTAATTTTGTTTTTGTCTGAGGTCTCAGGCTTCAATATCTAGAAACGGGAAAAAGAGTGAAGCCATTCGTTTCTCGATAACATCCAAAGCTTATAAATTTTAAATTAAAATTGGATAGACGCAAAAACAAAGAATTTCTACCTTATGTTGGCAATTTTATACAACCCATTAGTGGACTTAATTTTTCGTTTTTAGTAGATAATATATCTCGTCTCGGATTATGGCGCTCAGTTTACATTGTGTAGCTTTTTTTATTCCTTGATATTTTAATGCGATTAGCGTCATTGTTTTGTAACTAGACAAAGTATATTATGCAGCTACAGATAAATCCCAATCACAAAAACAAACCATAAGAAGCATAAAATAGAGGAAGTACTTGTAGTTGCACATGAACTGAACAATGTTGCTTAATTTGTTGCTGTTGTAGATACTTTTTTTTTTAAATTTTATTGTTGAGGTTGATTATATCCGAATACAAGAAAAACGTATTTTGTATTCCTTTTTTTCCATAAATTGTTTGTGTTTTTTTTTGATAGAATTGTTTTTTTTTTTGTGAATGAAACAATAAAGAACTTATCTTTTATTATGTTTTGCCATAAATGTCAAGGCTATAAAAATGGCTTCACATCAACGCAACGATATAAAAAATAGATAGAAAATCAAAAGAGAAAAAAAAAGAACTTAATCGTTCTGTTATAAGAAATGGATAAACATAGAATTCTAAACTGATTGGCAAGCTGCTTGAAGAACGATAAGCCCGAGTGGTATGAATTGTTTTAAGAAGTTCTTATACCTATCTACTATATAAAGACAAAGAAGGCAATGACACTTGAAGGTCATTTATGTCATACTTTGGAACATGATAAATCTTAATTTACATTGTTTTTTTTTATAAAATTTCATTTCCTTTAACAGATTTATCTTTTTTAAAGATACCCACTTACATTTTGTACATCATAAAAGTTATAAAGTTATCCTATAGTTTAATTCCAGGGGAATATTCATGACAAGTTTTTAAAGTGAATTTTGTAAATTAAAGTGAAGAACAAAGTTTTGTTTATGACTATAAGATAAGGCTGCTTCAATGTTCCTAGGGAGAAAATAAACTACCCATAAACGCTATGCTACTTGTCATTACAAAACAACTCGCCTTAAAATTTTGTTAATAGGTACACGTTCAACACAGTTTAGCCTAGAAACATATTCCAGAAGTAAAATATTAAATAAAATATAATAAAAGATACATCCCAAGTGGAATTTTGGATAATTAAATTATTGTGTAGGAGTACATACGAGTATATGCCAACACCATTATCCTTGTGAACTTTTTTGCTTTGTTTTTTTTTTTTTTTTGTGAAAAGTTTGGGTTTAAAGACCGAATAAATAAAAAATAAGGAAGGAAAAACTTTGTATATAATCCTTTTGGGGACGTTTTTAAATGTCAAATAAAATGACTATGGTATTTAGTATAGGTTTTAATGTGAACGGTTAGAACTATATATGTACATATATAATAATATAATATATAATAAAGGTTTTTCTTTTTGTTTTGATAATTTCTTCAATTTGATAGGTGTTTTTACCCAGATTTTTACAGTCTGTTTAAAAAAAATTACTCAGCAAAATCAGGGAATTAGCTTTTTCCATTTCTTGATGAGCAATAATCGCTACAATTAAAGTAATCTGATGATCGAGTGTGTAAAAAAAATGTGTGTGCAAAAAATGGTATTTGGGATTATTTTCTTGAATACTCTAAATAATGGAAGAAATATTTTGTACTGTTTTTACATAAAATTTGACATTCCGATACTTGTTAGATTTGGTCTTTTATGTTCAACTTTTGAACTCTCTTTTATTAATTTAATATTTTCCTGGTGGTAGAATTCAAGTGGCTGAAAACAATTTTTTTTTTTTAAATTCCACATATTTGAAATATACATATATTAGTATATTTGGAATTAGCACTCAAATAGTTTTGTTTTATTTTGTTTTAAAACAGAGTTTTTATGTTTTTCGAAACAAATTTTTTTCCTAAATTATAATAACCAAAGTAACTACATTCAGATTTTGTAGTAACTTGTTTACCTTATTAAAAATCGAAGTTTCAAGATGAAAAATATCAAAAAAATAGGAAAAACTCGAAAATTTCGAGCTTTTTTTCACTTATTGGAATTTTTTTTCCACTGAAGGAGAATTTTGTTTAATTCGATCATGCTGTATTTCGGAAAGTATTGGGAATATACAGACAAGATTGGACTCATAATGATGAAAATTTAGTAAGCTTGAAATCGTAGTGTACCTATATGTATGTATATGGTAAAGAAAGAAGCCAATTAGGGTTAAAATTGACAATACCCGGAAAAAACTAACCGTTTGTGAGTTTTTTTAAAAGAGTTTTTGCCATGTTGCGTTGCGTTCAGACCTCGAGGTCGAAAGCCTGGACTATCAACGTCATTAACATTTAAATACAAAATTGGATCTACCGGATTTACAGGAACGGCTCTTTCTGTTCAGACTTTCAGAGCAAATCTACTCGACTAAAAAATATTGTAGTAGAAGTAATTGTTAACAATTTGTTGCTGTTTAATCACTGATTGATAATGACACGATAAACATAGTACTCAATTATATACAAAATACTCTTTTTGTTGTTAAAATTATTTTTCTTTCAACTTCGAGATTGAAAATTATTTTTTTCTGATACTATTGACAAAAGCAACATCTTGTAAAAAGTTACTTCAAGAATGTATATCTGATTTGAAGTTATATCACAGTAGGTGTTGCCAACTCACTTTTCTGAAAAATTGATCCTCCCGCCTAATAGGTGGGATATACATAGACAGCCCCGTCGAGACGGGGAAAAGGGGGGGGGGACCCCCGGGCCCGGGATTTTCTAGGGGCCCGTAAAATTGAAAGCAATGAGAATATACTCTATATTTATCATCAACATACCTATTTCCACTTATTTTTAGAGGCCCGACAATTTATTCATTCAATCATTCATGCTTTCGCAATCGGGCCCCTGTTTGCATGTTATCTGCCAATCTATCAGTCACAAGCTTGCCGATCTGGGCCCCTGATTGATTATTATTGGCGTACATTTTTGTTAATATTTAATGGAAAATTGGGCAACTCTGAACTATTGAAAGAAAGTTATAATAAATAGTTTCGCTTTTCTTATTTAATTTAACGTAAATTACAAATTTATTTTATTTTGAAAAATTTTAAAGTCAAAATAAGGGGCCCGACAAATTAAAACAAAACACAAATATTTATTTCGGTTTCTGTTTTTATAAACTTTCTTTTTGTTTCCTGAAAACGAAATTTTTGATTCGGTTTCAGGGGACTGGAAAATCCCACCAGGGGACTAGGAATACGAGGCGATGGCAATCTTATTGGAGAGCCAAATAATGGACATTTTGTGGGCATTATGGAATTAATTAGTCACTATGACCCCTTACTTCAGGAGCACTTGGAAAAAGTAAAAATTTCACAACAAGAACACAAACGTTTGCATGAGTTCATTAAAATTTGTGCCCAACATGTGAATTCAGCTATTTTGAAGGAGATTGAAAACGCCAAATAATTTGCTATAATTGTCGATGCAACACCCGATTCAAGTCATGTGGAACAAAACACATTTTGGAATTTGTCGATTGCAACAAAAAAAACTGGCACCGCAATAGCTGATTTGATCTGCGAAACATTGGCAAAGAACGAAATCCCTTTAGAAGGCTATGACAATGGAAGCAATATGAAAGGACAGTATAATGGTGCACAAAGTCATATTTTAAACAAAACCCCGAATGCCGTGTATTCACCATGTGCAGCTAACAGCCTTAACTTGCGTGGAGTCGATTAAGCGGGATGTTGTACTGCGGCAATCACATTTGTTGGTGTTGTTCAAAAGTGTTTCAACTTGCAGCAGTGCTCAACGTTGGGAAATTCTTAAGAAAAATGTGCCCGGATCCCTTCACAAACTTTCCGATACAAGATGGTCAGTTAGAATTGAGGCAGTGAAGCCATCTGAAAAACCTTAGAACATCATAAGAAGCCTTAAGTGATATTAATTTAACTGCTGAAGCTCGAAGAGATATAAATGGCGTTTTAAAATATATTCACATATTTGAATGCGTCCTGATGTCTTCGATTTGGTGCAAGGTTCTTAGCGCTATAAATGAAAGAAGTATCATTCTTCAAGCCAGAAACATGACTACATTTTCATTTTTATGGCAATTTTCAACAATGGAAGATTCTATTTATTCCCAGAACTTGGTGACGATTTTCCCCAACATTTGTGTTGCTCTCCGAGTGTATTCCACCATACCTGTAACCGTAGCTAGTGCCGAACGTTCATTTAGCATTCTTGCCAGAACAAAGAATTTTCATCGTTCGTGCTCATCACAAGATCGTGTTTCTGGACTTGTTACACTATGTATCAAAGCACCTTTGGCAATGAAATTGAATTTCGATGTAATTAAAAGTTGTTTTGCTGCTCAGAAAGCTAGGAGAGCTCGTTTGCAAGAAGAAATATTTCATTGAATGCAAACTAATTCTAATGAAAACATTGTGATAATATTTTAATATAAAGAAAAACAATAAAGAGTATTTAATGTAAACCTTTTAAATACATACAAAAAGACAAATTGCAAATACTTTTACTTCGCTCTATTTTTATTTTCATAGTAGATAATAGATTTTCATGCTAATTTTTTTTTTTAAATAGTTAATCAACCAACCAACATGTCGTTGGCAATATCGAATTGAATGTATGCTTCTGTTCGAAATCTGATCTACTCGCATGTAGAATTATTTTCTATCCATCGTCCATTTCAACTAAACTGGACTATACCCGTGAGATTGATTTGATGATTAACACTTTTTTTTTCAGTTCACTTTGCAAATGAAAAATAATTATTTCCGTTAATTCCAACCAATTTCATGCTATTTGTAATTGAAATTATCACATAGTAGGCATGAACTTTGAAAAAAATGGTAAATAAGGAGAGAGAGATTTTTCCGTCCCGGGCCCGGAATTCCTCTCGACGGCCCTGTACATAGATCCCCAACCCGCAATATTTTGTTCTTCTTTTGGTGCAATTTCCTCACTCCAGAATTATACCTTATATTAGCTAGTTGTTTAACTTTGAGGTTCAAATTGTAATTAATCGATTTTCATTAAAATCTACTTCAAGATAAAAAAAATACTTATAAGCGAAATGAGTGCTTAATTTTCGCGGTTTTCCTGATATTTCAACATATGTATAGGGTTCTGAGTTTTAGGTTGAAAATTATCAGTATTAATAAGGCCAATATCAGAAAAGAGTAAAACAGAAATACCGGATTTAACTGTTCAAATAAATTGGGCTGTAAGAGAGAAAAAGAACTTATAAAGGTTCCAAACCGGTTTTTGAAATTAGCATTTGTATATGTTATCATTTAATTTTTTTTTGTTGATTACAAAAAAATCCCATGCGTCAAGTTTTAGCTAATTAAAAAAATAGACATGCATTTTTGAAAGAATCCAAAAAATCTGAATTTTGGTAGAGAGCTTCATTCATATATCCGTACTTCTTCCTCAAATAACCGTTAATTTGGAGTATAGAAAAAGTTTAAGAAAAAATTACCCAAAAATATATGTAATAAAGTTTTGTTTTGAAAAAAAATACAAAAAAAAGAATTCCAAAAGCGTAATTGTACTCTAGAGCTTTTTTAAATGTTGCAAAATATAATCATCCAAAATTTAATTCTGGCCTTATTAACAACAAATTAAATAAAAAACGCTTATACCACCTTTATTCCGCGAGTTTACTAAACCAGGGAATAAGAGTTAAGGTGTGGGTTAAAATGTTCCATGAATAAAACCAAAATGTTCGTGGAATAGTAAAGTGACTTTTACAAAAAATCCCTTAAGAAAATCTACTACAATAACTTGAAATTTACACCAAGTTCCGCAGACGACTTGGGTTTTTTTCGTATGGGTTTTGACAGCAAATTGTAATAATCTGTAAACACACCTAGGAATTTTCTTTTTTATACGTTTCTGTAAAAATTATTATTATTAAGGGTATTCATGCAAACACAGACAACCCACAGAAACCTGAAAAACTGTAGAATTTTCTATCGGTAGAAATCAACTGCCAAAATTTGTATGGGAAAAATATTGTGCAAAATATAGACTTTTATCTCTCAAATTTGAAGCAGAAATCGTAGAAAAAAAACAGATACATTTTGTTTGTTTCTAACGTTTCCGCAAATATTTTTAATGTGGTGTTCATGTAAACCCTTTGCGGAAATTTATATTTTTCTACAAAGTAGAAAATTATATCGTTACATGAATACCCTTATTGTTCAATTGTTTGTATTGTGTCTATTTTCTGTTCAACTCTTGTGTCCTCATTTAGGCCATCGTTAACAACCACAATAAATTTCCTCAAATATTTTCTTGTTCTGTTGGTTGAAAGCTGAATGGGAATTGGTTTAAAAACTCGACAAGTCTAGCACACATTATTATAAAAATTAATCACTTCTTTTTTTTATTTTAGAATAAATATGACACATTTGGATCTTATTCTTTCGCTAAACCACCTTCTTCGGTGGTTTAAGTTAGTAAACGTCACTTAGTAGGAATTTTGTTTTATTCATAACATTTTGAACTTAGTCTATGGGATAAGACCTTACCCTTTGTTATTCCACGTTTATTAATTTGACTGTAAGAGTTTGATTTATTTGGGAACTTCTTATTTTTGGCAGCTTCTCCTACTTTTTGTTTTCTTTTCGTTTAGATTATTAATACCTTTTTGGCCGTTATTTCCAAAATGTATATATATATAGGTATATATATATATGTGGCTTCATTTTCCTTGACATTGCGTATTGCATATTAAATGCCTTACAAAATGTACAGTGACCTCTGATGGGCATTTTCATTGTTACTTTTACATGTCATGTATGTAATGGTTACCAACGAGTATAATATAAAAAATATACCTAAAGTACTTACTTACTTAAGTAGGTGCTAGGAGTATACTAATGTCTCACACAAAAACCTTCTCCATCTAGTTCGGTCCCTAGGTAGATGTCTCCAGTTGTGCACTCCAAGTTAGGTGAGGCCACTTTCCATTTGTGCGCGCCACCTGATCCGCGTTCTTCCTCTATACTGCGCTTTCCTGTGGGTGTGGATTTGAAGACTTTTCCGCCCAGAGCATTAGTTTCCATGCGCTCAACCTCAAAGTTACGTCTGTCGATGGTGAAAAAAAATCAAGTAAGTGATATAAAAAAAGGTTCTATGTCGTTTCCAAGAATTAATCAGATAAACACCGAAGTTGTTTGGTACCAACAAGATGGTGCATCTATTCATACAGCTTTCTAACTGTCAATGCGATGAATCTGTCAATTCTGTGACAACTTTATTTCCAGAAGTGATCCTGTTTACCGGCGATAGTTCTTGTAACTTAACTCCTATCAACTATTTTGGATTGGACTATGTTAAGTCATTATGAACTCAGCACTATTGACGCCCAGATTAATTCGAAAAAATATTGACTGATGGAGTGGTTGATATCTGCCCGAAGTCATTTCTAAAAAATAAATGCCATGCATTTTTTTACCAGAATATGTATAATAAAAACAAAACATTCAAATAATATTCCTGTCTTCTATTATTATTTAATAAATTTAATAAAGCTCTTAAAAAAGCTCCCAATGTAACGCATTTCAAACTTTCTTGTGGTACACACTGTTTACCTTTCCGCAAATACCTTTTCTTTATAGTTTTTAGTTTATATGTAATCCGGCACTAAACATTCGTTTTTCACTTTCATATGCCATGTGCTTGTGTAATCCTTTCGGGAAATGAAAAAAAAAGTTAAAGAAAAAAAGACAACCTCAAGAACTATGTTATAATCTTTTTCTTAACTTTTCCCACTTTTTCCTTCATCGTTTTTTCGACTTTTTTCCTAATAACTAAACGAAGTATAAAAAAAATGTTTCTTATGTCAGCAAAACGACACAATGTGAATGTAGGAAAAAAAATAAAAATGGAAATCTTTTTCCTCAAGACACTACATGGTCGTGTCTTACAAAATCGTGAATGAAAAAAAGAAAATATAAGTGAAGATAGTTTTTATTTCCCTGCATAATATCTACCCTCACCTTGTTACGAGGGCAGGGTCTGTTTTCTTTTTGTTTGATTTTTGTAAGGCAAACTTTTTGTTTTTTATTTTTGTATTAAGTAAAAGAGACATTTTAATCATTCAGCCATCTCTTCACACTTAAGTTCATTAGTGAATTTTTTTTTTCAATTTCTTGGTCTTTAAAGGGAAACAAAAACTGATACGTCGCGTCGACTACTACGTCTTGAAGAAGAAACTAAACGAGTTGTATAGAAAAAACTACCCTTAAGTTCGAGACATAATGGTTATGGTTACGTAAGTTCAATCAACCCATAACCTGTCTGATGACTGACTGAAATATATTAAAGAAGACTGATCAAGCGTACTTAATGTTTCGATTTTTAGAAATTTCATTTTATGGATGATTTGTTTTCAAAAGTAAGAACAAACACAACAACAAACAATCACATATACAACCCTCTTGTTTTTAAAGGATTAAAGAACGCACCCTTACTCAGATTTTTGTTCAGCAGGTTACCTTATTTTGTTTTGCGTGTGCTAAAAAAGCCTTCTTGCCGGTTTGGGAAATATAATTGCTTGAACCTCATGAATATTTGAAGCAATTAGCAAAATTAATAAAAGAGTTTGTTTTGTTATGTATTTTTTTTGTTTTGTTGTTGTAGCCTTTGTAGCTTAAAGGAAAGGATAAAATGCGTAGGGTAAAATTAACAAATGGCAAATTATATTTATTTAGCTACTTAACAAATTAATCTGACGTAAGGCGGGACTGGCTTATTATGGTGACTTAATTTCTGCGGTGCGATGTGGTACGCCGAAAGCAATGCTGTTGAGAAACTCTTACTTTTCTTTTGTTTTAGTTTAATTGCATTTTTAGCTTTAGTTATAATTAAAATATAATTCTTAAAGTCTATGGTAACATTGAAATGTCTTACGCTGCTCAAAAATGGAGTTCAATTAAGTAAAAACCAAAAAAGGTTTTGTATAGATATCTTAATATGCATTTATATTATTTTGTATGTTAATGTTAATAGATATTACCATGAATACAAGATTGCTTTTAAGTATAAATAGAATTGGGTCTTTGAACTAAAAACACTGACATCAGGTTTTTAAAATATGCCTCTTTGTTAAAGACAACCAAAAACTGTTTTTTTTTTAGGCTAATAATAAATTGTACGATGATTTTGCAAAGTACAAATCTTTGTCTTCTAGAAACGGTTTACCTCAATTAAGTATCTTCGATAATTTCTGGAAATTCGTAATAGCTACGAGACATTATTTGACTCTTTATAAATTTTTAAGAATCTTATTTAATTAAATACTTTCATGGTCTTTAAAAAATAAATTTTGGAGTTAATTTTCAGTGCTGATTTCGAATTCGGACATCGATTTTAACGATATACTCAAACTTAAAAAATGTCAGCTTTTCAACATTATGATTATATTTATTCAATAAATTTCAAGAACGATAGTCTTGTTTAGACGACCATTTTATCTTTTTTATTGTCAAGAACCGATTAAGTTCAGAATTTCTTTAATACGAGTATTTATGTAAAGTATTTTATTTATATAAAGGTAAAATTTAATAACTTGAAAAACTTTAAATACAATAACTGAATATTGAAAATACGTACATATGTATGTATGTATAAAGTTTGGAAAATCATCACGAGTATTATTGAAAGACTATTTGACGCTTGTTTTTTTCACCTGGTCTAATGTGTAATCATTGATATAAACTTTAAGAATTAAAGTTTTTTAAAAAGGGTCAGATCTTTTAATAATAATACGGGACAGAAGTGCTGTCGGAATGAAATATTAACTTCCTATAAGAAGTTATTGTAATCCATACGATTTCTCGAATTAAAACTTTTGGAATTGTTCGATGTTTAATCAAAAGGTTAAGAGAAATGTATGTGTGTGTGTGTGTGTGGATATTTTTTTTTTTTGATTTGATTCTTTATTTAGCTTCTGCTATTAATTTACAAAATTTAGTTTTTTTTTAAATTAATAAAAAGAAAAAAAACTTATTGATTAACTAATTATAATTTGATTTTACATATAAAATTAACTTTTTTTTAAATAATACCTATCACATTATTTTCTGATTTTAAATGGTTTGGTAAATTATTGAATAATCTGAAACCTTTGTGGAACAATATATTCTGAGATCTATTTGTTGATAAAAAAGGTAGTCTAAAATCACCCCTGTTTCTTAACGGATATGGTTGTACATCTGATACATATACTATTTGATCAAATAAATAATTAGGTAACATATTTTTTTTTAATTTTAAATATAAAAATAAGCACATTCATAATTGTTCTTTGATTTATAGTAAGCTATTTTAAAATATTTAGCATTATTTTAATAGGTGTTAACATATTGGACATTAAAATACACCTCATACCTCTATTTTGCAATTTCTGTAATCGTGTAGTCATTTGATTAGTTCCTAAAAAAAGTATTGTTGAACAGTATTCGAAGTGAGGTTTAATCATTACATTAAAGATTTTTATTGCACAGCTTAGTGATAATCTACTTCTTATCTTTTGAAAAAATCCTATTTTTTTTTGCGATTTTATTACATTATGTAGTTTATGTGCTTCTCAAAACTCAATTCTCTATTTATGATAACTCCTAAGTATTTAATTTCATCAACTTTTTCAATATTATTTTAATTTATTACAATGTTTTCTGTTAAATCACCATTAATTATAATTGCTTTTGTTTTCGCTAAATTAAATTTTAATTTATTCATTTGGAAATACAATTCTAGGTTTTTTAAATCCGTATTTAGACGATTGATGCACTCCTCTGCGGAACTTCAAGTCACATATATTAAAGTATCATTTGCAAACAGTCTAGCCTTCGCATAATATAGGACGTTCTCTAGATCATTTATGTAAATAAATAATAATGAAGAGGAGTGTTCCCAATACCGCTCCTGTGGAACACCTAGACCCACCTCCATAACATCAGATAATACATTCGACACTTTTGTTCGCTGAGTTCGTTTTGTTAGATAACTTCTAAACCATTCGAGTTCTAGTCCTTCTACACCATATTTGTTTAGCTTCTGTAATAGTATATCACGATCTATGGTCTCAAATGCTCTTTGTAGATCTAAAAACACTGCAACTATAACTTTTTTTCGTGAACTTCCGTTTTCCATTGTGTAACGACCAAACTTAAAAGTGATTCACAGCTGTGTTGTTGTCGGAAACCTGATTGGTAGTCACTTAAATAGCAGTTAGTTTCCATATAACTTTGAAGTTGCTTATGTACAACCTTTTAAAGAATTTTGCTCTCCGTCATAAGCATATTTACGGGGCGGAACTCGGCTGGGTTGACCGTCTTCTTAACTTTTTCAATTGGGACTACCGTAGATTCCTTCCAGTGATCAGGAAAAATGCCCGTATTTAATGAATTATGTATAATGCTTAAAAAACAAGGTCCTATAATGTCAAAAGCAGACAGTAACATTTTAGTTGACACACCGTTGAAGTCTTTTTTACAGTTCATGTTTTCCATTGTAGATTTCAATTCACTGATGCTTTTTAATGCAAATTTAAAAGTATTTTCACTATTTATATTTACTAAATTTACATACTGTTCAAATGGTATTTTATCATTCAGCTCCTCGACACTTTTCACAAAAAACCTATTTAATTTATCAGCTATCTCCTTCTTATTTGTTATAGTTCTATTTTCACATTCAATTTGTTCTATTTCACTTTTGTCTCCTTTAAGAACTAGAGATTTTATCGTTCTCCACATTGTTTTTTGGTCCATAGATTGATCAATTTTTTTGGCGATGTAATTATTTTTTGCCAACTGTAGATCTTTGACGTATCTATTTCTACATAACCTATACCTATTCCAGTCAGATTTGTTTTTATTCCAAACCGCTCTTTGATGTAGTTGAATTTTTGTTAATTTCAAATTAAATAAGTACTAATTAAACCACCCAATATTACTACCACTTGTTCCACTAATTGTTCTGGAGATTATCATTTTACTCATAGTTTCGAAAAACCTACAAAAATGCTTTTGACAAATGGTATAAATTAATTGGCTCGAATACTTACATTAAATGATATTGGCTTCAAACTAATTCAATCTTATAAAAACATAGTTTTTAACAATTTGTTACATATTTTGAAAATCTATTTGACAGTTTTTTTTTTATTAAAAATAAAAATCTACAAAAAAAAATTACATTTTTAAAAACTGATTTTTGACTCAAATATCTTGAGAATAAATGAAGATATTGACTTCAAAATTATATCGTTCTACATAAAACATAGGAAATTAAGGTTTTAAGCAGGTGCTCGTTAAGGTTTTTTTGTGTTTTTTGTTAAGACTAAAAATAATAGTAGTCCCCATACAATTTTTTGGTCAAAATCAAAAATTCGAATTTTCTCAAAACCTAACCGACAGATTTACATTTTCTCTAATTTGTTTCTTCTTAAATTGGTTTCTTTCAATACAAAAATTTGTTTTGCATTGCTCCAGAAGGGTACCCTCATAGAACCGTTATTTTGTTGTTAAGTTTTCTCAAGAACTAATGAAGCGATTTTAATATTTTTTTCTGCACAAGCTCTTATACTTCCTTAAAAATTTTTATATAAAATATAATTTTTTTTTTCAAAAGTCTGTTTCTCAAAAACGGGTCAATATTTTTTACCGAAAATTAAACGTAAAACGTATATTAGTTAGTTATAAAAAACTGCATACTAAAAATATTTTTTAACTAAAATAGAAAAATTTTATATGTACAAAATTAATTAATAGAGTCTTTGGAAACAGGAGTAAATTCATGCGTTCGAGTTAGCTGGTTTTAATTTTTATCATTAAGATTACTGATTAGAATTTCAGGAATTAATAAAAAAAAATCAATACATCTAAGAACTTCTTAAAAGCTCTGGTTATACCTTCATCCTCTGTTAACTAAGTTAGTCTTTAAAATGTTGATCATTGTTTGCCATTCGCAATTTTTCGAAACATTTCCCAATAAATCTACATAGCTTGAATATTGGCTTCCAACGCTTTAAAAGTTCTGGGTTTGACAGCATAAAGTAATAACTTAACATAAAAATATTAACATAATAAAAAGAGGCTGGGATGCGACCCACACTGATAACTTCCCAACCCCCAACCCGTCTGTCGATTTGTCTTGCTTAAAAGTTTGTAGGTTTTCATGTTGGGTTAAAAAAGTTGTTAGTTGAATTATTCTTAACAAAATTAAAATTACCAACAATATTTTTCGTATAAAGAAATAGTTTAGTTTGAAAATCTAGTTTCATTAAATAGATTTTTAGTCGAAAACATATTTTTACCAATTTAAGTAGCATATCTTAAATTTTTACAAATTGGATGAATGAAATTATTTTGAGAGATATCGAGAACCGAACATCAATTTTTACCAAATTTGCGTACTATTTTTTGTAGATTTAATTTTTTAATGAAAAAACGGAATGTTGGATTTTTATAAAAAACTACTGAATATCGAAAACAATATTTTCTGTGAAATAAAAAGAGTTTGAAGACAATATTTTTATTTTTTGAAAAGCTATTTGAGTCGTAAGTAAATTTTTACCAAGTTTTAGTAGATATTGTTTTTTTGTTAGGTTTTTATTTTTTGTAAAAAACCTGTCAATTAGATTTTTCCCAAAATTTTACTGAATGTTGACAACAATATTATTTAAAAGATAAAATTAGTTTTAAGCCAATATCTTAAAGTTTTGAAAAGATATTTGAGTCGAAATTCAATTTTTACCAACTTTGAGTAATGTTTTTTTTAGGTTTTTATTTTTTATAAAAAAACTGTCAATTCGATTTTTCTCTGCACACAATTGTTTTGGTGATAAAATCATTTTGTATTCGTTAAATTTTTGAGGTAACAAATTTTTTTTCAGCTTTTTTGATTTATAAAAAACCGTTAATTCGAATTTTTTCTAAAAATATATTTTTTTGGTATCACGTTACAATATATAATATAAAATTTAATTCAAGTCCCTAGCGTTATTGGTTCGTGAGATATTTCGGGTTAACCAAAATTTTCACCTTTTTTTTAAATTACTATGGTAAAAAACCACCCACGCAATTTTCTTGACAGCCCTTTCTGCATCTTTCATCCGTATTATCTGTATAACAAAATTTATTTGAAGTCGATATCTCTTCTGGTTCTTGAGCTATGGACGACGAAAAAAACGTCGCGAACGTACGGACGTACGAACGTACGTACAAATGCACGCACAGACATCTCTCTAAAAATCTTTTATTTCGACTCTAGGGATCTTGAAACGTCGAGAAATGTCAAAATTTTCAATTTGACAAATCGGACCCATTACAATAACTTCCTATGGGAAGTTAAAAGTAATCAAAAGTCTTGTTAAAACCAAATATCGTCGATGCTATCGGGTCTGAACGCTATTTTCGATTATTGATAATAAGTCTTTTGGATCTCATGTTCAGGACATTCTCATTTTATGGTAAAGTTGCCCTAAAAGCGGAGGAATAACTTTAATTTCTGTTTGTCAATACGGTATACTGATTTCAAAATATGTCATTCTTTGCGAATAAGCCATTTATTTATTTAAAAAATACCGAAAAGTATGCAATCATCAAATAAAGTTTTATTTTTTGTAAACAAAATTCTCAATTGATTTTTTTCAACAATTTTACAAAACATTAAAAATAACACTTTTTATACTCGTAGAATGAAATGAAATCAATATCTTTATTTTTTGAGTCAGGAAATAAATTTTTACACATTTTTAGCAGCAATGTTGAGAAAACGTCACTTAATGCCACCAGTTTTTTAATGGTCTAATTATACTCAATATATGTTTTATATTCTTCACACATTCCACTTAAAGTATCGACGCCAATAAATTTTTGATTTATATTTACACATATCAATTTGCTCAGAAATTCTAAAAATATCTCTTCAAGTGGCTTTTATCTCCTTATGAGCTTACATATATCTCCGATAATTTTTTGAATTAAAGAAATCATTGTAAGAGTTTTTTTTTAATATCCACGTTTTGTTAACAGTCCTTCTGAGAGCGTCGTGAAAACCTCCCATTACCAAAAATTCCAATATCATCCTGAATCCTACGTATATCCATTTCCTTGGAATTAACTTTAATGTGTCATGTTTTTTTTTTCTATTTCTAAACATTAATGTGTCAACACAAAGAATTCGATATGTTGGCAATGTTTTGCATTAAAATATCTCAAAATAAAAAACCAATAAGAAATATGGTTTCCTCGCCTATTTCGTTTTTTATTCCTGAGTTTATCCAGACAAAGTAACAAAATATCCCTTTATATTCTCGGCCTTCATTTCTTGGCAATGAAAGAACATTATTTTGGCTCACACTCTTAAGTGTTAATAAACTTTCCTCTTAGAATTTTTCCCGAAACCCCCAACATTCCATAAGCTTTCGGGTTTTATCTATGCTATCATCATTTCCATCAAGAATAAAAATGTGTTAAAAATAAAAATTCAAAAAACAGACAGAAAAACACAGTTCTTCGAATTAAGTCTAAACATTTTAAGGGTGATGGAATACGAAAAAGAATAATAATGTAACATGGATGCTTTTTCATACGAGAGCATTTTAAGTGAGAAATAAATTCAAAAACACAGGAAAAACAAAAACATATTTAGGTGTTTTGAAATGTTTTTTCACATAAACAAATTATTCATGTGGTGAATTGGTTGGGAAATACAATTTAGTGTGAAATGAAAAATATTCTTTGTCTGAGAAATTAAAAAATATTCAAAAATTTTCTTGTGCAACTTTTTAAATTTTTCTATTTTTTTTTTTTCGTATGTGAAGTCTTTAGGTCTCACGAAGTCTTGTGTTGGTTATGATTTGATTTATGATGATAATTTTGATATTTACATAAATGACTCAATAACTTCACACATTTTTTTTTGTTTGTCTTTTAGAAAAGAAAAACAGAACAAAATTCAGAAATATTCTAAAACAATAACACAATACAAAAAACAGCTGCTGCTGCATCATCTTCAGTTGGGTATTGGGAAAGAGATGTTCGAAATAAAGTTTTTGGGTTTTTCAATTATGATACGAGTATCATGAATGATGAGTTTTAGCTTTTGAGTGATGCAAAATAGAATTGTGATGTTTTTGACTGAAAGAAAAGTTGAATTTAGTTTTTTAGTTTGATTTGTTTGTATAGTATTTTTAAACTGCATTTTAAAGGTAAAACTACATTTTTCCATAAAATTTTCGACTAGTTGACGCATCAGGAGAGGTTATGCTGCTTTCTTATTTTTGATTGTTCTATATTAACTGATTATCGCCATTCGAAAATTGTAAATGATATCTACTTTTTGTAATAAACCAAATCGCCACTTAAAAAACTCCTAAAATACATTCAGTGCACGAAAAATAGAAACAAAATTTCCTTACTTCAAAAAATTCTGAAAAACTGAATATTGATGGAAAGCTTTATTTACACATCCTTCACATTCGGCTACCTAAAAATATATATGCTTTTGAACAGGGGCAAAAAATGTTAAGGTGGTAATGGTAAGGTAATGTTAAAATGTTAAGTTATTCGAAAATTATAGGTTTTTTTAGTTCCTTTGCAAGAATCCAAGTTTTTCTTTCGCTATTTGAAGAAAAAAACAAGTTAAAACCCCTATAACTTAAAAACAAATTGACGTACGCAAGTCATTATTATATCATTTTATAGATAGTTTTATTGCCTTCTTAGAAGTTAGTAAGCAAAGTCCAAACAAATTATTTATTTCAAGATGGTGGTGTTTCCCTAGCGGTACCACTCTAAATATTTATCGATTATAATATTCCAGACATAAAGTAACAGAAAGTATAAACTGTATAAAAGTATAAAGTATTCAAAACATGTTTGCGTAGAATTTGTTTTTTTGTTTTTCTTCTAAAAATATATATTTTTGAGTAATTTAGAAAAAAGTGCACTTGAGCACCTTTCTCTCCAATTGTTGCTCTTCTACAAAATTGTAGGACTTTTTGTGAAGTGTTAAGGACGTATAAATGAAGCTCTACAACTAAATTGAGCTCTTTCGGAATATTATAGAAGTGAATATCTAATTTTTCTGAACTTATATGCAACCAAAAAATTAAGTTTAAGTTGTTTTCTTTCGAGAAATTCAAGATCTTAAAACAGTTAGTTCTTATTAAATTCGTATTTTAATTTTTGTAAAAAAAATGGTCAGCTCAATTTTGCTAGAAATTTGAACAAACGTCAAAATGTCCATTTTCCATGTATTTGATTATTTATAATGATTTTGATTTCTTTTTTTTTATTTTCAAAGTCTTTTTTTTCACATTTTGATATAATTATTGCATTAGTAAATGACAGATTAAGATTGAATTTACCAAAGGAAAACACCATAAATAAATATAAAACAGTCCGTATTTTTCTTTCTCCTATAATTTTTAGAGTCTTACGCATTCGACCTATTTTTTTAGAAGTGTTTAACCTCTGAAGAAGTAGAGAACTTCTAAAATGAAAAAACTAAACAAATTTTATGTAAGAAATGTTAAAATAATGCTCCTAAAATGTCACATCAAAAATTGCAGTTCTTTCTTTACAAAAGATCACATTACCTTAGAGATTTGTTAAGTGGAACATGCTCGTAAATCTCAGCCAAGCGCAAAGTTTTTACTTGCGACATAAAGGAATTATATGCCAGGTTTTGCATTCATAAGAAATATCGAACTCGAGATTTTAATCAAAATAGAGAAGTTGAAAAAAGTGGGTCCCCCGATTCAATCAGTTTGTCTGTCCTCCCTCTTACAGCTCAAACCATTGGGTCGATTGACTTCAAATTTGGAAACTAGACGCATTTTTCACTTCATTTTAAAACGAAAAATAACAGTTTTCCCCATACAAATTTGTTGGTCAAAATCGAAAATTCGACTTTTCTCAAAAACGAACCAATAGATTCTTTTAAATTTTCTCTAAATGTTTGTTTCTTAATTTTACGCGTTTCAAAAAAAAGGATTTTTTATTGAATTATTTATTATTTTTATGGGTACGCCCCATCGAACCGTTATTTTGTTTTAAAGTTTTCTCAAGAACTAATCCACCGATTTGTTCTTTTCTGCATTGTCTCTATAATATTTTATGATCAAATATGTCATTGTTTTTATTTTTGATTTTTTAATATCTCGAAAACGGGTCATCTTTTTTTTACGAACTCGAAACGTAAAATTTATATTAATAAGCTTTAAAAAAACTGTTTACTAAAAATGCTTTTAAAGTCAAATTAAAAATTATATATAAATAATTGTATATAAAAAATCACTTTAAAAATAAACTGCTCTAATTTTCAAATACAAATTTTGAAAAATAAAACTTTTTTTTTTGGGAAATCAAATGGTATTTAAATTTTTGAAAATTAACTTTTTTTGCAAGTACATTTTTCAGCCTTAAAAAACAGGAAATATTTTAAAAATTGACTTTTTGGATACATGAGCAAGTTCGACCTAGTCGTGCATTTTATTTGTCAGTAATTTCTGAGACGACAAATTTGTTTTGATCAACATTTTTCACTCAGCCATTTTGAAATCTGTCATGAGAAGGTGATATTTACTTGTTTGTTACATTTGACACATTTAAAAATGTTATAAATTAGTTTTTCAAGCAAGCTCAAAACTTAAAAAAATATGTTTCTGACTGACAGCTTCTTCAAAGCTATAATTTTGTTCCATCTAATGATCTTGACTCCGTCCAAGTCACATTGAGGTCTCAGTAAGATTGACCTTATAATTCAAATTTTGTAAACAATCGTCCTTTTTTTTCAATTAAAAGTTGTCAAATAAAACTTAAATCATGACAAATGCAGAATCCGATGAAATATGGATTCAGATTCACTTTTTGACACTTTTAGTATGGAACAAATGTCAAAATTATAGTTGAAGTCCCTCTGTAACCTAATCATCAGATTTTGTTATATGTATGAATAATTTATTCCATTTTCATCCATACTTTTTTTTTATTCTGATAACTTTAACATAATTAGCACAAATCTTTCGACTTTTTTTTTTTAATTTTCAGAATTAAAATGCAAGCGAAAGAAATAAATAAATCTTCGTTTTGACAGATATTACATCACCTACATTAAAAACACTAAATTATGTGACAGAACTTACTAAGTTTTGTAATAATAAAGGGCATTTTGAGTTTAAAAACAAGTTCAAACATATTAGTCTTAAAAAAAATCCGCAGTTGAACACGATAATCCAAAAAACTGTCAATTTCTGTGAGACCAACTGTAAAACAAACAAACCTTTTTTATTAAATTTGCAAATGTCATAATGACAGCGACAACTATCGGGTGATTTTTTTGAGGTTAGGATTTTCATGCATTAGTATTTGACAGATCACGCGGGATTTCAGACATGGTGCCATAAAGAGAAAGATGCTCAGTATGCTTTGACATTTCATCATGAATAGACTTACTAACGAGCAACGCTTGCAAATCATTGAATTTTATTACCAAAATCAGTGTTCGGTTCGAAATGTGTTTCGCGCTTCACGCAAATTTTATGCGTTTTTTTTTTTAAAACAAGTTCTCAAGCTCTTAAAAAATCACCCATTATGTACTTATTGTCCTCCATTGAAAAGAGGACATTGTTTAATATAATGGGTGATTTTTTTAGAGCTTGAGAACTTGTTTAAAAAAAAAAAACGCATAAAATTTGCGTGAAGCGCGAAACACATTTCGAACCGAACACTGATTTTGGTAATAAAATTCAATGATTTGCAAGCGTGAAAATGCATGAAAATCCTAACCTCAAAAAAATCACCCGATAGAAACAGATAATTCATTGTTTAAACGATATGTACAGTGCATCACAAAAGTCATGGGACAAGAGCAATTACATAATTTAATTAGCAATCTATTTAAAAATTAATACAAAAGCAAATACTATATAGGCAATCGATTTACTGCTTGACAATTGACGAATTGACAATTTATTAACTAACGGATAAATGTTTCAGCATATAATATAAACAAGTACAAAATCTTATCTCACAAAAGTCATGAGACAAGACTAGAAATAGTGGCATTTTTTGTTTGTCTTAGATTTTTTATTATGATTAATGCTTTTATTTAATACTTCGTGGGGTTTTCCTTGGCTTCGATAACCTTTTGTAGTCTTCTTGGGACCGATTTTACTAATTTGGTTGTCTCTTCGGTGGTAATAAGGGACCATTCCTCCATTAAAATTCTGTTCAACTCGGCCTTAGAATTAATCGTATGTTTCCTTACTTTTCGCTCAAGAATATCCCAGAAATGTTCAATGGGGTTAAAATCCGGGGATTGAGGTGGTATTTCGATCACCTTGGGACAATTGTATAGAAGCCAGGACCGAACAGTAAACGATTTACCAATTGTAAAACAAACAAACCTATTCTATTA
The DNA here is from genome assembly GCA_920104205.1 of Eupeodes latifasciatus. NCBI lineage: Eukaryota > Metazoa > Arthropoda > Insecta > Diptera > Syrphidae > Eupeodes > Eupeodes latifasciatus. Next base: position 70,231,902 of record OV049924.1, on the reverse strand, counting down.
AATTTACAAATGTCATAATGACAGCGACAACTAGAAACAGATAATTCATTGTTAAAATGATATAAATTCAGTTGTATCAATGATTTTTCATCTTAATTAAACAGAATTAATGAAATAAATCAAAAACTCATTAAGAATACTGTTTAAAAACGAGGAAAATTCTAAAATTAAAATAAATTTTATTCAACATAAAAAAGATCACAATAATAAATTCACATCTATTTCAAAATTAGCTCCGTTCCTTCAATAAACTAGTGCACATAATTTTCAACGGTCTTGTGGCGCAATGGATAACGCGTCTGACTACGGATCAGAAGATTCCAGGTTCGACTCCTGGCAAGATCGAAAAATAGTTTTTTTTTTAATATTTTTATTTTTCTTAAATAGAACGTCATTTTACGAGGCCCTCACAGTCAATCTAGAAAAATGTTGTTCACATATTTCTTTTATTTACAAACAAATTTGCATAAATTAATAATAATTTGTGAACCTTTGGATATTTGTTTATCCATTTTACTTGCTTCAATATGTAAAGTTACATTATTTTTGTATTTTGAATTTGAATTTATAGTTCATTCCGTAAAACAAGCATCTATGTATATTAATTGTTTGTTCTTGTTGTTGTTTTGATATGAATGAAATCTGAGAGATTTATTTAATTAACTCACCTTAACTAAATAAGGAAACATGTAATAAATTTCACTAAATAATTATTATTTTCTTGAAAATTATCTTTCCTCTCAAACTACATAAATATCTAAAGTTAATTCTTTTGTTTATTTTTTTATTTTTCAAAAATTAATAATTATTATAAGAAAAATTTAATTATAGAAACCATATGAATACCCAAAGGCTATAATATGCGGGCTTTTGTGCGGTTGGCCATAATCGTTAGTACCGCAATTTATGTTGGGCGCTTTTGCGCTGATGGTCTACCATGCAGAAAGACTAACTGACACCTCGCTTTGTATACCAATTAATTACACGCAACGTAGCTTTTCAAAAAAATAATAATAAATAGAAAAAGAAATATAAAAATCCACATGCTATTAATTCCAAACAATAGATACTCGTATGTGGTCAAGGCCGGAGTGTAGGGTTTTGGGGCCTTGTAATTACATTTTGAATTATATAATTTTTAGCATATAATGAAACATTGAGTATTTATTTCTTAGCAGAACTTTAAAATATTCACTAAAAATTTGCATAGTTCAAGTACAATTTCTTGGAAATTACTTCACATTTTTTGAGTATCATCAAAATGCCTTTGTTTAGGGTAATCCATTTTTTCGGTATAAAAAGGAAATAAAACACACATACAAAATTTCTTTTTGATGATATTTCTTTTTTATTATAAAGTTTGAACGTTGGCATTACATCATTTAATTGACCGCAGCGATTCTTTTAAAGTAATTTTCAACCACTTTTTGACAAATATTGGGCAGTGGTATCTCAGCCATAAATTAACGAATGTTGGTTTTTAAGTGCTCAAGAGTTAAAGTTTTATCTGCATGAATACGGTCTTTCACGTAGCCCCACAAAAAAAATGTCCAGCGGTGTCGAATCGCGTATGATAGCGCCACGACGAGAAATTACGAGGCCAGAAAATGCCTCTTGAAATAAAGCCAAATTCGGTCCATTGCATTGGTGTGGCATGTGACATCGTCTTGTTGAAAACACATATTCGCCAAGTCGCATTCTTCAATCGCAGGCAACAAAAAAAGTCGGTTATCATAATGACCATAACGCTCCGAATTGACGGTGACAGTCGTTCCATCCTCGTTTTCGAAGAAATAAGATCCAATTACACCTCCGGACCAAAAAGCGCACCAAACAGTGACTTTTTGTGGATGTCATGGTCTCTCTTCAATCACTTGACGATTCTCGGAATCTAAATACTATAATTTTGTTTATTAACATACCCACCGAGTAAGAAATGTGCTTCGTCGCTGAAGAAAACTTAGTTCGAAAAATCGCCGTCCACCGCCTGTTGTTTAAGCAGCCATTCCACGTTTTTTTTTTTTTTTTGTAAATTCATTTTTATTAATTCAATATTAAACCTATCTTAAAGCTAGACAAAAATTTATAAAACTAGTCTAATTAACCATAACTTACAACTAACTTACTGGTCCCTACGGACGCTCTAAGTTAAATTATAACGCTTACTACTAATGCCTTTCGGCCCTGAGACCTATTTTACTTCAATTAAATTTTATTTATTTTTGTATTTATTAGAAAATTTGAAAAAAAAACTAATATCAATATCCTTTTTTATTTTTACTTAAAAACTACTTAAAAAAAGAGGCTGGGATGCGACCCACACTGAAAACTTCCCATCCCGTCTGTCGATTTGTCTTGCTTCAAAGTTTGTAGGTTTTCGTGTTGGGTTAAAAAAGTTGTCAGTTGAATTATTCTTAAAAATTTTAAAATTACCAACAATATTTTTCATATAAAGAAATAGTTTAGTTTGAAAATCTAGTTTTATCCAATTTTAGTAGCATTTCTTAAATTTTTACTAATTGGATGAATTAAATTAATTTGAGAGATATCAAGAACCGAACATCAATTTTTACCAAATTTGCGTACTATTTCTTGTAGATTTTATTTTTTTATGAAAAAATGGACTGTTGGATTTTTATAAAAACCACTGAATATCGAAAACAATATTTTCTGTGAAATAAAAAAAGTTTGAAGACAATATTTTTAATTTTTGAAAAGCTATTTGAGTTGAAAATAAATTTTTACCAAGTTTTGTTAAATTTTCTTTTAAGTTTTTATTTTTTGTAAAAAAACTGTCAATTCGATTTTTCTCAAAATTTTACTGCATGTTGACAACATTGTTTTTCAAAAGATAAAAGTAGTTAAAACCCAATATCTCAAATTTTTAAAAAGATATTTGAGTCGAAAATCAATTTTTACCAACTTTTATTAATTTTTTTTGTTTAGGTTTTTATTTTTTGTAAAAAAACTGTCAATTAGATTTTTATCAAAATTTTACTGAATGTTGACAACAAATTTTTTTAAAGATAAAAGCCAATATCTCAAAGTTTTGAAAAGATATTTGAGTCGAAAATAAATTTTTACCAAGTTTTGTTAAATTTTCTTTTAAGTTTTTATTTTTTGTAAAAAAACTGTCAATTCGATTTTTCTCAAAATTTTACTGCATGTTGACAACATTGTTTTTCAAAAGATAAAAGTAGTTAAAACCCAATATCTCAAATTTTTAAAAAGATATTTGAGTCGAAAATCAATTTTTACCAACTTTTATTAATTTTTTTTGTTTAGGTTTTTATTTTTTGTAAAAAAACTGTCAATTAGATTTTTATCAAAATTTTACTGAATGTTGACAACAATTTTTTTTAAAGATAAAAGCCAATATCTCAAAGTTTTGAAAAGATATTTGAGTCGAAAATCAATTTTTACCAACTTTTGTTAAATTTTCTTTTAAGTTTTTATTTTTTGTAAAAAAACTGTCAATTCGATTTTTCTCAAAATTTTACTGCATGTTGACAACATTGTTTTTCAAAAGATAAAAGTAGTTAAAACCCAATATCTCAAATTTTTAAAAAGATATTTGAGTCGAAAATCAATTTTTACCAACTTTTATTAATTTTTTTTGTTTAGGTTTTTATTTTTTGTAAAAAAACTGTCAATTCGATTTTTCTCAAAATTTTTCCGAATGTTGAAAACAATAATTCTTAGAAGTTAAAATTAGTTGGAAGCCATAATCTCAAATTTTTGAAAAGATATTTGAGTCGAAATTCAATTTTTACCAACTTTGAGTAATGTTTTTTTTAGGTTTTTATTTTTTATAAAAAAAACTATCAATTCGATTTTTCTCAAAATTTTACCAGATGTCAAAAACATTATTCTTCATTGCACAAAATTGTTTTGGAGATAAAATCATTTTGTATTCGTAAAATTTTCGAGGTGACACATTTTTTTTTCAGTTTTTTTGATTTATAAAAAAAAGCGTTAACTGGATTTTTTTAAAAAAATATACTGGTTTGGTATCACGTTACAATATATTATATAAAATTTAATTCAAGTCTCTAGCATTTTTGGTTCGTAAGATATTAAGGGTTCACCAAAATTTTCACCTTTTTTTTAAACTGCTATGGTAAAAAAACCACCCACGCAATTTTCTTGAGAGCCCTTTCTGCATCTTTCTGCCTTATTATCTGTATAACAAAATTTATTTGAAGTCGATACCTCTTCTGGTTCTCTTCTTGAGCTATGGACAACGAAAAAAACGTCGCGAACGTACGGACGTACGGACGTACGTACACACGCACGCACAGACATCTTTCTAAAAATCTTTTATTTCGACTCTAGGGACCTTGAAACGTCGAGAAATGTCAAAATTTTCAATTTGACAAATCGGACCCATTACAATAACTTCCTATGGGAAGTTAATAAGGTCCTTAATATAAAACTTAAAGCTAACTAAAACTACCTATAAACTATGTACTTAAAACTAGAACAACCACAGCAGCAAATCTAACTATCTAACGTTTTTTGTTTTTCATATTTTGTTGTCTTTTTTTTTAATTTTTTTTTATTCCATGTTTTTTTTTAAATTTTTTTTTTATTTTTTTGTATTTTTCTTTTTTGTATTTTTTGTATTTTTTTTGTATTTTTTTTTGTGCCACCATGCCCATTCTACTCAAAACTAAACCCTAAAACTATAAAACAAGTATGTAAACCGGCCAAGGCTTTAAACTCCATCCCGACTACCCACTATCAAGTGCCGATTGAAGCCACCAAAACTGGTTCTCCTGCTTCACCCTATCAGTTCGGTCCCGTTCGGGCACAGCCCTACTGAAGCTCTGCTCCGCCTTGTGCCATGACGTCCCGATTGTACAGGAGTCGCCTATCCACGGTTCGTCGTCTGACGTGGTAGATTAGCGGAACTGCCAATCTATCCTGTATCAGACCGCATCTATCCAAAAAGAGGAATGCCTCTGGTGGAATGAAGCCGCTTAAGCGTGCACTTTCAAAATACTCGTCGTTCGGATAGAACGCCCCGAAAATTAAATTGTTGGTCGAAGACATACATAGCTCTTGCAATGTGACCTCGAACGAGTTTTATCACGAAATTGTCAATTCTGTTGATTCGAGCCCCGTTGTATAGGACCTCGTTGGAATAGTAATGCACGAAAGAAGATTCGGCTGTTCGATATAAGCCGGTACAGCGTCGTAAACACTGCCGCTCGAACACTCGAAACTTCTCCATTTGGGAAGGGGCAACGTTGAACCACACAGGACAACCATAAACGATCATCGGCCGTATGAGGGCCATGTAGCAAATTACCTTCACTCTGGGGTCAAGCCGACTGCTAAAAAACAGCCGTTTCGTCAGAGCGAAGGCTCCTCTGGCCCTGGTCAGAGCAGCATTTATATATCTGTCGAAATATAAATACTGATCTAACCAGATACCGAGGTACTTCACTACACTTTTGCTCGCTAATGGCTGCCCGAAAAGATCAACGATGGCCATCTTGTGCCAATTCTTGCACGTATCCCTCGTGGCCCTAGCCAACGGAGTCCGGAACAGAATTGTATCCGACTTCTGGAAATTTATTTTCAGTTTCCAGTCGTCGCAATATCGCTGAATCTTGTCGAAATCACGCTGCAAGAGAATTCTAATAACCTCAACCTTTCGGGCCGTTCTGTACGCAATAAGATCGTCGGCGTACGCAATTCCCTTTGTAAGACTACCTATCAGATCGCTGGTGTAAATGCTGAAGAGAATCGGCGAATTCACCGCTCCCTGTTGAAGACCATTTTTAATTGAGAATCTTGTGGTAGAAGTTACATTGCCACTTTTGACAACAAACTTTCTACCGTTAAGCATATCATAAAGTATATACGGGTACGGCAGAGAAACGGATCGTATTTTAAACGACTCTAGCGCCATCTGTTGTTAAGTTAGGAAAACGATTTTGGTTTCATTAAAAAGAGGAAGAAAGCCGAATTTTTTCATGTATGTATTTATTTATTTTGATAGTTTACCAGTTTTAAAAATAACGTCATTCAAATGACACCCCTTATTTTCGATACAATTGCGTAGACGCGAAACGAAATTATCGTACAAATTTTTTAACATCGTCACCGGAATTGCCGCAGAATGTCGTTTAATTTCAGTTTTCAACTCTTCAAGGTCGTGTGGCTTCGTTTCATACACCTTTGCCTTCAAATATCCCCAAAGAAAATAATCGCACGCCGAAAGATCTGGCGAGCGTGACGGCCAGGCGATTTCGCTGTTTCTGGAAATTATGCGGTTACCAAACAGTCTCCGTAAACAAACCATCGTTTCATTCGCTGTATGGCAAGTAGCACCGTCCTGTTGAAACCATGTGCGCGATAACTTCCTTCTCCTCGCCAGTTCGGGTCGCACAAACTCGTTTAGGAGCTGTCGGTAACGCTCGTCGTTAACCGTTTCGTTGAAGAAGTACGGACCAATCACGCCCCATGCCGCAACTCCCATCCATACAGTCACTTTAGGCGAGTGAAGGGGTTTTTCGTGAATAATTCGAGGATTCTGCTCACACCAGTATCGAAGATTTTGTGCGTTGACGTCTCCGTTCAAATAAAAATGCGCCTCATCGGTGATCAATATCGCGTCTAATGGAATTTCATTCGACTCGATTTTCTCCAACATTATTCGACTGAACGCAATTCTTGAGGCACGATCGGCCGGAAGAAGTTGCTGGGCATACAATATTTTATACGGATGACAGTTGAGATCTTCATGAAGTATTCTTCTATTCTAACCGTTCGGTCCGAAACATTGAGATTTTTCGCGTGCATTCGTGCGGAACGACATGGACTTTTCTGAATAGCCTGGCGCACGCGTTCAATCGTCGGCGGAGTCCGTACACTCTTCGGCAAGGCAGGAGGTTTTTTTTACCCACCGAGCCGGTCTCTCGAAAGTTTTTTACCCACATTCGTAAAGTTTTTTCAGTTAAAATAGGCTCTTTACCGGACAAGCCGTAACGTTTTCGAAACTCGCGTACTACCGAAACGTATATGAGTCATTATAACGAAAAAACTGCTCAACAGCAAACGCGCGTTTATCCATCTACCACTTAGCCATGATGATATATTATAAAATAAATAAATACATGAAAAAAATTCGGCTTTCTTCCTCTTTTTAATGAAACCAAAATCGTTTTCCTAACTTAACAACAGATGGCGCTAGAATCGTTTAAAATACGATCCGTTTCTCTGCCGCACCCGTTACAACAATGGTTTGCTTATGCCAAGCCTGCTCAGTTTTAGGTAAAGACCCTCTAGGCCTTTTCCAAATCAACCAGAACAGCCTCTGTGCATTGTTGTTTTGATGTATTCCATTGGATATCAGAAACCAGTTTAGACGCAGCATGAATTGTGTCATGACCCGCCTTGAACCCGAACTGTTTATCCGGAATTATTTTGTTGTCCGCAGCCCACTTAGTCAGAGCCCTATTGATGATCTTTTCGAAAACTTTGCTGATGCTCGGAAGAAGACTTATCGACCGAAGATTTGACGGGTTGGAGTTTTCCTTTCCATTTTTCGGGAGAGGATGAACCACAGCGGTCTTCCAATGCACTGGATAATATGCATTATTCATAGCATTATTGAAGAGTGTGGTGTAAATGTCAATTGCCTCCATCGGTAAATGTCTTAGTACAACCTGCTGACTTTTTGTTTTTTATTGAGTTGAAGATGAGCTTAAGCTCAATCTTCGTTACTAACAAGGGACTACCCATTCAACGTATCTACGAGTGAATGGTCAGCTGGCTTCAGTTTTTGTGTGAGCTGAACTTTATATGAACGTAGGTGTAGATCCAAATGTAAAATACGCCATAATGTGCCGTAAGACAGTCCTAATTCCTGAGAACGACGAGGAATAGACCATTCGGGTCTTCGGCAATACTTTCACTTACAGCAACGATATTTTCAGTGGTACGAGCGAAACAATGATGCACAAGCCTTACAATATCTGTAACCAATCCAGTCCCTTCAAATTTCTTTACAATTTTGCTAAATGCTTGCGTAGTTGGACGATTATGTAAACCATAATCCCCTCTTATAGCACGATATGTGGCTGTGGCAGAATCACCATTTTTGTAGTAGGTTTTAACAATTTGTATTCGTTGTGCGATAGTTAAGCGATTTATTTTGGTAAATGTCAGACTGAACGAAAATTGTTTTAATAACTTAGTTTGACAGATGTCGAATACCAGCCCTATACTTTTGAACCCGCAAAATGGATAACCCAGTATAAGTTCCAATACCACTGTTTGTTTTTTTTTCCTTTTAATTCCTTTATTTCTTTCGAAAGAATTTAAAAGATAAAAGAAGACGAAATACTTGTACTAAACCATAGCTCTGATTTTGAGTACGAGTACTTACTATAATTTTTAAACAATTAAGGTTTTGTAATTTATCGTATTTTTCGGCTCCTTACATAAACCTAAATCTGAAACCTCCCATTTTGATGTTTAAAAATTTAAGTATTTCAAGTACAATTTGTGAAGTTCAAAGGACAGAAAGTCTTGGCAGTATTAAGTAAGCAAAAGTTAAAGTTTCTACTCTCTTGAATTTCTTCGAAAAACATAAAAACACGAAAACGGGTCTTCCCGATTATACACTGAGGTTCGAGTTCCTTATGAATTTAAGGGCCATTATAATTTTTTAACTTAGCTTCTTAGATAAAATCCAGCCATGTTTGAAGATTCTTTTTTTTGATAGTAGGTTGATATACCTATGAGCTTTATAGCATTGACCCCTTTGGGGATCTTCTGTTGTTGTTTTTTTTTCTAGATTTTGCTCCAGTGATTTAGGCATTCGTTTTTATTTTCTGAATGTCTATCTTTGTTAATTTTGATGTTTTATTTTTTGTTAAATCTCATCTTTTGGACAATAGAAATTTTAAATAAGAATACAAAAAAAACCTTAATTAAGTTTATCTTAGATCAAAAAAAAAAATAAAAAAAAAACTGTCTCAAAATATCTAAAACTTTCTATTTCTTTTCAGATTCACTCAAAATTTAATTGGAAAGGCTGTTTTTGCATAGCTGTACTCCTACCCTAAATAAAAACGATACAAAATAAAAAATAATTAACTGACAACAAAAAAAAGATGCTTCAGTTAGAAGTTGTTTTTGTGAAATTAACAAAACAATAGGACGGAAATTATAATTGTTAATCCAAATGAAAAGAAGTTAGATTGAATTTTTGTTAAGGTAAGTGTTGAGAAAATAGTTTAAACTTATTCATGTAAATTTATTATTATTATTATTATTATTTATTAACACGTAATTTAAATTACAAGCTAATACAAAAGGTAAGAGCCTAGCTGCGGAGACTATTGGCTCTTTATTTTAATAATATTTATAGAGTTAATCTTAGAGTTTCAATAAATTTATTTACATTTTCGATGTTCTTAGAATTAGGATTTTTTAGTATTTCATAAATCGATAGATTTTTAAAAACGGAGTCCATAATTGGTTTTGAGATTTGGCAATTTTCGAGGATGTGTGAGATATTCAAAGTTGTGTTGCATGTTGCACACATCGGGTGGCTGTTTCTGGTGAGTAGGTGTTGGTGGGTTGTTGAGGTGTGACCGAGTCTGAGGCGTACAAAGTTTGTGATTTTGCGTTTTGGTAGGTTCGTAGGGTATTTAGGTGGAGATTTCGTTGGGTTTACTTTTTTATAATGATGGTGGTAAAGGCTCCATTCAGTTTGTTGCAAAGTTTTTAAGTTTTTATTAATCCGAGTTTTAAGGTCTTGTTTAGTGAATGCATTGAATTGAAATACTGGCGCTTTTTTCGCCGAATTTGCTGCTTTGTCGGCTTCCTCATTGCCACGGATATTTACATGACCAGGGGTCCACATCAGTTTTATTTTCTTTGGCATCGTTGCAATCTTGTTTCTTATGGAGGAAATTAGGTCAGAGTTGTTGTTTGGATTGTTTATAGCTTTTAAGACAGATATACTGTCTGAGCATATAATAAATTTGCCACTGTTTTCCATAGTTATCTTTAGTGCATGTAGAATTGCAAATGCTTCTGCCGTGAAAATTGATGTGGATTCCGGTAAGGAACCAATGCGCAGAATAAAACCATTTTCTGATGTGACGGCAAACGAAGTATGGCTTAGTGATTTGGAACCATCTGTAAAGATGAATTCCCAACCGTCTTTTTTGAGTTCAGATGAGATATCGGAGAACAAAGAGCAGTAAACTGCGTTGCTGGTATTTGACTTATTGTAGTGGGCCAAATTCATCAGGATGGAATCAGGTTTTATATGCCATGGCGGGTAAGTTACCAGTATCTTTCTTGGTTTTTTAAACTGGAGTTCCATTTCATGAGCTTTATCTATGATTTTGCTTATTGAGGATTGGATACGTTTCTTAGATTTATGTCTAATGGATTGATGGATGTCTTTGTCAATAACTGAGTTTTTTGAAAATATTAACTTCACAACTAACTTTGATATCAATTCTCTATGACGTTCCTCGATTGTTGGTAGTCCTGCTTCCGCAAGTATATTTTTTATAGGTGAAGTAGGGAAAGCGCAAATACTTCTCCGCATCAAAACCACAATCTTCAAACTCAAACACATACAATAACTTTTCTAAAAACCCTCAGCTAACTCCCAATTTACCCCCGCAACCCCATATTTCCAATAAAATCATAAACCAAACCGAAAATATTTCTGATAACGATGATGACATATAAAAACAAACTCTTTAACCAAACCTCAGACTCTGCGATTCGAAGGCTGAATCATTTGGGCTCCAATGGGAGCACTAATGATCCAGCTTCCGGATCGCGGGGTCCATATCTTAACAACCCAAACCGACAAAACACTAATTTTGTACATCAAACTCAATCACACACACTAAAACCAAATCCGTATAGAAGAAAACACCCTTTTTCTGCTGCACGTAGAAAAAATGTGTGTTTTCAAAATGAAAAAAAAAATATAACGTTAATTATACTTCAATGGAACATGAAAGGTCTTTTAAATAACTTTGATGAGCTAAGTATTTTAATAAAGGACCATAATCCAGGTATAATTTCGTTACAAGAGACACATTGTCCTTCAAATTCAACCCCCATTGTCCCTAAAAATTATGCTGCCTATTTCAAAAACCTTCCAACAAATACAACTTCTAAACAAGGTATATCTTTATTAGTAAGACAAAACATTCCACACAAAATTCGACACATAAATTCAAATATTCTAACCTTGGCAGTAGATATAGAATTTCAATCCAAATTCACTTATATTTGTTTGTACATCCACCCAAAACAAAACTTTTGTAAAAATGATCTCGACAATATTATAAGTCAAACAGAGTCTCCTGTAATTCTTGGAGGTGACATAAATTCATGGAGTACACTCTGGGGCTCACCAGTCACAAACAAAAGGGGTGAAATCTTTGAAGATTTTCTTCTTAACGAAAACCTAATTCTTTTAAATGACGGCTCACCAACTCATTTATCAACACATAACACTTTGACCCACATTGATATAACATGCTGCTCTCCTGGGCTCTTTCTTAATACCACCTGGAAAACCTTAAGTGATCTACATAACAGTGATCATTTTCCAATAATTTCAAATTTCAATCCCGGAATAAATCTCTTGAAATCAAAACCGATACCAAAATTTAAAACTAATTTTTCTAATTGGACAAATTTTAAAAAAATTGTAAAAGAATATCTCTTTCAAAATCCCCCATCTACTAACACTAATAAAGAAGCAGCATTAATCCAAAAAGCAATTAGAACTGCAGCAAACGTTTCGATACCCCAAACAACACCAACATTTAACCCGAATTTCAAACGAACTGTCCCATGGTGGAATCAAACTCTCTCTACATTACGCAAAGACAAAATGAAAGCATTGAAAGACTTCCAAAAGTCACCTTCTCAATCTAATTTAATTGTATATAAAAAGGCGAATGCTAAATTCAGACGTGAACTTAAACAAAGTAAGTCAAAAAAGTTCACAGAATTTACATCCAGCATAAATCCCAATTCTACCACCACACAAATTTGGCAAAACATCCGACGACTAACTGGTAATCTCAGCTCACTTTCAATATCGTCCATCCATTCAGATAATACAGTTTTAACAGACCCAGCAGAAATATGTAACTTATTCTCCAAATCCTGGTCTGATTATTCAAAAGATACAAATTATTCTACTCTTTTTAAAACAAAAAAGGATGAATTTACCTTAAATCTCCCCTACATTCCAAACAAAAACATCTTTGCTGAACGTATAGAACTCCCTATCTCAGTAATTGAATTTGAGGCATGTCTTAGCAAAACCAAAGGCACAACACCTGGTAGAGACAGGATAAGTTATCCTATGCTAAAAAATTTACCTACAGATGTGAAACAAAGACTCATCTTACTCTACAACAATATTCTGGAAACCTCAGTAATACCACAAATTTGGAAAACTGCTACCCTACTTCCCATACATAAGCCCAACAAAGACAAATTTTCAATTGATGGCTATCGCCCAATTTCCCTAATATCCTGTGTCTCAAAGGTTTTAGAAAAAATAGTAGCAAAACGCCTCATGTGGCTTATTGAAGAAAAAAAATTAATATCACCCAACCAAGTTGCATTTAGAACAAACAGAGGATGCATCGATGCACATCTTCACTTAGATTATTACATCTCTAATGCGATATCTTCAAAAAATCATGTCTCAGTTCTTTCACTCGACTTTGAGAAAGCCTTTGACCGAATCGGTTTACATGTAGTTCTTAATAAGTTAAAAACATGGAACGTTGGAAAGAAAATCTTTGGCTATGTTAGATCATTTTTAACAAATAGAAAATTCTTCACAAGAGTTAACGATTTTTTTTCTAACGCATACTCATTGGATAATGGTATCCCACAAGGATCTCCATTATCTGTAGTATTATTTACAATTGCTTTTGATCATATTTCAATCATGTTAAGTAACTACAAACTTCTTGACAGCTGTTTGTACGCAGACGACATTTATATATTAAGTAAAACAAATAATTTAAGCATATGTAAAGACCAATTCAATAACGCTGTAAATGATATTTTAGAATGGTCTTCTGCTTCAGGAGCAAAACTATCATTACAAAAATGTAGAATACTTCATATTTGCAGAAAACTCAATTGCCCTGAGCTTAGCCTAAGTATAAATAATGTTCAGATTGCAAATGTTAAAACACTAAGTATCCTAGGATTAACGTTTAATAATAAGTTTAATTGGAAAGACCATTGTTTAAACCTAAAAAAATCCCTAGCTGCGAGGCTCGCTATAATTAAGTATTTATCAAGTAATAAAAGTCATGTACATATCAATACATTGTCATACATAACAAAAATGATAGTTTTAAGTAAAATTGATTATGGTATATATATTTATGGCAATTCATGTAAATTTACTTTTTATAGGTTCTTGTTTTTGTTTTCGCGTAATAGAACAAATATTTCATTGTCTTAATTTCTTCATGGAATGTTCTTTGAATTTTGAACCAGAGTTTATACAAAAAGTTAAAATTAAAAATCATTGGCTGGTATAGGTATAGTAGTTAGAATATAGTCAATAGTTTTTATTTTGAAATTGGTAAGAAATACACTGCCAACCACTAGGATGAGGCCACACATTTTAGAACCGATTTTCGAAAGTGAAAATTTAACTACTTTCGAAGAGGTACGTATTTCACCATCACAATATAATAAAATTAAAGGGTAAATTGAAAATGAACGTTGGAATTCCCCAAGATCAAAAAATAAACTACCTCCAAAGTGTATAAAAAAAGTGCGTCACTAGGATGAAGCTAATTTCAAAAATCGAAAAAAATGACTGAAATATTTACATTTCTTTATAATGTTTGTTTACATTAGTAATGAATATGTCCGCTATTTTCGGATATAACCTCTACAAGACGGTCTGGAATGAAGACATTCAATTTTTTTGTAATAATCACCGAAAATTTGTACCCAGGAATCACGAAAAGCTTCGATTAAGGTATCCTTGTCTTAAAATTGTCTGGCAACATCATAAACTCTATGTAAAAGTCATGGTAAAACGTTTTCAATCATGTTAAAGTGTGGTGAATATAAGGGCCTTGGCAAAAGTTCTACGTCTTCTGATTGAATTCAACTTCTAACAACCTTCGAAGTGTGAATTGGGGCATAGTCTTTTTGGAAAATCCAAGGCAGATCCCGTTCATTGTTGCGGATAAAAACTAAAAGTCGATTGGGCCATTGTAGGTTCTAGCTCTCCGCACCGTTACATCTAATGTTCGGCTATGATGTCTTTCAAACATAAGCTCATCCTTTTCATATCATGGAAATACAAGTTGTAACCAACGCACGGTCCGTCAAGGTCAACATTTTTTCACCCGAAAAGACAACGCGTTTTCATTCACTGATCCAAGTAACTCTTTCAAAATTCATCCGATGCTTCTTGTGTACTTGGCTCAAAACAGGTACATTTTTTAGTTTTCTTCTCTGGATAGTATCACTTTTTTGTATTATCCTTTGAACCGTTGTTATTCTGGTTGGGGCTTTTGGCCCTTATTTAAGTCGATGGTAGAGTTGAATATGATGTTCTTGTTTCTGCCTTCTACCCTTTTTGATTTTTCCCATATTTTTTGTGGATCAGCGATATGATTCCTTAAAACTTTCTTGCTTCCTTGCTAATTCACGTCCTGAGAGTCGTAAGAGTCTTTCAGAGCATCTAAAGGGTGTCCCAAAATTAACGCAAGATTTGAATTAAATAGAAAACGCCGTTTTTAGTCTTTTGATAGTTATATTTTTATTGACTCGTAAAGTACATAGGATAGGGTTATGTATGGAATAACACATCGGACAAATGGCCTCCACGGCTTTGCATGCACATGCGCACTCTTTTGTTGAATTTTTCCATGACCATTCTGCATAAATGTGGCTGAATTTCGTTGATGCAGCGTTGAATCTCCTCCTTTAATGCACGGGTGGTTCTGGGCTTGTTGACATAGACTTGTGATTTCAAATAACCCCATAAAAAGAAGTCTAATGGTGTTAAATCACACGATCTAGGAGGCCAATTTTGATCACCGAAACGAGAGAGTACACGACCTGGAAATGTCTCATGCAGTAATTGAATTGTTTCACGGGCTGTATGACATGTGGCACCGTCTTGTTGAAACCACATATTGGACACATCAATATCATCCAATTTTGGCAGAAAGAACTGTGTAATCATGTCGCGATATCGAGCACCAGTAACAGTCACTGCTTGACCAGCATCATTTTCAAAAAAAATATGGCCCAATTATGCCTCCAGCCCAAAATCCACACCATACAGTCACGCGTTGTGGATGCATTTGTTTTTCGACAATCACATGTGGGTTCTCCGAACCCCAAATGCGTCAATTTTGGCGATTGACAAAGCCATCAAGATGAAAATGTGCTTCATCGCTTAGGATGATTTTGCTCGAAAAATCAGGGTCCATTTGTTGATGTTCAATAATCCATTCAACGAACTCTCTTCTCTGTCCATGGTCATTAGGCTTCAATTGTTGTGTTAATTGAATTTTGTAAGCATGAAGACACAGATCTTTGGTGAGTATACGCTGTAGAGAGGTTCTTGAAATTTGCAATTCTTCTCCACGACGTCGAATTGAGGTTCCTGGATTGTCAGCAACACTCTCACGCACTGCTTCGACATTCACATTTGAACGGCTTGTTTTTGGACGACCAGTGTGTTTGGCGTCTCCAACGGATCCAGTCTCCATGAATTTTTCAATTAATCTCTTCACAGTTGACGAAGTTAAAACACTATTCCGACCATATTTTGTATGAAATTTTCGAACTGCAGCCGCCAAGCTTTCACTATTTTTGAAATATTCTTTAATAATGAAGACACGTTGTTCTCTCGTGTAACGCTCCATTTTTAATAACCCTATACTGTTAGCTGTCAAATTGCTTTTTTTCAGGGTTGCCAACACTTCACTGCACAAATGGCGGCAAATTCAAATCTTGCGTTAATTTTGGGACACCCTTTATTTCGAATTAATTCAAAACTGTTGTTTTCCACACTCTTTTAAATATTTTATACAAAAGTTGGCAAGAGTACGATAACTCAGGCGGCAAGATATTATAACGGATTTTTTAAGATCAGTTTAAAACAAGCATTTTTTTTTATTATGGGAGGGGGGGTTTCTATCTCCTCCCGTTTAGGCGGGAGGGGCAATTTAAAAAATTATTATTATTATTATTTAAAATGGAAAAAATAGTTAAAAAATAACGGTAATACTTACAATTAAGTATTTTACATTTTTTTGAAGCCAATATTCTGTTCTATGAGCCAGTTTTTAAATCAAGTTAAAACTATGCGTAGTTTAATTTTAAACTCAAAATTTTAGTAAAAAAAGCTAAAAAAAGGTTTAAAGTGTAACTTTTTTAATACTTCAAGATTATCCACCATTGTTTTTATTTCAGAATTTATTGCTCTTATTTGTTTTTGATCAAAAACTGAAAACTAGATGATTTTATGTGTTTTAGTTTTTGAGAAAATTGAAAATAACCACAACTACTATTTTAATTTAATTTCTTTTTTTTTTTGCTTGAGTGGTCTTATTTTGATAGTAATAATGGTAGGTGCGAGTTTGGGTGTATGCAACAGTGGGTGTGTATGCAACCCCCCTGCTTGGGAACGCTATAGGATTTGGGGTGGATGCAAGGTGCGGAGGGTGCAAGATGGGGTGCATGCAAGGTTTCTTTTGCATTTAAATAAGCTGGATTTAAGAAAAATTAATTTACCCTAGGTGTATCTTAATCCATATTCGATTATTACTATCAAAATAAGCCTACGTAAATACTCAAGCAAGGAAAAAGTAATTTAATTAAAATATTTTTTTTTTGGTAACTTTCAATTTTCTCGAGAACTTGAAGACAAAAAATCATCTAGTTTTCAGTTTTTGATTAAAAAAAAAATAAGAGCAATGAATTCTAAAAAAAACAATAGTAGATAATCTTAAAGTTTTGAAAAATTACAATTTAAACATTTTTTTAACTTTTTTTTGAGAAATTTTGAGTTTAAAACAATTTTTTCAAAAACTATGCATAGTTTTGACTTGATTTAAAAACAAGCTTTAAAAAAATGTATAAAACTTAGTTGTAATTATTACCAATTTTTTTAATTATTTTTTTTTTTCATTCAACGTACATATTTTTTTAAAATGCCCCTACCGCCCAAACGGGGGGGAGATAGACCCAAAAGTTCTTAAAAGAGCTCACTTGTAAACTACTGCACGCAAATATTCGGCGTGGTTTCATCCTAGTTGAGCATTTTTGTATACGCTTTTTTAGTAGGTAGTTTATTATTTGATTTTGGGGAATTCCAACACTTGTTTCTAATTTTCCATTTAATTTTTAGAATTTGTAATGCTGAAATACTATCTATTCATAATAATTAGTAAAAGTTTCCGGGTACAACACTTCCACCAGATATAAAAAGAGTGTGGCCTCATCCTAGTGGTTGGTGGCAGTGTACAAATATGTGAAAATGGGGATTGTTTATATTATTTTCTTAAGAAAATCGCAATATTGGCACAAAATTTAATTTTATTAAGTACCAAAAGGAATGATAAAGTATGATACTATGTATGTTGAAAAGAATTTTTTTTGACGATATTATAGCTAAACTCGAAAACACAAAATGGTTACTTTAACTTCTTATTTCATATTATCACCATATGACATTTCAATTTAACATTTATAAATGGCGGAAAAGGTTCGTTCATTAACTGTTTGAGGTGAATTCTGTTGAATTTTGTTTTTATAAAATTTCTTCATTATGATATAAGAAAGTGAATACATATTTGAAAAATAATATCATTATAAGTAGATATAAATTTTGAACTAGATGATTTTAAGTTAGTATCATGCTTAAAATTAACTTTCGGTCAGTTTTTAAACTTTTTTTTAGAATGATCTACAAGTATTTTGTATCGCCAAAACTGAATACAAAAACGCCATTTCAAAAAGTTTGAAGCTTTTTGTCATTTTTTCTGGTGAAATAATTTTCTCCCTTACTTTGCTGACTGCTTATGCAAATGAAAATAATATTTTCCTCTCGCTCCCGTGAGTCTCTCCACTTCGCGATGCCAATGATGCGGCATGTGGTAGCCCTAAAAGATTCTGCTTATGAGAGTATTATCGTTTTTATATGCAAAGATTTGAAGTCAATATCTGTTTTAGTTCTCAATACACTTGAGTCGAAAACCATTTTTATTAGTTTTAGGTTTAGGTTTTCGTATTTTGTAAAAAAAAGCTGTCATTTTGAATTTTATAAAAATGTCACCACAAGCTTACAAAAATATTTTCTATCGGGTGATTTTTTAAGAGCTTGAGAACTTTTTAAAAAAAAAAAACGCATAAAATTTGCAAAATCTCATCGATTCTTTATTTGAAACGTTAGATTGGTTCATGACATTTACTTTTTGAAGATAATTTCATTTAAATGTTGACCGCGGCTGCGTCTTAGGTGGTCCATTCGGAAAGTCCAATTTTGGGTAACTTTTTCGAGCATTTCGGCCGGAATAGCCCGAATTTCTTCGGAAATGTTGTCTTCCAAAGCTGGAATAGTTGCTGGCTTATTTGTGTAGACTTTAGACTTGACGTAGCCCCACAAAAAATAGTCTAAAGGCGTCAAATCGCATGATCTTGGTGGCCAACTTACCGGTCCATTCCTTGAGATGAATTGTTCTCCGAAGTTTTCCCTCAAAATGGCCATAGAATCGCGAGCTGTGTGGCATGTAGCGCCATCTTGTTGAAACCACATGTCAACCAAGTTCAGTTCTTCCATTTTTGGCAACAAAAAGTTTGTTAGCATTGAACGATAGCGATCGCCATTCACCGTAACGTTGCGTCCAACAGCATCTTTGAAAAAATACGGTCCAATGATTCCACCAGCGTACAAACCACACCAAACAGTGCATTTTTCGGGATGTATGGGCAGTTCTTGAACGGCTTCTGGTTGCTCTTCACTCCAAATGCGGCAATTTTGCTTATTTACGTAGCCATTAATTGTTTGCTCACTTGGTCGATTATGTAGACCATAAATCGGACGTAAAGCGCGAAACACATTTCGAACCGAACACTGATTTTGGTAATAAAATTCAATGATTTGCAAGCGTTGCTCGTTAGTAAGTCTATTCATGATGAAATGTCAAAGCATACTGAGCATCTTTCTCTTTGACACCATGTCTGAAATCCCGCGTGATCTGTCAAATACTAATGCATGAAAATCCTAACCTCAAAAAAATCACCCATTATATGATAAAATAAGTTTAATTTCAACATTTGTTTTTGTTTCCGAGATATATTCGTCGAAAATCAATTTTTACCAATTTAGTAGCAATCTTTGAATGTTTTTAATTTTGTTCGGATTTTTCTAAACAAAAATATTTTGCTTAGAATTAAAGTTAAAACCTTCAAATATTCTTGAAAGCCTTTCTAGTTGAAGATCAGTTTGTACCAAATGTGTGTAGTATGTATTTTACGTAAATATTATTTTTATAAATGAAAACAGTTGATTTGATTTTTTTTTTAATTTTACAAATTGTTAAAAGCAATCTTTTTTATAAAATAAAATTAGTTTGAAGCCACTTTCTTTAACTGTTGTAAAGATATTTTAGTCGAAAAACAATTTTGTCCAATATTTATAATGTTGTTACTTAGGTTTTTATTTCTTAAACATAAATCTATCACTTCGATTTTTAACTTCCCATAGCAAGTGATTGTAATGGGTCCGATTTGTCAAATTGAAAATAAATGATAAAAGATTTTTAGAAAGATGTCTGTGCGTGCGTGTGTACGTACGTTCGTACGTTCGTACGTTCGTACGTTCGTACGTTCGTACGTCCGTACGTCTGTACGTTCGCGACGTTTTTTTCGTCGTCCATAGCTCAAGAACCAGAAGAGATATCGACTTCAAATAAATTTTGTTATACAGATAATAAGGCAGAAAGATGCAGAAAGGGCTCTCAAGAAAATTGCGTGGGTGGTTTTTTTTACCATAGAAGTTTAAAAAAAGGTGAACATTTGTGATAACCCTAAATATCTCACGAAACAATAACGCTAGAGACTTGAATTAAATTTTATATTATATATTGTAGCGTGATACAAAACAATTATATTTTTGGAAAAAAATCAAATTAACGGTTTTTTTATAAATCAAAAAAAAAACTGAAAAAAAAATTTGTCTCCTCGAAAATTTTACGAATAAAAAATTATTTTATCTTCAAAACAATTTTGTGCAATAAAAAATAACGTTCTTAACATCTGGTAACATTTTGAGAAAAATCGAATTGACAGTTTTTTTTTAAAACAAAAAATAAAAACAGCCAATAAATCAAAAATCTGCTATGTTCAACGCTTGGTATTATTTTCACGTTTACTGTGCTAATTTTGAAAACTTTTGTTTTTGCTAAATTTACTCTAGTATTGCAGATTTTTATCAATAACTTGCTATTGACTCTAGATATAATAATAAGTAATACCATTTCGAAATCTGCATTTAACGCGCATATTTTTAAAATAGTTGGCCACTCAGATATTCATGCATTTTTTTTATACCAGCTATGATTTAACTTTTTCAAAAATTATTTGTTTTCACATTTTGCATTGAAATTCAATGTTAAATAATTTTTTTCTCTAAGAAGTCCAACAGTTATAATAATTTTCTTCTACTTATGTGTTGGCACAAGTAATGTAAAATATTCCTGCCAAAAAAAAATGATGGAACTCATTCACTTGTAGTCGTGGTATTCAAAAATGTAAAGTAAGAAAAAAAATAATGCACTGAACAAAAAAATGCATATAACTTTTCTTGTGCTTGGGATAGAACTTTTTTTATCAGTTTTCAGGACGGTCATAAAGTCTACTATGCGGCATTTCAGGGTTATCCATTACTTACGGGACACCCTGTATAAAAGACTTTATGCAGCTCGAACTTTTAATGGAACTGTAAAGGACAATATTTTATGTTAATTGTGTTCATACATGGTAATTTTTTTGGATCAGTAATTTGACGACAGTATTATCTTTTTAAAGTTCTTTAAAAGACGATTTTGCTTATTATAAATATAAAGCAAGTGTAATTTATAAATCAGTAAAGGTCGGATCGCAAACAAATGTCAAAGACATTTAAAAACCCCATTAGGTCCAAAACAACGATATTTTGGTACAGACATCAACCTTTAATACAAACGGTTTTTGGCAAAGACCAAGAAGAATCATAAGGTCTTTTTTATTTGTTTTTCCTGACCTGGGCATGAGGTCGTTACGACCCAAGAAAATCGCTTGGAAGCCATTACAGTGTTCTAGAGAATTTGAAAAAAAAATTAAATTAACTTCAGGATTTTCATTGGGTGTAAGGCCTTTGGGAATTAATTGACCGATTTTAAGGTTGTTAAAAGCCAAAGACTTACTTCAAAATTAGTTAATTTGATCTGAAATATTGTTGTTAACATTTGGTTAAAGTGTTATAAAAATTTAACTGACTATTAAATTGGTTTGACCTCTTAAATACCTGAACTGAAAAATTCTTAAACTTCGATTAATGATTGCATAGCTTTCAAAGTTCCTTAAGTAACTATTTAACTAATTACAAACAAGTTTCAGCAAATACAATAAGAAGTTATTATCAGGGTGGGTTGCATCTCAGGCTCTTTTTTGTTGTTGATATATTTATATGATTCTCTCTCTCACAGTCATCAATATCCTCTTGTCTGAAATGTCTTATCCATTAAATTATTTTATTGGCAATTTGACCTTACAATCCCATCAGCATTAGTATCAGCATCAGCAGCAGCCTCTCATATGTTCATTTCTAAAGGTTACTTCAACGTGACTTATGGAGCCTGTTCTTTGAATTGTGAAACTTTAAATGACAGCAAATGATTAGCTCATTAAATTTTGATCTTGACAGTTGTTGTATTGTCCGTATAGATTTGCTGTCTCCTAACGTCAGTGCAGCATCCTGCCTGATATTCCCATTGCTAAATCAATACGCGATAAAGAGAAACTTGCTTAAAGATTTAAGTTTCTTGATATGTGAAATATGCAATTTAAAGAGATTAGAATGACATCAGATTTGAAAAAAATTAGAAAATATGTATTGAAAAAACTGTTTCAACTATTGGATTTATTAAGCTTGAGATAATAAAGTATATAGAATTCTACTGAAGTCTGTTATTTTAATTCAGGTAAATTAATGTGGTATATGGGGAGTAAAAGAAAAGACTATCACATAAATAAATGGCGTTCAAGCAGGATTTATGAGTTGACCGATATTGGGTCATTTTTTTCTACATAAATAAATTATAGCTTTCTTTCGGCTCATTACATGCCTTACTTATTCACCGAGATTCACCCATGGTCAATAAACTGAAAACTGAACTAACTTCCTATTTAAAATTATTCAAACCTATCGTATTCAATTTCATTAAGAACAAACAAAAAAAAAAGAACTATCTACCATCCAAAGCAGGTCAAATCACTGAACCTTAACTGAACAAAATATATAGAAACTCAAGGGAATATAAAAGAATATAGTCGTTGAAACAAGAACAAAAAATCATTCTATCCAACTTTACCCTTCGTTTTCTCCCTATTGTAATTCTTTTCCCCATAGTTATTGAACTAAAAATTCAACAAAATATAGAAAAAAAATAGAATCTCGAAACTAAAACTCCCGGAAATATACACGCTACGCTGGTCAATTACAATAAAATTCAAAAAAAGTTGAAAACATTTATACTTGTGCCTACAAAAGAGAGAAACATCATTTTTAAGAAAAATGTTAGAGGTACATTTTTGCAAAATAAATATTTTTCCAAGGAAAATTATTTAAACAAAAAGTAACTCATTACAAGTACATAGGTTTAGGAATACTTGACTTAAGTGGCATTTTATACTCGCCATGATTCTAAAATGCCATCAACCCATACTACCTATCCTCTTGTACTTGTATAATAAAATTCAAATTCAAAATTCTTCAGTTTTATCAAGTATTAAAAAGCTTTTAGAGAAGCTCTCTTGACGCTTGGCATGTGCCATTTACGAGAGACGTACGTTCTCGTACGCACTAGACATAGACAATAAGGTAAAATGTATAAATCCGATTTGGGATATTTGCCAGAAGGAATAAACACATTGCCGAATCAACAATTGGGCATATGGAGTGATAGGTAAAGGCGAAAAATACATATTGGGGCCATAATTGAGACTTCGTGTATGTACACGGTAAAATTTCAAATTTTAACTGCGTTAAAATGTATCAAATATTCGTATTGCCAGAAATGATGTCAACTTTGAAAGTTTTGACAGTTGACAGATTATCGGTGCTTAAAAAATAGAACATTATAAAGAGTGTGTTTTTTTTTTTGTTTAAATGGAATAAAACAAAGATGATTTCTTTAAATTCACATAAAACTTACTTTATTCAAGAGATAATCTTCTGACGTTATAATTTAAATATGATTTCTGGCTTATGACCGTCACGGCTGGCTCAAACGTAGTATTATCTGGATTCCCAACATTTGTGGCCCAATAAAGTGAAGAATGTTATCCAATCGTTTCAGATATATCAGCTTGGATTAGCAACTTCACAGAACTCCACAGAAAAACAGCGTTAAATCACACGATCTTCAAGGCCCATTCTCGACTCCGTAACGTGAATCTATAGGGTTACCAGATGTATCATTCAATAAATTAACGGTAGCACTAGCTGTGTGACATGTGTGCCGTCTTGTTGCAAAAACAGCTCCTGTACATCATGGTTGTTAAATTGATGAACGAAAAAGCGTGTAATTACGGCTCTTATAGCGGTCACTAGTGACTATTACGTTCTGGTCATCATCGATTTTAAAGAAGTACAGATATAAAGATGCCTCAATATAAAATTGGGCATTTGAGGGTAACCATCACTCCAAATTAGGCAGTTTTTTTTTGACATATCTATTCAACCAATAATACTATTTTTGTACTATTTTGAAGTGTTGTTCAAAAATCAGTCTATTAATGTTGAAATGCCAAACCAAACCAAAAATAAATACCTTGATAGCAGACAGAATGACAGCCAGTTAAAGTAGTGTTACCAACTTTAAGTTCTATACTTTTATAAAACACCTTCTACAAAGAAACAACGTGTTTTTTATAGTTGAATAATTTTTCAATCTAAAATTTATTATAAGTTTAACTCACGCCTTAGCAGTAATTAAGTTTTTTTTTTTTTTAAGTATGTCCTGATACTTTTGCATACCTTGTTTTTTTTTCAGACAGCTGTCACTTTTGAACTGTCATGTTTTGACATTTAACAAGTAGAAACTAATTTCTCAAAAAAACAATTAATACAATAAACGACTTCAACGCATTGAAATTACTAAAATATATTTAAAAATGAAAGTGTAGTACCCCGAAGCTCGCTAAACTAAAGAAGTTTTAGGTCGTCATGAAGCACCCTTTTGGTCGGCAACTGTAGAACTTGTTCAAAGCTGTTGAAATAAGTTAGTAGTGTGAAGAATCGAAACCGATTGAGTCGCTCAAGAACAGCTGAGAAAATATTGTTTCTGTGTGTGACAATAACCCAGGTCTGTTGATCTTTGAAGCCCAAAACACTACACCTTATTTGTTTGAGCATTAAAAAGATCAAGTCGTTCTTCAATCACCAGCGGCGGCGGCGGCGTCTTATATTTTCCAATTGGAACCTTGAAATGCATCAAAATGACCTGGATTTTCATTCAAATCTATAACTGGCGTGCACAGTACTTAAGTTTTGAGGTCTTTAGTACCCAAGTACTCACATAAAATTTCGAGTTAAAAGTCTCAGGTAGTGATACTTTGTTGAATTGAACTAAGTACTCAATTATTTGCGTACAAGTACCTTATAACTAAGAACTTGAGCATTCCTTGAATAACTTGGCTTGTACATATTTGTTCCAATTCAATTAAAGTACTTACGCTTTCTGGTACTTTATTACTTCATTCTTTATATTTGCAACAAGTACTTCAAAATACTGGTATTTTTTTTCAAGTACGAGTACTAGAATTCTGAAGTACAAGTTCAAACCATGGTTCTAAAATTACAACTTTTACTTAAAATTTTAAACCTCAAACATCGTTCTGTAGCCCCTATAGTCATTAAGGCATTTCATGCCACAAATCCGACCCTGACTATCTACTCACATTCAATAGATAATGATGATGATGTTAATGGTGGCGTACCGTACCGACCGATCAATATGGAATAAAATGAATTTGTTTTAAATTATGCTTTTAGTGGAATTTAATTAGATCTGATGGTAATGGATTGATATTCGAACAAAGAGAAGGAGAGGTACGAGTTTTATAAAACACACAAATCAGACAAAGTCAATATTAGTTTTTGTTTTTTTATGTGTATGTTCATTATATTAATTTTCTAATAAATCATTTGATGGCAACCCCTATAGCAAAATTTATTAAGACACTTTTGTTTTTTATTAGCCATTTTGGTTAAATTCCGTTATTATGTCATTTTGACGTATAGAGTACTGTTAGCGTAGAATTCCAAAAATGGCAGGTGAATATTTTAAGTTCGCTTGTCTCATAATTTTGAACAAGAAGACGATATAATGACTTAATGAGCTATTTTTGTTGATGGTTCTTAAGAAGCGAAACAATCTGACTTGCTTCCAACCAGTTCCAGTTCCAGGCCCAACTCCCAACATCAGTCTTATCTCCATAAAGGTGGAAGTGTCAGAATTGTTGGTAAATAAATATACACTTTGAAGTTTATATAAGGCGCTTGTTTTTTGGAAACTAATAAAATGTAGATTTTAGCTTTTTGGAGTTACATTTTTATAGATCCTATATACACAAAATAAAGTCCTTGCAGGGTTTCTTGTTTTACAAAATGAGTGAAGTGGGCAGCGCGGCGCGTCGTGCGGCGGGTATATTGTAGTAAACATATTTTATTATCTCAATTTATCTGAGAAAGATGTCTTCTTGATGAATCTTGGTATACGTTTTTGCCACTCGTGCTGCTTGTACATAAATATTATGTCAAAAGATGCCATTATTTCTTGATGAGTATCAACTCTGAGTATATGTTGACTGTGATGCTAAGAGTATATGGATGTATAAAAAGTTTGTAAATTTATTGGGAAATTGATTCATTCTTTGATGGAGGTTTAACTTAAATTTTCAAATATATATTTTGATGAGTTGATTGATAGATTGTGTAGATGACATTTTTGAAAATGTAATGGAATATTATTTTTTCACTTTCGTTAACCCAGTAGACATGTGACGATGAAAATGAAAATTATGTAATAGTTTAGAGAATTAAGTTTAAGAGGTTTAATACTACCGCATTGACATAAATTCTATTCTTCAAAAGAGAAATTGATATTTGAATTAAAATGATAAGATTCATTTTTCTATGTTGAGAAAGATTTTCAAAGAGCGTTAGTCTGTGAAATCTTACGTCTTTTCTTTTCCCCTAAGACCATATCGCCCGAATTAAAATTGTCATAGCGCCCAAAAGAATTTTGTTAGCATTTTGTTGTTGTACAATTTTGACAATATTACCGAACTTTAGGGCGTTAAAACAGTTTTGGGTTTTATGAAACTCCAAATAAAAGAAGGCGTTCGGTCTTATTGCCCAATAATTAAATCCAAGATATTTTTTAATATCATACCATACCGCCTAAAAATGGCTTAATTGTCCAAAATCTTTTTTCAAAAGAAAATGCCACAAAGCCCATTGTCAATGTCATATTGCCCAAATCTATTTTAAAGTATCATAATGTTTCAGTTTCAGTTCATTGTTATAATTACTCAGTAAGATAATGTCATGTGTTTCAACATTTGGGCATTCTGATAATTTTTTTTTTGTATTTTAGGCACTCTGAAATTTTGAGTTTTAAATTTTACAGGCCAAAACAAACATTAGACGAAAAAAATGTCAGATCGCTCAAAAACTCGGAACGAGTAAAAATATGTTTCATTTTCAGAAAGCGAAATAAGGCCAATTTTCAAAGTGAAATGAAATGAAATGGTTTGCTTGCTCACATTGCTAGAACACAGCATTACGGACATGATGCCCCCTTACAACCCCCCCCCCCACTGGGGCTCACTATAGGATTTGGGGTAGGTGCGAATTTTATGTGAAAGCTTCCTTAAATCTAAATTCTTTAAATGAAAAGAAACTTTGCATACAACCAACTTTGCACCTTCCCCAAATCCTATAGTGAGTCCCAGCAGGGGGTGGCAGGGGCGCAGCATGCCCTACCATTCATATGTCACTGTTTATACGCATCTCAGAGCCACGCCACCCAAAATCTCTGAGGCGTTATAACATTTCCAAATTTGGGCCTTACGACAGTTGGTTGTGTGATATGACATTTAATTTGGGCTTTGTGACCTTTTATTAGTGGTATTTTTAACGAAGTTTCTCTTTTTGGGCTTTATGTTATTGTACATATGATTTATGTTATATGTTGTTGGATGCTAAGACATAAGAAATGATAGAAATCATAATTGTCGTAATGCCCAAAATAAATATCAGAAACCCCAACCCTTATGGCATAAAACCCAAATTCAAAATTCTTTTGGGTAAAATGACAACTAACTATTTGGACATTCTTTTATTAACTTCCCATAGGAAGTTATTGTAATGGCTACGATTTATCGAATTAAAAATTTTGACATTTCTCGACGTTTCAAGGTTCCTAGAGTCGAAATAAAAGGTTTTTAGAGAGATGTCTGTGCGTGCGTGTGTACGTACGTTCGTACGTGAGTACGTCCGTATGTCCAAAGCTCAAGAACCAGTAGAGATATCGACTTCAAATAAATTTTGTTAAAAATATAATAATGCAGAAAGATGCAGAAAGGGCTCTCAAGAAAATTGCGTGGGTGGTTTTTTTTACCATAGCAGTTTAAAAAAAGGTGAAAATTTTGGTTAACCCTAAATATCTCATCAACCAATGACGATAGAGACTTGAATTAAATTTTAAAATATATATTGTAACGTGATACAAAAGAAGTATATTTTTGGAAAAAAATCCAATGAACGGTTTTTTTATAAATCGAAAAAACTGAGAAAAAAAACATTACTCAAAGTTGGTAAAAATTGAATTTCGACTCAAATATCTTTTCAAAAACTTGAGATTAAGGCTTCAAACTTGTTTTATCTTATAAGAAATATGTTGTCTAAAAAATGTTGAGAAAAATCGACTTGACAGTGTTTGTACAAAAAATAAAAACCCAAACAAAAATTAATAAAAGTTGGTAAATATTGATTTTCGAATCAAATATCTTTTCAAAACTTTGAGATATTGGCTTTAAACTACTTTTATCTAACAAAAAATATTGTTTTTAACAATCAGTAAAATTTTGAAAAAAAATCGAATTGACAGTTTTTTTACAAAAAATTAAAAACCGAAAAAAATTTTTACAAAAGTTGGTAAAAATTGATTTTCGACTCAAATATCTTTTCAAAAATTTGAGATAATAGCTTCTTACTTCTTTAAGCTTATAAGAAATATTGTTTTCAACATTCGATGAAACTTTGAGAAAAATCGAATTTACAGTTTTTGTACAAAAAATAAAAACCTAAAAAAAAATTAATAAAAGTTGGTAAAAATTGATTTTCGAATCAAATATCGTTTCAAAACTTTGAGAAATTGGCTTTAAACTACTTTTATCTCCCAATTAATATTGTTGTCAACATTCAGTAAAATTTTGAAAAAAATCAAATTGACAGTTTTTTTTTACAAAAAATTAAAAACCGAAAAAAATTTTTACAAAAGTTGGTAAAAATTGATTTTGGACTCAAATATCTTTTCAAAAATTTGAGATAATGGCTTCAAACTTATTTTATCTTATAAGAAATATTGTTTTCAACATTATGAAAAATTTTGAGAAAAATAGAATTGAAAGTTTTTTTACAAAAAATAAAAACCTAAAAAAAAAATTATAAAAGTTGGTAAAAATTGTTTTTCGACTTAAATATCTTTTTAAAAAATTGTGACATTGGCTTCAAACTATTTTTATCTTATAAGAAATATTGTTTTCAACATTCTATAAAATTTTTAGAAAAACCGAATAGACAGTTTTTTTTTTACAAAAAATAAAAACCTAAAAAAAAAACAATACTAAAACTTGTAAAAATTTACTTTCGAGCTTTTTAAAGATTAAAAATATTGGCTTCAAACTGATTTTATTTTACAGAAAATATTGTTTTCGATATTCAGTTATTTTTTTATAAAAATCCAACAGTCCGTTTTTTCATCAAAAATAAAATCTACAAAAAATAGTACGCAAATTTGGTAAAAATTGATAGACAAACTTTTAAGCAGAACAATCGACAGACGGGATGGGAAGTTATCAGTGTGGGTCGCACCCCAGCCTCTTTTTTAAAATTTATTTGAGCAATTTTTGGGCTTTGTTACTAATTTTGAGGTTATGACATTTTAGGATTTGGGTGTTATAGTTTTGGGCAAAAAGACTTAACGCCTAAGTAAATACTCGAGGCCTTAAACCACTCTATTAGCCGAACAAATTTATTTTTTTGTGTATTTTGTTTTCAAAAATACTATAAAACAAATCGAGATAACAAAGACGGGATTTTATTATAAATATCAGTGGTTGAAGTAATTTATTTTAAAAAGGAGACTGGGCAGTGTTCTAGAGTTTTACGATTTATTGCTTTTTGAAAAATTTTGCCAACTTAAAATAGAACTTTATACATTTAAAAATGTGTGCATTAACACAAAACTATTTATAATAAAAAATTTATAATTTCTTTCAAAATTCTTTCATCCAAATAAATTTTCGAAAACATTGTTGGCAGTGATACAAATAGTGAAATCAAAAGCAAAATAAGTAACAAGAAAGTTTAAAAAAAATCCAAAGCTTAGTAAAGAAAATATTAATGTATAAGTTCAAAATTATTTTGAATTTAAAATAAATTTAAAGAGTAGATCAATATATTTGAACAACATTGCAAGTTCATACTTAAGTGTGAATTTTTAAAAGCAAAATTTGTTTTATTTCCATTAATTTTGTATTGCTACAAATGTTATTGAACTCTTCTTTAAATTTTTTAAAATGCATAGCATTTTAAACTCTGAGTTGATTTTGTTTTAATATTAAATGTTTACAACTTTGAATTCGAAATTCAGTTTTTGGGTTTGTTTTGTTTTTCATTAATTTTTTTTTGAATGCGAATAATTTGTGTTTTGCATAATTTTTTAATTTTCAGAGCAGTTTATACCAATTTTCCAGTAAAAAAGGGCTTCTATAAAACAAATGAGAGCCAGTTTGGTTAATTTCTAAGGTTAAAAACTAGTCTTTTAAGAGGTTATAACTAATTGCGAACTAATGCGAATTATATTTATCAACACATCTTCAAAAATATTATATTGTGGTAAAGGTACTTCAAGTTTCACTATTGTCTGAGAGTATAACTAAATATCCAGGAAAATCAATTCCCTTGCATCATGGCTGCCAAAGTTTATTAATTCTTCAAATATATGTATGTATGTACATATGTATGGATAAAATTATCATTTTAAATAACCCCCCTCTCCCTGTAGCAAGTCAAATCACTCAAGGTGTAAGCCTAATTAAATAAGCTGCCTAACTATGTACTTTCAAAAAATAAATGGGGTACACCTAGGCGTATACGCATTTTTTTTTAAATCTAAGGAAGACTAAACCCTAAAACTTTTGCCACACCCATATAACTAAGTGATGAAATTGCAATATTAAATTAAAAATAAATAGCCCAGTAACAAGTTCCTTTGAAAAACTCATGTTTTTTAATAGCAAACTCTATTATTCTCTTTTTCTTTCTAGTCAACCTCCTAAAAGTAACATCAAAAATGTAAACACATCCTTTTTCTCTTTGAAGCGCTTCCATCGTCAATGTAAGCAGCTTCTTAGTACACCTAAAATTCAACAAAATACCAAATATACATACTCGTATTTTCCAAATTTGAAATTTGTGATATATTAAAATTCCTTTCTAGTCATCACAATCATAATAACTCTTCAAACTCCCCATCTTTTTGTTGGTTTCAAACTATACAAAACATCAGAATAAGAATGAAAAAAAAACCTTGAACTTTAAATCGAAAGAGGCTTAAAAGCATATGCTTATAAAAGTTACCATCTCACATAACCTTGATAATATTTTACTTCTTACTACCTTACCTAGGTATGTACATACATTTATACATAGACACATTTACATTATGTATATTTATTTTTTACACATCTAAGCTGTTAAAAGTTTTTAAAATTTAATGTTTCAACAACAAGTATCTGCGTATAATGGCAATACCTACTTCAAAACCCCGATATGCATTGTTGTGTTATATTCTTTTTAAGTTATATGTACTTAGGGTATTGAAAAAGTCCAGGGACTTTCGATGCAATGCATAACCTTGAAAATATTATAAATGTTCACAATATAATTCTAGGACACAATACACAATCAGGTGGGAGTGATGAATAAATAGAGTATAAAAATGCTTTAAATTCTCTCCATTCTTATGAAAAAATGTTTCTTCAACATGTATCATAGGTGAAACACTTTTGCAACATATTTTCTCACTTCTATCTTTTTTTTCTTCTCATCATTTTAGAAAATTCTTTGTTTGATTTGACGTTTCATAAGAATAAAAAGAAAAGAGAATCAAACAACAGTAAAAAATAACTTTCATCATTTTCTTCATTCATACAGAGAGTTTGTAAACAAAACAACAAAAGACACCAAAAACTAAAAGAGAGCAACAACGCAGAGAGAACAAAGAAAATAAAAACGCAAGAGAGTCATCTGATGGAGAGAATACGAATTTCAATTATATTTTTGTTTCTTCCTTATATGGAAATGTAGTTGAGTAGGTCAGAACGCCTGTCACCCGCACTCGTATCATTTGTGGGTACAATGGGTTGGGGTAGGTTAACCAAAAAAACCCCTAAAAAAAACAACGCAACATTCCCATATTCATCCCCAATTTCAGCCATGTTTGATGCTGAGAGTACATGTATCTTGTTGTTCTCGCTCTCCTTGACCTTCAAAAACAACGTCAACTAAACTCGCAACAACAAGAAAATCCTTGAGCGAAACATTCTCCGCCACCGCACAGCCGCCGCGCCGCTATTATGACGAAGGACGGTGATTTGAACTATACTAAACGCGAACTCTCCAGTCTCCATAAGGATATGTGAGAGGAGCAGCATCCAACAACATCCCCGCAACATATTCATCTCTAAGTGAGCAACAAAACTCCAATTTTCTTATAAACATCGTTTTTCGTGTCTAGAATATTATTCCATGGATGAAGATGCGATGAATTTTATTGCTGCCAAGGATGTGATGGCAACATAAAAGTGAACAATAAAAAACAAAAAAAGAACACTAACCAGCAGGATACTATTTCTGTTGCGCTCTCGTCCTTGTCAATCGCGGTGACACACTGCCAGAACTCGGGTCGATATCTCTGTATCTGTTAAGCATCTCGTATCCCTTCTTCGCATCATCAAAAAGGATGATGATTTTTCTCTTAGTTCGTGTTGTATTTTTTCTTTAGTCGTCCTTTTGAAATCGGGATTCGTCCTTATTGAATAATTTATAAGTTTTTTTTTTCTTTTTGCATACAAAAATATCCTCAATTAATTGAGAGAAAAAAATTGTTAGCTTTTCAATTAACACGAGAAAAAAAAGAAGGATATCGTAACATATTTGATTGTCAAGGACGAAAACGAATTAAAATGTAAAAAAATTGCACGTTCTTGGATCAGTTTTTTAACTCTGACCATTTGCAACCCCCATAAGAGTGTCAGTGAGATTGTTAAAAAAAAAAGAATATCCTGTTGAGGGTGGGTTATTGATTTTATTTTTATTTGTGTGTGTTCCGTTTAACCGACAACGAAAGATAGTTTTCCTTTGGGGAAAAGGATAATTTCAACGAATAAAACCAATAGACAAGTTATAGGTGCAAGGAAAAAAGATTAGTGAAGAATAAAGGAAGGAAATTGAAAAATATAAAAATAAAAATAAAGGAAATGGAATTTCTCTATGTATGTATGTAGGTAACTGATACGACGACGAATGAATGGAAATGGATTACAATTGATCTATTCAACGATTGACGACGATGTTGAGTAAAAGATATTGATATGAACAAAAACAAAATAATAGAAAATTATAAAAGGACTTCAAAAAGTACAAAAACAAAGTGGTGCCGTTTGGAGGACGTGCAAAGAAGCAAAGATTCGAGTTCAATGTTGGTATGTCTGAACGTCATTTACATTGTTTAAGGATTGATACAGAGATGATTAGTTTATATAGAAATTGTTTTATTGAGTAAAAAGATTCTAAAACCATTAAACACATTCTTTTCTTAATTTTTAAATTAAAAAATGTGTGTTTCAAATGATTTCTGTTGTTTTTTTTTTTTTTGATGTTTTTATTAAAAAATGATTTTTTATTTTTTGGATTTCAAAAACGACGCAATTTAATCCAAACTATCCAATTTGTTTTTGATTCTTATACCAAACTCAGAAGCGAAGCATATTGTTCTCGCACTCCCTTACCTTTTTTATAGCTAATACGCTATAAAATATTACGTGCTTCAGAGCATACTCATGCAATATTTCTTTAATGGGGTGGTTGTTGTTTTTATCGAACCAAAAGTCGTATGTATCAACGAGAATAATAAAATTTTGGAAGATCCAACGTCTTTGTTGGATTTTGAACAGATAGAAGCTATCAAACGCCTTGTAATAGGATATTTAGTGAAATGTTTCAAGTTAACAAATGAACATTATTAAATTTCAAATTAAATGTCAATAACGCATTGAAAACATTCTGCATTGGTAAAATAAATGTAAAGAAAATAAAATTTTGATTAAAATAATCAATAATAAATGGACGTGTTTGTTGTCTTGGCTCAGTGAAAAACTGAAATATTGGGAGTTAAATGTAAAATTAATGTGTCAAATGAGGAAAACCAACAAATAACATGAGTGATA
Source organism: Eupeodes latifasciatus (assembly GCA_920104205.1). Classification (NCBI taxonomy): domain Eukaryota; kingdom Metazoa; phylum Arthropoda; class Insecta; order Diptera; family Syrphidae; genus Eupeodes; species Eupeodes latifasciatus. The sequence continues at coordinate 70,197,822 of OV049924.1, read as the reverse complement.
CAGTTTTTGTTTCTTTTCAAAATTTTGATTTTGAATTGTTCTATCGGGTGATTTTTTAAGAGCTTGAGAACTTTAAAAAAAAAAAAACGCATACAATTTGCAAAATCTCATAGATTCTTTAGTTGAAACGTTAGATTGGTCCATGACATTTACTTTTTGAAGATAATTTCATTTAAATGTTGACCGCGGCTGCGTCTTAGGTGGTCCATTCGGAAAGTCCAATTTTGGGTAACTTTTTCGAGCATTTCGGCCGGAATAGCCCGAATTTCTTCGGAAATGTTGTCTTCCAAAGCTGGAATAGTTGCTGGCTTATTTGTGTAGACTTTAGACTTGACGTAGCCCCACAAAAAATAGTCTAAAGGCGTCAAATCGCATGATCTTGGTGGCCAACTTACCGGTCCATTCCTTGAGATAAATTGTTCTCCGAAGTTTTCCCTCAAAATGGCCATAGAATCGCGAGCTGTGTGGCATGTAGCGCCATCTTGTTGAAACCACATATCAACCAAGTTCAGTTCTTCCATTTTTGGCAACAAAAAGTTTGTTAGCATTGAACGATAGCGATCGCCATTCACCGTAACGTTGCGTCCAACAGCATCTTTGAAAAAATACGGTCCAATGATTCCACCAGCGTACAAACCACACCAAACAGTGCATTTTTCGGGATGCATGGGCAGTTCTTGAACGGCTTCTGGTTGCTCTTCACTCCAAATGCGGCAATTTCGCTTATTTACGTAGCCATTCAACCAGAAATGAGCCTCATCGCTGAACAAAATTTGTCGATAAAAAAGCGGATTTTCCGAACACTGATTTTGGTAATAAAATTCAATGATTTGCAAGCGTTGCTCGTTAGTAAGTCTATTCATGATGAAATATCAAAGCATACTGAGCATCTTTCTCTTTGACACCATGTCTGAAATCCCGCGTGATCTGTCAAATACTAATGCATGAAAATCCTAACCTCAAAAAAATCACCCATTATAAGTAAAACTTCTAAATAATGTTGGAGTATGTTACTCTTCACGGTTCTTTTTCATGCCTTAGATCACCTTAGAATTTTTTGACTTCCAATTGAAATTTATTGTCATGGATTTACAAATTGTAATTTTGAAGTTTCTCAGTGCTTTAAGGTTCTTAAAATCTAAATTCATTGCTCTTAGAGAGATGTCTGTGCGGGGACATGTACGAACGTTCGTGCATTCATACGTCTTAGTAGCTCAATATACCTACATTTTATCATAAGCCATTTCTCCAGAACTAGCAAAGATATGGACTTCAAATAAATTTTGTTTTACAGATAATAAAATGTTGAAAGGTTTACTCATTTCATGAACCAATAACAACTTCAACTAAATTAGATGTTATACATTATGAAGTCATACCAAATCTGTTGGTCTGTTCAACTAAGAGTGTTTTTATAAATCAAAAATGTTTTTAATCAACAATTACCTCCAGGACAATTTCATGCAACGAAGACTTACGTTATTGAAATCTGGTGTAACTTTTCGAAAAATGGAATTGAAAAACTTTTGTTTACAAAAAAAAAATGTAAATCTAAAAGAAAATACTGCTAAAAATTTGTAAAAATTAATTTTCGACTTGAATGTCTTGAAAACGAATTAAGGTATTGACTTTAAAGCTTATTTTATATTACACATAATATTGTTGTTAATTTTCTAAAATGTAAACAATATTTCAATTGAAATTATCTCTTCGAAAATATTAGATCCTAATAAAAATGTCACATGAAATTGGGTAAACTTCCCTCCACAAAAAACCAATTCAAACTTCAATTATTGAAGTTTTTTAAGAACAATTTTGATTATAGCAAAAATTAAATTCTTTAAGGAAACAAATAGTAAATTAATAGTGTGTTCCAGCCTTTTTTTTTTAATTTTAAATATTCCCATGCTGCAGAAAAGATTATGACCAGGAAAAACCTTTAAGTACTCGGACATAGAATTTTAGTTGTAATGGTATTGCAAAATTATTCATGGTTTTTTACTATACTCTAATCTTTAACCGTGTTGTTTATCTTAATACTGCATTTTGTAAGTTGGCCAGACTCAATTTTTAACTTCCCCCAGGAAATTCATTGTAATCGGTCCGATTTGTCGAATTGAAAATTTTGATATTTCTCGATGTTTCAAGGTCTATAGAATCTAAATCAAAAAACATAAAACAGTTGATGGTTTAATTACTATAGCAATTTAAAAAAAAGTTGAAAAATTTGGTTGACCCCAAATATCTCTTGAAACATAAACGCTAGTGACTTAAATTGATTTTTTACTTCACATAGGAAGTTATTTTCAATTTGAAATTTCTCGACGTTTCAAGGCACCTAGAGTCGAAATAAAAGGTTTTTAGAAAGATGTCTGTGTGTGCGTGTGTACGTACGTTCGTACGTCCGTACGGCCGTACGTTCGCGACGTTTTTTTTCGTCGTCCATAGTTCAAGAACCAGAAGATATACCGACTTCAAATAAATTTTGTTATACAGATAAAACAGCAAAAAGATGCGGAAAGGGCTCTCAAGAAAATTGCATGGGTGGTTTTTTTTACAATAGCAGTTTTAAAAAAGGGTGAACATTTTGGTTAACCCTAAATACCTTATGAACCAATGACGCTAGAGACTTGAATTAAATTTTATATTATATATTGTAACGTAATACAAAACGAGTATATTTTTGGGAACAAATTCAATTAACGTTTTTTTTTATAATTAAAAAAAAAATGAAAAAAAAATGTGTCACCTCGAAAATTTTACGACCAAAATATGATTTCATCTCCAAAACAATTTTGTGCAACGAATAATAATGTTTTTGACATCTGATAAAATTTTGAGAAAAATCTAATTGACAGTTTTTTTTATAAAAAATAAAAGCCTTAAAAAAACATTACTCAAAGTTGGGAAAAATTGAATTTTGACTCAAATATCTTTTTAAAAACTTAAGACTAAGGCTTCAAACTTATTGTATCTTATAAGAAATATTGTTTTCAAAATTCAGTAAAATTTTGAAAAAAATCGAATTGACAGTTTTTGTACAAAAAATTAAAAACCGAAAAAAATTTTTACAAAAATTGGTAAAAATTGATTCTTGACTAAAATATCTTTTCAAAAATTGAAGATAATGGCTTCTAAATACTTTTTACTTATAAGAAATATTGTTTTCAACATTCAATACAATTTTGAGAAAAATCGAATTGACAGTTTTTTTTACAAAAAATAAAAACCTAAAAAAAAACAATACTAAAACTTGGTAAAAATTTACGTCCGACTCAAAAAGCTTTTCAAAAATTAAAAATATTGGCTTCAAACTTTTTTTATTTCACAGAAAATATTGTTTTCGATATTCAGTAATTTTTTAAATAAAAATTCAACAGTCCGTTTTTTCATAAAAAAAATGGTTGCCTGTAAAGTCGGTTTTACGGGCGAAGATTTTACGTGACAACGTCTTTTTCTCGGTAGAATATTTATTGATATGAATATAATTAAATTGCACAATAGGAACAAGGAATTGAATGAAAATAAGAATTGCACACATTTTTTAAACTAATAATTTACTTAACACTATCAACATTTATCAATAGTATGACATAACCTATAAACTCAGTTTCTCAACTTTTGTGTCAATCTAACAATTAATCAATCAATCATAGTTTACGATAATGAAATATCAGTGTACAATTATTTACCTTTATTGTTGTAGTTGTTGTAAGTGACGAATCTAAGCACTCCACATTTTCACTACAGACACAGCTGACGATACTTTAACCACACGTGTGAACTTGTATTATGACGCTTTCTTGTTTTTCCAACGCCAAGAACGTTCGAGAAAGACAAAGACAGAGACACAAGCATGCGCCGATTCAATGCGCCTAATTCTCTAGTGCTGCGCGCGCGGCAGACCGATCATAGTTGAGTGGGAGAGAGACGCAAGGCATTCGGCGGGCCTCTCTCTCGTTCGGTGACTCATCGTAACGTTACCGGGCGTTACACTTTTTCATAAGTGACTCCCAGCCGCAACCTAATTTAAGACGTTGTCACGTCAAAAATAAAATCTACAAAAAATAGTACACGCAAATTTTGTAAAAATTGATATACATATATAGACAAACTTTTAAGCAAGACAAATCGACACAAGGGATAGGAAGTTATCAGTGTGGGTCGCATCCCAGCCAGATTTTTTTAATTTTGAATGATCCCATGATGCCCAAAAGATTATGACCCTTTAAACCTTTAAGTACTCAGTTTAAGAATTTTAATTTTAAAGGCATTGCAAATTATTCATGATTTTGTACTACTCAAATAATCGCGCTTATCTCAATACTAATTTTTTTTAGTTTGCCAGACTTTATTTTTAAGTTTACATAGGAAGTTATTGTAATCGGTCCGATTTGTAGAATTGAAAATTTTGATATTTCTCGCGTTTCAATGTCCAAAGGGATGCCATTTTTCGTCGTTCATATTTCAAGCCAGCAGTGACGTTGACTTCTGATAAATTATGTTATACAGATAATAATCCTGAAAGATACAGAAAGGATTTAAAAAGTGAAAATTTTAGTTGACCTCAAAATATCTCAAAAACCAATAACGCCAGCAACTTCAATTACATTTTTCTTGACTTAAAAAAAAAAAAAAAAAACACTACTAAAAGTTGTAAAAAATTAATTTTCGATTCGAATATTTTGGCAAAAATTAAAGATATAGACTTATTTCATCTTATTAAAAATATCATTTCAGTATTCAGTAAAATCTTTATATAAATCCAACAGCTAGTGTTTTCGTAAAATCTACAAAAAATAGGTACTACATAAAATTGGTAAAAACTGATTTTCGATTCTCGTTAATAAATGAAGGTATTGACTTCAAAATAATTTCATTCTGTTCTAAATTTTGTTTTTAAGCTGCACATCAAGAATATGGAGTGATTTGCCTAACACTTTCTATCCCTCCGATCTCTATTTTCCTCCCATTTACCCTGTGTTTTAATTTTATAAGTGTCATAATAATTCCTTAATTGTTAGTAAATTATTAAAAGAACATATGTACATGTTATTTTTTCGTACAGAATATCAAAACGTTTCCTAATTTGTATATTATCTTTAAGGGTGGATTAATTCCATTCATCTGTTCAAAAAATTAAGTTAAATTTAAAATATTCTCTTAGTGTGATTAATGTTAAAATCAAGCAGAACTTTTGTTCGGTGTAAGAATTTTATTAAAAAAGAAAGAAAAAGCTTTACAAAAATGACAGGTTAAGTTATATGTGTCTAAGACCTTTGGAGACCTGTCAATGTAAGAGTACAGTACAAAAAAAAAGTTTTAATACATTAAGAGCAAAAAATTAAACGATTATTTCAACAACTTTGTTTTTAAATATGCCTATAAACACTATGTACATACATAAAAGCTATGGGAAATTAACAAGTTTCGCATAATTTTTTATTTTACTTGTTTCTCAATTTCTATTTTGACCTTATTGCATTCTTTACTATTTGACGTCACCGTATCATTGAGCATACCTCCATATCTCCCCTTTCCCCAGCAAGAATTTGAATCAAAACATTTTCCAACTAAACCATTTAAACCAATTTTTGTATCATATGTAAATTTAATTTTAAGAGCTTAAAAATGTTTAAATGAATTTTTAATTAATTGTTTATGTACAAAACAAGTTCTAACACTGTTTTCCGAAAAATTTTTGTTTTATTTTGTTAATAAGATTACTCCTGTTTATTTTTTGTGTTGAACATTTTAATTAAATTCAAAAATTTCAATTGAAATAACTTAATCCGTTTAGCTTTTGTTAAGTATATATTGAAAGATATGAATCAACACATAACAACTATTTATAAACAAAATCAAATTCAATTGAATGAATTGAATCCTGGTTTGTCTCCTTTTCTGCTGTTAGCTATAGGTTAGAGGTATACTCCTAACATTTTATCCTACATCTGATATGAATGTTCCCACTTCTTTTTCCCTCTAAATTGTGTCTATAGCGTCTATACCTATTTTTATATCTTGTTTAACACTCCCCTGCATCATCAGATTTGTAATGTAAACAGATTTCCAAATATAGGAGATGAGTTATTAAATTCAAAACAATTTTTCAACTCGTGTCAGATAAATTTCATTTCATCGCTGGTGGCGGTTGACGGTGGTGGTGGCGTCTTCGGCATATTCTCGACTTCACTCCACATTCAGGTTCCGTCACAGGATTGAATTATTTCACATTCATCTTAATCTTTGGTTTATATTGAGGTAAACGTGTTTTTACTTTTCTTTTCTTCAACATACGAGTATGTGATATGGTTTTGACTATAATAGTGTCTATGGTAGTGAGGTGTTCTGTATAGCACTTGTATAATTTATAATCAACCCAAATTCCCTACGTCTAAAAATGGTGCACTAATATCAATCAACCACATATGTAGTAGATACTTATGCTTAGCTTTAAAAAGATTGAAAGGAAGAGATACAAATATTAATATAGATACAGAAGATTTTATGTATAGAGGAAAAACGGATTTATATCTTTCAAATCTAATTCTTCTTAAATAAAATATTTAATATTATTTTATTTAAAGGGTTTTTTCAATTTGCGGGGGTAGATTTTGGCGCCCCGTGGCGGCCATTTTGTTTTGGTGACATCTGTCAAATCTTTTGTTTATTATTCAGTTGTTTATGCCAAATCATCATGGCAAGTTACACGATTGAACAGCACGTTCACATGATAAAACTTTATTATCAAAATGAGTGTTCGTTAACGCAAACGTTGCGTGCATTGCGCCCATTTTACGGTAGACGTGGTGGCCCTTCACAGTCGACTCTTCAACGTTTGGCGGCCAAATTTGACACGACCGGGTGCAGTAAACAAGGAACGCAAGATCGAGAACATCACCGCGGTCTATTCCTTGCCGTGCATAAGAACTCGGCCTTTCGCAGAATTCAACTTGGCGAATTTTACGTCAGGACTTGGGACTACAAGCGTACAAGATACAACTGACCCAGGAGTTCAAAGTTCATGACTATAGACAACGCCGCCCGTGCCGTTTGTTCGCTGATTATGCTTCGAATCATTTGGAAGAGAATCCCAATTTTGACCGAAAAATAATCTTTAGTGACGAGGCGCATTTTTGGATGAATGGCTGTGTTAACAAGCAAAGTTCACCAGGTGGTAATGCATCCTCAAAAAGTTACCGTTTGGTGTGGATTTTGGGCCGGCGAAATTTTGTTTAACCTCACACAAGGCTTGTTTTATTTCATTTCAACATCTTCCGCTCTTATTGAAAAACCCTTTAGATTATTTTAAAAAGATTTTCGGTAACTCCGGCTTAACATCTCAAAAAGGTTCAAGAATTACTACAAATTTTATAGCCATTTTGTCAGCTGCCAAGTAGTGATTTATTTTAAGTTTAGTTTGGAATTTTAACATAAACGCTTGAAGAACGCTAATTGCGTCAAAAAAAACCTCAAAATGTTGCGAAGACATCTATTACTGAACGTTTGCAACTTTTCTTTGTGACAGTGGCTTTCCAAGTGCCATAATTCCATAAATACACCGGATTCAACATTCACTAAGTTAAAAGAATTGTTTCTCCATATTTTGGAAAATGTTCCTAAGACAGCTTTTGCTTTTCAAATTTGCCTGTCTATGTCCACCTCCGATTATTCACCCACCAAGGTAATAAATACTTTCAAAGTATTGAAAATCTTCTACCATTTCTTAAAATATTTACTTGGATTGATGAGGTAGTTTCAAGGCTGATTCATTTAGTTTTTGCTAGTTGATCATTATAATCCCATAATTTCTGCTCTTCTCTTCAACCTTATTATCATTCGATGGTGGTCCATGATCCTATAAGAGATTTAGCATAAAACTTCCGAGTAGTCCAGATGTTAGAGGTAAGATCGCAGACCACTGATTTCCTCCATTTGACAAAGTTGCTTCCAGTATGTCACTTATTACCAACTGGAACAGTATTGGTGTGAGTGTCAAACTCCTCTGACGATCTTTTTGGGAGTTTGAAAAGCATTCCTTTTTTCCAATCCTCAGAGAAGCTCTCTTAAAAAAATCATTTCATAACCTCAAAATATTGTTTTTTTTTAAGTCTTAAATACTGAAACGACCGACGGGGATAGAAAGAATGCGGTAAAGCATTCTAAATTCGTGTTGTACAGCTTAAAAACGTCTATCTTCACTGGACAGTACGACCACTTCAATTGTGTTGAGGGGATGAATGCAGAAACTAACTTATCCGAAACTAGGAGGGATCTGTTTGTGATAAGGCAAAATCTGATGAAATCTTCCTAAAAGCTTCAATTTCTGAACTAAACCCTATTAATCTTGCTTCAGTGATGCTTTTATCAAAATGTTGAAATTCAATTTCGTTTGTGACATGAACCTTGCCCTATAACATGTTTGACCAACTTCATCCAACGCATCTAACTATATTAAATTTCTTGCAACAAAGTAATAGCATATCCGTATTGTATCGTATATATTTCTACCACTTTAATCCGTAACTTCATCCGCACTGGCTTTTAGGTTAGTTTTATATTCATTCTGACATAATACAGAATGAATTACATTCAAAACCAGCAAACATAAACAAAACAAACAAAACAGCATCAAAGTCGTACGTTTTGGTGCAGTGAATTCTATGCACATCGCACAGTTCCCGAAGTATAGACACAAAAATTGAAAAAATATAAAATAAAAAACAGACTCTACGGTCGTCAGTCGCCTTTTGCCTAACTCCATGTGGTTCCACTTGGGGTTTGGTTTGGGTTTGGCTTAAATTGTACAAAACAGAGAGTGCACCATTTAATGGGGTAAGCCGTATCTGTTATATCCACATGCGGTCTGGTGGTAACTTGAATTTTCAAATATTGGAACTTGAATAAAAAAATACAAAAATAATAAAAACAACCAATGTACTATATCTAAGAGCATAACTCAAATGTATGTGTGTAAAGTTTGTTGGTTTGGCTTCTCTCACATACGGGTTGTTTTGGTTTTTAGTTTCAAACTATATGATATGGTATAAATCTTGTTCGAACTCTGTATCCAATGTGTGATTTACCAGAGCCAAACTTATTCATAAAAGAGCCTAACTGCCAGCATCAATTTTGGAGCCGTTGTGAATTTTGATTAAGAATCAGAGATTCTTTCTTTAGCCGTACTACACGAATGTGCAATACATAAAAGACCATCCTTTTAACCTTTTATTAAATTATAAATCCATTTCAAAGTATATCCAACTTTAGACAGTCATTCAAGGTATTGTATTACCTTGTGTTCTTAACATTATGAATGGCTTTCCAATTTCCAATGTTTCCTTAAACCTTTTAAGTGTCATCTTCCATATATTTTAACAACTGAAATGATTTTTTCAATTAGGAATTCACCAACTATTTAGGGTTTCGAGCAGTTTTCTAAAAAAAAAAAAACAAATAAGACCGATAGATTCTCTTTCGGATCGCATTTTGGCTTTTGAGAAAGATAACATTTCGATTGGAAGAAAATTTGATAAATGTAAACTTTGAAAAGATTACTAAATAAAACATTCTCGAGAATTAAAAGTTTCAATTAAACGTGTTTGTAGAAAACATTTAGCAGGGTGTTTTTATTTTTCTCTGAACTGTGAGTCTTCTAATCTTGTTGAAGACGCTATAAACAAAGTCTGCTCTAAACGTTGTCTGAACACTCAGCTTTTGTTTTTTAAATGCATTTCCATTTTCCAATCGTAAGTGTCACGAATTCTTATTTGAAATTTGTCCCTCAATTCAAACGCTAGACATTTGTTGTGTTCAGTTTTTCACTGAGAACGTTTTGTTTTTTTGTCGATTGCTCTCTGAACATTGTAAATCATCCACTGAGCGAAAAATGTAAAGTTGGCAGCATTGTTTCTTGTTATAGTCAATTTGACACTGATCAGCTGTTTTAAAAAATCCATCACATTTAGGAAACCCTCATGATAAGTTACGTTTTTAGATTGTTGAAATACATAATACCATTATGATTGAGAACTTTTTGAATCTTCTGCTTCTGTAAAATATTAAAGCTATTGATGCTTAATAGGTCCAAATTATCTTATCATATAACTATCCATAAAAATATTACTAGAGTTTAATTCATAAAAAGTATAATTTAATTTTTAGTATTCAGCTTATTCCATATGACTTCTCAATTTTAGACATTTACAATTAATTATTCCGTTCCCCAAATTTAGGTCTGTTGACTATGTTTTTTTTTGCGAACTTTCATTTCTTAGACTTGTTCAGATAAAGGGAATTGGTATTTTAGTAACTTAGAAGTAATTGAAATTTTGGATATATAATTTATTTTATTTTTATACATTTCTAACAAGTAAAATATTTAAAATTTGGCCCAATAAGTTTAACAAAATATACAAATAGTTAAATAATCAATGAGCAGCAGTATACAAAAATATAAACGAAGAAATGCTTTATAGGCAAATATTTTACTTCATTGGAAACTACTTTATAAAAAAAATATTTTGCAATGAAATAGTCTTTTACATAATATTTCACAATGATTTTGATTTTTAATTTACTTCCAGTTAAGTGTTAAATTAAATTTTAAAGGGAGTAGAAATCGTTCTAAAAATTAAACTTTCCAATTACTTTTCGGAATTACATTAAACTGATAATAATATGATGAATGTGCGTTTTAGGGGCTAAAATAATGTTCAGATTATAGAAATGGATACTCAAATTATGAGTACCTATGTATGTATATTTATTTGTAGAGCTTTTTAAAATAAAATATATCACTGACAAAATTCTAAAATCCTAGTTGTGTTTTCAGAGAATTGTATTAACACAGCTCCACTTACTGTCAAAAAAGACATATTAGCTTGTATCGTGTTGAAAACCTTCTTGAATTGGGTTAGTTTACACAAAAAGTAATTAAAATATTGAGCTTTACAATACTTCACTTTACGCTGATGACACAAAAGTTTTTAAGTCTATTTCGTCGATGCATGATTCTTACCTTTTTCAACTAGCACCTGACAGCTTCTCAATCTGTTGTAAAAAAAACTGTTAAGACCCAAACATAAACAAATGTCTGTGAATTACTTTTTGCACAAAGGCGAGGACGAACTTCACCCCATTAATACTTTCTCTATAAACAACCCATTCACTCTGTTGAGGTTATTCGCGACCTTGGGCTCTTATTTATAAATTTCAGTGCTCATATAGATGATGTAATACTTAAAGCCAACCCAGCGCTTGGTTTTGTAAAACGTTGGTCAAAGAAATTTCCTTACACTTACGTTACCCCATCTCTCTAAATCACCTACATATATCCGTCCCCTCCTTGAATACAATTCTCAAGTACGTTCCATTACCAAAACCTACATATTTCAAGAATTGAAAGTGTTTAAAGATGTTTGTTTCGATTTGCCCTATGACGCTTACCTTGGCATGATTTCCTGATCCTTCCTCCATATGAAGACAGCCTTTAATTAATCTAAAGACTCTGGAAGAACGTGGACAGATATCTGATGAAATCTTCTCCATCCATCCGTCTGCTTTTTGGGGATATTAGTTGTTATAATTTGTATAGCTCCATTTTCCTTAACATTAACCCCCGTAATTTGAGAAATACTCACCTTTTTTATCTTCCCACAATTTAAATGAAAGTTTTTTTGATTTCAATATAAGCATTTCTTACCTAAGACATCGTCTCCAAAACTTTCCCTTTCACTAGCCTAATCCTTATATAAGTTACTTAGTTAAGTTAGATAAAGGTTATAGCTTTCATTAAGCCGAAGAAATGGAGGTTTGCATCACTTTTCTAATCTGTTTCATGCAGTTCATCTTTTTTTCCATGTTAAGCTGCCATCTTGAAAAAACTTCTGAGCTAACTAACTGTCAGATCCTTGATGCTTATCTGTAACAATCTGTCAAATTCACAAGTTTAGATGCAGATGAAGCTGAATGTGGTAATGAAATTTTAGTTTTAGATTTTTCAGTTTCTACTTTTTTGTTGAAAAATTTGAAATTGAACTCGATGTTAGTTATGTTTAAGTTGATAACTATTTTAAACGTTGATAGTTATTTAAAACGTTATAAATGTCCTTAACTTACTAGTTTGGCAGTACAACGGCTTTTGTTCCGGTTGAAGGCAAAAAAATCCGAAAAATCTTAGAAACCTTTTTTGCACCATTTTTAGTCTGGATTTATAAAAGGCACAATTTGGTGACCAGTTTTGACAGACCGTCATTTGTTAACTAATCAAACAAATTTTATAAAAAGCTGTTTTGTAACAAAAGGATCAGAAAATAGTTTTGATTCTTACGAATAAATTAAAAGAAATAATAGACATACAATCTTGTAACGTTAAGAAGCAAACAGTTACGAACACACCAATTCAAAAAACGAGTTAAGATAACATTGCAATTCTTCAAAATCACGAGTACTTGAAACTTTCGCACTCGTTCAGTTACTAGAACCCTAAAAAATCTTGACATTAACAAATCCGCTGGCCCGGATAGTATCTCCGCTATTATTCTGACGAGGTGTTCTTCAACGCTGGCAAAACCACTGCGTAAGCTTTTCCATCTGTCCTATTCTACAGGTCTCTTTCCGAGTGGATGGAAAACTGCATTTGTCCAGTATGTCCCTAAAAAAGGCGAATCCTCCTCACCATCTAACTATCGTCCAATTGCACTTACGTCCCTTCTTTCCAAGGTCATGGAAACGCTGATCAATTTTTAGCTTAAGAAATATTTTGAAGAACGGAAGCTCCTTAATAACCGGCAGTATGGCTTTCGTTGCAATAGATCCACTGGTGATCTTCTGGTTTATCTCACCGAAAAGTGGAACAAATCTTTACATCGTTTTGGAGAAAGTAAGATTCTTGCACTTGATATTTCAAAGGCATTTGATAGAGTTTGGCACCAAGCTCTCTTATCGAAAATGCGTGCATTTGGTATTGATGAGTCCCTTCTTCGTTGGGTTAGAATTACCTTTCCGACCGTTCAATTCAAGTAGTATTGGACCGGTTCAAATCTGATATCCAGAAACTAAACGCTGGTGTGCCCCAGGGCTCCGTTTTGTCTCCGACACTTTTCCTTATTTTTATAAATGATCTTTTGTCTGAAACTTCTAACCAACTTAATTGTTTCGCTGATGACAGTACCCTCAGCTTCTCATATTCGTTTTTAGATTCTCATCCTTGTTCTTCGGATGTGGACTACCAACGGCAGCGTTTGATAAACTCATTAAATTCTGATCTTGACAGCATTGTCCAATGGGGAATTAAAAACCGTGTAGAATTTAATGCTTCGAAAACTCAATGCTGTATACTGTCACAAAAGCGTAACCTTCCCTCAATGCCACTGTCCATGAGTGGTACTTGCATCGAAGAGTCTGAACAGCTATCAGTCCTAGGTATGTGCAATAAAAACCACTTGTTGTGGAGTGATCACATATTTGACATCGCCAAAAATGTTGCTAAGTGTTTAGGTTTTCTCCGAAGATGCCAGAAGTTTTTTACCCTTTCTGATATGGTTATAATCTATAAAGCCTATATTCGTCCGAAACTCGAGTACAATTCCCATATCTGGACAGGTGCTCCTATAACCTACTTGAGTCTCCTAGACAGAATTTAAAAGAAACTTTTGTATCTCTCGAGCACCGTCGTATGGTTTCACGCCTGTCATTATTTTATCGCTACTTTCATAAACAATGCTCTAATGAAATAGCCAGTTGCATTCCCCCCCCCCTCAAACAATTCAATCGTAATACCCGTTCTTCTAGTAATGCTCATCAGTTTATTCTTGAGCTCAATTTCGGACGTACTGTAAAGTACAGAGATTCTTTCTTTAGTCGCACAACACGAATGTGGAATGCTTTACCATACTCAATGTTTCCCACTCATTACAATGTGTAGACATTCAAAACCAATGTGCATCGGTGTCTCCTTTCTAATCCTATCCTCCCTTCCTAATTGCTCGCACTGTGATTAATCATCATAAGGGTATTCATATCCCCCTGAGTGCGCGTATAATATATAAAAAAAATAACAGTTTTGAGAAAAGTAACATCGTCAACATAAATTATGCACTTACAACGCTTCAACACAAACCAGACCGGAAAAAAGAGAATAGGGCTTAAACGTCTCCCTTGTGGAATTCCAGTGTTTGTGTGATTCCCAACTTTTGAAAAGTACATAGTATGATCTATCAAATAAATTAGATTCAAGCTATTTGTTTTTTACCAGTCTCCAAAATGCTCTTTATCTCCAGTTAGCGCCTTGAGTTTCTATATTATTTTCACCTATAGCATACAGGCCCTGGATTAACATGCGCAACTTCCATCGTTGCAGCTCATGGTTATTTAGTAACGCATACATCTGGTAGAAAGAAAAAAAAAAACTTAAAATTAAAAAAACAAACTGAAAAAAACAAAATGGTGGAAGCTTACCCATTAGCTGAGCTGCATTATGTAAAAATACAAATGAACTATCCTATGCAAAAAGAAAAACAGCCTATTTAATCCTTCAAAATGTGAAAGTAATCTTTTGAAATAAATAAACCAACAGAAAAAAAAATTAAAATCAATCCATATATTTTATGTATACTATATAAAATATAGACCAAGAGTCTTTTTTAAAGAAACTTCTTCATTATTATAAGAGCTTTTATCTATTAAACCTTTATACAGTTTATTGAATAGGGATATCTATAAGATTGAAATTCAAATTCAAAAATGAAAGGTAGGTATACTTTCTTGTTGAGCCCCTTAAGACTTGAATTCTTTGAAAATTTCAATTGAATTTTTAGAAGATATTTTTTTAAGCTAGGAACAAAAAAAAAATATTCTAGTCATTCATCTTTTAACATTTCTTTATTTTTTTTTTTTGAAAGATGAAAGGTCATGAAATTGATATATACTCGTACCTACCATCAAATATTGAACCACATAAAAACTCAAATCTCCAAGAGATCGAGTTTTTTCTTATTATAAATTATGCACCTCGATTGAATTTTTTGTTTCAAGTTTTTGAATTTGATTTTTTGTTTTTGGGAGACACCAAAACAACAACAAAAAAAAAAGAGACAACACCCCAAGGGGTCGAATATCAGTTGTCATCTCACTAACGAGATGTCAAAACCCAGGGCACCAGTATCAACAACATCCAATATAAGAACAACGAGTTTCAAGCTTTATATACGAGATATAGCCGTGAGTAACCTTTGTCTTTGATTCTTTAGAGTTTGTATTTCAAAAACTGGTAGAACAGGTCTACTGCGATACCGACCAACCATCCCGCATGTTAGACGAGAATTGTGAAGTGTACCTTTGCCATACACTCTACACTCTGTTAGAGTCCAGACTTAAATTAGCTAGCGCTGGATTGTTCCTACAACCTGAGACCTATATCATGCGTGCTCTAGCAGTGTTCTTTTCATCCATTTTACTGTCCGTTATGTGCATGCATGGAACACCAACTGCAGTGACAGCAAAGAAGGTAACCTCGTGTCCAGTTCACCTAAAGCTATATACATTAACATAGAAAGCAAGTGTCAAAACGGAATGCGGAATGCTATCGATTTAAGACTTGTCCGCATTCAATGCACCTTCATCAGCTTTAGCACTGGGTTGGGTTGGGTTCTGGTCTGGTCAATGGTCAACACAACACGTGGTCTGTTCACTTCTAGAATCTAATTAAAATGTCAAAAGCCTTGTGTCCTGGTCTATAGACTATTCTCCTGTGTTATGTCCAATGTCTATTCTGTCCTTGTCCCTGCATGGGACTTGTTGTGTACATAAAGTTCATCGGGCTATGAATAATAACATATCATAAATAATAATGAATGATGTGAAAATCCCAAAGAAAATTTTGAATCGAAATGTTGTTGATGGGGTTCTTCTTGATAGCAACTTCTACTGACATTTTGTGTGTGCTAAGAAATGGATTATTAAAAGCCCTCTTTGAAATGTTTGAAATTTGTGATTTTAATAGAGATTTGAAAGTGACATTAATGAAATGATGCATGGATTAAATTAATTGTTAGCACATATGGAATTAACAACAATAACATGTCTATGAATAAAACTGACCTATGTAGGTGAAAACTACGATTATGATGAATTATGTTAAGAAAATATCAAAAAGTGCTGAGGTTAAGCACAGAGAGTTTCAATATTTTGTTTACAATCTCAAAAAAAAAAAAAAAAAAAAAAAAAATAAGATTCCTTTTGTAGCAAATTGAGGAATGAGTTTGTCATAGTTTTAAGGTAGTAATTTTAAATTATAACGCATATGGCGACTTCACTTTTGAGTACAAAATTGAATTGGGTTTTGTCAACTTTTAAAACTGAAAACCTTATGAACGTCGTCGTTGTCGGATCTAATTTTGTACCACTTTTTCGGAGTCTTATTTCGTCAACTAAAACGTCGGATATTGTCTTCTAACAGATCAATCGTTGCTGGTTTTTTAAGCTAAGTATATGTACACGATTGAAAGACCTTCCAATAATGGCCGAATAATCAAAAGTCTTCCAACAGCATCCAATTAGGTGACAATTGCCAATTTTCTATCAAGTCAAAATTTGTCCATTTGTACGGTTGGTTGATTTTATTCAAATATAAGACGATTTTTCGGTAGAAATTTCTTCGAAATAAAAATTAGATGATGTTGTTTAGAAAGAACAATTTTTTGATAGAAAATTTGGTGATAATTGATTGTCATTTTCTTTCTGTCACTTTTAACAGATAAAATTGAGTGTTAATATGCTTTGCGACAAATCTGACAATATTGGAAGATCTTCCAATTATGTAAACTTGGCTTTAGCATAGACTAGAGTTTTGACGCAACTACTCAAAAAATTAGTCCAAAGTTGCCAAATTATACAAACCTATGCATTTCACTGGACCGTTTCTTGCTACGATTCGGTCACTAAACGTTTGTTTATCGGAACGTTTGTACCGTCTTGTTAGAATCATTTCTTCTTTGAATGATATAAGCAAAAAAACAACCCGAATTATTTTCCTGTAGCGTTGACAATTCATAATAATTTTATCAACGGTTTTCGGTTCAAAATTAAATGCTCCAATATAACTCCTTCGAAATATTAACCTCATCAAACAGTGATTTTTTCGGAATCAAAAGAAGTCTCATGAAAGCCAGAAATTAAAATAATTGCTGAAGAAGACTTGACAATTAAATTGTTCGAATTGTGGAACTAAATATCTATGATTTTATAAACGTTGTTCTGGGGAAAAACTTAGCTTGGTGAATTAATGAAATATAATGTAACAAAATCAAATATACTTACACCTCAAAAGTGTACTTCAGTTCTTCGTGGTACATACAAAAAAGAGCTTGATTACTTGGACAATATTCGTGAAAGTGTTTTCAAGAATTTATGAGAAAAAAAATTACTCTGTGGGCTGGAAAGTTATATCCTAGTACTTAAGTAATGTTCAAGTTATACTCGATGCTTGATATTTGTATGTTTTAAATACCAATAAAAGGGTGTTACGAATACCAAGGTACTATAATTCAAGTATCAATCCTTGTACGAGCTGTACTAGAGAAAACTAAAGTCCTGAAAGATTTAGGTACTGTTCAATTTTACAGATCTGCTAACACCAAATAACTTTAGGTATTATGCTTATTTTCCACAATCGGAGGGATAAGTTATTACCCCATCGAGTAACTTTGATCTGGATCTATAATTAAGATGAGCTCTATAATAATTATCGAAGCATGTTAGAATTTCTTACTTACTTACTTTTCTTGGAATCTCACCTTGCTGCAGCAGTCTTGTAAAAGAATGAAATCTTTTAGGAATGCAATTAATATGAATAATTTATGAATTCAACTTTAAGATTTCAATCATTGATTTCACCCAAAGATTGGGATTTAAACTTTTGCAAGCATCAATCATCATTTGACTTTTAAAAGACTGCAATCATTTTGTCTTCAATCATTTAATTGCAATCATTATATCGCAATCTTTTGAGACGTTTTCATTCCTTGCATTCACTTGAAGTTTTTGAATTTTAAAGTGAAATTTCACTACACAAAATATTCTAAAGTGGCCCATACACTAATTTTGAATTCTTTATTGAAATTTCACTTAAGAATTCAAAGACTTCAAAAGAATACTTCAAGATTTCAAGTGAATGCAAGGACTTCAAATGAATGCAAAGACTTCCAGTGAATGTAAAGGCTTCAAGTAAATGCAAGGACTTTAAGTGAATGTATGAATTCTCAGATGATTTCTATTAATTAATTATTGCAGTCTTTTAAAAGTCAAATGATTGGTGATTGCAAAATGTGTAGTCCCAATCCTTATGAATGCAATCTTTATATTTAAGTCATAAAAAAATGCATTCCAAAATATTACGTTCTTTTAAAAGCCTGATATTTTGCAGTAACATTAAACTGATTCTTGTATATTTGTTGATGGGCTTGTACATCAAAAAACTTTATTCACTTTTTAAAATATTTAAACATTATGTGCACTTTTGCTCGAAATTAAAATTATATATGTACATAAGTAAAACTAAAATAAACTAAGATCGTTTTTGGTATGTCATGTCAAACAAAAAATTAAAAATTCCTTTCTATTACAATTAAAAGCTTGATACACCCCCTAGAAATAATAACCAATAAAAAAGTGCAGAATTTCAATTAATATAGCCTGCTGATATTATTTATTAGTACATTTTCACCCATTTACCTAGTTAGAACTTTGAAGCCCTAAGCGAAGAAGCAGACTTTTTAAAACAATTCAAATTAATAAAAAAAAATATTTGTAATAATTATTTGAACTCACATAAATGCCTCAGGAGGCGTCTTTCCTGGCCTACATTCGCTTTATATTGATTTCTTATTGTTACTCCTAACCAGTGCCGTCGTTTTATTTTTTCAAAATGCAAAACTATAAAGTACCAGCATAGAGAAAGTAGTATTTTTTTTTTAAATTAATTTTATTTAAACAAAAAAATAACTTTATGCGAAAAAAGACTTCTAAGTCTTAAACTTGGCTGAATCATAAAAATTAAATTGCTGTAGAAAAATTCTAATTCAAGTAGGTACGTAACAAAAATCAAGCCTTAAAACAATTTCTTGTTTTGTACGTTATAATAGGTTTTTCGATAAAGGCGGGTAAATGTTTAAATGGAATGAAACAAGCTGTGTGTGAGGTATTAACAAAATTATTTTTGTATTTGAAAGGCGCATGTATGTCATTAAGTGTGGAATATGACATCATTCAAATGCCCGCGTCGGCTTCTTACGGTTGCACGGATCCGAGTGGGCCAATTTTCAATGATTCTTTTGCATAAATCTGGCTGAATTTGAGCGATGGCCTGTGTTATGTTCACCTTTAGGGCATCGGTTAATTTTAGCTTATTTGCATAGACCTGCGACTTCAAAAAACCTCACAGGAAAAAGTCTAGCGGGGTCAAATGGCATGATCTTGGTGACCAATTCACATCACCCCTGCGAGAGGTAACCTTATCCTTAAATCGTTCATGCAAAATGTCAATCGTGGCGTTTGATCTGTGGCACGTAGCACCGTCCTGCTGGAACCACATGTCGTCAAGGTCCATACGGTTCAATTTGGGCCATAAGAAATTAGTTATCATCGTTATGTAGCGCTTGACGATGTCCACCTCACTAACGACGCACGTTTAAAAAAAGTACGGACCAACTATGCCGCCGGCCTAATACCCACACCAAACGGTAAGGGCCCCCGCAGACTGCAGACTTTTTATCGGCCGATAGTTAAGTCGGGTTGGGCTGAAAGTGCACACACTGAGCCAACTAAACAGTTTGGTTGGTGAACAGGGCGCAGACTATCCAACAGCCAGCCGATTATTCTACAATCAACAATTGTGATTTGGGCGACGCCATATTGAAAATACACGCACACGACGCCAAATCACAGAGCGAACTGAACTATCGGCCGACTAAACAATCGTCATGTATGCGCAGGCGTGTATGCGCCGATACTGATTAAACAGTCGGCAGATAGTTGGTCGACAGATTAGTTTGAATGTAATCGGGTAGCCCATCAAACTTTTTTATCGGCCGATACTGAATCGCTGTAGTGTGCGCACATGCATTCCTCTCCATACTGATTAAGAAGCCGACCAAACTATCGGCCGATAAAAAGTCTGCAGTCTGCGGGGGCCCTAACTTTTTGAGGATGCATTATCACCTGGTGAACCTCGTGTGGGTTGGGTCGTCCTATATACGGCAATTTTGCTTGTTAGCACAGCCATTCATCCACAAATGCGCCTTGTCACTAAATATAATTTTTGGCCGCCACGGGGCGCTAAAATCTACCCGCTTCAATTGAAAAACACTCTATTTAAAAGCTTACCATTCAACAAGTATGTCAGCTTTTTTAAGTGTACGAAATTAGGAATTATGAATTTCAATACTTCGACAACTCTGCTTTTAATGAATAATTTCTTAATTTTAATTGAATAACTACTCTGCAATTATAAGTATAATATACTCTCCTCCTCAAGGTACCTATATTTATCCAAGCAAACCATTAATCCATGTTCACTCCACACTTTTTATGGAAGAGTTCTTTTTAGTAATACATATTAAGATTGTTTATTCTTTATTTTCTACCCCCGAAGATGTATTTTCAAAGAAATTCCCATAAATTGTGCTGTGCTGTGCTTTTCTTAAACTAAGTAAGTACACTCATAAAAATTGACTTAACCGCTCCCATTCAATGATTTAGTACTTAAGACTTACACGAGTACGAATAGCTTCTAGGATAATCCAAATTGCCTCGTTTGACTTTTCAACTGAGCTACTAATTCTTCAATGGAAATATATGTATGTAAATGCCCGCCTTTTGCAGAGAGAGAGAGAGGATAATTATTATTGGATTGTAAAAACCGCTAATAAATTCTTTTGTCATCAATTAAATGATCATTCTTCCTTTTAATGTCGTTCATCATTATTATTTGATTAATACTCTCATATTAGTGTGCTATCGCGATAGCTTCTGGAATTCGAATGAAAATTAAGTCGAAGTCAAGTTAAATGCCACACAGGACACCATCATTCATCGTTTTATGGAATAGTCCCGTCCTGTCCCCGTTCGACCGGGCAGTAGCGGAAGTATTTAATTTATTAAACGCATTCATTCAAAATGGCCGAGTTCATCATCATACGAATATTACACTCGATTAATTTTTATATGTTGCTGCTGCTGCTGCTGCTGATGATGTTGACAACGTTGCGATTTAGAAGAGTAAGTTATTTGTTGTACCAACAATGATGGCCATAATTACAATGCAGCGATCCTTGCTTTTCTTTTTGTTGTTGCAAAAGGTCAAGTTCGTTTGACACTATACTTGGTGCTTGGAAGCCTGAAACTAGCAGAGAATCATCAATTGTTGTGCTGTCTGTTTTTTAATTGTTCGGGTGCACCAATGTGGAGCCGCGGTCGGTAGCATAAACATTGCTTTCCCTATTCACCAGTAGTCTTTTCATTTTCACTCCCCCTGGCGGGCCTTAGGGTGACTATGGACTGACATTCTTTCGCGATAAATTAAAGAGTCTAATTAAAGAGTTCAAGATGGCAGCATCAGGCATCAACAGCACCAACAAACAACAGTAAACTAGTTCAACGGGGTTATGTTTTCTTTTTTTTTTTTTGGCGGAAAACAGGTTTCAGTTCTTTGTTTTCAATTTTCTTTTATTATTTGTGAAAAATGTCTTTTTCGTTTATTGTTTGTTCGTAGTAGTAAAGTTGGTATGATGTATTTCTAAGGTTAGAATTCACAAGAAGGGTGGGGCTTTTGGAATTGGGAACTCGAGTGTGGGTCTATGGAGGTGAGCTGGAGAAATGACTCTGACGGGGCATTGTTTACTTCTTCTTGATTTTGTGCGTGGGAAAGGTGGCTTGCTTTGTAACGATGCCATGATGGTGGCTTTTGTTCGAAATGACTCTGAATGCACTAAAATTACGTCTGCTTAGGTGATTAACCTAGTTTTGTGAAGCAAAATCTTTATGTTCTGTTGTTGTTGTTGTTGAACAATTTTCTGCTGGTCTTCTCGTAAACAACACGGACGGGCATCAGAGTGAGTATCAGGGCTCTCTTTATGTGACAACAAAAGAAAATCATGTACTTTATAAAACGCGTTGGAAAATTTAATTCTGCACACAAAGTTTGATTTACGGCGGAATTGAGAGTGTACGTATATTTCACACTTAAGGATGAATATACTTTCATTATAATATAGACCATAAAGTTAGAGAACAATATAACTGAAAGTTGGAGGAGCCTTTAACTGACAAAATTGTTGGTTGCATTCAGATTTTTAACTGGAAAGCTATTAGATGACCTCTCAGTGGTAGATTTAGGTTAATTTCTTTGACAGAAACTTAAATACTCAAGTGGGACATAAGAACTTTTATTTTTGACAGTTTACGATGTGGAAATACTCGTAGTAACAAAGTAGTGTTTGTGTTGAACTTAACTGATTTTTTACTTTTGTATCAGAGAGTGGTTGCATTTTAGTAGCCATTTTTTAATTTTTAACTTCCCATAGGAAGTTATTGTAATGGATCCGATTTGTCAAATTGAAAATTTTGACATTTCTCGACGTTTCAAGGTCCCTAGAGTCGAAATAAAAGATTTTTAGAAAGATGTCTGTGCGTGCGTATGTACGTACGTTCGTACGTCCGTACGTCTGTACGTTCACGACGTTTTTTTCGTCTTCCATAGCTCAAGAACCAGAAGAGATATCGACTTCAAATAAATTTTGTTATACAGATAATAAGGCAGAAAGATGCAGAAAGGGCTCTCAACAAAATTGCGTGGGTGGTTTTTTTACCATAGCAGTTTAAAAAAAGGTGAACATTTTGGTTAACCCTAAATATCTCATGAACCAATGACGCTAGAGACTTGAATTAAATTTTATATTATATATTGCAACGTAATACAAAACAAGTATATTTTTTGAAAAAAATCTAATTAACGGTTTTTTTTATAAATCAAAAAAAACTGAAAAAACAAAATTTGTCACCTCGAAAATTTTACGACCAAAATATGATTTCATCTCCAAAACAATTTTGTGCAACGAAGAATAATGTTTTTGACATCTGATAAAATTTTGACAGTTTTTTTATAAAAAATAAAAACCTAAAAAAAACAATACTCAAAGTTGGTAAAAATTGAATTTCGACTCAAATATCTTTTCAAAAACTTGAGATTAAGGCTTCAAACTTATTTATCTTATAAGAAATATCGTTTTCAACTTTCTGAAAAATGTTGCGAAAAATCGAATTTACAGTTTTTTTTACAAAAAATAAAAACCTAAAAAAAATTAATAAAAGTTGGTAAAAATTCATTTTCGACTCAAATATCTTTTCAAAACTTTGAGATATTGGCATAAAACTACTTTTATCTTTCAAAAAATATTGTTGTCAACATTCAGTAAAATTTTGAAAAAAATCGAATTGATAGTTTTTTTACAAAAAATTAAAAACCGAAAAAAAAAATTAACAAAAGTTGGTAAAAATTGATTTTCGACTCAAATATCTTTTCAAAAATTTGAGATAATGGCTTTTTACTAATTTTAACTTATAAGAAATATTGTTTTCAACATTAGGAAAAATTTTGAGAAAAATCGAATTGACAGTTTTTTTAAAAAAAATAAAAACCTAAAAAAAAACAATACTAAAACTTGGTAAAAATTTACTTTCGACTTAAATAGCTTTTCAAAAGGTTAAAATATTGGCTTCAAACTTATTTTATTTCACAGAAAATATTGTTTTCGATATTTAGTAATTTTTTTTTATAAAAATCCAACAGTCCGTTTTTTCATAAAAAAATAAAATCTACAACAAATAGTACGCAAATTTGGTAAAAATTGATACATATAGACAAACTTTTAAGCAAGACAAATCGACAGACGGGATGTGAAGTTATCAGTGTGGGTCGCAACCCAGCCTCTTTTTCGAAAGGGTCTTAGACGATATTGATACAAAAATTTCCATGAAGAGCCAATTGACACAAATGACAAAAAAATATTACGTATACGCCTGAGTGTACTTTTTGCATAGTGATATTCTAAAATTTGAAAAATTAATGAAATATTTGGAATTTATGAAATGTTAGTACCTTACCTATGATATGGGTTTTTGAAAATAAAACGATTAATTATATTGACTTTGTACGGTTGATTCAAAATAAATGTAGATCCGACTGTTGTTCATGAAGTTTGAGATTTTAACGTGCGCCGCTCTCTAATTTTGGTCTCAAGGCTTATTTTCTTGTGCAATTTCAATAAATTTAGGACTGTTGCCTATGGTCATTTAAATGTTCCTATAAATAATTATGTTTGTCAAATATATTTTTCAAGTGAAATGTATACAATTGTGGCAAATTTAGTCTTGATATCTGAATGCTTTGTAGCTTTAAGTTTATTCTGTCTTTAAAAATATGGGTTGCTTGTTTTCAAGTAGATGCTTTAAGAGTAGAATAAAAGGAGTTTAACAAACTTAAGCAATCTAAAGTTTCTTAGCTAGAAATATGAACATAGTTTTAGCATTATACATTACGTGGTCTTATTAGACCATTAATTAATTAATTAATTGGGGTTGCTTCCGAAAAATTGGATTTGATTTTTATTTTTTTGATTAAATATTTAAAATATGTTTTGTAATAAAGAAAGTTGTTCAGTTTTTATTTTTAATGCATAAAATATCTTTTAATTTAAACGAAATATAAATTTATAATGAAAAATATTGTTAATTTGAAACCAATTGAAACATTAATTTTATACCAGTTGAAACATTGAACTCCATGAAATAAGGCATGATTCGAAATATTAAATTAATTAAAGCATCGAAACCATGTGCGTAGCTAAAAACAAAATAAAAAAATCGTTGTTGTTGTGCTGGCGAAACCCAAGGTTGATGGATTCCAACGTCATTTTGAATTAAAAAAACGACATTATATCGTATTTGGCATAAAGACTTAGGTCTTAAAGCTTTTAAAGTTCAGGTAAGATAAAAACTCAAGCCAAAATCGTATCTTCGCTGATTAGGTCCTTGAAATGCATCAAAATGATTCGAGAGAGACGCTGGGTTATAATAAAGCAAAACATTGGAAAAACCTTGAAATTCTTAAGTTTGGTTTTAATAATTGATGAATTAAACCTTGACCTTATCCTTCAGGTTTTAAATTGTCATTAAGTGACACAAAATGATTTTGAACTATGTTGTGCAGAATGTAATAATTTTGAAGTCAATGCCTTCATTAATTGTTGAAATATTCGGGTTGATAATAAGTATCGAAAAGTTTTGCGACATATGTAGATTCATGATGAAAATTCAATTTAAAGGTGAGACAAAATTGAATCTGATCAATTAATTTGAGTAAGTTTTATAATTGTCTATTTGAACAGATCTAGCAAATATCAAAGCGACAAATATTTGGACCCATTATATGTAAAACTTGTAAGAGGTGTCTTCAAGCTACTTCAGTAGTACATAATTGTTTTATACAGACATTCATTTCAAGATCTCTCACAACTCTCTCGTGTCACACTCAAAAAAAGCGTAAAAGACGTGAATGAAATTATTTTATAGAAACCGAAGCCGTTGATAAGTTACAGTTGTGAATTAAGGCAAGTATATTCTCTAAAGTCCAGGCTAACACGATAATACATTTTTCGTTATTAACTACACAACCTTTTCCAAACACGATTTTCTGTTTAACTGTTGCTAAGACATCTCAGTAACTAGTTTCTTGAAAAATCGACCTCATTCAAAAACTTCAAACCCTGAAAAGTTCAGTGATTGCAAAAAAGTGCAACTTATGTGTTCAATCTAAATAATGTACCCTTAATTTTGAAGACCGTCCCAAAAACTTTATATTTTCAAAAAATGCAGAAATTCTTTTTTTTCAATTTGTATTTGTAGGAAATTAAAAATTTTAAAATTTTAGACACGTAAAAGTGCGCACCAAATTCTATTTTAAATGAATAATAATATTTCATTAATTAGCTGTACTTTTTTAGTTATTTATGTCAAAAGGCTAACCAAACCACCATGACTAAAATCCTGGGCTCATTTGTTAATTGAAATTTAAAATATTGCAATTCGGACAGACTAATGCCCAATTTCATAAACAACTTTTATACATTTAACAGGATTTTAAACTGTAAAATGCGATATTTTGGTTTCACCAAGCGTTTTTAAAGTAAACAAGATTTTAAACACTTTTTAAAACTAAATGTCCATTTTTGGCTCATTAAATTTTAAAAGTGTCATTAAAAAATGAACATCACAG
Source organism: Eupeodes latifasciatus (assembly GCA_920104205.1). NCBI lineage: Eukaryota > Metazoa > Arthropoda > Insecta > Diptera > Syrphidae > Eupeodes > Eupeodes latifasciatus. The sequence goes on along the minus strand of OV049924.1, from coordinate 70,171,490 downwards.
ATTGACAGCTGATGTTTTGTTTTGTAAAATTTATATTCTCAATATTTGGAGATACAAAATGAATAGGTAAACAAATTCGACATTGCATTTATAATATCGTTTTTATGATTTTAATTTTTAATTAGAATATTAGATTGGTCATCTTCATCTGACGAAGAAGAACAACATATAGTTAATCGCCGTTCAAGAGTATTCCGCGTTCACAAGAATCCATTTTCATATTTTATTTTTGAAAGACACGATTTTTGATTTTGAAGAAGTTTACATTGTTGTATTTTGCGATTCTTGTCATTTTTTTCAACATATAATGCTTTCTCATTTTTCCCACACAATTCGCTTAATAGAAAGAAAAAAGATTTCATTTTTACAGGGTTGTGAAGAAAACTCTATTTTAACAAAAATATCCCTGAAATTTCCCATTTCAAGCTTGGTGAAACTGAAAAAATTTAAAGGCCTGATAGAATTTAAAAAGCTTTTAGATAAAAGTGCTTTTAGTGTTTGTTTATGAAATCGGACATAAGACTTTTCTGTCCTCTCTTAGTTTAATTTTGTATTAAAAACTAAAATTTTTATTTGAGTTCACTTTCTGTCTATTTTTTTTTTTATTTAAACATGTTGCTATACAAATTTTACATTGTATTAAGTTTTACTTGTTTAGGAAAATCCTTAAATAAAAACGAAAAGAAATTTGCAACAGGATACTTCAGTGAACTCAAAATTATTTTACCAACAATAAATTCATCCAACCCTATTATTACAATTTATTTCTCATTTAAGTTAACATTTTTTGTTTTTTAAAGGAAACAAATAAAAATAAAAGAATATCCTTATTTGAAAATTGTGCACAAATTTAATGCACGAGTTACCCGCAATTTTCAACAATAGAAATTATTGCCACAGGATGATGACTCACATCTTCATCAAGACGATGAATTGATGTTTATTCCATTGATTCTTGAACATGAATAGAATACTGTTCAAATATCCTTTTAAAACACAATCTTCTCGTCGAAAAGAGTACAGACATTTTTGCCATTTGCTTTATAATTATATGAATACAGTCATTGACAGCAACCAACACTCTTCTTCCTACATCCACCCACAATTCTCATCCTCTGAAATGCTATACACGAATTTCTTGACTCTGCCGAGATGACAAGAGAGCTTATACATTGTAGGAGTCAACTTATAAGGAATCATCATCATCACGACCACGAGCAATGAATAAGGAACTTTAAATGTGTCATCAAGCATCTTAATTAAACTCTGCAACATGATTCTAATTGGCAACCATTAAGATTCCTCCTTAAGGGTTTCTCCAATAATATGAGGACGTATAATGTGTACTCTACACAATTACACATACCTTCAAAAGTTAAATTATGAAACTTTTGTTCTCTTTTTGGTTTCAAGGATAATTTATATATTTATTTCAAAAAATAAAATACGAACATCCAAAAAGGAAGACATCTTTTCTTCACATTCATAGAAACAATCAAAATCAGGTCACAGAATTATCATTAAATCCTTCAACGTTCTTCGAAAATGGGTTAAAAACATTTCTTTATATATAATTTTTTCCTTATTCTTCTTCTTCTTTTGATGTTTCTACTAAGTTTTTGAGAAACAGATTGGGGACAAAATCCTGGGAGCATGCTTTGAAATACGAAAAAAAAAGAATAAAATTAAATAAAAAGCTGAAGAAAAATAAAACGACAGCTTTACTGTTGCAATCGTCATTTATACGTGACATGTCAATGTTCTCATTTTGTACATGTACTCTATACATTCTACGTGTGCACGTGAAATTGATTCAGTTCTTTTTGAGTTTTATGTTTTTTTTTTCTGTGGATGAGATATTTTCTGATAAACAATACTCGAAACAAAAAATAAAATGTTTGAACAATTGTTCTTCAATTTCTTTTATGTACATACATTTAAATATATATAAGTTCACCATGTGTAGTGTGTACAGTATATGTACAGTACATTATATGAAAATATACATACTAAGTGATTGAAAAAAAGGAACATATATATATAGGGTAGTACTTTTTTCGTATAAAAGGAATTGGAGTTTTTTTGTATTTTTTCTTATGGATTTTCAGATTGGATTTAAATTGAAAATAAATTGAAACAAATTATTTGCAAATAAACTTCTCAATCATCACCAAAATAAAAATAAGACAAAAACGGGATAATTCGAGTGAAAATTGAGGTTGTAAATTATGTGCTAAGTAAGTGATTGATTAAATTAGGTAGATAAAGTTTGGTTATCACCCTGTTAAGGGTTTTTTAAGAAACAGAAAACAGATAAAAGGCTTCGATTTATAAATGAAAAAAGAGGCTGGGGTGCGACCCACACTGATAACTTCCCATCCCGTCTGTCGATTTGTCTTGCTTAAAAGTTTGTCTATATGTATCAATTTTTACCAAATTTGCGCACTATTTTTTGTAGATTTTATTTTTTTATGAAAAAACGGACTGTTGAATTTTTATTAAAAAAATTACTGAATATCAAAAACAATATTTTCTGTGAAATAAAATAAGTTTGAAGCCAATATTTGTAATTTTTGAAAAGCTGTTTGAGTCGAAAGTAAATTTTTACCAAGTTTTAGTATTGTTTTTTTGTTAGGTTTTTATTTTTTGTAAAAAACCTGTCAATTAGATTTTTCTCAAAATTTTACTGAATGTTGACAACAATATCTCAAAGTTTTAAAAAGATATTTGAGTCGAAAAACAATTTTTACCAACTTTTATTAATTTTTTTGTTTAGGTTTTTATTTTTTGTAAAAAAACTGTCAATTCGATTTTTCTCAAAATTTTATCGAATGTTGAAATAAATATTTCCTATAAGTTAAAATTAGTCAGAAGCCGTTATCACAAATTTTTGAAAAGATATTTGAGTCGAAAATCAATTTTTACCAACTTTTTTTAATTTTTAACTTCCCATAGGAAGTTATTGTAATGGGTCCGATTTGACAAATTGAAAATTTTGACATTTCTCGACGTTTCAATGTCCCTAGAGTCGAAATAAAAGATTTTTAGAAAGATGTCTGTGCGTGCGTGTGTACGTACGTCCGTACGTCCGTACGTCCGTACGTCCGTACGTCCGTACGTCCGTACGTCCGTACGTTCGCGACGTTTTTTTCGTCGTCCATAGCTCAAGAACCAGAAGAGATATCGACTTCAAATAAATTTTGTTATACAGATAATAAGGCAGAAAAATGCAGAAAGGGCTCTCAACAAAATTGCGTGGGCGGTTTGTTTACCATAGCAGTTTAAAAAAAAGGTGAACAATTTGGTTAAACCTAAATATCTCATGAACCAATGACGCTAGAGACTTGAATTAAATTTTATATTATATATTGTAACGTGATACAAAACAATTATATTTTTAGAAAAAAATTCAATTAACGTTTTTTTTTATAAATCAAAAAAACTGAAAAAAAAATTTGTCACTTCGAAAATTTTACGACTAAAATATGATTTCATCTCCAAAACAATTTTGTGCAACGAAGAATAATGCTTTTGACATCTGATAAAATTTTGAGAAAAATCGAATTGACAGTTTTTTTACAAAAAATAATAACCTAAAAAAAATAAAAAAAAGTTGGTAAAAATTGAGTTTTGACTCAAATATCTTTTCAAAACTTTGAGATATTGGCTTTAAACTACTTTTATCTTTCAAAAAATATTGGTTCCAACATTCAGTAAAATTTTGAAAAAAATAGAATTGACAGTTTTTTTACAAAAAAAATGTCAATTCGATTTTTCTCAAAATTTTATCAGATGTCAAAAACATTATTCTTCATTGCACAAAATTGTTTTGGAGATTAAATCATATTTTAGTCGTAAAATTTTCGAGGTGACACATTTTTTTTTCAGTTTTTTTGAGTTATAAAAAAAACCGTTAATTGGATTTTTTTCCAAAAATATAATTGTTTTGTATCACGTTACAATATATAATATAAAATTTAATTCAAGTCTCTAGCGTCATTGGTTCATGAGATATTTAGGTTTAACCAAATTGTTCACCTTTTTTTTAAACTGCTATGGTAAACAAACCGCCCACGCAATTTTGTTGAGAGCCCTTTCTGCATTTTTCTGCCTTATTATCTGTATAACAAAATTTATTTGAAGTCGATATCTCTTCTGGTTCTTGAGCTATGGACGACGAAAAAAACGTCGCGAACGTACGGACGTACGGACGTACGGACGTACGGACGTACGTACACACGCACGCACAGACATCTTTCTAAAAATCTTTTATTTCGACTCTAGGGACCTTGAAACGTCGAGAAATGTCAAAATTTTCAATTTGTCAAATCGGACCCATTACAATAACTTCCTATGGGAAGTTAATAACTTAACTTGAGGTAAAACTATGAAATTAAATGAAAGAGTAAGATTCATTTACAATACTTTCTTTAGGTGCACCAGGATTTTATTGATTTTATTTAATTTCACAAACATTTATAATCAAAAAGCAGTAAAATAAGTTCAAAAAAGATTTTGTAATATAGTACAAATTAATATCTTACCATTGGTACCCTTATCAACTTGCATCTTATAGTAGAATTAAATAAAGAATAAACCAAATTGTAAAGGGTGATTTTTTAGCTATTATATATTTTTGGCAACACTGGCCTAAACAGCTGGTGCATGTTTCGTGTTTTGTTTCACTGTCAAAAATCTTCAGTTTGGTCTATAATTTAACCATGAATCGTCTTACAAACGAACAACGCTTGCAAATTATTGAATTTTTTTATCAAAATGCGTGCTCTGTTAAGAAAGTTAATCGCGCGCTTCTTGTGTTAAGCAGAATTGTCGATTTTGGAGTGAATATTAGCCAGAAGCATTGCAAGAGCTACCAATGCATCCAGAAAAAGTCAGAGTTTGGTCCGGTTTATGGGCTGGTAGCATCATTGGACCGTACTTCTTCAAAGATGATGCGAATGGTAACGTAACTGTTAATGGTAAGCGATACCTTGAGATGATATCCAACTTTTTTTTTGCCCAAAATACAAGAGCTTGACTTGCATGACATGTGGTTTCAACAAGACTGTGCCACATGCCAAACAGCACGCGCAACAATGGACTTATTGAGAGGCGAGTTCGGTGAGCATTTTATTTCACGTTTGGGACCGGTCAATTGGCCACCTAGACCGTGCGATTTATAACGCTTTTAGACTATTTTTTGTGGGACTATGATAAAACTCATGCCTATACAGATAAGCCCGCTTCAATTGACGCATTGGAAGACAACATTTAAGCATTTGTTCATGAGATACCGGAAGAAATGTTGGAAAGAGTATGTCAAAATTGGACAAAGCGGATGGACCATTTGAGGTGCAGTCAAGGTCAACATTTGCATGAAATAATCTTCAAACATTAAATTATATATGGATCGTCTATTCAAATAAATATTTCATGCATTTTTCTGAATTCTATGTTTTTTTTTTTAAACTTTCCTATAGCTTTTAAAAAATCACCATTTACATATAATCTATATAATATATTATCTATATATATAATAAAATATATAAATAAAATATAATCTATATAATATCTATCAATTGAGTTACTTTTACATCAATATCCTTATAAGCTAACTGATTCAAAAGATGCCTTTCCACCTTTAATGTCAAAAAATAGCTTTCAAGCTTTTTACTAGAAGTCTAATAAATGTATCACAATTCTTAAAACTGTAAACATTTAAAAATATATAAGTTTGTCAATAAATTCAAAAATAGAGACTGGGATGCGACCCACACTAATAACTTCCCATCCCGTCTGTCGATTTGTCTTGCTTTAAAGGTTTTTTTGATTTATTAAAAAAAAACGTTATTTTGATTTTTTTCCAAAAATATACTTGTTTTATATCACGTTGCAATACATTATATAAAATTTAATTCAACTCGCTAGCGTTATTGGTTCGTAAGATATTTTGCCATGGTAAAAAAAACCACCGACTTAATTTTTTGGAGAGTCCTTTCTGCGCATCTTTCTGCATTATTATCTGTATAGCAAAATGTATTTAAAGTTGATGTCCCTACTGGTTCTTGAGCTATGGACGACGAAAAAAACGTCGCGAAAGTAGGTACACACGCACGCAAAGACATCTCTCTAAAAAATTTTTATTTCGACTCTAGTGATCTTGACACGTCGAGGCATGTGAACATTTTTGATTCGACAAATCGGACCGATTACAAAAATATATTCTAAATCTTCAAAACTCTTTCTTAATGTCATGATGAAATATAATGTATTTCATAAAGTACATCGATATTATTATAGTTTTTATTTGTTTTTTGAAAAATAACGATTGCAGTAACAAAATCAAAATTTACGAGATATACAGGTTAAACTTTCTCAAGACCGAAATTGGTTTTCGTCTAAAACTAATAATTGAAAATATTAATAACAACAATAGGATTCTGGTTTTCAACACTCCGTACTTATTTTCCTTGCCAACTAGGAACTAAAGTATTTATGCCTAAAGTGAATGTAGGCAATTTTTGGATTGAGGAAGGTTAGGTTAGGTTAGGTTGTAAGGGGAATTGAGGAAACTTTAAATGTTTCACTTAGTCCAGTGTCTTTGTAATTTAATTTTAAAACAATAATACACCCTACAAAAATTATGGTTCACCTTAAACAAAAATTACTTTATTCTCAGCATTGAACAGTTATATCAATTGTTTATTATTTTAACACTGGTCGACAAGGTTTTCTTATAGGCAATCAATTTGCAGCTTTAGAATGGATTTTGATAGCCTTAATACAAATTCGACATTAAAATGAATATATCACTTTAGGTTTTTGAGATATTACTTTTTAAAATTCGAAAAATTATGAATTAGCTTTTTTCCAAATCTATAATCCCTTTTCTTCAATGTTCAGTTGAAATATTTATATTATTTCATATAATATTCGAAAAATCTTCATAAATTGATATATTTCACCTGTCTTGCAAAAATCTTAATGAAACGCTTAAAGATGTATACAGTTTTCAAAAATTTTAATTTTATCAAGTTCTTGAAATACTCGTATGTATAGTATACAAAAATATTGTTGAAAACGGGCATTTTTAAAACTTCAGCAAATAGTTAAAATGAGAGTTTGGATTCAAAATCAGCTCTAAAAATTAATTCCAAAAAGTATTTTTCAAAACTATGAAAATTTTAAACTCAAGATTTGCTCAAAACTTCATATAGAGTCAAATAAAGACTCATAACTGATGAGAATTTCCAGAAACTATGTGAGATACTAAAATGATTTAAATTTAGATACACTAAAAAACGACGATTTTTAAGCTTTATCTTAGCATTAAAAAAACCATTTTTGATTGTTTTTTGGTATTTGTAAAGGATCATATTTTGAAAATCTGATATGATTGGAAAATTTAAAAACGAGATTCGAATTTATGACATCTTAATCCCTTAAAAAAGTATTGTTAACTTTCCATAGAAAGTTATTGTAATCGGTCCGTTAAGTCGAGTTGAAAATTTTGACATTTCTCGACTTTTCAGAGTCCCTAGCGTCGAAATAAAAGATTTTTAGAAAGATGTCTGTGTGTGCGTGTGTACGTTTGTCCGTACGAAGTTTTTTTCGTCGTCCATAGCTCAAGAACCAGTAGAGTTATCGACTTCAAATAAATGTTGTTGTACAGATAATAATGCAGAAAGATGCAGAAAGGACTCTCAAAAAAATTTCTTACCATAGCAATTTAAAAAAAAGGTGAACATTTTGGTTAACCCAAAATATCTCACGATCCAATAATGCTAGAGACTTGATTTAATTTTATATTATATATTGGATCGTGATAGATACCAAACAAATATATTTTTGGAAAAAATCCGTTTTTATTATAAATCAAAAAAAAATAAAAAGAGGCTGGGATGCGACCCACACTGATAACTTCCCATCCCGTCTATCGATTTGTCTTGCTTAAAAGTTTGTCTAAATGTATCAATTCTTACCAAATTTGCGTTCTATTTTTTGTAGATTTTATTTTTTTTATGAAAAAACGGACTGTTGGATTTTTATAAAAAAATTATTGAATATAAAAAACAATATTTTCTGTGAAATAAAATAAGTTTGAAGCCAATATTTTTAATTTTTGAAAAGCTATTTGAGCCGAAAATCAATTTTTACCAACTTTTATTAATTTTTTTGTTTAGGTTTTTATTTTTTGTAAAAAAACTGTCAACTCGATTTTTCTTAAAATTTTTCCTAACGTTGAAAACAATATTTCTTATAAGTTAAAATTAGTTAGAAGCCATAATCTCAAATTTTTGAAAAGATATTTAAGTCGAAAATCAATTTTTACCAACTTTTGTTAAATTTTTTTTTCGGTTTTTAATTTTTTGTAAAAAAACTGTCAATTCTATTTTTTGCAAAATGTTACTTAATGTTGAAAACAATATTTTTGAAAGATAAAAGTAGTTTAAAGCCAATATCTCAAAGTCTTGAAAAGATATTTGAGTCAAAACTCAATTTTTACCAACTTTTTTTTATTTTTTTTGTAGGTTATTATTTTTTGTAAAAAAACTGTCCATTCGATTTTTCTCAAAATTTTATCAGATGTCAAAAACATTATTCTTCGTTGCGCAAAATTGTTTTGGAGATGAAATCATATTTTAGTCGTAAAATTTTCGAGGTGACAAATTTTTTTTTTCAGCTTTTTTGATTTATAAAAAAAACCGTTAATTGAATTTTTTTTCAAAAATATAATTGTTTTGTATCACGTTACAATATATAACATAAAATTTAATTCAAGTCTCTAGCGTCATTGGTTCATGAGATATTTAGAGTTAACCAAAATTTTCACCTTTTTTTTAAACTGCTATGGTAAAAAAACCACCCACGCAATTTTGTTGAGAGCCCTTTCTGCATTTTTCTGCCTTATTATCTGTATAACAAAATTTATTTGAAGTCGATATCTCTTCTGGTTCTTGAGCTATGGACGACGAAAAAAACGTCGCGAACGTACGGACGTACGTACACACGCACGCACAGACATCTTTCTAAAAATCTTTTATTTCGACTCAAGGGACCTTGAAACGTCGAGAAATGTCAAAATTTTCAATTTGTCAAATCGGACCCATTACAATAACTTCCTATGGGAAGTTAAAAAACTGAAATATTTGTCACCTCGAATATTTTACGACCAAAAATGATTTTTTTCTCCAAAATAGTGCTATGGAACGAAAAATAACGTTTTTGACATCTGGTAAAATTTTGAGAAAAATCGAATTGAACATTTTTTTTTTAAATAAAAAAGCTAAAAAAAATAATAAAAGTTGGTAAAAATTGATGTTCGGCCCAAATATCTTTTAAAAAATGTGTGATTATGGCTTTAAACTAATTTTGTCTTATAAGAAATACTATTTTAAACATTTGGTAAAATTTTGAGAAAAATTGAATTGACAGTTTTTTTCTTATAAAAAATAAAAACCTAAAAAAAACATTACTAAAAGTTGGTAAAAATTGATTTTCGACTCGAATATCTTTTTAAAAATTTGAGATTATGGCATTAAACTTATTTTGTCTTATAGGAAATATTGTTTTCAACATTCGATAAAATTTTGAGAAAAATCGAATTTACAGTTTTTTACAAGAAATAAAAATATAAAAAAACGTTACTAAAACTTAGTAAAAATTTACTTTCGACTCAAATATCTTTTCAGAAATTGAAAATATTGGCTTAAAACTAATTTCATCTCACAGAAAATGTTGTTTTCGACATTCAATAAATTTTTTATTAAATTCAACTTTCAGTTTTATCATACAAAATTAAAATCTACAAAAAATAGTACGCATATATCTCGTGAACAATAGAAGATATTGACTTCAATTTAGTTTTATTCATCCAATTTGTATTTGTTAATATATGAAATAAAAACTTTTAAGATATGCTACTGAAATTAGTAAAAATTGTTTTTCGACTAAAAATCTCGTTTACAAAAATAGATTTTGAAATGAAACTATTTCATCTTATGCAAAATACTATTGGTAATTTTTAAATTTTTTAGAATAATTCAACTGACAACTTTTTTAACAAAACACGAAAACCTGTAAAACTTTTAAAGAAGACAAATCAACAGACGGGGTGGGAAGTTATAAGTGTGGGTCACATTTCAGCCTCTTTTTTGTTTGTTCTCCCGAAAAAAATGTAATTTTGTCGGCCAGTGTAATTAATAATTAGATATTTTAACCAAATTTTCGTACGTATACCATTTTTTAGAAGTGTTTCTGGTTTCTGGTAGAATTTTAATCACTTACCTCTCAAGAAAACACCCTAGATAATGTTTAATTGACTGGATTGATAAAGTATTAAAAAGGCTTTGACTTTTCTTAGAATTTTAATATCGTATTGATTTTAATTTCATTAGCCATAAAATTAAAAACTACCATAAATAAATTTTTTCAATTCGTATACCTTTTCTAGTCTCGACATCTTTAAATGAGTTTGGACGATAAGCCAACAAGAACACAGACAAGTTAACAGCTGTGTCAATTCCATTAATTTTAGGAATTAATTATTTGGACCATCTGCTAGTATTTTAACTTAAATTCCAAAACTATTAAGAAAATCATTTTCAAAGGAACAAACACAGCCATCAGCTATGAATACATATTCAGTTGGAGCCCCCCTCTGTTAAATTGTTATGTTTTCTGATGGGAACATGATTCTTTGAACTCTCAAGAAGAGCACCACACAACATACATAAATAAATATGATGCACCATAATTTGATATCAAAAATCACAATATACAAAATCTATTCATCCTTCAATCATGATCAGGCCATAGACTGCGCACTCGTATAAATGGAAGTGACAGTGACGCCTCTTATACTCTTATACTTGACACTTTTTGTCATTACACCATGAATATCCAGTCTTTAGAAAATCTGCCATAAAGTCATGATGCCTCCAGTCGTACGTACTGAGACGTAACATACGAGTACGTACCGCTTAATAACAATCCCTGGTGCATCATATCATTCAGCCTGTAGCCAGACTGGCAGCAACAAGTGTCAGACGATAGGTACTGCGACTGGTATTTGACATAAAACATGAAATTGTGGTGGCATTCAGGGGGGAATAATTTTCATAGAATTCTTCTCGCATATATGTTTTAATTCACCCTCAATCTACAATAACCATCATCCCCTCGCACCTCTCAAACGAGTATATCAGAGTAAATTGCGAATTTTCTGCTTTGTTCCTTTTATCAATATGATGATGGAGATGGCGCCTCCAGTCCATAATAATCATACACATTTCTCGCCTTTATATTATAAATGTCAGTTGGCAGATATGATTTTATGGCTTTAACATGGGATATCTTTTGTTTGGTTTTGTCCATTTTAGCCTTGACCTCAGCTTAAGTTGACAACATAAAGCGAATATTATTAATTGATATCCCCATCGCATCGGTCAGAGTCTCAGTGCTTGCTTTAGGGGGCGAGTGGGACTGATGTTAATGTATTTACTTTGCAAATCGAAAATAAAGTGCTTGAGTTGGTTGCACAAACTTACTCAACTACTTAAATTGGTTTTCATATCTAGAAAGTTCGTGGACGTTCCGAAGCTAAGCTATTGCTACTTGCCCTCAGGATGTGCAGTTTCTGGCGATATTTTGAAACTCCTTCTAGCTTTTCCCCAATTTCGATGACTCCTACACGGTCTTCTTGATCTCCGAAGTCTTCTGTTTTCTTGAGTGAATGGATTTCACTGCATTTCATGTTTTGCAAAGCAGTTATTACCTTTTCGTAGTAGGTGTCCAATTCAACGCCACTTCCGTCTTCGTATACTAGTGTCAATGGATTCCTAACCCGTTTTTACATAAACTTCTTCATTGGAGAAACGATTTGGCGAGGAAAGCCGTAAGATGTTTTAAAGACACTCATTAATATGAAGGTTTGCTGTGACTGTTTAAAAGAACTGATTCAAAGTTTGAATGTAATAGTTGATGCTCTGTGTTCAAACTTAAAGAGTTGTTCCCCGAAACATTGAACAACATCTCGAACGCAGCCTTTTGAATACGGTTGGAGATATCTTTTTCGGTTACACCAGTAAAGACAGTTCTTCAAGATCCTGGTAAATCTTTACTTTCTCTATTGGTTTATCACAAAGGATAACTGATGGGTCGGGAGGCTGAATATTTAAATTTTTCCCGTATTGATTTTCAGACCATCGATTGCAACTTCTTTTACAACCCTTCTCATGTGATAGAGATCTACATATACACATTATCCTCTGAAAGTAAGCATACACCATCACCAAATCCGTTTTTCGTCATGGCTAGTCACTGCACATCACTATTTATTAATGAAAACAGAACCGATGACAGTATGCAACCCTGTGGTACCCCTTTTACTTCAAACTCTTCTGACACTGTCTTCCTTGTAAGATGTGACATTTGGACTAATCCTCTTGAGGCTATCTGGGATACCCCTCCACCGGAAACCAAGTTAGATAAATACTCTGTTTAGGTAAAGTCTTGACCGGTATTTAACGAAGCTTGATCATCAATCACGTTTTTCATTTAAACGAAGTTGCTCGTAGGGATTCAGTTGAAATACAATCCACTAGAGTCTATTGGTCGATAATGTTTTCTATTGCAACGATTTATTTTTTGAACTTTTGCACAAAGCCAATAGCTTACCCTAAAGATCAAGTTAAACTCAATTTAGCATGTTCAGGAAATTCCAATGGTGGATATGGGGATAGTAGATGTGTTGATGATATTTTATTAATTATTTATTATTATTATTGTTTGTTGTTATGACTGTCTCTCTGGCTGACATTTTTAAGCCGCAGGCCAATTGCTGGAACTTGTTCGACTGCTGCAGAATTATTATTAGTGATTATCTTTTTTTTGTTGTTGTTGTTGTTGTGTTAGATTAAATTGTTTGAAATTTAGGAAAACGACAACGCAAAAAGATACAAAACAAAAATACAAGTTTGTTAATTTTGTGTTTAGAGGTATAGTTTAGTTAGGTACATATTTGTTTATTTTTCATATCTTTTTCTTTTCTTGAATTAGACTGGATTTTAGATAACAAAAAGGTTTTGTTTAGATAACTTATTTGTACTCGTATTTAAGCATTGAACATGACATTGAACTAAATGTGAATGTTAATCAAGGTTCTTGAGCGACCTAACATGTTTAGATTTTATGTTTGTTTTGATTTGATTTGGTTTCTTTGGCCCTGAGTTAGGGACTGGTTTAATTTACGTTTTATTTGTATAACTGTAGGGTGTTTTGTTTTTATGTTATTGACAAGTTTCGGTGGTTGTTATCTACGGTTTGACAGTTGAGAATGTTAAAATGTGTTGACATTTAAGTTCAGTATAATTTGGAAATTGCTTAATGCCAGGAAATAGTTTTCAAATTGTCAAAATTTACTTTGGAAAAAATGAATCTTTTCAAGAAGTTCGTAAAGCAATAAGTCTGAAGAATTGTGTTTAATCCTAAAGTTCCCTTCTGGTAAAATGACTTAGTAAAGAACAAAGTTATGGAAATTCTCAAATCTCCATCATATTTTTGAAGACAAATTTACCGTTTCGACAAAAAATTGATCAGCTAAACATTGACGACATTTAGTTGCAACAATTACGGTGCAACTTTTCATACACAGTGCTTAACCGTCTATGAGAACTTTATTTCTGTAAGTGGTCCTTTTTAGTGGTTCGTGCGACTTAAGGCCTTTCGGTCTTTATTTTAAAGCGCTATATTTAAATAATTGGTCTATAGTAACAAATCAGAAACTTTTGAAGCATTTGAAGATAATATTCGAGTCGCTATTGTAGCCATATGGTCAGAATTATTGAAAAAAGTAGAGACAAATTTGACTAATACGATGGACTATGTAACTTGTTTAATAATATGCCATGAAATTATGTACCAGTTAATATTAATACAAATTTTATTTCAGCGACAAAAAAGGTTTGTTTTTTCACTATGACAGGAGAAAGAATAAAATTGATGTTTTTCGTTGGTAGTGAAACAATTTTAACGAAATTAATAAAAGTGCGTATACGCCCGAGTGTACCAGTGAAAAATATCTCCTTTTTTTTACTAAAACGATGTGACATTTTTGGATTTATAGTTGAATATGAATCAATTTATGTAGAGCATTTTAAAACATGACTCCAGTGGGTCCACCTTCATTTTTGTTTAAATTCCAGAAACGGATGTGACAGATTTAAGATTAACGTATTGAGGTGGAACTCAGAATATGGTTTACTTGAACGAAAATAATAATTCATCATATAGACCGAGAGCTGTGAGCTAGTTTTTAATGTGAAAGGAAACCAATTGATATTAAAGTTGTAGAAAGTCTTAGGTTAGGTTAGGTTAGGTTGTAAGGGGTGTGCACAGCATGAAGCTGTTGCGTACACGGGGGCCCACTGGTCCATTGTGATCCCCTGTAAAAGTAAAAATTTAGCATCGTTGCTCCTCAATTCTGTCGATTAGCGTAGACTGGCTCGTTAACGAACTAGCCTGTGCTATCTATAAATTTCCTCATGCTTGCCATTGAGACCTGTGCTAGATCATCCAGTTCTCCAACAAACCTGTTTCCGAAATGACGGAGTCGGCTGGTTTGGAGGTTCGGACAGTCGCAGAGCAGGTGTTTAATGGTTTCCATTTCCTCCGCATCCTGACAGCTCCTACAAAAATCGGGTGCAAATGCCCCTATTCTATTAGCCATTGTGCCAATGGCGCAATGACCTGTTAGTACACCTATCAAGATTTTAATGTTCTTTTTACTCAGCGATAGAATATACCGAGTTTCCTTTTCATTTGTGTTAGGCCATAAACTTCTAGAGATTACACAATCGTTCCTGGATTTCCAGGAGATATTGATTTTCTCTTTTAGTTTAAGGTATATCTTCATCTTGAGTACTCCAATCGGGACAAGTGGTCGCCTAACTGAATGGTCGCTACTACTTGTGTCTGCTTCTGACCCTTTCCTGGCTAGTTCATCTACTTTATCATTTCCTTCTATATTGCTATGTCCTGGAACTCAGCAGAGCTTTACCTGTTTAGTGTGGCAGATTTTGTTTAATTCCTTCCTACAGTTTAAAACTGCTTTTGATCTTATGGTCTCACTGGCTAAGGCTTTGATGGCAGCCTGGCTGTCCACGAAAAAAGTAATCTCCGAAGAGCTTAGCTTTTCGTGATGTGCCAATTCAGCTGCTTTTCCAATGGCAAAGATCTCGGCCTGAAAGAAACTACAGTCAGCCGGGAGTGTATATGACGCTCTGATGTTGAGAGATTGGCAAAACACTCCAGCACCTGTTCCTGATTCCATTTTTGAACCGTCAGTATAGAAAGGGATACCCTGTTTACTTATAAGTGAATTGGGATCCCAACCCTGTCTTTCTGGTATGAAAATAGAAAATTTCCTATCGAAATCTAGTAAAGGGGGGATGTAATCGGTGGTCTCCCTCAGTCCTGGAATCGTGTCATATCTTTGTAAGATTGACCCGTGGCCATAAGTAGAAAGTCTTACTAATGGTGGGCGCCTTTAAGAGAAAAAGTACATTAAGAGTACAACTTTTCCGAAAACTAGAGATGGAAATTACTTCAAATGAATTGCATCTCGACGCTATATTCCCTGATTACAAATATGGTGGCCGCATTTGTCCTGCAGAGGTCGCTGAAAACGCGTTCTTTTTACGTTTTTAGACTTTTGGGAAACTACTAAAAATTGGTCTCATCCGGAAGAATTTGGTTCTCTAATTGCAAATATGTATATGATAGACATCTAGGTAGCCGCATTTTGTTGGCAAATGTCGCCGAAAACAGGCTGTTTTTGGACGTTTGTGAAAAGATTGGTCGCATTCGAAAGCCCCCAACAGATATGTAGGTGGCCGCAATATCCTAACAGACGCGATTCTACATTTTCAGATAACAGATATTGCCCTTTGAAATAATGGATTATCAATTTTGAGGTTTCAAAAATAAACGTAACACATAAAAAATATTTGTTTTCATGATATTTCTTTTTTATTATAAAGTTTGAACATTTAAAAACAGTGAATTTTTGCGAAAGTAATGGCCTCGCTTCAATTACTTGAAGATTCGCAGAACCTCAAATACGACAATATTATCCAGCGAGCGAGAAATGTGCTTCGTCGCTGAAGAAAATTTTGTTCGAAAAATCGCCATCCCCCGCCTGTTGTTCAAGCACCCATTCCACGTATGAACGACGTTGTGCATGGTCAGCTGGCTTCAGTTGTTGTGTGAGCTAGGCTTTATATGGATGTAGGTGTAGATCCAGTGATGGATTTACGCCTAGGCCCATGAAGCCCAGGCCTAGGGCGGCATAATTTGAAGGGCGGCAAAATTTATGAAATGCTTAACACTTGAAAGCGTTTCTACATTTAAACATACCTTAATGAAAGGCACAAATATATCTTCGGTCTAAAGTTTCGGAACGCATCCAAAATCGTAACTTCTGTTTACTTAAGGTGGCGCTATAGTCTTGTGTGAACTAGAGCCTAACTTCTAACTTCTAACTTCTGTTTGCCAATTTAAAAATTCAATCTAGAAAATCTATGTTAAATTTGAAATTGCGAAAACAAACAAAACAAAACTGTAAGATAGAAAAATCTCACCTCATCTCTTTGTTTTTGTATCTGCAGGGATCAGTAATACTGATGATGCAGACTTTTAACATTCTAGAAATGTTTATAGTGATAAAACAAGGTATTGTTTCAAAAGTTTATCTCTACGTACGCAAAAATGGAGAGATTCAACTCCGCCGTGAGTGATTTATTTAGAAACTAAAGGCTCTGTATTTTGTATTTCATGCTTATTATTTGGTAGAAGTGGTGAAATGAATGCTTTTTCTGACGAAGGATGCCGTGTCTAGAAAAAATCAAAAGCACGCATCGAAGAACATGAAAATTCTGACTTTCACAAAACTAAAGTTAGTCATTTTAAAGCTTGAGTAGTAGTTCACGGGCGTGTTGATCAAAATCTAATAAAACAACTCGATGAAGATATAATGGAAACAAATTTTTTACCGAGCAATTGCAATTATTAAATCACTAGCAATAAGAGGCCTGTCATTTCGAGAAAATTCAGAACGAATAGGAGATCCTCATAATGGGAATTTTTTAGAAACAGTATGACTCCTTGCTAAATTTGTTCCATTTTTGACGTGACAACGTCTTAAATTAGGTTGTTAGGGAGTCACTTATGAAAAAGTGTAACGCCCGGTAACGTAACGATGAGTCACCGAACGAGAGAGAGGCCCGCCGAATGCCTTGCGTCTCTCTCTCACTCAACTATGATCGGTCTGCCGCGCGCGCAGCACTAGAGAATTAGGCGCATTGAATCGGCGCATGCTTGTGTCTCTGTCTTTGTCTTTCTCGAACGTTCTTGGCGTTGGAAAAACAAGAAAGCGTCATAATACAAGTTCACACGTGTGGTTAAAGTATCGTCAGCTGTGTCTGTAGTGAAAATGTGGAGTGCTTAGATTCGTCATTTACAACAACTACAACAATAAAGGTAAATAATTGTACACTGATATTTCATTACCGTAAACTATGATTGATTGATTAATTGTTAGATTGACACAAAAGTTGAGAAACTGAGTTTATAGGTTATGTCATACTATTGATAAATGTTGATAGTGTTAAGTAAATTATTAGTTTAAAAAATTTGTGCAATTCTTATTTTCATTCAATTCCTTGTTCCTATTGTGCAATTTAACTATATTCATATCAATAAATATTCTACCGAGAAAAAGACGTTGTCACGTAAAATCTTCGCCCGTAAAACCGACTTTACAGGCAACCATTTTTATCTGAACATTTAAAATTTTATGCACACCCTGGTAGTGGGAATACATCGTGTTTATCTAAAACAATCTTTGAAGAAATTATATTGTTGATTCAAAATAAAGTACTACAACAAATTTCTTAGCAATCTGCTAAGTATTTTGTTATAATTGTAGATTCTACGCCTGACTTAGCACATGTCGATCAGCTTACTATAATTATACGTTATGCATGTACGTGGTAATGGTGAAATTGTTAAAAGGTTTCTAGAATTTCTACCAAATATTGGCCATAAAGCTAAAGATATTAAGGATGTATTGTTAAAATCTCTAGAAATACTTTACAAGAACTATACAATTTCTTTACTATATCTGCTTATCGTTGGGAAATCTTGGTGCAGCGTACAAATTTAAGAATAAAGAGTCTTTCTTAAACTCGTTGGTTTGCTCCACATGATGCATGTTACGCATTAGAAAAAGAGTGGTCTGCAATAATTGATTCACTGGAATTTATTGCCGAAAGCAGAGATGAGAAACCGACTACGCGATCTGAAGCTACGAGATTGCAGCGAAAATTACAACATTTAGAAAGAGCAATCCTAGTCGTTGTCTGGAATGTAATTTTAGGTCGTTTTAATGCTGCTAGTAAGAAGCTTCAAGAATCTCAACCTGATTTATCATCCGTTGTGCAGATCATGAGAGACAGACAATTTTCTGAATATGAAGAAAAAGCTAAAGCACTGTCTGGAGTTCAGGATTATTATCGTTATGATACTCGTCGCCACCAAAAAAATGCAGCCAGATGACTCACGGGTAAATGAAAGACCACCTTTTTCTAGACCAGAAAATGTTCGCACAAATGTTTATTACTCTATGCGGCGGCGCATCGTACGGGGCCTAGGGCGGCAGCAAGCCTAAATCCGTCACTGTGTAGATCCAAATCCAAAATACGCCATAATGTGTCTTAAGACAGTCCCAATTCCTGAGAACGACGAAGAATCGACACATTTGGGTCTTTGGCAACACTTTTATATACAGCAGCAATATTTTCAGTGGTACGAGCAAAACGATGGTGCACAGGTCTTACAATATCTGTAACCAGCCCAGTCTCTTCAAATTTCTTGCTTGCGTAGCTGTACGATTATGTAAACCATAATCTCCTCTTAAAGCACAATATGTGGCTGTTGCAAGATCCCCTTTTTTATAGTAGGTTTTAACAGTTTTTATACGTTGTGCGATAGTTTCCTATCCTAAATGTCAGACTTTCAACTGAAAAATAAAAAAATTGGTTTAACAACTTAGTTTGACAGATGTCGAATTCCAGCCTTATACTTTTGAAAGCGCAAAATGGATAATCCATTACTTATTAATTTTGAAATAGAAATTCCTTGAAACGGGGGAATGTCCTCAATTCTATATTTGAATTATATTATAAAGGGTTAGGTTTTTAAATATTGCAGCCCAAGAATCTGTAGCCTGTTAGAAATTGTTCTACTTGTAATGTTTTATTCCAGCTTCAAAGTGGAGAAAAAGTTATCCTTTGTCATTTTTATGACATTAAATAGTTTCCTTTTTCTTGCTGATTTAATTACTTTAATTTAATTATCGGTGATGTAAATATTTGGAAATAATTTGTTTTCTCTTCAATTAATCCAGTCAATTTTGGTCGCATTACAAAAAATGTATGATTAATTTTTGGAGCTAAATTTTAGTATTAAAATATTTAATATAGATAAAACAGGCCTTTTTTAAGTTTAAACAAATAAAAAATTAATTATGTTAGTGCAATAGTAGCCATGTTTTTTGAATTTTTGTTTGACCTTAGTGAAAAAGAATCCTATAACTACGACATGAAGCTGAAAATTTGAAATGTTGATAAATAAATAAATACTTTTTTGTAATCAATTTCGAAAAAATTGCACTTATTTCAATATTGCACTCACGACCTGATATAAAATTTGGATGAATAGACGAAAAATATTCAAATAAAACTCAAGACATGTATTTCTGTTTAATTAAAGGAACTTGAGGAAGTTGAAAAACAAAAAAACTAAAATGAATTTAAACAATCACTGTTTTTCACAAAAATCTAGCTTCTTTTTTCAATATAAAACTTAATTTTATTTTTTAGATCCGTTTTTGAAATTATGGAAAAACCGCCCGGAAACTAGTCAAAACTCTTTTTAAAGAAATTAAATTTGTGGTTTATTTTTATTTTAAATTTTTAAATCGAGCGAAATCGTTGCTTCAAGTAAATAAGATATCCATAGATGTTTATCCCTTCTTTATGTTCATGGCTTAAAAATTCAAAGTTCAAATCTTCGAGTACGGAAATAAAGTTAATCTGTATAGTTTTATATAAAAATGTATTACGATGGTCTTCAGCACTCTTATTGTCATTCTTAGTTTTGTTCTTATAATATTTAAAGTGTCCTTCAGGTGCTTGTTATAAGACCACAATTTTCTTGTATCAAAATAATTGGATAACGAATACAAAAAAAAAAAAAAAAACTCGAGATAATGGTGTTACATAACATTTTTCATCTTCGTTAATCGATTAAAATAAAACTCTTTTCCAACATTCATCCAGATATCCTAAATTCCAATGAAATTGTTTTGAATAGAATTCACTTCCATTACGTTTTTAAGTTGAAAGTCCTTTAAGAAATGTGTACACCTCAGGAAATAATGTTACAAATTTTATTCATGAAATAATTTGCATTCTATTTAACTCTTTGTCTGAAACTTCCGCACAAACCTGAAACAATTGGTAAATTTTCTTGAAACTAAGGACTCGCGTTTTGAAACTTAAAATTAAATTTAAACTTCTTACAAACAATAGTTTTAAAACTAAGTTTAAGCAAATTTATATGGGTATTACTTTTAAATTTAAATAATATTGTGTTTTGGAATTTCAAAAAAAAATATTGTTTAATTTTTAACTTCCCAAAGGAAGTTATGGTAATGAGTCCGATTTGTCGCATTAAAAATTTTGACATTTCTCGACGTTTCAAGGTTCCTAGAGTCGAAATAAAAGGTTTTTAGAGAGATGTGTGTGCGTGCGTGTGTACGTACGTTCGTACGTTCGTACGTTCGTACGTTCGTACGTGAGTACGTCCGTATGTCCATAGCTCAAGAACCAGTAGAGATATCGACTTCAAATAAATTTTGTTAAAAATATAATAATGCAGAAAGATGCAGAAAGGGCTCTCAAAAAAATTGAGTAGGTGGTTTTTTACCATAGCAGTTTAAAAAAAAGGTGAAAATTTTGGTTAACCCTAAATATCTAACGAACCAATAACGCTAGAGACTTGAATAAAATTTTATATTTTATATTGTAATGTGATACCAAACAAATATATTTTTGGAAAAAATTCTAATTTTTTTTTTCAAATCAAAAATATAAATCAAAATTAACGAACACAAAACGATTTTATCTCCAAAACAATTTTGTGCAACGAAGAATAATGTTTTTAACATCTGGTACAGTTTTGAGAAAAATCGAATTGACATTTTTTTTGTATAAAAAATAAAAACCTATAAAAAACATTACTCAAAGTTGGTAAAAATTGATTTTCGACTTAAATATCTTTTCGAAAATTTAAGATTATGGCTTCCAAATAATTTTATCTTATAAGGAATATTATTTTCAACATTCTGTAAAATTTTAAGAAAAATCGAATTGACAGTTTTTTTACAAAAAATAAAAACTTAAAAAAAAAAGTTGATAAAAATTGATTTTCGACTCAAATATCTTTTCAATACTTTAAGATATTGGCTTTAAAATAATTTTTTGTTATAAGCAATATTATTTTCAATATTCGGTACAATTTTGTTTTTTTACAAAAAATTAAAACCTTAAAAAAAAACAAGACTAAAACTTAGTAAAAATTTACTTTCGACTCAAATATCTTTTCAAAAATTAAAAAGAGGCTGGGATGCGACCCACACTGATAACTTCCCATCCCGTCTATCGAGTTGTCTTGCTTAAAAGTTTGTCTAAATGTATCAATTCTTACCAAATTTGCGTTCTATTTTTTGTAGATTTTATTTTTTTTATGGAAAAACGGACTGTTGGATTTTTATAAAAAAAGTACTGAATATAAAAAACAATATTTTCTGTGAAATAAAATAAGTTTGAAGCCAATATTTTTAATTATTGAAAAGCTATTTGAGCCGAAAATCAATTTTTACCAACTTTTATTAATTTTTTTGTTTAGGTTTTTATTTTTTGTAAAAAAACTGTCAATTCGATTTTTCTCAAAATTTTTCCTAACGTTGAAAACAATATTTCTTATAAGTTAAAATTAGTTAGAAGCCATAATCTCAAATTTTTGAAAAGATATTTAAGTCGAAAATCAATTTTTACCAACTTTTGTTAAATTTTTTTTTCGGTTTTTAATTTTTTGTAAAAAAACTGTCAATTCTATTTTTTTCAAAATTTTACTGAATGTTGAAAACAATATTTTTTGAAAGATAAAAGTAGTTTAAAGCCAATATCTCAAAGTCTTGAAAAGATATTTGAGTCAAAACTCAATTTTTACCAACTTTTTTTTTATTTTTGTTTAGGTTATTATTTTTTGTAAAAAAACAGTCAATTCGATTTTTCTTATCAGATGTCAAAAACATTATTCTTCATTGTTTTGGAAATGAAATCATATTTTTGTCGTAAAATTTTCGAAGTGACAAATTTTTTTTTTCAGTTTTTTTGATTTATAAAAAAACCGTTAATTGAATTTTTTTCCAAAAATATAATTGTTTTGTATCACGTTACAATATATAATATAAAATTTAATTCAAGTCTCTAGCGTCATTAGTTCATGAGATATTTACGGTTAACCAAAATTTTCACCTTTTTTTAAACTGCTATGGTAAAAAAAACCACCCACGCAATTTTCTTGAGAGCCCTTTCTGCATCTTTCTGCCTTATTATCTGTATAACAAAATTTATTTGAAGTCGATATCTCTTCTGGTTCTTGAGCTATGGACGACGAAAAAAACGTCGCGAACGTACGGACGTACGGACATACGAAAGTACGGACGTACGTACACACGCACGCACAGACATCTTTCTAAAAATCTTTTATTTCGACTCTAGAAACGTCGAGAAATGTCAAAATTTTCAATTCGACAAATCGGACCCATTACAATAACTTCCTATGGGAAGTTAAAAATATTGGCTTCAATCATATTTTATCTCACAGAAAATATTATTTTCGACGTTCAGTACATTTTTTATAAAAATCCAACAGTCAGTTTTTTCATAAAAAATTAAAATCTACAAAAAATAGTACGCAAAGTTGGTAAAAATTGATGTTCGGTTTTCGATATCTCGTGAACAATAGAAGATATTAACTTCAAATTAATTTCATTCATCCAATTTGTAAAGGGTGTCCCAAAATTAACGCAAGATTTGAATTAAATAGAAAACGCCGTTTTTAGTCTTTTGATAGTTATATTTTTATTGACTCGTAAAGTACATAGGATAGGGTTATGTATGGAATAACACATCGGACAAATGGCCTCCACGGCTTTGCATGCACACTCTTTTGTTGAAATTTTCCATGACCATTCTGCATAAATGTGGCTGAATTTCGTTGATGCAGCGTTGAATCTCCTCCTTTAATGCACGGGTGGTTATGGGCTTGTTGACATAGACTTGTGATTTCAAATAACCCCATAAAAAGAAGTCTAATGGTGTTAAATCACACGATCTAGGAGGCCAATTTTGATCACCGAAACGAGAGAGTACACGACCTGGAAATGTCTCATGCAGTAATTGAATTGTTTCACGGGCTGTATGACATGTGGCACCGTCTTGTTGAAACCACATATTGGACACATCAATATCATCCAATTTTGGCAGAAAGAACTGTGTAATCATGTCGCGATATCGAGCACCAGTAACAGTCACTGCTTGACCAGCACCATGAAGATGAAAATGTGCTTCATCGCTTAGGATGATTTTGCTCGAAAAATCAGCCGCCAAGCTTTCACTATTTTTGAAATATTCTTTAATAATGAAGACACGTTGTTCTCTCGTGTAACGCTCCATTTTTAATAACCCTATACTGTTAGCTGTCAAATTGCTTTTTTTCAGGGTTGCCAACACTTCACTGCACAAATGGCGGCAAATTCAAATCTTGCGTTAGTTTTGGGACACCCTTTATTTGTTTATATAAGAAATAATTTTGTTTTAAGAAATGCTACTAAAATTGGTAAAAATTGGTTTTGGACTAAAAATCTCTTTAACAAAAGTAGATTTTGAAATCAAACTATTTCATTATATGCAAAATATTATTGGTAGTTTTTAATTTTTTAAGAATAATTCAACTGAGAACTTTTTTAACAAAACAAGAAAACCCACAAACTTTTAAGCAACACAAATCGACAGACAGGATGGGAATTTATCAGTGTGGGTCGCATCCCAGCCTCTTTTTTAAGATTTGTTTTTGAAACAACTTATCAAATGAATTCTTATATATTTTATTAAAAACTGTTCCTTTAAAAAATTAGGATGGATTGACTTGGACTATATTATGAAAGTCAGTCGTTGCATACAAAACCATTACTTGTGAGAAAAAAAGTGTTTTAAAATTCTAAATAAAAATATTTATACACTTCTTTAAACTTGTCAAAATGTCATTTCACAAATATGCAACTTTTTCTGCAAAACCATTTTGCATATAAGCACCTTTGGTGCATTCCTTTGGCTATAAGGTATAAATTTTTCCTTCTTTTTTCTGAATTTCAGATATGTACATAAATTCTTTTTGAATAGATAAAGATATCAGATACATATATTTTCTTCTGTCATCTTCAGATGTCAGACTTATACAATATCCTAAGGGGTGACATCTTACGATAAGATGAAGTTGAATAAAAAATACATGATACACGTTCATGTTCATCTCTGATGCAATTCGTACAAATTCGTTCACCATAATCCTTGTACCTTGTTTAAAAGGATTTATTTGATTTGATTTTTTCTTATTGGTGTCCACATTGAAGTTGCATAGATATAAAAAGAAAATACTGTGACCACAAAGATCAAAAAATCCACTCATACGAAAAATTTACAAAAAAAATAGAAAAACCTGAAGAAAATTTCATTTTCACTGTCAATACTATGATTATACTTTTAAAAGGATCCATAGAGAGATATTTTCTATGCATTTGTGTGTGTTCATAGTTTTATCTATCTCTCTGACGACGACGGATGACGAAGCTTTGAAGACACAAATAATCATCTCAAAGCTAAAAAGACCACACTCAGATTTATATTATCTCAGCCGAAGATTATATTTTTCTTTATTCTAAATGAAAATATAGAAAATATAATGATTTTCAGATGAACAAACCTCAAACAGGAAAAAAGGAAAATACAAATGAAAAATGCACATAAAGTGAAATGAACATTAGAAAAATCGATTTATTTTTATATCTCATCTGATGATTTGTCTATGTTCCATTTTTCATCATCGACCATTATAGGAGAACGATTATAAATTATTATCTTTTTTTTTTTGATTAAATACATGAAGAAAATTAATAATTCGGTGATGTGTAAAACTAGGATCGATACTTTGATATAGAAATGATGATGAATGGTGCAGTGGAATGCTTTTGAGGTCACATCGCTTAGAAATTCTGGGAATTATGGTTTTGTTGCAAATTAAAATAATAATTTATAATTGGAAAATTATTGATTGAAAAGGGACCGATGGCCTACTTCAAAATTGAATTTGAAATTTGAATGTGTTTCAATATAGGGTTTTATTATCCTTTTTTTCTTCTCTTGTCTCAAATATTTTACTATCTTAGCTTTTGAGACTTATTTTTTAATACAAAAACTTAAAAAACCTTCTTTAAATTTATGCAAAAATCCAGATATTAAAAGCCCTACGTTTATAATAAACAATTTAAAAAAGAATCTCTTTTGGTCACTATGGCGTATGAGTCCTTTTTTTCTATATTTTTTCAACTTCGTTAATTCTTTATTTTTTCTTCTTTGTTTATTTTGCAGAATGTCATCTGGCTTGATGTCGTGTGTACGAGAGAATTCTCCACCCTTAGACATGGATGGAAACGATTCTGGAGCTCTTTCTCTGCCACCGGTGGCGGCAGCGGCGGCGTCGGTGGACGGAACAGCATCTTCAAATAATGCTCCTTCAGCTGGTGAGTAAAAAATATGAAGGAAATATAATAAAATTATAAAAAAGGAAGAAAAATCCTTCACTTCCTTTTCTTCTTCATACAAACATATTGTTAAGTTATTTTATCAACCGTATACAAATTGCATTCTTAAAAGAGGATATACATTATACACCATGAGTTTATAGTCAAAGATATTTTAAAGTGCAAAGGAAGACACTTTTTTTCTAGCCCCCGGATGTACAGAAAAATGAGCAGAGGGTGAAGTAACAGGTCAAGAACCAGTAGCAGTATAGAAAAGTGGATCCTTGTGAATTTTTTTTCTTATTTGCAACAAAGTATTTTTCTATTGAAAGTTTGAGTATTGGATGGCGACAGTTTTTGTTTTTTGAAGTGACATTGATTGAAATATCAGACAGTTGAGGTTTTTTCTTACTTTGGTTTTGATTTAATTTGATGTGATAGTACCTATAGTATCGAGTTGAAAAGGGTTGAAATAAAATTATTATGCCTCTCATAGAAGAAGTGATGAAATATGAACTTATTTAATGTTTCACAAAATGTTATGTATTTTAATCTATTGATTAACTTGTCAATCATGATGAATCTATCATAGTCAATGTGACATAAAACTTAGTGCTTCAATAAGAGTTTAATGATTGATGTTTTAAGTTAAACAATGAAATAATAATCAATTTTAATTGTATTTTATTAGAGACATTTAAATAAAAATAGTTTTGAAGTTCTAATATTTTAAAAAGATTATTGATGTAGTTTAGCTGTTGTTTGCTGTGATCTACTCTTACGTAATATTGTTAAATTGTTTTGAAAAGTAATGCATTTTTAAAAATCAAGATAATTATAGTCTGGGAGATTTTTCTGGTTCTGAACTTAAAGGAAAAAAGAGGCTGGGATGGGACCCACACTGATAACTTCCCATCCCGTCTGTCGAGTTGTCTTGCTTAAAAGTTTGTCTATATGTATCAATTTTTACCAAATTTGCGTACTATTTTTTTATAATTTTATTTTTTTATGAAAAAACTGACTTTTGAATTTTTATAAAAAATTACTGAATATCGAAAACAATATTTTCTGTGAAATAAAATAAGTTAGAAGCCAATATTTGTAATTTTTGAAAAGCTGTTTGAGTCGAAAGTAAATTTTTACCAAGTTTTAGTATTGTTTTTTTTAGGTTTTTATTTTTTGTAAAAAAAACTGTCAATTCGATTTTTCACAAAATTTTTCTTAATTTTGAAAACAATATTTCTTATAAGTTAAAATTAGTTAGAAGCCATTATCTCAAATTTTTGAAAAGATATTTGAGTCGAAAATCAATTTTTACCAATTTTTGTTAATTTTTTTTAGGTTTTTAATTTTTGGTACAAAAGCTGTCAATTCGATTTTTTTCAAAATTTTACTGAATGTTAAAAATAATATTTTTTGAAAGATTAAAGTAGTTTAAAGCCAATATCTCCAAGTTTTGAAAAGATATTTGAGTCGAAAATCAATTTTTACCACCTTTTATAATTTTTTTTTAGGTTTTTATTTTTTGTAAAAAAAACTGTCAATTCGATTTTTCTCAAAATTTTTCCTAATTTTGAAAACAATATTTCTTATAAGTTAAAATTAGTAAGAAGCCATTATCTCAAAGTTTTGAAAAGATATTTGAGTCGAAAATCAATTTTTACCAACTTTTATTAATTTTGTTGAGGTTTTTATTTTTTTTTTAAAACTGTCAATTCGATTTTTCTCAACATTTTTCGGAATGTTGAAAACAATATTTCTTATAAGATAAAAAAAGTTTGAAGCCTTAATCTCAAGTTTTTGAAAAGATATTTGCGTGGAAATTCAATTTTTACCAACTATGAGTAATGTTTTTTTTAGGTTTTTATTTTTTATAAAAAAAACTGTCAATTAGATTTTTCTAAACATTTTATCAGATGTCAAAAACATTATTCTTCGTTGCACAAAATTGTTTTGGAGATGAAATCATATTTTGGTCGTAAAATTTTCCAGGTGACAAATTTTTTTTTAGTTTTTTTGATTTATAAAAAAACCGTTAATTGGATTTTTTTCCAAAAATATAATTGTTTTGTATTACGTTGCAATATATATTATAAAATTTAATTCAAGTCTCTAGAATCATTGGTTGATGAGATATTTAGGGTTAACCAAAATTTTCACCTTTTTTTTAAACTGCTATGGTAAAAAAACCACCCACGCAATTTTCTTGAGAGCCCTTTCTGCATCTTTCTGCCTTATTATCTGTATAACAAAATTTATTTGAAGTCGATATCTCTTCTGGTTCTTGAGCTATGGAAGACGAAAAAAACGTCGCGAACGTACAGACGTACGGACGTACGGACGTACGAACGTACGTACGCACGCACGCACGCACAGACATCTTTCTAAAAATCTTTTATTTCGACTCTAGGGGCCTTGAAACATCGAGAAATGTCAAAATTTTCAATTTGACAAATCGGACCCATTACAATAACTTCCTATGGGAAGTTAATAAAAAATTAAACTAAAGAAAATTTAATAAAAATCAATTAGGCCTCCTTTGAGAAAATTCGAATTTTCAAATTTTTACCAAACCATTTATATCAGAACAACTTTTAATATTGCTCTTAAAACAATTAACAAAATGCCAAACTTGAATCTACTTACAACCTTAAGTTTCAAGTTTGAGCTCAATCAACCCAATGCCTCAGGGTTTAAGGATAAGGACAAAAACACAGATGAACGATATCGCCAGGCACACTTTTCCTACTAGTTTACCATAGTAATATCAAAAACTATATAAGAAATGTCTGTGTGTGCGTTTGTACACACTTTCTTACGTTTGGGATACTTTTCGTTGTTTGCTATATCTCAAGAACCTGAAGAGATATCGACTTCAAATAAATTTTGTACTACTAAAAATTGGTAAAAATTGATTTTCCACTCGAATTTTTGGCAACAATTAAAGATATAACCTTCAAACTAATTTTATCTTTTAAAAAAATATTGTTTTTAACATTTGGTAAATAAATCTAATACACTACACAAAATAAAAACTGATTTCCGAACCGAATATCTCAAGAATAAACGAAAGCAGTGATACAAAATATTGTATTGATTTTCCACTCGAATTTTTGGCAACGATTAAAGATATTGGCGCAAAATTTTAGACGATTTAGTACGATGTTAAATCATTTTTAGTATGATACTAGGTTAAAAAAAGGATTTTGATAATTTTAAACGAGTTTAGTATCGTACTATCTTCTTAACATTTTACTAAAGTTAAAATCACCAAATGGCTACTTTATCTTTCTAGTATCGTTCTAAATCTGTATGACATATGTAATTTGTCTCAAATGTGACAAAGTGTTTTAAAATTGATAAATTGTGAAGTAAAATTTATTTATAGATATCATAAAAAGTTAATTAATTTAAAATGTTTTCGGAGGAAGAAGATTTTGAAATGTTTGAGGATTCAGTGTTGTTTAAGAAAGTTAAAAGTTTTAAAACTCGAGAAAATCCTCTTAAAGAGCTGGACGATGGTGAATTTTACTCCAGGTATAGATTTGATAAAACAACTGTTCGGTTGGTTCTTGGTTGAAAATCTTGACATCCAAGACACAATTACAAACCGTGGGCTACCAAATATCCAAAATAATTGCAACGAACTTAAACTTTAACGCAAATAAACCACGGCGAGTTATGAAAACAAAATTAATGAAAAAAGAAAATACAAATTCAATGTTGTCACTTTGACATTTGCAAAAATATTAAGGTATGTTTGTTTTGTTTGCTCCACAATCTGTCATTATTTTGATGTGTTAATTTTTTTTTTTAATAAAATGGTTTTAGCATGATACTTGTTAGCAAAACAATAAAAAGTGTTTTAAATTAGTGAAAAGTTAGTAGATTACTATGTATATAGTAAATTGTTAACTAGTATCGTGCTAATGCCTTAATAATAGGTTGTTTAAAATTTTGCGCCATTACCTTCAAACTAATTTTATCTTTTAAAAAAATATTGTTTTAACATTTTGTAAACAAATCTAATACACTACACAAAATAAAAACTGATTTCCGAACCGAATATCTCAAGAATAAACGAAAGCATTGATACAAAATATTGTTTTTAACATAAAGTGATTTCTTTGGACAAAATAAATCTTCATTTTTTATATTTAATCAAAACTTTCCTAAAATTCTACTAAAAATAGGTTTTCGATAAAAATATCTCGAGAAGAAAATCAGATATTGAAATCAAAGTTATTTTTACTTTTTTTTAAGTTTTTATAATAATTTAATTGACAACTTTTTCTTATAAAAAACGGAAACCTATAAATACAACTAAAAACTGAGAAAAATGGTTTTCAATGCCTTAAAAGTTTTTTTTTTTTGTATCCAAAAAAATGTTGTTATTTTTATTTTGTAAAACTTTTAGAAATGTTTACAGACGGGTAAACGAAAAGTATATAACCGATAAATTGAAGTTCAATCTGTTTTTCCTCAAAATGTCGGGAAGGTAGACCAATTTAGTTTGACATTTTTGGATGGGTTTAAGTTTTTTGTAACTGTCATATAATTTTTTTTTTTGAAATTTTTCAGATAATTAACAACAATTTTTCTTAATACCAGTTTAAAACGCAGAACAAAAGCCATAGATTGCAGGGACATTGTATCGTCAAAATAAGTTGCCTTAAAAGAGATTAATTCAAAAAACGGTCATAAATAAACTTGCTATCAGTGACATATTTAGGATTTTATTTGAAACTAGCGGACCCGACAGACTTCGTCCTGTCATAAAAATTTGTAATGTGGCAGTTTTTTGTTCCTATACGTATTTTATAGTCGTGGCTGAAAATTCTCCTGAACAGAACCGTCACCCTCGTGATAGGGCAATCATAATGATTAACAGAAACCAGTTTTATTATCAATGTAGTGCTTTGTGATATACGATGTTCTTCGTTTGATTACTTGGCACTTAGACAAACAAATCTGATGGTTTTCCAACACAGGAACAGGCAACATACAATTGACCATGCGAGAAACATGGGTTTTCTAGACTAATAGCACAAACACTTAATGATTGCCCCTGGGACTTGTTTATGGTCATGGCAAAAGCAAGCCGCACTGTCAGTCGGAATCATTGGGATGCGCGGTTTGAGAACATCTTCTCCTTTATATGTACTTTCCTTTGAGTATACATAGTTGCTTCCATCACGTTGTTTAGTAATTTTTTTATCGCTAACCGTGTACCGTTGCAAAGACGCGGTTGGTTGATATTTCGCAACATTATAACTATTGATCCAACCTTTAATTGAAGATTGTGAGGTGGCAATCCTGGCAAATCCAGCGAGTTTAAAAATTCCGGTGGATAGTTGACTGCATCATCTTGGTTTGTAGCTGAATCAACTGATTTATATATCCTCGATTCGCCTGTAATTTGTTCTTGAATTTTGAAATTTAATTCATTTACATCTATGTTTTTTGCAGCCAATATATGTAGCTCGTTCGATCAACCAATCATGGTTTCCGTAATTTTGAGAAACATCTGGAAACACCTTCTGAATAAGTTCATCTTTTGATTGCGTTAACTGACAAAAACTTTGAGGAAAGTTAATGCAGCCAACATGTCAACATGAGTTTTTTAGAAAATATGTTTCCACATTGCTCATTTTGCAACTCGACACGCATATTCTTCCTTATATGAAGTTTTTTGACATGTTTCCACAAATTGCAGGACTTTAGACATGTATTGATTTAATCAGCTGGCGTTGATCGTTTTGCACCACCAAATCTGTTAGTATTGCTTCGTAGATCTTTTAAGGTTCTGTCTAAAGCCTCCAAAGATTTTGTATGTGCCACCGTACATTCATCCCAAAGAATCAATTTACATTTCTGCAAAACCTTTGCCATTGCAGAGTTCTTCGAAAATTTGCAGGTTGGAGTTTCATTGATTTGCATATTTAATCACAATTTTAGTGCTTAATGGGCTGTTCGACCACCTTCAAGCAAAGTTGCTGCGATTCCCGACGAAGCGAGTGCAAGTGCAATTTTAATTTGTGAGCGAATTGTTGCTAATATTCAATTGTTGCTCTATTCAAACTTGCACGATTATTAGTTGAATGTCGCGCTCGGGCTTCACGCGTTTGTGATATCCGAATTATTTCACGTTTAATTTAATTCGGTCGTCACGTTCTTGTACATTACGATTAGATCGGTAATTAGCTTGGTTTGTAGCATTTCGGGTCCTTCTACCTAAATTGCTTCGCCTTATAGGAGGCATATCAAATATAAATTATTTTGTAACTAAACACTAACTAAACAAACACTAACTAACTAATCACTCTGCACAAAACACGATATAAGAAGTTGTTTCAGTCGTTTATCAGTTGACAAAAGCAAACTCAGTAGTTTAGGTAACAGAAAATCCAAGAAAAACAACTGGCAAATCGACATCAACACTTTTTTTTTTTTTTTTTTTTTTTTAATTTTACATGACTTGAAGTCAAATCCTTTAAGCTGACTACGTTTTAGTTAGAAAACATTTGTATGGGAAAAAGAAAAGGGCTGTTGTTATGAATTTTCCGGCAATTATTCGAATTTTTCTCGCCGTAAAAACCATCCTTGACCTGCAACGAACATTTTAAAAAAAGAATTGGCCAAATTGGTCCAAGCGTTGTTGAGTTATGCGCTTACCAACACATTTTGCGATTCATTTTTATATATGTATAAGATGTGCTCAATAAAAATTGTTTATACCTATAAGTTTTTAAAAAAGATAATAATGTATGAAACTCGAATGAACTTAGAAGAACCATATCCGCTTCTGGAACCAACTTTCACCTAATAATCATATATTGCCCTTCATCAAAAAGGTAATCCTTAAAAAATGTTAAGTTCAACCATTATTTACTAATGTGTTCTTTTAACATCTCGTCAATTTTGTATACAATATTTATGCAAATTATATTTTCAAAAGAACCTCAAAAAGGGAACATTTTTTTCTATTAGTTGTACCTTACCGGTCGTTGCTCTAATCCAGGTCATCCCATAGGTATATCCCATAACCAGATTCCATAAAAGACACCACAACAAATTTCAACTATCTTAAACAAACATAAAAGATACAAACCCAGATACAAGATACAAGATACAAAAATATATATGTATTTCTATACAAACTTACGAATATATATACCTACTTAAGTTTTGGAAAAGCAAAACAGACCACAAGTTCAGTTCAATATCCGTTCAATTTCATGTTTATAGTTTTCCCTTTCGACAGGCCAAAGACCCTTTGGTGGTCGGTCTTCACCGAAGACCTTTCTTCTCGTCTTCTCGTCTTCATCTGTTTTGTATCAAGTTTTCTATTTGTTTTCCTTTTCTTATAGTTCATAACCACCACAGTGTTTGGTGTCTTTGTTATTTTTTTGCACTCTCGGATGCTGTGTATCTTTATCCCTTTTCGAGCAGAAGAAGCGGTAGCAGTAGCTGCAGCAGCTCAGCCTGCTCCGAGAACTTCATCATGCAATGGTGAGTGCATCGATCCAATAAATTTTTCCGTTTAACGAACTCGAACTCAGAAATCGGAATCTCAATCATCGCATCGGTCGGAACGGCCTCTGTGCTCTTACATCATGGAAACTGAGGTTGATGATGAAGCTGATGCTGATGCTGGATGATGAAGTAAAGAAGAGTTGAAGCCTTCGGCCGGTGGCGATGGCGCGCGGCAGGCTATAATGGTGCGTGCAATTGGAATTGGAACTGTATCTTATATCTTATGCAAAACAAGAAGATTCAATTTTTTTTATTTAAGTTGTCTTAGAGGAATAATTATTATTCTCTATTTCAATGCTCAGATAGTTGGAAGTAATTTCTTGGTCTTTGCTTGTGGTTTGTGTTTACCAAAAGCATTATTTTTCAAACTGATACGGATGTAGAGTATCTAAAAGTATCTAGTACGTTTTTCCTTATATAGATATACAACACTATTTTATATTTTTTTGTTTATTCCTTCACCTTAATATGCGTCGTCGTAGTTGTCGGTCGTACCGTAGACATGGACGGGACGTCGTCGCGGTCGTCGTAGTCGTTCTTCAACATCGTCGTTTGTTTTTGTTGCTTTCGTTGCTGTGGTAACACATTGCTAATGTTTTTTGCGCGTTGAACTAAGTAATGTCGACCGCAGTAGGTACCTCTACTTATACCTATAGTGCGAGCAAAGGCCTCTTTTTTCTAAGATATATGTATCTATAGGTAAGGTACCTACTTTCAAGCTTACAGCGTACCACAAGAGTGAACTTTAAAAAAAAAAGTATCGTAAAGAATGCATTGGAAAAACCTCTTAGAAGATAGATGGTAGGCTTTCTTGAATGTGTGTATATGTATCTAAATGTATCTAAGTGCATGTACCTACTGTGTATTGTATAAAGTGTGTATCTATATGCATTGAGTCTGATGTTGATAACGAACTAAATAAGGTATTGACATGCCTATAGGCAATGCATACCGCACTTGATGGATACAGTGTGACTCAATAGATTTCGTACTAAATTTCAGAAATTGTTTTGAAAAAGACTTAAAGCTGGAAATGCCTCAATTATAATTTAATATTCTTATGATACACTTGTATTTTTCTCTAGTTCCTCAAATTTAAGGTGTTTGTGAGGCTGAATTTTAAGTTTTATAAAGTCTCCTAAGGACTTCATTTTTAAGAGTTCAAATTAAATGCTTAAATTTGTTTCCACTAAATACCTCAATCCTTCATATTTACTTTTTCTTATTTAAGATATGACTTTTTCGGCTTGACGTCTAGTTGGGAATAAGATAAAGAATGAAAAACTCGACCGGCATTAGGGCACAAATTAGCAAATAATTATTCCAAATTTTTGCATAATTAAATTATTACTTAATTGTCAATTGTGATGTTTCGAATTTTCAGATCTTTTTAAATTGGTCTCTTATCTTCTTACCCACTGCTCTCAATGATGGATGCTTGATCTTGGGGAACTACCGTAATTTTTTTTATCAGAAACTAGGCAGTTGTCTTCCGACAATTCCAAATTTTCTTACATTAAAAAGCCATACTTATGAAACGTCAATTTAGTAAAATGTTATGAGTTATGACTTACAACAAAATATCGTCCCTAGGAAGCGTCGGAATTGATTGCTTCTAAAAATGATTTTTGCAAGCAAATTTTGATAATCAACATGTTCCAATTTGTTCTATCCAGTGGTGTCAAACGCCATATTTTGGAATCTATGGAAAGATATACCATTTCTTCACCAAAAATGACTATTTGAGCCATTTTTCTTCACAAAAAGCAAACATATGGATATAAATTGATATATTAGCTTAATATTGGCTCAAAATATCTGCCTTTAAAAGGTTTAGTTAAAATTGAATAAAAGGTAGACGAAATTCTTTAAATTGTAAATCCAATCCTTAAAATGCATTCCTTCTCTAATCACATTAGAAGTACCTCAGGGTTCTCATTTTGGAACCTTATAGTTAACATTTATCAATTTCAATAAATGTTATAAAACTAAAGTATCTGTTATTTATGATATTTTGTATGTGATACAAATTTTCATTCAAAGAACTTCAAAAAGTAAGATTTTCATTTCAAAAAGATCATCAAGATCTTTAACAAATGCCCTTTCGAAGCTTTAAATTCTAGAGCTGGCCAGGGTAGAACATTTACAGAGAAAGTAAAGCACAGTTTCACTTTCATATTGATCTCTGCAGCTACGGCAGTAAGTATTGTTACGGGTACCCAACTTTAATGTATTCTCTCCTATCGGCCCGTGTCCGGTATATATTCCAGTGACCCCGGCTGTATCATTGATGGGTCTGCATAAAAGCTCGATATTTTTTTTTTTTTGTTGTTCCGCGGGTAGATTCTGTCAGAGAAATTGAGAAAATATTGCCCTTCATAGCTCCAAGAGGAATATTTACCCTTTCCGCAAGTGAGTTATGAAGGGATTATCCTTGCCAATCCAACTCTTCGTTCATTGTCATTATGACCTGAAACCCAAACAAGAGTGACACTGCTGAGGTTGATGTTGGGGCTGGATACTGCAGCCCACACGCTGTGACCGAATTGATAGCCATAACAGCCGCCATGCTGTCACTGCAGATAGCCGTGTTCCTATTTTGATATTAGTATTTTGCATGTTTCTATGATTACTAGCTTCAGCTTGAAATACACTGGCAAAAAGATTTATAGACATTTAAATACTCGGAGAAGATCTCTCACCCCAACTTCACACTCCATCTTTGACCCGTCAGTAATTGTTATAGCGGTATAGAAGTCTTTCGTAGCCATGCCATACTCCAAATCCTTTCTGGCAGGAAAGATGGCTTTAAAACTTTAGTGAGTTTCAAGGTTTGGGTGCAGTAGTCGGTGTCGGTCGCAAAAATTACTGCTAGAATCATTTCATTAGTGTTACCATGGCCATAGGGTTTGATTCTTTAAGCCTTAACACACTTCACGGTACTAAATATTTAATGTGTAGGTCTACTGGTAGGAGATGCAGAATAACTTTTAAGACATCTGTTAAGCGGGATCGAAGGGCACCTGTAGTGCCAACACTAGTTATTCTTTGAACCCTCTTTAGTTTCGCGATTTTGTATCGATCCATACGACAGTCGTACAACGACTGGTACGTCCGAAAAATCATTTTCTATTGAAGGCTTAACATTTCACCAAGAACTTTTTCTGCAAGCATAAAAGGCAATGCAAGCCTTCTCAACCCATTCTTAAATTTTGACTTTCCAGTTTAGTTTGGGATCTAGAATGACTCCTAGATATTTAGCGCTGGAAGATAAAGACAAGATTCAACCGTTTGGTCGGGGTAAGGTGGAGGTACGTATTTTAGTTTTGGTCGTAAAGAGTATCCGTTCAGTTATGTTCTGATTAAAACCTAGTCTACTTCTCGTGGCCCAGTTGCTAACTTTCTTCAGAGCCATCTCTGTGATTTCACTAATCACGGTGACGAACTTACTTTCCCATAACACCCAGTAAGACCAAATCATCAGCATAAGCTACCCCCTCTACCCTATAACTTTTTAACTTTATGAGAATTGTATTCATAACAAAAACCCATTGGAGTGTGGAGAAAAAAACACCATTTTTGATAGAACTTTAGTTTATTTTAAACACATAAGAAATTTTTGCCATTTTCATTGGGGATATGTGAAATGGGGAGTCTACACCGATAATCCGGAAAAGATTGACTACTTAGAGGACAACATTCACCGCGCTGTTGCATATCGTACATGTAGTTCAAAAGTGACACAACTCAAAAATCTTAGTTTTTCAGAAAGGCGAAAAACGATATTGTTAGACTAGATACGGTTTAACTACAAATTGAACTATGTTGACACAAGCAAATAGAGTATGAATCACAATGGAAATAATATTTGCGTCAATCTTTTTTTTGAAACCTTGAAAATTATGTTTTTAGAGTTATGACAGTTTTTGCGATCATTTCTTTCCAACAGGAATATACTATTTTGAGTTCTGCCACTTTTGTTGATTTTTTTTTGAGTTGTGACAGTTTTGATTTAGTATTTTTAAATCATATTGTCAAGAAAAATGCTGGATGATACCAGTTCATAAGTAGTTTTACCTTAACGAGTCGGGGGATAAGATGATAAGAAATCATCATAAGAAAAAGGCCATTTTTATAATGGAACATTGTTTTTATTTATTTATAAAAAGAATTAAAAAAGCTTTTTGAAATTCATAGCAGAATTAACATAAAAAGTCGTTAATCTAAATAAATAAATAATTTTAATGAAATGTGGAAATATTGCAATCTAATTAATATGAAATGTTTTAAATTTAAGATTAATGTATTAAAAATGAAGAGGAAATAAAGTTAGTTTATAAAATAAATCGAAATAAGATTTTGGAATTATATTTTTAATTATTAGATTTTGTATATCTTTTTTTTTGTTGTCAGCCAAAGGAATTTTTTTTAGTACGCTTGGGTCAATCCGAGAGAAAAATTAATAGATTCTGGAGGTTGGGTTTTTCTAACGTTGCGTACGTTAACTCTTTTGTAAACCTCATTTTGATAAGAAGTTTTGTAAAAGAATGCATAAGGGTGTTCTTTTTCCGCACGTATAAACTTAATATCGTGCCACTTGACATCCTATCAGTATCAACTTTAAACTTACTTCCCCATTCTTCTTGCAGAGTTTTTAAATCCTTGTTAGTAAGCTCGTGAAAGTGATATGGTGGACCATTTTTTTTCGCTGTTTGGATCAAAGTAACATACTGCTGAGGTAAATAGATTGGGCTAGATCTGAGGTGTCTTTTGACCTGTTTTTCTATAACGCTTTGGACATTATCACCTTCATTTTGAGAGTTTTGGATAGTTTTCTATATTTTGGATCGAACCCTCGCTCAATGAATTAATTGTAGATGTAAAAATTTGAGAATTTTCGGTTTCCATTGGCATCATAATGAACATCTAAATTGCACAACACATTACCTGCATTACTTTCATCAGGATTCGTTGTGAGATCAGGGAGATTATCTTGATCTGTCGGTAAATTAATAAAATTTGTTTAGTGGTTTTCTTGATTTTGAAGCAAATCATCATCGTTTGGCTTGGGATATATTGCATATGAATCAATCTGTTAATTGTGGGTTGCCATTAGCACCATAAATCTTGCACGACTTATTGAATGCATTGTGAATCTCTTTCAATTACTGAAAAAAATGTATGTACATATAAAATTCAAACATCAAAAGTGTCATAACTCAAAAAACGGTCGAAAAATGTATCAAAGAAGACATTATTTAGGAACTACACACATAAACATATTCGCGACATACAAATAAAAAGTTCTGTTTTAAATTGAAACTATTTTGTCTTCATTTGATCTCAAAAAACTTAAATTTTTAATAAATCATCAAAAGAGACACAACTCTAAATCTCAATTGATTATTCTTCAATAGTGACAGAACTCAAAATAAAACAAAGTATTCATATTTACCTCAGTCAACTAAAGTGGCTTAACTCAAAATAACATACAAAAATTTTCACCTAGGAATCAACAAAAGTGTCTCAACTCAAATTAACGCACTGAAATTTTATAGTTTTAAACACCATAAATGACACAACTCAAAATAAGTCACTTTTGATTTCACTTGGCACACCTGTTTGCTGCGAGGACCAGGTAACAACTGAAAATGTGTCATTTTTGTCGAAGGTAGTTTGACCTCATTTGAAACATTTAAAACGACATAGTGTCTTCTGGTGGAAAAAATATTGAATCTAGGTAAATGCACCTTTAAAAAATATGTTGGGTGGAAGTTTTTGGAATTTTTTTGATAATAACTCAAATTTTGCGTTTTTTGAGTTGTGTCACTTTTGAACTACATGTGCGATATATGCGGCCACAAACGTGCCTGCTGTTCCAGTCATATGTTAGAAATCATATTTCAATTATAATTTCAGAAGATTATTTTTCAAAAAAGTAAATTTTATGTTAATTTAAAAAAATAATTTTGATTTTATTCCATTTCAAAGTTATACACCTTAAAAAAACTTCAACTTTACAAGTTGAAATCAGTTTTTGGCCAGTATCTTTTTCTTAAAACTTTTCTAAATATTTTCCAATAATTACAACGTCATTCTCTTCGTAGACGTGGTATAGAATTATTTTGATAGTAATACTAGTTTTTAGTCGTAAAAGATTTAAGCTGAAAATAATAAAAACTATTTGAACATTTTATAGACAGGACATAGAATTAAATAAATTACTCCTGCTAAATTTTAACAATTTTATTAAATACAATTCTTTTTTTCAAAAATCTCAAGGTTACAAGAATTGATATTTTCTCTAACTATGTTAAAAAATAAAAACATGATTGCAAAACTTTTAAGCACCACTGTACTCACTTCCTTCTTTTAAGGGCCTCTAGAAAACTTCTTCTATTCGATTTAGTTTCTGTATTCTTCATACACAATTTGCCTATACTCAAACTTGTATACCTATGCATACGAACCTCTTATAAACCTTAAATAAAACCCCTTTGAGTTACGTGTCATGTCTTAATGCCTTTTTTCCATCATCATCATCATCATCATCATCGTCATCATCATCGATACATTACCCAAACCAATGGTGGATGCATAGCTATATGTAATACAGGAACAACAGCTCAACTCTGCGCCAATAGCACCGCACCACACATGGAAAACATTCATAAATAAATAATAACAAATCAACAACAATACACAACAACGCTGCTCCGCCGGCCGCCGCCGCCGCCGACTATAACTTCCAGTTCCAACTTCCAAGTCAAGCCAAGTCCTATAACTACGTTAAGTATACAGAGGTACGAGCGACGACCGACGACGACGACGTTCGAACCCGCCGCATGTTGTCGTCGCGCGTCGTATCTATCTTGTTGTTGTTGTTGTATTTGTTGTTGTTTTATAGGTAGAAGATATACCTCACAACAATCCGATGAATGCGAGTTCCATAGCATTTCGCTTTTGATTTTCATTCAGTTGAATTACTTCACCTGGTGAATAGGTGAGAGAAAGGTTCTGTCATTACGTTACGGGCGTTGTCGTTTCTGTCGGTATTACATTATATTGTTCCGTTGCTTCGTTCTCATCGTGCGTCGCAAAGTGCTGAATAAATATCAAATCAAATTATTAAACCACTCATTTGTCCCAAAAAAAAAAAAAAAAAAAACAAAAAAATAGAAACAAGATTCATCAGATACCGTGATAAAGCAATTGTTTCGACAAAACAAAAAAAAAGATACGAAACGAACAAAATTAATCACAAAACGAGAATTAGCGCGCTGGTGAATATAATTATATTTGGTTCGCCGCCCTTTGAGCTTATGTAATTTTCAAACCAGGCCTTGGGCTCAAAATAAATCGCGTCATCCGTTTAGTCAGCCAACAACCAACACTTCTTCTTCTCCGGTGTCTGTCATTTAAGGCTTTTATGCTCATTCGGTTCGGTAACAAAACACAACACTCTGCATGACACAAAAGATACATCATCTATCTTACTAAAACGAAGCAAGAGGCTTAAGCCAATGATGTGTATCTTCTTTTTCGTATCTGTCACCATTTTTGAAGATGCAACATTATAAATGAAGATGCAGACGCGGATGTTGTGGATTTTTATCATTCGTCTAGTATAATAAATAACTACTCTTTTTACTACTCTTTTGCCTTTTGCCATTGTTTTAAAGATAGTTTAAGTCGCGTGTTAAACCAAATCAAACCAAACCAAGAAAAAAAGTATCTTTTCTTTTGTATTTTGATCCGGTTGTAAGCATCTGAAAGATACAAATTCTGTAGTGTTTTTTCTGTTTTTATGGTGTACACGTACTATTATGAAATTTTGTTGTGATACAAGCGAAACAAAACAAAAAATTAAAAAATTTGCTTAAATAAGAAAATGCATTGTTTGATCGATGAAAGTGAGAAATATTTGTTTTGTTTGT
The DNA here is from genome assembly GCA_920104205.1 of Eupeodes latifasciatus. Taxonomy (NCBI): domain Eukaryota; kingdom Metazoa; phylum Arthropoda; class Insecta; order Diptera; family Syrphidae; genus Eupeodes; species Eupeodes latifasciatus. The sequence continues at coordinate 70,130,030 of OV049924.1, read as the reverse complement.
TTGTTTTTTCGTGTTTTTTGATCAGAAGTGGGATGTAATGAATTTAATTGTTTCTTGAGTATTTTAATGGAATTAAAAGTGATTTTCTATGGTTTCTATGTCTAATTATCTCAAAGAAATTACATTAATGAGGATATACTAGCTTTTAAAAAAGTTTGTTTTCTTGTTTTTCAACAAACGGATTGTGGAATAAATCGATAACAAATGGTAAGGTTATTTAAATTTAGCTACACTTTGTATCTTTATTTTTATTTAAAAACTGGTAGCAAATACACTCGTAACGATTTGATTGATTTATTTTTGTCAAGGAAAAGATAAAAGATCTTAGCGAAATTACTTAAAGTAAAAATATCTTTTAAATAACTCAATGTAGATATTTGTATCTGTTGGGTGCAAAAATAATAATTATTTGTGTTTATTTTTGAAGTATGTATAAATTCAATTCAAGGTAAAAACCTTGGTTTGTCTTTGTTGATAAAAAGCTTCTAGTTTTCAATCTAAAGATTTGCAATCTTTGATAAAATAAATATTGCAAGCAGTTCACATTGTTAATTACTTCAATATACTATAAATATTTCATGATAAAGTCTCACAAAAAAGTCAATAACTCAAACGATAACCTTGATTAAAGTTTATGATAGTTTTATAAGCAAATTCAGATCAACAAAAAAAAACAAGATGTTAATTAAAAATATCAAAGAAAAATAATTATAGGCACACAAAAAAAAAAATAAATACTTAACAACTGAGTAACATCACTTTTAACTTTTTAAGTTCGAGGTTTTTTTTCTATTTTTAAGAAGAAGATATTTAATTTCGTCAATATTTAATTTAATTTTGCACAGTCTTTTAAAATTATATACTGACAAGGCTATCATCAGGACATAATTTTAGAAGACTGATAATTTGTGAGCTTTCTAGATAGGAGTACAACAATTCGTTAAATATTCGTATGAGCATAATTTATGCATTGACAAAAATTTATATTTACAGCAGTGATGTCGAAAAATATATAAAATATTTAAACATGTCTTAAAATCGAATTATTTTCCATTTGATTGACAAAAACAGAGTTTGTAAAAATAGACAATACTCAGAACTATTAGGAGCAGTAATACAAAAAGTATTGAGAAATGACAAAAAAAAGTCAATTTTCACAGCATTTTGAACTTCACCAAAATTATCTATAGTAGTAAAATTTTGAATTTTAAGTTGAAGTTAGAGATCAAAAACTGTATGTTCTATAGGATTTAAAATATTTGACATTGAAAAAAAACAAGTACTTTTAAGGGGTAATCATGGATGTTTATGGATGGTATGCAATGAAAAATGCTTCTTAAATTGGAAACCCTTTAAAACAAATGAATATATGGCTCAAAATCACCAAGGTGCAGAATTGGCTTCGCTAGCAATTTAATGTCTTAAATCTTGACTTTATTAAGAAAAAAAATTAAGAAAATACTAAAAATAACCTGTTTTGTGTGTCTATCAAACAATATAATTTATTAGTAAACTAAATTTTAAATGAAATCAATATACACGCATAGAAAATCATTTCGGGAACGCGTCCTAATCTACAATCTTCAACAACAAGTTCAAAATATAATTGAAAAATGTAAGGTATTCAACCCCGGTCATCACTTAATACACCATATTTTTTATACAAAATCTAGTTTTAGAAAGGATATTAATAGATTATTTATTTTTAACTGTAAAAAAATGCAAAAACAGTTTGTCCAATACCGCACAAGTCATTTCAGTGAACATATCGATAATCGATAAAAAATAATTTTAAGTGAACGCAGCCATTCGGTGTGACACGTCAGTCGAGGTAGAGAACAATAGCAAAGCCGGCTGCCAAAGTATTTATCGTAAAATAAATTTTATATAAATGGTAAATACCTTTTTATTCATTATTCGTAGAGCGTACATCAATAGCCCGTCAATCCGTGAACGCATTTATTACATTTAATTATTGATGAAATTTTTTTCTACGACACGAAATTTTAAAGTTACCTCAAATATTTTCCTATTGACAAAGTCAGATCGCATTGAAGATGACCGCCGTATAATTGAAGCGCTTGCTTATTTGAAATCGTCATTTCGGGAACGTTCCCGGACATGATTTTTACGTATTTTGCTTGTAGAAGATTTTGTATGTATTGTTTTCATTATTGCTTATTTAATACACATACATAATATACCCATGTTATTAAACAAAGCTTAAATTATGTACTTTGTTTTGTTTTTGTTGATTTTATCAAACTTAGAAAAACGTTCCCGAATTGATGGTTTTCTGTATGACATTTAGTACTAAAAAATATTACTAAAAAAGTATACAATTCTGTGCGCTGCCCTGTCAAAGTTTATTTATATACAATTTTTGCAACAATATAAACTAAAATTCATCATCACAGCTTGCAATTTTTTTTCTCATAAAAAAATTTTGAAATTTGCAACCTTGGTGATTTTGAGCCATATCTCTCGATGCTTTCCATTTGCGACTCTAGAAACTTATTTCGATTTTCTAAAAAAACGACTTTTGATAAAATCTCCTCCTGTTTTGCTTTGAGGACTGACAGATCGGCGTAGAGTAATTGAAAGTCGGTCTTGGACACGAGTTCTGAAACAAGCCTTGCATTATTTTCCATTAGGATTTCCCTCATTTTATCCGCACTGATTCCTGATGTTGCCATTTTGATTAGGTTCTGTGAGGGGCCTCGTTTTGTGTTATTATAATGAACCGGGGAAGTTTTTTCAAGCCCCAGAGAAGCACTTTACTACAAACTCTACGGATACGGAATCTCTACAAAAATGATATCCGTCATCAGAGCAATCTACAAAGAAAATATTGTAAGGGTATGGGATGGTAAATTCCTCTCAGACGAGTTTGAAACGTCAATGGGCGTTAAACAAGGTTGTGTTCTTAGTACTCTATTTTTTGTTTTGTACATAAACGACATTATCGATAGTGTAAAAGGGGGAATTGTTATGAGTGGAAAAAACATCCCTGGCCTAATGTTTGCAGATGATTTAGTCTTCCTATCGGAGACTATAAACGGTATGCAGTTAATGATAAACCGACTCGAACGCTACTGCAAAACCTGGAATTTATCGGTTAATCTTGCCAAGTCGAAAATTATGATTATGAGAAGGGGGTTGGCAGGTTTTCGAGGAGTGAAAAGTGGACGTTTGAGGAGGAACCAATAGAGATTGTTAAAGAGTATAAGTACCTAGGAGTCTTAATTGATTCTAATCTAAACCTAAAAAAGAATCTTCAATACAAACTATATGAAGCTAAACGAGCTATGTATTCTGTGTGGAGAAGTTTTATTGAAAGGAAAAACATATCACATGCAGCAAAGTATCAAATCTTTCGTACAGCTGCATTATCAATTCTCTCTACGGAGCCCAAGTTTGGGGATATATTTCCTATGAGGCTGTGGAAAAATTTCTTCGTTTTTTATACGGAATACTTTCAAGCTGACTGGCAGTTCACCTAATTATATGTTATACTTAGAAACAGGTATAGCACCGCTATTTTTGGATACGATAATGAAGCCATGAAGTTAAAATTCAAAGATTTGCTAAAGAAAGTTGGAAATATGATTTATGATAAGTTCACTACGGAAGCAGAGTCGTCGCAATACAGGACCTACTACAGCAAGCTGAATCATTTTTTAAATACAAACACGTTTTTCTTGGCACAAAACACAACAGAACAGATCAGTATGCTAGTTAAAATAAGAGGTGAAGTCATTGGTTTGAATTATATTCCGCATCGACCAGAACTACCATTATTGGGCGATCTATGCAATTTGAAAGTGCGCGAAGATGTTTTTCACTTTGTGGGAATCTGTCCAATACTCAAGGAATTTCGAAGACGTTTCTTTGCAGTGGAGTCTTTTGGTCTAGACGAAGTAATCAAAATTTTGAATGGAGAGAGCGGTTGGGACCCTCTAGTTGGGTATATTACGAAAGCTTTTCGTTACAGAAACCAAATTATGCAAGAAAATTTTTAAATAATAATGATAGATGTATTTAAAAAAAAAAATAACAATAATAATTTAATGTTTTAAGCTTTTTATTTTTGAAAATGTACAAATTAAATTAAAATGTCACTCTGGTAGACGGCCTTCGGCCAAACCATAAAAGACTTAGTTATATCAAAACACTGAAATGTAAATTTGTATATATTTATGAAGTCAATAAAACTAAAAACTAAACTAACTAACTCTCGATGCTTAAAAGTCAGTAGAACAAAAATTGAATATCAGTGATTTCGTTAAAAAATGACAAATTTTTTTATTTATAAGGTTTTCGTAGACATCTTAAGATTTTTAATTTACTCAATGAGAGAGTAACCAGATATTGTGAATATGAGCAACTTTTGATTTACAACTATTACGAAATCAATTTTGTTAAAAAGCTTGACTTTATTTGGTCGGATTTCGCAGCACCCTTTTTAGATCATCTTTAATGTATGTATATTGCTTATCAATGACTTAAGAAAACCAAATAGGTTTCAGCGCCATCTTTTTCTAAAATTTTGTGACTTTTTTGCTCTTATTGTAGTGCTTTCCTGTAAACAATGTTCTCAATGAAAAACCATGTACATTGTTATTTACGCCAAAGTTCAAAGGAAAGGCTAGATTTATTTTAAACTAACATTCAAACAAATGTTTGCTACTACCAAGCAAACCTGATAAGAACGAACAACAAACAAGTTTAATCAAAATCCTTAAAGTTGTTTTTGTTGAATTTGTAGATGTAAAAGAAAACATGGAAAAAACACGTTCTAGATAACATTCAAGAAAAATCTTAACTATTTGCTTTTGTTTGATAGAATACAAGTGCTGTAGTTCACTTGTTACAAGCTCTTCCTAATTGCGTCGTCTGCTTGTTGGGATAAACTAATGATTTAATGCAGCCTCAAAAAATAAGGCGTTTTGCACGAATGTTACACGTACGAGTTGTCAAATCGAATGCCCAATTTCTTAATAAAATACGGTCAGTGAATTGACTCTTCAATAAATCGCACCATCCTGTTAAAACCACATATCGCTTAAGTCCATGTATTCCAATTCAGTCTTAAAGTATTCGGTAATCATTGCGCGATAACGCTGGTCATTTACAGTAGCTTGAAGATCGTTATCGTCTACAAAAAGTAGGACCCAAAAACATTTGTCATGCAAACCGCACCAGATACATTTTTTTTTATTGACGAAGCTGTGATTCATCATCTTTTCCACGCCCCAATCGAAGAACGTACGTCGCTTCAAATAGTTCATCGCGCTACAAAAGTTTTTGATATCAATGAAATACTTTATTCCTGTGAAAGTACGTTCGATGCCATTATGGAACTCGATTTCTTTTGCATGGCCACCGCGGGCACGCTTGCAGAAGTTCAGACGCTGAACCCAATTTTCAACGGTTTTTAAGCTTAAATCGGTCGATACTACTGCAATTTCACTTTCGATATTCGAACGAAGTTCATCAATCGTCGCTGGCTTGTTGGCATAGATAGACCATAGACTTGACGTAGCCTCACAGGAAATAGTCTAACGGCGTCAAATCGTACAACCGAGGCGGCCAAGCGACTAGACCATTTCGTGAGATACCACGTTCTCCAAACTTGGTTTCCAATAAATTGATTGTGACATTCGCTGTGTGGCTTGTGGCGCCGACCTGTTGGAACCACGTGTCCTCCAAGTCCATATCATCCAATTGGGGCCAACAATATTCGGTTATCATTGAACGGTAGCGATCCCTATTCACAGTAACGTGCCGGTATTGATCATGATGGAAGAAGGCCCAATGACGCCGCCGCCGCACAGAGAGGTATATGGGTTCAAAACATGGCCAAAATGCAATTTTTTTTCCTCAATTGGCAACCCTGATTTGTTATTTTTTGAAAAGCTTAATAGTAAGTGCATACAAAATCGAAACCTTCCAAGCTTTATCTAGTCACCAAGTGCAACGGGATCATTGAAAAGTCAACAATTGTTTAAACTGTCTGCTGAAGTTAGGAAAAAACGTGGATATAGAAGATTATTAAAATTGCTAAACTTTTGTTTCTTAACCTTTTTTCATTAAAATCGCTATGGATAATCGTAGATCAGGTATTTATTAAGTTGTTATATATATATTTTGGATATTTATTGATGTGGATGTTTGTGAAAATAAGGTATATCTTCGGTTTACGTGAATTGTGAGTAAATGTGCCGATCTTTTTAGTTTAAAAAGAATTTTGTTATGTTTCTAAGTGTTTCTATGTAATGAAATTTGTTTTGTCATGTGAGGTTATGTATATAAAAGTGTGTAATAAAAGAATAAGCCGCCAAAAAAAGCCATTTTATTAAATATTGTGTTTTGTTTGTTGGTAATTAAAATTTTTCAAATTTTTTTGTTTGGTGTTAATTTGCTTTAAATTCGTAAATAGGATCATCTGGATTGAGGTTTATGACTCGAAATGAGTTATATAATATAATGCAACGCTCAAATAAGGCAACATTTGATGAGAAACTGGATTATATGCAACAAGAAATTTTGAGTCATTATAGTGAGCATGACAAAATAGTTGAAGCAAAAAAAAAGTTATCTGTTATAAAACACCAGTTTAAAGAAAAATGGTTAGCTGTCCGAAAAACAAAATCATTGTTTGAGAAAAAAAATGCTGAGTGGCTTAACGGAATGGTATCGTTACCTATTGCAGGTAGGTCAATAACAAAATATGTTTAAGAGATTTATAGGTACATATACAATTTTGTGCTAGCATAGGTGTCAGTCGAGGTCGTCCTCAGAAATCTTTTGGTGAATCAAGTGATAGGAGCAAAAGACGAAGAACCGAAGACCTGAGATCAAAGGACGTAGAAGAGCTGACTTACGCTACACAAATGAAGTTTCGCGAGACAGGGAATGTCGATGCTTCAAAAATCGTTAAGGACCTAATTAAAAGTCCTGGAAGAGCAAAGCAATACGTTGCGGCCAAAAATAATAACACTGCAAACCAACCACATCAATTATCACCCTTACGTGCTCTTTCTATGTTTACGGAAGCAGGACTTACTAAATCCCAGTATGAAATCGTTAGAGAAACTAACAAACAATTTTTTCCTTGCTATTCTGTGCTTCAAAAGGTTAAAAAGGAATGCTACCCTGAAATTCACTCCATAACCGAGACATGTGCTGAAGTAAAAGTACAAAAGTTGATGGATCACACTGTGAGTCGACTTATGAAACATCTTGGGAATGCTGTAGAGCTTTTAAGTGAGGAAGATAAAAAATCATTAATTTTGATAAGTAAATGGGGTTGTGATGGGTCTCAACAGAGTCAATATAAAATGAAATTTGAAAATCAAGCTGACTCTGATGCCAATATTTTTCAAAGCTCTGTTGTTCCACTACAGTTGCTTTATGGTCTCGAAAAGAAAATTCTTTGGCAAAATCCAACCCCATCATCACCTCGCTATTGTCGACCAATAAGAATTCGATTCATCAAAGAAACACACGATGTTATCAACGAAGAAATAGACTACGTGAAATCACAAATTTCTGCGCTTTCCGCTACAGAAGTTGATGATATGTTTATAAAACATAACATGTTATTCACCATGGTAGATGGTAAGGTTTGTAATGCCGCAACGCATACCAAATCTTCGGCCAGGTGCTATATTTGTGAAGCCCTTTCACACGAGTTTAATGACCTAAGTAAGAAAAGACCCTGCAAGAAAGAAAATTTTGACTTCGGTCTTTCCTTGCTCCATGCTCGTATACGGTTTTTTGAGACCATGTTACATGTAGCTTACAGGTTGCCTGTGAAAAAATGGAATGTTAGACTTACGAGTGACGAAAAACAATTAGTAGAAAGAAGAAAGAAAGAAATTCAGGATCAGTTCAGGCAACAACTCGGACTCCTAGTGGATATCCCAAAATCGAATTTTGGCAATACAAATGATGGAAATACCAGCAGAAGATTTTTTGTTTCATATGAAATATCAGCAGCTATAACGGGAATAGATAAACATTTATTGTATCGTCTTAAAATTGTTTTAGATACATTGTGCTCCGGATTTAAAATCAATACTGAAGCGTTTGAAAAGTATTGTCAAGAAACGGCCGAGCTTTATATTTCCTTATATAAATTTTACCCAATGTCTCCTACAATGCATAAGGTGCTAATTCATGGATCCGAGGTAATTAAAAAAAATTTTTTATTTTATATAAAACTTAAAACTAAATAAGAAAAAAACCGAAACCCATGATAATACTTAAGCTACTTAAAATTAACCAAACCAATAATACTACTTAAAAATACTTAAAACTACTTAAAAACTAGAAAAGCCACAGTAAGTTTTTTTTTTGTTGTTTGTGTTTTTTTTATATAATTTTTTTTTGGTGCCACCCTGACTGTCCCTAAACTAATCCTTAAACCTATGTAAGCCGGCCAAGACCAAACGCCCTAGACAATTTTAAATGACATTCTTAATTTGAAGCCACCAAAACTGGTTCACCAGGTGAACTCGGCTCCGTCCAGTGCGAGGACGTCTCGACTGTAAAGGAGGTGGTAGATTAGCGGAACCGCCTCCCTATCCTGTATCAGCCCTCGATTGTCTAAATAGAGAAAAGCTTCGGGCGGAATGTTGCCACTTAAACGTGCACTTTCGTAGTACTCATTGTTGGGGTAGTAAGCCCCAAAAATTAAGCGGTTAGTCGACGACATCGCTCTCGCAATGTGACCCATGTCATAAAGCATATACAATAGTGGTTTACTTATGCCAAGTCTGTTTAACTTTAGATACAGACCCTCTAACCATACGGTGTCGAAGGCCTTCTCCAAGTCAACCAGACAAGCACCCGTATATTGTCTTTTAGATTTGTTCCACTGGATATCAGAAACAAGCTTAGACGCAGCATGAATAGTGTCATGTCCCGCCTTAAAGCCGAACTGATTATCCGGAATTATTTTGTTGTTCTCAGCCCACTTGGACAGAGCTCTATTTATAACCTTCTCGAATACCTTACGGATACTCGGCAGCAGACTTATCGACCGGAGATTCGCCGGATGGGAGTTGTCCTTTCCCTTTTTCGGGAGAGGATGTACCACAGCTGTTTTCCAACGGACCGGATGATATGCATTATTTAGAACGTTGTTAAACAGAGTGGTTTAAATGTCCGCAGCTTCCTGAGGTAAATGTCGTAGTACAATGTTGGATATACCATCCACACCTGCTGACTTCTTTTTCTTTAATGAATCGAAGATGTGCTGGAGCTCTATCTTCGTGACTAATAGGGTATTAGTCCCGTTTTGCTAGGTGATGATGGTATTTGCAAGATTTTTGTCATTGAACCTGATAAAACCGAGGTTCTCGGATCGCCATTTAAATAAAATATCTGTATTGTCTGTGTTTTAATATCATTCTTACTTTTCTTATGCTTTTTCGTAAGCTTCGTCCGTCACAAGAATGTGTTTTTGTACCTAAGAAGGGTAACTGACAAAATTTTCCATTCGTTTTTTGTAAGCGTCTGGTAGCTTTACTCAGAAACGACATGTTTGTAGGAAAATGACTATAAAATTTTTCTAGTGACAGCTTTTTAGGTGTCAATTTGACTATCACCTTGCACAGATCAAATTCGATTATTTTGACTGTCAACAATCAACAATCACCTTAGCCGATTCCACCCCAGAAATGTTTCTTGTAAATGATAACATACACATGAAAAGTACGCGGAGCCCACACCTCTTTGGTGCATAACCTAATATTTTCAAGTTTTGTCTTTGTATGCACATCAACTTCTTTCACTCTGCTTATTTTCATTGTTTTTTAGAATTTATTTTACAGCTCATGTTTCAGCTCAAATGAAAAGGGCTTGTTTAATTTCACTGTTCTATAACACTTAGAAGTGTTAACTTTAACTCATACTTCGTTTAAAAAAGTGGATGTATGCCACGCCCCTTATATGGCATTATTTTTGTGCCTAGATTGGTTTTGTGTTTTCATTTGCACACCTACCACTGAACTGAATTTCATTAATGGAAAATCACAATTTTTCCATTTTTTTCCTTTTCTTGGACTACAAGGCGAAATTTCAGGTTTCTGTGATGACGGGAAGTGTTTCATACTTTTGATGATCGGTCAGAGAGTCAGTTGGTCAGGCAACTAGTTTATATTTTTTTCGATTTTTGAAGTGCTGAATCTCAGAAACTCTATTGGCTACGGAGCGCTGAAACGCATATTATCGACTATTTTAGTAAGTGTTACGAATTTAAAATACTTGGCTTGATTGGTTCTTAAGTTAGAGATGTGTCATAAGCCGGCTGAGATTGTTACTTTAAATAAGTGCTAGTGCCAGAACTTGGATAGGCATAACCTCGCTCTTTGATACCCTTCCTTGCAATAAAATAAACATCCAATGTTTTCTTTTCAAAAATATTCAATTTTTTAATATCAAACTAGAAAATTGGATGTTCAAATTTTCTTCCAACTTTTCCGAATGCATTTTCTTTTACAACTGAACCTTAAGCAGGATAGTTACATAAGCTTTGAAATCAAAATATGGTTTATATTTTCAAAAATATAAGTATGTATATTTTTTGTGCATATCTTCCCCTGATTGATGTTTCTTCTATAAGCTAAGAACAACTACGTAATTTAGGAAAACAAAAATGGACAGAATTTCCAAATCAAACAATCAATCTTGAGAGCTCTCAGCGACTCTTTCTTGAAATTCTTTTAAAATTTTACTCGTATATCGGTCTCTATACGGCTTCCCACAACATCTTCCAGAGCAAGTCCCTTGTTTTGGTCAAAAAATATATCTACAATTATTCGAACACCTAAGTTAAAATAAGAAACTTATTTCATAACTGTTTTCTGAATTGCTTAAATATTTATATTTACCATTAGGAGTTTTCGAAATGATGGTTTTACTTTGGTATGAGACATTAGAAACAGTTAATTTGTCATCGTTATGCTGTGGTCCCAATTGAAAGATAGATTGTCGGGATTTTTTTTCTCTTGGTGCAGGCCTTGGCGGTTCTCTGGATCTTGATAGATTCATAAAACTCTTCTGATTGTCCAATGGAATTGCTGGGATATCGTTATAATTATAAGCTTCAAATCTTGAGAATTTTTGTATAATACATTTTAAATCACATTCTAGTTTACATATTTTTTTTTTTCAACCAAAAACTCACCTTGAATGTCGAGCAGTTTTTTGAGAGCCACTGCTACTCTTCGATGGACTTGTTGGTGATTGTTGACCAACCGATACACGTCTAGTTTCGTCACCATATTCAAAATCATCTTCATCCTCATCTGGTATCGTATCGATTTGATTCAAACCAAAATACGAAGATTTCGTTGGGCCAATAGATGAGAATGAGGATTTTACCGAATCTGAATTTATGGCTGTATCATATCGACGAACCATATCACGAACTTTCATTCCTTGTGAAGATTGTATTCCATTCATATTTGTGTATACTTCTTTTTTGAAATTTGGGGTTTACAGAAAGATCTGGCGGCAAAATGGTAATTTAGTTTTGTTGAAGATAAACGATTCGGCCACGAATTGAACTATCAATGCAAAATGCATAAAAAAAAAAAAAAAAAAAATGTAAACAAAAATCGACTTCCCAAAAACGAGAACGTTAGAACAGTGCTCGCTATGTTTTGACTTTAAATTTAAAAAAATTAAGTTCAGAAAATAGACTTTGAAGGTAAAATCATATATTCTTTTCTTAATTTTGAGAGTTGTAAGTTGAGACGGTTGTTTCTTAGCTTTAGACTTGGTATTGAAAAATGCACCCGTAACTGCTTGTTCAGTTCTTCCCATAACGTCGAAATCATCTTCATATCCAAGTTACTGTGTGAAGGTTTAAAATATGGTGACATTCGTATATTAGCCGTGAAGTTGCACACCACTCTTACTTGTAGTAATCTTCAGGTGGTCTCGAACGTTTACATTGAAACACGTGATTCTGATAAGGCGTATCTGCTTGGCAGGGAACTAAAACTTTGACATGCCAAGGTATAGTTCGCCCTTGCTGACACTGTGATAGGCTGCTTGAAAATTGATGAAGAGTTGATGTGTATCAATGTTGTATTCTTGTTTCTGCAGAATTTGGCGTAAAGTGAAGATTTGGTCGATTTTGGATTTTCCAGATCATCTCCAGCATGAATGAAGAGCTCTGCCTATGGCCTCTCATCACTGGCAGCTTTGTTAGACTTGGGCCTGGTGGTGGCTGTCTTGATCTCACTTAAGTCGAATGAGTTGAACTCTTGATTCACTAATGGATCCAAAGGAAAAACTCCTATGAGAACCGTTTGGAAATATGAAAAAGCCACCTGTGACGGTATCAATGAATTCTTCAGGAACTTTAACTAATTACTACACGGTCAGTGAATTGACTCTTCAATAAATCGCACCATCCTGTTAAAACCACATATCGCTTAAGTCCATGTATTCCAATTCAGTCTTAAAGTATTCGGTAATCATTGCGCGATAACGCTGGTCATTTACAGTAGCTTGAAGATCGTTATCGTCTACAAAAAGTAGGACCCAAAAACATTTGTCATGCAAACCGCACCAGATACATTTTTTTTTATTGACGAAGCTGTGATTCATCATCTTTTCCACGCCCCAATCGAAGAACGTACGTCGCTTCAAATAGTTCATCGCGCTACAAAAGTTTTTGATATCAATGAAATACTTTATTCCTGTGAAAGTACGTTCGATGCCATTATGTATGGAACTCGATTTCTTTTGCATGGCCACCGCGGGCACGCTTGCAGAAGTTCAGACGCTGAACCCAATTTTCAACGGTTTTTAAGCTTAAATCGGTCGATACTACTGCAATTTCACTTTCGATATTCGAACGAAGTTCATCAATCGTCGCTGGCTTGTTGGCATAGATAGACCATAGACTTGACGTAGCCTCACAGGAAATAGTCTAACGGCGTCAAATCGTACAACCGAGGCGGCCAAGCGACTAGACCATTTCGTGAGATACCACGTTCTCCAAACTTGGTTTCCAATAAATTGATTGTGACATTCGCTGTGTGGCTTGTGGCGCCGACCTGTTGGAACCACGTGTCCTCCAAGTCCATATCATCCAATTGGGGCCAACAATATTCGGTTATCATTGAACGGTAGCGATCCCTATTCACAGTAACGTGCCGGTATTGATCATGATGGAAGAAGGCCCAATGACGCCGCCGCCGCACAGAGAGGTATATGGGTTCAAAACATGGCCAAAATGCAATTTTTTTTCCTCAATTGGCAACCCTGATTTGTTATTTTTTGAAAAGCTTAATAGTAAGTGCATACAAAATCGAAACCTTCCAAGCTTTATCTAGTCACCAAGTGCAACGGGATCATTGAAAAGTCAACAATTGTTTAAACTGTCTGCTGAAGTTAGGAAAAAACGTGGATATAGAAGATTATTAAAATTGCTAAACTTTTGTTTCTTAACCTTTTTTCATTAAAATCGCTATGGATAATCGTAGATCAGGTATTTATTAAGTTGTTATATATATATTTTGGATATTTATTGATGTGGATGTTTGTGAAAATAAGGTATATCTTCGGTTTACGTGAATTGTGAGTAAATGTGCCGATCTTTTTAGTTTAAAAAGAATTTTGTTATGTTTCTAAGTGTTTCTATGTAATGAAATTTGTTTTGTCATGTGAGGTTATGTATATAAAAGTGTGTAATAAAAGAATAAGCCGCCAAAAAAAGCCATTTTATTAAATATTGTGTTTTGTTTGTTGGTAATTAAAATTTTTCAAATTTTTTTGTTTGGTGTTAATTTGCTTTAAATTCGTAAATAGGATCATCTGGATTGAGGTTTATGACTCGAAATGAGTTATATAATATAATGCAACGCTCAAATAAGGCAACATTTGATGAGAAACTGGATTATATGCAACAAGAAATTTTGAGTCATTATAGTGAGCATGACAAAATAGTTGAAGCAAAAAAAAAGTTATCTGTTATAAAACACCAGTTTAAAGAAAAATGGTTAGCTGTCCGAAAAACAAAATCATTGTTTGAGAAAAAAAATGCTGAGTGGCTTAACGGAATGGTATCGTTACCTATTGCAGGTAGGTCAATAACAAAATATGTTTAAGAGATTTATAGGTACATATACAATTTTGTGCTAGCATAGGTGTCAGTCGAGGTCGTCCTCAGAAATCTTTTGGTGAATCAAGTGATAGGAGCAAAAGACGAAGAACCGAAGACCTGAGATCAAAGGACGTAGAAGAGCTGACTTACGCTACACAAATGAAGTTTCGCGAGACAGGGAATGTCGATGCTTCAAAAATCGTTAAGGACCTAATTAAAAGTCCTGGAAGAGCAAAGCAATACGTTGCGGCCAAAAATAATAACACTGCAAACCAACCACATCAATTATCACCCTTACGTGCTCTTTCTATGTTTACGGAAGCAGGACTTACTAAATCCCAGTATGAAATCGTTAGAGAAACTAACAAACAATTTTTTCCTTGCTATTCTGTGCTTCAAAAGGTTAAAAAGGAATGCTACCCTGAAATTCACTCCATAACCGAGACATGTGCTGAAGTAAAAGTACAAAAGTTGATGGATCACACTGTGAGTCGACTTATGAAACATCTTGGGAATGCTGTAGAGCTTTTAAGTGAGGAAGATAAAAAATCATTAATTTTGATAAGTAAATGGGGTTGTGATGGGTCTCAACAGAGTCAATATAAAATGAAATTTGAAAATCAAGCTGACTCTGATGCCAATATTTTTCAAAGCTCTGTTGTTCCACTACAGTTGCTTTATGGTCTCGAAAAGAAAATTCTTTGGCAAAATCCAACCCCATCATCACCTCGCTATTGTCGACCAATAAGAATTCGATTCATCAAAGAAACACACGATGTTATCAACGAAGAAATAGACTACGTGAAATCACAAATTTCTGCGCTTTCCGCTACAGAAGTTGATGATATGTTTATAAAACATAACATGTTATTCACCATGGTAGATGGTAAGGTTTGTAATGCCGCAACGCATACCAAATCTTCGGCCAGGTGCTATATTTGTGAAGCCCTTTCACACGAGTTTAATGACCTAAGTAAGAAAAGACCCTGCAAGAAAGAAAATTTTGACTTCGGTCTTTCCTTGCTCCATGCTCGTATACGGTTTTTTGAGACCATGTTACATGTAGCTTACAGGTTGCCTGTGAAAAAATGGAATGTTAGACTTACGAGTGACGAAAAACAATTAGTAGAAAGAAGAAAGAAAGAAATTCAGGATCAGTTCAGGCAACAACTCGGACTCCTAGTGGATATCCCAAAATCGAATTTTGGCAATACAAATGATGGAAATACCAGCAGAAGATTTTTTGTTTCATATGAAATATCAGCAGCTATAACGGGAATAGATAAACATTTATTGTATCGTCTTAAAATTGTTTTAGATACATTGTGCTCCGGATTTAAAATCAATACTGAAGCGTTTGAAAAGTATTGTCAAGAAACGGCCGAGCTTTATATTTCCTTATATAAATTTTACCCAATGTCTCCTACAATGCATAAGGTGCTAATTCATGGATCCGAGGTAATTAAAAAAAATTTTTTATTTTATATAAAACTTAAAACTAAATAAGAAAAAAACCGAAACCCATGATAATACTTAAGCTACTTAAAATTAACCAAACCAATAATACTACTTAAAAATACTTAAAACTACTTAAAAACTAGAAAAGCCACAGTAAGTTTTTTTTTTGTTGTTTGTGTTTTTTTTATATAATTTTTTTTTGGTGCCACCCTGACTGTCCCTAAACTAATCCTTAAACCTATGTAAGCCGGCCAAGACCAAACGCCCTAGACAATTTTAAATGACATTCTTAATTTGAAGCCACCAAAACTGGTTCACCAGGTGAACTCGGCTCCGTCCAGTGCGAGGACGTCTCGACTGTAAAGGAGGTGGTAGATTAGCGGAACCGCCTCCCTATCCTGTATCAGCCCTCGATTGTCTAAATAGAGAAAAGCTTCGGGCGGAATGTTGCCACTTAAACGTGCACTTTCGTAGTACTCATTGTTGGGGTAGTAAGCCCCAAAAATTAAGCGGTTAGTCGACGACATCGCTCTCGCAATGTGACCCATGTCATAAAGCATATACAATAGTGGTTTACTTATGCCAAGTCTGTTTAACTTTAGATACAGACCCTCTAACCATACGGTGTCGAAGGCCTTCTCCAAGTCAACCAGACAAGCACCCGTATATTGTCTTTTAGATTTGTTCCACTGGATATCAGAAACAAGCTTAGACGCAGCATGAATAGTGTCATGTCCCGCCTTAAAGCCGAACTGATTATCCGGAATTATTTTGTTGTTCTCAGCCCACTTGGACAGAGCTCTATTTATAACCTTCTCGAATACCTTACGGATACTCGGCAGCAGACTTATCGACCGGAGATTCGCCGGATGGGAGTTGTCCTTTCCCTTTTTCGGGAGAGGATGTACCACAGCTGTTTTCCAACGGACCGGATGATATGCATTATTTAGAACGTTGTTAAACAGAGTGGTTTAAATGTCCGCAGCTTCCTGAGGTAAATGTCGTAGTACAATGTTGGATATACCATCCACACCTGCTGACTTCTTTTTCTTTAATGAATCGAAGATGTGCTGGAGCTCTATCTTCGTGACTAATAGGGTATTAGTCCCGTTTTGCTAGGTGATGATGGTATTTGCAAGATTTTTGTCATTGAACCTGATAAAACCGAGGTTCTCGGATCGCCATTTAAATAAAATATCTGTATTGTCTGTGTTTTAATATCATTCTTACTTTTCTTATGCTTTTTCGTAAGCTTCGTCCGTCACAAGAATGTGTTTTTGTACCTAAGAAGGGTAACTGACAAAATTTTCCATTCGTTTTTTGTAAGCGTCTGGTAGCTTTACTCAGAAACGACATGTTTGTAGGAAAATGACTATAAAATTTTTCTAGTGACAGCTTTTTAGGTGTCAATTTGACTATCACCTTGCACAGATCAAATTCGATTATTTTGACTGTCAACAATCAACAATCACCTTAGCCGATTCCACCCCAGAAATGTTTCTTGTAAATGATAACATACACATGAAAAGTACGCGGAGCCCACACCTCTTTGGTGCATAACCTAATATTTTCAAGTTTTGTCTTTGTATGCACATCAACTTCTTTCACTCTGCTTATTTTCATTGTTTTTTAGAATTTATTTTACAGCTCATGTTTCAGCTCAAATGAAAAGGGCTTGTTTAATTTCACTGTTCTATAACACTTAGAAGTGTTAACTTTAACTCATACTTCGTTTAAAAAAGTGGATGTATGCCACGCCCCTTATATGGCATTATTTTTGTGCCTAGATTGGTTTTGTGTTTTCATTTGCACACCTACCACTGAACTGAATTTCATTAATGGAAAATCACAATTTTTCCATTTTTTTCCTTTTCTTGGACTACAAGGCGAAATTTCAGGTTTCTGTGATGACGGGAAGTGTTTCATACTTTTGATGATCGGTCAGAGAGTCAGTTGGTCAGGCAACTAGTTTATATTTTTTTCGATTTTTGAAGTGCTGAATCTCAGAAACTCTATTGGCTACGGAGCGCTGAAACGCATATTATCGACTATTTTAGTAAGTGTTACGAATTTAAAATACTTGGCTTGATTGGTTCTTAAGTTAGAGATGTGTCATAAGCCGGCTGAGATTGTTACTTTAAATAAGTGCTAGTGCCAGAACTTGGATAGGCATAACCTCGCTCTTTGATACCCTTCCTTGCAATAAAATAAACATCCAATGTTTTCTTTTCAAAAATATTCAATTTTTTAATATCAAACTAGAAAATTGGATGTTCAAATTTTCTTCCAACTTTTCCGAATGCATTTTCTTTTACAACTGAACCTTAAGCAGGATAGTTACATAAGCTTTGAAATCAAAATATGGTTTATATTTTCAAAAATATAAGTATGTATATTTTTTGTGCATATCTTCCCCTGATTGATGTTTCTTCTATAAGCTAAGAACAACTACGTAATTTAGGAAAACAAAAATGGACAGAATTTCCAAATCAAACAATCAATCTTGAGAGCTCTCAGCGACTCTTTCTTGAAATTCTTTTAAAATTTTACTCGTATATCGGTCTCTATACGGCTTCCCACAACATCTTCCAGAGCAAGTCCCTTGTTTTGGTCAAAAAATATATCTACAATTATTCGAACACCTAAGTTAAAATAAGAAACTTATTTCATAACTGTTTTCTGAATTGCTTAAATATTTATATTTACCATTAGGAGTTTTCGAAATGATGGTTTTACTTTGGTATGAGACATTAGAAACAGTTAATTTGTCATCGTTATGCTGTGGTCCCAATTGAAAGATAGATTGTCGGGATTTTTTTTCTCTTGGTGCAGGCCTTGGCGGTTCTCTGGATCTTGATAGATTCATAAAACTCTTCTGATTGTCCAATGGAATTGCTGGGATATCGTTATAATTATAAGCTTCAAATCTTGAGAATTTTTGTATAATACATTTTAAATCACATTCTAGTTTACATATTTTTTTTTTTCAACCAAAAACTCACCTTGAATGTCGAGCAGTTTTTTGAGAGCCACTGCTACTCTTCGATGGACTTGTTGGTGATTGTTGACCAACCGATACACGTCTAGTTTCGTCACCATATTCAAAATCATCTTCATCCTCATCTGGTATCGTATCGATTTGATTCAAACCAAAATACGAAGATTTCGTTGGGCCAATAGATGAGAATGAGGATTTTACCGAATCTGAATTTATGGCTGTATCATATCGACGAACCATATCACGAACTTTCATTCCTTGTGAAGATTGTATTCCATTCATATTTGTGTATACTTCTTTTTTGAAATTTGGGGTTTACAGAAAGATCTGGCGGCAAAATGGTAATTTAGTTTTGTTGAAGATAAACGATTCGGCCACGAATTGAACTATCAATGCAAAATGCATAAAAAAAAAAAAAAAAAAATGTAAACAAAAATCGACTTCCCAAAAACGAGAACGTTAGAACAGTGCTCGCTATGTTTTGACTTTAAATTTAAAAAAATTAAGTTCAGAAAATAGACTTTGAAGGTAAAATCATATATTCTTTTCTTAATTTTGAGAGTTGTAAGTTGAGACGGTTGTTTCTTAGCTTTAGACTTGGTATTGAAAAATGCACCCGTAACTGCTTGTTCAGTTCTTCCCATAACGTCGAAATCATCTTCATATCCAAGTTACTGTGTGAAGGTTTAAAATATGGTGACATTCGTATATTAGCCGTGAAGTTGCACACCACTCTTACTTGTAGTAATCTTCAGGTGGTCTCGAACGTTTACATTGAAACACGTGATTCTGATAAGGCGTATCTGCTTGGCAGGGAACTAAAACTTTGACATGCCAAGGTATAGTTCGCCCTTGCTGACACTGTGATAGGCTGCTTGAAAATTGATGAAGAGTTGATGTGTATCAATGTTGTATTCTTGTTTCTGCAGAATTTGGCGTAAAGTGAAGATTTGGTCGATTTTGGATTTTCCAGATCATCTCCAGCATGAATGAAGAGCTCTGCCTATGGCCTCTCATCACTGGCAGCTTTGTTAGACTTGGGCCTGGTGGTGGCTGTCTTGATCTCACTTAAGTCGAATGAGTTGAACTCTTGATTCACTAATGGATCCAAAGGAAAAACTCCTATGAGAACCGTTTGGAAATATGAAAAAGCCACCTGTGACGGTATCAATGAATTCTTCAGGAACTTTAACTAATTACTATGCTTCCACGATAATGACTTAGACTCCAGTGCAGATATGATTACAAACCTAATTCTTTGTCATATTCTTGCATGACAAGAAATTAAGGCAACAAATACTAAAACCTCCCATAATTAGTAAAAATTGTAGGTACAAAATCTATTCCTACACTGACGTGACTCCTCCTGTACTTGAGAGTGTAAACAGTTTATGGGACGATTGATTTTTCGTACTTGTGCACTTGCCAAAGTTTTAAAAGATCTTGACACACAGAAATCCGATAGGAAGGATGATATTCCCCTTTGTTCTGAATAGGTATTCTTGTTCTTTGACGCTGGCAAAATTACTGAGTCTCCTTCCGAGTGGGTGGAATGGAGCACTTGTCCAGTTTGTCCCTAAAAAAACGAAACCTCCTCCCCCTCCAACTATCCAATTACCTGTCGAATTGCACTAACGTGCCTTCTGTCGAAGTTCATTGAAACGCAGCTCAATCTTCAGCTTAATAATTATCTTAAGGAACGAAAGCTTCATAATGATCGGCAGTATGGCTTTCCTAGCAAAAGGTCCATGGTTTATCTCACCGAACAGTGCATCAAGTCTTAACATTGTTTTGAAGAAAGTAAGATCTCAAAGGCGTTTTGATAGTTTGGCGTTAAGCTCTCTCATTTAAAATGCGTGCATTTGGTTTTGATGAATCTCTAATTTTTAGAGCTTTCTTATTTTTTTAAATGATCTTTTGTTCAAAACTTCTAATCCACTAAATTATTTAACTGACGGCAGTATCCTCAGCATTTTCGTTTTTAGATTTTCATCCTTGTTCTTCGGTTGAGGACTACAAACGGCAGCGTATAATAAGCTCATTAAATTCTGATCTTGAGAGCATTGTCCGATGGGGAATCAATAACCGCGCAGAACTTAATGCTTCGAAAAATCAATGCTGTTGCAAAACGTAACCCTCCCCCAAAGCCTCCATCCAGGGGTGGTACTTGCCTCGAGGAGACTGAACAGCTTTCAATGTTAGGTGCATCACAAACCACTTGTTAAGGAGTGACATCGCCAAGTGTTTAGGTTTCCTTCGACGATGTAAGAAGTTTTGTACCCCTTCTAATGATCTGGCTATAATTTACTAAGCTTTTGTTCGTCCAAAACTCGAGCATAAGTCTCATATTTTGGGTCGAAATCCCAATAACGTCTTGTGAACAGCTTCAAAAATTATAGGCGATCGTTCTATTAATGAGACATTTGCTATTCTTGAATACCGCCGCAAGGTCGCATGCTTATCATTGTTTTTTTTTGTTTTTTTTTTATAATAAGCGAACACTAAAAGGGTTTTATATACCTTTAATATGCCAAAGACACAGTGTGAGCATTAGAAAAAGAGGGAAGGGTTGGATAGGACGTGTCGGTGTACATTGATTCTGAATTCCTGAACATTGTAATGATAGGGAAAGATAGAGCGTGGCAAGGTGTTCCACATTCGCGTAGTACGGCTAAAAAATTAATCTCTGTACTTCATAGTACGGCCGAAGTACGATTTTTACAATATCCGTACTTCAGCTTACCCTTGAGCCCAGTTTTGGACGTACTTTCTTCTTCAGTCGCACTAAACGAATGTGGAATGCTTTACCAGAATCAGTTTTTCCAACTCATTACAATGGGCGGAAAGTCCAAACTGTCTCGAGATGACAGGGTTACTCTGTTCTTAACCTAATTTTTGACGTTCTGTAAAGTACAGAGATTCTTTTTTTAATCGCACTACACGAATGTGGAATGTTTAAGCAGACTTGATATGTCCCACTCAACCAATATGATTTGGTATCTCCTTTCTACTCCTGCCCTACTTTCCGAATTGGTCGCACTGCATTAAATAATTAGAGAATTTCACTCCCCTTTGTTCGCGAACTCATGTCTCAGGTCTTCATCACCGTTAAGCAGAAGGTTGGAATTGTCTCTCTAGATTTTAAGCATTAACTGCGACTTCACCATTGTATTTCCTTGAGCTGTGATACCTTAACTATCTTCTCATTAAGTAGAAGTAAAAGAACAGATATCGCTCTGAAGCCATGAAAGGAGTCTGGTAAAGGAAAACAGTGGTGGAATCGGCTAATATGATTGGTGATTGTCACATTTTTGACCATCATCTGTGACAACCTTTAATTTTCCATTTGGGTAAGGTGATTACAAAAAAATAACCAACATTTGGCATCACTTAAGAGGAAAAGTTTTGATTTCATAATTTACTCCGCAAATTTTACGTAGGTTAGGTTAGGTTAATGTGGCTGTGGATACAAAAACCACACACTTAGGCCAGAAGAAAGGCCCATTGTGATACCACATGAATCTAGAGAATTACTTCCCACTAGTCGAACCATTTTGAGCTTTTTATAAAGCGAAGGAGATATCTGATATCCTTTTTAGCTAGTTCACTGGGATCATCAAAAGAGTATTCTCCCAGATGAAGTATGCGTCTTCGTGAAAGAGCTGGGCAGGTGCAGAGGAGGTGAGAGATTGTTTCTTCTTCTTCCTCGTCCATGCAGCTCCTGCAGAAGTCATTTGAGGCTACACCAAGTCGTATTGCGTGTCTGCCTATAAGACAGTGTCCCGTAAGGACACCTATTAGGGAGCTAATATGAAGTCTGATTTTGGATAACAAGTCTTTAGAGCGCTTTAGGTCCGATGAAGGCCATATTAGTTTTGTGGCTGCGCATGTTGGTAAATTGTACCATCTAGAGTTTGCTATCTCGAAAGCTTTTTCTTTTAGCAGAAGTTTACATGTAGCTATCGGTATACCTATCTTCTCCCTTTCAGGTGAAATAGGTATGACGGTTCCATTTTTAGCGAGTTCATCGGCTCTACAATTTCCTGCGATGTCTCTGTGGCCCGGCACCCAGCATAGTGTTAAATTGCTGCGCCATCTCCATAAGAGACGATCGACAATCGAGGGCCGTTAGAGATTTGGTTGAGACGCCGCCGTCAAGAGACTTGATAGCAGCCTGACTGTCTGAGAAGATGCGTATATCAGAAGTTGATATCACGTTTTCTCTTAGCCAGGAGAGAACCTCTTTGATCGCTAAAATTTCCGCTTGGAAGACGCTACAATGATTAGGGAGGCGGAATGAGATGCTTAGATTAAGCTTTTCTGAGTACATACCACTACCAACTCCCTCATTTGTCTTGGATCCATCTGTATAAAAATGGATGCTTTTGTCATCCAGGAGTTTTTTATCTTCCCATTCATCCCTGGATGGAATGGATACCTGGAAGTTTTTACCAAATTGGGGTTTTGGGATAGTGTAGTCTATGTACTTTGGTATAGAACCAAAGAGGTTCAGAATGATGGAGTGCCCAACATTGTTGTTGGTCCACTGAGATGAGGCGTTGAGTCTTATGGCTGTACTCGCTGCCACTTGTTTGCTGAAAATGTCGAGGGGTGTCAGATGGAGGAGAGTGTCCAACGCTGCTGAGGGTGTGGTTCTCAAAGCCCCGCTAATGCAGTGACATGCAGTGCGTTGGACTCTGCTGAGTTTGTCGCAATATGTGACTTTCTCCAGTGCAGTCCACCACACTGCAACCCCGTACATAAGTATTGGTCGGATGACCGATGTGTATAGCCAATAAGTTATGCGAGGTTGAAAACCCCATTTGTTTCCTATGGCTTTCTTGCAAAGGAAAAGAGCTGCTGTAGCTTTTTTAACTCTTTCCTGAATATTAGGTTTCCAACTTAATTTTGTGTCCAATATCACACCAAGATATTTGGCCTCATTGTTGAAAATTAGTGGTACACCTTTTATTGAGGGAGGTACAATTTCTGGGATCTTGTATTTCCGCGTAAAAAGGACGAGGTCTGTTTTTTGAGGATTAATACTAAGTCCACAGTGATCTGCCCATCTAGTGAGCATATTGAGTGCGTTTTGGAGGAGGTCTCTCAGTGTATTAGGATGTTCTCCTATGACGGCGATAGCAACATCATCGGCATACGCAATCACTCTGTAGCCTTCTCTCTCAAGGGATATTAGTAGCTCGTTAACCACTATGTTCCACAGGAGAGGGGACAGAACACCACCTTGCGGAGTGCCTCTACTGACAGACCTTTTCGCACAAAAATCCCCCATCTTAGAGTTGATGATCCTGCTTTTTAGCATTAGATTTATCAATTCACAGAGTGAGTATTCGACGTTTAGGGTCGTCATAGCAGAAGTGATAGCGGATGTGTCAACGTTGTTAAAAGCGCCTTCAATATCTAGGAAGGCCACCATAGTATATTGTTTTTGTTCTAGGGAATATTCGATAGTTCTTACTAAGGTGTGCAAGGCTGTTTCTACCGATTTCCCTTTGCAGTAAGCATGCTGAGACATCGATAGTCTCTTATCAATGCTGTTACGTATGTGGATATCAATCAAACGTTCCAGAGTCTTGAGAATGAATGATGATAGGCTAATAGGTCTTAGATCTTTAGGGTTGACATGCGAACATTTGCCCGCCTTGGGAATGAAAACTACCTTTACTTCTCTCCATCGCTGAGGTATATGGACCATATCTAGACAACTCTTAAAAATCATCTCAATGATGGGCAGAGTTATGTCAGTCGTAAATTGTAACTCAGCTGGTATGATGTGATCTGGCCCTGGAGATTTGTAAGGTTTGAAACTGTTCAGAGCCCAAGTCAATTTCTCTTTAGTAACAAGACCTTGAGGAAAAGTTAAGTTAATACCCGACCCAGGATGGTTTGTTGTATTAACGTATTTGGAGCTATCAGAAAGTAGCAGGTTTAGCGTTTCTTCGCAAGAGTTAGTCCAAGTACCATCCAAGTTTTTAAGACAACTAGGCATGGTTGGATTTGTCGAGAGAATCTTTCTTATCCTTGATGCCTCCGAGGATTCTTCTATTGAGCTACAGAAGGATCTCCAAGAGGATCTTTTGGCTATTCTCAATTCCTGTTTATATTTTTTGAGGGATTCCTTATAGGAGTCCCAGTCTTGTGGATGTCTAGTCTTTTTTGCACGATTAAAAAGCCTTCTACAGCCTTTCCGGAGTAAACCCAGTTCAGCAGCCCACCAATATGGTTTCTTCTTTCCCCGCACTGTAGTGAGGGGGCAGGCAGTTTCCATGGCTTTATTAAGGGCTGTTGTAAGCTCGTCGACTTTTTGATCGAGTTCAAAAGCGCATAAGGGCGGATCATAAAGTTCTGGTTTAATCAGATTCTTCAGAGTTGCCCTATATTTTGGCCAATCTGTTTTCCTATAGTTTCGGAATTGGATCGGTTTTGGAAACTCTTCAATAAGTGTGAATTGGATGTATCTATGATCGGAGAACGAGTGCTCCTTTGATACTCTCCAATTCAATATTTTATTTGAGAGATGTAAAGAGACAAGAGTCATATCTAAAACTTCTTGTCGATTTTTAGTAACGAAGGTTGGTTCACTACCTACGTTACATACTACCAGATTAGTTGTTAAAATATAATCAAAAAGAGACTCACCTCTGTCATTTATATCGGTACTACCCCACGTAGTATGGTGCGCATTGGCGTCACAACCGATAATTATGTTGGTTTTAAGTCTTGTTGATTCAGCGACCGTCCTCTCCAGAGTGGTACCAGGTAGTGGGCCCTGGTGGTCGTGGCCCAAATACGCTGATACCAGCCAGTAGGTATGGTTGTCTATTACCATACTGGCTGTGGTGACGTCTTTATCACTGAAATTAGGGAGTAAACATTTTACGTAGATATGATCACAAAAATGTGTCTTTTGTGACTGTCATCTATTACAAATCATGTAAGCCGATTTCATCCCAGAATTGCGATGAAAACATGACTAATAGCTGTTGATTTTTGACATTTGAAAACTAATTATGAAAAGAGTTCAAAAACCAACAACCATGGAGGCATCATTTTGTTACCTTGTATAATGTTGTTTGTTTTTTAAATTGCTCCGAACCCCAAGTGATAATTTCCCTAATTATATATGTATGCATGTATTATTTAAGGTGCATTCTTTGGCTTGTATTAAATTATGGGTAGGTATGTAGTATGTACCCAATTATTTAATTAACCATTTCTGTGTAGGACTTTGTTGATATTGTTTATTATTATTATTTGATTAATTTCGATAATAGCCTACTAAATCTTAAACGTTTGTCTTTTTTATTTGCTTTATCCATAAATAACCTTGAACAATTTATTAATTTTCATTTTTGTTTTGATTAATTGAGGAATTTTATTTATAATGTGTATGGGTAGAAAAATTGTTGAAGATAATTGTGAATTAACCTATGTATATCTCTTTATGTCAACGCTCATGCTAATGCTAACTCAACTTAATGTCATTTAGTAGACCAGTCAATGAATTCTCTTTCTTACTACATATTTTTATACCTTTTGTTAATCACTTGCTAATAAACTCTCGAACAGAACACTTGACTTTTTATTTAACGGCTCAACAGGTTATGGGCCCAGGTTGTTCGCTTAGTAAAGTCAAGTATAGCGTTTTTTGTTAAATCAATTAGCGGTTTATTTTAATTTTGATTAAAGTTCGAGTAGAAGTAAATTTGTAATTATGAGTTCGTCTCATTATCAAATTGAAAAGTTGGATGACCACAACTATGATGGTTGGTCTGTCCAAATGAGAAGTGTGCTCATAATTTCTAATTTATGGAGTTATGTGAACGGTAGCACAGTGAAGCAGGAGGCTATGACTCCAGCTCAAGTCTCAGAGTGGGATTCCAAAGATGGTAAAGCTCTTGCTAACATTATTTTAAATATAAAATCGTCTCAGGTGATCCACGTAAAACATTGTCTCACTTCGAAGTCTGCATGGGACAATTTGAAGGCAGTACATCAACCACGTGGTCCCGCAAGAAAGATCACACTTTTTAAGCAACTGTTACACATGAAGCTAGGAGAAAAGGAAAGTATGCCTGAATATGTGAATCGATTTACAGACATTGTCGAAAAACTCTCTGAAATTGAATTTACAATTAATGATGAACTGCTTGTGATAATTTTGCTTTCAAGTCTCCCAAAATGTTTGGAGAGCTTTGTTGTTGCCATGGAGGCTCGCGATACGCTACCAGATTTGAGTTCTCTGAAAGTAAAGCTTCTGGAGGAGGGAGATCGTCGTTTAGACAAGGGAGAACTTGTCGGGAAAGATGATGTAGGTTTTGAGCAAGCTTACGCAGTACGATCTAGTAGTAAACCAAAATTTGTCCACAAAAAGAGGTTTTTCGGAAAATGTTATAACTGCGGGAAGAGGGGGCATTTTGCGTCAAAGTGTTCGGAGCCAAGGAAGTCCTATGAGCATAAGTCAGTTGCTTCTTTTTCCATGTTGTCGGCTTCTCATAACAACGTGCTTGGACCACAATACTGGTGTATCGATAGCGGTGCAACCTCACATATATGTTGCGATGAGTCGTTATTTATTACAATGCGCGAGTGCGGGGAACAAATAAAATTAGCTGGTGATAATCATATAACGGCCAGTGGCGTTGGTACTGTTGTTCTCAAAACGGAATTTTGTGAGCTAAGATTACAAAACGTTCTTTTTGTTCCTGGTCTAAAAGCTAATTTTATTTCGGTAAGCAAGGCAATAGAAAATGGCTGCCATGTTAAGTTCACCAAAGATAGTGCCATAATAAAAAAGAAAGATGAAACAATTTTGATTGCATGCTTAGAAAATGATCTTTTTGTGTTTAAGTATCGTCAATCCAAGATTTTATATGCATGCAACTCGAATGTAAGTAATTTTAAGAAATGGCATGATAGATACGGCCACCTTAACGTCAACAGCATGCGTAATGTATATTCAAAGAAGATGGTTAATGGGTTCTCACCAGGTAATGCCCAACAAAATTTCCAATGTAAGATTTGCATGAAAGGAAAAATGTGTGCTAAGCCTTTTCCGAATGAGTCACTTACCAGGTCAAACAATATATTAGAACTCATTCATACCGATATTTGTGGGCCTATGAAAAGGGTTTCACTCGAAGGAGCGAGGTATTTCGTGACATTCATTGATGATAGATCACGCAAAATGTTTGTCTATTTTATGAAAGCAAAGAGTGAAGTTTTTGAGATTTTTCGAAAATTCAAGTCTTTGGTAGAACGCGAAACTGGAAAGGTTATAAAAACTCTGAGAAGTGACAACGCAAGTGAGTACCGTAGCCAAGATTTCACGAATTATTTGGAGTACCATGGAGTTGGTCGACAGTTCTCTGTAGTTTACACTCCGCAACAAAATGGAGTTGCAGAAAGGGCCAACAGAACAATCGTAGAGATGGCGAGATGCATGCTCATTCAATCTGGGCTTGATGAATATATGTGGGCTGAGGCTGTGAACACGGCAGTGTACCTAAGAAATCGATGCCCAACGAAAATTCTAGAAGACGTCACTCCAGAAGAAGTGTGGACCCGTCAGAAGCCGAATGTTAGCCACCTGAGAACCTTTGGCTGTACTGCCATAGCCCTAAATAAATCTAAATCTTTTTCAAAATTTCAGCCCAAAGGTGAAGAATATCTGATGGTTGGTTACTCTGGAACGTCGAAGGCATATCGATTGTACGATAGAATAAGAAGAAAGGTTATTGAGCGAAGAGATGTTTCGTTTATTGAAACCGAACACACTAATGGTAATTTTGATGATTCTGGGGGCTTTTTGCTGGAAGTAGACAATGAAGATATTGAATGTAACAAACTGCAAAGTGAAATTGATGCTCAAGAACAAAAAATCATATTACAAGCCGAAGAGAAAGAAGAAGATGAAAATAGAGACGTTCAATGCCAACAAGAAACCTCCAGTTCCATAAAAGCCAATCGATATCCAAAGCGAAAACGGTCGATTACCAGCAGTGACGAAGATGATAACAAGACGCCGACGACGACGACGCCGACGACGGTTGTTAGAGGTAGGCCGAAGATTATCAGAACCGGTAAGCGCGGAAGACCAAGAAAGCAATTTAATGTTTTAAATAGTATTGAAACAACAAATAACATTATCATTCCACAAACCATGTCCGAAGCTTTAGCACTTCCCGAGTCTTTGATGTGGAAACAAGCAGTAGATGAGGAATATAAGAATCTCATATCCAACAATACATGGGATTTAGTTGAGCTTCCTGAAGGTCAAAAACCTATAGGCTGTCGATGGGTTTTTACGGTGAAGAATGATGAACATGGTACACTTCAAAGATTTAAGGCGCGGCTGGTAGCTAAAGGTTTCAGTCAGATTTTTGGAATCAATTATAAAGAAACTTTTTCACCAGTGATAAGATATTCCACAATTCGAATCATCCTTGCCTTAGCTGTTGAAAAGAAGCTTTTTCTCCACCAAATGGACGTGTCGTCTGCGTATTTGAATGGAGAACTTCAAGAAGACGTGTATATGGAACAACCGGAGTATTTTGGTAAACCGAAGAATCCCGAGAAGGTTTTGAAACTGAGAAAGGCTTTATATGGTTTAAAGCAATCAGGGAGAGCATGGAATGAAAAGCTCGATTCCATATTAAAGAAAATTGGATATCACAAATGTACAAGCGAATGTTGCGTTTACGTGGCACATAATGATGATGATCTAAGAATCATTGCAGTTTATGTTGATGATTTTATTCTTGCTGCAAGGTGCGAAGAATCGATTCAACAGATGAAAACACAACTTAAAAAGGAGTTTAAGGTCGTCGATAATGGTCCATTACATCATTTTCTGGGCTTTGAAATAAGTCGTGAAGGAGACACTGGACCGATCTCAATTTGTCAAAATCAGCTTATTTTGAATCTTTTACGGGAAACTGGAATGACAGAATGCAGACAAAACCAAACTCCGTTAGAGCCTGGGCAGCAGTTTGGATGTCAAGATGAAAACTGTAAGCGAGCTGACAGAGAACAATACCAGTCCATTATCGGGTCATTAACTTACTTGTCGATTTCAACACGGCCGGATATCATTCATTCGGTTAGCAAATTGTCACGTTTTAATTCGGATCCACACGAGGAACACTTTACAGCAGTCAAACACTTATTAAGGTACCTAAACTGCACTAACTATAAATTGTATTATTATCCTACAGGGAAACAGCTCGAAGGGTTTGTTGATGCTGATTGGGGTGCAGACGTTGTTGACCGAAAGTCGTACACTGGCTTTGTGTTTATGCTTGCTGGAGCTGCCATATCTTGGGAGTCCAAGAAGCAACAAACTGTGGCACTAATCAGTACCGAGGCGGAGTACATGGCCTTATCCGCATCGGCTAAAGAAGCTGTTTATCTAAAGAGATTGGTATGTGAGCTTGGAGGCGGCGAGTTTGCTACATCGAATATTGTTTTGAACGGTGATAACCTCAGTGCTCAACAGCTTGTGAAGAACCCTGTTCACCATCCTCGGAGCAAGCACATCGATATTAAATATCACCATATAAGAGAGGTATACAACAACGGTGCCATCAACCTGAACTACATTCCAACAAATGACATGATAGCAGATGTCTTAACAAAAAATCTACAAAAAGTGAAACATCATAGATTTTGTAAACTTTTAGGACTTATTTAGTTCAAGATTTCGTATGTACCTATGTATTTCTTTTTATTATTAGAAGCATATGTCAAAATGAAGTTAAAATTAATTTTGTAATTCGCGTTGAGGGAGAGTGTTGAAGATAATTGTGAATTAACCTATGTATGTATATCTCTTTATGTCAACGCTCATGCTAATGCTAACTCAACTTAATGTCATTTAGTAGACCAGTCAATGAATTCTCTTTCTTACTACATATTTTTATACCTTTTGTTAATCACTTGCTAATAAACTCTCGAACAGAACACTTGACTTTTTATTTAACGGCTCAACAAAAATAGTTATGATTAATTGTATAAAAATTGACTGACAAAGAAGAATCTATTTTTTGTTTGTTTTTGTTAGATTTTTCTTCTAGGTAAGTTATAAAAGTAGGTATACAAAAGCACGTGGATAAGACCTAAAATATTGATAATCATCAAAATTGTTAGACATCGTAAATTCTTTTGATGCCAATGACACTAACTTGATTTGTTTATTTTTTCTGTATTAGATGTATTTTTTTTTTATTAATTTTTATTTTGATTAAGTGACTATTTGCATGTTATCCATGTTTTGATTAGTAATTTTTCTTCTATAAATTTGATTCCTTAATCATTAGTTAAATTATAGAATAAAGGCCTAAATAATAAATCATGTTGATTAGATACTTTCATAAAAATAAATATTAGGTACATTAAAATTCGACGTCATTCACACGAATATCCAATACATCACAATTATAATTATTGTCTAAATGAATATTTTAAAAATACATATGACATGATTATTAAGCATCTTCTATATGGATCCGGATCTCTAGAAAATAAACAATGATTCAAATGGTTCAATAAATCGAAAACACACATTTTTATTTAGGTATTTATCTTGATAGCTTTAGGCCTATTTGCTGCTAAACGAAACTTTAATACTTAAGTTGAAAAAAAGCTTTTTTTAGTAATTGCTAGTTTTCACTAGTTTATGCCATTTGCTTCCGATAGCTTGAGGTTGTAGTTTAATAACTTACTTAACTATAAACGTGTATGAGCCATACATTTTAAAACCAGAAGAAAACTTTTAGGGAATTAGTAGGAATTTCGACCATCTACATATGTATGTATATACAAAATAATTGGTAATCTGAATAAAGTACGCATTGATTTCGGGAATTCAGTTTTATTTACTTTCCCCTTGGATGTTATTTTAATCATTCCAATTTGTCAAATTGAAAATTTTGACTTTCCTCGAATTTTCAAGGTCCCTAGAATCTGGATCAATGGTTTTTAAAGAGATTTCTGTCCATGACATTCGAGATTCCTTGCTGTCATGTTTTGACTATTTGGAATTAAGTTGATATCAACATTGTTGAAAACGTTTTTTCCCCAGAAAGCTCGTCGGATTGTATGAAGGACAGGGCATGTTCCTAGGAAATGCGTTACAATTTCGGTTTCTTGCAAATTGCATAATGTGCACTGAGTGTTGTCGTTGGAACAGTGTTGTTGGTAGTTTCAATGCAACAATTCCCTTCTGGTTTTGATAAGTAAGGCTATTGTACTGATAAGATATCGATCGGCGAAATTATTGTTCACACTCATGCCGTAGGATAGGATAGAATAGGATTCGGGACTCACTTTCCAAGCAATAGTGAGCATAAAGTTATCCAATCCTTCATGCCTGATTCTAGTAACTGGATGTCATGCCCAAGACCAAGTCGAGTCGACTCTTCAGAGAATAGGGATTTCCGAGAAAGCAGATAGTAAAAAAAGTAGTACCCGTGGCATTATGGTAAGTGTGTTGGACTGTCATGCCAGAAGTCTTGGGTTCGATCCCTGCCTATGCCATCGAAAGTTTTTTTTCACGGGTACTGCCTGTTGCGAGGAATTGACAAATTCTCCAAGAGTAGTTCTTGTCATGAAAAGTGCTTTCTCAAGTAAGCCGTTCGGATTCGGATTCGACTTAAAGCTGTAGGTCCCCTCCATTCCTGACAACAGTATTGGCACATATGAATGGTTGAGAGTTGTAAGTCACTAGGCCCTAGTTCTCAAAAGACTGTTGCGCCATCCAAGCAGATGTCTAACGATTATATAGTGTGATGCCACTCCTGCTTCTAGGTGGAGCATATAGATAGGTGTATTTTCAGGGAGCCAGAACATTTTTTTGATAAAGTATCTCAAAAGTTTGTCTACCTCCTCATACTGATAAAATCCCCATACCTGGCCACCATAGCATAATATCGATCGCATTACGGCCTAAAATAGTTTGAAACTTTAGACTGTTTTCCAATTGCAGTTGATAGCTTTTTTCGAATCGATTAGCTTCGCCTTCAAATGTTTTTGGAGATACAGCGATGGCGTTATGATAACCCCCAAATATTTACACTACCTCACAACCTCGAGATCTACATTTTCCAATTTCCATTTTTCTTCTTTTGCATATCGTCCTGTTCCGTTGCGAAAAATCACTACCTTTGATTTATTGGTACGAGTATAAACAGTCAGATTCTTTAGGTTACAGTATAATTGGAGTTTGTTTATCATTATTTGCAGCATATTTGGAGCCTTTGCAAACATGACAACATCATCTGCATATAAAAGTGCTGTAATTGTGCCGCCGGGAATAACTAATACCACCGGGTAAAAACGAAGTAAAACCAAATTAAAAATTATGTTCTTTCGGAAGCTTTCCGGAAATTCATCGCTCATGAAGATGTACTCGTAGTTTTATGCATCTGTTAGTTTTATCAAAAAGTTTTCTGAAATGTATGAACTTATAAAATTCATAGGGAACTCGACCGTCTCCTGGAGCTTTTCTTTGTTGCTACATCTGTGAGGGACAGTCACCACTTATTGAATTGTGAATGCTTGATCCAGAATTTCGTTTTCGCAACAAGAATAAGCAAAGGTCTTTCTAGAATACAAAGTAACCGATGAAAGTAATCTGCTAATATTCCTGTACTAGTTTCTGTTTTCTTAACGTAAGATATCCCATTTAGTTCTAGCACTTATTTCTAAAAAGAGCAGCTGTCTGTTACTACGTTCAGCCTAATCATGAGGGATATGGAATATTGTTTTTGTTTTTCCTTGCAGAGATTTTTGTTAGCAACATTTACGTTTTCGTACACAACTCGTATTTTTGCTGAGTTTGTATTGATTGTTCTGACTATCTTAAGCAACCTGAAAGATTTTCTGCTAGCTGCTTCACATTCTGCATTAAACATGGGTTCCTCCAGTTCTTTTGCCTACGGTTTGTTTGGAACTGTTGGGCGGCTTATTCGACCGAAGCAACTACTAAACTCTCAATGCTTTAATTAGAGTCTTTAAGGAACACTTGTAATTTAATGGGAAAAAAAACCAACAATGTTCTTAAAGAAAATTGAACTTTTATTGCAGTCGCGTTAATTTGTTCAGCAAGAATATAAAACTCCTTAATGACCGCAAACATTAGAAAAAATAAAACAAAACAAAAACGATTTTTCTTTTACATTTTATTTGGATGCATTTCAAACCAATTGTGGTTCATCATCAGCAATACA
Organism: Eupeodes latifasciatus; assembly: GCA_920104205.1. Classification (NCBI taxonomy): domain Eukaryota; kingdom Metazoa; phylum Arthropoda; class Insecta; order Diptera; family Syrphidae; genus Eupeodes; species Eupeodes latifasciatus. The sequence continues at coordinate 70,096,195 of OV049924.1, read as the reverse complement.
CTAATCTGACAAAGAAAAGTAAGAAAAAGAAAGTACAAAAAGTAAAGAAGAAAAAGAAAATTGAAGAAAGCTTTACATATAACAATTAGAGTAAAAGAGAACATTTAGATTAAATTAAACAAAGGTGACATAATATTGCCATTATCACTGTTCATGACATTGTTGTTGTTGTTGATGTAAAGACTTTCATATGCATCAAGTCGGCGGTTGTTGGTAACATGTTTTATCAGCTTTACATCTTCCAATCTCACATTGAAATGGTTGTTGGCGAGGGCGTGTGCAGCGACGGAGGATTTTTCGGGTCTGTTGTACTTGATGTGATTCGAGTGTTCGTTGAATCGGACACCAATACTTCGTTTTGTCTGGCCGATGCCCGCCGCCGGCCCATAAACCACACCAAACCGTAATTTTTTCGGAATGCAATGATGAGTCATGGAGTAGGTGTGGATTGCTGCCTGACCAATACCGCATATAGCCTCAGCGGCAGCAATATTCTCGACACTACGGAAACTTCTTTGTCTCACTGGCACGGGAACATTTTGTATTGTGTCTGTGGATTCAAATTTTTCCACTAGACGCATAATTTTTGATCTCCTAGGACGATTATGAAGACCATAAATTGGATGTAGCGTTCTTAACGTTGAGGCCAATGACTCCGAATTTCGGTAGTAAATTTTAACAATTTCTACTCGTTATTGGCTCGTATATATCTTTCCATCATAAAATAGCAAACCTTACTGAAGAGAAATGTCAAAAGAACGGCGTCGTTTGCTGTCCCTGTCGCTCTACTTTTGTAGCGTCCCTATTAAAAAACCCTGTACCTTGATCTTGTATGGGTGTAAACCAAGATTAGCCATTGTTTGGTTAGAGCGAATTCTTGTTATTGAGAACGCCATTTCATTGACTGATTTGGATCATTTGCTTTGAAAATAAGTTGTCTCACCGACATGATCCAAATTTTGAGTTCACGGAATAAATTGACAGTTCTATGACTAGTGAAAGGATGCGTTCACAAATTCAATTCAAAGTTGTCAAGTTCTTTATTATAAAAACCGATATTTCATTTTTTAATAATAATTACCTGAAAATTTTATTGGCAAGGTTTTTACTTTTTATTTGAGAATTTTGTATTATGGCCACAAATAAATACAATAAGTTTAGGGTTATCCGTTTTGTGGTTTCAAAAGTAAACGTAAATAAAACAAATATAAAAATTTGTTTGCATGGTATTTCTTTTTTATTATAAAGTTTGAATGTTGATATTATGTGTGAAACACTTCATAATTTAAATGACTACCACGCGAATTGTTGCAAGCATCCATTTGTTTGAGGTAATTTTCGACCACTTTTTGACACATATTGGGCGGTATCTCCGCCATAACTTAACGAATGTTAGTTTCTTAGTGCTCAAGAAGTAAAAGTTTATCTGCATCAACACTGTCTTTTGCGTAGCCTCACAAAAAAAAGTCCAGCGGTGTCAATTTGCATGATCTTGGTGTCCAGTTTGGTATCGCCACGACGAGAAATTACGCGGCCAGGAAATGTCTCTTGCAATAAAGCCATATTCGCTCAAATTGTGTGGCATGTGGCACCGTCTTGTTGAAACATCAAATTCTCCAAGTTGTAATTCAATAGCAGGCAAAAATAAGTCGATTATCATGTGACCATAACGCTCAGAATTGACGATGACAGTTGTTCCATCGTCGTTTTCTAAGAAATAAGGTTCAATCACACTTCCGAACCAAAGAGCGCACCAAACTGTAACTTTTTGTGGATGTAATGGCCTCTCTTTAATTACTTGAGGATTCTCAGAACTCCAAATACGACAATTTTGTTTATTAACATACCCAGCGAGTGAGAAATGTGCTTCGTCGCTGAAGAAAATTTTGTTCGAAAAATAGCCGACAACCGCCTGTTGTTCAAGAACCTATTCGACGTATGTACGACGTTGTGAATGGTCAGCTGGCTTCAGTTGTTTTGTGAGCTGGACCTTTTATGGATCTAGGTGTAGATCCAAATGCAAAATACGTCATAATGTACCTTAAGACAGTCCTAATTCCTGAGAACGACGAAGAATCGACACATTTTTGTCTTTGGCAACACTTTCACATACAGCAGCGATATTTTCAGTGGTACGAACGTAACGATGATGCTCAGGCCTTACAATATCTATTAACAGTCCAGTCTCTTCAAATTTCTTCAGAATTTTGCCAATTGCTTGCGAAGTTGGACGATTATGTAAACCATGAACTCCTCTTAAAGTATGATAATATGTGGCTGTGGTAGGAATCACCATTTTTGTAGTATTTTTAAGCGATCCATTTTTGTAAATATCAGACTTTCAACTGAAAAAAAAATAGGTTTAACAACTTAGTTTGACAGATGTCGAATTCCAAATGGATTACCCGTTCCTTCTGTAGCAGTTAAAAATTAAAGGACCCGTTAGTTTGGCCTTGGACCCCAAAAATAAGGCGATGTAATTGAAAAAACACTGCCCAGTCGTCATTTGGAAATTAATGTCTTCAAACAAATTATTGTAGCAGTCACTAATAATTTCAATAAAATCCCGTTTCTGTGATTTCGAAATATTTTGTAGTATATTTGACAAAAAAAAATTCCCCAAGAAGCTTTTTATTTTGTCTTCCAAAGGCCTTCGGTCTGTTTTAAAACTTTAAACTATTTTCTTCATTAAAGTCTTTAAACAAATGCCTATTGTTGCTTCTGAAGAAAAATACCTATTTCTTTGATGTATAAGAAAATTTATTATCTCGAAGGTTATAATTCCCACGTCTTTACCATTATACCATTTTAAGAAAACAAAACTTTTGCAGCTGTAGGTAAAGCTCGTGTCTTAACATGGTTCATATTCTTATATCTTATAAATTTCTACAATCGATCAACTCTCGAAACGTCAAGTACCTTACCTACTTCTATGTTCGTTTAACTTTGTCGTGCTTACACTTATGTACATATAAAATTTTAAATTCTAAATAATTAAGTTCGCCTACAAAGCGCTTTAAACTCAAGCATATCGATTTAAATCTATTACATACTTGTATGTACATATATAAATACAAAGTATCTAGAAATAGATTCTTTGGTGTCTCTATGGGTTAAAATAATGAGTGTCTTTTTTATTACACAAACAAACAATGTAACCTAACCATAAATTTATTATTAAACTCCTACTCGTGTGCCATTTAGTATTTTTTTTTTTTCAAAAATATATTTCTTGTTGCTTATTCTGGTACCAGCCGACAAAACTTCAAGAACGCATTTAACTTTTCAACTTGTTGTTTTTTTTAACTTAAATGACACACCATAACGTTCAATGATCATTGAGAATCTCATTTAACATAATATTTTTGTTTTGTATTTCATAAATTGATAGTAAATGTGACTTGAAATGATGTAAACAATCCATTTATAGACAACATTTCGAAACCGCAACGGCAGACGCATAGACCCACACATTTCGTTTACTCGTATGTTTTTGAATTTGAAGACGAACGAACGAACAAAAATTGACACAGTATCTACATTTTTAAACTTGTATCTATCTTTGAAAAATGTTCTTTAAGCAAATGATGAATCTTTAAGGTTTTGAATCTTGTTGTTGTTTTATGTATGTATGTATATTTATTTATATACAAATTAATTAAATTCATTAGACGAACAACAAAGATAAAAAGATTCCGGTTTGTCTGATGTTAGATGAATCATTAAAAACAAGTATCTTAAGTTTTAATATTAGATTTTTCGGATGACATAATCAATAGTACGCCACATATTGTATCGACACTTGTTTGTTTGTTCGTTTGTTTGTTCTTGAGCTCATCGTCTATGAATCACAACTTGTAGATGGTCTTGAGTTTTTCCTAAAGCATATAAATCAGCGATAATACTTCGGATTTGTTTAAGAAGAACAACAACTACAAGAATACAAACTTGAAAAATGCAAAACCGATTTGTTTGAAACAAAAAACAAAACTGATAGGCACTTGTAAGATCAAAGGTTAGCTAAAAAAAAAAAAACTTAAAACCTGTCAAATAAGAATTTTAAAATGAGGACACCTTTAAAATAACGTTTGTCGTTAAAGTTTATCTTTAATAAAATCTCTGTATCTTAAATTTAATAATTTATGCTTGTCTTCGGTTCCAAGTGGTGATATGCCATTTTCAACGGACAAAAATATACATAAGACAATTGTAACTTCATTGTGTGTTGTCGGATTTACGTGCCTACAGTAGGTAAGGATTTTTGAAAATACCTAAATAACTTACAAATTAAAGTCTAAAATAAATGAATGGCTTCGTATAAAGCCTAAAGCTCATTAGCTCAACAACTCTCTCTATCTTATGTAAATGTAGCACTATGCATTGAACTGGCCTAGATGTAACGTTAGTTCGTTTCAGATGTTAAAAAGTTTAAATTTTGTTCGTTTACATTTGTTAAGGCAGATCTGAATCAAAGTCTAATACGCTGTGCTAAAACAACCTTTCAAAAATCATCACCACATCTTTAATCAAAATTTGACATTTGAAATTACTGCAAATGGAAATATACACTTATTAAAAAAATAATTGATAAAAGCTTATTTTTAACTTGAATATTTCGAGAAATGAAAGTAATAATAACTCAATAATTATATCTTTGTAAACAAAATTTGCTATAAAAAATCCAATTGGAAAATCCACTCTTTAAAAGAACGAAGCTGAGCAACGTGGCGTTAATCGCATGCTGTATTTTAGAATAAAAAAGGTTACGTATAGTGAGTCAACTTAAAAAGATATAAATATGCAGTCACGCTGTCTGCTCTTATCAGTCTTTAGTGTGATATCTTCTTCAAAAAATAGGCTAAATAAAACTGACAAATCGGACTAGTAGTTCCTGAGATTAGCTCGTTCAAACACACAAACAAACAAACAAACATTTTAGCTTTAAAGTAAGTATAATTAGTATTATAAGAAATAAAAAACTTCAGAAAGAATGCTTCTAAAAATTGTTTTGAAAATGGTTTATGACTTTCGATTAGCTCGAAAACTATTTTGAAATGTGTTTTTTAACTTCCCATAGGAAGTTATTGTAATGGGTCCGATTTGTCAAATTGAAAATTTTGACATTTCTCGACGTTTCAAGGTCCCTAGAGTCGAAATAAAAGATTTTTAGAAAGATGGCTGTGCGTGCGTGTGTACGTACGTTCGTATGTCCGTATGTCCGTATGTCCGTATGTCCGTATGTCCGTATGTCCGTATGTCCGTATGTCCGTATGTCCGTACGTTCGTGACGTTTTTTCGTCGTCCATAGCTCAAGAACCAGAAGAGATATCGACTTCAAATAAATTTTGTTATACAGATAATAAGGCAGAAAGATGCAGAAAGGGCTCTCAAGAAAATTGCGTAGGTGGTTTTTTTTACCATAGCAGTTTTAAAAAAAAGGTGAAAATTTTGGTTAAACCTAAATATCTCATGAACCAATGACGCTAGAGACTTGAATTAAATTTTATATTATATATTTTAACGTGATACACAAGAAGTATATTTTTGGAAAAAAAATCCAATTAACGGTTTTTTTTATAAATAAAAAAACTGAAAAAAAAATTTGTCACCTCGAAAATTTTACGACCAAAATATGATTTCATCTCCAAAACAATTTTGTGCAACGAAGAATAATGTTTTTGACATCTGATAAAATTTTGAGAAAAATCTAATTAACAGTTGTTTTTATAAAAAATAAAAACCTTAAAAAAAACATTACTCAAAGTTGGTAAAAATTGAATTTCGACTCAAATATCTTTACATTAACTTGAGATTAAGGCTTCAAACTTATTTTATCTTATAAGAAATATTGTTTTCAACATTCTGAAAAATGTTGAGAAAAATCGAATTGACAGTTTTTTTTTACAAAAAATAAAAACCCCAAAAAAAATTTTTTTTTAAAAGTTGGTAAAAATTGATTTTCGACTCAAATATCTTTTCAAAACTTTGAGATATTGGCTTTAAACTACTTTAATCTTTCAAAAAATATTGTTGTCAACATTCAGTAAAATTTTGAAAAAAATTGAATTGACAATTTTTTTACAAAAAATTAAAAACCGAAAAACAAATTTTAAATTTAACAAAAGTTGGTAAAAATTGATTTTCGACTCAAATATCTTTTCAAAAATTTGAGATAATGGCTTCTATTTAATTTTAACTTATAAGAAATATTGTTTTCAACATTCGATAAAATTTTGAGAAAAATCGAATTGACAGTTTTTTTCTTACAAAAAAAACCTAAAGAAAACAATACTAAAACTTGGTAAAAATGTATTTCGGCTCAAATAACTTTTCAAAAATTAAAAATATTGGCTTCAAACTTATTTTATTTCACAGAAAATATTGTTTTCGATATTCAGTAATTTTTTTTATAAAAATCCAACAGTCCGTTTTTTTCATAAAAAAATAAAATCTACAAAAAATAGTACGCAAATTTGGTAAAAATTGATACATATAGACAAACTTTTAAGCAAGACAAATCGACAGACGGGATGGGAAGTTATCAGTGTGGGTCGCATCCCAGCCTCTATTTAAAACTGAATTCATTAAGTCAGAAAAATGGTGTCATATTTTATTGCATATACATATACATGCCCTAGTACTAAGGGAAATGAAGAGCCATGATCCTTAGCAGAAAAGCGGTTACAACTTCATGGTTGTGAATTAAGTTTAAATACTTAGTAATGTCAAAATTGTCTTATCTTTAATCCTTATGGCTTGTTGTCTTAAACGTTAACTTTTCTGGAAACTATCAATATGATTGGCATGTTCTTGAATAGTTCAAGGGAATGCAGAAAAGTTGAACACAAGGAGTTAAAGCTAAAAACACACAGTTTTTTTTACGGGTACTGCCTCTTGCGAGGAATTGAAATTTTCTCCAAGAGTAATTCTTGTCTTGAAAAGTGCTTTCTCAAACTAGCCGTTCGGATTCGTCTTAAAACTGTAGGTCCCCTCCATCCCTGAGAACATTACTTACATTACAGTAGGCCCTAGTTCTGTTGTTTAAATAGTTATGTGTAAATATTGAAAAAAAAAATAAATTTTGAAGGCTCTTAGTTAAAGTAAATTGCTTTTACTCAGGCACAATTTTTGTTTTCTTTCTTCATCGTATCATTTCGTTTAAAAGAATTGTTGTCTTACAAAGAGAAATCTTGTATAAACTAACAAAATTATTCTGATTAAAAGTCATTATTTTAACCAAATCGTCTGAATCACTTGTTTTCTTAAATTTCGTGTGCCTAATTATTGCTATTTTAACGGAACACTGTGAATTTTAAAGTAATTTTGCATTCGAACTATTGAATAATTTACTTTAATTTTATATTTGCATCCAAATTTGCACTTGAAATATCTTAAAATTTAACAAATATGTATAATATACCTATAGATATGTGCATACTTGTGGTACATAACAAGCCTCTAAATTTAATAATGAATAGAATAAATTAACCAATTTAAATTTAGTATTTATTTGAATTTAATGTTTTTTTTTTCCAAAGTCTGATCTTTAAATGCAATTTATTTAATTTATGATGAAGAAAACGAAGAGTTATTAAAATTTCTTTTTTTTTATATTATTTTCATATTCTTTTATTGTTTTGTATAAATTGTTCTAGAATTAAATTCTTATTCAAAATTTAAATGTATCTATTCTATATGGCTATTTGTTTATTTTAGGTGTGGTATTTTTCCATTATTATTTATTTCAATCCGATGATCAACATGATAGTCGGCATAAGATCCTGTTCTTAAGAATATAATCCACTGCAATTTAAATTTAAATTAAATTTATTGAATATGATTTTTTGTCAGAATTTTAACAAAAAGAAATACATAAACTACAAAAAGCTGCTCGTGTCATTCAAGGTTAAGCATTTAAGAATTTGTTTACAAACACATAACTGGATTGTCAGAGTTTTTGTTTTGTTCATTTTTCGAAATGCAATATTATCAAGTTTTATGAATAAATGTTTAGGTATATAAGCTTCACCAAGCAAAAATCTTACATATATTAAGAGAATTTAAATAAAAAATATTATACAATTTTTGTAAATTTTCTAATGGTCAGTTAAAATTTGAAGCACAGATTTTGACCAAAAGTAAAATATTTGTATTTATTTCTGTTTTCCATTTTTAGTGTTAAGGTATAAGAAAACTGTCAATTGATTTATTTTAAAAATATGTACATATCAATACTGTGAAGTTCAAACATTTGAAAATGCGTAGAGTAACATTAATTTTAAGTCCGTAAGAAATTTTTGTTTCTGACATATTTTAGACAATACAAAATTAGTAGAGTAAAAAATCAAACCTCGGAATTTCCTTTTGCACAACTCAAGAATATTAAAACAAAATATATTCGGAGTCGATATATCTTCTTGTTCTCGAGATATGTTCAAAGAAATAACGTATCTATATAATAACGTATGAACGATGAATTAAGATTTTTAATACCTTGAAAATTTCAGAAATGTTTAAATTTTTAAATTAGAAAATTTGGGTTGATTTTAATAACACCCAAAGCTAAAGTAAAAATATGCGCGATTTATACTTTGGTAAACCGCATTGCTGTTAAAAAATTGTTGTTTTTTTTAGAATTTTGTAAGAAAAGCTGACGAAATAAGCTTTTTTTAAGATCTTTTTGCACTTCAATTTACAATTTTTACTTGCCACATATAGGAACTATGTGGCATGTATTGCATTCGTAAAAAATTTCGAACTTGAGATTTTAATCAAACATGACATTATAATAGTAAAGAATTCTAAAACAAAGGGGTGTCCTAATTCCATTCATCTACGTCTGTCTGTCTGTCTGTCCTCGCCCCTATTATTATTTATAAGCTTTTATTGTCTCAGTTTGATGATTACATTCATTTATTTACAATGTTTTAAAGCGTTAAAAGAAAAAATATTGTTTGTTAAAATTTAGAAAAAAAACTTACAATACTAAAACTAAGCAATTATACATTTAAAATGTGTGTATTGATTTTAAAAATAAAATAGTAAGGTACAATTTGAAAAGTTAATAATGTTGGTTATTGGTATAAGCCTTTTCCAAAGCTATTCATGAGCTCTATTTTTGGCTTCGTTGTACCAATTTCTGCTTATTTGTGATAGATCGTCACTCCATCTTTTATTGGGTCGTCCTGTTGGTCTATTGTTCTCTGGTCTCCATTTCGTTGACATTTGTGACCATCTTTGGTCCTCAATTCAGGCTTCTTGTTCTATTTGTGACGTCAATAATTCTGGTTTTATTGCGAATATTTTCATTTCGTACCCTTTGACTTATTCGTTTGTTCAGAATTTTCCTTTCCATTTTGGTCTGACATATCCTTAGCTGGTCAAGTGTTTTTACAGACAAGCTCATTGTTTGTAGTGCGTAAGTAAGGATCGCTAGAATAGCAGAGTCGAAGATATATTCAATTGTGTCTGCACTTTGGCCCAATTGTAAATTGTGGTTAAACTCCAGAATTATTTCCAGCTATTTGTGATGCGCCTGTTAATTTCTTGATTTTATTGGCCCTTAAAATGATTTTAGCTGCCCCAAATATATGTAATCTTCTACGTACTAATTTTTTTCTTCGTCTAACGTTATATCGTCTTTTGTGTGATTTGTCATGACTTTAGTTTTTGATTTGTTTATTTGAAGTCCATAATTTTTACACAAGGCAGTTAATTCCGTCAACATGTCTTGAATGTGTGTAGCTTTTGCAGAAATAAGAACTATATCTCCTGCAAATCTTAAGTTTTTAAGAACTTGTCCAAATATTCTTATTCCATATTTTGTCTTCCAGTTAGTTTTTTGGAAAATGTCTTCCAGAACTGAACTAAATAGAGGTGGTGAAAGCGGATCTCCTTATTTAACTCCTCTTGTTATATAGCCCAAACAATTATGTCGATTGACTTTAAATTTGTAAATTAAGGTTTTTAGCCCAGTCGCGTAAGTAGTCCCCGTACAATTTTTTTTTCTAAAGAATGATTCATCCAATTTTAGTAATTTTGTTTGTGAAGACACTTATACTTTCTCAATAAAATTTGATGATCAAAAATTTCATTATTTCTATTTTTGATGGGGCGTTATTTTTTACGAAACTGAAATATAAAACGTACATATATTAATAATCTCTATATAACTGCATACGTAAAATATTTTTAAACTAAAACTGAAACATTTTATATTTAACAAATTAATTAGAAAAAAAAAAACGCTATAACGAGTGTCGAAAAAAAATTAAATAAATCAAGTTTTTTTTTGATTAATTAAATGGCATTAAAATTTTAAAATTCTAATATATAAGTTCTATTTGTAAACAGTCTTTGGCTATAGGAGCAAGTTTGTGCGATATAATCGTGCACTTTATTTTTATATACGTACGAAAAAGTATTGTAACAATTATGATTTTTGAAACTAGATTACTTACAAAAAAAGAGGCTGGAATGCGACCAACACTGATAACTTCCCATTCCCTCTGTCGATTTGTCTTGCTTAAAAGTTTTTTCTATATGTTTCAATTTTTACCAAATTTTGCGTTACTATTCTTTGTAGATCTTATTTCTTTATGAAAAAACGGACTGTTGGATTTTTATAAAAAAATTACTAAATATCGAGAACAATATTTTCTGTGAAATAAAATAAGTTTGAAGCCAATATTTGTAATTTTTGAAAAGCTATTTGAGTCGAAAGTAAATTTTTACCAAGTTTTAGTATTGTTTTTTTTTTAGGTTTTTATTTTTTGTAAAAAAAAATGCCAATTCAATTTTTCTCAAAATTTTATCGATTGTTGAAAACAATATTTTTCATAAGTTAAAATTAGTTAGAAGCCATTATCTCAAATTTTTGGAAAGATATTTGAGTCGAAAATTAATTCTTATCAGCTTTCGTAAAATTTTTTTTTCGGTTTTTAATTTTTTGTAAAAAAACTATCAATTCGATTTTTTTCAAAATTTTAATGAATGTTGACAACAATATTTTTTGAAAGATAAAAGTAGTTTAAAACCAATATCTCAAAGTTTTGAAAACATATTTAAGTCGAAATTCAATTGTTACCAACTTTGAGTAATGTTTTTTTTAGGTTTTTATTTTTTATAAAAAAACTGTCAATTAAATTTTTCTCAAATTTATAACACATGTCAAAAACATTATTCTTCGTTGCACAAAATTTTTTTGGAGATGAAATCATATTTAAGTCGTAAAATTTTCAAGGTGACACATTTGTTTTTTCAGTTTTTTTTCCAAAAATATACTTGTTTTGTATCACGTTACAATACATATAATGGGTGATTTTTTTGAGGTTAGGATTTTCATGCATTAGTATTTGACAGATCACGCGGGATTTCAGACATGGTGTCAAAGAGAAAGATGCTCAGTATGCTTTGACATTTCATCATGAATAGACTTACTAACGAGCAACGCTTGCAAATCATTGAATTTTATTACCAAAATCAGTGTTCGGTTCGAAATGTGTTTCGCGCTTTACGTCCGATTTATGGTCTACATAGTCGACCAAGTGAGCAAACAATTAATGCGATTGTGACCAAGTTTCGCATCAGTTTACTTTATTGGACATTAAACCAACCACACGAATGCGTACAGTGCGTACAGAAGAGAATATTGCGTCTGTTTCTGAGAGTGTTGCTGAAGACCGTGAAATGTCGATTCGTCGCCGTTCGCAGCAATTGGGTTTGTGTTATTCGACCACATGGAAGATTTTACGCAAAGATCTTGGTGTAAAACCGTATAAAATACAGCTCGTGCAAGAACTGAAGCCGAACGATCTGCCACAACGTCGAATTTTCAGTGAATGGGCCCTAGAAAAGTTGGCAGAAAATCCGCTTTTTTATCGACAAATTTTGTTCAGCGGTGAGGCTCATTTCTGGTTGAATGGCTACGTAAATAAGCAAAATTGCCGCATTTGGAGTGAAGAGCAACCAGAAGCCGTTCAAGAACTGCCCATGCATCCCGAAAAATGCACTGTTTGGTGTGGTTTGTACGCTGGTGGAATCATTGGACCGTATTTTTTCAAAGATGCTGTTGGACGCAACGTTACGGTGAATGGCGATCGCTATCGTTCAATGCTAACAAACTTTTTGTTGCCAAAAATGGAAGAACTGAACTTGGTTGACATGTGGTTTCAACAAGATGGCGCTACATGCCACACAGCTCGCGATTCTATGGCCATTTTGAGGGAAAACTTCGGAGAACAATTCATCTCAAGGAATGGACCGGTAAGTTGGCCACCAAGATCATGCGATTTGACGCCTTTAGACTATTTTTTGTGGGGCTACGTCAAGTCTAAAGTCTACACAAATAAGCCAGCAACTATTCCAGCTTTGGAAGACAACATTTCCGAAGAAATTCGGGCTATTCCGGCCGAAATGCTCGAAAAAGTTACCCAAAATTGGACTTTCCGAATGGACCACCTAAGACGCAGCCGCGGTCAACATTTAAATGAAATTATCTTCAAAAAGTAAATGTCATGGACCAATCTAACGTTTCAAATAAAGAATCGATGAGATTTTGCAAATTTTATGCGTTTTTTTTTAAAAAAGTTCTCAAGCTCTTAAAAAATCACCCGATATAATAAAAAAATTTAATTCAAGTCTTTAGCGTCATTGATTCATGAGATATTTAGGGTTAACGAAAATGTTCACCTTTTTTTTAAACTGCTATGGTAAAAAAACAACCCACGCATAATAATAATTGCGTGAGTGCAATTTTCTTAAGAGCCCTTTCTGCCTTATTATCTGTATAACAAAATTTATTTGAAGTCAATATCTCTTCTGGTTCTTGAGCTATGGAAGACGAAAAAAACGTCGCGTACGTACGAACACACGCACGCACAGACATCTCTCTTAAAATCTTTTATTTCGACTCTAGGGAAGTTGAAACGTCGAGAAATGTCAAAATTTTCAATTTGACAAATCGGACTAATTACAATAACTTCCTATGGGAAGTTAATAAAATAAAAAAATTTTTTTTTTTAAGAAAAATGTGCATAATTTTCAGTACAGACAAATTTTAATGATTTAAAAAATTACAGTTTTTCACGAAAAAATATATTTTCACCAGAGATGGGAAAAAAATAATTACAAATATTTTAAAAATTCGAATACAATTACTTCCCTTCCTTCAAAATGTATTCAATTTATTAATTAAATGTAGTTGAAAAGTCCTATTTACATACTTGCAATTTAAATACATAAATATAATTGAAACCAAAAATAATGATGAGTTCATAATATTTTCGTCAAAATACATTTTACGCAATGTTAAACAATAATTTCTTGAAGTACTAAGTTCATTTATGTGTATTGCTTTGAATAAATAAATTAATACCGCAATCAAGTTCCGAAACTGTAATTGTACTTTAATTTTTAAAAATCCAGAAGTTGTAATGCTTTGAGAGTTTTTTAATTAATAGAAACAATTATTAAAAAATGTTACGAAAAAGAAAGGAAACTGCCAAAATTTGCTTGTAATTATTTCGAAAAAGATGGTAGAATATAAACCCATTGTTATATGTTTCACTTTATTAACTTCCCATAGGAAGTTATTGTAATCGGTCCGATTTGTCGAATTGAAAATTTTGAAATTTCTCGAACTTTCAAGGTCCCTAGAGTCGAAATAAAAGACTTTTAGAAAGATGTCTCTGCGTACGTCCGTACGTTCGCGAAGTTTTTTACGTCGTCCAAAGCTTAAGAACCAGGAGAGATATCGACTTCAAATGAATTTTGTTATACAGATAATAAGGCAGAGAGATGCAGAAAGGGCTCTCAAGAAAATTGCGTGGGTGGTTTTTTTACCATAGCAGTTTAAAAAAAAGGTGAACATTTTGGTTAACCCTAAATAACTAATGATGCTAGAGACTTGAATTAAATTTTTGTATTATATATTGTAACGTGATACAAATCAAGTATATTTTTGAAAAAAAATCCAATTAACGGTTTTTTTTATAAATCAAAAAAACTGAAAAAAATTTGTCACCTCGAAAATTTTACGATTAAAATATGATTTCATCTTCAAAATAATTTTGTGCAACGAAGAATAATGTTTTTGACACCTGATAAAATTTTGAGAAAAATCTAGTTGACAGTTTTTTTTATAAAAAAACAAAAAATTAAAAAAAAAACATTACTCAAAGTTGGTATAAATTGAATTTCGACTCAAATAGCTTTTCAAAAATTACAAATATTGGCTTCAAACTTATTTTATTTCACAGAAAATATTGTTTTCGATATTCAGTAATTTTTTTATAAAAATCCAACAGTCCGTTATTTTCATAAAAAAATAAAATCTACAAAAAATAGTACGCAAATTTGGTAAAAATTGATACATATAGAAAAACTTTTAAGCAAGACAAATCGACAGACGGGATGTAAAAAAAACTACATTGAATTTTTTAAGAAAGTTTGCCCACCATACCTCCCGCAATTACCGTTTTTTTATAAATGATCTCAAAAAAAGATCGGAGAAATTTTGTCTTGTTGTCAATGTTAAAAACATTGTTGTGCCAATGCCTGTTTTTGAGAAAATTAAAAAACCTCTTTTTAATACCAGGTGTTCATTTGCTCAACATCAACATTTTTTTCAGAAATTCATGTTCGATACCCATAACAAATCAATTTCATTAGGTTCCCATCCACTTATTTTTACTTTAATTGATACTTCAATAGTTATATGATTTTACATTTATCATACTCAAGCATGATGCATTAAGTAACAAATCAATTATTATTAGTTTCAATTTTTCAAAACACATCAATTAATACCTCATGACATCATTTTTTATATTAAAAATTAAAAAAAAAGAAAATAAATGTTTTAATCCTCTTACCAACCCTTTTTAAGTTAGGTAAATTCAAGTCGCAAAACAACACACCCTTATATATTATTACCATAATAAATATACAAACAAACTCTACAAAAATAAAAAGATTTCACCTTCTTTTTGTCATTGTTGCGTGCAAATATCAATATTATATATTTTTCTGAATAAGTTTCTTTCATAATCATATCAATATCACGGAATGTCGTTGTCGAATGCTCGTATATCTACATTACCTTACCTACCCGACTTTTACGTTTTTAAATATATGTATGTTTGTATATTCAAAAGCTCTCAATTTGAAATTGTTTATTATGTCGATGTTTTTTCGTCATAAGTCCTCGATATAAGTTGTCTGTCAATAGAAAAGGTTTTTCAAAAACATAAAAAAAAACATTGCAATGCAATCACCGCCGCGTATAACAAAGTTAGGTGCCCTTAACTTTTCCATTGTTTAGGTTTTGTTATGTCTTGGTTGAAGTTCTTTTAGAGAGCGGATATCACAGAAAACCCAAAGAGCACGTTTCAAGACTTCCTGACTTTTCAAAAAAAATAAAGAATTACAAATTGTCTACCTTTGCTGTTTGAGCTTGTTTGTGCGTTTCTATCAATATTGGTAATCAAAATATTGACTTTTTGTTCTCGAAAGTGATACATGCCGGCTTGATTGGGGCTGCACTGATAACGCGATAAGACATAATATTAAAAATATTTATTATGCCTATTTAAGGAATTATTATTGTTCGATTTTGAAAAAAGCCATTATCATCTTCTACAGCTATCAGTAACGTGCTTTCTCAGCTCCGAAACACCTTAATAACCTGAAGGTCGATTTGATAAGCGAACAACGTGTTTCAAAGTAATACCTACAAAATTTGAAAGCTCAAAGTCTCGTAATTTTTTGTGTCGTTTACGTTTTCTTCGTCGTCGTTTGTCGTTTTTCGTCATTGTGCGTTCTTGTCACATAAATTGCGTATTGAAATATTAAGGGATTATCACGAGAAATTTATCTCACCTTTTTTTATGAGGGAAATGTTTGCCAATCTATTCAAAACCATATAAGAGGTATTAAGTGCTAATATACTGCGTTATAAGAAATATTGTTTGTGTATGAAGGTGAATTAAAATTTGACACGCAATTTGAGTGTAAAAAAAACGTGTGAGAGAGTTCTTGGAAAATGACTTGAATATAGAGTTTAAGGGGTTTTTGAAAAAAAATATAAGGGTAGGGGTTTGTGTATGATGAAGGGAGATTATATTAACATAATTTAATTTGAAAGAAATTCAATATGTGTTGTGTATGTTTGAAGATTCGCCTGAGGAAATATATGTTTTTATATTAATTTGTAGATAGAGGGCGCTTTTGTGATGTATCGTTATCATTCAGTATGGCGAATAAATTCAATTAATTAATTTAAGTAGGTGGAGTTAAGGAAGGTCTGTTGTACCATTTTGTATTCTTGGTTAAAACACATTTGTTGCGAAATCAGAAAACGGTGGTTAACAAATTTGAATGTCAAAAAAAGACACTCCTCGAAAGAAGTCAATTATATTTCTTAGAGCATTAGGGTGGTAGTAAAAAGGCTTTAAATAAGACTATTTTTGGTTAAATGTTTAATTTTAAAAATTTAATATCAAACATCTATTACGTTCTAAGACATACAGTAGCTGATATTAAAAATAGCTAATCTAAATTCTCATTTGTTTCCATATTATTAACTTCCCATAGGAAGTTATTGTAATGGGTCCGATTTGTCAAATTGAAAATTTTGATATTTCTCGACGTTTCAAGGTCCCTAGAGATTTTTAGAAAGATGTCTGTGCGTGCGTGTGTACTGTACGTCTGTACGTTCGCGACGTTTTTTTCGTCTTCCATAGCTCAAGAACCAGAAGAGATATCGACTTCAAATAAATTTTGTTATACAGATAATAAGGCAGAAAGATGCAGAAAGGGCTCTCAAGAAAATTGCGTAGGTGGTTTTTTTACCATAGCAGTTTAAAAAAAAAGGTGAAAATTTTGGTTAAACCTAAATATCTCATGAACCAATGATGCTAGAGACTTGAACTAAATTTTATAATATATATTGCAACGTAATACAAAACAATTATATTTTTGGAAAAAAATCCAATTAACGGTTTTTTTATAAATCAAAAAAACTAAAAAAAAATTTGTCTCCTCGAAAATTTTACGACCAAAATATGATTTCATCTCCAAAACAATTTTGTGCAACGAAGAATAATGTTTTTGACATCTGATAAAATTTTGAGAAAAATCTAATTGATAGTTTTTTTTTATAAAAAATAAAATCCTAAAAAAAATTTACTCATAGTTGGTAAAAATTGAATTTCGACGAAAATATCTTTTCAAAAACTTGAGATTAAGGCTTCAAACTATTTTTTATCTTATAAGAAATATTGCTTTCAACATTCTGAAAAATGTTGAGAAAAATCGAATTGACAGTTTTAAAAAAAAATAAAAACCTAAAAAAAATTAATAAAAGTTGCTAAAAATTGATTTTCAACTCAAATATCTTTTCAAAACTTTTAGATATTGGCTTCTAACTAATTTTCACTTATAAGAAATATTGTTTTCAACATTAGGACAAATTTTGAGAAAAATCGAATTGACAGTTTTTTTAACAAAAAATAAAAACCTAAAAAAAAATATAAAAGAAGGTAAACATTGATTTTCGAATCCAATATCTTTTCAAAACTTGGAGATATTGGCTTTAAACTACTTTAATCTTTCAAAAAATATTGTTGTCAACATTCAGTAAAATTTGGAAAAAAATCGAATTGACAGCTTTTGTACAAAAAATTAAAAACCTAAAAAAAATTAACAAAAGTTGGTAAAAATTGATTTTCGACTCAAATATCTTTTCAAAACTTTGAGATAATGGCTTCTAACTAATTTTAACTTATAAGAAATATTGTTTTCAACATTCGATAAAATTTTGTGAAAAATCGAATTGACAGTTTTTTTTACAAAAAATAAAAACCTAGGAAAAAAAACAATACTAAAACTTGATAAAAATTTACTTTCCAGTCAAATAGCTGTTCAAAAATTACAAATATTGGCTTCAAACTTCTTTTATTTCACAGAAAATATTATTTTCGATATTCATGTATCATTCGATATAAAAATCCAACAGTCCGTTTTTTCATAAAAAATAAAATCTACAAAAAATAGTACGCAAATTTGGTAAACATTGATTCATATAGACAAACTTTTAAGCAAGACAAATCGACAGACGGGATGGGAAGTTATCAGTGTGGGTCGCATCCCAGCCTCTTTTTTTATTTATACATAAAAAGCGGTTAGTTAATTTTTTGTTTTAATTCATAAAATTCTGTATGACGTTTTAATGTGTAAAATAAATAAATATGATTGTTGGTTCTTGAGACATTTGGGACAGACCATTTATTTATATTATTTTAAAAGCACTTTTAGCACATCTTGTTGTTACTATCTTTGTTTAAATTGATATTACTATGTCCATCTGTCGCTTTTTCTTCAAAATTAACAAAATATTAAAAACATTATTTTGCGTGAGATAGAAAATTGAAAGGCAATATCTTTCTTTGTTTTTATACTACTCGAGTCGAAAACCATCATTTTTTGTTTTTTTTTTTTTGTCTAGGTTTTCGTGTTTTGTAATAAAAGTTGTCATTAGAATTTTTCTAAAAGTTAGCAACGATATTTTGAACTTAACACAATAAATTTGCTTTCAATATTTGTTTTTGCTCCCGACATTTTTAGTCGAAAACCAATTTTTATAAACTTATGCAGAAGTTTTTGTTTGGTTTTTATTTCATATTAAACAAGGATTGGATTAATAAGAACATTATCTTTTCTAAACAGACAAATTTTGGAAAGAATGAAATAATTTTGATGTCAAACCTTCATCTATTTTCTAAATATTTAAATCAAACATCAGTTTGTATTAATTTTGCTTCATATAAAATATTTTGTAGATTTTTATTTTTGATTAAAATAACTTGACGTCTGTTTTAAAATCTTTGAGTTAGATTCTAAAAACTTTTTAACGTCGAAAAAGTCAACATTTTCAATGAAGTTCATAACTTTGTAAGGAACTCATTTTGTGTTCGATTTGAGAAGGATTCTATATCCTTTTTTTCCGACTTCTTTTAATCCATTTAACTGGCAAGTCATTTCGATTAAAATGGTCATTTTTTTGTAATTTAAAATGTTTGCCACTAATTCTCAATAATATATGAGAGAGGCTTTGATCACACTTGGATAGTTATTTCTATTTTGAATACTTTTTCAAATTATTTGAGCGGGAATGGCGCTATCTTTTGCCAAACATTGGCTCTGAGCTCCTTTAACCATGCAACCTTATATTAGCAGAGATGTCTGATGTATACGAGCGAAGCAATACAACGTACAAGTCTAAGGCTGTTAAATCTCTAGTTAAAATATCGACATTACCAATTCTCCTCATGGCTTCTTGGACCTCATTTTGTAATCATATCTATTATTCTAACCTTGTAGCATTCTATGTTGATTTCTTTGTATATGAACATACTATCCGTTCGCTGATTGTTAGTCATAAGAAATTCAAGCACATAAAAGTACGATTACTGTTTATTACGAGGGCAAATCCTCCGAGAGAAATTTGTGTCTCGAAAAGTGCTTTCCCAAATTACAGTTCGCTTTCAGGATAAAAAATTTATAGGCCGCCTGTATTCCTGAAATTGCACACAGTATAGTGGTTAGAAGTTGTAATTCACTAAACTGTGGTTCTCAATGAGCTGCAGTGCCAAATTATATTTATTTATTTTTTATAGATAAAACAAAAATGTTGCCAAGTTCAACATGTATCCGTCTACCTTCTGTCATCCTGTTCGGGTGTTTCGACTTTTTTTTGTAGTATACTTTTGAAAATCATGAAAGACCTAGTAGAAAAATAAACAACCAGAATTGTCATTTTTGCTGTGAGCAACATTCTAATGAGACTTTTGAGATTTCATTGTACCGAAATATCATTATTTTGGTACAGCCTGTTTGTCTTTATATCCGAATCTGTTGCCAAAAATACGCTAAATATGTACCTATATAAACGCTAAATATTCAAATTTCTAATGGTTTTTAAGACCGGATATGCCCGAAAAAGTAATACGAAACAATGGCGTAATTTTTAAACTTTAAATGCCATGCCTAATGAGTGATATGAAAAAATGTGTACGATTGCATTGAATTTTTGCTCTTTTGTTAAACAAAACTCTATCTCTCTTAACAAAAGACCCTTTAAAAAAATTACGACAACAAAAAAAAATGTTTTGAATTTGAAATAATCCATGTTTATAATTTTCAGTACATTTGCATTAGCACATTTAGTAAATTTAGCATTTTCTAAATGTCTATCAAAACGTTTTTTTTGGGTGTCGTATTGAATCCCCAAAAAAAAGAATCCCCACGGGATAATATCCCCAAACAAATTTAATCCATTTTGATAATATCCCCAGAGACATAAGACAAATGGACAAAATCCCCAACTAAATAATTTATTTTGCCAAAATCTCCAAATCCCCAGTATCCGTGCATATCTTCATTTATGCATGCAGTTTTTAGAAAAAACTCGTATGAAATTATCTTATTGTGATATTTATAAATGATAATGATAAACCGTTTCTAAACAAAAAAATCACTATGAAGGCATGCACTTCTCAGTTTGACTTTAGTATTGATAGAGAATCATTGTATTCGTAGTGCTTGTTTAGTGCTGTCTAAGTGTTGTTTTGTAGTGTCGAGTATTTCTTTAATTTTGGAATAAAAATTGAAATGGATGATTTTATTGTTTCCAAATATTTTGCTTGCATTTCATGCAATATAAATGAAATTTAATATATTCAAAACAATTATGTTCAAGTAGTGAACTATGCGATTAAATTGCGCGCGCGATTTAATCGCATGATTCACTACTTGAACATACATAATTGTTTTGGGGATATTCACTTGAAGATTTTCGCCCTGGGTATTTTCTCTTTGGGAATTTTTCTGCTGGGGATTTCGTTTTGGGGATTATGGATTTGGGGATTTTCTTTTGGGGATTATATCTTGGGGGATATTATCACCAACCCGTTTTTTTTAAACCTGTCAAACACTAAAAATATTTTAAAAAAATTTTCTAATGAAGGCTGCAAAACAATTCTCTTCGAGGTTCCCAACGAAATTCATGTCTAATCTAAAGCATGGCATTCTTTTCCAAGACAGATTGTTCCTGAAAAAAGAAATGGAGTTTTATTCCAAAATGTATGTAATTTTTGAAATAATGAGACATTATCAGAAATCCAAATATGAGAGATTTAATTTTAGAACTTGTAGTAGCAAAATGTGCTCTTCGGTTAAAACAAGGGAATATTTATTGACTTTATCATACTTTAAAATGTTTCATAAGACATTGTTAAACAAAACATCCCCCAAAAAGGACATTAACCTTCTTTTAGAATAATTTTGTTTAAATGTTTAGTGTTTACTTCCCACTCTATAAATGCTTGCTAGAGACAAATGTGAGATCAATAGAAAAGAAAGTAAACTTTAAAAAATCATTATCTGGAAATATGTCATGGAATTACTCATAAATATAGAAATTGAAATACACTTGCTCGAAATTAGGGTAACTGTTCAAAAATAAGGTTATAAAATCAGTTTATTTTATAGTTCAATGACTTTGTACTCCATATTAAACTTCCTGAATAATTTCACTTCTATTTTTTAACTTCCAATCCATTATATACACGGCCATTGAACTTTTATACATATTTTTGTAATGCTTCGTCGCGTCGCGTTGCCACCATAAATAATTAACCCAAATCCATATCATTATGAGTAGGTATGTATATAGTTACGCTAAATTTATAAGTGTGAAGCCTAAACATTTTGCACCAAATTTAGCTATAGTGGGTAGGTTCATACTGTCTATACCTAATCTGCATCCGTTTCACGAACGTGATTTTTTCAATCATATAAACCTAATGCAAATAATATCGATAGGTAAAGCGTGCCAATTAATCAAGAAGAAAAAATAAGAAATATAAATCCGTAACTTAAGAGAAATAATAAATAATAATAAATATTATTATTTCTATTATTTTTAAACAATCGCGAATAACAACAATAACATAAATAATTATGAACTCATTTCAATTCTCGTGGTGTTCGCTTACTCATTCTGCAAAATAGTCACACACCTCATTTGTGTTATTTTGTAATCAAAAACATTGCACACGATTATTAAAAAAAAAAAAACACAAGTTTATAACCAACAATCTGAAGTAGTTAAGCATTATTATTGTTGTTGTTGTTGTTGTTGTTCTCTTCTGCAGTAGGTTTTCATACTTTACTTACATCAAGGTCATTTGTATCTGAAACTCTAAACAAAGAAAAAAATCTATCTATAGTTTGTATCTAGGTATAGCTACTTTAACCAAAAACCCACTCTTCGGTATTTGAAAAGAAAAAAAGAACAAATTAAAACAACAACAACGCACGAAATTTGAAGTGTATCTAATTGCATTATAGTGCAAAACAACTCTCTACATCACTTGTAATCATATACAAATAGCGATATAGATACAAAAGATAGACAACAACAACAACAACAACGAGAATAAGAACCCATTTCCCACGCGCAAAAATACAATAATTTACGACACCAGCTTAAGGTAGGTACACAAGTTAACGTAGTTAGATGACATTTTCTAGACAGTCAAACCAGGCAGGGTGAGTGAATTGTTTAACTAAAAATTTCATCAACACGAAATTATCATATTTTAAGATCAAAAAAAAAATTAGTTAAGTTAGGACAAAATCAAACGATTTTTTCGGTCTAATAACGACGATAATTCAATGGTGCACCCGGGCGAATACTTACTTTTTAATTATAATTTTACCTATAGAAAAATTAGGGAAATTATGAAAGACTATACTTGAAAAGATGGTATGATGGTTTTGAAAGCATTTGATAAAAATTAAATGTGTCTTAATAAGAGAGATCCGACTGTGCTCCGACAAAAAAGGGTGTTTTTTTAGAGGCAAACACATTTTGTTCTAATAATGCAACAAATTCAAAGAATTAATACAAATGTTGGCTTAACTACCTATTTCAATAAATTTCATGGCATTGAATATTATGTAGCTTATAACTTTAGTTAATGGGCGCCATCCTGAGCGTCCAGTTACGAAATTTGGCTTCTGAATGATTGATAATTATTAAATTATTCGGTGTTTTTTTTTTAAGCTGCATGAGACAGTTGAACGCTTTAATTTGACAGTTGAAAATGTCAAATTTTATTGATTTTCATTGTGTTCAGTAAGGTTTGGCAATTTATCATGAAATGTTAAATGTTAAACCATATAATTTCCATTTGAACAAAATAAATCGGTTAGCGAAATTCATAGAACAATTCTTCCATTTTCGGTGTTTAGTGATCAAGCTTATTTCTGGCTTCGTCAATAGCCAAAACTAACCATATGTGTTAATAGAAGATAATCCTCTAGCTATTAACGAAACACCATTACACACATATATTTAAAATCATTGAATTGAACTCGTCCGTGCGACTTGAAGCCTCTTAATTACTTTTTATGAAGCTCTGTTAGATCATTGGTTAATGCCAACCAATCAGCAGTTCTTGAAGAATAAGAAGCCAATACTCAAGCCAAGATTGATGCTTTTGGGTTCAATTTATTGGAAAATGAAAAAAAAAATATTAATCCTTTTTTGAGAACTCGAGTTTTGAAAAAAAATTTTATATTTTTTTAAAAATTCAAAAAGGGAGGGAGCACAATAAAGAAAACATTTTTATAAATAATGTTGAACGCATCCTGAATTACTATAACCTCCGGGGTTTTGGCACCGGCTAATCGGGTAAATCTTGTATATTGATTCTCTTAGGTTCTGGTACTATCTAATTTATCTTAAAGAGGAAACTGACTTTCTGAGCTTTTACTGGCAAATCGTACTATTTGCAGGTATCGATCGTCAGTTTCCTGACGTTTTAATATCGTAATAGAGAAAAAGATCAGTAGGTACTAGTAGGTAGTAGGTACTACACCTTTTGGGGCTATAATAATAAGGTTATGGTACTCGTATATCAATTAGTTCCTTGATTCCAATCCGTTAGTTTTCTTCAGGACCAATGGAGTTCAGTTAAGTTATCTATCTCCGTATTACTATGACTCTAGCCAAATGGTACTCGTATATTAAAATATACTTGTTACAATGTGATGCTACGTCATGAATCACCTTCATGATTCGGCTGTCGTCTTAGTGGAATTTCAAAAAAGGTGAATGTGATAAAGTTACATATAGTTTGAAAGTGAGTTTTTGGAAGTTCTGTACCTATAAATTCCCTTCGTGCCGACGTACGTAGACTTTCTCCGTCAGCCCGGCCTTTATAAAATCGTATACTTCGATCGCTTTGTAACCAAAGGAAAATATTCCTACGCTCTCAATGCTTAACTGACTACTTCTAGTCCCCTAGTACTCATCTTCATTTCAACGATTTGTACAGTTTTGTCTACCAATTTAAATAAAATCTAACCTAACCAAAACCATATTTCGGTTCGTAAATAAGAACAAAAAGTAAGATGCATATCGATCTTTCTTATCTTCGATAATGAAACTTCAAATCTAACGATATCTAATTACTTTTCATTATATTTTTAAGATTCATTCTTCAAGAATTCTTTAACATCAGAGCTATTGAAAACAAATGTTCTTAATGACCATTTCACTCCTTGCCCTAATGGTCTTTCTGCCATATTCCTTATAAAAATGTTCCTCTATTCTTTCAACCCCTCTAATATATATATGTTCATATTTCCTTATCTCAAGGAATCCACAGGACAGGGCAAAAAGCTGAGATGAAAAACTATCAATCAATTGCTAAACTTGAGGCTACCGTGAACAGTTGCTTTTGTTATGGGAATCAAGTGTATGGATACCAATTTCTAGAGGATATGGAAGTTATTCAAAGATACTTTTTCAAAAGAATCTTCCGGCTATCGCGTAGCACGCCTAATTACGCCATATATGTTGAGTCCGGGCTTCCGCAAATATATGTTAGAAATTTAAAGGCCAACGCAGACTATCTTATTAAAGTTATGCATAGACCCGATAGTAATCTGCACAAGCAAATCCTGCTTATATCACTCCATTGTGGATATTCCCCTTTTACAAATTGGCATGCTCTTGCCACAGCACATAATTTAGCAATGAATCTAAATGCAAACAACAAAGAAGAATGGAGAAATACCTTTTACAACTGCATTTCGATGGTTGATGAGGAAATGTACAAAACTAATCTCGAAAGGGCTAGGGAATCAATTTCTAGAGCAACCTATAGCCGTCTTAATTTGAATTTGCGCGATTATAATTATTTCTGTGAGGACCTTTCTGCTTCTGATATAAGTTTAATATACAAAATACGGACTGAAACTCTTGAACTCAACTACAGGCCACATAGAACTGACTTAGATGCAATCTGTTCACTCTGCAACTCAAACCAAAACGAAGATGTTTACCATTTTTTAGCAACTTGTCCTATTTTACAAGAAATCCGTAGACTTCATTTTGATAAAAGCTTCTTTTCGTCGGAAGAATGTTTACGTGTTTTGAACGGGGAGTATGGTTGGAAATTGGTGGTACGCTATGTCTCCCATGCAAATAATTACAGCAATTCTTATTTGAGTCTGTTTTGAAGTATCTACTTAAGTAAAAATAGAAAATAAAGTTTTGTTTTAGCTAAACTAAAAGCCCCAATATTCCATTACTTGAATCTCTTAGAGTTCGCCTTTTTCCGTTTTAAATAAACTAAAAGTCCATATTCTCCGAAACTTTTCCACTTCTTCGCCATCTTCGGTTTTTTTTTAGTTTAAAAAAAAAAAATTAAACTTAAATATTTTGAACAATCATTTAAAGTACCTAATTGTTAATTGTTTTCTTTTTCCATTGTAACACATATTTATTGTTAACTATTCTTTTTCTTCTTTAAATTATTTTGCCACTTTAACAAAACAACACTTAACAAGTTGGTCACATTTCTGTAATATTATTTATATACCTACATATGTTCTTTATTTTATATTCCATAATTGTATAATCTTTTTTCTCAATGTAAATGTCTTGATAATATTCGGCAGACGGCTCTAATGCCATGCTTGTAAGTTTTTTTTTTCTATTGTGAATTAATATGTATCGTTTTAATGAATAAACTGTCTTATATCCCAAAAATGTTTGAAAGTAGTAATGTAAATGAACTCTTCAGTTTTCGTGCAGGTCTCTAGTCACCTTAGCACAAGACGGTTTCTTAAACACAGATCTACCACAAAAAACCTTGTAGAAACCGTTTCATTCATTCTAAGAGCCTAAAAGAATAGGGATGGAGTTGATATGGTCTCCAATGACTTCAGAAAAGCGTTTTAAAAAATTTCTCATAATTTTATAGTCGTTAAACTCTCCTCTTTAGAATTCGAAGCCCTTTTTCCTGAAATATATTATTTCTTACCTTGAGATTCGTGAATACAATATTTCGACTTGTGGTGCTCCCCATAGCAGTCATTAAGATCCTCTTCTCTTTATCCTTACAATTAACGACATTGATATAGTCACTAAATACTGTAAAATATCTCTTTACGCTGACGAAAGATGACCTAAAGGCATTTTTTAACTTTCACGAGACTCGAGCGCTTTACATGACGTTTATCCGACCTCTACTGCAATATGCGTCTCAGGTTTGGATCTTATACTAAGATTATAGACATAACACGAAAAGAAAGCATCCAAATAAGACTCCTTCGTTCTGCACTTTAATAACTTCGCAGGAAAATCCAATGATCTTACCACCTTATCGTGACCGCCTTCAATTGTTAAATCAGAACTCATTAGAGAAACAGAAAGGCTAACTTTAAATTTAACATCGGCTTTCAATACAATTTTGAATACTGGAAGTATTCCAGAACAGTTAAAAAATTCCTTTATTTTTCCCATACACAAGAAAGGCAACATTGATAATCCATCCAACTACCGTGGGATATCCTTTCTCAACGCTACCTACAAGATATTCGCATCATTATTAAATAACCGATTGACCCGTTGGATTCATGATAATAAGTTGCTTGGAGAATTTCAGGCAGGTTTTAGAAGTGGCTACTAGACTATCGACAATATTTTTGTACTGCATAGCATAGCGGCAACCTCTATTGAACAAAAAAAGAAGCTCTACGTATTTTTTGTCGATTTCATGGCAGCCTTTGATACCGTTGAACGCCGATCACTATTCTTCAAGCTTTATAATAATACAGACAAATTTGGGCAGGTACTAGAAAGCATCTATGACGAAAATAAGGCAGCGGTATGGAATAGGGCCGAAAAGTCGGAGTGTTTCGAATCGAAGATGGGAGTCAAGCAAGGTTGCAATTTAAGCCCAAATCTTTTTGCCTTGTTCATAGAGGATTTTCTTCCTGGTGGAATTGAAATATCGAGGACACTCATCAAAGCCTTGCTTTTTGCAGATGACGTCATATTGTTTGCTTACTCGCCCGAAACCCTACAGTTGATGATTAACTGACTAAATGTGTATTGCCGGTTATGGAATCTGAAAGTTAATTTGAGCAAATCCAAGGTGATGATATTCCGGAATGGTTCTGGTAGAACAGTCAGGAATGAGAAATGGCACTATGACAGAGAACCAATCGAGATTGTTAAAGCCTACAAATATCTAGGATTTACCATAACCAGCAATCTTAATATGGAAACACATCTTAAAGAAAAGCTGATTAAGTCTAAAAGTGCAATATCTGCAACATGGAAGAAATGCTTCTCAAACCAGTCAATATCACATAGTGTTAAATAAGGTCTTTGTTGCAGTGGCGGAATCTATTATGATGTATGCAGCACAGGTATGGGGAGGGGAGACGTTTGAAACGGTCGAAAAACTTCAGAGGTTTTTCATTAAAATTTGCTTTCGTTTACCGAAAAACACCCCAAACTATATGATCTCAATTGAGACAGGATTACCACCGCTCTTCATTAAAACTATTAAATGTCATATTGATTATATCAAAAAAGTTTTTAATATACCAGATGAAAGACTCCCAAAAATGCTAGCATTGAAAACAATTGAGAAGAAAAATCTATGGTATAAGAAGCTAGAAGACTTTCGTGTTGTTGATGAAAATGGTAATTACTGCGATGACGACCTCTGGAATCTTATTGCAAATTTAGATGAAAAACTGAGAGCCGACGCTATTCATGAAGCTACATCCTCGGTGCATAGATCTACGTACAACCATCTAAATCAAAATTTATGCGAACGTAACTACTTTCGAAACGAGAACAAACAGGAGCTCATATCGGCAATTTTCAAAATGAGAGGTGAAATGATAAGCCTTAATTATATACCACATCGGGAGGATCTGCCTATCTACTGCAGGCTTTGTAACTTAAGAGTGAGGGAAGATGTAATCCATTTCATAGGAAAATGTCCAATTTTATGTGAAATAAGCAGAAATTTGCTCGGCAGCAATGAAAAGTCACCAGAAGAAATAGTTGCCCTCCTCAACTGTGAAGGAAACGTAAACCAATTATTTAATTATTTTCGATGTGCAATGTCTTACCGCAATCAAATTATAAACGAATCATTTTAAAACAGTAATTTATTTAATTTATATTCTAAATGCTAATTCAAACAAAAAAAAAACTTCAATTAGATAAACATTGTTAATTTTCAAACAGAAGTCAATCGGCAGACGGCATAGCCAAGCCTTAACGATTTTACTAAATTATTTTTGTAAACAATGTACATACATATGTATACAAACGAATGTTAATAAATCGAATTATCTATCTCTATCTATCTATCATTAGAGAAACGTAGAGAAATAACTGACATTCATCTGCTACTGTATTTATGTTGATTGCTTCTCATTTTATAACTCGATTTCTTTCAATACCTACACCGCACCTCCTACGCAGAAAAAAAAGTTGCATATTAACAATCGTCGATAGTCAACTTGAAATTTCGCCAAATTGTCACATTGACTACCAAAATAGTCAATATAATAAACTTATTGTAAAATCGATTTTCAATTTTGAAATTAGATTTCGGTTTTCAACAAAAATTGTCATATTGACTACTGTGGTTGTCATATTGACTAACAAAATTGACTATCGAGAATTGTTATATTGACTATCCGATAGTCAAACTAGATTGCGGCTTACAGAAAAAATTGTCATATTGTCTACCGCAATAGTCCTATTGACTACCGCAGTTCTCATATTGACTACCGCAGTTTTCATGTTGACTACTACAGTCGTTTTATTGACTACCAAATTGTAAACAAATTTTGGATCCCAAAATTGACAACCGAAAATTGTTCTATTGACTATCACAATTATCGGCTGAAAATTTACTACCAAATAGTCATATTGACTACCAAAATAGTCAATAGGATGACTTTTTTTCGTTCTTTTTTTTTGTGTTCTGTGTGGTCTTAATAAATCTCTGATCTCTCTCCCGTACTCTAAGGTTACAGGTAACATTACTTAAAGTTATAAGTTTCGATTTTAAGTTAGTTTTGACGCTACACTCATAGCTTAAATTAGGCGGAATATAAATGGGTGTTAACCCCCACGAAAATTAAAATTCCCCGATATAAGCGGGTTCAACTGTTTCTTAAGTATTAATTCTAAATTATCTGCATTGAAATAAATTGACACATTTAAGCTAATTCCAAGAAAAAGATTGTTATTTCTTTTAGAGGTATAACGTTTACAAAATCCAATTAGTACAACAAATTTTCAAGTGCACCCTTTTTACTATCTACGTGCTACATAATAATATTACTAATTATATTGTTTTGTAGTTTGCTTTTTTTCTATTTTACAACAAGTATGTAAGTTACTTTCTCTTGCTCAAGAGCTCAAGCATAGTCTTTAAGGTTTCTATAAAAAATTCTCTAAGAGTTTACTTTGTGAAAAGATCGATTTTTGTTTCTTTTTTCTTGTTTTGTTTTGTACACGAACGCGCAATTAATTAATTTTCAATTTAACTTATTTCGTAGAAAACCATCGTATTCAAATATTCTTGGTACAGTAAACTTAGGCGCTAAAGTAAATTAATGTGTACCTATGCCTTTACCTTTATATATACATTACCTTTAAGGTTGTTTATGTTTGATTATGCAGAAAACGTTTTAATTAGCCCTTTATTTCTTAGAAGACTAGCTTCGAACGTAAACAATAATCTAAGCTCGCTTGAAGGATCAATGTAATGTAATTTCTTTAAATCATCTTAATTGTTTCCAAGAATTGAGTGCTTTTGATTCTTGAGAACATTAGTTTCAGATGCGTTAGAACTTTACTCAATCGGGCTTAAATCTTAAGCTTAATATAAGTCAATTCAATAGAGCATCATGCTTATAGACACAGATGAAATAGAAAAGTTTATACAATGTCTTAGAACTTGTCGGGCATTTTATTTGGAAACAGACACTTTAAGTTAGTTCTTAAAAACAAGCAGTATCTCCAATTTATGTTATTACTATAATTAAGCCGCCAGGGCTGTTTTCTTCTAATACTTTCTTTTTAAATTTTACTCTACAAACAAATCCAAAGATTATGCGAAATGCATTTTAAAAATACAGGAACTTAAAAATTATAAGACCATAAGCCTGAGAGGCTATAGAGGTTACACTATTGTTGCACTTTCGCCATAGCTATGATTTTTAAGGCATTCGTTGTTGTTTCCTATTTGTTTAGTTTGTAACCTTGAATTATTTATAATGTATTGACTTATTTTATACCTTCCGTTCGTTTATTTATTTATTTTTCTTTTCTTCTCTTCTCTTTTTAGAGCAACAAAAACGTCGACGATTTCATCCCTTAAGAAATCTGCGTCGAATGTTTCGACGTCGCACCCTAACCAGTGTCGAATTGTCATCCCCTTCTATTGTGGATACAAATCAATTGTCTGCATCATCACCATCATCACCGTTGCAACATCAGCAGCAACAACAACAACAACAACAACAAAACCAGAATAATTTGACCAAAAATCCACCCACCGTTGTTGGAAATACCTTATCCGTACCTGCGCATCACGGCTATGCCGGGACATCAGCCTCGTCAACATCATTGCCCACATCACCCCTATCGCTGTCACCGTCACCATCGGTAATAGCTGTTGGCAGTCAAAGTTGTGCCACCAACAAAGCTGCATCATCGTCGTCGCCAAATAATAATAGTTACAATATTAATTACATGCAACATCATCATCATCACACGTCGTCGTCGTCGTCATCCGACGTCAACGTCAACGTTAGCAGTGCAATGTCACTTTCTACGTCATTACATCATCAGCTACAGCATCATCAGCAACAATATTCCACAAGTACTTCGACGGCAACTACAACAACAGGTCGGATCCTGGGAACATGCGGTGGCATCGGTGTACTGCCAGGAGCTTTCAATGGACGGACATCGCTGTCGGGCGGATTTTTTGCCAGTAAGGATAAAATAGCAAATAGTACAGTGGGCCTGATGGCACGCGATACAAAGCTAAAAAGCACCGGAACAGACTCAAGCAATGATCTCGAGAGCAATCGTGAGATGACTGATAGCCAAAGGAGTCTAAGCGAAGGACGATTAGTCGATAGGTGAGTCCTTGTTTTTGTTTTTTGTTTGTATTAAAGTTTTGTGTGTGCTTAAATCTGTGCAACAGTATGATTGAAAAGAAAGTAAATAAGTAAGATAAATGGCGCCCGGTTGAAAACCTCTTGCTGAACTTCATATTATTAGTGTTTTTCTTAGTGCACTTTTAAAGTGTAAAAATCAAATCTAAAGGAATTGTGGATTGTATTACCTCGTTTCAGTTTATTAAACTTAAATTATGAAATAGCTTCTTCTATGTTACTAAACAGTCTTGAACAGTAGTGCCATTTTAACATATTTTCAGTTGGATGTCAAATGACAAAGTGATATTCACTTTTTTCAATTAGAAAAAAAATATTTATTATGAAAATTAATCTTTGACTTCTGCTTTGACTTTTACAAGTGTCAGAAAAGGTTTCTTAAAACAAAATTACAATAATTTATTAAAAGAATTCTGTTAGTTTCAATCTGCTTCAATTGAAGGATCATTTCGTCATTTATACGTGATTTCGTCAATTTTTGGTGAGACAACATTTATTTATAAAGGAAGGCGTGGCAGTAGGCGTAAATTATGTAAGTTTATAAAGGGTTTTTCAATATGCGCGGGTAGATTTTGGCACCCAGTGGCGGCCATTTTGTTTTTGTAACATCTGTCAAATCTTTTGTTTATTATTCAGTTGTTTATGCCAAATCATCATAGCAAGTTACACGATTTAACAGCACGTTCAAATGATAAAAATTTATTATCTAAATGAGTGTTCGTTAACGCAAACGTTGCATGTATTGCGCCCATTTTACGGTAGACTTAATGGCCCTACACAGTATATTCTTCAACTTTTGGTGGCCAAATTTGAGATGACCGCAAGATCGTGAAAGTGTACAGCAGATCCCGAGACAGTCTATTCCTCGCCATGCAAAAGAACTAGGCCTTTCGCAAACTTCAACTTGGAGAATTTCGCGTTGGGACTTGGGCCTACGGCCGTTCAAGATACAACTGACCAGAAGCTCAAAGTGACCATAGACAACGCTGTTTTTTCGCTGACTGGGACCCAAATTTAAGCCGAAAAATCATCTTTAGTGACGAGGCACATTTTTGGATGAATGGCTGGGTTAAGAAGCAAAAATGCCGTATATGTGACGAGACCAATCCTCGCGAGGTTCACTAGGTGTCGCTACGTACCACACAGCAAAAGCCACGATTGACATTTTGCATGAACGATTTGAGTGTAAGGTTATCTCTCGCAGGGGTGATGTGAATTGGCCACCAAGCTCGTACGCTTTGACCCCGCTAGACTTTTTCCTGTGGAGTTATTGAAGTCGCAGGTCTATGCAAATAAACCACAATCGACCGATGCCCTAGAGGTGAACATAACACAGGCGATCGCTAAAATTCCGTCGGATCCATACGGAAGAGTCATTGAAAATTGGACCACTCAGATCAGTGCCACCGCAAAAAGCAGAGGCGTGCATTTGAATGATGTCATATTCCACACTTAAAGGCATAACTTCGCCTTTTTGTGTCATCATTGAATATTTAATTTCGAGATTTAAAAGCGAGTAAGAGAGTCAAATTTGTTATGCCTGGTGTCGAAATTAAGCTGATAAGTTATAGACTTTTTCAAAAAAAAAAAAAAATATGTTAATTAACCCAGAATTTTTCTTTTAGTCTAATTTAATTTTCAAGTGTGAAATCTTTTTCAGTGAACAGCTGATTATTGATTCCACATTTCGAAACATAATCGTTTCACTAAAAGCGTTCCATGTTCTTTGTATGTATATATTTCCACCTCTCAGGTTTTCTTACAATGATCAACTTTACCCTCAATGTTTATAATGAGGAAATTTGTGTTCAATGACAGGAATTTTCAATGAAAGCTGTTACCAACCTGTCTTAAAAATTCCAATGATTAGTTTCAATGATGAAAACCAATGATAGCTACAACTGGTCCCTAAATACATACATTGGTTTGGTGCATTTTTAACTTCCCATAGGAAGTTATTGTAATGGGTCCGATTTGTCAAATTGAAAATTCTGACATTTCTCGACGTTTCAAGGTCCCTAGAGTCTGAATAAAAGATTTCTAGAAAGATGTCTGTGCGTGCGTGTGTACGTACGTTCGTACGTCCGTACGTCTGTACGTTCGCGACGTTTTTTTCGTCCTCCATAGCTCAAGAACCAGAAGAGATATCGACTTCAGATAAATTTTGTTATACAGATAATAAGGCAGAAAGATGCAGAAAGGGCTCTCAAGAAAATTGCGTGGGTGTTTTTTTTATCATAGCAGTTTAAAAAAAGGTGAAAATTTTGGTTAAAATATGATTTCATCTCCAAAACAATTTTGTGCAACGAAGAATAATGTTTTTGACATCTGATAAAATTTTGAAAAAAATCTAATTGACAGTTTTTTTTATAAAAAATAAAATCCTAAAAAAAAAATTACTCATAGTTGGTAAAAATTGATTTTCAACTCAAATATCTTTTCAAAACTTTGCGATATTGGCTTCTAACTAATTTTCACTTATAAAAAATATTTTTTTCAACATTAGGACAAATTTTGAGAAAAATCGATTTGACAGTTTTTTTTTACAAAAAATAAAAACCTAAAAACAATTATAAAAGAAGGTAAAAATTGATTTTCGACTCAAATATCTTTTAAAAAATTTGAGATAATGGCTTCTAACTAATTTTAACTTATAAGAACAATATGTTTTCAACATTCGATAAAATTTTGTGAAAAATCGAATTGACAGTTTTTTTACAAAAAATAAAAACCTAAAAAAAAAACAATGCTAAAACTTGGTAAAAATTTACTTTCGACTCAAATAGCTTTTTAAAAATTACAAATATTGGCTTCAAACTTATTTTATTTCACAGAAAATATTGTTTTCGATATTCATATATCATTCGATATAAAAATCCAACAGTCCGTTTTTTCATAAAAAAATAAAATCTAAAAAAAATAGTACGCAAATTTGGTAAAAATTGATACATAAAGACAAACTTTTAAGCAAGACAAATCGACAGACGGGATGGGAAGTTATCAGTGTGGGTCGCATCCCAGCCTCTTTTTAACTAGATTTGACTTAAAAAAGCTTACTAGTTAGTAGTTTTCTAAATATTTGTCAATCTAGCTATTTAAAAAATTCAAATATTTCCTAAGTAGTAAAATAATTATAAACATTAAGAAAGTTATGTTTCGTAACGTCCAAGAAATTACAGTTCGTTAAAAAAAATAGAAAGTTTGTCTGTTTCCCTCTAAATCGGGGAAACGAAAACTATAATTTAGAATGTCAGAAACTCATTAAATATATGAATTTTGCAAATTACTCAGCGTTACAGCAGTCATCCTGTAATTTAGCTAACATACATAAAATGTTAAGAGATCAAAAATTAATTTAAATTTATACTAAAATGGCTTTGACAGATTCGTTTCATTATTTAATATTTTGACTAATTATTTTGTACATCAATTATTCATAAAAATCAATTTTTAAACTTAACTGATTTATTTAAATATCAACAAACTTTAGATAGCTATAAATCATCTTATTTCTCGATGATTTAAATGGTTTGACGCCAAAAATTATACAAGAAATTAAAAATCAAAATTTGTAATGACTAATGATAGACGCTTGCAATTTTTTAATGTTCAATATTTCCAAAGATGTTCTTTATATAAATTTAGAAAACTTGTAAATTTTATAAAATAAACGAACATTTACCCAAGATTGAACTTTACTCCCAACACACACAAATCGGCAGGATGAAACTGCTTAGATATTGGTTAAATATTGATATCAATATGAATATTGAAGATTATTTCAAAACAATATTTATTAAGATATATTTTCTCAAAAAAAAAAAAAAAAAAAACCTGAAAGTAGTAGTTTCTTAAAATCTCTGTATAAATTGTCAATTTAAGTTTTCTCGTTTTTCAGTTCTAAAACATTTATATTCACACAAATTCCTGCGAATTTGAAAAAATAATAAAAATAAAACAATGGCCTAATACTTGTATTTTATTTTCAAAAAATTAAAAGTTTAAACAATAAAATATTTTATTCAAAAACGTTTTTGTAAACATTTAAACAAACAATTTTCAAGAAATTCTAGGTTGTTTATGTTGGAAAGGCGTTTTTTCAATCAATTAAGTGACAGATTCTCTGTACTTAAAATTATTCCTAATGAAAACTGACTTAAACGTGTTTTTAAATTTATTTTCTCTTTACATACATTTTCAAAAACAAAAAAATATTGTATGTACTTAATTTTAAGAAAAAAGTTATTTTTTAAAAGAAATTGTTAGATGTTCTCCCCTAAGATGTGTTGGTTACAGAAACATCAATTTGTCCTTAGTTGTTGCTTAAATTTATAGGAATACTGTTAGGTACTCTTTGGGCTTAACTCGATACCTAGTTTATTGAATACAGGAAATGAAATTGTTTCTACGAAGTAACCTATGCACGTTTTGTAAAAACACAACTACAATAATTATAAGTTCTATAGAAACTTTTGTATTAAATAGCTTTTTCACAAAAAACTCCCAAACGACTACTTATTTAAGGTCAAAAGTTATTATACTACCTTAATTAGAGGCTAACAGAGAAACAAAACCCCAAAAATTCCAAAAAGGAAAATTCAAAATGAAATCTAGGTGTAGTATTTTGTATACTAGAAAAACCACATTCAGAATAGAAGTGAAGTCTTTAATGTTTAGGTACTGACATTGAATAGGAAAATTCATTTCAAGCACAAACCATAATTGTTTTCATTTAAAACTAAAATAATTACTTAAAAGTTTTAGTTTTGAAAAGAAGAGAAAAAACCAAACAAAAGTTAAATTGCATAGTAATACATATACAAAGGTATATCCCTTCTACCCCACCTCACATTCAGATTATGATTGAAATTTTGTTCCTAAAACCAAATTCAAATTCCTTTAATTGAACTTTTCCCTCACAAAAGGCCTTAATTTAAATTTGATTGTCATTGTCATCATCTTCTGGTTGAATAAGATTTTTGAGTTTGAGCGAGCGACCAATTCAATTCGAATTAAATGCAGTTTCAGAACAATACCTTTTCATCCAAATCTACGTACCTATGTATATACAGGGTATAGTATATTATTTATATACCTACTTCCATTTAACCATGTGACCCAATTTTTATGGGACACGTGTAGTCCCTAGCAACTGGTGAGCCCCAAACACATCACATCTACTTCGAGGTACTCTACATAGAACATTGGGACTTGGAAGTCCTGTCCTGATTTCCATTGAATGAATATATGTATATGTATGTATGTCGTTGATGTTGTGCAGTGTTTCGTCCTTTGTTTACAGGAAGCTTTATCATTTTATTCTGCTGGCCCCAATGCCTTTCAATTTGTCTGTGCATACACAATTTGTATACCTCTTGTAACCCCCTCATATATACATCCTTCATTTAGCTATAGGTATAGGTATACTATAAGGTACCAACAACCTGATGACACTTGAGTAATGAGCAATAACGTTCGTTTAGCCCTATGTAACTTACATACAGCTATGGCCAAAATAATAGGAACATTTCTTAATTTTGAGTTAAAGTCATTTGTTTGTTTAAAAGTATAGCTCAATTGTAAAAACAGTCAATATGTTGTTTAGCTATTCAGTTAGGAATTTTTGAGAACATAAGCGATATTTTGCATATAAAGTACAGAGCAGGTCAAAATAATAGGAAAACCTGAAGAAAATTTTCGTCTTCTTGGTAAAATTTTTTTAACAATCGAATTTTAAAATTATGTTTTACTAATCTCTACATATGCCATGTTTTCAAATGAAATAATATCATGCATTAGAAACTCTTCACTTACCAAACCTTCTGGTACTACAATAAAATTCAAACAAAAATGGTTTGACAATAAGTGCATGAATGCTCGGAAAAAATCTTTTACACTTTTACAAGCCCTGTGAAACTGCTTCAGCGAAGATTTAAGAAAGTGGTACAGTGAGGCAAATACAAAATATAAACAAATATGCTACTTTAAGAAGGTTGAATATGAAAATACTCAAGCGCGCACCCTCGGCCTCACAAAAACTTCAAAAGACTTCTGGAAAATGGCGAAAGAAATAAACGGGTCCAGTTTTGGTATAGGTACAAATATCTCCGCAGATGATCTTTCTATCTATTTCAAAAATTTGTTGATTAATAAATCAAATTTAATATTTACCTACGCAGAATCACTAGTGATTGATGAAACTTTAGATTCCGAAGTAAACATCAACGAAATAAAAATGATACTGAAAAAAGCAAAGAATAGTAAAGCACCAGGAGAAGATGGGATCCCATATGAATACTTCAAAAATGCAACGCCAATTCTTACTAATCAGCTGATTCAACTTTTTAATAACATTTTGTTAACTGAAAATATCCCTACATCCTTCAAAAAATCAGTTATTTTTCTTATCCATAAAAAAGGTGACCTCAACAATGCTGAAAACTATCGTGGAATATCTTTCATGAACGTAATTGCCAAAATTTTTTGTGGAGTTCTTGAGAACAGATTAGAAAAATGGGTTGACGACACTAAAATTTTAACGGATCTTCAAGCTGGCTTCAGGAAACACTACTCAACTATTGATCAAATTTTCTCACTAACTTCAATAATAAGAGCGTTATAAGCCAGAAATAAAAAGACTTATGTGTTTTTTGTCGATTTCAAGGCAGCTTTTGACCTTGTGAATCGGAGTGCACTATTTTATAAACTTTCTCAACTTGGTGTCTCCTCAAAATATCTAAGTGTCGTAAAGAATATGTACACCGATACCAAAGCAGCAGTGTGGGATGGATCAGTTTTCTCTCAATGGTTTCAGACGGACTCTGGAGTAAAGCAAGGATGTCCTCTAAGTGCCTTGTTGTTTGCACTATTTATAAATGATATCGTCGAATGTCTTCCTGGTGGGATTAGAATCGCCAATACTACGGTTAATGTTCTTCTGTATACAGATGATCTAGTTATTTTATCAGAATCATCCGAAAATTTGCAGCTTATGATGAACCGACTATCGACGTACTGCAAGACTTGGGGACTTTCTATAAACACAGATAAATCTAAAGCTATGATCATCTCTAGGTACTCTCGCAGAGAAAATGGAGAAAACTGGTTTTTTAATGGAAAACGCATAGAAATCACAAAGGAATATAAATACTTAGGAGTAAAACTTAATTCATCGTTGGATTTTAAAAACCACCTTTTAGAAAAAGCAAATTCTTCGCAAAGCTTACTCAATATGACATGGAAGAATATTTTTTCAAAACAAAACGTACTCTTGTCAGCAAAATATAAAATATTCGAATGTGTTGTAAAGACGTCGCTCTTTTATGCTGCAGAGATTTGGGGAATTGATGAATTTGAAGAAGTGGAAAAATTCCAAAGAAATTTTTTGAAAAAACTGTTTAATTTACCCAAGAGAACTCCTAATTATGCAGTTTACCTTGAAACTGGTCTGTCAAAACTGTTTACGGAAACTCTTAAGATCCAAGCAGACTATTTCTTAAAAGTTGTTTCCTACCCGGATACTCGTTTGACCAAAAAAATGCTTCTTTATGAATTAAGAAATAAGGATTGGTGGGCTATGAAATGGCAGAACATAGGTGCTACTCATGGAGAAGTTATTCAATGGGATTTTAATAATTTAATACAACTTAAAGAGCAAATGTATAAGATAATACAAAAACATGAGGACTGTGTCCGGGAGGCATTAATAACAGAGGCTCGTGAGTCTGAAAGCAGAATCATATAATCGCAGCTTGATTATAATCTCCTCAATGAAAACTACTTTCAAGACAGATTTAATTATAAAGAAATATCCTTAATATTTAAATCGAGATGTGAACTCCTAAATTTAAATGGCAGCCCATATAATGGAAACTATTACCAATTTTGTACGCTGTGCAATTTTCAAGCAAAGGAAGACTGTTTCCATTTTATTAGTATTTGTCCAGTTTTGAGGCACGAAAGAGTAAGGTTTTTAGGGAAATCAAGCTTAACGTTGAAAGAAACATTAAAACTACTAAATGGTTCAGATTGGAAAATGCTTTATAACTTTTTAAATGCAATTTATAAATATAGAAACTTATTGATGACTGAATTATCTTAATTTAAATATTGTAAACTATAAAATCACTTTTTGTATTTTTGTAGAAATAATTTTCGTATGCAGTTATTAAGTTTTTATAAATATACATTTTGCATTTGAAATTCGTTAAAACATGTCAACCCGTTTTTGAGATATTGAAAAACATTTTTTATCATCAATTTAAATTATTTAAATCGGTTTATTAGTTTCTGACAAAAATTTAAAAAGAAAATTACAGTTCTGTAAGGGGTACGTACTATTCTCGGGAAATACAAAAATATATGTTTTTTTATATTAAAAGAAGCCAAATTAAAAAAAAATGTTTAAACAAATTCTCGTTTTTGAGAAAATTCAAATTTTCGATTTTCGAAAAAAAATTTGTAAAAGGTTTTAAGAATGCAAAGAAATTTAAAGATATCCATTTATTACATGTATTTTAAAAGAAGGTCAACTTTAAAAGCAAAATTTTTGCCATTCAAAATTATGTTTTCAACATTTTGGAGGCTTATTACTACGTTTAAATTTGTTTCATTTTTTAAACAATGTTTATTATTTATAAAAACGCCGTCAAACGCCATCTCAAAAATCGGCGTAGGTGATTTTGAGATTTCTACTCATATAAAACAAAAAACTTAAAAAAAAATTAAACAAAGAGAGCGGTTCTAGTAAAAACTAGAACAAATCGAAAATATTAAAATTTTCCAAAACGGCGTGTTTTTGAAAAAAAAAAGTTCGTAAAATCGGGTCTTTCATCTGTTTCTTAGTGTAATGTGTAAACAATAAGAAAATATTTAAATAAAATATTCTAGTTCCGACGAAAGCTTTATATGTTGTGAACATCCACATTTCAAGTGATTTGGTTGAAAAGTTTTATTTTTTCACCACCGCCCGTACCAACAAAAATTGTTTCGAGATAAATGAGCAAATTTTGAATACTTAAATATTTAATTCACGGTACATAAAGGTATATAGAAGTTGTAGGTATACAGGTATATATTTCCGGAGAATGGTCGGAACAACTGACCTATTAGAGAGATATATTATTGTTAATTTCCGCACTAAAATTTAAGCTAATCTACATGACATCAACAAATCTGCAATGATAATCTGACACCTATGTAAGTCACCCTTAGAACCGTTCTTTAAAACCTGGAGTAGACTAATTTCAAAGCACAATCTCCATTTAAGGTGCAATTGCTAAAAAAAGACGTGTCCTAACAAATTTTTGTTGCTAGAAATCAAATTGCACTTTTTCGATTGGTTGTTGTTGACCTTAACCTCAAATCCGACTCAAAAATAAGTCTTTCAAATAAGATTTTTGCGATATTACTTTTTAAAATTCAAATAAACACATGCATGAGGCTTCTTGAAGCTATGCATATCTATAAAACGAATTTTTTTAAAATTAAATTCAGTTTGGCTTGACTAGTTTTCAAATGCTATCTTCATATACAGTTTAAATATTTATAGTATTTCATTAAAGTTTCAAAAAAATCTTCAAAAGTTATTAGGATGAAATCTAACAATTCTTACATAAATCTCAAGGAAAATCTAATCCATTTATACTAAAATAGCTTTTAACAAAACAAAGGTAAATCGGTTTTTATGTTTTTAATATCAATATTTTGAAAAAATACAAAAGTAATTTTTTTTAACGAATAATATTTGAGCAGATGGTGCATTTTTTTTCAAATCCATGATAGAATTAAATTCAAGGTTAAATACTCATAACTCATAAAGTTTTAAGGAAACTAACACCCAAAACTAGTTTTACGTCAAAAATAAATGTAATAGGGTTTCGAGTGTTAAGGTTTTTTAAAACTGTAGGAATGAAAACAGTGTTTGAATAATTTAACTGACATTTAAATTAAACTTCTGAACAACTTAAAATTCGAAACCATTTTAAGACTAGATTTGCGTTAATACTAGTTTTGAAAAAAAAACTCAATAAAATGGGTATAAGTAAACTGTAAACTGGTTTTAGAAGACAAATCTGTGTACTTTTCAAAATTAACATACAGATAATTTTTTGTTAAAAACTAAAATTAAACAAGCATATTTTAAAAACCTGATGGTTATAGAAAAATTAAAGGACTATATTTGAATCCTAGATAGCTTTATTTATTAAAAAGGTATTGATCTGTTTTTTGGATGGAAAAGAAATCCTAATTTTACCAACCAACAAATACAATTTGTTGACATTTTTTTCTAAATGTATTATACTGTTCTAATTTTGTTGGCCCAGCCTTTTATGAAAGCAAATGGACTCAAAAACCTCGACAGCGAATACCACTTTTTATAAAATCACAAACTGAGAAATATTACAAAATTTATATACCTAAGTGCAAAAGGCATGATAATCAAAAATTAATTTGTGTTCCTATTATTTTGGCCATAGCTGTACATACATATATGTAAAGGTCTTATTTAAAAAAAAAAAAATGTAAAAGAAGTGGGAAGCGCTACAAGTTCCTTAACACCCGACAAATAACAACTTGATGATGGGGAAAACACTTTTGGCACAAGCAAAGGCACAGGTTGGATTGTTGGCTAGTTCGTTCGTTCGTACATTTTTCGTTGTTTTTGGTTGTAAAACATTGTGTGCCTGGTGCAACTCAGTGCAACACCACTCAAAAGTGCTATTTTGTGCAATTTTCTCAAAACCAACCTCCTTCTTACAGTAAAAACCTCATCATCACTTAACATTAATCACAGTCTAGTTGAATAAAAAGACACTTGGTAGTAAGCAAAAGCAAGCTGTACCATGAGCATATGCTCATATAATTGAAGTATATCTATAAAATGGTGCTATTTATGTATAGTATAACCTAAGAGCAGTATAGTAACAGTTTGTATGCCATGAATTCCGGAATGAATATGTCGGTTGTGTGTCGTCGTCGTTGTCTCGCGTCGTCGTCGTCGGGGGAAATCTGTTTACCACCATTTTTGTATAGGTTTAGCGATCTTTTGTTTATATGTTACGTTACTTTTGCGAGAGAGTTGTGACTTGTGCTATTACAAAAGTAATAATCTTCATTCGTTTCGTCATTATCGTCTTGTTTCGTTGTCGACTTGTAAATTTATCTTAAGATGGATAGGATAACGTTGCATACTCTATCCAAATCAAACTCACTATAAGCTTATAGAAAGACGTCAGGGCCGTATCGAGAAATTGTAGTATTTAATTTGAGGAAAAAAGACTTCAAACATCGTTTTATTTATATCCTGGATTTTCTTCCATTAATTGTTTGTTACACAAAGATATAACGTTTGTAGAGTTGTCGTTTACTCTTAACTCCAATAAGTATCTGATGATAGATACTTTTTAAGTCAAGTTTTGTAGATCTGCTTAAAACTCTAAACAAATATTGTTTTTGAGATCTAGGAAATGATTTTTGCAAAAACTAAGGCCTTTACCACAAAAGGTTATAAGAAGCTTGTAGTTGAAAGACGACAAATCTAAACTAAAGCAGCCTACTATCTACAATTCAAGACCATATGAGTCTCAACCAACTTGAATCTCTAGACAAGTGATTGTCCACCCTTTTTTATTTCATACTTAAGATCCAAACTAGAGAACCGCAAATATATAGAGTTGTTTTCAGCTTCTCAATCTCCGATCCCAAGGCTTGTTGGTGCTTCGCAAGTGGGTTTTTTTAAGTGGTCAGGAAGTCACCCTGACCAGTTCCTTGATTTAACTCGCAAGGGCGAGAGTCGGCATAACCGCTTCTGACAGGCCTGGGCTTTCAATATGTCGTAGTAGCCCTATAAGGTGTTAACTAAGTAGTTCAACCTAACTGAAACTAACCAGCGCTGAGATCCAACAAGAATTACTCTTGCTAAGCGATGTTTCTTTGGGCTAAGATTGCAATTGAGTAGCAAAGCCTTCTCTCGAGCAGTCAATTGAGTGTCGCTATATAAGACCCTCATCATCCCCGTCCTGCTATACGGTGCAGAAGCATGGACTATGGCAAAAGCGGATGACCGCGGATCAGGTGGCGCGCACAAGTGGAAAGTGACCTCATCCAACTTGCAGTGCGAAACTGGAGACATCTAGCTAGGAACCGAGCTAGATGGAGAAATTTGTTGGGTGAGGCCTAAGTTCACACAGGACTGTAGCACCACCTTAAGTAAGTTAGTAAGTAATCTCCGATCCCATTTATGGAAATTCAAGAGTTCCTCAAGGGAGCCACTTTGGTCCTTTATTATTTGTGTTAACTATCAACGATGTTATTAATGCCATTGATAATAATTCAACTGTCTTTATTTATGCTAATGGCATGAGAATATTGAAGTTTATTTCTACTCTATATGATTCTTTCTTACTCCACAACGATCTTGAATCATTTCAGACTTGGTGCGACACAAATGTCTTAGAACTGAATGTTGCTAAATGCTAAATCATTACATTTACTCGTAAGCGATAACATCTCCCCTTATGAACCTATAGACTGCATGGTGTTACTTCTGTTTTTTTCTATTCACGACCTAAGAAATATTTGCGACACTAGGTTAAATTATCGAGAATATTTTGATCACATAATTAAAAAGCTAACTCATCCCTTGGTTTCATCAAAAGTTGGTTTAAAGAATTTTTTAACCCCTATAGCCCATTTCTGTCAGACCTCTCCTTGAATATGCTAGTTAAGTCTGGTCTCCCTATCAGAACTCTCACTCTCCTTGGGGTAGTAATATATTCTTACATCCTTATGAAGATCGTTTAAAACTTATTAATTTGCAAAAACTCCAAAAATGCCGTGAAGTCACTAATATTCTCCTCTTTCTAGACCAGCTTTTAGCAGGGACCAAAATAGACTCACCATCTCTTCCAAGAAAGATTACCTTTTATACTAATCCACAGAATTCCAGACATGCCCCTTTCTTTCTCCTTCCTCATCATATGCTGCGCCTAGCTGACACCTCGAACACCACCTTTGACGTCCATATCAGTCTTTTTGCCCTCT
The DNA here is from genome assembly GCA_920104205.1 of Eupeodes latifasciatus. Lineage (NCBI taxonomy): Eukaryota > Metazoa > Arthropoda > Insecta > Diptera > Syrphidae > Eupeodes > Eupeodes latifasciatus. The sequence continues at coordinate 70,051,567 of OV049924.1, read as the reverse complement.
AGAAGTCTAGCTTTAAGTCTTTTTTTGTTAATAGTTGGGGCTAGCAAATGATAGAATGATAGGGAGTGCAGACTAGAGCTAGACTAGAGCATATCTCCTTTTATCAAGGCGGCAGTGGTGGAATTCCCAAGATGGAATCAGTTGCAGAACTACTTAGTGAAAGTACCTTATAGGGTAAGACAAATTCGGAGGTCAGTCCTGTAACAACCGATGTATTCGACTTTATGTCTTTGGAGTTATAGTAAGGATCGGGCCTTGAGGTTGAAGGTTTTATAGTCGCGATGACTTCCCAATCACGTAAAGTATTTAGGAACGAAGCACCAACAAGCCTTTCACACAGGCAGCCTACCCCATGATTTCGATACCATATGTTCCAATCGAGTATCAATTAAATTGCTGAATGAATAATTCCGGAATGAAGAATTTTTCTTTATATCTTCTTTTATTTTGTAAATACAATTTTACGTCAAAATAAATATGACATAACTCTGAAAACTATTTGTGGTTGCATTTATTATCCTTAAAAATTACATTTTGCTTATACACTTTAGTTTTAATTAATTACTATTTTTAACAAAAATATTAAACTATTATCCAATTTCATTTGCTTTTGTTCGGTAGCGGCCTTGACTCCCATAATCCTCCCCTTATATGGTAATATAAAGCTCCGCGCTTGTGTGTTTATATTTTAGTTTATCGCTTATATGGTTGAAAGATTCATTAGATCTTATTTGTACTACTTAATTGGCTAAAGTTGACAAAAGAATTGATTATTAATATATTTTTTGTTTAAGTTGAAAATGTATAATTAAAAATAGTTAATGAAAAGAGTTTGAAGTTGGGTATGGGAGACGTTGAAATTGTTTATGATGCGTGAAAGTTGTAAATCATTTGGAATTATAGCGGAAGTAGACATATACTTATGTATACAAAATATTATGACACTCGTTTAATAATTGGAGAAAAACGAACAAAAAAATATTTATAAATAGTAGAGATAAGATTGTACAGTGTACACAGATGTGTTATATTTGAATAATGAATGTCTATTAACCAACAACTCACAAAATTGACACTCACTTTAAGGAAATTCGTATATGCATAAAGCAATACCAATAAATATCGACGAGAAAGTTAATTTTTGCAAAATGTGCATAAATTATGCATTTGTTAAGATTAATAAATTGAAGTTGTATATATTTCAATAAAACTATGATGAATGAGACTTCAAAATAAGTCTCTTTAATCTTAAAAAGCTTTTAAAAGTTAATTGTGTGAAGATTCAATGCAAAATTATTACATCAATTAAAACAAAAATTGATTGTGTTGAAAATAGGCTCTTTTGGTATTTTTGGTTTGAGAATGCAAATAAAAAACTATTTCATTCTTTCTCGAGAACCAATAAGACCAAAAGAGCCTATTTTCAACACAATCAATAAAACAAGTTCAAAGAATTGGTCAAACACAATCAATAAAACAAAAATTGTGATAAAATTCTTGGAGTCAAATTTATAAGTATCCAATTACAATATTCATTTTAAATTGAAAACATACAAAAATTGTTAAAAACCGGAATCAAAATTTGTTTAAAAGCTCAATAAAAAGTACGTATACGCCCTGTTGTCTATGGAAAATTAAACTTAAACGTATTTTTAGTATAACTTTATTTTCGCTAAGATTTGAAATTTTATCAAATATTCAAGGCTAGGGTTTAATTCTTCATGTGTGTTCTGCAAAAGTTTTCCAATAAGAGGTTTTATTTTTGGAATTAAAGATAAAAAGAAATTTTATAAAAGTAATCGAAGGCAGTTTATTTAACTCTAAGAAGAAATGGAATTCACACTGAAAAACTGTATTACCCAAATAGCATACATTTTTCCTATAATTTGAAATAACCAATTTTCACCTTTGGACTTATCTTTCACGTGACCTTAAACAGAAAATTCTCAAGGTATTAAATCAAAAGATCTCGCTATGCAATTGTGATTAAAATTGTATAATTTCCCATAAAATATCAAACCTCAGTAGCAGAATCCATTCGCTGTTAAAATTGCACCTTCATTTGCTTCATTTTCGAATAAGCAAGGTTCGAACTAGTAGTACCCGTGGCGTGATGGTTAATGTGTTGGGCTGTCATGCGCTAGAGGTCTTGCGTGCAATCCCTGCCTGTGCCATCTAAAGTTTCATTTACGGGTACTGCTTCTTGCAAGGAATTGACAGATCCTTCAAAAGTAATTCTTGTAATGAAAAATTCTTTCTCAAATAAGCAGTTTGGTTTTGGCTTAAAACTGTGCGTCCCATCCATCCCTGACGACATTACTCGCATACAGCGAGGGTTAAAGCTCGTTTCACACTACACGGTTTTGACCGTCCGGCAAAAACCCGGACGGCATAAACCGGATCAATGGCTAATAACACATTATACGGTTTGGAATGTATAATATTAAAGCATATATACTCTTCTTCGCGCCTCTAACAAAATATCGCCGTCCGGTTTTTTTCCGTACGGTCAAAACCGTGTAGTGTGAAACAAGCCTAATAGTTGTAAGTCATTAGGCCCTAGTTCTCAATGGACTGTTGCGCGACCTAATTTATGTTTATTAACTTCCCATAGGGAGTTATTGTAATGTGTCCGATTTGTCGAATTGAAAATTTTGACATTTCTCGTCGTTTCAAGGTCCCTAGAGTCGAAATAAAAGATTTTTAAAAAGATGTCTGTTTGTGCGTGTGTACGTACGTTCGTACGTCCGTATGTCTGTACGTTCGCGACGTTTTTTTCGTCGTCCATAGCTCAACAACCAGAAGAGATATCGACTTCAAATAAATTTTGTTATACAGATAATAAGGCAGAGAGATGCAAAAAGGGCTTTCAAGAAAAGTTTCTTACCATAGCAGTTTAAAAAAAGGTGAAAATTTTGGTTAACCCTAAATATCTCATGAACCAATGGCGCTAGAGACATGAATTGAATTTTATATTATATATTGTAACGTAACGTGATACCAAACAAATATATTTTTGGAAAAAAGTCCAATTAACGGTTTTTTTATAAATCAAAAAAACTGAAAAAAAAATTTGTCACCTCGAAAATTTTACGACTAAAATATAATTTCATCTCCAAAATAATTTTGTGCAACGAAGAATAATGTTTTATACATCTGATAAAATTTTGACAAAAATCAAATCGACAGTTTTTTTATAAAAAATAAAAACCTAAAAAAAACATTACTCAAAGTTGGTAAAAATTGAATTTCGACTCAAATATCTTTTCAAAAACTTGTGATTAAGGTTTAAAACTTATTTTATCTTATAAGAAATATTGTTTTCAACATTCGGTAAAATTTTGAGTATAATCGAATTGACGGTTTTTTTACAGAAAATAAAAATCTAAAAAAAAAATATATAAAAGTTGGTAAAAATTGATTTTCGACTCAAATATCTTTTCAAAAATTTTAGATAATGGCTTCTAACTAATTGTATCTTATAAGAAATAATGTTTTCAACATTACGAAACATTTTGAGAAAAATCGAACTGACAGTTTTTTTACAAAAAATAAAAACCTAAACAAAAAATTTATAAAAGTTGGTAAAAATTGTTTTTCGACGTAAATATCATTTCAAAACTATTAAACATTGGCTTCAAACTAATTTTATCTTATAAGTAATATTGTTTTCAACATTAGGAACAATTTTGAGAAAAATCAAATTGACAGTTTTTTTACAAACAATAAAAACCTAAACAAAAAATTTATAAAAGTTGGTAAAAATTGTTTTTCGACGTAAATATCTTTTTTGAAAACTTTGAGACATTGGCTTCAAACTAATTTTATCTTATAAGAAATATTGTTTTCAACATTCAGTAAAATTTTGAGAATAATCGAATTGACAGCTTTTTTACAAAAAATAAAAACATACAAAAAAAAAACAATACTAAAACATGGTAAAAATTTACTTTCGACTCAAATAGCTTTTAAAAAATTTAAAATATTGGCTTCAAGCGTATTTTATTTCACAGAAAATATTGTTTTCGATATTCAGTAATTTTTTTATAGAAGTCCAACAGTCCGTTTTTTTCATAATAAAATAAAATCTACAAAAAATATTACGCAATTTTGGTAAAAATTTATACATATAGACAAACTTTTAAGCAAGACAAATCGACAGGCGGGATGGGAAGTTATCAGTGTGGGTCGCATCCCAGCCTCTTTTTTATTTTTAAAATCCGACCAAAATTCTTGAATGTAATCTCTGGCTGTCCTCTCTTACAGATGAAACCATGAACTTCTATATTGATGTACTCCGACGGACTTAATTTATGTCTGTTATTTCGTCTTCCCAATCACTGTAGAGTGTTCCAGGCAGAATTTCTGGCCATAAAAGAAGCCATCTGTTGGCTCAGAAAAAACGTGATATCGACTACCGATATATCTCATCTTCTCTGATAGTTAAATTGTCATAAAATAATTGGACTTTGTCTCAATAAACTCACTTACAGCCGAAACTGCCGAGCAACTGCTGTGGAGCTAACTTAACCTTACTTAACATACCTCCTGCGAGGATAATCCTCCAAGAGTAATTCTCGTCAGTGCTTTCATAAATTAATCTTTTGAATTTGGCATACAAACTGTAGGTCCCCTCTACCTTTGACATCACTCGCACACAGGAAAGGTTAAGGATTGTAAGTCACTAGACCCTAGTTCTCTACGAGCTGTTGCGCCACCTAATTTATTTATCTATAAAGTCTGATCACAATATGACACGTTGACAATGAAAAGGATTTTTAACAGATTTTTAAATCTTGGCTTTTTCGGTCTCCAAATTCGACAATTCACAAACTGACTTCTGAGTGAAATTGGGCCACATTATTTTCATACATTTTAATGCCCAAATCAGCAAAGATAAGTTTGCGGCTTCAACTATTGCCGCAAGACCTACGTTTTTGAACAAAAAACGGTGTTATGTCAAAGAGGAATCGATAAATCTGGGTTTTTGTCAACAATATGGGCTACAGCAGCAATGACCTCAGTTTTTCTTGAACGACAAACGATTTCGATTGTTCACATCACTAAATTATCCCAACAGCTTAACCACGACATTTAACATTATCAGCAAAAAGTTGCTTTACGACAACTAAGTGCTTTAGTTTTCTAAGTGTGAGGGCAAAATTTTCAACATTTTTATTGTGAATTTTAACAACCTTACTGTAGTTGAAGAGTTTATCGTTTAACTTTTTAGTAATGGCATTGTTTTACCTGTCAAATGTCAAAAACTGACAAATTCAAAAACGGGTTATTCAAAATAAAACCTTTTATGGGAAAACCCTATATAATATTATTTTTAAAATGTTTTATATTTCAATGTGATTTCCTTGAGAAAAGTTTTTATTAAGTTAGTGGACCTTGATCCTTGGGGAAAAAGTACTTGAATCTGACTTCTGATGTCTTTCTGTCATATTTCAATATATTCAATAGCCTCTTATACTTTCTTGACTCTAATTCAGCAGAAGAAATGCATATGACTGTAATAATGGAAAATTTATTTCTAAATGTTTGCTTTATTAAATTCGAATAAAATGTTGTTTTTTTCTAATTTCAGTGATTTTAGTCGTGATGGTCTCTCTCAATCGCACGATAGTGTATTTTCCGAATCAGCAACAGCCAGCAGCTTATCGATTGTACTTAAGGTAAAGCACTTAATTTAAGTTAAAACAAAGAATAATTTAAAATATTCACATTCCATAACAACTAGTGTCATCAATTTATTGTTTTAAGTCTAAAGTCATTAAAAAATAATATTCATATTAACACAATTCTCACTTTCGAACAAACGTGCCGAGCTATTTCATGACAAAAAGACAAATAACACACCCTCTCAATTCCTAAGGGTGTCTTTATTATCTTGTTTTAATGTGCAATATGTTGCCAAAGTAACGAACGATGATGATTTTACATCGACAGAAAAAAACAACAACAATAAAATGATTTCATTATATCGTACACAATGGCAAATTGATTTTAATCAAAATCAATTTTGATTACATGAACAACTATCTTCTGACAAGACAATCACTAAAAAATGGCTACTTTTCTAGAAAGTGTTGTTTTAATAGCAGTTACTACAACAACAAGAACAACAAAAACACATAATATCTGCGCAATACTGAGTTCGAGCACATTTCAAATTCATGAGTCACCTTTTTTTTTCTTTTGTTATTTTAATGTTTGTAACGTAACTATAGTAATTGGCAATCAGAAAATGAATGATATTTATTGTTCATTGTACAGTCTGGTAATGAAAGTATGAATACATTCCATTAAAAAGATTAGTATCATAAATATACATACAAAAATCTGTTTGTAGCTAACTTATGGTAGTCTTATGCAAAAATTATGTGACTAAGACACTCTTGTTAAACACTTTTAAGAGCACAACTCGTCAGTTTCAAAAAAGTGTTAACTGGGGTGAAATGGTTGTAACGCGTGTTTTAAAAAGTATGCTACTTTTTTATTCTTTAACAAAACACAATACATTTAATGGAATAACCAGAACTTTACTTTATTAAAGGGTGGCCCAACTAAGTAAATACATTGATTAAATGTTCGCTATGGCTTCGATAGCATACCTCTATACAACAGTGCATATTTTAAATGACGGCCAATGAATTTCTCGCGTAAGAGACCCATTGTTTCGTTGCCCATCATTCAGCTCCATTTCCTCTGATTGGCTTGATTTGTTAAAAATTATGACTCACAATTAAATTCACGCGTTATGGTCTTACATAGCACCCTTTATCCTACAAATTTAATGACTTTTTAGGTTAAAAAATAATTTCTACCATATGGCGTTGGCGAATGTGCTTTGTAAATAACATCCTGTCGGTCAAAAATTCTGTCAAATGATTTGACGTACCTCCACAAAAAGTTGTCCAAAGGTATAAAATCACACAAACGAAGTCTCCAATTTATAATATGTCCAATTCTTAAGATAATTTGATCATCCAAGGGGAAAACAAAAATCACAAACAAATGAGCCAATAGGGCCTTCGGACGATATATTACAGTCTCAAGAATATCATTAGACTTTGTCTAACTTCAAAGAAGTCAATTCTGCTTGTTAACAGATCCTCAAGCCAGAAGTATGCCTCATTGCTAAAAACGATTTGACAGTAAAAGAAATTAAACAGAGCGCGAATTTTGAAAATAAAAATGTCCACGATTTGTAAAATTTATTCTGCTGTAAGTCCTTTGGGAAGTATGCTTAAAATGTCAAAAACACTTTATAAAGTTGACATCTAATTTAAGAGTTATCTCTGTTGAAAGTTCTATATCTCTAAATACAAAACTAATGGGCTGATAATTAAGTTCTTAAGCCAACTGACACGCCCTTTACAACAAAACGTCAATTTTTCTGATATACGTTTTTCAATAAAAGAGTTAATTTTAAATATCCCGCTGTTTGGGTAGCTGTCCCTTTTGAAGTTGCCATCTTATGACATTTGTCAAGTAGAACTAGATTTTTAATAAATGGAATTATGCAAAAATGCTAAATTTGTGCAGTTTTTCAAAAAAAGTCTCCCTACCGTTTAAGTGTTAATTCTCTATTATTGGATCATATTTGAACACCGAGGTATTGTTTTTAAAAACTCTTAACCTTTGTTTTGTAAAAGCTAAGGTCTGTGTCAATGCAACACAATCGAATCGGACCTAATAGAAGGATTTTGTGAAGTTTCCGGGGTTCTACAGTCGAATTGCTCATGACAATTTTTTTAAAAAGGATATACCGGGAGTTTTTTTTGAGGTTAGGAGCCTTATGTTGGCAACACTATTTTAATTGTGATGGAATAATTAGTCCAGGCTTCTTAAAAAACTATCCTGGTCAGAATATTACAGTCATTGATGGCCACTACAGTGCTACGATTACTGATTTTTTTGTTCATCAATTAAGCTACCATGATGTTCAGTAGTTGTGGTTTAAACAAAGCAGCGCAACATGCCACACAGCTCATGCTACTTATTGAAGGGAGCGTTTGATAACCTCATATATACTCAAGTTATGGACCCTTGAATAGGCCTCCAAGATCGAATGATTTAACGCTGTTTTTCTGTGGGGATATGTTAAGCTCAACGCTGATAAGCTCGAAACGATTGACCACTTAGAGCTAGAACATTCGCATTGTTTTGGCTGATATATGGCCACTTTTTTTATTATTATGCCAGAAGATTATCTTTAAAAATAATCTTTGTTTTATTTGGTGTTAAAGTTCTATATTAAAAAAAAAGAAACACTCTTTTGTACTATAACCATTCAATACTCGTGTTTCAATATCAAAATTTAACCTTATATCATCATACAAAAATTTCTGATCATATAAAATTGTCCACTGAAGTTCCTCTTGCTTATTAAAAGAAACTCCACTTTTATGCACAGTTTGTTGACTTTAAGACTTTTTACGGGTCCTCATCATTTCAGACAAAAGATATCCATTAAAAATGTCGCCCGTTCTTGCACCACAGACTGTCCTCTAATCAGAGATGATTGCCATCGCAATAAAACGATCATGATTACGCCTTCGTTGCGGACAACCCCATCATTGGCATCATCAGTGTCAACAATAGAATATCCCTCAGGGGCTTTACAATATACAATAACTGTATATGATTAAAGGTCTACAACCCATCCCATCATACTCGAATATCATCAGAATCACAATATAGCCGCACTTTAGCTGACTGGACTAACTAGCTGGGTGGAATGCAGGCGATGTTTCATCATCATCATCAACATTCTCATCAATTCAATTAGATTAATCTATTCTCGTTGTATTTTAATTTGAAAACAAATTCAAAACACAATTCAAAGGGGTTTTTGTGTGATGGTTCTTGCTTGCTTGGTGGTGTAGAGTGCACTTTTGTGAGGTCTTTTACATCTCTGAATGAGATTTAAATTGTTTTAATCGATAAAAGCACTCTTTTTATGAGGGTTGAGTAGGGTATTATAAAGAATTGTCTGAAATTCAATTAAAATTTAAGTCTTGGGGGTTATTGAGAAACAATTTTCACAACTTAATGCGATTTGTAATACATTATACATCACACTTCACTTCAATTCATTGCACAAGTTTACTAGAATTTAAACGAAATAAACAAGAAGAAGAAGACTTAAAATTCAAACCATTAGAAGCAAGAACCAGGTGAAATTCCACCGAAGAAACAGACCAAACCAATCGGTGGCGCACGACTTTGCATTTCTGCACATCATCGCTGCTGCGCCACACCATTGCCGAGCCACACCATTGCCGAGCCACACCATTGCCGCATCTCCATTACACCACACCGGCACCGCACCGGTTCGGCTTAACCACCAAGTATTGATGTTTTTAAGTGAAGTGAGCTCAGTGGGTTTTAATGCTAGAGCCTCATTTCTATCGTGTATTTGAACAGAAACAGCAACAACAACTATCTGAATCTTGACAAGCTCAAGTCGCCATACGAGTATGAACGTACACCGAGTACAAACCATGACTTGAGATCGTGTGTAGTACAAGTACAAGTACTTACCTGTTTTGCTTTACACATCACCATCATCATCATGTTATACTTTTAAGCCAAGTTTTTCTTCCTTTTGAAACTACCAGACTTTCCAGTTCTTGAGATTGGCATAGCGCCCCAATGCATTAAATCGAACACACATCAGGAAAAGAAGAAAAAAAAAAACTTCTGCAAGCCCAACACAAGAAGAAGATGTGTGGCAGTGTCGGGGAAAATTAATAAACAAAAAGATATAAACTAATAGAAAAAAAAGATACATTGCACATATACGATGTAAAGATGTAGATACGAATATGTATGAGGATTAGATAGATAGACGTATAGACCTTTTTTTTGTTTGAAAAATGGTTCCACAAAAACTTAAAAAGTCTTTGGAGCTTGAGCGACCGGGAAACCGGGTCTATATTGGCTCTTGGCTCCACGAAGTCGTCATCAACTTCATCATCATCATCTTCATCATGATGATAATCAAGATATGTCGGCAAAGAAAAAAAACATAATGATGGTAAAATGAAGAAGTCTTCATAACCACAACAACAACAACAACAACGTCTTCTAACAACAACTGCTTGCCAACTACCATAGTTAAAGTAAGTAGTCGAGTCATCTAATCCGGTAGGTAGGCCATATGAAGTTTTCTGCAAAGTCTAAGTTAGTTTGTCTTGAGACGTTTGATCGGATGTATCTTTATTGTTTTTTTTGGATTTTGCATTTTTTTCGATAAAAATCAAAAAAGAAAATAATATTGAATAATAATAAATTTCGGTTCGTTATTGTTAATTAATTTTATTAATTAACAAAGAGTGTTAATAAGAAGGTTTTTTAGTTTTTGTGAGAGAAAAGTAAAGTGATACTTTCATATATTGAAAAAAAGGTTTCTGATCTTTAATAATTGCGAATTGTTGGTGAATTAATTGAGTGTTTGAATCTACAAAGAGTCTAAGAAATTTTGAAAAAAAAAAATTACACTTAATTTAAACCTCTTAATTTAAAAAGTCCATAGATTGATAAGTTGACTTTTGATTTGTCTTTGTTTTCTGAAAATCATGGTGACACTACTTTCTAATTCTTAAGTTCCAATGGGCATTTTCTAAATTGACCAGTTTTATTGTTCAAATTGAGTTAATTTTGATTTTTGATTAATAATATTTATTTTCTGGAAGTGTATTTTTACTGGAACACTTTTTGATAGTGCAACTAATAATATGTGGATTGGGAGTTTTTTCGTGTGGATTGTAGGAAATGTTGTGGATCATAATTGATTGGTTTTCCATTTTCCTTATGGAAGAAGATCGAATAAGACGAAAACTTTTTCTGGAACATCTGTTTAGACTTTTTCAAAACCCTAAATAGCCTGTTAAATGATCCCTATATCAAACATATCGAACAAGGTTCTTGGAGTACTTTTTCAAAAATTAATATTCTCCGAAATTGAAAAACATAATAAAATTATTGTAAGCCCCTCCCACCTCGTTCGAAAATTCTTTATTCCACTCCAAATTAAAGTCACTTTTAAAGAAGTCTTAATTATTGGTAATGAAATTCAAACTCATCAAAAGGCATATCTCAATTTTCCGGAATAATATGGGAAAAAAACTTTAGCTAGACAAAAAAGTTATGAAGATGTTCGATCATAATGTTTAAAGCATTTTAAAAGTTTTTCTTTGCATACTGCATAAAAGGCTTGAGTAAATTACTGTCGATAAGCCAAGTCAAGTTTTGAAAAGAAAAATTTCATAAACCGTGTTAGAAAATTCTCCATTGTCTCTACTGTTTTTACTTTAAAAATCTATTCACATCATACATAAATAACTTGACTCAAACTTTAGATGACAGAAAAGACTTCTGGATTTCAAAATTCGTAAATTACTTTAGTGTAAAATGTTTCCGTTGTTCTTAAATGATTTTTTTAAATGTGTGTTATTTCTTCTGAAATTGTCTCTACCTTTTAATAGGGGGAGATAGACCCCCTCTAATAGTAAAAAATGCTTCTTTTTTACCCTTTACAAAAAAGTAGTAGCAATTTTCAGTGCCTAAGTTAACCCCTGAAAAATTTGACACACAAATACATGGTTCTATGGGTGTACCATTCAATATAAAGATATATATCTTATATTGAGAGAAGCCAAATAAAGAAAATGTCATTAAAATCTTTCGTGTCCTTTTTGATAAAATTCGAGTTTTCGATATTTGATAATAATTTGTTATTTTTGGTCTTAAAAAAAAAAACGAAAAAATAGATTAGTGCGAAACTGCTTTAGACCTTGATTTTCAAGTTGAAACTCAAACAAGCAATGGTTTATTCTGTTAAAGCAAGGAAAGGTAGACAGACAAGGCCAACGTTACTGCCCTAAAAATTGCAAATACATTTTTTTTTTCTGATTTTCGTTCAAGAGGTTAAAGCGTTTTTCGTTCTTTTAATAAAAAGCTTTATTGTACAGTTGATAATTTGTGAAATTAGCTATTAAACTATTAAATAATTTAAAGTTTTTCTTTAAAGGCTATTTAAATTCCTTTAAGAAATGGTCGGACTCATGGCTTATATAAATAGCTTTCCGTTAAAGGCGGATCGATTTTGAAATTGAATAAAAGTTGTATATAATGAGATATCAACAAGGTTTTACTTTTATTTGAGATCCCTATAAATGAGAATTTTTATAAAATATAACATCGTGGTTTGCTGGAGGGCGCGTTTTCAAAGGGTCCAATTTTCGATGACTATGGCGCATGAATCAGGCTGAGTTTGACCGATGACATCGATTATGTTGTCTTATGAGGGCTGCAGTGGCTTACAGCTTATTCGCAGTGACTTGCGACTTACGATCTTGTTGGCCAATTTACGTCACTATATAACTTCGGTATCCATATCCATCCAATTTAGAACACAAGAAGTTGGTGATCATCGGCCTAAAGCGTTCGCCGTTAACGTTGAACCTATAGTGCCTGTGGCGTGATTGTTAGTGCGTAGGATTGTCACGCAAGCGGTCTTCGGTTCACCTAAAAACAAAAAGTTTTTTCGCGGGTACTGCCTCTCGTCATGAAAAGTACTTTCTCAAATTAGCCGTTCGGGTTCAGCTTATAAACTGTCGGTCCCCTCCATCCCTGATACAACTCGCATTTACACACAGGAATAGTTGAGAGTTATAAGCCACTAGGCCCTGCTTCTCTATGGACTGTTGCGCCACCTAATTTATTTTATTGTTCTTGATTTATTATAATTCGTTAAATAATAACGTTAACAATTCTTATTAATATAATATATATTTTACGGACCAATTACGCCTGTAGTCAAAAATTTACACCAAACCTCGCATGGATTGATGTCGTACTAAATCCCGCAATTATTTATCATTCACTTGCCCTTCCATCCAAAAATGGACCTTATTTATGGTCGTTTGGTTTCAGTTTCTGGGTCAGTTGGATTTTGTATGGCGATGCAGGCCCAAATCCCAAAGCAAACTCCGCTATGTTGTGGTCTGCGACAGGCCAAGTTCTTTTGAGCGACGCAAAATTGACTGCCTCGGATTCTGCTGAAAAGCTTTACGAACAACGGGGATGGTTTAGGCAGATTCTGCGTTTTGTTGACGTACTGTTGTTGGTTGATTGTTCACTAAGCCAGTGAACTCTAAACTAAACGTTGAAAAGTCAACTTGGAAAGATGCCCATGTATCCCATAAAAGGGCCGAAAAGCACGAATTGTTCCTACTGAATAATACCCATTTTGTTAATAAAGTTTTATCATTTGCACATGTTGCATGACGTTGAAACTTGCCATGATGTCCTTAGTGATTGATTAGAAGAAGATATTTTAACAGAAAGAAAAAGAAAGAAACAATATGGCCGAAACGAGCTGTCCCATTGTTAAATTCCTTTTAATAGGTTTATAAGTTTTAGAACGATGAACGGAAAAAACCAAAAACTCCCACAAAATTTTAATAGAAAATATGAAAACGGAATGAGCCAACTCTAAATATCAATCTAAAAAGCTTAAATGGTGTCCTAATTAGTTCTAACTCTAATGGTAGTTGCAGTCAAAATCGAAGATATTTTATAATTTTTTAACAAGTCTAATGTACCTACATAATATTAATTGTTTTGGGTGATTGATAAAATTAAATACGCAAAAATTAAAAACGCTACAATAATGTTTTGAAGCAAAAGGATTTAATGAATTAAGTTCTGTTGTACATCGATCAAATGTCAAATTTAGTAGTAATAACTGTTGTCGTAAGTGTCAAACTACCATTCACCGTCACATTTTCATCACTTGTGAACAAAACAATCATTCAGGATCAATTGGGTATAACACGTTCCGATCAATCTTTCATTTAGTCCACTATATACTTGTAGATACCTGCAATCGCATAATTTCAATTTAAGATGTCAATCTGACAATTTGTTGTGACGATAAACAAAAACTAGTTACCTACTTCAACCTACATCTTAATCCGTCTACATAATTCAATTAAATTGACTATAAATATAAAACCACATTAATCATGAATACCAATTCCGGTTTTTGTTATTTGTTTTTAAAAATAATTTCAATCAAAAACTTATCCTGTATGAAAATCTAATTCTTTCATAGATAAAAACTTTTGTACCAATTTATTTTGCAGCAGCACTTTTCCAAAATTGGAACACTGATGCATCTATCTTCTCTTCTCTATACCATTAACATGATTGCTCCATTTTGAAAATTTTATTCCCCCAAAGGAATTATAACATAATTCTATCATCTTGTCTTGTCTGTGTCGGTATACTTATTACCTATGTAGGTGCAATTTAGAGTGCAGTGCACTAACTAAACTAAGCCTTGAGAATTTTCTTCTTTATGTTAAAATTTCCCATCCAGAATGAATCTCGCAATTTCTCGAAGTTGTTGTTGTTGTAGGAAAATCACTTTTATGTGTCACATTTTTACACAAAAGTATATCAAGTTTCCTTTCTCTTTGCGTGATGTTTATAAACTAAACAAAAAAAGAAAAACAACTCAATTGCTGCAGTGAAGCACTTTTTCCCAACCTATATATTTTTCACCTACCTATACTTCAGTCTTTTGCAATGTTGTTTGACATTAGTTACCTAGTTTTTGTTTTTGTATCAAACATAACTGGACTTTTTCTCAAGCTTCAAAAACAACAACAATTACAACCAATAAAACTGGTCCTAGGAACTACCTTACCTACATCACATATGTACATATAGAAGAGAAACAGTTCATTCAATTAATCAGCCGTAAGGAAAAAGATAAAACATCAAGGAAAAGAGATCACTCACAGTCACACAATATGTTAGATATAAGATACAAAAAAAAAAAAAAAATATAGTCCCAAAAGGCTCTTTCTTTTGTGCTGAGCTTTGAATCTAAAATTACTTCCTTTTATCATGGACATTCAGGAAGTATAGTAAAACCTCCTAGCTCGGTCCATCAGGAGTAATTGTATGGATGATGGTTGCCGGAGATAATAGATAATTCCATACAAAAGACTTCTTTTTTCGTGTGCATATTACGAGTATTCAATGACCTACCGCACAGTGCCTCCGACAACAGTGCCACCACCTCCCCATCTCCGCCGCGCGCTGGCGGTAGAGTATCTCAAAGTTTGCATCTCTAGCTTATGTAAACTTTCCTTCTGTTGATGTCAGGGTCGGACTTTTAATGTTAGACAAAAAAGGCGCCGACAATTCGGAGGGCTTTTACCTTCAGTCAAACTTGTGTGCTCAAATACAAAAACATCCCATCTACCAGGTATGTCGCCTTAAATTTGCTATTTGTTCATAGATGACGTTAGTACTTTTGTATTATGTTACCATTGACAAGCCGCCATTCTGTTTTTTACTCATGAGTTTGACGTCTGTCAAAATTAATCAGTGCACATTGTCAGTAATTTTAGAACAAACAGTCTATGGAAAGGTTCAAAATTCTGGTCCGTCAAGTTGGAAACACCACAATAGAATTTCGAAGTTCGAATAATGCAGGAGTCTAGGGCTCTTTTTGTGCTAATTTGGTGCTCTAATCCCTGTTTGTTTAAAAAACCCTTCCTATTCTAATTTGTGGTGATACCAATTTGGCGCCACGCTTTTAACACCATACTTAAATGTTCCAAATTAAAAAAAAACAACTTATAATGAAGATAATTACGGCTCTTTTTGGGCTCTTAAGTTAGCAGAACTCCGGATTTGTTTCACAAGCCCTTCCCCCTTAATTTAGTCTCAAAGACATTTAGACATTTTTGGAGACTTTTAAAATCAAACAAAATTTAAGAAAAGTAATGGGGGTGTAATTTAGGGCTATTTTTGGGCTCCTTATTTCGTAAAATTCCAAATTGGTATCTCAAGCCCTTAGCCCCAAAACTAAAGTTGAAAAGTTGTAATTTTTGGAGATTTTCTAAACCAAACAAAATTTAAAAAATCAAATGATGTTCAAATTTAAGGCAATTTTTGAGCTAATTAAGCGCTATAATACCGGCTTGGTTCAAAATTCCCTTTCAAAACCTCAAACATTTTGAAATTTCAAAATGTCCCATCGCTGACCTGCAAAGGAAAAAACAAAGCCTACATACTAACATACAAGATCAAATCTTGCAAACATTTTGTTTATTTTCAGTAAAATCACTTTATCTCGTCAAGTTTTTGAGATATTAATTCTTAAAATTCGAAAAGAACACAAGTAAACACTTATAAAGGTTTTTTTGGAGTTATTAGTGCGTAAGACTATTACGCCAGAGTTCTTTGGTTCAATCTCTGCCTGTGCCACCTAAAAGTTTATTTTACGCGTACTGACTCTTGTGGGGATTTAAAGTAAAAACTTAAGGTCCATCCCTGACCTTGACTTGAGAGTAGCATCGCATCAAGTTTTCGAAATATATTGCAAAAATATAAAGTTAATGTTGAAGATGGTTATTTTTAAAACTTGAACAGATAGTTTGAATTGAATTTCAAATTCGAAAAGTACTAAAAATTAACTTAAAAACATATTTTTCAAAGAGATGAAACCACAAAATTTCAATGTTTCTCCCATTCCGCTTAATATCCAATTCTGGTCCCTTCCGATTTTTGTTTTAAATTGTGCGCGCTTTAAAGGGGTAATGAATACCCTTATATTGATTAAACACAGTGCGAGCAATTAGGAAAGGAGGATAGGATTAGAAAGCAGAAACCGATGCACATTGGTTTTGAATGTCTGCACATTGTAATGAGTGGGAAATATTGAGCCTGGTAAAGCATTCCACATTCGTGCAGTGCGGCTAAAGAAAGAATCTCTGTACTTAACAGTACGTCCCTGTTTTGGACATTGGGTCACGCGCTTGCCAAATAGTATTTCGATACTTAAATATCTAAAGAAAATAATAAATGTATGTCCTTAATGAGCCTATTTGGACCAGGCGCCCTTAACAATAGCTTATTGTGCTCTTTTGTTGATGCCACCCTGCTTAAAATTGTTATATCTAAGTATCTAGGTTGTTTGCAATTTTAAAAGCAAATAAAAAGTAGTAAAACTGCAGAGTGTGTCTCTCTGGTTTGGTTGCAGTTCCAGTGCTTGTGTTGCACTATGCAACAAGTTGTCTCTGGGTCTGGATTGGATACTCATCTATACTTCGTCATTGCACACCCCCTCCCCTCCTCAAAATAGTGTTACTGAAAAGAAACTATACAACCGGCATGAAAAAGTTATACAAGTATGTTTGTAAAATGCTCAGTTCATACCACTCGCTCCTTACCTACTTTACTGACTTCGTGATAATCAAGTGAAAACTATCTATTAGCCAAGCTATCATCAGGGAACAACACACTCATTGCTATTGCTGAGTTGAAGATTGTTAGAGTAATAATTGAAAATCAATGACGGTGAAGTAAAGTGTAGTTATTGTCACTACATATTTTTGCCTACTATATACAAAATTTTCACCAGAAATGGACAACTTCACGTCAATTTCAAATACAAGTTAGTAGGTGCACTTGGGACGTGAGATGAATTTTTATCTTTCTTTTCGTTAAAACAGAAGAAAAAAATATTAATTGAATTTGTTATAAAACAATATAGTAGCAACATATTAGTGCGGATATTTTTGTTGATGTTGATTGAATAATCGGTATAAGGAGTATTTTAGATGCACGTTTTTTGGGTAACTTTATTGGTCGATGGGTTTTTTGGTTGGTTGTTTTTTTTTAAGTAGTTAGTAAGAGCCTTTGTCTGCTAACTGCATTTGATATATAAGGCATTAGTTATCTTGTTAATTGAATAGATAGCTCAACTTAGATTTATATTATCTTAATATTTGCATAGTGCCTTAAAAGTTATAGCATTTTGTAAGCCTTTTTTTATTCGAACGAAGGTATTTGATGCAAATATTTCTTACGGAAAATTGTCTAAGGTATCATTTTTTGTGTTTTTTAGCAACACATGTCTAGTGCAGTAATGTAAGTAACAATAAAACGCTTTACTCTATTAAACATACAAATAACTTTTAGTTTAAATTTTATGTTTGGTATCCCTGGCATTGTCAACAAAGCACATGCCACGTGAAATGTCAGCTTTTCTATTATGTGTTTAGAAGTTTCGTTTTTCGGTCGAATTGATATTTTCATGGAAACACAAGTTCTTGTCAGTTTCTATCTTTTACGTAAGCGACCCGTGCACATCGAAATACTCATTCAATTGTACACGTTAAAATAGAATTGTACATATTTGATAAATTTTGATTGAAGAAAATGAAATTTTTTGACATTTATTTAATATTAAGAATTAAAAGTTTAAGTAATTGAATGTTTAAGGAAAATGTTTTTATATAGGGTTTTTCAATAAGAGCGGGTAGATGTTGTGTGCAGATGTCTTGGCGTTTGCTGTGTGGCACGTAGCGCCGCCGCCGCCGTCCTGCTAAAACCACATGTCGTCTAGGTCCATATGGTTCAATTTGGGCCATAAGAAATTAGTTATCATCGTTATGTAGCGCTCGCTGTTGACGGTGACAGCCTCACTAACGTCGTTTTCAAAAAAGTACGGACCAATCACGTCGCCCGCTCAAAATCCACACCAAACGGTAACTTTTTGAAGATGCATTATCATCTGGTGAACCTCGCGTGGGTTGGTGTCTTCCCATATACGTCAATTTCGCTTGTTAACACAGCCATTCATCCAATAATGTGGCTCGTCACTTAAGATGATTTTTCGGCCAAAATTGGGGTCCTCTTCCAAACGATTGGAAGCCCAGTCAGCGAACAAACGGCGTTGTCTATGGTCATGAACTTTGTTCTTGTGCACTGTGAGGAATAGACTGCCTCCTGTTCTGCTGTACACTTTCACGGACCGCGGCAATGTTCTCGACCGATCTTGCGTTCCTTGAACGTACGGGTGTTGGCTAATCGTTTACTGAACCGGTCATCTCAAATATTGCCAACAAACGTGGAAGAGTTGACTGCAAAGGACCATCATGTCTACCGTAAAATAGGCGCAATGCGCGGATTGCGCGCAACGTTTGAGTTAACGAACACTCAATCGTAAAACTTGGCAGGATGATATGGTATGAACAACTGAATAATAAACAAAAGATTTGACAGATGTCACCAAAACAAAATGGCCACCACGGGGCGCCAAAATCTACGCCTGCCAAAAAAAAATCTATAATTATGTATGTATGTACTTATGAGTTACTGAAATTTTATGTAAAACAAAAGAACAAGATTGAAGTGAGAGTATACCAAACTAAATTGAAAAGTAAACATCAATGAAGAAAACTGATGTTGAAACTTTCGTCTGTATTTTTTATTCAACATCTAATTCAAATTATTTGTTATTAATGAATATGAAAGTAACAAAAGTCTTGCGGAAACCATCATTGAATCTTGTGCAGATGAACCACAAATTATAATAAATATGAACCAACACACCCTTAATATTTATTTATTTATTTTGACATCACGTAACTGCTTCCTACAGTCTTCACTTCACTTAAGTATTTGAACTGACTTCTGACTCATTTCTTCCATGTTGCGTTTTCACTTTCAAATACGATTTTTTTCCAAATGAAATAGTTTTATAGATTAAATCAGACAATTATTAAAAAATATGCACAAAATTCTTATGGAATGAAATAATTATAGTGCTTTTTGTATAGACACATTAGCACCCAACAAAACTCGAATTTCAAAAACCTCAAATTCACCATTGGTCGATTCAGAAGTTAAAATAAATTGATTTTAATCAAATCATTTCAGAAACTTTTAAATATCCAGTTAAAGAAAAACAATCACCGATCTAAAAGTTCTTCATTTGGTAATTTTTTCGTGAATTTGTTTTGAATATTTTTTTAAATTTCGTGAACCTAAGAAAACACCACACAAAAATTAGTTAAAATAACATCTCTAGAAAAATATACTACAAACTAAAATTTCGTTATTCAATTGTGTCAATGAACAAAAGATAAACAAATTAAATTGAAACAAATGTTAAATGTTTTACGTATCAACACCAGTATCAGTGTTTTTTCATTGCTATTTTTTAGAAAAAAATTTGTTACAGAGTTTAAACTCTATTTTAACCTAAAACTTAGCTTTTTTCCATAGAACCAGATGACTTCGTTTCTTGGAACATTTCATTTGGGGATTAAAAGATTTTTTTTTTTTTATATTTGAAAAGGAAAAATTTTATTTCATTTCACAGCAGTAATGAATTCATTTCGTTTACAAAAATGAAGTGTAATTTAGTTGAACTTCTCTAAGTAAAAAATAAAAGTGAATCCAAAGTAAATACTGAATCGAAGCGTCATACTTGTCCGCAAATTATCCTCTTCATTGAAGTGCTCTTTGGTAAACCACATTTTTTGTTTTTTGGTATGACGTTAACAC
Source organism: Eupeodes latifasciatus (assembly GCA_920104205.1). NCBI lineage: Eukaryota > Metazoa > Arthropoda > Insecta > Diptera > Syrphidae > Eupeodes > Eupeodes latifasciatus. Next base: position 70,031,173 of record OV049924.1, on the reverse strand, counting down.
AAACAAAGCGGATGGTTTCCCAACTCGTGAACACGCAACGTATAGCTCCCCATGTGAAAAACAATGATTTTCTAAATTTATCCCGCAAACACTAAGCGATTGGCCTTGCGACTTGTTAATTGTCATTGCGAACGCAAGGCGAACCGTTAATTACAATCGTTTTAAGTCAAACGGAAGATCAGTCGGAATCATTGATATTCGAGGAATACATACATTTTCACCTGCGTACTTTCCGTTAATAATTATTGCTCGTTTGGGAAAACATTTTCAATAAGAGCTAATTGAGAGTCTACAAATCGGCAAAAGTCGTTGGTAAGAATCCAGTTGTCGCATCAACTGGCACTTTTTCATTTCCAACAGCTATCAATTGTTTGGAAAATTGTGCAACACTTTGATCATTTTGAAGTTGAACTCTCATATTAGTGGTTAGCGATAATGTTTTTACGTTATTCCACAAAAGTGATGCCTTCAGTGTGAAATTAAGTGCTTCAAGTGATTTCTTATGTGCCATTGTGCACTCATCCCAAACAATGAGCTTGCATTGCATCAACAATTTTCCCATTGCACTGCATCGGGAAATATTACATGTTGAAGTATCAATTGTGTTCAAATTGAGTGGCAACTTAATCGCAGAATGTGCAGTACGACCGCCATCTAGAAGAGTTGCCGCAATTCCAGATGATGATCACCCCAAAGCTATGTCACATCTTGATCGAATAGTGGCCAAAATCAATGATATGACAAATGTTTTCCCTGTTCCTCCAGGTGCGTCCAGGAAGAATAGACCACCAGTATTATTGTCCACCGCTTGTATTAATGTTTCGTATACTTGTTTTTTGCTGTTTGAACGAATTCCTGCAATGTAGCAACATTGTTTTGCAGCTCTCGATTTAATTCTTGGATCTATTAATCGTGCATCGATAGATTTGGCGCAATCATTCCCACTTCAATCAGTAGCTTGTTTGCAAAGTCAAGCATTGATCCTCAATCAGAATCATTCTTTCATTGTAGATTTAATCGGTTATTTGCATGTCGGGATTATTCGTTCGAATGCGCAAGCGATCTAAGATATCTTCACATTATGTTTTCTTTGTATTTGTTCCATAACTGAATTGGTTGTGAAGGGAAACATGTGGTGATGATAATTGCGAACAGCGTTCGTATTTGGTACGCATTTGATGAAACAACTGAATCCGCAAGTGTTTAATCCCAATGAGAATCGTTCTCCAGCAAACCCAATAGTTGACATGCTTCTCGATATGTTTGGCATTGGTGGCCATTCACAGTTTTCAAATGCGCGAATGATTTTGGTCCTCGTACATTTACCAACAGCAGTCGCAAATAAAAACATTCATCATTTTTAGGATGAACAGTGTACATGCGACCTAGCGCATCAGTGGAAAACACCTGTGACCAATCTGGAACTGCGGTTCCTTGTTTACGACGCATTTCAACGTACATCAGCGTCGCTGCGAATGGATCTGCTTCACACATTGCAAAGAAGCTAGTCAATGTTGGCGATGGTGGTCTCTCAGCTCATTGTGCAGCATTAGACTCAGTGAAGTAAACTCTTTTCCCAAATGCACTGCTAAATGTACAACTGTGGGAAATCTTTCATGAATGTGAAATGACAATAATCGCCACAGTGCTTCATTAGTACTAACGTATCTGCCCATTTGGAAGTTTCTGATTTCGTCATTCACATTTTCCGACGCAATACCAAACACGGTATTGTCGCTGCCTTTGTGACGTACTTGCACAAATATTTGACTGATTTGGCCGAATGACAACTCTCAATGTTCGCATGTGTTTTGAAAATTCGTAATAGCAGCGGGCAATATGGTACAATGAATTAAATTCCGATCTCAATATCTTTAGTTTGAACTTTAACTTTGGTAGTTCGACCATTATCTTCTTTTGAACGCCGACGATAAACTGCGGGTATCCATCGTTTACTGTGACTGTTTCAGCAACTAACGGTCGCGGATATCGTTTTGTGCACTTTCCATCAGCCATGGAAGGCGATAATGGATTTAATGCACCATTTGTGTCGTCACAATGTCGTGTAGATGGGGATCAGTGACTGGATCAGGAATATCAGTTGATATGTTCTCATCCACTTCGTTTGAATGTAATTTGTTCAGAAACCAAATTAGGATATGAGCATGCGCTAGTCCACGCTTTTGTCATTCCACCGAGTACATATAACAACGTGTGTCACCAAAAACTCAATACTAAGCAAGCACATCCATCATAGCCTTGAGTTTTTGCTGAAATACTCTGGCGATTATATCCTGGCGATCAGCGGTTTTTGGCCCGGGTCCAACTGACGTTCAATTTCCGTAAGCTTTGGTTTAGAATATAGGGCCCTTGAAACGTTAAAAAATTTAAAAATTTTCAATTCCACAAATCGGAACTTTTACAATAGCTTTCTATGGGAAGCTAAACGGAGTTCACCGCTTTTCTGTTGAAATTTGTCCTGAATTTCGTTTGCTATAAACCTCACGGAGCCCGAGACCTTTCCAACGAATGCAAAACCGTGGAAATCGGTTCGTGCGTTCTGGAGTTATAGCGTCAGGAAGGAAAACCCGACTTATTTTTATATAGTAGAAAATAACGTTTTTGACATATGGTCAAATGTCTAGAAATTCGAAAAAAAATTGTTTGTCTTAAAATAAACACCTAAAAAAACTTTTGAAAGCTTTTCAACTAGACAGATATTAAAAATCAACTTTATTTATATTCATATGCGAAATATTGTTTTTTTAAGAAAACTCGAATGCCAATTTGGTTTTATAAAAAATAAAAATTGGTTTTCGACTCAAATATTTTGAGAAGAAAGAATAATGTTGACTTCAAGGTCTTTTAAAAAAAGTTATTTTAACAATAAATTTAAAATAAAATTAAAAACAAAAAACTATCCAAAAAAGCTTAATAGCATAGTTTTTAAGTGGTATTTTTTCAAAATTTTAAAATGTTTGCTTGTAAAAAAGCTTGGAAATGAAAAAGTAATATTTTTTCGCGTCGACTTTTGAATTTTTAACTCGCGTATAAGCTCACAACATACATATACATTTACAAAAAAAAACTCGTCTTAATTGGCCTAATTGACAGGACCGCTTTTTTTTTAGCCCAAACACTGTTCAAAACTGTTTTTCCTTAATCCAAATCCCTAATTGAAATCATAATTTGAATATGAATTTATCACTAGCTTTTCTATTTATTCAAATAAGCTTAAAAGTGACATAACATGACAAAATCTTGGCATCTATACGAACTTATACAAAACGCGCTAATATGAAAACTCTAACTGACAACTTTTATGCTGTTTTTAGTACCTGAATAGACGAAAGTTACTCATATTGCATGCAACAAGTGATATTTGCATCCAAATCGGGTAACAACCTACCGGAATCAACACACTATACGATATTCCACGCTTAAGTTGGTTTGACTTATAAGGTGACGTTTGCGGAGGCAGACTTTGAATGAAAATTTTTTTTTTTTTTGTTGTTGTTGGATGGGGAAAACATTGAAGGTGTTCCCTAACCAGACCTGGGGCCATACACGATCACAAAACTTACATACGTGTTGAAATTCAATACTTCTATTTTTTGTGTCTCCATATCTTTTACAGCAACAACAAAAAAGATACAAACTCCAAATGTTGCATGGAAGATAATCTTCTGTCAACTTGACAGGTGATTATGCAGTCTCACTTGAAGACATGAAAATTTGCATAAGCCACATGCAGACATCAGACCTGTATAAGAAAAGTTAAAAGTTACATAACATAAGACTGTTCCACTCTCAGCTGATGTATAAACTCAGCTATTGCAGTTTTTGGTGTCGTTTGGTCGGTGTAGTGTTTTTAAAATTACATATATAAGACGTTCGACTTCGACTAAGACGACAACAGAAACAGAACCCCCTTAGATAGATCGGTGTATTTTTTTTTCTTAACTTGTTTTTGGTATAGCTAGAAGATATTGTATCTAAGACTCCATAAATGGGACGCATAACCGTTTACTTTTTGTCGTCTGAGCACCGACCGCCAGCTCCAGTACCACCAACACCGCCAACGTCACTATCGTCTATACTATCGGTTGTGTAGTTTAAATGGCTGCCGAAGGCGTATTTTTGTTACCAAACTCGAAATGAATAAGAAATAAAAAGTATCTGAATCTGAATCTAAATCTTTTGCTTCATCTGCGTGCGTGTTCCGAGCCGGTTTAGCAAAATTTAGCACAATGCACTCGATGCCCGATCTAAACCACAAGATCGAAATCGTTAAAGCTTGATGGAGATGGTGGTGGCGTGGTGTAGTTTCAGAGTTCATGGATCGAAAAAGGTGCATTTTGTGTCAAATCAGAACGAGTTTTTGTATTTTTAAATGGGCGGTATAGTAATTTAGAATAATTTAATTGATTACCATTTCGATCTTTCATAATTCCAAACTAAGCCGGGTCTGTTGAGGCTGTCCATATTTCATATCATATATTGACACTTACTTCCGGTCAGAGTGGTGTTCCAAATTTGGTAATTTATGGAAGCTCTTACTTTCATTAGATACTTTTTACCACCCAGACATAGTCGACGCCATTGGCAACCAGCCTGGCAGTCATTTTCGGGAGTGGACTTTTGAAATAGAACTTTTGGAAATTGAACCTTTGATTAATGACCAAAGCAAGGCCTTAGGCTAAATGCATTTTAAGTTTCAAAATAAGCTTATAAGGCAAATTAGTTTTTTGTTTTGTTGGTTTATTTTGATTGAAATTTTTGACATGATATGGGGAGTGTGTTGGAGTTTTGAATTTTGTGTTTTTTTAATTGAAAAGTAGGAGTGTTTGACAGCTGAATAGGAATAGCTCAAGGCTCTGTGCTGTATACGTAGATTGAGAGAATTGTTATAAAGAAAATAAAGTTTTTGTTTAGGTGTGTAGATCTATAAATTGTAATCTATCTCAAAATTATTAAGTTCTCATTTTGTGTACTCGTATATTTAACAATTCTCAAGAGCAGCCGAGCTTATATGTATATAGCTATCAGCCTTCTTTTATAAATAATAATTTCAACAATTTATTGATAACTTAAATTCTATTGTAGATATAGTTAGGTTTTTTTTAATAATTATTTTGATTTATTTGACACTTAGCTTTTATACATATATAATCTTAAGACTTTTGTCGATTGAATAGTAGTTAAAGGTAGATTGGAATCAGCATTGAAAATTTGATAAGAGAAGTTACGTAGTTTTTCGATATCGGTCAATATTTAATCTTTTATTACGGGTATTTACTACAGAATAACTGAAGGTAAATATAGCAGTGTCGTATGTCGTAGTAAACTGATAAAGTGATAACACTTTTTTTTTTTTTAAATAAATTTTGAGTAAATAAGTGTTTGAATTTTTTTAGACCCAGACATTTTAAAAAGCCCCCAGAAAAATGTCACATCTCAAGCATACAAAATATAATATGCACTATGATTGAATAAGATCTTAAAAATTTACAATTTATGTCCGATAACCAAAATAAATATAGAAACCATAAAATGCAAAAGATTGTCTGAATCTGCTTCAATCTGAATTTGTTTAAAAAAGTGAAAGTGTTAAATGTTGGTATGTATTAGAAAAATAAAACAAATCTTGAAGGTTGGTTCCAAAATGTTTTTATTTTCAGAAAAGCACATTAATTCGTTTCTTAAAATAGGAAATTCCAATCTTCAAATGTTTAACAACGAACATGTTGGAAAGGGTTTTTCAAGAAGAGGTTTCTTTTTAAATAGCACGCTTTTTATACAGCTGTCACTTTGAAAGCTCTTATCTTTTGACAATTGACAAGTAAAGCATTACGGAATTTTCAAAAATCGAATGATAGAAGCTTCATTAACGCATTGAAATCGTTTAAATTCTCTACAAAAATGGTGTACCTATATAAATCTGTCACAGTTTAGAAAACTAAAACACTATTTAATGATTGCAAGGCAATGGACACATTTGAGCTGTTGGGACAATGTAAATCGTTTGCGTCGGTGTAGAACACTTGATAATATTAATGATGTAGCCCGCAGTCGATTACTCGAATTAGATATTCAAAAAACAATATTGCACAGTATTTTGAATAAAGCCTTAGGTGTTAAGATTTTTAAAGTTCAATTTACCCAAGAACTGAAGTTGGTCAATTATACTAGCAGCAGTTAGAGTCCTTAAAAAACTCAACCCACCAAAATCCGATTTATCTACGTTATCTAATATATAAAATTCTCCTGTAACAGTGTTAGTTGCCATACTACTCCGAAACGGCTTAACCAATTTCAATAAAATTTTGCATATACCTTCGGTAGGTCTGAGAATAGGCTTTTATCTATTTTTTATATTCCTAAGTGCTATTGTTTAATTGCATCAACATTGTACACGGTGCAATGATCTTACGATAGTATTCAGTGACGCTAAGTACAATGAAGCATTAATTGCTATTGACGATCTTTGCATTAGCATTGCCAACTTACCACTCAGTCATTTCGGTATGCATTCACCAAATCGAAATGCATCTGATTTAATAGATACTAAATTGAATCGTGAACTACAATACAGTACTGAACAAATGGCGGCTATTGTTGCTCGCAATGTCCCACTAATGAATGAAGAACAAAGAACCATTTATGACCACATCATGCTCGCAGTTTCGGCAGGACAAGATGGATTCTTTTTTTTGGATGCACCAGGTGGAACTGGCAAAACATTCCTTATTTCGCTAATTCTTGCTTAAATACGATCCCGCATTGCCTGTTGCATCAAATTATTACCGCGAATCCCTATTATACCCACCGATGTGCCAATGCAATTCAAACGCCTTCAATTTCCAATTAGATTAACATTTGCAATGACTATCAATAAGTCTCAAGGCCAAATATTGTACACTCTGTTGCATTAAGGGATTGATATTGTTTTTCGTAGTATTGTCATAATTAGCTATATGTACATATATAATTTTAATAAATAAAAAACATTTGTTTGGTGATTTGTTATTTTAATATTTTGTCACCGTTTACAGTGCTTATTATTCTTTATAGCAAAATATTCTCTAGAAATTACTTATATGACAAAACGATGTTTGTCGGGTCAGCTAGTTTTTCTAGAAACGTGTTCTTCAACGCTGGAAAAACCACTGTATTAGCTTTTTCATATATTCTACTCTTCAGGTCTTGCTCCAAGTACATGGAAAAAAGCATTTGTTCAACCCATATCCGAAAAAGAGGCGAATCTTCCTTCCCCTTAAAATATCGACCAAGTGCACTTAGGTCCCAGAAACGTTGATTATTTATCAGGTCAAGAAATATCTTGAACACTGAAGGCTTGCAAAACGGTTTTAGCTACTTTAGGTTCACTGACGATCTAATTGTTTATCACAACGAACAGTGAAACAAAATAATAACATTGTTTTGAAAAACGTAAAATTATTGCACTTGCGGTTCAAAAGCATGTGACAAAATTTGAGTATTTATTTTGAATCCCTCCTTCTTTAAATTAGGAATTTTGTTTCGAACCGTTCAATACAAGTGGTTTTAGATGGGTTCACTCTGAAAAGCACACACAAAAATATTTTGTGCCTCTGGACTCTGTTCGGTCTCCGAAACTCTTTCTCATTTGTATTAATGATCTCCTGGATCTGAATTTTCTCTTCTAATAGTGCCCTCAGATGTCGCTGACTTTTTTTCAAATAACCCCAAAAAAAAAAGTCCAACGGTGCCAAATCACATGATTCTGGCGGTTACTATACAAAATACGGCCATTGAATTTGAAGTGCAAAAGAGCTATTATTTCATAAGCTGTGTTGCAAGTCGCACCGTCCTGTTGAAACCATATATCCCCAACATCCATATCTTCCAATTCGGGAAAACAAAAGTTCGTTATTATCTCACGATAGCGAACACCATTCACAGTAACTGCCTGACCAGCCTCATTTTGGAAAAAATACGGTTTGATGATACCGCCAACCCATAAACTACACCAAACAGTCACTCTTTGTGGGTACAGTGGTTTTTCGACAATCATTCTTGGATTATCATTCGTCCCAAAGCGGCATCTCTGCTTATTGACGAATCTACTGAGGTGAAAATGTGCCTCATCACTGAAAATGATTTTCCACTGTTGCCATTTCTTGCCACAATTCTAACCATTGACGACGTTTGAAATGCTCAAGAGGCTTTAGTTCTTGAGTCAATTGCGCCTTGTAAGCATATAAATACAAGTCAAGCATACACTGATGTTTTCACTCACATCTCTTACAGACCGGGTTTGCTCAAATTTTTGCACCATTTTTCCTATTGTACGTACATTTGGACTATTAAATTGACCGAAAAAATCACGAAGAGCACGATATGCATTTTGATTTGTACTCCAATTTTCTTATTAAGGCTGAATAACTTTAGTGCGTTGCTCGAGTAGTGTATCTTTCCATTGTTCGAAATGAATAAGTCTGAAATTGAGAAATATCAAATAGAATTCAGAAAAAACCTGACGTTTAGGTGTGGTTCACATTCAATATCGGCCCTTAAGATTTAACCACTCTTTATATCCATCTCTGGACTGATACTGCTGCAACTTACTTGAGTCTCTTGGACAGAATTGAACGAAGAGCATTTAAATATGCTTGCTGATGATATCATTGTAGAATCACTTAAGTCACTTGAACACGGCCTCGTTGTTAAGTTTCTTGTCTCAAACTTTGTTAGCGTTATTTTGACGAATCATGCTGAAGCAAAATAGCCAGTTGCATTCTGTCCCTTAAACAACTCAACCGTTATACTCTCGCATCCACAAATGCTTATAAGAATACCCTCGTGCTGAACTGTAGTCTTACTGTCAAGTAAAGAGATTCCTTCTTTAGTCGTACTACGCGAATGTGGAATATTGTACCACCCTCTGTCTTTCCCAATAATTTCAAACTTACCATTTAAATTTTAATGAATTGGGCAATTTATGTGTTACTAAACATAATTTCTGTCAAAGTATTTTACATTTGCTTTAAGATCATAAATTGTGTTGCTCTAAAACAATAATCATTATAGACCCAAAATTAGGATCCAAAAGACTCTTATAGAATTTACTTTTAACATAAAAAACACATAATTTATCCTTAAATATCTAAACCTCGCCTCGCCTCTCCTCGCCTCATACAGATTATGGTTAAATTGTTTTTAAAATATCTACCGAAACATTCCAAACAAAAAAAAATAAGAAAATTAAAAACACAAATTCGTCCCAAAACGTTTTTCCCTTAAGTCACACTTTTCAAAAAGGTAATTTCCTCCTTCATTCCATTTCGAGCAATTATATACATACATATATTCTACCTCAAGAGATACATCCATAGATACATAGATACTATATAATCTATTAATATTTAACTCAAGAGAATTATCCTTGTTTTCTTGTCCATTAACATCTTCAGTGCACACATCATGTCAACGTCCTTATTTAAAGTGTGGAATATTTTTACTAGAAGTATTTTTGTTTTTTTTTTTGCTTTTTTTGTTGTTGTTGCTTGTTTGCTGTTTGTTTTTGAAAAATATTGTGCACTGTTTTTCGAATGGAATTAGGGTAGGTAAGTCCTATAGCTTATAATATGGAATAGATATACCTTTGGCATGTCTTCTTATTTTCTCTGCCTTACCTTTAATAGGTATACCTAAAGATACACACCCGGAAATCTACATCCATATTTTATGATTCTTCTTATATTGTTTCTATTTTTGGGATTTTCATTCCGGCTTTTCTCTTAAGGAATTGACAATGATTGTAATTTTTTTCTTTTCTTTGTTTTTACTTTTCGATGTAAGAACTAGGTATATGGGAAATTGTAAAGGCATTTTAGGGTTTTGTAAAACAAAAAATGTTAGAAATTCCAGTCGAATCCTCTATTTGTAACCCACAAAATGGTGACAATTTGTTTCGAGTTTTTAATTCATGTTTTGAAGGTGGCAGCACTGGCTTTTGACATCTGTCAAACTCAGCTGTCATTTAAATTGTCATAATATAAGTCAAATGTTTGTCTTTAACGATAATTTGTCTCTTTACGATAGGATAACGTGTTAAAATTATTACAACTCACTACAATTGACTCACTAACCAAGAAATTGGTAGAATTGTAAAGAAATTTCAAAATATTGGGAGCGTTACTGTTGTGGTAAGGACTGTCCATAATTTTCCCTGTAAACAATGTGATTCCAAACAACTTCCAATTTAATGAGCTTTAAATAAAAAAAAGTTCAATTATTGCGTTACAATTTTGACATTTTGCAAGGATTGGAACAATGGGAATGGAATGACATAACAAATGTCATTTTTGGGGGGTTCAAAGATTAAAAATAGATCTTTTTGATGTCTTTTTAATGAATCATGAATGTGTAATTTTGTTCATGTTTGGGCTTTAAAGGTATTCGATTTCTTTTATATTAAATGGAGTTCCTCAAGAATCAATTCTTAGACCCATACTTCTTACTTTTTTCAGAAATGATTGAATATGTATTGTTTTTTCACCGCTTTGCTTTTGTGTCCTATACGGTTACTAAAAGACACAAGATCGATTTCATAAGACCCAGTCGTACATGTTATCTTTTTGAATATTTAAAAATAGATACCTAGGTAGGTTGAGGCTTCAAAAAAAAAAAACATCCTTTCTCACCTATTATACTTCTTGAAGTTGCAATATTCATGTACGAGTATAGCCATAGCGTGTGCCGCCGGTGTTGACATGCTTTCTTCTTTCTAAATATTGAGTTTTTGAAATGTAAAAGAAAAAACAATTTACTTATTTAGGTATGTAGGTATATGGAATATGAGAGTTTAGATGAAGTAAAGGTAAAAGGTAGAATAATACTCTTTATCTATGTAAGTTCTCTGGAAAAATTATTTTTCTTTCAAAATTCGGGATCATACTACTTCTGTATAATATGTACATACGTACCTTATAGGTACCCAAAATTTTTATGAGGAGATTCTTTTTGTTTTTGTCGGGAGGACCGACCATATACTACTTTTGCCTGCCCTGTGCCAGTAAGATTCTAACCCTGGAACTGTGCAGTTGGATTGTGTTTTATTTGTATGTTGTTTTCGTAAATTGTGTGTGTTTTTTTGAATATGACTAGGATATTAACATTTTCGGTAAGAAAATATATTCCGATTATGATTTAAATTATTTCTAGTTGTGCGTAATTTGTTCAGTCCCAATAATTGGTCTATCAGTTTTGTGTCAATATTTGACATATTTTATCTGTCAAATTGACACCTGGGATAATCAATTACGAGCATTTATCCTTGTGAAACAAAAATAAAGAGTAAATATTCAATGAAAGAAAGTTTGAGCCTATAATTTTATACTAAAGACGTTTTTCAAATAGATCTGTCGGTAAAGGAAATCATTCCAATAGTTTGCACTTATAATTTTATGTGATTATACTTCCAGAAACGTCACTGTTTATCAGATGACGTTTGTAAATGTCAGATTTCATTGCTAGCTGTCAATTACTTTATTGCTTAATAAACTTCTGTGGAGGCACAAAATCGAATCAGCTAATTATCTGACAATTACATTGCGAACAGATAAAATTTTCATTGGAAGGTTTGGCTATTGTCAGCTCCTTGGCAAGTATTAACAGACCAATAAAGGTTCGGACAATTTTTTGAACCTTACTTTATGCAAATCTAAGTCTAGTAGAAATAAGGTTGGTTTGATACTATTTCACTAAAAATTATAGAAAACAGTGAATTTAAAAACTGGAAAAATAGTACAACTCCAACAGGAGCACTGATTCAAATTCAGATATCCTTAAAAGATGAATTTTGAAAATGGTGCACAGCCGATTGTCAGAACCCTTTTTAGTCTGCCAATATTGGCCAAAGAGCTGACAATAGCCAAACCTTTCAATGACAAATTTATCTGTTCAAAGCTTTATTGTGAGATGATTAGCTAATTAGAGTTCTAACTTTACAAAGACAAATTTCTTTTTTAAATAACCCTTTCACTTGATATTTTAAATACAAACATTTGTTTTTAAACAACTTTTAAACAAACTGAATTTCCATTTTCTGACAAACAATTTCAAAATTTTCTATTACAAATCATTTTGTTTCTGGCTTCAATTTTGGACTCAATTTTATAAAATTTGACCAACAATTCGCAATTAAAAATTTGTAATCCAACCTTTTAAATTTTTTAACAATATGTATTATGTTCTCAAAACAAAAGTATCTCAAGCCGAACAACTGTCAACAATGATCGAATTCAAAAGACATCCATTTAAAATGAAAATTAATTCGGCGACAACCGAAAAAATCGGCCGAAGTTGTCTACGAGCAAGATTGGTTTTCTCATGGAAAACTTGGGTATGCTTCAAAACAACTATAACTGCTCCAATTAAAACATTCTTCTTTTTTACCGAATATACATAGTTACTAAAATGTAAATTTTTTTGTTTGTATTTTTAGGCTGAGCTTGCTGATGTCCTCCGCAAACGTCGCAATCGACCCGATGCTTCGGATGAAGATTTGGGGCTGCCACGCAGTCCCACAACCCCACAACGTCGAGAAACCAACAATACAACAAATCAAAGTGAAGTATCATCGCTGAGCATGCTCAGCATGAATTCCACAATTGATTTCGATGATGAATTACCTTCATCGACTGCAAATCATTCAGGAGATTTTTCTTCGGCAGCAGATCGAACATCGTCGAGTATTTCGAGCAAATTTTCAGCTGATTCATCGCGATCCGAACACGTGGAACTTTTCTCCTCGAATTGGACACGTCTCTCACACTCGGCTGCTAAGCACAAGATGGCTGTAAGGCCTGTTAAGAAGAAGGGCCCAACTCGACATCGCCGGCCTTTGGAGGTAAGCTGTGATATTTTTAAATCAAACTTTGAAAATGTTTTTAAAAACATAAATATTACTTTTCTCCATAGAGTTCCATTCTTCCATCGACCCCAGAAGTCAATGAAGATCAAACTAAGACAACAACTGCAACTCTTGAAGTTAAAGGTTAGTTTTGTTGGATATCTTTATCGTATTTTAGATTTAACTTATTTCCTCTTTGTCTTTCGAAGATATCTCATTGGATAAAGCTAAATCCCGATCTCTACCACCGGGGGTCAATGCAAAGATCCTCGAACAACACAGCACCGAGATGAAACAAGCAGTCAGCATTAAACGCTCGAAAACCGAAAAAGGTCCATCACCAAACTCGACCTACGCCATGCGTAGCAATGCAACTAAGAGTTCCATATTCGAATCAGTATCGTCAAGCACACAGAGTTCCACAGCCGAAAGTAGCAAGGATGACGAAAGTGGCTTCTTCCGCCGATTCGTCTACAGAAATTCGAAGCGTGGTGCTTCCAAGACCATCACCAGTTCGACCAGCAATAACAAGATGGCTGACGAATTGGACAGTCAGCCAGAGAGCAAGAAGCCGAATCCACCACCAATAGAAACCAATTCCAAAACAATTGAAACTAAATCCGCTGAATACTCGCAAAAGGTTGAAGAAACCCGCAAGGAAATTCGCAGAGATATTCTATCTACGGGCAACTCTGCCCTCAGTGCAATGTTGAACACGTTCATACTCTCTCCAGAGTCGGAGAAAATGGTGGCTCATGCTACCAACGAAAACATAACCATCAGTCAGCCAGGCAGCAAACCGAAATCCGGTCCTGCTGCTCGGCAACGTTACATTCCAAAAGATCTGCAACAGCCACAGATGATGATGGATGTCGACGTAAATCTCAAGCACTCCCGAACTAGTTTGGATAGCTCGGAGAAGGCCGAATCCCACATGAGAGAGGAGTTCATTTCCAAATCTATAGCTCTATCGAAAATCTCCAAGTCACACACCGAAGAGAGCTTCCAATCGACAACTCTCGTTAGAGAAATCAACGCTATGAGGGATCAGCAGAAGGAACACTTTGAGAAAAAACCAAAGATGCTCGGAATGAGTGCGTTCCAGCAGAAGATGTCCCGATCTAATGACTCCTTCAACATGAGTTCGAGCACAGATTCCGTGGAGATGCTATTGGGCAGCGATCTGCGAAAACGGGGCAAGTCCGTTGAAAAGTCAAAGAGCTTTCGCACCTACATTGAATCGAAAGAGGATAAAGAGATCCCCTCATTGAGGAATCAAGTGCCAAGTCTTCCCGATTTGTCTCAAAAGAGCGACAATGACTTGGAAGATGAGAAGCACCTGTCCCTGGGATTTGAAATCAATGACAATAACCTAGTTAAGCAGAAATCAAGTGATCTGCCATTGACGCATGGAATCTACACAAAGAACATCATTCTCACTACATCCAAGAACATGCCGTCAAGAATACAGACAAAGTCTCCACTTTTGGGCACTTCGGCTTGTAGTACGAATATCTCGGAGATTGAACAGAATATCGATATGCTGGTGAAGTCACCATTCGTGAGTGTTTTGAGGAAGTCAGCGACTATTAGTGATTCGGTGGCATCAAAACTGGCGCCCAACGTGACGATCAGTCCAATGCCCAACAAAAGGGTTGATGTGATTGCCAAAGTTGAGAATAAAATTGATAGAATACTCAGAACAGAAGACAAGGATCTCTTTATTCCACCAGCAACACCTGCTGCTCCACCACCAACACCGGCCACTCCTCCACCGATACTAGTTGCGCCCACAATTGTACATTCACCCACGAAGGTGCAAATGCGTGAGAAGCCCAAGATAGTCGCTGATAGTGAGAATCGAAAGTCTCTCCGGGAAAGAAATTCCTCGCCACAGACAACAGCTTCTTCCAAATCAAATAGCTTCCATCGAAGCCGACGAAGTTCTTCAGTGATTGAATCATCATCTCCCAGCAGCAAGGGTGTGCCAGAATTCATGAAGATCCAACTCAATCGAGTTGATCCCGTTCGACCCAAGAGTAATGTGGTTTTGTCCAAGAATGCCCGTGAAAGTACCGAGGATTTAACTCGTCGTTTCAGTAATGAAAGCGTTGAAATCTCCGAGGTGAAACCTCCAACCCCGACTGATGAAGATAGCCCACAAATCATCCCAATGGTTCGTTCGAATAGTTCAACTTCTTCCCGATCTGATGAGTCACTACCAAAAAGCCCCACAAAGAAGACCCCCGATGAAGAGAACAATATCACACGCATCGACACAAATACTCCGATAAACAATAATATTCCACTGCATGAGCGTCGCAGGCTTTTCCTGAGTGAAGATAAACTGAAAAACGATCGCAAAATTGAAGAAATGAAACTTGAACGTAAGAAATCCATGTCCGAAGAGGTACGCAAGATGCCCACAGAAGAGGAACCCGTTGTTGTGGTTCTGCGAAAGAAATCGTTTGGTGTTATCCAACCATCGGCCAATAACAATAAGGACGACCCCACACCTGAATTGATGAAAGTCTTCGCAAGACGATCGCTCAAGATCAAAGACGAAGATCTTCCCGATCCACCAATCAAGAAATTCGTACCCAGTGTAGATAGCGACAAGGAAAATCAATCGTCCAGCGAAGAAAAGCTCGACAAACTCTCCGCAATCCAGCAGCAACAAAACGGTCTACCAAAATCGGACAGTGACATCTCTAAGAACCGAAATTCCCTAGCGGACTTCCGAAATATCAAATCGCAATCCCTTAACAACAATGGCATGGGAACACCTACAAAAACATTTCTGCCACCAATCCGCCTCAGCGGTCCATTTCGACAGGCATCCCAAGGATCGCCAGTGATGGGCAAAAGTATTGATTCAACGACAAACAATAACAACAACAACAGTTTGGCAAACAACAATAACAATATGTCAGCAGCCAAACCAATAGAACGTCAGTCACTTGGAACTGTTTTACTTTCGTCATCAGTGCCACCTAGTGTTACGTCAACAGTCGAACAAAATAATTTTTCCACCACAACAACCACATTCACAAGGGCAACCATAGAGCGTTCAGCAACAATGGCAACCATGAATAGGGTTGAGAGTGAATTTAAGGGCATTCATCAACGACGGGCCGAATGGGAGAAACGGGCCAAAGAAGCTTTGAAATAAATAAACTTAAAACAAAACTAAAATTTAAATAAAAGTGGGAAAAGCAAATGAATTGAATTTGTATGAATGAAATAAATTTGTATATGGCTATGGTGATGAAAATGTGGCTATATTGTGTGTATAATATTTAGTTTATGTGACATTGTTGAGGTGAAATTAACAAAAAAAAATAAATGTGTGCTTGAAAGTCTTTAAAAAAGGAATGTAAAACTACTCTAGAGAAGTTATTGTCAAAATTTTCTTAAAATTCTTTTTCTTTCTCATCGAATCGTTGAGCTCTTTGACACTGTTGAGGTGAATTTATATTTGCAGTGTGACAGCTTTTTACAGATTTTTATTTTGACACAATTGAGGTGAGAAACCACAACAAATTTTTGCGACTGAGTTGAATTTCTTTCTTAAGTTATATTTGGCCATTATTTTGCATAAAAAGATGCCCTAAGGACGATTTGAACCCAAAGAAATAGTTCAGAAGGAATGTAGCATGAATATTGAATTTAATTGAATGAAAACAGTTCCGATATTATAAAACCATAAAACTAAACAAATTTTAACTTACAAAGCTCTACAATCTTTGGTCTTAAGACTAAAACTTGATGTTTAATAAACTATTAAATAATATCACTTTATTAAATATTTTAACAATCTTAAAAATCAAAAATCTTAACTTCACCTGAGTCATAATAAACTTAATTGTGTTTGTATTGAGTGTTTAATAATATTGTTTAAAAATTTACGAATGATTTGACGAAAAGCTAACTGTGAGATGATGAAATAAAAATGAATATTAACATTAAAAAAAATAAAACAAAATAAATTATATAAATGTTTTCTTATTATTATTATTAACAAACAAAAAAAAAATAACACTAAAAATTGACAATTATATTTAAATTTACATAGCAAATATACAAATATATTTACATTTTTAAGAAAAAAACAAAAATCAAAAACAAAACACTGCTTCAGTAAAAAAAAGAAATAAATATTTTGTTTATAATTGTATCAAAAAACAGAAAAAAAATTTTTGTTAATGTTTGATTTTATATATATGTATGTATACAAGAACAAAATAAAATAATAAAACAACAAATCAAATTTTATTTCAAAAATAATTATTCTATACTAAAATTATTTATAAAAACAAAAAACACAACATTTTCAAATTATAATGTGAAAATAATATAAATTAATAATGTTAAGAGTAATTAAAGATATAAGAAATTATAATATTGTTAACTATTGATGGAAATATAGATCAAAATGAATTGACAAAAAATAAGCATTCATAATATTTTTTTATTTTTAGTTGTATTATAGAAAATAATTTTTATTAAAATCTTACTAAGTTTATTTTAAAGCATACAAAATTGATGTAAAATATATAATTATTATTATAACAAAATAAAAAAAAACTACTACTATACTATAATATTATATTATGAAATTACAAAAAAAAAATCAACAACTAAAAATTAAAACCGTAAATAAAAACTATAATAAAAATAAAATTCAAATAACGTTGGTTTTATTTAAATGCTTAATGATGATTTCATGGTGGAAAGGTTACAAACAATTCACCATATACCTAAGTTGTCAAATCTGTCAACATCTAACAGAAATCGTATTAAGCTGTAAATAAGATGATGGTTGTCAAATATTTTAAAATTTAAAATACAATTCATAGGACTATTTTAAAAAGATTTACACTGTTAATGCCAATAGGCTAGTCTGATCTGATAGTTTGGTTGAAAACTGTCTGGCTCGGCCACTGACACCTAGGCAGATATTTGGAAAAACAAAATTGATTAGCAAATTGTCAGAATTGTATGTCGTAGTCTGTCAAACCTATAAATTGCGAATAAGGCTATGGTCAATTCAGTGGCGTAGCTAGACCTTTGGGGGGCCTGTATCCAATTTTTTTGGGGCCCACCACCTCTTACCAAAACTGGGCCTTAACCTTATAACATTTTTTTTAACACTAACGTCAATAAATAATATAAATTTAATTCAATATATAACGTCATAGGAACTATAACATAAATGCATGCTACAAATACATATGTATATAGATACATGTTTTATAAAGCTTAAAAAAAATATTTGCACTTCTTCTCAAAGTACTACTTTCCTTGCCTTTTTCTGCAAATTTATTTATTAAATCTTCCATACCTGAAGCAGATTTCAGTTTTTCAAGATTATCTGCTTCTATTGATAAAAAATCTATTGAAAAAAATCTGACAACCTCTTCTGTCCCATTGAAGTTCTGAGATAATTTTGTATAATTTTCAGCTTGGAAAAAGATCTTTCAGCTGTTGCTGTGGTTACCGGAAGAGTCAAAAGAGAAAGCATGCTGTTATTACTTCAGAAAAACTAGAAGCAAGACTATTAAATTCGATGATTAATAATTTAGCAAGTTCTTTTATGGAATGAATTTTGAGGATTTCGGATGTAAGGCATGTTTTTAGAGCAATAAGTTGATTGCAGAAATCACCAGATATGTCTGTATTGTACTTTTCCACTAGCTTTTTTGATTCTTGATTTATTTAATCATTTGAGAACGATAAAAGCTTATCCGGTTCCAACACTTCAAACATACTACTAAGATTATGAAGGCTTTGAAATCTTTGCTGAGTTTGGCCAATCAAAATGTCCAAGCAGGAATAGTAAATATTGACTTTGAAGTAAATTTCCGGATCAGAAATTCTATGATCTTCTGCCAACTCATCAAAAAAGCGCTTCGTTATTTTCCCCCTTGATTTATTTTTTCTTGATCTCATTATCTCTTTTTTCTTTATTTTTCTTTTCAGAGCTGCACTTAGATACTTTCTTTTATTTTCACTCATTTTTCCACAAAAAAAAGAGGCTGGGATGCGACCCTCACTGATAACTTCCCATCCCGTCTATCGATTTGTCTTGCTTAAAAGTTTGTCTAAATGTATCAATTCTTACCAAATTTGCGTTCTATTTTTTGTAGATTTTATTTTTTTTATGAAAAAACGGACTGTTGGATTTTTATAAAAAAATTATTGAATATAAAAAACAATATTTTCTGTGAAATAAAATAAGTTTGAAGCCAATATTTTTAATTTTTGAAAAGCTATTTGAGCCGAAAATCAATTTTTACCAACTTTTATTAATTTTTTTGTTTAGGTTTTTATTTTTTGTAAAAAAACTGTCAATTCAATTTTTCTCAAAATTTGTCCTAATGTTGAAAACAATATTTCTTATAAGTTAAAATTAGTTAGAAGCCATAATCTCAAATTTTTGAAAAGATATTTAAGTCGAAAATCAATTTTTACCAACTTTTGTTAAATTTTTTTTTCGGTTTTTATTTTTTTGTAAAAAAACTGTCAATTCTATTTTTTCAAAATATTACTGAATGTTGAAAACAATATTTTTTGAAAGATAAAAGTAGTTTAAAGCCAATATCTCAAAGTCTTGAAAAGATATTTGAGTCAAAACTCAATTTTTACCAACTTTTTTTTTATTTTTTTTTGTAGGTTATTATTTTTTGTAAAAAAACTGTCAATTCGATTTTTCTCAAAATTTTTCCTAATGTTGAAAACAATATTTTTTATAAGTTAAAATTAGTTAGAAGCCATAATCTCAAATTTTTGAAAAGATATTTAAGTCGAAAATCAATTTTTACCAACTTTTGTTAATTTTTTTTTGGGTTTTTAATTTTTTGTAAAAAAACTGTCAATTCTATTTTTTTCAAAATTTTACTGAATGTTGAAAACAATATTTTTTGAAAGATAAAAGTAGTTTAAAGCCAATATCTCAAAGTTTTGAAAAGATATTTGAGTCAAAACTCAATTTTTACCAACTTTTTTTCTATTTTTTTTTAGGTTATTATTTTTTGTAAAAAAACTGTCAATTCGATTTTTCTCAAAATTTTATCAGATGTCAAAAACATTATTCTTCGTTGCACAAAATTGTTTTGAAGATGAAATCATGTTTTAGTCGTAAAATTTTCGAAGTGACAAATTTTTTTTTCAGTTTTTTTGATTTATAAAAAAACCGTTAATTGAATTTTTTTCCAAAAATATAATTGTTTTGTATCACGTTACAATATATAATACAAAATTTAATTCAAGTCTCTAGCGTCATTGGTTCATAAGATATTTAGGGTTAACCAAAATTTTCACCTTTTTTTTAAACTGCTATGGTAAAAAAACCACCCACGCAATTTTCTTGAGAGCCCTTTCTGCATCTTTCTGCCTTATTATCTGTATAACAAAATTTATTTGAAGTCGATATCTCTTCTGGTTCTTGAGCTATGGACGACGAAAAAAACGTCGCGAACGTACGGACGTACGGACGTACGTACACACGCACGCACAGACATCTTTCTAAAAATCTTTTATTTCGACTCTAGGGACCTTGAAACGTCGAGAAATGTCAAAATTTTCAATTTGTCAAATCGGACCCATTACAATAACTTCCTATGGGAAGTTAATAATATTTTAAGCAACGCAGAAATAGTCACAAATATCTTATTACAAATAATCACAAAAAACTTTAGAGTAAATTTTTAAATATATATCCACGCACAGACAGATTAAACATTTTAGTTAACGTGTTGAAATTCGTTTTGCTTAGTTCACTCAGACAATTAACGGGACTTTTTTTTGGTTGCAGTATCTGCAACCAGGGTTCGGAATGGAGTATTCGAATTTTTCAGCTGTTAGATCATGCAAGTACCTTAGTATTTTTTAATCTACCGCTGGTCCCTGGTTTGTATTTCTGTGTGATGTTGGAGTTGGTGGCTGTGTCAGGCGGGACGATATATTTTGAAAGCTCGAATAAAAAAGTCTTTGCAGGTAGAAGTTGTAGTATTGTTGGTTGGTAGGACATGAAAAAAAGAAAAAGATGCACAGGAAAAAAAAGCTACGCCACTGGTTTAATTTGGAAACATTTAAGAGGATAAAAATGTTGTGGAACCTATTGTCTTATCTCGTTCACACTTCTTTTGAGAAGTATGAAATGTTTTGCTCAAATTTCCTTATAAAGCTGGGGACAGATTGAATGATAAGACGGAAAATATATGATATTTGCCTCGAATTCAATTATTTTTAATAATATAGATATTTACATTCGAAAAAAATCAACTAACAGGTTTTCTTATGAAGTTATTAGTGTTGCTCGCATCCCGGCTTTTGTTTTTATAATTTTAAATTATGACTTACAGCTAGGTTACCAAAATCGAGTAAAATAAAATCTAAATCTAAATTGAAAATCGAGTGAAATTATTTTCAGGTTTCTTCCATTCGATTGATTTCATAACTTGGAATACTTTTCGAAGTGAAATTAAAGCAACTGACATAATCACATCAGTTAATAAATAATTCAGTTGATTGTCACAATTTGTATAAATTCTTAAGCTTTTATTTGTTCGGTGCTTTTCAATAAGGTAAATATAAAATAATAGTGGTTTTTATTTAATACTAGCGGCCCGTCCCGGCTGCGCACAGGTAGACATAAATAGGTACAGATAATGTAGCTTTCTAATGAAAAAAGAATTGTTAAAATCGGTCCAGTACTTTTTGAGTTTATTCGTTACATACAAAAATACAAATCTTTCCTCTTTGTAATATATATTAGTGTAGATGTAGTGTGGATATTGTCGAACATTTTTTTGTCCTATCATTAATATTCTTCGCAGCGTATGCGGTGAAAGACATTTTATGGCTAATTTTTGTATACCTTCGGTTGGTTTTAATAGGAATTTCTAAAGATTTCTATAGTAATCTAGTACTAAATATGAGGGGTATAATTTCAAAACTCTTCTATTCCACTTTTTTTCAAAAATGAGTTAAGTATGAGAAAGTGTTCTTTAGAAGAGCCCTCGTCTATGTATTTACCTAAAATTTATCAAAACTTGTTACTCCCTATACTTTTGAGTACTCAAAAAGTGAAGTTTTTTTTTCAAAACTACACTATTCCACTCAGTCGTTTAATTCAAAACTCATTTATTCCCATACAAACCAAAATCCGAACTAAAACTCTTCTTTTCCTATGCAAATTAAAGTAGCCGCTTTCAAAACTTGTGTATTCCAATGACATTAAAAAGGCGGGAACACTATTTAGTGTTGCAATAATTCTTCTTAAAAAAAACATCTTTGGTAAGTTCGCAGATAAAATAATGTTTTATGAGTAGATTTATATTTAATAATTAAATATATTGTATTTATAGATCATGAAAAAAAGTTTACTTTCTTTTCAAAACTCTTCTATTCCTAAATAGGTTGAATCAAAAAGTTTACTTTCTTTTCAAAACTCATCTATTCCTAAATAGGTTGAATAAAAACTCAACTATTCCAATCGTAATTTTCAAAACTCTTCTTTTCCAAATTAAATTGAATTTTTATAATTTCTAGATTCATCTTATAGGTTCAAAACCAAAAGAAATAGATAAAGATCATTCCAAACTTCAAATTTAGACTTTCGACTAATCGCTAATGTCATTTTAACAGCTTTTAATAGTTTTTATCGTTTTACTTAAAATTCTAAAACGTGGAAAAGAAGAGTTTTGAAATTATACCCCTCATATAGCCTTTTCCATTGGTGTCTTTAGGCATGGGCCCGGTGGGCCAGGGCCAAGGGCCCCGCAATTATTTGGCCCCCAAATCCACGAACTCAAAATGAATGAATCTATACAAGAATTATATAGAAAACGAAATAAGGTTAGTAGACAGTAACAGAAAAACAAGTTTTATTGTACTCTCCGTTCCGTTGAAATTCTCCTCCTCAACTTCTTAAACTTCTGGCAACATGAATCTTTAATCATACACCTGCACACGCTGTCAACATTATTTTAACAACTCTGCTTTCGTTTTACTCTACAGTGCAGTTCTGCACACATGTTGACTTCAACTCACTCCATAAACAAACACAAAGTTGTCCCATGATGATTCATTTATCGCAGATCTTTTAAGAAAACGTAAGAACTCAGGAAAGGGATACACTTACTATTTATCAGCAAATATTTGCAACGAATTCATTGAAATAATGGGAAAACAAGTCCTAATGAAAATTTTAGGTGAAATTAGATCGGCAAAAAATGTTTCCCTAAGTGTTGACAGTACAACCGACCTTTCTCATATCGACCAGTTGACTTTTGTAATTCGGTATGTTAAAAATTGTCTTCCCATCGAAAGGTTCTTAAAATTTATACCTATTCAAGAGCATAAATCTGAATATTTGGCTGACACAATCTTGACATTTCTGGAAAATCATGATATTTCAATAGAGGATTGTAGAGGACAAAGCTATGATAATCCGTCTAAAATGTCGGGAAACTATTCTGGCTTGAAAGCAAGATTAAAGGAGAAGTGCGAATTTACTACCTTTGTACCTTGTGCAGCACATTCTCTTAACTTAGTAGGTCCTCATGCGGCTGGTTGTGTGCAGGAGGCAAGAAGTTTCTTTCAAGTGGTTCAACAAATATACAACTTTTTTTCTGCTTCTACCCATCGCTGGAATAAATTGAATGTATGTTTAGGTTCACATAAAGTTCTTAAAAGCCTTTCTGAAACAAGATGGTCTGCACGAGCTGATACAGTTAGCGCGCTCCATCATGGTTATAAGCAAATTACTGAAGCCTTGACATCTATCTCTAGAGATCCAGAGCAAGCTTCAGACACAAAAAGCGAAGAGCTAAGTCTGTCTAAGAAAATGACAAAATTGGAGTTCCTCATTTTAACAGAAATTTGGAGCACAATGTTAGAAAGAATTCATAAAACCAGCAAGAGCCTTCAAAAAGAAACAATAACGATTGACGTTGCTGCCAATTTGCTTTGTTCTTTCATAAATGATATAAGAGAGAATTTTGATAAATTTGAAGCGTGTGCCAAAATTCAGAATACGGATGCTAATTATAGAGACTTATTGCAACGAAAAAAAGTACGAAGTTCGCGTGCCACATATTTTGATGGTCCTGACCATCCGTCCAGCTAATTGAGAAAGAAAAGTTTAAAAGTTTTTTCCAATTATTGGCACTATTACTTTGCAATTAAAAATACGATCCAATTGCTATCAAGAAATTAATGCATTGTTTGCCTTTTTTTGTCGATTGCAATATTTGACTTCAGTGGATTTGCAAAATTCTTGCGAACAGTTTTCAAAAAACCATATAGATGTTAATGCAGAAGAACTTGAGGTAGAATGCTTGGACCTCGTACAGTATTTCAAAGAATTCAATAAAGTTGTAAATGATGATCTTATTACAACATCAAAATTGTACAGTCTAATTACAGTGGATGGGGAACACATTTCCAAATGTAGAAACTGCCTGTAGAGTTTCAAACTGTAGTGGAGAGCGTTCATTTTCGAATCTGAACCGGATAAAAAATGAACTTCGAAGCACAATGCTACAAGCTAGACTAAACAGCTTGTCAATTTTATCAATTGAAAATGAATTACTACGGGAAATTGAATTTGATGACTTAATTCATTATTTTGCAACTGACAGAGTCAGAAAAGTATGCCTTCAATAATATTTTATTGTATACTAAAACTTACATATACCATACATCTAAAAAAAAAAACAAATCAAAACAAATATAAATAAAAAAATAAACTTACATACAATTTAAAAAATATATAAAAACATTAGAAATCAACAAAAAAAAACAATACAAATTATCAAAAATCAACTATAAAGAAAAATGTTCAACTATTGAAGGTAAATTAAAAAAAATTATAAAAGTATAAAAAAAACAGAAAAAGTATAAAAAAAAATAAAAAAACGACAGAAACCGACTACTGCACCCCTACTGTGGACCTCAGTGCGGATTTTAAAATTATCATCCCATCTCGAAATGAATGGGATGATGACTTAGTGACGAGAGGCTTCGACTAAACTATTTTCACTGACGGCTCGAAGATGGAGTGTGGGGTCGGTGCAGGAATTCTCTCCGAGTCTTTAAATGTCTCCAGGTCTTTGCGACTTCCTGACTTTGCTAGTGTTTTTCAAGCTGAACTACTCGCGATCAAGGAAGCATGCAAGTTACTAAAACCAGATCCAAATCAAAACCGCAATACAGCTATTTTTTCGGACAGTCAGGCGGCTATTCAAGCGATTGGCTCGTCCACTTCATCCTCCAAACTGGTTCAACAATGCCGAAGTGAGTTAGCGGGCAAGAACATTGGACTCAGGGTCACTCTCATCTGGATTCCGGGTCATAGAGGCTTTGAGGGCAATGAACGAGCTGGCTAGGCAAGGATCAGCCCTTCATAGCTCACTCGGGGAAAGAGTCAACATTCCTCTTGGTGCTATGAAGGGCAAGGTCTTCTCAATTTTCCTCGCTGAATCAAACCACAGGTGGAACAGCCTAACCAACTGTATCATATCTAGAAGGGTATGGCCCACCTACAACAAATCCCGTATTAATAATCTTATTTGCAGACCTAGGCAAGACATAGCAAGGGTCGTTGCCACATGCACCGCACACTGACCTGTTGGAGAACACGCATCTAAGCTGGGCATCCCCCACAATACTTTCTGTCGTAGTTGTGAGGACCAGCGAGAAAAAGAAACTGTTCTTCACTTCTTATGCAAGTGTCCTGCCTTAGCCAAAACGAGAGCCAAAACATTGGGAAAGTCCTTTTTCAACGACCTCAATGAGCTCTCAGAACTTGAGATCAAAGATTTGATCTCCTTTCTAAACGCAACAAAGTGGATTTGAGGCGTATTTTTTCTTTATAATCCCCCTTTTATCTTTATAGGTCAAGCGAGTTTTTTATGGTATCAAAACGGTGCAACTCAGCGCTAATTGTGTCACCGAGCTAGACTGCTCGTGACCACCATTTCTACTACTACTACTACTATAAAAAAATATCTGTTTTATGTTTTTTTTTCAGTTCTTTTTAAAAAGTAAAAATATGTAAAAAAAACAAATTAATTTTAAAATGATTTTTTTAACCTAAAGAATTAAAAAAAAATACATTATACCTACTTTTTTTGGCCCCCAAATCCTATTTTGCCCAGGGCCCCCAAAAGTCTAAAGACGCCCCTGGTAACACAGTCATAATGTAGCTTTCTAATGAAAAAAAGAAGTATTAAAATCGGTCCAGTACTTTTTGAGTTTATTCGTTACACACAAAAATACAAATCTTTCCTCTTTATAATATTAGTGTAGATTTCTATTGTGTTGATGCACATAGCAGCTTGCTGTAGGTTTGCAGTTCTTTGGGATAAAAAGTTTCCGATGATATAGTTTGGGAAAAACTCTGGTGTCAAAGCTTAGTTTTTGAATGTAGTAGTTTTAAAAAGAACATTGTTTTACTTAAAGTGTTATGGAAAAGATATTTGGTGTGCTTAAGAACCATTTTAAATGCTTTGACCGTTCCCTCAACTACAAGGTAGAAGCTGCAAATTCTCACTAACCCAGTGCATTACATAAAAAAGTTAAGTTTTATTATCCTTGACTGAAATTAATAATAATTCGAAATCAATTACTTATTTATGTATGTAAATTGTCAGCTTCAGAAAATAACTTAAGCAATTAACTCCATAAAAAATAACCTTATAAATAAATTTAAACACGAAACGCAATTCGACATTTTGGTTCACAGTGTACCAGTTTGATTTTTGTTCATAACTATTCCTGGTTTCTACATTAAATTGTATTGTATACCCAAACCATTTGTTCCCAGTTAGCGCCATCTGTATTCTCATTTGTTATACATATAATAAAAAAATCGAAAATATAAATACTCTTTCGGACTTCCGAATCATTTTCGGAAAGTATATTCTAATGTAATTTTAAAATTCGTAAAACAAAAACCTGTAAAAGTAATTTCTTTCTTTTAGAAAAATTAGTTAACTTGCTAAAACACAATTATTTGCTGACAAAATTTAAATAACATAATGTGTATCTTAACTTTAAAGGGGTATGCTCATTTTCTCATTATTCAAAGAATGTATATGAATAATATTCTAGCAGATTTTGTAACAGAAAACAATTTAAACAGAAGACGAATTCATTTTACTAATTCTTATATATAAAAATGAATCGCAAAATGTGTTGGTAAGCGCATAACTCAACAACGCTTGGACCAATTTGGCCAATTCTTTTTTTAAAATGTTCGTGCAGGTCAAGGATGGTTTTTACGGCGAGAAAAATTCGAATAATTGCCGGAAAATTCATAAGAACAGCCCTTTTCTTTTTCCCATACAAATGTTTTCTAACTAAAACGTAGTCAGCTTAAAGGATTTGACTTCAAGTCATGTCAAATTTAAAAAAAAAAGAAAAAAAAAGTGTTGATGTCGATTTGCCGGTGCACAAGTATTGTTTTTCTTGGATTTTCTGTTACCTAAACTACTGAGTTTGCTTTTGTCAACTGATAAACGACTGAAACAACTTCTTATATCGTGTTTTGTGCAGAGTGATTAGTTAGTTAGTGTTTGTTTAGTTAGTGTTTAGTTACAAAATAATTTATATTTGATATGCCTCCTATAAGACGAAGCAATTTAGGTAGAAGGACCCGAAATGCTACAAACCAATCTAATTACCGATCTAATCGTAATGTACAAGAACGTGACGACCGAATTAAATTAAACGTGAAATAATTCGGATATCACAAACGCGTGAAGCCCGAGCGCGACATTCAACTAATAATCGTGCAAGTTTGAATAGAGCAACAATTGAATATTAGCAACAATTCGCTCACAAATTAAAATTAAACTTGCTCTCGCTTCGTCGGGAATCGCAGCAACTTTGCTTGAAGGTGGTCGAACAGCCTATTAAGCACTAAAATTGCGATTAAATATGCAAAGCAATGAAACTCCAACATGCAAATTTTCGAAGAACTCTGCAATGGCAAAGGTTTTGCAGCAATGTAAATTGATTCTTTGGGATGAATGTACGGTGGCACATACAAAATCTTTGGAGGCTTTAGACAGAACCTTAAAAGATCTACGAAGCAATACTAACAGATTTGGTGGTGCAAAACGGTCAACGCCAGCTGATTAAATCAATACATGTCTAAAGTCCTGCAATTTGTGGAAACGTGTCAAAAAACTTCATTTAAGGGAGAATATGCGTGTCGAGTTGCAAAATGAGCAATGTGGAAACATATTTTCTAAAAAAACTCATGTTGACATGTTGGCTGCATTAACTTTCCTCAAAGTTTTTGTCAGTTAACGCAATCAAAAGATGAACTTATTCAGAAGGTGTTTCCAGATGTTTCTCAAAATTATGGAAACCATGATTGGTTGAGCGAACGAGCTACATATATTGGCTGCAAAAAACATAGAAGTAAATGAATTAAATTTCAAAATTCAAGAACAAATTACAGGCGAATCGAGGATATATAAATCAGTTAATTCGGCTACAAACCAAGATGATGCAGTCAACTATCCACCGGAATTTTTAAACTCGCTGGATTTGCCAGGATTGCCACCTCACAATCTTCAATTAAAGGTTGGATCAATAGTTATAATGTTGCGAAATATCAACCAACCGCGTCTTTGCAACGGTACACGGTTAGCGATAAAAAAATTACTAAACAACGTGATAGAAGCAACTATGTATACTCAAAGGAAAGTATAAAGGAGAAGATCTTCTCAAACCGCGCATCCCAATGATTCCGACTGACAGTGCGGCTTGCTTTTGCCATGACCATAAACAAGTCCCAGGGGCAATCATTAAGTGTTTGTGCTATTAGTCTAGAAAACCAATGTTTCTCGCATGGTCAATTGTATGTTGCCTGTTCCTGTGTTTTAAAACCATCAGATTTGTTTGTCTATGCGCCAAGTAATCAAACGAAGAACATCGTATATCACAAAGCACTACATTGATAATAAAACTGGTTTCTGTTAATCATTATAATTGCCCTATCACAAGGGTGACGGTTCTGTTCAGGAGAATTTTCAGCCACGACTATAAAATACGTATAGGAACAAAAAACTGCCACATTACAAATTTGTATGACAGGACGAAGTCTGTCGGGTCCGCTAGTATAGATATAAACACAAATAATGTTTCTTTCCCAAGCTTAAGTTATAATGACCTTATTTTGTTTAGCTGTGGAACCTATCAATTGAAACAAGCGCGATCTTATTACGGGGAGCATATCCGAAATGATGGCTCATATCTTATAGAAATAAACATGGACCCAACCAGCAGTCTCCCAGAAGGTTTACCCTCAACAAGATATGCTAAATTATTACGTGGTAGAATTAAGAGCAGGCATATAAGCCAGAGAGTATATTTTGTTTACATTTTATATAATAATAATCAACAGGACAGAGAAGCGATTGAACAATATTATTGAAATTGCCTAGTAGGTCGAAGAACGGTTGGATGCTGCGCTCATGTTATGACCATAATATGGTTTTTAAGTTGGGCAAGATATGAGAGTAATTTAAGACCCCCTTCTCAATTCTTAAATAACCTTTTAGTGACTTATGACTCAGATTAGAATTATGTTTTGCCAACCCCATTGCCATTAAAATTATTTATTTTTCTTTGAATTATTATTTAGTTTATAATTATTTATTATTTTTCTTTGAATTAATTTAATTTTGTTTTGTCGATATTGTGATAACAACTACTTTTTTGTATTCTAATACTTCCACCACTTTAGTAAGAATTATTTATTTTTTGTTTTAAATTTTCCACTATTACTATAAGAATTATTTTTATTTTAGTGTTAGGTATAAGATTTTTTTTGTATTTTGGGAGCATATTTTTGAATTATTATTGTCAAAATGAATAAATTGTTGAAGAAACCCTAAAAAATTATATATGAAAATAAAGGTTGTGAACTAAGCTACTTATTGGTGCCAAAAAAAATAAATGTCATCTTTGAATTTTAAAAGATATTATTGTACAAAAGTTTGCCTTAAAAATGCTGTTATTCAAAGGTTTGATTAAAAATAACTCAAAATATATAAATCATAGAAATGTAATTTTAATTTCATTTGAAAGATATTTTTGACACCTTTATTTTAATACCTTTTTGATTTTCCTAGCTTTTCTGTATCTAAAGATATTAGCCTTTATGTCGAAGAAGTGCTGATTTTTAATGGTTCGACATTTCAAACTTCAATCTCAAATATCTCGGATCTCCCATGAGTTATTGACAAAATATTTTTGCAGATATATCCGGCTTAGAACAACCTTTAATTTGATACCAAATTTATTGGTGTACACTCCGGGCCGGATGTCCCTTATAAAATGAGCAATCCCCTTTACATATTTTAAGGGTGACTTAAGTTATTAGATTATTTAAGAACACTGTTGTCCAGCAAGATATGGTCTATCTATTTAATTTAGACGACTCTATGCATTCCAAGATTTCAACAGGATTCTAAATATGCCTTTTTTAAGAGTATAGAGATTTTTTGGAGTATTTTACGCAGAAATGCTAGAAAATGTGTTGAAACGTAGCTTGGAAAATAGGGCTGGATTTCCGATTTATATTATGTTCTTAGTCCAGGCCGCAGGTAAAGTATCGGGTGATTTTTTTGAGGTTAGGATTTTCATGCATTAGTATTTGACAGATCACGCGGGATTTCAGACATGGTGTCAAAGAGAAAGATGCTCAGTATGCTTTGACATTTCATCATGAATAGACTTACTAACGAGCAACGCTTGCAAATCATTGAATTTTATTACCAAAATCAGTGTTCGGTTCGAAATGTGTTTCGCGCTTTACGCAAATTTTATGCGTTTTTTTTTAAAAAAAAGTTCTCAAGCTCTTAAAAAATCACCCATTATATTAAACAATGTCCTCTTTTCAATGGAGGACAATAAATACATAATGGGTGATTTTTTAAGAGCTTGAGAACTTTTTAAAAAAAAAAAACGCATAAAATTTGCGTAAAGCGCGAAACACATTTCGAACCGAACACTGATTTTGGTAATAAAATTCAATGATTTGCAAGCGTTGCTCGTTAGTAAGTCTATTCATGATGAAATGTCAAAGCATACTGAGCATCTTTCTCTTTGAGACCATGTCTGAAATCCCGCGTGATCTGTCAAATACTAATGCATGAAAATCCTAACCTCAAAAAAATCACCCGATAGTTATCAACAAAGTTTAAAGAAGTAAAATACAAAATTATTATTTTCATATATAAAAAATAAATAATAAAAAATATAAGTGTGGTCATAATTCATTAACGCAATACGATAAGTTTTTAATTCAAGGGAATTCATACGAAAATTAAATAAAAAAGAGGCTGTGATTCGATACACGCTGATAACTTCCCATTCCGTCTGTCGATTTGTCTTTGCTTAAAGGGTTTGTTGGTTTTCGTGCTTTGCTAAAAAAGTTGTCAGTTGAATTATTCTAAAAAAATCGAAAATTAAAAACAATATTTTGCATATGATAAAATAGATTGATTTCAAAATCTATTTTTTTTTTTTAGTCGAAAACGAATTTTTACCAATTTAAGTAGCATTTCTTAATGTTTTTATCAGAAATAAAAAATAGATGAATGACATTAATTTCAAGTCAATATCTTCTTTTATCCATGAGATATGGAGAACCGAACATCAATTTTTACCAATGTTGCGTATTATTTTTTGTAGATTTTAATGGTCGAAAAAAAACTGTCGATTCGATTTTTCTTAAAATTTTACAGAATGTTGAAAACAATAGTTTTTATGAGATAAAATTAGTTGAAAGATAATATCTCAGTTTTTTGAAAAATTATTTAGGTCGAAAATCAATTTTTACCAACGTTTAGAAATGTTTTATTTTAGGCTCTTATTTTTTATAAAACAAGTAGATTCGATTTTTGTCAAAATTTTACCAGATGTCAAAAACATTATTTTTCGTTGCATGAAATTATTTTGGAGATAAAATCGTTTTTTTTTTTTGTAAAATATTTGAGGTGAAAATTATTTTTTTTTGATTTATAAAAAAAAGCATTAATTGAATTTTTTTCAAAAATATATTTGTTTGGTATCACATCACAATAAATAATATACAATTTTATTCAAGTCGCTAGCGTTATTGGTTAGTGAGATATATTCGGTTGACCAAAATGTTAACTTTTTTTTATTTGAAATTTATTTGAAGCCGATATCTCTACTGGTTCTTGAGCTATGGTTATGGACGATGAAAAAAACTTCGCGTACGGACGTATGAACGTACGTACACACGCACGCACAGAAATTTCTCTAAAAATCTTGTATTTCGATTCTAGGGACCATGAAACAGAAATGACAACATTTTCAAATCGGACCTATTGGGAAGTTGAAAATGAGATTTGGAGCAACATTGGGGTCAACATGAATGTTGATGAAGTCTCTTCATGCAGAATGGAGCGCCTTGCTGCACAGCTACTATATGCCACCACCAATTCATCAAAGCAAGTTATGAGGCAACAAGGTCTTGAAAAATTAGAATGCCAGAATATGCTAATTGTTAGGTATAGAAAATATCCGTCACTGTGGAACGTTTAAAAACCTGAAGCAGAATAATTTTTAACTGCTAACTTAAAAGCTACACAAATAAAGAGAAACAATCTTCAACTTGACTTTTCACTTTAAATTAAAAAAAAGAAGAACACGGCTCTAAATACTGTAATATTCGGCTTGGTCCGATAATTAAAACTTATTCACACTTGTAAATAAAACACAAATTTTCTTTATTTAAATCGCTATAAACTTATTTATTCACCACTTTCAATTATTACTTTTCGAACACAGTCTTTACTCTTTAAACACAGTCTTTACTTATCGCAGTTCACAATCAATAATAATCCGCTTCGCTTCCGAGCGCCTATTTATATACCTCAAATCGGTTCGAGAATCTACGAGGTTGTTCTCGTTGCTTAACGAAGTTCTCCTCTTCATCACTAGATGCTTAACGAAGCTAGTTCTCCTCTTAATCCCTAGATGTTGCCCCTTTCGAGGTTCTTGTATGCGCTGAATGAATTGAGTTCCCCTCTTAGCCACTAGATGTTTCTCGATGTTTAAAGAAGCTAGTTCTCCTATTATTCCGATATTAAAAGAGGTAAAGAGTGTATACACATTACAATACCCTTCGTTTTTTTTTTTTTTTTCAAAATGTTCAGAATCATAATAGATAGATAGATAGATAGATAGATAGATAGATAGATAGATAGATAGATAGATAGATAGATAGATAGATAGAAAGATAGATAGATAGATAGATAGATAGATAGATAGATAGATAGATAGATAGATAGATAGATAGATAGATAGATAGATAGATAGATAGATAGATAGATAGATAGATAGATAGATAGATAGATAGATAGATAGATAGATAGATAGATAGATAGATAGATAGATAGATAGATAGATAGATAGATAGATAGATAGATAGATAGATAGATAGATAGATAGATAGATAGATAGATAGATAGATAGATAGATAGATAGATAGATAGATAGATAGATAGATAGATAGATAGATAGATAGATAGATAGATAGATAGATAGATAGATAGATAGATAGATAGATAGATAGATAGATAGATAGATAGATAGATAGATAGATAGATAGATAGATAGATAGATAGATAGATAGATAGATAGATAGATAGATAGATAGATAGATAGATAGATAGATAGATAGATAGATAGATAGATAGATAGATAGATAGATAGATAGATAGATAGATAGATAGATAGATAGATAGATAGATAGATAGATAGATAGATAGATAGATAGATAGATAGATAGATAGATAGATAGATAGATAGATAGATAGATAGATAGATAGATAGATAGATAGATAGATAGATAGATAGATAGATAGATAGATAGATAGATAGATAGATAGATAGATAGATAGATAGATAGATAGATAGATAGATAGATAGATAGATAGATAGATAGATAGATAGATAGATAGATAGATAGATAGATAGATAGATAGATAGATAGATAGATAGATAGATAGATAGATAGATAGATAGATAGATAGATAGATAGATAGATAGATAG
This sequence comes from Eupeodes latifasciatus, assembly GCA_920104205.1. Taxonomy (NCBI): domain Eukaryota; kingdom Metazoa; phylum Arthropoda; class Insecta; order Diptera; family Syrphidae; genus Eupeodes; species Eupeodes latifasciatus. The sequence continues at coordinate 69,997,163 of OV049924.1, read as the reverse complement.
ATAGATAGATAGATAGATAGATAGATAGATAGATAGATAGATAGATAGATAGATAGATAGATAGATAGATAGATAGATAGATAGATAGATAGATAGATAGATAGATAGATAGATAGATAGATAGATAGATAGATAGATAGATAGATAGATAGATGATTTTATTTTTCTTCATTATGATACAAACATTTTTTATACATAAATCATTAAAGCATGGCTTCTGCCGTCTGCCTGATTGACATTTAATAAAAAATAAAAAAAAATTTGTGTTTTAGTTACATCTTACATCATTTACAAAATAAATAGTAGCTTAATTGATTTGAAATTAAAAATTTTCATTTATAATATTGATTCGGTAAGTTATTGCTTGTTTATAATAGTTTAGAAGTAGCTTTACATCTGATTCACAATTTAAAAGTGCTCTTACTTCAGATTCAGATTTAATATCACTGCCTAGATATAATCTACGAGTTTCCTTGAGAACAGGACATCTACCAATAAAGTGTACTACTTCTTCTCGCTCCGCGAGGTTGCAAAGGCTGCAATAGATCGGTAAATCCGAACGATGTGGTATTTAGTTGAGCTTTATGAGTTCTCCCCTCATTTTAAAAATGGCAGATATTAGTTCTTGGCTGTTGTGGTTGCTGAAATAATTTTGTTCACACAAATTGTGGTTCAGGGTGCTGTACAACGATCGGTGAAAGGAATATGTAGCCATATTTATACAATCTAGCCTATATTGTTCATCTACTTTGGAAATGAGTTCATAGAGCATATCTTTTGATTGACTTCCGTTTGATATCCTTAAATAATTGAAATCCATCCCACAGTAACTCGCAAGCTCCTCAAGTTTACTAAACCATACATTTCTTCTTTGAATAGCTTTCATGGCAACAATTTTGGGAAGTCTTTCGTTTGGCATCTCAAGAACTTTCAGTATGTAATCTACGTGGAGCTTCAAAGTTTTAACAAATAATGGTGAAAGGCCTGTTTCGATTACCAGCATATAATTGGGTGTTGTACTTGGTAATCCAAAGATTCTTTTAATATAGTATCTCAGGAGTTTCTCTACGGTTTCATGTTGACTGTGTCCCCAAGATTGTGCAGCATACAGCATCACCGATTCCACTACTCCAACGAAAACTTTGTATTTAACGGTATGGTCAGCGAATTTATTTGAAAAACATCTTTTCCATGTAGCACATATTGCACTTTTTGCTTTTACAAGTTTATCCTTTAGATGTACATAACTCCATGTTAATTATCCTTTAGATGTACATAACTCCATGTTAAGATTACTAGTAATCGTCATACCAAGGTATTTGTAGTTTTTTACAACTTTAATTGGTTCTCCATTGAAATGCCATTGCTCGTTTCTACATAATCTACCACCCCCTTTTTTGAAAATCATCACCTTTGACTTTCCAAGGTTAATCGTTAAATTCCAAGTTCGACAGTACATATAAAGTCGGTTTATCATCAGCTGTAATGATTCGGGCTAGTACGCGAATAATACCACGTCGTCTGCAAAAAGAAGTGCTTTAAATAACACCCCGGCAAACTCTATTCCTCCTGGTAGACAGTCTGTGAGGTCATTGATAAACAACGAAAACAGATAAGGACTTAAGGAACAGCCTTGTCTTACTCCCATATTTGTAGCGAACCACTCCGAAGTCTCAGTTCCACACCATACCGCTGCTCGGTTTTCTTCATACATGTTTTCGAGTACCCTCTCAAACTTATTACTCATTCCAGTATTGTAGAGCTTATAGAACAGAGCTCTTCTATCGATGTTATCAAAGGCTCCCTTGAAATCAATGAAGAAGTTGAATAATTTCTTTTTTTGTTCTAGGAATGTGCCAGCAATGTTCTGAAGTACAAAAATGTTGTCTACGGTTGAGTAACCATTACGGAAACCAGCTTGATTTTTATGAATAAGTTTTTGACTCTCAATCCAATGTGCCATTCTATTATTCAAGTGTTTTGTAAATATCTTATAGGATGCATTAAGAAGGGATATTCCTCTATAATTAGCTGGCTCGGCTATATTTCCTTTTTTATGTATGGGGAATATTATTGCTTCTTTAAACTGTGGTGGTATAACTCACGTATCCAGTATATTATTAAAAGCAGCTGTCATTTGTTCCTTCAGTTCATTCGTAGCGTATTTAAAAAGTTCAATGGGAATCCCATTTGGACCTGGTGACTTCTGCTCTTTAAGATTTTTCAAAACTTATGGTTTACTTCATCATAAGAAAAAGGTGAATCGAGTATTTCATTTGAATAAAAGGGTATAGCATAATGAATGGGTAATGTGATTGTTATTGGGTTTAACAAAGCTTGAAAGTATTCCATTAATAAGCTCGCACTTATTTGAATACTTATTTTTGGTGCTTTACCTCCTTATCAAACCATTTATCTTTATAAACAAATGTCTTTTTATGAACCTGTGTGCACGATGGATACGATATTTTAGCTAAATTATCAATCTCGCTTGTATTGAGTTGTTCCTCTGTGTTTAAGTTGCGTTGGAGATTGTTCCTATACTCATTTGCCTTTGCATGTTTCCACGTCAACTTTGGTGGGAGTAACATGTTGGTTATTTCTTCGTTTTCAATGGGGGCGGTTAAAAACTCTGCTATGATAGGTAGATGATCCGAGTACTGCTCACACAAAACTTCAAAATCTGCAAATATGGAAATCCATTCGCCGCTTATTAAGCATTAGTCGATGACAGAGCAGCCTTGTTGACCTACAAAAGTGAATTCTCCATGTGTATCCAAGCCACTTAAACCATTCATAATATGAAACCCAAATGAATCACACAAATCCAGCAGTTCGATTCCCCTCGAATTTGTTGTGGTATCTTTTGATTCTCTCACTTTCCCTGCATATCGATTCTCTCTTCCTTCCTCCTTTCCTATACGGGCATTCAGATCTCCGATAATCATTACATTGTCGTAGCTGCTATGTTCAAGTATATCACGTAATTTTGCAAAATCCCTTTCCCAGTGATTGCAGTTAATGTAGGTTGGTAATATTATAAATTTGGTTGTATTCAAGACGATTTTCAAAATTCTAACTTCATCTTCAGTTTCAAACTCACATGAAATGTTTTGTAAGCTTTTTTTATACCCAAAAAAACAGCCACCACTTGCTCTGCCTCTGGTACTTTGTTTTACAGCGGGAATCCAAACAAATTTATAGTTCGTAAATCGGTTAATATATAATTTACATTCTTCTTCTACTAAAAACGTTTCATAAAGAAACACAATATCATATTTATTTATAAAATCATAAAAATTTACGTAGACTTATTATAAAGGCATGCTACATTATAACCTAATAATTTAATTTTTTTATTAATTTCTACAGATTTTATTTTACTATGGCAGACGGCAACACTACCCTATCCTAAATAATGTGCGTTGGTTGTTGTCCCTGCTAAATGGTTCCTATTTCCAAACGAAGATGTCGTTCCTTGGCTGACAGCTCTGTCATTCACACTCGGCTCCACGTTAAAGCACAGCTGATTGCTAAGATCAGTTTTGTAAATATTATTTAACATTGGTATCCCATAGTTATTGTTGTGTAAGATTCCCAATGATGAACTCCAACGAAAAACATTTTTCTCTACGATCATTCTATCATCTCGAACCAAAACTTTTACTTGTGGGTTAATTTCATTCAGACTTCTTCTTATTTTTAATAGTTTATTTCGTTTGTGGCGGATTGTTAAAGGAAGATCTTTTGAAATATTAACTCCCAAGCCTCTTAGAGTCGATGATGACTTAAGTGCTGCGATAACTTGTTCTTTAGATTCTAATTTTACAATAAAATTCTTCACATTATTATTGAACGATTTTATTTCACGGATATGGAGATTTTCAATACGTGGTGTTGGTTGTATTAAGCTGGTGCAAACCTCTTTTACGATATCTTTTTCTTCTTTACCTTCTTGAGGTGTAACTCGCAACATAAGATTTTTTCTGTGTTTAGTTTTTGTAATTCTTCTATTTGGTTCCCAAGCATTTCGTTTTTTCTTTCTAAGGCGTATACTTTTGTTGACAATTGCAAATTGAGCTCAATAATTTGTTTGTTTACCTTATTTCAGTGGCCACAAGCCATAACCGCTTAAGTCGATTTTTTCAACTTTTCAGGAGAGCAGTTTTAAGTTTTAAAAATTCTCCTGGAATAGGAAAATTTCAATTTTTAAGTTTTTTAAATGCAAAAATAAAGAAAAAATACTCCTTTATCGTATGTCAAAAGCAAATAATATGTTCGACTTTTTGCTTAGGATTTATTTAAGAACCAAACACTTAAGTTGTTATGGCTTATTGCGAATTAAAAAAAACATGTAACCTATCTTCGGTTAGGTTGTTTTGGTATGTTTATTTTTTTCAAAATAATTTCTTAAATCGAGTTAGGTTGTTATGGCATGTTCAATTTATAAGAATATTTTTTCTATTTGGATTTAGGTCGTTCTGCCTTCAATAAAATCTTTTATTTAAGTTCTTTATGTTAAGTTAAGCTTCATTTAACCCAATGTTTTGTAAGTTCAGAGATATGAATTTAAAATTATATTCGGGGAGTTATAAACAAAGAAGCGTTTTTCTCTTTTAACTGGCAGTTTACATTTTTTTAGTCTTTCGTTTTCAATTAGCTTTTTTCTAAGGTCAATTTATCAAATGATAAAATAACTACAAAAATGATAATAAAAAACTTGCCGTACACTGCGGCGAATACTTACTTTCACCTAAGGTAGAACGTGTATTTCTTCTTCATCAATTTTTTTTAATGCAAGATATAAGAAAGTAAAACCAATCGAGTTCGAAATGTTTGCTGACTTTTTTTTTCATTGCGTGTAAAAGTGACAATTTTTGAAAATATGTTTTCATTACAAAAATAAGCAAATGCATTTATAAAATTTTATAAAAAAATATACATATGTACAAAACAAATATTAGGACTCATCGAGCAAATCAGATTCTGTTAAATCGGGATGAATGTTTGGCTCATCAATGCTGCATTTAAGATTATTATAAAAATAATGAAAATCGGGATGTATGTATTGCTTCAAGTCCATTAAATCTTTCTTCTTTTCATTTGAAATGCAAGGTAAATCCATAACATTAGAGATTTGGCTTACATTCAAAACACCAGCTCCTCTTTTTCCAATTTTTAAAACTTTAAATGGCTCATCTTCATCTAAAGAATATTTAAAAGATACCTCTGTACAGCTTTTGGTATACCGTAACCAGCGAACTGCGTTCCATGAAAATTTACTTCCATCTTCACTTATTCGCTTCCAGGAAAACTTCGATTTGGAGAGTTTAGAAAAATCGAAGAAATCTTCCACTTTCATCTCAAATGCTTGCATCTTGGGACCTACCGAATTCACTAACTGATACCAGTCTCTTGGAATTTCTATTTTTACATTCGATTTTTTTTCTTCCGCTCGATAAGAGCGGATCACTGTCGCATTCCATGTGCGTATGACCTGGTTCAAGGAATTTGTGATCGATATGCTCAATATTTTCGGAGTCGGATAAAAATAATATGAACATCGCAGCAACGAATGAATTCTTATTCTGTCCAGAACATGAATCGCTGTAAAATATTATTTTCTTTGTTTCTTCTGGAATTGTGGCTAAAAGCTTGTAAAGACAAGATGAGATTTCATTCCCACCACGGCGCGCTATCCCTTCATGCCACATAAAACATTTTGCTGCATTTGTTTCTAGGTCATGAATCGTTAAATTAAAAGTCCAAAGTTGGCGTTTATAGAAACTGATTGAATTTCTTAAAAACGGGGTCGGTAGGCATTGCTGGAGGTCAAAAGCAAACGTTTTAAGACATTTAGATTTTCTTGCTTCTATTTTATCTAAGCGTTTTGCCTCGTACGCCATGTCAGCCTTGCTTAAATGATTTGTTTTTTGTTCAATCAGTTGTGTTTTAACGTCCTCGTTCTCCGCAACTTTAATTTTTGACACATACGCATCGCAGGTAGAGCATGTATCTATGTTAGGGGCTTTGAATTTTATTCCCATAGTCTTAAAAATTTGGGAATATTTTGAAAGACTAACAGGATTTTCAGTTTCTAGGCTGTATAAGCGATGCATAGATGTTAAATTAATGCTATTGGCCAAGTATTTTTGACACGTATCTCTACGACTGTAGTGACTTTCGTATGCCGGAAATTTTGAAATATGCCTCCTTATTTCTTCTTCCTGAGCTGTAGAGCATTTGTTGGCAGGAGTATGTTTCCCTCTCATATTTTGAAAAGGAATTGCAGGAGAACCAATTTTTTTCTTTATTACATTTTTAACGAAACTCTCTGTTTCGTCAAAACATTGAAGGAAATGTTTCTTACATGTATAAACATTAATTCCATTGACAGGCAATGAATATTTCATGGAATGCTCACGTTTCCTTTTTCTGTTCACGTCATTCACCAACGTATCACATTTTTTATCCCCAATGGTAATCAAGGAGCTGATATATAGGATTCTTTGATCGTAACTTCCCAGCGACCAATATTGGTTGAATAAAAGTTCAACGTTTCCATGATCTATCTTTTCACTGCACCGGTTTCTGCAATTTTCAAATTTCTTAACAGATCTAGCCTTAACCGTTTTTCCATTGATGGATTTATAAATTTTCCCACTATTCCGTTGTTTAACTCGAAGTTTTTTTTTATTTTTGATCTTCGGTGATTCAAGGGCTTTTTCAATTTGAGCTCCCATAACAATTAACTCCTCATCACTCTGAGAACTAGAATTACCTGACTTGCTTGATAAGTTAAAATTAGGATCATTAAATGTATCATCCGAGTCCTTCCACTCGGGATTATCACATACACTCTCAATCTCGGAATCATTTTGAATGTTTTCAATATGCTGGGACTTACCTAGTTGTAGAAAAATAATTCTCTTAGCATTTCTTAATATATAAACCTTGGTTTAAACTAATGTCTTTTAAATTTTTAAAAGTAAATATATAAAAACTTCTTGACTTAAATATAATATATACATATATTATGTATAATATACATAAATATAATATGTTATAAACGAGGTTACTACAAATCTTCTTACATCGCAGGTAGTCAACATCAAAATTTATCCCGTTCAATGAGGATTGTGTTTCTCTCAGTACAATAGGCTCAAAATTGGGCATTCCATCCATAACAATTTCGCTGTTTGAATTTATTTGAACTTGCATTTCATCTGGTTTTTCTAAGTGTTGAAAATAAATATCTATTTCTAATTTCTTTCTCAGCTTTTTAACTAATTCCTTACCAATGTCATCAACACGAGCATATTTAGAAAAATAATTTTCACCCTGAAAAGTCCCATTCTTAAAACCCCGAACGTTTTCTAAAACAAAAAGTAATAAGAATATTAACACTTATGAATTCAAATGTAATAAAATGTCTTTATTCACTTGAACGTCATCTAAAAAACTTCGAAAATATTTGTAATTTTAAGTTACTATCGAAATGTTTATTTTTGAGGCGAGTAGGTACATAGACTGTATACTAAATTGCGTTAAAATTTGGATTTAAACTTCTACTATGATTAAAATTTGAAGTTTTGTTTGAGATGGGATCAAATATGCTGTGTGAATTGCGTTTAATGATTTTCTTTAAACCAACATTTTCTAAAATTCGAGGCTTAAAATTGGCTAATTGTGTTAAAACTTGAGAATAGGTATACCTACGGTATAGGTATTATAAAATTGAATTTATTTAAAAAAAACTTGAAAACATAATTGAAAGATTCCTAGAAATCTACAATAAAGAAAAAAACAAAAAAAAAACAAAACCATTCCAAAGTTGAAATAAATACACTAAGCCGTTTTAGTTTAGGATACAAATTACATAATCATAATTGAGGCTATCAGTGCAATAGTGGCGTAACCTACTTTTGGTTATTAATTTAAGATTTAAGCGGATTAAGTCACATTTTTAGAAAGCTAAGACACATAAGAATTCAAAATCGTATCTCAAATACATTTTGATGTGGAAATGTAAAAATTGGAGGTGAAAGAACACAAAATTTAAAAAGTGGGTTACGCCACTATTGCACTGACAGCCTCAATTATAATGGAGTGTTCACGCACACGCGCAAGTAAACGGACACAGACATAGGCACACAAAACGACGACAACAAGTAGTTTTTTTTTCACTCTGCCCTATACTGGCCATATAGAATATACAAATATACACATAAACTTAAGTACCTTTGGCTTCAGCACGTTCTGCGAGCATCCTCGCTAATTGCACCATTTGTAGTGCTCTGCTCGACATGATTATTATAAATTTGTTGATATATTATTTGTACTTTTTATCACTTTTTACTTCCAAAATCACTTTTAAAATGATCACTTTTGAATTTCACTCACTATTTTCTTTTGATTCGACCGGTCACGTCAAACCTAAATCAATTTAAGATTCAACTCTCATCGGTTGTGAATTATAATTGTTTGAGGCAAAGAAACCTTTGTTTACTTAGATTTGAAATTATTCAAATTCAAATTTGCCATAACGACCTAATTCGATGTATTCCTTTCAAATATCTAAATTTAAATATGCCATAGCAACTTATCTTTAGTTAATAGTTTTAGAAATCAAAAATGTAATTTTCCATAACAGCCTAACTCAAGATACGAAAATGGTGCATCTATTTTGCATTGGGGAATAACAGGCTAACTTGAGTTAAGAAAATAGAAAAAAATGAAGTTTGTAAATACGGGAAGACAAAAAATTTCGTAACTCCAATTAAGATTTTATTACGAATTATTTTTTTTCAAAAAAGTAGATGAATGTAGTTTATCTTAAGATAAGTTTGTATGGCAAATCAAACTATAGGTACTTACAAAACTTAACTTAAGTTAGGTCGTTGCAAGAAATCATAAAATGTACAAGTTAAGTCTTTTTGGCTAATGACAAATTCAAAAATTAGACTTAAGCTGTATGGTTTTTTACTTATAATTTTCGTTTGAGAAGAGATACAGATCTAAAAATTTGAGTGTCCATAGATCTTAATTTTCTGAACATGCCTATTACAAAAAGTCATTTTCGACTTAACTCGACTTAAGCGGTTATGGATTGCGGCCACAGATTTGTGCTCGTCTCGACGTCAGTATTTTTTGCGGCATCTTTCATTTTTTACTCGAATAGATCATTAAACAATTGATAAAGATCTGACTTTTTCATAGATGAAACTAAAGGCTCAACTATAATAGACTTAACTTAACCGAAAGTAAGCTAATGTAAAAACCGAACGAAAAGTTATCAGAAGTTATCGTCAAAACAAAAAGTAACCATAATGGATTCAAGTAACTTAAGCAAATGCATTTCAAATTTGACATTTGCTTAAGATCGAGCCAATTAAATGGCTCTTGCGTAATTGCGCGAAAGTTACCGAAATTTAACGAAACTGAACAGAACGTCTATTATGGTTAGTGACATATAAGGCTGCGTATTGGTTCGTTCCCTTAAGCTGGCTTAAGCTCGGTTAAGTCTATTATAGTTGGGCCTAAATTCTTCAGACATTATTTGCAAGGGTTGTTGTTTTTTATGTTCGTTAAAGGTCTCGGGGGATGTTTGAAAAAGTTTCCTTTTATTCTCCTTGGACATATAGAATGAGGTTATGTCTTATGTGTACGGTGATGATAACACTCAAATATAAAGCTAATTATAAATCTTATAGATGTAAAACTCACTTTAATTTTTGTTTATCGGATTTCTATGTATTTCAAATGAGTTTTTACAACTTTTCAACTTAAAAGAGCTATTAAAAACGACAAAATTTGCACTTTTTTAGAGGAGTAACGATGAAACAAACTTCTCAAACTTATGACAGAAATGTCAATCAGAATCATAATATCTTCAATGTTCTTAAAAACTGTAAAAATGGTTCCTACATATTTCACACATATTGGACAAGTAATAAAAATTCTGATTCGTGAAAAAGCTTCATGAAATTGGAAAGTTCTGGAATTTGGCAATACTTTGGCCGATACTAATGGTTAAGTGTTCATTCTTAAAGCAATGTAAAAAATATTAAAAAAAAAAAACAAAAAACGAAGATATTTGTGACCAAGTCTCCAACCTTCATATTGATGAAAAACTTAAAATTGCACCACTATGACTTAAGAACGAGTTGACGTATAAATCTTAAACCCTAATTTATTTGTGTGCCGAGAATATCCAAAACATTTCTGTAATTCTTTCAGAAATATCCTTAACAACAATAGAAAACAAATAATTTATTCGAACACAATCTCCAAGTTATAATATGAATGACTAACACACTTTTTGTGGATAAGTACCTATCAACTTCAGGACTCCATTCTGAGTTGTGTTTCCTACATCCTCGTAGATATCACGAACTCATAGCTAATCCATATAGCTAATTCTAAGCAGTGCAGGTATACAACTTTCATTTATAGTTAAGGTGAATGTTGTCATTTGGGTTAAATATAAAAACTTCTTATACAGTACCTTAGGATTGCTTTAGCCTTTATTTTAAACCCTCTTTCATGATATTGCAGCTTCTCATACGTACGCTCATAATAAAGATTTCTCATCTATACGGCCTTATTCGTAATGTGTCATTTGTTAGGCAGAACTAAAGTTTACACCAAAAATGTATTTGATTAAACGTAACATGTTTGTATAGTTTACTATAAATGTGCTCAACAAATAACAAAATCCTTAACCTAAAATAAGGCTCAGTTTCTCTTCTTCGTTTTCAATAAAACACTTTTATAACAAAGATAAAGTTACCTTTCTTTGCTATGTATTTACATCATCTTTGTTTTTATATTTGAAATGTTGAAGACTTTTTCGTGGGTGTTTTAGTTGCCTACTTAAGGGAATTGGTTGTGGTTTTATTTTCCGAAGACTTGATTAAATGTATTTGTCCTTTGACTATAGAGTATAGAGGTCATACATATGATGAACATGTTTTTTCTTTTGACACATACACCAAAAAAAAAGCTTGGTTGATTCAACAATTTTTCATTGTTGGCCAGCCAACAAAGGAAAATTGTGATTTTTACCAAGGTTTGTGGTGAAATCAACAAAGGCCGCATTGTTGATTCAACGAATGGAGGATTGTTGGCAAAAAATACCCAAAAAATGAAAAAACTGATCACAAACGTATGTTGAAAGCACCAAGGTGCTTGGTTGATTTCATTGTTGATGATTGATGAATCACAAACGTAGTAAAACCGTGATCAACAAAAAATGACTACGTTTGTGATCCAACAACCACAGTCTCTTGGTAAAATCTTGGTGAAATCAACCAATAAACGTTGTAAAAGCATTGTTAAATAAAATTGATATTTACAAAAAAAAAAAAATGGTTGCCTGTAAAGTCGGTTTTACGGGCGAAGATTTTATGTGACAACGTCTTTTCCTCGGTAGAATATTTATTGATATGAATATAATTAAATTGCACAATAGGAACAAGGAATTGAATGAAAATTAGAATTGCACAAATTTTTTAAACTAATAATTTACTTAACACTATCAACATTTATCAATAGTATGACATAACCTATAAACTCAGTTTCTCAACTTTTGTGTCAATCTAACAATTAATCAATCAATCATAGTTTACGATAATGAAATATCAGTGTACAATTATTTACCTTTATTGTTGTAGTTGTTGTAAATGACGAATCTAAGCACTCCACATTTTCACTACAGACACAGCTGACGATACTTTAACCACACGTGTGAACTTGTATTATGACGCTTTCTTGTTTTTCCAACGCCAAGAACGTTCGAGAAAGACAAAGACAGAGACACAAGCATGCGCCGATTCAATGCGCCTAATTCTCTAGTGCTGCGCGCGCGGCAGACCGATCATAGTTGAGTGGGAGAGAGACGCAAGGCATTCGGCGGGCCTCTCTCTCGTTCGGTGACTCATCGTAACGTTACCGGGCGTTACACTTTTTCATAAGTGACTCCCAGCCGCAACCTAATTTAAGACGTTGTCACGTCAAAAAAAAATATGAAAATCACAACGTTCATGATTCAACAACCAAGGTTTCTTGGTAAAATCTTTGTAAAATCAACCAATAAACGTTGTAAAAGAGTTGCTAAATAAAATAGATACAACAAAAAAAATTGTGAAAATAAAAATGGTAAGTTTACATAAGCTCCTTTTTACAAAAAAGTCAAAATTGAACATTTTCAAATCTATTTCCCTGACTGGAAAGCTTATTAAAACTTACAAAAGCATGCTGAATTCTGCAAATGTGTTTGTGTCACATGTGTGGAAAAATGCTTTTTTTAACTTCCCATAGGAAGTTATTGTAATGGGTCCGATTTGACAAATTGAAAATTTTGACATTTCTCGACGTTTCAAGGTCCCTAGAGTCGAAATAAAAGATTTTTAGAAAGATGTCTGTGCGTGCGTGTGTACGTACGTCCGTACGTCTGTACGCCCGTACGTCCGTACGTTCGCGACGTTTTTTCGTCGTCCATAGCTCAAGAACCAGAAGATATATCGACTTCAAATAAATTTTGTTATACAGATAATAAGGCAGAAAGATGCAGAAAGGGCTCTCAAGAAAATTGCGTGGGTGGTTTTTTTACCATAGCAGTTTAAAAAAAAGGTGAACATTTTGGTTAAACCTAAATATCTCATGAACCAATGACGCTAGAGACTTGAATTAAATTTTATATTATATATTGTAACGTTATACAAAACAATTATATTTTTGGAAAAAATCTAATTAACGGTTTTTTTTATAAATCAAAAAAACTGAAAAAAAAAATTTGTCACCTCGAAAATTTTACGACTAAAATATGATTTCATCTCCAAAATAATTTTGTGCAATGAAGAATAATGTTTTTGACATCTGATAAAATTTTGAGAAAAATCGAATTGACAGTTTTTTTTACAAAAAATAAAAACCTAAAAAAAAATTAATAAAAGTTTGTAAAAATTGATTTTCGACTCAAATATCTTTTCAAAACTTTGAGTTATTGGCTTTAAACTACTTTTATCTTTCAAAAATATTGTTGTCAACATTCAATAAAATTTTGAAATAAATCGAATTGACAGGTTTTTTACAAAAAAATAAAAACCGAAAAAAAAATTAAAAAAAGTTGGTAAAAATTGATTTTCGACTCAAATATCTTTTCAAAAATTTGAGATAACGGCTTCTGACTAATTTTAACTTATAAGAAATATTTATTTTAACATTCGATAAAATTTTGAGAAAAATCGAATTGACAGCTTTTGTACAAAAAAATTAAAAACCTAAAAAAAAATTAACAAAAGTTGGTAAAAATTGATTTTCGACTCAAATATCTTTTCAAAAATTTGAGGTAATGGCTTCTTACTAATTTTAACTTATAAGAAATATTATTTTCAACATTCGATAAAATTTTGAGAAAAATCGAATTGACAGTTTAAAAAAAAAAAAAAAAAACATAAAAAAAAACAATACTAAAACTTCGTACAAATTTACTTTCGACTCAAGTAGCTTTTCAAAACTTACAAATATTGTCTTCAAACTTATTTTATTTCACAGAAAATATTGTTTTCTATGTTCAGTATTTTTTTTTATAAAAATCCAACAGTCCGTTTTTTCATAAAAAAATAAAATCTACAAAAAATAGTACGCAAATTTGGTAAAAATTTATACATATAGACAAACTTTTAAGCAAGACAAATCGACAGACGGGATGGGAAGTTATCAGTGTGGGTCGCATCCCAGCCTCTTTTTTAATTTATTTTACTTCAGTGAATGTTCTTACCTTTAATGATATATGTTAAAAACTACTTCAATATTATTTGTTTAATTAAACCGAATCCTTAATGGGCAAAACGTAAATGCAGAATTCTGTATGCATCTTTACATGAAACATTCTTCCAAATATCATGTGCATACTTAAGACCCAAACATAACAAGCATAATAAAACACAAGCGAATGTCAAAAATCTAACGAAAAATCTTTATGTTTGCAAAAGTAACGCGCATATCCATAATTGACAACTAATTCGTGTGTATTGAACAACCTGTCAGATTTATTTATGCGCCGATCTACTGAGATCGCTCTTATTTATGCTTACATAAATAAGACATACATATTTGGTGTTATTTATGAATCCAAAATAATTTATATCATTTCCAATTTTTTGCAAAAGAATATATTTCTGATTTAATGAAGTATGAACACGGCCTTAAACTCAGCTCATGCATTCAGTGATCATGAAAAATCATGAGCGTGGTTGATTCCATTTTATTTCTCTTTTCCGGCGAACCACGTGTGCGTGCGTAGTGAAAACGGACGCGACGCCATCTTTGTACTTACTTTATTTTGTTCTGTGCTGTTCTGCTGTGGTGTCGAGTGGTCGGTCGTTCTGTGTCTCGTTGGTTCGCGTTAAAAAAACCAAAGCACACAACATTTTTGGTAAGTAATTTTTTTGTCTACTAAATCATATTTTTCTGTTTGTGGCTACATATATATACATATGTAGCAACAAACAAAAATTTATTTTGAAACAAATTTCATACTTTTATAAGTATGAAATTATCCATTTGTAAAATATATACCTAATATCATCAAAGAATGGACATTATATCATGGCGTCGTCGGTGGAAAACAAAATTGTTTTAAATGTTTTGCAAATCGTAATGTAACTATTAAGAACATTTCTTGCTTTCCATTGACGATGTATCCATCAAAGTATCCTTTTCCTAAGACTATATCTTGTAAAATTCTAATTCGATAACTATTCCTGATTTTATTACAACAATCTACTCATTCAATTTAATTTTTTTTTCAGCTAAATTTTCACAAAAATTTCATCGAGCTGTGGCAGGGGGGGGGAAGCAAAAAACCAAAGTAGGTACTTAACATTTTTGGTAAGTAATTTTTTTCTACTAAATCATATTTTTCTGTTTGTGGGTTCATATACATATATATATATATATATGTAGCAACAAACAAAAATTTATTTTGAAACAAATTTCATACTTTTATAAGTATGAAATTATCCCTTTGTAAAATATATAATATCATCAAAGAATATATGTACATTATGTCATGGCGTCGCCGGTGGAAAACCAAATTTTTTTAAGTGTTTTGTAAATCGTAATGTAACTAATAAGAACATTTTTTGCTTTCCATTGACGATGCGTCCATCAAAGTATCGTTTTCCTAAGACTCTATCTTGAAAAATTCTAATTCGATAACTATTCCTGATTTTATGACTACAATCTACTCATTCAATACATTTTTTTTTCAGCTTAATTTTTTATAAACATTTAACGAGCTGTGGCAGGGGCGAAAAAAAGGAAAAAATAAAGCACACAACATTTTTGGTAAGTAATTTTTTGTCTATTAAATTATATTACTCTATTTGAAGCTACGAAAATGTATTTTAATTTAAAATTATCTTGAGATTAATATTCGAAGTTCTTGTTTTCATATAGGTATGCTGATATTCAGTTTAGGAAGGTTTTTAAGATTTTCAATGCAGTCAGTCAATATTTTTACTTAAAGAAGCTTTCAGTTTGTATTTGAATTATTATTTTTCAAAATAGATATTCATTCGAAACTAGTTCTTTTCTTGTTTTGTTTTGATCAAAACCTTAAAAAGGAAGGTAGTTTAAATTCTATTAACTTTGAGATTTTTCTATAGAAATTCATTTAATATTATTCGACTTTGAAGATTAGTTTTATAACAAGAATGATAGTTATGTTGCTATTAAATTTTAACATTATCTTGAGATTAGTATTCAGTTTAGGAACTCATTTAAGATCGTTTCAAGATTTTTAAGATTTTCAATGCAGTCCGTCAATATTTTCACTTAAAGGACCTTTCAAAAAGCAAAGTACTTAACATTTTTGGTAAGTAATTTTTTGGCTACCAAATCATATTTTTCTGTTTGTGGGTACATATATATGTATGTATATATGTATATGTAGCAACAAACAAAAATTTATTTTGAAACAAATTTCATACTTTTATAAGTATGAAATTATCCCTTTGTAAAATATATAATATCATCAAAGAATAGACATTATATCATGGTGTCTTCGGTGGAAAACAAAATTGTTTTAGGTGTTTTGTAAATCGTAATGTAACTATTAAGAACATTTCTTGCTTTCCATTGACGATTAGTCCATCAAAGTATCGTTTTCCTTAGACTATATCTTGTAAAATTCTAAGTCGATAACTATTTCTGATTTTATTACAACAATCTAATCATTCAATTAAAATTTTTTTTTTTCAGCTAAATTTTCACAAAAATTGTAACGAACTGTAGCAGCGAGAGAAAAAAGCAAAAAGCTAAAGTACTTAACATTTTTGGTAAGCAATTTTTTGTCTATTAAATTATATTACTCTATTTGAAGCTACATTTATATATAAAGTGTACAACGAAAATGTATTTTAATTTAAAATTATCTTGAGATTAATATTCGAAGTTCTTGTTTTCATATAGGTATGCTGATATTCAGTTTAGGAAGGTTTTTAAGATTTTCAATGCAGTCAGTCAATATTTTCACTTAAAGGACTTTTCAATTTGTATTTGAATTAATATTTTTCTAAATATGTATTCTTTATTATTTAATTAACAACCATCTCGAGATTTCAATTCTACCGTTATTAGTATAATATGTGGTGTGGAATCGCTTAAACGAAAACTAATTTTGGACCATTGATAAAAGTCATAAATTCAAATTTCAATTTTTTAAATTGTTTTGAAAAAAAAAATTGGTACTATGTCCATATTTGCAATTTTTGGCAAAACTCAGAATAAGGTTTTGATACGAAATGATGCCTTTGTAAATAAAATATCATTCTTTATCAAAATGCACTATATCGTCAGTGGAAAACACAATTATTTTTAGTTTTTTTTTTTAAATCATAATGTACCTTGTTAGAAAACGTTTACGTTATTTCGAAACTCCTTCTCCCACTACGAAACCCAAAAACTTTCACACAAGCAAAGAAAAAATTCCTGAAACTATAAGGGCTTCACAGCAATTGCTCATTATAGAGGTACAGCAGGCCAACAATTGTAATCCTACAATTGACCACTTTGCTTCAAAGGTGAGAGCTTTTGGTCAAAACTTACAACCTCTTATAATTCGTTGTTATTTCGATAATTCGTATTTAGTTTATTTCAATGAAATTAAATATAAACTTAAAGATATATTGCCTGCATTGGGTAGTTGTTTCAAAATATTTTTTGTTCTTAATCTAAAATATGCAATGCCATGTAATTTGTCTGGATTTTGATAAAAACTATTTCTTGAAAAAAGTTTCATAGGATGTTCTAGTTTTAAATCCTTCATAATATAACTTAACATGAGGTAAATTAATATTGAATATCCCTTATAGTATATATTTGGTTATATAGGTACGTAAACAATGGAATATTTATAACAATGTTTTGTTGAAGACCCTGAGGATCTACATCCTGAAACTGAAAATAGTCAACTTGAACCAAATTATTCTTCGCCTCTTAATGAATGTGATAATGATGAAAGCCCAAAATCTGTTTTCGATATCACTGTTGATGAATATGAGGATAGCGAGAGTGATGAAACCAACGCACCCTGTTTAGAAATAGCAAAAGAAGTAGTAGATATTAAAATGTATAATTTACTATCTTCTTGGGGATTTATTGATTTATATAATCATTTTATGAGTCTTAAGCTAAACGTTGACATCTTAAAGTACATATCCAATGAAGACTTAAAAGAAGTGTTTGCAGATAAATCATTCGGAATAAGAGTTGAATTTAAACATAAACTTCATAAGTGGCGAAAGGAAAATTTAATACACTTTATAAAATCTTATTTATTTTGTCGTTTAATTAATTTCTTTTAGGAAATAGAAACTGATGTTGATCCATCGATAGAAATATTTAATAGCATTGAGATGTTAGTAGAAGAGGAAGTAAAAAAACGTCTAGCAACAACCAGTTGTTCTGATTTACACAGCGAGTCTTCAGCAGAATCAATGCCACCATCTCCCTCATCAAATGCTTCAATTTCAAATCCTTCATCACCCAGAATTTGCTTTGGCCATTTTGTAAACTAATTTCCTTAAATGAAATATTATGCCCTTGAGATCAAAAATATATCTTTATAATATTGCACCAATTTCAAGCTTAATCTATTTGATTTTTTTTTTAAATCATTATCATTCAGGATATCGATAAAATACTTGATTTGTTCCCCTCGGGAAAGTTCGTCATCAACGAATTTAAAAAGAATACCAAAATTGGTGATACATCACGAACTATTTTAATAGATTGTTTGACAAATTGGCTTTTAGCAAATAAAGAATCAATAGGACGCCGAGATTTTCAATTTATTTCCACACAAATACATGATCGATTTAACGAAGACCCCTTAAGTTTATAATTTTGAATACACCTTCTTTCGAAAAAAATGTATTTGTTATCGGGAAAAAAGGGCACCCTTGCATAATTTTTATTTCGCATAAAACCTATGAATATATTTGGTTTTTTGGCCATAACTGGTTTTATTTTAATTCTCTCAGTTAATAGTAGAATAGGTATCGTAATTTAATTTTGTTTCATTTTTTAAATAAAAGGAGACAAAAAAAACTTAACTTAAACAAAAGAGGACTCCCAAATTTACTAAAGTTACGCAATAAAAAATAAAAAAATGAGCATAAAGATTTCTTGAAAAAAAATGAGATAACAAATTTTAATATAAACGAAAGAAAACGATGACCCTTATTCAAGGGTACCCTTCTCTCCTCTTCGTTATTGCCATTCAAAAATAATTTTGCCAGGCACTTAAGCAAATAAAAGTGCAATCAGGTGGAAAATACTGTAATTGTTAAAGTAGATAACATAAATATTGTAATAAATTGAACTTTAAAAAGAATGTATATATTGACTAACATACTTATCTATTTCAATAAAATTAATTTAAAAATCTTTTGCCTTAAATCGAACAATTCAATCAAAGAACATATACTTTTCACCACCTAAGCGTGGATCAAAAGGGAATCCTTCAGGAAGATTATACTGTCGATATTATAACATAAAGCGTCGTAATAAGAAAATTAGTTTTGATACACAGAAAAAGGAACCAGAATCTATTTCTGGTTCAATGCTTGCAAATCCTTTTCCAGATGAAGAAGACATCATGTTTTTAAATAGTATGCTTCTTCAAGTTTTAATTTTAATGTAGTTCTCATTCAATTATAATTTTTTGTTAAAGATGAATCTTTGGCGGATGTGAAATGGCTTCAAATTTATAAAGAGCCTTGGGAAGAAATCAAATCTAAATGGCAAAAAACTTATAAGGCAAGACAACGAGATATTTCAAACCATAGTTTTCCCGACATTTTATTGAATTGGCCTCTACTGAAGCACTCAGCAGGAGTGACATTGGTAAATTATATTATTATACATCAACCTATTGAATACTCTATCTAACCTATCCTTTTTTTGGGCCAACAAATTTACAATTACCTTAAGTATTGTTATTGTCATCAAATTGCATTATAATAAAAAAAAGGATTTTCAAAACTTTTGATTCAAAAACTATTTTTTTTTATTTTATAATATTTCAAAACACTATGTAACAGCAATTTATTGTTGTTTTGTTTTTTCGTTTTGCAAAAGAAAGAGATAATATATATTATTTTCTTTCTAATTTTAGATCAATATTGATTTCGAAATCTTATATCCTGGAAAACAAAACTTCCTTTTAGATAAATGGGATAGTTTCAAAGCCAACATCCTTCCAATTTTCAATGGAAAGATAAAGGACAAAAATTCCCAAGACCTACTCTCCAACCTTAATAATAAAAACTTTACAAAAGGTTTGTAAACATACCTGTAAATTAAATAAACATATAAAATTAAGTTTTCTGTTTCTTGTGACCTTTTTTTTCTTTACATAAAGCCCACGAAAAACAAACATATTTATTTATATAAAATTAAGTAAAATAATAAATAAATAATTCTTTTCATATGACTTTTTAATTAATAAAATAAAATAAAATAAAATAAAATAAAAGAGTATTTATGTAATTATTTTCAGATCCAGAAGACTTTATCATCATATCCCTGCTACACGCTATACTTCTTCCACTACGACACACATCAACTTCCGCACAAGCGAAGAAAAGGTTCCTGAAACCAACTATAAAGGACTCACAGCAATCGCTTATTATATGCTGTAACTCTATAATAAGCGATTGCTGTGAGTCCTTTATAGTTGGTTGGCCAACAATTTTAATCCTACAATTGACCACTTTGCTTCAAAGGTAAGAGCTTTTGGTCAAAACTTACAACCTCTTATAATTCGTTGCTATTTTGATGATTCGTATGTAGTTTATTTCAATGAAATTAAATATAAATTTAACGATATATTGCCTGCATCGGATAGTTGTTTCAAAATATTTTTTGTTCTTAATCTAAAATATCCTATGCCTTGTAAATCAGTTTGGATTTTCATCCAAAAATATTTTTTTGAAATTCACACTTTTGAAAGAGCTTCCCCAGATGTTCTAGTTTTAATTGAATCCTTAAAAAACAATAATGTATAAATGCCATATACGCTTAACATCCTTAGTAGATGTTAAAAAACTTGTTATCCATTATTATATTATAATAATTATAGTTTCCAATTACATTGATCATTTCAATTCTTATAAAGTCCCTAATAACACTCATGATTACTATATTTACATTATTAATAAATTTGATGGCCCGCCTGTTTTCTTACTTTCGAGCCCCAATGGTAAAAATTATATATTTTTAAATTTTTTTTTGAAGATGTACATATGTACTAGTATTTTTTTGAAAGCCTCTAAAAAGTGCACACACACTCTTTTAATTCTTTTTAAATTTTTATTTGATTGAGTCAACGTTCTAAACAAAACGTTCTCTGAGCTTCTGTGGTGCTCTGTGCCCCCTCCCGTTTTCTTATTTGTTGCTTTTCATCTTTGGGTTTGAATCAAAACTACTATAAAAGCATAACTCGAAGCTATCTTTCCTTATCCATAAACCTATGATCAAAAAAATGTCTTTTACTAACGAACGAAAATGTTCCATACATAATATGATTTGCGAAAAAAATAAGAATTAAAGATTGATTATTATTAATTTGATTAATATATGTTCTTAAAAATACTTCTAATAAAAATATTTATGTTATTATTGTTAAAAAATAAATGAAATAAAAAAGTACAAATTCAAAAATTCACAAATTCATAAAAAATGTATATACATTTATATTTTATTATATTATCAATATTTATTTTATTATTTAAATAAAAATGTGAACAAAAATTAAATTATCTTTTTATTTATCTTTTTGGAATTTACAGGTTTGAAGATCATTTGACTACGTTCGTGATAAATTAACCACGAACGTGATTTATTGACCACGTTCGTAGTAAAATGACTACGTTCGTGGTAAAAGCATGGTCAATAAATCACGTTCGTGGTAAATGCTTGGTTGATTTCGTTGTAAAACCTTGGTTGATAAATCACGTTTGTGGTAAAAGCATGGTCAATAAATCACGTTCGTGGTAAATGCTTGGTTGATTTCGTTGTAAAACCTTGGTTGATAAATCACGTTTGTGGTAAAAGCATGGTCAATAAATCACGTTCGTGGTAAATGCTTGGTTGATTTCGTTGTAAAACCTTGGTTGATAAATCACGTTTGTGGTAAAAGCTTGGTCAATAAATCACGTTAGTGGTAAATACTTGGTTGATTTCGTTGTAAAACCTTGGTTGATAAATCACGTTTGTGGTAAAAGCTTGGTCAATAAATTACGTTTGTGGTAAATGCTTGGTTGATTTCGTTGCAAAACCTTGGTTCATAAATCACGTTTTTGGTAAAAGCTTGGTCAATAAATCACGTTTGTGGTAAATGCTTGGTTGATTTCGTTGTAAAACCTTGGTTGACAAATCACGTTTGTGGTAAAAGCTTGGTCAATAAATCACGTTTGTGGTAAATGCTTGGTTGACTACGTTGTAAAACCTTGGTCAATAAATCACGTTCGTGATCAGTTTTTTATAATTTTCAAAGTATATAAGAAATATATAATACATAAACAACGAACCTTGGTTGGCCAACAATGTTTTATTGGTTCGCCAACAATGAAATCAACAACGTTTATGATCAGTTTTGAAAAAAATGTATCAAAAATTGATCACGCTCCATTTGTTGAAACAACAATGCCCATTCGTTGACGCAAAAACAACCAAGCTTTTTAGTTGATTTCACCAAGGTTTTTTTTTTCGGTGTAGGAACTATATGGCAAGTATTGGTTTCGTAAAAAATTGCGAACTTGGAGATTTTAACCAAACATGACATTACGATGGTAGAGAAGTTGAAAAATTTGGGTCTCCCGAATCCGTTAGTCTTTCGATCTCGAAAATGGGTAATTTTTTTAACATTGATTAATAAGCTTTAAATAACTGTATACCTACTAAAAATATTATAAAACTAAACACTACATTAGCTTCAAGTTGGCCACTATACAAGGAATTGCAAATTCTACCACTGAGACATCTCTATGTTTTTAAAGTACTCAAAGAATTTTTTAAACAAAGTGGCAACATCCCCAGTAGAAACTCAGAAATTTATGATCTACGCACAAACAGCTTGCACCTAATGAATGAACCTTTCACTCGTAGAACACATTTTTCACTTTTTTACATTGCTACAGCACCTAAATTTTTCAATAAACTGCCTGTTTTTATCAGAAACACTACCCGGTTGAGTTCTTTTTTGAAAAAAGTCAAAGACTGGCTATTCACTGTTGAAACTGAGCATATTGAATCCATTTTAAGAATCCCAAATTAATTATCAGCACAAAATAACAATAATTAATTTACCTTTTGAAATTGTTAAGTTAATTTTTTTCTATTTCTTCCTACGTTTTTTGATTTTTTTCTTCATTTTTATCTTTCTTCTTCATTTCTATCTTTTAATTCTACTTTTGTATCTTAAATTAAATAATTGTATAAAGATTAAAATATTGTGTTCATTTATTATAATTATAATAACGAATTTACTTTGTACTGATTGTCACCCCACATCAGACCTTTATTGAAATTATTTATTGAAACGTGTCATTCAACACTAACTTAATAAGTTAAAGAATGATTACTATTTTTTACTTCATTCAATTTAATTTAATTTGTATAATTGTATCTAGCTTTAAGTAATTTATATGAATGAATAAAAAACAAAATGAAATGAAATGAAATGAAAAAACAACCGCTCTAACGATTTTTGAAAAAGTTTATTAAATTTATGGTTTTTTGAGAAATCAAATAGCATTTAAATTTTTGAAAACAAACTCTTCTTGCAGGTACATTTTAAATACAAAAATTAAATTACAGGAAATATTTTTAAACAGTCTCTTTGTATACATGATCTAGTTCATACGACCCAATCGTGTACTTTATTTATTTTACCAGTGTAAATTGCAAGTATCACAATAATCATAAGCCTGCAAAAAGGAATATTTTTATGAGTACACCTTATACCATACTAGCCGACCCGTGCTCGCGTTGCTTCGCAAATCGTTGAAATAGTTGAAAACAGAACGAAATTTTTGTCTATTCTATTCTCTTCTTTTCTTTCTTTTATTCATACATAGAAACGTTTTTTTGCAACCGAAAAATATAGTTTGCGGTAAAAAAATAAACAAATTTGTGTTTTTAATGTTCTCATACATCTATAGGGTTAGGTATGCGTGTGTAAATATCCATATACACATTTTTTTATTCATCTGCTCATGTTCAGTGCAGTGCAACTGACTTAACCTACCCACATTTGTGTGCTCTTTTTATCGACGTCATTGTAAGTACCTTCTTCGAGTTATTTGTAAAGAAAATTTTAACTTAATTTCAGTTTTATTTATCGAGGAAGTGATACAAAATTGGTAATTCAAGTTATTATAATAGGACTTTTTTATTTTTAAATTGGAAGAATTGTAATCTATTCACTTTCTCGAACCAGAAAAATAAAAAAGATCTAATTTTTCTTTAGATAAATCGGCATTTCATGTGCACGGCACTGTAGTTAATTAAATGTCCATAGTAACTTAAAAAAAAGAGCCCACACTGCTCACTGCTCAGCGATGTGACGATAGAATTAGAGAAGCAAAAAAATAATGTGTGTGGGTAGGTTAGTTGATGAACTATACAATACAGAAAAATTGAATATGTAGCATGTAGCATGTAGCATAGCATGTAGCATGTAGGTAGGTAGGTAAGAGAGAAAACGTAACTATGAAATGGAACACAAATTAAGAGAGAAAGAGCATGGGAATAAAAGAAAATTAAAAATGTTGGAATGATAATGAAATGAAACAAAGCAGCGACCTCGCGATTGTGATGGAATCTAATTTCCTGGATAAAATAAATGCAAAAAGTTTATAATTTTATAATTTGTTTTTATTTGTTTCTCGTGTTTTTTAGAAGTGATTTTAGGCTTAAAATTTGCGCAACAATATTGACTTTATGGAGCAATGCTAATCTTTGTCGATTATTGTATACGTTTTAAGATATGAGTGGTTGTATAAGTCAACTAATGAAAAAAAATGGACACAAAATGTAAAATTGAAAAGAGGCTGGGATGCGACCCACACTGATAACTTCCCATCCCGTCTATCGATTTGTCTTGCTTAAAAGTTTGTCTAAATGCATCAATTCTTGCCAAAATTGCGTTCTATTTTTTGTAGATTTTATTTTTCTTATGAAAAAACGGACTGTTGGATTTTTATAAAAAAATTACTGAATATAAAAAACAATATTTTCTGTGAAATAAAATAAGTTTGAAGCCAATATTTTTAATTTTTGAAAAGCTATTTGAGCCGAAAATCAATTTTTACCAACTTTTATTAATTTTTTTGTTTAGGTTTTTATTTTTTGTAAAAAAAACTGTCAGTTCGATTTTTCTCAAAATTTTTCCTAATGTTGAAAACAATATTTCTTATAAGTTAAAATTAGTTAGAAGCCATAATCTCAAATTTTTGAAAAGATATTTAAGTCGAAAATCAATTTTTACCAACTTTTGTTAAATTTTTTTTTCGGTTTTTAATTTTTTGTAAAAAAACTGTCAATTCTATTTTTTTCAAAATTTTACTGAATGTTGAAAACAACATTTTTTGAAAGATAAAAGTAGTTTAAAGCCAATATCTCAAAGTCTTGAAAAGATATTTGAGTCAAAACTCAATTTTTACCAACTTTTTTTTTATTTTTTTTTTAGGTTATTATTTTTTGTAAAAAAAACTGTCAATTCGATTTTTCTCAAAATTTTATCAGATGTCAAAAACATTATTCTTCGTTGCACGAAATTGTTTTGGAGATGAAATCATATTTTAGTCGTAAAATTTTCGAAGTGACACATTTTTTTTTCAGTTTTTTTGATTTATAAAAAAACACCGTTAATAGAATTTTTTTCCAAAAATATAATTGTTTTGTATCACGTTACAATATATAACATAAAATTTAATTCAAGTCTCTAGCGTCATTGGTTCATGAGATATTTAGGGTTAACCAAAATGTTCACCTTTTTTTTAAACTGCTATGGTAAAAAAACCACCCACGTAATTTTCTTGAGAGCCCTTTCTGCATCTTTCTGCCTTATTATCTGTATAACAAAATTTATTTGAAGTCGATATCTCTTCTGGTTCTTGAGCTATGGACGACGAAAAAAACGTCGCGAACGTACGGTCGTACGGACGTACGTACACACGCACGCACAGACATCTTTCTTAAAATCTTTTATTTCGACTCTAGGGACCTTGAAACGTCGAGAAATGTCAAAATTTTCAATTTGACAAATCGGACCCATTACAATAACTTCCTATGGGAAGTTAAAAATAATAAAATATATTTCAAATAAATCGGTTGACTACTTTCTGAGATCGTGCGTTACAAACTTTAAAATGGTTTCGCTTTTATATAATAGTATAGATAAACAAGCATATTCTTACATACATCACTCTCAAAAGGATGAAAAGAACAGGACTGAGAACGCAGACTTGTGGGACTCTACTCTCAGTATCAAAAAAGTTTGACGTATCGTTGCTTTTTCAAACTGACGCAGGAGATTTCACAATTAATTTTTGTATACGTTAAGGAATGTTGTTAGAAAACTCATTGGACTTAACATGTACATATTATATAGTAAAAGAGATTTTTTAGACAGTGGCGAAAAAAAGCCTTGAAATCTCCAATGCGAAAATTTGGTCCATAGTTGACAGTCTAGCACTGAAGCCTCCCTGAAAGTTACTTATCCGATTCCTTTGTTCTAGATTTCAGCAAAGATTTTTCCCGACCAAAAATATTTCCCTTTTTTAAAAATACTCAATGACAGAACAGCCGCGTTCGATTATGAAGGAATATATCAGTAATCTCCAAACAAAAGTACCCAAAAGACGTCTTGCGCAAACATTAAGTAAGTAGGTCTGGCTGTGAGACGAGATCCCAAAAGGCCATAAAGTTCTGGAACTCATACATACATCAACCTTGTCATAATCTTTAAAAAATGTCAGCATGATTGATTAATTATTGTTAAGCTTGAATGGAAATCTAAAAAATGTTGATCTCTATTGTCAAAGGATCACGCCTATATTTCTTCACTTTTTCAATATATTGCTGCAGAAACCTCAATTTCTATACCACAAATCTTGTGGGACGTTCATGGCCCTTAATTGCATCACAATGTGTCCAAATACCACACAAAATCAACAAAGCTACACAAATCAAAAACCAAGCAAAAACAAAACTAGCACAACAAATTTTGTCCTTTCTTGGAGACATTTTTACGATGGTATATTTGACTAGAACCATCCATAGACCTCACCACATACAGTGGCAACACGTCGGAAACAACTCAAACTTCTAACGGCAAGTGTTGACTTCAATCAGACAAAAGAACCAAAAGCAAAAGCTAGTAGTGAAAATAAAAAAAATACCAACAAAACAATCCTTTTACTCTTCACTTCTAGCTTCTACATATAATCGACAGTCTAGGTCTTCTATATGCCAAGTTAAGGTATGGAAAGAAGATTCCTTTTGGTAAGGGCGCTTTTTATGTTTGCCGCACCGTAAATAACACTCGCCTTCTTCGTTTGAACTCGTGTTGTGTGTCATTCCAATCGACATCCAGCTCCCAAAAACCCCTTCTCTTCTCACTCTTCTTCTAATAGAATGTATATTTTACCAAATTGAAGAGTAAACCTAGGATAGGATAAGACCACAAGAAAATCCATAAATGCAATTCTGAAACAACAAAAATACTTTTTTATGCATGGATGGGATATACATTAGACACACCGAGTATAAAATTATAGCTTTTAACTTTGCGCCTTGGTCGGTGAAAATAAAATGAAAAATAAAACAAGAAGAGGTCGAGGGGACATTTAAAAGACCAGCACCAACCCAAATACATAAATCAAGAAAATCCTATGTCCTGCAGAAATGATATAATAGCGGATATAGGATTTGTCGATAACGATGATGGGGTATGGTACCCCCCCTTTGTGTTATGTTCTTTTTATTTTTAAAACACATTTCTAAAACCACAAATGCAGCACCATATCAGCAGCAGAAGCAAGAGCAAAAGTTGTGGAACATATGTTTGCTGCTGCTACTGCTGCTTCTGCAGCTACCACATATCAGTCGTTCCGTCAGTCATTTGGTTTCCCACCAAACATAATATAGACGAGACGAACTATAGAAAAAGGAATTTTTACTGCTGCAACACATGGTATGAATATTTAATAGTTGTTTCAAGTCTACACTGCAGCAGCTTACTAGAAATACAATAAATACCAATTTCACCAACATGACAGTTTTCTAATTAAAAAGAAAATTGAATATTGTAATTTTTTGTTGGAATTTATATATTCCAAGATTACCTTCTTCTTCCATTCAGTTTATATCTCTCAGTCGAAAATTTGCCCTCATTAAAGGTTTTCCAATAAAATATTGAAATTTGAATAGCGTAGCTGTCACTTTGGAAACAGTCATCACTTGACATTTGACAAGTAAAACTAAAAACGGAACGATGCCACAGTTTATAGTAAAACATAAACATAAGCACTTTTGGTTTAGAATCGGCTCTTAATGTTGTTCCATTGGGGATTTGGGGTACATCCAAGATTGATTGTTGAAAATCGTCTTTATCACTATTGTCACTGATTGAGTTAATTTATTTACCAATTTGTGTAATTATTGTGATTAGTGGAAATATAGCTTTCCGCCGGCTTTTTTTGGTCGCTGTAGTTTTCGCAATGAAACAATTAAGTTACATTAACTTTCCCAACGTTTCGGCAGGGATTGCTGGCTTCTTCGCTGATGTGATTAAACCTTACTCAACGATATTGAAGTGTATTTATGAGCTATGATTAATATTTCCAACTTCCCATAGGAAGTTATTGTAATCGGTCCAATTTTTCGAATTGAAAATTTTGACATTTATTGATATCGACGTTTCAAGGTCCCGTGGCGGCCAATTTGATTTGGTGACATCTGTCAAATCTTTTGTTTATTATTCAGTTATTTATGCCAAATAATCATGGCAAGTTCCACGGTTGAACAACACGTTCAAATGATATACATAACTTTAATTTCAAAATGAGTGTTCGTTAACGCAAACGTTGCGCGCATTGCGCCCATTTTACGGTAGACGTGGTGGCCCTTCACAGTCGACTCTTCAACGTTTGGTGGCCAAATTTGAAACGACCGGTTTAGTAAACAATCAGCCAACACTCGCACGTTCAAGAAACGTAAGATCGGCCGAGAACATCGCAGCGGTCCGTGAAAGTGTACAGAAGAACCAAAAGCAGTCCATTTCTTCGCCGTGCACAAGAACTCGGCCTTTCGCAGACTTTAACTTGGCGAATTTTGCGTCGCGACTTGGGCCTAGACCTGTTCAAGATCCAACTGACCCAGGAGCTCAAAGTTCATGAACATAGACAACGCCGTTTGTTCGCTGACTGGGCTTCGAATCGTTTGGAAAAGGACCCCAATTTTGGACGCTAAACTTGTTCCTGTGTGGTTTTTTCAAGTCGCAGGTCTATGCAAATAAACCACAATCGACCGATGCCCTAAAGGTGAACATAACACATGCCATCGCTCAAATTCATCCGGATCTATGCGGAAGAGTCATTGAAAATTGAACCACTCGGATCCGTACTACCGTAAGAACCCGAGGCGAGCATTTGAATGATGTCACATTCCACACTTAATGGCATACATGCGCTTTTAAAATAAAAAAATAATTTTGTTAATACCTCACAATATCTACCCGCCCTTATTGAAAAACCCTTTACTGAAAGCGTATATGATTGTATGGGACAAATCTTCTCTCCCACTAGTACAGTTGCTAGAGAACTAAAAGAACTGGTAGAACCACTGCGTAAGCTTTTCCATCCGTCCTAGTCTACAACCTCTTTCCAATTGAATGGAAAACAGCATTTGTGCAGCATTTCCCTAAAAAAGGCGAATCCTTTTTACCATAGAACTATAGTTCAACTGCACTTTCCAATGTTACGGAAACGCTGATAAATTTTCAGCTTAAGAATACATTTGGTAATGATTAATATCTTCTTTGTTGGGTTAGAAATTACCTTTCAGAACGTTCAATTCAAGTAGTATTGGACGGGTTCAAGTCTGATAAATACAAAATAAACGCTGGTATGCCCCAGGGCTCCGTTTTGTCTCCGACGCTCTTCATTATTTTTGTAAATGACCTTTTGTTTTAAACTTCTAATTGTAACCCACTTAATTATTTCGCTGATGACAGTACCCTCAGTTTTTAATACTCGTTTTAAAATTCTCATATTATTCTTCGGATCTGGACTACCAACGGCTGTGTATGATAATCTCGTAAAATTCTGATCTTGACAGCATTTTCCAATGAGAAACCAAAAACTGGGAAGAATTGAATGCTTCGAAAACTCAATGCTGTCTACTGTCTCAAAAGCGTAACCCTCTCCCAATGCCACTATTTATGGGTAGTACTTGCACCGAGAAGTTCTAGGAATGTACATCATAAACCACTTGTTGTGGAGTGATTAAATATTTGACATCGCCAAAAGTGCTTATATTATAAGTGTTTAGGTTTTCTCCGACGATTTAAGTAGTTTTTATCCCTTCCGATCAGGCTATAATTCTCAATGCTTTTATAAGTCTAAACTCGATTATAATTTCCATATTTGATGGGCTGGCTCCCCAATTAAGTACTTGAGTCTTTTGGTTCGAATTCAAAATGAGCTCTTAAAATGATAGGAGACCATTCTATTTCTGAGATGTTTGTTTCTTTTAAATACCGCCGCAAGGTTTCATGTCTATAATTGTTTTATCGACATTTTCATAAACAATGGTCTAGTGAAATAGCCAGTTGTATTGCTCCCCTCAATCAATTCAACCTAAATACCCGTACTTCTAGGAATTCTCATCAGTTTACCCTTGAGCCCAATTTCGGACGTTAAGTATAGGGATTCTTTCTTCAGCCGCACTACACGAATGTGGAACGCTTTATCAGACTCAATATTTCAAAATCATTACACTGCGCAACATTTATAACCAATGTGC
Source organism: Eupeodes latifasciatus (assembly GCA_920104205.1). Classification (NCBI taxonomy): domain Eukaryota; kingdom Metazoa; phylum Arthropoda; class Insecta; order Diptera; family Syrphidae; genus Eupeodes; species Eupeodes latifasciatus. The sequence continues at coordinate 69,966,560 of OV049924.1, read as the reverse complement.
ATAGTGTGCATATGTATCTCCTTTGAACAAGAAAATGATATTACGTCCAAAAGAAAAAGGAAGGATTCTAAACAATATCGGGTTGGAAAGTGGAAAGTTGTACATTTTCTTTGAGAACTAGAATGAACACAATCTCCATGGAGGTCTGATGTGCCAAACTGCACGCATTTGCAGTAGAGTGTTTTTTTTTCGCCATAGTGATTTATAGACTGTTAAATCCTACTAGACGCGATTATGATTACTGACGTGGCTAATTTTTGCGCAGTGGCAAAAAAACAAAATCTTCGTTACTGATGTGCAAGAACCCCTATTCATTCACCGATTCATTCACCGAAGGTTAGCGTGAAGCTTCATCGGTCTCTATTTTTTTTGACGAAACCCTTAACGCAACAGACAGCTGTTAAACGAGCTTGTGCAGCCAGAATTGGGAAGAAGGAGAAGACGTACCTGGTTCCAGCAAGACTGTGGTACGCCTCCGCTAAAATTATGGATTGTTTATGCAAAATATTTACTTACTTTTTAATATTAACGTCCTCAGACCCATTAAGTCTGCGTGTGATGCCTAGCGGGAAATTTTCAAAATAAAACTTAGAAATCCTTTGACCTAATCACTCACATGATTTACCCGTTTGCGAATTTTGTGTATATGGATATTTAAAGTCCAAATTGTATGAAACTAAATGAAGGGACTTGGAAGAGCTGAAAGCTTTAATTCGACAACACTTTAACGATTATGTTAAGTAAAGTCTAAGAAAAATTTGTGTTACTTTTGCGTTACTACTCGTATATTAAAAGTCGGGGTTGTCATCTAAAGCCTGTAAGTAAAACTTACAGGCTTTCGAAATAAATGTATTTATAAAACACTGTACATAATCATGATAAAGAGCTCATACAACTTTTGTTGTAGTGGACACTTCAAAAAAAGTGTTGAAAATAATGTCTCCTTCTTTCTTATGAAATTCACCTTTAATTCAGTTGAGAATATTTATTAAGTTAAATGAAGTCAAAGTCAAGTTGGACCGAGATGATTTCATTTGATTTGAAGAATATTATATGAAAATCAGTCCTTCGTTTTGCGTCTTCTCTATGTATCGGGTTCTATACTCTCAGGTCCACATCATGCACGGATTTTTTGTTTTGTATAATCATATGAGGCTTGGTTTTTTACTTGCGACATATAGGAACTACATAGTATGTATATTGCAAGTTTTTCGAACTCGAGATTTTAATCAAACATGATATTACGATAGTAGAGAAGTCGAAAAAAGTGGGTCCCGCGATTCCGTCCTGTCTGTCCTATCTGTCTGTCCACGCTCCTACAGCCTAAACCATTGGGTCCATTGAGTTCAAACTTGGAAGTTAAGGTTTTCAGCAGATTTGCGTTAGGCGTTTTTTCATTTTTTTTAAGATCAAAACTAACAGTGGCCTCCATAAAATTTTTTTGGCCGATAGGTTTTTTTCAAAATTTTGTTTTTTAACTTGGCTTCTTTTAGTAAGAAAAACATATTTTTGTATTGCTCCGGAAAGGTACCGCTCATAGAATCGTTATTTTGTTTTGGTTTTTTTAATTTTCTCAGCAACTTATGAACCGATTTCAATAATTTTTTTTGAATTAGCTCTTATATTGCCTTTACAATATTTGATTATTAAAAGTGCAATTTTTTTTTGTTTGGATTTTTAAAAAAATATTGATTTTTTTTTTTTCAAAATTCTATATATCAAAAACGGTTCAACATTTTTTTACGAAATTCAAATGTAGAGCGTATATTTACCATCACTAAACAACTGCATATCAAAAATATTTTTAGAACAAAATTGAAAAATTTTATATATAAAAAATTAATTTAAATTTTTGAAGACAAATTTATTTTTTCAGGTAAAATTTTGAATCTTATATCAGTTTTTTTTTTTTTTGAATTATTTTACTTGTATTACATGTAACCGCTTCCCATCTCACCAGATCAAATCCTGTGCATGTGCCCGAAAGAGCGCATTATTTTGACAACATTGTAATTACATTCCTATATTTTATCCAAATTAATGCATTTGGTACATATGTATTTATATATTTTTATAACTATAATTATTTTAAATACCAACGATGGCCGTGTAGCGCCACTGCATCGGATTAACGAATATGATAATATTCAATCAACAATCTATTTTAAAGTGTCTATCAAGAATTATTATCTTGGTACCTTTGTATATATGATTTTAAAATATTATTCTTTAAGAATAAGGTTGTTTCACACATATTTTACTTGCCTTCGCATATATAAAATAATAAATACTTAGTACAAGTTAAAGAAACGGTCCAGAAAGAGTATATGTATTTTCTATTAGAATCACTTTTTCAACGTTCACCTGTACATATGTATATTGGCACGAGTACGATAACTTTGGCGCCAAGATATAATAACGGAATTTGTTAGAACAGTTAAAAATAAGCATTGTTTACTATGGGATGGGGGTCTATCTCCCCCCGTTAAGGCGGTAGGGGCAATTTAAAAAAAATTCTATTTAAATAGAAAAAAAAAAAATTAAAAAATAACGGTGATACTTACAATTAAGTTTTATACATTCTGATTTATAAGCCAGTTTTTAATTCAAGTCAAAACTATGCGTAGTTTTTGAAAAATTTAATTTTAAACTCAAAATTTGAGTAAAAAAAAAGTTAAAAAAAGGTTTAAAGTGTAATTTTTCAATACTTCAAGATTATCTACCATTGTTTTTATTTCAGAATTTATTGCTCTTATTTGTTTTTTGATTAAAAACTGAAAGCTAGATGATTTTACGTCTTTTAGTTTTTGAGAAAATTGAAAATAACCAAAACTACTATTTTAATTTAATCCTTTTTTTTTTGCTTGAGTGGTCTTATTTTGATAGTAACAATTGTAGGTGCGAGTTTGGGTGTATGCAACAGTGGGATCTGTAAGGGGGGGCATGTTGCCCCCCTGCAACCCCCTGCTTGGGAACACTATAGGATTTGGGGTGGGTGCAAGGTGGAGTGGGTGCCAGGTGGGGAGGGTGCAAGGTGCGGTGGGTGCAAGATGAGGTGCATGCAAAGTTTCTTTTGCATTTAAATAAGCTGGATTTAAGAAAAATTAATTTACCCTAGGTGTATCTTATCGATTATTACTATCAAAATAAGACTAAGCAAGGAAAAAGTAATTTAATTAAAATATTTTTTTTGGTAAATTTCAATTTTCTCAAGAACTAGAAGACATAAAGTCATATAGTTTTCAGTTTTTGATCAACAACAAATAAGAGCAATGAATTCTAAAAAAAAAATCAGTAGATAATTTGAAAGTTTTGAAAAACTACACTTAAAACCTTTTTTTTTATTTTGTTTGCATAAATTTTTAGTTTAAAACAATTTTTTTCAAAAACTATGCATAGTTTTGATTTGATTTAAAAACAAGCTGATAGACAAAAATGTTGGCTTTAAAAAAAGGTAAAATAAAGGGTGTCCCAAAATTAACGCAAGATTTGAATTAAATAGAAAACACCGTTTTTAGTCTTTTGATAGTTATATTTTTATTGACTCGTAAAGTACATAGGATAGGGTTATGTATGGAATAACACATCGGACAAATGGCCTCCACGGCTTTGCATGCACATGCGCACTCTTTTGTTGAAATTTTCCATGACCATTCTGCATAAATGTGGCTGAATTTCGTTGATGCAGTGTTGAATCTCCTCCTTTAATGCACGGGTGGTTGTGGGCTTGTTGACATAGACTTGTGATTTCAAATAACCCCATAAAAAGTAGTCTAATGGTGTTAAATCACACGATCTAGGAGGCCAATTTTGATCACCGAAACGAGAGAGTACACGACCTGGAAATGTCTCATGCAGTAATTGAATTGTTTCACGGGCTGTATGACATTGGGCACCGTCTTGTTGAAACCACATATTGGACACATCAATATCATCCAATTTTGGCAGAAAGAACTGTGTAATCATGTCGCGATATCGTGCACCAGTAATAGTCACTGCTTGACCAGCATCATTTTCAAAAAAATATGGCCCAATTATGCCTCCAGCCCAAAATCCACACCATACAGTCACGCGTTGTGGATGCATTTGTTTTTCGACAATCACATGTGGGTTCTCCGAACCCCAAATGCGGCAATTTTGGCGATTGACAAAGCCATCAAGATGAAAATGTGCTTCATCGCTTAGGATGATTTTGCTCGAAAAATCAGGGTCCATTTGTTGATGTTCAATAATCCATTCAACGAACTCTCTTCTCTGTCCATGGTCATTAGGCTTGAATTGTTGTGTTAATTGAATTTTGTAAGCATGAAGACACAGATCTTTGGTGAGTATACGCTGTAGAGAGGTTCTTGAAATTTGCAATTCTTGTCCACGACGTCGAATTGAGGTTCCTGGATTGTCAGCAACACTCTCACGCACTGCTTCGACATTCAAATTTGAACGGCTTGTTTTTGGACGACCAGTGTGTTTGGCGTCTCCAACGGATCCAGTCTCCATGAATTTTTCAATTAATCTCTTCACAGTTGACGAAGTTTAAACACTATTCCGACCATATTTTGTATGAAATTTTCGAACTGCAGCCGCCAAGCTTTCACTATTTTTGAAATATTCTTTAATAATGAAGACACGTTGTTCTCTCGTGTAACGCTCCATTTTTAATAACCCTATACTGTTAGCTGTCAAATTTCTTTTTGTTCAGGGTTGCCAACACTTCACTGCACAAATGGCGGCAAATTCAAATCTTGCGTTAATTTTGGGACACCCTTTACTTAATTGTAAGTATTTCCGTTATTTTTTAATTATTTTTTTTCCATTTGATGTACATATTTTTTTAAATTGCCCCTGCCACCTAAACGGGGGGAGATAGACCCCCCTCCCATAGTAAAAAATGCTTGTTTTTAACTGTTCTATACAAATCCGTCATAAAACTTTGTCGCCAAAGTTATCGTACTCTCCCCCATATATTGTATTACGTACAACCTCTACAACTACTGCTTACGTGTCACTCTATAACTAAAATCCAAAACGCCTGACTGTAAACAACACATGAATAGCAATTTCTTGTACCTGTTCGTATGCTTGTTTTTTTTTTTTAACTATAACGAAAAAAATAATCTGAACGTAATAACTCCATGTTTGCGCTATATTGGTAGGAAAGAAGGAATGTGAGTGATTGAATTGTATTAAGTAACTTCTACCTACCAATAACATTCCTTCATTATCATCATAAACATCTCTTTATCTATCTATCTGCATAAAGCTGAGCACGCCAATGAACTATTCTTTATTCGTTTTAGACACCTACCTAACTACACAACCAATAGGCGATCGCTTTACAATTTAAACATTCATGTTCTGCCTCTTTCTTATCTTCAGATAATTTATTTTCCATCCTGGTTCTTCTAATATGAAATTAAAATAAAGCTATCCAAAGGAAAAAGCTTTGAACGAACTAGTTGAATACACAAACAATTGTTTTCGTTAAGTATGCTTACAAGTATTTTTCATTTCCAGGATGAGTTGTCCTCGGATGAGTTGAGGCTTGGAATGAATCGCGCCTTTGTATATACAATATACAAAGGAAATACCTGGAAACTAGCTTATCGACAAAAAATGGTGTGTATTCGATAAGTTCATTCAATACATACACAAACCATTTCCCTTAACATAATATTTTCCTAGTATTTCATATTTTTATTATAATAAAAAGTTAAGGTTTTTCAACAAAATATAAATTAATATTCAATAAAATACAATTCGTATAGTCTACGGAAAATCCTCTTTGTTTTGACACCTTATTTGTTAAAATTAGAAAAAGGGAGACATGCTAACGAAATAATATACATACATATATGATGATGATTCGTCCAGACTAAATTTCTATTCTCAAAAAAAAATTCCCTCCGCCATAAGCGTACTATTTGCTTTTGCACCCGAAAAAAATGTATCCCATATCAATACTGCCTAAATTTTTTGATTTGTATTAAATTTTATCTTAATTTTTTTTTCTTAACTTGGCTTCTTTTAGATAAAAAATGTATTTTTGTATTGCTCCGAAAGGGTACCGCTCATAGAACCGTAATTTTGTTTTTATAATTCTCAGGAACTAATGAAGCGATTTCAATATTTTATGATAAAAAGTGTGTATATTTTTTTGGATTTTTGAAAAAATATTGAATTTTTTTTCAAAATGCGATATCTCGAAAAAGGGTCCACATTATTTTATGAAAATCAAATCTAAAACGTGTATTTACAATCACTAAACAACTGCATAACAAAAATATTTTTAAGAAAAAAAATGGAAAATTTGAATACATATATACAAAAATTAATTAAAATAAAACCGGTCTAACGATTTTCAAACAAAAAAATGGAGTTTTTTTTTGACGAATCAAATGTCATTTATATCTATGGAGACAAACTTATCTTACAGGTATATTTTTAAATCTTATATAGGTACTTTTTTTAACAGACTTTTTGCATACAGACAGGAGCAAGTTCGTGCGACTCAGTCGTGCATTTTATTAAATTTTATTACATCGCACCTTACTTAGAGAGGTATGAATGATACAAATCTGAAGCTTATAGGCAAAGCAAACAAAAATAACAATGTTAACTGATTTGCCAAGAACAATAATTTATTAAAAAAAAATATTATATTCAAGTAATGAATAAAAAAGATTTTTGTATTTTAAGTTTCATTACGGTATGAACTTGGTTAACGAGCCGCAGCTGTCGTTGTCGTACTCGTAGTCCCACTATAGATCCAATCTGAGTCCACCTCATTTATGACGTTCTCGATCCATGGTGCATATTTTTCAATGAGAATATAAGAAGAAGGATAACCAGTGCCAGAACCCTTCAAAGTGTCTGAATAGATTCCAATCAATTGTGGATAGGCTGGCCAGCCGACGACCAAGCCAGCTCCAGAGTCGTTTGCAGAAAGGCCATAACGGTTATTTTGCTGAGCGCACATATTCAGAAACTCGTCAAACGTACTTCCATAGAACTGCTTGCAGACGTCATTCGAAGCTATGTTCAACATTGCATAAGTAAGTTGATCCTTTCCCTGAAGACTATCATCGAATCCTGGTAGAACAACAAGTTTTTTCAATAACTGGGCCGGTTGCCTTAACGAAAAACCGATAGGCTTGACTGTAGGGGAGTAAATCAATTCGAATGGTAGTTTTATCAATGCTATGTCATCAAAGTCTGTTGGATACTTGGTGACGGATTTTTCATCGTTATTGACCACAGCACTGTAAGACCCAGTAGAATTATTTCTGTTGAGCCTTTGGAAGTCCACTCGCAGTTGATCACCGATGTCGACACAGGTCTTTGATGTTAGGATCCATTGCTTGCTTATGATTGATCCTGAACAACTTGGCAAGGCATCTTGACATTGTCCATTAGCAATGGGTTGGATATTTACGTGATGAGGGAATCGTCTCATGGTATCAGCTGCGATTCCATTTAGAATTCTTGGAGTTATTTTTTGTCCTTGGGAGACTGTAATAATCGTCAAAGCGAAAAGTGTGAATATACTTAGAGCCACCATTTTGACTGATTAACTTTGACAAGTTGAATGATAAATTTATTTCGTTACGACCCTAATTTATACCCAAAGAAGAAGTCACGCCTTTCTTTGATTTCCAAAGCCACGTAAATCTGTAATTCATAGTTCTTTGTTCTAAAATCAAAGAAACGGTATAGTTTGATACTTAGAACAATCAATAATAATTCACCTGTTCAAATCGACTTTTGTCAAAAATATTTACTTTGAATTAATTAAGCAGAAAATAGTTACAAACAGCTCTTCAAACAAAAAACATTGTTTTAAACTGTCACTCGTGCGAAAGACAAGTTCCTTCAGCAGAATTGAAAATTCTGTAAACTTGTCAGATTTATATAAATTTACGTATTCTGGAGGAAAACAAAGTTGCCAGTCACAAAATATTAAGCGATACTTTGAAATTAAATGAATGAAACTTTGACAGTTACTAAATTGGGCGCCATTTAATTGCTCAGTCAGATTTTTAAAAATTTTTCAATCAAACAAGCGTTTAAGTCTTATGTGGTGGAAAAAAAAACTCTCTGTTGTCTTTTAAAAACTATGCAGGGTGTTTCATTAAGTGCTTCCTTTTAAAAATGTAAATAAAACAAAGTATATTTGAGCTTAAATTGAAATTATAAATACGAAATGTCCGTTGAGGCTTTTCTGAGGGTTGCGCATTTAAAATTCAAAAGGAAAAGTCTAACGAGGCAAAATGGCGCAATATCGGCTACATCGATGAAAATCATTTTTTGGTAAGAACAAAATTAAGGTAAAATTGCAACTGGAAGCTTCCGCGTAAGCGTCATTAACAGTTTAATCCCATTTCCGAAGTTAGTTGAATTTTGTATGGGTTGCACAAGCCACACAAATTTGTAAAGTTGTGGTCTGAGAAATCCTGAATTGTTCAGCTACCTCGGAGTCTCTTACAATATTTTTATGGACAATGCCGTACAAATTTTGTTTTTGTTTGTTTTTGTATTTTTCGCATCCCCTATTAATTTTGTATAATAGGCAAAGTGTTTGAATTGGCTTTTGTCAAAAATAGAAACACATTTATTTACTTTTAAAATAAACACAACACAATTCCAAGAAAAATCATTGTTTCACACTCTTATTTATTTGCGGCACACGAGTTTTTTCTTTGCAATTAATAATACAAACTTAAGGCTGTTCGTTGTATTTAATTAACAGTATTTAAGTGGTTTGGAGGAAAAAGAAGTTCTATAACTTCGAAATAAATGATTCGCATTTTGCAATTAGGCTCTAAATTTTTCAATCGAACAATCATTTTAGCCTATTGGGATCACAGGGCATTTCATTAAATGCTTTCTGTATTCATAAATTAACATTAATAAAAAAAAGAGTGTGTGTGAGAGAGATCCATCTGAATTTGACTGGCTTTATAAAAGCCTTCAAACAAGAACAATTTAACTTTAGGACCTTAGATAGAAACCTAAGCTTCCTAATCACAGTATTTTTAATGAAGGGTGATTCTAATGGCACCATGTGTCAAAGGTGTCCATATCATAGAGGGTGGTTAAATTTTAAGGGTTGATGTTGATTTGCCATAAAACACAAATTATTTAGGAAATTTTGTCAGTTCTCTTAATTATAATATTATTGGCCGCCTCAACCTCAAGGCGGCACACCCCCACCCATGGTCCACATTATTTTTTGAAGCTGAGGTATAATTGAGGTTCTATGCCATTAATGTGCCGAATTAACTCATCCTTTAGCTCTTGAATTGTTGCTGGCTTATTGACGTAGACCTTTTTTTTCAAAATACCCCAAAGAAAGAAGTGTCCAAGGGTGTCAAATCATATTATCTTGTTCGCCAATTGACATCGCCACCACTTGAGATAACACGGTCATTAAATTTGACGCTCAAAAGAGCCATTGTTTCGTTAGCTGTGTGGCAAGATGTACCGTCCTGTTTAAACGACAGATTGTTCACATCCATATCTCCCAATTCGATAGCGAAAACCATTCACAGTAACTGCCTGACCGGCCTCATTTTGGAAAAAATACGGCCCAATGATTATACCAGCCCATAAACCGCACCAAACAGTCACTCTTTGTGGGTGCATTGCTTTTTTCCACAATTATTCTTGGATTATTATTCGCAAAAATGCCGAATTCTGCTTGTTGACGAATCCACTGAGGTGAAAATGTGCCTCATCACTGAAGATGATTTTCTACGAAAATTTAATCATCTACTGTTGCAATTTCTTACCACCATTCTGACCATTGATGGCGCTTGAAATGGTCTAGGGGTTTTAGTTCTTGAGTCTTGTAATTTAAGTCCTTATGAATAATGTTCATCAACAACGAGCATGAGAGGTGCAAGTGTTGCACTGGTGTTTTCATATTTCCTACAGACACGGTTTGCTCTAATTTTTGCACTATTTTTCCGATTGTACGAACATTTAAATTAAGCGAAAAAATCATGAAATGCACAATATGCATTTTGATTTGAACGTCCATTTTCATAACAAGCCTGAATAACTTCAACGCGTCGCTTGACTTTGTATATTTCCATTGTTTAAATTGAATTAATCTGAAATTGAGAAATGTCAATTGAAATGCAGAAAAAAAACTTGACGATTAGGTGTGGTTCACATTCAACATTGGCCCTTAAAATTTAACCAACCTATAAAATTTAAGCCAAAAGATGTTGGTTAACATCGATTTATAGCATTTTTGCTGTTTACGGCCACGAGACAACAAAATAACATGAACTGAAGACGCGCCACCATATAACCAGGTCTAAATCCACTAAGCGCAGTGACTTCTTTGGCTTGCATTGGGTGCTTTTAAAACCCATGTGAACTGATATCATCTCAAATTCATCCAGAAATCGGTTTTGGCCAGATCGTTCACTGAACCAGTGGACTCAAATGTGACCTAACATGAATTGGGCGAAGTGCGCGAAATGTTGCCTGAACAGAACACATATTTTGACAGAACAATTTCAGCATTGTGTTAAATATAGAGCTTCATTAATATAATTACTTACTTACTTACTTAAGTTCTTAGACCTGTTAAGTTAGTTGGGAACCCCTTACGGGCCTCTACTACGCCTACGCACCATCGTGTGTGGTTTCCGGAGATGTGTTTCAGCTCCCTCCAACTCTTGCCTAGTGACGCTGATTCTACCTCGACTTTCCTGCGCCATGTGCTTCTCGGTCGTCCAGCTCTTCTTCCTTTTTGTGTGAGTGGATTCCACTGCATTGCTTGGCATGCAATGCAGTCGTTACCTTTTCGAAGCGTATGTCTAATACATTGCCACTTACGCCTTCGTATAAAAGAGTCTATAGGTTCCTGACCTGTCCTTCTATGAAGGACCTCATTGGATATTTGGCCAGAAAATCCTTAGGATGTTGCGAAGACATTTATTCACGAAGGTTTGAAGCTTCCTTGTAATGGCTGAAGTAACCTTCCAGGTGATGCACCCATAAAAAAGCAAAGATTCGACATTTGTCCGAAACAGTCGTAGCTTTGTTCTTAAGCTGATAGAGTTATTCCTCCAAATTTTCGACAGCATATACCGAAAGCCACTTTTGCTTTGCCAATACTTCTAAGGTATTGAAAGCTCTCCACTTTTTCCACCGATTGCGAGGAAATATTTAATCGAGTGGATGGTCGGGTTCCGAGGCTGATCATTTTTGTTTTGCCGGAATTAATTTTCAGCCCCACGACTTCTGCTTCTCCATGATCCATGAGAGTAATGCCTCTCCTCCGCAAAGCTAACCAGATGTACTCCCTGTTGACGCTATCAAAGGCCTTCTCGAAGTCGATGAACAGCAGGTGTAGTGGAGCTCTATATTCAACGCACTGCTCAATAACGATCCGCAGGGTGTTGATATAATCAATACGGGACGATCCAGAGCGGAATCCTGCTTGTTCGACATCGGGTGTGGCCTTAAGGTGTTCTCTGATGCGTTCTAGTATGATTTTTGCTACTATTTTGGCAACGGCAGGTAGAATGCAAATTCCTCTCCATTTTTGCACCTTGTAAGATCTCCATTTTCCCTTCTTTCACTCATTGAGGAAGCTTTTCGTGGTCCAGGCTTTTTTTATGAGCGGATGAAGCAGTTCGCTTTCCATCAAGTCCAACCATCAAGTCCAACCAACGATCTCATCTTTACTGGGAGGTGCGCTGCGGATTCGGGGATTAGTTTGTTAGGGCGCTTCAGAAGGTATCGGCTGCACGTTGTTTGCAAACACTCGGTTTAAAAGCGAGGAAAAGTGTTCTTTCCACCTTCTGACTTGTTCATCCACCGAATTTAGTAAAGTAACCGTCTACTTCTTTCACCAAGTGTTGCTTTGAGCTGTGTGCTCTTTGGTCAGCTCTTTGGTTATTCTGTAAACGGTTTTGCTGTCGCACCTTTTTGCAGCATCTTCTGCTTCTTGCGCCTGCTATATTATTAAAAGACTTTTATTAATATTTTGGTGTTCTTTATTTGAGTGAACAAAGTGAACTGAAAAACTAAGAAAAACTATCAAAGAGCGAGACCACCACGCTAGCCGATTATGTTATGCTTAGTCATTCATTTTAATGTTCATTTTGAGATAATTATTGTTTAGACAAGTATGCTTAGAGATGGGACATTATACATCATCTTCCTTCTTTTAATTTACAATGGAATTCAAATAATAGCATTTACATAGATGTAAGGGTACAAATAATACATTAGTTATAATAATTTCATTACCTATATTATAATTTATGATGTATTATAGAACAATTCAAAATTTCATGTATTAGAATTCAATTTTACTGAGGTATATAAAAGTTTGGTTTCCGACTTATTCTACCAGATCTTGTGGTATACTCTCGATCCGGTTGCTGCACTGACTCGAAATCTTGTTCGACATTGTTGCTATAAGGTAACGGAGATGAGTTAGTGTGATAAGTGTCTGACAATTCAAGAGAAGGGTTGTCAGAGACAACAGGCGTCCTCTCTTCCGCCTCGGGTCGGGTAGTCTTATTTGTGGAGAATGCATTGACCTACGTAAGTATAATGTATTTCTACGAATGACTCTATTATTTTCATTTTGGAGTAAGTATGACCTCGGACTATCATGTTTGGATACTATTCTACCTGGTTCCTACTTTCCATTATTTCGTGGACTACTGTATATAAAATCAAAATTTAAAGTGTTCGCAAAATTTCGGAGTTCATATGAAATGAAGGGTTGATTGTCGGAGACAATGTTCTGTGGAATACCATGAATCGAAAAAAATTTGTTCAAAATTTTAATTATGCTTGATGCAGTTTTGTCTGCGATTTCGTGAAGTTCAATCCACTTGGAATAGTAATCCATTCCAACCAAATACGATCTTCCCCCGTAATCGAGACAATAATCCATCCCAAGTTTTTGGAAAGGCTTTTCGGAATAGGGTGGGGAATTAACGAATGCTTCTTGTTTTCGGATCTAAATTTTTCGCATTTTTTACACTTGAAAATCATGTTTTCAATGTCCTTATTCATGTAAGGCCAAAAAAGAGTATCCTTAGCTTTATTCAATGTCTTTGTTATTCCCATGTGAGACTTAGGAAGTACATCTAGCATACCTTTGATTAAATTGTTTGGGACCAGAACTCGATTTTCATACAAAACTAGGCCGTCTTCTAAAAAGATTTTGTCTTTAAACTGCCAAAAGAACCTAGCATTTGCTTATCTGATGGCCAACAATATTCGTACAGATGTACAAGAGTCTTTAACACAACATCTTTTCGGGTTTCTTCTCCGAACATTTTTCTTTTAGGATCACTCATATTGATGCTGTGTATGAGTTCCTTTAATGATGATTCTATATCAACTATAGGATCATTTATAAAATTACGTGATAACAAATCTGCCACGTATAAGAACTTTCCCGGAACAAACTTAATATCAAAATCATATTTTGAGAGTTTCAATTTCATACGTTGTAAACGAGTCGAAAGAATTTCACCAACATCTTCTTTAACCAAAGAAACCAATGGTTTATGACCGGAATTTATGGTGAAGTAATAACCATAAATGTAATTTTTGAATATCTCACAGGCGTAGACAACAGCCAATAATTCTTTTTCTATTTGTGCGTACCTTGTCAGTATCAGTCTGAAATTCTGAATCAAAATTTGTTTCTTTGGGTCAAAAACGTGAAGGATTGAATGTTTGGCAAAAGTATCTTTCATATCTTTAAAAACTTTGCTGTGGCTTAAAGACCACTGAAATTCAACATTTTTTCTCAACAATTCCCTAAGGGGTGAACTTAAATTAGAAAAATTAGGTATAAAAGAACGAAGGTAATTGAACATACCCATAACACTTTCTAATTGCATTGATGTAGTTTCGCTTTACGACACGCACACTACGGTGAACCTCTCTCTTTTTCATGTGGTACGAGGATTCCAACTCATTTCTTTCTTCCCCTTTTGCAGCAGTTATTCGAGCTATTAACTGTTTGCGTTCGTTGATCCTTGCCCAAGATTCTTCTGAAAGCCAGGTGTTGTTGCTTCCTTCTTTCCGATCGACTATTCTGTCGACGGGTCGTAGGATCCTTTAGTCTACCGATGTTGAATTTGGGGGTTCGTGTTATTCCGTAAGATCTTTGAACTTTAGCTGTACGCTATTCATTAATATGGCCGCTTTCAACTATCAAAAATTGGAAGTCTTTTTTGAAAGACTCTTAATTTTTTGAGTACTTTTTTAACAAGTAGAAAGTGACATTTTATCTGAAAAAGTATAACATCAAAAATTAGAAAAACGACGTACAGTGAAACTGTAGTGGATGCGCACACACCTTAAATAAGCATTCATACTTAAAGCTCAACGTTACAATGTTATCTAGCAAAGTCTAAAGCTCAATGTTATCTAGCAAAATCTAAAGCTCAAATCTAAGAAAACGACATAGAAACACGGAATGCAGACATCTTGCATTTCCGCTTTTCTCTCGTCCATTTTGATCGTGTCTTTCACTCGAGTAGGTGCTAGGAATATAGCAGCTAAGAGAACGTCCATTTGTGCTGGTGCAACAAACAACTCCTACCTAAATTAAGTTATTAAATACAGTTTTGTATATTTGCAAAAGAAAAAGTTGGTTCTTTTATTGCAATTCCGAGAGTTGCATTCGAGGAACCACAAAACTTCTTTGTCATTTTATTATGCATTTCTTCAAATATTTTACTTATTTCTGAGCATGCCTTTAATTAAAGTAAAATGATTCAACTTGGTATGTCAATGAACTTAATATCAAGGACTTTATATCTGATCTTTACATTCCCCTTCTTCTTATATATTCAAATATTACTAACATTTTAAAGTTTTATCAATTCGCATTTCATGATGACAGTCTTCAACACTTTCCTTCTATATTATTACATACTTATTCCTCTCATCATCCCTCTTAACTCTCAAAATCCTTTAAAGTTTTCATCTAAATTACACAATTCTAAATAGATTTTGTCTCATTACCCTCGCTATCTCACTTTGAAATTCACCCAACCATACAAACCCATGCATAACATCACCAAGCGACCAACCAACCAACCGACCAACCAAGCGAATTTCAAAGAATGTTAATCAAAATCCCTGGAAAACGCTGAGAACACATAAAATCGAATAAAATCCAGAGGTCCTTTTTCCTTAGAGTATTTTTGTTGCTTTTGTATTTCCATTTTTATAGCCAAACTTCCAAATGAAAAGGGAGCTAAATAACACGCAAAACATTGAAGGACATAAAAATAATAACAACGACAACCACACCACCCCAACCCGATCCGACCGATGCGATGTGACCCCAGCTTTAACACATTTCACATTTCCATCAGGGTTTTTTCGAGTGTAAATTTGATAGCTGTTGCAACTTGCACCCCTGCAATAATAACCTCCCAAGGCTAAACCAGAACAAAACCCAGAACCAGAACCAGAACCTAAACCAGAATAGAACGCCAAAAACTGACAAAACAACTGAGCTGCTGCTCCTGATGTCCTGAGGTAAAAGTAAAAAGTAATAATATTGAAAGCCATATCCTTTGCTTGCAACTGCTTTGCTTATACCTTACACCTAAGCGATCGGCTTCTTCTGTCTGCATGCATCTGATGTGGTGTATATTTTTATGATATTCCTGATTCCATGCCGCACTTTATTGAGTGTGCATAGGTATAGCAGTATAATTTAGGGTTTAGGGTGAAAGCAGGACAATTCTAGAGAAAACAGCAGAAGCCAAAGTCAAGTCAAACTTATAGACAGACGCTAGACATAAATCTTCAACTTTATGGCATCAATAAATGTCGAGTCGAGGCAAAACGGATTCAAAATTCCACCCTTCTTTGGTTCCTTTCGTTAATAAAAATAAAAATAAAAATAAAAATGCTGCACGCCAGTATAGAATCAGAACCCCAGAACCAGAATCTAGAAGAAGAAAGGATTTTTACCATTCCATAATAAAAATACACAACAGAAACCACCCCAAATGGCCAATGACAATGTTAAGATTATGTAGGTAAGGTATACTCGTAGGACGGTAGCAGTAGCGTTGGTGCTATGTTAGCCGAACAAACTCTGCTGCCATCATGATATGGAATTGATATCCTTGCGCTCCTTTATATATTTTTGTTTTTTTTTTTTATATATGAGAATTTTCTCTCTCTGGAGAGCTGCTATAGAAGTAAGCTACTAGTAGCTGTAGATAGCTAGGTTTAGGTATAGCCAAATCGGTCCTCGTTCGGCGGAGTGTTGGCAGTTAGCAGTTGGGTCTTGGGTGATGGTTTGTATAATAGAAGGTAGAAGCTATAAGTTTTAAGGACGAAAAGTGTTGTTGTCGTTGATGGTCGCAGTCATCGTCAGCAAGAGCGTCATCATCATTGTTTTGTTGGGTCGTCGCATCGGTCGTTCATTTGGGTTGGAAGAACACACAAACTGATGCGTTTATTTTGCCAGTACGCCAGGATTAAATCCATGATCCCCTTTTTTTGAATTTTATTTTTTGAAGTGAGTTTTTGTGTGCGCTCGTTTTTATGGGACACTCATTTTCACCTATAATAGAAAAATTACTCGACGTCGACATCGACGTCAACTGAGCGTCAACATAAAATCCATGTAGGTACATAGCTATGTACAGTACATACCTTGGTATATACATATACATTAGTGTTTAAGTTCGTAGAGGGTTTTTAGTTTAGATTAGCTTTTACTGTTAAAAGCCAAAATGAAAGGGGGAGACAATGTTCGTTTTCGTTGTCGTTGTGATTGTGACTTTTTTGCGAGCTTATAGCTTCTATGGTGGCGTTATTATCATCCCTCCATAGCTCCAGCAGGCAGAACTCTCTTTCGTGGAAAAGTACAATAAAATTGTAGTCTGTTGTATGAGAGCCCTTAAGGCACACACTGGGAACTGGGTACGGAATATTGGGGAACTGGAATGGAAATAAATAGCGCACTCTGCATGAATGTTATTAAAAGTTTTAATAGAAACCCATCTGTATAGCAGAGGTATGAAGGTAAATAGTACGAGAGTAGATACGTACTAACATAAGTTTTTCTTCGTTTCCCTTTGGAAGTACTTAACAAGGATTAGAATATCAACAAAAAAAAACATTTTTTAGTTTTGAGTTAGTTTATGTTCTATTTCATGTGATTTTTAAGAGGATATTATTTTTGGGTGCATATATTACCACTCCTTTAGCTTATGAGGCATAAATGGATCAACGTGGTTTTAATTTTAATATTTTGAATTAAAACAACTTTTTTTGAATTTGGTTGTTAAAAGGTTGTTGAAAGAATGAAAAGGTTAAAAATCCCCAAAAATAAAAAAGGGATCTTAAAATTTAATTTTACAGAAAGGAATAAATGTTACTAACTTACTTACTTAAGGTGGCGCTACAGTCCGAGCGGACCTGGGCCTCAACCAGCAAGCGTCCCCAGACAGCTCGGTCCCTAGCTAGCTGTCTCCAGTTTCGCACGCCAAGTTGGTTGAAGTCTTCTCCCTCCTGCGTGCGCCATCTGAGTCACGGTTTTTCTCTACTACGCCCTCCCTCGGAATTGGATTCGAAGACCTTCCGGGCTGGAGTGACGGAGCGTTGATGTCCATTCGCTCTACATGACCCAGAAATCTAAGTCGTTGGACTTTAATTCTGTTAACCAGGTCAGTGTCGCTGTACAGCCCGTACAATTCGTCGTTGTATCTTCTCCTCCTTTCTCCATCAATGCCAAAAATCACCCGAAGAATTTTTCTCTCGAAGTATCCTAAGACGTTGTCATCTTTCTTTAAAAGGGCCTAGGCCTCAGCGCCATAAATGAGAACCGGGATGATGAGTGTCTTATAGATGGTGATTTTAGATGCTCGAGAGAGGACTTTACTACTCAATTGCTATCTAAGTCCAAAGAAGCAGCGATTTCCAAGAGTTATTCTTCGTTTGATTTCAGTGCTATGGTGTCGTTGTCTGAGTTTATAGTGGTGTCTAGGTGGACAAAGTCCTCAAATACCTCAAAGTTGTAGCTGTCCATGGTGACGTTTTATCCAAGACGTAGTCATTCAATGTTCTTTTTTTGATGACAGCATATATACTTGGTCTTGTCCTCATTGACCACTAAACCCATCTTATCCGCTTGCGTCGCAATGTTCAAAAAATTTCCACTGGCATCACGCTTTGATCTTCCAGTTACAATATATAAAGAATATACCCTGGCAGCATTTCTTGATATCGAGTGTGCGTTTAATAACGTTAAAACGGAATCGATCAAGACTGCCTTTGTTGAAGTTGGGGTTGAATCTGTCATTGTCGATTGGATCTTCACCATGTTAAATGGCAGAATTATCAACTCTCAGATAGGAGTGAGCACTATTGAGAAAACAGTTACTAGAGGCACATCACAGGGAGGAGTCATCTCACCCCTACTCTGGAGCCTCGTAGTCAACAAAATTCTCACAAAGTTCAAAGATCAGGGCATTAAAATAGTAGCATATGCAGATGACATAGTGGTTTTGGTATCAGGCAAGTTTCTTACCATCATCGAAAACATTATGGAAAATGCATTAAAGGATTTATCTTCTTGGGCAACTAAGAACGGTCTCGGGGTCAACCCCACCAAGACAGAGCTAGTTTTGTTCACGAAGAAAAGAAAACTGGAGGGCTTCAACCCTCCCAAACTAAATGGCATTCCTCTAAAACCTTTTAAGGAAGCTAAATTTCTAGGAGTAATCCTTGACTCCAAGCTTACATGGAAGCGTAATACTGAGGAAAGAATGAAAAAAGCACTATGTGCATTCTACACATGCAAAAAGACCTTCGGTGTACGTTGGGGTATGCGACCGCAAGTCATCCAATGGATGTACACAGCGATTGCCAGACCCATTCTTACCTATGGCTCTATTGTATGGTGGAAGGCTGTGGAAAGAACCTCAAGAACCTGAATAAGGTACAGAGACTAGCCTGTGTAGGAATAACAGGGGCTCAAAGATCTACACCACAAGCTGGATTGGAAATGATCTTGGACCTCCCGGCTCTGGATGAGTTCATAAAGTGCACGGCAGCCAAAACTGCAACTCGTTTAAGAGAACTGAGTTTTTGGAGGCATAGCACTTATGGCCACGGGCCAATCTTACAAGGATATGACACGATCCCAGGACTGAGAGAGACCACCGATTACATCCCTCCTTTACTAGATTTCGACAGGAAATATTCTATTTTCATACCAGAAAGACAGAGTTGGGATCCCAATTCACTTATAAGTAAACAGGGTATCCCTTTCTACACTGACGGTTCAAAAATGGAATCAGGAACAGGTGCTGGAGTATTTTGCCAATCTCTCAACATCAGAGCGTCATATACACTCCCGGCTGACTGTAGTGTCTTTCAGGCCGAGGTCTTTGCCATTGGAAAAGCAGCTGAATTGGCACATCACGAAAAGCTAAGCTCTTCGGAGATTACTTTTTTTCGTGCACAGCCAGGCTGCTATCAAAGCCTTAGCCAGTGAGACCATAAGATCAAAAGCATTTTTAAACTGTAGGAAGGAATTAAACAAAATCTGCCACACTAACCAGGTAAAGCTCTGCTGGGTTCCCGGACATAGCAATATAGAAGGGAATGATATAGTAGATGAACTAGCCAGAAAAGGGTCAGAAGCAGACACAAGTAGTAGCGACCATTCAGTTAGGGGACTACTCGTCCCGATTGGGGTACTCAAGAGGAAGATAGACCTTAAACTAAAAGAGAAAATCAATATCTCCTGGAAATCCAGGGACGATTGTGTAATCTCTAGAAGTTTATGGCCTAACACAAATGAAAAGGAAACTCGGTATATTCTATCGCTGAGTAAAAAGAACATTAAAATCTTGATAGGTGTACTAACAGGTCATTGCGCCATTGGCACAATGGCTAACAGAATAGGGGCATTTGCACCCGATTTTTGTAGGAGCTGTCAGGATGAGGAGGAAATGGAAACCATTAAACACCTGCTCTGCGACTGTCCGAACCTCCAAACCAGCCGACTCCGTCATTTCGGAAACAGGTTTGTTGGAGAACTGGATGATCTAGCACAGGTCTCAATGGCAAGCATGAGGAAATTTATAGATAGCACAGGCTGGTTCGTTAACGAGCCAGTCTACGCTAATTGACAGAATTGAGGAGCATCAATGCTAAATTTTTACTTTTACAGGGGATCACAATGGACCAGTAGGCCCCCGTGTACGAAACAGCTTCATGCTGTGCACACCCCTTACAACCTAACCTAACCTAACCTTGATCTTCCAGTTATGTCAATATTATCTGCGTATCCAAGTAATTGAATGGAGCTTTGGAAGATTGTACCTCTAGTGTTGACGGTTGAGTTTTGCACAATTCTTTCCAAAATGATGTTGAAAAAGTCTAAAACCTTTTTTGATATCAAATGCATCGGTGAAATCTTTTCTGACCTTGATAGAGCAGCCTGCATTCTCCATCGTCATTCTGCACAAACGGATAAGTTTGACAGGGATGCCAAAACTAGACGTTGCTCTGTATAGCTCTTCCCTATATAGATGCTGTCATACGCGGCTTTAAAATCGATAAAGAGATGGAGGGTATCGATTTGAAGTTCCTGGGTTTTTTTCAAGATCTGCCGTAGTGTGAATATTTAATCAATAGTGGACTTTCCTGGTCTGAAGCCACACTGATAAGGACCTATCAGGTTGTTGACGAACGGCTTCAGACGTTCACATAATACGGTAGAGAGGATCTTATATGCAATGTTAAGGAGACTAATGTTTCTGTAGTTGGCGCAATTTAGAGGGTCTCCTTTCTTATGTATCGGACATACTATGCTGAGATTCCACTCATGGGGCATTCCTAGAAGTAAGGGTATAATGGTTACATGTTTATGAGGAAAGAAATGCAACTGGCTTTTTCACTAGAGCATTGTTTATGTGTGACAATATACATAGCTATATATAAAATAAAGATAGGCATGAGACCTTGTTCCGTGTTCCTGTCTAGAACCCGTTTTAAAGATTTGTCTTTGAGTCAATGTTATGGTATTAACTTTGATCTTCATATATCAGATAACTGTATGACTGGGATTTTATTTAGCACCATGAAAAACTTGGAACGTAGGAAAAATGCTTCATCTTCTTCTATTAAAACAAGGTTAAATTTTGATCTACTGAATAATTCCCTACGCTTTGAAAATTGGGATACAGTCTTTGCCGAAAGTAATGCTTCCAATGAATATGATTTATTTCAAGAAATTTTACAATCTTATATAAGTACCTATAGCTTCAACATAGTGATTAAAAAATCAGAAATGAATTTGAAGCCTTGGATAAACCGCATTATATTGAAGAAAATTAAAATCAAAAATAAGTTACGTAAAAAAATGTTCTCAGCATCCATCTAATAATGTTTTTAAAAATCGTTACAAAAAAAAATGTGCAAAAAGGTTAACTACGAAATTAGATTGCATCGTGTTAGATATTATTATTCCTCTTTAATGAGTAGTTCGCAAGGCAACCCTAAAAATGAATGGAAAGCCATAAACAGTATAATTAACGCTAAATTATCCAATATCTCCAACTCGATTGTACTTAATAATGACGGTGTAGAATTTGAAGATCCTTTAATTGTTGTTAATTGGGATTTTTCCATTTAAATTAAAATGTACTAGCGTTATTCCACTTTTTAAAAAAGGTAATAAAAAAGAAGTCAATAATTATAGACCTATTTCATTGCTATCCTCCATATCGAAAATATTTGAAAAAGCTGTTCAATATAGAATGTTACGTTATCTTAACAAAATAAATTTCTTCAATAGTTTGCAGTTCGGTTTTAGAGAAGGGCTCTCTACTGAAGATGCTCTTCTTGAATTTTGCACTTTAATTAATAAAGGCTTAGATGACAAAAAATATTGTGCTGGTTTGTTTGTAGACATAAGCAAAGCATTTGATACAGTCGACAATAGCATTCTTCTTAAAAAAATACATAATATCGGATTCCGTGTTTTTTTTTATAACTGGCTTGTGTCCTATTTGAAAGACAGGACCCAAAGAGTGAAAATTGGAGATTTTTTAAGTAACACTAGGGTTTCAAACCTTGGTGTTCCACAAGGGTCGGTCCTTGGTCCTATCCTGTTTCTCGTCTATATAAACTCTTTGTTCCGCTTTCCATTCGTTGGTAAGGTTACTGCTTTTACTGACGATCTTGGTATAGCTTATGCCTCACCTAGCCCTCTTAGCCTTGTGGCTGATCTAAATTTTGATATCCACCTACTGCGTATCTGGTTTGCAAAACACAAACTTAATGTAAGCAACAAAACTAAAAATATGAGTTGGACAAATCACATTTCAACTTTGAAGCAATATCTACGTTCTTCAATCCATAGTCTTTATCTTTACCACCTCAAAAAATTTTGTGATCACAAAACCTTAAAAACAGCTTATTTTGGAATTTTCCATTCTATTCAGTATGGGATTAGTTGCTGGGGTGGTGCTTCTTACCTAACTAAAATTCAGCCTCTAGTCATTTTGCAAAAGTGTGCTTTGAGAAAAATCTGCGGGGTCAACCGGTATTATCCTTCTATGGTGCTCTTTAGATCACTGAACATTCTACACGGAGAGAATTGAAAAATCACTAATTGCTAAGTTTTAGGTTGCAATTTACGAAAACCCTTTTTTTAGTAAATCAAGACGATTTTATTATAAAATGAATGAGAAAGTTGTAATTCAGCATTCTAATCTTAGTAAAATACAAAATTTTATAATTTGGTAATTATTATCAAAAGTTATAATTCGAGCTTGTTGAAATGAAATTAAATTGCAACTTTTGAGTCGCAATCTACTACTTTAAAGGAATAATTTAATTTGACTACTCATTAATCTTGTTTTGCGAAATGTATGCGGTGAATTAAGCATTCTCAATTCTCAAATCAATAAAATATAACCACAATATAAATATTCAAGTTAGCAGGCAAATGAAAGTGGCTACAGTTTGTCTTCTTTGAAGAATTTTAGCAACTGTATAATTCGCAGTTGCTCTACGCAGCTCGGATTATATGGAGTCTCGGTTTATTCGGGAAAGTATGCGTCAAGACAAGGTGTAATGGTCATCTTCTGATGAGCCCAACCATTGCATGCATCGGGGCGAAACGCATATATGAACACTTATGCTGGTTTATATTTTTCATGATTTTAAATCATATTTATTAGAATAAGTTTATGTTGTAAATCACTAATGAAGATTGTTGATTTTGCAAAAAATTGTTCTTTTTGTTGTTTGATTGCTTGAAAATGGAAAGTAAATTAATCTTTAAAAGCTACAAATTGCTGCAAACACTGTTTCAAATTACGACTCAAAAGTTGCAATTTAAAGATAACTAAGTATCAAAACTGTGACTGTCATTT
Source organism: Eupeodes latifasciatus (assembly GCA_920104205.1). Classification (NCBI taxonomy): domain Eukaryota; kingdom Metazoa; phylum Arthropoda; class Insecta; order Diptera; family Syrphidae; genus Eupeodes; species Eupeodes latifasciatus. The sequence continues at coordinate 69,943,140 of OV049924.1, read as the reverse complement.
GCAAACTGCAGAATAACCTGTTTCAAATTACAACTCAAAAGTTGCAATTTAAAAAAAAGAAGTAGCAAAACATTAGTTGTCATTTGCAAACTAACGTATATTGTCGCAGTCTAAGAAAACAAGGGTTGAAATTTGCCACTTGTGTGTGTAGGTATTTAAAAAAACAAATCATAATCTACAAGAAAACAATTTCAATCTACAAACTCCTGCTGAAATTCACGATAAAAACAAACATTAAACTGATACAAATTGATATCAAATTGCAATTCGCTGTTTGAAATATTTGATTTCCTCGGTCGAATTATTGCTACTCAAATGTAGTGAAATATGATATTTGAGTGTCAATATCTTCATTTTGCTCATTTTATGAAATTGCAAACAAAAAGTAGCAATTTACTTATTTCGAAGCCAAGGTCCAAAACTGGATTCATTTTTCGTGATTTGTAGCTCATTTTTCTTGATCGGATCTAAGAATTCTTTCCGTGTACTTGTGAGACATTTATATTATTTTAAAGTTTCTAAAATATTCTTTATGAGATGTGGATATCTACAGAGTCCAAACTCTGAGGTCCGCAATTATGAAGCAACCATGACAACTATGTATCCGTCCCCTCATTTCGAACGACTCACTTTAGAAACTTCTACTCCATTGTGTCATACAAGCTCTTTAATATGTTTCCCGAAAATATTCGTTGTATTAGAACCTTAAAATTATACTTGCAAAAAATTAAAATATGGCTTCTTGAAATTGATCATAACCAAATCGAAGTTTTGTTGACCTACATCAATTAGTTTTAAACTTAATTATTTGTCTTTTATAACAAAAATAATGTTTTATTCTTTCTTTTTTTTATTCTTGTATTTAATTCCTTAATATTGTTCACCCCACATAAGTCATTTAATTATACTGAGTGCCATTTATCACTATTTAAATTGTTAAATAAAAAATGTCACTATAAAAAAAAATATATATATATATGTATATATATATAAAACGTCTAAGTAAAAGAATGATCGCCTTTCTTTTTAAGAGCTCTCTTTTCAATTCTATCCAGAAGACTCAAGTACAAATAAAAGCTTTGTAAATTACAGCCAAATCAGATGGGGTAAAAAACGTTTGCATAGTTGATGAAAACCTAAACATTTTAGCAGCATTTTTGGCTATGTCAAATATGTGATCACTCCACAAGAGATGGTTTGTGATGCACATGATTCTAGACAGTGACGGATTTAGGCTTGCTGCCGCCCTAGGCCCCGTTCGATGCGCCGCCCTTATTGTTAAATTTTATTTCATAAATTTGTATCCAATATTATTTTTTTCAAAATAACTTTATTTTATTGAAGTATAATTTATAAATATAAGAAAGATAGACAAATAATAAATATTTTTTTTTTATATTAATCAATTCAAAAATTTTCAAATTTGGATAAACATCTAGAAGACTCCGGGAATGCAATACATGGCATCTTCTATTTTTGCTAAGGAATTTTGAATTGATAATGGAAATTAATACATTCATTGTCTAACGTCTCTTCCAAATAGTCAGGATACTTATTGACTAATTTATTGGCAAGATTTTTCAACCCGTTTGTATCTATTTCACATTAATTGTCGAAAAAATTGAAGTGTTGGTAAAGTGTTTCAGATGCACTTTTACGCCCGGCTAATTGTAGAAATGTAGACTAAGAGTGTCTAAAATAGAGTAATAAACATTTGTGCGAACATTTTCTGGTCCAGAAAAAGGTGGTCTTTCATTTACCCGTGGGTCATCTAGCTGCATTTTTCTGGTGGCGACGAGTATCATAACGATAATAATCCTGAACTTCAGAGAGTGCTTTAGCTTTTTCTTCATATTCAGAAAATTGTCTGTCTCTCATGATCTGCACAACGGATGATAAATCAGGTTGAGATTCTTGAAGCTTCTTACTAGCAGCATTAAAACGACCTAAAATTACATTCCAGACAACGACTAGGATTGCTCTTTCTAAATGTTGTAATTTTCGCTGCAATCTCGTAGCTTCAGATCGCGTAATCGGTTTCTCATCTCTGCTTTCGGCAATAAATTCCAGTGCATCAATTATTGCAGACCACTCTTTTTCTAATGCGTAACATGCATCATGTCGAGCAGACCAACGAGTTTGAGAAAGACTCTTTATTCTTAAATTTGTACGCTGCACCAAGATTTCCCAACGATAAGCAGATATAGTAAAGAAATTGTATAGTTCTTGTAAAGTATTTCTAGAGATTTTAACAATACATCCTTAATATCTTTAGCCTTATGGCCGATATTTGGTAGAAATTCTAGAAACCTTTTAACAATTTCACCGTTACCACGTACATGCATATCATATAATGATAGTAAGCTGATCGACATGTGCTAAATCAGGCGTAGAATCTACAATTATACCAAAATACTTAGCAGATTGCACTTCACTAGAAATTTGTTGTAGTACTTTATTTTGAATCAACAGTATAATTTCTTCATAGATTGTTTTAGATAAACACGATGTATTCCCACTACCAGGGTGTGCATACAATTTTAAATGTTCAGATAAAAATGGAACAAATTTAGCAAGGATTCATACTGTTCCTAAAAAATTCCCATTATGAGGATCTCCTATTCGTTCTGAATTTCTTCGAAATGGCAGGCCTCTTATTGCTAGTGATTTAATAATTGCAATTGCTCGGTAAAAAATTTGTTTCCATTATATCTTCATCGAGTTGTTTTATTAGATTTTGATCAACACGCCCGTGAACTACTGCTCAAGCTTTAAAATGACTAACTTTAGTTTTGTGAAAGTCAGAATTTTCATGTTCTTCGATGCGTGCTTTTGATTTTTTCCAGTCACGGAATCCTACGTCAGTAAAAGCATTCATTTCACCACTTCTACCAAATAATAAGCATGGAATACAAAATACAGAGCCTTTAGTTTCTAAATAAATCACTCACAGCGGAGTTGAATCTCTCCATTTTTGCGTACGTTGAAATAAACTTTTGAAACAATACCTTGTTTTATCACTATAAACATTTCTAGAATTTTAAAAGTCTGCATCATCAGTATTACTGATCTCTGTAGATACAAAAACAAAGAGATGAGGTGAGATTTTTCTATCTTACAGTTCTGTTTTGTTTGTTTTCGCAATTTCAAATTTAACGTAGATTTTCTAGATTGAATTTTTAAATTGGCAACCAGAAGTTATGATTTTGGATGCGTTGCGAAACTTTAGACCGAAGATATATTTGTGCCTTTCATTAAGGTATGTTTAAATGTAGAAACGCTTTCAAGTGTTAAGCATTTCATAAATTTTGCCGCCCTTCAAATTATGCCGCCCTAGGCCTGGGCCTCACGGGCCTAGGCGTAAATCCATCACTGATTCTAGAACTGAAAATGGATCATTCTTTTCGTTACAAGTACCACCCATGAAGAAGTTTCAGACAAAAGATCATTTATAGTAATTAGGAAAAGTTTTGGAAACAAAATAAAGCCCTAGAGCACAGCCGCCTTTATTTTGTGTATGTATATCAGATTTGAACCCGTCGAATGCAACTTGAATATTACGGTCCGAAAGTTAATTTATAATCCAACAAAAAAGAGATTCATCAGTACCATATGCACGCACTTTCAATAAGAGAGCTTGATGTCAACTCCATCAAATGCCTTTCAAATATCAATTACTTTCTCCAAAACGATGTAAAGATTTCTTCCACTTCTCCTGAGATTACCAGTGGGCCTATTGCTACGTTCTTCAAGATATTACTTGAGCTGAAAATTGATCAGTGTTTAACTGAGAAAGATGCGACGTTAGTTCAATTGGACGATAGTTAAAGGGGGAAAAAGATTCGACTTTTTTAGGGACAGACTGGACAAATGCTTTTTTTCGTTCACTCGGAAACAGCCTTCAAGGGTAGGACAGATCGAAAATTTTGAACTGTAAGTAAGTTCAAAAGCTTTAGTTTAAAGTTCTTTTTTTACAAATTGTAGTTAAGTTGTTAGGTTACAGTTTTTAGTCAAATTGATTGTCTAAATAATTTATGGGTTTTACAAATACTACTTGAGGAAAAAAGGTGTGAAATTCAAATTTAATTATCCATATCAATTTGTGAGCTAGCTCACGAAATAGTTATGTTCACTTTTATTTCTAAAACATGTTCCTATAAAAAGAAGTTTACCAAAAGTACATACTTCTATAAAAGGCCTTTAAAAAATAAGCTTATACAAAATATGCTTATACAAATTTACCCTATCAAAAACACGCCAACAATAACAAAGCCTATGAAAAAGTAGGTCAATTAAACATATTTGAAAAAGCAATTGCATAATTTCTATAAAATATTAAGTTAAAAAACAAATTTTAAACCAGCAATGATTGCCGATGTGAATTCAATGAATGCAATCTCTTAAATGAATCAAACGAACGATTTCTAAAGATTGCATTCGTCTTCAAGCCAACTCGATTACCTACTTCAATTTTCTGTAAATATTTTTGAGACTATAAAATTAACTATGACATTCATATGATAATTAATACATCAACTGCAGCCAGATTTCTTACATAAGTCAGACATAATGTGGTAACGAAATGATTTTCCTTCCTGCTAATGCAAAGCACTTAATAACCACCTAAACAAATGTCTACACCTTTAATTTGTTGCCTCACAAAATACCACAATTTTGCACTCATAGACAAACCATAGAAGACATTCAAGTAGATATATTTACCAAAAACAAAAACCTTTTTCATTGATGCTTTGCTCAGCCCACGGATCAAGAACTTATTCGTTGACAAGCATCCAACCTTCATCTCGCTTTGCTCATCAGCACCATCATCAGCTGCGTTATTCTGGTAGTCATTCCATTCAAAAACAAAAAAACAACAACATCGACATCGACAAGAATAAAAATTCCATAGCATTCTCTTAAGGATAGGATAGGGTGAAGCAAGGACTTGCACTTTATCCTTGCAGCGAGGAAACAGCCAGCCAGCCAGCGCAGCATAGCGCGAGGCATCATCCTTAAACATTCTTAAGAGCATTGTAAATTAGTGTGGTACGTTTGCATTTATACAACGAGCGACTACGACGCGAACGTCAGGAAAAGACAGTTCGAAAAAGAAGCAGGAGGGAGTTAGAAGAGGTCTGCTCTCCTGAACTTGCTGTATCCACCCATAACCATCGGACCATCCCCACATAACAGCAACAGAGTGACACCCATATTCTAAGGTGAAAATTACTGCGTTCCTGTTGGAGTATCAGAATTTGTGTACCTACAACATAAAGCAGCTATAGCTGTGCACCAGATGAGTGTACGCCTATCCTTATCCCTGTCTTAAGTCTGTTGTACACACAACCGATTCGATGAATTCCTGAAACCTGGTGTGCCCCTTCAGCTATTTGCCATTGTTGGTGCTTAAAATTACTTTTTCCTTCTACGAGTTTTCCTGTTTTCCTCTTGTGAATTGGTGGGTTGGAAGGAGGTGTGGAGATGGAGATGTAGCTGTAGGTGAAGCTGGGTGATTCCTTCAACCATTTTTTTTTTTCATTCATGTCGTACCTATGTGAGTTGTGAAAGAGGGACATTTTTGTGTTCCATCATATCGTACTTTTGGAGTCTTATAACATAGACTTATTCCTGCTGCCTGTTTTAAGTGTCATATTTTACTGCCAGGGCTGTGTCTGTATCTGAAAGAAATGAAATAGGGTTTCTTTAAATACTCAAACGTCTAAGCATTGTGGTAGGAAAAGAGAAATGATATTCCATATTATTGAATGGTTTTACTTCTGAGTTCTTTGACAGTCTTAAGAACTATTTTAACAGACTATACTCTAGTGAAATAGCCGGTTGCATTTCTCCCCCTAAACAGTTTAACCTTTATACTCGTGTTTCTAGAAATTCCCATCATCAGTTTACCCTTGAGCGCCCAACTTCGGTCGTACTATGAAGTCCAGAGATTCGTTTTTTAGCCGTACGACATGAATTTGGAATACCTTACCACGCTCTATCTTTTTCTATCATTACAATGTTCAAGAATTCAAAAGTAAATGAGTGAGTGAGTCCTTTGTATGTAAACGTATAAAACAGTTAGTGGGTTCGTAACTCACACAAGAAGTGTAAAAATAAACGGAGGTGTTAACCCTTCCTAACGACCAATTCCTTAGGGCCCTTTCACACCAAACGAATCGGAATCAATCAGAATCACTCCGAATCAAGTTGAATCTGATTGACCAAGATTCGGCTTCGAGCGCTCCGTTTAAATGTGAAGGGATTCTTTTCCCGCCTTCAGACCGGACGAATCTGGTTCAATCAGGTTTGATTCGAGGTCGCACTTGATTCAACCTGTCGGATTCCTTGATTCTTGATTCTTGAATCAACAACCACACGAGATGGACGTGGAGTTATTAATTTTAAAAGTTAAAGAAAATAGTGCGATTTATGATTCAGGTTGATTCAGCTGGTTTGAAAGAGTGGAGATGACGAATCAGATTCAACTTGATTCAGAGTGATTCTGATTGATTCGGATTCGTTTGGTGTGAAAGGGGCCTAAGCCGGTCTTGCCAATTTACAAAAAATAGGCGACGACTCTTGTTGGCTAGGAATATTTTTTTTTTTTTTTTAAGATCTAGATCCACTATAGATTCTTGGTAAGGATAATATGCATTAGTAAGAGCGCCAGAAGCAGCTTTACACATACCATCAGGCATCATGCACAGGCATCATGGCTGCAGCAAGTACATGGTGAATAATTTTCTTGGAATTTTCATTCAAAAAAACGAACTCCATCAACATCATCTGTAAGCTGCAACCTCCCACTTTTATTGCAGCTTCTAGTTGTTGTCATCAACGTACCCCCCCTCCCCCCATTCATCCTTCATCCCTTCACATCCTCATCATCACCTCTGCTCCGTATAACTTTTTTCCATACCACCTTTCTCATTCACCTTTGTTTGTTATTTGCATCCTTAGTGTGGAAAAGGAATCGGTTGGGTAAAAATCGTAATGAGGGTCTACCCTGATGGTTCTAGCTATGGCTCTGATGGCTGGATGCCATTGCTATACAACCTGCCTGCCTATATTATATTCTGCTCGTCTGGGTTTCTGGATCTGGATGCACGGTCTCTTTACACTCAAGTGCAGAAAAATACGTACGTATATTCGTCCTAACCGCGAGCGTTATTTGTTTGCTTCCAATTGTATATGTAGTATGTATATTGTATGTACATGAAGGTGTGGTAGAGGTAGAGGAAGAGGTGGGTGGATAAAAAGTGTGCTGGTAAATAATTTGTTGAGCCTGCGAATCCTTGGCGCAGTGATTACTTAACGAGGATGTGATGTACAATTCAGCTCATATATTTTTTGTTGTTTTGTATACGTACTTTTTTCCTGCGAATTTATGTTGACTTTTCACCCTGAAAAGCTCTTATCGCTATACTATAAATATAGGAGAGTTAAGGGCTATTGGGTGCGATGCATCAGATCAGTTTTCATACAACACAGCTGCGTAGAGGAAGAGTGCTTGTTAAAGTGTATACCTTAAACCTTACCTGTATATACCTACCTTAATAAATGTGTACATAAGCAAACACATAAAAATTCACTTAGAAATTATACTTGAAAGCTCAGGTTTCGTCATTTTGAACTTGAGCTTACCAAACATGTCATTGGTATCTTATATCATCTATATTGCCGATAAAGGTGATGATGTCTGGAACAGCATGTTCTCATAAAAATAAACGACTTGTCACCGGCGCGCGGCCCTTTATTCAGACCAAACAACGACTTTTTCGAAATAATTTAACACTCTTGGAACTTATGCAAATTACATTACTTGAATATTGTCGACAGCCCAAGTCTCAAGTTACGACGCAAAATTCTACAAGTTCTGGTTTGCAAAAACTTAGTTTTTAGAAACGACTTGATATGGACTGCCTCGGAATTTTATTATTTATTTATTTTTTTAACAGATTTCGCTCTTCGTTGAGTTATAATAAATAAATAAATTGGGTGGCGCAACTGTCCGTTGAGAATTAGGGCCAACTCTCAACCATTCCTGTGTGTCATTTTAGAGATTGAGGGGACCTGCTATAATAATGAGAAAGCCCTTTTCATGACAAGAATTACTCTTGGAATATTTCTCAATGCCTCACAAGAGGCAGTACCCTTAAAAAAAACGTTAGATGGCACAGTTTTAAAGCTGAATCCGAACGCCTAATTTCATTACAACAATTACTCTTGGAGAATTTGTCAATTCCTCGCAAGAGGCAGTACCCGTAAAAAAAACTTTAGATGGCAAAGGCAGACCTCTGGCAGTACAGTCCAACGCACTAACCAACATGCCACGGGTACTTCACCATATTTCAAGTATATCTAAGGAAATATGTTTGGCGCCAAACATATTTTGGTACCTCGTTGTGACCCATACTGTTGTTGAAGCTCCAGGTTTGTCGATTCCTGTTCGACCTTTGAAGTTATTTATCTTACAAGCTACATTTAACGGGCTTAGGTTCTAAGACTTCAAAAATTCTGTTAACTCAAGCCTATCGATAACCGGAAATCATGTAATATTCCTTGAACTGGTCAAAAAGATCCGGATTTTCATCGAACAATTATCTTTAGTCATGAGCCTTTTTTCGCTTCTTTGGCTGGGAAAATCGAAGAATGACTTTTGAAAACCTTATTCATTCTCAAGGTGTCCCTGTCTTTCTTTTTTATAATAAGCGCACACTCAAGGGAATTTTTGATGCCTTTAATATGCGTTAGGAAAGGGAGAGAAGGTTTGAAAGGAGGTGTCGGAGCACATCTGTTTTGAATTCCTGTATATTGAAAAGACAGAGTGTTATAAAGTATTCCACATTCGTGTAGTAGGGCTTATGAATGAGTCTCTAAATTTGACAGTGCGTCCGAAGTTGCAATCCAGGTTATACTGATGAGCATTCCTGGAGGCGCGAGTATTACTGTTGAATTGCTTGAGGGTAGGAATGCAACTGGCTATTAAAATAACGATAAAAAAGGGTGAGGTAAGAAACTTTACAACGGTGTTCAAATGGCGTAAATGATTCAACGATGATATCTACACCAATCAATTTAAATGCTGGACGTTCAATACAATACAATACTATCCAAGAGAGCCCAAAGATGGGAGTTATATTCAAGATTTGAACGAATAAAAGTTTTTTAGATAAAAGGCAGATCAGACTGAAATACAAACTTCTTGCATCAGAGATCGCGTATGTCATTCATTCATATTTTGGAGAGAGAATTTCAAGGTTTTCAGTATCCTTGATGCAAGTGCCACTCATGGGTAGTGGAAAAGGTGGTAAATTATGTTTTAATAACAGTAAGCAACATTGGGATTTTGACGCATACAAATCTACTCAATTCTTGATTCCCCATTTAACAATGCTGTCTAGGTCACAATTTAATGAGCTTATCATATTTTGACTTTGAAGATCCACATCCAAAGAGAAGGGTTGGTGAATCTAAAAACGAATATGAAAAGCTGAGGGTACTATCGTCAGTGAAGCAGGTAAGTGTATAAGAAGTATTGGACAGAAGATCATTAATAAAAATGAGAAAGAGTGTCGGAGACAGAACAGAGCCCTGGGGTACACCAGCATTTATTTTGTATTGCTCAGTCTTAAATCCATCCAATAGTAGACTTATACTTGTTTTATTTTGGACTGGCAATGGCGATGTGATAAGACAGATATTACTTTTTTGAAAAATAGTCTAATGCAACTGTTTTACGGTGAATGGATTGTTGCAATTAGAAAAAACGAGGAAGGAATTTTTCAAAAACACATTCACATTCCTTATTGCTCGAAGAAGTGATCGAAATCTTTTTAAGCCAAGTGGATTTCTTTCAAGTCTTTGCCAATATTTTACAATTAATTAAAAACATTAAAAATGGAAAAATGTTCAAGTTATCGAGGACATACTCGTACATCCATAAAATGTGAAATGACAAATTATTGAAAAAGATATGCTGCTAAAACTGTAACTATATTTTTGTTTTCATATTAATGTCATACCTCCTTCTTTATAATGAATTAAACTTGTATTGATTTCCATAAAAATGAAAACAAGTAGAGATATCGACTTCAAATAAATTTTGTTATACAGATAATATTACAGAAAGATGCAGAAAGGACTCTCAAGAAAATTGCGTGGTTGTTTTTTTTTACCATATCAATTTAAAAAAAGGTGAAAATTTTGGTTTACCCAAAACAAAATATCTCACGAACCAAACTAAAACTTGGTAAAAATTTACTTTCGACTCAAATAGCTTTTCAAAAATTAAAAATATTGTGTTCAAACTTTTTTTATTTCACAGAAAACATTGTTTTCGATATTCTGTAGTTTTCATAAAAAAATAAAATCTACAAAAAATAGTACGCAAATTTGGTAAAATTGATGTTCGGTTCTCGATATCTCGTGAGCAATAGAAGATACTATTGACTTTAAATTAATTTCATTCATCCAATTTGTATTTGTTTATAGAAGAAATACAAATATTTAAGAAATGCTACTAAAATTGGTAAAAATTGGTTTTTGACTAAAAATCTCGTTAGCAAAAATAGATTTTGAAATCAAATTATTTCATCATAATATGCAAAATAATGTTGGTAATTTTGAAATTTTTAAGAATAATTGAAGTGACAACTTTTTTAACAAAACACGAAAACCTACAAACTTTTAAGCAAGACAAATCGACAGACGGGATGGGAAGTTATCAGTGCGGGTCGCATCCTAGCCTCTAGGTAGGTCTACACAGCTTTAATACTATACGAATTTTAAATCTCTAAAAAGTCGAAGAGAATGCTTAAAAGTTGTTTTTGTGAAGGATATTCTAAATGGTAGAAAATGGAATCTAAGAAACAAATAGGTTCTCTTAACTCTGAACTTAAAGCTAGAGCAAAGAGAACACATAAGTTGCCTTTAAAGAACGTTTACAATAATTCTAAAATTTATGAATTCGATTCCTTTCCCGGCTATGTCGTAAATGGTACTTCGCGAAAGCCATTTTATTTCAAAACTCATTTTGACCAAATCAGAACCGATAAAAACAATAATTAAATTTTAAAAGTTTTAGGTCCATTGTAGTTTATAACTTTAACTGTAACTAAGAAGTAAAATTTTGAATGTTGGCCCATCATCAACGAGAAACTTCCTGCATCCATTATAATCCTTCCCACTTAACAGTTTGCTCCTTCATTACATAAAAACGAACAAAAACCAAACGAAAACAAAAACAAAAAATAAAAAATCTTCGAACTGAAGAAGAAAAAATCGCCCACTAAAGTCAAGGCATTGTTAACTCTTGACAAGCCAGCACACAAAAAACTGGTGACTCTAGAGTGTTTATAACAAAAATAACCTCCGAGCTATGATTCTCACCACACGTCATCGTCATCGTCATCCTCGTCCTTGTTGTTGACGTCATAGGTACATACATAGGTATATTTTATATTTGTCAACATTGCTCAATTCAACTAAGCGCTCCATCTCCATGAATGACATCGACTTCAACTTCGACGATGATGGGGTGACGCGGATGAGGCTTGAGGATGACGACGACGACGCGACGCGAGCGACGCACAGAGAGTGAAGTTCCATAGTGACTTATGTTCCCCTATTCATTCACAAAATTATTTTTCCAACGAACCAACTGCAACGTCGCGACGCAACGGTTGGAAAAAGGACATACTCAGTTGTAATCGTTGCGATTCTCTCGTGTAACCCTTTCCTGCCTGGATGCTTGTGTTATGTGTGTTAGGAATCCCAAGCTTGCTGTGGTCCCAACACCCAACTCCTAACACCCAAACCATGGTCATATATGGAACTGATGCAGAGGGATGCAGCCAGCACCTCTTATGGCCGCTAGTCAATTCGCACTCCCGCACTACCGTCGAATTCTTGTCATCAATTGGCACTTAACGCACATTGTCTCCGCGCTAAAGTGGATGGTGTATGGTGAATGGTGAATGGTGGATGTTGATGTTGATGCACTGTTATTCATACATCCTGAATGGAATACCCAATGCGATATGGTGTGGTGTGTCCTGTAGAATAAATTTACACAAGTTCCTCATTTTCGTTCGTTTTTCTTTTTAATTAATTTAAAAGCTGCTGGCTGCTGCCTGATTGCTGATGCTAACTGTTAACTGACGCTGCAGCAACTATATGCATCACGCTGCGATGCATTGCTGTGGTGCTCCTCCGTGCTGCCTGTCGTGGTGGTTTGGTGCGGTTGACGTATCCTGAAAAGGACTCACTTGGCACGGGTCCATTTCACGAGTTTTATTTAGGTATGATTATGCTGTTGGGAGGGAGTGGATAGGAAAGGGAATGGGCTGGACTGAGGTGGTCTGTAAGCTGTAAGGAGGATGCATCATGCATTCAACCTGGCGATGATGTCGATTTTCCTGTCGACAACGACAACGACGACGCGACGACTGATGCTTGCTTACTTTTTGTAAACATGTTTGTATTCATCATCAGGATTCAGGATTCAGGATTCAGGATGCAGTCAACTGCTTTTCTAGCGAGAGAATTTCTACTATAGTGTTGTGTGTTGTTTGCTGCCTGATGCCATCAGGATGTTCTTGTACATTGCTGCTGCTACTGCTGCTTGTGCTTATCCTCACTCTCTCTTGTTGTGTAAGAACGTTTTTTTAGCTTAAATTTAAATTGCATGACAGCCATGCATTCTAAATAAGTTCATCATTCTTCGTGCCAGGACTCGAGAATGAATTTGTTTTTTTTTTTTTTCTTCTATATGTGTGTTTCCTTGAGTTCTGGAGTGTTGTTGATAGCTGAACAACAACAGCCAGATGAGGCACATGGTCTCCAATTCGTCGAGAATAATAATTTCACAGCAGAAGCACACTTGGTGTATAGAGTATATGTTAGAGGACCAGGACAGGTATCAGGTTTTTTGTATATAGGTATATCCTGTACTCAAGCAATTGCCAATTGCACTGAAGTAATAACAAATCGAGAGATAGATCCTTCATATCGTTCGTCCTGTGGAAAATAATGGCGACAACGACAACGACGACGACGACGCACGTTGGTAATGCACTTGTTCTATACCTTCTCGATCCTGAAGTAGACATATTCCTAAGGATGTAAGTTGTTGTATAACTTTACTCGCAATGTCCTGCGGGATAAAAATAGAATAATGGTGCTCGCGAGATTGGTACTCCTGATGCTAGCAAGAATGTATTTCACGTTAATTAGCAAGGACATGGTTGGTACTCGTATATACATACTTTCATTAGAAAACTGTTATTTGCTTCGCAGGACGATGCCATAAAAACGACAATGAGTACGATGAGATGACGATGACGACGACGTGCGTTTCGAATAATAAAGATATCTTAATACACAACATTCATAGCGTACCTATTATATTTTGGAAAATGAGTTTTCTGCACCTTGGAGGCGTAGATGCATGCATTGCATATGTACACAACACATATTTGAATGGCAGTTATCGTGGATTTTAATTTTCATAAATTACACGGACGTGATGAGGAATAAATGCAACCATGTTCAAGAAATATGTTGTTAACTGCTAAAGCACATATATATACAATGTATATCCCATATAGGGTTTGAAGATTGGAGTTTGGGCTTAACATAACCAATTTGAATGGGATATGATGTGGAAGGTAAGGAAATCCACAACATCATCTTCATCCAGAAGTAATTAAGTATTTCTTCTGGTTTCTTATTTACTTTTTTGAAATTGCGTCGTGTTGAATTTTATAATGGTAACTCAAATATGAATGCGATTATCAATTAAAAAATACATGAAATTTAAAGACTTTTTTGAGTGGTTTTTTTAAAAATTAAAATAAAAAAGATCAGATTGTGTTTACAACTCAAAGCCTTCTATTAATAACTTCATTGGTCAGAGAAAACAGTACTCAGTATAGCCTCCTTGGGGAAGACGGGTACTATACAAATATTCAAAAAGAGGCTGGGATACGACCCACACCGATAAATTCCCATCCCGTCTATCGATTTGTCTTGCTTAAAAGTTTATCTATATGTATCAATTTTTGCCAAATTTTTGTACTATTTTTTGTAGATTTTATTTTTTATGAAAAAAAGGACTGTTGGATTTTTATAAAAAAAATTACTGAATATCGAAAACAATATTTTCTGTGAAATAAAATAAGTTTGAAGCCAATATTTGTAATTTTTGAAAAGCTATTTGAGTCGAAAGTAAATTTTTAACAAGTTTTAGTATTGTTTTTTTTTAGGTTTTTATTTTTTTTAAAAAAAACTGTTAATTCGATTTTTCTCAAAATTGTATCGAATGTTGAAAACAGTATTTCTTATAAGTTTAAATTTTTAGAAGCCATTATCTCAATTTTTTGAAAAGATATTTGAGTCGCAAATCAATTTTTACCAACTTTTGTTAAATTTTTTTTTCGGTTTTTAATTTTTTGTAAAAAAACTGTCAATTCGATTTTTCTCAAAATTTTTCCTAATGTTGAAAACAATGTTTTTTATAAGTTAAAATTAATTAGAAGCCATTATTTCAATTTTTAACTTCCCATAGGAAGTTATTGTAATAGGTCCGATTTGACAAATTGAAAATTTTGACATTTCTCGACGTTTCAAGGTCCCTAGAGTCGAAATAAAAGATTTTTAGAAAGATGTCAGTGCGTGCGTGTGTACGTACGTCCGTACGTCCGTACGTCCGTACGTACGCGACGTTTTTTTCGTCGTCCATAGCTCAAGAACCAGAAGATATATCGACTTCAAATAAATTTTGTTATACAGATAATAAGGCAGAAAGATGCAGAAAGGGCTCTCAAGAAAATTGCGTGGGTGGTTTTTTTACCATAGCAGTTTAAAAAAAAGGTGAAAATTTTGGTTAACCCTAAATATCTCATGAACCAATGACGCTAGAAACTTGAATTAAATTTTGTATTATATATTGTAACGTGATACAAAACAATTATATTTTTGGAAAAAAATTCAATTAACAATTTTTTTTATAAATCAAAAAAACTGAAAAAAAAAATTTGTCACTTCGAAAATTTTACGACTAAAATATGATTTCATCTCCAAAACAATTTTGTGAACGAAGAATAATGTTTTCGACATCTGATAAAATTTTGAGAAAAATCGAATTGACAGTTTTCTTACAAAAAATAATAACCTAAAAAAAAGTTGGTAAAAATTGAGTTTTGACTCAAATATCTTTTCAAAACTTTGAGATATTGGCTTTAAACTACTTTTATCTTTCAAAAAATATTGTTTTCAACATTCAGTAAAATTTTGAAAAAAATAGAATTGACAGTTTTTTCACAAAAAATTAAAAACACCTTAGTACTATGGTTGCTTTCCTTGACATCGAAGGTGCCTTTAACAACGTGGACACATCTGCAACCACATCTGCACTAACATCTCTAAATGTAGAGAGTTCGCTTCGGGAGTTAATTCATTTAATGCTTACTAGCAGAATAATTAACTCAAAACTGGGCAACTCTTCTGGCAGACGATTCGTTAGTAGAGGGACACCGCAAGGTGGTGTTCTATCCCCTGAATTCCCTGGTGAATGAAATCACGTCGGACGACCGACGTTGCTATAGCAGTTTCAGGAAAGCATCTTAATAGGTTAAAAGAACTCTTACAAAATGTCTTAGACAGACTAATACTTTGGGCTGATCGGTGTGGACTGGGCGTTAGCCAACAAAAAACTGATTTAGTCTTATTTTCGAGGAGATATAAAATTCCATTTGTCAATCCTCCCCATATTAAAGGAATCCAATTAAAATTCTCAGACGAGGCTAAATACCTGGGTCTTGTCTTAGATAAAACACTAAATTGGAAACGCAACGTACAGGAAAGAGTCAAAAAAGCTACTGTAGCTCTCTTTTCTTGCAAAAAAGCCATCGGTAATAAATGGGGCTTACAACCCAGAATCACGCATATTGGCTATACACATCGGTAATTAGAACGATTTTAATGTACGGTGTGGCAGTATGGTGGACTGCTTTAGGGAAAGCTATAAACCGGGATAAATTAAATAAAGTCCAACGGCCAGCTTGCCTATGCATAAGCGGATCGCTTCGCACGACCCCATCTGCGGCACTGGACACCTTACTGTACCTAACACCTCTTGACATATTTAGCAAACAAATAGCTGCAAGCTCTACTTCGTCGCAGTGGATTAACAACAACATTGGCCACTCCGTAATTCTTAGGTATTTAGAATCAATTCCAAAGCACACAGACTACACCATCCCCCAACTGCAATTCGACAGAAATTTCCAGATTTCTATACCTCCCAGATCTTTTTGGGAAGCTTGGACATTCCTGGAAGATGGGTCAATCCATTTTTATACAGATGGTTCAAAACAAAAGAAGGGGTTGTTGGTGGAGGAGTGTACTCTGAACAACTGAAATTAAGTCTCTCATTCCGCCTTCCCAATCATTGTAGCGTGTTCCAGGCGGAACTTTTGGCGATAAAAGAAGTCTTGTCCTGGCTTAGAGAAAACGTGATATCAGCATCTGATATCTGTATTTTCTCAGATAGTCAGGCCGCTATCAAATCTTTGTACTCTGTCTCTACAAACTCTATAACAGTCCAGAACTGTCGATCATCTCTAATGGAGATGGCACAACAGTTTAATATTCACCTTTGCTGGGTGCCGGGCCATAGAGACATTCCAGTTAACTGTAAGGCATATGAACTCACCAGAAACGGTACAGTACAGCCCATCCTACCACGTTTGGCACGTACTGGCATACCAATCGCTACTTGTAAACTGTTGCTAATGCAAGACGCTGTGAGGAGGGCAGGCACCAGGTGGAACAACATCACCACGTGTCAGGTCACAAAAAACATCTGGCCTACACTAGATTCAAAGCGATCAAGGTGCTTGCTATCTGTTAGCAGATCGCATATAAGCTCGATAATAGGTGTCATAACCGGACACTGTCTAATAGGAAAGCACGCCACGAGATTAGGCGTATTCTCAAATGACTTTTGCAGAAGCTGAATGGACGAGGAAGAGGAAGAAACAGTTCTTCAAAATCTCTGCACATGCCCTGCTCTGGCTCGAAAACGCAAGAATTACCTAGGAGAATAATCTAATCTAAATAATATCAACATAATCACCCTCTCACGTTTCGTAAGGGACTCAAACTGGTTCCATTGAGTTTAGGACAGGAGGAAGCCTCAAGATTCATGTGGTATCAAAATGGGCCAATAAACTGGTCTAAGTGTGTCCGTTTCCATTTTGGACAGCCACTATAACCTAACCTAACCTAGGGGTAAACATAAGAATATAAGACAGCAAAAAATGGATGAACGATCATCCGATTACAGCGAGAGGCTTCAAGCAAGCGGAGACAAAGCCCACTCCGAATCATTGTGGGCCAATCTGTCCACTTCCTTAAACAGTGAGGGACCGCCCGCGCCAGTAAAAGACGGAATTGGGTGGAAGAAGGTATACACAAATTATGAACTTTATAAAATATTTTGTTTATCGTTCAAAACATCTTGCAGGTATGGTCCGACTGGAAATCCAATATACGCAAAAAACTCGCACATAACAAAAGGGAAGCTAAAGCAACAGTTGGAGGAGGAAATAATGTTCTTACAATTTCTCCCATAGAAGATGGAATTGCAAAACTTACGGGTATCTACAATTTTATTGATGGCATCAAAGAGACTTCCACTTTTGGTGGATCTTATAGCGATTGATTCAGCTTCAAAATGGAACAACACACAAAATATTGAATGGTAAAAATATGCTAACACGACAGTCGACTTTAGTTATTATATTGAAGAGAATTTACTAGATCCTGAACCACAAAAAACAAGAAAAAATGTAGAGACGCCAGATAAAATGTTTAAATACATGGAAGACCAAAAAGCCACTTTGAAGACGATTACAACAAATGTGACTAAATCCATTGAAATATCCAAGGAAAATAAAACTAGAACTTATATGTTTTAAAAGAACAAAACGCTGAGCTAAAAAGATATAATATGGAAGATATAAGACTGTATGTTGAAAAGAACGAAATCAAGAGAAAGCGTCTTCAAATAGAGGAGATGAAACTTAATTTAGAAAACTAAAATTTGTAATGATCTCTATTTTATTATTTAAGTACCCGAAGTACCTTTTCCTTTTTTTATTTATTTAGTACACAAAGTTCCTTTTTGTTTTATAAGTATAAAATAATACAAAATTTTATTAAACATGGTAAATACATATGTATTTACTTTTCACTTCAAATTGCCAATAATATTGCATCCATCTTCAAAACAGCAACATTTTTACTTCAGAAACAAATTAAAATGGCTGATCCTTCAGTTCTGACAGTTCGAAGCAATTTCGAAGTTTTCGAAATCGATCGAATTGAAGAACATGCAATTTTATTTGACGTGAAATTGAAAAGTGATTTCAATTCACTTTCGATCGAAATTCGGAACATGGACGATTGCCAAAAATTTTAAGACTGAAGATAGCAATTTTCGAAATTTTAGTGTTTTCAAATTTTTTGACAAGCATTTTTCTTAATAAGAGTGTAATATTTTTTTTTTGACATGCGTAACATAAATAGTTTTCCAATTAGAGGTTTTATTTTTAATAGCCCACTATTAGGCAAGCTGTCACTTTTAAAGTTGATTTTTGATATTGTACAAATAAGAACTACGCCTTTTTTACATATGAAACGTTGCACTCTTTGACAACGCCATGAATTGTTGACAAATGCCGCATAATCGCTTCAAGTTATGAAGGACATTTAGCCATAAATACGCGAATTGGTCTTAGAATATTGTATGAGAACTAAAGGGAATTCAAATTTTAAGGGCTAATGTTTAATGTGAACCAAACCCAAATGTCAAGTTTTTTTCAGCATTTCATTTGACATTTCTCAATCATCTCAAACCATTGAAAGATATACAATCTAGCAACGCGTTAAGGTTATTCAGGCTTATTATGGAAATCAAAATGCATATCGTACACTTCTTAATTTTGTCGGTCAATTTAATCTTCCAAATGTTCGTACAATCTGGAAATTTGTACAAACATTTGAGAAAACCGGGTCTGTGAGAGATCTGAAAACACAAGTGCATGCTCGTACAGCTCGTACTGCTGAAAATATTACTGCTGTTCGCGTTCAACTCGCCATCTTGCTCAACAATTGCACCTCTCACTCTCGTCGTTGATGAACATTATACATACAGACTTGCATTTACACGCTTACAAGGTGCAATTGATTCAAGAAATAAAGCCTCTTGACTATTTCAAACGTCGCAGTAGTCGTGGCAAGAAATGGCATCAGTGGAATATGAATTTTCAAAGAAAATCATCTTCAATAATGAGGCCCTTTTTTTACCTCAGTGGATTCGTCAATAAGCAGAAATGTCGCATTTGGGGGTACTTATAATAATTTAAGAGTGATTGTCGAGAAACCAATACGCATACAAAGTATGACTGTTTGGTGCGGTTTATGGGCTGGCGGCATCATCGGGCCGTTTTTTTTTTTCAAAATGAGCCCGGCCAGGCAGTTACTGTGAATAGTGTTGAAAGATCCGTGGAAAAACCTTGCAACAACTTTCTGTCAGGTTATGTGCAAAAGACGTCAGGTTAGCTTTGAAGAATACGGCCTTAAGCAGACCACAAGTTTGCGAACTTTTCATCGTAACCTACACTCATATATTACTCAACCGACTCAGGAACTGATAATAAATGGTCATTAAGATTGAAGTGCGTTCGCTGAACGGAATCCGCACTCGTTTAAATCGGACCTTGTTTCACCGGAAAATTTAATATTTACTATCGTCAGAATTCGGATGCATTAAGAAAAGCTCTTAGGGAAAATTTTACAAAGACAGCAGAGAGTTGCTTTTCCTCAAATACCATTTGAAGAGATAAAAATCACATGAGCCTAAAATGATCGTCACTGAAAGATTATAACGACGCACAATGAATGTGAATCACTTGTTTTCTATCTCTTAAGATCCTAACAATATTTGCTAAGAGCGGCATCAACTTCTTCCAGTGAACTACACGTGTGGTGTTATTTACACAAATTTAACTTAAAGCACGTTTACAGTTATTTAAGTTTTACTGAAAAAACTTCTCCGACACTTAAGAAAAAAGTGTTTGATGAGCTGTTTGAAACCTGATTTTTTAAAAAATACATATTATGAATATTATTTTCAAAACACTATTCAAACACTTTGGTTTATTATTAGAATCTTCGCAATTATTTCCATTGTTTGATTTTCGAATAAATAAATATTAATTAGAGATGCATGTGGCTTTGAAATTCAAGGTTGGTCTGACTTTATTTCTTCATATATAAATTAGGGTCGCAACGAAATAAAATTATTATCAAATAAGTTGTCAAAATTACTCAATCAAAATGGTAGCTCTAAAAATATTCACTTTTTTCGCCTTGACGATTATTACGGTCTCTCATGGACAGACACCTGCTCCAAGAATTCAAAATGGAATGGCAGCTGATACTATGAGACGATTCCCTCATCACGTAAATATTCAACCCCTTGCTAATGGACAGTGTCAAGATGCCTTGCCAAGTTGTTCAGGATCAATCATAGGCAAACGATGGATCCTAACGTCAAATGTGTGTGTCGGGAATGGTGATCAACTTCGAGTGGACATCCAAAGGCTCAACAGAAATAATTCTATTGGGTCTTACAGTACTGTGGTGAATAATGATGAGCAATCTGTTACCAAGTATCCAACAGACTATGATGATATTGCATTGATCAAACTACCATTCGAATTGATTTACTCTCCTACTGTCAAGCCCATTGGGTTTTCGTCAAGTAAACCGGCCCAGTTGTTGAAAAAACTTGTTGTTCTGCCAGGATTCGATGATAGTCAGGGAAAGGATCAACTCACTTATGCAATGTTGAATGTAGCATCAAATGAAGTCTGTAAGCAGTTTTATGGAGACATGTTCGATGAGTTTCTGAATATGTGCGCTGAACAAAATAGTCGTTATGGCCTTTCCGGATCGGACTCTGGAGCTGGTTTGATTATCGGCTACCCAGCTAAGTCAACATTGATCGGAGTGGCATCAAAAATTATAAATGGTTCTGGTAATCCATCTGCTTACACTCTCATTGAAAAATATGAACCATGGATCAGGGCCATCATGGCTGAAACAGAGGAAATATTTATTACGACAACAGGATATTATGCAAGTTAAAGTTTTGTTTGTTAAACCAATATTTTATAAATTAATTACATAAAATACAATACATATTTCTAATTAATTAAAGTGTTAACATTTTCATTTAATTTATTTGAACACTTATCTCTTAGTTTGACCAACTAGTGTGCCTCTAACAGATTATTTCAATTAGTTACAGTTTTAACAAAAACTGAATAGTGTTTGATGGGGCCTGTGATAGGACCAACCTTATTTTTTTCTAAAATTTCAACTTTGGAAATTAACAAAAGTTGAACAATAGTAAGACAAATGTTAAAACAAGGATCTTAGCAAATGGAATATTTTAAAGAAGTGGTCCATGAAGTTCATGATACGGAGCCAATCCTCCGCTGCTATTAACCTGCAATGGCTTCGCATAACAACACCCCATTTTAGGGTTTTATTTATTTTAGTTCGTCAATATATAATTCATATGTAGTAGAAACAGAAATTAAATTTAATATATGAAGACAGTTTTAAGCTGATGATCATAAGTGTGTATTGCTCATATAATCTTTCGATCAAGGCTATAGACTTCATAACATAACATCACATGATACAAGCGGAACACCAACAAAGAATGCTATAAATCGGGAATTTATTGACTTTTTTTTTACTCACTATAACCTTCTTCATGCTAACCAAATTTGTTCTAAAAAAAGAGGCTGGGATGCGACACACACTGATAACTTCCCATCCCGTCTGTCGATTTGTCTTGCTTAAAATTTTGTCTATATGTATCAATTTTTACCAAATTTGCGTACTATTTTTTGTAGATTTTATTTCATTAAATATCGAAAATAATATTTTCTGTAAAATAAAATAAGTTTGAAGCCAATATTTGTAATTCTTGAAAAGCTATTTGAGTCGAAAGTAAATTTTTACCAAGTTTTAGTATTGTTTTTCTTTTAGGTTTTTAATTTTTTGTAAAAAAAACTGTCAATTCGATTTTTCTCAAAATTTGTCCCAAAGTTGAAAACAATATTTCTTATAAGTTAAAATTAGTAGCAATCCATAATCTCAAATTTTTGAAAAGATATTTGAGTCGAAAATAATTTTTACCAACTTTTGTTAAATTTTTTTTTAAGTTTTTAATTTTTTGTAAAAAAAATGTCAATTCGATTTTTTTCAAAAGTTTACTGAATGTTGACAACAATATTTTTTGAAAGATAAAAGCAGTTTAAAGCCAATATTTCAAAGTTATGAAAAGATATTTGTGTCAAAAGTCAATTTTTAACAACTTTTATTAATTTTTTTTGGGTTTTTATTTTTTGTAAGAAAACTATCACTTCGATTTTTCTCAAAATTTTTCAGAATGTTGAAAATAATATTTCTTATAAGATAAAATAAGTTTGAAGCCATAATCTTAAGTTTTTGAAAAGATATTTCAGTCGAAATTCAATTTTTACCAACTTTGAGTAATGTTTTTATTTTTTATAAAAAAAAATGTCAATTAGATTTGTCTCAAAATTTTATCAGATGACAAAACCATTATTCTTCGTTGCACAAAATTGTTTTGGAGATGAAATCGTATTTTAGTCCTAAAATTTTCCAGGTGACACATTTTTTTTTTCAGTTTTTTTGATTTATAAAAAAAACCGCTAATTGGATTTTTTTACAAAAATGTACTTCTTTTGTATCACGTTGCAATATATAATATAAAATTTAATTCAAGTCTCTAGCGTCATTGGTTCATGAGATATTTAGGGTTAACCAAAATGTTCATCTTTTTTTTAAACTGCTATGGTAAAAAAACCACCCGCGCAATTTTCTTGAGAGCCCTTTCTGCATCTTTCTGCCTTATTATCTGTATAACAAAATTTATTTGAAGTCGATATCTCTTCTGGTTCTTGATCAAAAAAACGTCGCGAACGTACGGACGTACGGACGTACACGCACGCACAGACATCTTTCTAAAAATCTTTTATTTCGACTCTAGGGAGCTTGAAACGTCGAGAAATGTCAAAATTTTCAATTTGACAAATCGGACCCATTACAATAACTTCCTATGGGAAGTTAATAAAGCATGCGAGTAACGCCCTGGGTGCAGCTATTAAAAAATATGCAAAGAATCAACAGCTGATAATTTGAATCCACAGTCATCAATTCACAACCAATCAACATCCGTAGTCCGACAATGGCAAAATTTTTTGAAAACATTGCAGCCACTGTCGGCTTGAGTATGTGGAAGAGACGTCGAGATAGCTTTGAATAACTGGGCCTTCAAATGACTTAGGAACTAATAGAGTAAGAGCCCAGGACCGCCAGACGTTACTTATTTTCTGAGTAACAAAATGTATCGTATAGAATAGTGTTAGTGTATACTATGAAGGTATACATACTTGCTAGCTTGGGCCGGCGGCCAATTTACCTGTACCAGGTACTAAAGGTAAATAAAAAAATTTCTTACTTTTCTTAAAGTCTGAGTGATAATTTTTGTATATATTTTACACAATTTCATTAAAAATTTAAAATCAATATTGCCAGACAGTTTTCGTCGGCGGTAATTTCCGCCAGACACTTTAAAGTTTGCGAAAAAATGAGGTAAGTTTTCTTAGAGTCTGAGTCTTAATTTTTAAACATGATATTTTGGAAACTATTTCAACACCATTTGCAAATAGCCAGACAAATTGTAGGGGCCAAATATCCCCCAGACATTTTTAAAATCTCGCTTTGATTATGAGTGTAAGATCATTATTCGTACGCTCAAGCGAGAGAGATATATGTATACGTGTGCCTATTTCTTCCTTTGTCGGTATACTCTGTGTAATATTCTGTCGTATTTATTTCGTTCAGTGTAGCTTTTCGGCTACAAATATAATGAAAAGAAAGTCTTTCGTGTCCAGATCATGATACGCAGTCTAATTTTGCAATTAGATGGGCAATATGCATCGTTTAAAAAACGATGACTCTCACGTATGGATATTGACTGGCACTGGAAATAAGCTGAGATACATTGATGTTTCAAAAATTTACGAGAATTTAGGACCGTGTTTATCTCGAAGTTTACCAGGCTTTCATGCGATTACTGGCTGTGGTCATTGATATAGATGCTGCAAGACTTCAATTGTTTATCAAGACTTACACTGCTTCCGACGTAAATGAAGAGTTTGTCCCGAAAAATATTAAAAACTTTGATGCGAGCAACTTACCACCGTATAAGACGGAACTTCGACAGCAATTTCGGAGAGCAAATAACATCGCTAGTCTCTGGAATAATGCTCACATGATGACGCTTGGTATATTCAGGCCTGAGAATAATGGATGGAAGTTAGAAGACAACCAGTATCAATTCAATTGGTTCGATGGAGATCAATTACCAGCTTTTGTCAGTGAATCACTTGACAAAACTCAGGTATTTTTCTAAAAATGTCTTTTATAAATTTTAGAGCTATTCCATTCTTTATTACGTTATATGTTTTTACAGAGACAAATAATGCTGATCTTGATGACGATGATTATGACTTAGACCTTTTTCACACGAGACGGTTTCGTCCGTACGGTTAAAATCCGTACGATTTTTTTCCGTACGGACTTTGTTTTCACACATAACGTATTTTCCCCGTGAATCGTCTACGTTTGGTTATATTTTAGATATTTTTCTTTAGTACAAGTGACCACAAAAGCGGACGGCAGACGAATAAAAATCGTCTTTTGTGAATGCGTTCGCGTAGTCACGTACACCACTGATAAGACGGCGACGGAACGGTCGCCGTATATTTCAGTCGTTGAGACGGCTGTTTTAAAGCGTCCGTACGGAAAAAACTTGTCTCCGTACAGTGTGAAAGCTTTAGTTAATTTTATTAGTTTACTATCAATGGCTCACGGATAAAAATCGTACGGACGAAACCGTCTCGTGTGAAAGAGGCCTTTCTGTCATACTGAAATTTATAATTTGCAATTGAGTACTTAAATATGGTTTAATCACTATTAAAAAAAGAGGCTGGGATGCGACCCACACTGATAACTTCCCATCCCGTCTATCGATTTGTCTTGCTTAAAAGTTTGTCTAAATGTATCAAATTTGCGTTCTATTTTTTGTAGATTTTATTTTTTTTATGAAAAAACGGACTGTTGGATTTTTATAAAAAAATTACTGAATATAAAAAACAATATTTTCTGTGAAATAAAATAAGTTTGAAGCCAATATTTTTAATTTTTGAAAAGCTATTTGAGCCGAAAATCAATTTTTACCAACTTTTATTAATTTTTTTGTTTAGGTTTTTATTTTTTGTAAAAAAACTGTCAATTCGATTTTTCTCAAAATTTTTTCTAATGTTGAAAACAATATTTCTTATAAGTTAAAATTAGTTAGAAGCCATAATCTCAAATTTTTGAAAAGATATTTAAGTCGAAAATCAATTTTTACCAACTTTTGTTAAATTTTTTTTTCGGTTTTTAATTTTTTGTAAAAAAACTGTCAATTCGATTTTTCTCAAAACTGTATCAGATGTCAAAAACATTATTCTTCGTTGCACAAAATTGTTTTGGAGATGAAATCATATTTTAGTCGTAAAATTTTCGAAGTGACAAATTTTTTTTTTCAGTTTTTTGATTTATAAAAAAAACCGTTAATTGAATTTTTTTCCAAAAATATAATTGTTTTGTATCACGTTACAATATATAACATAAAATTTAATTCAAGTCTCTAGCGTCATTGGTTCATGAGATATTTAGGGTTAACCAAAATTTTCACCTTTTTTTTAAACTGCTATGGTAAAAAAAAACACCCACGCAATTTTCTTGAGAGCCCTTTCTGCATCTTTCTGCCTTATTATCTGTATAACAAAATTTATTTGAAGTCGATATCTCTTCTGGTTCTTGAGCTATGAACGACGAAAAAAACGTCGCGAACGTACGGACGTACGGACGTACGGACGTACGGACGTACAGACGTACGTACACACGCACGCACAGACATCTTTCTAAAAATCTTTTATTTCGACTCTAGGGACCTTGAAACGTCGAGAAATGTCAAAATTTTCAATTTGACAAATCGGACCCATTACAATAACTTCCAATGGGAAGTTAAAAATTTACAAGACTGATATAGAACATAAATATAATGGGCCTGTGACATAAAACCGTCAAAACATTATATGCGCGCTCATACTCAAAGCGAGATTTTAAAAATGTCTGGGGGATATTTGGCCCCTACAATTTGTCTGGCTATTTGCAAATGGTGTTGAAATAGTTTCCAAAATATCATGTTTAAAAATTAAGACTCAGACTCTAAGAAAACTTACCTCATTTTTTCGCAAACTTTAAAGTGTCTGGCGGAAATTACCGCCGACGAAAACTGTCTGGCAATATTGATTTTAAATTTTTAATGAAATTGTGTAAAATATATACAAAAATTATCACTCAGACTTTAAGAAAAGTAAGAGATTTTTTTATTTACCTTTAGTACCTAGTACAGGTAAATTGGCCGCCGGCCCAAGCTAGCAAGTATGTATACCTTCATAGTATACACTAACACTATTCTGTACGATACATTTTGTTACTCAGAAAATAAGTAACGTCTGGCGGCCCTGGGCTCTTGGACTATAAGAGTGAACGGTCATTGACATTGAAGAGTGTTCACTGAACGGGCTCTAGCAGCTTCAAACCGAATTTAATTTCCATTCGATCATATGTCATTTGGCTTTGTAAAACTTTTCCTTCTGACAATTGAAAGAGCAAGCAGCAGAGAAATCCCATCGAAAACTGTGCATTTAGTTTAAAATAACACGCAGTTTGGTTTATTTATAAAATCAGAAATGGCTGTTTAATTTTGCATAGATAATAGTAAGCTTAATTAGTTCATGAATATCAATTGAAGAACATTAGTTTGTATCACATGATACCTGAACGCTTTTTTGATTAAAAAATTTCGGATACAAACTGACTGAACAATTAAATGGCGCCCAATTAATTTTTTTAGTTTTGAAAATATCGCTCAATATCCTAGCAATATTTGTTAAGACTGGCAACTTCTTTTTAATCCAAAACATGTAAAAGCTGTTATTTGCATAAATCCAATAAGGCAAGTTTTCTGAAGGAAGTTATCTGACGCACAAATGACAGTTTTAAACAATCCTTTTCGTTGAAAAATTTTTAGTGCTTAATTAACTAAAAGTAAATAAACAATGTTTCTATTTTTAATAAAAATCAGTTCAAACAGGTGACCTTTGATTGATTCTAACGCAGTATCAAACTATACATTTTGTTTTATTTTGGAACAAGGACCTATGAATTACAGATTTACGTGGCTTTGAAATTTTAAGTTGGCTCCACTTCATAATTCAATATTAATTGGGGTTCTAGCGAAATAAATTTATCATTCAACTTGTCAAAGTTACTTAATCAAAATTGTCGCTCTAACTAAGAATATTCACGGCTTTCGCTTTGATGATTATTACGGTCTCCCAAGGACAACAACTAACTCCAAGAATTCAAAATGGAATCGCAGCTGATACCATGAGACGATTCCCTCATCACGTAAATATCCAACCCATTGCTAATGGACAATGTCAAGATACCTTGCCAAGTTGTTCAGGATCAATTATAGGCAAGCAATGGTTCCTAACATCAAAGAACTGTGTCGACATCGGTGATCAACTTCGAGTGGACTTCCAAAGGCTCAACAGAAATAATTCTACTGGGTCTTACAGTGCTGTGGTGAATAATGATGAAAAATCCGTCACCAAGTATCCAACAGACTTTGATGACATAGCCTTGATAAAACTACCATTCGAATTGATTTACTCCCCTACAGTCAAGCCTATCGGTTTTTTGTTAAGGCAACCGGCCCAGTTATTGAAAAAACTTGCTGTTCTGCCAGGGTTCGATGATAACCAGGGAAAGAAAATCAACTCACTTATGCAATGTTGAACATAGCTTCAAATGAAGTCTGCAAACATTTGTGTGGAGATATCTTCGACGAGTTTCTTAACGTGTGTGCTGGGTAAAATTACCGTTATGGTCTTTCTGATACCGACTCTGGAGCTGGTATGGTCGTCGGCTGGCCAGCCTATCCATAATTGATTTGAATCTATTCAAACACTTTGTTGAAGCGTTCTGGCAATGGTTTTCCTTCTTCTTATATTCTCATTGAAAAATATGAGCCATGGATAAGGACCATCATGGCTGAAACAGAGGAGTTTTTTCACTTCGACAACAGTAGCGTATTAAGCGAAGAAGTTTTGTTTGTTAACCTTGATCATGGAATACAAAAGTATTTTGTAAACTGATTAATTAAATACAATAATTTTGCAATAAATTAATGTGCTACAAATGTGTTTTCATTTTGCTTAATTTTATTTGAATGCCTCTCCTTTCTTTTAGATCCTCTATTCTGTCTCTTAAAGTTTATTTTCACAGGACTAAGTTAGTTTTCATTTCATATACCTATATTTTTCTCCAAGGATGCAAGGTTCCAATATAAGATTCTGATGCACATTGATTTTAATGTGTGCACATTTTAATGAGTGGGAAATATTGAGTCTCTTAAAGCATTTTACATTCATGAAGTGCGAGTTAAAAATAATATCTGTACTTTAAAGCTCAAGGGTGAACTGGTGCACATTGATAGAAGTTAATTATGGGTGTTACTACCCCAAATAGCGGAAGTGTTCTCGAGCTTAGGTTGAGAAGGGGTACAATACTTCTTGCATCTTGCACTTTTTGGCAAATTGAAATATTTGCCCCATGTGAAATATTTGTGATGCACATGTCTAGAAATGACAGTATTAACAGCATTGAGTTTTCAAAGCATAAATTCTAAACCTTTTCTTAGTCCAATATTAAAACAAAAGTTACATTTAGGCAACGGCCTAGTCACTGATAAAGCTTCGGTATCAATTAACAAGTACTGGGACCGTAAGATCCGGTCAGTTAATTCCAGTGACCCTAGTATGTTCCCTAAAATCAACAAGATATTCAGGAAAAAGAACGACAATGACCTTCCGTGTCTGAAACTCCAAAGAACTGAAGAGAACAGAGACGTACTCATGACAGCGCAAATAGATCCAGAAGAAGCCATCTTTGACGATGACCTTTTTATAATTGAAGATCCGAAGGAAAAAGTGGAGGCGGTGGGAGCTGCTTTCCAGCAAGTGTACAAGGTGAATGTTAGCATTCGCCCCAACCACGACCTGGAAAACAGAGCCCTACTTAATCACTTTTACCTTCGAAATGATATAACACATTGGCGATCTGAGAACCGCGGTTTTATGCGGTTCGATGACGATTCCTTGGCAAATGCCATAATCGCCGAGCAAACGGGACCAAGTCCCTTGTTAGTGACGAAGGTTGAGCTTCAGCTCATCTTCAACTCAATAAAAAACAAAAAGTCAGCAGGTGTCGATGGTATATCCAACGTTGTACTAAGACATTTACCGATGGAGGCAATTGACATTTACACCACACTCTTCAATAATGCACTGAATAATGCATATTATCCAGTGCATTGGAAGACCGCTGTGGTTCATCCTCTCCCGAAAAAGGGAAAGGACAACTCCAACCCGTCAAATCTTCGGTCGATAAGTCTTCTTCCGAGCATCAGCAAAGTTTTCGAAAAAATCATTAAAAGGGCTCTGACTAAGTGGGCTGCGGACAACAAAATAATTCCGGATAAACAGTTCGGGTTCAAGGCGGGTCATGACACAATTCATGCTGCGTCTAAACTCGTTTCTGATATCCAATGGAACAAATCAAAACAACAATGCACAGGCGCTGTTTTGGTTGATTTGGAAAAGGCCTTTGACACCGTATGGTTAGAGGGTCTTTACCTAAAACTGAGCAGGCTTGGCATAAGCAAGCCATTGTTGTATATACTTTATGATATGCTTAACGGTAGAAAGTTTGTTGTCAAAAGTGGCAATGTAACTTCTACCACAACATTCTTAATTAAAAATGGTCTTCAACAGGGAGCGGTGAATTCGCCGATTCTCTTCAGCATTTACACCAGCGATCTGATAGGTAGTCTTACAAAGGCAATTGCGTACGCCGACGATCTAATTGCGTACAGAACGGCCCGAAAGGTTGAGGTTATTAGAATTCTCTTGCAGCGTGATTTCGACAAGATTCAGCGATATTGCGACGACTGGAAACTGAAAATAAATGTCCAGAAGTCGGAGACAATTCTGTTCCGGACTCCGTTGGCTTGGGCCACGAGGGATACGTGCAAGAATTGGCGCAAGATGGTTATCGTTGATCTTCACGGGCAGCCATTAGCGAGCAAAAGTGTAGTGAAGTACCTCGGTATCTGGTTAGATCAGTATTTGTATTTAGACAGACATATAAATGCTGCTCTGACCAGGGCCCGAGGAGCCTTCGCTCTGACGAAACGGCTGTTTTTTAGCAGTCGGCTTGACCCCAGAGTGAAGGTAATTTGCTACATGGCCCTCATACGGCCGATGATCGTTTATGGTTGTCCTGTGTGGTTCAACGTTGCCCCTTCCCAGATGGAGAAGTTTCGGGTGTTCGAGCGGCAGTAGAATAGGTAGTTTTAGTTAGCTTTAAGTTTTATATTAAGGACCTTATTTTAAGTAGTTTTTAAGTAAAAATAAAAAAGGATATTGACATTAGTTTTTGCTAAATTTTCTAATGAATACACAAATAAATAAAATGAATTGAAGTTAAATAGATCTTAGGGCCGAAAGGCATTAGCATTAAGTATTATTGTTTAACTTAGAGTGTCCGTATGGGACCAGTAAGTTAGTTGTAAGTTATGGATAATTAGGCTAGTTTTATGAATTTTTGTCTAGCTTTAAGATAGTCTTAAGAATGAATTAATAAAAATGAATTTGAGAAAAAAAAAAAAAAAAAAAGAGCTTCGGTTCCCATCGATCACCGAAATCAAGCATCAGTGAGCGTGGTTAGTAGAAAGATGGGGGACCGTCTCGAAACCTACCGCGTGCTGTTGTCATGTGTTCTTTCTGTATGTTGTTCTTTCTCTTCTGTCCTTCTGTCTTGTATTAATTTCTTGTGTTGTTATCACCTTATATAGTCTAGTCGCTCAAGGTGTTGTGTTCTCTACTCTGTACATTTATGTGCTGAGTAGTGTGTAATGTAATGTAATGTAATTTTTCATGACGGTCCCCCATCTGACTACTAACCACGCTCACTGATGCTTGATTTCGGTGATCGATGGGAACCGATGCTTTATCAGTGACTAGGCCGTTGCCAAAACAAAAGTTAAAACTAGGACCTAAATAAGTGGAATATTGTAACGAAGCGTTCCATGCTACATTCCTGAAATGGGCACCATCCCCCGCAGCCAAATAGTTGTCCCCGCTATTACTATTAACCGACAATAATAAAGAAAATACCTTCGTACATAACGGCTACCCATTAGCATTGCCAAAGTGGCACAGTCGGTCATATAGTTTTGGCAACAATAAAAACCGCTGCAGTTTTTACTATATGAGGATAAAGGAAACCTACTCTTATGATTTGACTCGATATATAGAGTGAATGTAAGTATAATAACAATGTTAAGCAATTTCAACTTTATATTCATTGCTATCTGGTATTTATTAGTGATTTACATTTATTATAACCTCTATTTTAATAATGTAAAGTATCTTCTTTCTTGAGACTCCGGGAAGACGGTCCAGAAAAACCTTGGCTAATAAGCAAAAAGCATTAAAACTTTGAGTTATTAAAATTTAAAAAAGGAATCGCTTTATGAAACACCCTGTATAATTTTGCACATACACAAGAGAGTTTAATTAATTCAGGTATCATTTGAAGAGCGTAAGTTTGTATCCCATGAGACTTGGACGCTTTTTGCGATGGAAAAATTTCGAAGAAACTGACTTAGCAATTAAATGGCGCCCAATTCAGTAACTGTCAAAGTTTCATTCAATTAGTTTGAAAGTATCGCTCAAAATTCTAATACAATTTGTAAAGATTGGCAACTTCTTTTTCCTCCAAACCACGTAAATGCTGCTATTTACATAAATCCCACATAAGGCAAGTTAATTTCACTGAAGGAACGAATTACAGTTATTACAATACGTTTTGTTTGACAAGCTGTTTGGAAATATTTATTAATTTAGTAATTAAAAGTAAATAAATATGATTTTCTTCTGACAAAAGTCAATTAAAGCAGGTGGCCTATTTTTAGATTTGAACTATATCTTTTGTTTGATTTTCAAACAAACGAGCTGGTTCGATTGTCGGTCTTGATTGGACTTTTTTCACACAATTCTTATTGAAAAATATCCAACATCATGGATGAGACAGACCCAGAGTCGCTATATAGTACGAACATGACAGGTCCGTCTGCTTAACCAAGGTCATGATGTAATGAAGCTTTAAAATACAATATAGTATTCATTCATTTCTTGAATATAATAATTTTCAAAAATAAAGATGTCCTGGAAATCAGGGGTGGAATGAGCTGAGGTGACTTTCCATGAGGGAAAACTTGGTGAAAGTCAATTTGATTATCAAAAATGTGATAATTATTGTTGTATATTTAAAAGAAAACAAAGAACTATTTAACAAACTAAAACTATAAGATGTTTATTTAATGAAATCAAAAAGTCGAATAATAATAATTAATGAAAAATTGAACAATGTCAAAGAAGTAGAGAATCGAATATAAAACAATTATTTAAATAACAAATAAATTAGGTGGCGCAACAGTCCATGAAGGACCAGGGCCTAGTGACTTACAACTCTCAACCATCCCTGTGTGCGAGTAATGTTGTCAGAGATGGAAGGGACCTACAGTTTATATGCCGAATCCGAACGGCTAATTTGAGAAAGCACTTTTCATGACAAGAATTACTCTTGAAGGATTTGTCAATTCCTCGCAAGAGGCAGTACCCGTGAAAAAAGTTAGGTGGCACAGGCAGGGATTGAACCCAAGACCCCTTGCATGACAGTCCAACGCAATAACCATCACTCTACGGGTACACACAATTATTTACAAAGTAGAATAATAACAAGTAGGTAGATAGAACAAACACCACAGTCTCTCCCACTTAGTGAAGGATAATTAGGAAAGAACACTATCACCAAAACGGATTGGAGGGTGTCTTTCTCTGGTTGATCTTCTAACTTCTTGTTGAACTGGAGGTTTATGATTGATTAATGCTGAAGAATTAGCAGGCATTTCTTGAGCTGGATTATCTTGAGGATGAATGGAGATAATGGAACCAGGATTAGGATTGCTTGGTCTTGGAATGTTGAAACTTTGACTTGGACCACATAAAACGGATTTCTTTTCGACCAAAGTTGTTAGAAGTTGGTTGATATGTCGTTTTATTGAACTTTCTCCCCCACTTGCAATGAACGGGATTGTTTGCATTCCAATTGGGTAATATGGAAAAATAGCATCAATTCGTATTCTAAATTGTCTGCTCAGGTAGAGTTCAGCGGGTGATTTTCCACAGGCGAGGGGTGTAGCATGGTATCGTAAAAGTATGTTCTGTGTTTTTGTATGTATTGGTGTTCGATCATTTGAGAGAGCTTTTAATCGGTGTTTTAGCGTTTGTATATTTCTTTCGGCAAATCCATTTGTTGCAGGATGTTCAGGAGCAATAAACTTTTGGAAAATACCGTGGTTTGAAGAAAATGAATGAAATTCATCGCTTTGAAAAATTGAAGCATTATCGGATACCATAACCTGAGGATATCCATGAGTACAGAAAATATGTTGAAGTAATTGTATGGTACTTGAGCTAGTTGGAACACCTTTGATTACTCTGATTTCTGCCCATTTTGATTTTGCATCAATACAAACGAGGAAATAGAAATTTTGGAAAGGTCCAGTGTAATCGATGTGCACTTGTTCCCAATTTTCTTGAAGTAAAATCCCAAGGATGCACTGGAGCTTTCGGTGGATTAGATCTGTTGATTGCACAATTTTCGCAGTTTCTTACCAACCGCACAGAAAAAAAAAAGTTGTCATATTAACAATCGTCAATAGTCAACCTGAAATTTGGCCAAATTGTCGCATTGACTACCAAAATAGTCAATATGACAACCTAATTTTTTGAAATTGACTACTGGATAGTCAATAGAACAATTTTCGATTGTCAATTTTGGGTAGTCAATATGACAACAGAATACAATATGACAGACATGACAATAGAACAGAATATGACAATAGAACAACTTCGGTAGTCAATATGACAATTTTGTTTTCATATTGACTACCGAAATTGACTATCGAGGATTGTTACATTGACTACCCAGTTTTCAACAAAAATTGTCATATTGACTACCCCAGTTGTCCTATTGACTACCGCAGTTGTCATATTGACTACCGTGGTTGTCATCTTGACTACCAAAATTGACTATCGAGAATTGTTATATGGACTACCGCAATTGTCCTATTGACTACCGCAGTTGTCATATTGACTACCGTGGTTGTCAAATTGACTACCGTAGTTGTCAAATTGACTATCGAGAATTGTTGTATTGACTACCACAGTTGTCCTATTAACTACCGCAGTTGTCATTTTGACTACCGCAATTGTTCTATTGACTACCGCAGTTGTCATATTGACTACCTAAGTTGTCCTATTGACTACCGCAGTTGTCCTATTGACTACCGTGGTTGTCATATTGACCACCAAAATTGACTATCGAGAATTGTTATATTGACTACCGCAGTTGTCCTATTGATTACCGCAGTTGTCCTATTGACTACCGAAATTGTCCTATTGACTACTGCAGTTGCCATATTGACTACCGCAGTTGTCGTATTGACTACCGCAGTTGTCATATTGACAACCGCAGTTGTCGTATTGACTATCGCAGTTGTCATATTGACAACCGTAGTTTCAATTTCTTTCAACCAAAGTTGTCATATTGACTACTACAGTTGTCATATTGACTACCAAATTGTAAAAAAATTTCGGATCCCAAAATTGACAACCGAAAATTGTTCTATTGACTATCGCGGTTATCGGCTGAAAATTGACTACCAAATAGTCATATTGACTACCAAAATAGTCAATAGGATGACTTTTTTCGTTCTGTGCGCTCGATGTCCTTGTCAATATTGTTCCAATATATGTACATATCGTCGGTAGTACCCGTGGCATGATGGTAAGTGCGTTAGACTGTCATGCGAGAGGTCTTGGGTTCAATCCCTGCCTGTGCCAACTTAATTTAAAAAAAAAAAAAAGTTTTCACGGGTTCTGCCTCTTGCGAGGAATTGACAAATTCTCCAAGAGTAATTCTTGTAATGAAAAAGTGCTTTCTCAAATTAGCCGTTCGAATTCGGCATATAAATTGTAGGTCCCCTCCATCTCTGACAGCACACAGGAATGGTTGAGAGTTGTAAGTCACTAGGCCCTGGTTCTCTACTGACTGTTGCGCTACCTAATTTATTTATTTATACATATTGTCGGGCAAGTTGTTTCATCTTAGTGATACCCAAGTGCGTTTCGTGAAGTTCTGTCAGAATTTTTGAACCTAAATAATGTGGAATTAGAATTCTATCTTTCCGAAAAATGATACCATCTTTGAGTGTAAACTCAGAATCTGTTGAATTGGCTTTCAGGTCGACGATCATTTTCCGAAGATCAGAATCATCTTTAGTCTTTTCTTTGATGATTTGAGCAGTAACTTCTTTGCTTGAAATCTGTAAAATTGTTTCATTGTAAAGGGTGTCCCAAAATTAACGCAAGATTTGAATTAAATAGAAAACGCCGTTTTTAGTCTTTTGATAGTTATATTTTTATTGACTCGTAAAGTACATAGGATAGGGTTATGTATGGAATAACACATCGGACAAATGGCCTACACGGCTTTGCATGCACATGCGCACTCTTTTGTTGAAATTGTCCATGACCATTCTGCATAAATGTGGCTGAATTTCGTTGATGCAGCGTTGAATCTCCTCCTTTAATGCACGGGTGGTTGTGAGCTTGTTGACATAGACTTGTGATTTCAAATAACCCCATAAAAAGAAGTCTAATGGTGTTAAATCACACGATCTAGGAGGCCAATTTTGATCACCGAAACGAGAGAGTACACGACCTGGAAATGTCTCATGCAGTAATTGAATTGTTTCACGGGCTGTATGACATGTGGCACCGTCTTGTTGAAACCACATATTGGACACATCAATATCATCCAATTTTGGCAGAAAGAACTGTGTAATCATGTCGCGATATCGAGCACCAGTAACAGTCACTGCTTGACCAGCATCATTTTCAAAAAAATATGGCCCAATTATGCCTCCAGCCCAAAATCCACACCATACAGTCACGCGTTGTGGATGCATTTGTTTTTCGACAATCACATGTGGGTTCTCCGAACCCCAAATGCGGCAATTTTGACGATTGACAAAGCCATCAAGATGAAAATGTGCTTCATCGCTTAGGATGATTTTGCTCGAAAATCAGCCGCCAAGCTTTCACTATTTTTGAAATATTCTTTAATAATGAAGACACGTTGTTCTATCGTGTAACGCTCCATTTTTAATAACCCTATACTGTTAGCTGTCAAATTGCTTTTTTTCAGGGTTGCCAACACTTCACTGCACAAATGGCGGCAAATTCAAATCTTGCGTTAATTTTGGGACACCCTTTATAACACATCGACTTCTTCACCAATTGATTGATCAGCTGTGAATTTAAGGTATTGTACTGGAGCTCGAGATAAGCAATCGACATTCTGGTTACTTTCGCCTGGTTTGAATTAAACAGAATAATTGAATTCGGATAGAAATGAAGCGTATCTGAGAAGTCGAGCTGAAGTCATATGAGGCAATGCTTTATGTGGATGAAGAATTCTTGACAAAGGCTGATTGTCTGTCACAAGTAGGAAATGTCTGCCGAATAGATATTTGTAAAAATGAGTAACACCAAAAATAATAGCAAGGGCTTCGCGGTCCAGCTGGCTATAATTTTGTTCGGATTTCGTCAGAGAACGTGAAGCGTAAGCTATGGGTTTTTCAATTCCATTTAAAGTATGGCTTAATACGGCAGCTGATCCATGAGGACTGGCATCAGTTGTTAGAACGACAGACAAGGTAGGATCAAAAGGCATGAGGACTCGGTCGCTACATAGTTCGGTTTTTAGTTTGATGAACGCTGACTCGCATTTTGAAGACCAAAACCATTTTTGTTCTTTTTGGAGAAGACAGCGCAGAGGATGTGACATAGAAATCTGGGATAAATCGAGAGTAATATGTAACAAGGCCAAGAAATTTTTTTACATCATCAGGATTCGAAGGAGAATGCATATCATGTATAGCACGTACTTTTTCTGGAGATTTACTTATTTTGTTGAATTCAATTACATGTCCCAAATAACTTATCTTTTATTGTAAAAATGAACATTTTTTCATATTGATATGGAAGTCGTATTTAGTGAGCTTGTGTAGACATGCAACAAGGTTTTGAAGACATTCGTTTCGTGATGGATCGTGGACAATTATGTCATCGAAATAAGCTTCAACTTCTTGAAGTCCTTTGAAAATTTGACATAGTATTCGGTTGAAATCTGAAGGTGCGGTCTTGATTCCAAAACTAAGATGGTTCATGCGGTAAGTTCCTCGATGTGTTGATATGGTTTGAATTTTTCTACTTCGTCGACTTCCAAATGTAGGTAAGCTTTGTACAGGTCTAACTTGCAAAAATATTGAGAGTTCCGTAGGCTGTGTAGAACGTCATCAATTCGTCGAATCGGATGGTTAGCTTGTACTAGTCGTTCATTAACGCCACACTTGTAGTCCACACAGAGACGTACTCCACTATCAGGTTTCGGTATCACCACCAGAGGAGAACCCCAGTCACTTGCAGAAACTAACGTAATAATTCCATCTTCTTCAAGTGAATTGAGTTCTTTGTCGGCTCGTTCTTGTAGAGTATAGGGCACGTTTCTTTCTCTGGTAAAAATTGGTTTGGAACCATCTTTGAGTTAAAGAGAAACTTGAAAATCTGGAATACAACCGACTTTTTCTTCAAATATTGCAGAAAAAGGTTTGAGAATGTCATCGATTGAGTTGTTTTGTTGAATTTGAAAGACGGTTGACGGGTTTAACATATTTGAATCAATTGCCTTGAGTTCGATACCTAGACCTCTAATATATTGTCTTCCTAGAAGAGCATCATGACCATCCAGAACAATATGTAACTCACCAATCATCTCTTTTCCTCCGTAAGCAACATTAAGCGAAAGCTTTCCTAATGGTTTGTTAATATTTCCTGAGTATGATCGAAAAGCAACTTGGGATTTGGTCAAAGGTAGGTTTAAATTAAGATGACGAAAATCATTTTCGGCTAGAACTGAGTATTATATTCGAAGTAGATTCGAATTTTTGAGTCTTATTTATCACTTTACCCGATTCCACCCCAGATTTCAACACTTCCCTGTTTTTATTTGAAGACCTCTTTTCTTTCTTAGATTCTCTAACTGCCTCCCAAAAATGGTATGTTTATGAAAGTTGTTAAAAAAGTTTGACTATATTTATGTGAACCAATAACCAAAAGAAGTCACAGAGATATTCAAGGTCAAAGGGTTTTTTTATTGTAAAATTTATTTTCTTGCTCAATGCAAAGAATGGAGTCAAGCATTCATTACCAAGTAGTAATTACATTAAAGAACTTACGACGTATTTACCAAGTGCCACTGCGGAACTTTTGGCTTTAGGCTAAACAAATTCATAAACATGAAGTACACAACAAAGTTAAAGTATTAGACACCTAGTGCACCCAATAGCAAAGGTAATAATCATCTAAACTTAAAACAAATAAAAACACTGTTTTATAGTTTGTGCAATAAAAATAAAATTAATTTCCTTAAAAGATTATAAAAGAAAATCCATATTATGTTCCTCAACCTATAAGTAGACTATAAAATGACTAAAAGCAACTCTTTACTAATACAATTTGCTCCTTCGTGTGATAATAAGAACTATAAAATCAAAAAAACATAGAAATAAACTTGTCCAAGGAGAAAGAGAGTTCTCCATAAAAACACACGATCCGTGATGTAAAAATATCAAACAAAAAAACATAAAAATCTTCACACGAGAATGCATATTATTATATAGTTAGGTATAGCTACTCATATAGCCTTATAGCCGATAGGTAGTCTTTTCCTTAGTTTTGCCTTTAACACAAAATTCAAAACTGCAACCACCATGACTATATTATAAAAGCCCTTTGATGTTTTACATTTTCCAAAGAAGGAGTAAACTTAGGTATTCAGTTGAGTCGTAGGTTGTTGCTTTTATAATTTTGAGTTCTGGATAAATCATTGTTTGATGATTTGACCTAGAACAAATATAGTTAGAAATATAGTTCTAGTCACATAAGAGCCCAAGGTCGCGAATAACCTCAACAGAGAGAATGGGTTGGTTAATGAGAAAGTATTGATTGTGTGAAGTTCTTACTCACTTTCGTGAAAAACTAATTGACTGACATTTATTTAAATTTAGGTCTCAGCAGTTTATTTTTTCAAGCAAAGTTAGAAACTATCGAGATTTAGTTGGATAGGTAAGACGCGACGACGTATTGGACTTGAAAAAAATGTTGTCATCAGCGTAAAGTGAGATATGGGTTATTTAGAAATCAACTCCATATCATTAATGTTGTGGATAAAAAGGTGAGGACCTAAGTGGCTGCATTGTGGCACGCCAGAGATAGCAAGAAAAGAGTTTGAGAGAGCGTATCTGAAGCGAACATTATACATATATGTGGATTTCTTGGTAAGAAGAAATCCATTTCAACAAAATTTGTTCAGAGCCAAGAGTAGAAAGCTTAAAGAGTATAAGTCTGTGTGATATTTCGTCTTTTCTGACTTTGCTATAAAGTCAGTTGAGATTACGTTAACTTCGTTTGTTGTTTCAAGCTCCAAGATCATAAAGTACACAAATTCCTCAAGGTTGTTAGTTGAAAAAATAAAATATCGTGCGAGATGATTTCAAATAATTTTGGAATATTTGACTAAATTAGAGTCAATTGATAGAGGAAGCAATTTACCGGGACGAAAATTAAGCAGATATTCAAAATATGATGAATCTGGAACAAAATTGTCATCGGTACAGGATTTCTTGGTTGTACCCGTGGAGTGATGCTTAGTGCGTTGGACTTTCTTGGGTTCAATCCCTGTCTGTTCCATCTAAAGTCTTATCACGGGTATTGCCTCTTACGAGGAATTGACAAATCCTTCAAAAGTAATTCTTATCATGACAAGTGCTTTTTCAAAATTCGGCTTAAAACTGTAGGTCCTCTCCATCCCTGACAACAGTACTTGCACACAGGAATGGTTGAGAGTTGTAAGTCACTA
The DNA here is from genome assembly GCA_920104205.1 of Eupeodes latifasciatus. Lineage (NCBI taxonomy): Eukaryota > Metazoa > Arthropoda > Insecta > Diptera > Syrphidae > Eupeodes > Eupeodes latifasciatus. The sequence goes on along the minus strand of OV049924.1, from coordinate 69,902,667 downwards.
GAACCTAGTTCTCAACGGACTGTTACGCCACCTAAAAAAATAGAATTGCTTGAAGTGGGTTTCAAACACTTTTTGAATAGGTTGGTGACCATTTGAATATTCAATATTAAGAGTAGGGGTAGCAATCTAATTTGCTTTTGTAGTTAACTAACTGATAAAAGAAGTTAGGATCATTTATAAGATTTGATTTTTTAGCGATTAAGTAGCGTTTGATAGAGGTTGTTATAGAGCTTAGTAAAATTAAGATACATACCAAGGTAAAGAACAGCCGAAGTGAACTTAAGCGAATTTATAAAAATCTGCCAATTAATTTTAAAATGTTTGAATTAGTTGTAAGAATTTCAAATTTAGAACGCAATGTTTCTTTTTCCCTGCTGCCTTTTTAACTATGGACACCACTGTAGCTAAGAACCCAAACAACTTTATTTGGGAAATTAAGGTAAATCATTTTTTTGTTCCTTACAAAATAGAGTAGGTTCAAAAGCAGGAATAAAGTTCAAAAGTTTTATGAGCAGGTGAAACGAAATTCACAAGTACAACCTAGAACCGAAGGCTGCAAAAACGAAAGTGGAAACATCATAGTGGAACCGCAGTCAATGCTGAGAATATGGAATGACCACTTCTGCAGATTGTATAACGGCGACGACGAACCGAATTCTGCTGTTAGGCAGGATTATCCATTCAACATAGACAAAAGCCAACATTTCAGACTTAGGCGAAGTAAAGATTGCCATATCTAAGGTGAAATCTAACAAAGCCGCTGGAGCAGATGGCTTGAATGCCAAGCTCTTCAAAGCAGCTAGAGATAATTTGAAAAGGAACATGCACCAACTTATATGTAAGATGTAGTCGGAAGAAAGCACGTCCGATGAATGGAACCTCAGTATTGTTTGCCCGATTCTGAAAAAAGGAGACCTTCTAAACTGCACCAACTATAGAAGCATCAGTCTAATTAACATCGCTTACAAAATCTTCTCTGCCGTAATATGTGAAAGTCTCAGGCCCATCGTCATCAACCTGATAGGTCCTTATCAGAGTGTGATTTTAGACGAGGAAGGTCCACAGTTGATCAAATATTCACATAACGGCAGATCCTGGAAAAAACCCAAGAACATCAAATCGGCACTAACCATCTTTTCATCGATTTCAAGGCCGCTTATGACAGCATCTTCAGGGACGATCTGTATAGTTTTGGCATCCCTATCAAACTCGTCCCTTTCTGCAAGATGGCCATTGAGAATTCACTCTGCTCCATAAAGTTTTAAAACAACTTAATAGAACCTTTCGATGTCAAAAAAGACTTAAGACAAGGTGATGCGCTGTCATGCGATTTTTTTTTTTTTAACATCGTAGTTGTAAGAATAGTGCAGAGCTCCCACGTCAAAACTATAGGCACTATCTTTCAAAAGTCTGTCCAATTACTATCATATGCTGATGTCACATAATGACATAATGATGTGACATAATCAGAAGAACTCAGCGTGATGTTAATGAGGCTTTTGTGAGTAGGAAAGGAAAGGAGTAGAGGAGAAAAAATGGGTTTAACGGTTAATGAGGGAAAAACGAAGTACATGCTGTCATCAAAAAAGGACTTGCAACACCGACGTCTCGGTCAGAACGTCACCATCGACAGACGTAACTTTGAGATAGTTAAGGACTTCGTCTACCTAGGCTCCGCTATGAACGCCGAAAACAACACCAGCGCTGAGATCAAACGGAGAATAACTCTTGAGTAGCAAAGCCCTTTCTCGATTGACCAAAGTGTCGCTCTCTATATAAGACCCTCATCATGCCCGTTCTGATATACGGTGCAGAAGCATGGACTATGACAAAAGCGGATAAAAGCACCTTGGGTGGTTTCGAGAGAAAAGTTATTTGCGTGATCTACGGAGGAGAAGATGGAACGACGAGCTGTACAGCGACGTAGACTTAGCCAAAAGTGTAAAAGTCAAACGACTAAGATGGCTGCGTGGAAACCAATGCTCCGACTCGGAAAGTCTTCGAATCCATACCCACAGGACAGTGCAGTAGAGGAAGACCGCGGATCAGGTGCCGCGCACAAGTGGAAAGTGACCTCACAAAACTTTGGTCGTGAAACAGGAGACATCTAGCTAAGGACCGAGCTAGATTTGGAAATTAGTTCGGACAGGACTGTAGCGCCACCTAAAGTAAGTAGGTAAGTAAAAATAGAGTTTAATGCAAGTAAGCTCCAAGGGCAACAGATATAATCTTCCCAGCTTAAGAATTTTATGACGCAGAATAATTTTCAAAACCACCTCTTCCTTATTTTCCTATTAATTTCCCTCTTCTTCCCTCACTTTTTCTTTCACATCAAATTAAGATCAAATCAAAATCGATATACTCGGATTTCTTTACGACTTTTTCTAATATCTATAAACCATATAGCTTACCTTTATGATATCATCCTAGATCTTCTACAAAATTGCAAGTTAACATCAAGGAATCGACCGAAACATAAGAAGCATTCCATTACAAAAAGGATAACATGCGTGGTATTATTAAGACATTATTTTGTCGGGACGATATTTGTGTGGTAGGGTGGTCGGGTTCAAGGGAAGGAAGTTGGTTCGTTGCAGAGGTTCTAGGACATCAAACAATGTGTTTGTTTGTGCGGTAAATGGTGGATTTTTGGTTTAGTAAGTTTTTACGACTTGATTCTATAAATTTGGAAGTTAATCTTCCTCCATAACGTAATGTCGGCCATATTATGAGTTCATGTAATTTCTTTGTTTTTTAGTGTACCGTACATATAGTTGCCCTATCGTTGACTTTGACTGCACAATATAATATTTACCCTTTAGAAGAGTATGCAGTGTAACATTTTACATAATATAATATGAGTCTGTGATGCCAACCATGAAAACCATTGGCTGTAAACAATTTGTTTAAAAAAAAAAATATCACTAAATATAAAAACAATATAAAATATTCAAAGTGTATAACTACTACTGACTGTGGTGGTTATGCAAACTTATACGGCACTGTGGCCGGAGACGCGGTGGATGGCATGGCGTGGCAGTGAAAAGTGAACATTGTGTGTAGGGTTTATGGGTACATTAAATACAGGAGCTGATTATTGAAAAAGCTTTATAATATGATCACGTGATGCACCCTTTGCGTGATGTGGTGGTTTTTTAATAGTGATTTTTTGCGGTTGGTAAATTAAAAGCCGATTGAGTTGCAAAATGATTTTAAAATATGTACACAACAGAAGCGCATGCTAATGTATTCGGTTGCTTGGTTTTTGTAGTATGGAATGAAAGGTGGCAGGTTGGTTTTTTTTCAGAAGAATAAAATGTAAGAGTGTTTGTTATTTGATCAAGCGAAGCGTACATTTGTTAAGTTTCTCAAAATATCAAATCGATTCTAAGTTTTTTTGAAATCACTCAATTTTTTCAATTCGGCAAATTGTCATATAAGCCATGGCTGGCTCAGACGTAATCTAATCAGGATTTTAAATTTTCGATTACTTTTTGCAACATTTGTGGCCGAATATCGGCAATATCGCAGCAAATGTTGTCTTTCAAGTGGTAAATCGTTTCGGGTTCCTCGGGTGTAGACTAGCAACTTAACAGATCCCTACAGAAAATCAGAAAATATTCAAGCGGCCGGCGGCGTTAATCGCATGAAGTTGGAAACCAATTCAAGTGTTCGTAAAGTGCCTCTACCAAACGTTTATTTATAACATCAATTATAACACAATCTGTGATACATGTTGCGCTGCGGTATTGTTAAAAGCACAGCGCTTGCAAATCATAGTTGTTCAATTCATTAACGGAAAAGCCAATAATCATGGCTTTATAGCGGTCACTATTGACTGTAACTGAGTTGATTTATTGACCAATTTGTGTACTTATTTTGATAATTGGAATTATATATAATTATACCAAAAGCCGACGGAAAACTATAATTCCAATTATCAAAATATTGACTGTAACGTTCTGGTCAGCATCGTTTTTAAAGGCCAATTATTTTAACAACCCATAAAGAACACTTTACAGTCAGTTTTTGGGGATTTAATGGTGTCTTAACTTTTGAAGATTATCGTCACTTCAAATATGACAGTTTTGTTTATTGACGTATTGATATTCAACCAAAAGTGAGCTTTTTCGCTGAACAAAATTCGCTATTTCGATCAAGGTCAATTTTGTTTCGGGCACAATTTCGAAACGTAGTAGTTTGGGAGTCAGTCTATATTCATGTTAAATTGTCAAACTTAAACGTACAGCTGACAAAATGGGCGCCAATTGAAATAGTATTTCAAACTTAAAGTTTTGTACCTCTTAAAAAAACACCCATTATTTATCTAAACATTTAAACAACATAATATTTTTAAAAAGAGGCTGGGATGCGACCCCCACTGATAACTTCCCATTCCGTCTGTCGATTTGTCTTGCTTAAAAGTTTGTAGGTTTTTTTTGTAAAAAGTTGTCACTTCAATAATTATTCTTAAAAATTTAAAAATTACCAACATTATTTTCCATATTATGATAAAACAGTTTGATTTCAAAATCTGTTTTTGTTAACGAGATTTTTAGTCGAAAACCAGTTATTGCCAATTTTAGTAGCATTTCTTAAAAGTTTTTATTTCTATAAACAAATACAAATTGGATGAATGAAAAATTGTTTGAAGTCAATACCTTCTATTAGAGATGGCGCAACAGTCCGTTGAGAACTAGGGCCTAGTGACTTACAACTCTCAACCATTCCTGTGTGCGAGTACTGTTGTCAGGGATGGAGGGGACCTACAGTTTTAAGCCGAAACCGAACGGATAATTTGAGAAAGCACTTTTCATGACAAAAATTACTCTTGGAGAATTTATCAATTCCTCGCAAGAGGCAGTACCCGTGCAAAAAACTTTAGATGACATAGGCAGGGATCGAACCCAAGACCACTGGCATGACAGTCCAACGCACGAACCATCATGCCACTATAGCCTTCTTAGCGTTTGAAAAATAACCCAATTTAAGACGAAGTAATGATGTGTAGTTATTTTTTCGATAATATACCGCTTTATTTTTACCGTGATATTTGGTGCTTCAAAGCCTTCGAGATCTTCACCAAAGAGCGGTTGAAGTGTCTCACAGAATTTAATCATTGAGAGGGGCCACTGTTTTCTTAAACGGTGGGGCGGCGTTTAATGGAGGAAAATCTGGTCGTATACCAAGACTCAAGACACATCACGAGAGTATAGTTCTCTTCACTGATAAGTCCAGGTTTTGTCTAAGCTCACCAGATGGGTGTAATGAGTGTGGAGAAGATCAGTTGGGAGATACAACTCGACAACAGTTGCCCAGCGGGAAAATTTCTGGGGAGGTTACGTAATGGTGTGGGCAGGAATTTAAATGCACGGAATAACTGGGCTGTGCATAGTGGAATGATCTGATCGGTGAACTACGATTATTGAATCACCAACATTTTGGAACAATATTAGGTTCCTTTGGCACAATTTATTGGTGAAAATTTCTTGCTGATGCAAGACAAACCGAGACCTTACTTTGCAAGGTGCATTACAGACTACTTGGAAGAAGTAGAAATCGATGTGATCGCTTGGCCTGCCATGATCCTGGACATGAATACCATCGAACATATTTCGGATCTGCTGGAATAAATGATAAGGAAGCGATCGCTCTTCCCGAGACACTAATTGGGCAGATTGAGGAGTGGGATAATTCGGACAACGCGATCGTAAAAAAAACTTATTCAAGGTATGCCGAGGCGAATTAAAGCTTTGATAAATATTAGGGGAGGCATAACTCATTACTCAGTGATTAAACACTCATTTATTTTATGTTTACTAGCGACCTTCATGACTAATTTGTACTACCTTTACCGTTAATTACAATGAAATTATTACTTACAAACGAAGACGAAAACGTTAAAGCTTTTATACAATTTTACTGTTTTGAAATTTAAAAGGGAAGGTCTTTCAACACAATTCATCAAAATTTTCGTACAATCAAAAATCAATACAAAAGAATTAAATTTTAGTTAGTTTGTAACAAATGACAATATATACATATATATAACAAAGTTTATTGTAAATAAAATGTGACAGTCAAACTTATAAATAAGGGAGGTAGGCGGATAGTTTAAAATCTTCTAACAATAATATTTATTATTTAGAATTATAAATACTTTCAATTTCAATTTAATTAAGCACTAATCGGTGCACAATATTTTTGGTACCTGTCTTTCGCTAACACAAATAGGTTCGACGGTTTTCCAACGAGAAAAACATGGATTTTCAAAAACTAAAACACAAATGGACATTGTTTGGCCTTGAGGCAAAAGCTAAACGAATTAAAAACTGTAACCTTCTAAAGGGTATGGTAGACGGTATTATTGGAATACGTGCCAACAGGACCACTTTTCCTTTGAACATTTCAATTGAAATGCTTGCTTCAAGGATATTTCCGGTGATATTTTTGATGACCAAAGGTGAACCATTGCATAATTAAGGTGGATTCAGATTATGCAGGAGAATAATAGGTGAACCAATCTTTAATCGAAGACTATGTGATGGCATTCCAGTTATATCTAATGAATTTAAAAATTCAATTGGAAAATGTACACAATCATTTATATTAACAACAATATCGATTTATTTCAGCTCGCCTGGTAAAACTGTTGTATCTAGAATTTAATTTCGTCAACATTTTTGGCTGTCAATATAGCCCAATGACTGAGCCAGTTATGATTCGCAGGTAATTACTCTGTAGGTATATCCGGAAAAATACTCTCAATCAATTCATTTTTTCCTGAAGAACAGTGTAGAAATAGTCTGTCAGTTTATTGCATTGCATATTTGGTTGTATTATATTCACTTTAATAAACTTTAGTCTGAGTAACACGTGGCCGACTATGCTAACACCAAAAATTGAAAAAGTTAAATTCACTGTATTTCGTTTACTTCAAAATAAATACTATATATTGTAGTTTATATGAAACGTTTGGAAGTTTGACACAGCACCATCTAATGAATATTTACTCAATCAAGTCAACATACGGGAACGCTGTCGAATGGGATAAACAATATCCTATGTCTCCTGGCTCTAAGCTACCTACCCACCTATTTTCAGCCATATCGGTACAGCCGTTCTTGACTTATAGATTTAAAAGTTCTTTCCATTTGTTTATTTTGTACATTAATTAATAATATTAAATGTTAATAAACAATACTGAATTCAAAAAAAGTATTTTTTACGTAATTCCAAGGTGCGCCACTTTTTTTGTAACTCAGTGTATGCGTTGCAGTTCAATTTAGGCTGCGTATGAAATACAAATTTGAAATCAAGTTGATTTTAAAACTACAGTTGTCAAATAAACAACAATAGAATTCGCGTTTTTTGAGTACTGTACATATTTCACGATTTAATGAGGTAGAACAAAATCTTAAATTTATGATATGAAAATCAATGCCTCATCTAAAAATTGATAAATTTGTTAAATCACTTTTCATCAGTCTACCATTTCCTATTTGTTCATGTTTTTTTAAAGTACTCGTATACCCATATGATTTCTATTTATTCAATTTATTAAACCACCACCAATGCCAGACATAATACAATCAAAAGTCAAGGTCCTGCTGGCGGGTATCTTCATAAAGTACCTATCTATCCAGAAAAAAACCCACCACCTTCCCCGTAGGTAGGTACATAGGTATATCCTCTTTAAACAAAACAAATAATATCTGAAACAACATGATTACATGAGAATGTTTTTGTTCGATATAAAAAAGATACTCGTACTCAACTCATGTTGTTTCTCTTTTTTTGTTGTTGTTTTTATGCAGGTTTTAAATAAAATCAACGTTATTTTTATCTTTTACAATATACTGTATGGTATAGGTACCGCTATATTAGTAACAACGACAGACAAAATGTATCTCCAGGAACCAGGACATTCAGGATAAATGTAATCCCACTATAGCAACATGGTGTAAGGTTTCGCTTGGTTTTGGGGTTTCCTATACTTTTTTTGTTTTGTTTTGTGGAGAGGGTTAAGCTATAAAGCCGGGTAGAATAAGCAAAGCATGGCGTTTGAAGTTCTGCAGGACATGCGCAATTATTTGTATTCAAAAGGATATTGTTATTATATGGAAAATAAGTTGAGTGAGTTATTTAATACAAAAATGAATATTTTCACTCATTTACAGAGTTTGAAGTTGTACGGAGTAAAAACTATTTCAAAGAGAAACAAGGTAAGGTAGTAATGTATGGTACTCTCTTCTGCTATCTGGAATAACTAAAACAAGGATAGTGTGTAATACAATGCGATACATTAATTTTAATATTTTTTCGTTAAAAATGTTAAAAAGGTGAATACGCAAATAAGTAAATCCTCAAATTCTAGTAAATTTCCTAATGAATTTTCCAGAAATTGGGCACATTGGTCAGTACTCATTTAAATTTATTTTTAATATAACTCGAAAATAAAGCCGAATTTAAGTTAGGAAATAAAAAATCTGATTTTCCATACAAATGTTTGTTTTAAAAATGTATGGAAAATATAATATTTTTCTAAAATAAGGTCCAAATCATATAAAATACAGTATCATATTGGTGTTATTATATTTTAAATTGTTTTTTCATTTTGAATATAACAAGAAAAATAAGAATAATTTAACATTTTAATTTAAAGGACTTTCTATACAAAATCAGATAAGTTTCTATTTATAAATAAATGGCTTCAAGAAAAACAATCAGACACGCAAAAATTAAACAAATGACATCAAATAAAATAAAATAAAATAAAATAAAATAAAATAAAATAAAATAAAGTAAAGTAAATTAAATTGAACTCAAAATAAAACGAAATAAAGAAAAATAAAATAACAAATATGAATACAATTAAAAATTACACAAACACAAAACAAAATAAAAAAATATAAAAATTAAAATTGAAATTGAAAACATGAAATAAAACTCGAAACAAAATAAATTAAAAAACATATAAAACCTTAAATTCTATTTTAAATTTCCACATTGCGAAATGTTTGGTTTTTTAATACAACTTAAAAACTAAGACGAATTTATTATAAATTTAATTTAAGAGATTAACTAATTATTAACGCTTTTTTTACTTTAAATAAAACTAAAAATATAAGACCAATAACAAAATTTAAATGAACAGGCTTTTATGAAAGCAGATGTTCTCTAAATATATTATATTGTCCAAAGAAAATAAAATAAACACTTAAAAATCAAAAAAAGACATTGAATTAAATAAAACAAAATTAAAATAAATGACGAAAAAAATAACAGTCAAAAATAAAAATAAAGAAACATGAAATAAAATTCAAATAGAGTAAATTAAAAAAATTAAAATAAACATGAAACCTTAAATTCTATTAAATTTTCGGTTTTTAAACTCAGCCAGATTTAAGAGTTGTATATGAAAACTTTTTCAAAGAACACTGATTTAATAAAAAATGAATATTTGAAAATAAAGTAAGCAAATATTAAATGAAGTTTAAAAAAGTACAATCAGAAAATAATATATACTAGTAAAAGAACAATTTTAATTATTTGAGATTGATAAATTATAAACAATGGCGCACAAACGCGCATTGGAAGCACTAGACCGAACATTAAAAGATCTGCGCAATGACTCGAGATGTTTTGGTGGTGCAATGATTTTATTATCTGGCGATTTCCGACAAACACTACCAGTCATTCCAAGATCTACTGCTGCCGACGAAATAAACGCTTGCCTCAAAGCATCAAATCTGTGGCGATATGTAAAGAAACTTCAACTGTGTGTAAATATGAGAGTTGCATTGTTGAACGATCTATGATCTGATGATTTCTCGAAGCAATTGCTGACTATCGGTAATGGCCGTGTTCCTGTTGACAAATCGAGCGGTTTGATTTCATTTCCTCCAAATTTTTGCAATTTCGTATCATCAAAAGACGAGCTTATCAACAAAGTATTCCCGGATATCATTGCTAACCACAAAAATACTAAATGGTTAAGTGAGCGAGTAATTTTGGCCGCTAAAAATAAAGATGTAGATGACCTCAATTTTATAATTCAAAATCAAATCGTAGGTAATCTGTATTCATTCAAATCTATCGACTGGTGTAACAAACGAAGAAGAAGCCACTAATTATCCAACTGAATTTTTAAACTCCTTGGATGTGCCTGGTTTAAAACCGCACAATTTAAAACTTAAAGTTGGCTCGGTAGTCATCATGCTTAGAAATTTAAACCAACCAAAACTGTGTAATGGAACGCGTTTGGTGATAAGAAAACTGATGAGCAATGTGATTCACGCGTCGATACTTAAAGGAAAATTTAAAGATGAGGAAGTTTTTATTCCGATGATCCCAACCGATATGTCCTTTGAGTTTAAACGAATTCAATTTCCGATTCGTCTTGCCTTCGCCATGACGATCAACAAATCACAGGGCCAATCCTTCACTATTTGTGGCCTCAATCTAGAAAATGCATGTTTTTCTCATGGTCAATTGTACGTGGTATGCTCACGTGTCGGCAAACCATCCGCTTTATTTGTTCTTGCGCCTGACCAAAAAACAAAGAATGTCGTTTATCACAAAGTACTTGAATGAAAATCCTATTAATGAATTAATCCGAGTTTTATTACTTGCGACATATAGGAACTATATGGCAAGTTTTGCATTCGTGCAAAATTTCGAACTCGAGATTTTAATCAAACATGATATTACGATGGTAGAGAAGTCGAAAAAAGTGGGTCCCGCGATTCCGTCCGGTCTGTTTTGTCTGTCTGTCCACGCTCCTACAGCCTAAACCATTGGGTCGATTGAGTTCAAACTTGGAAGTTAAGGTTTTCAGCAGATTCGCGTTAGGCGTTTTTTTCATTTTTTTTTTAAGACCAAAACTAACAGTGGCCCCCATACAATTTTTTTGGTCAAAAAACGAAAATTCGAATTTTCTCAAAAACAAACCGATAGATTTTTTTTAAATTTTCTCTAAAATTTTATTTTTAAACTTGGCTTCTTTTCATAAGAAAAACATATTTTTGTATTGCTCAGGAAAGGTACCGCTCATAGAACCGTTATTTTGTTTCTTAATTTTCTCAGCAACTTATCAACCGATTTCAATAATTTTTTTTCTGAATAAGCTCTTATATCGCCTTAACAATATTTGATTATCAAAAGTGAAATTTTTTATTGTTTGGATTTTTAAAAAAATATTGAATTTTTTTTTTTCAAAATTCTATATCTCAAAAACGGGTCAACATTTTTTTACGAAATTCAAATGTAGAGCGTATATTTACAATCACTAAACAACTGCATACCAAAAATATTTTTAGAACAAAATTTAAAAATTTTATATATAAAAAATTAATTTAAAAAAAAACCGCTCTAACGATTTTCAAAAAAAAATTTTGAAAAATCAAGGGTTTTTTGATTTATAAAATGGCATCTAAATTTTTGAAGACAAACTTACTTTTCAGGTAAAATTTTGAATCTTAAAATATTTTTTTTTAAATTATTTTAACTGTATTAAATGTAACCCCCTCCCATCTCACCAGATCAAATCCTGTGCGTGAGCCCGAAAGAGCGCATTACATTGACAAAACTTTTATTATATTCAGCCCTATCATGAATTCCATCGTAATCGGAAATTTTTACGAATCCCGAAAAACTGTATCATGAAATCCGTTCGTAGTGGAAAATCTTATACAATTTTGCATTACGAACGGATTTCATGATACAGTTTTTCGGGATTCGTAAAAATTCCGACTACGATGGAATTCATGATAGGGCTGATTACTATCATTTATCCAAATTAGATAATGCATTTGGTACATATGTATGTATTGCTTATAACTATAACTATTGTTATAAATATATTATAAATACCAATTCATTTCCGGGATGAGTTGTCCTAGGATGAGTTGTGTCTTGGGATGAATCGCGCGGTTTTTTTTGACAAATCTAATAGCATTTAAATCTTTGAGGACAAACTTGTTTTAAAGGTATAATTTTAAATCTTATATAGGTGCTTTTTTAAACAGACTCTTTGCATACAGGAGCAAGTTCGTGCGACCCAGTCGTGCATTTTATTTTTTTTCACAATCTGCACAACATAGTTTTCAATCATTTTTTTCTGACATGAGTTTGAAGTACTTAATTATTATTTTTTATTTTTTTTTTATTTTTATTCTCATTCTGTATGTATGTTTTCATCATAATTCATCATAATAAAATACTTTTTTGTTTATATCTATATAAATATTATTTTGTATCATTGTTTTACGTTCATCAAAGCCTAAATTAGTTCAGCTAAAAAGTATCACGACATTCATTGACTGTTAGGCGGTACGAAGTTCGCCGGGTCAGCTAGTATAATATAAATATAGAACATAGAAATTCAAATTTAAAACAACAAAAAGTTAAATACATAAAAGGTTTTTAGTTCGACTCGGGGCGGATCGAAATATTTTTTTTTCAGAATTCTGAATGATACTATTTTGAGAGAATTCTGTGTGTATTAAATTCTGTATTTAAAATCACTGTAAATTTAAAACTGTTTTAAAAATGCTGTAAGAACAAACATTGAATTTCATAATACTGTTTTTCGGAATTACTAATTACAAAATGTGTTTTTGATAGTTCTGACTTTTAAGTAATTGTGTATTTTACTACTATTAAGAGTATTTTTTCTGAAAACCAGAACATATTTTAACTCAAAATTCAATAAAAAGAAACATACATACATAGAAGATGATAAATACTATTAAACATAAAATGTATGCAACTAATTACAATTACGAAAACAATATATAGAAGACAAACAAAATGTCAAATTACTGATATATTCATGCGAAAAGTCACTTAAAACTTGAAAACTAAAAACTATGGTATTTAGAAACACAAAAAAATGTATATTCAAAAGATATTATTGTCTTAAAATGCAACGTAGGAAACAAATTGACTGACAAATTGTCATATACATACATATGTTATATTTTCATGACCATTCTGTTTTAAAAATTCTTTACTTCAAATTGTTTTTATTTTCCTTTTAGTCCATCTACAGCATTTTAAAGAAAAGAATTTTGACTAATAGGAATTTTAAAATTTTGATATACAGTATCTTAATTATAATATTATGTCATTGCCCACACAATATTTCGACATCAACTCGGTCAAGTTAAGTTTACTTTTTCCTATACATTTGAGTGTACATATATTAATTTTTACAAAATTTCAGTTCAATTTTATGTTGGTTTAAATTTAAAAAAAAACATCAATTAAACTATGTGAAAAGTTTATATAAAATAAAAAAAGAGGATGGGATGCGACCCACACTGATAACTTCCCGTCCTGTCTGTCGATTTGTCTTGCTTACAAGTTTGTAGGTTTTCGTGTTTTGTTAAAAAAGTTCTCCAATAATATTTTGCATATAATGAAATAGTTTGATTTCGAAATAATTTTTTTGTTAACGAGATTTTTAGTCGAAAACCAATTTTAGTAGCATTTCTTAAAAAAAATTATTTCTTATATAAACAAATACAAATTGGATGAATGAAATTAATTTGAAGTCAATATCTTCTATTGTTCACGAGATATCGAAAACCGAACACCAATTTTTACCAATTTTGCGTACTATTTTTTGTAGATTTTAATTGATTATTGGATTTTTATAAAAAATGTACTGAACGTCGAAACAATATTTTCTGTGAGATAAAATAAGTTTAAAGCCAATATTTTTAATTTTTGAAAAGATATTTGAAACGAAAGTAAATTTTTACTAAGTTTTAGTATTGGTTTTATTTTAGATTTTTATTTATAACAAAAAATTAGTTTAAAGCCAATATTTTAAAGTCTTGAACAGATATTTGAGTCAAAAATCGATTTTTACCAACTTTTATTAATTTTTGTTTAGCTTTTTTGTAAAAAAAACTGTCAATTAGATTTTTCTCAAAATTTTACTAAATGTTGAAAACGACATTTTTTAAAAGATAAAAGTAGTTTAAAGCATATATCTTAAATTCTTGAGAAGATATTTGAGTTGAAAGTCAATTTTTACCAACTTTTAGTAATATTTTTTTAGGTTTTTATTTTTGGGTAAAAAACTGTCAATTCGATTTTTCTCAAAATTAAAATGAATGTTGACAACAATATTTTTTAAAATATAAAATTAATTTAAGGCCAATATCTCAAATTTTTTAAAAGATATTTAAGTCGAAAATAAATTTTTACCAACTTTTATTAATATTTGGCTCAAAATCACCAAGGTGCAGAATTGGCTTCGCTAGCAATTTTATGTCTTAAACCTTGACTTAATTTAAAAAAAAAATTAATAAAATACTAAAACTGACCTGTTTTATGTTTCTATCAAACAATATAATTTATTAATAAACTAAATTTTAAATAAAATCAATATACACGCATAGAAAATCATTTCGGGAACGCGTCCCAATCTACAATCTTCAACTTCAAGCCCAAAATACAATTGAAAGATGTAAGGTATTCAACCCCGGTCATCACTTAATACACCGTATTTTTTATACAGAATCTAGTTTTAGAAACGATATTAATAGATTATTTATTTTTAACTGTAAAAAATGCAAAAGCAGTTTGTCGGATACCGCACAAGTCATTTCAGTGAACATATCGATAATCCATCAAAAATAATTTTAAGTAAATGCAGCCATTCAGTGGAAAACGTCAGTCGAGGAAGGGAACAATTACAAAGCCGGCTGCCAGAGTATTTATCGTAAAATAAATTGTATTTAAATGGTAAGTACCTTTTTATTCATTATTCGTTGAGCGTACATCAATAGCCCGTCAATCCGTGAACGCACTTATTACATTTAATTATTGATGAATTTCTTTTTTACGACACGAAATAACAAAGTAACCTCAAATATTTTCCTATTGACAAAGTCAGATCGCATTAAAGATGGCCGCCGTATAATCAAAGGGCGCGCTTATTTGAAATCGTCATTTCGTGAACGGTCATTTCGGAAACGTTCCCGGACATGATGGCAGGTTCCCGAAATGACTGTTGCGTTCTCGGAATGATGATTATTGTTTCTTAGAGCGAATCACTTACATATATATTTATAAATTTATTTTAAAATTGTGTTACTTTTTAATTACAGCGTAATGGAGACTCCTGATAAAGAAAAAAATAAAATAAAATCTCAAAAAAGCTTAAAAAGGATAGTGCAGCTTATTTGCGGCATAGAGAAAAGGCAAATGCTAGGAAAAGAAAGTTTTTGGATAAGATGACTGAAGAACAGAAAGAAATTAAACGGGCTAAGGACAGGGAATATTATGAAAAAAAAGGCAGAAAACAAAGTGAAGAAAATTGCTGATATGACCGAGTGAGAGAAGCGAAAGCAGAGAAAATATTGGAGGGAAGCATCAAAAAAATACAGAGAAAAAAAAAAGTTCAGCAAATCTAATGATTAACACGCCACTACAATTGGACTTAGCCACAGTACCTCCAGAGAGAAGACAAGTAGGTAGAATAATCGTTCGAAAAGATAGCGCCAAATCATACCGAAAAATAAAGAAGCAGGAAAAAACTATTGTTGAAATGAAGCGGAAAATTGAATCACCAAAGAAAAAGCTACAAAGAAGAGATACAAAAATAAAAACTGTTCCAAGTCCCATCAAGAAAGTTAATGCTTTAATTAAAGATTTCCCCGTACCTCCTGAAGTACGCAAACGACTTCTATATAGCGAAGTATTGACTAAACAATTGCAAGAAAAGGTTGATACTTTACCAAAAAATTCAAAAGAGAGAGAAGTCTTTCATAAATGTATCAGTGGAAGCACTTTGCGAAAATACAAAATGCTACATATGGCCAAACAAATTTTACCAGCTAGACTAAGGAAAAGAAACCATACACCAATTTTAAAGTCTGATACCAAAGTTCGCGAAATTGTTTTAAAGCAAAAAGTTCGCCAAAAGGTCATTGAATTCTTCGAACAAGATGATGTAAGTCGAATGTGCCCATCTAAGAGAGACTCTGTGAAACATAATGGTATTAAAAAACAAAGACGCGTGCTTTTACACACAGTGAAAAACCTGGTGTCAAAATTTGTAAAAGAAACTGGAATTGTCTTATCATACGCAACGCTGCTGAGAGCCAAACCATTTTGGGTTGTAGCGCCAAAATCAAGGGATAGAGAAACATGCTTGTGTGTCAAGCATGCAAATTTTGAAGAAAAGTTAAATAAACTGAAATATGCAAAAGAGCTTAAAGACGCGTCTATTGAAAAGTTCATTGAACAATACACTTGTAATGTTAAGTCTCACGACTGTATGAATAGTTTATGTGAAAAATGCAAAATTCCTGAGTTTGAATTAGGAGATAATAGAGACTCTTTGACATATTTTTTGTGGAAGTCCGTTCAAGAAGATAACATTGTAAAAGGTGTGAAAAAGACTTTTAAGATAACAAAAAAGTTCTGATTTCGAGTACGGTCGAAAAATTAAAGATTGCTTTGTTTGAAGATATTCCGGCTATGAAGAAACACTTATACGGCATTTATAGTTACAATAAATTGAAAAAAGAACTAAAAGACAATTTACGTGAAAATGAGGTGATGATACAGATAGACTTTTCAGAAAACTATACTACGAAGTACGCAAATGAAATACACTCGACACATTTTGCTAAGAAACAATTATCTATTCATACAGGCGTATATTATTTGCGAAGCTGTAACAGTGATTTAAAATCAAAATCTTTTGCTACAGTAAGTGATAATTTAGATCACCAAGCGCATGCCGTATGGACTCATATGAAACCAATTTTAAAAATTTAAATTTTGGAAAACAAACAAATTGATACACTTCATATTTACTCTGACGGACCAACATCGCAATACCGAAATCGTACAAATGTAACCCTTTGGATAGAAACATTGATTAATCATTTTCAACAAGTGATCAAATCTACTTGGACTTTCAGCGAGCCTGGACATGGTAAGGGCCCTATGGATGGTGTAGGAGGATACTTAAAAAGAACAGCTGACAGACATGTCTTCATGGGTAATGACGTTAAAACAGCCTCAGAATTCGCCGATTTGTTCAAAAACGATACTATCGAAGTAAAAGTAATCCCAAAAGACGACGTGATTGAGGAAAAAAA
Organism: Eupeodes latifasciatus; assembly: GCA_920104205.1. NCBI lineage: Eukaryota > Metazoa > Arthropoda > Insecta > Diptera > Syrphidae > Eupeodes > Eupeodes latifasciatus. The sequence continues at coordinate 69,885,538 of OV049924.1, read as the reverse complement.
CCGCGTTCCAAAGTCTTTGGATGCTATTCCAGGTATAATGAACATAACAAAAGTGTACTGGCAAAAAGAATTAGACGTTTTAATACAATTATATCAATACGAACATTTCCATAAAGAGCTAAGACTACCGAAGCTTTCTAGCCTTTGTAACATGAGTGCAGTTGAATCTGAGGAAGTTTTTATGCCTTCAATTAAATCTCCTGTTGACGAAGAGCCCATGATAACAGATAACTGTTTGAAATTTAAAAATAGAGTAAGCATTTATAAATCTGTTAACGGCTTATCTTCCTCGGACAATGAAGATTTAATGACAATGTCTCGTCGGCAGCAGATTGAAGATAAACAGATTGATGTTGAAGTAAATACGTCTTATGGCAAAGAAAATATACATCCAAATCTCATATCCCCTGGGACATTCTTCCTTGTTAAAGTTCCTACTGAAAAGCGAAATATTTGCTTCAGATATGTTGCTACCTGCCAAACATGTGTCGATGACGATGATGGGGAAATCTTAGTAACTTTTTTGAGATCTGTGCATAACAATTTAAGAAAATTTAAACTGGAACCAAAGGATATATCATATATTGACTTTGAGCAAATAATCAGTATTATTCCAACACCATTGATGAAAAAAGAAAAAAATCTGGAATATTATTATTTTGATAACGATATTGATGTTTTCGAAAAATAATAAGTTTTGTTTTGTATTTTAAATATTTTTTAGTTAACTTGTTGTTTTTGACAGAATTTATTGTTGATTTTCTTACGTTACTTACATAAATATATTTTGTATATTTTTTGTAGAAGTTAAGTGAAGTATAATTTGATTTAAGGACAAAAGACTCAAATTGTAAGAACTGATTAAAACTTATAAAAGATATAACTTTGAGTATAATGTAGAAGTTTCACTAGACTAATTTATGAAAATGTTAAAACTGAATTATAATAAAAAAAAAAGAGTTTTTCTTAAGTGTGAACAATATGGAAATATCAATAAATAACTTTGTTATTAAGACCGTTGTTTTAAATAAAAAATAAAAAAATTTAAATATTTCCTAACTTATACCTTATGATATCGATATCATCATTTCGAGAACATTTTTGTCATTCCGGGAACGGTTGATCATTTCCGGGAACTTCAATATTTCAATAAAATACTCATAAATTGAGCTATTTAAAAGAAAAGAAAAAAGAATTTATTACATTGCAGAACTTTTATTCTGTTTCTGTAACATTAATTCGATTATAAAAGTTTGAATATTTTGAAATTTCTTAAATTTTATGCACAATAATAGCAACATTTCTAATTTTTTGAGGTATTTTGCTTGTAGAAGATTTTATATTTATTGTTTTCATTATTGCTTATTTAATACACATACATAATATACCCATGTTATTAAACAAAGCTTAAATTATGTACTTTGTTTTGTTTTTGTTGATTTTATCAAACTTAGAAAAACGTTCCCGAATTGATGGTTTTCTGTAAAATATTTAGTACTAAACAATATTACTACAAAATTATAGAATTCTGTGCGCTGCCCTGTCAAAGTTTGTTAATATACAATTTTTGCCACTGTATAAACCAAAATTCATCATTATAGCTTGCAATTTTTTTTGTCATAAAAATTTTTTGAAATTTGCAACCTTGGTGATTTTGAGCCATTTGTTTTAGGTTTTTATTTTTTGTAAAAAAAAACAGTCCAATAGATTTTTCTCAAAATTTGACAGAATGTTGAAAATAATATTTCTTATCGATAAAATTGGTTGGAAGCCATAATCTTAAATTTTCGAAAAGATATTTAAGTCGAAAATCAATTTTTACCAACTTTTAGTAATGTTTTTTTATAGGTTTTTATTTTTTTTATTAAAAAAAAACTGTCAATTCGATTTTTCTCAAAATTTTACCAGATGTTAAAAACATTATTCTTCGTTGCACAAAATTGTTTTGGAGATAAAATCGTTTTTTTGTTCGTAAATTTTTCGAGGTATATTATAATATTTTTTTTTTCAGTTTTTTTTTTGATTTAGAAAAAAACCGTTAATTGGAATTTTTTCCAAAAATATACTTGTTTGGTATCATGTTACAATACATAATATAAAATTTAATTCAAGTCTCTAGCATTTTTGGTTCGTGAGATATTTTGGGTTAACCAAAATGTTCACCTTTTTTAAACTACTATGGTAAAAAAAACCACCCACGCAATTTTCTTGAAAGCCCTTTCTGCATCTTTCTGCATTATTATCTGTATCTCTTCTGGGTTCATGAGCTATGGACGACGAAAAAAATGGCGCGAAAGTACGGACGTACGAACGTACGTAAACACGCACGCACAGACATCTTTCTAAAAATCTTTTATTTTGACTCTAGGGACCCTGAAACGTCGAGAAATGTCAAAATTTTCAATTTGACAATTTGGGCCCATTATAATAACTTCCTATGGGAAGTTAATAAATTTGAAGTCATTTGTTTTATTGATATTTGAGCCAAAATCAATTTTTAACAATTCTTAGTAGATTTTTATTTCTTGTAAAAAAAATGTTAATTAAATTTTTCTAAAGGGCCAGATATTAAAAAAGTTGTTCTATTTTACATTCGAGCTGACAAATATTTCATTTACAAGAAAAGTTGTAATTGGTTTTTGCTTGCGACATATAGGAACTATATGGCAATTATTGCATTCGTAAGAAATTTCGAATTAGGTTTCAATTAAACATGATATTACGATAGTAGAGAAGTCGAAAAAAATGGGTCCCCGATTCCGTCCGTCTGTCTTTCTGTTCTCACCTCTACAGCCCAAACCATTGAATCGAATGAGTTCAAACCTAGAAGTTAAGGTTTTGAGCAAATTCACGTCAGGCTTTTTTTTATTAAAAAAAAAAAAAACAGTAGTCCCCATACAAAGTTCTTGGTCGAAAATTCGAATTTTCTCAAAAACGAATCAATAGATTTTTTTTTTAATTTTCTCTACCTTCTTTTTTTTCTCAATTTGGCTTCTTTTAATGGAAAAAAATATTTGTATTGGTCCAAAAGGTTACCTCTTTTTAAGTTTTCTCAAAATTATTAAACCAAATTAAAATAAAAATTTTCTGCACAAGCTCCCCTTATACTGTCTCAATAATATTTGATGCTCAAAAATGTTATTGTTTTTTATTTTTGATTTAAAAAAAAATATAAAACATTTTTTTCAAAATTCTGCATAATAAACATAATTTTAAACTCAAACTTAAAAATGTTATTTATAAAAAAATTAACTAAGAAAAACCCTACCGATTTAATTTTTTTTTGAATAATTAACGTTTTTTAAAACTTATTTTAAAATTAAATTACAGGAAATATTTTTAAACAGGCCCTTTGAAAACATGATTTTTTGTGTGACCCAGCCGTGTACTTTATTTTGATATTATTTTGTGCATATCCTGAAGTTATTGTATACAAAATTAAATTTATTTGAAGTTGCTTCTTGAGATATTGCCAACAAAAAAAGTATCATGAACGTAGGGACGTACACCCAGATGTCTCTCAAAGAACAATGGATTTAGATTTTAGGCACCATGAATCGTCGAAAATTGTCAAAAAATTCCAATTCTTTCAATTTGGGAAGTTAAAAATATTTCAACGGCAACGCTAAAATATTTTACTCATTTTACAAGTGCATCAAACAAAGTAGGAATAAAAATAGCAAAATCCATTATGCAGTTCAAAAAACAACTCCAACTCATCTTTGTTTTTATCCGGTTTGCTTTCCTCGGATAAAAAGTATGTAGAAAACATAAACATTAAAAATCACTCAATATTTATTGCACAAAAAAGAAAAACATACCCACACACAACTTTCTCAATTTAACTCTCTTCCTCGTTCTTCCAATCCCATCCCATGGCCCGGTCAAACAAGGAGTCGGATAAAATTATACCATATTATTCTTATACCTGATTTGTTGAACCGAGACCAGGATTTCCAGATAGCGGAAATTGTACTCCTTCTTTTCAAATTTCCAACAAAAAATTAAGTATGACTTAATTTAGTATCATAATTGTGCTAAAAATAGCCCAAATTTTAATTCAAACGTAGCCAAAGAATGTACCAATTACCAATGATTACCTTTAAGACCACGTCAACTATTTTAATACTGATACCTCATCTTAAAAAAAAAAGAATATTTTATATTTTCCACAGAATGAGCTATTATTTGGGCTACTTTCTTGATTCCGATTTTGGGCTAGAAATATTTTTAAATTGGGCTATCCAGGCAGTTCAGAACTTTACAATGGCAACCCTGTCACACTCATTTATTTAAAACTCACTCACAACTTACTAATACTAATTTAAAACCAAAAAGTCAACACCAATACCAAATAAACAAATTGAGCTAAACAAAACTTAAAGAGAGTGAGTCAGTGATGAAATATACCGGGAACGGGAATGGGAACGCAAACGCATGCATTCTTACTTATCCAGAATTATTCCTCTTTGAGGGTTGCACACAAAATTCCCTTTACAAATACATGAAAAACAGGGAATTTCTGTTCTACACCATGTAAAATATAGAGTGTGTGTTGTGTTGATTTCAACTCAAAATGTAGTCAAGAAATTATCCAGCCACTCTTCCCGGTTTTACAAGAATCTCAAATTCCAATCTTTTCGGATTTCAGTTGTTTTGAGTCGGTTCACGGATACGGTTGATCATTGAGAACAGAGCACATCCAGATACAATCCGGTTTTGATTTACATTTTTTTAATTCATCACAAAATAAAAATATAGAAAGCTTATTTATTCTTTACACCCGGCTTTGACTTTAGATCTACCTGGTTAAATATAACTTCCGTCAGTCAGTCAACCTACCTACCTAGATAGACCTTTTTGCGAGTGAGCTACATTAAGGAAAAAGATAAACAATCTCAATGGACTTTATGGCCAGTCGTGGCGGAATCATCATCTGTCTACTGGTGTGTATCCAAAAGCCGGCATTCGGCAAGTTGAATCACCAGCACTAATAAATTGATGGAATAATCCCCATAACCGCAATCCCTCGGCCACATTCACATTCGCATTCACATCGCGTTCCCTCCTCGTCGTCGTCTGCTTGACGCTGCCGGTAGCGGTAATGTTTTCGCATCTCGCGGTTTGACTTTCGTCTTTGTTTGCTTTGCATTATTTCTAGTTCACAGTTTGTATTGGCACATCAACGAATTCCGAATCCGACCAAGACGCAGACCCAGACTGAACCTTTGTCAAGAAAAAAAGAAGTGAATGTTTATCAATCCTAATCTATGCGGTTGTGCTATTTTGTGTACCTACGAGTATATGTATCTTTTACACTCATTCCCGTCTTTCCCTTTCATCTCTAACCAAATCGGGAATAAAAATATAAATAAATAAATCCAACATCAAAAAAAAAAAAAAAAAAAAAGAAATTAAGATAAATATCTTTTGTGAGGTAATTGAACCGTACTAATAGATACGCGTGATGAGTGAGGCAATTCATTTTCGGTTATCGTCAAACTAAGAAAAATAACAACAACAACAAAAATACAGGAATACCTACCTATCTATATATGAATAACATAAAACGTAAATAAACAAAACACTATCCTTATTATAGTGCGAAGGATAGATAGATACGAATGTATCTAGGTATCAATCTATCTATAGATAGATAGATATAAAAATACAAAAAAGAAATAAAGTGAAAGGAAAAGTGAATTAATGTGTTCCTCCTTTATCTAGACAGTTGGGATGTTTATCACGGTTTGTTAAAAAATAAAAATTCGAAAAAAACACAAATTAAAAAAGGTGCGTTTTTAATATCACACCACAGCTAAGTGCAGTGCACTTTGTATCTTGTATCTATCAATCTTTTTTTTGTAATCGTGGTCTCTAGCTCGTGTTGCGTTTCGTTGCATTGCGTTTCTCGGTCCTCATTCTATTTTCAAAATTCAAAACACATCATTTTTTACCTAACCCAACACACACACACACCTAACAAAAATAATTATGAAAAATGATTGAGTGCTAATAAAGTGAAGTTTTGTTGTTGTTTTATTTTATTTTTGAATCCAATTTATACAATATTCAATTATTGGGAAGTGAAAAATAATCAAAAAAATAAAATTAAAATTGTTATAAGAAGACATCATTTCACATAGGTAACATATAAAATAAAGGAGCGATTTAATCCTCTGACAGAAAAAGGAGAATTAAAATTAATTCCACAACAATGGATTTATTAATATTGAATTTAATTAAAATGTTTTCCGGATTTAAAGCACTCTTAGGAGTTAATTTATTTATTGGATTTTTAAGCTTGAGCGGTAAGTTGAAATTTAAACATTTTTGTAAAATTTAAATTTTAGAGAAAACTCGAACTCTTAGAAATTGGAATAAAATTACTAATTAGATTAGACATTACTTAGGTTAGGTTAGGTTGAGGGGCTGACAGTTGGTGTCTTAACCGTCACACTTAGATCAATACAGATCCATTGTGATACCCGTGAGTATTGATACTCAAGCTAATAAGAAAAAAACCCATGTGTTCAGTTAGTCAAGCCATTTAGAGGCTTTGACGAAGTTCAGAATGTTAGTACCTGGCGTACTAGAGAGTTCTTTTAAATCCTCAAAGAAAAAGTTGCCAAGCAGTTTCTTCCTTTGATGGGAGAGTGCGGGACAGTGACACGGAAAGTGCGAAGTGTTTTCATGCACCTCCTCGTCACCGCATCCTCTGCATAGATCATCTCAACTGATTCTCATCTTTTTCATATGAAAACCTAACAGATTATGTCCGGTGATTATGCTTACAAGAGATCGAAGTGATCTCTTTTGTAGCTGCATAATTCTTTCCGTTCTTTGTTTGTTAAAACAGGGCCAGATCTTTCTTGTAGTACCGCAGCAGGTGACAAGAAGGTACAACCTTTCATCGGCCTTAGTAGTTATTCTTTTTGAGATTTCCTGTTTTAAATAACAGGTAGGGGTGCTAACTAGCTGAGCTTGGCTTTCGTCAAGCATTGACCCTAATCTTTCTAATTCATCGGCTTTCTCGTTGCCTAGTATATCGCTGTGGCCTGGGACCCAGCAGAGTCTAATATTGTGCTGTGCGCCAAGAACCTTAAGCTCTTCGCGGCAGCATGAAACAAGCTTTGATTTTACCTCAGTTGCAGTAATCGCTTTTATAGCCGCTCGGCTATCAATGTAAATGGTGATATCAGCTCGTGGTATCGCCATCATTGATACCTTTTTAGCAGCTGTTGTCACTGCCAGGACCTCCGCTTGGAAGACGCTGCTGTGGTTTGGAAGCCTAAGCGAGGCGGTCAACTTGAGAGATTCAGAATAGAAGCCTGCCCCTACACCAGTGTCCGTTTTAGAGCCATCAGTATAGATAGCTATTGACGACTCACTGGAGTATGGTATATTATCTATCCATTCCTCTCTGCTTGGGATGGCAGCTTGGAATGGTTTATGAAAATCAAGTACGGGTATTTTATAGTCTGCTGTATTACTATGACCCATAATTTTATGAAGGATCTGGGCGTGTCCTATGGAACTGTTTATCCAGACTTTAGTTTGACTAAGTCTCAGGGCACTTTTGGCCGCAGATTCTTGAACAAAGAGGTCTAGGGGAATCAGATTGAGTATAACTTCCAGTTCGCAGTTGGATTAGATCTCATTGCTCCCGTAATGCCAGTGCACGCAAATCTTTGAACTTTTGTCAAAGTTTTCAGGTTCGTGCTCTTTTCTAAAGCTTTCCACCATACCAAATTACCATAGGTTAGTATTGGTCTAATTATTGCCGAATACATCCATCTGATAATTTTAGGGTTTGGTCCCCAGGTTTTCCCGAAAATTCTATTGCAGGAGTAAAAGGCAATCGATGCCTTTTTGAATCTATCTTTGGTGTTCAGGCCCCAATTTAGTTTTTTATCTAAGATCACACCGAGATACTTTGCGTGATCAGAGATTTTAAGAGGGCAGCCTTCAATTGAAGGAATTTTAAAATCAGGTATTTTGCGCTTGTTAGTAAATAGCACTAGTTCTGTTTTAGCTGGATTGACTGTCAGCCCACAGCTCCTAGTCCATTTGCTTACCAACGAGAGGGCGTATTTGGTTTGTTCACTGATAGTGGGTAGGAATGCTTTTGTTTAAATTCACTGCAAAAATAGCGCTACGCAATTTTACAAGAGAGGCGATCACAACTTAACACTTTTAGATTTGTTTGTATTTTCACAAAAAAAGATATAAGGTCAATGTTAATGCTCTACAATCGATTAAAGATACTGAATTGGTAGTGGAAAATTTCATAAAAAGAAAAATTTTTTAGACGAGCTTGTTTTATTGTAAATTCATGGAGCACATTTCATTTCACTTGGAACTTAATAAATTTAATAATCACATAAATTTTGTATTTCTGAGGTGTAATCTTTTTTGTTAAGGCTTTTTCCTTAAGATCTTAATTGAATCGGTCAGTAATTTGAATAAAATTTTATTTCAATGATTAGTTTTAAAAATGTAGGTAGAAAAACTTATGAACAAAAAGTCCATTTGGCTGGCTTACTTCAAAGATACTAAGCTAGGCTCAAATCAACGATGATATAGTGAAATGGATGTGATTTTAATTTCATTCACCGTCATAAACTTTCTTAGTCTTGCTTGATTTTTCTAAGGCTTTTGACACTGTAAACTATGTCATTCTATGGAAAGATCTTATGCAGCAGTTTAATTTGTCTGCAAGTTCAACTTGTATATTAGGGTGATTATACAAAAGTTGGGTAACTCGATGTCATCAACCAATATATACAAAGTCTGATTATATTTTATTGAGATTGCAATTTATTTTAAATTAATGGAAAGACCTTTATTTAGTCATTTTGAATACAAGTTATGAAAAAAAACACAATTAGTTCTTAAAACGTCAGTCCTCTGGCATGTCACAACCCTGAAAACCAACCATTAAGTGACTGTCTATTAAACATTATCATTGATTTGAGAAAACTTATTAATTTAATACAATCTGCGATGTATATAGTTTAATATATACTACAACTTTCATAATGCAGTGTTCTCCACTTTATTTAAAAAAATAAGAAATTTTGTATTCAGTTTCATTCGTCAGTCCCTTGTGTGTTATTTATATTTGAAATTCTTGCGAAATATCGCCGACTCACTGTCAAATCCCACTTTGAATTTTAATGTTGGTAATAAAGTTAGTTGCGGGTCGCACAATTTGACGGCCAGAGTTTGGGTTATGTTTGTTGTCTATACACGTGCTTAGCCAGTCAACATGTCAGTCCTATGGTGAGTCGTTATTTTTTTGTTAATCTAAAGTTTATTTTTATTTATACATATTAGACTGTGATTTGTTAAAATGTAGTTTGTTGATATTCGAAATTACAAAAAAAAATATTAGTCCTGATTATAATCTCAAATTTCGTCTTTTTCGTCATTCCTATGGGCGTCAGTCCTGTGTCAGGTATGTATATTGTTATTGTTCTTCATTTCATGATCATTAGTGCTTTTAAGATGAATGTTGTTAGATTTTGTTTATATTGTTTGTTGATTACTTGGAAATATTAAGTAAAACTATGTAAAAGGGTTTTTTTGGAATGGGTAGATTTTGGCGCCCCGTGGCGGCCATTTTGTTTTGGTGACACCTGTCAAATCTTTTCTTATTATTCAGTTGTTTATGCCAAATCATCATGGAAAGTTACACGATTGAACATCACGTTCAAATGGTAAAACTTTATTATCAAAATGATTGTTTTTTAACGCAAACGCTGGGCACATTGCGCCCATTTTACGGTAGACGTGTTGGCCCTTCACAGTCGATTTTTCAACGTTTGGTGGCCAAATTTGAGAAGACCGGTTCAGTAAACAATCAGCTTACACCCGTACGTTCAAGGAACCCAAGATCGGCCGAAAACATTGCCTTGGTCCGTGAAAGTGTACAGCAGAACCCGAAGCAGTCTATTCCTCGCCGTGCATAAGAACTTGGCCTTTTGCAGACTCCAACTTGGCGAAATTTGCGTCGGGATTTGGGCCTACACCCGTACAAGATCCAACTGACCAAGGAGCTCAAAGTTCATGACCTTAGACGACGCCGCACAGTGGTGCGAGAGCGGAAAAAAGTCTTTTGAAAAAGTCATATTTATCCTTTTAAACTTTATGTTTAAGTACTCTTAGATAACCCGAGCGTATGATTCAAAAGTATTTTTTAACATATATATTGTATGTTCTGACTTACAAGCCCTCAAAGTTGAAAAATAATTTTACTCAAATCGCGAACCGTATTTTCAACAAATTTTGAGATTGTTTTTTCCGAAGTTCCTTTAAATAAATTCTCTATCTTCTTAAATAATTTAATTGTTCTATTTTCGATTATCTAAAAAAAAAAAAAAAATTGATTATTTATAAAAGATAGCTTCTATAAGTAGTCTAAAGCTTTACTACTAGGAAAAAATGCGTTTTTTTTAAACTTTTTGATTTAAAAAAAAAGCTCCAAAAGACTCCAAGAAAGTAAGTATGCCAGCATATGCTCCATACATTCATGTTAAAGCACAGAAAAAATCAGCTGCAGATACTTGCAGATGTGGAAGTTATGATCAAAAATGTTTCACTGAATCGGATTTCAAAAAACTGCGTTTTGACGGTGGTGTTTACCAAAAAGTTTGATTTCTTCGTTATTAATTGTCAGAATGAACTGGTTAAGCCCATTATTTTAAGAAAAAATGTCAAACTTTATTTTAAAAATAAAACAAAATTAATACATTGACACAGGTCTGAGAATTTCGATTTTTGCGAAACCATTTATTTCTGCCCGGAAAATTTTTTCAACTTTGAACTCAATTTTCTTGCAAACAACACACGAAAAGCAATATAGTTTTATGATATTTTAAATTATATGATAGAGCTTAATAAAAAATAAAGAAAAGGATTAGAGATTTTATTTATTTTATTTTTTTAATTTTTTGCTAAAAGTAGGGCAGGTAGAAATAAAAAAGGTGTTATTTTTAAAGTTTTATTGCTTTGTTTTTGTTGTGTATTGCTTAATTTTTTATAACCTGACTTATTAGAATAAAATCTCTTACTTAAATCTATATGGCTCAAAATCACCAAGGTGCAGAATTGGCTTCGCTAGCAATTTAATGTCTTAAATCTTGACTTATTTAAGAAAAAAAAATTAATAAAATACTAAAACTAACCTGTTTTGTGTGTCTATCAAACAATATAATTTATTAATAAACTAAATTTTAAATGAAATCAATATACACGCATAGAAAATCATTTCGGGAACGCGTCCTAATCTACAATCTTCAACAACAAGTTCAAAATATAATTGAAAAATGTAAGGTATTCAACCCCGGTCATCACTTAATACACCGTATTTTTTATACAAAATCTAGTTTTAGAAAGGATACTAATAAATTATTTATTTTTAACTGTAAAAAATGCAAAAACAGTTTGTCCGATACCGCACAAGTCATTTTAGTGAACATATCGATAATCGATCAAAAATAATTTTAAGTGAACGCAGCCATTCGGTGTGACACGTCAGTCGAGGTAGAGAACAATAGCAAAGCCGGCTGCCAGAGTATTTATCGTAAAATAAATTTTATCTAAATGGTAAGCACCTTTTTATTCATTATTCGTAGAGCGTACATCAATAGCCCGTCAATCCGTGAACGCATTTATTACATTTAATTATTGATGAAATTATTTTCTACGACACGCAATTTCAAAGTTACCTCAAATATTTTCCTATTGACAAAGTCAGATCGCATTTAAGATGACCGCCGTATAATTAAAGCGCGCGCTTATTTGAAATCGTCATTTCGGGAACGGTCATTTCAGGAACGTTCCCGGACATGATTTTTACGTATTTTGCTTGTAGAAGATTTTGTATGTATTGTTTTCATTATTGCTTATTTAATACACATACATAGTATACCCATGTTATTAAACAAAGCTTAAATTACGTACTTTGTTTTGTTTTTGTTGATTTTATCAAACTTAGAAAAACGTTCCCGAATTGATGGTTTTCTGTATGATATCTAGTACTAAAAAATATTACTAAAAAAGTATGCAATTCTGTGCGCTGCCCTGTCAAAGTTTATTTATATACAATTTTTGCAACAGTATAAACTAAAATTTATCATCATAGCTTGCAATTTTGTTTGTCATAAAAATATTTTGAAATTTGCAACCTTGGTGATTTTGAGCCATATATATAAAGGATTAATTAAAAAAAGTCAGTATTGAGTTATTGAGCATTAGTGCAAGGTTTTTAAGAAGAAAATACTTCCAATCAGCGCAGACGCTAAAAACCTCATTTTAGCGTTATAAAATTACTACTTCATTGTTTTTTTATTTATTTTTTGTATGTATTTATCTATTTATTTATTTAATTTTATAATATACATAGTAAGTAATACTATTTTGTTCAAAGTAAAAAGTTAAGATTTTACTAAAAAAAACTTTTATTTAAATATAACATCAAAAGCCTCAAATTTTAGAAAAATGTCAATAACTTTTTTTCTAATAATTTTTTCTTGACCAAATTTTGACCAAGCATGTATAAGACTAATTTTAACTTGTGTTTCCAATTTCATTAAAATTCGTTCAATAGTTCAGATTTTACAAATTTTTTTCCGCTCTCCCATACAAAAATCAAAAACCCTCAAATTTTAGAAAAACGTCAATAACTTTGTTTATAATTTTTTTTTTCAACCAAATTTTGACCAAATATGTAAAAGACTAATCTAAACATGTTTGCCAAATTTCATTTTAATCCGTTGAACCGTTCAGATTTAACAGACTTTTTTCCGCTCTCCCATACAAACCGAACCACTGTGCGCCGCACACCTTTTTTATTTCTACCTGCCATACTTTTAGCAAAAAACTAAAAAAATAAAGGATTATCCCTAATCCTTTTCTTTATTTTTTTTAAGCTCTATCATATAATTTAAAATATCATAAAACTATATTGCTTTTCGTGTGTTGTTTGCAAGAAAATTGAGTTCAAAGTTGAAAAAATTTTCCGGGCAGAAATAAATGGTTTCGCAAAAATCGAAATTCTCAGACCTGTGTCAATGTATTAATTTTGTTTTATTTTTAAAATAAAGTTTGACATTTTTTCTTAAAATAATGGGCTTAACCAGTTCATTCTGACAATTAATAACGAAGAAATCAAACTTTTTGGTAAACACCACCGTCAAAACGCAGTTTTTTGAAATCCGATTCAGTGAAACATTTTTGATCATAACTTCCACATCTGCACGTATCTGCAGCTGATTTTTTCTGTGCTTTTACATAAATGCATGGAGCATATGCTGGCATACTTACTTTCTTGGAGTCTTTTGGAGCTTTTTTTTGAAATCAAAAAGTTTAAAAAAAACACATTTTTTCCTAGTACTTAAGCTTCAGACTACTTATAGAAGGTATCTTTTATAAATAATCATTTTTTTTTTTTATTTTAGATAATCGAAAATAGACCAATTAAATTATTTAAGAAGCTAGAGAATTTATTTAAAGGAACTTCGGAAAAAAACATCTCAAAATTTGTTGAAAATACGGTTCGCGATTTGAGTAAAATTATTTTTCAACTTTGAGGGCTTGTAAATCAGAACATACAATATATATGTTGAAAAATACTTTTAAATCATACGCTCGGGTTATATAAGAGTACTTAAACATAAAATTTAAAAGGATAAATATAACTTCTTAAAAAGACTTTTTTCCGCTCTCGCACCACTGTGCGCCGTGCCGTTTGTTCGCTGGGGCCTCGAATCGTTCGGAAGAGGACCTCAATTTTGGCCAAAAAATCATCTTTAGTGACGAGGCGCATTTTTAGATGAATGGCTGTGTTAACAAGCAAAATTGCCGTGCATTGGACGACAACAACCCACATGAGGTTCACTAGGTGATAATGCATCCTCAAAAAGTTAATGTTTGGTGTGGATTTTGGGACGGGCGGCGTAAATGGTCCGTACTTTTTTGCAAACGACGTTAGTGAGGCGGTATCGTCAGCAGCGAGCGCTACATAAGGCCGCGGCCACTCAGTAAGCGGCTGAACGGAAAAAAAAATATAAAACATATGAAATCACATAGAAGCGGCCAGGCTATGAGCGAGTGGCGAAACAAAATTCTGAGCGGCTAAGCGGCGCCGCTCAGCAACCAAACCTGTTTTAATTTTTGGTAATGTTCTGAGCGGCAAGAAGTAAAGATGGCCAAAGTAAACATTGAGTTGTTAATTTCGTGTGCGCAATCTCGACTTTAACTACTAATCGCTCCACACAACGAACTCCACGACATCTACACACAACATCTACCCGCCTTTATTAAAAAATCCTATATTTTCTCCTGGTTTATTCAAGTTCATTAAAATAATTTCGGATTGAATTAAGTGCATAATATTTGTGGGTAAGAGTGACTTTAGTTCTTCAAAAACTCTACCTATTTATTTGCTTCCTCACTATGATACATAGGGTGTCTTTTTTTAGGTTTATATCTTTTAAATGGAATAAAAAACAGAGACCTTTTTTTAATATTTACTTGAATCGAAAGATAGTTTTTTGGCATTATCATTATAATATGCTTTTTGGTATATCACCGCCATGACTAATTCAGGCGTAGCATAATTTGGGAGTCTAATTTCCAATGATTTTTTCCAACATTTGTGGCCGTATATTGGCAATAACCCAGCGAATGTCAGCTTCCAAGAGGTCAATCGGGCTTATCGGCATTGACCAGCGACTTGGCATATCCCCACAGACGATAGTCAAGCGTTGCCGTTAAATCACACGATATTCTTTAATTCAATAAATCATTTGTGGCACGAGCTGTAAGACAAATGTTGCCATGTTGTTAAACTCACAGCTTCTGCACACCATGTTCAATTAATGAACGAAAAAGTCAGTAATCATACATTTATAGCCATCACTATTGAGCCAGCATCGTTTTTAAAGAAGTACCAACACATAAAGCACACCAAACAGTAAGTTTTTGTGGAAGTAAAAGTGTCTCAACATATTCTTCAGGAATATTAACATTCCAAATACGTCAGTTTGGTTTAATGACGTATCCATTCAATCAAAAGTGGGCTTCATCGCTAAATAAAATTCTTTTGAAAATTGGGATCAATGGCAATGTTCTTTTAGGACCATTCACCGGATCCATGCCTAAGCTAGGTGGCCCTAAGGCTTCAATACTAAAATGTTTAACCAAACTAAAAATTAATCATTTGACATAAAATTGCCGTCATTTAAATCAGTGTTGCCAACTTAAATTTCGATGTCTCTAAAAAAAACACCCATTACATATGTATACATTTATTGCATTAATAGCCGTATTTTATTGGTAAATTATTAGCTAGTGCAGTAATGGAAAGTAAGTGCAGTAATGGAAAGTGTGAATAAAACATATGTTCACTATTATATGCACTCTTATTTTAAATCTCCAAGTTGGTATCTGTGCAATCATACTTATGTCAAAATCAGCTGTCAACCAGTTTTGAAAATACGTACTCAAGGGATGTGTTGAAAAAGTATTGTTGTTTTTATGTAAAGTTGAATAAGAGTTCAAGTTAATGTGTACATGCAGGTCCAGTCAGAATAGAGTTGAGTATGAATTGAAAGATTGAAATGACATAAGAGTGCCTGTCCACATTAAATTTTTAATGTTAGGTGCAAGCAGTGAGACAGGTAGATTATATGTGAGTGAAAAAGAGACAGATGGGTAGATTACAGCCCCAATGCAAACAATATTCTTGGATTCAACATGAAAGATTTTGTATTGTATGAGTGAAAGATAGATAGATTTCAAGGGTGTGAGATAGGGATGTGCAGATTGATTTTCTCTTCAACGTATGGACACAACGAACATAATAAAACCCAGCATTAAAAATCCAATGAAGACAGGCACTAAAAGCCAAAAGAAGGGTGTGAGGGGAGATTTTGTCCTTCCCCGTAAGCCCATCTTGCCTACAAGCTCCCAGTTGCTGGCAACTCAGTTTTCCTGGGTGAAAGGGGACAAATCAACGCGAAACATTCAGCGCCACAATTAAAATTTCTCTTCTCAAAATAAACTTACACTGCGATAACTGACGCGAAGATAATCAGGGCGAATCATTCACAATGATAACAAAAATGACAAATAAACAATGCCGCGTAGGCGAATGTGCCACTTTCGCGTTGGTTTGGGAGAGCCTTTAAACCCGACCAATGACGAAAGTTTTGTTTTCGCATCAAATGTTTCGCTTTGGGTTTGGGCGAGTCCTAACACACATCACACGTCAATAAATTTAGAGATAGCACTGTGATTATTGATGATTTTTGGGTGGTGTCAAGTAGTCAACGCATTGAATATTTACGTTGACATTGTAATCGTAGATTAATATTTCAAACCAATTTATTTTTATTCTAGTGAAAACAGAACACAAGAAAAATACGAACGCATCCCCAAATAATAAAATCCTGCCAACCTTTAAGTAAAAAATATTTCTGGAACTGGATGAAGTGTCATTCTATTCCAAGCTTTCCAAAACTTTATCTGCACTATTTATATGCACTATTTTTGCTGCCTTATTTATCCGCACTATTTCTTTGTTGTTGTTTAGTGTGTAAGATTTTGCTGCGCTGCGTATAAATTTACCAATAAAAAACGCCTAATATCAACATTTTGTATAACTAAATTAAATTTATTGCAACTTAAGTTCAAACATACAAGTATGCAACAAAAAAAGAATACAATTATTTACTTAAATATTTTAAATATCCATTTTAAAGTTCAACTTAAAGAGCATGGAATATTGGCTTTGAACTTCAATTTATAAAAATCTAATTGTGAAAACACAAATTAAAATTGCATAGGTACCTTTAATTAAGAGTCTTTAATAACACAACACAACTACTTCATTAAAGTTATTATATGTATGTATATCTTTTATATGAAGTTTTTTCAACTTCAATATCAATTCTCCTGAATTCAAAAATAAAAAATAAATAAATGTTGTGGTGTCGTCTTCCCATAAAGAGCAAAATACAGTAAAAATAAAAGGTACCTACCTTAACTTAATGTATACATCCTCTTTATGTAAACACAACCTTTTCAGCTGCCTGTATACATACATACATATGTATATTTAATATTTATTATCGGATGAGTATAAAATCACCTCAATCTATATTTATGGACAGGTATATATGTATGAATAACATCGTTTACCTACCTCCCTTCTATCAAAAAGAGCCAACATTCATTCGAAGTTGATTTTGATTTCTGACAAACAATACAAAGTGAGTAATGAAAAAGAGGTGAACAAACTTCCGAATACAATACCTTTTAAGTATAAGCTATAGGGTATAGCGCCCCTATCCTATATAGTGTTATTTGTAGGTATAAACATTGGCAGTTCTATTAATTAATTTGCAATCCCTTATGCTGTGTTATCCTTTAGCAAACTTGAAATTATACAATATACGAGTATTATAAATTGTAGATATAAATGTATCTAGATGAATGTATACCTGGTTATATTGTACCTACCTACAACTTAGGTATATACTTAATGCACTCTGAGCTGATTAATGTTTTTTGTTTGAATTTACGAACACAAAAGAGAGTGCATTTAATAATTATTTTATTGCTGTGGACAAAGGTTGATTCCTAGTTCCTACTCGAAAAATATTGAAATTCAAAAAATGTTGGAAAAATTGTGTACATGAAATAATGTAAGATAACGACAGAGGTTATTTTGGCTGTAACATGAGAAAACGATATTAAATTAATAATGAAAATTGACATATGTTTGGTTTTCAATCCTTCAACTTATGCCTATTAAATAATTTTTACGACAAATTAAATTTTTTTCAAATTTTCTGTTGACAAGTATTTATATGGCAAAAGGTGGAAAAGTTAGTCAGTAAACGCGTTCAGACTAAATATACATTTTACTACGAAATAAATTAAATATCGATGAAAATTAAATATCATTTAAATAAAATTTTCAAAAAATCCCACCTTAACTAAAGATGTTGTTCATAGTTTTGTTTTGGAGATTCCAACAATTTTAAATCATTCCCCTTGAAAGGTTCAAGTTTTTCTAAGGAAAACATTGAAGATGATTTTATCTTCACTAATATTATAAAGAGGAAAGATTTGTATTTTTGTATGTAAAGAATAAAATCAAAAAGTACTGGACCGATTTTAATTATTCTTTTTTCATTAGAAAGCTACATTATCTGTACCTTTATATTTTATATCTACCCGTGCGAAGCCGGGACGGTCCGCCAGTTTTCTTTAAATTAGTTATTTTGTAAGTACACTTGGGCGTATACGTACTTTTTTCTTTAATTTTATTTAAACTCATTTTTATAAATTTAAACAATAAAAGCGCGTTCTTTAATGTAATGATGAAGAAATGAATAGAATGTTGACTCTTATAGAGTTTTCATATAAGTTTTCATTAGTACATTCAAAAAACAAAAAGTATTTTTCAGAGAAATCAAACAATGTTTATTTCATTGTAGTAAGGAAGGTATGTGGTCCCCGTGGCATGATGGTTAGTGCATTGGACTGTTTAAGGCCGAAAGACATTTGAATTAAGTATTATTGCTTAACTTAGAGTGTCCGTATAGGACAAGTAAGTAAGTTGTAAGTTATGGATAATTAGGCTATTTTTATGAATTTTTGTCTAGCTTTAAGATAGTTTTAAGAATGAATTAATAAAAATGAATTTGAAAAAAAAGTGCGTTGGACTGTCATGCTAGAGGTCTTGGATTCGATCCCTGCCTGTGCCATCTTATTTTTTTTTCACGGGTACTGCCTCTCGCGAGAAATTGACAAATTCTCCAAGAGTAATTCTTGTCATGAAAAGTGCTTTCTCAAATTAGCCGTTCAGATTCGGCTTAAAACTGTAGGTCCCTTCTATTCCTGACAACATTACCCGCACAGAGGAATGGTTTAGAGTGATAAGTCACTAGGCCCAAGCTCTCAACGGACTGTTGTACCACCTAATTTATTATTTATTTATAAGAAAGGTATGATATTTCCAACCAAAAACGATAACAGTTGAATGTTTAACACTGCACCACACCCTTGTGATGAAATTTTCCATAAATAATTCACATATTTGCCGCTGTATTTTCCCAAAAGCTTCAAGATTTCCATATTAAGAGTCTTGAATTGTTTGTCAATCATTTTCATAGATATTATCTGTGTTCAAAGACAATAGTCTTAAGGTTATATCACAAGGTCTCGAAGATTGTCAAATTGTGTTTGAAAATTGTCAAATTGTGTTTGAAGATTGTCAAATCGTGTTCATGGTTGTGCGATCTATCCACCTTAGCAATTATAGTCCAAGGCCCACATTAGGAAGTTACACGTTGAGGTTTTTCAACAATCATTCTTGAATTTTCTGATCCTGAAATGTGACAATTCCGGTTATCAATGTATGTTGGTTTTGCTGTCCGTTATAATAATGGGCATCAGCACTCGTTTAAATACTCTGTCATTTTTGTCCATTTCAAAGGCCCAATCAGAAAAGATACAACGTTGCTGATAATCAGCTGGAGTTCTTGCCTGGACTGTTATTTAAAGCCTTAAGACCTGAGCATTAATGAAAATTATTTGAGGAAAACTTAACTACAAAGAACGACAAGAAATCGATAAACATGGATTTACGTCAACATTTCGGACTACAACAGAAATACAGAGTCCGACAGTGAGGTATAGAAGATTTGAACGAGGTTTTCAAGCGATCTGGGGCAAACCGTATTGTTTCGAGATGCCATTTTAGTAACCATGGAGACGTGGTAAATTAAGCATCTTGTGTTTATTTACAACAAGTTCAAAGCGTTCATTGAAACGGGGCGTTTGGTCATAAAAACACAGAGACGATTTCGAAATCATTTTAATATCGACTTTCACAGAACTGGTTTTTTGAGACCTGGAACTGTGCGAGAAGGTCGTCGAAAGGAAGGTTATAGGTTAGGTTAAAGTGGCAGTCTGTGATGGAGTAGGACACACTTGGGCCAGTTTAATGGCCCATTGTGATACCACATGAATCTTGAACCTGTCTTCTAAGATCAATGAAAACAGTTTGAGTCCATTACGTAACGTGAAAGAATGATTATGTTAATATGATTGAGATCGTTATAGAAGAATCTCCTAGGTACGTCTTGCATTTTTGAGCTACAGCAGAACATGTACCGATAAGCTGAAGAACTGTTTCCTCCTCTTCCTCATTCATACAGATTCTGCAAAAATGACTTGAGAATACGCCTAGCCGCGTGGCGTGCTTTCCTATTAGCCAGTGTCCGGTTATGACACAGTTATGATCGAAAAGCAAGGACTCAAGAAAATAACGAAGAAGTGCGTTAAGCTGTTGAAGCCAGACCTCATGGATATACTGACGTCAGACCGCTCAGTTCGACGAATTTTGCACTTTCATCCATACAAGATGATGGTTGTCCAAGAATTGCAGCAAACCAACTACGGCAGACGGATGAGGTTTTGCAAAGGCAATGTTGGCAATCTTAACGGATGACACCGTTCGTTTATCAGGAATGGTTAACAAACAAAACTTCCATAATTGGGCCTCTGAAAATCTACAAGAGCTCCATGAACAACCTCCCATAGTGATTGTTTGGTGTTGCATTAGTCGAAACTTCATTTTTGGTCCGTTCTTTGTCACCATGTGAACACTTTTTATGGGGCTTCTATAAGCACGAGTATACACAAACAAAACACATAAACTCAAATCCCTAAATGAGACAATAACCCAAGACATTCGAGCAGTTACACGTCAAATGCTTCAGAGTAGTATGCAGAACTTCTCACAACGTCTGCAGAAATTTTTTGACAAAAAGGGACAAAACTCGACTGATGTGATTTTTCATTCGTAATTATTTTTTGACTGTGTTTTTAATGAAAACATCTAAATTCTAAAGAATTCATTCAAAAATAAAGTTTGAGTTTTGCTGAAAAAATTATTGTATAGCAATTTTTTAAAGTCTTCCATACCTCGCTGACGGACCCTGAATTATTTGTTGTTTTTGAGTTACGCACACGATTTCACTCATCTAACTTTTCCAACAGTTTCTCACCACTTTCACTATTGTTTCACGGAAAATGTGCTTCATGAGACGAAGCAAAATTATGGCACCGTTTTTACTAAGTTCTTACTTGTCAAAAGATGACTCTTTAAAACATGTAGACTAAATAAATAATAACTTTTTGCAAAATAGAACAAAATAACTACGAAATTTCAGCAAATCGTATTAATTTTGTGCCTAGTGACTTACAACTCTCAACCATTCCTGTGTACGAGTAATGTTGTCAGGAATGGAGGGGACCTACAGTTTTAAGCCGAATCCGAACGGCTAATTTAAGAAAGTACTTTTCATGACAAGAATTACTCTTGGAGGATTTGTCAGTTCCTCGCAAGATCGCAAGAGGCGTACTGCCGTGAAAAAAACTTTAGATGGCACAGGCAGGGATCGAACCCAAGACCTCTGGCATGAAAGTCCAACGCACTAATCATCACGGAACGGGTACTATTTGTTCAGGATTAACTTTAACTTCATTTTGAGCTATGTTTTTCTTAAGAATATTTTTATATCTTTCTCATGAGACTTCTTAATGATATTCCTCTTCTATCTACATATATACGTAATAGGCACCTTTTTATTTCCTCGACTTCTCATTCTCATGCTCCTAGTTCATCTCTTTTTCTTTTGAGAAGTGAATTCTTAATTTGCCTCCTAGCACAAACTAGTTCCGCGATATATCTTTAGACTTTATCATTTAAGTCACTGAAAGGCTCACCGCCTTAAGGCTTAGCCAAGTTAAGATAGATAGGTAACCATATTATCAAAAAAACCGCATGACAAGTATGCAATTAGCTATGCCAAGCCTAATGCTGCTTTTAAGGTATAGATTATCCAGGTTTCACGATGTATCCTTTTCGCCATCGTAACGTTATAAATATTTAATGAATTCCTTTGCTTTTTTCCAGAATGTAAAACTTGTTCCCATGCAGTATCTACCTAACCTATACATGACTACCCCAAACCTTATTTCGTCTAATCGTCGTCGTTAGTTCTTTTATTCATTATGGCAATGGTTTGAAAAAATAAAACATAACTCGACAACCAAGAGACAATGCGGTTTTTGCCCTCATTCAAAAAGAAGAAGAATAACCCAAAACATTCACAACTCTATAAATATAAAACTAATAATAATACCATTCATAGTCTGGGTCAGATAAAAGGAACCTTCTTCTTTATGATTTATGACAACAAAAGATATTTTTATAAATATTCTTTTTTCTTCTCCTTGTTGCTGTCCCCTTTCGTTTATACATACATACGTATCCTTCAGAGTAGTTCGCTATAATATCGTCATTCATTTCGTTTTCATCCTAAAATTATGAATCATTTTTGCATTTTTCACATCATCATTCTCTAAATGGATAATCTTTGTCATATACTCTTATATAAAACTTATATAAGAAAAAGGACAATAGAATCCTTTTTGTTTTCTTCTTTCTTACACTTCTTCATCTAATAATTTTGTTATGCAGAGCAAAAAAAAGAATTGCAAAGAAAAAATCATAAAAATACCAAACTTTTCCTTTTCAATTTCAATTAATTTCCCAAGTCATCTGTGATCAAACTTGGACTGCTCGGCTTGTTTAAGCGAGAAAAAAAGGACATAGGTTTAGGTTTATAAGGACATTCCATCTAGAATAGTAGGGAGACGATTGAATTATATAGATATGAATACCTACCACTTTGCCATTCTCCGGTCGGGAGACGGGAATAAAAACGGGACGGGATAGAAAGTTTTTTGACGTTCTTTTTCTGTGAGCGAAATTTTTGATATTTTTGTTTTGTTTTTGGAAAATGTCGTCTAGGATGTGGTTTCTTACTTCGTTCCTCCTTTGTCGTTTTACGTTTATTTTCTCCCATTCGATTGCAGCTTTTGTGTCGCAAAGTTGGTTTGGTGAGTGTAATGTATGTGCCCGTGATACCAATTGTACTTGCTTGTAACCTACTATAGCCGATGCCGTTGGCCACCGCCATCCACTGCCGCTGGCACCAACACAGTGGAGCTGCCGCCATAGTCGTATGTTTCAGTTTCCAGCAAATGAGCGTCAGGCTTGCCATGTTGTGCTATCTGTCAAAAATTGAGCTATATTTTTTCAAAATGCTAGACATCAATTTCAGTACGTCAGCCCAATCACAATTCAGCTCTAGACTGAGCTATATTGAGCTATTTATAGTTAATTGGGATATTTTTATACAAAAAATTTCGGATAATCATTTCGATATGAAAGCCCAATCACAATTGAGCTATAAGTAGTCACATTGAGCTATATTGGGCTATTTATCGGAAATTGAGCTATCTTTTTACAATATTTCTGAACACAATTTCAGTATGACAGCCCAGTTTTAAATTGAGCTATATTGAGCTATTTATTGAAAATTGGGCTATTTTTATACAAAATTCTGGACAATCATTTCAATATGACAGCCCAATCACAATTGAACTATAAATAATCATATTGAGCTTTATTGGGCTATTTATCGGAAACGAGCTATCTTTTTCCAATATTCCTGAACACAATTTCAGTATGACAGCCCAATCACAATTCAGTTTTTAAGTGAGCTATATTGAGCTATTTTTCGAAAATTGGGCTATTTTCAAACAAAATTCCGCACAGTCATTTTAATATGACAGCCCAATTACAATTGAGCTATAAATAGTCATATTAAGCTACATTGGGCTATTTTTCGAAAGTTCGGATATCTTTTTAAATAATTCGTGAAAACAACTTTAGTATGACAGCCCAACCATGATTAGGATATAAAAAGCCAGATTGAGCTATTTATCGGAAATTGGGTTATCTTCTTTTAAAATTCCTGACAACAATATTATAAAGACAATTGAGGTATAAATAGTCATATTGAGATATATATTGAGCTATTTATAGGAAATTCGGCTAACTTTTTCTAAAATTCAATAAATAAATTAGGTGGCGCAACAGTCCGTTGAGAACTAGGGCCTATAACTCTCAACCGTTCCTGTGTGCGAGTAATGTTGTCAGGGATGGAACAATATTAGAATGACAGCCCAATTACAATGAAGGTATAAATAGTCATATTGAGCTAAATGTTTTGAGCTATTTATAGGAAATTGGGCTAAGCTTTTCTAAAATTACTAATAGTAATATCAGTATGTCAGTCCAATCACATTTGAGCTATAAATAGTCATATTGAGCTACATATATTGCGATATTTATCGGAAATTGACCTATCTTTTTCAAAAATTAATGACAACATTTTCAGTATGACAGAACAATAACAATTGAGCTATAAATAGTCACATTGAGTTAGATTGGGCTATTTATCGGAATTTGGGCAATTTTTATTTCGCATATTCCTAAACACAATTTCAGTATGACAGCCCAATCACAATTCAGCTTTAAAGTGAGCTATATTGAGCTATATATCGTAAATTGGGCTATTTTCAAACATAATTCCGCACAATCATTTCAATATGACAGCTCAATGACAATGGCAGCTCTTTTGGGCTATTTATCGGAAATTCTGCTACATTTTTCCAAAATTCCCGAAATCAATTTCAGTTTATCATGCATTATTTTTGGATGTTGCTTGGATGTTGAGCTACAAATATTTTTAAATTGGGTTCATTAACTTATTCGTGACATGGTAACCCTATGCCGAGGATAAGAACCTGGAAACGGACTTGCTTTTGATGCAGACTACGTTCGTAGTCTACGTTGTTGTCTTTCCGTTTCTTAATCCTGTTTTTTCCTTTTTTTTCATTTTATTTTGTTCTGTTTGTACTCATGTGTGTTTTTTTTCATTTTCTTTATTTTGTTGCTTCTTTCTGTTGGCATTGCCATAAATTTTCAATCCTTGTCTTGGCTTTAATGCATGGCGTAATGCACTTAAGAAGAGTATGGTGTTGCTGATGTTGTTGTCGTTTTTGTTTTTTGTTTTATTCTTTTATTTTGTTTTTGGGAGGTGGGGGGGTTAGTAAAAGAAAAGGTAGGTAGGTACAACGAAGAGAAATTCCCTTTTTTTGTTTTGAAATTTTATTTGGGAAATCCACTTGGAAAATTATCAATAAAAACAAAAAACATAAATAAGAGTTCCTTGTTTTTCTTTTGTAGCTTTCCTTATTTTCTTTTGTTTTAACTTTGCACACTTATTCTCCTGGAATTTTCCCATTTTTTTTTTCTCCTTCCTTTTCTGAAGGGAGTGTTCTGTTCTATGTTTTGCAGTAAACACCAGGATAGCATAGCGACCAAAAATTGAAGCTAAAAAATCTATGCTTGGAGCTTTTTCAATTATTCCCACTTTTGGCAGGGAATAAATGTTGGTAGGTTAGGAACATACGTACCTAGGTATTTTTGGAATGTTGTGTTTCCGTTCTAAAAGAACAAAAAGGCTGGAAGAAAAGTAAAAATGTTCTTTCATTACTGATGTGACTTAGAAGGCCAACAATGCTTCCTCTATGAGGTGCTTTGTTT
The DNA here is from genome assembly GCA_920104205.1 of Eupeodes latifasciatus. Classification (NCBI taxonomy): domain Eukaryota; kingdom Metazoa; phylum Arthropoda; class Insecta; order Diptera; family Syrphidae; genus Eupeodes; species Eupeodes latifasciatus. The sequence continues at coordinate 69,859,992 of OV049924.1, read as the reverse complement.
CTGTTGTTGCCAACATTTAGTTAGGACAGCATGTGAAATAGGTGTTTGGCTTTGGGATACTTCATCAGGACTCCTTTATTCATGGTAAGAAGTAATGTGACGTACGTAAATATACACAGGTATACCGACTTGCATAAATGTTGTTCATTTTTAGGTCGACGACTTATGGTTTTTTAAGACTTTTATTTTTTCTAAAGAGGACATTGAAATATGAAATAGGTTGATGTTTTTATTTTGGAATACGACCATACCAACTTGAGGTGTTAAGTTTTGAGTGTTTGCATGAAAACACTATTATTCTTTTTCTATCTGTTGAGTGCCTGTGGCTTATTTGTGTTTGACCTTTTAATGAGAAAAAAGTACCTATCAAAGGACCAACCTCCTGTTTCAGTAATTAATCTTATTTAACATTTCAATTACTAGGTATTTTAGAAACACCGTTTGCAATGGACTCTTTTGACGTCCCTTTATTTCCAGCTTTCAATAATTTGTTTTTTAATTACAAAATGTCTGTCTTTCTTTCTACGCATTTTTAAGTGTAAGTGAGAGTTGGATTTGAAACTTCAAAGTGATTCGCCTCTAAAGAGTCCAATGTGAACAAGAATCAAAACCTATTTCCAATAAAATTATGTAACCTGCCTTGCTGGACCAATTTGACAGTTCTAAATGAACATTAGGGATGTTTTGGAGTTCCAAATTGTTGAAAATACAATTGATTCGGTACTTTTGTTTTTAAATTCAAATGCAGAAAGGAAACTGTCATTTTGTAAGGTTCAGCTTTCAAAAGTTTTCAAAATTATGAAACAGATCTTTTTTAGGAACTCATTGTTTAGTGAAACGTCAAACTAAAATTAATGTGATGGAGATGATTTCAACAGAAATGACTTTTGAATTTGAATTTGAATGTTTTTGATTGCTGTTTCATTAGATGTGTTCGTTTACGATGAAGATTCAAAGCTTTGATTTCATAACTTTCTTAGTATTTGACTGTTTGTTTAAGAAAACTCAATTTTTACTTTGTTGTAAAAAGCTGTTTATCAATATCATTTTTGGTGTTTTATAGGGTTTGACACACTTGTTTTTAGTTTAATGGATGAAACTTCAAAACCGGTCAATTCAAATTCAAGAATTCAAGAACAAGAACGTCTCTTTTAACTATCAAGCCAGAAAAGAAAGAAGTCTCAAGTGAGTCGCCATAAAATAGTAAAATGTGAAAATTGTCATTGATTGACAGATGTCATAAGAAATAAAAGATGGATTTTAGGACATTTAGCTAGTTCTTTTTCTAATTGTTCTCTGTTCATCTATATTTGAAATAATTCAACACTGAACAACAATTAAATACGTAGACGGTAACGGCAAGATAAGGTTTTGTATTGGAAAAATAAAACAGCTGACTATAGAGAAAGTGGCGCAAAGTTTTTAACGATTAAGTAAAATGTTAAAGTCATTTTAAGCAATTTACTAAGCTTAAAAGATGGTTTACCTAATCTTAAACGATTTTAACATCTTACTATCTCTTAACAATTTGCTAAAGTTAAAACCACGATATACATAGCTACTTTAACCTTTAAATCCATATTAAATCTGTATAATTATTCTTACAAGAGCAGGGGATGGAATTGTTCAGTCAACAGTTGAGAATTCCAATGAATAGGCCCGTTTAAACGTATTTGCTTTGTTTATTTTCACGAACTGTCACTTTTTAGACATGTTTGGACGCTCGATTTCTTGTAAGAGGCAATTAGCAAAACGAAAAGAAAGGTTTAAAATTATTTTAAGGTCCCTTAGTTAATTGCATAATATTTAACAAATTTCTAACTAGTTTCTTGTTAAACCCTTAACAATAGATTGTTTAAAATTTGTTTAAGTAAGTTAAGTAAGCAGACACATTCAGATGCTTAAAAAGACTCTATCTGCTAATTTTGTTGCAAAAATTTGTTCCATGGTATGAAAAACATGAACGATTCTTAATAATTAAAAACCCAAATTCCAAAAATATCAACAGTTTCCTCATGTAAATGTGGACTGATTTGACAGCAGAAATAAACAAAAAATTATAAAATCACCTGAGTCACTGAAGTGAGTTTTCCTGAACTTGTTTTCATACAAAACGTATATATTTTTTTTCATACAAAAATACATAACAACATTCGTTCAAAGAAACAATCCTATTCGGCCATAATTTAGCACATGTCAAAAACAATGATAATAATTAACGTAACTAGATATTTAGTTTCCTCGTGTAAATATCTTCAGACTGAGTAAAATTACTCCTTGACGAAAAGAACTCTCTGAGATCTCATTTTGCTTAACTTCCCACGTACAGTTCTAAATCGAGGAACAAACGACAAGCTAAACACCACCTCAACCTTAAAAAACTAAAGGCAGTAAAAAGTGTCATCTTATTTTACTAATTTATCGCGCGCCATCATCCATGCCAATTTCAGTAGATAAACATTTTTGAAGGTATTAAGGATTTTAATTAAAATCTCTCAGCCTTCACATGACATAAGACCCTTTCCCTATCCATTCTTGTTTGATGAAGTGAACGAAAAAAAAAATATAAAAATATTAATAAAAGCTATTCGGCCATGTAGTCTACGGTAGGCATTGGTAGCAGTTTAATAACAATTATCTCTCCTCTCGTCCTCGCCGCTCTCTCTCTCTGTCATGGTTTTTTTACAAAACGGCCTTTAAGTATCAACCTTTACCTATCCAATCCACCTTACCTAGTATAGGCAAGTTTATTTCTTTCCAACTGACAAGTTAAATTTATGCAATCCGAAGCAATTTTGTGAACAAACAGGCCATATTTTGGCATTTAATCGTGGTACTTTTATACATACATACGCTTCACTTTGTGCCAGTTCATTTTATTTATGTTCAGATTCTTGTATTTTTTTATTTTGTTTTGTTCGTTTTTTGAAAGATCATTAATCTTTTGAAGGCAACAAAAAATTGAGCTGTCAGATTAATTAAGGTGGCTCACAGGAAAATAATAATATTGGACCAGTGCACGTATGGATGAATGTAGATATTTTGTTTTATTATTTGTTGTTATGTTTCCTGTTTGTCGTCATTGACCGAGCAAATTTGATGGCGGATTTTGTGTGCTTTTTCCTTTTCAGTTTTCAGACTTGTGTGTCGCGTATTGAAAAATCGAATTTTACAATTGACTGAGTCTTTCACATGCCTGAATGCTGTGAATCTGAAATCTGGATGTGTTCGGTGCTATGCATGCCCAGAATCAGAATCGGGAACAAAAAGCACTTTCCTGAAGCGTGATGTATGAGATGAAGTTTATTTTATTTTATATTCAAAGGCAAAAACACAAAAACACTGATGCTACAGAGTGAAGGTAGTTCTGTTTGTATACCTTCATTCGTTCGGTCGGTCGATCTCGGTAGGTTGTTATGATGATAATGATTATGATGTGAATTTTGTTGTTTAACGATGAACACAGTATAGAGGGCGTGTACATCGCTCAAAAGTAAAATTATTATCGAACGCTATCTGTGGTATTTTTGCGAATCCGAATATTTGTGAGGTTTTTTTGGCGGCAACGGCGGCACAGTGAATTATTAGTAGGCAGAGATGTACATTTATATCCACTCTACACACGCATATGCACAATATTCTTCCATTAAGAATGCAAATTATACGTTTTATTGGTGATGGCGATGGTAGTGCAAATGCAGATGCCTTTGTGCTCTGACAGATTGATTGCGAGTTTAATAATGAAAATGGGAATGACACAAAAATATCTACATATACCACTCGCGTATGTTTGCCTTTGTCATTATAGGTATTTAGTTCTGTTTGATATATTTTATATAGAGAAATTTATAACAACGTTTAAATGTGGTTTTGATTGACACTTAGGACTAATGGACATTTTTGATGGCAAAACAGAAACAGAATACAGAGTTTTAAAAAAGTGGCAAAAGGGTAAAACATTTCATTTACTTAATTATAATTGTGGTGTGCACAGGTATTTAAAATCTCTCGAAAATAGGCTTTTATTAGGTAGTGGTAGTCTCAATGGAAACATTTATACTTAGTTAAGCATAACACACGGGAATTGCTTTATGTTAAATGTTCAATAACTCAAATCATTCACAGCTCATGTCACTTTGACAGGTGGGTAACCTTAAATAGCCACATACAAATATTATATGTCTGGGTGACACCACTGTTTTTGAAAATAATGAAGTTGACTTCAGGTGTCACAACAAAATAAAATAATGCTGAGGCAGTTTGTAAAAACTCGCAGAACACTTTAAGTAATCAAACTTACCTGGATAAAGTATGTATTTTCTAATTGACCAAATATCTTCTTCACCATAGTCTTCATTTAAAATAAAGACACACCTTTCCATTAAAACGAAACCTGAGACAATTTAGTGCCTATCAAAGTACAAAAATATACCCACCAGAAGCATAATGTACATTTACCTTAGAATCTCTGAATAAAACATCATTTGTCATTTACACCCTATTCACACTTTGTTATTTGATATCCTCAATAATGTATCGTGTAAACATGTGTCAAACACTTCAATTAGTAGAAGGTATTAATAAGTTGACAAATATAAAAACAAAAAACTTCCAACTTACCTAACATCCAGGGTTATAGTCATCAAGATTTACAAAAGTGCGTGTCTTTAGATATAAGAATTATTCTGATTGTGTTCTTTTTTCCCCATCATCATTATCAATCTTTCTCTTTCTTTTTTTTTTCAAATCCTTATAACGCTATGTCATTCATAAAAATAAGAATTGTGTACGACTTGTTTTTTTTTTTGCTTTCCATAACTATTGTTATATGGGGGTGTTTAGATTGAAAAGAAAAGAAGAAAAAAATAAAGAAACCAAGCTGTTGACAAGTAGTAGCTCATCCTGTTAATAATGTTTTCATTAGAGATGATGACAGGAGTTCTGTCTGTTCTGTAACTAGGGATCAATATATCATGAGCTCCATAGAAAGTTAAAAAAAAGAATACATTAACCATCATATGAGGGTTTATTTATACGTATACATTTATTTGTTGCTTGGTTAAATAAATTCTTTTGTATTTTAAGACCGGATTTATTCATTGACTTTGAAAAAAGAATCTTTAAGAGTATGTTTTCATCGATTCCTTAGAAAGTAGGTTACAGGAGAAATAGAATATTTATTGAAAGTAACCCCTGACAGTCAACAACTAGATGACCTTTTATATTGTTAATCAAACAGGTCCCATCGATTTTTAAGTATGTGAAAGTTTGTATTATTCAAATTCGGATTTATTTCATAACTAAGAGATTCTAAATTCAAATCCAATTTTTGTATGTTGAGGAAGAACCGTCATTCTGTGAGGTTTTGGTTTACCAATCGAAATTGATTTAATTCATTTGTAACCTGGTACTTATTCTAACGAGCGACGATAGCGGAATAAAGCCGAAGTAAATCGAAGATGTCAAAGTGACAGTTCTTCGAGATTGAATTGATTCGATCAATTTGAAGCGTTAATTTTTCTTTTTTAAGTAAATAAATAAATTTAGCTGACGCAACCGCTCATAAAGAACCAGGGCCTATTATCTTACAATTCTCAACCATTCCTGTGTGCTAGTTATGCCGCGGGCGAAATCGACCTACAGTTTTTATGCCGGATCCGAACAGCTGAGAGAGCACTTTTCATTACAATAGTTCCTTATGGAAGATTTTTTATTTAATCGTAAGATGGGCAACTCTTCTGGCAGACGATTCGTTAGTAGAGGGACACCGCAAGGTGGTGTTCTATCCCCTCTCCTCTGGAACCTAGTGGTGAATGAAATCCTAACTGGTCTGGATGCGGAGGGTTTCAGAGTGATAGCCTATGCGGACGACGTTGCTATAGCAGTTTCAGGAAAGCATCTTAACACGTTAAAAGAACTCTTACAAAATGCCTTAGATAGACTAATACTTTGGGCTGATCGGTGTGGACTGGGTGTTAACCCACACAAAACCGATTTGGTCTTATTTTCGAGGAGATACAAAATTCCATTTGTCAACCCTCCCCATATTAAAGGAATCCAATTAAAATTCTCAGACGAGGCTAAATACCTGGGTCTTGTCTTAGATAAAAAACTAAATTGGAAACGCAACGTAGAGAAAAGAGTCAAAAAAGATTTTAATGTACGTGTGGCAGTATGGTGGACTGCTTTAGAAAAAGGTATAAACCGAGATAAAGTAAATAAAGTCCAACGTTCAGCTTGCCTATGTATAAGTGGATCGCTTCGCACGACCCCATCTGCGGCACTGGACACCTTACTGTACCTAACACCTCTTGACATATTTAGCAAACAAAGTCTCAAAGCTTCGTCGCAGTGGACTAACAACAACATTGGCCACTCCGTAATTCTTAGGAATTTAGAATAAATTCCAAAGCATACAGACTACACCATCCCCCAACGGCAATTCGACAGAAACTTCCACATTTCTATACCTCCCAGATCTTTCTGTGAGGATGGGATATTCCTGGAAGATGGGTCAATCCATTTTTATACAGATGGTTCAAAACAAAAGAAGGGGTTGTTGGTGGAGGAGTGTACTCTGAACAACTGAAATTAAGTCTCTCATTCCGCCTTCCCAATCATTGTAGCGTGTTCCAGGCGGAACTTTTGGCGATAAAAGAAGTCTTGTCCTGGCTTAAAGAAAACGTGATATGAACATCTGATATCCGTATTTTCTCAGATAGTCAGGCCGCTATTAAATCTCTGGATTCTGTCTCTACAAACTCTATAACAGTCCAGAACTGTCGATCATCTCTAATGGAGATGGCACAACAGTTTAATATTCACTTTTGCTGGGTGCCGGGCCATAGAGACATTCCAGGTGACTGTAAGGCAGATGAACTCGCCAGGAACGGTACAGTACAGCCCATTCTACCACGTTTGGCACATACTGGCATACCAATCGCTACTTGTAAACTGTTGATAATGCAAGACGCTGGCTGTGAGGAGGGCAGGCACCAGGTGGAACAACATCACCACGTGTCAAGTCACAAAAAACATCTTGCCAACACTGGATTTAAAACGTTCAAGGTGCTTGCTCTCTCTAAGCAGATCGCATATAAGCTCGATAATAGGTGTCATAAAAGGACACTGTCTAATAGGAAAGCACGCCATGAGATTAGGCGTATTCTCAAATGACTTCTGCAGAAGCTGTATTTACGAGGAAGAAGAAGAAACAGTTCTTCATCTTCTCTGCACATGCCCTGCTCTGGCTCGAAAACGCAAGAATTACCTAGGAGAATTCTTCTTTAACGATCTAAACGATCTAAATCATATCGGCATAATCAGCCTCTCTCGTTTCGTTAGAGACTCAAACTGGTTCCATTGAGCTTAGGAAGAAACCTCAAGATTCATGTGGTATCACAATGGGCCATCAAACTGGCCTAAGTGTGTCCGTTTCCATCTTGGACAGCCACTTCAACCTAACCTAACCTAAGATGCAGTACCCGTTAAAAAAACGTTAGGTAGTATACGCAGGAATTGAACCCAAAACATTGGCAAGACATTCTTACGCACTAACCATTACGTCGCGGGTTTTTAAGTATCCAATCAAAAAAAATCCAATCAAATGTCTTGCAACTTCATCTGTATTTGCATTGTAATTTAATCTTTTAACATTAAAATATTCATTTTGTTTCTAGTGCTTATATTCATTGAATTTACTTCTTAAAATTTGTTGACGTTTATAAACGAACAAAAGAGGGTGTTCACATTGATATGCTCATTTTGACGTCTTATCATTTCATCCCAACCATACTTTATTAAAAGTAATACTAGCGAGAACGAGATAGAATGATAAAATGTCAAAATGATCCTTGTAAAAGAGTTCAAATCAGAGAAAACGGAGCAAATCTGTCAAAATTAAAAGTGACAGTTAGTTTGCAAATCTTTCATAAGCTGTTTGTTTTTGTAGTTTAATCTATGTATTGTTTTAAATTGAATTTTTAAACAAGTTCTGTTCGTTCCAAAATTAAACTGTTTTGACATATGGCTAAGAGTTATTTTCCAAAATGGCAGCTTTGACGTTTCAGAGCAAACTACAATAAGAAAAATATAAATTGGTATTTCTTAAAGCCCCACATGCAATGTTTTGATAAAAAATGATGGGTGAATAATCCAGAGTTAATTCTCTTTAAGCTTCTCTTCAACTTAAATCCTTCATTGAATAGCTGCGATCTCAAGCTAAAAGTCATAAACTATGTCAATCCAAAAATGGGCTTACCAAATCTTAAAGCGTGGTTTTAAATATAATGACATTAAATTAATCATGCGATAAGCTTTAACAAGAACAAAAATTTCATCCAAAACACATCACTCTGTCCAAGGTCCAGCCACCCATTAACTCGACTTCGCTCTACAACTATAGAATATCTCATAGCAAGATTCTTCAGTCTTCCTCTTCAGTGTTTTGCGTTACAATCAATTTGATAACATGATGATGATGATGAAGATGATGATGATGCTATTTTTATTTTATAAATTCATTCGACATTCCTTTTGAAGTGGATTTTGCATGGACTGGACACACGACTGCATTAACAATCAACTCTTCAATCTGATCGCGAACAGCAAAATTCAATTAAAGTCCACTGGACTCAATGGTTTGCTAATGCTTATGGTTGGCTCTTATTACATTTTTATATGCTTTATAAAAATATAACCCGAGCTCTCCTCCTATACCCGTAGCTCAGCTCCAGTTGTCTGAAAGTATATGTACTTTTTTAAAGGGATCACATTTGAAGTCAATAAGCAGTCCGCGTCCGCGTTCGCGTCAACGTCTGTGTCCGGACCGCACCGGACCGACCTGTCTGCTATGCGCTGCGCATATTATTTGTATTCCCTTTTTCTTTAGAAGAATTTCCATTTAGAGAATGCACCAAGCGCATCAAAAAATTTAAAAAAAAACAACGAACTCTTTATGGAGCGTAAGTAATTAATTCCGCACAAGCAATATGTTCGCTACGCCGCCGAAGTCAATTAACTTTGAAAGAAAAGAAAATATAAGTTTTCAGTTAATGATGGCAGCAAAAACGCAGAAAAAAGCTGGCAGTTTTGTTTTTACAACACGAGATATTCCAACTTGGATATACAAAAGATCGTAAAATCCATTAGCAGGTCAGTGCAAAACAACAAGAAGATGGTATCGTTGGCATTTATTTTTATTTTTAGTGTTATGATTATAGGTTTCCAGAAAGCTATGCTCTGGAACTTGTCAACAAAGAGGAAAGGATGTTTAAATATTTAACATTCTATAAGTTCGAAGGAAAGTTGGTATACCTTATAGGTTCCTTCCTAAAAGCTGAAAGAAATCAGCAATTCAGCATTAGATTATAATCCATAAGTAAGAACAAAAACTAAAGTGGATAAGCTACTTTGTTGTTTTCAAAATATGGGAGCGTTCAGGAGCTTATCTAGAGCAATGTATATGTTATATGGATAAGCTTGTGTTCTCAGAGTTTATAATGAAAACATCATGACTGATGAAGTTTTTATGAATTTTTTTATTTAACTTAGAACAAACAAGAGAATAATGTAAGGATAATACTTATTAAAGAAAATGCAAACTCATTATTGGGACAATTTATGCGAATGTTGGAAATTATCTTTATTTTGTTAACGAACTGTTAAAATTAGATAAACAAATGTCAGTTTAGGAAAACTCTCCAGTAGACTATAATCAGGCGAGTTCGAGAAGTCTATTTAAATGACAAAAAATGACTTCAATCCATTTTCAAACATATTCTATGTATGAAGTAAACTTATTTTTAATATGTCAAAATTTCAAAGTGCTACTATTCCATTTTTTCGGGATTTTAATTTTTAGATATACCTAACTACCATTCATTTGACAAACAACAATAAACTGTTCATCTGTCAGTTTTATGATAGTGAATATTGATTCACATGCATTTCAATTGAATTCAGTTGCGAAAACTATGTTCAAAATTTTATAGAAATAGGGAAGCAGTTTAAAACAAGTTTTTAAACTACATTTCAAAAAAAGGAAAGTAAATAACATAATGACAATTAACAAAATCCAGCTACCAAAAAAGCAATCATTTTATTTAAATTCAATTATATAAACGTATCAACTGATTAATTTCAAATTTCAATATTTTCGATGAAAAGCTGTGCAACTAAAGGGTTTTCCGATACCGAATTTTATGTTGAATAACCAACTATTTTGACAGCTGTCACTTTTGAAGCTGTCATCTTTCGAAATTTTACAATCAAAAATTATACCATTACTGAAATTAGAACGATACAGTTCAAATACGCATTGAAAGTGTTAAAACAATTGCATAAAACGATAAAAATTTTGCTGTCACTATTCGAAAAACTATAAAGTACTTTTAGGTAGAAATGAAGCAGCTTTTCGGGCCCCAATAGTGAAACTAGTGGTTTTTCACTAGTTTGAGAAAAGTCAGTGAAGTGAACAATCGAAACCGTTTGCATCGCTCAAGAACACTTGGGATTATTACTCCTTAGGTCTGTAGTATTTTGTCAACTCGTCGATATTTAAAATTATATAATTATATATTGTATTTAAAATTAATTAAATTGCATTTTGTATAAGACTAAAGTTGAAGTTAACACAAGAACTTAAGTAAGCTTGTTTAAAATGATCCGGATTTTTGTCGAAAAATTAGTTTTATTTATGAGGCATATTTTCACATCGGAGTCGAAAACTATACGTTACTACGTTGAATTGTCGCATTTTGGGGTCGAAAAATTGTAAAATGATTGCCAAAGAGTCATTTTTGATGCTGTTTTTAAGCTGGGAATGTAAGTGGGCCTTAAATATACAAAAATGAGGCAGGTGAATCTATTGCTGTGAATAGATTGCACTACCGTTCTATGACAAATCCTTTTTCATGGCCGGAATTAGAAGATAATTGATATAGGCGATGTTTAATGGCTAAACCACAACAAACAAAATTGCACTGACAATACAGTTGTCAGCTGTCAAAGGACGACAAAATAGAAAATAGATCTGTTCGGGCCTTAAGCTAGAGCTTATAAGCCTTTTCACACCAAACTTAAAGCCAAGTTTATGGCAAAAAGTTTTTAAAAACCCGAAAGCCCTTCACACTGAACATTTACACGTTTTCGTTTGACATTTCAATTTTTGCAAAACGGACTGTCAAATTTTATATTGATGCATTATCCATATTTTAAACAAGCTATTAAGAAAAATGTGAATGGTTTCGAAAAACTGGGTATCCCTCAGTGTTTTGGAGCTTTTGTATTAACATTCAATAAATTCAACAATTTCAAAATGAAATATTTCTTTTGAAAGAATCCAACAGCTGCAAATTTTATTGGGCGCTGAATGTTTCAAAAAGTTTGTTTGTTTAGTTCATTTTTAAATTTCTATTAGTTTTCAACAGGTTTAGATATAACTTGTGGTTTACGATAACTTCTGGCTTTTAAATAATATATGGAAAAATTTGAGTTTTCGATGAAGGATTAGGACCAAAACAGTTAATTTCAGTTTTTGTTTTGGTGTAAAAATACCATATTTACTATCTAAAGCGAACACAAAGCTTGAGGTAAAATTTTAGATCGCCTTCTAGTCAAAGTCGGCATGACCGTATGTGAGATTGTGGTTTTGCTATTATTTTCTACAAGAGGGCCGGCACTACATGATATGCAAAACCAAAACAAACCAAAAGTTTATCAAAGGTGTGATCAAAATTAACCACCGATTGAAGCCTCTATACAAGCGATTCAAGACCTTACAAATTTGTTTGTAGACAAACAGTTACAAAATGTTCAAATTGTCTTAAAATATTATTATAATAAATAAATTGGGTGGCGCAACAGTCCGTTGAGAACTAGGGCCTAGTGACTTACAACTTTCAACCATTCCTGTGTTCGAGTACTGTTGTCAGGGATGGAGAGGACCTATAGTTTTAAGCCGAATCCGAACGGCAAATTTGAGAAAGCACTTTTCATGACAAGAAATACTCTTGGAGAATTTGTCAATTCCTCGCAAGAGGCAGTACCCGTGAAAAAAACTTTAGATGACATAGGCAGGGATCGAACCCAAGACCTCTCGCATGACAGTCCAACGCACTAACCATCATGCCTCGGGTACTACCTTAAAATATTATTATTAAATTATATTATTATTACAATGAAATAAACATGCATTGATTTCTAATAAAAATAATTGTTTCTTATTAATATCAAAATGAAACCCTTTACTGGAAAGGCCAGTACAACCTGTCGAAAAAAATAACGATTGTTATGGAAATGTCATATTGAAATAAAACAGAAGCTTGGCGCTCACTGAGAAACTTATGGCTGAAACACATACACGCTTCAGCTTCGGCTTCGCCTGACTTTTACGAGTTCAGCTATAGGAATTCAATGCATGCTATCACAATGAAGCTTTAACCTCACGTTTCGTTTGACAATCGTAAGGAAAAGCACGTAATTGTACGTAATGTGACTCCAAGCGGAAGCTCTAGTTCAAATTTGCTGAACATTTGCTTTGTCTGACAGCTCAACAGCTGTAACAAAAAAGTCAACAAACAAAATACATTTGCTTTTGGAAGGATTCCCATTGGTTATTATAGAAATGTCATTCAAAGCAACCTCGAGCAACAGCAGACGAGCTGAAGCATGTTTGTGTTTCAGGCATTAGTTTCCTGCAACTTAAATGGAATTTCTAAGTTTGTATGTTTTTATGTAAATTTCGATTTTATAAAGGAGGTTAGAACGGAGGTGTCTATGAATATTGGTTTTGAATTCTTCAACATTACTATGACAGAGAATGATAGGTTGGAATGCCTTAATTCCACATTAATACTGTACGGCTTAAGAACACAAATCTTTGTATTTCACAATACGACAAAGTTGGAATCAGTGGTTAAATGATGGGTATTCCCAGCGTTCGTATTTGGGTAAAACTGTTTCAGGACTTAAAGTTTCGCTAGGAATTTCCAACAAGTCTTAGTACTCACTTTAAGTTGCGGCAACTTTGTTACCTAATCAATCCCCTAATTGAAACTTGAGAAACTTGAAGTAAGTTATTCAAGGAGACTATCAAATAGTTAACCAGTATTTCATTCATCTTCCATTTGTGATAGACTTTGATTCATCAAAAAAATATACTTATCAAAAAATAATCTAAATTTATAATACCCAACAATGTGTATAGATAAATTTAAAAAGCGCCTTTCCCAAAACCCCCTAACTACACATAAAACAATAATTAAAATCCCCTTTAACAACATATAAGTATCTATTTCTGTCTAAATAAAAGAAGTAAAAATTCTTGTTGCCCAAAATATGATAAGATAAGCTTCAAAACGGTATGTTTGGATTTTAATTTAAACGGAAATAAACAATAAATAAATAAATTCAATCGTCAACAAAATTATTTCATTCATTAAAACAAAAAATCACAATTTTGTTGTAGGAGTCTTTATCTAAATATACTTTTTAAGTCTTCAAGAGTGATTTTATTTTTTCAAGTATGTATAGATACTTTACTTTGCTTAAGATTGGTTTGCTATCTTATATTTATATCTCTTTTAAGAATAGCCATAGATAGATGTACATGTACGATATAAACCTACTTATTAAGGTCATAACCAAAAATGTGAAATACCTATCTGCTTTTTTTGTGTGTGTGTTGTGTTTGAATTAAATTCGATTATAATGGCAATAAACTATCTCAACACCGCTTATTATATCCCATTCTTTGAAATTTATTTTCGTTTTCTTTTTGAAGACATTTATTATGGGAATCGAGGTATCTGCATGTGTAAAAAGATACATAAATCTCCATTTGAGTTAGGAAGGCATATGTAGGTATATAATTAAATGATCTCCACCATTCCTGCAGGCTGGCTGGTGAGATGGTTGCTTCTTCGTTGGCTGGACTAAGCACAAAACGCAGGTAAGGTATACCTACCTACCTACCATTCCTACCTACAAAAGTGCTCGAACCGAACGCCACTCAAGGCTTAATTTCGTAATTATTTTTCACTCTTTTGTGTGTGCGATGCGATGAGTTTCCACAGAATAGAATATAAACCTACCTACGGGGCTACGGAAAGGACAGGTCTGAAAGTTCCTCAATTCCAAAAACGAGAATCTCTGAGAAGAGAGAAAAAAATCCTGATTATGACTTTGGTGATGGTAGACGAAGGAATCATATTATAATCTTTACCAGCAGTCAGCCTAATTACCTACCTGGGTGCTGTGCTGCTCCTCCATCAGAGTTCGGAGCCTCACCTCCTCTCAGCTCTCATATCGTGCGTCACAGTCGAAGTCTTAGTCGTAGTCGTCGCTCGATTATGGCGCATCCAAACATGTGTGTATATATTTGCTTGGTCTCGCCTGAGATCCGAGACGAACATCTATCCCATCAATGTAATTTTTGTTATTCTCCTGTGTCCTTAGGGAAACGTGTCTGCTGAACCCTGGAGGAGCATCATCACCATCGTCGTCGTCATCATCATCATCGTCATTACGATGAAGCCAAGCAAGCAGCCACGCCAGACATTCTTTCTTCGGATGAAATCGATTTGCCATGCTTCTCAAATCCAAATGCAAGGAGGCTGGCTGAAAGACTCAACTCACAGGAGCAAGACCAGGACTCAGGGAACAGGGAATAGGAAACTGGGAACTGGGAATGGGAACAGAGAAGGAGAGTTCAGTTAGTAATAATCGTAAACAAGAAAGAAAAAAAAAGAAAACGAAAAACATTTCTTTGCTCTCATATGTGTCGGCAAAAATGTGTTTGCGCCTTGAATACCAAATTCGCATCAAAAATATAAAGCTTAGAACTGCTGAGCGGTGTATGAGGGGTATGAAGCCATTTTCTGGGGGGCATTTACGAGTTTGCTGGGCTTTTGTTTATTATTGATGGATGATGTGTTTTTTTTGTTGTTGTATTATTATTTTTCTTCTTTTTTTTTCTTTTGTTGATAGGTATAAATTTTCTTGCTGAATCGGTGGAAAAATTAATTAGCAAAAGGGACGAGAAGAGATTTTTTTCGCTTTAGGCTAAGAGCATTGGTGTGAGGTAATTTGTGGTTGATGGCTTGAATTTCAATGCACGAGTAAAAATTATAAACAGTTTTTTTCGACTTGTTTTTCCAATGAAAATAAGGTTTGTGTGAATCTGTTTTTTTTTTTAAACCACTTATTTACCTCTTTTATAATTCATGAAATATTCAGTTTCTTACTTAAGATGACTTGTTGAATTTTTTAGACCAATTTCTATAAATATTCCGGATTTCATAATTTTCAAGTTGCTAAGCCTCTATTATCCCCGTTAAGAGATTTTTAACAAAATCGTTATACGATTTTCCATATGAAAGGGGGTAATTCAACTGGGGGAATCAAGGTTTTGAGATTGTAGGGAAAAATGTGAAATGCAATGAATGACACGTTCACTTGATCTTCCCATAAAAAGTATTTTCTGAATAAATTCCTTTTGATTTTTCTGAGAATGGGGCATATTTCCAAGAAGTGGACAGTATCCTCTCTTTTTGATAGGTTGCACATATTACATCGTAGGGGTAAATCAGGCTTGTGTGAAATGTATTTTAAATCTATTAGTTCAATACGTAGTCTGACAATCATAGAAATCACATGGACATTATTGGAATCCTTAAAATAGTTGTTCTTTGCAAAGTTATGATTTAATCTGCTGTAAGTTGTTCTGTACAAGGAATTAGGCGTTTCAACAATGTATTCAGCTCTACATTGCTCATCAACCTTTAAAATGACTTCAGACAAGATGTTCTTTAGCAGTTGATAAATCCTCGATGTGTAAATTAAAATTAATTTGTCATTCCTCAGCAAGATCTTGCCACTCTCGGTACCAACTATTTTGATCTTGTATCGCTTTTATGGCTACTCTTTTCACGAATCGTGAATCATTCATTTTAAAAAGGTTAAGCAAGAAATCCGCTTGTAATTTCAATGTTTTTATAAACAAAGAAGAGAGACCTGTTTTCAGCATTATTACGTAGTTTGACGTTTTTTTCGGCAAATAAAATATTCTTTTTATAAAGTGCGTAAGGAGTTTTTCAATCGAATTGCACTTTTTATATCCCCATACCTGCGAACCATATAAAAGTATGCTCTCAGCTACTGCTTCAAAGATTTTAAACTTACTACTTTGCGCTATACGCTTATTCATGCAGCATTTTTTCCATGTCATATTAATAGCAGTTTTCGCCTTAACCAATTTCTCCTTCAAGTGTGTCTCCATATTCAAATTATTTGTAACAGTAATGCCAAGGTATTGTAGTACCCGTGGCATGATGGTTAGTGCGTTGGACTATCATGCGAGAGGTCTTGGGTTCAATCCCTGCCTGTGTCACCTTAATTACTACGGGTACTGCCTCTTGCGAGGAATTGACAAATTCTCCAAGAATAATTCTTGTCATGAAAAAGTGCTTTCTCAAAATTAGCCGTTCGGATTCGGCATATAAATTGTAGGTCCCCTCCATCCCTGACAACATTACTCGCACACAGGAATGGTTGAGAGTTGTAAGTCACTAGGCCCTGGTTCTCTACGGACTGTTTAATTTATTTATTTTATTTAATGCCAAGGTATTTGTAGTCTCGCACACATTCAATATTTTCGCGATTAATGCTCCATTTTTCATTTGATGCATTACGTCCACCACCAATTTTAATAATCATTACCTTCGATTTATCGATATTTACTATTAAATTCCATTGCTGACAATTCTGGTAAAGCCTGTTAATTATGAGCTGCAGAGTTTCGGGAGAATTCGCGCAAACATGACTATATCGTCTGCGAACAGAATTGCCTTAATCCGCATGCCTTAGAAATCCACTCCACCCGGCACGTAGTCTTAAAGGTCGTCTATGATTGGTGCAAACAAAGTAGGGCTTAACTCGACCAAACTTCAATGATAACCCAAGAGTATACAGCTTATAGAATAGTGCACCTCCATCGATTGTATCAAAAGCTGCTTTGGAATCGTTCTCCCTCCAAAACTATATTAAAACGTATTTAAAAGGTGTTTTTTGAGCATGACAGTCCCATACTTAAAAAATTCCACTGGAATACCATTCAAACCGGCTATGCTTTTCCATCTTTAAGCGTCTTCAGCGTTTCTTCAAGCTCGCTAAATGTACATAAATGCACAGACCAGAGAATCAAGATTTAAAAGATTGTTTAAATGGGAATGCGTTATACATTTGAAGAACGTTTTTTATTCAGCTCCCTAGCCAGTTTCCAAAAATCAGCGGAGTTTTTACGAGATGCTGATCGGACTGCTTGCTTTTCAGCGCATAACTTTTTTTTAGTTTTACAAAGATCTATAAACTTCTTATTGTACTCTATATAAGAACCCTTAAATAATCCTTGGGTGGAGTTACGGAAAATCCTCAACCACGCAAAAGATTTTTTTTCGAGCTTTTTGATATTCTTCGTCAAACCAGGGTTCTTTACTTTGTTTAAGCTGAGTCCTTCTTGTGGGTATGAGGCTTTCACAATCCGTTCTAAGTGGGAAAAGCCTTGATTGGCAGTCATTGGAATTGCAAACTTAGAGATCGTCGATACTCCTGAGCCTTAGCCTCTTTCCATTTTAGTCATGCTTAGTGTG
The DNA here is from genome assembly GCA_920104205.1 of Eupeodes latifasciatus. Taxonomy (NCBI): domain Eukaryota; kingdom Metazoa; phylum Arthropoda; class Insecta; order Diptera; family Syrphidae; genus Eupeodes; species Eupeodes latifasciatus. The sequence continues at coordinate 69,842,344 of OV049924.1, read as the reverse complement.
AATTTGCATTGTCACAATAACAGGAAGGTGGTCTGAATATGATACTTCACTAATCTCAAAATCTTTCACGAAAGGTTACCTGTGTCAATTGATTTTAATCTCATCACACACATTTATATTTAGCGTTAATAAAATGTACCTCTAACCAGTGAATTTACCCCGGGGTACATTGGTCTTTTGTTCCTTTTTTTGTTTTGTAATACATAAGTACGCACTCAAAAGGTTCTTCTTATGTAAAAAAAAAACTTGTTTGAACATTTGGAAAGATGTGTCGGTGCACATAAATTCAGTTAAGCATTCCACATTCGCGTAGTACGGCTAAAGAACGATTCTCTGTACTTGATAGTACGACTGATATTTGGCTCAGGGGTAAAGTAGTTTTGTTACCTAACATTCTTTTTCGGATACTGTCTTTTAGGGACTTAGGTATATTAGAAGGGTTTTATAAGAAAGGTTATGACGAATGTATTGTATTTAGTTTAAATATAATTGTCAGCGAGGAAGAAAAAACTTTTTGTTTAGCCTCAGGAAACTCATACTTCTAGTGGTATTTTTGCGCCGCCGCGTTCTGACATCCAGATGTTTAGTTTCCTTAAAGAAATTGCCAATTATGGAAAGTGGCAAAAGTGGCATCGTTCTTTGATCAGAATATTATTGTTAACTTCCCATAGGAAGTTATTGTAATGGGTCCGATTTGACAAATTGAAAATTTCGACATTTCTCGACGTTTCAAGGTCCCTAGAGTCGAAATAAAAGATTTTTAGAAAGATGTCTGTGCGTGCGTGTGTACGTACGTCCGTACGTCCGTACGTTCGCGACGTTTTTTTCGTCGTCCATAGCTCAAGAACCAGAAGAGATATCGACTTCAAATAAATTTTGTTATACAGATAATAAGGCAGAAAGATGCAGAAAGGGCTCTCAAGAAAATTGCGTGGGTGGTTTTTTTACCATAGCAGTTTAAAAAAAAGGTGAAAATTTTGGTTAACCCCAAATATCTCATGAACCAATGACGCTAGAGACTTGAATTAAATTTTGTATTATATATTGTAACGTGATACAAAACAATTATATTTTTGGAAAAAAATTCAATTAACGGTTTTTTTTATAAATCAAAAAAACTGAAAAAAAAAATTTGTCACTTCGAAAATTTTACGACTAAAATATGATTTCATCTCCAAAACAATTTTGTGCAACGAAGAATAATGTTTTTGACATCTGATAAAATTTTGAGAAAAATCGAATTGACAGTTTTTTTACAAAAAATAAAAACCTAAAAAAAAAATAAAAAAAAGTTGGTAAAAATTGAGTTTTGACTCAAATATCTTTTCAAAACTTCGAGATATTGGCTTTAAACTACTTTTATCTTTCAAAAAATATTGGTTTCAACATTCAGTAAAATTTTGAAAAAAATAGAATTGACAGTTTTTTTACAAAAAATTAAAAACCAAAAAAAAAATAACAAAAGTTGGTAAAAATTGATTTTCGACTTAAATATCTTTTCAAAAATTTGAGATTATGGCTTCTAACTAATTTTAACTTATAAGAAATATTGTTTTCAACAGTAGGACAAATTTTTAGAAAAATCGAATTGACAGTTTTTTTACAAAAAATAATAACCTAAAAAAAAATAAAAAAAAAGTTGGTAAAAATTGAGTTTTGACTCAAATATATTTTCAAGACTTTGAGATATTGGCTTTAAACTACTTTTATCTTTCAAAAAATATTGTTTTCAACATTCAGTAATATTTTGAAAAAAATAGAATTGACAGTTTTTTTACAAAAATTAAAAACCGAAAAAAAAATTTTACAAAAGTTGGTAAAAATTGATTTTCGACTTAAATATCTTTTCAAAAATTTGAGATTATGGCTTCTAACTAATTTTAACTTATAAGAAATATTGTTTTCAACATTAGGACAAATTTTGAGAAAAATCGAATTGACAGTTTTTTTACAAAAAATAAAAACCTAAACAAAAAAATTAATAAAAGTTGGTAAAAATTGATTTTCGGCTCAAATAGATTTTCAAAAATTAAAAATATTGGCTTCAAACTTATTTTATTTCACAGAAAATATTGTTTTTTATATTCAGTAATTTTTTTATAAAAATCCAACAGTCCGTTTTTTCATAAAAAAAAATAAAATCTACAAAAAATAGAACGCAAATTTGGTAAGAATTGATACATTTAGACAAACTTTTAAGCAAGACAAATCGATAGACGGGATGGGAAGTTATCAGTGTGGGTCGCATCCCAGCCTCTTTTTTTTATTTAATTTTGGCTAAGCAAAATATAAAGGCCCCTATTCCAGAAAATAAAGACATTTTTTCGTGGCCCAAATGCAATGAAATGCATAATGCACGACTTGCTACCTTATCCACAGAGTCTGATTAAAAATAACATGTGTTTTCTTAAGACGTGTGTTTTATATTCTAGCAATACTTTTTTCGAAGCTATCCTTTTTGACAACTGTCACTTGGTGTAGTTTGTTATTTTGTAATAAATAGAAATAATCCCCAACAGCGTTTGCAAATCGTACAAATTTATGTTTCGGTTCGCGTTTTGCAAAGAAACAATCAATTTATTAAAGAAAACTTGTAAACTTTTGTGATTGCGATTTAACAACGCTGGACTATTTTTAATGGGATTAGGTGAACTTATATCACTTGTTAAAAACTGTTCACTTGTTTTTGAGATATCGAGTTTTAAAAAAGTTAATAAATATATTTTAAAGACCAAAAAAATACATAGTGTTGGCCAAAAACAAAAGTAGATAACTTTAATTGCCTCGATTATTAAATAATTAAAAACCAAATTTAAAATGCAAAATTAAAAATTTAAAAAAGAGGCTGGGATGCGACCCACACTGATAACTTCCCATCCCACCTATCGATTTGTCTTGCTTAAAAGTTTGTCTATCAATTCTTACCAAATTTGCGTTTTATTTTTTGTAGATTTTATTTTTTTTATGAAAAAACGGACTGTTGGATTCTTATAAAAAAATTACTGAATATAAAAAACAATATTTTCTGTGAAATAAAATAAGTTTGAAGCCAATATTTTTAATTTTTGAAAAGCTATTTGAGCCGAAAATCAATTTTTACCAACTTTTATTAATTTTTTTCTTTAGGTTTTTATTTTTTGTAAAAAAACTGTCAATTCGATTTTTCTCAAAATTTGTCCTAATGTTGAAAACAATATTTCTTATAAGTTAAAATTAGTTAGAAGCCATAATCTCAAATTTTTGAAAAGATATTTAAGTCGAAAATCAATTTTTACCAACTTTTATTAATTTTTTTTTTCGGTTTTTAATTTTTTGTAAAAAAACTGTCAATTCTATTTTTTTCAAAATTTTACTGAATGTTGAAAACAATATTTTTTGAAAGATAAAAGTAGTTTAAAGCCAATATCTCAAAGTCTTGAAAAGATATTTGAGTCAAAACTCAATTTTTACCAACTTTTTTTTTATTTTTTCTTAGGTTATTATTTTTTGTAAAAAAACTGTCAATTCGATTTTTCTCAAAATTTTATCAGATGTCAAAAACATTATTCTTCATTGCACAAAATTGTTTTGGAAATGAAATCATATTTTAGTCGTAAAATTTTCGAAGTGACAAATTTTTTTTTTCAGTTTTTTTGATTTATAAAAAAAACCGTTAATTGAATTTTTTTCCAAAAATATAATTGTTTTGTATCACGTTACAATATATAATATAAAATTTAATTCAAGTCTCTAGCGTCATTGGTTCATGAGATATTTAGGGTTAACCAAAATTTTCACCTTTTTTTTAAACTGCTATGGTAAAAAAACCACCCACGCAATTTTCTTGAGAGCCCTTTCTGCATCTTTCTGGCTTATTATCTGTATAACAAAATTTATTTGAAGTCGATATCTCTTCTGGTTCTTGAGCTATGGACGACGAAAAAAACGTCGCGAACGTACGGACGTACGGACGTACGGACGTACGGACGTACAGACGTACGGACGTACGGACGTACGTACACACGCACGCACAGACATCTTTCTAAAAATCTTTTATTTCGACTCTAGGAACCTTGAAACGTCGAGAAATGTCAAAATTTTCAATTTGTCAAATCGGACCCATTACAATAACTTCCTATGGGAAGTTAATAAATATTTACATTTTTGAATGGAAAATAAAATTGTTTTTTGTTATAGTTCATTAAATATAGCACAATTAGTTTAATATTAGGCTGGTCAAAACTCAAGCAACTTTTTAAAAACACATATATTTTGTTTAGTCATACTAAAATATTGCTAGTATTTGGTGGCAAAATCTTAATTTTAATCACTTCAGCACATCTTGAAGTATGGAGTCAATTAAATTGCTTATAATGCTGTTTGGGACAGAGAGAAAAGAACTAATAGAGAGAACCAACTTCGACGGTTGCTCTCTTTTTGCCTACATGCTTTGCTTTGATTTGGCCACCAACTTGCACATGTATTAACTCCATATAAGAAAAATGTGGGGAACAAATACTTATGCAAGTTTGTGTACATACTCACCACGAGAGAGAAAAAACTTTTCTCTCTGCTCACCACCTTTGAAAAATGGCGACCACCTTTGAAAAATGGCGGATGTAGTCAGCTGTTCAGAGGTGTTCAAAGAAAATTCAAAATTGGGGATGAACAACTTTATGGTACTCTCATTGTGTTCGTTTGAGAGTAATATCATTCGAATATGAAGTGAAATTAATTACTCTTGTTAGGTGCCAGAACAATGAAGATTCAAAAACAATTCTAAATTACGCATTTAGATAAATATTAGTTAGTTATTTGATGCCAGTTTTAATCATTAAGTAAGTAAAATAAATTAGGTGGTGCAACAGTCTAATGAGAACTAGGACCTAGAAACATAAAACTCTGAAAGCACTACAACTATTATTTGTATTATTAGCTGCGTTTAATTTTTGCTCAGACCGTTGAAAGATGCAAAAAAAACTCAGATTTGTTTCAATTTTCAAAGTTTATCGACTTAATTTTGTCGATGCGAGAGTTGCAGGAATATTGAAAACGAGAGTTACAGAATGTAAACATGGAACATTGAAAACATTTTTATATACTCATCTCTTTTTTCCATTCCTATTTTATTTGTGTTTACTCGTTGTTTATTTTCTTTACATTACTCACGACATTTCCAAAATGCTGAAAATAAGTGATTTAAGTAGACACTAAATAAAAAGACCGTCAACTTGTTAGTTCTGTTGCCAATTTTCATTGCATAAGATTTGTGAATAGGTGATAAGCTATTCTTACTGCTTTCCCCTAAGGTAGTGTGTTGCTTTTAAAGGCTTAACTACATAAGCCGAAAAGTACTTTTGTACAAAAGTAAAAATATTTGTATTCTCGCTAGTTCAGTGGTTTTGTGAAAAGAATATAGAAATTTGTTCTTCAACCAAAATTTAATTCTTATGCATCATTTTTATAAGTTTTCCAGTTCTAACTATTTATATCTTATCTTTCAGTTATATAGCGACAAGGTAAAATCTGTCAGGGAAAGTTGTGGCTTATTCATATATGTTTGCTAAACTTTTTAGGCTATTCATAAATAAATGCAAATCAAAGTTAAGGGCTAAACCTGAATAACTATAAACATAGAAAATGCTGTGTTCAAGTAATTATTATCACAGCCAAATTTTATAATTTATTTTTATGGTGTATAAAAAAGTTGAAAAAGTAATTCATGACAAATAAATGTTACGTTAACACTTAGTTCCAGAAAATATCGATTGATACCGCAATTGCAGAAGATATGGATATTTTATATATGTAAATATTCCCGGTAAACTAAAGAACTTTATTATTTCCGCCTTTTATAATTCAATGTAAAATAATTCAATGCAGTATATTTTAGATAATACAGTAGTTAAGTTAATAGTTAAGGTATTACTATTGAAATAAACATAACATTCATTTATAAAAAACATGTACTCGTTCAAATATACAAATAAAGTCTAATCTAAAAAAAGCCTTAACCTTGTTAAACACTTTCTGCACACATCCTTTCTTGTTTTGGTTGTTTCTGCCATCTATCTGTAACTTAGAGAAAAAGAAGAGAAAAACAAATTCACCACGAACTACCGTTATAACTTCTTTCGTTATTTATTGACAAACGAAAATGTTTTGCTAGAATTAATTTGAATTATAGGAGTATTTTTGTAGATATAAAAACGACAAGATGTTAGCAAAATTAAAAAAAAGAAATTCATGAGAATTACAAATATTATAATGAGGCTTTAAAAAACATAGCCTTCTTGGCTATCAATAAACAAAAATGAGAAATGTCGCATTTCCCGAAAATGATGTTTTTTTGTGTACTCTTCTCCGAGGTGAAAACATGTATACACCGATACGAATTCAACACGCTATAAAAAATGAGAGTAAGAGGTTTCGAAGGGACGGAGACGAGGAAATTTGGCTCTCTCGATTAGATTTTCTCTCTGGTTTGGGATACTTTCCCAAGCTATGTAATTTAATTTGATCAAAGAGATCGTTTTTATTTTTTTAATTAATCCTTACAATTAATCGACCTACAACATCCCATAGATTTTCTGTGGAGTATAGATATGGGGACTGTTCTGGCCTTTGTAAGATGTCAATCCGGTTTTCTTGAAACCACGTCTTAACTGCATTGGACGTGTGCTTTAGGTCGTTGTCTTGATGAAATATCCATTTTAGAGGCAACTGATTCTCAGCGTGTGGCAGCATTATATTTTGCAATATGTCACGGTGCATAAAACGATCCATTGTACCATCTAGTTGGTAAATCGGTCCCAGTTCATGTCCTGAGAAACACAGTATCTTTGGTGTAGCGTGGATTAAGTGACTCTTTGGCTGGTCTGCGAACACAACGGTAACCATCGGAACCCTTGAAATTGAATTTAGACTCGAATTGAATTTAGACTCCATTTTCTAACGGTCCAGTTGATGTGGTCGAAATAGAAAACGTTTTAACAGTTTTGAAAGATTTAAGTCCACCATCAACAGCTGGTCTCGGAACTGTTCTCGCGCTTACGTTCAGCTCGAGTTGGGCTCAAATTTCTCTCGATAACATAAAAGGGTCTATTTTAATTGATTTTATTATTGCAGAATCCTTTAGTTTTGTTGTTTTTCTTGGTCTTCCACCTCGATGAACCGGTTGGAATGACTTTTTGTATTTGTAAAATCTTATTAATGAACAAATCACCAATTTCGGATTGGAATATTTTTCCGATATTTTAATTTGACTCATTTCACTTTTATATCTTTCTATATATATATATATATATATATCTATATATATAAAATATTCCTGTCACAGTGTTAGTGGCCATATTCCTCCGAAACGGCTTTACCCATTTCAATGAAATTTTGCATATACATTCGGTAGGTCTGAGAATAGGTTTTTATCTATTTTTTATATTCCTAAGTGTTATGGTTTAATTGCATCAACATCGTATACGGTGCAACGATCTTACGATAGTATTCAGTGACGCTATGTACAATGAAGCATTGATTGCTATTGAGGATCTTTGCATTATCAGTGCCAACTTACCACTCAGTCAATTCGGTATGCATTCACCGAAATGCATCTGATTTAATAGACACTGAATTGAATCGTGAACTACAATACAAAACTGTAGAAATGGCAGCGATTGTTGCTCGCAATGTCCCACTAATAAATTATGAACAAAGAACCATTTTTGACCAAATCATGCTCGCAGTTTCCGCAGGACAAGGTGGATGCACCAGGTGGAACTGGCAAAACATTCCTTATTTCGCTAATTCTTGCTAAAATACGATCAAATAATGGTATCGCATTGGCTGTTGCGGCAAATTTATTGGATGGAGGTAGATGAATGCACTACGGCACACAAACATTCGCTTGAGGCGTTGAAGAGGACATTAAAAAAGATATAAAAAACAGCGACACACTATTTGCCGGCACTCGATTACTCCTTTCAGGTGATTTCAGACAAACACTTCCCGTTAATCCGCGTTCCACGTACGCTGATGAGATCAACGAGTGCTTAAAATCATCGCCACTGCGGCGTAATGTTGAAAGAGTACAACTGAAAGTAAATGTGCGTGTTCAAATGCTTCAAGATCCATCCGCTGAAACAACTGTTAGATATAGGACACGGAAAAGTCGTTTCAGATGAAACTGGATGCATAAAATTACCGGTCGATTTCTGCACGTTTATTGGTTCACAAGATTCTCTCATTGACCAGATATTTCTCGATGTGCACAGACAATATACAAATCACTAGTGGCTGGCAGAAAGAGCAACTTTACCAGCAAAAAATGTGGATGTCAACAAATTAAATCTCAAGATACAACATTTGTTACCAGGAGACTTGGTGTTATACAAATCTATTGATACAGTTTTTGATGCTACCGAAGCTGTAAACTATCCAACTGAGTTTTTGAACTCATTAGATTAACAAGGTATGCCACCGCATAATTTACAATTGGACCTCCGGTAATTTTGTTTCGTAATTTGAACCCACCACGGTTGTGCAACGGCACGCGATTAGTAATTAAAAATTGATGAAAAATGTTATCGAAATCATATTTCTAAATGGAAAATTCTGAGATGAAAATATATTTTTACGGCGAATCCCTATTGTACCCACAGATGTGCCAATTCAATTCAAACGCCTTCAATTTCCAATTAGATTGGCATTTGCAATGACTATCTATCAATAAGTCTGAAGGCCAAACGATGTCTGTGAGCGGCTTAGATTTGAGCACTTCATGTATTTCACACGGACAATTATACGTGGCATGCTCTCGAGTGCGCAAACCATCCAGTTTGTTTGTATTGGCGAAAGATGGGATCACAAAAAATATTGTAGATACACTCTTTTGCATTAAGGGATTGATATTGTTTTTTTTTTGAAGTATTGTCATAATTAGCGATTAGTATATAATTTTAAAGAATTAATTTTAATAAAGTAAACGAATTTGTTTGGTGATTTGTTATTTTAATATTTTGTCACCGTTTACAGTGATCTATACCTCTCCCACTTATATACCACATCCTTACACACTTACAATAAGTTATTTGTTTCTAGCAAAATATTCTCTAGAAATTATTTATATGACGAAGCAAAGTTTGTCGGGTCAGCTAGTTCTTTTATAATTTTTTCTTTTATTTGGTTAGATTATTTGTTTCCTGCCATTTTACAAAAGTTAGCTAAGAACACTGATTAACTATGCCCGTGAACTGACTAACACCTAATAAAAAGATTCAACTGCATCCGTTTGCCAACACCTTTAATATAAGCAATGAATTTTGTAGTTAACGGACCAACTTTCCTCTATTAAGAAGAAAAAGAGAGATACACGGAAAGAATTCTTAGATCAGATCAAGGAAAATAAGCTACAAATCACGAAAAATGAATCCAGTTTTGGACCTTGGCTTCGAAATAAGTAAATTGCTACTTTTTGTTTGCAATTTCATAAAATGAGCAAAATGAAGATATTGACACTCAAAAATCATATTTTACTACATTTGAGTAGCAATAATTCGACCGAGGAAATCAAATATTTCAAACAGCGAATTGCAATTTGATATCAATTTGTATCAGTTTAATGTTTGTTTTTATCGTGAATTTCAGCAGGAGTTTGTAGATTGAAATTGTTTTCTTGTAGATTATGATTCGTTTTTTTAAATACCTACACAATCAAGTAGCAAATTTCAACCCTTGTTTTCTTAGACTGCGACAATATACATTAGTTTGCAAATGACAACTAATGTTTTGCTTCTTCTTTGTTTAAATTGCAACTTTTTAGTCGTAATTTAAAACAGGTTATTCTGCAGTTTGGAAATGACAGTCACAGTTTTGATACTTAGTTATCTTTAAATTGCAACTTTTGAGTCGTAATTTGAAACAGTTGCTGTAGCTATTTGTAGCTTTTAAAGATTAATTTACTTTCCATTTTCAAGCAATCATGTAGAGATTCAAGTACAATTTTTTGGAAAATCAACAATCTTCATTAGTAATTTACAACATAAACTTATTCTAATAAATATGATTTAAAATCATGAAAAATATAAACCAGCATAGTTGCATATTGCAGCTTGAATATTTATATTGTGATTATATTTTATTGATTTGAGAATTGAGAATGCTTAATTCACCGCATACATTTCGCAAAACAAGATTAATGAGTAGTCAAATTAAATTATTCTCCTAAAATAGTAGATTGCGACTCAAAAGTTGCAATTTACTTTCATTTCAACAAGCTCGAATTATAACTTTTGATAATAATTACCAAATTATAAAATTTTGTATTTTACGAAGATTTGAATGCTGAATTACAACTTTCTCATTCATTTTATAATAAAATCGTCTTGATTTACTAAAAAAAAGGGTTTTCGTAAATTGCAACCTAAAATTTGGCAATTAGTGTTTTTCAATTCTCTCCGTGTAGCAACACAAAATTGGGTTAACTGTCCTCCCTATGTCATATTTAATGAACCGTAATAAAAACTATGTTCTCTTGTGGTCATTTAGAAGTATAAATATAGAATGTATTAAATTTTAGAAGAACATGATTTGTTAACTTCCCATAGGAAGTTATTGTAATGGGTCCGATTTGACAAATTGAAAATTTTGACATTTCTCGACGTTTCAAGGTCCCTAGAGTCGAAATAAAAGATTTTTAGAAAGATGTCTGTGCGTGCGTGTGTACGTACGTCCGTACGTCCGTACGTCTGTACGTCCGTACGTCCGTACGTCCGTACGTCCGTACGTTCGCGACGTTTTTTTCGTCGTCCATAGCTCAAGAACCAGAAGAGATATCGACTTCAAATAAATTTTGTTATACAGATAATAAGGCAGAAAGATGCAGAAAGGGCTCTCAAGAAAATTGCGTGGGTGGTTTTTTTACCATAGCAGTTTAAAAAAAAGGTGAACATTCTGGTTAAACCTAAATATCTCATGAACCAATGACGCTAGAGACTTGAATTAAATTTTATATTATATATTGTAACGTGATACAAAACAATTATATTTTTGGAAAAAAATCCAATTAACGGTTTTTTTTATAAATCAAAAAAACTGAAAAAAAAAATTTGTCACCTCGAAAATTTTACGACTAAAATATGATTTCATCTCCAAAACAATTTTGTGCAACGAAGAATAATGTTTTTGACATCTGATAAAATTTTGAGAAAAATCGAATTGACAGTTTTTTTACAAAAAATAATAACCTAAAAAAAAATAAAAAAAAAAGTTGGTAAAAATTGAGTTTTGACTCAAATATCTTTTTAAGACTTTGAGATATTGGCTTTAAACTACTTTTATCTTTCAACAAATATTGTTTTCAACATTCAGTAAAATTTTGAAAAAAATAGAATTTACAGTTTTTTTACAAAAAATTAAAAACCGAAAAAAAAAAATTAACAAAAGTTGGTAAAAATTGATTTTCGACTTAAATATCTTTTCAAAACTTTGAGATTATGGCTTCTAACTAATTTTAACTTATAAGAAATATTGTTTTCAACATTAGGAAAAATTTTGAGAAAAATCGAATTGACAGTTTTTTTACAAAAAATAAAAACCTAAACAAAAAAATTAATAAAAGTTGGTAAAAATTGATTTTCGGCTCAAATAGCTTTTCAAAAATTAAAAATATTGGCTTCAAACTTATTTTATTTCACAGAAAATATTGTTTTTTATATTCAGTAATTTTTTTATAAAAATCCAACAGTCCGTTTTTTTTCATAAAAAAAATAAAATCTGCAAAAAATAGAACGCAAATTTGGCAAGAATTGATACATTTAGACAAACTTTTAAGCAAGACAAATCGATAGACGGGATGGGAAGTTATCAGTGTGGGTCGCATCCCAGCCTCTTTTTTAAGTTATGTATTAATTTCTGATGGAGGTATTTTTAGTTGCAAATGTTTTAGCCAACACTGCATATGATAAATAGGTTTCATTAAAATTGCGAGTTCGATTTTTTTCCAAATGCAATACTTATCATATACAGTTTTATCCGCGCACAATATTAAAAATGTCAAAATTAATATCTTCAAAGGTTTTTTAAATACTTCAAATTCTTCTAAAATAATAAAAAACCCTTAACTATGTAGTATCAATGCAAATAACTGCCACAACCCAAAACCATTCTATAATTCTCTTTTAATACTCTTTCATTCTTAATAAAACATGTATGTACCTTCCTCCAATATAAAATACCACATATTCGTATCAAATTAAGTTTGGGCTCCAAGCCTTGTGGAACAATTCACATGCCTACAAGAAATAAAATAAACGGAGATAAATCCTGCAGCCTAAATAAAATAAAAATATTTCAGGAATTTTTGCCATTTTGTATGATTGTTACAGAGTATCTTCTATACCAGCCTACCCATCTCACCACTTCACCTATCTGTACATTGTATATTCGCTTCCAGGTACAAATCCGTCTCTGATCTGAAAATGAAAGAGTAACAATAGGCATCCACAGTAACGAAAAAATATTCCACGAAAAAACATCATCCCATTGTTATACGAATATGATGAAACAAAATGTAGGTATTCTGGTATTGCCTCTGAGATATAAAGTAAGGATTTATTAAAACTGGTATAAAGCCCTAAATATGAAGCATGAAAAAAAAGAAACGATTGGTAGCCGCAAAGGGAGTCCTTTTTGGTCTTACACAAGCTTTTGGCAATACTTTTTTCTCTGTTTAATTTTCGTTTTATATTTATTTTGTTTTTATTCTGACGTTTTGGTTTCTGACGATTGATAAAAAAATTAATCCTCTGAATATTTTTGTCACTTTTAATTCCAACACGATATGGTAGGTATTAAAAAAGTTACAAAAGAAATTAAAAAAGAAAAAATTTGTTGTGGTTGGAAATCAAAAAATATATAAAAACTATTGGGTGTTTTTTTTAGCAGCCTGCGATATTTCGTCTATAGTTTGACAGTTAAGAATGTCAAACTTTAATGACATTTCTATCCAGCAAAGTTTATGAATTTATCATGAACCATTTAAAGCCAGACCAATACTTCCAAAGTGTAGAAATTCACTAATAAATAAATATGTGCACGAAGTTCATAATGCACTGTATCCGAAGAATTGAGGTAATATCTGGCTAAATATTTTCGGCAATAAGAAACATTACCGTGGAGAGAAGAAGTCTTCAAGCCATTTAGGAATCAGTATTACATCAATCAAAATTGACAATTTGGTGCGGTTTATAGGTTGGAGTCCTCATTGGTCCTTATTCCTTTCGAAAGAGGAAGAAGCAGCCGTTACAATTAATAGCAGGCACTTCCGAGACCTGTTGACTGATGTTTCGTTTTAAAAAATTAATCAGCTAAAGAGTGGCATAATTTGGTTCCAACAATATTTATTGCAGCATTAATTTGGTGACAACTTCATTTTCAGAAGTGGTCCTGTTATAACAGGCCCTTTTTTTGTGCAACTTTAAGTACAACTAAGGATCTACGATTTATAAGTCTATCACCATTCCTTCTTAAGACCTTAGAAAGATTGATTGATATCCATTTAAGGGCAAGTATTGATACAAGACTTCTGTCTACGTCTCAACATGTTTACTGTAAAGGCAAATCGGTGGAAACGGCGTTACAGACCACCATCTTTCCTTTGCTTTCCTTGACATCGAAGGCGCTTTTAACAACGTGGACACATCTGCAATCACATCTAAACCAGCATCTCTAAACGTACAGAGTTCGCTTGGGGTTAGTAGAGGGACACCGCAAGGTTTAAATGAAATCCTAACTGGTCTAGATGCCTAGGGTTTCAGAGTGATTGCCTATGCGGATGACGTTGCAAAGTACACAGACTAAACCATCCCCACACGGCAATTCGACAGAATATTTCAGATTTCTATACCTTCCAGAACTTTCTGTAAGAATAGGGCGTTCCTGGCAGACGAGTAAGTTCACTTTTATACAGATGGATCACAAAGAAGGTGTTGGTTGAGAAGTGTACTCTGCACGACTGAAACTGAAATTAAGTCTCTCATTCCGACTTCCCAATCATTGTAGCGTGTTCCAGTTGGAACTTTTGGCGATATAAGTCTTGTCCTGGCTTAAAGAAAAACGTGATATCAACATCTGATATCTGTATTTTCTCAGATAGTCAGACCGCTATCAAATCTCTGGACTCTGTCTTTAAAAAACCAAATAACAGTTCATAACTGTCGATCATCTTTAATGGAGATTTCACAACAGTTTAATATTCATCTTTGCTGGGTGCCGCGCCATCCGGGCCATAGAGACATTCAAGTAAACTGTAAGGCAGATAAAATCGCTAGGAATGGTACAGAACAACCCATTCTACCACGTTTGGCAAATTCTGGCATACCAATCGCTACTTGTAAACTATTGCTAATGCAGGACGCTATGAAGAAGGCAAACACCAGGTGGAACAGCATCACCAAGTGTCAGGCCACAAAAAACATCTGGCCTTTACTAGATTTAAAGCGATCAAGGTGCTTGCTATTTCTAAGCAGATCGCATGTAAGCTCGATAATAGATGTCATAACCGGACACTGTCTAATTAGACAGCATGCCAAGCGGTTAGGCATAGGCATATTCTCAAATGACTTTTGCAGAAGCTGTATGAATGAGGAAGAAGAGGAAACAGTTCTTCTCCTCCTCTGTACATGCCCTGCTCTATCTGAAAACGCAAAAATTACCTAGAAGAATTCTTCTATTACAATCTAAACGATCTCAATCATATTAATATAATCGGCCTCTCACGTAAAGGACTCAAAATGGTTGCATTGAGCTTAAAAGAAAACCTCAAGATTCATGTGGTATCACAATGGGCCATTAAACGGGCCTAAGTGTGTCCTACTCCATCACGGACAGCAACTTTAACCTAACCTTACCTAAGTCGGATTAATTCGCTATGTCAAGATATTGCTGTATTACAGCACCTCTAAAAGTATTGTAATACAATGTTCAAGTCGAATTATTGATTGTATGAAACAACAGTATTGTTGACATCAGCTGTCAAGCGTAAAAAACAATTTAAAGTTGTAATAACGAGAAAAAGTCTGACACATTAACAAATGAAAACCAAAAATCTTTATTTCAAAATTATTTAATTCTTTTTTATTTTTATGGTGCAACATCAATGACATTTTCAATCCATGGTAAATATTCAACAATATTTGTATAAACCAAAGGTCTGGAACTACTGCAATTATCATTTAACAAAGCCGAATAAATACCAGCTATTTGAGGATTTGTAGGCCATCCAACAATCAGGCCATTGCCATAATTCCAACATGGAATGCTTTCACCGACAGACTTCATCCAATCTTCCGAACACATTTGAAGGAACTCATCAAACTCGTTGTCATACAGCTCAATGTTTGTGCATTTTTTGTTTGATAGAACTCGGAACATTCCATAGAAAAGTTGATGTTGAACAGAATAGCTCGGTGGATAGAAAGCAGGACTTGGTGAGGATGAGATAAAGGGATATGGTGAGGGGTTTGATGGATAAACCCCTTCTGCTCCATAAAATTCAGGCATAGGCCTAGATGGAAGTGATGGAGAAGTAGGAATTGATATGATTGATGAAGTGTTTCTCTCAGGTCCTGGTGTTGTAGTTGTCGTCGTAGTAGTCGTGGTTGTAGTCAATGTTATTGCCCTTGGAACATCAAATCCTGGCATAACAGCCAATCGACCTTCCAACTGATTCAACGGGCTCGAAGAAACTGATATTGGTTTCAAAGTATCCGAGAAGATCAATTCGACAGGTATATGTATCAAAGCAATGTCTTCCGTCAAAGTCGGATGCATATAGATATCATCATTATTCACCGAAATTGAAAAAGAATCCCTATCGAAAAAATGCTGGGAATGATAATACAGCTTTTTGAAATGCAAATGTAAGCGATCACTTCCCTTGATACACACGCCAGACGTCACTATCCATTGCGAACTCAAAATCGATCCACCACAAAACTTTTGTTCAACATAATCACGATTAAATTTTGTTTCGATTGTAACGTGATGTGGAAATCGCTTTAAAGAATCAACTGTGTGACGATTTTTTAAAATTGGTAAATTAGATTGGGCAGCCAATTTTTCAATAATCATCAGCAATAGAAATGTCAATGGAAGTATTGATCTTGAGGTGGAAGACATTCTGTTTAGAAGTGTGTAACTGGTGGAATTTAGTCGATCAACTAAATTTTGAGTTTTAAAGAAGACACTTTTATATTGATATGTTTTTGTTTATTTATTTATTTTTTTGTTCAGTTTGAATTTCTTATCACAGAAATAATTAAATTTTTATGAAACGCATTAAGCTATAATATCAACTTTAGCGGAAATTAGATAAGATTTGATTTATTGCGTTTTTATTTATTGAGAAGACTTTTTGTTTAGGTAACCACCGTCTTTGGTGAGTATTTTTTTCGATAGGTAGGTTAAAAGATTGCGATCGTGAGATCGTTCATCTTCAAAAACAGAGTTTCTAACAAAGAATACGAGTGGTTGATTTCTTCTTCTTTCGATTTTTAAGAAGATTTCAATGAATGCGTTCATTTTGGAAAAATCAAGGTCCAACCACACTGCCATCCAAAACACCGTATTAAAATACGACACGGGGAGAATGGAGAGGCTTTTAAACAATCATTCTCGTTCGATTCTTTGAGATCCAAATGCGACATTTCTGCTTATTAACAAAGCCCCCGAGTTGAAAATTGGTCTCAACACTGAAAATAATATTCCAATCAAAAACCTGGATTATTTTTATGCATCTCAAACCAAATTAAGGAAGATATGACGTACACATTGCTGCTGATTGACCGACTTGAGTTCTTAATTTGACTAAACTTTAAAAACCTAAAGACTTAGGTTAGGTTAGGTTGAGGGGCTGACAGTTGATGTCTTTACCGTCACACTTAGATCAACACAGATCCATTGTGATACCCATGAGTATTGCTACTCAAGCTAATAAGAAAAACCTATGTGTTCAGTGAGTCAAGCCATTTAGAGGCTTTGACGAAGTTCAGAATGTTAGTACCTGGCGTACTAGAGAGTTCTTTTAAATCCCCGAAGAAATAGTTGCCAAGCAGTTTCTTCCTTTGATGGGAGAGTGCGGGACAGTGACACAGAAAGTGCGAAGTATCTTCATGCACCTCCTCGTCACCGCATCCTCTGCATAGATCATCTGAACTGATTCTCATCTTTTTCATATGATAACCTAACAGATTATGTCCGGTGATTATGCTTACAAGAGATCGAAGTGATCCCTTTTGTAGCTGCATAATTCTTTCCGTTGTTTGTTAAAACAGGGCCAGATCTTTCTTGTAGTGCCGCAGGTGTCAAGAAGGTTCCACCTTTCATCGGCCTTAATTGTTATTCTTTTTGAGATTTCCTGTTTTAAATAACAGGTAGGGATGCTAACTAGCTGAGCTTGGCTTACGTCAAGCATTGACCCTAATCTTGCTAATTCATCGGCTTTCTCGTTGTCTACTATATCGCTGTGGCCTGGGACCCAGCAGAGTCTAGTGTTGTGCTGTGCGCCAAGAACCTTAAGCTCTTCGCGGCAGCATGAAACAAGCTTCGATTTTACCTCAGTTGCAGTAATCGCTTTTATTGCCGCTTGGCTATCAATGTAAAAGGTGATATCAGCTCGTGGTATCGCCATCATTGATACCTTTTTAGCAGCTGTTGTCACTGCCAGGACCTCCGCTTGGAAGACGCTGCTGTGGTTTGGAAGCCTAAGCGAGGCGGTCAACTTGAGAGATTCAGAATAGAAGCCTGCCCCTACACCAGTGTCCGTTTTAGAGCCATCAGTATAGATAGCTATTGACGACTCACTGGAGTATGGTATATTATCTATCCATTCCTCTCTGCTTGGGATGGCAGCTTGGAATGGTTTATGAAAATCAAGTACGGGTATTTTATAGTCTGCTGCATTACTATGACCCATAATTTTATGAAGGATCTGGGCGTGTCCTATGGAACTGTTTATCCAGACTTTAGTTTGACTAAGTCTCAGGGCACTTTTGGCCGCAGATTCTTGAACAAAGAGGTCTAGGGGAATCAAATTGAGTATAACTTCCAGTCCCGCAGTTGGAGTGGATCTCATTGCTCCCATAATGCCAGTGCACGCAAGTCTTTGAACTTTTGTCAAAGTTTTCAGGTTCGTGCTCTTTTCTAAAGCTTTCCACCATACCAAATTACCATAGGTTAGTATTGGTCTAATTATTGCCGAATACATCCATCTGATAATTTTAGGGTTTGGTCCCCAGGTTTTCCCGAAAATTCTATTGCAGGAGTAAAAGGCAATCGATGCCTTTTTGAATCTATCTTTAGTGTTCAGGCCCCAGTTTAGTTTTTTATCTAAGATCACACCGAGGTACTTTGCGTGGTCGGAGATTTTAAGAGGGCAGCCTTCGATTGAAGGAATTTTAAAATCAGGTATTTTACGCTTGTTAGTAAATAGCACTAGTTCTGTTTTAGCTGGATTAACTGTCAGCCCACAGTTCCTAGTCCATTTGCTTACCAACGAGAGGGCGTATTTGGTTTGTTCACTGATAGTGGGTAGGAACTTGCCAGTCGCTAGCAATGCAAGATCATCAGCGTAGGCTATTATCTTTACTCCACTTGATTTCAATTTAGAGAGTATACCGTTCATGACAAGAACCCAAAGTAGCGGTGAGAGAACTCCACCCTGAGGGGTGCCTCTGGATGTGGTTACTCTCACCCTTTCTTCCGCTAGCTCAGAGTTAATTTGTCTCTTTCGGAGCATACTCATTATCCACTGTGTTATTACTTTTTCGACTTTGTGGTCGTCCAAGGCTTGCTTCACTGTTTGGTTCTTCACGTTATTGAAGGCTCCCTCAATATCCAAGAACGTTGCAAGGGTGTATTCCTTGTCATTCAATGATTTTTCTATGACGCTGACAACATTGTGCAATGCTGTTTCAACGCTTTTTCCTTTAATGTAGGCATGTTGAAATTCCGATAAACAGTCCGGTTTCAGGGTGCTTCGGATGTATATATCAATTAGCCTTTCAAAAGTTTTCAAAATAAACGATGTTAGACTAATGGGTCTATAGTCTTTGGCCTCCGTATGGCTAGGTTTACCTGCCTTAGGGATGAAAACTACCTTTACCTCACGCCACGATAAGGGAACATACCCCCATTTAAGGCTATTATTGAAGATGCTAATTAGGTGTGGGATGATAAGGTTTATGCATTTCTGAAGCATCATAGGGAAGATTCCGTCTAGACCAGGGGATTTGTACGGGGAAAAGGAGTGAATGGCCCATTTTATCCTTTCTTCCGTTATAATATCCGATGGTACTAGGGTTTCTGTATGAGACTCTGTTTCTGGACTGCGGATATCAGCTACGCAGCCAGGAAAGTGAGTATTCACAAGGAGCTCAAGCGTTTCGCCACCGGATTCAGTCCAGCTGCCTGTAGGTTTTTTGAGGGATCCTAGAGCGACTGCATCCTTGGTCAGAATTTTCCTGAGTCTTGCTGATACATTTGTACTTTCTATTTCGTCGCAGAAGGCCATCCATGAGCTACGTTTTGCCCGTTCAGTTTCGACCTTAAAAATACGTTGACTGGCCTTATAATGTTCCCAATCAGCTTCTTTCCTAGTTCTTTTGGCGACGTTGAAAAGTCTTCTAGTTTCTTTTCTTAAGTTGCCTATTTCAGTGGTCCACCAGGGTGGTTTTTTCCTACCTTTTCCCATATGATTAATGGGACAGCTTTTTTCTAAAGCGCTATTCAGAACAACTCTGAGTTTTTCTGACGCAATATCTATGTCAGAGGGTTCTTGAATTAGAAGTGTGTCCGGGTTTTGAATCCCCTGTCCTACTTCCCTGCAGAATATATTCCAGTTGGTTTTCCTGAAGTTCCTAAAGGGTTTTGGAGTTGCTACTTCATTGTGTATCAAGAACCCTATCAGTTTATGGTCTGAGAATGATTCCTCTTTAAGAACATTCCATTGATCTATTACTAGTGTGCTTGAGTTATTGGTTAGGGTAGCGTCAAGCACTTCTTTTCTATTTTTAGTTACAAAAGTGGGTTCGTTACCTCTGTTTGCTACTAAAAGATTATGGTCTAGTATAAATTCAAAAAGAGTCTCACCTCTGTTGTTGATGTCGGTACTACCCCATTGAGTATGATGTGAGTTTGTATCACAGCCTAGTACCACGTCCCATCCCTCAGAGGCAGCTTTCTCTACAAGCTGGCTTGTGATATTAGCGGGAGGCCCTTCTTGTCCGTCATGCGGCATATAGCACGATGCCAGGATCAGTGGTGGGAGTCCCTTCCTCTCTATTTTCACAGCACATTGGTCTGGATCACTGTAATTTGCTAAAAGAAAGAGATTAAACTTCTTCCTGGCTAAAATACAAGATCTTATATTACTATTAGCTACTTGTGTGGCTTTGTATAGTGTAAAGTCTGATGTGTGTAGTCCTCTAATTCTGCCACCTGAAATCCAGGGTTCTTGAATTAGGGCAATGTCAATTTGTCTCCTTCCCAAAATGTAGACAAGATTGGAGCTGGCGGCTTTACTATGATGAAGATTAATTTGAATCAATTTCATGCTCATATTTTGTTACTTACTTGTTTTGGTTTGTTTGTTATTAGCCGCAGTTTGCACCGGTTTATGCCGATGCGTACCTTGAATCCTATTTTCCGCAAAAGGGGTATAGATTTGTGGCTAAGTTGCACCACCACTTCTGTACCTTCTTCCGTTCTTTCTCCCATCTCTATTACTTTCCAGCTCTGACTTAGCTGTTCCGTATTTAGAGATTGGAGATATCGTTCTACGCGATCTCGGGGTATCGCGGGACCTTTGATCGTCATTCTGGCCTTAGGTTTGACGAAGTCGCTGATTTCGTTCGGACCGACCAAGCGGAGATCAGCGTTGGGCCAGGGAGCTATCGTTCTCTTGACGAAGTCCTGCAGGAAAACGAGGGTATTGTCGTCCTCGCACGTCAGAACTTTGAACCCATGGATGGTTTTGAGGTTCCCAAAGAGTGGTGGTGGCCTGCTATTAACGATAGCATCGTTAACCTCATCCAGGATTCTCATTTCCAATAATTGCCATTGGTCTTCTGAGAGTTTTCTCGAGGGATTGCCGAAATCCGCAATGGCGAATTTGCGCGCCTCTAACGTCTCTTCTGTAGCCAAGGTCTTTTTTCTTTTCTGCAGGGGTGATCTTTTCGTGGGCGAAAGTGTATCATCCTGCCTTGTTCTTTTGGACGTTTTTGCCACTGAATCAGGGTCCAGGGGAGGCACATGGCCCACCATCTCCTTCTCCTTCATCAGGTTCTTAGTCCCTATATTTTTGTCTTTGTTCGTTGCTGTCAGTGTCTTAAGGTTACGTGTAGCGTTTTCGAGCACTATCTTATCCCTTGCCGTTAAGGAGTCCGGATCTTTGTTGGATAGGCGTCGAATTGTCCGTTCAGTGTTGCGTATTCTCCTATGTAGTATTCTGTCTACGGTGAGAGTTTTGGTAGTCTTTTTCTCGATCACCGTTTTTGTCGTCCTAGTACTTAGTGAAGTTACGTCCATGACACCGCTGCTTGACGAAGGTGAAGGGGTTATGCTAGAGCTGCATTCGGGGACATGGCCCCTTGTACTGCTTTCACAAGCAACCTCCAGATTCTTCTCCTTCGAGACCGTTTTACCATCCTCCAAGCCCGTTGTTGCACATGGCCCCTTACTGGGTCTGGTGGGTGTAGACGGCCTCGAAGGTTGCAACGGCGTCTGTTCCCTAGTCGGGGGTGCAACTGAAGGGTCGTTCCTTTTCTGGATTGAATTATATCAATCGGCGGATTGGGCGGTCCCATCAGCGCACCCATGTCAGTGTTTCCTTTGGAATTCGCCTCCCCCGATGTTTGGGCATGTGGCCCCCCATCATAAGAGGTTCGTTCTTTAGGAAAGCACGAGCGTTGAAAAGTCTTATCTCTTCGTTTGTCGTCAATTCCTCCCATTTCCTTTTCCCAAGTCGTTTGATTGTCTTCTTACAGTTGGAGATTCTACTCCGAACTGAAGTGGTAGACAATCGTGAGAGGGTAGAACTAGCATTTGAACATGTGTCGTCGTCGTCTAGTGTTCCGATGCTAGCTCCATCCTCTACACCGAGGTTGGAAAAAGGAGTGAGAAGAAGGTCTTCTTCCTCCTGTGTAATGTTCGTTACTGTCGTCTCTGTAGTTTTGTCCTTATGTACGTTCTTGTCTGTCACTGGCGACTTCTCCCCTCTTACTGTTAGAGAGGCAAAGCCCGCGCCGGCAGCCGTGACTTCTGTCGACGTTTCAGCGTATATCCCCGCTGGTTTTTCGTTCTTTTGTTGTGTACTGTTCATGGTTTTTCGTCTTTTGGGTTTCTCTTGGTTTGCCTAAAGATCTCAGCTGGCCAGCTGAGGACTTAAGAAATAAAAGTCTACAGCTGATCAGCTGAGAATTTTAAGCGTAAGCCTCCCCACCACTGCAAGGTGGAAACCCCAGAGGAGGAATAAAGACTTAAGACTTTATGCAAATCACGGAGTAAGTAATATCGTTTGAGGAATGACTTATTTGAAATGTTAACGAGAAATCAATAGATCTACTACTTTTTCATCAATTACGACAGCAAAATTCTTCACGACGCCCTAAAAGTGGTTTAGTTTTACGAACTGTAACTGAGAAATGTTAACCATTTGTGTTTTTAGTTTTAAGAATTTCAATACTTTGTTAAAGCATATATTGTTACAGTTTAAGTAATGGCGTAGTTGTGATTTGTCAGCTGTCAAAAGGTGACAGATTCTAAAGTGACAATTTGCTTCTTTTTGAAAAACGAAGTAAAGAATTTTTTCCAAGCGAAACTTCTGAACATTGACAATTCATAGCGGCCATATTATTAAAGTTGCAGCTGTCAAATTTGCTAAAATTTATTTAAAATTTATTCAGTATTTTTTACTTAATTACTATGGACCACATGTGCAAATGATACAATTTTGTGTGATCTAAACAGTGTTTTATTATTTTCACCACATTTGTCTTACCGAAAGGCCTATTCACAGTGTGGTGAATAAATTTGAATCCATTGGCATTGTTATCGAAAGATCTATCATCCAATATCTGTACGCAAGATCTGCCGATAACATCATCGCTGGCCGTAAGAGTCTGAAGGATAACTCGAGTCGGAATCCATTGGTTTTGAGAAATTTTGAGCATTTTGCAGAAAACAACTTGTATATTCTCCCATAAAAAGTGTAACTGATCTAAGAGCTGAATTTGAACGACCATATAATGACATGCGTTCGCTAAAAACAAATCATCTTCACATCTTTTTAAATGAACCTCAATGCACATTGGCCCTCAAAAGCTTACATAACAAACCATTATGAAATAACATACCAAACTGAGCACAAATCAAGTGACAGCTGTCAAAAATATCAATTCCAAAAAAAAAAGTGATGCCAGATTATGGTTTTCAATCTGGCAACACGTCTAAGAAAATACTCGTTAGATGATGAAATGTTTTGTGCCTTGTGTAATGTGTGTGAACAGCCTTAGATGGACCATCTTCAATATTTGAAATTGAAACTCGAAACAATAATTAATAGTAATTAATGACAAATAAATAGTTTTATAACACTGGGAAAGTTAACTCTTGAAAATCGTAATTTAAATTAAATTACAATAATTGAACAAAACAAAATTATCAGTAGCAGAACTACGTTGTGTAAAACTGAGGAAAAAAGCACCAAGATGACACTTAAGCTTATATAACACTAATTAAACATCATCTTAATTTACTAAACAATTTTACACAAGTTATCATAATTTTAATGTATTTATTTTAACAAATATTATGTACATATCTACATTTTATATAGCAATAAATTAAAGGTTTCACTTGAATTCCCAAGAACCTTATTTATGTACTAAGTAAGAGATAGAAGGTGCTTTGATAAGACTTTTTATCACTGCAAAATTTTCATTAAGCGATAAACAATATAATTAACGAAAAATTTCACCCATATAAATACCAGGTGCGCTTATGGTAGGAGACATATTCGCAATCGAAAGTTTGCTTGCATCGTTTTGAAGTCTAAAATGGCCATTAACTTTGTTAGTTCTTTTTTCGTCCTGTTGGCGCTGACGGCTATAGAAGCCGTCCGATCTGATAAAGTTGTCATTCAGTCAAGAATGAACAATGGTGCTGTGGTAGACACCTTAAAGCGATTCGCCCATCATGTGACCATCGAACCAGAATACCAATCGAACAGCAAGAACAACGGACCAACACTTTGCGGAGGATCGATTCTAAACAAAAACTGGATTCTAACATCGGCATTCTGTGTACAGAACAGTGTCAGATTGAACATACACCTTCAGAGACTCCGGAAAAATGACATCGGAGGATCATTCACCATTGCCATTAACAATGTTCCAAGCAACGTCTTCATATATCCCACTGAATCCGATGATATTGCACTGTGCAAATTCCCAGTCGATCTTATCTTCTCAGACACCATTAAGCCGATCAGTATTTTGGAAACACCTGTGGAACAATTGCATAATAAGTTTGCCGTCTTCCCAGGATTTGATAATTCTACAATTAAATCTCGTAGTAGCGGAAGTCTTGTTTACGCCATGATGGGTATTGTTTCAAACTATCAATGCATGACAAGATATAAATCTGGCAGCTTTGATGAATTTAACAATTTGTGCGCCAATGGCTGGGGTAACAATAAGAATAGTCCTTGTGGAACAGAGTTTGGAAATGGTTTGATAGTCAATTGGCCAGCAAATCCCAAAATAGTTGGAGTTTATTCAAGTTCATCAGCTGACTGTGCTGGCTCAAGTACTCCTTCGATATTTGTGAATCTACAAAAGTATCAGTCTTGGATTGAAGGTGTTATTTCGGGTAACTGAGATATAATTTTTTTTGTCAAAAATGTACATAAAAGAAATAAAAAGATTTTATGTACAAGTACAAAATATAAATGCATACCCAGAATTTCAAGTTCTTTTTTCTTGGCTAAATGAGTAAGACCCTTCGAAATGACCCTAAAAAGCGTATTTTTAAAATGTTTAGATTTTAGTCAAAGCAAAACAGATAATTTTAGTGCTCGAGAAACTCATCTATCTTAATTCAACTCTAGGTCCCTCTTTACAAGCTCTTGAACGAAATTCTTCTGCTTATCCAGCATAAACTGGTGTTTTAAATCAGGTTATGAAATTTCGAAACTTGTGATTGTCAAAAAAGTTATATGACGTTTGATTACTTTCGGTTAAGTTACCTAATTTTTATCCGAAAAGGCCCACACTTTTTCATATTCCAATTCAGTATCTTAATATAATCTGTCAGTTGATTAAATTGCTGAATGCATTCAATAAGGCAATAGCTGGTATCCAACTCTTTTAAGTGGACTCATTATGACATTTCTTTATTCTGTCATTTTCTTAGTTGGTGTTGGTTAAAAGAGATAGGGAAGTAGGGAAGACATTTCAAAATTCAAACAGTGAAGAAATGTCAAATGATTTAACTCAAGTTCTAAGAAAAAAATTAGAAGGTCTACAAAACAATCGTAATTATACAAAATTAAAAATCACACATTTTACGTTTGATGTCAATATCATTTTACGACTTTGATTTTTGTTGAGTTGAAAAAATGATCCGCGATCGAAATCTCTGATCTTTTTTGGTCTGAAGCTCACAAGATCATGCACAAATTTTTAAGAGCGCTTTTAAGTGATATTCTGGACAAATAAATCAGTAATGAACAGCACTTGAAATACAAATTACCGGTTCAAAAGTAATTTAAAAAACGGTTTTTGAATGTCAAACAATTATCAATTCAACCCGATTCCAGTTAAATTAGGGATCGGACAAAATTTAATGCCTTCTAAACATATAATTTCAATTTTTAAGCTATAGATGTGTAAGTATTTTTGACAAAGAAATTTTGACACATTAACTTTAAACCACGTCCTATAATAGTTTTTGACAGTTAATAAATTTGTCTTATGCAGCTGCCACTTGCAGTACTTTGTTCAACTTCTGAAAAAAGAGATAATATCGAAGAGCTCTCGAATTGTTGGATTTCAAAAATTTCAAACATTTTAGTGTGAAAAAGTTTTGAGGCCAACGTTTGGAATAAAAGAAAACTTTTTCAAAGTCACAGTTCCATTCAGATAAGTAATTTATAATCCCTGCTGAATGTATTCATACTTAAGGTCATTTTGTTTTTCCAATAGTTGTCAATATTTAAATGCACAACATTCTGCTGAATTGCTGACATCTAGGAGATTTAAACAAGGTTACATTTTCCATCTAAGGTTGTTATTTTGTGACTTCAGTTATCTTAGATTGTCACTGGCGACTTTGATTATGAAATGTATTTTCTGACATCTGACGTCTCAAAAGTTTGTTTTTCATCTATCTATCAGGGGTTGTAAAAGAATGCAATCTTTTGGGAATGCAATCATTATAAATCATTTATTAAATTCATCTCAAAGATTGCATTGATTTCCCTTGAAGATTGGGATTTCAATCAATAATCATTTGACCTTAAAAAGACTGCAATCATTTTTTCTCCAATCATTGATTTCAATCATTTGAGACTTAACCAATTCTTTGAAGTCTTTGGCTTCACTTGAATTTCACTTGAAATCTTTACATTTACTTAAAGTCTGCATTTTTTTGCATTCTTAAGTGAAATTTCAGTACACAAAAATATTCTAAAGTGGCCCATACACCTCTCACAACAATTTTCAGTGTCAGGCATAAGAGATCAATATTTCAAAAGTGTGTAGTAAAATTTCACTTAAGAATGGAAAAACTTCAAGTGAATGGAATGACTTTGCAAAGAATGCATGAAGTATCAAATGATTGCATTCAATTGATTGCATTCAAATGATTATAGAAAAAATGATCGCAGTCTTTTTAAGTTCATTTGAATTCCTAATCTTAAGGTGAATTCAATGAATATAATCTTTATATTGAAAACATAAAAGATTGCATTTTTTTACAAGTGTGATATTTATCACTTATACCATTTGCGATTTTAAAATACGTCCACAACCTCTCAGATTGTGTCTAAATGATATCCTGTTTCTTGGAATTCATAGAGAGGCGATTTATACGCTAAGGGACTTTTTAAAATAATTTTTTGAAGTTCTGCCGCGATTTCTACGCTAAATTTTGACCGTATTATGTTTCATATGATATGGGAGCGGGTCATAATTCTGGTTTCAAAATTCTGCTTTTCAAAATTCTTCTTTTTAGTCGAAAAATTCTGATTTTCAAAATTCTGCTTTTTTTTGCATTCTGGTCACCAAAATTCTGTTTTTTTTAATTCTGCTTTTGAA
Source organism: Eupeodes latifasciatus (assembly GCA_920104205.1). Lineage (NCBI taxonomy): Eukaryota > Metazoa > Arthropoda > Insecta > Diptera > Syrphidae > Eupeodes > Eupeodes latifasciatus. The sequence continues at coordinate 69,814,997 of OV049924.1, read as the reverse complement.
AATTCTGGCTGTTTTAAATATAAAACAATTCTGCTTTTTGTATGTTTTTTTATTCATTAACACAAACAAATTTCATCAAATCATTTTTATATTATTTTAATAATATAATATTATAGTCAATAATTGAAAATAATTGAAAAAGATAGAAAAATAACAAAACTACTACAATAAACAAAATCAAAAAAAAAAAAAAGAAACGAAAAAGAAAGAAAAACAACAAAACTATAGAGTAATTATCAAAAACAAACAAAAAAGTTAAGCAAGACCTCAAAGATTTATATTTTTTGATATGCGCCTGAGGTACTCAAGGTGACTAAGCTTCTTTCTCTTTTTTATGATTCTCTTTAGTCTTTTATTTCTGAGAATACAGTTCCGTTTCTTTTTTATTCGCTCTCCATTTTTGGCACGCTCGATTTCTGTTTTTGCAGTGATGAGCTCTATTTTTAAGTCTTCTATTAACTTGTAGAAGCCTGCATGACTACGTCCAACTATAATTTTAAGTCGGCGATGCCAAGCTTCAACATTGTTTTGTGTTCTAGGGAAAACTAGTTTTGTACAGTCATCAATCGACCAGAATTGTGTAGGATTCCTGCAATTTCCTCTTGTATAATTCCTTCCGAACCAGTTAATGAGGTTCAAAACGTCTGGGTCATCAATAATACTACGTAAGCTTTCGTAGTATTGAGAGACTTCAATTGCAGGCACAAAAGCCAGACTTTTGAGCATCCGCACCTGTCTAGCGAATTCTTCGGAGTTGCCATATTTCATCACTAAACTAAAATAGAAGTTTTATTAAATTTCAATTAAAAAGTCTGAATTTCGAGTGGGTAAGGTAGAACTTACTGTTCATGCTGTACTCTTCGCCAAATTATTTGACTGAAATGGAAGAGGCATCCCTTAGCTCAGCTGCAGGGAAAAAAATGTTTGCAGCAGAAGAAATACCTTTTTTAAAATCGCAGATGATTCTCTTTGGTGCCAGCCGAATATTGTAACCGTTGGCAATTCTAAGCAGCTCTGCGAAAAACAACTCATAAAGCGAACGTGTTTTCTTACTCATTAAGCAGAAAACAAGTGGAACAATCTGATTCTCTACTCTGCCATGAATAGAGAACAATTGTCGCATAATTGTTGGAACAACATCAAATGTTCCGTCCATCGCCCAACAATCGCTCTCTTCCAAAAACATCAAACTTGATCTTGTTCCAAGAATAATGACATAATCTTGATCCAACCATTTTTCGCTTAAAATAAATAGCTCTCCTTCGAGAACGTAAAGACTTAGGGGGATGTCAATTTCACAAATTTCATTTGGTTCTTTCCTTAGATTTATGGCTTTTCGTATTCTTTTAATTTTTAACTTTTGGGCATTTTTTGAAGGAAGATCAAATCGACAATTAGTAGGTGTTTCTATCACAGATTGCTAAACAATTTGGCTAGCTGGCATAAATGATGTTTGAGCCAGGTTTGTCACATTATTATTAGCCTGCTGAACATATTTTTCAATAACACGTGGCTCATGATTATGTTGTACAGATTCCTTAACCATTACATGCACATCACCATTCAATTTAGTCACTATTCGTCCCTTGCACTTGTCTTTAATTCGATTAGCACAGGCCCAATTGTAAGTTTTACATTTGTTTAACTTTTCAAGATAAAACATATAGCCGTCAACACAAAGTTTGTTTTTTCCCTTATTGGATTTTACTATTGAAATATTCATGGTTAATTTTGATCACTAACTCGAAGGCTTAACAAATAAGACTAACCTTACAGCTTACAGGAGATAAAGTAGGTACATATTATAATACATACAGATGTATGCAAACAAAAAATTATCTGCTGCTAATCTCTAATGAGAGAAGGTATTCTGCGAATAATATAGAAAAGAAAGGTTTGAAAATATTAAAAAGCGCGCGCTTTTTAATATTTTCAAACCTTTCTTTTCTATATTATTCGCAGAATTCTGGTAACCAGAATTTTGAAAAGCAGAATTTAAGAAATCAAATTCTGAGCAGCAGGAATTTCAAAAGCAGAATTTTAAAAGCAGAATTTTGAAAAGCAGAATTTTGAAAGCAGAATTTTGACAAAATAATTTTGACCCCGGCAGAATTTTGACCCCAACCCGTTTCATATTGAATAATATGGCACTAAAGTAAATTGCTTACAATTTTTACAATAAATGAAATGTCACAAGGTTATTTACCACAGTACTCAAATGATGATCCAAAAATAGGAAGAGTCCGATCGAGATTTGGTTTTAATATTTCTAAAATGACATCTGAAAAACAACATGGCTGCCAAGAACTGTCAAAATCTATTTTTCCACATCGCAAAAAAAAGAAATTTAATAATTTTTGGTATCATAGCTCTTATGATGAAATAAATTCTAAAAAATATATTATTAAATATTAAAAATTCTATTTATTTATTAAAATTTATAAACCTTCTGTTTTGTTCATTGAAAAGTTCACAAAGCCAAAGCAAAGTATGTATGCATACACGTTTCATTTCAATCATCGAATCATAAAATATTTGATACGTGACATTTTGACCAATGCAAATTGAGTCTGATGATGTTTGTCTCCACTCTCCCCGAGGACATTTAAGCTATATTATATATGGGCGTCATATGCATTGCATTATCATTCCATTAATATGTACATATCTATGTACATATATACGAAAATGTGTCTCGAGAAGTAAAATGTATATGCAGAACAGCTCTAAAATGTTTATAAATGTCGTGCTGGCCAGACTCTGAATGTCCTTTACTCTATATGACTGGTATAATACATTTGAAGCTCAGTTGTTGGACACACAAAGGACCATAGAGCACGTATGTACATATACATATATATTCATATAAATAAGTGCACACTTGAAAGTCATAAAAGCAAATATTGGCATTGTGCAAATAAATGGAAAAGGATCGACAGCAAAATGCAAAAATAAAAACAAAAACAAAAAATCTAAAATGTCCAGATGAGTGAAAATGCTTATAGCTATTATATGTATGTTCTTATATCCTTTGTATATGTATTGTTGTCTGAATGCAATATGCATGTGTAAAAAAAAGGATATAAAAATTATATTTGACAAAAAGCTTATATCTCATATTTCTATATTATATACATATGTACATACATATATTCCATTTGATTCAGGAATTCAAGGTTTATTAATGATTTATTCTTGACCATAAGTTTGGAATATAAAAAAAAAATATTAAACTTCATTGGAATTCGAAAACGAACAGAAAAGGATATTAAACCCACAAAGTCTGGGTGAAAATATAAAATATTCGGTTGTCAATAAGCCAAAGGATTATTAAATTCACAACATTTTTGATAGAATTCTTCATGAAGTTGGTTTTGCGTAGATCAAGTTTTATTTCCCTGGGAAAATTTAATAGCAGTTATTTATAGAATTAAATGTTGAAGCATTTATGACAGTTTAAGCCTTTATAGTGTGGTATAGTGACTTTGTAGCCTGATGAATAAAAATGATTTCAATTAAATGTGCAAAAAAGTGCGTATACGCCTAGGTGGGCAATTTTTGTTTGTTCTGCAAAAAACCCATTAGAGAACCAACAGTTCACTACATCGTTCGATTTTGTAAGAAAGAGAAATTTATATGAAATTGAAGAACATTTACCTCAGTTTAGTGAAAGGATAATTGCCCTGATTTGTAAATTCATTTATTCTGCCTCAATATAAGAAACATTTACAATTTTTTGATTTTTTTGTGAAAATTTTACAAGAAAGTCATTAGAAAGTAAACTTTGGGGGAAACAATAGAAGAAGAAGATAAAGAAGGGCTTTCTTTTTAAAAGCTGGATGTGTGACAATTCTAGCTCCAGCATTAAACCATCATAGTGGTAGGTACATATTTCCAAAGAATTAAGTTTTCCGATAAAAGGTTTTAATTGGAACGCCCCTTACTCGGCAGTTGTTGCTGTCATTATTTGACAACAATAACTACATTTTTAATAAAAATAGTACAATTCACGCTTCAACAATTATTAACTTCCCATAGGAAGTTATTGTAATCGGTCCGATTTGTCAAATTGAAAATTTTGACATTTCTCGACGTTTCAAGGTCCCTAGAGTCGAAATAAAAGATTTTTAGAAAGATGTCTGTGCGTGCGTGTGTACGTACGTTCGTACGTCCGTACGTCTGTACGTTCGCGACGTTTTTTTCGTCTTCCATAACTCAAGAACCAGAAGAGATATCGACTTCAAATAAATTTTGTTATACAGATAATAAGGCAGAAAGATGCAGAAAGGGCTCTCAAGAAAATTGCGTGGGTGGTTTTTTTACCATAGCAGTTTAAAAAAAAGGTGAAAATTTTGGTTAACCCTAAATATCTCATGAACCAATAACACAAGAGACTTGAATTAAATTTTATATTATATATTGGAACGTGATACAAAACAAGTATATTTTTGGAAAAAATATCCAATTAACGGTTATTTTAAAAATCAAAAAAACTGAAAAAAAAATTTGTCACCTCGAAAATTTTACGACTAAAATATGATTTCATCTCCCAAACAATTTTGTGTAACGAAGAATTATGTTTTTGACATCTGATAAAATTTTGAGAAAAATCGAATTGACAGTTTTTTTATAAAAAATAAAAACCTAAAAAAAACATTACTCAAAGTTGGTAAAAATTGATTTTCAACTCAAATATTTGTTCAAAACTTTGAGATAATGGCTTTAAACTACTTTTATCTTTCAAAAAATATTGTTGTCAACATACAATTTTGAAAAAAATCGGATTCACAGTTTTTGTACATAAAATTAAAAACCTAAAATAAATTTAAAAAAAGTTGGTAAAAATTGTTTTTCGACGTAAATAAACTTTGAGACATTGGCTTCAAACTAATTTTATCTTATAAGAAATATTTTTTCAACATTCGATAAAATTTTGAGAAAAATCGAATTGACAGTATTTCTTACAAAAAATAAAAACCTAAAAAAAAACAATACTAAAACTTGGTAAAAAATGATTTTCGACTCAAATATCTTTTCGAAACTTTGATATATTGGCTTTTTTAAATTTTGAGATAATGGCGTCTAACTAATTTTAACTTATAAGAAATATTGTTTTCAACATTAGGAAAAATTTTGAGAAAAATCGAATTGACAGTTTAAAAAAAAAATAAAAACCTAAAAAAAAAACAATACTAAAACTTTGTAAAAATTGACTTTCGACTCAAATATCTTTTCAAAACTTTGAGATATTAGCTTTAAACTACTCTTATCTTTTAAAAAATATTGTTGTCAGCATTCAGTAAACTTTTGAAAAAAACCGAATTTACAGTTTTTTTGCAAAAAAAATAAAAACCCAAAAAAATTTAACAAAAGTTGGTAAAAATTGTTTTTCGACGTAAATACCTTTTCAAAAATTTGAGACGATAGCTTCAAACTAATTTTATCTTTTATGAAATATTGTTTTCAACATTCGATAAATTTTTTTTTTTACAAAAAATAAAAACCTAAAAAAAACAATACTTTCGACTCAAATAGCTTTTCAAAAATTACAAATATTGGCTTCAGACTTATTTTATTTCACAGATAATATTGTTTTCGATATTCAGTAATTTTTTTATAAAAATCCAACAGTCCGTTTTTTCATAAAAAAAATAAAATCTACAAAAAATATTACGCAAATTTGGTAAAAATTGATACATAGAGACAAACTTTTAAGCAAGGCAAATCGACAGACGGGATGGGATGTTATTAGTGTGGGTCACATCTCAGCCTCTTTTTTTAAAATTCTTAAATTTGACTTCATTCGGGAAGTTATCGAGGTGGTACAGCTGCAAATGTGCGAATTAGTCATGAATAATTTCATAAACAGAACATGGACTTACAATTTTAACCATGAAGGCCTTTTGGCTATCATTGGCTTTCATTGTTGATGGTGTATCTTCATCTTTATAATGGAATAAATAACAATAATTGATTTCTCTTATAAAACCCGCTCATTCATTTAAATATCAACCCCTATGAGTTTTGTTTTCCTTTTCGTGTCATATAAATGTGTCATTGATTTTATTCATATTCTAATCCGCTGATACTAAAATTATAAATGACTAATTTTGAAAGTATTTCAATTTTTAAAGAATACTAGCTGACCCGTCGAACTTTGTTTTGTCTTAAAGGCAATAAATAAGCAGATTTTTGAATTTTATATTTTCCTTTTTATTAGAAAATACAAAAAAAAAAATCAAGTACCTACATTAATCATTGTTGCTCTTTACTTAAGTACCTTCTGATACACGACATTTTTTGTTTCATTATTAGGCGCGAAAACAAACAAGGCGGATGGTCTTCCCACCCGTGAACATGCCACACATAATTATTGACCATGGGAAAAACATGGATGTTCTAGGTTCTAACCACAAAATTTTAAGGATTTGCCTTGTGATTTGTTGATGGTCATGAAAAATGAAAGACAGGTCTGAAATTGAAGTCTTTTAAATTCAAACGGCATGTCGGTTGAGATCATCGGGATCTTCGGAATGAGAATTTCCTCACCTTTGAATTTTCCTTTCAGTATGGTCGCGTAAATTACATTGTTCATCAATTTTCTAACCACCAAACGCGTACCGTTGCACAGTTTTGGTTGGTTTATGTTTCGAAGCATGATTACTTAGAAGCTAACCTTTAGGCATAAATTGTTGCGGTGATAAGGCAGGCACATCCAAGGAGTTTAAAAATTCAATTGGACAGTTGGTGGCTTCATCTTCATTTGTGACGCAATCGATAGATTTCCATGATTACATTCTTTGCAACTATGTAGTTCAGGTCATCTACGTCTTTATTCTTAGCCGCTAAAATTGCTCGCTCACTCAACCATTCATTATATTTGTAGTTAGAAATAATGTTTGGAAATACATTGTTGATAAGTTCGTCTTTTGATGAGACAAAATTACAGAAATTATTTGGAAATGATATCAATCCTCTCGATTCATCGACATGTAGTACTTGATCATTACCGATAGTCAGCAGTTGCTCAGGGAAATCTTTAGCAGATGTATCACTAAGCAATGCAACTCTCATGTTTGTTGTCAGTGTAGTTTCTTCACATAGCGCCACAGATTCGATGATTTGAGTCAAGCGTTTATTTCGTGGGCAGCCGTAGATCTTGGAATTACTGGCAGTGTTTGGCGGAAATCGCCAGAAAGTAAAAGCGTTGCTCCTCCAAAACATCTCGAGTCACTGCGTAAATCTTCCAATGTTCGGTTAAGTGATTCTAATGCACGTTTATGCGCCATTGTGCATTCGTAACCAGATGATGCCGATAGGACTTTGGCCATTGCTGAGTGTTTTGCAATATTACACGTTGTTTCTTCGATAGTTTGAAGATTTAAAGGTAATTTTAATGCCGAATGAGCCGTACGGTATCCTTCTAATAATGTGGCTGCTATTCCAGAAGAATCAACTGCAATCGCTATGTTGGATCTCGCACAAACAGTGGCTAAGACTACTGACATGCGGAATGTCTTACCAGTTCCACCAGGGGCATCTAGAAAATATAAACCACCATTTTCATCATCGATTGCCTTTATTAAAGTATCATAAACTTCCTTTTGTTGGGAATTCAACAGGGGTACCTACATGCGTTTCAACTACTAAATCTAATTCCTGGTGATCATATTCATGTTCCCGTTCCAATTCTCGATTAGATGCGTAATTCATTTCACGATTTGGCGCTGGCATGCCTAATACCCGATTAATAAACTACCGCACATGAGGTAACACATATCTCCAATCAAGATTAAAGCACGATGATGTATGTATCTTCGTTCATCTCAATATGGTGATTTCTGGAACTGACGCGAATTTGATGTTAATTATTTATTTAATAGAAATAAACAAAAATCAAATTGTCACCCATACGTCCGTTACATATGTAGCTTTCATTTGCGTTCTGTTATTCCAAGTCTGATTTTGTTTTTGTTATACCACATTTTAGTGACTGACGTTTTATGTCAAGTCACACGGGGAGGCTGTCGAACGGGATAAACAGTATCCTAGGTCCGTCTCCTGGCTCTAAGCTAGCTACCCACCAATTTTCAGCCATATCGGTACAGCCCTTCTTGAGTTATAAATAGTGTAACTAACACGATTTTCTTTCATATGTATAAATTACTCATTTTGGTATGTTTACCCCATTTCACCCTACAATAATCTTAAATTTTGAAAAAATATTGTTTTTGAATATTTAAAATAGTAATCTGTTAAACACAAAACAAATTCTTATAGTTGAATATCAGATCATTCAAGTTTGATACCATTTCACCCTATCTTTTTTTTATTCTAAGGGAACCTAGAACCGCATTTCACCCTATCTTAATTTTATGTGAAAGAAACTTTGACCACGAGAAAAACTCATTCCCAATGTCTGTCTAAAATACCCTTTCAAACTCATTTTTTATTTTACCCCATTTTCCCATATCACCTATAAATAATTGAATTCTGAAAATAGCTAGCCCCAGTTTAAAAACACATGAATTTAGCTAGAGCTGAACTTTTAAAAAATTGCAATTGCATACGAAACATTCACGTGTATAAGGTTAGGTATAAGCCCCCAAGAGAAGGTGTAGTTATAAATTATTTAAGATTTGTTTTTTTTTTTTTCTGATTTGTTCTGATTTTAAATTGAATCCTTAATTTTATAATTACTCCATGAAAAGTAAGACTTCATCCCAAAATCAAATTAACACACCTACTAAAGCGTGAAATCATCATTAAATCTTTATGTGGTATGAAGATGGAGTACTCATAATATATGATTGTGTGTATGTTATGGTTTGATGATGGATGATTGAAAGAAAAGAAAGTAACCATAATTATTTCCTTATAGAGTCTGCATCTAAATTTATATGAAATATATGTATATCAAAAGTATAATACTCCTATAATACGTATGTATATAATGTAGATATGTATATATGTATAAGTTCTAAAGCTCGTTACTCCTTGTCATGATTATTATCGTTGAGGTTGATGTCGTCGTTGGTCGTTCGTCGTTGTTGTATCGTTGGAGTTGGCATTGGCGTCGTCGTCATCACCATCATCATCGTCCTTCATCCTGTTGGCCAAGAGTACGAGTATAATATTTCTGCAAATTGAGACGATAAATGAAAAGCAAACTCATTTCTGAAGTGCAAAGTTGAATGCAATGTACGAATATGTATATATTTTATAATAAAAAATATATAAATACAAATGTACAGTTGTGGTCACAAAATTTAGCCACTTCTTCTTCTCATCACCTTATAATTTCATTTATCGGTTTTAATTGATATGTTTTTAAATTTGCTGATATAATATTATTTAAACTAGAAAACAAAATATTTAACTTAAATAAGCAAAAATAAAAGATCAACTCCATGTAACAGACAAATTTTTCCAAGATGATATCAAAATCTCCAAAACTTTATCAAAGTAACCCAAATCTTAGATTTTTCTCAAAGTTAGGTTAGAAACGCCGTTTATATCGAATGTTTTTTTTTTGAGGTATCGAACTTCAAGTTGGCAACACTAATTTAAGTGGTGACCATTTTGTTAACTGTCAAGTGATTTAGTTTTAGTTTGGTTTGGAATTTCAACAAAAAAATGCGTGACCTGCAGATTAATCTACGTCCGAGCTAGCCATATGCCAAAAATCATGTTTAAAGTATTATGACAAAATACTATCTTTCAAATAATGGTAATTACATGTCAGTTAAGAAAAAAAAACACACTTTATTATCAAATAATAAAACTTTTGAGAGTTTTCAAAGAACTAAGCTGTATTTAACCACTATTGTTGAGGGTCGACAAATCACTCAGCAGATGATTTCTTGACATAATCTCTACAAAGTTTAGCCAAGAAAAAGATGGACTGCCATGCAGAAATATTGGAACAAACTATAAAAAGTTGATTCAACAAAAAGAACCTGAATGAACGTTTTTCTAGACGTTTTTCCAGGGTGTCGAAATGATAAATGTATTAACCGAAGACATCGTTTTTATTTTTTTAAAGGCCGTTTCGTTTCTTGGAATTTTGTAATAAATTTAAAGTGTTTAGAAATTATGGAATACCCTTAACTTGAACAATGGTACTCTTAATACACCAAATGGACCGTTTAGCGCGTCGCGTTGGGTCATCAGTGATGGTTTGAATTTTTTTACCTCAAATACTACCAATAAACTTCCCCATCTAGCTCAGTCCCTAGTTACATAGATGCCTCCAGTTGGGCACTTCAAGTTGGGTGAATTCAATTTACACTTTTGCGCGCACCTTGATCAGCTCTACTTCTCTGTCATTTGGAGTGGATTCGAAGACTTTCCGGGCCGGAACATCAGTTTTCATGCGCTTTACGTGATCCAACCATCTCAGTCGTTGGGCTTTTATGCTTCTGGCTCTTTTCCTCCACTGACTTTCTATGCATACGGTACCGTAGATGACGCGAAGAACTTTTTCATCTGCTTTTGTTATAGTCCATGCTTCTGCACCGTATAGGAGGACGGCGATGATGAGGGTCTTATATAGCGACACTTTGATCGCTCAAGAAAGGGCTTTACTACTCAATTGCTTCCTTAGCCCAGAAAAACGGCGGCGCGGCAGTTAGCAAAGTTATTTTTCGTTTGATCTCAGCGCTAGTGTTGTTTTCTGTGTTCATAGCGGAGCCTAGTTAGACGAAGTCCTTAACTACCTTAAAGTTAAGTATGGCGATGGTAACGTTTTGGCTGAGACGTTGGTGTTGTAGGTCCTTTCTTGATGACAGCATGTACTTTGCTTTGCCCTCATTAACAGCTAAACCCATTTTTGCTGCTTCTGCCTTAATAATCATAAAAGAGCCCTGTTGAAATCACGCTGAGTTCTTTCGATTACTTCAATGTCATGAGCATATGCCAGACTTTTGAAAGAAAGTAGCTCTAGTGTTGACGTGGGAGCTCTGCATTATTACTTGTCTATGGCTTTTTTTGACAGCAAAAGGTTCTGTTACGTTGTTTCCAACCTTTATAGAGCTGCGTGAATTCTCCATGGTCATCCTGCACAAACGGACAAGGGATACCAAAACAAGACTTGGCTCTATAAAGTTGGTCCCTGTAGATGCTGTCATATGCGGTCTTGAAATCGGGTGGTTGTCGATTTGATGTTTTTATTAGGATTTGCAGTAATGTGAATATTTGATCTACTGTGAACTTTTCTGGTCTAAAACCACACTGACAAGGTGCTATCAGGTTGTTCACGATAGGCTTTAGACGTTCATATATTACGGAAGTGAAGATTTTGCAAGCGATGTTAAGGAGACTGATTCCTCTAGAGCTGGTGCAGCTTAGAGGATCTACTTTTTCAGTATAACCTCAAATGGAGTTGATAAAGTTCTGATTTAAATTTTCAAGAAAATACTCGTATATGTGGTATTTAAAAAGGCCTGACTCTGAGGAATAATAGGAGTTTATTAAAAAAGTACTTCTCGAAGTGCAGATATGCTCTGGTCGGTACAGTGTCGTAAAGAAGTTCAGAAATTGTACTTAAAGAAGGATTTCCAACCAGTTTATGAAATCTGAACAAATTCCTTCACAAATTCCGTTCAATTGTTAAGGTATAGTTAAAAAATATGTATATGAGCTATGAACAGGAAGGAATTATAAATTACTTAAAAAATTTAGTTAAAATATTAATTTTTGCAATTAATACATAATTTGTATCTAGTAAAAAATATAAATTTTATTTCAATGACTTAAGTATATGACCACAACTGTATGTACAATGTTTCTATACATAACTACAGATTTATTTATTTTTATTCAAATTTTAATGTCGTGTTCTTCTTTATCCTGCGGAGTCCTGGAGTTTTGTGTTGGCAATGCAACTTCAATTGCACCCTTATTATTGCAATTTAAATTGAATGCAATGTTTGTATGTTCAGACGTAGTGCAAGGTGTATATGTATAGTATACCTTGCTTATACCTACCCTTTCGTCCTTATACTATACAACATTTTTTATTCTCTCCCGCATTATATTGTTTAAAGTCGTCTCATTACAGAAAATTTATTTATTTATTTACTATACACGTAAGGTTGTTTTTTTTTTTTTTTTTTTTCTTTTTAATTCTTATAATTACACTCTGAATGTCCTACGAAGCTTCGGAATAAGATTGGGATGAAAATGTTGCTTACATAACTATTATTAAATTAACTTCCCCAACAGTTCATTATTAATTTTGTGACTTTTGTTTTATTGGATTTTTTTCTCTTGTTTTTGTTTACAGTAATTGGAAGAATACATGGTGAAACATCCAGATTTGTAACGCTCCCACAGAGTCAGACAGTCATTGAAGGCGATTCGGTTGTATTTACGTGTCATGCGACTCCTGTAGGTGGAATGGATTATTCATGGACACACAATGGTAAGTGAAAAATAATTATGTTAAATTCATTTTTTTTTAAACACAATTCTTGTAACTCGATGAAAAAACTATGAGTGCAGTCTGTGATATAATGACAGTTGGTATTTAAGGTCTTGAAGTCTTCTATATTAGTTTCTGGTTTAGAGACATCTCCGAACTTAGATTATGACTACAAGTATACTGCAAACTATGATCTACTAGTGACACTTGCTATCTTTACGTGTCATTAAGTGATGAATCTAATTTATTGATACGATATTGAGGTCTTTTATATCCCGTTCCTAATTAGAGACTAAGTAAAATTCATGCAATTTCAGATCTATTAGTGACACTTGTTATTGATTGTCATTAAACGAATACTGAAATTTGCTCTACTAGATTCTCTTTTCGCTCATATTGTGAGTAAGTGACATCAACTTCGAGTATACCCCAATCTGAGATCTTCTAGTGACGATTACTATTGATGATGGTAATTAATTGAAACCTTTTAATAATTAAAATTGTTGGATATGGAAATCTAGTAAATCAGATCAAAGTGATGACTATAATACGTATACTGTCATTAACTGAAAAATTATTCAGTCTAAGATCTACTAGTGACTCTTGCTATTTAAAGCTCATTGAAAGACTTTTATTTGAACTGTTATCTATTAAGTAACATATGCCATATTAGTGACGTTTGCTGGCTTAGACTGCCACTAAAGGGCGTCTTCTACCAATGACCACCATTAAGTGACGTCTGTTATCGAAAATTGTCATGCAATGAAAGCTCTGTTATTTCACTAAGAATGTTGAATTTGCATTGAATTTTGCTTTTTCAAATTATGATTTATTGACAGTTTTTATGATTAAGGTGTGTGATTAAATGACGCCGGTTAGGTTAGGTTAGTTTAAAGTGGCTGTCCATGATGGAAACGGATACACTTAGGCCAATTTAATGGTCCATTGTGATACCACATGAATCTTAAGGCTTCCTCCTAAGCTCAATGGAACCAGTTTGAGTCCCTTACGAAACGTGAGAGGCCGATTAGGCCGACATTGCTTAGATCGTTAAAGAAGAATTCTCCTAGGTAATTCTTGCATTTTTGAGCTAGAGCAGGGCATGTACAGAGAAGGAGAAGAACTGTTTCCTCTTCTTTCTCATTCATACAGCTTCTGCAAAAGTCATTTGAGAATATGCCTAACCGCTTGGCATGCTGTCCTATTAGACAGTGTATGGTTATGGCATCTATTATCGAGCTTATATGTATATACAATCTGCTTAGAGATAGCAAGCACCTTGATCACTTTAAATCTAGTGTAGGCCAGATGTTTTTTGTGACCTGATGCTGTGGTGATGCTGTTCCACCTGGTGTTTGCCTTTTTCATAGCGTCTTGCACTAGCAACAGTTTACAAGTAGCGATTGGTATGCCAGTATGTGCAGGGGTGCCAAACGTGGTAGGATGAGCTGCACTGTACCGTTCCTGGGAGTTCATCTGCCTTACAGTTACTTGGAATGTCTCTATGGCCCGGCACCCAGCAAAGGTGAATATTAAACTGTTGTGACATCTCCTTCTCCATTAGAGATGATCGACAGTTATGGACTGTTATAGAGTTTGTAGAGACAGAGTCCATAGGTTTGATAGCGGCCTGACTATCTGGGAAAATACGGATATCAGATATTGATATCACGTTTTCTTTAAGTCAGGACAAGACTTCTTTTATCGCCAAAAGTTCTACCTGGAACACGCTACAATCATTGGGAAGGCGGAATGAGGGACTTAATTTCAGTTGTTCAGAGTACACTCCTCCACCAACAACCCCTTCTTTTGATTTTGAACCATCTGTATAAAAATGGATTGACTTATCTTCCAGGAATGTCCTATCCTCCCAGAAAGATCTGGGAGGTAAAGAAATCTGGAAGTTTCTGTCGAATTGCAGTTGGGGGATGGTGTAGTCTGTGTGCTTTGGAATTGATTCTAAATAACTAAGAATTACGGAGTGGCCAATGTTGTTGTTAGTCCACTGCGACGAAGCAGAGCTTGCAGCTATTTGTTTGCTAAATATGTCAAGAGGTGTTAGGTAGAGTAAGGTGTCCAGTGCCGCAGATGGGGTCGTGCGAAGCGAACCGCTTATACATAGGCAAGCTGAACGTTGGACTTTATTTAATTTATCCCGGTTTATACCTTTCTCTAAAGCAGTCCACCACACTGCCACACCATACATTAAAATCGGTCTGATTACCGATGTGTATAGCCAATGCGTGATTCTGGGTTGTAAGCCCCATTTATTACCAATAGCTTTTTTGCAAGAAAAGAGAGCTACAGTAGCTTTTTTGAATCTTTCCTGTACGTTACGTTTCCAATTTAGCCTCGCCTGAGAATTTTAATTGGATTCCTTTAATATAGGGAGGGTTGACAAATGGAATTTTGTATTTCCTCGAATTCGACTAATTCGGTTTTGTGTGGGTTAACACCCAGTCCACACCGATCAGCCCAAAGTATTAGTCTGTCTTAGGCATTTTGTAAGAGTTCTTTTAAGGTGTTAAGATTCTTTCCTGAAACTGCTATAGCAACGTCGTCCGCATAGGCGATCACTCTGAAACCCTCCGCATCCAGACCAGTTAGGATTTCATTTACCACTAGGTTCCACAGGAGAGGTGATAGAACACCACCTTGCGGTGTACCTCTACTAACGAATCTTCTAGCAGAAGAATTGCCCAGTTCTAAATTAATTATTCTGCTAGTCAGCATTAAACGAATTTACTCCCTAAGTGAACTCTCTAAATTTAGAGATGTTAGTGCAGATGTGATTGCATTTTTTTCAACTGGTTTCATTGATGTTGTACTAATATTGAAGTCTTCTTGCTAACATTCTGATTAAGTGACATTTTTCTGTCATAGATTATAACTTGTGGGATCTTCTACCAGTGATTTGTATTCATTGACGTCTGCTGTCAGATTTCCTTACATCTTCAAAAATGATAAAGTTAACGATATAAATTAAAAATATTGTTGTAATGGATAGAAAATTCACTACAACAAGAATTCCAACAAGAGTGTCCTAAATGATCTTCTGCATTGTTAACTGTTAACTGTACCACACCTATTCAATATTTACATATATTTCTGATATACTCAGGGAACTAGATGAGTCAATAGCATTTGCTGACGACGTTACATTGTATGCAAGTAGACACAAGATAGAAGAAATCCAAATAAAACTTCAAGGCAAATTTGACAGATTTCAGGAGTTTTGTACCGAATAGAAACTAAACATCAACCATACGAAATTTGAAACCATACTGTTCCGCACTGTAACTAGAAAAATTTCAAAATGATACATTCCAATGGTCTTCGCCTCGAGTCAAAGACTGTTGTAAAGTATTTGGGTGTTTAATTGGACATGTTTTTGTATTATAACGAACACATAAATGTTCAGCTACAGAAGGCTAGATCGGCAATTATGTCCCTCAGACGCATTTTTTACTCCAGCTATCTGAGATCCGAAGTAAAGATCATTTGCTACCAGGCATTTGTTCGTCAAATTGTGAAGTATGCGAGTCCAGTCTAATGGAACATAAATCCATCGTGTATGGGAAAACTTAGAATGTTTGGGAGAAAATGCCTTAGAGCTTGCATGCAGAAGTACAGGAGGGAACATTCCAACTTCTGGCATTATGTTTCGAATAAAAAGTTATTGAATGCTTCCGGTTAACCTATAAATGATAATGTTATATTAAACCTTGTGAGGAATCACTTCCCCATATCAGCAGGTGTTACTGGGAATACATTCGAATCTGGATACATACCTCCTGAGGCAATTCTTATTTCTAGATGCACATGGCTTTCTATCAGGATCAACGAACGCATTAGGGCAAACCAGGCCCTGCCATGTGATTTCCCATCTATCGATTATTCGTTGAATTATACTTTTGATCGATAGAATGAAGATCACATGGCAGGGCCTGTTTACTGTGAACCCTTAGATGTTAGTTAGTCTTAGTTAAATTTTAGTTTTTAATTCTAATTTAAGGCTTTCATCACTTTCGTAAAATCATCCCAAAAATAATATAATGATTTAATTAAAGGTAATAAATATAATAAATAATATACGAACACAAAATATAATATCAAAAATTTTGAGTGCCATTATGACTATAAACAAAATATTATTAATGATTTAAAGTTTTTTAAGTATATTAAGACTTACGAAAAAATGTAATAGTGTTTAAGCCTAACATTCGAAGGGTTGAAATTCACTAAGCTTTAAATTCCAAAAACTTGGCACAAATTCTGTGACTAAAATTGAGGTTTGAAATTTAAAATTTTCTAGATTACAAGTTTTTGAGATTTTGAGTATAGATTTCATCCATCTACAAAACAACACCATTCCAGAAGCTAGAAATGTAATAATTTATATTATATAGAAAATTCTTAATCCAGAAAATACAAATTTCTGAAAATCTTAACCTCTCAAAACCAAAAATCTTTACTTTTGGAAAACCTTTAAATACATACAAAATCCTAAAATGCTGAAAACCTCAAATTTTCTTCAATCAAAACACTATAAAACCAAAATGTTGAGAATTCAATAACCCATGAGCCAAAATTTGGAAATTAGAATCTTAAACATTATTTGCTCAAATTCATTGACGTACGTTTTTAAAGGTTTTTGTAAATTTGGATTTGTCCGAATTAACAAAATTCCAAAAAACTAAAAGCATGAGATACAAAGACAAAAATCCTAAACAAATTAGAGATTTGAAAACCCTAATAACCCAAAATATGAAAAACATGATTGAATGATTTAAGTTTTTTTAAGTTTATTAATACTAACGAAAAAATGTAATAGTTTTTAAGTGAACAAAAAGAAAAAATACTAAAACCTTTTACAGAAACCCGTGTTAAGAATTTAGATTGGAATCTAATGCCTTAGATTCTGATTAATTGACATCATGGATTGTCATTGAGTGACACTTCTTGTTATCTAATTGAACTGTATGTAATTTTTATCAATATTTCGAAAATGTATCCTTTAGAGCATAAGAAATATTAATTCAATGATATTTGGTGTTTTTTAGTGAATTATTCTATTTTAGATCGTCACTTAGTGACATCGCTTACTCAATTTAACAGTGACCTATTCGTAACTGCTACCTAAAATTTAAATTCATTAATATCTACAGATTTACATTTTGATAAGAGAACTTCCGATATCTAAAATTTTCATTTACTAACATTTTCCAACTCGGCTTGTCATTTAATGACATTTGTCACCTCATATTGTCATTTAGTGGCATGTGTCATCTCAGGGGGAACCATTGAAATCAGTTAATTTCAGTTGACATGCATAACAACGCTTAAAAAATCGAGAATAGAAAAACCTGGATGTAATTATCCCGCTAAATATGCCAATATTTTTAAAGTCAATTATTGATTTACACAAAATTGGACAGCTTGATAATTGTGACGTACAAATCCATTACATTTTCAAATACTTTATTATGAATGAATTGTATCTCAATTTGACTCACGAATCCTGACAAAATATCTCATTCCCTATATCTTATATTAACTACGGGTAATGTACTCATCATAAAAACAATAAACTTGTCCTGGCACTCTAATTCCCATTTTTATGTGTTCTTATTTGTTTCTGCTCCTTGACAGTAGCCATCTCTATACACAACACAATCACAACACAACACACATTGTCCTCAATCTTTTCCATTCATGATTTTTGTATATTTCTGATGATGGGTTTGCTACCTGCTGTCAAACCAACCATAATATCCTCCTGCTGTGTTTTTGAATGTACTATAAATTGTACTGTTCAGTACAGTGTACGTGTACAGTATAATATTTCTATTGTTCAACTTCATCATCTTCGTTTTGCGCGTGATAATGATAACACTTAAGGTTTGAAGTATCCACATAGGTAGGACCTTATGCCTCACTTTAGGGGTGCGAACAAGACGACACTCATAAAATAAGTATATTGTGTGCACATAAGTAGTACAGTCCTCGTCGTCGTCGGGATATACAAAAATATGTACATTTGTCTGCATCTATAATAATTTTTGTGTACATTTCATTTCTTGTTTTTCGTGTGTATTTTTTGTAGTGCAATTTTACAACTTGAAGTAGGAACGATAAAAATAAATATAAATTCAGATATCGCACATGAATTTTAATATTTGCAACAAAATGCATTGCCGGATTTTGATCACTTGATGTCCTTAAGTCTTATTTTTCCATAAGAAGCATAAGATTTTTATTTACATAAATACACAAAAACCTAGTTTTGAACATTTCCCACAATTCACATAAGATTTTGATAATTCGATTCTTGGAATTAGACTAAATCCCACAAACCAAATTCTTGAGAATGCAAAATGAGAATGTGACAGAGGAAAATGTAATAGAATATGCCGCAATGAAGTTAAAAATTGAAAAGAATACCATGTGCTGTTATAAACATATAAAAAAAGGAGTAGATTCAACTTTACTCCGGTTTGTTAATTTCAAGCTAGGGATTCCCGTAAGCCACTTCGATGCTGCTTTAGACGCTTCAATCTGGCCTAAACATGTCCAATTAAAGAAATTTGTAAATTTTCCGAAAGTGGTTGGCAACACCAAGATGAAATAGCTTATCCAAAGTTTAAAGCGAATTTATCTGAAATTCGCGTATATTTTCAAAATGCTGGTGGTTTACGTACGAAAACTAACGAACTTTTTCTATCATCATCTCTTCATGAGTTCGATATCATTATCATTGTTGAAACATGGCTGAATTCAAATTTTACATCGTGTGAGCTCTTTGATTCTTCGTACAATGTTTATCGTAAAGATCGTTCAACTAAGACAGGATGGGATCGAGGAGGTGGTGTTTTGATTGCCGTCCGAACAACTTTCAACAGTACTTAACACAAATTAAAGAATGATGCAGATGATATTGCTTTGTGTAAGTTCTGAAGATTCTGCTGAAATTAAAGATTTATTTTTTATTGTAAGTTATATCCGCCCAACGAGCGGAGTAGATTTATATACCGAACATATTTCTAATGCTCAAGAAATAGTAAGTGAATTAACACATAACCAATTTCCTTGTGTACTTGGCGATTTCAACATTGGTGATATCGACTGGTGCTACATGAAAGAAGATCATATTTTGATACCTTTCAATGCAAATAAAGATGTAGAAATGTTAGTAGTTGATTCATTTTCTTCTTTGGGCCTGTTTCAAATTAATAATGTTAAGAACAGTTTAAATAGATTATTGCATTTAGTTTTTATTAACAATGATTTAAAGTATTCCTTAAAAATTTCTGATTTTCTTCTTTTAAATAACTCTATTCATCATAACTCATAAGGCTATTTCTCTCTCTTTTGAAAATTATAATTATGCTTCTGCCCCTCTTGAAAAACAAAAAAAAAATAATTTTGCTAAGGCAGATTTCACGGCATTAAATAATTTTTATAATACTGTTAACTGGAAGGATTTATTGGAAGGCAAGTCTCTAGATGATATGTTTACAAGTTTAAAAAGTATTGTTAATGAAGGCATTGAACGATTTGTTCCTACCTTAACTAAGAAAAAGTCGTTTAAGCTTCCATGGTTTAACAAAAGGATAAACAAATTTAGAGAATGCTAAATATAAGGCATTTAAGCGTTATAAAGTTACAAATTTTCCGGAAGATCGTGCAGTATTTTTTCAGTTAAGAAAAGAATATGATTTTCTCAACAAATTTTTGTATAGACATTATATTATAAATACTGAATCAAATATAAAACATAATTCGAAATCTTTTTGGACATTTTTGAATTCTAAAAGAAATTGTTCACCTTTTCCTCAATGTATGGAATACGAGGAACTTACATCCAATGATATTCAGTCCTCATGTGACCTATTTGCTCGATTCTTTCAGACTTCTTATAATTGTGATATTTTAACAAATATCAGCAGCATGTATCCTTATATAACTCCTTTGATTGATTTTAAACTACAGAGTTTTTCAGAACAGGATGTTCTGGATAGCTTAAAAGAAACAACATGGTTTTGTAAAGGGTAGATCAACGTGTACTAATTTAAGTGTATTCGCAAATTATTGTTATAATCATGTTGAAAAGGGTAGACAAGTTGATGTCCTGTATACTGATTTTGTTAAAGCCTTTGACCGCGTGCATCATGGTCTTCTCCTACAAAAGCTTAAGATGTTAGGATTGAATGCTTCATTTTTACAGTGGTTAGATTCATACCTTTCTGATAGAAAACAAGCTGTTAAAATAGATAATAGATTGTGTTTCAAATCTTATAGACGTGGTGTCGGGTCTTCCACAAGGCAGTCATTTGGGTCCACTTCTTTTTATAATCTTTATAAATGATTTACCTTCTGTTTTTAAATTTTGTAACTGCTTGATGTACGCCGATGATGTGAAAGTATTCACAGCAACATCTTCACTTGAAGATTGCTTATTAATGCAGTTGGATATAAACAATTTTCTTAAATGGTGCGACTAATCATCTTCAGCTGAATTACTCGAAGTGTAAAATTTTTAGTGTATCTAAGTCTTCATCCCTTATTGACTTTGAATATAAATTCTATGATGTTAGTCTTCTGAGGGTAATTGAAGTAAATGATCTTGGGGTGATTTTTGATTCAAAGATTGACTTTAGATCTCATGTTGATTACATCGTATCTAAAGGTAATTCACTTTTAGGTTTCTTGAAGCGGAAATCCAAAGATTTTAGGGATGCCTATACTTTGAAGACCTTATTTATGTCTATAGTTCTACCTGTTTTAGAATATTGTTGTATCGTCTGATCTCCTTTTTATGAAAATAATATTTTGAGAATCGAAAGAGTTCAGAAAAGATTCACTCTTTATGCACTTCGAAAACTTAACTGGGTTGGGTCTTCACCAGATTATAAATCAAGGTGCGCTCTTATTGCCTTAAAAACGCTTAAATGTCGGAGACAAGTCCAAAGTGTTTTGTTCATTAAAGATATTATTGATAACAGAATAACTTCTATTGATTTGCTTTCATTAATTCCATTCCATGTTCCATCACGAGTTTTTCGCAACATAAATGAATTATTTTATCCTCCTCTTCATAGAGCTAATTATGGTCTAAATGAACCAATAACGCGTTCTCTGTATCTATTTAATATGGTTTATAATGAAATTGACCTTTGTATGAATAGAGATTGTTTTAAGAAAAAAATTATTGAAATATGTAATTGATTAATTATTTAATTAAATTTAATCTAAAATTCCTTGTAAATATGTATATACATATTAGCATATATATTATGGAAACATATACTATACATATACATTACATATTATTAGCTTTATTATTTTGTACTAATTTTTAATCAGCAGATCTTCGATCAATTGATGAAATAAATAAATAAAAAGAATATGAAACTGAAATCCTGAAACGAAATTTCAAAAACATGGGCAGTCATTCCGTAATTTTCAAAACGATTATCATTTACGATATCGTCAATAATTTGCTTCACGTAACTTTGTCACTATCGTCTCGTCTATCGTTTTTAGTATAAGATAACTGAAATGTCAAAATGAACTCAACGAAAGATAATGCTTGTTGGATAACTTGAAAATGTTATTAAACTTGGTTTTTGTCTATGGGAAATTGTGAAAATTTGCAACAAATTGCTGATCAACTATTTTGTGGTGTTTATTCTTACTGTTACTGTTTTTATTTTTTGCCGTCGACAATGTAACTATAATTTCAAAATGTATGTAAGTTATTTATGCCTGAAACTATTTTGGATACCTAATATGCTTCGTGCAAGAGCATTGGCACCCCCCGACACTCGAAGTTTTTATAGTTACAGCCAACCGTCTGGCAAATTTATTGTTTCCAATATCTTTATAAAGACCTCTTTTGAAAAACTTTGGACAAAACTATATTGGCTTAAATTATTTTACGACAAGTGAGAAAGAAAAAACAAAAATGCTTACTTATAAATAGGTTGGAAGTGATAGAGGGTCTGATTTATCTCTTAATTATTGTTTCCATAACCGTATTCATTTTATTTTTTTCTGAGTTTTCATTTTCACTTTGTAACAAAACTCAATTACGCCGAAACATTTTTATTTTTATTTGCTATTTGGAAATCAATGACAGACGATACCTATTTAGCAATCGTGCAAACGCTATATCGTTTTGACGATATCACTTTGACGATTATCGTGTTACGTGAAGTGAGGCTATCGTCAAAACGCTATCGTTTGACGATAATCGTTTTACGCAATGACCCCCCTGAAATCAAACAAAATCTCAGAAAAATCAAGTTCTTAAAATAAAGGGAAAAATTTAACATTTCCAAATTTAAGAAAATCAAAAATACTAAAACACAAAATCTGTAAAACCAAATATTCCCAAATACTCATAAATACATACATATAACCTAATTTGGTGGAAACAAAAATCTAAAAAATCTATAATTCCGAAAATACTAACAACTTAATTAATCAAAATTTCACAAATTAAGATTTAAGAAAAACCAAAATCACATAAAATCCTCGAAAGCTACGAGGGCGGGTCAATATGTCCGTGACTTTTGGAATAAAACACAGATTTTTTGATAAAAAAATAATTTTATTTTTCAACGTAGTCTCCCTTGAGCTCTATACACTTTGTCCAACGCTTCTCCAATTTTTGTATCCCTTCCAAAAAAAATGATTTTTCGAGGTCCTCAAAATAGACCTTTGTTTGCGAGATGACTTCATCATTGGAGTCAAATCGTTTTCCACCACTTTTTCGATTGTTTCGGGTGTAGGGACCTCAACTGGGCGTCCAGGACGTTCGGCATCTTCAGTGCTTGTACGGCCACAACGAAATTCAGTAAACCACTTTTTTACCATTGAAATCTATGGTGCAGAGTCCCCATAGCATTTATCAAGCTTAGCCTTGGTCTCGGTAATGGTTTTTTTTGCAAGAAATAATGCTTAATAAGCACACGAAATTCACTTTTTTCCATTTTCTCCTCAAATTATTGAGTAGTCTGATAAAAATAGCTGTCAAACACAAACTAACTGACGCAGCAAGTTTAAATTTTGACAGAAGTCAACTGACAGATGCCTGTTGACAGGAGCAGTGTTACTGTTTCAGTAAAGAGGTCAGAAATTCAAAAAGTCACGGACTTATTGACCCCCCCGTAAAACCATGAAATTCTAAATTAAACCCAAAAGTCAAAAAATCAAAAATCCTATAGCACAAATTCCTGAGACTCAAAGATTCACGATTTTGCTAGTAGATCAAAAATTAAAAATCTAGAACAAAATTTTTAGATCAAAATCAAGACTCGAAAAATCTAAGATCTTGAAAACCCGACAAAAAAAATATAAATGATTGTGTTAGAAAATCGCATACAAGTTTGAGAACCTAACATTCGAAGACTAGAAATCCACTAGCCTTAAAATTCCAAGAATCGAAAGCCTCAACAATCCGTTTTCTTAAAAAAGCATAATCAAACAAAATTCTCGAAACCTCATGATCAAGGGAAAAGCTCCGAACACCAAAAATCTCAAAAATCCATGATTAAAAAAAATCAAAGTCTGGAAAACAGAACGTCCTGAATAATTAAAATCCAAATTGGCACAAATTCTGTAACTAAAATTGAGGTTTGTAAAATTTGATGGTTTGTTTAAAATCATCGATAAAATATACTTACCCAAATAAAATATGATATCAGTAACTTAAGTTTTTGAAATTTCGAGTTTTCTAAGTTTCAAGTTACTGAGACTTTGAGTATAGATTTCATCAATCTAAAAAAGCAACACCATTCGAAAAGCTAGAAATGTAACAACTTATATTATATAAACAATTCTCAATGCAGAAAATACAAATTTCTGAAAATCTTAAGCCCTCAAAACCAAAAATCTAAATTTTTGGAAAACCTTTAAATTATACAAAATCCTTAAATGCTAAAAATCTCAAATTTTCGAAAATCAAAACCCTGAAAACCCAAATTAAAATCGAAAATTAATATTGTGTAGGTACTTAAATTCATTTGCAAAACGTATGTTTTTCAAGGCAAAAAGATTTTTTTGTAAATTTGGGTTTTCTGGATTTCAAATTTTAGAACTGTCCGAATTAACAAAAATCCAAAAAACTAAAAGTATGAGACACAAAGACAAAAATCCTAAACAAATTAGAGATTTGAAAACCCTGATAACCCAAGATCTGAAAATTCAATAGACCAAGTGATCAAAATTCTTTAAATAAAGTGGTAAAACAGTAAGATTTGAAAATCCTTCTTGTTACTAAAATTTTGGGGTTTTTACGATTTGAAAATGTTTAGTTTTTCACAATATTTCATAGCATCCGATTCAATACAATGATAAATGTTGAATTGTTAGCACAAATTTTAATCTTGGGTTTTGAGACTTTTGAAATTTCGTGCTTTGACTTTGTTTCTTTGTGATTTAAGCTTTAATCCAACAACCCAAGATTTAAGTATCTCGAAATTACTTAAATTAATTCCAAAAACTGTAACCATTAGAGAACATTATCTTAATAACCAACAAGATCTCAAAAATCTAAAGACTAAATATCTAAGAATTGAAAACAACTGAAATATACATAGGAGAGACCGAAATTATAATGAAATAATGAAACATTAATTTTCAAAATTACTTCAGGTTATTGGATTTTCTGAATATTAGGTTTTTGGATTTTTCTGTTCAAAAAAATGAAGAAAAGTTTTGATATATTCAGAATAATAACAATGACAAAATTTCAAGACGCTTATTTCCCAAAATCCTTAATCCTAAAAGTCCATCCAAATTAATAAAATCTAAAAATTAGTCATCCAAAAATCTTGAAAACTCGGAAATCCAAAATTCTTAGTTCTTAAAGTTAGATTAACAAAAATTGTACGCTAGTATATTTTTTAAGAAAAACGTTGTTTTAAATTTGATGGTGGGCCAATATAAGAAAATTTATTACTAAATAAAATCCGCCACTGAATAAGAAATAATAAAAAATGTTGTTCGAATTGAAGAAGAATGTTGTTTTCTTATGCCCTGTGTTTTCTTGGCGTAGAAAGCTACAGTATTGGAGCATAGTATAAACTCCTTCTGGATGTTCGCTCTCTAACAATAGAACTTTTATTTTCCCATTTCAGGTCATGCCATTCAGAACTCAACTCGTGTACATCAAGTTGGCTCCAATCTGCATGTGAATAATGTTGTCAAGGATGTAGATGGCGGAGACTATGCATGCATAGCTACGACTGACTCAAGTGGAGCACGTCAGGCCTCACCACCAGCTCGTCTAAACATCATATGTAAGTATATATGTACCTTCATATGAACACTGAATTATATACTTTATTTTTTTTTTTTACATTTTATTTATATGCGAATATGGTATGTAGATAAAAAAATGTGTGTTGGAATTTTACATAAAATCTCTTAAGCAGCAAAGGAGATGTAAAAAAAAGAGGTACGACGACGACGCGAGTATTTGGATGCGCGTTATGCAAATAAGTCAAAATTTTTCACAACTGTTGTTAATTTATTTCACGCGAGAGAGCAATCTCACAGAAATGAGTTTCTCAAATCTTTTCAACTTTTATATGACGCGACGTTCAGTTCTGAATGACACGACGACAACGTCGAATTATGGTATGACTATATGACTATGACTGACTATACATCAGCTGCTGCGGGTTTTAATTTGAACGCATAAACATAGAGCATATAACTTCTGGTGCACGTTGCGATGGAGGAATTATTTTCCTTTGTTTGTTGTTTTTGTTTTTTTGGTCTACTATGCGATAGACGTTATAGTTTTAAGGATGGTTGAGACTTGAAAGTTGGGACAAGAGAAATAAAGGAAGTATTTTAATTGGTATATTCTTGAAGGCGGAATTTTGAAAATTGCAAAGTTAAGCTAGCTCTGAGATAAGGAAATTGCCATTAGCGCAACGAAGATTGCTTAAAAGAGTATTTTCTTACTTTTTTGTTTTTAAATAAAGTTTTATCATCTTAATTTACAACAATAGCTCAAATCCTTAATGATAGAAGTTATGACGTCAATTTCAATTTTATAGAATTTTGAAACCCTAATTTTTGAACTTAGTATATGCAATCTGTTGTCTTATTAAAATTGTCGAAACATCATCATTTATTTTTCAATTTTGGGTGTAGAAAAAACTCAGTTTGACACTTCGCTAAAATCTAATATGGCGGACAAACGTTTGTAAAGGGTGTTTTTTTAGAGGAAGTTCTATCAAACAGAACACAACGAATTGAATTAAGCCAAAAAATTGGCTTAAGTATCTCCCAAATTCCGTAGAATTTATTGTTTTAAAATAATATCCAGAGTATGGCTTTGGTGACTGAGATTTATAAAGTATGTTTGACTTAGGTGACAAATCACACGAATGTCGATTCATAAGGCCATTTCTTAAAAAGACTCCGTCATCAAACGTTTAGCTCAACAAATTGATGGTTGCCCGAGCTGTTAGAAATCTTGTTTTAAGAATTGTCCTCTAAATGATTTGCAATGATGTGAGTAATATGAGAATCCCGAATTAGGCTATAGCTTTCGCCATTTACATTAATGTTGACACATGAAGATACTGTTAACATACCCGCTAAACCAGAAATGAGACTTATTACTAAAGATGATTTAGTAATAAAAGTGCTTTATACATTTGGTGATTTGTAAACGTTATTCTGGTGTAAGCTATTGAATTGTGCTTTTTCAAAGAATACCGAAAAAAGTCAAAAATTTGTATTAGTACGTAAATCATCATCATCATACATCAAAAGTTTTAACCTCTAAAAAAACACCCGATATATCCATGCAAAAATATAAAATTTTTATTTCTAAGCTATTTTGGGGGAGAGTACGATAACTCAGGCGACAAAGTTTAATGACGGATTTGTATAGAACAGTTAAAAACAAGCATTTTTTAATATGGGATGGGGAGGGGTCTATCTCCTACCGTTTAGGCCGTAGGGGCAATTTTAAAAAAATATGTACGTTAAATGGGAAAAAATAATTAAATTAAAAAATATTGGTAATACCTACAACTAAGTTTTATACATTTTTTTAAAGCCAACACTTTTGTCTATTAGCTTGTTTTTAAATCAAGTCGAAACTATGCAAAGTTTTTGAAAAAAATTGTTTTAAACTCAAAATTTGTGCAAAAAAAAAGTTCAAAAAATGGTTTATAGTGTAATTTTTCAAAACTTTCAGATTATCCACTGTTTTTTTTTAGAATTCATTGCTCTTATTTGTTTTTGATCAAAAACTGAAAACTAGATGATTTTATGTCTTCTAGTTCTTGAGAAAATTGAAAATTACCAAAAAAAAAATATTTTAATTAAATTACTTTTTCCTTGCTTGAGTATTAACGTAGTCTTATTAACTTCCCATAGGAAGTTATTGTAATGGGTCCGATTTGTCAAATTGAAAATTTTGACATTTCTCGACGTTTCAATGTCCCTAGAGTCGAAATAAAAGATTTTTAGAAAGATGTCTGTGCGTGCGTGTGTACGTACGTCCGTACGTTCGCGACGTTTTTTTCGTCGTCCATAGCTCAAGAACCAGAAGAGATATCGACTTCAAATAAATTTTGTTATACAGATAATAAGGCAGAAAGATGCAGAAATGGCTCTCAAGAAAATTGCGTGGGTGGTTTTTTTACCATAGCAGTTTAAAAATAAGGTGAACATTTTGGTTAACCCTAAATATCGCATGAACCAATGATGCTAGAGACTTGAATTAAATTTTATATTATATATTGTAACGTGATACAAAACAATTATATTTTTGGAAAAAAATTCAATTAACGGTTTTTTTTATAAATCAAAAAAACTGAAAAAAACATTTGTCACTTCGAAAATTTTACGACTAAAATATGATTTCATTTCCAAAACAATTTTGTGCAATGAAGAATAATGTTTTTGACATCTGATAAAATTTTAAGAAAAATCGAATTGACAGTTTTTTTACAAAAAATAATAACCTAAAAAAAAATAAAAAAAAAAGTTGGTAAAAATTGAGTTTTGACTCAAATATCTTTTCAAGACTTTGAGATATTGGCTTTAAACTACTTTTATCTTTCAAAAAATGTTGTTTTCAACATTCAGTAAAATTTTGAAAAAAATTGAATTGACAGTTTTTTTACAAAAAATTAAAAACCGAAAAAAAAAATTTAGCAAAAGTTGGTAAAAATTGATTTTCGACTTAAATATCTTTTCAAAAATTTTGAGATTATGGCTTCTAACTAATTTTAACTTATAAGAAATATTGTTTTCAACATAAGGAAAAATTTTGAGAAAAATCGAATTGACAGTTTTTTTACAAAAAATAAAAACCTAAACAAAAAAAATAATAAAAGTTGGTAAAAATTGATTTTCGGCTCAAATAGCTTTTCAAAAATTAAAAATATTGGCTTCAAACTTATTTTATTTCACAGAAATATTGTTTTTTATATTCAGTAATTTTTTTATAAAAATCCAACAGTCCGTTTTTTCATAAAAAAATAAAATCTACAAAAAATAGAACGCAAATTTGGCAAGAATTGATACATTTAGACAAACTTTTAAGCAATACAAATCGATAGACGGGATGGGAAGTTATCAGTGTGGGTCGCATCCCAGCCTCTTTTTTTGATAGTAATAATCGAATATGGATTAAGATATACCTAGGGTAAATTAATTTTTCTTAAATCCAGCTTATTTAAATGCAAAAGAAACTTTGCATGCACCTCATCTTGCACCCACCGCACCTTGCACCCTCCCCACTCCACCTTGCAACCACCCCAAATCCTATAGTGTTTCCAAGCAGGGGGACGGCATGCCCCCCATACACATCCCACTGTTGCATACACCCAAACTCGCACCTACCATTATTACTATCAAAATAAGACCACTCAAGCAAAAAAAAAATAATTAAATTAAAATAGTAGTTGTGGTTATTTTCAATTTTTTCAAAAACTAAAACACATAAAATCATCTAGTTTTCAGTTTTTGATCAAAAACAAATAAGAGCAATAAATTCTGAAAGTATTGAAGTATTGAAAAATTACACTTTAAACTTTTGTTTAACTTTTTTTACTCAAATTTTGAGTTTAAAATAAATGTTTTCAAAAACTACGCATAGTTTTGACTTGATTTAAAAACGGGCTAATAGAACAGAATGTTGGCTTTAAAAAAATGTATAAAACTTAATTGTAAGTATTGCCGTTATTATTTAATTATTTTGTTCCATTTTAAATAATAATTTTTTTAAATTGCCCCTCCCGCCTAAACGGGGGGAGATAGACCCCCCTCCCATAGTAAAAAATGCTTGTTTTTAACTGTTCTTAAGAAATCCGTTATAATATCTTGTTGCCTGAGTTATCGTTCTCTTGCCCTATTTTGCCTATTAAATTATTATAAACTAGCGGCCCGTCCCAGCTTCGCACGGGTAGACATAAATAGGTACAGATATTTAAGTTATAGGCATGCTAATTAAAACGAGCATGAATCACTTAATTAGAAAACATTTGTTTGTCCTATTATTAATACTCTTCGCAGCGTATGCGATGAAAGACATTTTATGGCTAATTTTTTTACACCTTCGGTTGGTTTTAATAGGAATTTCTAAAGATTTCTATAGTAATCTAGTACTAAATATAGCCTATGTTACTCAGTGATAATGTAACTTTCTAATGAAAAAAGAAACTTTTGGATAAAATGATTTACAATCATGAAAATCATGAAAATAAAATAAATATGATCCAGCAAGTGTTCATATAGGTATGCATTTCGCCCCGGTGGTGCAATGGTTGGGCTCATCAGAAGATGACCATTACACCTTGTCTTGACACATATTTTCCCGAATTAATGGAGATACCACATAAAAAAATACTATTTGACTTTTAACAGTCAAATATTTCTTTTTCAAACGTTTGGAGTTTATTCGTTACATACAAAAATACAAATCTTTCCTCTTTATAATATTAGTGTAGATTACTTGGGTATTAGGTTTTTTAAAATTTTGAAATGTTTGAAGAATGCAAAGTTGAGAGTTTGATCAAATATGACAAAAAAATGAACCCCTTTATTGTATCGTGCATGTTCATTAAATCCATTCCCCCTCCCCGTCTTATAATTGAAGGGGTTGGATCGATGGGCAATTAATTTGACAAGGTGTAACAATTACCTCTAAAAATTAATATGACACACTGGGGTGTATACTTACTTTTTTTATTTAATTTGATTGATTTTGGTTTAGTCTGTATTATATCAAAACATATCACATTGATTAAATAAAACAATTTCAAATTTGTATTGAATCCGCGAAAACCATTTTTTACTTGTTTGCAAATTGATTATTTCAAAAAATTAATGACTTTCTATTTTTAGTCCCCTCTTTTTTGGGACTCCTTAAAAAACAAAACTTAAAGTACCTGTGGCGTGATGATTAGTGCGTTGGAATGTCATGCCAAAGGTCTTGGGTTCAATCCCTGCCTGTGCCATCTTTTTCATGGGTATTGCCATGAATTGACAAATCCTCCAAGAGTAATTCTTGTCGTAAGAAGTGCTTTCTCAAATTTGTAGTTCGGATTCGGCGTAAAACTGTAGGTCCCTCCATCTCTGACAACATCTCCGTTTATGTTTGGAACTTGATTTGAATTCGAGCATTTTTTTTAAAACTATTCATACCAGTAGAAATCGGTTTAAAATCATTTTTAAATTGTAAGAATTTTAGTTATCTGTCGAATGGAACTGAGTTCTTGTGTTTTTTATTTTTACTATTTTCATAGCACCTTGAAGCCAATTCTGATTTTTTTTTTTAATTTAGTGTTAAAATTCAGAAATAAAATTTCTAAAATGAAATGTTTTGGTGAATTTCTTTTAATTCTATGTTTAATAATTAAAAAATAGTATTTTTAAATTATTCTTCAGGATATCCGAAAGGACGATTTCTCTTTTATAAAACGATATGCATAGATCTATCTTCACTTTAAGCTGGTCATATTTCCCGTGATAATATTGACCATTTTAAATAAGATGTTAATTACCATGGGTGTTATTTCCGTTTGTGCAGACTTAAGGGTTGTGGTCATTATAAACGTTAATATAATGCCATGTCACCTTTTGACGTGCAAAATAACTGTCTACGCTTGGAAAACCGTCCACAATAATTGCTCATAATATGAGTTTCTCTTCCACATTACATATTTATAATATTTGTATTCCTATTTGAATTTTCTAAAACTGTATTATCATTGCATATTAAATTCCCCTGTGATTAAATTTAATCTAAAAATCAGGTCTTTGGAGGAGGCAAAACAGTGCCAAAACAAATTTTAATATCTTTGACGCCTCAATTCGAGGATCTAATAAATCAAGTTACATCTCAAATATATCAGATCGAATTCGGAGTTCTAACGCTTTAGAACTTTAAAAAGATGAGTTAGAATTCAACTGAGTTCTATTTTTTCTATAAACCGATTTTTAGAGAATGGAACCTAGTCAAGGAATTACTCGTAGCTGTTAAAAATATATTTCTTTTTAATATATTTCGCATAGTTAAATTAATAAAATAATGATATGTCATTCAAACTTCAACTCTAAACGTGTAAATTTTAAAAACGGTTTAAGATTATAAATTTTTAACTCTTAACTAATTTTTTAAGACAATTTGTCTTTCTGTAAGGAAATTAAAAAAATATAAATGGACCACCCTACAACTATCATGTAATGCTTTTAAGAATCTACCACATGACTAATCACCTATTTTTGACTTTTTTGAAATTAAAACACTCTGTAAATGATTTTGTGAACAATTTTTAAGCATTAAAATTAAACCTTGCATGAAAGTATGCAGGATCATATTTAAAAGTACCAAAACAAGACGAAAAATCGAAGCCTTTTAAAATCAAATAAAAATGTATGTCAACAAATCCTTGATCTTGACAAAAATGTATGTACATATATCTAAACATATAATTTTTATCTTTATGCAGAGTGGAATTTTTTGGGCTTGATGTTCAGAGAAAAATGAATGCAATCAAATAAAAAGTTAGTTCTTTGAACATCAAGCCCAAAAAATTCCACTCTGCATAAAGTATATCTAAACATTTTTTAAAGGAAAAGACTTGATACATATTTTCGATCTCCCTTAACTTATATTCCAATTAAGTCAGAAATGTATTCTTTTAAAATTTGAATTCAATGAAATTAATGAATAATAACACAACAAATGTAACTTCAGAAAACAAACAAAAATAATACAAATCAGCTAATCTTAGAATGTATGTTTTAAGTTCAGCTCGTGAAATGTTTAAATAAAGAAAATTAACAGAGATTTTTCATTTTAAAATTATAAAACTTTGAACTAAAAATCATTACTTTTCTCGTCAAATTTCGATGCATTTAAATAATTTAAATAAATACACAAAAATGTTTACTTTACTTCACTTTATTAATTAATTTATGTAGTACATCATGACAGGGATGTATTTTGAAATCTCTCCTATCCCCTGTATGATGATAGTGAAGTAGCCAATTATTCACTTTTAATACACAACACTTTCTTCTTACAAATAGCTGAAGTAAACAAATTTCAGAAAATGTTGCATTAAAAATAAACTTAAATTTTAGCTTTCAAATTATTATCAAACGATTACTGACTTAAATTTTGAAAATTGTCGAGTTATTTTTCTGGTTACACTATCTATAACAATTTGTTTTCAAAATCAAAACATCAAAATTTATTTTTAAAATTTTCAATTAATAGTTTTTAACTTTATTAAAGCACAAACTTTTCAGAAAAAAAAAACAATAATACAAACTACAAACTACAAAACTGTCTCTTGTCAGTTTGTGTTTTTGATTTTCCTTTTTAAAGTGAAACTCATTAAATAAATTTTATTCCCTCCAGTTGTTCGGGTAGGTCCTTAAAAGGTGTTAAAACTTCATTTTTATCTTCATAATATTGTCATTAATCCTTTTACGTTTTTTCAAAGTCAGAAGACAAAATCTTATTTCCTATAAAATCCAATTAAAAAATATATACATATACATATATAGGTAGCCCATTAACCTAATAGATTTATCTTCTATAGATATAAAGTATGCCTACCATTCAACAATTATTCTTCGCTATAATTTCCTTGTGAATAAAGGATAGAGTATACTCGTACCACTTGTGAAACTCTTAATATTCTTTTTCTTTTTAAAAAAGGGTTCGTTGTCATGCCGATAACGACTGAATTCAATTTAAAGATATATTCAACAGAAATAATTTTTGAAGAGACTTTCTGTATCTTAGAGAAATAATTATGTATAATTTAGAAAATATGCAACTATGAATTTATTTTGAAAGGTGATAGT
Source organism: Eupeodes latifasciatus (assembly GCA_920104205.1). Taxonomy (NCBI): domain Eukaryota; kingdom Metazoa; phylum Arthropoda; class Insecta; order Diptera; family Syrphidae; genus Eupeodes; species Eupeodes latifasciatus. The sequence continues at coordinate 69,781,210 of OV049924.1, read as the reverse complement.
AACTGTAGTCAACTGGAAAATGAGTTAAAATGTTTAAATAACTCCTTGCTATTGTAAAATATGTTTATTGTATTAATATATTTGAATACGAACAAATTTTGGCAATACAATTTTGCAGCACTACTCTATTTCTTATAAACGGCTATCCTACTCAATTTATATATAAAGTTAGCAAGACTTTTTTATCCGTGGAAACCAACAAATTGTTAATCTTTAAAGTATCTAGTTACCAGATCACTTTTTTTTCACTGTTAAACAAATATGAAATTTTAATTTTTAAACTTAAAAATGATGGTGAAAACGTATAATTTTTAAAAATCATCAGATATCAGCGTCAAAAGTAACTCTCGAACGTATTTTATAAAACCATGGAAGCAAAAAATTCAAAGTTTCTTAAGACTTCACATAGAGTTAAATATAAAGACTCATAAGTCATCTCATAACAAATGAGAATTTCTGGAAATTTTCAATACTTTTAAGGAGTTATATTTCAATAATTGAAGTGAAGTTTGAATTTAGAACAACTTAATCCCTTATATAAGTGTTGGCTTGTGGAACGAAAAAAAAACTTATTTAACTGACCAGGGAATTATAGTTATTTTACATTTCCTTTAAGCTTTCCCGATTTTTCTAAGCTGCCGTATTTCTGATGACCTAGAGTTTTCACCAAATTTGCTTAACGCCACGCGAATTCCTCAAAAACTATAGTTTTTTTTTCAAAGTTGACCGCACACATTGAGTTATGCCTGGAAAGTATTTTTTCTTTGAACATCAAGCTTTTGAATGATATTTAATTTTCCAATTTGTTTAGAAGGATTTTAATAACTTCCCATAGGAATTTGATTAAGATATCTGAGGAACCAATAAGGCTATAAGTATTTGTTACCACGAATATTTTGGGAACCAAAAATGAAATTACCTATTTAATAATTTTCTGACAGATGGTAAATTTTTGAGAAAAATCACAAAATTGGTAAAAATTGATGTTCGATTTCCGGTATCGACTTCAAAATGATGAAATGTTTCAACGTAAGATAAATGGTATTAAATAAACCCAATTTTTATTATTTTTTTAAGAAATAAAATCTTTCAAAAAATGTTACTAAACTTGGTAAAAATTGTCAAGTATAACAAAACAAAGAAACAGAACAGAACAGAAATAGAACAAAGAAACATATCTCACACAAAATGTTGTTATTAATATTTTGTTGAAGTCTTAGACAAACCACCAGAAGGGCACGGATGGAAATGTATCCTCTTTTTTCACAAAATAATCTCAAGACAATCTAAAGATGATACAATTATGTATAAAGTGATATATTAACGACGTGTTGTATCGGGTTTTTCAATAAGAGCGCTACAAAAGCTTTTTTAAATAAAATAAAAACGGTTTTGGATATCAATGTAATTTGTTTTATCCTGTGAAATTACGTTTGGTGTCATTATGTATGGAAGTCGATTTATTTTGCATAGCCACCACGGGCACGCTTGCAGAAGTCCAGACGCTGAACCCAATTTTCGACAGTTTTTAAGCCGATACTGCTGCAATTTCAGGTTCGATATTCGTATGAAGTTCATCAATCGTCACTGACTCGTTGGAATAGACCATAGACTTGACATAGCCACATAGGAAATAGTCTAACGGCGGCGGCGGCGTCAAATCGCACGACCGTGATGGTCTTGATCATCATGGAAGAAGTACGGCCCAATGATGCCGTCGCCGGCCCATAAACCACACCAAGCCGTAATTTTTTCGGGATGCAATGATGACTCATGGAGTATGTGTGGATTGCTGCCTGACTTATACCGCATATTTTGTTTATTGACGAAGTCGTTCAGCAAAAAATGAGCCTCATCGCTGAAGATGATTTTTCAATGAAAATCCGAATCATTTTGAAGGTGTTGCTCAGCCCAATTCAAGAGCATACGACGCTTCTGGTGGTCAAGCGGTTTCAGTTGTTGTGTTAATTTAATCTTTTAAGAATGTAGGCGAAGATCTTTTCGTAAAATTCGCCACAACGAATTCAAAGAGATGCCCAACGCTTAACAACGACGCACGTGTGAGAGACACATTTGGGCTTTCTGTAACTGAAGCCTCAGCGGCAGCAATATTCTTGACACTACGGGCACTTCTTTATCTCACTGGTACGGGAACATTTTGTATTGTGCCCCTGTGGATTAAAATTTTTCCACTAGACGCTCAATTGTTGATCTGCTAGGACGATTATTGGCGTTTTTCTTTTTTAGTTCAGAGCTGAGCAGAGTCTGAGCGAACAGAGTAGATTAGAGTGTTTAGCATTTTACTCCGTTTACTCTGTTATTTTATTCTGAGCTCGCAGAGCGGGCTCTAAACATGCTCAGAACTAAAAAAGAAACACGAATTTGAAGCTCTGAATGATCAGAGCTCAAAAAGAAACACAATTATTTAGTTTTATTTTTTGTTACACTTCAGAATTTCAGAAAGTAGTAAGCTTATAGCAAGCGTCAAACTACGATCAGAGGCTCATCATAAGTGCATGTGTTAGTTGTTAGTAAAAAAATAATACAATTATAGCCTAACACACGCACAAAATACAAAACATAATTAACATTTAACTATTACAGAACAAAAAATAAAATGAGAACGTTTACGATAGTGGAGCACTGGTTCTAAACAATGATTTTAATCCCACCTTATTCAAATTTAAATCTATCGATGAACAGTTTAAGTTATATAAAATGCTCATTCGACTTAAAGCTTCATTCTTCCCATAGTTAGTTCTATGGAAGTCAATATGTATAAAATCAAATTAAAGCAGGTGATGAGTTCCGCCTCGGTAATTCAAATGTACACAAGATAGCAAATAAGGTGCATCAATTTCACCATTAATGAGTTGATGAAAAAATACTAAGTCATTATTAATACGCCTTTGATGAAGAGATTGCATTTGAAGAAGCAGAATACGATGTTCATAGGGAGGCAGATCATAAGGATCATCCCACGGAAGACCCTTTAGGGCAAAGCGAATGAAGTTATGTTGAATTGATTCGATACGTTTTCTATGAATTTCGTAATAGGGAGTCCATACCTGCGAAGCATATTCAAGATGAGGACGAACATGGCAATTATACAAAAGAGTAACATAGGGATCATTGAACTCCTTTGCCCACCGTTTTATAAAAACAAGCATAGAACTTGCTTTATTAACAATCAAATTAATGTGATGTGTAAATTCTAAGTTGGAACAGAAATGAACACCTAAATCTTTAAATGTGGAGACGCGAAAGAGTTTTTGCTGTGATATACAATAATCAAACACACTACCGATTCGTTTCTTAGTAAAAGTTATCGTTTGGCATTTTAAAGCGTTGAGTGAAAGGCTATTTTTCCCACACCAAAATGGGAAACTATCAATGTCGGCTTGTAAAAGAATACGATCATGGGTGGACTTTATTATTTTAAAAATCTTCATGTCGTCAGCAAAAATGAGTACTTCACTTGAGCGTAGACATGACGATACATCGTTAATAGACAGGATAAACAGAAAAGGGCCAAGATGGCTTCCCTGGGGAACACCAGATTGAGCAACAAAAGGTTCAGAAAGACAATTTTTAAATTTAACCTCATAGGATCTGTTTTCAAGGTATGATTTGATCCAAGCTAAGAAAAATGGTGGAAAACCAAGAGCTTTAAGTTTAAATAAAATAATTCCGTGGCTAAGTTGGTCAAAAGCTTTGGAAAAGTCAGTGTATATACAGTCAACTTCATAACCTTGTTCTAAAGCGTTTGAACATATGTTTGAGAATGTGAGGAGATTAGTAACGGTTGATCTTTGTTTCACAAAACCATGTTGCTGTTCGCAAATGAGATTCTTACTAGAAAATGCTACACTTTCACAAACAACTTGTTCAAACACTTTAGGAATGCAAGACAGCTTTGCAATGGGCCTGTAGTTGCTTATATCCGCCATGTTACCTTTCTTGAAAATTGGTGTTAGAAATGACTCCTTCCATATATTGGGAAATTTGCCTGTTTTTAGAGAAAGTTTAAATAAGAACGTAAGGGGTTCAACTAAAGCATTACTACACTTTTTTAATACTATCGGGGGAAAAACCATCGGGGCCGGCTGAGCAGTCATCATTCAACGCGGATAAAAGATCAAGGACCGTACTCTGTAGCACAGGGATGTGACTATAGCTAGTTTGTGAAAAGGAGTGAAGATTATGAAAATATACTTCATCAACTTCTTGAGGGCTATTAACAAATGAATCACGGAAATTTATCGCGAAAGCGTTACAGATATCAACAGTTTTATCTAACGAAAGGTTCTTGCAAGTGAAGTTAACTGGAAAGCCATCTGATTTTTTCTTTAAGTTTACAAAATTCCAAAATTTTTTAGGATTCTCTTTCAAAGAGGATCCCATATCAGTAACATAACAAGCATATAAAAAATTAGAAAGAGACTTAAATTGGTTAAAGAGTTCAACATAAAAAGAGAAGTTGATTGGAGACAGATATTTGAGATACGTTTTCCATACCTTATTTCTTTTGTTACGCAGTAAACGCAATTCTTTCGTGTACCAAGGATGGCTAAAGTTTGTATTTCTTGATTTCTTTAATGGTACATTTTTTTCTAAACAATAATTAAGGATCTTATAAAAAGTTGAAACTGCTTCGTCAATGTTAGAAAATGCTAATGTATCAGTAATTCCAGAAATGGTTAAATCTTCAGACAACTGCTGGAAATTAGCTCTTTTAAAATCAAAATTATATAAGCAATCAAAGGAATTACTGTGTTCAGTAAGGTGATTACTTAAGTGATTACTTACTTATCAATATTAGTAATTCCTGATATAGATTCTAGAACAAGAGTACTAACAGCGTCAGAAGAAAAGACTAAATCGAGAATTCGATTTTTTGAGTTTTTAATACAGCTTGTTTGCTGTAAGTCAGTGAGAAGGACTTTATCGAGACGAGATAGTTCCAATTGTGAAGAAGAAGGAGAGGTTAATTAAAATCACCTAGAAGTAAAATATTGGTGTCAGAGCTGGACAAATTTATAATATATTTATTCGAGCTCTGCCCTGAACTAAAAAAGAGAAATGCCATATAACGACCATTAATTGCACGAAGCGCTCTTGACGTTGAGGCCACTGACTCCGAATATCGGTAGTAAATTTTAATACTTTTGACTCGTTGTTGGCTTATTTATCTTTTCATCATGAAACGGCAAACCTAACTGAAGATAAATGCCAAAAGAGCGGCAAGAAATATGGCGTCGTTTGCTGTCCCTGCCGCACTACTTTTGTAGCGTCCCTATTTCAAAACCCTGTATAAGTCAACTAGATTTTAAGTTATAGATGTCCAGAGTAAATTTTTTCGTCAAGATATGAAAACTTAGACTAATTCTCTAGAGTATCTTGAATTCCTTGTGGATAGTTCTCATGACCTTATTTGTAATGCGAGAGATTAGAAAGATCTGGAATTTGCCTTTTTGGTGATACTTACTCCGATACTCACGAAAGAGGGTTAAACCTATCAAATTTGCATAATCACGTCAACGAATGAAATTTCATCTGTTTTCATGTCTTTGTCTTAAAATTTTTCTTTTGAAAACTTTCCAAAATCCTATTTCCATACACTTATGTAATTGTTTTATAAAATAAATTAGGTGGCGCAATGTTTCCACTCTCAACCATTCCTGTGTGCGAGTAATGTTGTAATTGATGAAGGGGACCTACAGTTTTTAGCCGAATCCGAACGGCTAATTTCAGAAAGCACTTTTCACGACAAGAACAAATCGAGGATCTGTCAATTCCTTGCAAGAGGCAGTACCCATGAAAAAAAACGTTAGATGGCACAGACAGGGATTGAACCCAAGACCTCTGGCATGACAGTCTAACGCACCAACCATCATGCCAGGGGTACTTCTTAATTATTTAAAAAAAAAATAATGAACATCCATCTAAGATAAGGAAGATGATACTTAACCATAAGCGAACATTTCTGCTCTTTTTTTAATATAATTATCAACTTTTACCACTTTCAAAAAACTCGCCCTTGCGTCAAAATCCATTCCGAATTTTGAAATCTTCAGCTGCATTTCAATCCACTTGTGCGCACGTTTTGTTTTTTTTTTTTTGTTAATTTGCAATTTAATTTCAAATAATTATTTCCACTATACCAATCGACACATCTAATAACATTCAGTGTGTTCCTTTGGGGTTGTTTCGGTTTCCACACACCACCGTGCTGCGCCGCGCCGAGACGTATACAAAGTTACGCACCCTTTTCAGCCCTCTTATCATTGCCATATGGTTTGTATATTTATACAGGGGTTGATGGTTTTTGGTTGAAATTAACTCACTGATACAAATATTATGCAAGAGATGGTTAATACAATTTAATCAGATTTTGCTTTTGTTTTCCCTGAGAACTATTTTCTGTGTATGTATGTGTGTGTGTGTATTTTTATATTTCTTCTATTTTATTGTATAATTCTGTTTCTGTTACTTTTACTACATTTCCCAAAAACCATAAAATCACAAACAAACTCACAATGTAATAAACTATAGACAACCAAATGCAAAAAATAATAAAACACTCAAACCAACCCAACCAACCCTTAAAACAGTGAGTCAACCCTCTGCTCTGAAGGCTTTTGATAGCTAGAGAACCATAAAAATGAGATTTACCCGTGGAAGAGTGGAATTGGATATTTCTGTAGTGAAAAGTTTGCTCAGGGAGCGATTCAATACGGAAAATAATACCGCGCTGATAATTTCGTTTGTTCCCGGGTTCCTAGTTCGTAGTCGTAGTCCTGGCCCTGGTCTTCGTTGTCGTCATCGTGTTGTTCTGTTAAAATGACGATGAGTACCATATCAGGAGGGTTCTGATTCTGAGCCTGAATGATTGAGATTGTTGAATGGTGCATAGTGAGGGTGATATGATGACGACGAGGGCAAGGATGAGGACGCGGACGAGGACGACAACGACGACGACGATGATGATGATGAGTTTTGTCCTGCGCTTCTGATACCTATACAAAAAAATATATAATAGACGACTAACAAACAAACCAAACCAAACCAAACCAACAACAACAATACCAACACAAAATTCCAAACAAACTCATTTTGACGGAAGGATTTTTAGGTTATATGTACATCAGTGTAATAAAAACAAAGCAAATATATGTAAAAGCACCACCACCACCAACAAAAACAACAACAACAACAACAAAAAACAGCAGCAGCAGTAAAAAAATCGTAAAAATTCAAATGGAAAACAGAAAAAGATAGAAAAAAGTATTTTTATATGTTTCCCCAGTTTTAATGACTGCAATTTGTGTACGTTGCAATATTATGTAGCATAGACTTTTCTAACCTAGTCGCTATCAAAATTCTAAACAGTGGGGACTAAAAGTGTGATTTTTACTGTTTCATTCTTATCTGGGTTAGGTTTTTCCTTTTATACCATATATTCGTTTTTTTTTTATAGTTTTATATTAAAACAAATCATAAAATTTTGGGATATAATTTTTTCGTATCTTAAGTCAAAAATGGGTCTAGGTGGGTGTTTTTTTTATGTGCGCAAATAAAAAACAACTCTTATCAACAAAAAGTCAGTCAAGAGGGAACATTCTGAGGAAGTAATAAAAAATAAACTTTGAGCAACATTTTTTTGTTTAATAAAATTTTTTTTACGATCGCAATTTTGGAAATGGTCGGAATTGACAAAAAAGGGCAACTAAAGCTTAGAGTGTACCTATAAAATGTGCTCATTCCATTAAAGTAAAAAAAAACTTCATTGCTAGAAAGTGTAATTTTATAACTTTAATTTTTTTGTGGAATAATTTTTGAGCTAAATCACAAGTTGGTAACCCTTAATACAATCAGATGCAATTTTGTATGACCATGTTCTCGAAAACTTCATGCATTCCATCTTTTGAGGTCCTACATCGATTGTTTAACATTGTCATAGACACAGACATCATCCTTCGCGTGTCCCAAAGAAAAAATGTATCTTAACACCTTAAGACAAGAGATCTCGATGTCCAAATAGGTAAGTAACACTGGTGGTTGATAAATAACACTGCTTTTGTGGCACGTAGTCACGATTTGTTAAAAATAATCGTCGACCATATTAACATCTTGTATTAACCATAACACATAACAGTTGTACCAGCCTTAGTTGCGAATGAGTAAGGTCCATCCAATCACATTAGCTGTAAAAGAAAACCGCACCAAACAGTGACAATTTGAGAGGAGAGGCTTTTGAACCATGATTCTTGATATTTCAAATCTTTGATGCAAACATTATAAAAGGTGGTTAAATTTTTTAGGACCGATGTTGATTTTAAGTAAATCGCAAATTATTTAGGAAATTACTGTAATTTCTTTGTATTATGATAATATTTTATCCATCCGAAGGCCCAAATTTTCAATGACGCTGGGACATAATAGAGGCTCTATGCCGTTAATGTGCCGAATTATCTCATCCTTTCAAAAAGTTCGTTAACATCTCACGAAAGAAATCACCATCCACAGTAATTGCCTTACCGGCCTCCTTTTTGGGAAAAATAAGGCCCGATGATGCTGCCAGCCCATAAACCGAATCAAACAGTCGCTCTTTTTGGGTGCAGTGGTTTTTCGACAGTCACTCTTGGATTATCATTCCACAAAATCCTGCAATTCTGCTTATTGACGAATCCACTGAGGTGAAAACGTGCCTCATCACTGAAGAAAATTTATCATGCACTGTTGCCATTTCCTACCACTATTCTAATTATTGACGGCGCTTGAAATGGTCAAGAGGTTATAGTTCTTGAGTAAATTGCACCTTGTAAGCCTGTAAATGCAAGTCTTAATGCATGATGTTCACCAACGACGAGCGTGAGAGGTGCTCAAGATGACGAGTTGAGGTGGACGGCTCTTCAGCCACACTATCACGAACAGCAGCAACATTTTCTGCAGTACGAGCTGTACGAGCATGCACTGTTGTTTTCACATCTCCACAGACCCGGTTTGCACGATTTTTCCGATTGTACGCACATTTGGACGATTAAATTGACGGACAAAATCACGAATTTAAAAGCCCATTTTCTTTAATGCGTTGCTCGATATCTTTCCATCGTTTAAATTAAGTCAGCCTGAAATTGAGAAATGTCAAATGAGGTGAAAATGCGTCTCATAACCAAAGATGATTTTTATGGGGATCATTCCAAAGGTCGACGTTGAATCGAAAAACCTGGGTTTTTTTAAGAACTAAGGGATACAACAGCAATATTTTTATTTGTTTTTGATCGACGCCTATAATTTCTATTCTTAACATCTATGACTTGTCCAAAAAGTTTAAAGTTTTTCCAAACAAATGTTTTTTTTCTCGAACTGTTATTGCAAAATATTTCCCTCTTTTGTGGTGATTTAAGCAGTTTCGATGCGTTGTATCGTAACATTTATAATAATAGCACAGTTTAACTTGTCAAATGTCAAAAGATGACAGCTGTCCAAGTGGAGAGCTATTCAAAATTAAACCTTTTATTTTAAAAATCCTTATCATCCATTTTTTGTTCGTAATTTTTTTTCCGATTTCATATGAAATATAACGTCAGTTGTTATTCAAATTTTTGGTTTGGCTTTTTGGGTGGCGCGCAATTAAATTTCCATTACATGCCGTTGATGCAATATCAAAAACCAATTTGGTAAAATCTTATAGACCTTATGTACTTTACTGAATTCAATAATTCTTATGGAACTGCATTACTCGCTGATACAAAGTTCATTGAGGAAGGTAGAACACCATCCTGCATTATCTATTTCGTTAAACTTAAAGATTATTAATATAAGTTATCATTGTAAGAATATGCATGAATTTTAATTTAAAAAGTGTTATTTTCTGAACTCTACCGTTTATTGGATGATATTATTTTTGAACGTCAGAATTGGTGATTTCTGGTATTTCATTTTTAGAAAATGTTGTTCAATTGTTTCTTAAAATATATTAAAACTCTTAAAAAAAAAAGAAACAAGCCTTGTGGTAAGTTATAACGATCCCGAAGTGACAACCAACATGGCTTTGTTAAAAAGAAGTCCGTTTTGATGCGTTTGAAAAAAAAAGACAACTGTATTTTTACTGACTTTAGCAAAGTATTTGACAAACCTTACCACCGTATTCTTTTAAGAAAACTACAAAATATGAGTCTTCATATCTTAAAGACAGTTTATGTGATTTTATTTTTAAGAGAGAACGTTCTAAATGTTTAACTGCTAGTGGTGTACCTCAGGGTAGTCACCTTGGTCTGTTTTTATTTGTTCTATATATTAACGATCGTCCATCCGCCCTAGTTAATGCTATGTCTCTAATACATGCCGATGATATAAACAATTTACTACAATTAACTTTGTTGAAGACTGTTATCTTTTACAAAAAGACTTCCAAAAGTTCTAAAGACTTTTTATGTCTCATTCGTAAGATCTATCTAAGAGTATGGTTGTATTGTATGAGTGTCAATTATGCATTTCATATAAATATATTGGATTCCGTTCAAAGAAGATTGATGTAAATTTGCTAAGATTTCTACCATGTTCCAATCGAATTACCTTGCCACCTTATTTCTTTTTGTTTTGTTATAATTTAAATAAATATATTCCCTTAGTATTTAACGAGAGTAAATAAATAATAACACTGGAGGTGGGTTATATTGGCTTTGATTTCATCCCATAAAAAGTTTAATAGATCCAAATCAGACGGTCATGGCCAGTTCATATCATCCTAAGCATCAGCGCTCAAATTAGTCGTGAATTTCCAATTTGGCGTAAGATCTTTCGGACCTAGCGCCATTATGTAAAACCCACACGTTCTTTGTTTTCCACATCAGTTCAGGCCAAAAGAAATCGGCGTTCATTTAAGTAATCGCCATTGACGATGGTTTTCCAGCCATTGACGCAATCAAACAGAAATATTGACACCAGCCAATAATCCATACAAAAAATTTAGTTTTTCAGGAAAATCAGTATCATGCAAATTCAAGTAATTTGCTTCTGCTTCACAGCCCATTTTCGGAACATAAGTCGTTGTCTATGGTATTTTATCTCCGCCTTCTTTGTGGTTTTAGAAAAAAAAATGTCTGTCAATTTGACAGACGACGTTTCAACGATATGGCCGCTATCAGCTGTTAAGGTTTAGAAGTCTTCTATTGCTGGTTATTTATTTTCTGTTAGTTTTAAAAGTTCCAATAGAGTTCTTAGTATTTTCTAAATACCAGCGAGCATTCATCAACGTCATCTTGATGTTTGAAACTACCTAAAACAAAAACAATCTCTAAGGTAAAAATATTGATATTCAAACTATTACAATAACTAAGTTTACATAACTTCAAAGTTGGAGGAAACGGCCGGCGTCCTATATTCAATTCGATACTCTTTTAAGGTGAATTCCAGTAGAAGTTTTAAGTAGATACATGTATAAAGGAAATAATGTTGTCTGGACTTCGTGTGTGGCCCGAACCAAGCAATATTTCTCAGTTCTTAGACAGCAAGTATATATACCTAACTTACCATAACCATCTCCAACCGAACTAAAATAACATAAATTGTAATTCAATTAAACTAACCATAACTATTTCTGGTGTTCATTTTGTAATTTTCTTCAAATACAAAATCCCCATATCCGTTCTTCACCATCTTACTTCCACTTTCGAAAAATAAATTTGTGTAAATATTCCATATCAGCTGTCAATATTATCCATCATCAAAGTTCTTCCATTCCATCACTACAGTACAATATACACTCAACTGTCGAATGGCCATTTATTTCTCCTAGCGGCCCTGAAAGCCTTAAAAACCTACAATATGAATGTGTATATGAAATGAACACAAATGTGCAGATACCGCCTGGAATGGAATTCCACTTCTGATCTAAAGGCATATCGCATCACTTGAATACAACACAAATCCATACAGCATTGCCATTTGCATGCATTCACATTCCCAATCCGAATGCTATATCCCAGGGGACTCTCTCCTCAAACTCTGGAAACTCTTACTCTGATTCCGTCTCGGCTTCAACTAATGTACTGTGAAGTAGGATGGAGATCGTATCTATCCATTCATTGGATGTATACATTTCATCAGTCAAGAGCTTCGGTAGATATTTTGTTTGTATTTTTGAAATTCTGTTGAAAATCAAAAAGATTGTGCTGAAAAAGCGAAATGCCAAAGTAAATTTCAGCAGCAGCAGCGGGGGATGGTCATTCACTTGCCATAAATATTACTATCATCAGCTCCAGCTTCAACATTACCACACCAACCGCGCGCCGCCACCATGCCACCGCACAGCTCCGTACCAACCGTACGTTCGTCCCGTCCGTCCGCATGCTTTGAAGTTTGTCTGCAGCATCTGGAGATGGAGATGGTGAATATAATATGTATCTATACTTTTTGGCAACATACATCGTAATTTTGCCGGTGAAGACGGTGGCGGAGAAGGTTTATGAATTCGGGAAGCATGGAAAAATTCTGGAGACGAGAAGCAAGAGGATGCTGATCTATACCAATCTTTTGTAATTTGTCAAAGGAAACGCAAAAGAGAAAATTAAGTATGTCTGAAGCGTGGAACGCAAAATTCCAAATTCCGCGCAAAATCGAAGATAGCAACGACTGACGACAACAACGACGACGCGACGTTGAAAATGGCTATACGGCTGCGACGAACGACGACGCCGACACGCTATTTCGCTTCATTGAGCCGCGCGAATGGCGAAAAAAGAGCCCAGGAAGTCGCACAAACGTTAAAACCCAAACGAAAAATGCGATAAGATGAAAGGAGTTCTTTAACGAAGTTGGCAGTTGGAGAACCAATGATGACAGAGTGGTACGCGGTACACAGCGGCGACAGTGAGTGGTGCATCGTCGAAGAAGTGCAGAGTAATAGCAATGACGGATGCATTGCTGTGTGAACCAATGCTCTGATGGATGTCTTATAACCTACCTCCTTTCCTATAACGTAGGTACATAAATATACACATGTATGTATGTATACCTGACATATAGAATACGCGGAGTGTAGATATAGATGCGTTAAATAAATCGTGGTCATGCATCTTGAAAAAAAGCAACTTGTCTTCTTTGGCGAAACGGTGTTTTTTTTTGTATAGGTGATGAAAGAGACTGACTTGCAAAATGGACTAATCCGTAACATATGCCCGAACGAGTGGTATAGATAAGTTTCAAAGAGTTAACATCAAACAGTTCTGTTTTTTCCATGCAATACATAAACAAAATTCTTTGAATTGGGAAGTATTTCGCCAGTTCAAGCTTCTTGAAAATAGGGAATAAGTTTTATGAATCAAGTGAAATGTTTATAAACATTTTTTAAAAACTTCGACAAAGAAATTGCAAAAATACTTCGATATTTTTCTTAACTTACAAACGTTCTACTTCTTATTCTTCCTTTACTTCTTAACTTAAACTTAAACTTAAACTTAAACTTAAACTTAAACTTAAACTTAAACTTAAACTTAAACTTAAACTTAAACTTAAACTTAAACTTAAACTTAAACTTAAACTTAAACTTAAACTTAAACTTAAACTTAAACTTAAACTTAAACTTAAACTTAAACTTAAACTTAAACTTAAACTTAAACTTAAACTTAAACTTAAACTTAAACTTAAACTTAAACTTAAACTTAAACTTAAACTTAAACTTAAACTTAAACTTAAACTTAAACTTAAACTTAAACTTAAACTTAAACTTAAACTTAAACGTGCATTCTAAAATACTAACTTGGTCTAGTGATGGTAAATGTTGGAAAACTGCTGAGTTTTTTAAATGTATCTTAGTGACGACCGACCGACGAAAACTACGTTCACAGAGGAGAACGAGAACGCCAATCCTCCCATATCGTCCCATCAGCATAGGCCGATACAGAACGTAATGGACGTGTTGTATCTTTTGCATTTATATGGCACTGATGATGGTGATGGCAATGGCTCGTTGTGTAGCTTCTTTTTCGCATGTAATTCGATCAGACTTTGTGCACAAGTTACATGCATGTGTAAAGCTAAAAACGACCGCAAAACTTCAACTTTCGTTCCGCTTCTACATACATTACGTTGCCGCCGCCGCCGTGCCGCGGTTGTGATGTGAGTTGTTGTTGTATCTGATTTTCTACTGCGGTAAACAATGCTCAGACTCACTGTATATGGTATGATGGTGGTGCGTGGTGCGGTTAGATATAGTACAAGCTTCAGCGAGACGTTCAGCGGCGCGGCGGCGGCAGCAATGGCGTAAAAGTAGGTGCAGAATGCAGAGATATTGCATACTTTGTGAGATAGTTTCATGTCAGATAGTATGTCAGTTGTGTTGTTGTGGGGCCCCCAAAGGGATTTGCATTATTGTTGTTCCGCTTCTAGTTCAAGTCGGGGATATTATATCTACCTACGAGCTTCAACGGACGGCAACTAAAGTTGGCATATAGAAATTGTAGATTAAACGATTGTGACCGACCAACTAGCTGTCCGTCCGGGCAGCAAGTAAAAATAAATAAATTGTACTCCTATGAACATATAGACAAAGAAGAAAAGCTAAATCTAAATGACACAAAGAAAGCGACAACTAAAAACGAAGCCTGCTGGAAAAAAGGAATAAATATAACTACCTATGAAGTTAGTATAGAAACCTAGGAACACATAACATGTATAGGACTTTAGACTCTAAGCCCTGCAATACTCGTATATGAAAGTAGGAACCTTTAAGAGTTATTTGCTGGGGGTTCTTCAACATTCTGCGTGTTATACCTACATTGCGAGTATACAGTTTTAACTTTCTAACTTCAGTGTTATTATGAAGGCAAACTTATTTTTATAGCTCACATGGCGCAGAGCACAGAGTTGTTGGGTTTGTGAATGGATTAAAAAGTACAAATTTAATACGACTTCGTTAAACCTATACCTAATGCTTGGTTTTACTTAATTCGTCCTACCGAAGTAATTGTACAAAGTATGTTGAATGCTTGCTTTTGATTTAGGTATCTATAGGTTAGGTAAACATCAAATTGTTTGAAAAACTTGATTATTTTCAGTCGAAATCCGACGGTTGTCTTCCTTATTATGTATACATACGAGTTGAAAATCATCCCGTTAACTATTTGACTGCAATTATTTGGATCATTACAGTTATAAACTTTAGTAAAATTTGTTATATTTCTGTTTCAAAAAACTTTATACAAGAGTTGCTTTTCAGTAAAAGTCAAAAACCGAGAGCTTGAGTTTGAATAGTGTAGAGTGTTCGAACTAGGTTTTTCATTATATGAGTTGCACCTTACATTCAAAATGTATATTGGATCATTTTAATAAAGTCAACAAAAATCGGTACAAGACTTTGATTATTGATTGTTAACAAAACTACAGAATCTCTCAGAAAAACTGTCCTCTTTCTCAAATTAACTCTGGAAACGATGCAATAAGATCAATTCGTATAGACAAAGGTTGTTGGGGAAAATTAAGGAAAGACTTCAGTTGTTCTTGGTGCCCTTTTTTCGCTAAGCCAAATTGTCATTTGAGGAACTTTGAAAAATATGAATATAAAAGTATAAGCAGTTTTTTTCTCCAAATGTTTCGGATGTTAAATAAGATTCGTTTGGGAACCTTGGTAGGACTTAAATCAAAATTTATTAAGAAATTATGAGTTTATTTTTGTTTTGTTTAAGGAAATTCAAAAACAATATTTTCCGTAAGATAAAATAAGTCGAAAATCAGTTTAAACCAATTTTTGGTAATATTTTTGTAGGATTTGGTTAAAAATAAAACTGTCAATTCGACTTTTGTAAGAATTACACTAAATTTCGAAACGATATTTTTCGTTGCATGAAATTGTTTTCAAAGTATTTTTATTATTTTAAAGGTGGTGTTCATCTAAATATTGAATTATATTTTTTTAAAAGCTTTTTTAGTTTATCTTAATGATATTATCTGTAAAACTAATTTTATTTGAAGTATTTTTAGGATTTAGTGATTTTGATTCTAGAAACATTGAAGCGTCGAAAAACTTCATACATTATGTAAGTTTAAAAAAAAAATTAAGAAATAAAAAAATATACTGAGGAACAAAACGAATTGATAAATAAAACAATAAATAAACCTTGAAATTTGGTTGAATTAAAAATAAATGTTCATGTGAAAGGAATACCAAAAAAATGTTTCATGTCTTTCTTCGTTTTATCTATATTTGTATGAATAATGTTCTTTCGAAATAGCCAGTTGCATTCAATCCTCTCCTCAAATAATTTAGCCACAACGCTAAAATTTCCATCAGTTTAATCCTGAAATCTTTTAAGCTCGTACTGTAAGGTACAGAGATTCTTTTTTCAGCCGCACATCACGAATATTGTATTTTCCTTGAATTTTGATATTTAGAAATTACTTACTTACTTGCTTACTTAAGGTGGAGCTACAGTTCTGTGTGAACTAGGGATTCACCCAACAAACTTCTCCAACTAGCTCGTTCCCTAGCTAGATGTCTCCAGTTTCGCGCTCCAAGTTCAATGAGGTCACTTTCCACTTGTGCGCGCCACCTGATCTGCGGTCTTTCTCTACTGCGCTGTCCTGTGGGTGTGAATTCGAAGACTTTCCGGGCCGAAACATTGGTTTCCATGCGCTCTACGTGACCTAGCCATCTTAGTCGTTGGACTTTTAACCTTCTGGCTAAGTCTAGGCCGTACAGCCCGTACAGCTCGTCGTTCCATCTTCTCCTCCACACTCCTTTTATGCATATGGGACCGTAGATCACACGAACAACTTTTGCTTCGAAACGACAGAAGGTGTTTTCATCCACTTTTTTCATAGTCCATGCTTCTGCACCGTATAGCAGGACGGGGATGATAAGGGTATTATATATAGCGACACTTTGGTCGCTCGAGAGAGGGCTTTGCTACTCAATTGCTTTCTTAGCTCAAAGAAACAGCGGTTAGCAAGAGTTATTCTTCGTTTTATATCAGCGCTGGTGTTGTTTTCTACGTCCATAGCGGAGCCTAGGTAGACGAATTCCTCAACTACCTCAAAGTTATGTCTGTCGATAGTGACGTTTTGACCGAGTCGGTGTTGTTGACCTTTTCTAGACGAAAGCATGTACTATGTTATGCCATCATTAAACGTTAAACCCATTTTTGCCGCCTCTGCCTCAATACTCTTAAAAGCCTCATTGACATCACGCTGAGTTTTTCCGATTATGTCAATGTCATCAGCATATGCTAGTAATTGGGCAGACTTTTTTGACATTGAAAGGTGAATTCTCCACGGTCATCCTGCACAAACGGACAAGTTTGGTAGGGGTGTCAAAACTAGACATGGCTCTATATAGCTCGTCCCTGTAGATGATGTCATATATGCGGCCTTGAAAAGATCGTGGGTGTAGATTTAATGTTCTTAGGTTTTTTCCAGGATCTGCCGTAATGTGAATATTTGATCGGCTGTGGATTTTCCTGGTCTAAAACGACACTGATAAGGACCTATCATGTTGTTGACGATGGGCTTTAGACGTTCACATATTATGGCAGAAAAGATTTTTTAAGCGATGTTAAGTAGACTGATGCCTCTTTAGTTGGTGCAGTTTAGAGGTTTTCCTTTCTGACCATATCTTATAAATAAGTTAGTGCATGCTCCAAACCAAATTATCTCTAGCTGCTTTGAAGAGCTCGGCATTCAAGCCATCTGCTCCAGCGGATTTGCTAGACTTTCAGCTTAGATATGGCAATCTTTACTTCGTCTTAATCGGGAA
This sequence comes from Eupeodes latifasciatus, assembly GCA_920104205.1. NCBI lineage: Eukaryota > Metazoa > Arthropoda > Insecta > Diptera > Syrphidae > Eupeodes > Eupeodes latifasciatus. The sequence goes on along the minus strand of OV049924.1, from coordinate 69,763,455 downwards.
GGCGGGATTGTTGGCTTTCGTAGTCTATATAGACGACAAGGACATAAGAGCTATCTAAATTATGTCAAAAAATAACATCCAATCTAAAATAGTCAATATTCCCATGGCAACATGACCAGATGTGTAGATAAGTCTGTTTATAGAAGACAAGATGCCCGTTTAGACATTATTTGCACCTGAAGAAACATGTAAAAATACTAAACTTTTATCAATGAATGTTACCTTTTTCATCTCGACAATTATCTTTTAGCTAAATCTACTGAATTTTTAAAATTTTGTTCGTAAAATGTCAGAACTTTGAGTCAGAACTATCTACGGTGTGCTACAAAAATAAAAGTTCCATTCAACCGAGTTCTAAAATTTCTAGAATTTAAAAATGACAATTAACCAAGTTCTATAGATGTGATTAGATGTGAAGAAATACTTGAGTTCTAAATATTTTCAAAATGAAGTTCCATAGTTAAACCGAGAATCCCTAGATCGAGTTTCGAGTTTCGAGTTTTTATTTTATTTTAGAACTTCGTCAAGAAATTGGTCGTAAGATAAACTAAAGCTATATTTATACATTTTTGTTTACAATTTTCACAGAATTTAAAGTTTATAAATTCTTTAAAATTACATTTATTCGTCGATCGTTTGTCGATCTTATTTTTATAGTCTTTTAATTAAATGTAACCCTAAACGACAACCCTCAAAAGTCATAGAATATTCGAATAATTGAAACCTATCGCGATGTGCGGAATTGAGCCCAACCGAAATGTCCAATTCTTTATGACTCTGGCAAATGAATCATGTTGAATTTTAGGCCACAGTAGCTCTCAAGTTCAGTGTCTAATTAGCATAGTAGATCTGTGACTACAAAAGTCTGGGTAACTCTAATTTTTACTGATTCAGGCTAAATTTCCACGCAAATTCATCAAGAAGTGTTCTGTGGAATGACAAGCGACTCGAGATATCGAGAACCGAACATCAATTTTTACCAAACTTTCGTAATTTCTTTTGTAGATTTAATTAACTTCCCATAGGAAGTTATTGTAATGGTTCCGATTGGTCAAATTGAAAATTTTGACATTTCTCGACGTTTCAAGGTCCCTAGAGTCGAAATAAAAGATTTCTAGAAAGATGTCTGTGCATGCGTGTGTACGTACGTCCGTACGTCCGTACATCCGTACGTTCGCGACGTTTTTTTCGTCGTCCATAGCTCAAGAACCAGACGAGATATCGACTTCAAATAAATTTTGTTATAGAGATAATAAGGCAGAAAGATGCAGAAAGGGCTCTCAAGAAAATTGCGTGGGTGGTTTTTTTACCATAGCAGTTTAAAAAAAAGGTGAAAATTTTGGTTAACCCTTAATATCTCATGAACCAATGACGCTAGAGACTTGAATTAAATTTTATATTATATATTCTAACGTGATACAAAACAATTATATTTTTGGAAAAAAATCCAATAAACGTTTTTTTTTTATAAATCAAAAAAAATGTGTCACTTCGAAAATTTTACGACTAAAATATGATTTCATCTCCAAAACAATTTTGTGCAACGAAGAATAATGTTTTTGACATCTGATAAATTGTTGAGAAAAATCTAATTAACAGTTTTTTACAAAAAATTAAAAACCTAAAAAAAAATTTAACAAAAGTTGGTACCTAAAAATTGATTTTCGGCTCAAATATCTTTTCAAAAATTTGAGATTATGGATTCCAACTAATTTTAACTTATAACAAATATTGTTTTTAACTTTGGGACAAATTTTGAGAAAAATCGAATTGACAGTTTTTTTTACAAAAAAATAAAAACCTAAAAGAAAAATCTTTAAAAGTTAGTAACAATTGATTTCGACTCAAATATCATTCAAAACTTTGAGATATTGGATTTAAACTACTTTTATCTTTCAAAATATATTGTTTTCCACATTCAGTAAAATTTTGAAAAAAATCGAATTGACAGCTTTTGTACAGAAAATTAAAAACCTAAAAAAAAATTTAACAAAAGTTGGTAAAAATTGGTTTTCGACTCAAATATCTATTCAAAAATTTGAGATTATGGCTTCCAACTAATTTTAATTTATAAGAAATATTGTTTTCAATATTAGGACAAATTTTGAGAAAAATCGAATTGACAGTTTTTTTTACAAAAAATAAAAATCTAAAAAAAAACAATACTAAAACTTGGTAAAAATTTACTTTCGACTCAAATAGCTTTTCAAAAATTAAAAATATTGGCTTCAAACTTATTTTATTTTACAGAAAATATTGTTTTTGATATTCAGTAATTTTTTTATAAAAATCCAACAGTCCGTTTTTTCATAAAAAAATAAAATCTACAAAAAATAGAACGCAAATTTGGTAAGAATTGATACATTTAGACAAACTTTTAAGCAAGACAAATCGATAGACGGGATGGGAAGTTATCAGTGTGGGTTGCATCCCAGCCTCATTTTTGTTTATGAAAAAACTGACAGTTGGGTTCTTATAAAAAATTTACTGAATGTCGAAAGCAATATTTTTTGTGAGATAAAAATAGTTTAAAGCCAATATTTTTATATTTTAAAAAGATATTTAAGTCGAAAGTAAATTTTTACTAAGTTTTTTTTTTAGTTTTTAATTTTTTGTAAACCAAATTGTCAGTTCGATTTTTCTCAAAATTTTACTGAATGTTGGAAACAGTATTTCCTATAAGACAAAATAAGTTTAAAGCCATAATCTCAAATGTTTAAAAAGATATTTGAGCAGAAAATCAATTTTTACCAACTTTAGGTAATGTTTTTTTTTAGGTTTTCATTTTTTTTTTTAAACTGTCAATTAGATTTTTCTCAAAATTTTACCAGATTTTAAAAACGTTATTTTTCGTTGGACAAAATTGTTTTGGAGATAAAATCATTTTTTTTTCGTAAATTTTTCGAGGTAACAAATATTTTTTTCAGTTTTTTTTTTGATTTATAAAAAAAACGTTTATTAGAATGTTTTCCAAAAATATATTTGCTTGGTATCGCGTTACAAAATATAATATAAAATTTAATTCAAGTCTCTAGAGTTATTGGTTTGGGAGATATTTAGGGTTTACCAAAATTTTCACCACTTTTTTAAATTGCTATGGTAAAAAAACTACCCACTCAATTTCTTTCAGAGTTCTTTCGGCGTCTTTCTGTATTATTATCTGTGCATAAAAAATTATTTGAAGTCGTTATCTCTACTAGTTCTTGAGCTATGGACGACGAAAAAACTTCGCGAACGTACGGGCGTACGTTAGTACGTACACACGAACGCACAGACATCTCTCTAAAAATCTTCTATTTCAACTCTAGGAACCTTGAAACGTCGAGAAATGTCAAAATTTTCAATTCGACAAATCGGAGCGATTACAATAACTTCCTATGAGAAGTTAATAAATTACCTCATTCAATTTTTTTGATTTAAAATTCCCATAAATAAAGAAGAAGTATCCCATGAATGTGCCCAAGCCTCTCTTATTTCATTCCATTAAAATCCATCAAATTTCGTAAAATTTTGTTCATAACATTTAAAGTGTAAATTCAACCTAGTGCAATAATTTCTTCAATACATCTTTTTAAAAGAAACAAAATAAAATAGTCCTTTCTTTATCCTTCCTCCATTTATATAAATGTCATCTGCATCACTTTTGATTTTTATTTCGTTTTTTAAATATAATTTTTGTACCTTAAACCAAAGTCATAATTCCGGAAATGGAAATACCAAATCTTAAAAACGAAATCAAGCTCTATACCTTACCTTAGCTAGGTATGTATGTATTTTAATTAAGAAAGACTCATTATCATTACTTTGGAAAAAATCTCATAAAGAAAGAAGAAAAAGATAGATTAATGCAAATCTTTCCAAAACCAACAAAACAGATAAAAACTCAAAAACAAAAACAAAAAACAACAGAAAACTTAATTTCCCCCCCAAAAGCACAAATAAAATCCCAGGAACAACTTTCTCAAAACCTAATGGAGCACCAAAAATTCAAAGCCAAAATAATTTTGTCTGTCGTCTTCTGTTGGTATAGCTTCTTGATGTTGTCCTGTCCTATCCTGTCCTATGCCATCAAGTTGTATCCGTACGAGTATATGCATGCCACAAAAGCAAGCTATCTATAAACCTTCCTGTCTAATGCGGCGGAACGATTCCATGTTTCCTGCTGTTTCTGCTGTTGCTGCTATTGCTCCTGGAGCTCCTGCTTCTGATGTCCATCTACATCTATATCTTTATATGGATATAATATAAATGCAGGGTGGGTTTTGATGGGTGTTGGGCTGGGTTGGTATACATTTAATATTGGGACCAGGCAAGGCATCCAGGCCATAGTCATCGCCATCGCCATCGTCGTCGTCCTCAATTTTGGTTTTTATATTTTTATTCCTTCGTTCGTAGTCTCCATTTTATTTTTCTGGAATTCGTTTCAGTTCCGTATCCGTATACAATGGCATTAGCATTTTCTTCAACTTCTCCTCACATTTTATTGTTGTTTCACGTTTTGTGTTTTTATGTTTTCATTTTGGCATTTTATTTATTTTATTTTATTTTATTTTATTTTACTTTTTGCTGTTCTCATTCTTATTCCTGTTCTTATATTTTATTCTCCGAAAAAAATAAAAATTTTATTACATACTTCAAGAATTAGTAATTGAACAAGAAAATGTAAGGCAGGCGAGAAGCAGTTTAAGAAAGTTAGTTTTGAAAATATCAGCAACAGCAACAAAAACAAATAGTTTTCTTGTTCACTTCATTTTCAAAATCCTTGATGCATATAAATTTATGGGCCATGGGATATTGCAAACGTGATGCTGTAGCAAGCGTTTGAAATTGCATTTTGATTGTTGATGCTTTACACTTGAAATTGTGGGCAGCTTTCGGTCAGAAATAAGAAACTACCGACTTGTGCAACATAAAAATTCAAATTACTTTCTTACTTCAATGTTTGGATTTATGTAGTTTTTTGAAAATTAGATTTTATGCCTCACCTGTTTTTAAACGTTTTTCATGTTGAAGTTGTAAATCTTATGTTTTATCGTTCAAATTTTAGTTTATAACTAATTAGGACATTCTTTGAACCTTTGTAATTTAGATTCTAAGCACATTGGAATAGATGAAATTTGGTACACAGCTTATATCGTTGTGCAAGAAAGATCATACTTGAGAAGATGCAGGGTTTTCCAATATGAGTATTATTCCATTCTGAAGAACAACGTATATCATTAAATTTAAAATCTATATCAGGCAATTGGCCGCCCGCCGACTGGGGTTAACGTATCCTTTTTATGAAATTTTCCATGACCCATTCGCACATTTAACGCTGTATGTCCAGAATAACTAATCAAATTCTGCAAATGCAAAACTTAAGGTCTTCAATCGATTCTAAAACATTTTAATATATCTAAGCTTTTATATGGAACATCTTAAAAGAGCATTTTAGTAACCTTTTCAGTTCTTCGATGGAGGAGCAATGTACTCATAAATACCCCCGCCCATATTTGCTGAACAATTTTTTAGACAAAGATATAAAACTAGAGGATACTCAATGAAGGATGGCAAAGCTGCTGGGACAAATAACATTCCATTAGAATTTTTTAAATATAGCTTACTTGGGTTTAAGGAAAAATAAGCAGAAGCATTAAATACTATCTTTAATTTCGGTATTCCTCCAGATCATTTTTACGAAGCCCTGATCTGGCCTATATTAAAAAAGGGTGATCCAACTGATGCCAAAAACTATCGAGGAATATCGTTTTTAAATACTTCGCTAAAAATATATATTCTTCACTCCTATGTAAGAGGCTCACCGACTCTACAGTAGACAATATTTTCATATTAAGTGGTATAACAAGAACGAAGCTAAGTAACAATAAAAAACTGTATGCATTTTTCGTTGACTTTAAGGCTGCCTTTGACACAAAACTTTACCAACAGTCATTTGCGGAAGTGTTTGATGGGAAAAATAAATCCGAAAAATTGGAGATGCAACGAGGAAAAAGGGATGCAATCTTAGCCCGTTACATTTTGGCCTGTATCTGGACGATTTAATACACTGATGACCGTGTGGAGTTAAAATTGGTGATATAACAATTAAAGTTATTATGTATGCTGATGACATTGTCATTAGCAGAGACGGCAAAATCGCTTCAACTGATGATAAATAGACTGGCAGAGTACTGTAGAACATGGAGTTTGAAATTAACTCAGATAAGTCTAAAGTTTGAGGTTTGATCGAAGAAATTTGGAAGTAGTAAAAGAGTACACTTACCTTGGAATGGAGTTAACTTTTAATCTTTAAGGCAAGAACAGCTATTGTTGCAAATTGGACACAAATTTTTTACAATAAAAACATTACTCTAAGTTCAAATTACAGGGTCTTCAAAGCAACTGCGCAATCTATTTTGTTTTACGGTGCACAAGTTTGGAGCACAAAATTGATGATGTTGCTTTGTTAGAAAAATTTTCTCACTCCCTATAAATGCTCCAAAATATATGTTTTATTTGAAAAGTTGTCTAGCAACACTCTTTATGTCAACCATTAAGCTGAATGCGGATTATCTAATCAGGACATCGAAAATGCAAAATTCCAGGCTGCCATAAGTAATCAATTCAATTTAAAAAAGATTGGTATGAAGATTAGAGAAAGCTAGCCGTGGAATCACCTTTAATGAAATTTGGACGAATCACTGGGAACTGAAGAAATTACTCTATGAAATTACGAGTATAAAGCTTAATGATGAGAACAAAAGGTATGCTTTCAAAGAAAGTGCGAGAGCATCAACAGAAAGACCATTCTATTCAAAGTTGAAATACAGTCTCAATGTACGGAATTGCTTTGCACCGAATTTCACACCGGAAGCTATCAAGACAATTTTTATTATAAGAGGAGAGATGTTGCGGCTTAATTTCATACCTCACCGAAACGATTAGGCATTTATTTGTAGTCTCTGCAACTTAAATAAAAAAGAAGATTTTGTACACTTTCTGGGTGAATGTCCGATTCCAAAGGAGATAAGAAGGGCAGTTTTTGGAAAAAATGGTATCCAGGAAAGTGAAATACTTCGACTTCTGAACGGTGAGAATTGGATGCAACTTGTGGAGTACTGTAAGGAGGCGACCTCATACCGGAAGAGAATCATAAGTGAGAGCTTCTAAAATTTTGTTTTAACTAAACTGAAAGTCATAATTTATTAGTCAATTCAAGCGTTACGCTAATTTTTTTTTTCGTTTTAGCTAAACTAAAAGTCATTTCGAAACAACATGTTTTATAATTTGAAACCTAAGTTCTATAAACAATATTTTGTTATTATAATTATATTTATGTAGATTTACGAGTAGTAAATTGAGTAATTTAAATACATTAAAAAAAAGGCAAACGTATCAGATTAATATACAGTTGTAATGTAAATTATTCGCTGAAAATTGGGATCATTTGGTGCATTTCAAAAACCAAATTAACGAAGATACGTTTTGACGTTACTGCTCGATCGGCAGACCTGAGTTCTTTTCCTAACCAAACTTTTAATCCCATGTCTTCCACTTTATGCAAAAATGGTGTAATGTCGTTTGTGGAATGCCTAATACCAAAAATCGATGAGGATTCGACAAACATGTACTTTGGTCAACACTACGGGCTACAGCAACAATATTTGTAAGTATTTCTGAACGCCGCCGTACACGATTTTAAATTCTACACATTCGTAAGCTTATCCCAAAAAATAAGATTTTTCCACCAGTTTTAATATTTCCAGCTGAAAAGAGGTTACACAATAAGAGGTTTTAATATGCAGTTGCAGTTTGCAACACTAGAGCACTTTTTAGTAGTTGTGAAGTACTCAAAAGTGATCTAGTTTTGCGAACTGTAACTGCAATATTTGACGGCCTTTTAAAACCTCTTATTGGATAAGCCTTTTAGATGACAATTTATACTTTGCCAAATAAAAGAAATCTTCACTTTTTGATACAGAATTTCCAATCAATATGTTTCCTTTGAATTCAAGTAGACAGCAGTAGCACTTTCCGGTTTGTTAAGCCAAAACATGTGAAACATTAACTAACGCTCAAAACATGAAGCTTCAACTAGAATTATCCATAAAACAAAGCTTAAGCTAAACCAGCGTTGCACGGCCAACAATTTGATGATAAAGCCTGTACGGTACAATATTCTACTGCCTTAGTAGCTGTAGCTTCATCGGAACTTTTAACAAGGTGTATTCTTAATTAGGCTGTGGAGCAATTCATTTCGGGACGAATTTAAGACGATCCACATGATATCCAAGACTTCCCACCATCCCTACGTAAAGTGACCATGTTGCAAGTGATACGACCTCTATTGCTTGTTCGGACTTAATACAATCTGGAAGTCCAATTTTAGATGACTTTTTCCAACATTTTTGGTCGTATAAATGCAATTACGTGATGAATGTTGTCCTCCAAATGCGAAGACTAGCAAGTCTCACATTTTACCATAGAAAATAGTCAAGTGGCGTTGAATCGTACGGATCTTGGAGGCCAATTCGAGTGTCCGTAACGTGAAATTATGTGGTTACCAAACGTTTCATTCAATAAATCAAGTGTCACACGAGCTGAATCCTGTATGACATGTTGCTCCGACTTATTTAAACCACAGTTCCTGAAGATCGTGGTTGTTTAAATGATGAATGGACATTTCAGTAATCATGATTCCTATAGCGGTCACGTTCTGGTCAACATCTTTTTCAAAGAAGTACGGACTAATGATTCCACCAAACCCATAAAACACACCAAACAGTCAGTTTGTGTGGATGTAATATACAACTAAGGATTGGCAAAACTCCAGCTTTGTTTATTGACGTATAAATTTAATTAAAAGTGGACTTCATCGCTTAACAAAATTCCTTATGAAAATTGGAATCAATGGTTATCTTGTTTTGGGACCATTCACTGAATCTTCAATTCTGAAATGCCAAATAAAAAGAAATCTCTTGACAGCTGTCAAAATGGCCGCCAATATAAATAGTGTTGCCAACTTAAAGTTCTATTCCTAAAAGAAAACTGTCTCTCTCATAATTCCAAAAATTTTTGAATCGATTTTCCATCCATAACCTCTGTATATTTCACTTTGTTCAGTTTACGAACAAATGTAAGCACTGCACTGAAGGTGACTGGTCCTCCATTATCCAATTTGAAATAGAAGTACGAGCGGATACGCTACAAACAAAACTTGACCACTTCACGAGGTGTATGCCTTGGTATCGTTATTTGAAGTTAAATTACTTTCAAAAGGCTACATCTGTGCAGTAAAAACACTTTGTCTGGAAAACTATATACATACATTTCATCAAGCCATTTCCATCGATTCCCATCGATGTAGAAACATACGATAGCAAGAGCATTCTCGTACACAACACAACACATCTCCTATTCCAAAGTGTCAAACACTTTGTTGTCTGCCTGATGATACGATACTTTACTCTGTCAAATGGACTACTTCCTTTATCCAAGCGATTGTCATATATATCCAGCCCTCCCGCCCTAAGTATAAACGATCACCATCATCGCAGAAGTACCAAAAATAAAGAATTCCTTCATCTCTGAAAAGCTTATAGCAGATAGTGGATGGAAACAAAATGACACACCAGAATGACAGAAGAACAAAAACTCACATATCCCAAAAATGTTAGACTCTTTTACTGAAGAAAGAACATCAACGTTCGTCGTCATCGTCGTCGTCGTCGGCATTGGCATCGGAGGCATCAACGAATGGCAGTTGGTAGTAAGGTCTTCTTCTTCTTCAAACGTCAACGTTTATATTCTATTTTCATTGCCGGAAAACACATAAAATTTTACGATGGAAAACATTAAAGAGGGCGCTCGCATAGCAACACTGAACAACAACTTTGTCGAATACTTCGTATATACGTAGTAGAGCTACAATTCTACAGCACTGAATGGCACGAGACTTCTGCAAGACTTCCTATTCAACAAAGCGTCTGGTTAATTGCCGGCATTTTGGTCATAGCCGGGAGGGTGTATATTTCAAAATACACACAATGAGACATAATATCCCCTTGTGTTGTGTGTGTTTGTGTTTGTGTATGTGTTTTTTTTTAAGCGGGTGTGTGTTCCTTTTTGTCACCCGCACTCAAACCCGCTTTCAAAATAACATAGTCTGTCGATATTTGTCTATGAGTACACTGAGGGAAAAATGTATGAACTCAGAACAAAAATCTATGTACTCATCACATAGATTTCTGCACATTGCTATAATTTTTGTATTTATTACATAATTAAATCTTAATTGGCTACAAGCCTTCATGTAGGCAATAAAGAATTTGTTGACTAGTTTCTCAAACATTTTCGTAAATTTTCTATGATAAATAAAAGCTTTCGTAGTGAGTAAAGTTCGAGCTCCCTAGTCTTTATGTTAAGTTCATAAAACTGTGTTGGCATGATTTTACTAACCACATGCATATAATTATTCTAATAAATTTAAAATAAACATTAAAACGGTTAACTGTGATAAATGCAGGTTTATTACTAAATTACAGATTTTATGAACTATGTACATAACCTTATATGATGTTTATACATATATCATAAATTCATCTTAACTTATCAAAAAGAAGTAGAGGAAAAAGTAAAAAGTGCGAAACAATATAATGAGTAAATTTTTCACACTCATTACATAAATCTATTTATTATTGGTTTTATTTCATAAATCTATGTATTTACTCAATTAATAAATCATTTTACTAATTACATAAATATTAAATATAAACATATTCACCGTTACATATATCTATGCACGCATTTCGTAAGTGTATGTACTTATTACATGTTGTCTGAGTTTTTATGTAATCATTACACGTTTTCATGAGTTCTTCATGTTTTTGAGCATTTTTTTAACAGTATAGATATATTTTTGCCCCATCAGCGTTAACAACTTCGCTGAAATCATATATATTTCCTATTTACTATGAAAATTAAGTAATTCATATTAAACTGAATTATTTGTAAAAAAAAGAGGCTGGGATGTGACCCACACTGATAACTTCCCATCCCATCTGTAGATTTGTCTTGCTTAAAAGTTTGTAAGTCTTTGTGTTTTCGTAAAAAAGTTGTCAGTTGAATTATTCTAAAAGATTTAAAAATTACCAACAATATTTAGCATATAATGAAATATTTTAATTTAGAAATCTATTTTTGTTAACGAGATCTTTAGTCGGAAAATAATTTTTACCAATTTTAGTAGCATTCCTTTAAAGTTTTTATTTCTTATATAAACAAATACAAATTGGATGAATGAAGCTAATTTGAATTCAATATCTTCTATTATTCACGAGATATCGAGAACCAAACATCATTATTTACTAATGTTGCGTACAATTTTTTGTAAATTTAAATTTAAAAAAAAAAAAATTGACTGTTGGATTTTTATAAAAAAAATTACTGAATGTTAAAAACAATATTTTCTGTGAGATAAAATTAGTTTGAAGCCAATATTTTTAATTTTTGTAAAGATATTTGAGTCGAAAGTAAATTTTTACCAACTTTTATCAATTTTTTGTTTAGATTTGTATTTTTTGTAAAAAAAACTGTCAATTTGATTTTTTTCAAAATTTTACTTAATGTTGACATCAATATTTTTTATAAGAACAAATTAGTTTAAAGCCAATATCTCAAATTTTAGAAAAGATATTTGAGTCGAAAATCTATTTTTACAAACTTTTAGTAATGTTTTTTTAGGTTTTTTTTTTTTAAACTGTCTATTCGATTTTTCTCAAAATGTTACCAGATATCTAAAACGTTATTCTTCGTTGCCCAAAATTATTTAGGAAATAAAATCATTTTTTGTTCGTAAAATATTCGAGGTGATAAATAATTTTTTTTTCAGATTTTTTGACTTATAAAAAAAACGTTAATTGGATTTCTTCCAAAAATACACCAGTTTGGTATTACGTTACAATATACAATTTTATATAATTAAAAAATTAATTTAAGTTTTTAGCGTTATTGCTTCGTGAGATATTTTGGGTTAACCAAAATTTTCACCTTTTTTTTTAAATTGCTATGGTAAAAAAAAACACCCACTCAACAATCGGACCGATTACAATAACTTCCTATGGGAAGTTAAAAAAACACAACAAGTTCAAAATCCTAGCGCCTAAAGTGAATAAGTTAGCACTCTTTATATTTTTTACTTATTGACTAGGTACACATACTCATCAATTATTTTAAATATTGACTAAATTACACGTCAGCACATAGATTTCTGTGAGTTTTGTTTTTGTTTGGATGTTGGTTAAAGATTTTATGTAGTGAATACATATCTTTCGGTAGCATGTCTCCTGTAATTAGTACATCTTAAAAACTTATAAAAGACTGATTTGTTTCAATTTTCTCTTTTTATTTGATACATTCATTGAAATGTAACTATCACAATTAATCTTCAATCATAAAAGAGGGTTTTAATTTTACATAAAGAGTCCATACATTTTTTCCCCCAGTGTATAGAAGGTATACCCCCAAAATTTGTGGTGTTAAAGTCCTTTTTCTACTTAAGGATACACCAACCAAACAAACATACATACCTACACTATATGCACATAAATATATATATACATCTAAATAAAAATAGGAAAGAAAAAAAAAAAAAAACTTTACGATTCTCTACTTGGGTTGACTTGAATACAAGTTAAAGGCAGAACGAACGAACGAACGGAACGAAGCGTTAAAATTGAATGTTTGACGAAATCGTTCTGAATTTTATGGATGAAACGTGCTGGGACCGTAAATTTTCACTTTTACCATCTACTCGTACATATATCCAACCAAACGCTCAACAAAAGCGGAAGGCATCTCTAGCAACAATGGAATCACAAATAAATATAAAAAAAAGGACTAACTATACGTTCTATATGTATATTGTACACTGTATAGTGTATATAGTACTCTAAGATTGTATCATCTAAACACCACCTACCTACATAAAGTATAATACTCTTTGAGCCTCATCATCTTGAATTTACATTTTGTCGATAAATTTGCTCAATTGAACACAGGGTGCTAGTGGTTAGAAAGAGAAAGGGAGAACACCATCATCAGAAAGTGAACGCAGAAAACAAAAACTTGATTAAATTTATTGTTATTCTAATAGAAAGAATTTAAGTCCGAATAAGTCGGGTGATATCATCAGGATTCAGGAGTAATAGGTTAGGTACATATATAGGAATCGGTAAGCCTTCTGGTGAGGTAATAAAAAAGATTTCGTTTAATTTTGGACTTTCTTGATTTGTTTTAATTTCGTTAAATGACTTGGTTGCTTTATTCAAAATAGTTTAATGTTTTGAACAGATGCAGTAAGAATACAGACCTGAAAGGATTAGTAAGTTTCGAATTCCAGACTGGATGAAGGACAGTTAAATTAACTTTTCCAAAATCAAAAATTTAACGGCTTTGGCATTTAACAAATTAAGAAACAGAAACCTACATTGAACTAATTTTACCTCAAAAACGGTATGAAATTTTAAAAAGAGCCAAAGTTTTGTTTAACATTTAACATTTGGAAAAAGTTATTTAAGGCAATATTTATTTCTTTGGAATAATATTCAAATTTAATTTATAACTTAATATTGGAATTGTTATAATCGAATTTTTCAAAACTGAAAACGTCGACATTTCTCGAAATTTCAAGGTTTCTAAGAATCTAAATCAATTTTCTTTAGAGAGATTTCTGTGTGTTTGCATGGCCATATTTTAAGAAATGTTGCTTTTTTATTACGGCGGCGATTTAAAAAAACGTTGTTGGGCTTCATATTCTTACGAAAATCTAATGGTATCGACTCAAATTATTCTATACTTTTATTCTAAATCCAGAAAATATTTTTCAGATAAAAAATTTTAAGAACGAAAACGAAAATATATTACCTTCAATATAATTCTGTACTGCAACGAAGGACTTTTTTGAAATCTAGAACAATGTTTAGAAGAATTTTTTTTGAAAAAGTCAAAGCCTTTAAAAAAAATTGTTTTCAACTTGATTGTGTTAAAAAAAAAAAAACAAAAATATGGACCCTAAACTTATTTCATTTTAAAAACAGTATTTTATTTAAACTTGGATTATAGCAAAAATAACCAAGTGCAAAGTGTAACAGGAAGTCACAATTTTAAATCAAAATGATTTCCAATTCATAGTCTAAAGCAAACTGAACCCAATAGATCATTTTAATATTCCTGAAGATAATTCTTAGGAAAAATTGATTTTTAACTTTTTTTTTTAAATCGGTCCGATTTGTCGCAATGAAAATTTTGACATTTCTCGCCGTTTAAAGGTCCCTACCCTAGAGTCTAAATAAAAGTTTTTTAGAGAGATGTCTGTGCGTGCGTGTGTACGTTTGTACGTCCGTACGTTCGCGACGTTTTTTTCGTCGCCCATAGCTCAAGAACAAGTAGAGATATCGACTTCAAATAAATTTTGTTATACAGATAATAATGCAGAGAGATGCAGAAAGGACTCTCAGAAAAATTGCGTAGGTGGTTTTTTTACCATAGCAGTTTAAAAAAAAGGTGAAAATTTTGGTTAAACCTAAATATCTCATGAACCAATGACGCTAGAGACTTGAATTAAATTTTATATTATATATTGCAACGTGATACCAAACACATATATTTTTGGAAAAAAATCCAATTAACGGTTTTTTATAAATCAAAAAAATGAAAAAAAAAATATTTCTCACCTCGAAAATTTTATGATGATTTTATCTCCAAAACAATTTTTTGCAACGAAAAATAATGTTTTCAACTCTGGTAAAATTTTGAGAAAAATCGAATTGACAGTTTTTTTATAAAAAATAAAAACCTAAAAAAACATTACTCAAAGTTGGTAAAAATTGAATTTCGACTTAAATATCTTTTCGAAAATTTGAGATTATGGCTTCCAACTTATTTTATCTTATAAGAAATAGTGTTTTCAACATTGGGTAAAATTTTGAGAAAAATCGAATTCACAGTTTTTTACAAAAAATAACCTAAAACAAAAAATTAATAAAAGTAAGTAAAAATTGATTTTCGACTCAAATAACTTTTCAAAAATTTGAGACATTGGCCTTCAACTAATTTTATTTTTTAAAAAATATTGTTTTAAACATTCAGTAACATTTTGAGAAAAATCGAATTGACATTTTGTTTTACAAAAAACTAAAAACCTAAAAAAAAAATAACAAAAGTTGGTAAAAATTGATTTTCGACTTAAATATCTCTGAGAAATTGGCTTTAAACAAATTTTATCTTATGAGAAATATTGTTTTCAACATTCAGTAAAATTTTGACAAAAATCGAATTGACAATTTTCTTACAAAAAATAAAAACCTAAACAAAATTAATAAAAGTTGGTAAAAATAGATTTTCGACTCAATTATCTTTTTTAAAATTAAAAATATTAGCTTCAAACTTATGTTATCTTATAAGAAATATTGTTTTGAACATTCGGTAAAATTTTGAGAAAAATCAAACTAACAGTTTTTTAACAAAAAATAAATACCTTAAAAAAGCATTACTAAAAGTTCGTAAAAATTGATTTTCGACTCAAATATCTTTTTAAAATTAAAAATATTGGCTTCAAACTAATTCTACTCACAGAAAATATAATTTTCGACATTCAGTAAATTTTTATTAAAATCCAACAGTCAGCTTTCTCATAAAAAAAAAATAAAATCTACAAAAATAGTATACGAAAATTTGGTAAAAAATGATGTTCGGTTCTCGATATCTCGTGAAAAATAGAAGGTATTGACTTCAAATTCAAATTTATATTTGTTTATTTAAGAAATAAAAACTTTTAAGAAATGTTACTAAAATTGGTAAAAATTGGTTTTTAATTAAATATCTCGTTAACAAAAATAGATTTTGAAATCAAACTATTTCATCATAATGCAAAATATTGTTGATAATTTTTAAATGTTTTAGAACAATTCAACTGACAACTATTTTAACAAAACACGAAAACCTACAAAAATTTTAAGCAAGACAAATCGGCAGACCCTTTTAATTTTTGTTTAAAGGTTCAAGCACGGTTGCCACATTGGTCATCTGTGACCAAATTTGGTCATTATTTTTTTACTTGGTCAAATGGTAATTTTGTATTCCATTTGGTCATATTTTTCGGAAACGACAAAAGATGTTCGACAAATTGAGTAACGAAAACGTTCTTTTAACATACTCACTTGGCTAAATGATGAAAAATATGTTAAACAAAATGTGATGAATTCTTTAATCTGTGTTTACAAATTACATTACATTACATTACATTACACACTACTCAGCACATAAATGTACAGAGTAGAGAACACAGCACCTTGAGCGACTAGACTATATAAGGTGATAACAACACAAGACATTAATACAAGACAGAAGGACAGAAGAGAAAGAACAACAGAAAGAAAGAACACATGACAACAGCACGCGGTTGTGTTTACAAATTTTTTGGACTTGAATTATGTTGGTCATTTTTACCTACAAGTGGTCATTTTTATTTTTTAAATTTGGACACAATGTTTTTTATTTCTGGAACGTCAAAAAGATTAGAATTTATATTTATATTTTGTTCAAAATATTTTGTAACTAGTATATCTATTTGTGTTGTTTGGGAAAAACATATTCATCTTATTTTACGCATAATCTAAGTGGTGCAGGGAATTAACTTCACGGGAACTACCTTAACATGGGAACTAACTTCACCACTAGTGGGAATTAATTTCACTTTTTTTTGGTGAAGTTATTTCCCACTGAAGGTGGGAGATAATTTCACTTTTTTGTGGGAATCAATTTCACTTTCATGTGAAGTTAACATAAATTGAAGTTGAAAAATGACAGATACTTGTTGCTCGATTGAAATTTTTGAAATTGGAGCCTAAAACAAGTTTTTTTGAATTGATACCACGGCGTACTAACAGCTAGGTATGTAAGGGGGGCATGCTGCCCCCCTGCAACCCCCCTGCTTGGGATCACTATAGGATTTGGGGTGGGTGCGAGTTTGGGTATATGCAACGAACACGAATGCGTTGTGATTCTTTCATAACTGTGAGCCATACTTGCTTTTTTTTTTGTTGGGAATTTCTTTGATTTTAGTGCTCAAATGCAAAAGTTCTTTGCATATACCCAAACTCGCACCCACCCCAAATCCTATAGTGATCCCAAGCAGGGGGGTTGCAGGGGGGCAGCATGCCCCCCCTTACATACCTAGCTGTTAGTACGCCGTGCTATCAATTCAAAAAAACTTTTTAGCAAAAGTAGCTATTCTAGACAATAAATCAACCATTTTTGCGTGTTTTGTATGTAAAAAAGTGAACTTTAAAAATTCGGCGTTGTTTGCATTATTTTTTTGGCTTAATTTCTTTTTATAAATCAAAATAAAGCCAAATTGGTTTTATTTCGTTTTGAACAACGAAATAAGGCCAAATTTGAAATTTGGTGTTATTTCATTTGGTACTATTTCACGTCACCAATTCAACGCTTGATATTTTTTCAGATATTTCAATCGTAGGTGGGAAGTTACTTCACACAATTTTCTGATGAAATTATTTCCCGCCTTCAGTAGGAAATAACTTCACCAAAAAAAAGTGAAATTAATTCCCACTAGTGGTGAAGTTAGTTCCCATGTGAAGGTAGTTCCCGTGAAGTTAATTCCCTGCACCAATCTAAGTATTTGGAACAAAATTCCTTTAACTTTTAAGATTTGAATTACAATGAGCTTTATATGGTTCTGAAATAACTCAACACATTTTTTCTTCGCAAAACTGTCGAAGTGATACTTTTTTGTCTTTTTCAAGTTTGATTGTTAGAAAACAATAATTTTTATATAAATTTTCAAATTTATTTTCTGAAATATTTTTACCAATGCAAATTCCAAAAGCGTGAGTAATATTTGAACTCATTGAAAATTCTGTCAAAAACAGATTTGTTAAATGTAACTAAAAATAAAATTTAAAACTATTGTTTTTAAAATAGTTTAATGCTAAGTAGTGACTTTTGACAGGTCTTTCAGTAGCCTGAAATTAATCAGCTAATATCAGCCAAATAAAAGGTGGTTGAAATATAAGGGCCGATGTTGATTTTAAATAAAACACAGATTATTTAGGAAATTATTGTCATTTCTTTTTATTATTATTATGATTGGCATGGTTCAATTATGTATGAAATAAAATATCGGCCACCGCGACCTCTGCAGCACACCATCATCCGATGGTCCAAATTTTCGTGGACGCTGAGGCATAATTGCATTTAATGTGTCGAATTGTCTTATTATTTAGCTCTTGAATTGTTGCTAGCTTATTGACGTACTCCTACACCTTCTCTTTCAAATAAACTAAAAGAAAAAAGTCCAACCGTGTCGAATAACATGATTTCGTTGGCCAAAAGAGCCATGCAGCAATTCTGCTGACTGACGAATCCACTGCGGTGAAAATGTACCTAATCACTGAAGATGATTTTCTTCGAAAATTTATCATCCACTGTTTTCATTTCTTGCCACCATTTTCATCATCGACGACGCTTGAAATGATCAAGAGACTTTAGTTCTTGAGTCAATTACACAAATTTTTGTACGACTTTTCCGATTATACGCACATTTAGACGATTGCATTGATCGAAAAAATTACAATGTTCACGATAAACAAGTTGGTTTGAAAGCCCATTTTTCATAATAAGCCTGAAAAGCTTTAATGCCTTTCTCGATTGTTTACCTTTTCATGATTAAAATTGAATTTTTCTGAAATTGATAAATGTCAAATGAAATGTAGAAAAAAACTTGACGTTTAGGTTTTGTTCACATTCAATATCGGCCCTTAAAAATTATCTGTTCACACGATTTGCAGACCCAAAATCTTGAAACTTGAAACTGATTCGGTTTTACGTACGCATATTAGAAGATTTATTTATTTTGACAAATGAAGAAATGACACTTCACACGTCATTGCGAAGCCTATGTATGTCATCTGCCAATTTATGACAGTGACATTTCTAGCATATTTTGTATACATTTTTTTTTTTGAATCCACCCAAGTTTTTTTAATCGACCAAATTTTTTTTAATCACGATCTGAAAATCGTCCTAAGTCATTTAAATACAACTTACATACATATGTCTTTTGTAGAAATTGTTCTTGTTCTTTCATTGAAATTTCTTCAAAAAAAAAACACCCTGTGTGTCAAATTGATCAAAATAATCTCAACTGTCATGTCATGAAGTAAATGAAAAAAAAAAGAAACATTATTTGTCGTAAAAAAGGGATCCCATGCGATAGAAAAATCCTTAAAATATTGAAGGATTTCCCAAAACAACAACAAAACAAAAAATACCAAAACCCATTATCCCTTCAACAAGAAGCCCAACTGAGAAAGAGAAAGAGTAAAGTTAGCCAATTAGGTTTTAAGACTTTCTTAGACTCAGTGACTCCAATAAACATATTTAGGTTCCTTGTATTTATTTATGTATGTGTATTTATACATATGTATATCCTTTTTTACTGATTTGTATGTGTATGTGTGTGTGCCTTTGGGTAAATTTAACGACCTTGCAAGTTTATGTTTTTCGGATGGAAATTTGTTGGTAAAATTCATTTCGAAATTGAACTAGGTACATTCTGAGTACCACATTACACATATTACACATAGATACAATGTATGTAAGTATGTCGATGTCAATTTGACATCAAAAATAGATACAGCTGTGGCCAAAATAATAGGAACACTTTATTTAAACTTAAAATAAACAATATATATTTCGATACAAAATTTCAATCATTTATTTGATATTTAGTGTAGAAAAATTTTAATTCAATTAAATGAATTCTATTTTTCATAGAGTTAACTTGATACTGACATCTTCCTTGAGGATTTAAGTAACTACCACATTTCAGTGACAGTTCTACAAAGATTTTGTATTTCTTCCTTCTTGTGCTGTATCACCCTGTGCTTTATTTGATTGATAATATTTGTTTAGACCATCAAATTAAAATGTGTGCCAATTGGGTGAAACAAACGTTTTAATAAAATGTTGATGTTTTATTCTTTTTAAATGTTAACACAAGTAAATAAAATGAATATTAAAAATGTAAAAAGGCTTTTATTTAATAATACATATCTTGAAATAAAAAACAGGGTGCCCTGGCACCCAGGGTAGGAAAAGTCTACTCTCAATATGGGTAGTGTTCTAGGGTTAAGGCGCTGAATGGAATAGTCCTCAATTAGTTTGAGTTTCAATTTGTTAGATTATTATCACTCATGAACATAAATTTTGTTCCTTAAACTCAAAAATTAAGAAATGTTGCTATTATTTTGACCATAACTGTACATTCATGTATAAGTATGTGTGTAATATTAAAGTGACACATACATGACAGAAATATTATGGGACTTGATGTGTTATAGAGATATTGTGACTTTTTGTGATATTTTGGTTGACGTATTTTATGACCAAAGTTTATTTATTTTTTTTAGTACTGCGACGACAGAAAATGCGATAAAATATAAATGAGAAACTTCCAAACCTTCAAAAAGTTTGTTTGTAGCAATTTATGTTTTATGACTTTTGATCTTTTGATTGTAATACTCGTAACATACTCGTCCACACTTGTATACGAGTCGAACTAATCAAAAGGCTTTGCTTGACGAATGGGTCGAATGTGGGTGGTATATGATTATCCGATGATTAGTTATCCTTATAAATAAATAAGTAGGTATTACAAAATGTCCTTAAACATTGAAGATAAAATTTTAAGGATTAACTTTTAACTTTTTTTAATTTTATTGGCACAAACTGATTGAATGTTAAATAACGTGTATCAATTCAAAATTTCAACATCTTTAAGAAGTAATTTTTTCAATTAACTCTCTCTCAACTTTTTATTTAAAGTTGCTGAAACTCTGATTGACACTTCCTAAATTTGTAAGAAAACAATACAGGGTCTCTCATTTAGCACGTCTTATCTTTTGCTTTAAGTAAAACGAGACGTCTATGGAGGCAATTGAAATTTGTCTAATCATTCCAAAGGCCTATTGATAAAATTACAAGAATGGAACATAATAACATTTTAGTTCTAACCCAGCTTCTCATCTAAAATTTCTATCTTTTCATGACTCTAGTGCATAAATCAGGATAAATTTTACCGATGAAATTAGTTATGTTGACTTCCGATTTGTCACATTTGAGATTTGTGACTTCAGAAGAGTCACAGTTTAACGGGGCGTAAAAGTACACGAATTCAGCTGTGTAAGCTGTGGGCACTGCTCTCGAGCCCATATCCAGCGAAGATACATCGTTTTCTATATGGTCATTTATTTAAGTTAAACTTGTTTTGGGTGCAAAAATATAATGCGAAAAATGCCAATTCGTGTTATAAAAAAGTTGGAGTTCCTGTGAGCGACGACGCGCATTTTACTTCATCAGGTTTTTTTACTTACTTACTTACTTAGGTCCTCAGACCTGTTAAGTCCGTTGGGAACCCCTTAAAGGGGAATAAGGTCTCTACTACGCCTACGCGCCATCGTGTACGGTTTCCGGAGATGTGTTTCAGCTCCCTCCAACTCTTGCCTAGTGACGCTGATTCTACCTCGACTGTCCTGCGCCATGTGCTTCTCGGTCGTCCAGCTCTTCTTTTTCATTTTTGTGTGAGCGGATTCCACTGCATTGCTTGGCCTGCAATGCAGTCGTTACCTTTTCGAAGCGTATGTCCAATCCATTGCCACTTACGTCTTCGTATTATAGATTCTATAGGTTTCTGACCTGTCCTTCTATGAAAGACCTCATTTGAAATACGGTTTAGCCAAAAAATCCTTAGGATGTTACGAAGACATCTATTTACGAAGGTTTGCAGCTTTCTTGTTATGGCTGAAGTAACCTTCGAAGTGCTGCAAACATAAAGAAACACAGATTCGACATTTGTGCGAAACTGTTGTAGCTTTGTTCTTAAGCTGATAGAGTTATTCCTCCAAATTTTTGACAGCATACCGAACGCCGCTTTTGCTTTGCCGATGCGGCAGATGACGTCTTGTTCGGTTCCGCCTTCGATTCCAAACGATGATGATTTCAAGTTTTTTTGGACAATCTTAATAACGGTGGCGATGATTTTGGTACCACCGTAAAATGACCGAATCTACAAAAAATATCGTCCGAACGATTACTCCTCCATATCATAACATTCTTTAATTTGTAGGAGTTGTTAAACGCTAAAGTGATTTACATAACATACTAAATATATGAAAACTAATTAGACAGATGTAACTTTAAAGATATATGGCCGCCTTTAACTGTCAAAGTGTGGAAGGCGATATTAGAAGACTCTTCATATAGTAAATGATTAGGAAGAATATCCAACGTCATTATTTTATTTCTTATAGCCTTTTTAATTGCAACTTATAGGAACTACATATTATGTGTGTATATGGCAAGTTTTGCATTCGTAAAAAATTT
This sequence comes from Eupeodes latifasciatus, assembly GCA_920104205.1. Lineage (NCBI taxonomy): Eukaryota > Metazoa > Arthropoda > Insecta > Diptera > Syrphidae > Eupeodes > Eupeodes latifasciatus. The sequence continues at coordinate 69,741,012 of OV049924.1, read as the reverse complement.
CGAACCCGAGATTTAAATCAAACATGACATTACGATGGCAAAGAAGTCGAATTGATTGATTTTTTTTATTTTTCTCTACATCTTTTTTTTCTTAATTTGGTTTCTTCAATATAAAAAAAATATTTTTGTATCGCTCCAGAAGGGTACCCCCAATGAACCCTTATTTTGTTTTAAATTTTCTCAAGAACTAATCAACCGATTTCAATAATTCTTTTCTGAACAAGTTCTTACAAGGTCTTGTACTGTCTTAGTAATATTTTATAATCAAAAATGACATTATTTTTAAAAATCAATTTTCGACTCAAATATTGTTTTAATATTCGCTTCAAAATAATTTTATCTTATATAGAAAACTAGCGGCCCGGTACGTGCTTCGCTACGTATAAGGCATAGTAATAAAAAAATGATTATAAAGTTCATTGATTCAAAAAAAAACTATTTTAAATTGCTAGTTACATATTTAAAAGTCCAAACGACCCAAATGATATATTGTTTATATTTTATTTATCAGCAAATAGTAAAAACTGTGTCTTTACATAATAAGGGTAGTAATATCCCCTTAAGTGTGCGCTTATTATAAAAAAAAAATTGGGTACTCTTACAATGGTGGGTCTATATGGGTATATTTTTTGTTTTTCCATTTTGAACATGAATAAATAAACAGGGGTATCGACTCTGGAACAGGCAACATAAAGTTGGCCATGTGAAAACATGATTCCTCCAAATTGACACCACAAACTTGAAGTGTTTGCCCTTGGGCCTTATTTATGGACATCGCAAATGATAAACCCACAGGATACTGTAGTCTTTTGAATTCAAATGGCATATCAGTTGAATTTAAAAATTCAATTGGATAATTCATTGCCTCATCTTGATTCATAACACTGTCAATTGATTTATATGTCGTGACTATACCTGACAGTTTTGCTCGAATTTGAAAATTAATGGCATTAATATGAATGTTCTTCGGTACTAAAATGGCGCGTTCTCTCAACCAATCATGATTTTTGTTATTTTGAAGAATATTCGGAAAAACACATTCAATCAACTCATCTATAGATTGCGCAATTGTACAAAAATTGTTCGGTGATCAATCCGTTGGTATTGTCAGTTGATATTTTGCCATCACAAATTTCTAACAATTGGGCAGTTGCATCATTATGTAGTTGAATACGTATATTAATGTTCAGTGTCAATTTTCGTACATATCTCCAAAGAACTGATGCCTTCAAACAGGCGTTTATTTCATCATTAGGAGTTGATCGACGAATGACAGGCAATGTTTGACGAAAATCCCCTGGCAGCAATATCAGAACACCACCAAAAAGCTGTTCATTACTTCGTAAATCTTGCATTGTTCGATTAAATGCTTCTATTGATTTTTTATTCGCCATATGCACTCATCCCATAAAATAATTGACATTAATCGCAGAACTTTTGCCATAGCAGAATTTCTCGAAATATTGCAAGTTGGAGTTTCAATCACCTGTACATTTAATGGCAATTTTGATGCAGAGTGTGCGGTCCGACCACCTTCTAATATTGTAGCAGCAATTCCCGAAGATGCAAGTGCCAATGCAATTTTCTGTTCCGATCGAATAGTCGCTAAAAGCAATGATACAACGAAAGTTTTGCCTGTACCACCAGGTGCATCCAAGAAATATAATCCACCTGCATTATTGGAAACGGCTTGCATGATTGTGTTATATACATGTTTTTGTTGAATATTCAATTTGGTGCTATTACAATTTTGTGATTATCAGATGGCATACGATCAAGAGCAATTTTGAACAATTGAACTAATGCGTTATGCTGATGGAAAAACCTTTGAAGCTCACGAATAAAAAACAGGGTCAACAGATCTATTCTGTGCAGTACGTTCACGCTGCGATGCATTAGCTTGTGCGCGTTCATCTGTAATCTGAGATCGTCTTAATAATGCCACTTGATTTGCATTACGCGTTCACCGGCCTATGTTTGGTCGTCTTGCTCGTGGCATTTTACCTGCACTCAACAACTCAACAATATTTTGGAAAATATAAACACAAAGCAATAACTCAACAATAGTTTGGAAAATATAAACACAACAAAGAAATAATTGTCGCTGATAAAATGAAATGACATATGATGACATTAAATTTGTTTGACAGAACTAACGTTACTTTTTTGTCTTCGATTGTTTTGCCAAAGGTTCAAATTGGCTTTTAAGTTTTAGTACAAATTGTTTGTATATGGGAGCATAGAAAGATGTTGATTTTACACTTTTTCAAGATTTTTTTTTTAATTTTCTCTACGTACAAACCTTCTCTGGACTTCCACGAATAATTCAAGACCAAAATTAGCCAAATCGGTAAAGGAATTGTTGAAACGAAAGTGGCATTGATTTTTATATATATAGATATTGTTTTCGACATCCATTCTGTGTTAAAGGTTTTTTAGAAAAATCCAATCTCTATTTTTAATAAAATACTAAAAATCTCGTTAACAAAAAATAAATTTTGAAATCAAACTATTTGAATATATGCAAGGTATTGCTGGTTATATTTGGTTAATTGTTTAGAAATCTAAGAAAATCTAACTGACAACATTTTTAACAAACTACGAAAACCAACAAAAAACTGATGGCAAATATATTTCGACTCAAGTATTAGAAGAACAAAGAAAGATATTGCCTTCAAACTATTTATCTCACCCAAATTACTGTTATGAACATTTTGGGATGGAAAGATATAAGTTGGCCGCATCCCAGGCTCTTTTTAAATTTTAAAATTCAGGAAATATTTTTAAACAGACTCATTGGATGCATGAGAAAGTTCGTGGTGCATTTTATTTCTTTAAGAACACAGGTCTTAAGAAATAAAAAATAAGACTTAAAGTTCAAAAGGCTAACTTGCAACTCTAGATAACTATATATATGTATACATATGCATACAAATATAAAGAGCTTTTAGTTCAAAAACGTAAACTTTATTTTAGTGGTGTATAGCAACCGGTCTCTCATCATGTAAGGACTTAAAAACATTTTGGTCAAAGGTGAGGTTGTTTGGTGGCTGTAAAAATGTGGCATCTTCGGTGTTGGCAGTTAAAAAACTTGCTGATCACTTCAAAGTTCTTCTAAACCCGTTATCGGTTCACTAAACATTGGAATAAGCTCTACCTTTAGTGAAAATCCCGGAACTTGATGGGCTAATTTCAGTGAAAGAGTTGCAAGATACTTTGAAATCAATGAAAAATTATAAGTCTGCGGGAATTGACGGTATTCCCGTTGAAATTTACAAAAACAGGCTTCTTGAGCAAGAATCTATTCCGAAATCATTTTTAAGATATAATATAATATTAATATAATATTTAAAAAATGTGATCCCCAGCGCTCAGACAACTACAGGGGCATATCGATTTTGCCGTGCCTTCCGAAAATATTCACCCATCTTCTATACCATAGGTTGACGAAATAGGTTGAAGAGAATCAACTACTTAGTATTTTCCAATCCGGTTTTCGATCGGGTCTATAAACAGTTAATCATATATTTGCACTCACTACTATAGTCAAAATGTTTTTAGAGAAAAAAAAAAAAATTTACGTTTTTTTTTGTCGATTTAAAAGCGGCCTTTGATACGGTTAACAGGAGTTCTTGAATTTATAAAATTTCTACCCTAGGCTTATCAACAAAATTTCTCAACTTATATATATAAGCTTCTTATAACCGATATCTCTGCTGCTGTATAAAATGGAAGTAGAATGTCTAATTTCTTTAATACAAGTGCTGTTGTTCCACAAGGTTGTGGATTAATACCATCAATGTTTGCACTTTATATTGATAACGTATCTAAAGATTTCCCTGGTGGTATTAAGGTTGGTGAAACATTAATAAAAATGCTTCTTTACGCGGATGACATTGTACTATTGGCTGATAATCCCATAACTTTGCAGTTACAAATAAATAAGCTCAAGCGTTTTTGTGATTTATTGGAATTAAGTATAAATGTTGTAAAGTCGAAAATCATGGTTTTTGAAAATACTCAGCGAAGAACAACAACTTCTCAAGAAAAATTGTTTTTGGAACGTGAACCAATAGAAATAGTAAATCAGTTCAAATACTTAGGTTCTTGATAACTCGTAACCTTGATTTTCGCACACATGTAAAAGAAAAATGCACTGCAGCCAAAACGACAATAAATCTTATGTGGAGTAATTTCTTCTGTAACAAGTATGTGGATGCAACTGCTAAATTTAGAGTATTTGATGCAACCATCAAAACATGCATGTGCTATGCAAATCAAGTGTTTGGCTATCAAAAGTTAGAAGAGTTTGAAGTAATTCAACGATTATTTTTCAAGCGCATCTTTAAACTGGATAACTCAACACCTACATATGCAATCCATACTGAATCTGGTATGCCACAAGTATTTTTAAAGAATCTAAAATCAAATGGTGATAATATAATAAAAGTTATGAAAAGGCCTGACTCAAATCTTCAAAAACAGATATTAAAATATGCACTAAGACGTCAAATATCGCCTTTCAAAGAATGGAATGATCTATAGCTTTTAGACACAGCGTAGATTTCGACCTCAATAATACAGCCCATACCAATTGGCAGGACTTATTCCACAGCTGTATAGCAAAAATAGATAATTCCCTGTATTTGCAATGTCTGAATAGATTACAAACATCGACAACTAGGCTTATATATAAAGAATTAAACCACACACTTTTTATTCGAAATTATTTTAACGAAAAACTTACTCTTAATCAAATGAGTGTTATCTTTAAAGCAAGGACTGAAATGCTTTGTTTAAATTATAGACCTCATAGAACTGACCTTCGCCAGATATGTAGTTTGTGCAACCGCAATGAAATCGAAAACGTGTATCATTTTCTAGCTGGGTGCCCAATCTTACAAGAAATCCGCAGGCCTTACTTCTCAAAGTGTTTCCTTACACTTGAAGATACAAAGGATTTTTAAATGGTTTCTCATGTTGGAACATTCTTTCTTACAGTTTCATCATCGAACCAATTTAAATGATGAAACATGTTCTTCATTTTTTTATTTTTTTTTTATTTTATTAAATGATATAATAATTTAATACTTATATAATTTTATTTATATTATTTTTTATATGTATTTATAGCTTTAGCCTTTTCTTTCTTTTTATTAAAAACTCGAAATAAGTCAATAAGGGAGACGGCAAAATTTTTGTCAAGCTTTACAATTCTTATATCAACAAAATGTAAAAATTTATCGAGAAATGAAGAACGTATTAATAATAATACTAATAGATAATTATAAAATATTCCTTTGTCTGAAGTAAAAATTTTCCCACTTCATAAAATGTCTCCTTATAATTTTCAACAAATTGTTTTAATTTTGAAACAATTTAATTTAAAATTCAAATGAAAGTCAAATCACCACAAATCTATATTCAAAAAGTATTTAAATCCCTCGAAGCCATGACAATTCCTATTTAAACATACACCCACTCTTATATAACAATATACGAATTGTCAACCAAAAATACCAAATAAAAAAATTGCTAATACTCCTCTGGAAAACTTTCAACAAAGTGTAATTAAATTGAGAAAATAACAAAAGACTATGGTGCTTGTAATGAGTAAATTACAGGGTTGTTTGACGTTCACTGTCCTGTCGATTCTTTGATGAATAACGAATATATACATACATAACATACATATACACAAAAACAACAACCCCTTCAATAATATTCAAGAACTCAACTTAACTTAACTTAACTTAACTCATCTCATCATCTCGTCATCGCACCAAACAACCAAATAAACCAACAACAGAATAGCAACAACAAGGACAAGAACAGCAACAACAAGGACAACGACAACGCCAATAACGATATAACAAGAAACCAACAACGGCAGCACGTTTGTTATATAGGTACTATAAGTATTCACTGATTAATCACTCAAACAATCAATGACCTTTAAATGGGGGTAAATACAGGACTATAGTTAGTGAGATATCCTTCCTGATGTCAAAGGCCAATTTGAAGGCAAACAAATGGTTTAAATTTGTTTCACTTCTGAGGTGACAACTGAGTTCTTCCATTATGTCAAAATGTTAGCTGTCTAAGCAACCATTTTGAATAGAGAATAGAAAAGAGAGAACACTAACCAATTTCGCACCAAAATAGCATAGACAAGTGGATAATGACATATCTCTTTGATATTTTGACGTTTATAAACGACAAACAGGTGTTAGGTATAAAGCCATCTCTATTACCCTTAAAGGAAGTAGCTTTTTAATCAAAGTGCTTTCAAAATCACGGTAAAGAGTTCTCAAAATCAAAAGTGGAGGAACTTGGACTTGAGTATTGAGCATTACCATACATCTGTCAAATCATACCATTTGTTTGTTGAAAAGCATAAATTTGACAGACGTTTGGTATAAAATGACAGAAACCAGTATAATGTACTTGTTGTCAAACAAATCCCTGAATATGACAAAGTTTTCCTTTGACCATTGACTAGTGACACAAAAGTTGTAAAAACATATGTTTGACTTTGATATGTGAATTCAAATCGACCTTTGACTATGCAACATTGTCACCAAACCAAAAACCCTTTTTGTTTATTCAACTGAAAGGGTGACGTTTTAATGTTGAATATATTTATATTATATAAAAGAGGTGGAATGACAAAACCGAAACTTTTGTTTTTGTATTTATTAAGTTTGTTGATGGTTCTTCCTCCTCTGTCTGTTTACAAATCTATATATGATGAGACTATACTTGAAAATTACTTGAAATACTATGAAGTATATTAGCAAGTTACAATAATTACATGTTGATAAATAATTTTACTCTTCTCTATAATGTAGCATAAATTATAGCAACATATTATCTGAAGTAAAGTTGATAACAAGTAGGCATGTTCAGTTCATTATAATGTTTATAACGTTTGACATTTAAAGTGTAGACATGATAAGGAGAGTTTGTAAACTTTGGAGTGTGCTTGATATTATAGATATTGTAGTTGACATTTAAGTTAACTTCTATAGTTCAACTTCAACTTTATTATACAAACTTTGATAGGTTTTAATCTTTTTTGTAAAATTATTGAACTAAAAATTAAGTTAATCTTAAAATTGACTCATAAAGGGGTTTTAAAATTTATTTTTGAAGTTTGATTTGAGAATCATTTGAAATAAAAACGAGGCATAACATGCAAATGGGGATTTAAATTGATTGATTAGGCCAAAGAATTTACTAAAAGAATATTTTTCTAAAAATATTTAGGTTTCCTACCTAGTTTCAATTTAAAGAATTGTTGGTTTTTATTACTTTTATAGTAAAATCTAATATCTGATGTTTTGAATGAAATTTTATTTTAAAAGATCTTCTTTGACAGTTCATAGCGGCCATATTGTTGGAGCTATACCTGTCAAAATTGGAAGTTACACATGTATTTAAATGATAAAACAACGTTCCAGTCATCCACTACTAAAAAGCTACTGTAGCTCTCTTCTCCTGCAAAAAAAGCCATTCCGGGTAGACGAGTCAAACCACTTTTATACAGATGGATCAAAACAAACGAAGGGATTGGTAAAAGCTTGTACAGTGAACGACCAAAATTCAGTCTCTCATTTCGCTTTCCCAATCGTTCTAGCGTGTTCCAGGCAAAACTTTTGGCGATAAAAGAAGTCTTGTCCTGGCTTAAAGAAAACGTGATATAAACTTCTGATATTCATATTTTCTCAGATAGTTAAATTTCTGAACTCTTTCTCTCATTCACCTTTTCTGGGGCCATTCCATGAAATTATAAGATAGATGAATATGGCAGAAATGGTACAGTACAACCCAATCTATCACGTTTAGCTGATGCTGGCATACCATTCGCTACTTGTAAACTGTTGCTAATTTAAGACGCTATAAAGCAATCAAACATCAGGTGGAATAACATCACCAATTGTCAAGTCACGAAAAACATCTAGTCTACACTAGATTAAAAGGCACTCAAGGTGCTTGCTATCTCCAAGCACATCGGATATAAGCACGATAAATCGGTGTCATAACCGGACACTGTCTAATAGGAAAGCCCGCCACATGGCTAGCTGTATTCTCAAATGACTTTTGCGTAAGTTGTATGCATGAAGAAGAAGAGGAAACAATTCTTCACCTTTTCTGTGCATGCCGTGCTCTAGCTCAAAAATGCAAGACCTACTAAATCAGTTTTTCACGTTTCTTTCTTAAGTGTCGAACTAGGGCCTAGTGACTTACAACAATTAACCATTCTTCTGTGCGAGTCATTACAGGGATAAAAGGGACCTACAATTTGTATGCCGGATCCGGCTAATATGAGAAAGAGAATGACAAGAATAACTCTTGGAGAATATGTCAATTCTTCGCAACAGGCAGTACCCGTGAAAAAATAACTTTAGGTGGCACAGGCAGGAATTATACTCAAGACCTCTAGCATGACAGTTCTACGCACTAACCATCACGACACGGGCACCACGACAAAAATTCACGTTGCTGGTGTTTTATTGGCTTTCTTGTGTGTACTGAACTTTAAGAGCCTTAAAATCCAGAAGTAACATTGTTTGTGGAATGCATTGTTTCAAATACCGATATGGAATCGACAAACCTTCTTATTGATCAACACTACGGGCTACAGCATCAGCAATATTCTCAATTATTCTTCAGCGGCGTGCATATTTTCGAGTCTTAAAATCACTAAATTCTCTAAACAGCTTACATTTTTCCGCACCAGTTTCACTATACTATTGCCCATTCGATAAAATGAGCAAATTCAGAGACCTACAGGGAGTTCATTTGCAGTCAACTGCATTCTTTTTTCAAGTGTCATACATACGTTTCAATCTCGGAACCTTACTTAACAAACCTCTACCTCCAGTTAATTGTGCCAAAAACCATTGTTGTCTACAAAACACTTCTTAGGCAAGCTACAAGTCCATCACGACTTTAATTTAATATTGTAAAGACAAGGAACCCTTTTACACAAAAAATTAAATTGAATTGTGCAGAAAATTTATAAACTACAGAGTAATAAAGTTCAGCTTTCAAATGAATGAAAAAAATACTATGAGCTGTCATTTTGCCATAAGTAAACTTGGGCCCTACTATGTAACTCGATTCTACAATGAAATTGCTCGAATTCGAAAAATTGCTACTATGTATCTATATGACTACTTTCGAACCAACGAGAATCGAATACGTAACTCGAAAGTAGAATTCAAAACAAGGGAAAATCGAAAATAATCACTCTAATCAAATGTTTTTACGAGCGAAGTTTTTTTTGTTAAAGTGTAAGTGAAATGTTGAATATGAGTTTCATCTACCACCCCAATTACACCGTGTATTCGTGATTTTTGCCTCTTCCTCTTCCAATTCATCATCAGCGGACACATGACTCTTTCGATTGAAGTCAAAACTTCGGCAAGTATTTTTGACATGGTTTGCTGTGCAAGTCCAGCGTTCTTGTCACCACCGATTTGGTTTTGGTAACTTCCTGTTGCCAAAAACTTCAATGCTGCTGATAACTTAATGATAATCGGAACAGCATTTTGTCTTCTGCGAGTAGTAATGGTTTTAAGTAAGAACATAAATCCGTCTTTAGAAAGACGATAGTTCTTCTTATATATTTTTCTTTAAGAATGCGTTGAAATATTCTACCGTATATATAGTATGTGCAAACCTTTTCTCACTCAGCTCCATTATGTTGGAATTATCTCTTATGCTTCTGCGTTCAATTCTCTCGTACCGTTCTCCATTTCCTTGCAAATTTAACCAAATTCCAACAGTGGTGTTCATTTTTGTAATAATTATTCTTATCCAAAAATTTGATGTTTTTTTTTTTTAACTGTCAAACAACTCGTTCGAAGTACAAATTTTCTTGAAAACAAGTTGGTATAACCGGCATTCATACGTAGTACGATTTGAATCGAGTTACATAGTCAACCCGGAGATCTCTATTATTCCCTTTGTCGAAAGGATAGGTAGATCGTGGTTGATGCGTTGATCAATAATCAAACGGTAGCGAAAAGAAAACACCTTAATTTAATTTGACCTTACTGATTTTGTCTTAATACAATGAGGAACTTGAATGGCTTTCGAATAAAGAACATCAAAACAAAAATTCATGTAATTTGGAAAGAGAGATTACGTTACATTTTCAGTTAAAGTTTTAAGGCGAATTCATAAATATAAAAAGAGGCTGGGATGCGACCCACACTGATAACTTCCCATCCCGTATGTCGATTAGTCTTGCTTAAAAGTTTGTAGAGTTGGGTTAAAAAAGTTGTTAGTTGAATTATTATTAAAAATTGTAAAATTACCAACAATATTTTTCATATAAAGAAATAGTTTAGTTTGAAAATCTAGTTTTTTTAAATAGATTTTTAATCGAAAACAAATTTTTACCAATTTAAGTAGCATTTCTTAAATTTTTACAAATTGGATGAAAGAAATTAATTTGAGGTATATCAAGAACCGAACATCAATTTTTACCAAATTTGCGTACTATTTCTTGTAGATTTTATTTTTTTATGAAAAAACGGACTGTTGGATTTTTATAAAAAAAAAAAAAAACTACTGAATATCGAAAACAATATTTTCTGTGAAATAAAATAAGTTTGAAGCCAATATTTGTAATTTTTGAAAAGCTATTTGAGTCGAAAGTAAATTTTTACCAAGTTTTAGTATTGTTTTTTTTTTTTAGGTTTTTATTTTTTGTAAAAAAAACTGTCAACTCGATTTTTCTCAAAATTTTACTGAATGTTGACAACAATATTTTTTAGAAGATAAAAGTAGTTTAAAGCAAATATCTCAAAGTTTTAAAAAGATATTTGAGTCAAAAATCAATTTTTACCAACTTTTATTAATTTTTTGTTTAGGTTTTTATTTTTTGTAAAAAAACTGCCAATTCGATTTTTCTCAAAATCTTACCAGATGTTAAAAACGTTATTTTTCGTTGCAGAAAATTGTTTTAGAGATAAAATCATTTTGTATTCGTAAAATTTTCGAGGTGACACATTTTTTTTTTCAGTTTTGTTGATTTATAAATAAAAATATTAATTGGATTTTTTTCAAAAAATATACTTGTTTGGTATCACGTTACAATATATTATATTAAATTTAATTCAAGTCTCTAGCGTCATTGGTTCATGAGATATTTAGGTTTAACCAAAATTTTCACCTTTTTTTTAAACTGCTATGGTAAAAAAGCCAACCACGCAATTTTCTTGAGAGCCCTTTCTGCATCTTTCTGTCTTATTATCTGTATGACAAAATTTATTTGAAGTCGATATCTCTTCTGGTTCTTGAGCTATGGACGACGAAGAAAACGTCGCGAACTTACGGACGTACAAACGTACGTACACACGCATGCACATACATCTTTCTAAAAATCTTTTATTTCGACTCTAGGGACCTTAAAACGTCGAGAAATGTCAAAATTTTCAATTTGTCAAATCGGAACCATTACAATAACTTCCTATGGGAAGTTAAAAAAGATGGCGACTGGTATAATTTGAGTGCAAGATTTGAATTTAAAAAGTAAATTTTGATAGTTATAGAATATGAATTTAAATGCAAGATATTAAGGAATTTACAAAATTTAAAAATAAAAGTTAATGATGATGACGATGAGTACTAATGTTTTCTGCTTCAACAGGGTCCCCTTGACTTGATAGTTGGCCAAACAGATACTAGAAACTTACCTTATTTTCAAGTTCCTTATAACGTCTGAATCTGCCCATTGCTCACCATTTTTGTAATGCGTTTTAAAAATTTCAATTCCATGTTGAAGTGTGAATAATTCTACTTAGTAGTTTTTAATTGTCAAATGTGAAAATGTGACAGCTTCAAAAGTTTGAAATGCTTTAATATTGGACTATTCAAAACAAAACCCTTCATAATGTCATCGATACTCAAACAATCTATAAAAAAGTTTCGTTGATACAAATTAAAGGCCCCTAATTGAAAATGCTGTTCTTTAGTTCATAATTTAAAGACCAGTTCTTTGACATTTCACCTTTGTTTAACAACAAACACTTCAATAACTCTTCAAAAGCTCAATGACTATATTATAGTAAGTGGAAATAAGGAACATCTTTGTGGCGGCGGCGGTATGGTCAATATAAGAACCCTCTTTAAACTTTATTTATATTTTATACAATATATTGTTAGTTCTGCAAATCTCTTTTCAAATATTAAAAATAAAAAACAATAACTTTAACTTTTCTTTGTGAGATTCAAGTACCTACCTACCATCCTACACTATGCCTTTATATACAATCACATAAAAAAATATCAAATACACATAACACTTCTTCTTTGATGCAAAGGCGGATAGGAGGTCTTTCCCTTATTTAAACAATGACTATTTATAAATTCTTTAAGAAAAAAGCGCTTCGCAAACATTAAATCCCTCATTCACTCATCACTCAGTTAATTTGCTGCCTTCACTTAATTTACAATCTCTTTCTCACATCAAACCTTAAACTATACCTAAGAATGAAAAAAACAAAACAGTCCTCATCCTTATCAACCAAACCATCCCCTCCCTCCTTCCTTTGTTGCCTGATACTCCTTTCCCATACAAGGTATAGAGCTATATAGCCTTAGACAATCTTCAAAAGAATAAGAGAGCTTGTTGTGTATATATACACAACATTGTGGTAATCTAAGTTAAATAAGCAACAAAGCTATAACTTTTAATGAAAATATAAAATTAAATTTTCTTTTATTACACACCGGGTAGGGTATACAATACGCGTTTAATGTTAGCTTCAATCAAATGTTTGCCTTGAATCACAAACATTCAACGTTCGTCGTCGACGTCGACGTATCGCCACTCTGCCGGTTGGTTGGCCGACCGCGCACTGCACTACCTCTGGGACCATCCGATGCGTGCATCGTTGCTGCAGCTCTGTTGCGTGAATTTTAAAAATAACACTGCGGGTTATAAAGTTATGTGAGGAAGGATAGTCTTCAAATGTAAACAATATATATCCATCCATCCATCCATCCAACCAAGCCTTGGCAAGCTAGAGCCAAAGCCAAGTCAAGCCAAGCCAAGAAGTCGAAGAAAATTGGACAAATACGATTTTGTCAGTCGTCGTTGCCATCATCATTTTATTTTTCTTCTTCTTCTGATGTCGATTCGATATGTGCGAGCGATGCGTGCGTTAAATTTTAGTACGTCTTCGTCGCCACCGCAGTCGCGGACGCCTCTAGATGAGACGGTGAACATCACACAACGCACCTTTTTTTTTTTAAATCCAACTTGTGTAAATGTGTAATGTACAATTTATGCATTGCTAGGCTGGGGGTAGGTATAATGGAAGGAGAGTCTTAAGTCTTAATATACGATGCGCCTTCTCTTGGGTGTTTATCTATAGCAAATGCATTTATTTTCCGAATGATAAAAAAAAACACAACTTTAAACAATCTTTGAATTTTGTTTACATTTCGTGTGAAAGCAATAAGCAATATATTAATGCTTCTTTTAACTCAATACTTTGTCAATATACTGATGCCTGTGCCTTTGCAGCAAGGTGCAGATGGGAAAAAATGCACAACAAAAAATACCTACCTACCTACCTACATCAGACACTGCACTGGCACACCCTAAATTTACAAAAAAAAAAAAAAAAAAAAAAACAATTTTAACCACAATCGGAGTTTTAAGATAAATATTTGTTATAAATTCTTCGATAAAAAATGCGATCAATCCAAACGAAAGCATTATCAATGACAGCAATCAGCGATATAGATTCGTATGCTTTTGTATAAAATTTGATTTAACTGCGTTCTAATAAAGTACTTTCTTTTGTTTTTTAATTAATCTTGGATCTTTTTTCTATTAAATTAAAGAGAAACTAAAATTTGTATGTCACAGTACTATACTCAACAGGTATTTAAAGTCTGTGAACATATTAAGAAAAATCGATCCCTTGGCAAATCGACTGGGCTTATTCTACTTGATATAGAAAAAGCATTTGACTCAGTTTGGCACGATGGAGTTGTGCACAAGATGGCATATTTTAGGTTTCCTTCGTATCTTGTAAAAATTATCCAAAAGTTTTTTGTCCAATCGTTACTTTAGTGTTTTCGTCAACAACTGTTCGTCTTACTGTTACCAAGTCAACTATGGTGTCCCGCAAGGATCAGTACTAGGTCCTTTACTATATAATATTTATACTTCTGTTATTCCTAGATTACCAGGTTGTCAGATAGCCATATTTGCGGATGATACAGGCATCTTTTCATCGCATGAATTTAGTCTTACCATTGAGAAAAATTTGAAAAATGCGATAGAGTTGATGACTAATTACTACACTAAATGGAAAATAAAACTGAATGCTGACAAACTACAAGCCATCTTTTTCAGTAGAAAAAAAAATCTTGTTACCTACCAAGCAATCAGCTTACCGTTAATGGTGTAAATGTCAGTCAAATGGGAACCAAGTGTAAAATATATCTTTGTATTTACTTAGACCTAGTGATGTGAAAAGTAGTTACTTCTAGGTAATCGTTACTTTAGTTACTTTTTCCAAAGTAATCGTTACTTTTGAATGATTACTTTGTGATTACTTAAAAAAAAATACGTGAATTAGGCACGAAGAGGACTCAATTTCACAATTTTTTTTTGAGATATTGCAAGGGGAGATTTTGAAAAAGGAATCTAAATGAATGGTTTTTTGGGTGTGTGTAAGTATGTTTGTATGTTTATACGTATCTACGTTTGGGACACATTTTTTCATTGGCCATATCTCAAGAACCTCAATTATAATTCGGATATCTAAAACTATTACAATATCATTATTCATTATTTATTCACTCTTAAAAAGTATACATTTTTTTTTTTTTTTACATTTTTATTCAATAAGTTTGATGAGTATAAGCCTCCCCCTTCGTCTTCGTCAGATCCTTCACATTCCAAAATTGTCTCCAAGCGCTTGCTATTCTATGGTTAACATTTTTAACGTCTTTATCGATGAATGATATAGTTTGACCCAAATAATTGTAGTCTTCTACGTAGTCTAAAGCGATATCATCAATTTTTATTATGGAATGGTTGTCATTTGACATTATTTTGGTTTTTTGTCGATTAGTGGATTTTTAACAGAGTTATATTAAAACGACTTGATTATAACGATAGTAAAAGACAGAATAATTATTTTATTGAAAAATATTTTCTTTATACATAATAGTCAAAACTTGATTACTTAGAGATTTTGATCGCAAGTATAAACTTAACAAGTTTTCCAACATGGATAAACCGACTTTTTTGCATTCTATACAAAGCTCGTTTAGCATAGTTTGTAATTCATGTTTTGACGTGGCGATTAAAACAATATCATCTGCAAATCTAAGATTTGATAGAAATCTACCGTTTATATTTAATCCCTTGTTTTTCCATTCCAAGTTACGAAAAATCTATTCCAAAGTTGCGGAAAAAAGTGCTGGTGAAAGTGGATCACCTTGCCGTACTCCACGTGTCGTCTGAAATATTGGTCCAGTACTTTCCGTTTTAATGCGCGCAACATTATCCTTGTACATGTTTTGAAGAACACGAACAATTTTCGGTTCCACACCTTGTTTAATTAGCGCTTGCCAGATAAATATTTGCTCAACTGTATCGAACGCTTTGGCGAAATCAATAAATGCAATATATAGCGTTATATTATATTTCTTGCTCTTTTCTATGATTTGGCTCATTGTTTGAAAATGGTCCATTGTTGAGAATCCAGATCTGAACCCAGCTTGCTCAAAAGGTTGATTGAATTCTAGGCTTGTTTTCATTCTATTGAAAAGGCATTTCGCAAATACTTTATAAACGCAAGATATTATATTAATGGGCCTATAGTTGTTTATGTCGTCCGTCTTGCCTTTTTTGTGGATGAGGATTATTTCGGATTTTATTTTCAATATCATTCCTTTTTAATTTATTTACATTAAGTTACTTTTGGATTTAATTACTTTTAGTTACTTTTGAATTTAAATTTTTAAGATATTTCTGGATTTGATTATTCTTGCATTTGTTACGGAATACATCTAAATGATATTGAAACTGAGTACGATTACGAAATAATTTTATGGAAATGAAATATTGGAAAAGACAGTGATTGAAGTAGAGTTTCTGGATTTTTGCATACTATTAATATTTTTTGTATTTATATACATATATACACACATAAGGTTTATTAATAATAAAACGTCGTCTTTCGTCTTTAGTGGTATGACAATTCACAATACATATAATTTAATTGTGGCCTACAATTTTAGGTCCAAGTGATCAATATTCACAAGTCTACTTATTCACCAAAACCATCATTGCAAAATCTAAGTCTGTTAGGTGCCGCTGTAGTCTATCTTCTACATTTTTAAATCAAACTGACCAATATTCGCAAAATATATTGCTGTGATGCCGAAAATAAATTGGATCTGGTGTCAAGTTCAAAAATAAAATAATTTCATAAGAAATTCGAAAATTCTATTTAATACATTTCAGCCGAATTGAATAAAGTATTGACAACAAGCTCAAATCTTGAAAATACTTAAGTTTCTCATATTCCAAAAAAAAACATTTTTAGGGTTTTGGAAAGTAATGCCATTACCCAAAATGTCTTTAAAACTTTGTTTCAGGACTATTCATTCCTCGATTTACATAATTTGGCTATCAAATTGAATTGAAAAGTAATACAAAACTCAATACCTACAAGATTTTTCTTCTGATCGTTACAATTGTTCCTTAACTATTTTAATTCCACTTTTTGAATTCCTGGTTTAATTACGCTGCGCTCATTAATCATATTTCCTATGGAGTTTTCTATGGGTAAACTCAGACTACCGTCAATAATGGTTTTTTTTTTCGTGTCGCGATTGGAACACGATTGGAACTATCTTTTTTTCAATGTATTAGTGCGGTAGAGCAAGAGCTGTCAAATTTTCAGCTAAACATTTTTTTATATCTGCATTAGTATTAGTGCAAAATGGGGTAAATTTGCCTTAAAATGTAGATCTGTAGATAAAAAATAAATCAATTTATATTTCCCCATAGAATTCAAAAATGGTAAATTTCTGTTTTGATAGATCTAGATCAATAATAAATTGATCAATAAATAATTGCTTGATTAACCGAGCTATTAGTTCATTTAAACTTCCATTTGCATTATATTGTTTTTAATTTATTATACAACTACTTTACTCACAATTTTTTCTATAAACTTAGTTTTCCATCTATAATGCCCTGCACTCAGAGTGTATATTTATAACTCTTAGTTTAATAACAATATTTTGTACTATACAAATGAATTAGTTTGACCTAAGAACGTAGAAGTTAGATTACAGTGCCACCTGTCGGATTTAGATTTGTTCACTTTGTTTGTAGGCAAATAAGTAGCCTTTGTTGTGAATATCGATCAATTTAAGCTTAAAATGTAGAAGTTAGACTACAACGCCACCAATTCGATTTAGATTTTCCTGTTCTATTTTTTGGTAAGTAACCACAAGTAAATTATATTTATTGTGAATTGTCATGTAGCCAAAGACGAAAGACGACATCTTTTTTGTACAAATCTTAATGTTTGTATAAATAAATAGGTACAACAAATATTAACAGTATCAACAAATTCAGAAACTTTTGGAAAAATCCAAAAATATCTTTAAAATGCAAATCCAAAAGTAACTAAAAGAAATCAAATCCAATAGTAACTAAAAGTAATTAAATCCAAAAGTAACTAAAAGTAATCAAATCCAAAAGTAACTAGAAGTAATCAAATCCAAAAGTAACTAGAAGTAATCAAATCTAAAAGTAACTAGAAGTAATCGATTCGACTGGTAATCGTTACTGGAGTAAGTAATCGATTACTTTGTAACGATTACTTGGGATTCCTCACATCACTACTTAGACCAAAAACTGACTTTCAGAGAACATATTGCCAGAACTCTGCAAAAAGTTAGCATTGCTATACAAATTTTATAACCTTTTATAAATAGAAAGTCCTGTCTTAGCAACGACAATAAAATGATAATTCAAAAAGTAGTATTCCAAGCAATACTTCTGTATGGATGGATGCCAGGTTTGGGGGAAATGTGCAAAATGTCATCTTAAAAAACTACAAATATCACAAAACAAGCTTCTAACCTTCCAAGATATCATTCCACCTTAGACTTACATGAGAAAGCAAATGTTCAATTGATTTCTCTAAGAATCAATAAACTGACTAACACCTTCTTGCTTAATTGTGAAATCTCTGAAAATCCTCTTATAAATCAATTGATTCGTTAACCATCTTTCCGATATGTTTTTGTTAGTTTGAATTATTCGTACCTTTGTTTGTCTTTACTTCATCATTGAAAAAATGTCTGCACTGACTTATACTGATTAGTGTTATTGAGCTTAACTATGTGTACTCTGGAGTTCTGAATATTTTGCTGGTGAAAGCTGTAAAAATCAGCTGATTTCATTTTTCGATTATATTCTTTTAACCAATAAAGTTGAATTTTCGTCCATTATTTTTGTTATTGATTTTAATTTTATTATTTAAAAATAGATAATGGCTAACTTTTAGTGAAGGAAAATCTCTGATGACACTGGTCGACAAAATTACATTTTTTTAGGGAGCACAAACAAAACAATACTTTTTCAGAGGATTAAGTTGTCCTAAATTTGAATTACGCCTTTCAATTTATCACATCAGATGAGGTTTTTAAAATATTCTCCTTTTAAAATGATACAAACAATCAAAAACGTTGTTTTTTGGGCTTAGTTAAAACTTAAAATGTCTCTTAAGAATAAATCGTATTAAGATTTTGCAAAGTACAAATCTTTTTCTTGTAGATACAATTTAAATCATTTTATTATCATACTTTGTTTTTCGAAATCTATATGTATTAAGTTTTGAGCAAAACCTGAGTTTAATATACTTGCATAGTTTTGAAAAATACGTTTTGGTGTTAATTTTTAGTGCTATTTTTGAATCCGAACTTTTGTTTTAACTATTTCCTCAAGTTTTTAAAATACCCTTTTTAAACTTTTTATATATTTCAAAGACTTGATATAATAGAATCGTTCAAACAACTGATTCGTTACAAGAACAAAACTTACTTTTAAACCGTTTTTTTTCTGTTGAAAAGCGTTTAAGAATAATTGATTTCGGGTCTCTTTCAGATTTTTGTAAGACAGGTGAAATCTAACAACTAAAGAAAATTTTTCGAATATTATAAGAAATAATATAAATATTTCAACTGAATATTAAAGAAAGGGATTATAGATTTGGAAACCTATCACGGGTTTTATTAAAAAAAAAAAGCTACTACATAAATTTAGATAGTCTCAAAAAGCCTTACATATGTACATATACATACGTGTTTTTCGATTTTTAAAAAGTGATGTCTTAAAAAATTGACATTATACATTATACAGGAAAGTGCAACTTCATTGCCAGTAAGAAATCCTTTACGAGCAATCATGAATTAGTGTTCTTCAAATACTAAATTAAATTTGGAGGGAAGTAAGTGCAAAAATTTAAAAACTAAACATTTTAACATCTGAAATATGACGATTTTACATGAATTTGCTCTGATATTTTTTATAAAACTGGACTGCACATGCACTACACATTTCTATGCACTGTCTTTTTTCTGATTGAACAAACCTCTTATTCTCCTTGTCTCTTGTTAGTTTAAAAGAGTGAATGAAGCAAGTAATATTTAAATTTAATAATAAATTAGTAAGACCAAGATACAAATATAAAATGACAAAATTAGACGCCCCATATTAATATCAGAATTGAAGTAACAGTTTGACATATTTTAAATAGTATGTAAGGAATGTTCGTTCAAAACGGGAGCGTATCGGAATCCCGCTTTTTAAAATACCGTTTTTAAAAAATTCCGTCTTCTAAAATACCTAATTTTTGAAATCCCGTCTTTTAAAATCCGACTTATTCAAAATCCCAATCAATTACAGTCCCGCTCTTTAAAATCCCGTCAAATCTCGACAATCCCGTGTTTTTTTTTACAAAATACGTGCATTAAACTAAATAACAATAGGAGTCAGAGGTTTTATGTTTAATTACTTGATTAAAATATAATAATATTGTAATTTGTTTTGTTTTTACTGTACATAAACATTCATTTTTGTTTACAATATTAACTTTTGCACAAACAATATGCGTCCTACAGCAAATCTACCTCTCGATAACGGTTTTACCGCTGTCTTTATTAATTTTTAATTGATTTAAATTTGTTTTTAAAGAATACTGCTTTACTTTATGTTCCTATTTTTTTATGTTATATTTGTTAAACGTTACAATAAAATGATTTTTTTCTAATTTTAAAAAGTCGGGATTATAAAAAGCAGGATTATAAAAAACGGGATTTTAAAATCGGTTGTTAATTTTAAACAACTAGTTTTGATTGCAAAATCGAGATAATAAAAAACGGGATAATAAGAAACGGAATTACAACGGAATTTTTTTTTTTTTTTTTTTTTTTTTGGAAAACTCATTATTCTAAATTTTATTTGGGCATTAACATGCTTTAACTAAATCCAAATAAAATACAATTTCCCAATGTATTAATTATTATCAATAGTTGATAAGTAGAATAGATATTCAATTCACAGATTAAGATTTATTCCAACTGGTTTTGTCAAATTAACTCATGTTCAATAGGAGTTTATGGTATGATTATACTTAAACCCTGAGTGAACCGAAAGAATCGGAAGTTTAAAATTTTGATTTGTGGACCAAATTATTTTCTCAATTAAGACTTTACTTGAAACTAACTAAACAATGAAATAAACTGTATATTGCACAAATATCTACTTTAATTTAATTAAAGCATATTTTTTCAAACTTCCAATTTGAAATTTAAAAAAGAGGCTGGGATGCGACCCACACTGATAACTTCCCATCCCGTCTGTCGATTTGTCTTGCTTAAAAGTTTGTCTATATGTATCAATTTTCACCAAATTTGCGTACTATTTTTTGTAGATGAATATCTAAAACAATATTTTCTGTGAAATAAAATAAGTTTGAAGCCAATATTTGTAATTTTTGAAAAGCTATTTGAGTCGAAAGTAAATTTTTACCAAGTTTTAGTATTGTTTTTTTTTTTAGGTTTTTATTTTTTGTAAGAAAACTGTCAATTCGATTTTTCTCAAAATTTTTCCTAATGTTGAAAACAATATTTCTTATAAGTTAAAATTACTTAGAAGCCATTATCTCAAATTTTTGAAAAGATATTTGAGTCGAAAATCAATTTTTACCACCTTTTATAAATTTTGTTTAGGTTTTTAATTTTTTGTACAAAGGCTGTCAATTCTTTTTTTTTTTTTTAATTTTACTGAATGTTGACAACAATATTTTTTGAGAGATTAAAGTAGTTTAAAGCCAATATCTCCAAGTTTTGAAAAGATATTTGAGTCGAAAATCAATTTTTACCAACTTTTATTAATTTTTTTTTAGGTTTTTATTTTTTTTTTTCTTAAAACTGTCAGTTAGATTTTTCTCAAAATTTTATCAGATGTCAAAAACATTATTCTTCGTTGCACAAAATTATTTTGGAGATGAAATCATATTTTAGTCGTAAAATTTTCGAGGTGACACATTTTTTTTCAGTTTTTTTGATATATAAAAAAAACCGTTAGTTGGATTTTTTTCCAAAAATATAATTGTTTTGTATCACATTACAATATATAATATATAATTGTTTTGTATCACATTACAATATATAATATAAAATTTAAATTAAGTCTCTAGCGTCATTGGTTCATGAGATATTTAGGTTTTAACAAAATGTTCACCTTTTTTTTAAACTGCTATGGTAAAAAAACCAACCACGTAATTTTCTTGAGAGCCCTTTCTGCATCTTTCTGCCTTATTATCTGTATAACAAAATTTATTTGAAGTCGATATCTCTTCTGGTTCTTGATCTATGGACGACGAAAAAAACGTCGCGAACGTACAGACGATCCGTACGTCTGTCCGTACGAACGTACGTACACACGCACGCACAGACATCTTTCTAAAAATCTTTTATTTCGACTCTAGGGACCTTGAAACGTCGAGAAATGTCAAAATTTTCAATTTGACAAATCGGACCCATTACAATAACTTCCTATGGGAAGTTAAAAATCAGTTTTTAAATTCCCATTGGAAGTTATTTTAATCGGTCTGATTTGTCAAATTGAAAATGTTGACATTTCTCGACGTTTGATTTGGGCTTGGGATACCTCTTTTCGCTGGTCATATCTCGATTACCAGTAGAAATATCGACTCCAAATAAATTAAGTATTAAAGATAATATCATCAAGTTTTGCAAAACGGACCTAAAAAAAAAACTGATTGATGGATTTGGTTTTTTACGATAGCAGATAAAAAAAAGTTAAAAATGTTTTTCGACATTAAACATCTGACAACCCAATAAAACTATCGACTTCAACTAACAGTTTCTTTTATAAACTAAAAATGTTGAAAACAAAAATATGTAATCTGGAATATTTTACAAAAAAAAAAGAAGGAATACCCCCAAAATAAGTAAGTGCAGCGAAAAATAACGTGCTTGGCTTCTGCTTTAATTTTGAGAAAAAGCAAACTAACAGATTTTCATAAAAGAAATAAAAACCTTAAAAAACACTCGAATATCTTGAAAACAAATCAAACTTATTTCATTTTTTAGAAAATATTTTTGTTTATATTTGATAAAATTTTAAGAAAAATCCGATTCATTATAAAAAAAAAATAATACAGCATTTATTTTTAAACCGAATATAGTGAGAAAAAATTAAGGTACTCTTTTCAATCTTATACAAAATTACGTTGTTTACTTTTGGTCAATTGAAAAAAAAATCAATTGTAAGTCCCGAATATCTCGACAAAAAATAGCAATTTCAATTATTGCACAAAAAATGCAAATTTAAATGGGAAATAATGTATCGAAAACCTGCCTCTTTTTCAAATTGGTCTACATATTTTACTTTCAGCGTTAAAAATCACCTCTCAAAGCTTTTTCGAACTAAATACAAAATAGTGTATCCCTGCACAAACTAAATCCTTTCCCCGTCGTCGTATACTTGTAAATATTTATCGGATAAATATATAAAAACATAGACCTACTTCAGATTCCTATTCCGCCTTCAAAGCTACGAGACATTAAACAAACTCGAAAAAAATCACAGTCGCTTAATCCTTAGTGAAAAATGCAAGGACACGTTCTTAAAAAAAAAAATATTAATAAACAAACAAACAAAAATATCGCAAGTGTGAGTATACATAATAAAATATATGCAATCAGGTGTGAGATAAAAGAATTAAAGGCGTGAATTCAACCCTTGAGATACATCATCATAAAGAAAAAAGAACCACATCACATAAAAGTCGTGTTATAACACCTTTTAACAAAAGCCAAGGATATGCAATTGACAAAAGAAATTTCACACCCCATCGAAACTCAACGTTGCTGTCCTCGAAAATGCACTTTTTTTTAGAGGTTTTACTAAGAGCAATATGCTAGCGTACTGTAGCTTTATATAAAAATAAAAGGTATAATAAAAACCTGAATTAAAGTAAATGAATAAAAAAAAGAAGAAAAAGTAAGCGGAAAAGGATATCGTGAACATCTCGCGCTTTTCTTTACCATTTTAGCTTTTAACACCATCAGCAGAAGCATACAACACATTGCACCGCCCCGCGGTGATGGCAGCAGTAGCAACTAGAAAAACAACCCATTGAAGTGCTTTCTCTCCCACGGTTCCGTGTCGTCGTCGTCGCCGCCGCCGAGCATCGCCGCCACAATGTCGGCATCCTTGCTTTAATCCTTTGATGGCCATTATTCAAATAAAAATGTACCACCATCTATATACGAGTATAGATGATGAGATGCACCATGCGAATTGTAAAGCAACAGTGTGCACTGTTCACATCATCCTGCCTGTCATTCAAACAGCAAAGATCTAGTGCTGCGACAAGAACAAGAGTCGAGTCAGCAGTTGGCAGTCGACAGTCGGCACCTCTTTTTATATGATTCTGGTGGAATGGATCTGGTTCTGGTTCTGGATGTGGATGTGGATGTGGATGTGGAAGGTGGTGGGATACACAATTTGTGTGGAATTGGGTGCAGAATGCGAACTCTTCGAAATATAAAGGAAACCAAACCAGTCAGTTCTCAGTTGACAGTTGTTGTATCTTTCATCTTGACGTATGCTATTTTCTCACGTGGAATTTCCATTTCCATTTCCATTTTCATTTGCAAGTCAAGTTACACAATGTAAATCCTTTGATTTATGTAGGTGAGTGAGACAGACGACACACATCATGATTTGTAGTAATAACATTGAATGAAAAGGTGAAGATTGCATCTAGATTCATAAAAGAGAGACAGAGAGCGAAGGAAAGAGTGAGTTAAAAATGCAAATTCGATTTGTAATGTTGCGTTGGAATTGGAAGGACTCGAAATTGATATAGATAATTCAAGACTATTAAATCTCATGCTCGTACGTATGGTAGATATCATCTTATGTCATTTCAGATAGACACCTTAAGCTGATGATGGTTGAATTTTGTGTCAGCTTAATTGGATTGAAAGTCATCATAACTCATCCAGGTATAATTTTTGGACAGCTAGAGCTACTGTCCTTGTGAATATTTTGACAAAAGAGTAGGTATAAATGTTTATGGTGTTCATTAATTTTGAACTAAGATTTGACACAAAGAACAGGGTATTTCATTAAGCACTTTTTATCATTAAATTTAAACTAAAACTGAAAAGCCAGTTCACATACATATAAGCTCCTCGTGAGATGATGTCAAAAGTGACTTGAGAAATAAAATAATTCATTTTGAGTAACTTGCTTGTGGGCAGCTGTCACTTTTGAAGTTGTCATTTTTTGATATTTGAGAAGTAAAAATACATCATTCCTTAAAATAATACAATGATACAAACATACAATTTTTAAAATTCAGTAAAAAACTATTAAAAAATTAAATACCTTCACGAAGCGGCAAAAATGAAACTGGTGAACAATTTTGAGCTGTTAGAACAGGTCGTATACTTGTCGTATACCACGTGTTTTTACGAAAAACCAGGTTTGTCGATCTTTTCATCTTTGGAGTCAGGCATTCCAGACATAACCACGACAACACACCATATTTTAAGTGAAGAGGAAGACTTTTAAAGTTCACTACACACAAAAACTCATGCCGGTATGGGATTAAAATGCCTCAAAACCATCCAGATTTTTACAAAATATAATCTTCAGTGTTGAGCTTTTTTTTTCAATTTGTAGCCCGTTTAAATGAGAAGAATTGTCGCATTTGAGGCTCAAAAAATCCAAGAACTATTGTTGAAAAGCTTCTACAACCTCAATGTGTCATTGTTTGATGTGTTTTCAATTCTTTAAAAACTCAGCAATGAATTTCTTGGAAATAATATAACAATTTTTAACTTCCCATAGGAAGTTATTGTAATGGGTCTGATTTGTCGAATTGAAAATTGTGACATACCTTGACGTTTCAAGGTCCCTAGAGTCGAAATAATAGATTTTTGGAAAGATGTCAATTGTTGCGTGTGCGTACGTCCGTACGTTCAAAACGTTTTTTTCGTCGTTCATAGCTCAATGATCAGAATAGATATCGACTTCAAATAAATTTTGTTATAAAGATAATAATGCAGAAAGATGCAGAAAGGACGTAAAAAAATTGCTTTTGATATTTTTTTACCATAGCAATTTAAATAAACGGTGAAAATTTTGGTTAACCCTAAATATCTCAAGAACCAATAACTCTAGAGACTTGAATTAAATTTTTTATTATATATTGTAACGTGATATGAATCAAAAAAACTGGGAAAAATAATTGTCACCTCAAAAAATGTAAGAAAAAATTGATTTTATCTCCAAAACAATTTTGTGCAACGAAGAATAACGTTTGGGAAAAATCGAATTGACAGTTTTTTTACAAAAAATAAAAACCGAAAAAAAAAACATTTCTCTTAGTAAAAATTGATTTTCGACTCAAATATCTTTTCAAAAATTTGATGTTATGGTTTTCAACTAATTTTATCTTGTAAGAAATATTGTTTTCAATATTCGATTAAATTTTGAGAAAAATCAAATTGAGAGTTTTTTTACAAAAATAAAAACCTAAAAAAAAATTAATAAAAGTTGGTAAAAACTGATTTTCGACTCAAAAAACTTTTCGAAACATTGAGACATTCGCTTTAAACTAATTTTATTTTTAAAAAAATATTGTTGTCAATCAATCAATAACATTTTGATAAAAATCGAATCGATAGTTAAAAAAAAAATTAAAAACCTAAAAAAATTAAGAAAAGTTGGTAAAAATTGATTTTCAACTCAATTATCTTTTCAAAATTAAAAACTATTAGCTTCAAACTAATTTTATCTTATAAAAAATATTATTTTCAAGATTCGATACAATTTTGAGAAAAATCGAATTGACAGTTTTTTAACAAAAAATAAAAACCTAAAAAAGCATTACTAAAAGTTCGTAAAAATTGATTTTCGACTCAAATATCTTTTCAAAAATTAAAAATATTGGCTTCAAACTTATTTTATCTCACAGAAAATATTGTTTTCGACATTCAGTAATCTTATATATAAAAATGAATCGTCAAATTTAAAAAAACAAACACAAAAAAGTGTTGATGTCAATTTGCCGGTGTACAAGTATTGTTTTTCTTGGATTTTCTGTTACCTAAACTACTGAGTTTGCTTTTGTCAACTGATAAACGACTGAAACAACTTCTTATATCGTGTTTTGTGCAGAGTGATTAGTTAGTTAGTGTTTGTTTAGTTAGTGTTTAGTTACAAAGTAATTTATATTTGATATGCCTCCTATAAATCGAAGCAATTTAGGTAGAAGGACCCGAAATGCTACAAACCAAGCTAATTACCGATCTAATCGTAATGTACAAGAACGTGACGACCGAATTAAATTAAACGTAAAATAATTCGGATATCACAAACGCTTGAAGCCCGAGCGCGACATTCAACTAATAATCGTGCAAGTTTGAATAGAGCAACAATTGAATATTAGCAACAATTCGCTCACAAATTAAAATTGCACTTGCACTCGCTTCGTCGGGAATCGCAGCAACTTTGCTTGAAGGTGGTCGAACAGCCCATTAAGCACTAAAATTGCGATTAAATGTGCAAAGCAATGAAACTCCAACATGCAAATTTTCGAAGAACTCTGCAATGGCAAAGGTTTTGCAGCAATGTAAATTGATTCTTTGGGATGAATGTACGGTGGCACATACAAAATCTTTGGAGGCTTTAGACAGAACCTTAAAATATCTAAGAAGCAATACTAACAGATTGGTGGTGCAAAACGATCAACGCCAGCTGATTAAATCAATACATGTCTAAAGTCCTGCAATTTGTGGAAACATGTCAAAAAACTTCATTTAAGGAAGAATATGCGTGTCGAGTTGCAAAATGAGCAATGTGGAAACATATTCTCTAAAAAACTCATGTTGACATGTTGGCTGCATTAACTTTCCTCAAAGTTTTTGTCAGTTAACGCAATCAAAAGATGAACTTATTCAGAAGGTGTTTCCAGATGTTTCTCAAAATTACGGAAACCATGATTGGTTGAGCGAACGAGCTACATATATTGGCTGCAAAAAACATAGATGTAAATGAATTAAATTTCAAAATTCAAGAACAAATTACAGGCGAATCGAGGATATATAAATCAGTTGATTCGGCTACAAACGAAGATGATGCAGTCAACTATCCACCGGAATTTTTAAAATCGCTGGATTTGCCAGGATTGCCACCTCACAATCTTCAATTAAAGGTTGGATCAATAGTTATAATGTTGCGAAATATCAACCAACCGCGTCTTTGCAACGGTACACGGTTAGCGATAAAAAAAATTACTAAACAACGTGATAGAAGCAACTATGTATACTCAAAGGAAAGTATAAAGGAGAAGATGTTCTCAAACCGCGCATCCCAATGATTCCGACTGATGTGCCATTTGAGTTTAAACGACTACAGTTTCCAGTGCGGCTTGCTTTTGCCATGACCATAAACAAGTCCCAGGGGCAATCATTAAGTGTTTGTGCTATTAGTCTAGAAAACCCATGTTTCTCGCATGGTCAATTGTATGTTGCCTGTTCCTGTGTTGGAAAACCATCAGATTTGTTTGTCTAAGTGCCAAGTAATCAAACGAAGAACATCGTATATCACAAAGCACTACATTGATAATAAAACTGGTTTCTGTTAATCATTATGATTGCCCTATCACGAGGGTGACGGTTCTGTTCAGGAGAATTTTCAGCCACGACTATAAAATACGTATAGGAACAAAAAACTGCCACATTACAAATTTTTATGACAGGACGAAGTCTGTCGGGTCCGCTAGTTTTTTTTTTATAAAAATCCAACCGTCAGTTTTTTTCATAAAAAATCAAAATCTACAAAAAACAGTACGCAAAATTGGCAAAAATTGATGTTTGGTTCTCGATATCTCGTGAGCACTATAGAAGATATTGACTCCAAATTAATTTTATTCATCCAATTTATATTTGTTTATTTAAGAAATAAAAGAAATGCTACTAAAATTGGTAAAAATTGGGTTTTGACTAAAAATCTCGTTAACAGAAATAGATTTTAAAATCAAACTATTTCATCATAATGCAAAATATTGTTGATAATTTTTAAATTTTTTAGAACAATTCAACTGACAACTATTTTAACAAAACACGAAAACCTACAAACCTTTTAAGCAAGGCAAATCGACAGACGGGATGGGAAGTTATCAGTGTGGTTCGCATCCCAGCCTCTTTCTTAAAAAGTTTTCAAAAGAGCAAAAAATCCAGCTTCCAAGCAATTACAGGGCATATCAATTCTTCCTTGTCTTAGAAAAATATTCACCCATCTTTTATACCATATGTTGACGAGACGGGCCTATCCACTGTGGATCATACTTTTTCGCCCACAAGTATAGTCAAAAAGATTTTTAGACAGGAGACTGGTTTTAGGGTGGCTTTTGCCACTGTACACAGATCTTCTTTGATATATAAGTTTTCAACGTTAGGTTTATCGACTAAGTTCCTTAATATATATGTATAAGCTAATTACTACCGATACTTCTGCTGCTATTTAGAATGTCAATATCACCAAGAGCTGGTGTCCCTCAAGGTTATGGGTTAAGTCCGATTATGTTTACTTTGTTTTTTGTTGATATTTCCAATTATTTCCCTGGTGAAATTAATATATGCGGACGATTCATATTGGAAGATAATAAATTAACTCTACAATTTCAAATAAATAAGCTCAAGCGATTTTATGGCTTGATATTTGAAAGCTCGCATTGAAAAAGCCTTCTCCACTAAAGATGGTTTTTAGATCTTGAACCATTAGAAATTATCAGCAGGTATAAGAACTTAGAGTTCCTAAAGAAAAATTTGATACAGCTAAAACAGCAATAAGTCTTATGTGGAAAACATTTTTTGCAACAAATATGTTGCTGGATTTAAAGTGTTTGAGGTAGCCATTAGTACAAGCCTTTGCTATGCAAATCAGGTATCGTACAATTGATGGTTTTGAAGAAGTTCTACGTTTTTTTTTCAAACACATTATTTTGAAACTTGCAGTTCTACACCCAATTATCACAAATATTCTTAAATAAGTTTAAATCTAATGCTGATTGTATTATAGGAGCCATAAACTTACACGACACAAACCTTCAAAAACCAATTCTGCAATACGTTTTTTGAGGTCAGCTATCACCTTTCAAGGAAAAGAAGGAGTTCGCTTATAGCCACTGCGTGAACCTCGATCTCTTTAATACAACTCAGATCAATTAAAAGGACTCGTTTTATAGATTTATAATAGAGCTTAAACATCTACAACAAGATTGATTTAAAGCAACAAAAATCACAATTTTGCAAGAAAATTTTCCTGACCGTATCATTGTTGGAAGAGGTGATCACAATTGTCCAATAGGATCTTATGTTTAGACAGCTTTAGAGACCTTGTTTTTTTGGAGCCACGTGGTCAAGTCAACGTAAGCCATTCAAAACGGAAAACTTTTTTGAATTCGGCTTCAAAAAATAATCACCTTTAAAACCAAATCTCGTAAGAAAAAATATAAATCGAATTGGTCAGAAAAGTTCAGACCTTATGACCTTGACATTTTAAAAACTACATTTCATTAAAAAAAAAAAAAACTAATCAATTACCCTTATTGAATAATCTGGGTAAGCAAGTAATTCATTTTGCGATCTTCCTATAAATAAATACCGACAATTTTCTAAAACGTTCAATCAATCTATTTACATGAAACGTGAATCGAATTTAATATTTTTTTCGTGTCTTAAATTTATTTCTCTCCCAAGCAAAATGTTCAAATAGCAAATGCAATGCAGATAAATCAAAGAATAAAATATCTGTAGTTGAAATGATTTCAAAAATATATTATCTCTCCTTCCAAAAGACTGATCGTCTATAAAACAAAAAAAAAATAAAAACAAAAACAGAACGAAAACAAGATAGCATCATCATCTCCCGCTTTAACTTTGAATATACTCTTTAAACTGTCATCGATCAAAACAATGAATGTCATTATGCTTCGAAACTTCGAACCAAAAACGAATGCATTTCGACGTTTTGCACAAATTTATATCTCTTCTGCATCGAATTGCAGATATAATCCATATTCAAAGACTTGAATATTGTGTGCAGTCTTTTATGTATATTCATGCAATGTCGGCGCTGCATCACCGACCGTCATGACCATATCTTATATAAGTAGATATACTCTCCTCAACTCCACGATACGCTGGGGTATAGATATAAACAACATATAGTGTAGAGCAATGTTAATAATAGTTGGCCTTAATACGTTATGCAGCAATAAAATGCACTTAATGCACATTTGCATATACATGTGTATGGCTAAGCTATGAACCGGTGCAACTGCCACCATCTTCAAGTCCTGTGGATGCCACTATAGTGCCATTCTCGACATTAAGGACCGCTCACTCACATAACTCTCTCTAACCAAGCAACTCCAAAGTTAAGAATGGTTAGTTGGGCTAAGACTATATAATATCCTACATATGCATTGCATATATGCATGCATATTATATATAGAGCTGTATAGTTTCTATATCCCCTCTAGAGTGACTACATGCCGCCGACGCCGCTGCGCCGACAATAAGATTAATATCTTTCTGATGTAAGATTCCTTATACCGCCACACACATAGTAAGTACATACATATATACTATGTATATAAACACGTATGTAAAGTACTTGCATCCTCAACTCAAGACGACCGACCGAAAGATGCCTTAAGGGCCTGAACCATGAGTCACTTATGTGCATCTATGCAGTCAACGTTTCACGTGCTTTGCATAGGCTCTTATAGTTTTGTTCGAAATAAAAATAATACAAAAAAATCTCTATCGTTCCTTCCGTGATTCACTGTACATTTTGCGATTTGAATTTTAGCTTTAAGATGCCCATAATCGTTTTCCGCTTCGCATTCCACCTTTTTCTCTGCATATTTTTAACTTCTTTTTTTGTTTTTTCTTGAAATAAAGTGCAAGGAGCGTAGCTAAAGGATTCTTTCCGCTGTTTTTTATTTTATTCTTATTTTTATTTTTGTTGTTTTGTAGAGCAATTTATATTATTTTACTTCTACACTATTCGCAAATGGTAGACAATAAACTTTGGCAAGATATTGCTTGAGTGAACATTTTGCATGTTTAAAAAATTGTGGAGTAAATAAAAATTCAACAATTTGGAGTTAAATGCATTTGGAAATAGGGCAGTTTAGACAGGGTTGTTATAAAATCAAAAACTTTGCATATTAAAATTTATATATGAAATATAAAATTTTTTGATCAACTGTGAAACTTTAATAAGGTGACATAAAATAAACGCACCTTACTAACCACACATATTTTTCTAAAGCTCCATGTTTCAAAGCTAGATTAAAGTTGAACCTCAATTAAGTCATTAAATTTACTTAGGTAACGGGGGTTTAACTTTTAAAGTTGTGTAAATGTTTAATTGTTGGAGTCTTTAAGGCCCGACAACATGTATTTTCTATTGCAAAGAACTTTTAGAATCTATATTATACGAGTCAACTTACTCAAAAACTAGGCCTACTAAGTCAAAAATTCTATCAAATAAAGGGTGTTTTTAGAGGTATATAACTTTGAACAAAGATGATTTTTTTAAATTGATATAAAATTTATTTAATTCAAAAGATAATCTTCTTCCATTTTGATTTAAATATGATATCCGGCATATTACCGCCAAGGCTGTCTTAAAAGAAGTTCAATCTGCAGGATCAATTTTAAATGACTTTTTCCAACATTTGTGGTCATATATTATCGAATGTTGTGTTCCAACTTGTCAATCATTTCAGGTTTATCGGTGACCTAAAAAATAGTCAAATGACGTTAAATGGGAAGATTTTGGAGGCAAATTCACAGGTCCGCAACACGAAACTTTATGCGGTTATCAAACGTTACCTTCAATAAAGCAATTGTGCCACGAGCTATGTGATATGTTGCGGTGCCTTTTTGCAACAACAGCTACTGCACATCACGGTGGTTTAGTTGTTAAACGATAAAGCCAGTGACTATAAAGCTCTTCAAATTAAGAGGCGTCAATCAATTAAAAACAAAACAAAAATAATTCACTTAATAGCTGTCAAGTCACCACCATTTAAAATAGGGCTGCCAACTTAAAGTTATGAACTTAAAAAAACAGCCTTTCTCAAATTATTTGAAATTTAGATTTTTGATCCTAGTGCCAGAGTTTAATTTTCTCACTATCAATCTTTAAAGATCAATAAAATATTACCTCAATCCTATAACAACCCTGATTGCTTCATTAAAAATTCGTCTTCCTCGCTTATAGTAGTTTTGTTTTGTTTTGTTTTTTTTTTTTTTTGTGTGTTGTGGCTGTTGTTAAATTTATTTTAAGAAAAGAAGAATAATTACTTTAAAATTGCATCCGGAAGTTAAAAATTTAAAGTTGAATTGGAAAAGGGGGTTCATTTTGTTTTTTCCGTGAGCCATGTAAAGAACACTTTTTTTGTAACTTATTTTCTTTCCAGTTGGGTAATTGTTAATGTTAAGCGAAATTTATTTTGAAAATCCTAAGAATTCCTGGTTTACTTTAAATAGTTCTTAGCTTTAAAAAAAACTCGTAAAGTGGATGTTTGTACAATGTTAACGGGTTTACTAGTGGAGATGGACTCATTTTTGAAGGGAGTTTTGAAGTTGAGGATATAAATTGTTGTGGAATAAAACCATCCAAATTCGTGATGTACGGCTTAAAAACAAAATGGTTTCTAAGCGAATCACAGTCTTTGTTTTTAAAATTTAATTCGCTATTTGGTGTTCCAATTTTTGACAGTTAAAGCTTTTTTGGCTGTAGTGGTATGATGGTTAGTGCGTTGAACTGCCATGCCAGAGGTCTGGGGTTAAATCCCCGTTTGTCCCTTATAAAGTTCTTTTCTTCACGGGTAATTTCCAAGAGTAATTCTTGTTATGAATAGTGCTTTCTCAAATTAGCCGTTCGAATTCGGCTTAAAACTGTAGGTCCCCTCCATCCCTGACAACAGTACTCGCACACAGTCATGGTTGAGAGTTGTAAGTCACTAGGTTCTAGTTCTCAATGGACTGTTGCGCCACCTAACTTATTTTTTTTATTTTTTAAACCTTTGTTGGCAGAAAATATAGGGTCTGCCAAATAACTTTCTTTTTTTTTTGAAAATGCTATAAAAACTTCGAGTGTAGCTTCGGCTTAGTGGCACGTAGCGCCGTATCCTGTTGAAACCAAATGTTGCCAATATCCTCCTCTTCAATTTTTGTCAACAAAAATTTGTTCAGCAGGCCTGATAACGATCGCCATTGACTGTAACGGCCACTCCTTGCTC
Organism: Eupeodes latifasciatus; assembly: GCA_920104205.1. Classification (NCBI taxonomy): domain Eukaryota; kingdom Metazoa; phylum Arthropoda; class Insecta; order Diptera; family Syrphidae; genus Eupeodes; species Eupeodes latifasciatus. The sequence goes on along the minus strand of OV049924.1, from coordinate 69,707,074 downwards.
AACAATTTTGCTTGTTTACATACCCGCCAAGATCAAAATGAGCTTCATCTGAAAAGATGATTTTTTTTTGGCAAAATCGGCATCTTCTCTAAGCGTTGTTCCCAGCGTTGTTCAAGCGCTCACACAACCATATTCGTTCAGCGGAAGGATAAAACTAATTATCTGTCAAATCAGACATGAGCTAAGTGTTACCATTCACGAAATAAGCACTAGTTGAAAAAAAAACGTTAGATGACGGACACTATAGTTTGGTCTCCCGAAATCATTTCCGGTGGTTGGGTAAAACAATCCACATTCTTGCTGTGCGGCTAAAAAACAAATCCCTTTAGTTAATAGTGCATTCGAAATTGAAATCAAGTTTGAATACTACGTTTTTTAGGGGGATACAATTGGCTATTGCGATAGAAAATTTCGTATAAACATTAAAAATTACGCCGAATGTTTAATAGATATAACATATAAGGGTTTCATTTTTACCGCCTATTATTCTCAAAACTCTTTTTAAGATTCTATCCAAAAGATCACAATGGGCCATTAAACTGGCCTAAGCGTGTTCGTTTCCATCTTGGACAGCCACTATAACCTAACCTAACCATCCAAAAGATTAAAAGTTTAAAGTTGGAGCTATTGATATCAGAGAAAAATTTCAATGAATAAGAAGCTCCAGAGATCGTTTACCTTAACAAGACTGTGGGAGACAAAACGGAGCCCTGAGGAACTCCAGCATTTATTTTTTGGATTTCAGAAATACTACTTTATTAATAGTTTGAAAGGAAAATTTGTAATCTTTTGAAAGAAGAGGTTCATCATTACCTAGCTTCATATCAAAAGCTTTTGAAATGCCGCTAAAAAATGTATATGTATTATCATTTTTTAAACCTATGTTTCCTTTTTTATTTCCAAAATAACTTTTCATTTTCGACTTAGGAGCTTTAAAAAGATTGCTGCTGATGTGTCATTTATCATTCGCTTTTCCTAATCTCATTTTTTTTTTCTATTTCGAATATTTGGTTTGGTGTTTGTGCATTTTCAAAAAAAAAAAACAAAAACTATTCCAGCAGACTATGGTTTCCTCACCAAAAAATTTACCATTTTTACCACAAACAAATAAAAAAACACAGGACATACCTTTCAAAAACCTATGTTCCTTCCTTTAGCCTGTTGTGTTTTTGTTTATTTTTTGTTAATTTCAACGAGATTTTTCTAAAATATTTATTACTTCACTACAGGCAATGCATCAAGTTGAACGCGGTTCATCTGTGACTCAAGGCAGGAATAATAACATATACCTACCATCCACAACAAAGTAAGGTTGAGCAAACTTGGGCTTTGTTTTGACTCCTTCTCTGCCCTTTTATCCGCAGCAATGTTACGGAAGAATGCCCAATAGAAATTAAATTGGATAGTCACGAATTGAAATGCGACTTTAGTTCTTTTTTTTAAGTTCTGACTTTTTTTTTGAAGTTCAACCATTGAGGAATTATACCCTGTAGCCATTAATTTTATTTTCATTCAAAGGATTTTTGTCAACCATTCATTCTCGTTTTACAGTCGTATACGAGTATGTATGAATGTTGTGTGTCGTGTTTTGTTTGGATGAAAGCGTGTGCCAATATTGTTGTTGATATACACGTTCCTATATCTATATTAAGCTACCTTAACCTTTAGTATAAAAGTCCCAAAAAACAAGGGTTGCTCTTACTGCTTTCACGTGAACGCCCGCCGCCGCCGCCACCGCCGCAGTCGTGCCGACCGACCGGGATAGAGCCATTTTAGAAATTGCGCACAAGTTGTGTGTTTTAAAAGGGGTTTTGATGTACAAGTAGGTCTGATACTGGTACTGGTATATAGATTATAATATTGTCATAGAGGAAGAAACTTTGAATGTGCTGCGGTGTGTTTTTGAAATACGATATTATTTAGGAACATTATTGTTGTTGTTGTTAGTATATTACTGGTACTGGTAATATACTCATTCTATTCCTTTTAGCTAAAAAGTTAAAATGTTTAAAATATCATTCGCTTCAGGCAAATAGGGCGTATAACATTACGTTTTGCGTAGAATTTATAGTGTGCTTATATATCTACTTTTGTAGCTTTAGGGTTAAATAAATTTAACAGTTCCTACCTTCTTTATACCAACCTAATGTTGAATTTTGAATTGCGGTTATATGTACAAAGTTTTCGTATAGAGTTAAATTGTTTCTGATATAAGGACAATTTAGAGTGAGAAAAGGGTTTTTTTTAAGATATTATATAAGGCAAGGTTAAATCTAACTACTTATTTGATATTATTATATTCAGTTCAGTTAACATGGAAAATTGTTTACATTTCAAATTTAAACGGATAAAAAATAATAAGAAAGTCTACGACATTTTGGTAACGTATTGTTTATAAAGGGGTTTTCAATAAAAGTTTTTATTTTGAATAGTCCGCTATTTGTTTAGCTTTCTCTTTTGTAGCTGTCATCTTTTTGACATTTGAAATATAAAACTGTGAAGTTATTATAAATGGAATCATGCACACTTCTTCAACGCATTGAAATTGTTAAAATGCTGACATATTTGCAGTAACAGTTCGCAAAACTTAAGCACTTTTGAACTGTAAAATTGGTGAAAAAATTCGAGCTCTTGCAATCAATCAGAACCGTGTGCGTCGCTCAAGAACAACTGAGAATAAAGTTTTTGTTACCCATAGTGTTGACGAAAATTTTTTGTTTACCGATTTCTCGTGTATGTTTGGAATAATGTATTCCCGTATGACTAACTTACTTACTTGAGGTCACGCTACAGTCCTCTGTGAACTAGGGCCTCATCCAACAAACTTCTCCATCTATCTCAGTCCCTAGCTATATGTTTCCAGTTGCGAACTCTAAGTTGGGTGAATTCATGTTCCACTTGTGCACCTTTATACACGGCCTACCTACAATGCTCTGTCATTTGGGGTTGATTCGAAGACTTTTCGGGCCGGAACATTGGTTTTCATGCACAATACGTGAACTAGCCATCTCCGTCGTTAAACTATAATCTTTCTGGATAAGTCTACGTAGCTCTTTACCCCGTACAGCTCGTCATTTCATTTTTTTCTCCACTCACTTTCTATGCATACGGGACCGTAGATCACGCGAAGAACTTTTCTCTCGAATTGACCCAAGTTGCTTTTATCCGCTTTTGTCATATTCCATGCTTTGCACCGTATAGCAGAACGGGGATACTGATTGTCTGTATTTGTTTGATCTTAGCGCTGGTGTTGTTTTCTGCGTTCATAGCAGAGCCCAGGTAGACGAAGTCCTTCACTACCTCAGAGTTACGTCTTTCGATGGTGACGTTTTGACCAAGAAGTCGGTGTTGTTGGTCCTTTCTTGATGAATACATAAATAAATTGGGTGGCGCAACAGACCGTTGAGAACTAGAGCCTAGTGATTTACAACTTTCAACCATTTCTGTGTGCGAGTACTGTTGCCAGGGATGGAGGGGAGCTACAGTTTTAAGCCGAATCCGAACGGCTTTTTTGAGAAAGCACTTTTCATGACCAGAATTACTCTTGGAGAATTTGTCAATTCCTCACAAGAGGCAGTACCCGTGCAAAGAACTTTAGATGGAATAGGCAGGGATCGAACCCAAGACCTCTGGCATGACAGTCCAACACATTAACCATCATGTCACGGGTACTACATTTTCTTGATGAAAGCATGTACTTTATTTTGCCTTCGTTAACCGCGAAACCCATTTTTGATGCCTCTACATGAATACTCACAAAAGCCCCATTGACATCACGCTGAGCTCGGTCAAGGTCATCAGCATATGCAAGAAATTTTACAGACTTTTGGAAAATAGTTTCTCTAGTGTTGACGTGGGAGCTCTGTACTATTCTTTGTCTAAGGCCTTTGACATCGATAGGTTCGGTTAAATTGTTTCCAACCTTTATGGAGCAGCCCGAATTCTCCATAGTCATATTGCACAAAAAGATGAGTTTGGCAGGGATGACAAAACTTGATATTATCCGTCTCTGAAGATGCTGTCATATGCGGCCTTGACATCTATGAAGACACGGTAGGTGTCAAATTGAAGTTCTTTTGTTTTTTCCAAGATCTGCCGTAATGTGAATACTTGATTGACTGTGGACTTTCCTGGTCTAAAACTACTGATAAGAACCTATCAGATTGCTGACGATGGGCTTTAGATGTTCACATTATTACGCCAAAGAAGATTTTGTTAGCAATGTTAAGAAGGATTGATTCCTCTATAGATTACCTAACTGTAAAAATTCATAGCAGCCTTTTTTTGAAGATTTGCCCTCTTTGTGGGTTCATAGGTTTTTCGACAATAACTCTTGGATCATAATTCCACCAAATGCAGCGATTCTGCTTATTGACGAATTTACTGAAGTGAAAATGTGCCTCATCACTGAAGATGACTTTCTTCGAAAATTGATCACCCACATTTCTTGCCTCCAATCTAACCATTGACGACGCTTGAAATGGTCAAGAGGCTTTAGTTCTTGAGCCAATTGCACATTGTAAACGTGTAAATGCATGTCTTTATCCATAATGTTCATCAACGACGAGCGTGAGAGGTGTAATTCTTGGGCACGAGGACGAGTTGAAGTGGACGGCTCTTCAGTCACACTATACTAGCTGGCACTATTGGTTTCATATCTCCTACAGACCCAGTTTTCTCAAATTTTTGCACGATTTTTCTGATTGCACTCACATTTGGACAATTAAATTGAATGAACAAATCACAACTGAACGATATGTGTTTTGATTTGAACGCCCATTTTCATAATAAGCCTGAATAACTTTACCACGTTTCTTGATTTTGTATCTTTCCAAGATTCAAATTGAATTAGTCTGAAATTGAGAAATGAAATGCAGAAAAAAGCTTGACTTTTAGGTGTGGTTCACATTCAACATCGGCCCTTAAAATTTAACCACCCTTTATATCTTTTGTAGTTTCCTCACATTTCTGTTTGTTACTGCTTAAAAAAAGACCCTGTTGTATTAGAATCATCATTTTTTTCGAAAAGAACTAACATTTCACCTCATAGAAATATTATGTGAAATCATAATCAAAAATTTATAGTTCTTCGAGAAAAAAAGTTACACATACGCCACAGTGATCCATTAATAAATAGTTGGTTTAGTACCACAAGTAAACTCCAAACACACTTCCTCCTTTTAGTAGTTAAGTGTAAATATTTATTTATTAAGTCTTTAATTCTTAAAACAAAAAAAAAGCTATTCAATTTTAAATGCAACAAATCAGTATAACGAGAATAATTCTTATTGCTAAACAAATAGAACACGAACGAAGGGAATTTTAATCTTTTGGGATACAAAAGCATTAATAAAATTATTCCCCATCAAATCCTACATATAATGGAATCGAACCTCTTTTTATTGCAATTTTGTAATTTGTTGGAGCACAAATTAATCAATGAATCGATTTTGTACGTGATTCTGATTCAGATGAAATGAAATAAAAAAAAAATTACATAATTAATTAGAAGAACGAAAATAAATTTCATTGAACATTAAATTTTGCAATATTCTTCAGTTTTTTGTTTTATTTGCAATTTAATGTTAATTTTTTAATGTTTTTTTGTTTATTCATTGTTTTACATTAAAAAAAATAAATAAACAGCAAAGTAAAACAAAAAAGAATTATTTCAGAAAAACTAATGACGCGTGATGCGTCATCAATGATTTAAAGTCAAAAACAAAATGTAAAAGCTCAATGCTCCCAAATAATCGGATACGATTATATTTTGCCAACAAAAATAAATAAACCTGAATCCATGTTGTCCTGTACCCTTTTTTTTCGTCCTTCATCCTTTTCATCGTTTGTTCCCTCTGCAGACAGAAATAATCGCCGACAAAAGTCAAACAAAGGAAAGAAATGTATACCCACGGGAGAAGTTAATGCTTTTTTCCAAAAAAAAAAAGTAAAGAAAACACTTCCAACTGAGGGAAGACTCTACACTGAGAAAAGAAAGTAGTAATGTTTTTGGATTAAATTATATTTACTCCTTAAAAGAACTCAAACATTTTGTTTGAAATATTTTGTATGTTAAATGGCTTAATTTTTTTGAAAACTAATAGAAGTCGACAAATGTATGCAAAAGTTCATATTTCTTATCGGTTCTATAACTAGGTGTTGGCAACCCTAAATAAGTAAAACAATGTGACACGCAACAGTTTAAAGTTAGTAAAAATTAAAAAGTAGGTTGTTGTCAATGTTGAGTAGTTTTCAAAAAAAATATAAAAATTTGGCACAGTTTGAAAATTTCAATCGATCTTATGACTTATGAGAACATTTATTCTCACTTATAACGGGTTATCCATTTCATAAAGTATAGGGCTAGAATTCGACATCGGTTAAACTAAGTTGTTAAACCAATTTTTTACTTTCAGTTGAAAGTCTGACATTTAGGAAAATAAATCGCTTAACTATCGCACAACGCATACAAATTGTTAAAACCTACTACAAAAATGGTGATTCTGCCACAGCCACATATCGTGCTTCAAGAGGAGATTATGGTTTACATAATCGTCCAACTCCACAAGCAATTGGCAAAATTTTGAAGCAATTTGAAGAGACTGGATTGGTTACAGATATTGTGAGGCATGTGCATCATCGTTTTGCTCGTACCACTGAAAATATCGCTGCTGTAAGGGAAAATGTTGCCGAAAACCCGAATGTGTCGATTCCTCGTCGTTCTCAGGAGTTAGATTGTCTTACGGCACATTATGGCGTATTTTGCATTTGGATCCATAAAAAGTCCAGCTCACACAACAACTGAAGCCAGGTGACCATTCACAACGTGCGTCGTAGATACTTCGAATGTGTGCTTGAACAACACTCGTTGGACGGCGATTTTTCGAACTAAATTTTCTTCAGCGATAGGTAAAAATTGTTGTATTTTGGGTTCTGAGAATCCTCAAGTAATTGAATTAAGCTGATAATTTATCAGAAATAACGTGTTTATGCAGGTAAACCTTTAACTCTTGAGCACTTAAAAACCAACATTGATCAAGTTATGGCTGAGATACCGCCCAATATGTGTCAAAAAGTGCTCGAAAATTATCTCAAAAGATTAGGTGTTTGCAACAATTCGCGTGGTGGTCATAAGTCATAAGTGAAATAGTGTTTCACACATAATGTGTCAACGTTCAAACTTTAAAATAAAAAAGAAATATCATGAAAAAAAAATATGTTATGTGTTTTATTTACGTTTACTTTTAAAACCGCAAAATGGATAATCCTGTATTTACTCCTTACAGGTGGTTAAAATTTGTTTTTGGAAATATTTTCACTTTGGTATGATAAATGGCATTTTCATAATAACATTCTTTAAAGCATTTACCTATTTTATGAAAACTTATGAGAGTCGCTTATTGTTTCTTATTGATTGTGTAATTAAGTTTTGGCAACCTTAAAACAACAGGTAACAGTTTAAAGTTAGTAAAAATTGAAAAGTAGGCGGTTGTTACTGTTGAATAATATTTCCAAAAAAAATATGAAAATTTAAAAAAAGTTTGATAAAATTTTAGTTCTGTGTACATACATCCTGGATAACAAAAATCGATCTTATGACTTATAAAAGGATTTATTCTCATTTATTTATTGAACTACGAGTATTTTAAAAATCAAAAAATTTAACAAGATTAACCAAAATTAACGCTGTCTATTGTTAAAGTGATGTAGCACGGCTTTGAGTCCATGACTGTGTCTATTAACAAATACCCCCTCATATCTCCACTACTTGAATTTGTCTTTAAAAACAACATCGTTTCTAGATGCTAAAATCGCCCTTTGAAAAATAATTGATCTTTCTTGTATTTTATTTTGTTAATCAGGGGTGGAATCGGCTAAGGTGATAGTTGACTAACATATTTTTGATAGTTTATAATTATTGTCACATCGATTATTTTGACTGTAATTTATCAACAATCACCTTAGCCGATTCCACCCCAGGGTAAGCACTTGCAATAAGTTCAGAATTAATCCGTATTAAATTTCAAAAAGCTTTCGTTAGTGTCACACAGCCCCCGGCATCGGATTTTAACCTCCCATCTCCTATTTTTAATATTTTTTCCAGCATATTTTCGTGCGTTGATATGGTTTTAAGAAACACCTGATGATAGGCAACGATGATAGGTTAAAAAAATAATAATATTGAATATCTAATTACAAGTGTTACCGGCGGATCTGCTCGAATGAGCTGTGAGTGAGTTATTAGACCGCGGTAAAAAGTAGCTTGAAACACTCTCCAGCCTTGTAGCTACCTCCACACAAAAAATCGTGTCATAATATTGATCCGTTGCGGAGTGAAGAACGGTCAAACAAGCAAACAAACAAACTGACTTTTCCATTTATAACATTAGTTATTATATTAGTATAGATTTCAATTTCGACATTGATTATATTTAAAGTAATCTAGGTTCTCAATAATTTTCAATCTCAAAGAAATTTCTTTCAGTGTTGACAAATCTACATCGCGTACAGGGAAAATATAATAACGACATTGAAAAAGTTTTGTCTAAGTGGATTTTTGTCAGGATATTTTGAGGATTACGTTTTTCGTTTTTTGTTTTATGTTTTCGTTAGTCAAGGGATAATAATAATTTGGATGTATATTCACTCTTATTTACTTTGTTTGCAGGGATTTTACTAACCGACAGCGCCAAAAAAATAAAAAAAAAAAACATATCAAAAGGAGTATGATGAAATGGGTTATTTTACTTTGATTATGATTCATATCAAAGCTGAAGATTTTTTAATTTAAGGATTTTAATTTGTTTGCTTCATTTCAACTGTTGATTGTTATTAATTAAATAAATTATGAAAAACAAAAAGGAATTTTCATGGTTAATTAAGTAAAGTTGATTAAATCGTTTTATTCTATTTCTTTTCGTGTAGAAATGCCAATTATTTTTAAATTATTTCAGAAAAATAATAACCAACCAATTAAAAGAAGCAAATCATTTAAAATTCAATGCACGAGTGGTGAAAAGTATGTGTTTGCTTGAATTTAAAAATTCGAATAGATTGAAGTTAAAGAGATTTAATTAACAAATAACAAAATGTATGAAATTAGAGTCAATTATTGAACTTCCATAGTTCTGGAATCCTTAATTTGACGATATTTAAGTTAGTTATTCAAAAATCCCAAAATAAGATTCAAGGAGAAATCTTATTTTAGGATTTTTGAATAAATTTTGTGGTTTAAATATAAAATAAAAATGGCAGTATTTGTTTTTGAAAAATCAAAATACACTTTCATGCTCTTAATAATTCCTAAGCCCCAAAATAATTTTGCACCCTGTTCATTTAAGCACCTTGTAACATAGGGATGGTCTAAAATAAATATTTGTTTTCGGGAATGCAGAACAAAATTAGGAATTGAAAAGTTAATTTTTTTTAGTCTCAGAATATTTCAATAAAAATGTAACCGCTTAATTTGATTTATCATTATTATCATTATTAATGCAAACAAAAATGCGTGCGTTATAGAACTAAATATCATCAAGATATCGAATTCTGACAAAAAAATAATATTTAGATTTTAAAAAATCTTCAACGTAGAAAAAATTTAACTTTCTTTTTATGCTCTAGTAAATTTATTTATTTATTTATTTATTGAATTCGTTAGAACTTAAGACTAATATTACATTTATTTTTAGATTTTCAATGCTTTAAGCTAATTGCAAAAAAAAGCTAACCTGAGGTATGGAAGAAATTTACTTTAAATGTTTTACTTTTAAAATCATCGCTTACGGAATATACCAAAAAGTAATACTTGTTGTAAACTGAAATCAATTGGTTGAGGGGACTGTTTTTACCATAGTTCGATCTGCTTGATATAGGGCGTAAAGGAACTTGTCTTCTAATACTTGAACGGCTATAAATAAAGCTTAATTGTTCCAAAATTGATGGTGATATGACTGACCCATTGATTAAATTTATAATAAAGCACAGCTGAATGTACTCTCTGTGTTTAGAAAGCGATGGAAGATTTATGAGCGTGAGCCTATGATTGTAGGATGGAAGTTCGAGCATATTGGACCATGGGGAAGAAACGGAGGCAGAAGCGCATGAATCTTCTTTGTACTTCTTCTATTCTGTTTATATGGACTGAATAAAAGGGAGCCCATATTATGCAGCCATATTCTAATATTGGTCTTACAAATGATGTATAAAGAAGTTTAAGAATATAAGGGTCGCGAAAATCATGTGAAAACCGTTTTATAAATCCGAGTGTCTTATTTGCTTTTTTAATAATATAGTCATATTGATTTGTAAAAGTTAATTTTGAGTCAAGAATACTACCTAGGTCATAGAAAGTAGAGAGTTTAGTCAAATAAGAAGAGTCTAATTGATAATTGAAAGTCAAAACATTTTGTTTGCGTGTAAAACACATTAATTTACATTTGTCTATGTTTAGTAAAAGCTTATTTATAAAACTCCATTCACGAAAACTATTTAGACCATCTTGTAGGAGTCTAAACAGTCGTCGAGTGAGTCAATACGTTTGAAAATTTTAATGTCATCAGCGTAAATTAAAACAGATGAGTGTTTTATAATAGAAGATAAGTCGTTAACGTACAAAATAAACAGTAAAGGTCCTAAGTGGCTACCTTGTGGTACGCCAGAGTTGGTATAAAAATATGATAACCGCTCATTCCTAAAAACTACGCTGTATGATCTATTATATACATAAGTACGACGAAACCCAACTAACAAATTTATCATTAAAGCCTTGGGATTTAAGTTTGGAAGTTAATGTTTTATGGCACAATTTATCAAAGGCCTTACTGAAGTCTGTGAAGGCACAGTCAACTTGTTTCCATTTTTCAAACGAATCTAAACAAAAAGAACTGAAATGAAAGAGGTTAGTAACTGTTGACTTATTTTGAACAAAATCATGTTGACTTTCACAAATTATAGACTTACAATTGAACGATATGACTTTACAAATAATGAACTTAAATAACTTAGGGATGACGGACAGTTTTGCAATGGGACGATAATTTTGTATTTCATTTTTACTACCCTTATTATGTATCAGTGTTATGTACAAATTTCAGGAAAATAATTATTGTTTTGCAATAAACCAAATTTTCATGAAGAAACTTCAAAAAGAACTTAGTTGATCCAAGTTAGTGTTTCGATTTATTGGTAGGATATAATTTGAAGTAGTATTAACTTACCTTATGAAGTTATTGTTCTCGGTCCGATTTTGACATTTTTTGACGTTTCAAGATCCCTAAAATTTAAAAAAAGGTTTTGATAGATTGTATTGGTTAAATGTAGCAATTTTAAAAAGAGTGACAAATATGGTTGACCCAAAATACTTGACCCAACAAATTTGTATATAAATTGGAAAAATTCGAAACAAAATTAATAACTAAAAAAACTGAACAAATATTTGTCCCCTCAAATAAATACTACTAAAACGTGATAAGAATTGGTTTTCAAGTCCGAAATTCTGGCAGTAATTAAAGATATTAGCTTCAAACTAGTTTTATCTTATATAAAATACAATACTCACACGAAGACCTCTAAAAACATTTCATTTACATTCTAGGTACCAAAACGTCGAGAAATGTCAACGTTTTCAATCCGACAAATCGGACCGATTACAATAACTTCCTATGGCAGGTTAAGAATTTTATGTTTAAAATCATTTATTTTTGAATGAATCTTTGAAACGATTTGTTTTGAGTGATCTTGGATAGCGAACAAGTTTTAGATTTTTGATTTTTAAAATTTTTCATACTAAAAATTAATTTTAACAAACGAATTTTTGGAACAATTTAGAAGAGCTTCGGAACAAGTTTTGGAAAAGGGGAGCCAGAACAGGGATAACATGATTTTTCAACTTATTGTTATTTTTTTTTTCGGCTTTAGACCTTCATTTTTGAATGAACCTTTGGAACAATTTGGTTTAAGTGATTTTGGATAGGGAACAACTTTAAGATGTTCGATTTTGGCGGGGAGCAGTTTTTGCAAATTATTATATATACTTTTTTGTTTTAAGGATTGAAAAATTAAAAACGTCTTAGTTTTTGGTGAGAGAATATGGCTTTGACTTAATTTTTTTTTATTTTTCAGGGGGGCACTAGGGAAGTGAAAGATTAGTATTTTCGTGCATAACTGTGCATGATTTTGAAAAAAAATGTAAGCGCGATTTTAGAGACATAAAGAATTGTAAGTCACTAGGCCCTATTTCTCAAAGGACTGTTCATCCACCTAATTTAATTTAATTTGAGAGACATATGGTTTGACTTGGATCAAGTTTTGGATTTTCAATTTTCACAAAATTCAAAAAAGTTGAAATGTTATTTAAAGTTCAATCACACCTTACATAGTAGTTTTTTCGACAAGTTGTTATTTCTGCACTTGTCTTTTTTCACATTTTATTTAAATGTATGGTTTTCAACAAAACAAAAATATGAAAACAAAAATTCTAAAAAAAATATCTTGTACAATATTATGCATTTCTCAAATTCAATGTTTTGGAGCTAGGGTCTTAAGAAAATATGTAAGTTAGAAAGCTTGAATTTTTTTCGAATTTCACTTATAATTCTTGCAGTTTTATCATGGAGGCCCAAACATTTGGAACAATTTTCAGAACAACTAGAATAATTTGAAACAAATTCAAAAAATTCGATTTCTGAAAAAAAATTGATTTTGGGGTGGGGTAATTTTCAAAAAAAACTTTGGAATAATAAAGAACAAACCAGGGAAAACCTGCAACAACTTTCAAAAATAGGAAAAAAAAGGGGAGCTAACTTCACTCACTTACCGACTACAATAACTTTCTAAGGGAAGTTAAAAATAATGCATACAAAAAATATAAAACAAAAAGAAAATACACAACTGCATTCTACAGTTTAAGTTGCTAAGAGTTCAAAATATTTTTGGTACTACAACAAAATTAATTGAAAAAAAAATCATAAAAAAAACATTATGACCACAACATTTGTTAAAAGATTAAATAAAAACAGAAAACAAATATCGGGTGATATTTTAAGAGCTTGAGAACTTTTTTTTAAAAAAAAAAAAGCATAAAATTTGCAAAATCTCATCGATTCTTTATTTGAAACGTTAGATTGGTCCATGACATTTACTTTTTGAAGATAATTTCATTTAAATGTTGACCGCGGCTGCGTCTTAGGTGGTCCATTCGGAAAGTCCAATTTTGGGTAACTTTTTCGAGCATTTCGGCCGGAATAGCCCGAATTTCTTCGGAAATGTTGTCTTCCAAAGCTGGAATAGTTGCTGGCTTATTTGTGTAGACTTTAGACTTGACGTAGCCCCACAAAAAATAGTCTAAAGGCGTCAAATCGCATGATCTTGGTGGCCAACTTACCGGTCCATTCCTTGAGATGAATTGTTCTCCGAAGTTTTCCCTCAAAATGGCCATAGAATCGCGAGCTGTGTGGCATGTAGCGCCATCTTGTTGAAACCACATGTCAACCAAGTTCAGTTCTTCCATTTTTGGCAACAAAAAGTTTGTTAGCATTGAACGATAGCGATCGCCATTCACCGTAACGTTGCGTCCAACAGTATCTTTGAAAAAATACGGTCCAATGATTCCACCAGCGTACAAACCACACCAAACAGTGCATTTTTCGGGATGCATGGGCAGTTCTTGAACGGCTTCTGGTTGCTCTTCACTCCAAATGCGGCAATTTTGCTTATTTACGTAGCCATTCAACCAGAAATGAGCCTCATCGCTCATCGGACGTAAAGAGCGAAACACATTTCGAACCGAACACTGATTTTGGTAATAAAATTCAATGATTTGCAAGCGTTGCTCGTTAGTAAGTCTATTCATGATGAAATGTCAAAGCATACTGAGCATCTTTCTCTTTGACACCATGTCTGAAATCCCGCGTGATCTGTCAAATACTAATGCATGAAAATCCTAACCTCAAAAAAATCACCCATTACTTTCGATTTAAACATTTAACTTTTTATTAAAAATGTATTTCGAGTAGAATGTGACTCATCTTAAGCGACAAAGTAATTGATCTTATTTTTGAAGATTGTTTCAAAAAGTTATTAGTTTCAAAAAATACAGACATTTTTGTTTTCAAAACTGTTAGAAATTTTAAATTTGGTCAGATAATATATAAACTTAAAATCAATGAAGAACAGAAACGGTTTTTTTAGAAATGACTTGAGAAATCAATATCTAGAATTTTTTGAAGTACCTTGAAATGTTTTACACAATCCTAGCTAACATATCTATAAGGTCATTTCTGAGATAATTTGTTACTGTGAAATAATAATTATTTATGTAGTTAAAATAAAAACTTTTTAGAAGATTTTGAATTTATAAATACCAATTTTATTTTTGAAAAATATTATTTTTTGAAATTGCTTGTGCAATATTATTTAATTTTTAACTTCCCACAGGAAGTTATTGTAATGGGTCCGATTTGTCAAATTGAAAATTTTGACATTTCTCGACGTTTCAAGGTCCCTAGAGTCGAAATAAAAGATTTTTAGAAAGATGTATGTGCGTGCGTGTGTACGTACGTCCGTACGACCATACGTCCGTACGTCCGTACGTCCGTACGTCCGTACGTCCGTATGTCCGTACGTTCGCGACGTTTTTTTCGTTGTCCATAGCTCAAGAACCAGAAGAGGTATCGACTTCAAATAAATTTTGTTATACAGATAATAACGCAGAAAGATGCAGAAAGGGCTCTCAAGAAAATTGCGTGGGTGGTTTTTTTACCATAGCAGTTTAAAAAAAAAGTGACAATTTTGGTTAACCCTTAATTTCTTACGAACCAAAAATGCTAGAGACTTGAATTAAATTTTATATAATATATTGTAACGTGATACCAAACAAGTATATTTTTTTAAAAAAATCCAGTTAACAGTTTTTTTTATAAATCAAAAAAACTGAAAAAAAAATTTGTTACCTCGAAAATTTTACGAATACAAAATGATTTTATCTCCAAAACAATTTTGTGCAACGAAGAATAATGTTTTTGACATCTGGTAAAATTTTGAGAAAAATCGAATTGATAGTTTTTTTATAAAAAATAAAAACCTAAAAAAAACATTACTCAAAGTTGGTAAAAATTGAATTTCGACTCAAATATTTTTTAAAAACTTTGAGATATTGGCTTAAAACTACTTTTATCTTTCAAAAAATATTGTTGTCAACATTCAGTAAAATTTTGAAAAAAATCGAATTGATAGTTTTCTTACAAAAAATAAAATCTTAAAAGAAAATTTAACAAAAGTTGGTAAAAATTGATTTTCGACGCAAATATTTTTTCAAAACTTTGAGATATTGGCTTTTATCTTTTAAAAAAAATTGTTTTCAACATTCAGTAAAATTTTGATAAAAATCTAATTGACAGTTTTTTTAAAAAAATAAAAACCTAACAAAAAAACAATACTAAAACTTGGTAAAATTTACTTTCGACTCAAATAGCTTTTCAAAAATTAAAAATATTGTCTTCAAACTTTTTTTTTATTTCACAGAAAATATTGTTTTCGATATTCAGTGGTTTTTTATAAAAATCCAACAGTCCATTTTTTCATAAAAAAATAAAATCTACAAGAAATAGTACGCAAATTTGGTAAAAATTGATGTTCGGTTCTTGATATCTCTCAAATTAATTTAATTCATCTAATTAGTAAAAATTTAAGAAATGCTACTAAAATTGGTAAAAATTTGTTTTTCACTAAAAATCTATTTAACAAAACTAGATTTTCAAACTAAACTATTTCTTTATATGAAAAATATTGTTGGTAATTTTAAAATTTTTAAGAATAATTCAACTGACAACTTTTTTAACCCAACACGAAAACCTACAAAATTTGAAGCAAGACAAATCGACAGACCGGATGGGAAGTTTTCAGTGTGGGTCGCATCCCAGCCTCTTTTTTTTTAATTTAAACAATAGGTTAATTATGTTTTTTAACGAATCTGTTTTATTAAAATTAAGGCTATGTTTACCTTATTTTTAAAGATAAATTATTATTTCAACTAAAACCCCTTCAATCGTTTGGTCTTAAGTTCCTTTATCAAAACCAAAAAAAAAATCCTTTAATATTACCTTAAATTACTTTCCTACCTTTTTTTAACAAACTTCCTTCCGATTGACCGATCGACTAACTATTGGCGACGCAAAGACGAAATATCGAACGAAAACATGAACAAAGGATCTCTTCATTTTCATCTTCTACATACATATAGCTATACTCGAAGCTCCTCGTGTCTATATAAAATAATATTCAAAACAAAATCTTTCAACAATCATCTCAATCTCCACTCCCATCCTTAGACAACCTTAATCAATGCAAATTGGGGTTGATAGAATCATGAACAGAAGATGAAGAAAAAAAAAACAAACGAAAAAGCAAACTGACTTCTCGGAAATGAAGTTTATCATCGACAACAAAATACAAAAAAAAAGATGGTCACTTCCGCTCTCAAACCTCTCGACCGCTATCAACTTGATTATTTTTGCTTTTCAGTTAATTTGAAAACTTTCACCCACACTCTTTTACCATTCCATACCATACCACTCGCTATACCATTTTACTGAACTGATTAGTATCTTTTCCTTTTCATGTTTATACAGTCTTTTATTATTTTCTTTTTCTTCTTCTTTTTTTTAGGGATACAAACAGCCAGTGTTCAATTACTGACCAACCGCAAGGACGAAGTAGTCTTGAAATGCCACGTCGAGGGCACAGGCCAAATGGAAATTGAATGGTTTCGCAATAGTGAAAAATTAACTTCAATTCAAAACATCCATCTGGATGGAAATCGTCTGCTTATTAAAAGTCCATCTGTCTACGATAATGGACTCTATCGATGCGTTGCATCAAATCCAGCTGGTCGGGCGATGAGCAAAAAAGGATACGTTCTCAAGTGGGCCGGCACTGATTCGCAATCGGGTTCCGGCTGCATTCCACGTTTTGCCGAAGGTAAAAAAGGTCAGAAAATGCTTGCTGATAAATCGTCGAAAAACGTTTTCTTGTGCCGTGGCAAGCGAGGCGATAAATCTGCCAAAGCTACCGTCTCAGACGTTAGTTTCACCCAGCAGCCATCTGTGAAGCAGATAGCCAAGGAGAATGAGGCCGTCGAGCTGCCGTGCACGTATCAACTTCCTGAGAAATATCGAAGCACAGCAGTTCAGCTGAGGTGGCGAAAGGATGGAAAGGTTTTTCGTCAAACAGATCTGGGCGTTTCAACTTCGACGACTGCCGAACCTAATATGGAATCAATGCTACGTGAAGACTTTCGCATTACACTTAATCGCGCCAATGGCTCTTTGATGTTCTCCTCGGTGATAGCCAGCGATGCGGGACAATACTACTGTCAGATTTACATCGAAGGACACAGTCCGATAACTTCGGAAACTGGTGAATTAGTTGTTATAGAGCAGTTGAAATTTGCCCCGCAGCCGACATCGAAGAATCTGGAATTGGGGTCGGTGGGGAAGATCCATTGCAAAGCTCAAGGAACTCCAACGCCACAAGTGAAGTGGATAAGGGTGAGTTATCATCTATACTATATATACTTGGTTCTTGCTTCTATATGTTTTTTTTTTTCTGTTTGCACTTTTTTGAAGATATAAACTCGTTGTGTCAGTTCCTTTCAACATCCCTTGGCAGTCAATTATGCTTCCACGAATAACAGGCCATCCCCAAGGATAAATTTCGTCTTGGGGATTGAGGAAATTTAATTCAAACTGTACTCCAAACTTGCCCCATCCTTCTATATTCTTCTTTCTTATAAAAAATATAGCTTAGGCAAATTTCCATCTACCTTTCTCTGAAGTTGGAAAAATAAAGGAAGGATCCTAAAGAAAACCCAAATTGTTGGGATTGTTGACCCAGTCCTTATAATACCTTTCTAACTACCAACTGGACAAGGACTTCCTTCAATGAAAAGGTTTTCGGTGTCGAATAAGCAACAAAAAAGAATGAAAACTCGTCAAGGGATTTAAGGACATGTTCCTTCCTTCTACTTTTTTTTTTGTTAAAAAGATGGACACAAAATGTTGTCTGTTCTGTGTTGTCCTTGTCATTGTCAGTTTTGGGGGCTTTCTTTATATGTGTCCTTTTTTTGTAACTTATTTATAAAGTGGACACTGGCCAGAAAGCATCAGCTGAACAATATATGTCAGGACAAGACGCTTCATGCTGGTTTTGTCGTTTGCCAAATCAAATAAAGTAAATCTTTGGCAAGTTATTGCACACCCCATTTAATTTTATTCTTTGGAAATTTTTTTTTTTAAGTTTTCCTTTTATTGTTCGTTTATTTGTTTGTTTCCTTTTTATCCCTTTTTTGTTATTGTTGTTGTTGTTGTGTGTTTGTTGTAATTTTGTGAGACTTTAGAAGCTTAAGTTAAATTTGTTTGGAATTTCGTTAAAATTGTTTGACCAAAAGTGTGCGGGAGGTCGATGTATGAACTAAACATTGATGGAGATTTTTTAAATCTGTAAGGACTCAATGTTTGTGCAAAAATCAGACTTAATTTGACTGATGGATAGAGTTTTCTTTGCTTTTTATCGCTTTGACATTTGCTACTTCAGAAAACCTCACACAAAATGTTCCTCGTGACCTCCACGCCAGAATCGTACGAAATTTATAACGTAGCATGGACTGAGTGGAACCGCGCTGTCTTCTTGAAATCTCAAGTCATATAATTCAATACAGTCCAAAAGAAGCTGATCTGTACCGTACAGCTTGCCATTGATGGTTCTGGTCCTGGCCAATGAAGTCGTTTACTAACCAATGCCTTAGAAACACTTGCATCTCAATCTAGTATAGAATAGTATAGCGTCTCTAATTTACCTGTTTTGTAGATTTTATCTCATGTCCGATACAAAATTCATTTGTTAATGTACGGGACCTACAATTTTATGTCGACTTAGGAGGGTAAGGCTCAAACGTACCTTAAATTAAAAAAATATCGGTCCAATTGAAATTTCGCACAGAAAGACTGTTGTACGAAATCTTAAACGTTTTCTGTAGTATCTCGATTAACCTGGTTTTTATTTTGATAAGGCCTATAAACTTTATTGAAGTCCTCTTAACGACCTTTAAAAAAAGGCTATATAATGAATATTTGACAAACTATCGCCACATGTCAGAGCTTTCTACTTTCCTACGCTTATTTTCAGTTGAGTTAGTTTTTTAGAATGAAATGATACTTCATCTGAAGAATTTTAAGAGCACTACAAAAAAGGTTTAAGCATGATCAAAAAAATCCAAGGGTATTTAAGATTCCTCAGAAATGGTTCAAGAAAATATTCACGCTGACAAACAATTTCGTTTGGTTTTCAAAAAAACTTATAGATTTGGAGTAATTTGTAAAAAACAAAACAAAAAATGCCTTTGACCCCCTTAAAATTTGTTGTTCCTGTCCAAAATAAGAGAACTTTTCTGGCAGTGTTAAGGACGTATAAGTAAAGATCTGAACCAAAATTTAGCTTTTTCTGTGTTTTTGTTTAAAGTGAATTTCTAAATTCTTTGTTTTTATTTTGTCTATAGTTCGTCCTTTAATAATCAATAAGAGAACGTCCTTCTTTCTTAGATTCCTCTCAAGAACATACAAAGGCATAAGAGCTAGTAATTTCGAAAATTGTATTCCTCCATTTAGAATGTCGTTTATAAAAAGAACTCTTAAGCATTCTCTTCGACTTTTTAGGGACTTCAAACCTATTAATGTGCATCTAGTAGTTTAGCTGGGTAAACCTTCTGACCACCCTAAGTTCCTCGAAGCAAAACGCGTGAATATTTCTTGAACATTTTCAATCCTGTCGGAGGAGTTTTTATAAAAAAGGTAACCAAACAAAAGTGCAATATTCCAATACCGGTATTATTAAAGATATGTAAACCGTTTTGAAAATATAACTATACTTGAATACAACGGTATTGCGCTTTAAAAAAACCTAACAACGAATTGGCTTTAGATATTATGAAATTAATGTGTTCCGAAAATGACAACGTTATGTCAAAAATGAGACTAAGGTCCCTAATTTCATTTACCACTGAAAAATTTTCAAAATCAAGACTATAGCTGAATATCATATATAAGTGATGAAGCTCTAAACATTTTACACTTTAGACTCATAGGGTTTTTTGGCGCCCCGTAGCGTTCAAGGAACGCAAGATCGGCCGAGAACATCGCCGCGGTTCATGAAAGAGTAGAGCAAAACGCGAGGCCGTCTATTCCTCGCCGCACAGTGGCCCGTTTATGCAAAACTTCTTGCAATATTCATTTTTCGAGTGGGTCGATAATGCAAAACTTTTTAGTTCACTGGATTCACAAATATTTGAAGCTCCAGTAATCGAAAAAATTATTCAATTTGGGTCATTGGTGTGCCTTATAGAGCAGGCCAAAGTTGAAGATTTTTTATGATGATAATTTTTTTTTATTTTTTTATATTTCTTCTTAACTTTGAATATAAAAACTAGAAAAAAGGCTTCAAAACGCTTTTTGTTTTTGTTTTCATAATAAGCATTGCCATTATTTAGATCGATAAAAAAAATATTTTTTAATTGTTTAATTTAATGTTTTTGGAAACACTACTTTTTGCACACTTTTTCGACTTCAAATTGGATAGAAAAAAAAGGTTCAACGAGTGGTGCTAAGATCTCAACTGATTCAGAATCCTTATATATTCCTTTACATAAATCCAAAAGATCAACTGCGTCATTTTGCATCGAACTGAGCTAGGGAGATTTGAATTGATAAAGTCAGTCATTTTTTCCCCTCTTTTTTGTATGGAAAATTCTTTTTTGTGGATTTATTTGTTTTGTGTGTGGTGGATTTAAAAAGATGATTTTATTTAAAAAAAAAATAAATCATTTTTATTTTTTGTTTATTACCTAAGATTTTCAAGAGTTTTAGAGATAATTTTTTAAATCCTGTAATAAAATTTTAAATATAATGCATTTGTGTGTCAAAAGAGTCAAGGAAAGCATTCACACTTCCCAACACAATCCCATAAAATACACCAGTGAGAACGCATTAGCTTTGTTTATGGATTTGGGACTCTCAAAAGAAAAATATAAAATCCTGAGAACTTCGTTAAGACATCACCACATAGTTGCGAAAAAAGAAGCAGTTCCCGAAAACTGCGAAGTCACGGAAATATTAGCTAGAGTGAAACTTCAAAACATGATGGTTCATATACCAATGCGGCTAATAGAAAGCAAAACGGAGGATCAAATAATGGCACTTCCAAGAAGTCTAACGTTACAGAGTAAATGGGGCTGCGATGGATCATCTGGACAAAGTGCCTAAAAACAAAAAATTAATACAACAGATGGTGAAACAGACGCACACATGTTCATGGCATCAGTTGTCCCACTTCGACTCAATAGTACAAATGGGGAACATTGGAGGAACCCTCGCCCATCATCAGTTTATTTCTTTCGGACCATTATTTTCCAATATGTTAAAGAGCCTAGTGGCATCATAAATACCACAGTTAATAATATTAAAAGTCAAATAGCAGATATTCAACCAACAATATAATAAACTTAATGAAGAAACAACTATAACTGTGAATCACGAGTTCTTTTTAACTATGATAGACGGAAGAGTATCAAACGAATTAACGGAAACAACGTCTACGCGGTCATGTCCGATATGTCCGATATGACACAAAAGAACTTCAATAAAGATGAATCAATTGAGGACGAACATAATTACGAATATGGAATCTCTCCACTGCACGCTAGAATCAGATGCATGGAATTTATTTTGAAGCTTGCGTATACTCTTCGACAAGAAGGAGAAGGTACTGATGAATCGGTTGGGACCAGGGAGGCGGAAAAAAGAAGAAAACAAGAGATCCAAAGGCGTTTTCGTGATGAGCTTGGCCTTGATGTGGATAAACCAAAGCAAGGGTTTGGAAACACTAATGACGGAAACACAGCAAGAAGATTTTTTGAACAGTCACATGCAACCGCTCGAATAACTGGAGTTAATGGAGAAGTTATAATGAGGGTCAAAGTAATATTGAACGTTTTGAATAGCAGAGAAGTAGTGAATGAAGTTAAATTTGGGCAGTATACTAAGAAAACGGCAGAGCTTTTAAAACTAAAGTATCCTGAAAAACTACTCACACCTACACTACACAAAATATTGGTTCATAGTCCAAATATCATTGAATATCAATCACTACCACTTGGAGAACTGTCAGAAGAAGCCCAGGAATGCAAAAATAAAGACTACAAGAAATATCGATATCAGAATACATATGTGTAAAGTTTCAAGGATTCGGCAGAATGAGGTACTATTTAACATGCTTGCAACCTCTTCGGATCCACTTATTTCTTCCTTAAGGCACGTGAGAAGCCAAAAAGATCTGAAAGAACGATACTCTCCAGAAATGATAAGTTTATTACACATTTCCCCGGACTTAGATGATAGTTTTCAAGAAATTTAGTGTTTATATATTAATTTTTTTTGCCTTTATTTCTTTTTACACTGTTTGACTTTTTATATATCACCAAAATACATTATGTATTCTTGAATACTGGAAAATAAAAAAAAATCCTTAAAATTAAAAAAAAAAAAAATATTTGTTTTCCCACTTTTTCACTCGAATTGGTCCTTTTTCTTTTTGCTCTACTGTTTCAATTCACTTAGATTACTTAAAAAATTGATTTTGACGATTGCATATTAAAATACCGCTATGTTTATCACCTTTGTTAAAACTTCTTATTTTAACACAAATTTCTGAAACACCCTGTAAACATTTTTTTTTGGAAGTCACAATTTTTATAGCCTTGGAAATTTCCTTCAAGATAAAAGAAAAATTAAAGCAATATCTTTATTCGTTTAGGAGATATGATTTTTGCAATCAAAAAAGTCAAAACGGGCCACTGTGCGCCGTGCACGAGAACTCAGCCTTTCGCAGACTTCAACTTGTCGAATTTTGCGTCGGGCCTACACCCGTAAAAGATCCAACAGACCCAGAAGCTCAAAGTTCATGACCATAGCCAACGCCGTTTGTTCGCTGACTCGGCTTCGAATCGTTTGAAAGAGGACCCAATTTTGGCCGAAAAATCATCTTTCGTGACGAGGCGCATTTTTGGACGAATGGCTGTGTTAACAAGCAAAATTGCCGTATAAAGGACGACTCACGACACCAACCCACGCAAGGCTCACCAGGTGATAATGCATCCTCAAAAAGTTACCGTTTGGTGTGGATTTTGGGATTTACGGCGGCAGCGTAATTGATCCGTACTTTTCGGAAATCGACGTTAGTTAGGCGGTCACTTTTAGCAGCGAGCGCTACATAACGATGATAACTAATTTCTTATGGCCCAAATTGAACCATATGGACCTAGACGACATGTGGTTCCAGCAGAACGGCGAGCGCTACATACCACAAAGCAAACGTCACGACATCTACACACAACATCTACCCGCCGTTTTTGAAAAACCTTATATTTAGCTCAAGATGGTTGTATTTACACCACTGAGAAACCGCATCTTTATCTTTTGGGAACTTAAGACAGTCATCAATTGAAGATGCTGGAAAATATAATTTCATATCGTCTGCAAACATTAGACAATTTTCAAATTTTAAACAATCTGGAATATTATTGACGAATAAGTTGAAAATGAGAGGTCCCACATGACTACCCTGAGGCAGGCCTGACAAAACTTCAATAAAAGAAAGTTTGATCTTCTTCTATTTTGACAATCTGTTTACGATTCGATAAATATGATTACAATCATTAAAAAAAAAAAAAAACAAGTTTAAAATCCCATTGTCAAAAGCTTTCTTATATGAAAATTGTAGTGAATTCCTCTTTCTAAAGGAGATAAACAAAAGTCTGTGAAAAGACACAAATTAGTTCTAGTGAAGCGACCACTACAAAAACCGTGCTGGAGTTAGAGTTATAACATCTTTTACTGTGAAATAGAGCCTATTAAAAACCAACTTTTAAAAAAATTTTCGAATCGCCGAAAGTTTTGATACTAGTCTAGAGTTTTTATTTAACTGTTTTAGACCACTTTTAGACCACTCTTCTAAAAAGACACCACGGAGAAGCGATTCATCAAAAATTATTTTTAACCCATTACCAAGTGACATCGCACATTTCCACCAAGAAGCAGCAGATCTTTTTCATGACAATCTCTGGTAGCAATAACACCATTGGATGTATGTGTCTTTTAAATAAGGTACATTAAACCATAATCCAATTTCCCGAATTGTTCCGTTCTCATTTACAATAAATTTCGACTTCAAACTTCTTCATATTCCTTGATCATCTTTATCAATTCTGTTCATCAGATTCCCAAAACTTAGGTGAAAACTTCGTTGTGTAATAAATCAATAACAAAACTAACAAACTAGTAATTCAATTATATTGACAAACTTTATATAGAAGCAAAAATTTATCCCAACATGAGTATAAGTTTCAAGCTACATTCACAAATCTAAACCCCATCCCCGTCTCTCTCCCTATCTACACTATTCAATCTTGCTGACTATAGAACGAAGGTAGGTATAGGTACATAGGTTAGGTAGGTCCATAGTTAGTGCGAGTATAGCTCATCCCAAAACATGGTTTCATTGTTGTCTGTTTGACTTTGCATAGAGCCATGTAAAAGACATCTGCACAATTTATTTGCCTCATCGTAAAAGTAAAGTTTTCCATTGTTGGGGATTGGATGCTGCACAGTAAATTGTTATCCCCGAAACTTTTATACTTCTTCTATAGAGAAGGATAGGTTGCTTTTCCACTCGCAGCCAGCCTCCTGTAGCCGTCACCGCCAACACCACGTCAGTCCAATTGAATTGTTGAAATTTTTTATTAGAAACGCGCGAGTCCAATGTTGAAATATTATTTGCCTAACTATTGTAGGTAGGAATGCAGATATAGGTGCATACTCGGAGGTATACAAAAGTTTTACGAAATGTTTACCTAGGGCTAACTTGCCTATTTGCATTTTTCATCATCATAGTTTTACCAGCACCCAGAGCTTAGTTTTGTCCATATCGATCCGGACAAAAGCCGCTGGAGAGATGGATGCAACTTAAACAGCAAATGCAACATCAGAAACACAAAAAAAGAAATAAAACAAATAAAATGAAACTCTTATTCCACCATGAAACTAAATCAAATGCAATATAATCGAGGAATGAATTCAGCATCATCAGCATCAGTATCGGCATCAGCTTCGGCATCAATATCAGCCGCCATCGCGCCATATCGCCATCACCATTGCCAGCTGCTTTGACGCACTCTGTGTATCCGGGGAATCAGATTCGACAATATACATATAGTAAAGTTGCAATTCGGCACTGGAAAATTCGTATTGTAATAACCATCATAGAGATAACTTTGTGGGAGAAGAGGTTTTGAAATAATACACCGAAGGACCACCCATAACAAGCTATAAACCGAAAAACCGCCCATGGCTACTCCAAACTACGCCATCCACCGCCTGCCCCGCTTGTCAGTGAGCCGGCGAAAATATTGTTTGAATTTAACATTGGTTTTTGCGCGACATTGGCGCGGCGCGGCGCAAGCTTCAAATCAGAAAGGGCACTGAATTTATGATTTAGCCAATTTCAAATAGTGTTTGGATCAATTCCACATCTCGTCCGGGTATAACTTAATATCGAATAGTGTTTTTTTCAGCTTTGAGTTTCACGGGAGAGTCGTGTATATCGTGTTTGCTTTTTGAGTGAAATTGAATTTTTAAAATAGTCAGAATCAAAAATGATGATGCTGATGATGATGATGATGATAGGATTAATGTTTGTTTTCAATATTGACTAAATATGTTTTTGTGAAGAGCTATTGGAGAGACCAAATGTTGTTTATGTTTAAATTATTGCTACGTAGAATTTCGTTAGGCCTAACTTTGAAAAGTTTTAGATATTTTGCGAAAGTTGACGTAGACGCATAATGTTGACACTCAATTGTAGTTTTACACTATTTCGGCTGAAAGCTATTTGTAAAAGGTTATCCAAGGGTTTCATTTTTGAGAGGCTTCTATGTGGGCAGGTTTCATTTTAAAGTTGAACACTGAAAAGCAAAGCCAATACTGAAAATGAAGCACTAAACGCTTTTGAAATTGTTAAATTTCGCTACAAAAAAAGATGAACAGAGAAGTTTTCTGACCTTGTTATTTCTCGGTCACAAATGACATTTTGACTTTTTGCTTGTGGCCCACACGTACAAAATAAAGTCTATGCCAATGCCCATAATCGATACAAGAACTTAAAGATGGATTTCGTGATGTTTCCGAGGAACATTCATTGATTTCGCTCAAAAAATACTCGTTTTGCTTTATACCAAAATAAAACCACTTATTGGGAAACCATCTTCAAATAAGGATTACAGAATTTTCCACATTAGATCTAAGATCGTGCAATGCGTCCCAAATAAGCATATTTTTTGAGATGTTAGTCTGGTGGCGTTATCTGTCCAGGTCATGAAATCGGTGGCTTTTGATCGATGATGACCAATTGAACACCGTTAAACATTTTCTATTTGAAAAAATAAGCAATCAACCATCAATTGAATTAAGCTTAGCTTATTTGAGAACGTCTTAAAAAATTAATTGAAAATTGGACATTTGAACTATGTTGCTTTTTACAAAAATCTTGAAAAAGTTTAAAATCAACATCTTTCCATGCTCCCATATACAAACAATTTGTACTAATACTTAAAAGCCAATTTGAACCTTTGGCAAAACAATCGAAGACAAAAAAAGTGACGTTAGTTCTGTCAAACAAAATTTAATGTCATCATATGTCATTTCATTTTATCAGCGGTAATTATTGCTTTAAATAAATAAATTAGGTGGCGCAACAGTCCATGAAGAATCAGGGCCTAGTGACTTACAACTCTCAACCATTCCTGTGTGCGAGTAATGTTATCAGAGATGGTAGGAACCTACTGTTTATATGCCGAATCCAAACGGCTAATTTGAGAAAGCACTTTTCATGACAAGAATTACTCTTGGAGGATTTGTCAATTCCTCGCAAGAGGCAGTACCCGTGAAAAAAGTTAGGTCAAGTGGCATTATTAAGACGATCTCAGACTACAGATGAACGCGCACAAGCTAATGCATCGCAGCGTGAACGTACTGCACAGAATAGATCTGTTGACCCTGTACCTGTACTTAATCTTGCACGGCGATTACGATTGATTATAGTATGTACGGATACATTGGAATGATGGACGCAATATGTCCACATTGTAATATGGCTAACTTTCCAGGTGAAACGCCCGGAATGTGTTGTTCTAATGGTAAAGTGAGATTGCCAACATTAGAAACTTCACCCGAACCATTGTATTCATTTATTTTTGGGACATCTCAAACGTCGAGCAGTTTTTGAGTAATATTCAACAATACAATTCGGCATTTCAAATTACTTCTTTTGGTGCTACTAAAAATATTAGAGATAATTTTATGCCGACTTTTTAGGTAAATACCTCAACAGGATTGTCCCATATTTATATCAATCTGAATCATAAAGTCTTACAAATTCTGATTTAACATCTAGCTAAAATTGCATACGTGTTACAGATTCAGGGCCAGATTTATCATCAAGCTGGTTCGTTATTGCCATACCCCGAAGCTAATCATCAATTTTTGCAAATTTATTTTACTGGTGATGAAAATCGTGAATTGAATCAACGTTGTGCAATTGTTTCAAATACAAGACGAGAAATTATTCGTGAGCTACAAAGGTTTTTCCATCAGCTTAACGCATTAGTTCAAATGTTCAAAATTGCTCTTGACCGTATGCCATCTGATAACCACAAAATTGTAATAGCACCAAATTGAATATTCAACAAAAACATGTATACGACACAATCATGCAAGCCGTTTTCAATAACGCAGGTAAATTATATTTCTTGGATGCACCTGGTTGTAGAGGCAAAACTTTCCTTGTATCATTGATTTTAGCGAATATTCGATCGGAACAGAAAATTGCATTCGCACTTGCATCTTCGGGAATTGCTCATTATTAGAAGGTGGTTGGACCGCACACTCTGCATTAAAATTGCCATTGAATTTACAGGTGATTAACACTCCAACTTG
This sequence comes from Eupeodes latifasciatus, assembly GCA_920104205.1. Lineage (NCBI taxonomy): Eukaryota > Metazoa > Arthropoda > Insecta > Diptera > Syrphidae > Eupeodes > Eupeodes latifasciatus. The sequence continues at coordinate 69,678,983 of OV049924.1, read as the reverse complement.
CAATATTTCGAGAAATTCTGCTATGGCAAAAGTTCTACGATTAATGTCAATTATTTTATGGGATGAGTGCACAATGGTGAATAAAAAATCAACAGAAGCATTTAATCGAACAATGCAAGATTTACGCGGTAATCAACAGCTTTTTGGTGGTGCTCTGATATTAATGTCAGGAGACTTTCGTCAAACATTGCCTGTCATTCCTCGATCAACTCCTGCTGATGAAATAAACGCCTATTTGAAGTCATCAGTTCTTTGGAGATATGTACAAAAAATTGACACTGAACATTAATATGCATATTCACCTACATAATGATGCAACTGCTCATGAGTTTTCAAAACAACTGTTAGAAATTGGTGGTGGCAAAATACTAATCGACAGTACCAACGGATTGACCACTTTACCGAACAATTTTTGTACAATTGCGCAATCTATTGATGAGTTGATTGAATGTGTTTTTCCGAATATTCTTCAGAATTACACAAATCATGATTGGTTGAGAGAACGCGCCATTTTTTCACCTAAGAATATTCATATCAATGCCATTAATTTTCAAATTCAAGCGAAACTGCCAGACGTAGCCAAGACATATAAATCAATTGACAGTGTTATGAATCAAGATGAGGCATAAATAAGGCCCAAGGCAAACACTTCACGTTTTTGGTGTCAATTTGGAAGAATCATTTTTTCCCATGGCCAACTTTATGTTGCTTGTTCCAGAGTCGGTACCTCCAACTGTTTATTTATTCATGCTCAAAATGGAAAAACAAAAAATATTCTTAATACTAACCCATATAGACCCACCATAGTAAAAGTACCCAATTCTTTTTTATTTTTTAGTTTTTACTCTTTGCTGATAAATATAATATTAACAATATATAATTTGGGTCATTTGGACTTTAAAATAGCTAGCAATTTAAAATATTTTTTTGTTGGAATAAATGCATTAAATAACCATTTTTTTTTCATTACTATGCCTACGTAGCGTAGCACGTACCGGGCCGCTAGTTGAATACAAAATGTCAAGACATCTAATTTTTATCGACTTAGGCTCGTAAAAGTTAATTATTAACTTCCTACAGAAAATAAAGAGTTTTCGAATAAGGGCTTAAAAACTTACCCAATCGGAAAACGTACGTCTCCGCTCAGAAGGTTCATCAGCTTCAAATCTTGAGTCAGCTTAATCTTGTATGATTTTAAAATCAAGATCCCTACATATTCTAAATTTCGTCTGGTTGATGCCCAATTCTTTACAACACTGTGGAATTGACTGATTTTAATCGTTTGCTACGTACGCACGCTCATGAACGGCAGCGATATTTTAGACACTTTGGCCAACCCTCTGTCACACTGCTACGTCAACATTACACAACGAATATGTAGGCTCAAATTTTGAGCGTCTACTAAGGCGAAAATTACGAGCGTAAATTAAAGTTAAAGTTGCCGTCACCGACTCCAAATTTGTACTTGCAACTTATAGGAACTATGTATGTATACATATGGCTAGTAGGTATTGCATTCGTAAACTATTTCGAACTCGAGATTTTAATCAAACATAATATAACGAATGTAGATAAGCCAAAAAAACTTTGTCCTCTGCCTGTCCTCGTCCCAACAGCCAAAACCATTGGGTGGATTGACCTCAAATTTGGAAAGAAATTAAGGTTTTAAGCCGACTCGCGTTAGGCTTTTTTCATTTTTGTTTAAACTAAAAATTACAGTAGTCCCCGTATAAATTTTTTGGTCAAAAATCGAAAATTCGAAATTTCTCAAAAACGAACTGATAGATTTTTTAATTAAACATATTTTTTTCGAAATTCGATATCTCTAAAATGGGCTGATATTTTCTTCCCATAGGAAGTTATTATAATCTGTCCGATTAGTCGTTCGTACGTCCGTACGTTCGCGAAGTTTTTTTTCGTCGTCCATAGCTCAAGAACCAGTAGAGATATCGACTTCAAATAAATTTTGGTTATACAGGTGATAATGAAGAAAGATGCAGAAAGGACTATCAAATAAATTGAGTGGGTGGTTTTTATACCATAGCAATTTAAAAAAAGGTGAACATTTTGGTTAACCTAAAATATCTGACGAATTAGACACTCTTGAGATTTGAATTCAATTTTAAATTATATTTTGTAATGTGATACCAAACAAGTATCCAATTAACGTTTTTTTTTTGTATAAATAAAAAAACTGAAAAAAAATGTCACCTCGAATATTTAACGAACAAAAAATTATTTGTTCTCCAAAATAGGTTTGTGCAACAAAGAATAACGTTTTTGACATCTGTTAAAATTTTGAGAAAAATCGAATTGACAGTTTTTTTTTTTATAAAAAATAATAAAATAAATAAATTGGGTGGCGCAACAGTCCGTAGAGAACCAGGGCCTAGTGACTTACAACTCTCAACCATTCCTGTGTGCGAGTAATGTTGTCAGGGATGGAGGGGACCTACAACTTATATGCCGAATCCGAACGGCTAATTTTGAGAAAGCACTTTTTCATGACAAGAATTACTCTTGGAGAATTTGTCAATTCCTCGCAAGAGGCAGTACCCGTGAAAACTCTTTTTTTTTAATTAAGGTGGCACAGGCAGGGATTGAACCCAAGACATCTCGCATGACAGTCCAACGCACTAACCATCATGCCACGGGTATGATAAAAAATAAAAAATAAAAACCTAAAAAAAACATTACTAAATGTTGGTAAAAATTAATTTTCGACTCAAAAATCTTTTTAAAAATTGCGGATTATGGCTTCGAATTGATTTTATCTTACAAAAAATATTGTTTTCAACATTCAGTAAAATTTTGAGAAAAATCGAATTGGCAGTTTTTTACAAAAATTAAAAACCTAAAAAAACATTGCTAAAAGTTGGTAAAAATTGATTTTCGACTTAAATATCTTTTTAAAAATTTGAGATAATGGCTTGAAATTAAATTTTTTTTATAAACATTATTGTTTTCAACATTCGGTAAAATTTTGAGAAAAATCAAATCAGCAGTTTTTTTTACAAAAATAAAAACCTAAAAAACATTGCTAAATGTTAGTAAAAATTTATTTTCGACTCAAATATCTTTTCAAAAATTTTAGATTATTTCTTCAAATTAATTTTGTCTTGTGAGAAATATTATTTCAACATTCAGCACAATTTTGAGATAAATCGAATCGACAGTTTTCTTACAAAAAATAAGAACCTAAAAAAAAACAATACTAAAACTTGGTAAAAATTTACTTTTGACTCAAATATCTTTTCAATTAATAAAAAATATTTGCTTTAAACTAATTTTATCTCACAAAAAATATTGTTTTCAACGTTCAGTAATTTATTTGTAAAATTTCAACTGTCTGTTTTTTTATAAAAAATTAAAATCTACACAAAATTGTACTCAAATTTGTTAAAAATGGATGTTCTGTTCTTGATATCTCGTAAAAAATAGAAGATATTGACTTCAAATTAATTTCATTCATCCAATTTGTATTTGTTTATATAATGAAGAAAAACTTTTAAGAAATGCTACTAAAATTAGTAAAAATTGGATTTCGACTAAAAATCTCGTTAACAAAAATAGATTTTGAAATCAAACTATTTTATTATATGCAAAATAATGTTGGTAATTTTGAAATTTTTAAGAATAATTCAACTGACAACAAAACACGAAAACCTACAAACTTTTAAGCAAGACAAACCGACAGACGGGATGGGAAGTTATCAGTGTGGGTCGCATCCGAGCCTCTTTTTTTTAAAGAAATTGAAATGTAAAACGTATTAATAAGCTCTAAATACATAACTGCATACTAAAAATATTTTTAAACTAAAACTGAAACGATTTTCTAATAAAAATTTTGAAAAATTATGGTTTTTTGAGAAATTAAAAAATTCATTTTTAAAATTTAAAAAAAAAAACAGAAAATAGTTTAAAATAGACTATTTGGATACATGAACAAGTTAGTGCGACCCAGTCGCGTATTTTATTTATAAAGTTGCAGACGTTGCTCGTTTGTCTACAATAATATTAATGTTGAGTGCACATAACTTTCAAAAATGTGTCTCTTGATGTCTTGAAATATATCCAAATCATTGATTCTTAAATGCTTTGTTAAAATACCTACTTGAACCATCTGTGTAATAGAAAGCAAAACTTCAGGAAAAACTTAATTTTTAAATTCCGTTGTCTTTAATTTTAGCACCACTGCCACTACCTCCATATGTACTTATTTAATCTAATAGCAACTGTAAGTAATTATTAAAAACGAATTTCCTCTATTTGAACAATAATTATCTGGCTGTTATCTGCTTAAAACTTGCTTCATTTTTTTTTCGAACCCAAAATCGTATTGTGCAAAAAACCCCCCAAAAATCAAACAAGCTTAATTACAACTTTAACAAACTTTCGTTACTAAAATATTCCAAATAATGATAGGTACGAGTTTCTACTTACTTTAGACATTAGAAAAATTCCAACAAAAATAAACTACTTCGAATTACCTACGAGTTTCCTTTCCTTTTGCTCCTTTGGGGGGGTTCTCTGGAGACAAAACTTCAAAAGTCCTTACACATCCACAACGACGTCTTCCACCCAGCCGGCCCTTTTCTTATCCTCTGAATGTGTTTTTCTCTTCTTCTCCCCTCTCTCGAGGGAAACATTACAAAACCGTCTTCAACGACCATCGTCGGTCGGTCTGGTTCATTGTTGCAAAACCAAGCAAACTTTTTTCTGTCGACGACGGACGTTTTAATAAGACTGAACTTTTTTGTTTTAATTCTCTTTCTCATTTTCATTTCAGGACTTTTCGGATCAATTGCCCGAGACAATTGACGACATTAACGGTACGTTAATATTTAAAAATGTATCCGCCGAGAATCGAGGCAACTACACCTGCATTGCCAGCAATACTCAAGGACAAATAAATGCCACCGTTAGCATAGCTGTGGTTGTGGCACCCAAGTTCTCTGTAGCACCCGACGGACCAATTCAGGCAACAGAAATGGGTGTTGCAAGTATCCATTGTCAGGCTATTGGCGATCCGAAACCCACTATTCAATGGGACAAGGACTTGAAGTATTTGAGTGAGAATAATACCGACAAGAACCGCTTTAAGTTTCTGGAGAACGGAACTTTGGAGATCACAGAAGTGCATTTGGATGATGAAGGTCGCTACGGGTGTACGATTGGCAATAGTGCTGGTTTGAAGCGTGAAGAGGTTCGATTTGTCGTCAAAGGTAGGTTTTGTTTACATATATATTTTTTTATTGAAACCATAAGTTGAAGAGTAAAATTTTATTTGTCTATTGCAGCAGTGGAGGGCTTCGCAACGGAGGAATCTTCCGATGGCTTCCTCATCACCCGAGCAGTACTGATTACAATGTCAGTGGCCTTTGCTTACATAATCCTCGTGGTGGGTCTGATGTTGTGGTGTCGCTACCGCCGACAGGCTCGCAAAGCCCGCCTCACCGAAGCCGGTAAGGACAACATCGAAACCGGAGAGGTAAATACCAAAATGGCCGAAATCGAACCATGTCTACCGGAAAATGGCAAATCCGATAAGAATTCAAAAACCAAGAAAATGAACGGCAACAACAATCCACGCGGCAGCGGCAATGAAGCACAAAAAAGCGACGACACTATATCGAGTGTAAATTCCAAGGGTTCCAAAAAATCACACGCCTTTGATCAATTAGCTTTGCCACGGTCCAGTCTATCCGAACTTATTCAAATCGGCCGTGGAGAATTCGGTGATGTGTTTGTAGGCAAAATAAAATCCTCACTGATAAAAATCAATGAAGCAAGCGAAAAGGACACAGATGAGCGACAAAGTGGAACACCGCCAAATATGGAGAAAAGACGCTCGAAAACTTCAATGGACGATATTGAGGAAATCAAGGAGGAGCAAGAATCTAACACAGAAGTTTCGGATGAATATAAATTGATACTGGTAAAGGCATTGAATAAAATCAAGGACGAAACAGCCTGTCAGGAGTTTAAAAGGCAAATCGAAATGTTTCGGGCTATATCACATAAGGGTGTTGTTAAGCTGTTTGGCCTGTGCCGGGAGAAGGATCCACACTATTTAGTGTTGGAATACACTGATTGGGTGAGTGTTTTTTTTTTGTATAGAGGTTAAGTTTATCTTATGTCATATATGTAAGTATACCTATACTTGCATGTGCTTTAACTTTAATGTCCCGATTCCGGTCCCGGTTCAGGGCTATTTAACTCAAAACAATTATGAAAACGGGGATAGCTTTGGCGTGTTTTCAATAAGAAAACTCGTTGAGCCGAGAAAATCATCATAAAAGAAAAACTCGTAGTCGTAGTCCCAGGAGAACCCATTACATTATTACCTAACTCCTACTTTTCTTCTAACTTTATATGTTACCCTGGTTTATTATAGTTTCGTAAACACTTTTCCAACACTTTGCAAACCATTTACATTTTCCTTCTATTTATTTTCGTCCTTTTTGTAGGGTGATTTGAAGCAATTTCTTTTGGCCACAGCTGGCAAGGCGAATACAGCAACTACTGCGTCTGGACAAAATGGAGCAAGTGGCGCAGTTGCCGGTTCAATACCACCCCTCAAGACTGGACAAATTCTAGCTGTAGCATATCAAATTGCCCGGGGAATGGATGCAATTTATCGTGCTCGCTATATTCACAAGTAAGTCTCGACTATGTAACATCAGATCGTTCCAACTCCCTCCTGACGACGCGACGACGACGACGACGACGGGTGCTGATTCAAGCAATCTCATCGTCTAAAGTCTGAAAGGGGGGGAACGGGGAACGTTAATTTATTTTGTATCTTTTGTATATAGTTTTGGAGATTAAGGGTTTATATTCATTTGCATGGATGGAATGATTGTTCTGTTTGCTTTAAAAAATTAATTTCAATTAATCGATTTATTATTATTATATTTATACTTATATTTATTTGTTTGTTTTCTCTTTCGTTCTTCGTTCTTCTTTTACACAGGGATTTAGCTACCCGTAACTGTATAATCTCCAGTGATTTCATTGTTAAAGTTTCATATCCAGGATTATCGAAGGATAAATACAATCGGGAATATTTTAAACATCGAAATACATTACTTCCGATACGTTGGTTAGCACCTGAATGCATCCAGGAGGATGAATTTACAACGAAGAGTGATATCTATGCCTATGGGGTTGTTGTCTGGGAATTGTTTAATCAAGCGACAAAACTGCCATTCGAAGAATTTAGTAATGAGGAATATTTACAAAAGAGTTCTGGTGGCAGTTTGAAATGGGATGTGGCCGAAGGTACACCGGAGGTTCTTAAGGAAATTATGGTAAGTGCAATGGTTTTTCTGTATTTGTTATTGTAAAATAGTGGTAGACAGAAATCAATACTTGATTTCGAACTCAGAGATTAAACCATTATCTAAAGTCTAAACCTTTAAGGGTACAGTGATGTTATCGTTAAAGTAATGTAAATTTCACCCAATTAATATATACAATTAGGCCAGTTTAATGGCCCATTGTGATACCACATGAATCGTGAGGCTTTCTTCTAAGCTCAATGAAACCAGTCAGACTGATTATGTTAATATGATGGAGATCGTTTAGATCGTTACAGAAGAATTGTTCTAGGTAATTCTTGCGTTTTTGGGCTAGAGCAGTGCATGTACACAGGAAGTGAAGAACTGTTTCCTACTCTTCCTCATCTATACAGCTTCTGCAAAATTCCGCGTGGCGTGCTTTGCTATTAGACAGTGCCCGGTTATGACGATTATCGAGCTTACAAGCGAACTCTTAACGTTCAGAGATGTTATTGCACATTTAATTGCAGATGTGTCCACGTTGTTAAAAGCATCTTCCATGTCAAAAAAAAAAACGAACAATGTGGACTCCCTATGATGAAGGAAATATTCTATGGTGCGTACTAATGTGTGTAATGCCGTTTCCACCGATTTGCCTTTACAGTAGACATTTTGAGACATAGACAGAAGTCTTGTATCAATTCTTGTCCTTAAATGGACATCAATCAATCTTTCTAAGGTCTTAAGAAGGAATGATGATAGTCTTATAGGTCGTAAATCTTTGGTGTTGACTTGCGAGCATTTTCCTGCTTTGGGCATAAAAACAACTTTCACTTCTCTCCATGCCGAGGGAATATGGATTAGATATAAACAGATGTCAAAAATTGCCTCAAGTATTGGTGCAAATATGTCTGAGGCTTTTTTTAATTCGGGTGGTATTATGCTATATGGTCCTGTAGATTTAAATAGTTCGAAGCTGTTGAGAGCCCAGTGTAGCTTGTCTCTTGTGATCAGACCTTGTGGATATGTTACATTGGAACTTGAACGAATTTGATTGTTAGAAGTTGCGGTTAGAGAGCTACCAGGAAAGTGAGTATCCAGTACGTTCAGCGATTTTTCGCTTGAAATTGTGCAGGAGCATTTTTGCATTTTTCAGTCAGCTTGGCATCCGCATGTAATATCGCTTAGATTTCCTTAGTGCCTTGTTATAACTTCTTAGGGATTCTTTGAAAGAATCCCAGTGAGAAGCTAGTCTTGTGGATTTAGCTCTGTTAAAGAGTTTCCTACATTCTCTTGTGAGCGAGTCTAGCTCTGAGGCCCACCATTGTAGTTTCCTCTTAAGAGTAAAAGCAATTTCTAACGATCTATTCTTAGCAAAGGTGAGGTCATTCACTTAATTATAAAGTTCAAAAGCGTTAGAAGAAAGATTAAATAGTGCCGGTTTTATAAAACTTTGTAGTCAGTTTTCCCATAACTTCGAAACATAAATGGACTAGGGTTTTCATCCACATTGATATTGAATTGGATATTTCTAAGATCAAAGAACTATAGTGCTCTTTGAATACTTTCCAGCCATTAATAATGGAAAATAATATTAGCCAAAGATCGATTGTGAAGTAAAGGGTGTTTTTTGTGGATATTTGGTTTTCAATCTTGCAATTCTTTTTTCGCAGTTAGTTTTTTTAACATCTGTCACTTGAGTTTGGTTTATCATTTCATAATGAATAGTAGATAATGGTTCAGTTCTCGTGACGCATCGTGCACTGCTTCCAATATTCGGGCGACATAATCGCCCAGCAGAGTCGGTAATTCGAGCAACCATGGATCGGTTTCCCACCATCGGAAAAGACCCAACAATTTAAGCTCAGCTTATCCACTTTGTGAAAGAGTTTTCGAAATTTTGCGGGTTTAACAAATCCAATTTGTACAAAAATTGAAGCCGAATAGCTATCAAGTGCGTCTAACGTTCACTAAATTGGTCCAAAACGATATGGCCACTGATCCCGATTTTCAAAAGGAAATTTTGTTCAGCCATGAAGCTCATTTTTGGTTAAACGGGTACGTTAGGCATTCAGCGTTGTTGAGACATAGTTACATCCTCAAAAAAAGTCACTGTTTAATGTGCTCTTTGGGCGGAGCGGAGGGAATCATGGTCCACATTTTTTCAAAAATGAAGACGTCCTTAATTTTACAATCAATGGGAACGCTATAGAGCCGTGATTTATTACAAACAAGATGGCGCTGTATGCCAGAAAACGGAAAACGGAACAATCAATTTATTTAAGGAAACGCACATAACCTCACGGCACGTTATGACCCTGTGGCATAGCCTCCAGGATTATGCGATTTAACACTGCTGGACAATTTTTTGTAGGGTTCTGTCACGCAGGTAAACCCAAAACAATTGACACCTTTTAAGAGAATATTTGAGCCGTTATTTCTGAAATAGAAAATTTGAGCTCTCGTAGGTCACTCGACCGAAATAATTTTTAAACATAGGTAATGGTAAATCCTTACTTTTATAATAAAGCTAAATTATTGCCCTTAATATTAAATTATATGTATGTAAGTGTTTTATTTTTTCTTGAAACCCACTTGTTTAAAAAAAAAACATGAATTACAAAATTTTAGTGGCTAATTTTGATCACCTCTTCGAGAAAAAACATGGACATGAAATTTTTCTTGTTAAATTTCGATTGTTTCGTTCTCCGTCATGTTCAAGTATCTTCCTAAATCCGTCCGAAAAATTATATTTCATAGCTTGGTAGCGTATAATCCATTCATCGTTACAGTTCCACCAGCCTCGTTTTCGAATAAGTATAAGTCCAATCATGCCGCTAGGCTCTAGCTCATTAACCACCAAAAACAATGACATGCTGATGACAAAAGGGTTTTTTAACAATCAATCTTGGACTTTCCGAGTCCCAATTGTAACAATTGTAGCCTGCGGGGTGAAAATAGGTCTCATTACTGTGGATAACATTTTGATACATTTCAAGGTCCTAGCGAAGACACGATTTTGCTGGTGATCGACCGGCTTCAGTTCTTATTGTAACTAAACTCTAAAATCTTCAGACCGAAGTTTTAATGCGTTCCCATTAAATTAATTAGGAAGTTTCAACAACAAGATGACAACATTAGATGTGATTGCTGCTCTAATTACGAGAGACTTAAAATGAAACTTTTTTAAACACACATATAATGTTGAACGCTTTATCCATTCATATAGTGAATTGTCAAAACAGAAGAAATGACATCAAATTGAACAGATTTCATCTCTATCAACTGTCAAAGTATTTTACGAGAATATCAATTTATTAAACTATTAAAATTATTTTCATTAACATTTATAAATAATTTGTAATTAATTTACTATTTTACAGGCATCGTGTTGGAATCAAAATCCAAAAGACCGTCCATCATTTAGTCAACTTTGTACGGCATTAAGTAAAGCAATGCAATCCAGTGATAATTAATTTTAATCGTTGTAACTTTAAATTTTGTTTTATTATTTAAAATTTAAAAAAAATGTAATTATTATGAAAAAAAAACAGAAAATCGAAGCAAAAATACTAGAAAAAAAATTATACTTTTTTGTTTATATTATTATTTATTTATCATTTTTAATATGTAAGAAATTCTCCAGTAATAATTTTTAAAATTTAATTTCTTTCCTTAAATTAAGAAAATTATAATAATAACATTAATAATAGCAGCAGCTGCCCACCCATGACAAAGAACTGAACAAAAAAGTAAAACATTTTTTTTTAAAAATCTTAATTTTTATATTCTTACAATAATAAAAATAATAAATAATACTTTTTTTATTTAAATAAAAAAACAAATTCTAGCTACAAGTCATTGCCAATTTTTACGGAGACATTTTTTGTATTGATTTATAAGTAATAAAAAATAAAGAAAAAAACAAAATATTGAAAAATAAAAATCCATCTAGCTTTCTTGTTATAAAATAAAACGAAATTAAATATATTAACTTAAGAGGGGTGAAAACATATTAATTTAAATATTTTTAACTCATAGTTTTGTAGAATGTAAATTTTATAATATTTTTTTTTTATTTTTAAACAAAATGATGATGGTATTTTTATAATGTTGTCTTCTTAATACAAAACTTGTCTTACCAATAATTATTTTTTATTTAAGAATATTAATTTTAAAATTAAGAAATTAAAATAATATAATACATAGTTATTTTAAGAATTATTATTAATAATTAAAAAAAAAAACAGTATTAGGCTAGAGCTATAGACGGTTAAATTTAAAATTAAAACCGTATGCCATTGTCAAAAAATAAAAGTCTTCTTATCGACGGTTTATATATATAAATAGAAATAAAATTTAAAGAAAATAAAAATAAGAATTTAAAGTAAGTAATGTAATATATGATGAACGAATTATTATTTAAGTATTTAAAGTTGTAAGTACATAGCTCTTAAGCTATTTAAGGAAAAAATACTTATTTTGTTTGTTTTATTTTTATTAATTTTATATTTTTCAATTTTAGGATTCTTAAATGTAAAGAAAAATAAAACAGTTAAAAAAGAATAAAAAATAAAATAAGCTGTACTATATTATATTGTACATCATTTCAATAAATTTATTAAAACTACTTTCAACTTATTTCATTTTATTGTAATGCTTTTTTAACTCTTGGTCAAATGATTGGACAAATTATTCCGACATTTCTTAGGGAGTTTTTTTACGGTAAGAAATTTTCTTGATATGTACATTTATCTACTGAGGACAACTCTGATTATTACGTTATTGTTAAAAATAAAAATATTTTTCTAAGGTTTCTATATTTCAATTCTAAAACAGTGCTTGGTTTTAAATTATTAAGGAGAATGTTAAAAACCGCCTAACATCAAATTTAAAAAAAAAAAGGTAATTTTCGAAATTTGGAAATGTTTAAATTTTGGAAATAAATCTTACTTCTTCTCACTCAACGCTAATATTTTTACATTTTGTAGTGTTTTTAGATTTATTTCGAAAAATTAGTAGTATTGAAATGAATCCGGGTATATTTTAACTTTTTTTAATAAAAGTTGAGTTTTCTCTTAGCTTTGTTTTTTACAAGTACTTTTTATAAGCAATTTATATACCTTAAATGAAAAAAGCGCCCCGTGTTTGAAAAACATTATTAAAAAGTACAAAATGTATGTTTCCTTATTTTTTTGTTAAGTGTCTATCAATAGGCACGTATCTTATTAGAAATAGGTTATTTTTGTAATTGGTATAAATCATTGTACCTTAAAACATTTTATCTATGAAGGAGCACAAAACTGTCTTCACCTTGAAAAAATTACAGTTAACCAAATTGTTATTAAGCAAATGGAAATAATACGATCATTGTCATGTGCGTTTTTCTCACATTAGAAACATCGAGTTTAAGGTTTCAGGATATTTTATATAGTGCATGTAATTTATGGAAAGGTCTTTCACTACAATTATGTATGGAATCGTTCAAATGCCCTCAGCGGTTTCGTGTGTAAAACTGAAGTAACCTAATTTCCATGACTCTAACTGAGTTTAACCGATGGCGTAGGTTATTTTTCGAATAACAAATCCCACAGGAAAAAGTGTAAGGAAGTCAAATCGGACAATCTCAATGGCCAACTCCCATTAACTCTACTTAGAATGATCATGCCTTTGGATCCCTCAGCAGAATTTTCAATGTAGTGTTTATTGTGAGGAACGTAGCCCACCGTCCGTCATGTTGAGTCGATGTCGTTGAGTCCATAACTTCTTACTTCAGTTATTTAAACTAGTCAATTTTAAAAGCATAACCCAAATCCTTGGTTAAGTAAAAAGTCAAAAAATTGCATCTTAGGTATTGATTTGGTTTAATGTATGTAGAGTCGAAGGCGGGACACATTGAATTCTGTTTCAACCCTAAATCAATAACGTTATTATCCTTTTATCTATCTCCAAATTCTTTTGCTATTTGCTTCTTTAAAATAATCTTTGAAGCCACTTACGTTTAGTTTACCTGACTATTAAAATATTAAAATCTTTCTTTTTTGCGAACCAGCCGTCAAGCAGTAAAGAACAAGCAGTTTACTTATAATATTTACTTACATACGTACTTACTAATACAATTTCTTTTTTTTAATCAACTTTCTTATATTAATTAAACGAATTTCTAATAAATATTAAATTGTAATGAATTAATAAATTCATCGCTCTTTTATTTTCCTACATATTTGGGGGCTCAACTAACTTATTTAATTAGTCTTTCAGTTGATTATGCTTAATAAGTTGACCGTCGAACAATTAAAAGTAAAATTATTTAGTTTATCGTTGGACACAAGAGGTAACAAAGCTACATTGATTGCTCGTTTAAGAAGGCACACAAAAAATAAAGAAGACGATTCAGAGAGTTCAGAAAGTTTAGAAGACGGGTACGAAGACGCAGAAGAATTAACAAGAGAAGTAATCATGCCAGTGAACGATGCAAAAACTGAAGGTGAGGAAGCGAGTACATCATGTCGAATTTCTATGAAAGACATAGACAACTTGGTTTCAAAGTTCAGCGGAGACGATAATCTCTCAGTAAAATCGTGGTTTAAAGAATTCGAAGAACTCTCTAAATTGATGCAATGGTGTGACATAGAGAAATATATAATTGGGAAAAAACAGTTAAGAGGATCCGCACAAAGCTTTATGAGAACATGTGTGTGCACCTCGTATGAAGATTTCAAAGCTAAGCTCAGCAGTGAATTCGAGTCAAAAGTGTGCAAAGCTGACGTTTATAATCAATTACAACGTCGAAGAATGCAAAAAAACGAAAAATTCCGCGAATATATTTATAAAATGCAAGAAATAAGCCAATTGGCAGACGTTGACGAAAAGTCTTTAATTTTTTACATTATAAATGGTATTCCAGGTCGCGAAGAGCATAAAGTATTGTTATATAACGCAAAAACAATTTCTGAGTTAAAAGAGCTTTACGAAATACACGAAAAATATAAATACAAAATAAGCGGTACAAGTTTTGGCGGTTTCGGCAGTAGCAGTGGGAGCAGCAGCAGTTTCGGTGGCAGCAGCAGCAACAACAGAAGCTCAAGACCTCAAAATCAATCATTCTTAGAGAAGAACAACGGCAGGAGCTCTTCAGCGCATTGTTTCAATTGTGGAGCTAGAGATCATCAGAGAAAAGATTGTAAAGAAGAAACGAAGTGCTTTAAGTGCAATGGAAAAGACCATATGTCTAACACGTGTACTAAAAATGCAGGTTACGTACGAAAAGAAACTTATTCAATATCAGTGCCAAATTGCAAAACTATTTTAAATTTCTTAGTAAAAGGTGAGTTCTTATTTAAAGAAGAAAAAGGTTATGAACTTTTAGTAGTTCCACGTACTATGGAAAAGGAAATTATTAAATTAAAACACGAACAAGGTCATTTTGGTGTTACTAAAACATTCGCTTTAATTTCACAAGAATTTTACATCCCAAGGTTAAGACAAAAGATCCAGAGTTGCATAGATAGCTGTGTTAAGTGTATTTTTGCTAATCGCAAATGTGGAAAACAAGAAGGTTACATAGAACAACTAGATAAAGGAGGAAAGCCTCTTGACATTCTCCACTTGGATCATATAGGTCCTATTGACATTACACAAAAACAGTACAAGTACATTTTAACAGCTATAGATGGATTTTCGAAGTACACATGGATTTTCCCTACCAAAACTGTAGCAGCAGATGAAACGCTAAGAAGACTGAAGGAGCAGCAACAAGTGTTCGGTAACCCTCGTCGTATTATCACCGATCGTGGAAGTGCTTTCACCTCAGAAGTTTTTAAGAGTTACTGCAGAGATGAGAACATCGAACATATTCTGATCACGACTGGTATGCCCAGAAGTAACGGCCAAGCTGAAAGAGCAAATCGTGTTATTTTGGAAGTTCTCAAAAGATTATCAGCCGCATCACCAGAAAAATGGTACAAATTTGTTGGAAGCGTATACAAATCGCCATAAATAGTACCTACCATCGTTCTATTAATCGAACACCGTTCGAGGTTTTATTTGGAGTACCCATCCGCAAAAAAGAAGATCTGGAGATCAGAGAACTAATCCAACAAGAATTTACAAACAATTTCTGTGACAACAGAGAGCAGATTCGATTAGACGTTCGTCAACATATTGAAAAAATTTAAGCCGAAAACAAAATAACATTTAACAAGAAACGAAAAATACCACAAGAATACGCCATCGGAGACATTGTTGCAATTAAAAGGACACAATTTGTAATTGGTAACAAATTAGCTTCTCTCTTTCTAGGACCTTACGAAGTGACATCCAAAGGTAGAGGCAATAGGTATTCAGTGAAAAAGTGTTCACCATCTTCAGAGGGTCCAAACATAACAAGAACCAGTTGCGAGTTTATGAAGCCTTGGACTAATGGCAATGAAGACTTATCATCGTCCGAGTCGAACGATTAGCAGGATGGCCGGGTGTAGAGTCGAAGGCGGACACATTGCATTCTGTTTCAACCCTAAATCAATAACGTTGTTATCTTTTTATCTATCTCCAAATTCTTTTGTTATTTGCTTCTTTAAAATAATCTTTGAAGCCACTTACGTTTAGTTTACCTGACTATTAAAATATTAAAATCTTTCTTTTTTGCGAACCAGCCGTCAAGCAGTAAAGAACAAGCAGTTTACTTATAATATTTACTTACATACGTACTTACTAATACAATTTCTTTTTTTTAATCAACTTTCTTATACTAATTAAACGAATTTCTAATAAATATTAAATTGTAATGAATTAATAAATTCATCGCTCTTTTATTTTCCTACATGTATGGTTCAATTTGGGCCATAATAAATTAGTTATCATGGCTATGTAGCGCTCGCTGTTGACGGTGACCGCCTCACTAACGTGCGTTGTTTTAAAAAAAATATGGACCAATTACGCCGTTGGTCGGCCCAAAATCCACACCAAACGGTAACGTTTTGAGGATGCATTATCACCTGGTGAACCTCGCGTGGGTTGGTGTCGTCCCATATACGGCAGTTTTGCTTTCATTCATCTAAAAATTCGCCTCGTCACTAAAGATGATTTTTTGGCCAAAATTGGGACCTCTTCCAAACGATTCGAAGCCCAGTCAGCTAACAAACGGCGTTGTCTATGGTCATGAACTTTGAGCTCCTGGTTCAGTTGGATCTGTACGTGTATAGGCCCAAAGCAAAATTCGCCAAGTTGAAGTCTGTGAAAGGCCGAGTTCTTGTGCACGGTGAGGAATAGACTGCTTCGGGTTCTGCTGTACACTTTTACGGACCGTGGCGATGTTCTCGGTCGATCTTACTGTTGTGTATAGTTCCTTAAACGTATGGGTGTTGGCTGATTGTTTACTGAACCGGTCGTCTGAAATTTGGCCACGAAACTTTGAAGAGTTTGAAGGGCCAGCACGTCTAACATAAAATGAACGCAATGCGTTACCGAACACTCATGATGATAAATCATTTGAAAGTGCTGTTCAATCGTGTAACTTGCCATGATGATTTTGCATAAACAACTGAATAATAAACAAAAGATTTGACAGATGTCACCAAAACAAAATGGCCGCCACGGGACGCCAAAATCTATACCCGCGCCAATTGAAAAACCCTTTATAATCCTTTCTAGCAATATAACTTTATATTGTTTTGGACAACAACTTTTTGAATAAAATTAAAACATTAAGTTAAAAAATTAATTGTTCACCATTTAGTTAGTAAAAAAAAAAACAAATTAAGATAATATTAAAAGATATCCTTTTAGATTTGTGATATTAATAATTATTTTATGTTGCAGCAAAAGTTGATATAAGCCAATGTAGGCCCTATTAAGCCTTTATATGTCTTTCACTTCTAAAGAATTGCAGTTCTTACAAAATTTTGCTGCAAATTTCTTTAGAAAATTATAAAGGGTGATTTTTTAAAAGCTATAGGAAAGTTTTTCAAAAAAAACACATAAAATTCAGAAAAATGCATGAAATCTTTTTTTGAATCGATAGGACGGTCCATATATCATGCAAATGTTGACCTTGACTGCGCCTCAAATAGTCCATCCGCTTGGTCCAATTTTTGCATACTCTTTCCAACATTTCGGCCGGTTTCTCACGAATAAATGCTTCAATGTTGTCTTTCAATGCTTCAATTGAAGCGGGCTTGTCTGTATAGACATGAGCTTTAAAATTGCCCAAAAAAAATAGTCTAAAGGCATTAAATCGCACGATCTAGGCGGCCAATTGACCGGTCCCGAACCTGAAATAAAATGTTCACCGAACTCTCCTCTCAATATGGCATGTGGCACCGTTTTGTTGAAACCCCATGCCATGCAAGTCAAGATCTTGCATTTTGGGCAAAAAAAAGTTGGATATCATCTCACGGTAGCGCTCACAATTACGTTACGATTCGCATTATCTTTGAAGAAGTACGGTCCAATGATGCCACCAGCCCATAAACCGCACCAAACTGTGACTTTTTCTATGGATGCATTGGTAGCTCTTGCAATGCTTCTGACTGATATTCACTCCAAAATCGACAATTCTGCTTATTTACGTACCCATTGAGCCAAAAATGAACTTCGTCGCTGAACACAATTTTTCGGTAAAAAAGTGGATATTCGACCAACTTCCCAAGAGCCCATTATCCAAAAATTTTACGTTGAAGTAGGTCGTTCGGCTTCAATTCTTGCTGTATTTTGAAAGGCATCACACCTAAATCCTTGCGCAAAATTTTCCACGTTGTTGAGTAACAGAGGCCCAATTGCTGCTAACGGCGACGAATCGATAATTGATGGTCATCATTAACACTGGCCGATATAGCTGCGATGTTTTCTTCATTTTGCACTCTACGTAAGCGTGTTGGTGGTTTAATGTCCAGCAATGTAAATTTGGTGCGAAATTTAGTCACAATAGCCCGAATAGCCGCTTCAGTGGGTCGACTAAACTGACCATAAAATGGAAGAAGCGCGCGATGAACTTTCTTAACAGAGTACGTATTTTGATAATAAAATTCAATAATTTGCAAGCGTTGTTCGTTTGTAAGACTGAAGATGTTTGACAGTAAAACAAAACATGAAACATGCGTCAGCTGTTTAAACCAGTGAGTGGTGTCAAAAAGATAATAGCTAAAAAATCACCCTTTATAAAAATATCTTATTTTTGTTTTCCAAATAATGGAAAGAAAAGTTTTAGCCGCTTCAGAGACAGTAAGGCTACTGGATTAAAATCTACATTATGTAAGGAATTAAATAGTCTGTTTGAATTTCTAGGTCAATGTCGATATTGTTTATTATGTTTCTAAGAAACAAAGCAACTCTTTTCCAGTTATTGCACTGCATTAGACGTAGTGTGCCAATTCTTTCACGAATATATCAAGAGGGGCTAGCGAGAGAAATGTCACTAGGGCTGCAGTTGGTTTGGTGGTGGTCCTCTTAGCATGTTCTCTGAATGTTTTCCATATTTTTAAGATTGGTGACCTTACTGGCCACCATACCAAAAATGCGTATGTCAATATTGGCCTTACAATGGCTTTGTACATCCACAGACTTCTACTTAATTTGGTAAAAATTGGTTTAAGATTTAAAATCGCGAGAATAAGAAGAGATACTGAAATCAAATTGATGAAATATATTGTTGTTACTTTAAGTATATTTTTTAGACAATTGACAACTTTTTTACAAATCACAAAAACCTACAAAAACAACTAAAAACTGATAAAAAAAGGTTTTCGGCTCAAGAATTATTAGAGCAAGAGCGATATTGACTTCAAACTTTTTTGTATCTTATATACTCAAAATAGTGTAGTAGTACCAGTGGGTTGATGGTAAGTGCATCAGACTGTCATTCTAGAGGTCTTGGGTTCAATCCCTGCTTGTTCATCTTAAGTTTTTTTTTCACAGATACTGCCTTTTGCAAGGAATTGACAAATCCTCCAAGAGTAATTCTTGTCATGAAAAGTGCTTTCTCAAACTAGCCGTTCGGATTCGGCAGTACTCAACGGACTGTTGCGCTACCCAATAAAATAAATTAACAAAATATTGTTATTTATATTTTTTTTAAACTTTTAGAAATATCGACAGTCGGGTACGGATGGGAAGTTATCAGAGTGGGTTTACTACTACACTATATAAAGTCACGAAAATACGATTCAAACACACTGGACAAATTCCTACCCATTCGAAAAACAACCAATACTCGTATCCCTACGACCTATTCATCCCTAATACCTTTGTATATATCGGGTGATTTTTTAAGAGCTTGAGAACTTTTTTAAAAAAAAAAACGCATAAAATTTGCAAAATCTCATCGATTCTTTATTTGAAACGTTAGATTGGTCCATGACATTTACTTTTTGAAGATAATTTCATTTAAATGTTGACCGCGGCTGCGTCTTAGGTGGTCCATTCGGAAAGTCCAATTTTGGGTAACTTTTTCGAGCATTTCGGCCGGAATAGCCCGAATTTCTTCGGAAATGTTGTCTTCCAAAGCTGGAATAGTTGCTGGCTTATTTGTGTAGACTTTAGACTTGACGTAGCCCCACAAAAAATAGTCTAAAGGCGTCAAATCGCATGATCTTGGTGACCAACTTACCGGTCCATTCCTTGAGATGAATTGTTCTCCGAAGTTTTCCCTCAAAATGGCCATAGAATTGCGAGCTGTGTGGCATGTAGCGCCATCTTGTTGAAACCACATGTCAACCAAGTTCAGTTCTTCCATTTTTGGCAACAAAAAGTTTGTAAGCATTGAACGATAGCGATCGCCATTCACCGTAACGTTGCGTCCAACAGCATCTTTGAAAAAATACGGTCCAATGATTCCACCAGCGTACAAACCACACCAAACAGTGCATTTTTCGGGATGCATGGGCAGTTCTTGAACGGCTTCTGGTTGCTCTTCACTCCAAATGCGGCAATTTTGCTTATTTACGTAGCCATTCAACCAGAAATGAGCCTCATCGC
Organism: Eupeodes latifasciatus; assembly: GCA_920104205.1. Lineage (NCBI taxonomy): Eukaryota > Metazoa > Arthropoda > Insecta > Diptera > Syrphidae > Eupeodes > Eupeodes latifasciatus. Next base: position 69,658,728 of record OV049924.1, on the reverse strand, counting down.
TGAACAAAATTTGTCGATAAAAAAGCGGATTTTCTGCCAACTTTTCTAGGGCCCATTCACTGAAAATTCGACGTTGTGGCAGATGATTTGCAAGCGTTGCTCGTTAGTAAGTCTATTCATGATGAAATGTCAAAGCATACTGAGCATCTTTCTCTTTGACACCATGTCTGAAATCCCGCGTGATCTGTCAAATACTAATGCATGAAAATCCTAACCTCAAAAAAATCACCCGATATAATCTATAGTACTCTTATGGAACACGAATTTTTAGTTCATTGACGACAGACAGGCGGCGCTCGGAGTACTGAAAATTTGTTGTGCAGATTTTAGAAATTAAAACAAAAAAGAGTTGAGGAAAAGAGGGTTTTATTATTTTCTCTCTTGTTAGAAATGAAGAGAGTAAGTGAGGCAACAAAATAATACAGTTGCTTATGTTTTTTTTTGTGTGTTGTCATGGAGATATTCCTATGTATTGAACTATGTAGGTTTTGTTTTTGTTGCATTTGATTTCAAATTTATAAAATCTAAAATAATTGAAATTTCTTTTCACAATTTATTTAAAAATTGGCAACAGATTTTTGTAGTTTTTTTTTGCATTTTTTTGGAAAGAAATAATACGGTAGGTAGGGAAATTCAATTTTGAGTCAGATATGTATGTATGTAGGGAGGTAGGTACAATTTTTGTTACTCGTAAGTTGTTGGATATGTATTTAGGTACAAATTTGAAAACACTAATTAGATAGTGTTTACAAATTTGTACCTATGCACATGTAGGTATAGGTATAGCTTCATTTTTATCATAGGTTATTCGTATTTGGTATTCTATTGTAATATAATATATAGAAAAAACTGTAGGTTGACTTTTTCTAAAAATTTTAACAAATGTTATCAACAGTACCTATCTTGTATTAAATAAATTAAATTTGAAGGCAATAGCTTTGTATATAGAGTGGATTATATTATATATACAAAGGCAATAGTTTCAACTGTCCTCGAAATATTCGAGTAAAAAGTCATTACTAACCAATTGTTAGTTGTTGTTTTTTAGTTTTGTTGAAAAAAGTGTCAATTGGATTTTTTTTAATTTTATCTGATGTTAGAAGCAATTAGTTTCATTTTTGAAAATCAATCAATTTTTACCAATTTTCGTCAATGTTATTTTTATTTCTTCAAAAACGCATAATATTTTCCCTTCTTGTCTGTCGATTTGTCTTGCTCAAAACTTTAACAAAACATTCATAACAATATTTTTGTGTGAGATAAATAATTTGAAGGGTATCAGTTTTTTGTTGTTTTTGTAGGTTGTTTTGTGTTTTCTTAAAAACTTGTCAGTTGATTTTTTTAAAATATTAACTTAAAATTTCCTACAATATTTTGCTTTAGTTAAATGGTAGATGTGTGTATGTTTGTTTAAACATTTTACATTTTAAGCTAAATATGAGAGTAAAAAGAGTTTGTGTTATATGTTACGATATACAAAAATTTCACAATTTTATTAATTAAAAAAGAGGCTGGGATGCGACCCACACTGATAATTTCCCATCCCGTCTATCGATTTTGCTTAAAAGTTTGTCTATATGTATAAATTTTTACCAAATTTGCGTATTTTTTTCTGAAGATTTTATTTTTTTTTATGAAAAAACGGACTGTTGGATTTTTATAAAAAAATTACTGATTATCGAAAACAATATTTTCTGTGAAATAAAATAAGTTAGAAGCCAATATTTTTAATTTTTGAAAGCTATTTGAGTCGAAAGTAAATTTTTACCAAGTTTTAGTATTAATTTTTTTAGGATTTTACTTTCTCAAAATTGTATCGAATGTTGAAAACAATATTTCTTATAAGATAAAATTAGATGGAAGCCAATGTCTTAAATTTTTGAAAAGATTTTTGAGTCGAAAATCAATTTTTATCAACTTTTGTTAAATTATTTTTTAGGTTTTTAATTTTTTGTAAAAAAACTGTCAATTCGATTTTTCTCAAAATTTTATGAGATGTCAAAAACATTATTCTTCGTTGCACAAAATTGTTTTGGAGATGAAATTGTATGTATTGTGTAGTCGAAGATCAATTTTTAACTGTATTTTTCAAAGTTTTTATTTACTATAAAATTAAAATTATGATTGGATTTTTCTAAGAACATTAACTTACTTAAATTTGGCAAAGAATGAAATAATTTTGAAGTCAATACCTTCATTTATTCGAATCGAACATCAGTTTTTACCAATTTTGCGTGTATTTTTGCTATACTCCTATTTTTTATAAAAATCACTCAATTTGAGTTTTCTAAAAATGTTTTGTAAATATTAAAAACATTAAGCATTTTCTATAAAATAAAACTAGTTTGAAGAATATAGAATATTTGTTGCCAAGATATTAAATTTTCAATCAACTTTTACCAACTTTTTTTTAGGTTTTTATTTTTTGTAAAGATTTGTGTCCAAATGTCAAAAACGTTATTCTTCGTTGTATAAAATTATTCTGGAGATAATACCATTTTTTATTCGTAAAACATTCGAAGTGACAAATATATTTTTTGAATTAGTTGATTTTTTTTTTTGCAAAATTATACTAATTGAAGTCGCTAGTGTAATTGGTTTGTGAGATATTTGAGGCCAACCAAATTTTCACTTTCACACACCAACTCAATATTTTTGAAAGTCTTTTCTACATCTTTTGATGTTATTATCTGTAAAACAAAATTAATTTAAAGACGATATCTTTACTGGTTCTTCAGATATGGACGACGAAAAATGGTATCCCGAACGTACGGCCGGCCGTACAAACGTACGTTCACACGCACACACAGACGTCTCTCTAAAAAAATTTATTTGAGATTCTAGGGTACATGTAACGTCGAGAAATGTCAAAATTTTCATTTCGACAAATTGTACTTCCTATGGGAAGTTAACTATTCAAATTAAAAAAATAACATAATATACATTAATGTGGCACAGTTTTTTTACTCAAGTGGATCATTTCATTTTTTTGAAGTGAACTTGATGCTCTTAATTCTGAATTTTAAGTTAATTATATTTTTATATTAAATAACATTTTTTGTTAAAAAATGTTTTTAAAAATATTTGGAAACAAACATGTTTTACTCCAAAAATGTTATTTGTGAAATATTATATGCACCTACTACCTTTTTGTTTTGAAAATAGGCAATCGGCTAACCGGCAACAGTTCAAAATTTAAATTTGTATTGGTATTTGACTTATTGGTATTTGTCTTTATTATTGCTTTATACATAAATAAATAAACAAAAAAATGTCTCTTTATTGTCCCCTCCAACCATAGCTACTTTTGTTTTCATTCTTCTCTTTTTGTATTATCAAATTGTCTCTTAATTTCCTCAATTAAAATTCTGCACAAACTTTGCAGATTTAATTCATTGACGTTAGGCCAGACGTCGCTTCGTTCGTTCCTCTTCATAATTGTACTATTCCAATTCATATACAAAGCTAATACTTCACCAAAAGGTCAATCAAAGTTGATGAATTCATATGGGTAGGTTCTGTTGTTTCCTCAAAATTTGCATAATTTGATTAAGTAACTTCATGCATTAAACTGACAAAATCAACTTAAAATATGACCTAAGCAATTTCTCCAAAAAAATTCTAACACTTTCTACTAAAACTGTCACACGTCCCTATCCCAATATTTTTCAACACAATTTTGTTAACACCACCCCAGTAAAAAAATTACTAGCACGATTTCACATGACAACGTTTATCCCGATTCATCCTTAAAAAAAAAATAAAAAATAAAACCACTTCTTTAGCTTCCATTCCACAAGAATCGCAAGTCATCAAAAATAAAAAAAAACAAATTCTTGCTGAATAATGATAACATTTTGTTTATTTAAATATATAAAATAAGAATATGTATATCGTAAACCACCGCATCAGCATCACGTGCAAATGTAAATACAAATATACATTTTATTTCCTTGATTCTGAAAGTCTAACAACAAAAATTATAAAAATAAATACTTGCATGGTACGAAAACGAGTAAGTAAAGAATGAGTGCGGGTACTATAATTCAGCTCCAATATTTAAGTTAAACCAAGCGTTAAAAACGCTGAAGCAAAAGACAAACTCCAATAGCAAAAGAAACCCGATGCCGATGCCGCCGCTGCCGGCCGTACCGCTTGCTCAAGCTCTCAAGAATATTCCATCCGCTTCTTACTTTGGTATTCATAACAAATTGCCTACGTGATTGACTTACCAAGTAGAAGTTCATATCTCCAAACCTACTTAATGAAGAAGTGCGTGCGAAAATGCCACTTCCATTTCCATTTTCCATACTGGTTTTGTTATACTCGCTCCTGTACTTGGGTACTTTTTATTTCTTCTGTCCCAGGCCAAGACCTATTCCTTCCATAAAATATAGAAACAACATTTTTAAGCAAAATGATGGAGCATGATATTTAAATTGATTTTCTATTCTTGTCGTCCTTGCGGCCACCATCAGGCTTAAAAGATGGCATTATGTTGATTGTTTCTTCTTTTTTTTTTTTGTCAACAGTCTCCTTGCCTTTACTGTTATAATTATTATTGTTAAGAATGTTGTATTCCTGAGCATGAAAAGCTGTCACCAAAGGACACATCAACATCAACTTCAACATCAACATCATAAGAAATTGTAATCTCATCATTACGTGAGTGATTTTTTCCGGTTGCGGTTTTTCAAAACAAAGTTTTGAAAGTAGTTTTATTCGTTGAATTTGCAAAATAAGTTTCATGCTATTTAAAATGATTTGTGTATAGTTTGTGGATTGGATTTACCGCATTTTGGGGCATGTAAGGATATTAAGAAAACTCTATACACAATGAGGCACAAAATGTATGGATACAGAACCTGAAGTTAAAGTTTTGTATTCAATTTATTTGAACTTTTGCAGTTTGCCCGGGAAAAGTTTGTCTATTGGGAATAACAACTAATGCCATTAAGGAGGCAACGATATTGGTTATAAAATGTTAAATGTATGTAGAGGGATTTAAGAACGCAACATTCTAGCAAAATGCATTTTATAGAAATAGTATAGGGTTTTTTTTCTCTACATGGGAAGTTTCAATGGTTGTTATTTAAGGTTTGACAGTTGATAATGTCAAACTGTGTTTAGATTTGTGTTTGAAAAGGTTTGGCAATTAATCATGAATTGTTTAATGCCAGAATGACGCTTCCAAGTTATGGACATTACTTACTTACTTAAGGTGGCGCTACAGTCCGGGCGGACCTGGACCCAAACCAACATGCGTCTCCAGCCAGCTCGGTCCCTAGCTAGCTGTCTCCAGTTTCGCACGCCAAGTTGGTTGAGGTGTTCACCCACCTGCGTGCGCCACCTGAGTCGTGGTCTTCCTCTACTGCGCCGTCCCTCGGGATTTGTGCGATTTGCAAGAGTTATTCTTCGTTTCATTTCAGCGCTGGTGTCGTTGTCTGTGTTAATAGCGGTGCCTAGGTAGACAAAGTCCTTAACTACCTCAATGTTATAGCTGTCCATGGTGACGTTTCGTCCAAGACGTCGTTGTTCAGTGGCTTTTTTTGATGACAGCATATACTTGGTCTTGCCCTCATTGGTCGCATTCACAAAGCTAGTGGCTACGTAGTCAAAATTCAACTAGCTTTGTGAATGCAAAATTGCACTACAAAGCTAGTCAATCCGGAACTGTCATATTAATGACAAATACAAATATATACAATAAGAAACATTTGTGTTTTCAGAAATAGTTTTTTTTTTCTTTTTAAATTCAATAAAACCAAATAAAAGACATAATGTGTTATTGATTTATATTTGTATTTAAATACCGAAAGATTCATTTCATTTTGAATTCTTGTGTCTTGTGAAACGTCAAAACCAGTGTGCACTAACTTTGTAGCCGAAAATTTTACACTACGTCGGAGGGGAAATTTCAACTACTTTTGTAGTTGGATTTAGCCAATCAGAATCCCTTGACTACGTAGCCACTAGCTTTCTGAATGCGACCATTGACCACTAAACCCATCTTCTTCGCTTCCGTCGCAATGATCAAAAAACGCTCCACTGACACCACAATTTAATCTTCCAATTATGTCAATATCATCTGCGTATCCAGTAATTAGATGGACCTTTTGAAGATTTTGCCTCTAGTGCTGACGGTTGAGTTTTGCACAATTCTTTCCAGAACGATGTTGAAGAAGTCGCATGAAAGTGCATCGCCTTGTCTAAAACCTTTTTTGACATCAAATGTATCGGTGAGATCTTTTCCGATCTTGATAGAGCAGCGTGCATTTTCCATCGTCATTCTGCACAAACGGATAAGTTTGACAGGGATGCCAAAACTAGACATTGCTCTGTAGAGATATACACGGCTTTAAAATCGATGGAGAGATGGTGGGTATCGATTTGAAGCTCCTGGGGTTTTTCCAAGATCTGCCGTAGTGTGAATATTTGGTCGATAGTGGACTTTCCTGGTCTGAAGCCACACTGATAAGGACCTATCAGATTGTTGACGAACGGCTTCAGACGTTCACATAATACGGCAGAGAGGATCTTATATGCAATGTTAAGAAGACTGATGCCTCTGTAGTTGGCGCAATTTAAAGGTCCCCTTTTTATGTATCGGGCAAACTATGCTGAGATTCCAATCATCGGGCATGTTTTCTTCCGACCATATTTTGCAGATGAGTTGGTGCATGCTCCCTACCAAGTCATCGCCTGCTGCTTTAAATAGTTCGGCAGCAATGCCGTCAGCTCCAGCAGCTTGGCGGAATTGTTGATCTGCGTCGCCTAGGTTGAGTGGTTCTATCTCCCTTACAGCGGAATTTGGTTCGTCATCGCCGTTATATAATTTGGAGAAGTGGTCTTTTCATATTCTCAACATAGACTGCGGTTCTACTACGGTGTTCCCCTGATCGTCCTTACAGGCTTCGGTTCGTTATGGACATTGACATTAAAAAAAAAAAAAAAAAACCTATTAGGGAAATTCGTAGAAAAGATTTTTGTTTAGTGATGAAGTAAATGTATGGTTAAATGGCTTTTTTAATAAGAAAAATTGGCATAGAAGGGGAAACCCATCAATCCTTATAAAAATTGACTGTTTGGAGCAGTTACCGCTGTCGATTAATCACAGACTTATTGATCAGGCTTTTTTATAAAGCACTTCTTTCTGCAAAGGAAACTAAACTACAAATCTTGAACTTTATACTTGAGTTGTAGCCCTATTATGTATATGCAATACGTTCAAATTGAATTATGACCATTTTTATATAAATACATGATGGAAGTATACCCCTAATAAGATAAGTTTAAGTTTTCGATATAAATGATAACGAATACATTAAAAATGGGCAGAAATCACGAAACGCGTAATTTTTCGATTTGTCCCTTTCTTTACACCACAGGCTCTACTTTTGGGCAATATATTAAGATTCTACGTTGTTGGAAAGTGCTTCATAATTTTGTTAATCGGTCATTTAGACGGTGAGTAACGTTCTTTCAGATATCTCAGAAACTACTTCAACTATATGGTCTTTTAATTTTGTGAATTGAATATTCTCGACTAATTAAGTACTGACTTGACTGTTTTTGAAGTTACATACATATATAGAGATCAAAATTCGGCTGAGTGTATTTCTGTTCTAAAAACTTGCATTCGTGTCCTTGGACTTTTTTTTTTATAATAAGCACACACTCAAGGGAATATTACTACCCTTATTATGCAGAGGCACAGTGTGAGCACTAGGAAGAGGAGAGAGGGTTTAAAAGGAGATGTCGGTACACATTGGTTTTGAATTCCTGAACATTTCAATGACTAGGAAAGACAGAGTGTGGTAAGGCATTCCACATTCGCGTAGTACGGCTAAAGAACGAATCTCTGTATTTGACAGTACGGCCGAAGTTGGGCTCGAGGGTATACTGATGAGCATTCCTAGAAGCGCGAGTATTACGGTTGAACTGTTTAAGGGGAGGAATGCAACTGGCTATTTCACTAGAGCATAAGCCGTTAAAATAACGGTAAAAAAGGGTCAGACAAGAGACCTTACGACGATGTTCAAGCGAAGTAAATGAACTTATGATGATATTATCATCTATCAATTTAAATGCTCTACGTTCAATACTATCCAAGAGGCTTAAGTAAGTTGCAGGAGCACCAGCCCAGAGATGGGAGTTATACTCAAGCTTTGGACGTATGTAAGTTTTGTAGAAAACAGCCAGATCAGAAGGGGTGAAATATTTCTTGCATCGCCTAAGGAAACCCAAACACCTTGCGGCATTTTTGGCGACATCGCGTATGTGATCATTCCACAAGAGGTGGTTGGTGACACACATACCGAGAATATCGAGGTGTTCAGTCTCATTGATGCAATGCCATCCATGGATAATGGCAATGGGGGTATATCTCGCTTTAACGATACAAGACAGCATTGCGTTTTGGAAGCATTAAATTCCACGCGGTTTTTTAATCCCCATTGAACAATGCTGTTTAGGTCAGAATTTAATGAGCTTATCATATTTTGTCGTTTCAGTTCCACATCCGAAGAACAGGCATGTGAGTCTGAAAACGAATATGAAAAGCTAAGAGTACTATCATCAGCGAAACAATGTATTGGATTAGATGTTGCAGACAGGAGATCATTAAGAAAAATGAGAAAGAGTGTTGGAGATAGAACAGAACCCTGGGGCACACCAGCATTTATTTTATGGTTTTCAGACTTGAATCCATCCAATACTACTTGTATTGAACGATCCGAAAGGTAATTACTAATCCAATGAAGCAGGGATTCATGCAAACCGAAAGCACGCATTTTCGATAAGAGAGCCTGATGCCAAACCCTATCAAATGCTTTTGAAATATCAAGTGCAATAATCTTACTTTCTCCAAAGCGATGTAAAGATTTGCTCCACTGTTCGGTGAGATGAACCATGAGATCACCAGTGGACCTATTGTTTCGAAAGCCGTACTGCCGGTCATTAAGAAGCTTTCGATCTTCAAGATATTTCTTGAGCTGATAATTAATCAGCGTTTCCATGACCTTGGAAAGAAGGGACGTAAGTGCAATCGGTCGGTAATTAGAGGGTGAGGAAGATTCGCCTTTTTTGGGGATGGGCTGGACAAATGCAGTTTTCCATCCTGCCGGAACGAGACCTGAGGAGTAGGACAGATGAAAAAGCTTACGCAGTGGTTTTGCCAGCGTTGAAGAACACCTCTTCAGAACAATAGCGGGGATACCATCCAGCGGATTTATGTGTGTTTAGATCTCTAAGGACTCTTGCCACAGTACGAGTGCGAAAAAAGATTGGTCCCATAGAATCACTAACTCGCTCAAGTACAGGCGGAGTCATAACACTCACTGGCAGCGTAGAATTGGCGGCGAACTGCCTAGCAAAGAGATTAGCTTTCTCTAAAGAGCTAACAAAAGGAGTGTCATTGATAACGAGCGTAGGAACCGATGAAGAGGAAGAATTCCTCATGTTTTTTACAAATGACCAAAAATGTTTACTGCCTTTGGGACATTGCAGTATTTTTTGCCGTAATTTTTGGTCATGTAAAAATTTGGTCCGTTGAATATGGGCGTTGCAGGCCTTCCTGGCTTGTTTGAACTTTTTCCGGCTTTCCTCAGTACGGTTGGCTTTATAGCAACGGAAACTTACCTCTTTGGCCCTAATAACCTCTTTACAGCTCGCATCAAACCATGCGTTTTCCTTAGGTCTGATACTTTTAACCCTGTTCGGTATAAAAGTTCTCATTCCCAGGAGAATTAAACTTGTGATCATATCAGCGCTGGCGTCAACGTCACTATCGAGGAAGCATAGTGACCAGTTAAAGATCCTGAAGTAATTATTGAGACCGTCCCAGTTGGCTTTCTCGTATTGCCAAACGGTTCTCTTAGGAGCTCTTTCTTTAACTGAAAAGTTTTTACACGAGAAATTTGCTGATATAACACAATGGTCAGATGTGTCTAGAGGAGATAGAACACTAACAGTGTACTTATTAGGGTCAGAGGTAAGAAACAAGTCAAGAGTGTTTTCGGCTCGACCTTCAACGTCCGATATTCGGGTGGGCTCGTTGACCAGCTGAGTTAGGTGGTTCAACTCAACGAAGATTTCTGCACACACTCCATCGGGTGTTGTCTGGCCTGAATGTTGAAGCCATGAAGAATTGTGTACATTGAAATCACCCGTAACAACGATTTCAGTGCGAGGAAAGGACGAAACAATTCTTTGGATGGAATCAGACAAAGCATCAAATTCACGAGAAGTTGATACTCTGTCTAAATTTGGGCTTCGATAAAGGAAACAGTAGTGAATGGTTTGCTTATTTACGGAGAATTTAAACCACATATAATTAAAAAAGGAATTAGTGCAAATACCATATTGTGTTAAGAGCTGATAAGCAACATCATTCCTAATGTATATGGCGAGGCCATGATGGGAAAAGAATAAAGGCACCAAGCTATACCCATGAATAAAAAATGCAACAGGATCGGAATCCTCACCTACTTGGGTTTCACTTAGTGTCAAAACAGCTGGCCTGTATGAAACAGTATGGCGGTATGCCAACAAAAACTTAGCCCTTAGCCCACGAATATTACAATAATCTACTCTGAATTGTCCAGTCATTGCAAAATAAAAAAATGTCTAAAACCAATACAGATAAAATTGAGAATAAAATTCACTAAATTGACACACAGAATAATTATCCATACCCTTCACTGCTAGTGTTATGCCTAAGCAGTGACGAGACCGATCCGACCCTGTGATGCAAAACAGTAAATTTAATTCAAATAATCTGCTGAAGCACAAACTAGCATATGCATTGATTCCAATTGAAGCATACTTCAAAATTAGCTTAATTAAAAATGAAACAAAGCAAACATTTTTTCTTAAGACTCATATTTTATTTATCAAAAATTTAAAAATAACATTCATGTTATTTGAATAAAATATAAATGAACTTAAATATCCTTTAAATTCTTACATGAGAAGAAGATTTGTATTCTCTATGTGTCCACAAAATAAATGTCAAAAAAACAATGCTTAGTTACAGTAAGTCTTCAAAATCCCCATTTATATGAAGAATACTGGTTAACAAAGTTATTTTTTTCTTCTACCACACAACCCAAACAATATTTCAATGTCCCTATTAAACCAGGTTTATGATGTATGTATACGTCTTTAAAAATGTAAAAACAAAAACATATTACGGTTTTTTGAACAATACAGTTGTTGTCTGTATTTTTGTTTTACTGCTTACTTCCTTTATGCTCAATATTAAAAATACCCTTGTTCAACATTGTTTTCATACTTTTTACTTGCGACATATAGGAACCATATGGCAAGCATTACATTCGTAAATAATTTCGAACTGGAGATTTTAATCAAACATGACATTAAGATGATTGATTCTTTTAAATTTTCTCTAAAAATGTTATGAATTGTATTAATTTTGCTTCTTTCAATTAAAAACAAAAAAAAACATTTTTGTAAACATTTTTTTTTAAGTACCCACCAATGAACCGTTATTTTGTTTTTAAGTTTTCTCAAGAATTAATCAATCGATTTCAAATTCTATCACAGTAATACTTGATGATCAAATTGGTAATTGTTTTTATTTTTGATTTAAAAAAAAATAGTACCCATTTTTTTCGAAGTTCGATATCTCGAAAATGGGTTGTTATTTTTTTTTTACGAAATTATTAAATTTTAATAAGCTCTAAATAATTGCATGGTAAAAATATTTTTAAACGAAAGTTAAAATATGTACATATATAAAAAAACCGCTCCAACGATTTTCAAATAAAAGTTTAGAAAAACTAATGTTTTTTGAGTAATCAAATGGAACATTTTTAAATTTAAACAGATTCTTTGGACTCATGGGCAAGTATACGTTCGAACCAGTTGTGCATTTTATTTAAATATATTTAAAACAAAATTTATGTGAAGCTGAAAAAATCGTTATGAGAACAAAAAAATACTTTTATACCATTTTAATTGTTCCTGTTAAAAACCGTTTTGGCATAAATGATTCAGCGTTTTTTAAAGGTTTATGTAGAAAAGGTGAAAGACTAACAACCCATTATTTTTTTTTAAGTAAATAAGAAACTGAAAATATTTATACGGAATATACTGAAGAAAAAATACTTCATTAGGTTACAAAAACTCAAAAAGTCAATTATATCTTAAAACCCTCAAAAACCTGACGTGAACGTGATACATTAAACGAAGTCGGATACCAAGAAGTTAGGTCTTTTCTTTCCGAAAGCGCCCAAACAACTTTATTAACATTTTGTTGTTGTACGATTTGGGAAATATTAACGAAACCTTGGACGTTAACACTTTTTTAGGTTTTATGACATTCTAAATAAAAAGAAGCGTTCGTCTTATTGCCCAATAAAATAACGCCAATAACGGCTTTGTGAGTGACCGATGTTTTGCATTATGACATTTCAGGTTTTGGGCGTTATGGTTTTGGGCGAAAAGACCTAATGCCGATTACCAACTAAGATCACACAAAAAATTAGGAAAAGTATAATTTGATTTCCATATACAAATTTGAGCATACAATTCGGTGTCTTATTGCCCAAAGAAAAGGGTTAAAAATGAATCATAAGTGAATTATTTTTCAGTAGTTTCTTTGTTTTTGTGATTACCTTTCAGAATTAAAATGATTAATAAAGGGTGTTTTGCAAGATAAATGGAATAAAACATACATATATATATTTTTTTTGAGCGGGTCGAAATACTGTTTTTCTTAATTCTGTGTGTCCTTAATTCTGTACTTCAAAACCCTGTAAACGTAGAATACGGTAAATAACATATGTATACCAAAATGCTGTATAAACAAAATTCTGTATGTCATAAACATAATACTGTATCTACGAATTTCTTATCAGAAAAGACTGTATCCTTACAAAGTGTGTTTTTAATGGTTCTGTGTTTTAATTATTTGTAGAAAAAAAAGCCAGCATTTTATTTAATGTGTTACTTTTAAAACCAGAACAAATATTGTATCAAAATTCAACAAATAGAAGATGATGAATACTATAAAACACAGAATTTTAACTTTACAAAATTGCGTCATACAATATTTTAAATACAGTATACGACCAAACCCTTTTTTACTTTATCGGCGTAGACTATCGACTTTAATCATAAAAAAAGGTCAGTCGGTGTTAAATCGCACGATCTTGGAGCCCAATTCAGTTGCCCCTAACGTAAAACTATGCTTGTTGATCATAGTTTTTCATTTAATGAACGAAAACTCAGTTAGCATGGTTCTATAGCGGTCGCCATATTAATTGTAACTTTCTAGCCAGCACCGTTTGTAAAGAAGTACGAACACCACCAATTCGAGAAGCACACCAAGCATACGGGTTTTGTGGATGTAACATTGTCTCAACGAACACTCGAGGACTATCATCACTCCAAATACGTCAGTTTTGTTTATTGAAGTATCCACTCAACCAAGAGTGAGCTTCATCGCTAAACCAAACTTTCGCGATACGCATTCCGAATAGAACTATAATTTTATTACTCACAGAATTCGGAAGCGTTGTTCAGGAGTCAATCTAACAAAATAAATTAGGTAGCTCAACAGCTCGTAGAGAACCAGGGCCTAGTGACTTACAACTCTTAACCATTCCTAATGGGCGAGTAATATTAGGAATGGAAGGATCCTACAGTTTTTATGTCGAATCCGATCGGCTTATTTAAGTATGCACTTTTCATAACATCAATTTCTCTTGAAGTAGTTGTTAATTCCCCCCAGGAGGTAGTACCTGTTCAAAAACTTTAGGTGGCACATGCAGGGATTGAACCCAAGATTTTTGACATGACAATCCTACACACTAATCGTCATGACACGGGCGTCAGTCTACCTATTGTTAAAATGCCAGACCAAACTAAAAATACTCGTAAATCATTTGATAGCTGACAAAATAGCAGTCTTAATAAAACGCCCGTCACTTACATTAAAGTTTTAAAAAGCGTTATTCAAGGCCGTTTTAGATCCTTATTTTCTGTTTGAATATCAAATTTTCCCAAAATTACTTATGTATGTACATACTTTTGAAAGTACATATGTATGTATGTACTAATTATTTGTTAACTGAAAAGAAAACTAAGCCACAAATTATGAAACGAGGGTATTCCCTATTTTATAACATTTTAATCTAGTCAATCTGATGAGAAAATCTTAATGAGTTTAGTTTTATTTTATTTATTTTAAAATCCAGCTTTTTAAATATGTATGTCAAAAAATGATGAAATTTGACATTAAAGCCTTATCTTAAAGTGTATGGTACAATATCACATGTGGAGGGCATATACGAAGATTCAACTTATATCTTTATTATTATACTATTTATTTGTGTATACACTACGCGAATTGTTCCTTAAGCTTACAAAAAAAAGTTGTCACCCAAAAAAGACAAGTGGAAAACAAAAGAAAAATTGTTTTATTTTAGCCAAAATTAAAGAAAAAAAAACAGCCTACAATTATTTGTCATTTGCTTAGTTTATCTTCCCAAGCCATATTACCTTTCAACCCTTTTGAAAGCGATTTTACCAAAAGTCAAAAAGGAAATGGCGAGGAATATCCTGCTTCCATGCCAACCATTAAATTTTTGTAGTTGTTTTGTTTTTTTTTTTAATAATTTTAGTTTTAAAAATATTTTGTTTGCTTTCATTTGATCTAGTTGGTATATATTTGAATCCCAAGAAACAAAACGCAGATTCATAAGTTTCAGTTGTTGTTTGACAAAAAACCACAACTGCATCAGATCTGACAACTTCTATATTTTTAGCTATATTATGCATAATTTAAATTGGATCTTTAATTTAAATTCTTTCAACCCTCTACGAAAACTAAACTTGATAACAAAATACATTCAACATTATAGCAATTAAAATAATCACATCGCTGCTGCTGCTGTAGAGTAGCATTTGTTTTTGCTTTTTCTTTCTTTCTTTTCACATAAAACTGTAGAATATGCAACTTAAACTATAAGCCTTTCATAACATTCTACTCCACTCGTATACTTACCATTAGATTTTAGAGCCATATTGCATCTCCTCACATTGAATAGAAAAAAAAAAAAAAAACATTTCATATGCCAATATAATCTAGCTGCACTTCCATGGGGGACACCTGAAGCACGACAACATATTTAATATTTTAAGTATTGTCAAGGATAACATCTTATTCAAGAGTGAAACCAAATTGCACCTTCTTCACTTTTACCATTGCCATATTATCCTGTGCTGTGGATTCCATTTGAATAGAAAAGATACATAAATTCTGAAAAAGAATGCAAAACAAGAATTCCAAGATATATCCTATAGGATAGGTATAGAGGTACACCACTATGCATGATATACTCGTACCTTACCTACTATGTACCTATCTACCATCGGATAAGCGACCAGGAATATGGATAGATAGAGATACCTCCATAATACAACATCAACATGCAAATATGTTGTCATGAGGGATGTCGGACTGTAATGTTGGTTTGGGGTGGGAAGAGACTTT
This sequence comes from Eupeodes latifasciatus, assembly GCA_920104205.1. NCBI lineage: Eukaryota > Metazoa > Arthropoda > Insecta > Diptera > Syrphidae > Eupeodes > Eupeodes latifasciatus. The sequence continues at coordinate 69,643,208 of OV049924.1, read as the reverse complement.
AGCAGGGGAGGAGGATGGGGGTTAGGGGCTTTTTATAGAATATATCACCCAGTAATGAGGGTTGAAAGTTACTTGAAGTGGACACTTTAAATCCAACAGTGCTTTCAAAAGTCAGCCATAGTATGCTGGATTTAAAGGAGAAGATGGTGAATTTCCATTCACAATTTTTTCCCTCTTACAGCCTATAGAATCGTATAGAGTCTGTATCCAGGGAAGAATTTTTTTCAATTGAATCCTCGAACTCAAATTTTCACTGATTTCGTGTTGAACCTTCAAACATGCAGATAAGTCCTTAAATTCTGTTGGGCTCCTGATGCTTGGTTAGAAAACAAATACGACCCTGGACTTTGTGCATCTAGAGAATGCGTTGATGGTTTTGAATTTTTTTTTTTCTTCTTCACTAAAGAATGAGGAATATAGCTCTATCCAGAAGGAGCCCCTACCTGCCAAGTTTATCGTTATTCTTTTTCAGCACTAAATGGAAGGCACAACGAACGAAGAAGTTATGTTGATATGCTGTTGATGATGATGTTGTTGTTGATGCTGATGATGATGATGTTATAGGATTTTGTTGGTTGGTTTAGTTCTGGTATTTTGTATGTATATAAACGCCTGGACGGTTTTCTACATTCTAGGACCAACTTGATGTTTGCCAGTGCATAAATCTTCAATATGGACTGCAAAAAAAGAATTGTAAGGAAAAGATGTCTATTATGTTGTTGTTTATGTTTTTATACAAATTTTATGTTTTTCTCTCTCTCTTGAGGTTATATAAGATGAAACTACATTTATATTGGACTCTTCGAGTTACGGTTGAGACTTATTGGCATTATTTGAAAAGAGAAGTTTATTTTTTAAATAAAAAAATATTTATAAAAATCAAAATATACGTATAGGGACCTATTTTATTGGGATTTGTAGTGGAATCCAGCGAAAGAATTGCCCACTTATTTGAATAGTTAGCAGTTTATTTTTGTATTCAAATATTATTGTTATTTTTTTTTATGTAAAACCAGTAAGCTAGACATTTTATATTTTTCCTCATCATACTACGCACCTTCTTCGAATAACTTTTTGTAGACTAAGACGCACCTTCTTCGAAGAAATGTTTGTAGACTGTCTACAAATTTTACGACAGTAAAAGCATTAAAAATAATTCAACACTTATTAAATTTTAAATTAACATTAACAACGTTTTATTTATTCTCTTAAAACCAATAAATAAATATATTTTAACTTAACAAACTAATAGGTATGCATTGATTGAGTCTATAATTGCTTAACTTAAAATAAGTTAAAAATAAATGTTTTTCTTTTCTTTTTCATAAGATGCCATCAGAAAAATCCATTTTCTCATGCTATAAGAGTAGAGGGGTTTCAATTTAGCTTTTTTTTTTTGTTAAATTCAATAATTTTGTACTACATACTTCGTATTATAATATCATATTTAATTTGATCAAAAAGTTAAGGTAAATAAAAAATATAATAAATGCTATTTATGTAATATTTTTAAAAATTCCCACTACGTTTTTTGACTAGACTTTTACACTGGCACAACACTTTTTTTCCTTCAAGATTTGTACGAATCATTTATCGTTAGATTAGACCAGTACACCTCCCGTACATATATAGATATATATTCTATTCATATCACCTTATTTCGATTTTGAAAACTCGTAAGAAGAATTAAGTGTTTTTTAAGAACTTAGCAAGGATGAGTAGAATAAATGATGTTGTCAGAAAAATACTTCCCGGAATAGAACGTCTTATTGGTAGATTTGGATCCCGTTCTCGTTGTCTGAATAATTCCATGTCTGTTTCGTATGTTTCAAAATTGTTCCAATTGAGACATTTTTTAACAGCATAATTCCATCGACAGTATAGAAGTTCTCGACCTTAAACAGAAACAAAAATAAAGAATATTCAAAATGTTCATAGAAAAGGTAATGAAGTAATTTTGGAACATACGATTTGGCGCTGTTGTTGGAACAAAAACATCATAGGGCGGCGTAAACATGTTCCGGGCATTATCCAAACAGATAATCTTCATTGTAATCCCAGCTGCAATCATTGTTCCTAGACATGAGGATGAGGTAGTTTGTGGTCGCTCTAAAAATAAAAAATATGAACAATTGAACACTTCATTCAAATGTATCTTTTTTTTAATTTTTATTTTACCCAAGGCATTTCCAATTATATCCGCCATAAATTGCATAAAATGATTATTCTCTGCAAATTCACCACCAACAATTAATTTTGGCGATAGATCCCATGTTGGTGTATCTTTTCGGAATGATTCTAAAATTTCATGAACCATGAAACCAGTTGATTCGTAAGCTGCTTGGGTAATATTCTCAGCAGTTGTATGACTATTTAATCCTAATATTATGCCTCTAGCATCATAACGCCAATATGGCGCATATAGACCATTGAATGCTGGCACAAATATAATCTCACTACGTTTGGCAGTTGTTCCGTTTTCATTTAGAGCATTTAACATTGTCGACGATGATGATGATATCATTGAAGATTCCCCCAGAAAATTACTCAAGACCTCAGCAACATTTCCATTTTGATTAATTTCTGTATTTATTCGTAGTTGATCTTGTAGCCAGGTAACTGTTGAACCGGCATTGGAGACGGCTCCTTCTAGGGCATAGATGGTGTGTTCATTGGGACCTAGTTTAAATGCTACACTACTTAGGAGACCATTGTTTGAGTCGATAATTTCTCGGCCTGTATTGAGAAGTACAAAACAACTGTCGTCTATTGAGCAAACACACTGGCCCACTTTGGTGCACAGTTGTCCGAGGAGAGCTGCTGGTTGATCGCCCATGCACTAAAAATTTTAAAATAAAATAAGAGTTAATAATACAACTATAAAGAATAATCAAGACTACGAATGGTAAATATCTGGTTTAGTTTTTCAACTCGCAGAAAAAAAGTAAACAAATAGCTTAGAAACAAAATCAAAATTGTGTTTTTTTAGCTTCATGATAAATTTCGATGGTTGTTGGACATACATATACACATAGTCCAAAAAGTCTCCGTACAGCAACTTTCTTTTTGTTGATTCAAAATAAAATATTTACTATAACAATAGGTATATTAAAAACGGGTTTTTGAAAATCACAATCACAATTTTTTTCAATTTGGTAAAAAGGTGAAGGTGGAAACTAACTTTTTTTCAATATTACCACTTTGGTTTTTACATTTATTCCTAGTACTTTTTTCAAAAAAAAACACTAAAACTAGGCTGTTGTACGGAGACTTTTTGGACTAAGTGTATGACGATAAAAAAAAGTAAAATTATGTTGAAATTACTATACAGGATGTTTTGGCAATTCTGAATCGCTTAACACCAGAACAACCCCAAATGGTGGAAATTTTCTTTGAAAAGAACATTTAGATTAGAATAACTGCCGTATATGGAACTAACCGTGAAACCATTAGCACCACCACCATTACAATTATTAAAATTGAGTGCTTGATGTAATTTACATGCTGGCGATATCATCGATCCTCATTACTTTGAAAATTAGTAAGGAGCTCCCTTTACGGTGAATGGCGAGCGCTCTTAAGACATACTGACTGATTTTTTGTTTCCATGGTTAAATATCGACGACATTTGGTTCGAACAAGACGACACAACTTGATTTTCTTTCAAAATCAATTTGTTGAAACCTTTTTTCTCACAAGTAGACTCGTTAACTTCGCCTTTCACCCTTACGTCTTAAGCCTTCAACTACTTTGAATGGGTCTTTCTTAAGTAATTGGAAGCCAATATTTAAGCCAGCGTTTAAGTCATCCACCAGATTTATTAAAAAAAGTAGTGAAAATTTGGATTATAATTATCCATCTGATTATAAAATAATAACATACAAGTCTGGTCCCCCAAACTTGCCACTGTATCCAAAGTCTGTTTAAAAATAATCAGCCCTATCATGAATTCCATCGTAATCGGAAATTTTTACGAATCCCGAAAAATTGTATCATGAAATTTTCAATTTTTCCATTTTTTTCATGAGATTTTCCACTACGAACGGATTAAATGATACAATTTTTCGGTATTCGTAAAAATTTCCGATTACGATGGAATTCATGATAGGGCTGAGTACCTGTATCTTAAGATTTAAGAATATACCTGCAAAATTAAGTTAGTATACACGATTGGAAGATCTTCCAATATTGGTCGAACTGTCAAAAGTCTTCTAATAGTATCCAAGTAGGTGACAATTGCCAATTTTGTATGAAGTGAAAATTGTTTGTTTATACGGTTGGTTGATTTTATCCAAATATTAGACAGTTTTTTGGTAGAAAATTGGTTGATAATTGCCTAAAATTGTGTATCTTACAATTAATAATTGGCTGCGTTCAATCTCGTGTTGGATATGGTATTTTGGATAGGTGCATTTTTACGTCGTTTTCAATTGGCAATCTGGAATTGTTCTTCGATTCGGAATCCCAATTGAACAGTTTTTTTTTATTCCGAAGAATCTGAAGTTTGGTGAGAATGGTCGCATTCAGAAAGCTAGTGGCTACGTAGTCAAGGGATTCTGATTGGCTAAATCTAACTACAAAAGTAGTTGAAATTTCCCCTCCGACGTAGTGTAAAATTTTCAGCTACAAAGTTAGTGCACACTGGTTTTGAAGTTTCACAATCAGCTGCTCGGTAAAGACACAAGAATTCAAAATGAAATGAATCTTTCGGTATTTAAATACAAATATAAATCAATCATATTATGTCTTCAATTTGGTTTTATTGAATTTAAAAAGAAAAAAAAACTATTTAAAGTTCTGAAAACACAAATGTTTCTTATTTTATATATTTGTATTTGTCATTAATATGACAGTTCCGGATTGACTAGCTTTGTAGTGCAATTTTGCATTCACAAAGCTAGTTGAATTTTGACTACGTAGCCACTAGCTTTGTGAATGCGACCAATGTATTGGTTGAGTATGACATGTGTCACATATATGTGTATTCGCGCTAAATTTCATTTTGTTTTTGTGCTGCAAACATGGAGGAAGTGAATTTGGATTGCTGCGATATTATTTTAGCTGTTCCTCCGAATACTTGTCCACTACATCCTCCACAAAGTTTTGCACTTTTGGTTTTTTGGCAAACTCCTGCAGGAGAAAATCAACTGCAATAATATCTTCATCACTTGATGAAGAAGATGAGGAAGACGACTCCAATAATGTTTCTAACAAACTAGGAACACTTGTTACAATATTTTTAATATTGTTTTCCATTTTGATTATATTTTTTTATATTAATTTCAAGAAATCACTTCACTGCTGGTATAATTTATGCGAACAAATGTGTTACAAAAAAAAATGTCATTTGTCAAGTGTGACATCTGACATTTAAAATTTATGAATGTGTGAGTGATTCTGCTTCTGATTCTGTTTTTAAAACCAGAAGGGAAATTCTCTTCTTTTCAGAATCAGAACTGTCACTTTTGCCCAATTGAACGCATTCAGAATGCTTTTTTTCACTTCCAGATTGCCAATTGAAAACGACGTTAGATACCTTATTGAATGAGTTGAATAGCTGTATTGAGATAGCTGTCAAAAAATAAACACAATTTTCAGCTGTTCACAAAAAACAGAGAAAAATTTAAGCTTCGATGTCAAAATTGTTGATGAATTGATAGGTGCGTAACAATTTAATAAATAAGAGATAACCTTAATCTGTAATCTATGTTAAATTTCCTCTTAGCTCAATTGGAATTCTATACGATTAATAATTTACTTGCGAAATCTCCGGTTTTAAACGATTTACGTTTAACATAAAACTATCCTAACAGAAACAAGGACTATTATGAAGTGACAATACCTAGATATGTATATAGTTTGGAAAAATGTCGATCTCATTTCAGAATGATTAGAAGTTGCTTTGCGGTAAGATTTTGAGTTGATTTGTACACAGTAGATACAATTTTAGCTTAATGGTGGAACCAACGCAAGAAATTTTCTTGCATGATATATCCGTTTGGTTATCCAACGATTCTTTAAAAACCATTCAAGGGGCGCCATTAACTAGAATAGCCAATAAAATGTGAAAAAAACTAGTCTTGATATCTATAATGAATTGCTTATTAACGATTTCAAATTATTAGGATCTCTTGTACAAAGTGCAGCAAAATAAAAGAACTTTTATCTTGGAGAAAAAACTGTTGTTTTTTGTTTGGATCTTGAGTAAGCAAGAAAGTTTCTTATCACCTAGCAAATTGGTCATCTACAAAACGAGAACAAAATAAGTCAATTTTGAAGTTTAAAAAAATAGATCATAATTACCTTCTAAAATTTGGAGGCAAATAGCTTCTTCATCGTCTATTATGTACAGAACATCCTCAAATACAACTTCAACTAACATTTTGTATCTTTTTGTTTACCAACAAATACAAAAATCTGAAATCAATTTTCAAGTTTCTTGAAATTCAACCATGTGTTGAATCAGCTGTTCTGTCAGATACCTACATACCCCAGAAATTCTTGGACAAAAACACTCTATATGAAGATATAAATCCTTCGTACGTATCACCCTTCAAAACCCATTTGTTTACATTGTTGTATTTGTAATGTGGAAGAATTCAACGAGTAAAATTGACGTGTTTTCACGCATACATAGACACATTTACTGAGTTTTTAGGGGAATTTTCATAAATTAGAGGAGAAATTACACGCACACTAAGAAATACTTTATGAGGCCAGTTTCCGGTTTAGCTTGTAGGCAAACCAATATGGCTACCGAGGATTTATATCTTTACTAGAGTGTTTTTGTTCTTGGATACCTTTGGATTCCTTTTTTGACATCTCAGCTGTTTTTGATCAGCTGTTATTTTACACGTAAAACACTAGCAAAAAGGTATCCGGATACCCTATCTGTCTGAGATTGAACGCAGCCATTGTCTGTTTTTACGGTTGAATGACATTAGGAAACAATAAAATTGATAGACTCATTGAAAGACAATTTTCTCAACAGATGACAGAGGATATTAAAATGTATTTTGGAAATGGGCAGGTTCAGATAACATAAGGAACCTGATTTGCAATCAACTCCACTCTTAGAACGTAAATATTGACCAAGGCAACTAGTTAATTTTATAAGTGTCATAAATTTCAAACTCGGAACCTTACTTCACAAAACTGTACCTTATGTTGATTGTGCAAATTCTAAGAAACTTTCCAATAAAGTGGCCTTAATTGTCAATCAGATACTAGAAACCTGCCTAACTTTCAAGTCCCTTATGTCGCCTTAACCTGCCCAATGGCAAAAGGTCGTGCAAAAACATTTACGGCCATTTTTTGACAAAGTTCTAGTCTCTAAAACTCGGTTTATTGAAGAATTAGAACTCAATTGAGCTCTAACTCTTGTCTTCATCAAGTTTTCAAGAGTTATAACTCTGATAAATCTCAGTCAAAAATAGAACTTTGATTTTATAGACCCCCAAATCTAATAAAAACACGATTTTGTGAAACTTTTCAATAATATAAAGATAAACCAAAAATTACTAGATCGAATTTTTAAATTATTTTAAAACTTCGTCCAGAAATTGGCCGTTGAACAAATATAAAATATAAAAAAAGTAAAACTATAATGAAGCAGTCAATAACGGCTATTTTTTAAATTTTTGAATGCGTCCCAACTGTTCAACCTTTTTTTTGTATAATTCTTTTTCGTTATTTTGTCAAACGGCGACTTCTTATCTTTTTCGATTGTCGTAGTTTTCAAATGCTTTCACAATCCTATAAGCTTCCGTTGTTGTTTCCTGCTTAAAAACTTTCTATCAATTAAAAATTGGATGATGTTGTTTGGAAAGAACATCATCCAATATGCAATTAGTGGACAATCGTCAAATTATTTGAAAATACAAAAAATTGGTTTACATGGTTGATAAAAAATTGGTTAAAATGTTTTCCCAATAATGGAAGATCTGCCAATCGCGTTTACCTAGTTTAAGTTTATCTTCAAAAATTTGAATACGCCAATAACCCTAAATTCATCATGTTTGGAAATCGTTATGGTTTAAATTTTCTAAAATTTAGTGAGTACATACATATGTAAATACATACATACGTACATATGTTTTAAATTTTAATTTCGTTAAAATATTTTGACACGTTTTTGTGATATAGAAATTCAAAAAAAAAAATTAAAATATTTTTTAAAAAACAAAAATAAAACTAGTCATTTTTGATCATCAAATAATATTTAGACATTATGAGAGCTTGTTAAGAAAAAAATTGTTTGAATTTACTAGTTTTAGTTTCTCACAAAATTTAAAAACAAAATAATAGTTCTATGGGAGTATTCTTCTGCAGAAATACAAAAATATATTTTTGTATCGAAAGAAGCCAAGTTAAAAAAAAAAAAACAAATTTTAATTTAAGAGAAACTTTCATAAATACCTATTTATCAGTTTTTGAAACAAAAAACAAACTTTCGATTTTAGCATTTTAGCAACAAATTTGTATGGGACTACTGTTATACTTCGTCTTAAAAAAATACAGCGAATCTACTTCCGAAATTAAATTCCCAGTTTAAACTCAATCAATCCAATAGTTTAGGCTATAAGGTCGACGACAAGATGACTCTCTGTTCTAACAATTCACCAAAACGGATATAGTGTCCAACAAAAAATTGCAAATTATAAAAATTGTTTTATAAAAATGAGTGCTCTGTTTGGGCAACGTTCCGCGAGTTTGGCTCTTTTTGGTCGGCATAATCGACCTTCTGATAGATCATTTCGCAATGTGTTAGATAAATTTGAATGCAATTGTTTTAGAAACTATCAACAAGCACACGTAATTTGATAAAACCTAAAATAGAGGAGAAGTGTATTGGCGACTAATATCATTCTATTTGATATTGGAATTATTGGTATGCGAATAAGCTACAAACTAAAGTGGCCCTCAAAGCCAATGTAACCAATGACATCGACTCAGCATAAATTATGCGGCACAGGACATTTCAACGATGTTATATTTAAAACATAATGGCATCTAAAAACAACAAATTTCCATTATATCTCAGTCAATCTGTTCGGTAACTTATTAAAATTTAAAGATATGAAACGTTTATTGAAAACCTTTATAATTATGTGTACATATACGTATGCTATGCATGTAGGTGATGATGATTTTATATTGTATCCAATTTCAAATATATTTATTTATTCAAGTTCAGTCTGACTGATTGCGTTTAAAAATGTTTTGTTTTCTTAAATCAAAATTAAAATCGAATTCAATAAAGATTCAGGCAAACATTTTCTAAATATTGGTATGTATTTTTTTTTTTTTTTTTAAATACATATATCTCTAGCATAAGTGTTGACGTACGCAATGTTTACGTTGAAGCTTGTGCGGTCACACAAATTTAATTTTAAAATAAATATAGGTGTTGTTTACAAAATGACTTTCTGCGAAAAAAAAGTAAACAAATCCAACAAAAATCATTTTGTAGAACCTGAAGGAGTCTTAAATATACCATTAGGCTATTATTATTATTTTTTTTTTTGTTATGGAAATAATAATTCAAAAAATTTAAATTTCCTAAACAGGCTTATTTAACGACATTATTTCTTTAGACAGGAATTAGAATTGCCAATCACTTAGAAAATAATAAGGAATTCTCTGTTCTGATACCATAAATAATTTGATCTTTGAATATAAAGCACCGGATTCCTTGTCGGTGTCTCTAAAAATAAAGTCAAGTCTGTCTTGGATCATCATTTTAGTTCATTAAGGTGGAAAAAGTATCTCTTACCAAAGATTGAGTTTTCATTTTGGCCAAAGCAGTACATTTAAGAATTAAAATACGATTTCTTTTCATGTTGATCCCCACAACTAGGGTAGTGGGAAATATGAGAAATATCCCGGTTTGCACGTTTTCGGATAGCCTAGTGGATGACATTTTCCTTAAAATTAAACAATCGGTAGCAGTTAGGTTTTGATATTAGCCAAGAACAACTCTGACTTTATTTTTTAGGCTCGTAAGCTGGTCCCAGAATTGCTGGATTAGTCAAGATTATGATGCAGTCGTATTAACGGTTTTTACAGTTTAAGGTTTTGGGTTTTTAGTTTGAGTAGGTATTTTATTCTATTTTTTATTTAGTTCACAGAAAAGCGGGACCTAGTGACTTAAAACTCTGAACCATTTCTCTGTGCGAGTTAATTCCTAGCAAGAATCTTTCCTTGAAAACCCAAACTTTTAGGTGAAACTAAAATTTACAGACTCTCAGAAAATGTTTCCGAGTAAGAACCAGACTCTATCTTTGGGACTTTTGTTAAGATAGCTGTACCTTTGGTCAAGATGCAAGATTGCTCAAAAATCCTTACTGAATCTCAGAGTATGGGTGCCTAACTCTGTCCTTGACGAAAAACAGTCCCCAACATGTCATGTGTCATGCGTTTTTTATAATTTAAGAATTGATTTTTATGAACAACTTACACTTGCAATAGGTAATCCATTTAGAGCTCCATCAACAACAAAACCATACGTCTCAGAATTTGAACGAATTTCTGGTAGAATTGTCATTGGAATTTGAAAGAACTCACATAACTTTGGTTCCCATTTTAAAGTTTGTACATTCATCAGCATCGTGTAATTTGCATTTGTAACATCGGTCACATGAATTCCACTATTTACACCTCCACTAAGATTCTAAAAAAATAAAAATAATAACAAACAACTCTAAGTTATCCTTAAATAGTTCTGTAGTATGCATACCCATATTATCCATGAATCTAAATTTCCAAAAAGACATCTTTTCTCTTCAATGCTTTCATTAATTGATGGTAAATTCTGCATTAACCATTTTATCTTCAAGGAACTAAAACACGTACTCAGAGGCAAGCCACACACAGATTTCAGATAATTGACATTGCCTTTAATGTTATGGAGAATCGATTTCAATGTCGTCGATGTCCTGTTGTCTGCCCAACCTACAAACAAAGTCAAATGATTAATTTTGTTTTTATGAATGAGGTCATGACACACAATCAACCAACAACAACAACAAAACCGAGACTGAGGTACCGACCGACATCGGCGCTGACTTACCGATGGCATTATGTAATGGAATTCCAGTAATTTTGTCCCAAAGAAGAGTTGTTCCACGCTGTGTACACACTCCTAATGCCGCTATATCCTGAGGGTTTATTTCCAAAATTAATAAGTTCTGGCACGCAGTCTAGAATGAGACACAGACAGAAATGTATTCGATTAATCGATTAAACTTGTAACAATTTTAAAAGAAATAATCAAACCTCTATGCATTGTTGGGTGCATTTCCATATGTCTATGGGATCATACTCTATCCACCCGGGATTTGGGGAGAACTGCTTTAATTTAAGTTCATGAAATGTAAGGACTTCGGCGTTTCGTGAGGAATAAACCTGGAAATTATGAGTTGTGTTTAAAAGACCAACAAGAGCACATTGAAAAATTAGTTACTTACAAGAAATTTACAAATATTATTTGCGACGGAAACAACACCTAAGAGGGGCCCGAAACGACCGAAACTTGCCATTATTGGGGATTGCATTACCGCTGGATAAGCATTTGATTTAGATTTTGGTTGCGTAAATGTTTTTTTGAATTTTTCGGGTGAAACTTTTTTGGTCTGTTTTTTATTTTCCTATTTTTTTTTTGCTGCTGCTGTGGGAATGACAGCTGTCATTATTTTGTGTGTGACCTGCTGTTTGTTGACATTTTTTAATAAGGTTTGTTTGATTCGTTTGGAGTGTTATTTTATACCAATTAGAAAAACAGTGTATTCCGGTTTTAAATACAACATTTCAACAAAATAAATACATTTTTTAAATATCTGTCACAGAAATTTTGTAGTTACGTTGGCCTCTTTTGAGGTTTTATTATTTCGTATTGTTGAAAGTTGATTTTTAAAATAAGGTAAAAAATAAGTGAGACGAATATTTTTATTTGTTTAAAGATGTGAATGGAAGTGATGTAAAATATTAAAACATCAACATAAAAGCGGATTTAGATGTATCTGCATTACAGACATGAAGAAAAGTAAAGCATTTCAATAGACAAAAGACTACTCCCTTTTACGTTCCTATAATTTGCTATAAAGCTACATGTAAAGCTGACCCTACACGACCGAGCAAAAGAGCGAAATGAATCCAAGCCGCACCAAAATGGACTATGTGTGTGAAAACCTAGGCGGCTCGTTTTTGTCAATCCATTTGAATTATCAGCAAGTCAAAAATCAACAAGCCCGAACCAACAAGCCAAGGCTCGGCTCTGCCATGTGTGGGGTATCAACAAGCGAAGTTCAGTCTCATTACACAATTTCCACTTGCCATCTAACTATCTCAGTCTATCTCATATAAATGGCTCGGAACTTAATAGAGAAAGAAGAACTCGTGTCAATTTTATTAAAATGCAAACGAAGTTGTTATATTGCAGACGAACATGTTTGTCTTCATTGTCTGCATTTTTGAAGACGCCGGAATTTTTTATCTTCTCTCCAACCAATATGATTTCATTATTTTGCATCCTCTTTGTATGAAGACTTCAAAGTGCAGATACATACGTTAATCCATAATAAGCATCCCAAAGGACCTAAAGGAGTTAAAATTTAACTAAAGTTGAATTTGAAAATCATCAAATAACTTTATTTTTGATTAAACTGATCGAATGGATCAAATTACTCGAAGTCGTGGCACACATAATAAGGGAAATCATATTTAAAAAATGAATGCCATAAAATTATTAACCAGATTGTAATAAGCCATTTCAACAATATTTTTGTCTTGTATTGTTATTTAAAGTTCTCAAGCACCCGACACACAAATTTCTGAAATCTTCTCAAAAATTTGATGTTGAAAGACCTTTTTTTGACAGCTGTCTTTTATGAAGCTTTTCACATTTGACAATTAAAAACTACGCCGTGAATAGAAATAAAACGAAATAGAACATCAAAGAATATTTTCTCTATGGAAAAATTATTCCATATAAGAAAAATGTTCCCATGCTTTATTTTCTAAAGTGGTTGTCAATAATCAAAAACGCAATTGACAAAGAAAACTCAATAGTATTGGCAGCACTCGTCACCATTACCTTCCCTCTACATAAAACATAAAACGAACAGATCTTTAAACTGACCAATCGAAATCAATCACAGGAACAGGACATCACGAAGGATAATACAAATGTCACTTTGTATACTTCATCCATCAAAAAGGATCAAATTTTCATTCAACTCAACAAAATAAAGCCAAAGAAATTCCAATTGAAAAACTCAATTTATTTTTAATTTTTCAAAATAAAATTACTATGTCTATCTCAGATTACAATTATAACGGTTCAACTCTTACATTTGGTAAATAATAATAAACAAAACTTTGTATATTGTTGATTAAATTCCATTTAACTATTTTTTGTCATTGTCAACATATTTTTTGTATTTATCCTCAAAGATGACCGATTAATCGATTTGGTCAGAGCTCACCCGGCCATTTATGATGTGAACGATATAAATTACAGACGAAATACCGCTCGACAGGAAATATGGCACAAAATATCGCGTATGCTTGGTGCTTCATGTAAGTGTCCTGTGATAAAAAACAAAATATGCAAACATTTATAAGAGGTTTTATTGATTGATTGTTTGATTTGTTTTCTAGCAAAAATATGCCAAGTCAAATGGAAGAACATACGTTACAATTATTTACAAGAAGTCAAAAACCCCAAAAATCCAAATATTCGACGGAGAAGATTGACACGGGATTTATCGTTCCTCAAGTCCACAGCTTTTACATACAAAAAGAAGGGGTAAGCTAAGTGTACCCGAGTACCTACACGCCATTTCGAATTGTTTCAATATATCCTTTTTGTCCTCAATCCAAAAAGCATCTTTTTACTTATATTTCTTTATTTACAGGGATAGAAAATCAGATTCTGCTTACATTTATCGACCAGAGAATCAAGATGATTTTTATGAAATAGTCATGGTCGAACCGAGTGAAGATGAATCAACCCATGGAATGTCTTCAACACAATATGTCCCCGATGCTGATGTTGATGCTGACGATGAGATTGATGTTAAACCAAATATAATCGGCGATACAGATTTAACTAAGGTCACCGCATCCGACGATACAACACCAACACCTTTCCCAACAAAAAGTCCAGAAATTAATGAAGTAGCAACCTCATCCGTATCTGATTTACAATCGAGTACAAATCAAAGACGCGATGCAGATGAATGGAATCAAACATCAAGAAGAGAAATAGATCGAAGTAATGCTCCAGATGCAATTGAGATGTATTGTTTATCATTGGCCGATTCATTTCGAGCTATGTCGAGAAGTGAAAGAGAACGAGTTAAATTTGAATTTGCAAATATTCTCAAAGATGCTCAATATCAAGATAACAGTTAAATCTAGTTTCATTTTAGTGTGTGGTGTGTGCCTGTTTTGTCTATTCCATAGTTTTATGTTTAAAATTTTGGCCAGTTTGTAATTTTGGGAATTCTAGTAAGGAAATTGATTTTTTAATGGATTTCTGATCAGAAATACAAAAATAATTTAATATCAACTAGGTTCTAGAAATACATTGGTTTTCAGTGTTCCACAGTTTGATTGATTTTTAAAACTTACCCAAATCATTTAATTCAAAACAATAGAAGCTTTCTTTAGTTTTAAAAGACGGCAGTTCATTTTAAATGAATTTGAAATGCAGAACCTAGCTGACTTTTTTATTTTCTTCTTCTTTTGATGAACTAAGATAAAAAACAATTGAAAATTTAATTGTGTTGTAAATTTATATATCAGCAAAATTAAGCTAAGGAGAAGGAAGAGGACTTTTAATTCTTAGAAATATGCACTGGCTAATGAAAAATTATTTATTTTAAATTTTAACTATTTATTTACATTTAATATTACATATATAAGCAATAAAGCTAAAATACCAATATTTATTTTAATCAACAGAAAACTCAAAAATTTTGTTTTATCCAAAAAAGAAAACGTAATTAATTCCCAAATAAACATTTATTTATATATAAAATAAGAAATATTATTAATAAAATTATATCATTGTCTTTTTTAAATTTATTTATTTGAGTTTTTATTACACACATCTCCGTTTAAAACAAAAAAGAGAAAAAGTACTATGTGTGTAACAACAGAAATTCTAAGCGATTTGAAACCAGTGAACATCACTTTGAATCTACTAAGATTTTATATTTGAACATTTAAATTTAAAGTTTTTACTTAAGAGCTTAAAGCAAGGGCAGATCCAGGGCAGGTCCTGGGGATCAGAACTTGTCTTTGAATGCCTTAAAAAGTCTAATTACTGATTTTGATGAAAATACGATTTTTTTAACGTTTTTCCTTCCAGTAATGAATTTCTTTTTTTAACAGAAAGTATAAGGAGTTTTGTTTTTAGCTGTGAGAAAAGTTTTGATACTTCTTGTCTATGGATTGATAGTTAAGAATTTAAAATTGATTGACAGAATTGTTTAACAAGGTTTTGCAATTAATCATAAATCACTTTTGCCACTTGTGTCATCTAAAGTTTTTTTCACGGGTATTGCCTCTTGCGAGGAATTGACAAATCCTCCAAGAGTAATTCTTGTCATGAAAAATGCTTTCTTAAATAAGCCATTCGGATTCGGCTTAAAACTGTAGGTCCCTTCTATTCCTGACAACATACTAGCACAAAGGAATGGTTGAGAGCTGAAAGCCATTAGGCCCTAGTTCTCAACGGACTGTTGCACCACCTATTTTTTTTTAAATTGTAGAAATTTAACTTAAAACAAATAAATATGTTCTTGAAGTTCATAGAGCAATTCGCCATTTTAAATTAGGTACCTATTTAAAGTTAAGGCTTATTTCAATCACAACCAATCAAATTTCGCGCCTTATTTTTTCGTATCCAAAAAGAAATCATTTAAAATTCAATCACATTTTATTTTAACAAGACGGCGCAACTTGTCTTATCATCAATTTGGTGGCAGTTAATTTCAGAAGTAGATTTATTTTAAAAAGTACTTAAAAATTGGACCGATCGAATGGACTATGTAACTCTTAGCAGCGGCGCACAGTGGCCCGTTTTGACTTTTTTGGTTGCAAAAATCATATCTCCTAAACGAATATTGCTTACATTTTTGTATCTTAAAGGAAATTTCCAAGGATAGACAAATTGTGACGGTATTTTAATATGCAATCGTCAAAATCAATTTTTTTAAGTGAATTGAAACAGTAGAGCAAAAAGAAAAAAAAAACAATTTTTTAATTTCAAGGAATTTTTTTTTTATTTTCCAGTATTCAAAAATGATTTACCTTTTTTAAATAAAATCATCTTTTTTAAATTCACCACACACAAAACAAAAAATCGTACTTCCAAAATTTTTCCATAAAAAAAAAGAGGAGAAAAAATGACTGACTTCATCAATTCAAATCTCCCTAGCTCAGTTCGATGTAAAATGACGCAGTTGATCTTTTGGATTTTGGATTTAAGTGTGCAAAAATTAGTGTTTCCAAAAATATTAAATTAAACAGTTAAAAAATATATTTTTTTAATTATCGATCTAAATAATGGCAAAGCATATTATGAAAACTTAAACGAAAAGCGTTTGGAAGCCCTTTTTCTAGTTTTTACATTCAAAGTTAAGAAAAACATAAAAAAAATTATCATCATAAAAAAATCTTCAACTTTGGCCTGCTCTATTAGGCACACCAATAATCCAAATTGTATAGTTTTTTTCGATTACTCGAGCTCTAAATATTTTTTGTGAAATCAGTGAACTAAAAAGTTTTGCATTATAGACCCACTCGAAAAATGAATATTGCAAGCAGTTTTGCATAAACGGGCCACTGTGCGGCGGAAATATGCAACAAATCATATTTAAAATAAATTAAATTATCCACCCAAAAATAAATAATAATAACACAAAATTAAATAGAAAAATATTCTTGTCCTGTATTATTATCAGACTTTGATATTAACCTTCTATCTTATAAGAAATAATATGTAAAAAATAGCTGTTTATGTATATTTTTATAACATTTGTAGGCAGCAGTTTTTTTATAAGTTTAAAATCCCGCTGGATAGTTTTTCGTTAAAGTTGAGCCGAAGGATTATTAGTTTTTAGAGCATCTGCAAAATAGAAAAAAGAAAAGTTTTTATTTGAAAATAAATGTATTGACATACAATAAGCAAAGTCTGAAGAGATAATATCCTTTAAAGCTTTTTTCAACTCTACCACCAGATGAAGAAACCAGTTTTTTTTTTAAATATCATTTTAAACCAAAGGACAAAATTCAAGTAGTATTTGAAGAATGTCGAAAGAGAAGAATTTTTTTTGTTAAACGTGAGTATTTTTTCGAGTTTTCTTCTGCCTTTTTTTCTGCTTCATCTAGTTCAGCAAAAGATTTTAAGGAAAAAGTAAGCGAAGTTTCCTTATCATTTGTTACTCCACCGCCAAGGTCCGTAGAATCTAAATCAAAGATTCTTAAAGAGAAGTCTGTCTGTGCATGTGTATGTACGTACGTTGGGGAACTTATGTCGGCCATATCTCAAGAACCGGAGGAACAATTTAAAAAAAGTGAACATTTTTGTTGACCCTTAATACCTCACGAACTAGCGACTTCAATTAAATTGTATTATTGTATAATGTGAATTAGGTCTAATTTTGAAAAAAAAAAATCAATTAACGGTTTTTTATAAATCAAAAATCTAAAAAAATTATATATCTTATAAATAAAAAAATTATATTATAGTAAATAAATATAAATAAAATAAAAACCTAAAAAAACAATTCTAAAATTTGGTAAAAATTGATTATTGACACGAATATCTTGCCAAAAGTTTGAGATATTGCCTTCAAATTATTTTAATTTTTTTAGAAAATATTGTTTTTAACATAATTATATTAAAATTTTTAGAAAAATCCAACTCTCAGTTTTCTTATACAAAATAAGAATCTACACAAAATGGGTAAGAACAGATGTTCGATTCGAATATTTTAAGAACAAATAAAGTTATTGACTTCAAAATGATTTTATTCTATGCAAAATTTGTTTGTTAACGTAAAATAGTTTTCTTAGAAAAATCCAGTCGCTGTTTTTTAATTATAATAAACAAAAACTTTCAAAAAAATGCTGCTAAGATTGAAAAGAATTTGTTTTCGAATAAAAATCTCGGAAACAGAAGTTTTCGACTAAAAATCTCGGAAACATAAATTTTCGGCTAAAAATCTCGGAAACAGTGACAGATAATGAAATCGAACTTATTTTACCATATGTTTAGGTTAGGTTATAAGGGGTGTGCACAGCATGAAGCTGTTGCGTACACGGGGGCCTACTGGTCCATTGTGATCCCCTGTAAAAAAGTAAGAGTTAGCATTGATGCTTCTCAATTTTACCGATTAACGTAGACTGGCTCGTTAACGAACCAGCCTGTGCTATCTATGAATTTTCTCATGTTTGCCATTGAGACCTGTGCTAGATCATCCAGTTCTCCAACAAACCTGTTTCCGAAATGACGGAGTCGGCTGGTTTGGTTGTTTCTATTTCCTCCTCATCTTGACAGCTCCTACAAAAATCGGGTGCAAATGCCCCTTTCCTGTTAGCCATTGTGCCAATGGCGCAATGACCTGTTAGTACACCTATCAAGATTTTAATGTTCTTTTTACTCAGCGATAGAATATACCGAGTTTCCTTTGCATTTGTGTTAGGCCATAAACTTCTAGAGATTGTGGAATCGTCCCTGGATTTCCAGGAGTTGTTGATTTTCTCTTTCAGTCTAAGGTCTATCTTCCTCTTGAGTACCCCGATCGGGACGAGTGGTCCCCTGACTGAATGGTCGCTACTACTGGTGTCTGCTTCTGACCCTTTCCTGGCTAGTTCATCTATTATATCATTCCCTTCTATATTGCTATGTCCGGCAACCCAGCAGAGCTTTACCTGGTTAGTGTGGCAGATTTTGTTTAATTCCTTCCTACAGTTTAAAACTGCTTTTGATCTTATGGTCTCACTGGCTAAGGCTTTTATAGCAGCCTGGCTGTCCACGAAAAAAGCAATCTCCGAAGAGCTTAGCTTAGCTTTTCGTGATGTGCCAATTCAGCTGCTTTTTCAATGGCAAAGATCTCGGCCTGAAAGACACCACAGTCAGCTGGGAGTTTATACGACGCTCTGATGTTGAGAGATTGGCAAAACACTCCAGCACCTGTTCCTGATTCCATTTTTGAACCGTCAGTGTAGAAAGGGATACCCTGTTTACTTATAAGTGAACTAGGATCCCAACCCTGCCTTTCTGTAAAGGGGGGATGTAATCGGTGGTCTCCCTCAGTCCTGGAATCGTGTCATATCTTTGTAAGATTGACCCGTGGCCATAAGTGCTGTGCCTCCAAAAACTCAGTTCTCTTAAACGAATTGCAGTTTTGGCTGCCGTGCACTTTATGAACTCATCCAGAGCCGGGAGGTCCAAGATCATTTCCAATCCAGCTTGTGGTGTGGATCTTTGAGCCCAAATGGTTTTTCATGAGTTAAATAAATCAAAATTATTTTAATCGAGATCTGGTCCTGTTTTTGTAATCTTTTTAGCAAAATAAATTGATTTATTTTTGATTTAAGATCAAATCTGCAGATCTAGATTTTTCGATAGATCTACCCCTCTTTGCACTAATACTAATATAATTTTTAAAAAGTGGTTTACTGTAAATTTGACAGCTTTACCGCACTAGTTACGTAGTAGTTACGTACACGAAGTTACACAAATAAAATTCCAATCGTGTTCACGGAAAAAATCAATTCTTGATGGAAATTTGAAAACCCAAAAGAAAGATTTTTTTTTGTGAAACAAACAAATTTTAAGCCAATCAGCCCTATCACAAATTCCAACGTAATCGGAAACTTTTGCGAAATCCGAAGAACCGTATCACATATTACGTATCTGTTTGTAATTAAAAATTGTATGAGATTTTCCACTAGGAACGTATTGACTGAGTAATAGTTTTTGTCGGGATTCGTAAAAGTTTCCGATTACTATGAATTCGTAAAAGAGCTGATTGACTTTAAATTTGTTTATCTAACACAAAATATTGTTATTAATTTATTTTTTAAAGTTTTAAAAAAATCGAATTAAGGTACGGGAAGTTATCAGTTTGGTTTGCATTCCAACCATCTTTTTTGCTTTTGGAAATCCTCGGTCCTTTCAACCAGGTATATAGGAAAGCAGCATATTTTAAATTTTCTTGTGCCGAGAAAAAATTGAAATTATATTAAAAATTACGTAGTATTAAATTTCTACATTAAAACCATAGCAGTATTTTCGACGGTTTTGTCATGGAGATACATATTTAATTAGATTATTCCAAATTTCCACTTTGAAAATGTTTGATGGCAAATGTTAACCTTTTTTGAGTATTTTGCTTACTCAGGTAAAAAGTTTATTAATTGATCTCTACCAGAAAAACTTTGCTTTTAAAATTTAGCTTTGGGTTGTTTTACTTCATAAGAGCACGTTCCAGTGGCGATTCCTGCTCATGATCTCAGGGTTAGCTACTTTCTCCTAGAAGTTGAAGATAAGTTTTCAAGAATAAAAATTAATTTTATTCAAATTTTCTGCAGTCCGCCCTGAGCTTACATCGATAAATGCAGCAAATGTTTCATGATTTTTTTTTATTAAAGTAATAACAATAGATATTTGGGACTTTAAATGAATGTCAGACAAAGCTATAAATTCTGGCTGTCGGATTCTATCAGAAATGTGATCGCCTAAAACGTCAGCAACAGACCAAAGGTAGCTAATTTAATTACATATTGCGAATGAGAGGCACTTAGCTTGTGTTTTCTCTGAAATGTGGTTAGAGTGTTCATATTGTCCACATCCGAGGAACTCCATGCGAAAGAGGTACCGGAAAAAAGCAAACAAGATCAACAAAATAATTTCTTGTTATTCTCTCTACCAAATAGCTATTGGTAATATTATAGAATATTGATTTTCGCTAAAGGTTCGAGTATAATCTCTGTTTCTATACTTGTGTGTTTATTTTAAATCAGTAGGGCGCCCATTATTAACTTCTCCAAAAACGATATTGTTGAAAATGGTTTCTCTAATAATTTTTCAATTATGGTCTTTGCTTGAGAAGTATTGGAGATTCCATTTTAATTCCTACGAAAAAAAAGTTCCTATTGTTAGACCAAGATCATGAAAAAAAGTATCTATTTTTAAACAAACAAAGAAGACTCTATTTACAACGACTTATCTCATAGCCTAAAACCTTATTCTTAGCTGGTCATAGAATTATACAATTCCATGACTTACAATATACAATTTGAAAATTAAACTTCATACAACTTTTATTATTTTGTTTTTGATTGTAAAAGAATTAAAATTGATCCAATGCAGCTGCATAAGTCGTAATGTTCTCTTATTTAGTTTTTTTTCGCTCTGGTAGTTTTAAATTTAAAGTCTTATAGTTTGAATTTTTTTTAATTAATAAGAATAACGAATTCTGAATGAAAAAATATATGGACTTGTTATAACCTTAAGTTTAAAATCAAGAAGTATTTGAACGCGCCCATGTAACTACTATTGTGAATCTATTTTAATAAGAATAATAAAGAGTTGTGAAAAACATCCGTAGAGAACAGTTGTGTTTTGTATTAAATTGATGTATCGGCCACAACAAATTGGCGACGAAAATTGGATAAAAAAAAAAGAGAAAGAACAAACTATTATAATTTATAACTATGGCTCAAGCATTCCAAGCTGCTTTCTGCGTCGAAACATTCGACAAGAATAAAACGAAGTGGAGTCGCTGGGTGAGTCGACTTGAAGGTGCTTTCGGTTTGTTTCATGTGCTGGAGGCACAGAAAAGAGACTTTCTCCTCCATTTTATGGGTTCGGAAACCTACGATATATTATGCGACAAGTTATCACCTGCGCAGCCAAAAGACAAAACGTTTAAAGACATCGTCGAATTATTGGAACAGCACTTCAACCCGGATCCTTTGGAGATCGTCGAAAACTATAAATTTCATTTGCGGAAGCAACAGGAGGGGGAGAATGTCTGCGAATTCCTCGTTAACCTAAGAAGACTGGCGGCATCATGTAATTTTGGTGAGTACCTTCTTACGGCTCTTCGAAATCAATTCGTTTTCGGACTCAAATCAAAAGTTATGCAAAACCGATGCCTGGAACAGAGAAAATTAACATTGGAAATGGCACTTGATATTGCGAAAGGCATCGAGTTATCCGAAGAAGGTGGTGTAGTGCTCGGAAATGTTCAGGATGTTACATCGGCAGTGAACAAAATAACGACGAACAAGTCGAGACAGGGTTTGTCTGGTAACGGGATCGGTTATTCTCAAACACATCCTAATGATACAAATACAAATACAAATAAATATGGTAGCAGTAGTAGTAGTAGGCCTTTTCACAATGTTAGAAATGGTGAAAATAAATGTTTTCGATGTGGTGAATTGCACTTAGCTACAAATTGCAAGCATTATAATTCGGTGTGTTCATATTGTAGAAAAAAGGGTCATTTAAGAAGAGTTTGTTTTTCTTTGAATAAAAATAATGATAATTTTGCAAATTATGTTGAAATTAATGAAAACGAAAATGAAATAAACCAAATTGAGAGTATTTTTCAAATAAATGAAATAACAAAAAATAATGACGATGGACTTTTTGCAAAAATGTACATTAATAATATAAATGTAACTTTTGAAGTCGATACTGGTTCGAAATTCACAATTATGTCCATGGAAAATTTTAAAAACCGCCGGCTGAATGCTTAAATGCCCCACAGACCACTTTTTCGGGAAACTGAGTTAAAGATGCAGTTATACTAATTCGTATGTTCTCTTTCGTTTGGTGCTATTCCCGTTGCTCTATCTCTATTATTAATAAAGTTACAGAAACCAGTTTTGCTCCATAGACCACATATTTTCGGTTCTGTTCGTGCTTATTTGCCGCATATCCAAAATTTGTACGAGGTGGGGCAGTTTTTCTATTAAAGTTTTAAAAACAGACGCTTAATGCTTAAATTCCTCATTGCAATGGGCAATGGATATAGATCAAACATCACTCAAATATATTTTCAATGTTTAATTGCCCCATATCCACATGAGATGGCATATAGAGCATGTAACCTCTCACAATCTATTGAAACCAAGTGACATTTTTCCTGCTTATGTGCCCTATATCCATGGACAAAAGTATATACATATAAAAGACAATCAGCTGGAAAAGTATAAATAGAAGTAACATTTTCGAGATCACTTCAGGCCATGAAGGAACTTCTCGTCTTTGAAAGGAAAATCCTACGGAGATGCACTGGACTTTGCTTCAACTATCAGAAGCAAAGACACTTCAGCAACAAACGAGTCTACGACGAAGCCAAAATAATTCCATTGGACAAGTATCTGTTCCAAACAGCCAGGATGATCAAAGGAGGATTGAACAACAACCAAAACGAGCTCATCAGAAGGATGAACTCCCAGCAACGCCACTCTGAACCAAGATATCTGTGTGCTATGGATATATTAAACGAGGAACTTGAGCCCACCATCGAAGAAGGAGATCTTCAATTTTACGCTGACACGGAGTCAGCTTACCATCGTGGCTAACAGTCCACCAAACAGACAACCGGGCCTGAACAACCCGAGGATTTTTAAATTTTCATTAATTTTTTTTTATCTAACAACATTTATATTTTAGTTTATTCTTTAATTTATCAAAACAAACAATGTATAGAGTTAGGCCCCCTAAGTGCCAACAAAATTTGTTACCATTTAATATTTAATTATAAGTTTAATTTAAGTCAATTGTAATATATAAAAAGTTCAATAAAGATAAAATGTAAAAAAATGTAAAATGAGATCACTTCAGTTGATCTCGTGCTTGTTCCTAAAATTGCAAAGCAAATTGCAAATTTATTTTTTATTTATTATTTATTTTTTTTCTAAATCATTTTTAAAATAAAATTTAAATACAAACATTAGTTAAAAACCCAAAAAATGCTGTCTATAATTAATTAAATATTTATTGATTATTTTTCGACGCTTCAATTCTGGTTTTGATAGTTTTCAGGGCTGATTAAGTAATATCTGCTGTGTTTATAAGGATAATTTCTCAAAAAAGGCCATACTATTTTTTTTTAAATATTTAAAAAAAAATAAAAACGAGGTAAAAATAAGGGGAAACAAATATTTTTAATAAGACTATTTCTATATCTTCAGGTTCACAAACTATATAAATGCATTAAGAGTATTCTTAATATGGTTTTTATCGATAATATTCAAGCATTTTTTTTTTGTTTTTACTAAAATGGATAAACACAAAAAAGGTAAAAACCAAAAATAATTAATTTGAAAAACTGTGAAAAAATACTAAAACTTAATCCTATGAATGCTGAAGTATTTTTTAAACCAATTCCGAATAAAATTGAATGTATTTTTCTAGGAAATTTTAAGAACCAAAGTTCAAGTTGGGTATTTTTAATTGTAAAGTGTGAAAATACTTTGTCATTTTTCATACTTTTTTTATCGACTTAAAATTAAGCCAATGTAATATAGCGAAGGGCTAAGCCATTATATTAATATTCCTTTTTGTTTTATATTTTTATCACTACAAATAGATTTAAAAAAATTAAAAGTGCTAGAAATTTTATATTTTATTATTATTTTTGCTATCGTTGAATTCCCAATGTTAAAAGCATAAAGGTTCTATATCCATAGGAAATTTGCAGTTTGGTTTTCATAAATTTAACATTCGTATGGAAAGGGTTCTATATCCATTTTTGACTTTTTCTAAACTTTTATTTTTTTTTAAATAACCATAAATGTTTTAAACCCTAGGACTTCAAATTTAAAAAAAGAAATATTCCACTCATGTATATAAAAATTCAAAGGTCGAAATTTTCAAATGCAAAATTACGAAATTATGTTTCAAACCTTAAAATTCGTTTTCTGAGGAATAATTTTTTTGTATATGGGGCATTTAAGCATTCAGCCGGCGAACATCATACCAAATAAAGTAATCGAAAAACCTGATATTGTAATGAAGAGTTTTACAGGCAACAATGTAGGAATTTTAGGATTCTGTACTGTTGATGTTAGATACAAAGATATAATGTATAAATTAAAACTTTATTTGACTTCTATTTCTAAACATCCTTTATTAGGAAGACAATGGGTAAGAGCACTAAACATAAATCTAAACGAATTGGCAGGTATAAGTTCTAATGATCTTGATTCAAATAATATTAACAAAATTAATTCAGACGATACCTCAACTCACGATACAGTTTTGATTGATAAAATTAAAAAAAAATTTCCTAACCTTTTTGAAACCTCTTTAGGTAAAATTCCAAACTTTCAGGCTAAATTAAACATTAAAGCTAACGCGAAACCAGTATTTGTAAGGCATAGATCTATACCATTTGCTATAAGAGAAGGGGTAGAACTGGAAATTAATAAGATGGTAAACGATGGTATTTTGGAAAAAGTAAATGCTAGTGCATGGGCGACACCGATTGTTCCCATAAGGAAAACTAATAACCAGATAAGACTGTGTGGCGATTACAAAGTCACGATTAACCCGTGTTTGATAGTTGATGAGCATCCTCTGCCAACAATTGAAGAGTTATTTGCATCAATTAGCGGAGGAAATAAATTTTCAAAAATTGATTTGACCAAGGCTTATCTGCAATTAGAAGTCAACGAGGAATGTCGAGATTATTTGACCTTAAGTACACATAAAGGTTTATATAGACCAACAAGACTAATGTATGGCATCTCATCAGCGCCAGCTATTTGGCAACGCTATATGGAGGAAATATTGAGCGATATTCCTGGAGTATCCATTTTCATCGATGATGTCAAGATAACTGGCCGTGATAATGAAGAACATTTGGACAGATTGTTTCAAGTTTTGAGTCGTCTCGATAAAAACAACATGCGTATCAATGTAAACAAGTGTCAGTTCTTTCAAGATAAAATCGAATATGTCGGATACGAAATCGATAAAAACGGTATTCATAAAACAAAGAATAAAATCGAAGCCATTGATCAGATGCCAGTACCAGAAAACAAGGACCAAGTGAGATCATATGTAGGGTTAGTAAACTACTACGGAAGATTTTTCAAAAATCTGAGTACAACTCTTTATCCGATAAACGATTTACTTAAGAAAAATGTACCATTTGTTTGGAATAAAAGCTGCCAAACTGCTTTTGACAAAATCAAAATGGAAATGCAAACCGATAACTTTTTAACACATTACAATCCAAAACTTAAATTGCTTTTAGCCACAGACGCTTCACCATACGGTGTAGGAGCTGTTCTCAGCCATGAATTCCCGGATGGAACAGAAAAGCCAATAATGTACGCCTCTCAGACGTTGACACCCACCCAACAGAAATATAGTCAGATTGATAAAGAGGCTTATGCTATCACGTATGGAGTGAAGAGATTCTACCAATACGTATATGGCCGGAAGTTCACTCTTGTAACAGACAACAAGCCAGTTTCCCAGATTTTTTCCCCTAAAAAGGGAATGCCAGTTTTATCGGCAACACGCATGCAACATTATGCAGCTTATCTTCAATGCTTTGATTATGATATAGTGTTTAGAAGAACTGAAGATCATTGCAACGCAGATGCAATGTCAAGATTGCCTATTAAAAAAATATCAAAATTTACAATGGATGAGGCTGATGTATTGGAAATATCACAAATCGAGAATTTACCGTTGACAGTGGACGAACTGGGAAAAGCAACTATTAATAATGATAATGTGAAGGTTTTAATACAAGGTTTAAGAACGGGAAGAATTGTAGAACCAAAATACAGATTTGGAATTGACCAAAACGAGTTCACATTACAGCAAAATTGTATCATGCGAGGGATGCGAGTGTTCATTCCTGAAACTCTCCGTAAACGGGTTCTTAGCGAGCTGCATGCATCACACTTCGGGGCAACTAGAATGAAATCTCTAGCGAGAAGTTATTGCTGGTGGGAAAGGATCGATAGTGATATAGAAGATTTGGTAAAAAACTGTCCGGACTGTCAACGAATAAGAAGCAATCCTCCTAAAACTTCCGTGCATTGTTGGGAAGCACCCACTGAACCTTTCCAAAGAGTACACATTGATTTTGCAGGTCCATTTCTCGGTAAGCTTTTTTTTATTTTAGTCGATGCTTACTCAAAATGGCCAGAAGTTTTTGTAATTCCAAACATGACGACAGATACAACTATAACCACCTGTAGGAATATTTTCAGCCGTTTTGGTATACCGTCGGTTTTAGTTAGCGATCACGGAGTTCAATTTACAAATTACAAATTCAAAGAATTCTTGAAGATGAACGGAATCGTGCACAAAATGGGAGCGCCATACCACCCTGCAACTAACGGCCAGGCAGAACGTTACGTGCAAACAATTAAACAAAAATTAAAAACATTAAGACCGGACACGACAGATTTAAATACCGAATTATGCAGAATCCTTCTGGACTACAGAAAGATGGTTCATCCTGCGACAGGAAAATCGCCCTCTATGATGGTATTCGGTCGCGAAATTAGATCCAGAATTGATTGCATGATACCATTTAGGTGTTTCAATTCAATCGAAGCTAAGAGGGGAAGATCACTTGAAGAAAATGACAGAGTTGCTGTGCGTGAATACCTCGACCGTGGAGTAAAGTGGAGATTTGGACAAATCATAAGGAAGCTAGGACTTCTTCATTATTTAGTAAGACTGGATGATAATCGTATTTGGAAACGCCACATTGACCAGATTCGCCAAATAGGCATAGATGTAAAAAACCAACAAACTTATGACGTTTCCAGAGAAGAACATCCACCTTCATTTAACATTCAGCAACATGACAATGGTGGAGATATGCTTACAGATACTGAAACATCCGATAATAAGATTTCAATGAATAATGAAAAAAATCATCAAAACGGTACCGCTGGTGAAGGTATAAATGATGACTCAAATTGTAATCAAAATAAAAATGTAATTAAGATTTTACGAAGATCAAATCGTATTATTAAAGCACCAGATCGACTAGACATTTAAGTTCCTAACTTTTCATTTTCAAGCAATTATTATTAAAAAAAAAAAAAAAAAAAATACATATGTTTATTTAATTTAATTCTTAATTTTTCTCTTGTTGATTTAAATACAATGGAAAAATGTATCTCTATGTTTGTAACAATAACAAAATTATATATTATTTTCATTTTTTTTAAGGGGCGAAGAACTGTTATAACCTTAAGTTTAAAATCAAGAAGTATTTGAACGCGCCCATGTAACTACTATTGTGAATCTATTTTAATAAGAATAATAAAGAGTTGTGAAAAACATCCGTAGAGAACAGTTGTGTTTTGTATTAAATTGATGTATCGGCCACAACAATATCGGCCACAACAGGACTTTATAAACATTTTGAAAAATCACACTTCAAACTGATTTTTTGACTAAATATTTATATTCCATTAAAAGAAATGTTTGTTTTAATTTGTGCTGTTCTAAGGAAATCAAATAAAATAATTTCTTACGACTAGCCTCTACCATGTTTGAATTCGTATGGAATTATATTAATAGTAATTACAATAAAATATACATACATATGTATGTACATAAAAAACATATTGATCACAAAACATTTAATATTTAACTAACAAAACAATAGATATTAAAATGCACTTTCTTAAGTCACTTTCCTTTCCACCTAAAGGAAGGTTCTAAACAAAAACTACTTCCTATAAAACATTCAAATAATCCGCCTAAACTCCAACGTCTTTACCATTTCCTCTTCTTCACGTATCGGCATCAAAAATCAGTATAATCGCTAAAAGCTGCGCTAACCGTCGAACATGCGTTGCTCGCTATATTAAACTGAAAACTGTAACGATAACTCTATACAAACTTCTTAAGACTCGGATGTGGTGATCAAGTACACCCTTTCAAAACTTCTTAACTCGGATGGATGTGGTGATCAAGTACACCCTTTCACAATCAGCACTCAATTAGCAAATGTACACAATTTAAGGAATGTGACCAACCATTTAAGTGAGAGACAAACGACCGCCTATAAAATATTCTCGTATAGCAGGGTCAAGAAAGTTCGCTAGCAAAACCCATTTTCATATAAATAAATAACATCGCATAATTTAATGCTTTCAAAAACGAATATTATGGTATGATGGTATAAAGTATACCGAACAGTTGCCGTGTTCGACGATCATGTTCAATTCGTCAGTGTTGTTCTTTTTTCCATAGTCCATACGAAGTATAAAGAGAGAAGACATCAAACTCTTGGTCGTGCCTGGTCTTCCTCACTGTTGTTTGTCTTTAATGTGTACCTGCAAACTTCGTCTGGTTTTCGCTTTTTTTTGCGCTAACCCTTCTATTTATTTGTACAGGCTTTTATTTGAATGTGTGTATTTATCTGTATGTGTAGAATGTATGAAATTTGATAGCGCAAACTTTTGCGATGCCCAAGCCCAATATTTCAAGATTGATTTGGTATTGCAGGAGAGTTGTATTGCATGAAATGAAAATTATTTGCAGAAAAGTCACTTTGACTTTGATTGCAAGATGCAAGTTATGTAACTACAACCGAATTTTTTAACATAATGGTCAACTGTTGAGTCGGTTAGTAATTCAATTACCAAATAATATTCATATTACAAAATAAGATTAATTCTAAAATTCTTGGTTTAGCGCCGCTAAACCCGCTGACTATGAGGAATCGCCATGGCACGTTCCTTTAAATTTTAAAACCATTACAAGAAGATGCCTATTTTGTCACTTGTTCTCGTTCAAAACAAATGAAGTTTAATCAAGAACGCATTTTTAGAAATTATGTAGGTATGTATTTTGTTCTTCTGCGAAAAAAATTATTTGTTTATTAATTAAAAAATGCAATTTTATGTAAAGTGAAAGGAATTTTTCGTACTAAACGCGGCATTTCTTTTATATTATTTTTGTTTCTATAACTGAATGTCTCTGGAAGGACAGATTGCATCTTTATCTTATTCTCCAGCTTTTCAAAAATGTTTTAACTAAGATTCATATCCGGCCGATTTCTACTTCTTGTAAATACTTGTCGCTCAAAGGAAAAACTTTTTTCCAATGAACATGCAAACAAAACCTAACATATTCCTCAAAATATTTGTGATGTATTACCTAGAGTTCAGTGATCCTTCCACGATGAATAGCTTAACATTTTTGCGAACGAAGATTTATCCGCACAACATGTTGGTCACTGGGCAAGAATTGTCGAAAACATCTCTCACCAAATTGTTTCCACACCCTGCTACTACGAGCGTAAACGAAACTTGGACTAATTACAAACATAACATCAAACGAAAAAATAAAAATGCGCCACTTAAATTTTTGTTCGCAACTCAGCGTAAAAATTCCAAAGAATCTCCCTATTACAATAATAATAATTGATGATGACTTATTTTGCTTCCCTTCTTAAAAATAATTTCTCGCAGTATTTTTCCCAAAATAAAAAAAACAAACAAATAAATTTGGTTCCATTTAACATCAAGTTGTATGTATTTGTATGTATTTAAGGATTGTGTTTTTATATATATATTTTTTTTTAATTTTTCATGTTTTTTTTAATGATAAAATAAAAATTTACAAAAGAAAAACAAGAAAATATATAAAAGTTCGCCTTTGTGTGTTTTTGTTATTTAAATTCAATATAAACATTTTTCTCTTTTTTTAAATTTCTTATTTATTTATCCTAAAGTTTTTTGTTTAATTTAAAAAATTTCTTTTAATCACCTTTCGCCAAAATGAGAACTTAATATTTTTTCTTTAATTTTGTATAAATATTTCTCTTCAGAATCAAAACAAAAATTTAATAAAAATTCAACTACAACATGAGAATAGCGTAATATAGATTTATTTATTATTTTTAGACATCGATTGCCATTAGGCTGTTTTTTTTTTGTTTCTTTGTTTAATTAAATTTTTGTTGAGAAAATACATTTTTATTTTTTTTATATTCTGCATATTTGCCATATTTTTAGGTATAGTTACATTATGTTATTTTAATTTTAATTTTTTATTTTTATTTGTTCTTGTAAAATTCCTGAAATTGCACAATTAAAACCTGTATTTTTTATTACAAAATGCATCTCGAATTGTATGCACTGCGCTTTGCATTGATTTACTTCATTTAATTTTTATAACAATGTGTTACATTTATTAAACCAAAAATCAAAAAAGGAAAAGATGAAAAAACAGTAAACAAAACAACAATAAGTAATATGAAATGAAAATTCAAAATTCAAAATTGGCAGTGATCAGAATTACATATTTTTTTTATTTGCATTTAGTTTTCACAAAAAGAAAAATAAATGATTTAAAAGAGCTTTTTTGTAGTTTTTCTTTTTAATCAGAACACTTTGTTTTTCTTTCTTTCTTTCTCTTTGTATCTTTGCTCTCATTTTGTGCCATAGACTTTTTTAAAGCCAAAATAACTATTTTATAATATTTCTACATCGACATAACACTAATATTTAATATTAAATTTAAAATTTATAAGGAAAATATCCGAATGTTTTATTTTTCAACAGTTATTATGTACGTAAAGGTGTTTTAAGTTTTGACAAATAAATTGAGTTCACAACAACACACTTCACATATCAATACTATTTACGTTTCCCATTCGATTAAATACTGCGTGAGTCCGGTGGGAGTTCGGCGTTTTGCCCGAATTGTGAATTGTTCACCGTTTTCAATGCGATTAGCCGCTCCAAAGTATTTGTTTACCGATAATTTTAAATCGGTCAATGGGACTGCACTCTGGGACTGAGATGAGGGCGGCGGTGGCAATGTGGTGCCTGTGTATGAATTTGAACTTGAGGAACTGGATATGGAGTTTCGTCGGCTGTTTTGGGGCGATATCTTTTCGGGGCGCTTTCGCAGGCGACGTCCATGCGTGGCAGTAACTGTTACTGAGGGTACACTATCGAGGCTAGATGATGTGTTATTGGGTGAAATTGATGGATGTAAAGATGAAGATGATGATGATAATGTTGTTGTTGTTGATTTACTGCTTGTTGTTGGGTGGTTTATTGATTCGGGTATTGGTGCCCGAATTGGAAAAAAGTTACTTGGAATTGGATTAATTGTTGTTGTACTTATGACCTGAAATGATTTTGAAATTTTGATTTTAAATTTTATCAAAAACATTTACAGGCGATATTTTTTTTAGGTTAAATGGATTATCTTACAATAGTCCAGGAAAATTATAAATTCACTTCGAAACAAACTCCAAAAAACTGAATTTGGTAAAGAGCTTCATTTATACGTCCCTCCCAGACTCCAATTTTCTGGACCTCAAACAAACCTCGACCTTATTCTAAACTCTCCACTATTTGTGGACTTATGGAATGAAGTTAAAATCAAATCGAGATGAAAAGAATTTTATCATGACACGAGCAGTGATGGATTTACGCCTAGGCCCGTGAGGCCCAGGCCTAGGGCGGCATAATTTGAAGGGCGGCAAAATTTATAAAATGCTTAACACTTGAACAAACAAAAGAGAACTGTAAGAATAGAAAAATCTCACCTCATCTCTTTGTTTTTGATTTTATTTTTTTTAATTAAATATGAGTGGCTATCCAAACAAATTAAGCGGTGCTGAATATCGTAAAATAAAAGAAAAATAATCTACGAAGTTAGATAATTTACTTAAAAAATTCCAAAAATATCTAGTTTTATGGCAAGCCTAACTGAACCTTCTAACAATGACCAACAAGCATCATGTTCATCGGTTGTAAGTACATATCTTGTTTTGACTGGTAATAATTTTCTTATTGGAATTGATTTTGTATTTTCAGCTGGAATCAGAAGAGACTTCAGAACAAGATAGCGAAAAAGTACACTCTTCCCCATCACAAGGTACGAAAGAGGCACCCTCAAATTTTTCTTCATCACAATGTACTGAAGAAATCCAGTCAACAGCTGATATTTTTAAATTTCCTTTAATGGAACTTGAATGAAGAAACACATGGTGATAAAACGAGGTATTCTTCCAAAACTTTATTTCAACGTACTTTAAAAATGGAGAGATTCAACGCCTTTGTGAGTGGTTGATTTATTCAGAAACTAAATGCTCTGTATTTTGTATTCCATGCTTATTATTTGGTAGAACTAGTGAAATGAATACTTTTACTGACGAAGGGTTCCGTGACTGGAAAAACTCAAAAGCACGCATCGAAACTCATGAAAATTCTGACTGTCAAAAAACTAACGTTAGTCATTTTAAAGCTCGAGAAGTAGTTCATGGTTCTAATAAAACAACTCGATGAAGAAATAATGTATTGGAAAAAAATTGTATACCGAGTAATTGCAATTATTAAATCAACTTACTATAATTATCAGAAACATAAGTCCGTGATAACGGTGAAATTGTTGAAAGGTTTCTAGAATTTCTACCAAATATCGGCCATAAAGCTGAAGATATTGGGGATGCATTGTTAAAATCTCTAGAAAATAATGGTTTTGATATAATGAACTGCCATGGTCAATCGTATGACAATGCGAGCAATATGTCAGGTATATGTTCAGGCCTTCAGACACGAATCAAAACAATAAATCCTTTAGCAGATTATGTTCCTTGTTGCGCCCATTCTTTAAATTTGGTACGGTCATGTGCAGTTGAATCGGTAACATTAGTTGTTGACTTCTTTTCTACTTTACAAGAACTATACAATTTCTTTACTATATCTACTTATCGTTGAGAAATCTTGATGCAGCGTACAAATTTAAGAATTAAGAGTCTTTCTCAAACTCGTTTCGACATGATGGATGTTACGCATTAGAAAATAAGTGGTCTGCAATAATTGCCGAAAGCAGAGAAGAAAAACCGACTACGCGATCTAAAGCTACGGGATTGCAGCGAAAATTACAACATTTAGAAACAGCAATCCTAGTCATTGTCTGGAATGTAATTTTAGGTCGTTTAATGCTGCTTATAAGAAGCTTCAAGAATCTCATGCTGATTAATTATCCGTTGTGCAGATCTATAGTTCTCTGGCTTTATTTCTTCAAGACATGAGAGACAGACAATTTTCTGAATATAAAGAAAAAGCTAAAGCACTGCCTGTAGTTCAGGATTATTATCGTTATGATACTCATCGCAAAAAAAAACAGAAAAATTCAGCCAGATGACTTCCGGGTAAATAGTCTTCAAGATGTTTATTCGAATGTGGACATTGCTCTCCGAATTTTTTTGATTATTCCGGCTACAAATTGTTCAGGAGAAAGATCTTTTTCCATTCTAAAAAGAGTAAAAACATATCTACGTGCAAGCATGGGCCAAGATAGTCTTAATGCTTTTGCATTACTATCTATTGAAGCACAACTAGTCCAAGATATTAATTATGACGATATAATCGACGTTTTTGAGAGGACGAATGCAGGAGAAAAAATGTTTGAATTGTTAATATAAAAAAAATATATTTATTATTTGTCTATCTAAGGATTATAACTTATTTGTCTTTCATGTTAATTAAAGTTATTTTGAAAAAAAAAAAATATTGGATCAAAAAAAATATTGGATTAAAATTTATGAAATAAAATTCATCGGCGGCAGCAAGCCTAAATCCGTCACTGGACACGAGATGTTTTTATGTTGTAAGATAGACTTTCGTCAATGAAAATTTGCTCGGAATTTTTCCCATTGACGAGATCTGGAAATACAATTATGTGACTGGCAAAACTCTTTTAGAATGATAAATACCGTAAGATACTTTTCTTGTTTGGCGCAAATATTCAAAAGAATTTCTTTTCCATTGGAATATTTATTTCTTCGATATATTAAAAATACTGACGAAAACTTTTGAACATCATTTACGTTCCCAATTTTTGCTATAAAACCACACTTTCATATATAAGAAAATTCAGAGAAAAATTGAGAAAGAACTAGAAGACAAAGCTAAGCTGTGTTAAAAAAAGGATTCATTTATCAAAGAAAAAGGCTCATCAAGGCCTGTGTTTGCTTTACTTCTTTTTTGCGATTTATTACAACCTTACCTTAATTCATTTGAAGTATAACTTATGTATATCCTAGGATATGGTCGCCATTGTGAATGTCGATGGAAATTTCTTTTTCCACGAACTAAATATTACCCTTGAAAAACTTTCGGCTGTCGTGAATAATTTAGAATCGATTGAAAATGTTTTTCCATATCAAAAAAAAATCCGAGGAAAACTGTCGAACATCATTTACTTTCCCAATGTTCGAAAACAGAAAAATTCCATTTCTATACAAATACGTTTCTTCATACCATACAAAAATATTTGAACAACTCATTTTCAAAGACTACAAAAAATCAAAACTTACCTCCACATTGGATGACAGTGGCCTGGTTCGCCTTCGCCGAACCTCCTGATTTGGCCCGATCATTATATCTTTGGCACTCAGTCTTCTTTTAATCGTACGTACTAGCCTAGGCTGGCCAGCAGCTTTGGCAATATCACTATTACTAATATTCGGGAATAGCCCGGAACTTTTTAATGCTGCTATCTTAGAATTAAGATCTAAAGTACTCGTGAATATGCTATTACTACCAAAACTGACACTTTTCTTTGCATATCCGCTGTTTGTCTTTGATTTTACAGCTGATGTTTTTGTGGCAGTTGTATTATTATCACTCTTTTTGGGCGTAACAATTCTAAATGGATTATTTAAGCCGAGAAAATTCTTCGGAGGTGGTATAATGAGATCGAGGGTACCACGACTACTACTCGAATTCTCGTCAGATGATGAATCACAGATGTTGCGAGTTAAGCTATTTGATTTTTCAGAATCTTTATAGCCTTTTGACAATGTGAATGCTTTTCGTTTA
This sequence comes from Eupeodes latifasciatus, assembly GCA_920104205.1. Lineage (NCBI taxonomy): Eukaryota > Metazoa > Arthropoda > Insecta > Diptera > Syrphidae > Eupeodes > Eupeodes latifasciatus. Next base: position 69,607,328 of record OV049924.1, on the reverse strand, counting down.
CGACTGCTTTTTTGTTGTTGAGGTTGTTTTACTACCGAGGGACATTCGCCTTGTTGTGTGTCTTTTTTCTCTTTTTCATCTTTAGGTTTTTGATTTTCTCCTGTTGTCGCTGTGTCGACTTTTTCGGGGACTTTTTGATCAAGAATTCCAGTCAATGGATCTGATAAGTCTTGCATATTTGATGATTCTGATTTGACTTGTTCGAGAATTTGTTTGATGGGTATTTCATCGTCTGATGTGAATTTATCATCATCATCGTCATCAGCTTCGGTTTTTTCAAGTTTAAAATTGATCTTAGAGTGTGATGATGATTTTATTGAATTATTTTCATTTACTTTCTTCACAATACTGGAAAAGGCAAAACGAAAACAAACAAACAAATGTTAGGAAAAAAGTTAAAATAAAGCTGCGAGTCACAACTTACGTATTTTTTTCATTTGCATCATTGTCATCCACATCCATCTTTTCCTCGTCTTCCATAAACGGCAGTATATTTATTTTAAGCTTTTCCTTGATGAATTTATTACAAAGAACTTCATCCTTAGGGATATCAAAAGCAGGCTCCTGTGGTGGTTTGATAACTCGTAAACTCCAAACTGCAAATTCTTTTTTCAATTCTCTGCCACAAATGAATAACTTTTGATTATTTTGTAGTGTTGTGAGTAACTGATTTTTGAACTCAATATCTGAAAGATCGAGCATCTGCAGAGAGAGAGGAAGAATATATATAGTTGTAAATAAAATGAGAATTAATATGAGATCTTACCGATTTTGGCAATTGCAATGCTTCTCTTTTTTGCAAGGCAAATGGATAAATTTCTTTGTGCAGATGATGGTATTTTTGGAAATTCTTTATTATTGTCAGATTGTAGAGTAAAAGATGTACCAATTCCTCCCATTTGACTTCGATACGTCGAAGAAATTCTTTACCATTGTTACATAGTAAACAACCAAACAAGTAAAAGCTATAAATAAAAACAAATTTTTAGTATTTCTCTTAAGGAGAACAAAAAAATTGAAATAAGAACTCGACCAACATCGAGTTTTATTTAGCTATCTTTTAATAAGTTGTCAGTGAACATCAATTATTTTGCGTTGCTCACAAGAACTCGGCCTTTCAAAGACCACAACTTAGGGAATGAAGCTTCTTGGCTTGGGCGTGTATCCGTACAAAATTCAAATGGCGAAGGATCTTAAGTAAACGACCAATGGGCTCTGGAGTAATCTTTAACGATTTGGTCCATTTCTGCAGATTTCCGACGTTTATGAAAACACCCGTTCTCACAAAGTCAATATAACCCATTTACCAAGAGAAACAGTAGTAGACATTTTGATGTATATTATATTCCATACACAATCACATCGATAGAGCTTTTAAACGAAAGAAATGTTAAAGCTAAAAAACGTTTAAGGAAAGACCATGTACATATACATATGTTTCGAACTGAACAAGACTCTCCTATCGCACAGAATCATGAATTTTATGAAAAGCTTCCGAGGAGAGTTGCCTACTTAAGAAGAGGTTTAAAACAACCGTGTTGGACCAACGAGCTTAGTAGCAAAAGGAAAGACACAAAAAGACATCCACGTTGAAATTGTTGACATACGCATTAGACTAGACAGTGAGTGGACCTCTTTCAAGTCAAATCAAGTTTAGACAAAGGAATAAGATTTAAGGCAGAATCTTAGAGAAATTCATACGAAGAAAAAACAATGCACCAAAAAGTCACCGAGACTAAGGAAAATTCTAGTCAATTGGTTTACTAAGAAAACCCAGTGGTCAGAATCCTTTCACAAAAGTTTTCAACTCATGCCAAATACCCACATCCCGGATTTTAATCATGATGAAAATAACGAATTAGAGCTAACAACTTAATCTGAAAACTAAGTCTAATTTTATATCGGAGGACAGGATAAAATGGACTCTGAGCTTCTTTTCACCGTTTTAATCCGCATCTTTCCTATGATGCTACAAAAAAGTGCTTTCTCGTCATCCCATTCCCTAAAAATCTATTCCTAAATAGCCTTAATGAGGATATTTTTCTGAGTTGTGGCGTGAGGTCAGAGTAGTTTTTATTCCTAAAGCTGGTTAACCCAGCCACACTAATGCTAAAGAATACATACCCAAAGTCTCATGTCGTTTATTGTTAAACCTTTGAGAGAATTTTAGACATTTATTTCCGAAGTAGTCTAAGACTTGAAATTTTATTTCCTAAACAAAATGGCTATTGCAAAGGCAAACATGTGAAAACGGCCTTCGTGAGACCAAAAGAAAAATAAGCTCCACTGCCCTTGAAGATCTCGAAATAGAACAATCTATCTTAAACGTGTATGTTTGATGACAAATCAACAGTAAACTAGCCGGGACAGATTAAAGTCACATCATCCAGAAGAAGCTTCAAGGAGTTACACTTTCACCACTTTCCATTTCATTGTTGTCATGAATTGAATCCTTACCAAACTTGATTATAGTGGCGACCACTAACCACTATAAGCGGACAACTAAACCTTATCTAGGATCTGCACTTTGACAAAGAGCCATGGCTTAACGATTAACCCCCTTTAAACACTTTTAACAGATAGGAGGAAAGTCCCAGACCATTTAATTTCTAGCACCACCCTAAATATTTTGGAGTAATTATGGATAAAAAGCTGAACTGGGGTCCAAATACGCTATAGATATCTAAATGAAGATCAGATCGCTTTCTACTCATGTAGTAATAGCTTAAGTATAAACGGATGTTCTCTGCAATCATATGACCACTGCTCACTTTTGGTAATATGGTATGGTGGAATGCGAATATACTATGGTGGCCTTCCTGGATATTGAGGGCGCTTTCAACAACGTTGACACATCCGCTATCACTTCTGCTATGACGACACTAAACGTCGAATACTCACTCTGTGAGTTGATTAATCTAATGCTAAAAAGCAGGATCATCAACTCTAAGATGGGGGATTTTTGTACGAAAAGGTCTGTCGGTAGAGTTGTGTTCTGTCCCCTCTCCTGTGGTACATAGTGGTTAACGAACTACTAATATCCCTCAAAAGGGAAGGCTACAGAGTGGTTGCATATACCGATGATGTTGCTATCGCCGTCACAGGAGTACATCCTAATACACTGAGAGACCTCCTCCAAAACGCACTCAATATGCTCACTAGATGGGCTGAGTATTAATCCTCAAAAAACAGACCTCGTCCTTTTTACACGGAAATACAAGATCCCAGTAATTGCACCTCCTTCAATAAAAGGTGTACCAGTAATTTTTACCAATGAAGCCAAATATCTTGGTCTGATATTGGACAAAAAATTAAGTTGGAAACCTAATATTTAGGAAAGAGTTAAAAAAAGCTACAGTAGCTCTTTTCCTTTGCCAGAAAGCCATAGGAAGCAAATGGGGTTTTCAACCTCGCATAACCTATTGGCTATACACATCGGTTATCCGACCAATACTTATGTACGGGGTTGCAGTATGGTGGACTGCAATGGAGAAAGTCACATACTACGACAAACTCAGCAGAGTCCAACGCACTGCATGTCTCTGCATAAGCGGGGCATTGAGAACCACACCCTCAGCAGCGTTGGACACTCTCCTCCATCTGACACCCCTCGACATTTTCAGCAAACAAGTGGCAGCGAGTACAGCTATAAGACTCAACACCTCATCTCAATGGACCAACAACAATGTGGGGCACTCCATCATTTTGAACCTCTTTGGTTCTATATCAAAGTACATAGACTACACTATTCCAAAACCCCAATTTGGAAAAAACTTCCAGGTATCCATTCCATTCAGAGATGAATGGGAAGACAAAAAACTACTGGATGACAAAAGCATTCATTTTTATACAGATGGATCCAAGACAAATGAGGGAGTTGGTAGTGGTGTGTACTCAGAAAAGCTTAATCTACATAAGCATCTCATTCCGCCTCCCTAATCATTGTAGCGTCTTCCAAGCGGAAATTTTAGCGATCAAAGAGGTTCTCTCCTGGCTAAGAGAAAACGTGATATCAACTTCTGATATCGGCATCTTCTCTGACAGTCCGATTGCTATTAAATCTCTTGACGGTGTCTCAACCAAATCTCAAACGGCCCTCGATTGTCGATCGTCTCTTATGGAGATGGCGCAGCAATTTAACAATCACCTCTGTTGGGTGCCGGGCCACAGAGACATCACAGGAAATTGTAAAGCCGATGAACTCGCTAAAAATGGAACCGTCATACCTATTTCACCTGAAAGGGAGAAGATAGGTATACCGATAGCTACATGTAAACTTCTGCTAAAAGAAACAGCTACGTTAGCAAACTCTAGGTGGAACAATTTACCAACATGCGCAGCCACAAAACTCATATGGCCTTCACTGGACCTAAAGCGCTCTAAAGACTTGTTATCTCAAATCAGACTTCATGTTAGCTCCCCAATAGGTGTCCTTACGGGACACTGTCTTATAGGCAGACACGCAATACGACTTGGTGTAGCCTCAAATGACTTCTGCAGGAACTGTATGGACGAGGAAACAATCTCTTACCTTCTCTGCACTTGCTCTGCTCTTTCACTAAGACGTAAACTTCATCTGGGCGACTACTCTTTTGATAGTCTCAGTGAACTAGCTAAAAAGGATATTAAATATCTTCTTCGCTTTATAAAAAGCTCAAAATGGTTCGACTAGTAAGAAGTAATTCTGTAGATTCATGTGGTATCACAATGGGCTTTTCTGGTAGACGGCCTTTGGCCAAACCATATTAAACTTAAGATGGAATTGTTAATTTAAAATTATTTTGTGTTAAATAAAGTTTTCAACAACTAACAACTAACTAACAATGGGCCTTTTCTGTTGGCCTAAGTGTGTGGATTCTGAATCCGCAGCCACTTTAACCTAACCTAACCAATATAGTGGAATGCGTGGTGGAAAAAGCTTAAAATCCATACAAATGTACAAAGAATATCATGTATAGGTATGAGAGGGACGATGCAGGATTAGAAGCAATACTCAATTTTTAACCTCTAGACCTATACGCACAAGAATCCACTGCAAACCTCGACATACAATCTATACAATTGCCTGTGAACATAATCCGGTCACAATGTTTTGGGTTACCACAGAAAGAAAATGCGGCTTGGTAACAAAAGCGATGAGGAAAGCACGAAGACGCTACTCACTTCCATGTATGCATATAAATTCTCAGGCAGATACTTCTTCAATAATCTTGAATATCTTCAATAAATTCGAAGACCTTGCAGGAAACAGCCTCCTAACCTTAATGAAAACCTCTAAATGGCTGGAAATGGCTTCAGGTCAAAAAATGAGACAAGTTTGATACGTTTCGTCCATGTCTATGGGCATCTTTTGATCCTTTGTAAGGAAATTCTTAACCCTAATGTCTGTTATTAAATAATGTTGTGTTAGAATTACTTACACATCACCCCTGAATATCGATTGAAGACATTGCGATTGGACACAATCCGCATGAAACCATTGCTTGCATTTACAACATTGTATCATCTTATTATCGAATTGTCCGCTCTTTCCACAATAACAATAGATTTTCTCCAAATTAACACGATGTTTTGTATCCCAAGTCAATTTGTCCAACTGTAATTTTATATGAAATAAAAGAATACATAAAACAAAAGTTTAGTTTCTCTCAACAAAGAAAAAAGAAGAAAACTTACATCATATGGAAGTCGTTTTAGAACTTTTTTGGTTTTTGTCTTTTTCATTATATTCACATTAACAGGTTCATCTTCTAACGAATACTTCATTGGTTTTACACATCTACAAAAGTAAGAAAAAAATGAATTCAATAATTTGCAAAAGAGACATTTTAAAATGTTCTTCTCTTACCTCTTGCACATCCATTGACCAGAATTTGGTGACACTTCATCTGTGCACTGTCGATGATATCCCCTTCCGCATCGATCACAAGTCTCAACAACATCCTGATCATTGTCCAATTTGCAAGTTAAACATCTCGGCTTCACTTTGCTTTGGGTATTTTTACTTAGTTTTGTAAGTTCATCAACATTCGACCAATAATCAGTTTTGTCATCGAATTGTATCAGATATTGTTGCCTGTGTTTGTATACAATTGTGCCGAGATAATAACGTCCATCGCGACGCTTGACCAATGCATCTTCTCCGATGTCAAATGCGGGCATGGTAATATCTTCAAAACTGCCACTTTTCTCCATTTCGACTTCTTGTTCCTCGGTTTCTTGTTCAACACTGGGAATATCTTGATCCATGGGCGCCAATTCACTTTGGCAATGAGTCGTCGAAGTTGTCGAATCGGGTTCATCGATATGCAAGTCTAGCATGTTGGCAGTATCTACTTGTTGATTCATTGTTGTCATCATCGGCGGACATGTGTCGATTATTGTCGTTTTCGGATTGATTATTGGTGGGATTATGGGACTATGCATAGCGCCTTTAGATATTGTGCCTGGTGCAGTGTCTCCATAATGATTGTTGATGCATATATTTATTCTATCTAACACTACAGTCGAGGTATTTGTCTGTGGCCCTGATGATGGTACTCCCGTCACCAGGGAATTTGGCATTTTTATTACTGGGTTCGGTAGAGATGATGGAGATGATGAGGATGGCGAGTGTTGTAGTGCTGCCATTGTTGGCATAGTTGTTGTTGGCGGTGGATGTTGCAAATGGTGAAGATTATGATATTGGTGCGATTGTTTATCACTGTTTAAGTTAAAGTTTGACTCATCTAGAGAAGTTAGTTTATTGCCACAACTATTGTTGTTGTTGTTATTATTATTATTGTGGTTGGTGCTATTATTATTATTATGTGTTACAATTCTTATTGAACTATTAGCAAAGCTGTTAGTAACTCCTGAGATTGATGATGATTCATCTGGTCCAAAATTATTTGTTATCAAAATTGTTCCAGGCGCTTGTGCAACCAGTTGTGTTGAATAATATGCTGCTGGATTTGCTGAGGGAGCGTAAAATGTCGCTGCCGATTGTTTATCCAATATTAATCCTCCACTTTCTGATGTCGCAATGCCAGGGTAAGAGGCCATAGCTGCTGCGGCCGCTCCATTATGATTAAGATAATCAATTGTTGCGGCAGTGAGATTATGTTGTTGTAAGCCATTACCAAATGCTGTTGCGCCGCCGGTATTGGACATCATTTGAACTCAGACTTTTGGGCAGTTCTATCAGAGGGAAGAAAAGAAAACATCATATATTTTTAATTAACAACCACAACATAGAAAGGCTGCGCATTGGGTTCGAATCCAAAGAACAAATGAAAAATCTAAGGCAAAGCTTTACAAACAACATCGAAAATGGTGACAAAACAACTCCATGATATGTTATGTTGTAAGCTGTGCATGCAATTTGTGTTATATATAAGTTTCTAGTTATCAAGGAAAATAAGATTTTCAAAATGTCCAATTCTGAACTTCATGAGCAGGATTTATCAGCGTACCACTCGGAATGTTGAGCTATCTTTTGAAATGTGTTGGCTGTAATAAGTAGCAAATGATGAGTTCGACTATGATGTCTATGATGGCCTTGCCATCTCCAAGGCCTCCAATTCGGTACGCAAGTGTTCATTTTTCAACTTAAATTGTTAACTTGTTGAAAACACTGTGTTTTGAAATTTAAATTTTAGTAAGTTTGGAAATAGTAGTAGTACCCGTAGCGTGATGGTTAGTGCGTTGGACTGTCATTCAAGGGGTCTTGGGTTCAATCTCTGCCTGTGCCACCTAACTTTTTTTCACGGGTACTGCCTCTTGCGAGGAATTGACAAATCCTCCAAGAGTAATTCTTGTCATGAAAAGTGCTTTCTCAAATTAGCCGTTCGGATTCGGCAACATTACTCGCACACAGAAATGGTTGAGAGTTGTAAATCACTTGGCCCTGGTTCTTCATGGACTGTTGCGCCACCTAATTTATTTATTTATAAGTTTGGAAATTTAATATACAGTGGGTAACTACTTAAATGATCCAGTTCAATTTGGAAAATTTAAAGCTCAGTATCTTCGAACCTAATTGAGATTTCAAATTAGTTGAGCCTACATATCATAATATCTTGCACACGTACACACACACGTAGGTATGTTCCTTATTCCTTTGCATAAATAATATTTTAAAATGGGTCCAAGAACCACGATTGAGCAGGGAAAACTCGTCATTAACCATTTTAAAAAAATGTCTTTTGCAGCGGAAAATTGCTTACACCGTCAATATGAGTCCAGCAACAGTGCAGCAAATTATAAATAAATGTATGCATAAAAATCGTTTTGAAGTCAAAGGAAGAAGTGCGCTGAATAAAATATTTACTCCAGCAGATGAACGCAAGATAATTTGAAAACTGCAGCTCAAACATAGCTTTTTAGGAGCTTGAGGAATTGGGTTAGTCATGCAGTGCTGAAGGAACATCATTCTAAGAACTTTTACTTCTGGAACTCTGTTATTTTCTCAGACGAGTACAAATTGAATATTTTTGACTATTATTGTATTTCTCACGTGTGTTATAAGCCTAATACAAAGTTAAAAAAAAAAAAAACAATAAGTCTACAGTCGAGTACGGGGGGTGGTTTGGGATTTCTGCAGAAGTTGGTAATAAAGAATTTATTGATGGGATCATGGATAAAACTCTGTAATATATTATTTTAAAGAAAAAGAAGTTGGGCGTACGCAATTGTTTTTGATACTATCGGATCACAAAGCCGATATTGTGCAGTCGTAGTTCATATGGAACTGCACTTATTTAATGAAGCCGCCAGCATAGTCAATGTATATGAATCTCATCAGAAATCTGTGGGCACTGCTAAATAGGAACTAAGGAAGCACCGAATTTTCGATGAAATGACCTTAAGAAAGCTAATCTGGATGAGTGGACCAAGAACACCCAGAATCCAAGGCTTAAAGCAGTGATAGATAACAAGGGTTATCATACAAAATTTTATTTGTTAATTAGATAAACAATAAACGTTAATTTTAAAGTTGGTAATTTTTGTTGTTAAAAAGTCTATTTTTGGAAAAAGCGGGATAACTTTTGTAAAATGGATAAGATGTAAAGTGGCATAGTTATTGAATACATGTTAAGTTGTAATATGTAATTTTTATTATCGACAATAAATCATTTCAATTTGACGTTACATGCAACAAGTATGCAACATGTATGATGAAATATTGAAATTGCTGTAAGTAGTGTCCGACCGAAGCTTCGGCTTCGGCCTTCGGTTTGGCCGAAGTTCGGCCAAAAAAACAACATTCAGCCAAACCTTCGGCTTCGGTCATTTTTGGCCGAAGTTCGGCCAAAAAAACAACATTCGGCCAAACCTTCGGCTTCGGTCATTTTAGGCCGAAGTTTTGGCCGAAGCCGAAGAATCTTTTTATTATATCGAGCATCGTACTAGGCGCCGGAAAAGATTTCAATTGAAGAAAGATTGCAATCTTTTCTTCGGTAGGTATTCAAAAATTTCAAAACACATGTGTGCCATCATAGTAGGCGCCGAACAAAATTTCAATTTTTGAATTTTGCCTGACATCTTTTCTGCATCGTTTGTGGCTTCGGCCGAAGATTTTCTTTCAGCCTAGTAATTAGGCTTCGGCTTCTGCTAAAAATCGACCTTCGGTCGGATACTAGCTGTAAGGAACATATTTGATCATTTCTTGAAGGATCTTGACTACAAAAGTATCTGTAATTTTAGGAATATGTTTTAAATTTCCTACATTGTTAAATCCAAGTTTAGATACGAGTATACAAGAATTCTAATTAAACACAATTTTATGTAGGTAACTATTTTTCATTAATTTTAGCATGAAAACAAAATGTTCAATAGAAAAAAAAACTATGCTAAATTAAAATAAGTACTAGAGCACTCTCTAACTCAAAACCAAACATTCAAATAGATGGCAAAATCCTCAAATGACTTGAATTTTTAATTGCACTAATTTTCAACCACAGTCGAATAGGATCTTTATAAGATCAAAAACCCTGAGAGCCGATTTGATAAGATTATTTTCTAGGCACGATATCGTATGGTGGAAGGAGTGTAACAGCTGTTTGTTTTACCTTGGCAATAAGCAGAGTTATTACCAACTACCAAATGGCAATTAGTTGAAAAATTCACATTGAAAACCACATGCACAAGGCTCAAGGCAAGTTTGCACATAAACATGTCCTTATTTTTTTGTATTATGTTATTTATAATTAACATGTATATCTTGTCCCTCATAATTAAGCCACATACCTACCTACCATTTCTAAGTTTTAGTTTTATTTGAACCAAAATAAAAATATTTAATCGATTTTATTTTTTCAAATTACAACATGCATAGGTAAATGGGAATAGTAAACAGTAAAACCAATTACCTACAATTTGTGGTTAAAATTGTAATAGGTATCAATTGACAAAACCATTAACTGGCGTTAATGAATAGGTAGCAATGCACTCGTGTTTTTATTTTTATAGATAGGAACCAATTTACATATGTATATGCATAGAAAAAGTTTGTGTAGAAATGTCACGTCTGCAGTGTTTTTTATTTCAATTTCTCCAAAACTGTGCCAAGAAAAATAAAATTTAAATTATTCAAGAAAACAAAAAAAAAAACAATAAAAAAGATAAAGTTGATAAGAGTGAATTAATTTGATTTCATTATCATCATGTGGTCATTTAAAATGCAGCAATGTGGCTGCTTTCAATTCCAGAAGACCAGAAGCCCCTTGTCATTTCCACACCACATAAAGTAACGAGAAAACAGCAAACAAAATAACACAAAACAAAAGGGCCTCAACTAGGTACATATAAATACTCTCGATTCATTTACACCCAAATATTACGGCCTTCAATGGCCATGTCATGCCGTGTCGTTGAATGCTTAACTTTGGATTAGGACAAAAATGCAAAAAGCACACTCAAAACAATATTCCCAAGCAACTAGGAAAAATTCATAATTTTTTTTACATATCCAGTGGAAATTTTAAGATTCTGTAAAACTTTTCATTCAACATTATTGAAATGCCGCAAAATTACATGTGGGAGAAAAAGATATAACTGAGTTTCCAGAGCTATACACAATTCGATTTTGATGTAAGCCTCGAAAACAGAAAGAAACAAAAAGAAAAACTAAATTGTTGCTCTAGATTTTGTTTTTGTTGATTAGTTCAATATTTGATAGAATTCTGGATTCTAGCTCTGGGTTGATTTTATTGTTAAATATAAAAAGAAGGGAATTCAGTTATCCAAATCAGTTGGAGCATTGAAACAAAAAGAAATCAAAGCAAAAGAAATGAAAGAATGAAAAAAAAAACCTTCAATCGCGCGTTGGTTTCGTGGAAGATGGGAACAGGCAATCATAATTTTTCCATATTTCAATGGGATTTCTTTGTAAAATTTTCAATTTACCTTTTAAATAAACACTTTGTTAATCGAATAAACTTAATTTTAAACTTGATATTCGATTAAAATATTCGAAAAAACAACAAAAATATGTTTCAATAGGAAATCCCGACAGCCATTTTTCCACTGGTATGGTGTATGGTCGTTTTTCTCGTTCCCTTCTCGGTTTCGGTTTTGGTTTTGGTTCTCGTTTTCCAAGATTGTATATGGGCGCAAACGATTGGTATAGATTCAGCTGTTTTTTTTTTTTTTGGTATATTTTGATTTTCCAGCAGTTTTCCAGTGGAAATGTTGTTTCTTTTGTGACACTTTTAGGAACGGTGCATATCTCAATTTGTTATACCATTTGATGACGTTGTTTGTAGGCTAAGGGATTGTTTGCATGATTTCAAGTCTCTCTCAAAATATTAAAACTCCCATAATACAGATTTGAAAACGAACACGTAAATCTGTTGGCTCTGATTTTCTTCTTAAATGCAGATGGAGATACATGTTAATCCACTATAAACAAGATATGGGTGTTTTTCTTAAGAGTTTGAGAACTTTAAAAATAATACATGAAAGTTAAAATTTATTTTGTATTGTTGAAAGAAATAAATAATAATAATAATTTATACATTTTAAGTAAATTTCTACAAAGTTATTCTTTGGTTAATTAATTTATGATAAAATGCCAAACCTTACTGTACAGAAGTGTCAACTCACTTTGATATTCTAAACTGTCAAATCAAGAACAAGAACCATCGAATTTTTTCATGCAGCTAAATAAACATCCTATACTGTTGATTCTTTTTGTTTTATGTTCAAAATGATTTAATTATTGTTAAGCTTTCTACTTGAACGTCGAACTTGTCGAGTTGTAGAAGCTGAGTAAGGTCGATGATTCTCGAGAACTTTCTTCAGATGAGTCCTGAAACTAAAGGACGTTTATATCGTCTACCTTTCCACAATCATCACCCCCTCACACATAAACAAGGCATACAAGCCAACGCTTATGTCACAACTCCCATCCCACCTCCCACGCTGTAATGGCCGGTGCTCCTTCCCACCCTAGGTAACATAGCTTAACTGCTGTTTACCAATCCTAATCCTTTCCGTACATATAAGCATGATGTTCTTAACATCAACTGACTCCGTACCCTATTTCTTACTTCCAACCACCTCTTATTACTATTGGGCTGGATCTAAGGTGTTAAACAACCCGTGCCGCTGATCGGCAAAGCTGGGGTCCCAATTCAAAAAATAGCTCAGTCTCTAACAAAAACACTCTATTACCAAGACCGGAATCTCAGACTGACATTTCGGTTTGCCTACAAGCTAAAAAGCACTAAATGTGAGAAAGTGTGCGTGAAATGATGCAAAAAACCAAACACATTCTCACATTTAGTGTTTCGGCACATCAAAATGCTTCATTATAGTAATCAGCCCCATCTAAATGCTTCATTTTGAATGTTTCATGGCCTCGTTCAAAAACTAAACAATCCTTACCAACAGAATCTGAAGTGCTGACATGGTCTTAAACTGGAAGATTTGTATAGCTTTTTAATTTCAATCCAAATAAATGTTGTAAATGTATATTAAATAAAATAAAATTGACCAAATACATATTATTTAATAATTTATTAGTTTATTATTATTTATTTTGTTTACTTAAATAATATGCGAACGCACGTGCGCTGCAACCGGTTAAGTAATTGCAAATGGACAAAAGTGTAACTCAATACTTTGTAAAACAACAAAACAGACAATTTTTTCAGGTGTAGTTTGTTTAGAGCATTTTTTGGCGACGTTAGAAGTTCAGGTGGAAACAATAGTCGGGTGCCTCCGTATTTTTTTTTGTGCAGACAATGCTACGAGAAGCATACTTGTGAAGTTCCATTGCCAACTTTAGCTAGTTCAGATTCCTCAATTAGATTAGTATTTTCATCATTTAAGCAGTTCGGTAGTTGCAAGACCAAATTTTAGTTTTGTTCGTTGCAGAAATATTCCTGAAATTTTCTTTTTAAGGGACTATGTTAGAGTTGGAATTTTGTTTGTAGTTAGATTTTGGAATACAAATTTGAGGGAACCATGTTTTAAAAATAAGTTGCTTTGTGTAAAGCATCTTTAAGGAATAGAAAAAGGCAATATGTTTACACACAATACCAACTAAATGAGTGCAATAAATAGATTTAAGTAACTTTTTTTTATTCCAGTATGGGGAACCGAACACCCAATAGAAAAAAAACCGATATACGCGCCAAAATCCATACTTCTTAACTAACTTGTTTCATTTTTAGCAGCACTTTTACTAAACATACCCTTCAAACAATAATAAGTAAACTTGAACTTTGGTAACTAAACATTTTTAAGAAATGAATGAAAATTGTATTTTGCGTTAAACTGTGGGAATTCACTAAAAAAAACTTCTGTATTTCTGTCAACAATAAAAATTCATGTCGATTACATGATCTATTGAATGAGTTGTGCATGAATTCAGAACGATTTTTTGACGTTTTCATTTTGTGATATATGTCAAAATTTGTATTTTATTTGCTCTGTATTTATTCAACAGGTTCGCTATAATCGTTCTGATTATTTTTTTTAAACATTGGTGTTCCTTTGTTTGATGCATAGTTTTTTTTTGATAGCAAATACATGCATGTTTCCATCAATCAAGAATGTTATGGATAAGGTATTTGTCGATTATAACTCTTTTTTTTAAATTTAATATTTATTAATCAAAATGGAATTGAAAAATAGTTGCAAGCTTAAATCATTAAAAACAAACTATAAATATACTTGGATTAATTAAATTGATACAGATTTTAATTAGTTGCAAACAAAATATTTGGACCGTTCGTTAACGAAAATTTATTAGAATTTAATACAAAATTGCGCTCGCACCCTTAACTTGATGGTTCTTCGAACGCATCTTTGATACAATAATTCAGGGTTAGTTATGAAATTTAAAGAATTTCGTAGTGATTGCTGTAAATGAGTGAATTAATTATATTAAACTGATGGTGAACATGCTTTTTTGAAGAAAAAAATGTACATTGGTTCGCTATCAACAAAATGAGTGCAAAATTAAAGCTTAAAACTGACTTCTTCATCGAAAAAAAGTAAAAAGAAAAACTTGAAAAAAACTTATTAACCCCTCCATTTTGTTTTTGCTGTGCAAAATGCCGCTAGCCCACGGCATCGTTTTTTTTTGTTTGTGCTCACATCTATTCATGGATTAATTGTCAAAATTACAAATACAACAATGTAAACAAACGGGTTTTGGAGAGTGAAACGTACGAAAGATTCCGGTCTTGGTAATGGAGTGTTTTTGGTCTCTAAGGAGTATCCGGATACCTGGCTACCTCCGGATTAACTAGCCTTATCTGTATAATGCGAATCTTTCTTCGCAACTCGTGGGACCAAATATGAACGAAAACAAAAAAGAAAAAAATTATGAGACCGGTATCTCTTCAAGACTGGGCGGCAGTTTCGCGCTGAAGCCTGTTGTATCTCCTGCGGCCAACACAGAGAAGGGAGCAGTGGTGGTCCATGGACCCTCTTCTGCTCTTGGTTGCATAAGAGAGTAGGAAGGTAGCGATACCTAATTTCAGAGTTGTTAACAATGGCCCTACCACTTCTATTAAGAGTATATCTCCATTGCAAAAATCCAGAAATTGAAAGGAGAAACCCTCAAAAAGCCTTTATAAACAAAGACGGCAAGCGGCAAGAATCCTGAAGGCCTCTGGTGAATCATTGGAGACTTGAAGGACACCGCAGCAAACCGCTCGCGTTGAATGGGCAAAGAGTGTTCTTGCTGCAGCAAGGACCACTAAAGACTCTAAACCCAATGATTCGGCCAAAAACCATTGTTCTGTCAGACCGGTTTCATTTATTTAGCATTAAAATAAACTTTATGCAGAACATATTCTTACAGAATTTTACACAAAAATATTTCTTTATTTTAGTATCGATTTATTAGATTTGTTATTGCAGCAGATTTTAAAATTTTTCTTTTTTCTAACTAAAATTGATTTAAATGCTAGCTACCAAAGTGAACTTTTAAGCAAATTTGTAAGGCTTTGACCTGCAGATATATACTTCAAGCCTTTAAGCTGGCTGTGTGGGGAAACTGTAGTTGCTCTGTTTGGCTCTTTTAATCCATTTAAATTTTCAGCAAAGTTAAAAATCGACAGCTCGGCAAAAATCCTCGTTTCAAACCCTCCTAGTGGGTGCCGGGCGGTAATGATCACCACAGTTGTCTTGTACGTTGTCAAGATGGGGGTCAGCTAAAGTCAGGTTGAATTGCTGAAGTTTCCTACTCCTTAATAGTAGCAAGCTTTAGCACTGCAATTTGACCATAGATACGAGGTCCCTAATTTCAGTGGTGGTGTGAGCGTTTTACATAATCCGTGCCGAAGAATGAAAGGCTGGGGGTCCGTCTTATTTTTCTGCCTTACCCCGGTATATCGGCTCTGCCGGGGCTGACCTCTTTTTTTCCGACCTACTCGTGGGACCAACATTCAATTAAATCATACAAAATGGACGAACTAGACTTGACTGACACAGAACCATCCGCAGACTTGGAGGATGAACTCTTGGCCTCCAGCCAGGAGACCGTAAAGGGGAGCTCATTTAGCGCTGGTAGTTCCAGCGCTTGTGAGCAACCCAAAACTACAGGAAGTATAGGCGGTGCTATTCATAGCACTCCTGCACTTCCTAAACCGCATACCAATCCGAAACCCTCTAGTAGCAGTGCAACTCGAGGAACAAAAAAGCCATCGGAAGGCGCTCTCCTCAAGAACCGCTTCAAAACGGCCTCTTTTATTCTTGCCAAGATTGCCAAGAATGAAGAGGCCGGAGTGATTCATGAGAAGGACGCCCAAGATAAAATAAAGTACCAGAAGGTTGTTGATGAATACAACAATCTTCTGGCCAGCCGAGAAATGGCCGTTAAGCGAAACAGATCTCAGGAAGAGATCTGTCCGGCTCAGAAAAAGAGCAAGCTCGACGGCCGGACAAAGCCAGGGAAAGCACCATCTTCTGGAGCAGCGCAACTGCGTACTCTTAGTGAGGTTGTCAGGGATGACCTCCAAGTAGCAGTTGTGGATGAGCTCTCCACAAACAGCAAAGGTCTGCTGAACGTGTGGAACTCTATCGAGGGCAAGCTCTCTGAGATGGTGTTTTCATACACAATAAAAAACAGTGAGGGCTCCTACCCTAGTTTCGACTCTGGCGAGATGCTCAGGGGGTATAGGGTAATTAAGTGTGCAGACAGGTTTTCTAGGGATTTCCTTAGTGAAAGCATTGCTAAGGTTAGTAATGCCTGGGAGGGCTTGAAGCTCAAGCTTATCCCGGCTAAGGACATCCCTAGACAACCGAAGGCTCGCATTTGGTTGCCGCTCATGAGCATAAAGCCAAGCGGACAGGATTTGATCCGCGGCCTTCAGAGGCAAAATCCGCTGGTCCCCATGCACGACTGGGCTGTGATTAAAGCAGAAGAACCACAGAAGACCAGCGCCTCTTACCTTCTGAGGATTAGCGAGGAAAGCCTAGGGGCTCTCGAAAAGGCCGATTATAAGCTTAGTTTTGGCATAAGGAATGCCAAAATTAAAATTCTGCAGAGTCAGTGAGCAGACACCGACAAAGCTGATGACAACGTCGAGGCTGACGATGTTGTTAGCGGAGGCGAGGTCCCCAGCGAGTTGCCGGGCCCTAGCTCTGCAGCCAAAAATAAAAATTAAAAAACGCGCTGAAGGTCGTCCAGATTAATCTGAAGCACTCTAAGTGTGCTTCAGATAATCTAAGAGTTTTCCTTAGGGAGGAAAACTTCGACATTGGCGTTATCCAAGAACCGTGGATAAACGGCCTCAAGGTGCGGGGCCTCCAAGACAACCAATACGACCTCTTTTATAAAACCGCAGACCAAGACCAAGGTAATCCCAGAACTTGTATTTTAGCTAAGAAACATTTAAAAGGTTTTTTATGTCCAAATTTTAGCACTCCTGATCTGACAGTTGTCAGATTCGAAGATAAAAATACACGGGGTTTGCTGCTGGCCTCTTTCTACTCAGCCCACAATGCACCATCACCTCCGGAGGAGGTGCGCAAAATTATAAACAAAGCTATGATTGATAAGGCAAACCTTCTGATCGGAGGCGACGCGAATGCTCGTCATACCCTTTGGGGAAGTTCTGAAATCAACGAACGAGGTGAGTCACTTTTTGATTTTATTATTGCACATAATATGACCATTTGTAACAGAGGCAATACTCCCACTTTCGTCTTTCCGAGCTCGGAAAATTATGATGGTTGGGAGGATGTGCTTGATGTTACTTTAGTAAACAACCGTAATTTATTAGTGGAGAATTGGAGAGTTTCCCCTTTGAATTCGTTTTCGGATCACAAATGGATTCTCTTTCAAATTAATTTCGAGTCGAAAAACCCTCCGCCTTACAGAAATCCCAAAAGAACTGACTGGAAGAAATTCAGTCAAATTGCTAATTCCAAACTGAGCAACTTACCGAATCTCGCAGAATCGATAGTAGACCTTGAATCAAAGGTGAAAACCTTTGAAACTTCTTTAAGTAAAGCTTTTAGAGTCTCTTGCCCAGTTAAATACAGCCGTAAAACCCTTCCTTCTTGGTGGAATGAAGAACTGTCCAGTCTTAGGAAAATGACGAGGACAATCTTCAACATCTGCCACAAACATAAGTTTTACCAACCGTATAAAGACTCTCTTAAAATTTATAAGAAAGCCCTGTCATCAGCCAAAAGACAAGGCTGGAGAGATTACTGTCAATCAATCGAAAACATAAAGGACTCCGCAAGGCTCAGCAAGGTTTTATCGAAGGAACATTGTAATCCTTCATTTCTAAGAAAGCCTGATGGAACCTGGACAACCTCTCCAGCCGAATCTCTTGAGCTACTGATGAAGACGCACTTTCCGGGTTGCGAGAGCGTTAACCCCGAACCGCGTGAAACCACAGAGCTAAACGTAGCTCATGTGGAGCAAATCAATTCCGTTATAACCAGAGAAAATATTGTGTGGGCCATCAATACTTTCTCTCCATATAAATCCCCAGGCATGGATGGCATACTGCCAGTTATGCTTCAAAAGTTGTATGATGTGGCAGCTCCATGGCTGGAACTAATTTTCAAAGGATGCCTCCTTCTCAAACATGTGCCCATGTCGTGGAGACAGGTCAAGGTAGTTTTTATCCCGAAAGTGGGTAGGCGTGGTCACGAATCCGCGAAGGATTTCAGACCAATAAGCTTAACATCTTTTGTGCTTAAAACCTTGGAGCGCATTCTTGATTACCATATTAGAGAAATCCTAGATGGAAGACCTCTCGAAAGCTCTCAGCATGCTTATCTTAAGGGCAAATCTACGGAGACTGCCCTCCATGAGGTAGTGCGTACTGTAGAAAAAACAATCCATTATAAAGAATTTACTCTTGCCACCTTCTTAGACATAGAAGGTGCGTTTAACAACGTCCTTACCGAATCCATAGAAGAAT
This sequence comes from Eupeodes latifasciatus, assembly GCA_920104205.1. NCBI lineage: Eukaryota > Metazoa > Arthropoda > Insecta > Diptera > Syrphidae > Eupeodes > Eupeodes latifasciatus. The sequence goes on along the minus strand of OV049924.1, from coordinate 69,588,444 downwards.
CGCTGGTGAAGTTCGGTGTAGAATTCTTCATTCGAGAATGGATTATCTCCATGCTCAGTGGTAGGAAGATTCAAGCCACTCTAGGCAATACAACCGCAACAAAACACGTAAGTAGGGGAACACCCCAGGGTGGTGTCCTTTCGCCTCTTCTGTGGCTTCTGGTCATGGATACAATTCTCGTTAATTTAGAGAGATGTGGAGTGAAGGCGGTAGCCTATGCGGATGATTTGGTGCTATTGGTGTCAGGAAAGTACACCTCTGTGATTAGTGAAATCACGGAGTCAGCTTTGAAGAAAGTTAGCATCTGGGCCACTAGTTGTGGTCTAGGAGTTAACCAAAGTAAAACTGAACTGATGCTCTTTACCACCAAAACTAAAGTACCGCCTTTCACGCTACCTCGACTCAACGGTCAAATCCTTTCATTGTCTTCCAGTGCAAAATATTTGGGAGTTATACTCGACCCTAAATTAAACTGGAAACGAAATATTGAAGTGCGGGTTAAGAAGGCCTGTGTTGCCTTCTACGCCTGCAGCAAAACTTTTGGCAAAAAGTGGGGACTTCAGTCGAAGATGATTTTATGGACGTACACAGCCGTAGTACGACCAATCTTAACTTATGGTTCGATTGTGTGGTGGCCTGCTCTTAGCAAAGCCTATAATATCGATAAGCTAAGGAAGGTTCAGAGAACAGCTTGCGTGGGCACCACAGGGGCCATGCGTACTTGCCCAACGGACGCCTTAAACGTTATTATGGATCTTCTACCAATCGACCTTTTTATTAAATACATAGTTTCCTGCAGCGCTATTAGGTTGAAGGAATCAAATAGCTGGTTGTCAAAACCTTATGGTCACAGCAACACAGCGAAATTGATTCCCTCAGATATTATCTCGGTAGACACTGACTACTGCACTCCTACTTTGAGCCTTAGTAGGGGTTTTAAGGTCTTTTTCCCATCCAGAGAAGATTGGGAGGATGACATCGTGTCGATAGGTTTCGATACAACCATCTTTACTGACGGCTCAAAGATGGAGTGCGGAGTTGGTTCTGGGATCTTTTCTGAGTCCCTAAATGTAGCTAAATCCTTTAGGCTTCCTGACTTTGCTAGCGTTTTTCAGGCTGAAATGCTGGCAATTAGGGAGGCATGTAAAATACTTAAACAAAGCCCAAACCAAAACCGAAATGCGGCTATCTTCACAGACAGTCAGGCAGCTATCAAAGCCATTAACTCGGCTACATCCTCATCTAAATTGGTCCAGCAATGTCGCAATGAGCTTGCGAGCCTGAACATTAACCTCGGTGTCACCCTGATCTGGGTTCCGGGCCATAGTGGTATCGTGGGAAATGAACGGGCTGACGAGTTAGCCAGGCAAGGATCGGCCCTTCATAGCTCTCTTGCGGAAATGGTTAACATTCCTCTTGGTGCTATGAAGGGTAAAATTTTTTCCATATACCAAACTGAATCAAACCGTAGGTGGAGCAATTTACCCAACTGCATTATATCTAGGAAGATATGGCCCACCTATAATAAAACCCGTACAAACGATCTTCTACGCAGGCCAAGGCAAGACATAGCCAGGATTGTTGCGGTTTGTACCGGACACTGGCCCATTGGAGTCCATGCAGAGAAGTTGGGTATCTCTTACAACACTTTTTGCCGTAGTTGCTGCGACCAAAGAGAAAGTGAAACGATAATCCATTTCCTCTGCAAATGTCCTGCCTTGGCAAGCACTAGAATGAAATGCTTTGGGAAAGCATTCTTTCACGAACTGAACGAGCTATCTGAGACAAAGATTAGAGACCTAATCTCTTTTCTCAATGCGACAAAATGGCTCTAACTTAATCGCTATAAATCTTCTCCTTTATTTCACAGGTCAAACGAGTTTTGGTATCAAAACGGCGCACTACAGCGCTAATTGGATCTCAGGCTAGGTCTGCCCTGAGATCGCCATTTCTACCTACCTACCTAAAAATCGACAAGCCATAGCCAACGAGCCAATAGTCGGCTCTGTCATGTGGGGAAAGAACGAGTCAAGGAGTTTTGTCTCAATTACACAATTTTAGATCGCCGTCTAACAACTATCTATCTCATACAATAATATAAAATCTTTTTCCGTCTTATAATTTTCATTTGTGTCAGTTGTCGGCATAAAAACAGAAAATACTAATAACAGTTTATTTTATAAAACATTTTTTATGTTGATCAGTATTTGCATACACATAATATAAAAATATAAATATTAAAATAATCTATTTGTCAAAGTGGTCAATTCTGGACCGTGTCCAACTGAACGTGGTTTAAGTGGCTAGCAGCCAATTGGATCGGTTCGTGTATGGGCAGCTTAATAAGCGACCGAGAAATTCGTTTAAGTTTTGTATCTACTTGTTGCAATAACAAAATCATATGCAGCCAACTTCCATTAGAGTTATTGCTCATTTATCCTTAGATTTGTGTGAATTACTGGATACTCAATTTGTTTAGTGTGAGTTAAGGTAGACATACACGACCGAGCCATTTGGACACGGTGTAACACAACGTACAAAATGTAACATAGTTTAAAATTAAAAAATTAAGAAGAAATGTAAGGCAGATAAAGATGCTATAATAAAGATGAGCATATTTGTCTTCATTATAATCTTGACTTTTGCATCATAGGAATTTTCTATAATACAAGAGCCAATATCTTCTGCATTTTGTTCTTTTCTCTCGCATCTCTCAAATATTACTTTTATATGTAACATCTCCTTTTTACAGAAATCAAATGTAGATTACATGTGAATTAACCATTAAGATTGTTTTTTCATTTGATTTAGACATTTGAAAGTCGAATTATAGATCCGAATCCATCCGCAACTTATTCATTGCATTCTGTAAAAAATAATTAAACTTAATTTGTCTTCAATTTCTCTTGAATTAATTCTTTGTCCATTGATATATAAATAAACCAGGAAAGTAATGTCTGTTTGGTGTCATTTTAACCAAAAATTGAAGAAAAATCGATACTACGTAGAGACAATTTTAATTCTAAGCACTCCCTTATACAACTTAACAAACAAACCAAAAGATACGACGAGCTGATCAAATCGAACAAAACATTAGATGACGTTTTGTTTGTGTGGCTTTTGCTGGCTGTTGACAAATCGATCTGTCAAAATTTCGCAGCAGCGCGTTTATTTGTTTTTTTCTAAACTTCTAAAAAAATTATTTAAAAAATAAATAAAAAGAATCTTAAACAACAAAATAAATACAGTAGAATGTTTTCGTTAGCGAAAGTAACTCACCCACCGACTGGTGTGGAATTCGCTATAAACTGCCGGTTCTTCAACAGCACCGACGAGAATCTCGTCACGGCTGGCACAAACATCCTCAAAGTGTATCGCATTTTTCCCGATGTCGACCCAGCCATACGAGCCAAAAACATCGAAATCCTCAATCCAAAAATGAAGCTAGAATGTCTGGCTTCGTATACACTAAACGGTAATGTTATGTCTCTGGAGCGAGTGACTCTTTCCGGATCACTGCGTGATGCTTTGTTGATAAGCTTCAAAGAAGCCAAGTTATCGGTGCTGCAATATGACCCCGATACATTTTCTCTCAAGACCCTCTCACTGCATTACTTTGAGGAAGACGACATAAAAGGTGGATGGACTGGAAGGCACTTCACTCCCACAGTTCGTGTGGACCCGGACAACAGATGCGCGGTAATGTTGGCTTACAGTAAGAAATTGATTGTTTTGCCTTTCAGAAAAGACAATAGTTTGGATGAAATTGAGCTGCCTGATGTCAAGCCCATCAAAAAGACTCCAACCCAACTGATATCCCGAACTCCAATCCTAGCTTCGTACATAATTTCGCTCAAAGATCTCGACGAGAAGATTGACAATGTCGTGGACATTCAGTTTTTATTTGGCTACTACGAGCCAACTCTGCTGATTCTCTATGAGCCAGTCAAGACATTCCCTGGACGGATTGCCGTGCGCTCGGATACCTGTGTCATGGTAGCGATATCTCTGAACATTCAGCAACGAGTTCATCCAGTTATCTGGACCGTCACTGGTCTGCCGTTCGATTGCTTTCGACTTCTCGCTATTCAGAAGCCAATTGGTGGCTGTTTGGTGGCATCCACCAATGCACTGATGTACTTGAACCAAAGTGTGCCCCCATACGGTGTGAGCTTGAACAGCATCGCCGACAACAGCACAACCTTCCCTCTCAAGCCCCAAGATGGGGTTAAGATAACCCTAGACACGGCGAAGTTCGTTTTCATCGATGCCGATAAGATTGTCATTTCCCTCAAAGGAGGAGAGCTCTATGTGCTGACACTTTGCGTCGACTCCATGCGCAGTGTTCGGAATTTCCACTTCAACAAAGCGGCTGCTAGTGTCCTGACCAGTTGCATTTGTGTCTGCCAGGAGGAGTATCTCTTTCTGGGATCCCGCTTGGGAAATTCCCTGCTTCTGCACTTCACAGAGGAAGATCAGAGCACTGTAATAACCATCGACGATACTGACGTGGAAAAAGACAAGGAAGCTCCAAAGAAGCGATCCGAAGACGAAGAGCTTGAGGTGTATGGATCGGGAATCAAGACCTCCGTCCAGCTGCGCAAGTTCGTCTTCGAGGTGTGTGACAGCATATTGAATGCTGGCCCCATTGGATTCATGTGCGTTGGTGAACGTGTCGAAGTTGAAGATGAAACTCCCCATCGATTGGCCGAGAACGTGGCCGATGTCAAGATGGAAATAGTTTGCTCCAGTGGATACGGCAAAAATGGAGCCCTGTGTGTCATGGTGAGCACGATATTCCCGCAGATCATCACGAGCTTTGAGTTGCAAGGATGTTTCGAAGTGTGGACGGTATTCGATGATCCCAATAAAAAAACCCAAGGCCTAGCCGACCACCATGACTACATGATTCTCAGTCAGAAGTCAAGTACTTTGGTCCTAGAGACCGGTGATGAAATCAATGAGATTGAGAATTCCGGCTTCAGTGTGAATCAGCCGACGATTTTTGTTGGAAATCTGGGCAACAACCGGTTCATCATTCAAGTGACCACGAGAAATGTGCGACTGCTGCAGGGAACTCGCCTCATTCAGAATGTTCCCATCGATGTGGGATCGCCAATGGTGGAAGTATCACTGGCCGATCCATATGTGTGCATTCGTGTGCTCAGTGGACAGGTTATCACTTTGGCTCTGCGAGAAACCAAAGGAACTCCCCGATTGGCCATCAACAAGAACACAATCAGTACAATTCCCGCCGTGGTATCGATTTCAGCTCTTAAGGATGTCTCAGGCTTGTTCACTTCCAAATGTGAGGATGTCATGAATCTAACTGGATCGGGATCGTCCCTATATGGCAGTGGCTTTGGTTACATGAAAGCTGAACCGAACATGAAGACAGAAGACGAGGAAGAGATGCTCTACGGGGAGTCTGGTAACGCTCTCAAGATGAAGAATCTTGCAGATCTGGCAAAGAAATCACGATCGAAGAACAGTGACTGGTGGAGGCGACTTCTTACCCAATCCAAACCAAGTTACTGGCTTCTGGTGTCTCGAGATAACGGCAATTTAGAGATTTATTCGATGCCTGACCTCAAGCTGATGTACCTTATCACGAACGTTGGCAATGGCGCCGATGTACTCACCGACTCCATGGAATTCGTTCCGATGCCGCTTAACAATCAGGGAGAAAGTAGCAAGGCGGGAATTCTGCTCAATTGCATGCCACAGAACTTGAACGTCCCAGTTCCCATTGAGATAATGATTGTTCCGCTGGGAAACCAAGGCAACCGACCTTTGCTTCTCATCCGTACACGACTGGAAATAATGGTATACCAGGTGTTCCGGTACATGAAGGGTCATTTGAAGATCCGTTTCAAGAAAATACACACCATCAACCAAGTGGACAACACCGAGAAGATGATCGAGGATGTGGAAGACCATGATCCTTTCCATTTGCATGATGAGTACGTAAACAAAATGCATTACTTCACCAATATCTCTGGCCTAAATGGGGTAGCGGTGTCGGGTATCAATCCTTGCTTCATCTTCCTGACCATCAAAGGAGAATTGCGTGTTCACAAACTCTACGGCAATGCCACGAACAAGAGTTTCGCTCCCTTCAACAACATCAATTGTCCTGGTGGTTTTCTGTTCTTCGACAATTCGTTTAACTTGAAAATTGCAGTCCTTCCCAATTACCTCACCTTCGATGCTCCATGGCCCATCCGAAAGGTTCCTCTGCGCTGTACTCCACGTCAAATTGTCTACCACAGGGAAAACCGTGTCTATTGTGTGGTCACCCAGACCGAAGAGGTGACAAACAAATACTATCGATTCAATGGCGAAGATAAGGAGTTGACTGAGGAGAACAAAGGAGAGAGGTATATTTATCCAACAAGGTCAAAGTTCAGTGTTGTTCTGATAGCGCCAAATACCTGGGAACTGGTTCCGGATGCCTCGATCGATTTGGAAGAGTGGGAACACGTGACTGCCTTCAAGATAGTCTCTCTGGCCTATGAAGGAACGCGGTCTGGTCTGAAGGAGTACCTTTCGATTGGAACAAACTTCAACTACAGTGAGGACATAACATCTCGAGGAAATATCTACATATACGATATCATCGAAGTTGTTCCGGAACCTGGTAAACCTTTGACAAAATTCAAGTTGAAAGAAGTCTTCAAGAAGGAACAAAAGGGACCTGTCTCTGCCATCGCCGATGTTCTTGGCTTCCTCATTACTGCCTTGGGACAAAAGATTTACCTGTGGCAACTCAAAGACGACGATCTCATAGGTGTCGCTTTCATAGACACTCATATCTATGTCCATCGAATCATCTGTGTCAAGTCGTTGATCCTCATTGCCGATGTCTACAAATCGATCAGTATTCTGCGCTTCCAAGACGAATATCGAACTCTATCGTTGGTTTCGAGAGACTTACAGCCGCTGGAAGTCTATGACATTGAATTCGTTGTGGATAGCACGAATTTGGGATTTTTCGTAACCGATGCCGATGAGAATTTCATCGTCTATATGTATCAACCAGAATCGCGTGAATCGTTCGGTGGACAAAAACTCATTCGCAAAGCCGATTTCCATCTCGGCCAAAAAGTCAACACAATGTTCCGAGTGCAATGCCATCAGAAGGGTCCACATCAACGACATCCGTTCTTCTTTGAAAACAAACACATGATTGTTTTTGGCACATTGGATGGTGGAATCGGTTATTGTTTGCCTCTGCCCGAGAAGACCTACAGAAGGCTATTGATGTTGCAAAATGTCCTTCTAACACATAAAGAACATTTGGCCGGACTCAATCCAAAGGAATTCAGGACGTTGAAGAGTTCACGGAAACTAACAACAAATCCTTGTCGATGTATAGTGGATGGGGAGTTGATTTGGTCATACTTTTCCCTACCCCACACAGAGAAGCAGGAAGTGGCGAAGAAAATCGGCACCAAATTGGAAGATCTTTATTTGGAACTTTTAGATGTCGATAGAGTGACGAATATATTCTAGATTTAAAGAGATGAAATAAAATTATTTTTTAAAATAGTCTAAATTGATTTCTTTGAATTTGGTGAAGTTTGGTGGAGCATTTTTATTTTTTTAGTACTTTCAACTTAAAAGCAACTCCTCAGGTTTCTTGTCATAATGTAAGAAGGACCAGATCCAACCAGATACTGGCTTACACAGACCTCGAAAGGCAGGTTACCTAGCTGGAATGCGTGAAGAGGAGCATGCTTAAGCTGTAGAAATGGATTAGACCATGAGGCCGTTGACTTGAGGTGTCCAGTTGGATGTCGCCCATGGCCATCTGGATAGGTGTATGTATGTCTTACTTTAAGCCGTAAAAAGCAAGCTGTGCGAATACATATATTGACCGTGAATCAAAGGATGAACTTTATTAGTTGTAAAATATAAATGCAATCTCATGAGAATAATAAAAATCATTAATGTTTAAGGAATCTTTGGTCAAAGCTGATTTAAAATTTGTTTTTAAGGAATTTGTAAATAAGTAATTAAACCAAAAGTTAGAAAGTGTCCTATTTGGTTACCACGGAACTTTGCAGAGCTCAAAGTAATTCCATCACTATAATAGTGCGTTACCTAGGTGAAGGTTACCTGCTTGAAGGTTGTTTATCATTTCTCACAACGATAACAAACTGAACTTGTCTTTCATCTATTTTTTTTTTCGTACAAAAAATAAAACAGAATTCATTTAAAAAAAAATGGAATCTTCCTTCCACTCCCCTGTGAATTGTAAATAAATCCATTTTAATAAAACTTTTAAACGGATATGATAATCCAATGATTGAATTTTCAAGGTGATATTTCTGCTGAAAACCAAGCTTTATCTGACTGTGTTTTAAGAATCATTGACAATGGAATTGAGAAACTCCAAATAGCAATGTTAATTCCTGATTTTCTGGAAGACCAATCTTTAATGATGCAATTTATGAGTGAATCCCAATTACAGAACTGCAAAAAATTCTACGAGGAATATATCAATCATGCAGAGGAAGTGAGACATTTTATTTTAAAAAATTGAAACTTTTTAACATATTTTTTCTTTATTAGATACAGGAGAATAAAAACCACCAAGTACCGTTTTGCTTAATTGAATTAATTGATTTATTTTGTGAAAATAAGCAAATCAAAGAAATTTTACCGGAATTTTCCCACAAAATTCCTGATAAGTTTAAAGAACTTCTAGATGCTTTGAGGCATTTAAAGATAATCACCGCTGAAAATTTAAAGACCTCGGCTGTTGCTGAAATGCAAAGGGAAAAGGCAATTCATAGACTTTATCAGGATAACGAAAAAGTGGTTACAAATGTTGAAAGTAAGTATAATAATGAAATTTTTTTCGAAATTATGGGATTTCGAATCTATAGTTAAATTCTTGTATCTAAGGAAGTTTCACTCTTTCATATTTCCGGCCCTGGTTTTATTTTATGTATGTATATCCTTTTTGATATTGTCCCTGAAAGATTGTTTATTTTGAAAATTACCGTCCTGAGATAATTTTGGTAGTAGGACTATAACGCCAGAGAACTTGGGTTCAATCCCAAGTACAACGAAAGTTGTTAGAAGCACTTCCAAAAAATGAGTGCATGTTTCCTTGCCAAAAAAGGGATACTTGGCTACCATATCAGTTGAGTAACATAAGACGGTTAAGGAGTGTTACAAGCCTTTTTTTAAAAGACGTTTTCGGTAAAATGAGTCTAAACGTCTTAACGCAACACCCCTTAAATCAATTGAACTTACTAACTTAAGATGGCGCTACAGTCTCGTAGGGACCTGGGTGTCAACCAACATGCGACTCCAGCCAGTTCTACGCCTAGCTAGCTGTCTCCAGTTTCGCATGCCCAGTTGTTTGAGATCCTCTCAAACCCTGCGTCCCTCGGGATTGGATTCGAAGACCTTCCGGGCTAGAGTTATGAAGTCTATTCGCTTCACATGGCCCAGCTATCTAAGTCATTGGACTTTTACTCTTTTAACCAGCTAGGTCAGTGTCGCTGCACAGCCTATACAGAGTGTCGTTGTATCTTCTCCTCCATTTCCATCTATGTAGATGGGACCAAAATCACCCCAAGAATTTTTGTCTCGAAGTATCCTATGACGTTTTTATCTTTCTTTGACAACGTCCAAGCCTCTGCGCCATAATTGAAAACCAGGATGATGGTTCATTAGATGCTTGGACTACTCATTTGCCTTCTTATAGTCCAAAAAAGCATCGACTTGCAAGAGTTATTCTCCGTTTGATTTCGTAGCGGTGCCTAGGTAGACAAAGTTCTTACCTCAAAATTATAAGCTTTCCATGGTGACGTTTTGTCCAAGACGTCGTCGTCGTTCAATGTTCATTTTTGATGATAGCATATAATTGATGTTGCCCTCATTGACCACTTAACCCATCTTCTCCGCTTCTGTCGCAATGGATATAAAAACGCACCACTGACATTATGAATTATTGGGTCATCCACCAAGCAACAGTCTTGATTTGATATCTAAAGACTTTTTCTTGTAACCAAACATCTAAAATAAATTACTTGGACAATACTTTTCCAGAGATGCTGAAATTATGGTTTACAGGTCTCTTAAGCAGAGTAGTAAACTTGTTTCTGGTAGCTCATGAAAAAATATATTGTTAGCCTTTACTGGAGTTTTCCATGGGTAAAATAGATTATAATTTATTTTTGATGTAGATCAATGAAACAGAAATGTCCGCTGTTTTTACATTCCTTACTTACTTAAGGTGGCGCCATAGTCCGGGGCGGACTTGCGCCTCAACCAACATAGGTCTCCAGCCAGCTCGGTCCCTAGCTAGCTGTCTCCAGTTTCGCACGCCAAGTTGGTTGAGGTCTTCACCCACCTACTTACATATGTACGTGCGCCACCTGAGTCGCGGTCTTACTCTACTGCGCCGTCCCTCGGGATTAGATTCAAGACCTTCCGGGCTGGAGCGTTGATGTCCATTCGCTCTACATGACCTACCCATCTAAGCCATTGGACTTTAATTCTGTAAACTAGGTCAGTGTCGCTGTACAACCCGTACAGTTCGTCGTTATATCTTCTTCTCCATTCTCCATCTATGCATACGGGACCAAAAATCACCCGAAGAATTTTTTTCTCGAAGCATCCTAAGACGCTCTCATCTTTCTTTGACAGGGTCCAGGCATCAGCTCCATAAATGAGAACCGGGATGATGAGTGTCTTATAGATGGTGATTTTAGATGCTCGAAAGAGGACTTTACTACTCAATTGCCTTCTAAGTCCAAAGAAGCAGCGATTTGCAAGAGTTATTCTTCGTTTAATTTCAGCGCTGGTGTCGTTGTCTGTGTTAATAGCGGTGCCTAGGTAGACAAAGTCCTTAACTACCTCAAAGTTATAGCTGTGCATGGTGACGTTTTGTCCAAGACGTCGTTGTTCAGTGTCCTTTTTTGATGACAGCATATACTTGGTCTTGCCCTCATTGACCACTATACCCATCTTGTTCGCTTCCGTCGCAATGCTCAAAAACGCTCCACTGACATCACGCTTTGATCTTCCAATTATGTCAATATCATCTGCGTATCCGAGTAATTGGATGGACCTTTGGAAGATTGTGCCTCTAGTGATGACGGTTGAGTTTTGCACAATTCTTTCCAGAACGATATTGAAGAAGTTGCATGACAGTGCATCGCCTTGTCTAAAACCTTTTTTGACATCAAATGCATCAGTGAGATCTTTTCCGACCTTGATAGAGCAGCGTGCATTTTCCATCGTCATTCTGCACAACCGGATAAGTTTGACAGGGATGCCAAAACTAGATATTGCTCTGTAGAGCTCTTCCCTTTAGATGCTGTCATACGCGGCTTTAAAATCGATAAAGAGATGGTGGGTATCGATGTGAAGTTCCTGGGTTTTTTCCAAGATCTGCCGTAGTGTGAATATTTGGTCGATAGTAGACTTTCCTTGTCTGCAGCCACACTGATAAAGACCTATCAGGTTGTTGACGAACGGCTACAGACATTCACATAATACGGCAGAAAGGATTTTATATGCAATGTTAAGGAGACTAATGCCTCTGTAGTTGGCGCAATTTAGAGGATCTCCTTTTTTATGTATCGGGCAAACTATGCTGAGATTTCACTCATCGGGCATGCTTTCTTCCGACCATATTTTGCAGATGAGCTGGTGCATGCTTCCTACCAAGTCATCGGATGCTGCTTTAAATAGTTCGGCAGCAATGCCGTCAGCTCCAGCAGCTTGGCGGAATTGTTGATCTGCGTCGCCTAGGTTGAGTGGTTCTACCACCCTTACAGCGGATTTCGGTTCGTCATCACCGTTATATAATTTGGAGAAGTGGTATTTCCATATTCGTTTTTACATTCCATCGGGCAAAATAAATTGATTAATTTTTAATTTAAAATCAAATTTTCAGATCTGCATTTTTTGGTAGATTTACCCCTCTCTGCACTTATGCTACCACAATTATAAAAATAATGGGCAGGTTCAGCCGACATAAGGGACTTGAAAGTAAGGCAAGTTTATAGCATCTGATTGGCCAGCTGCCAAAAAATTGCCTTCCAATTAAGGCAACTTTATTGGAAAGTTGACTGGAAAGTTAGTCAAGAAAAATCTCCCTAACTATCAAGCCAACTTATGTCAAAATGACGATTGATCATGTTTTTTAATTCAACAAAAAGATGAACTTTATTACTGAATGATTATTTATTTTCTGAACAACTTCATTTAATGCTTTCTGCAAAAAGGTCCTTTGTAAATTTGGAAAAGAAATAAGTAATATTTCTTTAAAATACAAAATACAAATCATGATGGACTTGTAGCTTGCCTGAGGAGTGTTTTGTAGAAAATAATGATTTTGGTAGTTTTTGTACTATGAACTTGAAGTAGAGGTTTGTGAAGTAAAGTTCTGAATTTTAAATTCATGACACTTGAAAAACTAACTAGTTGTCTTGGTCAAAATTTACGTTCAAAGAATGATGTTGACTGCAAATGAAGTCCCTTATGTTGTCTGAACCTGCCCAATGTTTAGCTGGAAATTTGACAGCTCTACCGCACTCGTTAACACGTAGACAAGGTTACACTAATACATAAAAATAGCAACAGTTCGTTGAGAACAAGGGCCTAGTGACTTACAACTCTCAACCATTCCTGTGTGCGATTCATGTCAGGGATGGTGGTGACTTACACTTTTTATGCAAAATTCGAACGGCTTTGAGAAAGTCTTTTTTGACAAGAATTACTCTTGGAGGATTTCCTTGCAAGAGGCAATACACTAGAAAAAAAAATGTTGGAGGCACAGGCGGGGATTGAAGCCAAAGCATAAAAGTCGAGCAGTTTTGGTCAAGCTTGGGAACAGACCTTCTATTTGAATGTTTTGGATTTCCTATAAACTTTGGCACAAACTTTAAACGATTTAGTTATATGTATGTAAGAGTAATTTTTAGCAATTTACTAAACTTAAAAGATGATTTACCTAATTTTAACCGATTGTAACATCTTACTATCTCTTAACAATTTGCTAAAGTTAAAATCACGAAATGGCTACTTTTAACTTTAAGCAATTTGCTAAATCCCTATGACATCTGTACTACAATTACTCTTATAGGAGCAGTGGAGTGGATGATGTGGTCCAGTCCACAGTTGGGAATTCCAATTTATAAGTCCCTTCAAGCGTATTTTGCTTTGATTATTTTCACGAACTGCCACTTCTCACACATGTTTGGATGCTCGTTTTTTAATAAAAGTTAATTAGCATTTTAGTAGTTAGAAAAACGAAAACAAAGGTTTAAAATTTTAGACTACCTCAATAAATTGTTTAATATTTAGCCAATTTCTAATAAATAAATTGTACAACCCTTAACAATAGGTTGTTTAAAATTGTGCCCCTTTAGCTTTAAGTTAGGTTTTTGATTTTCACAGTGTTTTACTTTCTTTCTGTAACCAATTTTTAAATTACTAACATTTTTTTGACCTCTCATAGAACTCAAAAAGCAACTTCACGATCAAGAGATTAATTTGCGATGGAAACTAGCTGCTAAACAAGCCCTTATTAAGAAATACGAAGAAGACCTGGCAGCGAAGAAATGGGACAATAATTTGAAAATCAAGCAAGAAATGTATGTTCTAAAATTAATTCTCACTTAATCCTCTGTTCTAACAAATAATGACACATCATCTTTAGATTAAGATCAAGTCATAAGATTCGAGAATTCCATAGAAAAAGTTTACTCAAACAAGAACAATTAACAGAAGAGGTGGAAAGAGCCCAAAGTACATATGAAAATGGTCTTAAATCGAATTTAAAAACAGAAAAAGACATCAGAGATGAAAAGTAAGTTTTGTGTTTTGTAAAATATTATAACAATTTGTTTTTTTTAAAACCAAATTGATCTTCCAGAAACAAACTTCTTCTTCAACTTCAAGGTCTCATAAAAAAATACGATCAAAATATTGGTGATAAAATTCAAGAGAACTCAAATCTCCAAGAGGCCTACGACGAACAACGACAAAAATTAGACGAATTCCTTATCGAATTCAATCGTCAAGAAGTTGAATACAATGAGTTGGCCCAAATGAAATTAGATGAAGAAGCTGCCGAATTTCAGAGAAAATTGTTGCTTTTTATGACGGAGAGGGCGGCCAAAACTATACAACGTTACTGGCGGAAATTTATCAAAATCAAAAAGAAGTCCTCCAAAGGCAAAGGCAAGGGAAAAAAGAATAAAAAGAAATAGAAAATTCAAGACTTACACCTTATCTACTTTAAACTGTGAAATTTAAAAAAATAATCAACAAATAAAAAATCATATGTAGCTTTTATAAAAACTTCAAAAAATATAAATTTTCTTTTGTTGTTTCTGTTTGTTCGTCCTGCGGTATAGCCAAAAATATTTAATCCAATTTTGTGTTCGATTCTTTTTGTTTGAAAATAAAAAAACAAGGAAAAAAATGTTCTGAATCCAAAAATCAATTTAACCATCTTTTGTTATAATTTTGTGTCTCGTTTTGTATATTACCTAAATAAAACTTTTGGAAAAGCCGCCCCAATCATATTCAACCAAGTTTATTTGTGCAATCTGATTTTCGGTGAAATTTAAAATAAAATCTAAAAAGAAAATTATTTGGTAAGTTCAAAAATGGTTTTGAATATTTAACGGTTTTGTTTTTTTTTTTAACGAGTCTTGATTTTCGATTTTACTCGTTAAATTTAGATTGTTAGAGATGAGATTTTCGATTTAACTCGTTGTTAAAAAAAAGATTGTTAGAGATGAGATTAGACGTGACTTTAAGTTTTTAATTCAACGTATTTTTAAAAAACTTTTTTCTTTGTTGTTTTGAAGTTTTTTCGCAGTGTGGCTAAACAAAGTTCATGGTAAAATTATTTATTTCAAAATAGGTATTTGATAAATGTATGTAGGTACTCAAATATAAATTAATATTTATTTGGTAAATATAAATTTTAAATGTTATTCACGTTTAAAAATAATACTCAATATCACTTATAATATTTTTAACACATGAATTTAGAAATTATATACATATGTATATTGTTACGATTACCTACTTAGCAACTCAGTGTATTCTTTTTTGAATTTTTTTTCGAAAAAAAAGATACGAAATAAAAGTTTTGTTCTTAACTCGCTTCAAATATTTTAAAATGTCATTTGTTTGTATCTCTTTTCCATTTGAATAAAGTTTAAAACAAAGATTTAAATTCGTTAGCTTTTGTAAATAAAACTCATGTATTTATTTTTTTTTGTTAAAATTTTTTACAGTTTTAAATAAATATACATATATTTAAATTAAATACAAACTAAAAATGCAAAACAACAAAAAAGTACAATATAATATTTGATGGCCAGAAGGTTTCAAAAAAATAAACATCAGTCGAAAATCTTCAAAAAAACAAAAAAAAATACCTTAAACAAAAATCTTTTGATAAAAAAGCACCCACACCATTTCTGTCCGTACGTATTAAAAAAAGATTAAAGAGCTAGCGGCAACACTGATTGCTTAGTCTTTTAATGTAGGCGGTTGAATTCAAATTTTCTTCTGGAAAACATCTTCCCATTCTATTTTTTAATCCTTATGCTTGGGATTCCTGAAACAAATACATACAATAAAATCATGTAAAAATAATCCATTTGAACAAAAGTGCAACCAACCCTTAACAATTATGATTCAATCTGTTTAAAAAAGCTAAAATATTCACAAAACGATACAATTACTTCAGTTCCTTCCTGAATTCTTCATTGGCTTGTTTCTGTTTCTCTTTTTTTCTCTATTTTTATTTACTAACCATGAAGTCATAATTATTGTCTACTAAATGTAATTTATAATATTTAGTTTTAAAGGCAAATATTCAATTTTACATCTGTCATTTTTGACTTCTGTAATTTGTGACATCTCTCACTCTGACATTTATAGACGTTTTTCTTTTTAAACAGAGCCTGAATACATCACTAAACTCTGAGCAGAATTTAATCAGAGCTCTCCGACTTAATCATGAAACACGGGAGAAAAGAACTTTCAGTAGCTTAAGAATTTTTAATCTGTCATACCACACGAAACCCGTAATTTGTGATAGTGTCATTTTTGACATCTGTCAATTCGAGAACTTTCATTTTAAAATCTATTACTTTTGAGCTCTGTCACTTTTGGCATCTGCTATTTTTTACATGTGTCAATTTTGACATTAGTATGCCCCTTTTGACGTTAACGTTTGATATCTCGTATCTTTTGACCTACATAGTCATTTTGCACGATTGGTATCGCTCACAGCACCTAGAAGAACAACAAACATTCCCATACATTTTTGACATAAAAACTTAATGAATATTTGACGGATTGAAATTGTAACGTACTTTTTTTCGGCTCCGAAAGACTTTTCAATATCAATTTTATTTAAACACACAGAATACAATTTATTTCATGTTAAAACAAATGTTCCCCCCTTTTAGGTGCGAGTGCGACCTCCTATAAATCTGTCATTACGTTGTGACAGCTCAATATTGTAAACTAATAAGAAATTGTAGCTAGAGCTGCGTACAACTCGGCTTAAATTTTGATCATTGCCAGATTATCTAACCAATACTTAAAAGTGACCGTAATCACCTGTAAGAAAATTTAAAAATGATGAAAGACGCATTTAAAAAATGTGTGTTTCAATTTTGTATACATAAAATTTGATAGTCTTAAGATTAAAAAGATACATTGCCTTAAAATAAAATAGTTTGTTGGCGCATAGGGGGCCTATCTTTATACATTGGTTCTTTCTGGTCATGCGGGTTAAACCTTTGTATATATAATCTATAGTACTCTCATGGAACACGAATTTTTAGTTCATTGACGTCCGACTGGCGGCGCTAGGAGTACTGAAAATTTGTTGTGCAGATTTTAGAAATTAAAAGAAAAAAGAGTTGAGGAAAAGAGGGTTTTATTATTTTCTCTCTTGTTAGAAATGAAGAGAGTAAGTGAGGCAACAAAATAATACAGTTGCTTATGTTTTTTTTGTGTGTTGTCATGGAGATATTCCTATGTATTGAACTATGTAGGTTTTGTTTTTGTTGCAATTGATTTCAAATTTTCAAATTTATAAAATCTAAAATAATTCAAATTTCTTTTCACAATGAATACACTGTTGTCATATTTTGAATATTGTACATAGTTGTGTGGATGTGCATATTTAAAAATTGGCAACAGATTTTTGTAGGTTTTTTTTTGCATTTTTTGGAAAGAAATAATACGGTAGGTAGGGAAATTCAATTTTGAGTCAGATATGTATGTAGGGAGGTAGGTACAATTTATGTTACTCGTAAGTTGTTGGATATTAAGGTACAAATTTGAAAACACTAATTAGATAGTGTTTACAAATTTGTACCTATGCACATGTAGGTATAGGTATAGCTTCATTTTTATCATAGGTTATTCGTATTTGGTATTCTGTTGTAAGCATAGTTATAAAGTATATTATAGGTACATAGGTATATAGAAAAACTGTAGGTCGAGTTTTTCTAAAAATTAATTAATTAAATAAATTAAATTTGAAGACAATAGTTTCAACTGTCCTCGAAATATTCGAAGCAAAAAAAAAACTTACCAATCGTTAGTTAATTTTTGTTTTGTTGAAAAAAGGTGTCAATTAGATCTTTTTTTAAACTTTAACTAATGTAAGAAACAATTAGTTTGAAGCCAGTATCCTCATTTTGGCCAAGACATTCGAGTCGAAGTCAATTTAATTTTCCAAAATTTGATCCATGTGTCGAAAACGTTTTTCTTATTTGCATTAAGACATTCTGGACCGATAAAAATAACTTATTATTGGAAGTTAATAATTTTAACTAAAATAATAATAAGAATAATAATGCGACCCAAACTGATAACTTTAAATCCCGTCTGTCGATTTGTCTTTCAAACCTTTTACAAAATATTCATAGCAATATTTTGTGTAAGATAAATAATTTGATAAATAATTTTTAAATTGCTAGCTATTTAAAAGTCCAAATGACCCAAATGATATATTGTTTATATTATATTTCTCAGCAAAGAGTAAAAACTAAAAAATATGGGTTAAATATGGGTTTGTCTAAAACAGTTGGGGGTACCGACTCTGGAACAGGCAACATAAAGTTGGTCATGGATATTGTAATCTTTTGAATTCAAATGGTATATCAGTTGGAATCATAGGGATACGCGGTATCAAACACACTTCTCCTTTTGATTTACCAGTTAAGATTGTAGCTTCAATCAAATTTGACAATAACTTTTTCACTGCCTATCTGGTGCCATTACAAAGTTTTGGTGGATTAATATTTCGCAATAATATAATCAAAGAACCAATTTTCAGATTCAAGCAATGCGGTGGTATACCAGCCGGTTCCAATGAATTTAAAAATTCAATTGGATAATTCATTACCTCATCTTGATTCGTAACACTGTCAATTGATTTATATGTCGTGACCCTGGCAGTTTCGCTTGAATTTGAAAATTAGTGGCATTGATATGAATGTTCTTCGGTACTAAAATGGCGCGTTTTCTCAACCAATCATAATTTCTGTAGTTCTGAAGAATATTCGGAAAAACACATTCAATCCGTTGGTACTGTCAATTGGTATTTTGCCATCACGAATTTCTAACAATTGTTTTGAAAACTCATGTGCAGTTGCATCATTATGTGGGTGAATACGCATATTAATGTTCAGGTTCAATTTTCGTATATCTACATATCTCCAAAGAACTGATGCCTTCAAAAAGGCGTTCATTTCATCATCAGGAGTTGATCGAGAAATGACAGGCAATGTTTGACGAAAGTCCCCTGACAGCCATATTAGAGCACCACCAAAAAACTGTTGATTACTGCGTAAATCTTGCATTGTTCGATTAAATGCTTCTATTAATTTTTTATTCGCCATTGTGCACTCATCCTATAAAATAATTGACGTTAATCGCAGAACTTTTACCATAGCAGAATTTTTCGAAATATTGCAAGTTGGAGTTTCAATCACCTGTACATTCAATGGCAATTTTAATGCAGAGTGTGCGGTCCGACCTTCTTCTAATAATGTAGCAGCAATTCAAGAAGGTGCAAGTGCCAATGCAATTTTCTGTTCCGATCGAATAGTCGCTTAAATCAATGATACAACGAAAGTTTTGCCTGAACCACCAGGTGCATCCAAGAAATATAATCCACCTGCATTATTGGAAACGGCTTGTGTCATATACATGTTTTTGTTGAATATTCAATTTGGTGCTATTACAATTTTGTGATTATCAGATGGCATACGATCAAGAGCAATTTTGAACAATTGAACTAATGCGTTATGCTGATGAAAAAACCTTTGTAGCTCACGAATAATTTCTCGTCTTGTATTTGAAACTACGCACAACGTTGATCCAATTCACGATTTTCATCACCAATAAAATAAATTTGCAAAAATTGATGATCAGCGTTGGGGTAACCAGCTTGATGATAAATCTGGCCCTGAATCTGTAACATGTATGCAATTTTAGGTAGATGTTGAATCAGAATTTTTAAGACTTTATGATTCAGATTGATATAAACATGGGACAATCTTGTTGAGGTATTCACCTTAAAAGTCGGCATAAAATTATCTCTAATAATTTTAGTAGCACCAAAAGAAGTCGTTTGAAATGCCGAATTGTATTGTTGAATATTACTCAAAAACTGCTTCGACGACGTTTGAGATGTAGGTACCAAAAATAAATGAATACAATGGTTCGGGTGGAGTTTCTAATGTTGACAATCTCACTTTGCCATTAGCACAACACATTCCGGGCGTTTCACCTGGAAAGTTAGCCGCATCACAATGTGGACATATTGCTTCTATCATTCCAATGTATCCGTACATATTATAATCAATCTGGCTATTGTAATTAAAAGCAGCACGCGGCATTTCATCCAAAACAGCACGACGTATTCGTGATCGCCGTGCAAGATTAAGTACAGGTACAGGGTCAACAGATCTATTCTGTGCAGTACGTTCACGCTGCGCTGCATTAGCTTGTGCACGTTCATATGTAGCCTATGTTTGGTCGTCTTGCCCACTCAACAACTTAACAATATTTTAGAAAATATAAACACAAAGCAATAACTCAACAATATTTTGGAAAACATAAACACAACAAAGCAATAATTATCGCTGATAAAATGAAATGACATATGATGACATTAAATTTGTTTGACAGAACTAACGTCACTTTTTTGTCTTCGATTGGTTTGCCAAAAGTTCAAATTGGCTTTTAAGTATATGTACAAATTGTTTGTATATGGGAGTATAGAAAGATGTTGATTTTACACTTTTTCAAGATTTTTTTTAAATTTTCTCTACGTACAAAACTTCTCTGGACTTCCACGAATAATTCAAGACCAAAATTAGCCAAATCGGTAAAGGCATTGTTGAGTTATAACATTACAACGAAAAGTGGCATTGATTTTTATATATATAGATATAGATACAGATTAATAGATATGAAAAGTTTATTTTGTGTTTCAATTTGCCATTAGTTTGACGAAAGTGTAACTTTTGATGTTTTTGGGACTTTTTTATTCTTGAAATTCGTGTTTAAATCTTAGTTCTAGAGCTTCCAAAGCAAATTCACTTCAAAAAGTAGATTTCTTTCATTTTTAAGATATTAAAAGATTTTGTATTTAATAGGAAATCCATTTTGAAAGAAAAAACACTTTAACAATGTCTTACAATATTTATTTGCTTCAAATCGCTTTTTGATAAATATCGTTAAATTACTAAAAAATCTTTAGATAAAGTCTTTAATTATGCAACTTAACTTAAGATGTGTGAAATCCATTACGGCAATAGGTACTATAAGTTTTGAACTCAAGGGAATTTCTAAGAAAATGAAAAAAATAGCTTCCAGGGGGTGTCATCACCCCTAAACAACCCCCTGGATCCGCCATTGACTTTTATTTGTCTTCTTTTCAAATATACTTACATACCTGTATTGATAGCGTATTCTTTTCATTTCAATAATAATAATTCCTACTTTCATTTGACCTAATATACATATGCAGATGCATATATACCTAAGAAAAACAAAACATTGTACCTATTTTCTTTTTGTTTTGAAAATAGGTATTTCGACGTATTTTTGTTGTATTCATTGGCAATCGGCAAACCGGCAACAGTTACAAAATTTAAATTTGAATTGGTATTTGGCTTATTGGTATTTGTCTTTATTATTGCCTTATACATAAATAAATAAACAAAAAAATGTCTCTTTATTGTCCCCTCCAACCATAGCTACTTTTGTTTTCATTCTTCTCTTTTTGTGTTGTCAAATTGTCTCTTAATTTCCTCAATTAAAATTCTGCACAAACTTTGCAGATTTAGTTCATTGACGTTAGGCCAGACGTCGCTTCGTTCGTTCCTCTTCATAATATTACTATTCCACTTCATATACAAAGGTTAAACTTTAAGAACTTTTTGGAATCCTCTACGGACGACAGTTGACGACCTTCTGAAGCAAATGATGACTGTTAAACAAAAGTACGTCCTTTTTATCAAAAACACTCTATATGAAGATATAAATCCTTCGTACGTATCACCCTCAAAAACCGATTTGTTTAAATTGTTGTATTTGTAATGTCGATGAATAGATTTGAATTTCAACGAAAAAAAATTGACTTGTTTTCAGGCTTACATAGAATTAACCACTGAATTTTTAGAGTAAATGTCATAATTTAGAGGAGAAATGTCACGCATTCTTAAATGAGTTAATGAATCTGATTTCCAGTTAAGCTTGTAAGCAAACCAAGATGGATAGCGAGGATTTATATCTTTATTAGAGTGTTTTTGCTTCTTATTTATTTTTTAAAAATCTAAAAATTCTTCACAAAATCCTTACCTTTGTTCAATTTAAAAAACCACAACCATTGTTGAAATTCGATACTTTTTTTTAAATTCGCATCCATACAATCCATCATCATTCGCTGTTTCACCATCAACTTTCCAATATTCCAACAAATTCTCGAAAAAAATCGAACACAACGAAGCAAATTCACCAATCGCTCGTTCATTTTCAATCTACCCTCAAACGAGTCGAGTAGGGTCCGTTTTGGTGGGCGGTCGTGCTGAAGTTACACGACTTTTCACAATCTTTTTTGTGACAAAAAAAAATTATAAAAAAATATAAAAAAATTTAAAAAATATTACAAAAAACCCAAAACAAAAAAAATTGAAAAAAGTAGCAAAAATCGAGCAGTGTTGAAATTGAAATATAAAAAAGAATTAAACGTGAGTGATTGTTGTTTTTTTTTCTCTTCTAAATCAAATCTATCTAAAAATCCAAAGTGTACATACGAACTTTTTGGGCCTAAGCAAAGAACCAGCAGAGAAAAAAAAAGACATTTTTCTTTTTAGAGCTTCGCTTTAGTAATTATAATTGACGTAGACACTTTTCTTCCAATGCTTGCTGTCGCTTTCGAAGCTGACAAAAAGAACATAAAATAAAATACAGAAAAAATGATAAAGAGAAGGCATTGATTTTTTCTTCTAATCGTCTAATTGATAAAACTTTACTTAAAAAACTTTGTAGATTTTGAGAAAGAGCATAATTTCGAGTACGAATACTAACATCTTAACTAACTAATTCTAAGCCTAAGCTAAAACCTAACTTACTAACAAAATAATAATAAAAAAAAATAGAAGTTAAGAAAAGAAAACTGATCATATATAATAAAAAATGAATTCAACAGGACCCAATTATCAAATGGCTTCCCTATACGTTGGAGACCTGCATCAGGATGTAAATGAGGCTGGCCTCTTTGAAAAATTCTCTTCTGCTGGGCCCGTGCTATCGATCCGTGTGTGTCGCGATGTGATTACACGCCGTTCGCTAGGATATGCCTATGTTAACTTTGCCCAACCAGCTGATGGTAAGTTTTATTATTATTTAATTGCTAAATATCAATTTAAATTATTTTTCAATAAGTTCAAATAATTGGAAAAAATATGAAATGAAATTTTAAAATGGATAACACGTGGTCATTTTTGGTGTATTTTGTCTCTTCCTTCTTATATCGTTGTCGCCTTGTCTGTCTGTCGGGTCGGTTTCCATCTCGTCTCGTCGTCTCACGGTTGTTGGTTTCGTTTTATCGGCTTGGTCGGTCTCGGTGTGCAGCGCAGTGCTGTAGCCGTTGCCGTGGTGGAAAAATTTTTTCGCTTTCGCCATCGCCATTTTTGTTTCAGATGAGAAATGAAAACCAAAAAAAAAACGCCATGGTAGAATAGAATTTCCATAATTCCTTGCTTCCAATTCCAACTGGAAGAATGGAAGGAGAATTGTATGTTTGTCCTTGTTCTACAAGCTGTGTGGTGTGTTTTTTATTTTGCACATAAACATGTGTCATGTGTGTTTTGTTTTGAAATTGAAAAGGGGGAGGGTTGCCATGGCAACGTGGCTCTTTTCACTTCACTTAAAATGATTAACTATTTTTTTTTTTTTGATTAATTTAGTTTTATCATAATTAAGTACTTTGAATAAAGAAAATTAATTAATCATTGAAATTTAAAGCCATCAAAAGTTACTAAGTTTTCATCAAGAGTAGGAAATTCGAATTTCACTTTCGTTCTGATTCTGAGAAAACTTTATTTTTATACAGATGATTCTTGGCAGAGTTTACATCTTTTAAGATTGTTATTTTTAACTCTCTATACCTACCGAATTTTGTCAAGAAATTGACAATTGACTTAAGTTACAGTTACTCAACCGCACCTACTAAAATTATACCGCTTAACAGGCCTTACTTAAAAAGGTCAATGGCTGTTTTCATGAGTAATATCAGAAGCCATACGGATTGGTTTGAGATTTTGTGATCCCATGAGAATTGGTGATGTGACAAAAAATAGCTGATGCAATAATAAAAGATTGTTAAAATATAACGCAGGATGATGTTAACTGTAAATAAAATGAAATGATTTTATAGAATTTTCTTAATATATTATATTCATGACAATTAATAAATAAATAAATTGGGTGGCGCAACAGTCCGTTGAGAACTCTAGGGCCTAGTGACTTACAACTCTCAACCATTCCTGTGTGTGAGTACTGTTGTCAGGGATGGAGGGGACCTACAGTTTTAAGCCGAATCCTAACGGCTAATTTGAGAAAGCACTTTTCATGACAAGAATTACTTTTGCAAGAAGCAGTACCCATAAAAAAAACTTTAGATGCCATAGGCAGGGATCGAACCTGAGACAGTCCAACGCTCTAACCATTGTGCCACGGGTACATGACAATTAGGTATGTTTAAAACAAAATATCGTCTAAATGCCCGCCAACGCTTCAATGGCATACTTTTATCCGATGGTACATATTTTGATTGACGTTGAGCCATAATAAAATCGCCACGAACGTGAGATATATGTAACATTGTCATTGAATTTCTCGCACCAAAATTTGAGTATTTCGTTGGTTGTTTGGCATGGCCCTCTTTCCAACAACTTATCATCCAGCTCCATATCGTCGATTTTTTTATTTTATTATCCGATGACGCCACCAGTCCATAAATTGCATCAAATAGTCCATCATTGTGAATGCAAAGGCTTTTCAAGAATCAATCCTGCCTAATGATTAATAGGTACCCGTGTTTTGTTGGAAAATCTATCCATAGTAAAGTAGGATTTTACACGAATAACAAAAACAATATCCATAGTATGAATAACACCGATAAAAGTTAGAGTAGAATCTCACAGATTCAGATTCTTTTATTAAGACTTAAAGGTATGGTTACATGATATATCTTATTGAAAATACGAATGTATTTTTTATCTTTTTAGCGTTCTGAATGATTTCAGATTATTTTATAGGAGGCTATAATGTATGGCTCTCACTTATGATAGAAATAATGAAAATGTCAACATGACACTAATAGATTAATATAAGAAAAATATTATTATTAGAGTAGCTCTTGCTCATGGAGCTGTGTTACAATAACTTTTGATGCGCAAGATCAATATAGAGGGCGTTTTTCTTTTTTAGTTCAGAGCTGAGCTCTGGGCAGACTCTGAGCGAACAGAGTAGCGTAGAGTAGAGTTCTGAGCAGAGTATGTTCAGAGCTCTCTGATTTAATTATGAAACAACTTGAGCACTAAACTGTCATGATTTGAAATGTCGTCTGTTTGAAGGCGTTTAAAAATTTTCTTTAATCAAATAAATTAAAAAAACAGTCATAGCGTTGGTCCATTTGACGCCTGAAATAAATTTGATTCATAAAAATGCTATATGCAATTAGTTTTTTCTAAATTATTTTTTCCTTCTGCACTAGAGCGACCAGCCTCTTGCGCCATTTTTATTGTTTTGACGATGATTTTTTTTAATTTCCCGGCTTTCAACATCAAATTGTTTGTGTTCAGCATTTTACTCCGTTTACTCTGTTATTTTATTCTGAGCTCACGGAGCGCGCTCTGAACATGTTCAGAACTAAAAAAGAAACACGAATTTAAAGCTCTGAGCGATCAGAGCTCAAAAAGAAACACAATTATTTTTTTGACAGTTCGAGCTCTGCTCTGAACTAAGAAAGAAAAACGCCCAGAGTAGAATCTCACTATGGATAGGTTTTTGACATTTATACGAGTCTCGAATGGATTTTATATGATTTCGTTCTCAAATGTTGGTACGATTGATATTGCATTTGTATCTCGATGGCTGTGTTCGTTGAGTAGTTGTGCATTTGGAATCATGTGTGTTTTCCATTGGGAAAAAAAATCAATCTATTACTGTTGATATTATTTAGTTTTGTTAGTGAAAATGGACTAACTGGTCTTATTTTGCAAGAGAAAACAATAGAAAAGATATTTATGTTTTGCTATGTTTCCACCAATCTTATCTCAGTTTATATTAAATAAATATTTTTGGTGTTTCCACCGCACACGAAGATTTGAAAATGATTAAGTTTGACAGCACTTTCTAAAATGCAAATGGTGTTTCGATGTTTCTTATGAAATGCAAGTGAGATAGTTTGATTCGTGTTAAACAATGAAAAACTGAATAGTTCAGCACCATATAAGAATATGCTACCTATTACTTGTGCATTTTTATACTATATACTATAGACTATATTTTTTGTACACAAACATACAAATAAACAGACCATAACGCGTTATCTGTAAAACCAACTCCTCCACACAGGTTTTTCTTCACAAATTTTGACTCGACTCCGATCCCCGACCGGAATCGAGGCGAATCAAGCTCATTTCAACTCGATTCAGGTATATAAAGAATTTAGACGAGCTTCAAGCTCGCTTCAACACCACATGTTAATGTAGTAGTCTACGAACAAACCCCCTTCTTAAAGTTTTTATTTTATGTCAAATTGTTTGGTTTAAACTTTGAAATCGACAGACGTACACAGACGTATTTTGATAGTCAACTATAAAAAAATCAGCTTACACGATTTCACCCCTGGTCTGAATTTCGCTATTTTGTTTTTTGAATTTTTTGATAAATTATTCTGGCAAATATATAGTTGAGTTTGTCGAAGATGCAAACAGAAAAATTTCTAAAATTCTTATAATTAAATGCGTCCTCATCATTGTTCCTATATTCTGACGTTCGACCTTTTTGATGTACTGCTAAGTACAGATATTCTTTCTTCAACCAAACTACACGAATATTGAAAAGCTTACAAGGCTGACTATTTCCCACTCATTGCAATGTACAAATATTTAAAACCAATGTGATTAGCCACTGCGTGGTCCTTCATACAGATTTTCATGTTAATGAAAGAAAACAGACCAATGTTGGGCCCGCCCTCAAGCATTCGGTTTCAGTTTGCGGCTTGACAAAGGGTTTGATCAGTGCGTCTCCCAGAATGACAATGAGATATATTTTGGGACTGAAATATTCGTATATTGCATTGGCATCTCTGCAAATCCTATGCCACTCTTAATTACTTTCACAGTGTTTGACATTATGAGGGTATTCACAACCTTTTGAGTGCGCTTACAATATTTAAATAAATTCCCATAACGCTTGTGTGAAAAGTTAAAGACTAACAAAAAGAAAAAACAGGAATAAGGTCTTTATCATGACTCACCAACAAAATAAGAAGAATGCTATTTTTAGTTTTTGTAAAAGAACTAACTAAATTTTTACTCAATTGTTGTTTGTTATTTGTTCACCGCATCACAAATGATTCCCAGAACATTGGTCGCATTGAGTCGAGTATCAAATTCGTTAATAATTTTACCCTTAAACCTAGTAAATTAAATTTGTTCCAAAAAGAAAATCCATTTGGGTATATTTCAGGTTCTCTCAATAATAACATTTAAAATTTTGAAAGGAATGGAAATATTCTTTCTATAGTTTTTATTTATTTATTCTAAAAATTCGGTTTCAAAACGTAGTTTCAAGGACAAGAAGCAGATGGACATTTCTTTCTTTATCTCCCTAAACAGGTTCTAAGACAAATTGTTATGTTCTTTATATATTATATTCTTTCCATTCACTTTTGTGTTCATTCTTTTTTGTTCAGATTTTATATTTTCATTGTTGTAAACAAAAATAAACCACTTACATACAATAACATGTATGTACCTCCATACAATTGAAATGAACGAGTTTTTGCGAAAATAAAATGCAAACAAATATTTCGTTATTATATATTATTAGTCATACTCTAAAACGAACTGATAGAGATGGGTAAAACCCCCATTGTAAAACGAACCTTCAACCGAACAAAGATGATTGAAAAGATCTTATAAAATTATGATATTTCTTCTCTTTCTTGTTTATATTGCTCTACATAAATACGAAGGTACATACATATTTCTATATACATACCTGTATTATAAATATGTATATTAAAACGGATGTTGTTATATATTGCAGGCAGTTACATTTAAATTCTTATCGATTTTGTGTTTGTTTTGCCAATTCATTTCGTCAGAGGATTTTCCGCTATGGTGCAAAACAAAATTGCACATTTTAAAATTTTTATTATCAATACAAAAATAATTAAAAATGAATCATTTCAAATAAATACAAAATCATTCTTAAAATGATTTTTGTTTTATTAAGAGACTTTTATATTAAATGAATTATTTATCGGTTTTTTTTTTGTTTAAAGCTTAAGAAATTGAAATACAAGACAGGAATTAATTTTGTATTATCAAAATCTCGTAGATAAAATTGTGTAATTTATTTTTTAAACATGATTTCCGACGGCTAAAAGTTACACAGTCAATTCGATCAGTTCAAATTGTCACTAATTTTTCCAATAAATTTTAATGCAACAAGTCAATGGTGACTTAAAAATTGCCATTAACCAATGATAAAACATATCCCTATAAAAGTCATCGCGAGGCATTAAGTTAGTATCACAAACTATAGGCTTGTTAACAAAACCACTTATCACAAGTTCTCACCAAATTGATTTCGAAATAAATTGATGTTAAAGCGTGCTCTATTGAACCATAATGTGGTCGATTTTTAGATAACTTATAGAAACAAAGCCGCCTCGCCATTTACTGTAACATCAGCTTCTTGCTCATTTTCGAAGAAAAAAATCACCAGCGTTTAAATCGTACCAAAAAGTCAATTTATGTGGATGTAATTGTGATTCGTTAATGGCTTGACGGTGGTCTATGCTTCATATACGAAAATTTTGCTTTTTAACGAACCCATTAAACCAGAAATGAGCTTCTTCATTCGATTATAGGAAAATTCATGCAATTTTTCACAGCTTTTAAGTTTCTCATTAAAATCAGCTCAAAAACTTGAAAGAAGTGGTTATGTATAAAAATCTAACATTAAATTTGAAAATCAAACTCCTTTGAAATTAAAAATTTGAATTTTGTCAACTGAGTAAAAATGGAAAATAAAAAAAAAACAAGAGCGTTTAAACATGCAATAGTTGATCCCTCTGTAGCTTTGGCTTCAGCACAGTCTGGAACTGCGTTGTTTAATATTTTGACAACTATTCCACCAACAGCTCTAGACAGCTCCATCTTACAAGTAAGGATAAGGTTGTCCTGTCCAAAAATTTGTTGAGAACATCAATCAAATCTATACAAAATCTTTTTTTCTGTAGACACTTTATCCATAGGAGTGATTGGTTACTCATTGTTTTCTTTACCGCCACGTTAAAATGCTGTCCAGCTTTTTTTTTTTTCTTTCTTCTCAATATAAGAAGATTATCACTTTACTTGCTTTCAAACCAGATTTTTCAAAAGGAACCTTTGTTCTTCTTTTTGAGTCGTCATCAATTTTTGTTTTTTTTTTCCGTTTTGTTTTATTCCTACACGAGTACAGATTATTCAACTTTAATGTTTGTCGTTCACAGTCATTGTTGGCAAAATTTTAAGTATTCAAGATGCATTTGTATAGCTTTTTTGTTTTTATTTTGTTGGTGTTGTTGTTGTTGTACTGGTTGTTTTATTTAAACATGAATTTCGATGATAATGAGAAAAAGATTCTTTGTTACTATCCGGCTGCATTATGGTGGTGGTGGTATGTGCTTGGTATATTAAAAAGAATATTAAACTTTCACCTTGAGAGATTTTAATTTTCTTTTCATTTCCTCGTGTGCCAGTAAGAATGGATAAAACTCAATTTAGAGGCAGCACCATCGATTCCAAAGTATGATGTGCACCTCTTCGGCACATCTAAATCCAAATCCAACAACGATGCACCAAAAACTCGTTTGTGGAGTCTTCAGAGTCATCGTTGCTTGATTTACACTTTCACTTTTGTTAATTTATTTTTGTCGTCGTCGTCGTTGTCTCGCAATCGCAATAGTTTAATGATGATGAAAGTTGTGTGTTGGTTTATTATATTTTATATATGGAAAGAGGTCTATGGACTGAGTTGGAATGTGTTTATTATGAATAACACAGAAGCTAGATGACTTGCTGGCTTAGTGGACAATTTTCTATGGCCTAACTAGTAACCCATTGATAGATTTTAAAACTGAATACATTATGCATGAGTCAATTGACATTCTTCTTGGTCGTGGCTGTTTATTTTTTTTTTAAATAATGTGGATGGATATATTGTATCATTGGCTTTTCACTAGCTTTTTGCAATGTAAATGGGTAAAAGTTGTTTGCTCTTATTTTTGTTTGGTAGCCTTGGGCGTATGCGTATTATGAAGAAACTTAATATTGAAATAACTCCAAGGTCGTTAAGTTTTTTTTTTTTTTCAATTTCATTTATTAAACATGTTTAAATCATGTTCCATATACATATGTATGTTTATGCATATAAAATAAACTACGCAGCAGGTAAAAACAAATTTTGCATAATAGGTATGTACATATGTATGTCTTTGGTCTCGTGTCTATTGTTTGTTCACATGTTTTATTGAATCTGGAAATGATTAAGGTGCTTTCTTTATACGCAGTTTCTTTTTCTTCAATTTCCAATTTGATTTTTTGCTGCATTGCCCATGATTATAAAGGATATCAAATCACTAGTTAAGTGAAGTATATTTATTAATTAATCGAGCTTAGATGTTTATAGTTTTCACTTTCATTTAACGGTATTTTAAATACAGCTGTCTAACCATTAATCGCTAAATGTTTAGAAATCATGAACGATTAAAATTTAATGCTGTTATAATAATGAGCAAAAGTTCTCAAAAATTTAACTTTGTTACATTTTTAATGTTTGTATTTATTTGCATCTTGGAAGATCTTGTAGTAGTTATTGATGTACCAAGGTGTAAATGGCGTTACATACTTTACACATTATTGAGCACTTTCCATCATAAACAGTAAACTATGGTTGCATTTCTTGACATTGAAGGTAATTTTAACATCACGGATAGATCTGAACTGTAATCTCTGGACGAAGAAAGTTCGGTTGGTGATTTAATTACCAGCAGAATATGTAAGTCAAAAATAGGCGGCTCTTCTGCTAGAAGATTTGTCAGCAGAGTCACTCCGCAATGGGGTTTTCTATCCCTTTTCCTCTGGAACATGGTAGTGAATACAATTCTAACTAGTCTGGATGTGAAGGGTTTTAGATTGCCTATGCGGATGATGAAGTGCTGACATGGTCTTAAATTGGAAGATTTGTATAGCTTTTTAATTTCAATCCAAATAAATGTTGTAAATGTATATTAAATAAAATAAAATTGACTAAATACATATTTAATGATTTATTAGTGCTGTATTTTGTTTACATAAATTATTTCCGAACGCAATATGCGCTGCAACTGGTTAAGTAAAATTGGAAATGGACAAAAGTGTAACTCAATACTTTGTAAAACAACAAAACAGACAATTTTTTTTAGCTGCAGTTTGCTTAGAGCATTTTTTTGGTGGCGGCGCACAGTGGTGCGAGAGCGGAAAAAAGTCTTTTTAAAAAGTCATATTTATCCTTTTAAACTTTATGTTTAAGTACTCTTAGATAAACCGAGCGTATGATTTAAAAGTATTTTTTAACATATATATTGTATGTTCTGATTTACAAGCCCTCAAAGTTGAAAAATAATTTTACTCAAATCGCGAACCGTATTTTCAACAAATTTTGAGATGTTTTTTCCGAAGTCCCTTTAAATAAATTCTCTAGCTTCTTAAATAATTTAATTGGTCTATTTTCGATTATCTAAAAAAAATTGATTATTTATAAAAGATACCTTCTATAAGTAGTCTGAAGCTTTAGTACTAGGAAAAAATGCGTTTTTTTTTTAACTTTTTGATTAAAAAAAAAAAAAAGCGCCAAAAGATACCAAGAAAGTAAGTATGCCAGCATATGCTCCATACATTCATGTTAAAACACAGAAAAAATCAGCTGCAGGTACGTGCAGATGTGGAAGTTATGATCAAAAATGTTTCACTGAATCAGATTTCAAAAAACTGCTTTTTGACGGTGGTGTTTACCAAAAAGTTTGATTTCTTCGGTATTAATTGTCAGAATGAACTGGTTAAGCCCATTATTTTAAGAAAAAATGTCAAACTTTATTTTAAAAATAAAACAATGAATACATTGACCCAGGTCTGAGAAATTCGATTTTTGCGAAATCATTTATTTCTGCCTGGAACATTTTTTCAATTTTGAACTCAATTTTCTTGAAAACAACACACGAAAAACAGTATAGTTTTATGATATTTTAAATTATATGATAGAGCTTAATACAAAATAAAGAAAAGGATTGGGGATAGTCCTTTATTTTTTTAATTTTTCGCTAAAAGTAGGGCAAGTAGAAATAAAAAAGGTGCTATTTTTAAAGTTTTATTGCTTTGTTTTTGTTATGTATTGCGTAATTTTTTATTACCTGGCTTATTAGAATAAAATCTCTTACTTAAATCTATATATAAAATGGATTAATTAAAAAAAAGTCAGTATTAAGTTATTGACCATTTGTGCAAGGTGTTTAAGAAGAAAATACTTCCAATCAGCGCAGACGCTAAAAACCTCATTTTAGCGTTATAAAATTACTGCTTCAAAATTGTTTTTTATTTATTTTTTGTATGTATTTATCTATTTATTTATTTAATTTTATAATATACATACATAGTTAATGATAATATTTTGTTCAAAATAAAAAAGTTAAGATTTTACTAAAAAAAACTTATTTAAATATAACATCAAAAGCCTCAAATTTTATAAAAATGTCAATAACTTTTTTTCTAATAATTTTTTCTTGACCAAATTTTGACCAAGCATGTATAAGACTAATCTTAACATGTGTTTCAAATTTCATTAAAATTCGTTTAATAGTTCAGATTTTACAGACTTTTTTTTCCGCTCTCCCATACAAAAATCAAAAACCCTCAAATTTTAGAGAAATGCCAATAACTTTGTTTATACATATTTTTTTTCAAGCAAATTTTGATCAAATATGTATAAGACTAATCTAAACATGTTTGCCAAATTTCATTTAAATCCGTTGAACCGTTCAGATTAAACATACTTTTTTCCGCTCTCCCATACAAACCGAACCACTGTGCGGCGTTAGAAGTTCAGGTGGAAACAATAGGCGGATATCTCCGTATTTTTTTGTACAGACAATGCTACGAGAAACATACTTGTGAAGTTCCAATTGCCAACTCCAGCTAGTTCAGATTCCTCAATTAGATTAGTATTTTCATCATTTAAGCAGTTTGATAATTGCAAGACCAAATTTTAGTTTTGTTTCAAATATTCCTGAAAATTTATTTTTAAGGGACTATGTTAGAGTTAGAATTTTGTTTGTAGTTAGATTTAGATAGAATATTATTGGTTTTCTCAAAAATATTTTTCTACGCTAACCTCTGCTTTATATCTGAAAACCATTGTTTATGTATAGGGTGTCCCAAAATTAACGCAAGAAATCTTGCGTTAATTTCAAACAAGTTGATATACATATTTATTTAGAAACGAAATCTCATCAAATGGTAACCTTTTTGGATTGATTAAGTGTTTAAAAAAATACTTGTCTTTATAAAGGGTGTCCCAAAATTAACGCAAGAAATCTTGCGTTAATTTTGGGACACCCTATATATTTTCTTCTATGTTCTGCATTTATAAAATGTAATCTACGGTAGTATTTATTATATTAAGAAAAACAAAAACATATACATATGTACATACGTAGAACTCATTAATTTGTTTTCACTATTAGCAGAATTTTTACTAAACATACACTTCAAACAATAATAAGTAAATTTGAACTTTGGTAACTAAACATTTTTAAGGAACGAATGAAAATTGTATTTTGCGTTAAACTGTGGGAATTCACTAAAAGAAAATTCTGTACGTCAACAATAAACATTCATGTCGATTACATAATCTATTGACTGAGTCGTGAATGAATTCAGAACGATTTTTTGACGTTTTCATTTTGTGATAAACGTCAAAATTTGCATTTTATTTGCTCTGCATTTATTCAACAAGTTTGCTATAATCGTTCTGATTATTTTTTTTAAATATTGGTGTTCCTTTGATGCATAGTTAATACAAGAATGTTATGGATAATGTATTTTTCGATTATAACTCTTTTTTTAAATTTAATATTTATTAATCAAAATTGAATTGAAAAATAGTTGCAAGCTTAAGTCATTAAAAAAAAAAACTATAAATATACTTGGATTAATTAAATTGATACAGATTTTAATTACTTCCAAAAAAAAATATTTGAGCCGTTCATTAACGAAAATTTATTAGAATTCAATAAATTGCGTTCGCACCCTTAACTTGATGGTTCTTCGAACGCATCTTTGATACAATAATTCAAGGTTAATTATGAAATTTAAAGAATTTCGTAGTGATTACTGTAAATTAGTGAATTAATTATATTAACTTATGTTGAACATGCTTTTTTCAAGACAAAAAGGTACATTGGTTCACTATCCACAAAATGCCTACAAAATAAAAGCTTAAAACTGACTTTTTCATCGAAAAAAGTAAAAAGAAAAACCTGAAAAAAACTTATTAACCCCTCCATTTTGTTTTTGCTTTGCAAATCGCCGCTAGCCCATGGCATCGTTTTTTTTTTTTTTTTTAAATACAACAATGTAAACAAACGGGTTTTGGAGAGTGAAACGTACGAAAGATTCCCATCTTGGTAAATGGAGTATTTTTGGTTGCTATAGCAGTTTCAGTTCTTAAAACCCTAAAAGAACTCTTATAAAAAAGATAAGCTAATAAAAATGGTAGATCAGTGTGTCAACCCACACAAACTCGATCTTATCCTCTAGGAAATATAAAATCACTAATATTTATTAACCCTCCTGCTTTAAAAGATGTCCAATTAGACTTTTCAGACGAAGCTAGGTACACATCTCGGTCTTATTTTAGATACATAACTAAATTGTAAACGTAGCATACCTGCGGCACTTTTCAGTGTTTATCCTACTTTATCTGACACCTCTAGATAACAAATAAGTTGACCTATAACAACATTGGCGCCTTCGTAAATCTTAATATTTTAGAATTTTAACCAAATCCTGTCTAATAGGAATCTGCTCACCTCCCCTGTACATGTCTGCTCTTGCTCAAAAACGTAGAACTCGAGTAGGGTAATTCTTTTACAATGATTGTCTCAACCACACATCATTAGTATTTTACGTTTTGTAAGAAACTCAAATTTAGTTTTATTGGGCGAAGGAGAAAGGCTCCTGTGGTATCAAAATGGGCCAAAAAACAGCCTATGTGTCCCAGACAGCAACATCAACCTAAATTAACTTATTCCTGTGCGAGATTTGTATTCCATGTTTTATTTCAAGGAATTGACAATTTATTATATTGGCGTTAGGTAAAGGTTGTAAGTCAAAAAATTGCATTTTAGGTTTTTGATTTGGTGAATAACTGGTAAATATCGTATTGATTTAGTCTTAAAGACAATAAGAGAAAAATGCATATTTGTTTTGATTTTTAACGTCTTAACGTTAATTGAGTCTGTGTGACCAGTTTCTGACTTAAGACCTTTTTGCATTTGTCCAAAATTTATTCTAAAAACTCGAAGATAAGAATGTTGAGGCAAACTTTTACATTCAACTCCCAATTATCCATGTGTTCATTTGAATTACACTATTTTTGGGATCAATAAAGTAAAAAGTCTGTTAACATGACTCTGTAACGCCTTTCGTTTACAGAAACGTTGTTCCCAGCCTCATTTTAAAGGAAAAAGATCCAGTTATGCCTACACTCTACAATCCCCACCAAACTGTCACTCTCTGTGGATGCATTAGTTTCCAGACGAGCTTCGGCAATTTTATTTGTTAACGTAGGTGCCGATATTAAAATCAGCTACTATTAGGCCCAAACTGCGAAGAGTCAATGAGGCCTCTTCGATTGATGAATTAATTGGACCTTGTAAGGGAGGTATATGTGTAGAATTGTGCCTGAAATTTTGGATTGAGTCTCACACTTTCTGATATGGAAGACACATTCTTGTCTGTGCGCACTGTACTTTACCTTTTTCTAACGTACTGTTTGGGCTGTGAGGGACACACTTAAATTTTAAATACTTATGCACTAACATTTCGTCCTGTCAAGTTTTCGACCGGGCACTAGCTGTCAGTGTTAGAATAACCTATGATTTTAAAAGAAACCACTAAATGGCTTACCATTTCCATTGTATCATTCGAGAGTGGTCTCTGAAATACCCGACCTAGAGAATGAATTCCACAGATCTTAGTGGTAAAATATCCATCTATTTAGAATATTTCATTTCCACACACTTCGTGAACTAAAATTAAACCTCGTTTGGTTGTAAGATGTAGCTTTTTCTTAGGCTCCATCCGAAAATGTACCATAGCTTTATCCGTGGATAACATGGCCTTCAAACCCTAGACTAGTGACACTCTTTTTCTAGGAACTCACAGTTTTAATTTAAAACACAGTTGTTAGAATAGATTTTTTTCGCCATGTGCCTACTACCACCAATTGGTCGATGGATTTTCATCCAATTTCTTGATTAAGATTTATGACTGTATATATGTATAAATTTATCATGTTTCACTAGCAGAAGTAGTTGAGGTATAAACAATTTTAAAACCAAAACTAACCACGTGTCGTCTAAATACACTTTAACAGCTTACAACCCATTGGTCGATCGATTTATACATTTTGAGTTGACTAAGATTCATAGCTGTAAAAATAAATCGCTCAACTTACCGTGTTTCTTGATAATCATTTAAGTTACACAAGTGTATGGGCTACAAATAAATTTTTTAAATATTCCTCAATTGTTAATTATGGAACTAAAAATCATTATTTTTTTCTTTTTGAAATTCTATAGCTGAACGTGCCCTTGACACAATGAATTTTGATTTGATCAGAAATCGCCCAATCCGCATAATGTGGTCTCAGCGTGATCCATCACTGCGTCGTTCCGGTGTTGGCAATGTATTCATCAAAAATCTCGACAAAAGCATTGACAACAAGGCCATCTACGATACATTCTCTGCTTTTGGTAATATTCTCAGTTGTAAAGTTGCTGTCGACGAGAAGAATAACTCAAAGGGATACGGTTTCGTACATTTTGAGACAGAAGAAGCCGCCAATATGTCTATTGAGAAAGTAAACGGCATGTTGTTGGCTGCCAAGAAAGTCTATGTAGGCAAATTCATTCCACACAAGGAACGCGAGAAGGAATTAGGCGAGAAGGCTAAACTATTCACAAACGTCTATGTGAAGAACTTTGGCGAAGACTTCGATGATGAAAAATTGAAGGAGCTGTTTGAAGTATTCGGAAAGATTACAAGTCATAAGGTTAGTTGGTTATGATGTTTGTTGATTTGGTTTTGTTAACAAAATTTGTATTTTGTTGTAGGTTATGACCAAAGAAGACGGCAAGGGTAAAGGCTTTGGATTTGTTGCATTCGAAACAACTGAAGCTGCTGAGGCCGCTGTTACTGCACTCAATGGCAAGGAAATGGCTGATGGCAAGAATTTGTATGTTGCCCGTGCCCAAAAGAAGGCCGAACGTCAAATGGAATTGCGTCGCAAGTTCGAAGAGCTCAAGAAGAAACGCCACGAATCGGCTTATGGCGTTAATTTGTATGTCAAAAATCTTGACGACAGCATCGATGATGAACGCCTTTGCAAGGAGTTCTCACTTTATGGTACAATCACATCTGCCAAGGTCATGACCGACGAAGATGGCCGTTCCAAGGGATTCGGATTCGTTTGCTTCATGTCTCAAAAAGAAGCCACATGCGCGGTAACAGAGCTCAATGGTCGTGTTATGGGCTCCAAACCATTGTACGTCGCTTTGGCTCAACGCAAGGAAGACCGTAAGGCTCATCTTGCCTCGCAATACATGCGTCACATGTCTGGCATGCGTATGCAACAGATTGGACAAATCTTCCAGCCCAACACCGCTGGTGGATTCTTCGTGCCAACAATGGCCCCAAGTCAACGCTTCTTCGGCCCACAAGTCACCACACCAATGCGCAACACCCCACGCTGGGCACCACAAGTTCGCCCGACCGCTGTCGGCCAAGGTGTCGCTCAGGGTGCAGCCGCCGCCGCTGGAGGTTTCCAAAATGCTGCTATGGCTGCATCAACAGCTCAATTCAGGCCACAAGGAGCCCGTGGAGCTCCACAGGCTGTACAAGGCGCTCATGCTGCAGCCACAGCCAGCGCATTGAGAAACACTGGTGCCCGAGCCATAACCGGTCAACAAGCTGTTACAAACATTCAGATGGCAGCTCCCCTTGCCACAGGACCACAACCACGTGCTCCCAACTACAAATACACCGCAAACATGCGCAATCCCCCAGCCCAACAGGTGCAAGCTCAAGCTGCTGTACAACAGATGCATCCAAAAGGTAAGAAAAATGATTATTTTATTTTACACATTCTTAATGAAATAACTCCCGACTGGAAAAATGCCATGAGACCACTTGAAATGTTTTGATTTCAATTCATACTTTTTACCTTTAAAAAATTCGACTTGTTTACCATTTTTTTTATTAAAAAGTGACGTCACGTTATCACGTTAATTTATACCATTTAAGAGTAAAAAAGTGACGTCATATTAGATTTACAGCTTACTACCCATTGGTCATTCAATCTAATATTTTGACTTGACTAAGATTTATAGCTGTGACATAAAATAGCTCAACTTACCGTGTTTCTCGACATTCATTCGAGTAACAGAAGTAGTTGTGCAACAAAACAAATGTCTCCTCAGGATAATTTATACCATTTAAGAGTAAAAAAGTGACGTCACGTTATATTTACAGCTTACTACCCATTGGTCATTCAATCTAATATTTTGACTTGACTAAGATTTATAGCTGTGACATAAAACAGCTCAACTTACCGTGTTTCTCGACATTCATTCGAGTAACAGAAGTAGTTGTGCAACAAAACAAATGTCTCCTCAAGTTAATTTATACCATTTAAGAGTAAAAAAGTGACGCCACGTTATATTTACAGCTTACTACCCATTGGTCATTCAATCTAATATTTTGACTTGACTAAGATTTATAGCTGTGACATAAAATAGCTCAACTTACCGTGTTTCTCGACATTCATTCCAGTAACAGAAGTAGTTGTGCAACAAAACAAATGTCTCCTCAGGATAATTTATACCATTTAAGAGTAAAAAAGTGACGTCACCTAAGATTTACAGCTTACTACCCATTGGTCGATCAATCTTATATTTTGACTTGACTAAGATTTATAGCTGTGACATAAAATAGCTCAACTTACCGTGTTTCTCGACATTCATTCGATTAACAGAAGTAGTTTTGCAACAAAACAAATGTCTCCTCAAGATAATTTATACCATCTAAGAGTAAAAAAGTGAAGTCACGTTATATTTACAGCTTACTACCCATTGGTCATTCAATCTAATATTTTGACTTGACTAAGATTTATAGCTGTGACATAAAATAGCTCAACTTACCGTGTTTCTCGACATTCATTCGAGTAACAGAAGTAGTTGTGCAACAAAACAAATGTCTCCTCAGGACAATTTATACCATTTAAGAGTAAAAAAGTGACGTCACGTTATATTTACAGCTTACTACCCATTGGTCATTCAATCTTATATTTTGACTTGACTAAGATTTATAGCTGTGACATAAAATAGCTCAACTTACCGTGTTTCTCGACATTCATTCGTGTAACAGAAGTAGTTGTGCAACAAAACAAATGTCTCCTCGGAATAATTTATACCATTTAAGAGCAAAAAAGTGACGTCACGTTATATTTACAGCTTACTACCCATTGGTCATTCAATCTTATATTTTGACTTGACTAAGATTTATAGCTGTGACATAAAATAGCTCAACTTACCGTGTTTATCGATATTCATTCGAGTAACAGAAGTAGTTGTGCAACAAAACAAATGTCTCCTCAAGATAATTTATACCACTTAAGAGTAAAAAAGTGACGTCACGTTATATTTACAGCTTACTACCCATTGGTCATTCAATCTAATATTTTGACTTGACTAAGATTTATAGCTGTGACATAAAATAGCTCAACTTACCGTGTTTCTCGACATTCATTCGAGTAACAGAATTAGTTGTGCAACAAAACAAATGTCTCCTCAGGATAATTTATACCATTTAAGAGTAAAAAAGTGACGTCACGTTATATTTACAGCTTACTGGTCATTCAATCTAATATTTTGACTTGACTAAGATTTATAGCTGTGACATAAAATAACTCAACTTACCGTGTTTCTCGACATTCATTCGAGTAACAGAAGTAGTTGTGCAACAAAACAAATGTCTCCTCAGGATAATTTATACCATTTAAGAGTAAAAAAGTGACGTCACGTTATATTTACAGCTTACTACCCATTGGTCATTCAATCTAATATTTTGACTTGACTAAGATTTATAGCTGTGACATAAAATAGCTCAACTTACCGTGTTTCTCGACATTCATTCGAGTAACAGAAGTAGTTGTGCAACAAAACAAATGTCTCCTCAGAATAATTTATACCATTTAAGAGTAAAAAAGTGACGTCACGTTATATTTACAGCTTACTACCCATTGGTCATTCAATCTAATATTTTGACTTGACTAAGATTTATAGCTGTGACATAAAATAGCTCAACTTACCGTGTTTCTCGACATTCATTCGAGTAACAGAAGTAGTTGTGCAACAAAACAAATGTCTCCTCAGGATAATTTATACCATTTAAGAGTAAAAAAGTGACGTCACGTTATATTTACAGCTTACTACCCATTGGTCATTCAATCTAATATTTTGACTTGACTAAGATTTATAGCTGTGACATAAAATAGCTCAACTTACCGTGTTTCTCGACATTCATTCGAGTAACAGAAGTAGTTGTGCAACAAAACAAATGTCTCCTCGGAATAATTTATACTATTTAAGAGCAAAAAAGTGACGTCACGTTATATTTACAGCTTACTACCCATTGGTCGATCAATCTTATATTTTGACTTGACTAAGATTTATAGCTGTGACATAAAATAGCTCAACTTACCGTGTTTATCGATATTCATTCGATTAACAGAAGTAGTTGTGCAACAAAACAAATGTCTCCTCAAGATAATTTATACCATCTAAGAGTAAAAAAGTGAAGTCACGTTATATTTACAGCTTACTACCCATTGGTCATTCAATCTAATATTTTGACTTGACTAAGATTTATAGCTGTGACATAAAATAGCTCAACTTACCGTGTTTCTCGACATTCATTCGAGTAACAGAAGTAGTTGTGCAACAAAACAAATGTCTCCTCAAGATAATTTATACCATTTAAGAGTAAAAAAGTGACGTCACGTTATATTTACAGCTTACTACCCATTGGTCATTCAATCTAATATTTTGACTTGACTAAGATTTATAGCTGTGACATAAAATAGCTCAACTTACCGTGTTTCTCGACATTCATTCGAGTAACAGAAGTAGTTGTGCAACAAAACAAATGTCTCCTCGGAATAATTTATACTATTTAAGAGCAAAAAAGTGACGTCACGTTATATTTACAGCTTACTACCCATTGGTCGATCAATCTTATATTTTGACTTGACTAAGATTTATAGCTGTGACATAAAATAGCTCAACTTACCGTGTTTATCGACATTCATTCGAGTAACAGAAGTAGTTGTGCAACAAAACAAATGTCTCCTCAAGATAATTTATACCATTTAAGAGTAAAAAAGTGACGTAACCTAAGATTTACAGCTTACTACCCATTGGTCGATCAATTCTAATATTTTGACTTGACTAAGATTTATAGCTGTGACATAAAATAGCTCAACTTACCGTGTTTCTCGACATTCATTCGAGTAACAGAAGTAGTTGTGCAACAAAACAAATGTCTCCTCAGGATAATTTATACCATTTAAGAGTAAAAAAGTGACGCCACGTTATATTTACAGCTTACTACCCATTGGTCATTCAATCTAATATTTTGACTTGACTAAGATTTATAGCTGTGACATAAAATAGCTCAACTTACCGTGTTTCTCGACATTCATTCGTGTAACAGAAGTAGTTGTGCAACAAAACAAATGTCTCCTCGGAATAATTTATACCATTTAAGAGCAAAAAAGTGACGTCACGTTATATTTACAGCTTACTACCCATTGGTCATTCAATCTTATATTTTGACTTGACTAAGATTTATAGCTGTGACATAAAAAAGCTCAACTTACCGTGTTTATCGACATTCATTCGAGTAACAGAAGTAGTTGTGCAACAAAACAAATGTCTCCTCAAGATAATTTATACCATTTAAGAGTAAAAAAGTGACGTAACCTAAGATTTACAGCTTACTACCCATTGGTCGATCAATTCTAATATTTTGACTTGACTAAGATTTATAGCTGTGACATAAAATAGCTCAACTTACCGTGTTTCTCGACATTCATTCGAGTAACAGAAGTAGTTGTGCAACAAAACAAATGTCTCCTCAATATAATTTATACCATTTAAGAGTAAAAAAGTGACGCCACGTTATATTTACAGCTTACTACCCATTGGTCATTCAATCTAATATTTTGACTTGACTAAGATTTATAGCTGTGACATAAAATAGCTCAACTTACCGTGTTTCTCGACATTCATTCGAGTAACAGAAGTAGTTGTGCAACAAAACAAATGTCTCCTCGGAATAATTTATACCATTTAAGAGCAAAAAAGTGACGTCACGTTATATTTACAGCTTACTACCCATTGGTCATTCAATCTAATATTTTGACTTGACTAAGATTTATAGCTGTGACATAAAATAGCTCAACTTACCGTGTTTATCGATATTCATTCGAGTAACAGAAGTAGTTGTGCAACAAAACAAATGTCTCCTCAAGATAATTTATACCATTTAAGAGTAAAAAAGTGACGTCACCTAAGATTTACAGCTTACTACCTATTGGTCGATCAATTCTAATATTTTGACTTGACTAAGATTTATAGCTGTGACATAAAATAGCTCAACTTACCGTGTTTCTCGACATTCATTCGAGTAACAGAAGTAGTTGTGCAACAAAACAAATGTCTCCTCAGGACAATTTATACCATTTAAGAGTAAAAAAGTGACGTCACGTTATATTTACAGCTTACTACCCATTGGTCATTCAATCTAATATTTTGACTTGACTAAGATTTATAGCTGTGACATAAAATAGCTCAACTTACCGTGTTTCTCGACATTCATTCGAGTAACAGAAGTAGTTGTGCAACAAAACAAATATCTTCAGAATAAATTATACCATTTAAGTTGTGCAACATAATGCACATAAGATCTTTTCTATCTTATTTTAGAACGTGTCAAGTGATAAATGGCGTGTCTTTTTTTCAGTCCAGAGTTTCCATACCTTTTTTCTCTCTCATGTAAACTTTTATCTTAACTTTTATGAACTTGTAACTAATTTGTTGTTTATTTTTATTTTATTTTCA
This sequence comes from Eupeodes latifasciatus, assembly GCA_920104205.1. NCBI lineage: Eukaryota > Metazoa > Arthropoda > Insecta > Diptera > Syrphidae > Eupeodes > Eupeodes latifasciatus. The sequence continues at coordinate 69,545,129 of OV049924.1, read as the reverse complement.
GGACAAGAGAAGCTCATCGCTTCCCTCTTGGCTAACGCTGCTCCTCAAGACCAGAAACAAATCTTGGGTGAGCGTCTCTATCCATTGATCGAACGTATGTATCCTTCATTGGCCGGTAAAATCACCGGAATGTTATTGGAGATCGAAAACTCAGAACTCTTGCACATGTTGGAAGACAATGAAGCCCTTAAGGCTAAGGTCGAGGAAGCTGTTGCCGTTTTGCAGGTTCACCGTGTTAAGGACCAACAAAACTAAAGTAAAATGAATTAAAATCAATTTAAAAAAAAAAACTCGTTTAAAAATCAAACAACAATCAACAACCTGCAAGAAAAAAAAAGTAGCAATCTTAAAACAAAAACACCTTAACACCATACACAAGTCGCGTTACTCACACGTCGTAATAATCCTCCCAATGTTTTTTTGTGTTTTTCTTAGTATTTTTTTTTTAGTTTTTGAATTTAACCTGAAAACACCTAAGCTCTCAAAAAATAGTCAACCAGTCTGAAAAACAAATCAAACATCATGGAACTCAAAGCATCGAAGCTTTCAAAGAAACAATGCATTTTTTTTTCTCAAAAAATGCAAACGTCAGAAAGATTTGTTGAAGGATTTGAGTTTTGTTTACGAAAAAAATACAATAATAATAATAATAATAATAATAATAGATATCTTTCACGTACCCATTTTCAGGAAAAGAAGAAAGAAGATTTGAGCCGTTTATTTTTCGTCGTTTCAATCATAATTTGGATGGAAGCTGACACAAGCATTTTTTCTCTTCAAAAAGCGGCAAGTCTTACCAATGAATTATTCTTTACTGTTTTAAAAGGCAAACTCTGCCTTAATTTGTATCAATTGCCCAATAAATTATTTGTGTGCATTTAGTTGAAAAAAAAAACAATTATTCTTTCACTTTTTCCTGTCTTTTTTAATCATCTCGGATAACGTCGATTGATATTGCCAGAGTTTGTTTTTAATTTTTTGAAGAGCTTTAGGTTGTTACTTGTTTCAGTTTCAGTTTCTGTTTTTTTTTTTTTATTATCTCATGAATAACCAAAACCAAAATTTTGCCCTCAAAACGAAGAAATATCTTATATACTAAAAAGCAAAAATACAATAAAAATGGAAAACGTATAAAAAAGAAACAAAAAATCGAAAATTAATTAAAAAACAAAAAAGAAAAAAACTTCTTATGAAAGAAATATAAATAAATTAAAAGAAAAAATCTCAAAAAAATTGTAAAACGAAACGAAAAATTTTAAAAAATTTACAAAACAAAACAATGGAATAGGAAAGAAGAAAACAAAAACACTTGAGAAAGAAAACATACAAAATTATCCAAAAAAAAAAAATGGTTATTATTGTCGTCAAAAAGAGATAAATGGGAAGAAATAAAAATATATATGATTTTGCTACTTTAAAACAAAAAACTTCAACAAAAAATGTAAAAAAACATAAAAACTTTATATATAAAAAAACCTCAAAAAAATCGTAAAACCGAGTTAAAAATAAAGACAAAAAAATGTTTAAAACACAGTGATGTCAAAAAACAAGAAAAATTATATAAAAAAATGTAAAACATAAAAAAAACATGAAAATAATTTCGTTCGCGACAAAGAATTTCATACAAAAAGCATAAAACAAAGATAAAAGTAAATACAAAAAAATTGCAAAAAATCAATACACAAAAATATTGAATAGAAATATTTATACAAAATATTAAAGAACACAAAAAAAAATCCATTGAATTTTCCAACCCCACACATTTTGATTTTTTTTTTTTTTTTAATAATTCTTGCTTTGGCTTTGCCCACTTTTAGAGGGGTATCACATTTCGACACCCTGTGGCTTGAGCCGTTCTTGGCGTTATTTTTCTTTTTGTTCAATTTTAATTTACTTATTCAAAATCTTTGTCTATTATTTTGTCTTCATTTCGAATCATCACAATGAACTGAAAAAAAAATGTTGTGCCTGTGAAATGATGTTGCGCGTGGGGAAGGCAAACAAATTTAATTTTGAATTTTATTAATTTCATATTTGTGATGAAAGATAAATAATAGAACATGGTGATTTCAATGCAACAAAAATATGGCAACAACAAACATAAACATATATCTCAATTTGAAATTTAAAAATTTATTATTTCCTTCGCATTCGGTATTATGTGATTTGAATTCCGTTATCGTTTGCGAGAACAAAATTAAAAAAGCCATAAAATGAATTTCACCAGAGAGAGGAGATATATGATTGTAATTTTCTACAAATTCACTTATTATTTTTTAAAACAAGATAAAATAAAATAAAAACAAAAAAAACTTAAAAAAAAATATAAAAAAAGTATTTTTTTTTACTCCGAAGCGGAAATATTAATTTGAACCATTTTAATTTGTTTGTTAATTTAATTTTTTATATGCATTTTAATTTATATACTTTTGCCAAAATGAAATAAAAAACAACATTTACGAGTATAAATAACATAAAATACAAATATCTTATCATTATATATGAAATACGTATATGAAAAAAATAATACAATGAAAAATACTGAAACAAAATTATAATTCCATATTGTACAAGAATTTTGAAATAAAACAGAAAATGCACTTCCACTTCGGTTAAAGAAATGTGAATTTTATTTTTGGAACTAAGTTATTTTTTATTTTGACATGATCATATTTTGCAGGTGATTTTGAATCGATGTGTCGTGCTGTAAATTAAATGATAAGCAGCTTGAGTTAGGATTATTGATTATTCATGGATATTTTGGAGCAGAGATGACCAGTGTGTATTTAAATCGCTTTTAGATTTAAGGCTATCACATTTATACCTATTACCGATGTCGTCTCATTTTTTCGACGACTCTCGTTTTCTTTGTCATTTTTTAAGTGGCATTCTATAAGGGGCCTATTATGTAAGACAACTAAGAATAAAGTTGAGTTGTAAAACAAATCACAAAGACGAGGAAAAAATTAAAATTCAGTCATTATTATCACTTGAAAATTATCGTAATGACTTTTTTTACACTTCACTGCTTTGCAATTGCCACATCTCTCTTTTTAATTCAAGCTTAGAAAGTTTAAGCTGATTTTTTTCATAGTCATTTCGTTTTTTGTGTTGAAATTTGTCTTTTGCTAAGGTATACTTTTTTTCCTTTAAGTCATACGAATTCCACCATAATTTCAAATTGCTTTTGTTTGGTATGCACATTTTTCGCTGATGATTCCCTGTAATGGGATTTATTTGCTTAAATTTTATTTTATCTATTTCAAACAACTCAACAAAATTTTCCTTTTGTGTCCTTTAAAAACGACCTTCGAATTGCAATTCGTTACCTCTCTTGGTGTAGAAAGAAAATTTCCGTTTTCGAACGCTAATGACATTCGGAAACGCATTGGCAGGTACGAAAAATCCGAATGCGGATTTGTCATTCCGTAAGTACTAGATTTCTTATCCGCATTAGAAATAGAGAGTACAAAATATTGGTTTTCGAAAATATTTGCTTTCAAAACGCATTACAGAGTAGGGCCCCTGCCCAATTTGAGAGGTTGATTGAGGTTCATCAGCAGAAACATACTCTTACAATCATGAAATTCAGACTGTAGTAACCTCTTCTATTTATATAGAGATGTTGAAGATTTTGTTTGGTGCTATGATGCGAACATGAGTTCCATCGATGCATCCTATTACTCCAGGAAATCTGGTTTTCTGGTAAAAATGAATCTTCGATAAATTCAAATTGGTCAGATATGTTCTACTACGTCTAGCACTTCTACTACCGAAACTGTTGGTTGAGCAAGGCCTACATTAAAATCATTACCACTGCACTTTTGGCAACTTCAAGAGTTTGAGAATTGGTGGGACTACGGAGGAACGCTATGGTTGTTTCAAATAATCTTTGATTTCGTTTAGCACATAAACAAATTTGTCTTTGTCGAGTCTAAAATAACTTATAAATCTGCAACAAAACGGAGTCATTAAATCAACACTTCTCATCAAAGAATTTGCTTACAAAAAATACTTTTTGTTTGAAAGTTCCAACTCCATTGGAGCGATCTCTAATATTTTTTCTCATCATCGCAACATTGAGGGGATTTTCTTTTTCCGAATTTACAAGAAACAAATCAATACAACTCTCCATTTCGTATTATTTTGTCTTTTTAATAAAATTTTGCACTGAATTCAAAACTTTGAAGTACCTACGTATTTTACTTTACACAGCTGATTTTGACACAAAACAAGCACATAAAAGTAGGCAATGTATTTGATCTACTCAACTGAAAAAAGTTGTCTCCCATAATACGATTTTTTTTTCAGTTGTCTTCAAATTGAGTTGTCTTGATTACAACTCAACTAAGTTGAGTTGTGATCCATAATAGGCCCTTAAATTTTTCGACGCGAAGAATTTGTAGCGGATTTTTAAACGATGAAAATGTAACAGACATCTGTCAAACTGGAAAAAAGTCTATATAATTTCATTACTCGATATTCAACAAATGTGTTTTTATTAAATTATTCGCAAATAAATAAATTATTAAAATGGTAAGTGTTGAAATGCAAGCAGCTATAATGACAATGATGAAGAAGATGCAAAGCGAAATATTGCAAAAGAACAATTAATTGTAAAAAAAAACTTTTTTTTTTTATAATAGCGAAAACTAAAAGGGTCTTGTATACCTTTAATATGCCAAAGACACAGTGTGAGCATTGGAATGACAACGAAAGATAGAGCGTGGCAAGGCATTCCACATTTGCGTAGTACGGCTAAAAAATGAATCTGTACTTCATAGTACGGCCAAAGTTGGGCTCAAGGGTAAACTGATGGGCATTCCTAGAAGCGCGGGTATTACGGTTAAATTGTTTAAGGGGAGGAATGCAACTGGCTATTTCTTTAGAGCATAGTCCGTTAAAATAACGGTAAAAAAGGGTGAGACAAGAAACCTTACGTCGATGTTCGAGTGACGTAATTGAGTTGATGATGTTAATGTCACCAATCATTTTAAAAGCTCTTCTTTAAATACTGTCCAAGAGGCTTATATAAGTTATCGGAGCACCAGCCCAGAGGGCCGATTCCAGAAAGCGCGGCGGATCGCTTTTAATGGCGGATTTGTGTTTTTATATTCTCAAAAGCGATTCGCTTTCCATTTGGAAAGCGAAAGTTCTTTCCAACAAAATGTCATTCTTCTAGTGGGTTTTGAAAGCGACAGGCGTGATAGTGGCGGATTGCAACAAAATGTAAACAAAAATAAGTTTTATATGTGTTTTTTTTTTTTTTAAATATATTAAATTAACGATATCAATATAAGTATTTATTTATTTATAAAATAATAATAAAAACAAAACATTTAATACTATTTAAAAAGAATCTTTTATACTATCTCGTATTTGCTTTGCAATGTTTTTGAAGTTGCCAGCATTTTGAGGAGCTGCAATTACATCATCATCACTATCTTCAGGAGCTAAAAGCTGATGGTCAAAATCTACTTTGCACTTACATAATACATACATTGTGTAACATTGCACACATTTGTAATCAATGCTGCCTTTTCCGGCCGGTAATGAAGTTCCCTTGAGTTAGTGGTGTGAAAAGTAGTTACTTCTAGGTAATCGTTACTTTAGTTACTTTTTCCAAAGTAATCGTTACTTTTGAATGATTACTTTGTGATTACTTGAAAAAAAAATACACGAAGAGCACTCAATTTCACAATTTTTTTTTGAGATATTGCAAGGTCATAGGGAGATTTTGATAAAACCTGAAACAGGAATCTAAATCAATGTTTTTTTGGGTGTGTGTAAGTATATTTGTATGTTTGCACGTACGTTTGGGACACATTTTTTCATCGGCCATTTCTCAACAACCTCAATTATAAATCGGATATCTAAAACTATTACAATATAATTCCTTTTTGATTTATTTACTTTAAGTTACTTTTGGATTTAATTACTTTTAGTTACTTTTGGATTTAAATTTTTAAGATATTTCTGGATTTGATTATTCTTGTTTTTGTTTGTGGAATACCTCTAAATGATATTGAAACTGATTACGATTACGAAATAATTTTATAAAAATGAAATATTGGAAAAGACAGTGGTTGAAGTAGAGTTTCTGGATTTTTGCATACTGTTAATATTTTTTGTATTTATATATACAAAGATAAGGTTTATTAATAATAATACGTCGTCTTTCGTCTTTGGTGGTATGACAATTCGCAATACATTATAATTTAAGTGTGGCCTACAATTTTAGGTCCAAGTGATCAATATTCATAAGTCTACTTATTCACCAAAAACATCATTGCAAAATCTAAACCCGTTAGGTGCCGCTTTAGTCTATCTTCTACATTTTTAAATCAAACTGATCAATATTCGCAAAATATATTGCTGTGATGCCAAAAATAAAATGGATCTAGTCTCAAATTCTAAAATAAATTAATTTCATAAGAAATCCGAAAATTCTATTTAATACATTTCAGCTGAATTGAATAAAGTATTGACAACAAGCTCAAATCTTGAAAAAACTTGAGTTTCTGATATTCCAAAAAAAAAAAAAAACATTTTTAGAGATGAAAGTTATATTCAAGTTTCGGACGTACATATGTACATATGTATATAGGTTTTGTAGATTGTAGCCAGATCAGAAGGAGAGACAAATTTCTTGCAACGTCTCAAAAAACCTTGACATCTTGCGGAATTTTTGGAAACATCGCATTCGTATCACATTCCGAGGATGTTGAGATTTTCCGTTTCGTTGATGCAAGTACCACTCATAGATAGTGGCAAAGATGGTTTATCTCGCTTTAACGATAAAAGACAGCATTGCGTTTTCGAAGCATTAAATTCCACACGATTTTTTATTCCCCATTGTACAATGCTGTGTAGGTCAGAATTTAATGAGCTAATCATATTTTGCCGTTGCATTTCCACATCCAAAGAGTAGGGTTGTGAGTCTGGGGTGGAATCGGCTAAGGTGATTGTTGATTTTTGACAGTCAAAATAATCGAATTTGATCTGTGCAAGGTGATAGTTAAATTGATACCTAAAAAGCTGTAACTAGAAAAATTTGGTAGTCATTTTCCTACAAATATGTCGTTTCTGAATAGAGCTACCAGACGCTTACAAAAAACGAATGGAAGTATTTTTCAGTTACCCTTTTTAGGTACAAAAACACATTCTTTTGACCGAAAAAGCTTACGTAATTCGAAAAAAAAAAACACAAGAAAAGTAAGAATTTTATTTAAACACAGCCAATTTGATACTTTTATTTAGATATTTTATAGAAATCATTTTAAAATTTCACCTTAGCCGATTCCACCCCTGGAAACGAATATGAAAAGCTAAGAGTGCTATCGTCAGCGATAGAAGTGGCAGACAGGAGATCATTTATAAAAATGAGGAAGAGGGTCGGAGACAAAACGGAGCCCTGGGGCACACCAGCATTTATTTTATGAGTTTCAGACTTAAATCCGTCCAAAACAACTTGTATTGAACGGTTCGAAAGAAAATTTCTAATCCAACGAAGAATAGATTCGTCGATACCGAAAGCACGCATTTTCGATAAGAGAGCAAGATGCCAGACTTTATCAAATGCCTTTGAAATATCAAGTGCAATAATCTTACTTTCTCCAAAACTATGTAAAGATTTGTTCCACTGTTCGGTGAGATGAACCATGAGATCACTAGTGGACCTATTGCTACGAAATCCGTATTGCCGGTCATTAAGAAGCTTCCGTTCCTCAAGATATTTCTTAACTTACTTAAGGTGGCGCTACAGTCCTGTGTGAACTAGGGCCTCACCCAACAAACTTCTCCATCTAGCTCGGTCCCTAGCTAGATGTCTCCAATTTCGCGCTCCGAGTTGGGTGAGGTCACCTTCCACTTGTGCGCGCCACCTGATTCGCGGTCTTCCTCTACTGCGCTGTCCTATGGGTGTGGATTCAAAGACTTTCCGGGCCGGAGCATTGGTTTCCATGCGCTCTACGTGACCCAGCCATCTTAGTCGTTGGACTTTTAGTAGATCCGTCCGTATCCGAGGCTTGTTGGTGCTTCGCAACTATGAGATTTTTAAGTGGTCAGGAAGTCACCCTGACGGCACAACCCCCAACCTGGAGGGCCAGATCCTTAGTATAACTCCAAGGACGGGGAGCCGGATAAACCGCTCCTTATAGGCCTGGGCTCCGAATAAGTCATAGAAGTCCTATAAGGTGTTCACTAAGTAGTTCAGCCTTACTGGAACTGCAGACGCCATCGTTGATTCCATCTCGGGAATTCCTCCGCTGCCGTCTGGATAAGGAGAGGTGCCTTAGTGGACGCACCTCTCCCCCCCTCTCTCGTTTGCTGCCCCCAACAACTTTCCACTGGGGTTGGAACCCAATCTCCAGTTGAGGTACTAGGCACCCGATGTTCACCACGGGGAGGTGAGAGTAGGAGTTGATAGACAGAGGTTGGTTTTGAGAAAAACCTGTGGACGCTTGTGTCCTCTTGAATGCACATGTCTACCATTTGAACATCAGATATTTCTTAAGCTGGTAATAAATCAGCGTTTCCATGACCTTTGAAAGAAGGTACGTTAGTGCTATCGGTCGATAATTTGTGGGAAAAGAAGATTCGCCTTTTTTTGGGATTGGCTGATAGGACAAAACTCAAATCCATTTGATTTGCCTGATTCCATCTGCTTCAAAATAGGAGAGTGAAGCGTCGGCATCTGCATCTATAGCCTGAATTTGGATTGACGTATGTATATACGGATGATGAAGACGTTGAAGAGCTGGAAGCTGGGATACACCAATTGCATTTCCACTCAGGTTTAACCATTGTTTATGATTAAGCAAATATTTGCAACAGCATCCTTAAGCGGATATAGGATGTGCAATTGGCTTGGCACTCCTCCACTTCCTTTTACTTCTTTTTTGTTGTGCACAATTTTTTTTTTACTTTAAACTTAAACCTGATAAAAGCAAATATTATAAATGTGTTTGTGTAAATAGAATAAATTGATTCGAACCTTTTGCCAACCATGACCTTTACTTATTAGAGGAAACTTAGAGTTTTCCGAGCTTCCATTTCTTCGCCGTCAGCAAATTTGTGAACAAAAGATACCGTCGTTTTTTTCCATCATCGTCGTTTCTTTTCGTCTTACAGAATGCTGAATGAAAGGGTTAAACACACATGACGTTTACACACGACAACAAAACGAGTGACAAAAGTTGAAAACAGATTGTGTCATGTCATATATTTTGCTGTCGTTTACTACATCGGTAATAGGGGTGATTATAGAAACCTACATATTAAGGATAGAGCAAAGAAATGACTGAATAAAATATCGGGTGCTTTAAGTATGATTAAATAGAGTTAATAAATAACCACGAGCTTCGTACCTCAAACAAATTGATTTGTGTTTTCTGTTTTGCTGTTGATTTCATCAGTAATTTTTATACTTAATGCCATTGGCAACAATTGAAACGCCAACAGTAAAACGAAATAGATTTCTTTTGGCATTTGGCTGTCAGTTGTGCAGTAAAAATTTAATTTCATCATTAAAATGAATTAACGTAATACATTTTAACTAAAATGCATTGTTTCCTTTTTGAGAAAAATATTTAACAAGAATTGATCGTATCACGATCACTTGCTTCAAAAAGCTCTAACGTATTCAAATTAAATGAAAAACAAAAATTTTATTAATGGATTTTACTGATAGCTATGTTTTGTTTACATAGTTTTTTCGATCAGTCCAATTTTACTCAACTTTTTCCAATAAATCTGGACTATGGTAACATTAGCGATTTGATTATTGACTTCTAGTACTTTAAGAGCGGCGTTAAGTCGTACGGAAGTCTTTTCGAATGAAATAAGGACCGATGCACCATCCCGATGATGGTGCCGCCAGTGTGTAAATCGCACCAAAATTTTGTAATGGATGTAATATTGTATATATATATAAAAAGACATTTAACCAGAATCGAGCATCATCATTTAACAGAAATCTTCAGTAAAATTTACTTATAAACTGCGCAAATAAATTCATGTTTTTCGAAGTAAATTTCCACATTTTTAAAGTGTTTTTCTGGTGTTAAACCATTCAATATAAATTTCCAAACCTGATTGAGCTGTCAATCCCAAACAACAAATAATCGAAACTTCTCACATGCACCCTATACAATACTTCTGGAACTTGTTTCTAAATTCAAATCCAGAAGCAGTGCTTATTTTTAACTACCTAATACTTTTTTTATACTATTATGTGGGAAAGATTAAATTTGGAACTAGGAAGGATCTTAGGGTTCAATAGGCGTGTACCATCAACTGAGCGCTCCGAGCGCTCAACTATTTTTTAAGTGAGACAAAAAATCTCAGCTGAGCACTGAGATTTTTTGCGGAGATTTCTGAGACAAAAAATTCATGGATTCATTTCTCAATTTGCTTGCTCACCCAAAACAGCTGTTCAGTTGTCATTTGTCTGGTGTGGCGCGTAATTTAAATAATTTTTAAGAAAAGAAATAAAAATTATTTATTTATTATTATTATTATTATTTATATTATTATTTATTTATTTATTTCTTATTTTATCTGATGAACTACTTAAAATTTGACGCAAAACTTGTTCTTGTTTGTTATCCATTTTAATAGTTTTTTTTTTCCAAAAGTAACAAAGAATTATCAATAGAAAAAAATAATAAATTCACATCAAAAACTACAACTGACAACCTATGTTTTTGACAGCTTATGTTTGTACGGAGATTCTTGTCCCACAAAACGATTCTGCCTCCGTCAATCTGACATTGAGCGCTCACTGAGCGCTCAGTTGATGGTACACGCCTAATGAATCCCTAATAAGCGTTCATGTTACACGCATTGCATCTTAAAAAGATGATTCATCTTCATTTAAAAAAAAAGTATTCAGAACTCAAACAAATTTTTCTTGGGCTCGTACAATTAAAATTTCATTAACACTTGTATTTAAATTTAATAATATGTATTAAGTTTATTGCGTTTAATAAAAATGTATTTTTAACTTCCCATAGGAAGTTATTGTAATGGGTCCGATTTGTCCAATTGAAAATTTTGACATTTCTCGACGTTTCAAGGTCCCTAGAGTCGAAATAAAAGATTTTTAGAAAGATGTCTGTGCGTGCGTGTGTACGTATGTACGTTCGTACGTTCGTACGTCCGTAAGTCCGTACGTCCGTACCTGTGTACTTTCGCGGCGTTTTTTCGTCTTCCATAGCTCAAGAACCAGAAGAGATATCGACTTCAAATAAATTTTGTTATCCATATAATAAGGCAGAAAGATGCAGAAAGGGCTCGCAAGAAAATTGCGTGGGTGGTTTTTTTTACCATAGGTAGCAGTTTAAAAAAAACGTGAAAATTTTGGTTAAACCTAAATATCTCATGAACCAATTACGCTAGAGACTTGAATTAAATTTTATATTATATATTGTAACGTGATACAAAACAAGTATATTTTTGGAAAAAAATCCAATTAACGGTTTTTTTTATAAATCAACAAAACTGAAAGAAAAAATTTGTCACCTCGAAAATTGTACGACTAAAATATGATTTCATCTCCAAAACAATTTTGTGCAACGAAGAATAATGTTTTTGACATCTGATAAAATTTTGAGCAAAAACACTCTATTACCAAGACCGGAATCTTAGACTGACATTTCGGTTTGCCTACAAGCTACTGAGGACTAAATGTGAGAAAGTGTGCGTGAAATGATGCAAAAAACCAAACACATTCTCACATTTAGTCCTCAGGCCCATCAAAATGCTTCATTATAGTAATCAGTCCCATCTAAATGCTTCATTTTGAATGTTTCATGGCCTCGTTCAAAAACTAAACAATCCTAACCAACAGAATCTGAAGTGCTGACATGGTCTTAAATTGGAAGATTTGTATAGCTTTTTAATTTCAATCCAAATGAATGTTGTAAATGTATATTAAATAAAATAAAATTGACCAAATACATATTATTTATTGATTTATTAGTTTATTATTATTTATTTTGTTTACTTAAATTATTTGCGAACGCAACATGCGCTGCAATTGGTTAAGTATAATTATTGCAAATGGACAAAAGTGTAACTCAATACTTTGTAAAACAACAAAACAGAAATTTTTTTCAGCTGTAGTTTGCTTAGAGCATTTTTTTGGCGACATTAGAAGTTCAGGTGGAAACAATAGGCTACGAGAAGCATACTTGTGAAGTTCCATTGCCAACTTTTGCTAGTTCAGATTCCTCAATTAGAGTAGTATTTTCATCATTTAAGCAGTTCGGTAGTTGCAAGACCAAATTTTAGTTTTGTTTGTTGCAGAAATATTCCTGAAAATTTCTTTTTAAGGGACTATGTTAGAGTTAGAATTTTGTTTGTAGTTAGATTTTGGAATACAAATTTGAGGGAACCACGTTTTAAAAATAAGTTGCTTTGTGTAAAGCATCTTTAAGGAATAGAAATAGGCAATATGTTTACACACAATACCAACTAAATGAGTGCAATAAATAGATTTAAGTAACTTTTTTTATTCCAGTATGGGGAAACCGAACACCCAATAGAAAAAAACCGGTATACGCGCCAAAATCCATACTTCTTAACTAAATAATGTTATCTTCTATGTTTACGCATAAAATTACGAATTTTGTAGCGTATGAAAATTTCTAGACATTTTACAATCTGAAAAATTAATTTTGCTATGAAATAATTGGCTGCTATTAATACTAATTTTTTTCTAAAAAGTTGATGAATGTTAGCCGAAGCGGAAATTTCTTTAATGAACATACCTAAAATATTATTGGCTTTCTCAAAAATATTTTTCTACACTAACCTCTGCTTTATACCTGAAACTATTGTTTATGTATATTTTCTTCCATGTTCTGCATTTATGAAATGTAATCTATGGAAGTATTTACTATATTAAGAAAAACATGTACCTACGTAAAACTCATTCATTTGTTTCATTTTTAGCAGCACTTTTACTAAACATGCCCTTCAAACAATAATAAGTAAATTTGAACTTTCGTAACTAAACATTTTTAAGGAATGAATGAAAATTATATTTTGTGTTAAACTGTGGAAATTCACTAAAAAAAACTTCTGTACGTCAACAATAAACATTCATGACGATTACATGTTCTATTGAATTAGTTGTGCATGAATTCAGAACGATTTTAAGACGTTTTCATTTTGTGATATATGTCAAAATTTGCATTTCATTTGCTCTGCATTTATTCAACAAGTTCGCTATAATCGTTCTGATTACTTTTTTAAAACATTGGTGTTCCTTTGATGCATAGTTTTTTTTTGATAGCAAATACATGTATGTTTCCATCAATCAAGAATGTTATGGATAAAGTATTTTTCGATTATAACTCTTTTTTTAAATTTAATATTTAATCAAAATGGAATTGAAAAATAGTTGCAAGCTTAAATCATTAAAAACAAACTATAAATATACTTGGATTAATTAAATTGATACAGATTTTATTTACTTGAAAACAAAATATTTGGACCGTTCGTTAACGAAAATTTATTAGAATTTGATACAAAAATTGCGCTCGCACCCTTAACTTGATGGTTCTTCGAACGCATCTTTGATACAAAAATCCGAGGTTAATTTTGAAATTTGAAGAATTTCGTAGTGATTTTTGTAAATTAGTGAATTAATTATAATAAACTGATGTTGAACATGCTTTTTTCAAGACAAAAAGGTACATTGGTTCACTATCCACGAAATTCCTGCAAAATTAAAGCTTAAAACTGACTTCTTCATCGAAAAAAAGTAAAAAGAAAAACCTGAAAAAAACTTATTAACCCCTCCATTTTGTTTTTGCTTTACAAAATGCCGCTAGCCCACGGCATCGTTTTTTTTTTTGTTTGTGCTCACATCTATTCATGGATTAATTGTCAAAATTACAAATACAACAATGTAAACAAACGGGTTTTGTGAGAGTGAAACGTACGAAAGATTCCGGTCTTGGTGATAGAGTGTTTTTGATTTTGAGAAAAATCTAGTTTTTCTTATAAAAAATAAAACCTAAAAAAACATTACTCAAAGTTGGTAAAAATTGAATTTCGACTCAAATATCTTTTCAAAAACTTGAGATTAAGGCTTCAATTTTATTTTATCTTATAAGAAATATTGTTTTCAACATTCTTAAAAACCCAAAACAAAAAAATTAATAAAAGTTGGTAAAAATTGATTTTCGACTCAAATATCTTTTCAAAACTTTGAGATGTTGGCTTTAAACTACTTTTATCATTCAAAAAATATTGTTGTCAACATTCAGTAAAATTAAAAAAAAAAAATCGAATAGACAGTTTTTTTTACGAAAAAAATAAAAACCGAGAAAAAATTTAACAAAAGTTGTTAAAAATTGATATTCGACTCAAATATCTTTTCAAAAATTTGAGACATTGGCTTCAAACTAATTTTATGTTATAAGAAATGTTGTTTTCAATATTCTAAAAAAATTTGAGAAAAATTGAATCGACAGTTTTTTTTACAAAAAATAAAAACCTGAAAAAGAAACAATACTAAAACTTGTAAAAATGTACTTTCGACTCAAATAGCTTTTCAAAAATTAAACATTTTTTCGATATTCAGTAATTTTTTTTTATAAAAATCCAACAGTCCGTTTTTTTTCATAAAAAAATAAAATCTACAAAAAATAGTACGCAAATTTGGTAAAAATTGATACATATAGACAAACTTTAAAACAAGGCAAATCGACAGACGGGATGGGATGGGAAGTTATCAGTGTGGGTCGCATCCCAGCCTCTTTTTCATTTTTGTTTGGTAACATTTCCTTGGTTGCATCTAATTTCTTATAAACGCTTTACACCGTGACTATCGTTTCCCTAGGTTTCGTTGTTTCTGCTGTTCGTTACGTATTTCGTCAAAAATCGTAACCATTTTCTTCTTGAAAAAAAAGTAAGAACACGTTTTTTTCAATATTTTTTGTATTTCTTTTTTTAGAACGTGAGAATATAAAACAGGAGAAAGCATTTCTGAAATACATGGACTCATCTTCAGTGTTGTGCCATGTAGACTATAAATGTAGACTACATGATTGTCTACATGTAGACATTTCAATGTAGACAATTCACAATTGTCGACAATATAGACAATATAGACAATTCGCAAAAACCATCATAATTCATAATTTTTCCTACTAAAATGTGCCTACCTATCAAACCAAAAACAAAAAAGTTAAAAAAAAAATACAAAGAGGCTGGGATGCGACCCACACTGATAACTTCCCATCCCGTCTATCGATTTGTCTTGCTTAAAAGTTTGTCTAAATGTATCAATTCTTACCAAATTTGCGTTCTATTTTTTGTAGATTTTATTTTTTTTATGAAAAAACGGACTGTTGGATTTTTATAAAAAAATTATTGAATATAAAAAACAATATTTTCTGTAAAATAAAATAAGTTTGAAGCCAATATTTTTAATTTTTGAAAAGCTATTTGAGCCGAAAATCAATTTTTACCAACTTTTATTAATTTTTTTGTTTAGGTTTTTATTTTTTGTAAAAAAAACTGTCAATTCGATTTTTCTCAAAATTTGTCCTAATATTGAAAACAATATTTCTTATAAGTTAAAATTAGTTAGAAGCCATAACCTCAAATTTTTGAAAAGATATTTAAGTCGAAAATCAATTTTTACCAACTTTTGTTAATTTTTTTTTTCGGTTTTTAATTTTTTGTAAAAAAACTGTCAATTCTATTTTTTTCAAAATATTACTGAATGTTGAAAACAATATTTTTTGAAAGATAAAAGTAGTTTAAAGCCAATATCTCAAAGTCTTGAAAAGATATTTGAGTCAAAACTCAATTTTTACCAACTTTTTTTTTATTTTTTTTAGGTTATTATTTTTTGTAAAAAAACTGTCAATTCGATTTTTCTCAAAATTTTTTCTACTGTTGAAAACAATATTTCTTATAAGTTAAAATTAGTTAGAAGCCATAATCTCAAATTTTTGAAAAGATATTTAAGTCGAAAATCAATTTTTACCAACTTTTGTTAATTTTTTTTTTCGGTTTTTAATTTTTTGTAAAAAAACTGTCAATTCTATTTTTTTCTAAATTTTACTGAATGTTGAAAATAATATTTTTTGAAAGATAAAAGTAGTTTAAAGCCAATATCTCAAAGTTTTGAAAAGATATTTGAGTCAAAACTCAATTTTTACCAACTTTTTTTTTATTTTTTTTAGGTTATTATTTTTTGTAAAAAAACTGTCAATTCGATTTTTCTCAAAATTTTATCAGATGTCAAAAACATTATTCTTCGTTGCACAAAATTGTTTTGGAAATGAAATCATATTTTAGTCGTAAAATTTTCGAAGTGACAAATTTTTTTTTTCAGTTTTTTTGATTTATAAAATAAACCGTTAATTGAATTTTTTTCCAAAAATATAATTGTTTTGTATCACGTTACAATATATAATACAAAATTTAATTCAAGTCTCTAGCGTCATTGGTTCATGAGATATTTAGGGTTAACCAAAATTTTCACCTTTTTTTTAAACTGCTATGGTAAAAAAACCACCAGCCCTTTCTGCATCTTTCTGCCTTATTATCTGTATAACAAAATTTATTTGAAGTCGATATCTCTTCTGGTTCTTGAGCTATGGACGACGAAAAAAACGTCGCGAACGTACGGACGTACGGTCGTACGGACGTACGGACGTACGGACGTATGTACGTACACACGCACGCACAGACATCTTTCCAAAAATCTTTTATTTCGACTCTAGGGACCTTGAAACGTCGAGAAATGTCAAAATTTTCAATTTGTCAAATCGGACCCATTACAATAACTTCCTATGGGAAGTTAAAAAGTTAAAAAAAAATACAAAAAGAAAAAGATGTGTGTAACAACAACATAGTCGTAAAAAATCATTTGTTCTAAATCTAAACGCGTACATACCTAGTTCTTTGTTTATAAAGATATCGAAAAACTTTTGAATTATGTTAGATAATTGAAATGATAACCAAAAACAAAACCTTCTTACTTCACTGGTTTACTGGTCAGGTTTTAAAAAGTAGGTACCACTCGCCCTGAATGGAAAATGTCCAGTTTTCATTTCGTACCTTTATACAACATATGTATATGAACTTCATATCATATCACTCTAGAAAATTTGATCTTTCTACAGGGCACGGAAGTGCTTCACAATTCATAACGATTCCAATAAAGTTGGCGTATACCACGCCCGCCCGGAAGACCTTAAATATTCGATTTTTCTTTTGTAGATAAATGCACTTATATCGGGTGATTTTTTAAGAGCTTGAAACGGTTAAAATTTGCAAAATCTCATCGATTCTTTATTTGAAACGTTAGATTGGTCCATGACATTTACTTTTTGAAGATAATTTCATTTAAATGTTGACCGCGGCTGCGTCTTAGGTGGTCCATTCGGAAAGTCCAATTTTGGGTAACTTTTTCGAGCATTTCGGCCGGAATAGCCCGAATTTCTTCGGAAATGTTGTCTTCCAAAGCTGGAATAGTTGCTGGCTTATTTGTGTAGACTTTAGACTTGACGTAGCCCCACAAAAAATAGTCTAAAGGCGTCAAATCGCATGATCTTGGTGGCCAACTTACCGGTCCATTCCTTGAGATGAATTGTTCTCCGAAGTTTTCCCTCAAAATGGCCATAGAATCGCGAGCTGTGTGGCATGTAGCGCCATCTTGTTGAAACCACATGTCAACCAAGTTCAGTTCTTCCATTTTTGGCAACAAAAAGTTTGTTAGCATTGAACGATAGCGATCGCCATTCACCGTAACGTTGCGTCCAACAGTATCTTTGAAAAAATACGGTCCAATGATTCCACCAGCGTACAAACCACACCAAACAGTGCATTTTTCGGGATGCATGGGCAGTTCTTGAACGGCTTCTGGTTGCTCTTCACTCCAAATGCGGCAATTTTGCTTATTTACGTAGCCATTCAACCAGAAATGAGCCTCATCGCTGAACAAAATTTGTCGATAAAAAAGCGGATTTTCTGCCAACTTTTCTAGGGCCCATTCACTGAAAATTCGACGTTGTGGCAGATGATTTGCAAGCGTTGCTCGTTAGTAAGTCTATTCATGATGAAATGTCAAAGCATACTGAGCATCTTTCTCTTTGACACCATATCTGAAATTCCGCGTGATCTGTCAAATACTAATGCATGAAAATCCTAACTTCAAAAAAATCACCCATTACCTACCATTCTACCGTTCTTATTTCATAATCCTACAGAAGTCCCAAGAACTCTTTTTAAATTAAAAAGGGAATAAGTTCCAAAGTTTCCTTATATTAAATTTTAATGGAAAATGTCATCTCTGTAGGAAGACAATCTGTTAAGTCCAAGAAATCCATTTAGCTAACAGAAATAGCTTGAAGTGGTTTTAAAAAGCATTAGTTGGAACAGGGAAATAATTCCCGGTTTTATTTTCTTCTTCCAACTTATGCTTTTTAAAATCACCTACATTTCTGTTTTCAAAGTGGTTTCTCTTTCTTTCGTAGATTTAACAGATGCAGTTACGTAAGTATAAAATTTGATATATTTCTTTATTAATTTTATCTATTTTTTATAGCTGAGAGGAGTCAAATATAGAAGTTATTCAGTTTTTTGGGTTTTCCTAAAAGTAAGGTCAGATGGTTAAATTCATTTCTTCCAACTTACTGGTGATTTAATTGATAACAATTTTAAGAAAGTGGGCGGATGCAACGCAACAACATTTCAGTTTGTACCTTTCTATTCACTTTAAGATTTACAGCTCTACCAAATTTGAATATTCTGCAGCAATCGGAATAGCCTCATATAATTCTAATTCATAAATCATAATTCTATGAAAGTTTTCACCACAAGACGTACCGTTGTAAGAAATTATATGTTTTGAAAGTATCAGAAAGTGGTCCATAAATTTGATAATGGCCGAATTCATAAATGTAAAAGCTTGGCAACACCACAAAGTTTACTTTTCATTTCTGAAGACAATTAATAATTTATTGTCCGTTAAATAATTGTTCTTTTTTTTTTATTTTTTATTGCTATTAAATTTTAACTATGGGATCAATTTTTTACAAAAATACCATACCATACCATTTTTTTTAAATTTATACCGTATTTATACACTATTTTTACATTATGAAATCAGGATATCTGCCGGTGAGTGGGTGAATCAGTCATTTAGGGTTCCCCTATTTTTTAACTCCTGGGTCCAAATTTTCCTGAGTGGGTGGTTTCCTATGTAAAAAGTGTGTGGTGCCAGAATGTGACTAAACACTATACCGTGTCCATTGATTAAATTCCTATTTAAAAACACATTTAAGTGATTGTCTACATTGTCGACACATTGTCTACATTATCGAAATTGTCGACCGATTGTCTACGTTAAAATGTAGACAAGTAAAGTCGACACGTAGAGGAACAACACTGCTCATCTTATGAATCCTAGTATTCCGTGCTTTTCAAGAAAAAATCTGTTTGAATATTGTTTTTCTGTTTTTTCAGTCGTCTGTAGTTTAACCACTTGTACATTTTGGATTGCAAACATTTAAAACTTCTAGTATGGTTTTCCAAACCATGGGCCCTTCCAAGGCTATATCTAAATCATTGCCAATAATTCAAAGTTTGATAGCTTCCTTGTGCTAGAATTGGAGTGTTGCTGCATTTTTTTTTTAATTTAAGGAATCGATGAAGTTCTTGTTAAAGGTTTTATTTTCCTTAACCTGGATGCCAAGTGTATTTACTTCGTCTAGCTTCATCAAAGCTTATGGATGTATCTGCTGCATAGAGATATTCTCCGCGACCCTTGTTCCAAAAACAAACTAGTGTTATGTACATATTTCGAAACGTTGGGAAAAGAATGAAATAAGTTTTTTGTTTGGATTCCAAAAACAAAAAGACCAAAAGAGCCTAATAAAATAACTTATATATAAATACAATAATTGGTCAAATACACATAACACAAACTAGTGTATTGAAAAATAAATTCCTGGCACACGAAGGAAGTTGCTCAACTACTTGGTTTACTGCATCATTTAGTTCTGCGCTAATTTGTGACTACTTCTCCCTTTTATGTCAGTATTCTAAGGTTTTAACCCAGATTGAGAGTTGCGTCATTGTTCAAATTACCGGCATAGTTAAAACGATAGAATATTGCTTTTAATCCAGTTACAACCTGAGGAATATGTTTTTGGCTACTGATATTCTCCATAATTTTAGTTGCAGACGACACATCATTCGCAACCTCCGGACGGAATTGAGCTAAGGCAGTCGTCAAACTATCAACTTCCTTCGACATTTTTTATTTATTCTTGACCATTGCAATTTTTAACACATTTATTGATGCAACCTTAATGTCCTTAATGGCTTTGTCGATCATTATTTTGGCCTTTGCCTTCAAAGCTTTATCGTTTTGCTTGGACAAAATTGTCTCGATCGAGTCGACTAGTTCTATTAATTTCATAGGATCGCTCGCACCACTGGAACGAATTTCGTTAAAAATTGCATTGAAAAAAAAGAAATTGAGATTCGGCATTCTTAAGTTTTTTTTCGCGAATTCCACAATTTTGTCCAAATTTATGGCCGAATCTGTATAGACATCGGAAACAGTATAGGAAGTTCTTTTCGTGTCATCCATCTCGGTGAGTTTGTCTTCGGCAAGGTCAAAACGTCTTTTATTAATTGCATCGACAATATCTCGAGCCAGACATTTGCTATCATCGGACGTGGATTTTTGTTCGATGGCATTTTGTATAGTTTTAAGTCTTGAGTCTATCGAGTCCAGTTCTTCTTGAAGTTTTCAAAATCCTGGAACAATTTGTTTAGAGCATCTGCAATTGTGGCGGTGTCTTGAGCAAGAATTAAATCAGCTTTGATTATAAGCGAAAATAAAACAATTATGGCCGAATACCACAAAATCATTTTTATTCAATAGGATGACTTGAGCGAGTGTCCAAGATCAACTAAAGATTAAATGTTTTAGAAGATAAATTCGCATGGTTTCGTTATTTAAATTAGGTAACAAAAGTTGTTTGATGGACTTGAAGTTGCAATTTATTTTAATTTTTTAACAGGTTGGATCTTCAAATTAAAAAAAAACAGACATCTGCTAAACAGGTATATATTTTGTAGCTGGTATAACAAAAAATAATATACCTACACGTCATTGAAGAATATTGAACTTACTGCTTCTTGTAAGAAAAAACAAATTCAAGAAATTTGAGTAAATGAGGTGGTACAAGGACAGTTAGTCTGGAATATATAACATAATCAGAATTAAAAGATAAACGTATTAAATTTATCTCATATAACTTTGTCCTTTTATTAAATGATAAAGTATGAAAAACTCAGCTCTAACCACATTAAAGTTAACATGAAAACGTATATCTGGAATCCTTCAGAGGTAAGTAATTGTAATAAAAGTCATAAAAATTGTTATACAAATAAAATATAATTAATTAGATATTTACACAAACAAACATCATAATATGAATTAACATTTTTATAATATTTCCTTCAGTGTTTCAGGTTGTTCACAGTTTCTAATTTGCCATTGGAACTCTGGGCTCCTTACCAATGTACCAGGTTTCCATGTGAAGACATAATTATTATCCTGATTGTATTTCATTGATGGTGCAAACATATATTCATTGTAATATGTTGTTTTGATATAGCAATAATCGCCGTCTAGTTCAACACCCCATGCACTTTGAGCATCCGTATTATTTCCCGGAATCCATGTGAAAACGTAACGCATATCCTTGTTGAAGTCAATACCAACCGAATACATATACTCGTCGAAATGTTCTTCATTTTTGAAATAGAACGAATCACCGATTCTCTCGACATGGAACAATGCTCCAGGCTTTACACCACCTGGATGCCAAGTGTAGATACTTCGTCTTGCTTCATCAAAGCTTATGGATGTATCTGCTGCATATAAGTATTCCCCACGTCCTTTATTCCAAAAGCAAACTCGTTTATTGAAGAATAAATTCTTGGCACACGACGGAAGTTGCTCCAGCACTTGGACCACTTCATCCTTTAGTTCTGCACTAATTTGTGAGTAATTTTCCCTTTTTGTCAGTTTTCTTAGATTGTATGCAAGATTGAGAGTTGCGTCATTGTTCAAATTACCGGCGTAGTTAAAACGATTGAATATTGCTTTCAATCCAGTTATGACCTGAGGAATGTGTTTTTGGCTGCTAATGTTCTCCAGGATTCTAGATGCAGAAACAACTCCAAACACACTATCGACGACACCATCCATTACATTATTTGCCACCTCCGGACGGAATTCAGCCAAAGCAGTCGTCAAATCATCAACTTCCTTCGACATTATGTACTTATTCTTGACCATGGCAATTTTCAACACACTTACAGCTGACATCTCGATGTCCTCAATGGCATTGTCGATCATAATTTTGGCCTTTGCCATCAAAGCTTTATCGTTTTGTTTTGACAAAATTGTCTCAACCGAATCGACTAATTCTATTAGTTTTATGGGATCACTTGAACCACTGGAACGAATTTCGTTAAGAATTGCATTGAAAAAAAGAAATTGTGATTCAGCATTCTGAAGCTTCTTCACAAATTCCACAATTTTGTCCAAATTAATTACTGAATCTGCATAGACATCATGAACGATGTAAGGAATTCTTTTCGTGTCACCCATCTCAGTAAGTTTATCTTCTGCTAGGTCATATCGACGATTATTGATTGCATCGACAATATCTCGAGCCAGACACTTACTATCATCGGATGTGGATTTTTGTTCGATGGCGTTTTGCATTGTTTTAAGTCTTGAGTCTATAGAGTCCAGTTGCTTTTTGAAGTTTTCAAAATCCTGCACTAGCTTGTTGAGAGCATCTGCAGTTGTGGCAGTGTCTTGAGCAAGAATTAAACTAGCTTCAATTATAAGCGAATATAAGGCAATCACGGCCGTGTATCGCCAAATCATTTTTACTCAATAGGATGACTTGAACTTGATGATAACTATGCAAGTGTCCGAGATCAACTAAATATTTTAGGAATTAATATTTTAGAAGATACATTCATGTGGTTTAATTATTGAAATTAGGTAACAAAAGTTGTCTGATGGACTTGAAGTTGCAATTTATTTTTAAATTTAAACTGGTCAGATCTTTAAATAAATTAAAAAAAAGCAGACAGGTCTGCCAAACAGGTATACATTTTTTAACTAAGATAACAAAATAAGACACGCGCTTTAAAGAATATTGAACTGCTGCTTGTAAAAAAATAAAAACAATTTCAAGAAATTCGAGTAAACTACCACCAAGTGGACCGTTAACATTTAATTTAATCGGGATTGCCAGATAAAGGTAAATTCGTAAGATTCAAACAAAATTACTTAAATATAGTTTTTAATAGATCAAAAAAAAAAAAAGTTATACACACACCCAAGTGTTTGACAATTGGATTCTTAGTTTTCAAATAAAATATTTGCTTGATTTGGAAACAAACCGTTTTAAAACACATCGGTCGCTTAGTGCCATTTTAAACAAGATAACTCCTTTGGCAACAGTAGGAAAGGACATATCAATCGATTTGTTTTAAAATGTTTAATGCCTTGGTTGATGAAGCCTAAAAAACGAAATTGTGAGATATGAAGAAAGTTTTAAAAGTTACTTCATATTTTTTTGCTATTAGGGAGTGTAGGAAGACTCTTATTCTTATACAATTTTAAAGATTTTATGTTTTACGCGGATGTATCCATTCTCAATCTCCAAACATATTATTTGTGATGACAAATACAAATAGAAAGGTCAAGTACCCACATGATTCAAACAATTCGGCTCTATCCAGATAAAAATTAAAATGAGTGATTGTTGTAAAATTCTTACAAACTGTGATACAAATAAAATATAATTATGTAATTGGATTTTTTTTTATAATTTATTTTCAAACTAAATACTTATAAAGTGTTTCTCTTTGTATAAATTAAATGTAACATTATGACGAATCAAAAATCTAAAAATAGGGCTGATATTTATAATTTTACAAAATAAAGGAAAAACAAATCAAAAGAAAAAGTATCGAACTATTTAAAAAAAAAAATGTCCAATTAGTCGTTTGGAGTTTTAAGGTATTAAAAAAATGCCTATGCAGTTTTTAGCCTTAATCAAAACAAAATAAAACAATTTAATAGACTCAAATAAGGAATTTCCATTAAGAGGTTTCATTTGGGATAGTCTGTTATTTGTACTGACGCACACAGGTACATTATCTATTAAATGTATAAATATTGTATTATTAAATGTCAAACGAAAGAAACCCTATGGGGTAATGAAAAATAACGACTTTTTTTTAAATTTTTAGCTTCATTTTATGAATTTTCGTGTAAAATAGTGAATTTTATGAAAATTATCTTATTTTGATATAATCATGCAATAATAAATTGAATAAACACAAAAAATAATTTTGGCCATGTTTTTGGGAAAATTTACCTGTGTGTGACGTCACTTTTGGAATGTGATAACTCAATTAATTAAAAAATAAATGATATACTTCAACAGCGAATTTCGTTAAGAATTGCATTAAAAAAGATAACTTCCCGTTCCGTCTGTCGATTTGTTTTGCTTAAAAATTTGTAGGTTTTCGTGTTTTGTTAAAAAAGTTGTCAGTTGAATTATTCTTAAAAATTTAAAAATTACCAACAATATTTTGCATAAAATGAAATAGTTTGATTTCAAAATCTATTTTTGTAAACGAGATTTTTAGTCGAAAAACAATTTTTACCAATTTTAGTAGCATTTCTTAAAAGTTTTTATTTCCTACATAAGCAAATATCTACAAATTTAATGAATTAAATTAATTTAAAGTCAATATCTTTTATTGTTCACGAGATATCGAGAACCGAACATCAATTTTTACCAAATTTTCGTACTATTTTTTGTAGATTTTAATTTTTTATGAAAAAACTGACTGTTGGATTTTTATAAAAAATTTACTGAATGCCGAAAACAATAAATGCCGAAATAAAAATAGTTTGAATCCAATATTTTTAATTTTTGAAAAGATATTTGAGTCGAAAATCAATGTTTATCAACTTTTAGTAATGCTTTTTTAGGTTTTTATTTTTGTAAGAAAACTGTCAATTCGATTTTTCTCAGAATTGTATCGAATGTTGAAAACAATATTTTTTATAAAATAAAATTAATTTGAAGCCAATATCTCAACTGTCAATTCGATTTTTCTCAGAATTGTATCGAATGTTGAAAACAATATTTTTTATAAAATAAAATTAATTTGAAGCCAATATCTCAAATTTAAAAAAAAATATTTGAGTCAAAAATCAATTTTTACCAACTTTTATTAATTTTTTTGTTAGGTTTTTATTTTTTGTTAAAAATCTGTCAGTTGGATTTTTTTTACCAGATGTCAAAAACGTTATCCTTCGTTGCACAAAATTGTTTTGGTGATAAAATCATTTTTTGGGTCGTAAAATATTCGAGGTGACAAAATTTTTTTTTTAGTTTTTTCGATTTATAAAAAAAATCGTTTATTGGATTTTTTTCCAAAAATATATTTGCTTGGTATCACGGTACAATATATAATATTAAATTTAATTCAAGTCTCTAGCGTTATTGGTTCGTGAGATATTTAGGGTAAACCAAAACGTTCACATTTTTTTGAATTGCTATGGTAAAAAAACCACAAACGCAATTTTTTTGAGAGTCCTTTCTGCATCTTTCTGTATTTTTATCTGTATAACAAAAATTATTTGAGGTCGATATCTCTCCTGGTTCTTGAGCTATGGACGACGAAAAAAAAGTCACGAACGTACGGACATACGAACGTTCGTACACACGCACGCACATACATCTTTCTAAAAATCTTTTAATTCGACTCTAGGGACCTTGAAACGTCGAGAAATGTCAAAATTTTCAATTCGACAAATCGCACCGATTACAATAACTTCTTATGGAAAGTTAAAAATTAGGCATTCTGAAGCTTAGCGAATTGCACAATTTTGTCCAAATTAAAAATTTAAATTAAATGGTACTAAGTTAGCAGTATTTAGCGCGATTTTATGGAAAATTCATAATTCGTAAAATTTTAAAATCCAGATCACTTTTATATTTTATAAAACGGTTAATTTTATAAATAAAACTACTATGCACCGAAAGATGACCATAATTTGTAAAATCCAGACTTTTGCTATCCCTCTAAAAATACAAAAATTTAAACGAACTTATATTTTATTATTATCATAACTACTTCTTATGGGGTTTGACTGTAAAATAGCTCTCTTGAATTATTAACTGAATTCAAATGAATGTGATAAAAGAATTTTAAGAAACATGTTTTTTTCGTAAACAATCATCAAAGGAACACGTCATGTGATGACACTAATTAACCAATTGCATGGTTTTTATAATTTGATTAGGATTTAAATAAAAAATAAACCAAATTCTGGTAATTATTCTGGGATTATTTCAAAAAACATACACAAGCAATGCGCAGAGCACAAACAGCTGGATTAAAACTTTTAGTATTAGGTCCGTTTGCTGATACGATATACTTACGAATGCCCCACATAAACTCTTAATTAACTCATACGGCTTTGAAACAAACTCAAAACCTAACATAAGGGGAACATATTTTATAATTTAGAAAAAGTAGCGCATAAAATATTATAGCAAGTACAGTAATCCCCGCTTAGTTGCACCTGGCTTAATTGAACATCCCGCTTAATTGATCGAGAAAATTGGCTTAAAAATTTCTCGTATTAGTAGCAAAGCTTTTTAAACGGTTATTGAACCCCGCTTAGTTAATTTACTCGCTTATTTGATCTTAAAAATATGAAGCAGAAAAACTAATACATGGACATTTTTCGGATAATTGGACGGACAAAAAAATGATTGTGATTGGGAAAACCAAAACGCCAAGATGTTTTGAAAATAAGGTTGTACCTTTGCAATATTTCTCCAACAAAAAGGCATGGATGACCCAAAATTGATGGGCCCAAATTTTATATAAATTTGACGAAGAAATGATAAAGAAGAACAAACAAATAATTCTTTTTGTCGACAATGCTGCCTGTCATAAGAAGTTGGCCGATTTAAAAAATATAAACGTGCAGTTTGTACCCACAAATACAACGTCCATCATTCATCCCCTTGACCAAGGCATTACTCATTGTTTCAAAGCTTACTATCAGCAAAATATAATAAGGGAATACATTACAGCCATCGAACGTGGCAAGACTATCGAAGTCGAAGAATTTTCAAAGTCGATCACATCTTTGCAAGCGATGCACATAAGCAAACATTGTTTGTGGCTTCTAACACCTTCTACTACAGGGTGGGCCGTAAATAAGTGCACTTAAAAAAATTATATTAATACAACTGTAGCGCTTTTAAATGAAATATTTATTTTAAATTATACAAAACGAAATGAATTTTTATTTTTTAAAAATTAAATCATCCAAATATTGTCCATTTCGCCTACAGCACTCTTCCAATCTGACTCTGAGATTTTGGAACACTTTTGTCAAAAGTTGCGGAGTGATTAAGCGGATTTCTTCTTCAATGTTCGCTTTTAATTCAGCCGTCGTTGAAGGATTATTAGAGTACACCTTACTCTTGAGGTAGCCCCATAAAAAGAAATCCGGTGGCGTTAAGTCAGGGCTCCCGGGTGGCCAAGCAATATCACCCCTCCTCGATATCAACCTTCGAGGAAACATTTCTCTAACGACCTCCAGAGAGTCGTTACTTGTATGGCAGGTAGCGCCATCTTGCTGGAACCAGGTGTGAATAGTGTAACCACTCGATTCTTGCAGTTTTGGAGCTAAAAAATCTCTAAGCATCGAAACATAACGCTCTGAATTAACAGTAACATTACGCCCGTATCGATCTTCATAAAAATACGGCCCTATGATCCCCCACTTGGCTATTCCGGCCCAAACGGTCACTTTCGGAGAGTGTAACGGTCGTCCATGTTTTAAGCGTGGATTTTCTGTTCCCCAGTATCGACAATTTTGTCGATTAACAAATCCGTTGACATGAAAATGAGCTTCGTCTGAGAAGATAATGTTATTGAAGTGAGGGAATCTCCGCAACATTTCTGTTGCGAAATTGAACCGTGAAACAAAATCGGATTCTTTCAAATCTTGGACAATCTGAATTTTGTAAGGGTATAACTTCAAATAATCCCGTAAATTGCGACGTAAAGTCGTTCTGGGTACTCCCAGGGCCGCAGCGCGTTTCCGTGTAGAGCTTCTTGGATCCTCGCGCACAGAAGCTTGTACGCGTTCAATTGTTTCTGCAGTCCGCCTGGAACGTGGGCGTCCTGTAGGTCGAAGTTTTTGCGTTGATCCCGTTGCCTCGAATGTTACGATCCATTTTTTGATTACATTCGTACTTGGACACTCGGTGATGTTGCGTAATCCAAACTTTACCCGAAAAAGCCGACGAACAGTCACGTATGAGCGATTGTTTTCATAAAAGGCGCGAACGCAGAAATCGCGCTGCTCTCCCGTGAACGGACTCAATGCGACTAAAAAGATCTCGAGCTGCAAGGAGATACCATCCCCGCGCGTCTCGGTTATTTCGTTCGGGAGTTAGAGCGAGACAAAAAGTGCACTTATTAACGGCCCACCCTGTATAAGAAATTGTTTTAGAAAGGTAATATTGGAAATATTTTACTAAATAAATAAATTAGGTGGCGCAACAGTCCATGAAGAACCAGCGCCTAGTGACTTACAACTCTCAACCATCCCTGTGTGCGAGTAATGTTGTCAGAGATGGAAGGGACCTACAGTTTATATGCCGAATCCGAACGGCTAATTTGAGAAAGCACTTTTCATGACAAGAATTACTTTTGGAGGATTTGTCAATTCCTCGCAAGAGGCAGTACCCGTGAAAAAAGTTAGGTGGCACAGGCAGGGATTGAACCCAAGACCGCTTGCATGACAGTCCAACGCACTAACCATCACGCTACGGGTACTACTATTAAACCTAAAACTAAACCATGGTTATAGATAATGTTCTTGAGGACAATGCAGATTTAAATCCCTATTTGGCATGTGATGACATAACATATGTTATGGCGAACTAACAGACGCCGAAATTAAGTTGACACTGAAATGTTATAGAGTAAATTTCTGGGATGAATATTTCATTTTTAAGTTGACCTACTCGTGCAATTATACGGGTTGCGCTTAATTGAAAAGATATGTCAATTAAGAGGGGTTTCGCTAATTGAACCACCCGGATAATTGACCGAAAAATGGTCAGTGCAATAAAGCGGGGACTACTGTATTAAAAGACTTGGCCAGCTAGGCGCCAGATATAGCTATCATTGGTTTTTATCATTGAAAACAAACATTGGAATTTTCTTGACATGTCGTTTCATTAAAAATGTCTGTCATTAAAAAAAACTTCCTGATTGAAATCCACCGAAAAATTTTCACTGACAGAAATTTGTCATTGGAATTGTGTAAAATTGGAACACAAATCAGTAAAACGATTCGTTTTACTTTTGAACATCAAAGTATCAGCTGTTCAGGAAAATGAATTTCCGTCCGGAAAATAGAAAAATACATTTTTAGAGAAAAATAAATGCGCAAATATACTTTTTTTCCTCAAAAAAAAAAAAAAAAATTCTTTGTGTGATTTCAATGATAGCTTTGTATAACTGGCGCCTTATAGCTATAATTGAAATCGATCCGGAACAATTTTTGAATCGAAATTTGACGGCGGCGTTTATCTTTGATTAGAAATAAAAATTATATACCTACTGATCGATCGAAAATCACACAAAGAATTTTTTTTGAGAAAAAAAGTGTAATTACACATTCATTTTTCTCTAAAAATGTATTTCTCTATTTTCCGGACGAAAATACATTTTCCTGAACAGCTGATACTTTTATGTTCAAAAGTGAAATGAATTGTTCCACTGATTTGTGTTACAATTTCACACAATTTCAATGACAGATTTCTGTCAGTAAAAATCTTTCGGTGGATTTCAATCAGGAAATTATTTTCAATGACAGAAATTTTTAATGATAGCTATAAACGACCTGCCAAACAAATTCCAATGTTTATTTTCAATGATGAAAAGTGATTTGCAATGCTAAAATCATTTTGTAGAAAGATGGCCTGGGTCAAGTCAAAATGCAAAGATTTTTCATTCGATGAGAAGTAAGGGTTTATTTTGTATTCACAAATTTTCTTTTACTTTATAAATAAAAAAAACCAACGATATCAAACTTTTACAATTTCAAAATTTTAATTTGAGTCCAAGATTTTAAAATTTTGGCATAATACATTGCTTCGAATCAAACTAAGATATATTTTAAACCTGCTACTTTCGTGAGTTCCACATAGATTGTTATGTGCAGCATTAATACACTTATGTATAACTTAAAAGTTATATCTGACTTAGTTTTTTACAAGATTTACTCGTATGATACGATTCAGGAAACGGGCCTTAATGTTTTTTTTTTCTGAGCTTTATACAACATGGATTTAACTTACGCGTACTTTCAAAACCAATTGTATAAAAGAGGCTGGGATGCCACCCAGTAGCGTAGCGTGAGGGGGCAGGGGGGGGCAAATGCCCCGGGCGGCACTTGTTTGAGGGGCGGCAAAAAATGGGCGGCGGCAAAAAAAAAAAGGTTACCAAAACAAAAAACCCTGCACTTGTTTAAAGGGCGGCAAAAAAAAAGGTAACCAAAACAAAAGAACCCTGAAATAATTTTCGGTAAACAGAATTTCGTATGGGTTGGCATCCAATCGACCTGTACCTATACCACCACAAATTTCATTTAACCACAAATTTAACATAAGCATTAGACTGAAAATTTACGTTGGTAAATCTTTTGCGAATTGCGATCCACCCATCACACATTCAGATAAACAAAATCTTAAATAACAATTGCTTCACGATTAGCGGTTGTTGCGACCGAACACATATCTTTTGGGACGGGTGGTGAGGTGTCGACTCGTCGCGGCGGAGCGGCGGGCGCGGCGGGTAAAGAAAAACATCGAAATCAACCCTTCACGATCACGAACATTCACGCACCAACCCAAACTGTTCTGGTATCTGGCACTTGAACACCTGCAAAATGCAAGTTATTTTCATTTGCTTTCGCATAGTGGCGGCCGATAAACAGTAAACGCAACCGAAAATCAGCGACTGACACAACATGACAAGGGTGAAGATCATATTTTAAAAGTCCGGTAATACATTGCAAAACAAAAACAAAAACATTGCTGCAAGTTTGTTTGTTGTTTGAAAAATTTATAATTTTCATAAAAACAATAAACATTAATGTGCGTTGTGAAATGTGATAGTTTTCTTAACTTGTTGAGTTCAAATAAAAGATATTTCTTTTTGTAGATCTTAACAACTTAAGAAATGATTAACAAAAAAAGATGTATAAGTGACGTGTTTTGTGTTTTTGTTTAATTACGATTCCCAAACATAAACAAAATTTATTTCCCTACCCCAGCTCTCAAGTACCACCCAAAAAAGAAACAATTAACAATTAACGATAAACAATTAATAATAAACAATAAACAATATTTTTAAAAAAATTTTGCCAACCTAAAAGGAGCGAAGGAGTTAATCCCATATAAGTTCTGATTTTACCTACCCTCATTGGTTTCATTTCAAGTAAGTTTATTTATCTTTTTTTCGTTCTTATCATTTCATGATGCAAATGATCCACAAATTTTTGTCATACACACATTATATAGTACTTAGCTACATTTGTATTATTAAAATTAAGCGATAAGTAAGGGGCCGATTATAGCTATCATTGAATCGTATCATAGAAAATGTTTAAATAGATTTTTAAGCACGTTATCCTTTGGCCAGGAACGTAAATGATGTATCTACCAATCGATTGGAAATCACTCAAAGATTGGAAATCACTCAAAGAAGACAGATCATTAAAGATATCTAATGATTTCACTTGGAAGATAATATCTGTTATTTTAATAGATTTTTCAAACATTTTTAAAACATATTTTTACATTAATTTTAATTGCATTAAATTTTTCGTTGTAAGTGATTGCTTGCTTTTTCTTACCACGGTTTAACTTGCATGTGCATGCAAATAATATTATCGTATGGCTATACACAAATGAAACAGAAATCATCGTCCTTAAAATCAAAAAAACTAATTGAAATTATTTCCTTCCAGTTTTTGGAAATGAAAAGAATCAGAGAAAGTGGAGCTTCTTACCGAAGTAAAAAAAAAGCCAGGGAAGAAAATTAAAAAAAAAATCGGGGGGCCATCTTTAAATACATTCAGCCTCCAATTTCCATAGCAGACCCAGAACTGAGCTCCAAAATCAATACCTTGTTACCCGCGATTAGTATTCCACAACCGTCAACTTCAAGCCCTTCTACTGAAGTTATAAATATTTCGTTTCCTGAACAAATAAATACATCTAATTCTGAACATATCCAGTCTCAAACCCCAAACATTTCTTCTTCTGCTAACCTGGAAACACCAAATCCTGATTCTCTAAAAATTACTCATCCTGAGCAATTTTCAGAAATCTGTTTTGGCACTAAACAGGAATCTACCCTTGCAAACATCACTTTGTATAGCACAGAATCTAACTCCGAATCAGATCATAGCTATGCTTCTAAAGCATTGAAAGATAATTTAACCCACTACAAGGATTTAGATGACATTGGAAGATGGCCAGACCGTATTGCACCAAGAATTAGAACTCTTCTTGTTCAACGAGGACGAGAAGTTGTGCAGCATCTTCAAAGTAACTTTGCTGCTGTATCTACAGTTTCAGGTACATCTAGGCGGTTAACGAAAGATTGGTTTTACCGCACACTAACAAATGGCGAAAAAGTATTAAGGAGCTGGTTAGCTTATTCTCCTTCTAAAATGTCATTATTTTGTTATTGTTGCTGCTTATTTGAAGATAAGACCAGAGAGGGACAATCAATGTTCTGTTCAACCAATGGATTCAATAACTGGAAAAAACTTAATCCCAAAGTACAGAACCATGAGTCAGGTCCAAAACATAACATAAATGTTTGCAAATGGAAAGAATTGGAAGTAAGACTTCAGAAAGATCAAACCATTGATCAAACTGAGGAAAAACTCTTGGCTAATAAATCAAAAAAATGGAAGAAATTCTTGTAAGAATGGTTGACATCATTAAATTCCTAGCAAAACAAACTTTAGCTTTTCGTGGCCATAGAGCAGAAGACCCTACAAGCTCTAACAGAGGCAACTTCTTAGAGCTAGTACATCTCATCTCAAAGTCTCGATATAAAGGATTGCAGGGGTCAAGCTTACGACAATGCCGCTGTTATGGCCGGAAAAAACACAGGAGTCCAAAAAAGAATTCAAGACATAAACCCGAAAGCCCAGTTCATTCCATGCTCAAATCACTCTTTAAATCTTGTTTGCCTGCACGCTGCTGCAACTGAGTCCGACTCAGTTACTTTTTTCGGAACATTGGAACGATGCTATGTGTTTTTTGCAATGTCAACTCATCGTTGGGACGTCCTGATTGCGACTACTGGTAAATCGTTGAAAAGGATTCAAGAAACAAGATGGAGTGCAAGAGCGGATTCTGTGGAGACCACATACTCTTACTATGAGGATATTTTAAATTCTATAGAAAAGCTTACTGAGACAGGCGAAAGCTTAAATACGAGAACAGATGCAGGAACTTTGCTTATAGCTATGCAATCCTTTTCTTTTCTCTGCTTTTTGGGCTTTTGGAAACCTGTTCTTCATGAAATAAATTATTGTCAAATTTACTTACAAACCGAAGGTCTTGATCTTGCCCTTTATCAGTGTGCAGCTAAAATCAGTGCTCTACTGACTTTTCTTGAAGACACAAGAGAAAAATTAGTCAATGATGCTCTTGTTTACGCAAGGAATTTGTGTAAGAGCTTAGGCGTTTCCTTGGATCCTCCCAGACGGAAAAAAAGGAAGTACATCTTTGGTGATGGAAGCACAGATGTTGGTCTGTCTCATGACGAAGAGTTGAGAAGAAAATTGTTTTCTTCCTTAAATAAAATCATCGTCGAAATCAAGGAGAGATTTAACAAATTCCAAAGTTTGGCCAAAAAATTCGACTTTCTTTCAGCTTCCAAGCTACTGGCTGAAAATTTTGATTACGATTCGGAACTTGCATTCAATGAGCATGATGTATCTCCCGATGATTTCAAAATAGAACGTGGTCGATTAAGAGCCTTTGCATCTTCCTTGGAAAGACTTAACGATCTTGAAAGAACAAACCGGCTTGAAATATTAAATTTCATAGTACAGTCGAAGTTAGAAACAAGTTTGCCAAACATTACCATTATGCTGCGTATTTTTTTAACAATAGCAATAAGCAATGCCGGATGTGAGAGGAGTTTTTCAAAACTAAAACTAATAAAAAACTATTTCAGGTCAACAATGAGTACTCTAAGGTTAAGTTACCTAGGAATTCTAGCCATAGAAATGCAAAAAAATGATGCGATTGACACCGAAAGAATAATAAAAGAATTTGTGTGTAAAAAACAAAGAAGACAAATAATTTAAACATTTTCTACGTTTTATAAATTATTAAATATGGGTAACGTACATAAGTCAATGTCAGTTGAGTTGCTTGCCACAATGTAATTAAAAAAATCAAATTTGCTTAATTTAAAAATCGAAACAAATGTTCATTAAAAATAAAAATATACGAAACTTTCCTTATCAAAATGAATACACAAATTAAATTTTTGCTTTATATGTACTAGTAATAACCAAAATGAAGTGATTTAAAAAATTAAATATAATTTCTTAATCTTAATTTATTTTTTGAGCTTTATTTTATAGTGAGTATGCAATTTAAAACATTAACCAAATTTGAATGTTAGGTTCCCTAAAATGTGGTTACTTTCAATATGGTTATAATCGATATACATCACCTACAAATAAATGGATACTCTGTAAGTATAGTTCATTATGGAAGAAATGGTAGTGTTCACCAACTTTGACAAAAAAAATTTGGGGCGGCAAAATTTAATCTGCCCCGGGCGGCAAAAACCCACGCTACGCCACTGATGCGACCACACTAATAACTACCCATCCCGTCTGTCGATTTGTCTTGCATAAAAGTTTGTAGGCTTTCGTGTTTTTTTTTTAAAAGGTGTCAGTTAAATTACTCTTAAAAATTAGAAAATTACCAACAATATTTTGCATATGATGAAATAGTTTGATTTCTAAATCTATTTTTGTTAATGAGATTTTTAGTCGAAAACCAATTTTTACCAACTTTTATTAATTTTATTAATTTTTTAGGTTTTTATTTTTTGTAAAAAAAAACTGTCTATTCGATTTTTTTTTTAAATCTTACTGAATGTTGACAACAATATTTTTATAATCTAAAATTAGTTTGAAGCCAATATCTTAAGGTCTTGAAAAGATATTTGAGTCGAAAATCAATTTTTACCAACTTTTATTATTTTTTTTGGTTTTGTTTTTTGTAAAAAAACTGACAATTTCGATTTTCAATTTTCGAGGTGAAGAATATTTTTTTTCAGTTTTTTTGATTTATAATAAAACCGTTGATTGGATTTTTTTCCAAAAATATAGATATTTGTTTGGTATCACGTTACAATATATAATATTAAATTTAATTCAAGTCTCTAGCGTTATTGGTTCGGACGTACACGCACAGACATCTCTCTCAAAATATCGATTTCCAACTATTTTTTTCGAAGTTAAAATGAAGTAAATTTCCGTTCTCTACAGCTTAAATTATTTTTGAAAATGACTCGATTCGGGAAAAGTTGCAGCTTGTACTTCATATTTGAGGAAACGGAAAAAGCATTTAAACATTTTTCTAGCACGACAAATATCTTCTATCTTGAAAAATTTTTAAGAAACTTTTTAGACTTTGCTTCGGCTCATAGCAACATCAGTCTTTTTAAACCGATATTTGAAAACTACCTTCCTCAAAGATTGAACCCTGAAAACAATTTCACTCGATTTCGGGAACTTATTAACCTATGTATGTATATCAAAATGTTGAGAAAAATAAATATTCACCTAACAAAAATTCCAGACAGAAAAATTGTGGGTACCGTATCACAGTATAACTATACACTTAAAATGTGATAATTTGTTCGTACAAAACATTTCTACACTGTTAGTTAAGAGCTCTTTTTCAAATTGTCATGACGTACATATAAGTGAAACTCTTCTCTGAAGTTCCCTATAATTTTCCCATCACGTTAGGTTATTGAAATATACCACTGTAAAAGTGACCAATAACAGTGTTTTAAGTTCAAAACCCTATCTTCTAGATAAAGATTAAATTATTTTAGTATCTCACTTAGTTTCCGAAAATTCTCATTAGTTATGAGATTACTAATGAGTCTTCACATTCGACTCTCTTTGAAATTTTCAAAATACATGATTTTGGAAAAAATACTTTTAAAGTTTATTTTTGGTATTTATTTCGAATATGAACTTTTTTTTAGCTATTTGTTCACAATTGCTCACAGTTGCCCGTTTTCAACATTATTTTTACATTTTTTTCAATACATACATACATATCAAAATTTAATGTGATAGCTTTTCTTCGACTACGATTTTGTTTTTAAAAAAAATGATTCTGAAATGTTTTTCGTTTTTCTATCAAAAACCGTTTTGGCATAAATGAAAGGTTTATGTTAATGTTTATGTTTTCTTATATATTTTGAAAAGTTTATGAAATACTAAAAATATTTTAACGGAATATTGAAGATATGGATCATTGATTTCAAAAATCATTAGGAATATTATTCTTCGTTAACTTACATAGCCTCCAGGAATCCTTCAATAAGTGTTTTTTTGTTTGAGTTTTAAAAAGTGACATGATAGAGTGATTTTGAAGCCGGATTTGAACTTAGGCCATCAAAACCCATTGTAAAAGTATAATTTAATCCTAATTAAAAAAAAACCTTATTGACGATAAGTGTAATTCTTGTAAAATAACTTAAATCACTCTGAGCACCTAGTATAAAACGCGGCATTCATAAATAGGACACTTTTTCAAATGCGATTACCAAATGATCGAAAGCTCAAACAAAAAATTAAAAAAAAAACTCCAAAATTGTTGAAATGAAAATAAAATGTATATTGATATTTTTTCTTTTTAATTACAAAATGAAATGTATGTATGTGCAATGGACAAATAATTAACCATCTGAACTTCTTATGTCAATCTGACCACAATTTCTAATTTGCCATTGGAATTCGGGGCTTCTGACTAGCGAACCCGGCTTCCAAGTGAAAACGTAACTATTTAATTGATTGTATCTAACATCGGTTGCGTACAAGTACTCATTGTGATAGATTGTCTTGATATAACAAAAATCTCCATCCAACTCAACACCCCAGGCACTTTGGGGATCTGTATTATTGCCCGGTATCCAGGTGAAGGCATATCGCTGATCCTTGCTATAGGTGAAGTCCGAAAGTGGTGAATACATATACTCATCGGAATGTTCTTTGTTCTTCAAATAGAATGCATCTCCCATGCGATGAACATGCCAGAATGCCCCAGTCGGAATATCTCCCGGATACCATGTGAAGATGTTGCGGCGCTCGGAGTCATGGCTTTCTGCTGTACTTGCCGCATACATATACTGCTGTTTGGCTTTGTTCCAGAAACACACATAAGTGTGGAAGAAGAGATTCTTGGCACACGCCGGAAGCCGTTGGACCACTTTTTCCACTTCGTCCTTCAATTGCCGACTCAGAGTCTTGTACTGCTCCCGGTCTTGTAGTTTGCGCAAGTGAGAAGCCAGGGTAAGGGTGGCGTCATTGTTCAGGTTGCCTGCATAATTGAATCTATTGAAAATCGCTGTCAATCCCTCGATTACTTGGGGAATATTCTTGTGACTGCTTATGTTGTCAAGAATCTTTCCCGCTGCAACAACTCCAAACACACTGTCCACCACACGATCCATCACATCGTTGGACACCTCGGTCCTAAACTCAAACAATGCGTCGGCTAGCTTTTCAATCTCCACATTCATTTCGTATTTATTCGCAATCATGGCCATCCGTAAGACATTAACCGAAGCCATTTTAATGTCCTCAACAGCCTTTTCAATGACATTTTTGGCCTTCTTTTTTAACACGACATCATTTTGCCTAGCCACCTCTCGCTCGAAAGCCTCGACTAGATTTATTAACTTGATTGGTTCGGCATTTCCACCCAAAACCATTTCGTCGAAAACTGCACTAAACACCAGGAATTGGGACTCCCCGCTCTTTAGAGTTTTTGCGAATCCCACAATTCTGTCGGCGTTCACCACCGAACCCGCATAAACGTCGTGAACGATCTTGGCTATTTTTTTATTATCACTCAACTCGATTAGCTTTTCCTCGGCTATTTCGAAGCGTTGATTGTTAATTGCATCTACGACATCTCGCATTAGACACTTGCTGTCGTCAGGTGTGGTTTTCAGTTCAAGGGTCGTTTGGAGTGTGGTCAAGCGCTCGTCTAGGGCGTCTAGTTTGTTGTTGATCTTTTCCATTGTTTCAAATAGTTTTTGGATTGCATCCTTTTCAGAGTGACCATCGCCACAACATTCAGCCGCAGCGGCGGCGGCAGGGTTCTGTGCAAAATTTGTGCCGAAATGAATTGCAACACAATAAACTGCAAAAATGCGAATTAATAACTTTGATCGCCTCATCTTCTTGTCGTGTTAAAAGCGAACAACTAACACTGCGCGTAGTTCGATCAACGACGATCAGAACGCAACTGAATAAGTTCTTAAGATCTTATAAGAGAATAAGTGAAGATCACGTTCTCAAAACTGGTAGAAAAATACTTGTTTTAACAAGTGCTATAATTTTTTTATATCTTTCGCATGGGATTTTCGCTTGTTTTCCAGTTCGTGAGAAAAATAAATGTTTGTAAATTACCAGACAAAGACTCATCTTCAACTTCAAGATCAATTCAATTCACTCAACCCAAGCTAAGACCGGTCGATTGACTTGACTCAGGTGTTGAGAAATGTGAAGATGAGTGGGATGGTGAACCCTTAGAAGTACATTAACATACGCTTCAAATACAAACAAACAAATATGCAAATAGTTTAAATTAAAAGAAGCGTTTAATTAATTTTATAAACAAACGATAGCAATTTGGGATTTAAGAGATACAATAGGTATTTATTAATTTTTGTTTACATAATTTGATTCAGGGAATTCCATATGGCACGTGCCCCTTATAAAGACAATTCGTCTATAATTATTGTTATTTATCTATTCTTCGTTATCGCAGTTGTATGAAAGGTCAATTTGATTAGCAAATCTACATATTTTAGGCGAAGTAAATTAATGATAGCATTTTTTAGGTTAAATGTTGGTATTTCCAAAAAGTTGAAGAAATTATGACGTAAAAATAAGTTGATCTGAAATTCCATGTCAAATCTGAAGATGTTATCTAAAAAATTTAGAAATCTTAGCAATTGGCTTATGGCAGGTAAGCGGAGGAATTTCCAAGATGGAATCAACGTCTACAGTTGAACTATTAAGTGAACAGCTTATAAGGCTTCTACGACATATTTGGACTATAAGGTGCGGTTTATCCGGCTCCCCGTTTTGGACTTTTACTAAAGATCTGGCCCTCCAGGTTGGGGGTTGTGCCGTCCGTCGAGGTGACTTCCTGACCACGTAAAAATCTTTCTAGTTGCGAAGCACCAACAAGCCTCGGATACAGACGGATTTATTGATGACGAACCAAACAAACGAAATAAGGACAACGAACTTCGGATCTGTACGTGGAATGTTAGGTCCCTTAATAGACCACCTGCAGCCGAACAATTAGCGGAAGCCTGCAAGGCAGATATTACCGCCATCCTACAAGTGCGATGGGATGGACTGGGCAAACGCAAACTAAAAGACTGCGATGTATACTATGGCGACTGCTACCGAGATCATAGGCAGCGTTTATTTGGGTGTGGATTTGTTTTTTGAAACTAGACTCAGGCAAAAAGTCTTGAGTTTCAATAGTGTAAGCGAGCGCATCACGACAATCCGCATCAAGGCTAAATCCGCCAACATAGAACTAATATATGCGCGTATGCCCCAACAAAGGAGACACCAAAGACATATTTTTCGAGCTCATGGACAAGACATATGAGCAGTACCGTGGCTATGACATTAAAATTGTCTAAGATTTTAACGCCAAGCTAGGAACATAAGACATCTTTCGTGGCACAATCGGGAGATACAGCCTGCACGACACCAC
The DNA here is from genome assembly GCA_920104205.1 of Eupeodes latifasciatus. Classification (NCBI taxonomy): domain Eukaryota; kingdom Metazoa; phylum Arthropoda; class Insecta; order Diptera; family Syrphidae; genus Eupeodes; species Eupeodes latifasciatus. Next base: position 69,504,897 of record OV049924.1, on the reverse strand, counting down.
CTCCAACAACGGATTTAGGCTGATCGATTTCGCTGCGGTACGAGACGTTCTGATAGCTAGTATGCAGTTAACACATCTTGATATCCACAAGGGGACATAGAAATCTCCTGATCATTCAACTGTCAACCAGATTGACCACATTTCGATCGTTTACAGGATGTCCTAACGTTGACTCGCACCACTACCTCGTTGTAGCCAAGGTATGGCTACGGATACCCGATCCAATCCAAAACAAGGAAGTACTGTGAGAAGATTCGACGTTAAATGGCTTCAATCGCAGGAGACTGCCATGTCCTTTTCCAATCGAGTCCCTAACAACCTCTAAAGAAAACCTATGCTGCCTGCATTAAGCATTGAAAACCTGTGGCAACAGTGTCTGGCAGCCATCAGAGATGCTCTGAAGATTTAAAAAAAAATCAATTGACAACACAAAAAGCTACAAAATTCCTGAACATTGAAATGATAGGGAAAGATAGAGCGTGGCAAGGCATTCCACATTCGCGTAGTACGGCTAAAAAATGAATCTCACGGTAAAAAAGGGTGAGACAAGAAACTTTGCGACAATGTTCGAGTGACGTAATCGAGTTGATGATGTTAATGTCACCTATCATCTTAAAAGCTCTTCTTTGAATACTGTCCAAGAGGCTTAAATAAGTTACTGGAGCACCAGCCGAGAAAAAGAGAGTTATATTCAAGTTTCGGACGTACGAGTATATAGGTTTTGTAGATTTTAGCCAGATCAGACGGAGAGAAAAATTTCTTTCATCTTCTCAAAATTTTTTGACGTCTTGCGGCATTTTTGGCGACATCGCGTATGTGATCGCTCCACAAAAGGTGGTTGCTGATGCACATTCCGAGGATGTCAAGATTTTTAGTTTCGTTGATGCAAGTGCCACTCATAGATAGTGGCAAAGAGGGTATATCTCGCTTTAACGATAAAAAAAACGTAACAACATTGGATTTTCGAAGCACTAAATTCCACGCGGTTTTTTATTCCTAATTGTACAATGCTGTGTGGGTCGGAATTTAATGAGCTAATCATATTTTGCCGTTGCAGTTCCACTTCCGAAGAGGAGGGCTGTGAGTCTAGAAACGAATATGAAAAGCTAAGAGTGCTATCGTCAGCGAAACAATGTATTGGATTAGAAGTAGCAGACAGGAGATCATTTATAAAAATGAGGAAAAGAGTCGGAGACAAAACTGAGCCCTGTGGGACACCGGCATTTATTTCATGGGTTTCAGACTTGAATCCGTCCAAAACAATTTGTATTGAACGGTTCAAAAGAAAATTTCTAATTCAACGAAAAAGAAATTCGTCGATACTAAAAGCACGCATTTTCGATAAGAGAGGCAGATGACAGACTTTATCAAATGCCTTTGAAATATCAAGTGCAATAATCTTACTTTCTCCAAAACGATGTAAACATTTGTTCCACTGTTCTGTGAGATGATCCATGAGATCACCAGTGGAACAATTGCTACGAAAGCCATATTGCCGGTCATTAAGAAACTTTCGTTCCGCAAGTTTTTTCTTAAGCTGATAATTAATCAGCGTTAACATGACCTTAGAAAGAAGGGACGTTAGTGCTATCGGTCGATAATTTGAGGGAGACGAAGATTCGCCTTTTGTTGGGATTGGCTGAACAAATGCAGTTTTCCAACTACTCGGAACGAGCCCAGAAGAATATAGGATAGATGAAAAAGCTTTCGCAGTGGTTTTGCTAGCGTGGAAGAACACCTCTTTAGAATAATAGCGGGGATACCATCTGGACCAGAGGATTTATGAATGTTGAGAGCTTTAAGAACTCTCGCCACAGTACTAGTACCAAAAAAGATTGGTCCCATAGAATCATTTACGCGTTCAAGAACTGGGGGAGCCAGTATCGGCCAATTTATGCTCGAAAATTGGTTCAGCGTCTGGACTTTTGCAAGCGTGCCCGTGGTGGCCATGCAAAATAAATCAAGTTCCATACATAATGGCATCGAACTTACTTTCACAGGAATAAAGAATTTTATTGATTTTCAAAACCGTATTTGTTTTATTTAAAAAAAACTTTTGTAGCGCTCTTATTGAAAAACCAGATAGTTGGAATTTTTTCATTCCAAATTTTTAAGGTCCTCAAGTCAGATCTTATGAAGCATTGACATCTGTATCTCAACAACAATGCAAGGGCGCAGTGGTCTTTGAATGATGTCCCATTCTGTAAATGGGATTTTTGTTTTATCACTCATTTGTTGTACCCGACTTTAATGTATTTTGAATATGGGCTACTCGCGTACAATAGAAGGCTAACATTTTATACACTTTTGATTTTGTATGGACTTTTTAATCTATAGGTCAAATGTACTAGCCTTCTATAATTCCTGCAGACTTTGTAACCTTTATGATAAATTAACCCCCCTCTGACAAATGTAGTTTTGAACACACACAAATCATGTCCATCTATATATGTACCTACATACATAAAGAGAAACAGAGGTGCCTGATGCCTGAAACAAGAAAAACGTATTCTTGAAATGTAAAACCTTTTTACCGCCTATCTGCATTGACCTAATATTTTCAAAACCTCACCATCATAACCATAACTTCCGTCCGCACTATGTTCATAAAGATAAAGGTATACCTACACAAAAATCAAGCTGGATTTTTCTCTCACCATCTTATTCTATATTTCTATTGCACTACAATAAAATGCATTAACACCCAAGGACACTCTGGGAATATCTTAGCTCATTACAAAGTAACATCATTACCCGCAGCTCAAAGCCATTATGTCGAGAGAACAAAAACCCATCTCTATTGCTTTATGTTTTACAACACTATCGTACTGAAACTATATGGGTTGGGTATGGGTATATTTTTAACGCCATCGCATCGCCAACCAGAAAGGCATCATCTTTCCTTCATAATCACAGTCAAGTCGAGACGATATTCCACACATCTGGGCCGTGGATGGCGTAGCGTCAGTACTCGGTGCCACCGCTGCCGCCGACAACGGTTCCAACAAAACGACGACGCGACGTCGTCGTCGCTCACCGTCTTTGTCGGAGTCGACACCTTTTTCTGACCAAGAGGTGCTCTTCACTGCAATGGTTCATGTCAGCTCATCTCTGAGTTGGAATTTATAACGAAGTAACTTTGCTTGCAGGCAGAAGGAATTCCAGCCCAGCCGCAGCAGTCAATGATGGCTTTGGCTTGCTCATCCATCCTCTTTCAAGAAGTAGTTGGTGGTGTATTTTTGCTCCCAGCTAGGTGCATCAGCTTCTATATGGAATAAAAAAGTATATATATGTATATATTCATTCACGCTATCACTCTATATTCTTATCCATGCACATATATTCTTATCCATGCACCTCTTCGTCTTCGACTCATCGTCTGACTGCACTGCAAGTGTAAGGGCTCTAGGGGAATCCAAGAATTATTGTGGCACTCATTCAGCTTTGATGTTCTGCATCCTTTATATAGGTACATACGTATGTTAGAGCCACGAGAGTTACGTAGGTACCTACTCTGTATAAATTTAAGCTCAAAATGGTTTTATGCATTTATAGTCGGTGTAAATGGGTCATTTTAATGCAGTTTTATAAGCTTACTATAGTTGGCCTGTTGCGTTAAGAAAAAGACCAAGAAGAGTAAAAGGAAGATGAACATGAGGTTAATCTATTGTATGCTAAGACCTATACTTTTTCGTATATGCACTTGGGACTCAATTACTATTCTTTATGTATATTGAAGGACTCGTTACTTAGTCATTTTGACTTACACATCATTTGATTAGATGAGGAATAATAAATAACATAGAAAGGAATATTGTAAAACTGCAAGATTTATGCATTTATTTATTTATTTAATAATATGTACACACGTACTAAATAGAACGTCCTGATATTACGAGTATAACCCTAATAAATTGGAGGCCAATAGTCCTCGGGCCTTTACATGAAAGAATTCAGTCAAATTTTCACCACATTGATAGAGTAAGATTATTGCACTTGATATTTCAAAGGCATTTGAAAAGACTCGTTTCACACTACACGGTTTTGACCGTACGGCATAAACCGGATCAATGGCTAATTACACAGTATACGGTTTTAACCGTACGGTAAAACACGATATTATGCAGGGTTCCTGTGCTTAGTATACTTTTTCACAGGTTTAGTTTTATAAGAATACTCAAGTCGCGCGTTGTTATAATGAACGACAAACAAATTATTGCACTATGGTTATACAGGGTGCGGCAGAGCCGACTGACGATTTTAATGAGGTCATTAGCCTGTGATAAGATAAGAGTAGGCCTTAATAAGTGGTATATTTTGAATTGTACGGTAATGCCGTTTTTATTCGTTATCATGGTCTGGACAGGTGTACATCGTGGTTTCGTCGTGCGTTCATATTACGAAAATAATCATTCTGTGATCGCTACACAAAGGGCTTTTCGTATACACTTCGGCATTCCACGTGCTGAATCTGTTCCTTCTGCAAACACTATCAAATTGTGGATACGGAATTTGGAAGAAACTGGAATATAGACTTGTACACGGAGCACCCAACGGTAAGAACCCCCGAAAATGTGCAGTTGGTTAGAGAGTCAATTGAGCAGTCACCAGACGCTCAGCCCGGAAATACGCGGTAGCTTTGGGAGTCCCAGACCGTTCTTTGAGGAGAATTCTTCACGAAGATTTATCATTCCATCCAGACATTTTCAGACATCGCCCACATACCATAGAAAAAATTAAACAGAAAATCACCGCGGAAATCGAGGCCATACCAGTCGAAATGTGCCGAAAATCATGTGAAAGCTTCAGAGATCGTGTACAACAGTGTATCAATGCTGACGGCCGCCATCTTGGAGATATGATTTTCAAAAAATAATTTTTAAAAATAGGATTGAATACTGATTTAGTAAATAAAAAAAATGTTTTCTCTAAGTTTTACTGTTCGTTATTTATAGCCAATCAAAACTCGTCAGTGGGCTCTGCCGCACCCTCTACAATAATCGTTGCCGCAAAAGACAACAGAAAAATCTTGTTTTTTTTGGGTTCATCCTATTAATGCTAGAAGAGAGGAAGTGGGATTATTTTATACATTATTTAATGACTTACGAAATGATGAAAATAAGTTTTTTAATTATTTCCGTATGTCATGTGCTTCTTTTGATGTATTACTCGTATGTTCAGACTCGTTTGTTTGAAGATTGAATTATCAAGCACATTAACTTGATAATTTTAAAGTTTTGAAACAAGCACTTGAACCTGTTCAAATGAAGATAATCCAACTGAATCATAAATAACTAGTATTCAGTTTTGTTACTTAATGATTTTTATTACTTCAATAACTAGTCTTTTATACCTTAAAGCTACAATTATTACAAACAAAAGTAAGTAACAACATTTTAATATCTAGAACAATATTACAACATAAAATACTTAAAATATAACAAAAAGAAAAGCCAAAACAAAATACAAATATCTAGGTTGGCGTCAGCAACACATTTTGGTTGACCCAGTGACGTTGATATTCAGTAATTATATCATATCAACTGCAACGTCAGCTTTTCTGATTCATTGGTTTCAATGAAATTGGTGTTGTATGATTTGTGTTGAACTAAACATTCTCCCCCGCGTTGAACGATGGTTCAACTATTTAGGTAACTGTGACAGTGAAATCTGACTCAGCTTTTGTTTGTCGAGGCTTAGGCTTTGGTTTCATTGATCCCGGATGATCTCGATTTTCGTGTCCAGATTAGATAGCTGATGAGTGTGATTGTTAATAGCAGAGCTACAAATCCAATTGTAGCGTTATGGTAAGTGTGAATTTGCAGCTTATGGGGTAGTTCGAGAATTCCTTGCTCAGCGATTATGTTGTGTAGGTCAGTGAGGTTTTAGAGTTTTATCTTGTACTGAGTGCTATTAAAACTCTGAAGTAATGACTCATGATGTATTGGTGTTGATATTTCAGAAATATTGCCGAAATTTGTTAAAAATGTGTTATGACCTTCGATAGTGATGTGGTTTTGTTTCAAAATGCATCCTGATTGTAGTGTTAATATTCCGGAATCCTCTATGTCCATTTGTATATTTCTTCTTCCGCAAATTGCATTGAGTCGAGATGGAGTTTTTGTGAAATAGAGCCACTGATTTTTATGTTGCATTTGTGTACACGTTGAATTTAGTTCTGATTTCTTTGCTTATAACTAATGGAATGATTAGAAGAACTGTTTATAATGGCGTGATACCAATGGTATTAGAAGTTTTTCGTCTCTTAGTTGGTATCTCATGTACTGGTTCTGATGGTTCGTCCTCATCTTGTGATGTTACATCATCGGTCACTTTCTTTTCGATTGGTAATGGTGCTAATCGATGAATTGGGTGTGTGCCCCAGGGCTCCGTTTTGTCTGAAATTTCTAACTCACTAAATTGTTTCTCTGATGGCAGTACCCTCTGCTTTTCATATACGTTTTTAGATACTCATACTTGTTCTTCGGATGTGGATCTTGACCGAAATGTGCAATGGAGATCAAAAACCAGTGTAGAATTTAATGCTGTATACTGTCGCAGCATAAAGCCTATATTCGTCCTAAACTTGAGTACAAATCTTATAAATGAGCAGGTGATCCAATAACCCACTAGAGTCTCTTGGACAGAATTTAAAAGAAAGCTTTAAAAATGATGAAAATGATGGTGTTTGTTGTAAAACTGAAACTTTTGTATCTCTTGAGCACGGTCGCAATGTTTCTTGTCTTTCATTATTTTATCTCTATTTTCGCAAGCAGTGTTCTTGCGAAATAGCTAGTTGCATGCCTCCCTTCAAAGAAATCAACCGTAATACCCATACTTCTAGGAATACCTATCAGTTTACCCTTGAGTCCAATTTTGGACGTACTATGAAGTACAGAGATTCTATTTTTAGTCACGCTACACGAATGTGGAATGTTTCATCAGACTCAATATTTCCTTGTCATTACCATGTGCAGACATTCAAAACCAATGTGCATCGGTATCTCCTTTACAATCCTATCCTACTTTTCTAAGTGCTCGCACTGTATTAAACTTTTATAAGGGTATTTATTCATATCCCCTTGAGTGCGCGCACAATATAAATAAAAGCTTTTCATGACCAATGTGCACATTTGCGGCTTTATATCCTCATCAACTTCTTGAATCCCATCTTTAAAGTCTTAAACCGATTGGGGAGCATTAGCATAGACCTAATATTTCAAGAGGCTCCAAGAAAAAAGTCTGTAGGTTTAACACCACAAAATCTCGGTGATGATCACCTATCCGAAAAGTAACTCAGTCTGGAAACTTTTCTTGCAAAGTTGTGATTTTTTCGCTGATTGGCACCTAGTGGTCAATCCAGTCATCTTTTGAATTTACAACCGTCTGCCAGCCTAAAAAACAGTAATAAGAAGTGACACGTTGAGAATTGAGAGGCTTTTCGGTAATCATTCTTGGATTTTTCGAAACCCAGATGCAACAATTTGTATCATTCCTCCAAGTTGAAAATAGTTCTTATCTCTGAAGATGTTTTTTTTTTTGGATGAAATTTCGGATTATTTTGATGTATGTATTTTGAAACCCTAATCAGTGATTTTACCTTGAAATTCCAAACTCCAGAAATAGACGAGTTATCGACATACGGTTTCGATTCTCCACATAACTAACATTTCCTGGCTAAAATTTGTCAACAGGTTTTACTACTGCACCGAGAAGATGCTACACAACGATCCAAAAGTGATTTAGTTTTGCAAAATGTTCACTATTTTTGTATTCAATTTTAACACGTTTTTGAGGCATGTATCCTTTCAGTTTTTAGTAGTGGCTTAGTTTTAACCTCACGGAAAGAAATACATTGCGAATATTACAACGTCAGTGTGGGTGTGAACGCAATACTGTATGGCTTAGAAGATTTCCATTGGATAAAAAGCTGTAATCATAGTTAATTTGGCCATAATAAGAATAGTAACGTCGACAATAGTTCGTCGCCCGAGAATTGGTTTGTTTCATACGCCACTTTTGTCGGTTTTGATTTAGGAATGGATTCTATGGTAATTTTGTATGCTCTTTCTAAATCTGTGATCAGATTTGCGCTACGTCTTTTCAATCCCGAGATATCAAACATCAATTTTGTTCCATATCCACCAAAATCAACATTTTCTAGAATTGTTTTGTGCCATAAACCATTTTTTGGCGTTTGGGACATTTTTCCATATAATTTTTGTTAAGTTTTTTATCAGAATTGTTTTGTTCCCACTTAGTGAGAACTAAATCCACTTTAGTAAAGTGGATTTAGTCCCCATGCTAACTGGGAATCTAATTCCGAAAAAAATGTGTGATTTAAGTTCTCCTTGAGTTTGAAATGAATTCCCACTTTTTAAAAGAAGAAGCAAGTAGAATAAGGCGCAGGGACATAGGGCCCAGGGACATAACGCCCAACTTTTTTTTTTGGGGCTTATGTCTCACTTCGGTGGGGCATAAAACCGAAATCTTATTTGGGCCCTAAGTCTCACCCAAGTAAGACCGAAGCCCCAAATAAAAATTTTGTCCCACTTAATACGAATCACCAAATGACACAACTTGGAGCACTTTAAATCCTGAAATCCCACGAAGCGGGCCACCCATAGGTGCTTTTATTCAAAAAAGCTGTTGATATTGGCGCCTGCCTGGCGACTTTACATACCCTAAGCGGAGCAACGGAGTTGCGTGAGCGGGTGTGACCCCGAAAAAGGGAGTTACGCTTGAACATCGTCGTAAGGTCTCTTGTCTGACTCTTTTTTACCGTTACTTTAACGGCTTATGCTCTAGTGAAATAGCCAGTTGCATTCCTCCCCTTAAACAGTTCAACCGTAATACTCGCGCTTCTAGGAATGCTCATCAGTATACCCTCGAGCCGTACTGTCAAATACAGAGATTCGTTCTTTAGCCGTACTACGCGAATGTGGAATTCCTTACCACACTCTGTCTTTCCTAGTCATTGCAATATTCAGGAATTCAAAACCAATGTGCACCGACATCTCCTTTTAAACCCTCTCTCCTCTTCCTAGTGCTCACACTGTGCATCTGCATAATAAGGGTAGTAATATCCCCTTGAGTGTTTGCTTATTATAAAAAAAAAAAAAAAAAAAAAAAATTCTGAGATCCCGAAAATAATGTTGAAAATAAACTTTTTTGTTTTTCCTAATTTTTGTATTATCACCGTATCAAAAAATTATTGTTCATTGTATTGAAATACAAAAACTTTATATTCTTTTTTGGCTCTGCAAAAATTTGGGGACAATGTTTTATTTCGTTTTTTATCACCTTGCTCATCAATAACTAAGCTCCTCTTGCAATTTTGACCATAATAGCAAATGTAACGTGAAATATTATTTCGAGTATATTTTTTAACATAAATTTGTTTTTCTTCACGGTCATAAATTAACACACTATTTTTACGAAACCCGGTAATAAATTCAATTTTATTTTCCATGCTTTTAGTTTTTTATTTTAATTTTATTCACACTACGCACTGTTTTCTTAAATTGCTTAAGACTGATGTTCGACTGTACTCATCAAAATCGAACAAGTTTCAAGAATCTGATAACTAACTGTAATTTGAAGCTGTTGTTGTTAGAAATTAGTTCCCTCTTCATATTTTTGAATGTGTGCTAAATTCCCATAAGAAAGTGGAGTTCGTTCCCACTTAGCATGGGAACTAAATCCACTTTACTCAAGTGGATTAGTTCCCACTGAGTGGGAACTAAATCCCTCAGTGGAGTTAGTTCCCGTGGATTTATTTCCCCGCACCGGCTTATCGAAGTATACCCCACCTTAAAATCCATCATACTATGGAGTGATTCATGTGCTCCGCAGAATAGGAACAAAATCAATTCCAACGCAATTAAAATGTTCCTGAACCGAAGTGATGTAGAGATGATTGTCCAGAGATATTCCGAGCCGGGACATTCCTCAATTCAGGAGGTGGATTGTATTCATTCGGCAATCGATAAGTTATTAAAAAACCTTGAGATTCATAGTCCACTTCACCTAGTCAATCTTTTAACAAGCATGAACACAGACAAAGTTGAACTTAAAATTATTCAAATGCTTCCTGAAGATTTTAAGGCGTACGTCTTCATCAAAGTACCTTTTTCCAAAGTAAAAATATTACTTTATGAAAAAAATTTCGATTTTGAAATAAAATTTAAAAACTCGGCGAAATAAAAAGAGTACAAACCTGTAAGTTTATTTAAGACAGCTACCAAGGGTGCACTACCAACACCGAAAAATTTGCTTTGTGCAAAATTAACACAAACCTTTAAAACACCGATCTCAAAAGAAAAGAAAAAAGACCTTAAAGACTCGTTACCGTTTTTATCTGAAATTGATAAGCAATATCTTAAAACATTGCTTTCTATTTAGAAACTAAAAAAGTGATAGCAGTAGAAATGCTTTTTAATTTGTTTTTACCAAATTAATGTATTTACAATGTACTATCTTTTTAAGTAATGAATTAATAAGAATATTGTACTGTAAATAAAAACTTTGTTATAGCAGTAAAACTGCTTTTATTTTTTTTGTTTTTTTATTTATTTTTAAAGAAAAATGTTTATTATTATATTTATTTTGTTTTTTTTTTTTTTTTTTAATAAAGACTTTATTGGAAACAAAGATATAATCGATTTTCTTTTAAAATTTTCTAGCATCCAACTACATGCTTTCTTGCCTTTCACATTAATATTGATGAGAATTGGTTTGTTCCATATTCATTTTTGTGTGTTCCACGTGTATGGAAAAAAAATCATTTTCAAAATGTATGAGGTGGGATACAAGCCAAAAAAGTAGACTTTTGTGCTGATTAACGTATCTTGTCAACGGTAAGGCAAAACACTTTGAAAATTGGTAAGTGAAGTCTTAATAAGACTAACTTCAATTTAAAAAAAATAAAAATAAAATCCTATCGCACAGTTTCGGAGTACTAAGTACGCGAACCTTTAAATGCGTTTTTCTCGAAAAAGTGCCAATGGCGTATGGAACAAACCAATTCTCAGGCGACGAGTTATAGCCGATACGCCAGTGCCAGTATGGGAGGGCAATGCTGTCTCGTCAAACGTACTATGCGCCCATGTGTTACAAGCAAAGATTGTTGTACCATACAGTATAGTACATAATCCCATACTTATAGGAGTTGTTGCAAGACAATGTAGGAATACTTTTTTAGTATTTAATATAAAACTTTTCTTTGAAAAAACTTTTATTTTCTAACATAAGAATAAAACTTGGTCTTAAACACAATTTTGGAAAAATTTGCGGGGTATCAAAGAACTAGCCATCCAGAAATTATTCTTTGAATATTAATATATATAATAAGCCATATAGTATGGCTCTAATAATTAAAAACATTCAAATTATGAATTTTAGTAATTGTTGTTTTCAAGCGGTTTAAGCTTTTGTTTAAAAATAGAAGCTACATTTAAGATTTAAAAATATATTTGTATTGTATTGTATTTATTGTAGCAGAATATTCTTACATTTTTTCTTAAACTATATTGCACAATTTACAGAGTTACGGTATAAATCTACCTTACTACTGACAAATAATAAAATTTTTAATACAAGTAATGAAAAGCAAATAACAGTATATTGAAGGAAAAGCTACATAAAAACCTTCATTAAATTGTTTTGAGGATTTAGAGAGGAGAAGGGTGGGCGGTGAGGTATTTAAATCAAACCCAACTTAAAGTTTTACATATATTCATAATATGATAAATAGTTAACAAATGAATTAATAAATAAATAAACAAATAAATAAATAAATATATAAACAAACAATTAAATAAATAAATAACAAAATATATATAAGACAATTCAAAAACAAGCAAAAAAAAAAAAAAAAGAAAAATGAAAAATGAATAGTAAATAAATTAATGAACAAACAATAATAAACAAAAAATAATAAATAAACAAAAAATCAAATAAATTAAATAAATTAAACAAATAATTGATAAAATAAATAAATAATTTAATTAATTAGCTAACAAATAAATAAATAAATAAATAATTAAATATATATGTAAATAAATAAATAAATAAATAAATAAATAAATAAATAAATAATAAATAAGTAAGTAAATAAATTAATAGATAAAGAATAAATAAATAGAAAAATAATAATAAATAACTTCCTATGGGAAGTTAATAAATAAATTAAAAAGTAAATTATAAAATTAATATCACAAAGTCAGTCTTAGAAAAAGGAAAATAAGAAAAAAGAACGAAAATGTACTTTCAATAATAATTATATATAACTAAGAAGCTAGGTTTGAAATCAATATGTTATCTGAAGATAAACAAGATAAATTATAGCGTACATTGATTTTGTCAATTCTTTGCAATACTGGTTCTATGTTTGACATAGCGTGAAGTTCAGCTGTTGAAAACGACCATGGAAGCTTCAGAATCATTTTTAAAACTTTATTTTGAGCTATTTGAAGTCTTCGAATATGGCTTTTTGCACATATCCCCCAACACGGTGAAATATATTTCCTCCAAAAAACTTAAATTAATTATTCTTTTTTCAAAAATCGTTAGACCAGTATTTTTGTTTTAAATGAAGGTAAAATTTTTGGTATGCATTTATTTAGAGTGTATAAATATACCTTTTACATATTTCAATTTAAAAGGCCTTAACCCGCTTTTAAGAAATCGAATTTTGAAATAAAACAAATTGAACATTTTTTTAAAAATACAATTTACAAAAACTAATACATAATAATAAAATATCACAAAAATCTAACCGGCCATCATAATCGAAAATTTTAATTTAACCAAAAAAAATCGCATGGGAATACATTTATTTTTGATTCATTTCCAAGTTTGAACTTAAACTACTCAACGGCCTTGTCGGTAAGGGGCAGGAAAAACAGACGGACGAAATGTTATGATTGATTAAAACCTCGAGTTCGAAATACGTTAATACGTGATATAGCGTGGCGATGTTCTCGGCCGATCTTGCGTTCCTTGAACGTACGGATGTTGGCTGATTGTTTACTGAACCGGTCGTCTCAAATTTGGCCACCAAACGTTGAAGAGTCGACTGTGTAGGGCCACCATGTCTACTGTAAAATGGGCGCAATGCACGCAACGTTTGCGTTAACGAACACTCATTTTGATAATAAAGTTTTATTATTTGAACGTGCTGTTCAATTGTGTATCTTAATATTATGATTTAATATAAACAATTGAATAATAAACAAAAGATTTGACAGATGTCACCAAAACAAAATGGCCGCCACGAGGCTCCAAAATCTACCCGCGCCAATTGAAAAATCCTTTATTTACACAGCTGTTTAACAAAATTCAAACATATTACTATGTACTTAATTACAAAAATCGTCCCTTAGTGCCACAAAGCCCTCGGAATCGGTTTTTAACCACCCATTTTTACTTGCGACATATAGGAACTATATGGCAAGTTTTGCATTCGTGCAAAATTTCGAACTCGAGATTTTAATCAAACATGATATTACGATGGTAGAGAAGTCGAAAAAAGTGGGTCTCGCGATTCCGTCTGGTCTGTTTTGTCTGTCTGTCCACGGTCCTACAGCCTAAACCATTGGGTCGATTGAGTTCAAACTTGGAAGTTAAGGTTTTCAGCAGATTAGCGTTAGGCGTTTTTTTCATTTTTTTTAAGACCAAAACTAACAGTGGCCCCCATACAATTTTTTTGGTCAAAAAACGAAAATTCGAATTTTCTCAAAAACAAACCGATAGATTTTTTTTTAATTTTCTCTAAAATTTTATTTTTAAACTTGGCTTCTTTTCATAAGAAAAACATATTTTTGTATTGCTCAGGAAAGGTACCGCTCATAGAACCGTTATTTTGTTTCTTAATTTTCTCAGCAACTTATCAACCGATTTCAATAATTTTTTTTCTGAATAAGCTCTTATATTTCCTTTACAATATTTGATTATCAAAAGTGAAATTTTTTATTGTTTGGATTTTTAAAAAAATATTGATTTTTTTTTTCAAAATTCCATATCTCAAAAACGGGTCAACATTTTTTTACGAAATTCAAATGTAGAAAAAAAACCGCTCTAACGATTTTCAAAAAAAAATTTTGAAAAATCAAGGGTTTTTTGATTTATAAAATGGCATCTAAATTTTTGAAGACAAACTTATTTTTCAGGTAAAGTTTTGAATCTTAAAATAGTTTTTTTTTTAAATTATTTTAACTACATTAAATGTAATCCCCTCCCATCTCACCAGATCAAATCTTATACATGAGCCCGAAAGAGCGCATTACATTGACAAAACTTTTATTATATTCAGCCCTATCATGAATTCCATCGTAATCGGAAATTTTTACGAATCCCGAAAAACTGTATCATGAAATCCGTTCGTAGTGGAAAATCTCATACAATTTTGCATTACGAACGGATTTCATGATACAGTTTTTCTGGATTCGTAAAAATTCCGACTCCGATGGAATTCATGATAGGGCTGATTACTATCTTTTATCCAAATTAGATAATGCATTTGGTACATATGTATGTATTGTTTATAACTATAACTATTGTAAATACCAATTCATTTCCGGGATAAGTTGTCCTAGGATGAGTTGTGTCTTGGGATGAATCGCGCGGTTTTTTTGACAAATCGAATAGCATTTAAATCTTTGAAGACAAACTTGTTTTAAAGGTATAATTTTAAATCTTATATAGGTGCTTTTTTAAACAGACTCTTTGCATACAGGAGCAAGTTCGTGCGACCCAGTCGTGCATTTTATTTATTTTTAATAGTGTTCAAGAAAAGTTTCGCTAATTAATGTCGATATAAGAAATGAAAGATGATAATATGTCCAAAAACAGAAAGCATCTAATGATATGCTACTAATTAGTGTTTTAAAAAAGAATGATATGTCAAATTAAAAGTAGATTAAAAAAATCTCCAGCCTCGTAACAACCTCCACACCAAAATTCATGTCAAAATATTGCTCCCCTGTGAGTAAAAGGACATACAAACAAACAAACAAACAAACAGACTTTCTCATATATTATATTAGTATAGGATAAACCGTGCACTTTTTGATTTGTATTTTCAATTTTGCATATTTGTCCAAAATAATTTGTTTCAAAAAAATTAGTTTTCGTTATGGAGTGTTCAAAATAATTGGGAATGGGAAACTATGTGTGTGAATTGGTCAAATTTAATTAATTAGCAGTCAGTTTTGATATATACTGTGTACTAAGTTGACCAGGGTATCACAGAGATGATCGCGGAGTCTAGCACTCACCGATTTTAAAAAGTGCTTGGAATTCGTTATCCTCCTTAAAATAGCATCTAAGAGGCATATTTATCTCAGCATTACCTCTTTCAAAATATCTTAGATATGTTTCTTGGCTACGATTATCATCAATTTGAAAGATAGGTTTAACACTCAAACAAGAAAATTAATTTATAATTGCATAATTTGCATTTAACGTTTTCTTAGTTTAAAAAAGTACCGTAAAATTATTGCACAATTATGCAAAATTAATTCGTTTTAACATTTAACATTTTCTTTACATGGATTAAGAAATCGTTTTCTTAATAGCATTTTTGTTTGCATGAAGATAATCGAACTCATTTTAAATAACAGGTTCTAGTGTTAACTCAAATCTATGAAGTTCAAATTAAATTTGTAATAAAAAATATTCTCAATTAAAAAATGTTTACAAACAAAAAAACATGTAAGACAGAGTCATCTATGTGTTCAGTTCATATGTATGCTTACATCATCTATCTTATAATTTAATATAAAACAAAAAATTTGAGAGATATAAATTTCTTATCAAATTAAGTTATATAAGAACTTATTTAATAAAGTTGACATGCCAGAGAAGATGTTGAAGACATTACATAGATGCGTAAAAAAGAACATAATTTTATGCGTTTAATGAGTTTGAGGGAAATATTTTTTGCATGAAAAATGTTCGCATAGTTGAAAAAGCTTAACTATGTCCTTTGAAACGCTTATAAGAAAGTTCCGCATCCGCGTTATAGGAATTTGTTGTCCGCATCATGTCGTATCTGCGTATTTATATGAACCGCGTGAGCATAAGGAATATGATGATGATAAGTTGTTTTTGTTCAAAAAAATTAAACATTTTTCAGTATGGAATTATGTACTATGTGATGAGCTTAAGAAGTATTCGAGATTAATAAAGGATATGTCAGGATATTGTTTTTTACAAATTTATTTTTTATATCTAAGGGTGTTATTGCTAAGATAAATTAAGTTTATGGAACCTATATCTCTTTTTGCATTTTTTTGTATAGTTATCACTCTAGTGGTTTCTAAGCTAAAGGCACAATGCGAGCATTTGAAAAGGAAGAAAAGAATTAAAAGGATGTGTCAGTGCACAATGGTTTTGAATTTCTTAATATTGTAATAACAAGGAAAGACAGAGTGTGGTAAAGCATTCTACATTCGTGGAGTATGGTTATAAAAAGAATATCTGTGTTTGACGTCACGACTAAAATAAGGTTCGAAAATTATTCTTGGTTGGATGATTATTTCTGGAGATGTGATAATTATGGTGTAATTGCTTAAGAAGATAAATGCAATTGACTATTTGAATTGAGTATAATATGTTAAAATATTGGTAAGAAAGTGTGAGACAAGAGACATAACAACAGCGCTCAAGCCACGAAAATGAATTAACGATGATCCTGTTGCCAATCATTTTAAACGCTCTTTTTTCAGTACTCTTCAAGAGACCTAAATAAGTTACTGGAAGTATAGAGATGGTAGATTGATCTCAGTTTCAGACGTACGTGTATACGCTTTATAGATAATAGCTAGATAAGAAATGAAGGAAAAACTTCTTGCCAGGGGCGTCTTTACACTTTTGGGGGCCCTGGGCCCAATAGGATTTGGGGGCCAAAAAAAGTAGGTATAACATATTTTTTTGTTCTTTAGGTTAAAAAAATCATTTTAAAATTAATTTGTGCTTTTTTTTTACATATTTTTTCTTTTTAAAAAGAACTTAAAAAAAACATAAAACAGATATTTTTTTATACTTTTATATTTTTTTTAATTTACCTTCAATAGTTGAACATTTTTCTCTATAGTTAATTTTTGATAATTTGTATTGTTTTCTTGGTTGATTTCTAATATTTTTATATTTTTTTTTTAATTTTATGTAAGTTTATTTCTTTATATTTGTTTTGATTTGGTTTTTTTTTAGATATATGTATATGAAAGTTTCGGTTCAATTTCGAAAATGAACGCTCTCCACTGCAGTTTGAAACCATCAAAGATAAAAAAATTCTACAGGCAGTTTCTACATTTGGAAATGTATTCCCAATTTCATCCACTGTAATTAGACTGTACAATTTTGATATTGTAGTAAGATCTTCATTTACATCTTTATTGTATTGGATTCTTCCTCAAGTTCTTCTGCACTAACATATTTATGGTTTTTTAAAAACTGTTCGCAAGAATTTTGCAACTCCACTGAAGTCAAATATTGCAATCGACAAAAACAGCCAAACAATGCATTAATTTCTTGATAGCAATTGGATCGTATTTTTAATTGCAAAGTAATGGTGTCAATAATCGGTGTCAATAAGTGATATTTTAAACTTTTATTTCCCAATTAGCTGGACGGATGGTGCAGGACCATCAAAATATTTGGCACGCGAACTTCGTACTATTTTGCTTTGCAATAAGTCTTTATAATTAGCATCCGGAATCTGAATTTTGGCACACGCTTCAAATTTATCAAAATTCTGCCTTATATCATTTATGAAAGAACAAAGCAAATTGGCAGCAACGTCAATCGTTATTGTTTCTTTTTGAAGGCTCTTGCTGGTTTTATGAATTCTTTCTAATATTGTGCTCCAAATTTCTGTTAAAATGAGGAACTCCAGTTTTGACATTTTCTTAGACAGGTATAGCGCTTCGCTTTTGTGTCGGAAGTTGTATATTTTTTGAACCACTTGAAAAAAACTTGTTGCCTCCTGCACATAACCAGCCGCATGAAGGCCTACTAAGTTAAGAGAATGTGCTGCACAAGGTACAAAGGTAGCAAATTCGCACTTCTCCTTTAATCTTACTTGCAAACCAGAATATTTTCCCGAAATATTAGACGCATTATGATAGCTTTGTCCTCTTCAATCCTCTATTGAAATATCATGATTTTCCATATAATGTCAAGATTGTGTCAGCCAAATATTCAGATTTATGCTCTTGAATAGGTATACATTTTAAGAACCATTGGGAACATTTTTTTAACATACCGAATTACAAAAGCCAACTGGTCGATATGAGAAAGGTCGGGTGCACTGTCAACACTAAGGGAAAAATATTTTGCCGATATAATTTTCATTGGGACTTGTTTTCCCATTATATCAATGAATTCGTTGCAATATTTGCTAATAAATAAGAAGTGTATCCCGTTCCTGAGTTCGATGAATGAATCATCATGGGACAACTTTGTGTTTGTTTATGGAGTGAGTTGAAAAGCCAAAATGTGTGGAGAACTGTAGAGTAGAACGAAGGCAGAGTTGTTAAAATAATGTTGACAGCGTGTGCAGGTGTATGATTAAAGATTCATGTTACCAAAAGTTTAAGATGATGAGGAGGAGAATTTCAACGGAACTTAGAGTAAAATGAAACTTGTTTTTCTGTTACTGTCTGCTAACCTTATTTCGTTTTCTATATAATTCTTGTCTAGATTCATTCATTTTGAGTTGGTGGATTTGGGGGCCAAATAATTGCGGGGCCCTGGGCCCTGGCCCACCAGGCCCATGCCTAAAGACGCCACTGCTTCTTGCATAACCTCAAGAAACCCGTCGCAATTTTGGTGACATCGCGTATGTGATAGTTCAACAAGAGGTGATGGCGATGATACACAATTCGAGATGTTTAAAGCCTTATTTATTCACTATTTAACTATGCCATCAAGGTCATAATTAAATGCACATATCATAAATATAAATTGCTCTTGATGATCCACATTCGAATAAATGAGATGGAAATCGAAATATTAATATATAAGAAAGAGTATTGGAGATAGAACAGAACCCTGAGGCACACCAGCGATCCTTTTTGGTGGTTGTGAGACGATCGTGTGTTTGGATGTGGAACGGTTCCGGCTACCTCCATTTGTTCTTAAAAAGTTGTGCAGTCGTACAAATTTTAAATACTTGACAACTCATTTAAAAAAAATTGCCTCTTTCTCTTGTTTAATATTGATTTAATATTGATTTGTCAAGGTCCTTTCAGTCTAAAGCTTTTAAAGAAGATGTTTATATGTGCGTGTGTAAATCTCAAGAATCAGCAGAGATATCGACTTCAAATTTTGTCTTGCCTCCAAAATAATTAAATGCAGTAAATAATAACGTTTTGACTAAAAGTTTGTTAAAATGGTCTTTCGACTCAAATATATAAAACTAAATGAAGGTTTTTTATAATTTATTAATTTTTTTTCAAAAGAACTATTAACCCTCATAAAATTGATAAAAATTGGTTTTCTACTAAAATATCTCCCGAACAAAAATAATATTCAAATCAAGCTTATTTTATATTGTTGTTAACTTTTAGTTCATTTTTCAGAAAAATCCAATTGAGACATTTTTACAAAAATTAAGAACCCTAAAAAAGCGAATACAAATCGTTTCTGTCTCAAGCATCTTGAAACTTTTATTATCACTATAAGCTTTACAATTGTATTAACTAAATGCTTTTTGTTGTTTATGTTTAGGTTAGGTTAGGTTAGGTTGGAGTGGCTGTCCAGATGTCATCGACTCACTTAGACCGCAAGGGTCCATTGTGATACCACTAATGAGGTTACTCATGGGGGAGTAATGAAAATTAAACAAACCATTTTGTGCTTTTAATAAAGTTAGAGAGACACTTTGTGTCAATCGTTGCCAGTTCACTGGTATTGTCGAAGAAGGGATTGCCAAGAAAGTTATTCCTTCTAATGGAGAGTGCTGGACATGTACATAGAAGGTGTTGGACTGTTTCCTCTTCCTCCTCGTCCATGCAGCTTCTACAAAAGTCATTTGTGTAGACCCCTAGCCTCAGAGCATGTCTTCCTATGAGGCAGTGTCCTGTTATTACTCCAATTGTAGAGCTTATATTTTGTCTGCTCAGGGATATCAAGCCTTTTGACCGATTTAAATCTATGATTGGCCATATTTGCTTGGTTGCTAGGCAGGTGGTACTCTGTGACTATCTAGCATTTGTTGCTTCTAGAGCATATTGTTTGAGAAGATATTTGCATGTAGCAAGTGGTGTTCCTATGTTATGTTTTTGTCTAACATTAGGCAGAAGTGTTCCGTTTTTGGCGAGCTCATCGGCTTTACAATTTCCCGGAATGTCTCTGTGGCCCGGCACCCAAATGAGGTGAATATTAAACTGTTCTGTCATCTCATTCAAAGATGATCGACAATCGTGGACCACTTGTGAGTTTGTGGAGACAGACGCGAGAGATTTAAGAGCAGCCTGGCTGTCCGAGAAGATTCGTATATCCTTGCAAGATATAACGTTTTCTCTGAGCCAGGATAGTGCCTCTTTAATCGCCATTACTTCTGCCTGGAATACACTACATTGATTGGGAAGTCTATATGATAGACTTAGATTCAGTTGTTCCGAATAGATACCACTTCCAACTCCGTAATCGGTCTTTGAACCGTCTGTATAGAAGTGTATCGCATTGTCTTCCAGGGGTCTCTCTTCTTCCCAGGAGGATCTTGAAGGGATGGACACATGGAAGTTTTTACCGAATACCATTTTAGGGGTGGTATAGTCTAAGCGATCTGGGATAGATCTGAAATTGTCTAGAATGATAGTATGTCCAGTATTGTTACTGTTCCATTGAGAGGTGGCTCTAAGCCTCACAGATGAGTTGGCTGCCACCATTTTGGAGAAGATGTCAAGAGGTGTTAGGTTTAAAAGCACATCCAGGGCTGCAGTTGGTGTTGAGCGAAGTGCTCCTGTGATGCACATACCTGCTGACCGCTGGACCTTGATGAACTTATTTAGATTTACCATCTTGTCCAGTGCGGTCCACCATACGACAACTCCATAAGTGAGTATCGGTCTAATTACCGAAGTGTATAGCCAGTGGGTTATTTTTGGGGAGAAGCCCCATTTTCATCCTATGGCCTTTTTACAAGTAAAAAGCGCTACAGTAGCCTTTTTTACTCTTTCATCAATATTTGCCTTCCAATTTAGTTTTTTGTCTAAAATGAGGCCTAAATATTTAGCTTGGTCGGAAAACCTTAATGGTATTCCTTTAATCTTGGGTGGGCTGAGCTGAGGAATTTTGTACCTTCTTGAAAAGAGTACTAGTTCTGTTTTATGTGGATTGACGTCCAGGCCACATTGCTTAGCCCATTTTGTTAGCCTATTCAAGGCATTTTGTAGGAGTTCCGCGAGAACTTGGGAGTGTTTTCCAGATACAGATATTGCAACGTCGTCAGCATAGGCAATCACCCTGAAACCCTCTGCTTCTAATGATGTTAGAAGGTCGTTTACTACCATGTTCCATAAGAGAGGCGAAAGGACCCCTCCTTGGGGGGTACCTTGATGCACCGATCTGGTGGTAGTAAAGCTTCTCATGCTTGAAGTTATTGTCCTGCTTTTGAGCATGAGACTAATAAAATCTATGAGTGGTTTCTTTAATTGCAGCTTTTCCATTGCTGTCGTGATCGCCTGGTAACTGACGTTGTTGAAAGCTCCTTCAATATCTAGGAAAGCTACTAGGTTATATTCTTTGTATTCGAGGGAGTATTCAATACTGCGAACCAGCGAATGAAGTGCTGTTTCTACTGATTTTCCCTTAGAGTAAGCATGTTGAGCTGTGGAAATGAGACATGGTCTTAGGTTATGTCTGATGTAAATTTCAATCAATCTTTCCAAGGTTTTAAGAAGGAAGGATGATAGGATGATTGGTCGTAGATCTTTAGGGTTAACGTGGGAGGGTTTCCCTGCTTTAGGAATAAAGACTACTTTTGCCATTCTCCAGGCTTTGGGAATATATCTCAGCCTTAAACAGCTTGTCAGAATGATTTCCAATGGTGGAATGATCATGTCTGAGCATTTTTGTAGTTCGGCCGGGATGATTCCGTCTGGTCCTGGAGATTTATATGGATCAAAGCTATCTATGGCCCATTGCAGTTTTTCCCGCGTTATTAGATCAACTAAATCGCTTGTAGAAGCTTGAGACTCTGATGTTAAGTCGTTAAGTATGTTAGAGCTACCTGGAAAGTGGGTGTCTAATAGCAGATTAAGAGATTCTTCATCTGTGGTAGTCCATGTGCCTGCATCTGTCTTTAAAGCACTGGGTATTGTTGGACTTTTTGAGAGAATTTTTCTGAGTCTTGAGGCTTCTGAAGTGTTTTCTATTTTGCCACAGAAGTTTCTCCAAGAAGACCTCTTACTCTTCCTTAATTCTTTTTTATATTGCTTTAGAGCTTCTTTGTATAAATCCCAGTCAGAAGGAGATCTAGTGTATTTAGATCTATTGAAGAGTTTGCGACAACTCTTTCTGAATGGTTCTAGTTCTTTACGCCACCAATGAGGTTTCTTTTTTCCCTTTAAAATGGTTAAAGGGCATGAAATTCTCATTGATTCATTGAAGGCTTCAGTGAGATGATTCACAGAAAGATCTAGTTCATCTTTACTGGAGGAGCTTTTAAGAAGGTTGTAATCAAGTAATTGTGTTAGTACCTCCTATATCGTTCCCAGTTTGTATTCCGGTGATTGCGAAAACCCGTAGATATGTTTGCCACATCTCTGAGCTCAAACTGAATGTACTTGTGGTCAGAGAAGGAATTTTCTTTTGAGACATGCCAGTTTGAAATCAGATTGTAGATCGAGTCAGAGGTAAGTGTAATATCAAGTACCTCTTTCCTATTCTTGGTTACAAAAGTGGGTTCATTACCAATATTACTTATGAGTAGGTTAGTGCTTAGTAAGTAATCAAATAAGGACTCACCTCTCTCATTTATGTCAGAGCTACCCCATACCGTATGATGGGCGTTAGCGTCCGAACCAATCAAGAGACCAACTTTTCTTGATTGCGCGTCTGCAATTGCCTTCCTCAAGGTGTCACCTGGAATTGGGCTGTCGTGGCCTAGGTAGGAGGATATGAGCCAGTAGGTGGCTTTGTCCGTTGTTAAGACAGCGGTGGTTGTGTCCTTGTCGCTGTAATTGGGGAGTAAAAATACATTTAAGTCATTTTTTACTAACATACATGACCTTGGTTCACCTTTCTCCGATGCATACAGTAGTTTGTAACCAGGAGTCCTGAGGCCTCTGATGATGGAATTTGAGACCCACGGCTCCTGTATCAAGACGATGTCATCCTTGTTTGTGTGCAGTCGGAGTGTTAGGTTGTTTGTGGCCATGATGGCGTGATGGAGATTAATCTGTACTAATCGCAGCATTGCTACTATTAGTCAGATTAACCTCCACCACTGTTTTATCGGCGTTTTCATCGTCTGAGGAGGAGTGAAGTAGGTCTTCCTCACTCAGAGTGATGCCTAAGGTGGCGTCTTCAGTCTCCATGTCGGAGTTACTGTCGACTGTAGGTTTAGCCTCCACGTCGGATGGCTTGTTTGGGGCTGTGGAGGTCGATGGTTCCACTTGTGGTGTTGCATCGACCTCCATTATTGGTGGTAGTGAAGCGTTTCCTTCCGCTGAAAGGGCTTCCGTCGGGGGCGTGTTAAGCAAATCTTCGTCTTTTTTGTATATACGGATCACGATTTCATCGAAACCATACCTAATCACGCCTTTGGTCGCGGCCAGTGGATCCAGTGATTCCCTATTGATCAACACGAGAGCTGATCTATAGTGACCCACTGTCTCCTTCTCAACCTTTGGGACTTTCCAGTCGTGCGTAGGCAGGTTTGGATTACTTGTTTTGATCAATTTCATGATCATATCTGGGCAGTTGTGTAGAGCCGGGACCATTATACGTGCTCTTGGCCGGCAAGGAATATTCTCCCTTGCAACAACCTCGAGCTTGGCACCCGGCCAGACTTCTGGCAAGCCATTGACAGCAGCCCTGTATAGATCGAAAGATCTCTGATCACCACAGGCGATGAGTTTGATACGATTTTGGTACCATCCTGCATCGGCTGTGTCTGGGAGAGGTCCCGGATTCTCCTCGATGACAGATAAAAATCTGAAACCGAGGTGAGCCCTGACGTTTGCCCATTGATCATGAGAGATGTTACCATCCACATGACCCCTGTCAATGACCGCTGCTATGATCTTACCTTTTAGCGCGTCGCTAAAGGAAAGATCCTTATTGAAGGCTGTTGTGCTGTTTGAATGCACCTTCTGCCTTTTTGGTTCGGGCTTGTCGCCCTCGAAAGACCTATTGCGCTTTGATGTTGAGTCGCTGCAGGTCTGTTTGGTGATATTGCTAAGAAAGCCACTAGCCCACTCGAGTTTTCGCGTTTGCTCTGGGGTTCTTTCCGCCGCCGGTATGACACCGACTGCGGCTAGAATCCTCTCAGCATTGCGTTGGTCTCGTTTGGCTAGTGACTTCCTGGACTTCTTGCTGGCCGACCCAGAGCTATGTCCGTGTGACACAGTTGTGGGTCCACCATCAGAATTCGTCGCTGCCGATACCAATCGGGGTGTGCCCCCACCTTTTGAGACAATTCCACATGTCGCAGATTTTGTCTCTCCGGATGGGGTGTCCCTTCTTGGGGTCGCTTGCGACGTCCTAGCAGGAGCGGGGAGGGGGTGGGGTGTGGAATTGCCGCCCCTGGGACAGCCGAGCGTCACAGCTGTTCCACTGACGGGCAATTCCTTCAAGTATAGGTTACGACTAGTAGAGGGAGAATGACTCCCGCTACTAGTGGCAACCACAGGGTTGACAACACGTTCACATCTCTGAGTAGGCTCGACAGCCTTTTCATTGGATGTGACCGCATTGGCAGCAATGGCGCGATTTTTATTATTGTTTTTTGAAATTTTTCTGTTTGATGTTTTCATTTTTGTTCCCACGAGTAGGGCGGAAAGACGGTCAGCCCCGGCAGAGCCGCTTGCCGGGGTAAGGCAGAAATATGACGGACCTTGCCACAGCATCCGAAAGAGCTCGTTAATGGCTGGTTTATCCCCCAGCCTTTCATTCTTCGGCACGGTTTTCGTACAAGTACGCTCATACCACCACTGAAATTAGGAACCTCTAAACTATGATTGAATTGGGTTTCCGAACGTTGCACTATTGAGGAGCTACAACAATTCGGCTATCCAACTCAACCTTAGCTAATCACCATCCTGCCAAAAACGCACAGGACTTCTGTGGTGATCATTGCCCGCCTGGCACCCACTTGGAGGGTTTGAATGAGGATTTTGCCAAGCGTTGTTTATGTTTAGTTGTGATCTTTATTCAATATTCATTTTATTTTCATACATACATTATATAGTTCACAATTAGAGCATGGCGTTAGCCGTCAGCGAAAAAAAAGAGAAAATATATTAACATCGAATTGAAATAGTTGGTGTTATAATATTGTAATCTAAGAACATACAACTTCTCACGGGTAATTTAAGAGTTAATCAGAAACTTTCATTTATAATTTGGGAGCGGTATTTCCATGCCGTTTTAACGTAGCTGACTAGAGTCGGCCAGCTAGTGTCACTGTTTAACTAAATGCTTTAAAGCGTTAAAAAAAAGTATTTGTTGTTAAAATTTGAAAAACTTAAAATATTAAAACTATGCAATTATAAATCTAAAATAAAATAGTTACGTAAAATTTTAAAAGTTAATAATGTTGGTTATTAGCATAAGCCATTCCAAGGCTATCCATATGTCTCTATTTTTGGCTTCGTTGTACCAATTTGTGTCGTCCTGGTGGTCTATTGTTCTCTGGTCTCCATTTGGTTGTCATTTTCGTCAATCTTTGGTACTGAAGTGTAAATACATGTCCTGCCCAGATACATTTTAGCCTTCTTGTTCTATTTATGAGGTCAATAATTCCGTTTCTATGTATTGCGAATATCTTGATTTCGTACCTTTTGACTTGGTCCTATATTCGTAATTTTTCTTTTCATTTTGGTCTGATATATCCTTAGCTGGTGAAGTATTTTTGCAGTCAAACTCATTGTTTGTAGTCCGTAAGTAAGGATCGCTAGAATAGCAGAATCGAAGATATATTTCATTGTGTCTGCACTTTAGTCCAATTGTAAAATATGTTTAAACTCCAGAATTATGATGCGTCTGTTAATTTCTTTATTTTATTGGCCCTTAAAATGATCTTAGCTATCCCAGGGGTCGTAGGGGTCATGACCCCCTCCTGGGAGATAATTTGTTTTTATTTTCGTAGGAACTACCTTGAATTCAAAACTATCGTATTGCGTTAATGGATATGACTCCCATTATATTTTTTTAATTATTTATTTTTTATATATGAAAACAAAATTTGAATTGTTTGCTTAAAGTACTACTTTTAACTGAGGACAGCCCTTTTGTGGTTTGTGGTTTGCTATCAAAAACAACTAAAATTTTTGTTTCACCCAATTTAGAATTTGTAAAAACTTTAGTAATACTTTAAATTATTTTCATAAAATTTGTTTCTAAGAAAAAGAGCAAATATTTAGGTTCGTAAAAAAAAACCTTGAATAAGAGATCGTCAAATTGATATTAAGTTGCCTTTAAGTTCCTGAAACTACCCTTCAATTACGTCTAAAAAATTCGTAATTCATAAAAAATTTCGAACTCGAGCTTTTAATCAAACATGACATTACGATGGTAGAAAATTCGAAAAAAGTAAGTCCTCCGATTCCGTCCGTCTGCCTGTCTGTCCTGGCCATATATCTCAAAACCTTGTGTCGATTGAGTTCAAACTGGGAAAAAATTAAGGTTTTAAGCTGATTAGCGTAAGGCGTTTTTTTCATTTCTTTAATACGAAAAATAACAGCAGTCCCCATACAAATTTTTTTAACCAAAAATTCGAATTTTTCCAAAAAATTAACCGATACATTTTTTCTTATTTTGGCTTCTTTCTACAAGAAAAACATATTTTGTTATTGATCTAGAAGAGTATTCTTCATAAAACCGTTATTAACTTCCCATAGGAAATTATTGTAATCGGTCCGATTTGTCGAACTGAAAATTTTGACATTTCTCGACGCTTCAAGGTCCCTAGAGTCGAAATAAAAGATTTTTAGAAAGATGTCTGTCCATAGCTCAAGAACCAGTAGAGATATCGACTTCAAATAAATTTTGTTATTCAGATAATAATACAGAAAGATGCAGAAAGGACTCTCAAACAAATTGAGTTGGTGGTTTTTTTACCATAGCAATTTAAAAAAAAAGATAAAAATTTCGGTTAAGCCAAAATATCTCACGAACCAATAACGCTAGCGACTTGAATAAAATTTTATATTATATATTAAAATGTGATCCTAAACTAGTATATTTTTGGAAAAAATGCCAACCGGCCGTTTTTTTTTATAGATCAAAAAAGCTGAAAAAAAAATATTTGTCACCTCGAATATTTTACGAACAAAAAATGATTTTATCTCCAAAATAATTGTATACAACGAAGAATAACGATTTTGAGATCTGGTAAAATTTTGAAAAAAATCAAATTGAAAGTTTTTTTTATAAAAAATAAAAACCTAAAAGAAAAATTAATAAAAGTTAGTAAAAATTGATTTTCGACTCAAATATTTTTTTAAACTTTAAGAAATTGGCTTTAAACTAATTTTATTTTTTTTTTTAAATATTGTTTTCAATATTCAGTAATATTTTGAGAAAAATCGAATCGACAGTTTTTTTTACAAAAAATTAAAAACCTAAAAAAATAACAAAAGCTGGTAAAAATTGATTTTCGACTTAAATATCTTTTCAAACATTTTAAATATTGGCTTTAAACTAATTTTGTCTTATAAGAAATATTGTTTTCAACATTCGGTAATCTTTTGAGGAAAATCGAATCGAAAGTTTTTTTTTTTTAAATAAAAACCTAAAAGAAACATTACTCAAAGCTGGTAAAAATTGAATTCCGACTCAAATATCTTTTCAAAAACTTAAGATTATGGCTTCAAACTTATTTTATCTTATAAGAAATATTGTTTTCAACATTCGGAAAAATTTTGAGAAAAATCGAATTAACAGTTTAAAAAAAAATAAAACCTAAAAAAAAATCAATACTAAAACTTGGTAAAAATTTTCTTTCGACTCAAATAGCTTTTCAAAAATTAAAAATATTGGCTTCAAACAGTTTTTTTTACAAAAATTAAAAACCTAAAAAAAATTAATAAAAGTTGGTAAAAATTGACTTTACTCAAATATCTTTTCAAAAGTTTGAGATATTGGCTTTAAACTACATACTTTTATCTTTTAAAAAATATTGTTCTCAACATTTAGTAAAATTTAAAAAAAAATCGAATTGACAGTTTTTTTTTACAAAAAATTAAAAACCTAAAAAAAAATGAACAAAAGTTTGTAAAAATTGTTTTTCGACGTAAATATCTTTTCAATACTTTGAGACATTGGCTTGAAATTAATTTAATCTTATAAGCAATATTTTTTTCAACATTCGACAAAATTTTGAGAAAAATCGAATTAACAGTTTAAAAAAAAATAAAACCTAAAAAAAAAACAATACTAAAACTTGGTAAAAATTTACTTTCGACTCAAATAGCTTTTCAAAAATTTAAAATATTGGCTTCAAACTTATTTTATTTCACAGAAAATATTGTTTTCGATATTTAATAAAACAAAATCTACAAAAAATAGTACGCAAATTTGGTAAACTTTTAAGCAAGACAAATCGACAGACGGGATGGGAAGTTATCAGTGTGGGTCGCATCTCAGCCTCTTTTTTTTTTTAAATTTTTTCAGGAATGTCATTATTTTTCTTTTTTTGATTTTTAAGAATATATTGATTTTTGTTTTGTTTAAAAAAATCGATATCTCAGAAAGGGGTCACCACGTAAAATTTATATTTATAAGCACTTAACAACTGCATACCAAAAATATTTGTAAGACAAAATTTAAAAATTTTATATGTAAAAATGAATTTAAAAAACACACACAACGCAGTCAAAAGCTTTACTGAAGTCAATGAATAGAACATTTTTATTATATTACACAAAATGTTTTTATGAATATTTTGGAAAACTTTTCGAAATATCTACTACAAGCATGAATGTGAAGTTATCACGGTGGGTTGCATCCCAGCTTTTTTTTCCATTGCTCTACTGTAAAAACACCCACTTAAAAGTCGTTTCTTCATATCTTGATGTTTTTGCTTGAAAAACAAAATATTTTTTGATTTCGGTGTCCCTGTCGTCTTGAGATTTAGCCGATATCTAAAAATTGGACAATAACTGCTAATGGGAAGTTACAAGACACATTTCCTTATTAAATCAGCTATATAGATGTTGAAGAAGTGAACTTAAAAGGATTTTTTAGCTGTCACACAGAAAATTGTGTCATGTCATCATCACAAAAAAAAACCATGAAGTGTCATTGACGAAAGTAAATGTTACTAAAGAATTGAGTAGTACATCATATATGAATTGTTACTTATTTTAATCATATAACACCTTTTAACCGGAAATTTATTCCCAAAAAAAAGCTCTCAACTGATCTCAGCTGACGACCGACATTGACTTTTATCCTTTATCAAAAAGTCTTGCCTGTGCCAAAATATTTCAAAATATTTATTTTATATCCTTTGAGACCTTTGTTCGAGTATATTGATCGGTAACTAATGAAGGAAATGTTGCTATTGACCCAAAACATCGTCTGTTGCATAACAATGAACCATATTTTCCTATAATAGCACCAAAACATGAACTCATCCTATCTCTTGACCCAGCCAAAACAACAATATTTCAACATAAATACTGCACAAGAAATGGATTTATATTCAACTTTGAAAAAGTTCACAATTTGTAAACAAAAAAATGAACCAACATTGAGTTATGGCCAATAATTAAAATTACTCCCATCTAAAAGGATTACAGAAGATGGAAATAAGTAAAAGATACCCTTATTTGAATATAATTAAGCATTCATGACGAAGGTCTAGAAGGAAAATTTCAATAAATTTTCCGTTCGGTTGAAATTATGTGTATTATACACGTTGACGCACTCACCAACCATCTATCGAGAGGAAGAGAGAAGGGAGTGCTATGGAACTCGAAATGGGTATTGGGGTGCCTAACCTTTACAGACTTTAATTTTGGCCTGGCCCTGGTGCGGGTGCGGGTTCCTGATTCGTTTTGGCTGAAAAACAGAAGTATTCCATAACACTTTACACGTAGTTTGCTTTTATTATACGTTGAGTGTTAAGAGCCAGGATAATAAATTACAATGGAAAACATTTTGAGCGGAATCCTGAACTGAGAGCAACATTAAAAGAGTGTTAATTTACTTCCGGGTAATTCGAGAAAATATTTCATTCTTCTTCTCAAGGAATGAACTTGCAGGGCTTCTGGTTTATATGCTACATACCTAAATAAGGACTCATATAGACCCCATATACCCAAACCAAGACCCGCCCGGACCAATTAGTCAATTTGATATCCTTAATAAATTGAATTCCGGACGGGCACTCAATTCATTCATTCATTCTTTCATTCATTCACATTTTTGTTCTCTTTTACTCTTATATATTATTGTATTGTATGTCCTTATTTTGTACGTACATATACACTCTTTTTCCATAGAAGTATCGTTGATATTTTTATTGAGTGGGTTGGAAATGGGATTGCAATTGGGCGGGATGGATTATTATTTTGACCTTCGAATTAAAATTCTGAACATGGATTCAATTATGAATTAAATAATTTGCGTGCCGGGCGCTCGTCGCTTGTTTGGTAGGTTCTTATACGCAATTAGTCTATAAATATATCTATGTAAATTGTACATACATACATACATATACTACAACTACAGGATTAGAATGTCCTTTTTGTGTTGGGACATGTTTTTGCAAATTTGATTGGCGAAATCATTTAATTTGTATTCGTCCATTGTTTCTTTGGCCAAAAGATGTTCAAGTTGGTAGCGGCTGTTGAGCCCTGGCTGGTTGATGCCGCTTTATATACATATATTGTATTTTGTATATAGTTTAAATATATGCAAAAATTTAAATATTTAATTGGTGACCCAGTGCTTTTGTAAATTAAGTTGGAGAGAAGACATCTGAAACAAATGAACTGGAGCCTTAAAAACGTGCTTGCTTGCTTAATTTGGGAGAAAGTTAGGGTTTTTCTTTTTATGCCAATCAGGACAAATATATAAGTTTATTCAAAGAGGCGAGCTGTACTTTTCTATAAGATTTATGGATGCTATTAAAAGAAAGTTTTCTTAATCAAAAAACAAAAATAAAACAAAAATAAAGTTTATCAGTGAAACTTGATGGATTCAAGGGGACTTGGAAATTGAGGTGCAATTAATTGCGACAGATTTTCTTCTTTTAACAATTAAAATTTGTTGGTTCGAGAGACGAAATTTGCAAAATTTATTTATGAAATCAATTATTTTAAACAATATCAAACAGGCAAAAGAGGTCATAAGGATGCTAGTCTTAAGCCTTTGGATATCTTATGATGTCCATCTCTAAGAATATTCAAATGCAATCAAAATTTAAGTTTGAACTGTTTTCCATCGATTTTTTAAAATGTATACAATAATTTTACGAAACGTTATTAACAATATTTTATCTATGTATGTATGCATCTAAGTATATATGTATATATTATATATATGAATGTTTGTCTGTATGTCATCGATGAACTCAAAAACTACTGGACCGAATATAAGAAAATTGGTGTATAAAGGGTGGTTTTTTAGCTATTATCTTTTTTGCAACACTGGTTTAAACAGCTGACGCACGTTTCGTGTTTTGTTTCACTGTCAAACATCTTCAGTTTGGTCTATAATTTAACCATTAATCGTTTT
The DNA here is from genome assembly GCA_920104205.1 of Eupeodes latifasciatus. Taxonomy (NCBI): domain Eukaryota; kingdom Metazoa; phylum Arthropoda; class Insecta; order Diptera; family Syrphidae; genus Eupeodes; species Eupeodes latifasciatus. Next base: position 69,472,977 of record OV049924.1, on the reverse strand, counting down.
ACAAACGAACAACCCTTGCAAACTATTGAATTGAAACCTTCTCTGTTAATAAAGTTCATCGCGCGCTTCTTCCAGCGACCGACGAAGCTCATTTTTGTCTCAATGGGTTCGTAAATAAGCAGAATTGTCGATTCTGGAGTGAATATCAGCCAGAAGAATTGCAAGAGCTACCAATGCATCCAGAAAAAGTCACAGTTTGTTGCGGTTTATGGGCTGGTGGACTCATTGTACAGTACTTCTTCAAAGATGATGCGAATTGTAACGTAACTGTAAATGGTGAGCGCTACCGTGAAATGATATCCAACTGTTTTTTGCCCAAAATACAAGAGCTTTCAACAAGACGGTGCCACATGCCACACAGCACGCGCAACAATGGACTTATTGAGAGGCGAGTTCGGTGAACATTTTATTTCACATTCGGGACCGGTCAATTGGCCGCCTAGATCGTGCGATTTAACGCCTTTAGACTATTTTTTGTGGGGCTATGTTAAAACTCATGTCTATACAGACGAGCCCGCTTTAATTGACGCATTGGAAGACAACATTGAAGTGCATTTATTCGTGAGACACCGGCCGAAATGTTGGAAAGAGTGTGCCAAAATTGGATTAAGCGGATGGAGCATTTGAGGCGCAGTCAAGGTCAACATTTGCATGAAATAATCTTCAAACATTAAATTATATGGACCGTACTATCGATTCAAATAAAGATTTAATGGATTTTTCTGAATTTTATGTGTTTTTTTTTTAAACTTTCTTATAGCTTTTAAAAAATCACCCTTTATATGTATTTTTTCACGGAAAAGGTTTCTATGATTTGCTCATTGATGCCACTCGCCACCAGGTGGGGCTGCAGAGTACACAGAATGAAAAAAAGTCATCCTATTGACTATTTTGGTAGTGAAATTGACTAGTTAGTAGTCAATTTTCAGCCGATAACAGCGATAGTCAATAGAACAATTTTCGGTTGTCAATTTTGGGATCCGAATTTTTTTTACAACTTGGTAGTCAATATGACAACTTTGTTTAAAAGAAATTGAAACTACGGTTGTCGAATTGACTAATGTGGTAGACAATACGACATAAGTACGTCGTCTTAACGTTCGCGACGTTTTTTCGTGGTCCATAGCTCTAAAACCAGAAGAGATATCGACTTCAAATAAATTTTGTTATACAGATAATAAGGCAGAAAGATGCAGAAAGAGCTCTCAAGAAAATTGCGTGGGTGGTTTTTTTTACCATAGCAGTTTAAAAAAAAGGTGAAAATTTTGGTTAACCCTAAATATCTCATGAACCAATGACGCTAGAGACTTTAACTAAATTTTATATTATATATTGTAACGTGATACAAAACAAATATGTTTTTGGAAAAAAAACCCAATTAAGGGTTTATTTTATAAATCAAAAAAATGAAAACAAAATTTTGTCACCTCTAAAATATTACGACTAAAATATGATTTTATCTCCAAACCAATTTTGTGCAACGAAAAATAATGTTTTTGACATCTGATAAAATTTTGAGAAAAATCTAATTGACACTTTTTTTTTATTAAAAATAAAAACCTAAAAAAAAACATTACTCAAAGTTGGTAAAAATTGAATTTCGAATCAAATATCTTTTCAAAAACTTGAGATTAAGGCTTCAAACATATTTTATCTTATAAGAAATATTGTTTTCAACATTCTGAAAATGTTGAGAAAAATCGAGATGACAGTTTTTTGACAAAAAATCAAAACCTAAAAAAAAATTATAAAAGTTGGTAAAAATTGATTTTCGACCCAAATATCTTTTCAAAACTTTAAACTATTTTAATCTTTCAAAAAGTATTGTTCTCAACATTCAGTAAAATTTAAAAAAAAATCGAATTGACAGTTTTTGTACAAAAAATTAAAAACCTTAACAAAATTTAACAAAAGTTGGTAAAAATTGTTTTTCGACGTAAATATCTTTTCAAAAACTTGAGACATATATTTTCAACATTCGATAAAATTTTGAGAAAAATCGAATTGACAGTTTTTTTTACAAAAAAAACAATACTAAAACTTGGTAAAAATTTACTTTCAACTAAAATAACTTTTCAAAAATTAAAAATATTGGCTTCAAACTTATTTTATTTCACATAAAATATTGTTTTCGATATTCAGTAATTTTTGTATAAAAATCCAACAGTCCGTTTTTTCATAAAAAAATAAAATCTACAAAAAATAGTACGCAAATTTGGTAAAAATTGATACATATAGACAAACTTTTAAGCAGTACAAATCGATAGACGGGATGGGAAGTTATCAGTGTGGGTCGCATCCCAGCCTCTTTTTTTTTGTTTTGGGTAGCTGTTATTGATTTATACAAACTTTGGTTTGACATATGTATCATAAGAATAGACTTACTTCTAAACAAGGCTTTTATATCGTGAACATTTTTTAACAAAATAATGGTTCGCGCTTCGTCCAATATTCGGCGTAATCGCCGAGCAGAGTTGGTAATTCGATGACCCATGGATCGGGTTTACACTTTATTGAAGACTAGCTGCTATCCGCGCCTTGGCTCGCGGGGTTAAAGAAAATCAAAATAAACGCCTTATGATAGGTAACGATGATAGGGGCAAAAGCAGGAAGCACCTAATGATATGCTACTAATTAGTGTGCTTAAAATAATATTTATTGAAAATCTAATTTTTTGTTTAACGATAAATCTTATGTTTGGTTAAATGGGTACTGGGGATGATCATAATCAACAAGCGATTGTTGAGACGCCATTACATCCTGAAAACGTCTCTGTTTGGTGTGTTGTATGAATTATGTTGAGGGAATTATTTGCCCATATTTCTTAAAAATTAAAGCCGGCCATAACGTAACAGTCAATGCCATGACTTGATGACTTTTTCGTGCCTGAATTGGGGGATGTAGAGTGTAGACGACTTTTGGTCCCAAACAATCAATATATTCAAGGAAACTTTTGGTGAACGCATTATCTCGCTTTAGGGGCATTGTGTCGATGCCTCCAATATTGTTTTTTTTTAAAACCACTGGATTTATTTTAAAGGCCTTTCTGCATCTTTTGATGTTATTACCTGTACATCAAAATTTCTTGAAGCCCATATTGTTGCTGGTTCTTGAGATATGGCAAACGAAAGAAGGTATTGCGGTAGGTACTAAAAGACATTTCTTTAAAAACCGTTGATGAATATAAAATGTAAAATTTTCAATTCGTCAAATCCTACTGTTTACAAAAGCTTCGTATTGGAAGTTAAAAATTTCGTTGTTTTGATGCACCTACACGCATTAAGAAATGACCTTTTGGCTGACTGGTGGTGGTACTGATTTTTTTAATAAATTTTGCGTCGGTTATTCCATTGAAATCCGTTCAGCCAAAACACCTGTGATCTTTTATAATCGTTTAATTTAAGCTCTCGGATCAGTAAATTTTGCATTCTTTTATTGCAAGCTCAAGTCGTGAAGTTGTGGTCGGTGATATGCCGAGTTCTTGTGAACAATGGAAAATTGACTGTTCTCCTTACAGACACCTGTGATGTTATCAACAGGTTTTCCGTTTTGTTGAAGTTTGTACATATATGGATATTGGTGGATCGTCTACTGAAGTAGTTAACTTAAATTTAAATACACTACACTACGGACATTTCTTTCGGTAGGACGATTATGGCGACCCTAAAAAAGGTCAAGTTCTTGAAACTTTGTACGTACAAAACAACCATTTGACAACAAAGTTGTCATAGTTTTCAAATGTTGTTTAACACTTAACTTGTCGATAATGATTCGCTAGAACAAGCTGAATGAGTGACAGTCAATTTGACAGATATAGCATCAAATCTATCAACTGTCAAAGTCAGAAAGGAACTTTATTAGAAGATATGATTAAAAAATTTCACCATTTTTAAATGTTTTTGACGTGACAACGTCTTAAATTAGGTTGCGGCTGGGAGTCACTTATGAAAAAGTGTAACGCCCGGTAACGTTACGATGAGTCACCGAACGAGAGAGAGGCCCGCCGAATGCCTTGCGTCTCTCTCCCACTCAACTATGATCGGTCTGCCGCGCGCGCAGCACTAGAGAATTAGGCGCATTGAATCGGCGCATGCTTGTGTCTCTGTCTTTGTCTTTCTCGAACGTTCTTGGCGTTGGAAAAACAAGAAAGCGTCATAATACAAGTTCACACGTGTGGTTAAAGTATCGTCAGCTGTGTCTGTAGTGAAAATGTGGAGTGCTTAGATTCGTCATTTACAACAACTACAACAATAAAGGTAAATAATTGTACACTGATATTTCATTATCGTAAACTATGATTGATTGATTAATTGTTAGATTGACACAAAAGTTGAGAAACTGAGTTTATAGGTTATGTCATACTATTGATAAATGTTGATAGTGTTAAGTAAATTATTAGTTTAAAATTAATTAATTAATTAATTATTATTTTACAAATTTTCATTAATTTCAAATTTATTTAGCAAAAATTTGAACCTTCGATCTGAATAAATGTTTTGATTTTCGAATTGATTCTTTAAAATTACAAATATTAAGAAAAAGTGGCAGATATAAGAAAACTTGATTTAAACTGTGTTGAGCAAGAATTTTAACATCTAATTTAAGTAAATGTTTTAATTTTCAACTTCATCATTTACAATTACAAATTTTAATTAATTTCAAATTTATTATATTCATATCAATAAATATTCTACCGAGAAAAAGACGTTGTCACGTAAAATCTTCGCCCGTAAAACCGACTTTACAGGCAACCATTTTTTTTAACACTTAACTTTTATGTGATGATTTGGTAGAACAAGCTGAATAAGTGACAGCCAATTTGATAGATGTAGCTTCAAATCTATCAACTGTCAAAGTCAGAAAGGCACTTTATTAGAAGATATGATTTAAAAAATTCATCATTTTCAAATGTTTTTCAACACTTAACTTGTCGAAGATGATTTGGTAGAACAAACTGAATAAATGAGAGCCAATTTGACAGATGTAGAGTCAAATCTACCAACTGTCAAAATCTGAAAGACACTTTATTAGAAGATCCCTTTTAAATAAATAAATGATTTGTAAACATTTTCAAAATTTCAAACCTAAATTTTAACGTGAAATTTAATCTTTTAGGTTCTTGTGTAGAAATACTAAAAAAATTTCGATTTTTACAACGAACTACATTACCATTTTTTAAATAAACAACAACTTGATTAAACTTAATTTTAAACAACAATCAAAACCCAGAATTCGCTCTATTTTAGAAAAATACAAATAAAAACAAAAAGAATGCAAACAGAAAAATTAAAAGCAGTTGCGTATTCAAATTTTTAAATTGAAAACTTAAATCACGAACACGCAAACAACTAAAATGAATGAAGAAAAGATAAAATTTCGTTCCAAGAATTATCCATCCATTTTTTTGTTTTGAGTCAATGTTGTTGTTGTTGTTGTGATGTTGGTCTATAAAAGTAGATATGTATATATATCTAATAATGTTTTGTACGAAGGGATTCCTTTTATGAGCAATGCAGAAGCTACGCGATGGAATATACGTAATGAAAAAAAGGAGAAAACGGTTATGTTAACCGGAAGAAAAACTTAACAAACCGGAAAGTATGCAAATTTTCATTCCGATCTGCATTTATAATGTCTGCGATTGCTTTTGTTTACGAAGGATAATTCTTAATTTTCCTTTTTTGCTTTTTTTTTATCTTACGTAGGTATTTTCAGGTCCTATTGTTTTTTGTTTTGGGGATTCAGAAAACAAAATAATTTTGCTTAGTGAATTCTAAGAAAATCAAAAAGAAAAAAGATTAAAATTATGTATTTACAAAAATAAAAATAAAGAAGACAAGATTGTTATAAGTTGAGAAAATGTACAGAAAAATCACCAATTTCCGATTATTTTTTCGGATGAAACTTGCTGAGTTGCTTTTTCCGATTGTAGCGCACTTATCGAACAGCACTGATGCGGATGCCCCCTCTCTACCCCCTCTCTATCATCATCGAAAAGAGGACAAATTGAACATCATTAAATACATTTCCGATTGCTATTTGTCCTGCTCACAATCTGTATGAGTGCTTTCTTCAAAAAGTTAACCCTCTTTCGCCGTCTCCATCTTTATTTTCAGCCGGAAACTGTATCCATAAAATAAAATGTTTACACACCACCACCGACAACGAACTACGACGACGACCAGTTATTTTGAAGAAGGACGTCGACGAAGAATAAGTTTTCAAAAAAAGTTTATTTTTGTATTTGATTTTATTTTTCTAAAAATTCTTGTTATGGTACTTAAACGATCTTAATCCAAAAAGTTTACTCGTTTTGCGTTTCGTTTCGTTATGTTTTTTGTATCTTTGTGTTTGTGGCAAGGACATAGTAGTTAAAGAAAAATTGTATACAAACATATTAGTAAACAAATAATATTTATTTTTTCATATTTTTATTTGGTGGTGGTGAGGGGTAGATATTATGAAAATACCGGAAAAGTTATTCGTGTTGTTGTATTTCGTTTGAAAATAAGTTAAAAACGGCTTAAGGATCAATTCGCTTTCGCCATGGAATTACTATGCCATAGCGATAGCCATATAGACGAAGTGAAGAGAGAATCGCTTTCTTTTTGGTTTTGTAATTTATGTCCTGCTGCGTTGCAGCTCAACCAGGACGAAATGTAATTTAAATGCAAAATCTTTTTCTTTTTCCTTATTCCTTATTCTCTGTCCTTTCTCATCTTCCTTCATCTTTTTCTGATAGCCTTCTTATGCAATATACTATAGACTACCTTTCCGAGTAAGGGTATATGTATTTTTATAGAACGTAGATATTGGCAACGGTAATCTTTTCGTTGGGATCAATTTCATGGTTAGTAAAAAAGTAAAGTAATTCAAGTTGAAAATTAAATTTGAATATGAATATGGGACAGATTTGTATCATATCTTCATCGTTTAAAGTTTCGGTTTGGAAGGGTATTTTATTTATATATATGAATATGAGGCTTCTATACTGGTGCTTCGGCTGCTTGCATAGCCATGAAAATGAGATTTTTAATTTTATGAGGCTTGCAAATGAAGAAGTGAAGAGATGAAGCCTAAGAGCGATGAGGGCGAGGGGGTAAAAATAAAAGAAAATCATGATGGGATATTTTTTTTCTTCATAATATAAAATAGAGCCATTGTATGTAGGTCTATATGATACTCGTATATTATGGAAAGAGAGAAAAAAAGGGGTGTTGCGGGCTTGAGTTGTTGTCTTTGCGAAATGAGGTCAAGAGTGCAGGCTGGCGATGCGAATTGGATTTTCCTTATATGTGTGTTTATTGCTTTTGCACTTGAAATTTATGGAGTTGAATTTTTAATCAAAAAAGTTGTTGATGATAATGATGATGATGAGGAGATATATGTAGGTATGTATATTAGTAGAGCCTATATAAGGCATATGTGTCTTGAATAAAGGAAATTTATTAATTTTGAATTTAAGTTAAGTTTTAATATAAAATAAAATAAATATAAAAGATAAATGTTGGTTATTAATACAAATTCTATTGAGCGTGAAGGTTAGTTAAAAATGAAAATAAAAAGAGGCTGGGATGCGACCCACACTGATAACTTCCCATCCCGTCTGTCGATTTGTCTTGCTTATAAGGCTAGGCTTGTAGGTTTACGTGTTTTGTTAAAAAAGTTTTCAATTGAATTATTCTTTAAAATTTAAAAATTCCCAAAAATACTTTGCATGTAATGAAATAGTTTGATTTCGAAATCTATTTTTGAGATTTTTAGTCGAAAAACAATTTTTACCAATTTTAGTAGCATTTCTTAAAAGTTTTTATTTCTTATAGAAACAAAAACAAATTGGATGAATGACATTAATTTGAATTCAATATCTTCTATTGTTCACGAGATATCGAAAACAGCACATCAATTTTTACGAAATGTGCGTACTATTTTTTGTAGATTTTATTTTTGTTTGAAAAACGGACTGTTGGATTTTTATAAAAAATCCAAAATGAATGTCGAAAACAATATTTTCTGTGAGATAAAATTAGTTTAAAGCCAATATTTTTAATTTTTGAAAAGATATTTGAAGCAAAAATAAATTTTTACCAACTTTTAGTAATGTTAGGTTTAAGTTCTTATTTTTTGTAAAAAAAACTATCAATTTAATTTTTCTCAAAATTTATTTAAATGTTGAAAACAATTTTTTTATAATATAAAATTAGTTTAAGGGCAATATTTAAAATTTTTGAAAAGATATTTGAGTCGAAAATCAATTTTTACGAACTTTTATTAATGTTTTTTTTTTTTAGGTTTTTATTTTTTGTACAAAAAATTCGATTTTTCTCAAAATTTTATCGAATGTTGAAAACGTTATTCTTCGTTGCACAAAATTGTTTTGGAGATAAAATCAATTCTTGGTCGTAAAATTTATGAGTGACAAATGTTTTTTTTTTCAGTTCTTTTGATTTATAAAAAAAAACGTGAATTGGATTTTATTCCAAAAATATATTTGTTTGGTATCGCGTTACAATATATTATATAAAATAAAAATAATTCAGTTGTCAGTGAAAACTCGAGTGAGGAGGTTCATGTCCTCTCGTTGTGTTCTGCGTTTTGCATTAATTGTTGCCTTGTTTCCCGTAACCCGTTCCCGTCCCCGTCAGCGTCCCCGTCGCAGTCTCGTTTAATTTAATTTATTAAAAAAAAAAAAAAACTCAAATAAAATCAAAACAAAAAAAAAACAATGATCAACAAAAATAATCAATAAAACTAAATCACCAGAAAATAATAATGAACAAAAAAAAAAAAAAAACAGTGAACAACAACAGCAATACGAAGTGTGTTCAAAAAGTACCCGAAATTTTTAAATTTCGCGGGTCTGGAGAGTCCGAAGGTCAACATTTTTTTTATTGTGTTGGTATACATGCCCCTAAAGTATGATGCAATTAACAGCTATATTCACTGTTTACTTTGTCTGTGGGGTGGGAGTGACTAAGGTTCGACGTGTTTTTATGAGCTCGGCGATTTTTGCTTGTTTAAACAATGGAAGAATTGAAGAGTCAAAGAATTTGTATTAAATTTTGCGTTTTAAATGAAATAAATTGTAACAAAGTGTGTGAAATGTTACAAAAAGCCTATATGGTGAGTCTGCTATGAAAAAACAAGTGTTTACGAGTGGTATAAGCGATTCCAGGATGGCCGCGAACACGTTGAAGATGACGAACGCTCCGGTCGAGCCAGCACGTCAATAATCGATGAAAATGTGAAAAAAGTGGAAAAAATGGTTATAAATGATCGCCGAATCAAAATTAGAGAATTTGCTGATGATGTTGGCATTTCAATTGGCTCATTTCATAACATTTTTTCAAATGTTTTGGGCATGAAACGAGTGGCAGCAAAATTCATTCCAAAACTGCTGAATTTTGACCAAAAAAACAATCGTATGAACATCGCTCAAGAGCTGTTAAATGACGTCAACGACGATCCAAGTTTGCTTGAAAGGGTCATAACTGGTGATGAAACATGGGTGTACGGTGTTATGTACTACTTTCAAGGGGACCTCATCGATGTAAACGAATAAATATGTACATATTTTTTTGAAAAAACGAAAATTCCGGGTACTTTTTGACACTTCGTATAAAAAAAAGCAACACAAAGGGAAAAAGCCAATAATAAAAATACATACCAGAACACAGTAAGTGCATTCCCTTCCTCACTCTTTCTTTCATTTTTTGTACAGTTGAGTGGCTCAGCAGGTGCATGTATTGGGCTTTTTGAAAGCTCGCTCAATGGTGTGTATGTGTTGGTTCATTCAATAACACATGGATTGTAGATTACTGTTTTGATTGTTAGGGTCCGGACCAATTTAACTTCACTACTAAAGGCATAACACTAGTAGTGTGGTTCTATTGTAAAGACCTCTTAAATAATCTTATACAGTGATATACTTAGAAGTTCGTCTGTTTTGATTGTAGAATTGTTTTTATATTGCAATGACTGGTAATTTTAGAGTAGATTATAGTAATGTTCGTGGGCTGAGATCGAATTTTCTGTCTGTGTACCTCTATATCCACACTATTTCTAACAGACCAGCTGTTTTGGCATTGAGTGAAACCCAAGTAGGTGAAGGTTCCGATCCTACTGAATTTTTTATTCATGGGTATTGCTTGGTGCCATTATTCTTCTCACACCATGGTCTCGCCATATATATTAGGAATGATGTTGCATATTAACTTTTACCACAATACGGTCATTGTACCAACTCCCTTTTTAATTTCATGTGGTTAAAACTTTCTGTGAATAAGCACATCATTCACTATTGTTTTCTTTATCGGAGCCCAAAACTGGACAGAGATTCAACTTCTCAGGAATTTGATGCTCTGTCTGACTCCATACAAAGAATTGTCTCCCTGTATCCTCACACTGAAATCGTTATTACGGGCGATTTCAATGTTCACAATTCTTCGTGGCTTCGCCATTCGGGCCAGAAAACACCTGAAGGAATGTGTGCTGAGATTTTTGCTGAGTTTAACAATCTTACTCAGCTTGTCAATGAGCCTACTCGTATATCAGACGTTAATGGCCGAGCAGAAATTACACTTGACTTGTTTCTCACTTCTGATCCTGATAAATACACAATCAGTGTATTGACGCTTCTAGCAGATAGAAAAAACTATTCGAGAGAGCCAAACTTCCTCGTCTCCGTCCCTTCGAAACCTCTTACTCTCATTTTTTATAGCGTGTAGAATTCCCATCGGTGTATACATGTTTTCACCTCGGAGAAGAGTACACAAAAAAACATCATTTCCGGGAAATGCGACATTTCTCATTTTTGTTTATTGATAGCCAAGAAGGCTATGTTTTTTAAAGTCTCATTATAATATTTGTAATTCTCATGAATTTCTTTTTTTTTAATTTTGCTAACATCTTGTCGTTTTTATATCTACAAAAATACTCCTATAATTCAAATTAATTCTAGCAAAACATTTTTGTTTGTCAATAAATAACGGAAGAAGTTATACCGGTAGTTTGTGGTGAATTTGTTTTTCTCTTCTTTTTCTCTAAGTTACAGATAGATGGCAGGAACAACCAAAACAAGAAAGGATGTGTGCAGAAAGTGTTTAACAAGGTTAAGGCTTTTTAGATTAGACTTTATTTGTATATATGAATGAGTACATGTTTTTAATAAATGTATGTTATGTTTATTTCAATAGTAATACCTTAACTAATAACTTAACTACTGTATTATCTAGAATATACTGCATTGAATTATTTCACATTGAATTATAAAAGGCGGAATTAATAAAGTTTTACAGTTTACCGGGAATATCCATATCTTTTGCAATTGCGGTATCAATCGATATTTTCTGGAACTTAGTGTTAACGTAACATTTATCTGTCATGAATTATTTTTTCAGCTTTTTTATACACCAAAAAAATCAATTATGAAATTTGGCTGCAATAATAATTACTTGAACACAGCATTTTCTATGTTTATAGTCATTCAGGTTTAGCCCTTAACTTTGATTTGCATTTATTTATGAATAGCCTAAGAAGATGTTTAGCAAACATCTATGAATAAGCCACAATGCACTTTCAGAAAAACTGTAGTTAGAACTTTCCCTGACAGATTTTTCCTTGTCGCTATATAACTGAAAGATAAGATATAAATAGTTAGAACTGGAAAACTTATAAAAATGATGCATAAGACTTAAATTTTGGTTGTATATTCTTTTCACAAAACCACTGAACTAGCGAGAATACAAATATTTTTACTTTTGTACAAAAGTACTTTTCGGCTTATGTAGTTAAGCCTTTAAAAGCAACACACTACCTTAGGGGAAAGCAGTTAGAATAGCTTATCACCTATTCACAAATCTTATGCAATGAAAATTGGCAACAGAAGTAACAAGTTGACGGTCTTTTTATTTAGTGTCTACTTAAATCACTTATTTTCGGCATATTGGAAATGTCATGAGTAATGTAAAGAAAATAAACAACGAGTACACACAAATAAAATAGGAATGGAAAAAAGAGATGAGTATATAAAAATGTTTTCAATGTTCCATGTTTACATTCTGTAACTCTCGTTTTCAATGTTCCTGCAACTCTCACATAGACAAAAAAGTCGATAAACTCTGAAAATTGAAACAAATCTGATTTTTTTGCATCTTTCAACGGTCTGAGCGAAAATTAAACGCATAAACGCAGCTAATAATACAAATAATAGTTGTAGTGCTTTCAGAGTTTTATGTTTCTAGGTCCTAATTCTCATTGGACTGTTGCACCACCTAATTTATTTTACTTACTTAATGATTAAAACTGGCTTCAAATAACTAACTAATATTTATCTAAATGCGTACTTTAGAATTGTTTCTAAATCTTCATTGTTCTGGCACCTTACAAGAGTAATTAATTTCACTTCATTTTCGAATGATACATATTACTCTCAAACGAACACAATGAGAGTACCAAAAATTGTTCATCCACAATTTTGAATTTTGTTTGAACACCTCTGAACAGCTGACTACATCCGCCATTTTTCAAAGGTGGTCGCCATTTTTCAAAGGTGGTGAGCAGAGAGAAAAGTTTTTTTCTCTCTCGTGGTGAGTATGTACACAAACTTGCATAAGTATTTGTTCCCCACATTTTTTTTATATGGAGTTAATACATTATGCAAGTTGGTGGCCAAATCACAGCTTGTAGGCAGAAAGAGAGCAACCGTCGAAGTTGGTTGTCTCTATTAGTTCTTTTCTCTCTGCCTCTAGGCACATCGGGCCACAGTGTCATATCTGTTAATTACTCGTGTCAAACAAATCCAGTTAAAGAAAGAGCTCCAAAAAGAACCGTTTGGCAGTACGGGAAAGCCAACTGGGACGGTCTCAATAATTTCTTCAGGTTCTTTAACTGGTCGCTATGCTTCCTCGGTAGCGACGTAGACTCCAGTGCAGATATGATTTCTAGTATGATTTATCTGGGAATGGAAACCTTTATCCCGAATAGGGTTAAAAGTATTTAACCCAAGGTTAAATCATGGTTCGATTCGAGCTGCAAAGAGGTTATCAAGGAGAAAGAGGTGAGCTTCCGATGTTTTAAAGCCAACCCAACTGAGGACAAGCAAGCAAAATTACGGCGAAAAATATTGCAATGTCCCAAAGGCAGTAAGAATTTTTGGTCATTCGAAAAAAAAAAGAGAAATTATTCCTCTTCCTCGGTTACTACGCTTGTTGTCAATGACACTCCTTTAGTTAGCTCTATTGATAAAGCCAACTTATTTGCAAGGCAGTTCGCCGAAAATTCCACCTTACCAGATAGTGTCATGACTCCCCCAGTTCTTGAACGCGTAAATGATTCTATGGGACCAATCTTTGTTCGTACTCGAACTGTGGCGAGAGTTCTTAAAGATCTCAACATTCATAAATCCGCTGGCCCAGATGGTATCCCCGCTATTATTCTGAAGAGGTGTTCCTCCACGCTAGCAAAACCACTGCGTAAGCTTTTCCATCTATCCTATTCTTCTAGGCGTTCCAAGTAGTTGGAAAACTGCGTTTGTTCAGCCAATCCCAAAAAAAGGAGAATCTTCTTCTCCCACAAATTATCGACCGATAGCACTAACGTCCATTCTTTCTAAGGTCATGGAAACGCTGATTAATTATCAGCTTAAGAAATATCTTGATGAACGGAAGCTTCTTAATGACCGGCAATACGGCTTTCGTAGCAATAGGTCCACTAGTGATCTCATGGTTCATCTCACCGAACAGTGGAACAAATCTTTAAATCGTTTTGGAGAAAGTAAGATTATTGCACTTGATATTTCAAAAGCATTTGATAAAGTCTGGCATCTTGCTCTCTTATCGAAAATGCGTGCTTTCGGTATCGACGAATCTCTTCTTCGTTGGATTAGAAATTTTCTTTCGAACCGTTCAATACAAGTTGTTTTGAACGGATTCAGGTCTAAAACCCATGAAATAAATGTTGATGTCCCCCAGGGCTCAGTTTTATTTCCGACCCTTTTCCTCATTTTTATAAATGATCTCCTATCTGCTACTTCTAATCCAATACATTGTTTCGCTGACGATAGCACTCTTAGGGCCCTTTCACACCAAACGAATCCGAATCAATCAGAATCACTCCGAAACAAGTTGAATCAGATTGACCAAGATTCGGCTTCGAGCGCTCCGTTTAAATGTGAAGGAATTCTTTTCCCGCCTTCAGACCGGACGAATCTTGTTCAATCAGGTTTGATTCGAGGTCGCACTTGATTCAACCTGTCGGATTCCTTGATTCTTGATTCTTGAATCAACAACCATACGAGATGGACGTGGAGTTATTAATTTTAAAAGTTAAAGAAAATAGTGCGATTTATGATTCAGGTTGATTCAGCTGGTGTGAAAGAGTGGAGATGACGAATCAGATTCAACTTGATTCAGAGTGATTCTGATTGATTCGGATTCGTTTGGTGTGAAAGGGTCTTAGCTTTTCATATTCGTTTCCAGACTCACAACCCTCCTCTTCGGATGTGGAACTGCAACGGCAAAATATGATTAGCTCATTAAATTCCGACCTACATAGCATTGTACAATGGGGAATAAAAAATCGTGTGGAATTTAATGCTTTGAAAACGCAATGCTGTCTTGTATCGTTAAAACGAGATAAATCCTCTTTGCCACTATCTATGAAATTTGAAACTTGCATCAACGAAACGGAAAATCTTGACATCCTCGGAATGTGCATCAGCAACCACCTTTTGTGGAGCGATCACATACGCGATGTTGTCAAAAATGCCGCAAGATTTCTAGGTTTTTTGAGACGTTGCAAGAAATTTTTCTCTCCGACTGATCTGGCTACAATCTACAAAACCTATATATGTCCGAAACTTGAATATAAATCTCTCTCTCTCGGCTGGTGCTCCAGTAACTTGGACAGAAGAGCTTTTAAAATGATTGGTGACATTAACATCATCAACTCGATTACGTTACTCGAACATCGTCGCAAAGTTTCTTGTCACACCCTTTTTTACCGTTATTTTAACGGACTATGCTCTAGTAAAATAGCAAGTTGCATTCCTCCCTTTAAATAATTTAACCATAAAACCCGCGCTTCTAGGAATGCCCATCAGTTTACACTTGAGCCCAACTTCGGCCGTACTATGAAGTACAGATATTCATTTTTTAGCCGTACTATGCGAATTTGGAACGCCTTGCCACGCTCTATCTTTCCTTGTCATTGCAATGTTCAGGAATTCAAAATCAATGAACACTGACACCTCCTATCCAATCCTTCCCTCTTTCCTAATGCTCATACTGTGTCTTTGGCATATTAAAGGTATACAAAAGCCTTTTAGTGTTCGCTAGTTGTAAAAAAAAAATTCAAGTCTCTAGCGGTGTTGGTTCGTGAGATATTTTGGGTTAACCAAAATTTTCACATTTTTTTAAATTGCTATGGTAAAAAAACCACCTACTCAATTTTTTTTTTCATTTTGGTTTTGAATTATACATTTTTACATCATACGAAATTAATATTATTAAAATATTTGTAACCTCGCATTTTATACGAATAAAAAAAATTATGTTATTTCCAAAATAATTCAATGCTACGAAGAAAAACGTTTTTCAAATCTGATGTACATAGTTCTTAGAAATGTCCAATAATTAGTTCTTTTTTTTACCAAACATGAAAATCTTAAAAAAACTATAAAAATTGATTTTCAAAGATTTTCTTCAGAACAAATTTAATTACATATTTTCCCGAAAAAATCCTTAAATGCCAATTGGGTTTATTTCAAAACAATGATTATTCTAAAACGCAGCAATGTTAAGGTATAAGGGTACCATCCCAACCTCTTTTTAAATCTTAAATTCTTTTCTTATAACAGCTTTTAAGGATTCAAATATATTAATTTTCAAATATATTAATTAATGCAAAATGCATTAAGAAACTAGACTTCGACACTAGAGTCTTTCGCAATCGATGATTATGTGCAACAATTTATTATAAAAGTCAATTTTTTGGTTAAAAAAAAACTAAATTATCAATTTACGATACGACGATATCAATTCAATGCATTCCGAAAAAAATCACTCTTTGGTTAATATTTTAGGTTGACCTTTGTTTTATCGAGCTACGGCCGTTGAACCAACTTCTTTGTCACAATAGTGGTGCTGTATTTCGAATATTGATGATATTTCAAACAGGGTCGAAGGAAAATGTCAAGTAAAGAACATGCAAAGCGGTTATATACATGTAGGATCGTTTCGATCCCAAATCAACAATTGTTCCTTTAATTGAATAACTCCACTTTTTCTTTAATTATACTTTATTTGTCTATAATTATTAAAATACTAAGAAGCAATAGTGTCACATGTGTGTCCTCTTCGGTAGCGCAAATAAGACTGACTGGATGTTGGTGCATTCTGTGGTTTGGTGACTGTCTGCTTTGTACTTGTGTGATTGTGTTTGTGTGTTCAAGTCTTTTCGTCGTCTTCGTTCTGATTCGTAGTTGTTTATGTCGTAGTGTCGTTATCCCACATTCGGCTATCCTGACCTTTCGTTCGACCCGAACGACTGACCCCAAGCTTTCATGAATTCGGCTACGGTATTCGTCTTTTTAGGACCCTCATGGTTTCCGACCTTTTCTACCTCATACCTGTCATGACTCAGCTCTTGAACAACCCTATATGGCCCTAGGAACTTTGGTCTCAGTTTCCCAAAACTGTCCCAAACTGTATGCGCTTAATGGCGACTAACTCTCCTACCCTATACTTTCTTGCCAAAATTCTTGGCTTGTCAAAAGACTTTTTGTTTTCCCGCTGAACCTCTTGAATGTTATTCTGAGCTTCCTCTCGGATCTTATTCCGTTCGGTCTCTAAATCACTAAAACTTTCATCCTCCAGCATCTGCTTTAGATCCGTCCGATCTAAACCCGTCAAAATCCTGAAAGGACTTATCTTGGTGCTTCTAGGGGGTGAACTGTTCAACGTCTGCTGCACCTTGTCTACGTGTTTATACCACCCTTTTGGCTCGTTTGCACATAATTTGGCCATCATAGCAACAACTATTCTGTGGATCCTTTCTACCTGCCCGTTCCCTCTAGGAACTCCAGTAGCAATCAATAGATGATCTACTCCTTCGGTTTCACAGTAATTCTTAAAACTGTTCGAGGTGAAAGCTACCCCTCTATCGGAAATAATTCTTTTCGGATTTCCGAAAATAGCTGCTTGTTTCTTCAACCTTTGGATTACCTCATCCGTACCTGTACTCTTTGTCGGATAAAACCAAACAAATTTAGAGAAGGCATCGACTACTACTAACAGATGGTTATACAACTTCCTGGTGTCTTCCATTGGACCCACGTGATCAATGTGATAGGTCTCCAGCGGTACATCTCCCTTGTCAATAGGAATGAGCAGTCCTTCTTTTCGCCCCTTCTTTGCCTCTATGATAATGCACGACAAACAACTCCGTACGCATTCGGTAACCTTCTTTGTCAGGTTGGGAATATAAAATGACTTCTCTACTACATCTTGAGTTTTCTTGACTCCAAAATGTCCTTGCTGGTGTGCCATTTCAATAATTTCCCGTTCCATAAGCTCTGGTACAACAATGAGTTCTCTCACTGGATCTTTAAATAGTACGTCCGCTTTAAAGAAATAATCTTCATACTCTTCTCTCTCGAGAATCTTTCGCACTGCTCTAGTCCAGGAATCCCTTATCTGCGCCTCTTTGATTCGAAGGTTTAGCGACTCTTCTATCATCATTGAATAGACTCTACTCAAAGCGTCCACGTGCTTCATCTTTGATCCAGAACGGTGTTCCACCTCATAATCAAATTCTTGCAAGAACATAGCCCAACGAGCTACTCTTAACGGAACATCCCGCTTCTTCAAAGTCATCGTAAAGGCATTGCAGTCAGTTACGATTTTAAATCTTGTACCCATCAAATACATCCTCCATTTCTTAAGTGCTTCTATCACCGCTAGCACTTCCTGTTCGTAGGAATGGAATTTCTCTTCGGATGCTGTTGTCTTCCTGCTCATGTATTGAATGGCATGAAAAACTCCGCTCTCTGTATCTTGTTGAAGCAACACTGCTCCGTAGCCGTACTTACAGGCATCTGTATGCACCTCCGTAATTGCTCCAACTTTGAACAGCTTCAAGACAGGTGCTTTGACGAGCATAGACTTCAGTTGCGTAAACGCGAGCGACTGTTCGTTTCCAAACTTAAACCGTACGTCTTTCTTCAACAGATCTGACAATGGCTTAGCGGTTAACGCAAAATCTTTGACAAAACGTCTAAAATAAGAAGTAAGCCCTAAAAATCTTTGTAATGCCTTCTTATCTTTTGGTATCGGATAGTTTTCAATGGCCCTAGTCTTCTCTACTAACGGTTGTATACGCCCATTCTCAACAATATATCCTAAGAAGTCAACACGTCTCTTCAAGAATTGACTCTTTTCCCATTTAAACCTTAACCCATACTCTGCTGCTGTCTCTAGTACTTGTTTAAGCTTTCTTATTCCTTCAGCTTCGTCTACAGATGGTATGATCATGTCATCCATATAAACAATTACTACACCGGCTTGAATTAATGTTCTGAACACGGCGGACACAAACCTACAGAATGCACCAACATCCAGTCAGTCTTATTTGCGCTACCGAAGAGGACACACATGTGACACTATTGCTTCTTAGTATTTTAATAATTATAGACAAATAAAGTATAATTAAAGAAAAAGTGGAGTTATTCAATTAAAGGAACAATTGTTGATTTGGGATCGAAACGATCCTACATTTGGGGGCTCGTCCGGGAATTGAACGAGCGAGATATCGTGGCTGATGTGCGTTGCAACAAATTGTGTGTGCATTGTTTTTTTTACTGTGCAAAAACAAGAACTTAAAAAACTAGAATCGGGCATCATCCCTAATATAATATAACAAAGGCATAAATTCCAAGCGTCGCGTCGCCGTCGTCGGTACAAACGTAAACGGTACCTATGTACAACAACAGCAGAGCGACACATCGTATATAAAGCAACGAAAACGATCCTACATACACTAAAATCAGTATTCTGTAGCGCATAACAAACCCATAATCTTTTTGAAGTAGGAAGGTAAATATAAGTAATTGCTGTCAGATTAAACTTTTGTTAGCTCTCTTAGCCATCTTATTGTAAGTAACACATTTCCATATTGAATAAATCAAAAACGTAAACACAATCAATTTAAAATTCATTTAAAATTGTCTGCAGTAATTAATTTGAATGTAAACTCTTACTCTTCGTCTTGACAAAATAATCTCATAAGACTCATCAATTATTAAGAAACACACTGCATTAAAAACAGAAATTGATTAAATACAAGCTTCAAATTCAAAACACTCTATACACACATCTCTCCTCCATTAAAATCTAAAACAAAACATCTAACAGAATAACCAAACGTATTTTAAACGTTTTTTTGAATAAAGAAGAATACAGTATGAATGGATTTGAGCCGAGCCAAGCCAAGCCAAGCCAAGTCGAGCTGACATCCTTTCTACTCGTATATGTACACATCAGCTGCTAAAAGGATTAACTGGAACAAATCCCTAATGTTATTTCGGGAAGCACACATGGATTCCAATAACAAAAACAAAAAAAGAGTGAAGATAACAAAAACTATACAGACAGGAGCTTTTGTATGTTCATAGCATTTTAATTTATCTTTGTTCTTCCTAAAATCTCCCACATGCATGCTTGATGCTCAACAAAGCACAGCCAGCCTTATCCCAGGGCTAAACTTTTCAAAACCAAAAATTCAAACGAAATAATAAAACAAAATCACAAAAAAAAAGGATTTCATTTTATTTTGACAATGTGTCAAAATGACAGGCAGTGTATTTATGTTACCCTCATATGTTGCAAAAAGGATTATAAATGATTTGTTTCAAATATCTAATAAAGGATACTCCGAACCTATACCTACCAATAATTATCTACAGCTTTGGCTAAAATAGTAGAAACATTTATTCATGTTTATCACTTGCGTCAGGCAAAAAATCTAAAATTTAATCATTTAATTTTAATGGTAAAAAAATTGTCAATGTTTCTTTATTTGTGATAAACTTCCTTTAAAAATTCCCTTATGCGAAGTTATTGCAATCAGTCTGATTTGCAAAAAAGAAAATTTCAACATTTCTTATCGTCCCTAGAATCTACAATCACAGGCTTTGTCTGTGCGATGTCTGCGTGTGTTTCTACGTTTGTACGTTAGGAAAACCTTTTTTCATCGGCCGTATCTGAAGAACTGGCAGAGATAACAACTTCAAATAAATTTGTTGTACAAATAATAATATCAAGATATGCAGAAAGGACTTTAAAAAAATGACGTGATTGGTTTTTCAACTACATCAAATCAAAAAAAGTGAACATTTTTTTATACTTACTTACTTAAGGTGGCGCTATAGTCCTGTGTGAACTAGGGCCTCACCCAACAAACTTCTCCATCTAGATCGGTCCTAGCTAGATGCCTCCAGTTTCACGCTCCAAGTTTCCATTTGTGCGCGCCTGTGGATGTGGATTCTAAGACTTTCCGGGCCGGGCCATTGGATTCCATGCTCTCTACGTAACCCGGCCATCTAAGTCCTTGGACTTTTACCCTTCTTTCTAAGTCTACGTTGCTGTACAGCCCGTAGAGCTCGTCGTTCCATCATTTCCTCCACTCCTCTTCTATGCATACGGGACTGTAGATATCGCGAAGAACTTTTCTTTTGAAACGTCTTATATAGCGACACTTTGGTAACTCGATAGAGTGCTTTGGTACTCACTTGCTTTCTTAGCCCAAAGAAACAGCGGTTAGCAAGAGTTATTCTTGGTTCGATCTCATCGCTGGTGTTGGTTTTCTGCGTTCATAGCGGAGCCTAGGTAGATGAAGTCCTTGACTACCTCAAAGTTACGTCTGTCGATGGCGATGTTTCGACCGAGACGTTCGGTGTTGTAGGTCCTTTCTTGACGACAGCCCTCATTAACCATTAAACCCTCTGCCTCAATACTCACAAAAGCCCCATTGACATCACACTGAGTTCTTCCGTTTATGTCAATGTCATCAGCATATGCTAGTAATTGGACAGACTTTTGAAAAACATTGCCTCTAGTGTTGACGTGGGAGCTCTGCACTATTCTTTCAAAGACGATGTCATCCTGCACAAACGGACGAGTTTGAAACGGATGTCCGTGTAGATGCTGTCATATGCGGCCTTGAAATCGATTAAAAGATGGTGGGTGTCGATTTGATGTTTCCAGGATCTGCCGTAATGTGAATATTTGATCGACTTTCCTGATCTAAAACCACACTGATAAGGACCTATTAGGTTGTTGACGGTGGGCTTTTAGACGTTCACATATTACGGCAGAGAAGATTTTATAAGCGATGTTAAGTATACTGATGCCTCTATAGTTGGTGCAGTATAGAGGGTCTCCTTTTTTCAGAATCGAATATCTCAAGAAAAAATTGAATTATTGAATTCAAAATTACTTCAACAGGCATCCAATTGGTATTTTTTGTAAGAAATGAAAACTACCAAAAATCCTACAGAAACTTGTTAAAAATTGGTTTTCGACTAAAATATGTCAGATATTTATATCAAACTTATTAAACCAAACGTAAAATATTGATGTTAACGTTTATAAGTAAAATTTTTTATTTTCCATTAAATATTTATGAATATAAATATTTAAAGAATTTCTTATTCTAATGGGTCCGATTTGTCAAATTGAAAATTTTGACATTTCTCGACGTTTCAAGGTCCCTAGAGTCGAAATAAAAGATTTTTAGAAAGATGTCTGTGCGTGCGTGTGTACGTACGTTCGTACGTTCGCGACGTTTTTTTCGTCGCCCATAGCTCAAGAACCAGAAGAGATATCGACTTCAAATAAATTTTGTTATACAGATAATAAGGCAGAAAGATGCAGAAAGGGCTCTCAAGAAAATTGCGTGGGTGTTTTTTTAGCATAACAGTTTAAAAAAAAGGTGAAAATTTTGGTTAACCCTAAATATCTCATGAACCAATGACGCTAGAGACTTGAATTAAATTTTATACTATATATTGTAACGTTATACAAAACAAGTATATTCTTGGAAAAAAATCTAATTAGCGGTTTTTTATAAATAAAAAAAAAACTGAAAAAAAATGTTGTCACCTCGAAAATTTTACGACCAAACTATGATTTCATCTCCAAAACAATATTGTGCAACGAAGAATAATGTTTTTGACATCTGATAAAATGTTGAGAAAAATCTAATTGACAGTTTTTTTTATAAAAAATAAAAACCTAGAAAAACATTACTCAAAGTTGGTAAAAATTGAATTTCGACTCAAATATCTTTTCAAAAACTTGAGATTTAGGCCTCAATTTTATTTTATCTTATAAGCAATATTGTTTTCAACATTCTGAAAAATGTTGAGAAAAATAAAAAACCAAAAAAAAAAATTAAAAAAAGCTGGTAATAATTGATTTTGGACTCAAATTTCTTTTCAAAACATTGAGATATTGGCCTTAAGCTACTTTTATCTTTGAAAAAATATTGTTGTCAACATTCAGTAAAATTTTGAAAAAAATCGAATTGACAGTTTTTTTTACAAAAAATTAAAAACCGAAAAAAAAATTAACAAAAGTTGGTAAAAATTGATTTTCGACTCAAATATCTTTTCAAAAATTTGAAATAATAGCTTCCAACTAGTTCTTATAAAAAATATTGTTTTCAACATTATGAAAAATTTTGAGAAAAATCGAATTGACAGTTTTTTTTTTACAAAAAAATAAAAACCTAAAAAAATGTATAAAAGGTGGTAAAAATTGATTTTCGACTCAAAGATGTATCTTTTCAACTTTGAGATATTGGCTTTAAACTACTTTTATTTTTCAAAAAATATTGTTGTCAACATTCAGTAAAATTTTGAAAAAAATCGAATTGACAGTGTTTTAAAAAAAAATAAAAACTGAAAAAAAAATTTAACAAAAGTTGGTAAAAATTGGTTTTCTACTCAAATATCTTTTCAAAAATTTGAGATAATGGATTTTAACTAATTTTAACTTATAAGAAATATTGTTTTCAATAATAGGAAAAATTTTTAGAAAAATCGAATTGACAATTTTTTTACAAAAAATAAAAACCTAAAAAAAAACAATACTAAAACTTGGTTAAAAATTTACTTTCGACTCAAATAGCTTTTCAAAAATTAAAAATTATTGGCTTCAAACTTTTTTTATTTTACAGAAAATATTGTTTTCGATAATCAGTAATTTTTTTTAGGAAAATCCAATAGTCCGTTTTTTTCATAAAAAAATAAAATCTACAAAAAATAGTTTTTCAAGCAATCTTAGACAGAAAAAAAATATTTGTATGCAACGAAGAATATCGTTTTTACATTTATACGATTTTCTAGCGAAAAAATGGAAATTAAAAAAAAAAAAAAACATTACTAAATTGATCTATTGCCTCAGAACAATCCGATTGATTGATTCAATTAAAAATTTCTATTTTTTCATACAGACAAATCATCGTTTTTAAGGAGTTGAGTACCACATTTTAGTGACTTCCCTTCCGGGTTCGTCTGTTTTTTGCGATTTTTGGGTGGATAATTTTAATGAAACTGGATCTACTGAAGACAAACAGAGAAGTGGAAGACTCCTATCAGCCAGAACACCTGAAAATGTTGAGGCTTAAGTAACCTCATCGTTCTGCCAAGAAACATCAAAACGCCCTTGGTTTATCAGACCGATCAGTAAAACGAATTTCTCTTTTGGACCTTAAACTCCATCCATACAAAATAGCTTAAATTCAGGAATTGCTACCCAGGGACCAAAAAACTCGAATGAGAGCTTTCAAAGAATATTGGACACGATTCCGGCGGGTGCATTTTTGCTTACAAGCGACGAAGCTCAATTTCAATTGTGTGGAACTGTGAAAAAGCAAAGCATTCGATACTGCGCTTCTGAAAACCCCCACGAGATTCATCAAAGTCCTCTACACAATTTCACTGTTTGGTGTGCAGTTTCCCCTTTTGGTGTCATTGGCCCTTATTTTTTTTTCGAAGAGAGAGGCCAAACAGTGACATTCACTTCTGATCGCTATGTGACCATGTTGTGGGGCTTTTTTCAATCCAGACTCGCAGAGTTCAAGCGAAGAAGGCGAGGTTTGGCCCCCAAGGTCCTCCCATCTCACCTCCTGTGAATTTTTTTTGAAAGAACTTAAATAAATCGGTGCAATTCCACGGGGAATGACGTATCGAGATACACGAAGTTTTCGTTTCCTTCTTTAAGCCTATATCACCAACGAAGGCTGTCACATGCCAGAAGTTGACTATCATACAAAAATAGCCAACCTTATCGAATGTACTAAATATTAAAAATATTGAATTCGAGTAAATTTTCTTATTTTTGTTGAACTTTATTTCCGCCGGACCCTTTATGACAGACATTAAGTAACATTCAAACAGAACTTAAGTCTATTTTTCCATCTCACTTTTGAATAGGTCCCTTTTATGCCGTGTTAAAATAGGAAATGTTCCTATTATTTTGGACATAACTGTTGTCATGTAAATAGAACACAGAGAAAATATTATTATTATAATATTTTATAGGTATATGTCTTTGTATAAAATAAAACACACGCTTTTGGTTTCAGCAGCAATTTGGTGAAAATTCATTCGGTGAAGAGGCAAAACCTTAATTTTGACACGTTCAATGTGAAAAGGGATTAAGTTTTGTGTGATTTTTGGCGCAAAATATAGTCTTTTGTTTGTGGGTGGGAAGATTATTAAATCGTTTATGTGACACGATTTAACCATGCGTTAATCATGAGGACAAACAAGCCTAAATATAAAAACATAATGAAGGGGTTTTATTAAAATATTTTACACACATGAATTCCGTGACAGAAATTTTGAAAATTATATTTTTATTAAAATTTTAAATTATTTAATTATCAATAGTCACAACAAGAAAATATGTCGGCACATGGATATTTGTGCATGCTATCACCATACCATAATTTGACATACTTAAACCTTAATTAGTCACTTAAAAATTAAAGGACAATACGTTTTACATCATATCCCTTAGTTTTTTTTTAAGCGTTGTGAGATAATTGTGTTGAATTCGAATGTGGTGTGCGGTGATTGTAAGCACACTTAAATATTAAAAAGGATACACATTTAAATAAGAGTCATCATTTTATAAAAACTATTTGAATCAAGTTTG
This sequence comes from Eupeodes latifasciatus, assembly GCA_920104205.1. NCBI lineage: Eukaryota > Metazoa > Arthropoda > Insecta > Diptera > Syrphidae > Eupeodes > Eupeodes latifasciatus. Next base: position 69,447,757 of record OV049924.1, on the reverse strand, counting down.
TCAGAAGTTATATGTTTTTAGGGAAATACACAGCAATGAATAGTTACTTTACATAAAGATTAATGATTTAAGGTAATTGAGGGTACACTGTTGCGTATGTGGTACATTTTTCAAAAAGATGGATTTTATTAGGTTTCGCTAGATAATTATGAAAACGAAAATTGACAAAAATGTAATGGGCATGTTTAATATTAATATATTTTTACTTGCGACATATAGGAACTACATATATGGCAAGTTTTGCATTCGTGCCAAATTTCGAACTCGAGATTTTAATCAAACATGATATTACGATGGTAGAGAAGTCGAAAAAAGTGGGTCCCGCGATTCCGTCCGGTCTGTTTTGTCTGTCTGTCCACGCTCCTACAGCTTAAACCATTGGGTCGATTGAGTTCAAACTTAGGCGTTTTTTTCATTTTTTTTTTAAGACCACAACTAACAGTGGCCCCCATACAATTTTTTTGGTCAAAAAAACGAAAATTCGAATTTTCTCAAAAACAAACCGATAGATTTTTTTTAAATTTTCTCTAAAATTTTATTTTTAAACTTGGCTTCTTTTCATAAGAAAAACATATTTTTGTATTGCTCAGGAAAGGTACCGCTCATAGAACCGTTATTTTGTTTCTTAATTTTCTCAGCAACTTATCAACCGATTTCAATAATTTTTTTCTGAATAAGCTCTTATATTGCCTCAACAATATTTGATTATCAAAAGTGAAATTTTTTATTGTTTGGATTTTTAAAAAAATATTGATTTTTTTTTTCAAAATTCTATATCTCAAAAACGGGTCAATATTTTTTTACGAAATTCAAATGTAGAGTATATTTACAATCACTAAACAACTGCATACCAAAAATATTTTTAGAACAAAATTTAAAAATTTTATATATAAAAAATTAATTTAAAAAAAACCGCTCTAACGATTTTCAAAAAAAATTTTGAAAAATCAAGGGTTTTTTGATTTATAAAATGGCATCTAAATTTTTGAAGACAAACTTATTATTATTTATTTATTTATTTTTATCAATAACATATTAAAATATATTACAAATAATACATTTAAAAGCACTAGCCGCTAGACTATCGGCTCTTTGTATTGAAAGTATTATAATTTAAATTTAAGTAGTGTTAAAATATAATTAATCATTTGGATATTATCATAGTTAGGTTTATTTAATATTTCTAAGATATTTGTCTTAAGGTTGATTTTGTTTTTTATAACATTAGAGGAGAGAAGGCAGGAGCTGAGAAGGTGATCAATTGTGATGATGTTTTGGCAGGCACAAGTTGGGGGAGGGTCCTTTTTGAGGAGATACTCGTGAGTTATTGCGGTATGGCCCAGCCGAAGTCGAACAAAGTTGGAGATTTTTGACTTAGGTATATTTGTCGGGTATTTTGGATGTGATTTGCTTGGATTGATCTTAGAGTAATGGTGTTTGTATGCGTTCCACTCTTTTTGGTTGTTTTCGCTTATTTTCGAACGGATAAGGTTTATAAGATCACTCTCTGAGTACATGTCGAACGTATGAACCGGAGCCATGCGTGCGTTGTTAGCTGCTTTATCGGCTAGTTCGTTGCCTAGTATACCAACGTGTCCAGGAGTCCATATTAACTTTAGTTTATTGGTTTTTATAATTAGTATGTCTCGGATTTTTGAGATAATCATAGAGCTGTATGAAGGATTCAGAATAGCTTGTAGGACAGAAAGACTATCGGAGCATATTGCCCATTTGCCTGATACATTAGAATATTTTTTTATCGCTTCTAATATTGCTATAGCTTCTGCTGTAAAAATAGAAGTTATATTAGGCAGGATGCCTTGAACAGATATGTTGCCGTCTTTTGATATGACTGCAAATGTGGTGTTGTATTGATTTTTTGATCCGTCTGTAAACAACATTTTCCATTCAGATTTGGAAAGATTGGAGGAAATTTGGGTAAACATTTTTTTGTATATTTCGTCGTTGGTATTTTGTTTTTTAAATTCCGAGAGGGTGAGGAGGATTGATTCTGTGTTAAGAAGACTGGGTGGGTGTGATGGTGTATATTTTTGGTTACATCGATAGGGTATTTCCATTTGTTTCCCTGTTTCCAGTATGGTGTGGATAGTAGAACGGATTCGTCTGGGTCTTTTGTGTGATGTAGCCTGTTTGATATCTTTATCTATAACAGATCCTGTTAAAAAAGTTAATTTGGGTAAGAGCCTGGCGATGGCACTAGAGTGGCGTTCTTCAATTGTTGGAAGCCCAGCTTCAGCAAGAATATTTCTGATTGGGCTAGTTGGAAAGGCGTTGATACTTCTTCTTGCAGCTTGATGATAGGAAGGTTTGAAAATGTTTCGTGTTGTTTTTGGGGAGGATCCGTAGATGGAGAGAGCGTAATCAATCTTACTCAATACTAACATTTTAGTTATTTGACATAGAGAATTTATGTGTACATTGCTTTTGTTTGATGACAGATATTTGATTATATTGAGTCTAGCTGCTAGTGATTTTTTTAAATAAGTACAGTGGTCTTTCCAATTATATTTACTATTAAAGACTAAACCTAAAATACATAGACTATTAACATTTTCAATTTGTACATTATTAATTTCAAGATTAATATTAAAACAATTTTTTTTTCTACAAATATGAAGGATTTTACATTTGCTTAGAGATAATTTAGAGCCAGAAAGCGTTGACCATTCATTGATATCTTTTATTAAGTTTAAAAATAAGTTTTTGGTGAGTTCTTGAGCATTGTGTTTACAAAGGATATATGCATCATCTGCATAGACACAATGATCTAGATCTTTGTATTTAGAGATAATAGAATTTATTTCATCAAAAGCAATAGAAAATAAAATTACTGATAATGGTGATCCTTGGGGGATACCGTTGTCAAGTGGAAATGTTTTAGAAAAACAATTACTAATTTTTACCGAAAATTTTCTATTAGTTAAAAACGATTTAATGTAATTGAAAATATTTGGGCCGACACCCCATTGTCTTAATTTTTGCAAAACGAGGTGAATACCGATTCGGTCGAAGGCTTTTTCAAAATCAAGAGCCAAAACGGACACATGATTTCGAGCGGATAAAGCGTTAGAGATTACATAATCAAGATGAAGGAGGGCGTCCATACAACCTCTTTTAGGCTTAAATGAAACTTGTTTATTGCTTAAGACTTTTTTAAATTCAGTAAACCACAAGATTCGATTGGCAACAATTTTTTCAAGTACCTTAGAGATACAAGGCAGTAAAGATATTGGCCGATAGCTATCAATAATGTCGATATCTTTCTTTGGTTTTAAAATAGGAATGGTTGTAGCTGTTTTCCAGCTTTGTGGTATGACACCACTGTCAAATATTTTATTGTAAAGATTAAGGAGTCTAAGTTTAGTGAATTTTGGAAGGTTTTTGAGCATAGGGTATGGTAGTCTATCCCGACCAGGGGTCTTACCTTTGACTATACTCAAGCAACTTTCGAATTCAAGAGAAGTGATTTTGACTTCAATTCGTTTTGCTGCAGCGTTTTGAGCGGGTAGAACAGGTGATGTGAGATACTCGTTTTTGATTGCATTAAACTCTGATAAAAAATTTGAGTTTTTAGAATTACGAGACCATGTCTCAGCAAAAGCGTTTGATTGTTGTTCAGGGGTTGTGGCAAAGCTATTGTGCGTTTTTATTGTATTAGAGAAGGTGGTTTTGGAACTCCCTGTTAATGTACGAATGTTTTGCCATACTTGATTTATTGGGAAGTTGGGGTTAATCCTACTAGTGAACTCCTCAAAGGATTTTGTTTTACTCTCTCTCATAAGTTTTCTAAACCTAGCATTAGCTTTCTTGTATGCTAATAAGTTGACTTGGTTGGGGCTTTTTTTAAAAGACCGCCAGGTTCTGACCTTTACGGCTCTAAGCATAGCTAATTCTTTATTCCACCAAGGAACAGATCTTTTTTTAAGATCTGTAGGTGAAGTTTGAGGAATAGAATTGTTAGCAGCATTACGAATGGTTTTAATAATTTTTGCAGCTTCTTTGTTGACACAAGTGAAGTTAGGTTCAGGTGGAATGCTTTGGAAGCTGTTTTTGAACTGGTCCCAGTTAGCACGTTGGATGATATATCTTGGACTATGTACTTGAAGATTATGCTCTGAGTTAAGTTCAATAAATGTAAGGATTGGAAAGTGATCACTGCTATATAATTCTTTAAGTGCACACCAAGATGTTTTCGTTATTAAATCAGAGGTGCAGCATGTAATATCAATATGAGTTAGTGTGTTGTGTGTTGAAAAATGTGTAGGAGATCCGTCATTTAATAAAGACAAATTTGATTTGATAATAAAATCTTCAAAAATTGCTCCACGTTTAGTGGTTTTTGGAGATCCCCAAAGTTGGCTCCACGAATTAACATCCCCCATCAATATGAAAGGAGTATTTATTTGTTTTATAATGTTAACTAAATCTCTGTAAGCGAAATTTTGATCAGGGTGAATGTAAATACAGATAATTGTTAGTTTGATACTTGACAGAATTTCGACTGCTATTAAAAGTATATTAGAGTTGATTTGTAGTAATCTGTGGGGGATATTATTTTTAATAAGGATACCAACTCCCTGTTTGGATGTGTTGATGTGAGGGAAATTATTAAAATAAGCAATATATGGTTTAGGTAATAGGTATAAATGGAATTGTATTATAGGCGCAATGCGTCTCTTGTAAACAGATAACATCGGAATTGAATTCTTTTATCAGAAGGTTCAATTCGTCGTAGTTGTTAATGAAACCTTGGATGTTCCATTGCATGATTTTGAGTAGTGATGTATTTGTATTTGTATTTGTGAGATTGGGTATTTTGTTGAAGGTGGTATGGTGAGCTGGCCGATGCTTTCGACTGCGGAGGAGAGAGTAATCCCAACCTTGTGCGGATGGGCCCGCTTCCCCCTCCCCAGGCGAGAGCACCGGCTGAATTTTGGAGGTTGAAGGTTTGTCATTATATTTGTTCATTGTGTACAGTTTGGTGAGCAGTCATATCGACTGATTGATCTATAGATATTGGAGTTGATTTAGTTTCTTTTAATGTATTTAATTGGGAGAATTGGTTTGAGTTAGGAGAACTGGTTAGATTTTGATGATTGTGCTTTTGTAAATAATTGAGATTTGGAAGAGTTGGTTGATCATTATTAACAGAGGAGTTGGAAAGGGATATGGGAGAGTAATGAAGAGAATTCGATTTAAGAGCAATTTGTTCTGCGAGAGATAGCTTTTCAAAGAAGGATGTCGTAGTTTTCAGAGAATCAATATAAGATTGGTGAGGAGGAGAGAGAGATGAGTTATTTGGTATTTGATTAGGGATAGACTTTTGTTTTAAAGTAAGAGAAGTTTTTTCGAGTGGATTTTGTAGAGTAGGAGGAATAGATAGAGAGTTATTTGTTTTATCGGTAGAGTTTTGAGGTGAATTTGCGGGGGCAGATTGAGGATCGTTGGCTAATTGTTTAACTCTTTCTGCGAAAGCAATGTTAATAGACTTAACAAGTTCGGGGTTTTGTTGGTTGTAAGCACGCTTGGCTTCAGCCATACTACATTTTTTTGTGTTTTGATGATTAAGATGTTTTTGTTTTGGAGGTATTTAGGGCAAGTTTTTGAAGAGGCGGAGTGCTTATCTAAGCAGTTAGCGCACATAATCCGTGAGCATATGGATGGTTCGTGACATGGAGAATTGCAGTGTTCACAAATTTTTTGATCTTTTGAACAGCGTTTAGTCGTGTGGCCCAGTAATTGGCAATTACGGCATCTCATGGGAGAAGGAATGTACTCTTTTACCTTTGCTTTGTACCAACCGATCTCTACGGTTTGAGGGGCTTGGTATAAATCAAATGTGAAGAGCATTAAGCCTGTATGTTGGTATTTATTTGTATCAATTTTTTGAGAACTTATATACTTCACTTACTCCCTGATCTTTCATTTCGGCTACAATCTCAGCTTCGCTGACAGTAATTAGCCAAGGGGCATACACAATGCCTTTGGACGAGTTGAGTTGTTTGTGGAGAGAAACGATAACTGGGATTTGATTTGCAAGGTTTCTTATTTTCAGAAATCTGTCTGCGATTTGCTGATTTTTGACCAAAATAAGAATACTTCCATCTCTCAAGAAGGAAATATTTTCATAATAAGTGCTGATAGAATCAATAGATTTTCTTAGTATAAAAATACTCACAGTTGAAAGCGGAGTTTTTTGTGGGTCTTTAGCAGAAATAACAATAAATCGAGGATTTTTTGTATTTTGCTGTTGCGGCAATGCTGGGAATTCTTCGACACAATTTTTGTTTTTTTTTTTGCCCTAGGTTCTAGCGATGAGTTATCATACAAACCATCGTAGTAACCTGGGGGTTTCTTTTTAGAACCCGTCTCCGGGCCCATGCTTTAAGTTAAACCAAAATAGGGTTATGTTTTCCCACAAACAAAATTGAAAAGGAAAAGAAGAGAAAAAAAAATAGGAAATAATGATTTGAAAAAGGGAGACAACTGTGTTGTCAACTGAAGCACGAATCAACAAATGAAGACTTCTCTTAATCGATGTTCTCGCTTTGAAAGCTAGTCTACGACTGTGAAGACAAACTTATTTTTCAGGTAAAGTTTTGAATCTTAAAATAGTTTTTTTTTTTAAATTATTTTAACTGCATTAAATGTAATCCCTTCCCATCTCACCAGATCAAATCCTGTGCGTGAGCCCGAAAGAGCGCATTACATTGACAAAACTTTTATTATATTCAGCCCTATCATGAATTCCATCGTAATCGGAAATTTGTATGAATCCCGAAAAACTGTATCATGAAATCCGTTCGTAGTGGAAAATCTCATACAATTTTGCATTACGAACGGATTTCATGATACAGTTTTTCGGGATTCGTAAAAATTCCGACTACGATGGAATTCATGATAGGGCTGATTACTATCTTTTATCCAAATTAGATAATGCATTTGGTACATATGTATGTATTGTTTATAACTATAACTATTGTAAATACCAATTCATTTCCGGGATGAGTTGTCCTAGGATGAGTTGTGTCTTGGGATGAATCGCGCGGTTTTTTTGACAAATCGAATAGCATTTAAATCTTTGAAGACAAACTTGTTTTAAAGGTATAATTTTAAATCTTATATAGGTGCTTTTTTAAACAGACTCTTTGCATACAGGAGCAAGTTCGTGCGACCCAGTCGTGCATTTTATTTATATTAACATTAATTAATAATGTTTAAAGGGTCCTTTTATTTAAATATAATCACAAAAATATGTTCGTATATTTTCCATTTGCTTATACTTTTATGAGTAAAAGGTATAAGTCGCACGATAGTTTACTACTCATCCAAGGAAACTGGAAGATATTCCTCATGAAAAATTGTTTTTCCAATTAGCCGTTCGGGTTCGGCATAAGAACTACCTGGTTCTCTATGAACTGCAGCACCACATTTTTATTCCATTTTTTGAAGGCCATCAACTTCTATTTTCAAAAAAAAAAAGCCTTTTATTTTGTTTTATTTAAAGGTGTACTGTGGCGTATGAGTACTTTTTTGTTCTTCAAAAATAATTCTATTAGTAAGATTTTTGACGTACTGAATATTTTTTTTTTATTTCACGAAAGAAGTTAAATTAATAAATTCTTAAAATTTGTTTACCAAAAACAAAGAAGTTACCTTTTCGTTTAGATAAAACCACACATTTTTAAGGCGCATTCTTAAAGAAAAAAACGTTTGTTTTTTGAAGTTCAATCTCTTTTTTTGTTCATCGTTATGTAGCGCTCGCTGTTGACGGTGATCGCCTCACTAACGTCGCTTTCAAAAAAAAAACAGACCAATTACTCCGCCGGCCCAAAATCCACACCAAACGGTAACTTTTCCAAAAATGCGCCTCGTCAATAAAGGTGATTTTTGGCCAAAATTGAGGTCCTCTTCCAAACGATTCGAAGCCCAGTCAGCGAACAAATGGCGTTGTCTTTGGTCATGAACTTTGGGCTTCTGGGTCAGTTGGATCTTGTACGGGTGTAGACCCAAGTCCCGACGCGAAATTCGCCATGTTCAAAAGGCCGAGTTCTTGTGCACGGCGAGGAATAGATGTTCTCGGCCAATCTTGCGTTTCTTGAACGTACGGGTTTTGGCTGATTGTTTTTTCAATCGGTCGTCTCAAATTTGGCCACCTAACGTTGAAGAGTCGACTGTGAAGGGCCACAACGTCTACCGTAAAATTACTGAATATCGAAAACAATATTTTCTGTGAAATAAAATAAGTTTGAAGCCAATATTTTTAATTTTTGGAAAGCTATTTGAGTCGAAAGTACATTTTTACCAAGTTTTAGTATTGTATTTTATTTAGGTTTTTATTTTTTGTAAAAAAAACTGTCAATTCGATTTTTCTCAAAATTTTATCGAGTGTTGAAAACAATATTTCATATAAGTTAAAATTAATTAGAAGCCATTATCTCAAATTTTTGAAAAGATATTTTAGTCAAAAATCAATTTTAACCAACTTTTGTTAGTTTTTTTTTAGGTTTTTAATTTATTGTACAAAAACTGTCAATTCGATTTTTTTAAAAATTTTACTGAATATTGACAGCAATATTTTTTGAAAGATTAAAGTAGTTTAAAGCCAATATCTCAAAGTTTTAAAAAGATATTTGAGTCGAAAATAAATTTTTACCAACTTTTATAATTTTCATTTTTTAGGTTTTTATTTTTTGTAAAAAAAACTGTCAATTCGATTTTTCTCAAAATTTTTCCTAATGTGGAAAACAATATTTCTTATAAGTTAAAATTAGTTAGAAGCCATTATCTCAAATTTTTGAAAACATATTTGAGTTGAAAATCAATTTGTACAAACTTTTGTTAAATTTTTTTTTCGGTTTTTAATTTTTTGTAAAAAAACTGTCAATTCGTTTTTTTTTCAAAATTTTACTGAATGTTTACAACAATATTTTTTGATAAAATAAAAGTAGTTTTATGCCAAAATCTTAAAGTTTTGGAAAGATATTTGAGTCGAAATTCAATTTTTCCCAATTTTAAGTAATGTTTTTTTAGGTTTTTATTTTTTATAAAAAAAACTGTCAATTAGATTTTTCTCAAAATTTTATCAGATGTCAAAAACATTATTCTTCGTTGCACAAAATTGTTTTGGAGATGAAATAATAGTTTGGTCTTAAAATTTTCGAGGTGACAAATTTTTTTTTCAGTTTTTTTGATTTATAAAAAAAAACCGTTAATTAGATTTTTTTCCAAGAATATACTTGTTTTGTATTACGATTATAATATTACAACACATAATATAGTGTAGATGAGTCTCTAGCGTCATTGGTTCCTGAGATATTTAGGGTTAACCAAAATTTTCACCTTTTTTTTAAACTGCTATGGTAAAAAAAACACCCACGCAATTTTCTTGAGAGTCCTTTCTGCATCTTTCTGCCTTATTATCTGTATAACAAAATTTATTTGAAGTCGATGTCTCTTCTGGTTATTGAGCTATGGGCGACGAAAAAAACGTCGCGAACGTACGAACGTACGTACACACGCACGCACAGACATCTTTCTAAAAATCTTTTATTTCGACTCTAGGGACCTTGAAACGTCGAGAAATGTCAAAATTTTCAATTCGACAAATCGGACCCATTACAATAACTTCCTATGGGAAGTTAATAATCAATCGTGTAATTTGCCATGATGATTTGGCATAAACAACTAAATAATAAACAAAAGATTTGACAGATGACACCAAAACAAAATGGCCGCCACACGGTGCCAAAATCTACCCGCGCCAATCGAAAAACCCCTTAAATACCTTTTCATTAGATTTCACAAAGTCCATTTTGGTATTGAGCCTAATTTACACTATCATAAGTGTAATTTTCCTCCTAAAAGAAAGTACTTTTGAAGGTCTACAGGCACCTGTTGCTCTAAAATACTATACCCAAGTTGTTGGTTCATAATTTTATCAGGAAAGTCCTTATAAAATATAACCGCCTTTTTAAGAGTGTCACAGAATTTATTACATATTTTTCGAAATACGTTACGGCAATCAAATCCAAGAAAACTGATTTCATGTGAAGAATAATGCAACATATTCCTTCGAAAATCAATCACCTACAAATAATATCACACCTTTTTATCGACTGCCACAAAGTTATAAAATAAGTTAAGTTAAGTTCTACTTTACCCCACTCAAGTCACTGGTTTCAATAAATTGTTGTTAAAAAGCCATGATAAAAGCTCTTATATAGGTGAACTATCATTAAAGTCTCACATTAATCTATGCACTAATTCAATGATAATAATATTTTTGTCCTTCTTCAAGAATTCCAAAATGTATCAAAAGCACGCATATCAAATACTATCAAACTACCAATACTTTTACCCCTTTCGCGCTAATTAATGGCAAGGTGGATGGGGTGGATGTGTATGTCGGCTCGGTGGATAAGTTTCAATCAGCTTGAGGCTTGAACGGAAAGTCGTATTCGCGTGACATGAATGAATATTTTTTAAAGAGAGTCAACACTTAACTTGATGATTTTTATCAGAAATTGCTATTTAAAAGGATTTTTTCTTCGCTACATTCGCTAAATTATGATCACGGCCGGTGGTGGAGAGAATGATAAAACAAATATTGGTCTTAGAGAAAGGATTAAAAAGGGGATTTAATAGTTCTAAAGGGTTAGATTTAGTTTGTGATTTAGCTAACCGACTTGTTATTCGTTTTAGCTGATAAGTATTAAATAAAAGTATCACGGCGGCGGCGATAAAAACCAACACGCAGTCATAACAAACCGGCAATATTGTTTTAAGCAACCATCTTCAGATAGTTTCGCCTTATTACCATAAATAAAAACCAGTAAAGTGTGTATTTTCTTTTTTTCTTGTTGTCCTTGGCTGCGAAAAAGGATATCCTTCCCAAAAATAAAGTCAATACACTAGTACAAGAAGAAAGGACAAACGAAAAAACAACGCAGCGGCGCGGCGGCGCGGTCGGGCGGGCTGTGTAGAAAAATGATAAAAATTTCACATCGGGATTCGAGATCGGGACTCGGGAGGATGAAAATATAGATGATGGGTACATCATTGGCAATATTGTCAGAGCACCATGAACGGTAATGGTATTTTGTATTATAGTCATTTATCTTTTTATTAATATTTTATAGCTATACGGATAGCAAAAGAAAACAAAAAAGGAGATGACGAAAAAATGGATTTCCATAACGCAAAGGAAATGGATTACCAATTGCCGGGATATAAAGAAAAGATGTCGTTGTGACTATTATTCATTATGAGCTACTAGTGTTTTTTGTTGCTGTTATTTTCTGTTGTTGTTGTTTTTGTTGTTGTTGAAAAGGCATTATGTCAGAACAATTTTTCATTAGGAGTTGACGGCTTTGGCAGTGGTATATAATATGGTCATGGGTGGTGGTGGATGAGGTGGCGTGAAGACAAATTTCTTGGATCTTTTAGTCAATACAAAAAACATACATTGCGAGGGTTTTTTGAATGAATCTTATCGAAGCTTTACATTTTTATGACAAATAGGTTTTATTAAAATTAAGTATATATATGACTTTGGGACTTCACCAAAAAGTTGATGGGGAGTTGGTTTTGCTAACGATTATTTGTTTGCTCCCAATAAGTCATTTGTTTAAGCGGAGGAATATAGGAAATAGGTTCTAGTATTTGTTTCTAAAAAGAACGTATGTCTTATGTACTTTATGTACTTAGTTAAAATAGAAAACAAATGGTCTGATTTTGATTCAATAGAGTTTCATGTTATAAATTTCTATTTTTTTAGTATAGTTTCGATTCACTTATGAGTAATTTTGTGGTTCGTTTTGTTTTTTAAAACGCTTGTGGTGAGTACCTAATCTTTGCATAGAAATCGAAAAATACTCTAATTTGTAAGAGTTAACTGCAGTTAGAGTGTGTTTAAAATGAATACGTTTTAAAATATATAAATAACCCCTAATGACAAATTTAATAAAGGTAAACTTCATTTAATGCAGTTACTTATGGTGTATATTGAAGTTTTTTAGAACCGCTATGTATCTAAAAAATGTATTGTTTTCTATAATTTGTCCATTAAAGTAAAAGTTTAAAATTTAGTAAAGCAAAGTAAGATAAATGTTTTCCTTTCAATGCACTTTTGTATGCCAATGACTTGAAGAAAAAAGAGGCTGGGATCCGACCCGCACTGATAACTTTCCATTGGTATTCGCTAAAAATGTTCAAACGTAATTTTTGTAACAAGTCAATGTTGTATATAGGCATATCCACAGTATTTTTAACTTTAATGTTACCACAGTATATTAAGCCTTAGAAATGAAATAGGCACTTTCTAAGTGGATAGATTTTTGTATCATGACTTATTTCAATTATGTAATCTACTTGTGACTTGATTGGATAACAATTTTTAATTAAAATTAATAGTAAATAGGCTTAAATATTGCAAATTTCAAGCGTACCAGATGCAAATTTATTAAGTTTTATTAACAAAAAACATTTCAACGACCTTTGAAACAACTTAACATCATTAATATATAATTAATTATAATATATCTACACTGATAGAAAAACCTCGAAAGAAAGGTGTGCTACCATTTAAAAAATAGTAAAAAGCAATTAAATTAGACGTTTTTACAAACATTAAAATCTGATCCTTGTCTCTATATACGGGCGGGTCAATAATTCCGTGACTTTTGGAATAAAACACAGATTTTTTGATAAAAAAATAATTTTATTTTTCAACGTAGTCTCTCTTGAGCTCTATATACTTTGTTCAACGCTTCTCCAATTTTTTTATCCCTTCCAAAAAAAATGATTTGTCGAGGTCCTCAAGAGATGACTTCGTCATTAGAGTCAAATCTTTTTCCACCAAGCCATTTCTTCAGGTTTAGGAACAAGGAGTAGTCGCTCGAAGCCAAATCTGGAGAATAGGGTGGATGAGGGAGCAATTCATAGCCGAATTCATGGATTTTTGCCATGGCAACTGCACATGTGTGCACCCTTGCATTGTGAGCAAACGCGGCACCCATCTTGCGGAAAGCTTTCTCATGCCCAAGTGATCATTCAAAATTGAAACCACTGAGCCATGCGAGATCCCTTCGGCTTCCACAATCTCTCGCACTTTCAATCTTCGGTCGGCCAACACCATATCGTGAATTTTTTCGATTGTTTCGGGTGTAGAGACCTCAACTGGGCGTCCAGGACGTTCGGCATCTTCAGTGCTTGTACGGCCACAACGAAATTCAGTAAAGCACTTTTTTACCATTGAAAGCGATGGCGCAGAGTCCCCATAGTATTTATCAAGCTTAGCCTTGGTCTCGGTAATGGTTTTTTTTCGCAAGAAATAATGCTTAATAAACACACGAAATTCACTTTTTTCCATTTTCTCCTCAAATTAGTGAGTAGTCTGATAAAAATAGCTGTCAAACACAAACTAACTGACGCAGCAAGTTTAAATTTTGACAGGAGTCAACTGACAGACGCCTGTTGACAGGAGCAGTATTGCTGTTTCAGTAAAGAGGTCAGAAATTCAAAAAGTCACGGACTTATTGACCCGCCCGTAACTTTCTCAACGATCGATTCTGGTAGTATTTTATAGGCTTAAATTATTCTCTATTAATCAATAAATCAATTAAAATTTAATTGGATCGTGTGCCTCTATTTAAAAATGAATAATGAAATTTTAAAATTTAAAATTGAAAACGTGATTGGTATAAAATGTTTTGTAATATGTGACTTTTTTAGCGGCACAACTATCGATAAGATCTTACAGCAAAATAAATGATTGTGAATGATAATTTTACGAATAATCGATAGTAAAAAAAAGCTGTTGATCTAAATTTTGAAATTTCAAAGTTTGTACGACAGCACAAAATCAAAATTTATTATGAAATGAGGGTTTTTTATTGAATGATTTTCATTAGTCTAACGTCCCGAATATTACGTGACGGATATTCTTTTAACACTTACCCTTATTAACGATGTTTCAAAATGAATCACGCAAGCATTTTCTTGTTATTTAGCTGATAAACAATCAAGAAAATGTTTATTTATAGATGTGCCTCAAAATAAAAAAAAGAGGCTGGGATGCGACCCACATTGTTAACTTCCCATCCTGTCTGTCGATTTGTCTTGCTTAAAAATTTGTCTATATGTATCAATTTTTACCAAATTTGCGTACTTTTTTTTGCAGGTTTTATTTTTTTTATGGAAAACGGATTGTTGGATTTTAATAAAAAAATTACTGAATATCGAAAACAATATTTTCTGTGAAATAAAATAAGTTTGAAGCCAATATTTGTAATTTTTGAAAAGCTATTTGAGTCGAAAGTAAAATTTTACGAAGTTTTAGTATTGTTTTTTTTAGGTTTTTATTTTTTTGTAAGAAAAAACTGTCAATTCGATTTTTCTCAAAATTTTATCAAATGTTGAAAACAATAAATCTTATAAGTTAAAATTAGTAAGAAGCCATTATCTCAAATTTTTGAAAAGATATCTGAGTCGAAAATCAATTTTTACCAACTTTTGTTAAATTTTGTTTAGGTTTTTAATTTTTTGTACAAAAACTGTCAATTCGACTTCTTTAAAAATTTTATTGAATGTTGACAACAATATTTTTTGGAAGTTTAAAGTAGTTTAAAGCCAATATCTAAAAGTTTTGAAAAGATATTTGAGTCGAAAATCAATTTTTACCAACTTTTATTAATTTTTTTTAGGTTTTTATTTTTTGTTAAAAAAACTGTCAATTCGATTTTTCTCAAAATTTTTTCTAATGTTGAAAACAATATTTCTTATAATAATAAGTTGGAAGCCTTTATCTCAAGTTTTTGAAAAGATATTTGAGTCGAAAATCAAATTTTGTTTAGGTTTTTATTTTTTTTTTAAACTGTCAATTAGATTTTTCTCAAAATCTTATCAGATGTCAAAAACATTATTTTTCGTTGCACAAAATTGTTTTGGAAATGAAATCATATTTTAGTCGTAAAATTTTCGAGGTGACAAATTTTTTTGTTCAGTTTTTTTGGATTTATAAAAAAAACCGTTAATTGGATTTTTTTCTAAAAATAGGTATAATTGTTTTGTATCACGTTACAATATATAATAGAAAATTTTATTCAAGTCTCTAGCGTCATTGGTTCATGGGATATTTGGGTTTCGCTCGTACCACTAAAAATATCGTTGCTGTAAGTGAAAGTGATGCCGAAGACCCGAATGTGTCAATTCATCGTCGTTCTCGGGAATTAGGACTGTCTTACAGCACATTATGGCATATTTTGCATTTGGATCTATATTCATATAAAGTCCAGCTCACACAACAACTAAAGCCAGCTGACCATTCACAACGTCGTCGTAGATACGTCGAATGGGTGCTTGGACAACAGGCGCTAGCTGGACGGGCGGCGATTTTTCAAACTAAATTTTCTTCAACGACGAAGTACATTTCTCAATCGCTGGGTATGTTAATAAACAAAATTGTCATATTTGGGGTTCTGAGAATCCTCAAGTAATTGAAGATAGGCCATTACATCCACAAAAAGTCACTGTTTGATGCGCTCTCTAGCCCGGAGGTGTGATTGGACCTTACTTCTTCGAAAACAACGGTGGAACTCGGAGCGTTATGGTCATATGATAACCGACTTTTTTGCCTGCTTTTGAACAATACGACTTGGAGAAAATGTGGTTTCAATAAGGTGGTGCGCAATACCACACAACTCTAGCGAATATGGATATGGCTGTATTGGAAGAGACAGTTTCTGGTCGCATAATTTCTCGTGGTCGCGATACCAATTGGCCACCAAGATGATGCGATTTGGACCCCTGGACTTTTTTTGTGTGGCTACACGAAAGACCGTGTTTATGCAGCTAAACCTTTAACTCTTGAACACTTAAAAACCAACATTCGTCAAGTATTGGCTGAGATACCCCC
This sequence comes from Eupeodes latifasciatus, assembly GCA_920104205.1. Classification (NCBI taxonomy): domain Eukaryota; kingdom Metazoa; phylum Arthropoda; class Insecta; order Diptera; family Syrphidae; genus Eupeodes; species Eupeodes latifasciatus. Next base: position 69,431,820 of record OV049924.1, on the reverse strand, counting down.
TATTATGTGTCAAAAAGTGGTCGAAAATTAACATAAAAGAATCGATGCTTCCAACAATTTACGTTTACTTTTAAAACCGCAAAATGGATAACCCTGTATAAGAGGAAATTGAAAGAGTAGATATGCAATCTAGTTTTTAAGTTTAAGATGTTTTCTGTGGAGATGTATTCAAGGAGTTAAATCAATAAATTTTTACAAAACACAAACAACAATATTTCTATGGAATTAAACAACTTGGACGCAGTTTTTTCTTTTTTTTTGTCAAGATATTTAATTAAAAATTTAATTTTTAGTACTTTTTAATATTTTTTTGTTGGTAATAGCTTTTTTAATTTTCTAAATTCGAAAATCGAGTTTTTACCAGTTCTAAGTTGTTTTTTTGCAGGTTTTCGTTTGTAAAAAAAATGTCAATCAATTTCCTCTGAAAAATTAAAAAATGCCAACAGCAATATTTTGGCATAATAGTCGAAAATCATTTTTTACCAAATTTTTTTTTTTTAGATTTTGAAAAAATAAGTTAGCTTAATTTATACTTAAAAATAATACGATGTTGATATCACGTCACATTGTTTAATATACATTTCACATTCTATGAGTTGACGACAAAAAAGTTCCGTTATTTGAAAACTTTTCTAAGGCATGTCAAAACAAAGGTCTCGAGGTACAGAATGAAGACCACAAAGTCTGTTTACCTCTACCCGTGACGAAGATAGCAAAAATTTAACTCAAAGGAAAGAACAAATCGAATCTAGTGCGGTCGTTTGCAAACATTTCATACTTTGCATGTAGATAGATCGTGGATAGCTTATAGCAAGTCAAACGGACAAAAGTTTGGACTGCACTAAAGTGGTGACAGAAGTGTTCAAAGATGTGAAAAAATCAGCCAAGTGCAGTCATTTGCAAAACATTAAGACAACTGCCATTTGATTTCAGACGGTTTTACGTATCTAAAATAAAAAAACAGAAGTTTATTCTTTGACGAGCCCCTTAAAATGTTGACTAAAATTGTCAAATTTTCTCAAAAAAAAACTTTTGCAAATGAAATGATTGCAAGTGACTGCACTAGGGACGATTTTTTCGTACCTTTGAGTGCAATTTTTGAAATCTTCGTCAGGGGTACCTTTCTTTTGATATGCCTTAGAAAAGTTTGCAAATGACTGCACTTTTTTGTCACCCAGCTCTAGTGTATGAATTAAAGTCGATAGACTTATGAGATATTTGGACTCAACTTAAATGTTCACCTTTTTTTTTACTTGCGACGTATGAAAACTTTATGGCAAGTATTGAATTCGTAAAAAAATTCGAACACGAGATTTTAATTAAACATGAAATTAAGTAAAGAAGAAAGTTAGAAAAGTTCCATTCCGTCCGTCTGTTTTTCTATCTTTCCTCGCCCATACAGTCCAAACCATTGGGTCGATTGAGTTCAAATTTGGAATTTAAGGTTTTAAGCCGATTCTCGTAAGGCGTTTCAAAATTTGATATCTTAAAAATGGGTCACCAATTTTTTACGAATAGGAAATGTAAAACGTATATTAAGAAGCTTTTAATAACTGGATACTAAAAATATTTTTAAACTCAAATTAAAAATTGTGTATATACAAAATTATATTAATAAAAATAAATGCTCCATTGATTTTCAAATAAAAATTTTGAAAAATTAAAGTTTTTTTGAGAAATCTATCTATTTTACTATTGTACTATCAAACTATTTTACATTTTTAAATCTTAAAATATAGGAAATATTTTTAAACAGAATCTTTGGATACAGGAGCAAGCTCGTGCGACCTAGTTGTGCAATTTATTATTAATTGCTGTTGTAAAAAAATAGTCCCTGAATTTTTTTGAATCTTATGATGTTAAACAATATTTGTTTGAAGTCGATATCTCCACTGGTTCTTGAGATATGGCCGTCGAAAAATTGTATTTCGAAAGTACGAATGTACATAGGCACAAGATCATATACAGATTTAGATTGTAGGGACCTTAAAATGTCGAGAAATGTCAAAATTTTCAATTCGACAAGTCGTACCGATTACAATAACTTCACATGGAAAGTTAAAAATCGATTAAAAGTAAAAATTTCAATGAGCTCCGAATTTAAGAGATCACTTTAATTTTGTTGTTTTCAAGTACATCGTTTGAATTTAGCTTATTACGAGTATAATAGATTTAAGAAAACCACAAAAGAAATATTCTTTGTTTTGCACTTTGTTATATTTTGACAACTGGTAATTATATCACTGAAACATACCAAAACCAAAAGTATTACATATTTTATTAGCGGACATTTTTTACCAAATTTCGAGAAATTAAAATTTTATCTTTTCAAATAAAAAAAAAACAATACTGTTTAAAGTTTCTTTGCAGGTAATTCCTTCATCAATATATTTTTTTTATTTCAAAACAAATTTTTTAAAAATTGACAAAATCATATTCGCGATTCATGCGACATGTCAAACGCAGTATCTTTTGTTCCGAAAAATACTTTGCTGAACTTTTATCCGGATTGATGGGTTGACCCAAAGGTAATTTGAGTCTATAAATCGGAGTGGTCAAATCGATTTCTGACGTTGTCACTGATATCTTCATTTGATGAACTGCAACCGTTTCTTCTGGTAATTTAATTTCAATTATCATGTCTTCACAGCTGCTAGTAGCACAGGTTTTATTGCCCATCTTTAATTTAAAAAGAATTGTATAAAATACAATTTTGATAAATCAATCAAAATAAGACTTTTACCTGAAGAAAAACATCTTCAGTTCCAACTGATTGCTTATAACTGATGGAATATTCTGGTCTTTTTCGTGTTTCTAAAATCTCAGTGTCTTCTTTTTCTTGTTTATCAAGCCATTCATCAATGTTAGTATTTTTCTTGGTGGATTCTGTTTCTGGAACAGGTATATTTCTGGGATTCTTAGTTTTTAATGATGTTTGTTTCTTTGGGCCGAAATGAGAAGGTCCTTTATATAAAAAACAACAATTTTAATAAACTTTTCAAAATGGCTTTTCATTTTCAGTAAACTTACCCAAGTTCCTAGTTTTATTTTGATTATTATCATCTTCAGAATCAGAACTTGATTCATCGTTTGGTTGAAGAAGTTTTTTGAGCAACAAAATACTATCTCCGCTATCAAATAAAGACATTTTACACAGTTTTTGAATTCGTTCAGTTTTGTTCAGAGTATATTTTCGAATATTATTGATCAAACATTACGAATGGATGAAGTTTATCCCATGGCAACATTGATAAACAAATTTATTTCAAAATAGGTAACCTTTCGATATTTGGAAATGCAAACTTTAAGATTACATTGGAAAGAAAATTATGTATACAATTTTTGAACGCCTGCGTCGTGATGGTTATTTTATAAATGGTGTGTAAGAATTCAATCCTTTGATTTTATTTATTTTAAAAATCATTGATTATTTAACATTAAAATATTGTAATAATCTTACCGCAGTAAATTGAATGCAATCATTTCAAATTTCGTGCATTTACTTGTACAAAAATTGCAATCTATGTATTTTAAATGCACATGTTTTTTATAAACACAGAAAGTTTTAAATGGGAAAAGTTGGGTCACTGAGTTTTAACCTGTCAAAAATTACCCGCACCACGCAATTTGTCTTGTCATCCATTTGACAGTAAGCATAAAACTTTGACAGATTATTCAAACCTGTACCTCATTTAATCTAAATTATATTTTATCGCTAGTCAACGCCAATGAGCTTAAACCGATTGAATTGACCACTTGTAGGACAATCCTGGCCCAGTTATAGCTTTTAACGTTAAATGTGAACCACATCTAAACGTCAAGTTGTTTTTTCTGCATTTAATTTGACATTTCTCAATTTCGGATTAATTCAATTTGAAAAATTTAAAGACACAAAAATCGAGCAACGCGTTAAAGTTATTCAGGGTTATTATGAAAATGGGCGTTTAAATCAAAATGCATAACGTGCACTTTGTCATTTTTTCGGTTAATTTAACCGTCCAATTGTGCATACAATCGGAAAAATCGTCCAAAAATTTGAGGAAATAGGGTCTGATGCTCGTACTGCAGAAAATATTGCTGCTATTCGCGATAGTGTGGCTGAAGAGCCGTCTACCTCAACTCGTCGCCCGTGTCCAACAACTGCACCTCTCACGCTCTTCGGTAATGTTCATGATTTTTCAACAGCGACGCTATAAAGGTAGAGCGACAGGGAATGCAAACGACGCCAATTTTTTTGCCGCTATTTTGACATTTCTCTTCAGTAAGGTTGGCCATTTTATGATGAAAAGAAAACGAGCCTACAAGGAGTCGAAATCATTAAAATTTACTACCGAAATTCGAAGTCTGTGGCCTCAACGTTAAGAGCGCTACGTCCAATTTATGGTCATCATAATCGTCCTAGCAGATCAACAATTGAGCGTTTAGTGGACAAATTTGAATCCACAGAAACAGCACAAAATGTTTCCGTGCCAGTGAGACAATGAAGTGCCCGTAGTGTCGAGAATATTGCTGCCGCTGTGGCTTCAGTTGCAGAAAGCCCAAATGTGTCTCTCACACGTCGTTCTCAAGAGTTGACCACCAGAAGCGTCGTATGTTCGTGAATTGGGCTGAGCAACAACTTGAAAATGATTCGGATTTCCATCGAAAAATCATCTCCAGCGATGAGGCTTATTGGGCCGTACTTCTTCAGTGATAATCGAGACCGGCACGTTACTGTGAATGGTGATCGCTACTGTTCAATGATAACTAAATATTTTTGGCCCCAATTGGATAATATAGACTTGGAGGACATGTGGTTCCAACAGGACGGGCGGTGCCGCAAGCCACACAGCGAATGCCACAATCAATTTATTGGAAACCAAGTTTGGAGAAGGTGTTATCTCACGAAATGGTCCAGTCACTTGGCCGCCTCGATCGCGATTTGCCGCCGCGCCGTTAGACTATTTACTGTGGGGCCTGTGATGGCCATGTAAAAGAAATTCAGTTCCATACATAATGGCATCGAACGTACTTTCAAAGGAATAAAGAATTTCATTGATATCCCAAACCGTTTTTGATTTATTTAAGAAAACTTTTGTAGCGCTCTTATTGAAAACCCCGATATAATAATGCATGCAGACTTGCATTTACACGCTTACAAAGGGCAATTGACTCAAAAACTAAAACCCCAGAATAGTGGCAAAAAATGTCAACAGTGGATGGATGGATCGATAGAGGCCCATTTTCACCTCAGTGGATTCGTCAATAAGCATAATGACAAGAATGGTAATCCAAGAGTGATTAACGAAAAACCAACGTACCTACAATAGTGACTGTTTGGGGCGGTTTATGGGCGGGCGGTATCATCGGCCCGTATTTTATTCCAAAATGAGGCCACAGGCAGTTATTGCGTAAGGAGCAAACACCTTACGTGAGATGATAACGAAATGGCCTGAATTAGAAGATGGATGTCGAAAATATGTGTCTCTTTTGAACTACAAATTCAATGGCCGTGTTATCTCACGTGGTGGAGATGTCAATTGGCCGCCAAGATCATGTGGTTTGGCACCGTTGGACTTCTTTTTTTGGGTTTTTTTTTGAAAGAAAAGGTGTACGCCAATAATCCAGCAACAATTTAAGAGCTTAAGGATGAGATAATTCGACACATTAATGGCATAATAGAACCTCAATTATGCCTCAACGTCAACGAAAATTTGGACCATCGAATGGAGGTGTGCCGCCGCAGTTACGGTGGCCATTTGGACGACGTTTTATTCCATATACATATAATTGAAACATACCAATATTATCATAATGGAAAGAAATGACAGTAATTTCTTAAACAATTTGTGTTTTATTCAAAATTAACATCGGCCCTTAAAATGTACCCACCCTTTATATCAGATGGTCCAAGTCCATCACTAGACTTAAGCTATTGCTGCTTCACAAAAGGCGAAAAGCCTCTCTTTTACAAGACAATAATAAAAATATAGCATTTCAAGACAAAAACAAAAGAGACTTAGACCGGGACTAGATTGAAATAAGTAGACCGAGAAGAGATAGTCCATTTTGGTTTTGACGAAAATCAAAATCTAGCCTTCTTTCCGTGGAACTCGTTTCGTTATCCGGCTTTACAATGTTGACATTCTTTTAGGTTCACTATATTTGCCGTACTGACAAAAAACTCATTTGTTTTGAAATGTCCATCATAGGCGTGTGTCCGTATTCTTCGAAAGGCTAAGTACTTTAACAGACTAAAGTCAATCCCATGTCAAACAATTTTATACACTTTTCTTTTGTAAAACACAAAAAAAAACAAATTATATTGCTTCCAATTGAGCAATCAAAATCTGAAAACAAACACAAAAATGCATTCAGACTTTATTAACTGAAAGCATATTCATCTAAAGCTTCCTACAATTTCATATACTCCTGCCAAATAGTATCTACCTACGTTAATAAAGTACTCGTACACATTTTGTGAAAATTGAAAATTCACTTTATAGCTCTTTGGGTTTACATATATGCGACTGCGACTATGACTGTGACTGTAACTGTGACTCTGACTGTGTAATTAATTAAAATTTACAGGCTCTGTTGTGTATAGGTGTGTTTCATAAAGGATGAGTGTAGTTATTTGGTAAATATCCTTGTTGTCTCACATTTTGATGAATTCCGTTTCGAAGAATGGATTTAGCATTTAACATTGAATGCAGAAATGAATTTACCGGCGTCGTTCTTGTCCTCGACATCGTCGTAGTCGTAGTCGTAGTCCTTATTCGGCATTGGCATGGCAATTCGGTCTTGTTTTATGCTACAACACAGTCAACAGCCCACCGGCACTTGAGGATTGCGAACTGTTTGTTTGTTTGTTTTGTTTACACACTTTCTACTCATATGCTTCAATTTACGCTTTCTCTCCGCCTAAAATAGGAGTACACATCAGGCTTGCCAGATTGGGATATTGTTTTTCAAAAACTCCCGACAACAATTTCCAAATGACAGCCAAATCATAGTTAGACAATAAATAACTCAAACCTAATGTTGAGGTATTTTGTTGCTTGTTTTAACACTTTCTATTATTATTAGGCTACTTTGTAGTACCCGTGGCGTGATGGTAAGTACGTTGGACTGTCATGCCAGAAGTCTTGGGTTCAAACCTTGCCTGTGTCATCTAAAGTTTTTTTCACGGGCACTGCCTCTTTCGAGGAATTGACAAATCCTCCAAGAGAAATTCTTGTCATGAAAAGTGCTTTCTCAAATTAGCCTTCAGAACCGGCTTAAAACTTTAGGTCTCCTGAATCCGTGACAAGATAACTTGCACACAGGAATGGTTGAGAGTTGTAAATCATTAAGCCCTTCTTCAAGTTATTTTTTGGAATACTTTTTCCGCTCCGATGTTTGCAGCAAATATTATCGAAATTGAGCTTTTTAGATAGTTCAAGACCCTGGTAACCCTGGTATGCATAGACATGATACACAAGATACACATAGATATATGAAAGTGTGTGTATTGTATATCTACCTAAACTCTTGGTTGTTGTTTTGTTTTTTTTGTTGTTGTTGTTGAAAGAAATTGTTATTTGCAAATCATTTTGTTTCGGATGTCAAAAGTCTTGTTTTCGAAATTTCAAGAACCAACATAGAAAATAATGGAAGTATTTAGTCAGATCTTTAGATAGATTCATCCGGAGCATGTATCGTAGTAATATTTGATCTATCATGCACGAGAATAAGTGAGCTATAAGGCATCTCATCAAAGTGAAAGAGTTATAAATTATAAATGAAGTTGTTTTAATGTTTTTCTTTTTAATTTTTTTGTTGTAAGCAAAATCAGTATTTTTTAAAATTTAAATTAAATTTGAAAACAAAGATAAACTTAAATGTTTACCACTCAGTAGACTGATTATTATGAGAAAATTAAATTGCAAGTATTGCTCATTTTGGTCCAACTTCAACATCGTCTTGTCACCGAGACATCCATTGTTTTGACAATTCTCATTTTAAGTTGTTCAATCAAATTAATTTGAGTTTAAATAATTTAAGACAGAGACTTTTGTTGATAAGATACGTTCTAAGTTTGACCTTCAAAAATATGAAAATTACTTAAATGATTCAATCACTTGTTGAAAAAAACACACTTATTAAAATGACAACTAAAAGTTAGCAGACAGAATTTGAAGTTTGGAGGTATGTACATATGTCGTTTCATCATTGGTCATTATGTGGCAATCAAATGTGGATAATAAAGGGCTGTTCAGTAAGAGGTTTTATTTTTGAAAAGCCAGCTATTTTGGTAGCTGTCACTTTTGAAGTTGTCATCATTTGACATTTTACTTAAAGAGCTTACGTAATTATTAAAAATTGAACAGTAAATGCTTGAACAACACATTGATATTGTTAAAACTCGTCAAAAAAAACGCAAAACCTTTGTATATTAATTAATATACAAAAGCAAAACTTAAGCACTTTTAAGTATTAGTGGAACACTTTTTTGGGAGGAAATAGAAAAAGTGGTTTTAAAATTTGATCTGTTTAGACAAGTAAGTGATGAGAACAATTGAAACCGTGTGCCTTGCTCAAGAACAACTTAAAATGCTGATTGACGATTTTTAGTTGATCTTTAGAATTAGACATTCCATAAACGAAATTGCACCATATCTTGTATACTGACTTAGGTCATTTAAAGTATAGATAACACAAGCTGTCAGATAAGTAGCAACGTCCTAATTGTGACCTTTAAATGTATCAAAATGATCCGGTTTTCAATCGAAAAAATCATTGTGGAGTCAGAGGCGAAGGAAATAAGCAGAATTTGGATGATTGTTCTTCTTGTTTTGTGTGATTTAAAGGTTTGAAGTGTGATTTTATTGAGTTTAAGACAGAATCCCAAAAACCCAAAATTCCGAAAATCTAAAATCCCAAAAAGGTAAACCCAGGGTCCTAAAATTCCTAGATACAGAAAAAAAAATTTAAATAAAATTCCGAAAAATTTTTGAAAATAAAAAATATGCGCACATTTTTTAATTTATATAATTCTACGTGATTTTTTGTTTTGAATTATTAGTGTATGATGTTTTTTTTTTGGACCAGAGTATGCACATTAATTGTAATACAAATTTTAAATTAAATTAAGCTTTTCGTAAAAATGAATTTTATTGAAGTTAAGAACAAACATCATATTTTCAAATTACGTTATTCCATTCCCTTTAAACTCAGTAACTAGTGACCATCAAAATACAAAATAGTTGCAATTCAATATAAATCATTGACATTTTTATCTGAATTGTATAGGTGAAGTAATTTTCAATTTCAATACTTACCCATTTCCGTTCGCTTTTAGTTTCAGCTTAGTTAGAAAATTCAAATTTCACATAGATACTGTCTATTTTTGGTCCAAATAGCAAAAATGTGAAAACAAAATTATTAGAACCGCTTCTAGTTTTGTATTTGTATTTTTACACCAAACCCAAAACCCGGTTTTCGCGAAATAATTTTGGCTTTGGCCAAAAACGTACATAGCAAACTCAAGTTATCCCATACATTAGTCGTAAACTATACATTTGAGTAAACAACAAGTTTTATAAAAAACATGTCGAAAACGAGTAGCAAAATTCAAAGATGAATTAAACAAATAAACCTTTCGAAACAATCAAATGTAGATAAAAGAGCTAAAATTTCACTTCGATATTATAATTTTTGTCCACAACCCCGAGGGTTTGAACTTAAAAAAGAGGCTGGGATGCGACCCACACTGACAACTTTCCATCCCGTCTATCGATTTGTCTTGCTTAAAAGTTTGTCTATATGTATCAACTTTTACCAAATTTGCGTACTATTTTTTGTAAATTTTATTTTTTATGAAAAAACGGACTGTTGGATTTTAATAAAAAAATTACGGAATATCGAAAACAATATTTTCTGTGAAATAAAATAAGTTTGAAGCCAATATTTGTAATTTTTGAAAAGCTATTTCAGTCAAAAGTAAATTTTTACCAAGTTTTAGTATTGTTTTTTTTTTTTAGGTTTTTATTTTTTGTAAAAAAACTGTCATTTCGATTTTTCTCAAAATTTTTCCTAATGTTGCAAACAATATTTCTTATAAGTTAAAATTAGTTAGAAGCCATTATCTCAGATTTTTGAAAAGATATTTGAATTAAAAATCAATTTTTAACAATTTTTGTTAATTTTTTTTTTTTGGTTTTTAATTCTTTGTAAAAAAACTGTCAATTCGATTTTTTTTTAATTTTACTGAATGTTGACAACAATATTTTTTAAAAGATTAAAGTAGTTTAAAACCAATATCTCAAAGTTTTGAAAAGATATTTGAGTCGAAAATCAATTTTTACCAACTTTTAAAAATGTTTTTTTTGGGTTTTTATTTTTTGTAAAAAAAACTATCAATTCGATTTTTCTCACGTTTTTCAGAATGTTGAAAACAATATTTTTTATAAGATACAACAAGTTTGAAGCCTTAATCTCAAGTTTTTGAAAAGATATTTAAGTCGAAATTCAATTTTTACCAACTTTGAGTAATGTTTTTTTTTAGATTTTTATTTTTTATAAAAAAACTGTAAAATCGATTTTTCTCAAAATTTTATCAGATGTCAAAAACATTATTCTTTGTTCCACAAAATTGTTTTGGAGATGAAATCATGTTTTAGTCGTAAAATTTTCGAGGTGACAAATTTTTTTCTTCAGTTTTTTTGATTTATAAAAAAACCGTTAATTGGATTTTTTTCTAAAAATATAATTGTTTTGTATCACGTTACAATATATAATATAAAATTTAATTCAAGTCTCTAGCGTCATTGGTTCATGAGATATTTAGGGTTAACCAAAATGTTCACCTTTTTTTTAAACTGCTATGGTAAAAAAACCACCCAGGCAATTTTCTTGAGAGCCCTTTCTGCATCTTTCTGCCTTATTATCTGTATACCTAACAAAATTTATTTGAAGTCGATATCTCTTCTGGTTCTTGGGCTATGGACGACGAAAAAACGTCGCGAACGTTCGGTCGTACGGACGTACGGACGTACGGACGTACGAACGTACGTGCACACGCACACACAGATATCTTTCTAAAAATCTTTTATTTCGACTTTAGGGACCTTGAAACATCGAGAAATGTCCAAATTTTCAATTTGACAAATCGGACAAATTACAATAACTTCCTATGGGAAGTTAATAAACCTAGATTTTGTCGAGGAGAACAGTCGTCCCTCAGGTAAAGTTTTAAATAAATAAAAAAAACACAACATTACAATATGTACATATATGTTCATATCTATTTTTCGTTTTTGGGTTCTGGGGACTCCAGCAGGTACTCTTCAGCCCAATACTAAGATGATACTCAATCCATGGAATTTGAAGAACACATAAAAATGTTTAATGCAAATTTTTGAAAAAAAAATCACTGTGAAATGTTGGTATTTTCACTTTTAGGGATTTTAGAATTTCTGGATTTTGTATTTTTGGGATTTTTGATTTTGGTGATTTTGGATTTTGGGTTTTCGGTATTATCCGCCTCCCGATTTGATCTTACTTCTTCGAAAATGAGACTGGAAAATTTCATGAAGTTAATATGGTGCAACCTCAGCCGTGGAGGCATTGTTAATGACATACTATTTAATATTTATTAAAAAATATTCGTTTTTAATTGATGTCTGTCTAATTAAATTTTGTGTTCGTAAAATATTTCAACTTCTGTTAATTAAAACGTCGAGAAATTTCAAAATGCTCAAATTGACTTATAATAATTCCCGGTGAGATGTTACTAAAGCATCCAAAGCATATTCCAATATCAAAAAGAACCAAAAGCCAAAAATTTTGAATCGTTGTCAATCACCTAAGTTTAAAGTCGCCAAATCCTATTTTGTAGTAATAAATTTAGCCTATATTGTGGTAATAAATATATTAAATTTGTACCATTTTATCCACACTTACTTACTTATTTCAGATGGTCCTACAGTCCAGGGTGGATCTGGGCTTCAACCAACATGCGTCTTCAGCCAGCTCGGTCCCTATAGCTAGCTGCCTCCAGTTTCGCACGCCAAGTTGGTTGAGGTCCTCTCCCACATGCGTATGCCACCTGAGCTGCGATTTTGCTTTACTGCACCGTAACTTGGGATTAGATTCGAAGACCTTCTGGGCTGGAGCTTTGATTTCGCTCTACATCACCCAGCCATCTAAGTCGTTGGACTTTTATTATTTTAACAGTTAGTCGTTGTATCTTCACCTCCACACTCCATCTTTGCAGACGGACCTAAAATCACCTGAAGAATTTTTTTTAGAAGCATCCTAAGACGCTTTCATATTTCTTTCACAGGCTGGTCCAAGCCTTAGCGCCATAAATGAGAACCAGTATGATTAGTGTCTTATAGATGGTGATTTTAGATGCTCTAGAGACGACTTTACTACTTAATTACCTTCTAATTCCAAAGATGCAGCGATTTGCAAAAGTTATTCTTTGTTTGATGTGTCTTCGCTCGTGTCGTTGCCTAAATTAATAGCGGTGCCTAGGTTGACAAAATAATTAACAACCTCAAAGTTATAGCTGTAAATGGTGACGTTTTGTCGAAGACGTCGTAGTTTAATGTCCTTTTTTAATGATAGCATATACTTGGTTTTGCCTGATTTAACCACTAAACCCCTCTTCTCCGCTTCCGTCTCTATGCTTCAAAACCACCCACTGATATTACCCTTTGATCTTCCAATTATATCAATAGCATCGGCGGCGTAACCGAGTAATTGGATGGATCTTAGGAAGATTGTGCCTCAAGAGTTTTGCACAATTATTTCCAGAACGATGTTGAAGAAGTCGCATATGACAGTGCATCACCTTGCCTAAAACCTTTTTTGACATCAAATGCATCGGAGATATCTTTTCCGACCTTTATAGGGAAGCGTGCATTCACCATCGTCATTCTGCACAAACTGGATAAGCTTGACAACGATGCCAAAACTAGACATTGCTCTGTCAAGCTCTACCCTATAGATGCTGTTATATGCGGATTTAAAATCGATAAAGCGATGGTGGGTATCGATTTGAAGTTCCTGTTTTTTTTCTAAGATCTGCCGTAATGTGAATATTTTGTCAATGGTACCCCTTCCTGGTTTGAAACCACACTGATCATTTGAACTTTAAAGCGTATTTTTTGAGTAAAAATAAAGAAAAAGAAAGTCTACTTGCGAAACTGTACCGTTTTGAACGAAAATCACACTACTTTTACACACTTTCCCTAGGTAAAATAGGTATCACGTAACAAAATTGAAAAAATTAATCACACAAAAAGAACAAATTTAAGATTTTGGCATTCCAACTAGAGAATGGTTCACAATTCTTTGCCGTTTTCTTGTTTTCTCGAAAAATCCTTATTTTATTAACTTCCCATAGGAAGTTATTGTAATGGGTCCGATTTGTCGAATTGAAAATTTTGACATTTCTCGACGTTTCAAGGTCCCTAGAGTCGAAATAAAAGATTTTTAGAAAGATGTCTGTGCGTGCGTGTACGTACGTTCGTACGTCTGTACGTTCGCGACGTTTTTTCGTCTTCCATAGCTCAAATTTTGTTATACAGATAATAAGGCAGAAAGATGCAGAAAGGGCTCTCAAGAAAATTGCGTGGGTGGTTTTTTTACCATAGCAGTTTAAAAAAAAGGTGAAAATTTTGATTAACCCTAAATTAAATTTTATATAATATACTGTAACGTGATACAAAACAAGTATATTTTTGGAAAAAAATCCAATTAAAGGTTTTTTTATAAATCAAAAAACCTGAAAATAATTGTCACCTCGAAAATTTTACGATTTATGATTTCATCTTCAAAACAATTTTGTTCAACGAAGAATAATGTTTTGACATATGATAAAATTTTCCAAAAAATTCAATTGACAGTTTTTTTATATAAAATAGAAACCTAAAAAAAACATTACTCAAAATTGGTAAAAACTGATTTTCGACTCAAATATCTTTTCAAAAATTTAAGATTAAGGCTTCAAACTTATTTTATCTTATAAGAAATATTGTTTTCAATATTAGAAAAAATTTTGAAAAAAATCGAATTGACAGTTTTTTTACTAAAAATAAAAACCAAAAAAAAAATTTATAAAAGTTGGTAAAAATTGATTTTCGACTCAAATATCTTTTCAAAACTTTGAGATATTGGCTTTAAACTACTTTTATCTTTTAAAACATATTGTTGTCAACATTCAATATAATTTTGAAAAAAAATCGAATTGACAGTTTTTGTACAAAAAATTAAAAACCTAAAAAAAATAAACAAAAGTTGGTAAAAATTGTTTTTCCACGTAAATATCATTTCCAAAATTTGAGATTATGGCTTTAAACTAATTTTATCTTATAAAATTTATTGTTTTCAATATTCAGAACAATTTTGAGAAAAATCGAATTGACAATTTTCTTACAAAAAATAAAAACCTAAAAAAAAATGTATAAAAGGTGGTAAAAATTGATTTTCGACGTAAATATCTTTTTAAAAATTTGAGACATTGGCTTCAAACTAATTTTATATTATAAGAAATATTGTTTTCAACATTCGATAAAATTTTGAGAAAAATCGAGTTAACAGTTTTTTTTACAAAAAATAGAAACCTAAAAAAAAACAATACTAAAACTTGGTAAAAATTTACTTTCGACTCAAATAGCTGTTCAAAAATTACAAATATTGGCTTCAAACTTATTTTATTTCACAAAAAATATTGTTTTCGATATTCAGTAATTTTTTTATAAAAATCTAACAGTCCGTTTTTTTATAAAAAATTAAAACCTACAAAATATAGTACGCAAATTTGGTAAAAATTGATACATATAGACAAACTTTTAAGCAAGGCAAATCGACAGACGGGATGGGATTATCAGTGTGGCTCGCATCCCAGCCTCTTTTTTTTCTATAAAACAAGGCGTTTGCACCTCTTTACAATTTTTTTTAACCACAGGTTGTGATACAAATCATGCAGCTCTCTGGTGTGTCCGTTTTGTTGTTTTCTGCTTAGTGGACCTACTTAGTTTATAGAATGGCAGAAGATTGCATTATTGGACTCCTCTTTTTAAAAATAACACGATTTATATTAATCCGGATATTAATCGACTTTTCGCTGCCAAAGGTCTACAACATTGATACATCAGTTGTTCCAAAAAAAAAACGAGCGTAGGGCTGTAGTCGCAAGCGAAGTGGCTAGGTCCTCATGTTAAACACGACAGATAAATAGTAAGTGTTTTAATTTGAAGTCAAAACTAAAGTTCTGTTCCCACTTGAGGTGAAAAATATTTTCATTCGAAAAATATCTTGTGAAATTACTATACTTATGTACTTTTTTTAACGGGAAACAAAACAAAAGATGATTTTATTGTTGAACGGTGATTATAACACTAAACAAAAATAAATCAGTGTTTTTTCCATCTAAAAAAAAAGAAACTTATTTTTTTTTATTTTTTATCATCCATCCACCTTCACACTTTATTATTTGTTATCTTATAATGTTTCATAATTCTCGAAGTAACTAATTTATTTATGATTAATATCACGTATTAAGTTCAAAGACTTTGGTGACACACAAATAATAGCCATAAACTTCTTGTTCTTCTGTTATTTTTGTTTGTACTTACTATTTTTTATGACTTTTATAACCTCTGAAAAGTAAAGTTTATCCTTGGATGATTAATACTATACAACTGGGAATTTTTTGCCAGAGTTAGGTAGTGCGGTAGATGCCGTTATAAACATCGTATGTATAGGAGACGCATATCGGTATCAAAAAGATCATAAAGAAGTAGTTTGTTGTTCATGTGTTTTTCTTTTTTGATGGTGGCAGAACGACTTCCGGCAGAGAAGACGACACAGAGGAGCATATTATAAGCGAAGTACGGTAGGTATAACGGTACGTTTACGTACATATATACTTTCCAATTTTGTTGGAATAAATTGCTTAAGGCGTTAACATGTGAAAATGACAAAATACTATACACAAAAGAACGAGTGGGAGATTCTTTATTAGCTATAGGACGGGAGTGGGAGTTTGAGGGTTGGTTTTGGAGCTTGGATAGAGCATAATGTTGAAGCCAATAAAAAGGGATTTGTAGGAAAAAATATAATGTGCTATGTATCTTTGTAAAAACATACATATGTATGTATGTATATTTACTTTGACAAAAAACGAAAACGGTTTTTGGGAGAGTTATACTCTATACTCGCTTACATAGCTTTTTAAAGAACGAAGAAGTTTTTTTATTTTGTATATCTCTTGAGCTTAAGAGTAAACAAAAGTTGATGAACTGATGTAGTCAACTTTTATCAATATACCTAATGAAAAATTAAGTTAAACAAAATAAAAAAGTTAATGTTACCAGTCTGAATTTATATAAAGAGTGATTCATTTCTTGATTTCAAGTTGGTAGCTCTGTCATTTGAACCTTGTCAAACTCAGCTGTTATTTGAAGCGTCATAATAATAGTTGAATATTTGCCACTTACGATAATGGATCGCTTATTAATCGAACAACGCGGTCAAATTATAAAGAATTACAACAAAAGTGTTGAGCTAAACGTAGCTACTGTTTGCGCACTATAGTCGGCATAATAGATCGACTTCTCATAAGATCGATACTATTGTGAAGAAACATTAATAAAATGAAAGTGCTACTAATGTTGTGCAAGCTAAGTCAAAAAGATTGCTATTGCATTTACAAGTGTTGCTGATAATCCGAATTTATCGATTTTTCAGTGTTCGCAGAAACTGAACGTGTGATAACCGATTGTTTTTAGTTAGTAGTTGAAGATTTTGACTTGAAAAATATATAGTTCGAAAAAGACGGAGCAATAAGCCACAAAAAATAAATTGTGGCTTTATTGCGTAAGAAGTTTTTATGTGGAGATGTGTTTATGTAAATAACGGGTTATCCATTTTGCGGTTTCAAAAGTATAGGGCTGGACCTGGAATTCGACATCTGCCAAAATAAGTTGCTAAACCAATTTTTTTTTTCAGTTGAAAGTGTGAGATTTACGAGAATTGATCGCTTAATTATCACACAACGCATACAAATTGTTAAAACCTACTACAAAAATTGTGATTCTGCCACAGCCACATATCGTGCTTTAAGAGGGGATTATGGTTTACATAATCGTCTAACTACGCAAGCAATTGGCAAAATTGTAAAGAAATTTGAAGAGACTAAATTGGTTACAGATATTGTAAGGCTTGTGCATCATCGTTTCGCTCGTACCACTGAAAATATCGCTGCTGTAAGTTAAAGTGAAATGTGTCGATTCCTCATCGTTCTCAGGATTTAGGACTGTCTAACGGCACATTATAGCGTATTTTGCTTTTGGATTTACACCTACCAGCTTACATAACAACTGAAGCCAGCTAACCATTCACAACGTCGTCGTAGACACGTCGAATGGGTGCTTGAACAACAGGAGGCGGTGGACGGCGATTTTTCGAACAATATTTTCTTCAGCGATGAAGAACATTTCTCACTCGGTGGGTATGTTAATAAACAAAATTGTCGTATTTTGTGTTCTGAGAATAGTCAAGTAATTGAAGAGAGGCCATTACAATTACATCCACAAAAAGTCACTGTATCGTAGCCCAGCTTACCTTTTATTAAAAAAACCTTCCGAATTAAAAAGAATAAAAACACAATGATTTTTAGAGTGGAAAAATATATAAAAAAAACCACTATCCATCTTTATTCCATTAAAACCTGCGACCGTCCTTCTTGCAAGTTATATTAAGACTAAAAAACTCAAAACCATGCAACGTTTAATAGCTTTCGTTCGCAGAACGAACGCCTTACCTTCGTTAAGTTATTTACTATATATTTTTATATAAGTTTTATTCTTTCTATTTATTTCTGGAACCATCGACTGCTGAGGTTGTAAATCTCATGCAGTTCGATACAGTCCCGGCGAAAACCTACGGTTTTCCTACTCTTTCTCTTTTTATTCTATGTGAATACCCTACTTTACATAATCTTAGATATACATATACATATAAATATTATTGTTGTAATCCTATTATTCTTCCTCCATCGGAATCATGCAAATCTTTTGCACCGGCCTTGTCAGTTGATTGGTCGCTGTTTGAATAATAACGCTTCGTACCAAACCATCCCTGCTTGGAATAAGTTGTGAAATCCTACCCATTGCCCATGCAAAAGGTGGGAAGTTTTCACACTTATATGATGCATAGCTGACCTATCCTGAGACCATATTTCTCCCTGCACCATTTCTTCCTTTCATATAGAGTAGAAAGATATTCTTCTTTCCACCTAGCCCAAAAATGCTCGAGCATCGTCTTCCGCTCTCTCCACAGCCTTAGCCCCTTCGTGTCTGGTAGCTCATTGGTCGCAAATGGCAATGGTAGCACAAGTGGTTCCCCTACCAGAAAGTGTCCCTACGTTAACGCCTGCAAGTCGTTCGGGTCGTCACTCAACGGATGTAGCGGCCTTGAATTCAAAATTGCTTCTATACCTGTAAGTAGAGTTAGAAATTGTTCTTATGCTAGTACCTTCATGCCTACGATCCTTGTCAAATGATATTTCATTGACTTCACCGCAGCTTCATAGATGCCACCTTGGTGCGCCGCAGGTGTCATAAATTTCCATTCTGTACCTTTAAAATATAAATGTTCAAAAGTTTCCTTCACGAGCCAACGCTCTTTAGCCTTCCGTAATTCCTTCGCTGCACCAACAAAGGCTGTGCCATTGTCACTATATAATCTTTGACACCTTCCCCTGCGCGCAATGAACCTTTCGTAACATGCAATGAAAGCATACGATGTAAGGTCCGAGACCAAATCAATATGCACTGCCCTAGTTTTGAGACAGACAAAGACAGAAACCCAACATTTCTGCTTTATAATTTGCTCTCCTGTCCTATTTATCATTTTTATATCGAAAGGACCTGCATAATCTACCCCTGTGTGCAAAAAAGCCTTTCCTGCAGTTACCCTCTCTGAGGGTAAGTCAGACATCAATTGCATTTCAAAGCAATGGTTGTATCTCACACAAACCACACACTTGTGCAAGAAATTCCTTAGCTCACTCCTAACCTTCGGTATCCAGAATCTCTGGCGTAAGTATTGCATCATAACTTGCACCCCGCCATGTTTTGTGGCTCTATGAGCACTATCCATAATCAACCAAGCTAACCGCGAACCACACGGTACGATAGCAGGATGTCTTCTTTCATATTCCATCTCTGCTCTTTCCAACCTTCCTCCGACCCTGAAGATCTTTTTTCCATCCAAAATCGGTTTTAACGATTGGATCCTGCTCTTTTCAGAAAGACATTTGTCTTTCCCTATGCAAGAAATCTCCTTCCCATAATATTTTTCCTGTTCCTTCTTTAGTAGATAATCAATTGCTCCAATCTTCTCCTCAGAAGATGGTTGATACACTACTCCTGCGCAATCTTTCCTGTCTACCTTCTTTTCTAGTTGCCGTCGAGAGTATCTCGGTTTTCCTTCATCCCGCTTCCGTTTCTCTATCTTTGCTCTAGTAGCATGGATAAATCGGAATGTAAAACTTATTATATTAAGTGCCTTTTCCAAAGAGGATGCATACTCAATTATTGGAATACCTTGTCCTGACCCTTTCACGTGTATAGATAATGGTTCTGTAAACCTCATTATCATGTGTACCTTCATTTCATCCCTCCCCCCATCTGAAACATTTGGCACAAACTTTTCAGATGACCAGGATGATCGCTGCTTTGAAAGCCACTCTGGACCATGCAGCCACAGATTGTTGTCGATCAACAAATGTGGTCGAACGCCCCTGCTCAAAAGATCTGCTGGGTTCTCCTTCGTACCAACAAGCCTCCATCTTTTGACTTCCGTATTAGTCTGTATGGATGCAACCCGATTTGCCACAAATGTTTTTAAATCGCATGGCAATTTATTAATCCAATGTAATGTGACCAGCGAATCCGTCCAGAGATTATACTCCGCATCTTTCCATTCCATTGATTTTATAACCTCTACTACTAACCGTCCTAGAAGCTCAGCCGCTGCTAGCTCCAATCTTGGAATGGTTATTGTCTTAAGAGGTGCGACACGCGTTTTTGCTGTCAAAAGACTAGTTGAAAATTTTCCGTTCGGACCTATCGTCCTCACGTAAATCACTGCTCCGTATGCTCTTTCTGATGCATCTGAAAAACCATGTATTTCCTTCCTTATACCTTCCGCTGTTCCTATCCATCTATCAATCTTAACCTTTTCTAAGAATTTTATTTCCTTCCATACATCTTCCCATCTGTTTTCTATTTCCTTCGGTAATCTCTCATCCCAGTCGACGTTTAGTCGCCATATATCTTGAATAAGAATTTTTCCTACTATCGTTACGGGTGCTATAAATCCATTAGGATCATAAAGCTGAGCCACGCAACTTACTATCTTCCTTTTTGTCATTGCCTGCTCAGTCACTGTTGTTTTCACCACAAATGTGAACTGATCCTTTTCTAATAGCCATTTAATGCCTAATATTGAAGACTTCTCATCATCTTCAAACAAAATTGATTCCTGTTCTTCATAATTCATATTTCTTACTAACGCTTTGGAATTCGATTTCCATTTCCTGAGCTCAAACCCTGCACCCTTCAATACTTGATCGATGTCTTTCGATAACTCGATCGCTTTTTGTTCAGAATCAGCACCTGTAGTGCAGTCATTCATATAGAAATCCTCAATTATAGCTCTGGCTGCATCGGGAAACTCATGTTCTGCATCTTTCGCACATTGTATCAATGCTCGAACAGCATTATGTGCTGAAGACGTCATGCCATAGGTGACTACAGTGAGGCAATATTCCCTCAACCTGTCATTGGGATTTTCCCTCCAAAAAATTCTTTGCAAGTCCCATTGTTCTCTTGCAACCTTCACCATGCGGAACATCATCTTGATGTCTGCACTTATTGCTACTCGATGCCTTCTGAAGCGCATCAGAATCGCATGTAGATACTTTTGTAACTTTTCACCTAACATTTGCACTTCGTTAAGCGAAATACCCTTCATTGTCCTGCAGCTAGCGTCGAATACGACTCTGAACTTCTTCGCAACACAGTGGTGCGGTATGTGGTATATTATTCTGCTGTGAGTCACACCAGTCACTGGTGTCATGTGACCCATCCTTTCATATTCCCTCATGAAATCAACATATTTTTGTTTTATTCCTAAATCATTCTGTAATTTCCTTTCCAAAGCTAAAAACCTTCGTTTTGCTATAAGTTCTGAGCTACCAATCTCCCTGCTGATTCTTTTAAAGGAATTGTGACAATAAATCTACCAGAACCATCACGTGAATACGTATTGATGAAATTCTATTCTACCTGTTCTTGCTCCTGTGATCTGTTTGATAACAATTCAATGTCATCCAACTGCCACAATCGTTTGAGGGATTCATGCAGTTGGTTATTATCTATTGCTATAATATTCAACCCCTGCTCTGTATTGCGTATTGCTTTCCCTTCAAATTCTCCTAAAACAACCTTCCCAAACAGCGTTTCAATGTACAATACTCTACTTGCCTGTCTGTCTAAAATGGACAGAAAAGATGCCGCCGCAAACCTGCAACCTAGCAACAGGTCCACAGGACCAGCCTTCCAAAACTCAGGTTCAGCCAACGGCCGCCCTACAATATCCATCTTCGGCATTTCCAAATCGTGTGTAGGCACAACTGGTTGCCATTTACTATCCTACGGTAGTATATAAAACTCTTGCTCTATTGCGTCCTGCGAGTAAAACCATGGGCTTACCTTGAGCGTAGTTTTATATTTAATGTGAAAGGGTTCACCTTCCACTCCAATCAACCTGCGTGTAACTGCTGTTTTGCTTAACGATAACCTATTTTGTAACTGATGGCTTATTAGATTGGGCTGTGCACCTGTGTCTATAAGTGCACGTATAGGACCATATTTTCTGCCATCTAGTTCGACCCTCACCTGAGCCGTTGGCATCAGAGAAAATCTTCCCTCTAAACTACAATTAAAAGAATTAGAATTAGTTTTGATTTTACCTTTAATGACATTATTTCTTTTAAAATCATTCCAAGAATCAACCTCGTCTGGTTCTGAGAAATCGTCCATCAAACTTGCTCCCTTTTTTCACCATCCGAGCGCGGCCGTTTTGCAGGCCATGGCGCTAGTCAATCAGCCTTCTTTTTCATATCTACCTGTGGTACATTTTTCCTTTTCCTGCTATCCTGTACGTTTAAGACTGTGGCCTCAGCCTTACCAAGCACCTTCATTGGGCACAACACGCTGTTATGCGCTGGCCTACCTGGACATTTCAGACAAGGCCCCTGAAAGCAATCACGTGCAACGTGTCCCGTCTTCAGGAAATTTGGGCATAACTGCTTTTCATGGACGAAGTTCTGCCTTGCCCTTAGATTTAGGGCATTAAAGTGCGGACAACACCACAATAGATGTTCCATTGACCTGCATAAATGGCACGGCCGTTTTTTGACATCTGCTTGCTTCTGCTTGCTGCTTGGGGTGACCATGTTGCCCCGTCTGCTTAGGTCTACCTTTGGCACCTGCTGAACAACCTCCTTTCTTCTGTTGTCCATTGCACTTCCGAGCGCTTCAGCCCACTTGCCCAGGAACAGACAGAATTCTTTCGCAGTCGGCAACTCTGTTGTGCGCGATTTTTCCCATCTGCAAGCTGTCTGCTGGTCCAGCTTCTCATGAATAATGATCATGTCCCAATTATCTACACCTTGCGCTGCCAGCTGCCTCATTGTTTCATGACAGGTGTTTGCCATCCTTTGAAGCTCCGTTGCCTTCGGGGTACCTTCGAGCATGGGCAGTCGAAAGAACTGCCTCAAAAGCTCCCTGCATGTAGCATATTTCTTATTATACACCTCTTCCATCCGCTTCCATGCTTCATAATAGTTTTGGTCAGAGAGCTGCCAGTATGCCAGAGAGCTGCGAGTATCCCTTCGCTTAATTGCATTTGCTGCCATGCTTCCTTCAGTGCCTCGAGTCTTACCTCGAGCTCTTCCAGCGATGACTCCTGAAATCCATCCATTTTTGTATATGACAGCATCCTGCTCACCGTGTGCCTGCCTTTTTCGAATAAATACTCATGATTTGCACCTTCCATTTTACTCGGTGTTTTTTTTTTTCCTAAAAAAAGAGTGATAAGTATGTTACCTTGTACATAAACGATATCGTCTCAATCCGATTGCAGTAGGTACTTAAAAAAAATAAAAATATATTTCCCACTATGCAAATCGTCTGAGTTTTCTTAGGTGTCGTGCTACTATTTGTGCCGTTGCTGTTGCTTGTTATTATTTATTTTGTTTGTATTTGTTACCCCTAATGGAAAAGAAATTGGCGATCACAGAAGTACTCCGCAGTAGGTACTAAAAAAATATATTTCCCAGTATACGGATTTCTGTGATTGCCCTACAATAAAATATCAATTTTGTTGACGATTACCCCTACCTACATAAACCAAAACAAAACAGATTCGTCTGTATTTATTTTTCATCTCCTTAGCCTGAAAGTTGTGTGTTTTTATTAGAATTCCTAATTTTTATTTTACCTTTTTTATTAACCTCCAATCTCACCGGCTATAATTGGTTCAAAATAAAATTTTAATTTATTCAACCCCTTCTCTCATCTTATTTCCTGCTCTTTATTATGGCAACTCGTACTACTGTACTTTGAGTTCCACCGGCTTTATATACCTTCTCTTCATTTCCACTCAGCCACACGTCTGCAGCTGAGTGCCTGCTTTTCCCTCCAAAATATACACTAGGTATATACTACGCTCAACAATGTGTACATGCACCGTATTTTTCATTCCCTCGCACATGCGCACACACAGCGCTAGTCTACCTAACCATATACACACTATACACAATCTACTTGGCGTCTGGCGAAGGAGAAGAGAAGAAACTAAGAACAAATAAATACAACCCGCCGCACAAGCAGATACACAATTTGATGCACAACACAATTTGATGCAAAAGGAAGAAAAGAAAAACAATAACCACACACAGCACAGCACGGCACAAATGACAAATGTTTAAACCATAAATACCTTCTTTGCTATTTAGCGTATGTGTAAATGTTAATAATTTTTGTTTTTTGTTGAAAATAGTTGCGATAATTTGAACAATCACGACTGCGCGCAATGACTAAAAAACATCAACTGAAGAGAAGACTGAACAAAATTCCAGTTCAGAATTCATATACCTGCTTGCACATGACCCTTTATATATTTATGATGGTAGTCACTCTGACTATTGCCATCTTCCTTCCTCCTTAGCCACGGCACATAGGCCAGTGGTTCCTTCGAGCTTGTGTTTGTTGTTTCAACAAACTGAAATCTTTCCAGGCGTACATTGTTTTTTGCAATGCTGCTCAATTAAGATAAAACCGAAGGAAGGAGAAAAAATAGCGTTTCCATCATTCCAATATATTTTGTGAATGTATATAACGCTCCATGCTAGTGGACTGTACCTTTCGCATAAAATCAAATTGCCTTCAAATTTGGTATACAAATATACGTAAATTTTGTTATACAAATATATTTAAATTCAGTGACCAATAAAATTCCTTACTATGTTTTGTAACTTTGTACAAAACTTCCTTCCAGCACCTTCCTTGGTAAATTGGCACAACACGCTGCTTTTCTCCGTTTTTTTTTGATTTTTTTTTTTTTTTTTAAACTTTATACCTTCCCGCACTGGTACTTATCCGGCTCGAAGGACCAAATGTATCGTAGCCCAGCTTACCTTTTATTAAAAAAACCTTCCGAATTAAAAAGAATAAAAACACAATGATTTTTAGAGTGGAAAAATATATAAAAAAAACCACTATCCATCTTTATTCCATTAAAACCTGCGACCGTCCTTCTTGCAAGTTATATTAAGACTAAAAAACTCAAAACCATGCAACGTTTAATAGCTTTCGTTCGCAGAACGAACGCCTTACCTTCGTTAAGTTATTTACTATATATTTTTATATAAGTTTTATTCTTTCTATTTATTTCTGGAACCATCGACTGCTGAGGTTGTAAATCTCATGCAGTTCGATACAGTCACTGTTTGGTGTGCTCTCTGGTTTGGAGGTGTGATTGGACATTACTTCTTCGAAAACGACGAAAGAACGACTGTCACCGTTAATTCGGAGCATTGTGGTCAAATGATAATCGACTTTTGTTGCCGGTGCCGTGCAATAAGCGAAATAACGCCGAATTCTGAAATTCAGCGTTATTTCACTTTAATAAAGTGAAATAACATCGAATTTTAGCATTCGGCCTTATTTCACTATGGGAAAGTGAAATAATGCCGATTCGGCGTTATTTCACTTTTGGTCCTATGTAAAATGCTTATTACATTTCATTCTCAAATCTAAGTATTTTGAGATTTTGCTAGCATTTTTACTAGAAAAATCCAAAAATATTGAGATCTAGATTTCTCCAAGTGTCAATGACACTTCCTATACTTTGAAATATAAAAAAAAAACAGTGTTTTAGGAAGCCTTGGCCTTTAACAAAACTTTGGTTTTCAAAATTTTTATTTTATCCAAAATAAATAATACATAATTCATTTTTCTTGCAAAATAAAATTGAACTAACAAAACATTTTCTCCTTACATTTAAAATAAATTTGTTATTTTATTAATATGTTAAGATTACTATTTCTGTTTCAAAATTTTTTACATTTTTTGATTCTGGTAAGACCAAGATCAGTTAAGAGAAGTAACGTGAAGTGAAAGTTTCAGTATTGATTGAAATTAAAAAGTATAGAACTAATACCTAATTATGTACATTTACAACATCAAGGCTAATAATTAAATATTTCAGTTTCATTCAAAACCGTTAAATTACCACATACGAATAAGGTTTTGGAAATGCATGTTTTTTAAGGTAAGAAAAATTTTGCGGCATGGACCAGAAAAAATATTAAGATTAGAATTTACATTTCAGCTCAGATTGCATTTTTTGAGAATTTGATCGAATAAAAATAAAAAAAATATACTATAGGCACACATAGGAGCGAGCGGAAAAAATTTAGCCCAAAAGAGAATCAATTTGGGGTGTGAAAATAAAAAAATTGGCGCGAATTTCCCATCAACAAGATAGATCCTTAGATTTTGTTCCGGAAGTTTGTTTATTTCCGCAATGATAGTAGGTGAGATGAAAACAGTGTACGAAAACGTAGGCTCTATTACAGTACCCCTATAAAACTGTTGGCTACTATCATAACGTGACATTCCGAACCGACGCATTAAACTTTGATCTTTAAACATACGAGAAATTTCTGTTGCACATGTTGGTCTTTTCGGAAATTCGCTATTTCGAATATTGATTAATTGCCTTCTCATTTTCCCAAACTGTACCAAGGGCTTACTTTTTTCACCGCGTTTGCAAACTTCATCGAAAACTTCGCGAATTCCGCTTCTTTTAAGCGAGGCCTTAGCACATTCGGTTTTAATATCGTTCACAACTTTTAATTTTTCAAAAATTGTATCTTGTGTTGTGTGGTTGTGAGGAGCACTTACTTTGGGGATTCGCAACAGGTTTTCATTCCCGAAATCTATCACTGCACTTGCTTTGCAATTTTTAGCGTAGCACGTGTAACTTTTACACAAGGAAGAGCTTGATTTTACCTTGTACAATTGTTTTGTTTCTGGTACATAAAAAAGCTTACTACCTTTTCGAAAGCCCTCACACATTTCGTAGGAAAACACCCAATCTGAATGATTATTATTCATCTTTTAATTTTTGACGTGACAACGTCTTAAATTAGGTTGCGGCTGGGAGTCACTTATGAAAAAGTGTAACGCCCGGTAACGTTACGATGAGTCACCGAACGAGAGAGAGGCCCGCCGAATGCCTTGCGTCTCTCTCCCACTCAACTATGATCGGTCTGCCGCGCGCGCAGCACTAGAGAATTAGGCGCATTGAATCGGCGCATGCTTGTGTCTCTGTCTTTGTCTTTCTCGAACGTTCTTGGCGTTGGAAAAAAATAAATATTCTACCGAGAAAAAGACGTTGTCACGTAAAATCTTCGCCCGTAAAACCGACTTTACAGGCAACCATTTTTTTTTTTAATAAATATAAATTGTTCAAATATTACTCCGACACTACACTGCATTCAATTCACTGAAGCTACTAAAGTGATTGTTTTTTCATCAACAACCGACCGCGACGCGACTGTTTATTCTACGGTAAACTTTGTTTTACAGTTGATTTTGAGTTAAGCCCCGCTTAGTTTCTCCTTGCAAAAGTTTAATTAAACCGAATTCTCTGTTTTCTCTCTTTCGGCTTTATTTCCCAATTGGCATTCGGCGTTATTTCACTTTTCCAAAGTGAAATAAGGCAGAATGCTTAAATTCGGCGTTATTTCGCTCGGCGTTATTGCACGGCACCTTTGTTGCCTGCTGTTGAAGAATACGACTTGGAGAATATGTGGTTTCGAGCGAATATGGCTTTATTGCAAGAGACATTTCCTGGCCAAGTTATTTCTCGTCGTGGCGATATCAACCAAGGCCACCAACGTCATGCAATTTGACACCGCTGGACTTTTTTTGTGGGGCTACGCGAAAGACTGTGTTTATACAGATAGATAAACCTTTAACTCTTAACCACTTAAAAACCAACATTCGTCAAGTTATGGCGCCCATTAAGTGTCAAAAACTGGTCGAAAATTACCTCAAAAGAATCGATGCTTGCAACAATTCGTGGTGGTCATTCAAATCCAAATGATGTAGTATTTCAAACATAATTTCAACGTTCAAACTTTAAAATATATAAGAAATATCATCAAGAAATATTTTATATGTAAATTTATAACTATTAAACGGTTTAAAAAATAAACACTATTGAAATTTTGACCGGGATACAACCAGAAACAAGCGAAATTAGTATTAAAGGACCGAGAATTAAGTTTTTCACACTAAGAGTTAAACTTCCCCGTACATCACTAATGAAATCACAATTATTATGCTCTTTCACTAATTAAATTGACAAGCTATTTTATTGAGCATTTTCTATTTTAAAATATTAATAAAATATATGTAAATGTTTTTAGTAGTTTATCTTTTTTTCGCTGCTAATTAATTTGGATTTTGTACGGGTCTTGAGACATACATATATTATAAGGCAAGGCACCAAATTTGGCAATTTGAAAGATGCAAAATGATGAATTCTTGTGAGCGACGTAAAAATAATGGCGATATTTTCGACAAATATTGTATTTTGTTGACGTTCAAATTTATCGACCATACTAAACCCTCTAATGCCCCCAACCGCCTCTAGGCGGGGTAAAGCTTACAAGTGTTTACAGGTAACGGTATGATCTCTTGTTCAATTTGATAAGCTTTACCTATAGTTTTAATATTGTTTTATGCATTGCTGTTCGTTGCATAGCTGTAGTGCGTTTCGTTTGGAAGCTAGGTTGGTTTAAAGTGAAAAATACCCTCGCAAGCAGAAAATAAATATTTTTTTGCAAACACGATTTTCAAATATTAAAAAAAAATAGTAATTTTCGTAAAATAGAATTGGAAAAATAACAGGTAAGTAGATAAGTGTTTTTTATCGATTAGTAAAAAAAAGTTTTGAGTTGTGTAGTGTTTTTGTATAAACTTATTGAGTTTCCTTGCACCCGTCTAGAGGCGGGGTCAGGCAGTTCTTGTTCTTGTTAGTTCCTCATTACTGATTCAGTGATTTTGGTAGGTAGTAATGTCAAGAAGATCATTGAGGAACTTGTCAAAGATGACAGATGACGAAATAGCTAAATTGATGAATGTAATTTCAAGCCCAGAAGATACTGGAGGAGAAGATGATTTTGACGATGACGACAATGTTGACGATCCAGATTTTATTTGCTCTGAAGATGAACTCTTGATTGATCATTGTTTGATGAATTCAAGTCAAATCTTGATTGATGCAGTAAATGCAAGCCTCGACATCAGCGCTTTAGACGTAAGTCACCAAGAGCCAAGGTTAGCTTTAGCATCATTGCCATCAACGTCTGTTGCTTCTTTTGTTGCTTTCGAATCAAACGCCAGATCTAATGCCGCAACAAGTCCCGCTATCATATCTGAGCCTAATGTTACCCCTTCACGTTATATAAAACGTAAACGCGACTGGAATGACAACGAATTACAAGAAGAGGAAGGTGGCCCAGATCATTCGAATACAGGCAAATTCGTTGGTGTCTTGAATGCAATGAAGAATGATAATCAAGAATTCAAATCCATGTTGTGGAGAAAAAAAAATATGCAGCTGCATGTAAATGAAGTCGTTTTTCGTGGAGTAAAAGAGCTGCCTCCTGAAGTAAAAGCTTTGAAAACACCATTTGATTTCTTTCATTACTTTGTGACAGATGAATTCATGCAATATCTAGTTGATGAAATGAATTTGTATGCGTGCCAGCAGAAAATTGAAACCAGATTTGTTACCAATGTACAAGAGGTTCGACAGTTTATTGGAATCATGTTCTTCATGTCTGTATATCGCTATCCAAATGTTCGTTCTTACTGGGGAAGATATTCGCTGGAAGCAATCCGAACAACAATGTCACGAATAAGATTCGAACAAATTCGCCAGTTCTTGCATTTCAATGACAATTCGACTATGATCCCGAATGGCCAGCCTGGATACGACAAGTTGCATCGAGTTCGACCACTAATAACCCATTTCAACGAACGCTTTGGGTCTGTTCCGATGCTTCATCGTCTATGTGTAGACGAACAGATGTGTGCTACGAAAATGGGTGGCAACCCTACACGGCAATATATGCCAGCCAAACCACATAAGTGGGGAACCAAGCTGTTTGTTTTATGTGATCATATGGGCTTTTCATATTCTTTTGAAATTTATTCTGGTGCAGGAGACAATGTGGTACCAGAAAATGCTCCAGATCTCGGAGCCTCGTCAAATGTCGTTGTTCGTTTGTCTAGCAAAATTCCAGACAACGTGAACCATATTGTATATTTTGATAATTTTTACACGTCGTTGGGTTTGCTGACGTATCTAAGAAGCCGTGGTATATATAGTTTGGGCACCGTGCGCTCAAATCGAGTGCCAAACATCAAATTGTCGAGCGATGCTGAGTTGACGAAGCGAAAAGTAGAGCGAGGGTACTCTGAGGAATATGTCGCTTCAGCCTACGGCATAGATATAAGCAGCGTTTTGTGGTTGGACAACAAAAGTGTTCGACTACTTTCGACTTATGTTGGTGTAAAACCATTTCTTTCTCGAGAGCTTATTCCACCACCCTCCAAATCTTCGCGATGGGATAGAAAAAAAAAGCAACAAATAGAAGTTGACTGCCCATTTATAATAAAAGAATACAATCGACATATGGGCGGTGTCGATCTCATGGATGGTCTTCTCGGTCGGTATCATATTCACATGAAAACCCGAAAATGGACGAACCGCATCTTTTTCCATCTGTTAGATGTGGCGATGGTAAATTCTTACATCCTTTATCATAGGGTATACAATGGAGTTAAAATCGAATTGCCAAACTTTCGCTCTGAAGTTGCTGAATCTTTGTGCATGGTTTCAAATGAAACGAAAAAACCAAGAGGTCGTCCAACGTCATCACCAGTAGCACCACCCCGCAAGCCAAAGAAGTCTTATTTCCCTACCCCAGAGGTTCGTTACGACAACGTGGGTCATTGGTGCGTATTTCATGACCGCAAGGGCAAAAAGACTTGTAAATTTCCGGAGTGTAAGTCAGAAACGCAGGCATATTGCACCAAATGCAAATTGAATCTCTGCAATTCAACCACAAAGTCTTGTTTTTTTGACTTTCATCAACGTTAAGATAATATCCAACTATACACACATTGTTCAGTAACTTTTCTTTTTTTCTTACTTTAATTTTCAGTTTAATTCAGTCAATAAATTATTATTTTCATAACTTTACCTGTGTGTGTTTTTTTTTTCATGTAACAACCTAACCCCGCCTTGAGGCGGTGTTAATATTTTCACCTGTAAAAGGTAAAAACTTGATTTTTTTGAAAAACTAATTTCAGATTCGTTCTTATCGCATCCATATTTGTAAATACAGATTTTTTGAACCAAATCAAAAAATAAGGCATTAGAGGGTTAATAGTAGGTATAATCCCTGTCGAAGCACAGGAAAATTTACCCGTTAAACATTAATTAAATGGCAGTCAATTTAACAGAACTTTGTAGAACAATATGTCTACTCCGCTGTCACCTTTCAAAGCTCTGAAATCCTGATTAGAAATTCCTCATTTTACTTAAGTTGGCCTTCAGTCAATCTGTCATGAGTGCGAATACGTCTGCAAACGTCCATATTTTTAACTTCCCATAGGAAGTTATTGTAATCGGTCCGATTTGTCGAATTGAAATTTTGACATTTCTCGACGTTTAAGGTCCCTAGAATCGAAATAAAATATTTTTAGGGAGATATCTGTGCGTGCGTGTGTTCGTACGTCCGTACGTTCGCGAAGTTTTTTTCGTCGATTTGATTTTATCTTCAAAACAATTTTGGGCAACGGAGAATAACGTTTTCGGCATCTAGTAAAATTTTGAGAAAAAATGACAGTTATTTTTTATAAAAAAAGAACCTAAAAACAATTACTAAAAGTTGGTAAAAATTGATTTTCGACTCAAATATCTTTCTAAAAATTAAAAATATTTGCTTAAAAATTATTTAATCTCATAGAAAATATTGTATTCGACATTCATTAATTTTTTTTATAAACAGTCCGTTTTTTCATAAAAAAAAATCTACAAAAAATAGTACAAAAATTTGGTAAAAATTGATGTTCGGTTCTTGTTATCTCGTGAACAATAGAAGATATTGACTTCAATTTAATAAATACAAAATTTTAAGAAATGCTAATAAAATTTGATAAAAGTTGATTTTCGACTAAAAAAGTCGTTAACAAAAATTAAAATAGATTTTGAAATCAAACTATTATCATATGCAAAATATTGTTGGTAATTTTTAAACTTTTTAGAATAATTCAACTGACAAATTTTAACAAAACACGAAAATCTACAAAATTTTAGCAAGAAAAATCGACAGACGGGATGGGAAGTTATCAGTGTGGTCGCATCCCAGCCTCTTTTTTTCTTTGACATTGCAAAACTAAAATGTTTTATCAAATTAATTTTAAATATTATAACGTTTATAATACATACATCTTTTAATAAGCGCTCTATAGGGATCAAACCTTAACTGCTCCCCAGTTTTTGGTAATAATTTTCTTATCCCATAACTTCTTTACTTTATTGGTTTTAAACAAAGAGAAAAGGACCTAAATGGGTTCTTTGTGGAATACCATAGTTGACGTTAAATGAAGACACTACATAAATGTAGAATTACTCCAGAAAGAGTTCTGGTTGGTTTGATCACGTTTACATTTTAAGCTTTATATTTAATGACCAGATGCAGTAAGCAACGATAAGTTCGTCTCTTGGCATATATGGAGAAGTTACTTCACTTTAAATTGAATATAAGATGAACCAAATCTAAAATTTTGTCATTTGCATCAGAAATGCAATACTTGATGTTTTTACACGTTTGCTAGAAAATAAACTGAAGCCCATCAGAATATTTGTTTATAATTAGAAAGGTTAGGTTAGGTTATAGTGGCTGTCCAAGATGGAAACGGACACACTTAGGCCAGTTTAATGGCCCATTGTGATACCACATGAATCTTGAGGCTTCCTCCTAAGCTCAATGGAACCAGTTTGAGTCCCTTACGAAACGTGAGACGCTGATTATGCTGATATCAGATCAGATCAGATCGTTTAGACAGTGTCCGGTTATGACACCTATTATCGAGCTTATATGCGATCTGCTTAGAGAGAGCAAGCATCTTGAATGTTTTAAATCCAGTTTTGGCCAGATGTTTTTTGTGACTTGACACGTGGTGATGTTGTTCCATCTGGTGCCTGCCCACCTCACAGCGTCTTGCATTAGCAACAGTTTACAAGTAGCGATTGGTATGCCAGTACGTGCCAAACGTGGTAGGATGGGCTGTACTGTACCGTTCCTGGCGAGTTCATCTGCCTTACAGTTACCTGGAATGTCTCTATGGCCCGGCACCCAGCAAAGGTGAATATTAAACTGTTGTGCCATCTCCATTAGAGATGATCGACAGTTATGGACTGTTATAGAGTTTGTAGAGACAGTCCAGAGAATTGATAGCGGTCTGACTGTCTAAGAAAATACGGATATCAGATGTTGATATCACGTTTTCTTTAAGCCAGGACAAGACTTCTTTTATCGCCAAAAGTTCCGCCTGGAACACGCTACAATGATTGGGAAGGCGGAAAGAGAGACTTAATTTCAGTCGTTCAGAGTACACACCTCCATCAATGCCTTCTTTTGTTTTTGGCGCATCTGTATAGAAATGGATTGACTCATCTTCCAGAAATGTCCAATCTTTCCAAAAAGATCTGGGAGGTATAGAAATCTGGAAATTTCTGTCGAATTGCAGTTGGGGGATAGTGTAGTCTGTGTGCTTTGGAATTGATTCTAAATACCTAAGAATTACGGAGTGGCCAATGTTATTGTTATTCCACTGCGACGAAGCTTTGAGGCGAATAGCAGAGCTTACAGCTATTTGTTTGCTAAATATGTCAAGAGGTGTTAGGTACAGTAAGGTGTCCAGTGCCGCAGATGGGGTCGTGCGAAGCGATCCGCTTATGCATAGGCAAGCTGAACGTTGGACTTTATTTAATTGATCCCAGTTTATACCTTTCTCTAAAGCAGTCCACCATACTGCCACACCGTACATTAAAATCGGTCTGATTACCGATGTGTATAGCCAATAAGTGATTCTGGGTTGTAAGCCCCATTTATTATCGATGGCTTTTTTGCAAGAAAAGAGAGCTACAGTAGCTTTTTTGACTCTTTCCTGTACGTTGCGTTTCCAATTTAGTTTTTTATCTAAGACAATACCCAGGTATTTAGCATCGTCTGAGAATTTTAATTGGATTCCTTTAATATGGGGAGGGTTGACAAATGGAAATTTGTATCTCCTCAAAAATAAGACTAAATCAGTTTTGTGTGGGTTAACGCCCAGTCCACACCGATCAGCCGAAAGTATTAGTCTGTCTAAGGCATTTTGTAAGAGTTCTTTTAACGTTTTAAGATGCTTTCCTAAAACTGCTATAGCAACGTGCGTCGTCCGCATAGGCTATCACTCTGAAGCCCTCCGCATCCAGACTAGTTAGGATTTAATTCACCACTAGATTCGAGAGGTGAGGGGATAGAACACCACCTTGCGGTGTCCCTCTACTAACGAATTGTCTGCCAGAAGAGTTGCCCAGTTTTGAGTTAATTATCCTGCTAGTAAGCATTAAATGAATTAACTCCCGAAGCGAACTCTCTACATTTAGAGATGTTAGTGCAGATGTGATTGCAAATGTGTCCACGTTGTTAAAGGCACCTTCGATGTCAAGGAAAGCAACCATAGTGAACTCTTTATGATGGAGGGAATATTCGACGGTGCGTACTAAGGTGTGTAACGCTGTTTCCATGGATTTACATTTGCAGTAGGCATGTTGAGACGAAGACAGAAGTCTTGTATCAATACTTGTCCTTAAATGGATATGAATCAATCTTTCCAAGGTCTTAAGAAGGAATGATGATAGACTTATAGGTCGTAGATCTTTAGGATTAACTTGCGAGCATTTACCTGCCTTGGGTATAAAAACAACTTTAACTTCTCGCCATGCCGAGGGAACATGGACCAGGTAAAGACAGCTGGTAAAAATTGCCTCAAGGATTGGTGCAATTATGTCAGAAGTCTTTTGTAGCTCGGCTGGTATTTTTCCGTCTGGTCCTGCAGATTTAAATGGTTTGAAGCTGTTGAGAGCCCATTGTAGCTTGTCCCTTGTGATCAGACCTTGTGGTTATGTTGTATTGGGACTTGAACGTATACCTATAACCGTTGTAAGTCTCGGTAAGAGAACTACCAGGAAAATAAGTATCCAGTAGTAAGTTCAGCGATTCATTACTTGAATTTGTCCAGGAGCCGTCTGCATTTTTCAAGCAGCTTGGCATCGCTGGATTAGTTGAAAGAATTTTCCGTAACCTAGAGGCTTCAGAAGTTTCTTCTATCGTGCCACAGAAGGATCGCAAAGAAGATCGCTTAGATTTCCTTAGTGCCTTCTTGTAAATTCTTAGGGATTCTTTGTAAGAATCCCAGTGAGAGGCTAGTCTTGCGGCTTTGGCTCGGTTGAAAAGTTTCCTGCATTCTTTCCTGATCGAGTCAAGCTCTGAGGCCCACCATTGTGGTTTCCTCTTTCCTCTTCTGTGTATAAGTGGACAAGCAATTTCTAGCGATCTGTTCATAGCTGAGGTAAGGTCATTGATTTTGTTGTCAAGTTCATTAGCGTTAGAGATAGTTCAGGTTTTAGTAAACTCTGTAATGAGTTCTTGTATGAGGCCCAATCAGGACATTGGCATGATTTGATGATAATCATATTATGCCAAGAAATGAGGGCCTAATTGATGTTCATGTAAACAATTTTAGAAACGGGCCATTAATTCAATTTGTCTTGCCTTCTTATTATGAACACTGAAGATAAACAAAACATTGCATTAAATTTATAATATTATTTAATTATTTTGTTTGTTATGTTTATCTGCCATATAAATTTCTTTTTTAAAATTTAATTAATAAAATAATTATCAACTACCAAATTGAATCACCAATGCAACAATTAATATAACTTTTCATGCATAAGATGATATGAATTTATAGAATGCGGTTTAAATAACTTTATAATGAATGTTGAAACTTAATTAACCCAGCACACACATCGTTGGTTGACTTAATCAATGCAATCAATTAAACTTAATAAATTCACGCAAAGAGAAAATCAATTATAAAAGGTTATTTAGGTTTATAAACACAGTCAGGACAATTATAATACCGCGGTGGTTAGTTAAATTGGTTAGTTATAGGTCATGTCATATCTTTATATTTCTTATCTTGCCTTTCCACACGAGTATACTTAATTTTATAGATTTAAATTAAATATTGCGAATTAAAGCAATTATTCATCCTGATACAAGGTCCCCAGAGCAGAAAAGAATTACAAAAAAAAAGTAACTTCAAATACAAAAGTCCTTACACCAACCCACTGAACTGAAATCATTTGTATTGAAGATACCTCGATATAATATTGTATATTGACCAAGGACTTCCTTGGAATGGATGGAAGCCAATTGGCCGTGATTACATGATCGATTTTCATTACAAAAGCCAAATTGAATCTTTCTCCCTCTCGCTCTCAAAGAAATGATTTTCAACCTTAATTCAACTGATAAGCCCATTCTTGCATGAAAATGACCATGAAATTCCTTTTGCTTCTAATCCTAACTCGCCTGAGGCCATCACAACTGATGGCCTTATAACCTCAATATATAACTTTGAAGT
Organism: Eupeodes latifasciatus; assembly: GCA_920104205.1. Classification (NCBI taxonomy): domain Eukaryota; kingdom Metazoa; phylum Arthropoda; class Insecta; order Diptera; family Syrphidae; genus Eupeodes; species Eupeodes latifasciatus. The sequence continues at coordinate 69,395,419 of OV049924.1, read as the reverse complement.
ATAGAATAATGTTTGAAAGTACGGGCTGTGGGCTTTGTATACAAGTACCTTTATACATACATAACTGCACCTACATACAATATATATATCTCGTATCAATTAGATGAACGTTCATATATATGACGAGGACGAGCGAGGACGAGAACGCTGATGTGTGAGCTTGAGCCTGGAGTCTGTGGTATTGACCGATGGATATTAAATTTCTTAGAAGGAATTTCCCTTGGGCGCCTTTATTTGTTAGGGCGAAGAAAAAGGGAAGGTGGTGTTTGACCACACAAGCCACTCTCAGGAACACACTCCGATATATGGTTCCTATAGAATTAAGAGAAGGACGAAGGATTCTGTTCTAGATCTAATAATATATTTATTGATTGGTATCCGGGGGACTATCATAATGGAATATATTCTCAAAGTGTTTAGGTTAGGTGTGTATATGTGTTTATATGTATATACATATGTAGATGTATAGAAATTAATATTGTGTCTATTTATTATCGTTCTTTAAGTTGAAGCTGTGAAAAAAAAATTAATTTTTGTGTCAAAAAAAAAGCCTTGAACGGTGTTAACATTGGACTATTTTTAGGCGAATCATTTTTAAGTCACAAAAAAATTGTATTTCCTTCCCACCTGTGTGTCAAATATTTTTAGTAATTTTTAAATTTTTTTAAATTAATTTTTAATTTTAAAAAAAGGTTGCGATGAAATTATGAAATTTAAAACTGTGTACAATGTTATGTTTTGAAATTGATAAAGCTTTGTCAACTTGTTCGATAGTATTTAACTGGTTGGATTTTGGATTTGTTTGTTCTAATTTAGTTTTCTTTTCCGGGCTAAGGAAGAAAATCCAGATTTAGTATTTTGGTTAGCAAAAATGTTGGTTATTACCTCTGTATTAAATGAATTTAATTTTTAACCATTTTTGAAAGTTTGGCACGAGTACATATATTTCTATTATCAGACTCTGGTATTCCATTTCATTTTGCTAAATATAAATACACTTCGTGTCGCATGAATAGGCACAAACTGTTTTTCTTTTTTTATTTGACGTTGTTTTTCAAACCCTTAGGTTTTTTAGAAAAACCCAAATGTGAAATGAATGATGTATGTATATATTAAATTTGTATTGCAGCGAATATGTTGGATTAAGTTGATAAATATGGATATAGTTTTATGACGGTTTTTCAGAAGAAGGTTATTAAAAGTACCTTTTTTTTGTGTCACATGAATAGGGACAATAATAATTAAAACCGTTTAAAGTATAGAAAATAACCAAAATCTTATGGTTTAGGTAAATACTGGTTATATTAAATGGATTTAAATAATTTTTAGTAATGTTTCTGAATTACTTCAAGTAACCTGTGGTGTATGGATTCATAGATTGCTGTCAGATAATTGAGCGATATTTGAGACCAGGACCGTTTTATGGCTTCAATAATTTCTTCAGTTTTTTGGTATTGTCGTGTTTCTTTGTAGACTTTTCTTGAAAGTCATCCCCACACGATTTTCATGATGTTCAGGTCAGAAGAATATGGAGGCCAGAAAACTGCGAGAAAAAGCTCATTCCAGAATCGATTTGTAAGTGATTGCCATCATTTTGGAGCTTTGAAAATCTAGCTCCACGGTCCCGCAATAGGTGATTTCTCCCCATACCATGAAACCACCTCCTTTGCTGTGCCTTTTTTCAAGGTAAAATTCTTCCTTTCTTAAATCGGGCTATATCCATCAGGCCCGTCCAAATTAAAAGACGACCGACGGTATGCCAAGCTCGATTCCACGTGATGCGATTTGTTGCAATATTTAGGCGTTGCCTCATGTGTGCAGGATTCAATGGTGGTTTTCTTCATTTTTCGGTGTCGTATATGGTCTGCCTTCTTATCACCCGAGCAACAGTCGATCGAATAGCATTTACCCCAGCTTCAGCCCCACTATCGCCCACCTTTCCTGAAATGATGTGGCTTTCTTGACCCTTCCTTTTTGATTTTTTGCATACCCCTCTGGGTCCATGAGGTAGTTGTATACAACATTTGAACTTCTTCTAATTTTGTTGGCTATAAAACGTATGGTTTTGCCGATATCCCGGTAAGATCGAATTTGGCCTATTTACTCCTTGGTTAGACCCTTATCTCTACCCATACTTCTTGATTCTATCAAATTAACACTCGTACCAGGCTCCCAAACAATCAGAGTATACTTTTATCTGATTTTAAACAAGCTAATAGGTAAATTTAGATCTTGTCCCTATCCATCGTACTTTTATTTTCTTAATACATACCTCATTCATTCCACATTTGGGTTTTTTCAAAAAACCCAAGGGTTTGAAAAATAACATCAACTAAAAACCCAAAAGGCTTGTTCCTATCCTGTGACACGAAGTGTATATTTTACTTTTAAAGTTTGATGTTGGCTTTTGTACTATTTGAAAGTTTCAATTTGAAAAGACCTTGAATTGGTTACGTCCGCTTTGACTTTGTTAAGTTTAATTTTTTATTTCGACAACTGTGCGTAGAGTGATGCCGACGAAATCTAATTTATGCTTAGTTATAACTATAGGTTGATAATGACCAAATAACCTACTTTAGTCCAGGCAAATTAGACACACACTATAGACATCATTATTAACTAGCGACAAAAAGTCTTAGTATGCTCAGATGGGAGCATACGAAGTTATTAAGGCTAGGTATTTGTTGAAAATTCAAGTCTTAAGGCTTTAAGTTTTAAAATGTAAATGATACAAAAAAAGTTTTTCAGCTTCACAAAATATTTTATTTTTCTAAGATTATTTTGTTTAAAAGATTACAAAGAAAATACTATTTGCGGGATGTATACCAAGGTTTCAGCAATGCGTCCCACACTAAAGTTGTCAACATTTATAAGAATACTAGCTGACCCGACAAACGTTGTGTTGTCATATAAATAATTTTTAGAGAATATTTTGCTAGAAATAAATATCTTATTGTAAGTGTGTAAGAATGTGCTATATAAGTGGGAGAGGTATAGAGCACTGTAAAAGGTGATAAAATATTAAAATAAAAAATCACTAAACATTTTTTTTTTATTTTATTAAAATTAATTCTTTAAAATTATATACATATCGCTAATTATGAATGTACTACAAAAGAACAATATCAATCCCTTAATGCAAAAGAGTGAACAATATTTTGTGTGATCCCATCTTTCGCCAATACAAACAAACTGGATGGTTTACCCACTTTAGAGCACGCCACTTATAATTGTCCGTGTGAATAACATGAAGTGTTCAAATGTAAGCAGCAGACAATCATCGTTTGGCCTAGAGACTTATTGATAGTTATTGCAAATGCCAATAATTGGAAATTGAAGGCGTTTGAATTGAATTGGCACATCTGTGGGCATAATAGGGATTCGCGGTAATAATATATTTCCACCTCGGAATTTGCCATTTAGAATTATGGCTTGGATAACATTTTTAATTACTAATCGCGTGCCGTTGCACAACCGTGGTGGGTTCAAATTACACAACAAAATTACCGGAGATCCAACCTTCAATTGTAAATTATGCAGTGGTATGCCTGGTAAATCCAATGAGTTCAAAAACTCAGTTGGATAATTTACAGCTTCGGTAGCATCACAAACTGTATCAATAGATTTGTATGACACCAAGTCTCCTGATAACAAATGTATCTTGATATTTAAATTGTTGACATCCACATTTTTTGCTGCTAACATTGCTCTTTCTGCTAGCCACTCATGATTTGTATATTGTCTGTGTACTTCGGAAAATATCTGGTCAATGAGAGCATCTTGTGAATCAATAATCGTAATTTTATGCATCCAGTTTCATCCGTAGAAACTTTTCCGTCGCCTATATCTAACAGTTGTTTTGAGAACGTTTCAGCGGATGGATCTTGAAGCATTTGAACACGCATATTTACTTTCAGTTGTGCTTTTTCAACATTACGCCACAGTGGCGATGATTTTAAGCACGCGTTGATTTCATCAGCGTACGTTGAACGCGGAATAACGTTAAGTGTTTGTCTGAAATTACCTGAATGGAGTAACAGAGTGCGGCCAAATAGTCTGTCGTTGTTTTTATATCTTTCAATGTCCTGTCCAACGCCTCAAGCGAATGTTTGTGTGCCATAGTGCATTCATCTCCGATGATAATTTTACACTGTGCCAATGGATGATTTTTTTTTTATTGCACACCGCGTCAGGGATATTTTGAATATTTTGTGGCAGTTTGAATATTGAATAAACTGTTCTGCCTCCATCCAATAAAGTGTCCGCAATGCCAGATGATGCAGCAGTGAATGCGGTACCATCAAAAAAAAAGAACCCACCTTCTCCTGCCGAAACTGCGAGCATGATGTGGCCATAAATGGTTCTTTGTTCTTCATTCATTAGTGCGACATTGCGAGCGACAATTGCTGCCATTTCTACAGTTTTGTATTATAGTTCACGATTCAATTCAGTGTCTATTAAATCAGATGCGTTTCGATTTGGTGAATGCATACCGAAATGACTGAGTGGTAAGTTGGCAATGATAATGCAAAGATCCTCAATAGCAATCAATAATGCTTCATTGTACATAGCGTCACTGAATACTATCGTAAGATCGTTGCACCGTGTACGATGTTGATGCAATTAAACCATAATAGGAATATAAAAAAAGATACAAATCTATTCTCAGACCTACCGAATATATACATATGCAAAATTTCATTAAAATTGGTTAAGCCGTTTCGGAGGAGTATGGCAACTAACACTGTGACAGGAATATTTTATATATTAGACAAGAAAATCAAAAAAAAAAAAGATATAAACATTTCCCCGTATTGATTAATGAAGAAAACTGTACCAATACTTTTTTTGAGGATTTGCCTAGGCTTCTAATGGTGACATGGTCACTTCATTTAAAGAATAAAGTAAGAATGGTATACTGAGGCGTATACGTAATTTTTTTTAAATTTTAGCTTATTTAACATAATATTTTTTGACATAGAATCCAGGATCGAACTAAAAAACATTGTTGAAAACTTAACAGATGCATCACCCCATACAACCTAACCTAACCTAACTAAAGAAGGTACAAAAAACTTTAATATTAAGGTTAATGCTTCCTTGATAGGTTTCCTTCAACTTCTGGCTCTTCTTTTCTGGTTCGATCGCCTCGGTTAACTGTTCTTGGCTGGTAATGCTTCTCAAGGGCTTCCAACGGGTTTTAACCAGATTCAAATATAGGTACAGCAATGGAAAGGGAATGATTCCTAGATCACAATCCTGAAATTTCAGCCATCTAGGTGGTCTAGATCGAGAAATAATGGAGTTCAAAAATTGCCCTCTTGGTCCAGACTTTTGATACTCTAGGACGCATATTATGCGAGATATTCGCATTTTAAGTTTGAACATGGATTTTTGTCCATAACTTGTTGTAAAATTGGTCTTATTCAAAGATAGGCACAGCAATGGAAAGGGAATGATTGCTAGATTACAATCCTGAAATTTCAGCCAGGTCTAGAATAATGAGAATAATGGAGTTCAAAAATTGCGCTCTAGGTCCAGACTTTTGATACTTTTGAACGACTCTTAGTCGGATTATTAATGGCATTTGGCCGGTTTTTCAACGGCTCTCAATCGGCTTATCAACGACTTTTAATCGACTTATCAAGGGCTCTTAACCGGCTTATCAACACTTCTATGAATACAAATTTACACACATTGTTTTAAATTAGTTTGATTTTTCATGACTAAAAATATTTAAAATTTTAAAATTCACTTTCTTTTTGTTAAAGATCGTATAATTTGTTTGTGTTTTTTTTTGTTGCGTTCTAAACAGTGATTTTAAATCATATTCTTTTAATTTTTAGCCACTTTTAGCCATTAAAATTCCTTATATACCAAAATTAAACAAAAGCCCGAATTAAATGTTAAATAGTGGAAATGGTCATATTCTGTTTCTAAAAAGAAATTATTTGATCTAAAAAACGCGTATTCAAAAATTTCTTAATTTAAGAAGAGAGAGAAAAGGCCTTTTTTATGGTTTTGACCAAATTTGATAACCACTAATAACACTTATGTTTTTCAAATGCGAAACAGCGAAATTTTCAAAATTTGACAATTTCTTATCCCAATATTTAACTTCCCATAGAAAGTTATTGTAAGTGGTTCGATTTGTCAAATTGAAAATTTTGACATTTCTCGACGTTTCAAGGTCCCTAGAGTCGAAATAAAAGATTTTTAGAGAGATGTCTGTGCGTGCGTGTGTGCGTCCGCACGTTCGCGAAGTTTTTTCATCGTCCATAGCTCAAGAACCAGTAGAGATATCGACTTCAAATAAATTTTTTTATACAGATAATAATGCAGAAAGATGCAGAAAGGACTCTCAAAAAAATGTTCATAAAAAAAACATTCCTAAAACTTGGTAAACATTTACTTTCGACTCAAATATCTTTTCAAAAATTAAAAATATTGCCTTCAAACTTATTTTATTTCACAGAAAACATTTTTTTCAACATTCAATAAATTTGTTATAAAAATCCAACAGTCCGTTATTCATAAAAAAATAAAATCTACAAAAAATAGTACGCAAATTTGATAAAAATTGATGTTCGGTTCTCGATATCTATTGAACAATAAAAGATATTGACTTCAAATTCATTTCATTGAATTTGTGTTTGTTTATATAAGAAATAAAAACTTTTAAGAAATGCTACTTAAATTGGTAAAAATTGGTTTTCGACTAAAAATCTCGCTAACAAAAATAGATTTCGAAATCAAACTATTTTATTGTATGCAAAATATTGTTGGTAATTTTTAAAATGTTTAAGAATAATTCAACTGACAACTTTTTTAACAAAACACGAAAACCTACAAACTTTTAAGCAAGACAAATCGACAGACGGGACGGGAAGTTATCAGTGTGGGTCGCATCCCAGCCTCTTTTTTGTTATGTGTTGGTTCTTTAAATAAAATTCTAAATTCTTTTAAATAAAAAAAATACATAGTCAACAAACAAAACCACACAAAATTTTTGAAAAAAGTGATAGTTAAGATGCAAGAAAAATTGAATTTTTAACTTTTCTCATTTTTTGAAAAAATAGATATAATAAAACAAAATTCTTACAAATTTAAAAATTTTCTGGTATTGAAACAATACAACTTCAATTATTACCTAAAGAGCTTCTACATGCAAAGTCCCTAAAGATCTATAATTTCGACATTTCTTTTTTTTTTGAAACCAAAGTAACTTTAAAACGCTTAATCTTAGAAAAAAGATTACTTAATCTATTTAACTATTAAATCTTTTTTTTACTTTTTTACTATTTAACTATCTAACAAATTTTGTCTAGTATTCATTGTTTAAATGTTACAGAATAAAAACGGAAATTTTCGACAGAAAAGATTTATAACTTCTTATGCTCACACGGTGTTTTTAGGGAATTTGTCTCACTTGATAATTACGATGTCTTCAGTGTCTTTACCAAATTTCATCGAAATGCGAATTATTCCGACACATAATGTTTATTTTGGCTGGACTACTAGTGAAGAATTAAATACAAGAAGCATGTGCCCGTTTTCGAAGTTCTAATGTAATCATTGCATTTGTTATACGCTTAACTTTTTAAGTTCAAATATATCTGTGTTTTTGTCGGTAAGAGTTGGATATATCTGAAAGCATACCTCGAAAAAATGTTAAGTTCTTAATATTCAGCAGCTAAGAAGCTTTTCTTTAAATTAAAGAAGTTCCATGAATTTATCTTAAGACACATTCAAAAGAATTCCAGAAATTACTCATATATTTGTATTACAATATTGATTTATTCTCTTTTTATTGAATGAAAAAAAAAATAATTGATACATTTTTGAAAGCAACCACAAATGTACAAATTGATTGAACCACAACACATCACAAAAGAAAAATCCGTTATGCAAATTCTGTCAAAGCACTTTGGAAAATTTCATTTTATACAATTTATATATACCATACCATCTTCCTTCCTGAAACTCTTGCAGCTCATTTTAATTAGAAACCTGTTGCAATGGTTCTTATAAACGCATAATTGCAGTTAACTGGTTAAAGTCATGTCATCTATTGCACTTCACTTCAATCTAAAAGTATCTTTGTACCTAAAGCCTATAGCTACCTCTATAACGAATTCGAAAGGACGGAGAACAGATTCAGCAATTATCTCCAAAGATCATTGATTTGCATTTACGTTCAAACATGGAAATCATCAAGGTAGGATATTGGAAACACATCATCATCATATAAAGCCTAGCAAAAGCCATATATACTTTATGCTATGCAATGAGACGCACCACATATTGAATAAAGATTCCTAAGACTTATATAGGTATGTAATGTACGTAGGTAAAGTACACAGAGTGCGTTTGGTTTCTGGAATATATAAATTTATAAACGTTAAACCATCAGAAGCATCAAGGACAGAGGAGTCCAAGTCTTAGTCTTCTCCTCGTCTCTTCTCTTTGATATCATCTGGCATAGTTTAATCATGTAAAAGGAAAATTGTATGTTAGATGGAAGCGGACGAAAGCTATACTACATATACATATTGAGGAGCATTACAGGTGGTTTTGTCGTTGTCGTTGTCTTCTACTTCTTCTGCCTCATCGTCTATCTGACAGAATTTATTTGACAATTATATCGGTGGTAATTGATAGAGTTTAGTATTATAAATTTGCATAATTTTATGGAAATTCAGTGTGCATCTACATAAATTAGACGAAGCAAGAATGCATACTCAACATTATAAATCTTTGTACATACATATATAGTGCATAAATGTACATCGTTTCTAATATAAAGGAAGTCACTTAATGGATTTAAATTTAATATAACATTATAACAATTGAGAAATTTGCATTTAATTGCAATATTATAGCATCTATTAATACAATTTTAAATCAAAAATAAGCGATCGATAGAAGATGTCAGAGTAAATTGACATTATTAAATCTTATTATAAACATGGAAGTGGAAATGTCAAACATGATTCTTTTGATATTGAAAATATGGCCAGCAAATTAAATATAAATGGAAACACGATTTAAAAGTTTTTTAGTTGTTCTGAAATATGGAGAAGTTCTTTCAGGTTTTAATAAATAAATAAAAATAGGTGGCGCAATAGTCCGTTGAGAACTACGGTCTAGTGACTAAAAACTCTCAACTTTTTAAGGATTTAGAAATCGATATAAATCGAATTTGAAAAACTAGAAAACTTTTGTCAGTGATTTTAATTTAAAGGTTTTCTCAAAACATTCAAGATAAATAGGTATTGGTTTTACCGAATTTAATTTTTGAACGGACTTTATCATTGATAAATAGAATTGTCATTGTAAATTTATTAAGAAAACTCAACATTTTCATCACGGTAGTTTACATAAAATTCGGAGTAGGTGGGCGCAACTTTAAAAGCATTAGCTAACATTTTCGTTTATAATGCTTGCGCTCTAGTAGACAGTCAAACATATGTGTTGTGTGATGTTATTGAGAGAACGGGTTGGAGGAAGTTTCAAAAATATCGCTGCCATTCAGGCATCTGTTACAAACGCTTAAAAAAAGTCCTGAAAGATATTAACATACAGAAATTCGCTAGTCCGTCAGCTTTAAAAAAGTCCTAAAAGTTCTTAACATACACAAATCCGCTGGTCCAGATGGTATTCCCGCTATTGTTCTAAAGAGGTGTTCTTCAACGCTGGCAAAACCATTGCGTAAGCTTTTTCATCTATCCTACTCCTTAGGTCTCGTTCCGAGCGGATGGAAAACCGCATTTGTGCAGCCTATTCCCAAAAAAGGCGAATCTTCCTCACCCTCTAATTACCGACCGATTGCACTTATGTCCCTTCTTTTCAAGGTCATGGAAACGCTGATTAATTATCAGCTCAAGAAATATCTTGAAGATCGAAAGCTTCTTACTGACCGACAATACGGCTTTCGTAGCAATAGGTCCAGTGGTGGTCTCATGGGTTTATCTCACTGAACAGATGAGCTAATCTTTACATCGTTTTGGAGAAAGTAAGATTATTGCACTTGATATTTTGGTTTTCATGAATACCTGTTTCATTGGATTAGAAATTACCTTTCGTATCGTTCAATACAAGTAGTATTGGATGGATTCAAGTCTGAAAACCATAAAATAAATGGTGGTGTGCCTTAGGGCTCTGTTCTATTTCCAACACTCTTTCTAATTTTTTTAATGATCTCCTGTCTGCAACTTCTAATCTAATACATTGTTTTGCTGACGATAGTACTCTTAGCTTTTTATATTCATTTTCAGGCTCACATCCCTCTTCTTCGGATGTGGAACTGCAACGGCAAAATATGATAAGCTCATTAAATTCCGACCTAAACAGCATTGTACAATGAGGATTAAAAAACCGCTTGGAATTGAATGCTTCGAAAACCCAATGCTGTCCTGCATCGAGGAGACTGAACACATCGATATTATCGGTATGTGTGTTACCAACCACCTCTTGTGGAACGATCACATACGCGATGTCGCCAAAAATGCCCCAATGTTTCGCCCCTTCTGATCTGGCTGTTATCTACAAGACTTACATATATACATCCAAAGCTTGAGTATAACTCCCATATCTGGGCTGGTGCTCCTGCAACTTACTTAAGCCTCTTGGATAGTATTGAACGTAGAGCATTTAAATTGATATACATAAGTTAATTTACTTCGCTTGAACATCGTCGTAAGGTTTCTTGTCTGACCCTTTTGTACCCTTATATTAACGGTTTATGTTCTAGTGAAATAGTCAGCTGCAAACCTCTTCTAATACTCGCGCTTCTAGGAATGCTCATCAATATACCCTCGAGACCAACTTCAGCCGTTCTGTCAAATACAGAGATTCGTTCTTTAGCCGTACTACGCGAATGTGGAATGTCTTATTACACTCTTTTTTTCCTAGCCATTGCAATATTCAGGAATTTAAACCCAATGTGCACCGACATCTCCTTTCAAACCCTCTCCTAGTGCTCACACTGTGTTTGCATATTAAGGTTAGTAATATCCCCTTGAGCATGTGCTTATTATAAAAAAAAGCTCGTCAATTAGCAAAATATGCGTGATTGGTTGGTTAAAATCCAGATTTTCTTCATGAGTCCATACTTCATCCAAACTTACTTCTCCAACGATAAAGATCGTCAAGTTACTGTGAATAGCCAGCATTATCGCGTAATGATAAACGATTTCTTTTCATCCCAAATTCAACGATTTGGAGTTAAACGACACTTGGTTTCAAAAGGATGGTGCCACATGCCATACAGCCTACCTTACAACCAATTTATTGAAGATTAAGTTTAATGAGTGTGTTATCTCAAGAAATGGGCCAGTCAATTGGCTATTATATTATACTCTTATCTTTGGAGCCTTGTTAAGTCATTGGTTTATGCCAATAAGCAGACAATGTTGGAAGAGCTCAGAGACAATATAGACAACAGCGGCCGTTTCGGCTTAATTGTGTGGCAGAGTCATCTAAAATTGGGTCCAACGAAACTTCAGATACAAACGTGCCCACGGTGATCACATGAAAAAAAATCGAGTTCCATTCAAAAAATGTTTGATTGAATTTCAAGCTGATGATAAAATTTTAGAAATATCTCAAATGGTTTAAGTTTTATTTTAAAACAAAATTTTAGTCTAGCCCTTGTTGGAAAAAACCAATGCCGTTTTACGTTTTTATAGTTGAATTCAAGTTTCATTTGATTTCAAAACTCAACATTTTATTCTTTAAGCAGTGAAACAGTCGAAATTTTTAAAGATTGTTTAGACGTTATTGTAATCTGTCCGACTTGTGCTAGACTTAAATAATATATCTTCTAATATATAAAATTCTACTGTCACAGTGTTAGTTGCCATACTCCTCCGAAACGGCTTAAACAATTTAAATGAAATTTTGCATATACATTAGGTAGGTCTGAGAATAGGTTTTTATCTATTTTTGATATTCCTAAGTGCTATTGTTTAATTGCATCAAGATTGTAAACGGTGCAATAATCTTACGATAGTATTCAGTGACGCTATGTACAATGAAGCATTATTGATTGCTATTGAGGATCTTTGCATTGTCATTGCCAACTTACCACTCAGTCATTTCGGTATGTATTCACCAAATCGAAATGCATCTTATTTAATAGACACTGAATTGCATCGTGAACTACAATACAAAGCTGTAGAAATGGCAGCAATTGTTGCTCGCAATGTCCCACTAATAAATGAAGAACAAAGAACCATTTATGACTACATCATGCTCGCAGTTTCGGCAGGACAAGGTGGATTCTTCTTTTTGGATGCACCAGGTGGAACTGGCAAAACATTCCTTATTTCGCTAATTCTTGCTAAAATACGATCAAATAATGGTATCACATTGGCTGTTGCATCTTCTGGTATTACGGTAACTTTATTGGATGGAAGCAGAACAGCCCATTCAGTATTTATTTGGCGGCACTCAGGTGATTTCAGACAAACACTTACCGTTATTCCGCGTTCAACGTAAGCGTGTTCAAATGCTTCAAAAATCCATCCCTTAAACATTGTCAAAACAACTGTTAGATATAGGCGACGGAAAAGTTACTACAGATGAAACTGGATGCATAAAATTACGATTATTGATTCACAAGATGCTCTCATTGACCAGATATTTCCCGATGTACACAGCAATATAAAAATCATGAGTGGTTAGCAGAAAGAGCAATGTTAGCAGCAAAAAATGTGGATGTCAACAATTTAAATTTCAAGATACATTTGTTATCAGGAGACTTGGTATCATACAAATCTATTGGTATAGTTTCTGATGCTTACTTACTTACTTACTTAAGGTGGCGCTACAGTCCGGGGCGGACCTGGGCCTCAACCAACATGCGTCTCCAGCCAGCTCGGTCCCTAGCTAGCTGTCTCCAGTTTCGCACGCCAAGTTGGTTGAGCTCCTCACCCACCTGAGTGCGCCACCTGAGTCGCGGTCTTCCTCTACTGCGCCGTCCCTCGGGATTGGATTCGAAGACCTTCCGGGCTGGAGCGTTGATGTCCATTCGCTCTACATGACCCAGCCATCTAAGCCGTTGGACTTTTATTCTGCTAACTAGGTCAGTGTCGCTGTACAGCCCGTACAGTTCGTCGTTATATCTTCTCCTCCATTCTCCATCTATACGTACGTGACCTGATGCTACCGAAGCTGTAAACTATCCAACTGAGTTTTTGAACTCATTGGATTTACCAGGCATGCCACCGCATAATTTACAACTGAAGGTTGGATCTCCGGTAATTTTACTTCGTAATTTGAACCCACCACGGTTGTGCAACGGCACGTGATTAGTAATTAAAAAAGAAGCTGGGATGCGACCCACACTGAAACTTCCCATCCCGTCTGTCGATTTGTCTTGCTTAAAAATTTGTCTATATGTATCAATTTTTACCAAATTTGCGTACTATTTTTTGTAGATTTTATTTTTTTGTGAAAAAACGGACTGTTGGATTTTTATACCGAATGATATATGAATATCGAAAACAATATTTTCTGTGAAATAAAATTAGTTTGAAGCCAATATTTGTAATTTTTGAAAAGCTATTTGAGTCGAAAGTAAATTTTTACCAAGTTTTAGTATTGTTTTTTTTTTTAGGTTTTTATGTTTTGTAAAAAAAACTGTCAATTCGATTTTTCACAAAATTTTATCGAATGTTGAAAACAATATTTCTTATAAGATAAAAAAAGTTTGAAGCCTTGATCTCAAGTTTTTGAAAAGATATTTGCGTGGAAATTCAATTTTTATCAACTATGAGTACATTTTTTTTTTAGGATTTTATTTTTTATAAAAAAAAACTGTCAATTAGATTTTTCTCAAAATTTTTTCAGATGTCAAAAACATTATTCTTCTTTGCACAAAATTGTTTTGGAGATGAAATCATATTTTGGTCGTAAAATTTTCGAGGTGACAATTTTTTTTTCAGTTTTTTTGATTTATAAAAAAAACCGTTAATTGGATTTTTTTCCCAAAAATATAATTGTTTTGTATCACCTTACAATCTGTATCTGGAAAACACTCCCAAGTTCTCTCGGAACTCCTACAAAATGCCTTGAATAGGCTAACAAAATGGGCTAAGCAATGTGGCTTGGACGTCAATCCGCATAAAACAGAACTAGTGCTCTTTTCGAGAAGGTACAAAATTCCTCAGATCAGCCCACCTAAGATTAAAGGAATACCATTAAGGTTTTCCGACCAAGCTAAATATTTAGGCCTCATTTTAGACAAAAAACTAAATTGGAAGGCAAATATTGATGAAAGAGTAAAAAAGGCTACTGTAGCGCTTTTTACTTGTAAAAAGGCCATAGGATCAAAATGGGGCTTCTCCCCAAAAATAACCCACTGGCTTTACACTTCGGTAATTAGACCGATACTCATTTATGGAGTTGTCGTATGGTGGACCGCACTGGACAAGATGGTAAATCTAAATAAGTTCATCAAAGTCCAGCGGTCAGCAGGTATGTGCATCACAGGAGCACTTCGCTCAACACCAACCGCAGCCCTGGATGTGCTTTTAAACCTAACACCTCTTGACATCTTCTCCAAAATGGTGGCAGCCAACTCATGTGTGAGGCTTAGAGCCACCTCTCAATGGAACAGTAACAATACTGGACATACTACCATTCTAGACAATTTTAGATCTATCCCAGATCGCTTAGACTATACCACCCCTAAAACGGTATTCGGTAAAAGCTTCCATGTGTCCATCCCTTCAAAATCCTCCTGGGAAGAAGACAATGTGATACACTTCTAAACAGACGGTTCAAAGACCGATTACGGAGTTGGAAGTGGTATCTATTCGGAACAACTGAATCTAAGTCTATCATAAAGACTTCCCAATCAATGTAGTGTATTCCAGGCAGAAGTAATGGCGATTAAAGAGGCACTTTCCTGGCTCAAAGAAAACGTTATATCTTGCAAGGATATACGAATCTTCTCGGACAGCCAGGCCGCTCTTAAATCTCTCGCGTCTGTCTCCACAAACTCACAAGTAGTCCACGATTGTCGATCATCTCTGAATGAGATGACAGAACAGTTTAATATTCACCTCATTTGGGTGCCGGGCCACAGAGGCATTCCGGGAAATTGTAAAGCCGATGAGCTCGAAAAAAACGGAACACTTCTGCCTAATGTTAGACAAAAACATAACATAGGAACACCACTTGCTACATGCAAATATCTTCTCAAGCAGTATGCTCTAGAAGCAACAAATGCTAGATGGTCACAGAGTACCACCTGCCTAGCAACCAAGCAAATATGGCCAAGCATAGACTTAAATCGGTCAAAAGGCTTGATATCCTTGAGCAGACAAAATATAAGCTCTACAATTGGAGTAATAACAGGACACTGCCTCATAGGAAGACATGCTCTGAGGCTAAGGGTCTACAAAAATGACTTCTGTAGAAACAGTCCAACACCTTCTATGTACATGTCCAGCACTCTCCATTAGAAGGAATAACTTTCTCGGAAATCCCTTCTTCGACAATACCAGTGAACTGGCAACGATTGACACATCTCATGCGGTACAGGACTCTACTCCGTAGACTGGCTCGTTAACGAACCAGCCTGTGCTATCTATAAATTTCCTCATGCTCGCCATTGTGACCTGTGCTAGATCATCCAGTTCTCCAACAAACCTGTTTCCGAAATGACGGAGTCGGCTGGTTTGGAGGTTCGGACAGTCGCAGAGCAGGTGTTTAATGGTTTCCATTTCCTCCTCATCCTGACAGCTCCTACAAAAATCGGATGCAAATGCCCCTATTCTATTAGCCATTGTGCCAATGGCGCAATGACCTGTTAGTACACCTATCAAGATTTTAATGTTCTTTTTACTCAGCGATAGAATATACCGAGTTTCTTTTTCATTTGTGTTAGGCCATAAACTTCTAGAGATTGCACAATCGTTCCTGGATTTCCAGGAGATATTGGTTTTCTCTTTTAGTTTAAGGTCTATCTTCCTCTTGAGTACCCCAATCGGGACGAGTGGTCCCCTAACTGAATGGTGGCTACTACTTGTGTCTGCTTCTGACCCTTTCCTGGCTAGTTCGTCTACTATATCATTCCCTTCTATATTGCTATGTCCGGGAACACAGCAGAGCTTTACCTGGTTAGTGTGGCAGATTTTGTTTAATTCCTTCCTACAGTTTAAAACTGCTTTTGATCTAATAGTCTCACTGGCTAAGGCTTTGATAGCAGCCTGGCTGTCCACGAAAAAAGTAATCTCCGAAGAGCTTAGCTTTTCGTGATGTGCCAATTCAGCTGCTTTTCCAATGGCAAAGACCTCGGCCTGAAAGACACTACAGTCAGCCGGGAGTGTATATGACGCTCTGATGTTGAGAGATTGGCAAAACACTCCAGCACCTGTTCCTGATTCCATTTTTGAACCGTCAGTGTAGAAAGGGATACCCTGTTTACTTATAAGTGAATTAGGATCCCAACCCTGTCTTTCTGGTATGAAAATAGAATATTTCCTGTCGAAATCTAGTAAAGGGGGGATGTAATCGGTGGTCCCTCTCAGTCCTGGGATCGTGTCATATCTTTGTAAGATTGACCCGTGGCCATAAGTGCTATGCCTCCAAAAACTCAGTTCTCTTAAACGAATTGCAGTTTTGGCTGCCGTGCACTTTATGAACTCATCCAGAGCCGGGAGGTCCAAGATCATTTCCAATCCCGCTTGTGGTGTGGATCTTTGAGCCCCTGTAATTCCTATACAGGCTAGTCTCTGTACCTTATTCAGGTTCTTGAGATAGCTTGATTTTTCCACCGCCTTCCACCATACAATAGAGCCATAGGTAAGAATGGGTCTGACAATCGCTGTGTACATCCATTGGATGACTTGCGGTCGCATACCCCAACGTACACCGAAGGTCTTTTTGCATGTGTAGAATGCACATAGTGCTTTTTTCATTCTTTCCTCAGTATTACGCTTCCATGTAAGCTTGGAGTCAAGGATTACTCCTAAAAATTTAGCTTCCTTAGAAGGTTTTAGAGGAATGCCATTTAGTTTGGGAGGGTTGAAGCCCTCCAGTTTCCTTTTCCTCGTGAACAAAACTAGCTCTGTCTTGGTGGGGTTGACCCCGAGACAGATAAGATAAATCCTTTAATGCATTTTCCATAATGTTTTCGATGATGGTAAGAAACTTGCCTGTTATCAAAACCACTATGTCATCTGCATACGCAACTATTTTAATGCCCTGATCTTTGAACTTTGTGAGAATTTTGTTGACTACGAGGATCCAGAGCAGGGGTGAGATGACTCCTCCCTGTGGTGTGCCTCTAGTAACTGTTTTCTCAATAGTGCTAACTCCTATTTGAGAGTTGATAATTCTGCCATTTAACATGGTGAAGATCCAATCGACAATAACAGATTCAACCCCAACTTCAACTAAGGCAGTCTTGATCGACTCCTTTTTAACGTTATTAAACGCACCCTCGATATCAAGAAATGCTGCCAGGGTATATTCTTTATGTTCAAGACTTTTCTCAATATGTGAAACTACTTCATGCAAGGCAGTCTCCACTGATTTACCTTTAAGGTAGGCGTGTTGGTAGTTGCACAAGTTGTGTTCGTTGAGAAGTTCTCTAACATGTAGATCAATTATCCTCTCTAGTGTCTTAAGGAGAAACGAAGAGAGACTTATTGGTCTATAATCCTGAGCGGTCGAGTGAGTCGGTTTCCCTGCTTTTAGGATAAAGACTACCTTGACCTTTTTCCAGCTATTAGGGACGTATCTAAGTTTGATACAACTTATGAAGATTACCCTAAGCCACGGAGTTATTACTTTGAGAGCGTTTTGAAGGAGAGCTGGGAAAATCTCGTCCGGTCCCGCTGATTTATAGGGTTTGAACGAGTTTATTGCCCAGATAATCTTCTGCTCAGTAATAACCCGATTTAGTTCTAACTTTGATTCCGTGTGAGTAAAATCCAGCGTGTTCGATTGCAAGCAATCGGAACTTTCTGGGTTTTTTACAACCGGGGAAATGAGTTTCCATGAAGAGTTCAAGCGTCTCTAGGCTCGAGTTCGACCATGTTCCATCAGGGTGTTTTATGTACCCCGGGATCGTGGGATTAAGGGCCAGGGTTCTACGGAGCCTTGTCGCCTCGCTTGTTTTTTCAATGGATTCACAATGTTTAGCCCACGAATCCTTTTTGGCCTTCCTTAACTCTTTGGTGTAAGTGTTAAGTGCGGCTCTATAAGACTTTAAATCCTCTTCTAATTTACTCAGTTTAGCTTTATTGAAAAGTTTTCTGACCTCTGTTCTGCGTTTCTTTAGTACACCATTCCACCAGGGTGGTTTAGTGGAGTTATTGGAACGAGATAAAGGGCAGTGTTTTTCAAAAGACATTCTCATTTTGCTAGACAAGTTATGGACAACAGTATCAATGGTTGAAGTACTTAGACTTGTATTGTCCTCTGGTGGATCAATACAGTCTTCCATCCATTTTTCGTACTCTGTCCAATTCGTTCTAGTTGGGTTCCTGTAAGGTTTCTTTTCAGTAAAGTTCCTGTCTATAGAGAAGAGTATCCTAAAGTGATCCGAAAAAGATTCTTTAGGTGAGACTCTCCAGTCTTCAACTAAAATTTTACTATTATTGCTAATAAGGGTCAAATCTATGATTTCCTCCCTGTTTTTGTTTCGAAAGGTAGGGTGATTGCCCCTATTAGATATCGATAAATTAGAACAGAGAATATATTCAAAAATTGACTCACCCCTTTTATTGATGTCCTTAGAGCCCCATTGAGTGTGGTGAGCGTTGGCATCACCTCCCAACACCAAAGGTGTACCGCTTGCTGTGGCATGGGCCACCAGATCGCGGACTGTTTTTGATGGTGGGCTCTCCTCCTCGTACGGCATGTACGTCGACGCTAGAATGAAGTTTCCTTCATTCGATTCGACGCTGATTTCCGTGTTGTCCTTGTTGCTGTACCTAGATAGGAAGAAAGCGTTAATTGATTTTTTCACTAGGATACAACTTCTAATATTACCTTCATCTGACGTGGAATGGAAAAGGTTGTAATGTTTTGACCTCAACCCACGGATTCGGTTTTTGCCTAACCATGGTTCCTGGATCAAGGCCACATCCACGTTCTCGTGAGACATGTAGAGCGTAAGGTCGTACGTTGCTGCTTTAGCGTGGTGCAGGTTTATTTGCACCACTTGCAGCTTTTGACTCCCCTTTGCCTTCATGCCTCTTAACCTTTACGGTTCCGAGACCATACCTCAACACGTCTTTTCTTTCTCTCAGCAGAAGGTCAGATTTCTTGTCTGCCACAAACAAGAGGTCCTTCCCTTCGCATCCATGACTCTTTCTTGAATGTTGGAGCTTCCATTCTAAAATGGGAAGCTCTTTGTTCTGCTTCGCCAACAGCTTAATAATGGCTGCGTCCTCATGTTCTGCAGGAGGGGGGATCCATATGCTAAACTGCTGGCGGAGTGGTAGAGCTGCGGCGGGTAGAATCTCAAGGGAGGAACCTTCCCATAGTTCGCCAATGTTGGCGATTGTGTGGTTCAGAAACTCCCGTGATTTCTGGTCACCGCAGCAGACCACTTTAACTCCTCGCCGCCATCCGGCACCATCAAAGATATAGTCTTCAGAACTATCGTTCTCTGATGCTGCCATCATAGCTTTGAGGATCTCATTTTCTACAAGAAGCCATTTTTTTGCCGAGATTTTCCCATCTGGGTCGTCACGGCTTATAATGGCAATTTGTAGGTCGATCGGGGTGGTGTCGAAGCTGTTGGTTCTAAGTTTCTTAGCACCGTCTAGCTTGACTGTCTCCTCCGATCTTTGTCTCTTGGACGTTCCTGGTTTCATTCCAGAAGAGGTGCCTGCCGGTGCTTGGTCTTTCCTAGCGTTGGCTGGCTGTTTCTTGCTGGAAGTCGCCTGAACTTTTCTCTTGTCGTTCCGAGCGGTCGAGTTATTGCCAGCCTGTTCACAGTTTGCCTTTTTAGGGACAGACCTAGATTTGGCAGCATCTACTCCTTTGCTCTCCGACTCTTCGGCATTCACTTGCCTTGTTATTCCCCTGGGTGCAGTGGCAGTCTCTGCCAGCTGCCGCTCGAAGTTCTTAACCAGCTTCCTGTGCTTTTTTAGGAGAGCTTTATCTCTCGAACTGAGCGCCGCAGGGTCTTTCAACTCGGTCTTTTCCACGAATCTTTTGGAGGATCTGTAGTTGCTGCGTTCCCTCGAAGCTTTGAGGGGTGCAGCAGACTTCAGCATAGTCTCTTCTTGGTTCGGTTCCATCAGTAGCTCGTCCTCGGTTTGACTACCTATGGAAGGAGGTCTGTCCGAGGTCTCCGTACTTTTGATAGTTAAACTATCTAAGTCGGGAAGGAGATCTACTGAGAGAAAGACCGGTTGTCTTTTTAACTCTCTTTTTCCTTCTTTGAAGTTTACTTTTGTCACTGGCGACTTAGCTTCTTGCGAAGCCAAGCCCTCGCCGGCAGCCGTGACCTCTGCCGACTTTTGAACGTATATCCCCGTTCGATTTTTTTCCTTTTGTAAACTTTTGTCCATTGTTCATTATTTAGATTGACATCTCTGCTTTTGTTGGTTTTCTTAGTTGCCCTACTCCGCAGCTGGATTGCTAAAGAGTAAGACGTAAGCCCCCTCGCCACAACAAGGCGAAAACCGTGAGGGGGTTCGTGTGTGTTTATTTCTTGCGAAAAAAAAAACATTACCGAGACCAAGGCTAAGCTTGATACATGCTATGGAGACTCTGCACCATCGATTTCAATGGTAAAAAAGTGGTTTACTGAATTTCGTTGTGGGCGTACAAGCACTGAAGATGCCGAACGTCCTGGACGCCCAGTTGAGGTCTCTACACCCGAAACAAAATTCACGATATGGTGTTGGCCGACCGAAGATTGAAAGTGCGAGAGATTGTGGAAGCCGTAGGGATCTCGCATAGCTCAGTGGTTTCAATTTTGAATGATCACTTGGGCATGAGAAAGCTTTCCGCAAGATGGGTGCCGCGTTTGCTCACAAATGCAAGGGTGCACACATGTGTAGTTGCCATGGCAAAAATCCATGAATTGGGCTATGAATTGCTCCCTCATCCACCCTATTCTCCAGATTTGGCTCCGAGCGACTACTTCTTGTTCCCAAACCTGAAGAAATGGCTTAGTGGAAAAAGATTTGACTCCAATGATGAAGTCATCTCTTGAGGACCTCGACAAATCATTTTTTTTGGAAGGGATACAAAAATTGGAGAAGCGTTGGACAAAGTGTATAGAGCTACGTTGAAAAATAAAATTATTTTTTTATCAAAAAATCTATGTTTTATTCCAAAAGTCATGGACTTTTTGACCCGCCTATGTGCAACGTATATTTCCCTATATTAAATAAATAAATAAATAAATAAATTAGGTGGCGCAACAGTCCGTTGAGAACTAGGGCCTAGTGACTTACAACTCTCAACCATTCCTGTGTGCGAGTAATGTTTTCAGGGATGGAGGGGACCTACAGTTTATATGCCGAATCCGAACGGCTAATTTGAGAAAGCACTTTTCATGACAAGAGTTACTCTTGGAGAATTTGTCAATTCACGCAAGAGGCAGTACCCGTGAAAAACTTTAGATGGCACAGGCAGGGATTGAACCCAAGACCTCTGGCATGACAGTCCAACGCACTAACCATCATGCCACGGGTACTACCATTTTCCCTATATTATCACGTAAAATACCCATTCGTAAACGACTAATGCTAAAGCGAAGCTGAAAAGATGAAAATATGAATTTAAGCATTTGTGTAAACACTTAAATACGAGTACTTATGTCCCGGTTGAAACTTTCAGATAATCACCGCATTTATATTCAACTTATAGATAATGGTAAAATTGAATAAAAACCCCCTTTGAAAGGCGAATAATATCAACAGGAAACACCTTATCACAACTCATACACCGCCTTCTTACATTACCTCTCCTAACTTAAAAGCAAAAAAGGAAGCTGTTACATCCTTCACTGATGATGCATTATGATTGCATACTCCGTCATACAAACTATGAATCTCTAGATCTCTCTCTCTCTCTTTTTTTAGCCCTTTTAATTTTCACGGATCCTTGAAACTAGCAATGGCAAGTAATAAGATAAACACACTAAAAGTCTCCCCACGCAAGCTGTTAGAGGTGGTAACGACAACGACGACAATTATGATGCTTGCCACAAAGTGTATATATATTTATGTACGTAACGTATCTATAAGAAGAAAATCACAGAAGAGAATCTTTTTAGAACACCACTGGATTCTTAAAGTGAATTGGGTGGTGTCGTCATCGTCGTCGTCGTTGTCATCACCAGTCAACACCGCTCCAAAACCTTTAGCCATTGGAATGTTGTTGTCGTTGTTAGTGGTGGTGGTAGTGTTAGGAGCGCCCCTAGGGCTTTAATTAATTTCGCAGTCAGAAACGCAAAGAGTAAAATGACGGCAAAGAAGTAGAAGTAGAAGATGAAGAAGCTGAAGCCGAAGCAGCAGCAGCAGAAGAAGTAGTGTCTGTCCAATTTGTCACAATGAATTGTAAACATTAAAAGGCAACCCAAGCACATAACCAGAATCCAGAAGCAGTTGATTGCTTCAGATGTTGATGCTCTCGCCGCACTATAGGTATAAAACTACCATCCAGATCCAGAGAGTGCCACAGCCCTCCTCTTTCTTCTATATCTGTATATACGCTGGTGTAGAGAAAATAAAAGGACCTTAACTCACAGATGAACAACCAAACAAAAACCACTGTGTTCTCTCGCCGCTTCGCGTCGCGTTTCGTTGTGCAGCAATCATATAATTTTCAAGGAGCACCAACAGCGTATACAACCAAGCGCAGTGTCGTCATACTCCGACAACGACCTACCCTCTCCTTCCATATTTTCCGCTTTGACTCCCTTTATGCATTAAGGATGAGAGTTTTTAGTTCGTCATCTGGTGGTTAAGGCCAAGATTGGAGCAGAAGAATATCCAGATTTACCAGGAATTTGAAGCACCCAAGCAAGACAACGACGACCGACGACACGACTAGGGCTATAAGAAGAAGACAACGACAAAGACGACATCAACATCAGATTGCCTAATAAAGCTTCTTCTTGAAGAAATTGCGCCCGATTTCTGGTAGTTTTTTGCATTTAAATTGGTAATTAACGTTGAATTTGTGTTTTTGTGGTAATTATACCGTTGATTTATTTGTTGTTTAGTTTTCTATGGAAAAGAAAAGATATTTAATTCAGCCCATCAACTTTGTCTTTTAGTCAAGTCGTCTTCGTGGCCATGATGGTTGATGGCTGATGTTAATGCCTGATGTGGAGAAGACGTGCCTTTTATTATATGTCTTGAGCTTGAAAATATTGAAGTGAAGTGATGGATGGTTTTTATTTAACTTAACTATACTGATTGCCTCAAACGAATTTGTTTATTAATGTGGTTTTGAAATTTTGTTTTAAATTAATTTAAAATGTTGGTGATTTTTCGAAAAAGAGTTGAATTTGATAGAATTTCTAAAATATGACTGAAATTCATATTTTTCAGGAGACAGATGAAAGTGAAAAACTATTTAAACAACTTGGCGTGTTTTACATGAGAAAAAGGTGCTTGTTGGTTAAGGCCTTTAATCATTTCGGTGCTCGGTTCTACAAGAGATAGTAAATTTTAAAAAAGAACAAGTGAAACCGAGAAACTACGATACTATCTTTAATGTATTAGTGACGAGGTGGAATATTTTGGACCAACATTTCCGGAGATGAGAGTCTTGTATTTTAAATTTATTGTGTAAATAGTATAGTGAACTATTTTTTTTTTTAAAAAGGGGTTCCAATATAAGAAGTTTAAAATCCCTCTATTTTGACAGTAGTTGTCACTTTTAAAGCTTTCATATTTTAATATTTCACAAGTTGATGCTAATACATTTGTAGAGTCCTTTTTAAAAAAATTCTTTAAAAAAGTCGAAAACGAATGCAGAATATTGTCGCGATTATCGAAAAAAGAGAAAACAAGACTTCATTGCTTAAAATGATAACTTCTATTGGCAAATATATCCATCATGGGCAAAATAAGCTTTCCTCAGCGGCAAAATTGTATGACAGGTATTGGCTCCGTCAGTTCAGGCTTCCTGTTCTTTGGACTGCAGTCGAAACTAAAAATGAAAAGGGTAATTGAAATATTTATACCTACAAAAACATAAATCAGGTTAATCAGGGACTTTTTTTCACTTTTCACCTTTCACTTTGCAAACAAATAATAACCTGCAAAGAAAAGTCCAAAAGTGATTCACAAAATTTGCGAAGTGAAACAAAATTTCAATTGCTTAGACTTTATTTAAAAATTGGAAAAAATGTAAATGTAAAATAAAATTCAAGAATCTCAATTCGAAATAACATTTTTTAATACTGTTTCACTCATCATCATCTTAGATTTTATTTATTAAGATCAAAAAATATGCCTGCAAAATTTTGTTACCAGCAAATGGTGTTAGAGAAAAATTCATCAATAATAATCTACTATATAAAAATAAGTCGGGTTTTCCTTCCTGACGCTATAACTCCAGAACGCACGAACCAATTTCCACGGTTTTGCATTCGTTGGAAAGGTCTCGGGCTCCGTGAGGTTTATACTCGTAGCAGAAAAAATTCAGGAAAAATTTCAACAGAAAAGCGGTGAACTCCGTTTAGCTTTCCATAGAAAGCTATTGTAAAAGTTCCGATTTGTGGAATTGAAATTTTTTTGATGTTTCAAGGGCCCTATATTCTAAACCAAAGCTTACTTTTGGGAACCTTTTTTAGTCAACCATATCTCTAGAAACGTCAGAGATATCGACTTCAAACAACGTATGAAATCTACAATGAAGGAATGATTCTGATTGAGGATCAATGCTTGACTATTGCAAACAAGCTACTGATTGAAGTAGGAATGATTGCGCCAAATCGATCGATGCATTGAACCAAGAAATAAATGGAGAGTTGCAATACAATGTTGATACATTGCAGGAATTCGTTCGAATTAATGTGCCGTTGCTGAATGAACAGCAAAAATAAGTATACGAAACATTAATGCAAGCGGTGGACAATAATACTGGTGGTCTATTCTTCCTGGACGCACATGGAGGAACAGGGAAAACATTTGTCAGTTCATTGATTTTGGCCACTATTCGATCAAGATGTGACATAGCTTCGGCGTTAGCATTATCTGGAATTGCGGCAACTCTTCTAGATAGCGGTCGTACTGCACGTTCTGCGCTTAAGTTGCCACTCAATTTAAACATACAATTGATACTCCAATATGCAATATTTCCCGATCCAGTGCAATGGAAACTTCACACTGAAGGATCTTCGACGAAGTAACAACATCTTTGGCGGCTTGATGATATTGTTGGCTGGCGATTTCAGGCAGAAATTGCCAGTCATTCACCGTGGAATGCCTGCAGATGAATTGAATGCTTGCTTGAAGGCATCACTTTTGTGGAATAATGTACAAAAATTATCGCTAACCAGTAATATGAGAGTTCAACTTCAAAATGATCAAAGTGCTGCACAATTTTCCAAACAATTGTTAGCTGTTGGAAATGGAAATATGCCAGTTGATGCGACAAATGGATTAATTACTCTTACCAACGACCTTTGCCGATTTGTAGACTTTAAATTAGCTCTTATTGAAAATGTTTTCCCAAACATTAGTGAGAATTATCAGAATTATGCTTGGTTAAATCAACGAGCAATTCTCGCCGCAAAAAATAATGATGTATACGCACTGAATTTCACCATTCAATCAAAAATCGCTGGCAATTTGGTGACATACAAATCCGTTGATTCCATAACAAATCCCGATGATGTAGTAAATTATCCAACGGAGTTTTTGAAATCTCTGGAGATACCAGGATTTCCACCACATAACTTGCAACTCAAAGTTAGTTGAGTTATTATGATATTGCGTAATTTGAATCCACCGCGACTTTGTAACGGCACTCGACTTGCGGTGAAAAGACTTATGCCGAATTTGATTGAGGCAACCATTATTAACGGAAAGTACGCAAGTGAAAATGTATGTATTCCTCGAATACCATTGATTCCGACTGATCTTCCGTTTGACTTCAAACGATTGCAATTTCCAGTTCGCCTTGCGTTCGCAATGACAATTAACAAGTCGCAAGGCCAATCGCTTGTTTGTGTTAACGTTAGATCAAAAAACAAAAAAAGTGGTTTACCAAAGAGCACTTCAATGAAACAGATAATTTTCGGAGAAGTATAACGCTTCGATTCAGTATTTACTTTGGATTCACTTTCATTTTTAACTTAGAGAAGTTCAACTAAATTACACTTCATTTTTGTAATCGAAATTAATTCATTACTGTTGTGAAATGAAATACAATTTTTCCTTTTCAAATATAAAACAAAAAAAAATAATTTTTCTTCATCTTTTAATCCCCAAACAAAATGTTATAAAAAACCAAAGCATCTGGTGGCGAAACGGATTTCGCCGGATTTGCTAGTTTCTTATATAAACAAATACAAATTGGATGAATGAAATTAATCTGAAGTCAATATCTTTTATTGTTCAATAGATATCGAGAACCGAACCGATTTAGTTTTTTATGAAAAAAACGGACTGTTGGATTTTTAAAAAAAATTTACTGAATGTCGAAAACAATATTTTTTAAAAGATAAAATTAATTTAAAGCCAATATATCAAATTTTAAAAAAGATATTTGCGTCGAAAATCAATTTTTACCAAATTTTATAATTTTTTTTTGTAAAAAAACTGTCAATTCCATTTTCTCAATTTTTTTTAGGCTTTTATTTTTTAATAAAAAAAGCTGAGATATTTAAGGTTAAGTAAAATGTTTTGATTTTTGTAGTACCCGTGGCATGATGGTTAGTGCGTTGGACTGTCATGCCAGAGGTCTTGGGTTCGATCCCTGCCTATGCCATCTACTGCCTCTTGCGAGGAATTTTCAAATTCTCCAAAAGTAATTATTGTAATGAAAAAGTGCTTTCTCAAATTAGCCGTTCGGATTCGGTTTTAAACTGTAGGTCCCCTCCATTCCTGACAACAGTACTCGCACACAGGAATGGTTGAGAGTTGTAGGTCACTAGGCCCTAGTTCTCAACGGACTGTTGCGCCACCCAATTTATTTATTTTTATTTTTAAAATGTTTTGAGAGTCCTTTCTGCATGTTTCTACATTTTATTGTCTGTTTGACAAAATTTATTTGAAGTCGATATCTCTATTGGTTCTTGAGCTATGCACAACGAAAAAAAACTTCCCGAACCTACTTACACACGCACGCACAGACATCTCTCTAAAAATTTTTTATTTCGACTCTAGGGACCTTGAAACGTCGAGTAATGTCAACATTTTCAATTCGACAAAAATATTTGTCACCTCGAAAATTTTACGAACAAAAAATGATTTTATATCAAAATAATTTTGTGCGAAGAATTACGTTTTTGACATATAAAATAATAATATAAAATTTTGAGAGAGAAATCGAATTGACTGCTTTTTTATAAAAAAACAAAAACCTAAAAAAACATTACTCAAAGTTGGTAAAAATTGGTTTTCGGCTCAAATATCTTTTCAAAACTTTGAGATATTGGCTTTAAACTATTTTTATCTTTCAAAATATTTATATTGTTTTCAAAATTCAGTAAAATTTTTAAAAAAATCGAATTGACAGTTTTTTTTACAAAACAATAAAAACCTAAAAAAACAACAATACGAAAATTTGGTAAAAATTTGCTTTCGACTCAAATAGCTTTTCAAAAATTAAAATATTGGCTTCAAACTTATTTTATTTCACAGAAAATATTATTTTCGATAATCTATAAAATAAAATGTACAAAAAAAGGTACGCAAATTTGGTAAAAAATGATACATATACACAAACTTTTAAGCAAGACAAATCGACAGACGGGATGGGAAATTATCAGTGTGGGTCGCATCTCAGCCTCTTTTTTTATTCTCATCTTAAACCAATATTTTACACTTAAATCGAGAAAATCAATGTTAACTTTCTCTTCCTAGTGGATAAACAATATCTAATAACTAAATTTACTTAGCTATTTAAAGTATCAAAATTATAATAAAACAATAATTTCATATCGATGTTATTTCAATTTCTATTTAATTTGTATCTCTATACCTTAATTTATATACAAAATTGTAAATCCATTTTAAAACAATTAATTTTAATCTTCAATATTCTATATTCACCTTAAAGGTTCATTTAATATTTGGATGTATAAAATCGCAACATAACCAAAACAAAAGGATAAAAATACACAAATTCATTGAAAATATAACTTCAATAATAATTCCATAAGCCGATTAGCTTCGTTCGATATCGTAATCCCATTATGGCTTTTTATTTAGAAATAACAATAACCTGGAGGTGCACCTGTGTTACACCCAAAACTTCTATACTATATTTTAACTTTCTCTCTATAGGTTAGGTATAGGTATTGGTATAGGTATAGTCTATATCCCTATACCTACCTATTGTTATCCCAAAAGCCAAAAATACATGCCATTGGTACCTCTTACCTATGCTTAACCTACCTTTGGCTCACCTCTGCCGCCCGCCGACCGCAACGTAAGGGAATAGCAGATGTTGGAAATTTTCCTCAGAGACAAAGGGTAAATGAAGAGGAAGAGAGTATAACAAAAATTTCTATATATTTTTTTTTTGATAGTCAAATGGGACTTTTGTTATACTACGAGTATCTATAGTTATTTGTACTTTTATAAAGGTACATATGTACGTAACTTATACCCCATAAGGAACCCAATGGCATAGCAATGGCGATGGCGGGCTAAAGTTGAAATCTGCAACTTTTACGTAAAAGTTCTACGTTCGCGCTAAACTATTATTTCCCCAAACGGGAAATGAGTGTTCATGAATAATAAAGAACAGAATAAATGCCATAAAGTGATATGTTCGAGTAAACACTTACCTAAACTTAAACAAAGCAAGCTTTTGGGATTTTATCTTTTGCGAAGTTACATATACTTTACTTAGGTATAGTGGTACAATTTTGGCGATGTTATGCGGTGATGTTTTTTTTATCAATTGGAAAAGAATAGAGTGTTGAACGATTTTGAACAAATTTTCGCAAGCTTTCGAAAAGGAATTTTAAGTTAAAGAGATTTTTTGAGACAAAGATGGTGAGTGAGGTTACTTGTCGTCATCATAAATTCGGATGTAAATCGGAGCCCTATGGTACATCTGTATTATTTCCGTTGAGATTGTTTCCTATACATAAAATACCTTCACTTTTAGAGTTCAGGAAATCATATCACAAGAAATAGAAATCTGTAATTTTTGAGGAGATTCAGGACAATGTATTTGTGCATACCTTAGGACCACTGTTAACAGCAACAAAAAAAATGTTATTATATGAGAAAAACAGTAAATACAAATTCGCGTATACGACCGACTAAACCTTACAATAATTTATTGATGTTTAGTATATAAAAAATATTTAAAACATATTATAAAGTGTGTCTTGACAAGACATCTGTTTTTGAAGAAGTGGACGAGTTTTAGATGACTCCGTTAATTTTTTTTAATATAAATCTTTGCAAGGGATCAATAACAAAGGGAATTATGAATATATGCATTTAAAAATAATATATTTATGTTTTTGAGTACTAAATCAGTGGTAATAGTCACACGAAAATTGTACCAAAAACCTCCTTAAGAAGAAGGACAAGATGTCACAGTTAAGCGGAGTGTTTTGGATAGTATTAATTCTGAAAGCTTACTGATATGTTTTGGAACTATAACGATTCATCAAGAAAAAAAAAATCAAAAAATATCAATCAAAAAGATTTTTTTAAATATTTCCTGTATTTTAAGATTTAAAAATGTATCTGTAAAAGAAGTTTGTTTTCAAAAATGTATATATGTATGTCATTTGATTTCACAAAAAAACCTTAATTTAAAAAAAAATTTATTTGAAAATCGTTAGAACGTTTTTTTTTTAAATTCATTTTACATTTTCCAGTTTTAGTTTACAAATATATTTAGTATGCAGTTATTTAGAGCTTATTCATAGACGTTTTTTATGTCAGTTTCGTAAAAAAATAATGATCCATTTTCGAGATAACGAATTTTATACCATAGCAATTTAAAAAAAAGGTGAAAATGTTGGTTAACCCAAAATATCTCAAGAACCAATAACGCTAGAGACTTGAGAATTTTAAATTATATATTTTAACGTGATACCAAACAAATATATTTTTGGAAAAAATCCAATTAACGGTTTTTTTATAAATGAAAAAATTGAAAAAAATAATATTTGTCCCCTCGAAAATTTTACGAACAAAAAATTATTTTATCTCCAAAATAATTTTGTATACAACGAAAAATAACGTTTTTAACATCTGGTAAGGTTTTGAGAAAAATCGAATTTACAGTTTTTTTTTATAAAAAATAAAAACCTAAAAAAAATAGTACTCAAAGTTGGTAAAATTTTATTTTCGACTCTTTTTGAAACTTAGAGATATTAACTTTATATTAATTTTATCTTTTAAAAAATATTGTTGTCAACCTTCAGTAAAATTTTGATAAAAGTCGAATTGACAGTAGGTATTTTACAAAAAATGAAAACCTAAAAAAATTAATAAAAGTGGTAAAAATTGATTTTGGACTCAAATATCTTTTCAAAAATTTAAGATATTGGCTTCAAATTAATTTTATCTTATAAAAAAATATTGTTTTCAATCATTCAGTAAAATTTTGAGGAAAAATGAAATGATAGTTTTTTTTACAAAAAATAAGAACCTAGCAAAACATTACTAAAAGTTGATAAAAACTGACTAATAAGTTGATAATTTTCGACTCAAATATTTTTTTAAAAATTTGAGATTATAGCTTCAAACTAATTTTATTTTATAAGAAATATTATTTTCAACATTCGGTAAAATTTTGAGAAAAATTGAATTGACAGTTTTTTTTTACAAAAAATAAAAACCTGAGAAAAAAAATACTAAAAAAAATGTACCTTCGTTTAAAATATCTTTTCAAAAATAAAAAAATATTGGCTTCCAAGTAATTTTATCTTACAGAAAATATTGTTTTCGATATTCAGTAATTTTTTTTTTATAAAAATCCAAAGGTCAGTATTTTCATAAAAATTGAAATCTACAAAAAATAGTCGTGCACTTTATTTATACAAAATGTAAAATTTTACTGAAAATATGTTTAAGTTACCGGGATTTTTTCAGTTAAGTAAGTTTAGTTTTTCTCTTAAGCGGGTTTGACTGTATAGTACAAAAATTGGTTTTCTAGAATTCTAATGCAATTTGGATAGGATATATCCTGAAAACTTAGTGATATGGCTATGTCTTATATCAATTCATGAAGAAAAAAAATACAACAACTGTCTGAATTGTACAGCTTGCTACAGCTTCTTACTTAAAATAAACAAAGCAAATACGCTTAAATGGACCTATTAATTGGAACCGTTGACTTAACTATTCCATCCAATGGCCCTAAAAAAATAATTGTACAGGTGTTATATGGATTCTGAAAATTGCTAAAAGTTAAGGGAGCTATTCCGTGATTTTAACTTTAGCAAATTGTTAAGAGTACCTGTGGCGTGATGGTTAGTGCGTAGGACTGTCATGCCAGAAGTCTTGGGTTCAATTCCTACCAGTGCCACCTAGAGTTATTTTTTACAGGTACTGCCTCTTGCGAGGAATTGACAAATCCTCGAAGAGTAATTCTTGTCACGAAAGAGTGCTTTCTCAAATAAGCCGTTCGGATTCGGCTTAAAACTGTAGGTCCCCTCCATCCTTGAGAACATTATTCGCACACAGAAATGCTTGAGAGTTGTAAGTCACTAGGCCCTAGTTCTCAACAGACTGTTGCTCCACCTAATTTATTTTTTAAATTGTTTAGAGATAGTAAGATGCTAATATCGCTTAGAATTAGGTAAATCATCTTTAAAGCTTAGTAAATTGCTAAATATGGGTAAATCGTTTAAAATGTTGATCTGATGTTCATAAGATCCAAAAGATCAAATAAAACCGGATTTATTTGCAAGAGTTATGAAGAATTAGAAATGGAATGGACAACTGTCAATTTTGAAGCTGTAATTTTTGACATTTAACAAGTAAAAAGGCTTGCAAGGTTCAGTAAACACAAAAATGCAAGCCTTCGATCACCCGAAAAGTTGTATCTTCGCTCATTGGAGTGTATAAAAATGATCTATATTTTAATCAAATCTCGGTTGCAGTGATTAGGGCCATTTCCACCTCAATTTAAAAAATCCAAAAACTATTATTCAAAAGCCTATGCATTCTCAACGTTTCACAGTTCAAAATATCGACATGCATCATCTAGAAAAAAGGTTCGCTTTGAGTAATTTAAAAATTAAGGATTCAAATGTTTTCACTCAAAAGAGATATTTGAAAATCCATATATTTTTATACCTTTCGACTTTTTTTGGAATATGTAAGAGTGAGTCACATTCAAAAAAAATAATATTTAAAATCCTAAAAATTCCTTCTCGAAAATGAATAGTGCGTCATTGAGACGTTTCGTTGGTTGCAAAAAAAAAAACTAAATCTTATTCAAAGAACTTATGCGCACGTAGTTATCCAATAAACGAGATTCATTCCGATCACACCGCATAGCGCCATGGGGTTATACGTCCTAAGAATTTCAATACGAACAAATCTTATAGAAAACGACTAACTCACTGCTTTGCTTGTCCTCAACTCCCTTTGCCCATGTAAAATAAAACACTATTCTTACATACATACATACGTATGTATTGTATACATATGTATGTGATTTTGGTGTTCTTTGTGTGGTGGAAATTGCAGGCGGCGACAAAAATCATCCTTTTTGGGGACACAGTCACGTTTTTTAAGTCGACTTAGGTTTTTAATACAATCCTTTATTTTTTTTGTGTCTTCTCCGTTGCTCTTCTCTTCTCAAAGGCAAAAGCCAAAAAGGATGCGATGATAAAGATATTCGTGAGTCAAGTCTACATATGAACGGGGGGGGGGGGACTCGGGAGTATATACCAAATGAATTCGTACGTGATGTTTTATTTTATTACATTTTTGTTGAAGTGGATTTTTATACCATTTGCCAGAGGATAATGCTTAATACTTCTCGTTCGCATATAGACTAAAATTATGTCATCCTATCATTTTTATAGTTTTTTGAGTGAGGTTTTTTTTTCGAAAAATGAAAATGAAAAAGCACACACACAAAAAAAAAAATAAGAAGGAAATTTGTGTGACAATTGATTTATAACGTTCTTCATTATGTCAATTGAGTTGTTGACTTGACTTCTTTTAAAGGACATGGAGAGCGCTTTTAAGTTAAAAATGATTGCTCTTTGAATTGAATTATAGTTTATTGTTAAAAAAGCTATATGTGGCCAATTGTCATTTGAATTTTTCAGCAACATTTTGATATTGACTGAGGCTAAAACAGTGGGTCAAGTTATCATAGTGGGGTGACAACTGGGTCAAACAGATCATACAATAGTGGTTGCTCACATACAACAGAGCCTGTCAAAAGTATTATAAATTAAGACCATAATATAGGGTTTTACTATAAAAGGTTTTATTTTGATATTAAGACAAAACGAATATTTTTAAAGAGAAATTAATTGATGTTTATCTCATTGTAAAGAGGAAGGTTATGATGGTCATGATGGTTACATTTCCAACACCATATCTTACTTACTTAAGGTGGCGCTTCAGTCCTGTTTGAACTAGGGCCTAACCCAACAATCTTCTCCATCTAGCTCGGTCTCTAGTTAGATGTCTCCAGTTTCGCGCTCCAAGTTGGGTGAGTTCACTTTCTACTTGTGCGTCCCACCTGATTCGCGGTCTTCCTCTACTGCACTGTCCTGTGGGTGTGGATTAGAAGACTTTCCGGGCTGGAGCATTGGTTTCCATGCGCTCTACGTGACCCAGCCATCTTAGTCGTTGGTATTTTACCCTTCTGGCTAAGTCTACGTCGTTGTTCAGTCCGTACAACACGTCGTTCCATCTTCTCCTCTACTCACCTTCTATGCCTATGGGAACGTAGATGACGCGAAGAACTTTTCTCCCCAAACGACCCAAGGTGTTTTCATCCGCTTTTATCATAGTTCACGCTACTGCACCGTATAGCAGGACGGGGATGATGAGGGTCTTATATAGCGACACTTTGGTCCCTCGAGAGAGGGCTGTGCTACTCAATTGCTTTCTAAGCCCAAAGAAACTGTGGTTAGCAAGAGTTATTCTTCGTTTGATTTCAGCGCTGGTGTTGTTTTGTGCGTTCATAGCAGAGGCTAGGTAGACAAAGTCTTTAACTACCTCAATGATACTTCTGTCGATGGTGACGGTTTGACCGAGACGTGCGTCGGTGTTGTAAGTCTTACTTTGTTTTGCCTCAATACATCCCATTGACTTCACCCTCAGTCATCAGAATATGCTACAAATTTGACAGACTTTTGAAACACAGTACCTCTGGTGTTGCCGTGGGAGCTTTGAACTATTCCTTCAAGAACGATGTTAAAAAAAATTGCATGACGGCGCATCACCTTGTCTTAAGCCTTTTTTGACATAGAAAGGTTCTTTTAAATTGTTTCCAACCTTTATGGAGCAGCACAAATTCTCCATGGTCAGCCTGCATAAACGGACGAGTTTGGCAGAGATGCCAAAACTAGACATGGCTCTATACAGCCGGTCCCTGGGAGATGCTGTCATTTGCGGCCTTGAAATCGATGAAAAGATGGTGGGTGTGGTTTTGACGTTCTTGGAGTTTTTTTCCAGGATCTGCCGTAATGTGAATATTTGATCGACTGTGGAATTTCCTGGTCTAAAACCACACTGATAAGGACCAATCATGCTCCTAACCAACTTATCTCCAGCTGCTTTGAAGAGCTCGGCATTCAAGCCATCTGCTCCACCAGCTTTGTTAGACTTCAGCTTAGATATGGCAATCTTTACTTAGTCTAAGTCGGGAAGACGGGATTGTTGGCTTTCGTCGTCTATGTTGAATGGATCATCCTACCTGACAGCGGAATTCGGTTCGTCGTCGCCGTTATATACAGTCTGCAGAATTGGTGCTTCCATATCCTGAACATTGGCTGCGATTCTACTATTGTCTTTGCAGCCTTCGGTTCGAGGTTTATGTACTTTTTAACTTCCCATAGGAAGTTATTGTAATGGGTCCGATTTGACAAATTGAAAATTTTGACATTTCTCGACGTTTCAAGGTCCCTAGAGTCGAAATAAAAGATTTTTAGAAAGATGTCTGTGCGTGCGTGTGTACGTACGTCCGTACGTCTGTACGTCCGTACGTCCGTACGTTCGCGACGTTTTTTTCGTCGTCCATAGCTCAAGAACCAGAAGAGATATCGACTTCAAATAAATTTTGTTATACAGATAATAAGGCAGAAAGATGCAGAAAGGGCTCTCAAGAAAATTGCGTGGGTGGTTTTTATACCATAGCAGTTTAAAAAAAATGTGAAAATTTTGGTTAAACCTAAATATCTCATGAACCAATGACGCTAGAGACTTGAATTAAATTTTATATTATATATTGTAACGTGATACAAAACAATTATATTTTTGGAAAAAAATCCAATTAACGGTTTTTTTATAAATCAAAAAAACTGAAAAAAAAATGTGTCACCTCGAAAATTTTACGACTAAAATATGATTTCATCCCCAAAACAATTTTGTGCAATGAAGAATAATGTTTTTGACATCTGATAAAATTTTGAGAAAAATTGAATTGACAGTTTTTTTTTACAAAAAATAAAAACCTAAAAAAAAATTAATAAAAGTTGGTAAAAATTGATTTTCGACTCAAATATCTTTTCAAGACTTTGAGTTATTGGCTTTAAACTACTTTTATCTTTCAAAAATATTGTTGTCAACATTCAGTAAAATTTTGAAATAAATCGAATTGACAGGTTTTTTACAAAAAATTAAAAACCGAAAAAAAAATTAAAAAAAGTTGGTAAAAATTGATTTTCGACTCAAATATCTTTTCAAAAATTTGAGATAACGGCTTCTGACTAATTTTAACTTATAAGAAATATTTATTTCAACATTCGATAAAATTTTGAGAAAAATCGAATTGACAGTTTTTTTTACAAAAAATAAAAACCTAAACAAAAAAATGAATAAAAGTTGGTAAAAATTGTTTTTCGACTCAAATATCTTTTTAAAAATTTGAGATAACGGCTTCTGACTAATTTTAACTTATAAGAAATATTTATTTCAACATTCGGTAAAATTTTGAGAAAAATTGAATTGACAGTTTTTTTTACAAAAAATAAAAACCTAAAAAAAAATTAATAAAAGTTGGTAAAAATTGATTTTCGACTCAAATATCTTTTCAAGACTTTGAGTTATTGGCTTTAAACTACTTTTATCTTTCAAAAATATTGTTGTCAACATTCAGTAAAATTTTGAGAAAAATCTAATTGACAGGTTTTTTACAAAAAATAAAAACCTAACAAAAAAACAATACTAAAACTTGGTAAAAATTTACTTTCGACTCAAACAGCTTTTCAAAAATTACAAATATTGGCTTCAAACTTATTTTATTTCACAGAAAATATTGTTTCTGATATTCAGTAATTTTTTTAATAAAAATTCAACAGTCCGTTTTTTCATAAAAAAATAAAATCTACAAAAAATAGTACGCAAATTTGGTAAAAATTGATACATATAGACAAACTTTTAAGCAAGACAAATCGATAGACGGGATGGGAAGTTATCAGTGTGGGTCGCATCCCAGCCTCTTTTTTAATTTCGTTTCACCTGGGCCCTATTTCATAAATATTGACAGGTGCGACAGGAGACAGGTGACAATTTGTAAATGACAATCCTGACAATTGTATAAATTCGGTCCCATAAAAAAATTGACAACTTTGTAAAATTCCCTGACAATTTTACAAAATTTCGGATCATAAAAAAATTGTCATGACAATGAATTGTCAAGGATTTTTTTGAAAATTGTAACAAATTCCCCGACAAATTTGTAGTGACAATTTTTTTATGAAACAGGAAAAATAGTACAAATTACAATTTTTTCAGTATATAGTTGACAATTGTGACAGGCAATTGAGTTTCGGTTGTAAGGTGACAATTTTATTTTGATATAATGTTTTCAAGTGAAAGTGACGACGAAAGCGAGGTACGCCACCTTCGAGTTTTTAGACAAAGGATAAACAATGATTTCGCTTCATTAAGTGATTATGAATTTAAGGAAAAATTTCGCGTCTGCAAAACAACTGCAGAATATATTTTGTTAAAAACCGGTCGGCACCTCCAGCATTCCACAAAAAGAAACCATGCTCTTGATGCTACGACCCAAATTTTATGGGCTTTACACTGGCTTGGAAGTGGAGCTCAGTACCATGTAGTTGCTGATGAACAGGGTGTTTTTATTTTGCAATCTGACGGTAGATAAACTAATGGGGGAAGAAATCCGCTGGCCTTCGGAAAATATTTTATTTATACCTACACGTTTTAGACAATTTGCTAATTTTTCTTGTGTTGCTGGCATTGTTGATGGGTCATTAATAAGAATTGATGCACCAACTGATAATGAGTCAGCATTTGTTGATAGAAATGGTGACCACTCAATTATTGCCATGTTTGTATGCGGCCCAAATTTGGAGTTTTTTTTACGTTTCTGCACGCTGGCCTGGATCCGTTCACGATGCTAGGGTTTTAAGGAATATCTCATTAGCACGACGACGCTGGGAAAATAGATGGAGGCCATTTCCAAATGCTATAATTTTAGGAGACAGTGGTTATGGGCGAAAAAGTTGGCTGATAACACCAGTTATTCCGCCCCAAGTTGAACAATCTGAAGCATTATTAAGATTTTTGAGGGCTCATAAGAAAACGAGGAGGCTTGTAGAAAATGCATTGGGCATTCTGAAGGAAAAATTTCCTTGCCTTAACTATTTGAGATTGCCACCAGCAACTACATGCAAGATTATTTTGACTTGTACAGTACTGCATAACTTGAAAAAATGTTTGGAAAGTGAACATGCACCATTTCAAATGATGGATGATGATAATGCTCATGACAAAATTGTCATACTTTGACAATGAAAAAATTGTCGTTGTATTTAACTGACAAATATGTCACCTGTCAATACGTTATACAATGAAAACTTGTCACATAAGTGTGACAAATTTGTAGAATTGTTACCTTTCAATGTTTATGAAATAGGGCCCTGCTCATAAAACTTTCGAATTTCATTGCTGCTTTTGAACCTCTCAACATCTTTGACCGCACGCTTCTCATGATCTCTCTTTTTTCTTCTGAGAAGTTGGTGTTCCTCTCGCCTCCTCTGCTTATAGAGCTCGTTAGCAGCTCTCGTCCTTCTATGCAGCGCCGCTTTGCGTGTGTGTTGTTTGGCTAC
This sequence comes from Eupeodes latifasciatus, assembly GCA_920104205.1. NCBI lineage: Eukaryota > Metazoa > Arthropoda > Insecta > Diptera > Syrphidae > Eupeodes > Eupeodes latifasciatus. Next base: position 69,357,003 of record OV049924.1, on the reverse strand, counting down.
ATTTGCCTGCCGACATTCCTCTTCAAACCAGGGGATCCTTATTGGTGGTTGCTTGAAACCCAGCACATCAGCATCTCCCTGTTTTGCCTTGAGTCTGGAAACCCGAAGTGTTACCTTGGTCGATGTTAGCTCCTCGGAAAGTTCGGACATCCATGATGCTGGAAGCATGTCTAGCGTCGATCGCAATATGTTTAATCTGGTGGATGGTAGATTGATCTGGAGAACTCCAAGTTCCTTTGTGGATGTTGAGGTGTGGAAAACGCATACTGGCTACCATGACGTTTCGCCCAAATAAATCGATGAGCCTGAATCCGTTGTCGGAAGTGTTGTCGTGCAGGCTGCTTTCACCAAATATGTCTTCCCTTCCTAGCTTGGCATTGAAATCGCCCAGAAAAACTTAATGCCTAAGTCTGGCTCCAATGACAAAGCCGTATTCGAATAAGCGCTGTTGGTTTTCTCGGTAGCAGTCACCATAGTAAATTCATCCTCTTTTTGCCCGGCCCATCCCATCGTATTTCCTGGATGGCGGTGATGTCTGCTTTATAGTAGTCTAGGGCCTCCGCTTATTCTTCGGCTACACGTGGTCTGTTAAGGGATGTAACATTCCACGTGCATATCCGAAGTTCATTGTCCTTAATTCGCTTGCGTGGATTGTCAACAGTGAATCCGTCCGTATCCGAGGCTTGTTGGTGCTTCGCAACTGGGTTTTCTTTATGTGGTTAGGAAGTCACACTGACGCACGACCTTCAAACTGAAGGACCAGGTCCTTCATTTAACTCCAAGGGCGAGAGCCGGCATAACCGCTCCTTACAAGCCTGGGCTTCGAATATGTTGTAGTAGCCCTATAAGGTGTTCACTAAGTAGTTGAACGTAACTGGAACTGTAGACGCCACCGTTGATTTCATCTTGGGAATTCCTCCACTGCCGTCTGGATGAAAGGAGAGGTGCCTTAGTAAAAACACCTCTCCTCCCTCTCTGGTTTGCTATTCCCAACAACTTTTCACTGTGATTGGAACCCAATCTCCAGTTGAGGTACTATACAAACACATTTCAAATACATTTTTTTAAAAATGAAGTTGGTTTTTGGGAAATACAGACTCTTTGGATATAGGAGCAAGTTCTTGCGACCCAGTCGTGCATTTTATTTATCATTAAAAAGAAATAATTGCGGCGTTTGTAAACAATGGTGGCTTAAAAATGGATCCATAAAAAGTAATCGAGAGGCGATAACATTTCATTTTTTTAACCACCACTAACTTCCAAGCACATCACTAGTATTATTTTTTTTTGCTTCTCAAAACAATTTCTTTTTTTTGGAGCTCTTGAAAAAAAAAATACCGCAAACTAACATTTCACCTAACCCAATGCATTCTTTTCTAATGTACATACGAGTACATAAGAATGTAGAAACAGGTGCACAAAGCAAAATAAGAGCAACGGTTAAATCGCGTGATTCTTATTAGTTATAAGAGGGAGATGGGATAATTTTTGGCAAAATTGAAAATAGTTCAATGTCATGCACTGCACAGTTGGTCAAGAACTTTAAAAAGGTCAACATCGTGATTTGCTCCCGAAAAATAAAATAAACAAAAAAATAATTGATAAATCCTCTGAGTATCTATACTAATCTATACTAATATTATAAATGCGAAAGTAACTCTGTCTGTCTGTCTGTTACTCAATCACGCCTAAATTACTGAACCAATTTGCATGAAATTTGGTATGGAGATATTTTGATACCCGAGAAAGGACATAGGCTACTTTTTACCCCGGGAAAATGACGCATTCCCATGGGAAAATTCAGGTGAGCCGATCACTTTTACGCCTAAACTACTGAACAGATTTAAATAAAATTTGGTAAGGAGATAGTTTGAGACTTAAGAAAGGACATGAGTTACTTTTGACCTCGGGAAAACAACGCATTCCCATGGGAAAAATTACTTTTCGGGGAATCTGATTGCTTTCACTCCTAATTTACCAAAGATTTGAATAATATTTGGATAAAATTGGTATTAGGGGAAAACAACGCATTCCCAACCCTTATGAAATAAGTTGTCGAACATGTTAAACTTACCATACACGTATATTAACGCGGACTTCGCGCGCCACGTGCCCACCAAGTTCCAAATAATAATTTTAATAATTTTAAATAATTTTAAACCTAAACTTTACTATGCTCAACCTTTCATCGCCAAACACGAGCCATCTAGGTACAACCAATAATTCACTGGGCCTGTCTTCTACTTCTGATAATTCTGTTTCGGCTGAGGCGCGGGGCGAGTGCGTGGGCGGGGGTCACACGCGGTAGACGAGGCAGGTGGCGGCGGCGCGGCGGTAGTGCGGCGCGGGTGAGGACATCACTGAGTGGGTCTACCCGAACGGGCACACGCCGTTGTCGGACGCATGCAAATTACAGAGAAATCCTGCAATTATTTTATTTGTCGTGTAAATTTAATTGTTTCTTTAACACTTGATGATTTACTCGGTTCGTCACCTAACCTAACCTATGACAATCACACTTAGTATAGCTTCATTCCACCTCGGCACAATTTAAAAATACGTACAAAAAAGTACAGCTCAGGTTTTTTCATAGGTATTCAATTTTTCTGTATTGTATAGTTCATCAACTAACCTACGTCGCAGTGTTGGGACTTCTACCACTTAAGTGGTATTTCTACCACTTTTTGGTGTTCATGCAAATCTACCACCTAAAAAGCAAATTCTACCACTTTTTGCAACTCACCGTTCACCTATCATTAAACTCTACCTTTTAATATTTATAGTATACTAGCGGCCCGGTACGTGCTTCGCTACGTATAATGCATAGCAATAAAAAAATACTTAAAAGCCAATTTGAACCTTGGGTCAAACAATCGAAGACAAAAAAAGTGACATTAGTTCTGTCAAACAAATTTACTGTCATCATATATGTCATTTCATTTCATCAGCGATAATTATTGCTTTGTTGTGTTTATATTTTCCAAAATATTGTTGAGTTGTTGAGTGAAGGTAAAATGCCACGAGCAAGACGACCAAACGGCGAACGCGTAATGCAAAAGTGGCATTATTAAGACGATCTCAGACTACAGATGAACGCGAACAAGCTAATGCATCGTAGCGTGAACGTACTGCACAGAATAGATCTGTTGACCCTGTACCTGTACTTAATCTTGCACGGCGATCACGAAGTCGATACAATTCGGCATTTCAAATGACTTCTAAAATTTATAAGAGATAATTTTATGCCGACTTTTAAGGTAAATACCTCAACAGGATTGTCCCATGTTTATATCAATCTGAATCATAAAGTATTAAAAATTCTGATTCAACATCTAGCAAAAAATTGCATACATGTTACAGATTCAGGGCCAGATTTATCATTAAGCTGGTTCGTTATTGCCATACCCCGACGCTGATCATCAATTTTTGCAAATTTATTTTATTGGTGAGGAAAATCGTGAATTGGATCAACGTTGTGCAATTGTTTCAAATACAAGACGAGAAATTATTCGTGAGCTACAAAGCTTTTTCCATCAGCATAACGCATTAGTTCAATTGTTCAAAATTGCTCTTGATCGTATGCCATCTGATAATCACAAAATTGTAATAGCATCAAATTGAATATTCAACAAAAACATGTACCTATATGACACAATCATGCAAGCCGGTGGTACAGACAAAATTTTCGTTGTATCATTGATTTTAGCGACTATTCGATCGGAACAGAAAATTGCATTGGCACTTGCATCTTCGGGAATTGCTGCTACATTATTAGAAGGTGGTCGGACCGCACACTCTGCATTAAAATTGCCATTGAATGTACAGGTGATTGAAACTCCAACTTGCAATATTTCGAGAAATTCTGCTATGGCAAAAGTTCTGCGATTAACGTCAATTATTTTATGGGATGAGTGCACAATGGCGAATAAAAAATCAATAGAAGCATTTAATCGAACAATGCAAGATTTACGCGGTAATCAACAGATTTTTGGTGGTGCTCTGATATTGCTGTCAGGGGACTTTCTTCAAACATTGCCTGTCGTTCCTCGATCAACTCCTGCTGATGAAATAAACGCCTGTTTGAGGTTATCAGTTCTTTGGAGATAGATATGTACGAAAATTGACACTGAACATTAATATGCGTATTCACCTACATAATGATGCAACTGCCCATGAGTTTTCAAAACAAATGTTTGAAATTGGTGATGGCAAAATACCAATCGACAGTACCGACGGATTGATCACTTTACCGAACAATTTTTGTACAATTGCGCAATCTATAGATGAGTTGATTGAATGTGTTTTTCCGAATATTCTTCAGAATTACAGAAATCATGATTGGTTGAGAGAACGCGCCATTTTAGCACCGAAGAACATTCATATCAATGCCATTAATTTTCAAATTCAAGCAAAACTGCCAGGTGTAGTCACGACATATAAATCAATTGACAATTTTATGAATCAAGATGAGGCAATGAATTATCCAATTGAATTTTTAAATTCATTGGAACCGGCTGGTATACCACCGCATTGCTTGAATCTGAAAATTGGTTCTTTGATTATATCATATATATAAATATTATTAATATTAATCCACCAAAACTGTGCAATGGCACCAGATTGGCAGTGAAAAAGTTATTGCGAAATTTGATTGAAGCTACAATCTTAACTGGTAAATCAGTGTGTCAAGTGTGTATCCCTATGATTTGAACTGATATGTCATTTGAATTCAAAAGATTACAATATCCTGTGCGTTTATCATCTGCGATGTCCATCAATAAGGCCCAAGGCCAAACACTTCACGTTTGTGGTGTCAATTTGGAGGAATCATGTTTTTCACATGGCCAACTTTATGTTGCCTGTTCCAGAGTCGGTACCCCCAACTATGTATTTATTCATGCTCAAAATGAAAAACAAAAAATATTGTTTATCCAACTGTTTTAGACTAACCCATATAGACCCACCATAGTAAGAGTACCTACCCAATTCTTTTTTATTTTTTAGTTTTTACTCTTTGCTGATAAATATAATATAAACAATATATCATTTGCGTAATTTGGACTTTTAAATAGCTAGCAATTTAAAATATTTTTTGGTTTGAATAAATGAACTTAATAATCTTTTTTTTATTACTATGCCTTATACGTAGCGAAGCACGTACCGGGCCGCTAGTTTTTAAAATAAAGTTAAAGTAAAAGAAAGCTAGTGAATCGTATTGATTATTTTATAAATTCAAAAAAAAAAGAACAAACATTGAGCAAACATTTATAAGTCCATATACCTATATAAAAAAAAAAACCATCAATCGTTTTCCCTTTGAAAGACAAACGCAAAATAAACCGATTAAAACGAATTTAAAGCAAAAAAGCGGTATGTAAATTATAATTAGTGCATCTCTAGTTTTATTTTCTAAGTGCCTTATATATTTTAAATAGGAGACACCATAGCTCCGCTTCTAGGAACGGGACACAGATCCATCCAACTTTACCACCACCGTCAGAAACATTTCCTTCTTCACTGGATTTACCCCAAGTTAAATGCAGAAAAGGATAACGGCGATAACAGGCAATTTCAAGATATTGTTTTTCGAATTCTCAAAATTCAAATTTAAACATATTTTTTTGATTTTCAATTACGTCAAGATAATCTTTTTTTATACCTATACATATTTTCAAAAATTCAAATTTAAACCTTTTTTTTCTTATTTTTATTAACTTCAAGATAAGATTTTTTTATTTATCTTCAAAATTCAAATCTAAACCTTTATTTTCTCAATTAATTACCTTCAAATTTTCAAAAATTCAAAATTCAGATTCCATTTTTTTGTATTTCAATTTCAATTAATTCTTCTTATGGTCAATATAATCAATAGTGTACAACGAAAAGAAAGAACATTTTTTTTTGCCATCATATTAAAAAAAAAAACATTGTTGCGGAACAAGTATACATATAAATAGATATATGTACATAGGTATATTCTTCCAGGCATTTTTTTCTTAGTTATATAATTTTTGCAGGCAAACAATTTTCTTGGGTAGTAGGCCTATTAGCTATAGGGAATTTGAAGTTTTTTTTGCCCATATAAAATTTTATTTCGCGTTTTGATTTTTTTTGCAAAATAATGCTTGTGAGATCATATAGCTGTCGCATTACCGTATACACAGTTCTCTTAATTAAAACATTCTTCTGCATTACTACTTTTCTGGCTTTCTTCTCGTTTCTTTTTTTTTGTGTAGAAATAATATATACATATATCAATTTGTTTAAATATTAATCTAAGATCAAATGAAAAACATAAACTTTAAATAGATAAAAAAAAATGAATTTTGAATAAAATTTTGTAATTTAGGGTATACACCTTAAAAGTTTCGAGTTTATTTATTTGGGCCATTCAATAACTTTTTTGGATGTGCATGGTTGGGAGGGAAATGTGAGGCCTTCACAACACCTTGGTCTCAGACTCATACAAATGAATCCATACTAAAATTTTGTGTACCTAGCTTTTCTTTTCCTTTTTTTTTGCGAGCACATATATCTTTTGTATAGTTTGGTGAGACAGAGTGAAAACCCACCCCGGACTGAAGCGGTCGTAGATTTAAAGTGCTCAAGATACTCTGATATAGGGAAAATTAAATCTCATCCCAAACCAAACATAACAAGGCCTTAAATATCACGACCTAGGATCTAATTTGCAGGTCCGTTTATTGAAATAGAGTTGTCACAAAATTGATTTTGCAACAAATAGGTGGTTAAGCTCACCGTATGTCAAGTTCACACAGGACTGTATCACCACCTTATAAGAAAGAAAGTATATGTACGGTCTAAGAAAATTCTTCGCGCCATATTTAAAAATTTTGCTTTCTGTCGAAGCTATTTAACCAAAAATCATCTTAGTCTTTAAGCACCATAAAATGGACAAAGTGCTGTATCAACTTTACGAACAGAAATATTTACTTTCAAAATAAATTTCCACAATTTTAAAACATTGTTCTGGCTTTAAACGATTCATGATGAATTACTTAACCTTACTAAAAAGAAATGTCAACACACTTTGATATTCTACTCTTAATTCATGCAGCTAAAAAAAACACCATATAAAAATAATTATTCAAGTTGTTGTGTTTTCCAAACTGTTGAACATTTTATCTTCAAAAAAAAACTTAAAATCCAATGAGAAGAGGTAAGCAAATTTATTCAATTTAAGCTCCTAAAATTATGTACACTTAAATTTTTAAAGCCTATCATAATAAAGCCACTTTTTCTTTTTAAAATAAACGCGTTTGTTTTCCTCTTAAACCAAGCGACCGAACGCACGCTTCCTAAAATATGTTCATAAGTTAAAAAATAAGGACATTTAAAGTCGTGTCCTTAACATCATACAATTTCTGTTTTTATATAAACCAATTTTTACGTGTCTTTACACTTGGACGCTGGACCTGAAGTGAATTAGCATTGATTTATTGTAAATAGCATCACTTTTTAAAATATTCATATTAAACAGCTCAAGTGGGTATCATATACATACGTCTACATCAGGTTGTCTCCGTGCGTCGTCGTGGCGTCGTCCTACAAAGAAACACAACAGAAGTCCTCCTTGAAATCATCATCATACGCAAATAATAAAAAAAGGTGAGTTCACTTATGCGCTATTTACATCATCTTGTCATCTTGCAAACACTTAAGACTCAACTCACCCACCAAAGTGCTTAAAAAAGACTTTTTACAAAACGTCTCACTATCCCAATCTCAATCCCTCAATCATCAATCAAAAGAATTTCATAAAAATGGCAGGCAAAACTGAAAATGAATAATAAATGAAATCGTAAACGTGAAAGTGCACAAAACAAAAAGTACTACAAAAGCGTTCGCTCCATGATGCCAGTCGTTCGTCCACAAGCATCAAATGGTTATATAGCATAAGCATTTGGAGCTTGGAGGGCGCTTCTTAATGGTTCCGCACACGCTCCAAATAAAAAAAGAAGAAAAATACAGAACTGCCGCCTGCCATCATACAGGGTTAGCTGGCATCATAGCAGTAGAGAATATGTAGAGACAAATTGGACTTTGATTTATGAAAATGGAATCCTTTGCCCGTGCGTCGCTCGGGAGTACCTACAGTCTACACACACAATACACCATCTCCCTAACTAAACGTCTTCATGAGGGTCTCCTTAAAAAACAAGCGTGCACAAGGACAAACACATTTTTATGAATGGCAAGGTGTCAAAGTGATGGATTTGTGTTTTTTCTTTGGCATTTTTGTTTCCTATTTTTTTTAAAGCTTGATATTTTTTGGTTGTTCGTTTTTGAAAAACAGGAAGAATATAGGAGTATAGTTATCTTTTTTTTAAATTTCATGTTGTGCGCTCAAAGTGAAGATTCAAAACGTACTAGAAAAAAATGCTTCATTTTTAGATTGCCTGAAGGCTCACATCGTAATTACGCTATACCATCAGGAGATATTACAACAGTTAATCATGTTACAAATAAATAAGTGTCGTGTTCATTCATTTGTCAGGTGCAAAATTTTTAATTTTCAAGGTGAACATCACCAAATCTGAAATTCTTTACCTTTTTCGTACGTACTAAAATTTAACGTGTTTCTTATGAGATAATTAGGAGTAATTTTATAAGGTCCTGTTTTGAAAAACTTGTTGTTCTAACAAGAAGAAGGGAACTATGTACAGGGTGTCCCATAAAGGTTGGGCATAACTGAATAATGAAATTAAGAAAAGTATTTTACTTTTATTAACTTCCCATAGGAAGTTATTGTAATGGGTCCGATTTGTCAAATTGAAAATTTTGACATTTCTCGACGTTTCAAGGTCCATAGAGTCGAAATTAAAGATTTTTAGAAAGATGTCTGTGTGTGCGTGTGTACGTACGTTCGTACGTCCGTACGTCTGTACGTTCGCGACGTTTTTTTCGTCGTCCATAGCTCAAGAACCAGAAGAGATATCGACTTCAAATAAATTTTGTTATACAGATTAATATGGCAGAAAGATGCAGAAAGGGCTCTCAAAAAAATTGCGTGGGTGGTTTTTTTACCATAGCAGTTTTAAAAAAAGGTGAAAATTTTGGTTAACCCTAAATATCTCATGAACCAATGACGCTAGAGACTTGAATTAAATTTTATGTTATATATTGTAACGTGATACAAAACAACTATATTTTTGGAAAAAAATTCAATTAACGGTTTTTTTTATAAATCAAAAAAACTGAAAAAAAAAATTTGTCACTTCGAAAATTTTACGACTAAAATATGATTTCATCTCCAAAACAATTTTGTGCAACGAAGAATAATGTTTTTGACATCTGATAAAATTTTGAGAAAAATCGAATTGACAGTTTTTTTTACAAAAAATAATAACCTAAAAAAAATAAAAAACAAGTTGGTAAAAATTGAGTTTTGACTCAAATATCTTTTCAAGACATTGAGATATTGGCTTTAAACTACTTTTATCTTTCAAAAAATATTGTTTTCAACATTCAGAAAAATTTTGAATAAAATAGAATTCACAGTTTTTTTTACAAAAAATTAAAAACCGAAAAAAAAATTTAACAAAAGTTGGTAAAAATTGATTTTCGACTTAAATATCTTTTCAAAAATTTGAGATTATGGCTTGTAACTAATTTTAACTTATAAGAAATATTGTTTTCAACATTAGGAAAAAATTTGAGAAAAATCGAATTGACAGTTTTTTTACAAAAAAATAAAAACCTAAACAAAAAAATTAATAAAAGTTGGTAAAAATTGATTTTCGGCTCAAATAGCTTTTCAAAAATTAAAAATATTGGCTTCAAACTTATTTTATTTCACAGAAAATATTGTTTTTTATATTCTATAATTTTTTTATAAAAATCCAACAGTCCGTTTTTTCATAAAAAAAATAAAATCTACAAAAAATAGAACGCAAATTTGGTAAGAACTGATACATTTAGACAAACTTTTAAGCAAGACAAATCGATAGACGGGATGGGAAGTTATCAGTGTGGGTCGCATCCCAGCCTCTTTTTTTTTATAAAAATCCAACAGTCCGTTTTTTCATAAAAAAATAAAACCTACAAGAAATAGTAATAAATTTGGTAAAAATTGATGTTCGGTTCTTGATATCTCTCAAATTAATTTCATTCAACCAACTTGTAAAAATTTAAGAAGTGCTACTAAAATTGTTAAAAATTTGTTTTCGACTAAAAATCTATTTAACAAAACTAGATTTTCAAACTAAACTATTTCTTTATATGAAAAATATTGTTAGTAATTTTAAAAATTTTAAGAATAATTCAACTAACAACTTTTTTAACCCAACCCTACAAACTTTTAAGCAAGACAAATCAACAGACGGGATGGGAAGTTATCAATGTGGGTCGCATCCCAGCCTCTTTTTTAGTTTACAACTACCACTGTTTGGGTTCAAATGAGTATAACTTTCGATTTGAGCTTGTGTGTGGTAAAATGTTAACTTTTTTAGAAAGTTTAAGCACATAGAAAATGTTTGAAAAAAAACAACCAACATTATGTCATACAATTTTTTGTCTGCATACAACTTTAAAGATTGAAGTGGGAAATTGGGTTCAATTTAAACCTCAAAGTACTCATTAATTATTAGCGGTGTGACAATACCTATCAAATTTTTTTCACAAAAAACGAGTTGTCCCGATATTTGGTTATTTATAAATGCCAAAAACATTATAAACAAATTACAAGGTGAGTGAATAACCAACCAAAAGCAGGTGTTTTTTAAATTATTATAAAACAGCTTTTACTCGAAAATCGTTATGATAAACAAATTACCAAATTCTGGAAGGTGTTGTTCCAGAAGTGTACGCCCATAGAATAGTTATTTTGTTTTCAAATTTTCTGAGCGTTGCACATACAGTCTTTCAGGACTAATCGGCGACATGAAATATAAATTTTCATTTTCTCTATGTAAATTATAACCATTTTATATGCGATTTGAACAAGTTTTTATTTTAAATAAGCCAAAACTTCAGTTAAAGCCATTAAAGAGCAAATTAAAAACAAAAGCAACTCTATAATTTGACATCTGATACATAATCGGACAGTTTTTTTATAGGGTGGTGGTGTAAAGGGTGGTTAAATTTTAAGACCAAAAACACAAATTATTTGGGAAATTATGATCATATCTTTTTATTATGATAATATTAGTATGGTTCAATTTTGTAAATAAATAAATTAGGTGGCGCAGCAGTCCGTAGAGAACCAGGGCCTAGTGACTTACAACTCTCAACCATTCCTGTGTGCGAGTAATTGCAGGGATGGAGGGGACCTACAGTTTATATGCCGAATCCGAACGGCTAATTTGAGAAAGCACTTTTTCATGACAAAAATTACTCTTGGAGAATTTGTCAATTTCTCGCAAGAGGCAGTACCCGTGAAAAAAACCTTTAGATGGCATAGGCAGGGATCGAACCCAAGACCTCTGGCATGACAGTCCAACGCACTTTTTTTTCCAAATTCAAATTTTTTTTCCAAAGACAAAAATTCATAAAACTAGCCTAATTATCCATAACTTACAACTAACTTACTGGTCCCATACGGACACTCTAAGTTAAACAATAATACTTAATTCTAATTATTTTCGGCCTAAGATCTATTTAACTTCAATTCAATTTTATTTATGTTTGTATTCATTAGAAAATTAAAAAAAAACTAATATCGATATCCTATTTTATTTTTACTTAAATAACTACCTATTCTACCTATAAACTACTTAAAACTAGAACAACCACAGCAGCAAATCTAACTATCTAACATTTTTTTTGTTTTCATATTTTGTTGTCCTTGTTTTTTCGTATTCCATGTTTTTTTCTTTTTTGTGCCACCATGTTTATTTTACTTTAAACTAAACCCTCAAACTATAAAACAAGTATGTAAGCTGGCCAAGGCTTAAAACCCCATCTCGACTACCCACTATCAAGTGCCGATTGAAGCCACCAAAACTGGTTCTCCTACTTCACCCTATCAGTTCGGTCCCGTTCGGACACAGCCCTACTGAACCAAAGGAGCTCTGCTCCGTCTTCTGCCATGACGTCCCGATTGTACAGGAGTCGCCCCACGGTACGTCGCGTCGTCGTCTGACGTGGTAGATTAGCGGAACTGCCAATCTATCCTGTATCAGACCGCATCTATCTAAAAAGAGGAATGCCTCTGGTGGAATGAAGCCGCTCAAACGTGCACTCTCAAAATACTCGTCGTTCGGATAGAACGCCCGAAAATTAAATTGTTGGTCGAAGACATAGCTCTTGCAATGTGACCTCGAACGAGTTTTATCACGAAATTGTCAATTCTGTTGATTCGAGCCCCGTTGTATAGGACCTCGTTGGAATAGTAATGCACGTACGAAGATTCGGGTGTTCGATATAAGCCGGTACAGCGTCGTAAACACTGCCGCTCGAGCACCCGAAACTTCTCCATCTGGGAAGGGGCAACGTTGAACCACACAGGACAACCATAAACGATCATCGGCCGTATGAGGGCCATGTAGCAAATTACCTTCACTCTGGGGTCAAGCCGACTGCTGTAAAACAGCCGTTTCGTCAGAGCGAAGGCTCCTCTGGCCCTGGTCAGAGCAGCATTTATATACATATGTCTGTCGAAATATAAATACTGATCTAACCAGATACCGAGGAACTTCACTACACTTTTGCTCGCTAATCGCTGCCCGTGAAGATCAACGATGACCATCTTGCGCCAATTCTTGCACGTACCCCTCGTGGCTCTAGCCAACGGAGTCCGGAACAGAATTGTCTCCGACTTCTGGACATTTATTTTCAGTTTTCCAGTCGTCGCAATATCGCTGAATCTTGTCGAAATCACGCTGCAAGAGAATTCTAATAACCCCAACCTTTCGGGCCGTTCTGTACGCAATTAAATCGTCGGCGTACGCAATTGCCTTTGTAAGACTACCTATCAGATCGCTGGTGTAAATGCTGAAGAGAATCGGCGAATTCACCGCTCCCTGTTGAAGACCATTTTTAATTAAGAATGTTGTGGTAGAAGTTACATTGCCACTTTTGGCAACAAACTTTCTACCGTTAAGCGTATCATAAAGTATATACAACAATGGTTTGCTTATGCCAAGCCTGCTGAGTTTTAGGTAAAGACTCTCTAACCATACGGTGTCAAAGGCCTTTTCCAAATCAACCAGAACAGCACCTGTGCATTGTTGTTTTGATTTATTCCATTGGATATCTGAAACGAGTTTAAACGCAGCATGAATTGTGTCATGACCCGCCTTGAACCCGAACTGTTTATCAGGAATTATTTTGTTGTCCGCAGCCCACTTAGTCAGAGCCCTATTGATGATCTTTTCGAAAACTTTGCTGATGCTCGGAAGAAGACTTATCGACCGAATATTTGACGGGTTGGAGTTGCCCTTTCCCTTTTTCGGAAGAGGATGAACCACAGCGGTCTTCCAATGCACTGGATAATATGTATTATTCAGTGCATTATTGAAGAGCTTGGTGTGAATGTCAATTGCCACCATCGGTAAATGTCTTAGTACAACGTTGGATATACCATCGACACCTGCTGACTTTTTGTTTTTTATTTAATTTAAGATGAGCTGAAGTTCAACCTTCGTCACTAACAAAAGACTTGGTCCCGTTTGCTCGGCGATTATGGCATTTGCCAAGGAATCATCATCGAACCGCATAAAACCGCGGTTCTCAGATCGCCAATGTGTTATATCATTTCGAAGGTAAAAGTGATTAAGTAGGGCTCTGTTTTCCAGGTCGTCCAACGCACTAACCATCGTGCCACGGGTACTACTGGTTCAATTATGTATGGAACAAAATATTGGTTTTTCAATAATCATTCTTAGATTATCATTTGCCCAAATGCGGCAATTGTCCTTATGGACGTTTATGTGTGATTCACATTCTACATTGGGCTTTAAAACTTAACTACCCTTTACAAAATGTGTGCTTTTGGTAGTTGTCCTGGTAGAAGATGAAATTGTCTTGTACTCCGAGTTTATTGAAACTGGATCTCAAATGTTGTTTTAAAATATTGATGTTAGCCATTTGATTGATTTTACGAACCTTACATAAAATGAAAGTTCCGAACACTAGAACTTGCAACACATTTTTTGAGAAATCACTTTTCATGAAAAGAATTAATCTTGGAGGATTTGTCAATTATTGCAGTACCACTAAAAAAACTTTAGACGGCACAGACAGGCCCAAGACCTCTGGCATGACAGTCCTACCTTTAAAGTTAAATTTGCTTCCGTCCGTCAACAAAACCTTATTTATAAAAAGAGGCTGGAATGCGACCGTCACTGATAACTACCCATCCCGTCTCTCGATTTGTCTTGCTTAAAAGGTTTGTAGGTTTTCGTGTTTTGTTTAAGAAAGTTGTCAGTTAAATTATTGTAAAAGATTTAAAAATTACCAAACAATATTTCGCATTTGATAAAATAGTTTGACTTCAAAATCAATTTTTATAAACGAGATTTTTAGTTGAAAAACAATTTTTACCAATTTTAGTAGCATTTCTTAAAAGTTCTTATTTCTTATATAAACAAATACAAATTGGATGAATGAAATTAATTTGAAGTCAATATCACGAGATATCGAGAACCGAACACCAATTTTAACCAATTTTGCGTACTATTTTTTGTAGATTTTATTTGTTTTTTATGAAAAAAAACTGACTGTTGGATTTTTATAAGAAACTTACTGAACGATCAAATGAAGTTGACCGTCAACCCGGGATCTCTATATGTTCCTTTCTATAACAAAAGATAGATTCGATCCTGGTTGATGCGTTAACTAATTAACGGTAGCGAAATGAGCGAAATTTACTTAATTCGAAGTGTACCAACTTGTATTTACTTTTACTTTTTACTATAAAATCGACTTAGAAATGGCCGATAAAAAACCATACGAAACGAGCGAAAATGACAAGTCTTTATAGCGAGCGAAGTTCAAAGAAAAGCCAGTGATTTCCCCTTAGGGTTTAATACAAGAAGAAAAAACTTTAATTTCATTTATAAACTTCTATTTATACACATATTTTTCTAGTAGTTTAAGAGAGAGAAGTTACGTTAATTTTACAAATACAATTTTAGGGCGAATTCAAATGTAAAAATTATGGCGATTGGTATAATTTAGGCGCTTAATTTGAATGAAAATAAAAGCAAGTTTAATAGTAAATTGAATAGTTTAAGTACATACAAATTAAGTAATAGTAATAGTAATAGATTTTATGATGATTTCATTGGCTCCAACATTCCGCCTCCTTTGAAAGGACTTCCTTTCAAGACGGTATCGCTGCTAGTTTTCGAATTGGCCTTCGAAACTCTCCTCGTGACGTTTTAACATCGGCTACACGTACATGACCATCAGGACCCTTGATTAGTTTTACGACTCTTCCCATAAGCCACTTTTGGGGTGGCAAGTTATCTTCATGGATTATGACGAGACTACCAATTTCGAGGTTTGGAGTTGAAGTTGTCCATTTGGCACGATTTTGGAGTTCTAGGACATATTCCGATGACCACCGCTTCCAGAAGTGGGTTTTGACGGCATTGATTCGACGCCATCTTTCCAGATGGCTTATGTCAGACACTTCTTGACTTGGTTCCGGAATCGCTCTGAGAGAAGACCCAACTAGGAAATGAGCTGGCGTTAAGGCTTCCAGATCGTTGGGATCAGGAGACATTGGAGTAATTGGCCTGGAGTTCATTATGGCCTCGATCTCTACCAGTGCCGTTGTCAGCTCTTCAAAGTTCAGTTTTGCACCGCCGAGACTGCGATAAACATGGCCTTTTGCTGTTTTTACGGCCGCTTCCCAAATTCCACCGAAATTAGGTGCCCTGGGGGGTATAAAATGAAAGTTTATGGAAGCATTAGAACAGAAATTTATAATATTTTCTTGAATAGAACGTTTGAACAACATATCGCGCAGTTCTTTTAATTTTGACTGCGCGCCAACAAAATTTGTGGCATTGTCACAATGGATGGTTTTAGGGAGACCTCTACGACCTATCATCCTTTTTAAGGCAGCTATAAAGGCATCAGCTGAAAGGTCAGACACAGCTTCTAAATGGACTGCTTTTGACGAAAAACAAACAAAGACAGCCACATATGTTTTGTATGGCACCTTGCCACGAATTTTGTAATAAGTGTATATTGGACCACAAAAGTCCACCCCGCAACATAAAAATGGGCGAGATTGGGTTAATCTAGCTGCAGGCAAATCTCCCATTACCTGCTCGAATAGTTTTGGCCTGTACCTGGCACAGTGTGGGCACTTTCGGACGACCCATCGTGCTACCTCACGAACATTAACAATCCAAAAGGTTTGTCTCGCCAAAGCAACAAGAGCCTTTGGACCAGCATGGTAATTTAAGCGATGAAGATGTATGACGAGAGTTTTGGTGAAACTGCAATCCTTTGGCAGTAAAAGTGGATGTTTGCTTTCCTCTGGGATATTCGCATGCTTTAATCGGCCTCCGACTCTTAACAAACGAATCCCACTCAACTCCTCATCCTCGATGAACGGACTTAAGGATTTAATAGAACCTTTTAGTGATTTATTTGCATTGATTGCTGCAATTTCTTGCGAAAAATACTTCTTTTGTATTAAATAAACGATAATTTTAAGCGAGTTTTTTAGCTCGTAAGCTGTCAGATATTCACTTGGAAATGGCATTCTCCATACTCGAAGATTGAGATATCTATTGACGTATGCGAAGATTCGTATAAGTTTTGTATACGAGCTTACTCTTTCTATCAGGTCGAGATAATAGTTTGGTTTGAGCTGTTGACAACTTAGCGCCATTTTTCTTTTCTCTAATGAAACTTCTTCTGGAGAAAGAACGATTTCTGCTGTGGATGGCCATTCTTCTTCTGCTTTGGCTAGAAATGATGGACCCTCAATCCAAATGGAATTCCTTATTTCATCTACCGTGCATCCTCGCGAAACTACATCTGCAGGATTGTCGTGTGTTGGAACATGTCTCCAAACCACCTCTTTTGTCGTATCCTGGATTTCCGCTACTCGATTTCCAACAAACGTGTTTAATTTCGACGAATGGGTAGAAATCCAATGCAACACGATTGTCGAATCAGTCCAAAAGTACGCCTTCGAGTAGTTTGTATCCATTATTTTTTGAATTTTGACCCAGAGTTTCGATAAAAGGTGTGCTGCACAAAGTTCAAGTCTGGGAAGTTGTTTCTTTTTTGCGGGTGCAACTCGAGATTTTGCGACTAACAGCTTCACATTTGCTGACCCGTAAGAATCTAAACTTCGCAAATATATACAACACCCATAAGCCTTCATTGACGCATCTGCAAAACCATGGACTTCACAACTTATTTTGTTTTCAAGAAAAACATATCGAGGAACATTCAAATTTTGTAGTGAGTGAAGATCATTGATGAATTGACGCCATTCTGCTTCGATTGCTTCTGGAATGGAGTCATCCCAATCCAGCTTTTCTATCCAAAGCTGCTGGAGAACTATCTTTGCTCGAATGATGATGGGACTAAGCAAACCCATTGGATCAAAAAGTGAAGACGCAAGTGAGAGAATCGATCTTTTAGTATACTTCGTATATGTTTGGTTCGGTTTGTACGAAAACCTGAACTGATCAGTACTAGGATTCCAAGCTATACCTAAAGTACTTGTAAGGTTTGATTCGGTAAGCTTAAATTCTTTTCTTGTAGCTTCTTGAATCAAGGAAAAATGATTGCTGTTCCATTTTGACAGCTCTAATCCAGCAGAATTCAAGATGGCGACTACTTCGTTCCTTTTGCGAATTAACGTTTCTAAATCGTCTGCCCCAGTTAGCATATCGTCCACATAAAAGTCTGTTCTAAGACATGCAGCACCTAAACTGAAGCGATCTTGGTTGGTATCTGCCAAGAATTTCAAACAACGAATTGCCAGGAACGGAGCCGATGAAGTACCATATGTGATGGTGTTTAATTGGTATGTTTTTATAGGAGTTTGTGGATTTTCTCTCCACAAAATGTATTGCAAACTCCTATGCGATGGATGAACCAAGACTTGTCGATACATTTTGACTATGTCTGCAGTCAAGGCATATCTGTATAATCGAAAACGAAGTAGTGTGATGAGAAGTTCATCCTGTATTGTAGGACCGACCATGAGGATTCCGTTTAAGGAAATTTGCGAAGAAGTGCGACAAGACGCGTCGAAAACTACGCGTAATTTTGTAGATACGCTATCAGGACGTACTACACATTGATGTGGCAAATAATAATGAGTTTGTTCAAGATTTGGATTGGATACCAGCGACATATGACCTAAGGACTCATATTCTTTCATGAAGTCGACATATTGTGTTTTCAAAGCTGTATTTTTAGATAATCTGCGCTCAAGAGATAAAAACCTTCGAAATGCGATGTCATAAGAAGCTCCAAGACAAGAAGGATCTTTCTTCAAAGGCAGTTGAACCATAAGACGACCACTTGGAAGAACCTCCACAGTATTTCTGAAATGATATTCACATTCAGTTTGCTCCTCAGACCATTTGCATTTAAGATCCTGAATCTCCTCTAATTCAAAGAATTTTTCAACGTATCTATGAAGTGAATCTTCTTTTGAATTGATGAAGCATGATTTTCTCTTGTTGTTGAGTTCTGTCCTGTATCTTCCCGATACAATCCATCCTAGAGCTGTTTTTTGCAATGACGGCAGTCCGTCGCCCAGTTTAACTTGACCTGATTCGAGTAATTCAAAAAATGCTTCTGCCCCTAACAACAAATCTATTTGACCAGGTTGATTAAAACTCTCATCGGCAAGCTCTGAGTTCAGCGGAAGATTCCAATTGCTAACATTAAGCGCTGCTTCAGGCTGATATCCAGTGATTGATGGGGCGACTAAAAATTCAAGAGTGATTTCAAAATTGGAATATCTTGAGCGAATTGTAGTTTGTGTTTGATGTTTTGTTTTTGTTTCTGTTGTACCAATTCCTATGATGTCCACTACCTTTTTGTCCTTTTGTAGTCCAAGTGAGTTAGCGAATTTCTCATTTATAAAATTTACCTGAGAACCTGAATCAAGTAGAGTCCTACCCAACTGAAAACCTCCTGATGCATCTTTTACGAGAACTAAAGCCGTTGCCAGGATGACTTGACCTTCAGGAATACGCTCCCTTTCCAGTGCCGAGTGCACTGCAGCTGACGAAGTTGGCTGAGATGTGTGTTGTTGAGCATCAGTACCAACAATAACAGGATCTGTTCGATTTCTATGTAAAAGACTATGATGTGGTTGTTTACAAACTTGGCACTTAAAATGCGATGGACATCTAGAAACATTGTGCCCTTTAACTAAGCAATTCAAACATAGACCTAATTTTTTGGATTTCCAAAAGCGATCCATGACCGACAGCTCGAGAAAAGTTTTACAACTTGTAATCAAATGGGTCTTGTCTCCGCAATGAGTGCAGGATCGTTGGCTAACAGCTAGCGAAGTTTGAGGTCGATGATGGTTCACGAAAGTTGGCCTTGATTTGATGGCTGGTTTTAAAGTTGAATCCGAACGACTTTGTTTGCTATCTCTAGCCTCCAGGAACTGACACCGTTTGTTGAGCACGCTTGCACATTCCTTCCATTCAGGCAACTTCCTGTAGTCTAGTTGCTCATCCCATTTAGACTGTGTGTCTTGGTCCACCTTTGATATGGCAATGTGGATTATAATTGCATTGCATATATTTTCGTATGAACCTATCGAAAGCAAGGAACTGAATAGTGCAGAAATATCGTCCACTAAACTCCGTAACGAAACCGAAGAAGCCTTTGAAACCTTTGGTAATTCAATAAGTTGCGAAATGTATTCTAAGAAGATCAGACAGTCATTATCATAACGATCCTTTAAACTTTGAAGCGCTTTCGAATAATTATCTTCTGTAACTTGATAGGCCTTAACCGTACCAAGAGCTTGATCGGTCAGACACGACAACAAATAATTAAATTTCTCAATTTTTGTTAAACTTGAATCGTTTTCTACAAGATTGTTAAAAGAATTTATAAAATTCTTGTAATCCGAATATTTCCCACTGAACCTTGGTAAACGTTGTTTCGGAAGATGGCTAGTTGAATGTGGAATACCTAAAGTCATATCTGCAACACTACTCCGCCTATTTGTTCCCAAAAGTGAAAGAATTTTTGTTTTTGCTGTGATATATAAATCTTCTATTTCGCCTCTGCTAGTGTCATTAGGAACTAAAACTTCAATTTTTGTTTGATAAACCAAAATTTGTTTGAAATAGGACTCTAAAATCCCAAGGCGGCACTCAAGCTCAGTTGCAGTTAAAACGTTTGAACTGGATTCCACGATATTTTTAATACGGGTAATGCTTCCCCTGGTTGAAGCACGTTGTTGTTTCAATTCATCGAGAGTTGGTTCAGTCATTTTAAAAAATATAACTATTTCTCGAAGAGCGACAGTAGAAATTAAAACGATTTAATTTTAAATGAAAATCAATTAAATTCGTTCTTACTTATTAAAAAACACTAGCTGGCAACCCTGCTCAAGATTAGTTTCTCCCAACAAAATCTGTCTGAACAATTTAAATCCCGTCGCGAATCGACTTCAAAAGATTGATTGTGGAAGTTAAAAATATTTTCGTTGAGTTATAGCAAGTAGCGAATTTATTTTAAAATAAACGTTAAGTTCAAGGTTTGAGATGAGAATCCTCCGAAAAAGCGAATTAAATTTTATTGCAATCAGCGACAAAAATCCAATTGAACCAAAAGCCCTTTCAGTGCATTGATCATGCAGCAAGATCTCCCGCGACGACGACGACGTTGACGATGTTGACAACCAAGTTCAATGGGTGATGATGTGTGGGCGAAATGAGGATCGATGCGCTGAGAGCAAGTTGTAATCGAATAAGGTGTGTATACTATGGACCGAAATTGTGGATGAAAGCTTATGACTGGTGCAGCAGGTAAGCGCGAATTTAAGATCGAATGGAGCGAAGCGACGATAAATGCAATGGTGTGGTGGTGGGTAGGCGGCGATTAAAAAGAATTTTGAATTTCGAAAGTGAGAGAAAGCTTATCGACTTTTAAATTATGTTGTGGATCGTGTGTTTCTCTTGTGGATTATATCAAGTTTAATCCAATGAAAGCACTAACGATTGTGCAGCAAAATTACGAAATTATGTTTGAAAGACTATTTGATGTTAAATGATTTGTAGATTTAATTTTGAATTTGTATTTTAAATAAATTTGCGATATGTTGTTCGATAAATATGTATATGTATGTAGAATATATTTATATATATGTAGTTTAAATATGTAGATATTTAGTTTAAATATAAGCAATTTTAATGTCCTTTTTTTATATCGAAGGTGCGTTTTTGTTTTAATTAGTTTAGGATAGACGTTTTATATGTTTGATTTTTAGATTTTTGTCAAGCAGCAACGCACATTAGAATAAAATTGGACAAACGTACCTTGGTGGAAGATGTAATACTTATCTTCCACAATTTTTTGTAGCTTCTCTTATGGTTTCTTCCTTCTGGGGATGTTGCTGGGATTTTTCCTGGACTTTGCTTCTCGTTTGTCCTCGCAATTTTCCCTGCACCATGCACTCACGAAACCGAAGCGCGACGATAAAATGTTCAATGTCTTTTTATATGTATAGTTTTTAATGAAGTTTATAGTTTTTTAACACTCTTTTGTCTTTTGTCTATATATATATATAAATGGACGATTTTTCAAATGACACTAGTATAATGTCTTATACTGTTTTTCACGTGGATTTCGACTTTTTAACACGTTGGGCGCCAAAAAATGAACGATCAAATGAAGTTGACCGTCAACCCGGGATCTCTATATGTTCCTTTCTATAACAAAAGATAGATTCGATCCTGGTTGATGCGTTAACTAATTAACGGTAGCGAAATGAGCGAAATTTACTTAATTCGAAGTGTACCAACTTGTATTTACTTTTACTTTTTACTATAAAATCGACTTAGAAATGGCCGATAAAAAACCATACGAAACGAGCGAAAATGACAAGTCTTTATAGCGAGCGAAGTTCAAAGAAAAGCCAGTGATTTCCCCTTAGGGTTTAATACAAGAAGAAAAAACTTTAATTTCATTTATAAACTTCTATTTATACACATATTTTTCTAGTAGTTTAAGAGAGAGAAGTTACGTTAATTTTACAAATACAATTTTAGGGCGAATTCAAATGTAAAAATTATGGCGATTGGTATAATTTAGGCGCTTAATTTGAATGAAAATAAAAGCAAGTTTAATAGTAAATTGAATAGTTTAAGTACATACAAATTAAGTAATAGTAATAGTAATAGATTTTATGATGATTTCATTGGCTCCAACACTTACTGAATTACGAAAACAATATTTTCTGTGAGATAAAATAAGTTGAATAATTTGAAGCCAATATCTCAAATTTTTGAAAAAATATTTGAGTCGAAAATCAATTTTTACGAACTTTTAGTAATTTTTTTAGGTTGTTATTTTTTTTTTTAAACTTTCAATTCGGTTTTTCTCAAAATTTTACAAGATGTCGAATTTATTTATTGTATACTTTTTTTAGTTTTTTTGATTTATAAAAAAAAAAGTTTGTTTGAATTTTTTCCAAAACTACACTAGTTTGGTATCACGTCATAATAATTTAATTCAACTCGCTAGCGTTATTGGTTCGTGTGATATTTTGGGTAAACCAAAATGTACACCTTTTTTTAAATTGCTATGGTAAAAAAACCACCCACGCATTTTTTTGAGAGTCCTTTCTGCATCAGCTTTCTGCATTATTATCTGTATAACAACATTTATTTGAAGTCGCTATCTCTACTGGTTCTCGAGCTTTGGACGACGAAAAAAACGTCGCGAACGTAGGGACGTATGAACGTACGTACACACGCACGCACAGACATCTCTCTAAAAATGTTTATTTCAACTCTAGGAGCCTTGAAACGTCGTAAAATGTCAAAATTTTCATTTCGACAAATCGGAACAATTACAATAACTTCCTACGGGAAGTCAATATTGCAAAAATATGTAGTTCAACCTTATCCCATTAAGACGTATCCTGCGTTATGTGTTCATAGCAAACTTAAGTCGTTCATATCTATTTTTCGAATGATGTTTTTAAACACTGCTGCACGGCCATTTCGGTCATTAATTCGATGATGATGCTTTTTCTTCTGATGGCTTCGTTGCCGACTTTTTTAATTGGGGTCTCTTTCAAAAGAGAGATGCCGAAGATAAGAAAGGAATTTAGTTAATTAGCCTAAAAAGTAGCTTCTCATCGTACGTTTCCAGCTTCTTTCCTTTTCTTTATACTTTTCTGCTCACATTATTATTATGATTTTGTCGTTTTTAAATCGTGAAATTATGTAATGGACCGTGGAAGGACTTTGTTGCACAAGGTTTGCTTTTTATCGCATTGATTTACCGTCCTGGCTATGCGAAGAAACAAATTTTAGAGTTTTTAAAGAGGTTTTTTGCCTTTTGATGTCACTTCGACTTAATACAGAAAACTACTTTAAATGTGGTACCGTCAAATAAAGCCAAGTGAAACAAGGTCAAATTTCAAGAAATGGCTTCATTTAACTTTTGTAAAGTGAAATAAAGCCAATTTCCAACAGTTGGGGTTATTACACTTAAAAAAAGTGAATTAAAGCCAAATTGGTTTTGTTTCACTTTTAACAGTATGGTTTGCGTACACTCAACCTCGCACCTACTCCAAATCCTATAATTTTCCCAAGCAGGGTGGTTGGAGAAGGACAGCATCCCCCCCTAAAATACTTCACCGTACAAATAAGTTGGTCTTATTTCTCAAAATAATTTGGCCTTATTCCTCTGTCAAAAGTGCAATACGACTAACTGCTGAAAATTAGCCTTATTTCACTTTTGTAAAGTGCAATAGGGACAATTTTTGAAAGTTGGTATTATTTCACTTGGCATTATTTCACGGCACCCTTAAATGTTAGTAAAAGTCTTCCTATAATAGAAGGTTTATAATACCATTGTCATTTGATGGAAAAAATATAATTACCAAGTTACTACAGTGCAAAAACATTGAGTGTGAGGTTAAATTAAGGAATTTAATTTTTTCATATTTATTTGCTACAATTAATAACTTTTTATTTAAACTTAATTTGAGCTTAAATATGTTAAGTCATTATTAGGTTCTACTACTTCTATACACTTAGACTTCTTGGAGAAATGGTTTTGCGAAAATTTACATTATTTTAGTCTAATTAGTCGTGGGAGCCACTGTACATAGATATGTTTTAACATTTTACATCCTATAGTAGTGCATACTTTTAGGTTTTTTAAAGTTATATATGTGCTTAGAGATTTGGAAATTAGACCGATGATGCCTTGAATTAAATCCAAGTGCAATAAGGACTACTATCAAGAATTTTTTCCTGTTTTACTTTTTTAAAATGGAATAACTCCAATTTTCAGCATTTGGTGTTAATACACTTATACAAGACGAAATAAAACCAAATTGGTTTTATTTCACTTTCAAGAGCACGGTTTACCACAAATGCAAAGAAACTTGCTTAACCTCGCACCTACCCCAAATCCTTTAGTGTGCCCAAGAAGGGGGGTTGCATACATCACTATAAAAAATAGTACGAGCATATTTTGTGTTCAAACTTGAACTATGTGAATTTTTCGATATTACTTTTCAGATTAAAGTTGTATGTAAAACCGACACATTTAACAACTTAATAGCCACCCTTCTGTATTTTTCTAGACATTTCCGCTCTAAAAATTCACCTTTCTCGTTGTCGCGCTACTTCACATGAATGCATAACTAAGCGAGAAAATATTTAACGTTTGCTAAATAACCATAAAACTGAAAGAAAAAAGGAATCATTGTCTTCACATGAATCAAATACCAAAATATACAGGAGCAGGAGCAGGAGTATAGGAAGAAGGTATAAATGTTGTAACTCTATATGAAGTGATAATCCAGGACGAACAACTTATAGCCCTATAGGCAAGGTATGGAGTAGATTTTATGCGAAAGGTGATGTTTTATATTCTTATTGTGAATCCCTATTGCAAATCCCAAAGGAACATGCCAAATCCCGTGGAAATCATAAGATATAACCGAAAACAAGATACGATAGTATATTTTTTCGCGTTCACGCTCTCACGTAAAAATAAATACATCTGAAAACCATATCGCATCCAGCTTGACTCGAAGGATATTCTTCTTCTTTTTTTTTTAAGAAATTCCACAAGGCATCTAAGGATATGTACATTGTACATGTACAACCTATGAGTACGTATCTACGTATTTGGGAGACAGTGGATTTGTTTGAGAAATATTTATTTGATAAAAATCTAAAGTATGTTTGGAATGACAGAGAGCTTTTTATTTATACGACAATATCAAGAAATGAATAAACATACATTCATACTAGACTATATAAGTAGATCTAGGTATTTATATGCAAGACTTAAACGTATGTGCGGCAACCCTATACTTTACTCCATAATATTTACAATTTTGTGCACGTTTTTTTGTTATTGTATATGAATATAGTATAGGCAGGCATAGTAGGGGATATAAGAATTAGACGAGCAGGAGGGGGAGGAAGAAAGGCTGGTTTTAGCTTTTGTTACACATGGGAAAAGCCCAAAAAATAAAAGTTATGAGTTTTCTGGTGATGACTTGACTGTTCCATATATTTTTTGTTCTTGTTCTTGTTGTTTGTGTTTTCATTTGGCTGGGAGCCGTTATATGTATATACGGCCATCAGGACTTAATAAGCATAAAGTGGATTGAACTCTGACTTGCTGGTTTGAAGGCATCTATATTATTTAACCTATGTGCTCGTAGTACTCCCGATTGGAATGCTAACAAGATACCTATACACGAAATGATTGTATTGAAGTTTTTTCAAGGTTGACTTGTTTTAATTTTAACTGAGGGGTAAAAATACCTCACTCTATGAGGTTATGACAGTCAGTTTTTATTTTTGTAGAATTTGAAAATTTCTATAGAGTATCGCTTCAAAATAAAACTCGAACTATTAAAGTGTTAAGAAAAAAGTTTCTTAATTGTCGACTACAGCTTAAACCAACACGTCCTTCAAAGTAAGAGGCCAATAATAAACCGTATTAAAATGTTTGTTCAATAAGGTTTGGTAATTCAACACAAATCGTTTAACACCAGACAATGCTTCAATAAGCTTACAGCGGATAACGGCAGTATCGGTCAGGGCAACTTAATAACTTCCCATAGGAAGTTATTGTAATGGGTCTGATTTGTTAAATTGAAAATTTTGACATTTCTCGACGTTTCAAGGTCCCTAGAGTCGAAATAAAAGATTTTTAGAAATATGTCTGTGCGTGTGTGTGTACGTACATACGTTCGTACGTCCGTACGTCTGTACGTTCGCGACGTTTTTTTCGTCCTCCATAGCTCAAGAACCAGAAGAGATATCGACTTTAAATAAATTTTGTTATACAGATAATAAGGCAGAAAGATGCAGAAAGGGCTTCTAAGAAAATTGCGTGGGTGGTTTTTTTACCATAGCAGTTAAAAAAAGGTGAACATTTTGGTTAAACCTAAATATCTCATAAAGCAATGATGCTAGAGACTTGAATTAAATTTTATAATATATATTGTAACGTAATACAAAACAATTATATTTTTGGAAAAAAATCCAATTAACGTTTTTTTTTATTGAGTTGATTTATTGACCAATTTGTGTACTTATTTTTATTATTGGAATTATAGTTTTCCGTCGGCTTTTTGGTCACTATAGTTTTTGCAATGAAACAAACCAAAAAAAACTGGAAAAAAAAATTTGTCACCTCGAAAATTTTACGACCAAAATATGATTTCATCTCCAAAACAATTTTGTGCAACGAAGAATAATGTTTTTGACATCTGATAAAATTTTGAGAAAAATCTAATTGACAGTTTTTTTTTATAAAAAATAAAATCCTAAAAAAAATTAATAAAAGTTGGTAAAAATTGATTTTCGACTCAAATATCTTTGCAAAACCTTGAGATAATGGCTTCTAACTAATTTTAACTTATAAGAAATATTGTTTTCAATATTAGGAAAAATTTTGAGAAAAATCGAATTGACAGTTTTTTTTACAAAAAATAAAAACCTAAAAAAAATTATAAAAGGTGGTAAAAATTGATTTTCGACTCAAATATCTTTTCAAAACTTGGAGATATTGGCTTTAAACTACTTTAATCTTTCAAAAAATATTGTTTTCAACATTCAGTAAAATTTTGAAAAAAATCGAATTGGAAGCTTTTGTACAAAAAATTAAAAATTAAAAAAAAATTTAACAAAAGTTGAAAAAAATTGATTTTCGACTCAAATATCTTTTCAAAAATTTGAGATAATGGCTTCTAACTAATTTTATTTTATAAGAAATATTCGATAAAATTTTCTGAAAAATCGAATTGACAGTTTTTTTTACAAAAAATAAAAATCTAAAAAAAAACAATACTAAAACTTGGTAAAAATTTACTTTCAACTCAAATAGCTTTTCAAAAATTAAAAATATTGGCTTCAAACTTATTTTATTTCACAGAAAATATTGTTTTCGATATTCATATATCATTCGATATAAAAATCCAACAGTCCGTTTTTTCAGAAAAAAATTGATACATATAGACAAACTTTTAAGCAAGACAAATCGACAGACGGGATGGGAAGTTATCAGTATGGATCGCATCCCAGCCTCTTTTTAATTATTGTTAAACCAATTTGGTGGTAACTTTATTTCAAGAAGTGGTTCTGTTAAGTGAAACCTTTTGTCACCATTGATGCTTTACGGCAAGATTTATTAGATAAGTAGTAAATATTTTGACTGGTTGGATGGGCTAGATGACTTGTAGTTGCCATTTATTATTGAAGAGATTATAATATAATAAATAATTCTTTTCAAGTAATAATTTTGTCTTGCATTAATATTTAAAGTTCCCAAGCTCTTAAAACAAAACTGATAACTTCCAGAAGTGCTATGTCTCTAAAAACGCCCGATTAATTATTCTAGATTTCGGCCACAACCTGTTTATAGCTTGCTTGTTCTTTTCCAAGATAGTAGAGGTTGGGTCCTCAAAAATTGCAGCCATTAGTACATAAATAAACACAAGGTCTAGGCTTCTTCATTCAGTAGTTCCTTTAGTTGTCGTAGAAACCGTTTTTCTTAAATTCTGATTTGATTTTACTTTCCTTATATTATTAACATTTATCAACTACGAGCCTAGACGTCATCCAGTTTTCCTAAGCCTCTAATGCCTTTGATCCATATGTAAATGTCAGTATTTAAAAGACCTCAATGAAGTGCAACAGTAGATAAGAACTTGCGTTAAAGAACTTTGACAGACTATAAAATGAGTATGAATTATTCCAGAAGAAATTACGCAAAAAAGGATGAAATGTTGGAAATTATGCAAGAAAGTAAGTCAGAAATTAAAACTTCACATCCAAAAGAAACAATTCTGGCACAACTTCGGGGAGCCAATAAGTCTCCACTTAGAAAAAAACAACATTCATTTATAGAAAAGTTAGTAGTTTGATAATTTGCCGTTAATTAGTTGCAATCATCCGCATCCGCAATCAATTCTGCGTTGATTTCTCTGAAGGTAAAGGTAGACAAATCAATCAGTATATATGCTGATAACGATAAGCAGTATTATTAACTTAAAACAGGGTGAGTTAATGAACTTATAACAATATTAGAAAAGGAGGGATTCAGAGTGATTGCCTAATGCGTACGACGCGACGCACGTGACGTTGCTATAGCGATGTCTGAAAAGCATATTAACACACTGAAGGAAATACAAAAAACTTTTTTAACTGTAGGAGTGGAGTTCAGTTGAATTATTCTTAAAAATTTAAAAACTACCAATAATATTTTGCACATAATGAAATAGTTTGTTTCGAAATCTATTTTTGTTAACGAGCTTTTTAGTCGAAAAAACAATTTTACCAATTTTAGTAGAATTTCTTAAAAGTTTTTATTTCTTATATAAACAAATAGAAATTTGATGAATGAAATTAATTTGAAGTCAATAATCTTCTATTGTTCACGAGATATCGAAAACCAAACAACAATTTTTACCAATTTTGCGTACTATTTTTTGTAGATTTTAATTTTTTATGAAAAAACTGACTGTTGGATTTTTATAAAAAAAAGTACTGAACGTCGAAAACAATATTTTCTGGGAGATAAAATAATATTGAAGCCAATATTTTTGACGTGACAACGTCTTAAATTAGGTTGCGGCTGGGAGTCACTTATGAAAAAGTGTAACGCCCGGTAACGTTACGATGAGTCACCGAACGAGAGAGAGGCCCGCCGAATGCCTTGCGTCTCTCTCCCACTCAACTATGATCGGTCTGCCGCGCGCGCAGCACTAGAGAATTAGGCGCATTGAATCGGCGCATGCTTGTGTCTCTGTCTTTGTCTTTCTCGAACGTTCTTGGCGTTGGAAAAACAAGAAAGCGTCATAATACAAGTTCACACGTGTGGTTAAAGTATCGTCAGCTGTGTCTGTAGTGAAAATGTGGAGTGCTTAGATTCGTCATTTACAACAACTACAACAATAAAGGTAAATAATTGTACACTGATATTTCATTATCGTAAACTATGATTGATTGATTAATTGTTAGATTGACACAAAAGTTGAGAAACTGAGTTTATAGGTTATGTCATACTATTGATAAATGTTGAAAGTGTTAAGTAAATTATTAGTTTAAAAAATTTGTGCAATTCTTATTTTCATTCAATTGCTTGTTCCTATTGTGCAATTTAATTATATTCATATCAATAAATATTCTACCGAGAAAAAGACGTTGTCACGTAAAATCTTCGCCCGTAAAACCGACTTTACAGGCAACCATTTTTTTTTTTTAATTTTTGAAAAGATATTTGAGTCGAAAGTATATTTTTAGTAAGTTTTAGTCTTGTTTTTTTTTAGGTTTTTTTTTCTTGTAAAAAAACTGTCAATTCGATTTTTCTCAAAATTTTACCGAATATTGAAAACAATATTGCTTATAACAAGAAATTATTTTAGAGCCAATATCCTAAAGTCTTGCAAAGATATTTGAGTCCAAAATAAATTTTTACCAACATTTATTAATATTTTTTTAGGTTTTATTTTTTGTAAAAAAACTGTCAATTAGATTTTTCCCAAAATTTTATCAGGATGTCAAAAACATTATTCTTCGTTGCACAAAATTATTTTGCAGATGAAATCATATTTTAGTCGTAAAATTTTCGAGGTGACAATTTTTTTAACTTCCCATAGGAAGTTATTGTAATGGGTCCGATTTGACAAATTGAAAATTTTGACATTTCTCGACGTTTCAAGGTCCCTAGAGTCGAAATAAAAGATTTTTAGAAAGATGTCTGTGCGTGCGTGTGTACGTACGTCCGTACGTCGTCCATAGCTCAAGAACCAGAAGAGATATCGACTTCAAATAAATTTTGTTATACAGATAATAAGGCAGAAAGATGCAGAAAGGGCTCTCAAGAAAATTGCGTGGGTGGTTTTTTTACCATAGCAGTTTAAAAAAAAGGTGAAAATTTTGGTTAACCCTAAATATCTCATGAACCAATGATGCTAGAGACTTGAATTAAATTTTATATTATATATTGTAACGTGATACAAAACAATTATATTTTTGGAAAAAAATTCAATTAACGGTTTTTTTATAAATCAAAAAAACTGAAAAAAAAAATTTGTCACTTCGAAAATTTTACGACTAAAATATGATTTCATTTCCAAAATAATTTTGTGCAATGAAGAATAATGTTTTTGACATCTGATAAAATTTTGAGAAAAATCGAATTGACAGTTTTTTTTACAAAAAATAATAACCTAAAAAAAAATAAAAAAAAAGTTGGTAAAAATTGAGTTTTGACTTAAATATCTTTTCAAGACTTTGAGATATTGGCTTTAAACTACTTTTATCTTTCAAAAAATGTTGTTTTCAACATTCAGTAAAATTTTGAAAAAAATAGAATTGACAGTTTTTTTACAAAAAATTAAAAACCGAAAAAAAAATTTAACAAAAGTTGGTAAAATTGATTTTCGACTTAAATATCTTTTCAAAAATTTGAGATTATGGCTTCTAACTAATTTTAACTTATAAGAAATATTGTTTTCAAGATTAGGAAAAATTTTGAGAAAAATCGAACTGACAGTTTTTTTTACAAAAAATAAAAACCTAAACAAAAAAATTAATAAAAGTTGGTAAAAATTGATTTTCGGCTCAAATAGCTTTTCAAAAATTAAAAATATTGGCTTCAAACTTATTTTATTTCACAGAAAATATTGGTTTTTATATTCAGTAATTTTTTTATAAAAACCCAACAGTCCGTTTTTTCATAAAAAAAATAAAATCTACAAAAAATAGAACGCAAATTTGGCAAGAATTGATACATTTAGACAAACTTTTAAGCAAGACAAATCGATAGACGGGATGGGAAGTTATCAGTGTGGGTCGCATCCCAGCCTCTTTTTTTTTCAAGTTTTTTGATTTATAAAAAAAACGTTATATAGATTTTTTTTCCAAAAATATAATTGTTAAAATTTTCAATTTGACAAATCGGACCCATTACAATAACTTCCTATAGGAAGTTAAAAACTGCAAAAAAAAACATTTGTCAACTCAAATATTTTGCGAACAAAAAATGATTTTATCCCCAAAATAGTTTTGTGCAACGAAAAATAACGTTTTTAACAACTGGTAAAATTTTGAGAAAAATCGAATCGAGTGTTTTTTTATAAAAAATAAAAACCTAAAAAAAACATTACTCAAAGTTGGTAAAAATTGATTTTCGACTAAAATTCTCGTTAACAAAAATATATTTTGAAATGAAACTTTTTCATTATATGCAAACTATTGTTGGTAGTTTTTAAATTTTTAAGAATAATTTAACTGACAACTTTTTTAACAAAACACGAAAACCTACAAACTTTTAAGCAAGACAAATCGACAGACGGAATACGAAGTTATCAGTGTGAGTTGCATCCCAGCCTCTTTTTACTTGCGACATATAGGAACTATATATGGCAAGTTTTGCATTCGTGCAAAATTTCGAACTCGAGATTTTAATCAAACATGATATTACGATGGTAGAGAAGTCGAAAAAAGTGGGTCCCGCGATTCCGTCCGGTCTGTTTTGTCTGTCTGTACACGCTCCTACAGCCTAAACCATTGGGTCGATTGAGTTCAAACTTGGAAGTTAAGGTTTTCAGCAGATTCGCGTTAGGCGTTTTTTTCATTTTTTTTTTAAGATCAAAACTAACAGTGGCTCCCATACAATTTTTTTGGTCAAAAAACGAAAATTCGAATTTTCTCAAAAACAAACCGATAGATTTTTTTTAAATTTTCTCTAAAATTTTATTTTTAAACTTGGCTTCTTTTAATAAGAAAAACATATTTTTGTATTGCTCAGGAAAGGTACCGCTTATAGAACCGTTTTTTTTGTTTTTTAATTTTCTCAGCAACTCATGAACCGATTTCAATAATTTTTTGAATAAGCTCTTATATTGCCTTAACAATATTTGATTATCAAAAGTGCAATTTTTTATTTTTTGGATTTTTAAAAAAATATTGATTTTTTTTTTTTAAATTCTATAGCTCAAAAACGGGTCAACATTTTTTTACGAATTTCAAATGTAGAGCGTATATTTACAATCACTAAACAACTGCATACCAAAAATATTTTTCGAACAAAATTGAAAAATTTTATATATAAAAAATTAATTTAAAAAAAAACCGCTCTAACGATTTTCAAAAAAAAAAAATTGAAAAATCAAGGGTTTTTTGATTTATAAAATGGCATTTAAATTTTTGAAGACAAACTTATTTTTCAGGTAAAATTTTGAATCTTAAAATAATTTTTTTTAAATTATTTTAACTGTAATGTAACCCCCTTCCATCTCACCATGTCTTTACATAAAGCTGAGCACGCCAATGAACTATTCCATATTCGTTTTAGACACCTACCTAACTACACAACCAATAGGCGATCGCTTTACAATTTAAACATACATGTTTTTCCTCTTTCTTATCTTCAGATAATTTATTTTCCATCCAAATAAAATAAGGCTATCCAAAGGAAAAAGCTTTGAACGAACTAGTTGAATACACAAACAATTGTTTTCGTTAAGTATGCTTACAAGTATTTTTCATTTCCGGGATGAGTTGTCCTAGGATGAGTTGTGTCTTGGGATGAATCGCGCGGTTTTTTTGACAAATCAAATGGCATTTATATCTTTGAAGACAAATTTATTTAACAGGTATATTTTTAAATCTTATATAGGTACATTTTTAAACAGACTCTTTGCATACAGGAGCAAGTTCATGCGACCCAGTCGTGCATTTTATTTTTTCTGTATTTAGTAATAATTCATATTCTCAGGAATCCAAATATACATATTTATAGCACCAAAAATTTCAAATACGATCATTCTGATTCCATATAGTCCATGTTATCGTAAATCTGCGTGGAGAAATATTAAAACATGTTATGTCAACTATAATAAACATATGATGATGACTATAAGATTTACCATGTTAGACTATTGTTCTCAATTTATATTTCATCAGTATAGCTTGCGATTTAATGCTTTTCATCGTCTTTCTCGGTTTATTGTCATTTTAGCCACAAATTCCAGCTAAGCCAGACTAATATTATGTTCAAAAAAGTCTGTTTTCCATGTCAGTCTACATGTCATCGACAACTACAACAACAAAACAACGGCTATGAAATGAACATGAATTTAACCTGCAATCAAAACTTATTCGCCATATTACAACAACCAGCAGTGGAACAACGAAAGTTCCCTTATAAACAACAGTCTTTTGTTATAATATATAGGGGGACTACATCTACATCAAAATAACACCATAATTTTATTATCTGGAGACCGCTGCTGCTGACCAAACTATGTATGTATATCTGCCCTTATGCATGTTTTACCTGCCTTTATGTGATTCCTCAGTATATCATCAAACGTGAATAGAAGGTAAAGCAAGTGTTCTATAGAACTGCTTATATCTATAATACAATAAAAAGATGGACAAAGCCCAAGGAGAAATTGCCAACTGAGGGTCACTATAAATGCTAGATTTTTGTTATTTAAAACATAATTGACAAGTTTAAAAATTTGTTTTCCAATTTTATTGAAAACGAAGAAGCGTGTCTCAGAAATTCAAAATATTCGAAACCGTAACAAAATATGTACCTAATAACAATAAATTCGCGAATTCCATCTTTAAGGTACTTAAGGGAGCAATGGCAAGGAACTTATCTTACACTTGGCCAACAAAAAATGTCTAAAGGTATCAATCAGAAGATCTCATGACCCATAGCTTGGTCCCGCAATCTTTTCACCGTAACAGTTGCACCAAAACAGTAAAACGTTGAGGATAAAAGGACAGGAGACATTTCAACAATAAATATTGTATTTTCCAAGCCGTAAGTGCGACAATTCTGTTTATGAAAGTAACCTGACGATGATTTTAGCATTTTAAGGACTTATGATCGACTTGCTTAATTTCTTGCTTTAACTCTTTATGCAAAGAACGGTAAAGTGTCTAATTTCGAAAATCGACGAGAAATCGACAAACCGGAGTTTTCGTCAACATTAAAGCAGAAATATTCTCAGTTGCTCTTCAGCGATAAACACGGCTTCGATTCTTCACACTTCTATTAGCAACTTATATGCGTTGTTGAAGGGTGTACTGTTCCAGTTTTAGTTGACAAATATCAAAAAATTACATCTTCAAAAGAGACAGCTGTTCAAAGAGCTAGATAAAGGGTGTCCCAAAATTAACGCAAGATTTGAATTAAATAGAAAACGCCGTTTTTATTCTTTTGATAGTTATATTTTTATTGACTCGTAAAGTACATAGGATAGGGTTATGTATGGAATAACACATCGGACAAATGGCCTCCACGGCTTTGCATGCACATGCGCACTCTTTTGTTGAAATTTTCCATGACCATTCTGCATAAATGTGGCGGAATTTCGTTGATGCAGCGTTGAATCTCCTCCTTTAATGCACGGGTGGTTGTGAGCTTGTTGACATAGACTTGTGATTTCAAATAACCCCATAAAAAGAAGTCTAATGATGTTAAATCACACGATCTAGGAGGCCAATTTTGATCACCGAAACGAGAGAGTACACGACCTGGAAATGTCTCATGCAGTAATTGAATTGTTTCACGGGCTGTATGACATGTGGCACCGTCTTGTTGAAACCACATATTGGACACATCAATATCATCCAATTTTGGCAGAAAGAACTGTGTAATCATGTCGCGATATCGAGCACCAGTAACAGTCACTGCTTCACCAGCATCATTTTCAAAAAAATATGGCCCAATTATGCCTCCAGCCCAAAATCCACACCATACAGTCACGCGTTGTGGATGCATTTGTTTTTGACAATCACATGTGGGTTCTCCGAACCCCAAATGCGGCAATTTTGGCGATTGACAAAGCCATCAAGATGAAAATGTGCTTCATCGCTTAGGATGATTTTGCTCGAAAAATCAGGGTCCAACAGCCGCCAAGCTTTCACTATTTTTGAAATATTCTTTAATAATGAAGACACGTTGTTCTCTCGTGTAACGCTCCATTTTTAATAACCCTATACTGTTAGCTGTCAAATTGCTTTTTTTTCAGGGTTGCCAACACTTCACTGCACAAATGGCGGCAAATTCAAATCTTGCGTTAATTTTGGGACACCCTTTATTTACAATTACACACCTTATTGAAAACCCTTTATAATGGGAGTCTCCCGGCCAAAGTTCGAATAGCAGTTCGGTTTTGAAACTTTTTTCCAGTCAATTTCTAATAAAAAATGATATTTCCTTGAGTTTTCAATAATCCAAATTTGTTTAGGGTTGCCAATATTTTACAATGGAACTAGCTGGAAATTTAGAAATTACCTTAATTTGGTTATAGCTTTCTTTTAGACTACATTCCGTATTTTAAGGCTATATGCAATGCACGTTATGATTTTAAAATGAGCTACGTTGGCAATAATGTTTTCATAAGGTGATGTCCAATTTGGAGCTTTGCTTAGTCGAGCAGCTTTATATTGAGTGAAAACTAATTGTTCAGGTCAATTGTTTAGTCGGTTTAACTATATACACCCATATAGGGAAACCATATGGCATACCACACAGTACATCAGGAAGTTGTATAAGAACTTTGTCCTCAATTGTTCAACACTAATCGTCCATTATCCATAGGTACACCTTCTACAAACCTAAAATAACTTTTTTCATTCATTTTTCATTTGATTTTAATCGCTTTTGGCACTAACAACCACAGAAACTCAAATTGCATCATTCCCATACATAAAATCATCGATCGGTTTGGCATAGGGTTGATAACGAGGAGCGGGCGGTATGAAAAAATAAAAAACAATATGAAAAATCTGCGATTAATTAAAGCAAAGCACATGCATGCTTGTCGCACACGGATCGCATCAATCAAAAATATTCCAACTCCATCTCCGCAATTTACCCCCAAAAACTGTCAGAAATATAAATCGGGTCACATAATGACTTGTGAAACTTTGGGGCTAACACACATTTTATAAATACATAGGTATGAGCAGCAGTCGTGAGCAGAGCATGCCATACCTTCAAACACCAGAAATAAAACAAAAAAACGCAACATTCGCATCAATTCCAGATTTTGCTGCGCCAGCCACCGTAATATTCCCTTCTCTATACTTAAATTCACTTACCCTCCCCCCACCCTTTGATTTAGGGTGGAAAATTCATTTTTATTTTTAATTCGAAAATAAAACCAAATCGTTGGGTACTTTTCTGTAGGTATATGCCGACCAATTAATCAACGTCCTTATGAGGCGTAAATCCCGCTGAGAGTCTCGTTTAGTTTGCTTCATTTGGTTATGCAGCAGAAAATAAAAGAAAAAATCGGCAACGTCAAAAATGGATTAATAAGCTAAAATTGCTGGTGGCAATGGTAATGCGTCTTGTTGTCGCCAACACTTAGTTGAAACTCAACGACACACCGCACCGACAATCTACAACAACCGACGACGACACGACGACGACGATAAAAGGACCCATTTTGCAATTATTATTATATTGAGGTGCGTTCCGGTGATTCACGAGAAATGAAATGTTTTGATTAAATCAGAAAATGTTCATCATCAAGAAAGATCCATCAAAACATCAGAGTTGTTTTTTTTTGTTGTTGTTATAGCACTAAGTATATTCGAAAACTAGAGTTGACTTCGACATGACATTAAGTACACGCACTCGTATATACTACATACAGTTCACTTGTAGAGTTTCCAATTAGGATCTTAATCAGTGACGGTAACGACCTGGAAAACTTGCTAATGGAGTTTTGTGTGGAAACGGGTGGTTTTATTTCTTTACTCAATTATACTTTGTATTTAGAGTTTCTTAGAAGAATTAGTTTTAGAGAAAACTTGGACAAATATTGAAAAATATTCGAACGAATTGTTGGAAAGTTAGCTTTGACAAAGATAAAAACATACTGAATGCATTCAGAAAAAAGAGGCTGGGATGCGACCCACACTGATAACTTCCCATCCCGTCTGTCGATTTTTCTTGCTTAAAAGTTTGTCTATATGTATCAATTTTTACCAAATTTGCGTACTATTTTTTGTAGATTTTATTTTTTATGAAAAAAACGGACTGTTGGATTTTTATAAAAAATTACTGAATATCGAAAACAATATTTTCTGTGAAATAAAATAACTTTTAAGCCAATATTTGTAATTTTTGAAAAGCTATTTGAGTCGAAAGTAAATTTTTACCAAGTTTTAGTATTGTTTTTTTTTAGATTTTTACTTTTTGTAAAAAAAAATTGTCAATTCGATTTTTCTCAAAATTTGTCCTACTGTTGAAAAAAATATTTCTCATAAGATAAAATTAGTTAGAAGCCATTATCTCAAGTTTTTGAAAAGATATTTGAGTCGAAAATCAATTTTTACCAACTTTGAGTAATGTTTTTTTTAGGTTTATTTATTTATTTTTTATAAAAAAAACTGTCAATTAGATTTTTCTTAAAATTTTATCAGATGTCAAAAACATTTTTTTTCGTTGCACAAAATTGTTTTGGAGATGAAATCATATTTTAGTCGTAAAATTTTCAAGGTGACAAATTTTTTTTTCTGTTTTTTTGATTTATAAAAAAACCGTTAAATGGATTTTTTTCCAAAAATATACTGCTTTTGTATAATAATATAAATATAAATATAAAATTTAATTCAAGTCTCTAGCGTCATTGGTTCATGAGATATTTAGGGTTAACCAAAATGTTCACCTTTTTTTTAAACTGCTGCGCTGTGGTAAAAAAGCCACCCACGCAATTTTCTTGAGAGCCCTTTCAGCATCTTTCTGCTTTATTATCTATATAACAAAATTTATTTGAAGTCGATATCTCTTCTGGTTCTTGAGCTATGGAGGACGAAAAAAACGTCGCGAACGTACAGACGTATGGACGTACGAACGTACGTACACACGCACGCGCAGACAACTTTCTAAAAATCTTTTATTTCGACCCAAGGGACCTAGAAACGTCGAGAAATGTCAAAATTTTCAATTTGACAAATCGGACCCATTACAATAACTTCCTATGGGAAGTTAATACAACTTCTTGAAATGGTGGATGATTATCAGATTTTCCAACTCTAAGTTCTGTCAGTTGAAAAATTTGTTTTAAATGTTTTACAATCGTGTGGACTTAAAATGATCAGCTCCAGATGACATAATAAATTTGAAGGAATATCAAGTTTCCATTATCTGATTGGTCAGCTGAAAATAATTGCCTTTCAATAAAGACAACTTCTTTGGAAAGTTGACTGGAAAGTAAGTACAAAAAAATCTCCCCTACTATCAAGTCAAGTATACTTATAGCAAAATATCAGCTGACCATATTTTTTTCCATTCAACTGAAATATGAACTTTACTCTGTGATTTATTTACTAAACGCAAAACTTTATTTAAAGTTATGTGTAAAATATTGTCACATTGGAAAAGAAATAAGTACTTTTTCGTTTCAATACAAAACACAATTTATTATGGACTTGTAACCTGTGAATCGTTGAAGACAATGTTGTTTTAGCATTCTGGAAGTAAAAAATATGCAAGTAAAGTTCCAAAATTAAAGTTTATGACATGTGACAGTCTTCGCTTATACACTTACTATCTGATAGAGAGACTTTGAGAAAAATCTTCTAAACTATGTGAACATAAATAAATAAAATAAATTGGGTGTCGCAACAGTCCGTTGAGAACTAGGGCCTAGTGACTTACAACTCTCAACCATTCCTGTGCGCGAGTTCTGTTGTCAGGGATGGAGGAGACCCCTCCAGACTTATGCCGAATCCGAACGGCAAATTTGAGAAAGCACTTTTCATGACAAGAATAACTCTTGAAGAATTTGTCAATTCCTCGTAAGAAGCAGTACCCGTGAAAAAAACCTTTAGATGGCATAGGCAGGGATCGAACCCAAGACCTCTTGCATGACAGTCCAACGCACTTTTTTTTCCAAATTCATTTTTATTAATTCATTCTTAAGACTATCTTAAAGCTGGACAAAAATTCATAAAACTAGCCTAATTAACCATAACTTACAACTAACTTACTGGTCACATACGGACACTCTAAGTTAAACAATAATACTTAATTCTAATTCTTTTCGGCGTAAGATCTATTGAACTTCAATTCAATTTTATTTATTTTTGTATTCATTAGAAAATTAAAAAAAACTAATATCAATATCCTCTTTTATTTTTACTTAAAACTACTTAAAATGAGGTCCTTAAAATAAAACTTAAACTAACTTAAACTACCTATTCTACCTATAAACTACTTAAAACTAGAACAACCACAGCAGCAAATATAACTATCTAACATTTTTTGTTTTCATATTTTGTTGTCCTTTTTTTTTTTTCTTATTCCATGTTTTTTAATTTATTTTTTTTTTGTGTTTTTTTTACCACTACCCTATCAAGTGCCGATTGAAGCCACCAAAACGTGTTCTCCTGCTTCACCGTATCAGTTCGGCCCCGTTCAGCCCTACTGAACCAAAGGAGCTCTGCTCCGTCTTCTGCCATGACGTCCCGATTGTATAGGAGTCGCCTACCCACGGTACGTGCGTCGCGTCGTCGTCTGACGTGATAGATTAGCGGATCTATCCTGTATCAGACCGCATTTATCTAAGAAGAGGAATGCTTCTGGTGGAATGAAGCCGCTCAAGCGTGCACTTTTAAAATACTCGTCGTTCGGATAGGACGCCCCGAAAATTAAATGGTTGGTCGAAGACATAGCTCTTGCAATGTGACCTCGAACGAGTTTTATCACGAAATTGTCAATTCTCTTGATTCGAGCCCCGTTGTATAGAACCTCGTTGGAATAGTAATGCACGTAAGAAGATTCGGCTGTTCGATATAAGCCGGTACAGCGTCGTAAACACTGCCCCTCGAACACCCGAAACTTCTCCATCTGGGAAGGGGCAACGTTGAACCACACAGGACAACCATAAACGATCATCGGCCGTATGAGGGCCATATTGCAAATTACCTTCACTCTGGGGTCAAGCCGACTGCTGTAAAACAGCCGTTTCGTCAGAGCGAAGGCTCCTCTGGCCCTGGACAGAGCAGCATTTATATGTCTGTCGAAATATAAATACTGATCTAATCAGATACCGAGAACTTCACTACACTTTTGCTCGCTAATCGCTGCCCGTGAAGATCAACGATGACCATCTTGCGCCAAGTCTTGCACGTACCCCTCGTGGCCCTAGCCAACGGAGTCCGGAACAGAATTGTCTCCGACTTCTGGACATTTATTTTCAGTTTCCAGTCGTCGCAATATCGCTGAATCTTGTCGAAATCACGCTGCAAGAGAATTCTAATAACCTCAACCTTTCGGGCTGTTCTGTACGCAATTAGATCGTCGGCGTACGCAATTGCCTTTGTAAGATTACCTATCAGATCGCTGGTGTAAATGCTGAAGAGAATCGGCGAATTCACCGCTCCCTGTTGAAGACCAATTGAGAATGTTGTGATAGAAGTTACATTGCCACTTTTGACAAACAAACTAAAGTATATACAACAATGGCTTGCTTATGCCAAGCCTGCTCAGTTTTAGGTAAAGACCCTCTAACCATACGGTGTCAAAGACCTTTGCCAAATCAACCAGAATAGCACCTATGCATTATTGTTTTGATTTATTCCATTGGATATCAGAAATGAGTTTAGCATAAATTGTGTCATGACCCGCCATTATATTTGTATGAAGCGTCATCAATTTATAATTTTCTCAAAGAACGACATCTGAACGGTTCCTCCTCATACAGTTTATCCGCTTAATTCATTTCACCAGAAATTGTACAGTACAACCCATTCTACCATGCTAATGCAAGAGGCTATGCTATTGCTAATGCAAGAGGCTATGAAGAAGGCAAACATCAGGCAGAATAACATCAATACGTGTAAGGTCACAAAAAACATCTCGCGTACACTTGATTTAAAGCAATCAAGGATAAGGAAGAAGACGAAACAGTTCTTCAAATCCTCTGTACATGTCCTCCTCTAGCTTAAAAACGAAAGAATGATCTATAACGATCTATAACGATCTCAATTGTATTAACATAATCAGTCATCCACGTTTCGTAAGGGACTGGTTTCATTGAGTTTAGAAGAAAGTCTCAAGATCCATGTGGTATCATAAGGGGACATTAAACAGGCCTAAGTGTGTCCTATAATCCATCACGGACAGCCACTTTAACCTAACCTTAACCTAACCTAGTCCAATTTTGTCATATTATTTCTGACGTTTCGAACATTGTCTCAAGAAAAATGCTTTAATTTTAGTACCGTAAACATTAGCCTTAACATAGTGCCCCAAAAAATAGCCTAGAGGCGTTAAATCGTACGATATATACGGCCAACCAAATTCGCCTTTAAATTGTACCACTTCTGCGCGTGATTCCGTCAGCCCATGATCCACACCAATCAATGCATTTTTCTGGATTCATTGTTAGCTTTTTAAATGCAAATGGCCGCCCTTTTCTCTAAATACGGTAGTTTTAATTATTCAAGTATCCATTCAACCCATCAAAGTCACCTTCATTGCTGAACACCATTTTTTGATAAAATAGAGCGCGTTGAACTTTATTAAGAGAGTACGCATTTTGATGATAAAATCCAATAATTTGCAAACGTTGTTCTTAACTTCAGCATTTTTCAATTAACAGCGTCATTTAAAGAAACAAATTGTTAAAACCATTCATTATTTCTAACTGACTTACCTGCTAGAAATACACATAACATCTAAGTTAAATCTTGGTTTCGTATTGAAACCTTTTTTGAAAGCTCTGATTCATACGTATCTACCTACGTTTGAAATATAAAAATATTTAAAATACGTTAAATAAAAAACAAACCAAAAACAAATATTTTTCGAAGCACCCTGTTAATTTTGAAAAAGATCGTTTTCGTTATGGATCATTTGATTTGGTCTGAGTTGAAAAATTAATTTTAAATCGAGGGTGTTTTTATTTCTAAAACTGAGAAAATTAAGAGATATCAACAGAATTCTTGTATTTTTGATTGTTGTTTTTCTTATGTTATGTCTTGGCGCCACTTGATTTGTCATATTTGTGTACTTATTTTAATCCTATAGAATTTTTGTTAAAATAAAACACAATTTAAATGTTTTAATTAAAAGTTCAGACAGATATACTTTTGTGGGCGCAAGTTAATAATAATAATCAATTTAATCTTCTTCTTATATATAAAAATGAATCGCAAAATGTGTTGGTAAGCGCATAACTCAACAACGCCTGGACCAATTTAGCCAATTCTTTTTTTTAAATGTTTGTTGAAGCTCAAGGATGGTTTTTACGGCGAGAAAAATTTCAATAATTGCCGAAAAAACTATAAAAACAGCCCTTTTCTTTTTGAAAAAAAAAGAAGAAAAAAGTGTAGAAGTCGATTTGCTGTTGTTTTTCTTGGATTTTCTGTTACCTTATCTACTGAGTTTGCTTTTGTCAACTGATAAACGGCTGAAACAAATCCATATATCGTGTTTTGTGCAGTGTTAGTGTTTGTTTAGTTAGTGTTTATAAGACGAAGCAATTTAGTTAGAAGAACCCGAACTGCTACAAAACAAGCTAATTGCCAAACTAATCGTACTGCACAAGAACGTGAAGACCAAATTGAACGTGAAAGAATTTGGATATCAGAAACGCGTGAAGCGCGAGCGCGACATTCAACTAATGATCGCTCAAGTTTGAATCGAGCTGCTTTCAGTAACGATGTGTCAATTGACTACAGTAACTACCAATGTGTTGTTATTGGTTCTATGAACTCGGTTTGCTCACACTGTAAGGCATTGAAATACAAAAACGAAGCTAATGGATTTTATTGCGCAAATGGTAAAGTGAAATTGATACCATTGGATCCACATCAGAGCCATTGTACTCATTGGTTTCAGGAATAGAAACAGATTCCATACACTTTTTGACACTTATCCAACACTATAACAATTGCTTTCAAATGACTTCATTTGGGGCAACAAATGTAGTTCGGGAAAACTTCATGCCAACTTTCAAGGTATGTATTATAGCAGTTATTCATAATTATTTTAGCGAACAAAATTTTATATCACCTAATTTAAGATGTTTATTGATAGATATTAGTTACAACTAAATATATAATTTTTAAGATCAAATATTATTTAAGTTTGATCACTGACAATCCATAAGTGTATACCCCATTGCTTATTTATTTTATTTTATAGTGTTTGGTACAAAAATAATATTTTTTTTTAATTAACAGATACAAGGGCAAATATATCACAGAGCAGGTTCACTGTTATCAGTGTCAGATAGCGACAGCAAATTCCTGCAAATTTATTGTATGGGCAATTCACCACAAGAAATTGATATGCGTTGTGCAAATAACAATTTAGTAAAGAGGTCTATTGTAGAACAATTACAAACTTTATTTCATGAACACAATCAATTGATTATATTGTTCAAAACTGCACTGGGTCTGATGCCATCTGATAATCAGAAAATTGTAATCAGAGCTGTCAAATGACCTGCAGGTCAACATGCAAGACGTTAAAATGTACCAACTATTGATGAAGTTGTTATCGTTGTAGTTGGAGAAAACTTGGAATCCCGTGATATTGTTTTACATCGTCGAAATGATCAATTACAACGTATAAAGCAATTAAAAGACGAACCTATTTAGAAGGTGTTTCCAAATGTTTCTCAAAATTACAGAAACCATGATTGGATGAGCGAACGAGCTATACTGGCTGCAAAAAACATTAATGTTAATGAATTGAATTTCAAAATTCAAGATCAAATTACAGGCGAATCGAGGATATATATGTAAATCAGTTGATTCCGCTACTAACCAGGATGATGTAGTCAATTATCCACCGGAATTTTTAAACTCGCTGGATTTGCCAGGATTGCCA
Source organism: Eupeodes latifasciatus (assembly GCA_920104205.1). Taxonomy (NCBI): domain Eukaryota; kingdom Metazoa; phylum Arthropoda; class Insecta; order Diptera; family Syrphidae; genus Eupeodes; species Eupeodes latifasciatus. Next base: position 69,312,489 of record OV049924.1, on the reverse strand, counting down.
CCTTACAATCTTCAATTAAAGGTTGGATCAATAGTTATAGTGTTGCGAAATATCAAACAACCGCGTCTTTGCAACGGTACACGGTTAGCGATAAGATATAGCGAAGCAACTATACTCAAAGGAAAGTATAAAGGAAAAGAGGTTCTTATACCGCGCATCCCAATGATTCCGACTGATGTGCCATTTGAGTTTAAACGACTACAGTTTCCAGTGCGGCTTGATTTTGCTATGACCATAAACAAGTCCCAGGGACAATCATTAAGTGTTTGTGGTATTAATCTAGAAAATCAATGTTTCTCACATGGTCAATCGTATGTTGCCTATTCCCGTGTTGGAAAATCAGATTTGTTTGTCTATGCTCCAAGTAATGGAACAAAAAACATCGTATATCACAAAGCACTAAAATTTCTGTTAATAATTGATTCACATTATTAACAATAAAGCGATTACTTACTTTTAAATCGTTATATGTACATATATGTTTCGTTTAATTATTTTGTATTCACAACGCCCTATCACCAGGGTGGCGGTTCTGTTCACGAGAATGTTTATAAAATACGTAGGAACAATAGCTGCCACTTTACAAATATTTATGACATGACAGGACGAACTCTGTCGGGTCCGCTAGTTAGAAAATAAAATTAACTGTAAGTTTTGATGTTCTATATGTACCTATATTAGCTTTTTTTTTTAAATTTTTCAATTTATTTTCGTTTGTTTTCGATCAACTTTAAATTATTTAGTATAAGCTAAAAACAATGTTTGTGGTAGAAGTTCAAGATAGTGATATTAATATATAATATCACATGAGAACAGACTTTGAATAATTGATTTAATTCATTATGAAGCCATTTCTGAGAAATAAAGACATAATAAAACATGTTCTGAAAATTTTATCAGACGAGTTTCTTGGAAATGAACCTGTCTGTGCCTTAAGTTTGATTTTTTGTGGTTCATTATGTCATTAAGTTAAGTCTCCCTGTGAATTGTGTATAAGAAAGTCGAAATAAAATAATTATTTAATTATTCATTATTTTGCATTTTATTTTTCTGTTTTACATTTTTTATCTGATTTCTTAAGCCATACAATAAAAATAATTTTGCAAATAATTTCGTTATTTTGATTTGGGCCACTAAATAATTAAGAACACAGAATAACGACCTGTTTTTCCAAAATTTTCTAAAATAAATGGTTTTTGCTGTGCATATGATCATTTTTTTGAAGAAGGTGGGCTTTTTACAAACTAATGTGATTTGAGAAAAATAGCAATTGGAATTGAGACCTTTGAATGAAAACGGAGACAAGTCCAAAATTTTCGTCTTTGGGGGTACATCCAGAATTTAAAAAAAAAATGAAAAAATGCAAATTGTTTTATATTACTAGGTGATTTGTTAGCTATTTTCTTTTTGACACAACACTGGTTTTGACAGCTCAAGTGCGTTTCGTTTTGTGAAACAATTTAGTTGCAATGCTTTTCAAAATACACCTGGTACAAGAATTGAAACAGAATCACCTTACAAAGCCGAATTTTTGTTCAAACTGGAAAAGTTGCCGAAGATCCACTTTTTTATCGAAAAATTGTGTTCAGCGACGAAACTCATTTCTGGTTGAATGGATACGTGAATAAGTAAAACTGCCGTATTTGGAGTTAAAAGCAGCCATTTGGTACCTGTTTTGAGGCCATCTAAATTGTACAATTTATAACCTGTGGATTTTGTTATGGATCAAAGTTCAAATGTATGTCTATTGTCTATAGCAACAAGCCCGCTCCGACTAACGCACTGGAAGCCAACATTGAAGCATTTATTTGTTAGATACCGGCCAAAATGTTAGAAGGAATGTGCCCAAATTTGACTAAGTGGATGTACCATTTGTGGCACAGCTGTGGAAACATTTGTATAAAATAGCGATTAATAAATTTTTCTGCATTGTATGTTTTTTTTTCCGATAGCTGGAAATCACTCGTTTTAACATTTTTGAAATAATACATTTTTCGAAGAGTTTTATTTTGATTTTCGACAAAAATTTAAGTTTGGATATGTCCCCCTTTTGATACAAGGTCTTCAATTTTTGCATACACGTAAATATTACCCACTTACTACATAGGCAAATTGTTCCACATACGCCACAGTGTGCTGTTGAAAAATTATTCCTTGGGATAACTTAAGGGCTCAATTGAAAAAAATACCTTTTCAATCAAATTGAAACCTTTTGGGTACATTTAATTTTTAAATGTTCACTCAACACTAATTATTGTATAAATATTTAAAATTCAACGGTCTATGTTCTGAAATTAGATCCTTGTTTTAAATGTATTCAATTTTGAAAAACTTGTCTGTGCAATCATATGAGTGGTGCCGAAGATAAAAAAAAATAAAAAGATTTTCAAACATTTTTTTCTTTTGATTGTCCTTAAGGTTGACGATTGTGATTCCGTTGCCTTAAAGAGGAATTAGTACTTGTATCAACAATTAAAGGCTCATTTCGCTCTTATCAGTTTTGGCCAAGATCTTTGAAGACGGTATAAAATCAAGAATGCTTTCCTTTTTAGATACATTTTTTTTTATGAGTTTCATTTCAAAATTTATTTTGGTTAATAATATTTTTATTCGAAAACCAATTTTTACCAATTTTAGTATCATTTCTTAAAAGTGTTTATTTCTAATATAAACAAATACAAATTGGATGAATGAAATTATTGTTTTTTATTATTCACGAGATATCGAGAACCGAACATCAATTTTTACCAATTTTGCGTACTATTTTTTTGTAGATTTTAAATTTTTATGAAAAAACTGACTGGTAGATTTTTATAAAAAATTATTGAATGTTGAAAACAATATTTTTTATAAAATAAAATTAATTTGAAGCCTATATCTTAAATTTTTGAAAAAATATTTGAATCAAAAATCTTTTTTGACGTGACAACGTCTTAAATTAGGTTGCGGCTGGGAGTCACTTATGAAAAAGTGTAACGCCCGGTAACGTTACGATGAGTCACCGAACGAGAGAGAGGCCCGCCGAATGCCTTGCGTCTCTCTCCCACTCAACTATGATCGGTCTGCCGCGCGCGCAGCACTAGAGAATTAGGCGCATTGAATCGGCGCATGCTTGTGTCTCTGTCTTTGTCTTTCTCGAACGTTCTTGGCGTTGGAAAAACAAGAAAGCGTCATAATACAAGTTCACACGTGTGGTTAAAGTATCGTCAGCTGTGTCTGTAGTGAAAATGTGGAGTGCTTAGATTCGTCATTTACAACAACTACAACAATAAAGGTAAATAATTGTACACTGATATTTCATTATCGTAAACTATGATTGATTGATTAATTGTTAGATTGACACAAAAGTTGAGAAACTGAGTTTATAGGTTATGTCATACTATTGATAAATGTTGTAAAATATTAGTTTAAATTATTAGTTTAAAAAATTTGTGCAATTCTTATTTTCATTCAATTCCTTGTTCCTATTGTGCAATTCAATTATATTCATATCAATAAATATTCTACCGAGAAAAAGACGTTGTCACGTAAAATTTTCGGCCGTAAAACCGACTTTACAGGCAACCATTTTTTACCAACTTTTATTAATTTTTGTTTGGTTTTTATTTTTTGTAAAAAAAACTGTCAATTCGATTTTCTTAAAATTTTATCGAATGTTGAAAAAAATCTTTCAATATTTCCCAATTGAAAAGATATATGAGTCGAAATTCAATTTTTACCAACTTTGAGTACCTAATGTTTTTTTTTAGGTTTGTATTAGAAAAAAAACTGTCTATTCGATTTTTCTCAAAATTTTACCAGATGTTAAAAACGTTATGCTTCGTTGCACAAAATTGTTTTGGAGATAAAATCATTTTTTGTTCGTAAAATTTTCGAGGTGACAAATTTTTGTTTCAGTTTTTTTTGAATTATAAAAAACCGTTAATTGGATTTTTTCCAAAAATATACTGTTTGGTATCACGTTACAATACATAATATAAAATTAAATTCAAGCAGCTAGCGTTATTGGTTCGTGAGATATTTAAGGTTAACCAAGATTTTCACCTTGTTTTTTAAACTGCCACCCACGCAATTTTCTTGAGAGCCTTTTCTGCATCTTTCTGCCTTATTATCTGTATAACAAAATTTATTTGAAATCGATATCTCTTCTGGTTCTTGAGCTATGGACGACGAAAAAAACGTCGCGAACGTATGGACGTAAGAACGTACGTATACACTCACGCACAGACATCTCTCTAAAAATCTTTAATTTCGACTCTAGGGACCTTGAAACGTTGAGAAATGTCAACATTTTTAATTTGGCAAATCGGACCCATTACAATAACTTCCTAAGGGAAGTTAAAAGCGATGAAAAAAGTTAAAATTATGTGTCCCACAGGGTTCTATATTCGGACCAATTTTATTTTTGTACATGTCTGTCAATAGTGATTTGGAAACTCTCCGCCATTGGCTTTTCGTCATAAGTTTGGATAAGTGAAAAAACTAAATTCATGCTATACACCCTTCCCGTTTCCACTGATAACGATTTGGGGGTTACAATTTCATTCTCCAAGGCGTCCTTAAAATCCTCTCTCTCTTGTGATCATGTTTAAGATTCTTATACTTTTAATCATAAAACCTTGTTGTGTTGAATGCTTTTATATTCAACACATTAAAAGCTTTAAATATTTAGGCCTTGAAGTGTATTCTTTCCAACTCGATCTACAATATAAAATAGCTTGTATTGTAGATCGAGTTGGCAAGAATACACTTCAAGGCCTTTCTAAATACTTCAATACGGGTTTGACACATTTTTATCATCTTAGCCTTTATTGTATAACGGCAAAATTGAATTTTTAACAATCCACTTCAATATAATTTCAAAATAGATTCTCAATTTAACGGTGCACTCGTTTCTTACCATTTATTAATAAATTGCTCCCAACTATTTTATACTGTGAGATTGGCTGGTTATTATTTTTGTTATCTTAAACTATAATTGTTTTTTTTTTAAATATTTGGCCATATCATAGTTCTTTGATAAGTTCTGATTTTGTCTTTGCTAAACTAAACTTCAGTTTATGTTATTCATAGACAATTTAAACCCATTTTAAAACGATAGCCTGGATTCTAAAAATAAACACGACGGAACCTATGTTTAAGCTGTTTTTAAATCTATAAAACGTCAAGAATAAACAAACTGATGGAGAAAATTACGTTGCGAGACATTTTATTTGAAAATTTAAAAACAAAAACTAAAATGTTAAAAGACTAAAGCATACATTAATATTTCGATATGTTGCTGGATGTTGGAATGCTACCAACCAACAGGAAACAAAAGCTCTACTTAACCCGATTCGACCCATTTGAAATAGATGACGACAATTTGTATATTAAAGATATCGATTCGAAAAAAAAAATGTCAAGTTTATGATTGACCTTCTAAATATTGAAGATCGAAATTCAATGAAAGTTTGCCAATATATGTGTGCTTCGAAGTCTTAACAGCACCAGCGCGACTTACATAAAATTTCTCAACTAACAGCAAACAGAATCATTTAAAGGATTTCGATGATTTCGGATCTCTATCTAACGCATTTTATATTGTTCCCCTCTACAAGCCATTTTGTATATGTAGGTTTAAGTGAAATTGTACTAGAATTGTAGTTAGAATTAGAATTAGAAATACATTTTATTTATTCATTTTCATTTTACAACTAGTTAATACAAAAATTTACAATAAATAAAGAATAAATAATAGTTATCATCCTTTAGCTTCAAGCTAGTGTTGAATGATACAAAGCGAATTTAAATTTACATAAATTAAAAACTGATGTGGGGTGACAATCAGAGCTGCAATGATACTAAATTGTTTAAGGCAGGTGATCAAATAAGTTATTATTTTTTTTTTTTTTTTTTTTTTTTTTTATTTCAAATATTAAATACAAAATAGGAAAGAATTAGAATTAAAACATATTCATATAAATTAAGAGAAAAAGAAATATAATAAAAAGTAGATACTCAGTTTTTAAACATCAATGTTTCTTTAACAATAATTATCTATACAATTTAAGTCAATTGTGAAAAGCCAGTCTTTTACTTTTTTCAGAAAAGAGTTTAAATTTTGAGAAGTTCTGATAGATGTTGGTAAGTTATTAAATGCCTTGGGTGCTGCGACAGTATAAAAGTTAGAGAAATGAGTTTTATGAGCAGTGGGTATATTGACAAGATGCATATTATTTATGCGTAGATTATATAACTGCGAGTTTCTACTTGGAATGTTACCACTTTGCTTGAAAAATTCTTTCAGTACTTTAAAAATGTAAAGGTGTCTCAAAGGTAGAATTCCCAAATCCTTGAATAAGGGCCAACTTTCAGTTAATCGATTTTTGTTGCAAATGATTCTAATTAGATGTTTTTGAGCAATCAACAAGGGTCTTAAAGTACTAGCATATGAACCACCCCAGCTGGATAAACCATATTGTATTTTAGAGTGTGCAAGTCCGTAGTATATTGAAGTTAAAACTCTTCTTGAGCAGAATGGTTTTAACAGATACATTTTTCTAGTAATGAGCATCAAATAATTTTTTATATTGCAAATATGATCTTTCCAGTTAAGATTAAAATCAATTGTAACTCCTAGATATTTAAAACTGTACACTGAATCAATTTTGAAACAAGAATCTGAACAAGAACCAGCTGCTTTAAAATTAGGTCTACCGCAACTATGTAAAGGAAAGGTGAATTGTTTACAATTCGACCCATGAAATATAAAATCGTAATTGCAAAGCTGATGACTAGAAGTTTTGAATGACATTATTTTAGTTTTTTCACTAGGGATTAACTTATGAACAGAGAACCAAGTTCTTAGAATTTCGAGATCTTCTTCAATTTGAATGTTACAATTATGTTCTGAGTTTGACTGGTAGGTAAACGATATATCATCCGCAAAAGCCGTAGGAAGGCCATTCAACTGCAACCTAAAGAGAGAGTTGATATAAACCAGAAAAAATAAGGGGCCGAGAACGGAGCCCTGAGGTACTCCAGATTTTAGATATCGAGCTTCACTCATTACACCATTAACTACCACTTTTTGAACTCTTTCTTTTAAATATGACTTAAGCCATTGAAAAAGAACTCCTCTAAATCCTGCATTATATAATTTACTTAGCAGTAAATCATGATCAACCATGTCAAAGGCTTTAGTCATATCAATAAAAAGAGCCATAGTCGGTTTATTATGATTCAAGCTGCCATAGAGTTGACTGCAAAGTCGAAGAATTGCATCTTCGGTTGACTTTCCAGACCGAAATCCAAATTGATTTTCGCTAAAAAAACAATTTTTATCTAAGAAAGAAGTAATTCTTTTTTTCATTAGTTTTTCGAAAATTTTTGAGAAGGTGGGAAGAAGAGAAATAGGTCTGTAGTTTGACATATTTGTTCTATCTTCTTTTTTATAAAGAGGGATTACCTCCGCACATTTAAATTGTTGAGGAAAACAACCTTGTTCAACACTTAAGTTAAATATATAACTTAACACATCTGAGACATATAAAGCAATTTTTTTGAGTAAGTTACTAGATATTCCATCTGAAGTACAAGAGTTTTTGTTTTCCAATGATAAAATAGTTTTATAAGTTTCAAAAGATGAAATAGCATCGAAAGCAAAGCTGTTAGGTTGTAAATATTCAGAATCTAAACTGCGTGGATCAGAACAGTTGCAATCCACATACAAATCAAAAGACGGCTTCAATTTTTCCGAGATTTCCGTAAAATATTCATTGAATTTGTTTGAAATACATTTTGAATCGCATAGTGAAATACCGTCTGCAACAATAGTTTCTATAGCGTTAGAGGTCGTTTTCTTTCCTAAGATATCGTTGATAATTTTCCATTCCCTTTTTACATTGCCTTTCGAACTTCTGAATAAATTAGAATAGTAATTTTCACGATTTGATTCAATGTTAGTTTTAACAGCTTTACATAACGAATCGTAATATTAGTGTAGTTTTGTGTTATTTGGGTGTTTTTTCAGCTTAGAACCAACTTTGTTTTTATTTTTTATCTGCTTAAGAAGGCAATGGCTCATCCAAGGTTTTAAAAACTTCTTTTTTTATCATTATTGGAACTTGAAATATTTTCCATGTCATTAGTTTTTAAAACGATCATTTTGTGATCAGTGATTTTATAATCTAGAACACTTCCACAAAAATGAAACTTATTATTCCTACTAAAACGCGAGAAAATGTGGTCAATGCAAGTACTTGAAGTTAGTGTGACGCGGGTTGCCTCTTTAATATAACCTTTGAGACCATTTGAGGCCATAAGAAATAGGTAATTTTCAACATCTTTATCAGATGTGTTCAAAATATCAATATTAATGTCACCAATCAAAATTAAATTACAAGTATTATATTTACAAAGAATTTGACTGAGTTCATCCAAGAAGACACCTTTACTAAACGCGTGCAATCTATATATAACAACATTGTATAGTTTTCATCTTGATAGCAAAATGACAACTTTACTACATCAGCACTACAAATTTCTATTTTTGAACATTGGTGAGTCAAACTCTCATCAATATAAATTGCAACACCTCCAGACGAATAAGATTCGTTGCAACAACTAAAAAGCGCGTAACCCGGTATGTTATAAAGACTTATTTCACTTTCAAAAACCCAAATCTCTGTTAACACAATTATAACTGGCAATTTTTTAAGTGACTCAATGTGAGCTAACAAAATGGAAAAGTTCTTTCTCAAACTACGGATGTTTTGCTGAATACAAAAACAATTATCAGGAAAACTACGAAAAACTGGAATTTCACAAATGTTTGGGACTGAAGAAATAATAGGATTAACAATATTCATAATTTATCAAAATCTAAACTACAATTAATTCTTACTGAATTGTCACCCTCACTCTTCCTCATAAATATATTCCCATTCCTAGTCCAAACGTACTTGACTCCTTTCGTAGTTTTCATTGAAATCGCAGTATTAAGTAGTCGACGCCTCTGATGTGTCAGGCAATCGTTGATGTAAACATTCTCCTGTTTACCTCGTACTCCAAAAAAATTTGTTGTTAATTGTTCTTTCTTTTCTCTTTTGCTTTGCATAATTTTCTCTTTCATACGGTGAGAGACAAATTTAACGTGTAGAATGTTGGCAGTAGTTGAATTACCATTAGCAAGAGGTTTTCCTTTTTTAACTTTTTTAACAAAACATTGGTCGATGTCATTCTCAGTTACGTTAACTTGTAATGCTTCACGAAAGATACCAAGTGCAAGATCGATGTGTGGAGTGTCTTTGATGATAGGAACATTATACACTTCTATACTGTTCAAGAGAAGTTGTTGCTCTAGATTATTTACCCTTTGTTCGAGTGCAAGAATTTTTTGTTCACTTTCATTGTTTTTGGCAACCATTTCATCGATCTGAATTTTATGGTAATTCTTTAGTTGAAGAATTTCAGCGTAAACCATCTCTAAAGTAACGGCTGCAGGTAATTTTTTCATCGTCTCGGTGTTGATGGACAAATCAGTAGCATTGGAAGCGGTTGTGGAACTATTGGCGGTGGTAGAGGTGGAAGACGGTTGGGTGCAGGGGTTTGAGGTGGTGATGGATGCAGTTGTGGCGGTGGCAGCGGAGGCGGAAGGGGTTGCGGTGGTGTTGATGGTTGTGGTGACGGTGGAGTAGTCACATAGGTTTGTTGATGAAGAGTTAGATGCGTTAGGAGGTGGTGTTGCATTTGATGATGTTTGTGCAACTGAAGAGAATTTATTTGGAGTAGTACCAGATATAGATCCTCTCCTCTCTATAGTGCAACAAGGGCATCTCCAGTTTGCTTTGGAATTTTTCATAAAATCAAGCTCATTAGCAGTGATTTTTGCACATTTTCCATGTGAATATTTGGAACAGTCACTACACCTGACTTTAAGCTCGTTTCTTTCTACCTTTTTTTTACAAAATGCACACGACATTCTCGGTATTTTAAAAATGTAAAAAATATAAATACAAAAATACTTTGACTAATTAATTGAAAAAAAGCTCCCGATATGAGTGTACCCCACAACGTCACAAAGAGAACAAGTACAAGATACCTTAAACCTATTTCTAACTAAACAGAGGTGCCAAATTCTTTATGAACAAAAGCTGTGTCTCAGTTCAAATAGACTCGGGTTTAATAAATTACTATGAGTATGCCCATTATCTTTTAGTTTGTTAAATGAAATAAAAATGTTAAAACAAAATCACATTTTTGCTTTATTTAAGCATTTTAAGAAATATTATTGAATTAAAACCAATTATATCAGTGTAAGAATTATATTTGTTCCCAATCGATTCTTGTAAATCAGTAATTAAATACTTAAACCTACTTAATTGGATTCCAATGAGAATTTTCATTTTATCGGTTGGGCTTAACTTCCGTCTTAAATAGAATCAAATTATTTTGTTTTACTGTCAAATTTAGTATAGTATTTGGTAAATGAAATAAAACCATTTTATATCTATTTTGGTCCTATTAAAAGAGCAAAGTATACTTGATTTTCTATATCTAGCTACTTCCTTTTTCATACTCTCTCTTAAAATTATACTATTTTATTTGTGATTTTGTTATTGTTGTTGTTGTTGTTTTATATAACTTTAAATCCTTAACGCGTCTATACCCAACCATTGTTATGCAGAACAAGTTGTTGTCCTTAAAAAGTTCTTACGACCTTAAATGCCTCTCTCTCGCCTTTAAGTGTCATTGAATAAGCCTAAAGAAAAGATAATACAAATTCTTTTCTCGTTTTCTGTGTTAAGTTGTTGTTGTTCTTTCTTAGAGCCTTTTTTCCAAACTGGAAAAAATAAAAAAATACAAAAATAACACTAAAATCAAAGAATCCTTGAAAAGAAATTATAAATTCTCAGTCTTCTCCCTTTATAGAAAAATGTCGATTGCGTTTAAAGAAGTTTAATTAAGAAAAACGCCTTTAGCGAATCATGTCGGTCGCCATCGTCATCCTTGTAAGTTCTTTTGGTTCAGTTTGGTCGTTATCGTCATCGTCGTCGTCGGTCTTTTTTGTAGCTCATTTCTTTCTATACACGATTAAGATTCGTGGAATTGATTAGAATGCTCGAAATGAGTTTTGTACAAGTATTATGTCCTTTTCATTGGGAATAAAATAGCTTCAAAAGTTTAAATTTTTCTTGTGTATTTTTGTTGGTACCCGAATTCATTCGTTTCGATTATTATTTATTTTTATAATAATTTTCTGGAGATTTGAGAGGTAATGAAAAGTAAATAAATTTATCTTTCTTTAAATTAAATGATCTTATCATTGATTTGGTTTTCATATATGGGGCATTATATGCTTAAAAAAAGTCTGACACAGTGACAGTCCGATTACAGAACCCAAGGCTCTAAGTTAGCATTCTTAACTTATTATCCCTTAAAGCGACCAAAATTTCAAGAATTAAAAAAATCACCCTACATAAGGTATTATGTATAGGAATTTTCTTGAGAACTTTCATCTTCATAAAAAAAAAAAACTCATTTTTTAAAACCTTTTTAGGACTCTCTCCTTCTCTCTCCCCCTCATTTGTTATAGCCCCCATCAAATCATTCATTTCATCAAATCGAAATTAGGAACCCCAAAAGCAAAATGATAAACATAAACATCAGCAGTCTTAGATTGTCTTGATAAATGTCATCAGCTATAAGAAAATTACCTCTCTATACCTCGTCGTCCTCGTCGAGCTGTTGTAGTCAGCTGTCAACAAATGACATACAACCATTTGCATTTTTCTTTTCCAACGCTGGTGTGGCCGTTACTGTGTTGATAGAAGTAGATTGAAAAATTGTTTTAGGACATGCCCACCTTCAAAACGCCATCTCGCATAATAACGTCATTGAGCTCCACTATTTCTTTAATGCAACTTTAAGCAAAGCATCAACAGCGACATGGAATGTGCTTCACTTTGTACTAGACGAAGATTACAAGAACGATGACGACGATGTTAAAGATGACGACCGTCTTACCTAATGGGAGTCTTTAAATTCTGCCACCCGCTTACCCTCGATTCACTCCACCAAAGAAATGCTATATGAAAAATACACTCGAAGGCATAGCAGATTCTTGATTGTTCCCTATATTTTTTAAAGGCTTTTTCTTTCTGCCTTTGATTGATGACCGACTAGCTGTTGACTACTGGATGGCGTCTGGTCGTGTGCTTACCACAGCGACAACACCCCCTCATTTATTCAAGTCGTCCCAAGGCACATCGTCTTGCCACATCTAAAACGAAAGAGCCATAACTGAAAGTCGCCTTCAACTTCTTCACCACCAAAAAGGTGCTCTGCAATGCAATGTACTATAAACATTCTTATGTCGTTCGGCTCACGAAAACATTTCCTGTAGCCGAGTCGCTACCATCAGCCAACATAACAACAGGATGAACAACCAGCACATAAGAAAAATTGCTTCGACCTATTTTCTGGGCGTTGAATTTCAAAAATGAAACGAAAAAAACATAAAAGTTGAAAAAGAAAAAATTAGAAAAATATTTTTATATACACACTTGTAAGTATTACTCGCAATTTGAGTTTTTATGGTCGACAAGATGGAAATTACATTTTCGTTCATAATGAGCGGGACTTATGCGGGGGGCAGGTAGGGAGGAAGAAAGAAGTTAACTTGGAGGAAAATATGCAAATCAAGGAGGTGGGTGGCGTAGTATATTATTTGACGACCAAGACACAAACTAGAACGTCTACGACTACACTGCTACAGACCTACCGACTTTTGGGGCCGCCACTACCGCTGTGCTGCTGGTTGAATGAAGTGAAGAAAGGTACACAAGAGTCCTGGCATTAATCAGGTGCGGGGGTTTCCTTGGGCGTGTATATTCCAACAAAGTCTAAGGCGAGAGTAATTAATTATGTTTTCGGGTGAAATGATTGCGTGTTGTCGTTATCATTTTCTTTCATTTTTCCTCTATGTACAGTACCTACATTAGGTAAACCTAGACCTACCGACATACCTATAGAACTAAACCTCTTGCTACCTATAACTTTTACCTACAGGGATTCTAAAAACAAACCCTATAAACAGAGGAATACCTGTATTTTGTGTACATACCTTTATTATAGTTGAAGAGTAAATGGCAAATTTATGCGTAACTTCATTATGCTTTCGTAATTATAATTAAATTTTGATGTTGGCCACTGGTGTGTTAAAAAGTTAACTATAAAACGATGATTAAAATGAGCTTGACAAGATGCCTTTGGGTTTATATTTTTTTGTTGGGGGGGTTATATTCATCGAAATAGAACATCAAATAAGGGCATAAGTTAAAAGTGAGATTGTTTCGAACAAAATAGTAAAGGTAGAAATCCCTAAAGATATCCATGGCAATGAAGGCAAATTTTCTGGGCATCAATTATTAATCAGTAAGAAAATTTGTTAAGTTATTGAAGAATTAAAATTCAAAGTTGTTTCAATACGAATTTAAAAACATTTTAACAAGAAGATTTATTTCGTTTGATACAAAACTTAAAAAATGTAAAGGGTTTGAAGAAGAATGAATTTTTGGGCATCATGAAAATGTTTCATTTGCTATGGGAGTTCTAAGAATTAAAAAGTGAAAATATTTACGGTAGAAAAGGTCTTTGTTAAGTGGGGTTGGAGGGAATTTTGTGGGAACAACTCTATGAAATTAGAAAACAATGTGACGAATGTGATGAAAATTAGGAATCATAAGAGTCTATAAAAATGTCTTTGTCCGTTGGGTATGTTTGTTTTAAGAATAGGTTAAAATATGAATTTTGACCTTTAATTATTTTGTTAATGTTGTAAAAATGTTTATAAAATAAACAAAAAAAAAATAAAAGGATTTTTTTGGAAGCATATCTAAAATTATTTGATAATACTTTATACAGTTCATATGAGCCATCATTAAAAAACATATCTTTCAAAAACATCCTTTAACATTCCACTATTTTCGTGTATACAAATTTCCAATTCCTTCATTTTTTTCTTTGAAAAAGTTTCTACACTACCAATTTCGATTTCAGTCGATACAGCTTAAATAAAATTTTCGGTTATATACAAGAGTAAATATACCACGGTTTTTGTTTTTAAGTATTTTTCACAAAATTTAATAACATAACATAAATATTTTCAAATAAAAACAATAATTTTTAAACTTTTAACACAAATAGCAAATTCATTTTGGGTTGGTTTACATTTTCATCCTTCCAATCCGTCAAAATGTCAAAATTCAATTTTTTGTGCTTTAAGTGTGTTCAAAGTTTATTAAATTAAAAATTATTTTGAAACACATCATGCAATAAATTTTCAGCATTTATTTTGTTGATAAGGGTGATTTTTTAAAAGTTGTAAGAAAGTTTTTCAAAAAAAAAAACACTTAAAGTTCAGAAAAATGCATAAAATCATTATTTAATTCGATAGTACGGTCCATATAATTTAATGTTTGAAGATTATTTCATGCAAATGTTGACCTTGACTGCGCCTCAAATGGTCCATCCGCTTAGTCCAATTTTGGCATACTCTTTCCAACATTTCGGCCGGAATCTCACGAATAAATGCTTCAATGTTGTTTCCAATGCGTCAATTGAAGCGGGCATGTCTGACATGAGCTTTAACATAGCCCCACAAAAAAATAGTCTAAAGGCGTTAAATCGCACGATCTAGGCCGCCAATTGATCGGTCCCGAACTTACTTACTTACTTAAGGTGGCGCTACAGTCCGGGGCGGACCTGGGCCTCAACCAACATGCGTCTCCAGCCAGCTCGGTCCCTAGCTAGCTGTCTCCAGTTTCGCACGCCAAGTTGGTTGAGGTCCTCACCCACCTGAGTGCGCCACCTGAGTCGCGGTCTTCCTCTACTGCGCCGTCCCTCGGGATTGGATTCGAAGACCTTCCGGGCTGGAGCGTTAATGTCCATTCGCTCTACATGACCCAGCCATCTAAGCCGTTGGACTTTTATTCTGCTTACTAGGTCAGTGTCGCTGTACAGCCCGTACAGTTCGTCGTTATATCTTCTCCTCCATTCTCCATCTATACGTACGGGACCAAAAATCACCCGAAGAATTTTTCTCTCGAAGCATCCTAAGACGTTCTCATCCTTCTTTGACAGGGTCCAGGCCTCAGCGCCATAAATGAGAACCGGGATGATGAGTGTCTTATAGATGGTGATTTTAGATGCTGGAGAGAGGACTTTACTTCTCAATTGCCTTCTAAGTCCAAAGAAGCAGCGATTTGCAAGAGTTATTCTTCGTTTGATTTCAGCGCTGGTGTCGTTGCCTGTGTTTATAGCGGTGCCTAGGTAGACAAAGTCCTTAACTACCTCGAAGTTATAGCTATCCATGGTGACGTTTTGTCCAAGACGTCATTGTTCAATGTCCTTTTTTGACGACAGCATATACTTGGTCTTGCCCTCATTGACCACTAAACCCATCTTCTTCGCTTCCGTCGCAATGCTCAAAAACGCTCCACTGACATCACGCTTTGATCTTCCAATTATGTCAATATCATCTGCGTATCCGAGTAATTGGATGGACCTTTGGAAGATTGTGCCTCTAGTGTTGACGGTTGAGTTTTGCACAATTCTTTCCAGAACGATGTTGAAGAAGTCGCATGACAGTGCATCGCCTTGTCTAAAACCTTTTTTGACATCAAATGCATCGGTGAGATCTTTTCCGACCTTGATGGAGCAGCGTGCATTCTCCATCGTCATTCTGCACAAACGGATAAGTTTGACAGGGATGCCAAAACTAGACATTGCTCTGTAGAGCTCTTCCCTATGGATGCTGTCATACGCGGCTTTAAAATCGATAAAGAGATGATGGGTATCGATTTGAAGCTCCTGGGTTTTTTCCAAGATCTGCCGTAGTGTGAATATTTGGTCGATAGTGGACTTTCCTGGTCTGAAGCCACACTGATAAGGACCTATCAGGTTGTTGACGAACGGCTTCAGACGTTCACATAGTACGGCAGAAAGGATCTTATATGCAATGTTAGGGAGACTGATCCCTCTGTAGTTGGTGCAATTTAAAGTGTCTCCTTTTTTATGTATCGGGCAAACTATGCTGAGATTCCACTCAACGGGCATGCTTTCTTCCGACCATATTTTGCAGATGAGTTGGTGCATGCTCCCTACCAAGTCATCGCCTGCTGCTTTAAATAGTTCGGCAGCTATGCCGTCAGCTCCAGCAGCTTTGTTTGACTTCAGTTTAGATATAGCTATCTTCACTTCGTCTAGGTCGGGTAGGCGGAATTGTTGATCTGCGTCGCCTAAGTTGAGTGGTTCTACCTCCCTTACAGCGGGATTCGGTTCGTCATCGCCGTTATATAATTTGGAGAAGTAGTCTTTCCATATTCTCAACATAGACTGCGGTTCTACTACGATGTTCCCCTGATCGTCTTTACAGGCTTCGGTTCGTGGCTTGTACCCTTGGGAGTTTTTTTTTTACCTTTTGGTAAAATTTACGAACCTCATTCCTGTTGTAACATCCCTCTATCTCCTCGATCGCGTGCTTCTCTTGCTCTCTTTTTTTCCATCTAAGAAGCCGGTGTTCCTCTCTCCTCTTCTGCTCGTAGAGCTCACGAGCAGCTCTGGTCCTTCTGTGCAGCGCCGTTTTGTATGCCTCTTGCTTCGCTGCGTGCGCTTGCCGGCATTCGTCGTCAAACCAGGGGTTTCGCTGTTGTGGACGTGTGAAACCTAGCACTTCAGAGGCGGCATCTCTGATAGCTGCAAGGCAATGTTGCCACTGGTTTTCAATGCTTAATGCATGCAGCATAGGACTCCTTAAGAGGTTACTAGAGACTCGATCGGAAAAGGACATGGCAGTCTCTTGCGATTGTAGCCGTCTAACGTCGAAACTTCTCACAGTACTTCCTTGTTTTGGTTTGGACCGGGATATCCGTAGCCGTACCTTGGCTACAACGAGGTAGTGGTCCGAGTCAATGGTGGCCCCTCGGAAAGTTCGGATATCCTGTATACTTTAGAAGTGTCGTGCGTCGATCGCAATGTGGTCAATCTGGTTGACGGTTGATTGATCAGGAGATTTCCATGTCCCCTTGTGGATATTGAGATGTGTGAACTGCGTCCTAGCTACCAGAACGTCGCGCCCCGCAGCGAAATCGATCAGCCTGAATCCGTTGTCGGAGGTGGTGTCGTGTAGGCTGTATCTCCCGATTGTGCCACCAAAGATGTCTTCTCTTCCTAGCTTGGCATTAAAATCTCCTGAGACAATTTTAATGTCATAGCCAGGGCACTGCTCATATGTCTTGTCCAAGAGCTCGAAGAATATGTCTTTGGTGTCCTCATCTTTCTCCTCTGTTGGGGCATGCGTGCATATTAGGCTTATGTTGGCGAATTTAGCCTTGATGCGGATTGTCGTGATGCGCTCGCTCACACTGTTGAAACTCAAGACTTTTTGCCTGAGTCTAGTTCCAATAACAAATCCACACCCAAATAGACGCTGCCTTTGTTCTCGGTAGCAGTCGCCGTAGTATACATCGCAGTCTTTTAGTTTGCGTTTGCCCGGTCCATCCCATCGCACTTCTTGGATGGCGGTAATATCTGCCTTGCAGCAGTTTTGGGCTTCCGCTAATTGTTCGGCTGCACGTGGTCTGTTAAGGGACCTAACATTCCACGTACAGATCCGAAGTTCGTTGTCCTTATTTCGTTTGCTTGGGTTGTCAACAGTGAATCCGTCCGTATCCGAGGCTTGTTGGTGCTTCGCAACTAGAATCGATCCCGAACGTGAAATAAAATTTTCACCGAACTCGCCTCTCAATAAGTCCATTGTTGCGCGAGCTGTGTGGCATGTGGCAACGTCTTGTTGAAACCACATGTCATGCATTTTGGGCAAAAAAAAAGTTGGATATAATCTCACGGTAGCGCTCACCATTCACAGTTACGTTACGATTCGCATAATCTTTGAAGAAGTACGGTCCAATGATGCCACCAGCCCATAACGCGCACCAAACTGTACATTTTTCTGGATGCATTGGTAGCTCTTGCAATGCTTCTGGCTGATATTCACTCCAAAATCGACAATTCTGCTTATTTACGTTACAATTGAGACAAAAATGAGCTACGTCGCTGAACACAATTCTTCGGTAAAAAGTGGATCTTCGGCCAACTTTCCAAGAGCCAATTCACCAAAAATTTTACGTTGCAGTAGCCCGAATAGCCGCTTCAGTGGGTCGATTAAACTGACCATAAAATGGAAGAAGCGCGTGATGAACTTTCTTAACAGAGCACGCATTTTGATAATAAAATTCAATAATTTGCAAGCTTTGTTCGTTTGTAAGACGTTTCACGGTTAAATTATAGACTAAACTGAAGATGTTTAACAGTGAAACAAAACACGAAACGTGCGTCAGTTGTTTAAACCAGTATTGCCAAAAAGATAATAGCTAAAAAATCACTCTTTACATATATATAAAAATATATACATTTTCGACTTGTCTACCATAGTAATGTCAGGTTTGATGAAAATCTCAGGATCGAAATTTTTTACGAATGCAATCTTTGTCATATACCTAGTTTTTATATATGTATGTCGCAAGTAAAAATGCAAATTAGTATAACTAAAATCTTACGTTCAAAGTTCAAAAATGTTTCGAATTTTAGATTCTTGATAAGAAATAAATTGTAATCGGTCCAAAATTTAGAAATGAGAGAGAAAGATTTCAGGTAAAAAATCAACATTTCCGACGAGGAGCATTGTAAATTGCTCAAAAATCCGGCACGCTATATGGTCGAGAAGCCAATGCGTCTATATAGGGTAATAACTTAGTGCAATTTGTAACTGGTTTTCCATTTTGTGGTTTCAAAAGTATAGGGCTGGAGTTCGACATCTGTCAAACTAAGTTGTTGAACCAATTTTTTCTTTCCAGTTGAAAGTCTGACATTTATGAAAATGGATCGCTTAACTATCGAACAAAACATACATATACGGAGATTTTTCGAACAAAAATTTCTTCACTCGGTATGGCTATGTCAATAAACGAAATTGTCGTATATCCTCAAGCAATTGAAGAGAGGCCATTACATCCACAAAAAGTCACTGTTTGGTGCGCTCTTTGGTCCGGTGATGTGACTGGACCTTACTTTTTTAAAACGACGAAAGATGGACTGTCACCGCCAATTCAGAGCGTTATGGTCATCATGACTTTAAAAATGGTCTTCAACAGGGAGCGGTTAACTCGCCGAGCATTTACACCAGTGATCTGATAGCAAGTCTGACTCAGGCAATAGTGTACGCCGACAACCTAATTGGCCCCAAAAATTGAGGTTATCAAGACACTTTTGCAGGGTGACTTCGACAAGATTCAGCAATATTGCGATGACTGGAAGTTGAAAATAAAACTTTCAAAAATGCGAAACTATTCTGTTCAGGACTCCACTGTATGGAGCCTCAAGGGATACGAGGAAGAACTAGAAAAATCTAGTGATCGTTGGACCAAATCGACAGCCACTGGTGAAATAAAGTGTAGTAAAGTACCTTGGCATCTGGTTGGATCAGTACTTGTATTTCGACAGACATATGAGTGCAACTCTGACCAGAGCTAGGGGTTATTTTTTAGTAGCCGTCTTGATAGAAGGTGAAAAAGATTTGCTACATGACCCGATGATTTCCTATGGGTGCCCGGTATGGTTCAACGTTGCGCCATCTCAAATGGAGAAGATTCGGGTGTTTGAGAGACAATGATTGAGACCTTGCCTTGGACTACACAGAACACCAGAGTCGGAGTACAAACATTACTATTCCAACCAGGTTCTATACAACAGAGCCAAAATAAACAGAATAGATAATTTCTTGCTGAAGCTTGGTAGGGGTCACATTGCGAGAGCGATATCGTCGACTAACAGTTTAATTTGTGTGACTTACTACCCCAACTATGAGTACTACGACAGTGCACGTCTAAGTGGCAACATTCCGCCCGAAGCTTTCCTCTATTTAGACAATCGAGGGCTGATACAGGATAGGGAGGCGGTTCAGCTAATCTACCACGTCAGCCGTAAAACTGTAGATAGGCGACTCCTTTACAGTCTTCGCACTGGACGGAGCCTTCGCCTTCGGTTCAGTAGGACTGTTTCCGATAGGGACCGAAGATATAGGGTAAGTTTTTTAACTTCCCATAGGAAGTTATTGTAATGGGTCCTTATGTCCGTACGTCCGTACGTCCGTACGTCCGTACGTCCCTACGTTCGCGACGTTTTTTCGTCGTCCATAGCTCAAGAACCAGAAGAGATATCGACTTCAGATAAATTTGGTTATACAGATAATAAGTCGGAAAGATGCAGAAAGGGCTCTCATGAAAATTGCGTGGGTGGTTTTTTTACCATAGCAGTTTAAAAAAAAGGTGAACATTTTCGTTAACCCCAATTATCTCATGAACCAATGACGCTAGAGACTTGAATTAAATTTTGTATTATAAAGGGTGTCCCAAAATTAACGCAAGATTTGAATTAAATAGAAAACGCCATTTTTAGTATTTTGATAGTTATATTTTTATTGACTCGTAAAGTACATAGGATAGGGTTATGTATGGAATAACACATCGGACAAATGGCCTCCACGGCTTTGCATGCACATGCGCACTCTTTTGTTGAAATTTTCCATGACCATTCTGCATAAATGTGGCTGAATTTCGTTGATGCAGCGTTGAATCTCCTCCTTTAATGCACGGGTGGTTGTGGGCTTGTTGACATAGACTTGTGATTTCAAATAACCCCATAAAAAGAAGTCTAATGGTGTTTAATCACACGATCTAGGAGGCCAATTTTGATCACCGAAACGAGAGAGTACACGACCTGGAAATGTCTCATGCAGTAATTGAATTGTTTCACGGGCTGTATGACATGTGGCACCGTCTTGTTGAAACGACATATTGGACACATCAATATCATCCAATTTTGGCAGAAAGAACTGTGTAATCATGTCGCGATATCGAGCACCAGTAACAGTC
Source organism: Eupeodes latifasciatus (assembly GCA_920104205.1). Lineage (NCBI taxonomy): Eukaryota > Metazoa > Arthropoda > Insecta > Diptera > Syrphidae > Eupeodes > Eupeodes latifasciatus. The sequence goes on along the minus strand of OV049924.1, from coordinate 69,291,514 downwards.
ACTGCTTGACCAGCATCATTTTTAAAAAAATATGGCCCAATTATGCCTCCAGCCCAAAATCCACACCATACAGTCACGCGTTGTGGATGCATTTGTTTTTCGACAATCACATGTGGGTTCTCCGAACCCCAAATGCGGCAATTTTGGCGATTGACAAAGCCATCAAGATGAAAATGTGCTTCATCGCTTAGGATGATTTTGCTCGAAAAATCAGAGTCCATTTGTTGATGTTCAATAATCCATTCAACGAACTCTCTTCTCTGTCCATGGTCATTAGGCTTCAATTGTTGTGTTAATTGAATTTTGTAAGCATGAAGACACAGATCTTTGGTGAGTATACGCTGTAGAGAGGTTCTTGAAATTTGCAATTCTTGTCCACGACGTCGAATTGAGGTTCCTGGATTGTCAGCAACACTCTCACGCACTGCTTCGACATTCACATTTGAACGGCTTGTTTTTGGACGACCAGTGTGTTTGGCGTCTCCAACGGATCCAGTCTCCATGAATTTTTCAATTAATCTCTTCACAGTTGACGAAGTTGAAACACTATTCCGACCATATTTTGTATGAAATTTTCGAACTGCAGCCGCCAAGCTATCACTATTTTTGAAATATTCTTTAATAATGAAGACACGTTGTTCTCTCGTGTAACGCTCCATTTTTAATAACCCTATACTGTTAGCTGTCAAATTGCTTTTTTTTCAGGGTTGCCAACACTTCACTGCACAAATGGCGGCAAATTCAAATCTTGCGTTAATTTTGGGACACCCTTTATATTGTAACGTGATACAAAAGAAGTATGATTTTTGATCCAATCCAAAATCCAGTTAACCGTTTTTTTATAAATCAAAAAAATTGAAAAAAAATTTGTCACCTCGAAAATTTTACGATTAAAATATGATTTCGTCTCCAAAACAATTTTGTGCAACGAAGAATAATGTTTTTGACATCTGATAAAGTTTTGAGAAAAATATAATTGACAGTTTTTTTTTATAAAAAATAAAAACCTAAAAAAAACATCACTCAAAGTTGGTAAAAATTGAATTTCGATTTAAATATCTTTTCAAAAACTTAAGATTATGCTTCAAACTTATTTTATCTTATAAGAAATGTTATTTTCAACATTCGGAAACATTTTGAGAAAAATAGAATTGACAGTTTTTTTACAAAAAATTAAAAACCTAAAAAAAAATTAAGAAAAGTTGGTAAAAATTTACTTACGGCTCAAATAGCTTTTCAAAAATTAAAAATATAGTCTTCAAATTCTTTTTATTTCACAGAAAATATTGTTTTCGATATTCAGTAGTGTTTTTATAAAAATCCAACAGTCCATTTTTTCACAAAAAAACAGGCTGGGATGCGACCCACACTGATAACTTCCCATCCCGTCTATCGATTTGTCTTGCTTCAAAGTTTGTCTATATGTATCAATTTTTACCAAATTTGCGTTCTATTTTTTGTAGATTTTATTTTTTTATGAAAAACAGACTGTTGGATTTTTATAAAAACACTACTGAATATCGAAAACAATATTTTCTGTGAAATAAAAAGAATTTGAAGACTATATTTTTAATTTTTGAAAAGCTATTTGAGCCGTAAGTAAATTTTTACCAACTTTTATTAATTTGTTTGTTTAGGTTTTTATTTTTTGTAAAAAAAACTGTTAATTCGATTTTTCTCAAAATTTTTCCTTAAGTTGAAAACAATATTTCTTATAAGTTAAAATTGCCATAATCTCAAATTTTTGAAAAGATATTTGAGTCGAAAACCAATTTTTATCAACTTTTGTTAAATTTTATTTTTCAGTTTTTAATTTTTTGTAAAAAAAAACTGTCAATTCGATTTTTCTCAAAATGTTACTGAATGTTGAAAACAATATTTTTTAAAAGATAAAAGTAGTTTAAAGCCAATATCTCAAAGTCTTGAAAAGATATTTGAGTCGAAAATCAATTTTTACCAACCTTTATTAATTTTTTTTAGGTTTTTATTTTTTGTAAAAAAACTGTCAATTCGATTTTTCTCAAAATTTTTCCTAATGTTGAAAACAATATTTCTTATAAGCTAAAATTAGTTAGAAGCCATATTCTCAAATTTTTGAAAAGATATTTGAGTCGAAAATTAATTTTTACCAACTTTTAAACATTTTTTTTTCGGTTTTTAATTTTTTATAAAAAAGCTGTCAATTCCATTTTTTTAAAAATTTTACTGAATGTTGAAAACAACATTTTTTGAAAGATAAAAGAAGTTTTAAATCCAATATCTCAAAGTCTTGAGAAGATATTTGATTCAAAAATCAATTTTTACCAAATTTTATTAATTTTGTTTAGGTTTATATTTTTTGTAAAAAAACTGTCAATTCGATTTTTCTCAAAATTTTATCAGCTGTCAAGAACATTATTCTTCGTTGCACAAAATTATTTTAGAGATGAAATCATATTTTAGTCGTAAAATTTTCGAGGTGACAAATTTTTTTTTCAGTTTTTTTGATTTATAAAAAAACCGTTAATTGGATTTTTTTCCAAAAATATACTTCTTTTGTATTACGTTATAGTATATAATATAAAATTTAATTCAAGTCTCTAGCGTCATTGGTTCATGAGATATTTAGGGTTAACCAAAATTTTCACCTTTTTTTTTAAACTGCTATGGTAAAAAAACCACCCACGCAATTTTCTTGAGAGCCCTTTCTGCATCTTTCTGCCTTATTATCTGTATAATAAAATTTATTTGAAGTCGATATCTCTTCTGGTTCTTTAGCTATAGATGACGAAAAAACGTCGCGAACGTACGTACAGACGTAAGGACGTAAGGACGTACGGACGTACGGACGTACGGACGTACGAACGTACGTACACATGCACGCACAGACATCTTTCTAAAAATCTTTTATTTCGACTCTAGGGACCTTGAAACGTCGAGAAATGTCAAAATTTTCAATTAGACAAATCGGACCCACTACAATAACTTCCTATGGAAAGTTAAAAATAGTACGCAAATTTGGTAAAAATTGATGTTTAGTTCTTGATATCTCTCAAATTAATTTCATTTATCAAATTGTAAAAATTTAAGAAATGCTACTTAAATTGTTAAAATTATGTTTTCGACTAAAAAGCTATTTAATAAAACTAGATTTTTAAATTAAACTATTTCTTTATATGAAAAATATTGTTGGTAATTTTAAAATTTTTAAGAATAATTCAACAAACTACTTTTTTAACCCAACACGAAAACCTACAAATTTTAAGCAAGATAAATCGACAGACCAGGATGGGAAGTTATAAGTGTGGGTCGCATCCCAGCCTCTTTTTTAATTTTGTTTTAAGTTTTATATAAAACTAGCGGACCCGACAGACTTCGTCCTGTCATAAAGATTTGTAAAGTGGCAGTTATTGTTCCTACGTATTTTATACTCGTGGCTAAACATTCTCGTTAACAGAACCGTCACCCTGGTGATAGGGCGTTGTGAATACAAAATAATTAAATGAAACATATATACATACATATAACGATTTAAAAGTAAGTAATCGCTTTATTGTTAATCATGTGAATCATAATTATTAACAGAAATGTTAGTGCTTTGTGATATACGATGTTTTTTGTTCCATTACTTGGAGCATATAGACAAACAAATCTGATGGTTTTCCAACACGGGAACAGGCAACATACGATTGACCATGTGAGAAACATGGGTTTTCTAGATTAATACCACAAATACTTAATGATTGTCCTTGGGACTTGTTTATGGTCATAGCAAAATCAAGCCGCACTGGAAACTGTAGTCGGGATGCGCGGTATGAGAACATCTTCTCCTTTATACTTTCCTTTGAGTATAGTTGCTTCACTATATCTTATCGCTAACCATGTACCGTTGCAAAGACGCGGTTGTTTGATATTTCGCAACACTATAACTATTGATCCAACCTTTAATTGAAGATTGTAAGGTGGCAATCCTGGCAAATCCAGCGAGTTTAAAAATTCCGGTGGATAATTGACTACATCATCTTGGTTAGTAGCCGAATCAACTGATTTACATACATATATATCCTCGATTCGCCTGTAATTTGTTCTTGAATTTTGAAATTCAATTCATTTACATTAATGTTTTTTGCAGCCAGTTCAGCTCGTTCGCTAAACCAATCATGGTTTATGTAATTTTGAGAAACATTTGGAAACACCTTCTAAATAAGTTTGTCTTTTAATTGCTTTATACGTTGTAATTGATCATTTCGACGATGTAAAACAATATCACGGGATTCCAAGTTTTCTCCAACTACAACGATAACAACTTCATCAATAGTTGGTACATTTTAACGTCTTGCATGTTGACCTGCAGGTGATTTGACAGCTCTGATTACAATTTTCTGATTATCAGATGGCATCAGACTCAGTGCAGTTTTGAACAATATAATCAATTGATTGTGTTCATGAAATAAAGTTTGTAATTGTTCTACAATAGACCTCTTTACTAAATTGTTATTTGCACAACGCAGATCAATTTCTTGTGGTGAATTGCCCATAAAATGAATTTGCAGGAATTTGCTGTCGCTATCTGACACTGATAACAGTGAACCTGCTCTGTGATATATTTGCCCTTGTATCTGTTAATTAAAAAAAATATTATTTTTGTACCAAACACTATAAAATAAAATAAATAAGCAATGGGGTATAAACTTATGGATTGTCAGTGATCAAACTTAAATAATATTTGATCTTAAAAATTATATATTTAGTTGTAACTAATATCTATCAATAAACATCTTAAATTAGGTGATATAAAATTTTGTTCGCTAAAATAATTATGAATAACTGCTATAATACATACCTTGAAAGTTGGCATGAAGTTTTCCCTAACTACATTTGTTGCCCCAAATGAAGTCATTTGAAAGCAATTCTTATAGTGTTGGATAAGTGTCAAAAAGTGTATGGAATCTGTTTCTATTCCTGAAACCAATGAGTACAATGGCTCTGGTGGTGGATCCAATGGTATCAATTTCACTTTACCATTTGCGCAATACAATCCATTAGCTTCTTTTTTGTATTTCAATGCCTTACAGTGTGAGCAAACCGAGTTCATAGAACCAATAACAACACATTGGTAGTTACTGTAGTCAATTGACACATCGTTACTGAAAGCAGCTCGCGCTTCACGCGTTTGTGATATCCGAATTCTTGCACGTTCAATTTGGTCTTCACGTTCTTGTGTAGTACGATTAGTTTGGTAATTAGCTTGTTTTGTAGCAGTTCGGGTTCTTCTAACTAAATTGCTTCGTCTTATAAACTTTAACTAAACAAACACTAACACTCTGCACAAAACACGATATATGGATTTGTTTCAGCCGTTTATCAGTTGACAAAAGCAAACTCAGTAGATAAGGTAACAGAAAATCCAAGAAAATCAACATTACATTTTTTTCTTCTTTTTTTCTTTTTTTAATTTGATATGACTTGAAGTCAAATTCTTTAAGCCGACTACGTTTTAGTTAGAAAACATTTGTATGGGAAAAAGAAAAGGGCTGTTTTGATGGTTTTTCCGGCAATTATTGGAATTTTTCTCGCCGTAAAAACCATCCTTGAGCTTCAACGAACATTTTAAAAAAAGAATTGGCCAAATTGGTCCAGGCGTTGTTGAGTTATGCGCTTACCAACACATTTTGCGATTCATTTTTATATATAAGAATAAAAAATAATGATAAAGATACCAAGTTTTTTTGTTTAATTGTCTTGGTTTTATATTAAGTTATTGTTTTTTAATATTAAAATTGTTTTTAGGCCAAAAGGCAGTAGGAACTTAGAGAGCCCGCATAGGGCCAGTAAGATATTTTTTTAAGTTTTTGAAATTTACGCTTGTTTTTTAAGATTTTTTGTCTTGCTTTAAGATAGTTTTATGATTTTGATAAAATAAAAAAAATATAAAAAAAACTACTACGAATTAATATGGCCCTAGTACATAATTATTTTATAATCCAATTGCATTTTACAAATACCAAATTGTATTTTGCCCATCTTTAATGCTATTGAGAAAAAGCAAAGAAAAACAATTATATTCTACCTGCAAATCATCATTGATTGGATCATATGGTTTCCTGTGAAATGTGTTAATTAGGACAGAAAAATCCTTACTTTTAGCTTTGCCAAAACATATTCCTTTACTTTTTTACTTTCCGTTGAAAAAATGTTCCACATACGCCACAGAGTACTCTAACACATACAGTTTTCTCCATTAAAATTTAAACAAATATTACACACTTAAAAAAATATAAATTCTAATATTTTTTTTTCTTTTCGTAAAATGTTCAAATAATTTTTATCAAAAAACTTCCGCAACAGTAAAAATACATATATTTTCTAGTAAAAAAGGACACTACTATTTATAACCATTTTTTTTAACAGACCCAAAGGTGGTGAATTTTTACTTTGTCAATTTACAAACTTGAACCCAATTAAATTTTACTGAAAATTTATTTGAATGAGTTGTGAAGACTTCAGGGTGCAATGTACTTTCTATCTGACAAAAGAGCTGAAGATGACCTGAAGCCATATTATTTGTCATTTTATTTTTGCCTTTTCTATCTATTGACTCCAAACAAACTCTCTCAATCCTAACGGATAAAATCATCTCTCTCACATCAACCATAGAAACAAAATTCATAATCATACCTCGAGTTTGCATAAACAAAAGAAACAAACAAAAACAAAAATTACATAAATTGTCATTTGAAAACATAAAATGGTTGAATGAACTTTAAATTGGCGTTAATGTTTTGCCACTTTACATTCCACCGCACGTTGGCAAGGACTACGAGGATGACATGGACGAAGAAGGCGACGCGACGTCCATGTGCGGCTGCTGATTCAATGGTGAGATGGTGGGTTAGTGGCTTGTGGGTTTTGTCAGGCAGCGCGTCGCGTCACGCCGCATCGTCGTCACTATACTTCCATTCAAAATCAAATGACAGCATTAATCCCACAAAAGCATAACGAAGCTCGTAGAGTCGCAATCGCAACTGATTTTCAGACATCATTGAAACAAAACATTACACAAAGCTTCTGTCATTTTATCCTAGCTAGAATTTATGTATAGAAAAGCGACAGCCCTCTCTCTCTCTCTTTTTGTTCTTACAATTTTCTTCATCCTATTTTTTGAAGAAGTCCTGATGGTGATGGAGGAAAAACCGCCTGCCCGTTCAACTGAACAGCAATCCGACAAAAGTATAGAAATATAGCATATAGGACGACACGACTAAAGCATCCTCTTCGCTGTTCATACACAAACATTATTATTATAGTTGAAAAGCAAACAGAGCCACACAGGACAAAAGAATGATTGTTCCCGAGCTTGGGTGTTCTATTTGACAGAAAAGAGAACATATACGTTTGGTATAAGTACTTAAATCTACAAACGAAAATAACAGATAGAAAAATATAAAGCAGAACAGGATCATCCTGGAATATAGATATACGTTCTATATGTTGTCATCGTCATCGTCCTTAACGCTCTGGCTTGTATCCTCGACGTATCCTCGCATCCTGGTATCTAGTAGCTACATGTCTTGAGGGCTGAGAAAAGTACAAAAAGCACGGTGACGGCAACGAAGACGACAACGATGAGATGATGATGATGACAAGAACATTGCGTTCATTAGGCAGAGGAAAATGAAAACGGAAATGACAATGATTCCAAGGATTGAGAAGAATCAGAGAAGAATCTAAGGAGGGCTTGGCCAAGTCGTCACAAGCATAAGCTCATTGAGAGTAGGTACCTATCCACAGAAATACCTACACACAGCAATGCCAACAGAAACGACAACATCAACAGCAAAATCTATACCAACGGCAGCGCTTTAATTAATCTTCAAGTTGCTAAGATTTGCTCGGCAATTAGACAAATAAGTAATTATAATAATGAACCGAGTCCTTTTGTGCAACTCGAAGAAATTATTGTCAGGAGATCAGGATTATTCTTATGTGTTTTTTCTACATATACGTATTATTGAAATATGTAGGCGGAAAGTCTCACCAACGATGATGGGATAATGGTTAAAGCAAGGTTCCAAAACCTAAGTTTTTAGAATTATTGATTTGAGAATTGTGTAGGATTTTGTATTTCTTGTTAAAGCCGGATAATCTTTTGCAAGGTGTGAATTTTTTGTTTCGAAAACAGTAATTTTGTCGTTCTTTCTTGTGAACACACAAAATTAGTTAACGTAATTTCAATTACTGCCGGCGGCGTCATCGGTCGTCATGTTGAAGTATTCAAAGGAAATGGAATCTGAATGTCCTTGGGAGAGAGTTTGGATGGAATCCACGAACTCATATTTGACATGTTCAAACAATAAGAGCGAACATTTCTATTAATTTATGGAACTCAACTTCGTTCAAATAACTGACTCGATTTATGACTTCAATTTTTGAAGACCTTGTTGATAGTTTCGGGGTTGCTTGGATGATAGTAGTAGCTTTATTTGCTTGAATGATTTCCGGATTATAGCCATAATATATGGTAATTTTATATAAAAGATCGATTCCGGCAGATCCTAAGTATGTCCAAATCTAGGTCTAAAATTAAAAGAATCGATTTATAATCGATATAATAAATCAATATATGAAACTGTACATTTCATTTTTATAAACATTTTACCATATTTTTTGACATATGTCAATTACATTCTGCTCTTTAGTATAAAATAATTTTAAAGTAAATCTATTTATTTTGTATTTTCGGATTTGCAAGATGGAAAATATTTATTTTAACTTCCTACTGGAAAATTTCGAAAATTCTTCGTACGCTCATTTCTTCGTGCTTTCGAAATATGTTTTTTCGTACTCTATATCTCGAGAAGGAGAAAAGATATATATAGACTTAAATATTTTTTATTTCACAGATATAAACAGCAATATTTGCAGAAAAGATCTCATCTTATTTGAAAAAATAGACTTTTTAGTGTTGTATTTGGATCAATTTTTTATCAATTCTGGAGTCCCTTAGGGAAGCCATCTACGTCCAATTTGATTTATTAACTTCCCATAGGAATTTATTGTAATCGGCCCGATTTGTCGAATTGAAAATTTTGACATTTCTCGACGTTACAAGGTCCATAGAGTCGAAATAAAAGATTTTTAGAGAGATGTCTGTGCGTGAGTGTGTACGTACGTTTTTACGTCCGTACGTTCGCGAAGTTTTTTCGTCGTCCATAGCTCAAGAACGAGTAGAGATATCGATTTTAAATACCTTTTGTTATACAGATAATAATAATGCAGAAAGGACTTTCAAAAAAATTGAGTTGGTGGTTTATTTTACCATAACAATTTAAAAAAAGAGGCTGGGATGTGACCCACACTTATAACTACCCATCCCGTCTGTCGAGTCTCGCTTAAAAGTTTATAGGTTTTCGTGTTGGGTTAAAAAAGTTGTTAGTTAAATTATTCTTAAAAATTTTACAATTACCAACAATATTTTTCATATAAATAAATAGTTTAGTTTGAAAATCTAGTTTTATTAAATAGATTTTTAGTCGAAAACAAATTTTTACCAATTAAAGTAGCATTTCTGAAATTTTTACAAATTGGATGAATGAAATTAATTTGAGAGATATCAAGAACCGAACATCAATTTTTACCAAATTTGCGTACTATTTTTTGTAGATTTTATTTTTTTATGAAAAAACGGACTGTTGGATTTTTATAAAAAGAAACTACTGAATATCAAAAACAATATTTTCTGTGAAATAAAAAGAGTTTGAAGAAATAATTTTTTTTTTAAAGCTATTTGAGTCGTAAGTAAATTTTTACCAAGATTTAGTATTGTTTTTTTGTTAGGTTTTAATTTTTTGTAAGAAAAACTGTCAATTCGATTTTTCTCAAATTTTTTTCGAATGTTAAAAACAATATTTTGTATGAGTTAAAATTAGTTGGAAGGCATAATCTCAAATTTTTGAAAAGATATTTGAGTCGAAAATAAATTTTTACCAACTTTTGTTAAATTTTCTTTTAAGTTTTTATTTTTTGTAAAAAAACTGTTAATTCTATTTTTCTCAAAATTTTACTGAATATTGATAACAATATTTTTTAAAATATAAAGGTAATTTAAAGCCAATATCTCAGAGTTTTGAAAAGATATTTGAGTCGAAAATCAATTTTTACCAACTTTGAGGAATGTTTTTTTTAGGTTTTTATTTTTTATAAAAAAACTGTCAATTCGATTTTTCTCAAGATTTTACCAGATGTTGAAAACGTTATTTTTCCTTGCAGAAAATTGTTTTGGCGATGAAATCATTTTGTATTCGTAAAATTTTCGAGGTGACAAATTTTTTTTTCAGTTTTTTTGATTTATAAATAAAAACCGTTAGTTGGATTTTTTTCAAAAAATATAATTGTTTGGTATCACGTTACAATACAATACAGTATATAATTTAATTCAAGTCTCTAGCGTTTTTGGTTCGTAATATATTTAGGGTTAACCAAAATGTTCACCTTTTTTTTTTAACTGCTATGGTAAAAAAACCACCCACGCAATTTTCATGAGAGCCCTTTCTGCATCTTTCTGCCTTATTATCTGTATAACAAAATGTATTTGAAGTCGATATCTCTTCTGGTTCTTGAGCTATGGACGACGAAAAAAACGTCGCGAATGTACGGACGTACGGACGTACGAACGTACGTACACACGCACGCACAGACATCTTTCTAAATATCTTTTATTTCGACTCTAGGGACCTTGAAATGTCGAGAAATGTCAAAATTTTCACTTTGACAAATACAAGAACTTCCTATGGGAAGTTTATAAATGATTTATGGCTTAAAAATTATTTAATTCTACACAAAATGTTGTTGTTAAGATAATATACTTTTATAAAAAAAATCCAATCAGCATTTTTTTTTAAAGAAATAAAAAACCTTTAAAAGAAGAAGGAATGGGAAATTATAAGTGTGTTTCGCATCGTAGTCTCTTTTATTATTTTGAGATAAAGGCTAACATATTTAAATTTAACAGTTATGAACACATTTGTACCTACAAATTGTGTACGATAGCCTATATAAGTTCAGATTTTATTAGAAAAGTATTATCTTGTAGTTTATATTTTCTCACTCACATGAAAAGCGCAATATTATGTTCAATAGGATAAAAATGATTCTGTCACTTTTTCATATCTTAACATTATTTCTTTCAGCATTATTGTGTTATTGGTATTAGGTATGCCGTATAGGACAACAAAACATCAGACAGCAACAGCACCCATCTAACCAAAACCAACCCATCATACCAACAACAAAAACAACTAGAAGCATTTCTGCCATCTGCTGTCGCTCCCTAACAACAAAATCTTTTGCATAAATCATGCGATAAATATCTCAAACTACTTATACCCCTGTATACAAGACTCTTCGCCCATCACTGTTGCCTGTGCAGCACAAAGATAAAGTCAACGAAAATAAGATGAAATATTTAATATTGATTTCATTTATTATGCATCATTAGGTGTATCTATCGATCTCTGAGAATATTGCAACTGATTTATTATCGATTTTGCGATGAACGACGACGACGTTCGACGGCGGCAACGACTTGACGACGATGACGATGAAGACGACCGAAGATGGAAGAAATTCAGAGTCAGAACCAAACTGCTGAGACAAACTGAAAGGAACTCCCAAGAGGCCAAAATATACAGGATGTGTCGCTAATGTTGCCTATCTGTCTTCCGCATCCTCTCTCTGTCCCTATGCTTTATAGCACATCGTCCATTAGAGTTTGTGTGCTGTATTATGGGGTGATTGAATTGATAGCATAAGTTATTGCATTTATATCTACAAATTTCATAAATTGTAATGGATATGGATACTCATGCTGTTGCCTATAATATTTATTCACATCATCCTTAGTCTAGGACTACGTATCTACATACATACATATCTACATGTTTATATGTATCTGAGTTCTGAGAGTATATAGGACTAGGACAAGGCGCAAGATATCCGCGCCCTTACGCCTTCGACACGCTATACCATCACATCACATAAAACCAACAACGTTACAGAAACAACTTGGAAGCAAGAAGATGATGACGATGACGACGAACGACAACGACTATGACGACGTTGATGACGAAAGACGAAGATTTCGATAAGAAACATTTACGATCAAAGTATAAACCTACTTCATGTTTATGTTGTTGTTGTTCGCTGTTATATAGTTGTTGTTGTTGTTGTTGATAGCAAAATTTTCTTGTTATTATTGAGGTTAAACACAACTTTAACTTGAGTTGGCAATTATGCAAATTGTCGCGAAGTATATAGTTTTGAAATTTAATTTACCAAAATCAACCTTTGCTATGCTCGAGGCCATCACAGGGAGAGAGTGGGAGGTCGAAGGACTGAGGGAGAGTAAGGGGTCGTCATTAGGAATGTACCAAGATTGACTTTAATTATATTGCCATAATGTAGGTAATGGGAATATTCAATGAGACGACTTCCTCTGCTACTTCTGTTTTTGCATTATACCTGATGTTTGCCTTTCATATAATCTAGACTTTCCTATAGGCTGAAGAACTTGAATTAAGGAAAAATAAATATAATTGGAAAATGGTTATTACCTTTAGCTATACAGCTAATGGCAGAGTATGATAAAGTCTCATTAAAAGGACATTTTATACACACACAAATCCTCATAAATAATAATTCATAGGTTACGAGTTATAATGTGTGACAGAAAAGTACAACCAGGGCCAGAAGGCATAATGTGTGTATAGAGTAATGCCCATTAGATTCTCGTGAGTTCTGTGTCAAATTAGGTATTAACAACATTTTTTTTCCTTTTATTTATAGAGTAAAGACAAAAGTCGGTCATACTGAATTCTTCTGTGTAGGTTAAGGCTGGCAAATTCCGAGTACTTTGTACTTTTGTGTTCGATAAAAATGTATGGCTCGAATGTGACCCAAACTAAAAGTTTCCTGGTCTGGTACCCCTAAAACCCAGTATAAGTTTTTTTTCTTAAGTTTAAGATACTGTGCAATTAAAAACTTAAGTTTGAGTTGATTTTTTCGACATTATATACATTTAAATTTTATTTTATTACAAAAAGTCTCTTAATTTAATAATATAATAATAATAAAAAGAGGCTGGGATACGACCCACACTGAAAACTTCCCATCCCGTCTGTCGATTTGTCTTGCTTCAAAATTTGTAGGTTTTCGTGTTGGGTTAAAAAAGTTGTCAGTTGAATTATTCTTAAAAATTTTAGAATTACCAACAATATTTTTCATATAAAGAAATAGTTTAGTTTGAAAATCTAGTTTTGTTAAATAGATTTTTAGTGAAAAACAAATTTTTACCAATTTAGTAGCATTTTTTAAATTTTTACTAATTAGATGAATTAAATTAATTTGAGAGATATCAAGAACCGAACATCAATTTTAACCAAATTTGCGTAGATTTTATTTTTTTATGAAAAAATGGACTGTTGGATTTTTATAAAAAACCACTGAATATCGAAAACAATATTTTCTGTGAAATAAAAAAAGTTTGAAGACAATATTTTTAATTTTTGAAAAGCTATTTGAGTCGAAAGTAAATTTTTACCAAGTTTTAGTATTGTTTTTTTGTTAGGTTTTTATTTTTTGTAAAAAAACTGTCAATTAGATTTTTATCAAAATTTTACTGAATGTTGAAAACAATTTTTTTTAAAAGATAAAAGCCAATATCTCAAATTTTTGAAAAGATATTTGCGTCGAAAATCAATTTTTACCAACTTTTATTAATTTTTTTGTTTAGGTTTTTATTTTGTGTAAAAAAAATTACGATTCGATTTTTCTCAAAATTTTTCCTAATGTTGAAAACAATAATTCTTATAAGTTAAAATTCGTTGTAAGCCATAATCTCAAAATTTTTTAAAAGATATTTGAGTCGAAAATCAATTTTTACCAACTTTGAGTAATGTTTTTTTTTAGGTTTTTATTTTTTATAAAAAAACTATCAATTCGATTTTTCTCAAAATTTTACCAGATGTCAAAAACATTATTCTTCGTTGCACAAAATTGTTTTGGAGATAAAATCATTTTGTATTCGTAAAATTTTCGAGGTGACACATTTTTTTTTCAGTTTTTTTGATTTATAAAAAAAACTGTTACTTACTTACTTACTTAAGGTGGCGCTACAGTCCTGTGTGAACTAGGGCCTCACCCAACAAACTTCTCCATCTAGCTCGGTCCCTAGCTAGATGTCTCCAGTTTCGCGCTCCGAGTTGGGTGAGGTCACCTTCCACTTGTGCGCGCCACCTGATTCGCGGTCTTCCTCTACTGCGCTGTCCTGTGGGTGTGGATTCGAAGACTTTCCGGGCCGGAGCATTGGTTTCCATGCGCTCTACGTGACCTAGCCATCTTAGTCGTTGGACTTTTACCCTTCTTGCTAAGTCTACGTCGCTGTACAGCCCGTACAGCTCGTCGTTCCATCTTCTCCTCCACTCCCCTTCGATGCATACGGGACCGTAGATCACACGAAGAATCTTTCTCTCGAAACGACCCAAGGTGCTTTCATCCGCTTTTGTCAAAGTCCATGCTTCTGCACCGTATAGCAGGACGGGGATGATAAGGGTCTTATATAGCGACACTTTGGTCCTTCGAGAGAGAGAATTTTTCCACTCAAAAAAACTGTTAACTGGATTTTTTTCCAAAAATATACTTCTTTTGTATCACGTTACAATATATTATATAAAATTTAATTCAAGTCTCTAGCATTTTTGGTTCGTAAGATATTTAGGGTTAACCAAAATTTTCACCTTTTTTTTAAACTGCTATGGTAAAAAAATTCACCCACGCAATTTTCTTGAGAGCCCTTTCTGCATCTTTCTGCCTTATTATCTGTATAACAAAATTTATTTGAAGTCGATATCTCTTCTGGTTCTTGAGCTATGGAAGACGAAAAAAACGTCGCGAACGTACAGACGTACGGACGTACAAACGTACGTACACACGCACGCACAGACATCTTTCTAAAAATCTTTTATTTCGACTCTAGGGACCTTGAAACGTCGAGAAATGTCAAAATTTTCAATTTGACAAATCGGACCCATTACAATAACTTCCTATGGGAAGTTAATAATAATTTTTATTTTAGCCAAAATATCACATTTCTTTCTTACCTATATACATACATATTGAACAATTTACAGAGATTGATATACGCTATCTTACTACTGCCAAATAATGAGTTCTTGTAATAAGTATTTTTAACTTCCCATAGGAAGTTATTGTAATGGGTCCGATTTGTCAAATTGAAAATTTTGACATTTCTCGACGTTTCAAGGTCCCTAGAGTCGGACTAAAAGATTTTTAGAAAGATGTCTGTGCGTGTCGTCCATAGCTCAAGAACTAGAAGAGATATCGACTTCAAATACCTAAACATTTTTATACAGATAATAAGGCAGAAAGATGCAGAAAGGGCTCTCAAGAAAATTGTGTGGGTGGTTTTTTTTTAGCATAGCAGTTTAAAAAAAAGTTGACGCTAGAGACTTGAATTAAATTTTATATTATATAAGGGCGGGTCAATAAGTCAATGTTGTCAACATTTAGACAAATTTTGAAAAAAATCGAATTGACAGTTTCTTTACAAAAAATTAAAAACCGGTGGTAAAAATTGATTTTCGACTCAAATATCTTTTTATAATTTTGAAATATTGGCTTTAAACTACTTTTATCTTTCAAAAAATATTGTTGTCAACATTCAGTAAGATTTCGAAAAAAATCGAATTGACAGTTTTTGTACAAAAAATTAAAAACCTAAGAAAAATTTAACAAAAGTTGGTAAAAATTGATTTTCGACTCAAATATCTTTTCAAAAATTTGAGATAATGGCTTCTAACTAATTTTATCTTATAAGAAATATTGTTTTCAACATTCGGTGAAATTTTGAGAAAAATCGAATTGACAGTTTTTATTACAAAAAAAAAAAAAACAATACTAAAACTTGGTAAAAATTTACTTTCGACTCAAATAGCTTTTCAAAAGGTTAAAATATTGGATTCAAACTTATTTTATTTCACAGAAAATATTGTTTTCGATATTCAGTAATTTTTTTTATAAAAATCCAACAGTCCGTTTTTTTCATAAAAAAATAAAATCTACAAAAAATAGTACGCAAATTTGGTAAAAATTGATGGGTACATATAGACAAACTTTTAAGCAAGACAAATCGATGGAAGGGATGGAAAGTTATCAGTGTGGGTCGCATCCCAGCCTCTTTTTTCACGTTGGGACCGGTCAATTGGCCGCCTAGATCGTGCGGTTTAAAGCCTTTAGACTATTTTTTGTGGGGCTATGTTAAAGCTCATGTCAGACATGCCCGCTTCAATTGACGTATTGGAAACAACATTGAAGCATCTATTCGTGAGATACCGGCCGAAATGTTGGAAAGACTATGCCAAAATTGGACTAAGCGGATGGACCATTTGAGGCGCAGTCAAGGTCAGCATTTTGCATGAAATAATCTTCAAACATTAAATTATATGGACCATACTATCGATTCAAATAAAGATTTCATGCATTTTTCTGAATTGTATGTGTTTTTTTTTGAAAAACTTTCCTATAGCTTTTAAAAAATCACCCTTTACTTTTTTTTCAAAAATCGTTAAAGTATTTGTTTTAAAAATAATTGTTTGCATAAATAAATTTTAAGAATATATGTTTGGTAAGTCCTACTGGTTCAAGACTAACCACTAATTTGAATTTGGTAACAAAATTTTGACCCATTTTTGAAATATCGAGGTTTTCAAAAATGGAAAAATATTTCAATATACAAACAATTATTTAACACTTTTGATCATCAAAAAATTATTCATACAATATAGCAAGTGCTTGATCAGCTTTTTAAACAAATTGGTTCAAACATATATTTTTTATATCGAAAGGAGCCAAGTTAAGAAATAAATGTTAAGAAAAAATTGTATAAGAGTCTATCCTGTTGTTTTTAAGATAAAACGAATGTTCGATATTTTACCAAAAAATTGTATTTGGATCTTTATTTTGGTTCAAAATAAAGGGAAAAAACACCTAACGCGAATCTGCTAAAAACCTTAATTTTCAAGTTTTAACTCAAAAGATTCAATAGCTTAGGATGTAGGGGCCAGGAACGACAGACAGACAGGCTGATGGAATAGGTGGACCCATTATGTTATGTTTGATAAAATTCTTTTGTTCGGAAGTTTTACGAATGTATTATAATTCTTCAATAGAATTCAAAAGTTTATGCTTATTTAATTTTTCTCGTGATTTTATTCGACAAGATTATACAGATTCTTCACTCATCTTGACCGCAAACCAACTCTATCTTATTTTGAACCTATAGGCTCCGGGCATCCTACTCAAAAGCAATCTCAATAGCTTAGGCATGGTTCTGATATGATGAAGCTAATTTTATAATGTGTTACTACGGAATTTCAGAACCCGTTTATCATTACTCATGCTTTGAGGTATATTTTATAAGGTTCGTGAATGTATCTTCTCCAAAAATACTGGCCCAAAAAAAAAACTATGAAAAATATAAAAGCAATTTTGTAGCGCAATATGTTTTTTTTTAAAACGAAGGCCTTGAGACTTAGTATTCTTATTAATTCCTTTGCAAGTCAACTGGCATGGATGGCTGATTTAAAATTGGAAAGGTGGTAAGGTAGTGAAAAAAAAATTAATTAAACTAGAGTTTTCCTTTTTTTATATTAAACAACTTCTTCGTACGTTGAACAAAAACAGAGTAAGCAAAATTTTATTTCAAAGTCAAAACATACATATTTCAGAAAAACATAAGTGATCATACATATATAATTAGAACAGTAGATTTTATATAAAGTATTTTTCATTTGCATCATTCCCACTAAAACTTTATTTGATAAAATCTAAAAAATCCCCAATAATTTCGAAAATTTAATATTCTTTGCTAGAGATAAAGATTTAGTAAAAATGTCTGCAATCATATTGTTTGTATCTATTGTTCTTAAAGTGATTTGCTTATTACAAAATGATGACGAACTTTAATGTGTTTTGAACGTCGGTCGTTGTCTATAAGCTTCATTCATAGCAAGATCAATCGGTCCTCGATTATCATAAAAAATATTGGTTGCAGTTAGGTTTGTATTAAAAATTTCTTCTTCAAGACCTCTTACCCACAACGCTTCTTGCACTGAGGATCATAAATCCATATACTCAGCTTCGCAGGTCGATAATGCTGTAGTTGTTTGTTTTTTAGATCCCCAAGAAATCGCTCCACCTTGACTGAGAAACACGTAACCTGTGATTGACTTTCTCTCATCTGGATCATTGGCATAGTCGGCATCACAGAAACCTTTTACATTAAATTCTTCTGACTTGAAATAGTTCAATTTGTGGTCAATTGTTCCTTTTAGGTATCGCAACACACGTTTAGCTGCCTTCCAATGTTCATGTCCGGGGTTATTGTTGAAACGACTGAGGGACGAGTTAACTGTGCAGCAAACAAAAAGGTTAGGTTAGGTTAAAGTGGCTGTTGGTTGGGATGTCCAACACACTTAGACCAAAGTATGGTCCGTTGTGTTACCACATCGATCAGTTAATCAGCTTAACTCGTTGAACCAATTGGAGCTTCGAATGAAGCGTAGGAGACAAGCAATGTCTGAATTTTTTAGATCGCTGGTATCGTTAAAATAGTAGTCTCCAAGGTGGATTCTACGTCTTTGTGATAAGGCAGGGCATGTGCACAGAAGATGAGAGATTGTCTCCTCTTCTTCTTCGTCCATGCAAATCCTACAAAAATCATTTGCAGGGGCTCCAAGTCGAATAGCATGCCTTCCTATTAAGCAGTGCCCAGTCAGGACACCTATAACGTAGCTAATGTGCAATCTACTCAGAGAGATAAATTGTTTTGAGCGGCTGGCGCTAAGAATAGGCCAAATTATTTTAGTTGCGACACAGGTGGTGGTGTAATTCCACCTGAAGTTTGTTTTCTCTATGGTATCTTGCTTTAGCAAACAACAAACTTCCGATTAACTCTTGGTAGTAAATTTTAGCCATTTCTTCTATTGTATTGTATTGTATTTTTATTCATTCATTTAAACTTAAAACTATATAACAATTAATTATTAAGAAAGGTGAATAATAGTGTTCATTCTTTAACTAGAATTTAGTGGTGAATGACATATCCATTGAAAATCCATTGGTATCTGGTGTGGGGTGACAATCAGTGTAAATTAAAATACAAGAAAAAACGAAATTTTAAATATAAGAAAATGAAAAAGCTTGCTAGCAACCGTATAGAAAAAATATTATAAGATACTTAACAATTCATTAATAATATACATCTTGTAGATATTTTATTTTATTTTACATTCATTCCATCCCTGACAACAGTACTCGCACACAGGAATGGTTGAGAGTTGTAAGTCACTAGGCCCTAGTTCTCAAACGGACTGTTGCGCCACCAAATTTATTTATTTTTTACATTCATTTTATTGTAGCTTATAAAAAAAAACTAAATTAGTGATTCAATACAATTAAAATTTAAAGTGAATAACCAGTCTTTAACCTTTTTACTAAAACATGAAAAACGAAAGGTTTCTCTTATGGATAGGAATATTTCCGCTTTGTTTGAAGAACTCTCTCAAAACCTTAAAAACATATAAATACCTCATTGGTAGAATTAGCAATTCCTTAAATAAAGGCCAACTTTTAGCCAACCGATTTTTATTTAAAATAATTCGTATTAAATGCTTCTGTGCAATCAATAGAGGTCGAAAAGTATTAACATAGGAACCACCCCAGTTTGTTATGCCGTATTGCAGCTTTAAGTTTGCAAGCCTATAATATATAATTTTTAAAAAATTTTCGGGAGCAAAAAGACTTAATTAAATACATTTTTCGTGCGACCAATAACTTGTACGTTTTGATCATATGAATATGATTCTTCCAATTTAGATTGCTATCAATTACTACTTCTAGGTACTTAAAATGTTGAACTGTTTCAATTTTAAAACAATTATCTGTGCAATGTAAGTTGGTTATAAAATTACTTTTACCACACTTATGAAGAGGTAAAGGAATTTTTTTACAATCGTGAGCGTGAAACCGTAAATTAAAATCAGTGAGACTATTTCCAGTTACATTAAAATACATCAATTTAGTTTTTTCGCTGATAATCAATTTATGATAAGTAAACCACAACCTTAATACTTCCAGATCTTCTTCAATGTTCACAATACTTTCAAAGCTAGTCCTAGATGAATATGTAAAAACAATGTCCTCAGCGAAAGCAGTTGAAGTACCATTTAATTTCAATTTGAAAATAGAATTAATATAAATCAAGAAAAACAAAGGACCAAGAACAGATCCTTGTGGAACACCGTTCTTTAACAGCCTTGATTCACTTAAGATTCCGTTATTATTAATTTTTTGTTTTCTATTTTTTAAATAAGAATTCAGCAGATTGAAAAAACTACCGCGAAAGCCTGCATTATAAAGTTTAGTTAGCAAAAGATCGTGGTTCACCAGATCGAAAGCTTTAGTCATATCAATAAACAGACCCATTGTTGATTTATTGCTATTTAAACTTCCATAAAGCTGACTACATACCCTTAAGATAGCATCTTCTGTTGACAAACCTGCTCTAAAACCAAACTGATTATTACAAAAGAAATTAAACTTTTCCAAGAAGGAAACAATTCGAACCTTAAGTAACTTCTCAAAAATGTTTGAAAAGGTTGAAAGGAGCGATATAGGCCTTTTGAAAAGTGGTATGACTTCTGCACATTTAAGATGGTCAGGGAAACAACCAATTTCAACACTTTCTTCTTCTTCTTTTGCTGATGGACTTTGTTCTTTGCTCAATTTCACATTGGAATCTAAGGGTGTACTAATTGGATTACATGATTGCATGCTAAAACGTTTAAGCATTTTTAAAATGTATTGTTTTTGATTTATTGATATTTTTTTTCTTAAGATCATATTCTAAATGTAGTCCCAAAAAAGACTTTGCTGGTCCAAGCACTTTCAATTTGAAATTTTCTTGAAGATGTTTTACTAATTTATTTCTTGAAACTTAATTTTTCCAAAGTATAAAAATGTCATCTACGTAAACCATCAAAATTAAAAAAAACTTGAGAACCGTCGTCAAAAACATAAATAAATTGATCTGTTTTCAACTGCTTGAGTCCAAATAGTTTCAATACTTGAGTTAACTTCTTGTTCCACATTCTTGACGATTGTTTAAGTCCGTAAATTGGATTGTGAAGTTTTAAGACTTTACCTTCTGGTATATCGAGACCCTCTGGAGCTTTTAAATAAATCTCCTCTTCAAGATCACCTTGCAAAAAGGCTGTTACTGCATCTAAGTGATCAATATGTAAGTCTTTATTCAGTGCTAATGATAAAAGATAACGCATCGAGTTGTATCTAATAACTGGTGAATAAGTCTCTTAATTGTCCACATCCTCGTGCTACAAGTCTTGCCTTGTATCTCATCTCACCTTTTTCATCTCGCTTGGTCTTAAAAATCCATTTTGTTGTTAGAGCCTTTCTTTGCTCTGGTAGATCTGCTATAGTCCATGTCTTGTTTTCTTCCAATGAATTAACTTCATCTTTTGCTGCTTCTGACCATTTTTTTGCATTTTCACTGTTCATGGCTTCATAATAATTTTCTGGGTCATCGTCACAGTGAACGTTATCAGCGAAAAAACTAACACAGTTACTCCTTTCTGTTTGGTTTCGAATTCTTTCAGAACGACGAATAATTATTTCTTCATTTTCTGTTGGTCCTGGTATTTCTTCTGGTTGAGGTGGCATATCATCTGAGTTTGAAGTGGTAGATTTAATGTTTGTATTGCTTCTAGTTGCGCTGGTATTTGATCTTGATTTGATGTAATGGGTAAATTTAATCTAACAGAATCAATATTTCCTTCTTTTTGCCACTAAATCTTGATTTTTTGCAGTTTATTTCTTGGTTGAATTGTTCAGATTTTTCTGTTGCTGGGAAATATAAATGGAACATCACGAGTAATTAGCAGCTGTCCACCATTATTCGAATTATTTATTTTCGATTTGTTTTTGCAAAATTTAGCAACATGACTTCTTTGTTACATTTGTAGCATTCAACACGCTTTGTATCAAAACGACGTTTTCTATGGTCATGTTTCTTACCTTTGTTCCTATACAGAGCTGCAGCACTTCCGCAGCTTGAACCTGCGTCTTTATTGTAATATTCGTAATCTTGAAGTAATTTTGTTTTAATTGCATCACCAGTTATTTTTAAATCCCTACTTTCCATTGCCATAATCATGGGTCTTTAATGTTCTGGCAACCCCGAAAGTAACAAACTTCCCACCCATTCTTCAGTTACTACCATCCCTATTTGGTTCAATTTTTGGGCAGTATCATATTTACACAATTTTCTAATCGAGTTGTTGTAAGCTTCCGAAGTAAGCCCCATATCGTCTTGTAAGACCGGAATCATCATATATTGAACATATGTAATTTTGTCCAGATATACTTAACTGTTGATATTTCCTGAATATGCGGATATAGGTTTGGTGATATATACAATATTAGTCTTGACATTGCCTTCTCTTGAATTTCTTGAGACTCTTCTGTCCCCTGAACTGCGTTCCAAAATCTTTGAAGCTTGAATTTCCATTTATGAAAATTTTCTCTTCCTTTTAGTTTTTCAATTTGTTCTGAAAATTTATTTTTTTTTTCGTTTGCAACAATGTTAATCATATTTAATCTGTGATTAAACAATATCAAACATTAAAAAAATTCATAATTTTCAAAACTGTCAAACTTATTAGTATATTTGGTAAAATTCGAAACTAAAGATTGCACTGATCTACAATACAGTTGGAAAAAAGTACAAGATGTATCATCTCTAAGACAAACCTCAAATTTCAAAAATAGGCCTGGAATTTGTATGCTCTAAAGAAGGATTTTACTTGCTTATATGACAATAAAAGTTAGCATATTTGACTAGAATATCATTTCGAATGCTTTGCAGGTGATTTATTGTACACTATTCAAAAACGTATTATCTTCTTTAAAAAATATAGCCAAAGATGTTGAGTATTATTATTATTATTATTATTATTATCATTATTATTATTATTATTATTATTATTATTATTATTATTATTATTATTATTATTATTATTATTATTATTATTATTATTATTATTATTATTATTATTATTATTATTATTATTATTATTATTATTATTATTATTATTATTATGATTATTATTATTATTATTATTATTATTATTATTATTATTATTATTATTATTATTATTATTATTATTATTATTATTATTATTATTATTATTATTATTATTATCTTTATTTTTCCAACATATAAAGTACAAATGTTTTAATATAAAAGATTTACGAGCCTGGCTTAAAAGCCGTCTGCCGATTATATCTAAAAATATTACATTAAAATTTACATTTATAAATTTTAGACACATCAAGAGAATTGAAAATGAAAAAGTGTAGAGTATTTTAACATTATGTAAGTATAATTTTGCCAGTTAACATAGACATATTTTAACAAAAATATCATTTGAGTTTAAGACTTTATTTTAAACAAATCCAATTGAAACTAATATAAACATATTTCAAAAGTTACATTTTTTAAACAAAAGGAACAAATTTAAACTAGTGTATAAATTTAAAAAAGTTGATAAATTAATCGATTAAAGAGTAATGGTAGATTAAGGGATTCAATATTAACTGAAAGATGGGCTTTTAGTTTAGCTAAAACAAAATAATAGATTGATTCTAAAAAAGATTTACATAAGTATTTCTGTAAGCGATAGCTTCAGTAACAAACCGGATAAGAACTTTCCAACCACACTCACCATTAAGAATTGAGTAACTCTCTTCTGTAGAAAGAAAGCTTTTCTTAAAATATAAACGTCGAATTTCTTGGAGTATTGGACATCTTGCTAGGAAGTGATAAACGTTTTCGATTTGATTAAGGTTGCAAAGATTACAATTATGATTTATATCACCCCTATGAGGTCTGTAATTTAGCTCTAGCATTTCAGTTCGGATCTTAAATATTAAACTCATCTCGTTTACTGTGAATTCTTTTCGAAAATAATTAGATTCCGCCAAACAATGATTCAGTTTGCTGTATATCGTTCTTGACATGGACTCTTTAGCACGGTTCAGAGAATTTTGAAATATTTTTTCGTCAATTGCTGAGATGCAGTTATAGAATTCATCCTTCCATGAACCAAAGTTATTCAAGGCTAGATTCAAGGTCGTATTATATTTAGTAGCCAGTTCTTGCCAATCTTTGAACGGCGAGTAACAACGCTGAAGTGCAATCATGAGTACTTTTCTTTGAAGATTATTATCACATCTTTTTTAAAACTTTGACAATATAGTCCGCATTTGCCTTAAGGTTTTTTAAGAAAATTAGAAGTAGTCCAGATTCGACATATATTGCATAGTTAGGTGTGTTTAAGGGGACCTTAAAAACACGTTTGAAGAAATATCTCTGGATAATTTCAAAGTCTTCACATGCTTCGTAACCATACACTTCATTAGCATAACAGAGTGAACTTTTAATTGTTGCATCAAATACTTTGAATTTTACCATCGGTTCGATACATTTGTTATTAAAAAAACTTGACCAAATGCAGTTAATGGCCGATTTCGCAACTGATGTTTTATCTTTTATATGGGGTCCTATGTTTAAATTGTGTGTTATTGTAAAACCTAAGTATTTAAATTTTTTAACTATCTCTATTCTTTCACCATTAAGGTTCCAAGAACGGTCATTTCTGACATTTTGATTATGAGATCTAAAAACCATAATTTTCGACTTTGAAGTATTTATTTGAAGATCCCAAGAGTTACAATACTGGTTAAGTTTGTTAATTTGCAGTTGTAGAGTTACCGGATTATCAGTAAGAATGACTAGGTCATCCGTATATAAAAGCACCTTAATAAACAAATCACCATAATATACACCCCCTGGAACACTGTCTCCAATGTCGTTAATAAAAAGTGAGAAGAGCAAAGGACTCAAAATGCAACCTTGCGGGACACCCACTTCTGTCTTAAATTGCTGCGAAGAGATTCTACCATTAGAAACTACAGCTGTTGTATTTGAAAGAAGCTTCTCATATATTCTTAAAAATTTTGTTGATAATCCAACACCTGCTAGTTTGAAAAGTAATAGTTTTCTGTTTATAGTATCAAAGGCAGCTTTAAAATCTACAAAAAAAGCATAGAGATTAGTTTTCTTATCCAAAAAACGTTTAGCGACATTAGTCAGAGTAAAAATTTGATCAACTGTAGAGAGGTTAGCTCGAAACCCAGCCTGAAAACAACTTATTTTGTTGTTTGTTTCAACCCAAGGTACAAGCCTATAGCATCTGAGTAAACAGTTTTCGTAAAGAATTGAGAACAGAGATACCTCTGTAGTTTTCGGGGGGATAAGGATCTCCTTTTTTATAGATCGCTAAAATGGATGACTCTTTGAAATTCTTTGGTATTTCTTCGTTGTTGAACACTCGGTTAAGTAAGAACAATACATGTTCTACAAATTGTGAGCTGGCATTTTTCAAAAACTCGGCTGGAATGCCATCTAAACCCGAAGCCTTATTGTTTTTAATTTTTTTTAATGCAAAAAGTAGTTCTGGCATTGAGAACGGAGTGTCTAGTTCTTCGATGTAAATAAAGGGTAACACAAAACATACGTAAGATTGGTTAGGATCTACTTTTGTAAGTTTTTCGAAATATGATCCCATCATGTCGATACTGATTGGAAAAACATTCGATCTGTTTCGGTTACCTAAAATTCGTACATTTTTCCAGAATTCTTTAGCATCCCTGCATTGAATCATATTAAGAGCTATTTTTTGCACATATTGTTGTTTTTTATAGAGGCATAGGTTTTTATAAGTATTATTCGCCTGCAGATAAAGACATTTCAAGGCTGAGTTGTTAGTTTTCCTAAAGAGTTTCAACCATTTAAAAGATATTTCTCTGCTTTTTCTACAGGCATCATCATACCAACTGCACTTGTAAAAAATGCCTCTGTTTACTGAGTAGGTGACACTTGACTCTCTTATGGTTGTAATAATAGAATAAGTTGATTCATCGATTGTATTCTCAAACGATAGCGAGAGATCGATTGAATTTTGATTCAGATTTTGCCTATAAATATCATATTTTTTATCAATCCAGCGCAGTTTTGAATAACTGGTATCGTTTTGTTCTTGAAAATTAATTGGTTTTGATTTAAACTCACAAGAGACACAAATGGGAAGATGTAATGAATAGTTAGCAGGGATAACGTTGAAATCTTTTATAATATCAAGCCAGTCACCTTTGGCTAGGCAATAATCTATAACAGAGCAGCCTTGGCTGCTAATAAAAGTAAAGTTGAGTATTAACCTTGAAAGGTTTCTTTTTTGTAAAAGAATACCAAACTATTTTATTTTTTTCGAGTTCAGATAAAAGGTAATACATATTGGCAAATTTCTGGACTTCTTTTTTGATGTTAAAAAAAATTACAAAATTGCTCTTCATCTGTGCATATTTTATCTCCCAACCTACGCATTTTTTCCTCTTATTTAAAAGAGTTACATGACCATTGAATTAATGTTCACAACATAAACTGGACCTTTTTCTTTGTCGAGTTCATAGATTAAAAATAAAAAAATTAGGTGGCGCAACAGTCCGTAGAGAACCAGGGCCTAGTGACTTACAACTCTCAACCATTCCTGTGTGCGAGTAATGTTGTCAGGGATGGAGGGGACCTACAATTTATATGCCGAATCCGAACGGCTTATTTGAGAATGCACTTTTTCATGACAAGAATTACTCTTGGAGAATTTGTCAATTCCTCGCAAGAGGCAGTACCCGTGAAAACTCTTTTTTTTTTTTTTTTTTTTTTTTGTTTAATTAAGGTGGCACAGGCAGGGATTGAACCCAAGACCTCTCGCATGACAGTCCAACGCACTAACCATCATGCCACGGGCACTACTGTTCATAGATTACTGTATTTTAAATACACTTTCCGCATTCAATCCTTCTTTAAATATGGTTTTAACTGAAAAACTTCCACTTATTTTATCGAGCTGAAAAAAACAAAAAACAAAAAACAATTCTGAATACTTGTATGTATATATGTATGTTTTCCAACAATGTGAACAAAAGTTTTCATTTTATTTTTGTATCCCTGGAAAAAAAGATTTAAGATTTATTTATGGCGATATTTTTTTGTTTATCACACTGAAATAAAATTAATGGTTTATTTGACCTTTGCGAGATTAAAAATGGGAACAACAAAAATAGTATACGCTATGCGTATCTCGGAAGCTAGCCTTTTTTTTTGAGCACACAATCAGGTGGCTATAAGTATAACATGTTCGTTGCTGCTTTAGTTTTTCCATTGCGAGCAATAAACCTTTTTTTCCCAGGCTAAAGTGTGTGTTCCATATACGGAAACAATTTATGCTAACGACAAATCTCCGTAAAGGCCAATGTTTGCATTCAGAAAGCCCAATAAATGCCACTCACAATGGTGTATCCTTGATCGAGAACCACAAAGAGCGCATACGATGCGATAATCGCGCGCATTCATTGTAATTCCGCGAGCAATGGTTTGGTTTGGTTTGGTTTGGTTGGGTTTATAGCTCGCTTCAAGCTTGGATGTTTTGTGTTGGATCCATCGAAGCTATACCAGCACCATCACCATAACCATCGCCTTCACCCGTATAGCTGCCGCCGTCGCCTAGCCACCGTTGGTCGGTCTTAGCCGTGCATTTAACGTCCCATAGCGGCTTTTCATAAAATCATATTTATATTTAACATTGGTTTTTAAACCTTGTGGCCTATTAGACTGTGCAACTCTTGCCAAGTAGCATGGTATATAGAAGCCACTGTTTTGTATGAGTTTGAACATCGTCCGTGTCGTCGTGCGTCTGTCCTCGGTCCTCGGTCCTGGGTCGTCGTCATTATAATTTATTCGAGAATTTTAATAACTCTCATGAATTAAACATTTTATATTCGAATTCGAATGCTATGGCACAGTTGCACCACCGCAAAGTAAACCGATACGGGGACCGACCAAACAAAACCAACCAACGGACGAATGAACGAAAAATCATCATCATCATCATCATCGCCGCAGTCAAGACAAAATAAATACAACAAAATGTATGTTTTGAGTTTGTTGTTTGTATGACGAAGTACGACTGACGATGACACAAGCCTTCATTTGGACAAACAAATGGAAACAAAAAATCTGGACAAATGCGAGACTATAACGTGGGAGAAGGATCCAGACGTGGTCACTGGTCGCCACTCGTTAGTCTGTTGATAGAGTTGTTTTGTTTAAATGCCTTCTTTTTTTTTTGTGACTCTTTTTCATGCTAAAACGTCTGTCAAGCTAAATGCACAGTAAAAATGTGGGTTTTTGCCATGTCGTTGTTGTCTCTCGCGTCACTGAACATCATCAAGGCTGAAGAATCCTATGTATACCTTAGAACCGACGATACCTGATGATGGTAACTAATATATGGTCATCAAGCCACAAAGCGACAACAAGGTATACATTTTTGCAATTTGAAAGAAAGGAGATGTAGAGGTAATAAATTGGTCAACAAAAGAGAACACAACAAAATGACTTGGAATTTCGACCAGAACATGATTTTTGAAGTCAAAAATTAAAATAGGTACACAAATTAATATAAAAAGAATGGAATGCAAACATTTTTTAAAATATGTATTCCTATCAGAATTGAGTTATATTAATTAAAATGTATTATTTATTGATTTATTTCAACCCCTGAGCTGCATGGGGTCTTCGAGCAGGAGAAAGATTAATCAGAGATGCTGAAATTTAATGCAAACGGATACAATCAATAATATCAACATTTTTAACTTAAGTATAGGTGGAATCTTGAGTTTGGAAGCATGCATAGAAGTTCTGAGAAACAAAGACGTGGATAAAACTTAAATGGATCTACTGCAGGGTCTTTTGTTAAATTAAAAAAAGATGTTGGATGGGACTTCCAATTTTTGCTTTCAGGAAGTTTCTACTGATTTTTAACTTCCCATAGGAAGTTATTGTAATCGGTCCGCTTTGTCGAATTGAACATTTTGACATTTCTCAACGTTTCATGGTTCCTAAAGTCCGTACGTCCGTAAGTTCGGGAAGTTTTTTTCGTCGCCCATAGCTCACAATAACACAGAAAGATTCAGAAAGGATTCTCAAAAAAAACTGCGTGGGTGGTATTTTTACCATAGCAGTTTAAAAAAAAGGTGACAATTTTGGTTAACACTAAATATCTTACGAACCAAAAACGCTAGAGACTTGAATTAAATTTTATATAATATATTGTAATGTGATACCAAACAAGTATATTTTTTGAAAAAAAAATCCAATTAACGGTTTTTTTATAAATCAAAAAAACTGGAAAAAAAATTTGTCACTTGAAAATTTTACGAATACAAAATGATTTTATCACCAAAACAATTTTGTGCAAGGAAAAATGACATTTTCAACATCTGGTAAAATTTTGAGAAAAATCGAATTGACAGTTTTTTTTTTTTACAAAAAATTAAAACCTAAACAAACAAATTAATAAAAGTTGGTTATAATTGATTTTCGACTCAAATATCTTTTCAAAGCTTTGAGATACATACATATTGTCTTAAACTAAAAAAATAAAAAACCTAAAAAAAAACAATACTCAAAGTTGGTAAAAATTGAATGTCGACTCAAATATCTTTTCAAAAATTTGAGATTATGGCTTCCAACTTATTTTAACTTATAAGGAATATCGTTTTCAACATTCTAAAAAATGTTGAGAAAAATCGAGTTGACAGTTTTTTTTTTACAAAAAATTAAAACCTAAACAAACAAATTAATAAAAGTTGGTTATAATTGATTTTCGACTCAAATATCTTTTCAAAGCTTTGAGATGCATACATATTGGCTTAAACTACTTTTATCTTTTAAAAAATATTGTTGTCCACATTCAGTAACATTTTGAGAAAAATCTAATTGACAGGTTTTTTACAAAAAATAAAAACCTAACAAAAAAACAATACTAAAACTTGGTAAAAATTTACTTACGACTCAAATAGCTTTTCAAAAATTAAAAATATTGTCTTCAAACTCTTTTTATTTCACAGAAAATATTGTTTTTGGATATTCAGTATTTTTTTTATAAAAATCCAACAATCCGTTTTTTCATAAAAAAAAATAAAATCTACAAAAAATAGTATGGAAATTTGGTAAAAATTGATGTTCGGTTCTTGATATCTCTCAAATTAATTTCATTCATCCAATTTGTAAAAGTTTAAGAAATGCTACTTTAATTGGAAAAATTTGTTTTCGACTAAAAATCTATTTAATAAAACTAGATTTTCAAACTAAACTATTTATTTATATGAAAAATATTGTTGGTAATTTTAAAATTTTTAAGAATAATTCAACTAACAACTTTTTTAACCCAACACGAAAACCTACAAACTTTTAAGCAAACAAAATCGACAGACGGGATGGGAAATTACCAGTGTGGGTCGCAGCCTCTTTTTTATTGCTTTATTTAAACCCCTGAGCTGCATGGGGTCTTCGCGCAGGAGAAAGATTAATCACAGATGCTCAAATTTAGTGCAAACGGATACAATTAATAATATCAATATTTTTAACGAAAGTATAGAGGGACCTATAAGTTTAAAAGCATTTTTAGAAGTTCTGAGAAACGAAGACGCGGATAAAACTTCAATGGATCTACTACAAGGTCTTAAGTTAAATTAACAAAAGATGTTGGAAGTCCAATCCAATATTTGCTTTTAAGATTTGCAACAGATTTTTTTGTTTGTAATAAGTCAAATTGTCTTCATCGAAAAGTGTTTGTTGTTGAAATATTCGTATCACAAATCAATTTCCAGTGCTGCAACCGTATTACATTACTAATTCAACGTTTGAACAGAACAGTCGTAGCTTTGTCTTCAAGCTGAGAGAGTTGTTCCTCCAAACATTGGACAACATCCCGAACGTAGCTTTAGATTTATCAATTCGCCAATTCAACGCTGCCAGTGAGTCTTACGAGTCCGCCTATCATTTAGCGCGTTTGTGATTCTATGGGGCCAAACTTTTTTCGCACTTGTACTGTGGCGAGAGTCGTACAAGTTCTTAACATACATACATAAATCCGTTGGTGAAGATGGTATCCCCGCTATTGTTCTGAAGAGTTGTTCTTCAACGCTAGCAAAACCACTACGAAAGCTTTTTCATCTGTCCTACTCCTCAGATCTCGTTCCGAACGAATGGAAAACAGCATTTGTTTAGCCCATCCCCAAAAAAGGCGAATCTTCTTCACCCTCTAACTACCTACCGATTGCACTTACCTCCCTTCTTTCCAAGGTCATGGAAACGCTGATTAATTATCAGCTCAAGAAATATTTCGAAGATCGAAAACTTCTTAATGACCGACAATACGGCTTTCGCAGCAATAGGTCCACTGGTGATCTCATGGTTCATCTCACCGAACAGTGGAGTAAATATTTAAATTGTTTTCGAGAAAATAAAATTATAGCATTTCATAGGGTTTGGCATCAGGCTCTCTTATCGTAACTGCGTGCTTTCGGCTTTCATGAATTCCTTCTTCATTGGATTAGAAATTATCTTTCCAATCGTTCAATACCAGTAGTATTGAAAACCACAAAATAAATGCTGGTGTGCCCCAGGGCTCTGTTCTATCTCCAACACTCTTTCTCATTTTTATTAATGATCTCCTGTCTGCAACTTTTAATCCAATATCAATGTATTTTGCTGACGATAGTACTCGTAGCTTTTCATATTTGTTTTCAGAATCACATCGCTCTTCTTCGGATGTGGAACTGCAACGACAAAATATGATAAGCTCATTAAATTCCGACCTAAACAGCATTGTACAATGAGGATTAAAAAACCGAGTGGACTTGAATGCTTCGAAAACCCAATGCTGTCTTGTATCGTTAAAACGAGATATACCCTCCTTGACTTTATTTATTGATAGCACATGCATCGAGGAGACTTAACATCTCGATATTCTCGGTATGTGTACCACCACTTGTTTAACAATCACATACGGGATGTCACCAAAAATGCCGCAAGATGTTTGGGTTTTCTAATGGAATGCAAGATGTTTTTCTCCCCCTCTTATCTGGCTGTTATCTATAAGACTTATATACATCCAAAGCTTGAGTATAACTCCCCCATATCTGGGCTGGTGCTCCTGCAACTTACTTAAGCCTCTTGGACAGTATTGAACGTAGAGCATTTAGATTGATTGGTGATATTACCATCATAGGATCATTTACGTCGCTTAAACATCGTCGCAAAGTTTCTTGTCTCACCCTTTTTTATTTTACCGTTATTTTAACGGTTTATGCTCTAGAGAAATAGCCAGCTGCATTCCTTCCCTTAAACAGTTTAACCGTAATAATCGCTATTTTAGGAATGCTCATTAATATACCCTCGAGCCCAACTTCGGTCGTACTATCACGTACAGAGATTCGTTCTTTAGCCGTACTACGCGAATGTAGAATTCCTTGTCACACTCTGTCTTTCCCATCCATTGAAATATTCAGGAATTCAAAACCAATGTGCACCGACACCTCCTTTGAAACCCTCTCTCCCTTTCCTAGTGCTCACACTGTGTCTTTACATAATAAGGGTAGTAATAGCCCCTTGAGAGTTCGCCTATTAAAAAAAAAATACGGCTAGCGATATCTTGTTGGGTTCCGCCTTTGGCAGGGCCGGCCCAAGCCAAACTTGCGCCCTGTGCAAGATTTGTAGAAAGCGCCCCTTTTTTATATTTTTTTTTACACATAAACTGATACACAAGCATAAGCCTTTCCCAGATTACCCAGGAGGTAGGCTTTCAATGCGTTTTTTTTATTGAGGTATCCTCAGGAGGCCTAAACCATTAAACTAAAACGCAGCGAAGAAATGAGCAGAGGGGAAACTTTTAAACTTGGAAACTTACTTTTCTGGCCTTACATTTTGCAAATTCAGAAATGAGATCATCAAAGTCTAAAGAATTTAATAATTTCTTTTCAATGGACATTATAGATAAACCTACCAATCTCTCTTGAGTCATGGTTGTCCTAAGATAATTTTTAATAATTTTAAGTTTAGAAAAACTACGTTCTCCTGAAGCTACCGTGACCGGGATTGTATTAAGGATTTGGAGAGCAGTTACTAAATTCGGAGCAAAATCTTCAAGGTTTGAACTAAAAATAAAATTTAACATATCTAAACTTGAGCTTTGTGGCGTAACAAGCTGGGATATTACGGTTAACTCTTGAAACAATTCTTCTCCATCTAAATATTTAAAACTACTTTATGTTAAAACATTCTGCAAATTAAGGCATGAAGCACGTACATTTTTATTTTTTAAACATTCGCTTATGTTACTCAAAAATGTAAAATTGATACTATACGTAAAGTTTTTTTCTCCGTTGAGATCGCAATGATGAAGCTACAAGAAACATATTTGGTATTTCTAGGGAACTAGCAATACGCTCGGTTAATTGAACATATCTACTCATTAAATTTTTCATCGGAACGCATTAAAATCAAACTGTTTTTTGTATTTTCTAAAACTGTTATGCCAGTTGACAGATTAACGGACGAACTTTGCAAATATTTACTAGTTTAATTTATATTTTCTAAAATATCAAACCAAATTAGCAGGGAGCAAATAAATGTAAAATCAAAAATTTTATTTCCTAACGATTCTGCAATGTTTTTTGCCTCTAGATTTCTTAATTCTATAGGGCTTCATATATTTCTTGAACTTGAAAAAAAGTTAAACAAACATTGAATTGTATCGAAAATTTTAACTGCATAAAATGAGAACCGAGCAGCATCATTAACCACTAAATTTAAGGAATGCGGGCAACATGGAACCAAAAATGCTCTTGGTTCCAGGGTTCGAATCATTGAATAATTACAAATAGAAGTGGACACCGAACATTTACTCAAACGACCATGCGACTTATGAGCATCCAGTGAGTACTATTAGTAGCTTGAATATCATTTTCATGATTTTGGTTTTTGTATATGCTAATTTGTATCCTCAAAAGGGATTAAAAAAGTCCTTTTGGGATCTTTTTTGAAAGCGAACTATATGAATATTTATAGATGAAGACAATAATATGCACGCGTTAAATGGGATAATGTGTTTGTGTCGCCACAAAAAAAGGAATAGGTATACCTACATCTGAGTATGTTAAGTAGGTATTTAAAAAGATACTATTCATTTTTCGTGTGTAAAAAATTGCCTTTTTCTTACTATTTTTATTTTGTTTTGGAGATTTGGTTAAATTGATTTACCAAATCGTTTACTTGGAGGTTTGTTGTTCCAAATAAAAAAAATTGCAATTATTTTTTCATGAATTTTTGTATCGGTACTGGCAGATATACCATTTTACGAATACATAGTTTTGTGAATGTTACGATATGGCCAAGTGCATGTTGCATGATAACTCAAAAAATAAATTTCTTCAGTAAAGGCATTTGAAGGTTTTTAAACTTTTTAAATAAACTGAAACAAAAATGGAATACATATAATTTATTTAATATTAGGTACTTATATATGCACATAAATAATGCATTACTATTTCTTGAAACTTTTTTTACAATTTGCAATGTCTAACTTAAATCAAATAAATTATTAATTTCCCATAGGAAGTTATTGTAATGGGTCCGATTTGACAAATTGAAAATTTTGACATTTCTCGACGTTTCAAGGTCCTTAGAGTCGAAATAAAAGATTTTTAGAAAGATGTCTGTGCGTGCGTGTGTACGTACGTCCGTACGTCCGTACGTTCGCGTCCATAGCTCAAGAACCAGAAATGATATCGACTTCAAATAAATTTTGTTATACAGATAATAAGGCAGAAAGATGCAGAAAGGGCTCTCAAGAAAATTGCGTGGGTGGTTTTTTTACCATAGCAGTTTAAAAAAAAGGTGAAAATTTTGGTTAACACTAAATGTCTCATGAACCAATGACGCTAGAGACTTGAATTAAATTTTGTATTATATATTGTAACGTGATCCAAACAATTATATTTTTGGAAAAAAATCCAATTAACGGTTTTTTTTATAAATCAAAAAAACTGAAAAAAAAATTGTCACTTCGAAAATTTTACGACTAAAATATGATTTCATCTCCAAAACAATTTTGTGCAACGAAGAATAATGTTTTTGACATCTGATAAAATTTTGAGAAAAATCGAATTGACAGTTTTTTTACAAAAAATAATAACCTAAAAAAAAAATAAAAAAAAGTTGGTAAAAATTGAGTTTTGACTCAAATATCTTTTCAAGACTTTGAGATATTGGCTTTAAACTACTTTTATCTTTCAAAAAATATTGTTTTCAACATTCAGTAATATTTTGAAAAAAATAGAATTGACAGTTTTTTTACAAAAAATTAAAAACCGAAAAAAAAAATTTAACAAAAGTTGGTAAAAATTGATTTTCGACTTAAATATCTTTTCAAAAATTTGAGATTATGGCTTCTAACTAATTTTAACTTATAAGAAATATTGTTTTAAACATTAAGACAAATTTTGAGAAATATCGAAT
Organism: Eupeodes latifasciatus; assembly: GCA_920104205.1. Classification (NCBI taxonomy): domain Eukaryota; kingdom Metazoa; phylum Arthropoda; class Insecta; order Diptera; family Syrphidae; genus Eupeodes; species Eupeodes latifasciatus. The sequence continues at coordinate 69,255,903 of OV049924.1, read as the reverse complement.
TGACAGTTTTTTTACAAAAAATAAAAACCTAAACAAAAAAATTAATAAAAGTTGGTAAAAATTGATTTTCGGCTCAAATAGCTTTTCAAAAATTAAAAATATTGGCTTCAAACTTATTTTATTTCACAGAAAATATTGTTTTTTATATTCAATAATTTTTTTATAAAAATCCAACAGTCCGTTTTTTCATAAAAAAAAATAAAATCTACAAAAAATAGAACGCAAATTTGGTAAGAATTGATACATTTAGACAAACTTTTAAGCAAGACAAATCGATAGACGGGATGGGAAGTTATCAGTGTGGGTCGCATCCCAGCCTCTTTTTTTGTCTTAATTTTGTTAAGGAGACGTTGAAAATAATTGGAATGAAATAAATGAAAATGACGATGAAATGTACTTAACATTATGTAGGTATTTTGTAGGATATATGTATTGCAAAATCTGTGCTAAAGAAAAATGACTGATTTATGCAAATTGTTTATAGACAAAAGCAAATGTCAAAACAAAGACACTTCATATATAGAGTGTCCGTGTGTCAAAATAACTATGAAACAAGGGAACATTTAATAAAATTTCGTCAATTCGAAAATAAGATTAATGGAGGCTTGTCAATTCCTACAAGAGAATTCGTAAGTTATGTAAAAACTACTGTGCAATGTTTTGTAGAAGAGTGCTTCAAAAGTACCCTTTGCTCAGGATTTAACCACAACATCACTTAATTATGAAACTTATGTTAAAACCAAATGATGAACAACAAAAATCTTATATCAATCAAAATTCGCTAGCAGCAGTTTTTCATAACGTAACTTGGTCTTGATCATTTAGTTTCAATCTTAGTTTCATACTAAATTTAACTCGATCGAGTTTAAATTTTAAAGGAAGTGTTTTTTTCATTGTAATGTGCATACGAGTATGCACCAGTATAACTATCTGACCTTATTAATAATATATTCTTGTACATTATCTTTTTTATGCTGTTTTTATTTTATTTAAGAGTTTTGGTAAAGTGTTGCAACTTTAATTTGATGTGGTTTGTTCAATTTACAGTTTTTTTTTCAAAGCAAAACAAAAATTACTTAAAATCGTCTGCATTGCGTACAAAGTATTTGAAGTTAATCAAAACATTGATAAACAACGTAAATCGGCGAAGGTTCAACAAGATACCTTAGGTATGTGTTAGTACCTTACTTACTGAACTCAAGAAATAACTGAAAACTGTATGTACCTATCATGCCTAATTTATTAACTAGGACCTAGATATAAATATGTATGTATGTACATAGGTAGGTAAATACTATTTTTTAGTTTCAAAGACCAAACCAAATTTTCCACTTGTCAAATTGAAATCTACTTACCTTACCTACTGATAACCTTCATCTATTGAACTGGTATTTAAAGTAGACATATTGTGATATGAATCTACAAAGAAGGTATACCTCCCTCAATATTTGTGTTCAAAATGTTTTCAAAGGTAGATGTACCTAGGTAAGGTACAAATACAATTATACTCAGGTTCAGGTACTGCCTAGAAAATTAGGTAGGTAAATATTTTTCCGAAGGTAGGTTAACTTTCATAGATACCTTTGTAAATTTCATTTAATTAAAACAAATAAATATAATTATGTTTTGTTCAAGTTTGGCGCAACAATTTATTATAAAAAGAGGCTATGATGCGACTCACACTGATAACTTCCCATCCCGTCTGCCGATTTGTCTTGATAAAAATGTTTGTAGGTTTTCGTGTTTTGGTAAAAAAGTTGTCAGTTGAATTATTTCTAAAAATTTCCAACAATATTTTGCATACCTATAATGAAAAAGTTTGATTTCAAAGTCGAAAATCAATTTTTCTGAACATTTAATAATTTTTTTAGTCAAAAACGTTATTCTTCGTTGCAAAAAATTATTTTGGAGATAAAATCATTTTTTGTTCGTAAAATATTCGAGGAGACAAATATTTTTTTTCAGTTTTTTTGATTTATAAAAAAACCCTTAACTGGATTTTTTTTTAAATATATTTGTTTGGTATCACGTTACAATATAAAATTCATTTAAAGTATCTAGCGTTATTGGTTCGTGAAATATTTTGGTTAAACCAACCTTTTCATCTTTTTTTTATTGCTTAAATTGGTAAAAAAAAACCACCCACACAATTTTTTTGAGAGTCCTTCTGCATCATTCTGCATCATTCTGCATTTTTGTCTGTATAACAAAATTTATTTGAAGTCGAAATCTCTACTGGTTCTTGAGGTATGGACGACGAAACTTCGTGAACGTACGGACGTCCGAACGTACGTACATACAAACGCACGCACAGACATCTCTCTAAAAATCTTTTATTTCGACTCTAGGGACCTTGAAACGTCGAGAAATGTCAACATTTTTAATTCGACAAATCGGACAATAACTTCCTATGGAAAGTTAAAAATAAAGCGAAAAAAGGGATGTAGGTATAAAAGGAAGAAAATTTCTTTACCACTGATATGCGACTACAAAAACTGCAAAAAGTGAAAACTACTTCCATGCAACCGGCAACCTAAAGCAAAACAATATCTCAAAAAAATACGTAAAAGCAAAAACAAAGTATAAAAATAATTCTTAAAGCCATATACTACCTACCTACTACAAAATGTATACCTATACAAAAATTCAACAATGCGAGAAAAAATTGTATGTTATTTGTGTACGCACAGTGCACTGGTGAATGTTAACATGATCCAAAAAGGCTAAGAATCCTTTTTTACTCCACTTTGATTAGGTATATCTTTTTTTCTTCACTCGACAGTATTTTTTAAAGAAAAGAAATCTGCCTAAAATACCTACTACTAAAATAATTGAAAAATGTAATAGATACACCCCAACTTATGTTATACATATACCTATGTATTATGTATGTACATATATACATATATGTACCTCCATACATATGTTCCTACTAACCTCCATTTGTGCATATGAATACCTACCTTACCTACATAGGTATATGTAATTACTAATTACCTACGTACCTAACATTAGCCTAAACAATATACCTACCTATGCATATGTATGTACATTTGCAATGTATACTTTGTAGTAAAGTATGATTCGTCCACTATCCCTATTTTCAGAAAAAAAAGAAATTCAAAAATAAACCTATCCCAACCCATATCAAACTAATAACGAAATTGAAGAAAAATTCACCGAAACTCACAAATCATCATCATGTCGAATGCACCGAAAAGCACCAAAATCATTTTCGTTTTATGAATGAGAACGAAATTTAAAAAAGAAAAACAAACCTTCAAAATACATTTTCTGCAGCGAACGTGATTTGGCCTTGAATGTAACACTTTAACAGACATATGTACCTACACAGTTGTTATTGTTGTTTTTTATTCTAAATAACAATATTCCGTTATCTTTCTCGACCATAAATTGTGAGTAAATTTCCCATAAGGACCAAAATTTGTAAAATTGGGTGTTGTATTTGATAGACTGATACAATAACTCGCCGTGCGATACTAGCGACTTATGAGCATTTGAAAAATAAGTGTCAATGTGAATAAGTATTTTGCTTCGTCATACTTCTATGTTAATTTTGGGACTCGGTGTGCATAAAATATATCTTGCACATATGAGGTGGCATGGAACTTTTTTGTGTTGAGATTTTTTTCTTTTTTTTCTCTTGTACGAACAGGGTGAAATATTTGGAAATGAGGTAGGTAGAGTTTTTAGTTCTGCGATATCTTGAGTTAAATTTTCATTAAATGCAACAATGAAAGTGATGTTATTTAGTGCGCAAGAGATAACTTAGGACAGTTGTGATGGATGTTTTTTTGAGATTATTTTAAGAATGTTTGTGGTTAAAGAATGGCAAATATGTAGTAGTACATATTTGTTTGCAAGATCAGATTACATTTTCTTGCTCCTGGCAATGCGCCCCCAGAATTCTGCGCCCTGTGCATTTGCACATCTTGCACATATGCTTTGTCCGGCCCTGGCCTTTGGTAGAGACCATACTTTCAACATACTGAAAACTATCTACTTCCAAGGCTGAGCATCTTAGTTTTTGCGATGTTGGTTTTCAGCCCCACGATTTCTGCTTTTCTCTTTACCCCTTGTTGCGATTTGATGGAGATCCATTATCTTGTGAGATATCAAACATAGATCGTCTGCATAATCATGAAGATTTAGTATGTTGTCAGAGTCCGTCTTATTCCTCCGTTTCCTGCCAAGGCTGCCCGCAGCTCATCACTGGTCACTATTAAGAAAAGATTGGTGACAGTATGCACCTGCCTGACCTAAATTTACTACCTCCGTGAAACACAAATACGTCTCTAGTTTTCACACTTCATGAGGTCTCCTATTTTTTGGAAGCTTGACAATAATTCCCTTTTTCAATTCTCCGGAGAAGCATTTAGAGACCCATATTGCTTCTATTAGAAGCGGATGCAGCAATTCACTCGATAAATTTTGCGCTGCTTGAAACAGTTCTGAGGGAATGCCGTCTAGCTTTGTTTTTTTTTTTAATGCAACTAGATGTTTTTCAAATTCAAGAAATGTTTAACTATGCATTGAATATTTTTGCATGCAATTTTTGTCATGGATTAACTTCTTTTTATTAAAATTAGAAATTGATTAAGAACAAAGCGATTTGCATGCCAGAACAGGGCATCACTGGACCATATTATTCGTCGACGATAACGATCGTCACGTTAATGTAAATAACCAGCGTTATCGCGCTATGATCACCGATTATTTGTATGTTATTTTAAGAAATAATTAAGTCGATTGATAGTACCCGTGGCATGATGGTTAGTGCGTTGGACTGTAATCCGTTGGCTAGGGCCACGAGGGATACGTGCAAGAATTGGCGCAAGATGATCATCGTTGATCTTCACGAGCAGCGATTAACGAGCAAAAGTGTAGTTAAGTACCTTGGTCTCTGGTGGGATCAGTATTTTTATTTTGACAGACATATAAATTTCAGACGGCGGCCGGCGGAGAACCGTGGATAGGCGACTCCTGTACAATCGGGACGTCATGGCACAAGGCGGAGCAGAGTTTATTCAGTTCAGTAGGGCTGTGCCCGAACGGAACCGAATTAATAGGGTGAAGCAGGAGAACCAGTTTTGGTGGGTTCAATCGGCACTTGAAAGTGGTTAGTCGGGATGGAGTTTTAAGCCTTGGCTGGCTTACATACTTGTTTCATAGTTTTAGGGTTTAGTTTTAAGAAGAATAGCCATGGTGGCTGGTGGCACAAAAAAAATTACAAAAATAATAAAACAATTTAAAAAAATAAAAAAAAAAGAGGCTGGGATGCGACCCACACTGATAACTTCCCATCCCGTCTGTCGATTTGTCTTGCTTAAAAGCTTGTCTATATGAATCAATTTTTACCAAATTTGCGTACTATTTTTTGTAGGCTTTATTTTTTTATGAAAAAAAGGACTGTTGGATTTTTATAAAAAAAATTACTGAATATCGAAAACAATATTTTCTGTGAAATAATATAAGTTTGAAGCCAATATTTTTAATTTTTGAAAAGCTATTTGAGTCAAAAGTAAATTTTAACAAGTTTTAGTATTGTTTTTTTTTAGGTTTTTATTTTTTGTAAGAAAAACTGTCAATTCGATTTTTCTTAAAATTTTATCGAAGGTTGAAAACAATATTTCTTATAAGATAAAATTAGTTTGAAGCCAATGTCTCAAATTTTTGAAAAGATATTTACGTCGAAAATCAATTTTTACCACCTTTTACACATTTTTTTTTGGGTTTTTATTTTTTGTAAGAAAATTGTCAATTTGATTTTTCTCAACATTTTTCAGAGTATTAAAAATAATATTTCTTATAAGATACAATAAGTCTGTAGCCTTACTCTTACGTTTTTGAAAAGATATTTAAGTTGAAATTCATTTTTTCCCAACTTTGAGTAATGTTTTTTTTAGGTTTTTATTTTTAATAAAAAAAACTGTCAATAGGATTTTTCTCAAAATTTTGTTATATGTCAAAAACATTATTCTTCGTAGCACAAAATTGTTTTGGAGATGAAATCATATTTTAGTCGTAATATTTTCATATTTTAAATATTTTTTATTTTGATTTATAAAAAAAACCGTTAATTGAATTTTTTTCCAAAAACATAATTGTTTTGTATCACGTTACAATATATAATACAAAATTTAATTCAAGTCTCTAGCGTCATTGGTTCATAAGATATTTAGGGTTAACCAAAATTTTCACCTTTTTTTTAAACTGCTATGGTAAAAAAACCACCCACGCAATTTTCTTGAGAGCCCTTTCTGCATCTTTCTGCCTTATTATCTGTATAACAAAATTTATTTGAAGTCGATATCTCTTCTGGTTCTTGAGCTATGGACGACGAAAAAAACGTCGCGAACGTACGGACGTACGGACGTACGGACGTACGGACGTACGTACACACGCACGCACAGACATCTTTCTAAAAATCTTTTATTTCGACTCTAGGGACCTTGAAACGTCGAGAAATGTCAAAATTTTCAATTTGTCAAATCGGACCCATTACAATAACTTCCTATGGGAAGTTAAAAATTAAAAAAAAAACATGAAAAAAAGGAAGAAAAAAAAGAAAACAAAAAATTAAAAACAAAAAAAAATTTAGATAGTTACATTTGCTGCTGTGGTTGTTAAAGTTTTAAGTAGTTCATAGGTAGAATATAGGTAATTTAAGTTAGTTTAAGTTTCATTTAAGGACCTAATTTTAAGTAGTGTTTAAGTAAATTTAAAAATAAAGATATTGAAATTTGTTTTTTTTTAAGTGTTCTAATACAATAATAAAATAAATGTAAATAAATAGATCTTCGGGGCGAAAGGCATTCGTATTAAGTATTATAGTTTAACTTAGAATGTCCGTATGGAAGTTAAGTCCAGTAAGTTAGTTGTAAGTTATGGTTAATTAGACTAGTTTTATGAATTTTTGTCTAGCTTTAAAATAGTTTTTAAGAATTAATGAATAAAAATGAATAAAAAAAAAGAGGCTGGGTTTCGATCCACACTGATAACTTCCCATCCCGTCTGTCGATTTGTCTTGCTTAAAAGTTTGTCTATATGCATTAATTTTTACCAAATTTGCGTACTATTTGTTGTAGATTTTATTTTTTTATGAAAAAACGGACTGTTGGATTTTTTTTTGACTGAATATCGAAAACAATATTTTCTGTGAAATAAAATAAGTTTGAAGCCAATATTTTAACCTTTTGAAAAGCTATTTAAGTCGAAAATAAATTTTTACCAAGTTTTGGTATTGTTTTTTTTTAGGTTTTTATTTTTTGTAAAAAAACTGTTTATTCGATTTTTATCAAAATTTGTCCTAATGTTGAAAACAGTATTTCTTATAAGTTAAAATTAGTAAGAAGCCATTATCTCAAATTTTTGAAAAGATATTTGAGTCGAAAATCAATTTTTACCAACTTTTGTTAATTTTTTTTTCGGTTTTTAATTTTTTGTTATAAAACTTTCAATTCGATTTTTTTTCAAAATTTTACTTAATGTTGAAAACAATATTTTTTGAAAGATAAAAGTAGTTTAAAGCCAATATCTCAAAGTTTTGAAAAGATATTTGAGTCGAAAATCAATTTTTAACCACCTTTTATATTTTTTTTTAAGTTTTTTATTTTTTTTTTAAAAACTGTCAATTCGATTTTTTTCCAAATTTTACTGAATGTTGAAAACAATATTTCTTATAAGATAAAATAAGTATGAAGCCATAATCTCAAGTTTTTTAAAGGATATTTGAGCCGAAATTCAATTTTTCCCAACTTTGAGTAATGTTTTTTTTAGGTTTTTATTTTTTTTTTTTTAAACTGTCAATTAGATTTTTCTCAAAATTTTATCAGATGTCAAAAACATTATTCTTCGTTGCACAAAATTGTTTTGGGATGAAATCATATTTGCGTCGTAAAATTTTCGAGGTGACACATTTTTTTTTCAGTTTTTTTGATTTATAAAAAAAAACGTTAATTGGATTTTTTTCCAAAAATATACTTGTTTTGTATTACGTTAAAATATATAATATAAAATTTAATTCAAGTCTCTAGCGTCATTGGTTCATGAGATATTTAGGGTTAACCAAAATTTTCACCTTTTTTTTAAACTGCTATGGTAAAAAAAACCACCCACGCAATTTTCTTGAGAGCCCTTTCTGCATCTTTCTGCCTTATTATCTGTATAACAAAATTTATTTGAAGTCGATATCTCTTCTGGTTCTTAAGTTATGGAAGACGAAAAAAACGTCGCGAACGTACAGACGTACAGTACTGCCTCTTGCGAGGAATTGACAAATTCTCCCAGAGTAATTCTAGTCATGAAAAATGCTTTCTCAAATTAGCCGTTCGGATTGGGCTTAAAACTGTAGGTCCCCTCCATCCTTGACAACAGTACTCACACAAAGAAATAATTGAGAGTTGTAAGTCACTAGGCCCTAGGCCCTAGTTCTCAACGGACTGTTGCGCCACCCAATTTATTTATTTTTTATTCAGTCGATTGATCGCCTCGCTGCTGGTATGACTGAACGCATTTAGACAATTTTCTTTGGGGCTTCGTTAAGTGCTTGGTTTATGCCAACAGGTAAACCACATTGTAAGAGTTCAGAGCACTCACGACCAAACGTAACCAAATCTTCAAAAATAATTCTAATCGATAGCTGCAAAAGTGCCCACGGTGGCTTTCACTAAGTCGAGTTTCATTCATAAATGATTTGATTGTACTTAAAGCCTGCAATAAAGTTTTTGAAAAATCTCAAATGGTTTGCGTTTATTAAAAAAAAAAATTGTCAAGTCCTCAATAGAAAATACTTTAATATTTTGAAACCGCTGTCGTCAAATCATTAAGTTTATAAGATTAGCGTAAAAGATCACATTGGAATGTGTTAAAAAACTTGTATCAAATAAATGAATAATTGGTACTTTTTGTACAAAAACTACAAAAAATGCACCAAAAATAGCAAAAGTGATAGGAAACGAATTGATAAATATTTTATCCAATGGTTAAAAATAAAGTTTTAGACCAAGATTCGATTTAAACATTTATTTTCATTTAAAAATTGAAGACAAACTTTAAAAGTCACATTTTTCTTACTGAATTTCTCTTTTATGTTCAAAATCTCTTAAAATGTTCTCAAATTCAAATCAAACCAAGTTTTTTTAAATAAAACTAAAAACTCTCTTTATTTATTAACTGTTAAGTGCTTAAAGAGCAGGATATACATACATTTACCTAATGTTTCAAATATTCACTTAGCGAGTTTGAAATTATTATGGTTTTTTAATCTAACATAAATAGGCTTCCATTTGACATAAAACTTTAGTAGTAGACCTGAGTAGGATGGTAGTTATAACATTGGTGATGCATCGTAAAAATCTGAACACTCAAATTCCAGAACTGAACAAAGCTACATTTGCCGCGCTCACAATAATTAAAATTTTATGAACAAAATGCATCTCAGATACTGCAATTTTTAGTTAAAACTTAAATATACCTTCTACTATGCTAGGTATGATGATAATTTGTTGCACGAGCATTTATTATTTTATTACTAAGTGTGAGGCTCGTTTCATTCATTCACATCATTATGTGAAGTTGTAAAAGAATTGTTATATCCTAAAGTTGCAACAAAGTATGGTCAAAGTTGCAATTGGATTTTAAAACTATGTAACTCCACATATCACATGAGTAAATAAAACCACAACCAACCGGGAGATGAAGAGAGAAGACGAAAATATCATCATATCATAAAATCCGTATAATTTTCTTTTTCACATGATTCGAAATGCAAAGATCTGTGCATTGATGATTCGAGTTTGGTGTTATTAAATTGCTCAAATACGCGTTTTATGATTACAGTTCATGAATATTTTAACGATTTATTATTCCATACACTTGCTCTGATGGTAAAGGAAGTATAATTGTGTTCATTAAAGAAGATTGCACCTCATTTCATGCTTGCTCGGTTTATTGATTGAATTAATTATTAGTTTTAATTAACATTTCTACTTAAGTGTTGATGTCAAAATCCATAATATAAATCAAACGAAAGAGCTGATGCAAGAACTTGTTACGATTGATTTTTTGAAGAGATATAAATTTGCTACTTTTGTTTTGAAAATCTTTTCAAATGAAAATCTTTTGATAATTTACAACTTTTCCCTATATATTTGATTAGATTTTGATAAATTTTCTTCTGTAAAAGAATGAATAATGACATCCGCAATATGTTTCTTTTCTTAATTTGTTACTTTTTTAGTTCTCTTTCACATGGTATACTTCTGGGTATTGTTCCTTTGAAATTTTATCACTCTCAACAATAAAAATAAATTCTCGTAAAGGGCTAATTTGGATGTATCAACACAACCACAACTATGTTAGATGGTAGACCACCTACATTTTCTTAGTCATAATAATGTCTCTATAAGATTTATATTTTATTGACCATGAAGCTATAACTCAGAGAAGAAGACTGTTTACACATTCCACAACGAAATGATGCAATAAATTATTTTGATAAAATTATCATAATGCATGTAGTCACGTGTTGACACTTACATTAAAAAAATAAAAAACAAAAAACCGTGTAACATTAAAGGTTCTTTAACGACTAAACATAAACACCCATATGAAAGAGACACCACAAATCAACATCGCTTAGAGGTTTTACCATGACTTTTTGAGTCTTCAGCACCTCCAAACACATTTTTCAATCAAGCTATGTAAATTATCGGTTTTCTTCAGAGAAAACGATGGCTATTAAATAGGAATTAGTTAATATTAAAAAACTGTGACTGCCATGTTCTTGCGATGTTCTTGCGATTAAAGTTATCATACGTTCAGTTGCCATTCAAAATAATTATTATTTTTATCAGTTTTTGTTGTGCAATCTATGGCATAAAAAACACACGAAAATACTTCGCTCAAAAAATTGAACAACCCGTGCGTCTTCGTACTTAGCGAAGTTCAAAAACATGACAAGAACAAATCTCTAATTCGATAGAACGTGCTACCACCAAGTTAAGATTTAAATGACAGCTACAAATCATTTCGAACTTCAACAAAGCTTAAGGCCTACACTTACTTAGTTCAAACAACTTTCTTTAAAATTCAAATTTGAATATTCCCTCTTCCAAAATGTGGGTATTAATTTTTAACTCACGCACATCTATTTCACTTATAATGTAAATAAACTTCTATCAAATGATACAATATGAAAATTAACGTAACGTATATGTATGTATATCTCAAAGATAACTTGAGTTAAGAAATCCTTAAATCATTGTGCGTACATGTTTATCAATAAGTAATGCGCCTTCTGTCTTTTGAGACTCCGTCGATCAGATAAGAGATATACATATGTACGTTGGTACCAAAGGTTTGTTGGTATGCATATTGTAACAAAAATGTCTCAGCACGAAAAGATGAAGACCTTTTTACATCTTCTTAACTTTGAAACAATAAAAAAATAAAACAGAAAATATTATCTAAACGCAATAAATCCTTAACACGTTTTCAAATCGCGCGTGAAAAGTAGACCTTTGAGGATTACCTGCGATGTGATGCTTAAATCAAAACGATAAATTTTCAATGGCATATCGTGCGTCGTTGCTGTTATGTCTTTGTCTTTAATTAATGCACAAAACACAAAATACCTACGTTTCTTTCAATCTTAATGGATAATTCATTATTTATTTAAAACCAAATATCTTTTATGTTTTCTTAGATATGATAATACCTACCTATATACACCTACTTTAATTTGTGTATAGCTAGAGGTGAGCTATAAAACCTATAATCACGTCTTAGATGTTTTGCTATTTAAAGAGTTGCACACAGTTTTGTGTAAAATTTCGTGGAAGATTCGTGAATTTTGGAGTATTTGCCTTTTAAAAATAGGCTTAAAACGTGTTCTTAACAGTTAACGCGTATAGTATATTGTTTGGTTTGAAAGTTTGAATTTTAACGCTTTTAAGATGTACAGCCAAAAATAATTTCAGCAGGTATTAAAAACAATGGACACAGAATTCTGTACAAAACATACAAGACCGTTTACAAAATTCTGAGCCCTATATTTTCTTGATTTTTACAATTTTGTTACTAAGCGTTTATTAGCTTCCCATAGGAAGTTATTGTAATGGGTCCGATTTGTCAAATTGAAAATTTTTACATTTCTCGACGTTTCAAGGTCTCTAGAGTCGAAATAAAAGATTTTTAGAAAGATGTCTGTGCGTGCGTGTGAACGTACGTTTTTTTCGTCGTCCATAGCTCAAGAACCAGAAGAGATATCGACTTCAAATAAATTTCGTTACACAGATAATAAGACAGAAAGATGCAGAAAGGGCTCTCAAGAAAATTGCGTGGGTGGTTTTTTTTTACCATAACAGTTTAAAAAAAGTGAAAATTTTTTTTAACCCTAAATATCTCATGAACCAATTACGCTAGAGACTTGAATTTAATTGTATATTATATATTGTAACGTGATACAAAACAAGTATATTTTTGGAAAAAAATCCAATTAACGGTTTTTTTTATAAATCAAAAAAAACTGAAAAAAAAATTTATCACCTCGAAAATTTTACGACTAAAATATGATTTCATCTCCAAAACAATTTTGTGCAATGAAGAATAATGTTTTTGACATCTGATAAAATTTTGAGAAAAATCAGTTTTTTTATAAAAAAATAAAAACCTAAAAAAACATTACTCAAAGTTGGTAAAAATTGAATTTTGACTCAAATATCTTTTCAAAAACTTGAGATTAAGGTTTCAAACTTATTTTATCTTATAAGAAATATTGTTTACAACATTTTGAAAAATGTTGAGAAAAATCGAATTGACAGTTTTTTTACAAAAAATAAAAACCAAAAAAAAAATATTTAAAAGTTAATAAAAATTGATTTTCGACTCAAATATCTTTTCAAAACTTTGAGATATTGGCAACTACTTTAATCTTTCAAAAAAAAATTGTTGTCAACATTTAGTAAAATTTTGAAAAAAATCGAATTGACAGTTTCTTTACAAAAAATTAAAAACCGAAAAAATAATTTAACAAAAGTTGGTAAAAATTGATTTTTGACTCAAATATCTTTTCAAAAATTTGATATAATGGCTTCTTACTAATTTTATCTTATAAAAAATATTGTTTTCAACAATAGAAAAAATTTTGAGAAAAATCGAATTGACATTTTTTTTACAAATAATAAAAACCTAAAAAAAAACATTACTCGAAGTTGGTAAAAATTGATTTTCGACGTAAATATCTTTTCAAAAATTTGAGACATTGGCTTCAAAATAATTTTATCTTTGAAGAAATATTGTTTTCAACATTTTATACAATTTTGAGAAAAATCGAATTGACAGTTTTTTTACAAAAAACAAAAACCTAAAAAATGAAAATTATAAAAGTTGGTAAAAATTGATTTTTGACTAAAATATCTTTTCAAAAATTTGAGATAATGGCTTCTAACTAATTTTAACTTATAAGAAATATTGTTTTCACAACATTCGATAAAATTTTGAGAAAAATCGAATTGACAGTTTTTTTTACAAAAAATAAAAACCTAAAAAAATACAATACTAAAACTTGGTAAAAATTTACTTTCGACTCAAATAGCTTTCCAAAAATTAAAAATATTGGGTTCAAACTTATCTTTTTTCACAGAAAATATTGTTTTCCATATTCAGTAATTTTTTTTTATAAAAATCCAACAGTCCGTTTTTTCATAAAAAAATAAAATCTACCAAAAATAGTACGCAAATTTGGTAAAAATTGATACATATAGACAAACTTTTAAGAAAGTTGCTAAGCAAATACGCGGAAAGTCAATTAAAACCAAAACGTCAGTAAAAGTATTTGAATTTAAAATGCATTTTGAAAGCTTAATTTCGCAATAAAATGATTCATCTACTATCTCATACGCTCTTACTCAGCAACATGTTCCAGAGTTACATTATCCCATTGAACTGCACGACATACATATGTACATATATTCCGCTATATCTTCATTAAAAGATCTGAAAACTTCTGGTTTTGATGGAATACCGTATGAATTTTATAAAAATGCATGTTCATCTCTTATTGTAGAAATACAGAAGTTATTCACTGATATTCTTGAAACTGCAACGCTACCATCATCTTTCAGAAAATTAATTATACATATACCCACTGTTCAAGAAAGGAGATATAAATGTTGTGTCAAACTAGGATTTTTATTTCTTGATACGCTCTATAAGCTGTTTACTACAGTTCTGTTGAACAGACTGTCAGCTTGGTTAAAAAAAAACAACATCATCAATGAATTTCAAGCTGCATATAGAACCAACTATTCTACTGTGTTTATAATCTTTCATGTATAACCCAACTTCAACTCTGCCAAAAGAAGAAACTCTAAGCTTTTTACATCGATTTTAAGGCTGCTTTTGATAGCATTGACAGAAATGCTCTTATTTATAAGCTATGGACTCTGGGAATATTTTCGAAGATATTGGCTACTATAAAGTCTCTTTATAAGGATAATTCTGCAGCTGCTAAGAGTGGTTTGTCTTTGTCAGACTTCTTCCCCACTAAGAAAGGTGTTCGTCAAGGATGTTTGCTAAGCTCTCTTCTTTTCGTTTTGTTTTTAAATGATCTTCATGCGGAACTTCCAATCGGTATTGTTTTAGATGATCTTCAAATTAACGTCCTCTTATATATGCTGACGATATTGTACTGTTGTCAGATAATCCTTTCAATTTGCGACAGCTAATTGAGGGTTTTAAGACTTACTGCATTCAATGGATTATTGAAATAAAAAAAATCTAGATAAGTCGGAAATAGTAGTATTTCGCAATAGTGGAAGACGAGCAGCGTGCGAAAAATGTTTTTACAATAATTCTGAAATAAAAGTGTCTAATAATACAATATGCCTTGAAATGAGCATCAACATCAACAAAAAGATTGGGAACATCTAAAAATTTCATCAATGCAACGCGGTCGAGACTGCTGCGAGACAATACTGTCCAACACTCAACAAAGTTTACAATATACGAAGCCGACTCAAAAGCTATTATGTTGCACTGTGCTCAAGTTTGGGGATACCGCGAATACAATGGAAAAGCCTTCTCAAGAGATACAGATGGAATATTATGTACATTGTGTAATATGGATGAATCGGAAAATACCATGCACTTTATTGGAACCTGTCCAGTATTGAGAATGTACAGAAGAAAATTTCTTGGCAGTGGCATGCTTTCTCAACTTCTCAACGTTCTTAATGGCTACTGCTACTCAAACTTATATTACGAGTATTTCTTAAAAGTATCACTTAAATATCGCAATCTTATTATAAGTGAATTTTCATAACTTATGTAACTAAATCTACTTACTAAGCTTATATACTTTTAACTGTCCATAGCAAGTTTTGTAATCGGTCCGATTTGTCGAATTGAAAATTTTGACATTTCTCGACGTTTCAAGGCCCCTAGAGTCGAAATAAAAGATTTTTAGAGAGATGTCTGTGCGTGCGTGTGTACGTACGTTTGCGACGTTTTTTTCGTCGTCCATAGCTCAAGAACCAGTTGAGACATCGACTTCGAATAAATTTTGTTACACAGATAATAATGCAGAAAGATACAGAAAGGGTTCTTAAGAAAATTGCACGGGGGTGGTTTTTTACCATAGAAATTTAAAAAAAAGTTGAAAATGTTGGTTAACCTTAAATATCTCACGCACCAATAACGCTAGCGACTTGAATTAAATTTTATATTATATCATATTGTAACGTGATACCAAAAAAATATATTTTTGGAAAAAATTCCAATTAACGGTTTTTTTTATAAATCAAAAAAACTAAAAAAAAATATTTGTTACCTTGAAAATGTTACGAACAAAAAATGATTTTATCTCCAAAGTAATTTTGTGCAACGAAGAATAACGTTTTCAACATCTAGTACAATTTTGAAAAAAATCGAATCGACAGTTTTAAAAAAAAAAATTAAAAACCAAAAGTTGGTAAAAATTGATTTTCGACTCAAATATCTTTTCAAAAATTTGAGATTATGGCTTCGAACTAATTTTGACTTATAAGAAATATTGTTTTCAACATTCAGACAAATTTTGAGAAAAATCAAATGGATAGTTTTTTTTACAAAAAATAAAAACCTAAACAAAAATTACTAAAAGTTCGTAAAAATTGATTTTCGGCTCAGATATCTTTTGAGATAATGGTTTCAAACTTATTGAATCTCACAGAGAATATTGTTTTCGACATTCAGTAAATTTTTTATAAAAGTTTAACAGTCTTTTTTTCATAAGAAAATAAAATCTACAAAAAATAGTACGCAAATTTGGTAAAAACTAATGTTCGGTTCTCGATATCTCGTGAACAATAGAGGATATTGACTTCAAATGGATTTCATTCATCCAATTTGTATTTCTTTATATAGGAAAAAAAATACTTTTAAGAAATGCTACTAAAATTGGTAAAAATTGGTTTTCGACTAAAAATCTCGTTAACAAAACTTGATTTGGAAATAAAACTATTTCATTATATGCAAAATATTGTTGGTAATTTTGAAATTTTTAAGAATAATTCAACTGACAACTTTTTTAACACAACACGAAAACCTACAAACTTTTTAAGCAAGACTAATCGACAGACGGGATGGGAAGTTATCAGTGTGGGTCGCATCCCAGCCTCTTTTTAAATTTCCTTTTTAACCTGACAGGGAACTTAAAGTTATTGTCAAAACTAATTTTATACCAGCATTACTCATTTTGTTTTTGTTAAATCTTTTTGAAAATAAAATTATATATCTATCTATCTATCTATCTAAACTGGCAAAGTTCAAATGTCACTAATTTCAGACCCTTTAGTAATTTCAAGTTTAAACAACTTCTGTTTTTTTCTCATCCATTGTGGCAAATTGTATAGCTTTGTTCCATGACCAGAGAGTAAAATGTGTCCTGGCCTATAAATCTTCACTTTTAAACCACTTAACTTTCTTAAACCAATCAGACAAGTACATTTGACGCACTCGTGCATTTTATTTGAATATCGAATTTCCAATCTCCTACTTTCTATTTATGTGATTAAATCCTCCAGCTAACCATTTACAATAACAACCAACACAAAAAAAAAAACAAATAGATAATAAATGAAATCAAAAGAGACGACAAAATAAATAAAACAACTTCTGACAACTGAACGAGCTCAAGCATCCAAGTTCAACATCATGCTTTCCATTTCAACTTAACTTCATTCCTATACATTGTTATCCAACATTGACTTTTTGCTTTTTTAACGATTGCCTTTTTCCATTTTCCGCATTTTCCAAGAATTACAATTAATTGCCTTTTAAATAGCCAATTATCTATTGATTCTCACACTTTTGCTCTGCAAAGCATATAAAGCAAGTCCTATATACAAACCTACTCGTATCGTCGAAGTCCATAAGATCCAAGTCCAAGTAGTGTGTTGATTCTCTTCCTAATCCGGTAATTATCTTCTTTGATTCTGCACATTCATTGTGTATTCTTCTCATTTTGCTACTGGGGCTTGGCTACTGCTTCTGCTCTGCTGCTCATCCTTATGTGTGTCTGGATGATGCTTTAGGAAATCATCTCGATAAACAAGTGAATTTCAATCCAATCCGATAACCGCACCGCCACAATGCGCTAGCTGATGTCCGAAATTCATGTTCTAATGTTCAGCAATTGCCAACCAACAAAAAGCTAGAGTTTTTGTTTGGACTACATGTGGATGAGTCAGAGAGAGAAGGGGAGGGCTTCAACTCAATCTCGGAGATGGCACCCAACGATGAACGTTGAAGGAAGATTAATTACATTGGCTATCAGGAAGAATCCCAAACCAAGACCCAACTCCAGAACGTACCGTACACATCACAAAACAGAAAACTAAACCACTGTCCACAATAAAGACACTCGGATAATGATTGTATCCATGCAGTCATCCAGTCACACTATCTAAGTCTTGAAATCTTTTTTTCACTTCCCTCACTCCCCACTGCACTTAAATCTCTCGGTTTGAAGTTGGACTTCTTGGCCAGCAAACATAATGCGAGTCAGACCAAAAAAAAAAACAAAAAATCTAAAATAATAATAAAAGTGTATTTTTGAGATTTTCGGAATGGCCGTTTTGACAACCCAGATGAACTGCACTATAAGTGTGTGTGAATGGAGAACTGCAGATATGACGACCTTAGACAACGACCGACGCGACGAAGACTTCCATACTCACCAGTAGTTGGTTTGGAATATGAGATGAAATCTTTATCAAGATGGTGGCGTCATAGTTGCTTTATGAGAGTCATCGCATTTCTGTGGAAAAATGTCATTTGCTAAATCGCTGGAGCTCAAAATCTGATAACACTTTCTTCTGGCAAAAAGAAAATGAATCCCGAAACTGATGAAAGTCAAAAAATAAATGAGATCTATCTCTGTGGGAATGGGAATCAGAAAGCACCATACACAAGGACGAAGATGAAGACAGATAGAAAAATTTAAGTTTAAATGGTGGCATTTAGAGGACTATGCGATGGGCGAGGGTTATTTCTTTAATGGACAAAATCCCAGAGAAATTGGTTCAATTGCGAAAAAGAAGAAGATTATTAAGGTTATGGATGATATTCTACGCTCTAATGACTTTGAATTAGGGCGGAGAACGATTGTGATTTAATATTTTTTTGAGAACACCAAGTGTGATGGTTCAACGATTAAGGGCATTACCCAGCAACGCAACGCAGCGTAAGGAAGCTATTATTTTTGAAAATTAAAGACGTTAGTCTTTTGAGTAGGTACTAGGTATGTGAATCACATACTTTATAACATTATTTGATATTTTTTAACTTATAGTTTTCCAGGGTTACATTTAACAAATGTTTGGCATTTTAACACAAATAAACTGAAGTCTGAACAACGCTTTTAAATTGACCCTAAATGAGATTGTTGTTGGTATTAATTTTCAAAAGCGAATTTTGTTTGGCGATGAAGATAACTTTTGGTTAAATGGATACGTCAATGAACAAAATTGCGTTTTTGTAATGAAGATAATCCTCAAGTGTATGTATGTTGAGACACTATCACAGACAAAAATGATTGTAATATTTTCAATGTCAGATGATTAGTGATTGAAAAACTTTGAGTTCTGATTTCTAGGTATACCTAGTCAATAAATGTAATAAACGATTTGTAATGATTGCATTTACAAAAGACTGCATTCAATTTACAAAACTGTTTACTTAACAATTTTAAGATTGAAACACTTTTAACATAGATTTGGAGAAAAACTGTCAAAGGTTGTATTTTATATTTTTGAGTCGGGAAATTTTTTGCTTGTTAATGCTTGGAAAATTATTCTCTTAAACAAAAGAGTAGCTTCCACAAACTTAAATAAAAATATATGTTGCTGTTCTGCTTACCAGAAAAGTTTTTTTTTCACAAATCAATCTTAGACCAACTTTAAGAGTACTTTTGTACTGTTCTTTATAGCCTTCAAAAATGGACAAAGAATGGACTTTAAAAGATGTTGATAATTTCACCTTAATATTCTATGATTTGCTTGATACTCCTCTCCCTCACTTTGATTTTATAATTTGGACATCAGTATAATTTTTAACTTCTCATAGGAAGTTATTCTAATCGGTCCGATTTGTCGTCATCCATACCTCAAGAACTAGAAGAGATATGGACTTCAAATAAATTTTGTTATACAGATAATAATGCAGAAAGATGCAGAAAGGACTCTAAATGAAAATTGCGTGGTGAACATTTTGGTTTACCCTAAATATCTCACGAACAAATCACGCTTAAGATTTGAATCAAATGTTATATTATATATTGTAACGTGATACCAAACAAATATATTTTTGGAAAAAATTCCAACTAACGAATTTTTGTATAAATAAAAAAACTGAACAAAAATTTTTGTCACCTCGAAAATCTTACGAACGAAAAATAATTTTATCTCCAAAACAATTTTGTGGAACTAAAAATAAAGTTTTTAACATCTGGTAAAATTTCGAGAAAAATCGAATTGACAGTTTTTTTTACAAAAAATAAAAACCTAAAAAAATTAATAAAAAATGGTAAAAATTGATTTTCGATTCAAATATCTTTTCAAAAATTAAAAATATTAGCTTGAAACTAGTTTTATCTTATAAAAAATATTGTTTTCAACATTGGATTAAATTTTGAGAAAAATCGAATTGACAGTTTTTTAACAAAAAATAAAAACTTAAAAAAAAAACATTATTTAAAGTTCGTAAAAATTGATTTTCGACTCAAAAATCATTTTGGGAAAATTTTAGATAAAGGCTTTAAATTAATTTTATTTTATAAAAAATATTGTTTTCAACTTTCGGTGAAATTTAAAAAAAAATCGAATTTACAGTTTTCTTACAAAAAAAAATCTAAAAAAAAAACAATAGGGTCAAAGGGGGTAATTGTAAACGATTTTGCATTTTTTTATTTTTGTTCAATTGTAATGTTTGTAACAGCTTAACCATGCAATGTCGAACATTTTTGTTTATGCTACTTAAGTTTGGATTGTATTATCTATCAAAGAGTAGTTATCTTAATGGCGTTTGTTTATTAGTTTTCATAAAATTTGATGTTTACATTTACCCCCCTAGTTTTTTAAGTAAACGATAAAAATGGGGTAAATGAAAACGGTACCAGTAGTTCTACCATTGTGGAAAGGGGTAACCAAGTTCTCTCTCCTTATGTATGTAGGTATCTACTAAACCAAGGAGATCATCCTTATCGCAGGAGTAACCAGCACGAAATCTGAAATAAGGCACCTTGCTATAGTGTCCACCACGTCTGACGAAAGTGCTGGTTTTCTGCCTCTAGATATAATGACAGTAGGATTTTTCCCTTCACCGATCCACTGACGTGTAAGATGGAGCTGTGGTTTTTGGTTGATATGTACGTGGTATCTTTTTGGTATAAAATATTGTTAGATCAACACCAAAGCCATTGAAAATTAATGTTTACAGTTACCCCAAATTGTTCACTTTTACCCCATTTCGGTGTTTACATTTACCCATGATAGGAACATAATGGGGTAATTGTAAACAGCCAACAACTTTTAAATTTTGTTATACAGATAAATAAAAACATATAGCATGTATTTATACTCATATTTCACTTTCTTAAAGATAAAATTTAACTTACTTCGATCGCCTTTGTTTGGTTTGCAACAATTTTAATTAGCACTGAAAAACTTAAAAACGCAGAAAAACGAAAGACTCATGGAAACGAACAAAACATAAATATCCCTTTGGCAGATAAGGCCTTCCACGCGTCAAT
Source organism: Eupeodes latifasciatus (assembly GCA_920104205.1). Lineage (NCBI taxonomy): Eukaryota > Metazoa > Arthropoda > Insecta > Diptera > Syrphidae > Eupeodes > Eupeodes latifasciatus. The sequence continues at coordinate 69,234,590 of OV049924.1, read as the reverse complement.
ATGATTTAAATATAATGTCTTTTCAAATAATTTCATGACATGCTTCAAATTATAAACGGTTTTGAGAAAATTAAGTATGTTTACAATTACCCCTGTTCACAATTACCCCCCTTGACCCTACTAAAACTTGGTAAAAATTTGCTTTCGACTCAAATATCTTTTCAAAAACTAAAAATATTGGCTTCAAACTAATTTTATTACACAGAAATTTTTGTATTCGGCATTCAGTAAATTTTGTATAAAAATCCAACAGTCAGTTTTTCATAAAAAAATAATATCCACAAAAAAACTGCGCAAATTTGGTAAAAATTGATGTTCGGTTCTCGATATAGTGAACAATAGAAGATATTGACTTCAAATTTATTTCATTCTAATTTTTAAATTTTTAGGAATAATGCAACTGACAACTTTTTTAACAAAACACCTACAAACTTCTAAGCATGAAAATCGACAGACGGGACTCTTTTTTAATTTAAACGTTCCCTCGCAAAATTTTCAAACTTGCAAAAACACAATATTTTCAGTTTTTAGCAAAAGGCAATCAAAGAAAACCAACTTCTCGGTTACGGGGTTACGAATACCCTTTAAATGACTAGACACATTACAAGCAATTATCTGCACATTTTAATGGTTGCAATTAAATATTGATCCCGGCTAAGCATTCCACATTTGTGTAGTGTGTCTAAAGAAAGAGCCCATATATTTTGCTGTACGTCCAAAATTTGGCTCAAGGGCAACTTGATGAGTACTCCTATAAGTGCGAGTAATATAATTAATACTCGCAGTTATAGGAAAGTGCAGCTGGCTATTTCACCAGAGCATGATAGGCATTAGACCTCGCGGCGGTGTTTAAGAAGAGCAAATGTCTCAGTAATAGAACGATCGCCTATCATTTTTAGAGCTCTTTTTACAATTCTATCCGAAAGACTCAAGTACGTTATTGGGCCACCAATCCAAATATTAAAATTATACTGGAGTTTCAAAAGAATTAAAGCCTTGTACATAGAATGAGTACAAAACTTCTCGCATCATCACAGAAAATCTAAACAATTAGCATCATTTTTACAATGTCAATGTCAATATGAAAAGCTGAAGGTTTTGTCATCAGCGAAACAATGAAGTGCGTCAGAAGTTTCAGACAAAATATCAAAACTTTCACAAACAAAACGCAGCCCTAGGACACACCAGCGTTTATTTTGTGGATATCAAATCTGAATCCATCCAATACTTCTTGAATTAAACGATCCGAAAGGAAATTTTAAACCCAATGAAGTAGAGATTCATCGATACCAAATGCACGCGTTTTCTATAAGAGAGCTTGATGATGAGACTATCAAATGGATTTGAAATAAAAAGTGCAATAATCTTACTTTCTACAAACCGAAGTAAAGGTGAGATAAACTATGTGATCACCAGTGGACCTATTGCTACAAAAGTTATTAAGCAATCCTTTGTTCTTCAAGATATTTTTTAAGCTGAAAATTTGATCAGCAGCGTTTCCATGAACTTGGAAAGAAGTGACGTAAGTAAAATACAATTTTTTAGGGAAAGGTTGGACAAATGCTGTTTTCCATCCATTCGGAAAGATACCTGTAGAGAAGGACAAATGGGTAAGCTTACACAGTGGTTTGGCCAGCGTGAAGAACACCTCTTCAGAACAATAGCGGGGATACTATCTTGCACACCGGACTTGTGAACGAAAAATCAGAGTTTTCTAAAGTTGTTTTGAGGATTTATTGTCGCTAGTACCCATGCATTCAGGACTCTGTTTTTCACTTTTTGTTTAGGCACTTCTTTTTTACTTTATAAACGTCACTAATACTTTTAAAAGAATTAGAGCCACAAATATTTATTTCTTTTGGCACCACCTAACTAGCTCCATTTTTTTAGAATCCGAAAGTATATCTTGAGATAACTATTTTCAAAAACTATACTAACATATTTTTGTTCACTAATCCGTTGTTGAACTATCTTAAATTGTCCATTTTGCTTAGTGAATTAGCGTATTCACTAAGCAAAAAGAATTAGGCTTACGATATTTATATCGTTAGTTTTACATAACACTCGTGGGTAAGACATGCATGAGATGAGATTTAGAAAAGACTTAGAAATAACTGAGGAAAAGACGTAAACAAAACCGATTGAAGAATAAGACGAGGCCAATCCTATCGTTTAGGTCTTCGTCTTACCAAAGTGGTCGAAGGAGTATGGACCAATCAAGGCACCACGCTTCATTTCAAATTTAAGTATGAACCGTAATTCCTCATCAAGCAGTGCATTACGATAGATGTGCCATGGATACCATCATTTCGTTTCTTGACAAAAGTCATTCAAATGCTGTGAAATCCAGTTAATGAAAATATAAACTGGTTTTACCTTTTATTGTCGACTTAAAATTAATAGAACTACAAATATTTCACTTAGTCTCATTAAATAAATTTTACCAAGTTGGAGGTCATTCTAAAGGCCAAATTCGTGTGAATTAAAATTCTTTTTAGTTTTTAATACTCTTCAGAATTAAACTCTAGACTTTCGCTAACTTTCTAGACATACTATTTTAAAATTTGTATAATTTAACAAGAGTCAAGGCAAAGGCTTAGATTTAAAAAATAAAAGAGTGGTGGACTTCAATTAAAAACCTCCCACCTTTGTTTTTTTTTGTCAAATACACTTTGAACCATAAGGCACCTACATGTCCATAATTACAACGCTGTAGGTTCAAATTAAATGCTAACAAAGCAACAAAAAAAAAAACATTTCTGGGATTGAAAAATAAAAATTAAAATTGAATATACCTATACACAATATCTTTGTACATATACGAACAATGCGTATAGCGATTAAGGACAGATAATGAGCCATACACTCAACGAATTGCCGACAATTAATTTCGTAAACACCCCATCAAAGTTTATTAATAACCATTATTATTTCTCTCGCACTGCACACTTAATTACACGTTCAAAGGACATTCCACATTTCCACTCCCATATCCGGCCAATCCTTTTGTGTTACTATATGGGTGACCCCCACTTTGAGCGACCCTCCAACCATCATGGTTATACGATTACCTACCACTACCGCCGCTGCTGCCTCCGCGCCGCTTCCGTCGTACCGCATCTCTTTCCGCCCTCATACATATATATTGTATTTGTATATTCTATATATACGACTATAGTATTATTTTTACCATCATGATCCCGAGCCACACAACCAAGTGCAAAACTAATTAGCACAATTTCAGTTTTAGAATTTTCCAACAGTGAATCGTTTTACAAAATTTTCCGCTCCACTAATGCGTACAATTATTTTGCACTTTGCCTACAACATTTTATCCACATACATATTCGCAGTCATCATACACATTCAGAGGGGCTACAGCTATTTTGTTGTTTTCATGATGTGCTTGCTCCTTGGTCCTTAAACTTTTCCTCTAAACAATCCTTTTTGCTTTTCAAAAGACATTGTAAAACGGATTACAAGAAAAAAAAAGAAGGACAGGGTTGTAGTAAAAAGGGAAATGGTTGCATTTGCGTATATGATGGGGGTCGGGTATAGGTAAATCGTCTTAATTTTAGATACAAGGTGGAAGCACACTTCCTTGAGAGGCTTCCTTGTAGTCGGTTTAGGATTACCTTTAGGTTTAAGAAGGAAGCCAAGACTCCTTCCTTGCCTTCATTCATACAAATGTGTTGTGTTTATGTGAAGAAAATGTTGGCACAAAGGTTAAACACAAATAGACAGTTGTTTTTAATTATCATTTAACCCATTCAGGACTTATACCTTTATATACGTATACCTATAATCCTTACACTCCTTGCAGCCTTGACTTAAAAGAAAAACGAGCAACGACGACGACGACGATTATGGAAAATTTTATGCAAGAGTTTGGGTGTTAAAGAGGTAATTGAGTATATTGCATGGCATTCTTATGAAAAGGCTGTATAGCTGTAGGGACGGGCGGTGTTTTTAGTGAATAGAGTATACTTTTGCTATCTTTAATTTCTATTTCATTCACGCATAAGTGCATAATAAAAATTGTCATTAAAAAGGTTGTTGTTTCTAGAAAATTATTTCTAGAGAGTAAGTAAATAAAAAAGCACTTGGAAACATTTGAGTCGAGGAAATTAAACATTTTTAGGAATTTTGAAATAATTAATAAATTTAGAAACAGTAATAATAATTTTGTCTTTTATTATTAGTATAGGATAATTGATTATTTCTTCTAGAGAGTAAAACAGAAAAGGGTAGGGTTGGGAAGCTGCGTTGCCATTTTATTATTTAATAATCTTCAGAAGTTCGTTTTTATATTTTGAATAATTGTGTTTTCAGACCCCAGAAGCTCACTGGGTTTTAAATAAATAAAGAAAGAATTTTAAAAAAAGAAAGAAATTTAAACACTCTATCTTAATGTAATAAAAATGCTGTGGTATCTTTTAAAAGGAGGTTTCTTATTGGGTTATTACAATTTAAAACCCAGTTCTGTATTGTGCTATAATTTAAACAATATAATTATAGCTATTTTGTTAGATGTTTTGTATTATGCTAAAAATCATCAATTTTGACATAAAGTTTGTTGCTAAAATTTACAAAATAGCAACGATAATTTTCCAATTAATGTATTAAGTTTAAGCGGCTGTAAAAGTTACCAACGATATGGAGCTGTAGAAATCTATCCTTAGGTTTGCCATTTTTTCAGAGGGTGTTTCATGCTTTTTACAATAGTGGAAATTATAAGAAAAAATATTATAGAAGTCTCTGTTTCTTTTCAAAACTTTAGAACAACTATCAAATCTTTTGCCTTTTGTGTTTTAATTTAAAATTCCATGGCTGGGTTTACTATATTGAAAAATGAAGAAGAATGAATTAAAGAAAAATGTTGTTTTGTAAGAAAAAAATTGTGTTATTTGGAAAAAATTTCAGAAAGCTGAATTTTGGTTGAGAAGTTCATTTATAAAGAGGATGAACTACAATACAAATTATTCTTAACCTATATAGCTTCTATTTTTGTCTAAGAAGTTGTTGATGCATATTGTATTCCATGACACTTCATTTTTTATATATTTGTAGAATTTTTTGTTGAGATTTTTGGAAAAATATTCAAGAATGAAAAACCAAGACTTAAAGTGGTACCAAAAGGAAATTGTGACACCACTATCTCGCAAAAACCAAGATCAATTTTTACAAGTTAAATTTTTTGTCGAAACGGGGATTGTATGATTTTTATATATTCAGTGGTTTCTCAAATATGTTTTTCTTGAACAATGGTTTAAAACATTTAGTTGATAATTATTTAACGAACAACAAATGCTATCGACTTCAATTAAATTATGCTCTAAATTTTTGTTTAAGTTAGAGATTTTTCGGAACAATTTTTAAACATGATCCTGTAAAATTTTAAGAAAAATTTAATTTCTTTTTTTTTATCAGAAAAAAAAACAAAAAAAAAACATATCCAAAAATTGTTAAAGATTGACTTTCAATTTTTTTGAAACATTTGGTATCGTTTTTGAAAAAAAATAATTGATACATTTTTTAAACTTGGAACTGCGAAAAAATGAAAATAACGACGACGACGTTAGATACATTTTGTTCAATGAAAAATTGAGTAACGTTTAAATGAAAATCTATTGTCATATTCCTTCTAAATGGTTGTAATTTTTTGTATAACTCGACAAAAACAATTATTAATTGAGTACACTTTTTGTAGTTCTTTAAATGACAATCAGGATTATTACAAACAACGTGAAAGCTTTTAAGGGCACCCACCACTCATAGTTTTTTTCTTCTTCTGTATCTTAAAGTCCCTTTAATTTCAGAAGCCCTTATCTTTCTTATGGCTGCTTATAGTTAAACCTTTGTTAAATTTAAAACTCATCTGTATACGAGTATCTTTTTAATATATAAACATTTAGTGTTCTGATGTTTGTTTCCAGTGAACTCTTAACCAAGTTAACCGATTTTTGGTGAAAGTTGTAATTTGGTCCAACATTCAATAATGGTCACAAAAGTTATTAAAATAACAATAAAATGATTATTTATGTCGATTATTGTTATAAATTCTTAGTTTCATGCTTGTAAAAGAATGCATTTTTTGTGAATGTAGTTTTTAAAAATCATTTTATTGAAATTGGAAGATTGCATTTATTGATTTAATTTTGGGACTTCAGACTTCAAAGTATGCAATCAATATTCACTTGTAGTAAAAAGACTGCAATCATTTGTTCCCTGTATTCACTTTAATGCAATCAATTGAATGCAATCTTTCGCAGTTTCTGCATTCTTTGCATTCATTGATGAATGCTTTTAAAAAAGATTGCAATCTTTTATTGATATATAAGTCTCAAGCAGATGGAGGCTTCAATCAGTTTTTCTAAAAAAAACTTTTGTTAAATTCTGCCATTTAAATCCTCCATAAATCATTCAGACACAGCAACACGTAGCCGGGCCTGCAAGTACCAAAATAAAATGTCCATGATCATGACATTGGTCACGATCATGGCGTCTGTATGCAGGCAGTTTGTCAAACCATGGAAAAGTTTAAGATGTGAGAGCGTTTCTTTGGAGCTGAAGCCACTAACCATAAGAAAATTTGACGAAATCATTGATATACTTACGAGTATTATACTTTCTATTTTCAAAACGGAATGAAAACTTGTTGTTTTAGATTTGCAAATTCGTTCATAAGATCGAATACAATCGAAGTAGTGTGTTTTTTGAGTGGTAAAACTTAAAGTAAGTATACCAACATATTAGTTTCTAAAAGATTGGATTGACTTTTGGAACTAAATGCAGAAGGACTCTTGTTTTGGAATCAAATCACAAAATATTATTTTTTTGTAAAAATGCCAAACAATGTCTAACAACACCCTATTTTATTCAACAAATAACTAATTTAATTCGCTCTTGTAAATCCTAACGTAATTTATTTCTTGCATTCTTCTTTTGCTTCATATTTGTTTATGCTAAATCAATTTGTAAAATACTAACTTCTAACTCTTTTGATTTTGGACACCACACAGTAAACATCTTGGACATTGGTAACAGAAAACAAATCTTATCGACTTATTATATTGTACAAACACATTACTTAAATTAAACATTATTAATTATTCAAAATTGAAACTATCATTTTTGTTTTTTTTTATCATAAAGACATTTAGCAAAAACTAAAAACTAGGTCGTCAAATATATATTGTAACGTGATACAAAACAAGGATATTTTTAGAAAAAAAACCAATTGACGTTTTTTTTTATAAATCAAAAAAACTGAAAACAAAATTTGTCACCTCGAAAATTTTACGACTATAATATGATTTCATCTCCAAAACAATTTTTTGCAACGAAGAACAATGTTTTTGACATCTGATAAAATTTTGAGAAAAATCTAATTTACAGTTTTTTACAAAAAATAAAAACCTAAAAAAAAATTGTATAAAAGTTGGTAACAATCGATTTTCGACTCAAATATCTTTTCAAAACTTTGAGATATTGGCTTTAAACTACTTTTATCTTTCAAAATATATTGTTTTCAACATTCAGTAAAATTAAAAAAAAATCGAATTGACAGTTTTTTACAAAAAATTAAAAACCTAATTAAAAAATTAAAAATTTTTATTGCATATGATTTCTCTCTCGTATATACTGAGTATTCGGTGTACTCAATGTACTCAGTGTAGAATGAATAGTTAGTCTTGTACCCTTGTTTTTTTGCAAATATGCAATAGTTTGTGAGAGATAAACCAAATACTGTACCGGTTTTGATAATGAGGGAATGAATAGTGTACAGTGTTTGAAGCTAAAAAATAGGGTACCTGGTACAGTGTACACTAGATAATATAAACAGTGTACACTGAACTACTGTACCCATTAAGAGGAAGCAAATGAATGTATTCATGCAGACCTCTAGTCTACAAATCTACAAACTATACAGTCCACATACAAAAAGGAAATTTAACATAAATAATACAAAACAACTCTAGTGTTGAATAAAACCCAGAACTGTTGAAATCAAAATCAAGTTTGACGTAGCCCCAAATGGGGTTGGGTTCGATATCCCGGTTTTATATTCCCGTTTCTTAAAAATCCCGATTTTAAAATCCCGTTTTTTATAATCCTGCTTTTTATAATCCCGATTTTTTATAATCCCGCTTTTTGTAATACCATTTCTTATAATCCCGTTTTTTATTCTCGCGATTTGCAATCAAAACTAGTTGTTTAATTTTTAAAAATCGTGCGATAATCGAAATTAGAAACAAATTAAAAAAGAGGCCCACACTGATAACTTCCCATCCCGTCTGTCGATTTGTCTTGCTTAAAAGCTTGTCTATATGAATCCATTTTTACCAAATTTGCGTACTATTTTTTGTAGGTTTTATTTTTTTATGAAAAAAAAGGACTGTTGGATTTTTATAAAAAAAATTACTGAATATCGAAAACAATATTTTCTGTGAAATAAAATAAGTTTGAAGCCAATATTTTTAATTTTTGAAAAGCTATTTGAGTCGAAAGTAAATTTTTACAAGTTCTAGTATTGTTTTTTTTTTTAGGTTTTTATTTTTCGTAAAAAAACTGTCAATTCGATTTTTCTCAAAATTTTATCGAAGGCTGAAAACAATATTTCTTATAAGATAAAATTAGTTTGAAGCCAATATCTCAAATTTTTGAAAAGATATTTGAGTCGAAAATCAATTTTTACCAACTTTTGTTAAATTTTTTTTTCGGTTTTTAATTTTTTGTAAAAAAACTGTCCATTCGATTTTTTTTTTTTTCAAAATTTTACTGAATGTTGACAACAATAGTTTTTGAAAGATAAAACTAGTTTAAAGCCAATATCCCAAAGTTTAGAAAAGATATTTGAGTCGAAAATCAATTTTTACCAACTTCGAGTAATGTTTTTTTAGGTTGTTATTTTTTGAAAAAAAACTGTCAATAGAATTTTTCTCAAAATTTTATTAGATGTCAAAAACATTATTCTTCGTTGCACAAAATTGTTTTGGAGATGAAATCATATTTTAGTCGTACAATTTTTTTTCAGTTTTTTTGATTTATAAAAAAAACGTTAATTGGATTTCTTTCCAAAAATATACTTCTTTTGTGTCACGTTACAATATATAATATAAAATTTAATTCAAGTCTCTAGCGTCATTGGTTAATGAGATGTTTAGGGTTAACCAAAATGTCCACCTTTTTTTTGAACTGCTATGGTAAAAAAACCACCCCCACGCAATTTTCTTGAGAGCCCTTTCTGCATCTTTCTGCCTTATTATCTGTATAACAACATTTATTTGAAGTCGCTTTCTCTTCTGGTTCTTGAGCTATGGACGACGAAAAAATCGTCGCGATCGTACGGATGTACGGACGTACGGACATACGGACGTACGAACGTACGTACACACGCACGCACAGACATCTTTCTAAAAATCTTTCATTTCGACTCTAGGGACCTTGAAACGTCGAGAAATGTCAAAATTTTCAATTTTTCAATTTGGACCCATTACAATAACTTCCTATGGGAAGTTAATAATACTTATGCGGTCCCTAGACTATCAATATTATTGAACAATATATTGCACAATATTATTGACTGGTACCCCACACTAAACAATATTTCGAACAATAAATCATTTGACAGTTCTTTATTTGTGCTTCAACATCATGCTCGATGATATGGATTATTGTTGTGTGGCAATTGCTCTTGCTATTTCATTAAAAAAAAAAGAAAACAAACAAACGCAGATGGATGAAGGACTGGTACAAAAAACGAAACGTGTTTACTCATCAAAATGTATTAAATGAGCTGGCTTTGAGCGAAACCAATGATTTTAGAAATTTCCTGAGAATGGACGATGGATTTTATCATAAACTGAAAAAATCCACAGACTATACAATAAATTTGGATGCACAATAAATATCAAAAGGATTTTGATTTTGTACAATATATTACACAACACTTCAATATGAGCCCTAGACTCTCAATAATATTGTGCAATATCAAATATTGCACAATAATATTGATAGTCTAGGGACCGCTTAAGACAGGGTAAAAATTTACTTTGTACTCAAATATCTTTTCAAAAATTAAAAATATTATCTTCAAACTAATTTTTTCTCACAGAAAATATTGTTTTTGATATTCAGTTATTTTTTTTTTAAATCTAACAGCAAATTTTTCATATAATTAAAATTCACAAAATATAGTACGCAAATGCTACTAAAATTGGTAAAAATTGGTTTTCGACTAAAAATCAAATTAACAAAAATAGATTTTGGAATTAAACTATGTCATCATGTGCAAAATATTTTTGGTCATTTTTAAATTTTCTAGAACAATTAAACTGAACACGAAAACCTATAAACCTTTTATGCAAGACAATTCGGCAGACGGGATGGGAAATTATCATTGTGGGTCGCATCCCATCATTTTATGAAGAAAAAATAATAACATTCGAAGATTTTTTGGGGCCAAGTTAACCCAAGGCAGTTTTACTCCGCAAACTTATTTCAGAAAGACAGCATACTTCTTTAATTTTGAGGCTTTTTTATACTACTGGAATAGTCCTTTAAAAGTTTGTGCTTGTAAAAAAAAATTTAATTTTACCTTTGAAATAAGTTAAATATACAAAAAATTGATTGCAAACAAAAGCTCAACAATTTTAGCAATAATAGTTGAGCTCGGAATTTAAAGGCAGGTCATTTTTACCTTATATTTCAAAAGAGAAAAAAAATATACATATATATAACATCCACAACAAAGAAATTTTTTAACTGTCACTGGTCTTACAATAAGTAATGCACAAGCGTTTGAATACTGAAATATCTCCAAAAAAATGAACACTAAAAAAGGAAAAACTTCTAATCTTGTATCAAATATGACTATCGACGATCTCGAACGTTTATTTGATTCAAAGCAGAAGCACCTTGCCACAAAAATCGACATTGAAGAAGTCCGGCTCGATATCAATGGCTTAAGGCGCGAGAATGAGGAACTCAGATCCCATGTTCACTCCCTGCAATCAAAAGTCGATTGGCTTGAGAACCAGATTGAACGGATTCAAATGCAAACCACCGAAAAAAACTTGATTTTTAGAGTCGAAGCAAACAATCAGATAGAGCAAAAGGAGCAAATAGTTGAGCTCTGCACGCAGCTTTCAAATGACTCGGACACCAACAACATAAAGGAAATTAAAAAAGTCAAGTGCTGGAACCCACGGTATAAAAATTTTATTGTGAAGCTTAGAAGCAAAAATCACATCTATGCCATTCTCAATAACACTCGAAAATTGAAAAATACAAACATCTCGGTGCAAAAAGATTATCCTTTAAGTATAAGAAAGCGAAGAGCTCCTCTGCTGCATGTTCGTCATTTGATCAAGAAAGAAAGGAAAAATGTAAAAGCAGTTGTTAGAGAAGATAAACTTTTTATTGACGAAAACGAATATACATGGGATGAATCTTTTGGTTTAGGAATAGGTAAACATTGTGGTTTTACTAAACTATGTAAGACTTTTAATTTACCCGACGATTTTTTTAAAAAAATTCAACCTCCAACGAATGCAACCGATGTGCGTGAACCTTCTATGACAGCTGCTGTCAATATCAAACCAAGTGGAAGTGGCAGTAGTAGAGCTGAATTTGAAATGTCAAGCGACATACGCCAATAGCACAGGGATGTCAATGAGGAGGGGCAGAAAATATGTGTTGTTGGTGAATTTAGTTTTGTGGCGTATAATGTTGGAGGACTATGTAACAAGTTGATTTTCCCAGGATTTTTAAAATATATAAATGACTTCGATATAATTTTTTTATTGGAAACACACACAATAGAAAAAAATTGTGAGGAATATGATAAATATTTTCCATTATATGAGTGCTGTTGGATTCCAGCCAAAACTTCAGCAAGTAGAGGAAGAGCAAGCGGAGGAATGCTAATTGCAATAAAAAAAACAAAGTTACAAAAAAGTAAAATTAAGATTAATGATGAAATGGCGTATATTACACTAAAAAAAACAGTGCTACTTTATATCTCGTTCCAATTTACATTAATTGTAATAATTGGCAGCATGATTACGATAAACTGTATGACCTTTTATGTTCACTGAAAAGTCACAACATAATGATAATGGGTGATCTTAATGCTAGAACTGGAAATTTACAATCTGAGAGTGCATTTAATTATAAAAATCGAAATAGTAAGGATTTAAAAATAAACTTAGAAGGCAAGAAAGTGATTGAGTTTTGTAACGATTTTGGTCTATGCATATTAAATGGAAGCGTTAACGGAGACATTCAAGGAGAGCTCACTTTTATTGGAAAACAGGGCAGCTCACTTATAGACTATGGTCTCATAGGTGGAGAGTGGCATGACATATTTCAGGACTTCACTGTTGGAGAACAAACTTATTCTGACCATCTTCCAATAACTATAACCGTTAAAGATGATAGTGACCAAGTTCATTTGGTAGATGATAGAACCGTAGAAATTAATAAATTAAAATGGAGATCTTCTAGCAGAAATGCAAACGAATTTAAAGAAAAAAACAGACAATTAACATCGATGAGAATTTCTAGAGCAATGGCAGATTTCATACCAATCTGCGAACTGGAAGTTGTTATTCAAGAAGCCGCAACTCTTATGAAAAAGTCATCCACTTTACACAAAAAAAAATGAATGGTACGACTACACCTGCGAAAAATTAAGAAAAAAATCCCTGGCGCTCTTAAATTTGGTAAGGAAAAATAATCTAGTTACAATCAAAGCAGAGTACTTAGAAGCCAAGAAACAATATAAACAAGTTTGTAACGAAAAAAGAGGGCTTTTGAAGAAAAAATTGCAATAAAATTAAGTAATTGTAAAGATTCAGCGGAATTTTGGATGTTAACGAAAAAGCTGAACGGAAATTGGGGTGCGAAGGGAACAAAATATTTAAAAGTTGACGAGATGAAAACTCACTTTGCTAATCTATTTAGTTCAACCAATCAAATATCATTTAGCTACGCACAACCTTTTTATCATGATAGTTTACTTGATGAGCAAATTACAAAAGGCGAAGTAGAAGATGTGATGAGGTCCTTAAAAGATGGAAAAGCGGCGGGCTCTAACGGTATACCGGCTGAGTTTTATAAATACAGTGCTGACATTTTTAAGCAGAAATTATCAGAAGCTCTGAATATAATTTTCAAATTTGGAGTTGTACCAGATCATTTCTGTGAAGCTTGGATACTACCAATTTTTAAGAAAGGAGATCCAAAAGAACCAGCAAATTATCGTGGAATATCTTTCTTAAATGCATCTTTAAAAATTTATTCATCTCTTTTTTATAACAGACTCGACAAATGGGTTCAAGTTCACAGGAAATTAAGTGAATTTCAATCTGGATTCAGGAAAGAGTACTCCACTATTGATAATTTATTTGTGCTCAGTTCGATTGCTCGATGGAAGTTGGACCAAAATAAAAAACTATACGCATTTTTTGTTGACTTCAGAGCGGCATTTGATTCTATTAACAGAAACATATTATTCTACAAGCTACATAACCTAGGAGTTTCAACCATTTTTACTCGAGCGATTCAAAAGATGTATCAAAATACAGAAGCAAGAATTTACAATGGAAGTGATGTCTCAGATAAATTTCAGATGCTAAGAGGGGTCAGGCAGGGTTGTAACTTAAGCCCATTGCTTTTTGCACTGTTTCTCGACGATCTAACTGATTGGCTTACTTGCGGAGTAAACATTGGAAATTTAAGTATAAAGACAATTATGTACGCGGATGACATAGTGATTTTAGCTGAGTCCCCTTCATCACTTCAACTGATGATTAACAAACTTGCTGAATACTGCAATCTTTGGGGACTGAAGGTAAACACAGATAAATCCAAAGTTCTGATTTTTAAAAATGGATCAGGGAGAGTGGCATCTAATGAAAAATGGAAGTATAACGGGAAAGATCTGGAAGTAGTAAAAAAGTACAACTACCTGGGAATGGAGGTAACATTCAATTTAAATGTAGATTCGCATCTTAAAACAAAATTGAACAAAGCGAAATCAGCAATTTGCGCAAATTGGAGCAGAATCTTCAGTAATAAACTTATATCTGTCGACACTAAATACCGAGTTTTTAATGCAACTGCAAAATCTGTCTTATTTTATGGAGCCCAGGTTTGGGGAGTGCATAAATTTGAACCAGTGGAATATCTATTGAGATTTTTCTCAGAAAAATTTTCTACCTGCCTATAAGTACCCCAAAGTATATGTACTACCTGGAAACAGGACTCCCAACGCTTTTCATTTCAACACTGAAATTAAATGCAGATTAACATCGAACTGAGAGAGCTGGAACATGTAGTATTTGCAATCTACACGAAAGGGAAGACATATTACACTTTGTGGCGACTTGCCCTATACTTAAGGAGATTAGGCGATATCACTTCGGGAAAAATAAACTCACACAAGAAGAATTTTTCAACTATCTGAATGGTGCAAATGATGTTCAAATGGTAGACATGTGCATTCAAGAGGACACAAGCGTCCACAGGTTTTTCTCAAAACCAACCTCTGTCTACCAACTCCTACTCTCACCTCCCCGTGGTGAACATCGGGTGCCTAGTACCTCAACTGGAGATTGGGTTCCAACCCCAGTGGAAAGTTGTTGGGGGCAGCAAACGAAAGAGGGGGGGAGAGGTGCGTCCACTAAGGCACCTCTCCTTATCCAGACGGCAGCGGAGGAATTCCCGAGATGGAATCAACGGTGGCGTCTACAGTTCCAGTAAGGTTGAACTACTTAGTGAACACCTTATAGGGCTTCTACGACTTATTCGGAGCCCAGGCCTATAAGGAGCGGTTTATCCGGCTCCCCGTCTTTGGAGTTATACTAAGGATCTGGCCCTCCAGGTTGGGTGCCGTCAGGGTGACTTCCTGACCACGTAAAAATCTTATAGTTGCGAAGCACCAACAAGCCTCGGATACGGACGGATTTACTATTGACAACCAACGCAAACGAATTAAGGACAACGAACTTCGGATATGCACGTGGAATGTTAGGTCCCTTAACAGACCACGTGCAGCCGAAGAATTAGCGGAGGCCCTAGACTGCTATAAAGCAGACATCACCGCCATCCAGGAAATACGATGGGATGGGCCGGGCAAAAAGAGGATGAAAAACTGCGATATCTACTATGGTGACTGCTACCGAGAAAACCAACAGCGCTTATTTGGATGCGGCTTCGTCATTGGAGCCAGACTTAGGCAACAAGTCTAAAGCTATAGGTGCATCAACGAGCGCCTCATGACCATCCGCATCAAGGCTAAATTCGGCAACATTAGCCTGATATGCGCGCACGCCCCCACAGATGAGAAGGATGACAACACCAAAGATATGTTCTTCGAGCTCTTAGACAAAACATACGAGCAGTGTCCTAGCTACGATATTAAAATTGTCCTGGGCGATTTTAATGCCAAGCTAGGAAGGGAAGACATCTTTGGTGGAATAATCGGGAAAAACAGCCTGCACGACAACACTTCCGACAACGGATTCAGGCTCATAGATTTTGCTGCGGGGCGAAACGTCATGGTAGCCAGTACGCGTTTTCCACACCTCAACATCCACAAAGGAACTTGGAGATCTCCAGATCAATCTACCGTCAACCAGATTGACCATATTGCGATCGACGCCAGACACGCTTCCAGCATCATGGATGTCCGAACTTTCCGAGGAGCTAACATCGACTCGGACCACTACCTTGTTGTAGCCAAGGTAGCACTTCGGGTTTCCAGGCCCAAGGCAAAACAGGGAGATGTTGGGAGAAGGTACAACGTCGAACGGCTACAATCGCAAGAGATCGCCAAATCCTTCTCCGACCGAGTTACAAGTAACCTCTCTCGAAGTTGTGTGCCGCCAACACAATGTATAGAAAACCAGTGGCAACATTGCCAAGACGCACTCAGAGAAGCCGCCTCTGACGTGCTGGGTTTCAAGCGACCACCAACAAGGAACCCCTGGTTTGATGAGGAATGTCGGCAGGCAAATGCAGCCAAACAACAGGCACGCAAGGCGGCGCTGCATAAAAGGACGAGAGCTGCTCATGAGCTCTATGAGCAGAAGAGGCGAGAGGAACACCGACTTCTCAGAAGGAAAAAGAGAGAGCATGAGAAGCGTGCGGTCGAAGATGTTGAGAGGTTTAAAAGCAGAAACGAAGTTCGAAAGTTTTATGAACAGGTGAAACGAAATTCACAAGTACATAAACCTAGAACCGAAGGCTGCAAAGACGAAAGTGGAAACATCATAGTGGAACCGCAGTCAATGCTGAGGATATGGAAGGACCACTTCTGCAGACTGTATAACGGCGACGACGAACCGAATTCCGCTGTCAGGCAGGATGATCCATTCAACATAGACGACGAAAGCCAACAATCCCGTCCTCCCGACTTAGACGAAGTAAAGATTGCTATATCTAAGCTGAAGTCTAACAAAGCCGCTGGAGCGGATGGCTTGAATGCCGAGCTCTTTAAAGCAGCTGGAGATAAGTTGGTTAGGAGCATGCACCAACTTATCTGTAAGATATGGTCGGAAGAAAGCATGCCCGATGAATGGAACCTCAGTATTGTTTGCCCGATCCTGAAAAAAGGAGACCCTCTAAACTGCACCAATTATAGAGGAATCAGTCTACTTAACATCGCTTATAAAATCCTCTCTGCCGTAATATGTGAACGTCTAAAGCCCATCGTCAACAACCTGATAGGTCCTTATCAGTGTGGTTTTAGACCAGGAAAGTCCACAGTCGATCAAATATTCACATTACGGCAGATCCTGGAAAAAACCCAAGAACACCAAATCGACACCCACCATCTTTTCATCGATTTCAAGGCCGCATATGACAGTATCTACAGGGACGAACTGTATAGAGCCATGTCTAGTTTTGGCATCCCTGCCAAACTCGTCCGTTTGTGCAGGATGACCATGGAGAATTCACGCTGCTCCATAAAGGTTGGAAACAACTTAACTGAACCTTTCGATGTCAAAAAAGGTTTTAGACAAGGTGATGCGCTGTCATGTGATTTTTTTAACATCGTACTTGAAAGAATAGTGCAAAGCTCACACGTCAACACCAGAGGCACTATCTTTCAAAAGTCTGTCCAATTACTAGCATATGCTGATGACATTGACATAATCGGAAGAACTCAGCGTGATGTCAATGGGGCTTTTGTGAGTATCGAGGCAGAGGCGGCAAAAATGGGTTTAACGGTTAATGAGGGCAAAACAAAGTACATGCTGTCATCAAGAAAGGACCTGCAACACCGACGTCTTGGTCAAAACGTCACCATCGACAGACGTAACTTTGAGGTAGTCAAGGACTTCGTCTACCTAGGCTCCGCTGTAAACGCAGAAAACAACACCAGCGCTGAGATCAAACGAAGAATAACTCTTGCTAACCGCTGTTTCTTTGGGTTAAGAAAGCAATTGAGTGGAAAAATTCTCTCTCGAAGGACCAAAGTGTCGCTATATAAGACCCTTATCATCCCCGTCCTGCTATACGGTGCAGAAGCATGGACTTTGACAAAAGCGGATGAAAGCACCTTGGGTCGTTTCGAGAGAAAGATTCTTCGTGTGATCTACGGTCCCGTATGCATCGAAGGGGAGTGGAGGAGAAGATGGAACGACGAGCTGTACGGGCTGTACAGCGACGTAGACTTAGCAAGAAGGGTAAAAGTCCAACGACTAAGATGGCTAGGTCACGTAGAGCGCATGGAAACCAATGCTCCGGCCCGGAAAGTCTTCGAATCCACACCCACAGGACAGCGCAGTAGAGGAAGACCGCGAATCAGGTGGCGCGCACAAGTGGAAGGTGACCTCACCCAACTCGGAGCGCGAAACTGGAGACATCTAGCTAGGGACCGAGCTAGATGGAGAAGTTTGTTGGGTGAGGCCCTAGTTCACACAGGACTGTAGCGCCACCTTAAGTAAGTAAGTAAGAATGGTGCAAATTGGATGCTGCTCTACAAATTTGCCATTGAAGCGATGAACTACAGAGAAAAAATTCACAAAGAAAATTTTTAAAAATTCTAAAGATCTATTTTTGCTAGTTTGATTTCAATACACGTAAAGTAAAGTTTATAAAACCATTTGCTATTTTGTGTTAACTAAACTAAAAATTACTTTTTATTTGCTATTTTGTTTTAACTAAACTGAAAGTTCCACTTTTTTGCTATTTTGTTTTATCTAAACTGAAAGTTACATTTATTTACTAATTTGTTTTAACTAAACTAAAAGTTCCAAACTTACTTAATTTTATATGCCAACTAAATCTTAAATATCACAAAAAACAAGCAACATTAATTTAATAACAAAATGTATAATGAAATTATCACTTTATTTGAAATTTAAAAAATAATAGTATTTGCCAACCAGGCAGACGACATTAATGTCATGCCTGTATTTTTATTCAATGTAATACGTAATATAATAATAATATTGTTTAGTTTTATGAATAAATAATAATAATACTACATTTTTGTCACGGTTCCTTTTTATTTCAATGCTTCACATTTATGTTTCTTATGTAGTTTTAAGAAAAAACATACTTTTTTTAAAGTCTAACATTGAAGTTTGAACAAATTCACAAAATAGTGTTGATTAAACTTATTTTGTATCTCTTGAATATATAATTATTTCTTAAAAAATTCGTAATAAAACACAAAAGAATCACTTTGTTATCCTTCATCGTATCTTTAGTAAACGATCGTCATTAATTTAATCCTCAAAGACATTCTTCACTTAAAGTGCTCGAAGAACAACGTGTGCGTCCAAGGTCTAAGGTCCAACTCTAACTCCAACCCACACCTTTTTGTATAGAAGATACAACACTCCTCTTAAGTGAAATTAATTAAACAATGCAACTCCAAGAGTTTGACTAATTTAATGCTAATTTAATTGGAAATTCACCAAGATGTGTCCACCACCGAACCGACCGACGACCGTCACGTCATCATCATGCTTTAAGCAAAACCGTGCGTTGTTACTGATGGTAGTGTGTCGCGTCTCCTGGTTCTATGCCACACCACCTTCGCATTGAAGATATGTGCAGTGCAGCGCGATATACTCCCTCAAATATTCGTATATTCATCAGGTATGTGGCTGCGTACTCCCTCGTTTATGTTTATATACACATGTCCTATATCTTATAGCCCAAGGATACATTATGGTTGCAGAGAGAAGGAGAGCTGATGGTTCTATCCAGAGCCATATGAGGTGTGTAGGCTGACTTTGTTTATGGCCACCTTCCAACCGGGTGAAGATAATCTTAATGAGGTGTCATTTGAAATTGCTCAACGAAAACCCTCAAATCCACTGGTGACATAAATAATCACGCGGCTATTTGTCGTGCTGCTAATATAAGGTCTTGTTTCTGAGGCTTATATTGCATGGTTTGGCTTGGCTTGACTTGGCTTGGCCTCGCAGTGGCTTCTTACTGAACTGCCTACACCTATTAGCAACGATTGAGATCGTAAATTGCGATGAGAAATGAAAGGGCATAGCGGAGGCGCCGCCACATTGCCATCGCCATCACCATCGCAACCACTGCACTGCATACCAACCGTAACACCTTCGCAGACGTTAAATGGAACCACATATCCTACCTATATGTAAGTAAATGGATAATTTGAGAATGTTTACCAAAGAGGCGTTTTAATATTGAAAGATGTCAGGATAAAAATCATGAAAAATTGGTACAGGAATAATCAATTCTTCAGTTAATGGGATTAATTATTATAAGATCAAACAGGATTAAGGTGTTTTATAACGCCGCCGCCGCCGCCGTTGTAGAAAATTGTATCTTAATATGCTTCCAGCATGAATTTTACTTCCTCTTTACGGAAATTATACTGGTTTCGTATCAATAAAAAGAGATTTTTACCACACGGTTCAGTCCATGGAACTGGATCAAGCTTAATTTTGTTACCAATAAAGAAATTGAAAAGAAAGTTTCAAGGTCCGTACGTCTGAAAGTTCAAAAAAAATGTTGTGTCCGCTGTATCTCAAGAACTTGCAGAGATAATATTTAAAAATAAGATGTCAGACTAAAATAAAAAAAAAATCAACAAAAGTCCGCTCAGAACTAGGGTCTAGTGGCTTACAACTGTCAACAGGGATGGAGGCGACCTACAGTTTTAAGCCGAATCCAAACGGTGATTTGAGAAAGCACTGTTGAAGGATTTGTCAACTGGCACAAGTAGGGTTTGATCTCAAAACCTATGGCATGGCAATCCTACACTTCCAACTGCTCAAAATTTAATTGGAGAACACGTAACGCTGCGTATGGTCCAGGGTCCTGGGTCAGTTGGTCCAAATCATGACGCAAAATTTGGCATGTAGTGGTCTGCGACAGGGGAGTGACGCGGAATTGACTCGTTGAATTGTACTATGTATATACAACGAATGTTGACGAAAATATTTTTTATAAAATAAAATTAGTTTAAAGCCAATATCTTAAAGTCTTGAAAATATATTTGAGTCGAAAATTAATTTTTACCAACTTTGAGTAAATTTTTTTTAGGTTTTTATTTTGTATAAAAAGAACATTCAATTCGATTTTTCTCAGATTTTTCCAGATGTTAAAAAAGTTATTTTTCGTTGCACAGAAGATAAGATAAAATCATTTTTTGTTTGTAAATTTTTCGAGGTGACAAATATTTTTTTTTCAGTTTTTTTGATTTATGAAAAAAAACTTCTATTGGGATTTTTTCCAAAAATATATGTATTTGTTTGGTATCACGTTACAATATATAATATAAAATTTAATTCAAGTCTCTAGCTTTATTGGTTCGTGAGATATTTAGGATTAACCAAAATTTCAAAACAAAAAAAAAAAACCGTAGTACCCGTGGCAGGTGACGTGAAATAACGCCAAATGAAATAAAGCAAAATTCAAAAAATTTGGCATTATTAAGGCCAAATTTTCAATTTGGGTTTATTTCGCTTTAGAAAACGAAATAATAGCAATTTGGCATTGTTTCGATTTCAAACTTTGCAGAATTAGAAAAAAACATAAAGTAAAATTATCTTTTGTTTTCTCTCTATGCTAAATTAAATTCTTTATTCAATTTTGGGAATTACAAAATTCTGTAATTGTCTAGAATAGCTACTTTATCTAAAAACATAGAAAAAAAATTCGGAAAATAACCAAATCGGTGTATTTTTTCGTAAACTTCAATAAAAAATCGGGGGAAGTGCAATTTTGCAACAAATTTTTTTGTTATTAATTAAAAAAGTTGAAAAATGACAGATACTTGTTGCTCGATTGAAATTTTTGAAATTGGAGCCTAAAACAAGTTTTTTGAATTGATAGCACGGCGGCGTACTAACAGCTAGGTATGTAAGGGAGGGCATGCTGCCCCCTGCGTGGGATCACTATAGGATTTGGGGTGGGTGCGAGTTTGGGTATATGCAAAGAACACGAATGCGTTGTGATTCTTTCATAAATGTGAGCCATACTTGCTTTTTTTTGTTGGGAATTTCTTTGATTTTAGTGCTCAAATGCAAAAGTTCTTTGCATATACCCAAACTAGCACCCACCCCAAATCCTATAGTGATCCCAAGCAGGGGGGTTTCAGGGGGGGCAGCATGCCCTCCTTACATACCTAACTGTTAGTACGTCGTGCTATCAATTCAAAAAAAAGTTTTTAGCAAAAGTAGCTATTCTAGACAATAAATCAACCATTTTTGCGTGTTTTGTATGTAAAAAAGTGAACTTTAAAAATTTTGTATTAACTTTTAAATTTTAAAATATTCGGCGTTTTTTTGGCCTTATTTCTTTTTATAAATCGAAATAAAGCCAAATTGGTTTTATTTCGTTTTGAACAACGAAATAAGGCCAAATTTAAAATTTGGTGTTATTTCATTTGGCACTATTTCACGTCACCCCCGTGGCACTATAGTTAGTGCGTTGGACTGTCATGCCAGAGGTCTTATGTTCGATCCCTGCCTAAGCAATCTAAATTTTTTGTACGGGTATTGCCTCTTGCGGGGAATTGACAAATTCTCCAAGAGTAATTCTTATCATGAAAAGTGCTTTCTGAAATTGGCAGTTCGGATTCGGCTTAAAATTGTAGGTCCCTTCCATCCCTGACAACAGTACTCGCACAAAGGAATAGTTGAGAGTTGTAAGTCACTAGGCCCTAGTTATTAAAACCGACTGTTGCGCCACCCTATTTATTTTTTATTTTATGGTAAAAAAAACAGCAACTTAAATTTTTTGAGAGTCCTTTCTGCATCTTTCTGCATTATTATTTATTTGAAGTCGATATCTCTACTGGTTCTTGAGCTATGGATGACGAAAAAAACTTCCCGAACGTACGGACGTACGAACGTACGTAAACACGCACGCACAGACATCTTTCTAAAAATCTTTTATTTCGACTTTAGGGACCTTGAAACCTCGATAAATGTCAAAATTTTCAATTTGACAAAACGGACCCATTACAATAACTTCCTATGGGAAGTTAAAAATAAAGTGCACGACTGGATCATACGAACTTGATTCCATATTCACAAACTTTGTTTAAAAGTAGAACTCTAAAATTTTACCAATAAAATAATTTAGTCAAATTTAAATGCCATTTAATTAACCAAAAAAACCTTCATTTAATAATTTTTTTTGAAAATAGTTAAGGCCGTTTTATTTTAAATTAATTGTTTATACATACAATTTTTTAATTTGTAGTTTAAAAATATTTTTAATATACAGCTTACAAACGTTTTATTTTAATTTTTGATACAAAATATTGACCCGAATTTTGAAAAAAAAAATATAATCATTGCAATAATAAAAGGTTTTTCATAAGGGCGGGTAGATGTTGAAATGGAATAAAACAGGTATTAGGTATTAACAAAATTATTTTTGTATTCGAAAGGCGCATGTATGCCATTAAGTGTGGAATATGACATCATTCAAATGCCCGCCTCGGCTTCTTACGGTGGCACGGATCCGAGTGGTCCAGTTTTCAATGACTTTTCTGCATAGATCCGACTGAATTTGAGCGATGGCCTGTGTTATGTTCACCTTTAGGGCATCGGTCGATTGCGGTTTATTTGCATAGACTTGCGACTTCAAGAAACCCCACAGGAAAAAGTATAGCGGGGTCAAATCGCATGACCTTGGTGGCATCACATTCACATCACCCCTGCGAGAGATAACCTTCCCTCAATTCGTTCATGCAAAATGTGTGTTTGCTGTGTGGCACGTACCGCCGTCCTGCTGGAACCACATGTAGTTTAGGTCCATATGGTTCAATATATGGCAATAGTGCTTGTTAACACAGCCGTTCATCCAAAAATGCCCCTCATCACTAAAGATGATTTTTCGGCCGAAATTGGGGTCCTCTTCCAAACTATACGAAGCTCGGTCAGCGAACAAACGGCATTGTCTAAGGTCATGGCCTTTGAGCTCCTCTGGGTCAGTTGGATCTTGTACGGGTGTAGGCCCGAGTCCCGACGCAAAATTTGCCAAGTTGAAGTCTACAAAAGGCCGAGTTCTTGTGCACGGCGAGGAATAGACTGCCTCGGGTTCTGATGTACACTTTTACGGACCGCGGCGATATTCTCGTGTTCTCGGCCGATCTTGCGTTCCTTGAACGTACGGGTGGTGGCTGATTGTTTACTGAACTAGTTGTCTCAAATTTGGCCACCAAACGTTGAAGAGTCGACTGTGAGGGGCCACCATGTCAACCGTAAAATGGGCGCAATGCGCGCAAAGTTTGCGTTAACAAACACTCATTAATTTTGATAATAAAGTTTTATCATTTGAACGTGTGCTGTTCAATCGTGTAACTTGCCATGACATGACGATTTGGCATAAACAACTGAACAATAAACAAAAGATTTGACAGATGGCCTCAAAATCTTCCCGCGCCAATTGAAAAACCCTTTATTAAGATATTATTATTATTATATTCTACTTGAGCAGAAAATTATTAAAATCGGTTTATTAGTTCTTAAGAAAACTCAAAAAACAATATAACGGTTCTATGGGGGTTACCCTTCTAAAGCAATACAAAAACATTTTATGTTTTGAGCTCAATATTTTTTTACAAATTCAATACTGGCCATATAGTTGCTACGTGTCGAAAGTAAAAATCTAAAGAATGATTGATTGACTTTTGCAAAATTATTGATAACAATATAATACCAAAAATCTTTATAAACGACTCTAGATACTACAAAATTTCAAACATAGCTCTCAAGCCAATTATTGGTTTTAGAGATAATCCTCTTAAGCGTTAAACGCACCACAATTGCAAATATATACAATTTGTATTGCAATTACGAACATCGTTCTATATTATTTTCCCCATCACATATTAACACACCATTTCTTGAAAAGATTTAAGTCCTATAATGGCTTTTCTATTTCTTTTTGTGTAATCATTTGTCTTGAGCTATTTTCTTTTATTCTTCTTATATCTTATACTCGTAGTCGTAGACACACAATAAACGTGCCCTAAAGATGTTGTTAAATTGTTTTGTCCTTTCTTTTTTCTAAAGTAATGCCTTGAAAATTAGAAGCAAAATAATCTTAAAGCTTCCCATCATTGGCAAAAGTATAATAATTAAACTGCTTCTTTACTCGACATGTTTATTGGTCAATAAATAAAAATAAAGATATTGGAGCGTGTCCTGTGTGTCGTTTATATATGAATCCTTATAGTCTGCTGACATAATTGAATTAATCCCATTTAAGTCTAAACGACTTGAAGAAGAAAAACCATATAATAAAACCAGAATGCGATTTATGTGTCTTTTTAACTTTTATCGTTTATCAGTTTTTGGAACCTTGCAGAAGAAAGAATCAGGAACACAGAATTAATGCAGGACATCATCTGGATATTAAGGTAATATTTATTTTTGTCCGCTCATATGAAATAAAAGGAATAAGTGTTGAAATTGAAAATCACTAATAATTTGGTTTTTTTTTTATTGATTTATATTTTTTGAGAAACGAGATTATCCTTTAAAAAAAGGATATCTAAAAATACAGAGGTTCCTACAAAAGCAAACAAAACTGGGTTTCCTCATCCTGTGATGGTCGTCTCTTTGTTTTCATTTTTAAGGTTCATATTAACAAGCTCATGATTCAGCACAAAAACAAATACCAATTTTCGTCCTTTTTATTATAGAAATGAAAAGAGAAAAATCCTTTTATTTAATATTTTTCACTTCAAACAAAGGAAATCTATCTTTATTGACAAGGTGTACCATCTGGTGGTTTTGGTTATGGTGACCTTTTTTTGGATTTTTTTGGTTGTATTTTGAAATTGCGTCTGGACGAAGAAAAATAAGAAAAAAGGATTCAAGCTCATAAATCATTGTTTAATTTGTCTGGGTTACTTTCATTTTTTTTTTGTAAGGTGGAAGCACATTGACTCAAAACCAAGCTACAAAGGATTATCAAAAAAGCTCCCCAACCGACAAAAGCAGAAGTCCATCCATATCCGTTGAGGCTTTGAGGCTTTCTCAAAAGTGTCCATGGGCTAGATTGGGTTCGGGTCTGAGGGGTATTGCTTTCTCATCAAATTATGATTGATGATTGCAGGAAATTCTCTATGGTGAAAGTGTTGCCTTATAATTCATAACTTACAAAACCACATGAACAAAGCAAAAACAGGGAAAGAGATATTAAATTTGGTTTAAGGACGAATTTGCATATTTTTGATCATCGGGTAAATTTTACGCCATCACAAGGTTGGTAGGGGTAAAACGATACAATTCAATTGATTGTGGTTTGAACGATGTGATGTGTTGTTTTCGACGAATATCGTTAAAACTTTTCACATTTAAGTCTGTTTATTTATTAGGGTTCTCCTACACTATGAAACCTCAGTTATAAAAGGACCTCTATTTCTCGATTTTAAAATTATGCCAATGTTTACAGACATTTTACATTTGTGGCGTAAAAAGCTTTTTGTGTTGCATATTTCCATACCTGTATTTTTTAATTTTGTTTACTATTTTTACTCTCTCGTTATTTTTCAATTTCCGGATATCCTTTTTGCTATAACAGGAGGTATTCAACATTATACAAGCACTAGCCCTTTGAATTCGATTCACTTGTATACTCGTATAGTTAGTTGAGAGGACCACTATAATCCGAACAAAGTTCAAATTGTGTTCTCCATAAATTGATAGAAGCGGACCTCTTCGAACTTCCCAAATCCATTTAATATTTGCCCTTTTTTTGCGCCATCCAAGCCAAGCCAACATGCCCTAAGCTCGGAGGCAGGCTGTGTGTATTGTATACATCATGTGGCGGCGGCCCGGCGGTGGCGGCGGTAGGTGCGGGCGCCGCCGAGCGTCGTTTTTACTTTCCAAACTATGTATACAATATACCTACTACATACCGTTATAAGAGAGCTCAAGCGAAAAGGATCTGCCTCTATTGTGCTGCAATTTTATTTATTGCCTCAGGCTACCAGACGGCAAACAAACCATCGAATCGACCCCGAATATGCTTCAAGGACCACTCAATTCTCTCTCACTTATGTATCCTGATCCTGGGTATAGTTCCCTTCCCGGTGTATATAGACAGGGTATGTTTGTAATATACCTTAGCTACTCGTACTCTTTTGCATTGGTTACAATGGAAGTTATAGTACAAGGGGCTACAACGTAAATTGGATATTAACTGCACTTCAAAAACGGATATTTACCTTTAAATTTTCATACACATAGTGGGTGTGTGTTATAGTCTGTGTTCTGTTGTATATGGAAATGCGACAAAAGGACAAGCTTTTTGGTTTGGGTGAGCTGTAAGTGGTTGTTGTTGTTGTTTTTGAGAGAAGGCTTGAACATTGAGGGTGTTTTACATGCTAACATAGGCTTGTTTTTTTTTTTTTTGGTATCAATTTTTTGTAGAATGGTTTTATAATTTTATTGCAGCAATAATCTTTTGAAATTTTTCTGGGAATTGGTAGTTTCAATGTTAGTTTTTTGAAATTGATATCTAGGAAATATACAGGGAAATTGTGATTGTATATTTTAATTAAGTGGATTTTTAGATGATTTTTCAATCGTCAATCAAACTGTTAGTGAAATAATTTCGTAAAAAGGATGTGTTGTATCGATTGTGGATTATTGGCATAGACCTTATCTTTCAGGTGGCTTCAAAAAAGTCCAATTGTGATTAACTCTTTGAGAAATACAACGGACAGGAAATTTTTCTTGCAAAATTTGTGTTGTTTCGTTTTGTTGGAAATGTGGTTTGTGCAATGCTTAATTCCAAACATCGATGAGCTCGTTCGGATTGGGTTTTCTTCAACAATACGTGCTGCAGTACTAATGTTTTTGGTTTTTCCAAGAATACAATATTAATTTGGCCCATGAATTTTGGGCTAAAGCACCAATATTCTGCACATAGCAAACTCGTGCCAATGGCTCAGATTTTTTGGCACTTTGTACGTTAAATATTCACCATACTTGCGGGAAGTTTTAACAATTTTAAAGTGGTAAGTTTTACTTAGAAGCATTATTGATTTCGTCTCAACAGGAGGTTTTTTTATGAGACTTCAGACGATATTATCTCTACGGACTTACAGCAAACATCAAACTCTGCTGTATCGAATATGGATATATACCATCCCCCACTTGACGTTTTGACTGTTTATATTCTATTGATTTTCTGAAATTTTTAGCTACTTTCTGAACATCTATCTATACTTGTGATATTGAGAATATACAAATTTTAAATGACATTGACGTAGCAGTTACATAATTTTACAAAGTATTGGAATCATGCATAAAAGATATGGTTCCTTTGAAAATATCCAAATATTTCAGCTTTTGTCATTCATGGTATACAAAAGAGCTAAAAATGCTTCGAAACAGAGGAAAAAAATAGGCTAGGATGCGACCCACATTGATAACTTCCCATTCCGTCTGTCGATTTGTCTTGCTTAAAAGTTTGTCTATATGTATCAATTTTTACCAAATTTGCGTACTATTTGTTGTAGATTTTCTTGTTTTATGAAAAAACGGACTGTTGGATTTTTATAAAAAAAATTACTTAATATCGAAATATTTTCTGTGAAATAAAATAAGTTTGAAGTCAATATTTTAACCTTTTGAAAAGCTATTTAAGTCGAAAGTAAATTTTTACGAAGTTTTAGTATTGTTTTTTTTAGGTTTTTATTTTTTGTACTAAAACTGTCAATTCGATTTTTCTCAAAATTGTTCCTAATGTTGAAAACAATATTTCTTATAAGTTAAAATAAGTAAGAAGCCATTATCTCAAATTTTTGAAAAGATATTTGAGTCGAAATTCAATTTTTCCCAACTTTGAGTAAAGTTTTTTTTAGGTTTTTATTTTTTATAAAAAAAACTGTCAATTAGATTTTTCTCAAAATTTTATCAGATGTCAAAAAAATTATTCTTCGTTGCACAAAATTGTTTTCGAGATGAAATCATATTTTGGTCGTAAAATTTTCGAGGTGACACATTTTTTTTTCAGTTTTTTTGATTTATAAAAAAACGTTAATTGGATTTTTTTTTTCCAAAAATATACTTGTTTTGTATATAATATAAAATTTAATTCAAGTCTCAAGTCATTGGTTCATGAGATATTTAGGTTTAACCAAAATGTTCACCTTTTTTTTAACTGCTATGGTAAAAAAACCACCCACGCAATTTTCTTGAGAGTCCTTTCTGCATCTTTCTGCCTTATTATCTGTATAACAAAATTTATTTGAAGTCCATATCTCTTCTGGTTCTTGAGCTATGGACGATGAAAAAAATGTCGCGAACGTACGGACGGACGAACGTACGTACACACGCACGCACAGACATCTTTCTAAAAATCTTTTATTTCGACTCTAGGGGCCTTGAAACGTCGAGAAATGTCAAGATTTTCAATTTGACAAATCGGACCCATTACAATAACTTCCTATGGGAAGTTAAAAAAATGACAATAGGCCTTCTCAAACTGTGGAGCGTGTTCACACGAGACATATTTTATTGTAATGTCGTCTGCCATAATAAAATTAATTTAGTTTATGATAAAAAAAAATGAAAATACTTTTGAAACGCTTAATTATAGAATACTTTCTTATAATGTTTGTGGTCTAGTTAATAAGGCAATTTTAATGGATTTTTATAAATTTATCAATCAATTTGAATTTATTTTTTTGTATGAAACATTTGTTACTGAAACTTACTTTATTTAATAATAATAATTTATTAATTATGAATTAAAATGGATACCAGCTATGAGAACACAATCACGGGGAAGAGCTAGTGGGGGATGTTTATTTGGCTTCAAGAAAATTCTGAAACCATGACATGAATGCAAGAACTGGAAGCCAAGCTGGAAATGGAAACCTACAAATGAGATGAAATATGAAGCAAAGATTGATATCTCACTGCTAAGTCAAATAAATTGTGATATATCAAAGCTGTATAAAATAATCAAGGAGTCGTATCCAACTGTAGCTACCAACAGCAAAGCCCGGGAGAATTTCATAGAGCCATGGTTTGATGTAGACTGTAGAAAGGCACGGAAATGATCGTTTAGCTGGCTTAGAGCATACCAGGTATTCGAATGATGGCTACTTCAAAAATCAATATTTTTTGGCTAATATATCTTTTAAGGCAATATGTAAGCTAAAGAAGGCAGCATTCTTCGAAGCTGAATCCAAGAGATTAGCGTCTTGTAAAAGCGAAAAGGAGTTTTGGAACCTGGCAAAGCAGCTAAACGGAAAAAAGTTTTTATTCCATTTTAGTATAAGTTCTTATCAGCTGGCAGATCACTTTCAGAGTTTGTTGAATCCAACAGAAGGGAAACTTGCTTTTCAATACACTACTTCGGGTTTTAAAAATGAAACTCTTGATGCTGTAATAAGACACCAAGAAGTGATTTCAGCTGTAATGGAACTTAAAGATGGGAAAGCATGCGGACCGAATGACATACCAGCAGAATTTTATAAGTATGGCACAGCTGAGCTAATCAACCGACTGACAACTATATATAACAATGTCATGGAAACAGGAATGATACCACTAGAATTCAAGGAGTCCATCATTTTCCCGATTCATAAGAAAGGGAGCTTGGCCGAGGTGTTTTATTATAGAGGAATATCCTTTCTAAATGCTTCGTATAAAATATTCACGCTGGTTTTGCAAAAACGTTTTAATAAATGGATAGAAGACAACAAGCTCTTAAAGGAGTTTCAAGCAGGCTTAAGGACAGGTTTTTCGACGGTTGACCACATTTTTACCCTGAAAAGTATCGCAGAAACATTCCTGAATAAGGACAAGAAGCTATATACGTTCTTCGTTGACTTAAAATCTGCATTTGATATGATCGATAGACATGCGCTTATCTACAAACTGTATAGTAACGGTATGTCATGGAAGTTCGGAAGAGTTATTCATAATCTTTATGCAGTTACAATTGCTAAGGTATGGATTGGAGAAGAGTTGTCGAGAGGGTTTAAAACACAATCGGGAGCCATACAAGGGTGTATATTGAGTCCGAGTCTGTTCGCCTTGTTTATTGAAGGTCTTACAGACCTCTTACCAGGTGGCATAGACTTCGCCGGATAAATAATAAAAGCATTGCTGACATTGTTCTTTTGGTAGCATCACCTGAATCATTGCAGTTAATGATAAACCGCCTGTATCAATATTGTCAGCTTTGGAGTTTAATGTGTGAATCTTAATAAGCCAAAATTTTGATTTTTAAACGAGGAGGAGGCCGCAATTCAACAAAAAAAAAATGGTTCTATAATGGAGAGGTCATTAAAGTTGTCACGGAATTCAAATACCTTGGAGTTCACTTAAAGAAAAATTTTAGCATGGAAATTCATCTAAGAAAGAAACTAGTTAAGGCTAAAGGTGGAATTAGTGCAACTTGGAAAAGATGTTTTTCTAACAAAAGTATAGCACATAGCAGCAAGTTCAAGATATTTGAAGCGGTATCTGAGTCTGTCGTGTTTTAGGCGGCACAAACTTGGATAACGAAACAATATGAAACATTTGAGAAACTTCTCCGATACTTTATTAAGCGAATTTTTAGACTGCCATCAAAAACACCCAATTATGTTATTATGTTGGAATCAGGATTATCACATATGTTCATACCCTAACCCTAAAAATGCAAGTCGATTACATCTTGAGAGTTATGAAGATGAGCAATATATTAGGCTTCCGAAGATGGCAGTGCTTCAAGTAATACGAACCTAAACAAGTTGGTGTGATGATTGGATAAATTTGGCAAGAGAATGTGGAATGGAACTTAACCTTTTGTGTAATAATCAGGATGATTTAAAAGCTTCTTTATATCAGCTCATTTCCGCAGTGGACATAAAACAACGAGACAAATACTTAAATGATGCCACAGGATCTATATACAGGCAGCTCTACTTTCAACTAAATCACAACTTGGAAGAGAGGAATTATTTTAGGGATGATAATAGCATTGTTGAAATTTCAATGATGGTTAAATTGAAAGGTGAAGTTATGCAGCTGAATTTTATACCTCATAAAGATGACTTACCAATTATATGCTCATTGTGCAATTTAAAGGAAAGGGAGGATGTTTTACACTTTGTTGGAAGATGTCCAGTTCTTAAAGAAATAAGAAAGTTTATTTTAGTTTATTTATAATTCGTTAAATACTAACGTTAACAATTTTTAATATATACTTAAAATCTAAAAACTTAAACTAGACTGTTGAAAAATAATAATTTGCAATTTATACTTTTTATATTATCATTTGGCGAATTAATACAACAGTAAAATTTATTATAAATGTCAATTAATTGATTTAAGGGGCTATTAGTATTCAATGGTTTCTGGAGTCTTATACTTGAACGACTGATGGTGATGAAATTTGTCCGTTTATTATTCCAACAATAAAACAAAACTGCAAGTACTTCCTATCATTTGTCAAAGAAGGAAGATTTATGAGAGAAAGTCTTTGTGAATAAGGCGGTAATGTATGAATATCATGAGACCACGGAAGGGATCGTAGGCAAAAACTCAAAAATCTTTTCTGAATGGCTTCGAGTCTTGTGACGTGTACGGCGTAGTAAGGTGACCATACTGTACAAGCATATTCCAGGACTGGTCTCACAAATGAAACAAAAAGTAATTTTAAAACATATATAATCACGGCCAAATCTCTTAATGAAACCCAGAACTCTGTTTGCTTTTTTAACTATGAAATTAATATGTTCATTAAATGTTAGTTTCGAATCTAAGACAACACCCAAGTCAGAAAATACATGTAGGTAGGTACTCTACTTAAAGGACAAGAATCAAACATGTAACTAAAAACGATTGGAACTTTTTTGAGTGTAAAGCTCATGGTTTTACATTTGTCAACATTTAAAACAAGACGATTATTATTGCACCATTCCCTGAATAATATTAAGTCTTCTTGCAAGAGAAGACAGTCAGATGTAGAGTTAATTTTTTTAAAAATTTTAATGTCATCAGCATATATTAGGACAGACGAATTTTGTATGATCGAAACCAAGCCATTTATAAATAAAACAAATAGAATAGGACCATGGTGACTACCCTGGGGGACACCAGAATTCACAACAAATGAACTTGAACACTCATTACTAAATTTAACACTATAACGTCTATCTTGCAAATATGAGGAGATCCAGTTTATGAAACAGTCGTTAAAACCTTGCTGTGATAGTTTTAAAAGTAATGTTTTATGACACAATTTATCAAAGGCCTTGCTGAAATCAGTAAAGATACAATCTACGTTTTTCAAAAACATCTAAACAAAAGGACGTAAAGTTAAACAGATTAGTAACAGTTGAACGCTTTTTAACAAAACCATGGTGGTTATCACAGATAATTGAACTACAATGAAAAGAAAGGACGCTACATTCGATTGACTCAAACAGTTTAGGTATCACAGATAGTTTTGCAATAGGTCGGTAGTTCATTATTTCGTTTTTAGGACCTTTTTTGTGTACTGGTATTATGAAGGAGCTCTTCCAGATAAAAAGAACCAGCGAGTTACTTAAAGACATGTTAAAAAGAACACATACAAAAAAGAATGCTTTTGGTAGCGAAATACTGACGCAAAATCAAGTTATACTCTTGCTTAAAAATATGGGAGTTAAAAAATTATATCAATTCTGCAGGCTAGCTCTTCTCTATAGAACCAGAATTATAAATGAAAGTTTTTAAATATATTATTGAGCTATGTTATCTTTTTTATGATTTGTCAACTAGGCAGACGGCAGTAAAACCATGCTTTTTGTTTTTGTTTGTAAACTTTATAAAAAAATTGTAATCAACGTTATCAAAATAAAAACCAATCAATCTAAACATCTTAAATCTAATCTATGCGTATTTTATTAAAAATATATATTTTTATTTTTAACTTCCCATAGGAAGTTATTGTAATGGGTCCGATTTGCCATATTGAAAATTTTGACATTTCTCGACGTTTTAAGGTCCCTAGAGTCGAAATAAAAGATTTTTATAAAGATGTCTGTACGTCCGTACGTCTGTACGTTACGTTTTTTTCGTCTTCCATAGCTCAAGAACCAGAAGAGATATGGACTTCAAATAAATTTTGTTATACAGATAATAAGGCAGAAAGATGCAGAAAGGACTCTCAAGAAAATTGCGTGGGTGGTTTTTTTACCATAGCAGTTAACAAAAAGGTGAAAATTTTGGTTAAACCTAAATATCTCAAGAACTAATGACGCTAGACTTGAATTGTAACGTGATACAAAACAAATATATTTTTGGAAAAAAATCCAATTAACGGTTTTTTATAAATCAAAACAACTGAAAAAAATATTTGTCACCTCGAAAATTTTACGACTAAAATATGATTTCATCTCCAAAACAATAATGTGCAACGAAAAATAATGTTTTTGACATCTGATAAAATTTTAAGAAAAATATAATTGACAGTTTTTTTATAAAAAATAAAAACCTAAAAACAACATTACTCAGTTAAAAATTGATTTTCGACTTAAATATCTTTTCAAAAATTTGAGATAATGGCTTCTTACTAATTTTAACTTATAAGAAATATTGTTTTCAACATTAGGAAAAATTTTGAGAAAAATCGAATTGACAGTTTTTGTACAAAAAATAAAAACCTAAAAAAAAACAATACTAAAACTTCGTAAAAATTTACTTTCGACTTAAATAGCTTTTCAAAAGGTTAAAATATTGACTTCAAACTTATTTTATTTCACAGAAAATATTTCGATATTAAGTAATTTTTTTTATAAAAATCCAACAGTCCGTTTTTTCATAAAACAAGAAAATCTACAAAAAATAGTACGCAAATTTGGTAAAAATTGATACATATAGACAAACTTTTAAGCAAGACAAATCGACAGACGGGATGGGAAGTTATCAGTGTGGGTCGCAACCCAACCTATTTTCATTTTTCATTATGTTTCCACTATCGCTATTTCGATCTTTAAGAGCTGTCAAATCATAAGTGTCACCAGCCAGCTGCTCGAGCATCAACAAACCATCCTCTGCATCCGAAATTAATTTGCATATATTAATACGCATAGCGAATAATAATTTAACATATTATTATTAATAAACACTGTTTGCCATAAGGCCTTGCTTCTACACGATTGTAATGTTAATTGCCTCAACCGTTCTTAACTTTACTTTAACAGTCTATGCTTTAGTAAAATAGCCAACTGCATTTTTCCCCTTAAACAGTTCAATCTTCATACTCACGCTTCTAGAAATTCCATTCAGTTAATCCTTGAACGTGCTGTCAAGTACAGAGATTCGTTTTTTAGCCGTACTTGCCTAATGTAGAATTTTTTATCACATTATAGGTCCGTTCGCGTACGTTCTGCACTAAAATTCGTAAAAATAAATATTTTAAAGAGTGGGGGTAAAATTCTCTCACCAACAACAAAAAAAAAAAAAACTACAAAAAAGTAAGCGAACGGGAAAACAACAAATTTTTCACACAATATTACTGTCTTGTTGCTGTTCTTTGAAAATTTGTTTTTAAATTTTATAACTGACAGCAAAAGCGAGCAATTTATTTAATTTATTTGAATTTCTATCAAATTTGACAATTTTCACAAATCAGCCCAAAGAAATTTCTTGGGCTAAAATTCGTAGGTTGGGGAAATATTTTACTCTCTCGTGAGCGCTCTCTTTTACGAAAAACTACGAAATTTTTGATTACGCGAACAGGATTTGGTTAAATTTCGTATTTTTTAGTAAAATTGGACTGTTTTAGGAGGGTACGCGAACGGACCTTATGTCTTTCCCAATCATTGATTTAAAAACTACTAAAAACTTCTTCAGTGCGCGCTTATTATAAAGAATTATTTATTGAATTCATTTATTATTTTATTAAAATTCTTGGTTAGACTTATTAAAAGAAAGCTCATTCGTAATTCAGCAAAAATTATTAAAAAACATTAAAAGAACATAAAATCATATATTTCCAAGTTCACCGAAATACAAAACCCTTATCCTATTTCTTTACAATTTTGAGCAATAAAAAATCACTTCGGCGGTATATGTAGCATATTTTCCTATACCTTAACTACAAAGCTTTAAAAATAGCTCTGAAAATTATGACAAACGAATACAATAAATCACCATCTTGTTTATAGATATTCCCTACATTTCCTTTTCGCACAATCCATATTTTGCCCTAAGGACATGCCAAATTTTATTTACAAGCATCTGCATATTACAAGCAATAGATTTATGACCAAATAAGCCACCTAAAGTATCGGAAACGCACATAGAGGCGGTGTATATCGATAATAATAACAATAATCGGTTCTAACTCGCTCTCTGACTTTTTCAACATTATATAGGTAAAGCACTCTTGAAAGATCGGTAGCCTGAGGCAATCAATTTATGCTGATTGCTTATTTGTAAAGGGAACATGTAATTGGATAAAGCCAGCGTGTGCATTCGTAGGTGGATTATGATCAAAAACCTATCATTTTATCGTTGCTTGGCTTAAGGTAAGGTAGGTATACTTGGTTGGGTTATATGGCTTCAGATTTCACGCAGTGATCGACCTGATACGGCGCGCGGTGGTGGTGAAGCTATCAGCCGATTGAAAATTGACTCATGATTTGTTGGCCTTTCATGTGAGAGAAATATCCAGCTGTGTGCTATTTGGATCCGAACTTAAACGAAAAGAAATTCCCATGTGAATCACAATCTCAAAAATCACATAGGTACGTCCTCATAATAATAAAAGGCAAGAGGGTACAAGTTTATACACACGAAATCACTGAAGCTGAAAATT
This sequence comes from Eupeodes latifasciatus, assembly GCA_920104205.1. Classification (NCBI taxonomy): domain Eukaryota; kingdom Metazoa; phylum Arthropoda; class Insecta; order Diptera; family Syrphidae; genus Eupeodes; species Eupeodes latifasciatus. The sequence continues at coordinate 69,198,305 of OV049924.1, read as the reverse complement.
ACGGAATAAATAAACAAAAACCCAATCAAAGCTTGATGGGGCATAATTTTAAATTCAAAATTCGAAAAAGGACATATTTTATTCAAGGATGTACATGGTTCACTTTATATACAGATGGAGAGGATACACACTACACAGGCTCTTACCCAATATACTCGTACTCTGCTCTGCTGATGATGATGATGAGAAAGCCTGTGCATAAGAAATTAGTCATCTCTGGGGGCGGGTTTCAATTAGGAATGTTTTGCATAAGTTTTCAATCATTCTCCATGTTTTGCGAGCTAAATTTTTGGCCTACCTACTCATTTAAGATCCCGGTTTCAGTCCTTAGTTCCCAGCATAACGAATAACGATGACGATGAAGACACGGACACACAAGCACAAGCACGGGGCCGATACTTCTCAAGATATTCCTTGTCGCCGTTGTCGTAGTCTTCGTAGTCGTCGTCGTATGGTTGTTGTTCTCGTTGGCTGTTGTATATGTTGTATACGAGTACCACCGGAGCAATCGACATTAATATGCCAAGCACGCTCGCAGAATTAACTTCAATTTCAGTTAAACCCTAATAACAGTATGCCATCGCACAAGTGGTGTCTTCTGTTTTTTGGGGCTTGGAACGGGAGTCGGACGGAACTTCGGAACTTGGGGTTCGGGTGCGGATGCGGGATTTGGGATTAGATCGTGGGTCCGCTCTCTCATGACATAACATGGGGTGTGTTTCGCTTCGCATCCTGCGCCATGCTAATGGCTTGTTGTAGTCAATTAATATTCTCCATCTACATTGCATACTAATGAGGGCAGTATGCTGAGTGTATGTATATAGCCCAAGAGTGAAGTGCTTTGACTTTGACCATGGTTCTTAAAAGGATTCTAAACTGACAGAATTAAAATTTAATTGAAAATTTTGAATTCGTTTTGTTTGTTTTTTTTTTTTTCTTTTCACCTCGATATGGGCCGACCAAAAAAAACCCGACGTTTTAGGGGTCAAAGAGAATTTCGATGAAGATAAATAGAAAAAGGTTACCTTCATAAGCCGATAGAAATCAATTACCCACAAAAAAGGCTTAAACCATGAATCTCCTCTCTCTCTATTTTGGCTCCGTTCATGAAGCGACGACAACGATGGCAGCTATAACACGGTTGGCGGTCATGTCCTTTAAATCCATTGGCACGAAAACTAATATCAAACACCTGTACGTGGCGGTTGCATGCGGTAAAAGGCCGCTCAAAGTACAAACACAAGCCGAAACCAAAAAGAACATCAACCCGAAAGTCCCCTCTCTGTTAAATGAAAATTTCCTCCTCAACAAATTAAACATCCTGCCAAAGGCATAACAAACACAGGAACATGCATTTCACATTCGGATCGAACCAAACAGAACAGAAAAAAGGAAAAGGAGAGATGGCAAGAGGATGAGGCCGCAGGAAGGCAAAAGAGAGTAAGAGTTTTAACTAGGATTTAGGTAAATAAACCACACACCGACACACACCGGGCCTGAAAAGCAAACTATGTGAACCTCTATTATATCCTTCCTCAGCTCACCTGTAAATTACAGAACGAAACCAGGACACATACCGTCAGTCAGTCGATTGCGATTGGGATTGGGTTAGTTTGCACTTCGGGCATTTTGAAGTTCGATATAAACGTTGTGTGGTGCGATAGGCAGAAACAGCAGCATCAGGAGCAGAACCAGCAGAGGTAAGATTTTGCAGTTTATTGGAATTGCAATTGCTGCTTCTGCTCTGCTACTTCTCCTTCTCCACTGTTGTTTGTGGCTCTGATCGAAATGGGAAGTGGATGTTTGAATAGAGTTTGGTAGCCGCCACTGGTGTCACTATTGCTGCGCTACACCGCACCGAACCGCACCGTCAGCACTGTACCGCACAATTCAGTCAGTCAGAGCTCAAAGACATATTGTTTGCGTTCGTATACACATATCCGAGTTACAACGAATGTGATAGTTTCGATTCGTTTCGATTCGACTTGAACAAGAATTTGATTTGAGTAGGTATGTTTGCTAAGAGTGTCATTACTGTTATAGGGATATTGGGGTTCTGTACCAGCCATACAAACTGACTTATAAGAACGAACTCCGTTATGGATTGATTCTGAATGCAATTTCTATTAGCAAGAACTTACCAAAAATGTTGACTTAGCATTCAAACGATTTTGAAAACGGTCGGAGAAGGTTCCTAAAAATCCATCAATTTTTACCTGGAAAAGTTTCCTAAACAATTTTTTAAATATCAGTTATTGCTGAAAAAAAGAATCAAAAAATCTCTCTCACAAATGAGTTCTTCTTCGCAGAGAAATGTTAACATTATGTGCTTTGTTTTTGAAGTTTTAAAAAATGTGTTCTTTAGCCTTTATTACATTTTGAATTAATTTATGCACTGCCGCTTTTTATGTGTTGAAATCTAAGTTTCGAAATGGGGGAAATATCGATTAAAAATGAGTGCTCTTCAGATAGGAAGGACTTTAACAAAATATAAGCTGGTGTTTTTCTTTTTTAGGTTATAGGCATTTAAGCAATCTGAAAAAAGTGAACACATTGGGTAATAGTAAATTTCTTACGAAAAGATAGCGCTATCGATCTCAATTAAACTTTATTCTACTTTCTTTAACGTTATATAAAATTGGTATATAAATAAAACCCAATCCAAACTCAAATTTCTAACACAAAAAACAAACAAATAAAATTTGTTTAGATCTTAAATTTTAAGAACAATGAATAGTTTAACCTTTCATAACGAGAAAAGGACGTTTTTTTACATTAGAACATTTTTGTTTAATAAATTTTATGTAAATTTGTAATGGCTACAAATAGGAACTCTTAGCAAGGTAGTGAAGTTCAAGAAAGTGGGTCCAGTGATTCCGTCGGTCAGTCAGTCTTCTGTTCGGTTCTCTGTGAAAGTGGTATGTAGTTTTAGGTTGATATCAAGTAAGCACTACACATTTTAAAATTGTGAAAACAAAGTACATTATAAGTTGTGGATAGAAAAAAATTGCAAAAATTTTGTTTACTTAGATTTTGTTCATAAAGGGGGTATTGACATGGTGAGGCCAGGCATAAAATAATGATATTAAATGTAACGATGCAATTCATTTTTTCTTTAAAATTAGTTAATACCACTAATTGCATCGTTACATCATTTTCTCAAAAAAGTTTAGAAAGTTATTGTAATCGGTCCGATTTTTCGAATTGAAAAAGTTGACACTTCTTGACGTTTTAAGGTTCTAGAGTTAAAATAAAATATTTTTAGAGGAAAGTTCGTCCATATCTCAAGAACCGGTAGAGATATCGACTTCAAATAAATTTTGTTATACAGATAATAATGCAGAAAGAACTTTCAAAAAAAATGGAGAGGGTGTTTTTTTTACCATAGCAATTTAAAAAAATCGAACATTTAATAACCCAAAATATCTCACGAACCAATAATGTTAGAGACTTTAATTAAATTTAACATTTTGTAATGTGACGTGACTGAACTGAACAAAAACAACTGTCACCTTGAACATTTTACGATCAAAAACTGATTTTGTCTCCAAAATAATTCAATGCAACATTTTTGACATCTGGACAAAATTTGATAAACATCGAATTGACACCTTTTTTTGCAAAAAATAAAAACCTAAACAAAAATATTACTAAAAGTTAGTAAAAATTGATTTTCGACTCAAATATGTTTAAAAAATTTGAGATGGTGGCTTCAAATTAATTTCATCTTATAAAAATAAAAAAAATATAGTTTTCAACATTCAGTAATATTTATGGAAACATCGAATTGACAGTTGTTTTTACAAAAATAAAAACGCATAAAAAAAAATACTAAGCGTATTAAAAATAGATTAAAAACTAAAATACATATCTTTTTAACCCTTAGCCGACACACTTTTTGCGCCAATCATAGCCGGCACACTGGGACGTTTTTGACCCCAGTCACTTAATCGTTTATTGTAAGTAAACTAAGGTATTTTTCATCGTGAAAAAATTCACAGTTGTACATTAACTACCTTTTCCTTTTTGAAACAGTATGAGTGCGATGCCAACATTTTTCAATTTAATTTGTCAAAAAAAATTAAATATTTAAAAAACTACGAAAAATGACCAGTTTTACTAAAAAACTCATAACTTTTTCAATTTTGTTAATTGGACGCTCAAATTTCAGCAGTATTTTGTCGAAACATATACCTTTATGCAAAAAGTTACACTGATAGTGCCCGCTGAAAAAAAGGTATTTATTTTGAAGAATGAATGTCAGAATTTCAGTCATTTTTCAATAGTGCATTTTTTCATTACAAACCTCATTTAATACTGAAAATTCACAAAAAAAAATCAAGGAATGAAGAAAAATAATCAAGTTAATCGTCAACACACTTTATTAGAACTTTGCCGATAAAAATATTATTCATTACATCCCACAACATTAAACGATGATCATCACAAATGGGGCGCTCACAACTTGCGCAACCTTCATTTGTTTTTTATCTGTTTTTCGCGAACAGACTGCACATCTCATTCTTTTCGGCAATTTCACCCGTGCATAGTTGTCTTCCTTGTGAACGTCGTCGAGGCCCAGAATCCCGGCAATGCCGACTTTTAAGTCACTTCGCAAAGTGGCCGTACCGTATTTTTTCAGTAGATACGGTTTCATCAGGTACAACGATAATTTTTCGAGGCAATTTATTGCAGTACACTTATCTTTAGAATTGTTAGCTTTGAATTTGCACTTCATAAGAACTCGTGAGTTCACTGCAGCCTGGTCAAGCATACCGTAAAAAAATCGCATTGGCCAGCGATTCGTCCTTCTAGTCACCGAATACGAATGGCATAACTGGTCGAAAGTATCGGTTCCTCCTTTAGTTTCATTATAATGATGGATTATTTTAGGCTTGCCATCTTCAATCTCTGTTGTGTGCATGTACGAAGACAGTAGAAGTACTATTTTATTTTTTTTTTGCGTAAAACTTACAAGCGTAAGATTATCTGTATGGCAGAATTTGGAGTCTGGCGGTGACTTGGAAGAAACTTTCATTTCAGCTGGAATTTCTCTCTTATTTTTTCTCAACGTTGCAGTAATTGTCAGATTGTACGGTACAAGCAGCATACGCTGCAGTAGAGGTATACACATAAACCAATTGTCACATGTTACTGTACGATGAGAGTCATGTATTGGTGCAGTAACGACGCCGAAAAAATACTCGTGAATCTTTTCTTCTCGAATTACAGCAGATCCCTTGCCTAAATAGGGCACTCCGTAAATCTGAAATAAATTAGATTGATAAAAATCTGCTACATGTATTTCACAAAACGAAGACAAAATATGAAAGAATATTTACCAAATACGAAGTTTCTGCATCGTTTAGCGTAACGATTTTCAATCCATATTTGTCTGGCTTATCTTTCATGTACATGCGAAACACGCATCTACCTCTATAACTCAGTAACTGTTCGTCAACAGTGCATTTGTTGCTCGGCGTATAATACTGCTGACAGTTTTTCATAAAAATATCCCAGATCTGACGAACAGCAGAAAATCTATCATTCTCGTCTCTCAACTTCTTGTCGTCAAAACGCAAACAAGATCCTAGAAATGTAAATTTATGTCTCGGAAAAACACATCTGTATAGTGTGATGCCATTTTTTTTATCCCAAAGTCTATCATTATCTACATCTGCAGATTTCCAAAGTCCTTGGTAGTATAAGACGCCAATGTATGCTCGAATTTCATCTCTATCAGTCAAATGATGGTAGCTTTCTGCTTTGTCTGCGGCAACGAGTTCCAGGCAAAGTTCCTCAATTTTCGTATTCGTATGCTGTACAATGATATCTATCATCTCATCGTTGAAAAGTATTTCCCAAAACTTTTCAATGGAATCTAGATTTTTGGCGTCACCATTTGGTCCAGGCACGTACACAGGTGCAACGTCGCTTACTCGATCTGCAAAAATAAATTGAATTTTCAAACTACGCTCCATTTTTTCCTCTCCGGCATGCGCATGCCCGTCGGCATTGATACACGCCGTGTTCGTCGTCGCCGAGTGTCGATCATTACCGGCTGTGTTCGTGAAATCTTTTCTCTGTGTTCATGCACCGTCCCCTTTCCCCTCTACTCGCACCATCACGCTTTCTCTTTTACAAACTCTCGCTCGCTTGCCCGCTCTTTTTTTCACTTGTATTTTCCCGCTACCAGCACCATCCTTCTTTCCAATCTTCTCTACTATGCCTATTATATCTCTATATATCTATAGTACTAACCTGACCGAACGCTCAGGAGCTCTTGCCTTCCATTTGAAGCCATTTTTTCCTTTCAAGGTAGAGCTCGGCCGTCCCCGGGCGCGTGACTCCAAGAGACGCTTGTCCAAAGTGGCGTTTTCCGCGTCCACATCCGATTTTGAGGATGACGCATCCGTAGCCTCGGAACACTCGGCATCATACTTAGAATCTCCTGCACTTTCACTCCCTTTGCTCTCTTGATCCTGCTCGTCCTCGGCAGGAACTTGCTGTGTTTCATCCAGGAGCTCTTGCCGAAACGTGCGACGTCGAAGATTGTAGGCCATCTTACGTGTTTTAATAACTATTAGTTTGTGAAAATAAAATTCACACTTTCAAAACATAGTGTACTCACCTTATTCGACGATTTATAGCACAAAAACACGTGAAATAAAAATTCGAAAATAAAATCAATTTCAACTTTAGCCGGCACACTGGGGTCGTTAACGGCACCACTCCAATTCACTTGAGTGTGACGAACAGACCCACGCACTTGACTCACCAAAAACTGTGCGAAGCGAAAGAGCAACTCTATAACTACAACTAGATGGCACTACGGGCCCAGTTTCCGAACATTAAGGGGCGGGAAATTTGAAAGGTATAAGGCCCGGTCACAAACGACCCCAGTGTGCCGTTTAAGGGGAATTAGAGATATTGGCCACAAATTAATTTCATCTTATAAAAAATATAGTTTTCGACATTCAGTTAATTTTTTTATAAAAATGCAACAGTCAGTTTTTTCATAAAAATTAAAACCTACAGAAAATAGTGCGAAAAATTGGTAAAAATTGATATTCGATTTTCGATATCTCGTGAATAAATAAAGGTAAAGTATTCAAAATGATTTCATTCTGTACTTAATTGTGTTGTTAACGAAATATATTGTTCTTAGAAAACCCCAATCTGTTTTTGTTTATAATAAGAAATAAAATTTTTCAAATAATGCTAAAATTGGGAAAAATTGTTTTTCGACTAAAGATCTCATTAACAAAAATTGATTTTGAAGTCAAACTATTTCATCATATGAAAAATATTGTTGGTTATGATTATCTTGTTAAAGTCTTAGACGAGTCAAATCGATAGACCAATCCCACTTATCAGTGTGGGTAGCATGCCAGCCTCTTTTTTTTTTTCAATTAAGACTTCATTTATATATTTTTATGAAATATGTCATACCTTATGACACGTTAATTTTGTTGTTTGTAAAATATGGATTATTTTGAAAACAATACCTTTGACAATTAAATATTTCTAATGAAACTGGTCTTTTTTCCAGTATGACACAAATGTGATGAATGGGATTTATGTCCTGACTTATCGTAAGCCAAGGAAATGCCGCTTTCTACTTGAACAAAAACCTGGTTACGTATCTGGGAACAGTGGTAAAGCCACATATTCCTCAGAATGTTTATGATAAGTATACGTTGATCTCTCCACGATTCGTTGCTTAATTTTTCGCAAATGGAAATTCCTCCGCTAATCTTGATTTTTGATTTAAATTTTTCTAAAAAATTACCAAAATAATAACAAACAGAAAATATGACTGCACCACTTTTTTGAGGAGCTCAGTGTATATTCATATTGCATTAAAAATTTAAGCTAGTATTAATTTCACGATCCTTTTAAATATTAATTTCAAAAAACTACTTCAATAACAGAGAAAAATCAGTAAGTTTGTGAGTGTGACCGCGAAAATATTAAGACAAATATTTTTGATATCTTCCAAAGTAAAGGGTTTTTTCTTAAGGGTAGATGTCGTCAAAGTCAATCGCGGTGTTGGCTGTGTGGCACGTTACGCCTTCCTGTTGGAACCACATGTCGTCTAGGTCCATATGGTTCAACTTGGTCCATAAGAAATTAGTTATCATCGTTATGTAGCGCTCGCTGTTGACGGTGACTGCTTCACTAAAGTCTTTGTCAAAAACGTACGGACCAATTACGCCACCACCGGCCCAAAATCCACACCAAACGGTAACCTGGTGAACCTCGCGTGGGTTGGTGTCGTCCCATATATGGCAATTTTGCTTGTTAACACAGCCATTCATCCAAAAATGCGCCTCGTGACTAAAGATGATTTTTCGGACAAAATTGGGGTCCTCTTCCAAACATTCGAAGCCCAGCCAGCGAACAAACGGCGTTGTCTTTGGTCATGAACTTTGAGCTCCTGGGTCAGTTGTATCTTGTACGGGTATAGGCCCAATTCGCGACGCAAAATTCGCCAAGTTTAAGTCTGCGAAAGGCCGAGTTCTTGTGCACGGCGAGGAATAGACTGCCTCGGGTTCTGCTGTACACTTTCACGGACCGCGGCGATGGTCTCGGTCTAACTTACGGGTGTTGTCTGATTGTTTACTGAATCTTTCGTCTCAAATTTGGCCATTAAACGTTGAAGAGTCTACTGTGAAGGGCCACCACGTCTACCGTAAAATGGGCGCAATGCGCGCAACGTTTGCGTTAACAAGCACTCATTTTGATAATAAAGTTTTATCATTTGAACGTGCTGTTCAATCGTGTGACTTGCCATGATGATTTGGCATAGAAAACCGAATAATAAACAAAAGATTTGACAGATGTCACCAAAAGAAAATGGTCGCCACGTTCGCCAAAATCTACCCGTGTCAATTGAAAAACTCTTTGTAAAAAATCGTTCTATGATACTTTAAATTCGTCGTAAATATAAAAATGTAACCAAAAACTTTATGCTGACATTTAAAACAATCCAATTTATTACTATTCACACCAAAGTTAAGAAAAAATACAAGCTTGCATTATTTTGTTTATTCCTAATGAATTTTCACTTAGTAATCTAGCACCTTTAATAATGCTATGTGACATCAGTCACAAATAAAACGTCACCAACCTAGTTCAAAAAGACTTACTTTTAGAATTGCTTTTAAGGCCACCCAGATATGTATTCATACAATTTTATAAAATTCAAATATATCTTTATTCAAGTTAATTTTTCAATTCAAAACTTTTCTTAAATTTAAATCAAAATTCAAGGTCTAGACTTAATTCTGAAAAGAATTGAACCTTTAAGTACCCAACAAACAAACAAAAAGTTATCCACTTTAAGTTATTGGATACAAATAAATTTACATTTCATAACATTGTTTTTTAAATTTCCTCAGCAATTCAAATTATTATATTATATTTTCTTGAAATAAAATCCCATTTATATGTTTAGGTACTTCTTCCCGTTTTTATTTTGTTGCTGTTGTCGTTATATTTCATATAAATAAATTACAATAAAAGTCAACAAATCCAAAACTGAAAATGTGATTTGATATAAAATATTATTCTTTTCCTGCCCAACAAAAAAAAAATAATAGAAGAAATTTAAGACAAATAAAATGCCTCAAGCTTCAAAAGACAAGCATGAAAAAGCTAAAGCAAATATTATACCAAAATCTAAAATAATATAATGTACAAAATTCTAACAAAACTTTTGAAAACCAAACCAACAGTGACCAAGAACAAAAGAGAAAAAGAGGACTCATCATAACAACGCTAAAGGAACAAAAACAAACTTTTTCGTCCTTTGTCTTCTTATACTCTATAGTCTATACTATATTATGTTGCTACCTATGTATGTATATTGTGTCAGTATTGTGGTTATGGTTTGGTCATCATCTTTTATTATAACACATTAGTGGCTTAAGATTTGCATAAAGAAAATGAATGACCCCATTTTTTCTTGGTTGAGGCTTCTGTACTTCTTTTTGTTTCATACTGATGTTGGTGTTCTGCTCCTTTTTGTATCTTTGACAATAAGACAAGGAATACACTACATATATTAATGATGATGTTGGACAAAAGTTTGGTTTTTTGTCTTAAGGACTTTGTATTGGTTATGTTTTTGAGGGTTTGTTTTGAAATTTGAGTGGAAATTGAAAACAATGTCTTTTTGATTTAATGAATGTATTCTTAAAAAAAAGAAACATATAAAGTCCAATAAAAGACTCACAAAATTGCCCATCAGTTAAGTCTTAAGAACTTTCGAAGTCACTTTAAGTAGGTTTTTTTTGTACGTAGGGTATTTCATGAAGCCTAAGGGCTGTGTAGTGTGTGTGTTAGATATCAACACAATTTTACATACATTTGAAAAGCCTGTAGATGAAATGCCCACTGCGACTTCCCTGGGTGATGCATATTCAAAGTGTCCCATTTACCGTGAATTTTAAAGAAAAGGTGTGAATTTGGTCGTTGGTGGCTTATTAATATAGAATTGACAATTTCCAAAACCCCTTTCGAAAAATCTACGAGAGTTACTTTTGCACAATTTCCAAAGTTGCAAGAGCTGTGAGGTCGTTGCACCTTCTTGTTAGAAGCAATTTTTATTGATGTCCATATTATTCAATGCAAGCCAAAAGAAGTTAGTTATCATCTTTAAAAATATACGAGTATATCGTAATAAAATATGGACTAAAGAATAATGCTAAGCCGCAATATTCTGATCCATAGGATGTATTAGACAATTTTGAAGTCTCATGCCAAGATTGAACATTTTCTTTATTGACACACCAATTTTTCGAGAAATTGGCCTCATCGCTGAAGATAATTTATTTTCCAATAGAAATCGGGGACTATTGTGAATTGCTATAGAGCACATTTAGCAAACGCATTTTTATAAGGTTGAAGGTCACCAGCATTAAATTCACCGAGTTGAGCGACGTGAAATCGATTTTATCGGATTCTCCTGCACGATCTCACAGACAGCTGTGAAGTTTTTGACAGATCAGGCGTTTCGTCGAGGTACGAGTTTTGATTTATCATTTACTGAATTAATGCTGCAAAGTAGGGAAAATGACAGCCATGACTGCTATAAACTGTCAAAGTTCAGAAGTTCTTATTGAAAAATCGTTTGTGTTAACCAAAAAAGCCGTATAATTATAAATTTCTATAATAACAACTTTAATATCGTTCAAGTGGCTTCATTCGCTGGTTTCGTAGCATAAGGCATTCTGTACACTCCTGTTTTTCAAGACCTCATTGTTGGTTTTAGACTTAATTCAACCGATTGCTAATATGATATTGGTTATAAGTGCTTGAATCTTTTCCAAAGTATTGGTATAGCATCGATTCTTCACATTACTTACTAAGTTATATATTTAGGTCCTCAGACCTGTTAAGTCCGTTGGGAACCCCTTAAGGGGCATAGGGCCTACGCGCCATCGTGTGCGGTTTCCGGAGATGTGTTTCAGCTCTCTCCAACTCTTGCCTAGTAAAGCTGGATTCACAGATTCGACATTTGTGCGAAACAGTCGTAGCTTTGTTCTTAAGCTAATAGAGTTGTTCCTCCCAATTTTAGACAGCATACCGAACTGCGTTTTTGCTTTGCCGATGCGGCAGATTACGTCTTGTGCGGTTCCACCTTCGATGGAGACGATACTTCCAAGGTATTGAAAGCTCTCCACTTTTCCACCGGCTGCTAGGAAATATTTATTTAAGGGGATGGTCGGGTTTCGAGGCTGATCTTTTTCGTTTTGCCGGAATTAATTTTCAGCCCACGACTTCTGCTTCACTCTCCACACTTGTTGTCATTTGATGGAGATCCATGATCCTATGAGATAGTAAGCAAGCATCGTCCGCGTAATCCAAGTCTACGTCCGCGTAGTCAAAGTCCATTGGATCCCTCCGCCACCTGATAAAGCTGCGCGCAGTACATCGCTTATCACCAACAAAAACAATATTGGCGAAAGAATACAGCCCTGTCTGACTCCGCTACGGATTTCAAAATCCTCTGATAACCTATTATCGTGCAGAACACACTTGGACACTTGGATCCATCATATGTTGCCTTTATAATAGCAATTAGTTTTTCTGGAATGCCTCTCCTCCGTAAAGCTAACCAGATGTACTTCCTGTTGACGCTATCAAAGGCCTTCTCGAAGTCGATGAACAGCAGATGTAGTGGTGTTCGATATTTAACGCACTGCTTAATAATGATCCGCAGGGTGTAGATGTTCGGCATCGAGTCAGAGAGAAAAAACTAATCGAGAGAGCCAAATTTTCTCGTCTCCGTCCCTTCGAAATCTCTTACTCTCATTTTTTATAGCGTGTTGAATTCGTATCGGTGTATACATGTTTTCACCTTGGAGAAGAGTACACAAAAAAAACATCAGTTCCGGGAAATGCGATATTTCTCATTTTTGTTTATTGATATCCAAGAAGGCTATGTTTTTTAAAGTCTCATTATAATATTTGTAATTCTCATGAATTTCCTTCTTTAATTTTACCAACATCTTGTCGTTTTTATATCTACAAAAATACTCCTATAATTCAAATTAATTCTAGCAAAACATTTTTGTTTGTCAATAAATAACGGAAGAAGTTATACCGGTAGTTCGTGGTGAATTTGTTTTTCTCTTCTTTTTCTCTAAGTTACAGATAGATGGCAGGAACAACCAAAACAAGAAAGGATGTGTGCAGAAAGTGTTTAACAAGGTTAAGGCTTTTTAGATTAGACTTTATTTGTATACATGAACGAGTACATGTTTTTTATAAATGAATGTTATGTTTATTTCAATAGAAATACCTTAACTATTAACTTAACTACTGTATTATCTAAAATATACTGCATTGAATTATTTTACATTGAATTATAAAAGGCGGAAATAATAAAGTTCTACAGTTTACCAGGAATATTTATATAAAATATCCATATCTTCTGCAATTGCGGTATCAATCGATATTTTCTGGAACTTAGTGTTAACGTAAAATTTATCTGTCATAAATTAATTTTTCAGCTTTTTTATACACCAAAAAAATTAATTATGAAATTTGGCTGCGATAATAATTACTTGAACACAGCGTTTTCTATGTTTATAGTTATTCAGGTTTAGCCCTTAACTTTGATTTGCATTTATTTATGAATAGCTTAAAAAGTTTAGCAAACATCTATGAATAAGCCACAATGCACTTTCAAAAAAAACTGTACTTAGAACTTTCCCTCACAGATTTTTCCTTGTCGGTATATAACTGAAAGATAAGATATAAATAGTTAGAACTGGAAAACTTATAAAAATGATGCATAAGACTTAAATTTTGGTTGAAAAACAAATTTGTATACAAATATTTTTACATTTGTACAAAAGTACTTTTCGGCTTATGTAGTTAAGCCTTTAAAAGCAACACACTAGCTTAGTGGAAAGCTGTAAGAATAGCTTATCATTTATTCACAAATCTTATGCAATGAAAATTGGCAACAGAAGTAACAAGTTGACGGTCTTTTTATTTAGTGTCTACTTAAATCACTTATTTTCAGCATTTTGGAAATGTCGTGAGTAATGTAAAAAAATAAACAACGAGTACACACAAATAAAATAGGAATGGAAAAAAGAGATGAGTATATAAAAATGTTTTCAATGTTTCCATGTTTACATTCTGTAACTCTCGTTTTCAATGTTCCTGCAACTCTCGCATCGACAAAATTAAGTCGATAAACTCAGAAAATTGAAACAAATCTGTAGGTCTGAGCGAAAATTAAACGCATAAACGCAGCTAATAATACAAATAATAGCTGTAGTGCTTTCAGAGTTTTATGTTTGTATGTCCTATATTCTCATTGGACTGTTGCACCACCCAATTTATTTTACTTACTTAATGATTAAAACTGGCTTCAAATAACTAACTAATATTTATCTAAATGCGTACTTTAGAATTGTTTCTAAATCTTCATTGTTCTGGCACCTAACAAGAGTAATTAGTTTCACTTCATTTTCGAATGATACATATTACTCCCAAACGAACACAATGAGAGTACCAAAAAGTTGTTCATCAACAATTTTGAATTTTGTTTGAACACCTCTGAACAGCTGACTACATCCGCCATTTTTCAAAGGTGGTCGCCATTTTTCAAAGGTGGTGAGCAAAAAGAAAAGAGAGAAAAGTTTTTTCTCTCTCGTGGTGAGTATGTACACAAACTTGCATAAGTACCTATTTGTTCCCCACATTTTTTTTATATGGAGTTAATACATATGCAAGTTGGTGGCCAAATCACAGCTTGTAGGCAAAAAGAGAGCAACCGTCGAAGTTGGTTCTCTCTATTAGTTCTTTTCTCTCTGATCGAGTGTGACCTCAAGGTGTTCTCTGATGCGTTCCAGTATGATTTCTGCTACTAATTATTTTGGCAACGGCAGGTGAAACGCAAATTGATCTCAAATTTTCGCACCTTGTAAGATCTCTTTTTTTGGGAGCTTGACGACCATTCCCTTTTTTCAATCATCGGGGAAGCTTTCGGTGGTCCAAGCTTCTTTTATAATCGGATGAAACAGTTCGCTTGATGACGTTGGCGCTGCTTGTAAAAGCTCTGCGGGAATTCCATCAAGTCCTACCGATTTGTTGTTCTTAAGTGCTTCATTTCTTCACATTAGCCCACAAAAAAATTCCAAATTGTTCAATACGCCTGGTCAGAAAAGATCGTTGTCAAATTCAAACAGCTCCTTCTTCTTCTGAGTTAATTGGACCCTCCATGATGGTTAATGAGTAGGACTGCCATGCCAGATGTCTCCGGTTCAATCCCTGCTTGTGTCACATAAGGTTTTTGTTAAAGGAGTACTGCCTTTTAGAGGAAATGACATATCCTCCAAGAGCAATTCTTGCCATGAACAGTGTTTTCTCAAAAATTTTCCGTTTAAATCCGTCATAAAAACTGCAGGTCCCCTCCATCCCTGACTTAACTCGCACACGGGATTGGTTAAGAGTTGTGAATCACTAGGCTGTGGTTCTTTTCGGACTGTTCCGCTACTTAATTTAATAACTTCCCATTGGAAATTATTGTAATCGGTCCGATTTGTCGAATTTAAATTTGTTTACATTTCTCGACGTTTCAAGGTCCCCAGAGACGAAACAAAAGATTTTTAGAGATATGTCTGTGTGCGTGTGTATACGTACGTACGTTCGTACGTTGGAGTAGTTTTTTCGTCGTCCATAGCTCAAGAACCAGTAGAGATATCTACTTCAAATAAAATTTTATATACAGATAATAATACAGAAAGATGCTGAAAGAAATCTCAAGAAAATTGAGTTTTTGGTTTTTTACTATACCTAGCAATTTAAAAAAAAAAGATGAAAATTTTGGTTAACCCTAAATATCTCACGAACTAATAACGCTAGAGACTAGAATTAAATTTTATATTATACATATGTATGTTTTAACGTGATACCATACAAATATATTTTTGAAAAATTAACATTTTTTTTATAAATCAAAAAAATTGAAAAAAAAAAACGAACAACCAATGATTTTAATCTCCAAAACAATTTTGTGCAACGAAGAATAACGTTTTCAACATCTGGTGAAATTTTGAGAAAAATCGGATTGACAGTTATTTTACAATAAATAAAATCTTAAAAAAAAAACATTATTAAAGTTGGTAAAAATTGATTTTCGACTCAAATATCTTTTCAAAACTTTGAGATTAGAATGTCAAACTAATTTTGTCTTATAAGAAATATTGCTTTTAACATTTGGTAACATTTTGAGGAAAATCGAATTTACAGTTTTCTTACAAAAAATAAAAATTAAAAAAAAAAAAACAATACTGACACTTGGTAAAAATTAACTTTCGACTCGAATATCTTTTCAAAAATTAATATTTAACAGAAAATAATTAACAGAAAATATTGTTTTCGATATTCGATAAATTGTTTATAGAAATCCAACAGTCCGTTTTTTCATTAAAAAATAAAATCTACAAAAAATAGAACGCAAATTTGGTAAAAATTGATGTTCGGTATCTCGTAAACAATAGAAGATATTGACTTCAAATTAATGTCATTCAACCAATTTGTATTTGTTTATATAAGAAATAAAAACTTTTAAAAAATGCTACTAAAACGCTATATGTTTTAAATAATTTTCAATGTTATTAAAGCTTATTAAAGCGACACATTTTGTTTTACTTGAAGGTATGATAATGACGTTTGCCAAGATCTCTAACTGAAAAAAATCTGTCTGTGTCAAAATGTTCTATAGGATTTTTCAATAAGGGCGGGTAGATGTTGTGTGTTAATGTCGTGGCGTTTGCTGTGTGGCACGAAGCGCCGCTCCGCCTGCTGGAACCACTTGTCGTCTAGGTCCATAAGAATTAAGTTATCATCCTCCCCACTAACGTCGTTTTCAAAAAAGTACGGACCAATTACGCCGCTGCGCTCGCCCAAAAGCCACACCAAACGGTAACTTTTTGAGGATGCATTATCGCCTAGTGAAACTCACGTGGGTTGAAATCGTCCCATATACGGCAATTTTGCTTGTTAACACAGCCGCACTCATCCAAAAATGCGCCTTGTCACTAAAGATGATTTTTCGACCAAAATTGTAGTCCTCTTCCAAACGATTCGAAGCCCAGTCACCAAAATCTACCCGCGCCAATTTAAAAACCCTATATAATTAAAAAAAGAACCGTCAAATGGCCCACCCTGTACGCTAAAACATCCAAGAATAAGTAGTCATAATATTTCAAAATTTATCTTCTAGTTAATTCTGGTATAATTTCTTAAGCTCACAACATTGTCGACATTAAATTGCTTCCTAAATTTCATACCCATTTAAGCTGAAAAGAGTTATGTCCTTTGAGCAGAACTTGTTTGGGAAAATTAAAAACAGCATGTTGATAGGAGCATTCTTAATCTTAGTAAATTCTGCCTTTTTGATTAAATTGTAACTCCCATTGCGAAAAACCCATTAAACTATTCTATTACCAACAATTTGTAATTCACCGACAAATGACTTAGACTTAGATCATCGTTATACCGGCCAAACGTTTAGTTCCTCTCCCGCTGTGATATTCAAGTTCAAATCCGCAACCAACCACACTGCGTGCGTTGTCGTCGTTCGTCGTCATAGTCGTTGGTTGCCTCTGCTTCCTGTGACCATCATCAGCTCAAATTCTGTAAGCGATCATGTGTATCATGTCTAAAACTAATAAAACGTTTTATATAGCGAAATAATAATTCAACATAGTTTTCCTTTGATTAAATTATAAATTCCAAAACGAAAAGCAAACATGATTACTCGATATCACGGCACACGATATCGTATCGCATCTTTTATCGCAATTGCAACAACTGCTTTGCGCGGCATGTATTTATGATCTCTGTGCGTCCGCACTACATAACATCGCTTCTGCCACCGCGCCGCGCCACCGACCGATATGATTATGATGGTGATAGTGATGTTTGCTCGGAGCACTCTCAGGACGGCCTTATTGCATTATGGTCGTCATCGTCGATCGTTGATAGTTGATCGCGTCGCTAGTTGCCCGTCGCCGTCGTCGCTCGTTGGTCTTTGGTTGTGGCAATTAATTGAGATCATTCGTGCGCTATATAAATATTTGCCATCTCTGATGGGTGCATTCAAAATTCACAACTGCAAACTGGGAAGTGCCCTCGTTCTGCGCGCCATCTCTTCGTGATTCTTTCAAGTTTAATGACTCCAATAATTACGCCCGTCCCCTTTAACATGGCAGCATTACGCCTCCGTGCGATTCAATTAAGATATCGACATCGATGAACTTATATTCCTGATGTTTCCGATACGATATGGAAGCGAGTCTTCTGGGCCATATCGTCGTCGCTCGTCTTCGTGGGTCTTTGGGTGAGCAGCAGTTCAGCGTCAGCAGCGGTGGCAGAGCGGTGGTAGTGATAGTCACGAGCTCATATCTCCTGAAATCATCATATACAAGTCCGTAACTTGGAAGTTATAAGTAAAGTATATCCCGGTGTGGAGCGACGGCCGGCCGGCCCGGCGGCGCGGGCGCTCCCCCGCCAACACGAATACTTGACTTGTACCTATAAGAAACCCCACCACTGCACTCCATAAAGACACTTTGTGCAAAGATGATGATGCTTTTGGATTTGATTTGTAATTAGGTACTACAGAATCCACTTTGAAGAGTCGTCGTGCGTTCGTCCGTCTGTCGCCGTCGTCGTCCGTCGCGTCGGCGTTATGTAGTCTTCGTGTTTTGAGATGAGATTTTACATTTTACGTGTAATTGTTGAGCTAAGTATAACTCAGGTCTTGATGATTATTATGAATAATTTATGAGTGATCAAGGGGAATGTTTGCGGTAAGCCTTCTTAAAGTCCATATGAAGAGAGATAGAAAGGGCAATCTTCAAACATTTTGAATTTTCTTTAGAAAATGCCTGCGAGAAGGTACGACGACGATGACGACAAACGTACAAGTCGAGTAGTTATTGTTGATTGATTTGGAAGATGTGTATAGCTATAAGGTACTATACCTTCTGTATTTCTGGGCCTAAGTGGTTTCAAGAACAATTTGTTGAGCATGATGTTATGTGGATGATGATGATGGTTTATGGACTTCTGAATTAGATTGTTTTAATGGAAGTGGTTTTCGGCTTTGAAATGCATTCAAATGAGATGAGAGGGGAATTATAATAATAATTACATCGGAACTTCCCTAGACATTTGGATGTCTATATTGATTTTGAGAAAATATAGCTTAAGCCTAATACACAAATTTTAGATAAGTTTTTTTTTGAAATAGCTTCAACAGTAATGAAATTTCAAACAGTGTCAATTCAGAGTCAAGTCGTGCTGTGAAAGGTGAAATCATAATAATGCAAGAGCAGGTTAAAAGAGAATAAATCAGTTGTAGATTTAAAAAACGTATAGGTTTTCTTCGAGACGGCATTAAAAATAAAAAAGAGGCTGGGATGCGACCCACACTGATAACTTCCCATCCTTTCTGTCGATTTGTCTTACTTAAAAGGTTTGTAGGTTTCCGTGTTTTGTTAAAAAAGTTGTCAGTTGCATTATTTTAAAAGATTTAAAAAAAACCAACAATATTTTGCATTGGATGAAATAGTTTGATTCTAAAATCTATTTTTGTAAACGAGATTTTTAGTTGAAAAACATTTCTTAAAAGTTTTTATTTCTCATATAAACAAATACAAATTGGTTGAATGAAACTGATCTAAAGTCAAAATCTTTTATTGTTCGCGAGATATCGAGAACCGAACATCTTACTTACTTACTTATCCGGCTCACAATCCATGAAGGGTCTCAGCCTGAGATACTGCAGTCTTCCATCGTGAACGATCCCTCGCATGCACTCTCCAGTCACCGAGACCAAGCGCTCTGGCATCCGCAGTCACTTGGTCCTTGTACCGTAGGTTCGGTCTTCCTTGTCGTCTTGAACCTGGGGGCTGGGATGAGAAGACTTTCTTGGCTGGAGCGTTGTCGTCCATTCGCTCGATGTGGCCGAGCCAATGTAGTCGTCTTTTCTTGGCCTTCTGGACTACATCCACATCTTGGTACAGCTCATACAGTTCTCGGTTGTATCTTCTTCTCCATTCGCCATCGTCGCATACGGGACCAAAAATCCGTCGAAGAATTTTTCTTTCGAAAGTGCCCAGTATCAATTCCCCTTTTTTACTTATCGTCCAGCACTCGGCGCCGTAGAGTAGGACTGGTAAAATCAAAGTTTTGTATAGCAGACACTTTGTCTTTCGAGTGAGGAGTTTTGAACCCAGTTGTTTGGCCAAACCGAAGCAGCAGCGGTTCGCTAGGGTAATTCTTCTTCGGATCTCCACTAAGGTGTCGTTCGTGGGATTGATGCTTGTTCCAAGGTAGGTGAACTCCTTAACTACCTCGAAATTGCTGCTACCAACAGTGACGTTTTGTCCTAGGCGGTGGACAGATGTTGCTTTGTTTGTTGATAACATGTACTTTGTTTTGTCCTCATTCACTTCAAGACCAACTAGTTTCGCCTTTTCTTCAATCGCTGTGAAGGCCTCAAGCACAGCTCTCTTGGATCGACCGATTATGTCTATGTCATCCGCATAGCCTAGGAGCTGGGTGGATTTGTTGAAGATAGTGCCCTCCGTGCTCACACCTGCCTTACGTACTATCTGCTCCAGGACTATGTTGAAGAAGTCACATGACAACGCATCTCCTTGTCTAAACCCTGCGCAAGTTTGGAATAACTCGGATGAGCTGTTACCCATTTGCACACTGCACTGCGTATTGTTTAGCGTCATGCGGCACAGCTGGATCAGTTTGTTCGGGATCCCGAATTCAGACATCGCCATCATAAGCTCTTGGCGGTGGATGCTATCATAAGCAGCTTTAAAGTCGATGAAAAGATGGTGGGTTTCGACTTGAAATTCGTTGGTCTTTTCCAGGATCTGCCTCAGTGTGAATATTTGGTCTATCGTTGTTCTGCCTGGCCTAAAGCCACACTGGTACGTGCCGATTATTGTGTCGCAGAAAGGTTTAAGACGTTCACACAGTACGTTGGATAGGATTTTGTATGCAACATTAAGCAGGGATATGCCACGGTAGTTTATGCATAACATCGGATCGCCTTTTTTGTAGATGGGGCATATGGAGCTTATCGACCAGTCAGTGGGCATGCATTCTTCCTCCCACACTTTGGTGACGACCTGATGCATGCGGTTTATCAAAACACCTCCTCCATGTTTAAAGAGTTCCGCGGGTATGCCATCCGACCCGGCAGACTTGTTATTTTTTAGCTTTTGGATGGCTCTTTCTACCTCTTCTCTGCTGGGGGCTGGGACTGGGTCCTCATTGACTGGTCTTGCTTCTCTTTCGTCATTATTTTGCTCGACATTTTGCGCATTCAGCAGCTGTTGGAAGTGCTGCTTGAAAACATCTACAATTCCCTGTGCTTCGGTGACTAGGTTTCCTTCACTGTTTCGAAGAGCTTGTGTCCCGGTTCTGAAACCAGAAGCTAATTGCTTCGACCTTTTAAAGAAACGTCGGGTGTTGTTCTTGGTCCGAGACTCCTCTAGATCTTTGAGCTGAGAAACTGCGGATGCTCTTTTCTTCCTTCGCAGGGTCTTTTTCTCATTTCTCCTTTTCGTGCGGTACTCTTCCCTTGCTGCTCTTGTTTTCCGTTGCAGCATCTGCACACGTGCATTTTCCGTCTCTCTTTTCAATATCACGCACTCATCATCATACCACGGGTTCTTTTTCGGGGGTGGCTGGTAACCTATGGTGGTCTCGGCTACATTTTTTATTATTTCGCGATATTGGTTCCACAATGTGTTGACGTCTGTAGTATTTGGGAGGACGGCGGCGGAGAGTCGCTCGCTCAGGCGCTCACTGTAGTCTCTGGCATTCTCCAATGTGCTAAGGGAACCGATGTTGAACTTCTTTCTTTGGGCCGCACGTGTTTTTTTGTCGTTTGATATTCGAGCTCTAAACTTAGCCACTACCAGAAAGTGGTCAGAGTCGACGTTTGCTCCTCGGAAAGTGCGCACGTTCAAGATGTTGGATGCGTGCCTTGCACCGATTAGCACATGGTCGATTTGGTTGTTGGTTCGACCATCCGGAGATCGCCAGGTTGCTATGTAGATCTTCCGTCTTGGAAACCTAGTGCTACTTATCACCGTATTACGAGCTGCAGCAAAGTCGATTAGTCGGAAGCCGTTATCTGTTGTTTCTTCGTGGAGGCTGTGCTTTCCAACTAATCCGCCAAAGATGTCTTCCTTCCCGATTTTTGCATTGAAGTCTCCGAGTACGATTTTGACGTCGTACTCTGGACAGACTCCGTAGGCTCTATCCAGGAGGTCGTAGAAATCCTCCTTGCTAGACTCCTCAGCATCATCGGTAGGGGCGTGTGCACATATTATGCTGATGTTCTGTAATGTGGCCTTGATGCGGATCACAGCCAGGCGATCACTTATTGGCTTGAAATCCATGACTTCCGATCTAAGCCGATTTCCCACGACGAACCCGCATCCAAATATATGCAGTCTTTGATGACAGCTATAATAAATGTCGCAATTCTTTCTCTTCATTTTCCCTGATCCTATCCATCGTATTTCCTGGATCGCAGTAATATCTGCCTTATACTGCGAGAGGACAGATTCAAGTTTCTGAGTTGCACCTGGAGTGTAGAGGGTTCTTACATTCCAGGTACAAACTCTCAATGCGTAGTCCGTTGTCGTTCCGGGTCTGGTTACCATAAGAGGGGGTTCATTATCCGAGGCTGGTATCTCTCTCATAACTTTCAAAATTTTTTACTGTGGAGGGGTTGTTAGCCCCTCGCACTAACCTCCAAATTTGTTGGGCCGTTGATAAGGTGCTTTTTTTCCCGATTTGCACCCGCGCTTACAAGTTTCGCAAGTTATATCTAGAGATATAACCAGTATCCGGTGGTTACCACGAGGAGGTAAAGTAAGCACTTGGTGTGTAGGAAAAGTTACAGCATAAGCCCCCAGATCCTACAACACCCAACCAACCGAACCGAACATCAATATTTAAAAATTTTGCGTACTATTTTTGTAGATTTTAATTCTTTATGAAAAAACAGACTTTTTTGATTTTTATCAAAACTTTACTGAATGTCGAAAACAATATTTTCTGTGGAGAAAATTAGTTTGAAGCCAATATTTTTAATTTTTGAAAAGATAATTAAGTCGAAAGCGAATTTGTACTAAGTTTTAATATTGTTTTTTTTAGGTTTTTATTTTTTGTAAAAAAAATGTCAATTCGATTTGTATCAAAATATAACTGTATGTTGAAAACGTATTTTTCAAAGACGAAATTAGTTTTAAGCCAATATCTCAAATTTTTGAAAAGATATTTGAGTCGAAAATCATATTTTACGAAATTTTGGTATTTTTTTTTAAGTTTTTATTTTTTCTTAAAAACCCGAATGTTGAAAACAATATTTCTTATAAAAAAAAATTTGTTTTAAGCCATAGTCTCAAATTTTTGGAAAGATTTTTGAGTCGAAAATCAATTTTTACCAACTTTTAGTAATTTTTTTTTATGTTTTTATTTTTTGTTAAAAAACTGTCAATTTGATTTTTCTCAAAATTTTACTGAATGTTGACAACAATATTTCTTGAAAGATAAAAGTAGTTTAAAGCCAATATCTCAAAGTTTTGAAAAGATATTTGAGTCGAAAATCAATTGTTACCAACTTTTATTAATTTTTTTTAGGTTTTTATTTTTTGTAAAAAAACTGTCAATTCGATTTTTCTCAAAATTTTTCAGAATGTTGAAAACAATATTTCTTATACGATAAAATAAGTATATATTCTTAAGTTTTTGAAAAGATATTTGAGTCGAAATTCAGTTTTTACCAACTTTGAGTAATGTTTTTTTAGGTTTTTATTTTTTATAAAAAAATTGTCAATTAGATTTTTCTCAAAATTTCATCAGATGTCAAAAACATTATTCTTCGTTGAACAAAATTATTTTGGAGATGAAATCATATTTTAGTCGTAAAATTTTCGAGGTGACAAATATTTTTTTTCAGTTTTTTTTTATTTATAAAAAAACCCATAATTGGATTTTTTTCCAAAAATATACTTGCTTTGTATCACGTTACAATATATAATATTAAATTTGATTCAAGTCTCTAGCGTCATTGGTTCATGAGATATTTAGGTTTAACCAAAATATTCACCCTTTTTTTAACTGCTATGGTAAAAAAAACACCCACGCAAGTTTCTTAAGAGCCCCTTCCGCATCTTTCTGCCTTATTATCTGTATAACAAAATTTATTTGAAGTCGATATCTCTTCTGGTTCTTGAGCTATAGACAACGAAAAAACGTCGCGAACGTACGGACGTACGGACGTACGGACATACGGACGTACGGACGTACGGACGTACGAACGTAGGTACACACGCACTCACAGATATCTTTCTAAAAATCTTTTATATCGACTCTAGGGACCTTGAAACGTCGAGAAATGTCAAAATTTTCAATTCGACAAATCGAACCCATTACAATAACTTCCTATGGGAAGTTAATAATCTTGCATAAGACGTCGTATGAAATTAAGATGTTTTAACTGCTGTCAGTAGTCTTAACGTTGCGTTGCCCCAAAGATGTTCTATGGGACTTGTTGAAGGCCATTTTGGAATAGTGATAGAATTATCCTGTACCACTTTTAAACAAGCTGTTCCGTGAGCATTGGATCATTATCCTGTTTCGATGCAAATATTACTGACATTTCCTCCTAATCTCACGGCAGCATCACGTTTTGAAGTATATGTAGGTATTTCCAAATATTTTCTTTTAACCATCAATGCTATTAATTGGCCCTCCGTTTATGGATCCTCTTCCTGAACACCTGGACAAAATTATATAAATTAAACAAGTTTTAACTAAAAATATTGGATATTTATCAAAATAAACTTGTCAATTTAGCATCCAAGTACAAATAACGATGACTAAGTAAAATTAATAGCAATTGCAAATAAATTGCCAAGATGCATTGCATACAAAATCAAGACAATTAATTAAGACACTAAAAGATTAATATAATTATATATATTAATCTGTGAAGAGTCATCAGAGTTTTTAATTAATCGAACAAATAACAGCTTCATTAATAATAAAGCTGGTTTCTTGAAGCGATGGTTTATTAGATCAACTTAACAAAACTTGATAAAAAGGCGTTAAAATTCCTTGATTATCACTATTCGACATCAGAAAAATAACCTACAGATTTTTTTTTTGTAAAAATAATTAATAATTCCATATCAGTTATTTTTATTTATATACATAGATAGACAGACCTTAAATGATATGCTCAACTTTATACTTTTAAGGGGGTCCTAATGATTTCGGTTCAAAAGATCTTATATATACAAAGCTTTCAAAAATTGCATGTTTTTTGAAGAAAACATATTGAGCTACCATAATAAATAAAATGACAAAATTACGGAAATTGTAATCCACATAAAATATGGTTTGGGTTAAGTTTATACATTTTTTGTTCAGAAGCAAAAAAAAATCAAAAATCGATTAAAATTTGGCAAATTTACAGCATAAGATGAAGTGTTCCAAAACTATAAAAACGCTGAAATTTCGAAATAGTAACCAGAGATGAAATATTTTCCAATTAAATTTTTTTGACTTAAAATTGTCTCAGAAATTCATAGTTTTCTTCTATGGTAAACAATATTGGTTACCTTGTCTATATGCAATATAGGTTAAAAATTAAATTAAAGATCTTACTACTTTTATTTTTTAGCAAATTTTTAAAAGAATGAAAGTCTGAAAATAAAACTCAAAACAAGAAAAAAATATGATAATATTTTAAGCCTTTTTAAAAAATATCCGTGCAACAGACCTACATATTTATTGATATTGATATTGGGAAACTTAGAAGTCATATGGACTTAGCAAATTAATTAAATTAAATTATGGTAATTTTGAGGCTTCAAATTTTGTAAAATGTTTAGGCTTAACTTTTAAACTAAATTGGCATAAACAGGTTATTCAATTTTTCAAACTGCACTTCCCATAGGAATTTATTGAAATCGGTCTGAATTGTCGAAATGAAAATTTTGAAATTTCTCGTAGTTTCAAGGTCTCTAGAATCTAATCAAAGGTTTTTAGAGAGATGCCTATGTGTACGTGTGCATGAAGCTTCATATGTTTGGGATACCTTTTGTCGTCGGCGATAGCTGAAAAACCGGCAGACATATTGATTTTAAATACATTTTTTTATAACAAATAATGATATCAAAAAAGGGACTTTAAAAATAAAATGCACGATTGGGTTGCACGAATTTGACATAACTGCACAACTTGACATAAAGATCCTGTATGTCACAAGTAAAAATTGAGAGGGTTTAAGCAATTTAGAAAAAGTAAAAATTTTGGTCGACCCCTAATATCTCACGAACCAATAACTCCAGCGACTTCAAATTAATTTTATATTATTATTTTGAAAAAAATTCCAATAGGTAACGTTTTTTTTATAAATCACTAAGCTAGAAAAAATATTTGTCACCTCGAATATTTTGCTAACAAAAAATGATTTTACCTCCAGAATAATTGTATGCAACAAAGAATAACGTTTTTGACATTTGGTAAAATGTTGAGAAAAGTCGAAGTAACGGTTTAAAAAACAT
This sequence comes from Eupeodes latifasciatus, assembly GCA_920104205.1. Taxonomy (NCBI): domain Eukaryota; kingdom Metazoa; phylum Arthropoda; class Insecta; order Diptera; family Syrphidae; genus Eupeodes; species Eupeodes latifasciatus. The sequence continues at coordinate 69,172,155 of OV049924.1, read as the reverse complement.
ATGTTTAAAATGTTAAAAAATATCGATTTTAACATTAAGTAATTTTTTTTTTGAAAATACCGACTCTTTAGAGTACGGTACGACCGAAATTACTCGGAACTTAAGAAAATTGAAGCCGGTGTACCACAAGGAAGTGTCCTAGGACCAACCCTGTATCTGTTATATACAAGGGATATTCCAGTGGACATCAACGCTATCATGGCCACCTTTTCTGATGATACTGCAATATTGGTGCCAGATAAATCCGTTACGAAGGCTACACAAAAATTGCAAAATGCAGTCGATAAAGTTAGTGATTGGACGCACAAATGGCGTATCAAATTAAACGAAACAAAATCGACGCATATAAACTTTACAAACATAAACAATGTTCCAATTTTTATAAACAGTATACAGAAGTACCTTACTCCAATACCGCCAAATAGCTTGGAATGAATTTGGATGCAAAGCTTAAATGGAAAGAACACATCAAAAAGAAAAGAGAAGAACTAAACTTGAAGTACAGAAAAATGTACTGGAAAGAACTCTGACCTATCTATCCAGAACAAACTAATGTTATATAAGCAAGTATTGAAACCCGTTTGGACATATGGCATCCAACTATGGGGCTGTACAAAGAAAACAAATGCTGAACCCTTCCAAAAATTCCAAAGCAAGGTCCTTCGTGGAATAATAAATGCCCCTAAATGCGATCTACATCGTGACCTTCAAATTGAAATGGTTACAGAAGTGGTTAAGAAACACGCTGTATCACACAATCAGCGACTGCAAAGTCATACTAACTTTGAAATGGAGACCGTATTAAATGTACGAGACAATGTTCGGAGATTAAGAAGAACCAAGCCTCATGAGCTGATGGTCTAAAAACTACGGGAAAGTGTTATAATCTTAAACTTCCCCCAATGCGATTTAAGAATTAAGAAATAAAAATCATTTGTCGATCTTTCATAGATTGGTCCTGATTCACCGGTGGTTTTAGTGCGGTAAGAGTCCCACACTACTCGGTACCGATTCTTACCGAGTGTCTTTTGAAGATTTCCATCGGATAAAAAAAACAAAAAAAAAAATACAATTGACAATTTTTTTTATAAAAAGAAGAATCTGCAGAATATACTACGCAAAATTGGTAAAAACCGGTATCGGTATTTTTTATAAGAAATAAAGCTTTTAAAAAATGCCGCTGAAATTAATACAAATTGGTTTCTGCTAACTTATTTTTAACATCCCATAGGAAGTTATTGTAATAGGTCCGATTTGTCAAATTGAAAATTTTGAAATTTCTCGACTTTTCAAGGTCCCTAGAGTCGAAATAAAAGATTTTTAGAAAGATGTCTGTGCGTGCGTGTGTACGTACGTTCTTACGTCCGTACGTCTGTACGTTCGCGACGTTTTTTTCGTCGTCCATAGCTCAAGAACCAGAAGAGATAGCGACTTCAAATAAATTTTGTTATACAGATAATAAGGCAGAAAGATGCAGAAAGGGCTCTCAAGAAAATTGCGTGGGTGGTTTTTTTACCATAGCAGTTTAAAAAAAAGGTGAAAATTTTGGTTAACCCTAAATATCTCATGAACCAATGACGCTAGAGACTTGAATTTAATTTTATATTATATATTGTAACGTGATACAAAACAATTATATTTTTGAAAAAAAATCCAACTTAAGGTTTTTTTATAAATCAAAAAAACTGACAAAAAAATTTGTCACCTCGAAAATTTTACGACTAAAACATGGTTTCATCCCCAAAACAATTTTGTGCAACGAAGAATAATGTTTTTGACATCTGATAAAATTTTGAGAAAAATCTAATTGACAGTTTTTTTATAAAAAATAAAATCCTAAAAAAACATTACTCAAAGTTGGTAAAAATTGAATTTCGACTCAAATATCTTTTCAAAAACTTGAGATTAAGGCTTCAAACTTATTTTATCTTATAAGAAATATTGTTTTCAACATTCTGAAAAATGTTGAGAAAAATCGAATTGACAGTTTTTTACGAAAAATAAAGACCTAAAAAAAATTTATAAAAGTTGGTAAAAATTTGAGATAATGGCTTCAAAATAATTTTAACTTATAAGAAATATTGTTTTCAACATAAGGACAAATTTTGAGAAAAATCGAATTGACAGTTTTTTTTACAAAAAATAAAAACCTAAAAAAAAACAATACCTACTAAAACTTGGTAAAAATTTACTTTCGACTCAAATAGCTCTTCAAAAATTACAAATATTGGCTTAAAATTTATTTTATTTCACAGAAAATATTGTTTTCGATATTTATGTATATATCATTCGATATAAAAATCCAACAGTCCGTTTTTTCATAAAAAAAAATAAAATCTACAAAAAATAGTACGCAAATTTGGTAAAAATTGATACATATAGACAAACTTTTAAGCAAGACAAATCGACAGACGGGATGGGAAGTTATCAGTGTGGGTCGCATCACAGTGCCTTTTTTTAATTGTTTGAACTAAATTCAAGCTTTTGTTTTCATTAAGGAAGTTTACTTTAAAGATTAACAAAATTTATTGAAATACCAATATGTCATTAACATTAACAGAGCATCAAACGCAAATTCTAGTTCTGTAAATAAATAAAATGACTCATATCAAACAATATGCCAACTCACACAAATCTCGTCAAATTTGTATCCGCATGAGTTGTCAAATTACAGATTTCCATGTTTGCACAGTGGATATATAATTTATGAACCTAGTGCAAAATTGTTCTATTTATGAATACATACAATTTACTTAGGTGCACTTATGTATTGCAAATACGTACTATATTCTACTTCCTGCACGCATCGACTAAACATCAAGGTTTGTTTGACCTTTTCTAAGCAAAGCACATCAGTAAAGATGGTATATGTCTACAGAATTATTATTTGTTTACTCACCTTTAAGCAAATTATTTTCTATTTAGCAACAATTCTACCTTAGATGTTGATATTACTGGTCCCTTTTGCATGCTAATAATTTACCTATAAAAGCCCAGAAGCCTCTCCCCAAATATACGACTCGACAAGAACTTATACAATTCTCAGCATTTGTCCATTCCATCATGAACTACATCAGAATCCTTAAAACAAACTCGACAAGTGAATATCTCTCGGTTACGGTTTTCAATGTTGTAATTAAAACAAAACTTAAAATAGCATCATCTGCAGTGTGTACTTGTGCAGTGCATCTATAGAATATGCATGCAGCCTGCAGCAGGACATACACCAACTCAACATGCAAACTATAATGCAACCATTTGCACAACTTGCGTCAGCCTTATAGACAAGAATCAACAACGACAACACAACTTAAACCACTACCAACTATCTGTTGCCGTAGCTGTAGTTGTTGCTGTTCCTGGTGCTGCTGTCATGGTTGTTCCCTTAAGCTCTATAATAAACAAACTAACTAACTAATTCCGAAACACTATGAGCCATCCCTCTCTCGTACAATCCATCCATAACTGGGCAAAGCCGTCCACAACTCCTGGCCCATCCTATCAGCCACGGCATATCTCTATTAAAAATTTGTAATTACAAATCAACTGGTTCGTTTAACGATCAAGATCCAATAGTCAAGGCGGTCGGTGGATGGCGGTGGCGGCGACGGTGATGGTGACGGTGGCGGCTGTAGTGTGGTGGTGTCGTAAATTTGTGACACTTTCAGTTGTGGAAGCCCGATAAGTCGGACCCACCCCTTATATATGTAAGTATCCGTTCCGTATCCTTGTACAATTAACGTGAGCATAGTCAAGTCAGGGTGCATGCCGCTTGCAATGTTGCGTTGCGTGGTTCGCTGATGATGGTATAAGTAAGCTATGTACTAGAAACCTGCCTTAAACATGCGACATGCAATTAGCTGAGGCGGCAGCAAATAAATCATTTAGGACAATTGAACCGTGAAACGAAGGAGCTATGTGACGTCTTGATGAGAGGTGAGGCACGCAAAATATATACATTGTGAAACTGGATAGACTCCATCATCGCACTCGAAGAAACGATAATGGATTAAGGATGTTCTGCAATTAATGTTTAATGAGCAGGGCCTGCTGTTTTGTTGGCCTTAAAAATATACAAAAAGATACGGGCTAATGCGGGGTTAAATGAATTTTAAAGTCGATGACGATATGGTTGATGATGTAAACCTACCCTATCCCTATCAACCCTCTGAAACTGAGAGCAGGGTTGATGGATAATATGGAACTTTTTTTGAAAGAGATTGGAGAAGGATTCCTATAGACAAAGGGACATTTAAGTCGTCATTCACTGCGATGCGCCGCGTATAGCTCATCACACAAGGGGAATTCCCGAAATGTTATTATACGTCCGGACAAAAGCCAACTTAAGAGGAACATTTCATTTGTCAAGGGATTGATGAAGGGGGGGGGGTGATTATACCCATCGCTCTCACCCCCATTCCCACAGTCTCCATATTGTTTGCGTGCCTTTTTTTGTGCTGCCTTCTTTTCCATTTGTTTCAATTATACCTAAGGGTGCTGTAATCAAAATCCCCCGGATAAGATCAAAGTTAAATTCCTCCTTACTTCTTTGCCTTCAGTCTGGCTTCGTTTGTACAACTGCGAATGTAGGACAAAGTACTGTCTCTAGAGGATGGGAACAGGCTACGGTGTATAATATACACAACAGTGGTGGTGCAACTATGTGTGTCATTGAATGCCTTCATTTCATGCTTACTTTAATGTCGCAGCTCACAAGTCGGTGGCGGTGGCAACGGCGGCGGCCGGCGCGGCGTTTGGCAGCGAAGGGATGCTCATGCTCATGCTATGTCCTTTTTTTTCATCTTGTTGAAATCCTGATGGTAGATGGGGGTGGATGAGGATGAGGATGTGGCTGTGGCTGTATATTGGATGGTTTGATGAGGATTTTATAAAAATATTCGTGTTGTTGTTGTTGTTGCTGTTTGGTGTTGTCCTTATGGTCGTTGTTGGTGTGGTGCTTTAGCTTTTCGTCGTTCGACAGATTTTTGTAGATTTTTCTTTTGGAGCTAGGTATTTGTGTATCACTGATGGAAAAATCTTAAATGCTATGCTAAACATAGGACAAATTTGCATAAATTGTATATTATTTGTTTGTTGTCTTTGTTTGTTGATGAAATTAATATAAATCATTTGAAGTTTTGAAAAGTTTTGAGATTCATTTGTTTTGTGAATTTGTTTGAATAGAAAAGAGCAGCGTTAAAGAAATAAAATCTTGCCTTTATAGGGGGGTGAGCGATGGATAGATATGCAATGATTTTGGGTCGGTATTTAGAAGTTGGAATTTAACGTTAACGTATGTCATAGTAGGTATTTCAATTAAAATTATAGTAGACAAACATAACTGGTTTAAATATTTACAATTGTATTAGGTGTGTATGTACATATATACGCTTTAGATCTTAACGAGTAAAAAATACATTGGATTCAAAGTTAAGAATGTTGAGAGTTGTTCAATTGTTTTTTTTAAGTAGGTACTTTTTTTTCTAGAATTAAGAACTAGAAATTAATAAAAAAGAGGCTGTGATGTGACCCACACTGAAAACTTCCCATCCCGTCTGTCGATTTGTCTTGCTTCAAAATTTATAGGTTTTCGTGTTGGGTTAAAAAAGTTGTCAGTTGAATTATTCTTAAAAATTTTAAAATTACCAACAATATTTTTCATATAAAGAAATAGTTTAGTTTGGAAATCTAGTTTTGTTAAATAGATTTTTAGTGAAAAACAAATTTTTACCAATTATTTCTTAAAATTTTACTAATTAGATGAATTAAATTAATTTGAGAGATATCAAGAACCGAACATCAATTTTTACCAAATTTGCGTACTATTTCTTGTAGATTTTATTTTTTTATTAAAAAATGGACTGTTGGATTTTTATAAAAAACCACTGAATATCGAAAACAATATTTTCTGTGAAATAAAAAAAGTTTAAAGACAATATTTTTAATTTTTGAAAAGCTATTTGAGTCGAAAGTAAATTTTTACCAAGTTTTAGTATTGTTTTTTTGTTAGGTTTTTATTTTTTGTAAAAAAACTGTCAATTAGATTTTTATCAAAATTTTACTGAATGTTGAAAACAATTTTTTTTAAAAGATAAAAGCCAATATCTCAAAGTTATGAAAAGATATTTGCGTCGAAAATCAATTTTTACCAACTTTTGTTAAATTTTCTTTTAAGTTTTTATTTTTTGTAAAAAAAACTGTCAATTCGATTTTTCTCAAAATTTTTCCGAATGTTGAAAACAATAATTCTTATAAGTTAAAATTCGTTGGAAGCCATAATCTCAAAATTTTTGAAAAGATATTTGAGTAGAAAATCAATTTTTACCAACTTTTGTTAAATTTTCTTTTAAGATTCTATTTTTTGTAAGAAAACTATCAATTCGATTTTTTTCAAAATTTTACTGAATGTTGACAACAATATTTTTTGAAAGATAAAAGTAGTTTTAAGCCAATATCTCAAAGTTTTGAAAAGATATTTGAGTCGAAATTCAATTTTTACCAACTTTGAGTAATGTTTTTTTTTTAGGTTTTTATTTTTTATAAAAAAACTATCAATTCGATTTTTATCAAAATTTTACCAGATGTCAAAAACATTATTCTTCGTTGCACAAAACTGTTTTGGAGATAAAATCATTTTGTATTCGTAAAATTTTCGAGGTGACAAATTTTTTTTTCAGTTTTTTTGATTTATAAAAAAAACTGTTAATTGGATTTTTTTAAAAAAATATACTTGTTTGGTATCACGTTACAATATATTATATAAAATTTAATTCAAGTCTCTAGCATTTTTGGTTCGTAGGATATTAAGGGTTAACCAAAAGTTTCACCTTTGTTTTAAACTGCTATGGTAAAAAAACCACCCACGCAATTTTCTTGAGAGCTCTTTCTGCATCTTTCTGCCTTATTATCTGTATAACAAAATTTATTTGAAGTCGATACCTCTTCTGGTTCCTGAGCTGTGGACAACGAAAAAAACGTCGCGAACGTACGGACGTACGTACACACGCACGCACAGACATCTTTCTAAAAATCTTTTATTTTGACTCTAGGGACCTTGAAACGTCGAGAAATGTCAAAATTTTCAATTTGACAAATCGGACCCATTACAATAACTTCCTATGGGAAGTTAAAAAGAGGCTGTGATGTGACCCACACTGATAACTTCCCATCCCGCCTGTCGATTTGTCTTGCTTAAAAGTTTGTCTATTTGTATCAATTTTTACCAAATTTGCGTACTATTTTTTGTAGGTATTATTTTTTTATGAAAAACGGACTGTTGGATTTTTATAAAAAAATTGCTGAATATCGAAAACAATATGTTCTGTGAAATAAAATAAGTTTGAAGCCAATATTTTTAATCTTTAAAAAGCTTTTTGAGTCGAAAGTAAATTTTTACAGGTTTTAGTATTGTTTTTTTTTAGGTTTTTATTTATTATTTTCGTAAAAAAAACTGTCAATTCGATTTTTCTCAAAATTTTTCCTAGTGTTGAAAACAATATTTCTTATAAGTTTAAAGTAGTAAGAAGCTATTACCTCAAATTTTTGAAAAGATATTTGAGTCGAAAATCAATTTTTAACAACTTTTGTTAAATTTTTTTTTCGGTTTTTAATTTTTTGTAAAAAAAACTGTCAATTTGATTTTTTTTTTAAATGTATATGAATGTTGACAACAATATTTTTTGAAAGATTAAAGTAGTTTGAAGCCAATATCTCAAAGTTTTGAAAAGATATTTGAGTTGAAAATCAATTTTAACAAACTTTTATTAATTTTTTTTAGGTTTTTATTTTTTGTAAAAAAACTGTCAATTTGATTTTTCTCAACATTTTTCAGAATGTTGAAAACAATATTTTTATAAGATAAAATAAGTTTGAAGCCTTAATCTCAAGTTTTTAAAAAGATATATGAGTCGAAATTCAATTTTTACCAACTTTGAGTAATGTTTTTTATAGGTTTTTATTTTTTATAAAAAAACTGTCAATTAGATTTTTCTCAAAATTGTATCAGATGTCAAAAACATTATTCTTCGTTGTGCAAAATTGTTTTGGATATGAAATCATATTTTAGTCGTAAAATTTTCGAGGTGACAAATTTTTTTTTCAGTTTTTTTGATTTATAAAAAAACTGTTAATTGGATTTTTTTCTAAAAATATACTTGTTTTGTATCATGTCACAATATATAATATAAAATTTAATTCAAGTCTCTAGCGTCATTGGTTCATGAGATATTTAGGGTAACCAAAATTGTCACCTTTTTTTTACTGCTATTGTAAAAAAACCACCCACGCAATTTTTTTGAGAGCCCTTTCAGCATCTTTCTGCCTTATTATCTGTATAACAAAATTTATTTGAAGTCGATATCTTTTCTGGTTCTTGAGCTATGGACGACGAAAAAAACGTCGCGAACGTACGGACGTACCCACAGACATCTTTCTAAAAATCTTTTATTTCGACTCTAGGGACCTTGAAACGTCGAGAAATGTCAAAATTTTCAATTCGAAAAATCGGACCAATTACAATAACTTTCTATGGGAAGTTAAAAACTATAGACGTCAATGACCCCAAACTTCTATTCAAAATTTTATCACAGAGCGGGCGTTTTCCTTCAAGTAATTCGATACTATTGTCACTCAAGATAACGTGGTTAATATTATTCAATGAAATTACCTGCATTACCAACTTATAATTTGCATCTAAAAATTCAATCTCGATTATGCAATAGAATGAGTTCATTGAAGCAACAACTATTATTAAAAGAAGTAATAAGGAGAAAATGATTCCACGTGTCCAACGGACTTGCCGTTTGATTTCAAGTTACTGTAGTTTCCGGTGATCTTGGCCTTCGCAATCGCAGGGTAAATCTATGGAAGTTTGCTCAACTAATTTACAATATCCGTGTTTTTCGCATGGTTTGCTGGATGTGCCTTGTTCGCGTTTCGTCTCTTTTTATTTATGTTTCAAAGAACTTAACTTAAAATATAGTTTACCAACAGATTTAAATTAAATGCTTTTTTTCTATGAGTAAAAAATATAAGTTTTTTTTTTTAATTAATGTATTTTGTCTGTAAATAGAACGATTGAGTTTTTGAATTTTTGTAATCAAGATTTATTTAGTGTAGAAATGTTTGGTAAATATCACACACATAGTGTAACCAGTCTTCACAAATAAAAGGTTGTAAGAAAATCATGTATATGATACTAAGTTTACCGGGTCAGCTAGTGAAAAATTAATGTCTGTATTTAGATTAAGAAGCCAACAAAAAACAATTATGAGTATAACTGCAATCAAAACAAATCACAATTTTTATATTTGTCACTTTTGTCATCTTAACTTTGACATCTGACTGTTAAAAATATCTTGAGAACCAATTACAAATGTGTTCTTTTTTTCCCTGCAAACTGATTTAAAATAAAATATAGTGAAGGACTAGATCGCAAAAACTTACTCATAAAAAATTAGTTCTTGAGAAAACTTAAAAATAAAATAACGGTTCTATGGGGGTACCCTTCTGGAGCAATACAAAGTTCAGAAAAAAAAATTTGAATGTTTTTCTTAGTCTTAAGAAAAATGTAAAAAACGCCTTAACCGAATTTGCTTTAAACCTAACTTCCAAGTTTGAACTCAATCCACTCGACTTCCCTAATATCGTTATGTCATGTTGGATTAAAAATTCGATCTCAGAATTTTTCGTGAATGCAAGTTGCAAGTTAAAATTATAATATAAAAGTTATATTTTATGAAACAATAAAACACTTAATTATTACCGATAGTTTTTAACGAAGTGGCATAAACATAAAGCTTTCTGATTGAAAATCTGTATTTCCTATCAAAATAAAATTTTGTTTAACCCTAAATATCTCACGAACCAATAATTCTAGAGACTTCAATTAAATTTTATATTATACTAGCGGACCCGACAGACTTTGTCCTGTCATAAAGATTTGTAATGTGGAAGTTTTTTGTTCCTACGTATTTTATAGTCGTGGCAAAAATTCTCCTGAACAGAACCATCACCCTCGTCGGGCAATCATAATGATTAACAGAAATCAGTTTTATTATCAATGTAGTGCTTTGTGATATACGATGTTCTTCGTTTGATTACTTGGCGCATAGACAAACAAATCTGATGGTGTTCCAACACAGGAACAGGCAACATACAATTGACCATGTGAGAAACATGGGTTTTCTAGATTATTAGCACAAACACTTAATGATTGCCCCTGGGACTTGTTTATGTTTCATAGCAAAAGCAAGCCGTACTGGAAACTGTAGTCGTTTAAACTCAAATGGCACATCAGTCGGAATCATTGGAATGCGCGATTTGAGAACATCTTCTCCTTTATACTTTCCTTTGAGTATACATAGTTGCTTCTATCACGTTGTTTAGTAATTTCTTTATCGCTAACAGTGTACCGTTGCAAAGACGCAGTTGGTTGATCCAACCTTTAATTGAAGATTGTGAGGTGGCAATCCTGGAAAATCCAGCGAGTTTAAAAATTCTGGTGGATAGTTGACTATATCATCTTGGTTAGTAGCCGAATCAACTGATTTACATATCCTCGAATCACCTGTAATTTGTTCTTGAATTTTGAAATTTAATTCATTTACATCTATGTTTTTTGCAGCCAATACAGCAGCTCAAACAATCACGATTAGATCGGTAATTAGCTTGGTTTATAGCATTTCGGGTCCTTCTACCTAAATTGTTTCGTCTTATAGGAGGCATATCAAATATAAATTATTTTGTCACTAAACACTAACTAATCACTCTGCACAAAATAAGATATAAGAAGTTGTTTCAGTCGTTTATCAGTTGACAAAAGCAAACTCAGTAGATTGGGTAACAGAAAATCCAAGAAAGACAATACTTGTACACCGGCAAATCGACATCAACACTTTTTTGTTTTTTTAACCTCCCCTAGGAAGTTATTGTAATGGGTCCGATTTGTCAAATTGAAAATTTTGACATTTCTCGACGTTTCAAGGTCCCTAGAGTCGAAATAAAGGATTTTTAGAAAGATGTCTGTGCGTGCGTGTGTACGTACGTCCGTACGTCCGTATGTCTGTACGTTCGCGACGTTTTTTCGTTGTCCATAGCTCAAGAACCAGAAGAGGTATCGACTTCAAATAAATTTTGTTATACAGATAATAAGGCAGAAAGATGCAGAAAGAGCTCTCAAGAAAATTGCGTGGGTGGTTTTTTTACCATAGCAGTTTAAAAAAAAGGTGAAAATTTTGGTTAACCCTAAATATCTCATGAACCAATAACGCTAAAGACTTGAATTAAATTTTATGTTATATATTGTAACGTGATACAAATTAATTATATTTTTGGAAAAAAATTCAATTAACGGTTTTTTTTATAAATTAAAAAAACTGAAAAAAAAATTTGTCACTTCGAAAATTTTACGACTAAAATATGATTTCATCTCCAAAACAATTTTGTGCAACGAAGAATAATGTTTTTGACATCTGATAGAATTTTGAGAAAAATCGAATTGACAGTTTTTTACAAAAAATAATAACCTAAAAAAAAATAAAAAAAAGTTGGTAAAAATTGAGTTTTGACTCAAATATCTTTTCAAGACTTTGAGATATTGGCCTTAAACTACTTTTATCTTTCAAAAAATATTGTTTTTAACATTCAGTAAAATTTTGAAAAAAAATAGAATTGACAGTTTGTTTTACAAAAAATTAAAAACCGAAAAAAAAAATTTAACAAAAGTTGGTAAAAATTGATTTTCGACTTAAATATCTTTTCAAAAATTTGAGATTATGGCTTCTAACTAATTTTAACTTATAAGAAATATTGTTTTCAACATTGGGAAAAATTTTGAGAAAAATCGAATTGACAGTTTTTTTACAAAAAATAAAAACCTAAACAAAAAAATTTATAAAAGTTGGTAAAAATTGATTTTCGCCTCAAATAGCTTTTCAAAAATTAAAAATATTGGCTTCAAACTTATTTTATTTCACAAAAAATATTGTTTTTTATATTCAATAATTTTTTTATAAAAATCCAACAGTCCGTTTTTTCATAAAAAAAATAAAATCTACAAAAAAAAGAACGCAAATTTGGTAAGAATTGATACATTTAGACAAACTTTTAAGCAAGACAAATCGCCTCCTTTTTTTTTATAAAAATCCAAGCTGCAGTTTTTTCATAAAAAATTAAAATCTACAAAAAATAGTACGAACATTGGCAAAAATTAATGTTTGTTTCTCGATACCCCAATTAATTTAAATCATCCAATTTGTATTTGTTTATATATAAGAAATGTTTAAGAAATGCTACTAAAATTGATAAAAATTGTTTTTCGACTAAAAATCTCGTATACAAAAATAGATTTTGAAATCAAGTTATTTCATCAAATGCAAAATATTGTTGGTAATTTTAAAATTTTTTAGAATAATTCAACTGACAACTTTTTTAATAAAATACAAAATCCTACTATTATTTTAAGCAAGACAAATCGACATCCCAAAGGATACTGATTCAAATTAAAAATTCTAGATCGGTAATCACAATACCAAAAAATATATACAATGTACACAAAATACATGTAGGACCATCATGTCTGTTTGTATTTAACAAACTATAAAAATTCTCTACAGCTTGTTAAAATAGTTATTAACTATAAAGTATAAAATGTATAAACAAAAAAAACAATCCCTCAGCACATCAGAGACATTAACATTTTAAGGAAAATGTTAATCTGACATGTTTTCACAATAGGTAATTGATGTCATAACTTCCCCAATTAAGTAATGTCCATAAAGATTGGAAAAAGTATACATTTTATTTTTATGACTTTTATAATATACAAAGCATACGACAATATCGCCTCCGTATACACTATAGTACTTTATTAATCAGATCCAGACAACATTTTTCCGTCTGCTATTATAAAAAGGATACACATCGCAAACATATTACCATACATCATACAACATGGGGACAGGGATTGAAAGTAATTTGCAGTAAATTAACTGAGCTTGAAATCAATATTTTTGTGTATAAGTCTGTTGTATGTCTCTGCTTTATGCATCAGGCATTCTCTATCCTTCATATCCTTGACCTAAGCCTGAAAGGTAGAAGTGGATTGACATTCACGCACGAACTATAGTAGGTACCAACATCTACCTAGTAGGTGTTCAATTATCCATTGACGACTCCTCGACTGAATACACAAACAAAATCTACTCCTGGGACAAGGTATATGCACTATGTACATATCCAACAATAACAAATGTCACTCTTTCCCTTATAGTTTATGTTAACAAGCCAACTTACCCAACACCAACGGACTTCATCAGCAAGCAAACCACGGTAACGTAGTCAAAGCACGAGCCAAAAAGCCTTAAAGACAGGGTCGGATTGGCAGAAGGATTAATAGTCCAGGAGGCGACCTACCTCATAAGCCGACTTGCCAGAAATCTCCTGTATCTCCTGAGAGTCAGTAGAACATACTCTTTTTAAAATCATTTCTGTTATTTTATTAAATGTTTGCGGAACTAAAGATCCTAACAGATGCAAAAAATAAAAACCATCAATTAACTCAATGTCTTTTTTGATGGCTCTGAAGGCGATATGCGAGATTTAATTTTTAACTTCCCATAGGAAGTTATTGTAATGGGTCCGATTTGTCGAATTGAAAATTTTGACATTTCTCGACGTTTCAAGGTCCCTAGAGTCAAAATAAAAGATTTTTAGAAAGATGTCTGTGCGTGGTTGTGTATACGTACGTCCGTACGTCCGTACGTCCGTACGTCCGTATGTCCGTACATCCGTACGTCCGTACGTTCGCGACGTTTTTTTCGTTGTCCATAGCTCAAGAACCAGAAGAGGTATCGACTTCAAATAAATTTTGTTATACAGATAATAAGGCGGAAAGATGCAGAAGGGGCTCTCAAGAAAATTGCGTGGGTGGTTTTTTTACCATAGTAGTTTAAAAAAAAGGTGAAAATTTTGGTTAACCCTTAATATCTTACGAACCAAAAATGCTAGAGACTTGAATTAAATTTTATATAATATATTGTAACGTAATACTAAACAAGTATATTTTTTGAAAAAAATCCAGTTAACGCTTTTTTTTATAAATCAAAAAAACTGAAAAAAAAAAATTTGTCACCTCGAAAATTTTACGAATACAAAATGATTTTATCTCCAAAACAATTTTGTGCAACGAAGAATAATGTTTTCGACATCTGGTAAAATTTTGAGAAAAATCGAATTGATAGTTTTTTTTATAAAAAATTAAAAAACTAAAAACAAAATTTAACAAAAGTTGGTAAAAATTGAATTTCGACTCAAATATCTTTTCAAAAGTTTGAGATTATGGCTTCCAACTAATTTCAACTTATAAGAATTATTGTTTTCAACATTCGGAAAAATTTTGAGAAAAATAGAATTGACAGTTTTTTTACAAAAAATAAAAACCTAAACAAAAAAATTAATAAAAGTTGGTAAAAATTGATTTTCGACTCAAATATCTTTTTAAAAATTTGAGATAGGTATTGGGTTTTAACTACTTTTATCTTTTGAAAAATAATGTTGTCAACATGCAGTAAAATTTTGAGAAAAATCGAATTGACAGTTTTTTTTACAAAAAATAAAAACTTAAAAGAAAATTTAACAAAAGTTGGTAAAAATTGATTTTCGACGCAAATATCTTTTCAAAACTTTGAGATATTGGCTTTTATTTTTAAAAAAAATTGTTCTTAACATTCAGTAAAATTTTGATAAAAATCTAATTGACAGTTTTTTTACAAAAAATAAAAACCTAAAAAAAAAAAACAATACTAAAACTTGGTAAAAATTTACTTTCGACTCAAATAGCTTTTCAAAAATTAAAAATATTGTCTTCAAACTTTTTTTATTTCACAGAAAATATTTTTTTCGATATTCAGGGTTTTTTTATAAAACTCCAACAGTCCATTTTTTCATAAAAAAATAAAATCTACAAGAAATAGTACGCAAATTTGGTAAAAATTGATGTTCGGTTCTTGATATCTCTCAAATTAATTTAATTCATCCAATTAGTAAAAATTTAAGAAATGCTACTAAATTGGTAAAAATTTGTTTTTCACTAAAAATCTATTTAACAAAACTAGATTTTCAAACTAAACTATTTCTTTATATGAAAAATATTGTTGGTAATTTTAAAATTTTTAAGAATAATTCAACTAACAACTTTTTTAACCCAACACGAAAACCTACAAACTTTGAAGCAAGACAAATCGACAGATGGGATGGAAAGTTTTCAGTGTGGGTCGCATCCCAGCCTCTTTTTTTTGTTGCCAAAATAGCCTTGTCCGTTTTATGCATTTCAACTGTATAATGGCAAAGGGCTGGAGGAGCTGGCGACAGAGGTTGTGATAAGCAAACCTCCATATCGATTTTTTTTTCTAATGCTTTATCGCTCACAGCCTCCCAAAGACCTCGCGTTCCATTTTAATAAGACCCTGTTTCTTCCCTCACTACTCTTTTGGTATTTCTTTAATCATTCAGACGCAAAGTTAAAAACTTTATTTCGCTTAATCGGTTTTGCAAATCGATCAAGGTCTTTTGAACACTCTTTAATAAAAGTATGTTTTTGGGTTTCACCTATTTTATTTGCATTTTAAATAAAATCTGCTATATGTATATCTTGACTTGTCGCTCTACCCGTTGTTATATTAAATAGAAATCCTTTCTCTAAATTTTCATCAAAAGGATTAATATTTTGTTTTAAAATGTTAATTATTTCAGAGAATGAAGTGATGGAAAAGTGGGTTACTCCAGTTAGCGAGTTAGCAGCATCTGCATTTATGGTCTGCGTAAGTGTTAAGTCAACAGGAGACCTAACAAAACTTTCTGCAGTTCGTTTAATTTCAAATGCACGACGCTTAAATTCGTTGATCAAATTGGAATTTTTTATTTTTAGTTCAACTAAATTAGAGTGATATTTCAATATCCACCTAGAATAATTTGGTTGGTTAAAAACAAAAAATAAATTTGACAGTTCGAAAATAGAACATACGAGTACATATAAATCAAAATCACTTATTCGTATACTTTTTGAAAACCTAGAAAAAATGTTCATAAACTCAACATATTGCATGAAGAACTGTGGAGTTTTACCATGATATCCTCTTAGGGTTTGACCGATGTATATTGTATACTCTTTTTTTCGATAAAATATCTTCAAGGTATGTGTTTAAACACGGGGTTTCATTTGGTGGCAGAGAGTTCTGAAATATGTCTTGTAAAACTTCTACAAAATCTTCTGCAATATTTATATTATTTTCAGAACAAAACCGTTGGAAATGCAAAGTTTGAATGGCACCTGACAATAACGGATGTATTCGTTTGCACCTATTGAAATGCTTACCATCGATAAATCTTACCATCTATAAATACTTTTATATTTCGTGTGTTTTTTGTTTTTTTTTTAATAATGAAGATCGAAAAATTTGTTGCAGAAAATAATATCATGTTTTTTAAGTATTTTTTTAACATACATTTATACAAATAATACAGTTGAAAACTGTGGTAAAATACTTGTTTTTAGTAATTTTTAAAATTTTTAAAACTTCAGTTAAAGGTTTTATTGAGTTGACAGTGAAACTAATCAACTCACCCTTTTTTCTTTAATTTGAGACAAGAAAATTTGAAAAAATTTAATAAATTTTGATTTTTTTTTTCAAAAACAGCTGGGCGGGCACATGTTTGGCCCATCAAAAGTTCTTAATCTAGAGAGTCTAAGCTTTCATTTGATACCTCATTTGTCTAGTCGGCGGATGAGGTAGGTTTGTACCAAAAACACCGTTTTTCGAGATGGGCGGACAAGCGGTTTGGCCCAAGTTTTTTTGCCCACCCTCCTGTTTTGAAACCTGTAAGTAAATCCCAATAGACCCGTTGTAGATTTTTGCAGTCGGCTGATGAGGTAGGTATGTACCAAAAAACGGTACCGGAAGTAGCCATTTAGCCACCACAAGGTCCATCGAAAGTTAGCCCGCCCTGCAGTTTTGTATATGCCACGTCACGCTCTATGCATTTCTGGCACTCAATTCCAGTCGGCTTATGAGGTAGGGTACCCTACGGTCGCCTCCCAGACTATAAACTTATTCCCAATTTTTAAACAATTCTACAGGGGTTTCAAATTCCAGCTACCTCCAAGGGACCTATAAATCTATGAAATCGTGTCTAGGACCCTTATAACCATGGAATTTTGGTCAGGATTTGATGAATAAAAGTCACCCAGTTCCAGTAAAAAAAAACACAAATCCAACCCTGTGAATGAAAACTACCCTTTTTCCACCTGATTTTACAAAGCCACTGACTGCATCAAGGACAGTTACCTGCAAATCCTCTGCGTACAGTGTATACACGAGAGTTGTTAATGCAGTCCGTCCGAACGCAACCCATGGAATGTGGGTTGTGAGCGTCACCTACTGCAATGTTTCAAGAGCCCATCATAAACACCAGAATTACCCTATTTTGCCTTTCATATCCCTCGCTGCATGCATATAATGCAAGCAGACATCCTCATAATCACATCTTGAAGAGTTCTTCTTCATTTTTTCAAAACCAAAAAAAAAAAAATTAAAAAAATATTATTCACCTTGTAACAAAAAATATATAAACTATTTTTGAAGTGTAGTGTACGAGTAAGTACGGTTTACCTACGGATCACGCGTTGCTTAAGAGTCAGAGTAGGTGCCACAGCAATTCAACCAAAGTGCTAGCTCTGCGCTGGCTGGCTGGCTATCCCTTCATCGACTTTCAGACTTCTGAGGGCTTTTATATAGGTACATATTGTTCTCTATAGTGTTGCAACAGTACTGGGTTTCTCCTGTCATCATCATCCAGGCCAGCTCAGCTTAGTTAAACCTGGTGGTGGAGCCTCGGCCTGGTCATTGAGTGAATGTAGTGTAGTGTAATTTAAATTTATGCTAATTCGGACATGCATAAATATTTTGAGGTGTTGTGTTAACTCGATTGCGTGGAACGAATTCATAAGCAACTGCGTCAAGCCGCCGCCGCCGTCGATGTTGCTGCTGTTGCTGGTTTCTATAATGTTGGCCAGGCTCAGATATACTCGGCCGTCGAAATTAAAATAGTGCAAGATATTGTGTGTGTAAGTCTATAGACCTATCTATAGAAGGAGGTTCCAAGAGGATGGGTATATAGGTTTATACTTTTTTTTTGTATTTTCATTAAGATGCAATGTGGGTTTTATTGTGAGTGGGCTTTTAGACGCCTGATGTGCGGATGATGATGGTTTGCGTTTGATAGCAGAGAATGCTCAGACAGGGGCATTGAAACATAAAACAAAGCAAAAAAGTACATCAGGCCAGGTAACTATATTCATCAGAAGCACTATACTTGTGTAATTGTGCAATTTTCTTTTTATATGTTCGTATTTTTTTTTTGTTTGCGTGAAGCTGTTCGTTGTTATTAAACCTTTTTGAAATATAAAAATACTCATGATGTTTTATGCAAAAAAAAGGGAGGAGCCAATTTTGTTATTTAAGGGCTCAAGTATGACATTCTCAAGCCTTAAAGCTGAAACGAAACTTAAGATAAATTATTATAAAATTCGGTTCGGGACAAATTTGAGTTAAGTTTTAAGGTGGGAATATTATTTGTTGGAACATTATTGAACACGCCCTTAATTTAAAAACTTACTTAATGGTATGACCTTAAACATTTTTATATGAAATATTTTTAAAACGAGTGTGGTAGAAACACACAATTTTTATCACAATTTTGTTCATAATAAAAGGTGGAGCAAATCATTTCTTGAATGCACACAAAACAAAAAAATTATTTTTTCGACGTATTACAGCTTATTTATTTATATTAGTTAAGTACTATTTTCACAGAATTCGTTTATAATTTTTCAGATACGTGTAATTGGGAAAGAAGTTGATTTGAATTTAATTGATTATATGTATATAAATAATTAAATAATTTTAACATGCTTTTCAAATTAAATCATTATTAATAATTAATATAAAAGTTTTAAACAAGTATACTGCCGGTAATAAGGTTAGAAGCAGGCATTTTCGAGAATTAAAATCGATATTTCTCCCGTTACATGATGGATTAGAAAAAAACAACTATGGTAAATGAGGGATTATTTTGTTAACAACAAAATATAAAATTTGGGTATAGGAGAGATTAAGCTTACGGAACTTTCATGACAAATTATTAATTGAGTCAAGAATATACGAAAATAAATCGGGTCATTAGATTCGAAGCAGTTAATAAATCAACGTTGTTTTGTGAAGTGCATACATTTTTTTCGGAAAAACTTATAAAATTAATTCTTCTTGATTGAGTGTTAACAGAAATGGGCAACAGAAAATGTTTGACAATGGAGGAAATAGCAAGAATAGATGTTTATTGCTCTAAAGGTCTTTAATATTTTGCTATAGCCCGAAAAAAAAAATCGAAGTGATCATTGTGTCAGCAATTATTTAAGAAACCATCGTCTTATTCGAAAAATTTTAAAAAAATACTTCCTCTGCCTTAAGACTTCGTGAAACGCGAAGTATTCTTAGAATAACATCAAATTCAGCTTTATCGGCAGCTTAAACTAGGGAAAAAGCTAATGTTAAGGCCAGCTTATCCACTGTTAAATGCACGATTCGCCATGCTAATCACTTAAAGTGTCTGAAGCTTAAGAAGAAACCACCACTTAATGATACAAGGAAATAGGAACGCTTGTGTTTCCCGAAAGATCAAATGAGCTGGGATGTGCAAAATGGAATGACCGCAAATGATTGGCTTAAGGTTATTTTTTTCCGGCGAAAAAATTTAACCTAGATGAACCAGATGGTTACAATAATTATTTCCATGACCTGAAGAAAGAGTAGTGATTTTTAAACCGTCACCGTGGCAAAGAAAGGGGCGTTATCATCTGGGGTTCAATTTTATTGTATGGCGCTATAGACTTGGTAGTCCTTGCTGGAATCAGTATTCCCCAATAATAGCATGGACCAATTCCATGGCTTTTTCAGTGGAAAACGCTCCCATACACACAGCCCGAGAGGTAAAATCCCTTATTGCGAATCAAAACTTCCACTTGCTGCCTTGGCCACAATATTCCTCGAATTTTAACGTAATTGAAAATGTGTGGGGCTAGCTTACACGTATAAGGTACATGAGGGAGGGAAGCAATACGATGACAAGGAAGCGCTAATTCATGGTATTAAATTGCCCTGGAGTTAAATTTCTCTGGTCTACTTGAGATCTCTTTAAAAATCCTTAAAAGATAGAATTTTTGAAGTTATTATGAAGGATGGTGGTAGCTCACATTATTAAAAACCTATAATGAAAGCTAAAAAACATAACAAAATACAAAAACTTGCATTTTATTTACATTTATTTGATGTGCATCTAATCTAATGACCCGTTTTATTTTCGCATATTCTTGACTCAATTTACAATTTGCCATGAAAGTTCCATAAGCTTAATCTCTCCTTTACCCAAATTTTATATTTTGTTGCTAACAAAATAGTCCCTCATTTACCATAGTTGTTTTTTTTTTCTAATCCATCATGTAACGAGAGAAATATCGATTTTACTTGTCGAAAATGCCTGCAGTATATATCTTCGGTTAAATTCCTCAGGTTTTTTTGGGAATTTGTGTTTTAAGAATTTTTGTTTTCCATCAAATAACACACCAACGACAGACATATCATTAATATGAGATGATGATACTTAGTCAAACAAATAACCAAACGCTTTTTCGTAAAACTCATAGTTTAAAATTTATTAACTTTAAGAAGCAGAAAATTACAAACACATAAATCAAAAAATGAGTTAAGTTTGCAATTTCCTTAAAATCACGAACTTGCAACAGTTTTGAAAATAGTAACATCATCGGCATAAATGATTTTTTTATTAACTTCCCATAGGAAGTTATTGTAATGGGTCCGATTTGTCAAATTGAAAATTTTGATATTTCTCGGCGTTTCAAGGCCCCTAGAGTCGAAATAAAAGATTTTTAGAGAGATGTCTGTGCGTGCGTGAGTAAGTCCGTACGCCCGTTCGTTCGTACCATCGTGACGTTTTTTTCGTCGCCCATAGCTCAAGAACCAGAAGAGATATCGACTACAAATAAATTTTGTTATACAGATAATAATACAGCAAGATGCAGAAAGTGCTCTTTACCATAGCCGTTTAAAAAAAGGTTAAAATATTGGTTAACCCTAAATATCTCACGAACCAATAACGCCAGAGTCTTGAATTAAATTTTAAATTATAAATTGTAACGCGATACCAAACAAGTATATTTTTGGAAAAAAATCCAATTAAGTGTAAAAAAAATATTTGTCACCTTGAAAATTTTACTAATAAAAAATAATTTTATCTTCAAAACAATTTTGTGCAACGAAGAATAACGTTGAAGAATTGAATTGACACTTTTTTTATTAAAAAATAAGAACCTAAAAAAACATTATCTACTTAAAATTGGTAAAAAATCAATTTCGACTTAAATATCTTTTCGAAAATTTCAGATTATGGCTTCCAACTTACTTTATCTTATAAGAAATTAATATTGTTTTCAACATACGATAAAATTTTGAGAAAAATCGAATTGACAGTTTTTTTTACAAAAAATGAAAAGCCTAAACAAAAATTAACAAAAGTTGGTAAAAATTGATTTTCGACACAAATCGTCACCTGAGTTCTATCTTGTCCAATAGACCATTTTTGACGAAATTGAGTTAGAAATGCAGTTTTTATAATTCGAGGGTGCTCTTTCGATGGGCGCAAACCGTTTTGTTCTATCTCATTTAGTTTTCAAGTTATGGAGAACTGTATTGTTCAATGAACCACTTTTCTGACCATTTTCAGTATCACTTTTGTTCAATAAACCACTATTCAATCTTTTTGTATCATATTGAACAATTCATAGTATATCTTTAAAATCATATCTTCTTATTTCTTTCTTGTTCAATATCCACATTTATGGATTTTTTTTTCAATATTTGTATATACTTCATTTATTTCTATTTTGTTCAACGTTCAAATTATTTTGGTTACAATTTGTACCTTATTGAACAAAAAAATATGAATTTGGTTTTATAAGAACAAGAATTCTATTTTGTTCAATATCAAACGAGATCACCATTGTTACACTTAATTTGGGTATATGCTCATTCAGTTCTGATCTCTCATCGAGTAAATAAAGTTAGAGAACATATAAAATCTTTTCCAGTAATGGATTCGCACTACTGCCGAGCAAATACCAAAAAACAATATCTCGAAGCTGGCCTTACTTTAATGAAAATGTATAAAATGTACACATGTAGAGACAGCGAGAAAACTAGTTTCCTGTAATATTTATCGGAAAGTTTTCAATGAATCATTCAATTTGTCGTTTTTTAAACCCAAAAAAGATACTTGCGATAAATGTGCTAAGTTCACAGCAACAAGAATTCCGAATACAAGTGAAAAACGAGATTATGACGTTCATCGCAGTAATCATAGTGAAGCAAAGGCTCAGCGTGATATTGATCGAAAAAACATCGCTTATGATCTGCAAAATGTTTTTTCACTGCCGAAAGCAAATGTTTCGAGTTACTTTTATAGGCGTAAATATGCTGTATATAATTTGACGGGATTTTGCAAAAAAAATAAAACTTCTTACGGAATTTGGCACGAAACGCTAAGCGTTCGGTGGAGAAATGACATAGCATCTGGTCTCACTATTATTTTGAAAAAAGTTCTGAAAGATCTTCCAGAAACAAAAAGGATTATTTTGTGGTCCGATGCTTGCATTCCGCAAAATAAGAACAGAATGGTTTCCTTAGCCATTCCTAAATTTATGGAATTTAATACCAGCATTGAGACAATTACACACAAGTATTCTGAACCAGGCCATTCGTAAGTGCAAGAAGTGGATGCTGTGCACAGTGGAATCGAAAAATACTTAAAGGACTTGGAAGTTTACAGCCCCGTTTCTTTAATAAGGATTCTGAACGGAATGAACTACAGCAAAATTAAGCTTAAGATTGCGCAGCTTAAGAAAGAAGATTTTTTGAATTCTAATAAACCTTAAAATGGTATGTTTCAAAGATTGCAAACAAATCGAATATAGAAGCAATGACCTTCTTTACTTGTATTATAAGACAAAACATAGTGAGGATTTTCAAACGGTTAGAATCGCTAAAACTATGAGAGGCCTTAAAGTGTAATATCCTTCCTACTGTAGTACAAAGTGTTTTCAACATAAAGCTAATCAAGGAAAAGAAAAAAGACATTCAAGCAATGTTACCGTTCAGGTCTAAGATACAAGGTCAACGTTTTTACGAAAACATAATAAGAAACCATTAAATGAAATGTAATTATTAACCCTGGATAATAGATCCAAATCTAGCCTAAAGTCAATTTTAACTAGAACATCCCTAGAAATAAAACACAAATTTCACCTCTAAATGCTTAAAAGCTCCTCAAGCTCAATTTAAAATTAACTTATCTAAGCATTTAGAAGTGAAATTTATGTTTTATTTCTACGGATGTTTTTGTTAAAGTCGACTTTAACTAGATTCGGATCTCTTAATTAGGGACATTGAGTTCTATTATTTATTTTTATATTATCGCCTTAAGCTAATAATAATTTTTATATTTAAAACGAAACAAAATACTGTGAAAGAACAAACTGTGAAAAATGAATTAAAGACTGTTTCTTATTTTTATTTATATAATTTTTAAAAGTAAAATATAATTTATATATTTTTTTTAATAAATACAATGAAGCTATGTTATAAAGTTAATATAATAATACATACAAATATGTATAAAAGAATTTCTCCTTTATTTTTTATTTAAAAAAAAATAAATAAATTATTCAACGCTTTGTTAAGAAATAAATCTTTTATTTGTGAACTAAAGTGTTTTTCTAAAACCTACATATTTTTTTTTTAACAATACAAATATACCAAGATATTAAAAATTTTGTTGTCTCCTTTCATAGTACCCTTCAGAGAACCTAATGAAATCTGATTTGAATAATGAAATTGTTATTGTTCAATTTAATACAAAATACCTCTGGTTTCCTATAATATCCTCGTTAATTTCTGTCTTGTTCAATATTAGGTTTTTTTGTTCAATATCCACCAATTTTATCAACTTATCTTCACTCCATATAACTTTGTTCAATATCCAAAATGACCTCTCTTTGGATTTTTATTTACCATTATTTCAGAACAGAAGAAAAAAGAAATTTGTGAATTGTTTTCAAAACAAAATTGTTAAGGCTTTCAGAAAAACATCACTTCCAAAAATAAATATGGTAAAATAAACAAAAGTTTTCGATCTGGACTTTAAAAATCGATTTCCCAACATTTTGAAAAATGGACATAGAACAAGATAGAACTCAGGTGACGAAATATCTTTTCAAAACATTGAGATATTGGCTTTAAACTAATTTATCTTATAAGAAATATTGTTTTGAACATTCGATAAAATGTTAAGAAAAATCAAACTGACAGTTTTTTTTAACAAAAATAAAAATACCTTAAAAAAAGCATTACTAAAAGTTCGTAAAAATTGATTTTCGACTCAAATATCTTTTTTTACATTAAAAATATTGGCTTTACACTAATTTTACTCACAGAAAATATAATTTCCGATATTCAGTATTTTTTTTTAATAAAATCCAACAGTCCTTTTTTTCATACAAAAATAAAATCAACAAAAAATAGTACGCAAATTTCTTAAAAAATGATGTTCGGTTCTCGATATCTCGTGAACAAATTCAAATTCATTTCATTCATCCAATTTGTATTTGTTTATATAAGAAATAAAAACTTTGAAGAAATTCTACTAAAATTGGTAAAAGTTGGTTTTCGCCTAAAATTCTCGTTAACAAAAACTGATTTTGAAATAAAACTATTTCATTATATGCAAAATATTGTTGGTAATTTTTAAGCAAGACAATTCGACAGACGGGATGGGAAGTTATCAGTGTGGGTCGCGACCCAGCCTCTTTTTTATAATAAGCGCACACTCAAGGGGTTATTACTACCCTTATTATGTAAAAACTAAGTGTGAGCACTAGGAAAGGGAGAGAAGGGTTGAAAGGAGGTGTCGGTGCATGAATATTGCAATGGCTGGGAAAAACAGAATGTGGTAAGGCATTCCACATTCGCGTAGTACGGTTAAGGAACGAATCTCTGTACTTGACGGTACGAACGAAGTTGGGCTCAAGGGTATGCTGATGAGCATTTCTAGAAGCGCGAGTATTACGGTTGAACTGTTTAAGGGGAGGAATGCGGCTGGCTAAAGGGTTAGACAAGAAGATTTACGAGGATGTTCAAGCGACGTAAATGATCCTATGATGGTATTATGGCATTTATTTAAATGCTCTACGTTCAATGCTGTCCAAGAGGTTGCAAGAGCACCAGCGCAGAGATGAGAGTTATACTCAAGCTTTGGACGTATAAAAGTTCTGTATAGATAACAGCCAGATGAGAGGGGGAAACAACTTCTTGCATCGCCTTAGAAAACCAAAACTTCTTGCGGCATTTTGGCGACATCGCGTATAGGATCGTTCCACAAGAGATGGTTGGTGATACACATACCGAGAACATCGAGATGTTCAGTCTCCTCGATGCAAGTGCCATCCATGGATAATGGCAAGGGGGGTATATCTCGCTTTAACGATACAAGACAGCATTGGGTTTTCGAAGCATTAAATTCCACGCGGTTTTTTATTCCCCATTGCACAAAGCTGTTTCGGTCAGAATTTAATAAGCTTATTATATTTTGTCGTTGCAGTTCCACATCCGAAGAAAAGGAATGTGAGTCTGAAAACGAATCTGAAAAGCGAAACAATGTATTGTGTAAGAAGTTGCTAACGGGAGATCATTAATAAAAATGAGAAAGAGTGTTGGAGATAAAAAAGAGCCCTGGGGCACACCAGATTTAATTTTGTGGATTTCAGACTCGAATCCATCTAATACTACTTGTATTGAAGTATCCGGAAGGTGAATGCTAATTTAAGAATCAGAGATTAAGGAAAACAGAATGGATGCATTTTTGATAAGAGAAAATGATGCCAAACCCTATCAAATGCTTTTGAAATATCCAGTGCAATAAACTTACTTTCTCCCAATCGTCGAATATGGGCATTGCAGGTCTTTCTGGCTTATTTAAACTTTTTCCGGCTTTCTTCAGTAGGGTGGGCTTTATAGCAACGGAAACTTATCTAGTTAACCCTAATAACCTCTTTACAGCTACGTCTAATTATTTTTTGCTTTTAAATGGGTCAATTCTGTTGTCTGCTAGTTACATTCAAAAATAGGTAACAGTGGAACGTCCTTTTCAAAACCGTTTTGAATTAGAACTAAAGGGTAATTTTTTAGCTAATATCTTTTTGGCAACACTGGTTTAAAAACCTGACGCACGTTTCGTGTTTTGTTTCACTGTCAAACATCTTCAATTTGGTCTATAATTTATCCATGAATCGTCTTACAAACGAACAACGCTTGCAAATTATTGAATTTTATTATCAAAATGCGTGCTCTGTGCTCGCATGCTTCTTCCAGCGAGCAGTAGCTCATACGTAAATAAGCAGAATTGTCGATTTTGGAGTGAATATCAACCAGAAGCATTGCAAGAGCTACCAATGCATCCAGAAAAATTCACAGTTTGGTGCGGTTTATGGGCTGGTGGCATCATTGGACCGTACTTCTTCAAAGATGATGCGAATCGTAACGTAACTGTGAATGGTGAGCGCTACCGTGAGATGATATCTAACTTATTTTTGCCAAAAATACAAGAGCTTGACTTGCATGACATGTGGTTTCAACGAGGCAGTACCACATGCCATATGCCACACAGCACGCGCAACAATGGACTTATTGAGAGGCGAGTTCGGTGAACCTTTTATTTCACGTTCGGAAACGATCAATTGGCCGCCTAGATCATGCGATTTAACGCCTTAAGACTTTTTTTGTGAGGCTATGTTAAAGCTCATGTCTATACAGGCAAGTCGCTTCAATTGACGCATTGGAAGACAACATTGAAGCATTTATTCGTGAAATACCTGCCGAAATGTTGGAATGAATATGCAAAAATGTGACTAAGCGGATGGACCATTTGAGGCGCAGTCAAGGTCAACATTTGTCATTTGCATAAAATAATCTTCAAATATTAAATTATATGGACCGTACTATCGATTCAAATAAAGATTTCATGAATTTTTCTGAATTTTATGTGCTTTTTTTTTGAAAAACTTTTTTATAGCTTTTAAAAAAATCACTCTTTATAACTGGTATCGAACTGATCCTTCCATTCCATAAAGTAAACACAAGTCATTGTCTATGACAGTGATGGTACACGTAAGGAAAAATCCTTACACGTAGGGATTTTTGTCTTGAAAAAGACACCGTAGGGGAAAAAGGACAGATTTTTGATATATCATAATTTTCTATGAAAGCGTAGGGATTTTTACAATTTTATTATAAACCATTTTTTTTTCTTTTTCAATCTTAACATGTATTGAAAGAATTTTGGATAATTTGAGTGTGCTTGTGGAATATTTCAAACACGCAGTTACTTCAGACAAATTGAAGTCAGCAGAACTTATTTTAAATGAGTTGACAAACGAATGTAACAAAGCATATTTACTTTTTCTTAAATATGTACTTGGTTATTTCAACACTTTGAACGCTCTTTTTCAATCGAAAAAACCTCTTATACATGAGTTACATAAAGAATCAATCAAATTTTTTTTTTAATTGGGACAAAATTTTATTAAAAGGCCTGAACTCAAAGTCAACTGTAATGTAAGATCACCTCATGTAACATTACAAATAGAAGAAATATATTTAGGCCCAGATTGTGACCAGATTCTAAAAACTATTCCAAAAGTTGCTGTTAACCAATTAAGGATTGACTGCTTAAGTTTTTATATAACAGCCTTAGAAGAGATCCAACAACGATTACCCATTAAAAATTCTAATATTTTCAAAGAGTTTGGGTTTTTGAATCCTAGATCCCGATCTGAGTTCCGTTTTGAGCTTCTGTCCCAAAAACTTTCCTTAGATATCAATGCGCTTTTGCAAGAGTGGATGACCATCGAATTCAACTTTTTCGAAAAAGAAAGAAGCAACTTGGCAGGTTTAGAAGTTGTGCAATTTTGGAATAAAATAAATAACATACAAAATTTTAATGAAGAAACTATGTTTCCGATTTTGTCCAATCTTGCTAAATATGTCCTAGCAGAGAGGATTTTCTCGATCGTTACTGATGTTCGCACAAAAAAAGAAACAAATTGAGACACGAAAATCTTAACTCAATTTGTATAATAAGATCATCATTGCAAGATGAAAACTTAAGTTGTGTATCATTTGAAACTAAAGACAATCACATTAAAAAAATGTCCGCAACCAATTAATATGATCACCATGTGTAAATATTTTGTATCAGCTTTTATGTATGTATATAATTAATTTTTTGAAGTTTTCCTTTATTTATTTTATTTATTATTATAAAATGCTATAATCATTAAAAAAGTTAAATAAAATCATAAACCAATATCTTATTTTTCTTTCCTTAAGTGTGTTATTTTTTGGATTTTATAGGTGTAGGGATAAAGTTCATAAAGTAGGGATTTTTTGTGGATACCGTAGGGATTTATTTTTTTTTCATGTACCATCACTGGTCTATGATCGTTTGCCCCTCGCTTTTTGTAGTTGTACGGGTATGAGTTATTTGACAAACTGCGAATAATCTTCTCGACTTTTGGTTGGACAAATGTTGCCACAACAAAACGGTCGAAGTGCATGGAACGTTACCTAAAAACATTAGATCCATTTCTACAAAATAATTAGTTATTTGCACGTATTGTCAAAGATATATCCTTCTATGGTAATTTGGCCAAACAGACATAATGGCCGTATCAGCTGTCAAAGACCGGAAGTCAGTGGAAGATTCTACATATATCAAAGCTCAGTCAGAAAATGGTAACACTAAACAAATATAGAGCTTCGATGAGGTCAGAATCGACTTTCTATTTAAGTTAAATCTGTATGATGAACCGAATTCAATTATGTTTTGTATTTTAAAAAAAGTTTTGCTGATCCAGTACATCATAATTTAATTTAGCTGGGGGGACTCACAGGTCATTTCCGCTCTTTCACGCTTTTTAATTTCCTCTAATTTTTTTTATAATCATCCGAAACTGTGACAGTGAAATAAATTTAAATTTCTTAGCCCCTCCACAAGTAGGAATATATAAAATCAATTTAAATTAAAATTTGTTTCCACTTTATTAAAGTTGTGTAGATAATAACGTTTAAGCAAGCCTCATTAATCAACTACTAATAATTAGACATTTCACGGTCTGATGCAGCTCACATTGCCACACAGTTCCTATAATTTTTTGTTCACTTAATGCCTTCAAGACAATATTCACCTACTTATTTCCTAGTTTCAATTAAAGTACAACGAAAAAAATAGTTCCACTCATAGAATTTGTCACATATTCCCACCATTGACATTCCTTGACATCCTTACCCTAAAAATAGTATAAATGTGTATACAAAGTTAAAATGAAGGCAATTTTTAACTATTAGTCACATGCTGTTGGGTTTTCTTTTATGGATCAATTATTATAAGAAATAAGTCGAATCTTCATTGGTTCCATCTCCATCACTCCATAAACACTGCAATCAAATAAACGAACTGAAAATTATTTCCTATTCGATATCTCCGAGCTCCGACACTCCAGAAACAGAAGGTACAGTGTACAGATATAGGAAAGGAAGACGCACAGACAGACAATATCATAGTACCATGTGTTTCCTTCCTCCTTCATGAAGTAGCAAATGTGAACACAACCCAAAGGCGTCATCAATAAATACGAATTAAAATCCAGGTATACAGTGACTGTAACTGTCACACAAAACTAAATGGCTTTGGATTGGATTGGAAGAAGAAGCGCACATCAGAATCAGATGTCAGATGGAACTCATAGAACTGAGAACCCCCACGCCACGCTTCATATGTACATGTACGTACGAGTTTAGCTCGCATCCCTTTCGATCCGAGAAGTGATAATAAATTCCACTTAATGTTGTCATCGTTAGAATCACCGACGCATTGCAACTCCACTCCGCAACGATCGATAAAGGTTGTCGGATAGGAATCTACCAGCCATACACTAGACACTTAAACTCTTATAATGAAAACTTACTTACTGCTCCCTTTTAGCAATTTTGGTTTTTCGGCTTTTTTTTCCGGTTTGGTTTGGGACAAAAGATACATTTTTGGAAACAAAAATAACTATAGATCCATTCATTGATACAAAACGCTCTTCGACTTCGATATCCCGAGATGTGGGAGCCCTTCTTGCTCCCTACTATTCCAAACCAACTATGGCAACTTCCAACCGAACCGCATCCAATCAATTTTATTGCGCGGGAGGGAGCGTTTATTATTACCTACTATTTTGGTAGCTGGGGCTATTCTCGACAACATCGATGACATTAAGCGGAAGCCCATTTATGTTATATCAACTTATTTTCTGTCGGTCTTTTATGAGATTTTTTCCTTTTGTTTTTTATCGAACACTCTGGGAAAAAAAATTAAATCAAAAGATTTTAATTTAATTGGACTTGTTTTGGGTGTCGCTGTTCGTCGCAACGACGAGTCGGTCGGTTAATCCGATAGAAAATCATAAGATTTTTATGACATTCGTTTGGTTGGTAATATAATGGAAGTTCAAATCTTTTGTTTTTAGAAAATGTTTTCTATTTTATTTTTCTATCTCTTTTAAATGCAATTAGGCACTCCTATATTTCGTTTAGAGGAACATCAAAATGAATATTTAATTAAGTGTTATGACTTCGGGTAGTTGTAAATAAATCACTTTAATTATTTTAAATACTTAGTTGTCCAATAAAACAATCAAATAATTGAAAAACATAATTTTATTTTGTTAAAAGAAAAAGAATTTCATAAATAAAAATGTTAACAAGAGAGAAATTCGTTTTTATTTTTAAAGCCCACTGATTTTAAACATTTTGCCTAAGTTATCAACTAATACCTTGAATTTTGAAAATTGTGTCTAATTCTTTCTTATTTGTTTTTGAACAAAGAAAAAATAAGAAGAGGCTGGGATGCTACCCGCCCTGATAACAACCCAATGGTGCGATACAAACTTTCAAATGATAATTTTTGTATATAAATAAGTTGAAAGAGAAGGAATACCTCTATGGAGATATATAAACATTGCGAAAAGTTAAATCAAAATAGTTGTATTTTTAGCAGGACTTCGATTTTCTTTGTTTTCCAAAATATTTTAGTCAAAATTCGGTTTATACTACTTTTCGTTTTCAGTACTTTTTTGTATGAGTTTTTATTTTAATGTCAATTGGATTGTTAAGTTAAAATATTAATGACAACAATTTGTATATAGGTTAGGTGGAAACAGTTTAAAGTATATATCTTTCATCGTTTAAAGGCTTTTGTAGCTTCAAATTAATTTTAAAAAAGAGGTTGGGATGCGACCCACACTGATAACTTCCCATCCCGTCTATCGATTTGTCTTGCTTAAAAGTTTGTCTATATGTATCAATTTTTACCAAATTTGCGTACTATTTTTTGTAGATTTTATATTTTTATAAAAAAATGGACTGTTGGATTTTTATAAAAAACTTACTGAATATCGAAAACAATATTTTCTGTGAAATAAAATAAGTTTGAAGCCAATATTTTTAATTTTTGAAAAGCTATTTGAGTCTAAAGTAGATTTTTACCTAGTTTTAGTATTGTTTTTTTTTTAGGTTTTTATTTTTTGTAAAAAAACTGTCAATTCGATTTTTCTCAAAATTTTTCCTAATGTTGAAAACAATATTTCTTATAAGTTAAAATTAGTTGGAAGCCATAATTTCAAATTTTTGAAAAGATACTTGAGTCGAAAATCAATTTTTACCAACTTTTGTTACATTTTTGTTTAGGTTTTTAATTTTTTTTAAAAAACTGTCAATTCGATTTTTTTAAAAATTTTACTGAATATTGAAAAAAATATTTTTTGAAAGACTAAAGTAGTTTAAAGCCAATATCTCAAAGTTTTGAAAAGATATTTGAGCCGAAATTCAATTTTTACCAACTTTTATTAATTTTTTTGTTTAGATTTTTATTTTTTTTTGTAAAAAAAACTGTCAATTCGAATTTTCTCAAAATTTTTCAGAATGTTGAAAACAATATTTTTTATAAGCTAAATAAGTTTGAAGTTTTTTGAAGTTTTTGAAAAGATATTTGAGTCGGAAATCAATTTTTACCAACTTTTGTTAAATTTTTTTAGGTTTTTAATTTTTTGTAAAAAAACTGTCAATTCGATTTTTTTCAAAATTTTACTAAATGTTGACAACAATATTTTTTGAAAGATAAAAGTAATTTAAAGCCAATATCCCAAAGTTTTGAAAAGATATTTGTGTCGAAATTCAATTTTTATTAAGTTTTATTAATTTTTTTTAGATTTTAATTTTTTGTAAAAAAAAGTGTCAATTCGATTTTTCTCAAAATTTGTCCGAATGTTGAAAATAATATTTCTTATAAGATAAAATTAGTTAGAAGCCATAATCTCAAGTTTTTGAAAAGATATTTGAGTCGAAATTCAATTTTTAACAACTTTGAGTAATGTTTTTTTTTTAAGATTTTATTTTTTATAAAAAAACTGTCAATTAGATTTTTCTCAAAATTTTATCAGATGTCAAAAACATTATTCTTCGTTGCACAGAATTGTTTTGGAGATGAAATCATATTTTAGTCGTAAAATTTTCGAGGTGACACATTTTTTTTATCAGTTTTTTTGATTTAAAAAAAAAACCGTTAATTGGATTTTTTTCCAAAAATATACTTGTTTTGTATCACGTAAAATTTAATTCAAGTTAACCAAAATTTTCACCTTTTTTTAAAAATGCTATGGTAAAAAACCACCCACGCAATTTTCTTGAGAGCCCTTTCTGCATCTTTCTGCCTTATTATCTGTATAACAAAATTTATTTGAAGTCGATATCTCTTCTGGTTCTTGAGCTATGGACGACGAAAAAAACGTCGCGGACGTACGGACGTACGAACGTATGTAAGTACACACGCACGCACAGACATCTTTCTAAAAATCTTTTATTTCTACTCTAGGGACCTTGAAACGTCGAGAAATGTCAAAATTTTCAATTTGACAAATCGGACCCATTGCAATAACTTCCTATGGGAAGTTAATAATGTTAGCCAAATTAGTCCACTACTTTGTCACTTGAATTGCAGAAGTCCTAGCGTGCACAGCACACACAGTCATCTTTTTAAAAACTTTTTGTTTAGGACCTATGGATACACAACTTTATGAAATGTCAACATATTCTATTCGTCAAATCGATTCAATCACGGAAAGTTAAGAATAATATAAATATTAATTTTTTGAAAGTTTATAATTTAAATTGGCAACAAAACAATGTTAAGTTTTTATTCCTGTACAGCTCTTGAAAGTTCAAAATATATTTCAAACTCTAATATACCACGATTATGTATAAGTGTAATAATGTTTTCTGTTGTTAATTCTCGATTGGGCGTTTTAATAACAACCGACAAAAAACCAAAAAACATTTTATTGACCTGAAACTTATCCTCTACAAATATTTCCCAAAAATATCAACCATGATAAGCAACCATCAGAAACCAGAATGTTTTCGCTAAGACTTACCACATTTATTTGATAATACCCTTAAGCTATTTTCTTCGTATTTTACTTTTTTTATTTTCTTAGGAAGGTTTATATCTTAAGGATGAGTATCTAAATTAATATTTCAATTCTAAGAATATATAGGATAGGTAAGAACATATATCAACTTTTAGAACATTGCGTTGGTAGGTACTATAAAAAAACTTTCTTGTTGACTGTCTACCAAAAATCTTCAATTTATTATGTTTGCCATATAAAAATATTTGCTGAGCATCAAATAACAACATAAGCAATATACTCGTATATGTAGCAACAAAAAGAGAAATAAACCTAGGTATATTAAGCAACAAACTGTTTGCCTTTTTTGGGGATTTTCAACGTGTCTTTTTAGGAGATGGATATCATATTATCATCACAATTGACAAACAAAGGACAAAGTATCGTTCTTTGTTACCACAAAGATTTTTTTGACATAGAGAATTGATTGGCTTTTTATGAAAGGTTATTGAACACTTTCAAATGAACTGTAATCTTCAATACAATGGGGTTTTAACCTTTGAAGTAGTATTGGTATGTTTCATTTCAAATGTTGAAATTAACACCTGGATTAACACTGGAGTCTAAATGCCATTTTATTTATTTAATGTTTGTAAATGTCAAAAAATACCTCCCAGTCTTACATAATTTTTCAAAAAATCAATATTGACAACATTATAAGGTAGAAACGAATTTATAAATTTCTGAAAATTCGAATATGGAAGTCTGAAAGACCTCCCAATAGAAATTTATTAAATTTGACAGTTAAAAGTCCGGTTGCTCTGTCTACATTATTTGTCAAATTGGTTTTCAATTTTCCGTAGGAAGAAATTGAAATAGGCCCGATTTGTCGAAAATTTTTACATCTCAAGACGTTTCAAAAAAGAGGCTGGGATGCGACCCACACTGATAACTTCCCATCCCGTCTGTCGATTTGTCTTGCTTCAAAGTTTGTCTATATGTATAAATTTTTACCAAATTTGCGTACTATTTTTTGTAGATTTAATTTTTTTATAAAAAAACGGACTGTTGGATTTTTATAAAAAAAATTACTGAATATCGAAAACAATATTTTCTGTGAAATAAAATAAGTTTGAAGCCAATATTTGTAATTTTTGAAAAGAATTTTAAGTCGAAAGTAAATTTTTACCAAGTTTTAGTATTGTTTTTTTTTAGGTTTTTATTTTTTGTAAAAAAAACTGTCAATTCGATTTTTTCAAAATTTTTCAGAATGTTGAAAACAATATTTCTTATAAGATAAAAAAAGTTTGAAGCCTTAATCTCAAGTTTTTGAAAAGATATTTGCGTCGAAATTCAATTTTTACTATGAGTAACTATGAGTACATTTTTTTTTTAGGATTTTATTTTTTATAAAAAAAATTGTCAATTAGATTTTGCTCAAAATTTTATCAGATGTCAAAAACATTATTCTTCGTTGCACAAAATTGTTTTGGAGATGAAATCATATTTTAGTCGAGGTGACAAATTTTTTTGTTCAGTTTTTTTGATTTATAAAAAAACCGTTAATTGGATTTTTTTCCAAAAATATGATTGTTTTGTATTACGTTACAATTTATATTATAAAATTTAATTCAAGTCTCTAGCATCATTGGTTCATGAGATATTTAGGTTTAACCAAAATTTTCACCTTTTTTTTAAACTGCTATGGTAAAAAAACCACGCACGCAATTTTCTTGAGAGCCCTTTTTGCATCTTTCTGCCTTATTATCTGTATAACAAAATTTATTTGAAGTCGATATCTCTTCTGGTTCTTGAAAAAACGTCGCGAAGGTACAGACGTACGGACGTACGAACGTACGTACACACGCACGCACAGACATCTTTCTAAAAATCTTTTATTTCGACTCTAGGTGCCTTTAAACGTCGAGAAATGTCAAAATTTTCAATTTGACAAATCGGACCCATTACAATAACTTCCTATGGGAAGTTAATAATTGCAAACATACAAAAATTACATTTTCGACACCGATTAAATTTTATAGAAGAAATTGGTTTTGGACTCCAATATCTCGATGAATGAAGGCGTTGACGTAAAAATTATTAAATTTAATACAAAGTATTGTTTTTTACATATAGTAATTTCTTAGAAAAATAATATAAACATTTCTTGTATAAATAATAAAAACCTTAAAAAAAATGCTACTAAAAATTAGTTAAATAGTGTCCGACAAAAATATTTCGGGAACAAAACTTACTGACTTAAGGTGCTCCCCCAACAAACTTCTCCATCTAGCTCGGTCCCTAGGTTAGCCAGAGTAATTCTTCGTTTGATCTCAGAGCTGTGTTGTTTTTTTCCGTTCATAGCGGAACCCAGGTAGACGAAGTCCTTAACTATCTTAAAGTTACGTCTGTCGATGGTGAAGTTTTGACCAAAAGGTCTGATCTGGCTATAATCTATAAAGCCTATATTCGTCCGAAACTCGAGTACAATTCCCATATATGGGCAGGTGCTCCTATAACCTACTTGAGTCTCCTAGACAGAATTTAAAAGAGAGCTCTAAAAATGATAGGTGATCGTTGTCTAACTGAAACTTTTGTATCTCTCGAGCACCGTGCGTCGTAAGGTTTCATGCCTGTCATTATTTTATCGCTACTTTCATAAACAATGCTCTAATGAAATAGCCAGTTGCATTCCTCCCCTCAAACAATTCAACCGTAATATCCGTTCTTCTAGGAATGCTCATCAGTTTACCCTTGAGCCCAATTTCGGACGTACTGTAAAGTACAGAGATTCTTTCTTTAGTCGCACTACACGAATGTGGAATGCTATACCAGACTCAATGTTTCCCACTCATTACAATGTGCAGACATTCAAAACCAATGTGCATCGGTATCTCCTTTCTAATCCTATCCTCCCTTCCTAATTGCTCGCACTGTAATTAATCATCATAAGGGTATTCATATCCCCTTGAGAGCGCGTATAATATTAAAAAAAAAAAAAATAAAATGCACGACTGGGTCGCACGAACTTGCTCCTGTATGCAAAGAGTCTGTTTAAAAAAGCACCTATATAAGATTTAAAATTATACCTTTAAAACAAGTTTGTCTTCAAAGATTTAAATGCTATTCGATTTGTCAAAAAAACCGCGCGATTCATCCCAAGACACAACTCATCCTAGGACAACTCATCCCGGAAATGAATTGGTATTTACAATAGTTATAGTTATAAACAATACATACATACATATGTACCAAATGCATTATCTAATTTGGATAAAAGATAGTAATCAGCCCTATCATGAATTCCATCGTAGTCGGAATTTTTACGAATCCCGAAAAACTGTATCATGAAATCCGTTCGTAATGCAAAATTGTATGAGATTTTCCATTACGAACGGATTTCATGATACAGTTTTTCGGGATTCGTAAAAATTTCCGATTACGATGGAATTCATGATAGGGCTGAATATAATAAAAGTTTTGTCAATGTAGTGCGCTCTTTCGGGCTCATGTATAAGATTTGATCTGGTGAGATGGGAGGGGATTACATTTAATGCAGTTAAAATAATTTAAAAAAAAACTATTTTAAGATTCAAAACTTTACCTGAAAAATAAGTTTGTCTTCAAAAATTTAGATGCCATTTTATAAATCAAAAAACCCTTGATTTTCCAAAATTTTTTTTTGAAAATCGTTAGAGCGGTTTTTTTTTAAATTAATTTTTTATATATAAAATTTTTAAATTTTGTTCTAAAAATATTTTTGGTATGCAGTTGTTTAGTGATTGTAAATATACGCTCTACATTTGAATTTCGTAAAAAAATGTTGACCCGTTTTTGAGATATAGAATTTTGAAAAAAAAAAATTCAATATTTTTTTAAAAATCCAAACAATAAAAAATTTCACTTTTGATAATCAAATATTGTTAAGGCAATATAAGAGCTTATGCAGAAAAAAAATTATTGAAATCGGTTCATAAGTTGCTGAGAAAATTAAGAAACAAAATAACAGTTCTATGAGCGGTACCTTTCCTGAGCAATACAAAAATATGTTTTTCTTATGAAAAGAAGCCAAGTTTAAAAATAAAATTTTAGAGAAAATTTAAAAAAAATCTATCGGTTTGTTTTTGAGAAAATTCGAATTTTCGTTTTTTGACCAAAAAAATTGTATGGGGGCCACTGTTAGTTTTGGTCTTAAAAAAGAAATGAAAAAAACGCCTAAGGCGAATCTGCTGAAAACCTTAACTTCCAAGTTTGAACTCAATCGACCGAATGGTTTAGGCTGTAGGAGCGTTGACAGACAGACAAAACAGACCGGACGGAATCGCGGGACCCACTTTTTTCGACTTCTCTACCATCGTAATATCATGTTTGATTAAAATCTCGAGTTCGAAATTTTGCACGAATGCAAGACTTGCCATATAGTTCCTATATGTCGCAAGTAAAAAGATCGGTGTTACGATGAAAGCATGTATGCTTTGTTTTGCCCCTATTAACCGTTAAAACCATTTTTGCCACCTCTGCCTCTATACTCACAAAGGCCCCATTGACATCACGCTGAGTTCTTCCGATTACGTTAATGTCATCAGTATATGGTAGTAATTGGACAGGCTTTTGGAAGATAGTACCTTTGGTACTATATGGCACTATTCTTTCAAGAATGATGTTAAAGAAATCGCATGACAACGCATCACCTTGTCTAAAGCCTTTTTTGACATCGAAAGGTTCTGTTAAGTTGTTTCCAGCCTTTATGGAGCAGCGCAAATTTTCCATGGTCATCCTACACAAACGGACGAGTTTGGCAGAGATGCCAAAACTAGACATGGCTCTATACAGCTCGTCCCTGTATATGCGGCCTTGAGAAGAGATGGTGGGTGTCGATTTGACGTTCTGGGGTTTTTTTTCAGGATCGGCCGTAATGTGGACTTTCCTGGTCTAAGACCATCTATCACTTAAGACGGTCTCCTTTTTTTAAATCGGGCAAACAGTACTCAGGTTCCATTTATCGGGCATGCTTTCTTCCGACCATATCTTACAGATAAGTTGGTGCATGCTCCTAATAAAATTATCTCCAGCTAATTTGAAGAGCTCGGCAGACGGGATTGTTGGCTTTCGTCATCTATGTTCGTCTATTTTATTTCATTTATTTTTTTATTTGCATAAATTTACTCAGTAAGATACAATACCTTATAAATTAGAGTAAAACATCAGTATAGTAATACTATTTGTACATTCATTGTGCTTTTCTAATGTGGTTTTAAGATACAATAGAAAATTGAAAAAGCTAATTCATTCGCTCTCTTAATGTTAAATATAAATTGAAATTTTAAAATTAAAAAAAATTATATAAACGAAATTTGATAGATAGATTTTTATTTTCGTATTTGAATTACATTTGCTAAGCTATCGCACAGTTTACATATACAGAGATTTGATATAAGATAGATACATTATATCTTTCTACTGAATCAGTATTTATATTATTAAAATTAAGAATTATTTATTTATAAAAACAAAAATGAGTATCCTTAAAAATAAAATTTTATTCAAAACAAAAGAAAAAATATATTTGATTGTCATCATCACCATCAACATCCACAAGATAATTAGGAGAAAAATTCTTTGAGCATCCTACAAAACAGGGTCGAGCTGCTTATTATTTTTAAAGATTGAGGGAGGGAATTCCATAATCGAGTGGCATACACATAAAACTGGCGTTCAGATACTAAAAATGAGCAGCGTATTAGTATGAGATTGCTAGATCTTACAGATCGTGTGTGGTTAATTTTATTGTAAAGGTATTCCGGCTGATGGGTTTTGCAGAATATTGTGAAACAAGGTTAGTGTTCTAAGTTTGAATAAATTATCTAGGGTAATACCATAAATTGATTTAGAGAAATTAGAGATATCATATCTTCTTACACCAAAAACATAACGCGCAGTATTATTGTAGGCAACATTAAGTTTCCGTTTGTGTTCATAATCACAATTGCTAAAAATCTCCCAACAGTAAAGCATTTGTGGTATTATCAGGGTTTTAGCCAATATTAGTCGGGTTTTTAATGGGGTTATATGATGAGATGCCCAAAGCATTCGAAGACTTCCATAAACTTTCCCTATCGAAATTCTAATATGGTTATTCCAACTGACCGTTTTATTAAACGTGAGACCAAGGTTTTTCGCAGTATCAACAAATTCAATAACTGTATTATTTAAATAGATGTCAGGGAAATATGAAGTGTCGATTACAGTCCTGGAAATTACTAAGCACTTTGATTTCTTAGTATTCAAACAAAGATCATTTTTACGGGACCAGATAGCGATTTCTTTCAAATCCTCATTAACTTCATGCACACCGTTCTCGAGCATACCAAGTGGAAAACTATTATACAATTGAACATCATCTGCATACATGTGTACAGATGAACTCAATGGGCAAGATGGTAGATCATTGATATACATGGAGAACAGCAAAGGGCCCAAAATAGAGCCCTGAGGGACACCTCTCTGCAGAGGAAGAAAACATGACATAGAGTTGTTTGCACAAACTGCTTGAGATCTACTGGTTAAGTAGGAAAGAATCAGTTTTACTGAAGGAGTTGAGAAATGAAATTGATCTTTAAGTATATGGCGATTGACGGTATCAAAAGCCTTAGAGAAATCCAAAAGTGTAAGTACAGTTATTTTTCCATCATCCAAAACATTCCTTATATTTTCTGTTACGTCAATTAAGGTAGTAGTACAACTATGTTTAGGCCGGAATCCTGATTGGTTGATACATAGTAGTTTATTTCTGTTTATAAAAGTCCGGAATTGATGATTCATTAGTCTTTCTAAAACTTTAGAAAGAAATGGTAATATGGCTATGGGTCGAAAATCATCTGCATCTCGATTTTTAGATATAGGAATAACCTTGGCTTGCTTCCAAGCTGAGGGGAATGTGCTTGTCATATAAATAGTATTGACTGCATAAGTAATGTATTTGAGAACATAAGGCAGTATAGCTTTTAAAAACACCGGATGGATACCATCAATTCCAACAGAGTTGGATCTTACAGAAAGAACACTTTCTAAAACATCAACCTCATTAACAGGTGAGAAACAGAAACCACCTGTAGACAGATGGCCATTTAAAATATCTTCTTGTGATTGTGTTTCAATAATTTGGGATTCAGAAAAGGAGGAATTAAGAGTAACAAAATTTTTGTTAAGCTCATCACAATCGATAGATACGATTTTGTTGTTAATTTTTTT
Source organism: Eupeodes latifasciatus (assembly GCA_920104205.1). NCBI lineage: Eukaryota > Metazoa > Arthropoda > Insecta > Diptera > Syrphidae > Eupeodes > Eupeodes latifasciatus. The sequence goes on along the minus strand of OV049924.1, from coordinate 69,131,219 downwards.
ACCTACACCTATATCTCTCAGATTCTTCCATAGTTTTTGTTTAGCTAGGGAAGGGTCAAGCTTTGGAGCCTAAAATCGTTGTTTAGCTTCACGAATTAAAAAGACTATTTATTTATTTATTTATTCGTCTTTCAAGTTACAATACTTTATGGAGACTACATTAAAATCAAACATTATATTTATAAATTGACAGTGGTAAAAACATAGTATTACAACAAATTCAATACATCTTTCTTAATATCTAATCTAAGACTACTCTATTTCTCAAAGATTTGTATTCACTATGCAATTCTTCAATCCTGAAAGTCTTCCAGCGCTTATATGCACGATTACGTTCTGTTACAAGCGACCTAATATGGTTATTAAACCAAGGATGAGCTTTAAAACGAGATTGCCTTGTAACTAGAGGAACATGTAAGTTATAGAGATGGTTTATATTATTTTGTAAAAATGAAACCGGGTCATCAACTGATGGCATAAGATATATTTGATGAAAATCAAGTGAATTCAAATCAACTTCCAACTGCTGCCTGTTGACATTTTTAAAATCACGAAAGCTGAAGGTAGATGAAGATATCAGGGGTGAACATTGAAAAGTAAGGTAAATTAGATCATGATGAGAGAAACAGGGAATGGAAATTTGGTCATAAAGAAGAACTTTTTGTAAATGACTTACAAAAAACATATCGAGTAATGTAATACTCTCCCTAGTAAAGTAAGTTGGGGTTGAAACGTTAGTAGGAAATAGATTAAAAGATCTCATTCTATCTACAAGATCAGGGCTTCTTAGAACATTATGATTAAAATCTCCCGAAACAATGATAAAAGGTGACAGCTCAAGCCACTGCGAGTAAAAATCGCCACACCACCACCCATACGACCAACCCTATCGCAACGAAAGACGTTAAACCCTTCAATGCAACAAACGGAATCGGTAGAAAACCAAGTTTCACAGACGCAGACTACATCAATGTTTGAATGTTCAAACAAATAACGAAATTCATCCAGCTTGGGACCTAAACTCTGAGCATTAATATGGCAAACTCTCAAGCCAGTGTGCTGCGCACCTGAAATTCGAATCAAAGAACGCGTAGAATCATATGAACCCTCGAAGACCGAATTCCTGTTATGATTATTAGAATCAATCATTAATATAGATATTTAAGCAACAAGGACCCAAACTAGTCCAGCGAAATAAGTTAAGAAGCTGCACGACCATATCATGAAAGAATTTCAAATATAGAAGGACGACGATTACGATGCCAGTGATAACGACAATGACAAATTTATATTTTTCTATATTAATATTCATTTTTTATTCAATTTGTTATTACTTAGGTAGGTACTATAAAAAATAATAAAAAAGAAAATTCCTAATAATAAGAGCGAAAAATCCAAATATTTATAATAAGAGCAAAAAATTAAAATAGTAAAAAAAAAGAGATAGTTCAGGAAAAAAAAAATAGTTGTTTACTTTTTTCTCTTCTTCAAGTCTATTCTTTAATCAGCTGTTTCAGTTCTCATAGATGATTTGGTGGCAAAATCAATTAGAATATCGTTGTTCTCCACGAAAATAGCTTTATCATTGCGGTTCTTTTTAACGTAAACAAACCCACGCATTGTAAAGGCTGAGAACAGTTGCCCTTGTTGAATGGATCATCCTGCCTGACAGCGGAATTCGGTTCGTCGTCGCCGTTATATAGTCTGCAGAAGTGATCCTTCTATATTCTAAGCATTGACTGCGGTTCCACTATGTCCTTCGGTTCGAGGTTTATGTACTTGTGAATTTCGTTTCACCTGCTCATAAAACTTTCGAACTTCATTCCTGCTTTTGAACTTCTCAACGTTTTCGACCGCACGCTTCTTATGCTCTCTCTTTCTCATTCTGAGAAGTCGGTGTTCCTCTCGACTCTTTTGCTCATAGAGATCTTGAGCAGCTCTCGACCTTCTATGCAGTGCCTTTTGTTTGGCTGCATTTGCCTGCAGACATTCCTCATCAAACCAGGGGTTCCTTGTTGGTGGCTGCTTGAAACCCAGCACGTCGGAAGAGACGGCTTCTTTTATTGGATCTTTTCAATGTTGCCACTGGTTCTTGATACATTGTATTGGCGGCAGAGAACTTCGATAGAGATAACTTGTGACTTTTTCAGGAACAAAAGCATTAAAATCAAACTTAATTTATCACATGCAAAATACTTTTAGAAAAATTCAATTGACAACAAAAGATTACAAATAAAAACAAAAAAAAACGTTTTTCAACTAAAGTTTCTTGAGAACAAATATAGGTATTGACTTATACTTTTTTATAGTACAAAATGTTGTTACTAATACCTTTTAACTTTTAAAAATAACCTCACAAAAAATGTTTCGCATTCTAGACTCTTTTTTAAAAACCTTGGTGTTCTAAATGGTTTTGGTTGTCTACTGAATAATACTTATTATTTTTCGTTGTTAAAAAATATTTGTATCTAAAATACTATGAACCTAAACCTGCCTTATTTAACCTTCATCATTTTGTAATTTCAATGATTGATAGGCGTAGCTTCTTTTATAATTAAAAACTACTAACCACGCATCAAATTACTTAATTGTGCCTTTTTCGCTTAAAGATCATCAGTTTGTGTAATCTTTAACTTTCTTCATTTAAAAAGAATTCCTATTTCAAATCTGGTTATCTAAGCTAAAGATGGAGAGGCTACAGCAAACCTAACCTGAAAAAGGAAAATATTTTAATTGCCTCTGCAAGTTTCCATCTTCAGGTAAAAAAAAATTCTTAACTGTTGCTGGTTTGGTTACTGCTGCATGTTAACATGTATACACCTTGTGACCTCTGATGGTTTCGCATTTCCTAGTTCTGGACGTATGGCTATGGATGCAACCCTGACGATGAAGATGATGATGATGGTGCGCAACCTGCAACATGTTTATAATGTTGTTTGTTATCTTGTCGAGCAAATCACCATCCAAATGAAATTAAATTCCTCATCGTTGTTGTTTCATATGGACACTCATCCCCTCCCGTGCCGTGTCCCGTGTTGCTCGTCGATGATTCCCCAAACATGGAATCAGATATACCTATCCGACTTGAATCTCGATATACTCGTCCTCGGCGTGTAGTAGCGCAAAATCAAAAAATCAAAAAATCTCAACCTACAATGTCTGGGGCTGGTGAACACACAAAAGTCAACAAGTTCGGTGTTTTTATTTCTTGCTGAGGCTTCAGATGACATTGTTTATAGGAGAACCCGATGTATTCCGCGAGACCAAAAAAAGGATAAAAATTGGCAAACATCTTTGGACATCGCCAATCCAGCATCCAGTGACTACGATATGGATGCCCATCCGAGATGCGATCGCGAGCACAAACAATCGCAGATAGATGCACTCATTGGGATTGGGATTGATATTGGGACACATAAGTATAAGAACATCTATCTGTGCACAAGTGTGTCCCACGCCATCCTGGCCTCCTGCCAATCGCCGGGTAATTAATTAAGCGACATGGGGCCAGCACAAGGTAATTAAAAATTAATTCTTCTTGTTTGTTTTCTGAATTCTGATGGTGATGCACGTTTTCGGACTGGACTGATCCCTTGCTGAGCTGAGAGCGAGCGAGGCTGGGCGCGAAGCCCTTGAATTCGATGGGTGTCTGGGTCTGTTGTTTTAACTTTTTGTTGTTGTTGGTTTTTGAATTTCCTCGCAATATCCCGCAATGGATGTTCATATTTTTGTTTCTATTCGTTCGCTCAGTTTGGTTTTATTGATGATTGGGTTGCCTGTACACTGAGATGGCGCTGGGTTGCACTGTGGGGCTTTTTATGAGGTATAAATTGGACATTTTATTGGGCAGCGTTTTGAAGAGACACCTCAAATAAAAATGTTCTGATAGTATACATCTACTCTATCCACACAGAGAGCTCTTCCATGATGATGGCGATGATGATGATGATGCTTTGTGTGCTTCAAGTTCGCATCCTGGTTATAATGTACATAGTTTGGGTTGTTTTTGATTTTTTGCTCAGTCTTTTTACCATCAGCCTTGTTGACTAGTTAACGTTTAGTTTGTAGCTCATTAGGAGGAACATGCCGACTAGAAAATATAAAAACAAAAATTGGTTAGCAAACTAAATGTGTTTTGATCAGAATATGCTGTATACAAAAATCCCAAAATGCCTAACAGTGGGATTAGATCAGGTTTAGAGGAAGGTAATCCCACAGGGTTTAAGAGGAATTTCAATTGATGATAGGATTATCGCATCATATGTGTATAGTAAAACTATCGATTGTTTTTATGACTAACGAGGAGTTTTTCAAATTAAATCTCTGAGGAAATAAACTTTTTTTTTTGTCAGAACTCTGTAACCAAATGTGTGTAAATGACGAACATGAAGTGTGGGGTTTTACATAAGTGTTTTGAAAATTGCTAGCGACCCTATCACACAATAATAAAAAAGGGCTTACTATGAGAAGTTGTTTACAAGTGGTTATTTCAATTGAATACTGTCCTTATAATAATTGACATAAAATAGAAGTTTTTGTGAAATGAAATTGTTTATTTCCTATATATGTAGGTATGTACTCGTAAAAAGGAAATTTACCACCTGTTGTAAAACAGAGAAATTTCATTAATTTGTTTTAAAAAATTTGAAATGTTCTTCAAAAACCACATCCTTAAGCTGAGATCACACGATTGGTCAAATGTACCGATTTTTGTCCATTTGTATGTACAGATCGTGTGAATGGCAGATAATATTGGGCATAAGGCAGATAGAACATTTTTTTTGGCAGATAGGCAGATAAAAATGAACTGTCTTGTACCAATCGTGTGAACTGTTCATACACCGATGAAGACAGACAAAATTCTTAAATAAGCAGATAATTTGTTCTGCCACTTAATGACCGATCATAGTGACCAATCAAAGCAGATAAGTGCTTTTAATTTGTTGTTGTTGTTGAAAATTACGATTTTTTAATAATTGCCTTTGCACACTTCTGGCACAAATAAAGATATGGTATTTGGTGCTATTCGAAAGGGAACCGATAAGCTTTTGAAGCTGTCTCTAGAAGCTAAAAAACGTAGAGTGACTGCCAATTTTTCATTTGCTGAGATAGCTTGGCGCATGTTGGTGTTATTTTTTTTTATTTGTGGAGAAACTAATTTAAGCAGATCATTAAAAGTGGCTTCATTCATTCGCAAGAAATTTTTAAATACACATTTCTGATTTTCGATTTCTCGGAACTCCGCCAAAGTTTTAACACAAGCGCCATCATACTCCTTCTCAGGAGCAAATCCCACACCCAAACACTTCGCTTCCGTGCCTTTCTTCTTTTTTTTTTTTTTTTTTTGTTTTTCAATTCAATATACACAAATGCACATTATGGCAGCTATTTTCTTTTTTTTTTGAAAATGTTGGAATTTTTTGAAACTTCAAGTTTCCTAGAATCTAAATTAAAAGTTTTTAAAGAAATATCTGTGAGTGCTTTTGAACGAATGTTTATTTCGTTGGTCGTATCTTAAGAACTGCCAGAGATGTCGACTTTAAATGAATTTTGTCTTACAGATAATGATATCAAAAGATGCAGAAATTGCTTTCATAAAATAAGAGTGCGTTTTTTTTTATTTTAGGAGCAAAAAGTGAAAAATGTTTTTAATTCCTAATATCTCCCGAAAAAATAATGCCAGCAGCTTCAATTTTATATTTTTTACTAGCTTTTATCCGCAAATTCGTCCGCATTAGATAGTTTTTTTGGATAGTAGTATGAAAAAACCTGAGCTGTACTTTTTTGCACGTATGTATGTTTGAACTGTGCCGAGATGGGATGAGGCCATACTAAGTGTGATTGTCTTAGGTTAGGTTAGGTTAGGTTAATACATTTTAAGAAGATACATTTTTATATACGACGTTTTTTGTTTTTCCTTCCTTGGCCAGAACGTAAAGATTTTGTGGGTTTGAGACTCGTGAGCACGCTACATATAATTTTCCATGGGAAAAACAGTTTTTTTTGTATAATTCCAAAGAATTAAGAAACTCTATGGGGTATGATGTTACTTGCTCCGTGTCCATAACGTTGTCTACTGAGAGGTACTTGACGATATCTCCCTCCACGTCCGACATAATTTGTTCGTTTATCTGGCTAACTATCTCATAAGTTGGAGCTAACATTTTTATGGAGGTTGAGATAGACATTACTTTTTAATTCATCTGTGCTACAGACAATTTGACAGAATTCATTACTCAACGTAGTCGAGTCGTTTACAGTCTGTTGGCATACAATCTTCTCCGATTTTTAATACAGATGCTTTCAAACATGCGTTGATTTCATCTGCCGGTGTAGACGGCAGGGTCTGTCTAAAGTCGCCAGCTATGAGAACCACCATCCCTCCCATGATAGCCCGGTTGTTCTTGATGTTCATCAGTGTACGATCTAGTGCTTCAACTGCTTTTTTGTGGGACATTGTACATTCATCCCAAACCAACAATTTACACTGCTGCAACATTCTTCCATGATCACTACTTTTGCTGATATTACATACTGGCGTTTCCTCATGAGCTCAGTTCAACGGCAGTTTCAGAACCGATTGCGCTGTCCGTCCACCACTAAGCAGCGTAGCTGCTATTCCTGAGGAAGCTACTGCTAAAGCAATTTGATTGTTTTTCCGAAAAAGAAAAGTTTTGCCTGTACCTACTGGAGCATCTTAAAATAGCAAACCACCTTCTCCGCTGGAAATATTGTGTATAACTGTGTCAAAAAATATTTTAGGAGTTAAAGCGATCAGATTCCCCGGAAAGTAATTTTTCCAATGAGAATGCGTTGTTTTCCCAAAGTCAAAAGTAACTCATGTCCTTTCTTAAGTCTCAAACTATCTCCTTACCAAATTTCACTTAAATCTGTTCAGTAGTTTAGGCGTAAAAGCGATCGGCCCACCTGAATTTTCTCATGGGAATGCATAATTTTCCCGGGGTAAAAAGTAGCCTATGTCCTTTTTCGGGTATCAAAATATCTCCATACCAAATTTCATGCAAATTGGTTCAGTAGTTTAGGCGTGATTGAGTAACAGACAGACAGACAGAGTTACTTTCGCATTTATAATATTAGTAAGATAAACTTTCAAAAAAAGGTTCTAAAAAATAGTTTTAAACTGAAATAACTCAGAAACAAAAACAGTTTTTGAAATCGAAGTTTTTTATAATTTCCAAAATATTGTTTTTAACTTTTAGATTTTTTTTGAAAGAAAAAAGAGGCTGGGATGCGACCCTCACTGATAACTTCCCATACCGCCTGTAGATTTTTTTGCTTAAATGTTTGTAGGTTTTCGTGTTTTGTTAAAAAAGTTGTCAGTTGAATTATTCTTAAAAATTTAAAAACAACAAACAATATTATGTATATGATTAAATAGTTTGATTTCGAAATCTATTTTTGTTAACGAGATTTTTAGTCGAAAACCAATTTTTACTAATTTTAGTAGCATTTATTAAAAAAAATTGTTTTTATATAAACAAATATAAATTGGATGAATAAAAAATTGTTTGAATTTAATATCTTCTATTATTTACGAGATATAGAGAACCGAACATCTATTTTTACCACATTTTTGTACTATTTTTTGTAGATCTTATTTTTTTATGAAAAATCCGACTGTTGGATTTTTATAAAATATTTACTGAATGTCAAAATCAATATTTTCTGTGAGATAAAATTAGTTTGAAGCCAATATTTTTAATTTTTGAAAAGATATTTTTGAGTCGAAAATCAATGTTTACCAACTTTTAATGTAAGTAATGCTTTTTTTAGGTTTTTATTTTTTGTTAAGAAATTGTAAATCCAAAAGTTTAAAACAATATTTCTTATCAGACAAAATTAATTTGAAGGCGATATTTTGAATTTTTGAAAAGATATTTCAGCCGAAAATCAATTTTTACTAACATTTATTTTTTTTTAGGTTTTAATTTCTTGTAAGAAAACTCACAATTTTTATTTCTCTCAAAATTTTACCGAATGTATTGAAAACAATATCTTTTATAAAAAAATTAGTTGAAAGCCATAATCTCAAATTTTTGATAAGATATTTGAGTCGAAAATAAATTTTTTTCAATTACTTTTAATAATGTTTTATTTAGGTTTTTATTTTTTGTACAAAGACTGTCAAATTCGATTTTTCTCAAAATTTTACCAAATTTCAGAAACGTTTTTCTTCGTTGCATTAACTTGTTTAGGAGATAAATTCATTTTTTATTCGAAAAATATTCGAGGTGTCAATTATTTTCTTTTTCAGTTTTTTTGATTTATAAAAACCGTTGATTCGATTCTTTCCAAAAATATATTTACTGGTATCACGTTACAGTATATAAAACAAAATTTAATTCAATTCGCTAGAGTTATTGGTTCGTACAAAGAACGGGACCAAATGGACGCTTACAGAAACGCGACTATTGACGCACTACGTAAGCACAAGAGTGGCTTACTGACAAGACTCAAAAACTTGTACAGACGATTTACAGACCCACACGACTTGGAGGTTAGGACACTGAAGTCGTCAATAAAAATGTCAATCTGTTGATTAAGGAGAACTACAGGTTATCAATTAACAAGTACTGGGACCGCAAGATCCGGTCAGTTAATTCCAGTGACCCTGGTATGTTCCCGAAAATCAACAAGATATTTAGGAAAAAGAACGACAATGACCTTCCGTGTCTGAAACTCCAAAGAACTGAAGAGAACAGAGACGTACTCATGACAGCGCAAATAGATCCAGAAGAAGCAATCTTTGACGATGACTTTTATATAATTGAAGATCCGAAGGAAAAAGTGGAGGCGGTGGGAGCTGCTTTCCAGCAAGTGTACAAGGTGAATGTTAGCATTCGCCCCAACCACGACCTGGAAAACAGAGCCCTACTTAATCACTTTTACCTTCGAAATGATATAACACATTGGCGATCTGAGAACCGCGGTTTTATGCGGTTCGATGACGATTCCTTGGCAAATGCCATAATCGCCGAGCAAACGGGACCAAGTCCCTTGTTAGTGACGAAGGTTGAGCTTCAGCTCATCTTCAACTCAATAAAAAATAAAAAGTCAGCAGGTGTCGATGGTATATCCAACGTTGTACTAAGACATTTACCGATGGAGGCAATTGACATTTACACCACACTCTTCAATAATGCACTGAATAATGCATATTATCCAGTGCATTGGAAGACCGCTGTGGTTCATCCTCTCCCGAAAAAGGGAAAGGACAACTCCAACCCGTCAAATCTTCGGTCGATAAGTCTTCTTCCGAGTATCAGCAAAGTTTTCGAAAAGATCATCAATAGGGCTCTGACTAAGTGGGCTGCGGACAACAAAATAATTCCGGATAAACAGTTCGGGTTCAAGGCGGGTCATGACACAATTCATGCTGCGTCTAAACTCGTTTCTGACATCCAATGGAATAAAACAAAACAACAATGCACAGGTGCTGTTCTGGTTGATTTGGAAAAGGCCTTTGACACCGTATGGTTAGAGGGTCTTTACCTAAAACTGAGCAGGCTTGGCATAAGCAAGCCATTGTTGTATATACTTTATGATATGCTTAACGGTAGAAAGTTTGTTGTCAAAAGTGGCAATGTAACTTCTACCACAACATTCTTAATTAAAAACGGTCTTCAACAGGGAGCGGTGAATTCGCCGATTCTCTTCAGCATTTACACCAGCGATCTGATAGGTAGTCTTACAAAGGCAATTGCGTACGCCGACGATCTTATTGCGTACAGAACGGCCCGAAAGGTTGAGGTTATTAGAATTCTCTTGCAGCGTGATTTCGACAAGATTCAGCGATATTGCGACGACTGGAAACTGAAAATAAATGTCCATAAGTCGGAGACAATTCTGTTCCGGACTCCGTTGGCTAGGGCCACGAGGGATACGCGCAAGAATTGGCGCAAGATGGTTATCGTTGATCTTCACGGGCAGCCATTAGCGAGCAAAAGTGTAGTGTACCTCGGTATCTGGTTAGATCAGTATTTATATTTCGATAGACATATAAATGCTGCTCTGACCAGGGCCAGAGGAGCCTTCGCTCTGACGAAATGGCTGTTTTTTAGCAGTCGGCTTGACCCCAGAGTGAAGGTAATTTGCTACATGGCCCTCATACGGCCGATGATCGTTTATGGTTGTCCTGTGTGGTTCAACGTTGCCCCTTCCCAGATGGAGAGGTTTCGGGTGTTCGAGCGGCAGTGTTTACGACGCTGTACCGGCTTATATCGAACAGCCGAATCTTCTTACGTGCACTACTATTCCAACGAGGTCCTATACAACGCGGCTCGAATCAACAGAATTGACAATTTCGTGATAAAACTCGTTCGAGGTCACATTGCAAGAGCTATGTCTTCGACCAACAATTTAATTTTCGGGGCGTTCTACCCGAACGACGAATATTTTGAAAGTGCACGCTTGAGCGGCTTCATTCCACCAGAGGCATTCCTCTTTTTAGATAGATGCGGTCTGATACAGGATAGATTGGCAGTTCCGTTAATCTACCACGTCAGACGACGAACCGTGGATAGGCGACTCCTGTACAATCGGGACGTCATGGCACAAGGCGGAGCAGAGCTCCTTCGGTTCAGTAGGGCTGTGTCCGAAAGGGACCGAACTGATAGGGTGAAGCAGGAGAGCCAGTTTTGGTGGCTTCAATCGGCACTGGATAGTGAGTAGTCGGGATGGGGTTTTAAGCCTTGGCCGGCTTACATACTTGTTTTATAGTTTTAGGGTTTAGTTTTAAGTAGAATAGGCATGGTGGCACAAAAAAAAAACATACAAAAAAAAAAATACAAAAAATACAAAACAGGAAAAATACAAAAAAATACAAAAAAAAATTAAAAAAAACATGGAATAATCAAAAAAAAAAAATAAAAAAAAGACAAAATATGAAAAACAAAAAACGTTAGATAGTTAGATTTGCTGCTGTGGTTGTTCTAGTTTTAAGTAGGTTATAGGTAGAATAGGTAGTTTTAGTTAGCTTTAAGTTTTATATTAAGGACCTTATTTTAAGTAGTTTTTAAGTAAAAATAAAAAAGGATATGGACATTAGTTTTTTCTAAATTTTCTAATGAATACAAAAATAAATAAAATGAATTGAAGTTAAATAGATCTTAGGGCCGAAAGGCATTAGCATTAAGTATTATTGTTTAACTTAGAGTGTCCGTATGGGACCAGTAAGTTAGTTGTAAGTTATGGATAATTAGGCTAGTTTTATGAATTTTTGTCTAGCTTTAAGATAGTCTTAAAAATGAATTAATAAAAATGAATTTGGAAAAAAAAAAAAAAAAAAAAAAGTTATTGGTTCGTGAAATATTTTGGGTTAACCAAACCTGTTTTATAAATTGCTATTGTAAAAAAAACCACCCACGCAATTTGTTTGAGAGTACTTTCTGCATCTTCCTGTATTATTATCTGTATAACAAAATGTATTTGAAGTCGATATTTAAACTGGTTCTTGAGCTATGGACAACGAAACAACTACCCGAACGTACAGACGTACGGACATCTCTCGAAAAATCTTTTATTTCGACTCTAGGGACCTTGAAACGCCGAGAAATGTCAAAATTTTCAAATCGACAAATCGGACCGATTACAATAACTTCCTATGTTAAGTTATAATTATAAACATCAAAGCGCCTCTTTAAGGAAACTTTAAATATTTTATTCTTGATGTCACACAAACGCCTTAAAATTTAAATGAAACACATTTTTCGTACATTATAACATCTTTACATTAATGTTGCGTTGCTAACAAGAATTTCGAAAGCTCATACTTCTTACAACAATAAGAAAAACTCTTCGAAAATTTAGTTGTTTTTTTAAATACTGTTTTTTGCTTTTTACGAAAACATCGAAGCTTAGGCTAGATAAAGAATCCTCAAAAAATGCCTAAACATTTTATTGGTATACTTCCCTAAAAATCAAAAACAGCTGTAGATACTCTAACATAGAATTCCCCATAGACGTGTGACAAAAATCTCACTTTTCCATTACGATGATGTTTATTTCCATTTGATTTCGAAGTTTAATTTGGGTGTTTGAATGTTTTCAACTTTCTGCCATGTAGCTATATCATCTTCAAAGGAGATTCTCGATTCTCAGTTCTCGGATTTCCATTCGCATACCAAAGAGAAAACCTCAGACTTTAATATACGAAACGAATCCGAAGTAATAATGTCAACTGTCTGCTATATTGCGGAACAGAACATTGAAATGAGCGCCACAAAAGTATCTTAAGTGACGACAATTAATATCCTCACTTTACACTCTGTGAAAACTTCAAACAAGTTGCTTGGCGTGCGCCATAAATTGCGCGTCGCTTTACACCACTTCAAAAGAGACTTAAATATTGCCGCCGCTCCGCCATCACTGCCACTACTCCAACTGTCCCATCATCATGGTACTGTGTGAAGCCTGAAGAATTCCCCCATCCCTTCTCTCCATAACTCGAACTGCTCTTGGTCTTCCATCAGTTTGATACAAAGACTGTGCGGTAGCTGGCATAAGAATAAAATATTCCAGAATTCTTCTGGGAATGATCGGGAAATTGTGTAAAGTTCTATGCCATAAATTACGTTCTCGTCACAGATACCCAAGACCAGACCAGACCAGACCAGACATAGAGGCCGATTGTCGTGTTTTGATGCAATAATAAAACATAAACAAAAAAACGTTTGTAATGAATTAACGACTAACCGACGCATTAGTCACAACATACACTTATATAGCTGCTTTTTGGAATTAAAAGGGCATGTTCGGAACTCCAAGCTCCTTCCTCCCGTGGGATTCCCTCCCCAACTCCAGCACGGCAATGCAGAGGCTCTCGCTACGGCCACCGAAAACAAACACACAGCAAATTGGATGTATCTTAAGTGGTCTAATTTGACATTGCTTTTTAATTTCCTATTTTATAGACGTGGATGCTCATCCTTGATGTGATTCATTACCACTATATCCCTAAACTGTTTGTTGGTATCCCAGCTGTAGGAAAGGTATGCACCTCCCCATCCTCTCTAAAACCATCAGGAACATTTTGAAATTTACATTTTATTACCAAATTTGAGTTCGTAAATTTGAAAATGATGTTTTTAATTTTGATTGTATCTTATCTTGTCTTGTCTCGTCCCCGTCTCTCAAGTTGGGTGGGATTGCATTTGGATTTGGCTTGACTACATAGCGAGCAGACAAGGAGACATTTAGGTGTCAAGCTGAGGGCCATTAGTGACTTTCGTGGAATTTTCTAATGTCCCTATGTTGGGATTTCATTTAAATGTGAATTTTATAGTTTTAGTCTTTTTTGTCTTCTATGTATGTATATTTCTTTTTGAAATGCTTGATGTTCTTTATTTAATTAGCAAGGCACTTTGCAGGTCTATTTATTCATTCCTTTTTCCTTTTTTTTCATAATGTTAAAAGTACTTTGATGGAAGATCAGATTTACAACTGAAATAAAAATTATAATTTATTACTGTGAACCCTTTTTGAGAGGGGGAAATTGGTCGTTTTACTTGTGTGATGCGGAAGATCTAAGACTTGTGTCTTATTAATAATTTATTCAAGATGAACGAATTCAAGAGACACTAAATATTGATGTTTTTTGAGAGGATATAAAAGTATTTCTGGAAGTTATGTCATTTTTTTGGATTGTTATTTTTGTGTAGCTTTACCTTTTTGAGAAACTTAGTATGGGAAGGTACTCTACGTACGACACCTTCTACATAGTTGTACATGTTTATGATGACATTATGTTATATGTAAACATTTAAGGGTTGAAGGCCACGTTGACTTACGTTGCAGTTTCACTTAAAATCAAATTTTGACCGCTGAATTTAATATTAACTTTAAATTAAGCGCAAAATTATATTTTACAAGATTTTGGTGTCTTTACATTTTTATTAACTTCCCATAGGAAGTTATTGTAATCGGTCCGATTTGTCGAATTGAAAATTTTGACAAATTCCCTAGAGTCGAAATTAAAGATTTTTAGAGAGATGTCTGTGCATGCATATGCGTTCGTACTTTCGGGAAGTTTTTTTCATCGTCCATAGCTCAAGAACCAGTACAGATATCAACTTCAAATAAATTTTGTTATACATATAATAATGCAGAAAGATGCAGAAAGGCCTCTCAAAAACATTGGATGGGTGGTTTTTTTACCATAGCGATTTAAAAAAGGTCAAAATTTTGGTTAACCCAAAATATCTCACGAACCAATAACGCTAGAGACTTGAATTAAATTTTATATAATATATTGTAACGTGATACCAAACAAGTATATTTTTGGAAAAAAAATCCAATTAACGCTTTTTTTTATAAATCAAAAAAACTGAAAAAAAATATTTGTCACCTCGAAAATTTTACGAACAAAAAATGATTTTATCTCCAAAATAATTTTGTGCAGAGAAGAATAACGTTTTTGACATCTGGTAAAATTTTGAAAAAAATCAAGTTGACAGTTTTCTTACAAAAAATAAAAAAAAAACAATCCAACAGTCCGTTTTTTCATACAAAAATGTAAATCTACAAAAAATTTGGTATAAATTGCATTGTGGTGATATCTCGTGAAGAATAGAACGTATTGACTTCAAATTAATTTCATTCATCCAATGTGTATTTTTTTATAATAAGAAATAAAAACTTTGAAGAAATGTTACTAAAATTGGTGAAAATTGGTTTTCGCTTAAAAATCTCGTTAACAAAAAAAGATTTTGAAAGAAAACTATTTGTATATGATGCAAAATAGGGTTGGTGATAATTTCCCCCAAGATATAATCCCCAAAGGAAAATCCCCAAATCCATAATCCCCAAAACGAAATCCCCAGCAGCAAAATTCCCAAAGAGAGAATACCCAGGGCGAAAATCCCCAAGTGAAGATCCCCAAAACAATTATGTTCAAGTAGTGAATTATGCGATTAAATCGCGCGCGCGATTTAATCTCATGATTCACTACTTGAACATAATTGTTTTGAATATATTAAATTTCATTTATATTGCATGAAATGCAATCAAAAGATTTGGAAACAATAACATCATCCAGTTAAATTTTTATTCCAAAACAAAAGAAATACTCGGCACTACTACTCTGGATACGAAAGTCAGACTGAGAAGTGCATGCCTTCATAGTGATTTTTTGTTTGGAAACTGTTTATCATTATCATTTATGAATATCACAATAAGACAATTTCATGAGAGTTTTTCTAAAAACTGCATGCATAAATGAAGATATGCACGGATACTAGGTATTTGGAGATTTCGTGGGGATTTTAGCAAAATAAATTGTTTAGTTGGGGATTTTGTCCATTTGTCTTACGTCTCTGGGGATATTATCAAAATGGATTAAATTTGTTTGGGGATATTATCCCGTGGGGATTATTTTTTTTGGGGAATCAAAACGAAACCCTGCAAAATACTGTTGGTAATTTTTAAATTTTGTAGAATAATTCAACTGACACCTTTTTTAACAAAACACGAAAACCTACAAACTTTTAAGCTAGACAAATCGGCAGACGGGATGGGAAGTTATTAGTGTGGGTCGCATCCCAGCCTCTTTTTTGAACTGTAAATTTTGTATGTAAATAAACGTTTTATAGAGAGATGCCTGTGTTCGTTTTTTTTACTAATAGAAATTTAAAAAAAAGTGAAAGATTTGGTTAGTCCCACATATTTCTCGAACCAATTACGTGACTTCAAACAAACTTTTAAACTTTCTAAAGAGAACTCATGGTTTGATTCGAGCTGAAAAAAGTTTATTAGGATCAGAGATGTGAGTTTCCATTGTTATAAAGCCAACCCTCTGAGGAAAACCGGAAGAAGTTAAAAACAAGCTAAAAAGACCTGTTACGGTTCAATACCAATACGATTAAGCAAATTTGTATATGTCCAGAATTTACCGCAAAAAATAATACAATTTTCCAAAGGTAGTAAGAAATTCTGGTTATTTGTAAAAAAAAAAAAACTTACGAAACACCACATCATCCTCGGTTCCAATGCTCGTTCACAATTACACTCCTTATGTAAGCTCGATTGATAAAGCAAAAATATGCTTGAAGCACAGTTTACTGTTAATTCGACACTATCAAAAAGTGTTATGAGTCCTCCTGTACTTGAGAACGTAAACGATTCTATGGGACATATCTTCTTTCAAACTCGTTGAGTTGCAAGATTACTGAAAGGCCTTGACATACACAAATTTGCTGGCTTCGATAGTATCCCCCCTAATGTTCTGAAGAGGTGTTCTTTAACGCTCACAAAACCACTGCGTAAGCTTTTCCATATTTCCTAGCGGATGGAAAACAGCATTTGGCTAGCCTGTCCCTAAAAAAGGTGAATCCTCCTCCCCCATCATGCTCCTTCTGACCAAGGTAATTGAAACTCTGATAATTAAGCAACGTAAGAAATATCTCGAAGGACGAAAGCTTCCTAATGACCGGCAGTATGGTGTTCGCAGCAATAGGTCCACCGGTGATCTGATGGTTTATTTAACCGAACAGCGAAATCAATCATTACATCGTTTTGGAGAAAGTAAGATTATTAGACTTGATATTTCAAAAGCATTTGATAGAGTTTGGCACCAAGCTCTCTAATCGAAAATGCGTGCTTTTGGTATTGATGAATCTCTTTTTCATTGGATTAGAAATTTCCTTTCTAACCGTTCAATAAAAATTGCACTGGATGGTTTCAAGTCTGAAATTCATAAAATAAATGCTGGTGTCCCCCAGGGCTCCTTTTTGTCTTTTTCTTCCTTAGCCCAAAGAAACAGTGGTTAGCAATAGTAGTTCTTCCTTTAATCTCAGCGCTGATGTTGTTTTCTTTATTCATAGCGGAGTCTAGGTAGACGAAGTCCTTAACTACCTCAAAATCCCGTCTGTCGATGGTGACGTTTTGAGCGAAAGGTCGGTGTTGTAAGTTCATTCTTGATGATGTTTTACAAACAAAGTTCTGTGCAATTAACCAGTTGCACTCCCCCCCCCTCCCCCCTCAAACAATTCAGCCGTAATACTCGAACTTCCAAGGACGCTCATCAGTTTACCCTTGAGCTCAATTTAGGATGTACTGTCAAGTATAGAGATTCTTTTTTCAACCACACAACGAGAATGTGGAATGCTTTATCGAACTCTGTTTTTCCCTCTCATTTTAATATTCAAAATCTTAAGACCAATGTGCATCGGTATCTCCTCTTAAATCCCTCCCGATTTTTCTAACACTCGCATTGTGTTTAAACGTAAAAATGTTAATGGTTTTATTAACCCCTTGAGTGCCTGTAAATTATTGCTTATTTATTCATAATGATTCGAATAAATGTTGTGCAGTTTGACACATGTAATTTCAACACTATGGCCACTGTCAACTGTCAAAAATCATCAATTTTGCAAGACTCCTTATAAAGTTTAAAATTAAAACATAAGCGATTTAAAGTTCCTATAGGTAGTGTCTTCTATATTTTGCGAAATCAGGTATTAACGATTTTTTACAAATCGCCAGATGTTGGTAACCCAGTTCATTTGTTGATGAGTTGACCGGAATAACTTCCACAATCTGTTTAAACAAATTATATAGGCAGCCTTTAATAATATATTCGTAACATCAACTAGGTCACTTATGTTTTCTGTCAACAGGGAACATAATTTTCCGCATAAGGCCACATCTGCTTCGAGTATTTACCTCCATTTAATATAATAGTTTTTTAAAGACATTAATAAAATCCATTTTATACATAAATGTATCTATATCTAGGCCTACAAACCTGTGATTCTGAATTATTCCGGCATCGAAATTCTGATTTCCGTTTTGTATTTTCATCTCCCTGTTGAAATAATTAATGGATCATCGCCCACTGAACAGAAACAGCCCCTCCTCTTTTAATGTTCTAGGTATAGGTATACCTATGTTTATAGGTATTTATATGGTAAAACGTGACCAACATTTCAGTTTGAATTCGAACATTTTGATGTATGAATTTGAATTGCACAGTTGGCACATTCTCGGTGTGTGCGGTCTTCCATTCAAACTGTTGGAATGGCACACCATTATGGCTAACTTGCGCCTGCTCTGCCACCACCTCACTCAAGGCCCAACGAACAAGACGCCCGCCATCACCCGCTTGAACAATAGAATTAATATTTGATTAATGTTACATTCTTACCTGACCGGTCGTCGGGCGTCCTTCATCGTCGTCGTCGTTGTCGTTGTTGGAGAATGCGGGCATATTTGAAAGTTGCGTTCTAGATGCACTTGATCATTTGGATGAAGATAAAATGCAATGCGAAGGGATAAGGTGAGAAGGCGTTAGCGTTCATAAATTATTTCACATCGACCAGATGAGAGTGTTTCATCAAACAATACCTTTGGGATGGATGGATGGTGGCGACGAACGGACAGACGGACAAATGCAATGCTTGGAACTGGCCAGAATCAATGCTATACGCCTGATTGATTATGGGCTATCAAAAAAGGTCATGGTCGAATAAGGATCCACAGCTTGCATCATCACACATAAATGGAATGCTTTACGCTGCTGCTTCTACTGCTTCTGTTTAAAATGAACGATTATGGAATCAATATGTAGGGCAGCAGTACTCCTACAACAAACCTACATAATATTGATGCTGCACAGTGCACTGCACAGCACATCAGCATAGCATGCCATATCCAGAGCAACGGAGAATAGAAAGCAAAATTAACAAAGCTTTAATTGGTAAAATATATAGACAAAGGTCCATGGCTAAAATTGGAAACTATATTAATTAATTTTAAATAAATAATAATAACACCATGATGACGTTGATAAATTATTTAAGTTATCTTTTTTTTGTTTTGTTTTGATTTCAAAAAAATTTCAAAAGCAAAATTAATTAATTATAATCAATTAGTTTATGGCATTTAGAGGTGAAAGTTAGATGATTTATTTTTTTGGAATTCGAAATCATCGCTTTGTTTTATTTCATGACAAGAAGACCATGTCAGCAATAACAATTCACAAAATTTTTATGAAAATGGATTTAATTTTAAGGATTCTAGATAAGGAGTAGGACTTTTTAAATGACAAAATTCGAAATAAGAGATTTTTATTTGTAATATGCGCAAAAAAATTAACTAAATTCTAAATTATCTGAATTATAAATTCAGATAACTAAATTCGAGAACTTTCGATGACATTTTTGTAATCGTGAAAACAACGGCAAGTCTCTTACACCGAAAAATGGTCGAAATTAAAAATAAATGCGATTGAAGTCTAAATAGGTAGTTTTTGTCTTATTTCCGCTTAAATTGTGCTTTTCTGTGACTGAAAATGCAGCTATTACAATACGAAACTCACAACTCAAAAATGTATCGGTTCCATACCAAAACACATAAATAAAAGACATTGAAATGCGAGTGCCTAGTTTGTACGGTTGAATTTAAAAATCACATTGAAAGTTTTCAGTTTGACTAAAAAGTCACTTCTTTTGAATAGTAAATACGTTTCAATAAAAGAAATATTAGCATTAAAATGAAAATAAATAATAATGAAAACAAATTTACAACACTAAACTTGTACGTGTATCTCCAAAAAAGAAAATAAATGTTTTGCAGTTAATATGGACCAACCAATGACTAAGATTTAAATAGTTCAAAAATGGGTGTTTTAGACTCTAAAAACCCGCTAACCGTTTTTGAATAAAAAATGTTAAGGAAAAGATATTCCTAAATATCAAGTAAATTTTGTTTCACTTGAATTTTGTGGTACAATGCAACACTTTTAAGAACCTGTCAAAAAGTTAGAATTTTGAAAAAAGTGGAACTACAATTCTTGTTGAAAACTTGTACTTACCTTTTTTATTTTTAAGCAAAGTGATCTAAAAACCTGGAACTTTTCAGAATAACAGTAGAATAATTTAAAAAAAAAAGAGGCTGGGATGCGACCCACACTGATAACTTCCCATCCCGTCTATCGATTTGTCTTGCTTAAAAGTTTGTCTAAATGTATCAATTCTTAGCAAATTTTCGTTCTATTTTTTGTAGATTTTATTTTTTACGAAAAAACGGACTGTTGGATTAAAAAAAAAAATTACTGAATATCAAAAACAATATCTTCTGTGAAATAAAATAAGTTTGAAGCCAATATTTTTAATTTTTGAAAAGCTATTTGAGTCGAAAGTAAGTTTTTACCAACTTTTTGTATTGTTTTTTTTTTTAGGTTTTTATTTTTTGTAAAAAAAAAACTGTCAATCCAACATTTCTCAAAATTTTACCGAATGTTGAAAACAATATTATTTATAAGATAAAATTAGTTAGAAGCCATAATCTCAAATTTTTGAAAAGATATTTGAGTCGAAAATCAATTTTTACCAACTTTTATTAAATTTTCTTTTAAGATTTTATTTTTTGTAAGAAAACTATCAATTCGATTTTTTTCAAAATTTTACTGAATGTTTAAAACAATATTTTTTGAAAGATAAAAGTAGTTTAAAGCCAATATCTCAAAGTTTTGAAAAGATATTTAAGTCAAAAATCAATTTTTACCAACTTTATTAATTTTTTTTAGGTTTTTATTTTTTGTAAAAAAACTGTCAATGCGATTTTTCTCAAAATTTTATCAGATGTCAAAAACATTATTCTTCGTTGCACAAAATTATTTTGAAGATGAAATCATATTTTGGTCGTAAAATTTTCGAAGTGACAATTTTTTTTTCAGTTTTTTTGATTTATAAAAAAAACCGTTAATTGGATTTTTTTCCAAAAATATAAAAACCACCCACGCAATTTTTTGAGAGCCCGTTCTGCATCTTTCTGCCTTATTATCTGTATAACAAAATTTATTTCAAGTCGATATCTCTTCTGGTTCTTGAGCTATGGACGACGAAAAAAACGTCGCGAACGTACGGACGTACGGATGTACGTACACACGCACGCACAGACATCTTTCTAAAAATCTTTTATTTCGACTCTAGGGACCTTGAAACGTCGAGAAATGTCAAAATTTTCAATTTGACAAATCGGACCCATTACAATAACTTCCTATGGGAAGTTAATAATCTTAAGAAGTAGCGGGCTATGTTAACATTTTTAGGTGTAAAATTAATTTTTTCAACAAAAAACTTGGAACAGTACTAAGAAACTGAAACAGTCTAGAAGATTTTTCTAAAAAAATAGCAGATTTGGAATTCAAAACATACTTTCTCCTACAAAATTTATGAATTTTAGATACTATGGTAGAAATCTTGGGATAATTCTGTACCTCAAATAAAAGGTGCCGCAAAGCTAAGCATTTAATTTTGTTCTTAAAAGAACTAGGGCCTCCCGCCTCACCCAACAAACTTCTCCATCTAGTTTGGTCCCTAGCTAGATATTACCAGTTGCTCACTCCAAGTTGGCAGAGATCACTTTCCACTTGTGCGTGCCACCTGAACCGCGGTCTTCCTCTACTGCGCTCTCTTGTGGCTGAGGATTCGAAGACTTTCCGGGTCGGAGAATTGGTTTCTATGCGCTCTACGATGACCTTGCAATCTCAGTCGTTGGACTTTTATCCTTCTGATGGCTAAGTCTACGTCACTTTACAGCTCGTACAGCTCGTCGTTCCATCTTCTCCTCCGCTGACCTTCTATGCATACGGGACCGTCACCGTAGATCACTCGAAGAATTTTTCTCTAGAAAAGACCCAAGGTGTTTTCATTCGCTTTTGTCATAGTCCATGCTCCTGCTTCTGCACCGTATAGCAGGACGGGTTTGATGAGGATCTTATATAGGGACACTTTGGCCCTCGAGAGAGGGCTTTACTACTCAGTTGTTTCTTAGCCCAAAGAAACAGCGATTAGCAAGAGTAATTCCTCGTTTGCCCAGGTAGAAAAATATCTTAACTACCTCTAAATTCGGTGTGTCGATGGTGACGTTTTGAGCGAGAGGTCGGTTTTGTAGGTTCTTTCTTGATGACAGCATGTATTAACCCATTTTTGCCGCCTCCGCCTCAATGCTCGTAATTGGACAGGCTTTTGAAAGATAGTGCATCTAGTGTTGACGTGGGAGCTCTGCACTATTCTTTCAAGTACGATGTTAAAGAAATCGCATAACAGTGCATTTTCTTGTCTAAAGCCTTTTTTGACATCGAAATGTTCTGTTAAGTTGTTTCCAATCTTTATGGATCAGCGCGAATTATCCATGGTCATCCTGCACAAACGGACGAGTTTGGCAAGGATTCCAAAACTAAACATGGCTCTGTACAACTCGTCCCTGCAGATGCTGCCATATGCGGCCTTGAAATCGATGAAGAGATGGTGGCTGTCGATGTTGATGTTTTGGGTTTTTTCCAGGATCTGCCGTAATGTAAATATTTGATGGACTGTAGACTAGAATGACTTGTTTAGTGAGTTACAAAAGTCGTTTTGTGCGGTTTGCATTTTTAAATTGTTTTGTTACGTGGACAAAGTTTTGCCACCAGTGTTGATACACACTTTCAAATTGTTTTCGAATCGATTTTTAAATTAAACGTTGGAATTTTCCATTAAAATAATATATCCATCCACTCAGTAGTTTCACAATTTAATATGATACCGTTCTCTTTATTTTCTGCGCGTTTCTATAGAAAGTCTCACAAATCCACACTAGACTTACAATACTTATGAGTATGGCTATGAGTATAATAGAACTTAAGGCGTATCTGCACTTTTAAATTAGACTTTCACAGACTAAAAATCTTTAACCTCGCATATTTTTTCTCCGCTTCTTCCGGGGTTTAACTTACTCCATACCTAACTACCTAAATTTTTAGTTAGAAATTTTTGTTAGAAATCAAGATAATGCTTTTCCAATTTACTTCTACATTCGTTTATGGCCCGTAAACTTCATAGTCGTATATGGTTTGTATACCTGCCTGAAAATCGAACTTCTGTATAATGTGAACTGTTAAGAGGAAATCAACCTCTATCCCATATTCTTTTGCTAACGGCCAGCTTTAAAAGTAAAATAGAGGTGTAAGTATACACCAAACATCATATATACCCCATCACCTGGATGTGTGTGCTGCCATCTAGCGCACTTTACGATAATCTATACCTACCTCAAAGGCTCGTCGGAGTTCGTCGCTGGTCGTAGTCGTCGGTCGTTACAACATTTATAGAAAATGGGTACCTACATGAATAAACCAACTTAAACGATTTGATTCTAGCACTTGTTTTGTTGCTTGAAATGCGAGTGTAAGAAAGCCTAATCCCCGCGCATCACTGCGCTGATGCCCAGAAGTTGTTCCCTAAAGCCATTATTTCCGCACAGCCGAAATGTGCGAAACCATTATCCCATCTATTTTAATGGCTTCTCCAGCTCCATTCATCCAAGCATTGGTTATAATGGACATACATTACATACCTATGTAAGTTGGACGGTGTGTATGGTCTTCCAAACACTGCCGCCACTACTGCCGTTTGCTCTACTATGTCTCTCCTTCCCATCACCCAACTCTCCACTCCTTCACCAACCACCATTGCGCCCGTCCATAAAATGATGATATTGGCTTAAAAAAAAATATATAATAATGTGGAAGAAAAATCCAAATTCACAGAGGAATAGGATTTTATGTCTCTGTTACCAAACTAAATGGGTCATATTTATGCGATTTTATTGCGGTTGCTCTGGCTGATGTAGTTCGTGCACATAAAAATGATGAGGACCTATAGAAGATGAGGTTTTTGGCGTTAGCGGCGGCGGCGGCGGCGGTGTGGATGACGGTGTGGCGGCGTCTTTTTGAAAAATTATCTAATTTGTTGGCCAGGAAAGAAGTGTGCTCATTTCTATGCCACTTTATTTTTTTCTTCAATTTTGTGTGCCTGTTAAAGACATCTCGTTTAGAGTGAAGTGTACTTAGCTTATTATTATCCAACGGGACTTAAACTTTCATGCCAACTTGACGATGGAATAATAATGTTAATCATACTTTGTGGTTGCACGAAGTTGCTTGTTTTCAAAATTGTTAACTGATAGGATTTGTCAGTAAAAAGTAAAAATTTGGAATATAAGGACTCAAGTGGCTGCCCTGCGGAACAACGAAAGTATCTAGCTAGAAACGAGCATTGCATTAGCGTTTAGTTAGGTCAGAAATAAAAATATCAGATCGAAATAAACAGGAAATATTAAAAGCCCAATTTGGAAAGTTAAAATAGGCCCAGTGGATCATCTTTTGTTAAAGTCATACTTATCGGAAGAATATTAGTTAACTTCGTTGTCGATACACTAAGCCGAGATAGAAAGAGGCAGTTATTTAACAATTCTGCAGGTAGATGATAATTTCCTGGTACTATAGGCACATTCGCCAGTTTTTCCGAAAATCATTTTCAATAAACTGAAGTAGTATTGGTACCCTTAGAAATATTTTTGCAAAGCTTTTTCTCGCTGAAATATCCGTGTTTAAATGGAAACCGATGATTAGCCGAATATTCAAAAAATTTCTCTTTATTTAAAAATAAAAATAGAATAAAAATATTACTTAATTTTTAAAAGCCAGCGTCATACCTGTGTATAACTTAAGGTTTGTAAGTTCAGGATACCTTTCTCCATTATCCAAAAGCCAGGAGTAATATTGACTCCAAACAAAATAATTTTCAGCTTAAAAGTTTAAGGACAGTGAACGATAATACCGGCAGAATTTGTATTCTACAAAATTTTTGTTCTTTCATAAAGGTGACGCTACAGTCCTGTGTGAACTAGAGCCTCACCCAACAAACTTCTCCATCTAGCTCGGTCCCTAGCTAAATGTGTTCCGATTCGAGCTCCAAATTCGGTGAAGTTACTTTTTACTTGTGCGCGCCACCTGATCTGCTGTCTTCCTCTACTGCGCTGCCCTGTGAGTGTGGATTCGAAGACTTTCGGGGCCGGGGCATTAGTTTCCATTTCAATTGGCATTCAAGCCATCTGCTCCATCGTCTAAGTCGAGAAGACGGTATGGTATTGTTGGCTTTCGTCATCTATGTTGAATGGACAGCGGAATTCAGTTCGTCGTCTTCGTTATACAGTCTGCAGAAGTGGTCCTTCCATATTCTCAGCATTGACTGCGGTTCCGCAATGATGTTTCCTCTTTCGTCTCTGCAGCCTTTGGTTTGAGGCTTATGAACTTGTGAATTTCGTTTTACCTGCTCATAAAACATTCGCACTTCATTCCTGCTCTTGAACCTCTCAACATCTTCGACCACACGCTTCTCATGCTCTCTCATTTTCCTTCTGAGATGTCAGTGTTAATCTCGCCTATTCTGCTCATAAAGCTCGTGAGCAGCTCTCGTCCTTCTATGCAGCGCAGCTTTGCGTGCCTGTTGTTTGGCTGCATTTGTTGGCAGCAACATTCCTCATCAAACCAGGGGTTCCTTGTTGGTGGCTGCTTGAAATTCAGCACTTCAGATGCGGCTTCTCTGATTGCCTCTTTTCAATGTTGCCACTGGTTCTCAATAAATTTTGTTGGAGGCAGAAAACGTCGAAAGAGGTTACTTGTAACTCGGTCGGAGAAGGATTTGGCGATCTCTTGCGATTGTAGCCCTTCGACGTTGTATCTTCTTCCAGCATCTCCCTGTTTTGCCTTGGGTCTGGAATCCCGAAGTGCTACCTTGGCTTCCATGATGCTGGAAGCGTGTCTAGAGTCGATCGCAATGTAGTCAATCTGGTTGACGGTAGATTGATCTGGAGAACTCCAAGTTCCCTGGTGGATGTTGAGGTGTGAAAAACTGACTACCTTGACGTTTTGCCCAAATAAATCGACGAGCCTGAATCCGTTGTCGGAAGTGTTGTCGGGCAGGCTGTTTTTCCCGATTATTCCACCAAAGATGTCTTCCCTTCCTAGCTTGGCATTAAAATCGCCCAGGACAATTTTAATATCGTAGCTAGGACACTGCTCGTATGTTTTGTCTAAGAGCTCGAAGAACATATCCTTGCCAAATTTAGCCTTGATGCGGATGGTCATAAGGCGCTCGGTGATGCACCTATAGCTCAAGACTTGTTGCCTAAGTCTGACTCCAATGAAAAATCTGCATCCAAATAAGCGCTGTTGGTTTTCTCGGTAGCAGTCACCGTAGTAAATATCGCAGTTTTTCATCCTCTTTTTGCCCTGCCCATCTCATTGTATTTCTTGGATGGCGGTGATGTCTGCTTTATAGCAGTCTAGGGCCTCCGCTAATTCTTCGGCTGCACGTGGTCTGTTAAAGGACCTAACATTTCACGTGCATATCCGAAGTTCGTTGTCCTTAATTCATTTGCGTGGGTTGTCAACAGTAAATCCTTGTTGGTGCTTCGCAACTGGGTTTTCTTTATGTGGTCAGGAAGTCATCCTGACACACGACCTTCAACCTAAAGGACCAGGTCCTTGATTTAACTCCAAGTTGAGGTACTAAGCACCTGGTGTTCACCACGGGGAGGCGAGAGTAGGAGTTGAAAGACAGAGGTGGGTTTTGAGAAAAACCTGTGGACGCTTGTGTCCTCTTGAATGCATATATGTCTACCATTTGAACAAGGGAACTAAGAACGGCAAAATGCTAGAGTCAAAAAATCACCTAAAACGTCTGATAAAGTATTTCACTAAAATGTTGTTTCATGGACAGGTAGCATCAAAAGGTCCAGGAGTCTGTTAACTGATGCTCCTTAGATTCTTTCGTTGTTGATAAAACAATCCAAAAGGTCTGTGCTGATTCAAAGAAAGTTCGAAAAAGAGAAGTATCTTCATTTTCTGGATGCATAGATTTTCCTATATTTCAAAATCATCATCGTTTTGAAATCTAGAGATAGAATGAGGTTAAGCATTGTAGACGAAATTTTTGATGTCACAGAACACCTTCAGGTCTCTAAAGTTCAAGTGGTTTTAAAATACATTTGACATCGCTAAGTGAAAATTCAAAGTGCGATTTAGAATATTATTTTCAGCATTTTTTTGCTAAGGTTCTACCTTTTGATGTTTCCATCTTTCATTAAATAATATTTTTTTAAAAGCCAACTTAAAATTATAGCCATGTCTGAAATTATTAATAAGTCCAGAACAGACCAAATCGCATTTTGGATAGAAATATAAGATTTTTTCGGGAAACATCTTATCCACCTTCTGCGAACAAAACTTTTCCAATTGCTATACGTAGCCCATTAAAGAAGAGCAATCTTCGAGATGACATATTCATTTTGTGGTACACACAACAACTTAGTTGAGACATTTTAATTACCTCAGAACGGCCGAATGGGTTTTCTATTTAATGTACATACGTAAATATGTTTCAAGTCTAGAAAAGATATTAGAAAGAAATATCTTGTATCAATTTGTTTATCAACAACTTACGTTCGACTTCATTCACCTTCTCATAAATAACTTGGCAATTTTGGTTCTTTAAGTCTGGAACATAGACTCTAGAGTTAGAGTCGTACTTCCTCTTTGTATACGACGATGACGACGACGACGACTGAGCTATACGAGTATATTTGTAGCGGTTTTTGCAGATTTGGATGTGCTGCCAGTAACAAACATTTCCATTTGTTAGCTTGTAATAGATTTATGGCCAATTTCAAGTCGACAAATCAACGCCCCTTTTGGAAACAATTTCCTATTTCTATATATTCCTAAAGCCTATACTCGTACTTTTGCGAGGGAACATTCATCGTTTATACCATAAGAACCTATAGGAAGCAGAGATACATTATGTAGCGAGGAAGGGACCCACAAAAAGTCACAGAATGTGGTTAGTTGCTGCTGTGCTGCTGTGAATGCCACTCTAATATGGCCAAAGTTGGCTCTAACTGAAGACTGGCCTGGACTATGTCTGTATCGGTATCCGGATGAGATGGAAAGAAGAACATGAACGCGGTATTAAACTTGCTCCAAATTGGCATTTGTACAAAATCTTTTCTTTTTCTTAGTCTTATAGGTCTGGAATCTAGCAGAGAGATGAGGATTAACGTTAACGTTATTTTATTTTTGTTATAAATTTTCTTTCTTTACAAAGGAGTTATAGGTACATATAAGAACTTGTTGCCTTAGTACAAATTGGGAATAGGAATACCTATATAGAAGTTCAAGTTGAAAAAGGTGCATGGACCTACCTCTATCTTTGCCTACTTTTACTGCTACAGCTACTTGTGTATAGCGGGGATAAATCATTTCAATGGTTTGTCTGCACTGAGTACCTTTCCTATACGAATGAACCTTCTTTAAGCCCGGAATAAGGAGTTACACCTCTTCGGCAGCGGTACATACAAGTCGAGTATACTTACCTATAGGAGTTGATTGTAGCTCTGGAACCTTAAATTTGTGTGGACATTGTGGGTTAAGTGGGGTATATATTTGGTCTATTAAAAATAAGGAACGAGAGAAAGTTCCATTTGAGAGTGCAGTGGTAATGCAGTGCAGATACAGATACAGAAGACAGGTGATGGATTTATGGTGCTTGTTTGAGAAATATATTTAGTTATATTATGGAGCTAGTTGAGGGTGTTGAGTAGATGATGTTTTAGTTGTAAAATATTTGTCCGAAAAGTTATTTGTTGAGGAAGTTTTTTGAGATTGAAATATAGAGCGGGAATAAATCTTTAAGGAGTTAGAAGTGATTTGGGTATTGTAGAGAGTATCAGTTCTAAATATGTCAAAATGTCAACGTAGCTTAAGAAATTATAGGTAGGTAGAATATAGACTATGATATTTGTCGAAGTCTGTTGTAGTTATCTATGGTGTGATAAACTGCAGAGTACTTGCTTTTTTGTTAACTGATAGGCACAAAGAAGTGATTGTTAGTTCATTGGTTCGGCGACCAAATAGCTCTTGAGATTTATATCGAAAAAATAAGAATATTTAATTACTACAGGAGTTAACCCTCGCCGCTGTATTTCTACTCTCTAATGTCAAAAAGGACATATTTCAAAAGTGTGTAGTGAAATTTCACTTAAAATTAAAAAACAATGAAAAGACTTTAAGTGGGTGGGTGCGAAAACTTCAAGGGAATGCAAAGAATGCATGAAGTCTCACATGATTGCAATCAATTGATTGTTATTAAATGATTGCAGTTTTTAAGGACAAATGATTTGTAATTGAAAAACTTGAATTTCCAATCCTTCAATAAATGCAATCTTTACATTGAAGATTGCAGTCATTTTATAATTATTTTGATTTAAAAGCTCGTTAAAAAGACCTGGAAATTTTCGTGTTGCTTATGAATTTTAATAAACTAAATATTATGATAGCTTATCCGGCTGCAGTTCTAGTTTCAGAACTTAAACCATAAAAAAACTTCCAAGAAAAAGTATCGACATTCTAGTAAAAAACTGCCAAGAAACATCTTTCAGCATTTCAAAATCAAACATTTCGAATAATTCGGAAGGTAAAATATTTTGTTGTTAACTTCCCATAGGAAGTTATTGTAATCGGTCCGATTACATGTTCACATTTCTCGACGTTTCAAGATCCCTAAAGTCAAAATAAAAGATTTTTTGAAAGATGTCTACTTTAAATAAATGTTGTTATAGAGATAATAATGCAAAAAGATGTAGAAAGGACTTCCAAAAAATTGAATGGGTGTTTTTTTAATACCTATAGCAATTTAAAAAAAAGGGTGAACATTTTGGTCAATCCAAAATATCTGACGCAATAATAACGCTAGAGATTTTAATAAAATTTTAAATTATGTATTGTAACGTGATACCAAACTGGGATATTTTTGGAAAAAATCAAATTAAAAAACTGAAAACAAATATTTGTCACCTCAAATATTTTACGCACAAGAAATGATTTTATCTCCAAAAAAACTTTTTGCAACGAAAAATAGCATTTTCAAAATCTGGTAAGATTTTGAGAAAAACCGAACTTACAGTTTTTTTATAAAAAAAAAACCTAAAAAAGAACATTACTAAAAGTATTTAAAAATTGATTTTCGACTCAAATATCTTTTCAAAAACTTGAGATTATGGCTTCAAACTATTTTTTTCTTATAAGAAATATTCCAACTGACAGTTTTTTTTACAAAAAAATAAAAACCTACAAAAAAAACTAAAAGTTGCTAAAATTTACTTTCGACTCAAATATCTTTTCAAAAATTTAAAATATTGGCTTCAAACTACCACAGAAAATATTGTTTTCTATGTATGTATGTCCAGTAATTTGTTTATAAAAATTTAGCAGTCCGTTTTTTAAAAAAAAAAAAAAAAAGAGTCTGGGATGCGACCCACACTGATAACTTCCCATCCCGTCTGTCGATTTGTCTTGCTTAAAAGTGTGTCTATATGTATCAATTTTTACCAAATTTGCGTACTATTTTTCAAAATTTTATCAGATGTCAAAAACATTATTCTTCGTTGCACAAAATTGTTTTGGAGATGAAATCATATTTTGGTCGTAAAATTTTCGAGGTGACAAATTTTTTTCTTCAGATTTTTTGATTTATAAAAAAAACCGTTAATTGGATTTTTTCCAAAAATAAAATTGTTTTGTATTAGGTTACAATATATATTATTAAATTTAATTCAAGTCTCTAGCATCATTGGTTCATGAGGTATTTAAGTTTAACCAAAATTTTCACCTTTTTTTAAACTGCTATGGTAAAAAAACCACCTACGCAATTTTCTTGAGAGCCCTTTCTGCATCTTTCTGCCTTATTATCTGTATAACAAAATTAATTTGAAGTCGATATCTCTACTGGTTCTTGAGCTATGGACGACGAAAAAAACGTCGCGAACGTACGGACGTACGGACATACGGACATACGGACGTACGAACTTACGTACACACGCACGCACAGACATCTTTCTAAAAATCTTTTATTTCGACTCTATTAACCTTGAAACGTCGAGAAATGTCAAAATTTTCAATTTGACAAATCGGACCCATTACAATAATTTCCTATGGGGAGTTAAAAATATATTTTTGTGTTGCTCACATAATAACCGTTATTGTGTTTTTTATGTATTTTCCGTGGAACTAATTCACCGATTTTAATAATTTTTTTGAACAAGCTCTTACATTGGCTAAAAAATATTTGATGATCAAAAATTACTGATTTCTTGTTTTGGATATTTAAAAAACATACAATTTTCAAAAACATTTGCAGTCTTATTTAAAAACGCTGGTATAGAACCTACATAAAGTTATATAATCTCTATAATGCCTCTAAACGCAAAAATGCTATTAATAAAACTTTTGCAAGGTTACATAGTCCCATAATAATCTAAACGTGGTTTGAGGTTGAATAGAGCCTACATAAGGAAATTATTGTTATTATAATTTCGTAAATGTCATTTTGATTTCTCTACATTTTTGAAATTAAAATAAATACAATAATGCCTCTCCAGTTTAGCTCGTTTATTAATGATTGAAAGAATTTAAATCGCGTTTTACGGACTCCAAGAAGGCGGAAAGTTTATAAAAAAAGGTTCAACCCAATGAACTTAAAAAATGAAGAATTTTAAAAAAATATAGATTTTCGAAAGAGAATATCATAAAAATAATTGGAATTATCTAATATATAAAATATTCCTGTCACAGTGTTAGTTGCCATACTCCTCCGAAACGGCTAAACCAATTTCAATGAAGTTTTGCATATACATTCGGTAGATCTGAGAATAGGTTTTTATTTATTTTTTATATTCCTAAGTACTATGGTTTAATTGCATCAACATCGTACACGGTGCAACGATCTTATGATAGAATTCAGTGACGCTTTGTACAATGAAGCATTGATTGCTATTGAGGATCTTTGCATTATCAGTGCCAACTTACCACTCAGTCAATTCTGATTTAATAGACCCTGAATTGAATCGTGAACTACAATACAATTCTGTAGAAATGGCAGCGATTGTTGCTCGCAATGTCCCACTAATGAATGAAGAACAAAGAACCATTTTTGACCACATCATGCTCGCAGTTTCCGCAGGACAAGGTGAATTCTTTGGATGCACCAGGTGGAACTGACAAAACATTCCTTATTTCGCTAATTCTTGCTAAAATACGATCAAATAATGGTATCGCATTGACTGTTGCGGCAACTTTATTGGATGGAGGTAGATGAATGCACTACGGCACACAAACATTCGCTTGAGGCGTTAAAGAGAACATTAAAAAAGATATAAAAAACAGCAACACACTATGTGTTGGCACTCTATTACTCCTTTCAGGTGATTTCAGACAAACACTTCCCGTTAATCCGCGATCCACGTACGCTGATGAGATCAACGAGTGCTTAAAATCATCGCCACTGCGGCGTAATGTTGAAAGAGTACAACTGAAAGTAAATATGCGTGTTTAAATGCTTCAAGATCAGTCCGCTGAAACATTCTCAAAACAACTGTTAGATATAGGCGTCGGAAAAGTTACTACGGATGAAACTGGATGCATACAATTAACGGTCGATTTTTCCACGATTATTGATTCACAAGAATTAAATCTCAAGATACAAAATTTGTTACCAGGAGACTTGGTGTCATACAAATCTATTGATACAGTTTGTGATGCCACCGAAGCTGTAAATTATCCAAATGAGTTTTTGAACTCATTGGATTTACCAGGCATGACACCGCATAATTTGCAACTGAAGGGATCTCCGGTAATTTTGCTTCGTAATTTGAACCCACCAGTGTTGTGCAAAGCCACGCGATTAGTAATTAAAGAATTAATGAAAAATGTTATCCAAGCCATAATTCTAAACGGCAATTCCGAGATGAAAATTATTATCGCGAATCTATATTATACCCACAGATGTGCTAGTTAAATTCAAATGCCTTTAATTTCCAATTAGATTGGCATATGCAATAACTATCAATAAGTCTCAAAGCCAAACGATTTCTGTCTGCAGCTTACATTTGAGCACTTCATGTTTTTCACACGGAGAATTATACGTGGCATGCTCTCGAGTACGCAAACCATCCAGTTTGTTTGTATTGGCGAAAGATGGGATCATAAAAAATATTGTAGGTACACTCTTTTGCATTAAGGGATTGATATTGTTTTTTTTAAGTATTGTCATAATTAGCGATTAGTATATAATTTTAAAGAATTAATTTTAACAAAGTAAAAAAATTTGTTTGGTGATTTGTTATTTTAATATTTTGTCACCGTTTACAGTGCTCTATACCTCTCCCACTTATACATATACCACATCCTTACACACTTACAATAAGTTATTTGTTTCTAACAAAATATTCTCTAGAAATTATTAATATGACGAAGCAACGTTTTTCGGGTCAGCTAGTTTTTTTTATATTTTATTTGTTATTATGACAAACAGCTGATTTGATAGACATATAAATGGATAGATTGCTCCTTTTTTTTATATAAGCGTTGTACATATAACTAAAATTTATAGCAGAATTTTTTATAAATGGGAATTTTCGCAACGTTACATAGAACCTACATAAATCCTTATGCACTGTATAACTATTCATCTGTTTAGCGAATTCTATTAAATAAGACTGTTGGTCAATATTTTATAATGAAATATAAATCTTAAACGTGTGTATATATTTATGAGCATTAAATAACTGCATACCAAAAATTTTTCAAAAAAAAAATTGAAAAAATGTATATACATATACAAAATAATTTAAAAACACTCTAAGGCCTCGGCCACGCAGTAAGCGGCTGAGCGGCTAAGCGGCTGAGCGGCAAGCGGCTGAGAGGCAACTCTAAGCGACGTATGGCCAGGCACTGAGCGACTGCTTTTGAGCGATTAGTAGTTAAAGTCGAGATTGCACACACGAAATTAACAACTCAATGTTTACTTTGGCCATCTTTACTTCTTGCCGCTCAGAAAATTAAAACAGGCTTGGTTGTTGAGCGGCACTGCTTAGCCGCTCAGAATTTTGTTTCGCCGCTCGCTCATAGCGTGGCCGCTTCTATGTGATTTCATATGTTTTATATTTTTTTTCCGCTCAGCCGCTCAGCCGCTTACTGCGTGGCCGCGGCCTAACGATTTTTGAAAAATAATAAAAATTTAAATTTTGAAGATAAACTTATTTTGTTGGTATATTTATATAAAGTGCAAATTCTCAGAATGCTAAATTTGTAGATAATTTACTGTATAAACAATTACCTAAAACCTTCAATTTCAAAGTTTGACAATAAATTGATATTTATTTTATTTCTCTTTGAAAAATTAAATAATTCTAAAATAATTTAATTTTGATTTATTTTCAAAGTATTATTTTTATGTAACTTTAATTTGTTTTAATGTTTACTATAAACAAACATCAATTTCGACCTAAACTACCATTTTAATTTGATCATCGTCATAATTTTAACCACTTACATAAGTTAAAAAGCAAGTTTAAAATCCCAATTGGCTTATTTCTTAATTCTTTCTTTGTCATCAGTATTGTAGCTTCTTACAGTTAGGTTATTTAAATAACCCAAAAACCCACATCGCACACTTTGTCATTTTCAACACACTAAACACTATTTAGACAGAAGGGCCATAACATAATAACTCTCTTATAAATTATTCCTCTAAATTCTCAGATATATTCCACTTCTGTCTTCTGTGTGTTATGGGAGGTCCATAAACAAATGTGTGAGCCACGACCACCTAAGAATTATTAATTAACATCACTTAATTAGACCCCCCCTCATCTCCGAAAATATACAAACACTTTATTCATTTATTCAGTTATTCGTTTTCATATAAAGAGGGTCTATCAAAAAATTATGAAGCCCTTCGCATTTATACCATCTATACCCAAATACTTAACCCACCCCCCAAACAAAAATAAAACAGATGGTGATAGGTTCCATTTCAAAACCATTTAGAAAGTATTTTGAAATAAGTAAAAGTGTTACATGTGTAGTGTTTCTATGTTTGTAGGTATATATCAACATTCATCTGCGTCTAACAGTCAAAAGTATCATCTACGAGTATATTTTCCTTTTATTAATAAAAACAAAAACAAAATACTTTTTCTGTCATGTTAATTGAAGCGCTCAATTAATCAAAGTCAATATGAGTAATAGTTTCATATGAATGTGTGTAAATGTGGAAGAGATAATATTCATACCACTCGCATCGTCATCGTGCTTGTTTACTAAGTTTTTCGAGTATTAGCACATTAGTCAACATAATGTTTAGCTTTTTTAGGATAAGGCTGAGGTTGATAAATACGTTTTCATGAAGTAATGATGATCAAAAAAATTAAGTGGAAGGAATTAAATTAAAAATAAAATTGATTAAGAAAAACTCTCCATTTCGATTTTATATATAACTAGCCGACCCGTGCTCGCGTTGCTTCGCAAATTGTAACCACGAACATTTTTTGAATATTAGCATTAGCATATGAAAAAATTTCTCAATGGGACTGAGCATATTTTCTAATAATATTAATTTTAGTTTATAATCAAAAAACACACACCTTACCGAAATTAACACTTTAGAAAAAAAAAACTTAAGTAAAATATTACGTAGTAAAGGCCAAGCCGCACATGAAAACAAACAAAATATTTACAAAACCATTTCAATTTTTTAGTTGAAAACAGAACGAAATTTTTGTCTATTTTCTTCTTTTGTTTCTTTTATTCATACCTAGAAACTTTTTTTTGCAACCGAAAAATATAGTTTGCGGTAAAATAAAACAAATTTGTGTTTTTAATGTTCTCATACATCTATAGGTATGCGTGTTTAAATATCCATAGACACATTTTTGTATTCATCTGCTCATGTTCAGTGCAGTGCAACTGACTTAACCTACCTACATTTGTGTGCTCTTTTTATCGACGTCATTGTAAGTACCTTCTTCGAGTTATTTGTAAAAAAAAATTTTAACTTAATTTCAGTTTTATTGTTCGAGGAAGTGATACAAAATTGGTAATTCATAATAGCTTGAATTACCAATTTTGTATCACTTCCTCGAACAATAAAACTGAAATTAAGTTAAAATTTTTTTATAGAAACTTTTATAGAACTTTTTTTATTTTTAAATTGGAAGAATTATAATCTATTCACTTCCTCGAACCAGAAAAATAAAAAAGATCTAATTTTTCTTTAGATAAATCGGCATTTCATGAGCACGGCACTGTTTATTTATTTTTATTAAATGTCCATAGTAACTTAAAAAAAAAGAGCCCACACTGCTCAGCGATGTGACGATAGAATTAGAGAAACAAAAAAATAATGTGTGTGTGTAGGTTAGTTGATGGACTATACAATGAAAAATTGAATATGTAGGTAGGTTGGTAAGAGAAAAAACGTAACTATTAATATTAAATGAAATACATATTAAGAGAGAAAGAGCATGGGAAGAAAAGAAAATTAAAAATGTTGGAATGATAATGAAATGAAACAAAACAGCGACCTCGCGATTGTGATGGAATCTAATTTCCTGGATAAAATAAATTCAAAAAGTTTATAATTTTATAATTTGTTTTTATTTATTTCTCAGGTTGTATGTTTAACTTAGAAGTGATTTTAGGCTTAAAATTTGCGCAACAATATTGACTTTATGAAGCAATGCTAATCTTTTTTCGATTATTATATAGCTTTGAAGATATGAGTGGTTGTATAAGTCAACTAATGAAAAAAAATGGACAAAAAATGTAAAATTAATAATATTTAAGTTTGACAAATAATTAATGAAAAAAAATTAAAGCCATAAACACTCTCATAACAATATAGAAAATAATAAAATATATTTCAAATAAATCGGTTGACTACTTTCTGAGATCGTGCGTTACAAACTTTAAAATGGTTTCGCTTTTATATAATAGTATAGATATAGATTTACAATTAATTTAAGTTATTATTAGGTATGGTTTACAGAGAGCTGTAGAAACGAAAAACCTTACATTATTGCACCTTTTGTTTTCTTGTCGGCAACAGAATTTAAAATCGTGTTTTAAAAAAATGAACCGAATATTTTTTACAATTAGAAATTTGTGTATATGTATGTATGTATTTATTTTTTAAATTCCATTTGAAGTGAATTGAAATAAGTTGACATGTTTGACTAAAATACTTTATTTGAAGATTTATAAGACTCTTAACACTTCGTAGAATTCAAATAGTGTTTTTAAATTTAAACTTAAGTTTTAATGTTACGTTCTGTCGATATTTTCATTGGTTTAAAGATATAAAACACGAGATTTAAAATAACAATGACTTAAAGAAAATGTAGCAACATAAAATACATTGAACCACCTAACCCAGCTGGTCTATGACCCCACTCGAATATTGGACGTGGTAGGTCGAGCAGAAAACACTCTTGACTGCTCTTTACTGGTAAGTACATTATTAGTGTTCTATCTCCTTTAAGGCGCATCTGACCATTATCATTCAGCAAATTTCTCGTGTCAAAACTCCCCAGTTAAAGAAAGTGCTTCTAAGAGAACCGTTTGGCAATACGAGAAAGCCAACTGAGACGGTTGCAATAATTACTCAGGACATTTAACTGGTCACTATGCTTCCTCGATAGTGAAGTCAATGCTATCGCTGATATGATCACAAGTTTGATTCTCTTGCGAATGAGGACTTTTATCCCGAACCGGGTTAAAATCATCAGACCTAAGAAAACACATGGTTCTATGCAAGCTGTAAAGAGGTTATTAATGTCAAGAAGGTAAGTTTCCGTTGTTTTAAAGCCAATCCAACTAAGGAAGGCCGGAATAAGTTTAAGCAAGCCAGGAAGGCCCGCAACACCCATATTCGACGGACCAAATTTTTACATGACCAAAAATTACGGCAAAAAATATTGCAATGTCCCAAAGACAGTACAAATTTTTGGTCATTCGTTAAAAACATGAGGAATTCTTCCTTTTCCTCGGTTCACACGCTCGTTGTTAATGATACTCCATTTGTTAGCTCTGTCGAGAAAGCTAAAGCCCAACTATAATAGACTTAACCGAGCTTAAGCCAGCTTAAGGGAACGAACCAATACGCAGCCTTATATGTCACTAACCATAATAGACGTTCTGCTCAGTTTCGTTAAATTTCGCTAACTTTCGCGCAATTACGCAAGAGCCATTTAAATGGCTCGAGCTGAAGCAAATGTCAAATTTAAATCGCATTTCAACCCAACGCAGAGGTTTACATGTCGTTGTCTCGTATTAATAATTTGTGTCCCTTGTCAATTTTGTTTTGCTAGTGAGCGACGCGAGGTACTTTCCTGGCCTGGACTCAGCTGAAGAAATAAAGATAATAGTGCAGGTAAATATTATTATTGGTTGTAATACAAATATGTTTATTAATCATAAACGATTTCTTTTAGCAAATAACATATAAATTGGAACTGGAAACGCAGTCGGAGTACGACTATTTGTCCAACTTAATAATTTTTGTCAGAGAACATAAATGTCTCTACGACAAAAAAGATGCAATGTATTTCAACCGGCTCACTAAAGAAAAGGCTTGGAATAATATTTCCATCAAAGTCGATAAATCAAGTAATAACATTCATCAATTTGTAACGTTATGTTTTTTTGCATAATATGCACATATTATTTATTTATTTACAGGCGATCAGTGCAAAGCTAAGTGGAAAACTTTGCGGGAGCGGTATGGAAAAGAGTTAAAAAACAAAACACTCCCTCAGGCAGCGGTGCTTGCACAATTAGTCAGTGGGCATTCAAGGAAGAAATGTCTTTTTTGAAGGACTG
Source organism: Eupeodes latifasciatus (assembly GCA_920104205.1). Lineage (NCBI taxonomy): Eukaryota > Metazoa > Arthropoda > Insecta > Diptera > Syrphidae > Eupeodes > Eupeodes latifasciatus. The sequence goes on along the minus strand of OV049924.1, from coordinate 69,092,662 downwards.
TTTGGCACCAAGAAAGTAATTTAAAAAAAAAATGTTTGTTTAAGATTTATAAACTATTTCTCTCTCTTTTAGAACACGCTGCAACTCTGGTGGAAATCTTAAAGCTGAGATTGATTTTAATCAAGACGTTTCCACCGAAGATGTTTCAAGTCCAACTCCTCCTAAAAAGACTAAAACGTCTTTTCACAATTTATGTGAAAAATTCAATGATGCTTTGGAAAAATTTGGACAAGAGCTGGAACCAAGCACTCAAAATATGGAGGATGGAGACGAACTTTTTTTGAAAACTATCCTTTCTCTACTGAAAGATATTCCGATTCCACTAAAGGATAGTTTCAAAACATAAATGTTCTCTAAAGTCATGCAATTAAGGCAAGCAGTCAGGATAGATTATCTACCTCATATGGATTAAACCATTTGATCGTAACCTATTTAAAATGTGATTCATGAAGAAATTTCATCTCTGAACTGAAGTTGTGATTAAGTGAAAGTTCCACCTGAAGGTGCCGGTATAGTGATAAGGAAAACGCATGAGTGAAACAAATTTCTTTTTGATAATTTTATTTGTTAATATATGCTTTGGAATAAAAAAGGGGCACAAGGCAATAAACAATTTGTTACCTGAAGTAATTTATTCAAACAAAAAGTTATTTTAAACAACTATTTGTGCCTTAAAAAACATTTTTTAATTTTCTTGATGTAAATTTCGTACGAAAAAAAAATTCTGTACGGGATTTACACCAAGAAAATTAAAAAATGCTTTTCTTAGACAAAAATATTTGTTGCAATGTGTTTTTTCTTATGAATGATAATTGTTTATTGATTTGTATCCTTTTTATATTCCAAATCGTATCATAACACATACAATTATCAATAAGACATTTTTTTACTGATGCGTTTTCCTGATCGCTATAACCGGCTCCTAATATAATATTTTTGTATTTTTCTAATTTAAGTTTTTTTATAGCCTTGTTTTTTGAGAGAGTAACTAGGAACTCAGCAAAATGTTTAAACGCAAAACAATAACAAAATCAATAATGATAGAGAATTTTGTTTGTGTTTTTCGTGTACATTTTTTACTAAGTGGCTAGTCACTCTTTCAAAAAACACGGCTTATGTTTAAATGAATTGTTTTGTTTTTTTTGTTTATTGAATAATCTTTTTTGTGTTTCATAAGTTAATGATATGTATATTTATGAGATAAATAAGATACCAATATATGTTTATAAAAATCAACAAATCTAATTTTCTTTTAAGAAATTGCATAGTTTGTTGCGCATGTTTATCGAAAACTGTTTTCCGTAATGGTGAAAGCTTGGAGATGGAACAATCGAGGGGACGTTATTTGCTACTTCGCTGCGCCACAATCCGTCATGTTGAGTTCCATCGATGTCCTCCCAATCGGTGAAAACGCTCGGAGCATAATTTGAATGTGAACAATTTTCATTATTAAACATGATGAAGTTGTGTAATGCTACACACGCCAAAACTATCTTTTCGGCATTTTCTGGCAACATGTGCAAGGTTGTCAACAATATTCGCCAACGAGGAACAAGGATCCCAAATAAATTCTCTATTGTTCGGCGAGCTCGTGGCAACCTTTTGTTGAAATTTTCTTTTTCGGCCGGCAAAAGTGTACCTACCTGGATAGGGGTGCATTAGATTGGGACCTAAAGGAAAAGCTACATCCCCTACGAAGAAGTGAGGAAGTATTTCCTCAGTGTTAACAATCTTTTTGGGTTGGGGAATTGTGAGGGTTCTATTTAGGAGCCTTTTTCCAAACTTGCTGTTCTGAAAAACACCTGCAAGAAAATATATAATACAAATCGGATGTACAAAATAAACTCTTTGCATAATTAATAATCTAATGCGAATTCGGTGGTTGCAAAGGAAAGAAAAGCTTTTGTAGATTACGTTTTATGTCATTCATTAGCGTATCCAGAACAGCGTTTAAAGCTGTCCAGCCCGACTTTACTTTTTTGGGGAAAAATAGTCCGATAGGTAACTCAAAAGCCTTTTATTTGATGGAAGCAACCAAATTCACAAACATAATCTTACAAAAATAATCTTACCCCCGTCGCTTTGACTTTGACCGTAAGCTCCTACATCTACGTAAGTGAAGCGATATTTTGAATCACATGCAGCCATCAAAACAATGCTAAAATATTTTTTATAACAAAAATATTCGCTGCCACTTTTTGGAGGGCACCTGATGGCAATGTGTTTGCCATCGATTGCTCCTACTGTGTTCGGCATATTCCATAGCGTCCAAAAATCATTCTCTTTTTGCTTGTAGTCATTTAAGTTAGGTTCACTAACGTACACTGGGTACAAAACCTGCCAAATAATTTCGGATCTTTCCAAAACAATGGAACGTACCGTTTCTTTCCCTAATTTAAATGACCAAGCTATAGACTGTAATGATGTTCCTTGCGTAAGATACCTTATGAAATATTAAATGGTATCAGTAAAAAGTAAAATTAACTATTAAATAAAAGTATACTTACAATAAAAGAACTGCCAGCCGACATTCCGGTTCGATGGGCTCTCTTATAGAAGTCTTTCTCAGCAATGGTGCAATCAATTTTAAAAGAATGTTATAAATTTGCGGTGACATTCTTGTGTAGATAAAAAATTGCTCATTGTCCAGTTTCTTAATTTTTTGGAACGTGACAACAAAGAAGCCATTGGTCTTTTTATCCCTATTTATAGGACGAACACTACAAGATCGCCTTTTACGCTTCTTTTTATCATTTAATTCTTTAATTTTAATTAATAATTTAAGTGCATTGAATGCAGAATGCATCATTTTTAATTTTTTAAACTTTTGAAGTTTATTTTTATGGTTCATTTTTCAAATTTTTTTTCACAGAAAAAAACAATAATTTACTAAAAAAAAATCCAAAGCAAAATGTATATCAACAAATTTAATTTCGAAGTGACATTTGCGTTTGACACTTGCTTAAGTTACTTGAATCCATTATGGTTACTTTTTGTTTTGACGATAACTTCTGATAACTTTTCGTTCGGTATTGACATTAGCTTACTTTCGGTTAAGTCTATTATAGTTGGGCCTCTAATCTTTTTTGTAGGCAGTCCGCCGCTAATTCAACGCTGCTAGTGAGTGTTATGACTCCGCCTGTCATTGAGCGCGTTAATGATTGTATGGGGCCAATTTTTTTTCGCACTCGTACTGTGGCGAGAGTCCTAAAAGATCTCAACATACATAAATCCACTGGTTCGGGTGGTACTTCAACGCTGGCAAAACCACTCCGTAAGCGTTTTGATCTGTACTATTCCTCAGGTCTCATTCCGAGCGGATGGAAAACTGTCTTTTTCAGCCTATCCCTAAAAAAGGCGAATCTTTCTCACCCTCTAATTATAAGAAACCGCTTGGAATTTAATGCTTTGAAAACCCAATGCTGTCTTGCATCGTTAAATTAAGATATACCCCCCTTGTCATTATCCGTGGATGGCACTTGCAATGAGGAGACTGTACATCTCGATACTCTCGGTATGTATACCACCAACCACCTCTTGTGAAACGATCACATACGCGATGTCGCCAAAAATGCCGCAAGATGTTTGGACTTTCTAAGGCGATGCAAGAAGTTTTTCCCCCTCTCTGTTATGGCTGTTATCTACAAGCCTTACATATATACGTCAAAAGCTTGAGTATAACTCCAATAACTTAGCTGGTGCTCCTGCAACTTATTTAAGCCTCTTGGACAGTATTGAACGTAGAGCATTTCGATTAATTGGTGATAATACCATCATAGCATCATTTACGTCGCTCGAACATCGTCGTATGGTTTCTTGTCTCACCTTTCCTTACCGTTATTTTAACGGTTTATGCTCCAGAGAAATAGCCAGCTGCATTCCTAACCTTAAACAGTTCAACCGTAATACTCGCGCTTCTAGGAATGCTCATCAATATACCCTCGGATCCAACTTCGGTCGTACCGTCAAGTACAGAGATTCGTTCTTTAGCCGTACTACGCGAATGTGGAATTCCTTACCACACTCTGTCTTTCCCAGCAATTGCAATATTCAGGAATTCAAAATCAATGTGCACCGACACCTCCTTTCAATCCCTCTCTCACTCTTTAATAGTGCTTAAACTGTGTCTTTACATTATAAGGCTAGTAATATTCCCTTGAGTGTGCGCTTATTATATAAAAAAAAGAGGCTGATAACTTCCCATCCCTTCTGTCGATTTGTCTTGCTTAAAAGTTTGTCTATATGTATCAATTTGTACCAAATTTGCGTACTGTTTTTTGTAGATTTTATTTTTTTATGAAAAAACGGACTGTTGGATTTTTATATCGAATAATATATGAATATCGAAAACAAAATTTTCTGTGAAATAAAATAAGTTTGAAGCCAATATTTGTAATTTTTGAAAAGCTATTTGAGTCGAAAGTAAATTTTTACCAAGTTTTAGTATTGTTTTTTTTTAGGTTTTTATTTTTTGTAAAAAAAACTGTAAATTCGATTTATCACAAAATTTTATCGAATGTTGAAAACAATATTTCTTATAAGCCAAAATTAGTTAGAAGCCATTATCTCAAATTTTTGAAAAGATATTTGAGTCAAAAATCAATTTTTAACAACTTTTGTTATTTTTTTTTTAGGTTTTTAATTTTTTGTACAAAAGCTGTCAATTCGATTTTTTTCAAAATTTTACTGAATGTTGACAACAATATTTTTTGAAAGATTAAAGTAGTTTTAATCCAATATCTCCAAGTTTTGAAAAGATATTTGAGTCGAAAATCAATTTTTACCAACTTTTATTAATTTTTTTTAGGTTTTTATTTTTTTTTTAAACTGTCAATGCGAATTTTTCTCAACATTTTTCAGAATGTTGAAAACAATATTTCTTATAAGATAAAAAAAAGTTTAAAGCCTTAATCTCAACTTTTTGAAAAGATATTTGCGTCGAAATTCAATTTTTACCAATTATGAGTACATTTTTTTAGGATTTTATTTTTTATGAAAAAAACTGTCAATTAGATTTTTCTCAAAATTTTATCAGATGTCAAAAACATTATTCTTCGTTGCACAAAATTGTTTTGGAGATGAAATCATATTTTGGTCGTAAAATTTTCGAGGTGAACATTTTTTTTTTCAGTTTTTTTTTTTATTTATAAAAAAACCGTTAATTTGATTTTTTTTCAAAAATATAATTGTTTTGTATTACGTTACAATATATATTATACAATTTAATTCAAGTCTCTAGCATCATTGGTTCATGAGATATTTAGGTTTAACCAAAGTTTTCACCTTTTTTTTAAACTGCTATGCTAAAAAAAACCACCCACGCAATTTTCTTGAGAGCCCTTTCTGCATCTTTCTGCTTTATTATCTGTATAACAAAATTTATTTGAAGTCGATATATCTTCTGGTTCTTGAGCTATGGACGACGAAAAAAACGTCGCGAACGTACGGACGTACGAACGTACGTACACACGCACGCAAAGACATCTGTCTAAAATCTTTTATTTCCACTCGACCTTGAAACGTCGAGAAATGTCAAAATTTTCAATTTGACAAATCGGACCCATTACAATAACTTCCTATGGGAAGTTAAAAATTAAAAAAGTTGACGATAACAAGGTGAAAATAGTATCTAGAACCCTCAGATATTGGTTTGGTATCCTATACATAATTTTACAATAGAAGTTTTTAAAAAAATAATAATTACTTACAATTTAAATCTTAAAACTGATAAAATCTCGAAAGACAAAAGTTGGAGTTTGGACACATTTACATTGACAGTTGCAAGCAAGTTCTACCCACAAAAAAGTTAAAATGGAGAATGTATCATAACTTTTCATTAAATCGCAAACAGTTTTAAAAGTCCTAGCAAAGAATGTATTTCACGTGATTTCTTTCGAATTTTCAAGACGGCAATAGTTTTAAGAACCTAAATTTTAGACATAAACAATTGTGTATAATAGCCAAAACTAATTATCTCATCTCGTCAAACCAAGACGATAGTATCTTAAAAGCACCTAACACGAAAGTGTACATATATCACGGAAATAAATTTCCCCAGACTCTAGTTGGTCTGAACACACTAAAGACCTTTATGAGAAAAATCCATATTTAGGACCCACTGCGGTTAGTTTTTGGATACCTTTTAAAACGAAAATATAGCTTAGTATCTCTATTTAATAACACAAACTGTCATATTTCATTGAGAGTTTAAAAAGTTAAGCTTACAAAAACAACGTTGCAAAAAGTACAATTAATAAGTCCGTTTTCATCCATATTTGTAACCTAGTTCCTCGTGGCTTACAACTAAAGTAAAAATTTCAAACTTAAGTTAAGAACGAAACTTTAACTAAATAAGACTAAACAACGCAACGAGACGAAACATGACTATATTAACACAAAAGTCGAGTGACCGAGAAGAGAATGATATTTTTTGTATTTTTCCTAGATCAGGACTAAACTTACAAATACTAAGACGGGTCTATGCTGTGACCAGCCATATTACAAAAGCCATACCTATTGCAAATTCGACTTGCAGGTAAACTGTTATTTAATTGTGTCCGATTATATTATTTAACAAAAAGTAGAATAAGTCTGTGCTATTAAAAATTTTTCAAAAAGTCAATGTGTGACCTTAACTCCTAAAAACGAAGTAAACTGAACCTAATTTACAAATAAAGGGTTATGAGTTTTGAGGTTTTAAAAGTAAACGTGTGGCATGTGGTATCGACTTGTTAAAACCACATATTCTCCAAGTAGTATGCTTCAATAGCAGGCAAAAAAAAGGTGGTTATCATATGACCATAATGCTTCGAATCGACGGGGACAGTCGTTCCAGGTCCAATCACACCTCTGGATCAAAGAGTGCACCAAACAGTGACTTTTTGATATCAAATAACTTACAACTGGGCTGCCAGAGAAAACAACGTTCCTAGTTTTAAGTTCTAAAACAGAAAATAACTTTTTTTCTTGTGAAGGACTGCCAAACTTCTTTGTTACATATTGAAAGACAGATAGTTAACTCTAGGTGCTCGTAGGTGGTATTTTTCATCACTGATGGTACAACATCAACTACGGTTCCATGAATTTGTGGCATGCTATAGTGAATTTTAAATCAGCATATTGTCATTTTTTTTTAAAGATGAATAATTTTGACCACCTCAAAGTCGGTAAAAATTGTCTATTTTTCAAAAATAAAGATATGCAGATAAGTTGGTACGTGATCAAGCATAGTTTGTCCTAAAATTTAACTCAAAAATTCACTCCCACGATCAAATAAAGTCAAATCAAAAACAAACAAACAAAAATTACAATAATTAAATTCCAAAAGCATAACCTCATCAATAATAATAGACTTAATAAAAAGACAAAAGAAACATGTTAATCTATTTCGTGTTTGAATACAAAACGTTCAATTATTTACAAACGAAGAAAAATCATCGTTTAAATATCTATACGAGTGATAGTCACGTATCAAATGACATTTTCATTTATAAAGGGTGTCCCAAAATTAACGCAAGATTTGAATTTGCCGCCATTTGTGCAGTGAAGTGTTGGCAACCCTGAAAAAAAGCAATTTGACAGCTAACAGTATAGGGTTATTAAAAATGGAGCGTTACACGAGAGAACAACGTGTCTTCATTATTAAAGAATATTTCAAAAATAGTGAAAGCTTGGCGGCTGCAGTTCGAAAATTTCATACAAAATATGGTCGGAATAGTGTTTTAACTTCGTCAACTGTGAAGAGATTAATTGAAAAATTCATGGAGACTGGATCCGTTGGAGACGCCAAACACACTGGTCGTCCAAAAACAAGCCGTTCAAATGTGAATGTCGAAGCAGTGCGTGAGAGTGTTGCTGACAATCCAGGAACCTCAATTCGACGTCGTGGACAAGAATTGCAAATTTCAAGAACCTCTCTACAGCGTATACTCACCAAAGATCTGTGTCTTCATGCTTACAAAATTCAATTAACACAACAATTGAAGCCTAATGACCATGGACAGAGAAGAGAGTTCGTTGAATGGATTATTGAACATCAACAAATGGACCCTGATTTTTCGAGCAAAATCATCCTAAGCGATGAAGCACATTTTCATCTTGATGGCTTTGTCAACCGCCAAAATTGCCGCATTTGGGGTTCGGAGAACCCACATGTGACTGTCGAAAAACAAATGCATCCACAACGCGTGACTGTATGGTGTGGATTTTGGGCTGGAGGCATAATTGGGCCATATTTTTTTGAAAATGATGCTGGTCAAGCAGTGACTGTTACTGGTGCTCGATATCGCGACATGATTACACAGTTCTTTCTGCCAAAATTGGATGATATTGATGTGTCCAATATGTGGTTTCAACAAGACGGTGCCACATGTCATACAGCCCGTGAAACAATTCAATTACTGCATGAGACATTTCCAGGTCGTGTACTCTCTCGTTTCGGTGATCAAAATTGGCCTCCTAGATCGTGTGATTTAACACCATTAGACTTCTTTTTATGGGGTTATTTGAAATCACAAGTCTATGTCAACAAGCCCACAACCACCCGTGCATTAAAGGAGGAACGAAATTCAGCCACATTTATGCAGAATAAATAAATAAATTAGGTGGCGCAACAGTCCGTAGAGAACCAGGGCCTAGTGACTTACAACTCTCAACCATTCCTGTGTGCGAGTAATGTTGTCAGGGATGGAGGGGACCTACAATTTATATGCCGAATCCGAACGGCTAATTTTGAGAAAGCACTTTTTCATGACAAGAATTACTCTTGGAGAATTTGTCAATTCCTCGCAAGAGGCAGTACCCGTGAAAACTCTTTTTTTAATTAAGGTGGCACAGGCAGGGATTGAACCCAAGACCTCTCGCATGACAGTCCAACGCACTAACCATCACGCAACAGGTACTACATTTTTATTTATGCAGAATGGTCATGGAAAATTTCAACAAAAGAGTGCGCATGTGCATGCAAAGCCGTGGAGGCAATTTGTCCGATGTGTTATTCCATACATAACCCTATCCTATGTACTTTACGAGTCAATAAAAATATAACTATCAAAAGACTAAAAACGGCGTTTTCTATTTAATTCAAATCTTGCGTTAATTTTGGGACACCCTTTACTTTTAACTTAGATTTTTTATATGTTCTCTCAACTAACTAAAATATAAAAATAAATAACTTGACATTAACTATTTGAATTAACGACATTAATTGTTGAAGAAAAAATCAAACTATCTTATACTAAATGAGTCCATTCAAGTGCATGTCAGATGAACTCATTCAAGATCGTCTTCAATTAACTCTCAAGATGTTGTCGTTTTTTTTTTATATTTTTTTCTTAAACAAATTTTTTTTTTTAATAACGAAAGACAGTGAAACCTGTGAAAAGTTAGAAGAATAAACCTCATTAATCGACCAAATAACTGATTTCTCCAATAGGAAAACACAAGAAATTCCAAATTGAACTCATAAGTTAAAATAATTTAACCATTATCTGCGGAAGAAATTTCCATAACAAATGCCCATTGAAATAAAATACAAGAAAAAACCACGAACAAAATAAAATCTAAAACGAACAGAACTAAAACAGATCTGTCAAATGATTCGAATTCGAATTTAATTAATAATGACACTTAAGTGTGAATACGGTGATGACCGCACTGATGCTGCTGGAGCTGATGCAGGGGACGACGACGACGAGACGCACGGCACGGGAGGATTTAATTGACCTCCAAACAACACCCTAATGACTCCAAATGAGCCACAATGACCAATCGAACAGCAACATAGCGTCCCACAACAACAGCAACAGACAACAATAGGGGCGATCCCATAATAGCCAATCTCAACTGCCCTGCTGTCATCCGAAACAAATGGTAACGCAACAAATCCTGTTATTCAAATCACTTTTCATGGCTGTTGTTCTGTTCACTTTTGGGAACACACATTTGACAATTGTTTCTAGATAGATATGATGTTTGACTCTTACCCTCTCCGTGCTCCGCACTCAGATACAGAACACAGGACCGACTCCCCGACATCAAAAACCCACAGGCTGTTTGTTTGTAGCAGACCTTTGGTCGCATCTATAACAACGCCGCCAACCGAAGTTCTACAGGTAGACAGACATACGAGACCATTTTTCCTCTGCTTCTCAAGTCCGTTCGGATACGTGGTACGATAGAAATTGCCCGTTTATTCAAATCGTATGGCTTCGATAATTTATTACGTCATGAAAAAACATGATACGAAGTTAGTATCAGTTGTGTTTGTTTGGTGTGTTCCTTTTTGGGGCATGCAAGACAAAGTCAACCGAAAAACAGAGACATAGCCCATAAGCACGCAGATAACGGCATTTTGTTAACGTGACACTTTGCATTCCTGTGAATGTGAAATGAATTCACCACTAAAGACCAAACCAATCCATACCGTTTTCGACTTGAAAATTAACCAAATCAACTTGCCATCAACTTACCATTATACCACACAAACAGACATCAGAAGGGTCACCTCTCACCGTCTCACCATCATCAAAACTCACACCAGACTTGTCAAATTGTTGTGTTGTTGTTGTTATCGTTTTCTTGATGATGATGATGGTTGTGTATCGTTATTTTGAATTCGATGAACATGACAAGGAATATTGTTAATAAATTGCCTTTACGTGATTATGTCAAGTAGATGTCAAGTGAATTATGACACATGATTTCGATTCGAACCTCTAAGAGCATTCAATTGTGTCAGTTTATAAAAAGACTCTTTGTTATTAAGTTCGACTAATAAAAATGTGTACCGATACCGTACCGACTTCTTGACTCTGTCAAAATCAAAAGTTGAAAATGACATTTTGACTTTCTTTGTGTTGTGTTTTTTAAGGAATCGTGATTGGGTGCGAGGCAGTGTGGTGTGGTAGCGGTGAATATAAAAATACGAGAGTGCGTGTCAGTGAACAGATATGTATGTACATTAGCGCGTGTGACGAATTTCAGAGTACTCTGGGACAATTTTATTTGAATTTTGATAAACAACTTTATTACAATGTAGAGTGTAGACAAAAAGATCTTTTCAATGTTACGACTACGAATATTTTTTGTCAGTTTTTTGTATTTAATTTGTATTTTTGTTAAGTATAAACCAAAGAGGGTGCGTGTTAAAAATATTATATATTTTTGCATTGTAATCGAGGTGAAAGCTCTTTGACATTTAACACTGTTTGGTATTCGGGAATTATTTATGTCATGTAGAAAAACATACACACGAATTGAATGAAGTCAATTTTTCATTATTTTCTATTAACCTTTCGAAGAGATGATGAACCTGGGTCAATACGTTGTTTATACACCTGTACAAAACAGGAACACAAAAGATATTATTTGTTGTTATGATTCATAAAGGAAGATGGATGTTCTATGTCAGTGAGACATGAGTTATAGAATGTACAAAAGGTCGCTTTTTTTCTTGCGGCTACTTTTTTTGTTGTTCCTATGCTGAAAATTTGTTGTAAATCTCAAAATTCCTTAGTATAAATATTTAGTACTCGCCCACGGCATTTTTTAATATCCCATATAAAATACACGTACGCTTTGAACAACTTTTCTTAAATGTCTATAGCTCAGCGGCATTTTATTTAGTATCATCTTTACCAGTAAAGGTTTTTTCTCTAAATTTAAAGCTGTACAAAAGTTTCCATTATAAGGGTATGTTATTAGACGTGTTGTTTTCAAGAAGAAATAAATTGAAGGTTATGGCCTAGAATTAAGCTTTCTTATGAAGATAAGGGCTTGCCATTATATTTTAAAAATTATTTCGGGCAAGTAGCCGCATTTTCGAATATAATTCGAGCCGGCATGCAGGCCCAATTTCTGACATCTTTTTGCCGTATGTCAGCAATAACCCACCAATCGTCTCGGGTTTATATGCGTGGACAAGATAATTCACACATCTGCACAAAAACTGGTCAGCGGTGTTAAATCGCATGATTTAACAACACTCACCAAAAGTTTTCTTCAATTAATTGATTATTTCAATGCGTTCCGCGAACTTAACAATTATTAACTTCCCATAGGAAGTTATTGTAATGGGTCCGATTTGTCAAATTGAAAATTTTGACATTTCTCGACGTTTCAAGGTCCCTAGAGTCGAAATAAAAGATTTTTAGAAAGATGTCTGTGCGTGCGTGTGTACGTACGTCCGTACGTCCGTACGTTCGCGACGTTTTTTTTGTCGTCCATAGCTCAAGAACCAGAACAGATATCGACTTCAAATAAATTTTGTTATACAGATAATAAGGCAGAAAGATGCAGAAATGGCTCTCAAGAAAATTGCGTGGGTGGTTTTTTTTAACATAGCAGTTTAAAAAAAAGGTGAACATTTTGGTTTACCCTAAATATCTCATGAACCAATGACGCTAGAGACTTGAATTAAATTTTATGTTATATATTGTAACGTGATACAAAACAATTATATTTTTGGAAAAAATTCAATTACCTAACGGTTTTTTTTTATAAATCAAAAAGACTGAAAAAAAAATTTGTCACCTCGAAAATTTTACGACTTAAATATGATTTTATCTCCAAAAAAATTTTGTGCAACGAAGAATAATGTTTTTGACATCTGATAAAATTTTGGGAAAAATCTAATTGACAGTTTTTTTATAAAAAATAAAAACCTAAAAAAAACATTACTCTAAGTTGGTTAAAATTGAATTTCGACGCAAATATCTTTTTAAAAACTTGAGACTAAGACTTCAAACTTATTTTATCTAATAAGAAATATTATTTTCAACATTCTGAAAAATGTTGAGAAAAATCAAATTGACAGTTTTTTTTACAAAAAATAAAAACTAAAAAAAAAATAATAATAGTTGGTAAAAATTGATTTTCGACTCAAATATCTATTCAAAAATTTGAGATAATGGCTTTTAACTAATTTTTACTTATTAGAAATATTGTTTTGAACATTAGGAAAAAAATTTGAGAAAAATCATTGACAGTTTTTTTACAAAAAATAAAAAACTTAAAAAAAATTTATAAAAGGTGGTAAAAATTGATTTTCTACTCAATTATCTTTTCAAAACTTTGAGATATTGGCTTTAAACTACTTTAACCTTTCAAAAATTATTGTTGTCAACATTTAGTAGAATTTAAAAAAAAAATCGAATCGACACTTTTTTTTACAAAAAATTAAAAACCGAAAAAAAATTTAACAAAAATTTTTAAAAATTGATTTTTGACTCAAATATCATTTCAAAAGTTTGAGATAATCGCTTCTTACTAATTTTAACTTATAAGAAATATTGTTTTCAACAATAGGAAAAATTTTTAGAAAAATCGAATTGACAGTTTTTTTACAAAAAATAAAAACCTAAAAAAAATTTATAAAAGTTGGTAAAAATTGTTTTTCAATGTAAATATCTTTCCAAAAATTTGAGGAATTGGCTTCAAACTAATTTTATCTTTTAAGAAATATTGTTTTCAACATTCTATAAAATTTTGAGAAAAATCGAATTGACAGTTTTTTTTACAAAAAATAAAAACCTAAAAAAAATTTATAAAAGTTGGTAAAAATTGTTTTTCAACGTAAATATCTTTTTAAAAATTTGAGGCATTACCTTCAAACTAATTTTATCTTTTAAGAAATATTGTTTTCAACATTCTATAAAATTTTGAGAAAAATCGAATTGACAGTTTTTTTTACAAAAAATAAAAACCTAAAAAAAATTTATAAAAGTTGGTAAAAATTGTTTTTCAACGTAAATATCTTTTTAAAAATTTGAGGCATTACCTTCAAACTAATTTTATCTTTTAAGAAATATTGTTTTCAACATTCACTAAAATTTTGAGAAAAATCAAATTGACAGTTTATTTTACAAAAAATAAAAACCTAAAAAAACAGTACTAAAACTTGTAAATATTTACTTTCGACTCAAATAGCTTTTCAAAAATTAAAAATATTGGCTTCAAACTTATTTTATTTCACAGAAAATATTGTTTTCGATATTCAGTAATTTTTTTATAAAAATTCAACAGTCCGTTTTTTCATAAAAAAAATAAAATTTACAAAAAATAGTACGCAAATTTGGTAAAAATTGATAGATATAGACAAACTTTTAAGCAAGACAAATCGACAGACGGGATGGGAAGTTATCAGTGTGGGTCGCATCACAGCCTCTTTTTTGTTTTTTATTTTATTAACAGTTTATTGCCTGTGAATAAGAAAATGTTTTTTTTTCCAAAATTATTTTAAATTTTGCATTTTTTTAAGTTTCTTGTGCGAAATAAGTTGAGACTGCTTATGTTTTTGGTATTAAAGTCACATTTTCTGAAAGACCTTAATCAATATTGTGTCCACTTGCCTCTAACATCATGTAACGCAATGATTCGTCGTGGTAGACTGTCATAAATTGACCTGATTATCTCTAGGGTGATGTGTTGGTTCGCTGTTATGATTTCTTCCCTCAATTCATCTTCGTCGTTGTATTGTTGACTTTCCTTGTAAATTTCTCCAGTTAAAATCGACCAGAGGTTTGCAACAATATTCATATCCCGGGATCTAACAGAACAATTGGCAAAAATATTAATTCCAAGCTGCTCAAAACCGGCCAAAGTTGACCTGGCTACGTCATGAAGGGTTATCTTGTTTAAGTTGCCAGTTTAATCCAGCGCATTTGTATCCATATCCCGGAAAATAAGGGCTGACCATCTCCTGGTATTGTACTGCGTTCAATCTGGTGGTAAAAAATGACAACGGCTTCTTTTTCAGGTAAAAAATAGCGCCCCAAACTATGACTGAACCTCCTCCAGATTAGCGTTTGCTAAAAACACTTCCTTCGTTCGTATAGGTACCGTGACAATAAAAGGCAAATTCATCCGGAGCGATTTTGTTTTGCGGCCTTCAATTTTACTGGGTGACAAGATTGGTTTACGCTTCATTATCTTGAATGTAAAGTGCTGGGAGCTACTCAAAATTTGCTGAACACGTTCTATAACCTTTTTTCGTGTCGTGCACTGTAGTCTTCTAGTGAAGTGCATCTATGTATGTTTATTTCTAAGTATTTTATAGTACTAGTGTATTATTAAGGAATGAAGGCCAAACCTTAAACTTATTATCCTTAATTCACAAGCATTTCTTTCAAATTTATTCCTTGTTTAACACCTGTCTACGTATTATTCTATAAGCTCTTCACTGTTCAGTGCTTTGTCATTCTTATTCTATTGTTGTTCGTTACTTTCCATTTTACATTTAAAAGGCTTTTCATGGCCATCATAAGTACAAAAGTCAATATTTTGAATGGGACGAAGTTCCTTAAACAAAAACTCTCCCTCATAGTGCATTGTTAAATTTATATAATATTAATAATTTTCAAACGAAAATATTAATCAATATTTACAAAAGGCGATTGTAAGTCCCCGCATGCTCGTCCTCTTTATTTTTGTGTGATTACACTTGCGTTCCGTTTTCACCTAGATTATAGAAAAGATATATTTTATGTATGTTTCGCTTGTATCTATGAGAAAAGATACTTATGGTCTCAGATACAATTCGGCGGCGGAGGCAATGGCGATGGCGCGGCGGCGGCAACGAGAAACATCAAAATGAAGGGGAGCATCATCACTTCAGAGTACAGCGTATGAAGGTAAGGTATGGTATATCCGTATAATGTTAACGTCTCGTCGTTTTTCGTATCGTATCGTTTGTATTTTATACACTCTTGTGTTCTGTATCCTGTTCAATCCAGAATGGCAGAATCCCTGAATGGGAACTGGAGACTGCGGCTAGGTTTCTTTTCTAACGTTCAAGTGTAATAAATCTTTCTATGCAAACGTGCTACGCAGATTTAATATATTTTTTATTTGCTCTGAGCAGAGTTCTTATGTCTGAAAAAGTATTTGATTAAGGGCTTACAGTGGAAGCTCTAATAAACGAATTTTATTAGCTTTAAAATATTCGTGAATAATTATGTTAAGGAACTTTCGTGATAACAGTTTTTTAATTGACTTAAGATCACAACTTAATTCTTTATTCAATATTTTCTGTAGCTCGTTATTAGTAGTTTTAATTTTTAACTCGATATTTGAATCTCAGATTTTACGAACAAATCAGGAATTCGTTATTTTCAATTAGTAGAGTGTTAATTCGTTATTTGTTATTCATTATTCACATCTGGTTTTTCGCTATTTCTTCTTAAGTTCTTCATTCGTTATTCTATGTTATTTGACATCTTTATTATATTGCAGTAATAACGATTTCAAAAAATAATTTCGTTCATTTATAGAGTTTTTACTGTACAACAGTACGATTTTCTGTAGGTAAGTAAGTATCAGATGATATTTGTTTCCTTATTTTTCATGACTATAAGAAAAATATAGAGGACTTGTGTCATGAGTGAATAAGGAGTTGTTTGTTAGACGGGTAGATGGTTATTGCGCTCATTGGAAATACTATTTGCAGTTATATCTTATAAAAAGGTGTTGTGAAAGGTTATTTGGACAAGAGGTTTACATAAATTTCTTCATAGACTTATGTACATAGACATAGATTCATATAAAATGAAAGGTGAATCGAAGACAGAATGATTTAGGGATTTGGTGTTTGAAATTTATTTAATACTTTATTCTTTTGTTGGAAAGATCAATGTTCTAGAAAACAAGAATATCTTCTTGTTGGCCACTCACTTCATGTGAAATATGAAATAAGAGTAAGGAATCCTTTTTACATTACTATTTCATGATGGACTTTATAATATAGTATAAAAGATCTCAAGCTTCAGCACAAGACCATAAAACCTCACTCGCAAAAAAAAACAATTATTGCAGCTTTGATAAAGCTTTTGAGGAATTAAATAATATGCCTATTTTCTACATAATGAAACATTATGTAAAACATGCTTCAGAGGCTTTATAAGAATTAAGATTATAAAAAATATCAAAGCAGTCAACCTTTGTAGCACTACTTTTTAACTTTCCATTAAAAGTTATTGTAGTAGATCTAATTTTGAAGTTTGTCTACATATTTGGGCCATCAGGATATAGACCAATGGACTTTTAGAGATTTTTGTGTGCACTCAAAAAGCGGTAGAGTTATCGACTTCAAAAATAATAATATATATATATAAAAATAAATGATTGTCTGTATGTCATCAACTCATCGATGAATTCAAAAGCCCCGTTAAACCGATTGTCATGAAAATCAGTATGATGATGTATTTTTAATGGGTAAGATGAATATGATATTCGTATTAGTGAATGTTCCCACCAGATGGCACTTCCATGTATAAAGTTTAATACTGAATAATAGTTTCTATACTTACTTACTTACTTAAGGTGGCGCTACAGACCGGGGCGGACCTGGGCCTCAACCAACATGCATCTCCAGCCAGCTCGGTCCCTAGCTAGCTGTCTCCAGTTTCGCACGCCAAGTTGTTTGAGGTCTTCACCCACCTGCGTGCGCCACCTGAGTCGTGGTCTTCCTCTACTGCGCCGTCCCTCTGGATTAGATTCAAAGACCTTCTGGGCTGGAGCGTTGATGTCCATTCGCTCTACATGACCCAGCCATCTAAGCCGTTGGACTTTTATTCTGCTAACTAGGTCAGTGTCGCTGTACAGCCCGTACAGTTCGTCGTTATATCTTCTCCTCCATTCTCCATCTATACGTACGGGACCAAAAATCACCCGAAAAATTTTTCTCTCGAAGCATCCTAAGACGTTCTCATCTTTCTTTGACAGGGTCCAGGCCTCAGCGCCATAAATGAGAACCGGGATGATGAGTGTCTTATAGATGGTGATTTTAGATGCTCGAGAGAGGACTTTACTTCTCAATTGCCTTCTAAGTCCAAAGAAGCAGCGATTTGCAAGAGTTATTCTTCGTTTGATTTCAGCGCTGGTGTCGTTGTCTGTGTTTATAGCGGTGCCTAGGTAGACAAAGTCCTTAACTACCTCGAAGTTATAGCTGTCCATGGTGACGTTTTGTCCAAGACGTCGTTGTTCAATGTCCTTTTTTGATGACAGCATATACTTGGTCTTGCCCTCATTGACCACTAAACCCATCTTCTTCGCTTCTGTCGCAATGCTCAAAAACGCTCCACTGACATCACGCTTTGATCTTCCAATTATGTCAATATCATCTGCGTATCCGAGTAATTGGATGGACCTTTGGAAGATTGTGCCTCTAGTGTTGACGGTTGAGTTTTGCACAATTCTTTCCAGAACGATATTGAAGAAGTTGCATGACAGTGCATCGCCTATTGTCTTTTCCGACCTTGATAGAGCAGCGTGCATTCTCCATCGTCATTCTGCACAAACGGATAAGTTTGACAGGGATGCCAAAACTAGACATTGCTCTGTAGAGCTCTTCCCTATAGATGCTGTCATACGCGGCTTTATAATCGATAAAGAGATGGTGGGTATCGTATCGATTTGAAGTTCCTGGGTTTTTTCAAAGATCTGCCGTAGTGTGAATATTTGGTCGATAGTGGACTTTCCTGGTCTGAAGCCACACTGATAAGGACCTATCAGGTTGTTGACGAACGGCTTCAGACGTTCACATAATACGGCAGATACGATCTTATATGCAATGTTAAGGAGACTGATGCCTCTGTAGTTGGCGCAATTTAAAGGGTCTCCTTTTTTATGTATCGGGCAAACTATGCTGAGATTCCACTCATCGGGCATGCTTTCTTCCGACCATATTTTGCAGATGAGTTGGTGCATGCTCCCTACCAAGTCATCGCCTGCTGCTTTAAATAGTTCGGCAGCTATGCCGTCAGCTCCAGCAGCTTTGTTTGACTTCAGTTTAGATATAGCTATCTTCACTTCGTCTAGGTCGGGTAGGCGGAATTGTTGATCTGCGTCGCCTAGGTTGAGTGGTTCTATCTCCCTTACAGCGGAATTCGGTTCGTCATTGCCGTTATAAATTTGGAGAAGTGGTCTTTCCATATTCTCAACATAGACTGCGGTTCTACTACGATGTTCCCTGATCGTCTTTACAGGCTTCGGTTCGTGGCTGGTACCCTTGGGAGATTTTTTTTACCTTTTGGTAAAATTTACGAACCTCATTCCTGTTGTGAGTTGTGACATCCCTCTATCTCCTCGATCGCGCGCTTCTCTTTCTCTCTTTTTTTCCATCTAAGAAGCCGATGTTCCTCTCTCCTTTTCTGCTCTTAGAACTCGCTCGTATAGTTTCTATACGCATTCGTATAAATATAAGCATTGGAAGCGCTTGATCGTGATTTGGGAGGAAACAGATAGATCTTCGGTGGTGCACTCATTTTCGACAAACACTGCCCATTATACCACGTTCAACACCCGCTGATGAACTTAATTAGTCTCTTAAATAATCAGTTCTATGGCGTCATTTACAGAAATTGACTTTAAAAACTAACATACGTGTTCAACTACAACGGGATGCATCGGCTGGAAATTTTGCAAAAAAAATTAATGGATATTGGAAACGAGCGAATTTAAATTGATTAATCAACATAATGTATCACCCTGCTAGCAAACTTCTGTAAGATCACAGAAAGCATGGATGAATTGGTGCAAAAAGTTTTCCTAAACATTGCACAAAACTACAAAAACCATCAGTGGCTCAGTACGCGTTTTATATTAGCAGCCAAAAACATCGATGTCAGTACCATCAACTTCACCATTCAGCATGGAATACCCAGTGAAACGACAACATATAAGTCCATCGATACTTTGGAGAATCAAGACGAATTCGCTTGATTTGCCAGGGATGCCACCGCACGTTCTTACTTAGAAACTGGCGTACCCATCATTCTTCTTCGAAATATAAATCCAACACGACTTTGCAATGAAACCAGACTCTCGGTCAAGAAATGGATTTACAATGTTATCGAGACAACAATTTTGACTAGAAAATTCAAAGGTTTAAAAGCACTGTATCCCAATGATACTGGCAGATATGCCATTCGAATTCAAACGATTACAGTTCCCGGTGCTACTCGCTTTCGCAATTACTATTAACAAAGCACAACGACAATTGTGGATTGAATATGGAGAATCCATGCTTCCCAAATGGACAGCTTTATGTGGCTTGCTCAAGTGTCGGAAAAACCTTCTGATTTATTCGTCTATGCACTAGATAGAAAAACAAGAAATATTGTGTATCCCACTTCAATAAACATCGAATTGAAACTAATGCCACAATTTTTTCGAAAGACCGTCTATTTTTTCGACTTCTCTACCGCATAGTATTGTCATTTTTGATTTAAATCTCGAGTTAATTTACAAATGCAATACTTGACATATAGTTCCTATATGACTCAAGTAAAAATATTTTGGGATTCAAACTAATTACCTGAAACTGTTGCCCTTAAACATTTGTTAAATGATATTTTTTTTGTAAAGAAGCCAAGTTAGCATATAGTGAACTTTAAAAAGCAATTTAAATTGTTAAACACGTTTAATCAATTTAGCAGTATTTTTGGTAGGACTTAAATTTTTGTTAAAATTTTTGATTTTTTGAAAAATCAAATTGCTGATTTAAAAAAACAGATATAGTACATACATAATTCAAAGTGTGTATGACGTTAGAACATTTAAAAACAATAAAAGTTCTTTGAACCCGATATTTCTGCTAGTGGTTGGGATATGGAGGACGAAAAATATTTAAAAAAGAGCCTGGGATGCGACCCACACTGATAACTTCCCATCCCGTTTAGAAGTTTTTAGGTTTTCGTGTTTTGTTAAAAAAGTTGTCAGTTGAATTATTCTTATAAAATTAAAAAATATCAACAATATTTTGCATATATGATGAAGTAGTTTGATTTCAAAATCTTTAGTTTTAGTCGAAAACCAATTTTGACCAATTTTAGAACCATTTCTTAAAAGTTTTTATTTCTTATATAAACAAATACAAATTAGATGAATGAATGAAAAGTCAATATCTTCTATTGTTCTATTGTTCATTATCTGTATAAAAAATGTTATTAACTTCCCATAGGAAGTTATTGTAATGGGTCCGATTTGTCAAATTGAAAATTTTGACATTTCTCGACGTTTCAAGGTCCCTAGGTCCTAACAGATAATAAGGCAGAAAGATGCAGAAAGGGCTCCCAAGAAAATTGCGTGGGTGGTGTTTTTACCATAGCAGTTTAAAAAAAAGGTGAACATTTTGGTTAAACCTAAATACCTCACGAACCAATGACGCTAGAGACTTGAATTAAATTTTATATTATAATATTGTAAAGTGATACAAAACAATTATATCTTTGGAAAAAAAATCCAATTGACGTTTTTTTTTTTATAAATCAAAAAAACTGAACAAACAATTTGTCACCTCGAAAATTTTACGACTAAAATATGATTTCATCTCTCAAACAATTTTGTGCAACGAAGAATAATGTTTTTGACATCTGATAAAATTTTGAGAAAGATCGAATTGACAGTTTTTTTTATAAAAAATAAAAACCTAAAAAAACATTACTCAACGTTGGTAAAAACTGAATTTCGACTCAAATATCTTTTCAAAAACTTGAGATTAAGGCTTCAAACTTATTTTATCTTATAAAAAATATTGTCTTCAATATTTTGATAAATGTTGAGGAAAATCGAATTGACAGTTTTTTTACAAAAAATTAAAACCAAAAAAAAAATTTATAAAAGTTGGTAAAAATTGATTTTCAAATCAAATATCTTTTCAAAACTTTGAGATATTGGCTTTAAACTACTTTTATCTTTCAAAAAATATTGTTGTCAACATTCAGTAAAATTTTGAAAAATATGATTTCATCTCCAAAACAATTTTGTGCAACGAAGAATAGTGTTTTTGACATCTGATGAAATTTTGAGAAAAATCTCATTGACAGTTTTTTTTATAAAAAATAAAAACCTAAAAAAAAAGTACTCATAGTTGGTAAAAATTGAATTTCGACGCAAATATCTTTTCAAAAACTTGAGATTAAGGCTTCAAACTTATTTTATCTTATAAAAAATATTGTTTTCAACATTCTGAAAAATGTTGAGAAAAATCGAATTGACAGTTTAAAAAAAAAAAAAATAATAAAAGTTGGTAAAAATTGATTTTTGACTCAAATATCTTTTCAAAACTTTGAGATAATGGCTTCTAACTAATTTTAACTTATAAGAAATATTGTTTTCAACATTCGATACAATTTTGTGAAAAATCGAATTGACAGTTTTTTTTACAAAAAATAAACCTAAAAAAAAAACAATACTAAAACTTGGTAGAAATTTACTTTCGACTCAAATAGATTTTCAAAAATTACAAATAAAGGCTTCAAACTTATTTTATTTCACAGAAAATATTGTTTTCGATATTGATATATCATTCGATATAAAAATCCAACAGTCCGTTTTTTCATAAAAAAATAAAATCTACAAAAAATAGTACGCAAATTTGGTAAAAATTGATAGATATAGACAAACTTTTAAGCAAGA
Source organism: Eupeodes latifasciatus (assembly GCA_920104205.1). Lineage (NCBI taxonomy): Eukaryota > Metazoa > Arthropoda > Insecta > Diptera > Syrphidae > Eupeodes > Eupeodes latifasciatus. The sequence continues at coordinate 69,070,249 of OV049924.1, read as the reverse complement.
CAAATCGTCAGACGGGATGTAAAGTTATCAGTATGGGTCGCATTCCAGCCTCTTTTTTTTGGAGTCGATATTATCTTCTGGTTCTTGAGCTATGGACGACGAAAAAAACGTCGCGAACGTACGAACGTACGTACACACGCACGCACAGACATCTTTCTAAAAATCTTTTATTTTGACTCTAGGGATCTTGAAACGTCGAGAATTGTCAAAATTTTCAATTTGACAAATCGGACCCATTACAATAACTTCCTATGGGAAGTTAACAATGCTTCAAAAATATAAAAAGAGAGTTTTGATAAGGAGACTTATAAAAACCAGAATTTTGAGATAAAAAACCTTTAAGTGCAGAATTTCGGAAGCTGTATTAAAAAAAAAAGAAAAAATGTTGACTCTGCCAGATTTTTAACACCAAGTCCATATTAAATTTTATATGTTTTGAATTTGAATTCAATTTTTTTAAATCCGCGATTCATTGATTGTTTTCGACTTATCTACAATTCGTTTATACATAGGTGAAAACCCTGCATAGATGAAAATAGTCAACTTTAACCAAATCTCTTCTTCCAATAAGGTTTAACAAGACTTGATGGGTCCTCAAAGTAAAAATTATTGCCATTTAATTTTTATCACTTAAGTTGAATCCGGTCATTCAACAGAAAAACATATTTATATATGTATGTACCTTTTATCATTAACTACTGTCTTAAATAAAACAAAAAAAGTCATTAATATTTCTCGAAACCACTTGTTTCAGTCATTTTAAATATCTAGCCACGCTTCTGTAGTTGAACCCCTTTAACAAAACTAAAGAACGGCTTAAGTATATTCTTTTATGTTGCTTATCTCAAAAACCCCATCAAGAAAACAAGAAGATAAATGTTATGTCTGAGAAGACTAAAAAATGTACAACAACCCCTTACCTTATACCCAATTATTTAACTTTATATAAATTATAATAGATATAACTACCCTTAAAAGAGACGGTAAGTGATGGCCTCGTCATTCAAAACTATATCGGTATTACAAAAACCCATTTGATGGACAGAAGTCATAAACATCCCATTAGACCACAATCGTTTCCATTTAATCTGAATAACCTTAAAATTTGTCTCGCTCCAATCCTCGTCGTCGTCCTCGAAGGTAGGTTTAGTTTATATGTAGGGATAAGAATAAAGGAAGTCTGGAAGTAGAAGAAGACGAAGAAATAGAAAATTCGACAGGTTGGGTTTGTTTTTCATTATACCACTCAGAATTCCATGAAATGGAAAACATTTATATTGCTCTTCGAAAAAACAGCAGACAGACAGACATATAGTCAGGAACACCATCAAATCCAACCTAAACCCAACCAAACCCGAAACGGATCCTCACCCCATCCATGACAAATGCGAAGTGAATGAGTTAAAACTTCCATAAAATAATTCTCTTCTATCTCTCTTTCTCTCTAGAATGTGTGTGTGTTTTGGGAAATGGGAAGAATATTGAAATCGAACACCGTCTTCTCCAATTTTCTTCCTTTTAAACATTAACAACATTGAATTATGTGACGACGAGCGACGACGACGTTGAATTCAGCCGCTAGGTGGCCCTGGCCTTGGCCCTTTCAACCGATTGATGTGACTGACACTGACACTAACCGTCGTCGTCGTTGTAGTCGCCCGCCGACGGACGAAGAATATTTTGCCAACCAAAAATTTCAACTAAATGAGTAACCGGTAAAGTTTCAACTTCTATCATGATTAACACGGTAAATAATTAACTTTGAAGGTATTATGCGTTATCCCATCAGGGGTTGTCGTGAGCTGAGCTGAGGTGCATCTGGTTGTTTTATTTTTGGAGCGCCATGCCAGGAGCTGAACAAATTAGGAATATCTCCCTCGACCCAAGAATATACCTTTACAAAAAGCAATAACACTTTGTCTAAGTTCAAGTGGAGGTATTGAATTGCTACTACTTGAAAATTTATTTAGACTATTACTTATTCCGTTTAGTTAAGACCCCAATGGGTTAACTCAACTCTCAGAGGAGAAGTGTTGAAAGATGATATTTTTCACAGTAGGTATAGTTGGGTAAAGAGGTAGGTATATAGTTGTTTTCATATGATGGGTCATGGCCTTTCAAAATAGACATAAGTGGCTTAGTTTATTATTCGCCTTCGCTTCTGGTTCTAAAGTTCGGGGTACATTACAAAATATGAAAAAATTCTTGGAATTTTTCAGAGTTGCTTTTGAAAAATCAAGAGATAGGAATTTTTATTTGTTTATTTTTTGTCATCATAAGATTCAAATTTAGTCAAATTTCAAATAAGGAAGGACGAATATTGAACGAACTGTGAAAGAAAAGAAAAAAATCAAAGAAGAAAGAATTTTTGTATTTAAATTATTTATAAAAGGGTTTTTTGATATAAGTATAATATTCCATCACATGTTGAACCTTTTCTTCTGATAAGAATGATAAATGGGAATAATCTCTTGGGAACAAGGCAAGGGATGTGTTTTTTTTTTAAATCAATATAATATACTACAATTGTTCAACAAGGAATTACTCCAAGTGAGCCATTTTTACTTGTGCTTCAATTACATATGTCGGTTATGACCTGAATGAGTTCATTTGTGGTTTAAGAGCAATATTTTCTATACATTTTTTGCTTTTTTTAAGACTTCTTTAAGCATTTATGTTTATTTACTGCACGACTTTTAACAATAGACTTAAGACATTCATGTGAAAATTATATAAATATCCAAAGGTTTATTAGACTTTACTTCAGATGTGGTACAAAACACAGGTTATTTTAGTTGTATCATATTTAAATTAAAAACACTGTATAAATTATATTTGTACAGGTATCTGAACCCCTGATCACACATTTGCTTAAAATAATTTAATTAAAATATTAATTAAAAAAAGAGGCTGGGATGCGACCCACACTGATAACTTCACATCCCGTCTGTCGATTTGTCTTGCTTAAAAGTTTGTCTATATGTATCAATTTTTACTAAATTTTGCGTATACTATTTTTTGTAGATTTTATTTTTTTATGAAAAAACAGACAGTTGAATTTTTATAAAAAAATTACTGAATATCGAAAACAATATTTTCTGTGAAATAAAATAAGTTTAAAGCCAATATTTGTAATTTTTGAAAAGCTATTTGAGTCGAAAGTAAATTTTTTCCAAGTTTTAGTATTGTTTTTTTTTTCGGTTTTTATTTTTTGTAAAAAAAAAACTGTAAATTCGAGTTTTTCTACAAATTTTATTGAATGTTGAAAACGATCTCAAATTTTTGAAAAGATATTTGAGTCGAAAATCAATTTTTACCAACTTTTGTTCAATTTTTTCTTCGGTTTTTATTTTTTTTTAACAGTCAATGAGATTTTTCTCAAAATTTTATCAGATGTCAAAAAAATTATTCTTCGTTGCACAAAATTGGTTTTTGGAGATTAAATCATATTTTAGTCGTAAAATTTTCGAGGTGACAATTTTGTTTTCAGTTTTTTTGATTTATAAAAAAAAACCGTTAATTGGATTTTTCCCAAAAATATAATTGTTTTGTATCACGTTACAATATACAGGGTGGGCCGTAAATAAGTGCACTTAAAAAAAAATTATATTAATACAACTGTAGCGCTTTTAAATGAAATATTTATTTTAAATTATACAAAACGAAATGAGTTTTTATTTTTTAAAAATTAAATCATCCAAATATTGTCCATTTCGCCTACAGCACTCTTCCAATCTGACTCTGAGATTTTGGAACACTTTTGTCAAAAGTTGCGGAGTGATTAAGCGGATTTCTTCTTCAATGTTCGCTTTTAATTCAGCCGTCGTTGAAGGATTATTAGAGTACACCTTACTCTTGAGGTAGCCCCATAAAAAGAAATCCGGTGGCGTTAAGTCAGGGCTCCCGGGTGGCCAAGCAATATCACCCCTCCTCGATATCAACCTTCGAGGAAACATTTCTCTAACGACCTCCAGAGAGTCGTTACTTGTATGGCAGGTAGCGCCATCTTGCTGGAACCAGGTGTGAATAGTGTAACCACTCGATTCTTGCAGTTTTGGAGCTAAAAAATCTCTAAGCATCGAAACATAACACTCTGAATTAACAGTAACATTAGGCCCGTATCGATCTTCATAAAAATACGGCCCTATGATCCCCCACTTGGCTATTCCGGCCCAAACGGTCACTTTCGGAGAGTGTAACGGTCGTCCATTTTTTAAGCGTGGATTTTCTGTTCCCCAGTATCGACACTTTTGTCGATTAACAAATCCGTTGACATGAAAATGAGCTTCGTCTGAGAAGATAATGTTATTGAAGTGAGGGAATCTCCGTAACATTTCTGTTGCGAAATTGAACCGTGAAACAAAATCGGATTCTTTCAAATCTTGTACAATCTGAATTTTGTAAGGGTATAACTTCAAATCATCCCGTAAAATGCGACGTAAAGTCGTTCTGGGTACTCCCAGGGCCGCAGCGCGTTTCCGTGTAGAGCTTCTTGGATCCTCGCACACAGAAGCTTGTACGCGTTCAATTGTTTCTGCAGTCCGCCTGGAACGTGGGCGTCCTGTAGGTCGAAGTTTTTGCGTTGATCCCGTTGCCTCGAATGTTACGATCCATTTTTTGATTAAATTCGTACTTGGACACTCGGTGATGTTGCGTAATCCAAACTTTACCCGAAAAAGCCGACGAACAGTCACGTATGAGCGATTGTTTTCATAAAAGGCGCGAACGCAGAAAGCGCGCTGCTCTCCCGTGAACGGACTCATTGCGACTAAAAATTTAGATCTCGAGCTGCAAGGAGATACCATCCCCGCGCGTCTCGGTTATTTCGTTCGGGAGTTAGAGCGAGACAAAAAGTGCACTTATTAACGGCCCACCGGTTATAATATAAAATTTAATTCAAGTCTCTTGCGTCATTGCTTCATGAGATATTTAGGTTTAACCAAAATTTTCACCTATTTTAACTTCCCATAGGAAGTTATTGTAATGGGTCCGATTTGTCAAATTTAAAATTTTGACATTTCTCGACGTTTCAAGGTCCATAGAGACGAAACAAAAGATTTTTAGAAAGATGTCTGTGCGTGCGTGTGTACGTACGTTCGTCCATAGCTCAAGAACCAGTAGAGATATCGACATCAAATAAATTTTGTTATACATTTATAATAAGGCAGAAAGATGCAGAAAGGGCTCTCAAGAAAATTGCGTGGGTGGTTTTTTTACCATAGCAGTTTAAAAAAAGGTGAAAATTTTGGTTAAACCAAAATATCTCATGAACCAATGATGTTAGAGACTTGAATTAAATTTTATATCATAGATTGTAACGTGATACAAAACAATTATATTTTTGGAAAAAAATCCAATTAACGGTTTTTTTATAAATCAAAAAAAAAAAACTGAAAAAAAAAATGTGTCACCTTGAAAATTTTACGATTTAAATATGATTTTATCTCCAAAACAATTTTGTGCAACAAAAAATAATGTTTTTGACATCTGATAAAATTTTGGGAAAAATCTAATTGACAGTTTTTTTTATAAAAAATAAAAACCTAAAAAAAAACATTACTCTAAGTTGGTAAAAATTGAATTTCGACTCAAATATCTTTTTAAAAACTTGAGATTAAGACTCTAAACTTAATTTATCTAATTAGAAATATTGTTTTCAACATTCTAAAAAATGTTGAGAAAAATCGAATTGACAGTTTTTTTACAAAAAATAAAAACTAAAAAAAAAAATTAATAAAAGTTGGTAAAAATTGATTTTCGACTCAAATATCTTTTCAAAACATTGAGATATTGGCTTTAAACTACATTTACCTTTGAAAAAATATTGTTGTCAATATTCAGTAAAATTTTGCAAAAAATCGAATTGACAGTTTTTTTTACAAAAAATTAAAAACCGAAAAAAATTTAACACAAGTTGGTAAAAATTGATTTTCGACTCAAATATCTATTCAAAAATTTTAGATAATGGCTTTTAACTAATTTTAACTTATAAGAAATATTGTTTTCAACAATATTGTTTTCAACAATAGGAAAAATTTTGAGAAAAATCGAATTGACAGTTTTTTTACAAAAAAAAAAATTATAAAAGTTGGTGAAAATTGTTTTTCAACGTAAATATCTTTTCAAAAATTTGAGGCATTGGCTTCAAACTAATTTTATCTTTTAAGAAATATTGTTTTCAACATTCTATAAAATTTTGAGAAAAATCGAATTGACAGTTTTTTTACAAAAAATAAAAACCTAAACAAAAAAATACTAAAACTTGGTAAAAATTTACTTTCTACTCAAAAAGCTTTTCAAAAATTACAAATATTGGCTTCAAACTTATTTCATTTCACAGAAAGTATTGTTTTCGATATTCAGTAACTTTTTTTGTAAAAATCCCACAGTCCGTTTTTTTTCATAAAAAAATAAAATCTACAGAAAATAGTACGCAAATTTGATAAAAATTGATACATATAGACAAAATGTTAAGCAAGACAAATCGACAGACGGGATGGGAAGTTATCAGTGTGGGTCGCATCCCAGCCTCTTTTTTTTGTTTTTAAGTTTTCTCAAGAGCTGATAAACTGATCCGAATATTTTTTTTACTACATAAGCTCTATACTGTCTTAATTATATTTGATGATCAAAAATCTTATTATTTTTTTCGAATGTTTAACAAAATATATATTTTTTTTTTTTAAATTCGATATATTTAAAATGGGCCAACATTTTTTATCGAAATTGCAATTTAAACGCACGTTTATAAACACTACAAAACTGCACACCAAAAATATTTTTAAACTAAGAAGTGAAAAATGTTATAAAAATTTACAAAATTAATTAAAAAAAAATAACGATTTTCGAAAAAAAATGTGATTAATTAAATGACGTTTAAATTTTTGAATAAAAACTTATTGTACAGGCAATGTTTTTGATTTTAAAATATAAGGATGGATTTTGTAAACCAACTACAGTACTTCAAGAAATATGCCGAATATATTGTTCCAGAAACATGAAAAAAGCGTTGGAATAGTTGTATAGCTGTCCAAGGAGATTAATTTGAAAGAATTGGCAAAGTTGTACAAATAACTTTAAATATACGGTTTTTGTGGAATCAGTCAGATTACTTAATTGTCTCCCCTAGTAAGAGGCATATTTTTCAAAACATTTAAAAAAGAAATCAAACAATTTGCTTGTCCTTAATTCTAAAACAATTCAATAATATTTCATTTTTTTAAACTGATATTTAGGCATGACTTATAACATAATAACGAACATTTTTCCAAAAACCAACTTTCAGTCTTACTATTCACTAGAGTGTTGGGTGTATTTGTCGAATTGTTATAGTTAATGTTCCTTGTAGTTTGATTTTTCGATTCAATTTAAAATATTGAAAGTTTATTTTAAGTTCCGTTTTAATTAAAAAAAAATATTTTTAATAAAATATTTGCCAGAATTTTGTTATAATTGGAGAAGATTTGAAGAGAAATTTTATGCAAATCAAAAGTTCCACAGATATTTGAAGCCAACATTTTTTAAATTTTTCAAACCGCTGCCTGTTCTAAAAAAAAAAAAAACAATCACTAAGTTTGAATTTTTTGGAAAATTTTGTTTGCTCATTTTGATGTTGTAACGTGTACAAGAAAATTTGTTTGCTATGGACAATCAATGGACATTTATTCTGGTTTTTGAGATATGGTCAGAGCAATAACACATAAACATACGAACGCTTCCACACGCAGAAGCACACACCTGTTAAGAAATGTCATAGTTTTCAGTTCGATAAATCAGGGCTACGAGTATAATACAATAACTTCTTATGAGTCTAATATATTATCGAAATTTTGTATTTGTCCGCCATCTAACGTTTTTTTTTTTTTTCAACTAGTGTTTATTTTGTGAATGGTAACACCAAGCTCATATCTGATTTGACAGATTAGTTTTATAGTTCCGCTGATCGAATATGGTTATATATACGCTTTAACAACGCAGAAAAATATTGCCTGCGATCGACTTAGAGAAGATGCCGATTTTGCCAAAAAAAATCATCTTTTCAGATGAAGCTCGGTTTGATCTTGGCGGGTATGTAAACAAGCAAAATTGTCGCATTTGGGGAAAAGAAAACCCGCACGCATACATTGAAAAGCCGATGCATCCAAAACGAGTCACTGTTTGGTGCGGATTTTGGTCCAGAGGCATAATTGGGTAATTTTTCGAAAATGAGCAGGCAGTGGCCGTTACAGTCAATGGCGATCGTTATCGGGCCATGTTGAACGAATTTTTGTTCAAAAAATTTGAAGAGGAGGATATTGGTAATATTTGGTTTAAACAGGACGGCGGCGGCGCACAGTGGTTTCGGTTAAATGGGAAGAGCGGTCAAAATTAATAATCACATATTTAATGACAAATAACACTGAATATATATAAATAAAGTCGTTATTTTTGCTTTTTTAATATTTTTAACTTCCCATAGGAAGTTATTGTAATGGGTCCGATTTGACAAATTGAAAATTTTGACATTTCTCGACGTTTCAAGGTCCCTAGAGTCGAAATAAAAGATTTTTAGAAAGATGTCTGTGCGTGCGTGTGTACGTACGTCCGTACGTCCGTACGTCTGTACGTCCGTACGTCCGTACGTCCGTACGTCCGTACGTCCGTACGTTCGCGACGTTTTTTTCGTCGTCCATAGCTCAAGAACCAGAAGAGATATCGACTTCAAATAAATTTTGTTATACAGATAATAAGGCAGAAAGATGCAGAAAGGGCTCTTAAGAAAATTGCGTGGGTGGGTTTTTTACCATAGCAGTTTAAAAAAAAGGTGAACATTTTGGTTAACCCTAAATATCTCATGAACCAATGACGCTAGAGACTTGAATTAAATTTTATATTATATATTGTAACGTGATACAAAACAATTATATTTTTGGAAAAAAATTCAATTAACGGTTTTTTTATAAATCAAAAAAACTGAAAAAAAAAATTTGTCACTTCGAAAATTTTACGACTAAAATATGATTTCATTTCCAAAACAATTTTGTGCAATGAAGAATAATGTTTTTGACATTTGATAAAATTTTGAGAAAAATCGAATTGACAGTTTTTTTACAAAAAATAATAACCTAAAAAAAAATAAAAAAAAAGTTGGTAAAAATTGAGTTTTGACTCAAATATCTTTTCAAGACTTTGAGATATTGGCTTTAAACTACTTTTATCTTTCAAAAAATGTTGTTTTCAACATTCAGTAAAATTTTGAAAAAAATAAAATTGACAGTTTTTTTACAAAAAATTAAAAACCGAAAAAAAAATGTAACAAAAGTTGGTAAAAATTGATTTTCGGCTTAAATATCTTTTCAAAAATTTGAGATTATGGCTTCTAACTAATTTTAACTTATAAAAAATATTGTTTTCAACATTAAGAAAAATCGAACTGACAGTTTTTTTTACAAAAAATAAAAACCTAAACAAAAAAATTAATAAAAGTTGGTAAAAATTGATTTTCGGCTCAAATAGCTTTTCAAAAATTAAAAATATTGGCTTCAAACTTATTTTATTTCACAGAAAATATTGTTTTTTATATTCAGTAATTTTTTTATAAAAATCCAACAGTCCGTTTTTTCATAAAAAAAAAATAAAATCTACAAAAAATAGAACGCAAATTTGGCAAGAATTGATACATTTAGACAAACTTTTAAGCAAGACAAATCGATAGACGGGATGGGAAGTTATCAGTGTGGGTCGCATCCCAGCCTCTTTTTTAACTTCCCATAGGAAGTTATTGTAATGGGTCCGATTTGACAAATTGAAAATTTTGACATTTCTCGACGTTTCAAGGTCCCTAGAGTCGAAATAAAAGATTTTTAGAAAGATGTCTGTGCGTGCGTGTGTACGTACGTCCGTACGTCCGTACGTCTGTACGTCCGTACGTCCGTACGTCCGTACGTTCGCGACGTTTTTTTCGTCGTCCATAGCTCAAGAACCAGAAGAGATATCGACTTCAAATAAATTTTGTTATACAGATAATAAGGCAGAAAGATGCAGAAAGGGCTCTTAAGAAAATTGCGTGGGTGGGTTTTTTACCATAGCAGTTTAAAAAAAAGGTGAACATTTTGGTTAACCCTAAATATCTCATGAACCAATGACGCTAGAGACTTGAATTAAATTTTATATTATATATTGTAACGTGATACAAAACAATTATATTTTTGGAAAAAAATTCAATTAACGGTTTTTTTATAAATCAAAAAAACTGAAAAAAAAAATTTGTCACTTCGAAAATTTTACGACTAAAATATGATTTCATTTCCAAAACAATTTTGTGCAATGAAGAATAATGTTTTTGACATTTGATAAAATTTTGAGAAAAATCGAATTGACAGTTTTTTTACAAAAAATAATAACCTAAAAAAAAATAAAAAAAAAGTTGGTAAAAATTGAGTTTTGACTCAAATATCTTTTCAAGACTTTGAGATATTGGCTTTAAACTACTTTTATCTTTCAAAAAATGTTGTTTTCAACATTCAGTAAAATTTTGAAAAAAATAAAATTGACAGTTTTTTTACAAAAAATTAAAAACCGAAAAAAAAATGTAACAAAAGTTGGTAAAAATTGATTTTCGGCTTAAATATCTTTTCAAAAATTTGAGATTATGGCTTCTAACTAATTTTAACTTATAAAAAATATTGTTTTCAACATTAAGAAAAATCGAACTGACAGTTTTTTTTACAAAAAATAAAAACCTAAACAAAAAAATTAATAAAAGTTGGTAAAAATTGATTTTCGGCTCAAATAGCTTTTCAAAAATTAAAAATATTGGCTTCAAACTTATTTTATTTCACAGAAAATATTGTTTTTTATATTCAGTAATTTTTTTATAAAAATCCAACAGTCCGTTTTTTCATAAAAAAAAAATAAAATCTACAAAAAATAGAACGCAAATTTGGCAAGAATTGATACATTTAGACAAACTTTTAAGCAAGACAAATCGATAGACGGGATGGGAAGTTATCAGTGTGGGTCGCATCCCAGCCTCTTTTTATTAAAGTAATTAGTACAACAAGTCTAAAACCTCTTTGGTTAAACTTGATTTTTCAGTTTTTTCAAGAATACGAGCGTTTGAAAGAAGTGGGTCGGAAGAAAGGAACAATCTATTTATCAAATCAGTGTTGGTGGCAACTCTTGAAATTTTCCGCGTATTTTTTTCCCTAAACGTTTTCACCTCTTTATTTTTAGCCTCAGCAGCTTCTTCAGTTAGCTGCCCTATGGGCAAAATTGCGTGTTGGACAATTTGTCCCCCACGAATAAGTACCTTATGTACAGAAGCTGGCATATGATACCATGGATATTCAAAAACAATTTCCTTGGCGGTTTCTATAGTATACTTTTCAAAAGTACTGACGTTTATGGCAAAGCAAAAGGCCAAAGTTTTTAGAATAACTGCACATCTCTCTATTAAAGATTGTTTCACTCCAGTTATCTTCCAAGAAAGGAAAGGGTTTGCAAAAAATCTCCGGGCCGTATTTCCATCGTTCGATTTCCCCCCACCTTGCTTAGGCTTGTCAATAATGAGACCAGTTTTTTCCCTGAAATCTTTCTGAATGCGTTGTTTCTGGCATTCATAAAGAGGTTTTTCAACTTTGCCCGTTCGCCATTTTTTGAATTCGAGCCTATACGCTAAATGGATAAAAAATTCAAAAAAACGTATCCACGCATGTAGTGGTGATATACCAAAGTTCAACTTTCGATATTTATGTTTCTTTTCAAGGAATTTTCAATATCGTTCATGGCAGACGGTTTGGCTCCACAAATGTAGCAGATCTGTTGTGATGAGGTGTGTCAAGGCATTACACACCTTTCCATCCACCATTGTTAGTTTAAGGTCATGTTTTACCAATATGTTACGATCAAAAGCAGTAACAATAGAACTCGACAATTTCTCGATTTGATCTTGAATGTATTTTTGTTCTTCTCTGCTCAATTCTTCAGTTTCCTTTTTAAGTTGAAAACGCACAGGTCTACAGTACCTGGTGGATCCAGGGCGAGGATTCTGCCATACAATTTGTTTGGGTACGTCAGGATTTAACTGTGTAAAAAGTTGAAGGGGGACATACGATGTTATGAACATACCACTATCATTAAATTCAGCCGTGATTCGTTGTTTGTATTCTGATTGTCCGCTGCTACCATCAAAACCCCACTTTCCAATCAGCGTTAAATTACAGAAATCTCCTTGAAAATCTTTTAATGCCTCTTCTTGCGATTCGACAATCCGTTTTGCTGTATGATTCAAAAGCCCTTGAAGAGTAACCTCAGCCAATGAATCACTTACCGTTATTGTTTCCGGATCCGGATAGCAGTCTTATTTTGCTTTTAAAACTTTTGCATAGCATGGGAATAAATCTACACCCGTAGATTCATTCACCACACTCCTAATTACTTGGTATTGATTTTTAGACAACTTAGCCTCTACCAAAATTTTAAGAGCATCATTAACGTTAAACATTTTTCTGTGCGAAATGTTTGTATCTTGGCAATTTTTCAAAGCGGAGCCTATATCGGGTCTATTGAAGCAATGCTTGCAATACGTCTCCTTTTTGTTCTGGAAGAGCATTTTAAAAATGCTTTTTTTGGCCTGCCTTGTGACATACTTGAACATGGATCATTAATTTCATACCTGAAGTCTTCTGTGGCCTTAAGCCAGTCATCGTTTTTTGTTAAGAAAAAAATCTCATTCCTGGAAGCTTTGTTCCATCTTTTTAAAACGGACTTGCATAGAGCATTAATCTTTCTAACTAGATCATCACAAATTTCTAAGTTATAGACTTCTAAAAACATCTTTACAGTTTCTTTATGCTTAGAAGCATCTCCACCCTTCCTCACCTTACGCCAAATGTTAAATACATCAAGCCGTTTAAAGACTTTTGTGGATTCTAAAAGTGAATAAAAACACATTTCTAGTCCAATTAAAGTTCGATTTTTTAAACTTTAGCATATTTTCGCTAAAAATGACTGATATGTCTTGAAAGGTGATAATATAGCCTAAATAAATATGTAACTTTTGTTAGGGGCAAGTAGGGGGCACAGAAGTTATGCACTTTTGAAAGTCATCAAAAAAACAAAAAAATCATATTACACCTGAATTGAGTAACGGTTTTCACATAAAAACCTGACTTATTTTATACTAAAAAATATACATAAATTATCTACATACCTTGTACTCTGAATTCCATAACTCAAATTTTAAAAGAAGTTATTAAAAACTAATGTATTTAACGTGATTGTAAATCAAAAAAATGAAAAATGTAAGCTTTGCTAAAATTGAAAAACACACAACTTGCATGATCGATCTTACCATAATGAAAACAATGTAGACGAAAAAGATGCTGACATTTATTTGTCCCGTTATTAGAGATAACATTTCCATTCAAAAAAATAAATAATTTTAACCTTGAGATTTCACCTTTTGGCCTACTGGGGAAACCACTGTGCGTCGGCGCTACGTGCCAAACGGCCTAAGCTACACTCGATGTTTTGCGCCCTGTTACAAAAAAAAAAGTTACTTGGCGGACCCTATATAAGGTTAGTGCGATAAAACTTTCAACGCCTTTAGCGAATCTGATCAATTGCACCGATAAATAATGGCTTTGAGGGTCAATGTTCTCATTATCAACTGTCAAAGATCGAAAGTTCCAACATGTTTTATGATCTTAGTTATGGGTAATTTGAAGAGTCATATTACCGGTGCATTCATTTTTTTTCCTTAAACGAATTCGATTTTTAAAATCGTTAGTTTTTCGAAATGATTTCATCATTATAATCACATTTCACATAGTTCCTTAGAATTTCTTCGGTTTATCTTAATTTTATCTGAAATGAATATTCCTATCTCATTACGGAGCACACAAAAACAATTAAGTTAAAATTTCTCCGAACAAAGGAATGTCCCCAGAACCACACCCCATTTTGTGTATCGTTATTTTCCAAAATACATTTTTGTTTATATTTCCGACGAAAAAAATATTCAAAACCTATCCCAAAGAAATACGTTTCATCATCTTATATGTATCTGGAAAAAGGATACCTCTATACTTTATTTTCTCAAATGATTATTTATCTATATTCAATATTGCTCGGTTCCACTTAAAAACCCAAAATATACACATTTTAACAAGAAAACCGACAAAACGAAAAAAAAAATCCACTTCAAATACCAATATGGCATCAGGGGTAGATGTTTTTGTATCTGCAATCTGCACCCCTGCACTGCATATGCATATGCATTTCTTCGTCTCTCTGTCTCTGTCTTTCTTGGTCTCTTTATATGAAGTGAATTCTAATTTTTCTGAACATTTGATCCTTTCAGTGGATCGAATTTCAAAGGAAAGTTGTTAATGTAAACATGTATCCTCCATCAGAGCATCGAGAGTGCACAAAACTCGTCAACCTATGTCTGTATAAATTGTATGTATATGTACGTTGAAATCGAAATATGAATGGAATTCCCCCGTCAATGACTTGTTGAGTCTTCATAGTGTCGTCGTCGTCGTCGTCTTCGTCATCGTCGTTGAAACATTCTCTCTGAGTACTGAGTTCTTTTTTCTCTTGATGGAAATAAGATATTTTTAACATTCAACCGAGAATAGCACAGCACCCTCTCCTTCATCCTTGACGAGATACGACGACGAAGACACAACACCAACATCAGAGCCCATATCAAATATGGAAGGAGGAGGAGAGGATGCATTCTTAATGGAGAACACATCTCTGGAGAAATAATTATTATCAAGTTTGACTTTTAACCCATAAATGGTTTCCTCCGAGGACACATCATCCATATCCCCCCCCAACCTATACTACCCAGTCCACACCACATATGGAAACGATTTTTTGAAGTCTCACGTCACATCTTCTGACAGGTCACAGAAAATGCATTGAATACACAAACACACATCTCTATCTATATTTACACAGTCGTATTTATTTCATGCGAACAGATGATGACAGGATCTTTAGATAGTCAAGTTAGAATTTCTCTAGGTCGTTATCGTTATCGTTTTGCTTGAAATAAGAATAATAATTATTATTGTCATCCCTTATAAGAGGGGGTGTTTTTTTTTTAAGCAAACATCACACTCGGAAAACAGTGTGTTTGCAAAGCTGAACTCGGTTTATATTTTTGAGGTTTGATGGAAAAAGAAAATTCGAAAAAAAAAATAACACAACAAGGATATTCACTTTGCCATCATCGCATCGCATCACATCGCAGAGAATTAAGTGCGGCTCATTGCTTTGTAGTCATCTCTTATATAGCTGTAGGTACACGACAGTATGGTGGTGGGATATTATTTCCATGATTAACGGTGTATGCGGATTCATCTGCTTTAAGGGTCGTAATAATCTCATCATATGCGAGGGAAATAGATACCTTCTAGCTGATTTTCTTTTTCGTTACATTTTAAATTGGAAACATTATTTAATTAGAAGTATGTTAGGTATGAAAATATGTTAAATGTATGGAAGCAGCTGTGGAATGTCAACTTGTTAAATGGTAGGGTGTTTTTGTTTTTTTATTATATCAGAAGCTGGTGTAACTATACTTGTAATGAACTTTTATGAAAGTCTGTGCTATCTAACAATTTGGATGTGTGTGACTGAATGATTTCAAAATCATTTTAAATGTATTACTAACACAAGAGGCCAATATATTTACTTACTTGTTGGATCTACAGCCTTTAAGCGATTTTAGGTTTAAAATCTTGTTAAAGGCGTAAAGAGGAAGGAACACAACTCACAATGAAGAACGTGGTCAGCCAAGTGGTCTCCTCTCCACAGCTGATTTTGTAGCACCATATTCTTTTCTTGAAATTTTCCTTTCAAAAATCGCACATTGTGACTGAATTTCCTTGACAATCTTTATGGTCTTCCATTGGTTGCAGAGGATCGCCATTTGCCATTGATATTATCTTTTAAAAAATAGTATAGGAGCTCGCAACGTTTTCGAGCGAGAATTTTAGGCCAGTCAATTTTTTGATATGTTGTCTTATTTGCTTTTTGGGTTAGAGTCTGGGCAGTCTGGCTGGCGGTAGCGGTTGCGTTTGTTAGTGCGCAACCTACCTGTACAGGTGATAATTTTGAATTTTAAAATATTTTTTTAAAGCTTAATTTTCAATTTTCCAACTTTAAATAGGTCTCCTAATTATGCATTTATTATTGCCAGATCAGATATTTTTATGATTGTTTATTATGTGCCATACGCGTTTTTTTTTTATTTTTTTAAATAAAAAATTATTTAAGTAAAAAAAGTTTGATGAGAGTACGATAACTTAGGCGACAAAATTTAATGACGGATTTGTATAGAACATTTAAAAACAAGCATTTTTTACTATGGGAGGGGGGTCTATCTCCCCCCCGTTTAGGCGGGAGGGGCAATTTAAAAAACTATTACTTAAAATGGAAAAAAAATAGTTACAAAATAACGGTAATACTTACAATTAAGTTTTATACGTTGTTTCAAAAAATTGACTGACCTAAAATTCTTGTTTTCCAAACGTTGCTAGCTCCCGTACTAAAAACTAAGGTTGTTAAATTGCAAGAGTATAGTTACAATCTTACTAACCATTAAGGTCCTATTACACGGCTACGTCAGCACAGAAAGGATAAGGTTGGAGATGTCTTTTAACAATCTTTCCCAGCTCCCAAATCCAAAAATTCTTCTAAATAAAGTTTGTACGATGTTTAAAAAGAACTCATCACTGAGATGATTAATTGTTGATGAACATAAGCCTCATTATGACGCATTTCAATGACAACATAAGCGTAGATACGACGACGTTACTGGTTATCGACTGGCTTTAGTTCTTGTTTTACTCAAACTTTTAAAGTTTAACACTTTTTTTTTTTAAATATGAAATGTCGTTGTTAAATACTTTATCCCAATGATGAACGAGGAATCGACAATCCAAGATTTAGGTCAATCCTACAGCTTACATCACCAATATTCTTAGTTGTTCTTGTGAGTGACTGACAAGGTTTCGATTCTTGATATTATAATAGCTCATAGTTGTTTACAAGTTTCACTATTTGCAGTCGAGAAGGTGCTTTACGTCAATTTATTTTATTTAATTGTATTATTGTTCCACGGAAATTAGAAATGGTACAAGAAATTAGATATTCGACTTCAAAAAAAAATGCTAAATTTGTACACCCAAAATACAAAATTTTTAAGAAGAAATAAAACGCATACAATTTAATGTTATTGGCCAAGAATTTACTTTTATTATAAAGATAAGGGTTTGATATTATGTTTTCAAATGATTTCAGGCAAATGGTCGATGCAGTTTAAATAAATTCCAGCCGAGAGCTCCAATATTCGATCACTTTTTGCAGCAATTTGATCCGTATCGTCCAGGGTTTATCTGCATAGACAACGGCTTCACATAACCACACAAAAATACACCAGCGCAGCGGTGTTAGATGACACGAGATAATACGTTTACCAAAAGTTTCCTTAAAAAAATTGATTGTATGGCACGAAGCGCCGCCCGAGCAGCCGTCTTATTGTAACCAAAGGTTGTCCACATAAACATCTTCCAATTCACTCACGAAACGGTTAATAATAATGTTTGAATAGCGTTCCCCATTTTCCTTACTTCATATCTAAAAAATATGGACCAATGATTCTCCTTCCATTTCAAACAGTTTCTTCTTAAGGATATTACCGCCGCGTCTCAACAATGGCCTGTTGATTAGGATCAGTCTAAATACGATAATTTTGCTCATTAACGTACCTATGCAATCAAAAATGAGCTTGATTGCTGAACAGAATTTACTCTGCTCCACAGCAGCAATAACATCTTTGGTGTGCACTGCGTCTCTGATGAGACCCATGGTTACTCAAATTACGGACTCCATATATTGGCTTCAGCGCACGATGCGTTGCGTGAACCGAATACTCGTAGTTGTTTTTTTAATATATTTTATTGATTTCCAAACGTTGTTCAGGAGAAAGTCTATTCATTACAAACTGACAAACCAATCTGAACTTAAATCAAGTGACAACTCAAAAAGAGCAACTCCGAAAAAAATTATTGAAAACCACAACTTTGAAAAAAAAACTCCTGCTATTATGTACAAAAATATATTGGATATCAATTTTACTACCTGCCTTATTTTTTGCAAATTTCCGAAAAGGGTGTATGAAGCTCTTATCACGTTTGTTAAAAAAAAAATAATTTTAGGCATCCTAAAAATAATGTCAAACATTACACCATTTTTAGTGGAATTTTTTTCATAAGACATGGTGATTCACGAGATATCGAGAAATGAAAACCAATTTTTACCAAATGTGCGTACTATTTTTTGTAGATTTTATTTTTTTTTTATGAAAAAACGTACTGTTGGATTTTTATAAAAAAATTTACTGAATGTCGAAAAAAAATATTTTCTGTGAGATAAAATTAGTTTGAAGACAATATTTTTAATTTTTAAAAAGATATATGTATGAGTCGAAAATCAATTTTTACGAACTGTTATTATTTTTTATGTTTCTATTTTTTGTTAAAAAACTGCCCATTCAATTTTTCTCAAAATTGTATGGAATGTTGACAACAATATTTTTTAAAAGATAAAATAAGTTTAAAGCCAATATCTCAAAGTTTTGAAAAGATATTTGAGTCGAAATGCAATTTTTACCAACTTTTATTAATTTTTTGTAAAAAAAACTTTCAATTCGATTTCTCTCAAGATGTCAAAAACGTTGTTTCAAACGTTATGCAAAGCATACAATTATTTTGGAGATAAAGTCATGTTTTGTTCGTAAAATTTTCGAGGTGACAAATATTTTTTTTTCAGTTTTTTTGAATTATAAAAAAAACCGTTAATTGCAATTTTATTCCAAAAATATATTTGTTTGGTATCGCGTTCAAATATAAAATATAAAATTAAATTCAAGTCTCTAGCGTTATTGGTTCGTGAGAAATTTAGGGTTAACCAACATTTTCTCGTTTTTTTTTTTTGACGTGACAACGTCTTAAATTAGGTTGCGGCTGGGAGTCACTTATGAAAAAGTGTAACGCCCGGTAACGTTACGATGAGTCACCGAACGAGAGAGAGGCCCGCCGAATGCCTTGCGTCTCTCTCCCACTCAACTATGATCGGTCTGCCGCGCGCGCAGCACTAGAGAATTAGGCGCATTGAATCGGCGCATGCTTGTGTCTCTGTCTTTGTCTTTCTCGAACGTTCTTGGCGTTGGAAAAACAAGAAAGCGTCATAATACAAGTTCACACGTGTGGTTAAAGTATCGTCAGCTGAGTCTGTAGTGAAAATGTGGAGTGCTTAGATTCGTCATTTACAACAACTACAACAATAAAGGTAAATAATTGTACACTGATATTTCATTATCGTAAACTATGATTGATTGATTAATTGTTAGATTGACACAAAAGTTGAGAAACTGAGTTTATAGGTTATGTCATACTATTGATAAATGTTGATAGTGTTAAGTAAATTATTAGTTTAAAAAATTTGTGCAATTCTTATTTTCATTCAATTCCTTGTTCCTATTGTGCAATTTAATTATATTCATATCAATAAATATTCTACCGAGAAAAAGACGTTGTCACGTAAAATCTTCGCCCGTAAAACCGACTTTACAGGCAACTCTTTTCTGATTATTCTAACATTCTATATGACGATTACATTTGTAAAATTGAACATGGTATTAAATCTAATCCAGATAGTTTCTGGAATTTCGTTAATAATAAAAGGAAAACGTGTGGCTATCCGAATTCGATGTCAAATAATTCGTCAACTAGTCATGACCCAAAGATTATTGCAAACATGTTTGCTAATCAATTCAAAGTAGCATTTGAAGAATCAGACTTTAATAATTCCTCTTCTTTTTCTTCTTCTTCTGACAGTTTTAATCATTTAAACGCAATTAATTTTGAAATAAGTGAAGACACAGTTGCTCAACATATATTAAAACTCGATGAGTGCTTTACTCCAGGCCCCGATGGTGTTCCATCTTATATATTAAAAAAATGTGCTTCTTATCTGTCATATCCGTTATGTGTTCTCTTCAATGCATCCTTAAAAAGTTCAATTTTTCCTGTTATCTGGAAAAGTTCATTTATTATTCCCATACATAAAAAAGGCCCAAAGAATGAAATAATGAACTATAGGCCCATTGCGAAACTATCTGTGATACCTAAACTGTTTGAGTCAATTGTGAGTAATGTTCTTTCTTTTCATTGTAGTTCTATTATTTGTGATAGCCAGCATGGCTTTGTCAAAAAGAGATCCACTGTAACTAATTTATTTAACTTCGTGTCCTTTTGTCTAGATGTATTTGAAAAACGTGGGCAAGTTGATTGCGTATTTACTGACTTTAGTAAAGCCTTTGACAAGTTATGTCACAATACACTAATTCTAAAATTATACCATCTAGGATTTAACAACAATTTCATAAATTGGATTTCTTCATACTTAAAAAATCGTCGTTATTCTGTCTTGTTTCGTAATGAAAGTTCAATTCAATTTGTTGTTAATTCTGGCGTCCCTCAGGGCAGCCACCTAGGTCCTATTTTATTTGTTTTATTTATTAACGACTTGGTTTCAAACTTAAAAAACTCGTCTGTCCTTGTTTATGCTGATGACATTAAGCTTTTCAAAAGTATAAAATCCTCCTCTGACTGTTTATTATTACAAGAAGACTTAACAATATTTAGGGAATGGTGCAATAAAAACCGACTTGTTTTAAATGTTGACAAATGTAAAACTATGAGTTTTACACGTAAAAAAATTCCGTTTTTGTACAACTATACGTTTGATTCTTGTCCGTTATGTAAAGTTTCTATGTTTTCTGACTTAGGTATTATTCTAGATCCCAAATTATCATTTAATGATCATTTAAGTTATATAATTAAAAAAGCCAATAGGGTTCTTGGATTCATTAAAAGATTCGGTCGTGATTTTCGGGATCCTTATGTTCTTAAACTTCTATTTATTTCGTTTGTTAGACCAATTTTAGAATACGGCTGTGTGGTATGGTCACCTTATTACTCAATACATGTTTCAAGAATTGAAGCGATCCAAAAAAGGTTTCTGCGTTTCTGTCTTCGGTCTCTTCCATGGGCAAGGGAAAATCTATTTCCGCCTTATTCTCAAAGACTAGCTTTGATCAGCCTCCCTTCTTTGACTAACCACAGAAAGTATATACAATTTTGTTTTATTGTTGGGATTATTAATGGTTCGATATCATTACCATCAGTTCTAAGTAAATTAAATTTCAGTTTCAGTCGTGCAAGTTTAAGGCGACAACAACCTATTATTCAAATATTTAGCAGATCAAACTATGGTGTATGTAGCCCTCTCAATCAGTTAATAACAATTTATAACGAATTTCATTTTTGTTTAGAATCTGTAAATGATAATATAAAATGTAAACAATTTAAACTTATGTTTTTCAACAATATTGAATAATAAATAATAAATATAAATTATGATATTAGATATTATTAGATTATAAGAATTGTTAACGTTAGATTTTAACGAATTAAATAAATAAATAAACCATTTTTTTTTTAAATTGCTATGGTAAAAAAACCACCCACGAAATTTTTTTGAGACCCCTTTCTGCATCTCTCTGCATTATTATCTGTATAACAAAATTTATTTGAAGTCGATATCTCTACTAGTTCTTGAGCTGAGGCCGACGAAAGAAACTTCGCGAACGTACGGACGTACGAACGTACGTACACACAGGTATCTCTCTAAAAATCTTTTATTTCAACTCTATAGGGACCTTGAAACGTCAAGAAATGTAAACATTTTCAATTCCGAAAATCGGACCGATTACAATACCTTCCTATGGGAAGTTAATAACAATATTTTTATATACATAAATCTTCTTAAAATGATGCAAACTTATTTTAAAGAAATCTTCCCAAAAAGCCTTATCTTTTATCTAGCCGCAATTGCCCAAAAAGATCCAATGTCTGTTAAATAGCCGTTGCTCGCTTGTCGATAGCAAAAACCTAATAACAATATTTTAAATTTCAAGGAATTCGAAAAGGAATTTCAAATGGGTTCACTTTTATAGGTTCTCTATAATCATTGGATTAAAATCTCCAGTTTCGTTTCATTCTTAAAATGCACGCACAATTTAACTCAACTTGACTTTTAAAATCTATATTTTTCATATCATAAACTATGCTGATGCTGACGTTACTGGGTGTTCTCAGACCTAAGTCCAAATCCCGTGTTTTCTATTTTAAATTTTCCGTTTTAATTGCTTTTCAATAAAATTCTTTGTTTATAAAATAAAAATAAAACAAGAAAAAAGGCATTTAATATTTACGACACTATAATTTCAGGCCACTGATACGCTTGACCTTCTGAATCAGAGCGAAGAGATAGCAGCGGACATCCCTTTCAAATAACCCAACAACCTCCAACAAATGTAGCAATATTGGGATTTTGTTTTCTGTCTTTAAAAAAAACTCATTTTCAATATGCTTCTGTTCAGAATTAAGGTCTTTCAAAAATATCTGATAATGCAGTCTATTTCCAAACACATTTTTGTGTTCTTGTTTTTACTTTTAATGAATAAAGTCAATCTTTTGAGATAAGCGCATCTCACTTGAAAGTCGATAGATCTAGATTACGCATAATTTTTAATTTGATTCGGGTCATTAAGAAAAAATAAATAAATCAATGGTCTGTCATTTTCAAATCGATAAGAGGCTATACGCATTCGAGACCGGCAACAAAGAAAGAAAGGACAAACAGAATAGAAAAGAAAACACTATCTTATTGTGTACCTATTGATAAGAAAGATCCTTATCATAAAAATGTGTGTTTGTTGGTTTTTAGTATTTATTAATTTTTTTTTTTAATTTTTTTTGAACAAAAGACTGAGAAAAATTAACATTCTCTATCTCCAGCTGCTTTGATGTGTAAATTAATGTCACCGATGGACGATAAATAAGTAGGAAAATAATTACCAATTACACACAAACTAAAGATAATGCTGATGATGATGCGCCATCAATGAATGTGCACGTTTTGTGTATTAATTGAGTGTGGCGGGGGTGCGTCCGTTCGACGTGATGCAGAAGGAGAGGAACAACGACCGAGGAACGACCAACCAACCAAACCATCTAACCATCATTGTTGATGAACATTTATTGATAAGTGAAGAATTGAATAAGAGATAGATAACACAACAGAAATAATTGAAAAGTATCATGTGAATTTTCTCTTAAATTTGTTATCTCATCTTTTCTCTGGCACTAAAGAGAAGCGCCCGCCAGAGAGAAAAAGAGCTCTTTTGATACGAGTATCATGATATTTTGTTGCTTGAGTGAACTCTGATAGTTTGTTTGATATGTTGACATCAGGGGTATCAAATGGAGAGATATTAAGGGAATTATTCAAACATAATCATGACTTTTCTTATTGGATGTTTGTTTGGCTAAGTTTTAAAGAAATTATTTAAAAACTAAACTAATTCCTCTTTCAAATGCAAAATTTAGTTATGTACAAGAATAAGGTTTTCTTTTGTTATAATAATTTAAAATTTCATTTCTTAAGACAATAAGTTTGACAGTTTTGTGAGGTCAGTTGACTGGTGAATGGTGATGAACAATTTAATTTCAGAAGCGAGGAAACATTATTTTTAAATGTGTGTAAAATGTGTTTTAAAGCAACTTATTTGGCATCATGAGATCCTGCGATTGTGATGATAATAAAATGCGTTTATCTTTGGGTTCGTTTATAAATTAGAACATTTGATTGATGACATTTGCAATTAACAGTTTTACTCATACATACTTTGCTTATATACACACTTTCCTGATCCAAGGAATTGAAAATCCAACATATTTTAACTTCATAAAAAAAACACATAAAAACCTACATATATGAGAAATTATAGGGGAGAATAAAGAAATGTAGAAAGAATGTTTTATTTTGATATTATTAACTTCCCATAGCAAGTTATTGTAATGGGTCCGATTTGTCGAATTGAAAATTTTGACATTTCTCGACATTTCAAGGTCCCTAGAGTCGAAATAAAAGATTTTTAGAAAGATGTCTGTGCGTGCCTGTGTACGTACGTTTAGTACGTCCGTACGTTCACGACGTTTTTTTCGTCGTCCATAGCTCAACAACCAGAAGAGATATCGACTTCAAATAAATTTTGTTATACAGATAATAAGGCAGAAAGATGCAAAAAGGGCTAAATACCTAAATATCTCATGAACCAATGACGCTAGAGACTTGAATTAAATTTTATATTATATATTGTAACGTGATACAAAGCAAGTATATTTTTGGAAAAAAATCCAATTAACGGTTTTTTTATAAATCAAAAAAAAACTGAAAAAAAAAAATTGTCACCTCAAAAATTTTACGACTAAAATATGATTTCATCTCCAAAAAATTTTATACAACGAAGAATAATGCTTTTGACATCTGATAAAATTTTGAGAAAAATCTAATTGACAGTTTTTTTTATAAAAAAATAAAATCCTAAAAAAACATTACTCAAAGTTGGTAAAAATTAAATTTCGACTCAAATATCTTTTCAAAAATTTGAGATAATGACTTCTAACTAATTTTAACTTAAAAGAAATATTGGCGCAAGATTTTAGACGATTTAGTACGATGTTAAATCATTTTTAGTATGATATTAAGGTATGTTTGTTTTGTTTGCTCCACAATCTGTCATTATTTAAATGTGTTCATGTTTTTTTTTTAATAAAATGGATTTAGCATGATACCTTTGTATATGAAAACTATAGTACTCTCATGGTGGAAGTCGAATAGGGCGGCATCTAGATATTTTTTCATATACAAAGATGATACTAGTTAGCAAAACAATAAAAAGTGTTTAAAATTAGTGAAAAGTTAGTAGATTACTATGTATATAGTAAATTGTTAACTAGTATTGTGCTTAGGCCTTAATAATATGTTGTTTAAAAATTTCCGCCATTGTTTTTAACATTAGGAAAAATTTTGAGAAAATTCGAATTGACAGTTTTTTTACAAAAAATAAAAACCTAAAAAAAATGTATAAAAGGTAGTAAAAATTGATATTCGACTCGAATATCTTTTCAAAACTTTGAGATATTGGCTTTAAACTACTTTTATCTTTCAAAAAATATTGTTGTCAACATTCAGTAAAATTTTGAGAAAAATCGAATTGACAGTTTTTTACTCAAAAATAAAAACCTAAAATAAACATTACTTAAAGTTGGTAAAAATCGACTTTCAACTCAAATATCTTTTCAAGACTTTAAGATATATGCTTTAAACTAATTTTATCTTTTAAAAATTATTGTTGTCAACATTCAGTAAAATTTAAAAAAAAATCGAATTGACAGTTTTTTTACAAAAAAAAAAAAAATAAAAACTAAACAAAAATTTATAAAAGTTGGTAAAAATTTATTTTCGACTCAAATATCTTTTCATGACTTTAAGGTATTGACTTTAAAATAATTTTTTATTATAAGCAATATTGTTTTCAATATTCGATAAAATTTTGAGAAAAATTGAATTGACAGCTTTTTACAAAAAATAAAAACCTAAAAAACAAGACTAAAACTTAGTAAAAATTTACTTTCAACTCAAATATCTTTTCAAAAATTTAAAATATTGGTTTCAATGTTATTTTATCTCACAGAAAATATTGTTTTCGACGTTCAGTACATTTTTTTATAAAAATCCAACAGTCAGTTTTTTTCATAAAAAACTAAAATCTACAAAAAATAGTACGCAAAACTGGTAAAAATTGATGTTTTCGATATCTCGTGAATAATAGAAAACATTGGTTTCAAATTATTTTTATTTCTCCAGTTTGTTTTTCCTTTTATTAGAAATAAAAACTTTTAAGAAATGCTACTAAAATTGGTAAAATTGGTTTTCGAATAAAAATCTCGTTAACCAAAATAGATTTTGAAATCAAACTCTTTTATCATAAGCAAAATATGATAATGGATAACATTTTTAACAAAACACGAAAACCTACAAATTTTTTCAGCAAGACAAATCGACAGATGGGATGGGAAGTTATCAGTGTGGGTCGCATCCCAGCCTCTTTTTTAATATTTATTTTGGTATTTTTTTTTATTTGGGTATTGAACGAATTCAACATCAGTAAAATCGATACCATGTTTACTGTTGTTATGGTTTTGATGAAATTTGCATGACCATAATTTTCAGATTTGAGGTAGTAATATCTTTAAAATTTACTTCTTTAATGTCTTAGGTCGATTGAGTGGCATAAACCTTATATCTAGAAATAGAAAAAGATTGGGTGTAAAATGACAAGATAACAGTAGGTAACCTACTGTGATAAACTCTTCGAGAAATAAAGAGCAGTTAAAAATTGTACAGTTATTAAGAACTTATAATGCACGTTTTACACCTGATTTTGGTAAAAATTGTTGCCCCATTTTTAACATATCGGATTTTGAAAAAAATATAATTTTTTAAAAATACATATAAAAAAAACAATGACATTTTTGATCATCAGAAACAAAATTATTGAAATCGGTTTATTAGTTCTTGAGAAAACTTAAAAACAAAATATCGGTACTCTTTTGGAGCAATACAAAAATATATTTAACTTCCCTTAGGAAATTATTGTAATCGTTCCAATTTGTCGAACTGAAAATTTTGATATTTCTCGACGTTTCAAGGTCCCTAGAATCTAAATTAAAGATATTTGTCTGTCAGTGCGCCTGTACGTATGTACATTTGTTCGTCCTGGAAGCTTTTTCGTCGTCCATATCTCAAGAAGCAGTACAAATATCGACTTTAAACAAATTTTGTTATACAGGGAATGATGCAGAATGCAGAAAGGACTCTCAAAAAAATTTAGTGAGGGCACATTTTAATAAACCCAAAATATCTCACGAACCATTAACGCTAGCGATTTTGTATTTTATACTGTGACATGATAACAAACTTATAAAATTTTGAAAAAAAATCAACGAATGGTTTTTTTATAATGGGTTTTTTTAATTTGCGCGGGTAGATTTTGGCGCCTTTTTGTTTATTATTCGGTTGTCTATGCCAAATCATCATGGCAAGTTACAATATTAAACAGCAGGTTCAAATGATAAAACTTTATTATCAAAATGAGTGTTTGTTAAAGTAAACGTTGCGCGCATTGCGCCCATTTTACGGTAGACGTGGTGGGGCTTCAAAGTCTATTTTTCAACGTTTGATGGACAAATTTGAGACGACCGGTTCAGTAAACAATCAGCTAACACCCGTACGATCAAGGAACGCATGGTCGGCCGAGAACATCGCCGTGGTCCGTGAAAGTGTAGAGCAGAACCCGAGGCAGTCTATTCCTCGCTATGAACAAGAACTTGGCCTTTCGCAGACTTCAACTTGGCGAATTTTGCATCGGATCCAACTGACCCAGGAGCTCAAAGTTCATGACCATAGACAAGGCCGTTTGTTCGCTGACTGGGCTTCGAATCGTTTGGAAGAGGACCCCAATTTTATGGGACGACTCAAGACACTAACCCACGCGAGGTTCACCAGGTGATAATGTATCCTCAAAAAGTTGCCGTTTGGTGTTGATTTTGTGCTGGTGGCGTAATTGGTCCGTAGATTTTTAAAAACGACGTTAGTAAGGAGGTCACCGTCAACAGCGAGCGCTTCATAACTATGATAACTAATTTCCTAGACGACATGTGGTTCCAGCAGAACGGCGCTACGTGCCACACAGCAAACGCCACCATTGACATTTTGCAAGAACGATAACTTAAGGTTATCTCTTGCATGGGTGATGTAAATTGGCCACCAAGGTCATGCGATTTGACCCCGCTAGACTTTTTCCTGTGGGGGTTTTTGAAGTCGCAAGTATATGCAAATAAACAACAATCGACCAATGCTCTAAAAGTGAACATAACACAGGCCATTGCTCAAATTCTTTTGACATCTACCCGTCCTTACTGAAAAATCCTTTATTTTGTATTTATAGACGAACGGAATTGGGGAATCACTTTTTTCGACTTTTTTACCATCGTAATGTCATATTTAATTGAAGTCTCGACTGCACAAGTGTAATCAATAAACCGTAATAGTTTCATCGCCAGCCAAAAAGTTGTACCAAACAATGACAAGTTGATAATGGAGAAGCTTTTCAAAAATCAATCTGGCATTTTACGAGACTCAGATGTGAAAAGTCAGCTTATTAAACATGCATCCGGAATAAATATCAACCTCATGAACGAGGAAGGATTTTCGATTTAAGTCTGGATTATTTCAATGCTTTGTATCATCTTATCAGCGATGATACAATTTTGATGTTTTCCATCGGCTAGAGTTCTTTAGTTGACCTAAGACTTTATGCCTAAATTAAAAGATCGAACAAACTATGCTCTGATATTCTTCAGCGAGGCACTTCGAATCTTGACATTACTAACTTTTTCCAATGGATAACATTTTTTCAAAAGTTTCACCGCTTCACGACGCATCGGTCGATTGTGGTTTATTTGCATAGACTTCCGACTTTAAAAACCCCCACAGGAAAAAGTCTAGCGGGGTCAAATCGCATGACCTTGGTGGCCAATTTACATCACCTATGCAAGAGATAACCTTAAGTTATCGTTCATGCAAAATGTCAATGGTGGCGTTTGCTGTGTGGCACGTAGCGCCGTTCTGCTGGAACCACATGTTGTCTAGGAAATTAGTTATCATAGTTATGTAGCGCTCGCTGTTGACGGTGACCTCCTTACTAACGTCGTTTTTAAAAATTTACGGACCAATTACGCCACCGGCACAAAATCAACACCAAACGGTAGCTTTTTGATGATACATTATCACCTGGTGAACCTCGCGTGGGTTAGTTTCTTGAGTCGTCCCATAAAATTGGGGTCCTCTTCCAAACGTTTCGAAGCCCAGTCAGCGAACAAACGGCCTTGTCTATGGTCATGAACTTTGAGCTCCTGGGTCAATTGGATCTTGTAAGGATGTAGGCCCAAGTCCCGATGCAAAATTCGCCAAGTTGAAGTCTGCGAAAGGCCAAGTTCTTGTTCGCGGCGAGGAATAGACTACCTCGGGTTCTGCTCTACACTTTCACGGACCGCGGCGATGTTCTCGGCCGATCTTGCGTTTCTTGAACATACGGATGTTGGCTGATTACTTACTGAACCGGTCGTCTCAAATTTGGCCAGCAAAGGTTGAAAAATAGACTGTGAAGCCCCACCACGTCTACCGTAAAATGGGCGCAATGCGCGCAACGTTTATACGTTAACAAACACTCATTTTGATAATAAAGTTTTATCATTTGAACCTGCTGTTTAACAGTGTAACTTGCCATGATTATTTGGCATAGACAACCGAATAATAAACAAAAGAGGCGCCAAAATCTACCCGCGCAAATTAAAAAAACCCATTATAAAAAGACTGATGAGTGCAAAAGTGGCAAAGCACGAAATAGCTATATCTCCAGCCAAAAACAATGAGTGGTAGCACCTTTAAGTTGTTGTTGTTGTTCAAAAACATTCCATTCGTTGATTTTTTTTTTCAAAATTTTATAAGTTTGTTATCATGTCACAGTATATAATACAAAATCGCTAGCGTTAATGGTTCGTGAGATATTTTGGGTTTATTAAATTTGCCCTCACTAAATTTTGAGAGTCCTTTCTGCATCATTCCCTGTATAACAAAATTTGTTTGAAGTCGATATTTTTAGTGGTTCTTGAGAGATACGAAAAAGCTTCCAGGACGAACAAATGTACGTACAGGCGCAAGGACAGACAAATATCTTTAATTTAGATTCTAGGGACCTTGAAACGTCGAGAAATATCAACATTTTCAGTTTGACACATTGGACCGATTACAATAATTTCCTAAGGGAAGTTAAATATATTTTTGTATTGCTCCAAAAGAGTACCGATATTTTGTTTTTAAGTTTTCTCAAGAACTAATAAACCGATTTCAATAATTTTGTTTCTGATGATCAAAAATGTCATTGTTTTTTTTATATGTATTTTTTAAAAATTATATTTTTTTCAAAATCCGATATGTTAAAAATGGGGCAACAATTTTTACCAAAATCAGGTGTAAAACGTGCATTATAAGTTCTTAATAACTGGACAATTTTTAACTGCTCTTTATTTCTCGAAGAGTTTATCACAATAGGTTACCTACTGTTATCTTGTCATTTTACACCCAATCTTTTTCTATTTCTAGATATAAGGTTTATGCCACTCAATCGACCTAAGACATTAAAGAAGTAAATTTTAAAGATATTACTACCTCAAATCTGAAAATGATGGTCATGCAAATTTCATCAAAACCATAACAACAGTAAACATGGTATCGATTTTACTGATGTTGAATTCGTTCAATACCCAAATAAAAAAAAATACCAAAATAAATATTAAAAAAGAGGCTGGGATGCGACCCACACTGATAACTTCCCATCCCGTCTGTCGATTTGTCTTGCTTGCGTACTATTTTTTGTAGATTTTGTTTTTTTTTTATGAAAAAACGGACTGTTGGATTTTTATAAAAAAAAATAACTGAATATCGAAAACAATATTTTCTGTGAAATAAAATAAGTTTGAAGCCAATATTTGTCATTTTTGAAAAGCTATTTGAGTCGAAAGTAAATTTTTACCAAGTTTTAGTATTGTTTTTTTTTAGGTTCTTATTTTTTGTAAAAAAAACTGTCCATTAGATTTTTCTCAAAATGTTTCCTTTTGTTGAAAACAATATTTCTTATAAGTTAAAATTAGTTAGAAGCCATTATCTTAAATTTTTGAAAAGATATTTGAGTCGAAAATCAATTTTTACCATATTTTATTAATTTTTTTAGGTTTTTATTTTTTGTAAAAAAAACTGTCAATTTAATTTTTCTCAGCATTTTTAAAAATGTAAAAAACAATATTTCTTATAAGATAAAATAAGTTTGAAGCCTTAATCTCTAGTTTTTGAAAAGATATTTAAGTCGAAATTCAATTTTTCCCAACTTTGAGTAATGTGTTTTTTTAGGTTTTTATTTTTATAAAAAAAAAACTGTCAATTCGATTTTTCTCAAAATTTTATCAGATGTCAAAAACATTATTCTTCGTTGCACAAAATTGTTTTGGAGTCAAAATCATATTTTGGTCATAAAATTTTCGAGGTGACACATTTTTTTTTTCAGTTTTTTTGATTTTTTTCCAAAAATATACTTGTTTTGTATCAAGTTACAATATATATTATAAAATTTAATTCAAGTCTCTAGCGTCATTGGTTCATGAGATATTTAGGTTTAAGCAATATGTTCACCTTTTTTTAAACTGCTATGGTAAAAAAACCACCTACGCAATTTGCTTGAGAGCCCTTTCTGCATCTTTCTGCCTTATTATTTGTATAACAAAATTTATTTGAAGTCGATATCTCTTCTGGTTCTTGAGCTATGGACGACGAAAAAAACGTCGCAAACGTACGGGCGTACACACGTACGCACAGACATCTCTCTAAAAATCTTTTATTTCGACTCTAGGGGCCTTGAAACGCGCGATAAATGTATCAAAATTTTCAATTTGACAAATAGGACCCATTACAATAACTTTCTATGGGAAGTTAATAAAAAAAAAAATGGTTGCCTGTAAAGTCGGTTTTACGGGCGAAGATTTTACGTGACAACGTCTTTTTCTCGGTAGAATATTTATTGATATGAATATAATTAAATTGCACAATAGGAACAAGGAATTGAATGAAAATAAGAATTGCACAAATTTTTTAAACTAATAATTTACTTAACACTATCAACATTTATCAATAGTATGACATAACCTATAAACTCAGTTTCTCAACTTTTGTGTCAATCTAACAATTAATCAATCAATCATAGTTTACGATAATGAAATATCAGTGTACAATTATTTACCTTTATTGTTGTAGTTGTTGTAAATGACGAATCTAAGCACTCCACATTTTCACTACAGACACAGCTGACGATACTTTAACCACACGTGTGAACTTGTATTATGACGCTTTCTTGTTTTTCCAACGCCAAGAACGTTCGAGAAAGACAAAGACAGAGACACAAGCATGCGCCGATTCAATGCGCCTAATTCTCTAGTGCTGCGCGCGCGGCAGACCGATCATAGTTGAGTGGGAGAGAGACGCAAGGCATTCGGCGGGCCTCTCTCTCGTTCGGTGACTCATCGTAACGTTACCGGGCGTTACACTTTTTCATAAGTGACTCCCAGCCGCAACCTAATTTAAGACGTTGTCACGTCAATAATTATAAATTTTGAAAAACAAAAATGTTTGTATCTAAATAATATCATATAATAATGCTTAACGCATTCCATTTCACACTATTTACATCAAATAGAAAAAATTGGTTAATTTCAAGTCAAAAGTTGGTGTAATACTTCAAACATAACCAAATTTAATTCATATGAACTACTTTTTTAGCTAAATTATTTCAATCTTTTACGCAAACTAATTTTTCTTTAAAGCCTAGTACGCTGCTGATGCGAAACGAAAATTCCCATACAAAAATGACATGACGAAATCATAAACGAAAAATTTCGCTGTGCTTTTCGTTTTTCAGTACGCTGCTGAACGACGAAATGTGACATTTTAGTGGATAGCTGTACTAGATTTCTTAGTACAATTCTCCACTCTTTTCGTTCTCAATTTAATTACCCAGCACATTAATTGCTTGCGAAATTTTGACGTTTAATTTTTTTATTGAAAAAAAAAAAATTGTTTACTCGTGACTTTCGGTGTTTTGACTTTGATTTATATTTGATTTAAAATTTAAAATAAAATGGATTTGTCTAATATGTTTCAACATTGCATTTCTGAATCGGAAACTCAGGATGTTATTGGTGATTTGTAAGAAGTGATGAAGACAAGCAGTGAAATTCAACTTCCAGACAGAACTCTCCACAAATATTTTTCCGCTGTGGTTTTCGTTTCAATTTCGCTCTGCACTTGGAGACCGCCGAAAAATTTCGTTTCGCATCAGCAGCGTACTAGGCTTAAGACTAGTACGCTGCTGATGCGAAACGAAATTTTTCGGCAGTCTCCAAGTGCAGAGCGAAATTAAAACGAAAACCACAGCGGAAAAATATTTGTGGAGAGTTCTGTCTGGAAGTTGAAGTTCAATTTTAAGCCTAGTACGCTGCTGATGCGAAACGAAAATTCCCATACAAAAATGACATGACGAAATCATAAACGAAAATATTCGAAAAATTTTTCAATAAATAAATAAAACGTCAAAATTTCGCAAGCAATCAATATACCGGGCAATTAAATTGAGAACGAAAAGGGTGGAGAATTATACTACGAAATCTAGTACAGCTATCCACTAAAATGACACATTTCGTCGTTCAGCAGCGTACTGAAAAACGAAAAGCACAGCGAAATTTTTCGTTTATGATTTCGTCATGTCATTTTTGTATGGGAAATTTCGTTTCGCATCAGCAGCGTACTAGGCTTTAGATTAAAAAAATATCACTTTCTTTTATTTGTAACATTTTTGTACGCAGCTAAATACTTACCTTCACCTAAGACAAATAATAAGCATCAAAACAAAAAATTAACTTGAGAAGTTAAGACTTGTATTTATTTAATCTGCATTTACATTTAAAATCTATCATGAGCTATAACTGTCGTGACAAATATTTTCATTTTAATACAAAATTTACATGACATATCTCTCCAGACATCTCTTACAATTTTTATTTCATGAAATCTTAAGCTATTATGGAATTTTATATCATCAAAATTATCCTTGAAATAAAAGTTTATATCAAAACAACACAAAAGTACATGAAAGATATCATGAAACAAAAACGGTCTGATGATATTAGTGCTATTACACGAAATTTTATTTCATACAAATTACAGTTGTTATAAAAATCTCATGCAACATTTTTATTTCAACAAAACAAAAACAAACCATTCTCTTTTATGTCTTATCTTCACTGAAACTAACACTGCGCATGATATCTCTCACTGAGACCAATTGAAATTCTCATGCGAGAATTACTAACCAAAAGAGCACGCACATCAAAGCACCTGATGTCGCCGAACAGCGGCAGTTGTAGAACGACCGCGATCCGAATAGGGTGTGTTTTCTCGTTTCTCTCCAATAGAAACACGAACAGAAAAATTCTATCGTGTGCGCAATTTTCTGGAATTAAAAAAGAAAACAAAAATTTAAAAAAAAAAAAATCACCGGCCGATGATAAATCATTTACCACAGGATTAATCGAGATACATTGCGGTCGCGTCAGTTGTTACGTGCGGACAGAGTATCCGTGTCCACCTGACACCCATATAATGAATGTTTAACTACGTCGATTACTTAAGCGCCATCAAAACAAAAACAAACAAAACATAAAATAAAATAAAAGAAAAGAAAAAAGTACAGGGACAAGTAGGCACTGTTAAGGAATTCCATCAATAGGATAATAAAAGTGCACACGGCAATTTGCAATTTCTAGGGTGGGTTGTTCGTTCTTCATTCTTCGGTACTGGTGTTATAATAATTGCTGATGGTTGTTTGTTGTCACTGTCAATTGTCACCGTATTCGACAGGCTTAAAGTGAATAAAACTATCCGTATCGCCGCCGTCGTCCGTGGGTATTTCGTTGCCAATAGAGTGCGCGTTTAGTTCCATACCATCATTCGCAACCCTCGGAGGATGAAAAAGTTGGCTCAATTATTACTTTACTACTCGATGCATTACCTACTTTGTTTTCGTTTTTTTTGTTTTGTTTAGTGTGCTGAATAAATAAAGGTACGAGGTGTCACCTCCGCAATAATTCGTATCCCACGTTTATTGCTTTCCGTTTAAGATTGTTGATTGTTGGTTTTCGAAGAGTGTTTTGATTTTGATTTCCCATTAAAAGTCCTTTTTGATTTATTGCGATTTATCAGAGGGGCTGTTGTGTGTGTTATTTTGTTTAAGTTTGGTTTGTTCAATTTCTTCGTTTTTTACTTTTGGAAATTTAAATGACATACGTTTGTCAATAAGTGCAAGTGGATGAAAGAGAAAAATAAAAGAAAATTATTTAAATTGGAATAAAAATAAAATCAAGATAAAAATAAAATACTTTGTGTGATTAATGTGATTTTTTACACACAATACGTTCTGTGTCATGTGTCTGTGCGTTTAAATCACACAGTGATTAACGGTGGATATATATTAAAATAGATTTGTCAAAACTTTGGGATTATAATAAAAAAACAAAGGAGATTAAGAAGAGACACAGATATAAAAAGAAGGACGAGCGACAACGAGAAGAAGAAGGCATATATAATTTTTGGATTCATTCAGAAGCAGAAGCAAAAGCAGCAGCTGGGATTTGTTTTATTTTTTAATTCAAAATAAGGTAAGTTAATTTCTTGTATTCACATTTTTATTTGGGATATTTTTTTTAAAGACAAAGAACATTTTTAAAAAATAGTAATATTAATAAACAAGAAATAGGGGAAATATAGGTATGTAATGTAAATCTGTGTCCACAAGGAAAAACAACATAAGTCACTTTTTGTAGTTTTTCAGGAGAGCAATTTGAAAGTTTGCTTTGCGCTCGCAAAAAAAATATACAACGTATTAAAAAAGTAAAAACGCAGAAATAAGCAGGATAATAATAATTATTATTTTTTAGTTAAATAAGTTAATTTTTTTGATTATTTATAGGTAATTTTACAAAAAACAAGGCTTATGTTGTTTTTCCTTATTAATTTTTGTAAATATTTCGGTGTTAAGTCGACTTATGTCTTTTTTCCGAACTGAGATTAATACATTATTTTGTTTAAGTTAACTTATGTCATTTTTCCAAACTAGAAACATTGTTTACAATCGATCTAAATCGACGTATGTTCTTTTTCCAAAACATGTTGTTGATATCGTAAATGATAAGTCGAAATCGCAAAAAGACTAACGTTCAATGAACAGACGGAATGACACGGTAGACGATATATCTTTTCTTTTTAACTAGTAGAAATCAACAATGACAAAAACTTGTATAAATAATGTTTTATTTAAGAAATTAACACTTATTAATAATTAAAAATAACAAAAATATATTTGTTTTTATTCATTATTATTTTCATCATCGCTGCCATATTCATCTGGACAAATCTCTCTTGATTCAGTAATGGTGTCAACAACTAAACTTCTATAGAACCCGTGAAACTGGGGATCTATAAAATCCAGTAAAAAGAGTAGATCTTGTGCTTTTTCCTTGGAAATCGGGGGGACATTTTGAATTACTTTAATGTCAGATGTCTTAAGAGTGTTAACGCCTCGTTTTTTTAAGTTTATGGTCTTGAACGGCTCATTTTCATCTAGTGAGTTTTTGTAGAACAAAGGACCAAACTCATTTTTTTGTACCGAAGCCACCTAAAACTCCGCCAAGAATATTTCTCCCCATCTGTGTTCACTTTTCGCCAAGTGAACTTTTCTTTTAAGGATGCTGCAAAGTCGAGAAAATTTGGCTGCTTCATATCAATAACCTTAAACGGATTCTTGTCTCTTAAGCTGGATATTAAGTTTTGCCAGTCTCTGGGATGATGAATCTTAGCTGAGGTGTTCTTTTTTTTTCTCCCAATGACAGAATAGTCGACATCACATTCCATATGTGTGTGACCAGGCTCCAGGAATTTGTGGCCTATTATTTCCAGTTGTTCACTATTAGATAAAGCTGTTATGAACATACAGCTCACATGGGAATTTTTATTTTGGCCCGGAAAGGAATCGCTATAAAAAATTATGTTTTTGATAGAAACAGGAACATCTTCGTCAATGTGTCTGAATAGAAAACATGCTATTTCATTACCACCCCTCTTTGCAACTCCTTCATGCCACATATAGCAATAAGGTTTATCGGTTGACAAATCATGGACAGTTAAATTATATGTCCATAATTGGCGTTTATAAAAGGAAATATTTGATTTTAAAAATGGAGTAGGCAAGCATTGTTGAAGGTCGAACGCATATGCCTCAACATTCATGTTCACTTTAGCTAAACTTTTATCTTTTTTCTTACATGTATAAGCAAAATCAACCGTTTCTTGGTGTATTGTAAGTTCACTTTCCAGCTTTAATTTTTCATCAAGGTTATCCATACGTTCCACACGTATCAAGCTGGGGTGACTTTATTTTTAAGTTGAGATCATGAAAAACTTGAGTATATTTCGACAAGCTCACGGGCTCTTCAGTTTCCAACAAAAGAGATCATACATTTTAGATATTGTTAAACCAGGCTGTAGGTATTTCTTTGATGTATCCTGTCGCGTATAGTGGCTTTCGTAAGCTGGGAATTTATTTATATGAGCTTTTATCTCCTCTTGTTTTAATGGGGATAGTGCATTCGGAGGTCTTAAATGTCCCCTTTAATCCTTTACGGATGTGCAAGTTGCTTCCATCTTCTTTCTAATAACTGTTCTGATAAGACCATTTGTTTCGCTAAAACATCCCAAAAAGCACTTTTTGCACACCACGAAT
This sequence comes from Eupeodes latifasciatus, assembly GCA_920104205.1. Lineage (NCBI taxonomy): Eukaryota > Metazoa > Arthropoda > Insecta > Diptera > Syrphidae > Eupeodes > Eupeodes latifasciatus. The sequence goes on along the minus strand of OV049924.1, from coordinate 69,032,775 downwards.
TTTTCACCCGAAAGTTCAATAATGTACTCAGAAGTCAGTTGTCGGTTTTTCTGTTTTGCTCCAGTTTTTTTCGTTCTTGATGAAGATTTTTCATTCAAAGTAATCAAGGAATTGATGTAGAGTACTCTTTAATTATAACTGCCTAAAGCCCAGTAATTATTAAATAATAACTGTTGATTTTGAAGATTTATTTTGGTAGAGCAATCGTTTCAGCATGAAGACAATGGATTAAGTTTTCTGGCCTGAACATTTTTATCTTTTTTCGTAGTGTAAGGTAAGCCAGCACAAAACTTTTGTAAGAACAAAACAGCATAAGTCACACACTGGACACAATTTTGCTCTCAGAACAAGGACACAAGTATACTTATTTTCAAGCATTTTAGTAACGGTCTTTTGGAACAACAGCATAACTTCACTTGTGTTGAGTATTATCGTAAGGAAGGAATAAGGAAAAACTACACAAGTCAAGTTATTTTCGTATAACACAGAATTTTTGTTTGGAAAAAGGAAACAAGTCGACTTATGTTCGCAAAATAAATGATTACAGTTTTAGAAAAAGAGCATATGTCTATTTATGTGTGTATTGATCTCATTTTCAATTATGGAATAAGTGCATAACTAGCATGTGAAAATTGAAATATTTGACTTATGCTGTTTTTCCTTGTGTAAAGTTAGTAGAAAAAGACGTATGTTATTTTCCTCTTGGCTATAATTCAGAAACCATAAGAGATAAAAATACGAAAAAAATATGGAAGATAGATTCGCATATTGCGCATCCGATAGAATAATAAACTCAATTTCGACATAAGTCGACTTATGTTGTTTTTCCTTGTGGCCACAGAAATATAATCTATCATTATTTTTGTTTAGATTTTTGGGGGAAAATTTATTTTTTTTAAAGGTTAGGGAAATAGCAGTTTGTTCTTTTAATAAATGAGGTTCGATAAACTTAAGGAATTAGGGAGTTCTTAAACTATGGAGGGTTATTGCTTTATTATGAATTGGGAATTTTATAGCATTTTATTTCTTTTGGATCTAATGTCAATGGTTTATATTTAATATTCATAAATTACTGAAAAGATTCACATTCTCATTTCTGCTGCAATGTTTAAAAAAACATAAATAGCTTTAATGAATGTGTTTAGAAAATGGTAGGAAATGTGATGAATTATTAGTTTAATGATTTTAAGGTATAAGTTGATTAGGTAGGTAACTCCAGCTTTAATTCCTTGGCGTTAGGTAAAATGATCTAAAGTAAAAAAAATTGCATTTTAGGTTTTTAATTTAGAATAACAAAAACCTTTTTTTGTCTGTTTCGTTTAATATCAACAACTTGAGTCTAGAACAACTGCTTAATGTAGTATTAAATTGATATTTGCTTTGATATTAACGTCTTAAGTTCATTGAGTCTGTGTGACAAGTTTTCTACTTCTGATCTTTTCATTGTAAAGTGGATTAGATTTTTTAAAATTGATAGGTCTTAAGAATGGAGATATGATAAATAGGAAGTTATTGTAATGGGTCCGATTTGTCAAATTGAAAATTTTGACATTTCTCGACGTTTCAAGGTCCCTAGAGTCGGAATAAAAGATTTTTAGAAAGATGTCTGTGCGTGTCGTCCATAGCTCAAGAACTAGAAGAGATATCGACTTCAAATAAATTTTGTTATACAGATAATAAGGCAGAAAGATGCAGAAAGGGCTCTCAAGAAAATTGCGTTGGTGGTTTTTTTTACCATAGCAGTTTAAAAAAAGGTGAACATTTTGGTTAAACCTAAATATCTCGTGAACTAATGACGCTAGAGACTTGAATTTAATTTTATAATATATATTGTAACGTGATTGTATCACTATTATATATTATATTTTTGGAAAAAAATACAATAACCAGTTTTTTGTATAAATCAAAAAAAAAAAAAAAAAACTGAACAAAAAAATTTGTCACCTCGAAAATTTTACGACAAAAATATGATTTCATCTCCAAAACAATTTTGTGCAACGAAGAATAATGTTTTTGATATCTGATAACATTTTTAGAAAAATCTAATTCACAGTTTTTTTTTTTTTATAAAAAATAAAATCCTAAAAAAACATTACTCAATTTTTACTCAATAGTTGGTAAAAATTGAATTTCGACTCAAATATCTTTTCAAAAACTAGAGATTAAGACTTCAAACTTTTTTTATCTTATAAAAAATATTGTTTTCAACATTCTGAAAAATGTTGAGAAAAATCAAATTGACTGTTTAAAAAAAAAAATTAAAACCTTAAAAAAAATAATAAAAGTTGGTAAAAATTGATTTTCGACTCAAATATCTTTTTAAAAGTTTGAGATAATAGCTTCTAACTAATTCTAAATATTGTTTTCAACATAAGGAAGCATTTTGAGAAAAATCGAATTGACAGTTTTTTTACAAAAAATAAAAACCTAAACAAAAATTTATAAAAGGTCGTAAAAATTGATTTTCGACTCAAATATCTTTTCAAAACTTGGAGATATTGGCTTTAAACTACTTTTATCTTTCAAAAAATATTGTTGTCAAGATTCAGTAAAATTTAAAAAAAAATCAAATTGACAGCTTTTGTACAAAAAATTAAAAACCTAAAAAAAAAATTATCAAAAGTTGGTAAAAATTGATTTTCGACTCAAAAATTTGAGATAATGGCTTCTAACTAATTTTAACTTATAAGAAATATTGTTTTCAACATTCGATAACATTTTAAGAAAAATCGAATGGACAGTTTTTTTTTACAAAAAATAAACCTAAAAAAAAAACAATACTAAAACTTGGTAGAAATTTACTTTCGACTCAAATAGCTTTTCAAAAATTACAAATATTGGCTTCGTATTTTATTTCACACAAAATATTGTTTTCGATATTCATATATCATTCGATATAAAAATCCAACAGTCCTTTTTTTTCGTAAAAAAATAAAATCTACAAAAAATAGTACGCAAATTTGGTAAAAATTGATACATATAGACAAACTTTTAAGCAAGACAAATCGACAGACGGGATGGGAAGTTATCAGTGTGGGTCGCATCCCAGCCTCTTTTTAATTTTGAAGTGGATTAGATTTTTTAAAATTTATAGATCTTTTGAATGGAGATATGAGAAATAAAACGAGGAATTTATCAAAAGTATTTAGATTTCAAATTTCGTATAGGATATGTAGCGGTCATACAATGTCTGAAAGAATGAATTGCAACAGTTTAAACAGAACAAAGTAAAAATAATATCTCATTTGTTGCTTCGGACAGGAAGACTAATAATTATTTGTGTTGATTGAAGCGGGTCCAATATTGTTCAAAATCGATTTGCTTTATGTTTAACTTTCACCTTCATATATCTAATATACATACATATGTATATAAAAGTACTAATGAGATAGAAGTGCACGAAAAAAAATAGTTTTTCGTTTTTAGTAGAGAGGGGCAATACTTACTTCACTTTTTATTTAAAAAGGGCAAAGTCACATTATTTATGATTGTCTGCAGCCTATTGCCTCTACGCATAAATAAGAGCTTCATGCACCACTGCGATAAAGTGTTTTTGTTCTTGATAAGCCGGGTAAGTTTCTAGGAGTTTTTTATTTTGTTTGTATAAAAAAAAAGAAAAATTGGTACCGACAAAACTCATAAATAATAACTATAAATAAATGTTAAGTGATGAATTTTTCTTGTAATTTACCCCTATTTTTAGAGTTATCTGCGCTCTTATCCTTAATTAAATAAACATTGAATTGTATTTATTTATTTATGGATGGTACGTACGTGTTGTAGTAACATATATTTTAAAAATTAAAGTACCTACATATGAATAAAAACAGCAGAAATGAGTTATCCTTCTTTCATTGAAAAAAATATGCAAGTGTCTTCTATTTTGATCCTTATAAATTAAAATGAATGATATCATGATCATGATCATGAACATTATCATGATGAACAATTTGAAATAATTTTGTTAAATAATAATTATTATCACATTTAACTAATTCAACATTATTGTTTTGTTTGCGTTATTTTTAGTCTTGTTCATTAAGGCAGTTATAGTGTGAACCATACACTTTTTTATGATTTAACATAGCATTAGTGGCGTATAGGAAATAAATACTATCGTAATCATACAAAAACCAGAAATAATTATTTTGTAAAAAAATAAAATTAAAAAGAACACATTTCGATACAAAGATTTTCTTAGTTTTACATCGATAAAGAAAATGTAATCATTTGTGTAATATGTTTGATTTTTTCAAAATATAATTCATTCATTTTGAAAAAAAAAACACCTTAACTTCCGGTTTAAGAGCTTATGCTCAAATATGAAGGAAAAATGCATGACTGCACCTCAGTGGATGACACCTCTTTGATTTTTATTTTTTAAGGTGTGTTATGTTGAAAACATGATAATAGAAGAAAATAACACAGGAGAGGTTAGTTTTAAGTTGCAACCATTTTTTTGAGTGATATTATATTAGAAAGAAAATAGAATTTTCCATTGATATTGTTATAAGCTAATTTTAATTAGTTTTTTGAGATGACAATATTTTTGAAGGATTTTGTGAAAATAATACTATTTTTACACTATTGATGATTAGATTAAATTATGTTAAAGTATATACGTGCTTTTACATTTACTGTATAATTGTTGAAACGGAATCGAGTCGAAATGCTGTATTTTAAAATACTGTATGGTCAAAATTCTGTATGATATACTGAACGATACTGTATACAAAATATGTACTTTAAATTTAAAATACTGTGTCTCAAAATGCTGTATTGTCAAAATACTGTATGTCATAAAACTGTCTAATACTGTAAGTTTTGACAGATCAATTAGTTTGGTGCAAATGTTTATGCAATTTTTGATTATGATAGGAACAATTAATGTAAAAATGTGAGAGAGATACAAATAACTAAGAAGAAGAAAATGGTAAAGAGAAAATAAGAAGAAGACACCATTTATATTGTTTTTATTATTTCAAAGACTTGTGAATTATCATAGGTACAAAAAAGTGGGGATTTTTTTAAATTGTCAAAACGATTTCTATTTTTAAGCCTTATTTACAGCATTTTGAAATACAGAATTTTGAGGTGTAGTATTTTGATCATACAATATTTTGTACATACAATTTTTTGAAATACATCATTTTGAGATACAGTATTTTAAATACAGGATCTAATAAATTCCATAAAGTATTTCGACCCCAACCCTGTTGAAACATTTTTTTAACGGTCTTTTTGTGTGTGCTATCTTTTTTTAAAATGTTAAAATTCGAATATGAAAATTAAATAAATGTTTGGTCAAAAATAAGTCAATTTAGAAAGAAAGAAATATTAAGATTTTGAGCAATTATTTGTTTCAATTTAATTTTATATTCCGTATAAAATCAGCCAGCCAGCGGTGGAATCGGCTATGGTGATTGTTGATAAATGACAGTCAAAATAATCGAATTTGATCTATGTAAGGTGATAGTCAAATTGATACCTAAAAAGCTGTCACAACAAAAATGTGATAGTCATTTTGTCCGGTATTACACGGCGCGTGTTTAGCCTCGCGTGAATGAAGTGCAAAAGAGAAAGAACGAACGAAAAGATGAAATAGAAATAAATCTATCTGAACACGCACGGGTAGAAATTTCCTTGCGTGTTTTTGACGTTTGTCTTTCTACTCTTTCTTTGTTTCTTGGATTTGCTTTATTTTATTTTCGATGTTGATGAATGAATGATGAATTAAAATGGCTGAGATATTCAAATGGAGCAAGGATTTAACAACTGAGCTCATTTCGAATTATGAAATGCACCCCATTCTTTATAATCCTTGTTTTCGGGAATATATCAACATGGTCAAAAAGGCAGACGCATTTGAAAGTCTGTTAAATGCACTGAAACCTTATGATCCAAATATAACAATGGATGTAATAAAAAAAAAAAATTCATACACTTCGATTGCGGAGTCAATTCTCTAAAGAGTTCCCAGAAACGGAAAATTCGAAGAAGAGTGGAGCTGGTGCAGATGACTTGCATGAGCCGAAGAAGATAAAATGAAAAATAAATGTCAAATAAACGCGCAGTACTGAAATGCGAAAAAGGCTTTGTATAATAACGAGCGCGTCAAGGAATGAACTTTCTTACAAATATGTCGTTTCTGAATAGAGCTACCAGACGCTTACAAAAAACGAATGGAAAATTTGTTCAGTTACCTTTTTTAGTTACAAAAACACATTCTTGTGACCGACAAAGCTTACGACATTCGAAAAAAACACAAGAAAAATAAGATTGTTATTAAAACACAGACAATTTAATACTTTTATTTACATAGATATTTTATAGGAATCATTTTAAAATTTCACCATAGCAACAATGAATTGTGACAATACATATTATAATCTGAAATTGTTCAATCGAATTGAATTAAGTTGAATCATCAAATTGACAAAATGAATGTGATAGTCAAATTTGATTATTAAAAATATGATAGTCAATTATTATCACCTAAGCCGATTTCACCCCAGTTACACTTGAGATATCAATTGTTTATATTTACACATTCAAGCAGCTATATTGACATTATTTCAGTTTTGGTCAAAAATGTCACTTTTTGAATACTTTATATAAGTGTCTCATATTTTTTAAATACTAAGACCAAGTCAAAGTCAATATTTTCTTAATTTAACTGAGAACATTATTTTCTTAGAATAATGACATTTAAAAAATACTCAATATAAACGCATTTCATTTAAATACCCTCTTTTCTTTCTTCTTTCCAAAAAAAGAGCAATTTCCGAAATAATTCTAAAAAATTTGCAATTGATTCATAAAATACTAGCAAACCCGGCGAACTCCGTTTCGCCACCAGATTGCTTCGTTTTTGTAACATTTCGTTTGGGGATTAAAAGATGAAGAAACATTTTTTTTTTATATATGAGCCGTTTATTTTGAAAGTGGCATAAGTCACTTTTTTTTAAGTCGAGCTATTTAAGATATTTGTTATACCGTTAATTACCAATACTTCTCTCGAAGAAATCTCAATAGTTCTCAACTTATTGAGTGCAAATTTTTTTAAAATGAAAAGATACCGTTCAATTGTATTTAGTGTTGCCATTAACTCGATTTTTTTGAAAAAGTGACTTATGCTACTTTCAAAATAAACGGCTCATATTTGAAAAGGAAAACATTTATTTCATTTCACAACAGTAATGAAATCATTTTGATTACAAAAATGAATTGTAATTTAGTTGAACTTCTCTATGTAAAAACTGAAAGTGAATCCAAAGTAAATACTAAATCGAAGCGTTATACTTGTCTGCAAATTTACGTTGCATTGAAGTGCTCTTTGGTAAACCACATTTTCTGACGTTAACACAAACTGCGCGGATGGTTTCCCAACTGTGTAAAACAATTATTTTCTAAATTTATCCCGCAAACACTAAGCTATTGGCCTGGCGACTTGTTATAGTTCTTTCTTTATAGTTCTTTATTTAAAAGGAATAGCATTACACAGTAAGACACAATATCTTCTTTATAGCGCAAGCTTTATATACAAATTCAAATTCGTGTGCTACTTTAGGAGTGATTTAACAAAGCAAAATTTAAGAAATGTTAATTATTTAATGATATACATATAGATATGTAATTCAAAACCAAATTTAAAAATTAACTAAAATGTTATTAAAAAAAAAAAAACAGTTATTTCAAATGAATAGTATTTGGAAAATAAACAAAATATTATTTAATTAATTTAATAGGTACTAATTAAAATATATAACATCAATCTTAATTAAGTGTCCCTAGGTATTCTTTAAGCCTTAGTTTAAACATGGCTGAGCAGCTTATTAATCTAACAAAACGGGGTAAGGAATTCCATTGACGGATGGCATTTATGAAAAAATGACGCTCAGATATTAAGAAAGTATATCGTTCGGGTTCGTTCACAGGATCTCGTAGACTGTGGAAAACGGATTCTATTGTAAAGGTAGGAGGGTTGATGTGTTTGCATGATATTATGAAGCAGAATTAAAGTCCTAAACTTGAAAAGATTTTCTAAAGTGAGGCCACATATTGATTTAGCGAAAGATGAAACATGTTTTCTTCTTTTCAGTCCGTAGATATATCGTGCAATACAGTTATGTATAGGCGACATTGAGTTTTCGTTTTTGCTCATAACTACAATTCGAAAATAGTTCACAGCTAAACAGTAATATCGGAATTAGTAATGTTTTTGCGAGAATCATCCTAGTTCTAACTGGTGTTATCTTCTGTGTGACGTAAAGCATTCGGAGACCCCCATATGTTTTACCCAGAATTGATTTTATGTGATTGTCCCAATTAAGCTGTTTGTTAAATATAATTCCAAAGTTTGTTGCCGTGTCGACTATTTCAATAGGATTTTCATTAAGAGCAATTTGAGAGAAGCCTGATATATCAATAGGCCTACGGGATATTCTTAAACATTTTGATTTTTTTGGGTTTAAGCAGAGTCCATTTATTTCTGACCAGTGTAAAATTCGATTGAGATTATCATTTAGTTCGCTTTTTCCATTCTCTACAAGACCTAAAGGACAACTTTTCCGCAATTGGACATCATCAGCATACATATCAATGGAGCAGTTTACAAGACATGAGGGAAGCTCATTAATGTACATAACAAAGAGTAGTGGTCCCATAATTGATCCCTGTGGGACACCTCTGTTTAAAGACAAGCAGTCAGAAATACAATCACCAACTGCAACTGCCTGAGATCTACCTTGAAGGTATGAGTTAATCAGCATTTCTGACATTGATGAGAACTTGAACTGCTCTTTAAGTTTTTTGCATAATATACTATGGTTCACAGTATCAAATGTTTAGAAAAATCTAATAATGTGAGAAAAGCAATGTTGTCACTATCTACCGATTGTCTAATATCTTCTACTACATTTATTAGGGCTGTTGTACAGCTATGCCTTGGACGATAGCCAGACTGGTTTAGGCAAAGTAACTGATTTTTATGAAGAAATGTTCGTATCTGTCCATTCATAATTTTTTCAAATACTTTTGATAAGAAGTGTAAAATAAAAATAGGCCTGAATTCATCTTTGTTCTTGGGAACAGGAACAATTTTTGCATATTTCCAAGCAGTAGGAAAAACACCACTCATAAGAATGGTATTTAACAAGTGCGTTATATATCTAAGAACATAAGGAAGAATAGCCTTTACAAAAACCGGATGTATGTTATCGAATCCAATAGAATTTGATTTAATCGATAAAAAACTTTCTGATACATCAGACTCTTCTACTCTTTCAAAGTTGAAATCTCTTATTGCTTGTGAACAAGGAATACGAGTATTTCTTAGTTCATTATGAGCATTGTCAGAGTTTGAATGAATATCAGGTGTTGATATGAAGTTCTTGTTTAGTTAATTGCAGTCAATGTTTGCAGTTATGCAGTTTGTTTTCTTGCCAACTCCAATTTCTTTAAGGTTTTTCCAAAGTTTGGGTCGGTCAATAGATGGATCAAGCCGTGGAGCATAAAACCGCTTTTTAGATTCTCTTATTTCATAAATAACCTTATTCCTTAAAGCCTTGTAAACATTTAATATCGCATTTGATCGAAAACGTTTCCAATCCTTATATGCCTTATTTCTCTTGATTATTATTGTTTGTATGTAGTTCGCAAACCAAGGTTGACCCTTAGATTGTGAAGTCTTTGACATGAGTATTAAAAAGATCAACTATATTGTCTTGTATAAAAGCGGTTTGATCATCTACTGAGGTCATTCTATACACTCTGAACCATTGAACTACTCTCAAATCTTCTTCAAGCTGAGTTAAATTTATGTTCTTGAAATCACGATAGCTATAGTTCAAACTTTTTACTATTGGCTCACATTGGAAAGTAATGTGGATAAGGTCATGGCGAGAAAAGCATGAAGCAGAAAGCTGGCTGAAATGTAGCAATTTATATAAATGACTTACAAAAAATATATCAAGTAGGGTACAACTATCTTTCGTAAAATGAGTAGGTATTGATGTATTAACTGGGTAAAGATTTAGCATTTGCATACTGTCAACAAGGTTCGAATCTACGAGGAGGTTACTGTTGAAGTCTCCAGCGTCTATTACTAGTGGCGAAACGTATGAGAGTTCCTCTAACACCGCTATAAGTGGGCCTGTGTCAATGTTCCGATTCGGTCTATATACTGTTTCTAAGAGAATATTGTTTTCCTTACAAGTTATATTTACAAACAAGTAATCAATTTCACTATCGGAGCGTGACTCAGCAATTACTCTACAATCCAAAATTCTTCGAACATATATGACAACGCCAACCCCAACACGACCAACCCTATCAGATCGAAAAAGCTTGTAGCCATCCAAACCATGCATCGCATCACTATAATTTCTCTTCTTCTTTTCTTCAGATCTAAACCAAGTTTCTGACACACAGATCATATCCACACTCGAACCCACAAACAAATATCTGAATTCATCTAACTTATTGCATAAACTTTGTGCATTTATATGGCAAACTTGTAAGCCTTTTTGCTGATTACATATTATATTTAACATTGAACGCGTGTTATCATTTTTATTCGTGTCAATGAAATCCCTGTTTGTATACATGTTAGGACCAACCATTAATATTAAATAATAATAGAAAGTGCCCAAAATGTGCACACTGTCTGCCAGCGACAACAAGCTGCAAAAACCCATTTCAAACAAAATCTAACTAACTCGGACACACACATCAAGATGGATGAATATTTAAGTAAATGTTTAAAAATATCTCTAAAAATAAAATTAAATAAATAAAAATTAATTAATAAGTGTTTAAAATTATAAATATAAAAAAAGTAATGAGAGAATAATTTATAAAATATATAGATTTCAGCAAAAACTGGGTCCATCATTTGTGTTGACATCAGTTGTTAATTTTCATTGCGAACGCAAAGCGAACCGGAAATTGCAATCGTTTGAAGTCAAACGGAAGATCAGTCGGAATGATTGGTTACATACATTTTCACCTGCGTACTTTCCGTTAATAATGGTTGCCTCAATCAAATTCGGCATAAGTCTATTCACCGCAAGTCGAGTACCGTTGCAAAGTCGCGGTGGATTCAAATTACGCAATATCATAATAACTGAACAAACTTTTAGTTGCAAATTATGTGGTGGAAATCCTGGTAACTCCAGAGAGTTCAAAAACTCCGTTGGATAATTTACTACATCATCGGGATTTGTAATGGAATCAACGGATTTGTATGTCACCAAATCGCCAGCGATTTCTGATTGAATGTTAAAATTCAGTGCGTGTACATCATTATTCTTTGCGGCGAGAATTGCTCGTTGACTTAACCAAGCATAATTCTGATAATTCTCACTAATGTTTGGGAAAACATTTTCAATAAGAGCTAATTGAAAGTCAACAAATCGGCAAAGGTCGTTGGTAAGAGTAATTAATCCAGTTGTCGCATCAACTGGCACTTTTCCATTTCCAACAGCTAACAACTGTTTGGAAAATTGTGCAGCACTTTGATCGTTTTGAAGTTGAACTTTCATATTAGTGGTTAGCGATGGTTTAGAATATAGGGCCCTTGAAACGTCAAAAAATTTAAAAATGTTCAATTCCACAAATCGGAACTTTTACAATAGCTTTCTATGGGAAGCTAAAGGGAGTTCACCGCTGTTCTGTTGAAATTTTTCCTAAATTTTGTCTGCTATAAACCTCACAGAACCCTTTCCTTACTTACTTACTTAAGGTGGCGCTACAGTCCGGGGCGGACCTGGGCCTCAACCAACATGCGTCTCCAGCCAGCTCGGTCCCTAGCTAGCTGTCTCCAGTTTCGCACGCCAAGTTGGTTGAGGTCCTCACCCACCTGAGTGCGCCACCTGAGTCGCGGTCTTCCTCTACTGCGCCGTCCCTCGGGATTGGATTCGAAGACCTTCCGGGCTGGAGCGTTGATGTCCATTCGCTCTACATGACCCAGCCATCTAAGCCGTTGGACTTTTATTCTGCTAACTAGGTCAGTGTCGCTGTACAGCCCGTACAGTTCGTCGTTATATCTTCTCCTCCATTCTCCATCTATACGTACGGGACCAAAAATCACCCGAAGAATTTTTCTCTCGAAGCATCCTAAGACGTTCTCATCTTTCTTTGACAGGGTCCAGGCCTCAGCGCCATAAATGAGAACCGGGATGATGAGTGTCTTATAGATGGTGATTTTAGATGCTCGAGAGAGGACTTTACTTCTCAATTGCCTTCTAAGTCCAAAGAAGCAGCGATTTGCAAGAGTTATTCTTCGCTTGATTTCAGCGCTGGTGTCGTTGCCTGTGTTTATAGCGGTGCCTAGGTAGACAAAGTCCTTAACTACCTCGAAGTTATAGCTGTCCATGGTGACGTTTTGTCCAAGACGTCGTTGTTCAATGTCCTTTTTTGATGACAGCATATACTTGGTCTTGCCCTCATTGACCACTAAACCCATCTTCTTCGCTTCCGTCGCAATGCTCAAAAACGCTCCACTGACATCACGCTTTGATCTTCCAATTATGTCAATATCATCTGCGTATCCGAGTAATTGGATGGACCTTTTGAAGATTGTGCCTCTAGTGTTGACGGTTGAGTTTTGCACAATTCTTTCCAGAACGATATTGAAGAAGTCGCATGACAGTGCATCGCCTTGTCTAAAACCTTTTTTGACATCAAATGCATCGGTGAGATCTTTTCCGACCTTGATGGAGCAGCGTGCATTATCCATCGTCATTCTGCACAAAAGGATAAGTTTGACAGGGATGCCGAAACTAGACATAGCTCTGTAGAGCTCTTCCCTATGGATGCTGTCATACGCGGTTTTAAAATCGATAAAGAGATGGTGGGTATCGATTTGAAGCTTCTGGGTTTTTTCCAAGATCTGCCGTAGTGTGAATATTTGGTCGATAGTGGACTTTCCTGGTCTGAAGCCACACTGATAAGGACCTATCAGGTAATTGACGAACGGCTTCAGACGTTCACATAATACGGCAGAAAGGATCTTATATGCAATGTTAAGGAGACTGATCCCTCTGTAGTTGGCGCAATTTAGAGGGTCTCCTTTCTTATGTATCGGACACACTATGCTGAGATTCCACTCATCGGGCATGCTTTCTTCCGACCATATTTTGCAGATGAGTTGGTGCATGCTCCCTACCAAGTCATCGCCTGCTGCTTTAAATAGTTCGGCAGCGATGCCGTCAGCTCCAGCAGCTTTGTTTGACTTCAGTTTAGATATGCGTTCTGGAGTTATAGCGTCAGGAAGGAGAACCCGAATTATTTTTATATTATAGATTTCAACAACATTATAATGTATAAAACTGTATTTATAAATACATAATAAATAAATGTTATAAATAAATTTGAAAGCCTGCCAAACGTCGCTTTCTATTTTAACCAAAGCAAGAAACAAATTGTTTAAAAAAAAGTGCGTATACGCCCTAGTGCATAAATATATTATTTTATGATGTAGTTAATGAAATTAAATTAAGTTTTACTTGAAGTCTTACAGCTTATTCATCTTAATATACACATAACAATCCAGTGTCCTAATGTTCGCTTCCAGTGCAAAGTCAAACGATTATTCTGAAAGTTGGCAGTTTTATGTAGTTTGGTCCAATTTAAGAAATAGAGGATGGTTTTTATTTTCGATATATGATCGCAATATTTATTAAATTAACAATAAAATTATTACTTATGTTGATTTTTGTTATAAGTTCGATTAGTCTCAAGCAGATGGTCATTTAAATAAGTTTTACTACAGAAAAAAAATACGACCGTTCTACATGGATATTTCATAGATGGCACCATGTTTTAATTCAGATTTTGTCTTGTACTACGTATCCTCGCTTTTTCTGAATCATTTTTTATTTCATTTTAAAGTTGTGTTAATTTGTGCTTCAGCCACCAGGCGTGGCAGGCTTTGCTAATAGTGATATGCTTTTTAGTTTACCAAAAAAAGATGATTAAAATAAATAGATTTTTAATATTTCTGTCATAAACTGAATATTCCCCTTAAAAAATAGAGAAAAAGATACGAAGATGAAAACAAATCAAACGAAAAAACATAAAATAAATAAAATGATTTTCTTGATCTTTAATATTTTTTCAAAAACTATTTCTAAAATTTGAACTTAGGTTGTAGAATCCGTTTTTACATACGATTATTTACCTTAATTTCTAGACAAATTAAGTAAAATATGCAATTTGACCAACATTTAAGTATTTCCTACAAATTCAAAACACATGCGACAAAGTTAAAGCAAATAGATAAACGAAAATACTGAAATGTTGGCGGTCTTGCACATATAAAAAGTGTTATCTTTAAAATTAAGGGAAAATGTCGCGAAAATGATTTGAAAATTTAGCGGATAGCTTGATTTTGAGACAAACATTTTTAAACAATAAACGGATTTCCCAAAACACAGCAAATTATAATTTAAGAAAATGTTTATTTAGACTACGATAAAAACAGAGGAATCAAGAGAGTATTTGCTAATTGTTAGGAATGAATATATCTGATTTTAAACTTTTAAAAAAATTCTCGAAAAATATAAGTTATTGTATAATTGCTGGACATTACAAATGTTTACCTTAAAAAAAGTGGTTCTGAGCACGCACGAAATTTTGAATTTTTAATAATCAAATAAATTATTCCACTCTTTTTATAATAACATGCATACAAATAAATTATAATGGCAACTCATATAATTATGGATTTTTTGTTCACATAGTCCTGTTTTCATTTTGTTTTCAAATGTTCTTAAATCTCTAAGCTAAGCCGCATTTTATAACATGCATTCCAGTTTTTACCTATTTCTTCATTATTTTCCCACATTTAAATTTCCCCACATTAATTTAGCTAAATAAATTATTAAAACGGTTCCTTATAAAGAAAACCAAAACTTGTGTAGTTATTTTTCGTATTGAATAATGCTTAGCTCCATAAATGTATCTCCTATGTAAGAGATCAATATATCACGTATTGATTAATTAATAACTGTTTCGATTTACTCACAACGCATTAACATTCAGTAACCCCCATTACCAATTATTAATGCATCTATCTATACACACTTGTGTACCTACTCCAAAACCAAATCACAGACAAAAGACGAATCAATAGAAGAATGTAAGTAATTCATTCTTTATTCATCAATAATCACAAATCTGTCTTCCATATACCCAATCAAACTTTCAATCCTTGAAAAGATAAAATAAAAATAAAAAGAAAAAACTAATCGATCATGCATCTATATGGTTTTATTTTATAGCGACAAAAGATACATCAAGATGATGATGATGATAATTATTCTATGAATGATGATTGTGCGTTCAAATTCTTTGTTATGCAAACGATGCGATGCGATACGCCTGCCGAGCTGAAGCCAAATTGGTCGTTGTATCGGTTTCGGTTCGGCATATACATTTTATCCTCCCTTCTGCCCCTGCAGTCTAGCCAAAGAGCCATAAGACAACATCTCGATTTCAATTAACAATCAACTTTTCCCAGATATACGAGTATGTAGATACGTACCTACTTTTCCATACACCGCTTCATTACATTTCACATCAAAAACACAGTTACAGTTTGTCGTTGATGCCAGGAAGGCATTGGAAAAATGTTTAGTGTTTTATGTTTTTCTTTTATTCTACTCCCATCCGCTTCTACAATGTACATCCATCAGATACAATACACCACATATGTAGGCAAAGGCATATCTATCTACGATATTGTGTGTTTACATGAATGAGTATAAATATCGAAGGGGCTGTCAATCAGAATTGAAATCACATTACACCCATTAATGCTACCAATTGTGAGGTTGAAGGCATTTTCAACATTTCAAAGTACCTATGCACATTTCAATATATGTATGAATACGAGTAAGAGAATGTATGGAGGATATGCGTAATCGAATGGAATACAAAAAGATACAAAAGTATCTTTTGTTTTTCTTTTTCATCTTCTTGTTTATTTTCGAATTTGAATTTGAGTATTTGAAAAAAAAAACACATTTTCATATCAAACAAAAACATTTTGTATCTTTTATTTTTCCTTTTCAATCTATCTACGGAAATATCATGATTGAGAATCCTTTTTTCCCTAAGATTTATATTTCTTAAAAGGGATATCAATATATTATTGTTGGTGTAAGCCAATTAAGGCAAGCACACACTTAAAAGAGTTGAGTTAAGAGAGAGAGACACACAAAACAAAAAACGAAAAGAACAAAATGGATAGGTGACGATGATGATGACTGGTTTTGATAAAACTTTTCCAAAACCGAGAGAACAAAAATACGAGCGTATCTTAAAACCAATAAAATTCAAATTTGTCGTCGCCAGTAATAAATTTAGCCTAATGTAGCCACAAAACAAGGCAATACATGTATTCTAGTGTCACTATATACCTTTACCTGTCTCTATACCTATACAGTACAACTCAAACTCACCTGTAACTTCATAGATAGGTACGGTGTGTAGGTATTATGATAGGCGATTTATAGAAGGTGGATATGTTATTATAAAGGGAACCCAAAAAAAGGTGCATCAATAGACTGACCGATCGACCGACCAGCAGCAACAGCAACAGCAACAGCAGCGCGGCATCATTTATCACGTTTTTCAGGGCACACCATACACATTTATTAGATAAATAGTTAAGTTAGTTGCATACATACATTATATCGTATAGACATAGAAAGGTAAGTCCAAATGGATGCGTTTCATTAGCAAAGTTATTATGTGTGTGATTTGGTCTGTGACCTAGATTAGGTGAGAATAGAATAAAACAGAATCATGTTGGCTTGATGGAGGTATATAAATTACATTTATAGATAAGTTTTAGGATTATATATTATACGAGTATATGTAAGGTATTGGTAGATTTTAATAATAATCTATGGAAAATAAAGTTTAATATAGAATAACAGAGAGAGAGAGAGAAAGAGACAAAAGACAAAAGGAAAAACCAGACTTTTAGGTATATACATAAATAAAATTTATGACTTTCAAAAGATTGAAATAATCTAAGCTTTTCAGATAAATGAATGTTGTGAATGATGGAATTAGAGTGAATAGGTGGGAGAGTTCTAAGATAAAAATTCGAAAGCAGAGTGTTCTATGAGTGTTAAGTAAACGAAACATAATTCACTGGTTGAAAAGTTGTTAGGTCTATAATTTGCCGCTAATTGGTTGCATATTAGCTATGGAAATTTTGATTTTATCGTTTTATTCGGCTTTGATTTGTCTGTTTTTTCTGCAAATATAAATTCGTAATATTTCGATTGCTTACCTTTTTTTCACATGAATCTTCCAAACACACACTTTTGGGAACAAGTAAAAACTCCTTTTATTGAAAGATTTACAACATATTTATTAATTCACTAGCTGACCCGGCAGACCTCGTACTGCCTCAATCGATAAATAAAAGACCTAAACGAAAAAAGCGGTTCAGCTCGGAAAAATTCCCACCTAGCTGAATTTTGGTACACATCTTTTTTATATTGTTCTTAACAATGTGTAAAAAGTCGACCTCGATATCATGTACGCGTCGAAGGTTATTCGAGGTCAAAGGTCGCGGAATTAGCCTTTTTTTTAATATCTCGTTTTTTATTGGTCGTACAAAAAAAAGTTCTTGACACAAATTGTAGAGGAGGTAATTATCTACAAAAATGGTCTTGTAACATTTTCACGTCAAGTTGATAGTTTTTCCGTTATAAGGCCAACAAAGTGTACACTTTTAATGAAATATGATTTTTTCGCTAAAAACAAGTAGCCTTTGCGTTAATATCTCGCTTCATACTGTTTGGACAATAAAAAGTCTCGAACAAAAATTGTAGAGGACAAAATTATCTACAAAATGGTTATATATGTATATATATCCAATCGCACTTGCGCTATACAAATTTTAATGTTTACCATACAAAATTACAATAATATATAATATTACATCATATTATAATAACGATAATAAGAATGCATTCGTATTAGTATTTATTTGACTCTATATTAAGTTTCGAGAAACCTTTGAATTTGATACTTTCATAGTTTAGAAAAATACGTTTTGAACTTAGTTTTTAATGCTGATTTCGAATCCAAATATTAATTTAACTATTTGCTTCACTTTTAAAAAAATTTCTATATTTTTTAATACATTTTAAAAACTTCATATACGAGAACAAAACTAACTTTCAAACGGTTTCGCCTTTTTCTGTTGAAAACCGTTTTATAATAAATGGTTTAGCATTTGTGTCAGATTTTTGGAGAACTCTAACTTATAAATATTATATTATATTATATAAATATTATATTAATATTTCAACTGAATATTAAAGAAAGTGATTATATCGGGTTTTTCAATAAGAGCGCTACAAAATGTTTTTTAAATAAAACAAAAACGGTTTTGGATATCAATGAAAAATTCTTTATTCCTGTGAAAGTACGTTTGATCCAATTTTGTATGAAACTCGATTTCTTTTGCATCGCCACCACGGGCACGCTTGCAGAATTCCAGACGCTGAACCCAATTTTCGACGGTTTTCAAGCATAAATCGGCCGATACTGCTGCAATTTCACTTTTGATATTTGAACGAAGTTCATCAATTATCGCTGGCTTAGCATACAAATATTCGGTTATCATTGAACGGTAGCGATCTCCATTCACAGTAACGTGCCGGTCTTGATCATCACGGAAGAAGTACCTACGGCCCAATGACGCCGCCGGCCCATAAACTACACCAAACCTTAATTTTTTCGGGATGCAATGATAACTCATGGAGTACGTGTGGATTGCTGAATTACCAATACTGCATATTTTGTTATTGACGAAGCCATTCAGCAAGAAATAAGCCTCATCGCTGAAGATGATTTTTCGATGAAAATCCAAATCATTTTCAAGCTTCTGGTGGTCAAGCGGCTTCAGTTCTTGCGTCAATTTAATCTTTTAAGGATATAGGCCAGGATCTTTTCGCAAAATTCGCCACAACGACGTCACAGAGATGCCCAACGCTTGAGAACACGACGTGTGAGAGACACATTTGGGCTTTCTGCAACTGAAGCCTCAGCGGCAGCAATATTCTCAACAAAAAGACTTTAATACTTGATATTTTTTCGAGTTTCAAAAAGGTAATTTTTCAAAAACCTGACATAAATTTTGAAGCCAGATTTAAATTATTAAGAACTTTAAAATTCAGCCAGGAGGTTTCTCGAGGTTTTCAAGTCCAAAATTAGTTTTCACCAATTTTGTTTTGCATTTTTTGTAGATTTTTATTTATTATAAAAATAAAATCCTTAACTGCATTTTTCTAAAAATTTTAACAACAATACATTTTCTAAGATCACATTAGCCAACATTTTTAAATTTTGTCAAGATATTCGCGTTAAAAATCAATTTTTAACAACTTTTGTTAGTATTTTCTTAGGTTTTTATTTTGTATGTAAAATGTATGTCAAAAAAGTTATCCTTTGATGCACAAAATAATTTTTGTTTGCAAAATATTTGAGGTGACACATTTTATTTATTTTATTTTCAGTTTTTTTTATTTTGTAAAAAAACCTTAGGTTGATTTTTTTCGAATTCATATCAATATTGTATGCCTTCACAATGTATGATTTTAGATTTAATTGAAGCCGCTAGTGTTTTTAGGTTTAGGGAAATTTGGGGACCACCAAATTTTTCAATTTTTTCAAATTTGCATAGTTAAAAAAAAATCACCCCCCACTCAAATTTGTTTAAGGTCATTTTTGCTTCTTTTGATGTAATTATCTGTAAATATGGCTGACAAAGTAAGGTACCCCGAAAGTACGGACTTATAGACGTTAGAAAGTGCTGAAAAAAAGTCGCTGAGCCTGATAGCTTTTGGATTCGCAGAACGCCAGAAGACCGATGTACTGTCTGCAAAAACCCAACTTAAATCAGCGTGTGTGTTGTCCAGTGGTATTTGAAACCTTCAAAGAAGTCCAAAATATGCTAATTAGCGTTTAAAACACCGACTTATTCTTATTACCTTTAAAACGAACGAAATTGAAAAATCAGCATTCTTTTAACAGAATATCAAAACTTGAGAAATCAACTCGAAAAATATAAAAAAAAAGTCATTATCAGCTTTGGGAAAATTGTTTCCACAAATTATAGAGAACAGGAAAACCAGTGTGAGAGTTCACGTGACTCTTTGAAGAATGAGTAAGCCAAGTATCAATCGATTAACTTTGCATATATAAAATCCCATATTTGTTAAAAATGTAATGTTAGTCATGATTAATTCATCAATGAAACACTTTTCAAAAATTAATGAATTAAAAGAAATTATTTATAGCACCAGCCATTTGTACGAAGGCTAGGCCGAAACCGAAACCTCAATTTATATACATTAATGAATGTGACTTCTTTAGTCGTTAAAAAATATAAAAAGTCATAACTTTTTATCTACATAAATGCTCCAATAAATAACTTTTGAAAGTGTCTTTTTAATTTAATTTTAATATTCAAGAAAAATTAACCGCTCGAACAAAATTCACACTGAAACCTAAACTTTCACAACATCATCGTGTTTAGTAAGGCCCACATTTTAGAGGCCAGCAGAGAAGTTTTCAAAAATCAAGACAGAGGGGCCAAGGGGGAACAATATTCAGGAAGGCAGAAGAGAAAAATAAAAAACAAATCCAGGAAAGACTTTTTTAGCTTTCTCAATAAACTTTCAACAAATTTAAAGGCAAACACGAATGTGTATACGCTCCCCTAATTTTGTTCCTTAATTCTTTTCAATCACGAAACATAACTTCCTTTTTTTTCGTAAATTCGTTTTTTTTTCTGTATTTTGAAAGTTATACATGGTCTTCGTCGACGTCGTCCTCGTAGAACCAAGGCGTAAGGAAGGACGATACAGTACAGCACAGAACAATCACACAAAGAAAAATAAAACCCAACCAATTGACCCAGAAAATATCATCAAGCACAAACTGTCCCTTTACCTTCACAAGAAAAGTGCACTAGTGACCTCTCAACCTCAAGGTGGCAAGGTACGTCATGTTCGTTCGTATATACTACCTACGACGAGTACTCGCATTAGGTAGGTTACGAGTATAAGGAAGAATGTTAAATTTTGTGTCATGCTACTAACAACGCTAACGACGACAGACGACGCCGACGGACGACGTTGAAAATCTACCAATCAAACAAAAATTTAAACAACAACAACAACAAGAAAACGAAAACTTTTCTAGTTGACAGGACGACACAATTTTTCCATCGTTTAAGTTTCTCACGCTGCTGTTGCTGCTATTGCTGGCTGATGGCTGCTCCTGCTGCTGTTTGCTGTTGGTTCCTGATGCTGTATACGACGACGACCGTCTTGTGTTTATGCAAAGGGCTACTTAGCATTTATATACATCAGGAAACTTTTTTTCGTGATAATTAAATAAAGTCCTTGAGAACAAAAACGAAGAAGAAAATTAAATATACCTAAATAAGGACGAAGATGAGAGAGACTTTGTGACAGAGATGGTGGTACCTTGTACCTTCATATACCAAGATGGAACGACTCGGCGAGCTACGATGGTGATGACGATGGCGATGGTGACGCTGACGCTGTGATGCTCCAGTACCTATACAAATTCTTTTCTCCATTTTCCATCAGAAAGCATTTTGATGTCTGGTTAAACATTTAATTTTTAATTAGACAGCGCGGGTTCGGGTTTGTTGTAAAGAACCAGAACCAGAACCCGAACCAATACTCAGAACCATGGATGATGGAGAGCAAAGGACAAAAACATCAGAAACCCAAGCGAGCAGATATCCAACGCAGAATTTTTCTATATAGGTGTGCAAGTTGAGGTATAAGGCCAGATCGGGCTGGGCTTGGCTTGGCTGGCTTGGTTGATGGTGTCCTGGAATTTAAGTGTTTCCTTCTTTCGTTACAACATTTCATTGTAGCTCTTGCTCTGGCGATGATAGTTGTTAGAGGTGCGCTTCTGTTTAAATTTGTGAGACGAGAAACTTTTTCAATTTGTCTCCCAGGATTGGCTGAAGTTTAATTTGTTATTGTTTTTGGTTTTCTTGTTCTTGTGATTTCAAGCAAAGTTTATTTTATATATTCATGACAAATGGAAACCAATGTTTGCTACTTTGTTCTACTATGGGTACCTTGCCTCGACCCACCTTTTATACTTACATAATTTAAACAAGAATGTTAAGTAAGGTAATTTATGGTTCCCTGAACAATTTCTTTTAATTTGTTTTTAATCTTTAACTTTAACTGTGATGATGATGGTTGAATGTTTCTTTTACAATTTAATATTGAATGATTAAAGTTAGCATTGTGACTTAATTGAAACAAATTTCGATACACATTTCCTAACATTTTCATTTTGTGTGATAAGATTGTTTTTTATGAATCCTGTAACTGTATTGATTGCATGGGTCTTATTTCGAAAAAAAGGAGCTCTAAAAAGTTTTGAAATAGAGTCTTTAGGTTATACCTACCATCTTTTAAATTGAAAAAAAAAAAAAATAAAGTGTGTATTTTCGTTTAAAAGAAATATTGATATTCGACGGGACTTTTATAGATGGCCTTGAGGGCCGATGCGTTTTCTGTACGTCCGTACGTCCGTACGTTCGCGACGTTTTTTTCGTCGTCCATAGCTCAAGAACCAGAAGAAGAACACAGATAATAAGGCAGAAAGATGCAAAAAGGGCTCTCAAGAAAATTGCGTGGGTGTTTTTTTTTACCATAGTAGTTTAAAAAAAAGGTGAACATTTTGGTTAAACCTAAATATCTCATGAACCAATGACGCTAGAGACTTGAATAATTTTATATTATATATTGTAACGTGATACAAAACAAGTATATTTTTGGAAAAAATCCAATTAACGGCTTTTTTTATAAATCAAAAAAAACTGAAAAAAAAAATTTTTCACCTCGAAAATTTTACGACTAAAATATGATTATATCTCCAAAACAATTTTGTGCAACGAAGAATAATGTTTTTGACATCCGATAAAATTTTGAGAAAAATCGAATTGACAGTTTTTTGTATACAAAATAAAAACCTAAAAAAAACATTACTCAAAGTTGGTAAAAATTTAATTTCGACTCAGATATCTTTTCAAAAACTTGAGATTAAGGCTTCAATCTAATTTTATCTTATAAGAAATATTGTTTTCAACAATAGGAACAATTTTGAGAAAAATCGAATTGACAGTTTTTTTTACAAAAAATAAAATCCTAAAAAAAAATGTATAAAAGTTGGTAAAAATTGATTTTCGACGTAAATATCTTTTCAAAAATTTGAGACATTGGCTTCAAACTAATTTTATCTTTTAAGAAATATTGTTTTCAACATTCTATAAAATTTTGAGAAAAATCGAATTGACAGTTTTTTTTACAAAAAATAAAAACCTAAAAAAAAACAATACTAAAACTTGGTAAAAATTTACTTTCGACTCAAATAGCTTCTCAAAAATTACAAATATTGGCTTCAAACTTATTTTCTTTCACAGAATTTGTGATTGTTTTCGATATTCAGTATTTTTTTTATAAAAATCAAACAGTCCGTTTTTTCATAAAAAAATAAAATTTACAAAAAATACGAGTAGTACGCAAATTTGGTAAAAGTTGATACATATAGACAAACTTTTAAACAAGACAAATCGACAGACGGGATGGGAAGTTATCAGTGTGGGTCGCATCCCAGCCTTTGTTTTTTTTGGAAAGATTAGTAACTTCAGAAAATTTTATGATTTCAGGGCAGACTGGGTGACATGAAATAATCGTGAGATTACCTGACCATGTTCTCAAATCGCTCTTAAATATATTCATAAATACTTCAGCATCGTTGATTTTCTTGTAACCATCGTCCTAGCCGTAATCGAGGCGATGACAAGGGCATGGTCTTTCTAAAATAAATATGGACCTATGATGTAGCTCCTGCTAGCGGTCCAAAATCCACGCGCGTTGCAAGTTCTTAGATCCCATAAAGATTTTAATCGTCCCAAGCTCAACACTTTTTTTAAGACGTAACCGTTCATCCAGAAATTGGTCTTATAACTGTATATGATTTTTTGTTGAATTAGTGTAAGTTTCCAAATGTTTTTAACTCCAGAAAGAATTTAGCGAAAGGTTGGAAGCTTGCGATCCAAATTTGATGAATTGTGTTCATCGAAAGATAGAGCTTTTGTAAACGATTTTGAGTTTTGCCAACGTGGTTGATCGTTTACTGAATCAATTGTCTCAAATTACCGACTATGGCGAACGTATAAAAAGGTCAAATATTGTTTCTACTCGTACCAATTGTCAAAGTTAAAAAATCACATTGGTTTCAAATTTTCTTCAGTGAGCTAAGAAAACTTTGAAAAAAGAAAGAAAATGGAATTAGAGATATAGCAAGGTGAAAACTGGCCTTTCTTTTGGCGCTTCATACAACTCATTGACAAAAGTTTACTGAGCGGTGCGCACTTTCGTTCCTCTATCTCTTATCCGTTGAGCCATTTTTGGATAAAAGATTTTAACATTGGTAAAATGGAGATATTTGTGAAAAAGTGATTTTTGCAACTTTAACCTTCTATAACTTACATATAGACGTTAGAACGCTTAGTGAAAGGTATAAGCTACCTTGCTGCTTACTATCTCTCAGTCTAAGGCAGTTATGTCACTTATTTTACATATTGGTGAAATGGAGATATTCACGAAAAAGTGATTTTTGTGACTTTAACCTTCTATAACTTACATATAGACTTTAGACTGCTAAGTGAAAGATATAAGCTAGCTTTCAGCTTACTATCTCTTAGTCTGACTACTGTTAACATTTTTTTTTGTATAAAAAATCATATTTTTTTAATAAGTTTTAAGTCAAATTCAAATGTATTCAAGATAATTTTTTAGTACCAATCAACTGGCCAACCTTCAGCTCTGTCGTCAAGACTTCAAGTGACATATAATTATGTTCCTCAATTCACCGATTGTCAGATAAACAAGAAAAAGCTGTAATTTTATACAAGACAGAAACCTTACACTGTAGTTTTCAATAATTGTATATATTTTTTACCATGTTTCCCACTATTTTTCTTTCTAGATCCCTTGTCAAAAGCATGAACAGGCAACACTGCAAATCATTTATTTAAATATTTAAATGATTGAATACTCACTCAAAATATGACAGCCCATACCACACCATAATTGATGTAGGTGTATTTTGTGGAAATAAGCATTTATTTGGGTGTTACTGTACTAATGATAAGAAATATCAAAATTGATGTTTCTCCGCTATGTTTAAATCATTAAGAAAAATTTAATAAAAAATTACATTTTCTTCAATTTTCAATTATTTAACGTCATCAGGGAAGAAAGTCCAATCTCATTCCCCCACCAACCCTCTCCACTCCTTACAAATTTCTCCACAAGAAGTCATCATTCAATTTTATAAGAAGAAAAAAAAAACTAAAATCAACATTTCAAAACAAATGCAACAAACATCAACCATCACATTTACTACAAATTCATTAATCTGTAACTGCAGTGAGTCTTAAGCATTTTCAGATGATATGGGTAACTTTGGAAAGGCTCGCATTCTCTTATACTTTAACCTTACCATAGTAAAAACTCTCCTTATGGTGCTGCTGACAGAAAATTCATTTATCAGTCTCGCAGTCAGTAAAAGTCATTCAGGCACAAGGCAAAGTCAGTCCAAATCCGAAGCCAAAGCCATCCACCAAAACCACCATTAGTGGCCACAAACTTCCATTACCCACATCATTTGTTATCTTGTTCGGGAAAATCTGTGTCTTTTCCCGCATTTTGACTTTTATCACACAAACTATACTCCATACATAAAACAGAGTATCCATATCCCATCCACTTGAAAATTGTATGGAGAAAATTGTAATGGGTGATTTTTTTGAGGTTAGGATTTTCATGCATTAGTATTTGACAGATCACGCGGGATTTCAGACATGGTGTCAAAGAGAAAGATGCTCAGTATGCTTTGACATTTCATCATGAATAGACTTACTAACGAGCAACGCTTGCAAATCATTGAATTTTATTACCAAAATCAGTGTTCGGTTCGAAATGTGACAAAATGACAAATTTTGTTCAGCGATGAGGCTCATTTCTGGTTGAATGGCTACGTAAATAAGCAAAATTGCCGCATTTGGAGTGAAGAGCAACCAGAAGCCGTTCAAGAACTGCCCATGCATCCCGAAAAATGCACTGTTTGGTGTGGTTTGTACGCTGCGCTGGTGGAATCATTGGACCGTATTTTTTCAAAGATGCTGTTGGACGCAACGTTACGGTGAATGGCGATCGCTATCGTTCAATGCTAACAAACTTTTTGTTGCCAAAAATGGAAGAACTGAACTTGGTTGACATGTGGTTTCAACAAGATGGCGCTACATGCCACACAGCTCGCGATTCTATGGCCATTTTGAGGGAAAACTTCGGAGAACAATTCATCTCAAGGAATGGACCGGTAAGTTGGCCACCAAGATCATGCGATTTGACGCCTTTAGACTATTTTTTGTGGGGCTACGTCAAGTCTAAAGTCTACACAAATAAGCCAGCAACTATTCCAGCTTTGGAAGACAACATTTCCGAAGAAATTCGGGCTATTCCGGCCGAAATGCTCGAAAAAGTTACCCAAAATTGGACTTTCCGAATGGACCACCTAAGACGCAGCCGCGGTCAACATTTAAATGAAATTATCTTCACAAAGTAAATGTCATGGACCAATCTAACGTTTCAAATAAAGAATCGATGAGATTTTGCAAATTTTATGCGTTTTTTTTAAAAAAAAGTTCTCAAGCTCTTAAAAAATCACCCGATATTATTAAAAAAATGAGTTGTGTTTTGTACCGTCGTCGTCGGTCGGTTTTCCGGATAAAAATGTACGCTTCGTTTCGATATTTCACTATACGGTCGGTGGTCGGGTGGTGTGCCAGTACTGTGCATATGTCTAGCCAATGTGTCTCTAAATGTCCTTTTTTAAATTAATGTATTCCTCCCAGCTTCTTTTCAGCATTCATTTTTATCCATTTATATTGTTGCGGTCCAACTGAGAACCGACACTATCTTAGCGTTTCATCTCCCTCGGAGAAAATCTGAAAAAAAAAATAAGTTGAAAAAATTGTTAAAAGTTAAAAGTTAAAAACCTTCTGCAAATGGACGACTAAATGAGAGAATGTGCGCTAGATAGTATCAAATCGGACCTAAAAGTGAAAAAACAGAAAAAGAAACAGTTCACGGAATGACAGAAAGTAATTAAAAGCATGTTCATGAGGTCAGAGATGACACCGCTTGATATCTCTAGATAATCTAGTCCCTGAAATGGGTTAAGGTTGTTCACAGCACTCTGTGCATATTATACTCATACTCAAGTCACACTGCAGGATTGTAGATAGCAGGGCAGGTATATCAGATATGGAATGATCCCATCGGCGAGTTGTGAGCGAGTTGGATACGATACAATTTTTACTCTCCTTTCTTCTTCGTATAGGTAGGTATACTCCGCGCGCCCAGACACACGACCTGAAAAGGACTTTTTGTTATCTCCTCTGAGCGTTGAGCCTGTGTCACTTGTTAAAAGTCGTATTCCTATAGATATGAAAAGAAAAAGATATACCTTTGCCTGCTATGCTCTACGTAACATTGGCAAGGTATCTTTTCTGCATATATGCAAAGTAAAAGGTATGTACAAAAGCCTAGAATATAAAGATCCCAGTAAGCCGATAAAAGTTTGTATTCAGATTTAACCCCCTATCATCATGACAGAACGAGAGAGAGAGAGAGAGAGAGAGAGGAAAGGTTTTGACTTTGCATTCAGCAATTCAGCGTATAGTGGACTTAAGCAAAAAGCAGTTGCATGCATTCCGTATTCCGTGGGCTGTTTTATTGTGTCACGCAGCACAATCAGCGGGCGCTATCGCGTGGCCATATCGAATTTAACACGATAACACTTAAAGCCACAACGACGATGAGGATGATGATGATAAAGACGACTGAAGACGACGAAGAGAGTGTATGAAGTGAATAAGCAAGGCATTCGCGATAAATACACACAATGAACGTGCCAGGTCAAAGCCTTGTCACTTTTAGTTTGGAGTTCTTAAGGGTTGCCATAATACCTAATACTTTTGTATTATTCTAATCAATCTTGAAGTTAAATCAGTTTAAGGAATGCAAAAAATTTGGAAATTCTAATGATTTATAGGTTGGGCTATTTTGAGCTATTTTGGGCTAAAATGTTGTATAGGTTTGAGCTATTTTTGAATATTGATCTTAAAATCTTATGAACTTATGTAACATACAGGAAAATCAACTTAATGGTTGAACTTTATCCAATTCATTTATTTTCCTTATTATTTGGACTTATTTAAGCTACAAATGGAACACAGGTCAAAATTCAGGCTCATAATTTTAAGGGCCAAGAAATGATATAATATTCGAAAAAATATTTAAAAAATCTTCGTTCTAATAAAACTATAACTCAACTTTTAAGAGCTTTTTTGAGATAATTTAGAATTTGTCATATTTTCAATTGAATTTTTCTTATAGAAAATAATCTGGAAACAAAAGCCCATAATCCGGGAATGAATTGAGCTAAAATGAGCTACTCTCAACATTTACTTGCATTTTTGAAGAAGTAGCCTATTTTTTAAATGCCGCAATGTTTATTGCCTTTCTTTGATTTGAAATATTGGAATATGCATAAATTGAGAAGTCTTGCGTTTATATTTATAAACCATGAAATAAGCTTACCAATAAATGTATTTTAAAAATCAAATTTAAAAGAGCTACTTTAAGCAATTCTTCTTTATGTCTATTATATCGTCCAATATATCATAATTCTTAAGGGCAAGTAACTAGCATCAATAATTTTAACTAAAACATAAATGAGAACAATGAGCTAATTTGAGCAACTTTTCAAACTACCAGAATTTGTGATTGTTAAGTATTTCATAGCAAAAACAAATGTGCGAGAAAAATTGATTTAAAACTAAAAATTAAACTAACGCAAAAAAATAGTTACGAACCTTTTTATTAATACAAAATTGCTTGATTTATTTCAAAAACCATTTTTTCCCTTTTTGAAATGTTGGAAACCCTATGCTCGAGTCCTACTGGCATTGCACCCCTTTGTGTGATGGCCTAAAAATAGCACCGTGTGTATAAAAACCAACATAATATAGCAATGCAAAACAAAGTGCATGCAATTAATTAATGCAAAGCGCGCTTTGAAATTGTTTTGGTTTTTATTTTGTATATTTTTTGTGTGTAGTGTGCATCTTTTGTTTTTGTGAGAAATTATTATTTAAAAAAATATATATTTCTTATAGCTAATCGGGTTTGGCTTAAGTGGTGTTTTTTTTTTATTTAATTTAATATGTATGTAAGTGGCGATAACTTCGACGACGACAACGACAACGACGATGTTAAGGACGTTGGTTTGGTGCAAGAATTGCGATAACGCATATACACTTGTATTTGTATATGTATGTTTATTTTGTGAGAAGGAAATGTTAACTTCTTTTGCGTGCCATGGTGTAAGCACCTATGTGCATGTGGTTCTTACTTGGAAATTGGTTGTAACTACTGATGCATGATTGGAGAGACCAATTATATAATTAGAATTTTTGTAACGGAGAAGCGCTTTTCTTGAGAACTTAATTTATTCACATAAGAGAATAATTTATTTTTAATTTTTATTTTATATTTGTAAATTTGTAAAATGGAGAATAAACCAACATTTCAATATAGGAACTCAAAAATTCTTGACTGTAGAAAACTTAAAATGATAAATTTTTGAAGGTAGTTTGGGAATATACTCTGTGGCATCCAATTCTAAGCAAATTTTGTAGTTCATCGTATAGGCTCATTTTTCAAAATCTATTTCTTATGTAACCATGTTCGGAATTCTTTTTTCTCGTTCTTTATTAAAAATTGAAAAATTTGCTATAGTAAAAAGTCAAATTAAAAAAATCTAAAAAAGCAGCATTTTTAGAATCTTCACTTTTTAAAAATATTGTAAGTTATATTATGTTACTTAAAAACTTACTGATAAAATAAATTTTACACAAATTTCACACATTTTTGAAATCAAATACGCACTAAGTTTTTCTTGTCACCTTATTTTCCATTGTTAGTATCTTAAGGCTTATAACAGGCTTGGGCGCTAATAACATTTTAAAATTATTAGTCTTACATATGTCCAATTTCATAAACAACTTTTAAACATTTAAAAGGATTTTAAACTATAAAATGGGATATTTTGGTTTCACCAAGCGTTCTTAAAGTAAACAAGCTTTTAAACACCTTTTAAAACTAAATGCCCATTTTTGGCTCATTAAAAGTGTCAAAAAATTAATATGACAGATTGACAGCTGATGTTTTGTTTTGTAAAATTTGTGTTCTCAATACTTGTAGATACAGAATGAATACAACAGAATGAATTCAACATTGCATTTATAATATCATTTTTATGATTTTAATTTTTAATTAGAATATTAGATTGGTCATCTTCATCTGAAGAAGATTTTCATATTTTATTTTTGAACGAGACACGATTTTTGATTTTAAAGAAGTTAACATTGTTGTATTTTGCGATTCTTGTCATTCATTTCAACATATAATGCTTTCTCATTTTTTCTCACACAATTCGCTTAATAGAAAGAGAAAAGGGGTTTTATTTTTACAGGGTTGTGAAGAGAACTCTATTTTAACAAAAATATCCCTGAAATTTCTCATTTCAAGCTTGGTGAAACTGAAAAAATTTAAAGGCCTGATAAAATTTAAAAAGATTTTAGATAAAAGTGCTTTTAGTGTTTGTTTATGAAATCGGACATTAACCTCTTTATGCTTAACCCCAGATTATTCTATAAAAATGTATTTACAAATACCGGAAACAAAAATATTAAGCAAGCATTTTCTAACTCAATTTTAATTTTATGATTTTAGATTAGATTAAGCCTTTAGTTTTATGAATTTAGATTATAAAAAGTTCTCGCAGCTTTTCAAATACAAAGAGAGTCTACAAAAACAGGGATTATTATTGCATTTCTTAATAAAAATTCAAAATTTAACTTTAACCCAATTTAAATAGAAATCAATTTTGCACAAAAAAATATTTTCTTTTAGATAGATAGATAGATAGATAAATTCTTTATTTTTTCATCACAAAGTTTACAAATTTTTATACTTAAGAATAAGGACATGGCAATACTGCCGTCTGCCTGAGATGACATTTCATATATGATTTAAAAATAAAAGAAATAATAAAAAAGCAAAAAATTTAAAATATAAAAAATAAATAAGTAGCAAAAGATATGAAGACATATATTTATATAAAACAATGATATCAATTTAAACGTGATTTGAAACACAAAATATTAAACAATTTAATTAATTTGATTAATTGTTTATAAACATTTTTATCAATTTTAACGTGATTTGAAACACAAAATAATACACAATTCAGTTATGATTAGCTATTTTTAAAATATTATCAATTTTAACGTGATTTGAAACACAAAAGAAATAATATCAAATTTTGTATGATAAGCAACAAAGCAATAAATTGTTAGGTATACAATTTGGTTTAAACTGCAATAAGCGGGTAATCGGCTAGGTTTAATATGTGAAACTGTTACGGTAAGAAAGAGCATGTTGGCAATATTTAAAGAGGCTGCGCCAGCCCATTGCTCCATTTAAAATTTCAAAAAGCTTTTCCAAGGATATAAAACTTTCCCGAAAATGCAACCGACGAATTTCTTGTAGAATAGGACAAGCAGCAACGAAATGGTAAATATCTTCATTCACTCTTCCGTTACATAGATCACATAGCTGGGGCAAGTCTGGTCGATGAGGTACAAAGTTTAAATTTAAAATTTCAACTCTTGCTCTAAAAATAATACTTATAACCGAGGCTGAAAATTCATTACTAAAGTAAGAGACTTCCGCAGGCAGTTGGTGGTTTAAATGACTATAAATAGCTCTTGAAGTAGATGAAGATGCTCTGGAAAGATTATCCAGAAACATTTTGTGATCCACCTTAGCAATCACATCAGCAAACTGAGCCTGCCAATCGTTCACATTAGTTTCTGATAAGTTTAAACTTGTTTCGTAAGAGTAAGCTAGTTCGTTCCAGTCTTTAATGGGGAAGCATTCACTCGAAGTAATTTACTTAAAATGATTTTCTTTTATTTATTCTTTTGTTTACATCCCATAGGAATTTATTGTAATCGTACCGATTTGTCGAATTGAAAATTTTGTCGAAATAAAAGATTTTTAGAGAGATGTCTGTGCATGTGTGTTAACCCAAAATACATTTTATATTATACTAGCAGAGAAATAATCCAGATAAAGCGATGTTACGTTATAGATCGATCAAAAGATCACATTGCACCACGTGTTGTTGAAAAAGAAATTTCGAATTCCAAAGTAGCGCCATCTATGAGAAGTTCACGATAGATGGTCCGACATTGTCTGGTAAAAACTGATTTAAGGCGCCATTTGTTCGAGACTTATGAAACATACGATTAATATCAAACATCAACATTGACAATCAGTTTATTGTTAATTATAAATTTTTAAGACCATTAATCGAAATATAAACTTTCCTATATCTCAAGTTAGACCAAATTACACATAAAATGCCAACTTTCATCGAAATCGGTTGACTTGGTGAAGAGTTCACTGGGAACATACATATATGACACTGGATTTTTATATATTAAGATATTGTATTGTGATACTACACAAATATATTTTTGGAAAAGAATCCAATTAACGTTTTTTTTCTATAAATCAAAAAAAACTGAAAAAAAAAATATTTGTCACATCGAAAACTTTACAAACAAAAAATGATTTTATCTGCAAAATACTTTTGTGCAACGAAGAATAATGTTTTTAACATCTACTAAAATTTTGAGAAAAATCGAATTGGCAGTTTTTTTTAATAAAAATAGAAACCATTTAGAAAAATTGAATGACCGTATTTTTTAATAAAAATAGAACCTAAAACAAATATTACTCAAATTGGTAAAAATTGAATTTCGACTAAAATATCTTTCCAAAATTTGAGATTATGGCTTTCATCTAATATTATTGTATAAGAAATATTGTTTTCAATATTTGGTAAAAATCGAATAGACATTTTTTTTTACAAAAAATAAAAACCTAAAAAAAAATAGTTAATAAAAGTTGGTAAAAATTGATTTTCGACTCAAATATCTTTTCAAAACATTGAGATATTGGCTTTAAACTAATTTTATCTTCTTAAAAATATTGTTTTCAACATTCAATTAAATTTTGAGAAGATTTAAATTGATAGGTTTTTTTTACAAAAAATAAGAACTTGAGTAACGCTTGAGAACGCTTGAGTAATTTTCGACTCAAATATCCTTTCAAAAATTGGAGATTATGGTTTCAAACTAGTTTTGTTTTATAATAAATATTGTTTTCAACATTCGGTAAAATTTTGAGAAAAATCGAATTGACAGTTTTTTTTACAAAAAAAAGAAAACCTAAAAAAAAAAGCAATACTAAAACTTGCTAAAAATTTACTTTCGACTCAAATGGCTTTTCAAAGATTAAAAATATTGGCTTCAATTTATTTTTATCTCACAGAAAATATTGTTTTCGACATGCAGTATTTTTTTTATAAAAATTCAATAGTCGGTTTTTTCATACAAAAATAAAATCTACAAAAAATAGGACGCAAATTTGGTAAAACTTGATGTTCGGTTCTCGATATCTCGTGAACAATAAAAGATATTGACTTCAAATTAATTTCAGTCATCTAATTTCTATTTGTTTATATAAAAAATAAAAACTTTTAACAATTGCTACTAAAATTGGTTAAAATTGGTTTTAGACTAAAAATCTCGTTAACAAAAAAAGATTTTGAAAGAAAACTGTTTGCATATGACGCAAAATATTATTGGTAATTTTTGATTTTTTAGAATAATTCAACTGAAATTTTTTTTTAATAAAACACGAAAAATCATCCCTTGTTTTTATCAGTTCGCCTGTCTCAGAACTCTGAAATTATATGCTCTTTTTGTGTACCAATTTGTCTTAAAGTATATTTCATTTATCAAAAACCAAAATGCCATAAAAAAAGCCAATCAAAATTTCCCCAGCTTAAAACGTCACCCTATAAAAACCGTACATTTCAAAATTATTGAGATTTAAAGGTGTTGTTTAATAATTTAGCTTTTTTATGCATGTATATAATAATAATGTTCAAATATTTTGAGCTATCTCAATTCACATCTTAAGTTTAAACAAATTTTGTAAGGCCACATACCCTTTTTTACCCTTAAAAAGATTTCTTTCATCAAATTTCTCTAGCCTTTTTTCAATTTCCTCAGTTTAAGACAGCGAGTTTCGTTGATATTTTCTTAAGCATATTTGTGATTAAGTTGAGATTCTTTTAGGTAAATGTTATTTGCTTACCCTATTTTACAATAAAACCAACTTTCTCCAATAAATGTGTATTTAAAAAGAATCTTAACTTTTTAGAAAATGAAATGAAACCATTTCAATTTCTTTACCAACCATAAGATTAATGCACAGATACCATTTTCAAAAACGGCTACTGTGTCTCGTTTGCTTATCAAAAGAACTGAAATAATACAGCCTTAACTTTTTTACGAGGTCAAAAATATGTAGATGGTCTGCAAGGACTTACAGATAACTATACATACTGAATGTCCACAATATAACAAATCCTAGTCAACACATTCAAAAAACCATTAAGCCTCATTTAAGCATTGTATGTATACGTATATTGTGAACCATTTTCGTGATATTTATATAAATATTTTCTTATAATATAATTAGAATTAAAATAACCATTTATCTGCTCGGCCATGAGGCTACTACATTCCATTTCCACATGAAATCACCTCTCTCCCACTCGTTTGTCGTTTCCATTCCAGAGGTAAGATAGATAAGCATAAGCTTTTTTCTGCATTCTGCAAATAACGATACCCCAGAACCATTATCATCATATGCGGGACTAAAATATAAAAAAAAGAGAAGAAAAACAACAATAATGGATTCCAATAAAACTTTATCTTATTGTTACTCGCGACTGCCAAATGCACTTAAGCTCTATTACCATCGACTTAAAACCACATTCGACATGTTTCTCTCCATCTATATGTATGTATGTACTTTGCTCTTCCAAAGACATCTGTGCATGGTGTGTCTTGAGTCTTAGAGTGTTTAAGATATCTGAATCTTTTAAAGAAGTGCATAATATACAATTCCCGCATTATCGTCACAAATTATCGCACAGCTCTCGCTCTCTCTCTTAAAAAAAAAAAAAAAAAAAAACGAGAAACTCTCCACCAGCTGGAACCGCGATTTTTATAGCTACCATCGCATCGCATCGACATCATCTCCATCAGCTACCAGAAGTAAGTACTCGCGTATACTCTCTTTCTAAGCTACGCGTATCTAACAGTCTTAGTTATGTTTATATCCTTTTCCCATAACAATTTCTGTGCCACTTTAGTAATCGCGACTCTCTAAACTCTAACTGAGTATGTATCTTCGTATCTTTGAGGTTTGTTTTTGTGGGTTTTGCTGTGTACGAGTATAATATCTTTTATGAGAAGATAGTATGCTGCAGCGGAAAGTATATTCTACACAAAAATATTTGAATAGTTTCTTAGAAAGTGGTGACATTTTTATGCTGGGCTTGAAATTTGTCTCTGGATGGTATGATTCTCTCCATCAGCATCATTCCAGCCAGCCAACAAGGCAGCCACTCACACCTAAATGTGGTTATTAAATGGTTAAATGCGAAATATACTCTTGAGAAAAATATCTTCAGAAGTATCTTTATATCTTTCATTCCGCACTTCTACCTACATATATATACGGCTTTGCAAAAGACAAAATAAAGAACATATCCCAAGCCAGCAGATGTCAACTACTCGTACTCTATGCAACACTATGCAGGTCTAGAATAATGTCTACTGCTGTGCTTTTCTGATGCTGGATAGTGTGTTGAGTTTGAGTATCACTTTGTTTTGTGTGCCACAAAGCCTTAAATGACACTTTACTCAGATGTCGATGTTCTCATGTGCCACTTAGTTAAACAAATTTTTGCCAAGACTTTATAAAATGCAATAGAATAGAAACAGCAGCATCAAATAATGGCTGTATGTTTGTATGGTTGTAATTTTTTAGAACCCTTTTATCTTTAATAGAAATGTGAGTTGTGAGAGAGAGAATTTAGTTGTTTGTTGGCATTTTGATTCCTTGGTCTTTGGTGGTTGATGTTGATGATGGTTAAATTTAATATACTTCCTTCACTTCCACTATACACTTTACCCTTTCACTTTATATTATTGAGTGGTGCTGCTGCTGTGTGGTGACAAAAATATACGGGTTATAATAGTTGATTATATACATAGAAGAAGAACGATGACGACTTTATCATACATTTACTCGTAAGTCCATTAAATCATAAAAATTGAAATGTGCACTTTTTCTTAAGTTATACTTAGATAAATATTCGTTAAGTTGGGGGAAATAAAGAAAACAGAAAACCTCTTGCATTTCTGATTTATTTGAAAAGAAAACTTATATTTTGATAAATTTCAATTTAATGGATGAACAATATTTTATGAAACACGATATTTGTATGAAAATTGAAATGTATTATGTTTTCATTTAAACAGCTGCTGTATTTACATTCAAAGAGCTTATAGATTCTTTAATTCATAATAATTTTATTATTTACGTAATTATTGAATAGTAGACTATTTTTTTCAAAAAAATTACCGAATTTCAAGTACTGTGATAAACTATTCAACTTAAGAACTTTAAGAGTAAAGTAATTTCAAAATTCTAACAAGTATTATTCACTTTAAAAGTGTTTGGCACTCGGATATTACTTTACTTCAAATCATTTCAAGATCTTATATTGAAACAATGAAACTGATGACATAATGAGTTAGAACTCATCAAGTACGAAGGGGAAGATCAGATAAATGTAGAACCTGACTATAATTATCTTGGCCCTATTGTTAACAATAATCCAGTCACTGTTCGGACAAGCTTTTTATGGATTTGTTAGAAAAATTACATTTCAAGCTCAATTTCTATCTTAATTTAGAATTTTAAGTTTATCTTTAATTTTGGAATCAAATTCTTTGCCTAATGACATGACTAGTGCATTCGACCTGCTTTTTTCCTGAAGTTGCTGAGAGTTAACAATGATGTTTTATTTAAAACAAAAATAGTTTTAACTTTGAATAACAATTTTGAGAATAAATAAGAAAGAAAAGTTTAATAATCTTCTAAGAAAATATCGATTTTTTACAAAAGAAATTCAAGAATAATTATAATGAGACTGATAAAACTAATTTTTAGGCGGTAGGTACACTGAAATAAATTGTGAAATGCTTGTACTTTTTTCAAGATCCGTTTTATAATGAAACAATTTTGCTTAATAAATAAATAAAAAGTTAGAAATATTTTAGTGTGTTACTAATTATAATTTCAGTAATTTTAAATGATTGTTCGTATCACTTAAAACGTATTTCACTTTTAGTAAATGCATAGGTATGACTTTTTAATTCTTTTTGTAAAAGGCAGTACGAACAGAAAGCTAAAAAGAAAGCTATTACATTCGTACGTCCGTACGTCCGTATGACCGTACGTTCGCGACGTTTTTTTCGTCGGCCATAGCTCAAGAACCAGAAGAGATATCGACTTCAAATAAATTTTGTTATACAGATAATAAGACAGAAAGATGCAGAAAGGGCTCTTAAGCAAATTGCGTGGGTGTTTTTTTTACCATAGCAGTTTAAAAAAAAGGTGCAAATTTTGTTTAACCCTAAATATCTCATGAACTAATGACGCTAGAGACTTGAATTAAATTTTGTATTATATATTGTAACGTGATACAAAAGCAGTGTATTTTTGGAAAAAAATCCAATTAACGGTGTTTTTATAAATCAAAAAAACTGAAAAAAAAAAATTTGTCACCTCGAAAATTTTACGACTAAAATATGATTTCATATCCAAAACAATTTTGTGCAACGAAAAATAATGTTTTTGATATCTGAAAAAATTTTGAGAAAAATCTAATTGACAGTTTTTTTTATAAAAAAATAAAAACCTAAAAAAACATTACTCAAAGTTGGTAAAAATTGAATTTCGACTCAAATATCTTTTCAAGAACTTGAGATTAAGGCTTCAAACTTATTTTATCTTATAAGAAATATTGTTTTCAACATTCTCAAAAATGTTGAGAAAAATCGAATTGACAGTTTTTTACAAAAAATAAAAACCCAAGAAAAAAATTTTTTAAGTTGCTAAAAATTGATTTTCGACTCAAATATCTTTTCAAAACTTTGAGATATTGGCCTTAAACTTCAATCTTTCTTATCTTATCTTTCAAAAAATATTGTTGTCAAGATTCAGTAAAATTTTGAAAAAAATCGAATTGACACTTTTTTTACAAAAAATTAAAAACCGAAAAAAAATTTAACAAAAAATTGTTTAAAATTGATTTTTGACTCAAATATCTTTTCAAAAATTTAAGATAATGGCTTCGAACAAATTTTATGTTTTAAGAAATATTGTTTTCAACGTTCTATAAAATTTTGAGAAAAATCGAATTGACAGTTTTTTTTACAAAAAATAAAAACCTAAAAAAAAATTAATAAAAGTTGGTAAAAATTGATTTTCGACTCAAATATCTTTTCAAAAACTTGAGATAAGGGCTTCTAACTAATTGTATCTTATGAGAAATATTGTTTTCAACATTACGACAAATTTTGAGAAAAATCGAATTGACAGTTTTTTTTACAAAAAATAAAAATCTAAAAAAAAAAACAATACTAAAACTTGGTAAAAATTTACTTTCGACTCAAATAGCTTTTCAAAAATTAAAAATATTGGCTTCAAACTTATTTTATTTCACAGAAAATATTGTTTTCGATATTCAGTAATTTTTTATAAAAATCCAACAGTCCGTTTTTCATAAAAAAATAAAATCTACAAAAAATAGTACCTACGCAAATTTGGTAAAAATTGATACATATAGACAAACTTTTAAGCAAGACAAATCGACAGACGGGATGGAAAGTTATCAGTGTGGGTTGCATTCCAGCCTCTTTTTACGTTTCCATAAATATTTTGTTTGGTCGCAATTATCTAGCCTCATTAAAATTTGGTTTGATAATAATTGAACAAGAAGCAAAAAGGATCGTGTTCTAGTTAAAAAAAAAAACTAAAATTTAAAGTCCATCATAATTTTAAGATTTAAAATTATATAATAAAAACTACAAAATGTACGTAATGCCCAAAAGATAGGTGTTAACTCCTTAGGCTTTAAATATTTCGATAAAGTTGGTTTAGGTATTTGTGAGAAAAAGAAAATAAAAATCATACGAAGGAAAAAGGGAGAACGAAAACGGTTCTTATTTTGCAATTTGGCCAAGAAAAATTTTTATTTGCTAAAAAATACTATACCTTCACAAAACCCTCCGTCACATAAAGTTAAAAATAGTATTTCTCCTATATGTATATGTACATAAAGTGGGTATAAGGATACAATATATGTACATATGTATATTTGTTGATTTTCCCTTGAATGGTGTCTATTTATAAATGTGGTTGATGGTTATCTAAAAAACCTCATATTCTCTTCAAACTTCTTATAAAATATGAGAATATAACCCACATCCATTCCCACATGATAAATCATTTTTTTGAAAAAAAAATTATAATAATCAAAAAATTATAAAAAGAAAATCTTAAATTGCTTAAAAAAAAAAAAAACAGAAAAACCTTTTTTCCAACTAGGCAAGCATAAATCCTTATCATCTTGATCATGTATATTTAGTCTGGGTATCTAAACAAAATTCTGAAATACCTACTTATCCAACATCTGGCTTGCATTTATGTACAAGTATGATGTTGATGATGATGAATATGTTTTTATTTGTTTTTCTTTAAGGTAAGTAGCTACTTTTCCTATTTTATTTTTCAACACACTATACATAGTTACGTATAAAAGGTATTTTCACTTATATATGCAAAGAATATTATACATCAACACGAATACAATGACATTAACAAAAACAAAAACAAAAAACAAAATAGCTAAATAAAAAAGAAGAAGATGAAGAAAATTCCTGATATTATCGCTCCAACTATGTCAAGTAGTTTTCCGCTTGGTTCTTTATCGTCGTCATATACGTTTGTACGTACCGTACATACGTACCTACCTACCTTACCTTTCATAGTCCTTGTTTTTGTTGTTGTTGTCGTTGTCTTTGTCGTTTATGTTTCGCTTCATTTTCTACTAGGTATACCTATTTTGTCAATAATTTTCTACTTCAAACTTATATCTTCTATGGAACACTTGTGCAAACACATTGGTTTCGACACATAGTCAGACGACGACAACACACCACACCACACAAACTATATAATAGGTACACACAACACAATGTTTGAACAAGGACTTCTGATGATAAACAACAACAACAACAAAAATATCTAAAAGAGGAAACAACATAACTAAATTGCTACACCCTGCCTGTGCCATAATACTTATATCTGCATGCGGGCTTCGGGGATGACGATGACTATGACTATAGGTGAATGTGTTTAAGGAGGGATGATGGGGTTTTGGGCGGTATTATTCGAGCACAATCATCAACATCGCATCACATCGCATCGCATCTATAGTTAGAATAAAAGAGGTTTTCCGGCTGCTGTTTTCCCCTGCACTCATCTGTGCCACTAAACGGGGGTGAATAAATAATCCCGGCCAACACAAAAGCCAGCTCTAAGGAGATAGTAACTGTATTTAGATACACCACACTCACTAGTGGTGGAGGTGGTATGGTGGTGCCATCTACCGGCAATGGCTTGGCCAGGCCATCAGTGGTTTGGTGGCAAATTGTGTAGCACTTTTCCACATTTCCACCCCCAAGGGAGATATGTGTATAGACTATAGCGTACAGCAGTGTTGTCGAGTCAAAGTGCATTGAAATTTTCCCTGGAAAACTAAAACACTGAGACTCAAAAAACAAAAAGAAGTTAGGAGGTGGCTGGCTTTGGCATAGTCAAGTGAGAAGGAGATGGATGATAGTGGTGAGGATGATGATGGAATAAAAGGTGAAGTGGACCAGGCAAACAGAGAAACACTAGTTTCTATATCTTTTCCTAGACATCAAATTCATAGAAAAAATCGTCTCCTGAGCCGGGTCGTGCCCCTGCTTCCTTTTGTATCTACTATCTTAGAGTTTTTAAGGAAAGGACGTTTTGTTGGTTCTTGCATTTATCGCCTTTTATCGTTGAATAGTTCGGTGTTAGGTCGTTCTATAGTTCAGTATACATTGTACGAGTACGTACATGTATTTAACTTTCCTTTACTTTCTTTTGTTTATCTTCTTCTTATTTTTCTTCTTCGAGGAAAAGTCTAAGACACAGATAGACAGAACCAAGGAGAGAGAGAGTTAAGAAGTCTCTAAATAATGCACGCTGTTCATATGAGTTAGGGATGCGCCACTAAGGAGTTGTATAACATGTACAGATACAGCGTATATCCATTATCATGATGTGTGGTAGAACAAGTACATATATCTATTCTCTGTATACCTACCCTGCCACCTCCGACGACCGCCTCCACATCTATCTTAACCATGAAAGAGGAAAATGAAAAAAAAAAAAAAATAACAAAAATTGTGGAAAAAAGATACAAAAATATCTGGTGACACATTGCCTCCTAGGAAGTGTCAGGTTTAAAAATTCACACTGAAACCATCCGAGGGGAGTTGTTAAAACGGTGTTTTCTTTTTTGTCTTCTCTTTTTACCTCAATTTCCATTGCTTTCTATATTTTTCGTCTTTACTCTGCAAAAAGTAAAAAGAGAAAAGAGTTTGAAAAAATGTTTATTTTTTTTTTATAAGAATATACACAACCATATTTGAGGCTAAAGGATGAACTTTTACTGCCGATGATGGTTTAAACTGAAGTTATTCAAATTTGTTGTGAAATTGTGAAACCGTGCGATACTGGGTATAATATATAAGGTATCTATACTTTCTTTCCTTACTTGGAAACCTTGATGTTAAGTTATTTTTAATTTATGACTATGACTTCTTCTGCAATTTTTGTATAACCTAGGTACATTGTACATCTACTTTAAAAGTTCTTTTCTTTTTTGTAATTTGATATATTTTTTGGAAAAAAATCATCAGGGATAACAGGGAATACTTTTTTATTTTTATTTTTTTAGATGATAAAATTTAAGCAATATAAAATATGTTACCGCAT
Source organism: Eupeodes latifasciatus (assembly GCA_920104205.1). NCBI lineage: Eukaryota > Metazoa > Arthropoda > Insecta > Diptera > Syrphidae > Eupeodes > Eupeodes latifasciatus. The sequence continues at coordinate 68,990,455 of OV049924.1, read as the reverse complement.
TTATTATAGACCATCGATCATCCGGATGTGTCAAATAATTGTGTATTATTGAAAGGTGATTATCTATATTTTGTGTGCCGATTATTACTTTTTATGGTGAATTTCACTAATTATTCTATTAGTAAATTAACTCAATTATTTGTTAACATATTTATTTTGAAGATTTTGCTTAATTATTTATTTCAATCACTTCAATACTAATTATCTGACTGCCTTAATCCCTCCTGAATACAAAAAGAAACTTCTTTTCGTAGTTGTTCACTTTGGTACAATACAGGGTTTTTCAACAGGAGGCTACAAAAGTAGAGCGACAGGGACAGCAAACGACGCAATTTTTCTTACCGCTCTTTTGACATTTCTCTTCAGTAAGGTTTGCCATTTCATTATGAAAAGATTTTCGAGCCAACAACGATTCGAAATTATTAAAATTTACTACCGAAATTCGGAGTCAGCGGCCTCAACATTCAGAGCGCTCCGTCCTATTTATGGTCATCTTAATCGTCCTAGCAGATCAAAAATTGAGCGTCTAGTGGAAAAATTTGAATCCACAGGCACAGTACAAAATTTTCAAGTGCCAGTGAGACCAAGAAGTGCCCGTAGTATCGAGAATATTGCTGCCACTGAGGCTTTAGTTCCAGTCTGCAGAAAGCCCAAATGTGCCTCTCTCAAGTCGTTCTCAAGCGTTGGGCATCTCTATGACGTCGTCGTTGCGGCGAATTTTGCGGAAAAGATCTTGACCTACATCCTTACAAGCTTAAATTGACGCAAGAATTGAAGCCGCTTGACCACCAGAAGCGTCGTCGGATGTTCGTGAATTGAGCTGAGAAACAACTTGAAAATGATTCGGATTTTCATCGAAAAATGATCTTTACGGATAAGGCTCATTTCTGGCTGAATGGCTTCGTCAATAAACAAAATATGCGGTATTGGTCAGGTAGCAATCCACACGTACTCCATTATTCATCATTGCATCCCGAAAAAATTACGGTTTGGTGTGGTTTATGGGCCGGCGACGTCATTGGGCCGTATTTCTTCCGTGATTATCAAGACCGGCACGTTACTGTGAATGGGGATCGCTACCGTTCAATGATAACCGAATATTTTTGGCCCCAATTGGATGACATGGACTAACGCCGCGCCGCCGGCCGCCCGAAAGCCACACAGCGAATGTCACAATCAATTTATTGGAAACCAAGTTTGAAGAACGTGTTATCTTACGAAATGGTCCAGTCGCTTGGCCGCCTCGTCCTCGGTCGTGCGATTTGACGCTGTTAGACTATTTCCTGTGGACTTCTGCAAGCGTGCTCGTGGTGGCAATGCAAAAGAAATCGAGTTCCATACATAATGGCATCGAACGTACTTTCACAGGAATGAAGAATTTCATTGATATTTAAAACCGTTTTTGTTTTATTAAAAAAAAAAATTTTAGCGCTCTTATTGAAAAACCCGATAGATGGTAGGTTAAATACAAGTTCCTTTTTAAAATGAACATACATTAATTATTCCTATGTTTTATGCCTTTATTAGCACACATTTTTCAATAAAACCTGTTTTCTAAAGCCTTCTTTACGGTATCGGCCTGTAATGCCACAAATTGCTTATATGGCATAATCCTTCAGTGCTTTAGGGTTCTGGGTTTTTGGCATAACATTGATTCTTCAAGGTTTCCCACGAAAACTGCTCATAGGTGTGAAATCGTACTTCTGTATCTTTTAATTGCGATCGCAATCCACTGATAACTTGATTACGAAATTTGGGAGTAAGTTTTGTTGAGCAAAAGATCGACAGTAGCAAGGCTGTGAGGCAATTTGCATCATTGTACATGAACCAGGGGTCATTGAAATCCATGTCTGAAATTATACGAAACCTTCCCATCCTAAGTTAGGTTTAGGTAAATGGTGTCGTCATCGTCACACTTAGATCCATGTAGATCCATTAGTGATACCCGAGGTATTTATCTTCCCTAAAAATAAAAAATATAAAAACCTATGATATGTCTATGGATTCTCTTGTTCTAGACATTTAGAGGTTTTTATAAAACCTAATAGGCAGTTTACTAAAATTCCTACCTGTTCTTTAAGGTTACTGAAGAAGTGTGTGCCTTAGAGTTTGTTTCTAGTGTGGAATGGCTCTACTCTTAATCAACAGTTTTCTAAATTTGGGCCATAATTTCCTGGCTGTAGCACAGATTTCGTACATATCTTGTTACCAATGATTTGCTTAAGTTAACAGGATGGAGTTTATATGTGAATCTATATGGGATTGGTACTGAGTTGTAGCTGTCCTCTTCAGCTCATCAGCTCTCTCGTTTCCAGGCACATAAATAAAAACCGTTAGTTCTTGGCGACAGTGATTTACAAGCTTCGATTTGATTACTATGGCAGAAACCGATTTTATTACCGGTTGGCTATCAATGAAAATGGTTATATCAGCTCGTGATAACGCCATAATTGAGACCTGTTTTACAGCGTTTGTCACTGCCAATACCTCGACTTGGAAGACACTGCTTTGATCGGGGAGCCTGAAAGAGTAAGGAAGAGTTAGTATATAGGGATATTGTGTGAGACATTGTTCACCTATATTTGGTCCTCAAGGGAAGATAGCATTAAAGGCTTTATTGAAATTCAGTCATGGAGTCTCTAGTACCTAGTGCTAGCCTCATCTCCTAAGTTGAGTTTAAAAAAGAGTTAAGTAAGAAACTTTTCTTTTCCTCTTTTAGGTTGACGTTCTTGTTAGTTAGATTCCAAAATGTTAGATCTGTAAGTAGATAAGAAAAGAGAAAGTATTCACGCAAAATAGTGGTTTGTCACTGACGACTTGAGACCGAGAGCCATATTGAATTTATTAAATTCCACTATCATATAGGTTTTTCCTTCTTACTAGTTTGTGTCATCCATTTGACCAATTCTGTACAGACAAGGATGCAAACGTAAGTCCCGACACCACGACAAGGTAGTGACCCGTTGAGGAGGTTCACATCCGAACTTTCGAATTTTTTCAATATTTCGAATGCTTCCAATAGTTCCACCACTTTACAATTCGCACCACCAACTGTCATGCTCTATGTATGCACTCGTACGGTGGCTTCTCAACAGTACGTCCGTACGTGTGTACGTTCGCGACGTTTTTTTCGTCCTCCATAGCTTAAGAACCAGAAGAGATATCGACTTCAAATAAATTTTGTTATACAGATAATAAGGCAGAAAGATGCAGAAAGGGCTCTCAAGAAAATTTCGTGGGTGGTTTTTTTACCAAAGCAGTTTAAAAAAAAGGTGAAAATTTGTATTAACCCTAAATATCTCATGAACCAATGACGCTATAGACTTGAATTAAATTTTATATTATATACTGTAACGTGATACAAAATAAGTATATTTTTGGAAAAAAAATCCAATTAACCGTTTTTTTATAAATCAAAAAAACTGAAAAAAAATTTGTCACCTCGAAAATCTTACGACTAAAATATAATTTCATCTCCAAAACAATTTTGTGCAACGAAAAATTATGTTTTTGACATCGGATAAAATTTTGAAAAAAATCGAATTGACAGTTTTTTTTATAAAAAATAAAAACCTAAAAAAAACAATACTAAAACTTGGTACTTGGTAACTTTCGACTCAAATAGCTTTTCAAAAATTAAAAATATTGGCTTCAAACTTATTTAATTTCACAGAAAATATTGCTTTCGATATTCAGTAATTTTTTTATAAAAAATCCAACAGTCTGTTTTTTTTTTCATAAAAAAATAAAATCTACAAAAAATATTACGCAAATGTGGTAAAAATTGATACATATAAGACAAACTTTTAAGCAAGACAAATCGACAGACGGGATGGGAAGTTATCAGTGTGGGTCGCATCCCAGCCTCTTTTTTAATTTTTGATCTATGTTTTTTCATTGTGTATAAAACCAAAATATTGAAAGAAAAATTATCGAGGTAACTACGCTTTCGTGAAGAAAACCTGGTGAAATCCACCCTGAGTGTTAAATTCCTATTGATATTGGAATTCTAAAGATAGAAAAAAGACAGAAACCCCAAAGTACCAGGGGTAGCTGTAAACAAAAATAAAAGTAGTTACATTGATGATGTTTTTTTTTCTTTTATTGACACTTGTCGAACACAAAAATGGGCGTACAAAATTGATATACGAGTATAGAGAGGGTGTGAGGATTTACAATAAAGATTATAAGACAACATTACGTGGGAATAATGGTATAGATACTTATGTAACTTAAAATCTATCTTTCACTGTAAAAGATAGATTGCTGAATTACATTTTTTTTTTGTCAGGGGGTTGATGGATTTATACCTACGTAAATTTATATATTTTAACTTTTATAAAAAGACCCCGAGCATGTGAGATGGTGTATATTTTTATCACTAGAAAAATACTACCTCTTCTTTTTGAAGGGTTAAATTTTTTGGTAAGAGAATAGACAGACAAATAAAGGATTTCAAACTCATACAAGCACAAAACACTAAAAAATAGGTAGACACAGAAGTATAGAAGGAAAATAAGAACTTTGTTGATTTTTAATTAAAATGTTAAATTAATCTTTGAATAAAATCAACTTTAGGCTTCATTGTTTATAAGAACAAAGTATGTTGGTATAAGTTTATAGAGAAAGAATTTAAGTTTAAAGAAGGCAGTTTGAAAGCTGTCAAAACAATGAAAGGTGATAGATGAAGTAGGGTTTTCTTGGTGGTTTTTGTGGGTGAGACCCGGTCCAGCACAGCCCGGCCCGGCCATGTTGTTGGTGTGTGATTTGTGGTTTACAAAAGGGACAGAGAGAGAGAGAGAGAGAGAGGAAAAGGGTGAGCAATCAATTCTTTTGTTTCTTGTTTGAAATACATAAATTACAATAAGATGGATAATGGGATTTTGAGATGCAATCACTTTGATAAAAGAGTCTTAGCAGAATCAATATAAAATTAGATTTTATTGTTCTTATTATTTTTTTTCAAAGATTCTTACATCAATAGATACAATTTATTTATTTATAAATTTGCTGACATCACTTTTCTTCTTTTGAGAGAAACATTTTAACTCTATTTTACTTAGAATTTGAAAGTTAAAAGAGATACGAACCCATATATGTATGTACGTACCAGTAGCATAATATTCAAAAGAAACCTGATGAAGCTTAAGGACTTACATAAAATATTTCCATTTAGGTACGCAGATATAGGATGTGTACCATTCCTGGATGCCAATTATTCATGCTCCATCCATCATTCAACATTCAAAGTCATACCAATGCCACATTCGATTGCAATTACAAAATGCACCCATTAAAAGCTTCCGATTGGAACTGCAACTGCAGACTCCATCAGGTTCCAGGCCTGCAGTAATGCATCAGTAGCAGGACCGATATTTTAGGGGTTGATTGTAATGGTTTACCTGAGTTGAGGGAGTCGTCACGTTTCATACTGGCTTGCTTATACACGAGCATGGTAGCATGTAGGTCTAGGTATATAGGTTCTATAGGGTTATTGATATAGTTCATAGTATATGCCTGAAATGGAAATCAATTTATTGCAAATGCCATGAGGGCCTCATATTCCAGACAAAGGGCACAACAATGAACGATTTATCCATGCGGGAGTTTATAACGGACTATGAATGTAATTGGGGGCTATGATGACGATATGGGTGATGTAAAAGGAAGGGTTTGTTATGGCATAAACGGTTGGCTGAGTCGCAAACAGGGTATGAGAGAGAACCGCACAGAACAAATATTGATACCTATTAATCATGAAGCGCCATCGGCGAATGTGGAATATTTTGTAAGTGAAAGGATATGAAATGCCATGTAGATTGCCGACACGATCAACGAAAGACAAACTCAATGCTTACCTCTATACATATACAATATACAGATATAGATAGAAATAATACACATAAACAAACAATAGGTATGTCGATATTTTCGACTGTGAAAATTTATACAATATAATGAATATTTAGAGTTTTCAATTATTTCACACAAGCCCTATGGGAATTAATGAACACATCGCGGTACTTTATTATTATTTACTCATATACATAAAGCCATTTCTACCTATAGATATGTATAAGCTGCCAAAATGAGGCCGGATATTCACTTCGTATTTATTCATTCCACCGCGGTGTATCTTTTCTATATATAAAATCCATGCCTTCGAGGAGATGAAAGTAAAACAATGAATTTCAATTTTAAAACGAAATTTGTATACCTATAATCATGTATGCATGTACATACATATAGGTAGACGTAGTCAAGCTATGGGCTATAGAGGTATTGTTGTAGGTAAGGACAATTTTTTGGCAAGCTTCGTATCAACGCTTTTTCCCGTTATATGGCTATACGATATAATAATTTATTTATGGAAGTCCTTTATTTTTAGTTAAATATTAATCGATATTATCTCCCGAGGGGGAAAAGATATTATCATAAAAAATAATATTTTCAGTGGGTGCTTGAGGGAAAAATAGATTTTTTGGTACATACATATACCGATAGGTCTATGAGCTTTGTTGGAAAAGATGCTTTTAGGTACCTATTATATGCCTACATCAAAATACTTCGTTAAAAAAAATATACATAAGATCCTAAGTAAAACATTTAGTTCTTGTTTGAAATTTTCCTTAATTTGTAATCTTCAGGTATAAGTTTAAGCTTCAAGGTTAAGACATTCACATAAAATAACATCATTTTAATCAGATTAAAGATACAAATTGAAAATGAACTAAAAAAGAAAGAATTATTATTATTATTCTCATATTATTCTAATTTATAGGCAAAGAGAGGCGCTTTGTCATCTATACTTTGTTAAACAGCAAATGCTAGAGAGTTTTTTTTTTCCTTCTATCATTCTATGCCATCAATGATGGACACTAAGCGGGGTACCTTTAAAACATTCAAGCTCTACAAGCTTTTATCCAAGGAAGAATTAATAAGTGTACGATGATGGGCAAGATAACAGAACACCATCAGACCATTTTGTCATATCTGCTTATTTTACAGTTAAAGAAAAAACCCCTACGAGAACCGTATGATAATATGAGAAAGACAACTCGGAAGTTTTCAGTTCTTCAGGAACTTTAACTGGTCACTATGCTTCCTTGATAGTGACGTGGATTTTAGCGCAGATATGGTTACAAACTTAATTCTTTGTGGAATGATACATTTTATCCCGAATCGGGTAAAATCTATCAAACCTATAAAGAAAACTCATGGTTTGATTCGAGCTGTAAAAAGGTAATTAGAATCAAAGATGCAAGTTTCCGGATTTATAAAGCCAACCCCACCCCCACTTAGGAAAACCGGAATAAGTTCAAACAAGCTAGAAAAACTTGTAACGGACATATTCAAAACATTAAATTTTTGTTTGACCAGAAATTAGCGCAACGAAATACTAAAATGTCCCAAAGGTAGTCAAAATGTCTGGTCATTTGTAAAAAATGTACGCAACACTACGTCATCGTCAGTTTCTACGCTCGTTTCCAATGAAACTCTGTAAATTCGATTGATAAAACGGATTCGCTTGCAGCACAGTTTGCTGACATGACTCCGGCTGCACTTGAAAGCTTAAACGATTCTATGCGACGAATCTTCTTTCGCACTCTCTCAGTTGCTAGAGAACTTTAAGATCTTGACATTCACAAATCCGTTGCCCCTTATAGTATCCCCACTATTATTCTGAAAGGTTTTCTTCAACGCTGTCAAAACCACTGCGTAAGCTTTTCTATCTGTCCTATTCTACAGGTCTCTTTCCTATCGGATGGAAAAAGACGAATCTTCCTCCCTCTATAACTATCGGCTAATTGCACTTCCGTCCCTTCTTTCCAACGTCATGGAAAAGCTGATTAATTTTCAGCTTAAGAAATATCTTGAAGAACGAAAGATTCTTAATGACCGGCAGAATGGCTTTCGTAGCAATAGGTCCACTGGTGATCTCATGGTTTATCTCCCCGAACAGTGGAACAAATCTTTGCATCGTTTTGGAGAATGTAAGAATATTGCACTTGATATTTCAAAGGCATTTGATAGAGTTTGGCATTAAGCTCTCTTATCGAAAATGCGTGCTTTTAGTATTGATGAATCTCTTCTTTGTTGGGTTAGAAATTACCTTTCGGACCGTTAAATTCAACTAGTATTGGACGGGTTCAAATCTGATATCCACAAAATAATCGCTGGTGTGCCCCAGGGCTCCGTTTTGTCTCCAACGCTCTTCCTTATTTAATAAATAAATGATATTTTGTGTAAAACTTCTAACCCACTAAATTGTTTCGCTGATAACAGTATTCTCAGCTTTTTCTATTCGTTTTTAGATTCTTATCCTTGTCCTCCGGATATGGACTGTCAACGGCATCGTATGATAAGCTTATAAAATTCTGATCTTGCTCTTGCCAGCATTGTCTAATTGGGGAATAAAAAATCGTGTAGAATTTAATGCTTCGAAAACTCAATGCTGTCTACTGACTCAAAAGCGTGACCGTCCCCCAATACCACTTTCCATGAGTGGTTCTTGCATCGAGGAGACTGAACAAATATCAGTCCTAGGTATGTGCATCAGGAACCACTTGTTGTGGAGTGATCACATATTTGACATAGCCAAAATTCTGCTAAGTGTTTAGGTTTTCTCCGACGATGCAAGAAGTTTTGTACCCCTTCCGATCTGGTTTATAATTTACAAAGCTTTTATTCCTCCAAAACTCGAGTATAACTCTCATATTTGGGCTTTACCCCTTCTGATATGGCTATAATTTACAAAGCTTTTATTCGTCCTAAACTCGAGTATAATACTCATATTTTGGCTGGTGTCCCAATAACGTACTTGAGTCTCCTGGATAGAATTATAAAAAGAGCTCAAAAAATGATAGGAGATTGTACTCTCACCGAGACATTTGCTTCTCTTAAACACCGCCGCAAGGTCTCATACCTATCATTGTTTCATCGTGATTTTTATAAACAATGCTCTAGTGAAATAGCCATTTGCATCCCCCCCCTTCAACAATTCACCCGTAATAACCGTATTGCTAGAAATACCCATCATTTAACCCTTGAGCCCAATTTCCGACGTCCTGCTATGTACGGGGATTCATTCTTTAGCCGCACTACACGAATGTGGAATGCTTAACCAGGCTAAATATTTCCCACTCATTACAATGTGCAGACATTCAAAAACGTAATTGCACACACTGTGTCTTATCGACAATTTTTTGAAGAATGTACAAAACGTTCACGTTTTTGTAAGTTTTGTTGGTCTCCTCCATCCCTGACAATGTTATTCTTATACAGGAATGGTTGAGAGTTGTAAGTCACGAGGCTCTAGTTCTCAACGGACTGTTGCGCTACCTAATTTATTTTTATAAGTTAAGAACATAAATCGTCATGATTTAACGAAGTGTTACAATTATACTCTTAACTTATTAAAACTTGCAAAATTTGCAAAATCTTCTTGTTGCGTTTTCTTAGTGATAAAAATATACAGACATAGATATATTTATCTTTCATAAAACGCGTTCCGATTAAAAGTTTTCCTGTCTCTAAATACAACCATTTGATAAATATTCCTTAATATATTTTTAACATATCACATTATTTATATAAAGTTACGATAAGATCTAATAGACTAATAAAATTTCTAGTCTTACAAAATATCTAATCCATATCAGGAACGCCTTAAAATAAGTTAAATTGTCACTAATAAACTTACCTACAGCCACACTTCTTGTTTGATTTCTTGTTCCACTTATATGCTTGCCTCCTGATCAATAAAATAAAATGTTTGTCTTATATCCTTCCTTCTAAAAAGAGTTTTTCCCCTTCTTCTTGAAAGAAGTCGAAGTCTTTATAAATCCCAATAAATTTGTTCTTAATTGAGTCATTGGAGCCATATAATCGCGATTATAATAATAAATTGTACCTACCCAGAGTGCGAATTCCCGTAATCATAACTTCTAAATCTTTATTTCCTCAACGCCACAACCACTTCCAAACGATACAATCATCTGACCTGTAAGCTGGTTTGCATTTGTATGTATACGAGTATGTAAGGTATGTAGGTAGGTGTCAATAATTATTGCCAAAAGCTGGACTAACCAAGCCGAGAAAAGATTTCTCTATTTAGCCCGAGCAAGAGCAACAACAATCCAATTCCCGTAACCAGACATCGTTATAATGAAACCACTTAACTGAGGCTAAACAATTCCATTTGGTGGTGAAGCAAATGGCAGGCAGTCGGTCGCTCGGACAGGCGCAGGAGGCGGCTCCACAGGACCAAAGAATGAAATTATAGTTTCGTAAGCATCGTCACATTTGTTATTAGGACCAAATTCGAATCGGATTATATACAGTCACACAGAGTTTAAAATCACAGAAACGCATAATGTAAAACGCGTGTGTCCAATTTCCATCCAGTATCCAGATGCACCAGTGTGTCCAGAGATACATAGGTGCTGCAGCAACACCTCCAAAGTGCCCATAGATTACGATAATTGTTCGGTTCCTGAGCACGGCGGCGTTAAAGTTTCAAATCGAACCCACACGTGAATCCCAATCCGGCTGATGCGGAGATGGTTTGGCTGGCTATAGTGGGATGATGGGGGGGGATTGGGAATGGCTGATGGGATGTGTGCCCAAATATCGATTCCCCAGTTTGTATACCTATAAATACTTTGCAATATCTCTACTCTCTCGGGTCTCCAGGTCTGTTGATAGGAATTGGAATCCATGATGCCATGCTCCAGCAGCGACGCCACCAGCAGCGCTACTCGCATCCACAAAATCGAGAACTAAAGCTTTTTATTTTGGTCATGAATGTCGAACTTGTATATTGCAGTTTTGCAGACAGTTTTATGATTCCAAAATATATCGTGGCAGCAGCAGAATCCAGCGGAATAGCATTTTACGCGGTACAGTGCGGTGGTTCATTTGCGGATCGCTAACTGTCTCCTCAGGGTTGCCATTGCAATAAAGTTATGGAAATTATTTTGTAAATACATTTGAAGGTGTGTGCATCTGTGCATATCTGCATGTGCATATGTTTACACTCATATCCATGAGGGAGTTCAGATTGATACCAGAGGGAGGGTTGGAGGGGGTTGGGCTAATGGCGTTTATGAATCATTTGTTCGTCGATTTGTTTGAATTTCAGAACGTTTGCTGCTGACGATGATGATGATGATGATGATGATGACGACGACGATGATGCTGCTTCTGATGATGAAGGTTTCTGATTTGAGAGTTGCAGGTTAGATATCGCTCGCTGTAAGTTAAGTAGGTATGGTGGGTGGGTGGAATTTATTAGTTGGTTGAATTTGAATCTTTTGAATTTGTTTAACGCCATATTTTCAACATTATTTACGGGTCTATTAAAATTCCTGATACCCATTTTCTCTCTATACATACATAGATAGGTACTATGTATCAAAACGGGAGAGGGTATTCGTATAATAACCATAAATATATTTTTGGAGCTTACTTTATGATTGCTTTTAACAGCTTTTAGTGTTGTTTGGTGTTGTTGTTGTTGTTGTTGTTTTTGTATACATCACACAAAAAGGGAACTTGATATTTTGTTTGTTTATCTTTTAACATCGTGCACAACATAGCCAATTAACGAATCGCGGATTCGTATATCAAAAAAAAGCGAACGCCAACCCCTGAGGGGTTGGCCCAACGGTTCGACTTACTGTTTTATAATTGAAAGACTTTATTTTTCTACGTTATAAATCTTTATTGTTACCGCACTAGTCTAATCCTAAAATAGAACTAACTTACTTATAATTAATTCCCTAACATTACACCTAACGGCGTGCACCGTTGATTTGCTTCGTCAGCAGCCTTGATGGTATTCGTGCATTCACCTCAATGCACCGTAATATGATACCCACCAATCGTGGGAACTTATATTTTAATGCCGTTATGCTGATCTGGCAAATCATGGTCGCGCGTGTTGGCGCGAGGTGTTAACTCCTCCCCCTTCGAAAATCTACGTCCCGTAGATCAATATTTTAAGATGAGATACTAGGGGTAGGCATCACCGGTGGTGGTAGTATTTGAATCTTCGGTAAGTCAATCTTCCTGTGCAGCTTACGCCATATTATCAATACAACGATTATCAATATCAGGAGGATCGTCGCATCCGTAGTAGTATAGGTGTTTAGCCGGTATGATAGGCCACTCAGGATCTTGATGTTCTTCATGCTCATGTCGTGAAGGTATTCTATGTCGACTTTGTTTTCCATCATCGAGGTGTTGGTTAACACCGGTGGAAGCGCTTGAAGTGAAGTTGTCGTTAGGCTAACAAATGTTCTGTTATTTAGTCGAATTGATTCATTGTAGAGCTGGATCAGATATGTACCGGAGAGGTCCTTTGGTATGTTCTTGCTAACTAGTTTTCCTTGGAAGTTTGTTACGAATATCGTGTCTTCTTTGATCAGTTCCGTAATCGTGGCTGTATTGGTACGAATCGCACAGTTAGCGTGCCCCCCTTTAAGCAATCGAACTACGCATCCATCTTCATCCAATTTTTCTAACGAACTCTCATCACAAGTCGTCATGTTACCCATACTAAGGCAGTTGGATATTATCCCATAGGTATCTTCGTGGTTTGCTAAAATCCTGGAATAGGGTAGGTCAACTTGCTTCCCTCCGAGAATTGATGCTCTGGTCAGTAGCAAATTATACTCAGTCCTGCTGACTTTAGGCATAGAGAGTACATACAGTAGGATGGAATCGTTGGTATAGACTGATGGTTTGCCAAATTGTAAGGCCTCTACCACGTTTGCATATGGAAGGGTCTCAACTTCGCTGATGAGCCTGTTAACCTCTTCATGATCCAAGAGGTTGGTGTTTACGATTCCGCTTCTCGCCATCTGGCAGGCACGAACAATTTCGTTTACGTCCTCTTTGACGACTAACAATTCGTCCATAATGCTTTGCTCGTGGATAGCCCTATTAGACGATGACGTTTGGATTGCGGTACTGTTAATAACCTGATTGATCTTTTGGGTGATCTCCTTTGTTATTCTAAGGATTCTCTCGTTAACCTTGTATTGATGATTATTGTTTTCGACTATGTCCTTCTCGTTTCTAAGCACTTCATCCCAATCTGCTGCATCTGGGTTACCGGCCAACCACTTCCATGCAGAACCAATCCAATTGATCGACCTTTGCCTTCTATGGATGTTACCTTTGAGCATGTCGATTCGTTCGTGTAGTTGGGTAAGGTGATGACGTGCGACGATTTTCTTTTCAGGCTGCTTGATTACAGCTTGGACAGCTAAAGCCATTTTGTTGAGCAGATCCTCAAATTCATCTAGCCGGATCATATGCACTAATTTGAAGTGTCCATCGATAATCCACCCTGGTCCTTCTTTTATTGTTACCATTGGGGACTGGTACTCGAAGATAGTGAAACCTTGCACGGCCGTTAGAGACAATAAGCTATATAGTGTTTTAAATTTGTAACAATGGTTAAATATAAATATGTTATAAGATTAAATGTAACTTAAGAAAATAGGTAAAGTATATGTGTATATATCTATATGTTAATAAAAACAAAATAAAAATTATAATTTTAATGAAAGTATTTAAGAAAATTAATACATGCTGTAAAGAGAAATGGTTATTATTTAATACATATATTAGTTTAGTTTATGCGTGGTGCCATTGACCTTTTTTTTTTTTTTTTTTTTTTTATACAATTTAATCGTATGTATTTTTCATCAGATTTTTATATATTATATATATATATATATATTTTACGCATATACAAATATACAATTTCTGTATTTACTTCCACATTCGTGGTATGCATATGATCTGTATATTGATTTTTTACATTAAGTATTTCATTATTTTATCTTGTTTCGTATTGTTTTACGTTTACATTACATGAGATTGCATTAAGCAAGTAAGTATGTAGGTATGTGCATTTTTTCTTGATGCGTGCTTTTCTGTGCAGGTGTGTGTTTCATAATTATATGTTTTTTAATTGAGATTTGTGAATTTTTCTACCTGTGTCTGTGATAATGGTGACCTTGTTATCTTTGGCTACCACCTCCTTCCGATACAGTGGCTTATGTTTACCCTGAATCCTTTTGAAGGATGTGTAGACTATGTCACCTTTTTTGAACTTTTTCGGGATAGATTTTTTCTTATTATGCCATTGGTTTTTGGTTTTTTGATTTTTTTCTATCTTCTCTCTAAGCTCCTGATTTACCTTTATTCTATAATTGGACATTTTCTGATAATTAACCCTGGAACTTCTGTTAAAAAACGCGTCAGAAGGTTTTCTTCCAGTGACAGAGTGAATCGTATTATTGTATCGATCCACAGATATATGTATCAACTCCCTTAGTTTGAGTTCTTTATACTCAGCTCTTAAACATCGAAAAATTTCTAAAATTGTTGAATGAAATCTTTCAACTTGGCCGTTAACCTCGCTTCGATTAACGGGTGTTTGGTACATTTTTATATCGAGCATTTTAATAAAGTTAATCAATATAGGGCTGAGAAAACTTTTCTCATTGTCTGTAACTAATATCTTTGGGACGGTAAAATAGTGAAGTACTTTCATCACTTTGTCCCTTAGATATAGAGAGGATTTGTTTTTAATGTGGAATAATTTGGCAAACTTGGAAAACTTGTCGATACAAGATATAAATTTTTCACCCTGGATTTCCATAATATCCATGTGCAATATTTCGCAAGGATAAGAGGGAATAGGAGTAGGCTGAAACATTGGAGTAGCCGGATGTCGATCGTACTTATTGGTAAGGCAAATGTCACAGGACTTTATATAGCGTGTTACTAAGTTATTCATTTTTGGGAAGTAGTACTTTTCAAGGAGTTGTTCCTTGTTCTCTCGAGCATTTCTATGTGCTCGCCTATGCTCCTTACTAATGAGTTCCCACACTCTATTCTCGTCCGTGACATCTTCCACCATTCTTTGTGTCAGCCTTATCTTATATCCTGAAAACGTTTCCAAGTAGACCTTCTGAAGCAGTTCCATACAGAGTTCTGGAATTTTTATACCATTAACTATATTGGGTCTTAGTTTGGCCTTGAGGACGGCTGTTAGGGCAACGTTATCTAAGTATGAGGTTGAAAAGTAGTGTCTTGTGTAACCGGGATGTGGTTCCTCCATCGAATCAACCTTGTTATCCGAAACCTTGATAATTATTTGGTTTCGAAAAACATTCAAAGGCGCTTCAACATGAGGAATCAGATCTGTCGAGTCCTGCTCTGCACTGTGCACTGTTTCGTTGGCTGATTCCGTGGAAGCTGCTTCGTCATTGGAAGGTTCCGTGGAAGAGACATGCTCCAAGGCTGTATCAGTTTGGGATCTGTTGTCATTTATTAAAGATTGTTTTTCAGAGGCAGTTTCCGTTGATGAATCACTATGTAACGTATTCACTTGGCATTCCGTGTCAACTTTAGCTGAGACGGCTGAGTGTTCGTTATCAATTTTAAGTCTAGAGAGTGCATCCGCTACGACATTAGATTTACCGGGCGTGTAAATCAGTTCGCAATTGTATTCTTCAATCCTCGACTTCCAACGCTTCAATTTCGCATTGTAGTTGCGGTTACCTAGGGCGTAAGTCAGCGGTTGATGGTCGGTGAATATTCGGATTTTTTTCGCTCCGTAAAGATAAGACCTGAGGTTGTCTAAGGCCCAGACTATCGCCAACATTTCCTTCTCGTTCGTGGCGTAATTTTCTTCACTACCACTCAAAGACCTTGAAATGAAGGCAATGGGTCTTTCCTTGCCTGTTTCACCTTGTGACAAAACTGCACCAATTGCTATATTTGAAGCGTCCGTCGTGAGAATGAACGGCTTATTAAAGTCGGGGAATGCCAGGACTTCGGCAGAGGTAAGGAGTACTTTTAAATTATTGAAAGCTTTTAGCGCACACTCATCTAATCTAATTGGGATTTTCTTTGACTGGTTGGCTTTAACTTGGGCATTTTCTCCCCTAGTTAAGTTAGTCAAGGGCTTGGCGATCTTGGCATAGTCACGAATAAATTTCCTATAGTAGGAAGTAAGCCCGAGGAATGATTTTAGTTCCTTAAGGTTAGTAGGAGGCTGTATATTCTGGATTGCCTCGATTTTCGTATTATCTGGTCGTACACCATCAGCAGTTATGACGTATCCAAGGAATTCTACAGTTGTATCCATAAAGTGGGTTTTTTCAAGGTTGACTTTCAAGTGCGCTTCACTAAGCCTTTTCAAAACCATGTCAAGATTTTCTAAGTGCTTTTCCTCATTCTCACTGAAAACGATTATATCGTCGATATAAACGTAACATATTTTCCCTATGAATGGCTTGAGCACATCGTCAATTGTGCGTTGAAAAATAGCTGGAGCGTTTTTAAGCCCGAATGGCAGCCTCAAAAACTCGTATTTGCCATTCATAGTGGAAAAAGCTGTTTTAGGAATATCCGAGGGTTTCATGGGAATTTGGTGAAATCCCGAGGTCAAGTCTAGGGTTGTGAAGTATCTAGCGTTCCCTAGGCTAGCAAGAGTGGCATTTATATCCGGTATTGGATATGCATCAGAAATTGTCACGCTGTTAAGTCTTTTGTAGTCGATGACCATTCTGAATTGCTTCTCGCCATTCGCCTTAGGTTTTTTGGGCACAACCCAAATTGGTGAATTATAAGGACTTCTGGAAGGCCTTATTATCCCTTCGTCTAGAAGTTTATTTATTTCTTCCTCAACAACTTCTCTTAAGGATGACGGGTACGGATAGCTCTTTGTATATATAGGCTCATCTGTATTTGTTCTGATTTCGGCCTGAATTGAAGTGTCAATTATTTCATTGACGTCAATTGGTCCAAAGAGGGATCCGTACTTTCCAATTAACGATTGTAAACCCTGCCTAACCTCTTGGGAAAGGTCTTCGCTAAAGACAATGTTTACCTGGCGCGATGTTTTTTCCTTTAATGGGATTTTAATATTAGGCTTTATCGTCAGCAAATTATTTTTCCTATCGATAACAGCCTCAAGCTCTTTTAGCGTATCATCTCCGATAATCCCATCAAAGGAATCAAGTCCCGGTAGGACAAAAAATCTGACCAGTGTATTATTGCCCGCTTCTGCAAAGAACCTTCCCTTGACATAACTTGATATCCTAATTTTTCCCGCGGCAGACTGTACGTTAAATGGTTTTTCTAGTAATACGGTGGGCTGATTTATTTTTGAGCTTACAAAATTCTTATTGGCCCCCGTGTCAACAAGAAATTTCAACAAGGCTCCATCCTTAGTTGCGTACTCTATGTATGGTACGCTGGATGGCCCCTTGTCATAAAATTTATTTCCTCACAAGCAGCATCTTCGGCAGCAGCGGAGTATTCATCTAACTCCACTTCATCCTCTGCCTCTATATTGTATAGACGTTGCTGCTTATTAGGAAAATTGTCGGAAGCCGCCCTACGCTTGAATGGATTTGGTTTTGGGCGATTTACGTAATTGACCTGTTTGCTTTGTATGCTTCGGTCAATATCCATTTTTTCTAATGGTTTTGGCCCAGTTTTAGGTGGAGGACCGTTATCTTGGGGAGAACCCCAGAATTTATTATTTTTTCCCGCAGAATTATATTGCGGCTTTCTCGGAGGCATATAGGGCTTAAACTCCAAACTTTTGAAGTTTTGATTAAGCGGAGCCGTAATAGTATTGGAATAGGAATAATTATGCAGGGAATTATTCCTATAGTTGAGATTTTGAATCTCTAAACAAGCGGAATACGCTTCCGGTAGGGTTCTAGGCCTCTGAATCATGAGCATTCGTGATATATCGCCGTTAAGGCCACGCACAAACACATCCAGAGCCCTATTCCTGTACGTTTCCACAAGAGCTCTTATGGTCTCTTCACTATATGTCTCAGTTTTAATTTTATTAACCATCAATGACAATTGATGGTTAACAGCCGCATAGAATTCATCCAGCTTGCTGCCCTTTTGAGCAAGCTGGTTGAGCTGGTGCTCCAGAGTTCGAAGGTCTCGCTTATCTGCATAATGTAGAGATAAGCAAGTCTTCATCTCACTCCAGTCACCATCAAAGATATTATAACTAACTAGAGCGGCGTCAGCTGGACCCCTTATCTTACCCCTTATGTGCTGGAGTATAGCCCTATAGAGGGGTTTCGTCTTGACTATGTCATAGTCCTTCAGGATCCCCTCTACAGCATGTATCCACGATACATACTGCGTGGGATTCCCATTAAAGACTTGAAGTTCTTTCACGCAGTCAGGCAGCTTGCTTATTTCCCTGAGATCAGCCTCTGTTTGAGGAGGACTGAGCTCAGAATGGCTAGCAACCGAAGATACAGCTGAGGAGGCTGTCGAACTTGTTTTTTCTTCGACAGCTTCGATTCTCCTCTCAAAGCCCTTCAGTTGGGAAATCAAGCTACCGACTGCCCCAGTTAATTCAACAATTTGTTGAGCCACTTGATCCATATTTAGTTTATTAAGAAATATCTAGTTTATATATAAAAAAAAAAATAATCCAAGCTTACCACAACAGACAACAGGCACAGATTTCAACAAAAGGAAAATATGCTTTTTTTTATATGCGTACTTTTACACACCAGCACAATGGATATTGAATAATATATTTTTTATATTGCTAAAGGCTTTCTTTTTTTCTCACACACCAGCACAATAGATATTGAACAATATATTTTTTATATTGCTAAAAGCTTATTTATTTTTTTCTTATTTTTGTGATAGCAATTTTAGTATCACTTTTTTCTTTAATATATACACAAATTTTGAGCCTTATTTGCACTCACAGAATAAACATTATATAATTTTCTTCTTCTTTTTGTCTTTGTTGTAATTTAGTTTTTTTCTACTTGTTTCCTTGTCAACAGTATTCTCTGTAAGTAAAAGTTTTTGGTTTTAGTACTCCCCCTAGCCGACGGAATAGGGTTTCCAAGGAACCGTGTTGCGTGGGAGGTGTCGTTTTAGTCCCGTTTAGCCGCAAGCAGCCTACTAATGGAACGATCACCATCACCGTCGTATCCTTTAGCCTTTAAAGATATCCGCATGTTCCCATGTGTATGCGGAAAATTGTGTGTCATTATCCAAAATGGTCTACTGTGTTCCCATGATAACAGCGACGTTCACTCAGATAGAGCGTATTGGTAATGCACTACGATCTACAGGCAAAAAGGATACAGTCTTGCAACAGGGTCCCTGCTCGGGCGCCAATTAACGAATCGCGGATTCGTATATCAAAAAAAAGCGAACGCCAACCCCTGAGGGGTTGGCCCAACGGTTCGACTTACTGTTTTATAATTGAAAGACTTTATTTTTCTACGTTATAAATCTTTATTGTTACCGCACTAGTCTAATCCTAAAATAGAACTAACTTACTTATAATTAATTCCCTAACATTACACCTAACGGCGTGCACCGTTGATTTGCTTCGTCAGCAGCCTTGATGGTATTCGTGCATTCACCTCAATGCACCGTAATATGATACCCACCAATCGTGGGAACTTATATTTTAATGCCGTTATGCTGATCTGGCAAATCATGGTCGCGCGTGTTGGCGCGAGGTGTTAACTTAGCCATTTAGAAGTTCATAAAAAGTCTTGTTTTTTTTTTGTTTTGAGAAATTTTGAGTTTAAAATTCCAACGAAGCAAGAAAGATTGATGAATAATGATCTTTGATGGGAATTTTGATAAAATTTGTGACAATTTGTTTTTTTTTTTTTTTTTAAAGAGGAGTGTGTTGTATTCATTCTATGATATACATCCGTATATTGAAAGTTATATAAAATATAAATCAAAAAATATTCATTAAAATTTAATCGACTAGACTGAAAATATATATTTTGCAAATTATCTGCATCTATAAACACAACACAAGCAATATTTACATAAATAATAATATTTTCTCGCTCTACGAATATTTATTACACTCTCGTTTTCCAGTTGAATTGTCCTTTTAGTCCTGGCATAGGAATATGTGCTGTTTATGTCATGTGTGTTGTATGTTTGCAATGCATGCAAATGTATATTTGCAGACGACAAAACATAGATGTACATATGCGATAACATTTTGTGGTGAATTGAATGGTGTTTGCAGTCTCTGATGAAGTGGTGGCTGTTAAGGGGAGGAAAGGGGGGTCGGATTCAAACGAAAACACAATGTAAATGTATTTTTTGATAAATTAAAGTCATTTGTCTATATTTTTAGGGTAATTTATTTTTTGTTGGTGGTGGATTCATTGCTGCATGAGCATTGCATAGGTAACAAAGTTCATAAGTTATTATTTTAATGGTTTGTTGGTTTTACAATAAAAAATGTTAGAGTACAGTTAGGCCAAAATATGTTTTTTTTGGAAAATGATTTCAAAATATTGGTGGAGAAATATATTTGAAAATACTGCGAGCAAGGGCAGATCCAAACTTTTAATCAAGGGGGGGGGGGGGGTTGACAAGCTTAATATATAGACGAGTATTTACTCACCGCTTAAAAATGTTTTTTAACGTTTTTGTAAAGGAGGCTAACAAAATTGAAATAACATAATGTGTGTCTTAACCTTAAATGTACACATTTTATGGGCTAAAGTGACAACTTTAGTTATTAAATTATTTTAGAACGCTGTTGTCCATCAAGGTAGGTATAGTTCAACTATTAAGTTTGGTCGACTCTCAACATATGAAAGCATTCTAAGATTCCAATAGTTTTCTAAATATGCCATATTTAAGAGCAAAACGCAATAGTTTAGAGGGTTTTTGTTGCTTTCACGCAGAAAGAAATTGTTTTGAAACTTAGCTTTTTTCCCAAAAAGAGTATTTATTTTTTTTTGTTGCCATTTCTATTAATTCGCTACAAAAATCCAAAAACCCAAAACATGAGAAAGAATCTGATATGAAGGATTTTCGGTTTTTTTTTGACGTAGTTTTTTCGGACTCAATTGTCGGGATTGTATTATTACTATCGCTATCAGTCTGCTTCCTCGTAGATTGGAGCTGCTGCTAGAAAATATTTTGATCTTAAAGGAGTCAACAAAACTTGAAAATTGTATAGAAAGAAAAATGTTTGGTTCTTGAATTTAAGGAAATAGGTGCATTTGAGTACATAATTTCTCTGAATATAAAATAAAAACCAATTAGGTCGACAACTACTAACCTTTCTATTTTCACAAACTATGTTCTCAATAAAATTGAGGCAAGGTCTCAGGTTGACGTCATCTATACTGACTTTGCAAAGGCCTTTGATAGAGCCAGCCACACTATTCTACTGAACAAACTATCAAGAATTGGTTTTCATTCAAATGTTTTGCAATGGTAGAAATCTTGTTTTATAGGAGGCATTCAATTTGTTTCCATTGTTAATGTTCTCTCTAATCCTGTACATGTGTCATCAGGAGTCCCTCAAGGTAGTCACCTGGGACCCTTACTCTTTCTTATTTTTATTAATGATATGTCAGATATTTTTCAAAATTCTCTTAGACTTTTATTTGCTGACGATCTTAAGTTTTATAGATGCATAAAAAAAACTGATAATTGCCTTCGCTTGCAAGACGACCTTAACATGCTTATTGAATGGTGCAAGAAAACTCAATTATCTTTAAACGTTTCAAAATGGCAATTTTTTCATTCTATCGTTCTTACTGTTCTACTTTCTTTAAATATAAAACTGGCAGTAGTGTTCTTTAAAGAAAGATCTTGGTGTTGTTTTTGACCTCAAACTCAATTTTATCAAACATGTTGAATATATTGCTGCCAAGCTAATTCAATGCTTGGTTTTATTAAAAGAAATTCAACAGACTTTTCAAACCCTTATACTATTAAATCTCTTTTTTGTGCATACCTTAGATCTATTTTAGAATATTGTTGTGTTATTTGGAACCCATAATATAGAATTCATTCATTAAGAATTGAAAGAGTCCAAAAGAATTTCACTAGGTTTGTTGTATGGAAACTTGGATGGAATATTGAAACTCCTTCATATTGTACGAGATGCAAACCTATCGGTTTAGAGTCACTTGAAAATCGACGTAAAATCTTCTCTGCTTTATTTATTCGTGATATTCTGTCGCATCATATCAACTGCCCATACCTTCTATCTTTAATTGAGTTAAATATTCCTTCTCGTCAACTTAGAAATTATCATCTATTCCACGTAAGTTACCATAGGGTTAATTACGCAGTTAATGAACCTATAACTCGCT
The DNA here is from genome assembly GCA_920104205.1 of Eupeodes latifasciatus. Classification (NCBI taxonomy): domain Eukaryota; kingdom Metazoa; phylum Arthropoda; class Insecta; order Diptera; family Syrphidae; genus Eupeodes; species Eupeodes latifasciatus. The sequence goes on along the minus strand of OV049924.1, from coordinate 68,968,268 downwards.
GTGTTAGGGAAACCAATTCTGTCTCTAATCTAATAGACTTTGATTTCCATTTTAATAGAGTCACCTTAAAAAATAAACTTGTGTTCCATTTCCTAAATATTGATTGAAATGTATTTATTCATTTATTATTTATTTATTTTTTGCTTTTTTTAAATATTCATTTAATTTTAATTTTAAGTAGTCTGTAAGATGATTAATTTAATCTCTGTTTGATGAATAAACTAAACTAAACTTTAAAATAAAAACAAATTAAGGTAAACAAAGAAGCCATAAGTTTAATTAAAGTGTCACTTTTGCTGTTTTTGGGACATTTATATTTTTGAAATTTGTGTTTAAATCTCAGTTTTAGAACATCTAAAGCAAATTCACTTCAAAAAGTAGATTTCTTTATTTTTTTTAGATCTTAAAACGTTTATTCAAGAGAAAATCAATTTTGATAGGCATATAATGCACGACTGGGTCGCTAGAACTTGCTAATTTCTTCAAAAAATTCTGTTTAAAAACATTTCCTATAGTTTAAGATTTAAAATAGTACATGCAAATAAGTTTTTCTCAACAATTTAAATGCAGTTTTATTTTTCAAAAAATTTAGATTAACTTAATTTTTTTTTTTCGAAAATCATAAGAGCCGGTTTATTTTAATTAATTTGTATATAAGTATACAATTTTTAAATTTTGCCTTTAAAGTATTTTTGGTATGCAGTTATTTAATGCTTAAAAAAAAAGTTTGTAAAAAAAAAATATTTTGTAAAAAAAAAAAATTTCAATTGACAAATCGGACAGATTACAATAACTTCCTATGGGAAGTTAATAAACTTAAACTTATTTCGAAGGCAAAGGCGATTGAGGCCTAAAAAAGAAAAACTGTGATTAGTGGAAATATAGTTTTCCGTCGGCTTTTTTGGTCACTATTAACTCAATTTAAAAAGAAAAACACCAAATTTTTAAAATTGGCCACTTGGCCAACATGTATGGTAAACCCTTCAACCATTTGGCAAAATTTCTGTTTTAACTTCCCATAGGAAGTAATTGTAATCGGACCTATTTGTCACATTGAAAATTTTAACATTTCTCGACGTTTCAAGGTCCCTACGTTCGTACGTCTGTACGTCCGTACGACCGTACGTCTGTACGACTGTACGTTCATAGCTCAAGAACCAGTAAAGATATCAACTTCAAATAAATTTTGTTATAAAAATAATAATGCAGAAAGATGCAGAAAGAGCTCTCAAAAAAATTGAGTGGTTGGACTTTTACCATAGCAATTTGAAAAAAAAAAAATCAAAATTTTGGTTTACCCTAAATATCTCAAGAACCAATAACGCCAAACACTTGAATTAAATTTTATATTATATATTGTAACGTCATACCAAACAAATGTATTTTTGGAAAAAATTCCAATCAACGTTTTTTTTTAAATCCAAAAAACTGAAAAAAAAAATATTTTTTCACCTCAAAAATCTTACAAACAAAAAATGATTTTATCTCCAACATAATTTTATGCAACGAAAAATAACGTTTTCAACATCTGGTAAAATTTTGAGAAAAATCCAATCCAACTAAGTTTAACTTATAAGAAATATTGTTTTCAACATTCAGTAACATTTTGAGAAAAATGGAATTGACAGTTTTTTTTACAAAAAATAAAACCTAAAAAAAACAATACTAAAACTTGGTAAAAATTTACTTTCGGCTTCAAATTTATTTTATCTCAGAGAAAATATTGTTTTCGACATTCAGTAATTTTTTTAAGAATCCAACAGTCGGTTTTGTCAAAAAAAATTAAAATCTACAAAAAATAGTATACGCATATACGACATCTCTCAAATTAATTTAATTCATCCAATTTCTATTTCTTTATATACAAAATAAAAACTTTTAAGAAATGCTACTAAAATTGGTAAACATTAGTTTTCGACTAAAAATCTCGTTAACAAAACTAGATTTTGAAATAAAACTATTTCAATATATACAAAATATTGCTGGTAATTTTGAAATTCAACTTGAAATCAACTGTCAACTTTTTTAACAAAGCACGAAAACATATATAAACTTTAAAGCAAGACAAATCAACATAAAGGATGGGAAGTTATCAGTGTGGGTCGCATCCCAGCCTCTTTTTATTATATTACATTTAAAAAAGAGGCCCTTAAAAAAATTGATATTTTGGGGTAAAACTTCGAAAAGTATGGAATTAATAAATTGAAGCTTGTAAATTAAAAAGATAAAAATTGCAATGATAGACAAATTATTATCATTCAAAATATAATTCTCCCAGCCACTTATACATATTTAAAAAAAGACCAAATTTATCATAGTTCTCTTAAATTCTGTTTCATTTGAATCTGGTCACAAACATTAAATTTTTCCATAGGTAATCAAAAAATCACCAAGAAAATAGAAGTTCCAGAAAAGTCTCTTTTCCTCCAAATTGCAAATCTACTGTACTCTGAGTTTGAATCCTAGAAATAATGAAAACAATTAAAACATATTTAATAATCCCTAACAAACCATATAGTGTATAATCTTAGTATCTTATATCGAACTTTGACCCTCTCAAGAGGTGTGTGAAGTTTTCTAATCTCATTGATTTAGTGGTTTTGCTTCTTATTGAATATAAACCGCATAACTAAGTGATTGTTTATTAATTCAATTTCCTTTCGTACACACCACAAATCTCATTCGAAATTCAATGACAAATCACTTCCCCCACACCACACATGGCCTACACTATACACACTACGCACAGAACATATCGTATCAGTTTTTGTGACAATAACTCACGAATGTCAAACAAAAAACCACCAAGTGCCAGTCAAGTGATAAGGAAATATTTAACTTTATCCCCGCATTATCAAACTTCTTAGACAGAGAGTGTTTGTGAGAACTGCTTTATTAAAGTCTATAAGTCTAGATCTTTATAAAGTGTCATAAGGGCATACTCGTACTCTTTCAACAAAGAAAACGAAAAAGGGCGTAACGGATGTTTGTCGAAGAAATCACAGCGTACTTGGAAAATGCAACATTCTCATAAGTCATCATAAATACTACAAAACTATACTGAACTGATGTCATCTAAGAATGACCGGCACACTTTGATAACACAAAAAAGATGAGATGCAGTATTGAGAAAAATAATATCAAAGAGAAGAGGAAAAATTGTAGTGTAGTGTAAATATGCTCAAAATCGAAAAAGTGTACATATTTTGCTTTTCTCTTCATACTTTATTCTGTGCAGTTCATGTGGTGATGGTGACACTATGACTCTATATGAACAGAAACGTCAATGTGAAAAGCACAATAAAAGTACACAAACTTCAAATTGAAGTTCAAAAGGTCAAATATTGTATTACTCCTCGTAGACCACACGATAAAATAGAGTGAGAACAACACACATCCAATCCGCAGCGCACTGACATGACAAGGGTAAATGATAAAACATTTATACTATCATCTCAAGCCAAGTGTGACTTAGGTAGGTTAGGTATGTATATATGAGTAAGGTTGCCTGAGATATGTGTGACAGGTCTTGCTGTCAATTTGGATGACGGATGAAGTGATAAACGAGTCAAAAGTTTTGGTCGCAAGAAATTGATTTCGATTGTGTCGCATTTTTTATTTGATAACAAAAACAAGAAGAAAGTTTATTCTTCTTCGCAGTGTTGTCCTTGTCAGTCCCTTAGATGGAACCTTCTTTTGTTGTTTTTGTTTTCATCTTAAGTGGCCCGCTTTTTGTTTCTATTTATTATTATTTTTATCTTGTGTGAGATGTCAGTGTTGGAGATAGGTTGTCAATACGATGGAAATATTAAATTTGCATAATAGAATTCGTAATTGAGTTCAATCGAAAGTGTTGAAAGGCAACGACATTTCGATTTCGAAAAATAAATGAAATCGGATAACGATTTGACAAACGATGTTTATTACTTTTTACAAAAAGTTTTGTTTAAAAGAAATCGAATTTTTAAGCGATAGAAGAATCTTTGAAGAAATAAATAGCACTAAGCTGAACAAAAATTATCTAATTTTCAACGATAACAACAGACTTGACATTTTAGAAGATTTGATGAAAACTTTATTCTGATTGAAATTTTCGTGATATTGGAAATTTAATTGATTTTAGAAATTAGACACATCAATTTTCTAATTGTTTGAGAAAATCGTACAGATTTATGACACAATAAGAATGCTGGGTATATTTTGGTTGCTGTTTTTTTTAACTGATTGTTAATCTACCGCCATCCATAGTAATATTCATTATTCGTCGAAAATTGTTTCGTCCAGGATATGATTCATCTTTATTTAATTGTCAAGTCTTAGCATAAGAAAAACAGACACTCTTGTATACAACTTTCGATCGTGACTTAAATGTTTATTATTGTTAAAATAAAAAATAAAACTTTGTGTGTAGTGTTCCTTAATACAGTTTTCAATGCCAAACTCGCACCGAAAACTTCACATCAGTCGATGAATGGCAAATCGTTTATATTTTTATCTCTGATAAATCAAATATGATAACAACAAAGGTTTAAGTAGGTTTATTTTACGTTGGTTGCATGATAATATTCGTCACGTTTCAAGCTTTAATTTAAAAAAGCGCCTTTTATGTACGTAGGTACTGTATGGAACCCAATTTAAACGGATTAAAAATGTTAATTGTTTCTTGGAAACACATATTTATTCCCATAGACACACACACACACACATAAACCAACTGATTTTATCTACAAGGAAATCAAATTAACTGAATGACTTTAAATTACCTTTATAATCCATACACCAGGTAAGTATATGTACTTATAGCTAACAGCTAACAGAATACCGAAACGGTGCAATCAGGCTAATTGGGTCACTGGGACTGAAGTTAAATTATATAATTTCTTACATTTTGCATAATCAGGCAATGAGTACCATACCAAGTATAGTTCTGTGAGTTGGAATATGGTTAGGGCGTCATCAAGAGGATGTACATACATATATCATAACGGAAATACAAATTTCGCTTTAGAATGATAAAAGTTCTGATCCTAAAAATATAAATAATTAGTTTAAAGCCAATATCTCAAAGTTTTGAAAAGATATTTGAGTCCAAAATCAATTTTTACCAACTTTTGTTAAATTTTTTTTTAGGTTTTTATTTTTTTGTAAAAAAAATTACGATTCGATTTTTCTCAAAATTTGCCCTAATGTTGAAAACAATATTTCTTATAAGTTAAAATTAGTTGAAAACCATAATCTCAAGTTTTTGAAAAGATATTTGAGTCGAAAATCAATTTTTACCAACTTTTGTTAAATTTTTTTTTTAGGTTTTTATTTTTTTTTTTTAAAAACTGTCAATTCGATTTTTCTCAAAATTTGTCCTAATGTTGAAAACAATATTTCTTTTAAGTTAAAATTAGTTGAAAACCATAATCTCAAGTTTTTGAAAAGATATTTGAGTCGAAATTTAATTTTTTACCAAATTTGAGTAATATTTTTTTTAAGTTTTTATTTTTTATAAAAAAAACTGTCGATTAGATTTTTCTCAAAATTTTATCAGATGATAAAAACATTATCCTTCGTTGCACAAAATTGTTTTGGAGATGAAATCATATTTTAGTCTTAAAATTTTCGAGGTGACACATTTTTTTTTCAGTTTTTTTGATTTATAAAAAAAACCGTTAATTGGATTTTTTTCCAAAAATATATTTGTTTTGTATCACGTTACAATATATAATATAAAATTTAATTCAAGTCTAGCGTCATTGGTTCATGAGATATTTAAAGTTAACCAAAATGTTCACCTTTTTTAAACTGCTATGGTAAAAAAAACCACCCACGCAATTTTCTTGAGAGCCCTTTCTGAATCTATCTGCCTTATTATCTGTATAACAAAACTTATTTGAAGTCGATATCTCTTATGGTTCTTGAGCTATGGACGACGAAAAAAACGTCGCGAACGTACAGACGTACGTACACACGCACGGACAGACATCTTTCTAAAAATCTTTAATTTTGACTCTAGGCTAGGAACCTTAAAACGTCAAGAAATGTTAAAATTTTCAATTTGACAAATCGGACCCATTACAATAACTTCCTATGGGAAGTTAATAAGTTGTCGAACATGTTAAACTTATTATACACGTATATTAACGCGGCCTTCGCGCTGTGTAAGAGGGAAATTTTAGCTCCAACTAATGAAATAGTTAGCCAGATAAACCAACAAATTGTGTCGGACGTTTAGGGTGATATCGTCGAGTACCTCTCAGTAGACAATGTTTTGGACACGGAGCAAGTAACATCATACCCCATAGAGTTTCTTAATTCCTTGGAATTATCAGGGGTGCCTTCTCATAAGTTGAGATTGAAGGTTGGTGTTCCAGTCCTGTTATTGAGAAATCTTGACACACCAAAGTTATGTAATGGTACACGGCTACAGATTACTCACCTAGGACGAAATATTATCTGAAAGCAGCATTTGCAATAACAATAAATAAAGCTCAGGGGCAAACGCTTAAAGTTGCAGGTGTGAATTTGGATAAAAACTGTTTTTCCCATGGACAATTATATGTAGCGTACTTACGAGTCTCAAACCCACAAAATCTTTACGTTCTATCCAAGGAAGGAAAAACAAAAAAATGGTTGCCTGTAAAGTCGGTTTTACGGGCGAAGATTTTACGTGACAACGTTAAAATTCTTGCTCAACACAGTTTAAATCAAGTTTTCTTATATCTGCCACTTTTTCTTAATATTTGTAATTTTAAAGAATCAATTCGAAAATCAAAACATTTATTCAGATCGAAGGTTCAAATTTTTGCTAAATAAATTTGAAATTAATGAAAATTTGTAAAATAATAATTAATTAATTAATTAATTTTAAACTAATAATTTACTTAACACTATCAACATTTATCAATAGTATGACATAACCTATAAACTCAGTTTCTCAACTTTTGTGTCAATCTAACAATTAATCAATCGATCATAGTTTACGATAATGAAATATCAGTGTACAATTATTTACCTTTATTGTTGTAGTTGTTGTAAATGACGAATCTAAGCACTCCACATTTTCACTACAGACACAGCTGGCGATACTTTAACCACACGTGTGAACTTGTATTATGACGCTTTCTTGTTTTTCCAACGCCAAGAACGTTCGAGAAAGACAAAGACAGAGACACAAGCATGCGCCGATTCAATGCGCCTAATTCTCTAGTGCTGCGCGCGCGGCAGACCGATCATAGTTGAGTGGGAGAGAGACGCAAGGCATTCGGCGGGCCTCTCTCTCGTTCGGTGACTCATCGTAACGTTACCGGGCGTTACACTTTTTCATAAGTGACTCCCAGCCGCAACCTAATTTAAGACGTTGTCACGTCAAAAACGTCGTTTATAAAAACGTATTGCAGTAACCTACCTTCTTCTGAAAATGTATTAACCTTACCTAACCTAACCTAGCCTAACTTATGACAATCACACTTAGTATGACCTCATCCCATATCGGCACAATTCAAACATACGTACAAAAAAGTACAGCTCAGGTTTTTTCATACTACTATTCAAAAAAACTATCTAATGCGGACGAAGTCGCAGGTAAAAGCTAGTATGCAAATAAAAGCTACAACGAACATTAAAAAAAAGTTTATAATTTTGATTTTATTGAATCTTTTTTTGGTAATTATTATAAACAATTAAATAAATTAGGTGGTACAACAGTCCGTTGAGAACTAGAACCTAATGACTTAGAACTCTCAAGCATTCTTGTGTGCTAGTAATGTTGTCAGGGATGGAGGGGAACTACAGTTTTAAGCCGAATCCGAGCGGTATATTTGAGAAAGAACATTTCATGAAAAGAATTATTCTTAGAGGATTTGTCATTTTCTTGCAAGAGGCAGTACTCGTACAAAAAATCTTTAGATGGCACAGGGTGGGATTGAACCAAAGACCTCTTGCATGACAGTCCAAAGCACTAATCATCACGCGACAAGTACCTACTAAATTATACACAATTATAAAACAAATAATTTAGCAGCACAGTAAGCCAATTGCGTGTAAGCCAATTCCAGACTATTTCTACAATTTTGAGGTCAGGTGAAAATGACAGTCAATTCACCACTTTAACTTGTCAGCTTGCAATAAACAATGTCTGATGGTGGCGAGGTATGGAACACTTATTTCTTCAAAAAAACTCAAATTTGATTTATGAATGCGTTTTTTAGATGTTGCTATTACAAAACCAGTCAAATAACTTTGTCAAAACACTCTTGTAGACGTGCGTCGGAGAAGTTCTGCATACTCCTCTCAACCATTTGAAGTGAAAATGATCGAATCTCTTGGAGTTCTGGTGCGTCTTCAAAGCCCCAATAACGGAAATTTCGCTTATTAACCACTCTGGATAAATAAAAGTGGGCTTCGTCGCTCACTTTCAAAACAAAGCCATCCTTATAGATTCCCAACATTGCTTCTGCAAACCTCATCCGTCAACCGTAGTTGTTTTGTTGGAATTCTTCGACGACCATCATCCTGTATGAATGAAATTTCAAATCTACTGAGTGTTCTGACATCTGTAGGGCCCGAGCAAGGTTTGCCTTCTACTGCTTGACGCACTCTTTCAATATTTCGTGGAGTCCTTACCGTTTGATCATCTCCTCCGCAGTTCCAGATCTCAAAGAACCAATTCTATGAAAGCTATTCATCAACTCATAATCGTATCAAACTTTGGACCACGACCGTGACGACCAGTATTAAAATGATTTCGGAATCGTCTTTTTGTTAAAATGACCTCACGGAACGTGTTGTAAGCAAACATACGATGCACAATCGACCACAGTTCAATATTTACTGAAATGGGATCTAGCAACGAGTCGATACTACTCATACTTATAACAATATGATTTACCCCATCTCGCTTGACGCCCCGTTCAAATCTTCTATACCTCGATGCCAGATCCTGTATATTTGTGACTTTACATTACAATCAATACGATCAATATGGATTGGTGGGCTGCCCTGTTGCAAGATCCACGGCAAAGTTCAAAAAAAGTCCTTCAGTCTAGGAAAATCTGATTCCAATACTTCCTCGTAGTTTATTCCGCTTTGAACCTTGAGCTCCAGTACTCCATAATAAGTGATCGCACGCCAGACCATTACTGTAATCATTTGGCTATGATATGGTGTGTTAAAAATCGTTGCTCTTTGCGCAAATCATGAAAACAACTTGTCTTACTTTTTTGACGATTTTTCAAAACTTTGAAAATATTCTTAGTATACAGCAAAGTGTTTTAACTTCCCATAGGAAGTTATTGTAATGGGTCCGATTTGTCAAATTGAAAATTTTGACATTTCTCGACCTTTCAAGGTCCCTAGAGTCAAAATAAAAGATTTTTAGAAAGATGCCTGTGCGTGCGTGTGTACGTACGTTCGTACGTCCGCGTCCGTACGTTCACGACGTTTTTTTCGTCGTCCATAGCTCAAGAACCAGAAGAGATATCGACTTCAAATAAATTTTTTTATACAGATAATAAGGCAGAAAGATGCAGAAAGGGCTCTCAAGAAAATTGCGTGGGTGGTTTTTTTTACCATAGCAGTTTGGTTAAACCTAAATATCTCATGAACCAATGACGCTAGAGACTTGAATTAAATTTTATATTACATATTGTAACGTGATACAAAAGAAGTATATTTTTGGAAAAAAATCCAATTAATGGTTTTTTTATAAATCAAAAAAACTGAAAAAAAAATGTTCACCTCGAAAATTGTACGACTAAAATATGATTTTATCTCCAAAACAATTTTGTGCAACGAAGAATAATGTTTTTGACATCCGATAAAATTTTGAGAAAAATCGAATTGACAGTTTTTTGTATACAAAATAAAAACCTAAAAAAACATTACTCAAAGTTGGTAAAAATTTAATTTCGACTCAGATATCTTTTCAAAAACTTGAGATTAAGGCTTCAATCTAATTTTATCTTATAAGAAATATTGTTTTCAACAATAGGAACAATTTTGAGAAAAATCGAATTGACAGTTTTTTTTATAAAAAATAAAAACCGAAAAAAAAACATTACTCAAAGTTGGTAAAAATTGAATTTCGACTCAAATATCTTTTCAAAAACTTGAAATTAAGGCTTTAAACTTATTTTGTCTTATAAGAAATATTGTTTTCAATATTCTGAACAGTTTTGAGAAAAATCGAATTGACAGTTTTTTTACAAAAAATAAAACCCCAAAAAAAATTAATAAAAGTTTGTAAAAATTGATTTTCGACTCAAATATCTTTTCAAAACTTTGAGATATTGACTTTAAACTACTTTTGTCTTTCAAAGAATACTGTTGTCAATATTCAGAAAAATTTTGAAAAAAATCGAATTGACAGTTTTTTTACAAAAAATAAAACCCCAAAAAAAAATTAATAAAAGTTTGTAAAAATTGATTTTCGACTCAAATATCTTTTCAAAAATTTGAGTTAATGGCTTTCAACTAATTTTTGCTTATAAGAAAGATTGTTTTCAACATTCGATAATATTTTGAGAAAAATCGAATTGACAGTTTTTTTTACAAAAAATAAACACCTAAACAAAAACAATACTAAAACTTGTAAAAATTTACTTTCGACTCAAATAGCTTTTCAAAAATTAAAAATATAGGCTTCAAACTTATTTTATTTCACAGAAAATATTGTTTTCGATATTCAATAATTTTTTTATAAAAATCCAACAGTCCGTTTTTTCATAAAACAATAAAATCTACCAGAAATAGTACGCAAATTTGGTAAAAATTGATACATATAGACAAACTTTTAAGCAAAACAAATCGACAGACGGGATGGGAAGTTATCAGTGTGGGTCGCATCCCAGCCTTTTTTTTTTTTTTGGAGTTGATTCTCTTCAAAAGTTTTGGAATCTTAATTCACTCAAGAATTTAAATAATGTATGCAATCAATACGGACTTTAAAGTCGGTTTTATACAATTTCGACGTATGTAGTCGAAAGCAATAAATATTTTATTTTTAAGTATTTTTCTCCTATTTTCAGCTTTTTTTTTTTATTCCCTGAATTTTAATGGAGTTTCCTATATCAAATCACGTGTATGTAAATAACCTTTTAGTTTTATAACCAAATTCCTTCATTAAAGATAGTTACGTTAACAATCACATTATTTTTTTTGTTTCAAAGCAATAAACTGCAATCATTTAATTTAATTTAATTCTGTATTTATATTTATGTAAATTTATTTTAAATTAAAAGAACCCAATTATCTTATAGCTAAAACAAAGACTACTTATTTAATGTCTATTCAACTTTTATTTTTACTTTACTAGAGGAAGCATCTTAAAAACTGTTATTTTGTTCGTCTTTTATAGACAAATACTCCAATTAAAGAAAAAGCTTTAAAAATTTTAATTTCACTATAACTTTTAAACTTATAGTCTTTTATTTTTATTATTATTGTTCTACCTTATGGCCTTTTTTATTAGATAGGTCAGAAGCTTGTGTGACCATCGAAGTTTGTTCGCAAAAACTTGTTAAATGACTTTTATCTACTTAAGACTTAGATTTTTATAAATCTACACATTCCTACATACCAGTTTAATGTTATAGCTTCTGGCAATAATCATAAACTACACAATATCGTCTGTTAGATTTTCCTTATTTTGTTAGTTTTTAATCAGAGAAAATGAGTCCAATGTCCTTGAAAAAAATAACAAACAAATGGAAGAAAATAACAAATGTACAATTCTCAGTATTGGACTAGCTTATAAAAGCATATGTATTTCAAGCTCTAATAACTCTCTCATGAGAGGACTACTGTCGACATTTAACTGTTACTATATCTTCACATGAAATGTTATTTTTAAAATACATTTATACAAGAGTACCTTCCCTATTAAGGGCTTATATCCATTTCGTCCTGGATGGACTCTCTTTTATATACTTTCTTCTTATAACAACTGCGATTATAATCAAGCCACATCCTCGTACAATTCTAAAAACCTCTGTGGGTGTCGTGTTCAATTCCAATCATTCGAGTTATAGAGCTAAAGTGTATTGTACGAGTATTGTAACTGTAGCTTTATATAGAAATATACGTAGATAGTATATGGAAAAAAAAGGATCAAATATCTAGGAGTTGTATAGATATATTGTGTTGTGTTTTGACTTTTTTTTTATCCTTTAGAAATGCCAACGTACCTATACGTAGGTACTTTTATAGCATACAAAATAGCGCTTTCATGTTTGAATGAAATTAAAACGCCCTTGGGTGAAAGGAAACCAGCAAATAAGGTGAGGTAAAGCGAATAATTGGCATAACTTGTTGACGGTAAAGAATTAACCATAATTAACATTTTATAAGTACCTACTTTACAAACAAAACATACATACACACACACATGTACCATCATCATCATCATACTCACACACTGCTGCTATTTGAGTTTTCTTAAAAAAGATACAATTTTTTTTTTTGTAGCTTTTTCTATTTTAGCTCACATACAATAGGAACATATAAGTTCACTTTTGTCGGATTCCTTCTTCAGCTCTTCATCTTAACGTCGTTGTCGTCATCGTAATTGCATCATATGAACAAAAAAGAAGAGGTAAAATAAAAAGATGACAGACATCTTTCGCCACATAAACGCTAAGCACGTTTTTAGTAACTTAATTAAAAAATACTAAATGGAAAACATACATATACTCAACGCAGTGGAAATGTATGTAAATTTTGTTTAAAGCAAAAGAGAGTCCACTTTTACACCCTTAAAAAAAACAGAACCAAAGAACCATCAGAGAACAGAACTCAAACCCTTTCATCATCATTTTGCTGTCTACATTAAAAATTCACATAAAAGTGGAACCCATCATCCTTATGTGTGCCGCACCTAATGGAGTAATTTAAAAAAAATAAAGAGTAAAAAATGTAGGTACCTATTCCTACATAGGTACATGCTAACATAGGAACAGTATATACGAGTATGTTGGTTTGATACGTGTAAAAAGCTCAAGGGGGTTAAATTCCCAAAGTGTCAGACACGACGACGACGATTCCACTATGTATATACCTGCTCTAAAAAACCATCCCCACGACCACCACCCCCAGATCTCACCCTCTGCCGGTTTTGCCACAATCTGTGGTATTTAAATTACAGCGCACACAGGTGAACTAGTGCTAGAAAGAGAGAGAGAGAGATTGAGGGAACGAACTGCAGCCCATCAGAGAGTAGGGGTTTGGGTCGCATAAAGGACTATAAGAGAAAACCATATATGCAAGAGTCTCCCTATGGTATAGGTAAATATGTAGTTCTACTAGGAAAGTACATCAGCAGCAGGCAGCAGTACATGTAAATATCCTTAAGTACGTAATTGTTATCCTGGGGCACGTTAGCCACCATAACGTGCATATGTGAAGCCCATTATAAGTGTACTCATTTTAAATTGTTATTTATTGCGCTTAACTCATTGTGTTGCTCTTCCGCTTTGAATTCGTTTTGGGACCTTCTCTGCACACCACCTATGGATATGGATAGGTAAGGTACGAATGTTCACACAGGAACAGGCCGACGAGACGATGACGATGAAGACCGACTATTGGAGTACCTTGATGTTATGGTGCCGGCCGGGCCAAAAGCGGGGCAACGTTTTCTGTTGTCTGTCTGTCTGTCTATCTGTCTGCAAGAGGATTTAGTCTATAGGAACATATACATTTATTTTTTTGTAGGTTTCTTGCGTTTTGCATAATTTTGTTGTTGTTGTTTTTCTGTGTAGAGTTACCTATGATGTTCTTCCATTGTTTCACTTGTTTTTTTTTTGTTTAAAGTACGTGGGTGTTTTCGACACTTATTTTCGCTCATAAATAAAATAAATAAAAATTCATGCAGTGTATGATGTATGAGATGTTTTTATGAGACCAAAAATGAGCGAGGTGTGTTGTTGTTGTTGTATTGTTTCTTATTATTTTGACGGGGGTGGTGGAGAATTATAACGATTTAGCGCGCAAAGTTAAAGAAAAGATGAATATTATGGTGGATAGGGGCGGGATATGCATGGAATGGTGATGATGGTGGCATAGAGGGCGTCTCCGTCGTCATCGTCGTCGCCGTCTTTTTCTTCAACGTTGTCGTGCATGTAATAGGTTTTCCATTGTCCTCTTGAGATAATTGTAATTATATTGAAATTCAGAATTGATATATGAGGCAAGTCACGAGTGACTACTACCTACATACATATGTATACCTACACAAGCCTAGATGAAATGGAATAAATGTACATTTCCCCCCTACCTTATCAACCTAGCGCTTTCTATATAGTAGTACCTATATTTATAACAATAAAGTTAAAGGGATGGGATAAATACAATATAATTGATGGTGAACAAAATACCTACATAATTGGAAGCAATTATATACTGCATAGGTTGGAAAATAAGGTATAGGCATTTTACTGATGGATTTATCAGAAAAAAAAAAAACATGGCAAAAATATGTTTTTATTATTTTAAATTTTGTAAATTGTGTTTGTATTTTAGAGCCTACCTTCCTAGCACCTACTAATCATAAGGATTAAAATTAATTTAGAATTTGTTGATTTAAAATTAAATCAACTAATAAATATACATACGTAACTATGTTAGTTTAATACCTATAGGTATATGTACATAATTAAAAAACAATGTTTGCGGAGCTCTCAAATCAAGAGGGTGAAGAATGAAATTTTAGGAAAGGGTATTTTCAATTATTATTTTTTTTAATTAGTGTTTTTTTAAGTCTTTAAACAACTGAAATGTTTTACTACAAAAATCAAAGAAGATGTAACTATGTATAATTAAACTTTCTTAAATTTAGTGTGTTTTTAAATATAAAAGTAATGTACACAGGTATAGGTACATACATTTCTGAATTTAATTAACTTCCCATAGGAAGTTATTGTAATGGGTCCGATTTGTCAAATTGAAAATTTTAACATTTCTTGACGTTTCGAGGTCCCTGGAGTCGAAATAAAAGATTTTTAGAAAGATGTATGTGCGTGTGTGTGTACGTACGCCCGTACGTACGTCCGTACGTTCGCGACGTTTTTTCGTCGTCCATAGCTCAAGAACCAGAAGAGATATTGACTTCAAATAAATTTTGTTATACAGATAATAAGGCAGAAAGATGCAGAAAGGGCTCTCAAGAAAATTGCGTGGGTGGTTTTTTTTACTATAGCAGTTTAAAAAAAGGTGAACATTTTGGTTAAATCTAAATATCTCATGAACCAATGACGCTAGAGACTTGAATTAATTTTATATTATGTTAGCTTTTACCCGCGACTTCGTCCGCATTAGATAGTTTTTTTGGATAGTAGTATGAAAAAACCTGAGCTGTACTCTTTTTTACGTATGTCTGAATTGTGCCAAGATGAGATGAGGTCATACTAAGTGTGATGGTCATAGGTTAGGTTAGGTTAATACATTTTAAGAAGAAGAATTAAAGAAACTAACTTAAAACTACCTACGTTCTTCTGGTAAATTAAATGATCACAGACGAACAGAGTAATTCATTAAATATTAAGGAAACAATTAAATTTACACCACAAATTAAATATTTGCAGGATTTCTCTGTAAGACAACCGGCGTGTGCCCTCACGTGTGTGCCCGTTCGGGTAGACCCACTCAGTGATGTCCTCCCCCCGCGCCACACTACCGCCGCCACCACCTGCCTCGTCTACCGCGTGCGACCCCCATTCGCCGCGCGCCACAGCCAAAAGAGAATTATCAGGAGTAGAGTAGTAGTAGTAGACAAACAGACAGAGTTACTTTCACATTTATAATATTAGTATAGATATTGTTACGTGATACAAAACAAGTATATTTTTGGAAAAAAATCCAATTAACGGTTTTTTTTTATAAATCAAAAAACTGAAAAAAATAATTTGTCACCTCGAAACTTTTACGACTTAAATATGATTTCATCTCCAAAACAATTTTGTGCAACGAAGAATAATGTTTTTGACATCTGATAAAATTTTGAGAAAAATCTAATTGACAGTTTTTTTTATAAAATATAAAAACGTAAAAAAAACATTACTCAAAGTTGGTAAAAATTGAATTTCGATTCAAATATCTTTTCAAAAACTTGAGATTAAGGCTTCAAACTAATTTTAACTTTTAAGAAATACTGTTTTCAACATTCGATAAAATTTTGAGAAAAATCGAATTGACAGTTTTTGTAAAAAAAAATAAAACCTAAAAAAAAGCAATACTAAAACTTGGTAAAAATTTACTTTCGACGCAAATAGCTTTTCAAAAATTACAAATATTGGCTTCAAACTTATTTTAGTTCACAGAAAATATTGTTTTCGATATTCATATATCATTCGATATAAAAATCAAACAGTCCGTTTTTTCATAAAAAAATAAAATCTACAAAAAATAGTACGCAAATTTGGTAAAAATTGATACATATAGACAAACTTGTAAGCAAGACAAATCGACAGACGGGATGGGAAGTTATCAGTGTGGATCGCATCCCAGCCTCTTTTTATATTTTCATTCAAGTCATGTAAAAGTTTTAATTATATTTCTATTACCTATGCTTATTGTCAGGAATGCCTGACAGTTTACTCATAAGCTCAATTGTAAATGTAATTCCAAGTACAAAAACTCTTTTTCCAGCCGTACATCAAGAATGCGAAATACTTTATTCAATTATATGTTTTCCTCCCATTTTAAATTCAATAAATAATGTGAGTCTTCTCTTAATCATTTATCCATTTTCTTAACGCTCGTACTGTACTAAAATTTCAGTGCGTAATATATTTAAAGAAAATGTATCTATGGAGGTAAATTGTTCAACAAAATGTAGCATTGACATAACATTTTATCAATTTATGGAACCAAAAATGGTAGGTTTAGGACAATATGCTTTTTATCAACACGAAAAAGATGTATTAGTTCTGAGTTAAATTTAATAATATACGAGTAATACAAATTTTCTTAATAGGCACATGAGTAACTTAAATTGTTATTTAATGTTTTTTTTTACTTGAAGTAAGTCAACACTCATAACGAATAAAATTTTAAAATATCATTCCTATAAACTGTATTATATAATCCTTATTTATTATTTTCTTCACATTTGTATGTTGGGATACTCTGGCGTATACTTGTTTTCTTTTTTTTTAATTTTTAATAACTTAAATTTGCATTTACTGTGTGAAATTTCACGGAGAAGGACCAAATAACATAGAGTGATGAGAGTATTTTTAATACAGCAGATGACGTTTTTGTATACATAATAGAAATTAAAAATTATAAATGCTTGATTTTATTATTTTATTACTAAAAATTGATTTTTTTGTAAAGTTTAACTTATTTAAAAAAAATGTTTCTTCTTTCTATTTCAGGTAAGACTTCAATCATAAAATAAAAAAAAGAAAAACAATAAGTATTCTTGAGCTCCGTAAG
This sequence comes from Eupeodes latifasciatus, assembly GCA_920104205.1. Classification (NCBI taxonomy): domain Eukaryota; kingdom Metazoa; phylum Arthropoda; class Insecta; order Diptera; family Syrphidae; genus Eupeodes; species Eupeodes latifasciatus. The sequence goes on along the minus strand of OV049924.1, from coordinate 68,950,847 downwards.
TATAGGTATATTACTTGTTTAAATTTCATGCATTCTTAAACAAAAAAAGTTTGAGGTAGGAAACACAACTAAGTAAATTTTGATATAGTCATAGAAAAGATGGTCGATATCAAGAATAAACAAGATTACTTGCAAATATTTTGTATGCTTATAAATAATCTCATAAAATTTCCCGGTCATGATACAAGTCAATCGTTTAAACGTGTGTTCACTGCTTCAATCAGTCTTCATTACCTATAGACCTAAACTTAAACTCACCGAACTACATAACTTCAAAGGGTTCAATTCTGGATGTTTTCTCTATTCCTTAATAATGAAAATTTAGTCTTTTTCGTTAGTAGACCTCGACCTTCCCTCCTTCTCCTCCTCGCAAAGAAAACACAAATTTATTCAAACGTCCTTCTCTAAGTACTACTCTAAATAGACTATACGTGTCCAATGTACAATTTTTGTCATCCCCCAAAAGGACTAAAGTACCAATGTCCCAATAAAGAGATTCACTCATGCGAAACATGAAAGAAGTAAACCACCTCATTTTCATGGCAAAACCATCCGAAAAATTTCATTCTAGATTTTACCAACCACCACTTCAACCCCAACCCCAATTCACCAATAATAACAAAAAACAACACACACATCCAAACAACAAAAAAGGACATCTCTCCTCGTTGTCTTCGTCTTTGTTTCTTCATCTTCATCTTCGTCCTCATCATCGTCATCGTCATCATCGTTTTCATTCTCATATTATAGCCCATCAAGAAAAGAAACCAACAGAGACATTTCACTTATTTTTCTTTTCCCGATAAATTGCACGCGTGGAATAAATTACTTCATTAGTGTGCTTTTACTCTGCTTCTGCTTTTCCTTTACTCAAGCTCTATGCTTTGCTCTGCTAAGAGAGTTCGGAGTTCATGATTGTCGTTGTCGTGCCATTTCCGTCTCTTTCGTTTTTTTTTTTTTATTTTCTTTGCTCAAAAGCAATTTCCCAGAGATAACGCGTATACCGAATTAAATGATTCAAAACGAAAATTGTAATTTGAATTCAACAACCATCAACTTAATTTGAAAACAACCTTAAAGTTCCTTCCTGTTGACTGGTCTCACAGTATTATTGGCATAGATATTCATACCTACCTGGATGATACCTACGTTTTTTGACAGGATATCACCCGTAGCGGGATGAATTGCAAAAAAGGACGAAATCATTCAAGGTGTATTTAAATTATACAAAACTAAGGCTACCGTGACACGACGACAATGATATCACCGATCAGGAGTTTTTTGGTCTTGCTTTCGTTTTTATGTTGTTGTTGGTAGTGGGCATGGGTATTGGGTAGGGGAGAAGTAAGAGGGCATGAACCTCTGACTCTCTGTATAGGTTTTGCATATTTAATGTCCCGCATTCAGTCGTTTGACCGCAAAATTTTATTCAAAGCCGCAACCACAACAGAGCGACCCAACAAGAAGGAAGAAAAATTATGGTCGATGGTGTAATTAAGTTTGGCGCACAGATACCCCCCTTTGCACCCTGTCTAAACTTTGTATGGATATATTATGGTTAGACCATGCGACTGATGCTTATTCTGGGCCCAGTGCCGCCACCGCATCGCCTTCACCACCTCACCATGAGCTGAATGAGTGAGCTCTGAAGCCGAAAATTGTTTTCAATTAACGTGACAGATTTGCCTGTGGATTAATTTTGTGCTTGACTGCTAGGTGCAGTGCGGTTAGATTGGACGGGCCTCGGTTTTTTGCATTCGACATTCGACAAGACGAGAACCGAAATTTCAAAATGAATAAGATTGAGGTACAAAAGGGGCTATCAAAGAACGATAAATGACTTCACATAGAACACACACAACAAAAACAACAACAACAAAAAACAAAAACCTCAAGAATAAAAAGGTAGACGAAAATAAATTACATGCTCGAAGACTGGAGTTAGCATTCGATTCGGTAGCCGTGGTATGAAGGTACAAAGTAATATGTTCGGTCTATAATCTTTAGATGGTGTGGCTCAGCGCGCGCGGTGAAATAGCGGCAGAAACAAAAACGTATACCTATAAGTAGACGAGACGTTGAGGTAGGTATTTCATTTTTCACTTAAATTCAGGGAATTTTTGGTGGTTCTCGGCATCTCGCTCTGCAATTTGAAGAATGAGTAGAATTAGTTCTAATTTAGAACTACTGATTAATAGGGATAGGTTTATATAGCGAAACTAATTTGATGGATGGAAATCAATCAGCTAATGAGTCAGGACAAGAAGACTTGCTTTTGTATATGTATTCTCGTATATAACGATATCGAAGTCCATATAGATGTTTATATGTACATTTTGGCATATAATGAAATATCAGCATCATTTTAAAGAAGAAAGAACTACATACATAAGCTTTACCAAATACAAATGAGCTACATGAGAGTTTAGAAGAAGAATGTGATTGGACTGAGAAATGAAGAAAAAAATGTTACTCAAGATAAATTGACTAACAAATTTAAGGATTGTTCTGAAATGTCAGATAAAAAAAGACGTTTTTGAAGACATTTATCAGGTCGGAATAATGTGCTTTCCAGAACCTTGTTTCTACTGGTTATGATTGTGAAGGTCTTGGAAAATATCTCGAAAAAGATACAAATGTTACTCATCATACTGTTTATAGCTTTTTGGCAATCCTTTCAATCTCTATCATGTAAAACTAACCTATTACATTATATATATATTTTAGTTAACTAGTCTGCTTGCAAGTCTAAGAACGAGTCTTAGACTGTTTTTTATAAATCCTGTATAATTAAAATCTCTATGATCAATATTATTTCGTATGATCATATTTGGGTCAAATAAATGAATGTCAAAATTTTGTAAATTGGCTAAGAAAAAACAGTTTTGGTGCGTAATAAATCAGTGCGTCTTTTTCTTTTCCAATCTAGTATTTACTTACTAAATTAAGGTGGAGCAACATTCCTGTGCAAACTTCTCCAGCTAGATGTATCCAGTTTCGCGCTCCAAGTTGGGTGAGGTCACTTTCCAATTGTGCGCACTACCTGATCCGCGGTCTTCCTCTACTGCGCTGTCTTGTGGGTTTTGGTATTGGTTTACATGCGCTCAAAGTGACCCAGCCATCTTAGTCGTTGGACTTTTACCCTTCTGGCTAAGTCTACAGCCCGTACAGCTCGTAGTTCCATCTTCTCCTCCACTCCCCTTCTAAGCATACAGGACCGTAGTTCGCACAAAGAACTTTTCTCTCGAAACGACCCGAAGTGCTTTCATCCGCTTTTGTCATATCCTATGCTTCTGCACTGTATAGCATGATGAGGGTCTTATATAGCGACACTTTGGTCTCAATTGCTTTCTTAGCCCAAAGCAACAGGGCTTAGCAAGAGTTATTCTTCGTTTGATCTCAGCGCTGGTGTTGTTTTCTGCGTTTATAGTTTGACCATGACATCGGTGTTGTAAGTCCTTTCTTAAAGGACGAGTTTGGCAGGGATGCCAAAACTAGACATGGCTCTATACAGCTCGTCCCTGTAGATACTGTCATATGCGGTATTGAAATCAATGAAAAAATGGTGGGTGTCGATTTGATTTTCTTTGGTTTTTTCCAGGATTTTGTAAGTGATGTTAAGAAGACTAATGCCTCTATAGTTGGTGCAGTTAAGAGAGTCTCCTTTTTTTAGAATTGGGCAAACAAAACTAAGGTTTCATTCATCATGCTTTCTTCCGACCATATCTTACAGATAAGTTGGTGCATGCTCCTAACCAAATTATCTCCTGCTGCCTTGAAGAGCTCGGCTCCAGCGGCTTTGTTAGACTTCAGCTTAGATATGACAATATTTACTTCGTCTAAGACGGGAGGACGGGATTGTTGGCTTTCTTCGTCTATGTTGAGTAGATCATCCTGCCCGACAATCTAGTATTTGGGAATATAATATTTTAGAGATAAAGATTTATGAGCGACCAGTATCATACAGTATTGAAAAGAATTGTATTTTAAAGTATTTTGAAACATATTTCGATCCACTGAAATTTAAAATGTTGTTTTATTAACATTCGTGTAAGTAGTAAGGTACACACAAAATTGTTATGTTACCTTCTCCTAGAAACAATATTCCCATTTGAAAATTGTGTACTTTATAATTCTGTTAAAAGACTAAAAAGTTCAAAATTATTCTTTTTTAGTTTGTTTATAGAATTTCGATATACAAAACTTTGCGAAACTAGAATTTTAAAACAAAATCTTAGCTTAAAGTATTTTGATAGTATAGTTTTTGTACGTTAAGAATTTTGTACAATTTAAATACAGCATTATGAGTGTTACAGTATTTCAACCCAATCGCAATTACATCCACTCTACATCAGCGTTTTTCATAAAGTTCTTACAATCATAGAAAAAGAAGTCTATTAATCTACATGGCCCTCGAACCGTCCGTTAGTGCCCGGAAGTAGTTTGTACTCATCGAGATTTAGGGTTCATCGATCACTTTGATGGTCTTGAATGATCGTTATGACATTAAAATCCGAAATCCACCCCCAAACAGTGACCGCTTTGGATGCATCAGACGTTCTTGGATTTTATCTCATGTCCTAAATTCCAAAATTTTATTTTGGGGCCACACCTTGCTTTCCGCTCCTGAGTAAGTTGAGTTTTTGTTGGGTTTCTGCTACAAGTCACGGTGCAAAATTTTGGCCTTTCAATGACCGAATTGTTGTGAGCAACGGAAGTCAACCTTCTTGTAGTCCCCAACATGGGTGTGTTGGTTGGTTGATTGTTAATAAGATCTTGGCAACAGTTAATGGATAAATCGTGCGGAACATTGCCCGATTGACAACCAACTTTAAAATTATAGCTTCAAAAATTACGCCGCTATCAAATGTCAAATTTTGAAACACACATTTCTTCGTCAAAAAGAAAATATAATGTTAATTTTTTGGTGCCGATAAGTCCAAGCGATATAAGAACAAATTAAAAAAAATTGGCTTTAATGTATTTTACAATAGTGAAATATGGCCAATTTTCAGCAGTTGAATAATGCCAAATTATTTTGAGAAATAAGACCAACTTAATTTTACGGTAAGGGGGATCATTCTGCCCCTCGCTGCAACCCTCCTGCTTGGGCACTCTAGAGGATTTGGGGTAGGTAAGGTAATAAGTCCACCCCGTATTTTTCTTTTTACTGAACTTAATCTACCTAATATCCAAGTCAAATTTATTATGATTAGAAAATAGAGACTCTGTTGATTGGATGAATTATCGTGTTTGAAGGTCAGTTCAATGAAACAAAAGCCATCATTTACAACAAATTGAAGGACCTCCTAAGAGATTGTTGTTCCCATAAGCTCAAAAAAAAATGCAAGAATCACATCAAATATGAGACAAAGAAAAAAAGGACAAAGTCCACATAATATAGAAATATGTTAGGTTCATATATATGAAACATTCCCTAAAGGCCATCATAAACTAGATATTTTCCAAGTTTTGTTTTGTTGTTGTATTTTTGTTTGTATTTTACTCCAGATAACCTGTTTCATTCTATTCATGTGAAACGCCTCCTGATGGTTCAAGTCCTTTTGCTACTCCAACGTCCTATTAATTATGGAAACATTTTAACAATATGAGAAACTTAGAAGCACAAAATACGAAAAATAAAAACAGGTCACACTTTATATATCCTCGCACTTTGGTGTTCTGTGCTGATCCAACGAACAACTTGTACAACTTTTGTTTTGATATACCCAGCAATATACAACCATCATCAAGCACTACACCAACCTCTATATCTTCACCCTTCGTTCTTAATTAACTTTGACTCCTACACACAGATCCCATTAGTCTCCCTAATTAACTGAGGATGTCAACATAATTTTCCTCTTTTCTTTTTTTATCTTTATGTTTTTTACTCCTCTTTTAGCATGACAAAGAAATTAATAAAAAAAAGAATGAATAACAAGAAAAATCCATGTGTCATGTCGTTTGATATGCAAAAAAGAAAAAAAGCGAATAAAACTATAATAAACTGTTGGAATGAATATGAATAGTTTAGGTAAGGTTGGAGGTACTCGTGTATAGCAAGGCGTATTCTATTTCCACCTTTTGTTAAATGAGTTATAATTTTATTGTCACTTTGCACACAAAAGTTTCCCTCACTCTACTCTTTTATGACAATCTATTCATAAGGACAATCATTCATGTACTGTTTCAGTTTCATGTTTCATTTTCATTGTTCTCCCCACAAGCCATAAAATGAATATATAAAATATGCAAAAATGCAACAGATGCAACTGAACTGTTAATATGAATTTTATATAAACTTATGTTTGTACGTATGATTTATTTTATACTAGAGCCTGATGTGCTAATGTTGCTGCAGCTTCTAAGGATACACAATCAGCCTTAGCAATGCACCTTCCAGTGCATGTTTATTAAAATAAAACAAAAAGTGCACACACCAGTTTGTGTTAATAAAAAAACATAAATAACATGAATTAAACGAGCAATAAATTTAATTTTTCACTTTGATTTCATCCAAACCTAAAGATCGAAAAATTAAACTCTGAATACACAACTTGGTCGCAAAAATCTGCTCTTAACAATAATACGAGTAAAAACATTTCATAAACATTTTTGGAAGACCTAGATGAAATCGGAATTAGTGTTTAAAAATTGAAAACTACCCTAGTATGTCCACAGCCAATACAATGTATACAAATTGCGGCATTAAATTAAAATATAGTTGAAAAAATTATTTATAACTCTGCATTTAACTTTTAAGAAAAACAAAAGATACAATTTAAAGGAATCGTTTTTTAAAAAAAAATTAAGGAAAGTATTTCCAGTACCCGAGGCGTACTGGTAAGTGTGTCATGCCAGAGATCTTGGGTTCACTGCGTTTTCACTGGTACTGTCTCTTGCGAGGAACTGACAAATTCTTCAAGTGAATGTCATGTCTCAAAGTAGCCGTTTGGAATCGGCATAAGAACTGTAGGTCCCCACAATTTCTAACACTACTGTGATTCTCCACAAACTGTTGGGCCAACTTATTTGTTTGCTTATATACATATTTATTCCCAGTTTCTAAAACTTATGTTTGTATCCGTGAATGAAGTTTTTAGGTGGCACAGACATATCTGTCGAATCCGCCCCTCATGCCAAGCAAATTCTCTACATTATTTAAATTCTTTGCTTGGTAGAATATTTAATGAATTTATTAAGCAATAATCTAATGTTAGATACAAATCATTAGTTTGATAGTAGAAAAGTCTCAAAAAGTGATTTTCTTTGTAGACTTAGGATCCAATTTAGATTTAACAAAGATAATTTTTTTAAGTTTCCTTGGACATGAAAACATTTTCAAATTTACGTTAAAGTTCACTTAAAAACCTTTTAGGTACAGACATTTCTTTTACAATTTTTTTTTTTCAAAAAATTTATTGCACTCAGAAACAAGTCAGTGGTGCTACACATGCCTCTCTTTGTATTGTATTTTCAAAGATTAAAACCCAAAATTCCAAGATTCGTGATTGGATGTAACTATTTGGGACTTCCAGAGCACTAGAACTATCTTTTTAAAAAGAAATATGGATCAAAAACGTTCATGACTGATTTAACTATATCTACTCAATACTCATCTGCTTTGGGTATTTGAAAAAAAGGTTCTTACTTACTTACTTAAAGTGGCGCTACAGTCCTGTGTGTACTAGGGCCTCACCCAACTAAATTCTCCATCTAGCTCGGTCCCTAGCTAGATGTCTCCAGTTTCACGCTCCAAGTTGGGTGAGGTCACTTTGCACTTGTGCGCGCCACCTGATCCGCGGTCTTCCTCTACTGCGCTGTCCTGTGGGTGTGGATTCACAGACTTTCTATGCCGGATCATTGGTTTTCATGCGCTCTACGTGACCCAGCCATCCTTGTCGTTAGACTTTTACTCTTCTGCTTTTGCACCGTATAGCAGGACGGGGATGATAAGGGTCTTATATAGCGACACTTTGGTCCCTCGAGAGAGGACTTTTCTACTCAATCGTTTTCTAAGCCCAAAGAAACAGCGGTTAGCAAGAGTTATTCTTCGTTTGATCTCAGCGCTGGTGTTGTTTTCTGCGTTAATAGCGGAGCCAAGGTAGGAGAAGTCCTCAAAGTTACGTCAGTCGATGGTGACGTTTTGACCGAGCCGTCGTCGGTGCTGTAAATCCTTTCTTGACGACAGAATGTACTTTGTTTTGCCCTCATTAACCGTTAAACCTATTTTTGCCGCCTCTGCCTCAATACTCACAAAAGCCCCATTGATATCACGCTGAGTTCTTCCGATTATTTCAATGTTATAAGCATATGCCAGTAATTGGACAATCTTGTGAAAGATAGTGCTTCTGGTGTTTTCAAGTACGATGTCAAAAAAATCGCATGACAGTGCATCACCTTGTCTGAAACCTTTTTGACATCGAAAGGTTCTGTTAAGTTGTTTCCAACCTTTATGGAGCAGCGTGAATTCTCCATTGTCATCCTGCACAAACGGACGAGTTTGGCAAGGATGCCAAAACTAGACATGGCTCTAAACAGCTCGTCCCTGGAGATACTGTCATATGCGGCCTTGAAATCGAAGAAAAGATGGTGGGTGTCGATTTGATGTTCTTGGGTTTTTTTCCAGGATCTGCCGTAATGTGAATATTTAATCGACTATGGACTTTCCTGGTCTAAAACCACACTGATAAGGATCTATCAGCTTGTTGACGATGGGCTTTAGACGTTCACATATTACGGCAGAGAAGATTTCGTAAGCGATGTTAAGAAGACTGATGCCTCTATAGGTGGTGCAGTTTAGAGGGTCTCCTTTTTTTAGGTTCCATTCATTGGGCATGCTTTTTTCCGACCATATCTTACAGATAAGTTGGTGCATGCTCCTAACCAAATTATCTTCTGCTGCTTTGAAGAGCTCGGCTCCAGCGGTTTTGTTAGACTTCAGCTTAGATATGACAATCTTTACTTCGTCTAAGTCGGGAGGACGGAATTGTTGGCTTTCGTCGTCTATGTTGAATGAATCATCCTGGCTGACAGCGAAATTCGGTTCGCCGTCGCCGTTATACAGTCTGCAGAACTGGTCCTCCTTCCTTCCATATCCTCAGCATTGACTGCGGTTCGACAATGATGTTTCCACTTTCGTCTTTGCAGCCTTCGGTTCTAGGTTTATGTACTTGTGAATTTCGTTTCACCTGTTCATAAAACTTTCGAACTTCATTCCTGCTTTTAAACCTCTCAACATCTTCTACCGCAAGAGTCTCAGGCTCTCTCTTTTTCCTTCTGAGAAGTCGGTGTTCCTCTCGCCTCTTCTGCTCATAGAGCTCATGAGCAGCTCTCGTCCTTTTATGCAGCGCCACTTTGCGTGCCTGTTGCTTGGCTGCATTTGTCTGCCGATATTCCTCATCAAATCAGGGGTTCCTTGTTGGTGGCTGCTTGAAACTCAGCAGAGGCGGCTTCTCTGATGGCATATTGGCAATGTTGCCACTGGTTCTCGATACATGTGTTGGCAACAGAGAACTTCGAGAGAGGTTACTTGTAACTCGGTCGGAGAAGGATTGATCTCCTGCGTTGTACCTTCTCTCAGCATCTCCTTGTTTTGCCTTGGGCCTGCAAACCCGAAGTGCTACCTTGTCTACAACGAGGTAGTAGTCCGAGTCGAAAAAAAGCCAACTCATTTTGGCAATTTATTCTTTATACTTCGGTGTTATTCGTGGAAACATTCTCTTGAAAGTATTAAAATGTTTGTTTAGGTAGCATATTTTACGAAATAAAATAAAATAAAATAAAATAAAATAAAATAAAATAAAATAACGTTATTTTATGTTAAGCAAAACATTCAACAAAAATCTCAATTGATATAGGAAATACTACCAAATTTCTCGAATAACATAATTTTGTTTTCAATAAGAAAAAGTACGTATACGCCTAAGTGCACAATTTTCATTTCGTAGTTTATATAACAACACATTTTTGTGTCATAGGTCATATCAGTCTTTTTTACTACGCGGCGAGCTAAATAGTAAAAGTGTCAGGTTTTCAATTTAAGCTTTGTAATCGAATAATATCAAAAGAAATTACTTCAAGCCCAATTTTTAATGTTACAAAATTAAAAGGAAAATAACACTTTTACAAGCAGAACAAAATTGGAAGTTGCAACAATTCTGAAGCTGTTTTCTCTAAAACTGAATAAATACATATTCATACATAGATAAAACAAGAATATTATGACAAACAATTCTTTCTCGATATTTTCTATTTTCCTCAAATTTACGCAACTTTTGTTCAGTACCTACAATCTATGAAAGAATTAGGAAATAAACTGCCACAAATTGCTAATTTTATGAAGTGAACTTGTGAACATGTGAACCCGCGGCATGATGGTTAGTGCATTGGACTGTCATGTCAGAGATTTTGGGTCTTGGGTTTGCCTATGCAATCTAAAGTTATTTTCACGGATACTGCCTCTTGCGAGGAATTGACAAGTTCTCCAAGAGAAATTCTTGTCATGAAAAGTGCTTTCTCAAACTAGCCATTCGGATTTGGCTTAAAAACTGTAGGTCCCCTCCATTCCTGACAACATTACTCGCAGACAGGAATGGTTGAGAGTTGTAAGTCACTATAGACTCTAGTTCTCAACGGACTATTGCGCCACCCAATTCATTTATTCTTAACATGTGAACATAGATAGATTGCAGTGACAGGGACAGTGTTTTAATATTAACAAACAAACTTCATTTTGATTATCTATTTTTTTTGTCAAATCATCAACCTTACCCTTATTTCGCCATACCTATACCAATAGTCAAATTACTAGTAAGCCTTTTTTGCGAATTATCACCACCGCCATCATCATCATCATCATGGCACCATTCGGTGTCAAAAGAAATTTGTTAATTTCGTTTGTGCTATTTTTTTCTTCTCTGATATATGATCCAATTATACAAAAAAAAAAAAAACTGATTAAAAATAAAATCTACTTCAAAAAACAGCGTGTTGTAGTGCTGATTTTACTCGCAGCATGGTGCATTGTGTAGCATTCTGTTTAAAAATTATGATACAAAAGCAACAGAAAAGTACAAAACACTCATAACCTAACCGATTGCAGTTTTGTAGAGAGTGCATAAAGCATAATATTATAACTCATTTCATTTCAACGTTTGGTTGCTGCCTTGTCGCGTCACTTTTACTTCGACTCGGTTCGGTGTGTTGTGTGCATTGTGCAGTGCACGCTGCAAGTTTGTCTCTGATCTTTATGTTATACAAATTATAACACACACAGGGTGTGTTTTTGAATAATATGAATTTCTCATACCTAAAATATTTAAAAATAAAACATTTTTTTTTAAATATTTGTAAAAGAAAGTAGGTTGTTATGAATCAAATAAAAACTGTATAAGTACAGGGTTATTCATTTTGCAGTTTAAAAAGTAAACCTAAATAAAACACATATGAAATATTTGCATGATATTTCCTTTTTATTATAAAGTTTAAACGTTGACATTAAATGTGAAACACTACATTATTTAAATGACCACCACGTGAATTGTAAAAGCATCGATTCTTTTGAGTTGATTTTTGACCACTTTTTGACACATGTTGGGCGGTATCTCAGCCATAACTTGACGCATGTTAGTTTTTAAGTGCTCAAGGGTTAAAGGTTTATCTGGATAAACACAGTATTTCACGTAGAAAAACAAAAAAAGTCCAGCGGTGTCACATTCGCATGATCTTGATGGCCAGTTGATATCGCCAAGACGAGAAATTACGCTTCCAGGAAATGTCTCTTGCAATAACCGGTGGCATCATCTTGTTGAAACCACATATTCTCCAAGTCGTATTCTTCAATAGCAGCAAAAATTCAGTTATCATATGACCATAACACTCCGAATTGACGGTGACAGTCATCCCATTGTCGTTTTCGAAGAAGTAAGGTCCAATCACACCTCCGGGCAAAACAGCGTACCAAACAGTGACTTTTCTTAGATTTTAGATTAGATTAGATTAAACATTTTATTTCTTAAAATCCAAATAAATACAATAAGAAAGAAAAGAAATAAGTGACAAAAATATTTTTATAAAAAATAGAGTTGTTGCCACTCTAATAAAAATTTTACATTTATTAATTAAAATGGGTGGGGTGACCCTTAAAAGAAAAATTAAAAAAGAAAGTTAAAATATCATAAATTTATGTAATGCATACAGAAATTAAATTAAATTGAAGTTAAACATTTCAAGAAAACATCAGGTAGAACCATTTACAAAAAATTCAATATTTTCATTATCAAGACTAAGGAGCCAATATTTAACTTGTTTCATAAATAACAAATGAGAAGTTTGCATCCTGATAGGATGGGGGAGTCTATTAAATATCCGACATGAGGAAACATTATAAAAATTTCTAAATGCGGTTGTTCGATATACCGGTATAGAAACTTGGTTGAAAAAATTTCCACGTAAATTATAATTATCAATTATTCTAAAATTAAGATTACCTGATCTCTTAAAGAAAATTTTTAGAACTTTATAACATATAAATATAATACATATGTCTCACTGAAAGAATTTTCAAATCTCTAAATAGCGGAAAACTAGGGTGGTACAGGCGAGGCTTACCACATATTTTCTTCAGAACACTTTTTTGCAAAACTAATAAAGGTTGTATTTTGTTATAATATGAACCTCCCCAACAAGAAATTCCATATTCTAGTTTCGAATGAAAAATACCATAATAAATTTTAAGTAGCAGTTTGGAAGAGCAAACTTTACGCAAAAAGACGAAGTTTCTAAGAGTGCACCGAAAATATTGTCTAAGATTCTCTGTGTGGTTATAAAAACTCATTCTAGAATCTATTATTAATCCCAAATACTTGAATTCATTAACTATTTCTAATTTAAAGCATTTATCACTACAGCTCATGGAATCCGTAAATGTTATGGAAGTAACCATAGGATTACAGGTGCAGTTAAAAAGCTTGAGTTTTGGACACCCAGTAGCATGGAAAAAGAGATGAGCATCAACAATCTTTTGGCCAGACAAACTGAAAAACATTATCTTGGTTTTAGAACTAATTATCAATTTGTGCTCTGCAAACCAGATTCTTAACAAGCTGAGATCCCAATTTATATCAAATATAAGATTCAGACAACTATCTGTACCATACGAAAAACCAACATCATCTGCAAAGGCTGTCAGAGAACCCTTAAAAGGCAAACTGAATAAAGAATTAATGTACACCAAAAAAAGTATTGGTCCTAAAACCGAACCTTGTGGAACTCCCAAATCGAATGTCTTTATATCACTCTTAATACCATCAAATTTCACTCTTTGGGCTCTTAAATTTAAATAAGATCTTAACCAATGACTACTGAATCCTCGAAACCCAGCACTTTCAAGTTTGGTAATCAAAATTTCGTGATTAACCATGTGAAAGGCTTTTGATATGTCAACAAACAATCCGGCTGTATTCTTTTTTCTATCAAGACTTACAAATATTTGAGAACAGAAATGTAACAACGCATCTTCGGTTGATTTATTGCTTTGAAAACCAAACTGAACATCACTGAAAAATTTTGTTCTCGTTAAAAAGCTCACCATTCTATTTTTTACAGCTTTTTCAAAAATCTTACTTATCGAGGGCAAGAGTGATATAGGTGATACAAACTTTACAATTGATCATTATTAAATTCGAATAGTTTTAACTTCTCTGATAATATCTTTCAAGTAACAATGAGATACGCACCCCACGACACTCACTTCACGACACGACTGGATGTAATTTGAATGGATGTAATGGAATTTCTTCAATTACTTGAGGATTTTTAGAACCCCAAATACGACAATTGTGTTAATTAACATTTCCACCGAGTGAGAAATGTGCTTCTTCATTGAAGAAAATTTTGTTCGAAAAATCGCCGTCCACCGCCTGTTGTTGAAGCACCCATTCGACGTATCTACGACGTTGTGAATGGTCAGTTGGCTTCAGTTGTTGTGTGTGCTGGACTTAATATTGATGTAGGTGTAGATTGAAATGCAAAACACGCCATAATGTTCTGAAAAACAGTCCTAATTCCTGAGAACGACGAGGAATCGACACATTCGTAGTTTTCCAGACTTTCAACTAAAACAGAAAAATAGTTTTAACGAATTAGCTTGACAGATGTCGATTTCCAGTCCTATACTTTTGAGACAGCAAAATGGACAGCCCGTTATCAAATTGTTAACAAAACTACTTTTTAGGTTTTGATTTTGGTGTGATTTTTTAATTAAAATATTAAAAATTTAGTAATATTAAAAATTTCACAAACCAAAATTGAATTTCTTGAAAATGCAGAATTTGATTCGCTCTCTTTTTTTGTAAATATTGAAAATAATCTACACTAATATTATAAAGAGGAAAGATTTGTATTTTTGTACGTAACGAATAAACTCAAAAAGTACTGGACCGATTTTAATAATTCTTTTTTCATTAGAAAGCTACATTATCACTGAGTAACATAGGCTATATCTACACTAATATTATAAAGAGGAAAGATTTGTATTTTTGTATGTAAGGAATAGACTCAAAAAGTACTGGACCGATTTTAATAATTCTTTTTTCATTAGAAAGCTACATTATCACTGAGTAACATAGGCTTATCACTGAGTAACATAGGCTATATTTAGTAATAGATTACTATAGAAATCTTTAGAAATTCCTATTAAAACCAACCGAAGTTGTAAAAAAATTAGCCATAAAATGTCTTTCACCGCATACGCTGCGAAGAGTATTAATGATAGGACAAAAAATGTTTTCTAATTTAGTGATTCATGGTCGTTTTAATTAGCAAGCTTATAACTTAAATATCTGCATCTAATTATGTCTACCCGTGCGAAGCCGGGACGGGCCGCTAGTATTTTATATTTTAATTTTTTATGGTTTTAATATTTTGTATAAAAAATTTGTCAAAGCTACTTAAATTCTGTCAAAGTACAAATATAATGGTAATTTTATGTGCAGGTACACCCTGTAAGACTTGTGTAATTAATGACGTGTTGCAGTGTCACTTTTGCTTCTGATGCTTTAATTTTCAAACAAAACCAGCAGGGGTTATTATTTTTTAGATATAGAAACACTTTTTATTTAAAACTGAATGAACATAACATAATGTTCATGGCGACACACTGTGATTGTCATTATGAGAATTAAACAACAAAACACAATAAAATAAAAAATATGATTTAAAATGTGTAAAAAAAGGGCTTTTGTGACAAAAAAAAAAACAACAAAAAGAATATTTTTTTCGTGTAAATTTTGAGGGCAAAATGCAAATTATTTAAATTAACAAATTTTTTCATGTTGTGTCGTTTTTTTTCGAACAAAACAAAAACTAAATAATTTATCGTCACACACAAAAGCATAACATTTCATCCAATAAATTAATTTTGATATATTTTCATTAAATTTTCAAAAAAAATAAAAACGGAAAAAAAGAAAATCTTAAAATTAAAGGGAACAAAAGCGAGATTCTCTCGCGCACAGTTGGAGTCATCTGTCTATATAACAAATCAGAGGGTTATATGGGTGGTGGAGTATGGTAGGAGGATTGTTTTTCTTTTTGCGTTAAAAGGGGTAACCTTAGCTGAATGGAGAGAAGTTGCTTAAGAAAAAAAAAAAAACATAACGAAACAAAATTGAAAATTTATCACCGGACGTGACCGAATGAATGTTGGCTTCCCTCACTATGCCTCCTCCCTACCGTCAGACCATGAAAATCATATGGACGGATGTTAGGTATAGTCTGTTTTTTGTATGTTTTTTTTCTTTTTGCCCACCAGAGACTTTGATAAAGGTGGCGGCTCGTTAAAGAGCCAGAGGGCAAGTATAAACCATTCTAAACCGTACCGAAAATAAAGTACAACCGCCACCTAACATCGTCCATCTAAGCCACCATCAGTCGGTATTCAGCATTCAACATCTAGAAAAAGGTATAAGGTACTGATGAAGCAAAGGTATATACATATATACCCTACCCACTAGGGTGATTCATTTCCGCAAAAAATTTTTTTTTTCTCGGTGCTCAAGCAAAATATTAATTTACTTATAGAAAAAAAAATTCTCACCAAGGTAGAGCTCAATATCAATTTTAAGTACTTGCAATTTAAAATTGAAGTTTTCCCATATAAAATGCATGTAAAAAAAATGCTTTTTTTTCAAAGTTCTAATGCTCATGCACCTTTTACAATATTGTCAACCGGTTAATGGACCTTATAGGGAATTTTACGCTCTTTAAAATTGCTTTTATGTTTTTTTGTGTAACTCGCACTGGTTCGCCAGTAGGAGTCATCAAAGTGTAATTTTTTGAATGAATAGCTTTTTTTCCAATTTTTTTGAGCAATTCGCAAAAAGTAGGGAGAAAAAAGGGCTGATTCGTAAAAAATAGTCCTTTGACCAGTATTTATTCAATTTACAGCCATTTTTATGCCTCAAAACTTAAGAAATTGATAAATACTAATCAATCATGCTATTTAAATTGAACTTTTTTATTGATTACTAATGTATTTCTCTATAGCAACAACTTTTTTAGAATTATTATTTTTTCTGACTTATAATAAATATAAAAATAACACATCAATTAACACATTGAAGAATATAGATAAAGTTTATTCAATTTTGAAGTTGAACAGTGCAGAAAAGAATTTCCAACGTGTGCCAAAAAGCTCCACTCAGCTCTAAAATCTTAATCTGCTTTATATAAAAATCGTAATTATTTAATATTTATCAACTTGTTTTTTATGACTATTGAGATGTTTACTAACTTTGCAATATATTACCTAATAATGTAACCTTCTGTTTGTTTTGATTAAAGTTTTGTTGTTTCTTTTTAAATTAATGTGTTCTTTTTATATTTGTCATAAGCCAAATCATAATAATTCTAAAAAAGTTGTTGCTATAGAGAAATACATTAGTAATCAATAAAAAAGTTCAATTTAAATAGCATGATTGATTAGTATTTATCAATTTCTTAAGTTTTGAGGCATAAAAATGGCTGTAAATTGAATAAATACTGGTCAAAGGACTATTTTTTACGAATCAGCCCTTTTTTCTCCCTACTTTTTGCGAATTGCTCAAAAAAATTGGAAAAAAAGCTATTCATTCAAAAAATTACACTTTGATGACTCCTACTGGCGAACCAGTGCGAGTTACACAAAAAAACATAAAAGCAATTTTAAAGAGCGTAAAATTCCCTATAAGGTCCATTAACCGGTTGACAATATTGTAAAAGGTGCATGAGCATTAGAACTTTGAAAAAAAAAGCATTTTTTTTACATGCATTTTATATGGGAAAACTTCAATTTTAAATTGCAAGTACTTAAAATTGATATTAAGAGCTCTACCTTGGTGAGAATTTTTTTTTCTATAAGTAAATTAATATTTTGCTTGAGCACCGAGAAAAAAAAAATTTTTGCGGAA
This sequence comes from Eupeodes latifasciatus, assembly GCA_920104205.1. Classification (NCBI taxonomy): domain Eukaryota; kingdom Metazoa; phylum Arthropoda; class Insecta; order Diptera; family Syrphidae; genus Eupeodes; species Eupeodes latifasciatus. Next base: position 68,933,394 of record OV049924.1, on the reverse strand, counting down.
ATGAATCACCCTACTACCCACCTTTATCCTACCTTCCTTTATCATATTATACATATATATTCATTCTATACACAAACCAAAAAAGACCGAATGAGCCTTTTTACGAGCTCGCAAAGATGTACAGCAGTTAATGTATCCTAATGTGGTCAATTGCGTCCTTTTGTGGAGCATTGAATTGGAAATTGGAGAGATTTTGTGCGCTTTGATGGAACATCTGTAGGTAGATGTATGCTGCTGGTGCTGCTGTTGCTGGAGGAGATGAACAGAAACGGAGGAGCCGGAAAAATATAATAATATAACAACAACAAAAGAAGAGAAACCAAGATGGTGAGGGTATAGAAGAAGACTTGTGGCAATCATGGCAATTGCCATGACCAGTGTACACGACACAATAGATAAGGAGATGGAGATGCTTGCGAGGACCATAAGAATATATCCATAAATTCATGAGTGATGTGGCTGTGTTCCTTTTATTTTCTTTCATTGATGGAGCTTATACATACAGAGCTATGGGCACCTCTTCCATATACAATTCTTATTGAGGATCTTTTATTTTTATTATTTTTTAGCATGCGGTATTCAATCATTCTCCTTTTGGTATATTCTTTTATTTATATCAATTGTTAAAGAAGGAATTCTTTGTAGCAAATGAAGTATCCAGGGAAGGAGTTTGTCAATTAGGCAGCGAGAAGCTGCATCGTGAGTGATGGTATAAGTCTGCTAAGAAAAATAATAATCAAACGAGAGAAAAAAGTTCCAAGGAATGTGGGTATGGCCAAATGATTACTTATGTTCATGAATCGTGCTGATGGGGTGGAATTTAAAGTGAGGTTTTATTGTACATTTTTGTGTGTGTTTAGAAATGAAGATCTATGATGTTTTTTTATTTTATACCTTAATTGAATTCATGACGCTACCAATATGCGGAAAAAACTTAAAGGATAAGCCATCTGTATGGTTTCCTTTTAGAAAAAGGTTGTAAGGAGAACACTGGTCAATATTTTTCAAATAGTTAAGTTCCGATACATACTTTGGTTATGCCATAAAATTATAATATCTACTGCCTGCCATTTGTAAAGACTGATTACAGACTGATGGATGATAAATATCGTTAAACATTTTAGGCCGCTATTAATAATTTTTCCAAATGAAAAGACACTCCACAATTTTTTGTGGTTTTGGAATTATTTTTCTTTCGAATTTTGACCAAATTTATAAGAAAAACTTAAAAAAGGTGTTCGATGCGCGGACCCCTAATTCAGAAACTATTCAATATTTATCTAAAACGACTTGCTCGTGGTTTATCAAACTCATTGCACGTTTGCGAAAACAATTATTGTTGCATTTGTTCTAAACGAAATTTGTTTTTAATTATTATTCAAAATTTCAATGCAAATTAATATTTTATCACTCAAAAAACATATTTCATGCAAAAAAATTAATTCAAAATGAAAATTTAATTAAAAACTCAAACACAAAATATCCAAAGTAAAAAAATTTTATAAAAGTTCGAAAATATTATGCAGAAAGGGTTGCTTTTTTACCATAGCAATTAAAAAATAAGGTAAACATTTTGGTTAACCCAAAATATCTCACGAACTAATAATGCTAGCGACTTGAATTAAATTTTATATAATACTAGCTTTTACCCGCGACTTCGTCTGCATTAGATAGCTTTTTTGGATAGTGGTATGAAAAAACCTGAGCTGTACTTTTTTGTACGTATGTTTGAATTGTGCCGAGATGTAATGACGCCATACTAAGTGTGATTGTCATAGGTTAGGTTAGCTGACGAACTAAGTAAATCATTAAGTATTAAAGAAACAATTAAATTTAGACGACAAATAAAATATTTGCAGGATTTCTCTGTAATTTGCATGCGTCCGAGAACGGCGTGTGCCCTCACGTGTGTGCTCGTTCGGGTAGACACACTCAGTGATGTCCTCCCCCCGCGCCGCACTACCGCTGCCGCCACCTGCCTCGCTAACGCGTGCGAACCCCTCCCGCGCACTCACCCCTCGCCACAGCCGAAACAGAATTGTCAGAAGTAGAAGACAGACCCAGCGAATTATTTGTTGTACCTACATGGCTCATGTTTGGCGATGAAAGGTTGAGCATAGCAAAGTTTAGGTTTTAAATTATTATTTGTGGAACTTGGTAGGAGCCACAGTTTGCGTCTAACGTTGAGGGCTTGAAGCACGTCGCACGCGAAGCCCGCGTTAATATACGTGTATGATAAGTTTAAAATGTTCGACAACATATTTAATAAGGGTTGGCAATGCGTTGTTTTCCCGTAATACCAATTTTATCCAAATATTATTCAAATCTTTAGTAATTTAGGAGTGAAAGCGATCAGATTCCCCGGAAAGTAGTTTTTCCGAGGTTAAAAGTAATTCATGTCCTTTCTTAAGTCGCAAACTGTCTCCTTATTAAATTTCATTTAAATCTGTTGAGTAGTTTAGGCGTAAAAGCGATTGACCCACCTGAATTTGCCCATGAGAATGCGTCATTTTCCCGGGTAAAAAGAAGCCTACATCCTTTCTCGGGTATCAAAACATCTCCATACAAACTTCATGCAAATTGGTTCAGTAGTTTAGGCGTGATTGAGTAACAGACAGGCAGAGTTACTTTCGTATTTATAATCTTATCTAATATATAAAAATAAGTCGGATTTTCATTCCTGACGCTATAACTCCAGAACGCACGAACCGATTTCCTCGGTTTTGCATTCGTTGGAAAGGTCTCGGGCTCCGTGAGGTTTATAGCAGACAAAATTCAGGAAAAATTTCAACAGAAAAGCAGTGAACACCGTTTAGCTTCCAATTGAAAGCTTTTGTAAAAGTTCCGATTTGTACAATTGAAAATGTTTAACCTTTTTTAGTCAACCATATCTCTAGAAACGTCAGAGATATCGACTTCAAATAACGTATGAAATCTATAATGAAGGAATGATTCTGATTGAGGATCAATGCTAAAGCTACTGATTGAAGTAGGAATGATTGCGCCAAATCGATCTATGCACGATGCATTAAACGAAGAATTAAATCGAGATAGAGATGTTGATACATTGCAGGAAGGCAAAAACAAGTATACGAAACATTAATGCAAGCGGTGTACAATAATACTGGTGGTCTATTCTTCCAGAACGTAAATGAAGGAACAGGGAAAACATTTGTCAGTTCATTGTTGGTAGGCGATTTCAGGCAGACGTCGCCAGTAATTCACCGTGGAACGCCTGCAGATGGATTGAATGCTTGCCTGAAGGCATCACTTTTGTGGAATAACGTAAAAACATTACCGCTAACCACTAATATGAGAGTTCACCTTCAAAATGATCAAAACGCTGCACAGTTTTCCAAACAATTGTTAGCTGTTGGAAATGGAAAAGTGCCAGTTGATGCGACAACTGGATTAATTACTCTTACCAACGACTTTTGCCGATTTGTAGACTCTCAATTAGCTCTTATTGAAAATGTTTTCCCAAACATTAGTGAGAATTATCAGAATTATGCTTGGTTAAGTCAACGAGCAATTCCGCCGCAAAGAATAATGATGTACACGCACTGAACTTCACCATTCAATCAAAAATCGCTGGCGATTTGGTGAAATACAAATCCGTTGATTCCATAACAAATCCCGATGATGTAGTAAATTATCCAACGGAGTTTTTGAACTCTCTGGAGTTACCACGATTTCCACCACATAACGTGCAACTCAAAGTTGGTTCAGTTATTATGATATTGCGTAATTTGAATCCACCGCGACTTTGCAACGGTACTCGACTTGCGGTGAAAAGACTTATGCCGAATTTGATTGAGGTAACCATTATTAACGGAAACTACGCAGGTGAAAATGTATGTATTCCTCGAATACCAATGATTCCGACTGATCTTCCGTTTGACTTCAAACGATTGCAATTTCCGGTTCGCCTTGCGTTTGCAGTGACAATTAACGCTTAGATTCAGTATTTACTTTGGATTCACTTTCATTTTTTATTTAGAGAAGTTCAACTAAATTGCACTTCATTTTTGTAATCGAAATGAATTCATTACTGTTGTTAAATGAAATAAAATTTTTCCTTTTCAAATATAAAACAAAAAACAATAATTTTTCTTCATCTTTTAATCCCCAAACGAAATGTTACAAAAAACAAAGCCACCTGGTTGCGAAACGGAGTTCGCTTGGTTTGCTAGATCACTTTAAAATATATGTAAAATTATGCTGTATAAGATTCTGATTTACTTGTTGATCGCTTTGGTGTCGAATCTTAAACTTTTTCCCTAATATTCCCTAACATTCGCATGTACATAGCTTTGTATAAGAATCGATCCTTTCCAGTGTATGTATGGTATTGAGTAATTACGTTAGTCACAGTATTCAGTAATTTTAAACTTTTAATACTTAAAATTCTTAAAACCTTCTGAGAACCATAGCGTTTCAAAGAGGATTTAAAAAAAAAATCATTCAAGTCATGTCATCACTTCAAAAACCTCAATAAACCATCTTTTTGATGTTTCTTTCGTTCCGGTAAAAATTAATATCTACTACCTTATTCAAACCATTGAAAACCAAATTAGTTCTAAGAAAAAAATCCCAAATTATAAACATGATTTAACGCTTTTCAATAAGCCTATATGTACCTAAATTCCTTATCCCTTATCCACGCATCATCAATTCTACTTTATAAAATTTATATCGTGTAATCTATTTCCGTTATGATTATTTTAACACCCAGAACTAAGAAGCTAAGAAATAACAAAACCAAATCACTGATCTCTCTTTCATATACTTTCTCGGTGTTAAAAAACAAAAACATTGTTTTTCAAATCATCATATTTAATGCTAAGGATTTATTATGTTGTTGGTAAGAGCAACAAAAAAAAACGTAACTTAATTTTTTCTTCAAAACATGCTTTTAATTCTTCACCTACAAAGCTGCTTATAATCAATTACTATTGGGTACCTCTCTCTTATAGTCGTACGGCGTATATCCCAACTTTGTCTGGAATAAATACCCAAAAGGTAAATATACCTACAACATACCTTCTATACAAATTTTAATCCCTTCCCGTGAAATACCCGTGATTTGCATACCTCTGATATAAAGTTAAGGCATTTTTGTTTTCACTCTGTGTCGCTCTATAGACTGTATAGACCGTATATAGTATATTTCAGGCAAAGGAACGTAAACAGAATGATAGAGCTTAAAAATAATCCACAGTAGCAGCAAACACTAAGCACACACCGCATTATAAACAACCTCAAATACTTAAATATGTATGTATGTATAGAAAGGTACTAAAGATGCCAACATAATAATAATGTCATAATTGCCGTTGGAATTTATCAACAAAAGACTGTGGATAGATTAATCCGTCACACACAGTGTCAAGCCGCTTTGAGTTGAGGTGCTTTAAAAAATGAGAAGAAGAAAAAAAAAGTTAATAATTCCTTGTGCCGTGTGAAGTGTGATATTTCGTCACTATGTTAGTGGCACAGTCTTTAAAGAATAAACTTAGAGTTATTCCTGATGCGGATCTGGCTCTGTCTGACTCTCACTACGAGTTGTGTTTTCAAATCAGGATTATTATTCATATCAATTCAATGCAATTAATTCAGGTCTTTATAGAATCTCGAAAATAATGTGTGTGTATCAATATTTCCAAAGTTTCATTCGATTCACCAAAGACCATAGACACGAGAATAGTAACAACATTCTCATCTCAGCAGCACAACGGCTCCACATTAATTTCGATATCAGACTTCAATAATCCGACACTAAGCTGTATGGTGGGTTCTTTGAGAGGAGTTCTAAATAAAATTATCAATCGAAACTGCAGTCAAATCATGTGTGAATCAATAATACCCTATACCCGTTCTAAAAAACACCTACACTCCTACATAGGCACTTATTATAAGAATAAGAGAAGCAAATATTTTTAAAATTCTTTTGACTTAAATTATTAAATATAACAATTTATGGTTTTACATATATGTATGTAGGGAAAAATAAAAGCTTATTTATAGAATCTGTCAAATTAGTATAGATAGAGATCTTAATTTTTCATTAAGGTTTTCTAACTATTTATTTTATTTGTGACTATTTTATGAATTTTAAATTTTTAACGTAACCATAAAAAACATCATTTTATTTTTTGAATCGGAAGTATTTTTTAAATAAAAATGCATGCAAATCAAATTACTTCAAACAAAGGTGTTTTTAAATGTTACGTGAATGACACAATTGCTGAAATGATGCAATATTAATTATCTAATTGAAAAACTGATTTTCTGACGGTATGCGTATGACTGTAGCAAATTATTCGCAAATCTTAATTTTGTTTTCTAATAAAGCAGCCATGAAAAGTGACACCAAATTGTATGCCGAATTCTAACAACTGAATAATGTCGTTTTTAAGGGATATGTTTTTTAAGCTGTATGTCAATTTCAGACAAAATTCATCCGTGGAATATCCAAGGGACTATCCGTGAAAAATAAACTGAGATAATACTTCGGCACGATAAAATTTCAATTGACCAAGATAAAGATTTAAAAATATTGGGCCATATTCATAGTTCTCTGATAAGCTCTGATTTTGTCTTTGCTAGCAAACACGGCGGAACCTTTGTATAAGCTGTTTTTGAATCTATAAAACGTCAAAATAACAAAACAAACTGATTCTGAAAATTAGGTTGCGAGCCAATCCCTTTTTTTTGAAGCATTGAAAACGCATGGAATCATTTGGAAACAGCTTGCTGATTAATTTCTCATGCTGAAAAAAATTCTCAGAAATTCAGCACATCCCTGTAATGACGATTATTTCGGTTCGAAATAATAAAAAAACGATTTGCTCACCATATTTCTGATCTTGATAAGTCATGACGTTAAGGAAATATCAAAATCTTCCAGCACATTCCACTGGAGTGATCTTTTGATATACATTGAGAAGTTAGAGGCACTGTAATAGCTTCAGTAATATGGCCGCTACATATATACTTTCAAACTCTAACAGTCTTTAAATCGGAAGAACAAATTTTGTTTCGGTTTTTCTACAAATGTGTTTTTCAATTTGGAATACCCTATAATGAACTTCGTATTTGAGCTCTTTAAAAACTATCCTTAGCAATTTTGCGCTCAATCATTCTATTCCGCTAATCTGTGTGTGTCATTTCAAGACAAAAATATAGATACACATAATCGTTACTTTTATGATATCCGATTACAATCGATCCTAAAGTATTTAAATGCAAATCATAGATCTTATATGCCCCAACACCTACCCCATGGACTTAAGCTCATATGCTCAATGTCATGTGATGCCTCTTCAATCAACTTTTTACCTGGTTTTGAATACCAATGCCAATATTTCACTTCTCATGATGTCAATGGATGGCGGGCGGTTCTAAAGCAGGGCATCACACAACACACACACTCATCAAACAAAAGACCAGATAAGTCCAAAGATTAGAGAGATTCTGATGGACTATTGGAATGAAATAGTTTACGCCTGAAGGATATACCTTACCCCTAGCCCTACCCAAGGAGTATATATCATTTTCATTTCGACGAAAAAATAAGATAGATCTCTTTTTAAGTCCACCCTCATCACAAAAAGTCAATATCCATCAGGATTTGATAGCCTTCGACTTATTCGATATGGAAATCTTTGAAATATCTTTTGTACTCTCGGCATCAACCCACTCGATGAGATGGGATGCCATAGCTATAGCATATCATAGCCAAGAGTGCGCACTCCAAAACCCATATAGCCCCGAACTCTATGGGTTCCGTGGTGTGTTATAGGTTGCTAGCCCTCGACGCGACGCGAGGCGTGGAAGTCTCAACGACATGACGGACGTCCAGTCAGTCGTCATAGTCGTCAGTTGGTGGACTTAATTTTACTTATATATTTCCTGATGCTCTTTTCTATAAGTACGAGTTCGAGTTGAGTATATTTTTGTGTGGTGTGTCGGTCGGTTTGACTTTATAATACCAATTTCAATCAACTGCGGGAGGCCATTATGCCCAGATCCATCCGTTCCGTTGTCCTCATCATTTGGATGATGATGACGACTACCACTACGACAACGACTATGACGATGACGATGCTGCTGATGATGATGATGATGGTTGTCCGTCGTGGTTGCCGCGCTGGATGTACTGCTGCGACTGTGATGCCATACACTCGACTCTTCCGAGTTCTCTTCAAGTCACAAAAATATATTCTATAGCATTACACAGAAAAAAAAAAAAAAACAACATCATCCTCGTAATGTGACGTTGTCTCGACAGCTTTGGACGTCTCCTTATTTTCATTGTGGAAGAACATCACCATGACCATGAACGCAACCCATAACTGGGTACTGGAACTGGGAATTTGAAATGCATGACTGTTTTTGGAGATACTCAATTCTGAGGCTGGCGAGACGATGGACGTGTGTCTGTTATGTGGTCCTATTCACTATTCAGTTCGGTTCGCTTTGGTTTGGCTTTGGTTGGGTTCTTGGTTGGATGGAATTCTCCATCTTTTTCAATTTTGTGAATGATTTATTCCGCTCAATCATTCGCCATCGATCAAAGCCATCTTGACATTTAAGGAGGGAATCAAAATGAGCAACAGAATTTAATCATGGTTATATAATATGTATGTAATGTGATGGCTATAAGGAACAACCAAGTATACTCGTAGATTGGACTTCATATCTGCACAGTCTACAGTCCGCAGTCAACATCATCCAAAAGAGAAAAATACTATATTCAGTGTCGAACGACAACGGCAAGAAGGAGGCATTCAAGTGTTAAATATATATTTTTTTGAATTTTTATTTATGTTTTACATGTTTTTGCTTATTTTTATTTTTTGTAATTTTTATTGTTTATGGAGTTGTCTCTTTACTTTGATAAATTGGATGTTGATTGTCGAATGAGGAACAAGGGACAATGATGATTCATGAATCATAAATTTGCACTGCGCTAATGAGAAGCAATTTCGCAAAGTAATGAGAACATAATATTCTTAATTTTCATAAAATTAAAAAAGGAAATCATTATTTTGTGATTCCAGCAGCAGGGAGATCAAAATTGGAATGACTTGAGGTTTTTTTTTTACTGCAATACCTATGCTTTAAAATGAGACAAATAATGTACTGAGATGGACATAAAGGGTACTGGAACTCTGTTATTCTACTTTACGAAATATTTTAACTTGAAAGTTTTTATAATCGGTACCATAATTAATAAAATTTTTGACATTTCTCGAAATTTCATGTTTTGTATCAAGAATGAGTTGAAATATAAACTTAAATTAAATTAAAAAATTTTCAAAACTTGTTTTTGGCTTTGCATATTTTGAAAATCTTTCTTAAAATACATATATAGGCAACGGCCTAGTCACTGATAAAGCTTCGGTTTCCATCGATCACCGAAATCAAGCATCAGTGAGCGTGGTTAGTAGACAGATGGGGGACCGTCTCGAAACCTACCGCGTGCTGTTGTCATGTGTTTCTTTCTGTTCTTTCTGTCTGTTCTTTCTCCTCTGTCCTTCTGTCTTGTATTAATGTCTTGTGTTGTTATCACCTTACATAGTCTAGCCGCTCGAGGTGCTGTAAATGTAATGTAATGTAATGTAACTTACATATACATGTATATGTATCTATTTAATTGGCTTTTTATACAAAAATATCAAGTGCAAATTTTTGAGGGTACCTAAGGGAAGTTATCTCAGCGATTTTGTTTTGGTTATTTTGTTTTTGTTTTGAATAACATAATTTGGTAAGAATACCTGCGGGGGTATATAAACTCTTTATTATCACAGAAACCCGAAGACCAAAATCCGCATAAGTATACTTTTTACCCACATGTTGAGTCAATATACAAAATGTATGCGCACTAATAGCCTATCAAATATGGACTTAAATGAAGAGAAAAATTTCACTGTAGAAAATTACTAAGAAAAATTGGGCGCAAGGACATAACGCCCAATTTTTTTTTTTTGGGACTTATCCCCCACCCGAGTGGGACATAAAGCCGAAATTTAATTTGGGCCCTAAGTCCCACCCAAGTAAGACCTAAGTCCCAAATTTGTTTGTTAAAAATGGGACATTGTCCCCAAATTTTTGCAGAGCCAAAAATGAATATAAAGTTTTTGTATTTCAATACAATGAACAATAATTTTTTGATACGGTGATAATACAAAAATTAGGAAAAACAAAAAAGTTTATTTTCAACACTATTTGCGGGATCTCAGGATTTTAACTCCCTTTTTCGGGGTCACACCCGCTCACGCAACTCCATTGCTCCGCTTAGGGTTTGTAAAGTCGCCAGGCAGGCGCCTATATCAACAACTTCTTTCAATAAAAGCACCTGAGGGTGGCCAGCTTCGCGGGTTCTCAGGATTTTAACTCCCTTTTTCGGGGTCACACCCGCACACGCAACTCCGTTGCTCCGCTTAGGGTATGTAAAGTCGCCAGGCAGGCGCCTATATCAACAACTTAAAATGTAAAACACTGCTAAATTATATGAGTTAATAAAAACAAAAGGTAACAAAGTCTTGTGGTATTGAAGTGCTCCAAGTTTTGTCATTTGGTGATTCTTGTTAAGTGGGACATTAGCCCCAACATTTTTATTTGGGGCTTATGTCCCACCCGAGTGGGACTTAGGGCCAAATTAAATTTCGGCTTTATGTAACACTCGGGTGGGATATAAGCCCCAAATAAAAATGTTGGGCGTTATGTCCCTGGGCCTTATGTCCCTGCGCCGAAAAAAATTGAGGTAGACAACTGTGGAGATAGTGACTGAGCAATGAACGAACATACCATAAGATGAACAACGAAGGACACAAAATAAGAACGGTAATGCTTAGAGCGTGAAAGTTCAAGGAATTGTTCCCAAGAATTGAATTGATTAAATATATAGGGTTATCCATTTTTCGGTTCCAAAAATAAACGGAAATAAAATACATAAAATATTTGTTTTCATAATATTTCTTTTTTATTAAAAAGCTTGAACGGTGACATTATTTCAGCCATAACTTGACGAATGATGGTTTTTAAGTGCTCAAGAGTTAAAGGTTTGTCTGCATAAACACAGTGCCACAAAAAAAGGCCCAGCGGTGTCAAATCGCTGTTGGCCAGTTAATATCGCCACAATGAGAAATTACGCGGCCAGGAAATGTCTCTTGAAATAAAGCCATATTCGCTCGAGTTGTATATCATGTGGAACCGTCCTGTTGAAACCACATATTCTCAAAGTCGTATTCTTCAATAGCGGGCAAAAAAAGTCGGTTATCCTATGACCATCGCTTTCCGAATTGACGGTAACAATCTTTAAATCGCCGTTTTCGAAGAAGTAAGATCCAATCAATCAAATGGTAGACATGTGCATTCCAGAGTTGAAAAGCGTCCACAGGTTTTTTTCAAAACCCATCTCTGTCTATCAACTCCTACTCCCACCTCCCCGTGGTGAACATCGGGTTCCTAGTAACTCAATTGGAGATTGAGTTGTGCCGGCTCTCGCCCTTGGAGTTAAATCAAGGACCTTTTCCTTCAGGTTGAAAGTCGTGCGTCAGGGTTGGTGCTAAGCACCAACGGATTTACTGTTGACAACCCACGCAAACGAATTAAGGACAACGAGCTTCGGATATGCACGTGGAATGTTAGGTCCCTTAACAGACCACGTGCAGCCGAAGAATTAGCGGAGGCCCTAGACTGCCATTAAGCAGACATCACCGCCATCCAGGAAATAGGATGGGATGGGCCGGGTAAAAAGAAGATGACAAACTGCGATATTTACTACGGTGACTGCTACCGAGAAAACCAGCAGCGCTTATTTGGATGCGGCTTTGTCATTAGAAGAGAAAAATGACAACACCAAGGATATGTTGCTCGAGCTCTTAGACAAAACATATGAACAGTGTCCTAGCTACGATATTAAAATTTTTCTGGCCGATTTTAATGTCAAGCTAGGAAGGAAAGACATCTTTGGTGGAATAATCGGGAAAAACATTCTGCACGATAACACTTCCGACAACGGATTCAGGCTCATCGGCTTTGCTACGGGGCAAAACGTCATGGTAGCCAGTACGCGTTTTCCACACCTCAACATCCACAAAGGAACTTCGAGTTCTCCAGATCAATCTACCGTCAACCACATTGACCATATTGCGATCGACGCACGCCCAGACACGCTTCCAGCATCATGGATGTCCGAACTTTCCGAGGAGCTAACACCAACTCGGACTACTACCTCCTTATAGCCAAGGTAGCACTTCGGGTTTCCAGACATAAGGCAAAACAGGGAGATGCTGGGAGAAGATACAACGTCGAACGGCTACAATCGCAAGAGATCGCCAAATCGTTCCCCGACCGAATTACAAGTAACCTCTTTCGTCGTTCTCTGCCACACAGTGTATCGAGAACCAATGGCAACATTGCCAAAATAAAATCAGAGAAACCGCCTCTGAAGTGCTGACTTTCAAGTAGCCACCAACAAGGAACAAGGTTTGATGAGGAATGTTGGCAGGCAAATGCAGCCAAACAACACTCTCGCAAAGCGGAGCTCCAAAGTGAATAGAAGGACGAGAGTTGTTCATAAGCTCTAGGAGCAGAAGAATCGAGAGGAACACCGACTTCTCAGAAGGAAAAAGAGAGAGAGCATGAGAAGCGTGCGGTCAAAGATGTTGAGAGGTTTAAAAGCAGGAATGAAGTTCGAAAGTTTTGTGAGCAGATGTAGGCTGCAAAGACGAAAGTGGAAACATCATAGTGGAAACGCAGTCAATGCTGAGGATATGGAAGGATCTCTTCTGTAGACTGCATAACGGCGAAGACGAACCGAATTCCGCTGTCAGGCAGGATGATCCATTCAACATAGACGACGAAAGCCAACAATCCCTTTCTCCCCACTTAGACTAAGTAAAGATTGCCATATCTAAGCTGAAGTCTAACAAAGCCGCTGGAGCAGATGGCTTGAATGCAGAGCTCTTCAAAGCAGTTGGATATTATTTGGGTAGAAGCATGCAACAACTTATCTGTAAGATATGGTCGGAAGAAAGAATGCCCAATGAATGGAACCTCAGTATTGTTTGCCCGATTCTAAAAAAAGGAGGATTGGGTATCAATTTTTCTATTTTGTGCAATACGTTCCATAGAGCCTTTTTGCCAAAATTATAAATCGAAATCTTTAATGCTTGAAACCTCTTTAGGAAAGCAAGTTAAATTATGCACTTCACTTTAAATTCAGCTTTTCAATATGACATAAATTTAACTTTATTAACTTCCCATAGGAAGTTATTGTAATGGGTCCGATTTGACAAATTGAAAATTTTGACATTTCTCGACGTTTCAAGGTCCCTAGAGTCGAAATAAAAGATTTTTAGAAAGATGTCTGTGCGTGCGTGTGTACGTACGTCCGTACGTCCGTACGTCCGTACGTTCGCGAAGTTTTTTTCGTCGTCCATAGCTCAAGAACCAGAAGAGATATCGACTTCAAATAAATTTTGTTATACAGATAATAAGGCAGAAAGATGCAGAAAGGGCTCTCAAGAAAATTGCGTGGGTGGTTTTTTCACCATAGCAGTTTAAAAAAAAGGTGAAAATTTTGGTTAACCCTAAATATCTCATGAACCAATGACGCTAGAGACTTGAATTAAATTTTGCATTATATATTGTAACGTGATACAAAACAATTATATTTTTGGAAAAAAATTCAATTAACGGTTTTTTTATAAATCAAAAAAACTGAAAAAAAAAATTTGTCACTTCGAAAATTTTACGACTAAAATATGATTTCATCTCCAAAACAATTTTGTGCAACGAAGAATAATGTTTTTGACATCTGATAAAATTTTGAGAAAAATCGAATTGACAGTTTTTTTTACAAAAAATGAAAACCTAAAAAAAAAATAAAAAAAAGTTGGTAAAAATTGAGTTTTGACTCAAATATCTTTTCAAAACTTTGAGATATTGGCTTTAAACTACTTTTATCTTTCAAAAAATATTGGTTCCAACATTCAGTAAAATTTTGAAAAAAATAGAATTGACAGTTTTCTTACAAAAAATTAAAAACCGAAAAAAAAAATTAACAAAAGTTGGTAAAAATTGATTTTCGACTTAAATATCTTTTCAAAAATTTGAGATTATGGCTTCTGACTAATTTTGTCTTATAAAAAATATTGTTTTCAACAGTAGGAAAAATTTTGAGAAAAATCGAATTGACAGTTTTTTTACAAAAAATAATAACCTAAAAAAAAAATAAAAAAAAAGTTGGTAAAAATTGAGTTTTGACTCAAATATCTTTTCAAGACTTTGAGATATTGGCTTTAAACTACTTTTATCTTTCAAAAAATATTGTTTTCAACATTCAGTAATATTTTGAAAAAAATAGAATTGACAGTTTTTTTACAAAAAATTAAAAACCGAAAAAAAAATTTAACAAAAGTTGGTAAAAATTGATTTTCGACTTAAATATCTTTTCAAAAATTTGAGATTATGGCTTCTAACTAATTTTCACTTATAATAAATATTGTTTTCAACATTAGGACAAATTTTGAGAAAAATCGAATTGACAGTTTTTTTACAAAAAATAAAAACCTAAACAAAAAAATTAATAAAAGTTGGTAAAAATTGATTTTCGGCTCAAATAGCTTTTCAAAAATTAAAAATATTGGCTTCAAACTTATTTTATTTCACAGAAAATATTGTTTTTTATATTCAGTAATTTTTTTATAAAAATCCAACAGTCCGTTTTTTCATAAAAAAAATAAAATCTACAAAAAATAGAACGCCAATTTGGTAAGAATTGATACATTTAGACAAACTTTTAAGCAAGACAAATCGATAGACGGGATGGGAAGTTATCAGTGTGGGTCGCATCCCAGCCTCTTTTTTTGCTATGGTTTCCATATCCAAGCCTATCATATATACCTGAGGAGTGGATTATATTTTATTGCAATACTACGTTGGTTGTATCAAAAACTTTTATCCAACTTCATATACGTATAAAATCATACATATGTAATGTATCCATGTATAATAGCACCCGAAGGACATGATTTTTCAATAAACAAACCAACAATCCAAAAGGATAAACACAAAGCCACTTTGACTTAATTTATAGCTGCAGAGATATCTATATATGATACCTACCTAGACCTATACCTACTATATCCCAAGTCCCAATAATACACATGCCTTACAGGATTATATTCATAAAAATATGCCTTAAAGGAACATAGTATAACCAGCAGCCGTACAAACAAACAAACAAAAAATTACCATCACAAACTGACTGACCCACAAACCGTAACCGACCACCGGAAAAAGGAAATTCCAACATATATACATATATAAAATATATATACAAGTGACTACGTCACTCTGGGGGACATGTTGGGATAAGCTTTGGATTGAGACTTTGACAAGGGACATGACTTGCCTCTATATAGCTTTAAGGTCAAACTATAAAATGAGAAGGGTTTGTATATTTTTTCTCCCTACATACATGTGTTTTTTGTTTTTGTTATTGTTGTTGTTGTTGTTAGAATTTGATCGATATATGCATCATAGATTATAACGAGGCTTTCTGGTTATTTCATTTTTCGCTTGAAATTAAATCAGAAAAACAAAAAAAAAAGGAGAACAAAACAAAATACTGGACAACCTTAAGCCTAACCAATATTTGGATATTCTAATTTTTGGGTTATTATTGTTTTGACTAATGGAAATTAGATTGTTTTGGGTTTAACGTGAAATATATGGTCCTTTGTTTTTTGGGCATATACTTTAACCTTATCTCTCTCCCTATAGCACAAAATCAATATTTCAAATGATGTTACGAATATAACAACACACATCTGATATAAGAACCTACTAGATTTATGTAAAGATATACAAATCCTTGCCTGGTTTAATACTCGTAGGTCATCATTAATAATATTTTGGGAAATTTCAATTTAAGGTATATGTACATATAAAGGCCATAGGTATGTACCTATGCTTTATCTAGGGAAAGGTTTTACCTTTATTTATGAAAATTCCCATAATTGAAAGTCGATGATTATAATGGTCATGTTGATGATGTTGATGGTGGGGCAGGTCACATAATATTAGAAGCGCTAGTCTAAGCTTTTTTTTCTATCCTTTGTTCAACAAAAATAATGATGTGCTGATGTTGTTCCTTTTACACAGAAATTAATCTGTATTTATATCCTTTGGGGAATATTGACGCAAAAGATATTATGTCGATTTAAAGGCGAGGCGAGTCAAAGGCTGTTTCAATAGTATATATGTATAGTGTGGATAGTGAATGCTCACTTCGACAGAATAGTAATAATAATTTATTGTTAAGGTCTGATAATTAGAGGAGGAATTTTTCCCTTGAGCATTTATCCCAGATAGTTATAAGAATGGCCAATTGGCATGGATATGAGCCCCAGTCATATTTTGCCTGAAGGAAATTAATTAATTTTCCGGTTTTAGCTATCTAAAGAAAGATACATACATACATATATCTATCTACCTACACTAATGCATATTATATGAGTGGGTATAACATGTTTCGTAATGTAGGCTAGGTTAACAAAGATTCCTTTACATTTAGGAAAATTAGAAAAAATAAAATTGAGTATTTTTTGTATTTTTATTTTTCTTATTTTAAAGCTTTTTTATTTAGATTAAAATAAATACATTTTATCCTATTTCTAAAAATAACAACAAGGGATAAAATGAAATTGAAAAGCATTTTTATTTATTATTATGACAAATGAAGTTCTGTTTATATAATGACTATATAACTATATAATATACCCAAGCTTTGGGTGGCTTTTGATGAAAATATCCTGTTGATTTGATACCCAAGAATTTTTGTATCAAGTCAGGATGACAGAATAATCCTCTATGAATGTGGTTTTTCGTTAAGTTGGAGGACGGGGACGAACACGAAGATAAGCCGAATAAACTTTAGTCAAATTGAAAAAAATATTCCAAAGAAGTTATATGCTATTTTCAAAAGCGTGTTTTTAAAAGTAACTTTAGAAGGAACTAGCCCAGTTTATATGTTTTGGAGATCTTGCATTAATTTACTTGGAAACAAAATTTAAAAAGCAGATGCATCGGAAAGTTGATAAGTAGATGATATCCCTTAATTAGCTGAACAAATTATCCCCAGAAAATTGTTTTAAAAATGTTGGAAATATTTTACTGGCTTATTATTTGGGTTCAATTATTCTGGAATTACCGTTTCCAATCTTTTCTCCGATATATATTTCAACTTAGCCAAAATGTCTTTAAAAATCAGTTAAATCTTTTTTATGGTGATTTAATTTGTGATAAAGTTAAAAATTGTGATGAATTAAACATTGACAATCCATGATAAATTCTTAAATTAATCACAGCACCATAAGCTTGAAATTATCGAAACTAACTCAAGACTTATTATCAGCAAAATTCATCTCTTGTTTCCAAGGTCATGGAAACGCTGATTAATTTATCAGCTCAAGTAATATCTTGAAGATCGAAAGTTTCTTAATGACCAATGACCATCAGTACGGCTTTTGCAGCAATAGGTCAACTGGTGATCTCATGCTTAATCTCATCGTAAAGTAAGATTATTGCACTTGATATTTCAAAAGCATTTGATAGGGTTTGGCATCAGGCTCTCTTGTCGAATATGCGTGCATTCGGTTTTCATGAATCCCTCCTTCATTGGATTAGTAATTAATTACCTTTCGAATATTCGAATCGTTAAATGCAAGTAGTATTGGATGGGTTCAGGTCTAAAAACCACAAAATAAATTCTGGTGTGCCCCAGGGCTCTGTTCTAATCCAATACATTGTTTCGCTGACGATAGTACTCTTAGCTTTTAATATTTGTTTTCAGAATCACATCCCTCTTCTTCGTATGTGGAACTGCAACGACAAAGTATGATAAGCTTACTAAATTCCGACCAAAACAGCATTGTACAATGGGGAATAAAAAAACACTTGGATTTTAATGTTTCGAAAACCCAATGCTGTCTTGTATCGTTAAAGCGAGATATACTCCCCTTGCCATCATCCATGGATGGCACTTGCATCGAGGAGACTGAACATCTCGATGTTCATCAAACACCTTTTGTGGAACGATCACATACGCGATGTCGACAAAATTTCCACAAGATGTTTTGGTTTTCTAAGGCGATGCAAGAAGTTCCCCCCCCCTTGATCAGGCTGTTATCTATACAGAACTTATATACGTCCAAAGCTTGAGTATAACTCTCATCTCTGGGCTGGTGCTCTTGCAACTTACTTAAACCTCTTGGACAGCATTGAACGTAGAGCATTTAAATAAATTGGTGATAATACCATCATAGGATCATTTACGTGGCTTGAACATCCTCGTAAAGTTTCTTGTCTAACCCTTTAGCCAGCTGCATTCCTCCCTTTAAACAATTCAACCGTAATACTCGCGCTTCTAGGAATGATCATCAGTATTCCCTCGAGCTCAACAGTCAAGTACAGAGATTTATTCTTTAGCCGTACTAAGCGAATGTGGAATGCATTACCACACTCTGTCTTTCCTAGTCATTGCAATATTCAGGAATTCAAAACCAATATGCACCGACATCTGCTTTCAAACCCTTCCTCCTCTTTCTAGTGCTCACACTGTGCCACTGCATAATATAGAAATAGTAATATAGTGTGCGCTTATTATAAAAAAAAAGCCATTTTAATATAAACCATAAAACCACTACAATCTCATAACCTTAACTTCCAATTAGAGCACTTACAAAATTCTTTTTTTTGTTACAAAATTGATCAATCCCATAAAATGGTGTCAAAAAAGAAGTCGAAAACAAGGTCAACTCAATCTTTCACCCTTTTCTTAGTTTTTAATTTCCCGATGTTTTGAATTGAAATTTTTGACATAACTCGAAGATTCAAGGACCTTAGGAATCTACACAAACCAACACGAATGTTTAAAAAATCAATGATTTTGTATCCAAAATTCACAAATATTTAAAATCATACTAAAACTGGCGGTAGCATCATAATATGATCTCCTTATTTCGTTAAATGCACTCATTAAAACATAAATTAATACATTAATACAATTTAAATTAGGTGTTGCAACGGCCTGTAGAAAACTAAGGCTTAGGGGTGGCTTACAACTTTCAACCATTTCTGTGAGCGAGTAATATCAGGAATGTAATAACAGTTTTTATGCTGAATCCGAAAGGCTAATTTAAGAAATCACTTTTCACGACAAGAATTACTCTTGAAGAATTTGTGAGTTCCTCGCAAGAGGCAGTAGCCGTGAAAATTTTAGGCAGGGGTTTTAGCCATGACCATAAAGCCACGGGTACTACTAAATTTAGATATAAGGAGCCTTTAAACTTGGAAAAGAAAACGGGACAAAATGGAAAGCAATTTATGAAGGTAATTAGAAAATGAATATTGCCAATATTAGGACTTGTAGTTTGTTATGCAATTTGTGTAAATTTCAGTAACTCTAACTCAATTAAGAATTTTCGGACATTTTTGATATCATATCTAAAACCAATATAAGGACTTGTCCTCAATAGAGGATGAACATTTAAAAAAAAAAAACACAAACTTCATAGATTTGTTTTTAATTTCTCCCCAAAAATAAGAATTTCACTACTTTTACGAATTTCAAAATTAGAATGATAACCTGCTTCTTCCTGCAATGTTATCATTATCGCAATCTATATTAATTCAATATGCGAAAAAATAATGCTCCCATAAGCATATTTTTTAAAGAACCCCATTCGTGTTTAATGACGAACGTTTCCGTGCGTCGTCGTGTGGCGGCCAAGATTAAAAAATAAAACGACACCGCATCATCAGAATCAGAAGGAAACAGGATGCGTCTATATAGCTTACTATATATACCGGTATACCTTTTATACCTACCTACCTACCTTACCTTGCCTATGTCCCTCCATTTGTCTTCAATTGGCCATAGTTCTCATAAGTATTTCCTTTTCTTCTCGAATTTTTCGCCTACAGAGAAGTGTTGTTTGCTTCTTTGTTCAAAAAATAAAAAAAAATCGATTTTTATTTTCACCTTAGAGCGTGCGTATCATCACGCTCAGGAATAATTTACTGCAAATTGAATGAACTTTTGGTTAAAGAGCAAATAAGGAAAAGCGAAGGAAGAAGCCAACACAAAAGGAAAATAAGAATGAATAAAAAAAATATATGGGGTGGATAAAGTGTTTTAATAAGCTTTTTTTTCTCATCACTTTTTTTTTTTGGGGGGAAGAGGTGGAAACAAGAAGAAGTTGGTTGGAAAATTATCATGGTTAGGTCAAGGGTTATAGCTTGTTGATGTGATACCTACCTTTACTTTACCCATATTTTCATTTAAGACATCAGACATTAGGTCGATGATGGTATAGTGGTAATTTTGTAACAACTGCCATCATTTTTACCTATACACTCGTACTTAACTCTTCCTTTTTCCTTCGGGCCAAAATTATCAGATGAAGAAGAGAGTTTAGAGAGGTGAATGTGTCTGGAACATTATTTTCAATCAAATCAAAAGACCAAAAATAAATCATGAGGAATTATAATTGAAAAGTGTACATAAAAACCCCTTAGGGAAATAATTTTTAATCATTGGTTATACGTTTTTTTTTGTTTTTCTTATTGGGAAAAAGGAGCAAAAGGGTGTGAAAAAAGAGTTAAATTTACTGTGGGAATGAGTTATTATCCTTTTTAATAATAGTTTGTCTGTGACATAGTGATTAGTGATGTTAAATTCATTGATTTGCCACACCTTACATCTATAATTCTATGGAAAATGCACCCGAGGGTAAAATGCAAATTCAATTTCAATCAGAAATTATTCACTTACTGATTAGGTGGAATGGGATAAAGGGAGAATATGCCTTGGCTAATTGTCTGTTTCTATACAAGTGACAAAAAGTGAGAAAATAATTAATAGATTTTGATATATTTGATATTTTTTTGCAAACACCAGTAATCAAGAAATTGTAATCTTCTAAATCATACATAATCCAGGAACCTCAATTCGACGTCGTGGGCAAGAATTGCAAATTTCAAGAACCTCTCTATAGCGTATACTCACCAAAGATCTGTGTCTTAGACATTAGACTTATTTTTATGGGGTTATTTGAAATCACAAGTCTATGTCAACAAGCCCACAACCACCCGTGCATTAAAGGAGGAGATTCAACGCTGCATCAACGAAATTTAGCCACATTTATGCAGAATGGTCATGGAAAATTTCAACAAAAGAGTGCGCATGTGCATGCAAAGCCTTGGAGGCCATTTGTCCGATGTGTTATTCCATACATAACCCTATCCTATGTACTTTACGAGTCAATAAAAATATAACTATCAAAAGACTTAAAACGGCGTTTTCTATTTAATTCAAATCTTGCGTTAATTTTGGGACACCCTTTAGCTTTGATTGTAGAAAACCATACAAGAAAAGTCTTACATTGTCAAATCGCGCTTGATCATGTTCACTATAGCGCTTACCATTGACGTTTAGAACCTGATCACCTGCTTTCTCAAAGAAATATGGATCGATAACATTATGCTGGCAGCTTATAATCCACATTAAACAAACCGGCGAATTTGAGATCTGTTGTCTCTACGCTTGTTCAGCGATCCCGATCCAATATGTGACAGCGAACATCATGCCACTAGGGTGAGCACTAGGAAGAGGAGAGAGGGTTTGAAAGCAGATGTCGGTGCACATTGGTTTTGAATTCCTGAATATTGCAATGACTAGGAAAGACAGAGTGTGGTAAGGAATTCCACATTCGCGTAGTACGGCTAAAGAACGAATCTCTGTACTTGACAGTACGACCAAAGTTGAGCGCGACTATTACGGTTGAATTGTTTAAGGGGAGAAATACAGCTGGCTATTTCTCTAGAGCATAAACCATTAAAATAACGTTAAAAAAGGGCTAAGGGCTAGACAAGAAACCTTACGACGTTGTTCAAGCGAAGTAAATGAACTTATGATGATATTATCACCAATTAATTTAAATGCTCTACGTTCAATACTATCCAAGAGGCTTAAGTAAGTTGCAGGAGCACCAGCCCAGAGATGGGAGTTACACTCAAGCTTTGTACATATATAAGTCTTATAGATAAAAGCCAGATCAGAAGCGGTAAAACATCTCTTGGATCGCCTAAGGAAACCCAAACACCTTGCGAAATTTTTGGTGACATCGCGTATATGATCGTTGAACAAGAGGTGGTTGGGATACACATACCGAGAATATCGAGATGTTCAGTCTCATTGATGCAAGTGCCATCCATGGATAATGCCAAGGGGGGTATATCATGCTTTAACGATACGAGACAGCATTGGGTTTTCGAAACATTAAATTCCACGCGGTTTTTTAATCCCCATGCTGTTTAGGTCGGAATTTATTGAGCTTATCATATTTTGTCGTTGCAGTTCCACATCCGAAGCAGAGGGAGTCTGAAAACAAATATGAAAAGCTAAGAGTACTATCTTCAGCCAGCGAAACAATGTGTATTGGATTAGAAGCAACAGGCAGGAGATCATTAATAAAAATGAGAAAGAGCGCTGGAGATAGAACAGAGCCCTGGGGCACACCAGCATTTATTTTGTGGTTTTTAGACTTGAACCCATCCAATACTACTTCTATTGAAAGATCTGAAAGGTAATTACTAATCCAATGAAATAGGGATTCATGAAAACCGAAAGCACAAATTTTTGATAAGAGAGCTTGATGCCAAACTTTATCAAATGCTTTTGAAATATCAAGTGCAATAATCTTACTTTCTCCAAAACGATGTAAAGATTTGCTTCTCTGTTCGGTGAGATGAACCATGAGATCACCAGTGGACCTATTGCTGCGAAAGCCGTACTAAAGCTTACGATCTTCAAAATATTTCTTGGGCTGATAATTAATCAGCGTTTCCATGACCTTGGAAAGAAGGGGCGTAAGTGCAATTGGTCTGTAATTAGAGGGTGAGGAGGATTCACCTTTTTGAGGATGGGTTGAACAAATGCATCCGTTTGCAACGAGACCTGAGGAGTAGGACAGATGAAAAGCTTACGCAGTGGTTTTGCCAGCGTTGAAGAATACCTCTTCAGAACAATATCCGGACCAGCGGATTTATGTACGTACTGTAGGTCGTCTCCATTCCTGACAACATTACTCACACACAGGAATGGTTTTGAGTTGCAAGTCACTATGTCCTAGTTCTCAAAGGACTGGTGCGCCACTTAATCTGTCGCGAACTTGGGATCCCATATTAAACTCTTTACAGTCGATCCAACTGCTTGCAGTGAGCACGGTTTGCTCCCAACTTGCGTTTCACCACCAGCAACGATATCAAGACACAGAACCCCCTACTTACAGATACAACTTGCGTAGCAAACATCGCTCATAACATTTTTATGGCAGTTTTTTGGTAACCACGCTCAATGCAATTTTAAGCGAAACATTTTGGGGTGGGTGCTAAATTGAACTCGCTTAATATTTAATATTTATTAGGCGGCTAATCCGAGTATTCAAAAATGTGTCATGAAAACAACCGCGGAAACTTTAAAAACTATATAGTTTTATTGTGGTTGTGTATTGTTGGTAAAATTTGCCACCATAATTGAAAGTGTTATAATTTCGGTCAATTACTTTCTAAGACAAAAACTTCAAAATAAAATGTGTCTTAGAAAAATTTAAAGCCAATTTTTTTCCACATAACATTACGAAACAATCCTTTCTACGTTTCTATACACCGAGAAATCACATAAATGATTGTTATAAAAATGGCGGCAACATTTTGTTTTCTTAATTTGTCTTTAAAATTTTTCCAAGAAGCTCTCAGTTCACCCATTTCAATTTCCTTATTTCTTGTAGTCCTCTATTATAGATAAAACGATTATGGCAACCGGGAAATTGGTTAAGTTCTCAGAACGTTGACGGAACGAAACGCCAATTTTGACTAAATAATTGTTGATGAGCGCTATATCCGTCCAAGGTGATTGGAAGAAACAGACTTTATTATTTGGCCTATTTTTACAGATGTAGTTTCAAAAATGTTAACTTTTAACTGTGAAAAATCAAATGTCTATTTTGAATGACAACTTTTCACATTATTTGTAGGAATGAGTTTTTTTTAATCTCGATTAGGTTTAATACGATGTTGACTTTATCGAACCCCGTGTTTCTGGTTTTTAAAATCTTTGGGGTCTGATGTATGAAATTAAACTTTCTGCCTGTTGGCACTCATTGGGCCTATAATGATGTCTTGAAAATTATGCTTCAATTTTTTAATACACTTTTTGGTAAGAAAATAAAAAATTTTCAAGAGATATTTAACCTCTTCAGAATTACCATATTATAAACAGAGGTGTTTGCACCGATGCGTTGGAACGTTTGAACATACAAAAATCTGGAATATTTTATAATGTTGCTATCTGGAATCATTGATGTTAGTTGTCTTAAACCCATTTTCTGTCTAATTCTTTAAAATTAAGACATCACAACAGCACTAAAAAATTACGATATTTGAGGTCCATACAAATGTTAAGCCCTTGTAAAAACTGTCAACTTTTGAATACCAGTTAGGTTTTGCCAACCAAAAAGTTATATCCCGCTTCGGTAATGATGATTTGTTAGGTTTCTTACAAGTCCCTAGATTTATAACAAATTTAAAATCCGTAAACTCAATGTCAAACCTTAGTTGTTGGACCAAAATAAATTAAAAAGAGGCTGGGATGCGACCCACACTGATAACTTCCCATCCGGTATGTCGATTTGTCTTGCTTAAAAGTTTGTCTATATGTATCAATTTTTACCAAATTTGCGTACTATTTTTTGTAGATTTTATATTATTGAATATCGAAAATAATATTTTCTGTGAAATAAAATAAGTTTGAAGCTAATATTTTTCATTTTTGAAAAGCTATTTGAGTCGAAAGTAAATTTTTATCAAGTTTTAGTATTGTTTTTTTTAGGTTTTTAATTTTTTGTAAAAAAACTGTCAATTCGATTTTTTTCAAAATGTTACTGAATGTTGACAACAATATTTTTTGAAAGATAAAAGTAGTTTAAAGCCAATATCTCAAATTTTTGAAAAGATATTTGTGTCGAAAGTCAATTTTTACCAAGTTTTATTAATTTTTTTTTAGGTTTTTATTTTTTGTAAGAAAAACTGTCAGTTTGATTTTTCTCAAAATTTGTCCTAAAGTTTAAAATAATATTTCTTATAAGATAAAATAAGTTTGAAGCCATAATCTCAAGTTTTTGAAAAGATATTTGAGTCGAAATTCAATTTTTACCAACTTTGAGTAATGTTTTTTTTTTAAGTTTTTATTTTTTATTAAAAAAACTGTCAATTAGATTTTTCTCAAAATTTTATCAGATGACAAAAACATCATTCTTCGTTGCACAAAATTGCTTTCTTTCTTTCTGCCTTATTATCTGTATAACAAAATTTATTTGAAGTCGATATCTCTTCTGGTTCTTGAGCTATGCACGACGAAAAAAACGTCGCGAACGTACGGACGTACGGACGTACGTACACACGCACGCGCAGACATCTTTCTAAAAATCTTTTATTTCGACTCTAGGGACCTTGAAACGTCGAGAAATGTCAAAATTTTCAATTTGACAAATCGGACCCATTACAATAACTTCCTATGGGAAGTTAAAAATGTATGATCTCTTAGTATCGGTCATCTTATACTTCTTTGAAAGCAATAACTCGTTTCTACATTCCAGAAAAAGTATTTGTATATTGTAAAGTTAAAAAATGTTTTTAAAACTTCCATAAAACAAAGTTATGAAACTCTCCAATGATTTTATGTCTCCAGATTCCCTTTCCCTTTTTTCTTTATCCCCATCACATGATATCAATTCAATCTTTTTGAAACAAAAACTACATTTTTAAAAAGATATACTTATATGCACATAAATACACCTTATCCAGGGTGTATAAAATGTGCCTTAAGTGTATAATAAAGTCCTGGGTCCTGTGCAATATATTTTCCTACTGCTTTGTCCTTTGGTTTTTGTTCGTTTTGAGTGAGGAATTTTAAAATTTCATTTAAAATCCCAGAACTAGCCTCATTTTGAAGAAAACAAAAAAATATACATCAGACAGTATATGTGTGAGAGAAAGAGAGAGTCAGTGATAGAAGGACTTCCTTTCAATTTTCATATTAAAAACCTACAAAATAAACTATGAAATCGTTTCGTATAATATTCTATCTATATGAGGGTATAAAAAGTATCTCTGGAAAAATAAAAAAAAAGTTTATATAATATGGACATACCAAGTGTACCTTACCTCAAACTCCTTCCCTCATCCACCCACCACCCGTTGCTGTTTCTTTGTCCCGATGACCATTGGCATTAAGTGTTTTTGCTGACGACCTTTCCCGCCCTTCTGATGATGGTCGTTTCTCCATCAGAGCTTGTGCGCCTATAGTCGAGGTCCATCCTCGTCGTTGTCCTTTCAATAGAAAGATACCTATGTATGTATATAGAAGAGACTTTGTGTTTGTGCTTAGTTTTGTGTCCCCTTTCCTTATTTGTTTCCTTCCTGGTCCATCTTTCTAGATATTATGTACGTACGTCTACGTACCTAGGAACGTATTAACGTTAGTTTCGGACGAGTGAACCAAAAAAATAAAAGAGGAGCTTCTTCTGATGACTCTGGCATTATCTCAATGTGGAAGGTTCCATCTTCCACTGATTTAGGGAAGAAGGTGAATGATGCAAGACGATTTTCCCTTCTATAAAGACGACTGACTATGCGATGGCTATAACCGAGGAAGAAAAAGAATATCCAGCTACACAATGATGATGATGATGATGATGGTGATGATGCTGATGAATGCGATGAAGATGATGGTGAGATACGTAGAACTGTGTCTCTCTCTCTTCGTCTTCTGCTGTACGAGACTATCTTAACTTCTCAATCAGTGTATAATAATATGAGCTCTGGATGGAGTGTACCTTCTATGTTTGTGATGCATATAGAAGCTCTGTACTCTACAGCTCCATCTATCCATCCATCCTAGTCATAGAGTGACTATATCCTTATAGATCCTTCCTTATATTCCCTTGTATGGTCGATCATATGAAATAAATGAAAAGAAAGATGCTTGCACAGAGATAAAGCAATGACTATGACTGCCTCCATATACATCAGTTAAAGATAGGTTTAGGTAAACCTGGTGCCTGGCCCTCTTATACCTTGTATAGTTTCTATTGTGTGTGCGCTGATTTTCAAATGGCAATGATGCGAGATGAGAATTGGAATGGGCAATCGCTATACTCTTTATATGTTTTATAGGAAGAGGAAAAACGTGGAGATTTTTCTTGGATTTCTGCGGCAGTGTAATTAATCTTATTGCTATCTGCTCTATGTTAAGGCTTCTGCTCCTAGATGATGCTATGCTTCTGATTCTGCTCCTGCTTCTGCTGAAATTGACGCTGGGTGGGTTACCGGACCGCTTCTTCATCTTGTTTGATGTCAGAGGGTATCTTCTATCTATTATCTACACCACGTTCACTATTCGTCGATATTCTACTCCATTGCTGAAAAGTTTAAGATTGCGATCAGATTTTAATAACGAAGTTCATCAGAGAGTCGTAGGTATACTAGGTTCCTACTTTAGTCTTTTGCTCTTTCGCTCATATTTTCGATCTGTTATAGAATAGTCTTGAAAAAAGAGCCACTCGTTTGGTTGTGAAAGGAAGTTTTGTTTGATTTCATATCGTTGATTTGAAAACGGGGGCGTATCTTATGAAAAAGACTAGAAGAAGGCCCACCAAGTAGAAAAACAAAGTTATAAGGAGATTCAAAAACCATGGACATTTGACATATATAGTTTTTTTGGGTTGGAGATTTGGAAAATATGTATACTTTTGTTTTTGGTACATCAGCTTTTTTCCCCACATCTGTTAGGAGAGACCTAGTTTCCCGTGGGGAAGGGTCAAAATAAAAAGAAATTTGTATTCAGATTTACAAATTTATAACAGAGGTGTCAGCGAAAAACAGAAATCAAAAGAAAATAGACGTTTGTGTGGTGACGTTTTGACCGATACGTCGGTGTTGTAAGTCCTTTCTTGACAACAGGATGTACTTTGTTTTGCCCTCATTAACCGCTAAAACCCATTTTCGCCTTTAAGAAGCAGCGTGAATTCTCCATGGTCATCCTGCAGAAACGGACGATGGATGCCAAAATTATATATGGCTCTATACAGCTCGTCCCTGTAAATGCTGTCATATGCGGCCTTGAAATCGATGAAAATATAGTGGGTGTCGATTTTATGTTCTTGGGTTTTTTCCAGGATCTGTCACAAATTGAATATTTGATCAACCACACTGATAAGGACTTATCAGGTTGTTGACGATGGGCTTTAGACGTTCACATATTTCGGCAGAGAAGATTTTGCAAGCGATGTTAAGTAGACTGATGCCTCTATAGTTGGTGCAGTTTAGAGGGTTCCATTTTTTCAAAATCGGACAAACAATACTGAAGTTCCATTCCTCGGGCATGCTTTCTTCCGACCATATCTTACAGATAAGATGTTTAAATGGTAGACATGTGCATTCAAGAGGAAACAAGCGTCCACAGGTTTTTCTTAAAACCCACCTCTTTAAGGAGCGGTTATGCCAGCTCTCGCTCTTAGAGTTAAATCAAGGACCTGGTACTTGAGGTTGAAGATCGTGCGTCAGCGTGACTTCCTGACCAAATAAAGAAAACCAAGTTGTGAAGCACCAACAAGCCTCGTATACGGACGGTTTAGACAAAATAACAATGGTCCGGGGTTCTAAAAGAGATGGACTTCAATGTTTTTAAGATTCGTAGTCCTCCTTTAAAAAGGTCGACGGGTTGCAAAATCCTGATAGGAAATTCCGGTACATTAACTTAGCTTTGAAGGAATACAAATGTGATAGATATGTTTTTCAGCAGACTATTCTTAACCTCTAACTAAATCTTCAGTTTTCAAATAACTGTTTTAACTTTGATAAGTCGCCTACTTACCTAAGTTTCTTCCAAATCCACCCTTCGTAATGTTATTAATCGATTTCCTCCCGGGCGCACCTATTACGAGCTAGTTTTGTGGTAAAATGAGAATGAGAACAAACAAAATGTAACAATGGGATTAAGAAGGCGGACGAGGCACAAAAGATTATACACAGACAAACACACTACACATAGAATATGATTTTGGGGCAGAGAAGAGGCTGATGATTGTTGTTGTGGTTGATGATTCCTTTCGACATAAAAAACAACAGAAAAACAACAACAAAGTGTGCACACCCAAATAATAGTAGGTAATTAATTTCATGCGATCATGATGGTCTTCTTTAAGATATTCAATCACTTTTGTGGTATTAATCGTTTGATATGACTACGAGTATAGCCAGATTGGTTTTTATTTTGTTTTTATCGTACTCCATAAGGAGGATAAATAGATTCGTTTTTCTTCTTTATTTTCCTATATCGTCGGTGGGTTGCTAATTACTAAGTTGTGTTTTGGTTTTTAGAGATGAAGTGCGAGTGATTATATTTAAGGATGAAAGATCAAAGATATTATATGTTTAGGTTAGGTACCTACATACAGATATATTATGTAGTTGGGTTTATATTCTCATGCCTGATGCCGGTCGATGGGGATGACTGTAGGCGCCTGCCTATCAGCTTTAATTATACAATTAAGACGCTTTAATGGAGTGATTTGGTTTAGTTTTTTTTTTTTTTGTTTATGTGAGTACTTTAGTTTTGGGTTCTTTTTGGTTTTTACTTTGAGTAGATAAATATGTGTTATTAAATTGGATCACTTACGAGCATGATAAAAAGAAACAAAAACAGAATGAAGTTATCAGAATACATATTAGGGATTTGTTTTCAAAAATTGGGGTAAATTTATCAAACCACTAACATGCGTTCATGTGAAATTTCTCTTTGAAACACGAGGACGTAAAAACTTTTAAAAAGGTTTTTTAATTGCATGTTTATTCATATTGCTTTGTCCACTTCCAAAAGTTTAATACACTTATGAGTGAAAAGTTAGTTTGTTCGTACTTTCTAACGCTAAATACATTTTTTCTCATAGATAATAGCAACATAATGTGAAATAAAGTGCACAACTGCTCCTGTATAAAAAGACTCTGTCTACAAATAGAAATAAAAATGTACCCTTAAAATAAGTTTGTTATCAACAATTCATATGCAATTTAATTACTAAAAAAGAGGCTGGGATGCGACCCACACTGATAACTTCCCATCCCGTCTGTCGATTTGTCTTGCTTATAAGTTTGGCTATATGTATCAATTTTTACCAAATTTGCGCACTATTTTTTGTAGATTTTATTTTTTTATGAAAAAACGGACTGTTGGAATTTTATATCGAATGATATATGAATATCGAAAACAATACTTTCTGTGAAATAAAATAAGTTTGAAGCCAATATTTGTAATTTTTGAAAAGCTATTTGAGTCGAAAGTATAAATTTTTACAAGTTTTAGTATTGTTTTTTTTTTAGGTTTTTTTTTTTTTTTGTAAAAAAAACTGCCAATTCAATTTTTCACAAAATTTTATTGAATGTTGAAAACAATATTTCTTATCAGTTAAAATTAGTTAGAAGCCATTATCTCAAAGTTTTGAAAAGATATTTGAGTCGAAAATCAATTTTTACCAACTTTTGTTAAATTTTTTTTAGGTTTTTAATTTTTTTTTTACAAAAACAGTCAATTCGATTTTTTTTTCAAAATTTTACTGAATGTTGAAAACAATATTTTTTAAAAGATAAAAGTAGTTTAAAGACAATATCTTAAAGTTTTGAAAAGATATTTGTGTCGAAAGTCAATTTTACCAAGTTTTATTAATTTTTGTTTTTAGGTTTTTATTTTTTGTAAGAAAACTGTCAATTCGATTTTTCTCAAAGTTTTTCCTAATGTTGAAAACAATATTTCTTAATAGTTAAAATGCGTTAGAAGCCATATCTCAATTTTTTTTAAAAATATTTTAGTCGAGAATCAATTTTTACCAACTTTTGTTAAATTTTTTTTCGGTTTTTAATTTTTTGTAAAAAAAACTGTCAATTCGATTTTTTTCAAAATTTTACTGAATGTTGACAACAATATTTTTTGAAAGATTAAAGTAGTTTAAAGCCAATATCTCCAAGTTTTGAAAAGATATTTGAGCCGAAAATCAATTTTTATCACCTTTTATAATTTTTGTATAGGTTTTTATTTTTTGTAAAAAAAACTGTCAATTCGATTTTTCTCAAAATTTTTCCGAATGTTGAAAACAATATTTCTTATAAGTTAAAATTAGTTAGAAGCCATTATCTCAAAGTTTTGAAAAGATATTTGAGTCGAAAATCAATTTTTACCAACTATGAGTAAATTTTTGTTTAGGATTTTATTTTTTATAAAAAAAACTGTCAATTAGATTTTTCTCAAAATTTTATCAGATGTCAAAGACATTATTCTTCGTTGCACAAAATTGTTTTGGAGATGAAATCATATTTTAGTCGTAAAATTTTCGAAGTGACAAATTTTTTTTTTCAGTTTTTTTGATTTATAAAAAAAACCGTTAATTGATTTTTTTTCCAAAAATATAATTGTTTTGTATCACGTTACAATATATATTATAAAATTTAATTCAAGTCTCTAGCATCATTGGTTCATGAGATATTTAGGTTTAACCAAAATTTTCACTTTTTTTTAAACTGCTATGGTAAAAAAACCACCCACGCAATTTTCTTGAGAGCCCTTTCTCCATCTTTCTGCCTTATTATATGTATAACAAAATTTATTTGAAGTCGATATCTCTTCTGGTTCTTGAGCTATAGATGACGAAAAAAAAACGTCGCGAACGTACAGACGTACAGACGTACGGACGTACAAACGTACGTTCACACGCACGCACAGACATCTTTCTTAAAATCTTTTATTTCGACTCTAGGGACCTTGAAACGTCGTGAAATGTCAAAATTTTCAATTTGACAAATCGGACCCATTACAATAACTTCCTATGATGGGAAGTTAAAAATTATTGATTTTCGAATTCTTTTTGAAAATCCTTAGAGCGGTATTTTTTAAAATTAATTTTGTATGAAATTAATAATAATTTAAAAATATATGTAGTATTTAGTTTTTTTAAGACCTTTTTAACACACGTTTTATATTAAATTTTCGTAAAAACTATTGACCCGTTTTTGAGATATCGAATTTTGAAAAAAAAAAAAAAAATGAATTAAGTATTATAATTATTATTATAATAAGAGCGGGTATATGTTGAAATAGAATGTGTGTGAGGTATTAACAAAATATATTGTTTTATGTATTTTTTTTTTTATTTTATGTATGCCATTCAGTGTGGAATATGACATCATTCAAATGCTCGCCTCGGCTTCTTACGGTGGTGGCACGGATCCGAGTGGTCCAATTTTCAATAACTCTTTCGCATAGATCCGGCTGAATTTGAGCGATGGCCTGTGTTATGTTCACCTTTAGGGCATCGATCGATTGTGGTTTGTTTGCAAAGACCTGCGACTTCAAGAAACAATAGAGGAAAAAGTCTAACGGGGTCAAATCGCATGACCTTGGTGGACAATTCACATCACCCATGCTATAGAAAACCTTACCCCCAAATTAAGCGCTCGCTGTTGACGGTGACCGCCTCACTAACGTCGTTTTAAAAAAGTAGGGACCAATTACGCTAATGGGCTGGCCCAAAATCCACACCAAACTTTTTGAAGATGCATTATCCCCTGATGAACCTCGCGTGGGTTTGTGTCGTCTTATATATGGCAATTTTGATTGTTTACACAGCCTTTCATCCAAAAAAGCGCACTAAAGATGATTTTTCGGTCAAAATTTTGGTCGTCTTCCAAACGATTCGAAAAGCCCAGTCAGCTAATAAACGGCGGCGTTGTCTATGGTCATGATCTCTGAGCTCCTGGGTCAGTCTGCGAAAAGCCGAGTTCTTGTGCACGGCGAGGAATAGACTGCCTCGGGTTTCGCTGTACATTTTCACGGACTGCGGTGATGTTCTCGGCCAATCTTGAGTTCCTTGAATGTACGGGTGTTGGCTGAGTGTTTACTGAATCTTTCGTCTCAAATTTGGCCACTAAACGTTAAAGAGTCGACTGTGAAGGGCCACCACGTCTGTTGTAAAATAAACGCAATGCACGCAAGGTCTGCGTTAACGAACACTCATTTTGATAATAAAGTTTTATCATTTGAATTTGCTGTTCAATCGTGTTACTTGGTATGATGATTTGGCATAAGCAACTGAATAATAAACAAAACATTTGACAGATGTCACCAAAACAAAATAACCGCCACGGGGCGCCAAATTCTACCCGCGCCAATTGAAAAACCCTTTATAATAGTTCTTGAGTAATATGGAGGTACTCATCTGTAGTTATACAAAAATATGTTTCTTTTGGTTGAAAAAATGGAAGAACAAAAATTAGGAGTAAATTTAATAGAAATCTATAGGGTCGTTTTTAAGAAAATTCGAATTTTGGATTTTTGCCCAAAACAAATTTTATGGAGACTACTTTTATTTTTTGTCTAAAAAAATGAAAAAAAAAACTCCTAACGCAAATTGGATTAAAACCTTAATTTCCAAGTTTGAACTCAATCGACATAATGGTTCGGGCTATAAGGGCGAGGACTGATAGACGGACGAAATCGGGAGACTAATTTTTTTTACTTCTCTACCATCGTAATGTCATGTTTGATTAAAATTTCGAGTTAGAGTTTTATTACGAAAGAAATAACTGCCATTGCCATTCCTATGTGTCATAAGTAAAAATAGGTAAAAAAAAGTGTATTTCATTTCAATTAAATTAAAAACACGTTACAAACAGTCTTTTTTATAATCAATATTGGAAATATCGAGCCCCAAATGCAATAAATCGGCTTATAACGTAGCTTTCGATGTGAAAACCGGTCTCATCACTGAAGATAATTTTTCGATCCCGATAATATTGAGAGATTTCAAATACTCAATCAGCAAACTTGAAAACCCTTAAGATCTAAGTCTGTATACGAAAACGGTGTACAGTGGAATGCTTAATTCCAAAGATAGATGCGAGAAGTCGACAATTACTTTTCGTTAACACTATGAGCTACAACAGCAATCTTCAAAGTTATGTTTGAGCGACGCAAACTGTTTTGATTTCATTTAGGTGTTTCAAAAACGCTATAAAACACTTCATTTACAAAAATATCTGACGGAAAACAGCTGAAAATTCAAGTATAGACTGCATATTTTTTGAATTTCTCTTTATGACAATTTAGCTTATTATAAACAAAGTTATACAATGGGTAATTGTTAGTGTGGATCATATTACAGACCCTTTGTAATATAAATTTCGGAAATTATGATATTTAAATTGGTCCTATTTTTGAATAAATATTTTGGAAAATAACCCAGTTCTAAAATCGATAACTTTCATTTCTCATAAGCCAAGTGTACAATAGATTGCGTAGATTCAATCTTTGCACCAATTTCTAACAAATCTAATGAGATAGAAAAAAATCTGCCATAATGACATTTTATTAATGAAGACACATTTATTTTTAAAAATATGCACTGTCCCACTTCTAAAACAACAAAAACTGTATTCAATCAACCAATCAATTTTGAAACTAAACCACAAAAAGTGCATTCTATTCAAAAAGGCAAAATAATAACAAATAATAAATTCTCAAAAGCACGAACCGTTTCATTTAATTTTTCTAATTATATTGTTTCTCTTTCAAGTCAATCAACTTCAACCATCCAATCTACACTCTCTGCCATCAGGTCAAAGGGTTTGTGGTTCATCAGGTCATCAGGTCATAATCAATTATATAACAACAAAAGGATCAATTAACCTACTTTTACAAATTCTCTTCATCATCATTAGCCTCTACTCTCATTATAGCCCTTTTTGTTTGTCATAATTTTCGTTTTATCTTATCTGGCTTTATTGTCATCAACAAAGAGCACAAGCTCATATTTGAAAATTGACTTCAAATCTTTTTGGATTCGGGTTCTCGAATTATTATTAAAAAGACATAGAAATCAATATGGTTACATTTTAACCGGACATGCCGCCATTACCAACAGCAACACACAAGCACTCACAAAACCACCCATAAAAACAACTTAAACTTCGAATCCGCATTAATACTGACTTTCGAAATATACGTATATCTACGATAAAAACCACAAACACTTGAAAAGGAGGTTAGCTTGTTGGCATATATAGTCGGTTCGAGCAGATAGATCTTTGTTTGAGGGACAATAATATAATAAAAGGAGGCTGGGAGACTGAGGCAAGAGGCTGACTGTACTACATATATGTACTGTACTGTATAACTGCTTGCAACTCGGTCGGTGGTGGTTTGTGGTGGCTTGTGGATGATGGAAAACAACTAAACGTGTGGTTTATACTGCTGCTGCTGTGGCGTTGTTTAACCAGTGTAATTTCAGCTAAGTTCTTCCATCATTACCATGAAACTCATACATAACATTGCGGTTGAACACATGTTCCAAACAAAGACCATAAACTTTGAACATGCCACATTCAACATGGCAAACAAACACGTCTCATACATACCCAATATACCATATACTATAATACAAACCTACCTTATCACAAACTAACCCCTTTAAGCCTTCCCTTATAAGAACGAGCTCGTCCAACACACCACACACCCATCGCATCGTCTTATCGTTTGGCAATCGTATGGGCACTGTGTATCTCGGTTGTATTATATCGAAGCAACAAAACTTAACCCCAAAAATTGTTGGCTTATGTGTTAGATTCTAACATAATATGTCTTATAGGTTAGGTTTAACTAGGTTGGTTTATATATTCCAAATTATTGCCTAACGCCTCTTTGTAGATGCAGGAACTATGAAAATCGGTTTAAAACCCACATTTGTCTCTTCCCCTTTGCTGAGGATCTTCTAGGAAGCCTATTCCTCTATACCACCAACAACAACTGTCATCATCGTTTTGACTATATATGAAGGTAAACTTGAGAGAAAAGAGGTTGAATGTCAAATGGTCAAAGTCTTCAAGACTCGAAATTAATTTAACCCTTACACTTGAAGTACCTTTGCCAACCCAATTTATCAAGTGAAGACCCGAAAATGATGACTTAATTTAGGTGAAGTATCAGAATAGTCAATTTAAATTTCAAATCAGTCTACTTACTCGTAATTTGATTCATTTCACGTTTAACCAAAAAAAAAAAAAAAGATTGAACGTTACTTTGAAAGTGGATGGGCGATTTATACCTTTAATTAAAAAAATTGTTAACACATAAAAAACCCTTTGATTATCCATGTTTAATTAATAAAATTCTCCTTCTTATTTTTCGTTTCAGGTATGAGGACATGAATTGAGACTTCAAGGGAAAGAATTATTGAAATTTAAAGAAGTGAGTGTAAAAGAAGAAATAAGTCAAATTTTTTTTAAATATATACAATATATACCCGAAGTGGTAATAGTTTCCGTAGATATTTTTACAGTCGTCTACCTTAATTGTAGTGCTATCATTTTTGGTAGAATTTTTAAATGGAGATGTTATTTTTAAGTTATGATTTTCCTGATATAAATTTAGTTCGCCAGTTTGAAAGAATTAAAGTTTATATGGGTTCAAGACATATAAACGCCGCCGTTTATGTTGCATATGTTGCCAAATAAATTAGTGAAGTAAAGTTAAATTTTTTGATGGGGTAAACCACTTTAAGGTGAAATGAAATAGCGCCATGCTTTAAAAAAATTTGAGAATTGACATGTTAAAGAAATTTTTACTCTACTTCGTTCATAACAGCGATTCAAAAATTATTT
Organism: Eupeodes latifasciatus; assembly: GCA_920104205.1. NCBI lineage: Eukaryota > Metazoa > Arthropoda > Insecta > Diptera > Syrphidae > Eupeodes > Eupeodes latifasciatus. Next base: position 68,896,551 of record OV049924.1, on the reverse strand, counting down.
TTTTTCTTCAAAATAGGGCTCGGAATACTTCGATTTACACATTTTTTAAAAGTAGTTCCTTAGTGAACTTTCATATAAAATAGTTTGTTCAAATTGAGGAGAACAGGAACTTACATATACATACGTATATCAATACTATTTTGTGATACAAACTGTTTTCTAATAATTTGAATATGAAAGTACTTTACCCGCTCTCACCAACCCTTATATATTATTCTTTTTTTTAATAAATTTCTATGCAACCAAATCTAATAAACTTTAAAGGAAGCATTTAGGACGTATAAATGAAACTTCGCAAAATAGTTTAGCTGTATTCGAGTTTCTTTTAAGGTAAAGCCTTTTTTCTTTTGCAGTTTCCTGTACTTTAATCGATATTTTCCAATATTATAATTTGATTTTCATTAACAAAATTTGCTTTAAAATGAGTACGCTCCATCTTAATTTAAAGTTAAAATTATTGTTAAGTTAAAATTATTTGGAGACCTAAAATATAAATTATGATATTATTATTATTAACAGTTAAAAAAATATTTTTTTTTTAGAAATGATGTGACACGGATATTGTTAGCTTAACGTTGTTTCTAAGAAAAAATTGAGAATTAACTGACAATGAGAGTTAGAGTTTTATATAAATTAATTAATTATTTTTGTCTTTTAAAAAATTTGTTAAATTTGTGTCATTTCATAAAAAAAGACAAAATGTACACCTGGGCGTATACGCAATTTTTATTTTATAACATTACAAAATTTGTATTTTTCAAGAACTGATCCAAGACTGTAGCAGAGTAGTTGGCCATTTTAAACACTCTTTTTAGTTGCAAAAAAAGCTTTAGTGTGTAAGCAAGATCAGCTTGGCAAGTCGAACACATCATTATTGCAATCCTGTTCCACTCGTTGCAACTTGACATATGCAATGCTAGATCGGCTATCTATGAACAGATGTCCAGTTTCTAATGATCTCGCTGATCGAACCAACTCATTTATATCACAAAAACTGGAAATCGGAGAGAGCCAATGGGCAACTATTATATCTTTGGTAAAAATCCTAAAACCCTTACAAATTGCGTTTTTTGCGTGGACACTAGCTTAGTCCAGTAAATGAACGAAAAAAATTGCCTTCACCTGAAAAAAAAATCCAACAGTTTTAAAACTTGGCACACTTACTCAGGTATGTCTGGTGTTGATCCAAAAAAAGTCCCCAAGAATCCGACGTGAGCTCTAGCGGCAGTTAAGAGAAACATGGAGTTTGTTTCAGTTTTTCACGTTTATCTCGAAAACTATTTGTCGTATCAAACTCATTAAATTTTATAAAAAAAAAGCTTTAATGAATTTTTTCGTATCTCTTATAGTTTATAAAATAACTCTAGCGGCAGTGAAGTTTTTCGGGTTTATCTAGAAAATTCTTTGTCGTATCAAAAAATAATCTTCTACAAAATTAAAGCTTATTAAATTTCCCATAATATGATATTAATTTGTTTGTACTTGTTTTAGTTTGTAAAATAACTCTATCGGCATTTAAGGAAAATATGTGTTTTTTTCACACGAAACTAAAATCATTCCTCTTCCGCTCTTAAACTCTCCACTATCCGACTATAATACACTTTACACTGCATTGCACTTTTCTGGCAGTTTGTGTGACAAATTTGGTGGTAACATTTGACCTGCCTCTTTATATAAAAATAAAGAAATCGTTGCCACAGCTTCATCTGAGTCCCGTCTATCAAAACGCGTAGTCAGATTGGGTGGATTTCTCCTGTTGATGTCCTATATTGGTTCAATAGGTGAATGGAAGTGGCCTTTAAGAGTTAATGAGTACTATATACGCCCCGGTTTCTGTTGAAAAGATGCTGCAAGATGCTTTCGCTAGAGCAGTTCGAGCTTTAATACTAATACAGACATCTTTAGCTAATATAATAATGGAACAAGTCGACACAAGCCAACATGAATTAGAGGAAATCAAAAATTTGAAGAAAAATGTTCTATATGAGTCTTCTTCGTTATGTGCACTAAAACAAAACCCTCACTTTATCCATCTTAGTGAGAAACTACAAACAAATCTTAACAAACTCAAATCTAATGGACCAACAGCAGCCTTATGGATTCAGTTGTCTAATATGATTACATTGCTTACAGATTTTACTCATGCTGAACGGTTTGGCGATTGGAATGCCCATATTAACTGTGTGAAGAATATTACATTACATTACATTACACACTACTAAGCACATAAATGTACAGAGTAGAGAACACAGCACCTTGAGCGACTAGACTATAAAGGTGATAACAACACAAGACATTAATACAAGACAGAAGGACAGAAGAGAAAGAACAACAGAAAGAAAGAACACATGACAACAGCACGCGGTAGGTTTCGAGACGGTCCCCCATCTGAGTACTAACCACGCTCACTGATGCTTGATTTCGGTGATCGATGGGAACCGATGCTTTATCAGTGACTAGGCCGTTGCCGTGTGAAGAATATGATTCCATATTTCCATGCCACCGGACACTTCTCGTAAGCCAAATCATGTCACCTGTATTTGCAGAACATGATAAAACTGCCTTCTGTGATGACCCCAGATGAATTTAAAAACTTTGCGCAAGTGGGTTACTTTACTGACCGATTTTGGACAGGGGTGTGGTCGGACCAGACAAATGAACAAACTCTAATGGGTGGAATGAAAAGTATGGTTGGCTTGATACGAGGGCGTTGAATCACTGATAGTGTACTTAGCAAATGGGTTCTAGGGCTGACTGCTACTCATGAAATTTGCTCATCACTCGAAGAATTCACTGGCGTTCTTTTTTTCTACTAGTGAGCAACATGAAGATTTTTGGGAGACACGTACAATTAGAGATAATACAGACATTGCAAAACTGCCAAATTAGTTCCAAAGCCATCTTCCATTTCCAGTTACAAATGAAATCATGTCAGTAGCGAGTGGCATCGTTGGAGATGATAAAGTAACTTGCTACAATCTCTCTCTAAACATGCAGGCAATGAGCCATATAGTGGGCCAACGACAATTATTAATTAATGCATACCATATTTTTTTAGAAAATTTAATAAGCTTTCTTTTCGTGTGAAAAAAAAACACATGTTGTCCTTAAATGCCGATAGCGTTATTTTACAAACTAAACGAAGTACAAACAAATTAACATCATATTTGTCTAGGGAATTTAATAAGCTTTAATTTTGTAGAAAATTATTTATTGATACGACAAATAGGTTTCAAGATAAACCCGAAAAACCGAAAAAACCGTATGTTTCTCTTCACTGCCGCTATAGTTCTTTTATAAACTATAAGAGATACGAAAAAATTATTTGAAGCTTTTTTCATAAAATTTAATGAGCTTTAATTTTGTGGAACAACATTTTTTGATACGACAAATAGTTTTCGAGATAAACGTGAAAAACTGAAACAAACTACATGTTTCTCTTAACTGTCGCTAGAGCTCATGTCGGATTCTTGGGGACTTTTTTTGGGTCATCACCAGACATCCCTTAGTAAGTGTGCCAAGTTTCAAAACTGTTGGATTTTTTTGAGGTGAAAACCTTTATTAACTGCACTAGCTCTGCAGTTTCAATGTCAAATCTTTGCTTAACAAAATCATTGAAACCCATTTGAAATTCGCAGAAGACGAAGAAGAAACAATTGCAAATTCTAAACACATTTTGATTCAGGAAATAAAAAAAGTTTTGAGCTGGATTAAGACATTAAGACAATGTTCTTCCTTCCTGGATCTTAGGTATAAGGACTTGGATCATAAACCCATATCAGTGAGAGAAGCAATTAGAAACAACATTAAATGTTTGCTTAGAAGTATTTCCTCGCAGATAGAGAGAAATGAAGAAAACATATGTTCCAAAAGGAGTGCTTTTGAATTTGTATACAGCGTTGATGTTAGCACTGTGCCAGATTCCTTAATACAGTACGAAAATTAGCCTCAATTAAGACTCGACTTAGACCCCTTTGAATGTTGGAAAACGCGAGCTTCTCAGTACCCAGGAATAGCAGAACTAGCAAAAAAGTGTTCAGCAATACCAGCTACATCAGCTAGCTCAGAGCGATCCTTTTTTACAGCGGGAAACATTGTTGCCTCAAAAAGGAATTGCCTTTTACCTGAAAACGTTAATACTTTAGTTTTTTTTTCGTACCAACATAGAAGACTTATTGAATAAAAATTTGTTCTTAATAATTTGTTAAAAACTATAATTATATTCATTTTAATTGCATTTTTATATTCTAGAAATGGCAACGGGTATTTTAGTACTACGCATAATTAATTGCACGGATACACGTGTATTTAATTATACGTGTTATTAAAATAACACGTGTATTTAAAATTACACGGATTCAAATCCCGGTCCAATAATTACACGTCTATCCGTGTATTTCATTATCCTTGTAATAGAGGGCTCTAATAAAAATGAAGCAGCCACATCAATAATGAACTGAACTAGTCAAACAAATTTAAGAAAAAAATTTAACGTAAAGAGTAGTTATCAAAAGTGTAGTGAACAAAATCAAAACTAAAAAAGAGTCTGGGATGCGACCCACACTGATAACTTCCCATCCCGTCTGTCGATTTGTCTTGCTTAAAAGTTTGTCTATATGTATCAATTTTTACCAAATTTGCGTACTATTTTTTGTAGATTTTATTTTTTTATAAAAAAACGGACTGTTGGGTTTTTATAAAAAAAATTACTGAATATCGAACACAATATTTTCTGTGAAATAACATAAGTTTCAACCCAATATTTGTAATTTTTTAAAAGCTATTTAAATCGAAAGTAAATTTTTACCAAGTTTTAGTGTTGTTTTTTTTTAGGTTTTTATTTTTTGTAAGAAAAAACGGTCAACTCGATTTTTCTCAAAATTTTATCAAATGTTGAAAACAATATTTCTTATAAGTTAAAATTAGTTAGAAGCCATTATCTCAAATTTCTGAAAAGATATTTGAGTCGAAAATCAATTTTTACCAACTTTTGTTTAGGTTTTTATTTTTTTGTACAAAAGCTGTCAATTCCATTTTTTTTCAAAAATTTACTGAATGTTGGCAACACTTTTTGAAAGATTAAAGTAGTTTAAAGCCAATATCTCAAAGTTTTGAAAATATATTTGAGTCGAAAATCAATTTTATATTTTTTAAATTTATAGTTTTTGTAAAAAAACTGTCAATTCGTTTTTTTTCAAAATTTTTCCTAATGTTGCAAACGATATTTCTTATAAGTTAAAATAAGTTAGAAGCTTTTATCTCAAAGTTTTGAAAAGATATTTGAGTCAAAAATCAATTTTTACCAACTTTTATTAATTTTTTTTTAGGTTTTTATGTTTTGTAAAAAAACTGTCAATTCGATTTTTCTCAACATTTTTCAGAATGTTGAAAACAATATTTCTTATAAGATAAAATAAGATTGAAGCCTAAATCTCAAGTTTTTGAAAATATATTTAAGTCGAAATTCAATTTTTACCAACTTTGAGTATTGTTTTTTTTTAGGTTTTTATTTTTTATAAAAAAACTGTCAATTAGATTTTTCTCAAAATTTTATCAGATGTCAAAAATATTATTCTTAGTTGCACAAAATAGTTTTGGAGATGAAATCATATTTTAGTCCTAAACTTTTCGAGGTGACAAATTTTTTGTTTCAGTTTTTTTGATTTATAAAAAAAACCGTTAATTGGATTTTTTTCCAAAAATAGAATTGTTTTGTATTACGTTACAATATATAATATTAAATTTAATTCAAGTCCCTTGCGTCATTGGTTCATGAGATATTTAGGTTTAACCAAAATGTTCACCTTTTTTTAAACTGCTATGAAAAAAAAAAACACCCATTCAATTTTCTTGAGAGACCTTTCTGCATCTTTCTGCCTTATTATATGTATAACAAAATTTATTTCAAGTCGATATCTCCTCTGGTTCTTGAGCTATGGAAGACGAAAAAACGTCGCGAACGTACGGACGTACGGACGTACGAACGTACGTACACACGCACGCACAGACATATTTCTAAAAATCTTTTATTTCGACTCTAGGGATCTTGAAACGTCGAGAAATGTCAAAATTTTCAATTCGACAAATCGGACCCACTACAATAACTTCCTATAGGAAGTTAAATATCCTACGTTTTGCCGTGAATGTTAAAACAAACTTTTGTCTCACTAAATAATTTAAATGACATTTTTGAGACTCTTCGTAAATCGTTTCTAGACAGAAAATTGCTAATCACAAAGCTTTTTAGGGTGTGAAGTTCAGATAAATTAAGAAACCTTTATAACATTTTTTAACTGATTTTCTTTGAATTTAATGTAACGGTTATTTGAATAAAATGTTTTGTTATTTTGAAATTTGAAATCCTCCTTTCTTTATATTATATTTTATAGCCAACCAAAATCTAATAGAGTGTTATGGTTATGGTAGGTTTGAAAAACATTTCCAAATGAAAATCGTATACAAATAAGCTTATTCAAAGCTAAATAAATTCGTATGCATAACGTTTATAAATCAGTGTTAAGTGCTTTGTTGAACAGCACAGTTTTTATTTACCAATCAATCAAACACTTTCTTATATTTATGTACAATGCACTAAATTTTAAGTTCTAAATTTTATAGAATATAAAGTTGCAAGTGAGTGAAGATTTTACTCGAAAACACCCTAATCGCATTTATTTAAAAACTTAAGAAGATTTATATTTTTATTTTTTTTTTTTAAACAAGAACAATAAATAAACTCAACACAGCAAATATTCCACTAAACTTTTATTTCTTCTTCCCATTATTCCCATTAATTCTTCAAATATATGCGTACATAATGTCGGTATCTGTAAAACAAAAGTATTCAGTATATATCAGCCTGTCGAAACATTCCTCCATCCAGTTAACATCTTCATAAAACCGGAAATCCCATTTTACAATAAAAACAAAGCAAGAAATGAACATATTATAACAACATGAGCTAGCCAAAGGCAGAATGGTCTTATACTAAAGTAGGTATAATGATGCGTGGTCCTAAAAAGAGCTTTATGTATTCTATAGCTTCCGGACGACTGATGGGAAACACAGGAATACACTCATCCCATATACATACCTTTAACCTATTCCCATTCCTATATTTAATACAATGAACTAATTTCTATGTAAATTAGACAATTTAATGATCTTATCCTCCTTAAAAGAAACGGTTCTCAATTTCCTTTTTACGCTTTTGTGGCTAAACTCCAACCACCATACCCTATAACCTATGTTAGAATGAATGTAGTCTATGTTAGGTACCTCTGCATATAAAATCTCCACAAAATAAAGCCACAAAACCGCAATGAAAATGATGATGCATTTAAAGCTAAGCCAAAAGGAAAACCGATATTTTTTTTGTGTGTTGTTATGTTAACTCTTTGCCAAGCAATAAAACCTAAACAAGAAGAAGAATATAAAATCCGCCTTTTTTTTCTATACATTATACAACCCGAAAACCAAACCAAAACCAAACCTTAAGTCGTTCTGCATTTTATTTTCCTATATTGAACTATAAATCCCACATTAAATAGACCATAAACATGTGAGGGAGCACGCATTCCGATTTAGCTATATGTAGGTGCTCATTCCAGCTTAGGTTTGCTTTTCCAGTAGCAGCGTTAGAGCGCATTTTTTGTACGTAGAGTGTAGACGAATGACTCCTTATGGATAAGGTAGCTCTTATATTATTATGCATAATGTACCCCGAACTCTACTTAACTCTTTCGCTATCATCAACATCGTCATCATCATCGTTGTCGTGTTCGTCTACGTCGTCATTGCGAACAAAGGAACTCGCCTCTCTTATAGAAAGATTTTAGCCCCCATACGACCGAGATTTGACTCGACTCGACTCGACTTGGCTATGACTATGACTATGAAATGACGTGCCAGGTTGTAAATTTTGTTTAATGGACGGAGCCTTCAATCAAAGTAATTCCTTTAGGTTGTGTCGTTAAAATGATTCCTCCATCACCATCGCCATCACCATCGCACCGACACCATCATCGTCAAAACGCTTCTTTTCAGAAGTTGCATTAACCGAAACTAAAAATCTAAGAGGTTATGAGAGGTTCGGGGGCTAACATCCTAATTCCGGGCATACAACCTGATTTACACATCTGTTTTCTGTGAGCGCAAATGCTGATGGTGTATATAGTTGACTCCTCACTGATGGATGTTGAGAGGTGGTGGGCGTTTGCCACCGTGCGTCTCAGTCGTCGTCGACGCGCCACCACCGTGATGTTGGCTTAATGCATCTCTTCGTATCATCAGATGCACATAAAGTGTCAGTTTAAAAATAATTTTTTGACACGAAACGTGCCTCAAGCTATGTTATTTGACTTAAAGTTTTTCTCACATTGAAATGGTACTCAACTTATATTTTTAAGTAACTTGTTCACAACATTTACAACAACAATAACAAATAGTAAAATCATCATCGTTGTGTCGCATAAAATAGCCCATTTTAACAGTTTTTATGCAAAATGGAAATAAATTCATTCAAAAATTTCTTCGAAAGTATTGACATGAAAAAAGAATTAAAGATTTCATTAAATTTATGTCACACTTTTTATAGGTTCCAGACTTTTTGCTTGGGAAGTCGTAAATTATCCCCTTTCCAATACTTGGTCCCTTATAAGTACCTCTACGAACGACAGAAGTGGATGGGGTGGCGGTCGCCATCGGCTGCTGCCGAGAAAATATCATTTATGCATCTTCAAGTGCGATTTAAAAACCTACTGGTTCCTGGCTGATGTGTAACTGCTTCTGTTTTCTGTCTAAATGGTTTAAGAACGTTGACAAGTTGCTGGCGGTCGGTGGGCCTGTCTCTGTAAATGCGGATTGGATATATACCTACCCATTTATTCGAGAAGTGTGTCCCATGGCCATCATCAACGCCAGCGAGGAGCTCCAGCTCGTGTCAGCTTTAGTGATTTTTGGTTTCAATTTTATTTTTATTATTTTTTGAAGAACGTCTGATGGCATATGGAGGCAACATGTTGTCATATTATAATGCTATACACAAGCTACTGCAAATGATTTTTCTATTGAATTAGATGCGCGTCTTAAGGACAAGTATCGTAATGGAAGGCGTGGGTTTTGAAAAGTATAAAAAAAAAGTGACAACTTGTTGGGTTAATGCACTGCGACAATTTGTGTTGTCTTGTATTTTTGATTCGAGAAGAGAGGAGACGTTTTGAGTGCTGCTTATGTTTTGGGTGTTTAGGATTGTTTCAAGAATGAATTGTGAGTGGGCGATTGTGGAAAATAGAAATGGAGTTTAAATGTCAGTCAAAATTGAATTGGTTCAGATTTTGACACTTTAAGAGGGTAAACAAGGAGATCTTATGGCTTATACCATTTCAAATGTGATATTTTATTTATGTTGGAAAATTGTAATAGGAAAGTGAAACAAATGAAAATAATTGCTAAATTGATAAAAAAAAGTGTTTGGTATGGAAATAAATGAAAATACCTAAGAATTTCACCCAACTCTCTCGAAAACTGCACAAGATGTCTTGAGAAAAAAAAAATATACCAACTGTTTGTAATACGTTTGGTCTTTATTTCTGTGCTTATTGAAAATTAAAAAATGGTGTGATTTTTTAAGATTTAATACAAAAATTGTACATTTTCTTAACTTTGAATTGAGGAATAATTTAAAATTGTAATTTAATATTACTGTTATTGATCCAATAGTAAATATCGAATTGACATACAATTTTTAAATTTATCTATTTTTTAAGATTCCTTGAATATATGTATGTAAATCCATCGTTTTTAGAAAGACATTTTGGACACCTTCTTTCGTTCTCGATACTGCAAGAACCAGCATATATCTTTGATAACCAAGAAAATAGACTGACATGCAAAGGCGGATCCAGACTTTTAATCAGGGTGGGGTGGTCATACACTTAGATGAGTTTTTACTACTCATCTACAGTTTTCTAAATATGCTATATTTAAGAGCTAAATCACAATTGTTTAGAGGGTTTTTGGTGCATTTCACGCAGAAATGTAAGAAACTGTAGTGAAAAGTAGCTTTTTTTCCATTTATATTTATGCGAAGAACGCTACAAAACTTGAAAAATCCAGAAAATGAGAGAGGATCTGATATGAAGAATTGCCGCTATCAGTCTGCTTACTCGTATTTTGCTTAGTCAACAAAACTTAAAAATAGTAGAGAGAAAATTGTTTGGTTCTTAAATTTAGCCATTAGTTTAACAAAAGTGTCACTTTTGCTGTTTTTGGTACATTTATATTATTGAAATTCGTGTTTAAATCTCAGTTCTAAAGCATCCAAAGCAAATTCACCTCAAAAGTAGATTTATTTAATTTTTTAAGATCTTTTGTATTCAACAGAAAATCAATTTTGAAAGAAATAAAATGCACGGCTGGGTCGCTAGAACTTGTTAATTTCTTCAAAAAGTCTGTTTAAAAATCACTTCAAATTTTAAATTTTGTCTTAAAAATAAAAAAAGAGCACTAAATAAAGTGCTTATAAATATGGGTGATTATACAAAAGTTGGGTAACTTTTGAGGATATTTTGTTTACGATAGTTTTTAAATCAAACTTCTATAAATGATAGCTTCTGTATATGATAGCTAATCTAATTAATATATTGTTCCCAATCGGGCCAGTCACTTTTTTGAGTACATTGTAAGATATTTAAAAATTTCAGAATGTGACTGCCAGAGGACTGACGAGTATACACAGTTTTGAAAGTATTATAATGAAATTTAATACAAATTAGTAAAAATCTCTTAGGATTTAATAATGATCACTTAAAAGCACTTAGTAACAATTAAAAATAATTATTAATATGTAATACTACATCAGTTTTCAAAACAGACTTTTGACATTTAACGTAACGTTATTCACTTATCTTTTACTACTTTCACATAGTTTTACTAAATATTCCAAAGTAATCAACAAACAAAATCTAACAATATTCATCTTAAAAGTACTAATAATCAAGAAATGAAGAACAATAACAATTTAGCTGACACAGAACTGACGCCACACTACTGACGAAAAAGACGAAATTTGAGATTATAATCTGGACTAATGTTGTTTTTTGTAATTTCAAATATCAACAAACTACATTTTGACAAATCAAAGTTCTAATATGAATAAATAAAAATAAACTTTAGATTAACAAAAAAATAACGACTCACCATAAAACTGACGTGTTGACTGGCTAAGCACGTGTATAGACAACAAACATAACCCAAACTCTTTTACAGATATGATGGCCGTCAAATTGTGCAACCCGCAACTAACTTTATTAGCAACATTAAAATTCAAAGTGGGATTTGACGTTGATTCGGCGATATTTCGCACGAATTTTAAATTTAAATAACACACAAGAAACTGACGAATAAAACTGAACACAAAATTTTTTATTTTTTTAAATAAAGTGGAGAACACTGCATTATGAAAGTTGTAGTATATATTAAACTATATACATCGCAGATTGTATTAATTTAATAAATTTTCTCAAATCAATGATAATGTTTAATAGACAGTCACTTAATGGTTGGTTTTCAGGGTTGTGACATGCCAGAGGACTGACGTTTTAAGAACTCATTGTGTTTTTTAATAACTTGTATTCAAAATGAAGAACTGAAAATGGGTGACTAAATAAAGGTCTTTCCATTGTTTTAAAATAAATTGCAATCTCAATAAAATATAATCAGACTTTGTATATACATATTGGTTGATGACATCGAGTTACCCAACTTTTGTATAATCACCCATATACATTTTACATTTAAATTTCGTTAAAAAATGTTGACCCCTTTCCGAGATATCTAGTTTTGTAAACAAAATTAATATTTTTTTAAAAATAAAAAAACTACATTTTTGATCATCAAGAACTTGCACAAAAAGAGAAGATTATTGAAATCGGTCCATTAGTTCTTAAGAAAACTTAAAAAAAAAAATGTAAAGTTTTTATGAGGGGACTCTTTTGGAGCAATACCAAAATATGTTTTTCTTGTAGAAAGAAGCCAAATTAAGAACACTAAATTTAGAGAAAGTTTAAAAAAAATCACATATTTTAACCAAACAATTTGTATAGGGACCGCTGTTTCGTATTAACAAAATGAAAAAAAACGCCTTACGCTAATCGGCTTAGTTTCAATCAACACAATTGTTTTTAGTGTAGGGGCCAGGAAAGACAGATAGACGGACGGAATCGGGGTACCCACTTTTTTCGACTTCACTACAGTCGTAATGTCATGTTTGATAAAAAGCTCTAGTTCGAATTTTTTTACTAATGCAAAACTTGCTATATAGTTCCTATATGTCGCAAGTAAAAATCACTTCAATGTTCACTATTTATTATTTATGTGTGTCAAAAAAAATTTAATAATTTAAAGGCAACTTAATATAAAATCGACGATCTCTTATTCAAGGTTTCTTATCAAGATCCTAAATATTTGCTCTTTTTCTTAGAAACAAATTTTATGAAAATAATTTAAAGCATGACTAAAGATTTTTCAAATTCTAAATTGAGTGAAAACAAAAATTTGAGTTGTTTTTGACAGCAAACCTCTTTTTGGTGAATGTCGTTAAATTACAAACAAATCTTTAAATGAAATCTTTACTTATACAACTTGACTGTATAAGCTTTATGGCTCATATGGCCCCCCTGGATCGTTCATTGGTCAAAAGTTGTTGAATTTGTGCTGTGTTTTTGGAATAGGGCTGAATATCCGATTCATATTATGTTCTTGGTCCAGTCTTCAGTTAAATGTAGTACTTTTCGCAGCAAAGTTTAAGGGCATGTCTCATGTAAAAAAATTGATTGGTGCTTTGCGCTTAGCTTTGTAGCGTTCACATTTTTTTAAATATTTAAACGAAATAAACGGGTTTTGATTGAAAATATATTGGGCTAAATATTTATAAAGGAATCCAAAATTTAAAAAAAATTTTTGTTCCTTAACAGCACTAGAATCACTAAAAAATCATTAAATTCAGGTAGTTACTTGGGAAAATCAATGGGGCAGTGTGTTAAATATAATTTTTTATTTTTTTTATATTTTTTTCCAAAAAACAATACATTTTTATACATAGCACCGATTTTTTTTTTTTTTTTAATTTATTTATTTATTCCAAGAAAAATTCTAGAAAACTATGAAAAATAGGGCAAATTTGCATTGTGGCATAGGTGCAATAATTGATAGGACTTCCAAAGTATAACAGCCAGCTAAGTCAATTCAACTTTTTTTCAAATTCTAAAGATATGTGCAGATATTTGCTTTTTATTTTTTTTTTTTTAAATAGTTATAGTAACTTTTTTAGACAAAAAATCCAAAATGCTTTCTTTTTTTCCCAATTTTTTTTGGTAATTCATGGGGCGAACTGATTTTTTTTTTTAGTTTTAACTTTTTTTTAAAAAAAAAAGGTCCATATATATTACACATAGTGTGGATTTTAAAAAAAAAAAAAATTTTTGTCGCAACATAATTAAAAATGCATTTCAAAATAACAACATTTGTGGTGCAATTGTGAGGGATTGGGAGCTTATATAATTCCAAAATATTTTTTTTATTTTTTTTTGGCATTTTGTTTATTCTATTTAAAAAAGTAAAAAGTTCTTGCGCCCACTATTTATTTAATTTAATTTTTATAAAAGAGGTCTATTTTGCATTTTTTAACAACAAATTTCTTTGTAAACGCATACAATGAAGTTTCCAGTTCCCAAGAATGCCGCTGCAATACAGCGCTTAGGAAGAGAATTCTTTGCAAAAGAATTTCGCCCGCGCTCATGGCTCATTTAGTTTTTTATTCTTTGTTTTGTAGGCTTGCGGTACACAATAACAGAAAATATCAAAAAAAAACTTTTCTTAGACATATTTTTTTATTTCTAGTATGTGCTATGATGTAAGGTCATGGAATCGTGATTTGGGTGTTACGTAGTCAATCGTATAAGCAGAATTTGATTTTTGGTTCAACTTTCGGAAAGTTTTGTTGTTGCACATTGTAGTGTAGGTATAAAAAAGGGTAAATAGGTATTGTAGGTATCGTGAATTCGCTGTCATATATTTTGTTTTCTTGATTTTTTTTGCGTACTATCACTCCTGGATATTGCATTTTTTTGTGATTTTGTTCATGGTCAGCTGCTTTCCTTAGATAAAGGAAAAAGGCAGAAGTCATATAAAAAAGGAAGGTAGCTATGTATAAGTATGTATGTCCTTTTTTTCCAACGCGTATGTAATACACCTACCTACTTGATGGAATTTCGCTGTCACTTTGCATGGTAGGAGCATGGGATCGTGGTGAAGATGCTCAGTATGTTTTTAACTTCCCATAGGAAGTTATTGTAATGGGTCCGATTTGACAAATTGAAAATTTTGACATTTCTCGACGTTTCAAGGTCCCTAGAGTCGAAATAAAAGATTTTTAGAAAGATGTCTGTGCGTGCGTGTGTACGTACGTCCGTACGTCTGTACGTCCGTACGTCCGCGACGTTTTTTTCGTCGTCCATAGCTCAAGAACCAGAAGAGATATCGACTTCAAATAAATTTTGTTATACAGATAATAAGGCAGAAAGATGCAGAAAGGGCTCTCAAGAAAATTGCGTGGGCGGTTTTTTTACCATAGCAGTTTAAAAAAAAGGTGAAAATTTTGGTTAAACCTAAATATCTCATGAACCAATGATGCTAAAGACTTGAATTGAATTTTATAATATATATTGTAACGTGATACAAACAATTATATTTTTGGAAAAAAATCCAATTAACGGTTTTTTTTATAAATCAAAAAAAAACTGAAAAAAAAAATGTGTCACCTCAAAAATTTTACGACTAAAATATGATTTCATCTCCAAAACAATTTTGTGCAATGAAGAATAATGTTTTTGACATCTGATAAAATTTTGAGAAAAATCGAATTGACAGTTTTTTTTACAAAAACTAAAAACCTAAACAAAAAAATTAATAAAAGTTGGTAAAAATTGTTTTTCGACTCATATATCTTTTTAAAACTTTGAGATATTGTTGTCAACATTCAGTAAAATTTTGAGAAAAATCTAATTGACAGGTTTTTTACAAAAAATAAAAACCTAACAAAAAAACAATACTAAAACTTGGTAAAAATTTACTTTCGACTCAAACAGCTTTTCAAAAATTACAAATATTGGCTTCAAACTTATTTTATTTCACAGAAAATATTGTTTCTGATATTCAGTAATTTTTTTAATAAAAATTCAACAGTCCGTTTTTTCATAAAAAAATAAAATCTACAAAAAATAGTACGCAAATTTGGTAAAAATTGATACATATAGACAAACTTTTAAGCAAGACAAATCGACAGACGGGATGGGAAGTTATCAGTGTGGGTCACATCCCAGCCTCTTTTTTAATTCTATAATAAAATACTTCTAATAATTATTTGAAAATATTTGTTTTACTTGTCACAAGCCAAGACGTGGTTTCAATTTTTTTTAAGATCTCTTTTTTTCAGCTTTTACAATTTTCCTAAAAAAAAAAATATAATGCTTTTTTATCTAAAATAATGTTTTTTTAAATTCCTGAGCGGCAGCACTGTATACTAGTGAGCCTACTCCGATTCTTCTCTTTTTACCAGTCCCACGAAAAAAATTCTCAAAAAAATATGAAAACAAAATAAGTATTTTCAATAATTAGAAAATGTCGACCAACAAAAGAAATTCAAGAAAAAAACATCTCCATCGATAACAAAATACCCACTTGCTTTATAAAATTCGAACCATATGCAAAAGACAACAACAAATCTACCTAACTAGACATAAAAAAAAACCGGTTTATCATGCAACGTTGTTCATCCATATATCTTGTTGTGTGAATGTGTATATCTATTTCTTATTTCTTTTATTGGCTGCTTGAGTGCTTGTGCGGAAATATATCCCTCGCTCTGAGAGACAAAAAAGATCAAGAGGCAAATAGAGTAATAAGAAATTCAAATTTTGAATTTGATAATGAAGAGAGTAACGTTCTTTCACTAATACATTCAAATACATTTACATGAGTTCTGAGTTCGCTTCTGCATGAGACCTACCCTTAAGGAAGTAAAATACAAATTTAGTTTTCATATACACGAAATTAATAATTCAGAATATGTATAATGGGGGTCATGTCCATTAACGCAATATGAATAGTTTTGAATTGTAGGGAATTACTACGAAAAAACAAACAAATTATCTCCCGGGGGGGGGGGGTCATGACCCCTACGACCCCACCCCCCTGGATCCGCCATTGCTGACATGCGACCCACACTGGCAGCTTCCCATCCCGTCTTTCGATTTGTCTTGCTTAAAAGGTTTGTAGGTTTTCGTGTTTTGTTGAAAAAGTAGTCAGTTGAATTATTCTAAAAAAATTTAAAATTACCAACAATATTTTGCATTTGATGAAATAGTTTGATTTCAAAATCTATTTTTGCTAACCAATTTTTACCAACGTTAGTAGAATTTGCGTATATACTATTTTTTGTAGATTTTAATTTTTATGAAAAAATGACTGTTGGATTTCTATAAAAAAATGTACTGAATGCTGAAAAAATATTTTCTGTGAGATAAAATTAGTTTGAGTCGAAAATAAATTTGTAGTATGTTTTAGTATTATTTGTTTTCATTTTTTTTTTTAATTTTTGTAAAAAATACTGTCAATTCGATTTTTCTTAAAATTATACTGAATGTTGAAAACAATGTTTTTTATAAGACAAAATTAGTTTAAAGCCATAATCTCACATTTTCGAAAATATGTTTGAGTCGAAAGTCAATTTTTACCAACTTTTATTTATTTTCTTATAGCTTTGTTATTTTTTGTAAAAAAAACTGTCTCTTCGATTTTTCAGAAAATTTTACCAAATGTTAAAAACAATATTTCTCATAAGATAAAATTAGTTTGAAGCCATAATCGCAAATTTCTGAAAAGATATTTAAGTCGAAAATCAATTTTTACCAACTTTTAGCAATGTTTTTATTTTAGGTTTTTATTTTTTGTAAGAAAATTATAAATTCGAATTTTCTCAACATTTTTTTCGAATGTTAAAAACAATACTTTTTATAAAATAAAATTAATTTGAAGCCAATATCTTAAATATTTTAAAAGATATTTGAGTCGAAAATGAATTTTTACCAACTTTTAGTAATGTTTTTTTTAGGTTTTTATTTTTTTATAAAAAAACAGTGAATTCGATTTTTTTTTTTCAAAATTTAACCAGATGTCAAAAACGTTATTTTTCGTTGCACAAAATGATTTTGATTTATCATTCTTTAGAATTTAATCAATTCGATTAACAAATTTTTAAAGGTAAATGGCTAAACCTTTATCATGGAATTATGAAGAAATTCATTGAAAACTTAACTATTCTATTTAAGGAATTGTCACTTTATTAAAAAACACTCATTCAGGAGAGAATAAAATATTATCCAAGAGTATTGTCAAAGATTCTGTGAACTCCTTCGCATATAAATTAAATAAAGATTAAAAGTGTTGTGTCAGCTGCGAGAAATTGATGCGCGAACAAAAGAAATTCATATGAATGGATTTTAATTTTCATAGAAAATATTGTGCAGTTTTTAAATTCATGGAAATGGATTACCGTGGATTTAAAAAATATCATTTATAAGAGTAAAAATGTATATTTTGACGTACATATAAAGAACTTAAAAAAAAAAAACGAGAACAACATCACCCAATATGTCATTTTTCTGTCACGTCGTCGTATCCATTAAGTAAAGTTTCCCAACAAAATGTAATGCACTTAAAAGGAATAGAAGGAAGACCATATTCATGCATCTATACCTATGACAGGAATTAGAATAGAGAGAGAAATTGTGATTTTTGATGCGTACCGTAAATATGTATACCTCCCTTTACATAAGTGATTTTTGGGGAGTTCCATCATCCTGACATAACTTTTCTCTAAAGGTATGGAAAGTTTCAGGAAATAGTGAATAGCTAATGGATTTTTTTGTACAAATTTACTTTACTTACTGACGATGACGGTATATTTTATATTATTCTTAGAATTCTTTTCCATTTTCCATACAAAATTATATTTAATTTTTGTTTCCAAGAATTTGTATGTTATGAATCTAGGAAGTTTGCTGAAATTATGTTATACCTCTGTTTTTCATTGCAGTAATTATAGTAATGTCGAAAAAGGCAAAAGTATGCATCTGTTAAAGAACAATGGTGGAAATTTTTTAACAAAAACTCATTAAAATTAAGCAGTAAAACTGAATCTATAGTTACCATGGTTTATATAATTGGGAACGTTTCGTGTAACTATGTTTTGAAATGTTACACTATTCTTCTAAGTTCTTATATAATTAGTGAAATCCGTAGCTTATGTTTCAAAAGAAATTGTAGTTAGATAAATTTAAATTTAACAGAATCGCATTTACATCTCTACGAAAAAAAAAACAAACTTTTTGTTTCTATAAAATTTAATCTATGGAAACAGTAAGTTGATTGTTTAAATACATTTTTATATTTCCTATAGCATGCTATTAACTTATATTTTTCCATGATCCTATAAAGGGTATTCCAAAATTAAAGATATATTTCGCCAGCGCATGTGAAGCAAATTATTCTTGTTTTTAAAAAGCTATCAAATATTATTCCATAAAATGACGAATATAAATTGTCGTCAAAATGTAATGTATCTGAATATTACTTTTTCTCGATTTTACTTGTTTTGCTTTTATTAGTCCCAGTATAGTTACGGTGACCATCCGTTCATTATTATAATGAACAGTTCATTCTTTGAAGAAAATGTTCATTATGCATTATTGTGTGTCGGAAAACATAAAAATGTTCATTATTTTAGAAATTGCTCATTATTTGTTCATTATTTTATGATTTTTTTCTTTGAGGAAAGCCTTAGCATGAAAACCATTAAATGTTTAATGAAAACGTACCCTTTACATCATAATTCGTTGTCTTTCCTTTTCGGATCACTTCCTAATCTCACAATTACAAAAATCAGATCATATTATACATCCTAACATACAAGGGAAGTTAAACTAATACGCTTACACTTGCGCACAGGATGACTTTCACCACTGGAAATTAATTTTACCATTGAGTCTTACTGACCATTACAATGGTAAAAAGAGGCTGGGATGCGACCCACACTGAAAACTTCCCATCCCGTCTGTCGATTTGTCTTGCTTCAAAGTTTGTAGGTTTTCGTGTTGGGTTAAAAAAGTTTTAAGTTGAATTATTCTTAAAAATTTTAAAATTACCAACAATATTTTTCATATAAAGAAATAGTTTAGTTTGAAAATCTAGTTTTGTTAAATAGATTTTTAGTGAAAAACAAATTTTTACCAATTTTAGTAGCATTTCTTAAATTTTTACTAATTAGATGAATTAATTTAATTTGAGAGATATCAAGAACCGAACATCAATTTTTACCAAATTTGCGTACTATTTCTTGTAGATTTTATTTTTTTATGAAAAAATGGACTGTTGGATTTTTATAAAAAACCACTGAATATCGAAAACAATATTTTCTGTGAAATAAAAAAAAGTTTGAAGACAATATTTTTAATTTTTGAAAAGCTATTTGAGTCGAAAGTAAATTTTTACCAAGTTTTAGTATTGTTTTTTTGTTAGGTTTTTATTTTTTGTAAAAAAAACTGTAAATTAGATTTTTATCAAAATTTTACTGCATGTTGACAACAATATTTTTTGAAAGATAAAAGTAGATTTAAGCCAATATCTCAAAGTTTTGAAAAGATATTTGAGTCGAAATTCAATTTTTACCAACTTTGAGTAATTTTTTTTTTAGGTTTTTATTTTTTGTAAAAAAAACTATCAATTCTATTTTTCTCAAAATTTTACCAGATGTCAAAAACATTATTCTTCGTTGCACAAAATTGTTTTGGAGATAAAATCGTTTTGTATTCGTAAAATTTTCAAGGTGACAAATTTTTTTAACTGGATTTTTTTCAAAAAATATACTTGTTTGGTATCACGTTACAATATATTATATAAAATTTAATTCAAGTCTCTAGCATTTTTGGTTCGTAAGATATTAAGGGTTAACCAAAATTTTCACCTTTTTTTTAAACTGCTATGGTAAAAAAACCACCCACGCAATTTTCTTGAGAGCCCTTTCTGCATCTTTCTGCCTTATTATCTGTATAACAAAATTTATTTGAAGTCGATACCTCTTCTGGTTCTTGAGCTATGGACAACGAAAAAAACGTCGCGAACGTATGGACATACGGACGTACGGACATACGGACATACGGACATACGGACATACGGACATACGGACATACGGACGTACGAACGTACGTACACACGCACGCACAGACATCTTTCTAAAAATCTTTCATTTCGACTCTAGGGACCTTGAAACGTCGAGAAATGTCAAAATTTTCAATTTGACAAATCGGACCCATTACAATAACTTCCTATGGGAAGTTAAAAATTATTCTTCCGAAAAGTACTTATTTATACATTATAATTCGATGTCAAAGTTGTTTGACTAGCCAATATGATATAAAAGACTTTAAGGTTTTGTTTATTTCTGTTTGTAAATGAGTTAGGGACTGAAATAATCTGTGTTATTTTTGACGTGACAACGTCTTAAATTAGGTTGCGGCTGTGAGTCACTTATGAAAAAGTGTAACGCCCGGTAACGTTACGATGAGTCACCGAACGAGAGAGAGGCCCGCCGAATGCCTTGCGTCTCTCTCCCACTCAACTATGATCGGTCTGCCGCGCGCGCAGCACTAGAGAATTAGGCGCATTGAATCGGCGCATGCTTGTGTCTCTGTCTTTGTCTTTCTCGAACGTTCTTGGCGTTGGAAAAACAAGAAAGCGTCATAATACAAGTTCACACGTGTGGTTAAAGTATCGTCAGCTGTGTCTGTAGTGAAAATGTGGAGTGCTTAGATTCGTCATTTACAACAACTACAACAATAAAGGTAAATAATTGTACACTGATATTTCATTATCGTAAACTATGATTGATTGATTAATTGTTAGATTGACACAAAAGTTGAGAAACTGAGTTTATAGGTTATGTCATACTATTGATAAATGTTGATAGTGTTAAGTAAATTATTAGTTTAAAAAATGTGTGCAATTCTTATTTTCATTCAATTCCTTGTTCCTATTGTGCAATATAATTATATTCATATCAATAAATATTCTACCGAGAAAAAGACGTTGTCACGTAAAATCTTCGCCCGTAAAACCGACTTTACAGGCAACCATTTTTTTTTTTATGTTTGTTTTGTTTATTATCGATGAAAGTTCCTTTTTTGTTTATTTTATAAATATACCTTATTATATTATATTTACTAAGTATTGCAAATGCCAATGTAATTGGAAATTGAATTGACACATCTGTGGGTATAATAGAGATTCGCGGTAATAATATATTTTCACCTCGGAATTTTCCATATGATTTCGATAACATTTTTCTTTAATTTTTTAATTACTAATCGCGTGCCGTTGCACAACCGTGGTGGGTTCAAATTACGAAACAAAATTACCGGAGATCCAACCTTCAGTTGTAAATTATGCGGTGTTCAAAAATTCAGTTGGATAATTTACAGCTTCGGTACCATCACAAACTGTATCAATAGATTAGTATGACACCAAGTCTCCTGGTAACAAATGTTGTATCTTGAGATTTAATTCGTTGACATCCACATTTTTTGCTGCTAAAATTGCTCTTTCTGCCGGCCACTTATGATCTGTATATTGTCTGTGACATCGGGAAATACCTGCTCATTGAGAGCATCGTGTAAATCAATAATCGTGCAGAAATCGACCGGTAATTTTATGCTTCTGTAGTAAGTTTTCCGTCGCCTATATCTAACAGTTTTTTTGAGAATGTTTTAGCGGATGGATCCTGAAGCATTTGAACACGCATATTTACTTTCAGTTGTACTTTTTCAACATTACGCCACAGTGGCTATGATTTTAAGCACGCGTACGTTGATCGCGGAATAACGGGAAGTGTTTATCTGAAGTCACCTGAAAGGAGTAACAGAGTGCCGCCAAATAGTCTTTCGTTGTTTTTTATATCTTTGTCCTGTTCAACGCCTCAAGCAAATGTTTGTGTGCCATAGTGAATTCATCCCAGATGATAATTTTACACTGTTTCAGCACTGTGGCCATGGATGATTGTTTTTTTTATATTGCACACCGTCTGGGTTATTTTGAATATTTAGTGGCAGTTTAAAAACTGAATGAGCTGTTCTGCCTCCATCCAATAAAGTTGCCGCAATGCCAGAAGATGCAACAGCGAATGCAATACCATATTTGTTCGTATTTTAGCAAGAACTATCGAAATAAGGAATGTTTTTCCAGTTCCACCAGGTGCATCAAAAAAAAAAAAAGAATCCACCAAAACTGCAAGCATGATGTGGTCATAAATGGTTCTTTGTTCTTCATTCATTTTTTTTTTTTTTTTTTTTTTTTTTAACTTCCCATAGGAAGTTATTGTAATGGGTCCGATTTGACAAATTGAAAATTTTGACATTTCTCGACGTTTCAAGGTCCCTAGAGTCGAAATAAAAGATTTTTAGAAAGATGTCTGTGCGTGCGTGTGTACGTACGTCCGTACGTCTGTACGTCCGTACGTCTGTACGTCCGTACGTTCGCGACGTTTTTTTCGTCGTCCATAGCTCAAGAACCAGAAGAGATATCGACTTCAAATAAATTTTGTTATACAGATAATAAGGCAGAAAGATGCAGAAAGGGCTCTCAAGAAAATTGCGTGGGTGGTTTTTTTACCATAGCAGTTTAAAAAAAAGGTGAAAATTTTGGTTAACCCTAAATATCTCATGAACCAATGACGCTAGAGACTTGAATTAAATTTTGTATTATATATTGTAACGTGATACAAAACAATTATATTTTTGGAAAAAAATTCAATTAACGGTTTTTTTTATAAATCAAAAAAACTGAAAAAAAAAATTTGTCACTTCGAAAATTTTACGACTAAAATATGATTTCATCTCCAAAACAATTTTGTGCAACGAAGAATAATGTTTTTGACATCTGATAAAATTTTGAGAAAAATCGAATTGACAGTTTTTTTACAAAAAATAAAAACCTAAAAAAAAATAAAAAAAAGTTGGTAAAAATTGAGTTTTGACTCAAATATCTTTTCAAAACTTTGAGATATTGGCTTTAAACTACTTTTATCTTTCAAAAAATATTGGTTTCAACATTCAGTAAAATTTTGAAAAAAATAGAATTGACAGTTTTTTTACAAAAAATTAAAAACCGAAAAAAAAATTAACAAAAGTTGGTAAAAATTGATTTTCGACTTAAATATGTTTTCAAAAATTTGAGATTATGGCTTCTAACTAATTTTATCTTATAAAAAATATTGTTTTCAACAGTAGGAACAATTTTGAGAAAAATCGAATTGACAGTTTTTTTACAAAAAATAAAAACCTAAAAAAAAAATTAAAAAAAAAGTTGGTAAAAATTGAGTTTTGACTCAAATATCTTTTCAAGACTTTGAGATATTGGCTTAAACTACTTTTATCTTTCAAAAAATATTGTTTTCAACATTCAGTAATATTTTGAAAAAAATAGAATTGACAGTTTTTTTACAAAAAAATAAAAACCGAAAAAAAAATTTAACAAAAGTTGGTAAAAATTGATTTTTGACTTAAATATCTTTTCAAAAACTTGAGATTATGGCTTCTAACTAATTCTAACTTATAAGAAATATTGTTTTCAACATTAGGACAAATTTTGAGAAAAATCGAATTGACAGTTTTTTTACAAAAAATAAAAACCTAAACAAAAAAATTAATAAAAGTTGGTAAAAATTGATTTTCGGCTCAAATAGCTTTTCAAAAATTAAAAATATTGGCTTCAAACTTATTTTATTTCACAGAAAATATTGTTTTTTATATTCAGTAATTTTTTTATAAAAATCCAACAGTCCGTTTTTTCATAAAAAAAAATAAAATCTACAAAAAATAGAACGCAAATTTGGTAAGAATTGATACATTTAGACAAACTTTTAAGCAAGACAAATCGATAGACGAGGTGGGAAGTTATCAGTGTGGGTCGCATCCCAGCCTCTTTTTTTTATTATTATTGTTATCTTTATTTTTTTCTTCACAAAAAATACAGGCTCAATTACATTTTAAAGATTTACAAGCATGGCTATTAAGCCGTCTGCCGTCGTTCTTTGTTCTTCATTCATTACTGGGACATTGCGAACAACAATCGCTGCCATTTCTACAGTCTTGTATTGTAGTTGACGATTCAATTCAGCGTCTATTAAATCAGATGCATTTCGATTTGGTGAATGCATACCGAAACGACTGAGTGGTAAGTTGGCAATGATAATGCAAAGATCCTCAAGAAAAAAAAATATCTACTTAACTGAAAAACTGTTTTTTTTTTAAGGTTAGCACCAACATTTTTTTCTAGAACACCCTGTATTAAAAAAATGCGTTTAAAAATTCAATATGTGTGCTTAAAATTAAAATGATTAATTTACCAATGAAAATATACTCCCACTACTAAATAATCACACAGCACTTTACATCGCTTTTATGCCAGAAAAGCTTAAAATAAAAATACCAACAAAAAAATATTATTAATTTACTCTTCTGTTTCGGATTAAAAAAATATAAACTATACATTATTCAAAAAATTAAATTAAACTGTAATGATGCCTTGACTTGAATAAGCATTTAACTAAAACTCAAATAAAAAAATTATAATATGATGAAAAAGGATATAATTTTTTTTTTAAGTTGAATATAAAATTGCATTTTCAACGCATTACGAATTTTGTTTTATTTATTTTTTTTTTTTGGTTTAAGTTCAAACTAAAAAAAAAAAACTTTTTGTCGTAATTAAAAATGAATTTGATGACATAATACAAATAAAACAGCATACGAATATTAAATGTATTGACTTTTTAATTTTAAATACATGTTTAAATGTGTGAAACAAAAATAAGTTTATTATATAAATTTTGTTACTTTGATGGTTAGGTGGAATTGTAAGTGTTTTTATTTCATGACAGAACATTTCTATTTATGGTGGAATTTAGAATTATGAATACAGTAAGAACGATACCCTGAAGAATTAATTTTATAAAATTAATTCATAATACAAATATAATAGAAAATACTAATTAATTAAAAAAAAATTTGCTAAAATATAAAACACTAGCTGAACCGGCCACGCGTTGCTGTGGCAAATATTTTTTTGTAATATAACATTGTTTGTAAACTTTTTAAGGGGAATGGTAGGAGAACATCAGACATGGACACCACCATGCTTTTTTACATAGACGCCATTTGTGACTGATTTTGTACTGCCGTTACCCTTTATTACAATGAAATTATTATTTACGAACGAAGACAGAAACGTTAAACTGGTATACAAATTTACTAGTTTGGGATTTTAAGGGGAAGGACAATGAACACAATTGATCAAGCAAAAATCAATACCAAAGAATTAAATTTAAAATGTATTATTGTTTTTATTCAAGTAAGTAACAAATGATTACATATATTTCAAAATTTTAAGTAAATAAGATGTGACAATTACACTTATAAATTTAATGAGGTAGGTAGGGCGGTTAGCTTAAAATCTTCTAACAATAATATTTATTATTTTGAATTATAAATACTTTTAATTTCAATTTAATTTAGCACTAGTCGGTGCACAATATTTTTTGTTTACTTGTCTTTCGCTAGCACAAATAATAGGTACATTGATTGGTAGGTTTTCCAAATCTAAACCACAAATGGACATTGTTTGGCCTTGAGACTTATTAATAGACATGGAAAAAACTAATCGAATTGGAAACTGTAACCTTCTTAGGGACATCTGAGAATCTGACTTTCCTTCAAACTTTCCAGTTAAAATAGTTACTTACTTACTTACTTAAAGTGGCGCTACAATCCTGTGTGAACTAGGGCCTCACCCAACAAACTTCTCCATCTACCTCGGTCCCTAGCTAGATGTCTCCAGTTTCGCGCTCCAAGTTGGGTGAGGTCACTTTCCACTTGTGCGCGCCACCTGATCCGCGGCCTTCCTCTATTGCGCTGTCCTGTGGATGTGGATTCGAAGACTTTCCGGCCGGAGGACGGGGATAATAAGGGTCTTATATAGCGACACTTTGGTCCTTCGTGAGAGGTCTTTTCCACTCAATTGCTTTCTTAGTCCAAAGAAACAGCGGTTAGCAAGAGTTATTCTTCGTTTGATCTCAGCGCTGGTGTTGTTTTCTGCGTTTACAGCGGAGTCTTGACTACCTCAAAGTTACGTCTGTCGATGGAGACGTTTTGACCAAGACGCCTGTGTTGTAGGTCCTTTCTTGACGACAGCATGTACTTTGTTTTGCCCTCATTAACAGTTAAACCCATTTTTGCCGCCTCTGCCTCAATACTCACAAAAGCCCCATTGACATCACGCTGAGTTCTTCCGATTATGTCAATGTCATCAGCATATGCTAATAATTGGGCAGACTTTTGAAAGATAGTGCCTCTAGTGTTGACGTGGGAGCTTTGCACTATTCTTTCAAGTACGATGTTAAAAAAATCGCATGACAGCGCATCACCTTGTCTAAAACCTTTTTTGACATCGAAAGGTTCTGTTAAGTTGTTTCCAACCTTTATGGAGCAGCGTGAATTCTCCATTGTCATCCTGCACAAACGGACGAGTTTGGCAGGGATGCCAAAACTAGACATGGCTCTATACAGCTCATCCCTGTAGAGTGTAGATGCTGTCATGCGGCCTTGAAATCGATGAAAAGATGGTGGGTGTAGATTTGGTGTTCTTGGGTTTTTTCCAGGATCTGCCGTAATGTGAATATTTGATCGACTGTGGACTTTCCTTGTCTAAAACCACACTGATAAGGACCTATCAGGTTGTTGACGATGAGCTTTAGACGTTCACATATTAGAGCAGAGAAGATTTTTTAGGCGATGTTAAGTAGACTGATTCCTCTATAATTGGTGCATTTTAAAGGGTCTCCTTTTTTCAGGATCGGGCAAACAATACTGAGGTTCCATTCATAGGGCATGCTTTCTTCCGACCATATCTTACAGATAAGTTGGTGCATGCTCCTAACCAACTCATCTCCAGCAGCTTTAAAGAGCTCGACATTCAAGCCATCCGCTCCAGCGGCTTTGTTAGACTTCAGCTTAGATATAGCAATCTTTACTTCGTCTAAGTCGGGAGGACGGGATTGTTGGCTTTCGTCGTCTATGTTGAATGGATCATCCTGCCTGACAGCGGAATTCGGTTCGTCGTCGCCGTTATACAGTCTGCAGAAGTGGCCCTTCCATATCGTCAGCATTGACTGCGGTTCCACTATGATGTTTCCACTTTCGTCTTTGCAGCCTTCGGTTCTAGGTTTATGTACTTGTGAATTTCGTTTCACCTGTTCATAAAACTTTCGAACTTCATTCCTGCTTTTAAACCTCTCAACATCTTCGACCGCACGATTCTCATGCTCTCTCTTTTTTCTTCTGAGAAGTCGGTGTTCCTCTCGCCTCTTTTGCTCATAGAGCTCATGAGCAGCTCTCGTCCTTTTATGCAGCGCCGCTTTGCGTGCCTGTTGTATGGCTGCATTTGCCTGCCGACATTCCTCATCAAACCAGGGGTTCCATGTTGGTGGTTATTTGAAACCCAGAGCTTCAGAGGCGGCTTCTCTGAGTGCATCTTGGCAATGTTGCCACTGGTTTTCTATACATTGTGTTGGTGGCACAGAACTTCTAGAGAGGTTACTTGTAACTCGGTCGGAGAAGGGTTTGGCGATCTCTTGCGATTGTAGCCGTGCGACGTTGTATCTTCTCCCAGCATCTCCCTGTTTTGCCTTGGGTCTGGAAACTCGAAGTGCTACCTTGGCTACAACGAGGTAGTGGTCCGACTCGATGTTAGCTCCTCGAAAAGTTAAAATAGTTGCTTCGAGAATATTTCCGGTGATCTTTTTGATGACCAAACGTGTACCGTTGCATAATGGAGGTGGATTCAAAGTACACAGGAAAATAATAGGTGAACCAATCTTTAATCGAAGATTATGTGGTGGCATTCCATAACCAAATTCAATTGGAAAATCTACACTATCATTTTCGTTAACAACAATATCGATTGATTTAAAAGACATCAGATCGCCTGGTAATAACTTTTGTATTTGGAAGTTAATTTCGGCAACATCAACATTTTTGGCCCGATGACAGCGCCAGTTATGATTCAAGTAATTACTCTGTACATATGTCCGGAAATATACTCTGAATCAATTTTGTGCAGAAATTGTCTGGCAGTTTAGTACATTGCGTATTTGGTTGTATTATATATGTATATATTCACTATAATAATAAATTAATTTATACTTCAGTCTAAGTAACACGTGGCCGGCTATGCTACTACCAACAATTTTAGCTTATGTGAAACGTTTATAACATAGCGCCATCTATTCAATACTTACTCAATCCAGTCAACAAATGTTTCCATCTGTCAGAATCGTTTGGAGCTAATAGAAAATCGTGACTGTCAAATAACATACAAATAATTTGCAATAAAATAATATTGCGATAATAAATTAAGATGTAAGCTATCCTATCTTTCAAGTTGAATCAAACTGCACACGGTGTACAAATTTGATTAAAATCGGTTAAGTAGTTTAGTAGTCCATCGCGCACAAACATCGTGACACGTAATTTATATATTTGTAGGTAGGTATATTTTTTTTAATGAAAAAATTATAAAAAAAAATTATGTGTTGCATATTTCAAGAATAATTTATATAAATTTGGCCTTTCAAACTTTCATTAACACTTTGACTGCTGACGTCGACGCGTTGTCGTCGACAAATCGTATTTGTTCTATGCGGCGGACTTCGAAGCATCATTACTGACCACTTCCAATGCTTCCGCACACCCCACATCGGGGAAAACGCCATACTATGATGCTGACGTCGACTACGCGACAATCATTTTTTATAGTCAAAAAACAAAATATTAGTAAAATTAAGCACTGATAAAAGTAAAGAAGAGTGAAAGAACCTTTTCGACAAAAAAAAAATTCAGCATAGAGGATTCGCTCAGGTCAAACCATGCCGCAGTCAAAGTGTTAAAGTTCAAATTGAAATTTCGATTCAGTTCAAAAATGTTACCAAACAATATTATATTTACTACACATAATGAAGTTGTTAAATGATGTTCTTCAGAATTATTTTCTTAATTGATTATTGATTAAAAAAAATGAGAGCTTAAGAAAAATAAAAAAAATAAAAAAAATAATTACTGATAAAAAAAAATCTTTCAAAACCAAAAATAAAACTTGATGGTTATTTATTTTCATTCTGGACATTTTTTGTCATAGAAAATATTTCAGTGTAACATAAATATTTATACCATTATGAATTTTATTCATAAATGTTCCATTTGCAAGTGAAAACTTTTCACTTACAAAAAATGTCTATAAATTCTTCAATGAAAAATTCTACTTCATAAAATCACTCCACTTCCTTTAAAAATACAAATATTGTAACTTTAAACCTTTTAAAGTGTCATAATTAAAAATAAGAAATAAAATTTAAAAGGAGTCATCAAAATGCTGTGACTCGACATCTTTATTGATCTTTTGTGGAATATTAATCACACCCTTCTATTACAACTATATATAGACACTTGGTATACACCATAAATACAACAGAGACCATCATCTAAAATACCTATAGCAATCTATTAACTGACACAAGAACCATAAAAATAAAACCTGACGATTAATAAATTTTTGTTTGACAAGCAATATAACAGAACTTTTATTTAATAGTAATAAAGTGAGTGTTGTCTGGCTTGTCACAAACAGATGTTACCTGGTACTATCGCTGTCGCTCTTTTACGAAAGAACTTAAAATGACATATCGAACAGGGTGTTTTTTATTTGTATTTTAGTGGGAAAATTATATGAAAATTTGGGTAGGTTTGAAGTTCAAAATTACAATAAACAAAGTTCTAAATCATTTTCAAACTATTTTTGAATTTGATTATAAACACGGTTAATTTTTTGATACACTTTTTAAAATTGAGCACTTTCTCTCATCCTATATCTCTGAAACGGTGGAGGCTGTGAATTGTTTAAATACAAAATTGTTGACTATGTGTCTGGTTACACGAGCGCAAAAAAGAATTACTTTTGTGGTTACACACAGAAAAAAAAAATTTAGTGGACATGCAAGAAATAGAGGAACAGTCGGAAATTAAAACACAAAAAACTTCGTTGGATACTCAGCCGCAGGTACATGTACAGCACGAGCAAAACAAAAGGAAATTTGTTGTATACATTCTACTTCGCCGGCTAATAGAAATGAAAATGTCTGACAAAAGGAGAACGTTTTGAGAAAGAAACATGATTTTTAACGCAAAACTCATATCTGAAAATGAGGAAAAAGACGAAACTTGGCATTTTTTTCCATCCCCTTCCTTCTTTCTAAAAATCATCCGTTCTCTTTCGTGAATTAATTCTTTTTTGTGCTCGTGTAACCAGGCACTATCGTAATGTTAAAAACTTTTATATAAGTTGTTAACAACATTGGAGCTCTAAAAACGGAAATACTTAACAAAAATGAGATTTTTGCTACCTTTGGGCTACCAACAATGAGAAATTTTTGCATGTGCGCTTTTACAAATAACACGGAAAATAAACTTTGTTCGCATAGCGTCTTTAACATTTTTGTATAAATTTTAACAATTTTAAGAAATTGTTGAAAAATGGAATGATAACCAATGTCAAATATCAAAATATGACAGCTTTAAAAGTGAAAGCGGCCCAAACAACGAGCTGTTCAAAATAAAACCTCAAATTGAAGAACCCTCTTATTATCTCTAATTCCACTGTGAAACAATTATTTCACTGACCTAGTATTACGCAATTTATTAATTTATAGCCTAATGAAGAAGATAATATTATACCAATACCAAATTTATTTAAACACTTGAACAGCCTAAAACTCCAACAATTCAATCTAGGCATACACTATCAACATGTCAAGCTAGGCATACACGATGAACATGTTCGGCGAACCTGCTCGTGTTCGCTGTTTGTTTTCTCGTGTATGGGCTTGTATGCGAACCGCTCGCTGTTGGCGAAAATTTTCGATTTTTTCATGTTCGTTAGCTGTCATGTTCGTCGTGTATGGCGATGTTAGCGAACAAATTCTCATTTCTCATATGAATATCGTCGAGTGAGCATTACGGAAGATGGCAACTGTAAGTCATACTTTTATAAATATTTTTAAATCTTGTGATGTTATCTCCAGTTCTCTCAATAAATTAACATGAGAACGAATATAAGGTTTCGGAAGCCAGTCTTTCATACACAACCTTTTTAACTTCCCATAGGAAGTTATTGTAATGTGTCCGATTTGTCAAATTGAAAATTTTGACATTTTTCGACGTTTCAAGGCCCCTAGAGTCGAAATAAAAGATTTTTAGTTCGTACGTCCGTACGTTCGCGACGTTTTTTTCGTCTTCCATAGCGCAAGAACCAGAGGAGATATCGACTTCAAATAAATTTTGTTAGGTATACAGATAATAATGCAGAAAGATGCAGAAAGATGCAGAAATTGCTCTCAAGAAAATTGCGTGGGTGGTTTTTTTACCATAGCAGTTTAAAAAAAAGGTGAACATTTTTGTTAACCCCAAATATCTTATGAACCAATAACGCTAGAGACTTGAACTAAATTTTATATTATATATTGTAACGTAATACCAAACAAGTATATTTTTGGAAAAAATCCAATTAACGGTTTTTTTATAAATCAAAAAATTGTACCAATAAAAAATGATTTTATTTCCAAAACAATTTTGTGAAACGAAGAATAACGTTTTCAACATCTGGTAAAATTTTGAGAAAAATCAAACTGACAGTTTTTTAATAAAAAAAAAACCTAAAAAAAAAACATTACAAAAAGTTGGTAAAAATTGAATTTCGACTTAAATATCTTTTCGAAAATTTGAGATTATGGCCTCTAAGTAATTTTATCTTATAAGAAATATTGTTTTCAATATTCGGTAACATTTTGAGAAAAATCGAATTGACAGTTTTTTTTACAAAAAATGAAAACCTAAAACAAAAAATAAATAAAAGTTAATAAAAATTGATTTTCGACTCAAATAACTTTTCAAAAATTTGAGACATTGGCTTTAAACTAATTTTATTTATTTATTTTTATTTGGTTCACATAAGTAAATTGCCATAAGGGCAACTACTTGTACTTGCGCTTGTTTTTCAGACATCCTTCTTTCTTGAACAATCGTCCCGAAATGAATGTTCGTCGTTGTGTTCGTCGTGTGTGGGCTAACGCAAACAAACATATTCGTTGAGCATGTTCATCGTGTATGCCTAGCTATAGAAATGTATAAATATTTTTATTAAACTCAGACTTGATGCCTACTGACGTAACAACAAAAACAACTAAACGCTTTTGCTAGGTTAAAACAATAACACCCTGTATTACTTAGAAAAACATCCCATCTGACGATAGAAAAAAAAAATGCAGATATAAAGAAAAGCAAAAAATTAGATACTTTTAACTTCAAAACTTATTAAGTCATTAAATCGGAGCCTAAAATTATACGGACAATGTCATAAAAACCAAAAAAAGGCACCCAATAAGGCGCACTCTCATAAACTAGACCCAAAACTCGAACCCGAACCTAAACCCAAACTGTTGGCTATCCGTATCCATTCTTGTGCGGTGCCGCTGTCAATGTAACTGCCGAATAAAAACCCACAAAAACCACCATTTAGGCAATTACATTTGGTAGTTTTCGAATACAAAACTATATATTAAGATAGTGCCGTAAATTCTTCCTTTCTTTTTTGTTTTTTTTAAGAGCCAATAAAAATCACTCGTTTGGAATTGGTTGTTTGATGGTACTTTGCGTTACCATTTTCTTAGCCATTTTGCTCTGTCATTGTTATTCTAATTTTAATTAATATTCCATCAAGAAGTAGCAAACAAAGTGTAAAGTATGTTCACAGCATGAGGTGCAATTTGAGTGCGTTCTCCGTGTTATTTTTCTTCGTTATTTGTTTGGTCGATGCGGGATAAGAAAAAGAGTCCATTCGGTGGTGTATAAATGACTTTACGGCCGACCCCCAAGCTGTGAGTGAAACGAATTGACACTTACTACGTCAAAGAATTTCTGTTTATATTCCTTCTTTTACCATTTTAACCAATTTATTTATACGGATTTACGGTAAGGTGAATGAAGTGAATATGTGCGTTGGGCAAGTGAATGGAAAATAATTTATTTACCCATTGATGCCCTCGGCAGTGGTGTACATGGTAAACGTATTCAAAATATACAAAGAATCAACAACATTATTGACATGCGGATCTTTTGATCATGAAATGGATTCATTAAGGCAACGACCACACCTTGGATGTCATGCGGTGAGATGATTATGCTGCAACTGTCTTTCATTAAGGCTCGTAATATCAGAGGCAAAATCCTATAAATTTGATATTAGTCACTCTATATTAGTGAATGGAACACGTCTTGAATGTACGTAGTTTAATGTCATAATGAACCGTCAGTATGATAGCTAAAGACTAAACATCTTTGTTTGATTAAAAATTACATAAAATTGGGAACAATATTTTGGTTTCACAATACTATTTTGTTTCCAAGAGCATGTGAGAATTTTCATAGTATCAACTGATAACCTTAATGTATCGAGAACATACTCTAAGCCTGATTAATTTTTGCTTAAGATTAATTCGTCCTATTTGTATAGGGTGATTTTTACTTGCGACATATAGAAACTATATATGGCAAGTATTGCATTCTTAAACAAATATAAGTCGAGATTTTAATCGAATTTCACATTACGATGGTAGAGAAGTCGAAAAGTCCGCCTATCTGTTTGTCTGTCTTCGCCCCTACAGCCCAAACTATTGATTGGATTAACTTCAAATTTTGAAATTAATGAAATTAAGGTTTTAAGCCGATTCAGTTGTTTTATTTTAATTTTCTTAGACTAAAAATAACAGTAGTCAACATACAATTTTTTTTTGTTAAAAATCGAAATTGTGAATTCTCTCAAAAACGATAGATTTTTTAAAATTTTCTCTAAAAATATTGGCGCAAAATTTTAGACGATTTAGTACGATGTTAAATCATTTTTAGTATGATACTAGGTTAAAAAAAGGATTTTGATAATTTTAAACGAGATTAGTATCGTACTATCTTCTTAACATTTTACTAAAGTTAAAATCACCAAATGGCTACTTTATCTTTTTAGTATCGTACTAAATCTGTATGACATATGTCATTTTTCTCAAATGTGACAAAGTGTTTTAAAATTGATAAATTGTGAAATAAAATTTATTTATACATACATATCATAAAAAGTAAATTAATTTAAAATGTTTTCGGAGGAAGAAGATTTTGAAATGTTTGAGGATTCAGTGTTGTGTAGGAAAGTTAAAAGTTTTAAAACTCGAGCAAATCCTCTTGAAGAGCTGGACGATGGTGAATTTTACTCCAGGTATAGATTTGATAAAACAACTGTTCGGTTCTTGGTTGAAAATCTTGACATCCAATACCCAATTACAAACCGTGGGCTACCTATTTCTCCAGATTTGCAAGTTCTAGTTACGTTACACTTTTTTGAAAGAAATGTCCTTCAATCTGATGTTGGTAAATAAACTATTCTATTACTAGTCAACAAACATGTAAACATGCACAACTTTTCGAATACTTTAGAAGCATTACATGTATCTCGTCTGGTCTCGTCTTATAGAAGTTGATAGCTCATCGTTTAGTATTTTTTTCTTTGCGATACAGAGTGCTGATTAATCGACTGAAGACAAAAAAAAATTAATATAATAAAACCAAAAATATAGCATAACATCTTACTTCATCGAAGAAATAAATCACACCAAAACAGGTCACTTTTGCATTTGGTTGGACTGCCAAGAACAACACGCTCCTTTTCTGGACAATGCTTGTCTCTATTGTCGCAACCTTAGATACCCTCCTGAGTACCCACAACCACTGCCTCCAACCTTTACACCGAAGCCAACAGTTGTAGCATTGTAGCTGCTTCTGGGTATTGAAGATGCTTCACGGGGAATATATCTATCGCAGATATTCAATAATTTAATGCACATTTCATTTAAACTTTTTTACTAAACAATAATTCTTTTACCTGGTAGAATAAATTTTTAATATTATTCGGTGTTAATATCTAAAATAGT
This sequence comes from Eupeodes latifasciatus, assembly GCA_920104205.1. Lineage (NCBI taxonomy): Eukaryota > Metazoa > Arthropoda > Insecta > Diptera > Syrphidae > Eupeodes > Eupeodes latifasciatus. The sequence continues at coordinate 68,861,303 of OV049924.1, read as the reverse complement.
TGCAACGAACTTAAACTTTAACGCAAATAAACCACGGCGAGTTATGAAAACAAAATTAATGAAAAAAGAAAATACAAATTCAATGTTGTCACTTTGACATTTGAAAATAATTATATTAAGGTATGTTTGTTTTGTTTGCTCCACAATCTGTCATTATTTAGATGTGTTCATGTTTTTTTTTTTTAATAAAATGGTTTTAGCATTATAGTAAGCAAAACAATAAAGTGTTTAAAATTAGTGAAAAGTTAGTAGATTACTATGTACATACCTATATAGTAAATTGTTAACTAGTATCGTGCTAAGGCATTAATAATAGGTTGTTAAAAATTTTGCGCCATCGTTTTTAACTTGGCTGCTTTCAGTACAAAAAATATTTTTGTATTGCTCCATAAGGGAACCAAAACCGTAATTTCGTTTTGAAGTTTTCTCAAGAATAAATCAACAAATTTCAATAATTTTTTCTGTACAAGTTCCTGCACTGACTGAATAATATATTTGATGCTTAAAAATGTCATTGTTTTCATTTTGGATTTAAAAAAAAAATATTAAACTTATTTTTTCAAAATTCGATATCTCGAAACTGGTACGTTATTTTTTACGAAATTGAATTGTGTTCCACGATGAAGCTAATTTTAGGATTGAAACTGCCGTTTTTAGAGTGAATACTTTCAGAAAAATTCACTGTTTGATGTAGATCAAGGGCTGACGGAATCATTATACCGTATTTCTTTAAAGACGATACAAATCGCTGCGTAACATGTAAATGGTGATGACTATACCGATTACCGAGCGATACTTTTTTTGCGGAAAAATTAAGAGCTTAACTTGAATGACATGTGGTTTCAACAAGACGGTGCCCCAAGCCACATAGTACGCGTAACAATGGACACAATTGAGAGGCGTGTTGGGTGAATAGATTATTTCGCGTTTGAGGCCGGTCAATTGGCCACCTACATACATGGTGTGATTTAACATCTTAAGATTATTTTTGTGAGGCTATTTTAAGGCTCATGTCCATAGCAACAAGTCCGCTTCGACTGACGCACTTGTAGCCATCATTTAAGTATATATTTTTGAGATAATAAGAAGTCCATCCATTTGAGACGGAGCCGTGGGCAATATTTGCAATAAATAATTTTCAAACATTAAATTATATCGACCTTTTTGATGTTTTTTTTTTTTAGAATTTTAAACGTTTTTTTATTTCTAAATTTCTGATAGCTCTTTAAAATCACTAATTACGAGTAGAATTGAAAATTATTCTTTGCCTTTCAAGGTCCCTAGGATCTAAGTTCATCGTTTTTAGAGGGATGTATGCCCTTTTGAAAATTATTTCCGCATAACATCGGCCCTTCTAGGATCCCTAAAAAAAAGAACAAATGGTCAAACCGAAGCTTTGAAGATCTTATGGCATGGCGATGGCGTGCATTTTGATGGAAGGCCGTGAGCCTTCAATTCCTAAATTAATGTGACCTTATGAAATATCCAAGATCTATGTACATATATGCAGAATTCTCCTTGGAAAAGTTTGTGAAGTGTTGAACTATTAAGATCCATTGCTAGTTAATGTTCTTGAATTAATTTGTACCACTGCACTGTTGGCTAAAAAACCTTCATTCACGTATGTATGTACATACCTATATAGATTGTACGTCGACTGGGTCCATAAGTGTTTAATATTTTGACATAAAAAATTCTTTCATGTTTGGATAATTCAAATATCAGGACTTCACTACATTATAATAATTTCAAAAGTCAACATTGGTTACAAATGTAAGATCAAAAATACAATAAACACATCAAAACCCTCTTAAGGAAAAAATTCTTATTAAACTGACTCACAATAAGAAACCTTTAGAAACAATGATAAATAGAAAATTATGTGGGCGTGATGCTATATAAATTCATATCACCTATCAAACATCCCTCATATTTCGGACATTTTATAACTACATGGGTAGGTACGGTACATATCTACTTCACATTTTAAACAGCTTATCAAAATGGCACACAAAAAGTCATCCCATCAAATACACATGATAGCTACATTATGTTGGTATACGCATTTTTATTTCAATTTGAATTAAAATGAATAAGAATTTTAAAATACAATTGAAAACGTCTATCTGTCACATTAGTTACAGCTGTCATATCAGCACGCATTTCTTAGCTAAACAAAGTAGTACCTACACAAAAAAAAAAAAAAACACTTTTAACAAACAACAAAGAAATGCACCCGCTTATGGTGCATGTCACGCCGCTGTCGATATCACGCATCGATACCCGGCTATTCTCTCTCACTTTGCCCCCTTTTTTTTTAATAGATATAAAGCGGTAAACAAAAACCATCTAACACCGCAGACACAGCAGAGTATACAATATAATCTATACACCTACAACACGCCACCACCTCCACCGTCAACTCAACCTCAACCACGACCACCACCATCATCAGTCAGTCAATCAATGTCAGAAGTGTAAATATGCGTGTCAAATACCCGCAGTCTGGTTTTCTATCACCCTCACCTTTTGTTTATGTTTGCTCTGATATTCCACCTTGCAACGGCAACCAACGACGGGACGTCGGCGGCGGCGACCGACTCATCCAGGTATAAAAAGTAAACCTACTTTGTATGCACGATGCGTATAAAGAGATATGTACAAGAAGATAGGTACTCTTCTCAAAAAGAAACATCGGGTGTCCCTTATAGCCACCCGTTTTGTTAATGCCAGGCTCCAAGATGTGAGTCATTTATAAACAGAAACAGAAACAGAAACAGAAACAGAAACACCGACCCCATCATGCTTCATGCCTATGTTACACCTTTTGTGAAAAACGTTCAAAAAACCAACAACCTTTTCTATCCCAAAAAATAAATAGAATATGGCGAGGAAGGTACAAAGTCCCATCAGGATATTGAGCAGGCAGGCGGGCGCGGCGTTAAAAGAATACCTTTCAAACGACTGCACTTAGTTATACGACAACCAAGAGGGTATCTAATGGATACTAATACTAACCTTTTACACTTGGAATAAATGGTCTTACCGGAGATTCATTTTTATACCTATTTTTTTTTTTTTTGTCTCTGTTCGGGTGTGAGTGTGGCTGTTGTTTGTTCGCTCCTTTTTCAAACTTAGTGCCAGGGCCAGACATCGCATCATACAATTCTGGAGTGTAATTGTTAATGGTTCCGGGCAGAATTTTATTCTCTACCTAGGCTATCAATTTTTTTAATACCCTTCTTTCAACCTTCCCACCTTCTAACCACCTCTTTTTTATCATTCCATTAGGACTTGGTCGTGAGTCAGGTATTGGTAGGTATGTACACATCTGTGAGATAAAAATTCAATTACTGGACAAAAATGTTTAGCCGTTAATTTAGGATAACTCGGTTGCACTTTAATTGCTGTTCAAATCAGATGGATTTAATTTCCCCCCGCCAGACGATGATGATTTGGTTTTCCATCAAATTTTATGTAGAAAGCTTTTTGTTTGTAAAGCCTCCATGGGCCTTCATGATAACAATAGAAAATTTAGCCTCCATCTCCTAAGTAGGGAATAATTTAATTCAAAGATTTATGGGCAATTTGATAGACAGCCGTCATCGTCGTCGTCGTCGTAGTCATCGTCATTGCCGTCATCGACATTCCAACTCCTCTCTAAGATGATGATGATATACCAAGGGTAGACATCATTATTTCATATTAATCCTCCCCAAAAGTCAATCAAAAATTGTTGTGGTTTTCGTGGCCAACATCACATTAATCATCGATTTATTACGTGATTTTTTGACACAAAAGAAGCCAAAGTGCGAATGGAACACGAAGGCATAGAAGAAGAAAAACGAACACAAACAATCCCCAACTACATTCTTTTTTTTTTGTTCCCAGCCTTAGCCCTCCAGAGTCCAGAATGAACAAAAGAAATCAAGACACGCTGAATAATGCTTTTAGATGGGCACGCTTCTGGGTATCCCCCCATCATCGCTTTTTCTTCTGTTCTTTCTCCAGTTTTTTTTCACTTTTTTGTTTAATTTAAATATTCGCTCATCCCCTTTGTCCCTTCCTGTGCGTATAAAATAGAATAAATCCTTGAAAGCCACAGGAATAACAACATCAACCAGAGGAAACCAACCCAACCCAGCCTAACGAAAAAAAAAAAAAAAAACATAAAGTCATGATTAATTGTAGGAGATTATGGCGGTAATGATGGTGATGGCGGATTCCGGGTGGAAAACTTTTAAATTAACGGAAAAGTAAATTAAGGTGACCGCGAAGAAATATGAATTTTAATGGCGTATCCTGTGAATCTTTGATTTAAATTTTTTTTTTTTATTTAATTCTGAAGAGATACTAATATCTCATTATAAGGATGATATCAAGCAGGCAGGCAGTCCGAATGGATAAAAGGGGGGAGGAGGTTTTGGAAATTGTTAAAAAGATTTGAATTCTTAGAAGAAACAAAAAATACAGATAAATAAAAACAAAAAAAAAGGAATAAAAAGGGATAAAATGGTTTATAGCTCTTAAGTTAAACATTTTAGTGGATTTTTCTATTTTGTTGTGGTTGTTGTTGGCTTTTGAAGGAGTACTTAATGAATCTTTAAGATTTCTTTATTTTTTGTGTGTATTTAATGTTTGTTGTTACTTTTTTTTCTCTTTTTGTTCAGTATCTATAAAGAGAAAACTTAAGTGCCTTATACTTGACCATAAGTTGAGATAAGACTCGTTGGGTTATAAAAACAGAAATTAAAACCATGTTTATAACTTTTAAACCCTCAAATAATTTCTATTACATTTTGTTTCCTTTTTTTTTGTTAGTTTAAATCTTGAGGCTATCTCTAGACCTTAAAAGAAATATTATTTAATGATGTTTTTAAGATTGTACTTAAAAGGAAACATCCCAAAGAGAGAAAACATAAAATTGAAGATGCATTGTATACAAAGATTGTTAAATGTAAAATTTGAGCTTTTAACTTATTGGCTACCTATTCTGTGTTAAATAGTTTTGTGTTTAGACGAAAAAGCATTAATTGATTACTTTAAACTACCTACAATACAATTATCAAGTCTGACTGTTGGATTTGACATTATGAGACCTTTAAATTAGTCTTTTAAATAAAAAAAAAAAAGAGGCTGGGATGCGACCCACATTGATAACTTCCCATCCCGTCTGTCGATTTGTCTTGCTTAAAAGTTTGTAGGTTTTCGTGTTGGGTTAAAAAAGTTGAATTATTCTTAAAAAAATTAAAATTCCCAACAATATTTTTCATATAAAGAAATAGTTTAGTTTGAAAATTTATTAAATAGATTTTTAGTCGAAAACAAATTTTTACCAATTTAAGTAGCATTTCTTAAATTTTTACAAATTGGATGAATGAAATTAATTTGAGATATCATATCAAGAACCGAACATCAATTTTTACCAAATTTGCGTACTATTTTTTGGAGATCTTATTTTTTTTTATGAAAAAACGGATTGTTGGATTTTTATAAAAAAAAAATACTGAATATCGAAAACAATATTTTCTGTGAAATAAAAAGAGTTTGAAGACAATATTTTTAATTTTTGAAAAGCTATTTGAATCGTAAGTAAATTTTTACCAAGTTTTAGTATTGTTTTTTTGTTTTTTATATTTTGTAGAAAAAAGTGTCAATTCGTTTTTTCTCAAAGTTTTACTGAATGCAGACAACAATATTTTTTAAAAGATAAAAGTAGTTTAAAGTTAATATCTCAAAGTTTTGAAAAGATATTTGAGTCGAAAATCAATTTTACCAACTTTTATTAATTTGTTTGTTAAGTTTTTATTTTTTGTAAAAAAAACTGTCAATTCGATTTTTCTCAAAATTTTTCCAAATGTTGAAAATAATATTTCTTATAAGTTAAAATTAGTAAGAAGCCATTATCTCAAATTTTTGAAAAGTTATTTGAGTCTAAAATCAATTTTTACCAACTTTGAGTAATGTTTTTTTTTAGGTTTTTATTTTTTATAAAAAAACTGTCAATTAGATTTTTCTCAAAATTTGACCAGATATTGAAAACGTTATTTTTCTATGCACAAAATTGTTTGGGTGATAAAATCATTTTGTATTCGTAAAATTTTCGAGGTGACAAATGTTTTTTTTTTCTCACTTTTTTTGATTTATAAAAAAAACCGTTGATTGCATTTTTTTCAAAAAATATATTTGTATGGTATCACGTTGCAATATATAATATAAAATTTAATTCAAGTCTCTAGCGTTTTTGGTTCGTAAGATATTTAGGGTTAACCAAAATGTTCACCTTTTTTTTAAACTGCTATGGTAAAAACCACCCACGCAATTTTCTTGAGAGCCCTTTCTGCATCTTTCTGCCTTATTATCTGTATAACAAAATTTATTGAAGTCGATATCTCTTCTGGTTCTTGAGCTATGGACGACGAAAAAAACGTCGCGAACGTACGGACGTACTAACGTACGTACACACGCACGCACAGACATCTTTCTAAAAATCTTTTATTTCGACTCTAGGGATCTTGAAACGTCGAGAAATGTCAAAATTTTCAATTTGACAAATCGGACCCATTACAATAACTTCCTATGGGAAGTTAAAAAACGTTTCATGCAGCAAATAATCATTTACTTATACTAACTTAAGTGGGGGCTACAGTCCGGGCGGACCTGGGTCTAAACAAACAATCATCTGCAGCCAGCTCGGTCCCTAGCTAGCTGTCTCCAGTTGGTTGAAGTCTTCTCCCACCTGCGTGCGCCACCTTAGTCGCGGTCTTCCTCTACTGCGCCGGCCGCCTCTCGGGATTGGATTCGATGATCTTCCGGGCTAGAGAATTGATGTGTATTTGCTCTACATGACGCAGCCATCTAAGTCGTTGGAATTTTTATTCTTTAAACCAAGTCAGTGTCGCTGTAAAATCACCCGAAGAATTTTTCTCTCGAAGCATCCTATCTTTCTTTGAGAGGGGTCCAGGCCTCAGCACCATAAATGAGAACCGAGATGATAAGTGCCTTATAGATGGTGATTTAAGATGCTCGAGAGGACTTTACTACTCAATTGTCTTCTTAGTCAAAAGAAGCATCGATCTGCAAGAGTTATTCTTCGTTTCAACGCTGGTGTCGTTGTTTGATTTTTTTAGCGGTGCCTAGGTAGACAAAGTCCTTAACTACCTCAAAGTTATAGCTGTCCATGGTGATGTTCCGTCTAAGACTGTCGTCGTTCAATGTCCTTTTTTGATGACAGCATAAACTTGGTCTTGCTCTCATTGACCACTAAACCCATCTTCTCCGCTTACGTCCGTCGCAATGCTCAAAAACGCTCCATTGACATCACGCTTTGATTTTCCAATTATGTCAATATCATCAGCGTATCCTCACAGTACTTCCTTGTTTTGGCTTGGATCGGGATATCCGAAGCCGTAACTTGGTTACGACGAGATAGTGGTCCGAGTCAATGTTGGCCCCTCGGAATGTTCGGACATCCTGTATACTGGAGAAGTGTCGTGCGTCAATCGCAATGTGGTCAATAGGGTTGCCTGTTGATTGATCAAGTTGATTGAGGTTTGCATATCTCCTTGTGGCTATCAAGATGTGTGAACTGCGTACTAGCTATCAGACCGTCTCGCCCGCAGCGCAATCGATCAACCTGAATTCTGTATCTCCCGATTGTGTTACCAAAGATATCTTCTCTTCCTAGCTTGTCGTTAAAATCTCATAAGACAATTTTAATGTCATAGCCAGAGCACAGTCTTTGGTGTCTTCATCTTTCTCCTCTGTTGGGGCATATTAGGCTTATGTTGGCGAATATAACCTTGATGCGTGTTGTCGTGATGCGCTCGCATACACTGTTAAAACTCAAGACGTGTTTAGTTCCAACAGCAAATCCTTTACTTTTTGAAAAGAAAAAAGAATTTCAACAAATCGGATGGTTCATACAAAGTCCTTTACCGATAGCTAAGTATTTGTTTTCAAATATGAGGCTTCATTTTTAACAACTGTCACTTTAAAGCTGACGTTATCTTTTGACATTTAACAAGTATAAACAACACTATTACTAAAAAGAGGCTGTGATGCGACCCACACTGATAACTTCCCACCCCGTCTGTCTATTTGTCTTGCTTAAAAGTTTGTCTATATGTATCAATTTTAACCAAATTTGCGTACTATTTTTTGTAGATTTTATTTTTTATGAAGAAACGGACTGTTGGATTTTTATAAAAAAATTACTGAATATCGAGAACAATATTTTCTGTGAAATAAAATAAGTTTGAAGCCAATATTTGTAATTTTTGAAACGCTATTTGAGCCGAAAGTAAATATTTACAAGTTTTAGTATAGTTTTTTTTTTGTTTTTATTTTTTGTAAAAACAAAACTGTCAATTCGATTTTTCTCAAAATTGTGTCTATTGTTGAAAACAATATTTCTTATACGTTTAAAGTAGTAGGAAGCCATTATCTCAAATTTTTGAAAAGATATTTGAGTCAAAAATCAATTTTTAACAATTTTTGTTAATTTTTTTTAGGTTTTTAATTTTTTTGTAAAAAAAATGTCAATTAGATTTTTTTTAAATTTTACTGAATGTTGACAACAATATTTTTTGAAAGATTAAAGTAGTTTAAAGCCAATATCTCAAAGTTTTGAAAAGATATTTGAGTCGAAAATCAATTTTTACATACTTTTAAAAAAATTTTTTTTTGGTTTTTATTTTTTGTAAAAAAACTGTCAATTCGATTTTTCTCAACATTTTTCAAAATGTTGAAAACAATATTTCTTATAAGATAAAATAAGTTTAAAGCCCTTATCTCAAGTTTTGGAAAAGATATTTGAGTCGAAATTCAATTTTTACCAACTTTGAGTAATGTTTTTTTTAGGTTTTTATTTAAAAAAAAAAAACTGTCAATTAGATTTTTCTCAAAATTTTATCAGATGTCAAAAGCATTATTCTTCGTTGTATAAAATTGTTTTGGAGATGAAATCATATTTTAGTCGTAAAATTTTCGAGGTGACAAATTTTGTTCCAGTTTTTTTGATTTATATAAAAAACTGTTAATTGAAGTTTTTTCAAAAATCATACTTCTTTTGTATCACGTTACAATATATAATATAAAATTTAATTCAAGTCTCTAGCGTCATTGGTTCATGAGATATTTAGGGTTAACCAAAATTGTCACCTTTTTTTTTTAAACTGCTATGGTAAAAAGAACCACCCACGCAATTTTTTTGAGAGCCCTGTCAGCATTTTTCTGCCTTATTATCTGTATAAAACAATTTATTTGAAGTCGATATCTCTTCTGGTTCTTGTGAAAAAACGTCGCGAACATACGGACGTACGGACGTACGAACGTACGGACATACGGACATACGGACATACGGACATACGGACGTACGAACGTACGAACGTACGTACGCACAGACATATTTCTAAAAATCTTTTATTTCGACTCTAGGGACCTTGAGCTAGACTGCTCGTGGCCACCATTTCTACTACTACTACTAGGCACTTGAAAATTCGAGAAATGTCAAAATTTTTAATTTGACAAATCGGACCCATTCCTATGGGAAGTTAAAAATAGAACGATACAGGCCTCAACAATACAATGAACAAAATTCCTTTTAAAAAATAGGAACATTTTGTAGTTACAATTCTTAAAACTGAAGCAATTTCGGGTCGTCGTGAAGCACCTTTTTGGGTGGTATAATAGTGGATACAGGTTTCAAAACGGTGTTTGTCGCTCAAGAGCAGCTTAAAATAGTGCTGCTGTAGCCCCGAAAACCTGAGGTTTGTCGATTCCTTGTCGACTTTACAATGAGGCATTCCACTAAAGACATTAGATAAGACATGAATTAAGACTTGGGTGTAAAGACTTTTAAAGTTCAGTTTACACAAGAACTCGCTGCTTAGGTTCTTAAAATAAGTCAACATTACCTGGACCTTAAAAAAATATAAACAGTATATAATGCCCTAACTCAGGCGAAATTACCCTGGCACTTAGAAACTTCAGAAACCTTTACTACATTTCATTGTTGACTTATATATGTACATATATTCCCAAATAAAAAAAAACTAATTTCTCTAATAAGAGTTCACCTAAGTGGCAACCCTTAATTGATTCATTTTTAAATAAGAAACTTATTTTTCAGTTTGATTGCACACAATACAAATCTATTTACGTAACCAATCAATTTTCCTATTAATTACGTTTGCCCCACAATTCTCTTACAAATCAACACTCTTATTCGTATAAGTCAATCTCAGATTACAAATCAAATTAAATCGTTGTTATTTTGCTACCCCCTTTCCTATTATGACAATAGTCAATATACGTACTTATGCTATATCTTTAGTACATCAAACTAAATATATCTACTTTACTACGACCGACGACGAAGAAATGATCAACTAGGTATCTCGTTCTAAATCAGCTTTCTCGAGTTACACACTTAAATCCAATCAATCCGAGATATTGTCGCTCTGAACTGAACCTTCTAAACACCACAAAGGAGGTAATAATCCCCGAGTTATTTTCCATCGACAAAACACCATCACATCATTCCAAAAGGTTATAAGGGGTTTCTTCAAAAAAAAAAAAAAAAAAACTTTAAAAGAGTTTATATGTACATATATATGGCATAAAGCTTTAAGGTATAGTAATTCCTAGTACGACGAGCTCATATAAAAAGATATTATGACTTACGGTAGTTCCATGCACAAGCACTTGTGAAATATTGATTTTTCTCTCCGGGATCGGATTACAAAAACTATTAAGTTTCCAGTCAACAACAGAATCCAGTTGTAGAAACAATTGCAAAAAGTCGAAGTTACCTCTATACTCGTATATCGTAATTTCATAGGATATGGCACTATGGGTACCGGGTATACCTTATACTTCGTCTCTCTATTGCCTGGTAAAAGACCATTCAGAAACCAACATACTACCAACTACGTACCTATACTACGAGTATGTATAGTAAGCGGTGGGAAAAAAGGAAAAAATATATATATTATATAAACCACACCATCATCATCATCATTGGAGAGCATCTATAGGTACACTATACTATACTGTATTACTTTGTTTGGTTGGTACTTCCCCGGCGACTTTATTGATTGCAATATCCTGTTTCAGGTTGCAAAAGCATTCAAGTGGCAATAGTGTATACTCTGTAAACCATTCACCACCATCAAGCACCGTACACTGACTTATATATGCAATGGAGCATTCGTCACCTCTTTTTCTTCATAAAGGTGCTCGTATAAGTATGTACGAGTATAAGCTGGGAGAACTCTTCCAGTTCTATTTAGGAGGTATGACTCTCTAACAGGGTTGTATCTTAAATAGTTATGGAGTTAAGTTCAAATATAGAAATTGAAAAATGGGCCTGATATGTGCAAAGTTATTTCACAGAAACAGAGTTCTACGATGAACTTTACCACTCTTCTTCTTTGTGCCATATCTAAATTGACTTAACTTTTAAGTCAAAGGTCAATATCAATCGTTATATTTTATGAATATGTTTCTTAGATTCTATACTCCATAATGTTTAGAACATTCGAAGAAGATTCGAAGACATAATTATATTTTCAGCCTTTCCAACGCGTTGGTTAAGATATAGGGTTTTTCAATAAGGGCGGGTAGATGTTGTGTTTAGATGTCGTGGCGTTTGCTGTGTGGCATGCAGCGCCGCCCGTCCCGCTGAAACCACATGTCGTCTAGGTCCATATGGTTAATTTTGGGCCATAAGAAATTAGTTATTATCTAATGAGGTGACTGCCTCACTAATGTCGTTTTAAAAAAAATACGGACCAATTACACAGCCATTCATCCAAAAATGCACCTTGTCACTAAAGATGATTTTTCGGCCAAAATTGGGGTCCTATTCAAAACTATTCGAAGCCCCGTCAGCGGACAAACAGCGTTGTCTTTCGTCATGAATTTTAAGCTCCTTTGGATTATGTACGGGTGTAGGCCCAAGTCCCGACGCAAAATTCGCCAAGTTGAAGTCTGCGAAAAGCAGAGTTCTTGTGCACGGCGAGGAATAGACTGCCTCCGGTTCTGCTCTACACTTTCACGGACCGCGGCGATGTTCTCGGCCGACCATGCGTTCCTTGATCGTACGGGTGTTGGCTGATTGTTAACTGAACCGGTCGTTTAAAATTTGGCCACCAAACGTTGAAGAGTCGACTATGAAGGGCCACCAGGTCTACCGTAAAATGGCCGGAATGCGCGCATCGTTTGTGTTAACGAACACTCATTTTGATAATAAAGTTTTATCATTTGAACGTGCTGTTCAATCGTCTAACTTGCCATGATGATTTGGCATACACAACTGAATAATAAACAAAAGATGTCCGCCACGGGGCGCCAAAGTCTCCCCCGCGCTAATTTAAAAAACCCTATATTATAACACCAATTATGTGTCGCCCAAGTTGTGTAACACAAATTCTTGTACTGTTACATAATCCAAGAGAATCTAAAATTCGTTTAACTATTACTGGCACGCCTTTATTCAATTAAAACTTATGTGAGTGCACACCGAACAGCTTATGTGAGTTAAAACTCAACTGGCTATGGAGTGCTCTATCCGGAGTCTTTTACAGTGTCTTTTGACAGAAATAATCCCTCATATCTCCTGCTACTTCATCAAATATGTTTGAATCTATTTTCAAAACAACATCGTTTCTTGGTGCTAGAATCACTTTTTGACTTTTTTGACAGAATTGCTATGTACTAAATTACATAGCCCTCGGCATCAGTATTTAACCGCCATGCCAGTCCTCCATTTTTATTAGTGTTTCAGCATAGTTCCATGCGGTAATATCGTTATAAGAAACGCTGAATGATAGGCAACCATGATAAGTCCAAAATCATTCAGCACCTATAGATACGCTACTAATTAGTGATCTAAAAAAAGAATATATTGAATTTTTAATTATAAGTATTACCGGCAGATGTGCTCGAATGAGCTGGGATTGAGATATTTAACCCTGATAAAAATTATCTTAAAACAGTCTCTAGCCTTGCAAAAACCTCCAAACAAAATTTCATGTCTCAACATTGCTCCGTTGTGACGTGAAGGACGGACAAACAAACAGACTGATTTTTCGAATTATAATATTAGTATAGGATTTTACACATTTCAAATAATATTTTAACTTCTGTAATTTCAAATAATGTCACACATGTGTCATTTCTTTAAATCCAAATTCTTCACTAGTTAAAACTAACAAGAAGAAAAAAATTGGTTAATTGACATTTGAACACTTTTTTTAATGTGAAATTGAAATGTTGACATTTTTTAATAATGTTAGGGGCCAGTTATAGGTATCATTGAAATCGATCCGGAAAAATTTTTGAATCGATATTTGACGGTGTTACCCTTTGATTAGAAATAAAAATTATATATTGATCGATCGGAAATCACACAAAGAATTGTTTTTTAAAATAAAAAGTGTAATTGCATTTATTTTTCTCAAAAATGTATTTTTCTATTTTCCGGACTGAAATTAATTTTCCTGAACAGCTGATACTTTTATGTCCAAAAGTGAAACGAATCGTTCCACTGATTTGTGTTGCAATTTCACACAATTCCAATGACAGATTTCTGTCAGTAAATATTTTTCGGTGGATTTCAATCAGGAAAATTTTTTCAATGACAGACATTTTTAATGATAGCTATAAACGGCCTGTCAAAAAAATTCCAATGTTTGTTTTCAATGATGAAAACCAATGATAGCTATAACAGGCGCCTTAATAAAAATAAAGACAATCCCAAAAACTAAATTGAAATAATTCGTTCGTGGAGTTTGAACATCAAAATATACTAACCTAAATTCTAGATCTACAAATCCAGCCCTGGATGGAAGGTAACCCAATGTATGTTTTTTTGAAGTTTATGGGAACTCAGATTACGATAATCTTTGGTTGTCAGCCGAGAGGACGGGAGTTTAGTTTCAATTTCTCCCAAATCGCAAGGCAATATATCACAACTCAACAAGGAGCTACTTAACCGAGCAACAAAAAAAAAATTTAAACACAAAAACAACAAACAAGAAAAAACGGAAACTAAAGTAAAAAATAAAATAAAAACAAACTAAACTGAAGTTCGAAAGGAGAAGTTATATTCAACATGTATTCCAAGTAATTTTTTGAAATTTGATATTCTGACAAAGTGAAGCGATAACGAAATATGCGCTTCGTCACGTCTTCTACTCGTACTATGTAGCATGACTTAGTTCCCATCCTTTAAGCTTTTTTTTCATAAACCAGACCACATTCAGCTCCTCCTCCTCCTACGATGACGAAAAACCCTTCAAGTCTGAGTCTCATCATCATCATCATCACCAACATCATCGTTCTTCGCACCCTTCGTAATATTTTTGTTTTTATAGCTATGGCTATAGCATATAGTTGACGCGGCGGCGATGGCGTTTATACCTATACAAAACTCTATTTTTATGATATGAGTTGCTACTATAGATTTGTTTCCATTGAATGTCACGTTATGAGAAATGGCTCTCAAAAGTGAAGCAAAACATTCCATATCAGCTCCACAGTACAATATCTATACTATGTATGTAGGAGCGGTATAGAAGCAGAAGGCAGAAAGTAGTACAGAAGCAGAGGCAGCATGAATCCAAACCTAACTGTGTATATTATGGCCTGAGGAGGAGATACACTTGAGCTAAGTGAAAACATACTTAAAAAATTGTATGCACATAGTTTTGAAAGTTTAACAAAAAATGAAAGAAAAAAGAACGACAAAAACGGTTCGTTTATTTTGTCTCTTTTCCGTTTTTTAAATTTTTTTTTTATGTTTTTGAAGTGTTGTTGTTTTTGGCTCTTGACGTAATCACTTGACAGTTCACATTAATATTATTCGAAATATGCACCGCCTACGCTTCAGTTTCTTTTTTCTCATTTTGGATGTTCGCTTTTGGCGGAGATAAATGAACTCATCCAGAGCTCAAAACTCGCATATTACACAGCGATAACAGCATACAATCACTGTCAACACAAAGTTTGGCACTTAATGAGTGTTTGAAGAGGAAAACAAACGTTTTTCATTTATTTAATTTTTTTTTCACTGCTTTGTCTTGCTAATTTTACAAAAATTCATTGCTGTCAGTTTTTTGGTGACGGAGAGGATTATCATCAAAATGATGAAATACCATTTATTTAAGAATTATTTAGGTAAGTAGGCTTGGATTATTTTATTTTTGCTTATATTCGTAGAAATGGAAATGCTTTTTTTTTTGGGTTGGAATAATTCTACCACTTACTCAAAATGCATTTTTATTTCTATATAAACCCTGGTTAATTAGTGAAAAGAGGATTAAAAACTTTAAAATTAAGGTCATATCATACGAATGATGATGGTATGAATACGAATTATTCGTTTAGGAGAAAATTATTATTTTTGATGAGACACGTTACATAACCATACTATATACCATAGTGCATGTACGCAAAAACAAAGCCATATAAAGCTTGTATGAAAACTTCTAGAATTAGATATTGTAAGAAAAAATAAGTAAAATTTTAATGATGCTTTTGTAAAACCTTAACAAAACAGAAGAATAAGACACAAAATATTCAGATATGATCACGTATGATATGTTTTTACTGTCAACTCAAAACCATATCTATGTATGTATATATATTTGTTCATTGTTTTCAGTGAAGAAAAGCAGATAACCTAATATTTTGGAGGTGCCACCTTTATTTCCGGTTGATATAAAAATCATTTCGAACATCTTTTTTTTTTCGTGTTTCTTTTTACATACAGTGTTGGCCAAAACATTAGCAACTAAAAATAGCTCCATATTTGTGTCTTTCATAAATTAAGAACTTTAACAAATCATCTTCATTTTTTTCTAAAATTTAATACATTATGTATTTACTTCTAAATAGACCACAAAAAATATAGTTCTCATAACGGTCCCTTTAAATATGACATAAGTAGGGAAATTAACCCAATTTTGTGTTGGTCAAAACAAAAGCAACTTGTTATTGCTACCTCTCTTTTTCTTTTTAATAGAGGAAAGTTAGTCGGTTAACTACAAAATCCATTGCTCATATTAAATGTGTTGGCAAACGAGCCAATATTCGGAAGATGAATCTTATTAGGTGTCATTTTGTTCACCGGCAAGCTAATCAGTGTTCTTAGCTAAATTTTGTAAAATGGCCGGAAACAAATACTCTAACGAAATAAAAGAACAAATTATAAAAGAATATAAAAGTGAAATGAGTCAAATTAAAATATCGGAAAAATATTCCATTCCAAAATCAGTGATTTACCAATTAATAAAATTTACGAATCCAAAAAGTCATTCCAAACGATTCATCGAGTTGGCAGACCAAGAAAAAACAACAATACGACAGGAAATCAAAAATCTTCAAGAGAAATACGAACTCAACTCGACCTGAACGTGAGCTCGAGAACAATTCGGAGACGAGCCATCAACAGATGATGGACTAAAATCTTTTAAAGCTGTAAAAAAGCCTTTAATTTCCACCAAAGAAAAGTTGGCGAGATTAATATTTTCTCATTACCACATCAACTGGACTGTGAGAAAATGGAGGAACGCACTCTTTTCGGACGAGTCCAAATTCAATTTCAAGGGTTCCGATGGTTTCCGTCATGTTGCCAGATGAAGGAGGTGTACCGTGACATTTTGCAAAATATAATGCTGCCACATGCTGAGGACCAGTTCCCTCTGAAATGGCTCGTCAGCCCGTTCATTTCCCACGATCACTGGTCTTATGGCCCGGAACCCTGATCAGGGTGACACCGAGGTTAATATTCAGGCTCGCAAGCTCATCGCGACATTGCTGAACCAATTTAGATGAGGATGTGGCCGAGTTAATGGCTTTGACAGCTGCCTGACTGTCTGTGAAGATAGCCGCATTTCAGTTTTGGTTTGGGCTTTGTTAAAGTTTCTTCCATGCCTCCCTTATTGCCAGCAGTTCAGCCTGAAAAACGCTAGCAAAGTCAGGAAGCCTAAAGGATTTAGCTACATTTAGGGACTCAGAAAAGATCCCAGAACCAACTCCGCACCCCATCTTTGAGCCGTCAGTAAAGATGGTTGTATCGAAACCTATCGACACGATGTCATTCTCCCAATCTTCTCTGGATGGGAAAATAACCTTAAAATCCTTACTAAGGCTCAAAGTAGGAGTGCAGTAGTCAGTGTGTACCGAGATAATATCTGAGGGAATCAATTTCGTTGTGTTGCTGTGACCATAAGGTTTTGACAACCAGCTGTTTGATTCCATCAGCCTAATAGCGCTGCAGGAAACTATATGTATTTAATAAAAAGGTCGATTGGTAGAAGATCCAAAATAACGTTTAAGGCGTCCGTTGGGCAAGTACGCATGACCCCTGTGGGGTGCCCACGCAAGCTGTTCTCTGAACCTTCTTTAGCTTATCAATATTATAGGCTTTGCTAAGAGCAGGGCACCACACAATCGAACCATTATGTTAAGATTGGACTTACTACGGCTGTGTACGTCCATAAAATCATCTTCGACTGAAGTCCCCACTTTTTGCCGAAAGTTTTGCTGCAGGCATAGAAGGCAACACAGGCCTTCTTAACCCGTACTTCAATATTTAGTTTCCAGTTTAATTTAGGGTCGAGTATAACTCGCAAATATTTTGCACTGGAAGACAATGATAGGATTTGACCGTTGAGTCGAAGTAGCGTGAAGGGCGGTACTTTAGTTTTGGTGGTAAAGAGCATCAGTCCAGTTTTACTTTGGTTAACTCCTAGTCCACAACTCGTGGCCCAGCTGCTAACTTTCTTCAAAGCTGACTCCATGATTTCACTAATCACAGAGGTGTACTTTCCAATAAACATATTAATTGTGTCAGTGAACTATCGTTTATTATTCTCCATTTCCGGGTGAAAATTTTACAAACAATTTAAAATTTTCATTTATAACCACAATAAACTGAGTTTATTGATTTTAATAAATCCATTAATAAACATAAACAACCGTTCATTATTTCCGTTTATAGTATTAATAAACCCGTTTATAGCATTAATGAATAGAGTTTATTAATTTTAATAAATGCGTTCATTAATTTAAAAAACCGTTTATTATTTCCGTTTATAATATTAATAAACCTGTTTATAATCCCAATGAACAGAATTTATTATTTTTAATAAATGCGTTCATAAATATAAACAAATGTTTATTATTTCCGTTTATACCTCTGGTGGGGCAAGCCTCTGTTAATATCCAACTTACTTACCACTGATCCATGCTTAGCGGCGATCGAAGTCCAACTGGTTTCTGCGGTCTGGTTCACTCTTTTCAACTTCCTTACTTCTATTTCTTTTGCTTCTACTTCTCTTTTTCTGCTTCTACTACTTTTTTGTTGGTCTTGTTCGGTTCTACTAGGCAACCTTTTGGTAACAACATAGTGTGAATTATATCCTTGCGAATGACAAAATAACCTTTGCAAATTAATGTCACCGAGTTCTGGCCAAGTTGAGCTGAGTGTGAACACAATGCTCGGTGCAGTGACAGAATGCATGTAATTTGTTCGTGTTTTCGTTGTAGATTTGTAATGCGTCATAACAGTATTTATTTATTTATAAAAGTACTTAGCCAAAATTATTACCTTTATAGAAATAAAAACAATTATAAAAGATAGATATATTAAGCTCTAGGACTTTTACTCTTATAGAACGAGTTATAAATATAACTAAAACTCATCACTGATCATTTTACTTATTTTGACTGCAGCGTTACTGCGATTCAGAAGAATTCGTATGAAATGATATGAAGTTTAGCGATATACCTCATACAATTTCATACAAATAATGCTTTTCCGTGTCATGAAGTTTAGTTCCGCTGAATTTGAGTGCAGTGTTATCTTTATGATTTAAATTTTTTTTGTCAAGGAATCAATTTTATTTTTGCCCAATCTTCCGCATACATTTTTTTTATATGTACATATGTAGGATGGAGGTTGGGATATAATATTTAACAATTTGCCTCTTAATAATGTTGTTCATAGCCACAATAAATGGTTCACTATTTTCCAATTACCAAAGTGTATTGTGTCAGTGAATAAGGTTATAAAAAATAATAAACTGCTTGTAAATTTTCCAATTCGTCTCTTAATAATGTTGTTCATTGCAACAATAAACGGTTTATTATTTTTCAATTGCCAAATTTGTATGTGTCAGTGAATAAGGTTATACAAAATAATAAACTTATTGTAAATTTGAGAATTGGTTGTGATATTGGATGAAGGTTGGGATATAATCTTTAACAATCCCTTTTCAAACATCTTGTTTATTGTCGCAATAAACGATTAATCATTTTTAATAACTAAAATGTTTGCGGCAATTAATAGAGTTATTAATTTTAATAAACGGTGATAAAGTGCTTTATTTTTTATTTAATAAACGGCCGTTAATAGTATTAACAAACGATTATCAAACGCTGAAATTTTTTTTAATAAACCGTTCACTCTGACAAGAAAAAGTTTGTTGTGACAATAAATAAGCAGTTAATAAACGCCGTTTTTTATATTAATGCACGTTTGTTTTTTCAGTGTCCTAATATCCAAAAACAATAATACAAAACTTTGTTGCACTTAGGCGTATATGCACTTTTTTAAACTTCCCTTTTTCAGTCCTATATTACGTTGATTTATGTAAATTTAAAAATGTCTGTTTTAGTACTACATGAAATGAAGAAAATATAAGAATAACCAGAAATAATATGCATATATTTTTCGAATGCTTATTCTTCAATAAACTGTTATAATTTCTATAAAATATTTTTTTAATAGTTTATTTTTTTTTATTTTTTTTAGTAACACAACGTTCCCTGAGATCCACATAAATAATAATAAATACTTAATGTCACTTCACATGAAAATTGCCATCATAACTCAAAAAATATTCAATTTTAAAATTCCAAAAATTTCATTAATATAACCTGTAACATAATTTCCACAAAAATTCGTTCCTAGCTGCTGTTGCCATCAACAGCAGCAGTGCGAGTGAAATGTCATTGAATTCTTGGTAAATTGAATTCACTTTTATGTATATACTATACATATAGGTGTATACAAAAATTCCTGTTCAACCAATCAGTCTAACCATATCAGATAAGTCCATCAAAGCGATTTTAACAAAAGCATGGCTTTCTCACACTCTACTGTCATCATCCTTAAAAGCCAACAACCAACCAGTAAGCCAGTCAAAAAGAGCTATTTAGGCCCATCACTTTCACTAGAGGCCGAGGACGACATGACAATTCGAATTCCTCCCCCCCACCACGGCAAACAATCTCTATCGACTATCAGCCCCTCTAGCAACTACAATGTACAGTACATTTTATACTGTATAGGTATATCAACTTTCAATTTTCAATTTAGCTTTCGGTTTGGCAAACACAACAAAAGCAATCCCTGACAATAACACATCGCAACATGGATTCATTAAAAACGTCAACCACACCGGAATAAAATACCACAAAATTACGAATCTAACAACCGACATAAAATGTTTCAGGAGAGGGGTGTACTTCCACATAGTAGGTGTAGGTGGTAGACCCAAGTAGGTTTTGTATTTGGTGGATGGACTTTTTACCATTTCCATCAGGCTATTCTCGAGAGAGGGAAACTTAGAGAAACGGTACTCAGAATATAATGCCTTGAACAACAGAACAACACATAACACGCTTCACTCGCCCTCTAGACCGACAAATTTTCCTTCAATATCACAAAGCCAACAACATCACGAGCAGCGCACATAGGACAATTGCATTTTCTTTAAATTTTTGTTGTTGTTGTTGTTGCTTTAGTCCTTTGAACGAGCACTGTACTGGATTAAAACCCCATTTGGATTTGGCTCTGAAATATAACAAGGGCTGTTTTGGACAGAAGTGAAAATTGCACACAGAAAAGCTTAACAGTAAAAAATAAGCAAAAAGCAAACCAAAAAAAAAAAAAAGAAACCGAAACCTTTAAAAGTGAATGTGTAAGAGAGGACTTCTTCGGATATCCTTGCTGATGTTGAATGGTTTTGAAAAATAAAATGCAATAAAAGTTTCTAATTGACTATTTTTGCAATTTGGTAAGAAGACGAGAGAGAGAGAGCGAAAAAGAGGAAGTGGGGGTGATGTAGAGCACACCGGAAACCTCAATGATAAGGAGTGGAAGGTTAACCATGAAACATACATATGTTCACAGCAGCGTGGCTGGTTTCTTTTTTTTTCCCGCTAACAACAGCTAAGGATCAAAACCAGAAACCTCCGCATATGGATTAAGGGGGTTTATTTCCTCAACTACGACGATTCACAAAATGTTATGTGTGCTGCGCGGGAGGGACTTCAAAGCCAAGGACGAAGGTTCAATTCCACAATAATTATTGTCTGTAAAGCTGAAGATGTTTTTTTTTTTTTTTTACTCTCATCTTTTTGTTCGTTTACTGTCCGACCTCATGTGGTTTAACTTGTTGGCCGATTGTATCAATTCAGTTTTGAGAGAGAATGGGTCTATATATGTATGGATGAATATCCGGAATCTAAAATCCCAATTTAGATTTTCAAGGATTCAAGATTTTCCTCCCTTTTTATGCGGTCTAATGCTTCTATTCAATATACCTATACATAGTGTTTGTTGTTGTTGTTCAGGGATATTTTTGTTGGGTTGTTTCCTTTAGCCTTCTGCTTCAGTAAAATCGAACCCATCGAGGCCTCTCTTTTGTTGAGGTTTGTATAAATGTGTTGTGTATGATGTTGTGGGTGAAAAGTTTTCTAGATGACCGATCTTAAAATTTTCCTTATACACAAGGCATTCCAATTCAGCACCTTTGAACATTTGTATTCTTCTTACATATCACAGGACATGTGTGTTATATATGTAGATTTAAAGAAATCCTTTATCGATAACACATTTAAACTACTTTTTGATACATGTGTATTTGAATGTGTATATTCCGGATAATTGGACATTGAGACACTTTTGAAATTTGAATATTAATTTCGAATTCTTCAATTGATTTTTTTTTCTCCGTTCTATTTTTTTTCTTGTAAAATGTCAGTCAAGTGTAAATTCAAGATTAACTGAAGAAGAATTGTATACAAAATTTATTTGGATATACATATTTTATCGACTGTGTCAAAGTCGGTTTTTGAACATGTTTTATTTAAGGTTGAGGGATAAAAATGGTCTCGAAAGATTTGTCAGCAGATTGTAAATAATTTTTTTTTTGCTTAATAAATTTTGAAAAGACTTAAGTGGTAAAAATATGTAAGCCACTGACAGTATTGTAAAATAACTTGGCTTGATGAGGCTCATTATACGTTTCAGATTTAAAATGGTCGAACAATTAAATCATCATTCAATATTCTAAGAAACTTTTTGAAAGTCATTCGACAATTTCTGTAACATTTTTCTCTTAGGTACTGTTTTAGTTTCTTCATTGGCAGTAAGCTTAGTAGACTTTTTAAAACGAGTATAGTCAATCCATCCCTGCTATTACTCGCACACAGGAATGGTTGATATTTGTAAGTCACTAGGCTCTGGTTCTCTACGGACTGTTGCGCCACCTAATTTTTTTTTTATAGTCAATCACATCTTCTCAAACTTTTTTGACTTAGTACAGAAAATACTTATAGAAAGCTGTTATCTCCGTCGTCGGCAATTTGTTAGGCTTCAACATTATGGTTGACAACAACTTCAAAAGTTCAGATGGATCAATGTTTACATGGTATTGTCATTAAAAAAGAGGATTTTGGTTACATCAAGGTAAAGGGTAGGTCAAATGGAAATTTGTTTTTATGACTTTGGTAAGAGCAAAAATGTCCATTAATTTGTATTCATTTCCAGAAGCACATTCCATTTTCTAGAACCATGTTGATGGTTTCAGGGATGTAGCTGAGGAATTACTTGAAATATATTGGTTTTAATAACTTATATTGCTTCCAGATTGTTGACCTTACACCAGTCCTTCACTGTTTCTTACTTGTGTAAATTCCAAAGGGGTAAAACCGAAGCTCCAAGGCGGGCAATTGATGTTAGCTGATGGTCTAAAAAAGTGTTGCTCAAACTATTAGTTGTGACATCGGCCATGTGACATGCGAAGACATTCTGCACTAAACACAGGTTATATAAATCCATATCATTAACGTTGAACCTCATTTTCATAGAAAAATTATAAGGGGTTTTTCAATAAGGGCGGGTAGATGTTGAAATGGAATAAAACAGGCTGTGTGTGAGGTATTAACAAAATTAGATGCGTGTATGCCATTAAAAGTGGAATATGACATCATTCAAATGCCCGCCTCGGTTTCTTCCGGTGGCACACGGATCCGAGTGGTCCAGTTTTTAATGACTTTTCCTCATAGATCCGGCTGAATTTGAGCGATGGCCAGTGTTATGTTCACCTTTAGGGCATCGGTCGATTGTGGTTTATTTGCATAGACCTGCGACTTTAAGAAACCCCACAGAAAAAAGTCTTGGGTCAAACCACAATGACCTGTCCAAATTCACATCAGCCCTGCGAGAAATAACCTTACCCTCAAATGCAAAAAGTAAATCGTGGCGTTTGCTGTGTGGTACGTAGCGCCGGCCGTCCTGCTGGAACCACATGTCGTCTAGGTCCATATGATTCAATTTGGGCCATAAGAAATTAGTTATTATCGTTATGTAGCGCTCGCTGTTGATGGTGACCGCCCCACTAATGTCGTTTTCAAAAAAATACGGACCAATTACGGCGCCATGCTTTCCCAAAATCCAGGGTAACTTTTTGAGGATGCATTATTACCTGGTGAACCTCGTGTGGGTTGGTGTCGTCCCATATACGGCAATTTTGCTTGTTAACACAGCCATTCATTCAAAAATGCACTTCGTCACTAAAGATGATTTTTCGGCCAAAATTGAGGTCCTCTTCCAAACGATTCAAAGCCCAGTCAGCGAACAAAGAGTGTTGTCTATGGTCATGAACTTTGAGCTCCTAGGTCAGTAGGATCTTGTACGGGTGTAGACCCAAGAACCAACGCAAAATTCGACAAGTTGAAGTCTGCGAAAGGCCGAGTTCTTGTGCACGACGAGGAATAGACCGCTTCGGGTTCTACTGTACTCTTTCACGGACCGCGGCGATATTCTCGGCCGATCTTGCGTTCCTTGAACGTACGGGTGTTGGCTGATTGTTTACTGAACCGATTGTCTCAAATTTGGCCACCAAACTTTGAAGAGTCGACATTAAAGGGCCACCACGTCTACCGTAAAATGGGCGCAATGAGCGCAACGTTTGCGTTAACGAACACTCATTTTGATAATAAAGTTTTATCTTTTGAACGTGCTGTTCAATGGTGTAACTTGCCATGATGTTTTGGCATAAACAACTGAATAATAAACAAAATATTTGACAGATGTCACCAAAGCAAAATAGCCGCCACGGGGAGTACCAAAATCTACCCACGCCAATTGAAAAACTCTTTAGGTTGGTATTAATAACTTAAATCGCTTCCAGATTAGTGGCCTAACATCAATCCTCAAAGAGGTAAAACCAAAGCTCCAAGGCGGGCTATTGACATAAGCTTATGACTGACAACACGATTTGGAAGTTTGTTGCGCAAAATATTAGTTATGACATCGGCTATTTGAGTTCAGTGAATTTTGTCGTGAGAAATAAAAGTGCATTTGATATTTTAAAATTGACGTTTTTAAGACACAAATTGAATGCGAATCTGTTATGAGATATCTGAATATTCTTATTTTTATAACAAAAAAAATATCAAACCTAAATTTAAAATGCTTAACAAAACCTAACTACAAAAACCTTAGTACGCAAAATTCCATCATTTATGTAATAAATTATACACGCATCCTCATTTATCTATCAATTGTGGATTGTTTCTAAAACTTAATTTCCTATTTTTGTAGGTTTTAAAATTTTACCTATACCTAACGTACCTTCATCAAGCCTCCTGGTGTTTTTCTTTTTTTTTTAAATTAAAAACTCATTTCCCAGCTGCAAGAGCTTGTAATTTAACATTTTCCCGTTTTATTTTGTTTTTGTTGTTAAATTTTATTATTGTTTTTGTTTTTTTTATTTCAATTTACCTACAAATTCAATTAAAATGGTTGAAACTTAATTTTCATTAGCGTTTTATATCAACAGTAAAAAAAAGAAAAAAATATAATATGTATAATATGAATATAGCAGCCAAGCTGTAGCCGTTGTACTCGTACTATAATGACATTTCAAATCACCATTAACCATCATTTTTCCTAAAGCATTACCATCATCAAGAATTAAAAATAAAAAAAAAATAAACGATTTGCGGCTGTGGCGTGGAGAAAAATTAGTTTTTAGCTAAACCAAGTTCCTTTTTCCAGTCCAGCGTGTTGGGTTGGTCGTAGTCGTCGTTGTTCGATGGAGAACTTCACTCCACAACAGCAATGATGACTGAGTCGCTGATGATTATTATTTCGTGTGATTCCTTTTTGGTATTGCAACGCTTCATAGACCCTCTAATACCACGATTTTCCTACTGAGGAGCAAAGCAACCGAGGACCCATTATACGAACCGTGGGTAATTAAGATAATCAAAGGTAAACACGATGTGGTCTCTCTCACGACACAACCTACTTATACCCACACCCAGCCTTATAAAAAAAATACTCGCGTACTGTATAACTAAAGGTACCTGTCAACTTTTAAAAAATTGGATAACGGTAACCCGGGAGCAATTCTTTCCTTGATTGACGCGAAAAATACCTATGGCCTTGGGTGCTTGAGTGAGTTTAATTTTGGTAACCCTGCTCGGGCGGATATCTTCACCATACCATGCAACCTGCCTTATAGCGTGTATATACATATGCAGGTATATCCTTTTTTTTTGCAGGAAACACGGTTGAGCCACATTCACCTCAGACACTATTTCAATTGTCGCTGGTGTTGTTGTTGTTTTTGTTGGTGGTGCTCTTGTCTGACATTCCGTGTGCCTATTCTATGCAAATAAAAACGTAACGGTTATACGAAGCGCCATCATAGCCAAGAGTGGAGGAAAAACGTGATAATTTTCTTACCCATTATTATCCCATTTCATGCTCTTATCGCACTCACCTGGGTAATTATGATAACCCACCTACCAACTCAACTCAACCCAACCCAACCCAGCTCACAACTGAACCCAACCTTCAGTCGATCGACCGACGACGACGCTAAAGCTGACTACCGAGACCGACCGACCGAACGACCTATACCATGCTTCACCTTCATCATGCATACATACTTTGTATATCAACCAAACCACCAGCAAATCAGCTAGAGGACGAGAAAGAGGACGACTATGAATGTCGACTCGACTAGCAGAGCTCAGAGGATGTTTGTTAATGTTGGAAGAGCTGTTTAGCTCCTGGCGGCTGTTGGCAATGATGGAATCATCATCAGCAGAGGCAGCAGCACCAACAACAACATATTAAACTCGGTTGATGGTTATGACGAGGTCTGCCATTAAAACGTGCGTGCCGTTTCCTTTTTAGCGTGTTTTTCTTTTGCAACTTTGTGCTCCCAGGTTTTTCTTTGCCCTCGCTGCTCTCCAATTTCCTTCCGGTTTAATTTTTATTTTATTTTTCGTTTATATTTACCCAACATTAAAACTCTGTTTTGGGTATTAAAAAAAAGTGAAAAGAATAAATATCAAAAAAATAAACAACGAAAGGAAACACAGAGGAAAACAATACAGTGAAATTGATAAAAATTAAATTTTAACAATTTTTGTTGCTAGTTGTAGATTTTAAAATTTTTGTTTTTTTTAAAAACAATTGTCCTTCATGTTTTACATAATTCAAGATTAAGCTATGAGCAACTAATAAAAACAGGAAAATACTTAGAGTACTAAAAAGGTCATCATACAAAATACAAAGAGTAACAAAATTTATTGCGAGCGATGTTAACGCTCATCATATACGGTATGGGGAAGTACCAATATCAACGACAGAGGTGAGTCTCTTTTTGATTATATTCTTGGTACTAACCTCTTAGTAAGTAATGTTGGGAATGAACCAACCTTCATAACTAAAACTCGACAAGAAGTCTTAGACATAACTCTTGTCTCTGATACTATACACCATATGATCTTGAACTGGAAAGTATCCAAAGAACACTCGTTCTCTGATCATAGATATATCCAATTCAATATCAATGTGGATGATAACCCGAGTCCATTGACTTTTCGAAATTATCGGAAAACTGATTGGGCCTGATACAGGAACTCATTACAGAGTTTTCTAAAACCTGGATTATCTAGTCCTTCCTCTAACGCTAATGAACTTGACAACAAAGTCAATGACCCTACCTCAGCTATGAACAGATCGCTAGAACTTGCTTGTCCACTTATACACATAAGAGGAAAGAGGAAACCACAATGGTGAGCCTCAGAGCTTGACTCGCTCAGGAAAGAATGCAGGAAACTTTTCAACCGAGCCAAAGCCGCTAGACAAGCCTCTCACTGGGATTCTTACAAAGAATCCCTAAGAATTTACAAGAAGGCACTAAGGAAATCTAAATGATCTTCTTGGCGATCCTTCTGTGGCACGATAGAAGAAACTTTTGAAGCCTCTAGGTTACGGAAAATTCTTTCAATTAATCCAGCGATGCCAAGCTGCTTGAAAAATGCAGACGGCTCCTGGACAAATTCAAGTAATGAATCGCTGAACTTACTACTGGATACTCATTTTCCTGTTAGTTCTCTTACCGAGACTTGCAACGGTTATATACGTTCAAGTCCCAATACAACATATCCACAAGGTCTTATCACAAAGGACAAGCTACAATGGGCTCTCAACAGCTTCAAACCATTTAAATCTGCACGACCAGATGGAATAATACCAGCCGAGCTACAAAAGACTTCTGACATAATTGCACCAATCCTTGAGGCAATTTTTACCAGCTGTCTTTACCTGGTCCATGTTCCCTCGGCATGGCGAGAAGTTAAAGTTGTTTTTATACCCAAGGCAGGTAAATGCTCGCAAGTCAATCCTAAAGATCTACGACTTATAAGTCTATCATCATTCCTTCTTAAGACCTTGGAAAGATTGATTGATATCCATTTAAGGGGAAGTATTGATACAAGACTTCTGTCTTCGTCTCAACATGCCTACTGTAAATGTAAATCGGTGGAAACAGCGTTACACACCTTAGTACGCACCGTCGAATATTCCCTGCATCATAAAGAGTTCACTATGGTTGCTTTCCTTGACATAGAAGGTGCCTTTAACAACGTGGACACATCTGCAATCACATCTGCACTAACATCTCTAAATGTAGAGAGTTCGCTTCGGGAGTTAATTCATTTAATGCTGACTAGCAGAATAATTAACTCAAAACTGGGCAACTCTTCTGGCAGACGATTCGTTAGTAGAGGGACACCGCAAGGTGGTGTTCTATCCCCTCTCCTCTGGAACCTAGTGGTAAATTAAATCCTAACTAGTCTGGATGCGGAGGGTTTCAGAGTGATAGCCTATGCGGACGACGTTGCTATAGCAGTTTCAGGAAAGCATCTCAACACGTTAAAAGAACTCTTACAAAATGCCTTAGACAGACTAATACTTTGGGCTGATCGGTGTGGACTGGGCGTTAACCCACACAAAACTGATTTAGTCTTATTTTCGAGGAGATACAAAATTCCATTTGTCAACCCTCCCCATATTAAAGGAATCCAATTAAAATTCTCAGACGAGGATAAATACCTGGGTCTTGTCTTAGATAAAAAACTAAATTGGAAACGCAACGTACAGGAAAGAGTCAAAAAAGCTACTGTGGCGCTCTTTTCTTGCAAATTTTATATTTTGTTGTTAACAAAATAGTCCCTCATTTACCATAATTGTTTTTGTCTAATCCATCATGTAACGGGAGAAAAATCGATTTTACTTCTCAAAAATGTCTGCTTCTAACTTTATGACCCGCAGTGTATTTAGCAAACAAATAGCAGCAAGCTCTTCTATTCGCCTCAAAGCTTCGTCGCAGTGGACTAAGTACTAACAACAACATTGGCCACTCCGTAATTCTTAGGTATTTAGAATCAATTCCAAAACACACAGACTACACCATCCCCCAACTGCAATTCGACAGAAATTTCCAGATTTCTATACCACCCAGATCTTTTTGGGAGGATAGGACATTCTTGGAAGATGAGTCAATCCATTTCTATACGGATGGGTCAAAAACAAAAGAAGGGGTTGGTGGAGGTGTGTACTCTGAACGACTGAAATAAAGTCTCTCATTCCGCCTTCCCAATCACTGTAGCGTGTTCCAGGCGGAATTT
Organism: Eupeodes latifasciatus; assembly: GCA_920104205.1. Taxonomy (NCBI): domain Eukaryota; kingdom Metazoa; phylum Arthropoda; class Insecta; order Diptera; family Syrphidae; genus Eupeodes; species Eupeodes latifasciatus. The sequence goes on along the minus strand of OV049924.1, from coordinate 68,832,008 downwards.
TTGGCGATAAAGAAGTCTTGTCCTGGCTTAAACAAAGCGTGATATCAATATCTGATATCCGTATTTTCTTAGATAGTCATGCCGCTATCAAATCTCTGGATTCTGTCTCTACAATCTCTATAACAGTCCATAGCTGTCGATCATCTCTAATGGAGATGGCACAACAGTTTAATATTTACCTTTACTGGGTGCCGGGCCATAGAGACATTCCAGGTAACTGTAAGGCATATGAACTCGCCAGGAACGGTACAGTACAGCCCATCCTACCACGTTTGGCACGTACTGGCATACCAATCGCTACTTGTAAACTGTTGCTAATGCAAGACGCTGTGAGGAGGGCAGGCACCAGATGGAACAACACCACCACGTGTCAAGTCACAAAAAACATTTGGTCAACACTTTTATTTATTTATTTATTTATTTAATTCGTTAAACAAACTAACGTTAGAACTTAAGACTAATATTACATTTATTCTTAGATTTATAGATTTACAATGCAAAAACAAAAACAAACAAAAAAAAAAGAAAAAAAAAATGCTAAACTGAAGTATTGAAAAAATTTACTTTAAATGTTTTACTTTTAAAATTATCGCTTACGGAATATACCAAAAAGTAATACTTGTTGTAAACTGAAATCAATTGGTTGAGGGGACTGTTTTTACCATAGTTTGATCTGCTTGATATAGGACGTAAAGGAACTTGTCTTCTAATGCTTGAACGGCTATAAATAAAGTTTAATTGTTCCAAACTTGATGGTGATATGACTGACCCATTGATTAATTTTATAATAAAGCACAGCTGAATGTACTCTCTGTGTTTAGAAAGCGATGGAAGATCTATGAGCGTGAGCCTATGATTGTAAGGTGGAAGTTCGAGCCTATTGGACCATGGGAAGAAACGGAGGCAGAAGCGCATGAATCTTCTTTGTACTCCTTCTATTCTGTTTATATGGACTGAATAAAAGGGAGCCCATATTATGCAGCCATATTCCAATATTGGTCTTACAAATGATATATAAAGAATTTTAAGAATATAGGGGTCGCGAAAATCATGTGAAAACCGTTTTATAAATCCGAGTGTCTTATTTGCTTTTTTAATAATATAGTCATAATGATTTGTAAAAGTTAATTTTGAGTCAAGAATAATACCTAAGTCAGAGAAAGTAGAGAGTTTAGTCAAATAAGAAGAGTCTAATTGATAATTGAAAGTCAAAACATTTTGTTTGCGTGTAAAACACATTGATTTACATTTGTCTGTGTTTAGTAAAAGCTTATTTATTAAACACCATTCGCGAAAACTATTTAGATCATCTTGTAGGAGTAAACAGTCGTCAAGTGAGTCAATACGTTTGAAAATTTTAATGTCATCAGCGTAAATTAAAACAGATGAGTGTTTTATAATAGAAGGTAAGTCGTTAACGTACAATATAAACAGTAAAGGTCCTAAGTGGCTACCTTGTGGTACGCCAGAGTTGGTATAAAAATATGATGACCGCTCATTCCTAAAAACTACGCTGTATGATCTATTATATAAGTACGACGAAACCCAACTAACAAATTTATCGTTAAAGCCTTGGGATTTAAGTTTGGAAGTTAATTCGTGGACTATTATACCACTAGGCCACATTGAAACGGAGTTGAGAAGTTCAAAGATAGAGTCGGGCATTCTTAGTTTGAAAGATGCATATTTCGAATAGTTGCGGTGGATCAATTTCTCTACTTTCATGGTTGTTGAGAAACCAAACTTTTTTTTAATATAATTCTTAATGTCAAGAGCATTAGTTGAAGGGTCGAGTTTTGATATGAATAGAGTACGGTGACCTTCGACTACTTTTAAACCACTAGATATAGGAGATATATTTCGAACTCCCTGTCCATTTGTATTAAACGTAGGAATTAATGGTGCTGTTAACGTACCTATAGATGGCGTAGTGAAAGGAAGATGAGGGCATGATGATCGCGATGATGTAAGAGCGTCTGTTAAAGGAGATTCAGTCGGTGTTGTCATAGGTTGTTGAGAGGTTGGTGAAGGGTGTATCAACACTATTTCTTCGGATGTTGGCTGCTGTACGGATTCAGTTGGCTGAGTCGATAAAGATGAGGATTCTGGTTGAGTAGAGTTTGTAGCAAGTTTTTTTGTCAAGGGATTATCTTCAGAATCGATGTCGTTAATCTTACGTTTCAAACAAGCAGACTCATTTGGAATATTCGATATTTCTACTTCTTTGTTATTAACTGCGTCATTAGTATACATGGAATTTAAATTGTCCACCTTTTCTGATAGTCTTAGTACATGCGAATGTAATTTGTCAAGATTCAATTTATTCTGTAGTACATCACGAACAATGTTTGTGTATGCGAACGGGTCACAGTCGTCGCAGAAAAAGTAGAAAGATTTTCTCTTTTTGAAGAGTTTTATTGTACTAAATGGTGCGTCAATACATGCCATATGAAATAATTTTCTACAATTTCCATGGCAAATTACGGAGTCAATCAAATAATCGGCAACTTTATCGCAGTTTGAGCACATAGACATATTGTTTTGATTTTATTTTTCCTTTTTAGACAATGTTGATTTTTACTTTTTAATTTAAATGATGTTGGTAAATTAATTGTTTAAAAATTTAAATAAGTAATGTTGGTTCTTAGTGTACTTTGAAAATTTGTATTCCAGTTATCAAATATACAAACCAATATGTAGATGAATAGTCGGTAATGTAGTCGATGACAGATGACAGATGGTCTTGATTGATGACAGAAACAAGTACAGATGTAAAAAATATGATGACAGGTAGTTATGATGTGTTGTATTTGTTGTAATCCAGCAGGGAAATAACAAAATAAAAACACAAAGAGTTCAAGCTTGAGCGAAAATAAGGAAATCGCCAAGAGTATCAAATTTAAAATGAGCACTTTATACGCGCAAGCAAATAAATAGCAATAATCAAATAAACAGTCAATATGAACACAAATAAATGAATCAAAACGACTATTGGGGTTGCAACTTTAATTTTTAACACAATTTAGATTTTTCAAATGATGAAAACTTAAGTAAAAACGATAAAAATTACGAGCTTATTTATTCACGACTCAAGCAAAGCACAGCGTTGCCGTCTTGACACTGAACACTGGATTTAAAACGTTCAAGGTGCTTGCTCTCTCTAAGCAGATCGCATATAAGCTCGATAATAGGTGTCATAACCGGACTGTCTAATAGGAAAGCACGCCACGAGATTAGGCGTATTCTCAAATGATTTCTGCATAAGCTGTATGGACGAGGAAGAGGAAGAAACAATTCTTCATCTTCTCTGCACATGCCCTGCTCTGGCTCGAAAACGCAAGAATTACCTAGGAGAATTCTTCGTTAACGATCTAAACGATCTAAATCATATCAGCATAATCAGCCTCTCACGTTTCGTAAGGGACTCAAACTGGTTCCATTGAGCTTAGGAGGAAGCCTCAAGATTCATGTGGTATTACAATGGGCCATTAAACTGGCCTAAGTGTGTTCGTTTCCATCTTGGACAGCCACTATAACCTAACCTAACCTAACAAAATTTACTCATTTGCTCCATTAACGCATTTGACAAAAAAAAAATTGGCTTAATAATTAAGAAATTCGGTAAATATGAATTTTCTTTAATAAAAGTTAGAAAAATAAAAACAACACAAACATACCCTATTATGATTAATTAAAAAGAAATATAAATTTGCACTACACAAACATTGCAAATGAATTAAAAATTAAAGAACCAGATATATGGAAAAATCGTTTTTAAATTAAATCGTTTTAAAGAGAAAGCAAAAGAAAGGTCATCGTAGGTAATGAAACGTATACTCTTTGGTATTTGAAGGATTTTCATCCTTTTTTTTTTCCCCCTATATAACCTCAACATCAGTGGAAAATACATTTCTTCGCCAAGGAAACGACAAGGGTCAACAAAATAAAAGTTAAAAACAAAGGGGTTTTTTCTGATTGATATTGTGGACACAAGGTAATTTGCTTTGAATTAAAAGGCAATATCTGAAGCTTTGAGGATTATGCACAGGCACACAAGAAATCAAAGCAATTATTGTAGTGGAAGAAATTGTTATGTAGGTATGTATTTGTACTTGTACATATGCGGGACATTTTGTAAAAGGGAAAGAGTTTATGCGGGTTCACAATGTTATTTTATACGGAGACATAAAGTAACCCCTATAGGTTGGTGCATATCCTCAACTCTACCAGTTCCACTCCAAATTTTTTTTTTTTATAATTAAAAAGCATTATTAATTTCCAGTTAATAGTTTATAAAATATCCTTGGAAACTTAACATATTTTGTATTCAAAATTAAAATACAAATTAATTAAAGTATCCACAAATCTTCGCATTCTTTGTGATTCAAGTTTTTGAAATTTTCATTGAATTGTTGTTGAATCAAAACAAACTGTACAAAAAGTCTTATATGAACTCGAAAAAAGAGGCAGGGATGCGACCCACACTGATAACTTCCCATCCCGTCTGTCGATTTGTCTTGTTTAAAAGTTTGTCTATATATATCAATTTTTACCAAATTTGCGTACTATTTTTTGTAGATTTTATTTTTTTATGAAAAAACGGACTGTTGGATTTTTATATAGAATGATATATGAATATCGAAAACAATATTTTCTGTGAAATAAAATAAGTTTGAAGCCAATATTTGTAATTTTTGAAAAGCTATTTGATTCGAAAGTAAATTTTTACAAAGTTTTAGTATTGATTTTTTTAGGTTTTTATTTTTTGTAAAAAAAAAACCGTCAATTGGATTTTCACAAAATTGTATGGAATGTTGAAAACAATATTTCTTATAAGTTAAAATTAGTTAGAAGCCATTATCTCAAATTTTTCAAAAGGTATTTGAGTCGAAAATCAATTTTTACCAACTTTTGTTAAATTTTTTTTAGGTTTTTAATTTTTTGTACAAAAGCTGTCAATTCGATTTTTTTTTTCAAAATTTTATAGAATGTTGAAAACAATATTTCTTAAAAGAAAAAATTAGTTTGATGCCAAGGTCTCAAATTTTTGAAAAGATATTTACGTCGAAAAACAATTTTTACCAACTTTGAGTAATGTTTTTTTTAGGTTTTTATTTTTTATAAAAAAAACTGTCAATTAGATTTTTCTCAAAATTTTATCAGATATCAAAAGCATTATTCTTCGTTGTACAAAATTATTTTGGAGATGAAATCATATTTTAGTCGTAAAGTTTTCGAGGTGACAAATTTTTTTTTCAGTTTTTTTGATTTATAAAAAAACCGTTAATTGGATTTTTTTTTTCAAAAAATATACTTCTTTTGTATCACGTTACAATATATAATATAAAATTTAATTCAAGTCTCTAGCGTCATTGGTTCATGAGATATTTAGGCCTCTTTCACACGAGACGGTTTCGTCCGTACGATTAAAATCCGTACGGTTTTTATCCGTGAGCCATGGATAGTAAACTAATAAAATTAACTAAAGCTTTCACACTGGACGGAGACGGTTTTTTTCCGTACGGACGATTTAAAACATCCGTCTCAACGACTGAGATATACTTCGGCCGTGTACGGTTTTTTTCCGTACGGAGAAAATCGTCATGTGTGAAAGAGGCCATAGGGTTAACCAAAATTGTCAACTTTTTTTAAACTGCTATGGTAAAAAAAACCACCCACGCAATTTTCTTGAGAGCCCTTTCTGCATTTTTCTGCCTTACTATCTGTATAACAAAATTTATTTGAAGTCGATATCTCTTCTGGTTCTTGATCTATGGACGACGAAAAAAACGTCGCGAACGTACGGACGTACGGACATACGGACATACGGACATACGGACGTACGGACGTACGAACGTACGTACACACGCACACACAGACATCTTTCTAAAAATCTTTTATTTCGACTCTAGGGACCTTGAAATGTCGAGAAAAGTCAAAATTTTCAATTTGACAAATCGGACCCATTACAATAACTTCCTATGGGAAGTTAAAAAGAGGAAATTAGTTTTCCTTCTTTCTATAACCAATGATTTATCCACAATTTTGGCTTTAAAAATATTGTTCACAATTTTTAAGACAAATTAAGGACACTGTTTTGAAAAGCCTTAAACAAGTTTATAAAATCAGCTTAAGTCAAGAAAAAATTTAACTTAGTAAAGGACAGAATTGTTTTTTTTTTTTTTTTCAAAATATATAGTTTTTTTTTTAAATTTTTAATGCGTCATTTTTGAATTTTATTTATTGAAAAATGTCTTGTTATGTTTGTATCTAATTAGATTTATTTAATTTAAGAAGCACTGAAACTGTGAACACATTTACCAACGTTTTTCAAAAGGATTATTATCTTTTTCTCTAAGTAAACTGCAAACTAAAATATTTATAAACACGTTTTAAAGTTTATAGGATGTAAGACTGTACTGCTTTCGACTTAAAACTGGTAGACTGTATTGTACTTAAAACCGAATTTCACCGCTACGAATTGATTTCATACAAAATCTTGCAAACTTATTCACCCGATTTGTAGTTTTGAAAGAATTACCCATCTGTTTAAAAAATACAAAACAAATTTCCTTTTTCTAAGCCAAAGACAAACATTTCATCCAAAATCACATCGAATCAGATAGAAAGTTAAAACTAAATGAAGGCTTTTGCTTAAATTCATATTCGGAGGGTCATACGCTGATCACGACTTAAGGGCACTCAAGGACGGTATCAACGTAAGCGTTTTCAGCCAAATTTCGTCAAGTTACATAAGTTCTTGGGATAGGCTTTAGGGTCATCAGAAAAATGGCATGCTTACTTTTACGCTTTCCAAGAGAGCGCTGCGACGAAATGCCCAAACCGTCAATACGGCTTCAAACTGAAGTCGTCATATCGTTTCAACTTTCCCCCAACTCTTAAGCCAGCTGTTTTGGCTGAAATGTAAGCTAAATACATTGTTTTATATTGATTTTTAAGCGAATAGTTTTGAATAAAAGTCTGAACGACTTTTTTTTAGAGAACTTCTTCTTGATGTACATAAATAAACTCTGAACGAGTTTCGCAGGTCTCTTTTAAAGGTAAAGTTAAATTTTAATTGATCTAGATACAATTCTGAACGACTTTTTTGTTATTTTCAATCTTATTTACATACATTCGCCCGGGAGTTTTAACAAGTTATTTGCGATCTCAAAATTAATTCATGTAAGTCTTCGAAATTTTAAAGATGTGAGACGTCCAAACAGGCGTCCGTCGTCGGCGCGATACGGTTTAATGGTTTCACCCAGAGTTTAAGTTCTAAGAATTTTAAATAAAAATATTCACAGTTTCAGCGTCTTTCTTCGTAATTCAATAAATAACTCTAAAAACAGGAATTGTACGTTCGGAAAACTGTTTTAGTGATTTAAAAAAAAAAAACATTCTCACAACAAAAAAAATCAAGTCTCATATGAGTTTTTAACCGAATTCTCGTATTATCATATTTTATAGTAAGTTTGGCTGTTATTAAGGTATCAAAAACCAATATTTCGATGAAATGAAATCATTTCCCTTTAGCTAAAAAAACAAAAAAGGGAGACTTTAGTAAGTATAATTTCTAAAAATATTTACAGTGTTTTTGTAAAGGGTGTCCCAAAATTAACGCAAGATTTGAATTAAATAGAAAACGCCGTTTTTAGTCTTTTGATAGTTATATTTTTATTGACTCGTAAAGTACATAGGATAGGGTTATGTATGGAATAGCACATCGGACAAATGGCCTCCACGGCTTTGCATGCACATGCGCAATCTTTTGTTGAAATTTTCCATGACCATTCTGCATAAATGTGGCTGAATTTCGTTGATGCAGCGTTGAATCTCCTCCTTTAATGCACGGGTGGTTGTGGGCTTGTTGACATAGACTTGTGATTTCAAATAACCCCATAAAAAGAAGTCTAATGGTGTTAAATCACACGATCTAGGAGGCCAATTTTGATCACCGAAACGAGAGAGTACACGACCTGGAAATGTCTCATGCAGTAATTGAATTGTTTCACGGGCTGTATGACACATGGCACCGTCTTGTTGAAACCACATATTGGACACATCAATATCATCCAATTTTGGCAGAAAGAACTGTGTAATCATGTCGCGATATCGAGCACCAGTAACAGTCACTGCTTGACCAGCATCATTTTCAAAAAAATATGGCCCAATTATGCCTCCAGCCCAAAATCCACACCAAACAGTCACGCGTTGTGGATGCATTTGTTTTTCGACAATCACATGTGGGTTCTCCGAACCCCAAATGCGGCAATTTTGGCGATTGACAAAGCCATCAAGATGAAAATGTGCTTCATCGCTTAGGATGATTTTGCTCGAAAAATCAGGGTCCATTTGTTGATGTTCAATAATCCATTCAACGAACTCTCTTCTCTGTCCATGGTCATTAGGCTTCAATTGTTGTGTTAATTGAATTTTGTAAGCATGAAGACACAGATCTTTGGTGAGTATACGCTGTAGAGAGGTTCTTGAAATTTGCAATTCTTGTCCACGACGTCGAATTGAGGTTCCTGGATTGTCAGCAACACTCTCACGCACTGCTTCGACATTCACATTTGAACGGCTTGTTTTTGGACGACCAGTGTGTTTGGCGTCTCCAACGGATCCAGTCTCCATGAATTTTTCAATTAATCTCTTCACAGTTGACGAAGTTGAAACACTATTCCGACCATATTTTGTATGAAATTTTCGAACTGCAGCCGCCAAGCTTTCACTATTTTTGAAATATTTTTTAATAATGAAGACACGTTGTTCTATCGTGTAACGCTCCATTTTTAATAACCCTATACTGTTATCTGTCAAATTGCTTTTTTTTTCAGGGTTGCCAACACTTCACTGCACAAATGGCGGCAAATTCAAATCTTGCGTTAATTTTGGGACACCCTTTATTACTTGAGTGAGATACCAAGTAATAAAAACAATTGGTGTGATTGAGTTTGTGTTTCATTAAAAAAAAAAAAAAAAAAAAAAAAAAAGACAGTGTTAAAAGGTTGGTCTTAGTAGTAGGCTGAGTTTACGAAGTTTTCTGTACATTTGTCCAGCCATTAGTCACTACTTTGGAAATTTCATCCTTGAACCCGTTTTTTAGAAGTCAGATAGTAATAAAAGTGAATAAAAAATTGTGATAGGCGGATTTGATTCAAGAAACTTCGTTTGATAATCTGCTTTCAAATGAAACGCCCTTCTAAGACACTTTTCTTTTTATCTAAAAGACTTAATTCTTAATGTGTTTCGATCATACAACAAAACTCTGAAAATTGTGGATAAATCAATATTTAATGGTTAAAGTGGAGTGGACGTGAAATCATTTGTAATTTATGTATAAAGAAAATATTAATTTTGTCATAGGAAGACATTTTCAAACACCTTTCTAGTTCATATAAGTATGAAATTAGAAGACTATGATAGCAGCCGTGGTAATGGATAATTCATTTTTAAAGCTAATGATCTGAATTTTTTCGAAATCCGTTAAGATGTAATTTAATCAAAAAGAAATACCAAAAAAGAGGCTGGGATGCGCCCACACTGATAACTTCCCATCCCGTCTGTCGATTTATCTTGCTTAAAAGTTTGTCTATATGTATCAATTTTTACCAAATTTGCGTACTATTTTTTGTAGATTTTATTTTTTTATGAAAAAACGGACTGTTGGATTTTTGTATAGAATGATATATGAATATCGAAAACAATATTTTCTGTGAAATAAAATAAGTTTGAAGCCAATATTTGTAATTTTTGAAAAGCTATTTGAGTCGAAAGTAAATTTTTACAAAGTTTTAGTATTGATTTTTTTAGGTTTTTATTTTGTGTAAAAAAAACTGTCAATTCGATTCTTCACAAGATTTTACCGAATGTTGAAAACAATATTTCTTATAAGTTAAAATTAGTTAGAAGCCATTATCTCAAATTTTTGAAAAGATACATATTTGAGTCGAAAATCAATTTTTACCAACTTTTATTAATTTTTTTTTAGGTTTAGGTTTTTTTGTAAAAAAACTGTCAATTCGATTTTTCTCAACATTTTTCAGAATGTTAAAAACAATATTTCTTATAAGATAAAATAAGTTTAAAGCTTTAATCTCAAGTTTTTGAAAAGATATTTGAGTCGAAATTCAATTTTTATCAACTTTGAGTAATGTTTTTTTTAAGTTTTTATTTTTTATAAAAAAACTGTCAATTCGATTTTTCTCAAAATTTTATCAGATGTCAAAAACATTATTTTTCGTTGCACAAAATTGTTTTGGAGATGATATCATATTTTGGTCGTAAAATTTTCGTGGTGACAAATTTTTTTTTCAGTTTTTTTGATTTATAAAAAAAAACCGTTAATTGAATTTTTTTCCAAAAATATAATTGTTTTGTATCACGTTACAATATATAATATAAAATTTAATTCAAGTCTCTAGCGTCATTGGTTCATGAGATATTTAAGGTTAACCAAAATTTTCACCTTTTTTTTAAACTGCTATGGTAAAAAAACCACCCACGCAATTTTCTTGAGAGCCCTTGTTGTATCTTTCTGCCTTATTATCTGTATAACAAAATTTATTTGAAGATATATCTTCTGGTTCTTGAGCTATGGAGGACGAAAAAAACGTCGCGAACGTACGACGTACGGACGTACGGACGTACGGACATACGGACATACGGACCTACGAACGTACGAACGTACGTACACACGCACGCACAGACATCTTTCTAAAAATCTTTTATTTCGACTCTAGGGACCTTGAAACGTCGAGAAATGTCAAAATTTGCAATTTGACAAATCGGACCCATTACAATAACTTCCTATGGAAAGTTAAAAATCAACAAATAGGAAAATTAGTCGTTACTGTAATTGGATTTTATTTAAAATAATTTGTTTTTCAATCCTACGAATATTTTCTAAAAGTTGTATATTAAATTCAGAAAACACGATTCAAGAAAACAGAAAATGGGAGGGGCACTTTTCGAAAAATATTAAAAATCTATTCAGATTTTATTCATATTTCAAAAAGCTAAATTCTGTTAAAAAAGGTGGCACAACACAAATTTTCAAATAATTATCTTGAAATTTCCCAGTGTGAAAATTAAAAAACATTATTACATATCTTAAAAATAAAAAAAAATATATTTTAATTACAAATAAATGATTTTTTCTCGCCTTTTTCTAGAACTTATAAAGTCGCAGGCCTTTTTTTACATGATGGGGTTATAATAAAGAATTATGAATGAAAATATATTTTATTTGTTTAAACAAAAAATATTTAAAAGCACTTACCATTTTAAAAAACGACCTACTTTCTTTCTTTGGTACTGCAATTTTCATGGATCAAATCTTCCTTTAGTCACTGAAAGAAATTATATGGTATTTAACTTTTTGTTTAGTTTTTCTCTTTGTTTATTTATTTTAGTTTATTTTTATTTTATTATATCTACATACCTACTTCAATTTATTGATAAAATATAATTTTGCGTTCATTGAAAACCCACAATAATCAACCAAACGCACTTCTAATTTTGGGATATTGGTTTAATAAAAACATAATTTAAAATTAAATACAAATTTTTCTTTTAATTATTTTTTCAATAAATTCTATTTGTTAAATAGGTTATTTGTTTACTTATTTAATACACAAGCCGATCTAAAGACGATCTATTAAATGAAACGCACTTCCTTAAACTAATTGCAAAATTCGATCTGCCGCTACGTGGCAAAAAGAAACGGTGAGAAAACGATTGTGTTTGCGGTGTTTGCACTCCTATATCTCTCGCAAATTTCTGTTAATTTGAGTTTATTCTTCTCTTGCTTTCACTTAAGCTTAAATTCATGGGACGAAGCTAAGCGCATGCTCGTAGGACTTAATTATTGATTTGGGTGGAAGTGGGACGGCTGCGAATTCTTATCGTTATCCTGTTTTTTTTTTACAATGGGAGAAAATTAATGGGTGGTGGTGGTGGGTGAGAGTAGAGAACAAGGAGATGATGAGATAACTTTTGTTGTCAATAATTGTTTGCTCAATTTGGAGCTAAGATAAAAAGAAACAAAAAAAAAGCAAATGGCCGCTGGTGGGTGGTGAGAGTGTTCAATAGATGTTTGCATTTTAATTTATACAGGGTCATTTGTATAAGGTGCATCAAAAGGCTAGTAGCTAGATTGAGTAAATAAAATATACAAACAAAAATTTATGGGAGAAGGATTTTATTGGAAGTCTTACTTTTTAGACACAAGATTAACCCTTTCGGGACGCTATTCAGGTGATGAAGTTACAGACATTTTTAATTTCAGAATTTGTTAAGGGGCTGTTCATGAGTATAATTTGTATAAAAAAAAAAATACATTTTTTATGGGCGTGACCAGGGGGCGTTGGTACATATGTGTACCATTCGGATTGTTTCGTGGTACAATTAAATACCATTCGGCCTGTATAAAATAAAATACAACACAGTCGTAATTTTGGGAATGAACACATAAACTTTATTCCTTTTCTAAAAATAAGATAATAAAAACAAAAATACTGTTGACTATATTATATAAGATAAGATAGCATAAATACATTTAAAAAGTATGATATGGTGCAAAACAATGTTTACATAATGGAATTTCGCATTCCTTGCATATTGTTTTGGTACGCGTTTGTTTTTTAGACTTCGCACATTTTACGCAACGTCGTCTGGAAGTGCCCTCGATTGGCAGATGTCGAGACCCTACTCCTCTCGCTGGCTGACGACCTCGATGGGTCGACCTTCGTACCGCTGTTTTTTCGAGTCCTTGAGCAACCAAGGCCTCTGATAAATTTACCAAAAAAGTTTTGAACGGCATTTTTTGTCGATTCATTTCTTAGTGAATAACCCATGCGTTCACTGCTGCCATCATTATCAGCCGGTAAAAAACCTTCTTCCACCATTTATCAGATTTTCGGTCGTATTCATAGAGGCCGCTCATTTGATCTGCCAGATCAACGCCTCCCATTATCTCTCTATAAAACTTTATCATTTTCGGGCAAGGAACTTGAATTTTTTCACCGGTCTTCAAGGTTTTTGTAACAACTTCCATATCATTGTCGTGGCAGTTACTAAGCACTATAACCTCTTTGGTATCTTGCCATTTCACGCATAACAGCCCACCTGAGGATCCTTTGAACTCAGCCTCTCCCCTCTGCAATTTTCTTCCAAATTTGGGAACGTTTTTTCGATTGGACATAATGGTTCCCACCGATGGATATCCAATAGATTCCAATAATTTGACCGATGTGAAAAAGCGGTCAAAACATAGGTTTACATCTACTTCATTTATTGTGCTAGCCAATTTATTTACGACTCTCTCGCCCAAAGTTCCCTCAAGTGCTTCCAACTCTTTTCCGCTGTAAATGTTAAAATCATACGTGTACCCAGTTAGGGCATCGCATCGAAGCCACATTTTGATTCCCCGTTTTACAGGCTTTAGGGGCATGTACTGTTTGAGGTTACTGCGCCCTTTGAATTTAGTCATTGACTCGTCGATGCTCTGATAAGCGCTATCTTGTCTGCAGTTTTGAAAGGTTTTTTTCAAGCATTCAACTAGATCATTGACATAGTAAGTCTTACAACAGTCAGCTGGCTTTTCGGGTGGCGAGAAATACATTTTTGATGTAATCATGAGGAACCGATCGCGAGTTATAGCATTTCTTACTGCTTGGTTCCCCATTGATAAATGCGTTGACCAATAATCCTTTAGGCCTGGCACCCGGTTGCAGCACATTGTAAACATACAACCAATGATTACTTCTATTTCATCAGCGTTGGTTGGATCCATAGTCTTGCAGCGTTTATTTTTTGATGATCTGCGATGAATATCCAAGCGTTCGTTTGTGCACTGTGCAATATATATGTAGACAGATCTTGGCCAAAGTTTGTGGAAAATTTGAAGGATTGAGAACGATCGGTGAATGGTCTGTGATATATTGCATGGTCGTGAGGGAAAAACTGGTACAATTTTGGTTTGATTATGGTGGCCCTGCAAAATTTTAGGCATGTTTGAACTTTATATGGTACATATGTGTACCGTGCGTCACGAAAGGGTTAAAGTTAAAAATCGAGTTCTGTAGATGCATGAAACAAGATTTAATTCTAATGATGTTGTTCATAGAATTGATTTTTAGAGCAGTCGTGCAATAATTGAAATTGTTAAATACAAACTAAATTTGAGATGAATATAGTAAATTTTGTGGAATCAAAATGTTCGGAAATTGAAAGCTGAAACTATTTTTCTAAACATTTCTGCCTAGTTATAGTTTGTTAACAATTATAAATATTGAAATATCTGTCACACACAATAATTTTTTAGTATCATAATTGGCTAGGTAACCAGAGGCCAGTTCTGCCCTTTTTTAACAAGTTACCTTTACTATCCTGACTACTATGTCATCGTTCTATGACCTCAGCTAAATTCGATCAGCTTAAGATCTCAGAGTCGAATTCTTAAAAATATAATAGGGTTATATTAAAAACATGTAAGGCCTTTTTTTTTGGAATCAAAAAGAGTTGGACATCAAATTATTGTCAGAGTCACTTTAAGTCTTCAATTATCATCGCGTAGTCAGTTAGGAAAAGTTAATCTTTTGTGTTGAAAAATTAAAACAAAAATAGGAAGAGAAGAAATTCGTTCACACAAATTTGCTTTGTAAATATTTTGTACATAGTTCTAGATTTTAAGACTTTCAATAATCATTATTTAAAAACAAAATATATTTAAAAAACTACAAAATTTGGAAATAAAAAACGGATTTAAAAATTGACCATCTGGGTAATTTATTAAATGAGATACCTTTAAAATGTTTCAAGTCATTGCTTTAAATTCAAAATTAATTTTTCTCTTAAAGAATAATCTTGGAATTATTTTATACTATTCAATTTTAAGGCACTAGTGTTTGATTAAAAGAAAAATTGAAACTCAATATTTCGCCATGGCAAACAAAAGCATAAATGGTATTCTTCAAAAAGTTTTTGTTGAGTTTTTAAAGCAAAGGATTTTTCAATACGGACGGGTAGATGTTGAAATGGCATGGCGGCGTGCCGTTTGCTGTGATGTACGTAGCGCCGCGCCGCCGCCGCACCGTCATGCTGGAACAACATATCGTCTAGGTGCATCTGGTTCGCTCGCTGTTGACGGTGACCGCCTCACTAATGTCGTTTTCAAAAAATTACGGACCAAATACGCCGCCGCGCCGGCCCAAAATCCAAACAAAACGGTAACTTTTTGAAGATGCATTATCACCTGGTGAATATCGCATGGGTTGGTGTCGTCCCATATACGACAATTTTGCTTGTTAACACAGCCATTCATCCAAAAATGCGCCTTGTCGCCAAAGATGATTTTTCGGAAAAAATTGGGGTCCTCTTCTAAACGATTCGAAGTCCAATCAGCGAAGAAACGGCGGCGTTGTATATGGTCATGAACTTTGCGCTCCTGGGTCAGTTGGATCTTGTACGGATGTAGTGTCAAATCCCGACGCCAAATTCACCAAGTTGAAGTCTGCGAAAGGCCGAGTTTTTGTTCTCGGCGATGAATAGACTGTCTCAGGTTCTGCTGTACACTTTCACGGACCTAGGCGATGTTGTCGGCCGATCTTGGGTTCTTTGAACGTATACGGGTGTTGGCTGCTTGTTGACTAAATCTGTCGTCTCAAATTTGGCCACCAAACGTTGAAGAGTCGACTATGAAGGGCCACCAGGTCTACCGTAAAATGGCCGGAATGCGCGCATCATTTGTGTTAACGAACACTCATTTTGATAATAAAGTTTTATCATTTGAACGTGCTGTTCAATCGTGTAACTTAACTTGCCTTGATTCATTTCATTTCATTTTTATTGAGACATTAATACATTGAATAATTTATGATTACATTTTTCTGAATTCATGATAACAGACTTCAATAATTATATCTGGTTAAGCTAAGTTTATGCATATGATATATGTTTGTCATTGAACATTTATGCTACATTTTACATTGTAATTATTTATGTTATAAATTCTCACTTTTTCTCTTATGTTTGCTCCCGACATATGTTCATTTTATGGCTCGAAGTGACCAAAGTTAATTTAATAACTAGAACTACTTACAAACTAAAATTATATATAGATACAAGAAATATATATAAAGAAGGATCTTGATTGTGAGAAGATACCATAACTCAAAATGCATCAACTGAAAATAACCATCTTTTCTTAGTTAATGTATAATAAAGATTATATTTGTAACAAGAAAGATCGATTATTGAAAATCTATCAATTTTAAATACAGTAGGAAACAAAAGTCTACATTGTATTTTGGCATATACTCGTATGTTTGTTCATTTTTACTTTTTCTTAAAAATTGACTACTAACCTCTAAGAATAGGCAATGAAGCTTTCTCATAAAAAGGAAGTTTTAAATATGAGCTGGATGTTGGTTCAAATAACGATTGCGATCTTGGGTTCAATATGTTTACTGGAGATAAGTAAAAGTGGTTGTCAAGGACACTTTCGTTAATATTTCTGTCCCAAATATCTTTTATAATTGGTTTCGGATGGTTAGCGAGGAATCCTAATTTCGTTTTTAATAATTTTATCATATAAATAAAAAGCGGTTCGATATTATTTTCCTCATATATTGTTAAGTTGGAATACCATTTTTTATTTGGCCTTCTGTATTTTCCGCAGCAAGATCTAAGTATTTTCCGTTCAAAGTTTTCAAATTCATTTGTTACTGTTGGCGAAATACTAAACCAACAACCGAAACCATAAGTAATTATAGGTCATATAAGCGTTTTAGAAATAAGGAGTTTGGTTTTCTTTGAAGTTGAACTTGATGTTATAAGTTGTTTTAGAAGACCATTTTAGCTTTATTCCATACTGCTCTGGCATGTTTATTAAATTTGAATTAAAATTGAATCATCAATTAATAGTGAAAGCGTTTTGCTCTCCTTTACTGCTTTACGGTGCCCTTTTCCATAAACGTTTCTAAAGCATGTTATGCTACTTTTTCTGCTTTTAATGCTAACCCCCACGAGGTGAGATACGATGTTAATGTCGGCACGTAATCTTTTATTTTGTTGAGTGCATCATGAGGTCTTACTGCACTTGTCAATATCTTGGTGTCATCTGCGTACAAAAAGGCTTCTGGCTCATTTTGTTGGCTATTAAAAGGAAAATCTTATAGATATATATTGAAAAGTTTTGGACCAAGTAACGATCCTTGGGCAACACCCATAAAGATTGAAAACTCCTGTGAGTATTCAGAGCCGATTGAAATCATTGCTGTTCTAGAATTCAAGAAACTGCTGATCATTCGTATGAAGGCGACAGAAAATTCAAGATTTATTAATTTGAAAATTAAGCCATTATGCCAAATAGAATCAAAGGCAGCCTGCAGATCTAGATCTAAGACCACGGAACATTTTTTGTTTCTTAGATTTTGAACAATTCTATCATTCAGCACCAGTAATGAATGTTCGGTGGAATGATTTCTTCTAAAACCGAATTGGTAATTCGAAATAATATTTTGTTCATCACAAAAACTGTCTAGGTATTCGGCTAGAATCCTTTCGAAAAGTTTTCCAACATTAGATAGAAGTGATATTGAACGAAAATCTTTAATTTCTTTAGCATTTTTCTCTTTGCTATAGAAATAAGCTTCGATTTTTTCCATACTAAGGGAAAATATCCATTATTTATGCATTGGTTGAATATACAAGAAAATGCGACATCAAGAGTGTGTGGACATTTTCGCAAAATAAAGTTTGTAATTGTATCTATACTATACGACTTTTTGTTGTTAATGCTCATTCTGTAAGCATTTACTTTGTTTGGAGATGTAAAAGGTAGAGGTAAGTCGTCTGAGGTCGTATACGATGGTAGAAACGATGTCAAACAAGTGTTTGTGTGTCTGTTTTTGAATTTGTTGACTGTAACTTGCCATGATGTTTTGGCATAAGCAACTGAATAATAAGCAAAAGCTTTGAAAGATGTCACCAAAACAAAATGGCCGCCACGGGGCGCCAAAATCTACCCTTTAGAATTTGAAATTAAGTTAAGTTTCAAAAATTACGACACCTATGTATATCGTAAAAGCTCAGCAATGGCT
Organism: Eupeodes latifasciatus; assembly: GCA_920104205.1. NCBI lineage: Eukaryota > Metazoa > Arthropoda > Insecta > Diptera > Syrphidae > Eupeodes > Eupeodes latifasciatus. The sequence goes on along the minus strand of OV049924.1, from coordinate 68,813,901 downwards.
GTAGGCACATTTTGATGCATACAAAAAGTTTAGGTGTCCTTTTGGTCCCAAACAGATTAAATATTGAAAATATATGAAATTTGTCTATCTATCGATAGCGATGTTTATAATCTAAGCACATATTTCTACAACAAATTCATACGACCCAAACGTGCCTTTTTTTTACATATATTGGTGTACATTCATAAGTATGTGAATACTTTAGGGTATATGTTCCACATAATTTGGTCTCTTAAAATTCCAGTAGTAATAAATTGCTTTGAAACACTTGAGTCATATTTTCGAAAATATAATGTGAAAAAATGTAAAAATATCTTCGCCTAGGGACTTCCCTAAAGGAAAGTCTGTACCAAGCTTAATTTTTTTTCCTCTGTAAAATTGAATTTCAATCAAATGTAAAATATGTACACATTTATAATGTACTCTAAATATTCTTAATGTAATTCTTTGGAAATTTTCCTTCTGAATTTGTATATACATACATACAATCATCTTAAATATAGGGCACACGCGTATGCTTCCTTTCTTCTTTATTTTAAAATTTCTTCATAACTTTTGTGTTTGAAGAATTTTTCCCACTAGGTGAGTTGATTTTCATTGAGATTGAGGCATAATTTTCCATTAAAAGAAGAGCACTTTTTTCCTTCTTTGAAAATATTATTTGCAGGAATTGGAGTCAAAAACCATTAGAAAAATAGTGCTCCTTGACCTATACCTATACTACCTTCCTAAACTTCCTTTAAGACCCTCACACTTTTATCTTTAAAAAAGGTCTTAATTTTTTTTTTGAAACCTTCCATTTAAAAGTGAACATAACCAATCAATCAATCAATTTAAGGTTATGGTTCCTTTCTATACTACTCTCTTTTCCATAACTGAAAAGATGATGGGAAATATCCTTCTATTAAATTGCCGCAGTCAAAACCAATCTATCTTTGTTTAAGGTCTTCATTTTGTAGGTACCTACCCATCAGACCTACTTGTTGTATATCTCTATGTAGCCCTCTTCTAAATACATCTCTCTTCAACGCCCATAATGTTTGTTAGTAGATATTTTTTATTTCTTATATACGAGTATCTTCAAAAGCATTTCTGTAATTGAATTCCTGAAGAAATTAATAAAAAAAAAGCAAAATAAAAAGGAAAGGACGAAATCCTTAGTATATATCCAAGATTTTTTTTCCCCTTCTTTTTGTTTTGTTTTATGTTTTCTTGTGGTTTCATCATCCAGAAAGTTGTTCTCTCAGCTCAATACTTTCCTCTAAAGGATTCTTATATTCGCCTTCTTTCTTCGTTTTGTCGATATCTCTTTATAACCCTTGTGGTGTGCATTCTCTGACAGTCCCTATTTCCAGCTTGCCCGGCTATATCTTGCTTAATGCCTGCCTAAGCGTTAAACAAAATAAAACAAATTCTAACGAAATAAAAAAGAAATATTTTTAAAGGATTCAACTATTTTTTTGTATAGTTCTTTAGTTTTCATACAAATCGAAGAATTCATCTGTGCTTTTGCCTTTAGCGAGTGATAATGATTTTGCAGTTTAGAGAGAAATGCAAACTAAAATTTAATTATGCCACACAATCAGAGCGCTAGAGATCTGCCTCCGCCGCGCCGCAGCTGTAAGGAAGAGATGATGAGCTTTGCGGCAAGCTAAGCATAAGGATGGGATTCAACATTCAACAGAAATTAAAGGAAATACAAAAAAATACAAACAAACAGAGTTCTAGGATATTTTAATTATTTTTCACTATTTTAAAGTTTTTTATTTTCTATTTTCAATCCCCCAGACTTTTCTTGTTGTACTTTTTTGTTTTGTTTTTGAAAAACTAAGTCTGTCTATCGGCATCGGCATTGGCATTGGCATCGTCGTCGTCCTTATAGTCGTAGTCGTTGTCGTCATCATCGGCATACAATGTGCTGTGCCAGTGCAGCAGCAGCGGTCAGAGTGCGGATAAACTTTTCAAATTGCATTTGCATAAATCGCTGGCGAAGTAAGAAAATTGCTTTGTATGCAACTTAAGGGATGAAAAATCCGGAAGAACGCAGTACGAGACTCGTATTCAAAGCGCGAGCAAAAACTATCATTATCCGTTTAAGTTTAGTATAAATTTGTGGTTTGGAAGTACATATAGAAAATGAGACAAAAAGCTTCAGTTCAGTCCACCATCAAGGAGCAGGACGAGGCGTGCATTTTAATACTCGTATCTCTATAGAAAGAAGCAAGGACTTCGGAACGAAACAACCACACACAAAGAAAAAACTCAGAAAATGGAAAGTTTCGATTGCAAGAAGTGCGATCGAAACCAGATTCAATAATTCAACTCATTGCTGTGGGCATCGGCATCCATAACAAGCTAGTGGAGCACTCTCTGAGCTCTGATAGTGGCGGCTGTTTGCTTCTGATGATGATACCTATAACCTAGAGTACTCCATCTTCGCATCCAACTTGGTCTTTTATTTCCGAATGATTTAAACTTCCTTTGAACGTGTAAAATGTTTTAAGTTTTCTTCAACTTTTCTAGTTTTTGTCTTTATGTTCATCTTCAAGAGATGTGCGGTATTCGTTCTTCGTCCGGTGGTTCGTTGGGCTCCGTTTGGAGCGGAGGACAAAAAAAGATTGAGAAACTTAGAAAGTGGGTGTTCATTTGATGGTGGATGGTAGAGTTTTAATTAAAGCGGTGGTCTTCGAAGGAGATGGATAATGTTTAACCAACTTGTATAGCCCAGGTTCATTGAGAATATCCTTACTTAAGGAGATGGTGGGATATAGATATGGTATGGGTTTGGTAGATTTCAAGTTTTCTTTAACACAAGTTAAGAGTTTTTGAGGATAGAATTTAATTTAATTGCAATCGGAAGACCAAATTTTATCAGGGAGTGATTCCGAAAACAAAAAAGTCATCAACTAATGAAGGCGAAATGCGATTTCCTTTCGAAACCAAAAATATTCATCAATTATGTATAAGAATAGGTTGTTTTTTTATTTTCATAGATTTTGAATATTATAATTTTTGTATTTATTTCGAATGCTTCTAAGTATTAGCCGTTTATAATGCTATTTGTAAGATTTTGGTTAAGCGCCTCCTTTTTGAAGTTTCATGGTAAACTAATTTTTTCATAATAGCAAAGCTCAGCAGGTGGACTAATTTTTATTTGCAAAATTTAGTGCATTTTCTTAATAAAAATTGACCATTGTCACTACGGTAAGACAAATATGCGACGATATTTTTTTTTCTTTAAGGAACGTGAATTTTTGTAAAATAAATCTTTTTTTTTTTAAATGTCACCACTTTCATGAAATGTAACTCAACCTTAATTTTACGAACAAAAATTTGTAACACTAGCAAACATTTTCTCACACTTAGGTTACAATTTTAAAAATTGTTTTTCTTCATTAATATACCGAAAAATGTCACACCGGTTACAATTTTCAAAATTTACAAGATTAAAATACCGATTTCAATGATTAATATACCGATTCTATTCTTAGAAAATTAATTTTAAGATAGATTTATCAAAATCATTTGTGTTGGTTTTCTATCAGTGTCACATAGGTAACAATTTACATATTAATGCTTCAGCTTGCTCTGTAAAAATTCAAATTAAACTTTGTACTTAACAAATGTGTGTGTTACTAAGAAAAGTTGGAGTTGAGTAGAAATTGAGATGTTAAACAACATATACATATACCAAAAAACAGATTTTTTTCAAAATCACAAAAGAACAAATTTTGAAAAATTGAGAGTCTTGAATTTGTGATCAACTGCCTCGAAATGTCACATTTAAGAAAATCTAGAGCATTTTTCAAAAAGTTTCAAACATTTTTCAATCTGAATACTATGTAAAAGGAACATTTATAAGGTAGGTAGAATTTTGTATGAATTTATGTTTACGAATGACAGACAGTTTCACAATTTTTTTTTTTTTTTTTTTAAACTTTGACTCGCCATAATTTTAAAATGTAAGAAATTCTACATTGAAACGATGTTCATCGGAAGCCCAAACTTTTGAATATGTACTTATGTATGTATGTGTTTGTGTATGTTTTTTTTTTTTAAACTGTGTGCATAACGGAACTTCTAGATACAATTTGTATATGACATTTGGACCAAAATATTGGTTAACAGGAATAAGGTCTTAAATCTTTGACCATTAAAATTTGAATCTTGAATAAGTGTCTATACTTATATTATAAATGCGAAAGTAACTCTGTCTGTCTGTCTGTTACTCAATCACGCCTAAACTACTGAACCAATTTGCATGAAATTTGGTATGGAGATATTTTGATACCCGAGAAAGGACATAGGCTACTTTTTACCCCGGGAAAATGACGCATTCCCATGGGAAAATTCAGGTGGACCGATCGCTTTTTCACCTAAACTACTAAACAGATTTAAATGAAATTTGGTAAGGAGATAGTTTGCGACTTATGAAAGGACATGAGTTACATTTGACCTCGGGAAAACAAAGCATTCCCATGGGAAAAATTACTTTCCGGGGAATCTGATCGCTTTCACTCCTAAATTACCAAAGATTTGAATTATATTTGGATAAAATTAGTATTACTTTTTTTTACACTTCAGAATTTTCAGAAAGTAGTTAGCTTACAGCAAGCGTCACACTACGACCAGAGGCTCATCATAAGTGCATGTGTTAGTTGTTAGTAAGAAAATAATACAATTATAGCCTAGCACACGCACAAAATACAAAACATAATAATTATTTTTAATGCAAATAAAAAACTTTATTCCATCTTTTACCCAACGTTTCGTCGCTACTCACGACTTCTTCAGGGGTTTTATTAAGATATGTTGTTTTTTGTTGTTGTATTTTACATTGTTTTTGTTGGATTTGTTTTTTTAAATTTAATTTTTATTTAGTTTGAAGAAGAAAAATTAAAGAAAAATTTTTAAACTATTTAATAAATTAACAATAAAAACAAGAGACTAATAAATTAAAAAGACAAACATAAATTATCACAGTGTAGTTCAGGTACTTATTGAGTAGCGACGAAACGTTGGGTAAAAGATGGAATAAAGTTTTTTATTTGCATTGAAAATCAATTGACCAAAATAGCCTGCATTGCCAAACATAAATCTACAAATATTCATTAAAAAATTGGTCACATAAAACATACATATATAATAATTATTAACATTTAACATGAATTATTACATAACATAAAAAAAAAATAAATACGTTTACGATAGTGGAGCACTGGTTCTAAACAATGATTTTAATCCCACCTTATTTAAATTTAAATCAATCGATGAACAGTTTAAGTTATATAAAATGCTCATTCGACTTAAAGCTTCATTCTTTCCATAGTTAGTTCTATGGAAGTCGATAAGTATAAAGTCAAAAGTACGCAGGTGATGAGTTCCGCCTCGGTAATTTAAATGTATACAAGATAGCAAATTAGGTGCATCAATTTCACCATTAATGAGTTGATGAAAAAAAATTAAATCATTATTAACACGCCTTTGATGGAGAGTTTGCAATTGAAGAAGTTGAATACGATGTTCATAGGGAGGCAGATCATAAGGATCTTCCCACGGAAGACCCTTTAGGGCGAAGCGAATGAAATTATGTTGAATTGATTCAATACGTTTCTTATGAATTTCGTAATAGGGGTTCCATACCTACGAAGCATATTCAAGATGAGGACGAACATGACAATTGTATAAAGAAAGAGTAACATAGGGATCATTGAACTCCTTTGCCCAGCGTTTTATAAAACCAAGCATAGAACTTGCTTTATTAACAATAAAATTAATGTGATGTGTAAATTCTAAGTTGGAACAGAAATGAACACCTAAATCTTTAAATGTGGAGACGCGACCGAGTTTTTGCTTTGATATACAATAATCAAATACACTAGCGATTCGTTTTTTAGTAAAAGTTATCGTCTGGCATTTAAAAATGTTGAGGGTAAGGCTATTTTTGCCACACCAAAATGTAAAACTATCAATGTCAGCTTGTAAAAGAATGCGATCTTGGGTGGACTTTATTATCTTAAAAATTTTCATGTCATCAGCAAAAATAAGAACATCACTTGAGCGTAGACAAGACGATACGTCGTTTATAGACAGGATGAATAGAAAAGGGCCAAGATGGCTTCCCTGGGGAACACCAGATTGAGCAACAAAAGGTTCAGAATGAAAATTTCTAAATTTTACCTCATAGGATCTGTTTTCAAGGTATGATTTGATCCAAGCTAAGAAAAATGGTGGAAAACCAAGAGCTTTAAGTTTAAATAAAATAATTCCGTGGCTAAGTTGGTCAAAGGCTTTGGAAAAGTCAGTTTATATACAGTCAACTTCATAACCTTGTTCTAAAGCGTTTGAACATATGTTTGAGAATGTGAGGAGATTAGTAACGGTTGATCTTTGTTTCACAAAACCATGTTGCTGTTTGCAAATGAGATTCTTACTAAAAAATGCTACAATTTCACATAGAACTTGTTCAAACACTTTAGGAATGCAAGAAAGCTTTGCAATGGGCCTGTAGTTTGTTATATCCGCCTTGTTACCTTTCTTGAAAATTGGTGTAAGAAATGACTTTTTCCATAAACTGGGAAATTTGCTGTTTTTAGAGAAAGTTTGAATAAGAACGTAAGGGGTTCAACTAAAGCATTACTACACTTTTTTAATACTATCGGGGGAATACCATCGGGACCGGCTGAGCAGTCATCATTCAACACGGATAAAAGATCAAGGACCGTACTCTGTAGCACAGGGATGTGACTACAGCTAGTCTGCGAAAAGGAGTGAAGATTGTCAAAATATACTTCATCAACTTCTTGAGGTCTATTAACAAATGATTCACGGAAATTTGTTGCGAAAGCGTTATAGATATCAACAGTTTTATTTAAAGAAAGATTCTTGTAAGTGAAGTTAACTGGAAAACCATCTGATTTTTTCTTTAAGTTTACAATTTTCCAAAATTTTTTAGGATTCTCTTTCAAAGAGGTGTCCATATCAGAAACATAAATAGCATATACAAAATTTGAAAGAGACTTAAATTCGTTAAAAAATTCAACATTAAAAGAGAAATTGATTGGAGACAGAGTTTTGAGATAAGTTTTCCATGCCTTATTTCTTTTGTTACGTAGTAAACGCAATTCTTTCGTGTACCAAGGGTGGCTAAAGTTTGTATTTCTTGATTTCTTTAAAGGTTCATTTTTTTCTAAACATTTATTAAAGATCTTATAGAAATTTGAAACTGCTTCATCAATATTAGAAAATGCTAAATCAGCAATTCCAGAAGTGATTAAATCTTGAGACAACAACTGGAAATTAGCTTTTCTGAACTCAAAATTATGTAAGCAATCAAAGCAATTACAGTAAGGTGATTACTTAAGGGAAAACAACGCATTCCTAACCCTTATGAAATACGTTGTCGAACATGTTAAACATATCATACACGTATATTAACGAAGGCTTCGCGCGCCATGTGTCTCAAGCTCTCAACGTTAGACGCAAACTGTGGCTCCCACCAAGTTCCAAAAATAATAATTTTAAACTTAAACTTTGCTATGCTCAACCTTTCATCGCCAAACACGAGCCATGTATGTACAACAAATAATTCACTGGGTCTGTCTTCTACTTCTGATAATTCTGTTTCGGCTGTGGCGTGGGGCGAGTGGACGGGCGGGGGTCGCAGGTGTAAATGTAATTGTTTCTTTAATACTTAATGATTTACTCCGTTCGTCTTTGATTATTTAATTTACCAGAAGTAGGTAGGTTGTTTTAAGTTAGTTTATTTAGTTCATCTGCGTATTTCTTTTAATATTAATACGTGTTTATTTCTTAGTTTTAAAATAATAAACGGTATACAATACCTACTTAATTTCTATTTATTTTGGTTCCTTTTTGTCTTTAAGTAAAACTAAAATGTTCAGTTTAAAAGAGTGCAATTTCCTCTGAAAGCAAAATTTGCAATTACAATAAATAAAGCGCAGGGGCAAAATTTGGAAAGTTGCAGTTGTAAATTTGGAAAAAAAAACTGTTTTTCCCATGGACAATTATATGTATGTATGTAGCGTGATCACGAGTCTCAAACCCACAAAATCTTTACGTTCTGGCCAAGGAAATAAAAATGTATTGCAGTAACCTATTTTCTTCTGAAAATGTATTAACCTATAACCTAACCTAGCCTAACCTATGACAAACACTTAGTATGGCCTCATCCCATCTCGGCACAATTCAAACATACGTACAAAAAAGTACAGCTCAGGTTTTTTCATACTACTATCCAAAAAAAAAACTATATCTAATGCGGACGAAGTCGCGGGTAAAAGCTAGTAAGGTATGTATATAGAATATATTGAATGAGGATTTACTCTTTCCTTAACTTAGTTTTAAACAAATCAATACAATTCGATTGAGACGTTTACGATTACTTCAGAAAAATAAAATTATTCAGAAATTATTCTAAAGAATTTCAATAATAAATGTGTCGAAAAATTATTATTATTAGCTTATAGCCTGACTCTAGGATTTGTCTGGAACCTAAAGCGAAGGTAAGAATGATTTCGGGCATCAATAATCATTTTTTTAACCAACCTTAAATTAAAGAAATTTACTGAAATATACTATGTCTGTATTGGTGCAAATTTTGAAAATTCCGAAAAATACGGAGGTTTTGAATCGATTAAATAAGAAAAGGGAAAAAGGAATAGAAAAGTAAAAAGAAAAAGAAGAATACAAATAAAATAAGAAGAAAAAGAAGAAGAAGTAATTGTTTTTTAGTTAATTTGCAAAATTTACTGTTTAAAACCATTTAATTTTAAAAAAATTGTTAAGGTACAATTTTGAAACAAATTAAGTGATTTAAAAATTCATGTTTAAGGAAAATTTTTGAATAGATTCAGAATTTTATCTAATTTTGGAAATTAACTAAAAAACAATTACTTCTTCTTCTTCTTGTTCTTCTTGTTCTTCTTATTTTATTTGTATTCTTATTTTTCTCTTTATTTTTCTGTTTCTTTTTCCCTTTTCTTATTTAATCGATTCAAAACCCTCATATTTTTCGGAATTTTCAAAATTTGCACCAAATGTACAGACATAGTATATTTCAGTAAATTTCTTTAATTTTAGGTTGGTTAAAAAAATGATTATTGATGCCCGAAATCATTCTTACCTTCGCTTTAGGTTCCAGACTAATCCTAGAGTCAGGCTATAAGCTAATAACATTTTTCGACACATTTATTATTGAAATTCTTTAGAATAATTTCTGAATAATTTTATTTTTCTGAAGTAATAGTAAACGTCTCAATCGAATTGTATTGATTTGTTTAAAACTTAGTTGAAAAAAAGAGTAAATCCTCATTTAATATATTCTGTAGCTTATTACGTATTCCAAAAGTCCCATTAGTCATTTAGTCAAGAAAAATTTACATAAATAAGCGTGTTATTTAACACCTAACAACAACAACAACAACAACGATGACTCTTTTTAATGGCGATAGGGGTTGAGATCTTCAATTATAGGAAAAATTCATCGATATTATTTTTCCTCCCAATAAAAACAATGTTACCGAAAAGTCGCATGACCTCTTAAAGACACAAAAACAGGTGTTTTTCTTGTCATCAAAAATAAGAAAGAAAAAAAAAACTGCTACCATTATCTGTTTTCAATTCTGTTCCACTTTAAGTGATATACTAATCCACTCAAGGAATTCATATAAAAATAAACTTTATATCTATCTATGGCCACGAAGACCGAGCTATACCTCTTAAAAATGACCTACATTTTATCCAAGAATTACAACATGACACAAGAACCTCTTTATCCTGCACACCATCCTTATTCTTCTCTCCACTATACCCTAAAGTATGTAGGTAGGTACAATCACAGGTCGTCTTTATCGTCATTGTCATTGTGTCGGCGGTGGCGTCGTACTCGTTGTCCTAACCGCAACCTGATCAACAGTAAAAACTTGAACTGAATTTTTTAACGTTGAGTTGGTCCTTCCTTCTCTCACTCACCCACTTAAGAAAAGAATACATTTTGGTTTCGATAATGGAATACAAAAAAAATCTTCCTGTCAGCCTTAGTGGTTTTCTTTTGAAGGCTTGCCATCATAGAGAACGGTTGGTTGGCCCTGATGGCAAAAGTACATACATATAAATACCAATACCTACCAAGGTATATACGTCAACTTCAAACCAAAAATCCATTCTTTCGTCCAAAAATGTTATTTCTGTGGTGTTCTGGGGCTGTGCTCTCAAAAGCTGCTTTAAAAATACTTGAAATTTTCAATTGGTTTTCCGTTTTTGAGTAGAGAAAAGTTATTGGTCCTTTATGCATTGTTCTCAGGGAATTTTTGTGGTGCGGTGTTGTGTTATGGGGGTGTGGGTGTGGGTGTAGATGTGGAAGACAACAGGAGGGAGTTTATTTTTCTCTTGCCTATGATTCCTTGTCAGTGTGAAGAAGGACTCAATTGCCAAAACACTATATTATATACGAGTAGACACAGCCGAAGCAGATATTATATTCCTACAGTTCCTATACTATAAAATACTTTTGGGCCTTTTGGATTGTTTTCTCAATTTTTGTTTTTGTTGTTTTTTTGTGTATTTATTTTCATTTTCATTTTTATTTTTATTTTTATTTCTGCACATTATTATTATTATTGTGTCGATTCACTTTGGTTTTTTGAATTTTCCGTTAAAATGGTTTTAAGTTGTTGAATGTTCTGAAGTGAAGATATTTTCTCTTGCTTTTGTTGTATTTTTTTTGTTGTTTTGTGTTTTTGAAGAGTCAATACTTGAAATATGGAAATTTATTCGAGATTCCTTGAAATGTAATAATCTTTTGTGTTGTATTTGCATGGATTCTTTTTTGTGTTTTGTAAATTGATGGTGTATAAATTTATTGTGATGAGTGGAAAAGTTGATGTAGATGATGGTAATGTAATGATAGTGGAACTTTGATTATAGTACTTAGGTTTCTTTATTTGATCATAGTTTTGCCAATTGTGTTTGTTTAGAATTTGAATTTTAGATTTTAAGTAGTGTAAGAGCTTTTTGATTGAGAGAAATTATTTAAAACTAGCAAACCCGGCGAACTCCGTTTCGCCACCAGATGGCTTCGTTTTTTGTAACATTTCGTTTAGGGATTAAAAGATGAAGACAAATTATTTGTTTTTGTTTTATATTTGAAAAGGAAACATTTTATTCCATTTCACAACAAAAATGAATTCATTTCGATTACGAAAATGAAGTGTAATTTAGTTGAAATTCTCTAAGTCAAAAATGAAATTGAATCCAAAGTAAATACTGAATCGAAGCGTTATACATGTCCGCAAATTATCCGTTTCATTGAAGTCCTCTTTGGTAAACCACATTTTTTGTTTTTTGGTCTGACGTTAACACAAACAAAGTGGATGGTTTCCCAACTCGTGAATACGCAACGTAACATGTGAATAACAATGATTTTCTAAATTTATCCCGCAAACACTAACCGATTGGCCTTGCGACTTGTTAATTGTCATTGGGAATGCAAGGCGAACCGGAAATTGCAATCGTTTAAAGTCAAACGGAAGATCAGTCGGAATCATTGGTATTCGAGGAATACATACATTTTTACCTGCGTACTTTCCGTTAATAATGGTTGCCTCAATCAAATTCGGCATAAGTCTTTTCACCGCAAGCCGAGTACCTACCGTTGCAAAGTCGCTGTGGATTCAAATTACGGAATATCATAATAACTGAACCAACTTTGAGTTGCAAGTTATGTGGTGGAAATCCTGGTAACTCCAGAGAGTTCAAAAACTCCGTTGGATGTTGTTACTTCGTCGAATAGGTATCCTTCAGTGTGAAGTTAAGTGATTCAAGCGATTTCTTATGTGCCATTGTGCACTCATTCCTAACAATGAGCTTGCATTGCATCAACAATTTTCCCATTGCACTGGATCGGGAAATATTGCATGTTGGAGTATCAATTGTGTTTAAATTGAGTGGCAACTTAAGCGCAGAATGTGCAGTACGACGGCCATCTAGAAGAGTTGCCGCAATTCCAAATGATGCTAATGCCAAAGCTATGTCACATCTTGATCGAATAGTGGCCAAAATCAATGAAATGACAAATGTTTTTGCTGTTCCTCCAGGTGCGTCCAGGAAGAATAGACTACTAGTATTATTGTCCACCGCTTGCATTAATGTTTCGTATATTTTTTTTCGCTGTTCATTCAGCAACGGCACATTATTTCGAACGATTTCCTGCAATGTATCAACATTGTATTGCAGCTCTCGATTTAATTCTTGGTTCAATGCATCGTGCATCGATCAATTTGGCGCAATCATTTCTACTTCAATCAGTAGTTTGTTTGCAATAGTCAAGCATTGATCCTCAATCAGAATCATTCCTTCATTGTAGATTTCATCGGTTATTTGCATGTCGGGATTATTCGTTCGAATGCGCAACCGATGTAAGATATCTTTACATATGTCGTATTTGTATTTGTTCCATAACTGAATTGGTTGTGAAGGGAAACATGTGGTGATGATAACTGTGAACAGCGTTCATATTTGGTACGCATTTGATGAAACAACTGAATCCGCAAGTGTAAAATCGTAATGAGAATCGTTCTCCAGCAAACCCAATAGTTGACATGCTTCTCGATTTGTTTGGCATTGGTTGCCATTCACAGTTTTCAAATGCGCAAATGATTTTGGTCCTCGTACATTTACCAACAGCACTCGCAAATAAAAACATTCATCATTTCTAGGATGAACAGTGTACATGCGACCTAGCGCATCAGTGGAAACCACCTGTGGCCAATCTGGAACTGGGGTTCCTTGTTTGCGACGTTACAATTTCTTTGTTGATTGATTTCAAGTGTAATACTTGGGTATTTCAACGTACATCAGCATCGCTGCGAATGGATCTGCTTCACACATTGTAAAGAAGCTTGTCAATGTTTTCGATGGTGGTCTCTCAGCTCGTTGTGCAGCATTAGCCTTAGTGAAGTAAGCCCTTTGTCCATTTTCCAAATGCACTGCTAAATGTACAACTGTGTGATATCTTTGATGAATGTAAATTGACAATAATTGCCACAGTGCTTCATTAGTACTGACGTATCTGCCCATTTGGAAGTTGCTGATTTCGTTATTCGCATTTTCCGACGCAATACCAAACACTGACTGATTTGGCCGAATGACAACTCTCAACGTTCGCATGTGTTTTGGAAATTCGTGATAGCAGCGGGCAATATGGTACAATGAATTCATTTCCGATCTCAATCTCTTGAGTTTGAACTTTAACTTTGATAGTTCGACCATTATCTTTCTTTGAACGCCGACGATAAACTGGATATCCATCGTTCCCTGGACTGTTTCAGTAACTAACGGTCGTGGATATCGTTTTGTGCACTTTCCATCAGTCATGGAAGACGATAATGGATTTAAGGCACCACAGGGTCCATGCACCATCTGTGTCGTCACAATGTCGTGTAGATGGGGATCAGGAATTTCAGTTGATATGATCTCATTCACTTCATTTGAATGTAATTTGTTCAGAAACCAAATTAGGATATGAGCATGCGGTAGTCCACGCTTCTGCCATTCCACCGAGTACATATAACAACGTGTGTCACCAAAAACTCGATACTAAGTAAGCACATCTATCATAACCTTGAGTTTTTGCTGAAATACTCTGGCGATTATGTCATGGCGATCTAGCGATTTTTGGCCCGGGTCCAACCCACGTGAAATTTCCGTAAGCTTTGGTTTAGAATATAGTGCCCCTGAAACGTCAAAAAATTTAAAAATTTTCAATTCCACAAATCGGAACTTTTATAATAGCTTTTAATGGGAAGCTAAACGGAGTTCGCCGCTTTTTTGTTGAAAAGTTCTCCGAATTTTGTCTGCTATAAACCTCACGGAGCTCGACGAATGCAAAACCGTGGAAATTGGTTCATGCGTTCTGAAGTTATAGCGTCAGGAAGGAAAACCCGACTTATTTTTATATAGTAGATATAATAGACATGTACTATAAATTTATTGTTAAAATCTTAAATTAATAATGGTTTTCTTTTGTTTCAGTGGATTAGCTGGTAACTCCCTGCAGAACTAACCGTAAGTATTAAACATTTTCGACACAAATTATACTTTGTTTTAAAAGAGACGAAATCGGATCCTTTATGGAATTTAAAATGTTGTTATAAATTGTTAAAATTATTTAATAAAGTAATTAAGAGGCCATATTATTCAACCTGTCTGTTCTCTTCAATTAACGTGGTCTAGAGTGCAGTGTACAGCAGAATCCAATCCCGTCAATTTGACGTCACTCACAAGCAAGGGCGGATCCAGACTTTGAATCAGGGGGGTCACACACTTAGATGAGTTTTTACTCACCGCTTAAAAATGTTCTTTAATGTTTTGTAAAGAAGGCTAACAAAATTTAAATAACATAATGTGTATCTTAACCTTACATTTATAGATTTCAATTGCTAAAGTCGCAACTTTAGTTATCAAATTATTTTAGAACACTGTTGTCCACTAAGATATAATGTAACTATTTAATTTGGATGACTCCCTACATATGAAAGCATTCCAAAATTCCAATAGTTTTCTAAATATGCCATATTTAAGAGCTAAAACACAATAGTTTAGAGGGTTTTTGGTGCATTTCACGCAGAAATGTAAGAAATTGTTTTGAAACGTAACTTTTTTCGAAAAATTAAATATACTTTTCTTGTTTCCATTTCTATTAATGCGAAGAATGCTACAAAAATTCAAGAGAGACGATCTGATATAAAAAACTGTCGGGCTTTTTTTGACGTACATACATAGTTTTTTCGGACTCAATTTTTGGGATTCTATTATTGCTATCGCTATATCAGTCTGCTTACTCGTATTTTGACCTTAAAGGAGTCAACAAAACTTAAAAATTGTATAGAGAAAAATTCTTGGTTCTTGAATTTGAGGATATACATATGTACATAGGTGCATTTAAATACATAATTTCTCTAAAAAATTAAATTAAAACAAATTAAAACAAATAAGTTAGGAAGAAACTTTTGTGTGGCACTCACAAATTACACGTTTTAGAATCTTTTTTCAGTTGAAATCTCAAGAGATTCAAAGCTTTTATATCAATAAATATGAAATGTTTATTATATTTTTCAATCAGCCATTAGTTTTACAAAAGTGTAACTTTTGCTGTTTTTGGAATATTTATATTATTGAAATTCGTGTTTTAATCTCAGTTCTAGAGCATCCAAAGCAAATTCACTTCAAAAGTAGATTTATTTAATTTTTAAGATCTTTTAAGATCTTTTGTATTCAACAGAAAATCAATTTTGAAAGAAATAAAATGCACGACTGGGTCGCTAGAACTTGCTAATATCTTCCAAAAAGTCTGTTTAAAAATATTTACTATATTTTAAGATTTAAAATGGAACTTATTTTTTTTCGAAAATCATTTTAAATTTTGTCCTACAAATACTTTTCGGCAAGCACTTAATAAAGTGCTTATATATAGATATACATTTTACATTTAAATTTTGTCATCGAGTTTTGTAAACAAAATTAATATTTTTTAAAAATCAAAAAAAAAAAAATGACATTTTTGATCATCAAAAATCATCATCAATTTGATCATTTGATCATCGACATAGAGCTGGCACAGAAAAAGAAGATTATTGAAATCGGTCCATTAGCTCTTGAGAAACTTTAAAAAAAAATTAAGGTTTTGTGAGGGGTACCCTTCTGGAGCAATACCAAAATATGTTTTTCTTGTAAAAAGAAGCCAAATTAAGAAAACAAAATTTAGAGAAAGTTTTAAAAAAACAAGTATTTTTAAATTGACGACTTCTTACTCAAGGCTTCTTCTTAATAACCTGACTATTTGCTCTTTAGTTTAGAAACAAATTTTATGAAAATAATTTAAAGTATGACTAAAGTTTTTTTCAAATTCTAAATTGAATGAAAACAAAAATTTGAGTTGTTTTTGACAGCAAACCGCTTTTTGATAAAAGTCGTTAAATTACTAACAAATCTCTAGATGAAATCTTTACTTATAGGTAAAACTTAACTGTATAAGCTTTATGGGTCATATGACCCCCCACTGCATCGTCCATTGATCAAAAGTTGGTGAATTTGTGCTGTGTTTTTGGAAAAGGGCTGAATATCTGATTGATATTATGTTCTTGGTCTAGTCTTCAGTTAAAAGTAGTACTTTTAGCAACAAAGTTTAAGGAAGTAAAATACAAATTTTGTTTTCATATACAAAAAATTAATTATTCAGAATATAATGGGGGTCATGTCCATTAACGCAATATGAATAGTTTTGAATAAAAGGGAATTCCTTCGAAAACAAAAAAAAAAACAAATTATCTCCCAATAAGGGTCATCATTTAAAGCCTTTTAAGGCAGTTGCTAACTTAATTCAACTTTGAATATTTGTTGAATTTTTCTATAGAGAAATATTTAAGAGGTAGGGAAAACTGTTAAGCTTCGAGAAACGAGAAACCACCTCCCAAAAAGGGTATATTTACGAAAGTTGATTAAAATTGTTAACTTATACATGAGAACCAAGACCCAATAGAAACCATACAGATATTCAAGGCTAAAATGTGTTTTTATAATACAAAATTCATTTACTGTTCATAGCTCAGAAAAAGGTAATGTTTCATAAAGAAAAACGGTAACTTTCTAAGGGGTGAATAAGCAACAAAACAAAGCTTAAAAGCGCTTTAACTATAAAAAACTATAGGGTGGAAATGTAAAGTAATCTTTATTTCATACATAATTAGATCAATAAGCATTTCAAACAAACAAAACTACAAATTTTATGACTTCTCACATCTATTTTTATGATAGGAAGCTATAAATTAAAGACTCTTTATTACAGTCAGGCTATTTTATTTTCACGTCTAGAGACTTTTTATAAATTTAAGTATTAATATTTTGCGTTTGAGATTAGACCTGCATACCATTAACGTCTATTTTCTTAATAATTTATCTGGATTGAAAACAAATTATTAAAACTACCATCTGCTACTTTCATAATTTTCAAGATCTAAAGTCATAAAAATAATCCGTTTAAACAACAAAAGCTCAGTTTTTACTTTTAGCTTAAATATTCCTTCAAACTTTTTAACACTTAATCAAAAAGTTAAAAACAAAATAATTTTAGGGCTAAATATTCAAATCGCATTCATTTATTTTTCCACTCCATCAAAAATAATGATCTTTCTAATTGAAGCAATTATAATTAAAAAGCAATATTTTATTGGTTGGAACAACGGTTTATTTTCAAGGGCGGCTTCTCTGTTAATTCTTTGCAACAACATCTTTGTCCTTGTTCCATAGTTTAAGTTTGAATTCTTCGTCTATTTTTAAATCCTGAACAAATACCTTCCTATATACAGATACACTTATATATAAGACCTAACCCAAAAATGAAATCAACAAATCCCATTATGGCACCTCTATTCACAATCACCAGAGGGAAACTCTTTGAATTATATTTTGTGTGCTTATTTTACTGCTTAAGAAGGCTCAGAAGCACACTGACATAACATTCAAAACAAAAGTTTCCTTTTTCAAAACAAAAAAGGACTCGTGATGAAGAGAAGGAGTACAGCGAGGGGATTCCTATAGGCGGGATGGGGTTTTAACGAAAATTCCTTATAACACTTTGTGCAAAGACTCTCTTTTCACTCAACCAGCGAACCAACCATCCATCGCAACCAACCACCCACCACCCTAAGTCAATGTGGCGCAAAAACAGAAGGACAACACATTATACGTTCACAGTATTTTAATTTCATTTTAGCCATTCCCTCTAACCTCTATCGGTGTGGCTTTCATAACTCGTCACAGCTGTTGATATTCCCTTGCAAAAATTCATATACATATGTCTGTATGTACATTGTATAATGTATAGTATATGATCCTGGGTGTCTAGAGAGATATGCATGTTCACCAAAAATCATCAAATAATACGTAGATTATCATGTTGAGTACATATATTTCACAGGAAGGCAAAAACGAAATGAAAAACATTTTGGGGACCACAGGGCGTATACGTATCATTTTGTATCTTTTTTGCTGATTTGGGAAACTACATTAATTCCCCAGCAACATAATATACATATGTATATGAACGTATGTATGTATAAGTACTCGTACACATAACATATTTGCTACTCGTAAATAAAAAAAAAAATAAAAATATAAAATAAATAAATGAAAGAAGAGAAAAGTACGCGCGAGGGATGCTCCACAGTCTATACTGAGTTCTGTTCAGTTTGAAATTGGTTTTCCTGGCTCTGAATCGCTGTTGGAGGAGGAAAAAGGAGTCGAGGGAGAGACAGTGAAGAGTGAACAAAAAATGAAGGAAAACATCATAATCATAAAACATTATTTCACCCCCGATAAAAACGATTTGAATCATTAGATATACCTTGTTGGAGCGAGAGATCGTAGATGAATTGAGTTATTGCCGAAAGATGAAATTTCATTACCGTTCTATAGAATATTCGAGCGAGCTTTGCACGAAGTGAAGTACTCGTACCTACATACATATATAATACTTAGTGTTGTTTTTGTTGGTATTTTCTTGTGTCTGATATATATGTATGTATAGAGGGAAGAGATATGGAATCTACCTTTAATTTGTGGTTCATTTATCTAGACTTATGACACTTGGTGAGGGTTGAAGTGGTGAAATTAAATTTTCTTTTTGCCCTCTCTTTGCATCATTCTATTAACAAAAACACATTTGTGCTACCTATAAAGATAATTTAATGTCGATTGAACTATACCATCTTTGGGTTTTACGACTTAAAGTTGAAGTCATTTTAAGGCGTAAAGGAGAGCTTTAAATTTCGAGTGTGAGTGAAATTGTTTAAGTTAGTTCAAAAAAAAAAATAAAAATTAAGCAGTTTTTAAAGAACATCAAGATCTTTTCTATTCTTAAATTTAAAAAAAGAGGATGTGATGCGACAAACAATGATAACTTCTCATTGTGTCTGTCGACTTGTCTTGCTTGAAAGGTTTGTAGGTTTTCGTGTTTTGTTAAAAAAAGTTGTCAGTTGAATTATTCTAAAAGATTTAAATATTAACAACAATATTTTGCATTAGATGAAATATATTGATTTCCAAATCTATTTTTGTGAACGGGATTTTTAGTCGAAAACCAATTTTTACCAATTTTAGTAACATTTCTAAAAAGTTTTTATTTTTTTTATAAACAAATATCGGGTGATTTTTTAAGAGCTTGAGAACTTTTTAAAAAAATAACGCATAAAATTTGCAAAATCTCATCGATCCTTTATTTGAAACGTTAGATTGGTCCATGACATTTACTTTTTGAAGATAATTTCATTTAAATGTTGACCGCGGCTGCGTCTTAGGTGGTCCATTCGGAAAGTCCAATGGGTAACTTTTTCGAGCATTTCGGCCGGAATAGCCCGAATTTCTTCGGAAATGTTGTCTTCCAAAGCTGGAATAGTTGCTGGCTTATTTGTGTAGACTTTAGACTTGACGTAGCCCCACAAAAAATAGTCTAAAGGCGTCAAATCGCATGATCTTGGTGGCCAACTTACCGGTCCATTCCTTGAGATGAATTGTTCTCCGAAGTTTTCCCTCAAAATGGCCATAGAATCGCGAGCTGTGTGGCATGTAGCGCCATCTTGTTGAAACCACATGTCAACCAAGTTCAGTTCTTCCATTTTTGGCAACAAAAAGTTTGTTAGCATTGAACGATAGCGATCGCCATTCACCGTAACGTTGCGTCCAACAGCATCTTTGAAAAAATACGGTCCAATGATTCCACCAGCGTACAAACCACACCAAACAGTGCATTTTCCGGGATGCATGGGCAGTTCTTGAACGGCTTCTGGTTGCTCTTCACTCCAAATGCGGCAATTTTGCTTATTTACGTAGCCATTCAACCAAAAATGAGCATCATCGCTGAACAAAATTTGTCGATAAAAAAGCGGATTTTCTGCCAACTTTTCTAGGGCCCATTCACTGAAAATTCGACGTTGTGGCAGATCGTTCGGCTTCAGTTCTTGCACGAGCTGTATTTAATACGGTTTTACACCAAGATCTTTGCGTAAAATCTTCCATGTGGTCGAATAACACAAACCCAATTGCTGCGAACGGCGACGAATCAACATTTCACGGTCTTCAGCAACACTCTCAGAAACAGACGCAATATTCTCTTCTGTACGCACTGTACGCATTCGTGTGGTTGGTTTAATGTCCAATAAAGTAAACTGAGTGCGAAACTTGGTCACAATCGCATTAATTGTTTGCTCACTTGGTCGATTATGTAGACCATAAATCGGACGTAAAGCGCGAAACACATTTCGAACCGATTTTGGTAATAAAATTCAATGATTTGCAAGCGTTGCTCGTTAGTAAGTCTATTCATGATGAAATGTCAAAGCATACTGAGCATCTTTCTCTTTGACACCATGTCTGAAATCCCGCGTGATCTGTCAAATACTAATGCATGAAAATCCTAACCTCAAAAAAATCACCCATTACAAATTGGATGAATGAAACTAATTTGAAGTCAATATCTTCTATTGTTAACTAGATATCGAGAACCGAACATCAATTTTTACCAAATGTGCGTACTATTTTTTGTAGATTTTATTTTTTTTATGAAAAAACTGACTGTTGGATTTTTATACAAAATTTAATAAAAATTACGGAAGCCGTAAAAAGAACACTTCACCTTCACCGCCAGATTCCACGATGCTCCGAATTTCTTGGTCACACAAGTTTTGCATAATCGGTGTGTCAGAAACCTTTCCTTGCCAATTTCTCAAATCGATATACGTTGATGCATTGAAATTTATAGGAGGCATTTCAAACAGGCTTGGTGTTGAAGACCGAGGCATACTGCGAGCTTTTAATATACACCGAGCTGCCAGTTCCCTAATATGTTTATTGTTATCTGTTACCATGCCAAGAAGAATGTTTTTTGGATGCGCGAAATGACCATTCCGCTGAATGACAGAATCGATTACTATCTTAAGTTCTTCTGGAAGATATCTTGATGCCATAATCATGTTAAAAAGGTGTTGTGTACCATCCTTGCACGATGGTTTATTTTTGATGGAAAACCAACATGGCACGTAAACCTTAACAACAAATGTGGCGAAAGTGATCAAGTTTTCCGAAGGTTTCTCTGTTGTTACATATAAACGCATTATGCGGTTGGCACGGGTGAGCCAACGCGCATGTGACATTTTTCCTGGAGATTTATTTGACAGATCTTGTGGGAACTCACCTGATAAAACCGCTGCCACAATCTTGTGCAAGTACTGTTGATCTATACCTAAATCTTTAGCCATTTCTGGCAGAACATTCCCTTTAATACGTTGAAATTTTTGAACAGGTAATTGTTCACAGGTTTCTAGTGCTTTTCCCAAAGGTCCAGAGTAAGAGTTAGGTCCCGAAGTACATCCATCAACATGTTGAAATAAGTGTCTTAATGGTAGTTCATTCATGTGCAATAAACATATTATCCATTGAAGTGGTTTTTGAAGTTCTGTCTCAAGTAGTCTGATAATACCGCCGCACTTTCCTGTATTCGCATTTGTACCATCACAACCGATAGCCATAAGATGATGTTGAGGAATCTCTTCATCTGATAGGAAACTTCTTATTGCAATTTCTACTTCTTTGGCCGAACCAGTCTTTGGAACTACGTATCCCATGTATATGGATCCTGGCTCTTGCAGCAAAGAGATGTGCTCTTCATAAATAGTACTTTTGTAGATTTTCCCATTGTTTTTATTCAATTTTATGGTTCTATCTTTTCTAGCATCAAAATATAATGCAAATAATTCTGCAGTTGTGTTTTTGTTCATTAACTTTTCTCTGGCTTAAGTTTTCTCTCTTCTTATTTTATGTCTGTCGATGACCCCGACTTCAGACCCAATATCATACAAAACAGACGACGCTATTGCTGCTGCTGCTCTATCTGATACTCCATACCTATCACATGTCTTTGATAATGTAGGAAAATCAACGCTTGAAGAAATTATTCTTTTTTTCTCAGGAATATGTCTTTCCTTGGTCTGAATGAAGCTATCGGTACTTTCAGAATTTTCAGACGCTGACGATGAGGTTGTAGAAGAAGTACTAATCTCCAAAACAGCAGGCGTAGAAGTACTACTTTAACCAGTAGTAGTTTGGTATTTCTCTTGAGTCTGTTTTCTTTCCAAACTCTTTCGCAGCCTGTTAGTGACAATAACATCAATTCCACCGACTGCCATACTTCGAACACTTCTTTTATCAATTAAAAATGTTTGTTCTTGTTTCGGAACCTTTTTTCTTTGGGGCAGGTGCAGTGATTGAATACTTTGCATTTGCATGCCGTAATATCAAAAAGAAACTTACCGCTTTCCTGGAATTGTTTTAATTTTTCTGGGGAAAGTCTCTTGACAGATTTTAGTAAATTTTTGTATTTTAAATGATATGCTTTCAACATCTGTATGATTCTGGTTCTTGTTACAGTCGGAATAGATGCAGATCGCCATATGTTTTCTATTTTGGATGTTACTGTAGCTGCTACTTCTGGAAATGTGGGCTCTTTTGCAGTTTCCAATTCGAACTTTAATTGATGTCTCGTCCATTCATAGCACTTTATTGCAGAACGTTTTCTTTTATATCACAAGTATTACCACAAATAAATAATAAATAAATAAATTAGGTGGCGCAACAGTCCATGAAGAACTAGGGCCTAGTGACTTACAACTCTAAACCATTCCTGTGTGCGAGTAATGCTGTCAGAGATGGAAGGGACCTACAGTTTTAAGCCGAATCCGAACGGCTAATTTGAGAAAGCACTTTTCATACACCGGCGGGAATTGAACCCAAGACCCCTTGCATGACAGTCCAACGCACTAACCATCACGCTACGGGTACTACCATCACCAAAAATAAGGCATTTAAATACACTTCGAGTTCTTTGCATGATTCTTTCTTTTTTTGTGAAGAGTTTAGTTTAATACTTATAAAAGACAATTAAATGACTGATGCACACAGAAAATAACAGCGAAGTGATATGAAACAAAAAGCATGGCTAACTTGATTTTCAAAAGAAAGGTTTTTAAATTTAAAAGGGTAAAACAAGGATCTTAATAAAAGTTTCAGTGTGATTGCGGAGGCAGTTATCGTTACCCAAATCAAATAATATGTTAGATTCATATATTTAAGCCCATAAGGCAACTTTTTTTTTACTATTAGATACCAATAAACAAAAAAAAAATTTTGCTCCACCCTATAAACATATCCATTATGGTTTGTATTCCCTTTAAGGAAGCGCAGTTGAAAATTAGCCTTGAATTAAAGTGTTTAACATGATCCTTGGGTAGACACATTTTAACTTGATTTACCACATTTTACCTTTAACCTGGGGTTAACATTTTGTCTTGATCCACTTCACTTCCAATATCAAATCTGATGCACAGACATAGAGTATAGGTATGAACCGTAGAATTTGAACTCGTCTATATCGATTTGTTCCTGTGAATATTTTCTCTTGGTTGACTAAACCAACAAGCTTTTATTTCCTTCGATAAACGTTTTCCTATTCAAATAGAACACTAGAAGATAGAAAAAGCAGTCTCGATATGACTCGGCTATGCAAGAGACCATAACATTAGGAACGAGTGTATAGGTAGCTCTATCCCTCCATATACAGATAGAGCTTATAACTTATAGCTTCAATCACTTGGTTGTTATATCGGTAGGTATAGGTTATATCTAGGCTATAGGCATTACCTTGTATTGGTTTAGTAAGAACTGGAGAATGGGGCGGGTTGGAGCACTTTACAATCACAACACACAGTGACTAAAAATATATATTATAAAACACACAACACTCTTAGAACTTGCAGAAGCGTCTTTAACGAGCTTTTAATTTGCAATCTGTCAATGAAGGGGATGTTCTATATGTTGTTTGTATCGGGATGGGGTTAAGTTTAATTGGTATTCTAATTCCTGTCTGGAAATTAATTTCATTTTAATTACTCTGGAATACTTTAGAGAGAGAGAGAGGTGGAACTTTTTTTGTCTATGTTTTCTTCTGATGGTTAAATATAATCATTTAATAAACTACCTGCATAATCTTATGCATGGATCTACTAACAGAAACAAGAGGGTTTGTTTATTGAATTTCAATGATGACGATAAGGAGGCATATGGCTTTTGTGAAAATGCTTTGTAATTAAAAAGAATCAATTTTGAATTAAATAAGGGGGTTTGGAGTGGGTGTGGTTTGTTATATATGTACGTGTGTGTACTGTATATAAATAAGGGTAAAGGAAGTGTTTATTATATTTAATTTAAAAAGGATTCAATTTAAGGTATAATTATAAGCAATTTTACCAATTTATTTTTGGTGGTATGGTGTGATGACTTTTGTTCTTTTATTAATTCTTAGTAATACTCATTATAAGGCCTTAATTCCGAGATTTGGTTCAAGTTCTATCGCTATAAGCACGAATTTCAATTTGTAAATATTACGTATTATTTCTCTAATTGAATTCATATTTAAAGAAAATATGTTAATCATTTCCCAAAATTACCATAATCGCAATCAGTTTAACAACAGAGGATTCGTTTAAAAATTCCTAGAACCCGAAACAAGTACACAAAGAACATTAACCTCATTTAAAATAATGATCCTCTTAAACCATCATCATTAACCATAAAGTCATTTAATTAAATAAATTCTCTTTCAATCGCGTGAGTTAATTTAAAAACACAATCATGAACATTTATAATATACTTAACTTTTGGTGAGATTATCTCACTTATTAATATTAAAAACGTAAATTACAAAAAAATTATAAAAACACATTCGCGGTGTTTAATTTACTACTTATCAAAAATTATTTTTTCTTGTTTTTTAATTGTATATTGTTCCCTGCTGATGACGACAAGTTTCTATAGTAAGTTTATTCCATCGTACACATTCAAAGTTAAATCACTTTTAAATGTTATTTTTAGGAAAATAAATTATTATGATTGCAATGATATCGCTGATGCCAAATAAAAATTAAGTTGGAAAGACTACTTTTTCCAACTAAAAATATAGTCGACACTGCTTAACTGAATAAAGACTATGACACTATTTGCGTATGAGTTCTTGAAAAAAATAAACTTACAAATTAAGTAAAATTTAACAATGCAAAAATAAAGATGGCGCCTGATATTTATAACTGTTAGTAAGGATATAACAAGCTTATATAAGAAATCTTTAATACATTATTAGAATCAAGCTTATTCAAGGAAGCTTTAGAAAAACTTAGAATTTTAAATCATTATAAATTCGGTATCAAGTTTTTTCTTTTAAAGAAGGAAGCTTTATAGAAGTTTAAATTCTACAAACATAAGTAAGGTAATGTCAAGGATTTTTAGAGAACACCTAGATGCCACACTCAATGCCAAACAAGCAGGATTCCGCGCTGGATCCTCCTGTATTGATCACATCAACAACGTGCGGATCATTATTGAGCAGTGCATTGAATACTGAGCACCATCGACTTCGAGAAGGCCTTTCATAGCGTCAACAGGGAGTACATCTGGTAAGCTTTCTGGAGGAGAGGCATCCCGGAAAAACCAATTACTATTATTAAAGCAACATAGGATAGACCCACGTATCACGTTCTCCACTATGGTAGGTTGTCAGATGATTTTGAAATCCGAAGCGGAGTCAGACAGGGCTGTATTCTCTCACCAATATTGTTTTTGCTGGTGTTAAACGATGTACTGCATCGAGCTTTGTCAGGTAGCGGAGGGATCCAAAGGACTTTGGCATCCTATTTAAAGCATTTGGATTACGCGGACGGATGTTTGCTTACTCTCTCAAAAAATCATGGGTCTCTATCAAATGACAACAAGTATGAAGAGAGTAACAGAAATCGTGGGGCTGAAAATTATTTATGGCAAACAAAAATTATCACTCTCGGAACCCACACATTTTCTCAAATAAAAATTTCCTCACAACCGATGGAAAAAATGAAGAGTTTTCAATAACTTGGAAGTATCGTTTCAATCGAAGGCGGAACCGAATAAGATGTCATCTGCCGCATCGGCAAAGCAAAGCGGTGTTCGGTATGCTGTCGAAAATTTGGAGGAATAACTCTATCAGCTTAAGAACAAAGCTACGACTGTTTCGCCCAAATGTAGAATATGTGCTTCTTTATGGGTGCAGCACCTGAAAGGTTACTTCAGCCATTAAAAGGAAGGTGCAAACCTTTGTGAATAGATGTCTTCGCAACATCCTGAGGATTTTCTGGCCAAACCGAAAATCCAATGAGGTCCTTTATAGAAAGATAGGTCAGCAACCTATAGACTCTATTATACGAAAGCGTAAGTGGCAATGGATTAGACATTCGCTTCGCAAAAGTAACGACTGCATTGCAGGCCAAGCAATGCAGTGGAATCCGCTTACATAGAAAGGAATAAGAGCTGGACGACCGAGAAGCACATGGTGTAGGACAGTCGAGGAGGAATCAGCGTTACTAAGCAAGAGTTGGAGGGAGCTGAAACGGACTTAACAGATCTGAAGACCTAAGTTACTAAGTAAGTAAGGCTTTTAAGGATTATATTAAGAATTAAAAGATTTTCATACGATTTAAAAAAAAAAGTTTTCCAGAAGTCAATTATCAAGTAGCTAAATTATTAGCTAATTGATTTCGAAAAATGGTTTTTAATTTTTATAAGCAACTTAAAAGCGTTTATATTTTGACATTTGACAAGAAAAATATGGATCCATGCAATAAAGTGTTATTCAAATGCACATTGAAAATTTTGCAGTCGCACCTATCGCTTAACTAAAGCCCTTTTAGATTCTCGCGAAACACGCATATCACCCGTCCAGCAATAGTAAAATTGGTGAAAAAATCTAAGCTGTTAAGACAATTTACACTAAGAATCGAAATCATGTGATCTTCTCAAGGTCATATAATACAAATATTTCTGATGTTGATGTGAAAAAAAATTAAGTCTGTCGATTCGTCTTCGATAAGGCATTCCACAAACTACATTTTACAGTCTTTTGCTTCGAGACTTAGGTCTTAAGGCATTTTAATACAAAACTGAATCCAGTCCCTGCAATTTTTAAAAATGATGTGTTAATAACCAGAATTGTCGCTTTCAGGACTTGAAATATTTAGTATTTGGTGCGATTTTTTAATATTTTTGATAACAAATGAGATTTTTATAATAAGCACAATATGCCCGTCAAATGCAAAACTTACTTAACAATTTAAACCTTAGAACTAAAACACTTTGTCAATAAATTTATAACAGGTCTTTAAATTATTTTTTTCAAATAAATACATTTTTGGACCATTTTTCAACTAACTAACTTATTCTTTTTTTAGGAAAACGCTTAATTCAAATAATTGGAATTGACTGTAGTGCGAATGAAGTTGACATGGTAGATGCAGAATAAAACTACTACTGGCACTATTCATTTCCACTGTCATTTTCGGTTTAATTTCGAGTTATTTACGGCAGACTGACAAATTGGCACGATCCTTAAAAATGAAATTATATTGTTTCATTAATATGCGTTGTTGAATTGTCATCATAGTTTTAAGTCCCCGTACACGTTGTTCTTTTTGGTCGTCTTTGGTCTTCTTCATATATGCCAACAAAATGTAGAAACACAAAAAATAACCAAAAAACTCAAAAGACCTGCCTCAACGATGCCATCCGCACTACAGAAGAGTAAGTTTTTTCTATTTCTGGATGTTTTTGGCAGACTTTCAAAATAAATTTCCATTGCTATATAGTGCGCGGTTTCACACCAATGCTCTGGGAATCCTTTGTGTTTTTTGTTATAATAAAGCAAAATATAACAAAAGGCAAATAAAAAATATAAAAAAAAAACTTCAAAAAGTCCTCTTTCCAACTCCCCAGTTCGTCAGGTTATTGTACCCTTATTCGCCGAGAGCCGCACTCATCATCATTGTACTCGAAACTTGAAGGTATATAAAAGAAAGAACGCCATGCCGCGCTAAATCGATTTTGTCCTGTTGGCAGCAAAGTATTCAGCTTTCAGATTTTTTTTTTTTTTTGTGTAGGTATTTCTCAGGACTCACTTCCCTCGATATATTAATTATAAAGGTAGAGCACTAGAAAAATGTAGGTAGGCACGGCATCGTCATCGGCACTGGCACAGGTGTGCTCTTTTAATGAACCATGAATAGGAAATGCAAACAGAGGAAAAAAAATTAAAAAAAGGACGAAGAATAAAAAAAAAGTTATTAAAAGTTTAAGGACGTGGCCGATTTTATAGTGTGCAACAGGTGGAGATTTTTTTCTGCCTCTCTTCTTTGCCCTAAGCAGCCCACTCCTAGGCTATCGTCCTAATTAGGAAATCGAGTGTTTTAGTGGATTCAATTCGATTATCCTTATACAAGCACTTGCACGCCACCGCCCACGGCTCTCCACCCACTGCCACCCTTGTATCCCGCGAAATTTGGCCAGTTGCCCATGTGGAAGAAAAACTTGGTGCTTGTTGCTTCTTCGCTAAAGAAAAAAAGAAATTGTGCAGCATTGCTGCCTTGGCGGTGTTCTCTGTTTCTTCTCATGTGAATCTAAAACGATTTATGTAGGTATTTCTTTTTTATAAAGATTGTCCGTGGGCGTTAAGCGGATATAATTTATTGAGTTGCCTCCACTCCAACATCTGGTGGATTTAAAAACAGAAGTTTTTTTTCAACCGAGTGTGAGATAGATAGATATTTAGTATCTGAAAGATACAAAAACAAAAAAAAAAAAAACATGGCAATTATCTAAGTTTGTTTTGAATGGTGGCATGGATGGCGGTGGCGATGTTGGGGTTGGGGATGGTTCCAACACGAGAGAGGCCTATCCCACATTCTATAATACAAAAGCTTATCTATAGGGTGTTAAGTTAAATGAGATTTTTGTGTTGCTTCTGTTTTCGTTTGTTTGTCTTATATATGTATTCATCTCTAATGCTTATGTTGTCAGGGTATAGTGGAAACACAAACAAATGAAAAAAGAAAAAAAAATTAAGAGACATTAAGCATATATAACTTAATTCCTTTCATCTCAGTGAACATCTTTTTGATAAAGAATAAAAAAAACATAGAAATGGAACAGATTTTCCTGTCCAGTGAAGATTAGAAATTGTCCATATTTTTCTTTCTAAGTTCTTATAATCTGATGTTCATTGTCGTGTTGTGTCAGTTGGTTGGATTTACTTAAATCCTACAAAATTTGTACCCAAATATAAATCAGAGAAGACTTTAGAATAAAAAAAATTACCGAAAGCAAAACAGAAATACTCGTAATAAATTAAGTTAGAAGAAAAAAAGCTACGGAAATGTTGACTAATTCTCTCATAGGTTCGAACTTTTTTGTTTATTAAGGAAAGGAAATACCTGCCGGGTTTTTGAACGTGAAATCATTACGCATGGACAATTTTCAATTTTTTTTGTTTAACAGATTGCACATGAAAAACAAAGCCTTTTTTACGTTAACGGTTCTAAATTGGAAAGATACAAAACGTTTAAAAGTTACTTATTGCATTGTAATAGTATTTAAAAAGATTAAACATGGTTTCGGCGGTGGTTTGACTTTAAGATATTTTTTAAGTTCCTTTTAAAAGAAATCTTATGGTTTTTGTAAACATTTTATAATATCTCTTATTGCATATTTCCTTTAAAAAAAGCGTCACTTTAAAGGAAGAACACCTTTCGTACAGTTTAAATGATATGGTAACTTTTTTTTACAAACTTATTGTGCATATTTGCTTTAACTTTTTCGTTTTTCATATCTCAAAGACGGAGTAAGATTTCGATTTTGAATAAATTTGTTTCTCAGATAACAACACCAAAATGTGTAAAATTTTTATTGTTATTCTGCATGTTATGACGACATCCAAATTGATATGATTTACATAAGTCAACAGTTTTTAAAACAAAAAAATTGTATATTCTTCAGAAAAATTTTATTTAATAAGCACAACGATATTTTAGATAGGTCTTAAAGTAACTTAGAAAATTCGAATCGGCAGTTTTTTTGTTTAAATATAAACCAACCAAAATACTACTAAATATAATTGAAAATTGTTTTTTTTTTTACTTAAATGTCTTGAGATCTAACAATGTATAAACTTGATAGTAATTTAAGTTAACGCAAAATAAAGGGGTTTTCAATTGGAGCGGGTCGATTTTGGCGCCCCGTGGCGGCCATTTTCTTTTGGTGACATCTGTCAAATCTTTTGTTTATTATTCAGTGGTTTGAAGATTGAACAGCACGTTCAAATTATAAAACTCTATTATCAAAATGAGTGTTCGTTAACGCAAACATTGCGCACATTGCTCCCATTTTTCAGTAGACGTGGTGACCTTTCACAGTCGGCTCTTCAACGTTTGGTGGCCAAAGTTGAGACGACCGGTTCAGTAAACAATCAGCCAACACCCGTACGTTCAAGGAACGCAGCGAGAGAACATCATCGCCGCGGTCTGTGAAAATGTACAGCAGAACCCGAGGCAGTCTATTCCTCAACTTCAACTTGGCGAATTTTGCAGAGGGACTGGGGCCTACACTCGTACAAGATCCAAATGACCCAGGAGCTCAAACTTCATGACCATAGACAACGCAGTTTGTTCGCTGACTGGGCTTCAAATCGTTTGGAAGAGGACCCCAATTTTGGCCGAAAAATCATCTTTAGTGGCGAGGCTGTTTTTTCGATGAATGGCTGTGTTAAAAAGCAAAATTGCCATATATGGGACAACATCAACCCACCTGAAACAAAAAAATGGTTGCCTGTAAAGTCGGTTTTACGGGCGAAGATTTTACGTGACAACGTCTTTTTCTCGGTAGAATATTTATTGATATGAATATAATTAAATTGCACAATAGGAACAAGGAATTGAATGAAAATAAGAATTGCACAAATTTTTTAAACTAATAATTTACTTAACACTATCAACATTTATCAATAGTATGACATAACCTATAAACTCAGTTTCTCAACTTTTGTGTCAATCTAACAATTAATCAATCAATCATAGTTTACGATAATGAAATATCAGTGTACATTTATTTACCTTTATTGTTGTAGTTGTTGTAAATGACGAATCTAAGCACTCCACATTTTCACTACAGACACAGCTGACGATACTTTAACCACACGTGTGAACTTGTATTATGACGCTTTCTTGTTTTTCCAACGCCAAGACCGTTCGAGAAAGACAAAGACAGAGACACAAACATGCGCCGATTCAATGCGCCTAATTCTCTAGTGCTGCGCGCGCGGCAGACCGATCATAGTTGAGTGGGAGAGAGACGCAAGGCATTCGGCGGGCCTCTCTCTCGTTCGGTGACTCATCGTTACGTTACCGGGCGTTACACTTTTTCATAAGTGACTCCCAGCCGCAACCTAATTTAAGACGTTGTCACGTCAAAAAAACCACATTGATAACTACCCATCCCGTCTGTCGATTTGTTTTGCTTAAAAGGTTTGTAGGTTTTCGTGTTTTATTAAAAATGCTGTCAATTGAATTACTCTAAAAAAATCAAAAACTACTCGTACCAACAATATTTTGCATACGATGAAATAGTTTGATTTCAAAATCTATTTTCAATAACGAGATTTTTAGTCGAAAACCAATTTTTACTAATTTTAGTAGCATTTCAAGTTTTTATTTGTTATACAAACAAACACAATATCTCCTATTGTTCACGAGATATCGAGAACCGAACATCAATTTTTACCAATTTTGCGTACTATTTGTTGTAGATTTTAATTTTTATGAAAAAAACTGAATGTCGGATTTTTATAAAAATTTTACTGAATTCTCCATAATTCCATAAGATTAAATTAGTTTGCAGTCAATACATTTAATTTTTAAAAGATATTTGAGTCATAAGTAAATTTTTACCAAGTTTTAGTATTGTTTTTTTTGTTTTAATTTTTTCTATTCGATTGGAGATAAAATCATTTTTAGTTCGTTAAATATTCGAGGTAACAATTATTTTTTTTTCAGTCATTTTGATTTATAAAAAAAAAACATTTTAATCGGATTTGTGTCCAAAATTATAAGTGTTGGGTATCACGTTACATCAAGGATCAGCCCTTCTTAGCTCAATCGCGGAAAGAGTCAACATTCCTCTTGGTACTATGAAGGCCAAGATCTTCTCAATTTTCCTCGCTGAATCAAACCACAGGTGTAACAGCCTAACCAACTGTATCATATCTAGAAGGATATGGCCCACCTACAACAAATCCCTTACTAATAATCTTATTTGCAGACCCAGGCAAGACATAGCCAAGGTCGTTGCTACATGCACCAGACACTGGCCTGTTGGAGCATACGCATCTAAGCTGGGCATCCCCCACAATACTTTCTGTCGTAGTTGTGAAACTGTTCTTCACTTCTTATGCAAGTGTCCTGCCCTAGCCAAAACGAGAGCCAAAACATTGGGAAAATCCTTCTTCAACGACCTCAATGAGCTCTCAGAACTGGAGATCAATGATCTCCTTTCTAAATACAACAAAGTGGATTTGAGGCGTATTTTTTCTTTATAATCCCTCTTTTAACTTTATAGGTCAAACGAGTATTTTATGGTATCAAAACGGCGCAACTCAGCGCTAATTGTGTCACCGAGCTAGACTGCTCGTGGCCACCATTTCAACTACTAAAGGGTGTCCCAAAATTAACGCAATATTTGAATTTGCCGCCATTTGTGCAGTGAAGTGTTGGCAACCCTGAAAAAAAGCAATTTGACAGCTAACAGTATAGG
Organism: Eupeodes latifasciatus; assembly: GCA_920104205.1. NCBI lineage: Eukaryota > Metazoa > Arthropoda > Insecta > Diptera > Syrphidae > Eupeodes > Eupeodes latifasciatus. The sequence continues at coordinate 68,781,120 of OV049924.1, read as the reverse complement.
GTTATTAAAAATGGAGCGTTACACGAGAGAACAACGTGTCTTCATTATTAAAGAATATTTCAAAAATAGTGAAAGCTTGGCGGCTGCAGTTCGAAAATTTCATACAAAATATGGTCGGAATAGTGTTTTAACTTCGTCAACTGTGAAGAGATTAATTGAAAAATTCATGGAGACTGGATCCGTTGGAGACGCCAAACACATTGGTCGTCCAAAAACAAGCCGTTCAAATGTGAATGTCGAAGCAGTGCGTGAGAGTGTTGCTGACAATCCAGGAACCTCAATTCGACGTCGTGGACAAGAATTGCAAATTTCAAGAACCTCTCTACAGCGTATACTCACCAAAGATCTGTGTCTTCATGCTTACAAAATTCAATTAACACAACAATTGAAGCCTAATGACCATGGACAGAGAAGAGAGTTCGTTGAATGGATTATTGAACATCAACAAATGGACCCTGATTTTTCGAGCAAAATCATCCTAAGCGATGAAGCACATTTTCATCTTGATGGCTTTGTCAATCGCCAAAATTGCCGCATTTGGGGTTCGGAGAACCCACATGTGATTGTCGAAAAACAAATGCATCCACAACGCGTGACTGTATGGTGTGGATTTTGGGCTGGAGGCATAATTGGGCCATATTTTTTTGAAAATGATGCTGGTCAAGCAGTGACTGTTACTGGTGCTCGATATCGCGACATGATTACACAGTTCTTTCTGCCAAAATTGGATGATATTGATGTGTCCAATATGTGGTTTCAACAAGACGGTTCCACATGTCATACAGCCCGTGAAACAATTCAATTACTGCATGAGACATTTCCAGGTCGTGTACTCTCTCGTTTCGGTGATCAAAATTGGCCTCCTAGATCGTGTGATTTAACACCATTAGACTTCTTTTTATGGGGTTATTTAAAATCACAAGTCTATGTCAACAAGCCCACAACCACCCGTGCATTAAAGGAGGAGATTCAACGCTGCATCAACGAAATTCAGCCACATTTATGCAGAATGGTCATGGAAAATTTCAACAAAAGAGTGCGCATGTGCATGCAAAGCCGTGGAGGCCATTTGTCCGATGTGTTATTCCATACATAACCCTATCCTATGTACTTTACGAGTCAATAAAAATATAACTATCAGAAGAATAAAAACGGCGTTTTCTATTTAATTCAAATCTTGCGTTAATTTTGGGACACCCTTTACTACTAATATCACGTTACATTTTATAATATAAAATTTAATTCAAGTCGATAGGGTTGTTGTCTCCTGATATATTTTGGGTTAACGAAAATGATCACCTTTTTTTAAATTGCTACGTTAAAAAAAACCTGCTCAATTTTTTTGAGAGTCCTTTCTGCATATTTTTTAAATATTTTCTGTATACCAAAATTTATTTGAAGTCGATATTTCTACTGGTTCTTGAGTTATGGACGACGAAAAAAACTTCCCAAACGTATGTACGTACACAAACAAGCACGCACAGACATCTCCCTAAAAATCTTTTATTTCGACTCCAGGGGCCTTGAAACGTCGATAAATGTCAAAATTTTTGAATTCGACAAGTCAGACCGATTACAATAACTTCCTATGGGAAGTTAAAAAGAACAAAATTCAAATTACACTCTCCTTATTAGATCTCAAGCCTTAACTGGTATAATTTAATGTTATGTCCAAGAACTAAGCTTTTAGAAAGATAAAGGTTTTTCATTATGTTTTAAAACCGCGTCTGGGTCAATAAAATAAAAGCAATAGGACCAATTTTCTCAACGTATACAAACGAGCTGTACAAATTTTGTAGGCCACGGTACAGGCCTACGAACGCGAAATAATGCGCTCCAGCTTCCATCTTTGAAAAACAATTGGCAGATTGAAAACAAACGTTTTAGAAAAGCACCAGTTGGCTTATATATTTTTATTAACTGTTGTTAAAAAAAAAAATCTTCCCATCTTCAACATTTACATCTCCAAACCCCGATTACAAGAAAATCTTAAAAGCATTTATCTTTTTCAATCTTTTGTTTTCGAAAATGAAAAACCCTAACTTAAATTAAGACATTAACTTTTTTTAAAAAGTCATGAACGAAAGAGAATGAGCATAATTCTTATACTATACGTATAAATTAAATACCCTTATACAGAGTGTATAATGGCTTTATTTTGTGTTATCACAATTCATTCATCTTTTTGTATGTATGTGAGTGCACCAAGTATAACCCTTAAAACGACAATGTTTCACAGCATTTAATACCCTTTCTCATATTTAATGGTGACAGACTTTCAAAACACACAATTCTCTGCATGATTTATCCACTATACACTATTGTAGCTACTGCTAACTGCAATTTTGCTATACAAAAGGTTTTACAGCATCCGCATTTTTCCAACTGACTTCACTATAAAATAGCTCTCTATACACTGCGAATTCCCTTTATAGTAAGTATACGAACAACAAGAACAGAGCAACGACGACGACGATGTCGACTACGACGTCTACAAAACGTCTCGGTATGCTCCGTCAAAATAGTATAAACTACATTCAGCTACTACTGCAACTTACAACAAATAATATATGTAGGTATAAGTTGTACTTGCTGCTGACGAAAACTGCATTTAAAGCAATTTCTTTCTCGCACAGTGACTTTTCTATGAAACATTATATTAAGTTGTCTTAAGAATAGAGCGAGGGGAAAAATTCTCAACATCATCGTCCGTCGGTCGGGCGGGCGGTCGGTGGCGTCTTTATATACATAAGTATATTTTCGTCGCAGTTGTAGCTAAAGAGTCAGCCTCGACATCCAGTCAGCAGCCAAGTTGGCTCCTTTTCATCTACACGCCAAATGAAATCCAAGATATAAAATGAAATCCCAATGTGATACATACAACCAAACCATTTGCCATAAACTATATCAAAAAATAAAACCCAGAAAGAAAGTAGATTCAGCTTAATGTTTTGCAACGAACTGCCAAAAGATTTTCCACTTGTTTTCTTTTGACTAAAAAAGAAAAACAAAATGCTCCACACTCTTGATGGGTACCTACCATTGGTTCCAGACTCCAAGCCAAAGCCCAAAATTTAACATTTTCCTTTTGACAAAGACAAAGTATAGGAAAGAAGGGTAAATCTCTCTTTATCCATAGGAGCAAAAGAATCTTCTTCCAAGTTTAATCCAGATACACAGAGATCCTGAGCTGCTTAAACTATTATATTTTTCTTTTAATGTTCCACACTATGGTGCAGCAGCATCAGCTATGGTGTGTGCTATATGACGATGGGTATGGAAGAAGGGAGTCCTGTTTGTGGCACAAGGACACAAAGTGATGTGTTCCTTTGATATTGTACTTGTTAGCTCTTTTGCCAGGCCATTGTCTAGTTGTCAAAAATAACAAGCTCTATTCTCTTATACTCGTATAAAAAGAAGTTCGGAAATGGAGTGCCAGAGGGTTGAGGTGTTGGTCCGCAAATAGTTGTGACAATTGGATGAATTTCTTTTCATTCCTCATTCTCTCACACTCGTGATTATGACGCGTGGTTCGATGGAAATGGCACCAGCTATAAACGACGACAACGCGACATCACAACTATTTCTGTGCCAATACCGAAGTACGAAGTACAGTGAGGAATGGGAATGGGGAGACGCATGAATTCAAGAGTTCAGTTATGCGCCTTTTGTGCCCATCATGCCCAATGTGTGTAGAGTGTAGAGTATTTTTGTACCACTGTCACTGACACTCCTTATATACCAATCTAGTGCAGAACAGGCAGAGATAGATCTCAAATGGAGCATTGACGCGACGCGACGTGTAGAACAACAGTTGCTGCAGCAAGTGTGTGCCTTTGCCTTGTGCCTGCTGTTTGCTGCCTTCCTCAAGCCTGATGCAATGCTCGCGATGGTGTCTGTCGTGTGTTGATGATGAAGGTGATGGAAAAGTGCATGTTTTATGGTCGGTTTTTGTTAAGACTTCTACGAGTATTATATTTTTTCATTTCTTTGTAAACATTTTATTGCATGTCTAGCTGTCTAGCTTTGTCTGGGCCGAACGCATGCCGAGGTGCAATCATTTTTTAATGGCTTCACTAAGTGTGGATATTTATATACTCGTACCTACGATATGTAGGGATAGATATATGGAACGGTCTTTCGGGAGACTAATTTCTCTATAAGTGGAACTTTGTTAGTTGGGTTCTGGTTGTTGTTTTTGTTGGCATTGCCAGACACTTTTATATAAAGTATAGAACTTTTTTCAGTGGTATTTTATTCTATCAAAAATGCAGAATATTATGGTTTTTGTTTATTGGGTTTGTTTTCTGTTTTTGTGCTGAATATAGGAAATATTTGGAATGGCGTTATTTTTAGGAATTGCTCCTTTTTTAAATTCTGTCGGTTTTTACAGAAATTACAGAAAAGGCTTTGATGATGATTATGTTTTCATGTGAAATGGTGAATTTCTAGGGAATAGGAGTTATATTACTTTTCGTGTTAGATTGCACGTTAACAAATTATTGTTAAACTGGGATTTGAAAACAATTGCTATGTAAAATAATCCCTACATTCAAGTGAATTAGGAGAGGAAAAGGAATTTCATTCACTTTTGACTTTTGACTGGATTTAAACTCAAATATTCAAACTCAAAATTAAATTTTTGTTTTACTTTTAATGCCCTTACAGCTCGTCGTTCAATCCTCCACCACCCTTCTATGTATACGAGGCTGTAGATCACACGAAGAACTTTTCTCTCGAAACGACCCAAGGTGCTTTCATTCGCTTTTGTCATAGTCGATGCTTCTGCACCGTATAGCAGGACGGGGATGATAGTGATACTTTGGTCCCTCAAAAGAAGGCTTTGCTACTCCATTACCTTCTTATCCAAAAGAAACAGCGGTAAGCAAGAGTTATTCTTCGTTTTATCTCAGCGCTGGCGTTATTTTCTGCGTTCATAGCGGAGTCTAGATAAACGAAGTCCTTAACTACCTCAAAGTTACGTGAAGTTTTGAACGAGACGTGCGTCGCGTCGGTGTTGTAGGTCCTTTCTTGGTGACAGCATGTACTTTTTTTTGCCCTCATTAACTTTTAATCCCATCTTTACCGCCTCTGCCTCAATACTCACAAAAGCCCCATTGACATCACGCCAAGTTCTTCCGATTATGTCAATGTCATCAGCATATGCTAGTAATTGGACAGACTTTTGAAAGGTTCTGTTAAGTTGTTTCCAACCCTTATAGAGCAGCGTGAATTCTCCATGGTCATCCTGCACAAACGGACGAGTTTGGCAAGGATGCCAAAACTAGACATGGCTCTATACAGCTCGTTCCTGTAGATGCTGTCATATGCGGCCTTGAAATCGATGAAAAGATGGTGGGTGTCGATTTTATGTTCTTGGATTTTTTCCATGATGCTGGATGCGTGTTTATCGTCTATCGCAATATGATTAATCTAGTTGACAGTAGATTGATCTGGAGAACTCCAAGTTTCTTTGTGGATGTTGAGGTGTGGAAAACGCGTACCGGCTACCATGACGTTTCGCCCCGCAGCAAAATTGATGAGCCTGAATCCGTTATCGGAAGTGTTGTCATTCAGGCTGTTTTTCCCGATTATTCCACCAAAGATGTCTTTGATTATATGATTGTTTTCAGTAAAATAGGACTAAAAGCTAATGATTCTTTCCTCAAACTTAAATGTGAAAATCTTTTTCTAAATCTAACTACTTTTTATTTTAGAATATTAGAATCTAAGGATATATGTACATAAGGTACTAACTGTGTGAATGAATATTTAATAATTAACGTAAAATGCATGATTGTTGTTGTGAGGGTGTTTTAAATTTTTCAGCTGGGGTATGCTCACGGTGTCCAGGGTTAAATAAATAAAACACCGAAATTTAACATCAATAGGTCTTTGTCTTTATTTGTAATTAACTTTATATTATTTTGAATTTATTTCATATATAGTCGGTTAACATTCTTTTTTGTTTAATTCTGATCTTTGTAATAATTCTTCTCATCCCAATCTCGGCTTGCGCCACGGGTCCGATGTAGTCTACGCGATAGGTGTCGGTCAGCAGCCGGCGCGGAGCACGTCTCTTCCGTCGATTCGGTCAGGACTGGGGCAACCCGCGCCGTTACGCGGGTTAATTGTCTCTTATCGTGTGTAAAGCACGGCCGTAACTGGTAAATCACAGCCGAAACTGGTAAATCTCAGACGAAACTGGTAAATCACAGCCGAAACTGGTAAATCACAGCCAACTGGTAAATCACAGCCGAAACTGGTAAATCACAGCCGAAACTAGTAAATCACAGCCGAAACTGGCAAATCACAGCCGAAACTAGTAAATCACAGCCGAAACTGGTAAATCACAGCCGAAACTGGTAAAACACAGCCGAAACTGGTAAATCACAGCCGAAACTGGTAAATCACAGCCAACTGGTAAATCACAGCCGAAACTGGTTAATCACAGCCGAAACTGGTAAATTACAGCCGGAACTGGTAAATCAATTAAACTTGAATATTTCACAAGAAGCCTCTGGTGGGGAGAAGCCTCTGCTAATATCCAACTTACTTACCACTGATCCTTGCTTAGCAGCGATCGAAGTCCAACTGGTTTCTGCTCCGTGAGTTCAGGCGTACTTATAATATGCGCGGTCTGGTTCCCTGCTTCTACTTACTTTTTGTTGGTCTCGTTCGGTTCTACTATGCAATCGTTTGGTAACAACCTAGTGTGAATTATATCCTTGTGAATGACAAAATAACCTTTGCAAATTAATGTCACCGAGTTTTGGCCAAGTTGAACTGAGTGTGAACTCAATGCTCGGTGTAGTGACCGAACGCATGTAATTTGTTCGTGTTTTCGTTTTAGATTTGTAATGCGTCATTACATTGTTATTTACTTGAGATGAAAGAAGGAAATTTTTTAAAATGGTAGGTACACTAGGCGTATACGCACTTTTACTTACATTTCTTTCTTTTGTTTTGGTATCACAATGAAAACAAAATAAGCTTACATAAAAAAATATGTCCAAATTTGAAAATACATACATTTTTAAACTCAGCAACTAACGTTTTTTGAGATCTGACAGAAATTGAAGATTGTCACGTGTCATAAATTAACATACTTTTAAACTAAATAAAAAAAAATATTACTTTTTTCTTAGAATCAATTTTTCTTATTTTCAAAACTCTTCCCCATTAGCCTTTGAACGAACGTATCCTCTTCAAACCAAACAAAAAACCCTTAAGCTAAATCTCTTGAAATATAATTTAAAATTCAAAACCACAACAAACACCACCAAAAACGTATAGATTTCTACAATTCAACTATACTTTAACCCGGTAACCTGGATTTTCAATTTTTTTTCCATCATTCCTATATTCCATCCATATTCCGATAAGATTTCAAATAATAATACAAAAAAAAATACCTTGACACCCGCATTGACACAGCCACAAGCGCAATAACTGTGGCGGCAGAGACGTTCGGCGGCGGTGGTGGCGTTAGCGTTGGCGGCATCTTTATACTTTGAGCTTTATACTTCAACTTCAGAAAAAGAGCTTCAGACTTTTGATTTTATAGCAGGTACCTACTCGTGCAAGTAAAAGTGGCATTTACCTACCTTGGCTTCGGGTGAATAGTGATTTTTCTGTGTGACATGATCCATTTTCATCGTCACATAAAACATTCGAAGAGGAAATCTCATTTCACGAACCTCTTGACACTTATTCTTTGCCGTCGTCGTCGTCGTCGTCGCAGTCGTAGTCATCGTCATCGACATCGACATCGCCATCAACGTCGTGGTTGGCGTAGTCATTGTCAATTGGCGGGAAAATAAAATCCACATCACCATCGATATATTCTCCATCAACCAACCAACTCAACTAACTGGCATTTTCTTTATGATGGTGAGGAACTTCCTTAACAATCGTATTTTTCATCTTTCTTTTTTCTGGTTTGGTTTGGTTTTGATCCTGCCATGAAAGGATACTGCGACTCTTCTTGACTAAAAGGAGTATTTGATTATTTGAAATGCAAAAATAAAATTTGAAGAAAAAAAGAGAATAGATATCTTTAAGCTAAACACAATGAAATGTGAATGATTTTATTCCTTTCAAGTTCCCTCTCGCTCCTCGCAACATCCATCCCCATCCTCACCGTCAACCAATCATGGCAACCAATCATAACAACAACAACAAAAATTCATTTTGACTCTAGATATCCTTTTTTCCTCGTTTTATTTTGTATTTGATTTTTTTTTGTATTTCAATTGGTTTAGTGTGTGGGTGTGTGTTGTATGAGTATTTGTATGCAAGGATTATTATTGATTTTATCTTTGGGCAAATTTGCAAATGAAATCGTGCAGCACTGTTTCGTCGTCCGCCACGCCGCCACACCACGCCACAGCCGCTGAGCTATCTCTCTATATATGGGAAGAGGAAACCAGGAAATCAGTTGGAGAAAAAGCTAGCGAGAAACGAAGAATTTCTGCTCGAATGTAGGTATGAAGTTAAAAATTGGTACAAATACCCAGCCCAACCACATACTGGCAAACACATCCCGAAAGAAGGATATTTGCGTGTGGCGAGGATATTCACATTGGAATGGATTGGGTACAATACTGTGAGTGAGATAGATAGAGCGAGGGAGATGATTTTCTGTCCATTTCTACCAACAATCGCATATATAGTCTGCGTTACCCACTCACCGCATCACCACCGACCGCCCTCACCATTCCCACGTACTGCGGAGCAACAAAACGAACGAAAGGATTGGAGTTTGATTGAATTTAAATTGGGCATAATGGGATGTGGGTTTAAGCCCTTCGAAATTGATTGAAAATCGGATATGATTTGGTAGTGGTGTGAGTTGAGTATAGTACACACGATGGCTATGGGCCACGAGAACGGAAAAACGTTCGTAACAATAAATCGGTTGCTTGTGTTCTGCTTGCTAAAACTCTGCAAAAAAAAAAAACAACCATACATACACCACACATGAACCCAAGCCAAACATAAAAATCCTTAAAATCGACAAGGATGAGGATATGAGGATGACGATGGCGACGTATGCAGATTTTTTGGCCATTGATTGAAAATTTATCTGTACTCTATGTATGAATGTATGTATGTATTTTTTGTGTCTGTATCCTGTGTGAGTTGATAGATCGCTTACTGAGCGGCTTAAGCTATTTATTTCTTTTTGTACATTTATCACTCACTCTGTTGTATAAGATATGCAATGTTATTCATTGTTTTCCCCCAAAGAGAATAAGAGGTAAAAATACGTCATCCTTTGGGACAAATTGGCTGCATATAGGAAGATATAAGGAGATGCAAAATAATACGCATCATACGGGTTTTTAAGGATTACTTATCTCAAACAGTATCATCATTTCTATAGATATTATACAAATATCTACCTTACTATATTTGTATATTACACAAAGTCAAAGTTATTTATAAGAACTTACATTTTATTACATTATTTATTAGTAATTCAAATGTTATAATGGCTTAATTTTGCATAAATACATAAGAATACCTTGAATATGTGATGTACGAGTATTTAATATTATTTTATGTAAAATCCTTGAATTTTTAGAAGTTCTTATGTTATCAGTCCCATTCATTGAATAGGACATTCTAACCATGATCTTGAAGTCCTTCGGTTTCTGAGTAATTCGCGTAGTCACTTTGGTTTGTGTTCCAAATAACCTCACTCAAATTTTGTATTACTTTGTGCTAAATTGTAAACATCTTGAAGAAAATATACTGAAGTCGAACTCGCATCATCCTTCATAATTATTTAAATTATTTAAAGCAAAACGCCAATAAAATTAAACAATTCAAAAAAGGCTAATGTGAAAAAAAAATGTAATCATTTAACAAAAATGTATAGATTTAGATTAGATTTTGATTTTATTTAGGTAAACATACATTTTTAACAATAATTTGGTTAATACAATCAATATGATGCATGTCATTGCCGTCTGCCTGATTGACAACTAAAAGTATAGCTTTATTTAAATAAAAAAAAAAATGGTTGCCTGTAAAGTCGGTTTTACGGACGAAGATTTTACGTGACAACGTTAAAATTCTTGCAGTTTAAATCAAGTTTTCTTATATCTGCCACTTTTTCTTAATATTTGTAATTTTGAAGAATCAATTCGAAAATCAAAACATTTATTCAGATCGAAGGTTCAAATTTTTGCTAAATAAATTTGAAATTAATGAAAATTTGTAAAATAATAATTAATTAATTAATTAATTAATTTTAAACTAATAATTTACTTAACACTATCAACATTTATCAATAGTATGACATAACCTATAAACTCAGTTTCTCAACTTTTGTGTCAATCTAACAATTAATCAATCAATCATAGTTTACGATAATGAAATATCAGTGTACAATTATTTACCTTTATTGTTGTAGTTGTTGTAAATGACGAATCTAAGCACTCCACATTTTCACTACAGACACAGCTGACGATACTTTAACCACACGTGTGAACTTGTATTATGACGCTTTCTTGTTTTTCCAACGCCAAGAACGTTCGAGAAAGACAAAGACAAAGACACAAGCATGCGCCGATTCAATGCGCCTAATTCTCTAGTGCTGCGCGCGCGGCAGACCGATCATAGTTGAGTGGGAGAGAGACGCAAGGCATTCGGCGGGCCTCTCTCTCGTTCGGTGACTCATCGTTACGTTACCGGGCGTTACACTTTTTCATAAGTGACTCCCTAACAACCTAATTTAAGACGTTGTCACGTCAAAAGTCTAGTTTAAGATTAAAACGCTTCATTTAAAATTTGATGTCTATAATTAAGTGCTGTTTTGCAATATGCATATAACTTTGTGACATCCATTTCCTGTAGAAGGCTTGTGATATCAGTATTTGAAAGAAAGTCACTGCCTAGGATAAGTCTTCTTATTTCTCTCAGTATCGCACATCGTCCAACACAGTATCGCACATCGTTGCACAGGTTGCATTAAATCGGTAAGTCCTCACGGTGAGGAATGTAGTTTAGATTAAGGAGTTCTCCTCTTAGCCCGAACATGCACGAAATTTGTTCGATGGTATATCTGTCGTGGAAGTAGTTTCTTTCTCTGAGATCGTAGTCTAGTCTACTGTAAATCATGCGGTGCAGTGAGCTTTTGGCGTGCTCCGTGTATTGTGTTCTTGAGGCTTCATCCAGACGAGCTATTAGGCGATATAAAGTTGGCTTCCAAGAGGCAAGGTTACTGTAGTTTAGGTCAACATCTACCTGTTCGGCTATAGTTCTATCCAGTCTTTAAACCATCCACTTCGGGATTGGATTGTTTGAAGAACTACTTTCTTTGGGAGACGATAACTTGGCATATCCAGAGCTTTGAGGATGTGATCGACCTGCAGCTTGAGTGATTTTATAAATAAAGACAATAAACCCGTTTCCAGCATGATCATGTCGTTTGGCGTACTCGAAGGAAGGTGGAAAACCCGTTTTATGTAAAATCGGAGCAGTTTTTCCACTTGTTCATATTTCCAACCTCCCCAAGCTTGCGCCGCATAAAACATAACTGATTCCGATACAGCTTCGAAGACCCTGAATTTACTGGTGTGCGTAATTTCCTTATTATTAAAGCATTGCTTCCATGCTACGTTTATAGCTGTTTTCGCCTAACAAGTTTGTCAGTGAGATGTTTTTCCATGCTTAAGTTCTTAGTAAAGCACACTCCTAGATATTTGTATTCCTTCACCAACTCTACTCTTTCACCATTATAGTGCCATTGCTCACTTGCACCCGATCTACCACCGCCATTCTTAAAAAGCATCACTTTAGATTTATTTATATTTACCACTAGGCTCCACCTTTTACAATATTCAGCAAGCTTATATTTATCATTAGCTGAAGGGACTGCGGAGTATAAGCGAGCAAAACAATGTCGTCAGCGAAAAGAAGAACTTTAATGTTAACGCCTGCGTACTCGATTCCTGCTGGTAATGCTTCGACTATATCATCAATGAAGAGTGCAAACAAGCTTGTACTGAGTGCACAGCCCTGTTTAACTCCTGATTTCGTTTCGAACCATTCTGATAAGCCATTCCACACTGATGCTTTGATAGTATTGTATAAATTTTGCAATACTTTACCAAACTTAAGCGACATTCCTTTCTGGAAAAGCTTGTAAAACAGGGAATTGCGATTCACGGTGTCGAAAGCAGCTTTGAAATCAACGAAAAATGCAAATAGTTTCTTATTTATCGATAGAAACGAGTCAGCAATCGAGCGGAGTACAAAAATGTGATCGACGATGGAGTATCCCGATCTGAAACCAGCTTGGATCTCACTAAGCAGATTATTAGAATGTATCCATTCATTTAAACGACTGAGCAGAATCGATGTAAATATCTTATATGACGAGTTCAAAAACGAGATTCCTCTGTAGTTTTCAGGAACTTCAGTGCTTCCCTTCTTGTGGATTGGGAAAATCAAGGCATGGCTGAACTTATTTGGGATGGTTCCTTCCTCAAAGATCTGGTTGTATACTGCTGTTAGAGATACAACAAGAGTATTTGTACCATATCTGTAGAATTCTGCTGGTATACCATCAGAGCCCGCAGCCTTTCGATCCTTTTGGTTGTTCATCGATATAAACACTTCTTCCTTTGAAATTGGTGCATCTAAAATATTATTGTTGAAGCCAGGTGTGGCATACTGATTCAGAAACTTATTTGGCGCATCTGAAATTAATAATTGCTCGAAATATGTTTGCAGTCTATTTGAATTAAGATACGGGCTAATAGTAAATTTTGTTCCATTAAGTTTTCGGACCAGGTTCCAAAACTCAGAAGACTTGTTACACTTTGCAAGCTGATGTGCTTGGGCTTCCGAATAGTCTTTATTCTTTTTTCGGCAGAGAAGTTTATAATTCTAATTATACTCCATGTACTTTCCTTTTGTGAAGTTTCTATTGGACTGCAAACCAAGGGTGCCAACCAATATACAAAAATGTATATTATTTCGAATATTGAACGGGCAAAAAAAAATTCCAGAATAATTGTATCCAGAAGATAAAAAAAGTAGTACCCGTAGCGTGATGGTTAGTGCGTTGGACTGTCATGCAAGGGGTCTTGGGTTCAATCCCTGCCAGTGCCTTTTAACTTTTTTCAGGAGGAATTGACAAATCCTCCAAGAGTAATTCTTGTCATGAAAGTGCTTCGGCATATAAACTGTAGGTCCCTTCCATATCTGACAACATTACTCGCATGCAGGAATGGTTGAGAGTTGTAAGTCACTAGGCCCTGGTTCTTCATGGACTGTTGCGCCACATAATTTATTTTATTTTAGAAGATAAAAAAGATATATTTTTTATTTTAGAAATTGTGAGTAGTATTTTGTAGGTTTTTATATATTGCACACAAACTGTGGATTATTTTTCTTTGAAATTCACCAAGACAAAATTTAATACAAATAAACATTTATTAAATAAATACTCTAATAATTTTAAATTGTAATAAATTACAGTTTCTGTTGAATGAGACGCCAATCGGTGTACATTTGGTCCTTTGTTAATAAAGGTTGATTAAATTTAAAGGGCCTATGTATGTTGAATTTGAACGACACATAAACGTCAAATTTGTTTCTGCTTTTCATTTGATGTTTTTCAATTTCAGACTAATTCATTTTGAAGCATATGTATACTATCGAGCACTTCGTGATTTTTTGCTTAGTTAATTTTATCGTTCAAATGTGTGTAGAATTGGAAAATTCGTTCAAAAATTTGAGCAATCCGGGTATGTAGGAGATTTGAAAACACCAGTACTGGCTGAAGAGCCGTCCACATCAACTTGTCGTCGTACCCAACAATTGCACCTCTTAATCTCGTCGTTGATGAACATTATGCATACAAACTTGCAGCCTTTTGCCCATTTCAAGCGTTGTCAATGGTCAGAACAGTGGCAACAAATGGCAATAGTGGATGAACAATTTTCGAATGAAATCATCTTCAGTGATAAGGCACGTTATCACCTCAGTGTGGATTCGTCATTAAGCAGAATAACCATATTTGGGTCAATGATAATTATCATTATAATCCAAGAGTGATTGTTGAAAACCCAACACACTCACAAAGAGTGACTATTTGGTGGGGTTTATGGGTTGGCGGCATCATCGGTCCGTATTTTTTCCAAAATAAGGCCGATCAGGCAGTTACCTGTGAATGGTATTTGCTATCGTGAGATGATAACGAACTTCTTATGACCCGAATTGGAAGATATGTGGTTTCAACGGGACGGTGCCACTTGCAACAGAGCTAACAAAACAATGGCGTTTTTGCACGAAAAATTCAATGGCTATGTTATCTCACCCGGTGTCGATGTCAATTTTCCGCCAAGATCATGTGATTTCACACCGTCGTTGGACTTCTTTCCTTGGGTTTAGTTGAAAGAAAAAGTCTATAATATCAATAAACCAGCAATAATTAAAGAAAAGGATGAGATAATTCTGCACGTTAACGGCATATAACTTTAATTATGCCTCAGCGTCATCGACAATTTGGACCGTGTCGGATGGAGATGAAATTACAATAATTTCCTAAATAATTTGTGTTTTATTCAAAATCAATATCGGACCATAATTAATAATTAAACTTGATGGTCTTTCTACAATTTCGATAAAATAGATCTAAAGATCTGGCCCTTGATCTTGAATGTTGTTTTTAAATTACGACCATCCGATGACAAATTACCAACTTTGAATGCTCTAAACGACGTCATTTGAAAGCAAGAATTAAATTTTTTTGTCTTACTCAAAATAACTTTGAGTAAATTGAAATTCCAGAAATTAGGGATTTCAAAATTTCAGGTGGAGTAAGAAATGGCGATACTACAACTTTCCCTGAGCGCAACAAATGCCGTGTGTTTAATTGCTAAATTTTAACGCCTGAAAATATTTCTCAATAAATGCTCTTGCATACGTTTATCACGCTGTTGTCTTTATTCGATATTACCACTCTCTACTGTCCTAATTCTTTGAACTGCAATTCCTTCTTCACTTTGCTCGACAGATTCCTGAGCTTTCTTGACACTCCGACGTTTAGCTTAATTATTGATATTAGATATTTTCTGTGGCGTATTACTAAGAAAATTCAATTAAAATGTGAAAATAAAAAGCAAATACATTAATACTGAAAGATTTTTGAAACTTTTAAAAAACAACATTGCAAAAGTTGCAGTTAAAGTAAAACTAATTAATTAAACTAAAATTCTAACACTGATGATACAGAAAAAGCAAGGTTAAATAGTTCAGATTTATAGAACTTAACTTAATAACAACAACCCAAAACCGTCCTATCCCTTAAACCAAATTTTATTCAAAATGTATTCAAGAAGCGTTTGCAATACCTTCACCCTTTTGGACAAAAACAAAACAAAACATCTGCTTCTCCGAAAAAGAATCTCAGCACGCCTTGTGCGCCAAAATTCTGTATCTTTTTCTCCGTCAACATAAAATGATATGAAGACATAACGAGTAGCAAACCATGATGATCAAATGAATTCCTCTTCAGCTAACTTGGACGACAAAAAAAAGAACACAATTGTAATGAAATGATCAGTTTGACTCGGTTTTTATTTTAGACAGATTTATGCTATCATTTGGTCTTCGTTTCCGTCTGAACTGCAACTGAAATCCAAAGGCATGAAATAAAATGAAAAATATTTCAAAAGTCTTTTCTCCTTTATGACAACAAAAACAAAAAATAAAAATCACATCAGAAAATATGTAAAATTCAACCCTGCGCAGCTGACTTGACTTCTTAAAATATGCTCCAAGTAGAACATAACTTAACATAAGGTTAGCGTATGTTTTTTTTCTTTTCTTAGCTGATGCTGTGCTGCTGTGAATGTGACTGTGATGGTACGTCGCTTCTGTCATTTTGACATTAATTGCCTCTGGCTCACGGTATGGAGACAATCGCTTATTCCTCGTCGCGTCGCGTTGTCGTCGGATTCGTTTCTATAAAAAACAAAATAAACGATGTCAGGGTGGTATGTTTAGTATCCAATTAAGTAATTAATAAAAATCCAAGATAAGTGACTGTCCGTTTAGCCCCTTTTTCCAAAAAGGAGAAGAACAAATATTTATTTTAAATGGGCGGTGCTAGATGAGAGTGGGCGGACAACTTCATATTATGTATTTACGTTGCGTTGCGTTGCAGGATGGAATTGGAATTGATGACGATGACATCTTATTTTGTTGTTGTATATCGCAATTCAAATACATTCATACATACTCGAAGGTATGTTTTAAAATTCTTTTTTGACATTTACGATGACAGCAACATTACATTTGTGATGGGCAGAAATGAGAGATAAACAATATCGAGTTATGGTTTATTTTAATTCACAGAGTTTTGTTTTGTCGGCATTATTAAACGTACATATCCTTATTTTATGGGAATGGTTTATATTCTCTCTGTTCTCATATCAATTGTCGAATCCCACGGGCAAACTTTCGTTATATGGAAATATTGGGCTTTTGTGTGTGTTTACTTCGATATCTGTCAAATGAGTATAAAGTTTTCGTTTTTCATCATCACCATGACAGCCATACGTCATTTTTGATTTATTCGAATGTCAAAAGTGACAGGTGGTGGAAGTATTTTTTGAAATAACTACGTAGGTTGGCATACTGTAATTAAATGGGAATATTGAAAAAATGTTTATTCTTTCATTCGTTTTTTGCAATGTAGCTCAAATTTGTTAAATTAATTACAAAAGTTCAAAATGAACGAATAACGGATGCAGTTTCATTATAAATTTGGAGTTATTTTTAACCAGTGTAAAGGGGCCTTGTAAAGAAAAAGTTTCAAGTTTTTGTTGACTTATTAAAGTTAATTATAAAGTTCGGCTTTTCTCTAAATGAGTTGAAAAATATTCATCATATAGTAAATAGTTTTTGGTTTAACCGACCCATCCGGTAACTGTTCTTCACATTGAGTTACCGTTCACTTTTTTCAACTTGTAAAAATTCATAAATTGTACAGTTTTTCTTTGAAAAATATGAAATAAAGATACATAAACGTATGTATGCTTATAATAATAGTTATTTGATAAATCCTTCTTTTGATTTTTTAAATTTAATAGTCTAATTCAAATAATTTTGTTAATTTCTTATTTCGTTTCTTTATTGTAGTTATCGGTACGTAATGTTCTGAATATAATAAAATATGAATTAAAATTTTTTAATTTATTCACTTAATTCAGTAGAATAAAATCAAAGAATATTTAGAATCTACCATAAGTAAAAACAAGCTTATGAATTTAAATTATAATAAATTTTATTAGTATTTTAATTTTAAGCTTCTGTTAATTTGCTTCTTTTGAATTTGAATTTATTACTATTTGCATTTTGAAATTCGGCTTCAAATTTGGTAGCTCTTAATATTACAATAAGGTATTTGAAATAAAACAAAAAATGTCTGAAAATGTCGTCTTCTATCTTCTGTTTCAAATAATTGCAACGATATTAATTATCTTTTTTCAGTGTGGGGTTTTGAGTTACTTCGGAAATAAAATAAAAAAAAGAGGCTGGGATGCGACCCACACTGATAACTTCCCATCCCGTCTGTCGATTTGTCTTGCTTAAAAATTTGTCTATATGTATCAATTTTTTCCCAATTTGCGTACTATTTTTTGTAGATTTTATTTTATTGAATATCGAAAATAATATTTTCTGTGAAATAAAAATAAAATAAGTTTGAAGCTAATATTTTTCATTTTTGAAAAGCTATTTGAGACGAAAGTAAATTTTTACCAAGTTTTAGTATTGTTTTTGTTTAGGTTTTTAATTTTTTGGAAAAAAACTGTCAATTCGATTTATTTCAAAATTTTACTGAATGTTGAAATAAATATATTTTCAAAGATAAAAGTAGTTTAAAGCCAATATCTCAAAGTTTTGAAAGATATTTAAGTAGAAAATAAATTGTTATTACCAACTTTTATAACTTTTTTTTTAGGTTTTTATTTTTGTAAAAAAACTGTCGATTCGATTTTTCTCAAAATTTGCCCTAATGTTTAAAACAATATTCTTATAAGTTCAAATTAGTTGGAAGCCATAATGTCAAATGTTTAAAAATATATTTGAGTCGAAAATCAATTTTTACCAACTTTTGATAATTTTTTTTAGGTTTTTAATTTTTTGTAAAAAAACTGTCAATGCGATTTTTTTCAAAATGTTACTGAATGTTGACAACAATATTTTTTGAAAGATAAAAGTAGTTTAAAGCCAATATCTCAAATTTTTGAAAAGATATTTGTGTCGAAAGTCGATTTTTACCAAGTTTTATTAATTTTTTTGTAGGTTTTTATTTTTTGTAAAAAAACTGTCAATTTGATTTTTCTCAAAATGTGTCCTAATGTTGAAAATAATATTTCTTATAAGATAAAATAAGTTTGAAGCCATAATCTCAAGTTTTTGAAAAGATATTTGAGTCGAAATTTAATTTTTACCAACTTTGAGTAATGTTTTTTTTAAGTTTTTATTTTTTATAAAAAAACTGTCAATTAGATTTTTCTCAAAATTTTATCAGATGACAGAACATCATTCATCGTTGCACAAAATTATTTTGGAGATGAAATCTTATTTTAGTCGTAAAATTTTCGAGGTGACAATTTTTTTTTAATTGGATTTTTTTCCAAAAATATAATTGTTTTGTATCACGTTACAATATATAATATAAAAATTAATTCAAGTCTCTAGCGTCATTGGTTCATGAGATATTTAGGTTTAACCAAAATGTTCACCTTTTTTTAAACTGCTATGGTAAAAAAACCACCCACGCAATTTTCTTGAGAGCCCTTTCTGCCTTATTATCTGTATAACAAAATTTATTTGAAGTCAAATATCTTCTGGTTCTTGAGCTATGGACGACGAAAAAAACATTGCGAACGTACGGACGTACGGACATACGTACACACGCACGGACAGACATCTCTCTAAAAATCTTTTATTTTGACTATAGGGACCTTGAAACGTCGAGAAATGTCAAAATTTTCAATTTGACAAATTGGACCCATTACAATAACTTCCTATGGGAAGTTAAAAAAGAACCAACAACAATATTGACAATAATGTTTAATTGAAAAAAAACTTGGTTTTTAAAATTAAAATCATTCGACACTGATCCAAATCTCTTTCACAAACGATTCCTAGACATATAGACATTTTTTACAAAAACAATTTTAACAAATTAAAATATAAACCAAGAAAAAAATTTCATTCATTTTTACTTGTAATTTTTTATACTTAAAATGTGTCTTTGTTGCTTAAAATAGACGCAGTTCAAAATTCTGGTTTAATAATGCATCCCTTAAAATAATGATACTCATTAAAAAAAATTCCGCTATTCACAATAATTCCCTTTTTAATCCTGTTTTTTTTTTTAATGTTTAGAGGAATGAGATATATATGTATGAGCATTCTGCTTTATTTAGTACTAGCTTTTACCCGCGACTTCGTCCGCATTAGATAGCTTTTTTGGATAGTATCGGGTGATTTTTTTGAGGTTAGGATTTTCATGCATTAGTATTTGACAGATCACGCGGGATTTCAGACATGGTGTCAAAGAGAAAGATGCTCAGTATGCTTTGACATTTTATCATGAATAGACTTACTAACGAGCAAAGCTTGCAAATCATTGAATTTTATTACCAAAATCAGTGTTCGGTTCGAAATGTGTTTCGCGCTTTACGCAAATTTTATGCGTTTTTTTTTTTTTAAAAAGTTCTCAAGCTCTTAAAAAATCACCCATTATGTATTTATTGTCCTCCATTGAAAAGAGGACATTGTTTAATATAATGGGTGATTTTTTAAGAGCTTGAGAACTTTTTAAAAAAAAAAACGCATAAAATTTGCGTAAAGCGTGAAACACATTTCGAACCGAACACTGATTTTGGTAATAAAATTCAATGATTTGCAAGCTTTGCTCGTTAGTAAGTCTATTCATGATGAAATGTCAAAGCGTACTGAGCATCTTTCTCTTTGACACCATGTCTGAAATCCCGCGTGATCTGTCAAATACTAATGCATGAAAATCCTAACCTCAAAAAAATCACCCGATAGTATGAAAAAACCTGACCTGTACTTTTTTGTACGTATGTTTGAACTGTGCCGAAATGGTATGAGGCCATACTTAGTGTGATTGTCATAGGTTAGGTTAGGTTATAGGTTAATACATTTTAAGAAGAAGATAGGTTACTGCAATACATTTTTATATACAACGTTTTTTGTTTTTCCTTCCTTGGCCAGAACGTAAAGATTTTGTGGGTTTGAGACTCGTGAGCACGCTACAAATAATTGTCCATGGGAAAAAACAGTTTTTTAACTTCCCATAGGAAGTTATTGTAATGGGTCCGATTTGACAAATTGAAAATTTTGACATTTCTCGACGTTTCAAGGTCACTAGAGTCGAAATAAAAGATTTTTAGAAAGATGTCTGTGCGTGCGTGTGTACGTACGTCCGTACGTTCGCGACGTTTTTTTCGTCGTCCATAGCTCAAGAACCAGAAGAGATATCGACTTCAAATAAATTTTGTTATACAGATAATAAGGCAGAAAGATGCAGAAAGGGCTCTCAGAAAAATTGCGTGGGTGGTTTTTTTACCATAGCAGTTTAAAAAAAGGTGAAAATTTTGGTTAACCCTAAATATCTCATGAACCAATAACGCTAGAGACTTGAATTAAATTTTGTATTATATATTGTAACGTGATACAAAACAATTATATTTTTGGAAAAAAAATCAATTAACGGTTTTTTTATAAATCAAAAAAACTGAAAAAAAAAATTTGTCACTTCGAAAATTTTACGACTAAAATATGATTTCATCTCCAAAACAATTTTGTGCAACGAAGAATAATGTTTTTGACATCTGATAAAATTTTGAGAAAAATCGAATTGACAGTTTTTTACAAAAAATAATAACCTAAAAAAAAATAAAAAAAAGTTGTTAAAAATTGAGTTTTGACTCAAATACCTTTTCAAAACTTTAAGATATTGGCTTTAAACTACTTTTATCTTTCAAAAAATTTTAGTTTCAACATTCAGTAAAATTTTGAAAAAAATAGAATTGACAGTTTTTTTACAAAAAATTAAAAACCGAAAAAAAAAATTAACAAAAGTTGGTAAAAATTGATTTTCGACTTAAATATCTTTTCAAAAATTTGAGATTATGGCTTCTAACTAATTTTAACTTATAAGAAATATTGTTTTCAACATTAGGAAAAATTTTGAGAAAAATCAAACTGACAGTTTTTTTACAAAAAATAATAACCTAAAAAAAAAATAAAAAAAAAGTTGGTAAAAATTAAGTTTTGACTCAAATATCTTTTCAAGACTTTGAGATATTGGCTTTAAACTACTTTTATCTTTCAAAAAATATTAGTTTCAACATTCAGTAAAATTTTGAAAAAAATAGAATTGACAGTTTTTTTACAAAAAATTAAAAACCGAAAAAAAAATTAACAAAAGTTGGTAAAAATTGATTTTCGACTTAAATATCTTTTCAAAAATTTGAGATTATGGCTTCTAACTAATTTTAACTTATAAGAAATATTGTTTTCAACAGTAGGAAAAATTTTGAGAAAAATCGAACAGACAGTTTTTTTATAAAAAATAATAACCTAAAAAAAAATAAAAAAAAGTTGGTAAAAATTGAGTTTTGACTCAAATATCTTTTCAAGACTTTGAGATATTGGCTTTAAACTACTTTTATCTTTCAAAAAATATTGTTTTCAACATTCAGTAATATTTTGAAAAAAATAGAATTGACAGTGTTTTTACAAAAAATTAAAAACCGAAAAAAAAATTTAACAAAAGTTGGTAAAAATTGATTTTCGACTTAAATATCTTTTCAAAAATTTGAGATTATGGCTTCTTACTATTTTTAACTTATAAGAAATATTGTTTTCAACATTAGGACAAATTTTGAGAAAAATCGAATTGATAGTTTTTTTACAAAAAATAAAAACCTAAACAAAAAAATTAATAAAAGTTGGTAAAAATTGATTTTCGTCTCAAATAGCTTTTCAAAAATTAAAAATATTGGCTTCAAACTTATTTTATTTCACAGAAAATATTGTTTTTTATATTCAATAATTTTTTATACAAATCCAACAGTCCGTTTTTTTAAAAAAAAAATAAAATCTACAAAAAATAGAACGCAAATTTGGTAAGAATTGATACATTTAGACAAACTTTTAAGCAAGACAAATCGATAGACGGGATGGGAAGTTATCAGTGTGGGTCGCATCCCAGCCTCTTTTTTTTTTTTTAATTTACACCTGCAAATTTCAGCGTTTGCCCCTGAGCTTTATTTATTGTTATTGCAAATGCTGCTTTCAGAGGAAACTGCACTCTTTTAAACTGAAACGGCAAATCGGTTGGAATTATCGGAATGCGGGGAATTAAAACGTTGTTTCCTTTTGCTATCCAGTCATGATTATAGCTTTTATAATATTTCGTCCTAGGTGAGTAATCTGTAGCCGTGTACCATAACATAACTTTGATGCGTCAAGATTTCTTATTAACAGGACTGGAACACCAACCTTCAATCTTAACTTATGAGAAGGGTTGGGAATTTTATCCAAATATTATTCAAATATTTGGTAATTTAGGAGTGAAAGCGATCAGATTCCCCGGAAAGTATTTTTTCCCATGGGAATGCGTTGTTTTCCCGAGGTCAAAAGTAACTCATGTCCTTTCTTAAGTCTCAAACTATCTCCTTAACAAATTTCATTTAAATCTGTTCAGTAGTTTAGGCGTAAAAGTGATCGGCCCACCTGAATTTTCCCATGGGAATGCTTCATTTTCCCGGGGTAAAAAGTAGCCTATGTCCTTTCCCGGGTATCAAAATATCTCCATACCAAATTTCATGCAAATTGGTTCAGTAGTTTAGGCGTGATTGAATAACAGACAGACAGAGTTACTTTCGCATTTATAATATTAGTATAGAAGTATAGATATAGATAACAACAAGCATACAAACTAAAATTTTCCGCTGGTGAAATATATTGATTTTTGAGAAAGAAATAAATAAAAACATGTTAAAAACTTCCCGGGGCAAAATTATTATATTCACAATTTTGAAGAAAAACAATTTCAACAAAGTTTTCAATTAAATTTGAGCACATACAAGTTTTGTAAGCTTCAATAAAATAAAATTAGTCAAAAAAAAATTAAAATTAAACAAAATCATCATAGCATTGACAGTGCGAATTATTTATAAAATTTTATTCAATTCAAAGCTAGAATATACGATTCCTAACAATTGAGGTAAAACAATTGCAGTGCCTATAAATCTCAGGAACTATCTATGTCGTCGCTGTTCCTAATACAATAGAAACTATAGTACACGAGTATCTAGTTCAGTCGCTTGTCACTCTCGATAAAATATTTCTATCCCCTTTGTATAATTTAACCATTCATCAAACATATACAAATACACCGGATACCTAAAACTAACCTTATCTCTTTGACAATAACTCATTGCAGAATCCGCCAAACAAAAATGACGCACCATCGCCGCCGCCGACACCATTGACGTGTAGCATCAGCAACACCATTTCGTTCAATAGCAGCAGCAACCAACAACATTCAGAGCGCAATAAACTAAAACAAAACAAAAAAACAGAATTCCAATCAATCACCTTCACTAGCTCGAGGATCATCAACCCGAGAGATACAAATAACGCACTGCACCATCACCGCCACCAAAACAACACCTCTCCCGCCTCTTGTTTCCTGCAAACCTGCAAACACAAGAAAGAAGAAACAACCAAATCATGCTGCAACATCCACCATGGCAATGGCTGTTGCTAACGCTAATCCTCCTAAAACAAGCGGACAGCTTTTGTCCGTCAAAGTGTCAGTGCATAGGAGGCGACTCCAATTCTCAAGCATACTGTGTGAATGCGGCCCTCGAAGATGTCCCCATTCAACTGAATCCCGAAACAAAGTACATAAATCTAACTTTAAATAAAATCCGAAATGTCCAGTTCACCTTGCCGTTCTACATGAAATTGGAGGTGTTGGATCTCTCACAGAATACCATCGAAACGCTGGGCTCAAAAAATTTCGAGTATCAAAGTGAAATGCGAACGTTGAATCTAAGTGGCAACAGTGTGTCCAGTTTAAATAAGGACGCATTCAAGGGTCTTACCAATTTGCTGTTGTTGGATCTGAGTTTCAATCGAATTGAGGTCGTCCATCCGAGTTCAATGATTGACCTTACCAGTCTTATCGAATTGGATCTGACAAATAATCTAATTGTCAGCTTAGAAGATGGAGTCTTCAGGAATATGATATCACTGGAAATTCTCATATTCAAGAACAATCAGCTATTGGATGTGCCAGCAAGTAATTTGGGGAATTTGCATGCGTTGAAATCGTTGGATTTGTCAATGAATCTGATAGAATTTGTGCGGAATGACAGTTTTGAAGGCCTCAGGGATTTGATGATGGTCAGTTTGAGGGGGAATATTATTTCCGAACTAGATTTGAGTTCCTTTGATGGCCTATCGGCTCTGAAACAAATGGATATGGCAGATAATAATTTGACGGTAAGTCTATACATATTTTGATTTACATATGAACTTTTATTTTATGTTTTTTAATGTTTTTGGAGTAAATAAATGTATGTATATGAAAGAGTTAAGAATTCATTACGTTAAACTAAAGAGGGGTTTTTTGGTAAAACTATTGTATAGCTTTAGGTCAGTTTTTGTGTGTATATTGGTCCACTGTTTAAAAAATACCCAGTATATAGCACCTTAATTTAAAGATCCTATTGATAAAAAAGTATAATATTTTTCGTATGACATCCTAATGTGAAGTTTCATGGTTTTTCGTAAAATTATTTTGTATGGCTAAAAAGAAAGAATAAATGAAAAAAATCAAAAAAATCTCAAGTTATACATTTTATATGAATAAAGTATTCAAATTACTTCCCATAGTATAATTATTTTTAATTACGAAACTAAATTTGCTTTAACAAATTACAATCGTTTTTCTTTTTGTGAACATTTATTCAAGTTCGCTGCTCAGCTCTTTTGTTTAGAAAACTAAATCCATTATTACATACGTTTCTTCTATCTTGTCAGGGTTTTTCACAGCTATGAAGTAAACCAATTGACAAACTATTGGTATTAGGTAATGCCTAATGTTTATATTGCATTGGTAATCTGAAACGTCTTTAAAAGAGCAAGAAAACTTGGTCTATTTTCTATAAAATTAATGCAATTCAATGTTTTTGTTGGTAGCTTTCACCTGTTCTTCAAAAGATGATAAAAAGTTATTTATTACATACAATTTAAAGCTTATTTTGTACAAATCGTCAATTTTCAAGTGTTTAAATAATTCAAATTTCCATTTCTATAACCTAATCCAATATTCATATCCTAAAAACGTTTTGCAATTAGCTTATTAAACGCAATTGCTAATTCACTTTACAAGAAACAGCATCACTCTTTATCCTCTCCCCCACCATTCTACTAAATTCTTGAAAGAAATTCTATACATAAGTCCTCCCAACTCCCATAATAAAGTCAGTGTTAGCTATATGGAAATCTCATTTAGTTTTAAAAGGAGATTTTGCATAAAACATAATACCAAAACATGGACACAGGAGGACCTCTCTCTCCTTCTCTTGTTATAAAGGATTTGTGCATTCATGGGATATCTCTTTTTCTACCTCTACTATACTATGTATGTACTCGTATAGAGAAAGAGATGTAGAAGCACTTCACTTGGCTTTCATTTTATGTTGAATTTAAATTCATGAGATTTTATATGGCGTGTCGCAGATGCAATGTGAATGGCATTGGTTTTACATCAAAATTCTATAGAAACATCAGTATATATACGGTTTACACACCTCTTGCTTCTATACTCTTATATAGCTCAAAAATTCCATTTTGACACGAACGACAACCGACGACGAGGACACAACAACGACGGACGATGACGAACAAAAATGAAAAACAACATGAGTCCTGACAACACTGGCACCCACAAAACCAACAAAACAACATTGAGCCAACACCAAAAACAACAACAAAAATGTCTATAAATCCCTTTCATATACATATGTACTACATACATAGAAGAATATTATGCCTTTAGTGCAATCAGAAATCCAAAGGACCAAAAACACACATACGTCATGAAGTGTCGGTCGTCCTTCGTTCCACATGACAAGAGTTGTATACCAAATGTTGGTACGTCTATATCTATCTACGTTGTTTCTGCTCTTGAGCTCTCATTCACATCATCATCCAAAAACTGCGTGGTGATGCTCTTTTGGAAAGATTGAGAGTATGAGTTTTTGATCCTGGTTCATATCTCGTAGTTGGTTCTTGGTTGTCGGTCGGCCCCAAAAATAAACACAATCCTGCACTGCCATGTACATATATATAAGAATATATGCATCATTATACATACAATGTCAACCACAGGAGACATAAGAAATATATATGTATATGTACCTATGTTCATTCGTTTGTTTGAAAATGGAAATTTATGACACCGTAAACTGACTGAGTCCACCACATTAGTATTTGGTCGCATGGTTGACCTTTGTATAGAAGAACCACAGCGAAGACCTGTTTACAAACTTACTCGTATACCTCCATGAATCATACTCATACATACACAATACACAACAACACAATTTTATGCGAAAGTATGTTGACGACGAGTTGAGATACAGAATTTATAGAAAAGGGCTATAGAAGTTTTGAAAGGATTTGTCCTTGGGCTTCTTGTTTTTTAAGCAAGAAAATCAAAACTTCAGAACTTGGGTGTTTGCTTGTTTTGTTTTGTAGGTTAACAAGCTTAAATCGGAAGTGTTCTGGGGTTTAAAAAAAAAAAAAAGAATTTTCTTAAATTTAAAAACGGATTTATTCTTGTCTAAGATGTGGTTTGTGTCTGAAAAGGTTAGTTTGAATTACACCCGTCATTATTAGAAAAGGGAATCTTTTGCTCAAAAAGGACTGTTTGAAACCTGGCGGTAGCTTATTTCTGCAACTTCAGAAAACCCCAAATAAAAGCCTAACTTGTCGAATCACGTGATACGACCATGTCCTTAAAGCAAACTGGGATGTCGATTTGTCTTGCTTAAAAGTTTGTCTTTAAGTATCAATTTTTACCAAATTTGAGTAATATTTTTTGTAAATTTTATTTTATTGAATATCGAAAACAATATTTTATGTGAAATAAAATAATTTTTTAATTTTTGAAAAGCTATTTGAGTCAAAAGTAAATTTTTACCAAGTTTTAGTATAGTTTTTTTTTAAGGTTTTTATTTTTTGTAAAAAAAAACTGTCAATTCGATTTTTCTCAAAATTTTATCAAATGTTGAAAACAATATTTCTTATAAGTTCAAATTAGTTAGAAGCCATTATCTCAAATTTTTGAAAAGAAAAACAATTTTTACCAACTTTTGTTTAGGTTTTTAATTTTTTTGTACAAAAGCTGTCAATTCGATTTTTTTCAAAATTTTACTGAATGTTGACAATAATATTTTTTGAAAGATTTAAGTAGTTTAAAGCCATTATCTCAAATTTTTGAAAAGATAATTGAGTCGAAAATAACTTTTTACCAACTTTTGATAATTTCTTTTTCAGTTTTTAATTTTTTGTAAAAAAAACTGTCAATTCAACAACAATATTTTTTGAAAGATAAAAGTAGTTTAAACCCAATATCTTAAAGTTTTGAAAAGATATTTGAGTCGAAAATCAATTGTTACCAACTTTTATAAATTTTTTTTAGGTTTTTAATTTTTTGTAATAAAACTGTCAATTCGATTTTTTTCAAAATTTTACTGAATGTTGACAACAATATTTCTTATAAGAAAAAACAAGTTTGAAGCTATAATCTCAAGTTCTTGAAAAGATATTTGAGTCGAAATTCAATTTTTACCAACTTTGAGTAATGTTTTTTTTAGGTTTTTATTTTTTATAAAAAAAACTGTCAATTAAATTTTTCTCAAAATTTTATCCGATGATAAAAAACATCATTCTTCGTTGCACAAAATTGTTTTGGAGACGGAATCATATTTGAGTCGTAAAATTTTTGAGGTGACAATTTTTTTTGATTTATAAAAAAAAAAACGGTTAATTGGATTTTTTTTTCAAAAATATAATTGTTTTGTATCACGTTACAATATATAATATAAAATCAATTCAAGTCTCTAGCGTCATTGGTTCATGAGATATTTAGAGTTAACCAAAATTTTCACCTTTTTTTAAACTGCTATGGTAAAAAAACCACCCACGCAATTTTCTTGAGAGCCCTTTCTGCATCTTTCTGCCTTATTATCTGTATAACAAAATTTATTTGATGTCGATATCTCTTCTGGTTCTTGAGCTATGGACGACTAAAAAAACTTCGCGAACGTAAGTACACACTACACACGCACGCACAGACATCTTTCTAAAAATCTTTTATTTCGACTCTAGGGACCTTGAAACGTCGAGAAATGTCAAAATTTTCAATTTGACAAATCGGACCCATTACAATAACTTCCTATGGGAAGTTAATAAATTAGCAATCATGTTCTATATCACTTGCTGTTGATGGTCATGACCTGGCCTACGAGACGCGTCGTTTCAGAGAAATATGGACTGACAACACGATGCATCATTGCACGCTCTTGGAACTCATGTATATTTCTATTCGTCTTTCAAACATTGTGTTTGTTGACGTACCCATACTCATTAAGAAATACGTCTCATTGTCGAAGAACATTTTTGAGGAATTATTAGTTTCATTTTTCAAACGATTTTCCTCCAGATCGATCAGTTTAAACTTGAAATCGAGTTTTGGTCTGCGAAAGGTTAAGTTATTTGTGAGTTACTTCAATCGATTGCATAAATAAGGCTGCTATATCAATTGTTAATACTTAGAAGACCTGGACTTTTTTTTATAAAATAAATAAATTAGGTGGAGCAACAGTCCGTTGAGAACTAGGTCCTAGTGACTTACAACTCTCAATCATTCCTGTGTGCGAGTACTGTTGTTAGGGATGGAGGGGACCTACAATTTTAAGCCGAATCCGAACGGCTAATGTGAGAAAGCACTTTTCATGACAAGAATTACTTTTGGAGAATTGTCAATTCCTCGCAAGAGGCAGTACCCATGAAAAAAAAACTTTAGATGGCATAGGCAGAGATCGAACCCAAGACCTTTGACCATACCACTGGTACTACTTTTCTTTGGTATATTAAATCCCTGTCGTTGTTTTTTTGATAATGCTAATACACATTTTAATGATCCATATTACACGGTATTTTTCGGCGGAATTTTTAAAATGAGTCCGAAGTTCACAGTTTTTGAGTTTTCAGTTAGCTTAGCACCATAATTTCCACCATTCAAAACCTCTTGGTTTGTTCTCAACCATGCTAAGTCTTTGTCTGTCCTCATATTTGTTTTCATTAGTCCATTAACCCAAAGTCCTTAAAAATAATACTTCAGTTTTCATTTTCTTCACATCCCCCTACAAATAATCCTGCAGTGTCACAGAACACA
This sequence comes from Eupeodes latifasciatus, assembly GCA_920104205.1. Lineage (NCBI taxonomy): Eukaryota > Metazoa > Arthropoda > Insecta > Diptera > Syrphidae > Eupeodes > Eupeodes latifasciatus. Next base: position 68,751,566 of record OV049924.1, on the reverse strand, counting down.
ATAATTTAACTTAATGTAATTTTATGCAAGCATAATCTTCGTTTAAGCCGTTTTTTGTGTTAACTCAATTATTTTAGTAAAAAACTTTCTTCCCTCACGGCCGCATTTAAATTTTGCAATTTTTTTTATAAAATTTAAATATTCTTGTCAGTATTTATTTTCCCCTCATGCATTAGCTATGTTTTTTGATTCGCTTCATTATTTCTGTATCATATCGCATATGGCTATAAACGTAAAAGTATATATATTTCGTAAGCCCCTCTGTCTATCCTTAATCCACAGTGAAATAAAAATACAAGAAACTCTCATTCACCTGTCTTAGTCTAATCCATTTCTCAGACATATTATTTTTTTTCAACGTCGTCGTCGTCGTAGTCGTCGTCATCATCGTCATGTGAGTGTGTGTTGTGTGATGGTACACAAAACCATGTCCGCTAAAATATCTTTTTTTGTATACCTATACCTATACACCTCCTTTATAAGATTCTTGTCTCGTTCATACATAACTTAACTCGCTAACTTAAGCCTCCTTTTGCAGTATAGACAATACCTACAGCATCTAGCATCCCCGCGTTCATATCATCTGTAACCCTCTGCCTTTCGTCATATTTAAACTTCCGAGAAACGAGATGATGCTGAAGCGATGCTAGATTTAAGGTATGGAGTAAGGGTATATCCAATCCGGTTGGAGCTGTTCCCCTTGTCAAAGTTATGATTATTAATTTTGCGAGTCATAGCAACAGGATAAGGCGATTATCATTTTTCGCATATCCTTTCTTACATCAGCTTTGTGTGTTTGTACATTTGTATGGATGTGTGATCCTTGTAGGCAACACAACAAAACAACAACAAAAAATAGACGAATATGCTTTACTTAAACATGTTCCCATGTTCTTCGCACCGACACACAAGACATGTTGTGTATAATGTGTGTATATATGTGTATGTTTGCGACCGTAATATCCTTCAAAGCCTTTTCTTCCTTAATAGGGGTTATAGAACATAGAAGCTGGTAGCTGTTAAACTGGAACGTGCACAGGAATGGATTTATCTATTTATGGTACGGTCGTCGTCGTTGGTCGGTATGGTATGATATTGTGTGGTGCTACTGTTGCTACTGACTGTACATGTACATTGTACAACATACTAACTTCCACCGTCGCATTTGCCTTGCCGCCTCTTTTCCCCCGCCAACAACGAACAACGTCTCTCTAGAACACTAATAAATTTTAATGAATAAATCTCGTTGCCGATTTTGTATCCGTTCAAAGTTTTAAAGGATTTTCAACGGACATAGCCCGTATTTGTATTAGCTAGAAATCAGTAGGTAGCTAGAGGGATATTGCATGCACTATGTCCTCAACGTACTTTCGTATATTCCATTCTCTGTGCAGGTATCTCTATGTCTATCTATACATGGTTTATAGAATTCAAACCTAAAGGAGCCAAACCAGCTCATGATGGCTATATGGGCTATGTTGACGACGACGACGGCAAAGAAGACGACGACGACGAGCGACGTTTCCTCGTTATATCACAAGTACAACCTATAAACGTATCTAGATACGATCCGTATATTATGTATATATGTGTGTGTGTGTATTTTGTCCTAATGAATGCTTTGCACAGCTGTTATAGTGTTTAAGGTCTGATGTCGGATGTGTTCGGTGGACGTCATTTATTAACGAAGATTTGCAGGTTAGTTTTAAAGTTGTGTATATTTGCACTGTTGTATAGTATAGGTACACATAAATTGCTTCTTCTTTTTTTATACTTCATCTGTTTCAGCGAAGGCGAGAAAACTTTGCTTATTTGCTTGTTTTTGGGATAAGCCGGCAGTAGCAGCAGCAGCAGCAGCAGCAAGGACGAAATATAAGAAGAAGAAAAAGAAAAAAAAAAGAAACATTAAAATTCTTGAAGTGTTGACAAGACGTTATACAAAACGGAAGTTGTTCGTTAACAAAGTATTACAAGTCTGATGTGCTGAAAACTCTTACACACAAAGCTGTATATACATATGTATATTTCACTTAGATGGGAATTAATAGTTTTTCTGGTTTTTTAAAAAAGGATTAGAATGAAAATACAACCTCGTACATGCATAGCATATAAGTATACAAAATTAGTTTTGGGTAATGAAATATTTAAAACTTTTATAAAACAAATATTTTTTTTTAGAAAAAAATGTATGGTTTTCATTACATTCCTTACGAAACTAGGTAAGGTAATTAGGCCAAGAAGTTGTAGAAATAACTATAGTTTAAAAAATAAAGTTTCCAGAATTGCTGAACAATTGATAAATTATGTCTCTTGAATTTTCAAGTACCTATATGTTTTTGACGTGACAACGTCTTAAATTAGGTTGCGGCTGGGAGTCACTTATGAAAAAGTGTAACGCCCGGTAACGTTACGATGAGTCACCGAACGAGAGAGAGGCCCGCCGAATGCCTTGCGTCTCTCTCCCACTCAACTATGATCGGTCTGCCGCGCGCGCAGCACTAGAGAATTCGGCGCATTGAATCGGCGCATGCTTGTGTCTCTGTCTTTGTCTTTCTCGAACGTTCTTGGCGTTGGAAAAACAAGAAAGCGTCATAATACAAGTTCACACGTGTGGTTAAAGTATCGTCAGCTGTGTCTGTAGTGAAAATGTGGAGTGCTTAGATTCGTCATTTACAACAACTACAACAATAAAGGTAAATAATTGTACACTGATATTTCATTGATTGATTAATTGTTAGATTGACACAAAAGTTGAGAAACTGAGTTTATAGGTTATGTCATACTATTGATAAATGTTGATAGTGTTAAGTAAATTATTAGTTTAAAAAATTTGTGCAATTCTTATTTTCATTCAATTCCTTGTTCCTATTGTGCAATTTAATTATATTCATATCAATAAATATTCTACCGAGAAAAAGACGTTGTCACGTAAAATCTTCGCCCGTAAAACCGACTTTACAGGCAACCATTTTTTTCTTGGGATTTCTTGCTCTAGATAAACTATTTCAAGTTGATTTGTTAAAATTATATTCTGATCCACTGCAAGTTAATATAAGTACATCATGAACAGTTAATTACTTTAATTAAAAAGCTACAAACAAATTAATACAGTAAAAAGTTAAAAGGAAAAAAATTACGTATACGCCACAGTGGCTGACAGTAAAATTTAATTTTGATTAGTATCTTATTAATATGTCTGTATTAATATAATAAAATACATTTTTTTCGAACCTCAAAAACAACAAAGACTCCTAATAAACGGTCAAAATATTGTACTTTTTTGTACTGTTTTTTGAGTTTTTAAAACAATTGCAAAGGAACTTAACTTATTTATCTTTTCAGATGTCATTTTAAAAATTTGACATGTAATAATTTTTATAAAGAGAATTGAGTTGAAATAGCCGACAATTAAAAAGTTAAAAAATAGTTAAGTGTCTTCCGATGGCTTATAAATTCAATTTTTTGTTGTTATCCTTTGAACGTTTTCCCCAAAAATACTTTTTAATTTATCTAAATACGATCACTATTGACAGAGTATTGACAGTAAAAAGTTATATTTTTTGTTATAAATATACATAAAGATTTTAAATAATCAAAACTTAAAGAAAACTGTTATAATAAAGGGTTTTTCAATAAGGGCGGGTAGAAGTTGAAGTGGAATAAAACAAACTGTGTGTGAGTAAGAGTATTAACAAAATTATTTTTTATTTAAAAGGCACACGTATGTCATTAAGTGTGAAATATGACATCATTCAAATGCCCGCTTCGACTTCTTACGGTGGCATGGATCCGAGTGGTCCAATTTTCAATGACTCTTCCGCATAGATCCAGCTGAATTCGAGCGATGGCATGTGTTATATTCACCTTAAGGCCATCGGTCGATTGTGGTTTATTTGCATAGACCTGCGACTTCAAGAAACCCCACAGGAAAAAGTCTAGCGAGGTCAAATCACATGACCTTGGTGTCCAATTCACATCAGCCCTGCGAGGGATAACCTCCCTCAAATCGTTAATGCAAAATGTTAATTGTGGAGTTTGCTGTGTGGCACGTAGCGCCATCGTCCCGCTGGAACCACATTTCGTCTAGGTCCATATGGTTCAATTTTGGCCATAAGAAACTAGTTATCATCATTATGTAACGCTCGCTGTTGACGGTGACCGCCTCACTAACTTCGTTTTCAAAAAATTACGGACCTATTACGCCGCCGCGGCCGGCCCAAAATCCACACCAAACGGTAACTTTTTGAGATTGCATTTTCACCTGGTGAGCCTCGCGTGCGTTAGTGTCGTCCAATATACCGCAATTTTGCTTGTTACACAGGCATTCATCCAAAAATGCGACTCGCCACTAAAGATGATTTTTCGGCCAAAATTGGGGTCCTCTTCCAAGCGATTCGAAGCCCAGTCAGCGAACAAACGGTCTTGTCTATGGTCATGAACTTTGAGCTCCTGGGTCAGTTGGATCTTCTACGGGTGTAGGCCCAAGTCATGACGCAAAGTTCACCAAGTTGAAGTCTGCGAAAGGCCGAGTTCTTGTGCACGACGAGGAATAGCCTGCTTTGGGTTCTGCTGTACTGTACACTTTCACGGACTCGCCCGATCGTGCGTTCCTTGAACGTACGGGTCGTTTCAAATTTGGCCACCAAACGTTGAAGAGTCGACTGTGAAGGGCCACCACGTCTGCCGTAAAATGGGCGCAATGCACGCAACGTTTGCGTTAACGAACACTCATTTTGATAATAAAGTTTTATCATTGGAACGTGCTGTTCAATCGTGTAACTTAAAATGATGATTTTGCATAAGAAACAGAATAATAAACAAAAGATTTGACAGATTGATTGAAAATGGCCGCCCTATGGAGCCAAAATCTACCCGCAACAATTGATAAACCCTTTATAAATAAATTCTTTTTCTTAAATCAGATAAGGGATAAATTATTGTAATCTTCTTAGAGTCAAACAAATTTGAAGTTCCAGGCTCAAAGTAAATTTTGTCTACAATAAATGAATCGAAATGAAAAAAATATATTCTTTCAGAACCCAAAATTGCATTCTCTTACAAACACTGTCAGAGCTTGAAGTCCTTCAACAACAATTCAATAGTACACTGAGTTACAAAAAAGTGACGCACCTTGAAATTTTGCAACATTTTGAAGTAACTTAAACAAATAAACGTTTTTCTGGTAAAGTTTTGTTTATTAACGTAAAAGTAAGTCATTCATGTAAAAAAAAAAACGAAAAAATAGGAAGAACTTAGAAATAAACCATAAATTAAGGAAAATAGGCAAAAACTTCATAACTTGACTTTTTTTTTTTTTTTAACTAGTCCTTGTTTCTTCAATAGTGGGTATTGCCTCCACGAACATCTAATAAAGCTTTGATTCGCCTGGACATACCTTGGATAAGGTTTGTTACGATGGTATCGTCCAAATTTTCCTATTCCTCCACTAGGGCAGATCTCAGCCCATTGAGTGTTTCTGGAAGGGCTGGTCACATCCTTATCATTTTTCCCAGTAGATCCCAAACGTGTTCGATGGGATTCATATCCGGGCTCATCGCAGGCTAAGCCATTACATCGATATCCACTTCTTGTTAGTAGTCGGTAACGCACCTAGCAACGTGTGGTCTAGCATTGTCCTGCATTAGCAAGAAATTGTCTCCAATAAATTGTGCGAATGGAACCACATATTCCTCCAGAATGTTGTTGATGTAGTAACTGGAGTTTACCGATCCTTCCACGATGCACAGCTCGGTTTTTCCGTGCATGGAAATTCCGCCCACACCATGGGCAACCGTTTCCGAAGAGTATCTTTCACCTGATCGTCTCCACACTCTACTACGTCCATCTGGTGAGCGCAGACAAAATCTGGACTCGTCAGTGAAAAGAACTCTACCGCAGTCGGCCTCGGTCCAGACTCAGTAAAGTTGAGCAAATTCCATCCGAACGTCGCTTGTGCTGTAACATTAGTCTTGGTACACGAGCAGGTCTTCTTGCTCTCAGGCCACTCTCCACTAATCGCCTCCTCACCGTTTTAGCATTTACAGCACTCCCCCTTACGGATCGAAGTCTGTGAGACAGCTCAACTGCTGTTTGGTGACGATCTCGAAGGCTTTGAAGCACCAAATATCGATCATCCCTTGCAGATGTTGCTCTGAGGCGACCTGAGCCTTTCCACCGGTTGCAGGAGTTGGTTTCCCTGTACCTTTGAATGGCTCTTCTTACTTTCGTCTCCGGTTTTCCGATCATAACAGCGGCATACCGCGCACTTCGCCATCCTCAACTAAAGCCAGCGCCCTGGCGACTTCTTCTGCCGTTATTTGCATTTTTTTCACGAAAATCACAAAAGAACTGATAAAAAATCAAATTAAAATAAACCCATTGCAATAAACTAATTAAAACATTCACGGGATCACGGAAGCCAAAATTTGTATAACTCGCGTCTATTATAAAAAAATGATAAAGTTGCGGCTTTCCTCAATATAATGCACTTAATGCACTAATGTGATAAGGAAAATCGAAAAAGAATATGCAAACATACACACAAATATACAGTTAAACGAATGAAAAAATAATCTCTGCAAAAAATAGCGGTATATTATCAAAACAATAACACCACATGAAAAAGTATGATTGCACCACTTTTTTTGTAACTCAGTGTATTTTCGATGAAAATTTCATTTTATCAAAATTTCAATATTTCTTTTCTAACATAAAACCAATTTACAAAATTGCTTTTATTCAGATTCACCAATGTAAAATATCAATAAGGTATACTCACTTGTTCCATCCCTGACAACATTACTCGCACACAGGAATGGTTGAGAGTTGTAAGTCAAGTAAGTAAGGCCCTTGTTCTCAACGGACTGTTGCGCCACCCAATTTATTTATTTATTTTATACTCACTTGTTCACTAAGCACGAGCAAATAAAAACAAATTTATTTCGCATGATTTTAAGAATTTCCAAATAGCCAAATTCTTAGAAAGTCTTTTGATTTCCAAGCCTTTGTTATATACCAGACTGTCTCTTAATCATAAACAGAGCTTTTGCAATTGTTATCAAACACATTTTCGAGAACCTACACTTACCTACTGTAATTTTCACACGAATGATTTTAAATAAATCAATTAGATTGGAAATGTACTGTTACTGATGGTTTTCAAAATAAAACAAAAAATAATGCTCAAGAAATCCTTTTTCTAATTGAAATAAATATCAAAATCCATTCTGACTCTCTCAACTTTACACCTGGACTGATATAATTAAGTTAACATTCTACACAAGTCTACTTCTCAATATAAACTCATGAAAGCAATACACTCTGTTTGGGCACTCTTGAAGGTAACTACGTACAGTACATATATTAATAGAACTTATAAAGATGATTTTAATGAAATTTTATTGGAATTTCAAGAAAAGATACCTTTGACAAGAATTGTGTGTCCCATTATTTAAACTATTTCACAAGACTTCCATATAGACAAGGAAACTTTATTATAAACAACTCTGAGAGAGAGGTAAATTTCAAAACAATTTCTCAATTTCTTTAAAGCAAATGCTTGTTCCCACAAAAACTACCTTAACTTACCTACACACAATAAATTAGAAAATATAGAAATGTATGTTAAATTGATTTCCCTCAACACTTTTTTCCATTGAAAAGTACCGACAGAATTTGTATAGGAGAGGATTGGAAGTGTGTAAAACAATTCATTTTTCAGGACAAATTCAAGTCTTGAGCAGCAGCAAAACTATAGTTAAAATAGCTTTATGTTTTCTAAACTCAATTATTGTCATAAAACCACTTGTTTTCATGTTCCAATGCCCACAAAGAATACATAATATGTACTATGTATAGGTAGAAGATAGATAGATAGATATATGTGTGGAGGAATTTTGTACATCTTATGCAATAAATTTTCAAAACTCCGTCGGTCGTCGTAGAGTTGGAAAGAAAAACCTCAGCTTTCACACAGGGATATCAGTTTCTCATTTGAATCAGAAGAAAATCAAATCCCCCAGTGTCCTGGATGGAGATCCAAACCGTCAAAATATATTTGTATGAAGAAGACGAAGTGAAAGGTATAATGCTCTGATACCTCCAGAGGTATACCTATCCCTACCTTTATACCTATACATCATCAGACTCTGGCTGAAGAAAATTCCTTTCGACGATGATGGATTTCTTGGCATTTATCCAAGATGTGAAGACAAAGATGCATGGGAAGTAGCTATGAGAAGGTATTTACACTACATGCATACCTTACCTTGTTTCCTGGACTTCTTGCTTGATGCACATGCACAGCACATATCTCTGTATAAATATAGCTTCTGTACTTTGTATCCTTTCTTTCATACTTCCACTTCCATGCTCGAGACCGAGACCGAGACAAGCAAATATTTCAAAATTTCACTCAACCAGAAGCAGTTATTTACCATAAATCTTACCCAAAAAGTTTGCAAATATGAAGAAGTTGTTACATTCCGTATACTCTGTGACTGCGGAAAAAAGGATTTCCCATTCCGATGATGCTATGCCATACCGCCATATCATCAGGATTGCACACAAGAACTTAGAGAGAGTGTAAGAAAAGAAAATTGAAGCTAAGAAGAAAAAGTAAAAAAAAAAAACAAATTACGCTTCAGGATAAAAGGTAAAAATCCATCACTTGCGGACGTTTAAATGTAAATTTCTGTGCAAAACCACAGTCACAGAGAACCAGGACCAGGAGTATCTTGTTATGCATCCTGACTTTGGTCCTTCATCAACTTTGTGTGATTCTGTGGGAATCAAAGTAAAATTGCAAGGACATTGCTGATGCCGCACGCTGCTCGCCGCATGTAAACGTGTTTATTTGTTACAGATTACAGCAACGCCGGCCGCCGAGCCGCCGATGAAGGACTTTATAGTGGTGCATTGATGATGGCCGTGGATGGTAGTGCGCGTGCTGCAGGGATTGCACTTTTAGTTATTTTGTCCTTTTTCTGTTTTTAGTTGTATGTATTTGCTTTATCCTGTCCCGGCCAGATCCCTGTTGGACATTGGCGTTAATTTGAGAACATTCATTAAAAGTGGATGAGCATTTTTTTTTCGTCGTCCTTGCTCGTCCTGATAGGGTTTTGCTGTATTTTGTTATATTGATTCACTTTTTTTCTGATTTTTGTTTTATCATGTTTCTATAGAAAATCGACATTTTTCTGACTAGCAATGCAACTTTCAAACTCTCTGCTGATGTCCTGTGTATATTGATGGTGTTCGTGTTCATGTTCGTTTTCATGTTGGTTGGTTGATGGAAACTGACTTAACTCGAGATATTTTTGAATGAATGTAGATATTTTTAATCGAACCAATGGGACACACAGAAAGACAAACCGACAGATAGATAGACAGCCCAGCGAGAACCGAAGAGAACTTAATTTAAATTCGCCGAAGATTGAACAGAATAATATACACTATACAACTATACATAATTTTTGTTTGTGCAGATCCTTTTTTTTTTTTAATTTTTCTGACATTGCAATTAGTTTTTGGGAATTTAATTGCATCGAATGTTTGTGTGAAATTATTGTGAAAAAAAAATAGTTCATTCCAAGGGATTTTGTTTTTTGGTTTCTTTTGGTTTTGAATCAAAAAGTCAGCGGTATAATATAATTCTTTTTTAATTTTTTTTGCAAGTGTGCAAAATAAATAAATTGCATTTATTTTTACATGATGATTCCAAATGAAACTAATAATACGGTAAAAATTGATGACTGAGAGTATTATAAATGATTGATATTTAAAGCGAGAGGTTTCAGTTGGATTTGTTATAATATTAGTAGGCTTTTTTGGAAAAAAAAACTATAATTTGTATGTGTAAATGAATTTTCAATTCAAAATGAAAAGTTAAATATTAAGTATTGATTTTGTTAACTATTAGTGTAGAACATGAAATCTGTAGACTGACATTTTTTTAAACACGACATTTATAACTCGTGACTGATTAATACAATAATTATTGTATTTAATATTAAAACAAAAAAAATAGCGTTTAGTTGGCGGACTTACTTTAAAGTTCGGAAAAACTGGTAATTGGAAAGGAGTGTACAGGGCTTTCCAGTAAGGGGTTCCAGTTTAATATTAAAAAACAAGTGTTTTAAGAGAAATAAATGAATATTCAAGAATGATTTATTTATACCAATAAGGGTTTAAATCAATTGTGGAGCATTGCAATAGACCTTTTCTTTCACATGGTCTCAGAGAAAAAGGTGTTAAATCATTATGCTTCGATGGCCATTGTAATTACTTTCTCGAGAAAAAACACCGTAAGGAAACTTTTCTTGAAAGATGCGATTGTTTATTTGCTTGGGTGGCACGTAGCGCTATCTTGTTAAAAATATACATCGTCATCCACACCAATATCTAGTAACTCCGGTTATGAAAAATCATTATTGTCATAACTCATTAACTCAATAGAACTGTAACTCTGTAGAAGTTACATCAACCTCATTTTCCAATCAGTAAGGACTAATCACCCATGGTAGTGGTAGTGGTATCCAAGATGGTTAGAGCCTTAGATTATCATGCCAGAGGTCTTGGGTTCAATCCCTGCCTGTGCCATCTTAAGTTTTTTCACTGGTACTGCTTCTTGCGAGGAATTGACAAATCCTCCAAAAGTAATTCTTGTCATGAAAAGTGTGTAACGTTAAAATAAATAATAATAAATATAATTATTTTATTATTTGATAAGAATGATAGGTGGATGACACAATCTATCACTCCCTCAAAAGCGCTCCTTCCGTGACCGCAGAATTGTCACGGAGGTTTAGTATAGCATAAAAGAAAACCTGCCCGAACCGAAACACATCGGTTTGCAAACGACACCTACAGGGAAACCCCCATGTCATTTGCCTAGTGATTGCTATACCACATAACCAGAAGAAGCGTTGCCTATGATCGACCATCGCTATTGTCCTGCAGCCATCCTACCCTAGGCTAGCTCAGTCAAAGGGGGTGGGCTCTTGCTACGGGATCAAAGGCGGGTGTTACAAATTTTTATCCTGCAGAACTGGGTCCGGATGTTCTGAACCCTAATTGATTTTAAATTGCTGGGGCCCGTTCAACAAAGACCGACGACGATCTGACCGAGGAAATACGTATCTTTACCAACGACGTAAAATTGAAACAATGCACCTTCATATAATTTGAGAGGCTTCCGATGAGGGAAAGCCTAAGGAAAAACAAAGTGAAATTGCTGACACCAGGGATTGGGCATAGTAGCGTACACATAAAAAAAAAAATATGGACACGTATAGTTGTCAGTACATGTCTCGAACGGAAATTCAACTCCTCCCATCAGCTGTTCGACTTCCTACATGATGGGGGGAGGAAGGTGTCTAACTATGAAAAGGAGGGAGATTAAAGCTGGTGTAAAAATCTCCCTTTCGATCTCTCAACCCACCCAAGATTGAAGCAAGAGTCGTAACTCCCTCTTCGAACCAATGTTCTTCGCGGACCGTTACTAATATTTTCAAAGAACCCCTAAAACCGCTAGAAAAATTAACTCAAAACTTGTCCGCTGGGGGGTGTTATCCATCCCCTGCAGTATAACTACTTCAATTAGTCATCTTGTTCTCCTTCAGAAAAGTTAAAAATCTTAAAAATCCGATTACACTTAACCAATCTTTTATTCATTTATCCTTAACCTAACATTTAAAGTCTTACGATCTACTTAACTTCTATGATCTAAATTTATAGTCTCCGTTCAAATATAAAAGAAATCGTAAACACGTATATACTTAATTCAAAAAAAAAATTATTAAACTTGAAACTGTTTTCTGAACTTCGATACGTACTGAATTCATCACTAACCTTAGTGAGTGATAAAAAAAAATAAAACCAAAAGTTGTAAAAAGGAAAGTGAATCAAAAAAAGAATAAATCAAAAAAAAAAAGAAACGAATGGTTGTATGATCCAAGCAAGAGTCAGCGAATCTACCTTTGCTTAAATCCGCGGACGCGTTTTCGGACATACCCGACTTCTCTCTCTTAACACAAAAAAAAATTTCTCGAACCGTTTGTTCAAGGGACCAAATATACTACATCATGCATTTAAATTTAAATATATATGTATAGATAATGTGTATGTCTAAAAGGCATTTAATAAAAAAAAAAGTAAATCAAATCAATATATAAAAAAAAAATAAAATTATCAATTTGTTAAAAAGGGAGATTCAGGCTCGGAATCAACCCCGTATACCGTCGCAGCAGTGCACTCCTGGTAGGCTAAAGGAATTATATAGAGATTAAGGACAAACACATGTACAAACGAATATGGTTTCACGAATGTCTTGTATACTTGATTAGACCTCAAACTTTCGCGCAGTTTATGAGATAACGCGACCAAAAGTGGGACCGGGTAGCTTTGCCGATAAAGGCAGCTGATAAAAAAGAGAAAAAAAAAAATGATTTCCGATGATCGAGACTTGGTACTAGGTACCTTAAAGGACGTATTTAAGGATCTTTTGTGTATCTTTACACCGAAACAAAAAAAAAGGGAACTCGCGAGATGAACTACCGTCGGGTTCCTTGACGTTATTGACTGTGTACCGGACTGGCAGTACTTATATATATATATACGTTGCTCAACGGGAGCCAATCACTAAACCAATCTTCTCATCCCGGAGGAATTTAAGTTATACGAGCTTTACATGACGATTTCTTCGAGTTCGGAGTTTAACCCTTGTTGGAGGACAATATAAATAAAAAAAACTTAGTGACATAACAAACAATAAAAAAATATACACAAAAAAAAGAGTTTTAACAAAGTGTCAAATCGGCAGGAGTGCCAAACCAAAAAAAAGAAAGTAATTAAGTGCTAACTCAACATGAGTATTAAACCAAAAAAAAAAGAAGTGTACGGATAGGGTATGATACACTGAGCACTGGATACACTGGCGACTGTGTGCCGATGTTGGCAGGATACAACTGCTTGTGGCTCGACGGACTAGGGCTCCCAATTATGGTAGAGCGGCTGCGTCCGGACTTAGAGGTTGGAGACAGATTGCGGTGCCTAACCACCTCCGCGTCCTCTTCTTTTAATGGGATCGATTCCCCTCTGCCTTCTTGGTGCGCTGATTTAGGTAATGAGGACACGCCCAAATAATAAAACAATAATAGGCTTTTACCTGGGTGTAGAATAATTTTTATCCGAGAAGGAAACCTATGACGTAACAGCTTGGCGTTGGGAGTGGGATTAACCTCAGACTCCCTTAGTGTACGCAGCCGATGTAATACATTGCCAGCGACAAGAAGGATTTGTGCTAATGATAGCAGCAGGGTGAGTTTGTCTGCGTACTTTGTACGTTCTTGAGAGTTATTCTCGGCCTCCGGAGGATACTTAACTCTTTAATTTGAGTTTCCTTATGAGTTGAATTGAATAATTTGATCACCACTTAGCTACGACTTTGGACACGTATGTCGGCTTCGGTGGTTGAGATAGAAAAAGAACGCATTTTCGCTGTCGTCGTTGTGCTGGCAAAAGTGCTGACAAACATGGCGTGCGTTTCCGATGGATTGCGGCATTGCCAGAAATGCAAAATTGGCGATTCAGCACATTTCGCCGACTGCCATACCGACATTAGGTCTGAAGGTGTATATGCATGTGAAATAATTTACTAACTGAGCGAGAAAAATTCTTTTGAGAGTTCCGAAGCTAATGTCGTGTAACTTATCCTTACAAGTGCTGTGGGTCCCCTCCATCTTTGACAATAGTACTCGCACACAAGAAAGGTTGAGAGTTGTAAGCAACTAGGCCCTAGTTATCAACGGACTGTTGCGCCAACTAATTTGTTTATTTTTTTAAGGTCTAATCACTTGTAACAATAATTCTTATTAAGGTACAGCCTCCGAAGTGAAAATAGGCCTAATGACTGAAGATGATTATTCGAAAAAGATTCGGATCGTTTTGATGCATTTCAAGGACACAATGAGTGATTTTGTAGTTTGCGTGGTGTGATGGTTAGTGCGTACAACTATTATGCCGAACGTCCCTTCCATCCCTAATATTACTCTCACTCAGGAATGGTTAAGAAATCTTAGCTACTAGTTCAATAAATTAATGTTTTTTAATCAGAGATGATATGACGCTTTTGGGGATCGGTCGACTTGAATTCTTCAACTTAAAAAGCCATAAAACTGAAGTCTTTACGCAAAATACAGTAGGTCGTTTGAAATGGATAATCTAAATATCGACAAGGAATCGACAAATCTGGGTTTCCGTAAACACATTATGCCACAATATTATAATATTATATAGTTGTTCTTTAGCGACTCACACGGTTTCGATTCTTTACCACAAAGTATTACTGCTAACAGATAACATATTGTTTTTAAAAATCCAAAAAGTAAAATTTGAAATTTTTGAGATTATTAAAATAGCTTGTGCTATGGGGCAATACTCTTCTGGAGCAATACAAAAGCATTTTTTTACTGAAAGAAGCCAAGTTAAGAAAAAAAAGAGGCTGGGATGCGACCCACATTTCTCATCCCGTCTGTCGATTTGTCTTGCTTAAAAGGTTTGTAGGTTTTCGTGTTTTGTTAAAAATGTTGTCAGTTGAATTATTCTAAAAAATTTCAAAATTACCAACAATATTTTGCACATGACGAAATAGTTTGGTTTCAAAATCTATTTTACGAGTAGTTAACGATATTTTTAGTCGAAAAGCAATTTTTACCAATTTTAGTAGCATTTCGCAAAAGTTTTTTTTTATTATAAACAAATACAAATTGGATGAGTGAAATTAATTTGAAGTCAATATCTTCTATTGTTTACGAGCTACCGAGAACCGAACATCAATTTTTAACAATGTTTATTTTTTAATAATATTTGTTAATTTTATAAAAAAAAACGTTAATTCGATTTTTCTCAAAATTAAACCAAATGTTGAAAACAATATTTGTTATAAGCCAAAATTAGTTTAAAGCCATATTTTAGTCGAAAATCAATTTTTACCAACTTTAATTATTTTTTTTAGCTTTTTTATTTTTTGTAAAAAAATGTCAAATTGATTTTTCTTAAAATTTTAGCAAATGTTGAAAACAGTATTTCTTATAATACAAAATTAGTTTGAAGCCATAACCTCAAATTTTTGAAAAGATATTTGAGTCGTAAATTACTTAAGCCTCAACTTTTACCAACTTATTAGTTTTTTTATTTTTTGTAAAAAAAACTGTCAATTTAATTTTTTTCAAAATTTGACTGAATGTTGAAAACAATACTTTTTATGAGATCAAATTAATTTGAATCCAATATCTCAAATTTTTGAAAAGATATTTGAGTCGAAAATCAATTTTTACCAACTTTGAGTAATGTTTTTTTTTAGGTTTTTATTTTTTGTAAAAAAAACTGTCAATTCGATTTTTATCAATATTTTACCAGATGTAAAAAAAAGTTATTCTTCGTTGCAAAAAATTATTTAAGAGATGAAATCATTTTTTGCTCGTAAGATTTTCGAGGTGGCAAATATTTTTTTCAGTTTTTTTGATTTAAAAAAAAAAAACATTAATTGGAATATTTTCCAAAAATGTACATATTTGTTCGGTATCATGTTCCAATATATAACAAAAATTTAAGTCAAGTCTCTATTGTTATTGGTTCGTGCGATAATTTAAGTTAACCAAAAAAAAAACCAATCACTTAATTTTATTGAGAGTCGTTTCTGCATCTTTCTTCATTATTATCTGTATAAAAAAAAATTATTTGAAGTCGATATCTCTACTACTGGTTCTTGAGCTATGGACGACGAATAAAACTTCGCGGACGTACGGACGTACTATAAGACGCACGCACAGACATATTTCTTAAAATCTTTTATTTCCACTCTAGGGACCTTAAAACGTCGAGAAATGTCAAAATTTTCAATTCGGAAGTTAAAATTAGAGAATATTTAATAAAAATGTATAAGTTTGTTTTTGAGAAAATTTTAATATTCCATTTTTGACCAACAAATTTTTATGGGGACTATTGTTATTTTTAGTCTTAAAACAATGAAAAACACGCCTTAGTCGAATCTGCTTAAAACATTAAATTCCAAGTTTGAACCCAATCAACTCAATGGTTTGGACTGTAAAGGCGATGATAGACAGACAGACGGCCGGAATTGGGGGACCCACTTTTTTCGACTTCTTTACCATCGCAATGTCATGTTTGATTAAAATCTCCAGCTCACATTTTTTTACGAATGCAATACTTACCACATAGTTCCTATATGTGACAAGTAAAAAGAAAGGCTAATTAGTAGAAACAGTTGTCAAACAAATAAATATTCAAGGTATTAAAATTTTGAAATCCTTAACGTTTGAGAATAAGTCACAATCGAATATTTAAAAATCAAATAAAATCAACCGTTGTTCTACCAATTTATTTTGAAATTTTTGAAAATTTGAAAATTATTGAAAAATAGGTAATATAACCTAAGATATGAGATAAATTGTTTGAAAACTAAACAGTGCCTTATTTCTCTTAATGGTGCTATGTTTCGAAGAAAACTGTAAAAGAGACTAAGTTTTGAGTTATTATCATATTAAAAATGAAAACTTCTGTTTTATATTGGAGGAAGGGGAGAGTACGATAACTCAGACGACAAAGTTTAATGACGGATTTGTATAGAAAAACAAGCATTTTTTACTATGGGTGGGGGGTGGTGGGATCTATCTCCCCCCGTTTAGGCGGTAGGGGCAATTTAAAAAATATATGTACGTTAAATGGAAAAAAATAATTAAAAAATAACGGTAATACTTACAACTAAGTTTTATACATTTTTTTAAAGCCAACAATTTTTTTTTACTTGCTTGTTTTTAAATCAAGTCAAAATTATTCAAAATTTTTGAAAAAAATTGTTTTAAACTCGAAATTTGTGCAAAAAAAAAGTTTAAAAAAGGTTTAAATGTAATTTTTAAAAACTTTAAGATTATCTTCTATTGTTTTTTAAGAATTCATTGCTCTTATTTGTTTTTGATCAAAAATTGAAAACTAGATGATTTTATGCCTTCTACGAGTATTTCTTGAGAAAATTGAAAATTACCAAAAAAAATATTTTTATTAAATTACTTTTTCCTTGCTTGAGTATTTTTACGTAGTCTTATTTTGATAGTAATAATCGAATATGGATTAAGATATACCTAGGGTAAATTAATTTTTCTTAAATCCAGCTTATTTAAATGCAAAAAAACTTTGCATGCACCCCATCTTGCACCCAACGCACCTTGCAACCTCCCCAAATTGCACCCACTCCACCTTGCACCCATCCCAAATCTTATAGTGTTCCGAAGCAGGGGGTTGCAGCATGCCCCCCCATACACACCTTGGTGTGGCATACACCCAAACTCGCACACACACCACTTTTGCATACACCCAAAATAGCACCTACTATTATTACTATAATAAATACTAAAATACTAAAATAGCAAAAAAAAGAATAACCAAATTAAAATAGTAGTTGTTGTTATTTTCAATTTTCTCAAAAACTTAAATACATAAAATCATCTAGTTTTCAGTTTTTGATCAAAAACAAATAAGAGCAATAAATTATTAAAAAAAGATAATCTTTAAGTATTGGAAAATTACACTTTAAACCTTTTTTTAACTTTTTTTTACTCAAATTTTGAGTTTAAAATTAAATTTTTCAAATCTACGCATAGTTTTGACTTGATTTAAAAACTGGCTAATAAAACAGAATGTTGGTTTTCATAAAATGTATAATAATTAGTTGTAAGTATTCCCGTTATTTCTTAACTATTTTTTTTTTCATTTTAAATAATATTTTTATTAAATTGCCCCTACCGTCTAAACGGGGGGAGATAGCCCTCTCCCTCCCATAGTAAAAAAATGCTACTACTCTTGCCCGGAAGAAGTTGAATATTATCGTTCTTCTTTCAATTTAAGAAAATTTATCGTTAAGGATTTATTTTCCAAGTTATTAATATTTGGAACCGTCTATCTACTAAAATATACTTTAATGTATTATTGTATGCTTTCTACTGTATGCAAATATAGTATATATTGGCCTTTCAACCATTTTAAGACAAAATGAATATGATAATAAAAAAAACTTAATTTTGAAAATTCATGAAGAGCTATTACCATATTTCAAGGAAATATCATTATAATATCAATGCAAATCACGTTCGAAAAAAAAGAGTTCTTAGAGTTTTTGAAGCCCTACATATACCTGGAAAACCACAACGTCAAAAAGTTTTTAAGGAAATTGAAGAAAGAAATAGGAAAAGAAAAAGAAGAAAACTTCTTCACGCACTCCTATATCCTTTTAAGTCTATGTCAAATCCCACTTCAGGGATATCAAGCCACACGTATAAGAGGTACAACTTTTAAAAAATATTCTCACAAAAATTTTTCATTTGATATAGAAACGAAACGGAACTACAATCCTTTAGAATTTATGTTTGTAATAAAAATGAAAAAAAGTAGAACAAAAACACGTCTGAAAAAATTCCACCGAGAGCCTGATGGGATGGTGGTTGTGGTTCTAGTGGTAGTGCCTTTAATAAACCTAACTTTTCTGTGAAACTTTTGTATAAAATCAACTCTTTGATGAGACAGCTTTTCAGTTTTTATTTGCTTCACCTTCAGCCGGTTCTCATTACATACCCTAAAGGCTGTTTGTGGGTAGCTAGGCAGGTAGTTTTTTTTTGTTTGAAATTTTTTCCCAGATTTTTTTTTTTGGCTCAAAAAGTAAACTTTGTGTGCAAATCCAGTGCAGCCGCCGCGCCGCTCGAATTCGCTACCTGCTTCTCTTGTTTTCTTTTTTTCTCCAGGATTCTTTTTGAGAGCGCGCGGCATAGGTTCACATGATTTTCAGCTCGCAGAACTAAAAACAATATAGAAAGGGAAAATCTTCAAAGTGACCTAGTTTTTTTTTGCATTTCCCGACATAAAAAGAAAATGGTAACGTGGGACCGAGAACGGTTGGATAGAAGAACAAAAATGTGAGAAAAAAGAACTCGCATGACCAACAACCCGCCAAACTGTTGGACCGAATGTAAGAACTCGGAGTTCGCGGGTATACCCTTTATGTGTGCTAAAAAAGTAAAGTTCCATGATCCTTCCTCCATCACACAGAGACCTCCTCGCTCCCGTCGTCGTGTTCTCTCATGTCGTTCATCTGAATAAGCGGGGGTGCTTTGAAAGGAGACCCGCTTTTCTGCTGCCTGCACAGCACAGCCACCTGTTCGTTTCGTCCTTCCTGCCTCTACATACTGTACACTAGTTTGGTTTGGCATACACCACTAGAACTATATTATAGCCATAACATTATACTAAATGGAGCAAAGGATACTACTTCCCCTTGCGGGAGTAGGTAGTGAAATCAAAGTAAATATTTCCTTTGATAATTATGTTTGGCATATTTTAATTAGATTTTAATTTTGAGTGCACCGCAAATAGCATGGGCTAATGTAAGCGAATACAGTGAGCCAGCGTGCAGCAGCGATTGAGAATCCGCCGTCATCGTCGTCCGTGAAATTATGCTCGCGCAGTTGATGTTGGACCCCACTTTTTGAGTTACTATCCTCTGTGAGAAACTTCAACTTCAATGCAAAGTATATTAACTACATCAACATCATGCACTATGCGAATCTACACTCGTATCTAAAAAAGCAGAGATGCAAATGCAAATATTTGAGCTCACCAAGGGCTTTTGTTGCAATTGCCAGAATCATAAACTATAAAAGCGTCCGCCAATTAGATGAAAGCGTATATAAAGAGTCTATTATAACTATATAAATATCTATATAAAATAACTAGAAGATAGGATATTTTTTACTTTTTTTAATTTTATTTATTCAATATTTATAAGTAGGGTGCTCTGAGAGTGGGGTTTTATCAAAATGATGGATTTTGTGACTTTGTGGTTGTTTTAAAAAATTATACTTCATTTTGAATTGAAGATGCAATGAATGGCATTATAAGCTTAATGGGTTTGGGTTGAGTATAAGCTAAGTAATCTAAAGAAGAAGAAAGATTCTGTTTGTTAAGTTCGTTTGACTTAGCTCTGAAGATAGAAAGTAAAAACAAATGATGGAACTTATTAAAATGGAAATTAAACAGATTTGTTTTACGGAGTAAAAAGGATTATGTACTTACTTTATAATTAATTTTTCTAATTTGTTAACAAAATAACTTTAATAAAAAATATTATAAGTTTCACAGGTTCTTATCAAGTCATTAGTTTCTAAAGTTTCAAGTAGAGCTTGACAAATTTGCTATTTCAATTTAAAAGAAATACTTAAAAGAACTCTTTATTGTTTAGCAAATTACTAAGCCTTAAATTTTTATTTTATTTTAAATAGGTTAACAAAAAAAATAATAATATTTATATTAATATAAAAAAGAAGAGAAAATTTTTAGTCCTTAGCTTTTGACTCCATGACGAAAAAGGCTACTTTTTTTAAAAATTCGACTTCAAAGGAAATTCGACTTTTTTAATCTTCAAGCGGTCGCGCGTAGTCGAATCGACCGCGCTTAGTACATTTTCGTTCATACTGGGTGATTTTTTTGAGGTTAGGATTTTCATGCATTAGTATTTGACAGATCACGCGGGATTTCAGACATGGTGTCAAAGAGAAAAATGCTCAGTATGCTTTGACATTTCATCATGAATAGACTTACTAACGAGCAACGCTTGCAAATCATTGAATTTTATTACCAAATCAGTGTTCGGAAAATCCGCTTTTTTATCGACAAATTTTGTTCAGCGATGAGGCTCATTTCTGGTTGAATGGCTACGTAAATATGCAAAATTGCCGCATTTGGAGTGAAGAGCAACCAGAAGCCGTTCAAGAACTGCCCATGCATCCCGAAAAATGCACTGTTTGGTGTGGTTTGTACGCTGGTGGAATCATTGGACCGTATTTTTTCAAAGATGCTGTTGGACGCAACGTTACGGTGAATGGCGATCGCTATCGTTCAATGCTAACAAACTTTTTGTTGCCAAAAATGGAAGAACTGAACTTGGTTGCCATGTGGTTTCAACAAGATGGCGCTACATGCCACACAGCTCGCGATTCTATGGCCATTTTGAGGGAAAACTTCGGAGAACAATTCATCTCAAGGAATGGACCGGTAAGTTGGCCACCAAGATCATGCGATTTGACGCCTTTAGACTATTTTTTGTGGGGCTACGTCAAGTCTAAAGTCTACACAAATAAGTCAGCAACTATTCCAGCTTTGGAAGACAACATTTCCGAAGAAATTCGGGCTATTCCGGCCGAAATGCTCGAAAAAGTTACCCAAAATTGGACTTTCCGAATGGACCACCTAAGACGCAGCCGCGGTCAACATTTAAATGAAATTATCTTCGAAAAGTAAATGTCATGGACCAATCTAACGTTTCAAATAAAGAATCGATGAGATTTTGCAAATTTTATGCGTTTTTTTTTAAAAAAAGTTCTCAAGCTCTTAAAAAATCACCCGATATTATTATTTTTACCCATCATTGTAATTATCATTTCTAGTAGCCTTTTTCATAATTTAAAATACTTTTTGACAAATTAGACTTTAAAGACAATGATAATGTATCTGAGTACAAATAAATAAATATTTATGGAATAATTAGTACTTTATTAACTTCTCATAGGAAGTTATTGTAATGGGTCCGATTTGTTAAATTGAAAATTTTGACATTTCTCGACGTTTCAAGGTCCCTAGAGTCGAAATAAAAGATTTTTAGAAAGATGTCTGTGCGTGCGTGTGTACGTACGTCCGTACGTCCGTACGTCCGTACGTTCGCGACGTTTTTTTTGTCGTCCATAGCTCAAGAACCAGTAGAGATATTGACTTCAACTAAATTTTGTTATACAGAAAATAATGCTGAAAGATGCAGAAAGGACTCTCAAAAAAATTGAGTGGGTGGTTTTTTTACCATAGCAGTTTAAAAAAAAGGTGAAATTTTGGTTAACCCTAAATATCTCATGAACCAATGACGCTAGAGACTTGAATTAAATTTTATATTATATATTGTAAAGTGATACAAAACAATTATATTTTTGAAAAAAAATCCAATTAACGCTTATTTTTATAAATAAAAAAAAACTGAAAAAAAAATTTGTCACTTCAAAAATTTTACGACTAAAATATGGTTTCATCTCCAAACTAATTTTGTGCAACGAATAATAATGTTTTTGACATCTGATAAAATTTTGAGAAAAATCGCATTGACGGTTTTTTTTACAAAAAATAAAAACTTAAAAAAAAATTAATAAAAGTTGGTAAAAATTGAATTTTGACTCAAATATCTTTTCAAGACTTTGAGATATTGGCTTTAAACTACTTTTATCTTTCAAAAAATATTGTTTTCAACATCTAGTAAAATTTTGAAAAAAATAGAATTGACAGTTGTTTTTACAAAAAATTAAAAACCGAAAAAAAAATTAACAAAAGTTGGTAAAAATTGATTTTCGACTCAAATATCTTTTAAACAATTTGAGATTATGGCTTCCATCTAATTTTAACTTATACGAAATATTGTTTTTAACATTAGGACAAATTTTGAGAAAAATCGAATTGACAGTTTTTTTATAAAAAATAAAAACATAAAAAAAATTAATAAAAGTTGGTAAAAATTGATTTTCGACTCAAATATCTTTTCAAGACTTTGAGATATTGGCTTTAAACTACTTTTATCTTTCAGAAAATATTGCTTTCAACATTCATACAAATTTTGAGAAAATTCGAATTGACAGTTTTCTTACAAAAAATTAAAAACTGAATAAAAAATTTTACAAAATTTGGTAAAAATTGGTTTTCGACTCAAATCTCTTTTTAAAAATTTGAGATAATGGCTTCCAACTAATTTTTATTATAAAAAATATTGTTTTAAACTTTAGGAAAAATTTTGAGAAAAATCGAATTGACAGTTTTTTTCAAAAAAAAAAAACCTAAACAAAAAAATTAATAAAAGTTGATAAAAATTGATTTTCGGCTCAGATATCTTTTCAAAACTTCGAGATATTGGCTTCAAACTAATTTAATCTTATAAATAATATTATTTTCAACATTCGGTAAAATTTTGAGAAATTTTGACAGTTTTTTTTTACAAAAAATAAAAACCTAAAAAAAAAACAATACTAAAACTTGGTAAAAATATAATTTCGACTCAAATAACTTTTCAAAAATTAAAAATATTGGCTTCAAACTTATTTTTTTTTTCAAAGAAAATATTGTTTTTGATATTCATTAATTTTTTTATAAAAATTCAACAGTCCGTTTTTTCATAAAAAAATAAAATCTACAAAAAATAGAACTCAAATTTGGTAAGAATTGAAACATTTAGACAAACTTTTAAGCAAGACAAATCGATAGACGGGATGGGAAGTTATCAGTGTGGGTCGCATCCCAGCCTCTTTTTTTATTTTAAATAGGTTAACAAACAAAATAAAAATACTAAGTAATATAAAAAAGATGGGCAAATTTTGAGTGCTTAGCTTTTGACTCCATGACGAAAAACGCTACATTTTTTTTTTAATTCGTCTTCAACGGAAATTCGACTTCTGTAAAGGAAATGCTATTTCCTTCAATTTACTTTTGAGTAGAGGTCTAAACGTCTAAATGTCTTAATTTTTACTTTGATAGTCAATAACTCTAAAAATAATTTTTTTTCCGACAAATACGAGTATGGTTCCAAAAATTGAATGAAATCTTATGTAAGACCCGTAAAAAGTTTGGTTAAAATTGAAAATTTCGATATTGGAAAACAGTACAAATCCGGCTCTAAAAGGATATTTCAAACTACTCCCACAATATTATATGACTGAGCTTTTTACGTCTTAGATTCAGAAGTCTGACACAGCCTGTTTGCATCTTCTGACATGGCCCAGGAGATGAGAGTTAGTCACCAAACTATTTTAAACCATCTGCAGAGGGCTGAATAAAAAAAAAAAGCTTGATGTTTGGGTGCCGCATGATTTGACGCAAAAAAGCTTCTGGACCGAATCAACGCCTGCAATACGCTGCCGAAAAGGAACGAACTCGACCCATTTTTGAAGCGGATGGTGACTGGTGATGGAAAATGAATCGCATACGACAATATTACGCGAAAACGGTAGTGGTCGAAGGCTGGTGAATCGTCCCAATCAGTGGCCAAGCTGGGAATTGACGGCCAGGAAGGTTTTGCTGTGTGTTTGGTGGGATTGGAAGGGAATCATCCGCTATGAGCTGCTCCCATATGTCCAGACGCTTAATTCTACCATCTACTGCGAACAACTGGGCCGCTTGAAGCAGACGATCGACCCGAAGCGTCCGGAATTGGCAACAGAAAGGGTGTAGAGTTCCACCAGGACAACGCCAGACCGCAGACTTCGTTGATGACTCGTCAAAAGCTACGGGAGCTCGAAAGGGAGGTTTTATCGCATCCACCATATAGCCCGAGCATAGCGCCAAGTGATTACCACCTTTTCCTGTCCATGGCGAACACCCTTGGTAGCGTAAAGTTGAACTCAAAAGAGGCTTATGAAAAGTGGCTGTCCGAGTTCTTCGCAAGTAAGGAGGGGGCCTTCTACGAGCGGGGTATTATGAAGTTGCCGTGTATTGCATATTTAAACTAAATCCGATCACTGTAACACTTTTTATAAATCATTGAATAAAAAGCAAAAAAGCGGAAGGGAGATATTTTCCAACCTTTTATAAACAAACAATTTAAAATTGTTTTCATATCCCTTAATTTTTGTGACAAGTGCATGCAACTAAAGTAAAGGGTGATTTTTTAGCAATTATCTTTTTGGCAACACTAGTGCACTGGTTTAAACAGCTGACGCACGTTTCGTGTTTTATTTCACTGTCAAACATCTTCAGTTTGGTCTATAATTTAACCATGAATCGTCTTACAAACGAACAACGCTTGCAAATTATTGAACTTTATTATCAAAATGCGTGCTCTGTGAAGAAAGTTCATCGCTCGCTTCTTCCATTCTATGATCAGTTTAATCGACCCACTGAAGCGGCTATTTGGTCTATTGTGGCTAAATTTCGCACCAAATTTACATTGTTGGACATTAAACCACCAACACGCTTACAAATCGGCCAGTGTTAATGATGAACATTAATTATCGATTCGTCGCCGTTCGCAGCAATACTCAATAACGTGGAAAATTTTGCGGAAGGATTTAGGTGTGATGCCTTTCAAACTAAAGCTGGTTCAAGAATAGAAGCCGAACGACCTACTGCAACGTAAAATTTTTGGTGAATTGGCTCTTGGAAAGTTGGCCGAAGATCCAATTTGTTACCGAAAAATTGTGTTCAGCAACGAAGCTCACTTTTGTCTCAATGGGTACGTAAATAAGCAGAATTGTCGAATTTTGAGTGAATATCAGCCAGAAGCATTGCAAGAGCTACCAATGCATCCAGTTTATGGGCTGGTGGCATCATTGGACCGTGCTTCTTCAAAGATTATGCGAATCTTAACGTAACTGTGAATGGTGAGCGCTATACCGTGAGATGATATCCAACTTTTTTTTGCCCAAAATGCAAGAGCTTGACTTGCATGACATGTGGCTTTAACAAGACGGTGCCACATGCCACACAGCACGCGCAACAATGGACTTATTAAGTGGCGAGTTCGGTGAACATTTTATTTCACGTTCGGGACCGGTCAATTGGCCCTTTAGATCGTGCGATTTAACGCCTTTAGACTATGTTTTATGAGGCTTTGTTAAAGCTCATGTTTACAGACAAGCCCACTTCAATTGACGCATTGGAATACAACATTGAAGCATTTATTCGTGAGATACCGGCCGAAATGTTGGAAAGAGTATGTCAAAATTGGACTAAGCGGATGTACTATTTGAGGCGTAGTCAAGGTCAACATTTGCATGAAATAATCTTCAAACATTAAATTATATGGATCGTACTATTGATTTAAATAAATATTTCATGCATTTTTCTGAATTTTATGTGTTTTTTTTTTTGAAAAACTTTCCTACAGCTTTTAAAAAACCACCCTTTATAATATTAACTAATATTTTGAGTAATAACGACAACTCAATTTATCAAAATAGCAAGAAAACTTTTAAAAAAATATGATAATCAAAAACGTTGATATACTTTCGGTATACGTTTTGTAATAGTAACCTATTGATGAATGAAGATTTCAATAAATAGTTTCTTGTTTCAAAACATATTCTCTATTCAAATAGGCATAGACCAAATTCATATTCCAATTGGGATGAATGTCTGTTCTCATTTTAATAATCTAATATATAAAATTCTCCTGTCACACTGTTAGTTGCCATACTCCTCCGAAACGGCTTAAACAATTTCAATGAAATTTTGCATATACATTCGGTAGGTCTGATAATAGGTTTTTATCTATTTTTTATATTCCTAAGTGCTATTGTTTAATTGCATCAACATCGCACACGGTGCAACGATCTTACGATAGTATTCAGTGACTCTATGTACAATGAAGCATTCATTGCTATTGAGGATCTTTGCGTTATTATTGCCAACTTACCACTCAGTCATTTCGGCATGCATTGACCAGATCGAAATGCATCTGATTTAATAAACACTGAATTGAATCGTGAACTACAATACAATACTGTAGAAATGGCAGCGATTGTTGTTCGCAATCCCTACTAATAAATGAAGAACAAAGAACCATTTATGGCCACATCATGCTCGCAGTTTTGGCAGGACAAGGTGGATTATTTTTTTTGGATACATCAGGAGGACCTGGAAAAACATTGCTTATTTCGCTAATTCTTGCTAAAATACGATCAAATAATGGTATCGCATTTTCTGTTGCATCTTCTGGCACTGCGGAAATTTTATTGGTTGGAGGCTGAACAGCTCATTCAGTATTTAAACTGCCACAAAAAATTCAAAATAACCCAGATGCGGTGTGTAATATAAACAAACAATCATGCATGGCCACAGTGTAAAATTATCATCTGGGATGAATGCACTATGGCACACAAACATTTGCTTCAGGCGTTGAACAGGATATTGAAAGGTATAAAAAACAACGACAGACTATTCGGCAGCATTCTGTTGCTCCTTTCAGGTGATTCCAGACAAAGACTTCCCGTTATTCCACGCTCAACATACGCTGATGAGATCAACGCGTGCTTAAAATCATCGCCAATGAGGCGTAATGTTGAAAAAGTACAACTGAAAGTAAATATGCGTGTTCAAATGCTTCAAGATTCATCCGCTGAAACATTCTCAAAACAACTGTTAGATATAGGCGACGGAAAAGTTACTACAATGAAACTGGATGCATAAAATTACCGGCCGATTTCTGCAAGAAATGATGAATTTAGTCTCAAGATACAACATTTGTTATCAGGAGACTTGGTGTCATACAAATCTATTGATACAGTTTGTGATGCCACCGAAGCTGTAAATTATCCAAGTGAGTTTTTGAACTCATTGGATTTACCAGGCATGCCACCGCATAATTTACAACTGAAGGTTGGATCTACGGTAATTTTGTTTCACACCACGGTTAACAGCACGCTGTTCGTAATTAAAAAAATTAATGAAAAATGTTATTGAAGCCATAATTCCAAATGGCAAATTCCGAGGTGATAATATATTATTATCGCGAATCCCTCTATCCAGTTTGTTTGTATTAGCGAAAGATGGGATCATAAAAAATATTGCACACTCTTTTGCATTAAAGAATTGATATTGTTTTTTTTTTTTGTAGTATTGTCATAGCGATATGTTTATAATTTTAAAGTATTAATTTTAATAAATTAAAAAAATGATTTGGTGATTTGTTATTTTAATATTTTGTCACTGTTTACAGTGCTCTATATCTCTTCCATTTATATACCACATCCTTACACCCTTACAATAAGTTAATTATTTCTAGCAAAATATTCTCTAGAAATTATTTATACGACAAACCACCGTGTGTCGGGTCAGCTAGTTACTAAATAAATATTTATTAACATAATTTTAAAACTTACTCAAACATTAGAAACTCACTTTGACAAAAAAATCGTCTTCTTACAAACAATCTTTAGAGTTTTTGACATGTTTTATGAAAAAAAAATACTCATTCATCAAATCCTCTTGAGCAGGTTCCTTAGCTCTCTTAATTAAAGAAAAATATTGAAATTGTTATTTCAACGTTATATTCTCCTCAAAACATCATCAGATTCTCTTTTTTTCGTATGTTATATTTAAAGTAAAAAGACTTTTATGATATTAGTTTTTAGTCGCACTTTAATTAAACAATTTTTCAATTTCAAAGTTATTTCCTCATCATAGTCATCTCCATCTCCATCTCCATCGTCATCGTCATCAGCATCAAAGAAGCTTTGACTGACTCAATTCAATGAAATAGAAATAGAAATACCAATTAACAGAGACCTATTGCAGTTTGAAATTGAACTTTGAATGCCAATATCAAACTACCAGCAGCATGCCTTTGCTGCTATTATAGGACAATCTTCGACAGAGAGATCATTCAATTCTCTATATCGCTATTATCTCATTCATCAACGATTTCATTGTCTTCTTTTTCAAAGGACAAACTGAAACAACATCATTCTCCTCCTTACTACATATCCTCGAATGTATGAAGGTACTTTTACACGAATGCATCTAGGTATGGAGGTAGCTATGTATGTGTCTGTGTCTTTTGTGACATAGACGACCTTTTGTTTAAGAAAACTTCAAATCTCATTCATGCATCAAACCACCCCCTAGACATAAAGGCTTAACCACATATTCAACAAAGTAGTAGCTATGTAGATGTACATATGAAGGTAGGAAAGGAACATTGGATGTTGGTTGGAATTTGGAACATCTGGTTTAGTTCCCATCAGCTCCAGCTCAGTTCCCGACCGACTCCATCAGCATCAGCAGCAGAATCACTCATCATTGCATTCCCATTCCTGCTGAAATAATTAGAAAGGAAAAACAACGTTGGTAACAAAAAGAGAAAAAAACTATATAACACACTCACATCACGTCCTCAATCCTATCCTTTGCAATTCAAATTGCATCATAGAACTTGTATGAGTATATTCTGAGTAATGTACCTTTTGTGGTATATTGCGAGTTTGACACCATTTCTACAAAGTTTTCGTTCGATAGATCGTCTAATTCTTTATCACAATGTCTTTTTCAAATGCTATAACAAGCAACGTCATTGCTCGTTCAATTAATTTAGTCATTACCATTATCCTTCATCAGCAAGCACCATCATCATCGTGACACCATAGCCATCTATTGTACCATTGCATTACCAATAGAAAACCTTTCTTATACATAAGTATATCCTTTTTTTAATTTTCAATTTAAATTCTTCTTTTAATTTTTTATTTTAATTTTATTTTTGTTTTTCTTTTGCAGATTGTGCCAACACAGCAACTATCGAAATTGTCGAATCTAACATATTTATCATTAAGTGGAAATCGATTTACACACATTCCAGCTGTGGCCTTGCTTAACTTATTTCATCTGAGGGAATTGCACTTAAATCGATTGGATCGACTTGTAAAGATTGATTCAAGGTAAGTCTTAAATTTACATACGATTATCTATACATAGCACTCGTATTATGCCGTGTGCAGTTAGGTAGTAAAATGTTCATTTCTTTACACATTATTACGATATAGGAACCCGCACTTACGTTTTTCCAAGATTGTCGAAATTACGACTATAGTCAATTCTTAAAAGTTTCTCGCATGAAACATGAATAAGAATGGTGGCAGAGTGGTTTGGAATCTTAAGCTACTCGGGAATTTATGATGCACTGAAAGAAATTAGTATTTCAGAAATCTAATATTCAAATTTATATTTTCTCTCTTTTTTATTTGAAAAAGATTGGTAATTTTCAGAATTACTTTGAATGATTTAATATTATTCGTCCTTATAAATACAATATTTGAGTTTTTCTTGTGGCAATTTCATAGAACCTATCTTGCTAATTGATTTTGAAAATCACAAAATTTTTTTTTTACCCAAAAGTAAATGGTGTGGTTTTAAAATTTCTGGGAAAAGGTATAATCTAAGGCATTTTAACAATTTGGTAATCCAAGTAGCTCAAAATGCCTAACTCAAAATCCAATCCCAATTGGAAATTTAGGTTTAATAATTCTTAAAACTTGAAAACATTCAGATGTACGAAAAATCAAAATGCAGAAGATCATAATTATGTTTGTACGAAAACTACAAAAACACAAAATTAATGCACAAAAGTTGCAAAATTTTTCAAATTCTTCAAAATATTAGTAATATTTAGGGTTTTCGGTATTAAACGAACGTGCATTGGAATAAAAACATTCTTTTAATCAATATGTTATGCGGATGACCATTTTTCTTTTTGAAATATAGCATGCAATCCCATAAATTCTGTTCAAATTTTGTCGAAATTCTAATTTTCCAGAACTATTCGCATATATGATTTTTAATTACATAATGTACTGTATGTATAAAGCGCATATAAACGACTTACTATAATATTCTGTAAAGTTTTAATTCTTTACTTTACTAAATTCTGATTTTTTAAATGAAATTGGTACAAGTATACGAAACATTTAATTATTTATTCCGAAATAAATATTTGTAAAAGTCTTGATGTGGGGAAAGAATAGAACTTATAGGCATGTGAGATAGTAATTCCTGTGAATAAACGCGGTTCTAATTCGCATAGATTAAAAACGACTATGTTTTTGAATGGACCCATTTGATTATAGGTGATACTGAATTCTAATTCTGATAACTAACGAACAAAAACTAATATCTTTTTTAGTCGTTATTTTTCAAAAAGACGTTTGCCAATTTTTTCAAGCGACAAAAAGTGATAATTTTATTTCTGAAAAAAAAAAAGTTTTGCTTTTTTGCTTATTTATAGTTAGATCGTTTTTTTTTGTAAAATATATTGTGTATATATTAAATTTTGCAGTTTTAGTTTGGAGTTTGTAGCCAATATTTTCAATTTTTGAAAAGATATTTGAGTCGAAAGTAAAATTTTTACCAAGTCTTAGTATTATTTTGTTTAGGTTTTTATTTTTTGTACAAGAAACCACCAATTAAATTTTTCTCAAAATTTAACTGAATGTTGAAAACAACATTTCTTATAAGATAAAATTAGTTGAGAGCGATAATCTCAAATTTTTGAAATAATGTTTCAGTCGAAAATCAATTTTTACCACCTTCGAGTAATATTAACTTCCTATAGGAAGTTATTGTAATCGGTCCGATTTGTCGAATAGAAAATTTTGAAATTTCTCGACATTTTAAGGTCCCTAGAGTCGAAATAAAAGATTTTTAGAGAGATGTCTGTGCGTGCGTGTGTACGTACGTACGTTTGATAATTTTTTTCGTTGTCCATAGCACAAGAAACAGTAGAGATATCGACTTCAAGTAAATTGTATTACACAGATTTTAATGCAGAAAGATGCAGAAAGGATTCTCAAAAAAATTGAGTGATTGTTTTTTTTACCATAGCAATTAAAAAAAAATGTGAAAATTTTTGTTAACCCTAAATATCTCACGAACCAATAACGCTAGAAACTTGAATAAAATTTTATATTATACTAGCTAACCCGACAAACGTTGTTTTGTCATATAAAGAATTTCTAGAGAGTATTTTGCTAGAAATAAATAACTAACTTATTGTAAGTGTGTAAGGATGTGGTATATAAATGGGAGAGATTTAGAGCACTGTAAACGGTGACAAAATATTAAAATAACAAATCACTAAACAATCTTTTTATTTTGCTAAAATTAATTCTTTAAAATTATATACATATTGCTAGTTATGACAATACTACAAAAAAACAATATCAATCCCTTATTGCAACAGAGTGTACAATATTTGTTTGATCCTATCTTTCGCCAATACACACAAACTGGATGGTTTGCCCACTCGAGAGTACACGCCACGTATAATTGTCCGTGTGAATAACATAAAGTTCTCAAATCTAAACGACATCGTTTGGCCTTGAGACTTATTGATAGTCATTGCAAATGCCAATCTTATTGGAAATTGAAGGCGTTTGTGTTGAATTGGCACGTCTGTGGGTAAATAGGGATTCGCGGTAATAATATATTTTCACCTCGGAATTTGCACATTTAGAATTATGGCTTCCAACTTTTCTGTCCCCTATATCTAACAGTTGTTTTGAGAAAGTTTCAGCGGATGGATCTTGGAAGCATTTGTACACGCATATTTACTTTCAGTTGTACTTTTTCAACATTACGCCACAGTGGCGATGATTTTAAGCACGCGTTGATCTCATCAGCGTACGTTGAACGCGAATTAACGGGAAGTCTTTGTCTGGAATCACCTGAAAGGAGTAACAGAGTGTCGCTGTTTTTTATATCTTTCAGTGTCCCATTCAATGCCTCAAGCGCAAGCGGTTTGAACAAAATCAAAAAAAATTGAATTTTCCGTGCCTGCACAAACATGTTTGTGTGGTGTGTATTGAATTTTGCTCAAACCGATGCCAATTTTAATAGAGTTAACATGAATAAACAAGAGGAACACATTTTTTGGACTGAAATAGATCTTTTTTTTGTACCACTCTTTACATCAAATTCTTTTTTTTTATTTTTTCTGTTTTTTTTTTTTTTTTTAATTGCCAAGGCAATAATCAAAGCTGCAAATGCTAAATCACTCGATGAAAAACGTCACGCAACTTAAATTTCTCAAACATGTTTGCGTAGTGTGTGGCGAAACTATGTTTGCTCAAACACACGTTCGAACAAACGTGTTTGCGTAGTGTATTATTAGCTATAAACAAAATAAAAGTTGTAAATCCTCATATCCTGGAACCGCGAAGAAATGGTTCGGTACATTTATTTATAAAAATGAAACGTCAACTTTGTTTTGCTCAAAATCCAAAATTACAGAGATTTAATTTTTGATCCATATTCCATCAGTATTTTATGTGCCTTACTGCCTTAACTTTAATCACTTTTACCTATCAGATGTTGCAATTGGCTTGTTAATTTGAATTATAAAACTGTTGATTGTGAGGAGTTTTTACTAACTTTGAGAGCGTGATTCGGTATATAATTTTATATGAATAAAGTTCTGCCATCAAAAGAACAAAGCGAAAGTTATTGTTGTTCTACAAAGTTGAAATGTGTCATATAATTTCATATGTACATCGAAGTAAACACGTTATTAATACTTATATTATAAGAACCCGCGCAAGAGCGTTGGACCCAACATTCATTGGAAAAACTTGACTAAAACAGTTTAGTAACCTAACAGTTAAATTATCTAGCATTTTTCAGGAAAAAGAATTTAAAGTCTAAGAACATGATATTGGAACCAAAAAATTAATTTGTGACAAGCGACAAGCTGTTATTGGTTTCCACAAATTGGACTAATTACAATAACTTCCTATGGGAAGTTAAAAATAAACAAATGTCAAACTTTTTTTTTTCAAAAGTTCATGTATTGAGTGTAATTTTTGTTTTCAAATTCAATCCTTTTATTAACTTTTAATAAAAAACAGAAAACAAGATGATAAAATGTATCTTGGTTTTTAAGAAATTAAAATTTGTATTGCTTGCCAGAAAAACACTTTTGCAACGTTTGATCTACGTATTCCACATCAGTTTATTTGACAGGGTTTTGCTTTGTAAAATTGGAACCTAGAAATATTTACCTCTCTGATGGAATTTTCATTTCAAAATAATCATAAAAATGAATCTAAAATTCTATGAAAAATCATTGTACATCTCTTCAGTTTAAAAACATATACGATCTATGCAACACCAAGTGACTTAATGTAACCATTCCCTGAAATAAGTATAAAGGTATGTAGGGTATAGATACCAAGAGACAATATAACCAATATTTCTTGATTGCCCTACTTTCTACGTTTTGGTTGTTTTGTCGATATCATTTTATATGTGTATTCTAATCTCTATTTGCTTTTTTTTCTCCAAGTGTATTTGCCCCTATAATGATGATTTTGTTTATCAAATAAAACCCGCATATCCGTCGTAGTCGTCTTCAATTGGTAGGTACATATACCAAGCTCAGCTGTATTGATTTAGTCTTGGAAGAACGTCAACCTGATTTCTTGAAAACGTCTGCCGATGATGATGTGTCAGATCGAGTTTAGTTTGTGGTTTCGCCAATACCATAAACCAATACATCACATACGTACCAAGATGCAATTGCTGATTTCGAAAACTCATAACTTGAGCCTCCATATAACCACCATCACACTATATACAAAACTTTATATGAAGATCCTTCACCACAATCCTGTACAAGCAGCAGCTTCATAATAATGAAATAGTGATGCAGCCATAGCATCAGCAAACGGGTGTGGTTCGTCTTCTTTTCTCTTCCTCATTTGAGGTCGAAAACGATGATGGTATACCGTATATACCCGTTCAAGTGAAAGATCTGATTTTCTTTTTCAATTCCAATGAAATCAATCATATATCTCCTCGTATAAAACAACTATATACATAAGTACTGCTATTTGTACAATTGTACATGCCTCAATATGGGTAACGTTTAAATAGCACAAAAGCTGCTGAAGGATATGCGGTTGAAAAACCACAAGACTTAGCGGACTATATGCTATGTGCGATGTCAAGGATCAGACAGCAGACTGTGTGTGGTAGGTGGTGGTTGGTTGGGTGGTTGGAATGGAATGGAGGGACCGACTTTGGTTGTCGTTGTCGTAGTCGTCGTAGTAGTCTCGTCATCATCATCTTCTATCCCTAATAAAATATTTGACAAGTTTACCTCTCCTCTGCACCGCACCGGGACTGCCAATAAAATCAAAATACGGAAGTTCATGTTTGCTCAAGTCAACCTCGAAAATACTCCAACAGGATGTTGGTGCTCCTTCTTTTATGCATATTCCTTAACAAACCTAAACGAACAGAGAGAGGGAGAGAGAGAATGAGAGAAAGAGAGACAGACGACTTTTGGGGCTAAACCAACAGACTCGTGAAAACTCTGTATTCGGTTCAGTGGCAACGCCAAAGTATGTTCCTTAATGTTAAGCCAACAGTGTACTTACACGCCGGAAGCACTTAAACAACGAAATACTCCAGCAAAAGGATTCCGATGAATATAACAAGGACTCCTATACAACTATATAAGCAAAAGCAAAGGCAAAGCAAGGCAAGGCAAGGTACGAGTATACTTATACCTATAAGCTCCGACAGAACAACGACGACAACGACGACGATGAAGAATAAGAAAAAAACATGAATTTAGACTGAACAGAGGTTGTAGCTCGCTGTGGCTGATGTAGGGACATAAGGAAAAGCTTCCTCGTCCTTGCTCCTACTACACCTAACTTACTGCCAGTCAATTCCTCTACATCCACACACACTCTCCAAGTCAATCAGCCAAGTTAGTTGATGGTTCCATGTTTGCCATCGGGTTGAATCAAGCATAGAAAGAAGGTTTGGCAAATTTGAATTTGGATTAGCACGTCTCCGTTGTAAGTTATTCTTTTGTATTTCGCGCTTTCCCTCCACATTTTAAGACTCCTCTAACAAGTTCAATCTTCATATACGTTCTTCCAGCCCAGCATTGCCATCATACACCCTTTTGTTGTATAAGAACCATGTTTTAAGTACCTACACCTAATCTAATCGATAAGTAGATTCGAGACATGCTATGTGGAAGAGGGTGGAATAGGTGGAGGAAGTTTGTTCTATCAGAGTGACTGAATGTGTTATATCGTTCATTTTGTGGTAACTAGTGCTAACGCCCGCCATTATAATATTGCCTGAAGAGTTATTCCGAATATTTGAACGAATAATTGAATTTTTGAGTCTAAAAGCATTATACTTTTTTTCGCTGGATTTACTCCTACATACATTTATGTTTATAGCTGACGTTGACTTCAAGATATTTTACTTAAAGAGGGGCTTCATGAGTTAATAATAATTGGATATTATTGGCATGTTTTGAAAAGTTTGAGGAAGATTGACTCATCCTCAAAATTTTAAGGGAATTGGAAATTAAGTACCTACATATGAATGTTTGTGTACTAGAATCGATTAAGTAAATAATAGGATATTTCAAATGCATGAACTTAATTCCATATGGGGAAAAAAACATACACCTACGGCCGGCGGCTGTCTATTCTCAGGGTAGAAAAGTCAAGAAAAAGTTTGCTGGTCGTTATACGAAGCTATTTTTAAGTTAAAAAGGTTAAAGGTGAGATTTAGAAAAAAAAATGTTATCTGTGCTTCGAAAAAGCCGTGTAACTTAGAACTTTAAAAAATCCATGAGTTTAATATTCAATATACTGTCAAGAGGTAGGGCCCGTCAATATCGCGAGGTATAGGCAGGGTTATGAAATGTGATAGTTTTCCACTGAAATAGATGGCGATGCATCCCTAAAGACGAAATAATTTTGAGGTCTTACAACTGTTATCAGGAAATAACCAAATAAGATAGAGTTTATCGATGTCAAACCGTTTAACTTTGGAGGTGATGACCAGCATCGTGGTTATGCCAAAATCCACTCCTAACAGGGGTAAATTGCACGACCTTGTATTCATTTCGCTCTTAATGCAATAAATTAGTTTTTGAGGTACCTATCACCTCAGCAAGTCATCAAATTTGCCAACTAATGGTCTGCAAGCCCGAGTTCGGGTAAGCGATTTCAAATCGACTCTTATAGATTGTCCTGCATAATCTCAGGAAAGGAGGTGTACAGGTGTTGGTTGATCGTTTACTTAACTCAATATTACTTACTTACTTCATGTGGCGCTACAGTCCGGGCGGACCTGGGCCTCAACCAACTTGCGTCTCCAGCCAGCTCGGTCTCTAGCTAGCTGTCTCCAGTTTCGCACGCCAAGTTGGTTTAGGTCTTCACCCACCTGCGTGCGCCACCTCAGTCGCAGTCTTTCTCTACTGCGCCGTCCCTCGGGATTGGATTCAAACACCTTCCGGACTGGAGCGTTGATGTCCATTCGCTCTACATGACCTAGCCATCTAAGTCGTTGGACTTTAAATCTGTTAACTAGGTCAGTGTCGCTGTACAGCCCGTACAATTCGTCGCTATATCTTCTCCTCCATTCTCCGTCTATGCATACGGGACCAAAAATCACCCGAAGAATTTTTCTCTCGAAGCATCCTAAGACGCTCTCATCTTTCTTTGACAGGGTCCAGGCATTAGCGCCATAAATGAGAACCGGGATGATGAGTGTTTTATAGATGGTGATTTTAGATGCTCGAGAGAGGACTTTACTACTTAATTGCCTTCGATTGATTTCAGCGCTGGTGTCGTTGTATGAGTTTATAGCGGTGCCTAGGTAGACAAAGTCCTCAACTACCTCAAAGTTATATCTGTCCATGGTGACGTTTTGTCCAAGACGTCGTTTTTTAATTTCCTTTTTTGATAACAGCATATACTTGGTCTTGCCCTCATTGACCACTAAACCCATCTTCTTCGCTTCCGTCGCAATGCTCAAAAACGCTCCACTGACTTCACGCTTTGATCTTCCAATTATGTCAATATCATCTGCGTATCCGAGTTATTAGATGGACCTTTGTAAGATTGTGCCTCTAGTTTTGACGGTTGAGTTTTGCACAATTCTTTCCAGAACGATATTGAAGAAGTCGCATGACAGTGCATCGCCTTGTCTAAAACCTTTTTTGACATCAAATGCATCGGTGAGATCTTTTCCGACCTTGATGGAGCAGCGTGCATTCTCCATCGTCATTCTGCACAAACGGATAAGTTTGACAGGGATGCCAAAACTAGACATTGCTCTGTAGAGCTCTTCCCTATAAATGTTGTCATACGCGGCTTTAAAATCGATAAAGAGATGGTGGGTATCGATTTGAAGTTCCTGGGTTTTTTTTTCAAGATCTGACGTAGTGTGAATATTTGGTCGATAGTGCACTTGCCTGGTCTGAAGCCACACTGATAAGGACCTATCAGGTTGTTGACGAACGGCTTCAGACGTTCACATAATACGACAGAGAGGATCTTATATGCAATGTTAAGGATACTGATGCCTCTGCACTTGGCGTCTTCTTTCTTATGTATCGGGCACATTATGCTGAGATTCCACTCATCGGGCATGATTTCTCCCGACCATGTTTTGCAGATGAGTTGGTGCATGCTCCCTACCAAGTAATCGCCTGTTGCTTTGAATAGTTCGGCAGCGATGCCTTCTGCTTAATATTATGCATGCCAAAAACGTATATTATTGACGGTATAAGACAACCGTCCGTAAAATAGACGAAAACAAAACAGCCAAAAGAGACTTAATAACTGGTAGCTATTTTGGGATAGCTAAATAATTTCTAAATAAGTTGAAAATAGCTTTACTTAAATCCTTTGCATATACTTAAATTATGTTTCCAATGTATTTAACAGCTAACTACACCTTGTAGCCAAGAGAAATATAAATTCTACAATTTATGATCTTAGGTATTATATTGAATTATTTTCAAATACACTAATTGCCCTAAATTCCATCCAAATTACCAAAAAGTTGTACATTTTTTTATCTATACTAAAGTATCTGCCTCTAACCTTCATTCCATTCATTTTAATCCAAACAATTTTACTCTCACTTGCTTTGACATTTTTAAAATCCAACAGAAAAGCAAAGAGCAATTTTTATTTTACACAAGAATTTCTCTAATTAAATTGTCCTAAATATTTTCCATTTCTATTAACAACTACAAAAAAAGAAATATATTTACAAAGTGCAAGCACAATTTATATTCCTCTTTGAAGTTTAAAAATATATAGGTATAGTTAGTCAAAAATGGTTTTAAAATTCACAGACAAAATATACAAAAAAAAAAAAAAAAAAAAAAAAATATTTTTAACGGTAGATGTGCTATCAATTATGTTTGCTCTAATTCAAATTCTCTATAAAAATATTAAAGTTTTATATTCTAAATCATTTTAATTGGATTAGTTAATAAAGATCTTAATTTGATTGCATTTTATAAAAATTTCCATCATCATCATTTCAATTTCCATCATCATCGCACGGCAATTTGAATTGACCCATCACATCACACAAAAATTCCTTATGAATAATTTTAAATATTTAAAAAACATTCGTGATACTAATAATCATCCTTGTCAATCGTGTAACATATAAATTTTTCAAATGAAATTCTAATGAAACATGCATTTTTGT
This sequence comes from Eupeodes latifasciatus, assembly GCA_920104205.1. Taxonomy (NCBI): domain Eukaryota; kingdom Metazoa; phylum Arthropoda; class Insecta; order Diptera; family Syrphidae; genus Eupeodes; species Eupeodes latifasciatus. The sequence continues at coordinate 68,712,443 of OV049924.1, read as the reverse complement.
GTGTGTGTTATTTTAGCTGGATTTATTAGCGGCATTTGTAGTTTAAATTTCAACATACTACGGCAACAACTAGTAACCAACAAAAACACACTCGCTGATGCCTCTCAGGGTCCATTAACAACGTCATAAAATTATGACAGTGCCTCCCTTTAATCAAATCGGTCCATAGTTTGTTCTCCACTCGAGAGTTATTAATAATTTCTAGATAGGTTATTAAAAGCTTTCCTCTCCCCTTTTTCGTCATCATGAGTGCAACACTTTATACATTCACAATCTGGTTTTCATGTTCGCCTGTCAAATTAAAATGTTTGGTTTTTAGTGAAGGCGTTTTTGGAATCTAAAAACTTATGAAATATCGCTCTATGATGGCCACATTAAATTATTGTGATGCTGTATCTGTATTTTAGTGGATTCATTTTCATATGTCTAATTAATGGGGTCTCATGTTTTGTGTCAGATGGACACTTAATTACTTGGCTACGTGATGTCATGATATTCCGCAAACACTCATCAGACTTGCCCAATTGATGAGTCCTTCCTGCGATATGCTCCTGCCACTGATGAGGACCCGAGTCGCATTAAGTTTTCAACACTTCACCACACACCGATTTAGGATGCCGAGAGGGGGGTGGGGGGACGGGTGGTCGGCTAAATGAAACTGTATTTGTGGGTCAAAAGCATACAAAATGGGGGGGATGTGTGATGTTTTGGAAACAATTCAAAACTTATTTGCTTTCCACTTTGGGGCGAAATTTTCCCAAAATTAAATTGAATCATTCCGACGAGATGCCGTTCTTGAATAATTATACGCAAGCCAACACCTCATCCCAGCTCAAACTGTCCCCTCTGCCCCAGTTGCCGTTAGACAATTTCATATAAATTTACCAACCCGTTGGATATGAGAAGGCTGGCCATGCTAATTGCTCTAACCGAGAAAAGGACTATTTCTCGAGAACAAAAAGTATGAATTTAGATATAGGTAGGTATTCTTTCCATGATGATGGTACATTGTCCTCTTTCTGGATAAAAGCATAAATTTATTTTACGACTGTCATTATATCCTTTTTGTTCGCATCTCTCTTGTGCGAAGCTAAAAAGGGAGTTTCCGGTTGTCTCAATCTCGCAATCCTTTCGAAAAAGGGATATTTTATAATAATATAAGTTACTAATGTAAATGTAGGTAAGAATGTAGATATATGTACTATGTACAATGTCTGTAAAAAGGCAGCGAGAGAGAGAGGATATAAGGGTTTCCTAATGCGCGAGTTAGATTTTGTATAATTATTTTAGAGGAGGCTTATGATTTTCCATATGTGTTTTCTGTCTTTTCTTTGTATGCTTAATGGGAATTGTATCTATGTATGTAAGAGAGTATACATATACATATATACGAGAAGGTTTGTAATGTATGTTTATATATATGTATGTACTTTGAAACTCATTTTGGTACTTAAAGAGCGCTATGGAGTGAGAAAATATCCAGGAAGTCATATGGTTTTTGGGATTTAGGTAAAGGAGTTTCCTTCATTAAAATTTAAGTGAAAAACTATTTAAAAACTTCTTTTTTTTCCACAAGTGCTTATAATTTGAATTGTAATAGTGGTATTTTATATTTTTATAAATTTTATTAATTTATGAGGATTAAGTGGATATACACACAAAAAAGAGAGTGTTTAAAGTTTTAATATCATCCATTTAATTATAAATTCAAGCTAACAAGCTGACCTAAAACACCCTTTCGTTTTATCAATTCATATAAGACTAATCTGATCTATGAAACTAATATTTGAAAAAGAAATTGGGGTCAATTATTGAAGTAATAAAGACTTTGATGAGACAAAAAAGAAGACAAGAACTTGGGATGCGATCACAATATTTGGGCCCTAAAAATCGTTCAAATTATAATATATTTTGTAGACCGAAGATTCATTTAAGGAACTTAAAAAATGGGCAACCAAAAATTAAGGTATAAGCTGTTCCTGACCAGGGCCCTATTTCATAAAACTATTAGTCTAATAATTATTAGCGAATTTATTAATAATTATTAGTTTATTAGCAAAAACGTGTTTCATAAAACTTTTTCCGCACTAATAAATTATTTCTCCAGCGCCAATAATATTAGTGGGAAATTATTACTGTAGGAAGATGAAATTTCATATCGACAATTTTATTATATTTAGTCTACGAACGTAGGTAGAAATACTCTAATAAAAAAATATAGTAGACAAAAACGGTCAATAGCTGAAAACGCTGTCAAAAAAAATTGTAATAAATTAGTTAAAATTTAACATTTAAATGTTTTCTAATAGTGAAGACGAATGGGAGGAGTACGAACTCATAAGAGCTCGCCGTGTTCGCTTTTTCAAGCCAAGAGTCAATTTTGTGATAAATAATACGTTCGAATTTAATGAAAAATTTAGAATTAAAAGTGAATCCATTGATATTTGTTGCAAAAAATTGGTCCATATCTTGATACTCCAACAAGGCGGAATTTTGCTTTGTCACCTAAGCAAAGATTACTAACAGCACTTCATTGGCAAGGAAATGGAGGCCAATACCATGGAACAGCAGATATGCAAGGCATTTCGAAAGCCACTGTTTGCCGTGTTATAAACGAGGTTGTAAGGGTAATAAATGAACACGTTTTCCCACACGTTGTGCGATGGCCTAATGACATGAACACTGTTGTAAGAAGATTTTATTCTATCAATCAAATGCCTGCTGTTGTTGGATGTATTGACGGCACTCTTATAAAAATTGATTTTCTAAAGTTAATTCAAAAAGTTTTTGCAAATTATCTTGTTTTCCACATCCGTCAGAAACAAGCTTTTCGAGAAGTTGATTTTTAAGCTTCAAATTTTGTGTTTCTAGGTTTTTTTTTATATTGTCCTTCTTCAATCCCTCTATTTCGAGAAGTAGTTTTTCTTCTCGTAAACGGTAGATGTTCTCGTTGTCAAATTTCGATTGCTTCCTTTTTGGTTCTGAAAGATGAAGGTAAGAGAAAATGAAACGTTTCACATATGTTTTCACATTAACATAATATGCCTACCTGTGCATGAGAACATTTGCCTGCGTGGTGTTCTTTTTTCTTTTTGTTGCTGACTATCATCGTCTTCAACCGAATCAACCGATTCAACCACTGTTTCTACGTTTTCTGTTGGATTTTGCTTACTGACCTCCATTGACTCTGTCACCGGTAACCCTATCACGTCTGGTGCATCTTTGGATAAAATTTCCAAAACCTTTTGATCGATTTCAGTCAGTACGCACTTTTTTCCTCCCTCGGATCCGGTTCTTCTAGCGTTGTCAACTTTAAACTAAAATTTAATTTGAATTACATTTTGTACAATCATTTCTTTTCACTAATTTCCCTTACCATAGCTGACTTTTTAATATTGGGCCAGAACGCATCCCTTATGTAGCCCCAAGGCTTGTCTTGAAACACACCACTCGCAACGGCTTCTTCGTGTATTTTTTGCCATGTTTCGCTTTTATCTTGCTTGGTAATTTTATTTGAAAATGCACCAAACAGAACACTTCTATTTTTCAAAATTAAATTTAGCAAATGCATTTTTAATTCTTTGGAACACATTTTTAATTTGAACTTTCAAAACGCGTCAGAACAATCAACATTTATATTTATTTTCAAAACATGTCAAAATAATTTTTAAAAATATTTATTATGACATACAGTATTTTGTTTGGGAATTCTTTACTAATAATTTCTACACTAATAAAATATTTGTTTAGGTATGGGATATATTAGTAGAAAAAGATTTTTCTATGAAACTCAAATTTACTAATCAAATATTTATTAGAACTAATGTTCTTGAAATTATTAGTATTAGACTAATAGTTTTATGAAATAGGGCCCAGGTATTTGAAACGTTTAATAATTGTATTTTTACTTTTTTTAAACTTTAATTTTAATTTGAATTAGATTTTTTAAAAAATATTAAAACAAGGACTGTTATTCCAAAGGCCTTGAATCCTTACCGGTGGCATTACAACTTTTTTTCTTGCCTCTTGAAGGAATTCACAAATAATTCAAGAGTATTTTTTCTCAAATAAGTCGTTTCGGCTTACAACTGTAGATCCTCTTAATGCCTGGCAACATTACTCGCACATAGAAATGGTTGAGAGTTGTGAGTCACTAGGCCCTAGTTCTCAAGGCACTGTTGTGCCACCTATTTTGTTTTTTTATTGATACCATTTTTTTTTGTGGTATTAGCGGTCAACCAAGTTTTAAAGGGATGAGTTAACACTATTGACAGATACGAGTACATTAAAAGTAAAATACAAAACACAAAATACGTATACGCCATAGGGTACCAATTGATTATGGTTTTTATCACAGTCTTACCAAACGGCAAATTTAAGTTCAATTATTGACTTTTTTTTACTTTTTTAAGTACGTTTGGTAGAAAAACTCTATCCTTCTTATAAAGCTAATTTTAGGCCGTCGCGTCATGTCAGCGCAATAGTGCCATAACTCCAATTTTATCGAAATTCAGTTTTTTGCGAAACTTGAATATGTACCAAATTACTATCATTTCTGCGTTGAAATGTTTTGAAACTTTTAGATTCGTCCCACAATTTATTACAAGTAGTTTTTACTCACGCCCAACACAAAATAAAAGAGACTGGGATGTGACTCACACTGATAACTTCCCATCCCGTCTTTCGATTTGTCTTGCTTTAAAGGTTTGCATGTTTTCGTGTTTTGTTAAAAAAAAAGGTTGTCAGTTAAATTATTCTAAAAAATTTAAAAATTACCAACAATATAATGCATATAATGAAATAGTTTGATTTCAAAATCTATTTTTGTTAACGGGGTTGGTGATAATTTCCCCAAAGATATAATCCCCAAAAGAAAATCCCCAAATTCATAATCCCCAAAACGAAATCCCCAGCAGCAAAATTCACAAAGAGAGAATACCCAGGGCGAAAATCCCCAAGTGAATATCCCCAAAAGAATTATGCTCAAGTAGCGCGCGATTTATCCGCATGATTCACTACTTGAGCATAATTGTTTTTAATATCTTAAATTTCATTTATATTGCATGAAATGCAATCCAAAGATCGGGCAACAACAAAATCATCCATTTCAATTTTTATTCCAAAACAAGAGAAATACTCGGCACTACAAAACAACACTTAAGCATCTTGCACATGAGCTACGAACTGCGAACTGTGAACTGTGGATGTTCGCATATTTTAACTTTTATTTCACATGAGCTTTATTTCTATTCGCAGACAGCGACGAATTGTCAACCCTTTTCTCCATATTTTCCTCAGCCACGATCCATGAAAAACAAAACAAGAGTGGTATAATTTTGAGGTTAAGTTGAGCGCGAACAATTTATTCGTTGCAGTGTGGATGGTATGTGGAACGCGAATAGAGTTTGACAGTTCGTAGCAACCACACTGCAATTCGTTACTAACAAATTGTTTTTACAAAATTGTCTTGTTTTAGAGAAAAAAATGCAAATTTTATTATCCTAACATTATTGTGAATTGGTTTCTTATAATTTAAATGTGTTTTTGTTTGGAATTGACTTTTTGAAATATGTAAAATCACGTTTGTTCGTCCATTCGTTCATTTGTTGTTCGCTCTCATGTGCAAGGCCCTTTAGACAGCACTAAGCAAGCACTACGAATACAATGATTCTCTATGAATACTAAAGTCAGACTGAGAAGTGCATGCCTTAATAGTGATTTTTTGTTTAGAAAAATCGTTATCATTTATTGATATCACAATAAGAGAATTTCATGAGAGTTTTTCTAAAAACTGCATGCATAAATGAAGATATGCACGGATACTGGGGATTTCGTGGGGATTTTGGCAGAATAAATTATTTCGTTGGGGATTTTGTCCATTTGTCTTACGTCTCTGGAGATATTATCAAATGGATTAAATTTGCTTGGGGATATTATCCCGTGGGGATTCTATTTTTTGGGGATTCAATAACACACCCTTGTTATCGAGATTTTTAGTCGAAAACCAATTTTTACCAATTTTAGTAGCATTTCTTAAAAGTTTTTATCTCTTATATAAACAAATACAAATTGGATGGATGAAATTAATTTGAAGTCAATATCTTCTATTGTTCACTAGATATCGAGAACCGAACATCAATTTTTACCAATTCTTAGTAATGCTTTTTTTAAGTTTTTATATTATGTAAAAAAAAACTGTCAATTCAATTTTTCTTAACATTTTTCCGAATGTTGAAAACAATATTTTTTGTAAAATAAAACTGATTTGAAGCGTATATCTCAAATTTTTGAAAAGATATTTGAGTCGAAAATCAATTTTTACGAACTTTTAGTAATTCTTTTTTTGGGTTTTAATTTTTTCTTAAAAAAACTGTCAATTTGATTTTTCTCAAAACATTATCGAATGTTGAAAATAATATTTCTTATATACGATAAAATTATATTGGAGCCAATATTTTTAATTTTTGAAAAGATATTTAAGTCGAAAATCAATTTTTACCAACTTTTGTTAATTTCTTTTAGGTTATTAGTTTTTTGTAAAAATTTTCGATTTTTCTCAAAATTTTACCGAATTTTGACAACAATATTTTCCATAATATAAAATTAGTTGGAAGACAATATCTTAAAGTTTTGAAAAGATATTTAGATCGAAAATCAATTTTTACCAACTTTTGTTAATTTTTTTTAAGGTTTTTATTTTTTCTAAAAAACTGTCACTTTGATTTTTCTTAAAATTTTACAACAATTTTTCTTAAAAGTTTTTTTTTTCTTTTATAAAAAATACGAAATCGATGAATGAAATTAATTTGGAGACAATATCTTCTTTTGTTCACGAGATATTGAGAACCGCAAATCAATTTTTACCAAATTTGCGTACTATTTTTTGTAGATTTTATATTTGTAATGAAAAAACGGATTTTTATAAAAAAAATTACTGAATATCGAAAACAATATTTTCTTTGAGATAAAATTAGTTTAAAGCCAATGTTTTTAATTTTAAAAAGAAATTTTAGTCGAAAATACATTTTTGACAAGTTTTAGCATAGTTTTTTTTTTAGGTATTTATTTTTTGTAAAAAAACTGTCAATTCGAATTTTCTCAAAATTTTACCGAATGTTGAAACAATATTTCATATATGTAAGACAAAATTAGTTTGAAGCCATGATCTCAAATTGATATATGAGTCGAAAATCAATTTTTACCAACTTCGAGTAATGTTTTTCTTAGGTTTCTATTTTTTTATAAAAAAAAAACGGTCAATTCGATTTTTCTCAAAATTTACCAGATGTGAAAAACGGTATTCTTCGTTGCAGAAAATTGTTTTGGAGAAAAAATCATTTTTTGTTCGTAAAATAGTCGAGGTGACAAATATTTTTTTTGATTTATAAGAAACCGGTAACTGGATTTTTTTCCAAAAATATACTTGTTTGGTCTCACGCTACAATATATAATTTAAAATTTAATACAAGTCTCTAGCTTTATTGGTTCTTGGTTTTTAAAACCACCAACTCAATTTTTTGAGAGTCCTTTCTGCATCTTTCTGCATTATTATAGGTATGTATAACAAAATTTATGTGAAGTCGATATCTCTACTGGTTCTTGAGCTATTGATGACGAAAAAAACTTCCCGAACTTACGGACGTACGCACGTACGTACACACGCACGCACAGACATCTCTCTAAAAATCTTTTATTTCGTCTCTAGGGACCTTGAAACGTCGAGAAATGTCACAATTTTCGATTCGACAAATCGGACCGGTTACAATAACTTCCTATGGGAAGTTAAAAAACAATAAAAACGTAAGTCCAATAGTGGCCTATCCACTACTTAGACCATTTGTTTGCTCTCTTATCTTCGCTCTCTATTTTATTATTTGAAACTCTTTATTTTACTATTAAATCAAAAAATATGGAGAACGGGTTCCCCGTAATTGAAACAAAAAATTTTTAATTTGTGGAAAATGCAAAATTGTTCAAAAGCCCCGTCAAAAAAATATGGAGCTTAAGCTCTGGTATTGAATGGAAATGGAACGAAGAATGAAATTGCAGTCTCTATAAATCTTATTCCGTTCTATCTCAAAATTCTTCTTGAATGTTTATGTTAAAGAATTCAAAATACTCTTCGCAGCTAAAGTCATCATAAAAGATTCATCATATGAAATTATTTTTAGAAATGTTCTTCACTCAAATCTGACAATTTTACATAAAAAGAAAGAAATTAAGTTTTAATGTGACAAGAATGTTATTTTCTCAACAAAAATCTTCGGACAAAAATCCCCAGCACCAAAAGAACACATTTCAAGAATTCATTTAATAATCCAAACAATCCAACAGAGCATAACATTGTTGCAGATAAATTGTGTAATCCACACATACATACCTGCTTTTATTTCTAAATACTATACACTTTCTACATAACATGCCACAGAAAAACATTGTTTCAATTTAAAGGATAAATAAAATCCCCTTGGATACATCAACTAAGTTTTGAAAATAATACCCATATAACTTTCTAAAGCAAACATCCATGCCCGTCCCGTGAATCTATTCTATCTACCCTTTCAATTAATTAATTCAAATACGTGACAAGGTTATGCAAATATGAATGCAATATAAGGAAGGTACACAAATATGCCAGTGCCTCTGATGCTCTATGTATATGTATATGGTTGTTTTAAAGCTTTCTCTCTCTCTTGTATCCTTATTTCGGTTAAAAGTCGCCTCTTCATCACAGCAAAATACGGGGACCACCAAGGTTTTCAAATAAATGCTGTGGGATGGAGGATGGAGAAGCGGAGGGTTTGTATGAAGGTAAAGATATGATAACCCACGTGAGAGTTTCTTAATTCACCTTTTACGTTTGTGCTATATCTACATCTGTCTGTCTCTTTTTTTTCACATTCGTATAAAGAGTTTTCGACAGTCGTCAAGGATTTAAATTTCTATATATGCAAGCTTCCCTTCAATCACTATGGCTACATAAAGTTCACTTAAAGGATTGTACAAGGATTTCGGGTGTAATATCAAAAAGAAGTTCTTGTACACTTGTATCTATATATAAAGTTATATGTATGTATATGAGCTTCCATGCTAGCATCATCAGGACATCCTTTATAGTTTTTAGTTGGAATCAGGAATTGCGTTCTTAAACCACTGACTATAAGGCAAAGAGATAGTTAGCTATGCATGATGTGCACAACAATCTAACGAAGTGGTTTTTCCTAAAACAGAAAAAAAAGAAATAAAAAAAATGCACAAGACGGATTAAAAAAGATGTGTAAAGAAGTGAAAAGTCATATAGGAGAAGAAGAAAGAGAAGATGTTTTATACTCGTACCTTTTACATGTAGGTATAAAAGAACGCGCATAACAAAACTTCCTTCATTTCTTGGTAATTTAGCAATTTTAGTTTTTAAGCTCTTAAAGGAGTATTGTTTTTATTTGTAGTAGAATTTCCTGCTAACATTAAATATTAATGTCAGATTTTAATTAATTTTTTATTATATTTTTTTTTATTTTTAGAGCTTTTGTAGACAACACTCATTTGCAGTCTTTTGATCTTAACTACAATCCAGTATTTTCCGATCTGCCGATGCGTCTTTTCCAAGGCAACCCAAACATTTTGGAGATCTCGATGCAAGGCAATAACTTGCAGACTCTAGATGCAGCGCAATTTCCCGTAGATAGGATACAGAGGCTATACTTGGGCGACAACCCTTTGCAATGTAATTGCTCACTCCTTTGGCTCTGGAGACTGGTAACGGGCAACTTTGATGAGCCAACTTCCCAGAAACCAGCCAGCAACAGTACTCATCCATCATCATCATCATCCTCTTCATCAAGCTATTTGAAACTCGACAATGACCGTATAAGCTGTGACACCTGGCAGGATAACATTCGAACGCGTCGCCTACTGCACTCGATGTCCGAAAGTGAAATCACATGTCCGGCGCACATTGTCACAATTGTGTGTGCAATTCTGACGTGCTTGGTGGTCGTGATGACCGGAGCGAGTGTGGTCTTTTATCTGCGATTCGTCAAACGCCGACGGAAACTACTCCAAGATCGTCGGGCCGTCAAGGCAGTGGTAAATGTCCACGATAGGATAATGCAACAACACCCCTCGCATCACCACTTTCAATCACATCCACAGGTGGACAAACTCGAGCTCGAACGATATTTGGCCGCACAAGCAATAGCCAATGAATATCGTGCCTTAAAGCCCTGGGAATTGCCCGTCAAAGAGGCCCTCGACGAACCCGAGCACTTGTATGAGAAATTCGATCATTACGAATATCCCGATACACACACGATGACAAAACCCCATGTTGTCTATGTATGACTCTTAAAGGATAAGAAAACTCGTTATTGCTTTAATCAAAATTATAAACACTTAGGATAAATACAGTTCAAATAAAAAATTAAATATTTTAAAAAATCAAGCAAAAACCACAAAATGAAATAAAATTTTAAACAAAAAACACAAAAAGGAGTGTGAAGGATTTAACTATATATACAAAAACAAAAAATAAAAATGAACAAAACATACAAAATTATAGTTATTATAAATTATATTATGTAACACCAATTAAACATTTATAAATAATTTTAAATTAAAAGAAAAAAAAAAAAAAAGAATTAAGAAAAAACGTGGTTTTGTGTATAAATGTGACGAGAATGAAAAGATAAGCTCGAGTGAATGTGGACTATATTGTTAATTTTTGTACTGCTTAAAAACATAAAACAAAATTATATAAAAAACAACTACAACAACTACAGGTGTTAACTAACTGTAGATTAAACTTTATTTTAATTAATACAAAAAAAAACAAACTTATATATAAATGTAAACATAATAATAATAATAAATTAGCAATATATAAATACATATATATAAATATTTTTTTGCCAATAATGTAATTTAAAATAAAATTTAAAAATTAAAATAATTAACGAACAGCAACAAAATTAAACACTGTAGAATTAAAAAAGTAAATTGAAACAAGGGATGCGAATACAATATTCGTTAGATTTAAATTTAAATATGAAACTTTAAAAATAATTAAAAAAATATAAAATTTAAATTTTATTTCAAAAATATGCATTTAAAACTTTGTTTTAAATTTATTTATAATTTAATTGTATTGAATTTAAATTTTTGAAAATTTTTTTTTACAAAAAAATACTAAAAACAAATTGAATTAGTTTTGATTATTAATTTCAAAAAATTCCGATTTGTTAAGTTTTAAAATTCTAATTTACTTAAATGTTTATTTTTTGATAATTTTGATATTAACTGAGCGTACACAATAATTTCTCAGAATATTTGTTGAATCTAGTTGAGTTTAACAAGGAAGACTTATTAAGCCAATAGTTGCAAACATCAAAAGTAATCGTTTTTCAAATTGAATTTTAAATAAATCAACAATTTAAAGAGAAACATTAAATTTGTGATCGATATAGAGAATTTGAAGTTTATGGACTTTGGGTAATTTTGTTTGTTCAAATTGTTTTTTTCATAAAAATAAACAATTCCTGCTACAAATAATTTCATGCGAAGTAATTCGACATAGTTAAGATTTTGAATAAGCTTTTTAAATCAAGCAATCCAAGTGCAATGTTAGATATTTCACAATTCAAAATATGGTTGAAATGTTCAGAAAAAGGTCCAATCTAACATTTGGTAATATTATTTTTTTTAAAATACAAGTGAATTTTAGCTGCAGTGTTTGTGATTTTTGAACGTAATGTTTTCTTTTTATAGATTTTTTTTGTTTGTCATTAATTAAAAAAATCACAAATTTCTTTAAAAAACTTTTTAGCTTACTGCTTAACACTTAAAGACACCCTGTCAAAGTTAAAATTTATTAATAAAATAATGAACTTGTATAAGATTCAAATTGTCCAAATATTTGAGAGCTTCAATTTCTAAAAACAAAATGTATCATAGACTTGTTTTAGAGGTAAAATTAATAATTTTATCTAATTCTTATGTGCAAACAATTTGCATTCATTAGCTACAATCTCTGAAAGATTGATATTTTTTTTATTCTACCCCAAAGGTTCCGCAAAAGTAAGAGATGTCCGAATTGACGAAAATAATTTTAAATATTTTCTATTGAATTTATTTTGTATTTAAATTAATGAACTCCAAAAACTGTCAAAATCTTTTTATCAATTAAAAAAAAAGAGAGATGGGATGGATTAACTACCTGCAGCAATATTTTTATTGATTAATTCAGAAATTTTACAAAATTTAAAGCTTCCCATGAGAAAATTTTGGGAGGTCAAGTCTGTTAGACTTATCAATTTTAGTGGTTTTAATTTTGTTTAAATATATATCGCCATATTTAGTTTTTTCAATAAAGTCATAATCTCAAGTTAATTGTTTAAAAAAAAACTGATTTATTTAATATGAAAAACTATAGAGTTTTTCAATAAGGGTGGGTAGATGTTGTGTGTAGTTGCCGTGGCGTTAGCTGTGTGGCACGTAGCGCCGCCCGTCCTGCTGGAACCACATGTCGTGTAGTTCCTTATGGTTCAATTTGGGCCATAAGAAATAAGTTATCATCGTTATGCAGCGCTCGCTGTTGACGGTGACAGCCTCACTAATTTTCCAAAAATACGGACCAATCACGCCACCCGGTAACTTTTGGTAACTTTTTGAGGATGCATTATCACTTTTTGAACCTCGCGTGGGTTGTTCTCGTCCCATTTACGGCAATTTTGCTTCTTAACACAGCCATTCATTCAAAAATACGCCTCGTCAATAAAGATGATTTTTGGGTCCTCTTCCAAACGGTTCGAAACCCAGTCAGCGAACAAACGGCGTTGTCTATGGTCATGAACTTTGAGCTCCTAGGGCAGATTAATCTTGTACGGGTGTAGGCCCAAGTCCCGACCCAAAATTCGCCAAGTTGAAGTCTGCGAAAAACCTAGTTTTTGTACACGGTGCGGCGATAGAATAGGAATAGACTGCCTCGAGTTCAGCTTTGACAAATGTCACCAAAACAAAATGGACACCACGGGGCGCCAAAATCTACCCGCGCCAAAAAAAAAACCTTATGTAAGCTTCCTGCTCAGTTATGAATCAAAATATTCTTCAGATAAATGTTTGTCTATACTTCATAAAGGTATTTTTGTCTCAAAACAGAATTGTTCCCAACAACATTTTAATTTAAATTTGTTTTTTAATTTAAGAAAAAAATGACAATATTAAAAAAATCATCAACAAATGAAAAGCAACTTGTAAATAAATTAAAATTAAAAAACAAAAAAAAAACAAACATCCTGTAAATAAATAGTTAGAAACTCTTGAATAAAATCTTAAAATAAAAAATATATTATATATAATACTTTTAAATTCTGATCCTAACAAAAAAAAAAAAAAAAAAATAGGCTAATATTTTGTATTAAAAATAAAACATATATAAAGAAAAACCTTGTTTCGAATTTAATTTTTAACTCATGTAAATTAAAAAAAAAAGTTTTATAAACATATATTATATATTTCCTAAAAAAAAAAAACAAAAATATTAAAAAATAAAAAAAATAAAAAAAAAACAAAAACAATTTATAAAGACCACTTAAATAGAATTAATTTAATACTTTAAGTATATATTAAATAATATATGAACTTAATTAAAAAATACAATTTATAATTTAATTGGCTAACAACAATAAATATTTTACCTATGTTTCCTTTTAATTTTACAAAATTTAAAAATAAATGAAAAAAAAACAACTATTTTCACTCAAAAAAATTTAAAAGAAAAATATTCTTGTAGATAAATAAAGTTTTAATATAAACAAAAACGAAAAAACATTAATGCCCATTGCTGGTGCCATATTAAACATTTAAAATAAAAGGAGATAAATAAAAGGAAACAAACAATTCACCCCTTATACACACAACTCAAACAAAAATAAACATATTTTTAATGAGGTAAATGCTTAAGCTACCATGAGTAATACCAGCAATATATTATTAATACATACAGTTATTTTTGTTGATCGATAAAATTACAATATACAATTTTAACTCTAAGAAATATGTTTTTTTTTGTAATTGTTGATTTATTTCACAAACTTCTCTCTTTATCCAATGAAAATTGATTAAAATCGCCTACGAAAAGTGAATAATTTTTTAAAAATTAAAATAAAATAGCACAGAAGGACATCATACCAACATACTTACACACACACATAAACACAAAAGTAACGGATCCCCATCATATATAATAAATTTAACCAGGCAACAAAAACAACAAACAAAATATAATAATAAAACAAGAGAAAAAAAAAAGAAAACAAACAGAATTATGAATAAAAATAATACCTTAAAGCATATTTGTATATTTAAAAAATATTAAAACTGAAACAAAAATTAAAAAAAAAACAACAAAATAAAAAAAAACATAAATTGTATAATAAAGTATAAAAATGTTATTTCTTATACAAAGACTGAACATGTGCAGAAAATAAAACAAACAAAAAAAATATTAAAAAATATAAAAAATAAATATAATGACATTTGGTTTTTCATTTATACTTCCATACGACTTGATAGGTAAATTTTATTATACGATAACGGTTAATGGAGTAGCAGAATGGAGATTTTAAGGTGAGTAAATTGACATTGTGAGGGAGTGGTTGATGATGCGGTTATGGAAATGAGACACAGAAAAGAATCATTTTGTTATTTTACTTTGTGAAACCAATGTGGTTGATTGCATTACGTCGAATTGAACATATGGAAAAATAATGTTTAAAAAATTTATAGGTTTTATGTTGATTTTAACAGTCTCTTTTTCCAATTTGTTGCATGGTTGCAATTCAATTGGTAATGTGTTTATTTCGATGAGTATTTATTTTGGTTTATATTTATATATTCAAGATGGACTATTCAATGTAGTCAATATCAATATCCTTTTTGGACAAATTAAGCATGAACTTTATGCGGTAAACAATGTAATTTTCACATTCACTTAGCTCACAGTGAGAGGGCAAAATTACTAGGTATTTGGTTTTCTGAAAAATATTTCTTTGAGAAAAGAGTAATGGGAGGATCACTCCTTTTATGTTGCTCGGGAACACCATAATTCAGGATAGGCATAATACGTAGACATTTTGTAGACCGAACTTTATGTCTGAACACCAAAGTAATTGTTAGGGAATAGCAGGAAGTAGGAAGGATTGATGGTGTCTTTTGATTTTATTAACCCGCGACTTCGTCCGCATTAGATAGTTTTTTTTTTTTTGGATATTAGTATGAAAAAACCTGAGCTGTACTTTTTTGTACGTATGTTTAAATTGTGCCGAGATGGGATGAGGCCATACTAAGTGTGATTGTCATAGGTTAGGTAAGGTGACGAACCGAGAGTATTAAAGAAACAATTGAATTTACACGACGAATAAAATATTTGCAGGATTTTTCTGTAATTTGCATGCGTCCGACATCGGCGTGTGCCCTGGCCCTCACGTGTGTGCACGTTCGGGTAGACCCACTCAGTGATGTCCTCCCCCCGCGCCACACTACCGACGCCACCACCTGCCTCGTCTACCGCGTGCGACCCCCGCCCGCGCACTCGCCTTACGCCTCAGCCGAAACAGAATTATCAGAAGTAGAAGACAGACCCATTAGTGAATTATTTGTTGTACCTACATGGCTCGTGTTTGGCAATGAAAGGTTGAGCATAGCAAAGTTTAGGTTTAAAATTATTATTTGTGGAACTTGGTGGGAGCCACAGTTTGCGTCTAACGTTGAGGGCTTGAAGCACGTGGCGCGCGAAGCCCGCGTTAACATACTTGTATGATAAGTTTAACATGTTCGACAACTTATTTCATAAGGGATGGGAATGCGTAGTTTTTTCCGTAATACCAATTTTATCCAAATATTATTCAAATCTTTGGTAATTAAGGAGTGAAAGCGATCAGATTCCCCGGAAATTAATTTTTCCTATGGGAATGCGTTATTTTCCCGAGGTCAAAAGTAACTCATGTCCTTTCTTAAGTCTCAAACTATCACTTTCATTTCATTTAAATCTGTTCAGTAGTTTAGGCGTTAAAGCGATCGGCCCACCTGAATTTTCCCATGGGAATGCGTCATTTTCCCGGGGTAGAAAGTAGCCTATGTTAGTTAGTTAGTTAGTTATAGAAACTGTATTTATAATATTTCAATTCTACAATAAATTTCATAGTTTAATATGGTTTGGCTTAAAGCCGTCTACCAGAATGACATTATAACAATATTATACATTTCTTACTAAAATTGAAAAATAAAATAAAATTTTAAAGTCGCCTTCGACTATTCGGGTTCTATAATTCAGTGCCATCGTTGTGTATTTATACAATTTCTCCCAACCAAGACTTCCATTCAAAATACATAAAACTTCGCTCATAGTCATTATGGATTTACCGAAGAATCTGACTCGAAATTCACTTAGAATCGGGCATCTGGCAATAAAATGATAAATATCTTCTCTTTCCTTGAGGTTGCAAATATCGCACAAAATAGGTAGGTCCGGACGATGTGGAATGTAGTTAAGGTTGATCATTTCCCCTCTTACATTAAATATCGTACTTATCATTGAAAGCGGTAATCTGTTTAAGAAGTAGGAGCTTCCTTGTAAGTTGTAGTCGAGCTGGCTATATATCGTCCTATACTGAGAAGATTGAGCTTCCAAGGTATAACCACTGTAAGCTGAGCGCGCTACACCACCCAGTAAATTTTGAAACATGTTTCTCAGAATAGTGGGTCCGATACCTGGTTGAATCTGTAACCTTTCTCCACACTCAACGCCTATTTCTTCCCATTTTTTGACGAGGTTGCCTCTTACAGTAATTATCGACTTGAGGATCAATTTGGGTAGTCTTGTTTCATCCATCTCCAGAAGCTTCATTATATAATCGAAGTGTAATTTTAGCGTATTTAAGAATAACGGTGGCATTGTAGTTTCAAGGTGCACCATGTAATTTGGAGTACAGGCCGGCAACCGAAAAATGCGTTCAAGAAAATATATTTGAAACTTTTCAACAACATCAAACTACCAACAACCCCACACTTGAGCACCATACAACATGATGGAAGAAGCAGTCGCACGAAATATCTGAATCTTTGCGCTATGGTCCACAGACCTACTCTCTACAACGTCCCCAGATTGAAGAAATAGCTCTCTTTGCCTCAGCTAATTTAGTTTCGAAATGTTTTTTAAAGTTAAGGTTAGCACAGATCAATACACCGAGATACTTATACTCTCGAACAATTTCCAAATTCTGACCCTTGTAGGTCCACCTTTCATTTCTCGAGTATCTACCACCTCCATCCCTGAAGATAATCATTTTAGACTTTCCAAGGTTAACAGTCAGGTTCCAAAGATCACAGTAGCGCTCCAGACGGTTGATCATGAGCTGCATTCCGTCAACTGATTCCGCCAGAAAAACTATGTCGTCAGCGAAAATGAGGCACGGTATTCGTAAACTTCCGAACTCAATACCCCCTCCCACTTCCTCGACAATGTCATTTATAAACAAAATGAACAGCAAAGTACTCAACACACATCCTTGCCTTACTCCCATTTCCGCTTCAAAGTCCTCTGATGTAAATTGTCCGTCCCAAACATAAGACACATTGTTTTCATACATTGCTTTCAGCAGATTCACAACTTTGCTTGAGATACCCAAGGTATAGAGCTTATAGAATAACGCTGCACGGGCAATGGAGTCAAAAGCAGCTCTGAAATCTACGAAGAAAGCATATAGCTTCTTCTTTTTGCTTTTAAAGTAATCGGCAATGTGAAATAAGGTGAAAATCTGATCTACAGTCGAGTGGTTTTTCCTAAAACCAGCTTGGAACATGTTGAGTATGTTTCTGTCGTTAACCCACTCTGTTAGCCTTTTAAAAATAAGTGCACTGAATAACTTCACTGAAGAATTCAAAAAAGAAATGCCTCTGTAATTCTCGGGATTATCGTACGCACCTTTCTTATGCAGCGGATAGATAATTGCTTTTTTAAAGCAGGCTGGCACCTCTGCGGTTTCGAAAATTCTATTGAATTCTTTGGTGAGTGAAAACAGGTACTCGGACGTACAGTTTATATAGAATTCTGAAGGAATCCTGTCATCTCCTGGGGCTTTACCAGATCTGGTTTTTTCTAAAGCAGTTCGAAGTTCCAGCACTGTAAACGGTAGATCAAGGATATCGTCTAAGAAAACCGGAGCAGCATATTGAGGCAGGGGTGAAAACTGCGCAGTGTTGAGTAAACTTTTAAAGTAATCCTGAAGCTCGGTTGCGTGCAGTGAAGATCCAATCCTACTAGGCCGTCCGTTAATTGCTTTAGCCGCTTTCCAGAATTCTGCCGAAGACATCGCTGAGTTTAAACGTTGTATGGATTGTTCATCGTTTTGCTTGCGCTTGGCAAGGCAGATGTGTTTGTACTCTTTGTTCTCAGACGCATACATAGTCTTAAAGACATGCAAGTTATATTTTCTCAGAAGCTTTAGTAAAGTAAATGATTTTTTTCTTGCTTTAAAGCATTCCAAGTCAAACCATTCTTGTTTAAAATCATTCTTCTGCTTCCAGTTATTGGTTACTGGGACTGCAGTTTTCATTATGTCAGTAAGTCTGGTCATGTTTACATTATCACCCTCTGAGCTATGTTTTCCCAGTTCCTCATTTAAATTAGTTTGGTAAGCCCGTACAAAATTTGAACTATTACTCCAATGTAGCTTTGGAAGGAGCTCAAGCGACTTGGAACAAGATAATTCATCTGCCGGCCTTGAATTGCATGTGATTTCTAAAGGCATATGCTCCGAAAAAGTTTGCTGCCCAACACTAAAACTTCTCAAAAGATCATTCCACCTTCCAGAAACTATCCCATAGTCGATGACTGAACACGCCGTTCCTCGGATAAATGTGTATTCACCCTTAACATCTCCTGCACAACTTCCATTCAAAACTCTAGCATCTAAAGAGTCCGCTAAATCCAATATTTTAGTACCTTTACCATCGCATACTTCATCTTTTGACTGACGAATTGAATTAAAAATAACTCCAGTTGATCCGCTTAAAAAGCTATTCTGTGAGCAGCCAATCCTGGCGTTAAAGTCACCGACAAGTAATAGATCCCCGGAGTTTAAGGATGAAAGTCCGTCGCATAGTTTGTCGAAATCTCTCTGCCAGTGATTACAATTTAGATATATAGGAGTGATATACACTTTCGAACCGTTATACGTGACCTCCAATATATTAATTCCTTCCCTTTGCACAAAATTTAAGGATAATCCACAAAGTCCTTTTCGGAAACCAAGAAGCTGCCCTCCACTTCCTCTCCCATACGTATTTGTTTTCACCGCTGGCACCCATTTTAGCTTAAAATTATTAAAAATACCTTCAAATTTCTCTATCTCATTATCTAACACATGCGTTTCCACAAGTAAAAATATATCAAAGCTTTTAATGTAACTAAAGAAATTCATAACAAAAAATTTATTTTTTAGCCCTGATATATTATATCCTAATATTCTTAAATCTAAAGTATTAATTTGATTCTGGTAGACTTGATCGCATCATTCTCTCGCACTCCTGCTTGTGCTTTGACCCAAAAGCTTTACAGCGGATGCTTTCACATTTTGATGTGGTGGAACGTTGCTAACTTCGTGTACATTCCCATTTGACGTTTTGGGACTGACATAAACGTTGACATTTCTTACTTTGTTTACTTTGTGTACTTCATCCATAAAAGTTTCTGAATTATTTAAAATCGAACAATTACTGCCGAATATTGTTTTTAATGCCTCCATAGGATCAAGAGTACCACACTTTAGCCCCTGCTCTAAATCCCAGGTGAAAAGCTTGTCGGATATGGCAAGCTTATCGTCTTTGAGCATAGCTTTAACTTGTGGAAAATTAGCACGCAAGCACCTGTGGATTGGGACCAAATGGCTTCGTCTGCATCGCATTTTGTATGGGAGATCTTTATGAATGTAAATTTGAGATCCCTTTAAATCCTTCGCATTCTTAAGAACTGTCCATGCTGCATTGCGGCTTTTCATTTTAACAACTATTATTGCTGATCGGGAATCTTTAGCTGATATTGGACGCGCGTAATCAATATCGAAAACATCTGCAGATGAAAGCAAGCCAGCACAAATTGATTTAGCTTTCTCAGTCAAATCAGCATCTCCAACCGCCGGCATATGTACCACGACATTAAACTCCGTGCCTTTGTACAGTAATTTTTCAAATTGGTCTTCGAGCAAATTGTTTTTTCTCTCCAACTCAAGAACTCTAGCTGAGATGCGATCGTTCTCCTGCTTCAACCCCATAATTTCGGCGTGGAGCTCCAGAAAGTCGGCCTTCGAAGGCAGCTGTTGGCAAAGCTCCTTGTTGTTGTCACGCAGAATCTGCACAAGATTCTCTGTAGTAATTTTGTTGGGGGCGGTCATTGTAGGTTTGGAACATACTGTTGGTGATATGTTTATGCGCTTTTCTTCTCGTTGTTGTTCGGGTGATATTTCAAGCAGATCTCTTTTGCTCATTTAGTGAGGTTAACTTTACATGCAAACTAGGCAATTCTATTTTTAGCTTAATAGCATAAACTTACTCAGTTGTTTTGATTTTTTGTGGAAGCACACTGGTTAGTCACCAAATTCGAAATATTTTTGAAGCACTTTAATGAAATTTTTTTACTTTAAAACGACTTTTTTCAGGAGCTTTCTTAACAAAAACACTTTATTTTTGACAGTTCAAATGTCAAGTAGCCTATGTCCTTTCTCGGGTATCAAAATATCTCCATACCAAATTTCATGCAAATTGGTTCAGTAGTTTAAGCGTGATTGATTAACAGACAGACAGAGTTACTTTCACATTTACAATATTAGGTATAGATTTAAACTGTTTATTTAATTGTAATGTGTATTTAATTAGTGTATAAATGTGTATAATAAGGTGTTTGATTTTAATTTTATTTAACTGTGTAATTGTTCAACTGTACTTTACTGTGTATATGTTTTAAGGTTAGGAATTGGAAAAAAAGGTTATATGTTTAATGCTCAAGCTTTGAATCACGAATGACTTGTATGAAATAATGAAATTAGCGTTAGACTCTTGAGTGGAAATTATAAATGATGACAATTGAGTGAATGTAAAATGAGTAAATATGTAAATATTAACTGTGTGTAAAGCCGTTTAAAAAAAAAAATATGTTTTATATATAGGGTGTTGTTTGCTGCAGTTGGTCTTTCAATTTTGGTTCCAAAACAGTAATATTTCGTCATTAGATTCCAATTAAGATGTGACTCTTAAGGAAAAATTCTGAGTACCTCGATTGTGATTTGAGGATTGACACTTTATCCTAAGCTTTGGAGGATAAACAGTCTCTTATTTGTTGGTAAGGAGTATATTGCTTAAAAAATGCCTCTAAATTATTTTACTGTTCAGTAAACATGAGTTTTTATTTAATTTAATATACATAGTTGGTCAAAAGGTAAAACTCACCAAAAGCGGAAAAAATTGTTAAAAGAGATGAGCTTCAGAAACAGTTTTTACTATTAAAAAAGTGTTTTACTGCTATACCAATGTTTATGCTGGTTTTGAACGGTAAGACCGACGAAGATAATGTCCTTTTTCACAATCAAAAAGTCAAAACACTTTTGTGGACAAAATTTTCAAAAGTACTAAATTCTAGTCATCTATGTATTGTATGTATATTTCAAGATGGCCCAATAAAGTAAAATAAACTTCCGCACCTTTTTCAGATTTCCAGAATTCGATTCTTTTGAGCTAATTTTTATATCAACTTTTTCCACATTTTGGGCTTTATCTCGTACATTACTTGCGTATCGTTGCGCGTACAGTAGGTGGAGAAAAGGATGCGATGCATGAAGCGATTTAATGCGAGAAAAATGTTTGCAGATATAGGGTTACCCATTTTGAGGTTTCAAAAGTAAACGTAAATAAAATACATATTAAATATTTTTTTTCATGATATTTCTTTTTTATTATAAAATTTGTACGTTGAAATTATGTGTGAAACACTTATTCATTTAAATGACCACCACGCGAATTGTTGCAAGAGTCGATTCATTTGAGGTAATTTTCGACCACTTTTTGACACATATTATCTCAGCCATAACTTGACGAATGTTGGTTTTCAAGTGCTCAAGAGTTAAAGGTTTATCTGCATAAGCACGGTCTTTCGCGTAGCCCCACGGTGGCTCGGCGACGGCGGTGTCAAATCGCATGATCTTGTGGTCAGTTGATATCGCGACGACGAGAAATTACGCGGCCAGGAAATCTCTCTTGCAATAAAGCCATATTCGATGAAGTTATGTGCCATGTGACACCGTCTTGGTGTAACCGTATATTCTCCAAGTCGTATTCTTCAATAGAAGGTAAAAAAAGTCGGTTATCATATGACCATAGCGCTCCGAATTGACGGTGACAGTCGTTTTCGAAGAAGTAAGGTCTATTCACACTTCTGTACCAAAGAGCGCACCAAACAGTGACTTTTTGTGGATGTAAATGTAATGGCCTCTCTTCAATTACTTGAGGATGCTTAGAACCCCAAATACGACAATTTTGATTATTAACATACCCACCGAGTGAGCAATGTGCTTCTTAGCTGAAGAAAATTGTGTTCGAAAATCGCCGGCCAGCACCTGTTGTGCAAGCACCCATTCGACGTATCTACGATCGACGTGCGTTGTGAATGGTCAGCTTGGCTTCAGTTGTTGTGTGAGCTGGACTTTATATGGATGAAGTTATTTTATTATTATTATTATTATTATTATCTTTATTTTTTTCTTCACAAAAATACAGGCTCAATTACATTTTAAAGATTTACAAGCATGGCTATTAAGCCGTCTGCCGGTTATATCTGAATTTTAAACATTGAGAGAGAAGTTATTTTTAGCTGTTATATAATAAAAATTAACAATTTACAAAATAAATTAAGATTAAGTTACTGATTATGATTAAGTATGCCAGATTAAACGATTTAATTGATTTAATAATAACAAATGTTACAGGCTTTTAGTTTAGCGAAAACAAAAACTACTAACATATATAATCTTGAAATAAATATTAGTTTGGTATAGTTAAGCTTATTGGTAACTTTTTAGGTTTTAATCATTGATATTTAGATAGTACATCAATAAGTGAAGAGCAGTAAAAGACTTTCAATATCAACAGTGAAACGGGCTTTTAGTTTAGCTAAAACAAAATTATATTAGACTGAACATTACATTAGAGGTCCACGAATGAATTTCTATACGCAACAGCTTCAGAGAAAAAACGGATAAGAAGTTTCCAACCACCCTCACCATTCAAAACTGCAAGACAGTCCTCAAACGAAAGGAAGCTCTTATTGAAATAGAAACGCCGGATCTCTTGTAAGATCGGACATAACGCTAGGAAGTGGAAAACATTTTCAATTTGATTGAGGTTACATAATGTACAGTTAGGATTTATATCATTTCTGTGAGGTCTATAGTTAAGCTCAAGCATCTCCGTGCGAACCTTAAATATCAGACTTATCTCAACAAAAGTGAACTCGGTTCGAAAATAGTTTGCTTCCCCCAAAGAGAAATTAAGTTTACTGTATAATGATCTAGAATGGGACTCCCTTGCCCGATTGAGAAATGTCTGAAAAATGTTGTCATCTATAACAGAAATACAATCGTAAAGTTCATTCCTCCACGAATCTAGATTATCCAAACAAAACGTCAAAGGAAAGTTATGTTCTGAGGCCAACTCACTCCAATCTTTAAAAGGTGTGCATCTGCAGCGTAACACTGTTAGGAGAATCCTTTTCTGCAAATTGTTGTTAGATCTTTGCATGACTTTGATTATATAGTCTGCATTCGCTTTTAGATTCTTTAAAAAAATTGGTGGTAGTCCCGACTCAACGTGTATGGCATAATTGGGGGTATTAGATGGGAGTCTAAAGATTCGCTTGAAGAAATATCTTTGGATAGTTTCTATTTCGTCTAATTGCATGTAGCCATAAACTTCATTTCCATAGCAAAGGCAGCTTTTAACGGTTGCATCAAAGACTTTAAATTTCGAAGCCGGATCTATATTTTTGTTATTGAAAAAGTTTGACCACATACAGTTAATAGCTGCTTTTGCTGCGGTTAATTTATCTCTTATATGCCTTCGAAAGTTCAGATTGTGTGATATTGTGAAACCTAGATATTTGAATTCCTTCACTACTTCTATATTTGAACCGCTCAAGTTCCAAGAACGGTCATTACGTGCACTGCGATTATGGTGTCTGAATATCATGATCTTAGATTTCGCAGTATTTATTTGAAGGTCCCACAAATCACAATATTGTTTTAACTTGTTAATTTGGAGTTGAAGCGTCACAGGATTATCAGTTAAAATAACAAGGTCATCCGCATAAAGGAGCACCTTGATAACTAGATCACCAAAAACAACACCACCTGGTATATTATCTTCAATGTCATTTATAAAAAGCGAGAAAACCAAGGGACTCAAAATGCAACCCTGTGGGACACCTGTTTCTGACCTAAATTGTTTCGACGTGTTCATGCCATTTTTAACCACAGCAGTCGTATTTGAGAGAAGTTGCTCATAAATTTTTATAAATTTTGTTGATAAACCGATACATGAAAGTTTAAATAATAATGAGCTTCGGTTGATGGTATCGAAGGCTGCTTTAAAATCAACGAAAAATGCATAAAGATTTGTTTTCTTCTCTATAAAGCGTCTAGCAACACTAGTGAGAGTAAAGATTTGGTCAACTGTGGAGAGATTAGCACGAAACCCAGCTTGGAAACAGCTTATTTTATTATTTCTTTCAGCCCAAGTAGCAAGTCTTAGGTAAAGAATTTGAGTGAATAGCTTCCGCAGTGAACTAAGGACAGAAATTCCCCTGTAGTTTTCAGGAAGGTTTGGGTCACCCTTTTTAAAAATTGCAGAGATGGATGAAGACCGGAAAGAATTTGGGATATCTTCCTTGTCAAAAATTCTATTAAACAAAACTAAAATATGTTCAAGAAATTGTGAGCTGGCATTTTTGTAAAACTCAGCTGGGATGCCATCTAAACCCGGAGCTTTGCTATCTTTCATTTTATTTAATGCAATAAGCAGTTCATGCATGGAGAATGGAGCATCTAACTCTTCAATGTGAATAAACGGTAACGCAAAGCTTATAGATATTTGATTTGGATTCGCCAGTAGAAGTGTTTCGAAATACGATGCCATTCGATCGGCACTAATGCAAATAACAGGCGACTTATTGCGCCCACTTAGAATACGTACATTAGCCCAAAACACTCTAGGATCTCTGCTCTGTACAAGATTTAATGCAGAGTTGTTGAGAAAAAGTTGTTTTTTACGGCTGCATAGATTTTTAAACGCTTTATTTGACTGCAAATACAAGGATTTGAAAGCCAAATTATTCGTTTTCCTAAAAAGTTTCAAAAACTTGAAAGATTTTTCTCTACTTCTCCTACATTCCTCGTCATACCAACTAGATTTAAAAACGCTTCCTCTATTATTTGAATAGGTAATTGCTGACTCTCTAATAGTGCTCAATATCAAATCTGTTGCTTCGTCAATTGTGTTTATAGCCTGATTTGTGATATTAATTGAATGCTGGTTTAAGTTTCTCTTATAAACATCCGATTTATTTCTAATCCAACGTAGTCTGTTGCAACCAATTACATTTCGACGTCGGATATTGCATTCTTGGGTTTTGAACTCACACGACACACAAATGGGGAGGTGAGTTGAATAATTAGCCGGTAAAACCTCGAAATCTTTCACAATGTCAAGCCAATCCCCTTTGACTAAGCAGTAATCGATTACAGAGCAACCTTGAT
This sequence comes from Eupeodes latifasciatus, assembly GCA_920104205.1. Lineage (NCBI taxonomy): Eukaryota > Metazoa > Arthropoda > Insecta > Diptera > Syrphidae > Eupeodes > Eupeodes latifasciatus. Next base: position 68,686,593 of record OV049924.1, on the reverse strand, counting down.
TGGAAATAAACGTAAAATTGCCAGCACTATCACTTATGGAGGTCCCATTCAAGATAAAAAACCCAAAATCCTCAATCAAATCCATCAGGCATTTTCCATTTAAATTTGTACATTCGTCTAAAGATCCCCTTTTGAATGAAAACTTGTCCACGTTTATAAAAGGAGAGTTTTGGAAATCCCCTATCCGACTGTTTAAATCTCCAATTATTAAAATGTTGTCATTATTTTGGTTTAGTAGAAAGTCTTGCAAATTTTCAAAGTCACTTTTCCAATTACTGAAATTCAGGTACAAAGGAACTATTAGATAATGTTTCGCGTCAATGACACATTCTATTATAATTAGGTTTTCGCTAATTTTGAAATTGATATTTTTGTTTAAAAAGTTGTTTTTTATACCGCATAGAATACCACCGCTAGCTCTACCAAGTCTATTATTTCTAATAGCTGGCAACCATCGAAGATCGAAACCTTCAAAATACTTAAGATATTGTAACTCTTTACCCTCTTCCACAAATGTTTCCAATAATATAAATATGTCATAACTTAAAACTAATTTAAAAAAATCTGGCATTAATAATTTGTTTTTAAGTCCAGTAACATTATAGCAAAAAATATTTAAATTAAACAAATTAAAATTAGTTTCATGGCAGACGGCAACTCTATCCTACGTTGAATGATGATGTTGGCTCAACCTCAGACCCGAACCATGTTCATTGTTCATAAAGTGGCTCACAGATGGCTGTTGCAACGCAATGGAGTTATTTTTATGAACTCTGACGTTTATGTTGTCAAAAAAACACATTGAGTCCTCACCAAAAGTTGTTTTAATAAATGACAGTTCATCACTTGTTGTTATTTTCAACCCTCGTAACGAATCATGGGAAAACGAATAATCTTCTATTTTCAATTTCGATCCTCTGATTAGAATTTTTACATTCGGGTTCCTTTCCAAAAGTTTTGTTTTCAAATCGAAAAGTGCTCTCCTTTTTTTCCGGTAAAGAAAAGATTGCTCTCGATGTACCACAACGCCAGTACCTTTAAGCTTCGGTGCAGATTCTACAATTTTCTTTGCAGTGATCTTGTCAGTGAAGTTCAGCACCATGGTGGTTTTGTTGTTGTGTTGATTTACAAACTCTTGCGTTTTTTCATAAGAAATTTCTGCATTTGCATCTAGACCGAGAAGGCTAAGACAAGTTTGTTTTGCTAGATTATCCTTGTCTGTTTTCTCGTTTGGCGGCAAATGCAATACAACAGTATTTTCGTTAGATTTTTCGTGTAGAATTTCCAGTTGTCTCTCGAGTGCTTCGCAATAGTTCTCAACAACGGCCAAACGTCCCGTAAGCTGCTCGTTTTGGGACCGCAACAGCTGTATTTCAGCGGAGATGGCAGAAATGTCGGACTTAGTGGCAATATTTTTTAGATGCTCAACCAGGCAACCATCGACAATGGATTTTAAGTCATTCGCTTGCATGTTGGTTTTATTATGCAGTAAAAAGTGTTTATGCAGTGTAGATTTTTTGCTTGATGGGGACTTAGATGGAGATATTTCCCCCAACTTTCTCTTCGATTGCATAAAGTTAGACACACACACAAAATATGGCTACCTTTTGTGTAAAGTTTAAGATTTAATTAAATCGTACCTTTTGGGTGACTATAATTAGGGTTCCACTTTTGCGGGCGAAGTTTAACTTAAAAATTTGTTTAAATTATTTTTTTAAGTGTTAATATTAATTTTTATTACTCAAAATTCAAAATTTTAAAATAAATAAACTAGAGCACTTAAAAAACTTGACTTTCACTTCTCTCTCTCTCTCATGGGGTCCCAAAAGTTATAGATCTTCATGCAAAATACGCCAAAATTTGCCGTAATAAAAACCTTACACCTGAGAACGACGAGGAATCGACACAATCGAGTCCTCTGCAACACTTTTAGTTACATCAGCGATATTTTCCGTGGTACGAGCGAATTTGCACAGACCTTACAATATCTGTAACCAATCGAGTCTCTTTAAATTTCTAAATAGTTTTGCCAATATTGCTTGCGTAGTTAGACGATTATGTAAACCATAATCTCCCCTTAAAGCACAATATGGGGCTGTAGCAGAATCACCAATTTTGTAGTAGGTTTTAACAATTTTTTGTGTTGTGCGATTGTTAAGCGATCCATTTTCGTATATGTCAGACTTTCAACTAAAAAAAAAATTGGTTGAACAACTTAGTTTGACAGATGATGAATTCCAGCCGAAAAATAGGCCGTTATTTTAATCTATCTACATACAGTGAAGTGAAATTTGATGCGACACTTGCAAGACTGTTGCAAGGTTCTCACGCTCTTCTGACATCTTTTTCAATCGATTTTTTGCGATAAATGTTTGTTTTGAAGTTTAAAGAAGAAGAAATCAAACTATTTAATTTTGGTGAGGCAACGGCCTAGTCACTGATAAAGCTTCGATTCCCATCGATCACCGAAATCAAGCATCAGTGAGCGTGGTTAGTAGAAAGATGGTGGACCGTCTCGAAACCTACCGCGTGCTGTTGTCATGTGTTCTTTCTGTATGTTGTTCTTTCTCCTCTGTCCTTCTGTCTTGTACTAATGTCTTGTGTTGTTATCATCTTATATAGTCTAGTCGCTCAAGGTGCTGTGTTCTCTACTCTGTACATTTATTTGCTGAGTAGTGTGAAATGTAATGTAATGTAATGTTAATTTTGGTGATTGTTTTAGGTATTGAAATTTTTAGTTATTTTGGTAAACATTTTAAAGAAATAAAAACTAAATAAAGCAATGAATAAATTACTTTGTTTCAGATAAAGAAATGAATTCGGAAGTTTTAGTGTCATTATTTTTCGAAAGGCCTTCGTTTAGATGTTAAACAAATACAAACTATCACAACAGAATAGTGTATGAATTATTTCATCCTCCCTTAGTTAGGAGAAAAGACTATGAACTTCTTCAAATTATTTTCTCGTCAAGTAAACTTTGGGAATTTTCATCCTTTTTCTTCCTCTTAATAGATTTAAATATAAAAATATTCCTTTAAAATTTTAAGTTATTTTAAAATTTCAAAGCCATTTGATAGAGTTTGGCACCAAGCTCTCTTATCAATAATGCATGCTTTTGGTATCGATGAATCTCTTCTTTGTTGGGTTAGAAATTGCCTTTTATAGCGTTCAATTCAAGTAGTGTTGGACGGGTTCAAATCTGATATCCACAAAATAAACGCTGGCGTGCCTCAGGGCTCCGTATTGTCTCCGACGCTCTTCCTTATTTTTATAAATGATCTTTTGTCTAAAACTTCTAACCCACTAAATTGTTTCGCTGATGACAGTACCCTCAGCTTCTCATATTCGTTTTTAGATTCGCATCTTTGTTCTTTGGATGTGGACTACCAACGTCAGCGTATGATAAGCTCATTAAATTCTGATCTTGACAGCATTGTCCAATGGGGAATCAAAAACCGTGTTGATTTTAATGCTTCGAAAACTCAATGCTGTCTATTGTCGCAATAGCGTAACCCTCCCGCGATGCCACTATCTATGAGTGGAACTTGCATCGAAGAGACTGAACAGCTTTCAGTGTTAGGTATGTGCATTACAAACCCCTTGTTGTGAAGTGATCAAATATTTGACATCGCCAAAAATACTGTGTTTAAGTTTTCTCCGAAGATGCAAGAAGTTTTTACCATTTCTGATCTGGCTTTAATCTATAAAGCCTATATTTGTCCGATACTCGAGTACAATTCCCACATCTGGGCAGGTGCTCCTATTACCCACTTGAGTCTCTTGAACAGAATTCAAAAGAGAGCCCTAAAACTGTTAGTTGACCGTTGCCTAACTGAAACTTTTATATCTCTCGAGCACCGTGTCGTAAGGTTTCATGCCTGTCATTATTTTATCGCTACGTTCATAAACAATGCTCTATTGAAATAGCCAGTTGCATTCCTCCCCTCAAAGAATTCAACCGTAATACCCATTCTTCAAGGAATGCTCATCAGTTTGCCCTTGACTCAATATTTCCCACTCATTGCAATATGCAGACATTCAAAACCAATGTGCATCGGTATCTCCTTTCTAATCCTATCCTCCCTTCCTAATTGCTCGCACTGTGTTTAATCATTATAAGGGTATTCATATCCCCTTGAGTGCGCGCATAATCATAATCGAGCAAAATCGGTTTTACTGTGGCGCACTGTGTCACATCTAACTATCGCATCTCGAATCACTTGTCGCATCGCTTCGAGCATAGCATCGCTATCTTGCACTAATGTTCGCGCAGCCTAATATAAATTTGTAATGCCTCTAAAGTTAAGGGTTTATTCCCATAATAAACATTTTTTTTTAAATGTGACCAGGAAAGCCTTACCTGGTGATATTGCGTGGCTTGTTGTTCCGTAGTGTTGGGATAACATATCGTCTGAGCCATATGCCAAAAAGAGACCTCAAGTTGAATTACTCCCATTATTTTGTTGTTTAAAATCCGAAGATCTTTGCTTGTAAGCAGTAACTTTACCCTGGCTATCAAATTGAACTCTTACAGTCTTATTTAATAGAATTCGCTAAACAGATGAATAGTTATACAGTGCATAAGGATTTATGTAGGCTCTATGTAAAATTCTGCTATACATTTTAGTTATACAATGCTTATATCAAAAAAAGTACCAAAATGCATCAATCTACGAGTATTCCATTTATCTGTCTATCAAATCAGCTGTTGGTCATAACAAATAAAATATACATACAAAAATAATTCCAATTATTTTTATGATATTCTCTTTCGAAATTTTTTTTTTTAATTCTTCTTCTTAGGCTCATTGGGTTGAACCTTTTTTTATAAACTTTCCGCCTTCTTGGAGTCTTTAAGGTCCGTTTGCTGATACGAAACATAAATCTTGTTACTAGCTAAGTTTCACATAGCGTTTAAGTAAAACATAAATTCATTTATGTTGCACATACAAATTTATGTTGAACTTAGCAAAGGAGCAGATTTAAAACACATATAAATTCACTTCGTCCTACACAAAACGTCAAAATATTAAAATTCGTGAAAAATTCAAAATTGAAACGGTGGTGTTTTGTTAATTGCTGGTTCTAATTGTGTTCTAAATGCATTTATGAAGAAAGAGCTGTAATAGAGAACAAAAAAACTGATGCCTCTACATGGAAGGAAAGGGAAAGTGCTTGGGGTCGTATTGAGCAAAATTTCAACAGCCAATCCGGAGCTTCGTGTCATAGGAATAGCGAGTCTTTAAAAAGGCTGTATGGAAACTACAGAGCCGAAACCCGGAAGGAAGCTGCTCAAGAAAAATTTTCTAGTGTGCAAACTGGTGGTGGGAAGCCGTTCAAACCGACAGACCCAAATTTTGAACTGGCTATCTCCATTATATGAACCCAAAAACTGTTCATGGCTTGGAGAACGAGTTTGACGGTGACAATCAAGTCAAAGAAAAACAAGGCGAAAATGTAAATTGTAAAACAACAATAATTCACTGCTTGCCTGCTTGACTTCTTAACTATTTTTTAGATTGCAGAAAACTCGAACAACGACCGAGGTGGCTACAAACCCTCTATGCTGAAGAAAACTGTTCATCCCAAATTAAGAACCCCACTTCATACCATTAGTGACACCGATTTACAGGATCTCAATAAAGAAAGCAACTCGCCTGAAATTGAAAACGAAAATCCACCAACAGTTGTTTTGTCAAAAGGTTTTAAAAAACAAAGTAGTTCGCTAGAGGTGAATACACCATGGTTTACTAGAAGAAGACCCGTTGCCTCAAGTCTACCAAGCAACAAAATAACTGAACAGTATTCAGAACTTTCTAGAATTAAAATAGAACTTGCCAAATTGCAGTACGATACTTTGAAAGAAGAAGCTATTGCAAAAAAATATCAGATGAATATCGAGCATGACCTGAAGAGGAAATGCATGGAACTCGATATTGAAATAAAAAGTGAGATTTTGAAAAAAAACAGAAGGGAAAATTACACTGCCAAAGATGCTCAAAATATTTTAAATGACATTGAAGTTTATTTTAATGAGATCACCCGAGAAAAGCTTTCTTAAAAAAATGTCCTTCGGAAATACAAACGTACCTTGATACATATTTTATACTGCATAATATGTACATTCATTATAATCCTATATGAATTTTTTCCAATAGTTATTAGTTTTTATCTTTGTTTTTAGTTTATATTTTTATCGTTTTAGATTGAATTAAAAAATCTCTTTATATAAATCGAAATAATGCGCTTTATTATCTACTATTTACTGGTTACAAGCTTGCAAAATAATTATTTATCAAATTCATACGTTTTTGCATGAATTGAATTATTTTGTTGGGAAGAATGTTCAATATCCATCTGTCCAGCGCTGATAACACGTTCTATATCTTCATTACTGTAGTCTATGCTTTCAGGCGGATCATCGATTATATTATTGTGCCTCAATATATTGTGCAAAACACAGGTTGCAACAATAATGTTAATACAGTACTCAATTTCAAACGGGCACCGTAGGCCAAAATGGGAAATCTTCGTTTTAAAATGCCAAAAGCTTTTTCGATTACTCCTCTTGAACGAATTTGAGACTCGTTATACAACTGTTCTGCTGTGCCATGTGGGTTGAGCTGTGCCGTCATCAAATAAGATTTTTGAGGATAAGCTGAATCACCTAATATTTAACGAAAATAACATTCCTACACATATAGAACATTTTAAAGTACCTACCCAAAATAAAACAATCTGCGTTTGAGCTAGACTCTCTTTCCAAAACATTTCTTACTCTGCTACTATTAAAAATCGTTGCATCATGGCTTGATCCAGGCCACCTCGCCACCACATTGGTGAATATCATTTTGGCATTGCAAATTGCCTGGACGTTTATAGAAAAATAACTTTTTCTGTTTCGAAAAACTTCTCCATCAAGCCCACTTTAACATACTTGTGTATGTTCGTAATCCATATTTTGATAAATAAAAAAAAATTCTACCAGGAGACTGAATTTTAACATGAGTATAATAACCAATAACATTTGGAAACGATGCTATTTCAAAAAAATCCCTTTTAGTTTTTAATATATCAGTTGTACTATCAGGAAATGTGATGTAGTCATTACCAATTCTAGCTATTGCTTTGGAAACTTTCAAAACTATCCTTGAAACTGTCGAAACATGCATCCCTCCAAAATCAGCTATGCGACCAAAAGTTGGTTGATAGAAGCTATGGAGTTGTTTCTGAGAACACAAATAAAATTCAATTTCTAAAATTTAATTAAAATGACTGTACCTGTTTGAAGGGCATTCTAATAAGCTTTCTATTTTTTCTAAAACAACTATGGTTATTTCTCTTGTTAAACGAAATCTTTTGTAAAACGAGAGCTCATCAAACGACGAAAAATATTCATTTCTCTCGTATATTTGGCGAGGAAGTTCAAGTTCAAGGATTTCAACGTCATCATCAAATACATCCAGGATTTCGAAGTCCATTTTATTTTGTTTTATTGATATTGATTTTTTTTAAATCACTATTTGTATTAGCTTACAAGAACGTCCAAAAATTGCTATAACGATTGATTCAATCATTTATGTCTTACTTAAATAATTCATGCGACACTTCCTCTTACAGATAAATTATGTTTGACTTAATGACTTTTATGTTTAGGTTTGAGTTTGGTGCAAAGCAATATGTGTCACTTAAGCGTTTATGTTGAACATAAACGCTTAAGTTTCGTATCAGCAAACGGGCCTAAGTATTGTTTTTTTTAGGTTTTTATTTTTTTTTTTAATTTTCTCAATTCGATTTTTCTCAAAATTTTACTGAATGTGAAAAACAGTGTATTTTTATAAAACAAAATTAGTTTAAGGCCATTATCTCAAATTTTTACCACCTTAGTAATGTTCTTTTAGGTTTTTATTTTTTATAAAAAAAAACTGTGAATTCGATTTTTCTCAAAATTGTACCAGATGTCAAAAACGTTATTCTTTATTACACAAAATTATTTTGGAGATAAAATCAATTTTTTTCGTAAAATAATCGAGGTGACAAATATTTTTTTTTGATTTAAGCCTAGTACGCAGCTGAAGTGAAACGAATTTTTTCGGCGGTCTCCTAGTCCAGAGCGAAATGAAAACGAAAACCACAGCGGAAAAATATTTGTGGAGAGTTCTGTCTGGAAGTTGAATTTCACTGCTTGTCTTCATCACTTCTTGCACATCACCAATAACACCCTGAGTTTCCGATTCAGAAATGCAATGTTGGAACACATTAGACAAATCCATTTTATTTTAAATTTTAAATCAAATATAAATCAAAGTCAAAACACCGAAAGTCACGAGTAAACAATTTTTTTTTTCAATAAAAAAATTAAACGTCAAAATTTCGCAAGCAATTAATGTGCTGGGTAATTAAATTGAGAACGAAAAGAGTGGAGAATTGTACTAAGAAATCTAGTACAGCTATCCACTAAAATGTCACATTTCGTCGTTCAGCAGCGTACTGAAAAACGAAAAGCACAGCGAAATTTTTCGTTTATGATTTCGTCATGTCATTTTTGAATGGGAATGTTCGTTTAGGATCAGCAGCCAAAAATTATTGTTTGGTCTTACGCTACAATATATAATTTAAAATTTAATAGCTTTATTGGTTCGTGAGATATTTAGGGTTAACCAAAATATTAATTTTTTTTTTCAAATTGCTTTGGTAAAAAAACCAACTACTCAATTTTCTAGAGAGTCCTTTCTGCATCCTTCTGCATTATTATCTGTATAACAAAATTTATTTGAAGTCTATATCTCTACTGGTTCTTGAGCTATGGACTACGAAAAAAACTTCTGTACGGATGTACGAACGTACGTCCTATAATCTGGAATCTATAATATTTAATAGCGTTTTTATTAGTAATTAGCGGACCCGACAGACTTCGTCCTGTCATAAAGATTTGTAATGTGGCAGTTTTTTGTTCCTACGTTTTGTATGGTCGTGCTCATGGCTAAAAATTTTCGTGAACAGAACCATCACATGAAACATACATAAGGATTTAAAAGTAATTAATCCCTTTATTGTTAATCATGTGAATCATAATTATTAACAGAAATCAGTTTTATTATCATTGTAGTGCTTTGTGATATAGGATGTTTTTGTTTGATTACTTGGCGCATAGACAAACAAATCTGATGGTTTTCCAACACAGGAACAGGCAACATACAATAATTGACCATGTGACAAACATGGGTTTTCTAGATTAATACGACAAACACTTAATGATTGTCCCTGGGACTTGTATATGATCATAGCAAAAGCAACCCACACTGGAAACTGTAGTCGTTTAAATTCAAATCAGTCGGAATCATTGGGATGCGCGATATGAGAACATCTTCTCCTTTATACTTTCCTTTGAGTATAGTTGCTTCTATCACGTTGTTTAGTAATGTTTGTCTGGCTAACCGTTAACCTTTAATTAAAAGATTGTGAGCTGGCAATCCTGGCAAATTCAGCGAGTTTAAAAATTCAATTCCGGTGTTTGACTACATCTTCTTGGTTAGTAGCCGAACCAACTGATTTATATATCCTCGATTCGCCTGTAATTTTTTCTTGAATTTTGAAATTTAATTCATTTGCATCCATATTTTTTGCAGCCAATATAGCTCGTTCGCTCAACCAATCATGGTTTCCGTAATTTTGAGAAACATCTGGAAACACCTTCTGAATAAGTTCGTCTTTTGATTGCGTTAACTGACAAAAACTTTGAGGAAAGTTAATGCAATCAGTCAACATGTCTATAGGAAATTTGCCATTACCAATGTCAATGAGTTGTTTAGAGAATATGTTTCCAGATTGGTCATTTTGCAACTCGACACGCATATTCTTGCTTAAATGAAGTACTTTGACATGTTTCCACAAATTGGAGGACTTTAGACATGCATTGATTTCATCAGCTGGCGTTGATCGTGGAATCACTGGCAATGTTTGACGAAAATCTCCTGCTAAAAAAATCATTGCACCACCAAATATGATATTATTGCTTCGTAGATCTTTTAAGGTTCTAAAGCCTCCAAAATTTTGTATGTGCCATCGTACATTCATCCCAAACAATCAATTTACATTGCTGCAAAACCTTTGCCATTGCAAAGTTCTTCGAAATGTTGCAGGTTGGAGTTTCATTGCTTTGCATATTTAATGACAATTTTAGTGCTGAATGGGATGTTCGACCACCTTCAAGCAAAGTTGCTGCGATTCCCGAAGAAGCGAGTGCAAGTGCAATTATATTTTGTGAGCGAATTGTTGCTAATATTAATGAAATCAAAACATTTTTCCTGTACCACTACGTAAATCGCTCCAGTTACATCTGTTGTTCATTCAACAGTGGAATATTTGTTTGAATTGATTCTTTCAAAGTGTTAAGATCATATAGTTTTTCTCGATGCAACTTTTGGTTAAAAGCATCATGCATTGGACGATTGGGTGCGGTCAGGCCTAATTGAATTGATAGTTTATTTGACATCATCAAGCACATGTCCTTAATATTGAAATCAATGCTTCATTGTAAATTTCTTCACTGATTTGTATATTTGGATTTCCCATTCTATTCCGTATTTGATACAAAAAGAAAAGGCTGTTTTTATGGTTTTACCGGCAATTATTCGAATTTTTCTAGCCGTAATAACCATCCTTGAACATCGACGAACATTAAAAAAAAAGAATTGGCCAAATTGGTCAAGGCGTTGTTGAGTTATGCGCTTACCAACACATTTTGCGATTCATTTTTATATTATAAGATCTATTTCGAAAATTAATCGTTTTAATTTAAAAGCTTGCGAAGGGAAGAAGAATATAAAACCCGAAAAGACCAACGACGAAACAGTCTCGTCTCGGTCTGGTATAGGTTTCGTCTCGGAAGCTTCAAAAGTAGTATTGTCTCTTTTCATATCGGTTCCACGAGATGAGACCAAGACTAGGCTCGTCGCGTTACCCTTCAAAGAAACTTGTGCATAGTATTTATTTATCTAAAAGACGAGTCTAAACTACGAAAATTTGTTCGAAAGATTCATTTATTATGGTCTCCAAAACTGCCAGGTATTCATCGCAACATACTTATCTAATTAACTTATTTCTGTCAAAAGTAGGGGAAACTGGGGCACATTTGACACTTAATTTTAAAAAGTCTGTTTTTCCGAAGATTATACATAATATGAATTCCAATACTTTTTTATTAACTTCCCATAGGAAGTTATTGTAATGGATCCGATTTGTCAAATTGAAAATTTTGACATTTCTCGACGTTTCAAGGCCCTAGAGTCGAAATAAAAGATTTTTAGAAAGATGTCTGTGCGTACGTTCGTACGTCCGTACGTCTGTACGTTCGCGACGTTTTTTTCGTCTTCCATAGCTCAAAAACCAGAAGAGATATCGACTTCAAATAAATTTTGTTATACAGATAATAAGGCAGAAAGATACAGAAAGGGCTCTCAAGAAAATTGCGTGGGTGGTTTTTTACCATAGCAATTTAAAAAAAAGGTGCAAATTTTGGTTAACTCTAAATATCTCATGAACCAATGACGCTAAGGACTTTAATTAAAATTTATATTATATATTGTAACGTAATACAAAACAATTATATTTTTGGAAAAAAATCAAATTAACGGTTTTTTTTATAAATCAAAAAAACTGATAAAAAAAATTTGTCACCTCGAAAATTTTACGACCAAAATATGATTTCATCTCCAAAACAATTTTGTGCAACGAAGAATATTGTTTTTGACATCTGATAAAATTTTGAGAAAAATCTAATTGGCAGTTTTTTTTTATAAAAAATAAAAACCTAAAAAAACTTTACTCAAAGTTGGGAAAAATTGGATTTCGACTCAAATATCTTTTCAAAAACTTGAGACTTAGGCTTCAAACTTATTTCATCGTATAAGAAATATTGTTGTCAACATTGACGAATTGACAGTTTTTTTTACAAAAAATATAAACCTTAAAACAATTAATAAAAGTTCGTAAAATTTGATTTTCGACTCAAATATCTTTTCATAACTTTGAGATATTGGCATAAAACTACTTTTATGTTTCAAAAAATATTGTTGGCAACATTTAGTAAATTTTTGAAAAAAATCGAATTGAAAGTTTTTTTACAAAAAATTAAAAACCGAAAAAAAAATTAACAAAAGTTGGTAAAAATTGATTTTCGACTCAAATATCTTTTCAAAAATTTGAGATAATGGCTTCTTACTAATTTTAACTTATAAGAAATATTGTTTTCAACATTAGGAAACATTTTGAGAAAAATCGAATTGACAGTTTTCTTACAAAAAATAAAAACCTAAAAAAAAAAACAATACTAAAACTTGGTAAAAATTTACTTCCTACTTAAATAGCTTTTCAAAAGGTAAAAATATTGGCTTCAAACTTATTTTATTTCACAGAAAATATTGTTTTCGATATTCAGTAATTTTTTTTATAAAAATCCAACAGTCAGTTTTTTCATAAAAAAATAAAATCTACAACAAATAGTACGCAAATTTGGTAAAAATTGATACATATAGACAAACTTTTAAGCAAGACAAATCGACAGACGGGATGAGAAGTTATCAGTGTGGGTCACAACCCAGCCTCTTTTTTATAAGATGCAACGACTATTCTAGATTTTCATTACCCGAATCGGACCAATCTTTTAAGGGATCCTGTTTTTTCATACGCATGATCAATGTGGTTCTATTTATCCCATATTTTTCAGCAGCTGATGTTTGTGTTTCAAGTTTTTCCGTATGTCTGCAATAGCCCTCTTCACCTTTTCTTCGTCAATTGTAATCCTATTTGTCTTTCTCTTGTAGTTTCTCACCATTTCTTCAAAATAAACATAAAAACACAAATATTAGCATAACAAATCATGTTGGGGCACATTTAACAAATGTCAAATGTACCCCTACTATCAGCCAAATGTGCCCCTTTGCAAAAGTCAAAGGTGCCCCAAAGGTTTTTTATAACATTTGTAATGTTTTTTTTTTTTATATTAATTTTTTGATTTAACAAAATTGGCTTTAAAATATTAATAATTTAGGAACAATGCTATCATAATATTATTTCACAATAACAAAAACTTTTTTATTTTGTTCACAAATCTCTTACAAACCTGTAGTCAAAAATTACATCAAAAATCCCGAAATCACAATAACACGTGTTACTCGGAGACGAGTTGAAGCAAAACTGCCCAAGTTCATAAACGTTTCTTTATATTAATTGAGGCTTCGTTCACCATCCCAATTTTTCTTCTTAAAGGATGTGTTAACACCGAAAATCACAAAGTAAAATGTGCCCCGGCGTCAAATGTGCCCCAGTTTACCCTACAATTTAACTGGTATTATTTAAATTAGATTTATTTAAAATGATACTGCAAAGTTATAACCTAAGCTTTTTTCCCCAAATCCTATAAATACCGATATGTTTTATTTTGACACATAAGCGAAGGTTATCTAATTTTTTTCAAATTTATTTTGAAAATAAATGTTCTAAAAATTACAAAAAATATCCTTTTCTCGATAGCGGTGTCAACGACGACGTATGTAGGGTTGAAATTTTAATATATTCATTTGTTCAACTTGCTTTTTTAAGAATATGCCGCAGAATATTTTTCGACTCCCCATTTATATACCATACAAAATTTTGAAAGCAAACGAAATTTTCATATATTTTACTTTTACGTATGATTCATAAACCTCAAAGGCTTAAATGTGATAGCATATTGAAGTATTATAATTAGAACCATAATCTTTAAGGACTTCAATGCTAAACACATGTCAAATCATATGTAAAGGACTGTCAAGTTATGTCACCATTATGCATGATCTTCATTATACAGGTCACAGTTGTTTGACTTGTGACAAATTTACTAAGAAGTCATATATGTATGTACATTGTACAAGTATGTGTGTACATATCACAAACAAAAAAGTTGATCTAATTTCTTGGAAAAAAATCTTATTCAAGATTAATAAGAACTCGAGTGTTTTTTTTTCAGAACTGTTTCCTTTTTGAGTTTCAGGAATTTTAAATGTTAAAGTGTAAACTCGTGTATGGTAATTTGTGCTTTTTCTTATTAATTCAAAATATTTAGCAGCAAAATCAATAAACCCACAAGGGGGTGAATACAAATGAGATTTTAAGTTCCAATTACTCCCTACCCTATATGTCCCTTGTATGTCCTGTCCTGTTTGTTTCTCTTATTGTCCTTACGCGAATTTGACATTTCCATAGAATGTTTGTTTAACTGAAAACATTAAATTTATTACCCAGCAATATCCCTGATAGAATATTTTATTAATGTTAATTCAATTCCTATACACAAATTCCAAATCTCTGGAGCTTCTTACAAAGAGTTTTTGTATAAATACGAGTATATGTAACGTTTCAAGTGAAATAAAAACGAATGATATATTTTACGTATAGATTTGTTACCATATGAAACGTACGTATACATAACATAAATCCTTTTATTCTCCGTTTACCATGACGAAGACGATGTGATTCTTTTAAGGATTTATTTTTCTTAGTTAAATAAAATAAAACAGAAAAAAAAAGTTAAAACTGCTGGTATAAGATGAACAACTTTGTCTTCCGGTTTAGTTTAAGATTTTCCATATGTCTGTCTTCTGTTTGAAGCTAGGATATGTGTGTTTTTTTATTTTATTTTGTTTTCTATATTATATTAAACTAGAATAAGGATGAATGGTTTTTTGAAGGAAATGCGTTAGATAAGAAGATGGAAAAGAAAGAGAGAGAGAGAGAGAGGAGAATGTAAAATGTAGATATATTCAACTTGACGGAAGAAGATAAAGTGAATATTTGGCTTAGAGCATTGATAAGTAATTGAAAATCTAAATGTCAAGTTGTTATAGTAAAAAGGATATTCAATTTTCAAGCCAAAGGCAAAGGATAAATTTTATAATTCGAATAATGTTCATTCTTAAGATAATTTAATCACATTCAATACATACATATGTATACTCGTATGTTTACATAAAATTGTATAGCATGTGAAACTTAAAATTTATGACAATTTATAAAACTTGCATATATTTCCAACAATTTAATAATTACTGAAGTGGCAATATGATAAATGGTAAAAATGAAGTTGACTTAAAATTTGTCCAATTTCTATTCTGTTGAAATATTAAGTTAAGATTTTATAACGTAAAACAAACACAATTAGATTAATGCTTCTAAATTTGTTACAATAGTTTTTCTAAATCGAAATTGTCATTTTAAGAACTTAGAAAAGTATGTTGTCAACCGTTTAAGTTAAAGTTGTTTTCTGGCGAAATAATATAGACGTTTAACTAATTTACAAAATAAACTAAACGTTTGTTTTTCAATTACGAAATGTTAACAACAATTTCAAAATATATTGTCACTAGCTTTTACCCGCGACTTCGTCCGCATTTGATAGTTTTTTTGGATAGTAGTATGAAAAAACCTGAGCTGTACTTTTTTGTACGTAATGTTTGAATTGTGCCGAGATGGGATGAGGCAATACTAAGTGTGATTGTCATAGGTTACGTTAGGTTAATACATTTTAAGAAGAAGATAGGTTACTGCAATACATTTTTATATACGACGTTTTTTTATTTTTCCTCCCTTGGCCAGAACGTAAGGATTTTGTGGGTTTGAGCTCGTGAGCACGCTACAAATAATTGTCCATGGGAAAAACAGTTTTTTTCCAAATTTACACCTGCAACTTTTAGCGTTTACCCCTGAGCTTTATTTATTGTTATTATGCAAATGCTGCTTTCAGAGGAAACTGCACTCTTTAAAACTGAAACGGCAAATCGGTAGGAATTATCGGAATGCGGGGAATTAAAACATTTTTTCCTTTTGCTATCCAGTCATGATTATAGCTTTTATAATATTTCGTCCTAGGTGAGTAATCTGTAGCCGTGTACGATTACATAACTTTGATGCGTCAAGATTTCCCATTAACAGGACTGGAACACTAACCTTCAATCTCAACTTATGAGTAGGGTTGGGATTGCGTTGTTTTCCCGTAATACCAATTTTATCCAAATATTATTCAAATATTTGGTAATTTAGGAGTGAAAGCAATCGGATTCCCCGGAAAGTAATTTTTCCCATGGGAGTGCGTTGTTTTCACGAGGTCAAAAGTAACTCATGTCCTTTATTAAGTCTCAAACTATCTCCTTACCAAATTTCATTTAAATCTGTTCAGTAGTTTAGGCGTAAAAGCGATCGGCCCACCTGAATTTTCCCATGGGAATGCGTCATTTTCCCGGGGTAAAAAGTAGCCTATGTCCTTTCTCAGCTATCAAAATATCTCCATACCAAATTTTATGCAAATCGACTCAGTAGTTAAGGCGTGATTGAGTAACAGACAGACAGAGGTACTTTCGCATTTATAATATTAAGTATTAGTATATTAGTATAGATTTAATTCTCCTCAGGATATTTGAGTTAATAACAAAATTTTAACAATGTTTAGTTAATAACTTTTGCAAGTTTTTATTTTTTGTTAAAAACCGTCGTTGGGACGATTTTATCTTAATGTTATAGTGTGTGTGAAATGAATAGCGAATAAAACTTATTCAACTTGGTATTTTATTTAAAAAAATCAATCTTTAGCAATTTTAAATAAATTTTTTACAACTTTTTTAAACTATCAATAGATTTATACAAAAACAAAAATAATATTACGAAATAAAGGGTTTTCGATAAAAGGTAGGTCAGTTTTAAAATAGAGTATAAAACATGCTGTATATGAGATATCAATAAGGCTTTATCTTTATTTGAGAGCTCTATCGTGAGTGAAATGTGTGAAAAATAACATCGGTTGAATGGCCGCGGCAGCTTCGCTGGGTTACGCGCATTCGAAAGGTACGGATTTCGATGACTTTGGAGCATAAATAGGGCTGAATTTGACCGGTGGCATCACAGCGGTCAAATCACACGATCTTGGTGGCCAGTTCACGTGTCCTAAGCGCGAGATAACCACGCCATGAAACCGATGAATGGGATGTAGCGCCATTCTGTTGGAACCATTATGTCTTAAGGTGTCAATATTATCGCATTCCGGCCACAAAAAGCTGGTGATTATCAACCTTTAACGATCACCGTTCAAGGTGATTGCCTAGACCGCCTCATTTTCGAAGAAGTACAGACCAATGACGACGCCTCTAGCTTAAAACCACACCTTACATTAATTTTGTTTGTATACATAGGGCCTCATCGCTAAAAAAAAATACTACACAAAATTGGTAAAAACTGATTGTAAACTCGAATATCTAAAAAATAAATGAGGGTATTAACTTCAAAATTACTTCATTTATTCAAAATATTGTTTTTAACATGAGGGTATTTTCTTAGGAAAATCCAATCAGATTTTTTTAATAAAATGCAAAAATTGGTTTTTGACCAAAATATCTCGGAAACAAAAACAGATGTTGAAATCAGAGTTATTTTATCGTATGCAAAATATTGTTGTTTACAAATTTACAAAAAGAAAAAAAGCCTTCAAGGACAAACAGAAAATAAAAAATGGGTTTCGACCCAAGTATTTAGACTTCAAAAAATGTTTATCTTAAACAAAATGTTGCGATAAATATTTTGTAAAATTTTCAGAACTATCGATAGACAAAAGCATGGGAAGTTATCAGTGTTGCATTATAATCTGATAGATTACTTCATAGCCCAATTAGTATGTCGTCAGTGGTAGCTTAAATATTGTCTTTCAATGCTTTAAAAGTGGCTCATTTGTCGACATATGCCAATGACTTATTATATATATTCCCATACAAAATAATCGAGAGGCGTTGTCAGTAAGGTTGTTAGTTAGAAATGGCACTTCTGGAAAGCAAGCGCTGTTATGAAAAAATCCGCCATCTTGTATTAACTAAATTATTATTTTTTTGAAAACAGAAAACCGATCTACATGGCTTAAAACCGCAACTCTTTCCCCATTTCGAAAGAAGTAAAGACCGATGATTCCGACAGCGTGAAAACCGAACAAAACAGTATATTTTATTCGAATAGTGATTCGTTAATTTTCCGTGGCATGATGGTTAATGGGTTAGACTACCAGAGGACTTGGGTCCAATCTCATGACCTCCACTGGGAGATATTTTTTTTTATATTTTCGTAGGAATTCCCTTCAACTCAAAACTAATCGTATTGAGTTAATGGATATGACCCGCATTATATTTTGAATTATTTATTTTTCTTATATGAAAGCCAAAATTTGTATTTTACTTCCTAAAACTTTGTTGTCAAAAGTACCACTTTTAACTGAGTACTGGACCAAGAACATAGTATGAAGCGGAAATTCAGCCCTATTCCAAAAACTTAGCACAATTTCATCAAATTTTGACCAATGGACGATCCAGGGGGGGTCATATGAGCCATAAAGCTTATACAGTTAAGTTGTATAAGTAAAGATTTCATCTCAAGATTTGTTAGTAATTTTACGACATTTACCAAAAAGTGGTTTGCTGTCAAAAACAACTACAGTTTTTGTAACTTCAGTAATGCTTTAGATTATTTTTATAAAATTAGTTTCTAAGAAAAAGAGCAAATATTTAGGTTTTTAAGAAGAAACCTTGAATAAGAGATCGTCAATGTTATATTAAGTTACCTTTAAATTCCTGAAACTCGTCTTCTTTTCCGTCTTATTACTTGCAACCTATAGGAACTATATGGCAAGTATTGCATTCGTAAAAAAATTCGAATCAAACATGGCATTACGATGGTAGAAAAGTCGAAAAAAAGTCGATCCCCCGATTTCGTCCGTTTTTCTGTCCTGTGCTGTCCTGGCCCCTACAGCCTAAACCATTGTGTTGATTGAAATTAAGGTTTTCAGCCGATTAGATTAAGGCGTTTTTTCTCATCGGTATTTTGTTTTTAAGTTTTCTCAAGAACTAACCGACAGATTTCAATAATTTTCTCTTTCAGTGCAAGCTCTTGTCAATGATCAAACTTTCAAATTGATGATGATTTTCATAACAAAAATGTCATTATTTTTTTTGATTTAAAAAAAAATAACAATTTTTTTTCTTTCCTATAAAAGTGCATACGCTCACACAATCATCACTCTAAAAATGATCCAGATTCTAGAGAACATTTTCAATTCGAAAAATCGGAACAATTACAATAAGTTCTTTGCAATTCAAATTTTAAAAGACAATTTAAACATTTCTTTTCCCTTAACTTAACGGATTAAGACTGAGACGTGATGTATTAACGAAAGAGTTTCATTTGGGGAAAACGTTGCAAAAGGGCAACGATTTGTAATATTTACATATACAATTAATCTCAAACCGCTTTAATAATGTCACTTACCCCGACAACAACCATGACATACTCGTACACCTATAAACCTATACCATTTTATACCTACTCGTACCTACCTATAACCCATAATATTATATCCTTAAGGCTTTCTAGGGTTCAGTGTCACCGCGCGCTTTACCGCACAGGGTGTTAATTATTTAAAAAGCCTTTGAATTTAATTCTCAACCTTCTCAGCTCCCCTTTTTTCCTCGTCAACTTCTTGGTCTACATCACCTATACTCCCAGTGCTGCTGCTGATGATGATGGTGTCTTGTGAAAGTTTTGCAAGTCTTTTAACTTTTCTTCCGTGGATACCTATATTTATGTATATCTACCTATACAATTTTATTTGTTGTCTAGCTCGAAAGTATTTTTATACAAGGAGAAGGACATTAATTTTGAAAATAAATTCATAAAGGTAGCACGGTGTGTTTTTGCTGCCTGCTCAAGCTCAGGCTCACAACTCAGAACTCAACTCACTTTTGTGCTTCTACTTCCCTACAACTTCTGACTCCTCTATGTAGGTATACAATACATATAACTGAACCCTGAACACTAAGAAGCAGTATAAAGTATAAGAAAAGTCATGTCCCTTAAGTTGATGATTTATTATGGGTCTTTTGGAAGGAACGTTAAAGATAATATAAAGTAAATTCTGTACCACGAAACCCCTGGAGGACATGACTTTGGTTACAAAAATAAAATAAGACCCTCAAGAAAATATAAAAAGAGTTTTCGTTTATTTTCTCGACTTGACTCGACTCGGCTTCATTTTGATTTTTTCATTCTTGTGCATCACTATTGCCATCAAGCCGTGTTTCTTTTGGGTTGATATATATTTTGGGGACGGGAAGTAAGTAGATATTTTGGAATGGGTTTTGGAGTGAATTAACTTTTCAACAATTTTTCTTATAACGGGAAACAGTTTCTTAGGCGTTTAACCCTTTAGTGTTAGAATGTTGGTTGGTATTATTTTTTTTTTCTTATACTGTTGTTTCTGTCCCTTGTCACAAGCGCCGCCGTCATATAGTGAGGTAGGTAGGTATAGGAAGGATTTAAGCGAAACAATTAGACAAGAATTTGATAGGAATATTTAAACAGCTCCTCGGGTGGAATTTTCAATGGCGGAAGTAATGAAATTTTCAAATTGTTTTTCTATTCAAAAAACAAGTATCTATGTATAGAAGCTCGTATATATCCTTGTTATATTGTAGGCGGGACTTTTAAGGTAATTGTTTATTAAGTGGATTTTGGTATTTTAGACTGTTTGATTTATGTATGCATTTGGTGTAGGTACCCTGCCTTTTTAAATTTCTTTTTTTGTTGGGTAAAAAGCCAGAACATATTATCATGTGCGTGAAGTATGTATAGGTACAATATAGTTAATTTTTAATTTTGAAAAAATGTACTACATTTATTTATTTCAGTTAAAACTTAAATTTAAAGATTTTGAAAAAATTAAATTTCCGCTAAAAAGAAAAAGAAACCACGTCTTGAAGAAATTAAGAAAACAAAACATTTCTCAAATTGTCCATTGTTAAAATATTTAAAGCTTCACCACTAAAATCATTGATATACCTAAACAGAATCAAATATTTTCGTGCTATAGCGAGAAACAGTTTTTCTCATTTTTTGCTAAAAACAAGGACAGTGAAAACTTTTTTTTTTTTGTAACTGAATATTTATCCAATAATCTTCAAATGTTTGCTTTTGTGTACGTAGATTTTTTAAATTTACGAAAGTATTGACTCAAAACGTATTTCGTCTTATACGACATATTGCTTTTATTTTTTCAAAATTAAAAAGAAAAAAGAGGCTGGGATGTGACCCACACTGATAACTTCCCATCCCGTCTGTCGATTTGTCTTGCTTAAAAGTTTGTCTATATGTATCAACTTTTCCAAATTTGCGTACTATTTTTTGTAGATTTTTTTTTTTTATGAAAAAACGGACTGTTGGATTTTTATAAAAAAAAATTACTGAATATCTAAAACAATATTTTCTGTGAAATAAAATAAGTTTGAAGCTAATAGTTGTAAATTTTGAAAAGCTATTTGAGTCGAAAGTAAATTTTTACAAGTTTTAGTATTGTTTTTTTTTTTTAGGTTTTTATTTTTTGTAAAAAAAACTGTCAATTCGATTTTTCTCAAAATTTTACAGAATGTTGAAAACAAAATTTGTTTGAAGCCAATGGCTCAAATTTTTGAAAAGATATTTACGTCGTAACAACAATTTTTACCAACTTTTATAAATTTTTTTTTAGGTTTTTATTTTTTGTAAGAAAACTGTCAATTCGATTTTTTTCAAAATTTTTCTTATTGGTGAAAACAATATTTTTTATAAGTTAAAATTAGTTAGAAGCCATTATCTCGAATTTTTAAAAAGATATTTGAGTCACAAATCAATTTTTAACAATTTTTGTTGATTTTTTTTTTCGGTTTTTAATTTTTTGTAAAAAAACTGTCAATTCGATGTTTTTCAAAATTTTACTGAATGTTGACAACAATATTTTTTTAAAGATTAAAGTAGTTTAAAGCCAATATCTAAAAGTTTTGAAAAGATATTTGAGTCGAAAATCAATTTTTACCAACTTTTGTTAAATTTTTTTTAGGTTTTTAATTTTTTTGTAATAAAACTGTCAATTCGATTTTTTTCAAAATTTTATCAGATGTCAAAAACATTATTTTCCATTGCACAAAATTGTTTTGGAGTTGAAATCATATTGAAGTCGTATGATGCGGCTAGCTTCTTAGCTGCATATAATTGCAAAATGTTCAAAGAAAAAGCGAACGTTGTACTATTAGCAATAATATAAAAAAAACTTTATTGGATTTTACAGTAGGTGAATATTTGGCGATGTGACGATTGCAGATGCTAAGAATGGACTGTCTCGGTGTGATGTCTTCAAATGCGAAAAATGGACTGTCTCGTGTTCATTTGGTACATGCTTTTATTTCGATTGCATGTCATTTGTTGTTGGTTTTTCTATCTCCAGTCATCGTCGTCCTCGTCGGTCGCAACTACCGCTATTTGGGATCGACATCGGTGATGGGATGATGAGAGTTTAAATGCTACGCAATTGATGGTGGTGCTAAATGGTTTGTATTTTTCGGTCGCAAGTACAGCTATTTGGTACCGAGATTTATGATCGTTGTATTTAAAAGGGCGAATGTACCACCGACGACGATGATGTTGTTGTTGGTGTTTGCTATTGGTTGCTATTTTTCGGTCGCAAGTACAGCTATTTGGGACCGAGAAATGCGGAAGAATATGATTTCTTTATTTAGGCATATGCAACTAATTCCTTCATAGTTTTCGGTCGGAGGTACCGCTATTAGGGATCGAATCAAAGAGTGTAAATTTGTTGTTGTGGCCAGCTGCGTGATTTTGGTGCAAAAAGAAGACAATGTGTGTTGTGTGTTGTGATGTGTTGTGCAAGAAAACAACCAAATTTAAATTGCGAGTTGCAAATATAATAAATTTTATTATTGCAAGCAGCAACATACTGCCACCTTGAAAGCTCTTGCTTTCAATATCTTATAATTTATGGCTTACATTTCTATCTTCAAAATCGGATTCGATCGGTAATGGACAGACCTTTGTAATTGTCCGTTTGTAGATACCAGTGGCTGTTTTCACGTTGACTACTCGTACGTTGCCATCATCTCCTTCGTAAATATCAATGATTCTTCCCATGGGCCATTTTAATGGTGGCGTGTTGTCTTCCTTTAAGAGAACCAAGTCGTTGATGTGGATATTTGGTTGCGATGAGTCCCATTTTGTTCGACGTTGAAGTTGCTGTAGATAGTCGTGTGACCATCTTCGCCAGAAGTTTTGTTGAATCCATTGTAAATATTGGTATCGTTTGAGGTGGTTGATATTTGAGTTTTCAATGCGAGGCTCTGCAATACTGGTGAGGGGTGTTCCAACGAGAAAGTGTCCAGGTGTCGAAGCCGTAAGGTCGTTAGGATTGTTGGACATCAGAGTGAGAGGCCTGCTATTCATGACAGCTTCAATTTGACAGCATACAGTTGTCATCTCTTCGAATGTGAGAACTGCTTGACCAATAATTCGACGAAGGTGGTACTTTGCGACCTTCACGGCTGCCTCCCAGAGACCTCCGAAGTGGGGGGAGCGTGGTGGAATAAAACTCCATTCAATCCCATCTTGAAGGCATTCTTGTCGAACGTTTTCGTTGTGCTGCTCCGACATGAATAGGGTGTGCAAATCCTTAAGTTCTCGGTTTGCTCCTGTGAAGTTAGTAGCATTATCCGAATAGATTTTTAGGCACTTACCCCTGCGAGCAATGAACCGCTTCAGTGCCAGAATGAAGATCGGTGTTGATAGGTCGGATACTAATTCCATGTGGACGGCCTTGGTGGTGAAGCAAACAAAGATTGCTAAATATGTTTTGAACGGAACTCTGCCTCGAATGCGGTGCGATACGTAAAGTGGTCCACAATAATCAATCCCTGTTATACTAAAGGGTCGAGACGGCTTTACTCTATCGTTAGGTAGGTTTGCCATGAGCTGATGACTGAGAATCGGTTTATTGCGAAAGCACATTGGGCATCGATGAACTTCTCTTCGGATTGTTGCCTTGGCGTTTAAAATCCAGAAGCGTTGTCTGAGAATGTTGAGCAATGTTTGTGGACCAGCATGATGATTACTGTGGTGATAATGTCGAACTATGGTGGTGATGAATGGGTGTGATGTTGGAAGCAAGATTGGGTGTTTTGCGTCGTATGGTAGATCTGAATTCGAAATTCGTCCTCCTACTCGAACAAGTCCATCTTTGATGAAAGGTGCTAATGGTCGAATGTTTGATGTGATAAGTGATTTCCTTTTCAGTTGGCTAATCTCTTCTGCAAGTGTGTTATGTTGAATGGTGCACAACACGATTTTAAAAGTTTCTTCAAACTCTGATGCTGTAATTGGACCTATGATTTTGGGCTTTCCCTTGAAGACACGGTTGTTGATGTGCCTGCGAATGTAACAAAAAACACGAATCAATTTGGCAAAGTTGTTGTGATATTTGCATTCAAGGATTAAGTCGACAGATCGATGTGTGAGAAGAACCGTGTGTGTCCTGCGTTGCTCTGGAATCTCTTCTTGTTCGGGTGTGTTGCGAAGTGTTGTAGGCCAATCTGCTTCTGATAGATGGAGAAAGCTCGGGCCTTGAAACCAAAATTTATTGTCAATCAGTTCGTTGGGAAAGACACCGCGGGAAACTAGATCCGCCGGATTATCCGATGTTTGTACGTGGTTCCATGTGAAATTTGAATGACCTTGAATTTTTGCTACTCGGTTACTTACAAATGTTGTCCATCGACATGGTTCAGATGCTAGCCAGGCCAACACGATTGTTGAATCTGTCCAACAGAAAGTTTGCGCCGTTTGAATATCGATAATGCTTGGTATTCTTTCAAGGAGCTCCACCAGTAGGACTGCAGCGCAAAGCTCAAGTCTGGGAATTGTTGTCTCTTTAATTGGTGCTACTCTCGATTTGGCACAAATCAAGTTCGACGAAACCTCTCCGCTTTCACTTCTCGATCTGATGTAGACACATGCTCCATATGCCTTGGTGCTAGCATCTGAAAAACCATGGATTTGTATGTTATTGCTACATGATACATACCGAGGTATTTTTATTTGTGTGACATCCTTGAGATGATTCCTATACTTTAACCATTGTGTGTGGAGATCTTCTGGGAGACTCTCGTCCCAGTGAAGCTTGAGTTTCCATAGTGTTTGCATGAAGATTTTTGCTTTCACGATGAATGGATTGAGAAGGCCAAGTGGATCATAAAATTGCGAAATTTGCAATAGAATGGTTCGTTTGTTTGATTTGCTATGTGGAGATTCAATGTAGTTAAAACGA
Organism: Eupeodes latifasciatus; assembly: GCA_920104205.1. NCBI lineage: Eukaryota > Metazoa > Arthropoda > Insecta > Diptera > Syrphidae > Eupeodes > Eupeodes latifasciatus. Next base: position 68,661,389 of record OV049924.1, on the reverse strand, counting down.
ACATTGTCTTCTTTGGGATCCCATCCCATTCCAAGAGCCTTGATGATTTCACTGTCTCCCAATACGATGAATGATTCCTTATCTTCGTTTGGAATGTCTTCGATGATAGTTGGATCATTTGATGCCCATTTTCTGAGATGGAAACCTCCTGTCGAAAGTAGGTTAGTTGTCTCATCCTTGATTCTTAAAACCTCGCTGCGATCGTTGGCACCAGACATTAAGTTGTCGACGTAGAAATCGCGCAATGTTGCTGCAGAGCCAACTGGAAACTGTTCGGCACCTTCTTCTGCTAGGAGTCGAAGACATCTCACGGCTAAATACGGAGCGCAACTGTTGCCATAAGTTACTGTATTTAGCATGTAGCTTTCGACTTTCTTTGTCTCGTGGTTTCGCCATAGAATGCATTGTGTGTTGGTGTCCTTGGGACTGACGAGTATCTGTCGATACATTTGAGTGATATCTGCCATTATCACATATCGATGGGTGCGAAAGCGAACAAGTATGGTGAAAATGTCATCTTGAAGAGTTGGACCGACCTTCAAAATGTCATTTAATGATTTGCTCGACGATGTTTTGCATGAGGCGTCAAAGACAACGCGCAATTTGGTGGTTGAGCTGTAGAGTTTCTGGACGCAATGGTGAGGGATGTAGTTCACGTTATCTTGAATGGCCATTACTGCATCTAACTTGCTCATGTGACCTAATCTTGCGTACTCGTCAACAAAGTGAGAATAGTCTTTCTGCAATGATGGGGAGCGATATAATTTGTGTTCAATTGATACTAACCGATGTTTAGCAATGTCATAGGACTTTCCGAGCGATGTGCGATCCTCTCTAAATGGGAGTCGAACGACAAATCTGTTGGTTAACGGGCAGCGTGATGTAGTGGATTTAAAGAATGTCTCACACTCCTCTTCTTCTATCGAGAATTTCTTTGTTGTGGTGTGATGGTCTTCGATGGTCCAAAATTGTTGTAGGAGTTCTTCTATGGAGGGAAGAGTGGTCGTGGTGAAACAGGTGTAATTGACAGCAGCTGATTTTGGTTCCATTGGTGCAATTTCTAACGAAGATGTATGTGGTTTGTCATTCCGTATTGTGCCACCCACGATCCATCCGAATGAGGTTTTTTGCAGACTTGGAAGATTTTCACCGAGCTTTATCTGACCTACCTGTAGAAGGTCAAAGTAAATCCCTGCACCAATAAGGCAGTCGATGGAACCAGGATGATTAAAACGAGGATCAGAAAGTTGAATGTTGGAGGGAATCTTCCAGTTCTTGATGTCAATTTCACGTGATGGTTGTGGCGAAGTGATTTCGGGAAGTATAATTACATCCAGGTGTGTCTTGACTGAATGGTGTAGTGATGTAACGCATAGTTGTGCTCTTTGATAAGCGATGGTGCTAGCTTGTCCAATGCCATTGACGTCTAAGTATGTGCGACTACGACTAAGATTGAGATGTTGTGCTATGTGCTCAGTGATGAAATTTAATTGTGAGCATGAGTCGAGAAGTGTTCTCCCGATGATGGATACACCGCCATTATTGGAAAGGCTGAGCAACGCGGTTGCAAGTAACACATAGCTATCATTTCGGTTGATTGGGTCAACATGGCTCGCCTGTAAAGAAGTGACATTTGATGAGGAAATTGTGGGTTGATTACCTGATGAATGTTGTGCAGCAACGCAAAGCGATTTATTTGATGAACTTGATGGCTCAGGGATGTTAGGAGGAATTCGTTCACGATGCAGCAATGTGTGATGAGGGTCACCGCACTTCTGGCATTTATTTATTGATGTGCAGGTTTGCAAGGTGTGACGTCCTCTAAGGCAATTTAAGCACAACTTCAACTCCTTTGCGAGCTTGTATCGATCCATGGGTGCCAAATTCATAAACTTTTGACATCCAAATGCGTTGTGAGACGACTGGTTGCATAAAATACACTGCGAGGATGACGGCGAATTGGTTGTTAGGAGAGTTGCATTGTAAAGTTGCTGTGGTTTCGATTTGGCAAATTGTGGCTGCGAGTGTTGCGATCGTTGTTGTGATTGATGCGATTGTGATGTGGTACCAGAACTGAGACTACGGTTGGTTTTGGCTTCGATGATCTTCAAAGTCTTGCATCTTCTCTCCATGAAATGACAGAGATCATTCCAGGTTGGGAAGTTAAAGTCGTCGCTGTCATCGACGGGAGTGGAGTCGAAGTTCTGGCCGAATCTACTGGTAGCCCTCTGATCCTGTTTAGCAGCGATTTCGTCTTCCCATTTTGCCTGCGATTCATTGTCAAACTTGGACAATACTAGGTGCAATAAGAATCCATCCGAGATTTGTGAAGTGGTGGCGATTGATTTGAGTGCGCGAAGATTTACGTTGATGGTGTCGATCATGGCTCGGATGGTTTCAACCGTTGGTTTCGAGATTGCTTGGAGCTGGAAGATTTCTTGAATATGTGCTTGAAACAAGTACCTTTTATTATCAAATCTGGTTTTAAGTAGTTCCATGGCTATGTCATAATTCTGGGTAGTGCATTCCAAGGACTCAATTATCCTGGCTGCATCCCCCTGGATGCAGGATCGCAGGTATTGGAACTTCTCGATGTTGGTGAGCTCCTTGTTGCCGTGGATAAGTGAATCAAACATGTCGTAAAAGTTCATCCACTTGGTGTATGATCCCGAAAATGATGGCAGTGACAATTTTTGCAAATTCAAGCGAGATGTCCTTGAGATGTTTGTGTTGTTGGGTGCGATGGTGCTATTTTGTGTACTTGTTGTAGTGATAGTATCCAGATGTTGCAGCATGTCCGAACGGAGGACATAGTAAGTCTCCTCGTAGGCATCTCGCTTACCACTCGATGCTTCCTCGTCATCAAGACGTTCGATCTGAGCCTGCACCTTCTCGAAGTTGGTGTTTTGCATTTCCAGCATTTGAAGTTTGGTTTCAACCTGGAAACGATTTAGTGTTTTTAAATTAGTAGACAAATAGTTTTTTGCCTTGGTTTGCTGTCCAAGGATGACAGCACGTTGAGAGCGAAGAGCCTTTAATTCGGCTTCAATTTCATCTACTTTAGCCATTGTTCACTTTTTTGCGATGGTTCAAATTGTTCGAAATGTTTTTGCTATTTGTGCTAATTTAGTTAAAAAACAATCACTTTAATATCCGGCTCGAAGGACCTTTATGATGCGGCTAGCTTCTTAGCTGCATATAATTGCAAAATGTTCAAAGAAAAAGCGAACGTTGTACTATTAGCAATAATATAAAAAAAACTTTATTGGATTTTACAGTAGGTGAATATTTGGCGATGTGACGATTGCAGATGCTAAGAATGGACTGTCTCGGTGTGATGTCTTCAAATGCGAAAAATGGACTGTCTCGTGTTCATTTGGTACATGCTTTTATTTCGATTGCATGTCATTTGTTGTTGGTTTTTCTATGTCCAGTCATCGTCGTCCTCGTCGGTCGCAACTACCGCTATTTGGGATCGACATCGGTGATGGGATGATGAGAGTTTAAATGCTACGCAATTGATGGTGGTGCTACATGGTTTGTATTTTTCGGTCGCAAGTACAGCTATTTGGTACCGAGATTTATGATCGTTGTATTTAAAAGGGCGAATGTACCACCGACGACGATGATGTTGTTGTTGGTGTTTGCTATTGGTTGCTATTTTTCGGTCGCAAGTACAGCTATTTGGGACCGAGAAATGCGGAAGAATATGATTTCTTTATTTAGGCATATGCAACTAATTCCTTCATAGTTTTCGGTCGGAGGTACCGCTATTAGGGATCGAATCAAAGAGTGTAAATTTGTTGTTGTGGCCAGCTGCGTGATTTTGGTGCAAAAAGAAGACAATGTGTGTTGTGTGTTGTGTGTTGTGATGTCGCTTAAAGGCTTAAAACATCATCCCGACTACTCACTATCAAGTGCCGATTGAAGCCACCAAAACTGGCTCTCCTGCTTCACCCTATCAGTTCGGTCCCGTTCGGACACAGCCCTACTGAACCGAAGGAGCTCTGCTCCGCCTTGTGCCATAACGTCCCGATTGTACAGGAGTCGCCTATCCACGGTTCGTCGTCTGACGTGGTAGATTAACGGAACTGCCAATCTATCCTGTATCATACCGCATCTGTCTAAAAAGAGGAATGCCTCTGGTGGAATGAAGCCGCTCAAGCGTGCACTTTCAAAATACTCGTCGTTCGGATAGAACGCCCCGAAAATTAAATTGTTGGTCGAAGACATAGCTCTTGCAATGTGACCTCGAACGAGTTTTATCACGAAATTGTCAATTCTGTTGATTCGAGCCCCGTTGTATAGGACCTCGTTGGAATAGTAATGCACGTAAGAAGATTCGGCTGTTCGATATAAGCCGGTACAGCGTCGTAAACACTGCCGCTCGAACACCCGAAACTTCTCCATCTGGGAAGGGGCAACGTTGAACCACACAGGACAACCATAAACGATCATCGGCCGTATGAGGGCCATGTAGCAAATTACCTTCACTCTGGGGTCAAGCCGACTGCTAAAAAACAGCCGTTTCGTCAGAGCGAAGGCTCCTCTGGCCCTGGTCAGAGCAGCATTTATATGTCTGTCGAAATATAAATACTGATCTAACCAGATACCGAGGTACTTCACTACACTTTTGCTCGCTAATGGCTGCCCGTGAAGATCAACGATAACCATCTTGCGCCAATTCTTGCACGTATCCCTCGTGGCCCCAGCCAACGGAGTCCGGAACAGAATTGTCTCCGACTTATGGACATTTATTTTCAGTTTCCAGTCGTCGCAATATCGCTGAATCTTGTCGAAATCACGCTGCAAGAGAATTCTAATAACCTCAACCTTTCGGGCCGTTCTGTACGCAATAAGATCGTCGGCGTACGCAATTGCCTTTGTAAGACTACTTATCAGATCGCTGGTGTAAATGCTGAAGAGAATCGGCGAATTCACCGCTCCCTGTTGAAGACAGGTATCTTTCGATACCCCTGCTCTTTTCTCCTTCTCCATTAGCCTATTTTCCCAATTAATAAAATCGTCAATTCCTCGGTTATAAAAAAAAGCCTCTAACATTTTTGTGTTCTCCTTCTGGGACTCGAACCCACGACCTTTGGATCTGTCTTCGGACGCCACCTCCACTGGGCTACCGATTACTTATTTTTTTCTGTGGCTTACTGCCTTGTTAATTGTAAAGCCGTACAAATGCACTTTTAATTTAAAATTATCTACTATCCACTTATAACACTTGTTTTCACTTTGAAAGTCAAAGAACGACTGACAGTCCAACGCACTAACCATCACGCTACGGGAAGTTAATATACCCCTTCTTTTTATAATGATAAAATCAACACGTTACTTGCGGTGTGATGGTTAGTGCTAATTAATGTCATTAAAAATATCTTGGGTTCAGTCCCTGTCTGTGCCACCTGAAATGTTTTCACGGTTCTATTTCTTGTAAGAAATAGACAAATCCTCCAAAACTAATTGTTGTCACGAAAAAGTGCCTTCTTAAATTAGCCGTTTGTATTCGGCATATAAACTATTAATTTAACTCAACCCATGTCATGTAGTTAGTTACCCAGAAAAAAAAGGTGGCATATTAAAAATCCACGATAGTCAACTTGAAATTTGGCAAAATTGTCGCATTGACTACCAAAATAGTCAATATGACAACCTTATTTTAAAAAATTGACTACTGGATAGTCAATAGAACAATTTTCGATTGTCAATTTTGACAACAAAAGTAGTCAATAGAACAACTTCGGTAGTCAACATGACAATTTGATTGTCATATTGACTATCAAATTAGATTTCGATTTAAAAAAAAAAAACTGTCATATTGACTACCGCAAATGTTGTATTGACTACCACATTAGTCAATATGACAACTGTAGTTTCAATTTCCTTCAACCAAAGTTGTCATATTGACTACCAAGTTGTAAAAAAATTTCGGATCCCAAAATTGACAACCGAAATTGTTCTATTGACTATCGCGGTTATCGGCTGAAAATTGACTACCAAATAGTCATATTGACTACCAAAATAGTCAATAGGATGAGTTTCTACGTTCTGTGTACATAGTCCAATTTAAGAAATTTTTAGTAACACACCTTCGCCTCTTAGTTTACCATCTGTTTGAAATCTGTTTGTTCTGAAATTCCCACTTCCACCGTAAACATTATGTATATCTTGCTTGAAACTACGAGTACCATTTTGATATCAATATATTTTCGTTCAAATACGATTACAGACACAGATATGAAAATAATCATACCTATTATTCCGAGTAAAGCTATTAAAAATGTTAGAATCGAAGGATATTTTAAGCTCAGGTATGCTTATTCCTTTGACATTTTATAACCATAAATCCTACATCTTCTTTTACAAGGGGGCTCAACGGCAACATTACAATCGAAACAAAAAACAAAATCCTGTTTTTTTAGGTTTTGAACATAACACACACATTACCACAACGATATCAAGGACAACTTATCCCCTGTTTAACCCCTTATTTTACTATACCTATACAATACATAATATTGAACAACTTCCTTTTGGGGGTATCTCTATAAGAATATGTTCTTCCTTGAAAAACTATTCCGATGAGATTTGATAAAATAGATAAATGGGATTACAATATCAGTTGTGTCTACAGTTTTGCATGCAAAGGTATTACAATATCTTTATACCCTTTTTTTGTATTACTAAACATTAGTTTCCTGACAGAGGGGCCTAGGGTTTTACAAAATCAAGATTGCACGAGCTTGACACTATACCTAACGTAGTTACATGGTGTGGCTATGCGGTATTTGGGAACTTAAAGGAAAAATTCGATTTTTTAGCGATACTATTTGTATTAACTTTAAGGACATTGAAGCTTTAAACGCAAACAAATATGAACCGAAATTTTCGAGATAAGAAACACGCTAACGTATAGCAGATTTGGTATTCTTTTATATAATATTTGAAAGAATGTTTCAATTCACGTTAATATTTTTGAACGTATTTTATAGATTAACAGTCTTATTTAAAAACGCTGTATAGAGCCTACATAAAGTTATGTAATCTCTATAATATCTCTAAACGCAAAAATGCTATTTATAAAACTTATGCAAGGTTGCATAGTCCCATAATAAGCTAAACGAGGTTGAATAGAGCCTACATAAGGAAATGTTTAGGTCCGTTCGCGTACTTTCTGCACCAAAATTCGTAAAAAGAGATATTTTAAAGAGTGGGGGTAAAATTCTCTCACCCAAAAAAATAACTACAAAAAAGTAAGCGAACGGGAAAACAACAAATTTTTCACACAATATTACTGTCTTGTTGCTGTTCTTTGAAAATTTGTTTTTAAATTTTATAACTGACAGCAAAAGCGAGCAATTTATTTAATTTATTTGAATTTCTATCAAATTTGAAATTTTCACAAATCAGCCCAAAGAAATTCCTTGGGCTAATAGGGCCCATACACTACACAAACTGTTTGAGCAAACGAATGTATTTTGTTGTTGTAAAAACGTTTGTGCAAACTGTTTGAGTAGTGTATAGAGATGATGCGTGTTTGCGCAAGCGGTTTGAACAAAATCAAAAAAATTTGAATTTTCCGTGCCTGCACAAAAATTTTTGTGTGGTGTGTATTGAATTTTGCTCAAACCGATGCCAATTTTCATAAAGTTAACATGAATAAACAAGAGGAACAAATTTTTTGGACTGAATTCATTGAACTTTATAAAAGTTTACCGGTATTGTGGTGTGTAAAAAGTAACGAATATTGCAATCGGGTACTAAAAGCAAACGCATATGAAGTGTTAGTTGAAAAACATAACTTTTTTTATTTTTTCTGTTTTTTTTTTTTAATAGCCAAGGCAATAATCAAAGCTGCACATGCTAAATCACTCATTGCTCCGTGTCCGTAGGTAGGTCTGATTAAGATGAAAAACGTCACGCAACTTACATCTCTCAAACATGTTTGTGTAGTGTCAATTGTGTTGCGAAACTATGTTTGCTCAAACACACGATTGAACAAACGTGTTTGCGTAGTGTATAGGCCCTATAAAATTCGTAGGTTGGGGAAATATTTTACTCTCTCGTGAGCGCTCTCTTTTACGAAAAACTACGAAATTTTTGGATTTGGTTAAATTTCGTATTTTTTCGTATTATTATTTCGTAAATGTCATTTTGATTTGTCTCCATTTTTGAAATTAAAATAAAAACAATAATGCTTCTCCAGTTTAGCTCGTTTATAATGATTTAGGCCCGTTTGCTGATACGAAACTTAAGCGTTTATGTTCAACATAAACGCTTAAGTGACACATATTGCTTTGCACCAAACTCAAACCTAAACATAAAAGTCATTAAGTCAAACATAATTTATCTGTAAGAGGAAGTGTCGCATGAATTATTTAAGTAAGACATAAATGATTGAATCAATCGTTATAGCAATTTTTGGACGTTCTTGTAAGCTAATACAAATAGTGATTTAAAAAAAATCAATATCAATAAAACAAAATAAAATGGACTTCGAAATCCTGGATGTATTTGATGATGACGTTGAAATCCTTGAACTTGAACTTCCTCGCCAAATATACGAGAGAAATGAATATTTTTCGTCGTTTGATGAGCTCTCGTTTTACAAAAGATTTCGTTTAACAAGAGAAATAACCATAGTTGTTTTAGAAAAAAATAGAAAGCTTATTAGAATGCCCTTCAAACAGGTACAGTCATTTTAATTAAATTTTAGAAATTGAATTTTATTTGTGTTCTCAGAAACAACTCCATAGCTTCTATCAACCAACTTTTGGTCGCATAGCTGATTTTGGAGGGATGCATGTTTCGACAGTTTCAAGGATAGTTTTGAAAGTTTCCAAAGCAATAGCTAGAATTGGTAATGACTACATCACATTTCCTGATAGTACAACTGATATATTAAAAACTAAAAGGGATTTTTTTGAAATAGCATCGTTTCCAAATGTTATTGGTTATTATACTCATGTTAAAATTCAGTCTCCTGGTAGAATTTTTTTTTATTTATCAAAATATGGATTACGAACATACACAAGTATGTTAAAGTGGGCTTGATGGAGAAGTTTTTCGAAACAGAAAAAGTTATTTTTCTATAAACGTCCAGGCAATTTGCAATGCCAAAATGATATTCACCAATGTGGTGGCGAGGTGGCCTGGATCAAGCCATGATGCAACGATTTTTAATAGTTGCAGAGTAAGAAATGTTTTGGAAAGAGAGTCTAGCTCAAACGCAGATTGTTTTATTTTGGGTAGGTACTTTAAAATGTTCTATATGTGTAGGAATGTTATTTTCGTTAAATATTAGGTGATTCAGCTTATCCTCAAAAATCTTATTTGATGACGGCACAGCTCAACCCACATGGCACAGCAGAACAGTTGTATAACGAGTCTCAAATTCGTTCAAGAGGAGTAATCGAAAAAGCTTTTGGCATTTTAAAACGAAGATTTCCCATTTTGGCCTACGGTGCCCGTTTGAAATTGAGTACTGTATTAACATTATTGTTGCAACCTGTGTTTTGCACAATATATTGAGGCACAATAATATAATCGATGATCCGCCTGAAAGCATAGACTACAGTAATGAAGATATAGAACGTGTTATCAGCGCTGGACAGATGGATATTGAACATTCTTCCCAACAAAATAATTCAATTCATGCAAAAACGTATGAATTTGATAAATAATTATTTTGCAAGCTTGTAACCAGTAAATAGTAGATAATAAAGCGCATTATTTCGATTTATATAAAGAGATTTTTTAATTCAATCTAAAACGATAAAAATATAAACTAAAAACAAAGATAAAAACTAATAACTATTGGAAAAAATTCATATAGGATTATAATGAATGTACATATTATGCAGTATAAAATATGTATCAAGGTACGTTTGTATTTCCGAAGGACATTTTTTTAAGAAAGCTTTTCTCGGGTGATCTCATTAAAATAAACTTCAATGTCATTTAAAATATTTTGAGCATCTTTGGCAGTGTAATTTTCCCTTCTGTTTTTTTTCAAAATCTCACTTTTTATTTCAATATCGAGTTCCATGCATTTCCTCTTCAGGTCATGCTCGATATTCATCTGATATTTTTTTGCAATAGCTTCTTCTTTCAAAGTATCGTACTGCAATTTGGCAAGTTCTATTTTAATTCTAGAAAGTTCTGAATACTGTTCAGTTATTTTGTTGCTTGGTAGACTTGAGGCAACGGGTCTTCTTCTAGTAAACCATGGTGTATTCACCTCTAGCGAACTACTTTGTTTTTTAAAACCTTTTGACAAAACAACTGTTGGTGGATTTTCGTTTTCAATTTCAGGCGAGTTGCTTTCTTTATTGAGATCCTGTAAATCGGTGTCACTAATGGTATGAAGTGGGGTTCTTAATTTGGGATGAACAGTTTTCTTCAGCATAGAGGGTTTGTAGCCACCTCGGTCGTTGTTCGAGTTTTCTGCAATCTAAAAAATAGTTAAGAAGTCAAGCAGGCAAGCAGTGAATTATTGTTGTTTTACAATTTACATTTTCGCCTTGTTTTTCTTTGACTTGATTGTCACCGTCAAACTCGTTCTCCAAGCCATGAACAGTTTTTGGGTTCATATAATGGAGATAGCCAGTTCAAAATTTGGGTCTGTCGGTTTGAACGGCTTCCCACCACCAGTTTGCACACTAGAAAATTTTTCTTGAGCAGCTTCCTTCCGGGTTTCGGCTCTGTAGTTTCCATACAGCCTTTTTAAAGACTCGCTATTCCTATGACACGAAGCTCCGGATTGGCTGTTGAAATTTTGCTCAATACGACCCCAAGCACTTTCCCTTTCCTTCCATGTAGAGGCATCAGTTTTTTTGTTCTCTATTACAGCTCTTTCTTCATAAATGCATTTAGAACACAATTAGAACCAGCAATTAACAAAACACCACCGTTTCAATTTTGAATTTTTCACGAATTTTAATATTTTGACGTTTTGTGTAGGACGAAGTGAATTTATATGTGTTTTAAATCTGCTCCTTTGCTAAGTTCAACATAAATTTGTATGTGCAACATAAATGAATTTATGTTTTACTTAAACGCTATGTGAAACTTAGCTAGTAACAAGATTTATGTTTCGTATCAGCAAACGGACCTTAAAGTTGGTAGCAAAAATTAACTTCCGACAAAAATATCTTTTCAAAAATTAAAAATATTGGCTTCAAACTAATTTTATCTCACAGAAAATATTCCTTTCGAAATTCTGTAAATTTTTTCTAAAAATCCAATTGTCAGGTTTTTCAAAAAATATTTTCATATAATATAAAATAACAATAGAAGATATTGACTATTAGTTTCATTCATCAAATTTGTATTTGTTTATATAAGAAACTAGCAAACCCGGCGAAATCCGTTTCGCCACCAGATGGCTTCGTTTTTTGTAACATTTCGTTTGGGAATTATAAGATGAAGAAAAATTATTTTTTTGTTTTATATTTGAAAAGGAAAATTTTTATTTCATTTCACAACAGTTATAAATTCATTTCGATTATAAAAACAAAGTGAAATTTAGTTGAACTTCTCTAAGTAAAAAATTAAAGTGAATCCAAAGTAAATACTGAATCGAAGGCGAACCGGAAATTGTAATAAAGGGTGTCCCAAAATTAACGCAAGATTTGAATTAAATAGAAAACGCCGTTTTTAGTCTTTTGATAGTTATATTTTTATTGACTCGTAAAGTACATAGGATAGGGTTATGTATGGAATAACACATCGGACAAATGGCCTCCACGGCTTTGCATGCACATGCGCACTCTTTTGTTGAAATTTTCCATGACCATTCTGCAAAAATGTGGCTGAATTTCGTTGATGCAGCGTTGAATCTCCTCTATAATGCACGGGTGGTTGTGGGCTTGTTGACATAGACTTGTGATTTCAAATAACCCCATAAAAAGAAGTCTAATGGTGTTAAATCACACGATCTAGGAGGCCAATTTTGATCACCGAAACGAGAGAGTACACGACCTGGAAATGTCTCATGCAGTAATTGAATTGTTTCACGGGCTGTATGACATGTGGCACCGTCTTGTTGAAACCACATATTGGACACATCAATATCATCCAATTTTGGCAGAAAGAACTGTGTAATCATGTCGCGATATCGAGCACCAGTAACAGTCACTGCTTGACCAGCATCATTTTCAAAAAAATATGGCCCAATTATATGCCTCCAGCCCAAAATCCACACCATACAGTCACGCGTTGTGGATGCATTTGTTTTTCACCAATCACATGTGGGTTCTCCGAACCCCAAATGCGGCAATTTTGGCGATTGACAAAGCCATCAAGATGAAAATGTGCTTCATCGCTTAGGATGATATTGCTCGAAAAATCAGGGTCCATTTGTTGATGTTCAATAATCCATTCAATGAACTCTCTTCTCTGTCCATGGTCATTACTCATTAGGCTTCAATTGTTGTGTTAATTGAATTTTGTAAGCATGAAGACACAGATCTTTGGTGAGTATACGCTGTAGAGGTTCTTGAAATTTGCAATTCTTGTCCACGACGTCGAATTGAGGTTCCTGGATTGTCAGTAACACTCTCATGCACTGCTTCGACATTCACATTTGAACGGCTTGTTTTTGGACGACCAGTGTGTTTGGCGTCTCTAACGGATCCAGTCTCCATGAATTTTTCAATTAATCTCTTCACAGTTGACGAAGTTAAAACACTATTCCGACCATATTTTGTATGAAATTTTCGAACTGCAGCCGCCAAGCTTTCACTATTTTTGAAATATTCTTTAATAATGAAGACACGTTGTTCTATCGTGTGACGCTCCATTTTTAATAACCCTATACTGTTAGCTGTCAAATTGCTTTTTTCAGGGTTGCCAACACTTCACTGCACAAATGGCGGCAAATTCAAATCTTGCGTTAATTTTGGGACACCCTTTAGTTTGAAGTGAAACGGAAGATCAATCGGAATCATTGGTATTCGAGGAATACATACATTTTTACCTGCGTACTTTCCGTTAATAATGGTTGCCTCAATCAAATTCGGCATAAATCTTTTCACCGCAAGTCGAGTACCGTTGCAAAGTCGCGATGGATTCAAATTACGCAATATCATAATAACTGAACCAACTTTGAGTTGCAAGTTATGTGGTGGAAATCCTGGTAACTCCAGAGAGTTCAAAAACTCCGTTGGATGTTGTTACTTCGTCGAATATCCTTCAGTGTGAAGTTAAGTGATTCAAGCGATTTCTTATGTGCCATTGTGCACTCATTCCTAACAATGAGCTTGCATTGCATCAACAATTTTCCCATTGCACTGGATCGGGAAATATTGCATGTTGGAGTTTCAATTGTGTTTAAATTGAGTGGCAACTTAAGCGCAGAATGTGCAGTTCGACGGCCATCTAGAAGAGTTGCCGCAATTCCAAATGATGCTAATGCCAAAGCTATGTCACATCTTGATCGAATAGTGGCCAAAATCAAAGAAATGACAAATGTTTTTGCTGTTCCTCCAGGTGCGTCCAGGAAGAATAGACTACTAGTATTATTGTCCACCGCTTGCATTAATGTTTCGTATATTTGTTTTTGCTGTTCATTCAGCAACGGCACATTATTTCGAACGAATTCCTGCAATGTATCAACATTGTATTGCAGCTCTCGATTTAATTCTTGGTTCAATGCATCGTGCATCGATCAATTTGGCGCAATCATTCCTACTTCAATCAGTAGTTTGTTTGCAATAGTCAAGCATTGATCCTCAATCAGAATCATTCCTTCATTGTAGATTTCATCGGTTATTTGCATGTCGGGATTATTTGTTTGAATGCGCAAGCGATGTAAGATATCTTTACATATGTCGTCTTTGTATTTTAAATAAAATTGGATTAAAGCTCAGCATCACAAAAAGGAGACTGATGAGTGCAAAAGTGGCAAAGCACGAAATAGCTATATCTCCAGCCAAAAACAATGAGTGGTAGCACCTTTAAGTTGTTGTTGTTGTTCAAAACATTCAATAAAATTGACGGAATAAGGAATGGTCAAGTCTAACAAGCTGACATTCTAGTACGAATAGTACAATAAATAACAATAATATTTCTTTTCGCTTAAGTTCTGTGAATACACTTGTTGCTGCATTGCATGTCTTATGTCATGTGGCGGCCGATGTTCGCACGTCGTCGGTCGTACTCTAGGCATTTTATATTATAGATTATTTTGTGTTCTCAAAATTAGTGTCCGACCGAAGGTCGATTTTCAGCCGAAGCCTAATTATTAGGCTGAAAGAAAATCTTCGGCCGAAGCCGAAGCCTAACGGCTCGCGTACACTAAAACCGATTTATCGGCCGATATCGGATCGGAACAATTCGGACGAGCGTATCGGGCGTTCGACTGCATACACTGCTTCCGACATCGGACGATACCTACCGGTTTGGAGTCTGAATTTGTGAAGCTTGGATGTAAAAATAATAATTTTTTTAATAGAAGATTTCAAAGAAATGTATATTTTCGAAATTCATACCATCATTTAATGCGTCAACGTATGTATAAGACGTCGTCGTCGGAGTGTATGGGTTAATCAAATATTTATGCAAAGACAGAAACTGAAGATTTGAAATTATAACCCATCAAATGCTTCAATGTTTCTTTTCATAAACCTTCCAAATCTTTGAAAAGTAAAACGTTGATTTTGAGTTATAGGCACCGATTTTTCATAGTTTTTTATGTTGTTGTGACTTGGGTATGAGGTCGGGATTCTGTTTCTTTATATCCGCAACAGTCAGTTCCATCTCTGTTGTTATAAATTTTTGAAAATTTATGCCAGAGAGGTGGCCTGTTGTGAATACAATTAATTAATTTTTCGTTATTTTTTTTTTTCGTGAACTTTATGGTATGAATTGACCCGACAACGGACGAAAAATCCAAACATGGTTGGATTATGTCGGTTGATCGGTTATTATCGGCCGTCATCGGGCGTCATCGGACGATGCCGCTTTCAGTGGTGTACGCGCTCTCCTTCCTTTCTATGTGTTTGGTTCGATCGGCCGAGTTCGGCCGACAACGGCCGAGCAAAATTCGGCCGATGACGGATTAGGTGTACGCGAGCCGTAAGGTTGAAAAAAGTCAAGAATTCTCCTTTCCACAAACGAAACGATGCGCAAAAGGTGTCAGGCAAAATTCAAAAATTGAAATTTTCTTCGGCGCCTACTATGATGGCACACATGTGTTTTGAAAATTTTGAATATCTATACCTACTGAAGAAGATCTTTGGTATTCAAAAATTTAAAAAAATTGAAATTTTTTCCGGCGCCTAGTACGATGCTCTACATAATAAACAGATTCTTCGGCTTCGGCCAAAACTTCGGCCCAAAAAGGCCGAAGCCGAAGGTTTGGCCGAATGTTGTTTTTTTGGCCGAATTCAGCCGAACCGAAGGCCGAAGCCGAAGCTTCGGTCGGACACTACTTAAAATATTCTACGTTACTTTGTTTCAGTTTTTTGATTACAAAAAAATAACTGTATTTTTCGAAATACATAATACCAAATTTTTCACTTTTTTCTTATATTGCTCTATGATAAAAAAAAACACTCACTAAATTTTGTTAAAAGTTGTTTTTGCACTTTTTTCTTATTATCTTTAAAACAAACGTTATTTGAAGTCGATATCTCTGACGTTTCTAGAGATATGGTTGACTAAAAAAGGTTCGCAAAAGTAAGCTTTGGTTTAGAATATAGGGCCCTTGAAACGTCAAAAAATACAATAGCTTTCTATGGGAAGCTAAACGGAGTTCACTGCTTTTATGTTGAAAATTTGCCTGAACTTTGTCTGATATAAACCTCACGGAGCACGAGACCTTTCCAACCAATGCAAAACTGTGGAAATCGGTCCGTGCGTTCTGGAGTTATAGCGTCAGGAAGGAAAACCCGACTTATTTTTATATTATAGATAAAAACTTTTTAGAAATGCTATCAAAATTGATAAAAATTGCTTTTCAACTAAAAATCTCGTTTACAAAAATAAATTTTGAAAACAAACTATTTCATTATATGCAAAATATTGTTGGTAATTTTTAAATCTTCTAGAATAATTGAACTAACAACGTTTTTAACAAAACTCGAAAAACTACAAACCTTTTAAGCAAGACAAATCGACAGACGGGACAGTTATCAGTGTGGGTCGCATCGCAGGCTCTTTTTTTCCTTCCTTTCACCCAATATTTTCACTCCAGAGTTGTGGTGTACCCTATGGCAAATTGTCTAGTTTCTATATAGATACATATATATTTTATTTAATTTTTAACTTCGCATAGGAAGTTATTGTAATGGGTCCGATTTGTCAAATTGAAAATTTTGACATTTCTTGACGTTTCAAGGTCCCTAGAGTCAAAATAAAAGATTTTTAGAAAGATGTATGTGCGTGCGTGCGTGTGTACGTACGTTCGTACGTCCGTATGTCCGTACGTCCATACGCCCGTACGTTCGCGACGTTTTTTTCGTCGTCCTTTGCTCAAGAACCAGAAGAGATATCGACTTCAAATAAATTTTGTTATACAGATAATAACGCAGAAAGATGCAGAAAGGGCTCTCAACAAAATTGCGTTGGTGTTTTTTTTACCATAGCAGTTTAAAAAAAAGGTGAAAATTTTGGTTAACCCTAAATATCTCAGGAACCAATGACGCTAGAGACTTGAATTAAATTTTATGTTATGTATTGTAACGTGATACCAAAGAAGTATATTTTTGGAAAAAAATCCAATTAACGGTTTTTTTATAAATCAAAAAAACTGAAAAAAAAAATGTGTCACTTCAAAAATTTTACGACTAAAATATGATTTCATCTCCAAAACAATTTTGTGCAACGAAGAATAATGTTTTTGACATCTGATAAAATTTTGAGAAAAATCGAATTGACAGTTTTCTTACAAAAAATAAAAACCTAAAAAAATTAATAAAAGTTGGTAAAAATTGATTTTCGATTCAAATATCTTTTCAAGACTTTGAGGTATTGGCTTCAAACTAATTTTATCTTTCAAAAAATATTGTTTTCAACATTCAGTAAAATTTTGAGAAAAATCGAATTGACAGTTTTTTTTACAAAAAATTAAAAACTGAAAAAAAAATTAACAAAAGTTGGTAAAAATTGGTTTTCGACTCAAATATCTTTTCAAAAATTTAAGATTATGGCTTCCAACTAATTTTTACTTATAAGAAATATTGTTTTCAACTTTAGGAACAAATTTTGAAAAAATCGAATTGACAGTTTTTGTACAAAAAATAAAAACCTAAACAAAAAAATTAATAAAAGTTGGTAAAAATTGATTTTCGGCTCAAATAGCTTTTCAAAAATTAAAAATATTGGCTTCAAACTTATTTTATTTCACAGAAAATATTGTTTTTGATATTAAATATTTTTTTTATAAAAATCCAGCAGTCCGTTTTTTCATAAAAAAATAAAATCTACAAAAAATAGAACGCAAATTTGGTAAGAATTGATACATTAAGACAAACTTTTAAGCAAGACAAATCGATAGACGGGATGGAAAGTTATCAGTGTGGGTCGCATCCCAGCCTCTTTTTAAATATTTGTAGTCTGAAAACCGTTACAAGTACTTACACAACTTTAGGCAACAAATTGAATTTAATTTATTTGTCTTAAAACCGTATAACATGATTGTATTCAAAAAAAAATTCCCTACGGCTAAGACATTTTCTCGTTTTCGACATGTTGCGTTTGGAGCTCGGAGAAGGAAATTTGGAATATTAATTAGGGCGACATTACAAACAAGTAATTACAAAATCATATCCGGATTTAACGCATGGTCTGATCCTGATGTATATACTATCCGTACTTTGGCCTTTGATTTTTCATTTAAAATGTCAAAAAAGTAATATCTTAACTCAAACGATTTTTATCCGAATTCCCATTTTCTTAAAATAAACATTATAACATGCTAGGATTAAAAAGAATATCGTTTCACCATAACATAAGCCCAATATACAGGTAAATACAATGACGTGGCCATATTGAAATTAACAAATATTAAAATTCTGATTTTTTTTAAATGCAACTTGCGTAAAAAAAATATATTGGGAATAAAATGTTTTTAAATGGACGTAAATATTTTAAGTAAAACATGTAAGAAATAAGACAGACTTTAAAAACAGCAAATTTGAAAAGAGGAGGACTTGTTATCTACTGCACACGTAAACGGATTGAACATTGAACACCCCATTAGTTTTCGAAAGAAAAAACATTAAACACATGTTACAAGCAAACAATAATCTATTTTGAAACACACCTTTAAATACTGCTTTATAAATTATATACAAAGTAAGAATGGCTTCTATATTATCGCATTTCAATTATTAATAAGATTTTCTTTTTAAAAGAATCTGCATTGTCAGCTTTTAATCGAACTGATGCAGATTAAATTCTTATCTATTATTCTCTCATGATTATCCAAATGTTTTATAAAAACAAAGAGCCCCCACTGTGAAGGGAAAAAATCATCTACCCAATTTGTATTTTATTTATTCTTTTCCATCTACAGATTGCATTGTGATGTTTCCCTGAACATTGAACACTCTCATTGCCTTGCCCCACCTATAACAATCCATTAGTTTCATTTCTCGAAAAAATAAAAATATTAAAAAAGAAAGGAAGCTAAGAGCTGATGGTATAGAAAACTGTATACAAAACCCAATGATCCATGTTATTCATAATTTTGCCTGCACAAATAGACCAACCATCACCATATCCCCCCGTTCCCGTTTTACAAACACTTCTTCTATCACTTAAATTTACAAAAGTGAACTTTACATTAAATCGGCCATCAGACTCCAGGGATGAGAAAACAAGGACAAGAACGAAGAACGAAGACGAAGACGAGGAGGACTACCCTAACTCTTCTCGAGAATGAGATGAGAAGCGTACTTTGCCAATACACTCTTGTTCTTGTTCACTTCACTTCATTTCATTTCACTTCACTCAACTCCACTCAGAAAGAAGGAACACTAGAATAAATAAATACAAAATCTTAAGCAGATACACAGGACTCGGTATCTTACAAGAGAATTGGATAGGAACAAAAAGTGCAGATACACAATATTAAATATTTGTTAAGTAATATTGAAAACGATGAAAGATTGATGCTTTTGTGTTTTCTTTGCATTCCTCCTGTTTTTTTAGTGTATTTCTTTTTTTGCTGTTGTTCTTGTCTTTTCTATACCACTCCAACTCCACCCAGCATCACAAGCTCAATACCCAACACAAACTCCAGAGTCATCCATCTATCGACTGCGAGTCAGAAGGACTATCGCATCAGGAGCAGAAAAAAAAGGATCATCACTAAAACGAGGAAAAGTAACATGGTAACAAAGGAAATTTATTATCGCCAATCCATCCTCGAATAAAATGAAAGATATGCCGAAGGATGAAGGATGCGAAGGATGTGAAGGAGTAAAACAACACTGGATGGAGAGGTGATGGCTTGGCTGTTCTGATGTTATTGTTTGTATGTGTGTTATAAGAAAAACGGAATACCAATGTAAACATCTTAGTCATTCGGTTTGCCATTTGCCTTTGCCTTTTTACCTTCCTCCCTCCTGGGATGCTCCTTGTCAAACAAAATTGGGCGGATAAAAGCCAAACAAAACCCAAATAACAAGAAATAAAATAGAAGACTAACAAAAAAATTTCTATTCGCAAATAAAAATAAATAACAAAAAAAAAAGAAGATGCGACGCGAAGGGGTAAGAAAAAAAAACATTTTTTATTGTCTTTTTGGTAATGTGTATGTCCTTCAAACCCTTCGATTCGTTATAGCCTTTTTGAGATCGTTTTGAGGAGTTTAATATATCAACATACGAGTAAGTATGTGCACTTTTTATGGGGAAATCATTTTTAGTATAATCCCAAATCCCAGCATTTAAAAGCAGTTTTGATTTAAATAGGCTTTGGGTATAGGATATGGGCAGGAAAATGGGCAAGGGCATGTGCAATGGAAGATAGATTAAATCTATGGAAATGCAAATTGTTCCTTTTTCTTTTAAATAAGATTTGATCCTTATGACTAAGCCTTAACTCAATAAATTCTGGGTTACTCCTGTAGAAAAAAGAAAACCTACATTTCTGAAAAGGGAATGCAGAAACCTTATACTCTTAATCATTAAAAGGCGTTCTATAGATTAGTTGAATTTTTGTTCACTGCACAATTTTCTAAAAAGATTTTGGAATTTCTAGATTTAATTTGAAATATTATGACATTATTAAAATAGAGCCTGTGATGTGATCAACGCTGATAACTATTCATTTTTTCCTTAAACATTTGCAAATGATATTATTTTGTCATAAGTCTTAATGTCATTTAAACAATAATATTAATCTAAAATTGAAGTTAAATATATTAAACCTATCAAGATATTCCAGACCAACCAGTGAAAGCAACTAAGCAGTAATTTTGGAAGGACTTTAAAAAAAAACTGTGAATTGCAATTTTCAAAAAACATAACTAAATTTCAACAATAATTTTTTTATTGCTTATGATAAAATAAGTTTTAGATGAAAATATTTCTTTCTTGTCAAGACATTTGAGATGAAAATCGTTTTTAAATAATTTTTCAGTTGAATTTTTTTTTAGGTTTTTATTTATTGTAAAAGGTATATTACTAACTTACTTACTTAAGTTGGCACTACAGCGTGTGTGAACTATAAGGCCTCACCCAACAAACTTTTCGATCAAGCTCGGTACCTAGCTAGATGTCGTAAAAATTTTCCGGGCCGTAGCATCAGTTTCCATGCGATCTACGTAACCCAGCCATATCAGTCGTTGGGCTTTGACCGTTTTGGTTAAGTTTACGTCACTGTACAGCTCGTCGGTTCATCTCCTCCTTTACTCACCTTCTATACATTAGGGAATGTAGATCACGCGAAGAACCCAAGCTGCTTTCATCCGCTTTTGTCGTAGTTTATGCTTCTACACAGTATATCAGGACGAGGATGATAAGGATCGTACATAGCAACACTTTGATCACTCGAGAGAAGGCTTTACTACTCTGTAGTTTTCTTAGTCCAAAGAAACAGCAATTAGCTAGAGTAATTCTTCGTTTCATGTCAGGGCTGGTATTGTTTTCTAGCGGAGCCTAGGTAGACGAAGTCCTTAACTACCTCAAAGTTAAGTCTGCCGATGGTGAAGTTTTGACTGAGACGTCGTCGATGTTGTAGGTCCTTTCTTAATGACAGCATGTACTTTTTTTCTCTTCATTAACCGTTAAACCCATTTTTGCCACCTCTGCCTCAATACTCACAAAAGCCCCATTGACATCATAGTGAGTTCTTCCGATTATGTCATTGTCATCAGCATATGCTAGTATTGGACGGACTTTTGAAAGATACAATTACATATTTGTTAAAAAGGAAAAAATGAAAAATGTTGTTTAAAATAAATACGTTAGGGACAAAAAAAGTAACCGACTTCGATGTAATCTATACTATTATATAAAAGCGAAACCATTTTAAAGTTCGTAACGCATGATCTCAGAAAGTAGTCAACCGATTTATTTGAAATATATTTTATTATTTTCTATATTGTTATGAGAGTGTTTATGGCTTTAATTTTTTTTCATTAATTATTTGTCAAACTTAAATATTATTAATTTTACATTTTTTGTCCATTTTTTTTCATAAGTTGACTTATACAACCACTCATATCTTAAAACCTATACAATAATCGACAAAGATTAGCATTGCTTCATAAAGTCAATATTGTTGCGCAAATTTTAAGCCTAAAATCACTTCTAAGCTAAACATACAACCTGAGAAATAAATAAAAACAAATTATAAAATTATAAACTTTTTGAATTTATTTTATCCAATAAATTAGATTCCATCACAATCGCGAGGTCGCTGCTTTGTTTCATTTCATTATCATTCCAACATTTTTGATTTTCTTTTCTTCCCATGCTCTTTCTCTTTTAATATGTGTTCCATTTAATAGTTACGTATTTTCTCTTACCTACCTACCTACATATTCAGTTTTTCTGTATTGTATAGTTCATCAACTATCCTACACACACACATTATTTTTTGTTTCTCTAATTCTATCGTCACATCTGACATCGCTGAACAGTGTGGGCTCTTTTTTTTAAGTTACTATGGACATTTAATAAAAATAAATAAACAGTGCCGTGCACATGAAATGCCGATTTATCTAAAGAACAATTAATCTTTTTTATTTTTCGGGTTCGAGGAAGTGAATAGATTATAATTCTTCCAATTTAAAAATAAAAAAAGTTCTATTATGATAGCTTGAATTACCAATTTTGTATCACTTCCTCGAACAATAAAACTGAAATTAAGTTAAAATTTTCTTTACAAATAACTCAAAGAAGGTACTCCTACAATGAAGTCGATAAAAAGAGCACACAAATGTAGGTAGGTTAAGTCAGTTGCACTGCACTGAACACGAGCAGATGAATAAAAAAATGTGTCTATGGATATTTACACACGCATACCTATAGATGTATGAGAACATTAAAAACACAAATTTTTTTTTTTTTTTACCGCAAACTATATTTTTCGGTTGCAAAAAAACGTTTCTAGGTATGAATAAAAGAAAGAAAAGAAGAAAATAGATAAAATTTCTTTCTGTTTTCAACTAAAAAATTGAAATGGTTTTGTATTTTGTTTTGTTTTCACGTGCGGCTTGGCCTTTACTACGTAATATTTTACTTAAGTTTTTTTTTTCTAAAGTGTTAATTTCGGTAAGGAAGTGTTTTTTGAATATAAACTAAAATTAATATTATTGTAGAAAATATGCTCAGTCCCATTGAGAAATTTGTTCATATGCTAATACTAATATTCAAGAAATGTTCGTGGTTACAATTTGCGAAGCAACGCGAGCACGGGTCGGCTAGTGTTAAATAAAATACACATTGCGACGTTATTCCAAATTACAATAGATCAAAAAATGAGAAAAAATTTCTTAACCCATTTACTACCACTGTACCCGCTTATAGGTACAGAAAATTGAACGACATTATTGATTTACCGTTGTCCTTCTTCAAATTTGTTTGGATGAAATTCAATTTTTTTTTGTTCGTTGACATGTTTTTAACAAGAAGGAGTGCAGTATATTGTAAACACACTAAAACGGTAGTCTTTTTTATTATTCCGCGTAAGGTGCGATTGCGATATTCATGTTTTTTTAGAGGTTAGCCCGTATTTTGCAATAGAAAAAATATTCGTTTTATTATTTTTCTTATTATTTTTTTTGGAAATACATATGTAGTTCAAAAATTTATAATAAAATCAGATAAAAGTGAAAAATCAAGTGATCATTTATTTTTACGCTAGATAAGTACGCGTAAAAAAAGGTGTACCCGCTTGGGTACAATGGGAAAAAATCACAACTTTTTTTATGGAATGGAACTCAAAGCATTCTCAACAACATCATTTTTGGAAGGAGATTCTATAATCTTCAAAATGCAATAAATGCAATCGAAGAAAATGATCGAAACGCTGTGTTTGACATTGCATTTATACCACCAGATGCAGATTTCCATACAGACGAAATAAATAAATAAATTAGGTGGCGCAACAGTCCGTTGAGAACTAGGGCCTAGTGACTTACAACTCTCAAAAATTCCTGTGTGCGAGTAATGTTTTCAGGGATGGAGGGGACCTACAGTTTTACGCCGAATCCGAACGGCTAATTTGAGAAAGCACTTTTCATGACAAGAGTTACTCTTGGAGAATTTGTCAATTCCTCGCAAGAGGCAGTACCCGTGAAAAACTTTAGATGGCACAGGCAGGGATTGAACCCAAGACCTCTGCTCTGGCATGACAGTCCAACGCACTAAACATCATGCCACGGGTACGAGGATGAAATAGACACAGAAAATTTGGATAAAGATCACATACCCAATGATGTTCCTAGTAACATTGCACTTCTATTAGGAATGAGGATTTTGATAGCGAGGACGAAATTCCTTTATCAGTGATAAGAGCCTCAATACCTGGGCAACCTCATAGCCAACCACGCTGGTCTAAAAGAGGTACTACGTCAATGCTTAGCTCTTCTTTGGTAAACGCTTGGAAACCATATAAAGTCGCAGATAATTCCGAAAATGACTTGCTATTGTTTCAAAGAGATATTACTCGATATTATCTTAGAAGGTACAAAACTCTCCAACCTTCGACATCAAAACGTTCCATGTTTACGAGTGTTGCTTTATCTGAAGGTCACCATTTTCCAAAGAGAATTGAAAAGTCTCTTAGATGCAAATCAGATGGGTTTTCGAGTTCTGCGACATAGTTCTTTGTGTCGCAAAAGAATGCTTTAAGAAATTTCATACACATAACTAGCAACCATAATGTTCCCATTGTACCTGCTTGGGTACACCTTAAAAACCACACATCCTACTTTTTTAAAAAAATAAAAAAAATATTTTTGTATTCCTTTGACACTATTTAATAAAGTTATGATATCAAAATTTTTAAATTTTAATTTTGAATGTCTTTGGTGTAAATGGGTTAATATTATTATATAATAATAAAAACAATCTTACCTCCAGGAAAATTGTATGTAACCAAGAAAACTGTTTTTGAAATCAAGTACATTTTTAAAAAAATCGAATTGGAAAACTTAAAAAAAGACAAAACTTCAAATTGGTAAAATTGTATAAACATTGATTTTCTGCACCTTTTTTATTTTTCTTAGAAAAATAGAGTTGAGAGTATATTTGTAGAAAACAAAACAACCAAAAATACTACTATAATAATTAAAACTAAATTTAAACCTCAAATTGTTTACTTTCCGAAGTTCTTCAAATATCAATTAAGACCAATATTTTCGACCATTTTCTTCCAACTTTCTCATTGCACGAAAATATTGTCATAATTATTTCGTTAGTAAAATAATGCAAACCTATTTTGTTGATTTCAAAATTACTTGGAAAATGTTTATTCTCCAAATCTTTCGAAACCATTTTTGTAATTTGTCGCTCCAATCAATCTACAAACAAATATGGCAAGAGTTTTGAATGGTTTTGTATATTTGGATCATATTATTATGCAGGGTTATCAATTTTGCGGTTTCAAAAGTAAATGTAAATAAAACACATACAAATTATTTGTTTCATGATATTTCTTTTTTATTTTAAAGTTTAACCGTTGTGTGTGAAACACTACATCATTTAAATGACTACTACGCGAATTGTTGCAAGCATCGATTGTTTTGAGGTAATTTTCGACCACTTTTTGACACATACTAGGCGGTATCTCAGCCCTAACTTGACGAATGTTGGTTTTCAAGGGCTCAAGAGTTAAAGCTTTATCTGCATAAACACGGTCTTTCGAGTAGCCCCACAAAAAAAAATCCAGCGGTTTCAAATCGTATGATCTTGTTGGTCAATTGATATCGCCACGACGAGAAACTACGCTGCCAGGAAATGTCTGGCGCAGTGTCATAAGTCCGTAAGTCATAAGTCCGTAAAGGACTTATGACCCACTTAGGTGGGTCAAAACTTCATAAATCGATTATGAACTAATAACCCACGTAAGTGAGCCAAAAGTCCGTCAAAATTTCCAACGAAATTCTGACCCAAAGCTTACGGTTTTTTGAAGTCATTCTCTCTGAGAAGCGAATGCTTACGAAAATTGTTATTGGTTGCGTTCCTTTCACTTACCTACTAGCATATCTTTTTTTACAACCTTCAATGATAAGTTCTCTCTTTTAAATCTTACATCGGTAAATAGAAATCAAGAGCATGGTTTTAACATGCTCAATGAAAACATAATCTGGGTTTGATAGATCTGACTTGTAAGCGTCACTTCATTCGAGTTTTTCTGAAACTGGGCTTGTTTTTTTGTGTTCTAGAATAGCTACTTTTGCTAAAAAGTTTTTTTGAATTGATAGCACGGCTGCGTACTAACAGCTAGGTATGTAAGGGGGGGCATGCTGCCCCCCTGCAACCCCCCTGCTTGGGATCACTATAGAATTTGGGGTGGGTGCGAGTTTGGGTATATGCAAAGAACTTTTGCATTTGAGCACTAAAATCAAAGAAATTCCCAACAAAAAAAGTAAGTATGGCTCACAGTTATGAAAGAATCACAACGCATTCGTGTTCTTTGCATATACCCAAACTCGCACCCACCCCAAATCCTATAGTGATCCCAAGCAGGGGGGTTGCAGGGGGGCAGCATGCCCCCCCTTACATACCTAGCTGTTAGTACGCCGCCGTGCTATCAATTAAAAAAAACTTGTTTTAGGCTCCAGTTTCAAAAATTTCAATCAATCTTAAATTTTTTTGTTTAAGACCTTATGGCTCTTTTTATTGCGGACTTTTGGCTCACTTACGTGGGTTATAAGTTCATAATCGATTTATGAAGTTTTGACTCACCTAAGTGGGTCATAAGTCCTTTACGGACTTATGACTTACGGACTTATGACACTGCACCGAAATGTCTCCTGCAATAAAGCCATATTCACTCGAATTGTGTGGCATGTGGCGCCGTCCTGTTTAAACCACATATTCTCCAAGTCATATTCGTTATCATATGACCATGACGCTCCGAATTGACGGTGAGTCGTTCTATCGTCGTTTTCGAAGAAGTAAGGTCAAATCACACCTCCGAACCAAAAGGTGCGCCAAACAGTGACTTTTTGTCTATGTAATAGCCACTATTCAATTATGAGGATTCTCAGAACCCCAAACACGAAAATTTTGTTTATTAACATATCCACCGAGTAAGAAAAATGTGCTTCTTAGCTGAAGAAAATTTTGTTCGAAAAATCGGTCAAGCCCCTTTTCGACTAATCTATACGACGGACGTTGGCAGCTGGCTTCAGTTGTTGCGTGAGCTGGACTTTATACGGATGTAGGTGTAGATCCAAATGCAAAATATGCCATAATGTGCCGTAAGACATAGACAGTCCCAGTTCCTGAGAACGACGAGGAATTCGTGTCTTCAGCAACACTTTCACTTATAGCAGCGATATTTTCAGTGGTACGAGCGAAACGATGATGCACAGGCCTTACAATATCCGTAACCAATCTATTCTCTTCAAATTTCTTCACAATTTTTCTAATTGCTTGAGTACTTGGACGATTATGTAAACCATAACCTCCTCTTAAAGCACGATATTTGGCTGTGACAGAATCACCATTTTTAACTTCCCATAGGAAGTTATTGTAATGGGTCCGATTTGTCGAATTGAAAATTTTGACATTTCTCGACGTTTCAAGGTCCCTAGAGTCGAAATAAAAGATTTTAAGAAATATGTCTGTGCTTGCGTGTGTACTTACGTTCGTACGTCCGTACGTTCGCGACGTTTTTTTCGTCGTCCATAGCTCAAGAACCAGAACAGATATCGACTTCAAATAAATTTTTTGACGTGACAACGTCTTAAATTAGGTTGCGGCTGGGAGTCACTTATGAAAAGGTGTAACGCCCGGTAACGTTACGATGAGTCACCGAACGAGAGAGAGGCCCGCCGAATGCCTTGCGTCTCTCTCCCACTCAACTATGATCGGTCTGCCGCGCGCGCAGCACTAGAGAATTAGGCGCATTGAATCGGCGCATGCTTGTGTCTCTGTCTTTGTCTTTCTCGAACGTTCTTGGCGTTGGAAAAACAAGAAAGCGTCATAATACAAGTTCACACGTGTGGTTAAAGTATCGTCAGCTGTGTCTGTAGTGAAAATGTGGAGTGCTTAGATTCGTCATTTACAACAACTACAACAATAAAGGTAAATAACAACAATAAAGGTAAATAACAACAACTACAACAATAAAGGTAAATAATTGTACACTGATATTTCATTTTCGTAAACTATGATTGATTGATTAATTGTTAGATTGACACAAAAGTTGAGAAACTGAGTTTATAGGTTATGTCATACTATTGATAAATGTTGATAGTGTTAAGTAAATTATTAGTTTAAAAAATTTGTGCAATTCTTATTTTCATTCAATTCCTTGTTCCTATTGTGCAATTTAATTATATTCATATCAATGAATATTCTACCGAGAAAAAGACGTTGTCACGTAAAATCTTCGCCCGTAAAACCGACTTTACAGGCAACCATTTTTTTTTTATACAGATAATAAGGCAGAAAGATGCAGAAAGGGCTCTCAAGAAAATTGCGTCGGTGCTTTTTTTACCATAGCAGTTTAAAAAAAAGGTGAACATTTTGGTTAACCCTAAATATCTCATGAACCAATGATACTAGAGACTTGAATTAAATTTTGTGTAATATATTGTTACGTGATACAAAACAAGTATATTTTTTGGAAAAAAATCCAATTAACGGTTTTTTTATAAACCAAAAAAACTGAAAAAAAAATTTTTTCACCTCGAAAATTTTACCAACAAAATATGATTTCATCTCCAAAACAATTTTGTGCAACGAAGAATAATGTTTTTGACAAATGATAAAATTTTGCAAAAAATTCAATTGACAGTTTTTTTTTTATAAAAAATAAAAACCTAAAAAAAAACATTACTCAAAATTGGTAAAAACTGAATTTCGACTCAAATATCTTTTGAAAAATTTGAGATTAATTCTTCAAACTTATTTTATCTTATAAGAAATATTGTTTTCAACATTAGGAAAAATTTTGAAAATAATCGAATTGACAGTTTTTTTACAAAAAATAAAAACCTAAAAAAAATATAAAAGTTGGTAAAAATTGATTTTCGACTCAAATATCTTTTTAAAAAATTTGAGACATTGGCTTCAAACTAATTTTATATTATAAGAAATATTGTTTTCAACATTCGATAAAATTTTGAGAAAAATCGAATAGACAGTTTTTTTTTACAAAAAATAAAAACCTAAAAAAAAACAATACTTAAACTTGGTAAAAAATTACTTTCGACTCAAATAGCTGTTCAAAAATTACAAATATTGGCTTCAAACTTATTTTATTTCACAGAAAATATTGTTTTCGGTATTCAGTAATTTTTTTTATAAAAATCCAACAGTCCGTTTTTTCATAAAAAAATAAAACCTACAAAAAATAGTATGCAAATTTGGTAAAAATTGATACATATAGACAAACTTTTAAGCAAGACAAATCGACAGACAGGATGGGAAGTTATCAGTGTGGGTCGCATCCCACCTCTTTTTTGTAGTAGTTTTTGACAATTTGTATGCGTTGTGTGATAGTTAAGCGATTTATTTTCGTAAATGTCAGACATTCAACTGCAAAAACAAAAATGGTTTAACAACTTAGTTTGACAGATGTTGAATTCCAGCCCTATACTTTTGAAACCGTAAAATGGATAACCCGGTATTTACAAAAGGTTCATTAAACTATTTTTGAGCAGATTCTCATCTGAATGTGAGGCTCCTAAAATATAAGTTATCATTATTAAAAGGTTCTATCCCTAATGTCCTAACTTCAGTGTGACATTGACATAAACCAAGTTGAAAGCGATAAATTTGATAAGTTAGTTTTGTTGCAAAATAGTTAAGAGTTCTAAGTCACCAGAGCGTGGTTCTCTTCGAGGTGTAGTACGACCAAATTTAACTAACATTTAAATGAAATGTAGTACACAATTATAATTTCCTTAAACGCTTTAGTTTTATCGGTTTCCAAACCCTTAGGCAGACATTCAAGGTGTCCCTAAATAAAATTAAATTTTACCTTCTTAAATCACAATACAAAAGGCCAAATGGTAAGCCATTTATGAATCCCCTTCAGACAGACATAACTATACTAAATATAGAAAGTTTTATAATAGTCGTTTATGATGTCCTTTCGTTAAACAAGAAGTCTTCTAATCCAATCACTTAAACTACCTACATATAAATTTTAATCATAATTTATTCTCAATGAACATATCCTTTTACCAATTGGCCGTCATAACTTTTATTTAACTTCAATGCGAATAAAGGAGCCTTTATAGAGGTACTTTCATACCGGGTATGGATCATAAACACATTTTCATTGAGGTCATTAAAATATTTATAGTGTTTCTTCGTCAATGACTGTGGCGTGGTTGGTGGCCGGGCGGCGGCGGCGGCGGTGGCGGTGGCGATGTCGGTAGAACGAATTTTAGCGGGATCAAAGAAATCCCATCATACACGCACAAAACGGTGTCCATTTCGCGTGTCATTGCGTTCCTTTCAGTTTTATTATCCTTTATATTATATGCATTGTGTATGTGTATATATGCTGAGGATACATACAATTTATATGACGAATTGGTTTATAAGCCAAATACAATTTATTTATTGAAACATGAATTGGACTACAAAAATAAAAATGAAAACACACTAAATAATCAAACCAATGTGATTGCTGTCATTTTATTCATTTGATGTGAAAAAGGAGTCGATTCGATATGAGTAAGAGTTAGGAGGTTTAATGGTTTATCCTGCAAGGCAATTCAACAAAATTTTATGCGACGAACAAGCCATGTTATGGTAAATCTTCAGCTTAAGAGACAAAACGTAGATAGATTGAACATTCAAGGAAACTCTCGGCATACTGAACTTTAAGTGCTGCAAGGAATTTTGAATGTTTTGATAAAATTGGATGTAGGTACGAAAAGTAGGTGTCCTACTTTATACCTTTGACTATATGGTATGTAGATCTTAGGTATATATGTATATTTTATAGTTTTGTTTCTATAAAGTTTGAGTTAGTGTTTTAGTTTTGACACTTAAGCACGTTTTTCAAGAAGTATAGGTATAGGTAAACTTACCTATAAGCACATACGACATATAGACATATTAAATAATACTCTCTCGTATACTTTAGTTCAAGTTGTTATATATTTGATGAGACTCAAGGATGTTTTTGGTTAAGTGTGTCATCAAAATGTAAAATGTTTTCAATATAATGTACATATAAAGCCATCGTCATTATGAAGGCAAGAAGGTAGATAATTTTATAAGAGAAAATTATGTAATCACACCCGAGGTGGGTAAACTTAATTTGTTTGAAAATTTAACTTCGAGATTTATTCGAGTTGATTTACATACATTTAAAATTGATTGAAAATTCATTTTAGAAATTATATTAGATATTTACTTAAGTTTACTGCTAAAGGACATTAAATTTAATATATGCATTATAAGATTAATTGAATAAGTTATTGTTGCACTTTGCAAATATGCGACGCAAAGTCGCAAACATGGCAAATTAATTTAGACTAAGAGGTTTGTTTTTGGTATTAAAAAACGAATGTTTTTCTATTTGATTGTAATATGGTATGTGTGCCAGGGGTGAACGCAGAAAAAAATTTCGGGGGGGGGGGGGGGGGTAAAAAAATGTATATTATATATTTTTTTTTATTTTAAATGTCAAGTGTTTTTTTTTTTCTTTTTTGGCACTATTAGGTACTAAGAAACATGTATGAATAAAAATTATGTGATTTGCTTTCACGATTGACAAAACAGTTTGACTTTGACTTCAAAGCTAAAACTTAATTTTTATATGCATTATACATGTATAAGTTTGTATGCCTTATTTCCTAGTTGCCGTTGTCGATATCCCATCGGCGCATCGCCATCATTCTTAGGCTGAACTAACACATGAATAAATGTGAGTTATAGAAACAAAGAATTTAGGTGAGATTTTCCTATTTTCACAGTTCTCTTTTGTTTGTTTTCGCATATTCAAATTTACCGTAGATTGCTAGATTGAATTTTGAAATTGTCAAACACGTTTTTCTTAAACCCACCATGAAAATACTAGAAGTAATGATTTTGGATGCGTTCCGAACCTTTAAACCGAAAACATAGGGTCATATTCATAGTTCCTTGATAAACTTCAGTTTATGTTACTCATAGACAATTTAAACCCATTTTAAAACGATAATCTGGAGTCTAAAAATAAACACGATGGAACCTACGTTTAAGCTGTTTCTAAATCTATTAAACGTCAAAAATAAACAAGCTGATTGAGAAAATTTAAAAACAAAAATTAAAATAACAAAAGACTTAAGCATACATATATGCTACCAACTAGCAAAAAAGGAAAGCTCTACTTAACCCGATTGGACCCCTTTGAAATAGATGAAGACGATTTGTATGAAAGGTATCGATTCGAGAAAAAAAACTGTCAAGTTTATGATTGACCTTCTAAATATTATAGATCGAAATTCAATGAAATGTTTGCTAATATCTGCGTGCTTCCAAGTCTTAAAACCACCAGCCCGACTTCATAAAATTTCTCAACTAACAGCAACCAAAATAGTTTAATGGGTTTCAAAGATTTTGGCTCTCCAGCTAACGCAATTTATTTTGTTCCCCTCTACAAGCCATTTTGTATATACATAGGTTTAAGTGAAATTTTTCAGAATTGTAGCAGAATATGCCTTAAACCTGTTTCTAACTAAACAGAGCTGACAAATTCTTTATGAATAGCAGCTGTGTCCAACCTACATACATATATGTTAAATTTAGACTCCAGTTCAAATAGACTCGGGTTTAAAATATGACTATGAATATGTCCCATATTGTTTTGTGTCTCACATTCAGATATGTTTAAATGCGGAAACGCATTCAAATGTTTAAAAATATTGAATTTAGGAGACATCACGTAACTTTCTTTATTAATTTGATTTTTGTTCTTGAAAAATAGGGGAAAAACGCGATAAAGGCAAACAGGGTTGCTGTTTTTGTTTTAAAATATTCTTGTGTCACAATCTAAGAAGTGAACAAAAGTTGAGTTAAAAGATTTTTTTTTAATTTACAATTGAAACCAAAAACACTCCATTACCAAGACCGGAATTTCAGACTGACATTTCGGTTTGCCTACAAGCTAACTAAGCACTAAATGTGAGAAAGTGTGCGTGAAATGATGCAAAAAACCAAACATATTCTCACATTTAGTGTTTTGGCCAATCAAAATGCTTCATTATAGTAATCAGCCCCATCTAAGTGCTTCATTTTGAATGTTTCATGGCCTCGTTCAAAAACTAAACAATCCTAACCAACAGAATCTGAAGTGCTGACATAATCTTAAATTGGAAGATTTGTATAGCTTTTTAATTTCAATCAAAATAAATGTTGTTAATGTATATTAAATAAAATAAAATTGACCAAATACATATTTAATGATTTATTAGTGCTGTATTTTGTTTACTTAAATTATTTGCGAACTCATTAGTGTAACTTAATACTTTATAAAAAAAGAGCATTTTTTTTGGCGACGTTAGAAGTTCAGGTGGAAACAATAGGCGGGTTTCTCCGTATTTTTTTGTACAGACAATGCTACGAGAAACATACTTGTGAAGTTCAATTGCCAACTTTAGCTAGTTCAGGTTCCTCAATTAGATTAGTATTTTCATCATTTAAGCAGTTCGGTAGTTGCAAGAATACAAGACCAAATTTTAGTTTTGTTTGTTGCAGAAATATTCCTGAAAATTTCTTTTTAAGCGACTATGTTAGTTGCTTTGTGTAAGTTGCTTTGTGTAAAGCATCTTTAAGGAATAGAAATAGGCAATATGTTTACACACAATACCAACTAAATGAGTGCAATAAATAGATTTAAGTAACTTTTTTTATTCCAGTATGGGGAAACCGAACACCCATAAGAAAAAAACCGATATACGCGGTAAAATCCATACTTCTTGACTAAATAATGTTATCTTCTATGTTTAAGCATAAAATTACGAATTTTGTAGCGTATGAAAATTTCTAGACATTTTACAATCTGAAAAATTAATTATGCTATGAAATAATTGGCTGCTATTAATGCTAATTTTTTTTCTAAAAAGTTGATGAAGGTTAGCCGAAGCGGAAATTTCTTTAATGGACATACCTAAAATATTATTGGCTTTCTCAAAAATATTTTTCTACACTAACCTCTGCTTTATACCTGAAAACTATTGTTTATGTATATTTTCTTCTATGTTCTGCATTTATAAAATGTAATCTATGGAAGTATTTATTATATTAACAAAAACAAAAACATGTACGTAAAACTCATTCATTTTTTCAGTATTAGCAACACTTTTACTAAACATACCCTTCAAACAATAATAAGTAAATTCGAAGTTTGTTAACTAAACATTTTTAAGGAATGAATGAAAATTATATTTTTCGTTAATCTGTGGGAATTCACTAAAAAAAACTTCTGTAGGTACTTCAACAATAAACATTAATGTCCATTACTTGATCTATTAAATGAGTTGTTCATGAATTCAGAACGATTTTAAGACGTTTTCATTTTGTGATGTATGTCAAAATTTGCATTTTATTTGCTCTGCATTTATTCAACAGGTTCGCTATAATCGTTCTGATTACTTTTTTAAAACATTGGTGTTCCTTTGATGCATAGTTTTTTTTTGATAGCAAATACATGTATGCTTCCATAAATGAAGAATGTTATGGATGAGGTATTTTTCGATTATAACTCTTTTTTTAAATTTAATATTTATTAATCAAAATGGAAATGAAAAATAGTTGCAAACTTAAATCTATAAATATACTTGGATTAGTTAAATTGATACAGATTTTAATTACTCCCAAAAAAAATATTTGGGCCGTTCACTAACGAAAATTTATTAGAATTCAATAAAAAAAATTGCGCTCGCACCCTTAACTTGATGGTTCTTCGAACGCAACTTTGATACAATAATTCAAGGTTAATTATGAAATTTAAAGAATTTCGTAGTGATTACTGTAAATTAGTGAATTAATTATAATAAACTGATGTTGAACATGCTTTTTTCAAGACAAAAAGGTACATTGGTTCACTATCCACAAAATGCCTGCAAAATTAAAGCTTAAAACTGACTTTTTCATCGAAAGAAGTAAAAGGAAAAACCTGAAAAAAACTTATTAACCCCTCCATTTTGTTTTTGCTATGCAAAGTGCCGCTAGCCCACGGCATCGTTTTTTTTTTTTTGTTTGTGCTCACATCTACCAAAAACCCCTACCTGCGTTCGCCCCTGATGTGTGCCATAAATAAAAAGAAGCTAGCCAAAACGCACCGCAATCGTTGCGGTTGCATCGCCATTTCCTTTTTATGAAATTCATAGTAAAGGTCTTAAACCGATTGTAAAACATTTGTGTGGACCTTATCTTTCAAGTTAAGTAAAAACAAAAATGCACGATTGGCTTTTTTAAAAGGAAATCAGAATTTTGACAAATAAAGACAGCTATATTATTAAAGCTTCATCTGTCGAGTTGGCAGATCTATTACATTTTTTTATTCAAACTAACTTCATAGACTTACAAGTTTTCAACAAAAATACAAATAATGAAATAGTTTTATTAATCTAGGCACTCTGTTCAAAATATGTATGTTTCCCACGTTTCGCTAATTTTTTGGTCGAAATAACCATCCTACTGAGAGGACTTTCGGAGTGTGGTTGAGTATACAATTAATACACGTGAACATCTATGAAATGCAGGATCTGATGAAATAATCACCACTGTCCGTAAAAGTGTGCAAGAGAATTTGAGGAAGCTATTTTCGATCCGCTCCCAGGAATTCGGGCTTTTGCATAGACCACAACTTGGTGAATTATTATACGTCTCGATTTTAACGTGCACCAATACAAAATAGATAGATAGATAGATAGATAGATAGATAGATAGATAGATAGATAGATAGATAGATAGATAGATAGATAGATAGATAGATAGATAGATAGATAGATAGATAGATAGATAGATAGATAGATAGATAGATAGATAGATAGATAGATAGATAGATAGATAGATAGATAGATAGATAGATAGATAGATAGATAGATAGATAGATAGATAGATAGATAGATAGATAGATAGATAGATAGATAGATAGATAGATAGATAGATAGATAGATAGATAGATAGATAGATAGATAGATAGATAGATAGATAGATAGATAGATAGATAGATAGATAGATAGATAGATAGATAGATAGATAGATAGATAGATAGATAGATAGATAGATAGATAGATAGATAGATAGATAGATAGATAGATAGATAGATAGATAGATAGATAGATAGATAGATAGATAGATAGATAGATAGATAGATAGATAGATAGATAGATAGATAGATAGATAGATAGATAGATAGATAGATAGATAGATAGATAGATAGATAGATAGATAGATAGATAGATAGATAGATAGATAGATAGATAGATAGATAGATAGATAGATAGATAGATAGATAGATAAGTTCTTTATTTTTTCAATTTTCTTATAAGTACAATATTTCATAATAAAAGATATACAAAGCATGGCTTTATAAGCCGTCTGCCGGAAAAAACTAGTTAGATAAAAAAAAACAAAAAAAAATACAATAT
The DNA here is from genome assembly GCA_920104205.1 of Eupeodes latifasciatus. Lineage (NCBI taxonomy): Eukaryota > Metazoa > Arthropoda > Insecta > Diptera > Syrphidae > Eupeodes > Eupeodes latifasciatus. The sequence continues at coordinate 68,625,145 of OV049924.1, read as the reverse complement.
TTGAGTAAAAAGAGAGAATATTTCACAAAATAAGTTTCATAGTTAAAAAATATGTAAATATAAATATTAAAGAAGACACATTTTTTTTAAATTATTATTTTCATAATGTGACTTTTAGTTTAGTCAAAAAAAAAAAAAAAAAAAAAAAAGAATCATTGAACCATATGGAATTAATGTTCATCATTAAAGTATATTTTGATATATATGTATATAGTATAAAAAAGCAATAACAGGTAGTTATATGTTCAATAAGAAGTGTGACTTTTAGTTTAGTCAAAACAAAAAAATTAAAGAAAAATATTGGTAATGGGCTTTTAGTTTAGCTAAAACAGATAATGATTTGTAAGTGAGAAAAAAAAGCAAAATAAAAATAGGAAAAAGAACCGCATATTTATCAAGTTTTTTTTTTTTTTTTTTTTTTTTTAATTTTAAGGGCTTTTAGTTTGGTTAAAACGAAAAAAAGGAGAAGATGCAATCACTTTAACATCTTGTTACAAATTAAAAACAAATTCAAACACTCGTTTCGATATTTTCTTGCATGTGAGACATATAAGAGGACGTATAAGAGGCTTCCAGCTCCAGCCACGATCTCCGTTTAGTACACCGACACGTTCCTCTTGGGAAAGAAAACTAGAATAGTAGTAGAGCCTCCGGATTTCCTGTAATATTGGACAAAGTGCTAAAAAATGCAAAACAACTTCGTTTTGACCAAGGTTTGCAAAGGGAACACACAGGGTTTAAGTCTGTTCTATGTGGTCTATAATTCAAATCGAGCATTTCCGTTCTGATCTTGAAGATCAAGCTCATTTCCGAAACTGTAAACTCTTCTCTAAAATAGTTTCCTTCACCAAATTTCAGATTAAGTTGTCTGTATATATTCCTGGATGTTGATGCAGTCCCTCGCGCAACACAAAGCCTATACATCGAGTCATCTATAACAGAGATACATTCATATAATGCATTTTTTAAAGCTTCCACATTGTCCACTGGCAATGATATTGAAAGGTTATGTGCTACAGCAAGATCATACCAGTTTTTGACAGGACTATATCCACAACTAAAACAAATTTTAAGGAGTCTTTTTTGAAAGTTTTGGTCGGACCGCTTCATAACTTTGATCATAAAATCGGCGTTAGCCTTTAAGTTTTTCAAGAAAATTTGAGGTAAGCCTGACTCTAGGTGGATAGCATAATTGAAAAAATACCTCTGTATATTTTCCATTTCCTCCAACTGTTCGAAACCATATACTTCATTACCATAGCAAAAACAAGTATTCAGGGTGGCATTGAAAACTTTGAATTTTGAAATTGGATCTACGAGTTTATTTGCGAAGAACTGGGACCACATTGTATTTATTGCAATTTTTGCAGCGGTTGTTTTTTCTTTTATAAAAGTTTGAATGTTAAGATTATATGTCATTGTATACCCAAGATACTTAAATTCATTTAGACCTCAATTATCTCACCATCTAAAGTCCAATTCCGCCCATAGCCAATTGATCTATTTCGAGATCTGAAAACCATTATTTTGGATTGGGTGGTATTTATTCTAAGATCCCATAGATCACAAAACTGTTTTAGCTTGTTAATCTGGAGCTGTAGAGTAAGCGGACTGTCTGATAAAATCACTAGATCGTCAACATAAAGCAAGACTTTAAGAGTAATATCCCCGAACTGAACTGCCCCAGGTATACTGTTTTCGACATCGTTCATATACAGTGCAAACATGATAGGGCTTAGAACACATCCTTGAGGGACACCTGCTTTACAACTAAATTCTCTAGATACTTTTCTACCATTCTGAACAGATGCCATCATGTTTTCGAGAATTTTTTCGTAGACTCTGATAAATTTAGTAGATAGGCCAATTGCTGAGAGCTTATAGAATAAGGACCTCCTATTAAGGGAGTCAAAAGCCGCTTTTAAATCAACGAAAAAGGCATATAAGTTCTTTTTTTTATCAATAAAACGCCTAGCAGTGGTGCTGAGTACAAAAATTTGATCAATAGCTGAAAGGTTGGCTCGAAAAATTTACTTGACTATAAACAACGTCAAGCGTCTGTTCGCTGAATGGGATCTGGGCCCTATTTTATAAACATTGACAGGTGACAATTCTACAAATTTTTTACACTTATGTGAAAAGTTTTCATTGCATAACTTATTGACAGGTGACATAATTGTTAGTTAAATACAACGACACTTTTGTCGTGATAATTTTGTCATTGTCAAAGTATTACAATTTTGTCTTGACCATTATTACATCCATCATTTCAAATGGTGTATATTCACTTCCCAAACGATTTTCCAAGTAATGCAGTACTGTACAAGTAAAAATAACCTTGCATGCAGTTGCTGATGGTGAAAATCTCAAATAGTTAAGGCAAGGAAATTTTTTCTTCAGAATGCCCAATGCATTTTCTACAAGCTTCCTCGTTTTCTTATGAGCCCTCAAAAATCTTAATAATGCTTCAGATTGTTCAACTTGGTGTGGAATAACTGGTGTTATCAGCCAACTTTTACTTCCATAACCGCTGTCTCCTAATATTATAGCCTCCATCCATTTTCCCAGGGCCGTGCTAATGAACTATTCCTTAAAACCCTAGCATTGTGAACGGATCCAAGCCAACGTGCAGAAACATAAAAAAACTCCAAATTTGGGCCGCATGCAAACATGGCATTAATTGAGTGGTCACCATTTCTGTATCATTATAAATTGGAGCATCAATTGTTATTAACGACCCATCAACAATCAATGCGAGCAACACAAGAAAAATTAGCAAAATGTCAAAAACGTGTAGGTATAGATACAATATTTTCCGAAGGCCAGCGGATTTCTTCCCCCATTAGATTATCTACCGTCAGATTGCAAATTATTTTGGCGCAGCGCTGAATGGAACTTTTAGAAACACCCTGTCCATCAGCAAAAACATGGTACTGAGCTCCACTTCCAAGCCAGTGTAAAGCACATAAAATTTGGGTCTTAGCATCAAGAGCATGGTTTCTTTTTGTGGGGTTCTGGAGGTGCCGACCGATTTTTAACAAAATATTTTCTGCTGTTGTTCTGCAGACGACAAATTTTTCCTTAAATTGATAATCACTTAAAGACGCGAAATCATTGTTTATTCTTTGTCTAAAAATTGCGTACTTCGCGTTCATCATCACTTTCACTTGAAAACATTATATCAAAATAAGATTGTCACCTTGTTGCGTTGCAATTGAACGCAACGAGTTCTATTTAATATTTAATTTTAATTTTAATTACGACGATGCATTGTGCATCCACTTTTGTTTGTTTATTACGTTTGATTTGACAAATGTCACAACCAAAAACACTCTATTACCAAGACCGGAATCTTTCGTACGTTTCACTCTCCAAAACCCGTTTGTTTACATTGTTGTATTTGTAATTTTGACAATTAATCCATGAATAGATGTGAGCACAAACAAAAAAAAAACGATGCCGTGGGCTAGCGGCATTTTGCACAGCAAAAACAAAATGGAGGGGTTAATAAGTTTTTTTCAGGTTTTTCTTTTTACTTTTTTTCGATGAAGAAGTCAGTTTTAAGCTTTAATTTTGCAGTCCTTTTGTTGATAGCGAACCAATGTACCTTTTTGTCTTGAAAAAAGCATGTTCAACATCAGTTTATTATAATTAATTCACTAATTTACAGTAATCACTACGAAATTCTTTAAATTTCATAATAAACCTCGGATTTTTGTATCAAAGATGCGTTCGAAGAACCATCAAGTTAAGGGTGCGAGCGCAATTTTTGTATTGAATTCTAATAAATTTTCGTTAACGAACGGCCCAAATATTTTGTTTGCAAGTAATTAAAATCTGTATCAATTTAATTATCCAAGTATATTTATAGTTTGCTTTTAATGATTTAAGCTTGCAACTATTTTTCAATTCCATTATGATTAATAAATATTAAATTTAAAAAAAAAAAGAGTTGTAATCGAAAAATATCTTATCCATAACATTCTTGATTGATGGAAGCATACATGTATTTGCTATCAAAAAAAAACTATGCATCAAAGGAACACCAATGTTTTAAAAAAGTAATCAAAACGATTATAGCGAATCTGTTATAAATGCAGAGCAAATAAAATGCAAATTTTGACATATATCACAAAATGAAAACGTCTTAAAATCGTTCTGAATTCATGCACAACTAATTCAATAGAACATGTAATTGTCATGAATGTTTATTGTTGACGTACAGAAGTTTTTTTTTAGTGAGTTTCCACAGTTTAACGCAAAATAAAATTTTCATTCATTTCTTAAAAATGTTTAGTTACCAAAGTTCAAGCTTACTTATTATTGTTTGAAGGGTATGTTTAGTAAAAGTGCTGCTAAAAATGAAACAAATTAATGAGTTTTACGTACATGTTTTTCTTGATATAGTAAATACTTCCATAGATTACATTTCATAAATGCAGAACATGGAAGAAAATATACATAAACAATAGTTTTCAGGTATAAAGCAGAGGTTAGTGTAGAAAAATATTTTTGAGAAAGCCAATAATATTTTAGGTATGTCCATTAAAGAAATTTCCGCTTCGGCTAACCTTCATCAACTTTTTAGAAAAAAAATTAGCATTAATAGCAGCCAATTATTTCATAGCATAATTAATTTTTCAGATTGTAAAATGTCTAGAAATTTTCATACGCTACAAAATTCGTAATTTTATGCTTAAACATAGAAGATAACATTATTTAGTCAAGAAGTATGGATTTTACCGCGTATATCGTTTTTTTTCTTATGGGTGTTCGGTTTCCCCATACTGGAATAAAAAAAGTTACTTAAATCTATTTATTGCACTCATTTAGTTGGTATTGTGTGTAAACATATTGCCTATTTGTATTCCTTAAAGATGCTTTACACAAAGCAACTTATTTTTAAAACATGGTTCCCTCAAATTTTTATTCCAAAATCTAACTACAAACAAAATTCTAACTCTAACATTGTCCTTAAAAAGAAATTTTCAGGAATATTTCTGCAACAAACAAAACTAAAATTTGGTCTTGCAACTACCGAACTGCTTAAATGATGAAAATACTAATCTAATTGAGGAATCTGAACTAGCTAAAGTTGGCAATGGAACTTCACAAGTATGCTTCTCGTAGCATTGTCTGTACAAAAAAAATACGGAGGCACCCGCCTATTGTTTCCACCTGAACTTCTAACGTCGCCAAAAAAATGCTCTAAGCAAACTACAGCTGAAAAAATTGTCTGTTTTGTTGTTTTACAAAGTGTTGAGTTACACTTTTATCCATTTGCAATAATTATACTTAACCAGTTGCAGCGCATGTTGCGTTCGCAAATAATTTAAGTAAACAAAATAAATAATAATAAACTAATAAATCATTAAATAATATGTATCTGGTCAATTTTATTTTATTTAATATACATTTACAACATTTATTTGGATTGGAATTAAAAAGCTATACAAATCTTCCAATTTAAGACCATGTCAGCACTTCAGATTCTGTTGGTAAGGATTGTTTAGTTTTTGAACGAGGCCATGAAACATTCAAAATGAAGCATTTAGATGGGGCTGATTACTAATAATGAAGCATTTTGATGGGCCAAAGCACTAATTGTGAGAATGTGTTTGGTTTTTTGCATCATTTCACGCACACTTTCTCACATTTAGTGCTTTTTAGCTTGTAGGCAAACCGAAATGTCAGTCTGAGATTCCGGTCTTGGTAATAGAGTGTTTTTGGTCACAACCTTCTACACGAGGATGAGAGAGAGCGGGATGGCCATAGTCCTTCTGACCATGGTTCTCTCTGTCATTTTCGTGAGGGAAAAAAATACCAAGTTTCGTTTCAGGGTACAATTGATGGGATGGTTTCCATAGAAGTGAAACCAAACCAGACGGACGGTCTGGTGGATACGTGCAAAAAAAAGTTGCATGCGAAGTCACTCCGAATGGAGAATGGCCTAAGGCCCAACGAAAAATGTTAACAATATTTATGTCAATAACTTGGATTAATCATATTTTTGCTTGATATTTTCGTTTAAATGATGTAATGATAATTAATTTTATTCTCGGACGTATGTAACTTAATCTATGTTAATGGACGTATGGACTTTTAAGTTTCCAAAAACTTAGTTCAAGACCAATTCTATTTAAAGTATAGTTATAGATCCCGAACGTGTCATTATTTTTCCTTCTTCCTTTTAAATTGATAGGAAAGTTGTGTAAAGTATTATGTTTTTCGCAATTTTTGTGTTTCTCAACTTTTGTCGAGGTGGAAAATGGGGGTGGCTGAAAGCAGCTTCTGAAATCGTCGTGACCTGGAAGTGAATCCAGCGGGCGGCGAATTCCGGAATGACTTGCATTTAGCAGTGAGAGTAGAGCGAGTAAGCGGGATCGCGAGAATCTCATCACAAGTTGATATCAACAAGCCGATCTCCGATTGGCTGTTGATGATGTGAATTGAGATCCGCCACTCCAGATTGGCTGAAAGCTCAAAATGGCGGGAGTTGGGAAGGATGTGACTTGACAGATCGAAGAATCTGGAAGTCAATTCTTTTCGAGCATTCAAGTGAACAGGATATAATTTTTGTGAACAAGAGTTGAGACAGAAAAAAAAGAGCGAAAAAGATAAGAAAAGTGGTTGACTAGTTTTGTGAAAAGAAAAATAAGTGGGAAGAAAATTTTAATAGAAGGAAGGAAGATAAGGACTAGTTCGGAATTTGAAGCTGAAGAAACAAAAAAAAAAGATAAGTAAAAATATTTCGATTAATTGTATGTATTTTCTTTGAGAATCCCAATTTCTTTTCTGGGAACCGAGACCTTAACGGTCCATCGTCCATTTTTTTTTTCTTCTAAATCATTTTGTAAAACTTAAAATTAACGAAAAGATCCTGAGTTTTAATCCTGCTAGTAAGGTTTCTCAGGCACTTTCAAAATAAAACAAAGTTAAATTTTGATAAAACTTTAGTTGTTGTATTTCTTTCTTTTGTGGTTGGATTTTCTTTTCTTTGTTCTCTTTGTTTCTTTAGAAGGTTTGCAATTTCCTTTTTTTTTAATTTCATTTTCAAATTTCGTCGCCGCTGTTCTTTGACAGATCGGCACATTTCATTTCCTCTACCACGGTCATTTTTGGTTGAATTGTTTTCTTTTGTTTGTTCTTTTTTTTAATTTGTTTTAAATTTTGTTTATAATCTTATATCTATAATTGCTCGTCGGGAAAATTGCAACAACCTTACGACCGAAATCAATTGCCTTTCACAATTGTCAACTACATACTGACAAAATTGTAATTTATACTATTTTTTTTTGTGTTTCATAAAAAAATTGTCACTACAAATTTGTCGGGGAATTTGTGACAATTTTCAGGAAATCCCTGACAATTCATTGTCACCATACTTTTTTTATGATCCGAAATCAACTATGTCAAATTTCCCGACAATTTTACAAAATTGACAATTTTTGTATGGGACAAAATTTAGACAATTGTCAGGTTTGTCATTTACAAATTTTTAACTGTCACCTGTCGCACCTATTAATATTTTTATGAAATAGGGCCCAGGAATAGTTAGAAATTTAAACTGCCAAATTTCTAAAGTAAATACTACCAACCTGCATTATATTCAAAAAGGTGTATCTCAAAAACGTTACTGTTTTGTGTGGTTTATGGACTGGCGCTCTTTAGCCATAGTTTATTGTAAACGACGATATATCTACGTCATCACCCTCAACGGGAATAAAATGGCCCGGCCCGGAAAGTTTTCGAATACCACCCCACATGTCAGCGCAGTAGATGACGGTAACTAACTTTAAACAGAGATAAGCGCCTGTTTGCTGAATAGGCTCTGGAGTAGTAAGAAACTGTCAAATATGAAAAGTACATAAATACCAACCTGCATTATATTCAAAAAGTTCTAATTTATCTTTAAAACGTCACTGTTTGGTGTGGTGTATGGGCCGTTCCGATATTGAGCCATAGTTCTTTGTAAACGACGTTATATTAAGGCCATCATCCTCAACGGGCCCGGGCCAAAAAGTCTTCGAATACTACCCCAAAGGACAGCGCAGTAGAAAACGGTCGCGAATCAGATGGCTCACCTTGGAGTGCACAATTTGAGACGTCCGGCTGGTGACCGAGCAATATGGAGAGGTTTCTAGGGTATTACCCTAATGTACACCAGGACTTTAGCGCCACCTTAAGTACTTAAGTAAGTAACCCTCAACGGAAAGCACTATTGGTCGATGGTGTCCAACTTTTCTTGAATACAATCGGATGACTTAAAAAACATGTGTTTTCAATAGAATGTCTTGATATTGCTGGATACATTCTTGTAAATCTTTCTCATTCGATTGTCAGTGAATTGCAGCGTTGTTACACCATTTTAAGATCTTCATAGCTACACAATCCAAACAGGGTATGATACAATTCAGAAAAATGAAATGTTTAGGACTTGTCTCCATCGCAATCTAACGTTTCATTCAATTTTTCAGTTCAGTTTCAGTAGTTCAAAACCCGCCCTAACGAATAAAATATGTGCATCATTTAATTAATAGCATCTTTTTTGCAAGGCCCTATTTACTTTTTAAAAATCTTTTTTTATTTACTGTTATCTTTACCATCAAGGAAACACCGATCTAGATTTTGTTTTTTTTTTTTTTTACGCTGCAAGGAATCTCATTCTCATTATCTTTTCGAGGACTATGTTCCCAAAACTCATAAATAAAACGCCAAAAAGTATACCTACACAGTTACACAAATACACACCCTTGATTCGGTTAAAACAAAACAAAAACACACACACAAACATTATACAAAGTATCTGACACAAACAGCGAAATGGTAGATTACATCACTGTATATCATTTCGTACTCCAGAACGACAACGAGTGTACATATATACGAGTCGAGTGTATAGTATATACCTACATACCTACTTGCAATTTAATTACAAAATATTCACAGAGCGTTCTACAAAATCCAAATGACTGACCATTTTTTGTTTGCCATCCCCGGGGAAATAAGAGAAATCTGTGTAATATATCAGGAGCAGCGTTTATCAGATAGATGAGCAAAAATGGGAGCAATCTTGGTTTATATGCGAAGCCGGAGCGGGAGCAGGAGCAGGAGCAAAGCAGAGCGAGATATACTCGCTTCAGTTCGGCACGGTACGGATACGCTTAATGGGGGCACTACAGTTATACATCAGCAAAGAAGTGGAGAAGCACACTTTTGCTTTGGCACACAATACAACACTCATATCCATCCGTATCCGCATCCATCTAACCCCTTCCAGCAAAAACACTTGAAAAAGAGGATGTTTTCATTTTGATGAACTATTACCCTTTTTTTTAACTCTCAACTCTCAGAAACTTGAGGGAGTTGGGGTTGTGCTGGCGGGAGTTCTCCTTGTCGTCGGTCGTTCTTGGTGTGGTTTTAATTTTTTTTAAACTTTTTGTTAACAGCAGTTCTAGAAAAATGAATTAAACAGAAGGAACGACTTCATTTTTTCGTTCCGGTTGTGACTTTCGTAATATGTCCGGTGTCGAGTAATGTATTTCAATAAATTATTTTGGTGAACCCGCAAAAGGATACAATTTATGGGGGTGAACAATCTGTATGGTTGATGGTATGGCTCCTATAGTCTAATTTTTTTAAATTTCATTTTGGGATGTTTTTTTAAAATACTTTTTGAGAATTTTGTACCCTTATGTCAACAAAGATGTTCAAACTAATTACAACATGATTTGTAGATTTTCAAGAGGAATAAGAATTTATTTGAAGTTAACATTTGAAAATTTGCTTGGATTCAGGCACGTAGCCAGGGGGAGGGGGGGGGGGTGCTAGAGGGGCTCAAGCTCAAGTGTTTAAATATAACTCTTAGCAATCTGGTTGCAACAGACTCTTTTTTATCATCAAAAGGAGAATATTTAGGTACTATTATTTAATAAAGACAAATACACATTAATGTTAAGAGACTATCTAGTCATTATATCTACATAATATAATTAAAAGGTGTGATGTTAAGGAGACTTTATAGATATAGTTTAATATATTTAAGATTCCAGAAATTGTCGATATGGTGCTCCTTCCTAAACTTGCGTGGAAACATTCCAAGGCCGATGATTATAGAAACAAAATAGATAGCAAGCTGAATGTTGAGTATGTTTCTGACTTAGAGAAGATTGAGTGCGTAATTCAGGAGTCGATCTCTTCGTATGGTCAACAAGGAAAAACTGTGTCTTTTAAAGAACCATGGTTCGACAAGGAGTGTATGAAAGCGAGAAACATATCTTATGCGTGGTTGAGAATATTTCGTGAAACGAGTGATGGTCGAAATACCTAAGTGCTTTTATTTAGAAGCAAATAAAAAGTTTAAAGAGCTATGTAAAATAAAAAAGAAATCTTTTTATGAATTGGAAGGTATGAAGTTAACACACTCTAATAATTCTAAAGATTTTTGGAAACTAGCCCGGAAATTGAACGGAGGTCGCTACGTTATAAGCAGTGAGCTAAAACCAAATGTACTGCAGTCTCATTTCCAAAATCTTCTTGCACAAACATCTATAAGGAACATGGCGGTACAATATGCGGTGCCAAATTTCCAAGATGATACTCTGGATTCACCGATCATCTTTAGAGAAGTTCATGAAGCAATAGCCAGGCTAAAGGATGGTAAAACAGCAGGTTCTGATAGAATACCAGCGGAATTTTACAAATACGGTACTTCAAACCTATGTGAAACACTTTGTCGTGTGTTCAATCAAATTTTTGAGAGTGGAACTATACCGCTGCGGTTCAAGGAAGCGCTTATTTTTCCAATCTATAAGAAAGGTTCATTGACAGACCCAGCCAACTATCGAGGAATCTCATTTTTAAACAGCTCCTATAAGATATTTACAGCAGTCTTGATCAAACGTTTAAATACATGGATAGCCAGGAACAATCTTCTAAGGGAAACACAGGCAGGTTTCAGAGCTGGATACTCCACAATAGACCACACATTCGTTCTAAAAACTATTGCTGATTCGTTCATCACCCGTAAGAAGAAACTCTATGTATTTTTTGTGGACCTAAAAGCGGCATTTGATACGGTAGACCGTGAACTTCTATGGTATAAATTATATGGGTATGGTATGTCTCAGAAGTTTGAAAAACTAATTCAAAGTCTATATAAGGATACCAAAGCTGCAGTTTGGAACGGATATGGAATATCTGAGTGGTTTCAAACATATGCCGGAGTAAGACAAGGATGTGCACTCAGCCCAAGTTTGTTTGTGTTATTCATTGATTGTTTGCCAGGAGGAATAGAGTATGCAGGAACTCTCATCAAGGCTCTATTATTCGCGGATGATATAGTCATAATGGCGTACTCAACAGAGACCTTGCAATTGATGATGAATAGGCTTGCGGAATACTGCGTAAAATGGAAACTTACTGTCAACACAAGTAAATCTAAAGTAATGGTGATCAAAAATGGTTCGGGAAGACCATGCTCAAATGAATGGTGGTATTTTAACCGAGGAATGGTGGAACTTGTAAAAGAATATAAGTATTTGGGTGTTAACATCACTATGAATATGAATATGGAAACGCACCTACAGGAAAAACTGCAAAAATCCAAAACAGCCATCAACGCGACATGGAAAAACTGCTTTAACAATAAATATACCGCGCATAGTAAAAAGTATAAGGTCTTCGAGTCGGTATCAGAATCAGTCCTATTTTATGCAGCTCAGGTTTGGGGAGGAAGGAGGTTTGAAACTGTAGAGAAACTCCTTAGATTCTACATAAAAAGAATATTTCGGTTGCCACCAAACTCACCAAACTACATGGTAATGCTTGAAACGGGACTATCTCCACTTTTTATCAAAACACTAAAACTACACAGTCGAATACATAATTAAAGTGATGAAAATGCCTAACTATAGACTTCCAAAGAAAATAGCTTTACACTCAATACAGACTGAAACGGGATGGTTTAAGAACTGGATGGATATTGCACGAGAGAGTGGAATAATTGCTACCTTGGACATAGAGGATATTGGATCTTGGCAAAACACAAATGTATGAAGTAATCAAAAGACTAGACGAACAAATAAGAACGAATTACCTGCAAGAAGCTTCGGAGTCCTTGTACAGAACTATTAACAGTCGACTGAAACACAACCTACAGGATAAAAATTACTTTCGAGATTCGTGCAGTGTTGATGAAATTTCCACTATATTTCGTGTAAGAGGAGAGCTCTTAAGTCTCAATTTCATACCACATAGGCAGGATCTACCCATCTTCATACTTCATTTTCTAGGCAGATGCCCAGTTTTGAGAGAGACAAGGAAAAGTATCTTAGGACGTGAATATTTATCAAGTGAACAGACTATTGAGCTACTAAATGAAATGGATGTCAAAAAAATATTTCTATATTGTAAAATTGCGCTCGCTTACAGAAAAAGTATAATAACTGAAAATTTCTAAACCCAAAAGTTAATATAAAAGTTTAATTAAAACAAAAACAAATTTAGTATATTATATTGAGAAAACAAAACATGTTACGATAATTGTAGATCCTTAAATATTTATTATAACTGTTGTCAATCAGGCAGACGGCACATGCCATGTTTTATTGATTTTTGTAAATCTATACTATTATATAAAAGCGAAACCATTTTAAAGTTCGTAACGCATGATCTCAGAAAGTAGTCAACCGATTTATTTGAAATATATTTTATTATTTTCTATATTGTTATGAGAGTGTTTATGGCTTTAATTTTTTTTCATTAATTATTTGTCAAACTTAAATATTATTAATTTTACATTTTTTGTCCACTTTTTTTTCATAAGTTGACTTATACAACCACTCATATCTTAAAACCTATACAATAATCGACAAAGATTAGCATTGCTTCATAAAGTCAATATTGTTGCGCAAATTTTAAGCCTAAAATCACTTCTAAGCTAAACATACAACCTGAGAAATAAATAAAAACAAATTATAAAATTATAAACTTTTTGAATTTATTTTATCCAATAAATTAGATTCCATCACAATCGCGAGGTCGCTGCTTTGTTTCATTTCATTATCATTCCAACATTTTTGATTTTCTTTTCTTCCCATGCTCTTTCTCTCTTAATATGTGTTCCATTTAATAGTTACGTTTTTTCTCTTACCTACCTACCTACATATTCAGTTTTTCTGTATTGTATAGTTCATCAACTAACCTACACACACACATTATTTTTTGTTTCTCTAATTCTATCGTCACATCTGACATCGCTGAGCAGTGTGGGCTCTTTTTTTTAAGTTACTATGGACATTTAATAAAAATTAATAAACAGTGCCGTGCATATGAAATGCCGATTTATCTAAAGAAAAATTAGATCTTCTTTATTTTTCTGGTTCGAGGAAGTGAATAGATTATAATTCTTCCAATTTAAAAATAAAAAAAGTTCTATTATAATATCTTGAATTACCAATTTTGTATCACTTCCTCGAACAATAAAACTGAAATTAAGTTAAAATTTTCTTTATAAATAACTCAAAGAAGGTACTTACAATGAAGTCGATAAAAAGAGCACACAAATGTAGGTAGGTTAAGTCAGTTGCACTGCACTGAACATGAGCAGATGAAGAAAAAAATGTGTCTATGGATATTTACACACGCATACCTATAGATGTATGAGAACATTAAAAACAAAAATTTGTTTTTTTTTTACCGTTGCAAAAAAACGTTTCAAGGTATGAATAAAAAAAAAAGAAGAAGAAAATAGACAAAAATTTCGTTCTGTTTTCAACTAAAAAATTGGAATGGTTTTGTATTTTGTTTGTTTTCACGTGCGGCTTGGCCTTTACTACGTAATATTTTACTTAAGTTTTTTTTTCTAAAGTGTTAATTTCGGTAAGGAAGTGTTTTTTGATTATAAACTAAAATTAATATTATTGTAGAAAATATGCTCAGTCCCATTGAGACATTTTTTTATATGCTAATACTAATATTCAAAAAATGTTCGTGGTTACAACTTGCGAAGCAACGCGAGCACGGGTCGGCTAGTATATTATAATTGTACACTAATTAATATTTGTCCGAATAAAAATCAACATCTAATCTAAAATCTAATCTATTCAAGATTCCTACAAAAAAGGATGGAAAATTAAGAGCACTTCTACGTTTTAGAATTGAGTCTGGGGATACGAATTTAAAACACCACATCGTAACCAGTTCAAAAAATGCAACCTATATTATAAGCCCAGATATCCAAAACGAAATCTTGGATGTATGCTCTGATATTGTCACCAGAAAAATATCTAACCGGGTTATAAGATCGAGTTGTTTTAGCGTTCTGGCTGATGAAACAATGGATGTTTCTGGCACTGACTGCTGTACAGAGCCCACGAAAAGTATGCTTCGGGAAGATTTTGTAGGTTTTATTCCTGTTGATGAACAAACTTCTGAAAACCTGACTAAAACCATATTGCAGCGATGTGAGGAACTACATCTAAATATGAACAAGTGTGTTGGCCAAGGTTATGACGGAGCGGCAAATATGTCAGGCCACTTAAGTGGAGTACAGAGTAGTATAAGGCAATAGTATCCAAATGCCAGGTATGTTCACTGTGCAAGTCATCGCTTGAATCTGGCTCTGTCTAATGCCATGTCAACGCCCTCGATTCGCAATTGTCTTGGTGTAGTAAGCGAAATAGCTAATTTCTTCCGAAACCATTCAAATGCAAATAAGACTTTTCAAATCGCCATCCAAAAATACGCACCAGAAAGCAGAAAAAAACGACTTTTGCGCCTTTGCGAAACAAGGTTTATTGAAAGGCAGGACAGCATTCTTTCATTTGTAGAGCTCTTCAAATGTATTGCTATTAGTCTTGAAGAAATATCCACCAAGACGTGGGCAATGTCTTCAAAAGCATCAACTGTTAGCAGCAATTCAAAGAAGTGATTTTCTGGTAAGCCTCATGGTATTCGAAAAACTTTTTAGTTTAACGCTACCCTTATCAATTTCCCTTCAAAATGAATCTTTAAATTTCGTGTCTGCAATAAATCACACGAAACAAGTCTTAAGTTCTCTTAAGAACATAAGAGAAACTGCCAGAGACTTTTTCAGAGACGCTTTTCAATCCGTATCACAACTTGCCAGGGATTTATTTGAAGTCAGCATAACAATTCCAAGGCTTTCTTTGAAACAAACAACGCGTTCTAATCCAGAAACATCATGTCCATAAGACTATTTTAGAGTTTCTATACTTATTTCCTGTCTAGATTCTCTTATACAAAATCTTACTGACAGATTTATGGTCAACGAGGACGTTTTACTATAGTTTCAAGCTCTGCTTCCAGGTTTTGCTGCCGCCAATCGAGTAAATGAAATGGAAAATCTAACACTCTACTTCGATAACGCAATATCCTTGTCAGCTGTTAAAGCGGAGTACATACTCTGGTGCGAAAAAATTTCATCGATGGATCCCTCTTCCGATGTTCTGAAACTTCTAGATATATGTGGCAAGACCTACTTCAGGAGCATAAGCTACTTGCTTACAATTTTGGCCACACTATCAGTTACAACAGCTAGCGTTGAAAAAACCTTTTCAACGATGAAAAGGATCAAAACAGTATCCCGAAGCGTTATGGGCCATCCAAGACTAAGCGCACTTGCAATGCTGTCTGTTCACTCAGGTATTGATGTGGATCCAGATGAAGTGATCGACATTATATCTAAAAAAAGACAAGGCGTTTATTGCTGTAAAAATCCAAACTATTTCTTTAATTAAATAAAAAAAAATACAAACAAAAATAAAACATTTACATTATGTAGTTTTTTTTTTAATTTTTGTATATAGAATTACTTCTTCGAAATTGAACAAGCCCCCCCGAACCGAAATCCTGGCTATGGGCCTGCTTGAATTGTAATGCTTTGGTAAGGAACCAACCTATTCTAGGTATTGAAGGTCACTTCTGGGATCTTATGTTAATTTGCATAGAAAATAGAAGTCTACTTTTTCGTAATTCAAGTGTTTGGCTTATTTATGCAAGGAACATTGACTGGAAATCAGAAACAATGAATCGAACAAAATTTAAAACAAGTGCAACAATTTTTAATACTCAACTCAAAAATTACCTTTATTCCAAGTTTTGAGATGAAACTTATATCGAGTGTTTTTCTTCAGGTCTTAAACTTTTTTTTAAAAACACAAAATTTTATGGTATTTAATTTTAAATGTGTCCCACCAAAAAGTTCCAGTTTCGTATTTAAAGGGAAACGGGCCGAAATGAAACTTTTGGCACATAAATCCCCAGTTTTCACATTTGAAGCTTCAATCTTCTTGCGCTTGGCAAGTAAGAAAAACATCATTACTAAAAATGGATCGTTACACACTTCCAAAATACATTGAAATTGTTAAATTTTACTACAAAATTTGTCAATATTTCGCATCACGTGCGGTTCACCAAGCAAAAGCAAATTTTGGTCATCGTAAAGCATTTTCTTGAAAGGTAATAATGCAAATGGTGGTCATTTTTGGAACTGTTCGGAATCAAAGTGTTGACAAACAGCATCAAATGATCTAATTTGAGGCCCATTTTAACCTGGAAGGCTACATCAAAAAGCAGAATTGTAGCATTTGGGTGACGGAAATTATTCAAAGAAAAAGAGGCTGGAATGGGACGCACACTGATAACTTCCCATCCCGTCTGCCGATTTGTCTTGCTTAAAAGGTTTGAAGGTTTTCGTGTTTTATTAAAAAAGTTGTCAGTTGAATTATTTAAAAAAAACAATCAAAATTACCAACAACATTTTGCATATGATGAAATAGTTTGATTTGAAAATCTATTTTTGTTAACGAGATTTTTAGTCGAAAACCAATTTTTACCAATTTTAGTATCATTTCTTAAAACTTATTATTTCTTATATAAACAAATATAAATTGGATGAATGAAATTAATTTGACGTCAATTTCTTCAATTTTTCACGATATATTGAGAACCGAACACCAGTTTTTACCAAGTTTGCGTTCTATTTTTTGTAGATTTTAATTTTGTATGAAAAAACGGACTGTTGGATTTTTATAAAAAAAATTACTGAAATTCGAAAACAATATTTTCTGTGAGATAAAAATAATTCGAAGCCAATATTTTTAAATTTTTAAAAGGTATTTGAGTCGAAAGTAAATTTTTACCAAGTTTTATTATTGTTTTGTTTAGGTTTTTATTTTGTGTTAAAAAACTGTCAATTCGATTTTTTTCAAAATTTTATAAAATGTTGAAAACAATATTTCCTATAAGATAAAATTAATTTTAACCCAATATCTTAAATTTTTGAAAAGATATTTGAGTCGAAAATCAATTTTTACCAACATTTATTAATTTTTTTTAGGTTTTTTATTTTTTGTTATAGAAAACTGTCCATTCGAATTTTCTCAAAATTTTACTGAATGTTGACAACAATCAGTTTTAAAAGCTAAAATTAGTTTAAAGCCAATATCTCTAAGTTTTGGAAAGATATTTGAGTCGAAAATCAATTTTTACCAACTTTTAGTAATGCTTTTTATAGGTTTTTATTTTTTGTAAAAAAAACTGTAAAAATTTTATCAAACGTTGAAAACGAAATTTCTTATAAATTAAAATGAATTGGAAGCCATAATCTCAAATTTTTAAACGATACTTAAGTCGAAAATCAATTTTTACCAACTTTGAGTAGTGTTTTTTATAGGTTTTTATTTTTTATATAAAAAAAACTGTTAATTCGATTTTTCTCAATATTTTACAAGATGTTAAAAGCGTTATTTTTTCGCTGTAGAAAATTATTTTGGAGATAAAATCATTTTTTGTTCGTAAGATTTTATAAGTGAGAAATATTTTTTTTTTCCGTTTCTTTGATTTTTTTAATTGGATTTTTTTCCTAAAAATATATTTGTTTGGTATCACGTTAAAATATACATATAATTTAAAATTCAGTTCAACGCTAGCGTTATTGGTTCGTGTGATATTTTGGGTTAACCAAAATTTTCACCTTTTTTTAAATTGCTGTGGTAAAAAACCACCCACACATTTTTTTTGGGAGTCCTTTCTGAATCTTTCTGATTTATTATCCGTATAACGAAATTTATTAGAAGTCGATATCTCTATTGGTTCTTAAGCTATGGACGATAAAAAAAAACATCGCGAACGTACGGACGTACGAATGTTCGTACGCACGCACGCACAGGCATCTCTCAATAAATCTTTTATTTCGACTCTAGGAACCTTGAAACGTCGAGAAATGTCAAAATTTCCAATTCGAAAATTAGGACCGATTACAATTACTTCCTATGGGAATTTAATAATTGTTGAAATAATATGGTACTGCGACCGTAACAGTGGCTGCCATTTTGGCTTCACCTGTACAACGAAATTAACATCTTAAAATATACGCGTTCTTTCGATATTTTTCTAAATTTAAATTTTATTGAAGAAAAAACTATTAAGTTTAAAAATGAGGTTTATAGATTACTAGCTATTACCCGCGACTTCGTCCGCATTAGATAGTTTTTTTTGGATAGTAGTATGAAAGAACCTGAGCTGTACTTTTTTGTACGTATGTTTGAATTGTGCTCGCTCAGCGTCTAAGTCTTCGTGCCTGTCTTTCATCTTCAGTTTCAGCGGCTCTTTGAGTTGTGTGACGATCAGCATCTAAAGATCTACAGGTTTCACTCTGAACTTCAGTCTGAGAAGCTCTTTGAGCCCTATGGCGCTCAGCATCTAAAAGACGTCGTGATTGACCCTGCTCTTCAGTCTCAGAAGCTCTATGAGCCCTATGGCTCTCAGCATCTAAAGCCAAACGGGTTTGGGTCTGTTCTTCCGACTCTTGTCTCCTAGCTATTTTCGCAGCTCGAGCTCTGCTAGCACTACGCGCTAGACTAGATTTACGTTTTCCAGGCATATTAGCGTAATATCAAGCTAAACGTAAACGAAACGGAGATTCTATTTAAACTAAGTAAGTATTATTATTATAACGACAGTCGTAACTATTTACATTTTAGTTTTACTTAAAGGAACCAAAATAAATAGAAATTAAGTAGGTATTGAATACTGTTTATTATTTTAAAACTAAAAAATAGACACGTATAAATATTAAAACAAATACGCAGGTGAACTAAAGAAACTAACTTAAAACTACCTACCTACTTCTGGTAAATTAAATGATCAAAGACGAACCGAGTAAATCATTTTCATTAAGTATTAAATAAACAATTAAATTTACACGAAAAATAAAATATTTGCAGGATCTCT
Organism: Eupeodes latifasciatus; assembly: GCA_920104205.1. Lineage (NCBI taxonomy): Eukaryota > Metazoa > Arthropoda > Insecta > Diptera > Syrphidae > Eupeodes > Eupeodes latifasciatus. The sequence goes on along the minus strand of OV049924.1, from coordinate 68,605,888 downwards.
CTGTAATTTGCATGCGTCCGACAACTGCGTGTGCCCTCACGTGTGTGCCCGTTTGGGTAGACCCACTCAGTGATGTCCTCCCCCCCGCACTACCGCCGCCGCCACTAGCCTCGTTTACCGCGTGCGACCCCCGGCCATGCCTCAGCCGAAACAGAATTATCAGAAGGAGAAGACAGACCCAGTGAATTATTTGTTGTACCTACATGGCTCGTGTTTGGCGATGAAAGATTGAGCATAGCAAAGTTTATTTGTGGAACTTGGTGGGAGCCACAGTTTGCGTCTAACGCAAAGCCCGCGTTAATATACGTGTATGATAAGTTTAACATGTTCGACAACTTATTTCATAAGGGTTGGGAATGCGTTGTTTTCCCGTAATACCAATTTTATCCAAATATTATTCAAATCATTGTTAATTTAGGAGTGAAAGCGATCACATTCCCCGGAAAGTAACTTTTCCCATGGGAATGCGTTGTTTTCCCGAGGTAAAAAGTAGCGTAAGTCCTTTCTCGGGAATCAAAATATCTACATACCAAATTTCATGCAAATTGGTTTAGTAGTTTAGGCGTGATTGAGTAACAGACAGACAGACAGAGTTACTTTCGCATTTATAATATTAGTATAGTATAGATGAGATAAAAATTAAATTATTATAAATAAAACCAAACAAAATAATTTTAATCTTAAAAATGTTAAATGAATCCTCGATCCCTAAAAAATATAAATATTATCTGCGTATATCTTTGTGTTAAAAAAGCTTTGCTATTTTTATGCCGCGGATATATAGCTTATGTGTGTATGTTACAAAAAATCGTAAATCTTAAAAATTAATTTTAAATGGTTTTCCAAATTGTTTTTCCTGTTTTCATAAACTTCCCACACTAAACAAAAAATAAAGAGCTTAAGACAATCTAGCTTTCAATTATTCGACAGACTGAAAAAAAAAGTTTATGAAACATAAAAAATATACATAATATACTGTTATACAAAATTTATGTAAAAATATCAATCTAACGACATTTATTCATTTAATATTTTATCGTTTTCTCAGAAAATTACTTAGCACAAATCAGTCGTCAGTGCAGTGCTATACAGCGAGTTTACGACTTAATAAATTCCTGCAACTTAATTGATCCCCATCTCATGCTCCAATTCCGAAAAGAACACATACCCGTACCGTACACATATCAGCCTCAGATAGGTATACCTCGTCATATCTCCCTTCATCAGATGTTCTTTCAAATAAACAAACCAAAAGAAGAAAAAAAATCATAAAAATCTAAGCTCAGGACTCCTTTTGTTTGTTCCTTTCTCTGTACAGACTCGTATATGTAACAACAATCAACCTCTGTACCTTATACTTGATCCTTATACTTATGGCCTATGCTAAAAGAAAAATTACCATAAAACTCGAGTTTGCATAAATATATGCAATTTGTATATTTTTGTATAGAACGAGCGACGAAATTCGTTTACAGTCCCTTTGAAATTTTATCATAAATGTTTTGTGACATATTCGAACGTGTGCCTGCACATATAAGGACTTTATCATAATAAATACAACTTCCCCCTCTCTCTCTCTCACTCCTTTTTCTGAGAATAAGGATGTACCTAAATGTGAATGAAGATAGGGTGGAGTGGTGTGGGAAGTGGATGCTTCCTCTCCGATCCGATTGAAATGCAATTTGAAACCATCATTGAGATCTTGAAATGAACAAAAATATCGAAAAGGAAAATAAATTTAAGTCCACCACCATCACCGTCCTGCACCAAGTCCCGGTGTACCCTGCCCCAACGGCCTATTCATATACAGCTCCAAGGCAAAATCCACGTTGTTCATCAGATTCTTATATGACTTCATTCAAGTTAACAACCCAACGAACAACCCATAGAAGGGCTTTATTTGGCACAGAAGTAGGCTTTAAAACGAATGCCATCTCATATTCATATTCAAACGAATATAAATAACTCATTGCAATATATAATATGGATTGCAAAATACGAGAATCCCAACTCGATAAGGGTGGGAGTAGGAGTGGGAGTGCGAGTGCGAGTTCAGGTTTTTCACTGCCAAATGGTACCGAGAAAATCTGGAAAAAAAAAACGACCTAAAGAAATCCTTTTTGGAGAGTTTCTTTTTTCGTTTGCTCCAAACTCCGACGCATAGTAGTGGAGGTAGTGGCAATGAAGTATACCGGCAAAGTACGTGAGGAGTTTTTTTAAATTTCCTTTCAATTTTTTCGGAGCCATTTTTTGTTTGGTTTTGTATTTCTTTTTTTCTTTTACCCCCAAAGTACCGGTGCGGTAGTATAGTGGTATAGCTGTTTGAGGATGAACAGGAACACACTGAGGCTATAGCACACACACTCAACTCAACTTAGTGTGTTTACGATACATTTCGGTAAACGAACCATGGAATGCCAAAGAAAAGGGGTGTTAGTGTAATTCACAGGAAATATTATGATTACATCCGGAATTGCAATCTGTATAGTCCTTACCTTACCCGGGCTCACCAACAAACTCTACCAACGCTCGCCCACCATGCCTCACTACCACAAAAACGTGCCCGTGTGCCCGTACTCCGTGCGTTCCTCGTCATCGTCGTCGTAGTCTTCTTCTTTCACGTCGAGGAAAGCTATTTAAAATTTGTCGAAAGCATTCCCTAGGAAAAAGGGGTTTTTGAATTATAGATATTGAGCATTGAGGTGGCCACATAGAAAAGTAAAGATAGTTGAATTATGTTTGTTGTTTTTGTTCCCGCTTTTCCTTTTTGTGTGTTTCGGTTTCAACATATTATAATGGCACGTTTTTTGTTCGAAATAACTTAGTACATGCAATAAAGTTGGTTTACCTACTTTTAAAGTAGAAAATACATTTTTTTTGTGGATAGATTGAAAATCTGACAGGTATAAATTGAAAATATACAGTAATTTATTTTTTGAAGGTAAGTTAATGACGAAGAAAGACTGTAGACAAATTTCTTATTTTTTCACTCCTCATGTTGCAAGTTGAGTTGTAAAATTTAAAGTAAAGTATCACTTACTTTACTTCTCTGATCCTAATGATAGTACCCGTGTTTTGTTGGCAAATCTATCCATAGTATAGTAGGATTTTACACGAATAACAAAAACAATATCCATAGTATGAATAACACCGATAAAAGTTAGAGTAGAATCTCACTATGGATAGGTTTTTGACATTTATACGGGCCTCGAATGGATCTTATATGATTTCGTTCTCAAATATTGGTACTATTGATATTGCATTTGTGTCTCGATGGCTGTGTTCGTTGAGTAGTTGTGCATTTGGAATCATGTGTGTTTTCCATTGGGGAAAAAAATCAATCTATTACTGTTGATATTATTTAGTTTTGTTAGTGAAAATGGACTAACTGGTCTTATTTTTCCAAGAGAAAACAATAGAGAAGATATTTATGTTTTGCTATGTTTCCACCAAAGGTTTATTTCAGTTTAGATTAAATAAATCTTTTTTGGTGGAAACCACCGCACAAGCAGATTTAAAAATGATTAAGTTTGACAGCACTTTCTAAAATGCAAATGGTGTTTCGATGTTTCTTATGAAGTGCAAGTGAGATAGTTTTATTCGTGTTAAACAATGAAAAACTGAATAGTTCAGGAATATGCTACCTACTCCATGTGCAATTTTTTTTTAATTTGATTAAAACAAAACTATGTATATTTTTTGTACACAAACATGCAAATAAACAGACCATAACGCATTATCTGTAAAACCAACTCCTTCACACAGGTTTTTCTTCACAAATTTCCGATCCCCGACCGGAATCGAGCGAATCAAGCTCATTTCAACTCGATTCAGGTATATAAAGAATTTAGGCGAGCTTCAAGCTCGCTTCAACACCACATGTTAATGTAGTAGTCTACGAACAAACCCCCTTCTTGAAGTTTTTATTTTATGTCAAATTGTTTGGTTAAAACTTTGAAATCGACTTTCACATAACACAGACGTATTTTCTTAATTTTGATAGTCAACTATCAAAAATCAGCTTACACGATTTCACCCCTGATCTGAATTTCGCTATTTTTTTTAGAATTTTTTGATAAATTATTCTGTTGTTTCAACTTTCAAATATAAAAACCGGACTATTGTGGATCGTTTTGTTGGCAATTTCTCACTTTACTATATATGGAATACGAAAAAAACGCACTTAATTACTTGAAATTTGAAAATATTAGGTAGTAAGTATCTGGAAAATGAAGACTCGAACAGATTTTTTAAGTATTCGATCAATATTTTTACCTGAATTACCAAAATAAAGACTGATTTTTCTGAAGGTATAGAACTTTAAGTAAGCAACACCATTTTAAATAGTGGTTTAGTTTATTTGTTTTGAAAATATTTTTTTCAACAAGGACGCTACAAAAAAAAAGCGACAGGGACAGCAAAACGACGCCATATTCCTTGCAACTCTTTTGACATTTCTCTTCAGTAAGGTTTGCCATTTCATGATGAAAAAAATATACATACTAGCCAACAACGAGTCGAAATTATTTAAATTTACTACCGAAATTTGGTTCAGTGGCCTCAACGTTAAGAGCTCTACGTCGAAATTATGGTCGTCATAATCGGTGCGTGGAAATAAATCCACGGGAACTAACCCCACTGAGGGATTTAGTTCCCACTTAGTGAGAACTAAATCCACTTTAGTAAAGTGGATTTAGTTCCCATGCTAACTGGGAATCTATTTCCGAAAAAAATGTGTGATTTAAGTTCTCCTTGAGTTTGAAATTAATTCTACTTCTTTAAAGAAGAAGCAAGTAGAATAAGGCGCAGGGACATAGGCCCAGGGACATAATGCCCAACTTTTTTTTGGGGGGCTTATGTCTTACTTCGGTGGGACATAAAACCGAAATCTTATTTGGGCCCTAGGTCCCACCCAAGTAAGACCGAATCCCCAAATAAAAATTTTGGGGCTAATGTCCTACTTAATAAGAATCACCAAATGACACAACTTGGAGCACTTTAAATCCTGAGATCCCGCGAAGCGGTCCACCCACAGGTGCTTTTGTTCAAAAAAGCTGTTGATATTGGCGCCTGCCTGGCGACTTTACATACCCTAAGCGGAGCAACGGAGTTGCGTGAGCAGGTGTGACCCCGAAAAAGGGAGTTAAAATCCTGAGAACCCGCGAGGGGGCCACCCACAGGTGCTTTTATTCAAAAAAGCTGTTGATATTGGCGCCTGCCTGGCGACTTTACATACCCTAAGCGGAGCAACGGAGTTGCGTGAGCAGGTGTGACCCCGAAAAAGGTAGTTAAAATCCTGAGAACCCGCGAAGCGGGCCACCCACAGGTGCTTTTATTCAAAAAAGCTGTTGATATTGGCGCCTGCCTGGCGACTTTACATACCCTAAGCGGAGCAACGGAGTTGCGTGAGTGGGTGTGACCCCGAAAAAGGGAGTTAAAATCCTGAGATCCCGAAAATAATGTTGAAAATAAACTTTTTTGTTTTTCCTAATTTTTGTATTATCACCGTATCAAAAAATTATTGTTCATTGTATTGAAATACAAAAACTTTATATTCTTTTTTGGCTCTGCAAAAATTTGGGGACAATGTTTTATTAGTTTTTTATCACCTTGCTCATCAATAACTAAGCTCCCCTTGCAATTTTGACCATAATAGCAAATGTAACGTGAAATATTATTTCGAGTATATTTTTTAACATAAATTTGTTTTTCTTCACGGTCATAAATTACCACACTATTTTTACGAAACCCGGTAATAAATTCAATTTTATTTTCCATGCTTTTAATTTTTTATTTTAATTTATTCACACTACGCACTGTTTTCTTAAATTGCTTAAGACTGATGTTCGACTGTACTCTTCAAAATCGAACAAGTTTCAAGAATCTGATAACTAACTGTAATTTGAAGCTGTTGTTGTTAGAAATTAGTTCCCTCTTCATATTTTGAATGTGTTTGTGTACTAAATTCCCATAAGAAAGTGGAGTTCGTTCCCACTTAGCATGGGAACTAAATCCACTTTACTAAAGTGGATTTAGTTCCCACTGAGTGGGAACCAAATCCCTCAGTGGAGTTAGTTCCCGTGGATTTATTTCCCCGCAGCGTCATAATCGTCCTAGCAGATCAACAATTGAGCGTCTAGTGGACAAAAAATTTGAATCCACAGGCACAGTACAAAATGTTCATATTCCAGTGAGACAAAGAAGTGCCCGTAGTGTGGAGAATATTGCTGCTGCTGAGGCTTCAGTTGCAGAAGGCCCAAATGTGTCTCTCAGACGTCGCCGTTCTCAAGCGTTGGGCATCTCAGTGACGTCGCGTCGTTGTGGCGAATTGTGCTTAAAGGACTGAAGCCGCTTGACCACCAGAAGCGTCGTATGTTTGTGAGTTGGGCTAAGCAACAACTTGAAATTGATTCGGAGTTTCATCGAAAAATCATCTTCAGTGATGAGGGTCATTTCTTCGTCAATAAACAAAATATGCGGTATTGGTAATTCAGCAATCCACATGTACTCCATGAGTTATCATTGCATCCCGAAAAAATTACGGTTTGGTGTGGTTTATGGGCCGGCGGCGTCATTGGGCCGTAGGTACTTCTTCCGTGATGATCAAGACCAGCACGTTACTGTGAATGGGGATCGCTACCGTCCAATGATTACCGAATATTTTTGGCCCCAATTAGAAGATATGGACTTGGAGGACATGTGGTTCCAACAGGACGGTTGGCGCAGCCCACAAGCCACACAGCGAATGTCACAATCAATTTGTTGGAAATCAAGTTTGGAGAACGTTATATCTCACGAAATGGTCCGGTCGCTTGGCTGCCGTGGTCGTGCGATTTAAAGCCGTTAAACTATTTCCTGTGGCGCTACGTCAAGTCTATGGTCGCTATGCCAACAAGCCAGCCACGATTGATTAACTTCGTACGCATATCAAACGTGAAATTGCAGCAATTTTGTAGCGCTCTTATTGAAAAACCCGATACTTCCTATGACTTGTCAAAAAAGAAGGTTTATGAGAGAAAGGCTTTGGCGGTATTATACGAAAATCATGAAACCGCGAAAGGGATCGCAGACAAAAACCCAAAAATCTTTTCTGAATGGCTTCGATTCTTGTGACGTGTACGGCATAGTAAGATGACCATAATGTACAGGCATATCCCAAGATTGGTCTCCCAAATAAAACAAAAAGTAATCATGGATGACGGAAATCATGACCAAATCTCTTAATGAAACCCAGAACTCTATATGCTTTTTTAACTATGAAGTTAATATGTTCATTAAATGTTAGTTTAGAATCTAAGACAACACCCAAATCAGAAAATACATATACTCTACTTAAAGGACAAGAATCAAAAATGTAACTAAAACGATTTTAACTTTTTTGTGTCTAAAACTTGTGGTTTTACATTTGTCATTATTTAAAGCAAGACGATTATTCTTGCACCATTCCCCAAATAATATTAAGTCTTCTTGCAAGAGAAGAGAGTCAGATGTGCAGATAATTTTTTTGAAAATTTTAATGTCATCAGCATAATATGTATATTAGGACAGACGAATTTTATATGATCGAAACCAAGTCATTTATAAATGAAACAAATAGAATAGGGCCAAGATGGCTACCCTGGGAGACACCAGAATTCACACCAAATGAACTTGAACACTTATTATGAAATTTAACATTATAACGGAATATGAGGAAATCAAGTTTATGAAAAATAGTCGTTAAAACCTAGCTGTGTAAACATTTTGATAAAAATTAATAAAGTACCTTGAAGTTTAAATCGAACTCAAATTTGCATTTAATTCTTAAAAATAGTATCCTGACAAAAAGAATTTTGATTTTATGTTGATAGTTTATTTCAAAATGTAAAAAGAGGCTGGGATGCGACCCACACTGATAACTTCCCATCCCGTCTGTCGATTTGTCTTGCTTAAAAGTTTGTCTATATGTATCAATTTTTACCAAATTTGCGTACTATTTTTTGTAGATTTTATTTTTTTATGAAAAAACGGACTGTTGGACTTTTATAAAAAAAATTACTGAATATCGAAAAAAAATGTTTTCTGTGAAATAAAATAAGTTTGAAGCCAATATTTGTAATTTTTGAAAAGCTATTTGAGTCGAAAGTAAATTTTTACAAGTTTAAGTATTGTTTTTTTTTAGGTTTTTATTTTTTGTAAAAAAAACTGTCAATTTGATTTTTCTCAAAATTTTATCGAATGTTGAAAACAATATTTCTTAAAATATAAAATTAGTTTAAAGCCAATGTCTCAAATTTTTGAAAAGATATTTACGTCGTAAAACAATTTTTACCAACTTTTATAATTTTTTTTTAGGTTTTTATTTTTTGTAAAAAAACTATGAATTCAATTTTTCTCAAAATTCTTCCTATTTTTGAAAACAATATTTCTTATAAGTTAAAATTAGTAAGAAGCCATTATCTCAAATTTTTGAAAAGATATTTGAGTCAAAAATCATTTTTTAACAATTTTTGTTAAATTTTTTTTTTTCGGTTTTTAATTTTTTGTAAAAAAAACTGTCGATTCGAATTTTTTCAAAATTTTACTGAATGCTGACAACAATATTTTTTGAAAGATTAAAATAGTTTCAAGCCAATATCTCAAAGTTTTGGAAAGATATTTGAGTCGAAAATCAATTTTTACCAAATTTTAAATTTTTTTTTGGGTTTTTATTTTTTGTAAAAAAACTGTCAATTCGATTTTTGTCAACATTTTTCAGAGTGTTGAAAACAATATTTCTTATAAGATAAAATAAGTTTGAAGCCTTAATCTCAAGTTTTTGAAAAGATATTTGAGTCGAAATTCAATTTTTACCAACTTTGAGTAATGTTTTTTTTTAGGTTTTTATTTTTTATAAAAAAAAAACTGTCAATTAGATTTTTCTCAAAATTTTATCAGATGTCAAAAACCTCTTTCTTCTTATCATATTTTAGTTGTAAAATTTTCTAGGTGACAAATTTTTTTTTCAGTTTTTTTGATATATAAAAAAAAAACCGTTAATTGGATTGTTTTCCAAAAATATACTTGTTTTGTATCACGTTGCAATATATAATATAAAATTTAATTCAAGTCTCTAGCATCATTGGTTCATGAGATATTTAGGGTTAACCAAAATTTTCACCTTTTTTTAAACTGCTGTGGTAAAAAAACCACCCATGCAATTTTCTTGAGAACCCTTTCTGCATCTTTCTGCCTTATTATCTGTATAACAAAATTTATTTGAAGTCGATATCTCTTCTGGTTCTTGAGCTATGGACAAGGAAAAACACGTCGCGAACGTACGGACGTACGGAAGTACGGACATACGGACGTACGGACGTACGAACGTACGTACACACGCACGCACAGACATCTTTCTAAAAATCTCTTATTTCGACTCTAGGGACCTTGAAACGTCGAGAAATGTCAAAATTTTCAATTTGACAAATCGGACCCATTACAATAACTTCCTATGGGAAGTAAACAAGTTATCTCACGACTTAAAACATCAGGAAATATCAATATTACCAATTGGACAAATCAAACCAATTATAATATCTCAGAATTTGAAATAAAAAAAAAATATAACAAAAAGTCATTTCTTTTCCAAAAACTCCTTATCCTTTTTAACTTTTCAAAAAAGATATCAATTTTTTGAATTTGTGCTCATAGACAAAACTAACATTTATTTTCCAAACCATGGAATATGAAGACTCAAAACTTATAAAATATAACCGGAAACTAAGTGAGACATGTTAAAAAATTAAACTGTATCTAAATTTAAACTTATGTAAAATAATTTTAATACATTTTTAAAGTAACACATTTTAAAAACATGACTATGGAAAGATTAATTTTTTCACAATTGTTTAAAATTTAAAATTTTGTATTATGTTACTAAGTAATTACAAAAAGGTTTAATGACTTTGTTGCCATAATTTATTCTTCATAGATGTATATATTTTTAGTTAGTTAATTATTGAAAACAAATTAAGCATTTTAAAACACATAAGTGACAATTAACTGTGATTATTATAGATTACATTAGTATATACCTTAATCTATATTTATAACAAGTATAGACTTATTTTCAATACACTTTGCCACTAATTAAAACTATATCAATTTTATTTTTAAATTTTATACAGCTTCAAAACATTTTTTATTTAAACGAAAAAAAAAATAAGTGCTTATAATTTCCTGATGGATGATAAAAATATTTATTCAATTCATAAAAAAAGTCTCCTAAAAAAACGTGCTGTAAAAAAGTATATAATTTCAGTAAATGTTAAAATACTGCATCCCAAAAAGAATCCAGCCAATCCTCCAATATAAACTGCAATTATATAATATATTTTTAAATATGTATTGAGGTGTAAAAAGGGTATATTGTATATAAAAGTTTTTTTTTTGCTTAATTGAAAACCTACCCAACACATCGGCAAATGAAAATAGCACATCCCTTCGTAATTGCATTTTCGGATAATCAATGATGCCCCATTGTAAATTTGCACCAAGGAACCAAACTCTGGATCTCTGGAATTATCACATAAAATAAAAAATAGACAGGATATCAATTCACTTCACTTCACTATTTCCAACCCCATTTTCTTTTTCGTATTTTTTATTTTTAATGTCAAGAAACATAAAAGTCAAGTGTGCATCACTTAAAAATCATCCAAAGTTCCATGTACCTAAAACCCTACATGTATCCTGAAAGAATAAGAAGTATATCTTCGACATTATGTTGGGTTTTATGTGCCAGGACATAAAAGCTACACACCGATTGTTGCAGACAGTTGAACAGAAGGAAACAAAAAAAAAAAGAAGTAAAAGTAGAGCAAACGAAAAACTATAGAAATGCAGAAATCAAACTGCTTCCATTGACAGTTTTTCTTGGGAAAATAATCAACGTAACTGCATCCATATCCACATCCTTCAGACTATAAGAACTGAGATGAGATCCTTAAACTTTTACACTGAAGTTTTCATGAGGGTATCTCTTCTTTTTTTTTTGAGTGTGTGTTTCCATTTTGCTAACAAACATATATCCTGGCTGGATGAAATAATAATATTGCTGATGTTCAAATTCGAGTCACAGTTGATGTATGTAATAATAACTTATCGACACACAATACAAGTATGAGTGCTACGAGTATAATAAGGATGTTGTATACGTAACGTAGCTGAGAGAGCAATAAAAAAGATTGTTTTTATTTTTTTGTTAGAATTTTGAAATTGTTTCGGGATATAATTGAAATATTGGAATACCTATAGATAGATACACTGGGCTCTTTCCATCCTCTGTTGTCGTCCCTACAGAAAGAAGTGTTATTAATAATGTCAATGTGAGATTACTATTTCTCCCATGATAGACATAAAGCGAAATAATGGGATATGTCTCAGGTTTTTATTTGGATTTTCAAAAATGTCTTTCAAAGTTTCCTAACAAAATATTCGGATGACCTAATTTTTGTTAAATATAAAACTGCTTAAGAAAATTGTCAATTTATGAACATTTAGTATTAAATATTTAGTCGAAACAGCAATGCTTAGGCCATTTTAGTAAGTTAATAAATTTAACAAAAAATTTTGTTTATTTTAACCAAATTTATAGGAAGATCTTACTCTCTCATGTAACTTAAATTAAAATCACAATATTTCTACTTTAACTTTTAATACTTATCTAAGTCTGAGCTTCTGACATTTCAAATTAAAAGGTTCGTTCCTCTGATTAAGGTTTGCTCGGATTCTTTTTTCGGGAAATGCTACTTAGACGTGTTCAAATGTACCGTTTTCAATAAAAGAGGATAAGTATTTCGCTAGTTAGCAAATAATTATGATAAAATAGCTATAAAACAATATTTAATGTCAAACAGAAAGTTTTCTGGTCCCAGTCATGGACACAAGACAGGTCTTGACATTTCAAGGCTAGTCTAGATATTTAGGGCTAGTTTGTTCTGTTGGTAAGTTAAAAAATAACCTTTCATTGGTTCATGGGTCCGCCATCTAAAGTTTTTTTTTTTTTTTTCAACCAGTGCTTATTTCGTGAATGGTTACTTTTAGCTCAAGTCTGATTTGACAGATAATTAGTTTTATCCTTCCGCTAAACGAATATGGTTGTGCATACGCTTGAACAACGCTGGGAACAACGCTTAGAGAAGATGCCGATTTTGCCAAAAAAAAAATCATCTTTTCAGATGAAGCTCATTTTGATCTTGGCGGGTATGTAAACAAGCAAAATTGTCGCATTTGGGTCACAGAAAACCGGCACGCATACATTGAAAAGCCGATACACCCAAAACGAGTTACTGTTTGGTGCGGATTTTGGTCCAGAAGCATAATTGGGCCATTTTTCTTCGAAAATGAGCAAGGAGTGGCCGTTACAGTCAATGGCGTTCGTTATCGGGCCATGTTGAACGCATTTTTGTTTAATTGAAGAGGAGGATATTGGCAACATTTGGTTTCAACAGGACGGCGCGGCGGCGGCGCTACGTGCCACACAGCCAAAGCTACACTCGATGTGTTGCGCCCATTTTCAAAAAAAAAAGTTATTTGGCGGACCCTATAGTTGGACAGTCCTTATTAATAGAGTAAAGTGATTAGTTTAATCCGTTTTAAGCTTCTCAAACTATGGATTAATAACAGACATTGATTTACAATTTGAGGATATTACAACTGGGAATAATCATGGATTGAAGAAGACTCACTGTGAAAAAAATTAGCCCCTAGAGGGGGAAACTCTTCGAACCCGATATTTAGATTTTAAGGATAGTATTGAGATTCAGAAGTGTGGTTAGAAATTCCAAGATAAGTTCAATTTCTTTTGCGGTCTTTAGGTCTTGAAAAACCTTGAGAATTGCTAGATATCTTAAACAACCTTTACAGTATTTAAGAGTATATTAGAGCATTACACTGAAAAAACAAACGTGCATTAATATAAAAAACGGCGTTTATTAACTGCTTATTTATTGTCACAACAAACTTTTTCTTGTCAGAGTGAACGGTTTATTAAAAAAATTTCAGCGTTTGATAATCGTTTGTTAATACTATTAACGGCCGTTTATTAAATTAAGAATAAAGCACTTTACCACCGTTTATTAAAATTAATAACTCTATTAATTGCCGCAAACATTTTAGTTATTAAAAATGATTAATCGTTTATTGCGACAATAAACAAGATGTTTGAAAAGGGATTGTTAAAGATTATATCCCAACCTTCATCCAATATCACAACCAATTCTCAAATTTACAATAAGTTTATTATTTTGTATAACCTTATTCACTGACACATACAAATTTGGCAATTGAAAAATAATAAACCGTTTATTGTTGCAATGAACAACATTATTAAGAGACGAATTGGAAAATTTACAATCAGTTTATTATTTTGTATACCCTTATTCACTGACACAATACATTTTGGTAATTGGAAAATAGTGAACCATTTATTGTGGCTATGAACAACATTATTAAGAGGCAAATTGTTAAATATTATATCCCAACCTCCATCCTACATACATATAAAAAAAATGTATGCGGAAGATTGGGCAAAAATAAAATTGATTCCTTGACAAAAAAAAATTTAAATCATAAAGATAACACTGCACTCAAATTCAGCGGAACTAAACTTCATAACACGGAAAAGCATTATTTGTATGAAATTGTATGAGGTATATCGCTAAACTTCATATCATTTCATACGAATTCTTGTGAATCGCAGTAACGCTGCAGTCAAAATAAGTAAAATGATCAGTGATGAGTTTTATTTATATTTATAACTCGTTCTATAAGAGTAAAAGTCCTAGAGCTTAATATACCTATCTTTTATAATTGTTTTTAATTCTATAAAGGTAATAATTTTGGCTAAGTACTTTTATAAATAAATAAATACTGTTATGACGCATTACAAATCTGCAACGAAAACACGAACAAATTACATGCATTCTGTCACTGCACCGAGCATTATGTTCACACTCAGCTCAACTTGGCCAGAACTCGGTGACATTAATTTGCAAAGGTTATTTTGTCATTCGCAAGGATATAATTCACACTATGTTGTTACCAAAAGGTTGCCTAGTAGAACCAAACAAAACCAACAAAAAAGTAGTAAAAGCAGAAAAAGAGAAGTAGAAGCAAAAGAAATAGAAGGAAGGAAGTTGAAAAGAGTGAACCAGACCGCAGAAACCAGTTCGACTTCGATCGCCGCTAAGCAAGGATCAGTGGTAAGTAAGTTGGATATTAACAGAGGCTTCCCCCACCAGAGGTTTAAGCGGAAATAATAAACATTTGTTTATATTTATGAACGCATTTATTAAAATTAATAAATTCTGTTCATTGGGATTATAAACAGGTTTATTAATATTATAAACGGAAATAATAAACGGTTTTTTATATTAATGAACGCATTTATTAAAATTAATAAACTCTATTCATTAAGGCTATAAACGGGTTTATTAATACTATAAACGGAAATAATGAACGGTTGTTTATGTTTATTAATGGATTTATTAAAATCAATAAACTCAGTTTATTGTGGTTATAAATGAAAATTTTAAATTGTTTGTAAAATTTTCACCCGGAAATGGAGAATAATAAACGATAGTTCACTGACACAATTAATATGTTTATTAGACAAACTCAATCATTTTATTCATTGTCTCAACGAACTTTTTTATTATATTTACTTACCTTTTTGGTTCAGTGTAAGCTTGTTGGTAATCCATTTTTTTTAAAAGAATCTTGTCAATTATAGGAGCTTCTCTGATACATTTACTTTTATCAGTTGTTAAAGAAGGTTTCCAGATTTTTAAAATTAGAGAGCTTGACATTCCAAGGAAGGTCTTGAGATTATGAGAAAGGATCATGAAATTTAGAGTCTGAGTTTATAAAAGGAGATTTAGCGACTTTAAGCGAAGTGGATGAAAGCTTTGACGGTCCTCGTATCTTGAAAAAACTATATGTCCCTGAACTATTGTACTGGTCTCGAAGGATCTTCGTAGTCATTAACAGTCTTGAAATTCTTCAAACATCTCCTCGTTCCTGAAATGTCTTCACGTCATTGAGAAGAACTTGCAATCTTCAAGAATCTTTAAGATATTTTGAGAAATTGGAGGAGTATTTGCAGTCTTCGAGATTTTCTAAAACATTGAAGAATCAAGACCGGCTTTGAGATTTTTAAACATCTAGCACCTTAGTATTTAGTCCACCTTAAAAATCTAAGCTAACCTCTTAGTCTATATAGAGCTGTATTGAAAAATCTCTTTCCTACAGACTAGCCTTCAAGACTCCATATCAGTCTTGTTCGTCGTTTAGAACTTTAACCGAGGAGACAAAGCGACAATGTATCGAGTTCGATTTTTGTCCGCTTATATTAATAACATGGCTTAAAATACTTGATGTGTGTATCACAAGAAAAAAGTAAAAAAAAAAAACATTTCGAAAAACTTACATTTGATTGTACGAAAAAGTTTGAATCATCACAATTCGCCAAACACTTGCAGTCGATATTTAAAAAGTCAGATTTTAGAGAGATTATCTCCTCTGTGATTTTAGGTAGGTATATTTGATGATTGTGTGTTCCGGAGAGCAAGTGATATATCATAGCGCCACGCCATCCATGCCACGCCGCCGAGCCACCATCACCGTCGTCGTAGTTGTCGTCGTCATCATCATCATCGTTTCATAGCAGTAGTTGTCAACAAGGTGGCATTATGAAGAAATATGATATTCCGTTCGGCATAGCCATTGCCGGAAGCAGAGCACCATCCCGATCCCAGATGATGACGATGTTGATGGTGATGATGATGATGATGATGAAAATGAAAAGTATCCCCAAGTGAGACGAGAGCATCGCAGAGAGAAAATGATAAAAAGATAAGTTTTTTGTTTGTGTTTGGATCAAAGGCACCGCTAAAGGTATATAAGACCGTATACAACAGAACAGATATAGATGGATAGATATTACACACTCGAGATGATGAAATTAGGAGGCGAAAGCTGCGAACAGGTGCGCGAAATACTCATACACCTATATTTGATATGTGACATGCTATATGCAATGTTTGAGCAGCTCCGTGCACAAGAAGCGAAAAACGCTCCCTCTACGGGTATAGACACAGAGCTGATGGGTATAGCATAGTTGCCCAGGTGTATAAGTACTAAGTGAGGTGAACAAGCTGAAATCCGTGCGATTATTATGAAACTGATATTTATGGCTGCAATTGGAGTAAAAGTCATGGCAGCAGCAGTGCCAGCGGATGGTTCCATCAGGAGGTATGGCCCATAGTGCAGAACGAAAAATGGCATCATCCAGGAAGGAAGGAAGGATACCGGATGGATGATGCTACATACGAATATATGCTGTGCTAGTGCTGGGAATATTGCTACACTTCTAGGAAAGACTTTTCACATATTGCTATTTAAGAGGTGTTTAAAAAAAAAAAAAAAACTGGCTCGGAAAGGGAGGTTACCTATAGGATCTCTGACGTGGCATCATCGCTCTTGACACGGGTAACAGAGCAGCAAAATACATGAAAATTGCGCTGCATATGTACCTTACCTGATATTCCTATATTTAGTTTTTTGGATAGATGCCATGTGCAGCAGGTGTGCGATTCCTAAAAGTACCTATAGTAGCACTTTCCTATAGGTATTTTCTGTCTTGTCCGATATCAGCATCGTTTTTCTATTGAAAAAGATATCTCCGCACACACATGAAATAATATTTCTCATTTCGCACCATATGCGGGCGAAAAGGATCACCTCTTGGTTGCCTCTCCGTCTAAAGTCTGCTGCTGTCTACAAATATAGCTTATAAGTAACCTAACGCTCTAGATGTACATATCTAGAGAGTAAGATACAGTGAAAAGTGGATCTAAAGGAATTGCAAGTGCAATACCATAGAATATGGTCGTCATAGTGTTTTGGAGATATAGGTTTAGGTACATATACGAATATACGGAAGAACCCGTGCCGTGTTGATAAATGGTTCCATACAATTTTATGTCGTTATTGTGCTCTGAAGTGGAATGCCAATTGAAGGTGAAATGCAAACGACAAGTTAGAAAGAATTGCTTACAGTCTATTGGACAAGTAGGATTGTCAAATTATAAATTTTATGTTCCAGAATATATACATAGAAACGAAGGAAGAGGAAGTTTAAAAATGTTTTACATGGAGTATACAAATTTCTTTCAAGGAGCCTTAACCTAGATATTCTTTTTTCTGAATAATCCGATTTTACTAAAAAGAGTACATGCACTATGATATTTTTTAGAAGAATTCATTGAAGCCAATTAGATTTACCTTGGTAGTGTCATTGAATTAGAAAGTTGGGAACCAACCTATCCGAATAGTGTTTGAAATCTGTTTCCAGATTTGGGATCGAACACATTTTAAAAAAGAGGCGAACCACAGTGATAACTTCCCATCCCGTCTGTCAATTTGTCTTGCTTAAAAGTTTGTACCTATGTTTTCGTGTTTTGTGAAAAAAGTTGTCAGTTGAATTATTCTTAAAAATTTCAAAATTACCAACAATATTTTGCATATGATGAAATAGTTTGATTTCAAAATCTATTTTTGTTAACGAGATTTTAAGTTAGAAGTTTTTATTTCTTATATAAACAAATACAAATTGGATGAATGAAATTAATTTGAAGTCAATGTCCTCTATTATTCATGATATATCGAAAAACGAATATCAATTTTCACCAATTTTGCGTAAAATTTTTTGTAGTCTATTTTTTTATGAAAAAAACTGACTGTTGGATTTTTAAAAAAAATTACCTAATGTCAAAACAACATTTTCTGTTAAAATAAGTTTAAATAAGTTTGAAGTTTTCATTTTTGAAAAGATATTTAAGTCGAAAGGTAATTTTTACCAACTTTTATTAATTTTTGTTTAGGTTTTTATATTTTGTAAAAAATTTCAATTTTATTTCTCTCAAAATTTTACTGAATGTTGACAACAATATTTTCAAAAAGATAAAATTAGTTGGAAGCCATAATCTCAAATTTTTAAAAAGATATTTAAGTCGAAAATCAATTTTTAACAACTTTTGTTTTTTTTTTAGGTTTTTTATTTTTGTAAGAAAACTGTCGATTCGATTTTTCTCAAAATTTTGTCGAATGTTGAAAACAATATTTCCTATATATATAGAGATAAAATTATATATAGATAAAATTAGATTGAAGCCAATATTTTAAATTTTTGAAAAGATATTTGAGTCGAAAATCAATTATTACCAAATTTTATTAATTTTGATTAGGTTTTTTATAAAATAAACTGTAAATTCGATTTTTCTCAAAATTGTACCAGATGTTAAAAACGTTATATTTCGTTGTACAAAATTATTTTCGAGATAAAATCACTTTTTGTTCGTAAAATTTTGTAGGTGAGAAATATTTTTTGTTCAGTTTTTTGATTTATAAAAAAAACCGTTAATTGGATTTTTTTCCAAAAATATACCAGTTTGGTATCACGTTACAATATAATGGGTGATTTTTTTGAGGTTAGGATTTTCATGCATTAGTATTTGACAGATCACGCGGGATTTCAGACATGGTGTCAAAGAGAAAGATGCTCAGTATGCTTTGACATTTCATCATGAATAGACTTACTAACGAGCAACGCTTGCAAATCATTGAATTTTATTACCAAAATCAGTGTTCGGTTCGAAATGTGTTTCGCGCTTTACGTCCGACAAATTTTGTTCAGCGATGAGGCTCATTTCTGGTTGAATGGCTACGTAAATAAGCAAAATTGCCGCATTTGGAGTGAAGAGCAACCAGAAGACGTTCAAGAACTGCCCATGCATCCCGAAAAATGCACTGTTTGGTGTGGTTTGTACGCTGGTGGAATCATTGGACCGTATTTTTTCAAAGATGCTGTTGGACGCAACGTTACAGTGAATGGCGATCGCTATCGTTCAATGCTAACAAACTTTTTGTTGCCAAAAATGGAAGAACTGAACTTGGTTGACATGTGGTTTCAACAAGATGGCGCTACATGCCACACAGCTCGCGATTCTATGGCCATTTTGAGGGAAAACTTCGGAGAACAATTCATCTCAAGGAATGGACCGGTAAGTTGGCCACCAAGATCATGCGATTTGACGCCTTTAGACTATTTTTTGTGGGGCTACGTCAAGTCTAAAGTCTACACAAATAAGCCAGCAACTATTCCAGCTTTGGAAGACAACATTTCCGAAGAAATTCGGGCTATTCCGGCCGAAATGCTCGAAAAAGTTACCCAAAATTGGACTTTCCGAATGGACTACCTAAGACGCAGCCGCGGTCAACATTTAAATGAAATTATCTTCAAAAAGTAAATGTCATGGACCAATCTATCAAATCAAATAAAGAATCGATGAGATTTTGCAAATTTTATGCGTTTTTTTTTTTTAAAAAAGTTCTTAAGCTCTTAAAAAATCACCCGATATAATATAAAATTTAATTCAAGGCTCTAGCGTTATTGGTTCGTAAGATATTTATGGTTAATCAAAATTTTCACCTTATTTTAAATTGTTATGGTAGAAAAACCACTCACGCAAATTTTTTAAGACTCCTTTCTGTATCTTTCTGCATTATTATCTGCTTAACAAAATTTATTTCAAGTCGATATCTTTACTGGTTCTTGAGCTCTGGAAGACGAAAAAAACATCGCGAACGTACGTACACATGCACGCACAGACATTTCTCTAAAAATCTTTTATTTCGACTCTAGGGGCCTTGAAACGTCGAGAAATGTCAAAATTTTCAATTCGACAAATCGGACCGATTACAATAACTTCCTATGGGAAATTAAAAACTCACAAAATTTTAGTAAAAATTCACAAAATTTTAGTAAAAATTATAATCTTTCAACCTGAATTCAGATGAAAATAGCAATGTGGAAAGAAAATAACATCCGGAAAATGCATCTAAATATTCAAAATATTGGGTAAAGTGGTCGATCTCGACATTCTGGATATGGAACTTTACCCGTGTGACCCGGACAATATCATATTTGAACAGTCTCTTAGAAATAATCGGATATTTCAGATATCCAGTTTAAGATTCAGATCTGTTTCGGACAACTCTTTATTCGAAGTAGTTCTTTTATCAAAATATGGCATTTTGTTGGTCCTGGTTTAAATGTGATCTATTTATTATACAAATATATACAAAATCCATAAATCAACCAGACTGTGATAGTTAACGATAAAATTTTTGTCTGTTACGAACGAATGATATAAAAATTATCTCATCATAAATTTTGCTTCGAATTTTTTCTTCCCATAATGCCAGATAAATTGTTTTCTCTAGTTTTGCTGTTCTGTTAATAAGAAAAAGTAAAACAGTATCCTGGCTCCTTCGCGACTGAGATAAAAAATTAGATTTATATCTTAGATGATTAAATTCCTCTTTTATATATGTGTGTGTAATTTCACATCATCCATGTACTTGTGCGTGTTATAAGCTGTTGAAATTGAAATTCGTGGAAACAGTAATAATAAAATAAAAACACATTAAATAGACACAAAGCACATTCAGTTAAGGAATAAAAATTGAAAAACACAATACTTACTTTTTATTAGAGCCAAACATGAAAGCCCCATGAAATCACAAACAGGAAAAATCCTTCCGCTCTTGACTATATGTGCAGTACATATATTTGTACATTGGCCATTTAAAGATTTGTTTTATATTATTTGTTTTTCGTTCATATTTTTTTTTTTTTTTTGTCCGGCAATAAAATCACCAACAGAATTGTTGAAGATCCCATGAAAAGACCATTGCATGGCTCAGCATGTAATGTTAGATGTACACATACATAAGTGTGCAGAAACATTTCCAAAGACCAAAACGAAAAAGTACAATCATGAAACGAGAACAAGAAAATAGAAAAAAAGAAAGAAAGTAGAAAAATGGCATTATTACTTAGCTTGTGAAAATTGGATTATCCAAAGTCCTTAGTACTACATATCACCTCTTCTGCACCCCCCCCCCCCCCCAACTCAACTGACGCCAACAACTACCAAACTCATCTGACCGAAGAAAAAAGAAAAACGCGCATAATGATGGCTAACAAAAACTAACAACATCGTCGTCGTAGTCATCGTCGTTAGCAAGAAAATTGCATGCAATTGTTCGCTGAACAACACTCAAGGAAATCGGGTGTTATGGAGACAGCATACATATGTACAATAAGGACTTAGGATCATAGTAATAGTTGAAAGAAATCAAAGATTATATGGATACTAGATATAGAAAATTTGCAAGTAAATGTCATTTATTCTGATTAAAGTATATTTTTTCTTCAAAAAGAGAATGATATCAAAGTTGATTTCTTAGAATGCATTTCAATGTTAATTTCTGTTTGTGTTTTCTATTCTGTTTAAATCAATTTAGGTAAAATAAGAAATGTCAAGTAAATAGATTATAAATAAAAAGAACACATTACAGATTCAAATCAGTAAACAATTTTAAGTTATGGCTCTTGGACCAGAGTACTGTGAAGGAATACACTACATAAAGTTCGAACGTCAACTCTTTTGTTTTAAATTTTTAATTATTAGTTTGTAAAATTATTTCAGGATAGTTAAGAAAGAAAACAATCGATAATGATCATATACAGTGTGGGGCGTGGTTACTTCCTTATTTTAAAAAATCATAACATAAAAAGTATTGGCAATATTGATTTAATTATTTTTTCTGTGTACAGAAGTACACTTAAGGTTTTATTTTATTTGGTTTTAAAAACGACATCTCGAAAGTGGCCACCGTTCTCATCAATGCACTTAGATAGTCGGAATTTTAAATTGTTTTCCACTTTTTCCAGCATATCTGTGCTTATGTCGGCGATAGCAGCACGAATATTATTTTTAAGATGACGAAGGGTCTTTGGACGATCAGTGTATACCAACGATTTAAGGTAGCCCCACATGAAAAAATCACATTGGGCTCAATCTGGTGATCGTGCTGGCCACTAAAGATCGCCTATAAGAGAGATGAGCCATTCGGGGAAGTGTGCATTCCTGTTGAAACTACACTTCCCCTACATTCATTTTTTTCAAGTTTGGGCAGAAAAAAAATCCACAATCATGCTGACATAACGTTTAGAATTGACCGTAACTGCTCTTTCGTTCTCTTCAATGAACCATGGGCTAATAATGCCGATTCTGGATATTGCACACCAAATAGTCATATACGTTCTGTATGCAGAGGCTGCTCATGAAGTTCTCTCGGGTTAGTGGGGCTCCAATATCGCATGTTTTGTTTGTTCAAACATCCTGAAATATGGAAATGTGCCTAGTCACTAAAGAAAACAAAGGCGTCCTGAGGCAGGTTTTCGAGGAAGGCTTCACATGCATTTTTTCGCGCAACATAGTCGTGTGGATTAATTTGTTGCACCACTGCCAATTTGTATGGTTGAAAATTAAGTTCCTCATGAAGAATTCGTTTCACTGTGCTACTAGAAATCCCTAAAGCAGCCGAATGTTTGTGTGCAGATCGCCGCCCTTACCCTTTCGATGTTGTCTGGCGTCCTGACGGTTCTGGAAGGTCCATTATGTTTCTCTACACACTACCGGTATCCCTGAACGTGTGCACCCACAAGCAAATCGATTTCCGATCAGGCACACGACCTGCAGGTGCGATATTGAAATGGTTTCTGAAAGCACGCTGAATTGCGATGATCAAACGGCTGAAAGAAAAGTAGGCCTCCACGGCGAACGCGCGCTCTTGCTTTGTCCTCTGCATTGTTGACACTGAACTAGTCATAACGAAAACCCTAGATAACATGCTTTCGAACAAGCCATAAACCATCGCTCTACTATTAATAGCCGCTCAGTTGCGAGAGTTTCAGAAAAGGAAGTAACCACGCCCCACCCTGTATGTACATATTATTAACATTTAAAGTGAAACTAGAAATCAGTAATTTGAATGAATTCGCTTATCGTCTAACAGAAAAAGCGAAAAAGATGAAGAATTTTAAAAATAAATGTATCATTTATTCGAATGTTTAAGAGAGCATTGCCGTTTAAGAGATCCAGTTTTTTTTTTTTTTAATTCACTTACTATCATTACAATACATTTTAAGAACATTTTTTTTTAGGTAGAAACTACTTTCTTACAAACGAGCGATTAATGTTTTTAAAAACTATTCCAATTTTTTGTCAGAAAATTTGAGGTCAGCCATTTTCGAAAAGCTTTTTTCATGTTAGTTCGAATATTTTTGTTGAGTACTTAATTCTAAAAACAATTGCGAAACTTTGAGATATTCCGGTAATACTGGAAATATATATCTGGAACTTGGAGACAAATCCAATTCCAACCCCACTTTTGAATAAAGTATAGATAAAAATATAATAGGTTTTTGTAACTAAATGAACTACACACCAATATTTTCGATAATTTATCCTTAAATCTATGAAATGTACAATAAAAGTACAGTAGAATAGAATATAGATTTTATTCATAATTAATAAAATTAATATAACATTTTAATATAAAACCAAATCAGTAGACATGGCTATCTGCCGTCTGCCGAATTGACTATTTATATACTTTTACAATATTATTTATTTTTTAAATTTGACTTTAAATTTTATAATTAGCGATTTTTAATTTATTTTAATTAACAATTGTCACATAATAATAAGAATAAAAAAGGTGTTTCATCAAAAAAGTACTTGTAAGATTCTATTTCGATATCTTAAAACCATTGTATAGAACTGATACAGTTTAGAAACATTCATTTGATTTAATTCGAATATGACTTCCTCAATGGTTAGAAAATCTTTTCCAAAGATACATCTTCTCGTTTCTCTTAGAGTAGGACACTTTCCCAAGAAATGCACAACGTCTTCCCTCTCCATCCTGTTGCATATAAAGGGTGTCCCAAAATTAACGCAAGATTTGAATTTGCCGCCATTTGTGCAGTGAAGTGTTGGCAACCCTGAAAAAAAAGCAATTTGACAGCTAACAGGCCATTTGTCCGATGTGTTATTCCATACATAACCCTATCCTATGTACTTTACGAGTCAATACAAATATAACTATCAAAAGACTAAAAACGGCGTTTTCTATTTAATTCAAATCTTGCGTTAATTTTGGGACACCCTATATTACAGATGACTGGAAGATCTGCTCTGTGAGGTATATAGTTCAGGTTTAGAATTTCAGCTCGTAGCCTGACCATCATAGATATTTCCCTGACACTAAGCTCATCACGGAAGTAGTTTGACTGCTGCAAATTGTGGTTAAGCTGGCAGTAGACCGTACGATGTAAGGAGTTTGAAGCTTCATCCATGTACTTGGTTCTAGCTGCTTCATCTACCTTGGAAATAATTTGGTATATGTCCTTTTTTAATTTGGAAAGGTCCTCGACATTACAAACCAAATTAATTCCACAATTTTCTGCCAATTCAAGCCATTCGCGATACCATCCACTCCTTGAATTGATGGCCTTAAGAGCTGATATTTTGGGTAAACGATACTCTGTCAACTTTAAGCTTCTAATTATGTAATCCACTTGCAGTTTTAATGTTTTCACAAAAAGTGGAGAAATTCCCGTTTCTAGCATTATGACATAGTTCGGTGTGTTAGCTGGCAAATAGAATGCTCGTTTAATGTAAAAGCGCAATAGCTTTTCAACCATCTCATAATATTTACTTCCCCAAGTTTGTGCAGCGTAAAGCATATAATGGATTCTGCTACCGTTTCAAAAATTTTGTATTTGCTACTATGAGCCACAGATTCGTTCGTGAAACATCATAAAAGTACAGTATTTTTTATGCAGAATTCTATTAGCCTATTAGTGTGGTTAAAAGTTTTTTTTTAATCTATAGTTTTTAGACACTTGAAAAAAGTGTATTTGACCCCGTTAACCCATACAAATTTTATTGAATTACTTTTTAGGCCGCATAAGCGCTCTCTGCTAAATTAAATCTTTGCCAGGTAAGTTTTTATATCTAATACAAACAATTTAGAGCTCAGTAAAATACCATAACAAAAATCTAAAACTTGTCAAGTATTAAACTTGGAAAACTTAGGTGGGAAAATAACATTCGTAGTATTTACCAAAAATATGTTATAACAATTCTTTTTGGAAGGTGTACTGTGGCGTATGTGTAACATTTTTGTTTTTCAGAAGAAATATGTTTATAGAAACAAAAAATAAAAGGTTTTTCAATTGGTACGGGTAGATTTTGGTGTCCCGCCGCAGCCATTTTGTTTTTGTGACTTTTGTCAAATCTTTTGTTTATTATTCAGTTGTTTGTGCCAAATCATCATGGTAAGTTACACGATTGAACAGCACGTTCAAATGATAAAACTTTATTATCAAAATGAGTGTTCTTTAACGAAAACGTTGCGCGCATTGAACCCTTTTTACGGTAGACGTGGTGGCCCTTCAAAGTCGACTCTTCAGTATTCGGTGGCCAAATTTGAGATGACCAGTTCGGTAAACAATCAGCCAACACCCGTACGCTCAAGGAACGCAAGATCGGCCGAGAACATCCCCGCGCTCCGTGAAAGTGTACAGCAGAACCCGAGGCAGTATATTCCTTACCGTGCACAAGAACTCGGCCTTTCGCAGACTTCAAGTTGGGGATTTTTGCGTCGGGACTAGGGCCTACATCCGTACAAGATCCAACTGACCCAGGAGCTCAAAATTCATGACCATAGATACAGCCATTTGTGCGCTGACTGGGCTTCGAAACGTTTGGAAGAGGACCCCCATTTTGGCCGAAAAATCATCTTTAATGACTAGGCGCATTTTTGGATGAATGGCTGTGGAACGACTCCCGACACCAACCCACTCGAAGTTCACCAGATGATAATGCATCTTCAAAAAGTTACCGTTTGGTGTGAGATTTGGGCCGGCGCGTGGTGGCGTAATTGGTCGGTACTTTTTTGAAAACGACGTTAGTGAGGCGGTCAACGTCAACAGCGAGCGCTACATAACAATGATAACTAATTTCTTATGACCCAAATTAAATTGAATTTGACCCCGCTAGACTTTTTCCTGTGGGGTTTTTTGAAGTCGCAGGTCTATGCAAATAAACCACAATCAACCGATGCCCTAAAGGTGAACATAACATAGGCCATTGCTCAAATTCAGCCAGATCTGTGCGAAAGAGTCATTGAAAATTGGACCACTTGGATCCGTGCCACCGTAAGAAGCCGAGACGGGCATTTGAATTATGTCATATTCCACACTTAGTGGCATTCATGCGCCTTTTAAATAAAAAAATAATTTTGTTAATACCTCACACACTTACTTACTTACTTAAGGTGGCGCTACAGTCCTGTGTGAACTAGGGCCTCACCCAACAAACTTCTCCATCTAGCTCGGTCCCTAGCTAGATGTCTCCAGTTTCGCGCTCCGAGTTGGGTGAGGTCACCTTCCACTTGTGCGCGCCACCTGATTCGCGGTCTTCCTCTACTGCGCTGTCCTGTGGGTGTGGATTCGAAGACTTTCCGGGCCGGAGCATTGGTTTCCATGCGCTCTACGTGACCTAGCCATCTTAGTCGTTGGACTTTTACCCTTCTTGCTAAGTCTACGTCGCTGTACAGCCCGTACAGCTCGTCGTTCCATCTTCTCCTCCACTCCCCTTCGATGCATACGGGACCGTAGATCACACGAAGAATCTTTCTCTCGAAACGACCCAAGGTGCTTTCATCCGCTTTTGTCAAAGTCCATGCTTCTGCACCGTATAGCAGGACGGGGATGATAAGGGTCTTATATAGCGACACTTTGGTCCTTCGAGAGAGAATTTTTCCACTCAATTGCTTTCTTAACCCAAAGAAACAGCGGTTAGCAAGAGTTATTCTTCGTTTGATCTCAGCGCTGGTGTTGTTTTCTGCGTTTACAGCGGAGCCTAGGTAGACGAAGTCCTTGACTACCTCAAAGTTACGTCTGTCGATGGTGACGTTTTGACCAAGACGTCGGTGTTGTAGGTCCTTTCTTGATGACAGCATGTACTTTGTTTTGCCCTCATTAACCGTTAAACCCATTTTTGCCGCCTCTGCCTCAATACTCACAAAAGCCCCATTGACATCACGCTGAGTTCTTCCGATTATGTCAATGTCATCAGCATATGCTAGTAATTGGACAGACTTTTGAAAGATAGTGCCTCTGGTGTTGACGTGTGAGCTTTGCACTATTCTTTCAAGTACGATGTTAAAAAAATCACATGACAGCGCATCACCTTGTCTAAAACCTTTTTTGACATCGAAAGGTTCAGTTAAGTTGTTTCCAACCTTTATGGAGCAGCGTGAATTCTCCATGGTCATCCTGCACAAACGGACGAGTTTGGCAGGGATGCCAAAACTAGACATGGCTCTATACAGTTCGTCCCTGTAGATACTTTCATATGCGGCCTTGAAATCGATGAAAAGATGGTGGGTGTCGATTTGGTGTTCTTGGGTTTTTTCCAGGATCTGCCGTAATGTGAATATTTGATCGACTGTGGACTTTCCTGGTCTAAAACCACACTGATAAGGACCTATCAGGTTGTTGACGATGGGCTTTAGACGTTCACATATTACGGCAGAGAGGATTTTATAAGCGATGTTAAGTAGACTGATTCCTCTATAATTGGTGCAGTTTAGAGGGTCTCCTTTTTTCAGGATCGGGCAAACAATACTGAGGTTCCATTCATCATACCATACCTCACACACAGCTTGTTTTATTCCATTTCAACCCTACAGTTAATGTTTTTGTATCGTTTAATTTCTTGTATAAATTAAATTGTAGCCAAAATATGTCATCACTGGTTTAATTTTGGATTAAAAGCATCCTTTCTGCCGTACTATGTGAACGTCTGAAGCCGTTCGTCAACAACCTGATAGGTCCTTATCAGTGTGGCTTCAGACCAGGAAAGTCCACTATCGACCAAATATTCACACTACGGCAGATCTTGGAAAAAACCCAGGAGCTTCAAATCGATACCCACCATCTCTTTATCGATTTTAAAGCCGCGTATGACAGCATCCATAGGGAAGAGCTCTACAGAGCAATGTCTAGTTTTGGCACCCCTGTCAAACTTATCCGTTTGTGCAGAATGACGATGGAGAATGCACGCTGCTCCATCAAGGTCGGAAAAGATCTCACCGATGCATTTGATGTCAAAAAAGGTTTTAGACAAGGCGATGCACTGTCATGCGACTTCTTCAACATCGTTCTGGAAAGAATTGTGCAAAACTTAACCGTCAACACTAGAGGCACAATCTTCCAAAGATCCAATCTACTACATCCAATTACTCGGATACGCAGATGATATTGACATAATTGGAAGATCAAAGCGTGATGTCAGTGGAGCGTTTTTGAGCATTGCGACGGAAGCGAAGAAGATGGGTTTAGTGGTCAATGAGGGCAAGACCAAGTATATGCTGTCATCAAAAAAGGACATTGAAACACGACGTCTTGGACAAAACGGCACCATGGACAGCTATAACTTCGAGGTAGTTAAGGACTTTGTCTACCTAGGCACCGCTATAAACACAGGCAACGACACCAGCGCTGAAATCAAACGAAGAATAACTCTTGCAAATCGCTGCTTCTTTGGACTTAGAAGGCAATTGAGAAGTAAAGTCCTCTCTCGAGCATCTAAAATCACCATCTATAAGACACTCATCATCCCGGTTCTCATTTATGGCGCTGAGGCCTGGACCCTGTCAAAGAAAGATGCGAACGTCTTAGGATGCTTCGAGAGAAAAATTCTTCGGGTGATTTTTGGTCCCGTACGTATAGATGGAGAATGGAGGAGAAGATATAACGACGAACTGTACGGGCTGTACAGCGACACTGACCTAGTTAGCAGAATAAAAGTCCAACGGCTTAGATGGCTGGGTCATGTAGAGCGAATGGACATCAACGCTCCAGCCCGGAAGGTCTTCGAATCCAATCCCGAGGGACGGCGCAGTAGAGGAAGACCGCGACTCAGGTGGCGCACTCAGGTGGGTGAGGACCTCAACCAACTTGGCGTGCGAAACTGGAGACAGCCAGCTAGGGACCGAGCTGGCTGGAGACGCATGTTGGTTGAGGCCCAGGTCCGCCCCGGACTGTAGCGCCACCTTTAGTAAGTAAGTAAGTAAAAGCATTTTTACCTAAGACCTTTTAATACACACAAACATGATATCATTACTTTATTTCACTGCTTTTATTTACTTTATTTTCTATTTTTAATCCTTCTTAATCAGCAACAAAAACAAATAATACAAAAGCCTACATTTTACAGTGAAGTCCATATACATTTGTATACATACATATTTAGTTTAATTATTTATTTATTTACTGAAAAAACAAAAACTCTCTTATTCTCATCATTACTCCCACATGGTAAGCACTTAGTCATAATTGTATAAAAGTGTGTATTTCCTCATTATGTATACATAGGAGGTAATCTTTTCTGTTTTCATATGAATCCTTTATAAATATAAAGTGTTACATACAAAATGAATAATAATTTAATATCAACTCCTCTTTTTTTGTATAAAAACGAAATTCAATTATACAGGATGATCTCAGTTAATGACACTAGAAACTTGAAAAAAGGAAGTTTTTTGAACACTCTTATTAATTACAGTTTTGAAATAAAGTAATAATTTAATCTGATTATTAACAAAAAAAAACAATGAGAAACATGTGCTGTAACTTTTAAGCAAAACTTTACAGTCAAATCAAAAGAAGAAAAAATTCCTTAAAGGTTATAATGGCATGAGTTTTCATAATACTTCTTTAAGGTTTCTACAAGCCTTTAAATCTTTGAAATACATACATACATTCAGAATTATATAAATCAGTTAAAAGGAAGAAGCAGAAGTTTGACGAATCTTAGCGATTATAACATCCCTTGTCGTCAGTCGGTGATATTAGATTAACAAAAATGGAGCATTCAAAATTTTAAGATCTTCAGATACAATTAAAGTCTTCTCTAGATTAAGAGGTTTTTCAAAAATGATTGCCTTACATCAACCACCCTGTAAAATGGCAACAAAAAAAATTAATTAATATTTTTAAGCATTTTAATCTTTCGAGTATAAAAGCAGAATTTTATGTAATATGTAATTCCGCATATTTTTCTTTTTGTATTCAAGCAGCAATTGAGTCGGTACTCAGTATCAACAGAAGTTGTTGTTGGTTCTGGTTTAAAGAGCGAAAGATCCATAAGTGTACGTAGCAATTATTGTATGAGCTTGAGTATGATGCAGCCATCCCATCAACCATCCATTTTCCAGGCTATCAATTACAGAGTAGTATACTACCATCAGCCAGCCGTCCGACCATGGCCAGGCCAACCAGCAAAGGGGTCATTGTTATATCATGGTTGACTTGTACAAGGTTATTATGCCTATATTATACTTATACATATAAATGGAGAGGCTTGAGAGTATCTTTATAATATAGTTCACATTGTATACTATACATGCTCGTAGTATATGAAGTTGCTCGCAAAAGAGTATAGTGCGGTGTTAATGTTCAAAAAGGACTCTTGATGGTTTATAATTGGTAAAATCCGCTTTTTGGTTAAAATATAATAGAGTAAGAGTAATTTTACTTCATTTGAATAATTTTTATTGTAATTTTTCATATTAATTGCGAGCTGTGTACCATGCTTCCAAGCTGCAATGCCCCAACGCCCCATCAACAACGCAACACAAGGTTCTGTGCGCCACCTTTTGATGCACTTGAGGGTCAATTTACTGTTCAACATAATTCAATGGGAAGTAATTGAAAAAGTTCACCAACAAACGCAAACGCCATCGCCATTGCCACTGAAACGCTGAAAAATTACTTTGGAATATTAATTTTAGTTCGATGCATGCGGTGTGGTGTGTATGAGGTCTGCTCGTATTCCTAGGATCGATATGCTGAGCAAAAATTGTATGTGCACACATACCGTTATTTTGTATATAATATTCAAGAGGATGAATGCACACGTCATTCAGGACTCTCATGAAACAATATCTATATTATGTATAATGTATGTTATGTGGAGAGTTAAGTGTTTTTGTTATTTTTGTTGTTGTTGTTTCTTTATGATGTTAATATTGTTTTTTTATATTGATGATGAAAGTTTGTTGGTAGCACACATGAGTCCGCTTTGAGGTTGTTAGATTGCAATTTAAAATTATATGTGGCCCACCGAACAGAAATGTAATAAATCAAAATTAAGAGGTCGAAGTTTATTGGTCTACATATAGGATTTTGACTAACAATTTATTTTATATTATACACAAAATGTTATTTTAACCTACACACACATGTTTAAAAAGGTTTAAAAATATAGAATTTATGCAAAGTTTAAATGAATTACCTTCAATATACATAGAATAATATTTTGTTTTTGATTTGTTTTAATTAAATTTGAAAGTTAATTGAATAAAAAAAACACTCATTGTATTTTAATGAAAAATTAACTTTTTTTTCAATTATGTGTAGAATTGATTTATAATATCGGCTGATAAAGTTAAAACAAATATATTTTGATTAAATTGTTATAAATTAACTAAACGACAAAGTCAGTATTCAAAATTATAATTGATTGTGTTATTTAAATGGAATAAAAAAAACTAATTTTCTGATAATTATTACCATTTATCCGGATATTTAATAACAGTAACATAATGGAATAAAATAGAGGGAAAGTGTGAAGTACACAATCATTTATTATGTGTGTGTCATGGTAATTTAGTTGAAAGTGCTGAGAATATACCGAACAATTGTAAATAGAAATGCCTGCTATAAGAGAAGTTTATCGAAGTTAAAGAATATACAGAATTAACAGCTGTTATATAAAGCAAGCATCGGACATTAGGGTGGAGCGTCAATGTATGGAGAAATAAAAAAGTTGCTGTATTAAATTCGAATACCTCCATTTTGTTGCGAGTTGGTAACTTTAATAATTCTACATAAAAAAAAATAATTCGGATAAAGCCTTTAGCCCTCTACCTGAGCTCAAAGTTTCGACTCATATTGAAAAATAGTGCTTTTTTCGTTTGATTTATATTCATCCACAAGTGTGAAATAACTTCATACTTATTCTTTTATGAAATAAAACACACACAAATTATGATATTATTACTTTATATTGACAAAAAACACAAAAGAACTTAGTAATTAAAACTTAAAAATTCATAAATAATTCAAAAACTAGACTTAATATACCTTCATTTTTACTGTTTAATGTTAAAATTTCTTTTTGTGTGGAAAAACGGCAAAATACTTTGCGAATATATTCTTGATCTTATAAGCCCGTCTCTTGCTTTTTCACCAGCTACTGTATTTGAAGCTTCGGTCACCATCTTTACGCAGTGCTCAACTGCTTGAGTGTGACAAGGGTAGTTTGGAAATGACATGTCGATGGAGTTTTTTTTTGTAGAATGTCTTCTAAATCCTGATCACTCATTTTCTCCAATAATGGGGGTGTTGTAACTTGTGATTCGGTCCAGATAATTAAGTCAATATAATCTTTGGCATTGAAGTTTAATTTCGGTAGTTTAAAGACTCTAACTGAAGACCTATGTTTTTTTTCTAGCTTGGATAATTCTTCTTAACCCCAGTTCTCTGATGTTAGGTCTTTCATCACAAAGCATTGCCATTAATATGGATCATATTTGGATCATATTTATTCAATTACGTTAAATACTAACGCTAGGTTTACAAACAAAACTTATATCTAAAAAAAAAAATTATATATATAAATATATTCTATACATTAAAATATACTTTAAACATTACTAATAATAATATGACACATAAAGCTAGGAATTATTTAAATAGTGAGAGAAAAAATGTATTTTGAAGCTATCTGATTTGATATTTTGATTAATAGAATTTAAAAGAAAATTATTTTCATTATATATGCTTATTAACTGGTTAATTGGACTGTTAGAACCATAGTTTGATCGGCTAAGATTTGCTCGAATTGGCACTCGATTTCTGAAGTAATTTCGGCTTACATTAAAGTGGAATCGACACAAAACTGATGGAGATGAAATGGATCCATTCAGAATTCCAACAATAAAGCAGAGTTGCAAATACTTACGGTGACTAGTAAGCGATGGAAGACCTATAAGTTGTTGCCTAACGGAATAGGAAGGCAAAGCTAATTCATGTGTCTGTGGGAGAAATCGTAAAATAAATCTTAGGAATCTTCTTTGAACACCTTCAAGTCTATGGATATGATTCGAGTAATAAGGGGCCCAAACTATACAACCGTATTCAAGGACTGATCTGACAAACGATACATACAGAGTTTTAAGGACATAAGGATCTCGGAATTCCCTGCCAAATCTTTTTATAAAGCCTAGTGTCTTATTAGCTTTTTTCACAATGTGGTTGAAATGGTCAGTAAAAGACAGTTTTGTGTCCAAAATGATACCTAAGTCTGAGAAGTGAGTCAATTTTTCGAGGTTTGAAGAATTTAACCTATAGTTATAGTCAAAAATACTGTGTTTACGTGTAAAACTCATCGTTTTACACTTATCAATGTTTAACAATAAACGATTTGTATTGCACCATTCCCATAGACGAAGTAGGTCATCTTGTAATAGTTCGCAGTCCGTTAAGGAATTAATTTTTCGAAATATTTTCACGTCATCAGCGTATATTAGCGTCATAGAATTTCTTAAGATAGATGGGAGATCATTTATAAACAGAACAAATAACAATGGACCAAGGTGGCTACCCTGAGGTACACCAGAATTGACAATAAACGGATTGGAATAGTCGTTTTTGAACACAACACAATAATATCTGTTTGTTAGGTAAGAAGATATCCATGCTATTAGTTTATCATTTAGTCCAATTTTTTCTAATTTCCCTAAAAGTACTTTATGGCTAAGTTTGTCAAATGCTTTGCTAAAGTCTGTAAATACACAGTCAACTTGTTGTTTAATTTCGAAAGTGTCAATACAATATGTTGTAAATTCGAGTAGATTTGTAACGGTCGATTTTTTTTTCACAAAACCATGTTGATTGTCACAAAAAACAGAAGAACAGTTAAAGGAAAGAATATCACAAACAATGGCTTCAAACAATTTTGGTATAACAGACAGCTTAGCTATAGGACGATAGTTGCATATAAGATGCTTGGGACCCTTCTTATACGTTGGTTTTAGAAATGCATATTTCCATAAGAGTGGAAAATGGGAACAATTAAATGATTGGTTAAACAGAATACACAATGGGTGCGAAAGATATTTAACGCACTTTTTTAGCATAAATGAAGGCAGTCCGTCAGGCCCTGGACTAAGACTTTCGTCAAGTTTTAGAATTTTGTCTTGTATAGTAGATTCCGAGATTGTTAGATTTATCTGAGCCAAGTGAGGAAACTGAGAAGTATTTGTTAAATCTATTGAGCTGTGATTTGTAGAAAAAGAATCTTCATACGCACTTTTAAAAAAATTTGCAAACATATTCGAAAGTTCTAGAGGATCATGGCTTGTTTTGTCTCTATATGTCATGTTTGGAGGGTACCCGCCAAATTTTCGCTTACAGTCAACATATTTCCAAAAATTTCGTGAATTCGTCTTAAGTTCCCGTTCAGTATTTGCAACAAACTCGTTATAACGAGAGACAATTTGAATAGTTAACAAAATCATTTCTGATTTCTTGGTAGATACCATAATCAACATCAGTATGTGATTCGTTATATTTTATCCACGCCTTATTCCTTTTATTTTTTAAGCATTTAAGATGCCGATCAAACCATGGCGGATTATTATCTTTGGCTTTAATTTTACGAAGAGGTACGCTCTCTAGAAAGCAATTAAATAATATTTCATAGAATTTCAATACCATATCATCTAAGTTCAAATTTATAAATATTGAATCCCAGTCCAAATGATTTAAGTCGGTAAAAAGTTGATTGAAATCACATTTTTTGAAGTCAAATTCAATTTGCTTATCACAAGAGGTATCAAGATTACAAATATTTAAATTTAAGGATATTGTCAACGCAGGATGATGTCGGTCTTCTTTTAAAAGTTTTATGTCGCTTTGAATAACAGCAGTGTCAGCATTTACGATGTCAGAAATATAAATAAGGTCCAGTATTTTGTTATTGTGGTTTTTGATTGAGTTCAGCTGAATGAGTCCTAGAGAGGCCATTGTGTCGACTGTGCAAAATTCGATATCAGTAGATGGGTTGGTCGGAAAATATTCTTCGTTATTGTCATTCTTGGACCAATCAAGATTAGGTAAATTGAAGTCACCTAATACGCAGATTTCATCTTCAGCATTTATATTTTCAAATAAATTTTCCAAATTGTCATAGATTTGTTTGTATATATTGTAGTTGGAACTTGGTGGTATGTAGACAGCAACTATATATAGGCTACCGAAATCCATTTTTATTTTTATGCTCATCATTTCGAGGTCAAATTGTTGGAAATCATTTACCAACGAACTTATAAAAGAGTTTTTAGCAGCTATTAATAATCCTCCTCCAACTCTTGTAGATTCGTCAATTGAATATCGATCACGCCGAAAAACTTGAAAGTTCTTGTCAAAGAGTTCTGTGTCAGCAATTGAGTTACATAGCCAGGTTTCAGTTAACACAATTACGTCGTGAGGTAAGTTGTTTACATTTATATAGAACTGATTAGTTTTAGTTCGTAGTCCGTTTACATTCTGATAATAAATCATCAGTTTTTGCTGTTGTTGAAGCGGTAGGCATACTTTGTCAGTGGTTGTAGAAAATGGCGTGATTGTTTTTTGGAATTTCTGTTCTCAAACTCATGCATAATAATTCCGGTGGGCCAAAAAGAAATAGAACTAAGTAGATGAAAGACAGAATCCGGACATCTAACCTTAAATGACGAGTATTTAGAATAATTTCTGTGGAACATTTTTTCCACAAGTACATGATCCAATGTACCAATTTTGGCTTTGATAAAGTTCTTGATATCTAAAGCATTTGTTGCAGGATCAAGCTTAGAAATAAAAATAATTTTTTGACCTTCAACTACTTTAAGACCTGATACAATAGGTGATACATTATAGTGTTGAGTGTGTGTGGTTCGAGATGATGGAAATATGGAACTAGAAGATGATGACTCAGAAGAAGATGTTGTAGTTTCTGTTGGTAAAATCGATGACGACAATGATAATGATGTTGATGTTGTTGATGATGATGATAATGACGATGATGACGATGAGGAAGCAGTAGGAGGAATGACTTGGAGTGTTACAGAGTCAGTTTCAATTTGTGGTGAATTTAGTGTTTCAGTATTCACTGGAGTTTCTGAAGGGGATTTATTTGCATCAGCAGAGTCCATTAGGCTTAGTACATTTTGTACCTCTGTCTCTGAGTTTATCTTTTTTGAAGGATGAGCCAATGTCATATCCAACTCATTACTCTTACGTTTGCCTGCATTCGACGTAACGCTCCTTGTTTGTTTACGCTGTACAAGCGAATAATTTGAAAAATCGTCTACTTTATCAATAAGTTGATTCAACTGCTTTTGTAGGTTCTGTATCATCGTTGTGTTGGATAAAAGGTCACGGGTAATATTTTTATCAGCGAATGGATCGCAATCGTCGCAAAAATAATAAAATCCTTTATTTTTGTTAAAAACTTTGATTGAACTAAAGTTGGCATTTATGCAATGGACATGAAAAGTTCTGTGACAATTGCCATAGCACATTATCGAGTCAATCATATAATCGCATAATTGAAGGCATTTTCCGCAGTCAGACATTTTGTTTAATTTATTTGAAAATTTTATTTATTTTCAATTTTAGTTTGAAAAATTTCGATTCTTAGTGTACTCAGAAATTGTAGTTTACCTTTTAATGTGTACACAAACCAATAATATAATATAGTGTCGTCGGTAAGGTAGTCGTTGAATGATATTTGTTTTTGTTGTCAAAAATATTAATGAGATGTTGTTGTTGTTGTACTTATCAAAACAACGCTGTCACTGTCACAATCATCTGGAAACTTATCCAATTAATGCAATCGGCAGCCGGCACATCAAAATCAATAGCCCAGGTGGAAAATATTGGATTCAACATGAAACGACATCAAAATTGTACGGCTTCGGATATAATGCAGTCTCACAAGCTTCAAGGCAGAACATATACAAAAATGTCACTCACCAGGAAAGGGGTTTAGTCGATACTTTTGACGATGCCAAAATAAAATTACTGAAAGCAGCAACTGTGTTGAATGCACTATGTAGGCAAGAAGATCACTTTGTCTTTGATTGTTATCGGCTCAGTTTATAAGTTATTTGTTTGAACACTTCATTAATTAATCAATAAATGAGTCAATTACAATGTCAAGTTTAGAAAAAACACAATTTATAATTAATTTGTATGGCAAAAACAATTAAAAATAATAACCAAAATAAGAGCGAAATAAAAAACGACTACAGCACTTCACAGCGTTGCCACACTGTTCTCCGGATGTGCAAAATAAGAATTGCGTTGAATAACGGGGTCAATTATTTCTCTTACGCTCGAATTGAAGCATCTTGACAAATTTACTAATTCGAAAATGTGACTTGGACCATTTTGGAAAGAACTGTCTTTTTTCACACTGAACCAAACTGGGCCATACACCTTTACAATGTATTCTGCAAGTATTTTTAAGTTTTCACTCGGATTAGATGTGGCAACATACAGCCTTAGAATTCTATTGGCAGTTGTCAACCACCTAGAGTGTGCCATTTTTCCTGGGTTTCTGTTGGAGAGATTTCTAGGACAGGATCCTTTACTTATAGCGTCACACATTTGAAACAAATATTTTTGGTCCGTACTTAAAGTATCTTGGATTTCTTTTGACAAGGCAGTTGGTTCCCTGGGATTGGTAAAAACTCAATAACAGGAAGGTCACAACAATTTTCCAGCACCTTTCCAATGTGTCCTGAATAGATTTGAGGTCCTAATGTTGCTCCATCCAATTTAATAAATAAATGACGCAGAGGCAATTCATTAGCATGTAGTTGGCATATGAACCATTGCAGTGGTCTCCCCAGCTTCAACTCCATTAGCCGGATAACCCCACTTTTCCAACCAGTATTTGTAGCAGTACCTACCAACGCAACCAACAACAGACAGTTTACTTAAATCCAGTTCTCTGTCCGCAAAAAAGGAGTTAATAGAATCCGCTATAGTTTTGCCTTTTCCAGAGAATATGGTAAGATGTCCTAGGTTGTTTGAACCCGGCTCCGTTATTAGTGAAATATGTTCCATTACTTTAGTCACTCTGTAAAATCGTTGGCCTCGTTTTTCACAAACCAATGTCCTGTCTTTTCTTCCATCGAAATAAATGCTTTCAATGTTCGAAAGACAGTCTTTAGTTTGGAGAACTTCTCTTTGTCGTTTTCTGGCCCTACGAACTTTACTTCTATCTATGACGTTTACGACATTTGCTGTGGTTACCAAGCCAACATCCTGTAAGACTGCACTCGCAACTGCTGCTGCAGTATTGATCACAAACTCTTGCCAAATTTGGAAGACATAACCGATTTCTTACACTAATTTCTTGGCATTTTGAAGAAGTACTCTTGGCTGTGGGTCATCATCATAATCAAAAGGTGGGCAATCTGGAGGTTTTGATTGAGATATTGATCTAATTTTTGTGCTAATTGATGATGTCGTCAAAGTTTCTTGTGTTAGTACCTTCTCACTTGATTTTTTTTTCTCAAACTTTTTTCCTTTAGTTTTTTTGGTTTCCAAAAGGTCCAACCCGCCTATAGCCATTTTTCTGTCATTTCTTTGATCAAAAAGAAAAGATCTTTCTAGTAGGGGAACTTTCTTATCTCTTGGACAAACACAGTTATTTAAATTTAAGCACTCGCACGAACAAATATTAAATAATTTAGTAAGAGATTTATTCTTCCAGTTTTGTAAATTGTTTTTATAGTTTTCATTTTGTTTCAATTTTGGGTATCTCAAAAAATGCAAATATTTATCATAGATACTTTTCATTTGTTGTTTTACGCGTTGTATTGTCACTGAAGGCAAAGATGCAGTCTTCCATACGTCAATAATGTCAAGTCCTAGGGTTTCAAATATTTGTGTGATAGATGGCTGCTTTCCATTATTTTTATTTTTTTTCTTCATTTCTCACACAAATTATGTGTTTTATAACTTCAGCAATTGTCGGTAACACTCTTTTATTTATAAGGCACGTTGCTCCAAAGATAGGACAGTCGGAATCTTGTCAAGTTACTCGCTTCAACATTTTGAATTGTAGGTATTTGATAGAGAAACGAAATCGTGTTGCTTCTTACCTTATGAACGACTGAGCTTAAATAATTATTGCACTCTTAAATAAAGACAGATGCAACTATAGAGTAGCCCGCGAAATCCATTTTTCATCGACCACCAGCTGCACTTGCGACCGATCAAACAAATCAGAACCACAGCACAATATTTAGTAAAATCTAACGGTATCCTCGGGCGCCGCCAGAAAATCATTTCCAATCCGACCACCAGCTGCACTTGCGACCGATCAACCAAATCGGAACCGCACTACGAAATTCGGTACATTCGATTGGCGCGAGAAAACATTTCTCATCGAATAAGTACCTACCTGCTGCATTAAAGACCGACACCAAGAAACAAATAAATTGCAATAACAAAACCATTCTTCCGGTCCAGTCGCTCAAAAACAGAAACGATTTCGTAATGCAGAAATATTCAAATTTTATTCTATGACTTGGTAGGTATTCAAAAAAAATGGCTTCAGGTAGTATTCTTAGGATGCTTTTTAACAAATATCTTGAGAACGGCTCATCGCAATTTCAAGTTTTTAGTGTTATTTCCATAGAAAATTAAATTGTCTTTGACAGAACAAAAAAAGTCAGCAAAGAAGTCTTTTTTTTTCAAAAATACTTTTTTGTATGATTTATACTTTTAGAGTTACAGAGCCGACAAAAAAACAAGGTGACCATTTCACCTATTTTTCAAAATTTTGAGCTGTGGTAGAGGGCTAAGAAAAGTGAAAAATATTTGTTTTCTTATTTTTTACGTATAGTTAACGTAAATATGCAATCTTTTAAAGCTGTTCGAATTTGAAAATCGAAAACAAATTTGACGCTCCACCCTATCGGACATTGGCCATATACTAAACTATGATAAATGTAATTTTGATAATGTTTCTAATTTGAATTGGTTTTCTATTTTTGATAATATTGATATTGAGGAAACTTTCACAATATTAACGAATTTAATAAATGATGAAATTGATTTGAATACCCCAAAAATTCAAAAGAAATCTCAATCCAAACCTTACTGGTTTAATAAAAAAGCTAATTAATCTAAATAATCGGAAAAACAAAGCTTTTAAACTCTACCGTGATTCCAGGGATAATAATGCTTTATATATGAACTAGCTGACCCGGCGAACTTCGTACCGCCTAACAGTCAATGAATGTCGTGTTACTTTTTAGCTGAACTAATTTATGTTTTGATGAACGTAAGACAATGATACAAAATAATATATTTATATAAATAGAAACAAAAATGTATTTTATTATGATGAATGATGATGAAAACATACATATAGAATGAGAATAAAAATAAAAAAAAAATTAAAAATAATAATTAAGTACTTCAAACTCATGTCAGAAAAAAAATGATTGAAAACTATGTTGTGCAGATTGGGAAAAAAAAAATAAAACTCGGATTAATTCATTAATAGGATTTTCATATAGGTAATACAATAAGAATAAGAACTTCCTCATCTTTAAATTTTCCTTTAAGTATCGACGCGTGAATCACATTGCTCATCAGTTTTCTTATCACCAAACGCGTTCCATTACACAGTTTTGGTTGGTTTAAATTTCTAAGCATGATGACTACCGAGCCAACTTTAAGTTTTAAATTGTGCGGTGGACATCCAGGCACATCCAAGGAGTTTAAAAATTCAGTTGGATAATTACTGGCTTCTTCTTCGTTTGTTACACAGTCGATAGATTTGAATGAATACAGAGTACCTACGATTTGATTTTGAATTAAAAAATTGAGGTCATCTACATCTTTATTTTTAGCGGCCAAAATTGCTCGCTCACTTAACCATTTCGTATTTTTGTGGTTAGCAATGATATCCGGGAATACTTTGTTGATAAGCTCGTCTTTTGATGATACGAAATTGCAAACATTTGGAGGAAATGAAATCAAACCAATCGATTTGTCAACAGGAACACGGCCATTACCGATAGTCAGCAATTGCTTCGAGAAATCATCAGCAGATAGATCGTTCAACAATGCAACTCTCATATTTACAGACAGTCGAAGTTTCTTTACATATCGCCACAGATTTGATGTTTTGAGTCAAGCGTTTATTTCGTCGGCAGCAGTAGATCTTGGAATGACTGGTAGTGTTTGTCGGAAATCGCCAGATAATAAAATCATTGCACCACAAAAACATCTCGAGTCATTGCGCAGATCTTTTAATGTTCGGTCTAGTGCTGCCAATAAGCGTTTGTGCGCCATTGTGCATTCATCCCATATGATGATTTTTGATGCTACTAAAACTTTGGCCATTGCGGAGTGTTTCGAAATGTTACATGTCGGTTGTTCAGTAGTTTAAAGGTTGAATGGCAATTTTAACGCTGAGTGAGCCGTACGGCATCCGTCTAACAATGTGGCCGCTATTCCAGAAGAAGCAATTGCTACCGCAATTTCAGATCTCGCACGTACAGTGGCCAAAAT
Organism: Eupeodes latifasciatus; assembly: GCA_920104205.1. NCBI lineage: Eukaryota > Metazoa > Arthropoda > Insecta > Diptera > Syrphidae > Eupeodes > Eupeodes latifasciatus. The sequence goes on along the minus strand of OV049924.1, from coordinate 68,564,229 downwards.
CAATGACATGAGGAATGTCTTCCCAGTTCCACCGGGGGTATCCAACAAAAATAAGCCGCCATTTCCATCATCAATTGCATTAATCAGTGTATTATAGACTTCCCTCTGCTTAGGATTCAACAGAGGTACATTCGTTTGAACTGATTGGATTAGTTCATGTGGATCATATTCACGTTCACGTTCCAATTCTCTATTAAATGCGTCATTCATTCCGCGATCTGGCGCTGGCATTCCTAACCTAACTAACAAACTGCCGCACATGAGGTAACACATATCTTCGATCAAGAGCAAAGTCTGGTTATGGATCTCCTCATTCACCTCAAGATCGGAATTTCTTGAGCTGACGCGAATTCGATGTAAAATATCTTCTGACATGTTATCTTTGTATTTGTTCCACAGGTCACGTGGGTTCGATGGGAAGCATGTTGAAATGATGATAGCAAATAATGTGCGTATCTGACTTGGAGATGCAGAAATAATTGATTCAGCGATTGTCGTATCCCAATGACTATCGTTTTCAAGCAAATTGACATGCTGCTCGAAATGTGGGGCACACGATACCATTAACAATTCGTAGTGATTCAAAGGATGTTGGCCCTCGAACATATACCAGCAACAACCGCAAATAGAAACATTCATCATTCTTCGGATGAACTGTGTAAATACAACCAAGAGCATCAGTAGAACGCATATCTGGATGACCAGGAACTGCATCGCCTTGCTTCCGACGTTGAAATTTCTTCGATGTAGCGTTCCAAGTGTAATAACGTGGCATTTCTGAATAAAGCATAGTTCGTGCGAACAGATCGCTTTGACAAATCGCAAATAAACTGGTCAGTGTTGTCGCTGGAGGTGTTTCGGCACATTGAGTAGCATTCGACGCTTCGAAATATACTCTCTGACCGTTCTCTAGATGCACCCCCAAATGTAAAACAGTGGGACGACGTTCGTGAATAGGGAATGAAAATATACGCCAAATTGCTTCATTGCAGTTCACATATCCACCAACTTGATAGCGCGTGATTTCATCGTTGGTATTGGATGTTTGGACACCAAAAACCGCCATGTCGCTCCCTTTCGTGACATATTTGCAAATGTATTTAATTGACTTGACGCTACTTCTTTTCAAAACATTCAAAGCACATTGTAATGTTGAGTATTGCAATTCGGTCAAACAATCCAACTGTTGTCAACTACGAAATCGTTTCATTTCACTTTAGTTGTGATAGTTCTACCATTATCATCGGGCGATCGCCGCCGATACAATGGATAACCATCGCTGCCTGTAATGGTCTCTGCCGTCAATTTTCGTGGATACCGTTTGGAACACTTGCCGTCGACCATGCACGGTGATTGTCGGTTGATAGTACCACACGGTCCATGAATCATATTCGTGACTACAACATCATGTAGGTCTGGATAGGTTTCAGGAGCAGGAATCTCCGCACATATGATGTCATCTATTTGATCTGGCCGAATTCTTTCGACTAACCAAATAAGAATGTGAGCATGCGGTAGGCCTCGTTTTTGCCATTCGATTGAATACATCCAGCATCCAGTATTCCCAAAGACGTATTGCTTAACAATGTAATTCATTAGTGACCGAATTTTTTGCCTGAAAACACGTGCGGTGATGTCGTGTCGATCACTTGATGTTTGTCCGGGAAGCAGCAATTGAATAATTTCTATCCATTTCGGATTACATGTAAATGTAATGAATAGATCAGGCTGACCATTATGACGAACATATGTCATTGCATCTTGCGCATTTTTCGAAAATTAATGTCTAAAACAAACAAATATAACAATACCTGAACTTTGTAGACATTTTACAAAAAAAAAATTTCTGAACGCACACATGATGTCTTCAGAAAAAAATAAAGTTGTGGCTTAAAGGTCTCAGCAACCAGGCCATAAGCTCCAAAAAAAAATAGTTGTTACACTATTTGACAGGATTGGCAACAAATGTTTGGCATGTAATAAACAAATCAGCATCTATTGAAATGATTAAGTATTCATTACACATATCGAGTTTTCATTGTTTTTAAGATGTATTCTGCTATTCTGGACGGAAACAAATCCAACAAATCAAAAACCATGGCAATCGGTCCAGCCGTTCTCGAGTTATAAGTGTTGTAACAAACACAACTTTCTTTTATATATATAGATATTCCAAATGTTTTGAGTAATAGTCTTTGTTTAATGTACGCAGACGACCTTAAGCTGTTCTTACGTGTTAAATCTGTAGCGGATTGTATAAAATTTCAAAACGATCTTAATAATTTAGTTGCTTGGTGTACCAATAACGATCTACATTTGAACGTTTCTAAATGTCATAGTATGATGTTTTACCGTGGTATGTCTCCAATATTGTTTTCCTACGAAATAAATAGATTTTCTCTGTCCAAGGTTTCAGAAAAAAAAGATTTGGGTGTGATCTTTGATTTAAAACTCACGTTTTGCAACCATATCGACTACATCATTGAGTATTCTATGAATTCACAACCCAATCTAAGCATCGACCGATTAGAGTGAAGACAAACATAAACACTCCACCTACTTAAGGTGCCCCTGAAATCAATTAACACTTCTAAGTCTCTATAAATATGAATATGTAGCAAAAATTTAAGTTAAACAACAACGAATTTGCATTTAAAAAAATATAAACCGTTCAATGAAACACTTTAAGAGATAGACGTGCTTTTGTCTCGCGCAATTTTAAAATTAGTTTCTTTACACTATAAATTTCCGCAGTGGTTTAAGTTTTGATTGTTTACTTTATTAAGGTCCATATGATTGAATTTGAATGGCTCATTAGCTGATTTTTGACTTAAAATTGAAATAATCGAGTTTAAAATTTTTAATTTTGTGCGATTTATAACTTGACATTCACAATACATACATAAATATAATATATAAATAAATCCACATATATAATGTCCGGAACGAAATCAACAACTAAAGTGGAGCAGCAACAAGTTGCCGGAATAAAAATGCAAGGAACTCCAAATGCTTCCCATCTAGCAACCCCTAAATCAGCACTGACAGCTGTTCCTAAGCTTCGACGTCAGACACAACTATCATCCCACGACAATAATGTAATTCAAGAGATACAGAAACAATTCCGCAAACAAAAAACAACACTCACTGCACTTTCTACTCAAATGTCCAACATCGAAACATCAATCAGTGATATCAAAACTGAATTAACAAATTTTGGCTCGCGGCTCTTTAAAATTGAACAGGAACACACTGAATTAATGCAAGAAAATAAAGCTTTGCGATCTAAGATTCATGAGTTTGAAGAAGCTTTATTGAACGTCAATATGGAAGTAAACAAACTAAATGTCAAACCACACGTTGAAACACCTACCAACAAAAAATATGCATCCGAAATAAAAACACTCAAAAATAAACTTGAAGCACACGAAAATAACACAATTTCATCAGATGTAATTCTTTATAATATTCCTACTGACCAACGAGAACTCCGAACACTCTTCAACAACTTATGTTTTACGCTTGATCTAGTTGTGCCAGGTGTTAAAGACTTGTTTCGTGTGGGCACCAAGGGGTCAGTCTCGAACCCGATCATTGTGAAATTTCATTCTTCTTTTGAGAGAAATCTTCTACTGCGAACTATTGCCAATTATAAAAGGACAAATAACCGACAGCTTAATTTGAAGGACGTAGGAGTAGAATCTGACCGGCCAATATACATAAGGGAATGCCTTACCATTAAAAATCAAAAAATAATGCACGCCGCACTCGAACTGAAGAAGGAAAAACTATTAACATCTGTGTTTACCTTTCGCGGAGTAGTTCACGTCAAATGTCAAGCAAATGCTGAATCGATCAAAATAAACAACATCGAAGACTTGGAAGAGCTGAGAAAAAACATCGCACCATCAACATCGTTGCCAGTAGCGAATAATAATAATGGCCAACCATGAAAATCTGCATGCATTGGAGACTTTTTTAATTTTGTGAGAGATACTGATGATTAACTATTTTATTTATATTAATACCACACAAACAATTTTCACTATTTTTATATTTACAATATTTAAGTTTTATTTATTAATTTCTTTCATATAGCTATACATTTTTAACAGATAACACCGTGCAGCAAGGGAAAAATCATTTTGTATTCTTCTTTATTTATTGATTGATTTTATTTTCATATACTTTGTTCTCTGTTCTTGTAAATTCACGGAGTGTTTTTAGTTTAATTTTGTGATTATGTCGGATGAAGTAATCTCTAACACATATAATGCAACCAAAACAATGCTTAAAGTTCTTGTATCACAAAATCGAGGTTTTAAGGTTTGTCATTTAAACGCTCAAAGTTTAATTAAGAAAATTGATGAGCTTCGTGATTTGTTTGAGGGATCGGGGGTTGATGCTGTTTGTGTGTCTGAAACTTGGTTTAGAAATTTTAACGATAAGACGTGCTCCACTAAAGGGTACAAAGTCTTTAGAGTAGATAGACAAGATCGTATCGGAGGAGGTGTAGCAATATATTTAAGAGAAACTTTAAAAACGAAAATCATATACTGCTCTTCCCCGAACAGTGCTTTTGAGTGTCTCTGTCTGGAAATTTTAAGTAATAACGAAAAACTTATTCTTGGTGTAATTTATAGACCATATTCTTATATAGATTTATCACCACTTAGCTCGTTTTTAGAAGAATATTCAGTGAATTTCCAAAATATTATTCTCTGTGGCGATTTCAACAGCAATCTTTTACACGATGACTCTTTAGTTAACAGCATGAGGGCATTTAATCTCCGGGATGTAAATATTTCCAACCCTACTCATTTTTCACGGTCCAGTAATACACTCTTGGATGTTTTTTTCGTTTCAGACAACAATAAAGTGCTTCTATATGATCAGCTTTCTGTACCAGGTTTTTCTCGACATGACTTAATTTTCCTTTCGTATGACTATGCTCTTTGCAGACCACGTAAAGTTTACCAGTATCGCGACTTTAATAATATAGATTATAGTGCTCTTCAAACAGACATTCAAGGTATCGATTGGCAAAGAATTTATTACTTGATGTCACCAGATGAACAGGTTGATTTTCTTCAGAACAACTTAAACTGTCTTTTAAATCTGCATGTACCTTTAAAAACAAAAGAATCTTCGTACAAAAATAATCCCTGGTTTAATAACGAAATTCGTCAAGCAATTTATCAACGAAACCTTGTTTATGACCGATGGAAACGCTTCAGAATAGCCGATGACCGCCAAGAATACCGGAGGCTGCGAAATATATGTGTGGCGCTGATAGGTAATGCTAAAAAGAGATGGAATGTGAGTCATCTAAGCCTTTCTCAAAACGGGCGTAAACTCTGGAAAAACCTCAGAGACATTGGTATTGGAAATAAGTTTCACTCGGACGTTGAGGTTGATTGCAATGATATGAATAGAAAATTTGTTTCGTCAGTCCCTCAACCTTCATCAAATAATGTCTGTAGGTCATTGCAAATAAGCCAATCCTTGTTTTCTATACGTAATACCGATGGTCTCTTTAATTTTTCCAGAGTTTCACCCGAAGATGTTGTAGAAAGTTTCCTATCAATTAAGTCGAAAGCCGTTGGGCTCGATGATTTGCATCCCACATTTTTGAATGCCATTCTCCCTGTGATTCTCCCATTTGACACACACTTGATAAATACTATCCTGACAATGAGCCTGTTTCCTTCTCAATGGAAAGTTTCCAAAGTTATACCAATCCCCAAAAACAATAACGAATTTCGACCTATTTCTATTTTACCATTTATTTCAAAAGTAGCTGAAAGGCTAATGCATAGACAAATTACTACTTATCTTAGAAATAGCGATCTTCTGTCACCCAAGCAATATGGCTTTCGTGCGAATCATAGCAGTACTTCTGCGATCATCGATGTCGTTGAGCAGACAAGAAAAGCATTAGATGAAAACAAAGTTACTTTTTTGGTATTGCTCGATTACTCTAAGGCTTTTGATACCATCGATCACTCCATTATGTGTTCTAAGCTATTACGTCGGTTTAATTTTGGTACTGAGGCAGTGCAATTACTTTACTCCTATTTAACTGGAAGGAGGCAGGCAGTGGCTGCGGGTGGTTGTGTGTCTGAGCTTCTTTCACTTGAGCGCGGTGTTCCACAGGGATCAATTTTGGGACCGCTTCTGTTCTCAGCATACATCAACGATTTGCCTTTGATATTGAGTCACTGTGAAACACGCATGTTTGCGGATGATGTCCAGTTAATTAAGCATTGCCACCTAGGTCTCATTGAGGATTGTGTTGAAAGCATAAATACTGAACTTAAAACCATTTTTGAGTGGTCCAGCAATAATGGTCTTCTACTCAATCCAAATAAAACCAAGTGCCTTGTTATCTCAAAAACATTGCTTGATTTGTCCTATTTTCCAGTTCTTGAGTTAAACGGCACTCCAGTGGAATACGTAGACAAGGCAAAAAACCTAGGCGTTTACTTCAATAGGACCCTTACCTGGAATGATCACATAAATGCAGTGGTAGGAAAATCGTATGGTGTGCTTCGAAATTTATCGGTTTCCAAAAAGTTCATTCCACTTAATACAAGAAAAATGCTTGTCAAATCGCTTGTTGTGCCCATACTTACATACGGATGTGAAGTATATTGCAACTCCGATGCAGCAAGCACAAGAAAGCTTAATGTTGTTTTTAACAATGCTATTCGATATATATATGGGCTGGGACGGTATTGCCATATCTCAAATTATTCGAAAAACTTATTTGGTGTTACTTTTGAAAATTATCTAAAAATAAAAACTCTTACAAGCCTTTTCAACATTATTCAAACACAGAAGCCTCCCTATCTCTTTCACCAGATTCGATTCTCAAATTCCCATAGAAACGAGCAGTTACTTATTCCTCGATTTTCATGTCTCACTTCAGAAAGACAATTTTTCATTAACGGTATTCGTTTATGGAACGCGCTTCCGCGTGAAATTAGAAGAACAGAATTATTGGTTGTATTTAAGAGATCTCTGTTTGCTCATTTTGCGTCAACTTAATAATAATTAATACTTACATAACTTGCTGTGCGCTTTCATTTCTTTTCTTTTACTTCATTTCATTTCTTTTCTTTTATTTCATTTTATTGTTATCTGTTAATCTATAATCTATATTGTTTTACTATTGTAATTTTTATTGTAATTTTATTTTCATATTCATGTATAAATGTTAATTTCTTTTCTTCATACTTGTAAGTCCAGAAAATATTATACATGTTGTTATTTGCTCCATATTAGTATCATATGTTACCCTAAGCTTAGTTATCTAAAAGATGTAAATCTTAAAACTAAGTTCCTTATTTAATAAAATATATAAATATATATATAGTAGTGCCCGTGGCATGATGGTTAGTGCGTTGGACTGTCATGCGAGAGGTCTTGGGTTCAATCCCTGCCTGTGCCACCTTAATTAAACAAAAAAAAAAAAAAAAAAAAAAAGAGTTTTCACGGGTACTGCCTCTTGCGAGGAATTGACAAATTCTCCAAGAGTAATTCTTGTCATGAAAAAGTGCATTCTCAAATAAGCCGTTCGGATTCGGCATATAAATTGTAGGTCCCCTCCATCCCTGACAACATTACTCGCACACAGGAATGGTTGAGAGTTGTAAGTCACTAGGCCCTGGTTCTCTACGGACTGTTGCGCCACCTAATTTATTTTTTTTTATTTAAATATATATATATAAAAATATATAAACATCATTTCTAAGGCCAGTTCAATGCTCGGTTTTATTTCAAGGAATGCTAAAGACTTCTAAGATCCTTTTACTTTAAGATCTCTATAGTTTTGTTATGTACGATCAATATTAGAATACTGCTCTCCTATATGGAATCCTTTATATGGTGCTCATGCTGTTAGAATTATAAGAATACAGAAACGCTTCACTAGAACAGCAATCCGGATTTTACGATGGAATGTTGACATGCCATCATATAAAACGAGGTGTCTGTTATTAGGCATTCAATCCTTGGAAACACGCCGTAAATATTTTGATGTCATGTTTGTAAGCGATTTAATTAATTATAAAATCAATTGCCCTGATTTACTTTTATTATTAAGGCCTTAGCACAATACTAGTTAACAATTTACTATGTACATAGTAATCTACTAACTTTTCACTAATTTTAAACACTTTTTATTGTTTTGCTAACTAGTATCATGCTAAAACCATTTTATAAAAAAAAAAACATTAACACAATGATTTAACATCGTAATAAATCGTCTAAAATTTTGCGCCATTGATTTTAATTTATATATGAGTAGAGATTGTTTTAAAAAAAGGTTTTTACTAAGTCTCAATCTCGGTGGTTAGTATTTATGTACTTATTTTGTTATATTTTTACTTATATTGTTAAATATTTTTAAGTAGTCTTTAAGAGTTGTGTCTCTGCTTGATGAATAAATAAATAAATAAATAAATAAATCTCGTATCTTCATTATTAAGAAATAGACCATAGTATATCAAACAAGGTAATTCAATAGCTTGTTTAAATGTGTAATCTAATCCTGAAATATAATCGTCCTATAATATGATTTTCAGTAAGCTTTCTCTTACTTTCTCCGATTGATATAATGGTTAATTGATTTAAGGATTTTATGTGAAAAGTTTGTTAACTTTGAACTGCTTTGGAAAATATTAAATATTAAAACTTGTCTGCTAGTGCTTGGGCAGTCAAAAACCTAAATTTGGAAAAATCATCTGGAGCTCTTCTGCCAAACCATAGGTGCCCCCTTTAGAATATTGAACTATATGGAAAGTAATTATTTGATAAATTTTTTTTGTGCAATTCAATATCTCTTAAGTAAGCTGCTTCCTCTTGTTTAAAATATTTAACATTAACTCAAACTATTTTTCTATACAACTCCCAAGAAAAATCTTAGAAAAATCTTCTGATATCTTCAAATATATGCTAATATATATAAATTTTAGATTTGTGACTTGGATAGAACAATTTAAAAAAAATATTTATTCAAGGACAACTTTGATTCTTTCAGCAAGAAATATAACATATGAAAACCTTACCTTTACTTGCCTTGACCTTAGAGTCAATGAAAGTTGCGTTAACTTGACTCCAAAAAGTGATACATTTATTTAGAGATTATCAATGAAAGAGCCATTTAAAAAAAAAAATTAACAAAAATTTTGAACCCAAAACAAAATCAAAAAAGAGGTTGGGATGCGACCCACACTGATAACTTGAAATCCCGTCTGTCAATTTGTCTTTCTTAAAAGTTTGTGGGTTTTCGTGTTTTGTTAAAAAAGTTGTCAGTTAAATTACTCTTAAAAAGTTCAAAACTACCGACAATATTTTGCATGTAATGAAATAAATTGATTTCAAATTCTATTTTTGTTAACGAGATTCTTACACGAAAACCAATTTTTACCAATTTTAGTGAATTTCTTAAAAGTTTTTATTTCTTATATAAACAAATACAAATGAATGAAATTGATTTGAAGTCAATATCTCCTATTGTTTACGAGATATCGAGAACCGAACATCAATTTTCATCAAATTTGCATACAATTTTTTCTAGATTTTATTTATTTATGAAAAAACGGACTGTAAGATTTTTAAAAAAATGTATTGAATGTCGAAAACAATATTTTCTGTGAGATAAAACTAGTTTGAAGCCGTAATCTCAATTTTTTTGAAAAATATTTAAGTCGACAGTAAATTTTTACCAAGTTTTAGTATTGCTTTTTTTAGGTTTTTTATTTTTTGTAAGAAAAATATCAATTCGATTTTTCTCAAAATGTTAACGATTGTTGAAAACAATATTTTTTATAAATAATATAATACAAAATTAATTTGAAACCAATATCTTAAATTTTTGAAAGGATATTTGAGTCGAAAATCAATTTTTACGAACTTCTAGTCATTTTTTTTAGGTTTATATTTTTTGTTAAAAAACGGTCAATTCGATTTTTTTCAAAATTTTACCAGATGTTAAAAACGTTGCACAGCATTATTTTGAAGATAAAATCATTTTTTTTTTTCATAAAATATTCGAGGTGACAATTTTTTTGTTTTTTTTGTTTTATAAAAAAAACCCTTAACTTAATTTTACCAAAAATTTACTTCCATGGTATCACGTTACAACCTATAATATAAAATTGAATTCAAGCCGCTAGAATTATTGTTTCGTGAGATATTTTGGGTTAACCAAAATTTTCAGCATTTTTTTAAATTACTGCGGTAAAAAAAAAACACACACGCAAGTTTTTTGAGAGCCCTCTCTGCATCTTTCTGCATTATTATTTGTAAAGGGTGTCCCAAAATTAACGCAAGATTTGAATTTGCCGCCATTTGTGCAGTGAAGTGTTGGCAACCCTGAAAAAAAAAGCAATTTGACAGCTAACAGTATAGGGTTATTAAAAATGGAGCGTTACACGAGAGAACAACGTGTCTTCATTATTAAAGAATATTTCAAAAATAGTGAAAGCTTGGCGGCTGCAGTTCGAAAATTTCATACAAAATATGGTCGGAATAGTGTTTTAACTTCGTCAACTGTGAAGAGATTAATTGAAAAATTCATGGAGACTGGATCCGTTGAAGACGCCAAACACACTGGTCGTCCAAAAACAAGCCGTTGAAATGTGAATGTCGAAGCAGTGCTTGAGAGTGTTGCTGACAATCCAGGAACCTCAATTCGACGTCGTGGACAAGAATTGCAAATTTCAAGAACCTCTCTACAGCGTATAGTAGTAGTTGAAATGGTGGCCACGAGCAGTCTAGCTCGGTGACACAATTAGCGCTGCGTTGCGCCGTTTTGATACCATAAAATACTCGGTTGACCTATAAAGATAAAAGGGGGATTATAAAGAGAAAAATACGCCTCAAATCCACTTTGTTGCGTTTAGAAAGGAGATCAAATCTTTGATCTCCAGTTCTGAGAGCTCATTGAGGTCGTTGAAAAAGGACTTTCCCAATGTTTTGGCTCTCGTTTTGGCTAAGGCGGGACACTTGCATAAGAAGTGAAGAACAGTTTCTTTTTCTCGCTGGTCCTCACAACTACGACAGAAAGTATTGTGGGGGATGCCCAGCTTAGATGCGTGTTCTCCAACAGGCCAGTGTCCGGTGCATGTAGCAACGACCCTGGCTATGTCTTGCCTGGGTCTGCAAATGAGATTATTAGTACGGGCTTTGTTGTAGGTGGGCCATATCCTTCTAGATATGATACAGTTGGTTAGGCTGTTCCACCTGTGGTTTGATTCAGCGAGGAAAATAGAGAAGATCTTGCCCTTCATAGCACCAAGAGGAATGTTGACTCTTTCCGCGAGTGAGCTATGAAGGGCTGATCCTTGCCTAGCCAGCTCGTCAGCTCGTTCATTGCCCTCAAAGCCTCTATGACCCGGAATCCAGATGAGAGTGACCCTGAGTCCAATGTTCATGCTCGCTAACTCACTTCGGCATTGTTGAACCAGTTTGGAGGATGAAGTGGACGAGCCAATCGCTTGAATAGCCGCCTGACTGTCCGAAAAAATAGCTGTATTGCGGTTTTGATTTGGATCTAGTTTTAGTAACTTGCATGCTTCCTTGATCGCGAGTAGTTCAGCCTGAAAAACACTAGCAAAGTCAGGAAGTCGCAAAGACCTGGAGACATTTAGAGACTCGGAAAAAATTCCTGCACCGACCCCACACTCCATCTTCGAGCCGTCAGTGAAAATAGTTGTGTCGAAGCCTCTCGTCACTAAGTCATCATCCCATTCATTTCGAGATGGGATGATAATTTTAAAATCCGCACTGAGGTCCACAGTAGGGGTGCAGTAGTCGGTTTCTGTCGAAAAGATGTCCGCTGGGATGAGATTAGTGATATTACTATGACCAAAGGGCCTAGAATACCAACTATTCGATTCCCTAAGTCTCAACGCGCTGCAAGATACTAAGTATTTGATATGCAGGTCTATTGGTAAGAGGTAGAGAAAAACGTTTAGGGCGTCCGACGGACATGAGCGCAAAGCTCCCGTGGAGCCAACACTAGCTGTTCTCTGAACCTTTTTTAGTTTAGTTATATTGTAGGCTTTGCTAAGCGCGGGCCACCAAACAATCGAACCATAGGACAAGATTGGACGTACCACGGCTGTATACGTCCACAAAATCATCTTCGATTGCAAACCCCACTTTTTGCCAAAGGTTTTATTGCAGGCATAGAAAGCTATGCTGGCTTTCTTGACCCTTTCTTCGATATTAAGTTTCCAGTTTAACTTGGGTCAAGTATTACTCCCAAATATCTAGCGCTGGAAGACAAGGAAAGAGTTTCACCGTTGAGGCGGGGAAGGGTGAAGGGTGGTACTTTTGTTTTCGTAGTAAAGAGCATCAGTTCAGTTTTGCTTTTATTGACACCCAGGCCACAGCTTGTAGCCCAGTTGCTTACTTTTAGCAATGCCATCTCCGTAATCTCACTAATCACGGAAGTGTACTTTCCTGATACCAGTATCACCAAATCATCTGCGTAAGCAACGGCCTTCACACCACAACTTTCCAGTTTAAAAAGAATTTTGTTCATGACCAGAAGCCAAAGAAGAGGGGACAGAACACCCCCCTGAGGTGTTCCCCTGTTTACGCACCTGGTCAAGTAAGTGTTACCTAAGGTAGCTTGAATCCTTCTATCACTGAGCATGGATACAATCCAACTTCTGATGTAGTCCTCTACACCCTGATCAACTAGTGATTCTTGAATAGATTCTGTTAAGACGTTGTTAAAAGCTCCTTCTATGTCTAAGAAGGTAGCGAGAGTATATTCTTTGAAATGTATGGTTTTTTCAACTGTACGCACTACCTCATGTAGGGCTGTCTCCGTAGACTTGCCCTTAAGATAAGCGTGTTGTGAACTCTCAAGAGGATTTACATCTAAAATGCCTCTGATATGGTAATCAAGAATGCGCTCCATTGTCTTAAGCACGAAGGAAGTACTCTACAGCGTATACTCACCAAAGATCTGTGTCTTCATGCTTACAAAATTCAATTAACACAACAATTGAAGCCTAATGACCATGGGCAGAGAAGAGAGTTCGTTGAATGGATTATTGAACATCAACAAATGGACCCTGATTTTTCGAGCAAAATCATCCTAAGCGATGAAGCACATTTTCATCTTGATGGCTTTGTCAATCGCCAAAATTAACGCATTTGGGGTTCGAAGAACCCACATGTGATTGTCGAAAAACAAATGCATCCACAACGCGTGACTGTATGGTGTGGATTTTAGGCTGGAGGCATAATTGGGACATACTTTTTTGAAAATGATGCTGGTCAAGCAGTGACTGTTACTGGTGCTCGATATCACGACATGATTACACAGTTCTTTCTGCCAAAATTGGATGATATTGATGTGTCCAATATGTGGTTTCAACAAGACGGTGCCACATGTCATACAGCCCGTGAAACAATTCAATTACTGCATGAGACATTTCCAGGTCGTGTACTCTCTCGTTTCGGTGATCAAAATTGGCCTCCTAGATCGTGTGATTTAACACCATTAGACTTCTTTTTATGGGGTTATTTGAAATCACAAGTCTATGTCAACAAGCCCACAACCACCCGTGCATTAAAGGAGGAGATTCAACGCTGCATCAACGAAATTCAGCCACATTTATGCAGAATGGTCATGGAAAATTTCAACAAAAGAGTGCGCATGTGCATGCAAAGCCGTCGAGGCCATTTGTCCGATGTGTTATTCCATACATAACCCTATCCTATAAAAGACTAAAAACGGCGTTTTCTATTTAATTCAAATCTTGCGTTAATTTTGGGACACCCTTTATTTTTGTAGGCCATGCGTATTACTTCTTTCCAAATATCGTGGTTCACTTTGAAATGTTTTGAAAACTCACTAATTTTGTGAATACAAAAATTTGCCTTCATTTACCTATTTTTCATTGACTATCGTGTGTGAGCACAAAAAAAAATTATGAAAAGCCATATAAGCCACCTCAAAAGATTCAAATTTTGTATGAACAAATTCACAAGTCTCACAACTATAGGAAATGTGATAACCACCACCCCCAACCTTCTTTATTATAGTTGAAACGTTAATTTTAGTATTTTTTTTTTACTTTCTAAAGGATAACCTTTTTGTATGATTTTTTGCATCTCAAAAGCCTAAAACAATTTTCACAAAGTGCATTTTATAATATTTCCATTCCACTAAATAAAACTTCAAAAATAAAAACCGTTTATTTTTCCCCACACTTAAGTGCTTATGCAACTATACACAAAGTTAATCTTTTCTATAGAGAAATTGTTATTATTCACAAAGCAATTTCCGACCTTGTTTAATTATAGAGATAAAATCAAGGGTTGGAAGATAGGTATGTAGGTACTTAACTTAAAAATAAAAAAAAAATATAGTTTAAATTTAATTGACTCACCTCTCCTGCGATAGAAATGGGGAACACACTTGCACGCCCTCAATGCCAACTTCATTCTACACTCGGTTAGGCACAATCCATAGCTATAAATTGGTACGGTCATCATTTCCTCAGCTTCATTGGAAAACCGACATTTCCTTTGATTTATCTTTAATCTACATTTATACAAAACTCATCGTGTATATCAAAAGTCAAATAACAACAACAACAAAAACAAAAAACATAAAAACTAGAAAAGAAAAAACAGACAATTTTGAGTTCTAATTGCCATATTATTGCTTACTCCTTTGCCCGGGGCGTTGTGAAAGTTTCCAAAGCAATCAGTTCCACAGTTGTATAATCAGTCTCGGGGAATGTATACTTCTGTTTCGAGATGTTTGGAATATCTCCGGCACTATGGAAATACACATCGTATCCTGTTGATAAGTTTATAATCTGTGCATAGATCTCTCCGTCCAATGGATGCACTGTCACTCTCTCGCTATGGTCCAGTAATCCCCAATCATTGCTGGTCCAGTATCTTTGGGGCAACAAAATTCAAATTAAATACTCTTCATTCTTTTACCTCCCTCTTCATCCTCCTTCTTATATAAGTTGAAATGATACTCTCAACAGTACTATGTATAGATAAAGGAGGATGTAGATTGTTGAGGGTAGGATGACATACTCATAAGAATTATACTGGCCAACAAGGGTGTTCACAGAATGGCAGATGCCCAGCTCCGTTATCGTTTGGTATATGTTCATCTTGACAGTGGTTCCACTGCTCAGCTCCGGCTCAAAGTTCCATTTCAACTCGAACAGGGTGTCCAGATATTTATCACTGGCAATACCAAAAGTTTTATTCATCGGCAAACTTTCAATATTATCATACGAAAGACTGGCAAGCTTATCGATAAAAACACGGAAATCCTCTTTGTCCTCTGCGTTGGGAAAGTTTTCCTTATTATTTCTGTATTTAAAACAAGTTAGAAATAAAGATAAATAAAGTGGTTACTATCTATCTATATGTATTTATTCAAGAACACGAACAACAAAATGAGGGTTAAGAGGAGCCTGGAACTGGAAGTTATTGAAAGAAATAAAAACACAGTTGCCAAAGGCAACTCTGATGGGTTTCTGGGGCTGGGGTGATGGGATTTTAAACGCAGAAGTTGTGAAATTAGACGGCCAAGTTTGAATTCATAGACTTTATTATATTCTTTGAGATGTAGATTATGCATCGCAGGATCATTTTAAATGCAGAATAGTTTTATTTACAGTTATTTATATTTAATACTAGCTGACCCGGCGAACTCTGTTCCACCTTAAAGGCAATAAATAAGCATATTTTTGAATTTTATGTTTTTCTTTTTATTAGAAAATACAAAAAAATCAAGTACCTACATTAATCACTCATTATTGTATTTTAGTACATAGGTTGCTCTTTACTTAAGTACCTTGTGATACACGAAATTTTTTGTTTTACTCGTATTAACAGTCGCGAAAAGATACAACGCAGATGGTCTTCCGACCCGTGAACAGAACATGCCACATAAAATGGACCATGGAAGAAAAACATGGGTATGCTAGATTCAAACCACAAACTTTTAAGGATTTGCCTTGTCATTTTTATTGATGGTCATGACAAATGCAAGACGGATTGGAAATTGAAGTCTTCTAATTTCAAACGGCATGTCGCGTTGGTTGGGATCATCGGGGGCCCTCGGAATGAGAACTTCCTTACCTTTGAATTTTTCTTTCAATATCGTCGGGTAAACTACATTGTTCATCAATTGTGTAACCACAAAACGCGTACCGTTGCACAGTTTTGGTTGGTTTATATTTCGAAGCATGATTACTCGGGAGCCAACTTTTAGGCGTAAATTGTGCGGTGATAAGCCAGGCAAGGAGTTTAAAAATTCAATTGTTGTTGGCTTCATCTTCATTTGTGACGCAATCAATAGATTTGATTGAATGCATTGTTCCAATGATCTTATTTTGAATTATGTACTCAGGTCATCTACATCTTTATTCTTAGCCGCTAAAATTGCTCGCTCACTTAAAATAAAAAAAAAATTTTAAGTTAGATATAATGTTTGGAAATACATTGTTAATAAGTTCGTCTTTTGATGAGATAAAATTACAGAAATTATTTGGAAATGATATCAATCCGCTCAATTTATCGACAGGTACTCGAGCATTACCGATAGTCAGCAACTCTGATGTTTGTTGTCAGCTGCAGTTTCTTCACATAGCGCCATAGATTCGACGATTTGAGGCAAGCGTTTATTTCGTCGGCAGTTGTAGATCTTGGAATTACTGGCAGTGTTTGGCGGAAATCGCCAGACAGTAAAAGCATTGCTCCTCCAAAACATCTCGAGTCATTGCGTAAAGCAATCAATGCTCGATTGAGTGCTTCTAATGCACGTTTATGCGCCTTTTCGCATTCGTCCCAGATGATGGTTTTCGATGCCGATAAAACGTTGGCCATTGCTGAGTGTTTTGCAATATTAGACGTTGGTTCTTCGATAGTTTGAAAATTTAACGGTAAAGTTAATGCTGAATGCGCCGTACGGCATCCTTCTAACAATGTGGCTGCTATCCCAGAAGAAGCGACTGCAACCGCTATGTTGGATCTCGCACGAACACTGGCTAAAACTACTGACATGAGGAATGTCTTACCAGTTCCACCAAAGGCATCTAGGAAATATAAACCACCATTTTCATCATCGATTGTTTTCATTAAAGTATCATAAACTTCCTTTTGAGGGAATTCAACAGTGGTACATGCGTTTCAACTACTAAATCTAATTCCTAGTGATCATATTAACGTTCCCGTTTCAATTCTCGATTAAATGCGTCATTCATTTCACGATTTGGCGCTGGCATTCCTAACCTGATTAATACAATAGACCTCTGTTGTTCGCTCGACGATTTTGCATTGCCAACCGAGCCGTTTCACGGGCTGCTTCACTTTGCTCTTGTGATTGAGAAGCACGAAGTCGAGCCATAATAACGCGGCGCTGTTCAAGTGCGTTTTCTTGTGCTTCTTCAGTCCTTTTATTATGACTGTTTATTAATTACATTATGATTGTTAATTATTTATTTAATAAAAATAGTTTTAATATTGATTTCTTACAAAAATCAAATTATCACCCATATGTCCATTACATAGCTGTCATTTGCGTTTTGTTATACCAAGTCTGATTCTTTTTTTGTTATACCACGTTTTATAGTGACTGACGTTTTATGTCAATTTTCAGCCATATCGGTACAGCCCTTCTTGAGTTATAAACTTTTTTTTATATAATGTAACATCAACACTTTTTTTTTGTTTAATTTGATATGACTTGAAGTCAAATGATACATAGATATGATCTTTGACGTTAGGAACACACCTACACATCTACATTGCTTAGACAACAGTGAGTGCTTATAATTTAATATGAACTTTATACAATACCAATAGCAATAAAGCTCAAATTGACTACGTTTTAGTTAGAAAACATTTGTATGGGAAAAAGAAAAGGGCTGTTTTTATGGTTTTTCCGGCAATAATTCGAATTTTTCTCGCCGCTAAAACTATTCTTGAACTTCAACGAACATTTAAAAAAAAGAATTGGCCAAATTGGTCCAGGCGTTGTTGAGTTATGCGCTTACCAGGGCCGGACAAAGCATATGTGCAAGATGTGCAAATGCACAGGGCGCAGAATTCTGGGGGCGCATTGCCAGGAGCAAGAAAATGTAATCTGATCTTGCAAACAAATATGTACTACTACATATTTGCCATTCTTTAACCACAAACATTCTTAAAATAATCTCAAAAAAACATCCATCACAACTGTCCTAAGTTATCTCTTGCGCACTAACTAACATCACTTTCATTGTTGCATTCAATGAAAATTTAACTCAAGATATCGCAGAACTAAAAATTCTACCTACCTCATTTCCAAATATTTCACCCTGTTCGTACAAGAGAAAAAAAGAAAAAAATCTCAACACAAAAAAATTCCATGCAAGAGAAAAGAAGAAAAAATCTCAACACAAAAAAGTTCCATGCCACCTCATATGTGCAAGATATATTTTATGCACACCGAGTCCCAAAATTAACATAGAAGTATGACGAAGCAAAATACTTATTCATATTGAATCGTATGGGCTAGAACGTGCAGGTTTTGTATCACGCACAGTACCCTGTATGTGAGACTCACATGAGACATTGTGAGTTCTCATCTACAAAGAAAACAACAAAAAAAATATATGCTGTTTGCTGTGTCCAAAAACACTCCATTACCAAGACCGGAATCTTTCCTACGTTTCACTCTCCAAAACCCGTTTGTTTACATTGTTGTATTTGTAATTTTGACAATTAGTCCATGAATAGATGTGAGCACAAACAAAAAAAAAACGATGCCGTGGGCTAGCGGCACTTTGCAAAGCAAAAACAAAATGGAGGGGTTAATAAGTTTTTTTCAGGTTTTTCTTTTTACTTTTTTCGATGAAAAAGTCAGTTTTAAGCTTTAATTTTGCAGGCATTTTGTGGATAGTGAACCATGTACCTTTTGGTCTTGAAAAAAGCATGTTCAACATCAGTTTATTATAATAAATTCACTAATTTATAGTAATCACTACGAAATTCTTTAAATTTCATAATAATCCCCGGATTTTTGTATCAAAGATGCGTTCGAAGAACCATCAATTTAAGGGTGCGAGTGCAATTTTTGTATTGAATTCTAATAAATTTTCGTTAACGAACGGCCCAAATATTTTGTTTGCAACTAATTAAAATCTGTATCAATTTAATTAATCCAAGTATATTTATAGTTTGTTTTTAATGATTTAAGCTTGCAAATTTTTTTTCAATTCCATTTTGATTAATAAATATTATATTAAAAAAAAAGAGTTATAATCTAAAAATACCTTATCCATAACATCCTTGATTGATGGAAGCATACATGTATTTGCTATCAAAAAAAACTATGCATCAAAGGAACACCAATGTTTTAAAAAAGTAATCAGAACGATTATAGCGAACCTGTTGAATAAATGCAGAGCAAATAAAATGCAAATTTTGACATATATCACAAAATGAAAACGTCTTAAAATCGTTCTGAATTCATGCACAACTAATTCAATAGAACATGTAATCGTCATGAATGTTTATTGTTGACGTACAGAAGTTTTTTTAGTGAATTCCCACAGTTTAACGAAAAATATAATTTTCATTCATTCCTTAAAAATGTTTAGTTACCAAAGTTCAAGTCTACTTATTATTGTTTGAAGGGTATGTTTAGTAAAAGTGCTGCTAAAAATGAAACAAATTAATGAGTTTTACGTACATGTTTTTCTAAATATAGTAAATACTTCCATAGATTACATTTTATAAATGCAGAACAAAGAAGAAAATATATATACATAAACAATAGTTTTCAGGTATAAAGCAGAGGTTAGTGTAGAAAAATATTTTTGAGAAAGCCAATAATATTTTAGGTATGTTCATTAAAGAAATTTCCGCTTCGGCTAACCTTCATCAACTTTTTAGAAAAAAAATTAGCATTAATAGCAGCCAATTATTTCATAGCATAATTAATTTTTCACATTGTAAAATGTCTAGAAATTTTCATACGCTACAAAATTCGTAATTTTATGCGTAAACATAGAAGATAACATTATTTAGTTAAGAAGTATGGATTTTGGCACGTATTACCCATACTGGAATAAAAAAAAGTTACTTAAATCTATTTTTTGCACTCATTTAGTTGGTATTGTGTGTAAACATATTGCCTATTTCTATTCCTTAAAGATGCTTTACACAAAGCAACTTATTTTTAAAACATGGTTCCCTCAAATTTTTATTCCAAAATTCTAACTTAACAAAGTCCCTTAAAAAGAAATTTTCAGGAATATTTCTGCAACAAACAAAACTAAAATTTGGTCTTGCAACTACCGAACTGCTTAAATGATGAAAATACTAATCTAATTGAGGAATCTGAACTAGCTAAAGTTGGCAATGGAACTTCACAAGTATGCTTCTCGTAGCATTGTCTGTACAAAAAAATACGGAGGCACCCGCCTATTGTTTCCAACTGAACTTCTAACGTCGTCGCCAAAAAAAATGCTCTAAGCAAACTACAGCTAAAGAAATTGTCTGTTTTGTTGTTTTACAAAGTATTGAGTTACACTTTTGTCCATTTGCAATAATTATACTTAACCAGTTGCAGCGCATGTTGCGTTCGCAAATAATTTAAGTAAACAAAATAAATAATAATAAACTAATAAATCATTAAATAATATGTATTTGGTCAATTTTATTTTATTTAATATACATCTACAACATTTATTTGGATTGAAATTAAAAAGCTATACAAATCTTCCAATTTAAGACCATGTCAGCACTTCAGATTCTGTTGGTAAGGATTGTTTAGTTTTTGAACGAGGCCATGAAACATTCAAAATGAAGCATTTAGATGGGGCTGATTACTATAATGAAGCATTTTGATGGGCCAAAGCACTAATTGTGAGAATGTGTTTGGTTTTTTGCATCATTTTACGCACACTTTCTCACAATTAGTGCTTTTTAGCTTGTAGGCAAACCGAAATGTCAGTCTGAGATTCCGGTCTTGGTAATAGAGTGTTTTTGGTTCTAGCCCATACGATTCAATATGAATAAGTATTTTGCTTCGTCATACTTCTATGTTAATTTTGGGACTCGGTGTGCATAAAATATATCTTGCACATATGAGGTGGCATGGAACTTTTTTGTGTTGAGATTTTTTCTCTTGTATGAACAGGGTGATATATTTGGAAATTAGGTAGATAGGTGTCTTTGCTACAAATAATGGTGAATGGATGTGCAAGTTTTCTTTTTTGCACACTGAGTATCGAAACTAACATGGGAGATATTTAAAAAAAACTTATTTATACGGAATCATATGGATCAGAGCGTGCAGGTTTTCTTATTGCACACTGTGTAAGAGTTAAGTGCCTGATTACAGGAGATGAAATTTTTAATAGAATGGAAAAGGAGCATAGAGCTTAAAAATTAAAGAGGGATGATTCTATTTGGAGTCGAATTGTTCTTGCGCAGGCAGTTTGTTTTTTTTTGTTTGAAAGTTAATGACTATTGTAACGGCTACTTTTAATGTATATCTAGTCTGGTGCAGAATGCAGATTGTTTCAATTGTTTTTTCGCTTTGTTGGTTAATTAATATTAAATAAATAGCTACAAGTTTTTAATAGAAGTGACGTATTTTGAAGACAAGACAAGCCAAAGTTATGATAATTGTTCGAATATGAATATGAAAGGAAAAGAAGCGGGTGTTCAGAATCGAATTCGAACCCTGGAACCAAGAGCATTTTTGGTTCCATGTTGCCCGCATTCCTTAAATTTAGTGGTTAATGATGCTGCTCGGTTCTCATTTTATGCAGTTAAAATTTTCGATACAATTCAATGTTTGTTTAACTTTTTTTCAATTCAAGAAATATATGAAGCCCTATAGAATTAAGAAATCTAGAGGCAAAAAACATTGCAGAACCGTTAGGAAATAAAATTTTTGATTTTACATTTATTTGCTGCCTGCTAATTTGGTTTGATATTTTAGAAAATATAAATTAAACTAGTAAATATTTGCAAAGTTCGTCCGTTAATCTGTCAACTGGCATAACAGTTTTAGAAAATACAAAAAACAGTTTGATTTTAATGCGTTCCGATGAAAAATTTAATGAGTAGGTATGTTCAATTAACCGAGCGTATTGCTAGTTCCCTAGAAATACCAAATATGTTTCTTGTAGCTTCATCATTGCGATCTCAACGGAGAAAAATACTTTATGCTGATGAATGTCCTGAAACTATATTAGCCGAAACAAAGATTCAAAGTTGAATTTTTTTTTCAAATACTTGAAAGGTTTGATACGTATAGTATTAATTTTACATTTTTGAGTAACATAAGCGAATGTTTAAAAAATAAAAATGTACGTGCTTCATGCCTTAATTTGCAGAATGTTTTAACATAAAGTAGTTTTAAATATTTAGATGGAGAAGAATTGTTTCAAGAGTTAACCGTAATATCCCAGCTTGTTACGCCACAAAGCTCAAGTTTAGATATGTTAAATTTTATTTTTAGTTCAAACCTTGAAGATTTTGCTCCGAATTTAGTAACTGCTCTCCAAATCCTTAATACAATCCCGGTCACGAGTCACGGTAGCTTCAGGAGAACGTAGTTTTTCTAAACTTAAAATTATTAAAAATTATCTTAGGACAACCATGACTCAAGAGAGATTGGTAGGTTTATCTATAATGTCCATTGAAAAGAAATTATTAAATTCTTTAGACTTTGATGATCTCATTTCTGAATTTGCAAAATGTAAGGCCAGAAAAGTAAGTTTCCAAGTTTAAAAGTCTCTCCTCTGCTCATTTCTTCGCTGCGTTTTAGTTTAATGGTTTAGGCCTCCTGGGGATACCTCAATAAAAAAACGCATTGAAAGTCTACCTCCTGGGTAATCTGGGAAAGGCTTATGCTTGTGTATCAGTTTATGTGTAAAAAAAATATAAAAAAGGGGCGCTTTCTACAAATCTTGCACAGGGCGCAAGTTTGGCTTGGGCCGGCCCTGGCGCTTACCAACACATTTTGCGATTCATTTTTATACATAAGATAAGATAATAGACTACAAAATAATATCTTTGGGAATGTATAAATAGAATCAGATTGGCATACACAAGGGTCAATGAAATTGGAGTTTCTTTTTTTTTTAACCAGAGATTACGCCTTTCAACTTAATAATTTGAATTCATTCTCATATATGTACATACATATGTTTCTTTTAATTACTTTTCAAAACTAATTATTTTATTTACTATGTACATTACTAATTTCTTAATTTTTTATTTAACGTTGGTTTTTTAATTTATTGTATACTTGACTAGTTTATGTTTATATAAATCTCAAAGATTTCTCAGAAATATAAAGATAATTTTTATAATTTGACTTCTTGAGAATTCTATATCGTACAATTAAAGAGGGATGAAAAAAATGCATAGTTAATTTCATTGCTAAGTCGAAATAAATGCTGAATTTTGATTATATTTCATGCATCTGCTCTAATAAACTGTCTGAGAAAGTTCTCAGAAATATAAGAAATATAAACTGATCAATTATTTAAATATGAAATTTAAATTACTTTTTTTTAATACAAAAATACAAAGTCAATGAATTTCTCTGGTAATTCAAGATCTCATTATCAGGCCTTGAGTGAAATTGTGACCTTTAAAAAGTTAACTTGAAAAAATTAGTACAAAAATCATAAGAACCTTGAAACAGCGCGACTTCATGAAAATTGCCTCATCATACGTTGTATACTTTGTATGAACTCAAGAATACAATGTTTTCTTCTATGGCGGTGACTGTCAGGAACCCTGTATATTTACAAAAACTTGGCCAATAAAAACGTACTTTTATTTGTTTTTAACAGTTTTTTCCATGAAATAGTGGCCTATGCAGCTTTAAAACAAGTTTTTGAAAGGCGATGATCAGAAACTCACAATCCCTACATATCGCAAAAAGAAAGTCAAGGCAATGTATCGTCGCCCGAGAATTGGTTTGTTCCATACGCCACTTTTGTCGGTTTTGAGTTAGGAATGGATTCTATGGTAATTTTGTATGCTCTTTCTAAATATGTGATCAGATTTGCGCTACGTCTTTTCAATCCCGAGATATCCAACATCAATTTTGTTCCATATCCACCAAAATCAACATTTTCTAGAATTGTTTTGTGCCATAAACCTTTTTTTGGCGTTTGGGACATTTTTTCCATATAAATTTTGTCAAGTTTTTTGTCAGAATTGTTTTGTTCCACATGCATGTTACGGTGACAAGGGATAGAAAAATACTAAGAATGTTGAGAATTGGTTTGTCCTACGTGCACTTGTGTTAAAGAAATGCTATGTTTATGGG
Organism: Eupeodes latifasciatus; assembly: GCA_920104205.1. Lineage (NCBI taxonomy): Eukaryota > Metazoa > Arthropoda > Insecta > Diptera > Syrphidae > Eupeodes > Eupeodes latifasciatus. The sequence continues at coordinate 68,539,877 of OV049924.1, read as the reverse complement.
ACAATAATCGCAAACAAAATTTTAGTATTGGTTTGTGCCATATCCATTACAATTGTGTAGATATCCCGAGACAATTGTATGAAATCCGCATCCGCATTTTACTATCAGAGGAAGCTTAATATGTTCAATCTAACTGCAACAGTAGTAGTTGCTATCTCTGGCATAAAAAGATTTACTTATTGCGTAGTTTGGACAGAAGCTCATAGTGGTCGCTCAGGAAATGACGTTGCAAGTGCATTAATAAAAATTTTGAACAGGCTTATCGAAGTATACCCCACCTTAAAATCCATCATACTATGGAGTGATTCATGTGTTCCGCAGAATAGGAACAAAATCAATTCCACCGCAATTCAAATGTTCCTGAACCGAAGTGATGTAGAGATGATTGTCCAGAGATATTCCGAGCCGGGACATTCCTTATTTCAGGAGGTTGATTGTATTCATTCGGCAATCGATAAGTATTTGAAAAACCTTGAGATTCATAGTCCACTTCACCTAGTAAAGCTTTTAAAAAGCATGAACACAGACAAAGTTGAACTTAAAATTATTCAAATGCTTCCTGAAGATTTTAAGGCGTATTCCATTTTGGCTAACAAAATGGACTTCAGCAAAGTACCTTTTCCAAAGTAAAAATATTACTTTGTGAAAAAAATTTCGATTTTGAAATAAAATTTAAAAACTCGGCGAAAGAAAAAAAATACAAAACTGTAAGTTTATTTAAGACAGCCACCAAGGGTGCACTACCAACACCGAAAAATTTGCTTTGTGCAAAATTAACACAAACCTCTAAAACACCGATCTCAAAAGAAAAGAAAAAAGACCTTAAAGACTCGTTACCGTTTTTACCTGAAATTGATAAGCAATATCTTAAAACATTGCTTAATATTTAGAAACTAAAAAAGTGATAGCAGTAGAACTGCTTTTTTATTTTGTTTTTACCAAATTAGTGTATTTACAATGTACTATCTTTTTAAGTAATGAATTAATAAGAATATTGTACTGTAAATGAAAGCTTTGTTATAGCAGTAGAACTGCTTTAATTTTCTTTTGTTTTTTTGTTTATTTTTAAAGAAAAATGTTTATTTTTTATTTTTTTCTCGAAAAAGTGCCAATGGCGTATGGAACAAACCAATTCTCGGGCGACGGTATGTGTCCTTGTTTTCAAACTAAAAGCGTTCAAAAATAATCTGTTTTTCATATTTTTGTTCTTCTATTACACTATTGCACTCACGGCCGGCCTCATGAAAAGGTATTGAAGCAACATCAATATAATATTTCACCTAGGCAGTTTATTACTAGCCCAGTCAAAGTAGACAAAATTCATTACACCTAGGACGAAGTCTCATATCATTGAAAATTGGGGACATCATTGTTAACGAGTGACAAAACGTCTCCACATGAACATACAAAATTTTTTGTCGAAAATTTCCGTTTTTAGGCTGTAACTTTTGAACGGTAAAGATCGTATAATTTGAGTGATTTTGAATCTAAGGTTTTTTTAAATTCATTAAGTATGTACCTTTTAACATAGTTCTTTAGCGCTAAGCTGACAAAACAAAATGTCATTGAAAAGAACAATCAAAAAGTTGTATAAAAAATAATCAAATTTTCGAAGTTTCGATAATTTGCTAAAAAAACAAATTTTCGAAGTTTAGACAATTTTTTATGGCAATGTTTTGTTATGTGTTTGTTGTTTGAAAATAAGTCTAACCCTGGTTTGTTGACAAACACATTGAAGAGTGAGATGGCCATACATTTTTTTTTTTTAAACTTTTAACATTGAACAAATATTTTATTTTAATAGGTAAACAATAAAAAGACGTATTACCTGAAATGGTTTTAAATATAAAGTACTGTTCAATGAGAAGATGCGAACAAAAAATTATTTTTAACTTTTTAAATTCTTGGAAACCGCTTTTTTGAAAACTACTTAAGTTGTTTTGTAGGTCATCTCATAATCTACGAGGTTTAGATGAATAAACATTTTGACTGGACAACATAGTTTTTCTTAAAAAAAATATAGAAATTTTGATCAAAGTTTATATTGAAATAATGAGGAAAATGAAGTAAGGCTACTTTGATGTTTTTTTACAAGACTGTAACATGTATTTTTATATTTAAAATATCATCATAACACTCCAAAAAAATTTGTTGAGGATTTTGTTTGTTTAAAATGTTGGTACAATGCAATACATTATTCTATTTAAATAAGAACTATGTATTACTTACTTATGTTTTTCATTGTATTTCAATATCTGAGCGTTCGCATACATTTTTGTATGAAATGTTTTAATTTGGCCTATTTTGACATACTATTTGGGCCTTAAGACGCTTTCTATGACGTTTCTGTATGAGCGTTTAGAATTTCCTATTTCTAGTGTTTCAACGTTGGCCATTCTGACTAAAAAAAACTGCTACATGGAAAATTATTTTTGTCAGTTTTCAAAAAAAAATAAATTGAATGATATTTCTTATTTCATATGTCAGAGTTTTAAGTTTTTATTATTGAGAATATTTTCAAAAGTTTTTGCAATGTATTTTTGAATTTAATGTCTATCTTTAAAAGCTTATTCCAACACCAACCTAGTTTGAGCACAATGAACAAGACTCCTTATTTGGATTCTTATTATAAGCTCATTTAATTGAGGAAATCTTTACGAATTTTAGGGCGAGGGAACAAAATCTAGATACTAACGGCAGAGTTCATAATGACAGTTGTCAAAAGTGACAGAAGTCAAAATTGACAGATGTCAAAAGTGACAGATGTCAAACTGACGGACGTCAAAGTGAAAGATGTTACGGAAAGCATTTTTGTAAGTGCATCGGGGGGTGCAAACGCACATGGCTTCCTTTCAAGTCGTTTTGGAACACTTTATTCGGAGATGGGTGAAATGCCTTTTTGTAAGGTTTATATGCACTTGGAGAAAAAAGTGCATCAGAGGCCATCTCCAAGGTCTCCATTTGTTTGGTCCGCTTATATCCAACTTTCACCTAAAATTGTTATTGTCTGTTAAAAAGCACTTTGTGGATTAACCACTGTCCTTCAATTTCATAATAGAAATAGTAGTAAGCTTTGGAAATTAAAAATTTACTATAAATACCTACGACATCAAAAGTCAAAAAATTCCTTAAGAAAGTAATGTAGCGTGTGATAAAAAAGAAAAAAAATAATATAAACGAAGAAATGTATTTTCTATGGCAAAAAGTGTGGTAAAAAATGTAAGACAATTTTATTTCTATATTTAAAACGTTTCTCTTTAAGAATTTAATATTTTCATCAAATTTAGTTTGCTATTGACTGGATGTACATAGAGCAAGATAAATGAACTAAAGGAAAAGAAGAAAAATGAAAATGAAAATGTAAAAGAAAAAGAAAACTTCGACTGCGAATTATTCAAAGAAGAAGTTCGGAGTTTTGTAAGTTCATATTTTTGTTTTAAATAGACGATAATATTGTGGGTTTTGTTTTGCATTTATTCAATTGCATTATTTCTATAATTTTATTTTATTTGTTTCAGGAAGACACAAAATAAAACAAAATAAAAAAATCCATTGGGACGAGTTTTTTAATATATCTCGAGATTTTACAGAAGAAAAGTCCATACATAGATGAAGAAATGAGGGCACACACGTGAGGGCACACGCCGCCATTGTCGGACGCATGCAAATTACAGAGAAATCCTGCAAATATTTTATTTGTCGTGTAAATTTAATTGTTTCTTTAATACTTAATGATTTAATCGGTTCGTCTTTGATCAATTAATTTACCAGAAGTACATTCATAGGTAGATACGAGTAGTTCTAAATTAGTTTCTTTAGTTCAACTGCGTATTTCTTTTAATATTAATACGTGTTTATTTTTTAGTTTTAAAATAAGAAACGGTATAAAATACCTACTTAATTTCTATTTATTTTGGTTCCTTTTAGTCTGTTCCTTTTAGAGTGCAGTTTCCTCTGAAAGCAGAATTTGCAATAACAATAAATAAAGCGCAGGGGCAAACTCGGAAAGTTGCAGGTGTAAATTTGGAAAACAAATACTGTTTTTCCCATGGACAATTATATGTATGTATGTAGCGTGATCACGATTCTCAAACCCACAAAATCTTTACGTTCTGGCCAAGGAAATAAAAATGTATTGCAGTAACCTATCTTCTTCTGAAAATGTATTAACCTAGTCTAACCTAGCCTAACCTATGACAATCATACTTAGTATGGCCTCATCCCATCTCGGCACAATTCAAACATACGTACAAAAAAGTACAGCTCAGGTTGTTTCATACTACGAGCACTATCCAAAAAAACTATCTAATGCGGACGAAGTCGCGGGTAAAAGCTAGTAAGCTATATAGAATATATTAAATGAGGATTTACTCTTTCCTTAACTTAGTTTTAAACAAATCAATACAATTCGATTGAGACGTTTACGATTACTTCAGAAAAATAAAATTACGAGTATTCAGAAATTATTCTAAAGAATTTCAATAATAAATGTGTCGAAAAATATTATTAGCTTATAGCCTGACTCTATGATTTGTCTGGAACCTAAAGCGAAGGTAAGAATGATTTCGGGCATCAATAATCATTTTTTTAACAAACCTAAAATTAAAGAAATTTACTGAAATATACTATGTCTGTACATTTGGTGCAAATTTTGAAAATTCCGAAAAATACGGAGGTTTTGAATCGATTAAATAAGAAAAGGGAAAAAGAAACAGAAAAATAAAGAGAAAAATAAGAATACAAATAAAATAAGAAGAACAAGAAGAAGAAGAAGTAATTGTTTTTTAGTTAATTTCCAAAATTTACTGTTTAAAACCATTTAATTCTAAAAAAATTGTTAAGGTACAAATAAGGTACAAATAAGAAACAAATTAAGTGATTTAAAAATTCATGTTTAAGGAAAATTTTTGAATAGATTCAGAATTTTATCTAATTTTGGAAATTAACTAAAAAACAACTACTTCTTCTTCTTCTTGTTCTTCTTATTTTATTTGTATTCTTATTTTTCTCTTTATTTTTCTGTTTCTTTTTCCCTTTTCTTATTTAATCGATTCAAAACCTCCGTATTTTTCGGAATTTTCAAAATTTGCACCAAATGTACAGACATAGTATATTTCAGTAAATTTCTTTAATTTTAGGTTTGTTAAAAAAATGATTATTGATGCCCGAAATCATTCTTACCTTCGCTTTAGGTTCCAGACAAATCATAGAGTCAGGCTATAAGCTAATAATATTTTTCGACACATTTATTATTGAAATTCTTTAGAATAATTTCTGAATACTCGTAATTTTATTTTTCTGAAGTAATCGTAAACGTCTCAATCGAATTGTATTGATTTGTTTAAAACTAAGTTAAGGAAAGAGTAAATCCTCATTTAATATATTCTATATAGCTTACTAGCTTTTACCCGCGACTTCGTCCGCATTAGATAGTTTTTTTGGATAGTGCTCGTAGTATGAAACAACCTGAGCTGTACTTTTTTGTACGTATGTTTGAATTGTGCCGAGATGGGATGAGGCCATACTAAGTATGATTGTCATAGGTTAGGCTAGGTTAGACTAGGTTAATACATTTTCAGAAGAAGATAGGTTACTGCAATACATTTTTATTTCCTTGGCCAGAACGTAAAGATTTTGTGGGTTTGAGAATCGTGATCACGCTACATACATACATATAATTGTCCATGGGAAAAACAGTATTTGTTTTCCAAATTTACACCTGCAACTTTCCGAGTTTGCCCCTGCGCTTTATTTATTGTTATTGCAAATTCTGCTTTCAGAGGAAACTGCACTCTAAAAGGAACAGACTAAAAGGAACCAAAATAAATAGAAATTAAGTAGGTATTTTATACCGTTTCTTATTTTAAAACTAAAAAATAAACACGTATTAATATTAAAAGAAATACGCAGTTGAACTAAAGAAACTAATTTAGAACTACTCGTATCTACCTATGAATGTACTTCTGGTAAATTAATTGATCAAAGACGAACCGATTAAATCATTAAGTATTAAAGAAACAATTAAATTTACACGACAAATAAAATATTTGCAGGATTTCTCTGTAATTTGCATGCGTCCGACAATGGCGGCGTGTGCCCTCACGTGTGTGCCCTCATTTCTTCATCTATGTATGGACTTTTCTTCTGTAAAATCTCGAGATATATTAAAAAACTCGTCCCAATGGATTTTTTTATTTTGTTTTATTTTGTGTCTTCCTGAAACAAATGAAATAAAATTATAGAAATAATGCAATTGAATAAATGCAAAACAAAACCCACAATATTATCGTCTATTTAAAACAAAAATATGAACTTACAAAACTCCGAACTTCTTCTTTGAATAATTCGCAGTCGAAGTTTTCTTTTTCTTTTACATTTTCATTTTCATTTTTCTTCTTTTCCCTTAGTTCATTTATCTTGCTCTATGTACATCCAGTCAATAGCAAACTAAATTTGATGAAAACATTAAATTCTTAAAGACAAACGTTTTAAATATAAAAATAAAATTGTCCTAGTTTTCAAACTAAAAGCGTTCAAAAATAATCTGTTTTTCATATTTTTGTTCTTCTGAAATAAATCAAAATTGCAGATGGGACACTATTACACTCACGGCCTCATAAAAAGGTATTGAAGCAACATCAATATAATATTTCACCTAGGCAGTTTATTACTAGCCCAGTCAAAGTAGACAAAATTCATTACACCTAGGACGAAGTCTCATATCATTGAAAATTCGGGACATCATTGTTAACGAGTGACAAAACGTCTCCACATGAACATACAAATTTTTTTGCCGAAAATTTCCGTTTTTAGACTGTAACTTTTGAACGGTAAAGATCGTATAATTTGAATGATTTTTAATCTAAGGACTTTTCAAATTCATTAAGTACCTTTTAACATAGTTTCTTAGCGTTAAGCTGACAAGACAAAATGTCATTGAGAAGAACAATCAAAAAGTTGTATAAGAAATAATCAAATTTTCGAAGTTTCGATAATTTGCTAAAAAAACAAATTTTCGAAGTTTAGACAATTTCTTATGGCATTGTTTTGTTATGTGTTTGTTGTTTGAAAATAAGTCTAACCCTGGTTTGTTGACAAACACGTTTAAGAGTGAGATGGCCATACATTTTTTTTTTTAACTTTTAACATTGAACAAATATTTTATTTAATAGGTAAACAATAAAAAGAAGTGTTTCAGATAACATGGTTTAGATACAAAATACTGTTTAGCGAAAAAAATTATTTTTGACTTTTTAAACTTTTGGAAATCGTTTTTTGAAAACCACTAAAGTTGTTTTTGTAGGTCATCTCATGATCTACAAAGTTTAGATGAATACAAATTTTGACTGGACAAACTTTTAATTGAAATAATAAGGAAAATGAAGTAAGGCTACTTTAATGTTTTTTTACAAGACTGTAACATGTATTTTCATATTTAGAATGCCATAACAGTATAAACAAATTAATTGAGGATTTTGTTTGTTTAAAATTTTGGTAAAGTGCAATACATTATTCTACCCCAATAAGAACTATGTATGTATTACCTATGTTTTCCTAAGTATATGTTTCCACCTCTGACCGTTTGCACCCATTTTTGTATGAAATGTTTTTATTTGGGTTATTTTGACATTATATTTGGGCCTTAAGACGCTTTCTGTAACCTTTCCGTTTTAGCGTTATATGAATTTCCTATTTCTAGTATTTCAACATTGGCCATTGTGACTAAAAAAATTTATTTCAAAACAAAACTTATAATAAATTAAAAAAGATAGAGGCTATTATTATGGCAAACAGAACTTCACATTTTTCATTATTTTTCAAAGATAAAAAACGAAAAAGTTATCATAAATCTTTATATATAAAAGAAAGTCGTGTTAGTTACACTATTTATAACTCTAAAACGGCTGCACCGATTTGGCTGAAAATTGGTGGGTAGGTAGCTTAGAGCCAGGAGAAGGACATAGGATACTGTTTATCCCGTTCGACAGCGTTCCCGTGTGACTTGGCATAAAACGTCAGTCACTGTATAACAAAAAAGAATCAGACTTGGAATAACAAAACGCAAATGACAGCTATGTGATGGACGTATGGGTGACAATTTGATTTTTGTAAGAAATCAATATGAAAACCATTTCTATTAAATAAATAATTAACAATCATAATAATGTAAGAAATCAGTATTAAAACTATTTCTATTAAAAAAAATAATTAACAATCGTAATGCAATGATGGAGCCATTGCCTATTTCAAAAAAAAAGTGAAATGAACTATAAAATGTGGTAAACCAAAAACGCATCAGGAATAACAAAAACGCGCATCTCGAACAGCTAAGTAATTTTTTCTATGAATAATTGGTTAAAAATTGATGAATTGAAGTGAAGTTTAATTAACAAGGGGGTAGTAATATCCCCTTAAATGTGCGCTTATTATAAAAAAAAACAATGCCGCAATACCAATACAATACCAAGACGATCGAATCTTTCCCGACAAAGCCGTAATGCAAGAAGGATACGAAACACTACAAATAAAAGGACTGAAGAAGGACAAGAAATCGCACGTGAAGAGGTCAACAAATAGATAATTTGCGACGCAGAACAAGAGATTTATAAAGTGCTGATTTGAATCGAGCAGTGTTTCGATACGATTGCAGCAATGATTACAGCTTGCATCCTAGCGTTTGCATTGGACAAATGGACGTTGTTTGCCAGTATTGTAGTGCATTAAAGTTTTCCGGAGAAATGCCCGGATTATGCTGCCTTAATGGTAAAGTGATATTACCATTGTTGACTCCTCCACCTGAGCCATTGTCTTCATTGCTTTGTGGCGAAAAAACTGAATCACGCTATTTTCTGGCAAACACTCAAAATTGCAATGGTTGTTTCCAAATGACATTATTTGGGCAGATATTATCGAAGAACGAGGATTTAATCCGACATTTAAGGTATATATACTTATTTTTGTACTTACATAGAATATAGTGAAAAAATAACTTACATTACTCATTCTTACGTATTAAATTTGCAAATTCTGAACTCTACTCTCACATCGAAAAAAGTCTTTTTATTTTGTAGATACAAAGACAGATTCACCATCGAATTGGAAAACAATTAATGGATATTGGAAATAGGCGAATGGAAATTGATGAATCTACACAATGTATCACCCTGCAAGCAAACTTCTGTAAGATCACATAAAGCATCGACGAATTAGTGCAGAAAGTTTTTCCAAACATTGCACAAAACTACAAAAACCATTAGTGGCTCAATAGGCGTGCTATATTAGCAGCCAAAAACATCGATGTCAATACCATCATCTTCACCGTTCAGCATGGAATACCCAGTGAAACGACAACATATAAGTCCATCGATACTGTGGAGAATCAAGACGGGATTGTCAACTATCCAACTGAATTCTTTAATTCGTTAGGTTTTCCAGGCATGCCACCGCACGTTCTTACACTGAAAATTGGCGTACCCATTATTCTTCTTGCGCATGGATACACGAGCGCAAAAAAGAATTACTTTTGTGGATACACACAGACAAAAAAATTAGGTGGGCATGCAAGAAAATTTGACAATAGAGGAAGAGTCGGAAATTAAAACACAAAAAACTTCGTTGGATACTCAGCCGCAGGTACTTTCTTTTCGAATGAACTATTATAAGTTATTATTTAGACTCTCAATCAAGAAAATGACGAACAATATTACCGAGGCAACAATTTTGACTGGAAAGTTCAACGGTGAAGACGTAGGTACTTTTGCCACGTATCCCAATGATCCCGACAGATATGCCATTCGAATTCAAAAGTTTACAGTTCCCGGTGCGACTCGCTTTCGCAATAATTATTAACAAAGCGCAAGGACAATCGTTGCAAGTGTGTGGATACAATTTGGAGAATCCATGCTTCTCACAAGGACAGCTCTATGTGGCTTGCTGACGTGTGGGAAAACCTTCTGATTTATTTGTCTACGCACCAGATGAAAAAAAGATAATCTTTATTGTGTATCCCACAGCACTTTTTTTCGAAATAAACAAATTCAATAAAATGGCTTAGAATGAATTGAATATGTGTGTAATGATTTTTCTTTAAAATTATTTTTCTTAAATTTATTTTAGCTGTTGGTGAAGCAACGCACGCCGGGTACAGCTAGTAGGAAATATAAACGAAACAATATAAACACATTATTCATTGGTCAGTTTTAAAAAACTATTAAAATTAGGTTACAATAAAAGGGAAGCCAAACATTTCGGAAAAGCTTTTGTGATTTTTGAAGGCTAAAGCATTACAATAGATCAGTCGAATTTTTTCGACTTAAGAACAAAAAAGTTTGTTGGCAATATTCTTACATTTTTTTTTATATTTGTGGAACGAAAACAATGGTAGGTACTTGTCAATATATCTTTTTAGATTTTAAAGAAAAACTCAATTAGATCAATCAAAAGAATCAAATCAAAATTCACACAATTCATTCAGCTGTTGAGAATTCTGGAACCTACATTTTCTACGGATTTTATAGTACTTTCCCTAGAATGTGTTCCTGTTGCTTCTAAAACCTGATTCTATTATCTCCAAACAATTATTATTAAACCAGGCATAAAGAATTTTCGCAAACAAAACATCTTATCAGGCAAAATCCGAAAAAATCTTTATCACTCTATTAATTTTCAGATCTTTTACTTCTAAGACCAATTGAGATCTTTATAATATGATATACTTGCTCAAGCCCTCTGTATAGGTCCTCTTTCTGTAATCTAAATACCGGGTAAATTTATAACCCATACAAGTTAAACTTTTTGTGCAATAACAATTATTGGTCTTATTTTGCTAATAAGCTTCTTTCACAAACACAAATTGGATTGTTAAAATAATCTTCATAAAGTTTTGTTATGATGACCTATACCCAGTTTCAGCCCATTTCATCTGAATTTAAGTCCACAACAAATTAGGTTTATAAATTGCTTCTTAAACCTAACTTAATACCCACCTTGTTTTTTTTTTTTTTTATACTCACTGTATATAATCATCAATCTTATTTTCGTCGAGCCTTTTATGAGGACATACAGTTAGACTGGGAAAGCTTGTATTCCAAACAAGCTTATTGCGATCCATTGACATAACCATCGGTGATGTCTGAAAACGTTCCCATGTCCTGTGGCTAAGCGATATGACTCCGAAAAACGCAATGCAGATGAATACCAGCCATAAAACTCTGTTTTGGAATGAGACCAAGAACGAGAAAAAAAAAACAAAAAGATGAACAGAAATAGACCAAGATGATATTAGAAGAGGAAGTTGATACAAAATTTCGACACAGACAAAGGAATATAAGAATAAAAAAACAGAGAAACACTTTAACGAAATTGAGGACAAGCTGGAGCAATTTTTCTTCCAGGCTTAGATGCACACAAAAAAAAACCCTTAAAACCCCAGGAAACCCCATTCCATAACTACCAATCAGCATACTCTTCTTATGGCCAGGATCCTAGAAGGAATGACAATTGCACACATACTCTTCTCACAGCTCGATTAAATGGCTCCAAAATAATTCCACAAAAAACGGTTGCCGTTGCACACTTTATGAGCCATTATGGCGGCAACCTAAATTTACTTTGGGATAGCTCTACTTCGCTCTCCCTGTTTCTATCAGTTCAGTACCCTGCCCGGCCCAATTTTACTGTCACACATATAACGGAATCATGGCAGGATAGGAGCAGGAGCAGAAGCAGAAACAGGAGAACGGGATATATGGAATGAACAGCCTGACTGTGCAATGTAACGAACGGGAGTAAGCCTTATCGCAAACAGTGTGTTGTATATTTGCAGCAGTGTCCCTGTCCGTCCCCGTCGCGTAAACAATACACAATCACTTTAAGGTGGCAGAACGGCAGAAGCAGCGGCAGCAGCAGCAGTATTAAGAACAGCAGCAGCGGGCTTATTCAGGCTTTTAACCCACGTATCTGTCGCCGCATGGTCCTGCCAGAGGATTCGCAATTCGCACTAAATCGATTGTGTGGATGGTGACATAGTTTTTCCGTTTGCATTTTTGTCTCTTAGTTTTTGGTTTTCCGACGACAAAAAAAAAAGCATGCTAAAAGTGCCAAATTGTGTGTTTGGCCCTAAAGTGCGATGCTCCCTATAGCCTTCCACTTCGCCTAGGCTATAGTAGGTATATCTTTTGTTTGATGCCCATAGCCGAGCCGCCTATCTATAGAATTACTATTTTTTTTTCTTCTTAACTGCCCGAAAAGCCAATTGAATTTCGTTTGGTTTTTCGTCCTCTTTTTTTTCGGATCATTGCCCACATCTTCATGGTTATTGCTGTCATCATGTTTGTAGCTGTCACTGACTCCGTCCTTTGCCTCTCATAGTCGACGAACAACGACTCTATACACTACGAGGACGATGTGAAAAGGCCGTTCATTTAAAGCCTAAATTCTATACGAAAAGCTATTCATATATGGCCTTTCGTCGTAGTCGTCGTCGTCGTTGTCATCGTCATCGTCGTAGTCGTAGTCATTGCTGCTTGGCTGATGGCTCTGCTATAAGTGTAATTCGTATTTATACTGTAATTTAAGCCAAGTCAACAACTTGGGTTTATATTGGATCACTGTCGTTTATATGGCTCTTAATGAATGTATCCTGTTACAGGACGAGGTTATTATTGGCAATGAATTGTGCGACAATTCGGTTTTGTTATTGATGATATGATGAGGACTTGTGAATGCGTCATTATATATTTCGAACAACCAATTTGGTTAATTGAATTCCTGACAAACGATCAACCAAGAAGACGTTTTGTTGAGCGGTTTTATATAATTTTTGTGAAGATGATTCTTTTTTTTCTTATAACTTTTAATATGGCTATGAAATCAAAAGACGACTCGGTTCATCTATTTATGGAAATGGTGAAGACTATAGAATTATCTGCGAGAAGTAAAAAAAATGTTCATTTCTATTTAATTAAATTATTTATAATAGATACTTAAATGATTACTGATGCGGATGACAGAATATTTTATATTATAGTCCAACAACAGGAAACTAAATAAAAAAGATAACTCTTTTTGACAAATACATGCCATACAATGTTATTTCAGAAAAAAACAAGGTTTTTGTGGGTATCTACATCAGGTTGACAAAAAAAAAAAAACAGATCATACTTGAAATCAATATTTCCATTTTTACACCTGCCAGATGATGGTTCTTTAACTTCTAATTAAGGTGCAGTTCTTTTCATCTTCATTAAATTAAAAACCAAGGTAAAAAGGGAAAAATGAAAAAAAAAAAATATCATATCATTACGTTGAAATAGTTCAAATTTAAATGGCGAACAAATTAATGTTTAATGAACTCATATACATATATGTACTAGCTGACCCTGCAGACTTCATACTGCCTCAATCGATAAATAAAAGACCTAAACTTTTGTATAAATTAATTTCAAAACAAACAAAACGTATTGAATAAAAAAGCATTTTTTTAATGAAGCATGAAGTTTTATTATTATTTTCGACACATCATGTTGCTTACTTAAAAAAACAGAGTTTGCCTGAAATACTGGCTATTTATAAGGTTTAAATTTTTATTAACAGACACACACTGTTATGGTACAGTTTGTTAATCAATTTAAAGCTTTCTCATAAACTAAATTTTTTGTTTTGTTTTGTGGTGCGTAAATAAACAAAGAAGACGGTTTTCCGACGCGCGAACACGCGACGTATAATTGTCCATGCGTGAAACAGGGAAACTCCAAGTTGATTCCGCAAACTTCTAAAGACTGTCCTTGTGATTTATTTATTGTCATCGCAAAGGCCAGGCGTACTGGAAATTGTAAGCGTTTAAAATCGAATGGTAAATCCGTTGGAATCATCGGTATTCGCGGGATCAAGACATCCTTTCCTTTGTATTTTACATTTATGATTGTTGCCTCAATGACGTTATTCATCAGCTTTTTCACAGCCAGTCTTGTTCCATTGCATAGTCGAGGTTGGTTAATGTTACGCAGCATGATGACAACTGATCCTACTTTTAACTGCAAATTGTGAGGTGGTAATCCAGGCAATTCCATTGAATTTAAAAACTCCGTGGGATAGTTGACTACGTCATCCTGGTTCATAACGGTGTCGACTGATTTAAAGGAAACCAACTGTCCTGGAAGAAAATTCTGAATGGTCGCATTGAGATCCTCGACATCTTTATTTTTCGCTGCCAATATTGCTCGTTCACCCAGCCAATTATGGTTTTTGAACTTTTGCGCTATATCTGGGAAAACACGCTGAATAAGCTCCTCTTTTGAATCTTTGATGTAACAGAAATCTGTGGGTAATGTGATGAATCCAGTAAAGGTGTCCATTACAACTTTATTATTTCCAATATCTAACAACTGCTTCGCAAGCACATTTGCAGTTTCATCATGTTGCAAAAATACTCGCATGTTAGTTGTTAGCGGACCCGACAGACGTTGTCCTGTCTACACGTCTTTAATTTGAAAATTTCAAACTTTTTTTAATAAGCTAAAACATTCTGGACCATTTTAATGAAAATTATTATTCAAATGTTATGACAATATCTAACGTCATTACATGTAAATTTATTACACTTAGACTAATCGATAGCGTGTGAGTATGTGTAATGAAATCTTCAACTTGTTTTAATTAAAGGTAAAAAAGCTTACACTCAAACTATTTTATTTCAAAAATATTTTTTTTTATTTAGCAGCCCGTGCCGGCTTCGCACGGGTAGACATAAATAGGTACAGATATTTATGTTATAAGCATGATTATTAAAACGACCATGAATCACTAAATTAGAAAACATTTTTTTGTCCTACCATTAATACTCTTCGCAGCGTATGCGATGAAAGACATTTTATGGATAATTTTTGTACACCTTCGGTTGGTTTTAATAGGAATTTCTAAAGATTTCTATAGTAATTTAGTACTAAATGTAGCCTGTGTTACTCAGTGATAATGTAGCTTTCTAATGAAAAAAGAATTATTAAAATCGGTGCAGTACTTTTTGAGTTTATTCGTTACATACAAAAATACAAATCTCTCTTTATAATATTATATAATTATATTTCGAATTCCAACGTGGCGCCATCTATGAGAAGTTCACGATAGATGGTCCGACATTTTCTGTAAAAAATCTAATTTAAGGCGCCATCTGTTCGAGACTTATGAAACTTACGATTAATAACAAACATCAAAATTGACAATCAGTTTATTGTGAATTATAAATTACTGTCGGATCCAATGTAAAACATTCCAAAATCAACAACTACTAATAAATTAAAAATTAATTAAAAAAAACATTGTCCAGCGGACAATGAAGACAATTAAGAGGCGATTAAATGATGCTCGTGACAATGCTCGATTATGTTGCACTTGTTGATGGTGATGGTCTCTATGTGCGTCGGTAGCTCGTTGACGTGCCTCTCGTTGTCTCAATGCATTAGCATAAAGACGTTGAACGCGTTGCTCTGAATTCTCATTTGCTCGTGAACATGCAACTTGATCTCTTAAATTTGCATTATCCGTTGAGTGTTCTTCAATTGATCTATTTAACCGACGCGACGATCATGGACTAATTAGGGGCGTAAAATCGTTTTTTTATTTTTTAAAACCTTTCAAAATTGAATATTATTTAATATTTGACACTGTGATGGTAGCGCCGCCGTCTGTCGGATCCAATGTAAAACATTCCAAAATGTGAATCTAAACCATTCTCAGATCCCCTTGAACACACACAAAAAATTTCGTCAAAATCGGTCCAGTCGTTCAAGAGACGTTCAGTGACATACACACTCACAGAAGAATTATATATATTAAGATGTATTTATTTACTGTTTAATAAATGGTGGTTAAATTTTAAAGGCTTACGAAACAATGGCTGTTTTGAGCTACAACTTCAATGGCCGTATTATCTCACGTGGTGGTGATGTCAATGAGTCGCCAAGATCACGTAATTCAACACCATTGGACTTCTTTCTTTGGAGTTATTAACTTCCCATGGGAAGTTATTGTAATCGGTCAGATTTTTCGAATTGAAAATTTTGACATTTCTCGAAGTTTCAAGGTCTCTAGAGTCGAAATAAAAGTTTTTTAGAGAGATTTCTGTGCGTGCGTGTGTACGTAAGTTCGTACGTTCGCGAAGTTTTTTTCGTCGTCCACAGCTGAAGAACCAATAGAGATATCAACTTCAAATAAATTTTGTTATACAGAAAATAATGCAGATAGGACTCTCAAACAAATTGTGTGGGTGGTTTTTTCTACCATAGCAATTTAAAAAAAAAGGTGAACATGTTGGTTAACCTCAAATATCTCACGTACAAATAACCGTAGAGACTTCAATTACATTTTATATTTTATATTGTACCGTGATACCAAATAAATATATTACAAAAAAAATTCAAATAACGGTTTTTTTATAAAGCAAAAAAACAAAAAAAAATATTTGTCACCTCGAAAATTTTACGAACAAAAAATGATTTTGTGCAACGAAGAATAACGTTTTTAACATGTGATACAATTTTGAGAAAAATTGAATTGGCATTTGTTTTTATAAAAAATAAAAACCTAAAAAAAAACATTACTAAAAGTTGGTAAAAATTCATTTTCGACTCAAATACCTTTTCAAACATTTAAGATATTGACTTCAAAATTATTTTATCTTATAAATTTTTTGTTTTTAACATTCATACAAATTTTGAGAAAAATGTAATTGACAGTTTTTTTACGAAAAATAAAAACCAAAACAAATAAATAAAAGTTGGTAAAAATTGATTTTCGACTCAAATATCTTTTCAAATATTTGAGATTTTGGCTTCAAACTAATTTAATCTTATAAAAAACATTGTTTTCAACATTCATTAAATTTTTGAAAAAAAAAATCAAATTGACAGTTTTTTTTACAAAATATAAAAACCAACGAAAAATAAATAAAAGTTGGTAAAAATAGGTTTTCGACTCAAATATATTTTTAAAAAGTTGAGATATTGGCTCTAAACTAATTTTATCTTTTAAAAAATATTGTTTTTAACATTCGGTAAAATTTTGAAAAAAAAAATGAATTGATAGTTTCATTTACAAAAAAATAAAAACCTACAAAAAACAATACTAAAACTAGGTAAAAATTTACTTTCCACTCAAATATATTTTTAAATATGGGCTTCAAATTATTTTTATCTCACAGAAAATATTGTTTGCGACATTCAGTAAATTTATATCTAATAAAACCCAACAGTCTACAAAATCTACACAAAATAGTACGCAAATTTCGTGAATAATAGAACATTGACTTAAAATTAATTTTGTTGTTTTTGAAAGTGCACTTCCAAGTTCCACTATTTTGTTGAACTTTGTCAAAAACGAATTTATCGATGACGCCTGTCTGAACTCAATAGATTTTTGCAATAAATATTGTTTTTAAGAATCAAAAGAAATCTACCTTGGCGCACAAGCTAACATTTTAGTTTACTCTGGGGGCTTAACAGATGAGGTTATACAAAATATAAAATAAAAGTGGAGAGATTACTACATCGAATTATGTACTCAAATAAGAAAAAGAATTAAGTTCCAAGAAAAAGTTTTAGAAGCCGTGCAAACAATTGATCCAAAAAAATAAATCATCAAGCCTTACCCCGCTTATACAATTGTTTCCAAATTTAATTCAAGAAGAACTTGTCAATGACCTTGATGATGAATGGAGGGCTCTTTTACATCAAAGTATGATAAGTGTATAGATTTGAAATTCGAAGACTATTGGAGCGCTATCTTTAATTTAAAAAACGCATTAAATGTTCCAATGTTTCCCCTTTTAAAAACATTTGTTGGGTCCATTTTATGCTTTCCGCATAGCAGTGCAAGTGCAGAGCGCATATTTTCCCAAGTAGCTTTGATAAAAGATAAAAAAAAAAACTATTTACTGACATCCACAGTTCATTAAATTTTAATGGCAAAGGAATTAATAAGGCATAGCTGCGCTATGTAAAATTCAATAAACATTGTTTGCCTCCAAAATTATTACTAGTTACCTGAATTTAAAATAGAATTTTGTGTTGAGTCTTTATAAAAAAATATTCTCGTGCTAAAATTACATATTAAATGTAAAAATTCACAAATATATTCACAAATTGAAATTAACTGCGATATTTTTATTTTATTTGCATTCATTTATTTTTGTATAATAGTTATATAGCTATCATATATATTTATTTTTATTATAAAAAAGTTCCTATTTTGTTAAAAGTGAAATTAATAAAAATATTAATATTAAAATAAGACTAAGCAATAGAACTAAAAGGCTTATAGATATGTATCTAAGTTTATTTTTTGTTATAAAGAAAAATAAAAATAAATTTGAATTTAAAAAAAAAAATATATGCGTATTGCTTTTGTGCAAAAATTATGTAAAATTTTTTGGAATGTACTACTTTGGACTTTTCCAAAACGACAGCACTGCTCATACCGCGCATCCCAATGATTCCGACTGATGTGCCATTTGAGTTTAAACGAATACAGTTTCCAGTGCGGCTTGCTTTTGCTATATGACCATAAACAAGTTAACTGATTTCTGTTAATAATTATGATTCACATGATTAACAATAAAGCGATTACTTACTTTTAAATCCTTATGTATGTTTCATTTCACAGAGTTACGGTTCTGTTCAGGAGAATTTTTAGCCACGACTATAAAATACGTAGGAACAAAAAACTGCCACATTACAAATCTTTATGACTGACTCTGTCGGGTCCGCTAATAAGAAATAAAAACTTTTAGGAAATGCTACTAAAATTGGTAAAAATTGGTTTTCATCTAAAAATCTCGTTATCTAAAATAGATTTTGATATCAAACTATTTCCTCATATGCATTTTGTTGGTAATTTAATTTTTTTTTTAAATAATTCAACTGAAACCTTTTTTAACAAAACACGAAAACCTACAAACCTTTTAAGCAAGACAAATCGACAGACGGGATGGGAAATTATTAGTGTGATTTGCAACCCAGCCTCTTTTTTGAAAGATAGGATGTACGTCGCTAAGCCAGCAACAATTCATTAAAAAAAACATTAAAAGCATAGAACCTCAATTATGCTTTTGTGTCATCGAACATTTGAACCATATCGGATGAAGGTGTGCCGCTGATATTTTATTCCATACATAATTGAACCATATTATCAATATTATCATAATAAAAGAAATGATAATAATTTCGTAAATAATTTGTGTGTGTCCCTTAAAGTTTAACTACACTTTACCTTTAGAGTTCCTACTGAACTCGCAAAAATTTTCAAAATGAAATCATTTTGAAGTAAAGACTTTCATTTATTCACGAGACATCGAGAATCGATCATCAATTTTTACCAATTTTGCGTAATATTTTTTGTAGATTTAAATTTATATATATTCTTTTTAAATTTAGTTTGAAGACCATATTTTTTTAATTTTTGATGCCAAGTTTTAGTAATGATTTTAGTTTTTGTAAAAAAGACTGTCTATTCGATTTTTCTCAAAATTTTGCCAGATGAACCGTTTGGTAGTACGAGAAAGCCAACTGGGACGGTCTCAATAATTTCTTCAGGATCTTTAACTGGTCGCTATGCTTCCTCGGTAGCGACGTAGACTCCAGTGCTGATATGATTTCTAGTATGATTCATCTGGGAATGGAAACGTTTATCCCGAATAGGGTTAAAAGTATTAAACCCAAGGTTAAATCATGGTTCGATTCGAGCTGCAAAGAGGTTATCAAGGAGAAAGAGGTGAGCTTCCGATGTTTTAAAGCCAACCCAACTGAGGAAAACCGGAAAAAGTTTAAGCAAGCCAGGAAGGCTTGCAACGCCTATATTCGAAGGACCAAATTTTTACATGACCAAAAATTACGGCGAAAAATACTGCAATGTCCCAAAGGCAGTAAGAATTTTTGGTCATTTGTAAAAAATATGAGGAATTCTTCCTCTTCCTCGGTTCCTACGCTTGTTGTCAATGACACTCCTTTAGTTAGCTCTATTGATAAAGCCAACTTATTTGCTAGGCAGTTTGCCGAAAATTCCACCTTACCAGATAGTGTCATGACTCCCCCAGTTCTTGAACGCGTAAATGATTCTATGGGACCAATCTTTTTTCATACTCAAACTGTGGCGAGAGTTCTTAAAGATCTCAACATTCATAAATCCGCTGGCCAAGATGGTATCCCCGCTATTATTCTGAAGAGGTGTTCTTCCACGCTAGCAAAACCACTGCGTAAGCTTTTCCATCTATCCTATTCTTCTGGTCTCGTTCCGAGTAGTTGGAAAACTGCATTTGTTCAGCCAATCCCAAAAAAAGGCGAATCTTCTTCTCCCACAAATTATAGACCGATAGCACTAACGTCCCTTCTTTCTAAGGTCATGGAAACGCTGATTAATTATCAGCTTAAGAAATATCTTGAGGAACGGAAGCTTCTTATTGACCGGCAATACGGCTTTCGTTGCAATAGGTCCACTGGTGATCTCATGGTTCATCTCACCGAACAGTGGAACAAATTTTTACATCGTTTTGGAGAAAGTAAGATTATTGCACTTGATATTTCAAAGGCATTTTATAAAGTCTGGCATCTTGCTCTCTTATCGAAAATGCGTGCTTTCGGTATCGACGAATCTCTTCTTCGTTGGATTAGAAATTTTCTTTCGAACCGTTCAATACAAGTTGTTTTGGACGGATTCAAGTCTGAAACTCATAAGATAAATGCTGGTGTGCCCCAGGGCTCTGTTTTGTCTCCGACGCTCTTCCTCATTTTTATAAATGATCTCCTGTCTGCCATCTCTCCGTCTGATCTATCTACAATCTACAAAACCTATATACGTCCGAAACTTGAATATAACTCTCATGTCTGGGCTGGTGCTCCAGTAACTTATTTAAGCCTCTTGGACAGTATTCAAAAAAGAGCTTTTAAAATGATTGGTGACATTAACATCATCAACTCGTTTACGTCACTCGAACATCGACGCAAGGTTTCTTGCCTCACCCTTTTTTACCGTTATTTTAACGGACTTTGCTCTAGTGAAATAGCCAGTTGCGTTCCTCCCCTTAAACAATTTAACCGTAATACCCGCGCTTCTAGGAATGCCCATCAGTTTACCCTTGAGCCCAACTTCAACCGTACTATGAAGTACAGAGATTCTTTTATTAGCCGTACTACGCGAATGTAGAACGCCTTGCCACGCTCTATCTTCCAATCCTATCCAACCCTTCCCTTTTTTCCTAATGCTCACACTGTGTCTTTGGCATATTAAAGGTATACAAAACCCTTTTAGTGTTCGCTAATTATAAAAAAAAAAAAAAAAAAAAGATGTCAAAAACATTATCCTTCGTTGCATACGAGATTTTAGAGATGAAATCATTTTTTGTTTGTAAACTATTCAAGGTGAAGTTTTTTTTTCAGTTTTTTTTTGATTTATATAAAAAACTGGCAGTGGTACTAGAATGTTCCAACAGTTTCTTAAACTTTCTGTGTTGTCAATCCTGTGCTACGATGTCTGCTTGACCAATTAATCGAGAACAATAATTGACAAAGTTGATATGTAATTTGATAGTTATAATCATTTGTAATCAATATGCTCTTGTATTCTGATTAATTCAATTAAGAACTTTCCACTGAAAGTTATTGTAATCCGATTTTTCAATTGAAAACTATGATATTTCGTGACAATTCAAGGTACATATACATAGAATCTGGATCCATGGTTTTTAGAAATACGTCTGTTTTAACGCACTGCTGCACGAGTAAAAACATGCGTACGTTTTGAATATCTTCTAACGCAAGTCATTGGCCATATCATAAATACAGACGTGCGTAGTTTTAAAACAGAATCTGTATGGATGCAGAAGCTAGAAGAACCTTAAAAACATTCGAAAATACCAATAATTGGTAAGCATTGTTTTTCGTTTTATTATATTGAGAAAATAAAATAATGGTTTTCGGGTGAATTGATTTATAAGCAATTTTATAACTATTGACTAATTCTTAAAAAAAAACTAAGAGAGTACTTCCAAATTGGCAGGGCGTCTTTAGACTTTTGGGCGCCCTGTGCCCAATAGGATTTGGGGCCAAAAAAAGTAGGTATAATGTATTTTTTTTTAATTCTTTAGGTTAATCATTTTAAAATTAATTTGTTGAACTAAAAAAAACATAAAACAGATATTTTTTTATACTTTTATAATTTTTTTTATTTACCTTCAATAGTTGAACATTTTTCTTTATAATTGATTTTTGATAATTTGTATTGTTTTTATTGTTTTTTTTTGTTAATTTATAATGTTTCCATATA
The DNA here is from genome assembly GCA_920104205.1 of Eupeodes latifasciatus. NCBI lineage: Eukaryota > Metazoa > Arthropoda > Insecta > Diptera > Syrphidae > Eupeodes > Eupeodes latifasciatus. The sequence continues at coordinate 68,517,569 of OV049924.1, read as the reverse complement.
TTTTTTTTAATTGTATGTAAGTTTATTTCTTTATATATATATATATTTTTTTTAGATATATATGTAATGGGTGATTTTTTTGAGGTTAGGATTTTCATGCATTAGTATTTGACAGATCACGCGGGATTTCAGACATGGTGTCAAAGAGAAAGATGCTCAGTATGCTTTGACATTTTATCATGAATAGACTTACTAACGAGCAACGCTTGCAAATCATTGAATTTTATTACCAAAATCAGTGTTCGGTTCGAAATGTGACAAAATGACAAATTTTGTTCAGCGATGAGGCTCATTTCTGGTTGAATGGCTACGTAAATAAGCAAAATTGCCGCATTTGGAGTGAAGAGCAACCAGAAGCCGTTCAAGAACTGCCCATGCATCCCGAAAAATGCACTGTTTGGTGTGGTTTGTACGCTGGTGGAATCATTGGACCGTATTTTTTCAAAGATGCTGTTGGACGCAACGTTACGGTGAATGGCGATCGCTATCGTTCAATGCTAACAAACTTTTTGTTGCCAAAAATGGAAGAACTGAACTTGGTTGACATGTGGTTTCAACAAGATGGCGCTACATGCCACACAGCTCGCGATTCTATGGCCATTTTGAGGGAAAACTTCGGAGAACAATTCATCTCAAGGAATGGACCGGTAAGTTGGCCACCAAGATCATGCGATTTGACGCCTTTAGACTATTTTTTGTGGGGCTACGTCAAGTCTAAGGTCTACACAAATAAGCCAGCAACTATTCCAGCTTTGGAAGACAACATTTCCGAAGAAATTCGGGCTATTCCGGCCGAAATGCTCGAAAAAGTTACCCAAACTTGGACTTTCCGAATGGACCACCTAAGACGCAGCCGCGGTCAACATTTAAATGAAATTATCTTCAAAAAGTAAATGTCATGGACCAATCTAACGTTTCAAATAGAATAAATCAATTCAAAAGAATCGATGAGATTTTGCAAATTTTATGCGTCTTTTTTTAAAAAAAAGTTCTCAAGCTCTTAAAAAATCACCCGATAAGTGTAAGTATACAATAAAATATTATTGAAGGCATACTTTTCTGACTTTGTCAGTTGCGAAATCATGAATTAAGTCATAAAATTCAATTTTCTGCGGTAATTAATTTTCAATTGATAAAATTGACAACTGTTTAGTCTATCTTGTAGCATTGTGCTTCGAAGTTCATTTTTTATCCGGTTCAATTTCGAAAATGAATGCTCTCCACTGCAGTTTGAAACCATCAAAGATAAAAAAACTCTATAGGCAGTTTCTACATTTGGAAATTTCATCCACTGTAATACGAGGTGCAGGCATTCTACCTCAAATTCTTCTGCATTACCATCTTTATGGTATTTTTGCAACTTCACTGAAGTCAAATATTGCAATAGACAAAAAAAGCCAAACAATTCATTAATTTCTTGATATCAATTGGATCGTATTTTTAATTGCAAAGTAATAGTGTCAATAATTGGAAAAATAGTTGATATTTTAAACTTTTCTTTCCCAAATAGCTGGACGGATGGTGTAGGATCACTTCGTACTATTTATCGTTCCAATAAGTATTTATAATTAGCATCCGGATTCTGAATTTTGACACACGCTTCAAATTTATCAAAATTCTCCCTTATATCATTTATGAAAGAACAGAACAAATTGGCAGTAACGTCAATCGTTATTGTTTCTTTTTGAAGGCTCTTGCTGGTTTTATGAATTTTTTCTAATACGTATTGTGCTCCAAATTTCTGTTAAAATGAGGAACTCCAGTTTTGACATTTTATTAGACAGGCTTAGCGCTTCGCTTTTTGTGTCTGGAGCTTGCTCTGGATCTCTAGAGATAGATGTCAAGGCTTCAGTAATTTGCTTATAACCATGATGGAGCGCGTTAACTGCATCAGCTCGTGCAGACCATCTTGTTTCAGAAAGGCTTTTAAGAACTCTATGTGAACCTAGACATACATCCAATTTATTCCAGCGATGGGTAGAAGCAGAAAAAAAGTTGTATAGTTTTTGAACCACTTGAAAGAAACTTGTTGCCTCCTGCACACAACCAGCCGCTTGAAGGCCTACTAAGTTAAGAGAATGTGCTGCACAAGGTACAAAGGTAGCAAATTCGCACTTTTCTTTTAATCTTGCTTGCAAACCATAATATTTTCCCGACATATAAGACGGATTATCATAGCTTTGTCCTCTACAATCCTCTATTGAAATATCATGATTTTCCAGAAATGTCAAGATTGTGTCAGCCAAATATTCAGAATTAATGCTCTTGAATAGGTATAAATTTTAAGAACCTTTCGATGGGAACAAAATTTTTAACATACCGAATTACAAAAGTCAAATGGTCGATATGAGAAAGGTCGGGTGTACTGTCAACACTTGGGAAACATATTTTGCCGATCTAATTTCACCAGAAATTTTCATTAGGACTTGTTTTCCCATTATATCAATGAATTCGTTGCAAATAATTGCTGATAAATAGGAAGTGTATCCCTTTTCTGAGTTCTCACATTTTTTTAAATGATCTGCGATAAATGAACCATCATGATTCATGGGACAACTTTGTGTTTGTTTATAGAGAGAGTTGAAAAGTCAACATGTGTGCAGAACAAACGAAAACAGAGTTGTTAAAATAATGCTGACAGCGTGTGCAGGTGTACGATTAAAGATTCATGTTGCCAGAAGTTTAAGATGTTGGGGAGGAGAATTTCAACGGAACGGAGAGTAAAATGAAACTTGTTTTTCTGTTACTGTCTACTAACCTCATTTCATTTTCTATATAATTCTTGTATAGATTCATTCATTTTGAGTTGGTGGATTTGGGGGCCAAATAATTGCGGGGCCCTGGGCCCTACCCACCGGACCTATGCCTAAAGACGCCATTGCAAATTGGTTTAATGTCTACAATATCTTCACAGAAAACAGCCTTAATAATTATTGATTAGTTTCGAAGTTCTATAAATGACAATTTGGCTTATTACAAGTGAATATAATTTTAGGGAAAACAATTAGAAGTTGCCTATATGATTCGTATCCTAACCTCTTTTTTTATACAATTCTGTCTTTATAGATATGGATCAAATCAAATTAGACACTTCAAAAACTTTCGAACAGGTCAGACTAAAAGTGTCAAGCTTGTCGCTTAAATTATTGGAAACCAAAACTAAATTCTTCAGAAATGTTTGTCTTTGTGCAATAACACGACAGTGAAGTGATTAATTAATTTGTTTTATAAAATGTACCACTTTTTAAATGATTTCAAATCGATTCGTTTTATTTACTTCAAAATTCCTATAATAACGAATAGAAATATTCTTATTCTCGTTTATTTGTGAAATTAACGAATGTTGCTTAAACTTAACTATACCAATTACCAAAACCCTTCTAAACATAATTTATTTATATAAGCAAGTCAAGTGAAAATAAAAATACAGTCTAGTTTGTCTACTTCCTTCGAACTTAGACTTCGAGAGACTTTGATTAATGTAGCAAGTCTCAAACCGAAAGGAAACAAATGTCCAAGTCCTGAACTGCTCTGGCTGACTGGGATATATTATGTTCTAGCTATACAAGAAAACAAAGCACGCGAACAAACGACAATTCAATTAACACAGCCTTCATCACGTGTGTGGGAACTTTACTAATTCCCTTGGCTTACATGTACATATATGAAAACATATCCTTTTGCTTATCCTTACAAACATAACTACATACGTTCATATGTGTATATTTCTTGTAATGAATATACATTTTACAAAAGCAAAAGCAGAAGCTTTCCTTCGATGTTTCGCATTCTGTTTATACTCGTATAGTACAACATTTTCCAAAAGCATCAAGACGCACAAATACCATACATAACATACATATACGTAACGTAAGTACATACATGTATTATATTTGTATATATATATTAACATATACCAGAAAAAAGCAATAATGTAATTTATAGCATGTCCCTTCGATTGAAACTTCTTTGCGATTTCGTCCTTGCTGGCTTGCTGCTTCGGGTCGTGTGTACAAGTTCGTACAATGCTGCCAGAGAACTTAAAGTGCGTGTGTGGATCTTCCACATCCGCTCAAACCTCAGACATAAGCCAAGGACAATATTTTGCGTTCACCATACCACATACGCACACACACATGCAAACATTCATCAGGATAACTGAATTAAGTAATCCAACGAGAGAGCTTTATCACGCAAAATGTCCAGCTTCACCAAAGGTATAGTCAAAGACTCTACCTCTACTGATGCCGTATGCCTTCGTCATCGTCGTCAGTTGTTAAACTCCCCCGCAACAACTCCCCCACATCACCCACCCTACATTAAAGCAACAGAAACACAACTCAACTCTCGTACAAACTACTGGAGCGAAATCGGGTCAATAATTATTTTACGTGCCAGGATAATTCGGTCGACGCATATAATTGAAAGAAAGGAAGGATATACGTGCGTACGTGATACGTTACTGAGGGGACCGCAAAACGCAAGAGCAAACGAAATCGATGAACGAAGGATGAAGGACGAAGGAGCAACGAAACAACGGACAGGACACATGTGAAACTTGAGAAAGGTCAAAATTAAATTTCCAGTTGGCCACAAAATTTTGGGGGCAAAATCAGCCATGAAAGTACATAATTCCAAAGAGCACTCCCGATGACTGGAATCAATTAATTCAGTGATTTATTGGTTCATTCGATGGTGAAGAGAAAGGGGGTGAGTAATAAGGCAACTTAATCCAATAAAGGAAGCCAACTTAATATATGTACATCGATTTCCTTTTTTGTTGTGGATAGGCGAGCGAAAGACCGACCTAGTGCTAGTCGTGTGCGGCTTAATGAATAAATTTTCTTAATACTCTGTTATTAATTCAATAAAGATTTGCTTTAACCAAGGACGTCTTCAAAGTTTGTTTGTTTGTTTAGAGGAACTTGCATGGCCTTGAAAAAAATATACTATATTTTTATACTTTTTCTTTAATCACATTGTTTACTCTTTAAATATTTTAACTGTCGGCGAACGACGACGCTCGATGGAATTTTCCTTTTTTCGCATGGCTTATCCTTTTTTTTTTTCTTAATGACTTTGACCTAGTTTACACACGTGCACATATTTTTTCCTACATATATGTATGTATGAGTATGAGATCATCCGTTTTGATGCGAGGACTTCTATTCACTTTGTAAAAATTCAAAAAAAGAAAACAAAGAGTCAAGGCATTTTTAAGTTGAAAGCATATAGTGCGTAACATCAGCATTTGAAAACTTTTCAAACAACGGATTTTAGTTTATTTAAAAATTCTGAGTGTCATGGAATAAATATCAAATTAGAGGAAAAGTCTAAGTTTGCATAGAGTCAACTGTTAACATTAACTTTATAATCTTGTACAAATAAGAGAGAGAGATGACTTTTAGAGGATATCACCTAACTATCAGTAGAATGAGTTACATTAATTATTTAAAATACTAAGTGCATCAAAGGCTTGAGAGGATTTAAAGACAACATAGACGATAGATGAAGGTAAATGTAAATATTTGAAAACTAAAACTATGCAAGAGAAAAAGGTACATTATATTATATAAGCAAAATTATGTGCTTTATTTTATTCACTTGAAAATAAAATACATACATACATACATAGATACAACTTGTATTGGAAAGTTTATACATATGTATACATACAATAATAGCTAGGTAATGTTTTAAGTCAAAATTCTCAAGTTTGAATAATGTCAGCTGGATTAAACTATGCTTTATAGTACATAGTTTAGTGGTGCAAAGTCGTATCGTCATCTCCTAGTGGTGCCCGCTGGAAAGCCGAAAGGTGAACTAACGACGAACGTTGGATCCATCGGATCCAGAGCTGTGTCACCTGAGTTACCTTCTCAGGAAGTAGGAGCAAAAGACCATATATCGCCCTGAGGAACCAGCTCTAACGATCTCAGTTTTTTTTTTTTTTTTTTTTTTTTTTCCGCAGGAAGGTGAGAAATCTTCAGAGACACTATAAGCCCGATGCTTATAGTAGTGTCAGATTTTTACTGACTAAAACTCACCTCCCTTATCTTCTATATTATTACTACAACTAAGTCCAGCTTAACAAGTAGTTTTAGCGTCATTTTGTTCGCGTTTTGTCAGGAAGCTCCCCAACGAGAGGACCTGAAGATTCCACAAAATTCGAGTGGAGAGATTAATTTGTTTGCGCTAGATCAGAAGGTCTTGTTCGGTGCAGACGCCCAAAAACGAACGCCTCGCTAACAGATTGTTGGATTAAGTTATTACTATGATTTCTAAGTCGTGATCTTAGCTCTGTAGCAAATTTTTTAATTTCGTTTTCTACATATTTTATATTTAAATCTCTATGTAAGTCGCTATTTCTTACATACCATGGAGCATTTACTATTATTTTAAGTACTTTGTTTTGGTATGTTTGCAAAATTTGTATATTTCTTTCGTTGGTACAACCCCAAAGTTGTATACCGTACGTCCAAACTGGTTTCAGTACTTGCTTATAAATAAGAAGCTTGTTATAAACGCTTAGATTGGAATATCTTCCAATTCAATTCGCGGAGTTTATTTTCGAGTTCATCGCGTTTCTTTTTTACATGAACTTTCCATTTAAGTTTCGCGTCTAGAGTCATGCCTAGATACTTCGCTTCATTAGCGTATGGAATTTGCACAGAATTTATATAAATAGGTAAGTTATATACTTTTTTATACGTAAAATTTGTGTGCGTCGATTTCGTTTCATTAAGAGCAATTCGCCATTTCTTTGTCCAATCTGAAATGCTATTTAATGCCTTTTGAAGCTTAGAGGTTGCCGTTTCTATTGAATCCGATATTGCGAGTACAGCTGTATCATCGGCAAAAGTGCCTAAAGTTGTGCCTTCTGTTTGGGGTATATCTCGGGTATAAAGAACAAACAAAATCGGTCCAAGGACGCTACCCTGGGGAACCCCAGCGTTTATTTCTTTAAACTCCGAATACTCCGTTCCTTGCCTAACTCGAAAGAATCTATTTTCTAGGTACGATTCAAGAATGTTATATATTTGCTCTGGAAAGACTTTTAATTTATATTTTAGCCCGTCATGCCAAACTTTGTCAAAAGCTTGAGAAACATCAAGAAATGCAGTTGAGCAAATCTTTTTTTCTTCAAATGCTTTTTCAATTTCGTTAGTTATTCGGTAAACCTGATCAATTGTCGAGTGATTATTCCGGAAACCGAATTGGTGGTCGGGAATTAAACGTTTTTCTTCAATAATTGGTAGCATTCGTTTAAGAAGCAATTTTTCAAATACTTTAGATATAATTGGTAAGAGAGAAATTGGTCTATACGATTTTTTCTCATTCGGTGGCTTACCCGGTTTGGGGATCATTATTACTTCGGCGACTTTCCATTGCGTGGGTACGTAAGCAAGTCTTAAAGCAGAGTTAGTGAGCTGTAAGAGCTTAACCATTGCTTTTTTAGGCAACTCTTTGAGGACACGACCGTTAATCAGGTCGTAGCCAGGAGCTTTATTATTTTTCTGCCGTTTTATTTCCTGGACAAGTTCAGTCAAAGTAATATTCCTGATAGAAAAATTGTCCGGCGCTGGTTGGAGCTCTCCGTCATTAGTCAGAAGCTCTTGACCATCGAAAGGTTTGAACGTTTCCTCAAGGTGCTTAGCAAATAAATCCGCCTTTTCCTTATCAGTTTTTGCCCATTCAGAATTATTTTTTCGAATAGGTGCCGACATTATTTGAGGCTTTTTAATACCTTTTATCGTCTTCCAAAGAGAATAATTCGTTTTTTTGTCTGCTGTTAGGCTTTCAAGATAGGCAGAATTCTCGCTGTTTTTAAAATCTCGTAACAAATTTTTAATCTTGTTTGATAAAAAGTTGACGACACTTTTATGCTGAGGAGCACGTGATTGCTGCCATACTTTTCGAGCTTTTCGTTTTTCGCGTATCGATTCTTTTATATCTTCTGGAAATTTTTCTTCGTATTGCCTTGACTTTTTACTACAGATCGGAGTATTATTCCAAGCTGCTTCTTGAACAATATTTATAAATTTTTGTGTTTCATCTTCTAACTCAAACGGAGTTTGCAAAGAGACGTTCAGTATAATTCTATTTTCGCAATCTTCTTTGAATTTATCCCAATTTGTGTTATTATTTGTTAAAATAAGGGGCTTTTCTTGTTCGATTACGTTACTGTTTATTGTTAAGATAACGGCCGAGTGATCCGTAGAAAAATCGAAGTTATCATCTACTGTCATATATTTTCTGTTCATTCCTCTTGCGATGAAAAAGTCAACAAGATCGGGTGTTTTCGCTGTATCGGTTGGCCAATACGTTGGTTTTCCTGATGAGAAAAATTCAACGTTACGTTCAATACCCGCTTTGTAGAGTTGTCTACCCTTCGTCGAAATGCAACGTGATCCCCAAAATGAATGTTTCGAATTGAAGTCGCCGCCAATAATAACGATCTCAGTGATGCGCAGGCCTCACAAGCCGGCCATGAAAGGAAATTTTAAAGTGTGATGAAAACACAAGTAGAACAGCCTCGAATGAACGGACTGATAATGTTGACAACCCCCCCCCCCCCGCAAATGAAAAACGGACAACGATTTACGTGTACATATGTACATGAAATGTGCGTACACTCAACCGGACACGGAAAGCAGAGCAGCTTGCCGATGCCCTCGCCGAACTCAAAGCTGATGTGACAGCCCTCCAGGAAATGCGATGGAATGGGTGGCAGTAGGAAGATTGAAGGTTGTGATTTCTACTATGGGAAGTGTCTACTCGATGGGAGGAAGCGCTTATTTGGATGTGGTTTTGCTGTCAGAAGGAAACTAAGGCAAAGAGTTTTAAGCTTTCGGGAAGTAAGCGAAAGAGTGACGACAATCCGCATTAAGGCCAAATTCCACCACCTGAGCCTTATCAGCGCGCATGCCCCGACGGAAGAGAAGGATGGCAATACCATAAAGAAGAGATCTACGAGGTCCTCGCCAAAACATATGAGCAATGTCCCAAAAACGACGTTAAAATTCTCCTGGAAGATTTTAACGCCAAAATTGGTAAAGAAGGCATCTTTGGTAGGTCAATCGGAAGATATAGCCTACACGACATCACATCTGGAAACGGACTCAGGCTTATCGACTTCCTAGCCGAGAAAAATATGGTGTTAAGTAGCACCAGATATCAACAAAGGTACTTGGCGGTCCCCCGATGATCGAACATGCAACCAAATCGATCATGTTGCTATTAACGGAAGACACTCCTCTAGCGTACTTGGCGTTCGTACGTACAGATCAGCCAACATAGATTCCGACCACTACCTAGTTGGTGCTAAACTGCGCGTCCGAATATCCATAGAAGCTCTTAGGCGAACAACAACCTCGAGGAGAAGATTCAACGTTGGAAGACTGCAGCAGGAGGATACCGCCAATGCCTTTGCCGACCGAGTATCCCTAGAGCTTGCGAGAAACCCTATAATGAAACGAGATGTGCCCAGAGACCCAATGGCAGCTTTGCAAACAATCCATCAGGAATGGTGCTAGGTTTCTCACAGCCGCCATCAAGAAACCCCTGGTTTGATTTCGTATGTGCTCAGGCAAACAAAGCCAAAACGAAGGCATACAGATTGTGGCAGCAAAGGAGGACACGATCTTCCCGCCAGCTCTACGTCGACAAGAGAAGGGATGAGAACCGCTTGCTTAGAAGATAGAAAAAAGCCCATGAGCAGCGTGAAGTCGAGAAAATCCAGGGATGTTTTAACAGGAAACAGGTGCGGAGCTTTTATAGAAGAGTCAAAAAGAAAACAACGGGATTCACTAGCCGCCCTGGAGCCTGCAAAGATAAGGACGGAAATACCGTAGTCGAGACGCAGTCAATGCTAAAAATCTGGAGAGATCATTTGAACCAGCTGCTTTATGGTGATGAAGTCAACGATTCCGCCAGCGAGCAGCCACGTCAAATCCATTTGGTTGACGATAGAGTTTCACCCACCCGACCATAGTGAGATCAAACTAGCCATCACTAGCTGCGTCAAAATTGGAAGAGACTCGACCGAAACCTTCGAAACCACCAGAGGACTTCGACAAGGCGATGCGCTGTCATGTAGCTGCTTCAATATTGTTCTTGAAAGAGTGGTGCACAACACCAACTCCAATACAAGTGGCACCATCTTTCAAAAATCCACACAGTTTCTTGAATATGCAGATGACATCGACATTATGGGAAGAACCAAACGAGCAGTGACGGGTGCCTTCTCTAATATCGAGTCTGAGGCGAAGAAAATGGGTCTTGACATTAACGAGGACAAAACGAAGTATTTACTGTCGTCAAATAGATTCGATTCACACCGATTCAAATGTGACAGTTGACAGGTAGAACTTCGAGGTGGTAAACTAATTTGTTTATCTGGGCACTGCTGTTAATTCTGCAAATGACATCAGCGCGGAAATCAAACATAGAACTACCCTTGCTAATCGCTGTTTCTTTGGCCTTAGCAAGCATTTGAGGAATAAGGCCCTATCGCGAAGTACCAAAGAGACACTGTACAAAACTTTAATCATCCCAGTCTTGCTGTATGGTGCAGAAGCATGGACTCTCTCCCAGGTGGAAGGATCTCTTGGTATCTTCGAGAGGAAGGTCCTGCGTACGATCTATGGTCCGGTTTGTGTCGACAGGAAAGTAACATCTGGCGGAGAAGATTTAAACAGGAGTTATACGAGCTGTACAGCGACTTGCCACTGGTCACAACTGCGTGTTCAACGCTTAAGATGGCTAGGGCATGTCGAGCGAATGAACATCGAAGCTCCAGCCCGTAAGGTATTCAACGCCAAGCCTGAGGGAACAAGAAGCAGAGGCACGCCTCATCTCCGGTGGAGTGATCAAGTTGAGGCCGACGACGCACGTCAACTTGGTATTCGAAACTGGAGGCAGCAAGCTAGAGATCGAGTAAGCTAGCGAAAGTTATTACTTGAGGCCCAGGAGCACGATGCGCTGTAGCGCCAACTAAAGTAAAAGTAAAGTAAAGTAAAGTAAAGTAAGTTATAGTACAAAACACAAACTTTATCACTTGAATCTGGTAGTAGTCTTCTTGGAGAGGGTAACATCATTAACTCATTCATGAATGTCTCAACCAAGATATTTTGTGGAGTACTTGTGGAACGGTTAGAAAGATGGGTAGAAGAAAAAAATATCCTGACAGATCAACAAGCTGGATTCAGAAAAAACTTTTCAACTATAGATCAAATATTTACGTTATCCTCAATTGTTATTATTATTATTATTCTTAAGTTAATTTTTATAACGTTTATTGAAAAAATAATAAAGAATTTAATAATAATAATAATATAATAATATTATCCTCAATTGTAAAAGCTTTCCAAGCAAGACACAAGAAAATTTATAGCTTCTTTGTAGATTTCAAAGCCGCCTTTGACCTCGTTAATAGAAGAGCATTATTTTATAAACTGTCACAGTTAGGTCTCTCTACTAAATTTCTAAGAGTCATTCAAAAAATGTATTCTGAAACAAATGCCACAGTCTGGGACGGAAAACACTTCTCGAAATGGTTTGTAACACAAACTGGTGTCAAACAAGGATGCCTTCTTAGTGCCTTACTGTTCTCTCTTTTCATCAACGACATAGAAAAAGATCTGCCTGGTGGTATACGAATTGCTAATACGATCATAAACGTCTTGTTGTATGCTGATGATCTGGTCATACTATCTGAAACTCCAGAAAACCTTCAGTTGATGATAAATCGGCTAGCCAATTACTGCACAAAATGGGGACTTGAAATCAACACCGAAAAGTCGAAAATTATGGTCTTTTCCGGATCATCACGAACAGAAAGTGTATACAGATGGTTTTACAATGGAGTTCAATTAGAAGCTATGAAGGAAATCAAATATCTAGGAGTAAAATTGAACCCAACCTTAAAATTTGATAATCATCTAATAGATAAAGCCAATTCCTGTCAAAGCTTGTTGAATATTTCGTGGAAAAACATATTTTCAAACAAACGGATTATACTTTCAAAGAAGTACAGCATATTTAACTCTGTCGTCAAATCAACTCTTTTTTACGCTTCCCAAGTTTGGGGTTCAGACGAGTATGAAGTTATCGAAAAATTCCTTAGGAATTTCCTCAAAAAACTTTTTAACTTACCAATAAAATCACCAAACTACGCAATCTATTTGGAGACAGGTCTACCAATGCTTTTTACAAGTACTCTCAAATCACAAGCGGATTACATTATTAAAATAAGTTCATACCCAGACTCTCGTTTAACTAAAAAAATGCTCTCGTATGAATTGAGAAACCATGACTGGTGGGTGACTAGGTGGTTAAACATTGGAAGCGAATGTGGAGAATCAATTATATTCGATCTCAACAACCTGGGCAATCTGAAGAGTCAACTATATAAAACAATCCAAAAAAAAGAAGATTCTTTCCGTGTGTCGTTTATTGAACAAGCCCGTAAATAAGAAACCAGAATATTGTATCCTCTCCTGAACTACATAGATTCAACTACAGTGAAATATCTCTTATTTTTAAAACAAGATGTGAGTTACTCAGTCTAAATGGTACCCCATATAATGGAAGCTTCGACCAATTTTGCAATATTTGCAACTTGAAAGCGAAAGAGGACTGCTTCCACATAGTGAGTGTTTGTCCAATCTACTCGTCCCAAAGATTAACTTACTTCGGAAAGAAATACCTTACCCTGCAGGAGACAATACGAATTTTGAACGAAGGCGATTGGAAAAAACTAGCTTATTATATTAAAGCCATATATAAATATAGAACTTTACTAGTAACAGAATATTTTGATTGATTGTCATTGAGATTATAAGAAAAAAAAAAATTAAAGTTACATATTAAATAATATTTTGCCAACCGAGCTGACGGCTAAGCCATAGCTTCTTAATTCATTCTTACTTTTAACTATTGTAATAGAAAAATTATGAATAAATGAATTTCTTACTTACTTACTACTTACTTACTCATTAACTCAATCACACCACTAGAACATAGTGGTAAAGTTTCTTGCCTCATCTTTCTTACCATTACTTTTATTGGACTATGTTCTAGTGGAGTACGGAGATTCGTTCTTTAGCCGTACAACGTGAATTTAAACTGTCTTGCCACGATCTTCTTACATTGCAACGCTCAAGCGTTAAAAAAATGTACACCGACACTTCCTTAAACATCCCTCCCTTTTTTCATCATTGTCACACTGTCCTTTCGGTTAAATATTAAAAAAATATATAACATCAACATGTACTAGCCTTTTGGTAATTAAATCAATTCAAAGACCATCTAATACATTGTTAAAAAGAGGCCGGGATGCGACCCACAGTAATAACTTTCCATCCCGTCTGTCGATTTGTCTTGCTCAAAAGGTTTGAAGGTTTTCGTGTTTTGTTAAAAAAGGTGTACGTTGAATTATTTAAAAAAAAAAATTTAAATTACCAATAATATTTTGCTTATGATGAAATAGTTTGATTTCAAAATCCATTTTAGTAAACGAAATTTTTGGTCGAAAACCAATTGTTACCAATTTCAGTAGCATTTCTTAAAAGTTTTTATTTCTTATAAAAACAAACACAAATTGGATGAATAAAATTAATTTTAAGTCAATATTTTTCATTATTCACGAGATATTGAGATTCAAACTTCAATTTTTACCAATTTTGTGTACTATTTTGCGTAAATATTAATTTTTATGAAAAGATATTTGAGTCGAAAGTAAATTTTTACCAACTTTTAGTAATGTTTTTTTAAGTTTTTTATTTTTTATAAAAAAAAACTGTCAATTCGATTTATCTCCAAATTTTATCAGATGTTATTTTTCGTTGCATACGAAAATCGTATTATCGTAATTTTTTTTGTTCAGTTTTTTGTATTTATAAAAAACCGTTCATTGGATTTTTTTTTTCCAAAAATATATACATATGTACATACTTCTTTGATATCACGTTACAACATATAATATAAAATTTAATTCAAGTCTTAAGCGTTATTGGCTCGTAAGATATATAGGGTTAACCAAAATGTTCACCTTTTTTTTAAATTGCTATGGTTAAAAAAACCACCTACACAATTTTTTTCAGAGTCCTTTCTGCATCTTTCTGTATTTTTATCTGTGTAACAAAATTTATTTGGAGTCGAAATCTCTACTGGTTCTTGAGCTATGGACGACGAAAAAAACTTCGTGAACGTACGGACGTACGTACACACGCACGCATAGACATCTCTCTAAAAATCTTTTTAGACGCTAGGGACCTTAAAACGTCGAGAAATGTCAAAATTTTCAATTCGACAAATCGGACCGTTTACAATAACTTTTTATAGGAAGTTAAAAATACACTTAATTTTGAGGCGATAATGGTTACAAATGAATGTAGTCACTTACTCAAAATCATTGCATGAATACCAAATTTAAAGCTTTATACATGCCGATAGCAATTGTTGGTGCGCCAAACGCAAATTTTGAAACTTCTTCGTAAATTTAATGTCGGAGGATTTAACAATTCTTTATTCATCTAAACGTTAACGCACAGTCATTCGAAATAATTATAGTTAATATTTTAAAAACTAGTTGTCACTCCTTCGAGTAAACGAAACAGATGAAAATTCTAAATTGTCCTTAAATAATTATTGTTAAAAGAAATTTATTGGCAGAAAAAACCAAAATTTACCAAACCGTTTGCCATGCCATGGTGTCAAGAAAAAATCATAGTTTTTTTTTAATTTTATACTTTCAAAGTTCGAATAGTTCGGGAAGTTTTCTTCTAGAGCAAATTAAATGTTATTTAATAAGAATTCTATATTTTTGAAGTTAAAATGGAATTTTTGTATAAAAATGGATATCTTTTAAATCGCAACGGTGTAATCAATTAAAATGACACGTATGCAGTCCCTTATTTCATAATATTATTTTAATTTTATTGCTGTGGTAAGTGTGCAGCTGTTCAAATTCAGAAATATTCGGGAAACCATGTTCCATTTCTGACACTTATTTAACAACCTGTCGACCTGATGTTCAATATTTACATTTGATTGGATTTGATTCAAATTTGAAATTATAATTTCGAATAACTTACTACAAATTTTCTTATATGTAATAAAAACGAACGATTTTACTTGACACATAAATAAAAACATACCCGTTGAAAATCTCATAAACGAAAATGTTATCATTTATTCTAATAGTCAGTAATAATGAGCTTTGGCTTAATCTTCTAACCCCTGGCATGGCAAACGGTTTGGTAAATTTTTATTTTTTCTACCAATATTTATTTATTTTAACAAATTATTTAAGGAAATTTTAGAATGTTCATCTGTTTCGTTTGCTCGAATGAGTGAGAACTAGTTTTTGAAATATTAATTATTATTATTTCGAATGCCTGTGCATTAACTTTAAAATGAGTTAAGAATTGTTAAATCCTCCAACATCATATTTATGAAGAAGTTTCAAAATATGCGTTTGCATATTACTATCTATTACTATCGGCATGCTAGTCTTTTGATGTATGAAGCTTTAAATTTGGTATTTATGCAATGTTTTTGATTAAGTGGCTGCATTCAGTTGTAACTACTCGTATTATCGTCTCAAAATAAGTATAATTTTACTTACAGGTTTCAGCCGTTAAAAAGATCCCTAAATTTTTTACTTGCGACATATAGGAACTATATGGCAAGTTTTGCATTCGTGCAAAATTTCGAACTCGAGATTTTAATCAAACATGATATTACGATGGTAGAGAAGTCGAAAAAAGTGGGTCCCGCGATTCCGTCCGGTCTGTTTTGTCTGTCTGTCCACGCTCCTACAGCCTAAACCATTGGGTCGATTGAGTTCAAACTTGGAAGTTAAGGTTTTCAGCAGATTCGCGTTAGGCGTTTTTTTCATTTTTTTTTTAAGACCAAAACTAACAGTGGCCCCCATACAATTTTTTTGGTAAAAAAACGAAAATTCGAATTTTCTCAAAAACAAACCGATAGATTTTTTTTAAATTTTCTCTAAAATTTTATTTTTAAACTTGGCTTCTTTTTATAAGAAAAACATATTTTTGTATTGCTCAGGAAAGGTACCGCTCATAGAACCGTTATTTTGTTTCTTAATTTTCTCAGCAACTTATCAACCGATTTCAATAATTTTTTTTCTGAATAAGCTCTTATATTGCCTTAACAATATTTGATTATCAAAAGTGATTTTTTTTATTGTTTGGATTTTTAAAAAAATATTGAATTTTTTTTTTCAAAATTCTATATCTCAAAAACGGGTCAACATTTTTTTACGAAATTCAAATGTAGAGCGTATATTTACAATCACTAAACAACTGCATACCAAAAATATTTTTAGAACAAAATTTAAAAATTTTATATATAAAAAATTAATTTAAAAAAAAACCGCTCTAACGATTTTCAAAAAAAAATTTTGAAAAACCAAGGGTTTTTTCATTTATAAAATGGCATCTAAATTTTTGAAGACAAACTTATTTTTCAGGTAAAGTTTTGAATCTTAAAATAGTTTTTTTTTTTAAATTATTTTAACTGCATTAAATGTAATCCCCTCCCATCTCACCAGATCAAATCCTGTGCGTGAGCCCGAAAGAGCGCATTACATTGACAAAACTTTTATTATATTCAGCCCTATCATGAATTCCATCGTAATCGGAAATTTTTACGAATCCCGAAAAACTGTATCATGAAATCCGTTCGTAGTGGAAAATCTCATACAATTTTGCATTACGAACGGATTTCATGATACAGTTTTTCGGGATTCGTAAAAATTCCGACTACGATGGAATTCATGATAGGGCTGATTACTATCTTTTATCCAAATAAGATAATGCATTTGGTACATATGTATGTATTGTTTATAACTATAACTATTGTAAATACCAATTCATTTCCGGGATGAGTTGTCCTAGGATGAGTTGTGTGTTGGGATGAATAGCGCGGTTTTTTTGACAAATCGAATAGCATTTAAATCTTTGAAGACAAACTTGTTTTAAAGGTATAATTTTAAATCTTATATAGGTGCTTTTTTAAACAGACTCTTTGCATACAGGAGCAAGTTCGTGCGACCCAGTCGTGCATTTTATTCAGAAAGGACTTGAAATTAACAGTGGATGAAAACTTATTTATTCGCAAAATTCTATTTTCGTGAATGAAATTCCATTGACACTAAAGCTTCTCAGCAAGGAAACCGATACGATATGATTGTAGAATTAGTTGACCTTTACGTTCCTAGCTCAACTTTAGAAATTTTCTAGATGGATATAATAATTAACAAATTTAATTCCATCGTTTTGCTAGAAATTAAAAACAATCTTAAATTGTGATTCTCCGATTGTCAAATTCATGTGTACCTTTGTCACTGCCTACAATATGCACATTCAATAATAATTCATGTTCAAAAATTATATCAACAAAAAAATCCTTGAACCCGGAACCCGTCAGGAAGGGCTACATCTATATATATGCCATAACATATGTAAATATACATATATTATATATGTAGAATCCTATACAATAAATTATGACAACAGGAAGCTGAACTATTATAAAATCCACTTCGATTGCATTGTTGTTGTTGTTGTTGGCGTTGTGTATAGTCTTCAAACAACAGGCTGCTGTTGCTGTTGCTGCTGATTTCATACCAATCCATCATTTTTCTCTCTGTGATATGCTCGCGCCGCTGCTGCTGCTGCTGCTGCTGCTGCTGCTGCTGCTACTGCTGTACGCTCGCTCTGGGGGGATTTATAGAGTGTTGAACCGGCACAGATATCACAACAATGCATGTTCGTGACAAATGTCTGACCGGAATTTCCCGCATATGATCACAATAGCACAAATGTCCGGGCAAAGACATCCAAGCCAAGCAGCGTATAGCGTCATCGTTGCTGTCGTTGTTGTTGTTGTCATCATCATCATCGTCGGTCGTCTGTCCGTCTGTTAGCTATAGGTCGCCTGCTACCGCCCTATGCGCAATATCCACACCGGATATTGCATTATTCGCTTGTTTCCGTTTTTCAACAGCCTTTATGTCACAGTCATGGAAATAAAATACCTACTACAAAAATATGTCCCATACTGAACATACGAGTAGGTTTTATAGAAGTGGAGAGATGAAGCGTTTTTTTGGAAACTATCCAACATCATAGCTGAGCTATTCATTGCTAATAAAAGCGCATCCATTGCATTGTATCCATCCCATCCCATTATCAGCAACTCATACGCCATACAATACGAGTCCCACCTATATGTATACCACCCCAAATGCCCAAATAGAACATTTCAGAGCAGAGTAGAAAAGGAGGCAGGGGGAATTTTAGCCCAAATAGACAAAATATAGCACTCGCACTCGATAGGCACAAACTTTTTAAACTAAAAACCATTCACTCGAATGTTCGACGACAATTTGAATTTTTAAGGACACCATTTGATCAGGACACATTTTTATCAGAAAACCCAACCGAACACAGCTCTGCACACCGCCGGCCGCTGCCGCCGCCGCCGCCTCACCGCACCGCGCTATTAAAGAGAAATTTCATTCTTTCCTCGAATGAGAAATAAATAAAAATAAAAACATTTTTCCAACTTAAATATAAAATCAAGGAAAAAAAAGATCCTGGGAAAAATCAGAAAATTGGGTTAGCTGCAGTTTGTTCGATTTTTCATCATTCTGTGGGTTGTGGGCTGAGTTGAGTATTCGTATCGAGTCCTTTTGGAATCCTATACACATGAATGCAGAAATGTTTAAATGAAAAAATGTATGTATGTATGTACCATCGTCCTGCTGCCGACATATATGTATGTGTATACATAATGCTTATGCAGGATGATGGTGTCTGAGGCTGAGTGCGCTATTGGCACGATGCGATGATTGCTAGAATGCTGCTGGTTTTGTACTTTATTGGAAGCATTCGTGTTATTTTTTGTTGTTGTTTTTTTTTTAATTCTTTATTTCTACCGAGTATCCTTTTTTGCTCCCTTTAATTAAATTAACATTCGAATGTGATTTGCGGATGGGAATCGCACCCGAATTCAATAAACAGGAAGAACAGAACTGTGTGTGATTTGAAGAGGCTTGTCGGTTGGTTAGGAAGCTGAAAAAAGCATAGGCGTGAGCTTGGGGAGGTGTGTTGCTGATGGCTGGTGGTGCGGTGGTGGTTTTAAGATTGATTTATCATATATAGTCATCATCAGAGAGAGAGAGAGACAAAAAAAAAGGATTTTTGCATCAGAATGCAATGCACTGTCGGTAAATTGTCCGCCAGTGGTGGCGGCAGCGGTGACGGCGGCGGCGGCGGCGGCTTTGGCGTCAGTGGCCTCAACGGCCTCAAAAAGGTGCTATTCGCTGTATGAATGACAAAGTCAAAGTTTTTTTTTTCTTTTTTGTGTTTTATTTGGTTTGGTTTTCATTTTGTTATCCTTGTACACTGCAGACTATACCATACTTGTACCTATGGCGGGAAGAGTAATTAAATTGAAAAGAATTCACGTTCTGATTAAAGGATTTTAATTTGATAACATAAAAAGAATTGCAATCATTTCAAACAATTGCCATAAACGTGCATTAAATTGTTAAAAAAAAGAGACATTTTACATTTCAAAGTATTTTTTTGTTTGTATTTATTGGAAATAAAGTTCGTTACGTATACTACATATATTTTTGTTTCGGTCAAAATTTCTATTTATTTTATTTTAATTTTCAAACGAAGTATAGGTATGAGTATGACTTTCTACGTACCTAAGAAATAAAAAATGCCAAATTCAGACGTATCTTTATAAGAACACAACATGAGATATTTTGCGATTCAAGTTCAGCTTAAGACTATTATACTGATGCAAAAAAAAAATATGGAATAAAACTACTTTTGAAAGAAAACAAAATACCTACAAAAATATTTAGAAAAATTCTTAGAATTTTATAATGTCTGTTTAATTTTATTGTTTAGGTCTGTTAACGACAAGCAAAAATTAAAAACTTAAATATCTTCGTCAAAGACTGAATATTAGACTTTAATTTCTTAATAAGCCATAAAACGTTGACTATAAACGTATAAATAAATTGATTTTAAAAAATTGTGACAAATAATAAATTTAATTGACGAAAATATTTGTATTTTCTTATCAAACAAATTTCATACTTTAAATTTTTTCATCTCACGGGTTTGAACTGTTCTATTTTTCTCTAACAAAAATAATAAAAATATTATAAATTAAAATGTATTTTAGTTTCATTCAAAACTCAGGAATATTTATTTGGAGAGAAGTTTTTTCATTTTCAACACTGGATCTGTGTTTTGAATGATATTTTAAAAATTTTGTTTGATCATTTTGTTTGACCGGCGAAATCAAATTATTGTTTTCAACTTCTATAATTTATTTGGGACTGGACAAATACTATAGCATTTGTTTACACTGCCGGTCATAGGTTAGAAGCAGGCATTTTCGAGAATCAAAATTGATATTTCTCCCGTTACATGATGGATAATATATATCTGTCGATTTGTCTTGCTTAAAAGTTTGTCTATATGTATCAATTTTTACCAAATTTGCGTACTATTTTTTTTTTAGATTTTATTTTTTTATGAAAAAACGGACTGTTGGATTTTTATATCGAATGATATATGAATATCGAAAACAATATTTTCTGTGAAATAAAATAAGTTTGAAGCCAATATTTGTAATTTTTGAAAAGCTATTTGAGTCGAAAGTAAATTTTTACCAAGTTTTAGTATTGTTTGTTTTTAGGTTTTTATTTTTTGTAAAAAAAACTGTCAATTCGATTTTTCACAAAATTTTATCGAATGTTGAAAACAATATTTCTTATAAGTTAAAATTAGTTAGAAACCATTATCTCAAATTTTTGAAAAGATATTTGAGTCGAAAATCAATTATTACCAACTTTTGTTAAATTTTTTTTAGGTTTTTTAATTTTTTGTACAAAATTTGTCAATTCGATTTTTTTCAAAATTTTACTGAATGTTGAAAACAATATTTTTTGAAAGATTAAAGTAGTTTAAAGCCAATATCTCCAAGTTTTGAAAAGATATTTGAGTCGAAAATCAATTTTTACCAACTTTTATTAATTTTTTTTAGGTTTTTATTTTTTTTTTTTAAAACTGTCAATTCGATTTTTCTCAACATTTTTCAGAATGTTGAAAACAATATTTCTTATAAGATAAAAAAAATTTTAAAGCCTTAATCTCAAGTTTTTAAAAAGATATTTGCGTCGAAATTCAATTTTTACCAACTATGAGTACATTTTTTTTTTTAAATTTTATTTTTTATAAAAAAAACTGTCAATTAGATTGTTCTCAAAATTTTATCAGATGTCAAAAACATTATTCTTCGTTGCACAAAATTGTTTTGGAGATAAAACCATATTTTGGTCGTAAAATTTTCGAGGTGACAATTTTTTTGTTCAGTATATATGTTTTGTATCACGTTACAATTTATAATATAAAATTTAATTCAAGTCTCTATCGTTATTGGTTCATGAGATATTTAGGGTTAAACAAAATTTTCACCTTTTTTTAAACTGCTATGGTAAAAAAAAACACCCACGCAATTTTCTTGACAGCCCTTTCTGCATCTTTCTGCCTTATTATCTCTATAACAAAATTTATTTGAAGTCGATATCTCTTCTGGTTCTTGAGCTATGGAGGACGAAAAAAACGTCGCGAACGTACGGACGTACGGACGTACAGACGTACGTACACACGCACGCACAGACATCTTTCTAAAAATCTTTCATTTCGACTCTAGGGACCTTGAAACGTCGAGAAATGTCAAAATTTTCAATTTGACAAATCGGACCCATTACAATAACTTCATATGGGAAGTTAATAAAATTTGGGTAAGAGATTTAGCTTACGGAACTTTTATGACAAATTGTTAAATGGAGTCGGGTCATCAGTGATGGATTTACGCCTAGGCACGTGAGGCCCGTGATGCCCGGGCCTAGGGCGGCTTAATATGGGGGGTGGCAAAATTTTTGAAATGTCAAAATTTTAGAGGCGAAAAACAGTAAAGAGACAATCAATTTTAAAAATTGGTTCAGATTAGTTTTTATAAGAAATTGTTTATAGAATATATTATAATTCAATTCATTAATTTACTTCTTAATCTGCATGGGTAAGATGTCAATTTTTTAATAGATCAATTACAAGGCTTTATTGAGTAATGTTCTTTACTTTCTGTTCCTTTAGTGAGATTAATCTCACGGGTATGAAGCATTTTGAAATTACTAAAGCTGAATAACTTCTCAATTTGTTTTAAGTGTGAAAGAAAAATACCGTAGATTTGCATGTATTGAATATCATTTTGATATTCATTCAAAAGTGTCAGAACATTTTTTGTTCATAAAAATAATTTTTTTATGAAAAATAAATCCCGTCTTTTTTCATATTCAATTCTTTCAATCATAAAAAAAATTGGTAAAAAAATTGAAATTTTTATCTGAAATAAAAAAAATCATTCGATATTCCACATATTTACAAAAACCTTGAATTACATCTACAAATGTCAATAATTTCTGAAAATGCAAGTGCAAGAGTTTCGAAATTTATGATACTCATCGCAAAAAAACCAGAAGAATTCAGCCAGATGAGTCACGGGTAAATGAAAGAACACCTTTTTCTGGACAAGAAAATTTTCGCACAAATGTTTATTACCCTATTCTAGACACTCTGAGTGTACAATTGGCCGGGCGTAAAAGTGCATATGAAAAGCTTCACGAAAATTTTAATTTTTTGATGATTTATCCGAAATAGATACAAACGAATTGAAAAATCTTGCCAATAAACTATAGTCAGTAAGTATCCTGACGATTTGGAAGAGACGTTAGGCAATGAATGTATTCATTTACATTTTCAACTGAAAGATTCCTTAGCAAATACGGAAGATGTACGCTCTGCACAAAAAATATGCAATGTTATGCATTCACAGAGTCTTCGAGATGTTTATCCGAATGTGGACATTGCTCTCCGTATTTTTTGTATTCTGGCTACAAATTGTTAAGGAGAAAGATCTTTTTCCACTCTAAAACGCGTAAAAACCTATTGACGCGCAAGCATGGGCCAAGATAGACTTAATGCTCTTGCATTACTGTCAATTGAAGCTCAACTAGTCCAAGAAATTGATTATGACAATATAATCGACGTTTTTGCGCGGACCAAAGCCAGGAAAAAGAAATTTTAAAATTAAATTATATTGAAAAAAATATTTATGATTTCTCTGTTTAAAGTTTATAACTTATTTATCTGTCATGTTTATTATTTATATTTAAAAAATTATATTTCAATAAATAAAGTTATTTTAAAATAAAAATATTGGATCATAATTAATGAAATTCAATTCAATTCAATCAATTCAATCAAAAAGGGCGGGGCATCGAACGGGGCCTAGGGTGGCAGCAAGCCTAAATCCGTTACTGCGGGTCATTAGATTAGAAGCAGTGAATAAATCAACGATGTTTTGTGAAGTGCATCCATTTTTATTTCGGAAAAACGATACAATTTATAAATTAATTGTTCTTGATTGAGTGTTAACAGAAATGGGCAACAAAAAATGTTTGATAGTGGAGGATAGGACAAGAATAAATTTTTATTTTTCTATAGGTCTTTAATGCTTTGCCCTAGCCCGAAAAGAAAACGAAGTGATCATTGTGTCAGCAATTATTTAAAAACCATCATCTTACTCGAAAAATTATTTAAAAAAACACTTTCTCTGCCTTAAGACTTTGCGAAACGCGAAGTATCTTTTGAATAGCGTCAAATTCAGCTTTATCGGAAGCTAAAACTAGGGAGAAAGCTAATGTTAAGAACAGCTTATCCACTGTTAAATGCACGATTCGCAATTCTTAATACTTAAATCGCCTGAAGCTTAAGAAGAAACCACCACTTAATGACGAAAGGAAGAAGCAACTCTTGTGTTTCGTGAAAGATCAGCTAAAGAACGAATCTCTTTACTTCAAGGGCTAAATGATGGGCATTCCAAAAGCAGGGCAAATTCTGTCAAACTGTTTAACGGGAGGAATGCAACTGAATAACGTTAAGAAAGGCTGAGGCAAAAAACTTACGAAGATAATAATTTTTTCGAAATTACTAATCAAAAGTTTTTTAAGCATTTTTAAAATAATACAACAAGCACATGAAAACTGTGATTTTTCTTATATATATTCATGTATATTAATCTGTGACTTAAAAATTCAAAATTGTTTGAAATTTTAAAACAAACAAATATATATTATCTTGAAAATAATTGTATTCTACGAAAAGAAGGTGTTTTTGAGTTTTTTTTACAGACAATTAAAGCATACAAGAAGATTAGACTTAAAACTAGTAAAATATCAAATATGTATATTGGCAAAACACAATGATACTTTCCACGTGCGAATATCGCCACATAAAAAAAGCTTACATTTCAACTTCATATCGAAAACAAAACGAAGCTCTTTAAATTACAGTATGGGTCATTACAGAATGAAGATGATTTACTGACCAATTTGGAGATTGCCAGATGAAGATTTTTTCTTTCGGATTTTTTGGTCGCATTTGTTTTGTAATGAATAAAGTTATGTGACTTTCCCAATGCCTTAGCAGGAGTTGCTGGCTCCTTCAGGGAAACTTAAATTAGACTTAAAATACAAGAACTAGGGCCTAGTGACTTACAACTCTGAACCATTCTTGTGTGCGGGGAATGTTGCCAGGGATGGAGGGGATCTTAAGTCGAATCCAAACGGATATTTTGAGAAAGCACTTTTCATTATACTCGTAAGAATTACTCTTGGAGGATTTGTCAAGTCCTCGCAAGAGGCATTACCCGTGAAAAAAAACTTACGATGATGGCAAAGGCAGGGATCAAACCCAAGACTTCTAGCATGACAGTCCAACGCTCTAACCATCCCGCCACAGGTACTAAAAAATTGAACGAAACATTAACATAAATTGATGGCAGAAAAGGGTTGATAGTTACGTGCTCCCAATTACTTTTGACTTTAGAACAACTTTAATAACCAATAAGTTACATTATTATTTTATTAATAATTATGTCTTTATTAAGTAGAAGTGGTAATAGTTGGATAATAAAAGCCAAAACCTTCAACTTAATAATTCATACAATTTTATGATTGTAGTCGACGCAAAGTTAAGCCCTCTATACCGTTTCTAGGGTTCCCCAAAGTATTATAACCATCTTCTAGAAATTAACCATTTTTATCTTCCTATATAGGAAGTTATTGTAATGGGTCCGATTTTTCGAATTAAAAATATTCACATTTCTCAGCGTTCCAAGGTCCCGAAAGTCTAAATAAAAGGTTTTTAGAAAGATGTCGTGCGTGAGTGTGTGTGAACGTTCGTACGTTCGGAAAGCTTTTTTCGTCGTCAATAGCTCAAGAACCATCAGCAGAGATATCGACTTCAAATAAATTTTGTTATACAGATAATAATGCAGAAAGATGTAGAAATGACTGTCTAAAAAATTGTGTGCGTGGTTTTTTTACCATAGCAATTTAAAAAAGAGGCTGGGATGCGACCCACACTGATAAATTCCCATCCCGTCTGTCGATTTGTCTTCCTTAAAAGTTTATAGATTTTCGTGTTATGCTACATTATGCATATGATGAAAGAGTTTGATTTCAAAATCAATTTTTGTTAGCAAGATTTTTAGTCGAAAACCAATTTTAACCAATTTTAGTAGCACTTCCTAAAAGTTTTTATTTCTCATATGTATATACGTATAAACAAATAAAAATTGGATGAATGAAATTAATTTGAAGTCAAATATTCTATTGTTCAAGAAATATCGAGAACTGAACATCAATTTTTACCAATTTTGCGTAAGTACTATTTTTTGTAGATTTTTTTTATGAAAAAACGCACTGTTGGATTTTTATAAAAAAAATTACTAAATGTCGAAACGAAATTCACAAGTACATAAACCTAGAACCGAAGGCTGCAAAGACGAAAGTGGAAACATCATAGTGGAACCGCAGTCAATGCTGAGGATATGGAAGGACCACTTCTGCAGACTGTATAACGGCGACGACGAACCGAATTCCGCTGTCAGGCAGGATGATCCATTCAACATAGACGACGAAAGCCAACAATCCCGTCCTCCCGACTTAGACGAAGTAAAGATTGCTATATCTAAGCTGAAGTCTAACAAAGCCGCTGGAGCGGATGGCTTGAATGCCGAGCTCTTTAAAGCAGCTGGAGATAAGTTGGTTAGGAGCATGCACCAACTTATCTGTAAGATATGGTCGGAAGAAAGCATGCCCGATGAATGGAACCTCAGTATTGTTTGCCCGATCCTGAAAAAAGGAGACCCTCTAAACTGCACCAATTATAGAGGAATCAGTCTACTTAACATCGCTTATAAAATCTTCTCTGCCGTAATATGTGAACGTCTAAAGCCCATCGTCAACAACCTGATAGGTCCTTATCAGTGTGGTTTTAGACCAGGAAAGTCCACAGTCGATCAAATATTCACATTACGGCAGATCCTGGAAAAAACCCAAGAACACCAAATCGACACCCACCATCTTTTCATCGATTTCAAGGCCGCATATGACAATATCTACAGGGACGAACTGTATAGAGCCATGTCTAGTTTTGGCATCCCTGCCAAACTCGTCCGTTTGTGCAGGATGACCAAGGAGAATTCACGCTGCTCCATAAAGGTTGGAAACAACTTAACTGAACCTTTCGATGTCAAAAAAGGTTTTAGACAAGGTGATGCGCTGTCATGTGATTTTTTTAACATCGTACTTGAAAGAATAGTGCAAAGCTCACACGTCAACACCAGAGGCACTATCTTTCAAAAGTCTGTCCAATTACTAGCATATGCTGATGACATTGACATAATCGGAAGAACTCAGCGTGATGTCAATGGGGCTTTTGTGAGTATTGAGGCAGAGGCGGCAAAAATGGGTTTAACGGTTAATGAGGGCAAAACAAAGTACATGCTGTCATCAAGAAAGGACCTACAACACCGACGTCTTGGTCAAAACGTCACCATCGACAGACGTAACTTTGAGGTAGTCAAGGACTTCGTCTACCTAGGCTCCACTGTAAACGCAGAAAACAACACCAGCGCTGAGATCAAACGAAGAATAACTCTTGCTAACCGCTGTTTCTTTGGGTTAAGAAAGCAATTGAGTGGAAAAATTCTCTCTCGAAGGACCAAAGTGTCGCTATATAAGACCCTTATCATCCCCGTCCTGCTATACGATGCAGAAGCATGGACTTTGACAAAAGCGGATGAAAGCACCTTGGGTCGTTTCGAGAGAAAGATTCTTCGTGTGATCTACGGTCCCGTATGCATCGAAGGGGAGTGGAAGAGAAGATGGAACGACGAGCTGTACGGGCTGTACAGCGACGTAGACTTAGCAAGAAGGGTAAAAGTCCAACGACTAAGATGTCTAGGTCACGTAGAGCGCATGGAAACCAATGCTCCGGCCCGGAAAGTCTTCGAATCCACACCCACAGGACAGCACAGTAGAGGAAGACCGCGAATCAGGTGGAGTGCACAAGTGGAAGGTGACCTCACCCAACTCGGAGCGCGAAACTGGAGACATCTAGCTAGGGACCGAGCTAGATGGAGAAGTTTGTTGGGTGAGGCCCTAGTTCACACAGGACTGTAGCGCCACCTTAAGTTAGTAAGTAAATGTCGAAAACAATATTTTCTGTGAGATTAAAATGAGTTTGAAGGCAATATTATTAAATTTTGAAAAGATATTTGAGTCGAAAGTAAATATTTACCAAATTAAGGTATTGTTTTTTTAAGGTTTTTATTTTTTCTAGAAAACCCGTCAATTCAATTTTTCTCAAAATTTTACCAATTGTTGAAAATAATATTTCTTATAAGAGAAAATCAGTTTGAATCCATAATATTAAATTTTTTAAAAGATGAAAATCAATGTTTACAAAGTTTTAGCAATGTTTTTTTAGGTTTTTATTTTTTGCAAAAAAAAACTGTCAATTCCATTTTTCTCAAAATTTAATTGAATGTTGAAATCAATATTTTTTAAAATATAAAATTAGTTCAAAGGCAATATCTCAATGTTTTGAAAGGATATTTGTGTCGAAAATCAATTTTTACCAACTTTTATTAGTTTTTTTGACAAATCGAACTGATTTCAATAACTATTAAAGTTAAAGTATTAAATTATTGAAACTAATTTCATCTTATTAAAAATATTGTAATTTTTTTATAAGAATCAAACAGTCAGTTTTTTTCATAAAAATTAAAATTGTAAGATTGGTAAAAATTGGTCTTTGATTCTCGATATGTCGTGAATAAATGAAGGTATTGACTTCAAAATTATTTCATTCTTTGCTAAATTCTCTTAGTAAATCCAATTAGTAGTTGTTTATATAAGAAGCAATAACTTTCAAAAAATGCTACTAAAATTAGTAAAAATTGTACTAAAAATCTCGTTAACTAAAAATAGATTTTGAAATCAAACTATTTCATCATATGAAAGATATTGTTGGTAATTTTTAGATGATCAGTTAGAAAAATTCAACTGTTAACTTTAAAAAAACACAAAAACCTACAAAAACAACAAAAACCTGATAAGAAACGGTTTTCGACTCAAGTATTTTAAGAACAAAGAAAGACATTGACTTCAAATTATTTACATATATCACACAAAATATTGTTATTTTTTTGCAAACAATTAAAGCATGTCATAAAAAACTTTTAAAAATGTGTAAAATATTGAAAATTTTGAAAAAACACAATGATACTGGACACGTGCGAATTAACGCCTCGATTATCTCAACAGAAATAAGCTGACAATTCCATTTTGTATCAATCAGGTAAAAAACTAAGTTTTATAAATAGTTTGGTGTTTTACAAAATGAAGATTATTTTTGAAGATTTATACAATGAGAATTAATTCTTTAGGATTTTTTGGTGGCATTGGTTTTTGTAATGAATAAAGTTAAATGACTTTCCCAACGTCTTAGCAGGAGTTGCTGCCTTCTTCACGAAAACTAAAAATACAAATACATGCAAATATCGGGTGATTTTTTAAGAGCTTGAGAACTTTTTTTTAAAAAAAACGCATAAAATTTGCAAAATCTCATCGATTCTTTATTTGAAACGTTAGATTGGTTCATGACATTTACTTTTTGAAGATAATTTCATTTAAATGTTGACCGCGGCTGCGTCTTAGGTGGTCCATTCGGAAAGTCCAATTTTGGGTAACTTTTTCGAGCATTTCGGTCGGAATAGCCCGAATTTCTTTGGAAATGTTGTCTTCCATAGCTGGAATAGTTGCTGGCTTATTTGTGTAGACTTTAGACTTGACGTAGCCCCACAAAAAATAGTCTAAAGGCGTCAAATCGCATGATCTTGGTGGCCAACTTACCGGTCCATTCCTTGAGATGAATTGTTCTCCGAAGTTTTCCCTCAAAATGGCCATAGAATCGCGAGCTGTGTGGCATGTAGCGCCATCTTGTTGAAACCACATGTCAACCAAGTTCAGTTCTTCCATTTTTGGCAACAAAAAGTTTGTTAGCATTGAACGATAGCGATCGCCATTCACCGTAACGTTGCGTCCAACAGCATCTTTGAAAAAATACGGTCCAATGATTCCACCAGCGTACAAACCACACCAAACAGTGCATTTTTCGGGATGCATGGGCAGTTCTTGAACGGCTTCTGGTTGCTCTTCACTCCAAATGCGGCAATTTTGCTTATTTACGTAGCCATTCAACCAGAAATGAGCCTCATCGCTGAACAAAAAAAAGCGCGAAACACATTTCGAACCGAACACTGATTTTGGTAATAAAATTCAATGATTTGCAAGCGTTGCTCGTTAGTAAGTCTATTCATGATGAAATGTCAAAGCATACTGAGCATCTTTCTCTTTGACAACATGTCTGAAATCCCGCGTGATCTGTCAAATACTAATGCATGAAAATCCTAACCTCAAAAAAATCACCCATTATATACAGTACAGACATTTTTAAAAAAGACATAGGGTTCAAAACAAAACAAAAAAGAGGCTGGGATGCGACCCACACTGAAAACTTCCCATCCCGTCTGTCGATTTGTCTTGCTTCAAAGTTTGTAGGTTTTCGTGTTGGGTTAAAAAAGTTGTCAGTTGAATTATTCTTAAAAATTTTAAAATTACCAACAATATTTTTCATATAAAGAAATAGTTTAGTTTGAAAATCTAGTTTTGTTAAATAGATTTAGATTTAGATTTTAGATTAGCATTTCTTAAATTTTTACTAATTAGATGAATTAAATTAATTTGAGAGATATCAAGAACCGAACATCAATTTTTACCAAATTTGCGTACTATTTCTTGTAGATTTTATTTTTTTTATGAAAAAATGGACTGTTGGATTTTTATAAAAAAAACCACTGAATATCGAAAACAATATTTTCTGTGAAATAAAAAAAGTTTGAAGACAATATTCTTAATTTTTGAAAAGCTATTTGAGTCGAAAGTAAATTTTTACCAAGTTTTAGTATTGTTTTTTTGTTAGGTTTTTATTTTTTGTAAAAAAACTGTCAATTAGATTTTTATCAAAATTTTACTGAATGTTGAAAACAATTTTTTTTAAAAGATAAAAGCCAATATCTCAAAGTTTTGAAAAGATATTTGAGTCGAAAATCAATTTTTACTAACTTTTATTAATTTTTTTGTTTAGGTTTTTATTTTTTTGTAAAAAAACTGTCAATTCGATTTTTCTCAAAATTTTTCCGAATGTTGAAAACAATAATTCTTATAAGTTAAAATTCGTTGGAAGCCATAATCTCAAAATTTTTGAAAAGATATTTGAGTCGAAAATCAATTTTTACCAACTTTTGTTGAATTTTCTTTTAAGATTTTATTTTTTGTAAGAAAACTATCAATTCGATTTTTTTCAAAATTTTACTGAATGTTGACAACAATATTTTTTGAAAGATAAAAGTAGTTTTAAGCCAATATCTCAAAGTTTTGAAAAGATATTTGAGTCGAAATTCAATTTTTACCAACTTTGAGTAATGTTTTTTTTAGGTTTTTATTTTTTATAAAAAAACTATCAATTCGATTTTTCTCAAAATTTTACCAGATGTCAAAAACATTATTCTTCGTTGCCCAAAATTGTTTTGGAGATAAAATCATTTTATATTCGTAAAATTTTCGAGGTGACAAATTTTTTTTTTCAGTTTTTTTGATATAAAAAAAACTGTTAACTGGATTTTTTTCAAAAAATATACTTGTTTGGTATCACGTTACAATATATTATATAAAATAATAATTCAAGTCTTTAGCATTTTTGGTTCGTAAGATATTAAGGGTTAACCAAAATTTTCACCTTTTTTTTAAACTGCTATGTAAAAAAACCACCCACGCAATTTTTTTGAGAGCCCTTTCTGCATCTTTCTGCCTTATTATCTGTATAACAAAATTTATTTGAAGTCGATACCTCTTCTGGTTCTTGAGCTATGGACAACGAAAAAAACGTCGCGAACGTACGGACATACGGACGTACGGACGTACGGACGTATGAACGTACGTACACACGCACTCACAGACATCTTTCTAAAAATCTTTTATTTCGACTCTAGGGACCTTGAAACGTCGAGAAATGTCAAAATTTTCAATTTGACAAATCGGACCCATTACAATAACTTCCTATGGGAAGTTAAAAATAGCAACATTTAAAACTGGTGCGATATACGATTTTTGAACTTTTATTATTCTTAAATTATTTTCATAATTGAAAACATGTTCTTTCTGAAAGCCTTGTGTTCATTTTGGCACATTCGTTCAGAAATATTATCTTTTATTTTGGTAACTTAATCAATTTTCTTAAAACTTGTGGTTCTTTTTCTATATAGCACTGTTGTAATAATACAACCATCTCATATAAATGACTTAAGTCTCTCTCTTATCCATATATTGAATTTTGCTTGGTCATTGTTATTTGAACCTTAATTCACTTCATTGATGCCAAAACAAATTACTTTCGTCATTTCAAAGGCACAAAAACAACAATTGGCATTTCCTTTTTTTATATGTAAGGAAAAATATGATCCATTTGTCATTTTCCATAGCTTTTGTCTTTTTTTAGAATAAATATTTTCCCGTCCTTTCGTGAATTTTAACATAAATATTGTCAAGCTAGCACCCATCCCTCAAAGTCTGAAATTTCGAATTTTCCAGGAAAAAATTCCAATTTGTATTTTCCTGTTTTAATACGAATTCAAATTGGATGGTTTTCAGGCGAGTCCTGTGCGTACTTAGGTACGAACTGAAAAGACATTCATTTATTTTATTTATATAAACCTAGATTAACTTGGACTGAAAGGACATCTACATAAATTATGCTTTTTGCATTTAAGTCCCATTTTCTGTTTGATTGCTTTTGAAACAAAAAATAAATAACAACTTCAAACAACTTTGACTTATTGAAGTTAATTAAAATAGCACTCAAATATTGATAACTTTTCCAAGAAGATTCAGTTTACGTATGCAATTGTTGTTTCATCCAAACAAATTAAAAAAAGGATGCGAAATAAATAAGTTTATATTATATTGATTAAAAAATTCGATATTCAAAAAGCTTCCTTTTTTTCTGCTTGTAAATCCGTTCTCATCATTACAATGCCTTTAAGGATTTAATCCAATTAAAAAGAGGAAACAAACCCATATCATGTTTATTTAAGCACTCACACTAAAGTTCATACGTACTATCAAATTGGCTTACGAAAGTTAATCGGCCCTTTGGTCTGACTGTTATTCCCGATTGGCGCCATGTCCCAGATAAAATTATTTAGCTTCCAATTGCTAAAACCACACATTGAAAATGTATTCTTCCCTTTCTGCCTCCTCCTGCTCGTATATTTGTGGCAAATCAATAAAATATAATAGCTTTATTGTATCTGGGGAATACTATTACTGTTAGATTGATACAAGTAGCTTTTTGGTATAGGAATACGTAGGGACCAACTGCGAGCCTATTTTCGTGGTATACCATACCGCATCGTTCGGCAAAAAAAAATATCTGACCTATAATCTTAAGTACACCACAAGGAATTTTCGCCTCTAGCAGCAGCACATACTCGTAGCACACAAGCCGAACCAATATTGTTTTTCACGAAGAAATTTTCTCATTTTTGTATTTAATATTTGCCATATAAAGAGTGTACAATGTGGGCTTTAACAGGGACTGGGATGGTTGGATATGGCTGAAGCCTTCATTCAGCTCATATCGAAAAGATACATTATAATGTTGATTTAGTGGCCAAGGAAAAATTGATTTAATGTTTGTTTTTTCATTCTTTATTATTCTACTTTTCACTTCCGATCATCATATCAGTATTCATGAAACGTTAAGAATAAAAATGAGGAATAATGAAACATTGTATCGAATTACAATTTTTGATCCGGTTTTAATAAAGTTTAAGGCTACAGGGTTGGGTGGTTGGTTGGTAGCATAAGTGTTAAACATGAAATATATCTAAAGCTGAAAATATGTAAAACTAACCGAAATGTTTGAAGAGAGATGCTGATGTAAGAATTGGAATAAAATAAATTAAAAGCTGAATTTGAGAAAATTAGGTCATGGTTAAATATGTATGAATTTCCCGAAATTATAAAGTTATTAAATCCAGAAGTATTTTTGATCACTCTCCAACGGGGCTATTAATATAAAAGGTTTTTCAATTGGCGCGGAAGATTTTGGCTCCCCGTGGTGGCCATTTTGGTTTGGTGATATCTTTAAAATCTTTTGGTTACTGTTCGGTTGTTTATGGCAAATCACAATGGCAAGTAACACGATTGAACAGCACGGTCAAATGTAAAAACTTTATTATCAAAATGAGTGTTCGTTAACGCAAACGTTGCGCGCATTGCCCTTATTTTACGATAAACGTGGTGGCCCTTCATAGCCGACTCTTCAACGTTTACGTTTGGTGGCCAAATTTAAGACGCTCGGTTCAGTAAACAATCAGCCAATACCCGTACATTTAAGGAACGCAAGATAAGCCGAGATTTTCCCGTTCAAGATCCAACTGACCCAAGAGCTCAAAGTAAGGAGTTCATGACCGTAGACAACGAACGCCGGCCGCCGTTTGATCACTGACAGGGCTTCTAATCGTTTGGAAGAGGAACCCAATTTTGGCCGAAAAATCATCTTTAGTGACGAGGCGCATTTTTGGATGAATGGCTGTGTTAACAAGCAAAATTGCCGTATATGGGACGACACCAACCCACGTTAGGTTCACCAGGTGATAATGCATTCTCAAAAAATTACCGTTTGGTGTGGATTTTGGGCCGGCCGGCAGCGTAATTGGTCGGTACTTTTTTGAAAACGACGTTAGTGAGACGGTTAGACGACATGTGGTTCCAGCAGGACCGCGGCGGCACCCGCCCTTATTGAAAAATCCTTTTCAATATTCTGGTGAGACAAACAAAGCCAAAACAACACAAAATTGCCTTAGGGTCAAAATAGTAGGTTTTAAAGAAGCTTAAGATTGGCTCTTGGGAAGTTTATATTTTAATCCCTAAGTTTATTTAAACTCTTAAGACAGAGTTAACGAAAGCAGTGTCAAAAATATCAACACAAAAACACAGCGTGCCACTATAGTTTGATGGCCACAACGTTTAAGGGCTTTCATTAAAGTTAAGGTCAGTCATTTCGAGTAAAACTATTTTCTTAATAATTGATCTAATATTACGACCAAATAAATGAAACAACAATGAATAGAAAATCTATATATATATATAAATGAATTGCTGTTCGTTAGTCTCACTAAAACTCGAGGACGGCTGAACGGATTTATCTTATCTTAGTCTTGAAATGTTCGTGGAGGTCTAGGGAAGGTTTAAAAGGCGAGAAAAAATCGAATAATTTCCGGGAAAACCCTAAAATCAGCCCTTTTCTATTTCCCATACAAATGTTTTCTAGAGTCAATTTGAACTTTTATTGCTATTTAATAGTTCTAAAAGTTCAATAGTTCTAAAAGCTAAAGTTAAATTATAATCACTCACTGTTGTCTAAGCAATTTAAGTGTGTTCCTAACGTCAAAGAGTCAATTTGCAATTTATTACCGCTGCATAAAGTTCAAATTCAATCATATCTATGAAAATAGTCTTCGCGTGCGCTTTGCGATTGTTGTTGATGTTGTTGTTGTTGATGTTCGTGGTCCGACGTCGTCGTTCAAACAACTAAGAACAGTTAATGGGCAGCTGTGTGTGACTTACCGTGAGGCATGCCAACTATTACATTTACTTGGATGATACGCTAAAGGATTCCGTAATATCTTCATCGCTGCATCAAATTCGTACATTCTTTGCGATTATCATATCGACATGTTTCCCGTCGAATCCAAAAGATTTGTGAGTTAAGTATAGAGATAAAATTTCTGAGGATGTTTTGCATCGTGTGCACCGTGAAACTTTGAATCCTACACTACAAATGACTGAAGAAATTTACAATGAGACATTGATCATGATAGAAGGTATGTGTTTATTAATAGCAAATAAAGTAAAGTCGTGTTTGGGAATGACAGCACCCAATCGTCATATGCACGATGCATTAAACAACGAGTTACAAAGGGAACAACAGAACGACATTGAAGCATTGTCCGAAACAGTTCGTACAAATGTTCCACAATTAAATCGACAACAAAGAATTGCGTAAGACACTTTGATAGAAGCTGTGAACAGTGGATCTGGTGGAATTTATTTTCTTGATGCTCCCAGAGGAACCGGAAAAACGTTCTTAATTTCATTGCTTTTGGGGAGGATCAGATCGCGAAATGATATTGCTCTAGCGTTGGCTTCATCTGGAATAGCTGCGACTCTGCTAGAAGGCGTACGATATGCGCATTCTGCCTTGAAATTACCTTGAAATGGCCAAGATCCTACAGGTATGCAAATTAATTGTTTGGGATGAATGCACAATGGCGCATAAGAGGTCACTGGAGGCGGTGGACAGAACATTGAAAGATGTGACAACCAAAATATTTTTGGTGGGGTCATGATTCTGTTGTCAGGTGATTTTCGTCAGACTCTTCCAGTTATTCCCCGATCAACTGTTGCTGATGAACTAAATGCATGCCTGAAATCATCGAATTTGTGGCAGTACGTAAAGACACTCCAATTAACAACTAACATGCGAGTATTTTTGCAACATGATGAAACTGCAAATGTGTTTGCGCAGCAGTTGTTAGATATTGGAAATAATAAAGTTGCAATGGACACCTCGAACGGATTCAACACATTACCCACAGATTTCTGTCACATCACAGATTCAAAAGAGGAGCTTATGCAGCGTGTTTTCCCTGATATAGCGCAAAAGTTCAATAACCATAATTGGCTGGGTGAACGAGCAATATTGACAGCGAAAAATAAAGATGTCGAGGATCTCAATGCGACCATTCAGAATTTTCTTCCAGGACAGTTGGTTTCCTTCAAATCAGTCGACACCGTTATGAATCAGGATGATGTAGTCAACTATCCCACGGATTTTTTAAATTCACTGGAATTGCCTGGATTACCACGTCACAATTTGCAGTTAAAAGTAGGATCAGTTGTCATCATGCTGCGTAACATTAATCAACCTCGACTATGCAATGGAACAAGACTGGCTGTGAAAAAGCTGATGAATAACGTCATTGAGGCAACAATCATAAAAGGAAAATACAAAGGAGAGGATGTCTTGATCCCCCAAATACCGATGATTCCAACTGATTTACCATTCGATTTTAAACGCTTACAATTTACAGTACGTCTGGCCTTTGCGATGACAATAAATAAATCGCAAGGACAGTCTTTAGAAGTTTGCGGAATCAACTTGGAGTTTCCCTGTTTTGCGCATGGACAATTATACGTCGCGTGTTTGCGCGTCGGAAAACCGTCTTCTTTGTTTATTTACGCACCACAAAAAAAAAATATAGTTTATGAGAAAGCTTTAAATTGATTAACAAACTGTATCATAACAGTGTGTGCCTTTTAATAAAAATTTAAATCTTACAAATAGCCAGTATTTCAGGAAAACTGTTATTTTAAGTAAGCAACATGATGTGTCGAAAATAATAATAAAACTTCATGCTTCATTAAAAAATGCTTTTTTATTCAATGCGTTTTGTTTGTTTTGAAATTAATTTATACAAACGTTTAAGTCTTTTATTTATCGATTGAGGCAGTACAAAGTCTGCCGGGTCAGCTAGTATTATATAATTCTTATCTTATGGTATTGTATGCTTGTAACAGAACTTATGGCACGACTACGTAATGTTGTAAGTATAAGTATTTTTGAGGTATATAAAGAGGAACATAAAGCTGTGTGCTGTGCAACATCTCTCCTTGAACACACTATAAACCTTGGGGTAGTTGCGAGGTTGGGTGTATGCTAAAAATTAATAACACTTTTCGATTTGAAATCAAATAAATCTTTTGTAAAAATGAAACAACTTCGAATTGAATTAGGAGAATCTGACACGAAATTAATTTTTTGTTACCTTTTTACAAAAGACAAAAATCTGTTCGAATAAATAAAAATATTGTATGTACTTGCTTGGGAAGATTCTGTTTTTATTTACATTGTATGTATGTACATACGTACATACATAAGTGTGAAAAAATCATAGTTTTCTTAATTTTATACTTTCATAGTTCGAATAGTTCGGGACGTTTTTTTCTCCAGCAAATTAAATGTCATTTAATTAGCATTCTATATTTTTGATGTTTGAAATTTCAATGGAGTTTTTGTATGAAAATGGACATCCAATAAATCGCAACGGTGTAATCGATTTAAATGACAAGTATGCAGTCCTTCATTTTCTAGTATTATTTTAATTTTTTTGCTTTGTTAAGTGTGTTCCATTTCCGACACTAATTTAACAACCTGTCAACCTGATGTTCAATATTTACATTTGATTCGGTTTATCTCAAATTGGAAATTACCATTTCGAATAACATACCACAAATTTTCTTATATGCAATTTATTTTGGATTCTTCTAGTGAAAAAACCAAGACCGATACCAATAGTCCGAACAGGCGAAACAAAGGACATCGATATTGCCAAAATATTCAATTTATTCAATTATTATTTATTTTTCCTGACACATAAATAAAAACGTACCCGTTGAAGATCTCATGAACGAAAATGTTATCATTTATTCTAATAGTCAGTAATAATGAGTTTTTTTTTGGCTTAAACGCTTTGGTAAATTTTTGTTTTTTCTACCAATAAATTTCTTTTAACAAATTATTTAAGGACATTTTAGAATTTTCATCTGTTTCGTTTGCTCGGATGAGTGAGAGCTAGTTTTTAAAGTATTAATTATTATTATTTCGAATGCCTGTGCATTAACTTTACGATGAGTTAAGAATTATTAAATCCTCCAACATTATATTTATGAAGAAGTTTAAAAATTAGCGTTTGCCGTACCAACTATCGCTATCGGCATTGTAATCTTTTGATGTATGATTTAAATTTGGTATCTATGCAATGTTTTTAAGTACGTGGCTGCATTCGTTTGTAACCATTATCGTCTCAAAATTAAGTATATTTTTAACTTCCCATAGGAAGTTATTGGAAGAATTGAAAAATTTAACATTTCTCGACGGTTCAAGGTCCCTAGAGTCTAAAAAAATGATTTTTAGAGAGATGTCTGTGCGTGCGTGTGTACGTACTTTCCTACGTCCGTACGTTCGGGAAGGTTTTTTCGTCGACCATAGCTCAAGAACCAGTAGAGATATCGACTTCAAATAAATTTTTTTCTACATATAATAATGCAGAAAGATGCAGAAAGGACTCTTGAAAAAATTGAGCGGATAGTTTTTTTTTACCATAGTAATTTAAAAAAGGTGAACATTTTGGTTAACCCTTAATATTTCACGAAATAATAACACTAGAGACTTGAATTAAAATTATATGTATTTTTGGAAAAAAATTCAATAAAATGTTTTTTTTTTTTTTATAAATCAAAACAAGTGAAAAAAAAATATTTGTCACCTCGAATATCTTACGAACAAAAAATTATTTTATCTCCAAAATAATTTTGTGTAACGAAGAATAACGTGTTTGACATCTGGTAAAATTTTGAGAAAAATCGAAATGACAGTTTTTTATAAAAAATAAAAACCTAAGAAAAAAATTACTAAAAGTTTGTAAAAATTGATTTTCGACTCAAATATCTTTTCAAAACTTTAAGAATTTGGCTTCAAACTAATTTTGTCTTAAAAGAAATATTTTTTATAACATTCGGTTAAATTTTGAGAAAAATCGAATTGAAAGTTTTCTTACAAAAAATAAAAACCTAAAAAAAAAAACAATACTAAAACTTGGTAAAAATTGATTTTTGACTCAAATATCTTTTCAATAATTTAAAATATTGTCTTCAAACTTATTTTATCTCACAGAAAATATTGTTTTTGACATCAGTAAATTTTATATAAAATTTCAATACCCAGTCTTTTTCTCGGTAGAATATTTATTGATATGAATATAATTAAATTGCACAATAGGAACAAGGAATTGAATGAAAATAAGAATTGCACAAATTTTTTAAACTAATAATTTACTTAACACTATCAACATTTATCAATAGTATGACATAACCTATAAACTCAGTTTCTCAACTTTTGTGTCAATCTAACAATTAATCAATCAATCATAGTTTACGATAATGAAATATCAGTGTACAATTATTTACCTTTATTGTTGTAGTTGTTGTAAATGACGAATCTAAGCACTCCACATTTTCACTACAGACACAGCTGACGATACTTTAACCACACGTGTGAACTTGTATTATGACGCTTTCTTGTTTTTCCAACGCCAAGAACGTTCGAGAAAGACAAAGACAGAGACACAAGCATGCGCCGATTCAATGCGCCTAATTCTCTAGTGCTGCGCGCGCGGCAGACCGATCATAGTTGAGTGGGAGAGAGACGCAAGGCATTCGGCGGGCCTCTCTCTCGTTCGGTGACTCATCGTAACGTTACCGGGCGTTACACTTTTTCATAAGTGACTCCCAGCCGCAACCTAATTTAAGACGTTGTCACGTCAAAACTATTTCAATATATGCAAAATATTGTTGGTAATTTTGAAATGTTTAAGAATAATTCAACTGACATCTTTTTTTAACAAAACACGAAAACCTACAAACTTTTAAGCAAGACAAATTGAAAGACGGGATGAAAGGTTATCAGTGTGGTTTGCATCCCAGCCTCTTTTTTTTATTATTTTGAATTTTCTCAAAAACGACCCGATAGATTTATATTGAATTTTCTCTAAAAAAATGTTTTTAATTTGCCTTCTTTCAATAAAAAAATGTATTTTTGTTTTGCCCCAGAAGGCATCCCGTTATTTTGTTTTTGCTTTTTAATTGTCTTAGGATTCAATGAACTGATTTATTTTGTATATACAAGATTAATTTAAAGAAAAATCGCTCTAACAAAATTCTGAAAAAGTAAGGTTGTTTTGAGAAATCAAATAGCATTTAAATTTTGAAATACAAACTTAACTTGCAGCTATATTTTTAAATCTTAAATTGTAGGTACTAAATATAAATAGACTCTTTGGATTTCGGATACTGGATCAAGTTGGAGCATTTTTTTTAATAAATAGAACAAAATACTATCATTTTCAATACGAGCAGAAAGAATTATTAACTTCCCATAGGAAGTTATTGTAATGGGTCCGATTTGACAAATTGAAAATTTTGACATTTCTCGATGTTTCAAGGTCGCTAGAGTCGAAATAAAAGATTTTTAGAAAGATGTCTGTGCGTGCGTGTGTACGTACGTCCGTACGTCTGTACGTCCGTACGTCCGTACGTCCGTACGTTCGCGACGTTTTTTTCGTCGTCCATAGCTCAAGAACCAGAAGAGATATCGACTTCAAATAAATTTTGTTATACAGATAATAAGGCAGAAAGATGCAGAAAGGGCTCTCAAGAAAATTTCATGGGTGGTTTTTTTACCATAGCAGTTTAAAAAAAAGGTGAACATTTTGGTTAAACCCAAATATCTCATGAACCAATAACGCTAGAGACTTGAATTAAATTTTATATTATAAATTGTAACGCGATACAAAACAATTATATTTTTGGAAAAAAATCCAATTAACGGTTTTTTTATAAATCAAAAAAACTGAAAAATTGTCACCTCGAAAATTTTACGACTAAAATATGATTTCATCTCCAAAACAATTTTGTGCAATGAAGAATAATGTTTTTGACATCTGATAAAATTTTGAGAAAAATCTAATTGACAGTTTTTTTTACAAAAAATAAAAACCTAAAAAAAAATTAATAAAAGTTGGTAAAAATTGATTTTCGACTCAAATATCTTTTCAAAACTTTGAGTTATTGGCTTTAAACTACTTTTATCTTTCAAAAACATTGTTGTCAACATTCAGTAAAATTTTGAAATAAATCGAATTGACAGGTTTTTTACAAAAAATTAAAAACCGAAAAAAAAATTAAAAAAAGTTGATAAAAATTGATTTTCGACTCAAATATCTTTTCAAAAATTTGAGATAACGGCTTCTGACTAATTTTAACTTATAAGAAATATTTATTTCAACATTCGATAAAATTTTGAGAAAAATCGAATTGATAGTTTTTTTACAAAAAATAAAAACCTAAAAAAAACTATACTAAAACTTGGTAAAAATTTACTTTCGACTCAAACAGCTTTTCAAAATTTACAAACTTATTTTATTTCACAGAAAATATTGTTTCCGATATTCAGTAATTTTTTTTATAAAAATTCAACAGTCCGTTTTTTCATAAAAAAATAAAATCTACAAAAAATAGTACGCAAATTTGGTAAAAATTGATACATATAGACAAACTTTTAAGCAAGACAAATCGACAGACGGGATGGGAAGTTATCAGTGTGGGTCGCATCCCAGCCTCTTTTTTTTTTTTTATTGATTTCGAAAATTCAATTTTTTTAAATCGCAGCTATTTTTGTGTAAACTTTAATTCTCAAGATGTTATAAATTTTGTATAAGCAACTGACTTTTTGTAAATCAAATTTCGTCATTTGACAAATCTATAGCATATCCAGTTACATCAGCAATTGAAATAAATTTAGAAATTACATTCAAGTCTTCCAATATTATCAGCAAAAAACAGCAAGCACTTTGCGTAATAATTTATCTTTTATTGAAATTAAAACCAATGTAGGTGTTATAATGGCTAACAATAAAATTGTATACATTAAATATAAATTAGACTAAAACAAATTGATTTTCTGCTTATTTTACTGCACTAGTTTCTATTTTTGAAACACCTATACCCACATTACAAAACTATAAATAAGTATCAACATCTACCGCAGCACCAGTGACATAAATCTGCATCCTCTTTTGAACACCATCATCTAACTCAAAGCTAAAGCATCGCAAATCCGCCCATCAACTATTAAAACACTGTCAACATAAACACTATCAGATTATAAGCCATACACATATGTATAGACGACACCCAGATACCCCACGGCCCACAGCCATACACCAAAGGTTCCCACCCACCCCCTTCCCGCTCAAAAACACCAAACACACGTTTATACGTTTTGTGTGAAACACCTTGTTGTGTTGCAAACAATATTATAGTGCATGCAAACATCAAGCACCTAGATTTTAGAAAATCATAAAATTTCAGTGCACGAGAGAAGGTATAAACATTTATGCATAAAACTTTAGCTTTGACTTTTAAAAGGCTTTATATACCAAGCTCAAAAAGAGGATATGTATGTATGTATATATATAAGTATAGATAAGTATATTGCACATTTGTTCTATGTTATACCTTCAATATTATCATCCTTATACATGCGTTGACGTTTATCCTTACCTTAGTTAGATGCTGTAGTAGGTGCAGACGCAGACCTACATATACTACATAATGTACAGGAAAGTTCAAAACGTAACGCAGGATTCCCGTCCCGGTTGTTTTAGTATTATAGAGAAAGTAGAGTGTCATCCTGTGTTTACAAACTGACACTTTGAGTGTGATTATCTAAAATGTATGCAATGATGCAAAAATCAAAAGCTTTATACTACATATATGCTATGATGTTAAACAAAATAAGTAGTATACACTCTGTGCTTTTCAAATAAAGTCTGATTTATTATAATTTTGACTTCTGATAAACGATGTATAAATTCTTAGAATTCTTAGAACCATCATCATAGCGTCTTTAAGTAAGAAATATAGTGCTTGTTCTATGTTACAATTTCTAAAGAAAACTCAAATATCTGTTAGTAATTTACAATTTATTATTCCTTGAACTTTTAAAAAAGATATTAATATATGGGTGATTATACAAAAGTTGGGTAACTTTTGAGGATATTTTGTTTACGATAGTTTTTAAATCAAACTTCTATAAATTCGGGTGTATATGATAGCTAATCTCATTAATATATTGTTCCCAATCGGGCCAGTCACTTTTTTGAGTACATTGTAAGATATTTAAAAATTTCAGAATTTGACTGCCAGTGGACTGACGAGTATACACAGTTTTGAAAGTATTATAATAAAATTTAATACAAATTAGTAAAAGTCTCTTAGGATTTAATAATGATCACTTAAAATCACTTAGTAACAATTAAAAATAATTATTAATATGTAATACTAGGAGAAAATACTACATCAGTTTTTAAAACAGACTTTTGACATTTAACGTAACGTTATTCACTTATCTTTTACTACTTTCACATAGTTTTACTAAATATTTCAAAGTAATCAACAAACAAAATCTAACAATATTCATCTTAAAAGTACTAATGATCAAGAAATGAAGAACAATAACAATTTACCTGACACAGAACTGACGCCACACTACTGACGAAAAAGACGAAATTTGAAATTATAATCTGGACTAATGTTTTTTTTTTTGTAATTTCAAATATCAACAAACTACATTTTAACAAATCAAAGTCTAATACGAATAAATAAAAATAAACTTTAGATTAACAAAAAAATAACGACTCACCATAAAACTGACGTGTTGACTGGCTAAGCACGTGTATAGACAACAAACATAACCCAAACTCTGGTACAGTTATGGTGGCCGTCAAATTGTGCGACCCGCAACTAACTTTATTACCAACATTAAAATTCAAAGTGGGATTTGACGTTGAGTCGGCCATATTTCGCACGAATTTTAAATTTAAATAACACACAAGAAACTGACGAATAAAACTGGGGAGCGGCTCGAAATGCTGTATTTTAAAATACTGTATAGTTAAAATTCTGTATCATAATGTATGATACTGTATATTCATAATACTGTATGGTTAATATACTGTATCTCAAAATGCTGTGTTGTCAAAATACTGTATCTGATAATTCTGTATCTCAAAATTCTTCTTCTCAAAATGCTGTATGAGCAAACCATTATCTAAAAATACTGTATTTTTGCAAAATTCCGCTATTAAGCTTCCATTATAGAGAATAACAAAAGCAGAACTCGATTTATGTATGTATGTACAGTACATTATATCATTTATTGAAACTCCAAATTTCACTTAATTCTTAAATTTGCATTAGCTTTTAAATATCAACGAAATGAACGAACACGTGGAAGTTTTGACAGATCAATAAGTTCGGTGTAATTGTTTATGGAATTGTTGATTGTGGTTACAACAATTCATATACAACTGTGAGAGAAATAACAATTAATGAGAAGAAAATCGGAAGAGAAAATAAGACGAAGATACCATTTTTTTTTTTAATTAATTCAAAGACTTATGAATTATCATATGATGTTATTGTTCAAGGGAAATATATTAGAACATTATGCCAATGAAAAAATATTATGATGTATTCTTTATAAAAGTAATCTGTTTTTAAAATTCTGTATTTCAACATGCTGTAAATAGGCTGACAAATACAAATCGTTTTGATAATGTAAAAAAGTGCGCACTTTTTTACATTATCAAAACGAATTTTATTTGTCAGCCTATTTACAGCAT
Source organism: Eupeodes latifasciatus (assembly GCA_920104205.1). Taxonomy (NCBI): domain Eukaryota; kingdom Metazoa; phylum Arthropoda; class Insecta; order Diptera; family Syrphidae; genus Eupeodes; species Eupeodes latifasciatus. The sequence goes on along the minus strand of OV049924.1, from coordinate 68,472,605 downwards.
TTTGAAATACAGAATTTTGGTATACAGAATTTTAAGATACAGAATTTTGAGCTACAGTATTTTGATCATACAGTATTTTATACATACAGTATTTTGAAATACAGTATTTTGAGATACAGTATTTTAAATACAGTATTATGAGCCATACAGGATTTCGAACCCAACCCATAAAACTGAACACAAAATTTCTTATTTTTTTAAATAAAGTGGAGAACACTGCATTATGAAAGTTGTAGTATATATTAAACTATATACATCGCAGATTGTATTAATTTAATAGGTTTTCTCAAATCAATGATAATGTTTAATAGACAGTCACTTAATGGTTGGTTTTCAGGGTTGTGACATGCCAGAGGACTGACGTTTTAAGAACTACATACATAAATATGTGCATATATGACAAGCTTGGCATACGAACTCGAGATTTTAATTAAACATTCTTATTCTTGCATGAACTAGCCTTCATATTGTTTTAATTATATTTGATGATAAAAAATGTCTTACTATTTAATTTTGACGACTCCCTACATATAAAAGCATTCCAAGATTCTAACAGTTATCTAAATATGCCATATTTAAGAACTAAAACACAATAGTTTAGAGGGTCTACTTTTATGCAGAAATGTTTTGAAACGTACAAAGCTTTTTTCCAAAAATAATATACCTATTATTTTTTTGTTGCCCTTTCGATTAATGCGAAAAACCTTACAAAAATAAAAAAAAAACAGAAAATGAGACAGAATCTGATATTAAGAATTTTCTGGCTTTTGTTGATGTGGTTTTTTTCGAAATCGATTTTTGGGAGTCTATTTATTACTATCGTTGTCGGTCTGCTTACTCGTAGATTGGAGCTGATGCTAGAAAATATTTTGATAATATGATTTTTGAAAGGAGTAAAAAAAACTTTAAAATTGTTGTGAGAAAAATGTCTGGTTCTTGATAAATAACGAAATAGGTGCATTTAAGTATACATAATTTCTCTTGAAATTAATTAAAAACAAATTAAAGTAAACAAATAAGTTCGGAAGAAACTTTTGTGTGACACTCACAAATGACACGTTTCAAAATCTCTTTTCACTTAATAAGTTCTCAAGACAAGATTTTATATTGACAAATATGAAACGTTCATTGTGTTTTTCAATTAGCCATTATTTTAACAAAAGTGTTACTTTTGCTGTTTTTAGGACATTTATATTGAAATTCGTGTTAAAATCTCAGTTCTTGAGCATCCAAAGCAAATTCACTTTAAAAAGTAGATTTCTTCAATTATTTCAGACCTTGAAAATGTTTGTATTCAACAGAAAATCAATTTTGAAAGAAATAAAATACACAACTGGGTCACTAGAACTTGCTAATTTCTTTCAAAAAGTCTGTTTAGATATATTTCCTATATTTTAAGATTTATAAATGTACCTGCAAAATAAGTTTTTCTTAAAAATTTTAATGCCATTTTATTTCTCAAAAAACCTAGATTAACTTAATTTTTTATTTTCGAAAATCATTAGAGCCGTTTTTTTTAATTAATTTTTTTTTTTTTAATTTTGACGTAATAATATTTTTTTATATGCAATTATTTAGTGCTTACAAATATACATTTTACATTTTAATTTCGTTAAATAATGTTCACCCCATTGTGAGGTACCTATCGAGTTTTGAAAAAAAAATAATATTTTTTTTAAATCGAAAAAAAATAATTACATTTTTGATCATCAAAAATCATCATCAATTTGATCATTTGGTCATCGACAAGAGCTTGAACAGAAATAAAAGATTATTGAAATCGGTCCATTAGTTCTTGAGAAAACAATATAACGGTTTTATGAGGGATAACCATTTGGAGCATCACCAAAATATGTTTTTTTTTGTAGAAAAAATCCAAATAAAGAATAAAAAATTAATTTAGAAAATGTTTTAAAAAAATCTGTCGGTTCATTTTTGAAAAAATTCGAATTTTCGATTTTTAACCAAAAAATTTGTATGGGGACTGCTCTTATTTATTTTACTAAAAAATGAAAAAAAACGCTTTTCGCTAATCGGCTGAAACCACAACTTTAATCGACACAATAGTTTGGACAACAAACCGATAGATGGACGGAATCGGGGGACCCACTTTTTTCGATTTTTCTACCATCGTAATGGCATGTTTGATTAAAAGCTCGAGTTTGAAGTTTTTTACGAATGCAATACTTGCCATACATGTAGTTCCTATATGTCGCAAGTAAAAATCACTTCAATGTTCATTTTTTGTGGGTCAACAAAATAAGTTGGAATTGAAGGCTAGTTGGAGGAATTTAAAGGTAACTTAATATAAAATTGACAATCCTTTATTCAAGGTTTCATTTTTAGAACCTAAATATTTGCTCTTTTTCTTAGAAACAAATTTTATGAAAATAATTTAAAGCTTACTAAAATTTTTCCAGTTTCTAAATTGAGTGAAAACAAAAATTTTAGTTGTTTTTGACAGCAAACCACTTCTTACTGAATGTCGTTAATTTACTAACAAACCTTTAGATGAAACCGTTACAACTTTACTTTTTAAGCTTTATGGCTTATATGAACCTCCCTGGATCGTCTACTGGTAAAAAGTTGGTGAATTTGTGGTGCGTTTTTGAAACATGTCTGAATTTCCGAATCATATTATCTTATTGGTCCTCAGTTAAAAGATGTACTTTTAGCAACAAAACTTAAGGAAGTAAAATAGAAATTTTGTTTTCATATAAAAAAATTAATTATTCAAAATTTTAATTTGGGTCATATCCATTAACGCAATACGATTAGTTTTGAATTGAAAAAAATCCTACGAAAATAAAAAAAGGTATCTTCCAGAGGGGGAGGGGGATGCAGTCATGACCCCTACGATTCCCCCTGGATCCGCCATTGAAGTGCATTCCAAAAATATTTTTCGATAAGTATTAAAAAAGAGGCTGGGATGCGACCCACACTAATAACTTCCCATCCCGTCTGTCGATTTGTCTTGCTTAAAAGTTTGTCTATATGTATCAATTTTTACCAAATTTGCGTACTATTTTTTGTAGATTTTATTTTTGTATGAAAAAACTGACTGTTGGATTTATATATCGAATGATATATGAATATCGAAAACAATATTTTCTGTGAAATAAAATAAGTTTGAAGCCAATATTTGTAATTTTTGAAAAGCTATTTGAGTCGTAAGTAAATTTTTACCAAGTTTTAGTATTGTTTTTTTTTTAGGTTATTATTTTTTGTAAAAAAAACTGTCAATTCGATTTTTCACAAAATTTTATCGAATGTTGAAAACAATATTTCTTATAAGATAAAATTAGTTAGAAGCCATTATCTCAAATTTTTGAAAAGATATTTTAGTCGAAAATCAAGTTTTACCAACTTTTATTAAATTTTTTTTAGGTTTTTAATTTTTCGTACAAAAGCTGTCAATTCGATTTTTTTCAAAATTTTACTGAATGTTGACAACAATATTTTTTGAAAGATTAAAGTAGTTTAAAGCCAATATCTCCAAGTTTTGAAAAGATATTTGAGTCGAAAATCAATTTTTACCAACTTTTATTAATTTTTGTTTATTATTTTATTTTTTTTAAACACTGTAAATTCGATTTTTCTCAACATTTTTCAGAATGTTGAAAACAATATTTTTTATAAGATAAGAAAAGTTTGAAGCCTTAATCTCAAGTTTTTGAAAAGATATTTGAGTCGAAATTCAATTTTTACCAACTATGAGTAAATTTTTCTTAGAATTTTATTTTTTATAAAAAAAACTGTCAATTAGATTTTTCTCAAAATTTTATCAGATGTCAAAAACATTATTCTTCGTTGCACAAAATTGTTTTGGAGATGAAATCATATTTTGGTCGTAAAATTTTCGAGGTGACAAATTTTTTTTTTCAGTTTTTTTGTTTTATAAAAAAAACAGTTAATTGGATTTTTTTTCCAAAAATATAATTGTTTTTTATTACGTTACAATATATATTATAAAATTTAATTCAAGTCTCTAGAATCATTGGTTCATGAGATATTTAGGTTTAACCAAAATGTTCACCTTTTTTTTAAACTGCTATGGTAAAAAAAAACCACCGACGCAATTTTCTTGAGAGCCCTTTCTGCATCTTTCTGCGTTATTATCTCTATAACAAAATTTATTTGAAGTCGATATCTCTTCTGGTTCTTGAGCTATGGAGGACGAAAAAAACGTCGCGAACGTACAGACGTACAGACGTACGGACGTACGAACGTACGTACACACGCACGCACAGACATCTTTCTAAAAATCTTTAATTTCGACTCTAGGGACCTTGAAACGTCGAGAAATGTCAAAGTTTTCAATTTGACAAATCGGACCCATTACAATTACTTCCTATGGGAAGTTAAAAAATTTAGATTTAAAAATTTATTTTAAAAAATCCCTCAAGACGAACATATTTTTTCACTAGAAAGCGCCCACCTACACGTCTGCTATGTCATATTCCGACTCAGAAAATCGAGCGGTTTCGAATGCGACCAATCCTAAGAGGTTTCCCAAAAGTCGAAAAACGCAAAAAAAAAAAACGTATTTTTGGCGACGCGATGTCTGCTGGAAAACTGGGGTCCCTTAAATGTCTGTCGAAACAATATTTGCATTTAGCGATTCGTAGGCGTCAAGATGCAATGCATTGGAACTGGAAGTCATTTTCCAATTTATTTCACTCCAAATTAGCCCTCATATGTCGCCTTCACATACAATTGTTGTTATGATTTGTATTTTTCTTTAACTCAGTCTACGTTTATTTTTTGTTGTTTTATTTTATCAAAAATTGGTAGTCGTTTTTATTGCCACTACAACTATTTTCTAAAAAAATCAACAATTTGTTACCATGGATAAGTTAGAGCTATTTAAAATAAGTATGATAAAATCCTTTGAAAAGGAAGAAAAAATACGAAAATTACACCATAAGTTGTTGACTTCAAAAAAAACCTCTGGAATTCATGTTTTTTTTTGGCGGTGACTGTGCTACACCCTGTGTACAAATATTGTTGATCTATCTTAATAGCTTTTTTTTTCAAATGTCTATCTTCTAAATAGTGGCATATCTGACTTTAAAACTAAGTATAACGGTATTTTGATGAATGATGAATTGAGAGTAAAAAAATTAATCATATTTGGTCATATTTTAAGCAGAAAATCAAAGCTTAATATTTATGTTTCTTTGTTTCAAAACAACAAGTGATTAAAAATAGTATGGTTTTTATAATAAATGCAGTTAAGGCCACACATTTTCTTGAGGCTTCTATGTAAGTGAACAACACCTACGTTCTCCGACTTGTACGATGGACATACAGATAAGAATGTGGCTACTCTTACCGAGAGTATGATTCCTTATTCACGAATATCTACTCGCCATTTATATGAAAATCTAAACATTTGACGAACTATCCTGAGGAGATTGCTGAACAAAGATCTAGACTTATTCGCTTAAACTACTTTAGGCCTTGGATCAACTTGAATTTAATAACGATTTTGGGCGAAAAATAACATCTTTTCTAAAGAGTCGCAATTTTAAAAAAAATTTACTTAGAACAATGTCAACTAACACTCATATTCTGAGCCCCGAAATCATCAACAAAGGTCTTGAAGAATAAAAGCGACAGAATGCGCTATTGTAAAGTTAGCTGAGCAGCCACTTAAACGACTACGTTGCAGTGTTGCCGCTGAAAAAAATCAAAAAGGGTACAAAAAAGGGGCCCGACCAGTGTTACCGCTATGCGACTTTAGTCGCATTTTGACCCTTTTTTGCGCCTCATGCGACTATGATACGACTTTTTAAAAAATTGTCTATTTTGACCCTTTTTAAAAAATTATGCGACTTTTTTGACCCCATCTCTAGAAAAATACATAGGATAAGTTATTTTCTTATTTCATACAAAATTTCCAAACTTCCATTGAAATAAGAACATAACTAATACAGTAACACATAATTTTCGGCCGGCGTTCATTTGTTGGCAGCTCGTTCTCGATATTGTTTGTCTTTTTTAAAAAATGGATAGGTAAGTTTTTATGAAATATGTATACATATCTACAAAATTTATCACTCGTATTTATAAAGAAAAAATAGTTATTTCAGCCCTGGAAATAATTGTGTGTGTTTAGAAAAAACTACGTGTTAAGGAAAACTACGCCAAAATATTTTCACACTTCCACACAGCAGTGCGTCTGCCGAAAGGGTTTTTTCTAAGTTAACAATTCTAAAAAAAGATTAATGAACCGCCTGTGTGTGGAAACATGTAATGCAATGCTCTCTGCAGAAAATATTTCAGAAAAGCAAACTCTTGATGAATGGAAACCTTCAGAGGAGCTTATAAAAAGCTACCGTAAATTAATCACAAAAAAATAATGACTCCTATTTTAAAAATAATGTAAATATAAAAGTCAAATATTTATCTATACTAATATTATAAATGCGAAAGTAACTCTGTCTGTCTGTCTGTTACTCAATCACGCCTAAACTACTAAACCAATTTGAATGAAATTTGGTATGGAGATATTTTGATAAAAGAGAAAAGAGAAAGGACATAGGCTACTTTTTATCCCGGGAAAATGACTTATTCCCATGGGAAAATTCAGGTGGGCCGATCGCTTTTACGCCTAAGTTACTGAACAGATTTAAATGAAATTTGGTAAGGAGATAGTTTGAAACTTAAGAAAGGACATGAGTTACTTTTGACCTCGGGAAATCAACGTATTCCCATGGGAAAAATTACTTTTCAGGGAATCTGATCGCTTTCACTCAATTACCAAAGATTTGAATGATATTTGGACAAAATTGGTATTACGGAAAAAAAACGCATTTCCAACCCTTCTCATTAGTTGAGATTGAAAGTTGGTGTTCCAGTCCTGTCAATAAAAAATCTTGATGCATCAAAGTTATGTAATGGTACACGGCTACAGTTTACTCACCTAGGACGAAATATTAATTCCCCGCATTCCGATAATTTCAACCGATTTGCCGTTTTAGTTTAAAAGAGTGCAGTTTCCTCTGAAAGTAGCATTTGCAATAAAAATAAATAAAGCTCAGGGACAAACGCTGAAAGTTGCAGGTGTAAATTTGGAAAAAAAAATATTTTTCTAATGGACAATTATACATATGTAGCGTGCTCACGAGTCTCAAACCCACACAATCTTTACGTTCTGGCCAAGGAAGGAAGAAAAACAAAAAACGTCGTATACCTATATAAAAATGTATTGCAGTAACCAATCTTCTTCTTAAAATGTATTAACCTAACCTAACCCAACCTATGACAATCACACGGGAGCGGGTTGAAATGCTGTATTTTAAAATACTGTATGGTCAAAATTCTGTATGATAATGTACGATACTGTATGGTCATAATACTGTATATTTAATTTTCTGTATTTCAAAATACTGTACATTTAAAAACTGTGTCTCAAAATGCTATATTGTCAAAATACTGTATCTCATAATACTGTATAATACTGGAAGTTTTTGCAGATCAATTAGTTTGGTGCAATTGTTGACCATAATAGGAACACTTCATGTAAAAATGTGAAAGAGATACAAAAAACTAAGAAGAAGAAAATGAAAAAGAGAAAATATAAAGAAGATACCATTTATATTATTTTTGTTTTTATTATTTCAGAGACTTATAAATTTATCAAAGGTACATACATATGGTATTGTTTAAGGGAGTATATTAGAACATTATGCTAATGAAAAATGATTATGATGTTTTTTTTTTTTTAAAAAGTATTCTGTTTTCAAAATTCTGTATTCCAAAATGCTGTAAATAAGGCTAAAAAATACAAATCGTTTTGATAATGTAAAAAAGTGCGCACTTTTTTTAGCAGTGTTTTGAGATACAGTATTTTTAATACAGTATTTTGATCCATACAGTATTTCGACCCCAACCCCAATAACACTTAGTATGGCCTCATCCCTTCTCGGCACAATTCAAACATACATACAAAAGAGTACAGCTCAGGTTTTTTCATACTACTATCAAAAAAAAAACTATCTAATGCGGACGAAGTCGCGGGTAAAAGCTAGTAAATAATATAAATCCTTAAATGTACCTTAGTTTTTGTATTTCAAAAGAACTGAAAAAGAATATGAATTTATTTATTTTTTGGTTTAACTTTGAAACTTGAGTTAATATAACTTAAATCGACTGAATTGCCTGTTATTGTTATTTAATATTACGTTCGTACGTCCGTACGTCTGTACGTTCGCGACGTGTTTTTCGTCCTTCATAGCTCAAGAACCAGAAGAGATATCGGTTCTTGAGGGATAATAGATAATAGGGCAGAAAGATACAGAAAGGGCTCTCAAGAAAATTTCATGGGTGGTTTTTTTACCATAGCAGTTTAAAAAAAAGGTGAAAATGTTGGTTATACCTAAATATCTCATGAACCAATGACGCTAGAGACTTGAATTAAATTTTATATTATATACATATGTATTGTAACGTGATATAAAACAATTATATTTTTGGAAAAAAATCCAATTAACGGTTTTTTTTATAAATAAAAAAACTGAAAACAAAAAATTGTTCACCTCAAAAATTTTACGACTAAAATATGATTTCATCTCCAAATTAATTTTGTGCAACGAAGAATAATGTTTTTGACATCTGATAAAATTTTGAGAAAAATCTAATCGACAGTTTTTTTTTTATAAAAAATTAAATCCTAAAAAAAACATTGCTCATAGTTGGTAAAAATTGAATTTCGACTCAAATATCTTTTCAAAAACTTGAGATTAAGGCTTCAACCTTTTTGATCTTTTAAGAAATATTGTTTTCAACATTCTGAAAAATGTTGAGAAAAACCGAATTGACAGTTTAAAAAAAAAAAAACGAAAAAAAATCAATAAAAGTTGGTAAAAATTGATTTTCGACTCAAATATCTTTTCAAAACTTTGAGATAATGGCTTTGGGTTGGGTTCGAAATCCTGTATGGATCATAATACTGTATTTAAAATACTGTATCTCAAAATACTGTATTTCAAAAAACTGTATGTACAAAATACTGTATGATCAAAATACTGTAGCTCAAAATTCTGTATCTTAAAATTCTGTATACCAAAATTCTGTATTTCAAAATGCTGTAAATAGGCTGACAAATAAAAATCGTTTTGATAATGTAAAAAAGTGCGCACTTTTTTACATTATCAAAACGATTTTTATTTGTCAGCCTATTTACAGCATGTTGAAATACAGAATTTTAAAAACAGATTACTTTTATAAAGAATACATCATAATATTTTTTCATTGGCATAATGTTCTAATATACTTCCCTTGAACAATAACATATGATAATTCATAAGTTTTTGAATTAATTAAAAAAAAAAAAAAAAAAAAAAAAAAAAACAAATAAATGGTATCTTCGTCTTATTTTCTCTTCCCATTTTCTTCTCATTAATTGTTATTTCTCTCACAGTTGTATATGAATTGTTGTTACCACAATCAACAATTCCATAAACAATTACACCGAACTTATCGATCTGTCAAAACTTCCACGTGTTCGTTCATTTCGTTGATATTTAAAAGCTAATGCAAATTTAAGAATTAAGTGAAATTGGAGTTTCAATAAATGATATAATGTACATACATACATAAATCAAGTTCTGCTTTTGTTGTTCTCTATAATGGAAACTTAAGAGCGGAATTTTGCAAAAATACAGTATTTTTAGATAATGTTTTGCTCATACAGCATTTTGAGAAGAAGAATTTTGAGATACAGTATTATCAGATACAAGTATTTTGACAAAACAGCATTTTGAGATACATTATATTAACCATACAGTATTATGAATATACAGTATCATACAGTATGATACAGAATTTTAACCATACAGTATTTTAAAATACAGCATTTCGAGCCGCTCCCAATGGCTTTTAACTAATTTTAGCTTATAAGAAATATTGTTTTCAACTTTAGGAACAATTTTGAGAAAAATCGAATTGACAGTTTTTTTTACAAAAAATAAAAACCTAAAAAAATTTACAAAAGGTGGTAAAAATTGATTTTCGACTCAAATATCTTTTCAAAAATTTGAGATAATGGCTTCTAACTAATTTTAACTTATAAGAAATATTGTTTTCAACATTCGATAAAATTTTGTGAAAAATCGAATTGACAGTTTTTTTTACAAAAAATAAAAACCTAAAAAAAAAAACAATACTAAAACTTGGTAAAAATTTACTTTCGACTCAAATAGCTTTTCAAAAATTACAAATATTGGCTTCAAACTTATTTTATTTCACAGAAAATATTGTTTTCGATATTCATATATCATTCGATATAAGAATCCAACAGTCCGTTTTTTCATAAAAAAAAAAAATCTTCAAAAAATAGTACGCAAATTTGGTAAAAATTGATACATATAGACAAACTTTTAATCAAGACAAATCGATAGACGGGATGGGTTATCAGTGTGGGTCGCATCCCAGCCTCTTTTTTTTTGCAATTTATAGAGATTTCGTTTGATTTAGGTAGGTATGTATTAAAAAAAATCTAAATGCGACTTTTTTTTTCATTTGAACCTTTTTTTGTGACCTTTTCAAAAATCCCAGCGGTAACACTGGGCCCGACACAAAAAAGGGGCCAACATACGAAAATTGGACACCATAGAGTACAAATAAAACAAAACTCTATTCAGGAGTAAAACAAAAATGTATTCAAAAACTTAGAAAAACAATTTTATTTCAATAACATTAAAATAAAAACTTAAATGCATTTAAAAAACAAAACAGTAACAACAAGTCAGTTGTTAATAACAACAAATACATAAATAAATTAATGGAAGTTAATTAATTAAGTTAAGTTAAGTCTTTCATTTTTTTAATATTGTCTTTCTGTATAAATAAACAAGATTTTTTTTTGAACCCAATTTTCCAACTTATTTTTGTTTTCAATTAAATTAAGAGCTGACATCAACGAATTGCACGTTTTCACATTCAGTCTACAGAGTTCAGTTCAAGTTCAGTATTAAACTTCGTTACCGATTTTTAATTAATTTACTTAAAGAGTGGATAAGATAAAAAATATCTTAATTTATCCTTGAAAATTATTTTATTACTAGTAAAATCGTAAAAAGGGGCCAATTGGTCAATTTCTAAAAAAGTCGGGGCCAAATGGGCCCTTTAGGGGACAAACTGCAACGCTGCTACGTTGTGTTCCGTAATATGAGAATATTTGCTCTTACTTATGAAGCCATAAAATACAAATTTAACTTTTCGTATTGTTTTGAAATTTTTAAAGACCAAATTCTGTTTGGTCCACCCTTTACTTATTGTTAAATACCATTTATATAGAGTTAACTACCTTCAAAATAGAATACAAATAAAAGAAAAAGAAAATCGAAGAGGAAATGAATTACATCATACGCATGCAATATTCCCATCAGCTCCAGGCATTCCTGTTTTATTTTTTCTTCCTTTTACCATCTTCAAGTCCTCCTTCACAACGCCAGCGGTAAGACTGGCCAGCAAATTAATTGATATCTTCCAGTCAAATTAGTGTTTTTGCCAAATGACAACAACCCAGGGAACTATATGTGTACATAATGTTAGGACGTACATACATACATATAGAGTCGGTCAGACACAATAGCTGGATTTCTTTTTCTGTTGTGTTTCGGGATTGACGTTTCCTCTTTCCGACTTATTGTCGACAGGCATCGTAAATACGTGAAATACTACCCCTAATTGCCAAAGCTGTAGGACACAAATAGCAATTGTATTCCTTTGGCCATACAAATAGGAAACAGGAAGCATCGCCATCGTGGTCGTCGCTCTTCGTCGTTGTCCTTGTCGGTGCTTGCGGTGGTCTGGTCAACAGTCAACTGAAGAGGGTTGTCGGATTGTTTCTAATGTTCGCATCTTGCATCATATTCGTCGAGACATCGACTATGAATATACATTTGAGGGTTGTGTATTTTTTGAGAGGTTTGTGTGGTTTGTATCACCAGAGTGAGTAAAGTAGAAATCTGGATTCTGGATATAAGCTGTGAAAGATTACTGCCCATCTAGGCATCAAGGCAGATGATACGTTTGTGGAGATATAAGAGATAATGATTGAGCCGATTGGAATGACCAAAGATTCATAACCATCAAAGCCATTTTTAATCTCCACCATCATACGTTCTACCATTGGGGGAGGGGGTGGTGTTGATGGAAATAATGAGTAATAAGTAAGAAGAATGTAAGGAAAAACGAATCCAATGCAATTCCTGAAAATGATGCCATATCATAAATTCTATTATTGAAGTGAATTAAGAGTGAAACAGAGACACCATTCATGAAACAGGTCACGCGTCACCGATTCAAAAGATAATTAAATGTGGTGTGGTCATCATCATGTTGGGCTGCGCAATTCCAAGAGGAAGGGAAATTAAAAAAAAAAACATATTAGAAAAAGAATTCGCTTTTCCAATAAAAGCTGCAAGCTGGTGATAAAAAGAAAGAAATTAATACAATCTAGGAAGGAGAAGTTGTACTCTAACTACTTTGTATTAAATATTAGAACGTGGAAAAATGTTGCATTTAGGGAAGTCAAAGAAGAGAAGTCTTATAACCTCAAGATTTTATTGTTTGCAATAAAACTGCATTTTAAGATTGGTTGGTCTGGATGAAGAAAACTGTACTTTCAATAAAGTTCATTTATGTCCTAAAAATTGCTGTGTACCTTTTTGTACTTAAAGGAGTTGCGGACATATAGTGCCTAGCTCTGTTTCAAAGTAAATCTGCAAGAGTCAAATAGCCAACGGTTTATAAGGATCACCATGCGGTATAGACTCTACATTATCTACACATCTAAACAGCATTTGTTTTATATTTTTTTAAATTGAACAATTTTAACTTCCCCTGTTGGAATTTTCATTCTTTTGGGGCCTTCATGACATAATATGAAAGTCATTTATTTTCTTCGGTTCTGCACACGTAGAATCCATATCAAGTCATCAAACCTACGATGTTATTTTGCCTTTTTCAAATGCTTTTTGGTTTTTTAGTCCACCACATCAGTATTTAGCTTGTGAAGTTTTGTTGCTATTGGTAAAAAATTTAAAAGACTCAAGATCGAAGAGCTCTTGTGGTGTCAACTGTGTATTCTTTGAATCTGATTCTTTTACGGTATGAAACATTTTATTCCAAATATGAACAATCTGAAAAAAATCTCTGTTTGAATCGAGCTGGCTATCAAGGTTTAAAGAATTAATTTTCCGTTTTTGTAAGACGTACCGTAGAAGAAACCCGGAAAGAGTTGCAACAATCTAAAATAACCCGGAATGTTCATGGCTGACAATTTTGTACATGGCCAACAAAATACTAAAATGTCCCAGAGTTACTTGAATTTTAGTTGATCTTTTATAAAAAGTTTACGACGACGTACGGAAAAAATCGTTTAAGTTACAGCTCAGAAGTTGACGAGCCTGAAACGAGACATGATCAAATTTATGCAATTCAAAAACAAATCGAGCAGTGGCATTGAATGCTACCTTCAACTTTTGAGTCACATGAGAGTCAAGGTCTGTAAACAGTTACGTAATCATAGGCAGAACGAGTGACTTAATCAACTTTAATGAGTGGGTAGAATTGACTTAATAACAGATAGTCAGATAGTATCAGCGAAGCATAAATCTTTGACACAACAGTATCGACGTGGTTATCCCAAGTTAGGCTATTCTATAACATCAATCCTACGTATGGAAGACGAACAAATCTTCTCGAACGGACGTACGAACATACGTACACACTCACACAAAGACACTAGGTACATTGAAACGTCGAGAAATGTCAAAACTTTCAATTCGAAAATCGGACCGATTTCAATCTTTTCCTATTGGAAGTTAAAAATATACTTAATTTCGAGACAATAATTATAAACGAATATACGAGTATCCACTTACTCAAAAACATTGCATAAATACCAAATGTAAAGCTTCATACATCAACAAACTGTCATTCCGATAGCAATAGTTGGTACGGCAAACGCAAATTTTTTTAACTTCTTCATTAATATAATGTTGGAGGATTTAACAATTCTTAACTCATCTTAAAGTTAATGCACAGGCATTCGAAATAATAATATTTAATATTTTAAAAACTAGTTGTCACTCCTTCGAGCAAACGAAACAGATGAAAATTCTAAAATGTCATTAAATAATTATTGTTAAAAGAAATGTATTGGTAGAAAAAAAAAACAAAAATTTACCAAACACTTTGCCATGCCAGGAGTTAGAAGATTAAGCCAAAAAACTCATTATTACTGACTCTGACTATTAGAATACCTAAATGATAACATTTTCGTTCATGAGATCTTCAACGGGTATGTTTTTATTTATGTGTGAGGAAAAATGTGTAATTTTTTTAATTTTCCTCGTTCAGGGTTCGAACGGATATAGGTTGGTTTTTATTTGCTTCCTGCAAATTAAATGTTAATAAATAAATACGGGATCGTTTTCTTGAATAAATTCAATATTTTGGTAATATCGATGTCCTTTTTTTCGCCTGTTCGGACTATTGGTATCGGTCTTGGTTTTTTCACTAGAAGAATCCAAAATAAATTGGAAAATTTTGTAGTACGTTATTCGAAATTTTAATTTCAAATTTGAATCAAATCCAATCAAATGTAAATATTGAACATCAGGTTGACAGGTTGTTAAATAAGTGTCAGAAATGGAACATGGTTTCCCGACCATTTCTGAATTTGAACAGCTGCGCACTTACTACAGCAATCAAATTGAAATAAAATTTGGCGTTTTTTATTGGTAAATTTATACGCAGCGCAGCAAAATCTTACACACTAAACAACAGCAAAGAAATAGTGCGGATAAATAAGGCAGCAAAAATAGTGCATATAAATAGTGCAGATAATATTTTGGAAAGCTTGGCATAGAATGACACTTCATCCAGTTCCAGAAATATTTTTTACTAAAAGGTTGGCAGGATTTTATTATTTGGGGATGCGTTCGTATTTTTCTTGTGCTCTAATATCACTAGAATAAAAATAAATTGGTTTGAAATATTAATCTACGATTACACTGTCAACGTAAATATTCAATGCGTTGACTACTTGACATCACCCAAAAATCATCAATAATCACAGTGCTATCTCTAAATTTATTGACGTGTGATGTGTGTTAGGACTCGCCCAAAACCAAAGGGAAACATTTGATGCGAATAAAAAACTTTCGTCATTGGTCGGGTTTAAAGGCTCTCCCAAACCAACGCGAAAGTGGCACTTTCGCCGACGCGGCATTGTTTATTTGTCATTTTTGTTATCATTAGCCGCGTTTTATTATCACCATGATCTGATCCGGATCAGATCATGATAATAAAACAGCATTGGATCATCATATTTTTTGTCATTTAAAGTTTGGTAGCAGTGTCACAATCGTTCTTTCAAAAGTGACATTACGAAGCAAAACAAAACCCAACACATACCAAAAATGGAAGCTCCACAAGTTTTGAAAATGTTTCTGCAAATCACCATTGCACTCTCAAACTCAAAGCATCCAGGAACGCTTTAGTCTCACATGTAGTACAGATTCTTTTTGACCTTTTAATAAATGTGACACTTAAATAATTTAATTTAGAGATTACTAACAATTTATTTGAACATCTTTTCTCCTATTTGTGCTGCAGCTTTCACGATTTTATTTATAATTTTTGACATTTAAAGCAGGGTTGCCCAAAGAACATTTTGCTCAATGATTTTGTTTGTTCCTTTTTTTTTGGGAAAATAATACCCATAAATTATGTCAAATATACATTTTTTTGGACTTAATTATTTTAATTTCACCAATTAATATCTAGTTTTGTTAAAATATCTAATTATTTCATGGATTAGATACCAAATAAATAAATATAAAGCTTCTCGCTTTCTATTTAAAAAATATTTTATTTCAGTCAAATGGAAATGTTTATATGGCAATACAGGTTTTATTTAATTTGTTTGCAATGATACCAACATTTACATGTGAAATCACAATGATAAAGCGCTCCTTGTTGTGAAAAAAAGAATTAAATTTTGGATCTCAAATTGAGATCCAAACACAAAGCTGGATCTTATGTTGTTGTTGTAATACATGTAAATCCTAGATCCGGATCAGATCATGGTGATAATAAAACGCGGCTATTGTGAATGATTCGCCCTGATTCGCTTAGCGTCAGTTATCGCAGTGTAAGTTTATTTTGAGAAGAGAAAGTTTAATTGTGGCGCTGAATGTTTCGCGTTGATTTGTCCCCTTTCACCCAGGAAAACTGAGTTGCCAGCAATTGGGAGCTTGTAGGCAAGACGGGCTTACGGGGAAGTACAAAATCTCCCCTCACACCCTTCTTTTGGCTTTTAGTGCCTGTCTACATTGGAGTTTTAATGCTGGGTTTTATTATGTTCGTTGTGTCTATACGATGAAGAGAAAATCAATCTGCACATCCCTATCTCACACCCTTGAAATCTATCTATCGTTCACTCATACAATACAAAATCTTTCATTTTGAATCCAAGAATATTGTTTGTATTTGGGCTGTAATCTACCCATCTGTCTCTTTTTCACTCACATTTAATCTACCTGTCTCACTGCTTGCACCTAACATTAAAAATTTAATGTGGACAGGCACTCTTATGTCATTTCAATCTTTCAATTCATACTCAACTCTATTCTGACTGGACCGCATGTACACATTAACTTGAACTCTTATTCAACTTTACATAAAAACAACAATACTTTTTCAACACATCCCTTGAGTACGTATTTTCAAAACTGGTTGACAGCTGATTTTGACATAAGTATGATTGCACAGATACCAACTTGGAGATTTAAAATAAGAGTGCATATAATTGTGAACATATGTTTTATTCACACTTTCCATTACTGCACTTACTTTCCATTACTGCACTAGCTAATAATTTACCAATAAGATACGGCTATTATTAAATAAGGGACTGCATA
Source organism: Eupeodes latifasciatus (assembly GCA_920104205.1). Lineage (NCBI taxonomy): Eukaryota > Metazoa > Arthropoda > Insecta > Diptera > Syrphidae > Eupeodes > Eupeodes latifasciatus. Next base: position 68,455,662 of record OV049924.1, on the reverse strand, counting down.
CGTGTCATTTAAATCGATTACACCGTTGCGATTTATTGGATGTCCATTTTTATACAAAAACTCCATTTTAACTTCAAAAATATAGAATTCTTATTAAATAACATTTAATTTGCTGGAGAAAAAAACGTCCCGAATTATTCGAACTTTGAAAGTATAAACTTAAGAAAATAAATAAAATAAATAAATTGGGTGGCGCAACAGTCCGTTGAGAACTAGGGCCTAGTGACTTACAACTCTCAACTATTCCTGTGTGCGAGTACTGTTGTCAGGGATGGATGGGACCTACAGTTTTAAGCCGATTCCGAACGGCAAATTTGAGAAAGCACTTTTCATGACAACAATTACTCTTGGAGAATTTGTCAATTCCTCGCAAGAGGCAGTACCCGTGAAAAAAAATTTAGATGGCATAGGCAGGGATCGAACCCAAGACCTCTGACATGACAGTCCAACGCACTAACCATCATGCCACGGGTACTACAAACTTAAGAAAACTATGATTTTTTCTTGACACTTATGTACATACATACATACAATGTAAATAAAAACAGAATCTTCCAAAGCAAGTACATACAATATTTTTATTTATTCGAATAGATTTTTGTATCGAAGTCTTTTGATTAAGGTAACAAAAAATTAATTTCGTGTGAGATTCTCCTAGTTTTGTGTAACTGGAATACAGATCACAAATCGAAGGTGTTTTATTTTTATAAAGGATTTATTTGATTTAAAATTGAAAAGTGTTATTAATTTCTAGCATATACCCAACCAATTACCCCAAGGTTTATAGTGTGTTCAAGCAGAGATGTTGCACAGCACACAGCTTTATGTTCCACTTTATATACCTCAAAAATACTTATAACATTACGTGGTCGTGCCATAAGTTCTGTTACAAGCATACAATTCCATAAGATAAGAATTATATAATATTTTCTATTCATTGTTGTTTCATTTATTTGGTCGTAATATTAGATCAATTCAAAAAATAGTTTTACTCGAAATGACTGACCTTTAGCTTCAATGAAAGCCCTTAAACGTTGTGGCCATCAAACTATAGTGGCACGCTGTGTTTTTGTGTTGATATTTTTGACACTGCTTTCGTTAACTCTGTCTTAAGAGTTTAAATAAACTTGGGGATTAAAATATAAACTTCCATAGAGCTTAAGCTTCTCTAAAACCTACTATTTTGACCCCAAGGCAATTTTATGTTGTCTTGGCTTTGTTTGTGTCACCAGAATATTGTAAAGGGGTTTTCAATAAGGGCGGGTAAATGGGCAAAACGCTAACCGTGGCGTTTTCTGTGTGGCACGTAGCGCAGTCCTGCTGGAACCACATGTCGTCTAGGTCCATATGGTTCAATTTGTGCCATAAGAAATTAGTTATCATCGTTATGTTGGTGGTGACCGCCTCACTAACGTCGTTTTCAAAAAAGTACGGACACCAAACGGTAACTTCTTGAGGATGCATTATCACCTGGTGAACCTTGCGTGGGTTGGTGTCGTCCCAATTTTGCTTGTTAACACAGCCATTCATCCAAAAATGCGCCCCGTCACGAAACATGATTTTTCGGCAAAACTTGGGGTCCTCTTCAAAACGATTCGAAGCCCAGTCAGCAAACAAACGACGTTGTCTATGGTCATCAATGTTTGCGTTAACGAACACTCATTTTGATAATAAAGTATTATAATTTGCCATGATGATTTGGCATAAACAACTGAATAATAAACAAAACTATTTGAGATGCAATAGAAAAACCCATTATTAAAAAATTAAGTCTCAAGAAGATTGTGCAAAAAACCAGAAGAAAAAGGATTTGAGATACCAGACACAAAATTCAAGGTTTCAGACCCTAATTTTGATGAAAGAATTATTGACATTTTACTACTCCAACTAATTGACATACAGATTTTGTTGTTTTGTCCTTCTTTTTCCCAAATCATTTTGAAAATAATAAACTTTTGAGCAGTTTTCAAACAAAATGAAAAATATTGGAATTTACCTTTCGGTTCCAATCTAAAACTTGGTGAAAAACCATTTTCTACCAATTTTGTATAAAGCAAGTTCAGGATGAGAGAAAATAAATAGATAGATTAGATTAGATAGATTTTTATTTGCTTGCAATTATTTGTACAATTTCATTAACAATCTTTAAAGCATGGTTTTTCCGTCTGCCTGATTGACAAAGTTTTAACTGTATTAAAGTTTTGTAATTAATTAAGTTGCAGTTGTATTAACTAAAAATTTTCATCTCTAATTCTGCTTCTATAAATAAATGCTGTTTTGCATTTTATAAGCATTTTAGACACATCTACTTCATTTAAGAGAGCTAAAGTTTCGTTTTCTGATAAAAAGTCTCTACCAAGTACATTTCTTCTAGTTTCTCTCAGGATTGGGCACCTTCCGACAAAATGAAAAATATCCTCTCGATCAGCCATGTTGCAAATATCACAGAGCAGTGGAAGATCTTCGTAATGTGGAATGTAATTTATGTTTAGCAGTTCACCTCTTAGCCGAAACATGTTGGAGATTTGCTCTACAGTATTTATGTCCTGGAAGTAGTTTCTTTCATTAAGATTATAATTCAGCCTGCTATAGATCTTCCGATGAAGTGAGGTGGATGCTTGTTCTGTGAACACATTTCTATAAAATTTTTATCCATGATGCCTAATTACCTGGTACAGTGACGATTTCCATGTACTCTGTTCACTGAGATTTAAAGTTACACACCTGTATCTTCTGCTAGCCCAATCCACTCTTCAACCCATCCTGTTTTGCTTTGTATTGCTTGTAAAGCTGCTTTTTTTGGTAAGCGATTGTTGGGCATATTCAGTACTTTCAGAATGTAATCGACTTGCAGCTTCAACGTTTTTATGAAGAGTGGGGATAAGCCTGTTTCTAACATTATCATGTAGTTTGGGGTGCATGAAGGAAGGCGGAATGTTAGTTTTAAATAAAATCTCAGGAGTTTTTCCACAGTCTCAAATTTCTTTGCTCCCCACACTTGGGCTGCGTAAAACAGGATTAATTGGGATACTGCTTCGAAAACTTTATATTAACTGCTATGCGCAATGTTTTTGTTGTTGAAACATTCTTTCCATGTCACGTTAATCGCGGTTTTAGCCTTAAGAAGTTTTTCGTTGAGGTGTTTTTCCATACTTAAGAAAATAAATAGAAAAAAGTGGAATTTAAATCAATCGCTCCAATATCATTCAAAATCCCTTCCCATCCTACCGTTGCTTACTTATTTACTTAAGGTGGCGCTACAGTCCGGGGCGGACCTGGGCCTCAACCAACATGCGTCTCCAGCCAGCTCGGTCCCTAGCTAGCTGTCTCCAGTTTCGCACGCCAAGTTGGTTGAGGTCCTCACCCACCTGAGTGCGCCACCTGAGTCGCGGTCTTCCTCTACTGCGCCGTCCCTCGGGATTGGATTCGAAGACTTTCCGGGCTGGAGCGTTGATGTCCATTCGCTCTACATGACCCAGCCATCTAAGCCGTTGGACTTTTATTCTGCTAACTAGGTCAGTGTCGCTGTACAGCCCGTACAGTTCGTCGTTATATCTTCTCCTCCATTCTCCATCTATACGTACGGGACCAAAAATCACCCGAAGAATTTTTCTCTCGAAGCATCCTAAGACGTTCTCATCTTTCTTTGACAGGGTCCAGGCCTCAGCGCCATAAATGAGAACCGGGATGATGAGTGTCTTATAGATGGTGATTTTAGATGCTCGAGAGAGGACTTTACTTCTCAATTGCCTTCTAAGTCCAAAGAAGCAGCGATTTGCAAGAGTTATTCTTCGTTTGATTTCAGCGCTGGTGTCGTTGTCTGTGTTTATAGCCGTGCCTAGGTAGACAACGTCCTTAACTACCCCAAAATTATAGCTGTCCATGGTGACGTTTTGTCCAAGACGTCGTTGTTCAATGTCCTTTTTCGATGACAGCATATACTTGGTCTTGCCCTCATTGACCACTAAACCTATCTTCTTCGCTTCCGTCGCAATGCTCAAAAACGCTCCACTGACATCACGCTTTGATCTTCCAATTATGTCAATATCATCTGCGTATCCGAGTAATTGGATGGACCTTTGGAAGATTGTGCCTCTAGTGTTGACGGTTGAGTTTTGCACAATTCTTTCCAGAACGATGTTGAAGAAGTCGCATGACAGTGCATCGCCTTGTCTAAAACCATTTTAGACATCAAATGCATCGGTGAGATCTTTTCCGACCTTGATGGAGCAGCGTGCATTCTCCATCGTCATTCTGCACAAACGGATAAGTTTGACAGGGATGCCAAAACTAGACATTGCTCTGTAGAGCTCTTCCCTATGGATGCTGTTATACGCGGCTTTAAAATCGATAAAGAGATGGTGGGTATCGATTTGAAGCTCCTGGGTTTTTTACAAGATCTGCCGTAGTGTGAATATTTGGTCGATAGTGGACTTTCCTGGTCTGAAGCCACACTGATAAGGACCTATCAGGTTGTTGACGAACGGCTTCAGACGTTCACATAGTACGGCAGAAAGGATCTTATATGCAATGTTAAGGAGACTGATCCCTCTGTAGTTGGCGCAATTTAAAGGGTCTCTTTTTTTATGTATCGGGCAAACTATGCTGAGATTCCACTCATCGGGCATGCTTTCTTCCGACCATATTTTGCAGATGAGTTGGTGCATGCTCCCTACAAAGTCATCGCCTGCTGCTTTAAATAGTTCGGCAGCTATGCTGTCAGCTCCAGCTGCTTTGTTTGACTTCAATTTAGATATAGCTATTTTCACTTCGTCTAGGTCGGGTAGGCGGAATTGTTGATCTGCATCGCCTAGGTTGAGTGGTTCTATCTCCCTTACAGCGGAATTCGGTTCGTCATCGCCGTTATAAATTTGGAGAAGTGGTCTTTCCATATTCTCAACATAGACTGCGGTTCTACTACGATGTTCCCATGATCGTCTTTACAGGCTTCGGTTCGTGGCTGGTACCTTTGGGAGTTTTTTTTTACCTTTTGGTAAAATTTACGAACCTCATTCCTGTTGTAACATCCCTCTATCTCCTCAATCGCGCGCTTCTCGTGCTCTCTTTTTTTCCATCTAAGAAGCCGGTGTTCCTCTCTCCTCGTAGAGCTCGCAAGCAGCTCTGGTCCTTCTGTGCAGCGCCGTTTTGTATGCCTCTTGCTTCGCTGCGTGCACTTGCCGGCATTCGTCAAACCAGGGGTTTCGCTGTTGTGGACGTGTGAAACCTAGCACTTCAGAGGCGGCATCTCTGATGGCTGCAAGGCAATGTTGCCACTGGTTTTCAATGCTTAATGCATGCAGCATAGGGCTCCTTAAGGGGTTACTAGAGACTCGATCAGAAAAGGACATGGCAGTCTCTTGCGATTGTAGCCGTCTAACGTCGAAACTTCTCACAGTACTTCCTTGTTTTGGCTTGGACCGGGATATCCGTAGCCGTACCTTGGCTACAACGAGGTAGTGGTCCGAGTCAATGTTGGCCCCTCGGAAAGTTCGGATATCCTGTATACTGGAGAAGTGTCGTGCGTCGATCGCAATGTGGTCAATCTGGTTGACGGTTGATTGATCAGGAGATTTCCATTTCCCCTTGTGGATATTGAGATGTGTGAACTGCGTACTAGCCACCAGAACGTCTCGCCCCGCAGCGAAATCGATCAGCCTGAATCCGTTGTCGGAGGTGGTGTCGTGCAGGCTGTATCTCCCGATTGTGCCACCAAAGATGTCTTCTCTTCCTAGGTTGGCATTAAAATCTCCTAAGACAAATTTTAATGTCATAGCAAGGGCACTGCTTATATGTCTTGTCCAAGAGCTTGATGCGGATTGTTGTGATGCGCTCGCTCACACTGTTGAAACTCAAGACTTTTTGCCTGAGTCTAGTTCCAACAACAAATCCACACCCAAATAGACGCTGCCTTTGTTCTGGGTAGCAGTCGCCGTAGTATATATCGCAGTCTTTTAGTTTGCGTTTGCCCGGTCCATCCCATCGCACTTCTTGGATGGCGGTAATATCTGCCTTGCAGCAGTTTAGGGCTTCCGCTAATTGTTCGGCTGCACGTGGTCTGTTAAGGGACCTAAATTCCACGTACAGATCCGAAGGTTGTTGTCCTTATTTCGTTTGCTTGGGTTGTCAACAGTGAATCCGTCCGTATCCGAGGCTTGTTGGTGGTCAGAAAGTCACCCTGACGGCACAACCCCCAACCTGGAGGGCCAGATCCTTAGTATAACTCCAAGGACGGGGAGCCGGATAAACCGCTCCTTATAGGCCTGGGCTCCGAATAAGTCGTAGAAGCCCTATAAGGTGTTCACTAAGTAGTTCAACCTTACTGGAACTGTAGACGCCACCGTTGATTCCATCTCGAGAATTCGTCCGCTGCCGTCTGGATAAGGAGAAGTGCCTTAGTGGAAACACCTCACCCCCCCTCTCTCGTTTGCTGCCCCCAACAACTTTCCACTGGGGTTAGAACCCAATGTTCACCACGGGGAGGTGAGAGTAGGAGTTGATAGACAGAGGTGGGTTTTGAGAAAAACCTGTGGACGCTTGTGTCCTCTTGAATGCACATGTCTACCATTTGAACACCCTACCGTTGCAGGAACAAGAATGTAATAGAAATTAATGTTCCATAGTTCTATGTATGCTTTAGGACAGGTCAATCATAAGTTTTGTATTTATTTAGATAAATGTTGGTATGTTTCAAAAACTTTCAAAGTCAAATCCCTTATTTTTGTTCTGAAAAACTCAAAGTCACAGTTTAGCAACTTTTTTGCTATCAAAACCACTATATTCCTCTTATACATATGCACAAAAGTACATAAATGTAATAAAAATCTACTATATTCAATCAAAACTAATATTATTTCCCATGAGCACAATCCCACACCATTGATTTTATCATGATGTAAATTGCAACCAATTTTATAGTTTTTCTTTTTTGTTTTGTGTTTCCTGATATGTGTTACTTTTGGTTATGAGATGACATCAAAACCATTTTGTGGTTCTCTTTTGTGTTTGTTTCTCAAAACTTTTGCTTGAAATCATACCAATGGAACTTTATTGACCTATAAAGTGTTTTATTATGGTGAAAACTTTTCTATATGACATTAATATATTTATATTGCTTTTTCAACAATAAAATGCCAATAAATGTATGATGTACTCTATAAACATATGAAAGAGGGGAGTAGTAAAATACTTTTGAACTAAAATAAAAAATTAATGAAAAATAAAAATGATCTTATATGTATATTAGCAGGGTTGGGTAAGCTGGGATATATAATATATAATTTTTGCTTTAAATAAATTTCTCTATGAGAAAATATTTTAATAATTCTAAGTTATTAAGGGTAATTCACTCTCCTCTATACATAATTTCAAAAATGTATGAAAACCAGAGGGGAGACTATTATAGAAGGTAAAATTTTTATGAAAATATTTTAGGTCAAGCCTTTGAAATCTTTTTGTTTAAAAACAACAACAACCTCAAACATTCAAAAATTTTCAAAATTCTTTAAATTTTTCATGTAGGTATAGGTTAGGTAGGGGAGCGGGGGGCTAGTTGTAACAATTTTTTGTTTTTTGGCTCTGAAAGCTTACTTGTTTCGTTTTTAGGAAATCTAGCAATACCATTCCAATTTACAACTTTTTAAATATCGATTTCAAAAAAAAAATGTAATCAAACCTGTAACGACTTTTTGTAGAAACGATTTAAAAAAAAAATGACGAGTGTTACAACTTATCCCGTGATTGGAGCTAGTTGTAACAGGCTGAGGGCAAGTTGTAACGTGAGGAATAAAAGACCAGTTTTATATTTTATAAAGTTTTATTTTGCGTGAAAGACTTCGGACACGCTCAAAGATTAGGTAAAAAAGTATACAAAAATAAACAAAAACATATTCATTCTTAAACTTAAAAGGAACTTCATTTTTAATGTTTAACCTAACACAAAAGTATAAAAAAATTAACAAAAAATATTCATTCTTAAACTTAAAAGGAACTTCATTTTTAACAAACAAAACAAAAGTAAACAAAAATTAACAAAAATATATTCTTTCTTAAAATTAAAAGGAAGTTTAGGCTCATAGCCCTAAAATCAGTTGTTATCATCGGAATTACAATTGAGACACACAAATGAGATCTTATTTCCCGTTGCACATTTTAAATGTGCCCACATCTTACACATAATGCATTGTATCCACTCCACGTTTGAATTTTCATAAGCTTCTCCACAAGCTAAACAAAACCATTCCTCAGGTTCAGATTCCGATTCGGACCTTAAAACTTTCTTTTTTACTTTTTTGATCCCTTGTCTTTCAGCCAACTTTCTCTTATTGTTTTCCTTGCCCTTTTTCCCGTTGCTTTTCTTATTTTTCGTCTCTTGTTTTTTCTTTATCTTATTTAACTTTTCTTCATATTCGTTTTGTAATTCGTTCTTCTCTGGCGTTTCTGTGAGGACACAGCACTTTCTTTTTCGTTGAGGGCGGTTAATCAATTTTCGTGGTGGAGCTTTCGGGTAAGGTCTTATTTTAGATGGAGAGAAATCTTTAATCTTTTGAAGGCCAGAAGGTCCAGGAGTCGGCTCAAAGTCAGATATACCTCCACGTACATCTGTTTTAAATAAAGTGTCCTCTTTGGTAAAGTTTGAAGTTATTGGGTCACAATTTTCCAGAGAATTTATGATTTCACTGACACTTATATCTAAAGAACAATTATCGAATGATCCTGTATAAGAAAGATTTGTTGTCAAGCTAGGGGCAGTAATGTTCATATCTGTTTCAGATTCCTTGCTTGCAGGATTTGGCCGATCCGTAACATAAGATGGTGCAAAATGATAATCTTTAAAAATATCTGCATTCAGAGGCCATATGCCTGTGGCCTTAAATCCATTCATTATATTTGAAGGATTAATTGCTAATGGCAAAGAATCCTTAACGATTCCAGGAATATCATAAATAGTCATCGTTTTCCCTGGGTTGTTATGCATCCATGCTGTTTGTGTTCGGCTTAAGTAGTTTTTGAACGGACCGTAAACTCCAACATCCAACGGCTGCAGATTATGTGAACAGTGGGGAGGAAACGATAGCATGATAACGTGATTTTCCTTAGCTTTTTTCACGACGGCGATGTTAACATGTGAATGATGGTTGTCAAGTAATAGGAGGACAGGTTCTTGCGCCGAAGGTTTGACATACTTGATGAAATGGTCTAGAAATAAAATAAATTCTTTTTCCGTCATCCATCCAGAAGAATTTCCGGCTCCAATACATTCTGGTGGTCCACCTCTTACAAAAATATCAGTGTATCTGAGCCTTGGAAACACAAACATAGGCGGTATGGAGTTTCCTGAGGCATTAATGGCACATGCTAGAGTGACGAGGGTACCTCTTTCCGCAGAAGTAATAGCCCCTACTTGTTTTTGTTCTCGTGGAGCCACAATTTTCTTTGGTTTATGGACTGTCGTTACTCCAGTTTCATCGATGTTATATATATGTGATGGTGAAAATTTATACTTATCCATAACATCTGTAAGCTTCCCAAAAAAATCTTGAACGTTGGTTTTATTGAATGATGTTGCGCGGCTCAGAGATGTAGCTTCAGGGGTCCTTATAGACAGTCTTGGATTCCTTTTTATAAAATTTTTGAACCAATCGGATCCAGCTAATTCATTTTCACGCCATGACGGAGGTAGGTTTTTCGCTTTAATCACAATAGCACACTGGTATGCCAATTTTCTGACTTCCAAAGGCAACAATCCAAAGTAAATATTGGAGCAATTAACCAAGTACTCAGATATTTTAGCTTCTTCTTCCTCTTGAAAAACCAATCTGGGTTTGACATAGCCCACTGATAAAGGTTTACCATTCTTCTTCTTTTTCAAATATCTAGATAGCGATACATGACATAAATTAAACTCCTTAGCAGCATTTCGTAGACTGGTCTTATTTTCCAAGACTTTAGCAGAGGCCAATTCGAAAACATCTTGGCTTTGGGTAGCACGTGCAGTTTTTCTTTTGTAGTGTCTCATTCTGAAATATAGATAGAATCACCAAATTTTAATAAAAAAAGTATGCAAAACATAAAAAGAAGAAGTGTAAGTCAACCCACGTAATTTCAAAGAACTAATACAAAAAGTACGGGGCAAGTTGTAACATGTTACAACTAGCCCCATAAAAGTGTTACAACTTACCCCACAGGGACTTTTTTTGAATAAAATGTTATTAAAAAAAAAAAATATTACTTGATGTCAAATTAAAGTAAATAATAATCAAGCTAAATAAATGCTTAATATATTTGTATTAAGCAAAAATTGCTAAATAATTTGAAATCTACGCTAGTCAAATTCTTATAAACAAAAAAAGTTCCAGAAACTTACCTTATCAGAGCGCATGCACACAGCCGCTTCCTATGACGTCCAGTGGGATACTGACTGTGCTTATATGATGAATTGCGCATTAAATAAAAGTTTGAGTTGAAAAAAAAATAAAATTGTTCTATTATATAGGTAAAAAATGCGTGTTACTACTTACCCCTGTTACAACTAGCCCCCCGCTCCCCTACGTATATTCTAGTTATATCATAACTTAAAGAAGGCTTTCATTAAATTGAAAAGTGAAACTTTCTTAACAAGGTTTTAATGTACCAACTCATACATATTATTATATATCCTATTTTTATATCCTGTATCTCATAAACCTTTTTTATCTAAACTGCTTAGAGCTCTTTGTAAATAATGTTGTAAAACTAAAAACTTTCATATGGGGCGTAGTTGGTAAGTAGGGTGTATAAAAAGATATACATCATTGCACTATCTGACGAAAACTAAACTTTATCCATCAGAACTACAATATAACCTTAACCAACACATACTTCAAACAATCATACATAGGTATACATATATACAGCTAGGGACAAAATAAAAGGAACATTTAATACTTTTGAGTTTAAATATGATTAAATCTTACACGACATGAAAAGGCTATAATAACGGGGCCGTCTACCTTCATATTTCTAATGTAGACATAACTAATAACATGCTCTGTGAAGGATTTGAACGAAAACATGCTGGCTTATGAGATATCGAGCCTCAAACCCGGCCCCGCTATGTCTATTTACGTCACTCAGAGGCTGGTGCTGCGGCCGGCTATTATTCCGAATGACGAGAGGAATCGGTTTATGTATTGGTGTTTTGTTATTGTGTACGATTGTGTACGCTTGTAAAGGTTTAGTTTTGGAGCCGAGGGCTGTACCCTGTACGGCCATGGCATAGCTGACTGAATTGTAAGTTCTGCCAATCGTGTTTATTTGTAACATTTATCTTCAAACGCGTTTTCCTAAAAGAAGTGTTTTCCAAAACTGTTGGCACGATTTTGACGAAACTATAACAGATATCCTAAATCTGTAAAGCGTTACTTATTAGTTATTATGAAACTAATTTGAAGTCAACATCTTCTATTGTTCACGAGATATCGAGTTCCGAACATCAATCTTTAACAATTTTGCGTACTATTTTTTGTAGATTTTAATTTTTATGAAAAATTTACTGAATGTCGAAAACAATATTTTCTGTAAGATAAAATAAGTTTAAAGCCAATATTTTCCATTTTTGAAAAGATATTTGTGTTTTTTAGGTTTTTAATTTTTGAACAAAAAACAGTCCATTAAATTTTTCTCAAAATTTTACAGAATATTGACAACAATATTTTTAACTTCCCATAGGAAGTTATTGTAATGGGTCCGATTTATCAAATTGAAAATTTTGACATTTCTCGACGTTTCAAGGTCCCAAGAGTCGAAATAAAAGATTTTTAGAAAGATGTCTTTGCGTGCGTGTGTACGTACGTTCGTACGTCCGTACGTCCGTACGTCTGTACGTTCGCGACGTTTTTTTCGTCCTCCATACCTCAAGAACCAGAAGAGATATCGACTTTAAATAAATTTTGTTATACAGATAATAAGGCAGAAAAATGCCTAAAGGACTCTCAAGAAAATTGTGTGGGTGGCTTTTTTTACCACAGCAGTTTAAAAAAAAGGTAAAAATTTTGGTTAAACCTAAATATCTCATGAACTAATGATGCTAGAGACTTGAATTAAATTTTATAATATATATTGTAACGTAATACAAAACAATTATATTTTTGGAAAAAATCCAATTAACGGTTTTTTTTATAAATCAAAAAAACTGAAAAAAATGTGTCACCTCTAAAATTGTACGACCAAAATATGATTTCATCTCCAAAATAATTTTGTGTAACGAAGAATAATGTTTTCGACACCTGATAAAATTTTGAGAAAAATCTAATTGACAGTTTAAAAAAAAAATAAAAACCTAAAAAAAATTAATAAAAGTTGGTAAAAAATTGATTTTCGACTCAAATATCTTTTCAAAGCTTTGAGATAATGGCTTCTAACTAATTTTAACTTATAAAAAATATTGTTTTCAACATTAGAAACAATTTTGAGAAAAATCGAATTGACAGTTTTTTTTACAAAAAATAAAAACATAAAAAAAAATTATAAAAGGTGGCAAAAATTGATTTTCTTCTCAAATATCTTTTCAAAAATTTGAGATAATGGCTTCTAACTAATTTTATCTTATAAGAAATATTGTTTTCAACATTCGATAAAATTTTGTGAAAAATCGAATTGACAGTTTTTTTTACAAAAAATAATAACCTAAAAAAAAAACAATACTAAAACTTGGTAAAAATTTACTTTCGACTCAAATAGCTTTTCAAAGATTACAAATATTGGCTTCAAACTTATTTTATTTCAAAGAAAATATTGTTTTCGATATTCAGTAATTTTTTTATAAAAATCCAACAGTCCGTTTCTTCATAAAAAATAAAATCTACAAAAAATAGTACGCAAATTTGGTAAAAATTGATACATATAGACAAACTTTTAAGCAAGACAAATCGACAGACGGGATGGGAAGTTATCAGTGTGGGTCACATCCCAGCCTCTTTTTTAAAAAATAAAATTAGTTTAAAGCCAATATCTCAATGTTTTAAAAAGATATTTAAGTCGACAATCAATTTTTACCACTTTTATTAATTTTTTTTTTTTGGTTTTTATTTTTTGGTCAAAATAATTTTGTTCGAATGTTAAAAACAATATTTGTTATAAGATAAAATTAGTTTGAAGCCATGATCCCAAATTTTTGAAAAGATATTTGAGTCGGAAATCAATTTTTATCAACTTTGAGTAATGTTTTTTAGGTTTCTATTTTTTAAATTAAAACCTAAAAATAAAAAAACTGTCAATTCGAATTTTCTTAAAATTTTATGATGTTAAAAACGTCAACTTTCGTTGCACAAAATGGTTTTGGAGATAAAATCAATTTTTGTTCGTACATTTTTCTAGGTGACAAATATTTTTTTTTTCAGTTTTTTTGATTTATAAAAAAACCGTTATTGAATTTTTTTCCAAAAAAAAATTTGTTTGGTATCACGTTACAATATAAAATATAAAATTTAATTCAAGTCTCTAGCGTTATTGTTTCGTTAGATATTTAGGGTTAACCAAAATGTTCACCATTTTTACTTGCGACATATAGGAACTATATGGCAAGTTTTGCATTCGTGCAAAATTTCGAACTCGAGATTTTAATCAAACATGATATTACGATGGTAGAGAAGTCGAAAAAAGTGGGTCCCGCGATTCCGTCCGGTCTGTTTTGTCTGTCTGTCCACGCTCCTACAGCCTAAACCATTGGGTCGATTGAGTTCAAACTTGGAAGTTAAGGTTTTCAGCAGATTCGCGTTAGGCGTTTTTTTCATTTTTTTTTTAAGACCAAACCTAACAGTGGCCCCCATACAATTTTTTTGGCCAAAAAACGAAAATTCAAATTTTCTCAAAAACAAACCGATAGATTTTTTTTAAATTTTCTCTAAAATTTTATTTTTAAACTTGGCTTCTTTTCATAAGAAAAACATATTTTTGTATTGCTCAGGAAAGGTACCGCTCATAGAACCGTTATTTTGTTTCTTAATTTTCTCAGCAACTTATCAACCGATTTCAATAATTTTTTTTCTGAATAAGCTCTTATATTGCCTTAACAATATTTGATTATCAAAAGTGAAATTTTTTATTGTTTGGATTTTTAAAAAAATATTGAATTTTTTTTTTCAAAATTCTATATCTCAAAAACGGGTCAACATTTTTTTACGAAATTCAAATGTAGAGCGTATATTTACAATCACTAAACAACTGCATACCAAAAATATTTTTAGAACAAAATTTAAAAATTTTATATATAAAAAATTAATTTAAAAAAAAACCGCTCTAACGATTTTCAAAAAAAAATTTTGAAAAATCAAGGGTTTTTTGATTTATAAAATGGCATCTAAATTTTTGAAGACAAACTTATTTTTCAGGTAAAGTTTTGAATCTTAAAATAGTTTTTTTTTTTAAATTATTTTAACTGCATTAAATGTAATCCCCTCCCATCTCACCAGATCAAATCCTGTGCGTGAGCCCGAAAGAGCGCATTACATTGACAAAACTTTTATTATATTCAGCCCTATCATGAATTCCATCGTAATCGGAAATTTTTACGAATCCCGAAAAACTGTATCATGAAATCCGTTCGTAGTGGAAAATCTCATACAATTTTGCATTACGAACGGATTTCATGATACAGTTTTTCGGGATTCGTAAAAATTTCGACTACGATGAAATTCATGATAGGGCTGATTCCATCTTTTATCCAAATTAGATAATGCATTTGGTATATATGTATGTATTGTTTATAACTATAACTATTGTAAATACCAATTCATTTCCGGGATGAGTTGTCCTTTTTATATAGGTGCTTTTTTAAACAGACTCTTTGCATAAAGGAGCAAGTTCGTGCGACCCAGTCGTGCATTTTATTTAAATTGTTATGGTAAAAAAAACACCCACGCAATTTTTTTGAGAGTCCTTTCTGCATCTTTCTGCCTTATTATCTGTATAACAAAATTTATTTGAAGTCGATATCTCTTCTGGTTCTTGAGTTATGGAAGACGAAAGAAACGTCGCGGACGTACGGACCTTCAGATGTATGTACTCTAAAAATCTTTTATTTCGACTCTCGGGACCTTGAAACGTCGAGAAATTTCAAAATTTTCAATTTGACAAATCGGACCGATTACAATAACTTCCTATGAGAAGTTAAAAATTATCCTTTTTTGTTTTTCATTACAGTTTAAGAATTGACTAATAAAATTTAAAACATGTGTTCAAATATCATGTTTAGTTTTTTGCAATCCATCCTTGAATAATAGGCCCGAAATTTGAGCCCCAAGGGAGATGACCCCCTTAAATTAACTGCTCAAATATCATTCGAAAAATATGAAACCTTCTTAAGAAATTAAATTGTTTACATCGGTTTCTGAGAAAACTTAAAAACATAGTGATAGCTTCCCATTCGTTTCCGTCCGTCGATTTTTCTAAAAGTTTTAAAAAAATTAACAACATTTTGTGTGAGATGAAAAATGTTTAAAGTCGATATAATTTTTTTGTTTTCAAAACACTTGAGTCGAAAACTATTTTTGAGTTGTTTTTTGTAATCTTTTTTTATTTAAAAAAAGTTGTCAATTCGATTTTTCTAAAAAAAAGAGGCTGGGATGCGACCCACACTGATAACTTCCCATCCCGTCTATCGATTTGTCTTGCTTAAAAGTTTGTCTAAATGTATCAATTCTTACCAAATTTGCGTTCTATTTTTTGTAGATTTTATTTTTTTTATGAAAAAACGGACTGTTGGATTTTTATAAAAAAATTATTGAATATAAAAAACAATATTTTCTGTGAAATAAAATAAGTTTGAAGCCAATATTTTTAATTTTTGAAAAGCTATTTGAGCCGAAAATCAATTTTTACCAACTTTTATTAATTTTTTTGTTTAGGTTTTTATTTTTTGTAAAAAAACTGTCAATTCGATTTTTCTCAAAATTTCTCCTAATGTTGAAAACAATATTTCTTATAAGTAAAAATTAGTAAGAAGCCATAATCTCAAATTTTTGAAAAGATATTTAAGTCGAAAATCAATTTTTACCAACTTTTGTTAATTTTTTTTTTCGGTTTTTAATTTTTTGTAAAAAAACTGTCAATATTATTTTTTTCAAAATATTACTGAATGTTGAAAACAATATTTTTTGAAAGATAAAACTAGTTTAAAGCCAATATCTCAAAGTCTTGAAAAGATATTTGAGTCAAAACTCAATTTTTACCAACTTTTTTTTTTATTTTTTTTTTAGGTTATTATTTTTTGTAAAAAAACTGTCAATTCGATTTTTCTCAAAATTTTTCCTACTGTTGAAAACAATATTTCTTATAAGTTAAAATTAATTAGAAGCCATAATCTCAAATTTTTGAAAAGATATTTAAGTCGAAAATCAATTTTTACAAACTTTTGTTAATTTTTTTTTCGGTTTTTAATTTTTTGTAAAAAAACTGTGAATTCTATTTTTTTCAAAATTTTTCTGAATGTTGAAACCAATATTTTTTGAAAGATAAAAGTAGTTTAAAGCCAATACTCAAAGTTTTGAAAAGATATTTGAGTCAAAACTCAATTTTTACCAACTTTTTTTTTTATTTTTTTTTTAGGTTATTATTTTTTGTAAAAAAACTGTCAATTCGATTTTTCTCAAAATTTTATCAGATGTCAAAAACATTATTCTTCGTTGCACAAAATTGTTTTGGAGACGAAATCATATTTTAGTCGTAAAATTTTCGAAGTGACAAATTTTTTTTTTCAGTTTTTTTGATTTATAAAAAAAACCGTTAATTGGATTTTTTCCAAAAATATAATTATTTTGTATTACGTTAAAATATATATTATAAAATTTAATACAAGTCTCTAGCATCATTGGTTCATGAGATATTTAGGTTTAACCAAAATTTTCACCTTTTTCTTAAACTGCTATGGTAAAAAAACCACCCACGCAATTTTCTTGAGAGCCCTTTCTGCATCTTTCTGCCTTATTATCTGTATAACAAAATTTATTTGAAGTCGATATCTGTTCTGGTTCTTGAGCTATGGACGACGAAAAAAACGTCGCGAACGTACGGACGTACGGACGTACGGACGTACGGACGTACGTACACACGCACGCACAGACATCTTTCTAAAAATCTTTTATTTCGACCCTAGGGACCTTGAAACGTCGAGAAATGTCAAAATTTTTAATTTGTCAAATCGGACCCATTACAATAACTTCCTATGGGAAGTTAATAAACTAACCAAAAGTTTACAGAAATAGTTTGCGTATTAAAAGTTGTATTTCAATATTTGTTTTTATTTTCGAGATATTTAAGTCGAAAACCAATTTTTACCAAGTATTTTTTTATTTTACCAGATGTCAAAAACGTTAATATTTGATGCACAAGATTATTATTAGTCCTTTTTCGAGGTGACAAATATTTTTGTTTTAAAAAATTAAAAAAACTGTTTGTTGAATTTCACACAATAACTTTCTATGGGAAGTTAATAACAGTTCTATGGAAAAGAGCCAATTAAGAACAAACATTTTAACGAAATTTCATAAAAAAACTAGCAGCCCGTTTTTAATGAAAACAACTCTTACTTTTGGTCTTAAAAATAGCAAGAAAGCCTACAGCTTATCTGCTTAAAACATTAATTTCCAAGTTTGAACTCAATCGACCCTATGGCTTAGGCAGCAGGGGCGAAGTTACAGACTGACGGAATCCCCGGACCCATTTTTTTTATCACAAGGTCATGTTTGAATAAAATCTCAAGTTCAACATTTTACGAAGGCAATTCTTGTAAATCCAAATAGACGTGATTGTTAGTCCATAGGACTATCATGCCCGAAGTTTGCGGTTAAATCCCTGGCTCTGCCACCTAAGGTTTTTTTTACGGATACTGTCTGTTGTGGGAAATTGCCAAATCCTCTTGTCATGAAAAGTGCTTTCTCAAATTAACCGTTTGGATTCAGCATAAAAACTGTGGGCCCACTAGGCCCTGTTTTTTTACGAAATGTTTTTATAAGTTTCTTATCAAGTGTTTCTATTCAAAGCCAACATTTTATGAAACCTAAAATTACAAATATAAGGCCCTAGTTCACACAGGACTGTAGCGCTACCTTAAGTAAGTAAAATTAAAATAAATACCAACAATTAAATTTTGATTCTATTATTTTGACCATAGCTGTGTGTAGAAAGATAGTCAAAAATACCACTTTTTATATTCTCTTCGTCTTTTTTCTTTATCGTTGTTGTCTATTTTTATACACACAATTTTGTGGTCCCTTATGCAACTTTTCACACATTGTCGTGAATTTATATTTGACATTTGTAAGTCCCAAGAATTATTCACTAGAAACCCCCATAATTTTGTTACACCACAGAGCCGTCACGCCGCCGCGCCGGTAGTTCATTTGATATCCTTTTTCCTATTTTTATATATGTATACGTATAGCTACTAGGCACTAACTGAAAGATAGTCACAATTACATAAACACACACCCCATTTAAAGTGACAATGACATCACCAACAGTGATCATATAAATATATGTCGTTGTCGTCCCTTTATATAGTCCTCAGAAATCGGCCCACTTGACATATCCATCAGTAGGCGAGACTGTCATTATTATATGTATATTTTTTTTCTGTATTTCCGGTTTTCCTTTATTTATTTTGGCTGAACACTCAAAGGACTACCAACATAATTCTAGTTGACTTCAAACAAGGATACGATGTACAAAAATATACATAAATTAATATATGTATACATAGGTATGTACCTATCTATACAAAGTCCTGTACAAAGTGAGTGTAATAAGTCTGCCCTGAGGCAACTATTTTTACAGTGTCGTCCTGACGTACTTATGTAGATGTTCGTATAGTAGATATATTCACAACAAAACTCATACACAATGTAATTCATCCTGCCGCCGCCAGAGGGCGACACACCCTATATTCCGGCAAGAGGCAACTGTCAAACAGGAACTATAGGCAGTGGCAAATAAAGGCAGCAGATAAAGATGAGACACAGGCTCAGTCTCAACAAAGTTGGTTGCCCTCTTAAAGCGTCAAAATGTTTTAAGGGATATCCTCTCTCCTCTTGCTGACATCCTTTTATAACCCCCAAACCCAGAGTTCAGTTAAATGGCCCATAGACCTACCCTGTCTTGTCTTCCGTATTACACTCTCTCTAACTCGCATTATAAAATTCATAAAAAAAATGATTTTTTTTGCTTCTTTATTTTTGGGGTAATATTTCCCTAGATGAAGAGGCGCACTCTGATGTCTAAGGACAAAAGTTTATTCATTTTACTCCTCGACTCCTTTTTTCATAGCGTTCTGGATAAAAAATGAAGAACAAGCGAGAAGAGTTGAAAAATGTACACATTAATTCATCTCCTCATCCCACCATTGTTGGCAACATCACACTGAGATTTTTTGAAGCAGTAGTGGTCCTTGCGTTTATCCAACTACTCTTATACTGTATGTACCGCCACCGGCAACAACGTCCAGTCAAATGATGTATACGATGCGATGCGAGTGGGTCCTGTATTTTTATTTCCTTTTTTTTTTGGCTCCATATCGTCGTCGCTCGTCGACCGTTAGAAAATGCAAATTTGCTTAGTTCTTTAGTTTTCTTTTTTTAATTTTATTTTCGAATGAAATAATTGCACACTATGTGCGCATAAAGGATAGGATATTCTCCAGGACACAGAAATGTATCCTCTTGTCTCTATCTATTTATAACTACCTACCTATATAGGAGCTATAGAATAATCTCGAGTTCTTTATTTAATCGTTTGAGATTTAAGTTTTTGAATGACGTATATGGAGATGGATAGTGTTATCTGTGTTGTGTTATGATTTGTCCCAAAAATATAGAAAAAGTTTCTTATGAGTTTTTTGACTGGTTATTTTGCAAATGTGAACCTGTCTACATACGAGCACCAAGTTAAAATTGTTATCCTTAACATCATATCACAAATATGTACGTATAAGCAATATGAGATGTATTCAGTGGCTAGAAGAAACATTACATTTTAAGTTTATTTATTAAAACTTTATGAGATTAAAATTGTTTTTCCAACTAATTGCATTTCTAAGATTGTTTCCGGGTATTTCATAAAAATGATGAAGCGTATTTTTAGCTGAACAACTTTTCAACGAACAGAATATGGCACTATAAGCTTAGTAGAAAACCCTAACGTGCTTCAAAAGATGTCCAAGTATAGAATATAACTGTATGGTGTAATTTTTAACTTCCCATAGGAAGTTATTGTAATGGGTCCGATTTGTCAAATTGAAAATTTTGACATTTCTCGACGTTTCAAGGTCTCTAGAGTCGAAATAAAAGATTCTTAGAAAGATGTCTGTGCGTGCGTGTGTACGTACGTTCGTACGTCCTTACGTCTGTACGTTCGCGACGTTTTTTTCGTCGTCCATAGCTCAAGAACCAGAAAAGATATCGACTTCAAATAAATTTTGTTATACAGATAATAAGGCAGAAAGACGCAGAAAGGGCTCTCAAGAAAATTGCGTGGGTGGTTTTTTTACCATAGCAGTTTAAAAAAAAGGTGAAAATTTTGGTTAAACCTAAATATCTCATGAACCAATGAAGCTAGAGACTTGAATTAAATTTTATATTATTAATTGTAGCGTGATACAAAACAACTATATTTTTGGAAAAAAAATCCAATTAACGTTTTTTTATAAATCAAAAAAACTAAAAAAAAAATTTGTCACCTCGAAAATTTAACGACCAAAATATGATTTTACCTCCAAAACAAATTTGTGCAACGAAGAATAATGTTTTTGACATCTGATAAAATTTTGAGAAAAATCTTATTGACAGTTTTTTTATAAAAAATAAAAACCTAAAAAAAACATTACTCAAAGTTGGTAAAAATTGAATTTCGACTCAAATATCTTTTCAAAACTTTGAGATATTGGCTTTAAACTACTTTTATCTTTTAAAAAATATTGTTGTCAATATTTAGTAAAATTTTGAAAAAATCGAATTGACAGCAAGTTAATTTTAACTTATAAGAAATATTGTTTGAATTGTCAGTTTTTTACAAGAAATAAAAACTTAAAAAAAAAACAATACTTAAACTAGGTAAAAATTTACTTTCGACTCAAATAGCTTTTCAAAACTTACAAATATTGGCTTCAAACTTATTTTATTTCACAGACAATATTGTTTTCGATATTCAGTAATTTTTTTATAAAAATCCAACAGTGCGTTTTTTA
Organism: Eupeodes latifasciatus; assembly: GCA_920104205.1. Classification (NCBI taxonomy): domain Eukaryota; kingdom Metazoa; phylum Arthropoda; class Insecta; order Diptera; family Syrphidae; genus Eupeodes; species Eupeodes latifasciatus. Next base: position 68,434,451 of record OV049924.1, on the reverse strand, counting down.
TAAAAAAAATAAAATCTACAAAAAAAATAGTACGCAAATTCGGTAGAAATTGATACATATAGACAAACTTTTAAGCAAGACAAATCGACACACGGGATGGGAAGTTATCAGTGTGGGTTGCATCCCAGCCTCTTTTTAATTTTTAGATGAAAATGACCTCTACATTATAGTTACACGCTATACCTTGTCATAAAAGTTCTGATTGGCCGGATATAGTTTCAGTGCTTTAACAACTTTTTACTGGTTGTCTATCTTAGCGCTCAAATTTCGGGCCTATTATTCAAGGATGGATTGCAAAAAAACTACATAATATGTTATTGGAACAAATTTTTTTTTTAATTTTATTAGTCAATTCTTGAACTTTGATGAAAAATAAGAAAAGGGTAATTGTTTTAATAAAATTTGCCCTTTACGCGTGCGTCGTTGAAATCACTACTTGCGGTGCGACGGAGTAGAACGGCTGACACGATATCTCAGCTTCAGAACTTTGAAACAACAAAAAAAAAATGAATGTTTAGAACGTTTATTAGGTCTAAACACAAACTTTTTTTAATATTTGAAAATTTCACAAAATGGCAGCGATTTAAAAAAATGCATTTTTTGACCATGTTTTTCTATCTAAAAAAGACTGTAAAATATCGAAAAAAAAAATCTTTTGGAAAAAAGCTTGTGTCCAGACCTAGCGAGATGTTTTGTGAGTACGTAAAGCTTTCAAGATTTAGGATATCTACTATAGTTTCGTCAAAATCGTGCCAACAGTTTTGAAAAACACAACTTTCGGGAAAACGCGTTTAATGGTAATTATTACAATTAAATAGGCAGGGCGGGGCCGGGTTTGAGGCTCGATATCTCGTAAACTAGCATGCTTTCGATCAAATCCTTCACAGAGGACGTTTTTAGTTATGTCTAGAAGTAGCATCTGGTAAAATTTTGAGAAAAATCGAATTGATAATTTTTTTATAAAAAATAAAATCCTGCAACAAAAATTACTAATAGTTCGTAAAAACAGATTTTCGATTCAAATATCTTTTCAAAAATTTGGTATTATGGCTTGAAATTAATTTTTTCTTATAAGAAATATTGTTTTCAAAATTCATAAACATTTTGAGAAAAATCTAATTGACAGTTTTCTTACAAAAAATAAAAACCTAAAAAAAATCAATTAACAAAACACGAAAACCTACAAACTTTTAAGCAAGACAAATCGACAGACAGGATGGGAAGTTATTAGAGTGGGTCGCATCAGCCTCTTTTTTTAAAATCGGTTAAGTAGTTTAGGAGTTCATTGCGGACAAACATCGTGACACGTAATTTATATACGTAGTTATATTAAAATAACATCAAAAATGCTTAAAAGGACTTTCCAATAAACAAGACAAATTCTATTGACCCTAAATATTCCCCGAATCAATAACACTAACGACTTTAATCAAATTTGATTTTATGCGGTATGGCATAATATACTGAATATTTATTAATTTGAAAACAAATTAACCAACAATTTTTGTACATATTGAAAAAAAAAATAAAGAATATATTTGTCACCTCCAAAAAAAAATGATAATTGTATGCATTGAAGAATAAAATCCAATTGACAGTTTTTTTTTTAAATACAATTCTAACAAAAGTTAGTAAAAATATAATTTCGAGTCCAATTTCTCAAAAACGAATCAAGTTATTGGTTTAAAAATTATTTAATTTTTATATTAAAATTGTTTTTAAAAAATCCAGTCTGCATTTTTTTATAAATAGTAACATTAACTTTCAAAAAATGCTAATCAAGATTATTGAGAATTGTTAATCGACTAAGATATCTCGAAAACAAAAAAGAGATATTGAAAACTAACTTTTTTTCTCATATGCTAAATATTGTTGTTGAGTTTTCGTTATTTTTTAAGAAAAATTCAACGCAAACTTTTTTACAAAAACACTTACAAACTGATAAAAAATGGCTTGCTTGTTCTCTAGTATCTTGAGAACTAAGAAAGATATTGATTTCAAACTTTACTACCGGAAACAGTATTCGCTTGAAATCAAACGGCAAGTCCGTTGGAATCATTGGGAAATGTGGAATTATAACATTTTTGGCTTTGGGCTTCCTTCGATAATTGTTGCTTCAATGACATTATAGTCATGAGCTTTTTCACAGTCAACCTCGTTTCATTGCATAATCGAGGTTGATTAATATTATGCAACATGATGACAACGGAACAAATGTCTACTTGTAAAGTATGAGCTGGTAATCCAGGTAATAATCCCGGAAATTCTATTCGATAACTAACCACGTCACCTTGATTGATAATAGGATCGACTGACTTAAATTAAAACAACCATACTGAATTATGGCTTTTAAATTGTTGCGTTACGTCAGGATTCCGTAAGCTGACAAAACCCGTTAATATAATATGTAATATCTAAGCTGTAACTTTTCCATCACCATTTTCCATCAATTGCTTTGAAAACACATCTACTCTTTGATCTTGTTGTAAAAGTAATCGCATATAAGCTGTCAATCTAAGTGTCTTTATAAATCGCCACAAATTAGATGATTTCAAACACCCGTTTCGTACATCAGCTGCTGTTGATCGTGGAATAACCGGAAGAGTCTGACAAAAATCAATGACGAAATCCACCGAAAATGTTTTGGTTATCACGAAAATCTTTCAAAAGTTCTATCTAGTGCCTCTAGTGAACTCGCTATAGTCCATTCGTCCCAAGCAATAAGCCTGCAGACCTTCAAGATATTTGCCATTACGCTATTTTTAGTGATGTTGCAAGTTTGGTGTCTCGTTGATTTACATGTTAAACGGTCATTTTAACTCGGAATGTGCAGTTTTTCCCTCTTCAATATAGTGCCTGCTAGTGATAACAAGTTTTTTTCAGTTTCTTCGGGAGCTTCTAAGAAATGAATTCCATCAGTTCCTCACACATTCTATCAAAGGGTCATAAACAGTTTTCTTTTGTTCAAAAATTGAAACATTCTTGCTTACTACTCGTATTTCAGCTAGTGCTTGAATATTATTTCGACGTTCTCTTTGCAGCTCGTGATTAAGTGTATCATGCATAGGATGATTTTGCAATATCAAGCCTAATGACATGCCGAAACAGTAGATATGAGAACAAAGGTTATATTCGTACCTATCATTTTATTTTTTTCAACGCAGATACCGGGTCATCTGTAAACAACTTTTAGACTGATGTACAATCTACAAAATTCCTTATTGCACATTTTATCCGATATTTTTGGATGGTAAATGGGCATTGTAAATGTTATTAAGAGCATTAACAAAAAGTAATGATTATTACCTAAAATAAGCGAAGGTACCAAAGGAAACCTTATATTTATTAAAAAAGAATAACAAACTAAAGTTGAGGCCACCCACGAACGTCATAGATTTGAGGACTTTTTTACAAAAATTTCCTTTTAAGGAAACTGTCTTAATTTTGAGTTGTGTCAAAAATCAAAATTAAAACAGAATTTTGTAAGTAATATTTACCTGGTTTTAATAGTACTCAATATCAAGTATGGATTTGGTCGGAAGAGAAAAAGTTGACTTTAATTTGGCAAAAATGGAGAAGGTCAAGTTAATAGTTGTCTCTAATATTAATTCTAGGTGGGTAGTTAAACCATATCCCCAACATAGTTTTTTGTTCTTGGGTTTAAAGTTTAAATTTTGAGCAGCTGATATACAGAACAAACATTAAAAAATGAAGTATCTTGTTAATCCCCGCAAGGATCTCAATATCCAATATTGAGAGCTAAGCCTCATTAATAAATCGGTCAAAATTGATTACATTGCACTTCAATTTACTTAAATAACAAAATAATCCTGGTAAATCCTTTTTCATTTGTCATCAGTTTTTATTACAAATAATCAACTTCTAATGTAAGAGAAAAGATAAAGCAAATAAACATCAATCTTACATCTTTTTCTATCTAAAATTTTTGAGAGATTATCTATTGAAATGAGGAAATTCACAAATAAAACTCTATGGCAATCAGCATAATCCTTATGTCTATTTTCAAGTCCCTTTATAGACCCGCTTGGTTCTGGACTATTTCAATCAAAATATTTAAAAAAAATCGAAATGTTTTCATTTCAGAAATGGACGCCTCTGAATTTACTGGGGACATTTTAGTCTGAGTTTAATGTAGGTATGCGTCCCAATAGACAGTTGATTACAACACAACATCTCTTAAATATAAGTATAAACACTCAATCTCACTTATATCTATACTCCGACTCCTAAAGTCTCAGTACCAGTCCAGTACAGCTCCAACTCCAGACACAAGCAAAAGCGATTTATAAACAACAAATCTCCAAAATAGACATAATCCCTTCGAAAATGGCATAGCAGTCAATTCGCAGATTCACATTTCACTAAATTTTCAGTTTAGAGGGAACAAACTAACGGCGGCGGTGGCGGCGGCGGCGGATCTATACTTAAACCTACATTCCTACATACAACTCAACTGATGCCAAAGCAGTTCGTTAAAACCCTCCAACATTCAATCGTAAAATGATTTGAAAGCATCTCTCCATTCTCTCCAATTATAGCCATCGCCATCGCCATCGTCATCATCATCAGCATCATTGGCAAAGCACACACTTCAAATTGAATCCCGGGGTCTTAAAAATCCTTGAAAACTGGTGCCGTTACCGATGATGAAGCTGAAGCCGAAGAAGATGATGATGACTATGGCTACGACAGCGACAGCGAGTGACAAATATTTTGCAAATCCTGGCATTTCAAAATTCACATTGACTCGATATCGACATCGACATACAGATCCAGAGACAAACACGAAGGACATTTACATATACAATCTATGGGTATATAAAAAATTGAGTTGCATACCTTTCAACGAAATGAAGTCCCACTTTGGATAGATAGATAAATCCATGCAGCGAGGCCGCTTGCAGGAACTCAATTATGAAAGCTTTTGCCTTGGTCCGATAATTCCCTTTACTGCCTTTAATCGATGGTTTTGTAATCGCCACCGTTTTGCCAAAGCCTCCTCTGCTACTGAAGCCCCCTCTGCCATCACCAGCTCCACCGCCACCAACACCCATCATGGCATCGTTCATTCCAGGATTCCCAATCATCAACAATGATGATGGCAGCTGCTGCTGGAGCTGGTGCTGGTATTGCTGCTGCTGCAATAGCAATGATGGGTGTTTTTGTGGTGGATAGTTGACACTCCATCCTCCATCTCCACCTCCATATTCATATTGGGGGAGGATATTATTCGGGTCCCCAAGTCTGAATTGATTTTGTTTCGAGTGATTTTTTCGATCACAATACTGGCGCTGTTGATGGGGGTGACGCTGCTGATTTGAAAGGTGGCGTTCCCGTTCATGATGGTGATTGTGAGTATAACGATGTCGCTCATAATGATTCCAGTAGTGTGATGGAATTGAGGGGGGTGGGGGACTGCTTCTGTCCTTGCCACCATCATCGTAGCCTGACATTGGCGTTCGTATCGGAAAACGATTATTATACATCGCGTTGGAATTGACGAAATTGTCCACACCCAGAAGGTGCTTTATAATGTTTTTTTTTTTAAAGTTTAATCGAGGAGGTCACTTTTAGTTTGATGAACAGCTGACGCGGAGCAGGGCAATGGGATGGTTATGGCGTCAATTCCGGGAAGAATGTTCTGAAAGATTAATTTATAGGAAAAATTTATATAGATTAGTGGGACATTCTATAAGCAAAATATTTCAAGAAAAAAAAAATAAAAAAAGGGGGAGTAATATCTCTTGAGTGTTGGAATCCCTATTTTGGGCCTGGAGAAAAAGGACGATTTGTTTTTAATAGTTTTCTTGAATTCTATGGAATTAAAAATGTATAACACTGTTAAATAAGTGCATAAGTTAATGTCAAAAACAACATAAAATTCTTGTTTAATTGCCAAAATATTTTTTACCATGTTCCATATTGACTTTGGAAAACGCCGCACAACTTTTTTTTAAATTCCATTTTCTTACTTTAATCTTAACTCTTATTGAACTACGAATATATAAAAATAAAATTAATAATTATACAGTATTATACAGATTTTCAGGTGGTACAGTTAATCTACTCTGGAATTGAAAAAAAAGTTGATGTACTCGTACATACTATAATATAATATATACTATACGTACATACTAAGTAAGTAAGTAAGTAAGTAAGTAAGTAAGTAAATGTTTATTCAAAAAAATTAAGGTATAAAATGTACAATTTTTTTTTTTTTTTTTTTTGAAATATGTGGATTCATGAATTCATTAATTTAATAATATTAACACTAAACATTGCATTTTGCATCAATGGCTCTGTTGAGCCGTCTGTTGCGATCAAATATCCATGTTGTTGTTGTTGTTGGTGTTGTTGTTGTTGTTGTTGTTTTTGTTGGTGTTGTTGGTGCTGTTTTTGTTGTTGCCGTTGTTGTTGTTGTTGTTGTTGTTGTTGTTGTTGTTGTTGTTGTTGTTGTTGTTGTTGTTGTTGTTGTTGTTGTTGTTGTTGTTGTTGTTGTTGTTGTTGTTGTTGTTGTTGTTGGTGGTGGTAGTGGAGGTTTTGGGTGTTGTTGTTGTTGTTGTTGTTGGTGGTGTTGGTGTTGTTGGTGTTATTTTTGTTGTTGTTGTTGGTGGTAGTGGAGGTTTTGGTTGTTGATGTTGCTGTTGTTGTTGTTGTTGATGTTGTTGTTGTTGTTGTTGCTGTTGTTGTTGTTGCTGTTGTTGTTGGTGTTGCTGTTGTTGTTGTTGTTGTTGGTGTTGTTGTTGCTGTTGTTGTTGTTGCTGTTGTTGTTGATGTTGTTGTTGTTGTTGTTGTTGCTGCTGTTGTTGTTGTTGTTGGTGTTCTTGGTGGTGTTGTTGTTGTTGTTGCTGTTGTTGTTGTTGATGGTGTTGTTGTTGGTGTTGTTGGTGTTGTTGGTGTTGTTGGTGTTGTTGTTGATGTTGTTGTTGTTGTTGTTACTATTATTATTATTGATGTTGTTGTTGTTTTTGGTGTTGTTGGTGTTGTTGTCGTTGTTGTTGTTGCTGTTGCTGTTGTTGTTGTTGTTGTTGTTGTTGTTGTTGTTGTTGTTGTTGTTGTTGTTGTTGTTGTTGATGTTGTTGTTGTTGTTGTTGTTGTTGTTGTTGCTGCTGTTCTTGTTGTTGGTGTTGGTGTTGTTGGGGGTGTTGTTGTTGTTGTTGCTGTTGTTGTTGTTGTTGTTGTTGTTGTTGTTGTTGTTGTTGTTGTTGTTGTTGTTGTTGTTGTTGTTGTTGTTGTTGTTGTTGTTGTTGTTGTTGTTGTTGTTGTTGTTGTTGTTCTATCCATTATATTCTCTTATAAGTGCGTTTCGATATTTCATAGCTAGAGGGAGGTATTTTACCAATGAACTCCAGTTCCCTTCGCCATTGAGGATCTTCACCATGTTTTCCGTGGTAAGTGCTCTTGTCCCAAAATATAAAAGACGTAGTTCTTTGAGTACAGGGCATATTCCAAGAAAGTGGACAAATGTTTCGTCTTCTCTCAAGTTACACAAGGAGCATTGAGTTCTTCTGTTGCCTGTTGAAAATGTACCGTTTAAATACAGAAGTCCTCCTCTTGCTTTAAAAATCCAGCCTATTTCTGACGTGTTCCTTTCCTCCTGAAAATATCTACTACCTTCAGTATAGTTGAGGGCATTGTACAGCCCATGTGATGTTGACGCTTGCGCTCTTTGGAATGCCACATCCCGTTCGCTTTCCATTATTCGCGTGTCAGCCAAATCAATTGCATATTGAAATAGTCTGTTGTTTCCAACAACCTCATGGATATGTCTTCCTTCTAGCACATTTGTCCACTGTGTAGCCCAGTATATGTTTTTGGTTATTATTATATTTGCTAATATATGTGGGAGACGGTTCTCATTATACACACATAGTATTTTTTTGATGTAGGTCATGTGACATTTCATTGTGTAAATAAAAAGTGGTTTCAGTTTAAGTTCTAAGGTAAGCATGTAGTTAGGAGATGATGTTGGTATCTTCATGGATTTTTTTAGAAAATATCGTTGGACCTTTTCCATTTCATCGTATTGCTGGTGCCCCCAGGCTTGTGCTCCATACCCCAAGATTGATCTTGCTACTGCGTTGAATAACTCTAGTTTTGATGAATTACTGATGTCCTTTTTCGAAATAAAAGTGTGCCAAGTCAAATTTAAGCTCATTTTTGCTTGCTGTGCTCTTTCTTTGAAATGTTCGGTCATACTCAATCCTGGCGTCAGCCATAAGCCTAAGTACTTATACTTATTGACCACTTCAATCTCTTCCGTACCAAGAGTAAATTTTTCTAGATTACTCCTTCTGCCTCCATTTTTTCTGAATATAATAATTTTTGACTTTTCCAGATTAATTATGAGATTCCACATTTGGCAATATTCATAGAGCTTGTTTATCATTAATTGTAAGTCCTTTGGAGTGTTTGCAAAAATTACAATGTCATCTGCGTACAGTAACATTCGGATGACATGGTCATTTAGATATATTCCTCCACCTATGAAATCATGCATGTCATTAATAAACAGTGCAAATAACATAGGACTTAGGAGACAACCCTGTTTCACGCCCATTTCTGTATCAAACCACTCTGATAGATTTTTTCCATCCCATACTGCGCTTGCTGTCCCTGCATAGAGGTCCTTTACAATGTTTAGGAATTTTGTTGAAATACCCATTCTTTTTAACTTGACAAATAGAGCATTCCGACAAATACTGTCGAACGCTGCTTTGAAGTCTACAAAGAAACAGTATGTTTTTTTGCCTTCATTCATCCTGATTCTTACAATGTTTAGTAGATTGAATATATTATCTGATGTGCTATATCCCTCTCTAAACCCTGCTTGATATTCGTTAAGAATATTGTTTCTTTTTTCCCAATCCTGTAGCCTTTTGAGAAGTATGCCTGTGTAGATTTTCGCCATTGCATCCATAAAAGAAATTCCTCTGTAATTTTGTGCGAGGTTTATATCACCCTTTTTGTATATAGGAAAAATCAAAGACTTCTTAAAAGATGATTCCACTCTTTCTGTGAGTTGGATCCTATTGTAGATTCTAAGCAGTCGATCTAAAAGTATCTGAGGTGCATGAATATAAAATTCATATGGGACACGGTCGTATCCGGCGGCTTTGTTTTTCTTTGCTTTGCTCAGTACTTCTCGAATTTCGAAGTTCGTGATCTCGCCATCAAGCTGTTCATCCCAAGAATCTTCTATCGTGTCTTCCAGTGCCGCAATAGCCCTAAGTGGTGGGTTCAAGAGCCGTTGGAAATGATCTCTAAAATCACAACTTTTTATGTTTGGCCCTATTCTATAGTTCTTATTTCGGAGTTTGTTAGCGATATCCCACCAATCCTTAGTACTTCGTACGTTTCTAAGACTGATACATAACGTTTGATAGTACAGCTTTCTTTTCGTCTTACAAGTCATTTTGTATTTTCGACTTGTTTCAAGGTATGTTTTTCTCAGTATTTCTGAAGGTTCCCTTCTCCACCTGTTAAGCCACTTAAAAGCATTTTTCCTTGCAGCCATGCACGCTGCATCAAACCAACTTTCCTTAAAATTCTTTTTGGTTGAGTTATATCTTTGCTCGCCCACTACTTCCTTGATGATTGATACTATTCCTTCTGCCGTCCAACTGTCCACTCCAAAATCATCCACTTCTTTTGTCAAAATCCCTTGTTGAATTTGACATTTGTAGTTATTTTCATTTTGATTCAACCATAATAGTTTGGGAAGGAGACTCAGTTCTTCGGCAGTCTGAAAGCCAGATAGTTGCAGCGTTAGCCCGAGGGGCATATGGTCTGAATAGATCATCTCCTCTACTTGTAGTTCTTTTACATGGCTAAGAACATTATATGAGGCTCCACATAAGTCATTGACTGATGAACCATTTGAGTTTATGAAGGTGAGATTTCCTTCAAAGTCACCCGGTGTACGTCCGTTTAAAATTACAATGCCCGCATCGTTGCACGTCTCAATGAACCGTTTTCCTTTATTGTTTATTACCTTGTCCTTGGAATTTCGTTCAGCCTTAAGTTGTACATTGAGATTGGCAATTTGCTCTTCCATTAGTATTTGGCTTTCTCCTATTCTTACATTGAAATCTCCTATGACAATCACGTTTTGGAAGTTTGATTCCTGTAGAATTCTATTGTATACTTGGTAGTCTTCTTCCCATTTGTTGCAATTGAGATATGTAGGCAGAACATATAGCTCACAGTTGGATGCCAATATACGAATTACGTCCCTTTCCAAGATTTTTGTACAATCAATTCTTAGCTCCTTCTTAATATCTCGGTTTATGCCAACTACTAATCCACCACTCGCTCTTCCAAATTGTGATGTACGTACTGCTGGTGTCCATATCAAATCAAATCCTGGGAAAAATTTTTCATATCTATCAAAATGATCCACAAGAAATGTTTCATACAACAAAAAAATGTTAAAGTTACTTAAATAATTAAAAAAATTTGGATATATTAATTTATTTGTTAGTCCTGAAACATTGTAGGACACGATTTTTATTTCAGTTTTCTTACAATCTATAATATTTAAATTTTGATCACAACAGTCATCTAATTGCTAATCTGATATGGTCTCGCCTTTACTGGATTCCAGATGAAAATCTATTCTTGTAAAATCTTTATTATAGAGATGTCTGAGAACCTCAGCAGCTGGTTTCCCCTCACTTTGCAGCTCATTTGCTACCACCGTAAACATTTTTCCTCCTATTTCCAAGCTTTTGCCTTTGAACTTAATTGTCTTTGTTTTGTCAATTTTTCGTATTGCATTTCGTATCCGTAGCAGATAATTGTGACGTTCTCTTTCCTTCTGAGTCATATCCCTTTGAATGCCATACTTTGTTCCTGCTAGCTTAGCGGTATTTTGTAGTATTGTTGCAACTGCTGCTTGTGCTTCAAATTCGACGAGAAAATTCTTCTTATCACCTTTTCCTATTCTCAAAATTCTTACAATCTCGAATCTTTCATTTATTTTAAGAATGTTTTTACATAGCATCCATATATCATTTTTATCCAGTGAATCCTTGTCGAAACCTTTAAAAATGAGATTGTTTTTTCGGGTATATTTATCAAACGTTTCATTTTTTCTTAAACTCTCTTCTTTATATTCTTCGAGCTGTTGTATTTTGTTTTTGAGATTGATGTTTTCTTTTTTCAATTCTTCTATTTCTTTTGAGTGAGAATCTACTGTATCCTTTGTGCCCTTCATTTCTTCCTGTATGATTCTTCGAAATTGCTCCATCATAGTGTCCCATGTGGACATTTCCACTACTGTTTGATCAAGCTTTGTGGATTCTTCGTCCGAGCTTTCCGGCATTTTTTGAGGATGTGGTTTTTTTTTACTGGGTAAACCAACCAAATCCGGTGAAAGCTGTGTTCTCGATCGTTTACCTGACTGATCCAGTTTGATTATTGGGTTAACACCGCAGTTTAGTGGTCTAGTCTATGCAGTAGACTGGAACTCTATATATCACTATAAATCTTATAGTGGGTTCAGCTTTTTGCTCTCGTAGAGTAGTCGTCTATAACCCTGCTCAATCTTCACAGACCGGTGGGTTTGGATTCCTCAACTAATCGCTGTTTGTTTTCCAGAGTTCGTTTTCACTGTATTGACTACTTTTCTTCAATTTGCCTACGTAGTGTAAACCAATCAACTAACTGCGGATAGCCTTTGACAAATAAGTAGAGATGTTTTTTATTAATTTTTTTTTTCTTTTATATTTTTTCTAGGATTTCAATTGCCTCACCCTGTAGGTTTTTACTAAATGATTAAGTTAACTTGGTTGATCTACCAGCCCACAGATGGCGTTCTTATAGCTATAGAGTGGCACATCAAAGATGACACATATGTCTCACTTGACAGATCTCGTGCTGAACTTTCTTGTTTTGATTTGTGTTTTAATTTATTTCTCTTAAAAAGTATTTCTCTAAATAAAAATTGAGAATAAATAAGTCAACGGTTTCTATGTATATTCTTAGCACAGAAGTTTTTGATTTTTCTAAAAACAAAATTATAAAAAAAAAGTTGACGAATACCTTGTGAACGATGATTTCCTCAACCAAACAACAACGCCGGTCTCGCAACACACACCACAAACCCAACTTCAGGTATCTTAAATCCCTCGAAATCACCCAAATCTTTCGTGCCACACCGCGATCAAACCCTTGCAATCCTATCAACAACACTTTCTTGAACACTGATTTTGGTAATAAAATTCAATGATTTGCAAGCGTTGCTCGTTAATAAGTCTATTCATGATGAAATGTCAAAGCATACTGAGCATCTTTTTCTTTGACACCATGTCTGAAATCCCGCGTGATCTGTCAAATACTAATGCATGAAAATCCTAACCTCAAAAAATCACCCGTTATAACCAGTATTGTCCAAGAGGGTTTATGGCTTAATTGACAATTTTAAATGAAAATTTTAACAAGTGACAGATGCAAAAAGTGAGAGATGATTATTTTCAGGTGCAAGAATTTTTGTCCACTAGCGTCAGAAATAGGTGAAAGGTGGTCTCATGATGAAAAAAAAGTGCAACAAATGGTGATCTCCAAATAAAAAAGAGGCTGGGATGTGACCCACACTGATAACTTCACATCCCGTCTGTCGATTTGTCTTGCTTAAAAGTTTGTAGGTTTTCGTGTTTTATTAAAAAAGTTGTCAGTTGAATTATTCTTAAAACTTTAAAAATTACCAATAATATATTGCATAAATGAAATAGTTTGATTTCGAGATCAACTTTTGTTAATGACAATATTAGTCAAAAACCAAATTTTACCAATTTTAGTAGCATTTCTTAAAAGTTTTTATTTCTTATATTAACAAATACAAATTGGATGAATGAAATTAATTTGAAGTCAATGCCTTCTATTATTCGCATGACATTGAAAACCGAACATCAATTTTTACCAATTTTGCGTACTATTTTTTGTAGATTTTAATTTTGTATGAAAAAACTGACTGTTGGAATTTTATAAAAAAAACTACTGAATGTCGAAAACAATATTTTCTGTAAGATAAAATAAGTTTGAAACTAATATTTTTAAGTTTTGAAAAGCTATTTGAGTCGAAAGTAAATTTTTACCAAGTTTTAGTATTGTTTTTTTTTTTTAAGTTTTTATTTATTGCTAAAAAAAACTGTCAATTCGATTTTTCAAAAAATTTCATCGAATGTTGAATACAATATTTCTTATAAGATAAAATTAGTTTGAAGGCAATATCTCAAAGTTTTGAAAGATATTTAAGTCGAAAATCAATTTTTACCAACTTTTGTTAATTTTTTTGTAGGTTTTTATTTTTTTGTAAGAAAACTGTCAATTCGATTTTTCTCAAAATTTTACCAGGAGTCAAAAACGTTATTCTTCGTTGCACAACATTATTTTTGAGATAAAATAATTTTTGGTTCGTTTTTTTTTTAGTTTTTTTGATTTATAAAAAAACCGTTATTTGGATATTTTCCCACAATATACTTGTTTGGTATCACGTTACAATATATAATTTGAAATTTAATTCAAGTCTCTAGCGTTATTGGCACTTGAGATATTAAGGGTCAACCAAAATGTCGATATCTCTACTGGTTCTTGAGCTATGGACGACGAAAAAAACTTCCCGAACGTACGGACGTACGGAAGAAATCGTTTAGGTTACAGCTCAGAGCCTGAGCCTGAAACGAGACCTGATCAAATTTATGCAGTTCAAAAACAAATCGAGCAGTGGCATTGAATGCTACCTTTTACTTCTGAGTCGATTGAGAGTCAAGGTCTGCAAACAGCTACCCCCCATACGTAATTATAGGCAGAACGAGTGACTTAATCAACTTTAATGAGTGGGTAGAATTGACTTAATAATAGATAGTCGGATAGTCTCAGCGAAGCATAAATCTTTGACACAACAGTATCGATGTGATTATCCCAAGTTAGTCTATTCTTTAACATCAATCCTACGTATGGAAGACAATTAAATCTTCTCGAACGAACGTACGAACGTAAGTACACACGCACGCACAGACACTAGAGACCTTGAAACGTCGAGAAATGTCAAAACTTTTAATTCGAAAAACGGAACGATTTAAATATTTTCCTATGGGAAGTTAAAAATATACTTAATTTTGAGACGATAATGGTTACAAACGAATGTAGCCACTTACTCAAAAACATTGCATAAATACCAAATGTAAAGCTTCATACATCAACAAACTGTCATTCCGATAGCAATAGTTGGTGCGGCAAACTCAAGGTTTTTAACTTCTTCATAAATATAATGTTGGAGGATTTAACAATTCTTAACTCATCTTAAAGTTAATGCACAGGCATTCGAATAATAATAATTAATATTTTAAAAACTAGTTCTCACTCATTCGAGCAAACAAAACAGATGAAAATTCTTAAATGTCCTTAAATAATTTGTTAAAAGAAATGTATTGGTAGAAAAAAAAAACAAAAATTTACCAAACCATTTGCCATTCCAGGGGATAGAAGATTAAGCCAAAAAATTCATAATTACTGACTATAAGAATAAATGATAACATTTTCGTTCATGAGATTTTCAACGGGTATGGTTTTATTTAATGTGTCAAGAAAAATGTATAATTTTTAACTTCCCATAGGAAGTTATTGTAATGGGTCCGATTTGACAAATTGAAAATTTTGACATTTCTCGACGTTTCAAGGTCCCTAGAGTCGAAATAAAAGATTTTTAGAAAGATGTCTGTGCGTGCGTGTGTACGTTCGTACGTTCGTACATCCGTACGTTCGCGACGTTTTTTTCGTCGTCCATAGCTCAAGAACCAGAAGAGATATCGACTTCAAATAAATTTTGTTATACAGATAATAAGGCAGAAAGATGCAGAAAGGGCTCTCAAGAAAATTTCGTGGGTGGTTTTTTTACCATAGCAGTTTAAAAAAAAGGTGAAAATTTTGGTTAACCCTAAATATCTCATGAACCAATGACGCTAGAGACTTGAATTAAATTTTTTATTATATATTGTAACGTGATACAAAACAATTATATTTTTGGAAAAAAATTCAATTAACGGTTTTTTTTATAAATCAAAAAAACTGAAAAAAAAAATTTGTCACTTCGAAAATTTTACGACTAAAATATGATTTCATCTCCAAAACAATTTTGTGCAACGAAGAATAATGTTTTTGACATCTGATAAAATTTTGAGAAAAATCGAATTGTTAGTTTTTTTACAAAAAATAATAACCTAAAAAAAAATAAAAAAAAAGTTGGTAAAAATTGAGTTTTGACTCAAATATCTTTTCAAAACTTTGAGATATTGGCTTTAAACTACTTTTATCTTTCAAAACATATTGGTTTCAACATTCAGTAAAATTTTGAAAAAAATAGAATTGACAGTTTTTTTACAAAAAATTAAAAACCGAAAAAAAAATTAACAAAGGTTGGTAAAAATTGATTTTCGACTTAAATATCTTTTCAAAAATTTGAGATTATGGCTTCTAACTAATTTTAACTTATAAGAAATATTGTTTTCAACATTAGGACAAATTTTGAGAAAAATCGAATTGACAGTTTTTTTACAAAAAATAAAAACCTAAACAAAAAAATTAATAAAAGTTGGTAAAAATTGATTTTCGGCTCAAATAGCTTTTCAAAAATTAAAAATATTGGCTTCAAACTTATTTTATTTCACAGAAAATATTGTTTTTTATATTCAATAATTTTTTTATAAAAATCCAACAGTCCGTTTTTTCATAAAAAAAAAAAATAAAATCTACAAAAAATAGAACGCAAATTTGGTAAGAATTGATACATTTAGACAAACTTTTAAGCAAGACAAATCGATAGACGGGATGGGAAGTTATCAGTGTGGGTCGCATCCCAGCCTCTTTTTTAATTTTCCTCGTTTAGGGTTCGAACGGGTAGGTTCGTTTTTATTTGCTTCCTGCAAATTAAATGTTAATAAATAAATATGGGGTCGTTTTCTTGAATAAATTGAATATTTTGGCAATATCGATGTCCTTTGTTTCGCCTGTTCGGACTATTGGTATCAGGCTTGGTTTATTCACTAGAAGAATCCAAAATAAATTGCATATACAAAAATTTGTAGTACCTACGTTATTCGAAATTGTAATTAAATCCAATAAAATGGATTTCAAATATTGAACATCAGGTTGACAGGTTGTTAAATAAGTGTCAGAAATGAAACATGGTTTCCCGACCATTTCTGAGTTTAAACAGTTGCACACATAACACAGCACCAAAATTAAAAAAATACTAGGAAATGAGGGACTGCATACGTGTCATTTAAATCGATTACACCATTGCGATTTATTGGATGTCCATTTTAATACAAAAACTCCATTTTAACTTCAAAAATATAGAATTCTTATTAAATACATTTACAGTGCATCAAAATAAAACTCGTACATAAAATTCGTTTTTAGAAAAACGAAGAAATAAGTAATATGAAACCATTATATTTCAAAATTTATATAACTGTCTTACAGTTAAGAGGGTCACTCTTTGATTTTTTAAAAAAAGTTTTAAAAAATCCACTTTTACCTTTACCAAGGCAAAGATTTCCTAAATTAATCGAAAAAAACTCCTCAAAGTTAAACTCGTATAGTGTTTTCTTTTTAAAGTTAACCATGTTTAGTAATGATGTACTAGCAACAAATTAAGTTTAATTATTCATGCTGACATTACTGTGAATAATTTCAAACATAAAATTTTTGAATCTGAAAAAATAGGTAGACAAAACGGCCAAACCTCTGTAGATGTGCGAAATCTTGCAATAATGCATTTCAAGAATGGGAAGACCCTGCGAGAAATTGATCATTTATTGAATCGCAGTCACTCAACGGTTCAATACATCCTTAAGCGGTTCAAAGAAGAAGGAGCGGTCCACAATAAAAGAACAATTAGCGGTAGGAACATTTTTAATGATGCGGATGAGCGATGGATACTTCGAAAAGTTAAGGACATTCCCAAAATTAGTGCTCCTAAACTAGCAGAAGAGGCTGAAAAGTATCTTGGTAAGAAAGCATGTCCAGAAACTATACGATTAATACTTAGAAAAAATAACTACAATGGACGTGTAGCCAGGAAGAAGCCGTTCATTAGTAAAGTAAACAGAGGTTCGCAAAAGCGAACCTCTGCAAAGATTTTGCATATTATAAGATGTGCATGTTTACTGATGAGAGCAAATTTAACCTTTTTGGCTCAGATGGCAAGGTCAATGTTTGGCGTAGGCCCAATGAAGAGCTCAAAGAAAAAAATTTAAGGGCAACCGTTAAGCATGGTGGTGGGTTGGTCATGGTTTGGGGTTGTATGGCAGCATCAGGAGTTGGAAACCTGCATTTTGTTGATGGCATAATGGACCAACATATGTATCTCAACATTCTTAAACTGAATTTACATGCTAGTGCCGATAGACTTGGTATAAGAGATGGTTTCCAATTTTACCAAGATAACGATCCCAAGCACAAAGCTTACAAAGTGCGTTAGTGGCTGCTGTACAACTGTCCAAAAGTGATTGAGACACCTCCGCAATCACCAGACATTAACGTAATTGAAAATTTATGGAGTTATTTGGAAGAGCGGGTAAAATTGCATCATATTTCTAATAAAAATGATCTCAAGAAGGTGCTGCTGGAGGAATGGAACAAAATACCACCCTCTTACTGTGAAAAATTGGTTCGATCTTTGCCAAACAGGTTAAAAGCTGTTAAGGACAGTAAGGGTCTTCCAACAAAATATTAACTCATTTTTTTTTGCCTTTTTTGTTTACTTAAATGCACTTGTACGAGTTTAACTTTGACGTGAATTTTCAATTTTTTTAATAAATGTTAACCTTAAACTTTGTTGCATTAGTTTTTTTTTTATTTAAATTGAATATTTACAGATAACATAGATGTGTTGAAAAAAATAAAAATGATTGCTACAAATTTGGTTACCAATAGAAAAAGTTATTAGCAAAATACAAAACAGAAACATGCTGCACGAGTTTTACTTTGATACACTGTAATTTTCTGGAGAAAAAAACGTCCCGAACTATTCGAACTTTGAAAGTATAAAATTAAGAAAACTATGATTTTTTCTTGATACTTATGTACATACATGCATACATACAATGTTAATAAAAACAGAATATAATATTATATTCTGTTTATATAATATTTCTATTTATTCAAACAGATTTTTGTATCGAAGTCTTTTGATTAAGGTAACAAAAAATTAATTTCGTGTGAGATTCTCCTAGTTTTGTGTAACTGGAATACAGATCACAATTCGAAGGTGTTTTATTTTTATAAAGGATTTATTTGATTTCAAATCGAAAAGTGTTATTAATTTCTAGCATATACCCAACCTCGCAATTACTCCAAGGTTTATAGTGTGTTCAAGCAGAGATGTTGCACAGCACACAGCTTTATGTTCCTCTTTATATACCTCAAAAATACTTATACTTACAACATTACGTAGTCATGCCATAAGTTCTGTTACAAGCATACAATACCATAAGATAAGAATTATATAATATTTTCTATTCATTGTTGTTTCATTTATTTGGTCATAATATTAGTTCAATTAAGAAAATAGTTTTACTCGAAATGACTCACCTTTAGCTTCAATGAAAGCCCTTAAACGTTGTGGCCATCAAACTGTAGTGGCAGGCTGTGTTTTTGTGTTGATATTTTTGACACTGCTTTCGTTAACTCTGTCTTAAGAGTTTAAATAAACTTAGGGATTAAAATATAAACTTCCCAAGAGCCAATCTTAAGCTTCTTTAAAACCTACTATTTTGACCCTAAGGCAATTTTGTGTTGTCTTGGCTTTGTTTGTGTCACCAGAATATTGTAAAGGGTTTTTCAATAAGGGCGGGTAAATGGGCAAAATGTCAATCGTGGCGTTAGCTGTGTGGCACGTAGCGCCGTCCTGCTGGAACCACATGTCATCTAGGTCAATATGGTTCAATTCGGACCATGAGAAATTAGTTATCATCGTTATGTTGATGGTGACCGCCTCACTAACGTCGTTTTCAAAAAAGTACCTACCGACTAATTACACCCCCCGGCTCAAAATCCACACCAAACGGTAACTTTTTGATAATGCTTTATCACCTGGTTAAGTTGGTTTCGTCCCAATTTTGCTTGTTAGCACAGCCATTCATCCAAAAATGCTCCTCGTCACTAAACATGATTTTTCGGCCAAAATTGGGGTCCTTTTCCTAACGATTCAAAGCCCAGTCAGTGAACAAACGGCACGGCGTTGTCTATGGTCATGAACTTTGAGCTCCTGGGTCAGTTGGATCTTGTACGGATGCGTAGGTGTAGGCCCAAGTCCCGACGCAAAATTCACCAAGTTGAAGTCTGCGAAAGGCCGAGTTCTTGTGCACGGCGAGGAATAGACTAAATCGGGTTGTGCTGTACACTTTAATGGACCGCGGTAATAATCTCGGTTGATCTTGCGTTCCTTGAACGTACGGGTGATGGCTGATTGTTTATTGAACCGGTCGTCTCAAATTTGGCCACCAAACGTTGAAGAGTCGACTGTAAAGGGCCACCACGTCTACTGTAAAATGGGCGCAATGCTTGCGTTAAAGAACACACATTTAATAACCGATAATAAAGTTTTATCATTTGATCGTGCTGTTCAATCGTGTAATTTGCCATGATGAATTGGCATGAACAACCGAATAATAAACAAAATATTTGACAGATGTCACCAAAACAAAATGGCTGCCACGGATCGCATAAAATCTACCCTCGCCAATTGAAAAACCCTTTAGAAGGAAGAAGAACATTCCCATATAGACCAAGTAAATCGAATTACGAATGTGGTGGAAAATGCACTTCAAGAAAAACAAAATATGCTTTGCCTTTGACAAAGTTTGGCTCTATGGATTGAGTGCAAACTGCAAAGAGATCTTCCCAGGCAGCACCTTCGAAATATTGAAAGTATATGTTACGAACCGACTCTGTACGGTACTCGGAAATTATGAAAATTTAAGCCCGTGTAATGCAAGGAAGTGTCATAGGACCAACCATGTTTCTTTTAAATGTAAGAAATATTCTAGTGGATAAAGGTGGCCATACCTTTGCTCATGTTACTGCAATATATGTAGGTGCTATAGATAGATCCGTTGCAAAGCCTTCACAAAAATTGCAAAATGCAGTCGATAAAGTTAGTGTTTGGACTCAAAAATAGCTTATCAAGCAAAATCAACTCATGTACATTTCTATAGAGCATTGAAGGAAAATGTCATTTAAGTATTTCCCATTAGAAATGCATTGAAGGAAATACACCCTTTTAAAGACTCAAGGTGGTATTTATCGATTTTTATTACATTTTTGAAGATTTCACATCTCAAACACAATTCGTTCAAAATATGGAAACCTTTTTTTTATTTGACAAAACACTTTCATCAATCCAAATCCAGCTGGAACTCATAAATGAGTCTCTCATAGTTTGATAAAAAGGTTTAAGGGCATCATAATTTTATTAACATTCGGTAAATACCGGCCTTAAATTTCCATCTTACTTTATCTTGTGTTTTTTTTTAAATTTTGTACCTCAATAAACCCCAAGAAGTAGCTTAAACTGAACCGGACGACGTGACGTTACTCGGTTACTCCATATTGACCCTGTCAACTGGCTATTCAATAAAAATGAAAGACCAATATTTCGCTGCATTAAGGACCATTAAAAAGCTGTATGGAATAAATGATTATTGTTTTTTTTTTGTTTTAATTGGACTCTGTTTCGTTTAATTTTCTCTTCCTAAAGTAAACTCTCTGGTACCTTGGTTGCTTGCTTAACACCACAATGATGCTATACCCGGTCGAAGGATTCACTTTGCAATTAATTCATTTGACTTTTCTGCCTTGCGAGTATATAGTGTAGCTGGAACTGTTCTATAGGCAAGAATATAACCGTTCATCTCAATAAGAGTTCACGGTCACCACTGATCGACCATTTCCACAAAAGGCTTTTGAAAGTGGAGTGTCGACTGTCGGGTGTTTCATATTATTGCGCCTTCAAAACCATATCATCGTCGTCATCAGCATACAGCGAGCCACCTTTTATTCCGAATATCACATTAAAGGACCATGAATGGTCTCGGATTAAAATGTTAATGAAAATCCTTTTCATGGATACGACCAACAACGCGAACGGACCAACGAGCATATCAGGACTCAGTATCGACTAAAGCCAAGCCAAGCCAACGCAACGGAAACCTCAAGCCGAGATATGTCCACTCCTGATGCTGCTGTGCCTGGGATGAGCTTGCCAATGTGTGCGTGAGTGAACATTTATAGCCAGGGAAAGCTTTGATTTTGGTGAATCCTTTCGCGACGAAACATTATTTTTGTTGTTTTTAATTTTCGTATATTTATTTTTTCTCTGTTTCCTTTAACTTCTACCTTTTTGGGAATTAAAATGGATTCATATCGCGTTACGAAAAACCGATATACCCCCACCCCTTTCGACGGCCATTTTCAGGATTATACCTAGAATGGTTGAATGCTATGGTTTAACAGTGTACAGTGAGTGCGAGGCGTGGAATTCGTTTTGCATTCACTTTAAAATTGAAAATATAATATTCATAAATAATAATTTGTGAAGCAGGAGCATATTTGAAAATTGTACATAATACAAAAGAACCCGGCGAGGATGGGTGGAATTGGCGTTGGTATATATTTATATACTCGTGTAAGCACCATGCTGATTATATGAGGAGTTGGGGGTGTAAATTGGTTGATGGAATTTCACAGATAAGGATGGCATAATGGTGGCATGGCGATGGCAGTGTGGTGGTGGTGGGGTTTGAGATGGGGTACATACGTTTTATGGTATAAAATCCAATTTTCATTTTCAATAGGTCTTCAAAGTTAATTTTTAAAAACATATTTTTGCTCTTGGTGCGGTATACTCTTTTTTGCATAGCATGGTTTTTCTAATAAAAGAATAGATTACAACGCTTTTCGAACGATGTATACCAACCATTAATGGGAGTGATGATGCTGAAGATAAAAATGGGGATGATGGTTAATTTTCATCACATAATGTTAAACAAAACAATTGATTGTGTTGGCAATGAAAAAGCGTTATTGTTGGAAAGAACAATCTATGTAACGTCGTTGACAACTTGACAAATTGATATATTTTTTAAAGCTTAATGGAAAATTTTCGTGATATTTAGAATTGAGATATGACAATACTACAATGATCTTTAGGGTATATACTAGTTGAAAGAGTAGATCAATAATTGTTAGAAGAAAACCCATCAAAGTCAATAGCTGGTGGAATTGTTTTAGGGTTGGGGTCGAAATACTGTATGAATCAAAATACTGTATTTAAAATACTGTATCTCAAAATACTGTATTTCAAAATACTGTATGCACAAAATACTGCATGATCAAAATGCTGTATCTCAAAATTCTGTATTTCAAAATTCTGTATATCAAAATTCGATTTTAATTTTTTAGCCCTATTTACAGCATTTTTAAATACAGAATTTTGAAAACAGGGGTGGAACCGCCTAAGGTGATAACTGACTATCATATTTTTTATAGTTAAATTTGACTATCATTTTCATTCCGTCTGTGTAAGATGATTCAACTCAATTCAATTCGATTGAAAAATTTCAGATTATAATTGTCACAATTCATTGTTGCCATGGTGAAATTTTAAAATGATTCCTATAAAATATCTAAATAAAAGTATCACATTGGTTGTGCTTAAATAACATTCTTACTTTTCTTGTGTTTTTTCGAATGTCGTAAGCTTTGTCGGTCACAAGAATGTGTTTTTGTACTTAAAAAAACGTAACTCAACAAATTTTCCATTCGTTTTTTGTAAGCGTCTGGTAGCTTTATTCAGAAACGACATATTTGTAGGAAAAATGACTATCACATTATTGTTGTTACAGCTTTTTAGGTATCAATTTGACTATCACTTTACATAATATGTAGATCGAATTCGATTATTTTGACTATCATTTATCAACAATCACCTTAGCCGACTCCATCCCAGAATACTTTTTTTAAGAAAACATCATAATAATTTTTCATTAGCATAATGTTCTAATATACTTCCCTTGAACAATAACATACACCTATGATAATTATTCATATGTAAGTCTTTGAAATAATAAAAACAAAAATAATATAAATGGTATCTTCTTTTTATTTTCTCTTTCTCATTTTCTTTTCTTCTTAGTTATTTGTATCTCTCTAACATTTTATCATTAATTTTTCCTATCATAATCAACAATTGCATAAACAATTGCACCAAACTAACTGATCTGTCAAAACTTCCAGTATTATACAGTAGTATGAGATACAGTATTTTGACAATACAGCATTTTGAGACACAGTATTTTAAATGTACAGTATTTTGAAATACAGAACATTAACCATACAGTATAATGACCATACAGTATCGTACAGTATCATACAGAATTTTGACCATACAGTATTTTAAAATACAGCATTTCGACCCGCTCCTATTGTTTTACAAACTTACGAATTTTTATGAAAATTGATGTCAGTTATTTCTCCCATTTGGGCGACATTTTTTCAAGGAATCGTTTGGAAATTTTTACAAACAACGAATAACATTTTTAACATCTGGTAATTGTTTGGAAAAATCCAATGCACTTAGCAATTTTATTTATAGAAAATAAAAAGCCACAAAAGGTATTACTACATTGTTTTGACATATTGAATACCTCGAAAGAAAAGGCTTAAATTTCAATTTTTGGTTGCATACTTTTCGAAATTCTTTAAATTACAATTTAGCGAATCACATAAATATTACTTTCAAATTTTTAAGGACACCAAGAAAGTTATCTAGCCATTTTTCGTATTTCAGAGTCTAATTGCTTGGATAAAATGTTGAACAGATAGTAGTAAGGTCAAGTAAATTAATCAACCATAAATTTGTGTAATGTGTTCTATAATTTTTAA
Organism: Eupeodes latifasciatus; assembly: GCA_920104205.1. Taxonomy (NCBI): domain Eukaryota; kingdom Metazoa; phylum Arthropoda; class Insecta; order Diptera; family Syrphidae; genus Eupeodes; species Eupeodes latifasciatus. The sequence continues at coordinate 68,410,481 of OV049924.1, read as the reverse complement.
GAAGTGACAAGTGAGTTAGTTTGTATTTTTACAGCACGATTTTGATTTTGATTTTTAATGTTGTGATTTGAGAATTTTATTCATGCACATTCATAGTTTTAACATAAATTTGTGAGTAAATATTGGATATGACGCTATATATGTATATAACTGAGAAACTACCTTATGTAGAGGACAAAAAATCGACCCTAGAAACTAGTCAAATTTGAGTAAATTATTCAAAAATAATAATGGGTACATGGGACGTATACTTGTTTTTATTTTTGAGGTTAAAATGTTTTATTAACTTCCTATAGGAAGTTAGTGTAATGGGTCCGATTTGTCGAATTGCAAATTTTGACATTTCTCGACGTTTCAAGGTCCCTAGAGTCGAAATAAAAGATTTTTAGAAAGATGTCTGTGCGTGCGTGTGTACCTACGTTCGAAGGTCCGTATGTCCGTACGTCCGTACGTTCGCGACGTTTTTTTCTTCGTCTATAGTTCAAGAACCAGAAAAGATATCGACTTAAAATAAATTTTGTTATACAGATAGTATGAGTAAGGCAGAAAGATGAAGAAAAGACTCTCAAGAAAATTGCGTGGGTGGTTTTTTTAAAAAAAGGTGACAATTTTGGTTAAACCTAAATATCTCATGAATCAATGACGCGAGAGACTTGAATTCAATTTTTTATTATAAATTGTAACGTGATACAAAACATATATATTTTTGGAAAAAATCCAATTAACGGTTTTTTTTATAAATAAAAAAAAACTGAACAAAAAAATTGTCACCTCGAAAATTTTACGACTAAAATATGATTTCATCTCCAAAACAATTTTGTGCAACGAAGAATAATGTTTTTGACATCTGATAAAATTTTGAGAAAAATCTAATTGACAGTTTTTTTTTATAAAAAATTAAAACCTAAAAAAAACATTACTCAAAGTTGGGAAAAATTGAATTTTGACTCAAATATCTTTTCAAAAACTTGAGATTAAGGCTTCAAACTTATTTTATCTTATAAGAAATATTGGTTTCAACATTCTGAAAAATGTTGAGAAAAATCGAATTGACAGTTTTTGTACGACAAATTAAAAACCTAAAAAAAATTTAACAGAAGTTGGTAAAAATTGATTTTCGACTCAAATATCTTTTCAAAAATTTGAGATAATGGCTTCTAACTAATTTTAACTTATAAAAAATACTGTTTTCAACATTCAGTAAAATTTTGAGAAAAATCTAAATGACAGTTTTTTTTTTACAAAAAATAAAAACCTAAAAAAAAAACAATACTAAAACTTTGTAAAAATTTACTTTCGACTCAAATAGCTTTTCAAAAATTAAAAATATTGGCTTCAAACTTATTTTATTTCACAGAAAATATTGTTTTCGATATTCAGTAATTTTCTTATAAAAATCCAACAGTCCGTTTTTTTCATAAGAAAATAAAAAGTCTATAAAAAATAGTACGGAAATTTGGTAAAAATTGATACATATAGACAAACTTTAAGCAAGACCAATCGACAGACGGGATGGGAAGTTATCAGTGTGGGTCGCATCCCAGACTCCTTTTTCAATCTGGTATCGTTTGACCCTAAAATTTTAGAAGTAAAAAAGCTCCTAAGACAAAATGCAAAATAAAGTAGATTCGCGTTGGGCGTTTTTTTAATATTTTTTTTATGTTAAGACTAAAAATAAAAGTAGTCTTCACACATTTTTTGGAAAAATCGAAAAATTCGAATTTTCTAAAAATGAACCTACAGGTTTTTATGAAATTTTCTCTAAATTTTTGTTTCTTAACTTGGCTTCTCTCAATAAGAAAATAATATTTTTGAATTGCTCCATAAGGGTAGCCCCCATAGAGCCGTTATTTGGTATTTAAGTTTTCTCAGGAACCAATTTTAATAATGATTTTCGACTCAAATATCTTTTCAAAGATATAAGATAATGGCTTCAAATTAATTTTATTTTATAAAAAATATTGTTTTCAACATTCCGTAAAATATGTATTGCGAAAAATCGAATTGACAGTTTTTGTACAAAAAATAAAAACCTAAAAAAAACATTACTCAAAGTTGGTAAAAAATGATTTTCGACTCAAATATCTTTTCAAAAATTAGAAATAATGGTTTCAAACTGATTTTATCTCACACAAAATATTGTTTTCGACATTCAGTAAATTATTTATAAAAATCCAACAGTCGTTTTTTTTATAAAAAAATAAAATCTATAAAAAATAGTATGCAAGTTTTGTAAAAATTGATGTTCGGTTCTCGATGTCTCGTGAACAATAGGAGATATTGACTTCAAATTAATTTCATTCATCCAATTTGTATTTGTTTATATAAGAAATAAACATTTATAAGAAATTCTACTAAAATTTTTAAAAATTGGTTTTCCACTAATATTCTCTTTAACAAAAATAGATTTCGAAACCAAACTATTTCATTATAAACAAAATATTATTGGTAATTTTTAAAGTTTTAAGAATAATTCAACTGACAACTTTTTTAACAAAACACGAAAACCTACAAACAAATCGACAAACGGGATGGGAAGTAATTAGTGTGGGTCGCATTCCAGCCTCTTTTTTGTTTTTAAGTTTTCTCAGGAACTAATGAATCGATTACAATATTGAGGGGAACCCTCATATCCCCTCATATCCTCATATCCCTCCCCATGGATCAAAACAAAAATATGTTTTCTGTTTAAGAACAAGTAAAGAAATAAAAAAAATATTGAGAAAATTTCATAAAAATTTATCGGTTCATTTTTGAGAAAATTAGAATTTTCAATTTTTGACCAAAAAATGTGTGGAGACTGATAATTTTAGTCTTTAAAAAAATCAAATAATCTTTTGACGTGAATCAGCTCAAAATCTTAATTTTTAAATTTGAGGTCAATCTATGCAATGGTTATTGATGGGACCCACTTTTTTCGACTTCTCTACTATAGTAATGTCATGTTTTATGAAAATCTCGAGATAACGATATCGAAAGAAAATTAAAAAAAAATAATATATCAAGCTTTTTTGGATAAAATATATGTGCTATTCGTAAACAGGAGCAAGTTTGTAGACCCATTTAAATTTATTTAACAAATGCTTACCCGTATTTGAGAAATCGAATCAGAAATATTACTTAGTCTCTAAGAAAATTTAGAAACTCTTTTGAAGCAACACAAATATTTATGTTTATATTAAAAGAAGCCAAGTTAAGAAAACAAAATTTGGGAAAATTACATTAAAATCTTTCACAATGTTCTTGGCAAAATTCAATTTTTTGATTTTAGAACAAGAGAAGTATATGCGGACTAATATTGTTTTTGTTTTTAAAAGAAAAGTATTTTCTTAACCGTTTTGAGAAAAGTGGTACGTTCAAATAAAAAGTATCAAAGTTAAAGAAACAAATATTCCAAAAAAACGTTCGAATTTGACTTAAAACTGTAGGTCTTCTTCATCCCTGACAATATTAATCGCTCACAGAAATAGTTGAGAGTTTTAAGTCACTAGTCTTTAGTTCACAATAATTAATTAATTTATTTATTTATTATTTTCATAGATCAAATTTTGAACCAGATCCACGAAATTTTTTTGACGAATATTGAATTGAATATTGAAATATTATAATAATAATAATAATATTGAAAATTTTTGCCACCTCGAAAACTTTACGAAAAAAAAACGATTTTATCTCCAAAATAATTTTGTGCAACGAAAAATATTGTTTTTAACATCTGGTATAATTTTGAAAAATCGAATTGACAGTTTTTTTTATAAAAAATAAAAAACCTGAAAAAATATTACTCAAAATTGGTAAAAATTGATTTTCCACTCAAATATCTTTCCAAAAAAGTGAGATTATGGCGTCAAACTAATTTTATCTTATAGTAAATATTGTTTTAAATATTCGGTGATTTTTTGAGAAAAAATGAATTGACAGTTTTTTGTACAAAAAATAAAATCAAAAAAAAAAAAACAATACTAAAACTTGGTAAAAATTTACTTTCGACTAAATATATTTTCAAAATTTTAGAATATTGGCTTTAAACTATTTTCATCTCTCAGAAAATATTGTTTTTGATATTCAGTACATATTTTTTTAAATCAAACAGTCTGTTTTTTCATAAGAAATAAAATCTACAAAAAACTGGTACAAATTGATGTTCGCTTTTCGATATCTCGTGAATACTAGAAGACATTGACTTCAAATTAATTTCATTCATCCAATTTGTTTTTGTTAATTGGTTTTCAACAAAAATCTTCTTAAGTAAAATAGATTTTGAAATCAAACTATTTCATCATATAAAAATATTGTAATTTAATTTTGTTTTTAATTAATTCAACTAACAACTGTTTTAACAAAACACGAAAACCTACAAACCTTTTAAGCCAAATCGATAGACGGGATGGGAAGTTAATAGTGTGGGTCGCATCCCAGCCTCTTTTATTTTCAATTTAATTCCTGATTATTTTTCAAATCTATAATCCCTTTTTTTTTTAAAAAGTCCTCATTAGGTGAAAGTCTTCCATAGATTTACCTAAACGCTGAAGCATTAATGCTAAAACGGTTCTTAATCGAAAAAAAACGCAAAATGCTATAAGATTTTTTTTTTTGATTTCATTACCAATCCGCAGTCTTAAGGTTATAACATCAAGTTTTTGGAATAAAAAAAAAAAGAGGCTGGGTTGCGACCCACACTGATAACTTCCCATCCCGTCTGTCGATTTGTCTTGCTTCAAAGTTTGTAGGTTTTCGTGTTGGGTTAAAAAAGTTGTCAGTTGAATTATTCTTAAAAATTTTAAAATTACCAACAATATTTTTCATATAAAGAAATAGTTTAGTTTGAAAATCTAGTTTTGTTAAATAGATTTTTAAGGAAAAACAAATTTTTACTAATTTAAGTAGCATTTCTTAAATTTTTACTAATTAGATGAATTAAATTAATTTGAGAGATATCATGAACCGAACATCAATTTTTACCAAATTTGCGTACTATTTCTGGTAGATTTTATTTTTTTTTATGAAAAAATGGACTGTTGGATTTTTATAAAAAACCACTGAATATCGAAAACAATATTTTCTGTGAAATAAAAAAAGTTTGAAGACAATATTTTTAATTTTTGAAAAGTTATTTGAGTCGAAAGTAAATTTTTACCAAGTTTTAGTATCGTTTTTTTGATAGGTTTTTATTTTTTGTAAAAAAACAATCAAAATTTTACTGAATGTTGAAAAAAATTTTTTTTAAAAGATAAGAGCCAATATCTCAAAGTTTTGAAAAGATATTTGCGTCGAAAATCAATTTTTACCAACTTTTGTTAAATTTTCTTTTAAGTTTTTATTTTTTGTAAAAAAAACTGTTCATTCGATTTTTCTCAAAATTTTACTGCATGTTGACAACATTATTTTTCAAAAGATAAAAGTAGTTAAAACCCAATATCTCAAATTTTTAAAAAGATATTTGAGTCGAAAATCAATTTTTACCAACTTTTATTAATTTTTTTGTTTAGGTTTTTATTTTTTTGTAAAAAAACTGTCAATTCGATTTTTCTCAAAATTTTTCCGAATGTTGAAAACAATAATTCTTATAAGTTAAAATTCGTTGGAAGCCATAATCTCAAAATTTTTGAAAAGATATTTGAGTCGAAAATCAATTTTTACCAACTTTTGTTAAAATTTCTTTTAAGATTTTATTTTTTGTAAGAAAACTTTCAATTCGATTTTTTTCAAAATTTTACTGAATGTTTACAACAATATTTTTTGAAAGATAAAAGTAGTTTTATGCCAATATCTCAAAATTTTTGAAAAGATATTTGAGTCGAAATTCAATTTTTTGAGTAATGTTTTTTTTAGGGTTTTATTTTTTATAAAAAAAACTGTCAATTAGATTTTTCTCAAAATTTTATCAGATGTCAAAAACATTATTCTTCGTTGCACAAAATTGTTTTGGAGATGAAATCATATTTTAGTTGTAAAATTTTCGAGGTGACAATTTTTTTTTTCAGTTTTTTTGATTTAATTATAAAAAAAACCGTTAATTGGATTTTTTTTCCAAAAATATACTTGTTTTGTATTACGTTACAATATATAGTATAAAATTTAATTCAAGTCTCTAGCGTCATTGGTTCATGAGATATTTAGGGTTAACCAAAATGTTCACATTTTTTTTAAACTGCTATGGTAAAAAAACCACTCACGCAATTTTCTTGAGAGCCCTTTCTGCATCTTTCTGCCTTATTATCTGTATAACAAAATTTATTTGAAGTCGATATCTCTTCTGGTTCTTGAGTTATGGAAGACGAAAGAAACGTCGCACGCACGCACAGACATCTTTCTAAAAATCTTTTCTTTCGACTCTAGGGACCTTGAAACGTCGAGAAATGTCAAAATTTTCAATTTGACAAATCGGACCCATTACAATAACTTCCTATGGGAAGTTAAAAATATAAAAATAATATTGAAAACAGGTATTTCTGAGTTTGAGCTCATATATGTAGATAAAATTGGACTTTCGATTTGGATTCACGTATAATTCCAAAAGGTAAAGGAGATACATTCAAGGCTTTTCAAAACTTCATTCCGACTAAATCTTCTTTCAAAAAACTTTTGTTTGGAATATACTGAAATATGAAAATTCTCTATGTTTCCCAACAGTTTCTGACAGATAGTGCCTGTCTCCCTGCAATTCGAGCTGGAAACAGCTGTCAGGGTCAAAATAATATATGGTTATAAGTACACGTATAAACGTTCTCATTTATTTAAATTTAAATCATACAAAAGTCCACCATCCAATATGAGAATAATAATTAAATAAATAGTTTTAATAATAATAAATCTCATTGTATTTAATTATTTAAACCATCAGCCGTTTAAGTATCAGCTTTACACACACATCACTCGATTCTTAATTAAGGCTTACAACGTAATTTTCTCTGAAAAACGAATCGCACGAGTGCATATAATTTGTACTCGTACTTATTTATAAATGAATATATCGAGATTGAAATTTCGCATCTACATTGCAAATAAATTAAGTTTGAAAAGTATAGTAGATTAGTAAATTACATAGGCCTATATTTACAAGGATTAAAGGATATATCCACACTTATATCAACTATACAGGTTAAATGTGTGTAGGTACAAATAAAATGTTCATGATAGGGAAATCGGTTTTGTATGAACTCAACGTAATATTTCAAAGGAATTCAAATTCATTCAAATAATTTATACCTATGAATGTGTAAAAATGTAGATAGATAAGCATTTCAATCAAATTGAACCTACAAAAATTCCACTCCACCGCCGCCGCGCCACCCTCAAACGAAAATGGAAAATTTAAATTAATTTCAACCGAAATCCAATCACAGTTGCATTCAAAACATATCAAAGAACTTCAACATACACAATTTTGTGTTTATAGTGTGTTTTGGATCTCAAATACGAGTAGGACGGACGACGAGGGCGCGGGGCAGCGCAACGGTAGCGTGAGTATGTACAAACCTCATACGAGTTGAGTTTAAACAAAAACCACTAAAAATGTATCCTCACAATTTTTGTTTTACTTTGTTTCGTTTTTATTTGAAAACCAGACAAATTGTAAACAAACCCAAAAAGATATAGGTACATATACAATAAAATAAAAAAAAACAAGGCATATTCCTATACCTTATAGCCTTAGCCTTATGTAGCCACATAGCTATAAAGCCTACCATCATCCCCAATTTAGAATTTTCGACTACAATTGAAATATCAAAAACTGAACAAAAGACCAGCAAATCAACATAACAAAATAAAACAGCAACAACAACAACAAACCCAAAAACACAGAAAAAAGAAAGTTAAAAATACAAAAATAAAAACACGTACCTTTACGAAATATACAATCCAAATGAATTCATGGTAAAAAAGCTCCCACAGAATATATAAAATCAAAAAAAAAATGCCCTGAAATAGAAATGTACAGACAAAGGCATGCCAAAAATGGCAAAGCAAGGAAAAAAAGGACATGCCGTACAAATGTTTTGCTAAAAAAGTACAAAAAAATATATATAATATTCCGCCCTCTGGACCGCCCCCCATTTTTGAAATGGCTGAAACTTTTACACTTGAAATCACCACCAAAGTAGAGAAAGAGTGGCAGAGTTTTTTGTCTTGTTGATGTTGTTATGTTGTTCTCCATGTGGTCCCTCTGCTATAGGGATCTAGTTCCCTAGGCTCATAAAATTCAAATAAATAGAACGCCAGCCGGCCGCTCTACTCTGGACGGTCCAAGCCAGGCCAACAACATTGTTTACCCAAACGAAATCGAGAGAATAAAAATTTCACAGATATGTACTATACAATACACATCACAGTTTGTATCGTTGTTAAGGGCTGAGGTCAATGACGAGAGGGGAAGGGGAGGGGAGGGTTGATAGGATGCTTTTCAAGGGTAGAAGTATAGATAGTTGTTGGGTTAACCACAAAAAACAAGAAAAAACCTATAGAGATATTCCACCCCCAAGGATAGTGAGCGGGACTTAAAACAAAACAACAACTACAAAAAAGTGAAAACAAAAAATCGGATCCTCTAAAACGTTGATAGCAACAATATCCCCCGCGGCTCTAGTGGTGTATGCAAAAATAACAAATTCCAAACACAAAACCGCAAAAATAAATCAAACGAAATTGAGTCAAAAGGGTCTGATGGGAGTCTGAACCGCCTAGTCTAACAAGAGTCTGCTACGTTGCGTCGTCCTCGTCATCGGCGGGCGCGGCGCCGCCATCAGCCAGCTTCGCGTCGTTGGCGTTGTCGTCGTCATCCTCGACCGTCGTCGTCGTCATCAGCATCAACAAAGTCGCATCGTCCTAGTCATAGTAGTTTTATTCAGGCTTTTAGTTGGTTTCTAAAGTAAATACCACAACCACGCGCCACGCTACCACCGCACCACCATAACTGCCACAGATGCAATACTCGTAGGTATATCTAGTTTTTTCGTTTGGGTTTTTTCGCCAAAATGTTAACTCACCCAGCAGCAAAAGTTCCTATGCGAGGAGATAGTACATAGAATATAGTGCAGAAAAGAGCTTTAGTATCCTAGATGCACTATAAAGAGCAAGCGAGAATTCCTAGGACCCGACCAAAAGGCAAACACTGACTCTGGATTTGCAAAACTACACCAACAACAACAACAAAAACGAGGAGAGAAAATAAATTCCAAAAACGAACCCGTGTAAAACTATATATGAAACAGGGTAAAATGGCTGAAGCGCGAAGCGCGTTAAACTAACAATTTCCGTCGACGACGTGAAAGGCGAAACTAACAAACATTGGAATAGCAACGCAGCAGTCAGGACAGGACAGGAACAAGTATAAGCAAAAGCATTCGAATGCAAGATGTCGGCTACCAGAACAGAGCCAGCACAACCGTTATATGTACTTCCTCCGCCACCATCACCATCACCGTGTCGTGTCTGTCCTGTCGTTGAATTGCATCCCAGACAATGGGTAATTTATATTGTGTGTGTTTAAGTTTATAAGCTGAAATGTGGCAGACAGTATGTCAAACAGAAAAGGATTATAGGTTCAATTTTGCCAAAAGAAAAACTTAAAATCTGACAGCTTTACATGCTTATGTATGTACATGCAGGCGCAGGCAGGCTTCTAATGCTGGATGTAAGATTTGGGGAGGAACATAATTTGAAGGGAAGTAGAAAAGACTGTTTTTGGGCTTTTTTGTCGAGTTTCTTAGAAATTACCAAGCTAACACAGGTATCAGGGTTGTTCACAATAATTTGTATGTAAATCTTCACTTTGCATCTATTTAACCCTTGTTTTGGTGGGATTTAAGCACACTAACAAATCAAGATGTCATTTCCCATACATGTAGTAAATTAATCTTATATTCGGATAGAGTGATTCAAAAACTAACAAAGCTTACAAGAAAAATAGAAACACCAAAGTATTTGTCCAAAACCATTAATTTAGACGTAACAGAATGATTACGTCCCTGAATTTCAGCGCTAACCTTCCACTGCAAGTAATGGCCTCATCAAATGCGTTAACGAAGAAATAACTGGGAAACTGTTAGATCGTATAATTTTTCTAAAACTAATTTTGTTCAACTAAATAATTATTTCTCTGACATTGATTGGTTAAATGAATTTATGTTTCTTGATTTGAAAAATATGTACAACCGCTTCATTGAAATTGTATTAATGGGTTTTGAAAAATTTGTTCCTTATTCTTTCAAAAAAAAAATCATCGGATTCACCTTGGATTAATAAGCAGCTTCGTGACTTAAAAAGAAAGAAAGAAAAAATGCATACGTGAAATACAATAAATCACAAAATCAATCGGATTATGATAATTTTAGTAAATTACGTAAAGATTTTGTAGTTCTTAGTAAGTTTCTATATAGAGCTTATATCTTGAATATTGAAAGTAATATCAAAAACAACGGTAAATCGTTCTGGTCATTTGTCAATTCTAAAAGAAAATCGATAGGGATTCCAAATACCATGTTTTTTAGAGGTGATGAATCGTCGGATTTAGACTCTATAGTTGAATTGTTTGCTAATCAAATCCGCTTATTCTTATTCAGGATTTAATAATAGTTCACTAAAAAATATAATAAGTAGGATTGATATTGGCTCGATCCAGTTAAGTATTGAAGAAGTTAATTCCGGACTGAAATCACTTCAGTCTAATTATAGTTCTGGACCAGACGGCATTCCTTCGGCAGTGTTAAAAAATTGTTGTGATTCCATCTGTGCTCCTTTACTAAGCATATTTAACAAGTCCCTCCAAGAAGGTATTTTTAATGATGAATGGAAACACACACAATACACACATCAGGTTCTTAAAATGATGTAGAAAATTATAGGGGTATTTGTAAACTCTCCGCAATTCCCAAAGTGTTTGAAAGCATGGTGAAAATAAAGCTTGATTTTCTTACAAGTGAATATTTATCAGAAGTACAGCATGGTTTTGTATCCGGTCGATCATCTGTTACCAATTGAACTTATTTCACTTCGTATGTCTCTAATGCTATGGAACAACAAAAATCTCAAGTGGACGTAGTATACACTGACTTTAGTAAAGCCTTTGATTCTGTGAACCACCAAACACTTCTGAAAAAACTTGAGATTTTTGGTTTTCATTCTCACTTTCTTCGTTGGTTATCGTCATATTTATCTTGTAGAACACAACAAGTTAAGATTGTAGATATGTACATACTCAAAGGAAATTCAGTGTACATCAGGTGTACCGCAAGGTAGCCACCTAGGTCCGCTCCTTTTCATAATGTTCGTTAACGATATTGTCTCGGTCTTTAATTATTGTGAATGTTTATTATATGCTGACGATCTGAAAATATTTTCAAAAGTTTCGAGTTTGGGCGATTGTCAACATTTGCAATCTGACATTGATTCTTTATCAAATTGGTGTCACATCAATAGCCTTAAATTGAATATCAAAAAGTGTAACACGATTTCTTTTTCCAGAAAATCTCATATTTTGTTATTCAGCTATGCAATTGAATCTGTGGATTTAGATAGGGTTTCAAGCATTAAAGACTTAGGAGTTATTCTTGACTCCCAACTTTCTTTTAAAGGTCATTTCGATTATTTGATTCCTAAGGCCAACTCGCTGGTAGGTTTCATAAAACGAAATTATTATTATATATATTATCCTTGTATATATCTCTCGTCAGATCAATTTTGGAATACGCAGATGTTATTTGGAGTCCTATTTATACAGTTCATTCTGATCGGATTGAAAAGATTCAAAGACGATTTACAAAATATATATTTAAGAAAATGGGTTGGAACTTTAGTCCTAATTATGAGGCTAGATGCCAATTACTTGGAATAAAGTCGGTTCAATCAAGAAGAAAAATTCATAGTGTAATGTTTATTAGAGACTTACTATGCTACCATATTAAATGTCCATCTCTTCTTGCCTTGGTACCAATCTATGTTCCCGCTAGGTCTATGAGGGCTAGATTCTTCTTATTCCAAAGAATTCACATGACAAATTATAGTAGTAATGAAACTTTATCAAGATCTATTGTATATTTCAATGAAGTGCCTTCAAATATTGACTTTTTTAATCTTAATCGTAATAAATTTAAAACTTAAGTATTATATTTATTCACTTTTTAATTTGCTCTTGGAGTGCTTATATCTGTTAGCTGTAATATTGCTTGTAGATTAAATAAATAAACTGCAAAATGTCAAGATCTGTTTTTTTTTGATAATGCGTGATTTTCTTATGAAAGGGGTTTTATTAAATTTCACTCAAGCAGATTTAAGAATTTTCCAACAAGATTAAATTTTAAGATTTTCTTTAAATTAAACGGGTATTTTTTAAGAGAAATCAATAGATGTTTATTTCGTTGTTAAGAAGGTATGCCAAATGCTACCGTGGCTAAGATTGTAACACCATATTTTTGTTTATGAAATTCTGAACGTAAGTATTTCAATATTATCAGCGTATTTTTCAAGTAGCATAATTTTTAATTGTTAAATATGTCAAAACAACACAAATTTAGAAGTTAAACCTACCCAAATAAAAAGATATTTAGAATTAAACTTCTAATAGGAAAACCCTATATTTATCGGTTGGAATTGCCGTATTTAGAAATTCAAAAATGGCATTTCTATGATGAAAATGTGCTAAAGTTAAAAAATGTCGATTAAATAAGCTATTTTTTTCTTAAGCAGAATATAATTATGTACAATAATTTAACATTAGGACTGTTTCTTAAAACAAAACGTTAACAGTCAGGGAAAATTTTCATTGGTTTGGTTTCTACCCAAATTTATTAAATTGAAGCCGAGTTTTAAAGTGGTTAGACGGTTGGCTTTAGTTCCTCCTCACTTTTGTACAGGCAACCAAGATGTTCTCCTTCAATCTGAGGTTCATTTAACAAATGAATAAAGGACTGTTTTTTACCGAATTCTTCGAATTTCATCCGTCGTTAACTTGTATTCTAAAAATTTCTGATTTCAGCTCCTTTTTAATAAAGGGGTTTTCAATACGGGCGGGTAGATGTTGAAATGGAAGAAAACAAGCTGTGTGTGAGTTATTAACAAAATTATTCTTTTATTTGAAAGGCGCATGTATGCCATTAAATGTGGAATATGACATCATTCAAATGCCCGCCTCGGCTTCTTACGGTGGTACGGATCCGAGTGTTCCAATTTTCAATGACTCCTCCGCATAGATACGGCTGAATTGGAGCGATGGCCTGTGTTATGTTCACCTTTAGGGCATCGGTCGATTGTGGTTTATTTGCATAGATCTGTGACTTCAAGAAACCCCACAGGAAAAAGTCTAGCGGGGTCAAATCGCATGACCTTGGTCCAATTCACATCACCCCTGCGAGAGAAAACCTTACCCTCAAATCGTTCATGCAGGATAGCGCCTCGCCATCCTGCTGGAACCACATGTCGTTTAGGTCCATATGGTTCAATTCGGCCCAAAATCCACACCAAACGGTAACTTTTTGAGGATGCATTATCACCTGGTGAACCTCGCGTTGTTTGGTGTCGTGAGTCGTCTCATATACGGCAATTTTGCTTGTTAACACAGCCATTCATCAAAATTTGATTTTTCGGCCAAAATTGGGGTCCTCTTCCAAACGTTTCGAAGCCCATTCAGCGAATAAATGGCGTTGTCTATGGTCATGAACTTTGAGCTCTTGGGTGAGTTTGAATTTCGACGCAAATTTCGCCAAGTTGAAGTCTGCGAAAGGCCGAGTTCTTGTGCACGGCGAGGAATAGACTGCCTCGGGTGGACCGCGGCGCGATGTTCTCGGCCGATTTTGCGTTCCTTGAATTGAACTCTCAAACGTAAATAGGCGCAATGCGCGCAACGTTTGCGTTAACGAACACTCATTTTGATAATTAAGTTTTATCATTTGAACGTGATGTTCAATCGTGTAACTTGCCATGATGATTTGGTATAAGCAACTTAATAATAAACAAAAAATTTGACAGATGTCATCAAAACAAAATGGCCGCAACGGGGCGCCAAAATCTACCCGCGCCAATTGAAAAACCCTTTAAAATGGAATCATCAAGTTCGTTAAAGAAGAAGTTACCGGAAAACTACAATATTTTAAGGTGTTTTTTTCAATAAGGCGTGATTTTCTCATAAAAGGACTTATATTTAATTTCACTCAAGCAGATTTAAACATTTTCCAACAAGAGGTTTCATTTCGCACTTTAAAATAAAAGGATATTTTTGAAGAGAAATCAATCGATGTTTATTTCGTTCTTAAGAGAAAGGTGTGCCATTACACAATCCAAAGCAATACCAGCCAATTAGCTTTCGTGGCTAAAGTTGTAGGACCATATTTTTTGGTGCAGGGAATTAACTTCACGGGAACTACCTTCACATGGGAACTAACTTCACCACTAGTGAGAATTAATTTAACCTTTTTTTGGTGAAGTTATTTCCCACTGAAGGTGGGAGATAATTTCACTTTTTTGTGGGAATGAATTTCACTTTCATGTGTAACTGTTTCCCACGGAAGGTGGGAACTAACTTCACTCTTCAGTACAGTTAAAGTAAATTAACATGTTATGTTATTTTTATTCTCGCATACGCTAATCTAAGAAAATCTTATAAGAATCACCAAATGACAAAACTTGGAGCACTTCAATACCACAAGACTTTGTTTTATGGAGTTTAAATCCTGAGATCCCGCGAAGCGGGCCACCCACAGGTGCTTTTATTCAAAAAAGCTGTTGATATTGGCGCCTGCCTGGCGACATTGCATACCCTAAGTGGAGCAACGGAGTTGCGTGAGCGGGTGTGACCCCGAAAAAGGGAGTTAAAATCCTGAGAACCCGCGAAGCGGGCCACCCACAGGAGCTTTTATTGCTTAAAACTTACATATTTTTGTTTTGATTTACAATTCAACGCTTGATATTTTTTCAGATATTTCAATCGTAGGTGGGAAGTTACTTCACATAATTTTCTGATGAAATTATCTCCCGCCTTCAGTGGGAGATAACTTCACAAAAAAAAAGTGAAATTAATTCCCACTAGTGGTGAAGTTAGTTCCCATGTGAAGGTAGTTCCCGTGAAGTTAATTCCCTGCACCATATTTTTTCATAAAATTGTGATCATAAGCAGTTTAATAATGTCAGTGAGTTTTTGGAGTGGCGTTATTTTTACTTGTAAAATGTGTCAAAAGAAGACAATTTCAGAAGTAAAAGCTACCAAACTAAACAGATATTCAGAATTAAAGTTCTAATTGTAAAACCCTATATTTAACGGTTTCAATTGCCATATTTAGAAATTGAAATGCCATTTTTATGATGGAAATGTGGTAAAGTTGAAAAATTTCGACCAGATAAGTTGTTTTTTTTTTTCTTAAGCAGGTTTCTTTTAAGCATTTTTTGAATGGCTTGTAGCTTGCGAATATAATTACAATGTATTCAAAATAAGGACTATTTTTTTCTAAAAAAAAACGTTTAAATTCAGCGAAAGTTTTCATTGGTTTGGTTTCTACCCGCAATCATTGAATTAAATTTAATTGCAGGTTCGCTTTAATTTCTCTACACATTTTTACGGGCAACTAAGATTTTTACATTCGATCTGGTTTTTTTTTCACGAATTAATAAAGGACTGATTTTTCACCGAAGTGTTTAAGTATTTTCGACAATACGAAGTGTTTTAGTATTTTCGACAATCCTGGGTCCTGTTCTATACAACAACTTATCAAATTTTAACTCTGCCAAACTTCTCGTCAATTTGCAAAACTTTGCGTTCCACAGATCTAAAGAATGTGAAAAGTTAAAAGCTGTAAAGGATAAGAGTAATTTGGAAGATCTTTGCAATTCTTATAATATATTGTAATTTCTGTTCCACTTGCATTCTGTTGTGCAAAGTGCAAAGTTAATATTTTAAAAGCATAGTGTTATCCATTTTGCGGTTTCGTAAATAAATGTAAATAAAACACATATAAAATATTTTTTTTTCATGGTATTTCTTTTTTATCATAAAGTTTGAAAGTTGGCCTTATGTGTGGAACACTGCATCACTTAAATGACCACCACGCGAATTGTTGCAAGCATCGACTCTTTTGAGATAATTTTCGACTACTTTTTGACACATATATTGGGCGATATCTCAGCCATAACTTGCCGAAGGTTTTAAGTGCCTAAGAGTCAAAGTCGTATTCTTCAATAGCAGGCAAAAGTCGGTTATCATGTGACAATTGACGGTGATAGTCGTTTCATCGTCGTTTTCAAAGAAGTAAGGTCCAATCACACCTCCGGACAAAAGAGCGCACCAAACAGTGACTTTTTGTGAATACAATGGCCTCTCTTCAATTAATTGAGGATTCCCACAACCCTAAATATACGACAATTTTGTTTATTAATATACCCACCGAGTGAGAAATGTGTTTGGTCGCTGAAGAAAATTTTGATCGGAAAATCGCCGTCCACCGCCTGATTTTCAATCGACTATTAGACGTGTATCTACGACATTGTGAATGTTCAGCTGGACTTTATTTTGATATAGGTGTATGGAAAATATGCCTTTATTTGTCGTAAAACAATCCTAATTCCTGAGAACGACAAGGAATCGACACATTAGGTTCTTCGGCAACACTTTCACTTACAACAGCTATATTTTCAGGGGTACGAGCGAAACGATGATGCAAAGGCCTTAAACTATCTGTTACCAATCCAGTCTCATCAAATTTCTTCACAATTTTTCCAATTGCTTGCGCAGTTGGACGCAATACTACAAACCATAATCTCCTCTTAAAGCACGATATTTGGCTGTGGCAGAATCACCATTTTTGTAGAAGGTTTTAACAGTTTTTGCGTTGTGCGATAGTAAAGCGATCCTCAGGTTCCTTTGGTATTTGAAAATGTTGTCTTTATAAATAAATACTATCAGAGTCCATTATAATAGCAAAAATATATAGACTCTTATTGAATTTGTATACTACAGAATAGCCCTAATACAACGATTTGAATCTTTTGCATGTGCACCCTTTAAAATCAGTTGTTGTGTCGGAAGGAATAGTTGCTTTGCAATAAGTCATATTTTTGGAATAATGGCAATATGGAGTCGACTGTATAGATGTTTTAAAATAAATTAAATCCAACAAATATTGTACCTGTTCTAAAACTTGAAATCAAATTACCACCTTTCTTATCTTCCCATAGGAAGTTATTGTAGTGGGTCCGATTTGTCAAATTGAAAATTTTGACATTTCTCGACGTTTTAAGCTCCCTAAAGTCGAAATAAAAGATTTTTAGAAAGATGTCTGTGCGTGCGTGTGTACGTACGTTCGTACGTCCGTACGTCTGTACGTTCGCGACTTTTCGTCTTTCAAAGCTCAAAAACCAGAAGAGATATCGACTTCAAATAAATTTTGTTATACAGATAATAAGGCAGAAAGATGCAGAAAGGGCTCTCAAGAAAATTGCGTGGGTGGTTTTTTTACCATAGCAGTTTAAAAAAAAAGGTGAAAATGTTGGTTAACCCTAAATATCTCATGAACCAATGACGCTAGAGACTTGAATTAAATTTTATATTATATATTGTAACGTGATACAAAACAAGTGCATTTTTGGAAAAAATCCAATTAACGTTTTTTTTTATAAATGACAAAAACTGAAAAAAAAATTTAACCTCGAAAATTTTACGACTAAAATATGATTTCATCTCCAAAACAATATTGTGCAACGAAGAATAATGTTTTTGTCATCTAATACAATTTCGAGAAAAATCTAATTGACACTTTTTTTATAAAAAATAAAAACCTAAAAAAAACATTACTCAAAGTTGGTAAAAATTGCATTTCGACTCAAATATCTTTTCAAAAACTTGAGATTATGGCTTCAAACTTATTTTATCTTATAGGAAACATTATTTTCAACATTCGGAAAAATTTTGAGAAAAATCGAATTGACATTTTTTTTACAAAAAATAAAAACCTAAAACAAAATTAATAAAACTTGATAAAAATTGACTTTCGACACAAATATCTTTTCAAAAACTTTGCGATATTGGCCTTTAACTACTTTTATCTTCCAAAAGGCATTGTTGTCAACATTCAGTAGAATTTTGAAAAAAATCGAATTGACAGTTTTTGTACAAAAAATTAAAAACCTAAAACAAATTTAACCAAAGTTGGTAAAAATTGAATTTCGACTCAAATATCTTTTCAAGAACTTGAGATTATGACTTAAAACTTATTTTATTTTATAAGAAATATTATTTTCAACATTCAGAAAAATTTTGAGAAAAATCGAATCGACAGTTTTTTTTTTACAAAAAATTAAAAACCTAAAAACAAATTAACAAAAGTTGGTAAAAATTGATTTTCGACTCAAATATCTTTTGAAAAATTTGAGATTATGGTTTTCAACTAATTTTAACTTTTAAGAAATATTGTTTTCAACGTTAGGACAAATTTTGAGAAAAATCTAATTCACAGGTTTTTTTACAAAAAATAAAAACTTAAAAAAAAAATGTATAAAAGGTGGTAAAAATTGATTTTCGACTTAAATATCTTTTCAAAACTTTGAGATATTGGCTTTAAACTACTTTTATCTTTCAAAATATATTGTTTTCAACATTCAGTAAAATTTTGAAAAAAATCGGATTGGCAGTTTTTTTTACAAAAAATTAAAAACCTAATAAAAAACAATACTAAAACTTGGTAAAAATTTACTTTCGACTCAAATAGGTTTTCAAAAATTGAAAATATTGGCTTCAAACTTATTTTATTTCACAAAAAATATTATTTTCGATATTCAATGAAATAAAATCTACAAAAATAGTATGCAAATTTGGTGAAAATTGATACATATACACAAACTTTTAAGCAAGACAAATCGACAGACGGAATGGGAAGTTATAAGTGTGGGTCGCATCCCAGCCTCTTTTTTACTTTAATAGATTGCCTTAAAAAGATTTGTTAACTGGAAGCCTTTAGTAAAATGTGTAAAACAAATAAAAGACTTCAATTATTCTAATTAGTTTCTTGAAGTCTCAATACATAATTAAATGAATGGGTCATCCAACGTGAAACCTTTAATCTAACATACAAAATAAAATGAACATGACAACAATAAAATGAACTAAAACCATGTTTTCCAGGTGTCTCAATTAAAGTGGTAAACATTTTTTCGGGTTGGCGATAATATCCCCCAAGATATAATCCCCAAAGGAAAATCCCCAAATCCATAATCCCCAAAACGAAATCCCCAGCAGCAAAATTCCTAAAAAGAAAATACCCAGGGCGAAAATCCCCAAGTGAATATCCCCAAAACAATTATGTTCAAGTAGTGAATCATGCGATTAAATCGCGCGCGCAATTTAATCGCATGATTCACTACTTGAACATAATTGTTTTGAATATATTAAATTTCATTTATATTGCATGAAATGCAAGCAAAAGATTTGGAAACAATAAAATCATCCATTTCAATTTTTATTCCAAAATTAAAGAAATACTCGACACTACAAAACAACACTTAGACAGCACTAAACAAGCACTACGAATACAATGATTCTCTATCAATACTAAAGTCAGACCGAGAAGTGCATGCCTTCATAGTGATTTTTTGTTTAGAAACTGTTTATCATTATCATTTATAAAAATATCACAATAAGAGAATTTCATAAGAGTTTTTCTAAAAACTGCATGCATAAATGAAGATATGCACGGATACTGGGGATTTGGAGATTTCGTGGGGATTTTGGCAAAATAAATTATTTAGTTGGGGATTTTGTACATTTGTCTTATGTCTCTGGGGATATTATCAAAATGGATTAAATTTGTTTGGGGATATTATCCCGTGGAGATTCTTTTTTTTGGGGATTCAATACGACACCCCATTTTTTCAAAATTTATGGAAACGCATGGAAAATGTAGGTTCTGATGGGTTTTGAGAATATGCTGATAATAATAAAAAATATTACTGAGCTTTCATTGATGTTCTTGTTGAACACACTTTGAATATTTTTCAAAACACTAACTGTATATCTCACAAATTGTGTGTACAAATCAACATTTACATATGCAAAGCAAAGCATCATTAATAAAACAAAAGGCAATAGTAATAGAGCATAGTAGAAGTTTTACGTATACGTAAGAGTAGTTTATAACCTGATGTCTAACATCTACATATACTCAGCCTACCTTCTTCCCCGCCCCCTTATCACAGGAACATGAACACCGAATTGCTGTCCACCCCCTAAAATACCAGAACATATTCCATACACTCCCTACATGCCACACAAACCACGAAAATATAGATTGATAACGCACAGATATGAAATTGGAATTTCGTTAAAGTTTCTACGGTTTTTATACCGTATCGTATCGAACATCAGCGAGACGAAAGACCTTTGCGAGGTAATAGAACCTTTTGAGGTTGTAAGAGGGTTTAGAAAAGTCGTTGTTTTTGTTATTGGGGTTGTATAGTTATAATGGTGGACTATAGATGATAGCATACGGATGGAGAAAGGAGAGATATGTATCTCTTTCAATTACTCGGAAAAACATTTTGCAACAGCTTATATACCGTATACCGTACTCCTATAGGTAATAGAAATATAGAGGGTCTAATTTGGTATTCTTCCGTTGAACTACAACATCTCTAGGAAGATAGATAAATGCAATGTTAAACGAGGTGGCCATTAATCAGGTCTACCTACCGGTTGACAACTACCAAACACACACACACACACATTGATAAATAGATTTTCAAGAGGCATCCTTAAAAGTTAGACGAAAGGGAAGATGAAGCAAAGTCGAAGCAAAGCGAAGCGCAGAGCGAAGAAGATTCAGACATGAGATAACGAACCACATCAAGGGTAGAAAAGATCAACACATACAAATTCCATGTGGTGAATGTAACGACCTTTAATTTTCGGAAAGAGTTCAAATTTAATTTGTATTATACAATTGAGTTGAAGGACATGTTTTAAATTAAATCCCCTTTTTACTCTGTCTTTGGGAAAAAGCATGATATTTCAAGGAATTTTAAAGATACATAATAAACATTTTCAACATTATACGATTCGATCGAAATATTCAGAACAAAATTATGTTTGTTTTATTGAAAATTTGTAATTATTTTTTTTTTTTTGACGTGACAACGTCTTAAATTAGGTTGCGGCTGGGAGTCACTTATGAAAAAGTGTAACGCCCGGTAACGTTACGATGAGTCACCGAACGAGAGAGAGGCCCGCCGAATGCCTTGCGTCTCTCTCCCACTCAACTATGATCGGTCTGCCGCGCGCGCAGCACTAGAGAATTAGGCGCATTGAATCGGCGCATGCTTGTGTCTCTGTCTTTGTCTTTCTCGAACGTTCTTGGCGTTGGAAAAACAAGAAAGCGTCATAATACAAGTTCACACGTGTGGTTAAAGTATCGTCAGCTGTGTCTGTAGTGAAAATGTGGAGTGCTTAGATTCGTCATTTACAACAACTACAACAATAAAGGTAAATAATTGTACACTGATATTTCATTATCGTAAACTATGATTGATTGATTAATTGTTAGATTGACACAAAAGTTGAGAAACTGAGTTTATAGGTTATGTCATACTATTGATAAATGTTGATAGTGTTAAGTAAATTATTAGTTTAAAAAATTTGTGCAATTCTTATTTTCATTCAATTCCTTGTTCCTATTGTGCAATTTAATTATATTCATATCAATAAATATTCTACCGAGAAAAAGACGTTGTCACGTAAAATCTTCGCCCGTAAAACCGACTTTACAGGCAACCATTTTTAACTTCCCATAGGAAGTTATTGTAATGGGTCCGATTTGACAAATTGAAAATTTTGACATTTCTCGACGTTTCAAGGTCCCTAGAGTCGAAATAAAAGATTTTTAGAAAGATGTCTGTGCGTGCGTGTGTACGTACGTCCGTACGTTCGCGACGTTTTTTTCGTCGTCCATAGCTCAAGAACCAGAAGAGATATCGACTTCAAATAAATTTTGTCAAACAGATAATAATGCAGAAAGATGCATAAAGGACTCTCAAGAAAATTGAGTGGGTCGTTTTTTACCATATCAGGCTAGGATGCGACCCACACTTATAACTTCCCATCCCGTCTGTCGATTTGTCTTGCTTAAAAGTTTGTCGATATGTATCAATTTTTACCAAATTTGCGTACTATTTTTTTTAGATTTTATTTTTTTATTAAAAAAAAGGTACTGTTGGATTTATATAAAAAAATTACTGAATATCGAAAACAATATTGTCTGTGAAATAAAATAAGTTTGCAGCCATAATCTGAAATTTTTGAAAAGCTATTTGAGTCGAAAGTAATTTTTTACCAAGTTTTAGTATTTTTTTTTAGGTTTTTATTTTTTGTAACTGTCAATTTTTTGTAACTGTCAATTTGATTTTTCTCAAAATTTTATCGAATGTCGAAAACAATATTTCTTATAAGATAAAATTAGTTTGAAGCCAAGTCTCAAATTTTTGAAAAGACTTTTGAGTCGAAATTCAATTTTCACCAACTTTGCGTAACGTTTTTTTAGATTAGATTAGATTTTTCTCAAAATTTTATCAGATGTCAAAAACATAATTCTTCGTTGCACACAATTATTTTGGAGATGATAATATTTTAGTCGTAAAATTTTCGAGGTGACAAATTTTTTTTTCAGTTTATGATTTATAAAAAAAAACCGTTAATTGGATTTTTTTCCAAAAATATACTAGTTTAGTATCACGTCACAATGTATAATTTAAAACTTAATGCAAGCCTCTATCGTTATTGGTTCATGAGATGCTTAGGGTTAATCAAAATTTTCACCTTTTTTTTAAACTGCTATGGTAAAAAAACCATTCACGCAATTTTGTTGAGAGCCCTTTCTGCATCTTTCTGCCTTATTATTTGTATAACAAAATTTATTTGAAGTCGATATCTCTTCTAGTTCTTGAGCTATGGACGACGAAAAAAAGTCGCGAACGTACGGATGTACGTACCACACGCACGCACAGACATCTTTCTAAAAATCTTTTATTTCGACTCTAGGGACCTTGAAACGTCAAGAAATGACAAAATTTTCAATTCGACAATAACTTCCTATGGGAAGTTAAAAAAGGTGAACATTTTTGGTTAACCCAAATAATTTTATAAAACGAAGAATAACGTTTTTGACATCTGCTACAATTTTTAGAAAAATCGAATTAACATTTTTTTTAACAAAAAAATAAGAACCCAAAAAAAACATTACTAAAAGTTAGTAAAAATTGATTTTCGACTCAAAATTTTTTTTAAAAATTTAGGATTATGGCTTCAAATTGATTTTATCTTACCAAAAATATTGTTTTCAACATTCGGTAAGATTTTGAGAAAAATTAAATTGACAGTTTTTTTTTACAAAAAATTAAAAACCTTAAAGAAAACAATACTAAAACTTGATAAAAATTTACTTTCGACTCAAATATCTTTTTTTTTAATTCAAGGTATTGGTATCAAACTTATTTCATCTTATAGAAAATACTGTTTTCGACATTCAGTAAAATTTTTATAAAAATCCGACAGTTCATACAAATTAAAATCTACAAAAAAATGGTAAGCAAATGCGACTAAAATTGGCTTTCGACTAAAAATTTCGTTAACAAAAAAAGTTTTTGAAATAAAACAATTTCATCATATGCAAAATATTGTTGGTAATTTTTTAACTTTTTACAATAATTCAACTGACAACTTTTTAAACAAAACACGAAAACCTACAAAACTTTTAAGCAAGACTAAGCGACAGGCGGGATGTGAAGTTATCAGTGTGGGTCGCATCCCAGCCTCTTTATATCATTTGTAATGCTCTTCAACAATAATTGGCCAATGTTGACAGTCTTTGGCAACTAAACTGCTAAGCTAACAATAGTTCCGTTCGTTTTGCCTTTTTTACGGAAGATTTTTCCACCTTTTAAAGATAATTCGCCTTGGTTGCCAACCATTCTTTCTATAGGTAACCCTAGTAAAAATACGCTTATTGAGTATTTTTCCCAGAAATGCTTCGAAAGGAATCGATAAAACAGAAACGGGATGTTATTGAAAATATCAGTGACAGTGATTGTTTTGTTGAATCAATTTATCACAAAAATATTTGATTCTGAAAATTCATATTCTATTATTTGAAACTTTTTATGAGAAAGAAACGACACGAAACTTTATGGAACAAGGCTAAGACAAGAAAGAAACATTATTTGATTTTGACAGGCACTAATATTCGACAAGCAAAAGTTTCGTTAATTATGATCTGAAATTGCGGATCCATTTTGTTAAAAAATAAAAATAAACATATGTAAGTGGCACTATGCTCGTTGAAAAACCACGGCTCAGAGAATGCGCGTTATATCAGAGATAGTGTGAACCTGCAATTGTCTACGCCGAGAACCACTTATAATTCAAATTAACTCTCCACAAGATGCAGAATCCCTAAAAATTCAAATGGAAAAGCAAGACCAACGCACTACCCAACACGCTATGGATACTATGAGCCTATGTCAATAAAACGCCTGAGGTTCTGATAAGTTCCTATACTCGACTATGCGACCGACGCACGGTGTCAAATAAACATTGAATCGGTGTCGCTATGGTTTTTTCTTGCTCCTCGTCTGACATATGCTAATTCAAAAAAATTATGAATTTGTACATCACGGCGTATACGTACTTAAAAAAGCACTTAATTTTCGTATTCGGTATCATAACGTTACTTATGCTCAGCTTATCAAATTTTAGTGACAACTAACAAACAAATCGATTCACCCATTTATATGATAATATTTATTTTAACAAAAAAAAAACATTGTGTTGTGTTAGAAAATCAAATTCAAAATGTCGAGGTCAAAATACATTACATTTTAAACATTGTTAAATTTTCTCTAATTTATTTGTACATAATAGTGGTTTTATGAATGAATGCGTTAATCAATTAAATTAGTTAAAATGTCAGTTAAAATATGCAAACAAACAACTAAAATATTTCCGGCTAAATAAATTTAACAACTACTACTAAAATACCTGTTATGTTTTGTTAAGTTGAATGAAATAGAGTTTTTGAATTGTTATTGGCACTTGTATAAATGTATATGTCTATGCAATTTTTGCTGGTTTAATGGTTATAACCACTAAAATATTTGAAATTCTTTTTTTTTCACTTTACATAAATGCGTTTTAGTTTAAAAGCATATGTATTGTTAAGAATTTGAAAGTGACTATTTTATTTTCAATAAATGTTTAATAAAACATTTAAATTTACTTAGAATGCGAACTGAGGAAAATATCGGAGCTGTATCGGCAGTGTTATCCGTGAATTATTGATTCGGCTCTGTTCACAAAATTTGAATCTCTCAAAATACATCTGGTGCAAGAATTAAAGTCGAAAGATCTACCATAACGCCGAATTTTTGTCTAGAAACGTTAGTCGAAGATCCAATTATTGCTCTAAAATGTGTGTTCTGCTACGAAGCTAATTTCTGGTTGAACGGATTCGTTAACAATAAAACCTTCTGTATTTGGAGTAAAGGCTAACCAGAAGAATTGTAAGAGGTACCAAAGCATCCAGAAAAAGTCATTGTTTGGTGCCGATTATGGGGTGACGGAATGATGATGCGAATAACAACATTAATGTGAATGCTAAGCACTACCAAAATACAAGAACTTGACTTGCATGACCAGACGGTTCCACATGGCACACAGCATACGTAACAAAGGACCAATTGAGAGAGAGTTTGGTAAACAGTTCATTTCGCGTTTTGGGCCAGTGAATTTATCACCCAGATTGTGCGATTCAAAAGCCTCTATATAAGCAACAAGACTGTTTCCATGGACACACTTGAAGACAATATTAAAGCATTTATTCATTAGATACCAGCCAAAATATTAGAAACAGTGCCAAAATTAGACTATGTAAGTGGATGAGAAGCCACGGCCAACATTTGCATGAAATAATTGACGGGTACTTTTGATTCAAATATTTTTTTTTGTTTTTAAATTAGGCGCGCACTCAAGGGGATATGAATACCCTTATAATGAATAAACACAGTGAAAAAGGAGATACCGATGAACATTGGTTTTAAATGTATGCACATTGCAATGATTGGGAAATATTGAGTCTGGTAAAGCAATCTACATTCGTGAAGTGCGACTAAAGAAAGAATCTCTGTACTTTACAGTACGTTCGAAATTGGGTTCAAGGGCAAACTGATGCGCACTCCTAGAAGAACGGTAATTACGGTTGAATTCTTTAAGGGGAGGAATGCAACTGGTTATTTCAGGTCAATCCGCCTACACTCTTGACTTGTTTCTTACCTCTGATCCTAATAAATATACGATCAGTGTATTATCACCTCTAGGATCATCAGACCATTGTATCATTTCTGCAAATTTCTCATGTCAAAAAACCCAGTTAAAGAAAAAACTCCTAATAGAACCGTTTGTCTCAATGAATGTTTCATGAACTTTTCTAAATTGTATGTTTCTCTTTAACTTTTTTTAAGTTATTGAATTTTTGAGTCCACTCATCAACTTGGAAAATAATAAAAGTTATAAGAACACCCAAGTTTTTTAAAATATCTCAGGTTACAAATATAACCTAAACTATTTTTCTAGCCTTGGTAAATTTTATAGCCAGGGTCATTTTAATAACTTTAGTTATTTTTAACTTCCCATAGGAAGTTATTGTAATAAATGTTGACATTCCTCGACGTTTCAAGGTCCCTAGAGTCGAAATAAAAGATTTTTACAGAGATTTCTGTGCGTGCGTGTGTACGTACGTTCCTACGTCCGTACGTCCATAGCTCAAGAAACAGTAGAGATATCGACTTCAAGTAAATTTTGTTATACAAATAATGATGCAGAAAGGACTCTCAAAAAAATTGAGTGGGTGGTTTTTTTACCATAGCAATTTAAAAAAAGAGGATGGATGCGACCCACACGGATAACTTCCCATCCCGCCTGTCGATTTGTCTTGCTTAAAAGGTTTGTAGGTTTTCGTGTTTTGTTAAAAAATTTACCAGTTAAATTATTCTAAAAAAAATTTAAAATAACCAACAATATTTTGCATATGATAAAATAGTTTGATTTCAAAATCTATTTTTGCTAATGAGATTTTTAGTCGTTAACTAATTTTTACCAATTTTAGTAGCAAAGTTTGAAAAGTTCTAAAAGTTTTTATTTCTTATGTAAACAAATACAAATTGGATGAATGAAATTAATTTGAAGTCAATGTTTTCTATTATTCAAAGGCAAAGAAAAAAAGGATATAGAGCAGCGAATGACGAACGCTTGGAGGCAGTTCTGGAACGTTAAGCATCTTCTTACATTGAATATTTCGAATAAAACAAGGAAATATGTGTTTGACTCAACAGTTCTTCCAGTCCTCACCTATGTGTGCCAAACTTGGCAAGTCACGAAGAACACTGAAATCATGTCTCCACTTCAATCATGTCAGAGAGCAATGGAGAGAGCTATTTTGAACGTTCATATTGCCCAGCAAATTAACCATCATAATATAAGAAGTCAAACTAATTTTGAAGACGTTAGACACAGGCTTAAGAATCTCAAATGGGAATGGGCAGGACATGTAATACGTACACCTGATAATCGATGGACAAAATAAGTAACCGAATGGATACCCTTAGAAAGCAAAAGAAGCGTAGGTGGACAACATAAACGCTGGAAGGATGACATCCGAAAAATATGCCCACTTTATTGGAGAGAAGCACTAGATAGAAGAAGATGGAGAAGTCTGGGGGAGGCCTATGCTCAGATAACCTAAAATTATACCTCTCTTTTCAAATAATGTATATTTAAATTGGTTTAAAACCTTGATTGAATTATTTGTTTCTTGTAATTTAATTAATTTTACGTACACATACTTGTTTAAATGTAATGTAAATATATTCAATCAAATGGTATTATAAAATTATTGTAAATTTTAAAGTATTAATGAGTGAATAAACTTGGAATAATAATAATAATAATTATTCACGAGATATCGAGAACCGCACATCAATTTTTAACAATTTTGCGTACTATTTTTTGTAGATTTAATTTAATTTTTTTATGAAAAAACTAACTGTTAGATTTTTATAAAAAATTACTGAATGTTGAAAACAATATTTTTTATAAAAAAAATTAATTTGAAAGCAATATCTCAAATTTTTGAAAAGATATTTTAGTCGAAAATCTATTTTTACCAACTTTTGTTAATTTTTGTTAGGATTTTAATTTTTTGTAAACAAAAAAGTCAATTCGAATTTTCTTAAAATGTTACTGAATATTGACAAAAATAGTTTAAAAAAAATAAAATTAATTTAAAGTCAATGTCTCAAAGTTTTGAAAAGTTATTTGAGTCGAAAATCATTATTTATTAACTTTTGTTCATTTTTTTTTTAGGTTTTTATGTTTTCTAAAAAAAAACTTTGAATTCGATTTTTCTCAAAATTTCACCGAATGTTGAAAACAGTATTTCTTATAAGATAAAATAAGTTATAATCTCAAATTTTCGAAAATATATTTTATTCCAAATTCAATTTTTACAAACTTTGAGTACTGTTTTTGTTTAGGTTTTTATTTTTCATAAAAAAAACTGTCAATTCGATTTTTCTTCAAATTTTACCAGATGTTAAAAACGTTATTCTTCGTTGCAAAAAACTGTTTTGGAGATAAAATCATTTTTTATTTGTAAAATTTTCGAGGTGACAATTACTTTTTTTTTTAGTTTTTTTGATTTATAAAAAAACTGTTAATTGGATTTTTTCCAAAACTATGCTTGTTTGGTATCACGTTACAATATCTTAATATATAAAAATCCAGTGTCATAATGTATGTTCCCAGTGAACTCTTCACCAAGTTAACCGATTTCGATGAAAGTTGGCATTTTATGTGTAATTTGGTCTAATTTGAGATATAGGATAGTTTATATTTCGATTAATGGTCTTAATAATTTATAATTAACAATAAACTGATTGTCAATTTTGATGTTTGTTATTAATCGTAAGTTTCATAAGTCTCGAACAGATGGCGCCTTAAATCATATTTTTTACAGAAACCTGTCGGACCATCTATCGTGAACTTCTCATAGATGGCGTCACGTTGGAATTCGAAATTTCTTTTTCAACAACACGTGGTGCAATGTGATATTTTGATCGATCTATAACGTAACATAACTTTTTCTGGATTATTTCTCATTTAATTCCATGTGCTCTATATATAATTCTGAATATTTCTTTTCAACTACTAAATTACAGTTTCATTAATACAATCTTAATATACAAAAATCCAGTGCCAGCAAAATTACTGTAAGCAGTTACTAATAGGTACATATGTACATACTATATACACTAATAATAATATTATAAAGAGGAAAGATTTGTATTTTTGTATGTAACGAATAAACTCAAAAATTACTTGACCGATTTTAATTATTCTTTTTTCATTAGAAAGCTACATTATCTGTACCTATTTATGTCTACCCGTGCGAAGCCGGGACGGGCCGCTAGTATAATATAAAATTTAATTTAAGTCTCTAGCATTATTGGTTCGTGAGATATTTAGGGTTAACCAAAATTTTCACCTTCTTCAAATTAATTTTTTCCTAAAAGAAATATTGTTTTCAACATTCGGTAAAATTTTGTGAAAAATCGAATAGACAGCTTTTTTAACAAAAAATAAAAAAACTAAAAAACAACATTACTAAAAGTTCGTAAAAAAAATGTGTTTACCCAAATACTCGTATCTTTTCTCCTACTAGTGATTCTGTTCCGCATTGTAACACATATCTTTTTCTTTTTGATACCGGTAGTCTGATAAGTTTAATTAAGCTTTCCGAGATTCCGATCGGATTGCATTGCAATAATCTGAGAGCAACTGGATACTACGGAGTAGTTAATTTACCTGTTAGTACATACATATGGAGTTTTTTACGTTAAAATAGGATTTAATGATATTTATAAAAAAAATTGAAATTTAGTTGTTCCGGACTCTTGTATTCCTTATCCAGTTCTGTTGGGTCGGAATTTTTTAAAATCGTTTCAAATCAAACTGTACCGAAACCGAAAATTGAAATTAATGTAAATTCAGATTCAAATAAAATATAAATTAATGATGAAGTGTTACATTGTGTGTACAAGTCATTAGCTAAACATTATCCTGATATGTCGGTCCATTGTTCATTATGCAGTCTACTTCCGCATACAATTATTGCTTCATGTGATAAGCTAAACCACGTTGAAAATCATCAATTACCTTATGTGTTTGCTATAGATATATTTGAAGAAACGCAAGATAAGTATGACATAAATCCAAACTTAAGTTCCGAAAATATATAGCATTGAATACACGAGATTATTCGTTGCGAATATTTAGATCTTGACAATATTCCAGCTATTAAGCACGATTTTTCTATGAAACTTCGTCTTACCTCTAATATGCCGATTAGTTATCCTCCGAGGAGACTATCTTTTTCTGAAAAGAAAATTTGTTAATAAACAAGTACAAGATTTACTAGGAAAAGGAATTATAAGACCTAGTGAATCTCCATACGCTTTCCCCTTAGTTTTAGTCCAAAAAAAAATAAAATGACAAAAGGCTATATGCGTTGATTATCGACCATTAAATAAGATATTTGTGCGAGATAGTTTTCCTATCCCACTTCTGAAGTTGTGGACGATGACTTGGTTTAAAAGATTTTTAATTATTTAAACAAGACTGTTTCGTCTCACAGATATTTTTATACATATATCAATTTGTTTAATGATTTTTTTATTCTCTATTATAAAAAAATAATAAAAAAAATATAAGCAGCAAGTTAAAATTAAACAAGTAGGTAGATAAGAAATGTATGAATGTGAGATATATGTATACAATTTAGGATGGTATAAATACATATTTACAAAACTAATTTTGTCTTATAAGAAATATTGTTTTCAACATTCCGTAAAATTTTAGGAAAAATCGGATTGACAGTTTTTTTACAAAAATAAAAAAGCTAAACAAAAATGAAAAAAAAAAGTTGGTAAAAATTGATTTTCGGCTCAAATATCTTTTGAAAAATTTGAGATTATGGCTTTAAACTAATTTTGTCTCAAAAGAAATATTGTTTTCAACATTCGGTAAAACCTAAAAAAAAACATTAGGTACTAAAACTTGATAAAAATTTACTTTCGACTCAAATATCTTTTAAAAAAATAAAAAATATTGGTTTCAAACTTATTTTATCTCATAGAAAATATTGTTTTTTGCATGAAATTTGTAAATTTCTTATAAAAATCCAACAGTCCGTTTTTCCATAAAAAAAAATCTACTAAAAATAGTACACAAATTTGGTAAAAAATGATGTTCGGTTCTGAAATATCTCGTGAACAATAGAAGATATTGACTGCAAATTAATTTCATTCGTCCAATTTGTATTTGTTTATATAAGAAATAAAAACTTTTAAAAAATGCTACTAAAATTGGTAAAAATTGGTTTTCGACTGAAAATCTCGTTAACAAAAATAGATTTCGAAATCAAACTATTTCATTATATTGTTGGTAATTTGTAATTTTTTTAGAACAATTCAACTGACTTTTTAACAAAACTCAATAACCAAAAAACCTTTTAAGCAAGACAAATCGACCGACGGGATGGGAAGTTATTAGTTTGGGTCGCAACCCAGCCTCTTATTTATTTTTATTTTGGTCTGTGACAAATCATTTCAGCAGGTACAAATTTATTACAAATTCTCGATATATATTCGAAGGCTGAAATGAGAACACATAGATATTTTATTAACAAATTACAAGAACTTTCAAAAGACATGGGTAAGCTTGGATAAATATTCATACACCATCATTGCAAGTTATATAAGTTCATAAAATATCCAAGGTAAGATTAAGGTAACAAAATGTCCTATTATTGTCAAAAATTTACTAGTTTAACCAATCAAAACACATGACACACAATTATAATATCTTAATTTTGTGGAACTACAAATACCTACATCAACATTTCGTCCTTCAACTTAATCTAAACGCACACTCTAATAATATCATAATAATGTTTCAATTCGTATTCATAGAATATAATAGACATTCATAATGTCCTTCTCAGTCATACGAGTACCTAGATACAATCACCATCCACCGCCATCATAATAATTCTTGTCGTATTGTCCTTATTGCAATCTACATCTTCTGATGAAATATTCAAACATCACACGCAATGTTAGTCCATGTTAGATAATGTCCTTTAGCATAGAGTACCTAGTGTAAATTATGGGAAATATCGTTGTTGCGCCGTCTGTTGCATTGATTTTCAAAATGTCAGGTGTCACTATATAGACAGTACACCATAGACACCGAGATCTATAAACTTCTCATTCTGTTTCTATATAAGTTGATGTCTGATTACTAATTCATTGTAACATGTCCAATAAACATGTAACAGTTTAGCAGAAGGGTGTGATTTCAATTCACCCCTTTTGCCCCATTGCACTGCAACCACTCAGAGCAAAGAGTTCAACGACAGAACAAATAGTTACACTCTTTATTCTTGAATGTAGTGAACAAAGTACAGAAGCAGAACTCTAAGAAAAGATGTACTATACGTTTTGGTATATGATGGTAAAAGTTTCGAAGGCAGTGCATAAAAATGAAGGAAAACTTGTTGTATGATGGGAAAGGGAAATGATCAT
The DNA here is from genome assembly GCA_920104205.1 of Eupeodes latifasciatus. Lineage (NCBI taxonomy): Eukaryota > Metazoa > Arthropoda > Insecta > Diptera > Syrphidae > Eupeodes > Eupeodes latifasciatus. The sequence continues at coordinate 68,377,826 of OV049924.1, read as the reverse complement.
GGTTGTTCTCTGGTTCTTGCCGTCATCATCGTCATCATCACAAAGCTATACCACTATAGCAAGGACCAGATCCGAACCCGACCACCACAATACAAACCCATTTAACATGCTAAAGAGTTCCAGGACACAGAAAGAACGGAACGTCGTCGTCGAGATACATTATTTGTCCCGCATCATATAAGCACGTTTATATTCTTTTTTGAAAGTTGCTTCAATGGATAATGGTAAGTGTTTTCTATCCTCTTTCACTTCCCCAAAACATAAGGGAGTATTATAGTAGACTTATTGTACACAACATATGAGTACGTGTGTGTATATTTTTTGTGAACTCATATAGTTTTCCCAAATCTTTAAAGGAGTGTAACTTCAAACAACATAAGTCATAAGAAAGAAGAAGAAAGTATAAAGAGATAGGAACAAAAGTTTTGCCATTGTCATATTACATGTTTTATAGCTGTTGGTTATAGGTTGTCCTAGAGTTCACCTCGAATATGTAATTTTTTGTTTTTGTTGTGCTTTATTGGTTTCAAATGGTACTTTAGTTTGGGTAGCAGGTTGTCATAAAGTTTTAGTCAAAGTGTTGCCATCCTTTTATACTCGTAGAACAATGAATAAGGGTTAGTAAAGTTTTGTTTCCTGGAAGACATCTTATCAGCAGTTGACATTCGATTTTGACAGGCCTTAAATATTTTAAACTTAAAGAATTGGTTGTAAATCAAAATAGATCGAATGCTTCCTATGCAAATGATGGGAAAAAGACCCTTAAGTTTTATTTCACAATAAACAATGAGTGCTGTACGATATGTTAAGGATTGTATTCATATTGATAAAAACAAATCGTTAAAAAACAATTTGTTTTGTTAACACTTATTTAGTGTTTTTTTAAATGATAAAAAAATAAATAAATTGGGTGGCGCAACAGTCCATTGAGAACTAGGGCCTAGTGACTAACAACTCTCAACGATTCCTGTGTGCGAGTACTATTGTCAGGAATGGAGGGGAACTACAGTTTAAGCCAAATCCGAACGGCTAATTTGAAAAAGCACTTTCCATGACAAGAATTACTCTTGAAGAATTTTTCAATTCCTCGCAGGAGGCAGTACCCGTGAAAAAAAACTTAAGATGGCATAGGCAGGGATCGAACCCAAGACCTCTGGCATGACAGTACATCGCACTTTATTTTTTTTCGAAATTCATTTTTATTAATTCAATCTTAAATCTATCTTAAAGCTAGCCAAAAATTCATAAAACTAGCCTAATTATCCATAACTTACAACTAACTTAAAATAAGGTCCTTAATATAAAACTTAAAGCTAACTAAAACTACCTATTCTACCTATAAACTACTTAAAACTAGAACAACCACAGCAGCAAATCCAATTATCTAACGTTTTTTGTTTTTCATATTTTGTTGACTTTTTTTTATTATTTTTTTTTTATTCCATGTTTTTTTTTAATTTTTTTTTTGTATTTTTTGTATTTTCCTTGTTTTGTTTTTTTTTGTATTTTTTTTTTTTGTATTTTTTTTGTGTCACCATGCCTATTCTACTCAAAACTAAACCCTAAAACTATAAAACAAGTATGTAAGCCGGCCAAGGCTTAAAACCTCATCCCGACTACCCACTATCAAGTGCCGATTGAAGCCACCAAAACTGGCTCTCCTGCTTCACCCTATCAGTTCGGTCCCGTTCGGACACAGCCCTACTGAACCGAAGGAGCTCTGCTCCGTCGTGTGCAATGACGTCCCGATTGTACAGGAGTCGCCTATCCACGGTTCGTCGTCTGACGTGGTAGATTAGCGGAACTGCCAATCCATCCTGTATCAGACCGCATCTATCTAAAAAGAGGAATGCCTCTGGTGGAATGAAGCCGCTCAAGCGTGCACTTTCAAAATACTCGTCGTTCGGATAGAACGCCCCGAAAATTAAATTGTTGGTCGAAGACATAGCTCTTGCAATGTGACCTCGAACGAGTTTTATCACGAAATTGTCAATTCTGTTGATTCGAGCCCCATTGTATAGGACCTCGTTGGAATAGTAATGCACATAAGAACATTCGGCTGTTTTGTATAAGCCAGTACAGCGTCGTAAACACTGCCGCTCGAACACCCGAAACTTCTCCATCTGGGAAGGGGCAACGTTGAACCACACAGGACAACCATAAACGATCATCGGCCGTATGAGGGCCATGTAGCAAATTACCTTCACTCTGGGGTCAAGCCGACTGCTAAAAAACAGCCGTTTCGTTAGAACGAAGGCTCCTCTGGCCCTGGTCAGAGCAGCATTTATATGTCTATCGAAATATAAATACTGATCTAACCAGATACCGAGGTAGTTCACTACACTTTTACTCGCTAATCGCTGCCCGTGAAGATCAACGATAACCATCTTGCGCCAATTCTTGCACGTATCCCTCGTGGCCCCAGCCAACGGAGTCCGGAACAGAATTGTCTCCGACTTCTGGACATTTATTTTCAGTTTCCAGTCATCGCAATATCGCTGAATCTTGTCGAAATCACGCTGCAAGAGAATTCTAATAACCTCAACCTTTCGGGCCGTTCTGTACGCAATTAGATCGTCGGCGTACGCAATTGCCTTTGTAAGACTACCTATCAGATCGCTGGTGTAAATGCTGAAGAGAATCGGCGAATTCACCGCTCCCTGTTGAAGATCATTTTTAATTAAGAATGTTGTGGTAGAAGTTTCATTGCCACTTTTGACAACAAACTTTCTACCGTTAAGCATATCATAAAGTATATGCAACAATGGTTTGCTTATGCCAAGCCTGCTCAGTTTTAGGTAAAGACCCTCTAACCATACGGTGTCAAAGGCCTTTTCCAAATCAACCAGAACAGCACCTGTGCATTGTTGTTTTGTTTTATTCAGTACATCGCACTAACCATCATGCCACGGGTACTACTTTTTTAAATGATATTTTAGCTTATATAACACCTAAAGACCATAATAAGTCGATTTGATGATGTTTTAAAACCATCGTCAATCCCGACCTAATACTTTCTTAACATAGGAATTTATTGTACTGCGTCTGATTTGTCAAATTGAAAATTTTTACATTTCTAGACGCTTCATGATCCCTTTAATCTAAGGTCTTAGAGATAAATTTCAATTAAAAATATTGTCCTAACTTTTGGTTAATTTTCGTAGAATAATTCAGTTGATAACGTTTTCTTATAAAACACAGAAAAACTGATAAGAAGTTGTTTTCGAGTCAAGTATTATGAGAACATAGAAAGATTAATAATTAAAATATCTTAATTTAAACAAAATATTGTAATAAATAAATTGTTAAATTTTTATAAAAATCAAAAAACGAGCATGGATGCGGGAAGTGATCAGTATGGGCCGCATCAGAGCCTACTTTTAAAGTTCTAGAGACTTTGAAAAGTCAAAATATTCAATTCGACAAATCGGGCCGATTACAATTACTTCCTTAGGAATGTTAAAAAAAAGTTCTTAAAACATTGTTGATAAATGATAGCGACCATGTTGTCAAGTTGACTGTCATGAACCCATAGATATGAGTACCTATAACGTGAAAAAAATATTTAATTATAAAATTCTTAAAATGTGTTTAAACACCCTCCCAAAAATTATATGTTTTTGAAATCTGTTTAAAATGTTTGAAGGCTCTTGAGGACAATGTATCAAAAGTAGTCAAACAGATATTAAAGTGAAGGAGGTTTTATTGTAGAAAATGTGATTTACCAGTTTACCTAGGGAATAAAACCCACGTAACGAAATGTAGTTGTAATATTCAAAAGCGTAAGGTAATTTTTGTTCTTAAAATCACTTAAAGAAATAATGTACACATTTTGAGTTCTTTTTGAGGTAGGCCCTTTTTATTTCCAGTTTCAGTGCAGTCATAAAATGGGCCATAAGTCGTTTCAGGGTTAATTATTCTTTACCGGACACCCTGTATTGTATTTTGGATAAATTTTTATTGTAAATTTAAATTTAATTATTTAAAATTATATTTGGGTTAATAAAACAATGTCATAAAAAGAGTACATTTTTTTTAAGTTGAGTAAGGTTTTACAAGTTTTTTAAAATGGTTTTAAAAATTTTATACTTTTTTATTTTTTTATGTTTACGTGTCAGCTGGCTTACCCCCAAAAGATAATGTCTATTTTTTAAATAAAAAAAAATTTAAAATCAGGATGATGAATTGTAAAAGTAAAGATTGCTTATAATTTTACAATTTTCAATATTAACCTGTTATTTCGCCTTTCAAGATATTGATTAGTGAGGTATCGGTAATGCTAGTACCTAAGGCTTAAATACGTGACAAAATAACCAAGGCTTAGATAACAAAGGTCTAACCACAAACCATAAGACATAACCGTTATAAATTTAAACAAAAAACGAGTTTATTCATAGAATTAAAAAAAACAAAAAGATGGGATGCGACCCACACTGATAACTTCCCATCCCATCTGTCGATTTGTCTTGCTTAAAAAGTCTGTAGGTTTTGTTAGTTTTGTTAAAAATGGAGTTAGTTTAATTATGTAAAAAAAATGTTTAAATTACCAACAATATTTTGCATATGATGAAATGGTTTGATTTCAAAACCTATTTTTATTAACGAGATTTTTAGTCGAAAACTAACTTTTACCAATATTTGTAGCATTTCTTAGAAGTTTTTATTACTTTTATAAACAAATACAAATTGGATGAATGAAATTAATTTGAAGTCAATATCTTCTATTGTTCACGAGATGTCGAGAACCGAACATCATAAGTTTTTTATAAAATAAAAAATACTGATAAAGATACCAAGTTTTTTTTTTTAATTTTCTTGGTTTTAGATTAAGTTCTTGTTATCTAGTATTAAAATTGGCAGTAGATATAAGATAATGGATTAACTTAGAGCACCCGCATAGGGCCAGTTAGATATTTTTTAAGTTTTTTGAAATTTAAGCTAGTTTTTTTAAGAATTTTTGTCTAGCTTTAAGTTAGCTTTAAGATTTTTATAAAATAACTAGCTGACCCGACACACATTACTTCGTCATATAAATAATTTTTAGAGAATATTTTGCTAGAAACAAATAACTTAATGTAAGTGTGTAAGGATGTGGTATAAATGTAACTGGGAGAAATTTAGAGCACTGTAAACGGTGACAAAATATTAAAATAACAAATAACCAAACAAAGTTTTTTACTTTGTTAAAATTAATTCTTTAAAATTATATACTAATCGCTAATTATGACAATACTAAAAAAAAACAATATCAATCCCTTAATGCAAAAGAGTGTACCTACAATATTTTTTATGATCCCATCTTTCGCCAATAAAAACAAACTGGATGGTTTGCGCACTCGAGAGGATGCCACGTATAATTGTCCGTGTGAAATACATGAAGTGCTCAAATCTAAGCCGCAGACAGACATCAATTGGCCTTGAGACTTATTAATAGATAGTCATTGCAAATGCCAATCTAATTGGAAATTGAAGGCGTTTGAATTGAATTGGCACGTCTGTGGGTAAATAGGGATTCGCGGTAATAATATTTCTTCACCTCTGAATTTTCCATTTAGAAATATGATTTTGATAACATTTTTCATCAATTTTAAATTACTAATCGCGTGCCGTTGCACAACCGTGGTGGGTTCAAATTACGAAACAAAATTACCGGAGGTCCAATTGTAATGTTGTATCTTGAGATTTAATTTAATAATTGACATCTGCATTTTTTGCTGCTAAAATTGTTCTATCTGCCGGCCACTCATGATTTGTATATTGTCTGTGTACATCGGGAAATATCTGGTCAATGAGAGCATCGTGCAGAAATCGACCGGTAATTTTATGCATCCAGTTTCATCTGAAGTAACTTTTCCGTCGCCTATATCTAACAGTTGTTTTGAGAATGTTTCAGCGGATGAATCTTGAAGCAATTGAACACGCATATTTACTTTCAGTTGTACTCTTTCAACATTACGCCGCCGCAGTGGCGATGATTTAAAGCACTCGTTGATCTCATCAGCGTACATGGAACGTGAATTAACGGGAAGTGTTTGTCTGAAATCACCTGAAAGGAGTAATAGAGTGCCGGCAAATAGTGTGTCGCTGTTTTTCCTGTTCCTGTCCTGTTCAATGCCTCAAGCGAACGTTTGTGTGCCGTAGTGCATTCATCCAATAAATTTGCCGCAACAGCCAATGCGATACCATTCTTTGATCGTATTTTAGCAAGAATTAGCGAAATAAGGAATGTTTTGACAGTTCTACCTGGTGCATCCAAAGAATCCACCTTGTCCTGCGGAAATCGAGAGCATGATGTGGTTAAAAATGGTTCTTTGTTCTTCATTCATTAGTGGGACATTGCGAGCAACAATCCCTGCCATTTCTACAGTTTTGTATAGTAGTTCACGATTCAATTGAGTGTCTATTAAATCAGATGCATTTCGGTGAATGCATACCGAATTGACTGAGTGGTAAGTTGGCACTGATAATGCAAAGATCCTTAATAGCAATCAATGCTTCATTGTATACTATCGTAAGATCGTTGCACCGTATACGATGTTGATGCAATTAAACCATAGCACTTAGGAATATAAAAAATAGATAAAAACCTATTCTCAGATCTACCGAATGTATATGCAAAATGTCATTGAAATTGGTTAAGCCGTTTCGGAGGAGTATGGCAACTAACACTGTGACAGGAATATTTTATATATTAGATAAAAAAAAAAATAAAAAAAGAGGCTGGGATGCGACCCACACTGATAACTTCCCATCCTGTCTATCGCTTTGTCTTGCTTAAAAATTTGTCTAAATGTATCAATTCTTACCAAATTTGCGTTCTATTTTTTGTAGATTTTATTTTTTTTATGAAAAAACGGACTGTTGGATTTTTATAAAAAAATTATTGAATATAAAAAACAATATTTTCTGTGAAATAAAATAAGTTTGAAGCCTATATTTTTAATTTTTGAAAAGCTATTTGAGCCGAAAATCAATTTTTACCAACTTTTATTAATTTTTTTGTTTAAGTTTTTATTTTTTGTAAAAAAACTGTCAATTCGATTTTTCTCAAAATTTTTCCTAATGTTGAAAACAATATTTCTTATAAGTTAAAATTAGTTAGAAGCCATAATCTTAAATTTTTGAAAAGATATTTAAGTCGAAAATCAATTTTTACCAACTTTCGTTAAATTTTTTTTAGGTTATTATTTTTTGTAAAAAAACTGTCAATTCGATTTTTCTCAAAATTTTATCAGATGTCAAAAACATTATTCTTCGTTTCACAAAATTGTTTTGGAGATGAAATCATATTTTAGTCGTAAAATTTTCGAAGTGACAAATTTTTTTTTTCAGTTTTTTTGATTTATAAAAAAAACCGTTAATTGAATTTTTTCCCAAAAATATAATTGTTTTGTATCACGTTACAATATATAACATAAAATTTAATTCAAGTCTCTAGCGTCATTGGATATTTAGGGTTAACCAAAATGTTCACCTTTTTTTTAAACTGCTATGGTAAAAAAACCACCCACGCAATTTTCTTGAGAGCCCTTTCTGCATCTTTCTGCCTTATTATCTGTATAACAAAATTTATTTGAAGTCGATATCTCTTCTGGTTCTTGAGCTATGGACGACGAAAAAACGTCGCGAACGTACGGACGTACGGACATACGGACGTACGGACGTACGTACACACGCACGCACAGACATCTTTCTAAAAATCTTTTATTTCGACTCTAGGGACCTTGAAACGTCGAGAAATGTTAAAATTTTCAATTTGACAAATCGGACCCATTACAATAACTTCCTATGGGAAGTTAAAAAAACCGAACATCAATTTTTAAAAAATGATCGTAGTATTTTTTGTAGATTTTATTTTTTTATGAAAAAACAGACTGTTGGATTTTTATAAGAAATTTACAGAATGTAAAAAACAATATTTTCTGTGAGATAAAAAAAGTTTGAAACCATTACTTTTTATTTTTTAAAAGATATTTGAGTCGAAAATCAATTTTTACAAACTCTTAGTAATGTTTTTTTTATGTTTTTATTTTTTATAAAATAAACTGTAAATTCGATTTTTCTCAAAACTGTACCACATGTTAAAACGTTATTCTTCGTTGCACAAAATTATTTTGGAGATATAATCATTTTTTGTTCGTAAAATATTCGGGTGATAATTTTTTTTTTTTCATTTTTTTTTTTTGTTTATAAGAAAACCGTTAATTGGATTTTTTCAAAAAATATAATAGTTACAATATATAATTTAAAATTTAATTCAAGTCTCTAGCTTTATTGGTTCGTGAGATATTTTGGGCTAAACAAAATTTTTACCTTTTTTTTGAATTGCTATGTTAAAAAAACCACACACGCATAGACATCTCTTTAAAAATCTTTTATTTCAACTCTAGGGAAGGTCCCTAGAGTCGAAACGTCGAGAAATGTCAACATTTTCAAATTCGACAAATCGGACCAATGACAATAACTTCCTATGGGAAGTTAAAAATAAAACAACTGCATATTGCAATTCAATTTAAATTTATTTTATTCCAGTTAGTTATTTGAGTAAAAACAAAGTAATCTTCATGAGTACTAAAATCCCTTTACAGGAAAAAAGAGCATCTCGATTTTGTTTAACTTCTTATCCATAAAAGATGTGTAATTGCTTGACATTTTAATTAAATTCTACAAAACTTACAGTTGATATTGTATTTCCTTTCAGAAGAAGAAGAACATCTTATCCTTTGTTTGTTTGAAAACGAAAAAATCCATCAATATTGCTATAAGTTTTTCTAGGATTTATCAAATCAACTTTTTCAACTGAACAAACAAACAACTAGACTCTCTGGATAGCCTCCAGAAAAGTCAAAAGAAAACACTAACTCTAACCCCTCACCCCTCGACGTCGTCGTCTTTATCGTCTTCATCCATCGCATCGTTCACATTCAATCTGAAGATCATCTTAAAATGCTGAAAATTTTCCTCTGGGAAGAATTCCATCTTTTAGCTGTAAACCAAAGAAATAATAAACATTTAAGTCCGATCCTATGAGAATACCACCACAACCTCCACCAACCCTAGCACCACCAACCAACTATATAAGAACAGTTATCTTGATAGTGTATCTCTCTGTACTTTACTTGTAGGTATATCCATATAGTCATCATAAGTATTATCACAGCTACTTACGATTTTGTTGGAACTATAGGTAGGTGTATTTGTTATATATACCTACTTCTGCCATGGTTTAGCCCTTGGCGGATGCGGCAGTGGTAGGTTTACGTAGTGGTTGTTCTTTGGTTCCTTTTTGGTACCTACTCATCAAAGTCTTGAGCATAAACGTACATAGAACCCAAAAGAATCTTCATTGTATTCTATTCGAAGAGGTGTTTTGTTTTGTTCTTTTTTTGATGAGTTCTTGTTTTCTTCTTGTGGATGCCTTAGAGTACATACCATACTGTGTGTTGTGTACACTATCCGCACACTCCAGAGATGGCCTCTTGGACAAAAAGAACTATTGTAGGTTAGTTAATAGGTACTTTTTTGCTGCGGGAACTCCCCCTAGACATTTTGGTGGTTTTTGATACTGATGTGGAAGGTGAATTTCAGAAATTTTGTAGACTTTAGATAAAATACTGATAGAGTTTATCTGATTTTCCAAATTTTAACGATTTTGCTCAGGAAGAAGTATTTTTTTCTGCAGTGATTGAAGAAGTGAGTGAAGACGTGGGAGAAAAAGTGAAGAAAGCAGTGAATCAGTGAGTGAAGTAGTCAATGGAGCAGAAAGTTAAGCAATGAGTAAAACTATTTGTTAAGTAATAAGTGAATCAGTGAAATAGTGAGTGAAACAGTGCTTGAAGCAGTGACTTAACAAGTGACAGAAGCAGTGACTGAAACAGTGATACAAACAGGGAATGAAGCATTGATTGCGTATTGAGTGAATTACTGAAAAAACAATCAATAAATGAAAGAGTGCAGCAGCTAATTAAAGCAGTGAGTAAAGCAGTTAGCGGTAGGGTCGAAGGTCCATAAGTTAAAAATAAAAAATGCACCTGCCTCAAATCTCGCATTGTGTGGTCAGGCAGAGGGTTATAGAAGGGCAGAATCCCCCTAATAATTTTGATTTGCAATTTAATCTACGAATTTTTGGCTTGATTCGCATTTTGGTTTCTGGCTTTCTCTTAATTCCTGTCTGGCGCTCCTTCCAACATTTTTTACTTATTTTCCAAACAAAAATTCGGTAATTTTTTCCAACTTGAACCAGAAAAAAATATTTGGCTTAATACTTAGTATTAAGTAAATGTTTTTGGCCTTTAATATTTCTGTTAATATTTATTTACTAGGCCTAAATTTTGGGTTAAAAGTGCAGTTATGAAATTTTGGAACTTCTTTATAGATTTTTGATCCTATGCTAAACGTTTATCTCTTTTATCAAAAAGAAATGTTTCAACTCGGCGCAAGTTATTCAATTGTGCACTTGAAATCCACTAGTTGGTTTAGCCAAAAATGAAAAGTTTTTGGACATCAACCATGCGGCAATATAGCTCTTCTCATATGTTTGGCTATAGTTATTTCAAATATAAGAATAATTGATAACATAAAAGTTGAGATTCGATAGTATCTGGATAGGTTTTAACGATCCGGATCTTAATTAAGCTCATCAAGCCTCACCCAACAAATTTCTCCATCTAGCTCGGTCCCTAGCTAGATGTCTACAGTTTTGCGCTCCAAGTAAGGTGAGGTCACCCAATCCGCGGTCTTCCTCTACTGCGCTGTCCTGTGGGTGTGGATTCGAAGAATTTACGGGACGGAGCCAGGGCCGGATTTATGGGAGGGCAACCAGGGCGGAACCCCGGGGCCTCCACAAACGGGGAGCCCCCACAATAAAGACTTCGGAAAATTTTTGTTTCAAATTCCAACTAGTAAACACTAGTAAACAACTTTTCCTGTGATATGTATTTTTTCTTTGCTCTTTTACCTTTACCTACAGCCTACAGTACTTTGTACATACATGATTATTTAATTATATTAATCTTAAATAACAGAAATCATTGATCTATATTTGTTCACTCCAATCAGGCAATCAGTGAAATCACATGGCCCTGATAAGAAGCACTTCCAATTCACTACCCATCCTGAGGGAGTACGCCAATCGCTTAATGGCTGAGTGGGGTGGTACTTGCCCGCAAATTTGGAGGTTGGATATTCGATTCCGTGTCTCGACAATTTATTTTCTTATATATATATATGTACATATAAATTAATTGCTGTATATGAAGAATCGGTGTTCTTCAATTCTTGGAAAAATCAATAATTATTGACTAATTTGTAATTTGTTTCATATTTCTTTAAGCAGTCAATTATGCAGTTTGATAAGCAAATAATTATTATTGTGACACAATTAAATGCCATGAATTATTCACGAACTTTACTGTATGCAAGAAATTGAAAAAAAAACATAGTCGGTCAATAGTAATTTATTTGTATAATTATTGAAGAATATCGATTTCGATTGTCATACAAAATCCACCTCATCGTGACAAGCTCGAAAATCAAAATTTCAAAGCTACAGTCCCAAACCTCGAAAATGCATTAAGAATGTATTTGGTTTTGATGGTAACAAATTGCATTGGAGAGCACTCATTTTCAAAAATGAAAATTATAAAAAATAGGCTTCGAACCACGATGGGACAAAACCGTCTATCGAAGCTTTCTCTCCTGAGCATTGAAAGCGATTTACTCCGAAAACTGGATTTCAACGAAATCACCAACGATTTTTCGGCGAAAAAAGCTCGAAAGGTTCCCTTCGTTAACCCTAAATTTTGATTTCAGATAATTCTTTTTTCCGTTTATATTTATATGTATGTATTTGTTCAATACTAAAGGAATCTACTTGGTTTCACAATAAATTATTTATTGAAAAACTCGAGTGAAAAAAAAATGGTTTACTTTTTCTTGAAAATAATTTGGGGTGTGGGGTCCTCCGATCCTTTATTTCCCGAGACCTCTGGACCTCTAAATCCGGCCCTGGACGGAGCATTAGTTTCCATGCGCTCTAAGTGACCCAGCTATCTTAGTCGTTGGGCTTTTACCCTTCTGGCTAAGTCTACGTTGCTGTACAGCCCGTACAGCTCGTCGTTCCATCTTCTCCTCCACTCCCCTTCTTTGCATATGGGACCGTAAATCACGCGAAGAACTTTTCTCTCGAAACGACCCAAGGTGCTTTCACCTGCTTTAGTCATATCATAGTCCATGCTTCTGCACCGTATATCAGGACGGGGATGATGAGGGTATTGTATAGCTATACTTTGGTTCCTTAAGAGAGGGCTTTGCTGCTCAATTACTTTCTTAGCCCAAAGAAACAGCGGTTAGCAAGAGTTATTCTTCGTTTGATCTCAGCGCTGGTGTTGTTTTCTGCGTTTACAGCGGAGCCTAGGTAGACGAAGTCCTTGACTACCTCAAAGTTACGTCTGTCGATGGTGACGTTTTGACCAAGACGTCGGTGTTGTAGGTCCTTTCTTGATGACAGCATGTACTTTGTTTTGCCCTCATTAACCGTTAAACCCATTTTTGCCGCCTCTGCCTCAATACTCACAAAAGCCCCATTGACATCACGCTGAGTTCTTCCGATTATGTCAATGTCATCAGCATATGCTAGTTATTGGACAGACTTTTGAAAGATAGTTCCTCATAGTGTTGACGTGGGAGCTCTGCACTATTCTTTCAAGTACGATGTTAAAAAAATCGCATGACAACGCATCACCTTGACTAAAACCTTGTTTTACATCAAAAGGTTCTGTACTTCTGTTAAGCTGTTTCCAACCTTTATGGAGCACCGCGAATTCTCCATGGTCATCCTGCACAAACGGACGAGTTTGGCAGGAATGCCAAACTAGACAAGGCTCTATACAGCCCGTTCCTGTAGAAGCTGTCATATGCGGCCTTGAAATCGATGAAAAGATGATGGGTGTCGATTTGATGTTCTTGGGTTTTTTCCAGGATCTTCCGTAATGTGAAAATTTGATCGACTGTGGACTTTCCTGGTCTAAAACCACACTAATAACGACCTATCAGGTTGTTGTCGATGGGCTTTAGACGTTGACATATTATGGCAGAGAAGATTTTGTAAGCGATTTTAATTAGACTGATGCCTCTATAGTTGGTGCAGCTTAAAGGGTCTCCTTTTTTCAAAATCGGGCAAACAATACTAAGGTTACATTCATCGGGCATGCTTTCTTCCGACCATATCTTACAGATAAGTTGGTGCATGCTCCTAACAAAATTATCTCCAGCTGCTTTAAAGAGCTTGGCATTCAAGCCATCTGCTCCAGCGGCTTTGTTAGACTTCAGCTAAGATATGGCAATCTTGACTTCGTCTAAGTCGGGAAGACGGGATTCTTGGCTTTCGTCGTCTATGTTGAATGAATCATCCTGCTTGACAGCGGAATTCGGTTCATCGCGTCGTCGTTGTTATATAGGCTGCAGAAGTTGTCCTTCCATATCCTCAGCATTGACAATTATTTTATTTAGCCATTAGTTATTCGATATTTTCCGACTGATCTGACCCAAGTAAAAATGCACACATTTTTTTTTATAGAAACAGGATATTATAGCCGAGTATCCAATTACTTTGAATAACCAATAAATAATTTAAATTTTTTGTTCAGCACTTTCTTTATTTAACCATGATTAAGAAAACTTAAAGTGTGAAATTCTTCTTGTGCATCTCAAATCAAATGGTTTTTGTGGCTCGAACTGGAGCTTCTTATACGACGAACGAGGAGTTTTTATTATTTTTCTTTGCACTTTCTTATTGTTTCACTTTGGTGTTTGGCAAACAACCTCTTATGCAATCATTGAAGCGAGAAAAACTCCTCTTTCTGCATATAGAGCTTTGAAAACCTGGCAAAAATATTGAAATACAAATACGGGTCGGGTATGCATCCATACACAACACAAACACACACACACACCCAGGCCATAGGACAAATAAAAACTTAGAGCAGAAACAGAAAAAAGAAAACATTTTCAGGGAAGTTCTGTTGAGTGCATACAAATGGCTTCCTTAAAACCGGATACACCAAGGAAATGGAGAAAACGAAGAAAATCTTAGTTTCACTTGCACAAAACATCATAAAGTATAAAGAAAATTGTACTATAGTCTATGTTGTACTATAAGAGAGGGGATGCATGACCATCATAGACGGGATCGTGACTGAGTGGAAAGAGGGGGAGTGATGAGGAATGGATGAGGAAATGTTGTAAAACAATAGAAGGTTGTTTTTTCTTTCTGACGAGAGCAGCGCTCATAAAGAGTATAGCTACGTGTTAGAAATATTTGAAACAAATTGCATAGGATGTCTAGTCAAGCCTGATGACCATTTTTGGCTTCGAGCTTCCTTATACCCAAAAATACATGATCAGCAACAAAAACCCGCCCTCCAACGAACCGTATATGTTCCAAATTTCACTCCTTGGAATAATTTTGGGTATATTTCTTCAAACTAATCAAACGGATAGAAAGAAACATAACCTAATCAGTGAATATAGGACACGAAAGTTAAGATAGTATGTAATATCTTTTTTTGCTTGTTGTATATCTTTAAAATGCAGATGATATCCTTTTCCGAACACATCACGCTTGCCAACTTGAATTTTTGTCTAAATTGCTGCTCTACTGAAAATAACAACAACAACAAAAAACATAAAAAGGAGCACATCCTGAATGTAAATGTTACAATTTTTATTTTTATTTATTTGGCATGAGAATTGTATGTCATTGTAGCGATATCTTTTGTTCCTGCCAGCCAAGTTGTTATGCTTATGCTTGTGAATGCTTATGGTATTTGTATAAAGCTTCGAGGCGCGCAAATTAATGATTAGCATGGCATGGCATACAACAAAAAGGAAAGTCTTTGAGATTGGGTAGCAATAGTAAAGTGTACACTGTACACTGTACAGAAACATGCACAGAGTTGGAGTTAGTCGAGATGCATAGTCACAGGGATTTATTATATTGTTCCCTTGTTAATGTTTCAATTTTTGTTCGTCCTTATTTTGTTTGCTTTTTTCTTCTTTTTTTTCCGTGAAAGCGTTATGTATTCATTCTTTTGCTTTTTATTTATATTCTTTTTGTATTATTTAACAACATTTGCTCTGTTGCATTGTGTGTAAGTATTTTTCTCTCTCTCTCTTTCTCTATTGTTCACTCCTTTGGAAAGTTTTAATTGTTAACAAAACATTGCTGATGTTCAAGGCAATCAGGAGCAAGAGGAGTTTTTTTGTGGGAACGTGTGGGAGATATGGAAGTTTTATTGCGAACTAGAGGGGCGTTTTTTTCTGTTGTTGTTTTGTCGAGGATATGAAAAGGATAATATTACTTTAAAAGTTAATAAATTCTATAGACAAAAAAGGACTGAAGAGCTATTCAGAAAGAGAATATGGAAGTTAAATAGATAATAATGTATATTATTTCATTAGTAAGGTCTATAAATGATTTTTACAAATAAGGTCTCAAAAGAAAAAGAAATATCTGTAGGGTATGCGAATTGTATTTTTAGTGAACAGAAATTTGTAATTTGTTAAAAATATGAAATATTGGGAAAATAATACATCAAAATAAATATTTTGTGTATTTAAAAGAACTTATTGAATACCCAAACCATTTCTGTCAATGAGTTAGTTTCCCAGTATTCACATTTTCTGGGATGAGTTATTCCTAACGTTATGAGTGGGCTAAGGATGAACTAAACCAAGGGATTAACCTTGCAAAATGTTTTTGTACCCAGCTCATCTCAGCAAAATCCTCAATAACAACCCATCCTTCGAAAAATTAAACACTCGTAATTGAAAATTAATGATATGTATCTTTCGTCTTGGTAAGGGGTTATTTAAAATTATTTCTAAATGTTTATTTAAAGCGGATGAAGATGTATCAAAATATCTGCGTTATAAAATAATCGGCTAGAAATAAGCTGGGCTATAATATAACCAGGATTACAAAATTATTATGAAATAATCAAGTTTAAAAAAACCCTGAGTTGTAAAATAACCAGGCTGAGAAACAACAAGACAAACAGCTTCAACAAATAATCTGGATTATAAAATAGCCAGGGTTTTAAATACGGAGTTATTAAACAACTTGGATTTTAAATAACGTGGGTTTCAAAATAAGCTAGGGTATAAAAAGTCTGGGTTATTAAGAACCTTCGTTAGAAAATAAAAATAGATAAAATAAAATGGGTGGCGCAACAGTCCGTTGAAAACTATGGCCTAGTGATTTACAACTCTCAATTATTTCTGTGTACGAGTACTATTGTCAAGGATGGATGGGACCTACAGTTTTAAACCGATTCCGAACGGCAAATTTTAGAAAGCAATTTTCATGACAAGAACTACTCTTTGAGGATTTATCAATTCCTCGAAAGAGGCAGTAACCGTGAAAAAACCTTAGACGGAACAGGCAGGGATTAAGACCTCTGGCATGGCAGTTTAGCGCACTAACCATAATGCCACGGTATTACGCGTTAGAAAATACCAAATGTTAAAAAACAAAAAATAAAACCTGGGTTGTTTAATATAATGGCTTAACCTGAGTGAAAATCAAGATGAGTTTTAAAATAACCTGTGTTTCAAAATATCAAAGGTTTCAAAAAACATTTGTTTTTAAATAATGTATATTAAGAAATAACATAAAAATAGCCTAACTACCCAGCCTATTGGTTAAAAAATATCTTACGATACAAATGATCCTGTGTTAAAAAATAACCTGGGTAACAATAAAGCTGGTTAAATAGAGAACAGGGTTAAAAAACATAAATGAGGTTAAAAATTACCCAGGTTCATAAAATATCCAACGTTAAAAGATTAACATGGGTTAAAATATAAACCGCAGTATCAAAATAACCTGGATTGTAAAATAACTTGGTCTAAAAAATTAACTGGGCTATTTAATAAAATGTTTTTTTACTTGCGACATATAGGAACTACATACATACATATGTATGTACATACATATGTATATGGCAAGTTTTACATTCGTGCAAAATTTCGAACTCGAGATTTTAATCGAACATGATATTACGATGGTAGAGAAGTCGAAAAAAGTGGGTCCCGCGATTCCGTCCGGTCTGTTTTGTCTGTCTGTCCACGCTCCTACAGCCTTAACCATTGGGTCGATTGAGTTCAAACTTGGAAGTTAAGATTTTCAGCAGATTCGCGTTAGGCGTTTTTTTCATTTTTTTTTTAAGACCAAAACTAACAGTGGCCCCCATACAATTTTTTTGGTCAAAAAACGAAAATTCGAATTTTCTCAAAAACAAACCGATAGATTTTTTTTAAATTTTCTCTAAAATTTTATTTTTAAACTTGGCTTCTTTTCATAAGAAAAACATATTTTTGTATTGCTCAGGAAAGGTACCGCTCATAGAACCGTTATTTTGTTTCTTAATTTTCTCAGCAACTTATCAACCGATTTCAATAATTTTTTTTCTGAATAAGCTCTTATATTGCCTTAACAATATTTGATTATCAAAAGTGAAATTTTTTATTGTTTGGATTTTTAAAAAAATATTGAATTTTTTTTTTCAAAATTCTATATCTCAAAAACGGGTCAACATTTTTTTACGAAATTCAAATGTAGAGCGTATATTTACAATCACTAAACAACTGCATACCAAAAATATTTCTAGAACAAAATTTAAAATTTTTATATATAAAAAATTAATTTAAAAAAAACCGCTCTAACGATTTTCAAAAAAAAAATTTGAAAAATCAAGGGTTTTTTGATTTATAAAATGGCATCTAAATTTTTGAAGACAAACTTATTTTTCAGGTAAAGTTTTGAATCTCAAAATAGTTTTTTTTTTTAAATTATTTTAACTGCATTAAATGTAATCCCCTCCCATCTCACCAGATCAAATCCTGTGCATGAGCCCGAAAGAGCGCATTACATTGACAAAACTTTTATTATATTCAGCCCTATCATGAATTCCATCGTAATCGGAAATTTTTACGAATCCCGAAAAACTGTATCATGAAATCCGTTCGTAGTGGAAAATCTCATACAATTTTGCATTACGAACGGATTTCATGATACAGTTTTTCGGGATTCGAGTCTATTTAAAAAAGCACCTATATAAGATTTAAAATTATACCTTTAAAACAAGTTTGTCTTCAAAGATTTAAATGCTATTCGATTTGTCAAAAAAACCGCGCGATTCATCCCAAGACACAACTCATCCTAGGACAACTCATCCCGGAAATGAATTGGTATTTACAATAGTTATAGTTATAAACAATACATACATATGTACCAAATGCATTATCTTATTTGGATAAAAGATAGTAATCAGCCCTATCATGAATTCCATCGTAGTCGGAATTTTTACGAATCCCGAAAAACTGTATCATGAAATCCGTTCGTAATGCAAAATTGTATGAGATTTTCCACTACGAACGGATTTCATGAAAAATAAGTTTGTCTTCAAAAATTTAGATGCCATTTTATAAATCAAAAAACCCTTGATTTTTCAAAATTTTTTTTTTGAAAATCGTTAGAGCGGTTTTTTTTAAATTAATTTTTTATATATAAAATTTTTAAATTTTGTTCTAAAAATATTTTTGGTATGCAGTTGTTTAGTAATTGTAAATATACGCTCTACATTTGAATTTCGTAAAAAAATGTTGACCCGTTTTTGAGATATAGAATTTTGAAAAAAAAAATTCAATATTTTTTTAAAAATCCAAACAATAAAAAATTTCACTTTTGATAATCAAATATTGTTAAGGCAATATAAGAGCTTATTCAGAAAAAAAATTATTGAAATCGGTTGATAAGTTGCTGAGAAAATTAATTAATGTTTTTCCTATAAAAAGAAGCCAAGTTCAAAAATAAAATTTTAGAGAAAATTTAAAAAAAAAAATATCGGTTTGTTTTTGAGAAAATTCGAATTTTCGTTTTTTGACCAAAAAAAATTGTATGGGGGCCACTGTTAGTTTTGGTCTTAGAAAAAAATGAAAAAAACGCCTAACGCGAATCCGCTGAAAACCTTAACTTCCAAGTTTGAACTCAATCGACCCAATGGTTTAGGCTGTAGGAGCGTGGACAGACAGACAAAACAGACCGGACGGAATCGCGGGACCCACTTTTTTCGACTTCTCTACCATCGTAATATCATGTTTGATTAAAATCTCGAGTTCGAAATTTTGCACAAATGCAAAACTTGCCATATAGTTCCTATATGTCGCAAGTAAAAAGAAACAAAAAAAAAAGGACTATGGGCTTTGTATGGGAATTGGGCATGAAGGATGGAAAACTGTAATTTTAAATCATAACTGTATATCATTACAGTCAACCTTGCGCCGATAAAAATTTTAAATTATAAACCTAGAGCTTAAAATGATGAAAATCAATAAGCATGTAAACTACTCGTTTAACGGAAAAAGATTAAGGACAAAAGTACGATACCTGAGGCGACAAGATATTAAAACGGATTTTTTAAGAACAGTTAAAAACAAGCATTTTTTTGCTATGGGGGCGGTCTATCTCCCACCGTTTAGGCGGGAGGGGCAATTTAAAAAAATTAGTATTTAAAATGGAAAAAAAATAATTAAAAAATAACGGTAATACTTACAATTAAGTTTTATACATTTTTTTAAAGATTCTGTTCTATTAGCCAGTTTTTAAATCAAGTCAAAACTAATGCGTAGTTTTTGAAAAATTTAATTTTAAACTCAAAATTTGAGTAAAAAAAGTTAAAAAAAGATTTAAAGTTTAACTTTTCAATACTTCAAGAATATCTACCATTGTTTTTATTTCAGAATGTATTGCTCTTATTTGTTTTTGATCAAAAACTGAACTAAATGATTTTATGTCTTTTAGTTTTTGAGAAAATTGAAAATAACCACCACTACTATCTTAATTTAATTCTTTTTTTTGCTTGAGTGGTCTTATTTTGATAGTAATTATGGTAGGTGCGAGTTTGGGTGTATGCAACAGTAAGGTGTGTTCGACTTATGGGTGTATGCAACAGTGGGATGTGTATGGGGGGCATGCTGCCCCCCTGCAACCCCCCTGCTTGGGAACACTATAGCATTTGGAGTGGGTGCAATGTGTGGAGAGTGCAAGGTGCGGTGGGTGCAAGATGGGGTGCATGCAAAGTTTCTTTTGCATTTAAATAAGCTGGATTTAAGAAAAATTAATTAAACCTACGTATATCATAATCCATATTTGATTATTACTATCAAAATAAGACTACGTTAATACTCAAGCAAGGAAAAAGTAATTTAATTAAATATTTAATTAATTTTTTGGTAATTTTCAATTTTCTCAAGAACTAGAAGACATAAAATCATCTAGTTTTCAGTTTTTGGTCAAAAACAAATAAGAGCAATGAATTCTAAAACAAAAAGAGGCTGGGATGCGACCCACACTGATAACTTCCCATCCCGTCTGTCGATTTGTCTTGCTTAAAATATTGTATCAATTTTTACCAAATTTGCGTAATATTTTTGGTAGATTTTATTTTTTTATGAAAAGACAGACTGTTGGATTTTTATAAAAAATTATTGAATATCGAAAACAATATTTTCTGTGAAATAAAAAAAGTTTGAAGCCAATATTTGTAATTTTTGAAAAGCTATTTGAGTCGAAAGTAAATTTTTACAAGTTTTAGTATTGTTTTTTTTTTTTGTAAAAAAAACTGTCCATTCGATTTTTCTCAAAATTTTATAGAATGTTGAAAACAATATTTCTTAAAAGATAAAATTAGTTTGAAGCCAATGCCTCAAATTATTGAAAAGATATTTACGTTGAAAAACAATTTTTACCAACTTTTATACATTTTTTTTTAGGTTTTTATTTTTTTGTAAAAAAAACTGTCTAATCGATTTTTCTCAAAATTTTTCCTATTTTTGAAAACATATTGTTGAAAACAATATTTCTTATAAGTTAAAATTAGTAAGAAGCCATTATCTCAAATTTTTGAAATGATATTTGAGTCAAAAATCAATTTTTAACAATTTTTGTTAAATTTTTTTGTCGGTTTTTAATTTTTTGTAAAAAACAATGTCAATTCGATTTTTTTAAAATTTTACTGAATGTTGACAACAATATTTTTTCAAAGATAAATGTAGTTTAAAGCCAATATCTCAATGTTTTGAAAAGATATTTGAGTCGAAATTCAATTTTTACCAACTTAGAGTAATGTTTTTTTTAGGTTTTTATTTTTTATAAAAAAAACTGTCAATTAGATTTTTCCCAAAATTTTATCAGATGTCAAAAACATTATTCTTCGTTGCACAAAATTGGCTTGAAGATAAAATCATATATGAGTCGTAAAATTTTCGAGGTGATACATTTTTTTTTCATTTTTTTTGATTTATAAAAAAAAACCGTCAATTAGATTTTTTTCCAAAAATATAATTGTTTTGTTTCACGTTACAATCTATGATATAAAATTTAATTCAAGTCTCTAGCGTCATTGGTTCATGAGATATTTTGGTTTAACCAAAATGTTCACCTTTTTTTAAACTGCTATGGTAAAAAAAACACCCACGCAATTTTCTTGAGAGCCCTTTCTGCATCTTTCTGCCTTATTATCTGTATAACAAAATTTATTTGAATTCGATATCTCTTCTGGTTCTTGAGCTATGGACGACGAAAAAAACGTCGCGAACGTCCGGACGTACGGACATACGGACGTACGGACATACGGACGTACGGACATACGGACGTACGAACGTACGTACACACGCACGCACAGACATCTTTCTAAAAATCTTTTGTTTCGACTCTATGGACCTTGAAACGTCGAGAAATGTCAAAATGTCAAAAATTACACTTTTAACCTTTTTTTTTAACTTTTATTGTGTTGCGGTAAATTTTACCACAACAAGTTTCACCTCCCTTGTTACTAACCACCCTTAACGAATTCTTACCGCGGCCCCAAAATTCTGGAAGAGTTTAGTAGAAACCTGGACCATCAGCCAGTGACCTGCTCTTCTAGCATTTTGGGAAAGCAAATTTAACAGGTCTTACCAAAGTGTGCGAAAGGATTCCACACCAACGAACTGTGCGACGGTTGGCCCACATATTGGTTGAACAATATCGTCAAGGCATCAAGGCATCATGCCCAACAATGTGTGTAGAAAAGTGTAGATACTCGGTAATGCGAGGAATTCCACACGATTTTTCCAGAAAGTCTTGGCTGGAATGAGTTGGAAAGTGAAGAGCTGAACTCACTCATTGAGCTACTGGGTGATCGCATCACCTTTTTAAAGTCGCACACCCCAATCTTATGGATGGAGAAAGTTGCGGGACCGAGACAGATCGATCACCACGCAAAAGATCCGAGAGGATTGCCTAAGGGCAGGTAGCCGGAAGGGTCAAGCTCGCCATGATGATGGCCACTTTTTGGATTGCGCCCAAAGCGATTAGAAGACTAACGAAAATTGTGTGAAGAATTTTTTGAAAAAGACGTAATTTTTGGTACGATAGTGTTTTTTTGTTGCGTAAGTTTTTATTGAATTGAAGATTTTTGGTATTCTGCGGTGAAGAAAAAAAAATTGTTGAGGAAGGACTGTGGTAGCTGTTGGGGAAGTCGCAAAAGCTAAGTATAGTGTTTTCTTTGTTTTAAGAATATTGATTATTGGTGTCCTTCAAATTTGTTTCTTATTCGTCCTTTTGACCTTTGTTAATTTCCCGATATTGCGGGACGCGTTTACCGCATTTGATTTTTTTGTTTTATCGAAATAATTTTCTTCGAGTGATTTCTTTTATCGGTTTTGTGATTATATTCATATTTTTTTTTTTTTTTTTTTTTGCTTGCACTCCAATTATCGAGAATTGACCTTCTGTCAATCTCAATAATTCTATTTGTAACTTTCTTTTGTATAAAAGATCCTGGTTTTTAATCCCGGCTTCGGCCAAGGTTTTCCAGGCAATAAAACATAACTTAAATTTCCCATCCGGAAAATAAAACCTTTCTTTTATTTCATATCCTTGTTTGAAGACTAATTTTTCAGCTTCTGGTTTTGGTAAACTTCCATTAAAAAGTTTCCTGGCGCCCACTTTAAACAATACGACTTGGAGAAATTCACCTCGTCGTATTTCGATATCATTTTGATATCAATTTATTTCAATTTTATTGATCACCTCGATTAATAAAATATTCACTAATCGAAACCCCCCTTAAGCTGAGCCACCGTGCTGGCAATACTTTTATTGCTACCTGTGGTGAATTCTTTCATGTGATTGACATACCGACTGACGTTTCTTTTACATTATCAAATTAATTCTCGCGGCACATCGGCGATGCGCAATTTTGATTTAGTTTAATTTAAAATAATTAAAAACAAATTAAAACAAAAGAATTTAAAATTGTGTAGTTAATATTGGATTCGGAAATCCAATAGTGTTTAAATTATATATTGATATATTCAATCAGTCGGTCGGTCGGTGGAAAAATTCACAACAATTGCACAAATTTTGAGTTTAAAACAATTTTTTCAAAAACTATGCATAGTTTTGACTTGATTTAAAAACTAACTAATAGACAAAAGTGGCTTTAAAAAAATGTATACAACTTAGTTGTAAGTATTACCAATATTTATTAATTATTTTTTTCCATTAAACGTTTATATTTTTTTAAATTGCCCCTACCGCCTAAACGGGGGGAGATAGACCCTCCCTCCTATAGTAAAAAATGCTTGTTTTTAACTGTTCTATAGAAATCCGCCATTAAACTGTGTCGCCTGAGTTATCGTACTCTCTCCAGGTTAAGAAATGCTTTTGTACATATGTATATGTCAAAAATACATTTCATTTGATATAAAAATATTGCATATCTGTTTAATACTTACGTAAATGTTTGAACTATAGACCACATTCTATAAAAAAAAAGTCAAACGATTCTATGGTTCAATGTCTCTGATCTCTGGCAGTTTTGAGACTTGTAGCAATAGAAATAGAATGCATTTATATAGTAGTAATAGCAATAACCTGTCAAAATGCCTATTGTCCTTAACCCTTTCGGTACGCGAGTGGTACAGAACAAAGAATATTTATATGTAAACGTACCATTCGCGTCCCGAAAGGATTAAGTGAAAAATTCATATTAACCGTTCGAATCGAAAAGCAGAAAAGAGCTCTATGAAATAACCTTTAACATATTAACTTAGAAGACCTTACTTTTAATATGAAGGACGCCTTACTAGAAATGGAATTTTTCTTTTTTAAACTATCATATGAGACGAATTTACTTTTGTCAAACGAAAGAGCTAAAAATAATAAATTATAGAACTTCGAAACTAAACTCGTTTATAAAGGGTGCGCCAAATAACTTTTTTTTTGGAAATGCTATAAAAAACATCGAGTGTAGCTTTGGCTTTGTGGCACGTAGCGCCGTCCTGTTGAAACCACATGTTGCCAATATCCTCCTCTTCAATGTTTGTGAACAAAAATTCGTTCAACATGGCTCGATAACTCCTTGCTCATTTTCGAAGAAAAATGGCCCGCTTATGACTCTGGACCAAAATCCGAACCAAACAGTGACTCGTTTTGGGTGTATTGGCTTTTCAATGTATGGGACAATTTTGCTTGTTTACATACCCGCCAAGATCAAAATTAGCTTCATCTGAAAACATGATTTTTTTGGCAAAATCGGCATCTTCTCTAAGCGTTTTGTTCCCAGCGTTGTTCAACCGTATACACATTACACAACCATATTCGTTTAGCGGAAGGATAAAACTAATTATCTGTCAAATCAGACATGAGCTAAGTGTTAATATTCACGAAATTAGCACTAGTTGACAAAAAAAACGTTAGATGGAGGGCCCTATATAAATAAACATATAAGTCTGAGAGCCGGCAGCAAATTTTAGAAGTGGAGTAATAACCAAAATTCCTCGATGTGAGTGTGTAAATATACGCAGTATTATATCAAATTCAGCCGTCTGACAGTTTTTTCAGCCGTGATTAGGCGTGGTAAGCGTTCGAAAATGCTATAGCATTAAAATCATAAAATACCTACATCGCTTGAACAATAATAACTGAAATATGATTGTTGTCAACATTCAGTAAAATTTTGGAAAAAATCACCTAAAAACCTAAAAATAAATTCATAAAAGTTGGTAAAATTGTTTTTCGACATAAAGTTCTTTTATTTTTTCCGATTTTGAGCTCGAAATGATAAACACATGAGCTATACATCACAAAATCAGAAATAAATCCCCTGATCACAAAAATGTGTGTTCAAGAAGTTTTACTTTCAGGCTTCTGCTTGCAAGACGTATATAAGGCTTTTTCAAATGCATTTTTCAATTTAAAACCCCAAAAAAACTCTTTTTTCCCATAAGGTATAAACAAAACAATGATATACCAAACATCAAGAATTTGTTTCCACATTAAATAAAACATTTGCATATTATGTATGTCAACACATTCAAATCAAGGAATTTTGGTTATCACACCACTCCTAAAATTTTCTGCTGGCTCAAAGTCTATTTGTATTTTTTGTAAGTCTTAAAAAAAGTACGTTTTAATTTACGTGTCAAACAAAATTCATAGTTTTTTTTTTTTTAATTTTTCACTTTCAGGATTCGAATCGTTCTAGAGTTTTTTTTTTCCTCCACCAAATTAAACATTATCAAATAAGAATTCTATATTTTTAATGTTTAAATGAAGCGTTGGTTTAAAAATGAACATTTAAGAAATCGCAACTTGTATATTTAACTTCCCATAGGAAGTTATTGTAATGGGTCCGATTTGACAAATTGAAAATTTTGACATTTCTCGACGTTTCAAGGTCCCTAGAGTCGAAATAAAAGATTTTTAGAAAGATGTCTGTGCGTGCGTGTGTACGTACGTCCGTACGTCCGTACGTCCGTACGTTCGCGACGTTTTTTTCGTCGTCCATAGCTCAAGAACCAGAAGAGATATCGACTTCAAATAAATTTTGTTATACAGATAATAAGGCAGAAAGATGCAGAAAGGGCTCTCAAGAAAATTGCGTGGGTGGTTTTTTTACCATGGCAGTTTAAAAAAAAGGTGAAAATTTTGGTTAACCCTAAATATCTCATGAACCAATGACGCTAGAGACTTGAATTAAATTTTATATTATATATTGTAACGTGATACAAAACAATTATATTTTTGGAAAAAAATCCAATTAACGGTTTTTTTTATAAATCAAAAAAACTGAAAAAAAAAAATTTGTCACTTCGAAAATTTTACGACTAAAATATGATTTCATCTCCAAAACAATTTTGTGCAACGAAGAATAATGTTTTTGACATCTGATAAAATTTTGAGAAAAATCGAATTGACAGTTTTTTTACAAAAAATAATAACCTAAAAAAAAATAAAAAAAAGTTGGTAAAAATTGAGTTTTGACTCAAATATCTTTTCAAAACTTTGAGATATTGGCTTTAAACTACTTTTATCTTTCAAAAAATATTGGTTTCAACATTCAGTAAAATTTTGAAAAAAATAGAATTGACAGTTTTTTTACAAAAAATTAAAAACCGAAAAAAAAAATTAACAAAAGTTGGTAAAAATTGATTTTCGACTTAAATATCTTTTCAAAAATTTGAGAGTATGGCTTCTAACTAATTTTATCTTATAACAAATATTGTTTTCAACAGTAGGAAAAATTTTGAGAAAAATCGAATTGACAGTTTTTTTACAAAAAATAATAACCTAAAAAAAAAATAAAAAAAAAGTTGGTAAAAATTGAGTTTTGACTCAAATATTTTTTCAAGACTTTGAGATTTTGGCTTTAAACTACTTTTGTCTTTCAAAAAATATTGTTGTCAACATTCAGTAAAATTTTGAAAAATATAGAATTGACAGTTTTTTTACAAAAAATTAAAAACCGAAAAAAAAATTTAACAAAAGTTGGTAAAAAATGATTTTCGACTTAAATATCTTTTCAAACATTTGAGATTATGACTTCTAACTAATTTTAACTTATAAGAAATATTGTTTTCAACAATAGGAAAAATTTTGAGAAAAATCGAATTGACAGTTTTTTTACAAAAAATAAAAACCTAAACAAAAAAATTAATAAAAGTTGGTAAAAATTGATTTTCGGCTCAAATAGCTTTTCAAAAATTAAAAATATTGGCTTCAAACTTATTTTATTTCACAGAAAATATTGTTTTTAATATTCAGTAATTTTTTTATAAAAATCCAACAGTCCGTTTTTTCATAAAAAAAATAAAATCTACAAAAAATAGAACGCAAATTTGGTAAGAATTGATACATTTAGACAAACTTTTAAGCAAGACAAATCGATAGACGGGATGGGAAGTTATCAGTGTGGGTCGCATCCCAGCCTCTTTTTTATTTTAAAGGTTCGTGTTGTGTTCAGTGTTCAGATGTCTAAACTTGGAAATAGTTGGGAAACCATGTACATATGTATGTGCATGTCATTCATGACACTAAGTTCACAACCTGTCATTTGATTGGGTCTGATGCAAAATTTGTATCAACATTTCGAATAACGAACCGCAGGTGTTCTTGTATGCGATTTATCTTGAATTCTTCAAGTGAAATAACCAAGTCCGGTACCATTGGTCTAAGTAGTCGAAAGAAGGGACATCAATATAGCACAAATATTCGATTGATTCAACAAAAGTAACCCATCTTGATTTATAAAACATTTAAACAGGTAAACAAAAACGTATGCTTTGTAGATCCTGGGAACGAAAATAGTATCAGTTATTCTAATAGTTAGCAAAAATTAGTTTTGACGATTAAAAACCAATAGTTTTTCCATCTTGTATTATTTCGTTATTTGCAATTTAAACCGTTTTAAAAGATTTAAATCAAATTAAATGTACATAAATACTGCGCATTAGGTTGACATTTGTTGAAGCTAGTGTTGAAAATTAAAAATAATTATGTAGGTACTAACTCAAACTTTTATGAGTTTTGACAGCTGGTGACGAATGATTGCATCGAAGTTAATTTTTGTACCAACATTAAATTTACTTAACGCTAATATACCAATTTTATGTAATTAATAACATTTAAATAATTTGCAAGTAATTTTGTATGAATATTTTTTTTTGGCGAAGAAGGTCACTTCTCCATTTTTCTCTTCATTTTCTAAATTTGCACAAAAATCCTATTTGATCCAAAATATCCTTGATGATGATGATGTTAACTAAATAGTTTTGAATAAAAAATATGCATTTCTATAAAAGTACACATTTGTTTTTCTATATAGCTATGTAATTATACGAGCACGATTGATAATACTATCAATTTCACTAGATTAAATCATTAGTAAACCACTTTATTACAAAATAGTCGATCGATAGTAGCTTTCATTACAATAACTGCCACGTGGATTATTATAGTTAAATTAAAATAGAGCGCTAAAAAATTATTTTAATTAATCTCGAAAGGTTATGTGGCTTAAAAACATAATATACAAATATATATTTGTACGTATTTGAATGTTAACATTAACATTATAAAAGTCAAAAACAGAGCTAAAATAGCTATTCATCTACATATCTACGAAATGTTTTCAACAACACATCTCCATACAGCTATGGCCAAAAAAACTGGAACATTTTTTTAGAACATTAGCATTTTTTGACAGTAGTTTCTCGCAGTATGTGAAAGTATGTGAAAGTAATGTTCAACTCTAGAAGCAGCTGGTTTTCAAGAGTATGTTCGTTAAAAAAGACGAAGGAAATCCTTGTAGAAATCCAAGAAAATGTTCATGTTGTAGTTTCTTAAGCGTTAAACAAAACAGTGTGTTTTTTAGAAGTATAGAACTTTAAGTTGGCAATACTATATTTCAATTGGCGACCATTCTTTGATTTCTGACACCTTGATTCTGTTTGAAATACGTATACGTATTAGCGATGAAATAAAGCTCACTTTAGGTTGAATGGAAGCGTTAATAAACAAAGCTGCCGCATTTAGAGTGAATTTTAATACTCAAGTGTATCTTGAAACACCGTTGCATCCACAAAAACTAACTGTTTGGTGTTTGTCTTTAAATAAGAAGATGCTGGCCAGAACGTAACATTCATTGGTTCATCAATTTAATAACAATAGCGTGCAGGAGTTGTGGTTTCAACAAGATGGGGCAACATGTCACACAGATTGTGCGACAAATGAATTATTGAAGGAAACGTTTGATGGCCGCATAGCTTCCGATAAATAAATACGACATGGTCGTTACAACACCAAGGGCGGATCCAGACTTTAATTCAGGGGGGGGGGGGGGGGTGTCAAACACTTAACATATAGACGAGTTTGTAGTCACCAATTAAAAATTTTCTTTAATGTTCTGTAAAGGAGGCTAACAAAATTTAGATAACATAATGTGTATCGTAACCTTAAATTTACACATTTCAAGGGCTGAAGTGACAACTTTAGTTATTATATTATTTTAGAACACTGTTGTCCAGCAAGGTATAGTCTTACTATTTAATTTAGATGGCTCCCTACATATGAAAGCATTCCAAGATTCCAACAGTATGCCAAGTTTAAGAGCTAAAACACAATAGTTTAGGGGGTTTTTGTTGCTTTCACGCAGAAATGTACACAATTTGTTTTGAAACGGAGCGTTTTTTCAAAAATAATATTTTCTTTTTTTGTTGTCATTTATTAATGCGAAAAACGCTACAAAAATTCAAAAACCCGGAAAATGAGAGAGAATCTGATATTAAGAATTTTCTGGCTTTTTTTTAACGTAGTTTTTTCGAATTCAATTTTCGAGAGTCAACAAAACTTAAAAATTATAGAGTGAAAAATGTTTGGTTCTTGAATTTAAGGAAATAGGTGCATTTAAGTACATAATTTCTCTAAAAATTAAATACAAACAAATTAAGGTAAACAAATAAATTGGGAACAAACTTTTGTCTGTTGTCGTTTCAGAATCTCTTTTCACTTCAGTCCTCAAGAGATTCAAAGCTTTTGTATTAATAGATATGAAACTTTCATTTTTCAATTAGCCATAAGTTTAACAAAAGGGTCACTTTTGCTGTTTTTCGGACATTTATATTCTTGTAATTCGTGTTTAAATCTCAGTTCTAGAGCATGTAAAGCAAATTCACTTTAAAAACGAGATTTATTTGATTTTTTAAGATTTTAAAAGTTTTTGTATTCAACAGAAAATCAATTTAAAAAAAAATAAAATGCATGACTGGGTCGCTAGAACTTGCTAATTTCTTCCAAAAAGTCTGTTTCAATATATTAAATATATTTTAAGATTTGTAAATCTACCTGCAAAATAATTTTTTCTCAAAAATTTAAATCCCACTTTATTTAAACCTAGATAAACTTAATTTTTTTGATCAATTTGATCATCGACAAGAACTTGCAGAGAAGATTATTGAAATCGGCCCATTAGTTCTTGAGAAAACTTAAAAACAAAATAATGGTTTTATAAGGATAAGGAGCACCCTTCTGAAAAATATCAAAATACGTTTTTCTTTTAAAAAAGAATCCAAATTAATAGCAACAAATTTATAGAAAGTTTTAAAAACACATATCGGTTCATTTTGAAAAAGTTCTAATTTTCAACTTTTAACCAAAAAAAATTGTATGGGGAGTGTTGTTATTTTTCGTATTAAAAAAATGAAAAAACGCCTTACGCTAATGAAAACCTAACTGAAAACCTTGTTTTTCAATCGATACAATGGATTGGGCTGTTGAGTCCAGGACATACAGACAGACGGATGGAATCGGGGAACCAACTTTTTTCGACTTTTCTACCATCGTAATGTCATGTTTGATTAAAAGCTCTAGCTCGAATTTTTTATGAATGCAATACTTGCCATATATGTAAAGGGTGTCCCAAAATTAACGCAAGATTTGAATTTGCCGCCATTTGTGCAGTGAAGTGTTGGCAACCCTGAAAAAAAAGCAATTTGACAGCTAACAGTATAGGGTTATTAAAAATGGAGCGTTACACGATAGAACAACGTGTCTTCATTATTAAAGAATATTTCAAAAATGGTGAAAGCTTGGCGGCTGCAGTTCGAAAATTTCATACAAAATATGGTCGGAATAGTGTTTTAACTTTGGCTTTGTCAATCGCCAAAATTGCCGCATTTGGGGTTCGGAGAACCCACATGTGATTGTCGAAAAACAAATGCATCCACAACGCGTGACTGTATGGTGTGGATTTTGGGCTGGGGGCATAATTGGGCCATATTTTTTTGAAAATGATGCTGGTCAAGCAGTGACTGTTACTGGTGCTCGATATCGCGACATGATTACACAGTTCTTTCTGCCAAAATTGGATGATATTGATGTGTCCAATATGTGGTTTCAACAAGACGGTGCCACATGTCATACAGCCCGTGAAACAATTCAATTACTGCATGAGACATTTCCAGGTCGTGTACTCTCTCGTTTCGGTGATCAAAATTGGCCTCCTAGATCGTGTGATTCAACACCATTAGACTTCTTTTTATGGGGTTATTTGAAATCACAAGTCTATGTCAACAAGCCCACAACCACCCGTGCATTAAAGGAGGAGATTCAACGCTGCATCAACGAAATTCAGCCACATTTATGCAGAATGGTCATGGAAAATTTCAACAAAAGAGTGCGCATGTGCATGCAAAGCCGTGGAGGCCATTTGTCCGATGTGTTATTCCATACATAACCCTATCCTATGTACTTTACGAGTCAATAAAAATATAACTATCAAAAGACTAAAATTGGCGTTTTCTATTTAATTCAAATCTTGCGTTAATTTTGGGACACCCTTTATGTAGTTCCTATACATATGTCGCAAGCAAAAATCAGTTTAATGTTTAATATTTGCGTCAAAAAAAATAAGATATAATATAAAATTGACGATCTCTTATTAAAGGTTTTTTCTTAAGAACCTAAATATTTTGCTCTTTTACTTAGAAAAAAATTTTATGAAAATAATTTAAAGCATTACTAAAGTTTTTCCAAATTCTCAATTGCTTGAAAACAAACATTTTAGTTGTATTCAACAGCAAACTAAAAAATATTTAGATGAAATCTTTACTTAGGTATACAACTTAACTGTATTAGCTTATGGCTCATATGACCCCCCCCCCCTGGAGTCATGAAGTTAATGAATTTGTGCTGCGTTTTTGGAAAGGGTTTAATTTCCGTTTCATGTTATGTTCTTGGTCCAATCCTCATTTAAAAGTAGTACTTTTAGCAAAAAAGTTTAGGGAAGTAAAATACAAATTTTGTTTTCATATAAAAACAATAAATAAATTCAAAATATAATACGGGTCATATCCATTAACGCAATACTATTAGTTTTGAATTGAAGGGAATTCCTACGAAAATACAAACAAATTATCTCCCAGGGGGGTTCATGACCCCTACGATACCACCTCCCCCCCTCCCTGGATCCGCCATTGCATTGTACAACACCTTTATTTTTGGCAGCAGAATTGCTTCTTGCAAAATGGAATTAACTTCCTTGACACAAGTCTTGAAAAGTTTGGAATACCCTAAAATGTTTGTATTCTTCTTGTTGACCCCAGAGATGTTCTATTATTTTAAAACCAAATCACTTTGATGGCTCTTCCATTAAGTGTATTTTTTTCCACAACTTTTATAAATGCTTCTGTTCATTATCTTGCATGAAGTCTCATTAATTAACATATCCTCTTGGGCAAAAGGCATCAATGATTCGAGTCTGGATTTAGTCCACATCGGGAGCGGTCGAAATGCTGTATTTTAAAATATTGTATGGTCAAAATTCTGTATGATACTGTACGATACTGTACGGTCATAATACTTTATGGTTAGTGTTCTGTATTTCAAAATACTGTACATTTAAAATACTGGGGTGGAATCGTGTAAGCTGATTTTTGATAGTTGGCTATCAAAATCAAGAAAATACGTCGCCGAAATGAAATGAAGCATGATCTTTGGGCAAATCATCTTAGGCAATAAATAAAAAAGCAATTAAAAATATTTAGAATTCAATTACAAAAATAAAACTAGATTTCTAAAAGGAATTTCAGTTTTTTTTTATTTTAACAATATTGATTACAAAAAACATAATAAAACGAAAACCAAACAAACAAAACAAAGAACATACATAGGTAGAACATGAATATTTACTTTTAACAAACAAAATAAATAAGTCATAAGTCACAGAGTTGTACCTATATGTTTATATTTATATCACTTTTGGCATTAACCAAAAATTAAGTTTTTTCAAACCGCAACTCTTCAGCTATTAGAGACAGCGAACACTGCCTGTATTTCCAATGACCGTGCACAGGGCGTTCAAGGTTTCATTGACTTCATTTATTGACTTGTTCATGGAGTCAAGTACAGCTTGTATGCCCGGTTGCACAGTCAGGAACCTCTCCTGTAGCTCCACCTGTTTTGAGCAAGAAGGACAGACTCCTCGATTTCAGGCTCGTTTATACTTTTTAATGCTGAACTTTAATGTATTTTCATGCTTGTCTATTGAATATTTTTAAGTTTGTGATGCAGTTGTGGAATTAGGAGTTGGTTGTTGGGCTATTATTTTACCCGAGTCAGATAAAAGGGCTTGGATTTCGCCATCTAAATCTAAGAATGTTCCAAAGAAATATAAATGACTATTTTATTTAAACTAAAACTAACTAACTTTTGTCTTCACCATCATAGCTGGAAACACCCCTTATCCCCGCTATTGCTGCCCCAATTCCACAAATTGTGCAATAGTTTCTTCATTTGTGTCCAATGGTAACTCCATAAACGGGCCTCCTCCGGTGTGTTTTAAGGAATTTTGGGACTGTATACATTTTTTTTTTACGGAATACCTACTTCCGACCTGTCCAAATTAATACGAATTAGAAATATTTTTTCCGTGACTAAATTACAATTAATTACCCTCTTCCACTCTCGGGTGGCCTTAGTGGTCCATTTGCATTCAAGGTCTTTGAAAGTTTATCTTAAAACATTTTGTGGGATTTATTATAGTTATTTCCCTTATTTTGGAGAGAAGGATTTGGCCAAGTCCGTAGGCTGCTCCATGAAATCCGTCAACATTTTCATTTGTCCCGTACTTGGGTGCGCCTTTTGTATTAATGAATGCATTAAATTTCTTGTTTTTTGGGATTTTAAAAAATGTTTACTTACATTTTTGCCGACTTTTTTGTAATATTCAAATTCTTCCGTTGTTTATTTTTAAATAAATAAGAATTTGACACAAGATTCAAGATTGAAGTATATATTTTTTTGAAGTGATACCAAGTTTTGAGAAAAAAAAATATGAATATCTTACACAGACGGAAAAGTATAAACGATCAAATTTGATAGTCAAAAAAATGATAGTCAACTATTAGCTTAGCCGATTTCACCCCTGTGTCTCAAAATGCTGTATTGTCAACATGCAGTATATCATATAATCTTAATATATATAATTCTTCTGTGAGTGTGTATGTCACTGAACTTCTCTTAAACGACTGGACCGATTTTGATGAAATTTTTTGTGTGTGTTCAAGATCTGAGAATGGTTTAGATTCACAATTTTGTCCGCTGGACAAGGTTTTTTTAATTAATTTTTAATTTATTAGTAGTTGTTGATTTTGGAATGTTTTACATTGGATCCGACAGTAATTTATAATTCACAATAAACTGATTGTCAATGTCGATGTTTGTTATTAATCGTAAGTTTCATAATTCTCGAACAGATGGCGCCTTAAATTAGATTTTTTACAGAAAATGTCGGACCATCTATCGTGAACTTCTCATAGATGGCGCCATGTTGGAATTCGAAATATAATTATATAATATTATAAAGAGATTTGTATTTTTGTATGTAACGAATAAACTCAAAAAGTACTGCACCGATTTTAATAATTCTTTTTTCATTAGAAAGCTACATTATCACTGAGTAACATAGGCTACATTTAGTACTAAATTACTATAGAAATCTTTAGAAATTCCTATTAAAACCAACCGAAGGTGTAAAAAAATTATCCATAAAATGTCTTTCATCGCATACGCTGCGAAGAGTATTAATGGTAGGACAAAAAAATGTTTTCTATTTTAGTGATTCATGGTCGTTTTAATAATCATGCTTATAACATAAATATCTGTACCTATTTATGTCTACCCGTGCGAAGCCGGCACGGGCGCTAGTACTGTATAATACTGGAAGTGCGCACTTTTTTACATTGTCAAAACGATTTTTATTTTTTAACCTTATGTACAGCATTTTGAAATACAGAATTTTGATATACAGAATTTTGAAATACAGAATTTTGAGATACAGCATTTTGATCATGCAGTATTTTGTATTATACAATATTTTGAAATACAGTACCTTGAGATACAGTATTTTAAATACATTATTTTGATCCATACAGTATTTCGACCCCAACCCATCCACATCACATGTTTAACCTGTAATTGAAAAAATTGTATTGATTAAGTTCAAACTTTTAAATTAAGGTGTTAAGCAGATTTGCATTAAACGTTTTTTTTTCAGTTTTCTTTAGACTAAAAAAAAAGTAGTGCCAACTCAAATTTGTTGGTAAAAAATAGAAAGTTCGATTTTTTTTCAAAAAGAATCCGACAGATTTTATACAAATTTGTTTATCACTTTGGCTTCTTTCAATAAATAAATATATTTTTGTATTGCTCCAGAAAGGTACCCCCCATAGAACCGTTATTTTGTTTTTAAGTTTTCTCAACTATTCAAATGATTTCAATATTTTGTTGTCATTGTTTTTATTTTTGATTTTTAAAAAAATATTACAAATAGTTTTTTTGAAAATTGAAATTTTGAAAATTTATCACCATTTTTTTCCGAAGTTAAAATTTAAAACGTATATTTTAAGTTGGAAATAACTGCATACCCACAAATTAATTTAAAAAAAACCCTTTAACGATTTTCAAATAATTTTTTTTTTTAAATTACGGCTTTTTTTTAAATTTTAATTTTTGGAAAAGAATTTTTTTAGGTAGATTTTTAAATTTTTAAATTCAGGAAATATTTTTGTACGGACTCTTTGATACATGAGCAAGTGAGCAAGAAATATTATTATTTTTTTGAAAATTCGATATCTTAAAAACTGGTCAACATTTTCTAAGTAAATTTCAATGTAAAATTTATATTTATAAGCAGTACAAAACTGTGTACCAAAAATATTTTTGAAAATAAATTGACAAATTTTGTATATGAAA
This sequence comes from Eupeodes latifasciatus, assembly GCA_920104205.1. Taxonomy (NCBI): domain Eukaryota; kingdom Metazoa; phylum Arthropoda; class Insecta; order Diptera; family Syrphidae; genus Eupeodes; species Eupeodes latifasciatus. Next base: position 68,341,690 of record OV049924.1, on the reverse strand, counting down.
AATGATTTTACAAAAAAACGCTTTAACAATATTTTCTAAAAGAGAATTTTTATAAATTAAAGTTTTTTCGATTATTTAAATGGCATTTTAATTTTTGAAGCCAAACTTAAATTTGAAAATATAAGTACCTACTATTTGTAAATTGAGCCCTTGTATGCAATAGCAAGCTCGTACGATCCAGTCGTGCACTTTATTCTGTGAGTGTATGTCAAATCACTATAGCTTATGCCGCTGGTAATCACGAAACTATTGACTACTTGGTGGAGAACATTCAGCGCGTTATTGCTGATATACGGCTACAAATTCTTTTAAAAGTCATCTGGAATTGGATCTTCAGATTAGACTACTTCCGAGGTAAGAAGATTATGTTTCGAATAAATTTAATTGTATGTCAATAAAAACAAATTATCTTTGTTTTATTCAATTTTAGAGATCAATACAATTTAGTTGCTTTGTCTCTAAAAGTCCTTCAATTGGATACTTACCGGTTTTTTTTTAATTTTTCCATTTGTATGACAGTAAGTAACATTCCTGCAGAACTTCGATCTACTTTCACGATTTCAACTATATGTCAGAATCTATGGCAGTTCCAGAGACATGCCAAAAATTTGACTTTTTAACTACTGTACATGATTTTTCTTCAAGCGTTCCTATTATTTTAGCCCGTTAAATGGTAAATCTTAATAATTTTAGTGCATTGTATGACATAGGTATATTATTTGTGTACTGATAAAATTCTTCATTGCAATAGTTTGACAGCAATTTCCATGACGAATTAGCTATACTTGAGTAAAAACAAAACAGCTAAATTGAAATTAGGCAATGTTCCTATTATTTTGGCCATAACTGTGCATCCTGATTTAAATATACACTCATTAAACTCATTCCCATGGGGGTAAACCTCTGTGTAATTACAAAATTTGTATAGATTTTACATTTAAAATTTACACAACAATTAGCATTCATATTCAATGCAAATAAAATTGCAGTAGCTCCGCGGTCGGCCGGTGCGCGGCGCCAACACGCCAACACCAAGACAACAACAACAACAAAAATTATTATACAAATCCCTGTGGATTAGTTCATTATCATTAGGACATTTATTACATGCTTATCAAAGCCAGTTCTGGTTCTGGTACTCAAACAATTAAAAACAGAAAAAAAAACAGAACACAAAAACAACACCAAAGGACCAAACCAACCCCCCACCTCCGCGCCGCAGCGGCACCGAGCCAAAACCATGCGGCTTATTAGTTTCTCTGCTCGTTATCCGCCATGACACTGTGCCCACAATTACATGTTATTTTTGGATCGGCAAGATTTATTTGCAATTTTCCATCAGATAAATTTTAAAAACAGAACTTTTTTTATTTTGAATGGCACGCGTGAGAGGATAACTCACAAAAAACAACAACAAACAAGTCACCCCTGGCCCTGGGTTTTTTTTTGTAGGTAAAGGTGCGTATAGAAAACATAATACGATATACGACCCCCTTTGCCACGTTACCGTTACCACATCCACCATTTTGGGTACAACCAATTTGGTATGCTAAATAATCAAACATTCAGCTAACGAGGGTGTTTAGCATTTTGGCGTATTGTTTTGTTTGCACACTAAGCGGATGCGGATATATGTACCTCTAACTCTACCTTACCTACCTGCCTCTGCACTGCGCTACGAACGAACCTAACGGAACGAGTGTAATAGCAGCCATTTTCTATGAATGCATCTATGAATGCGTTCGAGTGGCAAATTCAAATGAATTGAACACTGGTTTTGTAGTTAATGTGTCCCGGTGTCGGTGTCGTTTTCGTTGTCGTTGTCGTTCTCGTTGTCGATACTCAAAGTCTATGTCATGTTGTTTGCTGCAAGGGTTGTTGTTCTAAATTTTTACATGCATTTAAGGGTTGATATTTTTTTTTATTTTTGTATTCAATATGTGATCGAAAAGAATTAGCATTTTTGTATTTTTAGAGTTGTTTTTGTTTTGACACTTCAATTGAGTTCGTATAGTAAAACACAGAGAGGTGTTTAAATCGACAATAGACAATTAGAGGAGGTGGGAATGGTAACGGTGAAATGACAATATCTGTCTGCATAATCGAGCTTGATGAGGGTTTATTAAATAACACATCTGGTAATTGTTTTGCGATAAATTATTCTTTCAATTAGGTAACTACAGTTTTAGCATTAAAGTATAGGTATATAAATTTAGGCGAAATAGAATTAATTTTATTTTTAGACAACAGAAACAAAAAAGTAAAATAACATCCAATGAAATAATAGGCTATAGAGGTAAGTTTTAATTATATGCACAAAAAAAAAAAAACAATTTATCTAATTGAGTGGAATACATGTTTAGATTAAAGTTCACATTTGTTTTTGTTGTGTGGAAGGAAAATACCAGTTAAATAAAATTTAAGACTGATATTTTGAGGACAAGTTAGCAGTTCTTTAAGAACTGTGATTGGTTTTGAAAATATGTAGTTCAAAGATTAACATAAACAAAATGGACGCTCTAGAAATATCATTAAAAAACTTGTGTGGATTCATTGACATTAAAAAGTTTCCGAAAAATTTGTAACACTTCTAAATTTCCTTAATTTCTGTACAAAATAAAAATATGTATTCAATCTCAAATCATCATCAGCTTAGGAAATATCTCGAAAAACGAAAACTTCTGAATGACTGGCAGTATGGCTTTCCCTTTGGAGGAAGTAAGATTAATGCACTTGATATTTCTAAAGCATTTGATAGAGTTTGGCACCAAGCTCTCTTATTGAAAATGCGTGCTTTTGGTATTGATAAATCTCTTCTTCGTTGAATTAGAAACTATCTTTCTATCCGTGCAATACAAATTGTATTGGATGGTCTCAAGTCTAGAAGTGGAAAACAATTTTTTATCAGTTTTGTATTGTTCTTGTAGGTTTTCATATTTTGTTAAAAAAAGTTGTCAATTAAATTTTTCTAAAAAAAATAATTTAGAATTTCCAACGATATTTTGCATTTGGTGGAATTGTTTGATTTCAAAATCTATTTTTGTTAACGAGATTTGTATTATTTATTATATGTATATAAACAAATACAGAGTAGATTTTTCTAAAAACAATATTACGTTAACAACAAAATTTAGCACAAAATGAAATCATTTTGAAGACAATACCTTATTCACTTATTCACGAGATATCGGGAATCGGATATCAAGTTTTACCAATTTTGCGTACTGGGTACTTATTTTTATGAAAAAAACTGAATGTAGGATTTTGTATACAAATTTTACTGAATGTCAAAAATAATATTTTCTCTAAGATGAAATCAGTTTAAAGCCAATATTTTTAGTTTTTGAAATGATATTTGAGTGGAAAATCAATTTTCAATTGGTTTTAGTAATGTTTTTTTAGGGTTTTATTTTTTGTAAAAAAAACTCTGAATGCAATTTTTCTCTAAATTTTACCAGATGTCGAAAATGTTATTCTTCGTTGAATAAAATTATTTTGGAGATAAAATCCTTTTTTGTTCGTAAGACATTTGAGGTGAAAATATTTTTGTTTTCGTTTTTTTTTTATTTATAAAAAAACCGTTGATTTAACTTATTTTAAATGAAATAGTTTGGTATCACGTCACAATTAATAATATAATATTTAACTCAAGTCGCAGGCGTTATTAGTTTGATGTTCACTTTTTGTTTAAATTGCTATGTTAAAAAGAGGCTGCGATGCGACCCACACTGATAACTTCCTATCCCGTCTGTCGATTTGTCTTGCTTAAAAGTTTGTCTAAATGTATTAATTCTTACCAAATTTGCGTTCTATTTTTTGTACATTTTATTTTTTTATGAAAAAACAGACTGTTGGATTTTTATAAAAAAATTATTGAATATCGAAAACAATATTTTCTGTGAAATAAAATAAGTTTGAAGCCTATATTTTTAATTTTTGAAAAGCTATTTTATTGTTTTTTTTTTTTTGGTAAAAAAAAAAACTATCAATTCGATTTTTCTCAAAATTTTATAGAATGTTGAAAACAATATTTCTTAAAAGATAAAACTAGTTCGAAGCCAATGCCTCAAATTTTTGAAAAGATATTTACGTTGAAAAACAATTTTTACCAACTTTTATCAGTTTTTTTTAGGTTTTTATTTTTTGTAAAAAAAATGTCAATTCGATTTTTCTCAAAATTGTTTCCTAATGTTCAAAACAATATTTCTAATAAGTTAAAATTAGTTAAAAGCCATTATCTCAAATTTTTGAATAGATATTTGAGTCGAAAATCAATTTTTACCAACTTGTGTTAAATTTTTTTTTCGGTTTTTGATTTTTTGTAAGAAAACTGTCAATGGGATTCCTTTCAAAATTTTACTGAATGTTAAAAACAATATTTTTTCAAAGGCAATTGTAGTTTAAAGCCAATATCTCAATGTTTTGAAAAGATATTTGAGTCGAAAATCAATTTTTACCAACTTTTATTAATTTTTTTTTTAGTTTTTATTTTTTGTAAAAAAAACTGTCAATTCGATTTTTCTCAACATTTTTCAGAATGTTGAAAACAATATTTCTTATTAGATAAAATAAGTTTGAAGTCTTAATCTCAAGTTTTTAAAAAGATATTTGAGTCGAAATTCAAGTTTTACCAACTTAGAGTAATGTTTTTTTTTAGGTTTTTATTTTTTATAAAAAAACTGTCAATTAGATTTTTCCCAAAATTTTATCAGATGTCAAAAGCATTATTCTTCGTTGCACAAAATTGCTTTGGAGATATCATATTTAAGTCGTAAAATTTTCGAGGTGACAATTTTTTTTTCAGTTTTTTTGATTTATAAAAAAACCGTTAATTAGATTTTTTTCCAAAAATATAATTGTTTTGTATCACATTACAATCTATGATATAAAATTTAATTCAAGTCTCTAGCGTCATTGGTTCATGAGATATTTTGGTTTAACCAAAATGTTCACCTTTTTTTTAAACTGCTATGGTAAAAAAACACCCACGCAATTTTCTTGAGAGCCCTTTCTGCATCTTTCTGCCTTATTATCTGTATATCAAAATTTATTTGAAGTCGATATCTCTTCTGGTTCTTGAGCTATGGACGACGAAAAAAACGTCGCGAACGTACGGACGTACGGACATACGGACATACGGACGTATGAACGTACGTACACACGCACGCACAGACATCTTTCTAAAAATCTTTTATTTCAACTCTAGCGACCTTGAAACGTCGAGAAATGTCAAAATTTTTAATTTGACAAATCGGACCCATTACAATAACTTCCTATGGGAAGTTTATAAATTGGGTGGTGCAACAGTCCGTAGAGAACCAGGGCCTAGCGACGCACAGTGGGGAAAATGCGGACAAAACCTATTTTTCTGAAAGTAGGATTTTTTTTTAAACTGAAAGTGTTTCTTATAGTTAATTGGTTGTAGAATCAGAAAATGAAAACCGTTTTTCAAAAAAAAAAAATTGTAGACCAGTAGATTTTCGCTCAAAGTTCAAATATCGTGAAAACTGATAAAATATTGGTATTTCTTAAATGATCAGTATATTGTGAAATTTGAAAGTTTTAAATAATTTTGTCTGCTTACATGATTGAAATAAATAGATAAACAATACAGTATGTTATTTTATTGAAAAAAAATTGGATAAGGTATTTTTTGACGAAGAAACACTCTATTTATGTGATTTTTTTAGTTCGCATAAGGTTTTAACTACTGCCTCTGTTTGCCTCTGTTAGCAAACTATTCCCAATAGATAGTGTAGGGTATCAGCAACATTTTTCAGTAAAAATCTCATCCGGATACGTCCGGATGCGGTTTTTAGAGCAATTTTAAGTTGGGAAGTCATATAAAAAAAATCGATATTTATGCCTTTTAACCAGTTCGGCACGAGTACGATAAGTTTGGCGCCAAGATATAATAACGGTTTCTGGTAGAGGGTTTTAATACAAGCATTTTTTACTATGGCAGGGGGGGTCTATCTCCCCTCGTTTAGGCGGTAGGGGCAATTTAAAAAAATTAGTATTTAAAATGGAAAAAAATAATTAAAAAATAACGGTGATACTTACAATTAAGTTTTATACATTTTTTTTAAGCCAACATTCTGTTTTATTAGCCAGTTTTTAATTCAAGTCAAAACTATGCGTAGTTTTTGAAAAAAATAATTTTAAACTCAAAATTTGAGTAAAAAAAGTTAAAAAAAGGTTTAAAGTGTAATTTTTCAATACTTAAAGATTATCTACCATTGTTTTTATTTCAGAATTTATTTCTCTTATTTGTTTTTGATCAAAAACTGAAAACTAGATGATTTTATGTCTTTTAGTTTTTGAGAAAACTAATTTAAATACTAATTTTTTTAAATTGCCCCTACCGCCTAAACGGGGGAGATAGACCCCCCTCCCATAGTAAAAAATGCTTGTTTTAACTGTTCTATACAAATCCGTCATTAAACTTTGTCGCCAAAGTTATCGTACTCTCCCCACCAGTTCTGACGATGATGATGACATTCCCAACTTTAGAGCATTTTCATCTGTTGGTTTACACTGGAGTTTTGCAATGTCATTCATTTCCGATGGCTTTGCCCCGCAAATGGTACAATTACTACTAGAAGTTGTATTTGTAGCAATCCATTGAACTCAATTTCAGTATCTCGGAGATTCAAAATTTCAGCTTCTACACGGTCTTTTTCTTTTCTACCTTCTTGCAGAGTTTCTTTCGAAAAGAAAAATTGAAGAGCTGGTGAATGATGGGTTGAGGATGGTCGAAGATTTTTCTTCATTTTCTCGTTGAACAAGTTTTAATAATACCAGGGATGTAAGAATTAAATGTCCATCAGAAATGCCTTAAATTGAAACTTCATAGATTTGCATATATCAAATTAAGTTTATTTGAATTATTTTGAATAAGCTTATTAAGATCAAATGATTTTTTTTTTTATTTACTTGAATTATTTTTTTTTTTATTTACCTACTTGAATTATTTTTTTATTTATTATTTAAATTTATTTTATATTACATTTAAAACAAATCAAACGGTAAGCTTTGAAAACACCAACTATCTATGTCATTGTAAATCCAATGTGTTATCCTTACAACTGCAAACAAAATAAACCTAAAGATGTTTTTTACTCACAACCATTCACCTTTAAGCATATTAAAACTGAATTTTTAATAATTTACAATGCTTTTAAAATTCTTTTTTCGCTATTTATTATTATATTCGCAATATACCTTAAATTCGGTAAACAAATCTTTGTTTTCAGATATGTTTTCCGAAAAAGCCATTTTCTCTTTTAGTGGGCGTGGAAATGGGCGGAATTTTCTGGTGTAGATTTGTCTTGCTATTGGCTATCATTCCTGAAAATTTCATTCAAATCGGTTTATTAGTTTAAATTTTATAGAGTTTTGTCCGCTCCCCCATACAAGATGCCCCACTGTGCGACGTACAACTCTCAACCATTCCTGTGTGCGAGTAATGTTGTCAGAGATGGAGGGGACCTACAGTTTATATACCGAATCCGAACGGCTAATTTGAGAAAGCACTTTTCATGACAAGAATTGCTCTTAGAGAATTTGTCAATTCCTCGCAAGAGACAGTACCCGTGAAAAAAAACTTTAAATGACATAGGCAGGGATCGAACCCAAGACCTCTGGCATGACAGTCCAACGCACTAACCATTATGCCACAGGTACTTAAGATATTATTACAAACTTAATTATTTGGGCAATAAGAAATTTTATCCCGAATAGGGAAAACTCATCTTTTGATTTGAGCTTTATAAAGAAGTTACAATAGGTCAGAGATGTAAGTTTTCGTTATTAATAAGCCAACCCCAATGAGTACAAAAATATTTGGTCAATTAAAAAAAAAAAAATGGCACTCCCTTTTGTAAGGTCGATTGATAACGTTGCACCTAAATTCGTTTTTAATGGGACGAACCTTCCATCGCAAGAGTTGCAAAAGTACCTACTGAAAGACTTTGACATATAAAAATCCGCTGGCCCAGATAGTGTCCCCGCTATTATTCTGAAGAGTTATTCTTCAACGCTGTGAAAACCACTGCGTAAGCTTTTCCATCTATCCTACTCTACAATTCTCTTTCCTAGTGGATGGAAATTAGCATTTGTCCAGTCTGTCCCTAAAATAGGCGAATCCTCCTCCTCCTCCAGCTATCCTCAAATTGCACTTAAGTTTCTCCTTTCCAAGGTCACGCAAACGCTTATTAATAAGTTTAAGAAACATCTTAAAGAACGAAATCTTCTGAATGACTGGCATTATGGATTTTGTTTTAAAGAAAGAAAGATTATTATTGCACTTGATATTTCAAAAGCAATCAATAGAGTTTGGCACCAAGCTCTCTTATTGAAAATGTGTGCTTTTGGTATTGATAAATCTGTTCCTCGTTGGATTAGAAACTAGCTTTCTAACCGTTCAATACAATTTGAATTGGATAGTGTCAAATCTTGAAGCCCACTGGGGAATTATAATTCCGTGTAGAATTTAATACTTAAAAAACAATTAATCTCTCTGAGTAGATTGCACATTAGCTACGTTATAGGTGTCCTGACTGGGCACTGCTTAATAGGAAGGCATGCTATTCGACTTGGAGCCCCTGCAAATGATTTTTGTAGTAGTTGCATGGACGAAGAAGAAGAGGAGACTATCTCTCATCTTCTGTGCACATGCCCTGCCTTATCACAAAGACGTAGAATCCACCTTGGAGAATACTACTTTAACGATACCAGCGATCTAAAATATTCAGACATTACTTGTCTCCTACGCTTCATTCGAAGCTCCAATTGGTTCAACGAGTTAAGCTGATTAACTGATCCATGTGGTATCACAACGGACCATACTTTGGTCTAAGTGTGTTGGTCGTCCCAAACCAACAGCCACTTTAACCTAACCTAACCTTCTTAAGAACCTGAATATTTGCTCTTTCTCTCAGAAAAGATCTTATGAAAATAATTTAAAGCATTGCTAAAGCTTTTCTTAATTGTAAATTGTGTAAAAACAAAGATTTTAGTTGTTGTTGACAGCAAAACCGCTTTTTGGTTAATATCGTCAAATTATTAACAAATCTTTAGATGGAATATTTACTCATACAATTTAACTGTACAAGCTTTATGGCTCATATGACCCCCTCCCAACCTGGATCGTCCATTGGTCAAAATTGATAAATTTGTGCTGAGCGATTTGAATAGGGCTGGAACTTTGATTCATATTATGTTCTTAGTACAGTCCTCAGTTAAAATTGGTACTTTTAGCAACAAAGCAGTAAAATACAAATTTTATTTTCATATGTAAAAATAAATATTTTAAATTATAAGGGGGGTCATATCCATTCACGCCATACGATAAGTTTTGAATTCAATACAAATTTTACTAAATACTGGAAGATATCCCAGGGGGGTCACGACTCCTACGACACCTCCCCCCCCCTACTGCATCCGCCATTGATTTCATTGTTACGTGTTTTTTGGTAGTAAGTGGCACTTTGCGTGAAATTCGGGCTTGCAATTCAGTTTCTAACAGATGCATTCTTAAAGTCAAAACTCTAAAGCGATTCTGTTTTACGAGTTGGAGATTTTGTAGATCAATTCAATCACCGATCTTTTGTTCTGGATTACGGCTCTCAGAACATTGAATTTTTGTTTGCATTTCACAAAATGTTTAACAAAACATCCTAAAATATCCTTGAATTCACTGATAAGTTTTCTTCTAAATGCAATTTTTGTATTAAATTCATTTTTTATTCAGTGCAACGCTTTGGTATTTATACTTTACTAAGGTTTGACTAAATTATTATATTACATGAAGACTAGAACCAATTATATAAAGTCGGTTTTACGGGCGAAGATTTTACGTGACAACGTCTTTTTCTCGGTAGAATATTTATTGATATGAATATAATTAAATTGCACAATAGGAACAAGGAATTGAATGAAAATAAGAATTGCACAAATTTTTTAAACTAATAATTTACTTAACACTATCAACATTTATCAATAGTATGACATAACCTATAAACTCAGTTTCTCAACTTTTGTGTCAATCTAACAATTAATCAATCAATCATAGTTTACGATAATGAAATATCAGTGTACAATTATTTACCTTTATTGTTGTAGTTGTTGTAAATGACGAATCTAAGCACTCCACATTTTCACTACAGACACAGCTGACGATACTTTAACCACACGTGTGAACTTGTATTATGACGCTTTCTTGTTTTTCCAACGCCAAGAACGTTCGAGAAAGACAAAGACAGAAACACAAGCATGCGCCGATTCAATGCGCCTAATTCTCTAGTGCTGCGCGCGCGGCAAACCGATCATAGTTGAGTGGGAGAGAGACGCAAGGCATTCGGCGGGCCTCTCTTATCGTTACGTTACCGGGCGTTACACTTTTTCATAAGTGACTCCCAGCCGACCTAATTTAAGACGTTGTCACGTCAAAACTCAATGTTGTCACCCATCGATTAAGCCCCCAATGCAGCGTCGAGAAAACTAATAAACTTATAGCACTCAGTATCACGAGAACATTCAATTGTCCAAAATTTAAATATAAGTCTCATATTTGGGCAGGTGCCCAAAGTAAGTGAGCCGATGTATCAACGATATTTTTACCAAAAATGTTCTGTCAAATCAGCCAGTTGCAATCCCCCTCTCTCCCTCTTCAAACAAATACTCTCTCTTCACGGAATATTCATTAATTTTGCCTTCGGACGTACTGTCAAGAAAAGAGATTATTTTGTAACCGCACATCAAGAATGTGGAATGCATTTCCCTCCAACTTTGGATTTATTAAATTCTTCCCTATTTTCCCAAAACTCGCACTATGTTTAAACATTAAACATGCTTAGGGTATTAACAACCTCTTAAGTGCCAGTTAATGAAAAAAAATGAAAATTCAGGACAAGATGCTACAAACATTCCCTTATTGAATACTTAGTTAAAATATACCAAATTTTGAGAGATAACTTTGATATCTCCAATAAATGAAATATTGCTGAAAAATAAAAAAAAACACGTTCTTTTCTCCTTCAATGCAAACCCAAGACCCAACCACAACTTGTCAGAAGATTAAATAGTTTTTTTTACGGATTTCACCAAAATCTCGGAAAATTCAAGTATGGCATAAGTCTATAAAAAAAAACGTTAATTTGAAACCTTTTAACTCAAAAGCACTTATCTTGAATAAATTAATCTAAAACAATTTTTGTTTGTTTTTTTTTATTAGACTTATTACTTTTATAAACAAAAATTAGCTGAATACTCTTGTACCACAAAACCTCTTTGAAAAACGTATTTTTATGCCAGAATACATTTTTAATATAAGGATCTCAGAAGCTATATAAAGTTAACAGTTTGGGTGGTCGAATGCGCGGCTCTTTTATGCTCAAAGTCCATCTTTTGATGATATATATTTTCTTTTGGCCACACTTCAAATGTGAAAGAAAACACAAACTAAGAAAGTCAAAAGCAAAGGGGGTAGAGTTTGGTGGAGGGGTGAGGTGTAGGGAAAAAGGCGTTTTATGAACGAAAAATTACCAAAGCCATAACGCCAAACTAGTTTTGTAGGTAGGTAGGTAAGGTAGGTTATGTGCGCCAAACCAACCTATACTTTAGTATAAATAAAGTGGCTCAAAAAGCAAAAGCAAAACTTAAACTCAAACGCCAAAAGAGCGCTAAAAGCTAAAGCTAAAGCTAAAGCCAAAGTCAAAGCACTGCAACTTCACTAACGTAAAACAAAACAACAACAACAAAAATGACGACAAAAAAATCCCAACCGAATACAAGTTTTGTATTCATTTTTAATTTCCTTAGCGAAGCCATTTAGAGCGTAATGATTACGAAAAGTGCCTACGCCTTCGTAAGAACAATATTCCCTTTGATAGCGCGTTATCCTTTTGACTGTTTTTTGTTTTTGTTTGTATTATTATTTCTTTTTGTATATGTGCCCAGGATCAGAATTGAAGGTACCAAACCAACCAACTATTTGTGTGTGTCGTTTGCTCCTCTGATACTGAATACGAGTATACGACTGTTGTTGTTGTTGTTGCTCTTCATGATTTTATTTTCCGCTCAACAAATAAAAACTTTTGAAATTTTGCCACACAGCCCCCAGTATATAAGTAAAGGTACATAAGTTAGCTCTCTGTATATAAAAATGTATATTATTGTAAATACTGCGTGGGATTATATAGAGTAGCGGCGAATTATAAAAACCCTCCTATAGAAACACACAAAAGAGTCACGCTTTGAGTCAAACAAAAATTGTATAAGGATGACAAAAGTCGGCTTCGTTTGGAGCCCTCTCCAAAGGATCCCAAAGAGGCATGCGGGTATACATAATAATAATCATCTTCATCATTATCATCATCATCAGTGAATCCCTCTTGTGGCACCTTTTTTTGCCTTTTCCAATGCTCCAGTGCTTTCCCTCTTGTTAATGAACAAAACAAACACTTCTCGCAAAATGCCTTCCCACTTTTGTGTTGTTTATCCTTACTCCTTTACGCATGCATATAAAATACAAACGATCAAAGTTTTTGTGTATGAGAAGAGAATAAAGGATGAGCTTGAGCAGCAGCAATGAGCTTGAGCACTCTCTGTGAATATGAACGTAAACGTGAACAGAACACTCCATTCGAGAAGTGAAACACTGCAAAAGAATCGAACTTATATACACTTTCTCTCATCCATCGTTATGTTGACATAATTAATATTTAATTCAATTAAAACATAATTTATTAATAAAAGAGGAAAGTTTGGTGCAGAGAGTGTATATATGTATATGTTGTACGGTATGTATAGTTTACCTGCACGGTGGTTTTGAAATGGGCTAGGGACAATATTGAAACATATACAACAGAGAAAGGACCACCAAATTACGAAAAGTGTTTGCATTTCAAAGAGGCAAGTTCTGAAAAATTAAAAAAAAATAAAAAAATGTTTAAAAACAGTATGTTGAACAAGTGAAACACTGAATCCTATTTTTAAAGAATGCATCCTAAATATCAAATTATCCACGAGGCTTAAATTAATGTATAGCATGAGTTATGTTGATTCTGGGAGCCCCTATATTTTGCAACCCATTTACATTGACCTTTGACTTCAGAAAATCTCTCAATAAAAAGCCTGATGTTGTCAAATACCACTATACCGCAGTTTTCAACTTGCTTCTGTATCCAAAGAGTCAATGCCATCATTTATTCTCGAGGTATTCGAGTCGAAAAACAGTTTTTACCAATTTTTCGTAGATTTTTTATTTTTTTTTTCTAAAAACCCGTCAAATTAATTTTTCTAAAAATTTGACAAAATTTTAAAAACGATGTTTTTTATTAAATTAGATTGATTTGAAGCCTAGATATAACTACTTCAATACTAACTTTTAGTAGTATTATTTTGCTAAGTTTTTATTTTTTGTAAAAAAAACTGTCAATTCTATCTTTTTTAAACAAATTACCAGATTTTTAAAGACGCCAATTAGCCGAGTACTCACCAGGTCCCGGTGACCACGCTCAATGCAATTTGAATCGAAACGTTCGGGGTGAGTACTAAATTGAACTCGCTTGATATTTAATATTTATAACGAAGTTAATCCGAGTGCTTAAAAATGTGTCATGAAAAAAACCGCGGAAACCTTAAAAGTTAAATTACCAGATGTCAAAAACGTAATTTTTTGTAAAAAAATTATTTTGGAGGTATCATAATTAAAAAATCTGCTTAAATTCTTAATTTCCAAGTTCGAACTCAATCGACCAAATACAGGGGTGAGGGGCAAACAAATACAAATTGGATGAATGAAATTAATTTGAAATCAATATCTTCTATTGTTCACGAGATATCGATTTTATGAAAAAACGGACTGTTGGATTTTTATAAAAAAAAAAAAAATACTGAATGATAAAAACAATATTTTCTGTGAGATAAAATAAGTTTAAAGACAATATTTTTAGTTTTTGAAAACATATTTAAGTCGAAAATCAATTTTTACCAACTTTTGTTAATTTTTGTTTAGGTTTTTTTCTCAAAACTTTACTGAATGTTAAAAACAATATTGTTTAAAAGATAAAAATAGTTTAAAGCCAATATTTCAAAGTTTTGAAAAGATATTTGAGTCGAAAATTAATTCTTACCAACTTTTATTAATTTTTTGTTAGGTTTCTATTTTTTTTAAGAAAACTGTCAATTCGATTTTTCTCGAAAATTGTACCAGATGTCAAAAACGTTATTCTTCGTAGCACAAAATTATTTTGTAGATAAAATCATTTTTTGTTCATAAAATATTCGAGGTGACAAATATTTTTGTTCATTTTTTTTTTTGATTTATAAAAAAACCGTTAATTAAATTTTTTTTTAAATATACTAGTTTGGTATCACGTTACAATATATTGAGCTATGGACGATGAAAAAACGGACGTACGGACGTACGAACGTACGTACACACGCACGCACAAACATCTTTCTAAAAATCTTTTATTGTGATTAGTGGAAATATAGCACAATACCGCACAGCTCCCATCCATTTACGGATTGCCAAAAATTCATAAAACAGACATGCCGCTGCGACCAATTACGTCATCCATTAATGTACCATGCTACGAGCTATCTAAGTATGTTGGAAAAATTTTACAGTGCGCAACAACAAATTTAAGCTACTATATAAAAAAATACTTTTTTCTGTGAAAGAAATAATCTCGCCTTTGCAGCATGGTTTTATCAGTAGAAGATCAACTACAACTAATCTTATAATTTTTAGTAATTATGTACTCAAAGCTCTAGAACAAGGAAACCAATGTGACGTGGTGTATACCGATTTCGCGAAAGCGTTCGACAGAGTTGATCACTCAATATTGATTTCCAAATTGCATAACATCGGTTTTCATTCCAATTTATTGACATGGTTTAAATCTTACCTTACTGGCAGAATTCAATATGTTCGTATTAATAATGTTACTTCCAACCCTATTTTTGTTACTTCCGGTGTCCCACAGGGAAGTCATTTGGGTCCTCTCCTCTTTCTCTTGTTTATCAATGATATTCCCAGTTGTCTAAAAAATTGTTCTTGTTTGATTTATGCTGACGACCTTAAATTATTCCTGCTCATTAATTCTATTTCCGATTGTTTAAAGCTGTAGAATGATCTTAATAATCTTTCCGTTTGGTGTTCTAACAACGATCTTCATTTAAATGTTTCTAAATGTCATAGTATGTTATTCTGTCGCGGCACCTCTCCAATTATGTTTTCTTACAGTTTACTTGGGTCAACCTTAACACAAGTCACTGAGAAAAAAGATTTGGATGTAATCTTTGATTTAAAATTCGAATTCGCAAATCACATTGACTATATTATTCCTAAGGCCAGTTCTATGCTTGGATTTATTTCCAGGAACGCTAAAGACTTCTCTGATCCATATACTCTTAGAGCCTTATATTTTTCATATGTTCGCTCAATTTTAGAATACTGCTCATCTACCTGGAATCCTATGTATATAACTTATTTGGCGAGAATTGAACGAATTCAGAAACGCTTTACTAGAATCACGACGTATTTATTTCGATGTAATGCTTGTCAGAGATTTAATAAATTATAAAATCAATTGCCCTCACTTGCTTTCGTTGATTGGCTTTCATGTTCCTTGTCGTGAATTACGTAATAATCGTTTATTTTGTGTACCCTTTCATAGGGTCAATTATCGAATCAATGAACCCTTAACTCGCTGTTTAAGACAAGCTAATTCTGTTTGTAATGCTATCGATTTTAATTTATATTTAAGTAGGGACTGTTTAAAAAAAAAATTGTTATTAATAATAAACTTCGGTGGTTAATGTTAATTGTACATTCTTTTTTTGTTTTGTTTTATTTATTATTATTTATATAAACTTACTATTGTTCTAAGTAGTCTTTAAGAGCTGTGTCTTTGCTTGATGAATATTGTAACTGAAATTCTTATAATCTTTTTTTCATTTAAACCTAGATTGCACAATTTACAGAGATATGGTGTCTTACATTCTACCTTACTACTGAAAATATTATAACAAGCATTCAATTTATATCACAGATTTATTACATTTTGAAGGAAAAGTTACTAAAAAAAACCTTCTTAGATATTAGACATTTTTTCATAGGAAGAGAGAAGTGGGGAGCAGAAAACTGTCTTAAGATGTTGTTTACATTTATGTATCACAGAAAAAAAAGTATATTAATAAAATAAAAATAAATAATTTAATAAATAAATTAAAAAATAAATAAATAAATAAATAAAAAAATAAATAAATAAATGAATAAATAAATAAATAAATAAATAAATAAATAAATAAATAAATCAACAAGTGAATAACAATTAATTAAATACAAACGAGAAAGTAAATAAATTAATGAAAAAATGGACAAATAAATAATAAATTAATTAATAAATAAATAAATAAATAACAATTAATTAAACACGAATGAACAATTTTAATAAATAAATGAACAAGTGAACAAATAAATACAGAGATTAATAAATAAATATTTTAATGAATTAAAACAAATAAATAAATTAGCAAAAAATATACCTAAACAAATAAATAAATAACAAGAAAAAAATAGAGACAAAAAAAAATCAGTATATAAATAAATAATAAATAATTAGTTAAATGTAACATTCATTTATTAATAAGTAAATCACGAGAAAAAAAAATTTACTAACACCTTAAGCAGCTAAGTTTGAGATTAAATTGTTATCCGAACAATTACACGATAAAATATAACGGTCTTGTAGCTTCGAAATTCTTACAGGAACCTTATCAATATTTGATATTCTATGAAGCTCTTCTGTAGAAAAGTACCAGGGCAGATTAAGCATAATTTTTAATATTTTATTTTGCATTATTTGTAATTTTTGTATATGAGTTTTGGCGCATTTTCCCCAGACAGGGGAACCATAGAAAATTATACTTTGGAAAATAGACTTAAATATCATTAATTTGTTTTCTGCACTCATTTTAGACTTGCGATTTATAAAAGGATAAAGTGTTTTTATCAGAATATTTAGCTTATTTAATGTTTGCTGAATGTGCAAGTTAAACGTCAATGTTTTATCCAGGTGTACCCCAAGATACTTAGCACTTGACTTCAACTCAATTTGCGCTCCGTTCAATTGAAGGCTATTGTATGGCAGTAAACAAGGTTTCCTTTTTTTTCGTAAAAAAAAGAGCCTGTGTCTTTGATGCATTTATTTTTATTTTCCAATTATTGAAATAAATCTGAATAGTCAAAATGATGTTTTAGTCTCGTTTGATGCAGTTTCATTGTTCACTAACATCCCCGTTCAACTGCCTATCACCATTGTCAAAGAAGAAGTGGGATATAATAAATAAAAGCACAAAGATCACACAAAACAAATTTATTGAGATTCTAGACTTTTGTGTTAAAGAAAACAATTTTCTTCAATACAAAGACATTATCTACAAACAAATTTTTGGGATGCCAATGGGCAACCCACTATCTCCGACTATTGCAGATCTGGTTTTGGACCACGTTTTAGATGAATGTTTAAATAACATTGAAGAAAAACCTGCGTTCATAGCAAAATATGTTGACGACATATTTGCAATAATGGATAAAAAAACATAGACAATAAAATCAAAATCCTAAACGGATTCCACCCAAAACTTCAATTCATAATTGAAAATGAGTTTAATAAAAGAATATCGTTCTTTGCTTTTTTCGACTGGTATCAAAAACCAACAGCATCTGGAAGACTAGTTAATTTCCGATCAAACCAAGCAAGGCATATTATCATCAATAAGACGTCCAACCTCGTGAATAAAATTTTCAAAATAAGTGATGTACGATTCTACGTCGCCAACGAGAAAAAAGCTATCAAAATCTTAAGTGATAATGGTTATCCTTCTACCATAATTCGAGGCCTCCATTTAAAACACAAAATGCAAATTCCACGAGAAAATATTGATGAACCCGTTAGAACGCACCACAAAACCATGGTTTACGTCCCAACTTTATCCGACAACTTCAAAAAATCTATTTCCAAAAAATTGACAGAGGTTCGCCTTGCTTTCAAATCAAACAAAACACTTGACTTGTTTTACTAAACTCAAGACGAAACCTGATAAGGACAAACAAACAGATGTGATCTACAAAATGAACTGTATTGGTAAATCAAATGAATCGTGCAACCTGTGTTATATTGGGACCACAAAACAACTTCTTAGACAACGCATCTCGAATCATAAGTCCACAATAAAACTAAACAATTCTGAGAAGACAGCCCTGACCAGTCACAGCATTGAAAACGGTCATTCTCCAAACTTTGAAGGCGTGGAAGTTCTACAGACAGAGAAACATGTTTCGAAACGATACACGTTAGAAACATGAGCCGAAAACAAGACACAAAACATTTCTGCTGTATATTGCTCTCTTCTTTACATTTATAGTTTTTATTTTTTATTTATATTAATTAATATAATCAATTTTAAAATTTTGTTCATATTTTTCTTAAATGAGTAAACTTTATTGTATTTGTATCCCATCGATCTAACTAAGATTATTTATATATTTTTTGTGTTAATAAAGTTCCCCTGAAGAAGGCAGCAATCCCTGCCGAAACGTTGGGAAAGTTAATGTAACTTAACTACTAGAAAACTGTAGCGACCAAAAAAGCCGACGGAAAGCTATATTTCCACTTATCACAATAATTACACAAATTGGTCAATAAATTAACTCAAATAAAAATCTTATATTTCAACTCTAGGGACCTTGAAAAACGTCGAGAAATGTCAATATTTTCAATTCGACAAATCTTACCGATTACAATAACTCCCTATGAGAAGTTAACAACCAGACGGCCTATATCGCTTACTGAAGGCCAATGATTTAGGCCTTAAATCTGCATCATACATTGACTTTTTCGGGTTGATTTGTAAGCTCTTGGATTTAATTTTAAGCGTCCCGAATCTGGTAATTTTATTTATCGACGTAAGCAATAAGCATTCACTATTAATCCTTAAATCCTCGCTTAAAATGATTTCAGATAAAAATAAGGGTGACTTTTCATATGCTTAGCACAGACACGTCTCGTCGTTGCAGGCATTAAGTAAGTGAATTTCAAATTTGTCCATCGTACTGCCTATAGTCACCTCCGTGACCGTAAAATTGGAAAATCTAGCGAAATTTTGTCCGAATTGAACAGCCTTACTTTCTTGAAACAATTTACCGTTTGAACGTGTTTTTAAACGCTACACAGCCAAAATGAGAAATAACAGTTAGTTTGACAGCTATAGCTTCAATTGAATATCAAACGACTGTAAAACTGCAGACGCCCGCGAAATCTTGTTCGAACTGTACAACCATATTCTTTTAAAACAATTTATCATTTGAGCTTATTTTTTTAACGTTTTTGAGCCATAGTGACAGTTAATTTCAATTGTTTTAAGTGTCAAAAATCTCTATTGGAAGATCATTTACTAGAAACATGCTTATAGATTTCTCAAATTAATACTTTCCAATTTTCCTATTTTTTACCAATTCGAATATTTCTTTCAATAGAGACTGTGCCACACCTACTTCATACAAATATTTAATAACAATGTTTCAGCACACAAAATTTTTGGATAGCCCCCAAAGGCTTTCTCTCCATTGAACACAAAGATGATCCCAAGGGAATTATTCGTTTGCATTTGTGCGATATGCGATGGCGATGGAATGGCGCCCTTTGCCACTGCCGACATCCAGCGTCACATAGCACCACCAGAGAAACACTATATATGTACATACCTTCTCAAGAGGCTCAAAACAGATGGCTTAAGGTCATTTAATGTATCTACATATCTATGTATATTATGTTTTGTTGTTTTCCTTGGGTTTTCTGGGGGTAAAGAAACCCAAAGACTGGTAGAGAAGAGAGAGGTAACCATATTCAGGAGCACAGACGTCCCTTTTTTTTAGCCGTGACAAAATGAAAATGGACTTAGCATACAATCATCCACAATACGGCAAGGGCTGTGAACCAGGACCAGACATTTCGCCTAAAGGATTAATCTACATAAAAAACGAATTTCCAAAATTTTACCCAAACCCTAGATTTGTATATTATACACACTAACCTCTGTTTCTGTTACTGTTGCTGTGGCTGTGGCTGTGTTGAGAAGGGAATTCCTATATTGTGGTTCCTGTGATGGGAGAAAAGTGGAGTGTTCAAGGATCACAACCATATATAGCGCGCCATTAACATTTTATGCGATTTTAATAAAGCGAAAAAGATGAATGGTATGCATAAGCATGGGTTCTTCGGGTATGAGGAACACATATGAGGGTTATCCTCTTGGGAGGACCTCTACTCTGGATCGCAACTCCTCGTATACTTGCTGTAAGAAAAAATAGAGAGCTAGGTATGCTATAGGTATATGATGATGAAGGGTTCCTTTAAATATGCATTAATTGAAATTATTATCAAAGGGATACGAGAGACGCGACGACACGTCTGTATGAAGAACAGTTTGCAATATTTAAATCACACATCTCTCTATCCCAGAGACTCATCCGATGATGGTTTGGGTGCGATGTGGTGTTTTCCTATATCCAACATCAGATGTCGAAACTTTTCCATTTATAATGAGGCAGAAACACACTTTCTCTAGCTTGGTGCGACGCAGCGCAGCGATGGTGGAGGTGGCAATGTCGGCGTTTGTCTTGAAAGGTTAAGTGCTTTTCAGGTTCACAAAACACACCAACAACGTGTGACATAATATAAGAATCTCAGCCCAGGACAACGACAGGATATATGAAGGTAAAGACACACTGTTGCCGATGATGATACCAATGTTCAGAAATGGTTTTTCTTTCGTTTCGAGCCCACCAAGTGGAATCCCTTTGAGCATAAGGCATCAGCCTTAGAGAGATAAAGGATCGCTTTAGATCCTCGCACATCGAGTTGATGTTTCACCAGGCGGATGGGGGTATGAAAGTCAGACGCATTAACTTAATTTCTTCCCTCCCACTTCCGCAACAACTAAGTCTTCATAAGACGTTGTTTAATTGTGAAACGATTATAAAACCTACCCTATACGATTGAGAGCAATGCACAATAATATTTCCACGTTGGCGTCGGCGGCGCGGGGGGCGTATCCTTAAGGAGCTAGCATATTTATTTGCACATATCTTCTACTCTAAGGAAAGAGGATATAAATAATTATGATTCTATTTTAACATATTAAAAAAGGAAACGGGAACATTTTAATTTTGTTTAGTTGAAGGATTTTTGATTTAATGGGTTGTTGGCTGGGTTATACGCAAAACGTGACGACGTGTAATTAATTTCACACTTGAAAGTCTTAATATGTGACGAAGTCATGGGGTGGAATTAATCCATTTCTTTCTATGCATGTTTGTGTTTTCAATTGAAATTATGCTTTTTTGAACAAACAATATTTGGTTGAATGCAATTTTGATGGGAATAATATGAACATGGTTTTGGTGGTTTCTTTGCCCACATTCAAATTGAATTTCAAGGTCTGCATAATGCAAATGCAATGCACACATGTTACGTTTTCTGGATGGTTCTTTAAATTGTTTGCAAGGTTGGGCTTTGAAGTTTGATTTAAATAGAAATGTGTATATAGGGAAATAAAGGACTGCAATTCCTGGAATAGAAAGTAATTAGACTTTGTACCTATACATGAGCTTCGTATAAAAGGCGTGTATTTGCAAAGATTTCATCAGAACTCTTAAAGTTTTTAGGTACACCCATGTTGCATATGTTCATGTCAAGAATAGATTTTAAAACCAAGGTTTATTTCACTATGGAATATAAATTTACTTCGGTACTAAGATTGTACTCAAAGCACGTGTATAGAGTGAACTTTCTGTAAGTTAAGGACCAAGTAATTGTTTTTTTTTTTTCTTCGAAGCTGGATAAGACTGTGATTATTACTGCATAAAAAAAGAAAGCTTTTCGGAATTTTAAAAGTGTAGACACGCGTAGTTTGCAGTTTTTGAATAAAATTTTCTGTGAAGGGTTAATACCTACGTAATCTCGCCTTAAGACGTTTGCTTACTTCAGAATTCAGTACTTTTCTAAAGATTAAGCGTGGTCTATCCGAGAAACTAGAATGAGCTACATACTGCAAGTGGAGCTTCATTTATACTGTTGCAATTTTTTTATTCTCGCGATAATTATTTGTATATAGTAAAATTAAAAAAAATGAAATTAAAAGAATTTACCACAAACAAAAGAAAACAAAACAACGTAATCGCGATATCGGAAATGCAATGTGCCGATCTGTCAAATGACAGCGGCGAAGAGGCGAACGAAACACAAATTGCAACAAGGAGCAACTTAAGTGCTGCCACCACAACTAGCTCAGAAAGGGGTGGGTTCAGCAATTATAAATGTAATCAACAATTCGATTAATTTAAGTTTCGGATGATTTTGATATCACGTTGATATCAAAATCATTAATTATATGATAATTGCCACAGGGGCGTTCTTACGTTTCGTAAGGAAGAGGGCGCCAGCAATTTTTTCTGAAATAAAAAAAAGGAAATTGCAAACCTTAAATAAAAAGGACAAAGAAAAGAAACCGAAGCGAACCAATAAAACCACTGTACAAGAAAATAGAACACAAAATGGATATCTTTTATGAGAAATTTTATTAATGTAAAAATGCCTGAGAAACCTTGCAAAAGCAGGATAAAAACTCAGGATCTTTTCGAAATCAAAAATGAAAGATTTCATAGACTATGGACCGTTAAGGTCTTAGTTCCCATAAAAAAAATTGGGGTAAAGACAATTAAAAAAAAAACGATTTTACACAAAACCCGAACCAAAAAATGTACTTATCTTTTTTTCTTTCCTGCCAAATCTCCGAATATTTATTTTTCCTTTCCTCTCCTTTTAATCCTTTAATTCTCTTTTATTTCCTCAACGACCAACTCACTTTTCTAATTTTTCTCAAACTTTTTTTTGTTTTTAGCCTTTGTTCAAAAATAACCACTTCCTGTCTTATCACTTTTAATGCTCTGAAAGAATTGACGGCCAGATCTCAAGATCTGTCCTGTCTCTTCTTTTTCCATCTCCCGCCATTTTAGCTTTCAGCCAATATGGAGTGGCGGATTTCAATCACATCATCAACAGCCAATCGGAGATCGGCTTGTTGATCTCAACTTGTGATGAAATTCTCGCGATCCCGCTTACTCGCTCTTCTCTCACAGCTAAATGCAAGTCATCCTGGAATTCGCCGCCCGCTGGATTCACTTCCAGGTCACGACGATTCCAGGAGCTGCATTCAGCCGCCCCCACTTTCTACTTTGGTATCGAACAAGGACTAAGAAATTTAAATTTGAGAAAAATCTTTAATTTGACTTCAGCTTAACTTAATTTTAATCTTACAATCGCGCGAAAGGAAAGGAAAATAATTATCATTCGGGATCTATTTACTTAACATCAAAATAAGTTACCCGAAACTTAACCGTCCATAAGTCTATGAAATCTGTTCCAAGTATTACAATCTTTTCAAAATGAATATACTTAATGATAAAAAAGTTAATAATATGAACAAAAGAATTACCAAAGCATATGAATTTACAATTTAAAAAACTTTATGACTATTTACAATTTTTTTTTTTTTTAATTTTAATTTACAATTTTGTAAAACTTTATGTTGGGCCGTAGGCCATTCTCCATTTGGAGTAACTTCTCACGCAACTTATGCATTGACCAGACCGTCCATCTGGTTTGGTTTCACTTAAATGGAAACCAATCTTCCTTGAAACCTGAAACGAGACTTGGTATTTTTTTCTCACGAAAATGATAGAGAGAACCATGGTCAGAAGGACTATGGCCGTCCCGCTCTCTCTCATCCTCGTGTAAAAAGGTAGTGACATTTGTCAAATAGAATAAAATAAACAAAACAAAAGTAACAAGTGGATGCAAGAGGCATCGTTTTTATTAAAAATTAAAATTAAATGAAAAAAACTTGTTGCGTTTATTTATAACGCAACAAATCCCACCCTTTCCTCCTTGAAAAGGTGTTTGTTCATAACACAAACAAGATTACTTAAAAAGGGACTTCAAATATTTATTCGTTTTCCGAAAACGACGTAAACGGCTTCAGATCTTTTACATGCCAAGTGCCACGATCTTTGCCGTTGTTATCTTCAAGAACGTAAGTCCAGGGAGACAATCGTTTTCTGATTCTAAATGGCCCGACATACTTCGGTGCCAGCTTGGCTGCGTAATAATTCGCAGCATTAGATAGATCAAAATTTCTGCGCCAAACAACATCATTAGAAAGATATTGGATATCTCTCCTCCTGAGGTTGTAAGATTCCGCAGTTTTCTTGGATGCCGTTCGAAGTTTCGCGGCTATATCCGCCCTAAGTTTCCTAAACCTTTCCACTACATCTCCTTCCAATTCCAAATTATTTCGATCTGGGTCCCTAATTGAGTTTTCTTCTCTTCCACTTGTACACATTTCTTTGCCAAAATTGGCGTAATATGGTGAAACTCCTAATACTTCGTGTTGCGATGTACGGATGGCACATGCAACTTTCGCTAATTGAGAATCCCAAACGCGGTGATTCTCAGAAACATAGGCTCTCAAAGTAGTTTTAATTATTTGGTTAATCCTCTCCGCTGGGTTAGCCTGAGGATGATAGTGTGGAGTGAACCTAATTTTTGACGAATACTCGTCGCAAAGCGATTTCAATTCTCTACTTTTAAATTGAGGACCATTGTCACAAATGACGAACTTTGGTACTCCAAATAGCAAAAACACATTATCCTCTAACTCCTTGCAAACTGCCTTTGCAGTAGCAGACCTTAATGGGAACAACAATGGAAATTTTGTAAGATAATCTACAACTGTTAAAATGTGCATATAGCCCCTATTAGACTTTGGCAAAGGACCTACTAAGTCCACACTTATCATCTCCCAATGAGAAGAAACCCCTATCCTTTCAGTCATAAGACCCGCTGGTTTATCATTTACTGGTTTCACTTGTTGACAAATTGAACATTTCCTAACATAATTTGCTATATCATTTCTCATTTTTGGCCAATAATATTTGGCCCCTACCCTCGCGAACGTTTTCCTAACCCCCATATGTCCTGCTAAGGGACTATCATGACATTCTTTTAAAATTTCTAACCTATCTCTTTTTCCCACTACTATTTTCCATTCTTCGTTATTTTCGTGAACTACTATATGTGTTGCCTTGATAAACTTATAAAGACGACCATTTTCCACCCTCCAAGCTGGAAATCCTAAAGGATTAGCCTCAACTGCCGAAATCATTTTTGTCACCCAAGGGTCCGAATCCTCACCCGAGATCCCAGCCACTACTGGAACCCCCCGAGATAACATGTCCGGAACGACATGATCTTTTCCCTTGCGATGTATGATCTCGAAATCAAACTGCTGTAGCCGTACTGCCCAGCGTGCTAATCGACCCTGCGGATCCTTTAGGTTATTCAACCATACCAATGAGTAGTGGTCGGTTATGACCGTGAATCGAACACCTTCGATGTACGGACGTAACTTTTCCACTGCCCACAAAACTCCTAAACATTCTTTTTCCGTTGTGGAATAGTTTCTTTCAGACCTATTTAATGACCTACTCAAGTAACAAATCACTTTTTCCCCATCCTCAAATTTTTGCGAAAGAACCGCACCTATTCCAAAATCCGACGCATCTGTCTGTACTACAAAGGGTAGATTAAAATCAGGGCATGTTAATATAGGGGCCGTAACAAGGCATTCTTTCGCTTTTCTAAAACTTTCCTCGCATTCCGGTGTCCACTTGAACTTGTTTGATTTTTTAAATAAGTCCGTTAAGGGCCTAACTAAATGAGCAAAATTTGGTACGAACCGTCTGTACCACGACACTGTTCCTACAAAGCTCCTAACCTCTTTAATATTTCTTGGTGTCGGTATGTTAACCATACTCTCTACCTTTTCTGGATCAACGTGTAATCCATTCCTATCCACAACATAACCTAAGAATTTAAGTGACGGCCTACAAAAGTGACATTTCTCCCGCCCAACTTTAAGTCCCGCATTTTGCAATCTATTTAAAACTTCTTTAAGGATTTCTAAGTGTTTGTCGAAAGTATCTGAAATGATAATGATATCATCCAGATACACGAAAACATATGGTTCAAGTTCAGGCCCCAAGACACTATCAATAAATCTCTGCCAGGTAGCAGGAGCATTGTGTAGGCCGAAAGGCATTCGCTTGAAATGGAAAAGACCCCTACCCGGTACCGTGAAGGCAGTAAACTTTCGAGATTCCTCCGCCATAGGAATCTGCCAATAAGCTGATTTGATATCTAAAGATGTTAAGCACTTCGCATTTCTAAGTTTATCTAAAATCGATGAGATTATCGGTAGAGGATAAGCATCCCTTTCTGTCACTTGGTTCAGTTTCCTAAAATCAACACAAAATCTAAAACTATCATCTTTTTTCCTAATCAAAACTATTGGGGAGGCCCACGGACTATTTGATTTTTCGATGACGTCTTCATCCAACATTTCCTTAAGAGCTTTATCGATGTGAACCTGCATCGCAGGTGAAACAGGGTAATATCTTTGTTTTATAGGGTCTGATGATGTCCTAATGACATGTTCTACTCGATTTGTTACTCCTAATCCCTCTGGCATGTTTTTAAATAAATCCTCAATAAGTGTATGTAGTTTAACCCTCTCATTTTCATTTAAATCCGACTCTTCTATAATCGATGTCGTGTCTATTGAAGCCACCGCTTCCTGACTTGAAAAGTTCCACATGCGTGAACGAAGATCCGGGACAATTCCAGACAGTGCCCAAAAGTCTGCACCAAGTATCATTGCATGGGGAAGTGAAGGTATCACCAAGCACTCTATAAGGACTGATTTATTTTCAACAACTATCGGTAAATTTACTACCCCCAAAACTCCTACCCCTGCCCCATCTGCTAAATGTACCTGCCTAACATTACTTTTTTCCAATCCTAAACCCAAATCTTTTAAAACTTTCCAAACGTCCCTACAAATTATTGTTCGCGAAGCTCCTGAATCTAAAAGCCCTACAAAATTAAACCCATAAATATTAATACTCAAGTAAGGACGACTATCACCCCCACTTGTTTCCAACGTGAAACCAAGTTTTACTTTCGCCAGCTGGTCGTCAGCAGGCGACCTATTTAATTGCGACGGCGCTCTTGTCCTGCTGGCCCAAGAGACCGTTGCCCATTTCCCGAGCAACGTCTACAGTTACTCCGGGTTACACCCATTGCCCCACATCCAAAACAACGCCTAGGAGCGGAACAAGAACTCAAAAAATGACCTTCCCTGTTACAGTTAAAGCATCTGACAGACCTACGAGGTGGGGGGTTAACTGCAACCGTTGTTGTTGCTTCCTGAACGGCAGCAACATACGCAACATCCGGCTCCAATGCCTGTCTAGAACGATGGTTAGGTGGTGGCACAAAAGCCTCAACATTTGTCCTAATAGATTCCAATCTTCTACCAAACGCAACCAGTTCATTGACTGATTTGATATCAGCCAACCCCAACTGCGTCTGATAGAACGGTGCTATGTTCTTCATGAGAATAGAAAGCTTTCTACTCTCACTCAGAGGTTCCAAAAATCTCTTAAACAGGGTCTGCATGAGTGCGATGTACATACCCATCGACTCATCCCGACCCTGCGTACGCCGCTTTACTTCATCCATCAACAAATCATCATAATTAGAGGGTAAAAACTCCAACTTAACTTCCTGGACCAATTCCTTCCATGTACCTACATTGTCCCTAACCGCCCTAAACCAGAGGAGCGCCTTCCCTGTAAAAAGATCCACGGCTGACCTAAAAAGCCTTTCTTCCGACACCCCTCTCGACTCTCTCAGTTCCTCGACTCTTTCTAAAAATGAGTTAACTGATGAGCCACAACGCTCACCAGAAAACTTCACACCCCATTTTTCAATTTTTTCATGTCGCTCAGAGTTCCGGTCGCCGGTTTGAACTCGTATATCACGAGGCAAACCCTGCATTTGAAACTCTGAACTCGCACGTTGGTCGACCTGCGCAGTTGGTAACGCACCCAGGGCTGCTGTCGACTGTTGATTCTTATCGGTGGTTTTATTTTCGTTTTTATTGCCGTCGATATTTTTACTACCGTCCTTTGGCAGTTCCTCTACCCCTTCGTTTAATGCTGCCATCAGTAATAGTAGCTCCCCTCTAATGTCAGCCACTTCATTCACCTCTTCTGAAGATTCGGCCCTCGCCCTAACAATTCTACACAAAGACCATTCAATTTTTGTCAAAATTTTTAAATACTCCGAAGACTTAGGATTTTTAGGAGGTATTTTCAAAAGATCTTTAGATTCTAAAATTTTCGACCTAACTGCTTTTGAGTCCTCAGTAAAAGAAAATGGGTAGTGAGGACTCTCCGAAGAAATCGAACCTAAACGCTCCAGATTACGAGAAGCTCTGAGGGTCATCCTCATTTCGTCGACCTTCGAGCCTTCCTTCAACCCCCGGGCAAGTAACTCATAAACGAGTTCATCCTTAGCTAGCCTATTTACATCCATCGTATCAAAGAAAAGAAAAGAAAACTCTCACTTAATAAGAAGAACCAAATTTCACCGATTAGAAATTAGATTACAACAAAAAAAAATTATTGAAAGTTGTTATAACTACGGTTAAATCAACACCCAGTTGACTTCCGTACCAAATCACAATCAAGAAGATGGTTGAACGAATAATAAAAAAAATATATATATTAACCAACGTTGCAAATACACACCGACGTCAAAAAGCCTAAAACCAAAAATGTAAAGAAAACCAGGTATATGGTCACACCAAAAAAAATTCTTTCAATCCAAACTTAAAACAAACAAAATTAAATGTTCCCAAAGTTTCCTTAAAAATATTTCTTCTCTATATTTTTTGTTAAATTAAACCCACTAGGTATAGTCACACTAGTAATATGGTCACACTAAACTGTATCCAAGAATAAAACACCAATCCAATAAAACAATTAAAAAAAATATTCAAAAAAAAGACGAGCAAAAAAAGAGAAAATCCAACCAAGTATATGGTCACACCAACAAGGTAGATTTAAACAAATTTTAAAATAACCAAAGAAAGCAATATGATAACACCCAAAAGAAAATATATTAAAATTAATATTAAGCAGTCAAAAAAGTTGATATGGTAACACCAAACAAAAATATCAAATAAATTTTAAGAAAACCTTAGCGAAAATCAATATACTAATACCAGCAAAAATTATTTTTATAATTAACTCCAAGAAAACAAATAAAGCCGATATGGTAACACCAAACGAAAATATGAAATAAATTTTAAGAAAACCTTAGCGAAAATTAATATACTAATACCAGCAAAAATTATTTTTATAATTAACTCCAAGAAAACAAATAAAGCCGATATGGTAACACCAAACGAAAATATCAAATAAATTTTAAGAAAACCTTAGCGAAAATCAATATACTAATACCAGCAAAAATTATTTTTATAATTAACTCCAAGAAAACAAATAAAGCCGATATGGTAACACCAAACGAAAATATCAAATAAATTTTAAGAAAACCTTAGCGAAAATCAATATACCAATACCAGCAAAAATTATTTTTATAATTAACTCCAAGAAAACAAATAAATCCGATATGGTAACACCAATAAAAATTATATTAAATTAAATAAAATTCTAAATAGCCGAAAAACAAAAGAAGATATATGGGTATATAGAATATATATATAGGTCACCTTCAGAATCAACTATCCCGATTATATATATATAAATAAATATATGTATATATGTATAAATATATGTATATATGTAAAAAAAGAAAATCACTCACTTATTAAAATACCGAAAACCTTCAATTATCGTGCCAATCAAAAAGACAATTTCCACCACTGTTTCCACCCCGTCACACAAGTTATCATTTGATTAATCCTCACAGATATCCTCTTTTTTCCTTTTATCCGAATTCCCCACTAGTTATTTTCTTTGATTTAACTTCACTGATTTCCTGTAGAAAGCAAAAGAAAATTAGCAGTACCAATTTCAAAGTAAAAAAAACAAAGAAGTCACAAACTTAGCTACAGAAAAAAACCCAGACAACAAGACACAGCACACGATTCCCAAAACGAAAAGTTAATTTTTCTTTCACAGGCCCCACGTTGGGCGCCAATTTGTTGCAATTTTTTTATTCTCGCGATAATTATTTGTATATAGTAAAATTAAAAAAAAATGAAATTAAAAGAATTTACCACAAACAAAAGAAAACAAAACAACGTAATCGCGATATCGGAAATGCAATGTGCCGATCTGTCAAATGACAGCGGCGAAGAGGCGAACGAAACACAAATTGCAACAAGGAGCAACTTAAGTGCTGCCACCACAACTAGCTCAGAAAGGGGTGGGTTCAGCAATTATAAATGTAATCAACAATTCGATTAATTTAAGTTTCGGATGATTTTGATATCACGTTGATATCAAAATCATTAATTATATGATAATTGCCACAGGGGCGTTCTTACGTTTCGTAAGGAAGAGGGCGCCAGCAATTTTTTCTGAAATAAAAAAAAGGAAATTGCAAACCTTAAATAAAAAGGACAAAGAAAAGAAACCGAAGCGAACCAATAAAACCACTGTACAAGAAAATAGAACACAAAATGGATATCTTTTATGAGAAATTTTATTAATGTAAAAATGCCTGAGAAACCTTGCAAAAGCAGGATAAAAACTCAGGATCTTTTCGAAATCAAAAATGAAAGATTTCATAGACTATGGACCGTTAAGGTCTTAGTTCCCATAAAAAAAATTGGGGTAAAGACAATTAAAAAAAAAACGATTTTACACAAAACCCGAACCAAAAAATGTACTTATCTTTTTTTCTTTCCTGCCAAATCTC
The DNA here is from genome assembly GCA_920104205.1 of Eupeodes latifasciatus. Lineage (NCBI taxonomy): Eukaryota > Metazoa > Arthropoda > Insecta > Diptera > Syrphidae > Eupeodes > Eupeodes latifasciatus. The sequence continues at coordinate 68,310,764 of OV049924.1, read as the reverse complement.
CGAATATTTATTTTTCCTTTCCTCTCCTTTTAATCCTTTAATTCTCTTTTATTTCCTCAACGACCAACTCACTTTTCTAATTTTTCTCAAACTTTTTTTTGTTTTTAGCCTTTGTTCAAAAATAACCACTTCCTGTCTTATCACTTTTAATGCTCTGAAAGAATTGACGGCCAGATCTCAAGATCTGTCCTGTCTCTTCTTTTTCCATCTCCCGCCATTTTAGCTTTCAGCCAATATGGAGTGGCGGATTTCAATCACATCATCAACAGCCAATCGGAGATCGGCTTGTTGATCTCAACTTGTGATGAAATTCTCGCGATCCCGCTTACTCGCTCTTCTCTCACAGCTAAATGCAAGTCATCCTGGAATTCGCCGCCCGCTGGATTCACTTCCAGGTCACGACGATTCCAGGAGCTGCATTCAGCCGCCCCCACTTTCTACTTTGGTATCGAACAAGGACTAAGAAATTTAAATTTGAGAAAAATCTTTAATTTGACTTCAGCTTAACTTAATTTTAATCTTACAATCGCGCGAAAGGAAAGGAAAATAATTATCATTCGGGATCTATTTACTTAACATCAAAATAAGTTACCCGAAACTTAACCGTCCATAAGTCTATGAAATCTGTTCCAAGTATTACAATCTTTTCAAAATGAATATACTTAATGATAAAAAAGTTAATAATATGAACAAAAGAATTACCAAAGCATATGAATTTACAATTTAAAAAACTTTATGACTATTTACAATTTTTTTTTTTTTTAATTTTAATTTACAATTTTGTAAAACTTTATGTTGGGCCGTAGGCCATTCTCCATTTGGAGTAACTTCTCACGCAACTTATGCATTGACCAGACCGTCCATCTGGTTTGGTTTCACTTAAATGGAAACCAATCTTCCTTGAAACCTGAAACGAGACTTGGTATTTTTTTCTCACGAAAATGATAGAGAGAACCATGGTCAGAAGGACTATGGCCGTCCCGCTCTCTCTCATCCTCGTGTAAAAAGGTAGTGACATTTGTCAAATAGAATAAAATAAACAAAACAAAAGTAACAAGTGGATGCAAGAGGCATCGTTTTTATTAAAAATTAAAATTAAATGAAAAAAACTTGTTGCGTTTATTTATAACGCAACAATACGTCCTTAACATTCCCTCCTCTATTCCTCTATTTTTGTACACTTTTTTTGGAAATTACCTGAAAAGTGCAGGTTTTTGAAAAAAGTTGTGTTTACACACTTTGTAGCTCATTTCAACACTTTTGTTTGACAAGTTTATAGATTTTGAGAAAAACGGTCGCAAAATATTGGGGTGTTGTGTATTCAGTCAATAATGTCAGTATTCGGGAAGGCAGTTTTTGTATTGCTTTATTTTTTTGGAAAACTAAGAAAACTGCCATTTTGAAATATAAGTTTAGTAACACTTAGACTTGCTATGTCAGATAGTGTTATAATCCCAAATCTTTCTATTTTTTAACATTGGCTATTGATCTTTTTTTTTAAATTAAACGATTGGAATTTTGAAGTATCACAACCACGTTTTTCCAAACAATTTTTACATTTTCTAATAAAGTTATTCCCACGGAATAAAAACTCTTTCGGGATGAAATCATTTCTTATGTTTAAATTTTAATTTTGTAATCTTACTACGATATTAATTATGAACATATAAAGAGCAAAGGATTGAGCAAAGTGTTTTCAACATTAAACTTAGATGTTTAAAATTTAAATGATGATGGTCCCCTGATGCACTGTTTTTCTAAGTACATAAATCATATGAATTTCAAGTATTTCCGACAATAGTGGACCCAAGGTTTATCCCGACTTATGGGTCATAGACGGTCATGACAGGTCAAACACTTAACATAAAATCGAGTTTTTGTACATAATCGCCTAAAAATGTTATTTTAACTGAAGAAAATTGGACTTTTATTTGAATTAATCATAAACACCAGTTTAAAAAACTAAACAGTGACAATTTTATTTTTTTCTTAAATGACTGCTGACCAGCAAGGCATGGTCTAAATAAAGGTTTTTCAATAAGGGCGGGTAGATGTTGAAATGGAATAAAACAAGCTGTGTGTGAGGTATTAACAAAATTATTTTTTTATTTGAAAGGCACATGTATGCCATTAAGTGTGGAATATGACATCATTCAAATGCCCGCCTCGGCTTCTTTCGCGACGTCGGCACGGATCCGAGTGGTCCAATTTTCAATGACTTTTCCGCATAGATCCGGCTGAATTTGATCAATGGCCTGTGTTATATTCACCTTTAGGGCATCGGTCGATGATGAAGGAAATTAATTTGAAGTCAATGTCACGTTATTCATGTTATTCACGAGATATCGAGAACCGAACATCAATTTTTACCAAATTTGCGTACTATTTTTTGTAGATTTGATTTTTTTTATAAAAAAAACGGACTGTTGGAATCTTATAAAAAATTTACTGAATGTCAAAAATTATAATTTCTGTGAGATAAAATAAGTTTGAAGCCAATATTTTTAATTTTTGAAAAGATCTTTGAGTCGAAAGTAAATTTTTACCAACTTTTAGTAACGTTTTTTAAGGTTTTTATTTTTTTAAGAAAACTGTCAATTCTATTTTTCTCAAAATTTTGCCAAATGTTTAAAACAATATTATAAGACAAAATTAGTTTTGAGTCGAAAATCAATTTTGACGTGACAACGTCTTAAATTAGGTTGCGGCTGGGAGTCACTTATGAAAAAGTGTAACGCCCGGTAACGTTACGATGAGTCACCGAACGAGAGAGAGGCCCGCCGAATGCCTTGCGTCTCTCTCCCACTCAACTATGATCGGTCTGCCGCGCGCGCAGCACTAGAGAATTGAATCGGCGCATGCTTGTGTCTCTGTCTTTGTCTTTCTCGAACGTTCTTGGCGTTGGAAAAACAAGAAAGCGTCATAATACAAGTTCACACGTGTGGTTAAAGTATCGTCCGCTGTGTCTGTAGTGAAAATGTGGAGTGCTTAGATTCGTCATTTACAACAACTACAACAATAAAGGTAAATAATTGTACACTGATATTTCATTATCGTAAACTATGATTGATTGATTAATTGTTAGATTGACACAAAAGTTGAGAAACTGAGTTTATAGGTTATGTCATACTATTGATAAATGTTGATAGTGTTAAGTAAATTATTAGTTTAAAAAATTTGTGCAATTATTATTTTCATTCAATTCCTTGTTCCTATTGTGCAATTTAATTATATTCATATCAATAAATATTCTACCGAGAAAAAGACGTTGTCACGTAAAATCTTCGCCCGTAAAACCGACTTTACAGGCAACCATTTTTTTTTTTATCAACTTTTAGTAATGTTTTTTTAGGTTTTTTTTTTTTATAAAAAACAGTCAATTTGGTTTTTCTCCAAATGTTACCTGGTGTCAAAAATGTTATTCTTCATTTGCACAAAATTATTTTGGAGAAAAATCATTTTTTGTTCGTAAAATATTCGAGGTGACAAATATTTTTTTTTGATTTATGAAAAAACAATCAATTGAAATTTTTTACAAAAATATATACATACTTGTTTGGTATCACGTTACAATATATAATAATAAAATATAATAAAATTTAATTCAAGTCTCTAGCGTTATTAGTTCGTGAGATATTTAGGATTGACCGAAATGTTCACATTTTTTTAAATTACTATGGTAAAAAAAACCACCCACTCAATTTTTGTTTTTGAGAATCCTTTCTGCATTTTCTGCATTATTATCTGTATAACAAAACTTATTTGAAGTCGATATATCTACTGGTTCTTGAGCTATGGACGACGAAAAAAACTTCCCGAACGTACGGACGTACGGACATACGAACGTACGTACACACGCACACACAGACATCTGTGCCTGCGCGATGTCAAACACGTATGGGTGGACGGGCGCAATAAGATAAAACGACCTCAGAAACAATAATAAAGCCTTTAAAATAGATAGATAGCCTACTGTAGTCTTTTTAATAATAAAATTGAAAAGTAAGATACAACACCGATACTTGAAGAAATCGTTTAGGTTACAGCTCAAAAGTAGAGGAGTCTGAAATGAGACATGATCAAATGTATGCAGTTCAAAAACAAGTCGAGCAGTGGCATTGAATGCTACCTTTAACTTCCGAGTCGATTGAGAGTCAAGGTCTGCAAACAGCTACCACCCATACGTAATTATAGGCAGAACGAGTGACTTAATCAACTTTATTGAGTGGGTATATAATAGCCGCGTTTTATTATCACCATGATCTGGTCCGGATCTTGAATTTACTTGCATTACAACAACAACACAAGATCCTGCTTTGTGTTTGGATCTCAATTTGAGATCCTATTCGAATTTTGAAAGTATAAAATTTAAAAACTATGATTTTTTCTTGACGCGTATATACATATGTACATACATACATATGTACGTACTAAAAACAGAATCTTCCCCAGCAAGTACATACCTACAACATTTTTATTTATTCGAACAGATTTTTTTTATCGAAGTCTTTTGTATAAAGGTAACAAAAATTAATTTCGTGTCAAATCCTCCTAATTTTGTGTAAATCAAATACAGATAAAAAATACTTTTACTTACAACATTACGTAGTCGTGCCATAAGTTCTGTTACGAGCATACAATACCATAATATAAGAATTATATAATATTTTGTATTCATTGTTGTTTAATTTATTTGGTCATAAAATTAGTTCAATTAAGAAAATGGTTTTACTCGAAATGACTGACCTTAACTTTAATGAAAGTCCTTAAACGTTGTGGCCAGCAAACTATAGTTGCACGCTGTGTTTTTGTGTTGATATTTCTGACACCGCTTTCGTTAACTCTATTTTATTATTATTATTATTATTATTATTATTATTATTAAAACTTTATTGAAAACATAAATGAATTATATTAACAATAATTAAATAGATATAGCGCTAGCTACCAAGACTTTTCGCTATATGAAAAAAAGTTAAGTTTAAATAAATTGATCTAGATTGAGTTTTATCAGAATTGTATGGACGAGTTTAATGTTGATTGGTGAGGTGGATGATAAAAGTTGTTGTAGAGGTTTTCCGGAAACGTTTATGCAGGTTCTGTTTATGAATGCACATTGTAACATGTGTGTGACAGTGAATGTAGGTTTTTGTTCACAAAAAGTGCAGCGAGGAGCGGGTTGTTTGGTGATTAGATGCTCATGAGTGATCTGGGTGTGTCCCATTCTGAGTCTTATGAATTTTTTGAGCATTGATGCAGGTAAATCCATTTGATAGAGGGCTTTTTCGGCACCAGGATTAAGTGTTGAGTAGTGATGGTGATACCCCAACCAGTAATCTTTAAGGTTCGCAGTCATAAATGTTTTGGTGTGTTTTCTGAAGTCTTTGGCATTGAAGTGATAGAATTCTATAAGAGGTTCTTTGAGTGCTTGTTTAGCTTCTAAGTCGGCGTTTTCATTTCCAGCGATATCCTTGTGACCTGGAACCCAGGCCAATCTGAGGTTTTTCTTTTTGGCAATCAGTTTGTCACGAATTACAACAGCTATGGTGGAGTAGTTGTTAATATTTTTAATAGCGTTGATTGATGATAGGCTGTCAGTAAATATAATGGTCTTTTTATTTTTTGCTGCTTCGATTGCTTTTAGGATGGCAAAAGCCTCAGCCGTAAAAATTGATGAGGTGTAATGGAGAAGACCCTTACTGATTATAGAGCCGTTTTCACTGACAACCGCAAATGAAGTTCCATCTGTTGTTTTAGATGCATCAGAGAAGAATAGTTGCCAACCTTGTCTTTTGTAGTTTTCTCTTTTTTCTAGGAATATAGTTTTGAATATTTCCTTATTAGTGGTGGCTTTAGGGAAATCGGAGAATATTGAGATGATGGATTCACAGGCCAGATTCCAAGGAGGGTGATTGCTTTTAGCCTTTTTATCAATGATGATGGGCGTGTTAAGTTTAACTGCGTCTCCGATAGCTTTTTGGAGGGCTGAAAGGTATTTTGGTGTTCTTTTTCGTTTTAATATTTTTGTTTTAATATTTTTGTAGACCTTTTTAAGGATTTGCCAGGTGAGAAATTCGGATCTTGCCGTTAGATTAGGAAGACCGGCTTCGACTAGGATGTTCTTTATGGGGGTTGTGCTGAAAGCTCCAATGCTGTTTCTTATGGCTGCATGATATGGTGTTGAAATGAGTTGCAAGGTTGATTTGGCGCATTTTCCATAAATTGGGAGGCCATAGTCGATTTTAGAAAGTATAATAGAACGAAATAAAAATAATGGTATTTAAATTACAATTACTTTTTTTAGAGTTCAAGTACTTAATTATGTTTACTCTGGTAGTTAGGCTTTTCTTAATATAAGTACAGTGGTCCTTAAAACTATATTTTGAATCAAATAAAATACCTAATATTTTACAATTACTGACATTTTTTATAGGAATATTATTAAGGCTTACTCCTACTATACATTTTTGGCATTTATATTTTCGGCAGATATGTAACAATTCACATTTTGAAGTGGATATTTTAGATCCAGATATATTACCCCAATTTGACAAGTTAGTAATTATTTCTGAGAATATTGTTGCTAAAACTGTTAGATCTTTACATTTTGAAAACAATATAAGGTCATCTGCATATAGTACATGATTTATTTCTGAATAATTTTGAACAATTTTGTTTATCTCGTTAAAAGCAATTATAAATAGGATCACTGATAACGGTGAACCTTGTGGGATGCCGTTTTTTAAACTGTGGATGCTGGAATAAATGTTGTTAGTTTTTATTCTGAATTTGCGATTTGAGAGAAAAGCCTTAACATAGTTTAAAATTTTTGGCCCAATTTTCCATTCGATTAATTGTTTTAGAATGACATGTAGGCCAATTCTATCAAAGGCCTGTTCAAAATCAATTGCCAAGATCGAAGCGTGGTTTTTTTCAGAAAGGGTTGAGGATATGAAAAAGTCCAGGTGAATAAGTGAGTCGGTGGTACTTCTACCTTTTTTAAAAGCAAGTTGATTTTTGTCAATAAATTTGTTTTTTTCGATGAGCCAAAAGATTCGTTTCGAAACAATTTTTTCCAAAATCTTTGATGCGCAGGGAAGAAGGGATATGGGACGGTAACCTGATAAGGTGGAGTGATCTTTGTTTGGTTTTGGTATAGGTATAATGGTTGCAACTTTCCATGCTTGAGGGATAGTAGTACCATTGTTAAAGATGTTATTGTACAAAGACAGAAGCTTAGATCTGAGACAAGAGGGCGATTTTTTAAGCATTTCATAAGAAATCCTGTCGAAGCCAGGAGTTTTGCCTTTTGCGGAGAACAAACAGCTTTCGAGTTCAACAATAGTAATAGGAGTTTCGATTAAACTAGCTGAAGATGAAGTGGTGTAAGGAGGAGCACTTGTTGTTAAATATTCGTGCTTCTGTTGTAAATAAGATGGGTGAAAATAAGAATCTGATTGGGAATTTTCCCAAGACTCGGCAAAATAGGAGTTTATTTCTATTGGGTTTGTTAGATTCGAAGATTCGGTTTTAACAACTTTAATTGTGTGAGGAGTATAGTTTCCAGTGAGACATCTAATATCACACCACATTTTTTTAGGGGAAGAGTTTTGGTTGATTTCAGAGGTGAATTTATTGAAACATCTTGTCTTTTCTATTTTTGCAGCTCTTCGAAATTCGGCGTTTGCTTTGCGGTAAGTTATGAGGTTTGATTCAGAAGGAGATTTTCTAAAAGCCTTGAATGCTGTTTGCTTTCTTTGTCGCAGGCTGTTGAGATTTGGATTCCACCAGGGGACTGTTTTATTATGTAGTTGTGGTGTGGTTTGGGGAATACTGAGGTTAGCTGCGTTGCGGATTGACTTGGTGATAGAAGCAGCTTCTCTGTTTACCTCATTAAAAGATAATCTAAGTGAATTTTGCCTTGTGATCTCGGATTGGAACCGATCCCATTTTGCTAGCTCTGTCAAGAATTTAGGTTGGGCTTTTGGAAGTTTGGGATTAGTCTCCATTGATAGAGTTGTAAGAATAGGGAAATGGTCGCTGCCGTACAAGTCATCGGAGACCTTCCAGACTAATTTTGGTATGAGATGTGGGGACGATAGAGTTAGGTCAACGTGAGTAAAAGAACCATGTGTAGAAAGGTGAGTTGGGCGACCATCATTAAGGATAGTGAGATTTTTGTTAGCTATAAAGTTTTCAACTAACTTACCACGGCTATTTAGTGTCGGGGATCCCCAAGAAGGGCTCCAAGAATTGAAATCACCGGTTAGGATGATTAGTGTTGAGATGTTGGTTATAATGTTTTCAAGTTCACTGGAATCAAATTTTTGGTCAGGTGGAATATAAAGTGAAACGATTGTTAATTTATATTTCAATTCAATTTCAACAGCGACTGCAGAGATGGGTGAATTAATGTCTATGAATCTGTGAGGGATTGATTTATGAACAAAGAGGCAACCACCCTGCTTGGAAGTTGTATTGGTGGGTAGATTTTGAAAAAAGGCTGAATATTTTTTTGGGGGGAATGTTTGTTGGTTGTAATTTAAATGAGTTTCTTGAAGAGATATTATACACGGGTTTAATTCATTAATAAGCAATTGAAGCGAATGCTGGTTATTGAAATAACCATTCAAGTTCCATTGTAGTATTTTTAGGTCATTATAGCCGGTGGAGTCGCTCTTATTATCCGTACCACTAAGTGTACAGATAGAAGAACGAGCACCACCTGGTGTTTTAGAGTTCCCGCGCCTCCTCCGGTGATGAGGGTCCCCAACGTTGTGGTGGGGGCTCCCATCACCGACGGGGGCGCGGGTTGAGAGTGGAACATTGATTTTATTAATATGTGTCATGATCATTGTCAATGTTCATGTGGAATTGAGTTTGAGCTGAAGAGGTAATTGTTTGAAGAGAGTCATTTTGGTTTGCGCTAGTTGAAGTAAGTAAAGTAATTGGTGTTTGAGTGTTTACAGGAGAACGAGAGGTGTTGTCGTTAGGATTATTTTGAGTGAATACTATTGAGTCTGATTTTTTGTTATCTAGGTTAGGGATCTTTTCGTTGTTAGTTTTGTTATGTTCTGTGTTAGCTGTTGTTTGATTTTGTTGTGAGTCGTTTTTTTGTAATTCAGTTACGTTTGCTTTAAGAGATATGTGCTGAGTTTTATTATCGTTGATTGTTTGAAGAGAAGAGGTAGATGGCTTGGGAGCTTTAACTGTGTCGGGAGGGGGATTTTTTAGTTTTTCAGAAAAAAGACCCGTAGAGATGGTTGAATGAGTCTGGTACCGTTCTCTTTGCATTCGTCTAGCTTCAGCTAGTGTGCATTTGTTTTTTGTTTTTATTTCAAGTACTTCCTTGCTTTGGATGTACCTTGGGCAGTTCTTAGACGAGGCAGGATGGGGGCCAGAGCAATTGGCACATTCAGTGCGAGTACAGTTTATACCTTCATGGAGGGGGAAATTGCATGTTACACATGAAGCAGGGCTCTTGCACCATTTAGTTGTGTGCCCAAGCCGTTGGCATTGGCGACACCGCATTGGATTTGGGATATATTCGGATAATTTTGTTTTGTTCCAACCGATTTCAATGGATTCTGGGATTTTAAACAAGTCAAAGGAGAATATCATAAGGCCTGTAGGTTTAGTTTCTTCCTTGCCTTTTTCATTTGTCATAGTTTTATTAAATTTGTACACGTCAGTGACATATTGGCTTTTAAGTTCCGAAATGATTTCAGATTCGGAGACATTAATCAGGCAGGGAGCGTATGCTATGCCTTTAGATAGGTTGAGGTTAGAATGCAGTTTAATGTTAACGGGACAAACGCTATCTAGAACTTTCGAATTAATAAATTTATCCGCTATGTTTTGGTCTCTTGTTAGGATAAGGATGGAACCGTCTCTTAATTGGGATATTTTTTCGTAGTGCGTGCTGATGGAGTCGATAAGTTTTTTAAGGATAAACACACTGATTTTGGTTAAGGGCTTGGAATCATCTTTGGGAGTTATGTGTACAAAGCGGGGATTTTTAAAAATTGATTTAGTTGGTAAGGAGGGGAATTCACTAAACAAGCTGTTCGATGGCTTATTTCTTTTTGGAGGAGGAGGCGGCGGGTCAGGAGGATCGGAAAGCGTAAGTTCATCGAGGAGACCGAACCGGTTACCCGGACGGAATGGCTTCGGAGCCATCCTTGGAGGAGGTTTAATACTTTAGGAAATTTGTATAACGGTTATCTATATGTGTAAAAAGTTAATGAATGGGAATGAAGAGGAAAGGATGTTAATAACGAAAGCGCAAAAGTAAAAGAATCACGAGAGCTCGCTATTTACTCTGAAGAAAACAGGTCTGTACGGTTGGAAGGTCAGCCGATGACTGAACTCTATTTTAAGAGTTTAAATAAACTTAGGGAATAAAATATGGACTTCCCAAGAGCCAATTTTAAGCTTCTTTAAAACCTATACTATTTTGACCCTAAGGCAATTTTGTGTTGTCTTGGCTTTGTTTGTCTAACCAGAATCTTGATCTTGTAAAGGATTTTTCAATAAGGGCGGGTAGATGTTGTCAATGTCAATCGTGGCGTTAGCTGTGTGGCACGTGGCGCCGCCGTCCTGCTGAACCACATGTCGTCTAGGTGCATATGTTTCAATTTAGGCCATAAGAAATTAGATATAATCGTTATGTAATGTTCGCTTTTGACGGTGACCGCCTCACTAACGTCGTTTTTAAAAAAGTACGGACCAATTACGCCGCACGCCGCGCCGCCGGCGCAAAATCCACACCAAACGTTAACGTTGAACCTCGGGTGGGTTGGTGTCGTCCTATATACGGCAATTTTGCTTGTTAACACAGCCATTCATCCGAAAATGTAAAGATGATTTTTCGGCCAAAATTGGGTCCTCTTCCAAACGATTCGAAGCCCAGTCAGTGAACAAACGGCGTTGTCTATGAGCTCCTGGGTCAGTTGTATCTTGTATACGGGTGTAGGCCCAAGTCCCGACGCAAAATTCGCCAAGTTGAAGTCTGCAAAAACACGAGTTCTTCTGCATGGCGAGGAATAGACTGCCTCGGGTTCTGCTGTATACTTTCACGGGCCGCGCCGATGTTCTCGGCCGATCTTGTTTCTTGAACATATGGGTGTTGGCTGATTGTTTACTGAACCGGTTGTCTCAAATTTGGCCACCAAACGTTAAAGAGTCGACTATGAAGGGCCACCACGTCTATCATAAAAAAGGCGCAATGCGCGCGACGTTTGCGTTAACGAACACTCATTTTGAATATTTGGCTTAAACAACTGAATAATAAACAAAATGGTCGCCACGGGGCGATAGCATAAAGAAAGCAAACCACAGATGGACGAACATCATCACTCTTGTCTGTCAACTGAAATAGTTAAGAAAATGCAAGACGCTAAACGCTGCAAATGATTTTTGGAGAAGCTACATGGAGTTAAAGTCTTGAAATCTTTTGATCATATTTTGATCAAAAAGATTCAACTAAATTTATGGAATCAAAAACACACAAAATGATGTTTGTAAATTCAACGAAATGTGCTTTATTAATAAAAAATTATGTTCAAATTCGAACATGAACATAGGTTAGGTTAGGTTTAAGTGCCTGTCCGTGATGGAGTAGGACGAACTTAGGCCAATGTGATGGCCCATTGTGATACCACATAAATTTTGAGGCTTTCTTCTAAGCTCATTGAAATCAGTTTGAATCCCTTACGAAACGTAAGAGGCTGATTAAATTAATATGATCGAGATCGTTATAAAAAAATTCTTCTAGGTAATTCTTGCGTTTTTGAGCTAGAGTAGGGTATTTACAGAGAAGATGAAGAACCATTTCCTCCTTTTCCTCATCCATAAAGCTTCTGCAAATTTGAGACGTGCTTTCCTATTAGACAGTGCCCGGTTATGACACCGATTATTGAGCTTATATGCGATCTGCTAAGAGATAGCAAGCACCTTGATCGCTTTAAATCTAGTGTAGGCCAGACGTTTTTTGTGACCTGACACTTGGTGATGTTATTCCACCTGATGTTTGCCTTCTTCATAACGTCTTGCATTAGCAATAGTTTATATTGTAGCGATTGGTAAGCCAGCATTAGCCAAACGTAGAATGGGTTGCACCCTACCATTTCTGGAGAGTTCATCTGTCTTACAATTTCCTGGAATGTCTCTACGGACCGGCTCCCAGCAAAGGTGAAAATTAATCTGTTGTTCCATCTCCATTAGAGATGATCGACATTAATGGACTATTATAGAGTTTGTAGAGACAGAGTCCAAAGATTTGATGGCGGCCTGACTATCTGAGAAAATAGGGATAACAGAAATTGGTATCACATTCTCTTTAAGCCAAGACAAGAATTCTTTTATCTTTTAATAATGATTGGGAAGGGAAGGAGAGTTCACACCATCAGCAACCCCTTCATATGTGTAAAAGTAGACCGACTCGTCTTCTAGGAATGCCCTATGCTCGCAGAAAGATCTGGAAGGTATAGATTCTAAGTACTTAAGAATTACGGAATGGCCAATGTTATTGTTAACCCACTGCGACGAAGCTTTCAGGCAAACAGCAGAGCCTACATAGCTATTTGTTTGCTAAATATATCAAGAGGTGTTAGGTAGAGTATGGTGTCCAGTGCCGCAGATAGGGTCGTGCTAAGCGATCCGCTTATTTAAAGGAAAGCTGAACGTTGGACTTTATTTAGTTTGTCGTGGTTTATAGCTTTTTCTAAAGCAGTACACCATACTGCCACACCATACATTAAAATCGGTTAGATTACCGATGTGCATGCATAACCAATGTCTAATTCGGGGTTGTCAGCCCCATTTATTACCAATAGCTTTTTTGCAAGAAAAGACAGCTACATTATAGCCTTTTTGACTCTTTCTTGTGTATTGTGTTTCTAATTTAGTTTTTATCTAAAGTAAAACCCAGGTACTTAGCCTCGTCTGTTAAGAGTTCTTTTAAGGTGTTAAGATGCTTTCCGGAAACCGCTATAGCAACGTCATCCGCTTAGCCAATCACTCTGAAACCCTCCGCACCCAGACCAGCTAGGATTTCATTTACCACCAGTTTCAAAAGGAGAGGAGATAGAAAACCACATTGCGGTGTCTCTCCACTAACGAATCTTCTAGCAGAAGAGTTGCCCAGTATTAAGTTGATTATTCTGCTAATCAGCATTAAATAATTTAACTCCCCAAGCGAACTCTCTACGTTTAGACATTTTAGAGCAGATGTGTCCACGTTGCGTTGTTAAAAGCACCTTCAATGTCAAGACAAGCAATTATAATGATGCAGGGAGTATTCGATGGTGAGTACTAATGTGTGTAGCGCCGTTTCCACCGATTTACCTTTAGGCTACGTTCAGACGACCATATTTTTCTCGCATACCGTATACGGGATTTTATCGAATAGAATAGTGGCAGCAAGTGTTATATTTATGCGTTCACACGAAGCCCATGCGGGAAAATCCCGTATTCGTGAAATAATTTTTTCCGTATACCGTACGAACTTGTCACTACTATTCGATAAATCTCGAATGTATTTTTATCGTATACATGATTAGTAGCACTTATCTTTATATTGTGTCGTTCACACGAACAAAATTTCATCGAATTCGTTCATTACTTTCATTACGTTCTATACGTTTCTATACCAATAAAAAATAAAGGTGCCCATAGACGACGAGCATGCTCGCGCAACATGCTTGCCTGCGTTCCTCCACAGACGGCGAACATTGTTCGCGAACATTCATTTCGTTTTGAATCTCCGAGGAGGAAACATCATGTGTGATGAAAAAGCGCAAGTCGTTGCCCTTATGATGATTTACCTTTGCGAAAGGAAGAAAAATCAAGCAAAAAAAGAGAGTGGATGAAGGACTGGCTTTATAAACGGAATATTCGATCGCATGTAAATTTATTAAAAGAGTTGGAGATAAAATCGCCAGAAGTTTTTAAAAATTTTTTGAGGATGGATTCCACAACCTATGCAGAACTCCTTTCTAAAATAACGCCGCGGCGCGGCCGGCGCGCCGCCGTCTGTACAGAAAAAAAACCGCAAACATGAGAGATGCAATCACGCCTAATGAAAGATTGTCTGCAAAATTGCGATTCCTTGCTTCTGGACAAAGTTATGAAGATTTAAAATTTTTAACAAACATTTCTCCGCAAAGCCTGGGAGTTATAATAATAGAGACGTGTGAAGCAATTATTTCAGCATTAAAACCATTTATTAAGGTTAGTATTACATATGAGTTTCTTACTTATGTATGTAGGTGAGTATTACAAAATATTATTACATACATATGTTTGTTTTACATCTATATATATATCTAACTATTGAACGATCAAGAATATCAGAATTATAATTGCAACATATTATGTACATACATACATATGTTTTAATCATTATCCTGATATTCTGGATCGTTCAATAGTTATTGTATTGGCGACTGAATTATTTCGTTTGAAATTATGTGAATATTTGAGTCTCTGGGCTGGGGATAATGATACGGTGCTGGGGATAATAAAGAACGTGGTCCTGAGCACTGAGTACTTGTTGTTATTGGGGAATGGATGCTGGGATGTATGTAATGAGGAAGTGATTGCCTTTCTAACAAAACTTCTGGAACTTAAATTTTCAAGTTGTCCCTGAAGAATGGCATTTTCGATCAATCGTTTGGCAAACAATTTTTGCCGCTCGTCCATTTTACGAAATTCTATAGCCCATGACTCACTATAGATGGTAGCTTCATCCTTTTCCTGGCTGGTTTTGGGCTGTTCCAGAAAGGAAACAGCCTTCTCCAAAAAATAGTTCTCCATCTTTTTCAGTTTTTTTGCTTTCGGTTCCTAAAACAATAAAAAAAATATGATGAATAATAAAAAAGTAGTATAATCAAATAAAATTTATTATTTTCAGATGCCAAATACTGCACAGGAGTGGAAAGGGAAAGCAGTTGCTGCCGACTTTGAAAACAAATGGAGTTTCAACAATTGCATTGGCGCTATCGATGGTAAGCACGTCAATATAGTTAAACCAGCTAAATCCGGCTCTTACTATTTTAACTACAAAAAACAGTTTAGCATAGTGATTATGGCACTAGTGAACGCAAACTATGAATTTCTAGGAATAGAGGCAGGCATCAACGGACGAGCCTCTGATTCTGGTATATTTGCTCAGTCACAATTGAAGTACAATTATGATGAAGGACTTCTAAATCTCCCACAACCAGAAAAGCTTCCATCATCTGATAACATACTTCCTTAGGTTATAGTTGGAGACGATGCTTTTCCTCTTTTGGAAAACCTGATGAAACCATACAGCCGCCATGATCTAACAAAGGAGGAACAAACTTTCAACTATAGATTATCAAGAGCTCGCCGAATAGTAGAAAATGCATTTGGAATTTTGGCTAATCGTTTCAGAGTTTTACATACAAATACAACTATAAACTTAGCTCCTCATAAGGCAGCTATAATTACACTTACATGCTGTTATTTGCATAATTATTTAATGAAAAGAAATATGGCATCATACTTGAGAAATATTGAAAATGATGAAACTGATTTCTCGAAAGATGCACAACAAGCAAATTTAACTGTTTTACAGCCCATAAATAGTGGCAATACATCAGCAAATGCAGCTACAATACGTAATAAATTCTGTACTTATTTTAACACTACCGGCAGTGTAACTTGGCAAAATAGTTAAATTTAACACATGTATTTAAATTTGTTGGAATAAAATAAAGAAAATAGCGTTGCTCGTTAGTAAGTCTATTCATGATGAAATGTCAAAGCATACTGAGCATCTTTCTCTTTGACACCATGTCTGAAATCCCGCGTGATCTGTCAAATACTAATGCATGAAAATCCTAACCTCAAAAAAATCACCCGATATAAACAAAATATACTTTACCGTTTCTGTGTCATTTTCCATGTCGAACGTATTTATTCCTTCCAATTGGATTTCCTGGTCTCACAGAAAATCCATTTGGTTGAAATACCAAAGGGTTGGCACATACAGGTCATCAGCACCTGCACCAGATTTTTCAAATTTTTTGACCTTGGCAAGTTCTCGCCTGTATGATGCACGCAAAGATTTATATTTTTTTTCACACTGTCAATTGTCGCACTTTGGTCTATTTCTTTATATTTTTTTAACTAATTGTTCCAAGATTTGTTTTTTTCAATTTTATTCTTATAACTGTCACACACACAATTCCAAATCGCATCTTCACCGCGCAAAATTTGGATGAATTCATCAATGAAATCACGGCTTACTGTCACCATTGTTTTTCTTCCGCGATGTGTACTCTACGAAAATCTGAATAAAAATGAAGTTTTGCTCGCGAACATCGCCACAGACGACGAACATTGAAACCGACGAACACGATGAATTTGAAATTTTTCGGCAACAGCGAGCCGCTTGCGAACAACCCCACAGACGACGAATTTAGCGCGAGCACGAGCATGTGCGCGAGCATGTTTGTCGTCTGAGGCCACCTTAAGTGGAATACGTGGATCCATGATGACGATGCGGTCGGTTGACTGCCGACAGTGCTGTGTCCCCTGCCACGCCTCAAAACCCGTACGTGAAAAAATCGAATCGAATATTTCTCGTGTGAAACGCCGCCGTCTCGTATTCGATAAAACCGCATACGTGAAAAAATCGAATGGAATAGTCGCCGTCTGAACGTAGCCTTACAGTAGGCATGTTGAGAAATAGACAAAAGTCTTGTATTAATACTTGCCCATACAGCAATCTTTCTAAGGTTCTAAGAAGGAATGTTAATAGACTTATTGGTCGAAAAAAAAAAATTGCCTCAAGGATTGGTGCAATTACATCTGAGGCTTTTTGTAGCTCATTGAGAGTCCATTCTAGCTTGTCACTTATGATCAGACCTTGTGGATGATATGTTACGTTTGAATTTGAACGAATTTGATTGTTGCAAGTTGCGGTTAGAGGGCTACCAGAAAAGTGAGTATCCAGTATTAAGTTCAGCGATTCTTCACTTGAAATTGTTTAGCAGCCATTTGCATTTTTCAGACAGCGATGAATTAGTAACATAAACACACATTTTTTGGTCGAGTCTAGTAGAGACAATTTTTATAAAGTACATAACCTTATTTTATTTTATTTTATTTTATTTTATTTTTTTTCTTTTATTTTATTAACTTCCCATAGGAAGTTATTGTAATAGGTCCGATTTTTCAAATTGAAAATTTTGACATTTCTCGACGTTTCAAGGTCCCTAGAGTCGAAATAAAAGATTTTTAGAAAATCGTCCGTACGTTCGCGACGTTTTTTTCGTCGTCCATAGCTCAAGAACCAGAAGAGATATCGACTTCAAATAAATTTTGTTATACAGATAATAAGGCAGAAAGATGCAGAAAGGGCTCTCAAGAAAATTGCGTGGGTGGTTTTTTTACCATATCAATTTAAAAAAAAGGTGAACATTTTGGTTAACCCTAAATATCTCATGAACCAATGACGCTAGAGACTTGAATTAAATTCTATATTATATATTGTAACGTGATACAAAAGAAGTATATTTTTGGAAAAAAATCCAATTAGAGTCAAGGGGGGTAATTGTGAACAGGGGTAATTGTAAACATACTTAATTTTCTCAAAACCGTTTATAATTTGAAGCAAGCCCTGAAATTATTTGAAAAGACATTATATTTAAATCATATTGACGCGTGGAAGACCTTATCTGTCAAAGGGTTATTTGTGTTTTGTTCGTTTCCATGAGTCGTTCGTTTTTCTGCGTTTTTAAGTTTTTCAGTGCTAATTAAAATTGTTGCAAAACAAACAAAGGCGATCGAAGTAAGTTAAATTTTATCTTTAAGAAAGTGGAATATGAGTATAAATGCATGCTTTATGTTTTTATTTGTCTGTATAACAAGATTTAAAAGTTATTGGCTGTTTACAATTACCCCATTATGTTCCTATCATGGGTAAATGTAAACACCGAAATGGGGTAAAAGTGAACAATTTGGGATAATTGTAAACATTCATTTTCAATGGCTTTGGTGTTGATCTAACAATATTTTATATCAAAAAGATGCCACGTACATATCAACCAAAAACCACAGCTCCATCATACACGTCAGTGGATCGGTGAAGGGAAAAATCCTACTGTCATTATATCTGGAAGCAGAAAAACAGCACTTTCGTCAGACGAGGAGGACACTATAGCAAGGTGCCTTATTTCAGATCTCGTGCTGGTTACCCTTGCGGTAAGGATGGTACCTTGGTCTAGTAGGTACTTACATATATAAGAACAGAGAACTTGGTTACCCTTTTCCACAATGGTAGGACGACTGGTACCGTTTTCATTTACCCCATTTTTCTCGTTTACTTAAAAAACTAGGGGGGTAAATGTAAACATCAAATGTTATGAAAACTAATAAACAAACGCCATTAAGATTACTACTCTTTGATAGATAATACAATCCAAACTTAAGTGGTGTAAACGAAAATGTTCGACATTGCATGGTTAAGCTGTTACAAACATTACAAGTGAACAAAAATAAAAAAATGCAAAATCGTTTACCATTACCCCCTTTGACCCTAACGGTTTTTTTGAACAAAAAAAAATTTTAACCTCGAAAATTTTACGACTAAAATATTATTTCATCTCCAAAACAAATTTGTACAACGAAGAATAATGTTTTTGACATCTGTTAAAATTTTGAGAAAAATCTAATTGACAGTTTTTTTTATAAAAAATAAAAACCTAAAAAAACATTACTCAAAGTTGGTAAAAATTGAATTTCCACTCTAATATCTTTTCAAAAACTTGAGATTAAGACTTCAAACTTATTTTATCTAATAAGAAATATTGTTTTCAACATTCTGAAAAACGTTGAGAAAAATCAAAATTGACAGTTTTTTTACAAAAAATAAAAATAAAAAAAAAAATTATAAAAGTTGGTAAAAATTGTTTTTCGACGTAAATATCTTTTCAAAAATTTGAGACATTGGCTTCAAACTAATTTTATCTTTTAAGAAATATTATTTTCAACATTCTATAAAATTTTGAGAAAAATCGAATTGACAGTTTTTTTACCAAAAATAAAAATCTAAAAAAAAACAATACTAAAACTTGTAAAAATTTACTTTCGACTTAAATAGCTTTTCAAAAATTACAAATTCTGGCTTCACACTTATTTTATTTATTTTCACAGAAAATATTATTTTCGATATTCAGTAATTTTTTTTATAAAATCCAACAGTCCATTTTTTCATAAAAAAATAAAATCTACAAAAAATAGTACGCAAATTTGGTAAAAATTGATACATATAGACAAACTTTTAAGCAAGACAAATCGACAGAAGGGATGGGAAGTTATCAGTGTGGGTCGAATCCCAGCCTCTTTTTTAAATTTATGATTAACAAGTTATCTCTCATACTACAATTGTTTAAACAACTTTAAAGCTGTTTTTGCATTCTGTGACGCAAATCTTTTAAGCATTTATAACCACCATCCCATCATTTTATAAAATTGCATTGCCCTTTATCAAATTCATTTATCAAACTTATTTTATACATTGTCTCTTGTTGTCGACACGCCAAATGCAAGTGTTATCCACTTTTCTTTGTTACAGTTACCAGTTATACATCTCAGCAACATATCAAACCTGATAAATGGAAAACAAATGTCATGACAAATGTTCACTATTCAATTACTCACCATCACCATCATCATCTTACAGGATCCAAAGGATCAGGATAGCTCCACTTTGCCATCGAAATAATTCTTTATACACAAATCACCCCATCACTTCTGACTTTTGGTCAACGAGAACCCTATTTATCAGTATTAAGGAATCCAAATGTCTCTGAAAGAATTTCCATCAAACAAGCTGAAACCAATGCTCTTAGACTTATACTTACACTGAACTTCAAAGCTTCAAACTTGATTTAGAAAATTAATAAACCATCGCATCGGGTAAATCCATTGGCGTTGTACGAGTACTTATTTACGTTAACGTCCGTCGTCGCAGTATACCAGTTACCATTTCAGCTTCCTAACGATGATAAATTACTCGTTAAATCTATCCCAACAAAACCCAATGTAATCCTAAGGCCTACATCATCATTATCATCACTATGGTGGTTTTGGTCAGGTCCTGGTACAGTGGTATAGTTCCTCTCCTCACTTTTGCATTTTTCATTTGTTTAAGCATCAGACTATAGTGTTATCCTTTTTGCATCTGAATCTAACACAGTTTATTTATACCTTAACGGGTCAGCTCTGTATACACTTTCATATATGTATCTACATACCTTATCCCGTTGCGAAAGGACCTTTCTTTTTCTCACAAAAACACAAATGTGAGATGACTTTTGTTTCCAAGGAAGTCGAAGTCCTTTTCATATTATATTGACCGCATATAGACCATTTTGTGAACTGAAAAAAGGGATAGACCAAAGGCTGTTCCAATGTCTAACCCCATCCCCCCATCTAAACAAACTACCCCTTTAGTTGAATGCATATATAGGAGCGTATGTTTAACAGATTTTAGTTTCCAGAATGGACTCGTTTATAGGTATTAAAATATTTACGAAAGCTAAGAAGGTTTTTATGACCATGCCTATACTATACATCCTATATAAATTTGGAAACATGTACTTTATAGCCAGCTTGAGTATGATGTTGGACAAAACGATAAAGATGGACAGTGTGTTTCGTAAGCATAAGGCCAGACGTATAATGGAGTTTTAGAGAGACAGGGTGGTGGTGTTGCCGTGTTGGGTAACGTCGACGATGACGGCGGTGGTGGAGGGCGTGGTAACTCACATATCCTGGTTTAGTGTATGTACGTGTTAATAACACGATACTAGAGGATGATGAGTCCTAGGGGTGTTTATTATCCTTAAACTGAAGTGAAGGTAAACATGATTATTTCACCTTAGTGTGGTTATATGACCAAACTTCATATCAAATATAAACAATCTCGCATCAAAACTGATGTTTGATGAAGCTATATAGTACCTATGTACATATAACGGTACCTACAATATAAGGAACAATGGGAAAAGACGAGATAGCACTATAGAAATAGTTTCATTCACATTATTTGACACTAAAAGGATACTTTTGATAGAAACAATGGAGCTCACATTATTATTAAACACATCGAGGACATTGCTTCCTCGTTAGATTTTGTGTAGAAAAATGTCTCTTTAAAGAAGAAGTTCTAAAATTGATTTTTTGGTAACTTATGATGCTAGCTGATGGGATGGGGGACAAAATTTCCAAGTACGTATAAATTAAACTGAGCCAGGAGAATTGTTAATAAATAATAAATTTGAAGACTTCCTTTCTTTTTCGTCGCCAAATGCCTATACATATATACATACCTTCCTTCGTTGTTATTTTTACGACCCTAATCATAATACAAAATATTGAAATAATGGTGACATTTTGATGCCACTTATATTTCATAAAACACAATTGATACACTGCATTTAACTCTCTAAAATTATGGCTCATAATATTGAATAAATAATGCGGCGCAAAAAGATACTTATAACCTATGTTTTATCTCTCTAGGGCAAGATTACACTTTTAATCGTCTCTTCTTCTTTTACTTGGATAGAATTACATTTTGCTTAATGTTTCAAACATCTTAATGAAGAAAAATTATTACTCTTCTTCTTTCTTAAGGGATTTTGTTGTTCATTTTGTTCTTCGTTCTTGGAGATATTTTTTTTTGTAACATTTTTCTACTTCCTTTTGAGAAATTTTAATCGGATTGGGAATTTTATTTGAAAATATGAGACATTTATCAGGAACGGTTTATGGGAACTAAAAAATGAAAAAAGGCGCTTTTTTAACTTCCCATAGAAAGTTATTGCAATCGGTCCGATTTGTCGAATTGAAGTCGGGAAGTTTTTTTCGTCGTCCATAGCTCAAGAACCAGCAGAGATATCGACTTCAAATAAATTTTGTTATACCTACAGATAAGAATGCAGAAAGATACAGAAAAGACTCTCACAAAAATTGCGTGGGTGGTTTTTTTTTACCATAGCAATTTAAAAAAAACGTAAGGTGATACCAAAACAAATATATTTTTGGAAAAAAATTCCAACTAACTTTTTTTTATAAATCAAAAAAACTGAAAAAAAATATTTCTCACCCCGAAAATTTTACGAACAAAAATGATTTTATCTCCAAAACAATTTTGTACAACGAAAAATAGACAGTTTTTTATAAAAAACTAGCTGACCCGGCGAACTTCGTACCGCCTAACAGTCAATGAATGTCGTGTTACTTTTTAGCTGAACTAATTTATGTTTTGATGAACGTAAGACAATGATACAAAATAATATATTTACATATATAGATAGAAACAAAAATGTGTTTTATTATGATGAATGATGATGAAAACATACATATAGAATGAGAATAATAATAATAAAATGCACGACTGGGTCGCACGAACTTGCTCCTTTATGCAAAGAGTCTGTTTAAAAAAGCACCTATATAAAAAGGACAACTCATCCCGGAAATGAATTGGTATTTACAATAGTTATAGTTATAAACAATACATACATATATACCAAATGCATTATCTAATTTGGATAAAAGATGGAATCAGCCCTATCATGAATTTCATCGTATTCGGAATTTTTACGAATCCCGAAAAACTGTATCATGAAATCCGTTCGTAATGCAAAATTGTATGAGATTTTCCACTACGAACGGATTTCATGATACAGTTTTTCGGGATTCGTAAAAATTTCCGATTACGATGGAATTCATGATAGGGCTGAATATAATAAAAGTTTTGTCAATGTAATGCGCTCTTTCGGGCTCACGCACAGGATTTGATCTGGTGAGATGGGAGGGGGTTACATTTAATACAGTTAAAATAATTAAAAAAAAAATATTTTAAGATTCAAAATTTTACCTGAAAAGTAAGTTTGTCTTCAAAAATTTAGATGCCATTTTATAAATCAAAAAACCCTTGATTTTTAAAATTTTTTTTTTGAAAATCGTTAGAGCGGTTTTTTTTTAAATTAATTTTTTATATATAAAATTTTTAAATTTTGTTCTAAAAATATTTTTGGTATGCAGTTGTTTAGTGATTGTAAATATACGCTCTACATTTGAATTTCGTAAAAAAATGTTGACCCGTTTTTGAGATATAGAATTTTGAAAAAAAAAAATTTAATATTTTTTTAAAAATCCAAACAATACAAAATTTCACTTTTGATAATCAAATATTGTTAAGGCAATATAAGAGCTTATTCAGAAAAAAAATTATTGAAATCGGTTGATAAGTTGCTGAGAAAATTAAGAAACAAAATAACGGTTCTATGAGCGGTACCTTTCCTGAGCAATACAAAAATATGTTTTTCTTATGAAAAGAAGCCAAGTTTAAAAATAAAATTTTAGAGAAAATTTAAAAAAAATCTATCGGTTTGTTTTTGAGAAAATTTCAATTTTCGTTTTTTGGCCAAAAAAATTGTATGGGGGCCACTGTTAGTTTTGGTCTTAAAAAAAAAATGAAAAAAACGCCTAACGCGAATCTGCTGAAAACCTTAACTTCCAAGTTTGAACTCAATCGACCCAATGGTTTAGGCTGTAGGAGCGTGGACAGACAGACAAAACAGACCGGACGGAATCGCGGGACCCACTTTTTTCGACTTCTCTACCATCGTAATATCATGTTTGATTAAAATCTCGAGTTCGAAATTTTGCACGAATGCAAAACTTGCCATATAGTTCCTATATGTCGCAAGTAAAAAAAAAAAATAAAAAATAATAATTAAGTACTTCAAACTCATGTCAGAAAAAAAAATGATTGAAAACTATGTTGTGCAGATTGGGAAAAAAAGTAAAACTCGGATTAATTCATTAATAGGATTTTCATATAATACAATAAGAATAAGAACTTCCTCATCTTTAAATTTTCCTTTAAGTATCGACGCGTGAATCACTTTGCTCATCAGTTTTCTTATCACCAAACGCGTTCCATTACACAGTTTTGGTTGGTTTAAATTTCTAAGCATGATGACTACCGAGCCAACTTTAAGTTTTAAATTGTGCGGTGGACAACCAGGCACATCCAAGGAGTTTAAAAATTCAGTTGGATAATTAGTGGCTTCTTCTTCGTTTGTTACACAGTCGATAGATTTGAATGAATACAGATTACCTACGATTTGATTTTGAATTAAAAAATTGAGGTCATCTACATCTTTATTTTTAGCGGCCAAATTTGCTCGCTCACTTAACCATTTAGTATTTTTGTGGTTAGCAATGATATCCGGGAATACTTTGTTGATAAGCTCGTCTTTTGATGATACGAAATTGCAAACATTTGGAGGAAATGAAATCAAACCAATCGATTTGTCAACAGGAACACGGCCATTACCGATAGTCAGCAATTGCTTCGAGAAATCACCAGCAGATAGATCGTTCAACAATGCAACTCTCATATTTACAGACAGTCGAAGTTTCTTTACATATCGCCACAGATTTGATGTTTTGAGTCAAGCGTTTATTTCTTCGGCAGCAGTAGATCTTGGAATGACTGGTAGTGTTTGTCGGAAATCGCCAGATAATAAAATCATTGCACCACAAAAACATCTCGAGTCATTGCGCAGATCTTTTAATGTTCGGTCTAGTGCTGCCAATGCGCGTTTGTGCGCCATTGTGCATTCATCCCATATGATGATTTTTGATGCTACTAAAACTTTGGCCATTGCGGAGTGTTTCGAAATGTTACATGTCGGTTGTTCAGTAGTTTAAAGGTTTAATGGCAATTTTAACGCTGAGTGAGCCGTACGGCATCCGTCTAACAATGTGACCGCTATTCCAGAAGAAGCAATTGCTACCGCAATTTCAGATCTCGCACGTACAGTGGCCAAAATCAATGACATGAGGAATGTCTTCCCAGTTCCACCGGGGGCATCCAACAAAAATAAGCCGCCATTTCCATCATCAATTGCATTAATCAGTGTATTATAGACTTCCCTCTGCTTAGGAGGTACATTCGTTTGAACTGATTGGATTAGTTCATGTGGATCATATTCACGTTCACGTTCCAATTCTCTATTAAATCCGTCATTCATTCCGCGATCTGGTGCTGGCATTCCTAACCTAACTAACAAACTGCCGCACATGAGGTAACACATATCTTCGATCAAGAGCAAAGTCTGGTTATGAATCTCCTCATTCACCTCAAGATCGGAATTTCTTGAGCTGACGCGAATTCGATGTAAAATATCTTCTGACATGTTATCTTTGTATTTGTTCCACAGGTCACGTGGGTTCGATGGGAAGCATGTTGAAATGATGATAGCAAATAATGTGCGTATCTGACTTGGAGATGCAGAAATAATTGATTCAGCGATTGTCGTGTCCCAATGAGTATCGTTTTCAAGCAAATTGACATGCTGCACGAAATGTGGGGCACACGATACCATTAACAGTTCGTAGTGATTCAAAGGATGTTGGCCCTCGAACATATACCAGCAACAACCGCAAATAGAAACATTCATCATTCTTCGGATAAACTGTGTAAATACAACCAAGAGCATCAGTAGAACGCATATCTGGATGACCAGGAACTGCATCGCCTTGCTTCCGACGTTGAAATTTCTTCGATGTAGCGTTCCAAGTGTAATAACGTGGCATTTCTGAGTAAAGCATAGTTCGTGCGAACGGATCGCTTTGACAAATCGCAAATAAACTGGTCAGTGTTGTCGCTGGAGGTGTTTCGGCACATTGAGTAGCATTCGACGCTGTGAAATATACTCTCTGACCGTTCTCTAGATGCACCCCCAAATGTAAAACAGTGGGATGACGTTCGTGAATAGGGAATGAAAATATACGCCAAATTGCTTCATTGCAGTTCACATATCTACCAACTTGATAGCGCGTAATTTCATCGTTGGTATTGGATGTTTGGACACCAAAAACCGCCATGTCGCTCCCTTTCGTGACATATTTGCAAATGTATTTAATTAACTTGACGCTACTTCTTTCCAAAACATTCAAAGCACATTGTAATGTTGAGTATCGCAATTCGGTCAAATAATCAAACTGTTGTCAACTACGAAATCGTTTCCTTTTACTTTGGTTGTGATAGTTCTACCATTATCATCGGGCGATCGACGCCGATACAATGGATAGCCATCGTTGCCTGTAATGGTCTCTGCCGTCCGTTTGGAACACTTGCCGTCGACCATGCACGGTGATTGTCGGTTGATAGTGCCACACGGTCCATGAATCATATTCGTGACTACAACATCATGTAGGTCTGGATCGGTTTCAGGAGCAGGAATCTCCGCACATATGATGTCATCTATTTGATCTGGCAAAATTCTTTCGACTAACCAAATCAGAATGTGAGTATGCGGTAGGCCTCGTTTTTGCCATTCGATTGAATACATCCAGCATCCAGTATTCCCAAAGACGTATTGCTTAACAATGTAATTCATTAGTGACCGAATTTTTTGCCTGAAAACACGTGCGGTGATGTCGTGTCGATCACTTGATGTTTGTCCGGGAAGCAGCAATTGAATAATTTCTATCCATTTCGGATTACATGTAAATGTAATGAATAGATCAGGCTGACCATTATGACGAACATATGTCATTGCATCTTGCGCATTTTTCGAAAATTAATGTCTAAAACAAACAAATATAACAATACCTGAACTTTGTAGACATTTTACAAAAACTAAATTTCTGAACGCACACATGATGTCTTCAGAAAAAAATAAAGTTGTGGCTTAAAGGTCTCAGCAACCAGGCCATAAGCTCCAAAAAAAAAATAGTTGTTACACTATTTGACAGGATTGGCAACAAATGTTTGACATGTAATAAACAAATCAGCATCTATTGAAATGATTAAGTATGAACGATCAAAAGACTTGACCGTCAACCCGGAGATCTCTATTATTCCCTTTGTCGAAAGGATAGGTAGATCCTGGTTGATGCGTTGATCGATTATCAACGGTAGCGA
The DNA here is from genome assembly GCA_920104205.1 of Eupeodes latifasciatus. Lineage (NCBI taxonomy): Eukaryota > Metazoa > Arthropoda > Insecta > Diptera > Syrphidae > Eupeodes > Eupeodes latifasciatus. The sequence goes on along the minus strand of OV049924.1, from coordinate 68,283,778 downwards.
AAAAGCAACTTTAATTTGACCTTAATTTGTCTTAATACAATGAGGACTTTGAATGACTTTCGAACAAAGAACTTCAAAGCGAGCGAAATACAACGACGAGATTTATTTTCAAAGTAAAACGACAGCGATTTTCCCCTAAGGGTTGTACAATAAGAGTCATCAGATTTTATTTCGCTAACAGGTATTTATACAAAAATTCATATAATTTCGAAAGAGAGATTACGTTACATTTCAGTAAAAGTTTTAAGGCGAATTTATAAATATAAAAAAGATGGCGATTGGTATAATTTGAGTGCCAGATTTGAATCTAAAAGTAATTTTTTGGCAGTTACAAAATTTGAATTTAAATCAAAGATATTGAAGAATTATTTACAAAATTTAAAAAGTTAACGATGATTATTGGTAAGATTTTCTGCTTCAACAAAGTATTCATTACACATATCGAGTTTTCATTGTTTTTAAGATGTATTCTGCTATTCGGGACGGAAACAAATCCAACAAATCAAAAACCATGGCAATCGGTCCAGCCGTTCTCGAGTTATAAGTGTTGTAACAAACACAACTTTCTTTTATATATATATGTAGATAAAAACCTAAGAAAAACATTACTCAATGTTGGTGAAAATTTATTTTCGACTCAAACATCTTTTCAAAACTTTGAGATATTGGCTTTACACTAATTTTATCTTTTAAAAAATATTGTTGTCAACATTCAGTTAAATTTTGAGAAAAATCAAATTTATAGTTTTTTATCAAAAAATAAAAACCTAAAAAAAGCATTACTAAAAGTTCGTAACAATTGATTTTTGACTGAAATATCTTTTTTTTTAAATTTGAGATATAGACTTCCGATTAATTTTATTTTATAAGAAATTTTGTTTTCAACGCTCGATAAAATTTTGAGAAAAATCGAATTGACAGTTTTCTTCCAAAAAATAAAAACCTGAAAAAAAAACAAAACTTGGTAAAAATTTACTTTTAAATCAAATATCAAACTAATTTTATCTCACAGAAAATATTGTTTTCGATATTCAGTAAATTTGTTCGGTTCTCGATATCTCGTGAAAAATAGAAGTTATTGACTTCAAATTAATTTCATTCATCCAATTTGAATTTGTTTATATAAAAAACAAAAACTTTAAAGAAATGCTACTAAAATTGATAAAAATTGGTTTTCGACTAAAAATCTCGTTAACAAAAATAGATTTTGAAATCAAACTATTTCATTATATGCAAAATATTGTTGGTAGTTTTAAAATTTTTAAGAACAATTCAACTGATAACTTTTTTTAACAAAACACGAAAACCTAAAAACTTTTAAGAAAGACAAATCGACAGACGGGATGGGTAGTTTTCAGTGTGGATCGCATCCCAGCCTCTTTTTTGACTGGTATTTGACTGAGCTGATGGTATCTCGAACGAAATATTTCAAAATGAGGCAGAACGGATAACTTTTTTTTTTAATGTGATTTGTTAATAATTTTGAAGTTTTAATTTTTCAAAAATTATGGAATCACACACTTTGCAGAACTGACAGATTTCGAGGGCACTCGTTTTGAAGTTTGATTATTTCTCTCTTCTACTCTTCTACTGGATGTGCTTAGGTGAATAGCCAGCTGTTTGTGCAGTTGTTACTTTTGAATCTGTCATCTCTTGACATTTGACAAGTAAAACTACGGAGTAATTAAAACGCAACAAGGTGAAAATTGTGCTGTTAAAATTCTCAAAACGAAACAACACTTTTGGGTTGTCGTGAAGCTCATTCTTCAAAGAAAGAAGTAACTAGGAAATTTGACATATTGGGACAAGTAAGTTGTCTCAAGAATTAAAAACAATATTTCTGCGGGTTTGATAATTATTTGCCGATCATTGGAATGAAGAAGCATTCCGTAAACGACACTGCATCTTATTTTGCATAAAAGGTTATGCAAGCCTTAACTGCTGGAACACAATGCAAAAATCGGAGCCGCAGCCGTAGCCGGAGTCGGAATAGCTGTAACAGCTTGTCGTACGTTAACAGAAAGTACGCACACAATGCGTCGTACGACTTTTTGACGTATAGATATAGATTTAGTTGTATTTTGAAATTATTGATTTGATACTTATCATTTGGTTTGAGTTTGGCTGAGTTTTAAAATTATTTAATAAAATGGATTTTGAACACACTTGGCATATTCAACTGTTGGGCAATTGCTTCCCATTCCTTTGCTTTGACTTTATTGTTTTTGTAGTGTCTGTTTTCCAAATTGCAAAGGACGTCCCTTTTACTGGCCGCTTGGATATTTTTTTCCGATTCATCCATTTTGTATTCTTTAATTTAACTTTTATTTGATTTAATTTAACTGTTTATTTGATTTACATAATTTAACCTTTTTTTATTTATTCAAACAACCGCAATGAAAAATATTAATTTAATGCACAAACACAAACCCCGAAATCAAATTTGATGTTCCAAAAATGATAGACGTCAAAAGTGTCGTACGTCAAAGTTAAAAGTTGGTCAACTCTTCCGACTCCAGCTGCGGCTCTGATTCCAGTTCCGTCGCGTTGTGTTCGTGCATCTGCACTTGCGTACTTTTAATATTTTGACAGGTATTCCGGTTACGACTCCGGCTCCGGCTCCGTCACCATTGTGTTCCAGCAGTAAGGCTCTTAAAGTTCATTTAATACAAGAACTCAAGTGGTTCGATCGCCAGAACATCGTATTTCGCTAATTGGGTTCTTGAAAAAACATCTTTAGTGATAAAGATTGGAGGTAAGAATTTTCGCTCGAAAAGGTTGTTCAAAAGCCTCTTCATCCTTAACGTTTTACTGTATGATGGGGTTTTAAGAATAGCGTTGTGATTGGACCTTATACTTATTAAAAAATTAAGGTGGTTTTTAATGTTACGGTGAATGAATTCAATTAGGTACTGACCCATTATTGTTGATTTTTTATGGACGGAATTAGACATTTGTGTGGGTCAGATAATTTAGCAAGAAAAGTTTAGGTACCATGTTTTTTCCTAAAGAGATGACCACATTAATTTGCCATCTTGTCATCTAACAAGTTTAAGCTTTTTTTTTGGTTTCATGTGAAAAATAAAGTCTTTGCCAATGCTCCATAATTGATTTAAGACCAGATCGAATTCGTTAAGTTATGGAGGACATACAGCGGCAAAGGTGTACATTTTTCAAAGAAATTTCATTACAAGAGAACGGTAATTGGTATCGGAAGGAATTAATGGATATTTATTGGCTATCGTTTTCCAATATATCATTAACATATACCTCTATTAGAAAACCCTGTATAGTAATAATGTAGTACCCGTGGCATGATGGTTAGTGCGTTGGACTGTCATGCCAGAGGTCTTGGGTTCGATCCCTGCCTATGCCATCTAAAGTTTTTTTCACGGGTACTGCCTCTTGCGAGGAATTGACAAATTCTCCAAAAGTAATTGTTGTCATGAAAAGTGCTTTCTCAAATTTGCCGTTCGTAATTGGCTTAAAACTGTAGGTCCCCTCCATCCCTGACAACAGTACTCGCACTCAGGATTGGTTGAGAGTTGTAAGTCACTAGGCCCTAGTTCTCAACGGACTGTTGCGCCACCCAATTTATTTATTTTATTAACTTCCCATAGGAAGTTATTGTAATGGGTCCGATTTGTCAAATTGAAAATTTTGACATTTCTCGACGTTTCAAGGTCCCTAGAGTCGAAATAAAAGATTTTTAGAAAGATGTCTGTGCGTGCGTGTGTACGTACGTCCGTACGTCCGTACGTCCGTACGTTCGCGACGTTTTTTTCGTCGTCCATAGCTCAAGAACCAGAAGAGATATCGACTTCAAATAAATTTTGTTATACAGATAATAAGGCAGAAAGATGCAGAAAGGGCTCTCAAGAAAATTGCGTGGGTGGTTTTTTTACCATAGCAGTTTAAAAAAAAGGTGAAAATTTTGGTTAACCCTTAATATCTTACGAACCAAAAATGCTAGAGACTTGAATTAAAATTTATTTAATATATTGTAACGTGATACCAAACAAGTATATTTTTTGAAAAAAATCCAGTTAACAGTTTTTTTTATAAATCAAAAAAACTGAAAAAAAAATAATGTTTTTGACATCTGGTAACATTTTGAGAAAAATCAAATTGATAGTTTTCTTACAAAAAATAAAAACCTAAAAAAAACATTACTCAAAGTTGGTAAAAATTGAATTTCGACTCAAATATCTTTTCAAAACTTTGAGATATTGGCTTAAAACTACTTTTATCTTTCAAAAAATATTGTTGTCAACATTCAGTAAAATTTTGAAAAAAATCGAATTGATAGTTTTCTTACAAAAAATAAAATCTTAAAAGAAAATTTAACAAAAGTTGGTAAAAATTGATTTTCGACTCAAAAATCTTTTCAAAAATTTTGAGATTATGTCTTCCAACGAATTTTAACTTATAATAATTATTGTTTTCAACATTCGGAAAAATTTTGAGAAAAATCGAATTGACAGTTTTTTTTTACAAAAAATAAAAACTTAAAAGAAAATTTAACAAAAGTTGGTAAAAATTGATTTTCGACGCAAATATCTTTTCAAAACTTTGAGATATTGGCTTTTATCTTTTAAAAAAAATTGTTTTCAACATTCAGTAAAATTTTGATAAAAATCTAATTGACAGTTTTTTTACAAAAAATAAAAACCTAACAAAAAAACAATACTAAAACTTGGTAAAAATTTACTTTCGACTCAAATAGCTTTTCAAAAATTAAAAATATTGTCTTCAAACTTTTTTTATTTCACAGAAAATATTGTTTTCGATATTCATATATCATTCGATATAAAAATCTAACAGTCCGTTTTTCCATAAAAATATAAAATCTCCAAAAATTAGTACGGAAATTTGGTAAAACTTGATACATATAGACAAACTTTTAAGCAAGACAAATCGACAGACGGGATGGGAAGTTATCAGTGTGGGTCGCATCCCAGCCTCTTTTTGATTATGATTTATAGTAGTCATCTTTTCCTATGTTTTTTTTATGTATATGTATGTACCTTTGACGGAGTTCATGTTTGTTTCTTTTAGGGTTATTAATTTTGACGTTTAACTGATTTATGTCACTAACAACAGCTGATGGTTAAAAGGAGTAAAGAAGTGAGGCAGGATTTTAGATATCTTGGACAATTAATACAAGTGAGTAAATGAATTGAAAATTACAAATATTACCTTAATAAAAGTTAACAAAATAGGTCTGTTTATTAACTTTCTTTCATTCTGTCTGTCATTTACTTATCCCAAATTCTCCATATAAAAAATTAAATAGACATAACTTTGGGAGTCAAATTTTGGGAAAACCGCATAGATTCAGAGTAAGGGAATTAACTTATGGGTAAAATAAATCAATTTATTCTTGATCCAGATCTGTCAAAAAACAAATTTTCCCTGTGTTTGCATTTCATGGGGCAAAACAAATTGAACTATTTTTGATTTAAGATCAAATCTGCAGATCGGGATTTTTCAGCAGATTTACCCCGCTTTGCTCCAATACTACTACAATTTAAAAAAAATTGTTTAGGTGGAAGCTCAACCGCACTCCGTAAACACTTACACAAAGTTACAATGACAAACTAAAACAATTCCAATCGTGTTCCATGCGCCATGAAAAAAAACAATTTTTAAATTAAATCTGAATTTACTCCTGGAAATGGCAAATTTTGAGTACTCAAACGTAAACAGGCATATAGAACCAAAATAGAAAATACATTATGTAACTTCAAAAAAAATTATGGCGATTTTCACATTTTGCTTTTATTTTGATGTTTTATTACTATACATAAAAAGAGGCTGGGATGCGACCCACACTGATAACTTCCCATCCCGTCTATCGATTTGTCTTGCTTAAAAGTTTGTCTAAATGTATCAATTCTTACCAAATTTGCGTTCTATTTTTTGTAGATTTTATTTTTTTTTTATGAAAAAACGGACTGTTGGATTTTTATAAAAAAATTACTGAATATAAAAAACAATATTTTCTGTGAAATAAAATAAGTTTGAAGCCAATATTTTTAATTTTTGAAAAGCTATTTGAGCCGAAAATCAATTTTTACCAACTTTTATTAATTTTTTTGTTTAGGTTTTTATTTTTTGTAAAAAAACTGTCAATTCGATTTTTCTCAAAATTTGTCCTAATGTTGAAAACAATATTTCTTATAAGTTAAAATTAGTTAGAAGGCATAACCTCAAATTTTTGAAAAGATATTTAAGTCGAAAATCAATTTTTACCAACTTTTGTAAAATTTTTTTTTTCGGTTTTTAATTTTTTGTAAAAAAACTGTCAATTCTATTTTTATCAAAATATTACTGAATGTTGAAAACAATATTTATTGAAAGATAAAAGTAGTTTAAAGCCAATATCTCAAAGTCTTGAAAAGATATTTGAGTCAAAACTCAATTTTTACCAACTTTTTTTTTATTTTTTTTTAGGTTATTATTTTTTGTAAAAAAACTGTCAATTCGATTTTTCTCAAAATTTTTCCTACTGTTGAAAACAATATTTCTTATAAGATAAAATTAGTTAGAAGCCATAATCTCAAATTTTTGAAAAGATATTTAAGTCGAAAATCAATTTTTACCAACTTTTGTTAATTTTTTTTTTCGGTTTTTAATATTTTTTTAAGAAAACTGTCAATTCTATTTTTTTCAAAATTTTACTGAATGTTGAAACCAATATTTTTTGAAAGATAAAAGTAGTTTAAAGCCAATATCTCAAAGTTTTGAAAAGATATTTGAGTCAAAACTCAATTTTTACCAACTTTTTTTTATTTTTTTTTTAGGTTTTTATTTTTTGTAAAAAAACTGTCAATTCGATTTTTCTCAAAATTTTATCAGATGTCAAAAACATTATTCTTCGTTGCACAAAATTATTTTGGAGATGAAATCATATTTTGGTCGTACAATTTTCGAAGTGACAAATTTTTTTTTTCAGTTTTTTTGATTTATAAAAAAAACCGTTAATTGGATTTTTTCCAAAAATATAATTGTTTTGTATCACGTTACAATATATAATACAAAATTTAATTCAAGTCTCTAGCGTCATTGGTTCATGAGATATTTAGGGTTAACCAAAATTTTCACCTTTTTTTTAAACTGCTATGGTAAAAAAACCACCCACGCAATTTTCTTGAGAGCCCTTTCTGCATCTTTCTGCCTTATTATCTGTATAACAAAATTTATTTGAAGTCGATATCTCTTCTGGTTCTTGAGCTATGGACGACGAAAAAAACGTCGCGAACGTACGGACGTACGGACGTACGGACGTACGTACACACGCACGCACAGACATCTTTCTAAAAATCTTTTATTTCGACTCTAGGGACCTTGAAACGTCGAGAAATGTCAAAATTTTCAATTTGTCAAATCGGACCCATTACAATAACTTCCTATGGGAAGTTAATAAAATTTACAAAAAATAGAACGCAAATTTGGTAAGAATTGATACATTTAGACAAACTTTTAAGCAAGACAAATCGATAGACGGGATGGGAAGTTATCAGTGTGGGTCGCATCCCAGCCTCTTTTTATGTATAGTAATAAAACATCAAAATAAAAGCAAAATGTGAAAATCGCCATAATTTTTTTTGAAGTTACATAATGTATTTTCTATTTTGGTTCTATATGCCTGTTTACGTTTGAGTACTCAAAATTTGCCATTTCCAGGAGTAAATTCAGATTTAATTTAAAAATTGTTTTTTTTTCATGGCGCATGGAACACGATTGGAATTGTTTTAGTTTGTCATTGTAACTTTGTGTAAGTGTTTACGGAGTGCGGTTGAGCTTCCACCTAAACAATTTTTTTTAAATTGTAGTAGTATTGGAGCAAAGCGGGGTAAATCTGCTGAAAAATCCCGATCTGCAGATTTGATCTTAAATCAAAAATAGTTCAATTTGTTTTGCCCCATGAAATGCAAACACAGGGAAAATTTGTTTTTTGACAGATCTGGATCAAGAATAAATTGATTTATTTTACCCATAAGTTAATTCCCTTACTCTGAATCTATGCGGTTTTCCCAAAATTTGACTCCCAAAGTTATGTCTATTTAATTTTTTATATGGAGAATTTGGGATAAGTAAATGACAGACAGAATGAAAGAAAGTTAATAAACAGACCTATTTTGTTAACTTTTATTAAGGTAATATTTGTAATTTTCAATTCATTTACTCACTTGTATTAATTGTCCAAGATATCTAAAATCCTGCCTCACTTCTTTACTCCTTTTAACCATCAGCTGTTGTTAGTGACATAAATCAGTTAAACGTCAAAATTAATAACCCTAAAAGAAACAAACATGAACTCCGTCAAAGGTACATACATATACATAAAAAAAACATAGGAAAAGATGACTACTATAAATCATAATCAAAAAGAGGCTGGGATGCGACCCACACTGATAACTTCCCATCCCGTCTGTCGATTTGTCTTGCTTAAAAGTTTGTCTATATGTATCAAGTTTTACCAAATTTCCGTACTAATTTTTGGAGATTTTATATTTTTATGGAAAAACGGACTGTTAGATTTTTATATCGAATGATATATGAATATCGAAAACAATATTTTCTGTGAAATAAAAAAAGTTTGAAGACAATATTTTTAATTTTTGAAAAGCTATTTGAGTCGAAAGTAAATTTTTACCAAGTTTTAGTATTGTTTTTTTGTTAGGTTTTTATTTTTTGTAAAAAAACTGTCAATTAGATTTTTATCAAAATTTTACTGAATGTTGAAAACAATTTTTTTTAAAAGATAAAAGCCAATATCTCAAAGTTTTGAAAAGATATTTGCGTCGAAAATCAATTTTTACCAACTTTTGTTAAATTTTCTTTTAAGTTTTTATTTTTTGTAAAAAAAAACTGTCAATTCGATTTTTCTCAAAATTTTTCCGAATGTTGAAAACAATAATTATTATAAGTTAAAATTCGTTGGAAGACATAATCTCAAAATTTTTGAAAAGATTTTTGAGTCGAAAATCAATTTTTACCAACTTTTGTTAAATTTTCTTTTAAGATTTTATTTTTTGTAAGAAAACTATCAATTCGATTTTTTTCAAAATTTTACTGAATGTTGACAACAATATTTTTTGAAAGATAAAAGTAGTTTTAAGCCAATATCTCAAAGTTTTGAAAAGATATTTGAGTCGAAATTCAATTTTTACCAACTTTGAGTAATGTTTTTTTTAGGTTTTTATTTTTTGTAAGAAAACTATCAATTTGATTTTTCTCAAAATGTTACCAGATGTCAAAAACATTATTTTTTTTCAGTTTTTTTGATTTATAAAAAAAACTGTTAACTGGATTTTTTTCAAAAAATATACTTGTTTGGTATCACGTTACAATATATTAAATAAATTTTAATTCAAGTCTCTAGCATTTTTGGTTCGTAAGATATTAAGGGTTAACCAAAATTTTCACCTTTTTTTTAAACTGCTATGGTAAAAAAACCACCCACGCAATTTTCTTGAGAGCCCTTTCTGCATCTTTCTGCCTTATTATCTGTATAACAAAATTTATTTGAAGTCGATATCTCTTCTCGTTCTTGAGCTATGGACAACGAAAAAAACGTCGCGAACGTACGGACGTACGGACGTACGTACACACGCACGCACAGACATCTTTCTAAAAATCTTTTATTTCGACTCTAGGGACCTTGAAACGTCGAGAAATGTCAAAATTTTCAATTTGACAAATCGGACCCATTACAATAACTTCCTATGGGATGTTAAAAATAATGCCTCTCCAGTTTAGCTCGTTTATTAATGATTTAAAGAATTTAAATCGCGTTTTACCGACTCCAAGAAGGCTGAAAGTTTATAAAAAAATAAACGATGAATTTAAAAAAATATACAGATTTTCGAAAGAGAATATCATAAAAATAATTGGAATTATTTTTCCATATTTTATTTGTTATGACAAACAGCTGATTTGATAGACAGATAAATGGAATAGATTGCTCCATTTTTGTACTTTTTTGATATAAGCATTGTATAATTGAAATTTATAGCAGAATTTTTTATGAAAGGGAATTTTCGCAACGTTACATAGAGCCTACATAAATCCTTATGCACTGTATAACTATTCATCTGTTTAGCGAATTCTATTAAATAAGACTTATTATTTATTTAACCCCTTTTTGAAATAATAACTATTTATACTTTCCAACTTTTACAAAATGGTATCATTTTGCTTCTTCTTCTCACAATGTCAAACAAATTAAAATCATCTGGTGCCTAACAACAGCCTACCTAATAAATTTGATTTAATTTTTTCATAATATTCGTCCTATGGCGTATACTTATTATTTGTTCCTGAACGATAACATAACATTTTTGTTCATAAACTTAACTGACATCTTCTGTTCTTGAATGTAAACATAAACAAAAGACAAATAAATATAAATATTAAGGCCATAATCTTGATTACAATCCGGCCCTGGCAATCCTTTGACTGGATGCCTCACAAAAAAATAAAACAGAGTACCTACCTAATTACTCATTAACCTCCTTCAAGATGGAACGATTTCTCATAAAAATAAAATAAAAACACAAATTTGCAATTAAACTAGAAGACCAAATCTTAAGTGAAAGCAAAGCTCCCTGCAGATCTGCCACCACTTCCAGGAAAGCTGCTAGTATCGGCAAAAGAGGAGATGGGTTTGTCTATATTCAGCCTTTCCTGAAAGCGTCCAATTGTCTGAATCTATTTACGAGCTTGACTGACTTCTGATAAATATTTGGTGACATAATAAACTACACCCCAACCCCTAGGATCGTCCTTTTCAAAAATAGAAAAAAAAGTAAAACAGTATACAACAGCATTACGATGCCGATGGTAATAAATAACAAAATTTACTCCTGTGTCTGATGACAAGGCATTTCAAGAATATATTCTCAGATGACGAGCTCCATATATAAAAGCTAGAATGGAGCAAGAGCTAGAAAAAGTCAAACGGTTGGTGATGTCAGAATTCAGAAAGCAAAAAGGATGTTTGATGGTGGGGCTGACGCTAGCTGGTTGCTTTTGGTTGGGTAACAGGAAGGATATACCATTTATAAAGTACTATTGGCAATAGGGGTGGTGATTGCTTATGAAATTAGGTCAATAAATCCAGTTATGGTCACACACATGTTTTTGTTTGTGTTATACGGTTATTTGGCGTTTCAAATTTCTGCTGAGAACAAAGGAAATTTGCTGTGTTTTATATATTGACAGAAAATAGGGAATATATTCGTAGTACGATATATTCTAAGAACTTTTGTTCTAATATTCTTGATGTTGTTGTTGTTGTTGTGAGTTGTTTTGTAAGTATGACGATTCTTGTTGTTTGCTCGAGGATAAATGCGAATAACTCTTGGCTATGGCGACGACAATGACGATGACGACAAATTGCGTATTTGGCTTATTGAGAGTTTTTGTTTACCAAAGAACAGAACAATCAGGACTTCAATAAGTAATGTGTTGACAAATATTGGCACTTAGTTATATAGTTTGCGAGTTCTCTTGGTTTTAGTTCGATGGACTTCGTTTGTTAGTTAATATTGATTATTTATTTCTGTCAATATATTCTAGAAGTGGATAGATGAAAAAAAAAACAGTAATCAGGAAATTCATGCATTTTTGTATATTTATATGCAACATCATCATAATCATACCATTCATTAAGAAATATTGAGTATAATTAATATTTATAAGAACTTTTATTGATTCTGTCTGTATCCATAATTAAATTTGACAGGACTTACGTACATATATGAGTGGTGGAAGTAAATAGAAGAAGAAGATTTTTGCCATTCTTTCATTTCCCTCATAATACTCTAAATACATATATACCTTTGATAACGCTGTCAAAAGTTGTGTGAAATGAATCTATTTTATTTTTAGACATTTCTATCAAAATGTAATCGAATAGAAAACGCTTTAAAATTGATTTGTTTTTGTCAGTCAGATCTGGTTACGGTGTAACTGTCGAATATCGTGGTTTTCGCTTAGTGAAAGCATTTTCATACTAACTAGTAGACTTGCTTCAATGTAACACCTTCAGATAAACTTCCGAGTTATAACAAGTTTGAATTGATTAATTTGAATCAAATCCAAATTAGTTTAGAGAGCGATATGACACAGAGCGAACAGACACTTTAGCTGATCGTATGAAATTCGGGATTGATTCTACAGACTCCCAACGATTAACTGTCATCGCAAAAGCCAATCGAACTGGTAACTAAATAGACAACTTAGATTTTGATTGAAATTACTAACAATAGTCTTAATAAGTTGGATAAAAACTTGCTCTGCCTTGAATTCGTTCTTGAATCACATTCTTCATCATTTTAGAAAATTTCAGATGATTCAGTTTCCGTAACATGATTAAAATTTGGCCAGTTTATGTTTCTAAGTTAACCTCGAGAATTTTTTCAGCCACATTGACAGAGCAGGAGAATAAAATATAAAGAGAATTCACTATTAATTCTCACCCAGCAATGAAATTAGCTTTACATTTATTTCTTCCTTTTTAAACTTTGCGATGGAGAATAAAATAAATAAAAATTCTCAGAGTTTTGACACCAAAAATGAAAAATTTGTATGTTTTATTTTATTTTTGAGAATTTAAAATCTCTTAGACCTAATACATATAAACTGGCCTATTTTGTTCACTTTCAGTGTTACAATTCTTACGTTGACAAATTTTGCACAGCTCAAGTAAAATTATAAAGCCATCTATTGGATCTATTGGATATTTTTCAATCATCGCAACTAAATAACAAAATAAAGTGCCAAATATCAGAAATAATATAAACACATTGGCTGCGTTCAATATCGTGTTGGATAGGGTATCTTGGATAGGTGGATTTTTAGATACCTTGTTGAAAGAGTTGGATAGCTGTATTGAGATAGCTGTCAAAAAATAACTTTCAGCTGTTCACAAAAAGCAGAGAAACATTTAAGCTTCGAAGTCAAAAATGGTGATTCTGCCACAGCCACATATCGTGCTTTAGAAGGAGATTATGGTTTACATAATCGTCCAACTATGCAAGCAATGGGCAAAATTTTGAAGAAATTTGAAGAGACTTAATTGGTTACTGATATTGTAAGGTCTTACGTTTCGCTCGTACCACTGAAAATATTACTTCTGTAAGTAAAAGTGTTGCCGAAGACCCGAATATGTCTATTTCTCGTCGTTCTCAGGAATTAGAACTGTCTTACGGCAAATTATGGCGTATTTTGTATTTGGATTTACACCTAAATCCGACGTCGTAAATATGTCGAATGGGTGCTTGAACAACAGGCGGTGGACGGCGATTTTTCGAAAACAATTTTTTTCAGTAACGAAGCACATTTCTCACTCAGTGGGTATGTTACTAAACAAAATTGTCGTACTTGGGGATCTGAGAATCTTCAAGTAATTGAAGAAAGGCCATTACATCCACAAAAAGTCACTATTTGGTGCGCTCTTTGGACAGCAATTCGTGTGGTGATCATTTAAATGATGTAGTGTTTCACACATAATATTGTCAACGTTCAAACCTTATAATAAAAAGGAAATATCATGAAAAAAAATATTTTATAAGTGGTTTATTTATGTTTACTTTTGAAACCGTAAAATGGATAACCTTGTAAAAAACATAACAAATGGAACCTGTGTAAGGAGTTTTTTATAGGAACTATATGTTAAGTTTTGCATTCGTAAATAATTTCAAGCTCGAGATTTTAATCAAATATGACTTTACGATGGTAAAAACCAACCAACAACCTAAATTATTAAATCAAATGAGTTCAAACTTAGAAATTAAGGTTTTAAGAAGATTCGCGTGAGGCGTTTTTTTTATTTTATTTTTAAGATAAAAAAAAAACAATTTTTGTTTTCACAAATCGAAAATTCGAATTTTCTCAAAACGAACCGATAGATTTTTATTAAATTTTATTCTGAATTTTTTTTCTTAACTTGGCTTCTTTCAATAAAAAAAAAACTGATAACTTCCCATCCCGTCTGTCGATTTGTCTTGCTTAAAAGTTTGTCTATATGTACCAAATTTGCGTACTATTTTTTGTAGATTTTATTTTTAATGAAGAAACGGACTGTTGGATTTTTATAAAAAAAATTACTGACTATCGAAAACAATATTTTCTGTGAAATAAAATAAGTTTGAAGCCAATATTTGTAATTTTTGAAACGCTATTTGAGCCGAAAATAAATGTTTACAAGTTTTAGTATTGTTTTTTTTTTGTTTTTATTTTTTGTAAAAATCTTATAGAATGTTGAAAACAATATTTCTTAAAAGATAAAATTAGTTTGATGCCAATGTCTCAAATTTTTGAAAAGATATTTACGTCGAAAAACAATTTTTACCAACTTTTATACATTTTTTTTTAGGTTTTTATTTTTCGTAAAAAAAACTGTCAATTCGATTTTTCTCAAAATTGTTTCTATTGTTGAAAACAATATTTCTTATACGTTTAAAGTAGTAAGAAGCCATTATCTCAAATTTTTGAAAAGATATTTGAGTCAAAATTCAATTTTTAACAATTTTTGTTAAATTTTTTTTTCGGTTTTTAATTTTTTGTAAAAAAAATGTCAATTCGATTTTTCTCAACATTTTTCAGAATGTTGAAAACAATATTTCTTATAAGATAAAATAAGTTTGAAGCCTTAATCTCAAGCTTTTGAAAAGATATTTGAGTCGAAATTCAATTTTTACCAACTTTGAGTAATGTTTTTTTTAGGTTTTTATTTTTTATAAAAAAAACTGTAAATTAGATTTTTCTCAAAATTTTATCAGATGTCAAAAACATTATTTTTCGTTGTAAAAAATTGTTTTGGAGATGAAATCATATTTTAGTCGTAAAATTATCGAGGTGACAAATTTTTTGTTCAGTTTTTTTGATTTATAAAAAAACCGTTAATTGGATTTTTTTCAAAAATCATACTTCTTTTGTATCACGTTACAATATATAATATAAAAAATTTAAAATTTAATTCAAGTCTCTAGCGTCATTGGTTCATGAGATATTTAGAGTTAACCAAAATTGTCACCTTTTTTTAAACTGCTATGGTAAAAAACCACCCACGCAATTTTCTTGAAAGCCCTTTCTGCATCTTTCTGTCTTATTATCTGTATAACAAAATATATTTGAAGTCGATATCTCTTCTGGTTCTTGAGCTATGGACGACGAAAAAAACGTCGCGGACGTACGGACATACGGACATACGGACATACGGACATACGGACACACGGGCATACGGACATACGGACATACGGACATACGGACGTACGAACGTACGAATGTACTTACACACGCACGCACAGACATCTTTATAAAAATCTTTTATTTCGACTCTAGGGACCTTGAAACGTCGAGAAATGTCAAAATTTTCAATTTGACAAATCGGACCCATTACAATAACTTCCTATGGGAAGTTAAAAATTGTTTTTATTACTCCAGAAGGGTACCCTCCATAGAAAAGTTATTTTGTTTTTTTAATTTTCTCAGGAATTAATGAACCGATTTCAACTTTTTCTGTACAAGCTCTTATACTGTCTTAATAATATTTGATGATCAAAAATTCCAACATTTTTGTTTTGGATTTTTACAAAAATATTACATTTTTCCAAAAATTCGTTATCTTAAAAACGGGTCATAATTAAATTTAAAACGGATATTTATAAGTTCAAAATAAAACTACATATGTACTTAAAATATTTGTAAACTAAAATTGAAAATTTGTCTATATATAAAAAATTAATTACAAAAAATACCGCTTCAACAACTTTGGAAAAAAATAAATATACATAAGTTGTTCTTGGCATTTAAATTTTAAAATATAAGTTCTATTTGAAAAACTGAGTTTTTGGATATAGGAGCAAGTTCATGCGATGCAGTCTTGCATTTTTATAGATAATGGTGTTGTTGGTACTTTCTGCTAGTAAAAGATAATCAAGTCAATGATTGAGGTTCAACAATGGCTAAAGTATATTCTCTGAATTTTATCACAAATGTGAACTCACGGCTTAAATGTTCGAAGGAAACGTAAATCAGTGAATTGATGCAGATTCCGGCAGAATTTTTTCTGTAATTTTAACAATTGTATCATGTAAAACATCACTTTGAAGTCAGAAATTACCTTATTAGGTTTACCATTATCCACTTTCCGTGCACCAAATTCCAGAAAAAAAGTTGACATTTTATTTTTGCCAAGAAAAATGTATCCGTTCCGCTGAAACGTAAATATCCCTAAATGGCTAGTTATAGCTTAGCTATCATGGGTTTTTATTAAAAAACCAATCATTTTAATTATTTGAAAGGTGTTTATAGCGATCATTGAAAAATGTCTGTCACTGAAGTGTCCTGATTGAAATCCACCGGCATTTAAAATTTATTGTGTGAACCAGATGACTCCATTTCGTCAAAAAATAAAACTGTGTTTTCATTTTATGCAATTTCAATGACATATAATTTCACGCAGACAAATCTTTTTCGGTGGATTTTAACCGAGAAATTTTTAAAAGACAGACATTTTCAATGAAGGCTTTAAAGAACCTGTCAAAAAACTCCAATGATGAAAACCAATGATAACTATAACTGGCTTTATAGTGCATGTATATACGTCAAACTTAATTCAGACAAAACAAAACAAAATTGCAATCCATTTACAAAGTTTAATTTTTTAACGATCAAAATGAAACTTTCGACAAATTTTACCACTATTTAAAAAAGAAAAATTGAATAAACTTATTTCTCTACGAAAAGAATGTATTTCCTTTGCACTCAACAAAACACCTCTCTCCAATGGATCACTGGTTATTGAACGAACCTAACAAATTCAATCATTTGACAAGTAGAAGTGACACTTGTTGTCAACTTGTGGCGCGCATTTTGTATCGTTTTTCTTATATTTTTATTTATTTTGATTTTTAAATCAGTACTTTAGCTGTAGAATAATTAATGTTGATTGTTTTTTTGTTCTAAAAGTTTATTTTAAATTTAAAATATTATTTTTACCAAATCCATATAATGAATCATGAAAAACTTCTGGTTAGATGTGAAGAAGAACCTGGAACTCACCCTCATTGTCCTCATGGACCAATGTTGTATTTCTATAAAACATCCTCCCTTAAAGAAGGTTTCTTTGCTTGTTCGGCTTTTCGTGACAAAAACTCATGTGGATATCATACAAATTTAAAAGAATTAAGTGATTCACATAAAAAACGACGGTATCCCATGGAAACATATGATTACAAGAAGCTGAGACGAAAGGTAACCAGTGTGAATCCAAAAAACGTGTTGGTGTAAATAGTTTGTTTAATGTCTTAGATAAAATCAGTCCCTGTGGAAAATCGCAACTACTGTCATACCTGCAACTTACCATACGTGCATTTGGAAGCCAATGTCCATTCAGATCATAAAACACTCCAAAGCATTACTGACGAGAAGTTCTTGAATCCCACAAGTTTCCTTAAACCAATCGACAACGACAAAGTTGAAGCACAGTACTTTTTCGACGAAAAATCTCTGAAAGTTTTCACTTCGTTACTGGACAAATGTGACATTAGGTAAGAAATAGGCTCTTCGAACATTCAAAAGAACCACTATAGAGCCACCTTGTCGTTTTTAGAAAAGTAGTCTGCATTGGAACACCTCGTCTGCATGCGTATCTCCAGAAGCACAAAGATCATGCAGATTCATTCCTTCTTGACTTCGATCATAGGTATTTCTACTTCTACGATGATGATCAGTTCGCCTGGTACAACATGTGCAACAACCACTTCTTCGACGAGAAACAGCGTTCCTTCTTTGAAAAATTTCTGACCCTAAATGATGAGGATGAGGAGGAAAACCTTGCTCTCTTCATCGATCCTCCGTTTGGCTGCCGAACAGAGGTCGTTGCCAACAGCATCAAGCAACTCACTGCACTCTATCGCTCCAAAAACAAGCTCCACAACATGCCAACTGTGTTCTGGGTTTATCCCTACTTCGGGGAGTCCTACATACGCCAAGTGATGCCCGAGATGGAAATGTGTGACTACAAAATAAACTACACTAACCACGAGAGCTACAGCGATGGTAGCAGGGGCCGAAAACTTGGCAGTCCAGTGCGCCTGTTCTCCAACGTCCCACAGAACCTGATCATCCTGCCAACTGCAGAGGGTTACAAGTTCTGCCAACCGTGCAATCGATGGACATCAAAGGAGAACACTCACTGCAACATATGTTCGGACTGTCCCTCAAAGAATGGTGACACCTACCGCCACTGCATGGAGTGTAAGACGTGCGTCAAGCCAAACTATGTCCACTGCAAAGATTGTCGGAGATGCACCCAGAAGGGAGAGCACAATTGCGCCGAATACCAGTCCAGGATCCGTTGTTGGATTTGCCGCGAAGTGGGACACAACGAGTACAACTGCCGAGCCCTGCAGCTATACAAGACCAAGAAGAAGCAACATACGAATCTCTGCCTAATTTGCAGGCAACCGAAACCGCACAATGAAAAGTCGTGCCCAAAACGAAAGCAGTACATCGTCGAGCACTCGTTCATGGGCCAGACCACTTTGAAGTTTAAAAAACGTCACCGAAAGTAAATAGCATATTTTATACATATTTTTAAGTAGTATGTACATTTATTTATGTTTAAAACAACTTTTAAAATACATAACAGCTTGTTAGCAACACTTGGGACTTGAAAATACGTCTTTTGTTTCTTATATAAAATTAATAACGAACAACAACTGGGTGTGTTTTGGGACAATAACTGAATCCAAAGTGCATCTTAAATACTACTAACGCGCCGTCTGCTCTTTGATACCTCAGCAGATGCTTCTTCACTTGGGAGTTCACGTCAGCTGGTGGTCTTGTCGGAGGACTTAAAGTCACCGGTCGTGTATTCGCCTTCGATTTCTCGGAATTCAATTTTATGTTCCTGCATCGCTTTCTAAGAGTTGGGCAAAAACAGAATAAGTAATGACAAAGCTTATTGTTTCGTTAAAACCTCTCACCTTAACACATTCCTGATAAACTTTAAATAATGAAGAACACACTGAATCATCAGTGTCTCCATGAAGAAAACGTCCCGAGAACCAAGCATTGAAGCAAGCATCGTATTGTTTTTTTAGTTCATTACAATCCGAACCTAAACTGTTCATGGTTTGGTTAGTTTATTTTTTCTTTTGTCTTGTCACTGAATTCTATGTTAATTTGAGTCTTAAGAAGGTAATAGATATGTCAATTTAAGTGACTTGCACTTGAATCAATTGTATTTTAAGTTATTTTCTATAATTTTAATTGAAAAACAACTTGAATTGGGAAAAACCAATTCTATTTTTCTCAGATAAATGGTGTAATCGACCGCTGAGTATAGAAATGTCAGTCACAAGTGTCTAATCTAGCGCAGGCGCAATTCAGCTGCGAGCGTTCAGGTTATGAGAATAGTTTTGATGCATAATCTAGTACATTTTGTTGTGGTATCGAACATGGGATGTTATTTTTGGGAAATAATTTGAATTCAACTTTCCATGCATATATTAGGTCTGTTTGGGAAAACATTATTTCAAACATTCGATGGCTAGTTAAGAACTGAAGTGAATAGTTTCAGATGGTTTTAATATAATTAAAAATAATGACTTAAAATCTGGTAAAATTGAATACACTAGACGGCATAAGTATTTTGACGAAATAAAAATCGTGCATTATCCAGTTTAACTTTTTAATGGCTTTATAAAGAATTTTTTTTTTTTTTTTTTTTTTTTTTTTTATATATAACTAACACAATCTTTAAAATATTCAAACAAATATTTTTTCATATACTCTTAAAAAGATATAAATAAATTATTGATTTCACTCGTTGGCATAAGATTTTGACAAGTATGCATTATTAAGAAAACAAAGTTTAAATTTGACAAAAATAAAGAAATGAATAATTTAGTAAAATGTATGACCTCCTTTGGCTTCAATAACTTTTTGAAGGCGTCTCGGTACTGAATCTACTAAATTTTGAAGAATATCTGGGGATATCTCTTTCCAAAGGGAAGTTACCTCAGCAATTGTCTCCTCTCTGGTTTTATTTAAAGAAACTGTTCTTTTGCGTTTCAAAAGAGACCAGACGTTTTCTATAATATTTAAATTTAAATTTAGTAACACCAACATCCTTCAAAAAATTCATTACCAGCAGGGCTTTGTGGCATGGGGCATTGTCATGTTGCAGGATGAATGATTCGCCAATAAGCATATCCCCGGATGGAAAGGCGTTATCATTTAGGGTACTAATATATTGGCTTTTGTTCATAGAGCCGGTGATAGAAACCAAGTCACCCAGTCCAATATAAGCAACACATCCCCAGAACATGACAGAGCCTCCACCGTGGCTCACTTTTTGACAAACGGGCCTTTTTTTTTGCCTTACTACCTTTGGCAATCTTACAAAAATTTATTTTTTGATGAGTTACTGCCTCAGCAGAATGAAGTCGCTGTACCTGTCAAAGTTGAAACATACGAAAATAGTACACAGCGCCACAATGTGAAGCTGTTGCTGCAGCGATCGCTGACAGCTGACGTTCTTCCTGCGCTACACCATTGTGGGCGACCTTTGCTACATAGTGAGCGATTTTAGTGACAGCTTGTGCTACAGCGATTTTTACCGCGACTAGCGAATTCCCATTATGTTCAAGGGGTTATACTCAAAGGAGCTTTCATCTGTCCATAGAACGCTTCTCCAGAACTCCTTGGGCTTGTGCAGATGTTCCTTTGCGAAGGACAGTCTTTTAAATTTGTTTACCTTTGATATGTACGGTACGTCCTTAACTTTAATTGTCTTGAAATCTCCTTCTTTTAAACGTCGTCGGACAGTACGCTCACTGATTGGATTCTTGGCCGTCAAATTCCATTTATCTGCAGCAGATTGAGGCTTCACAAAAATATTGTTTTAAATTCCTGTAAAAGGATTTGGTCTTCAGTGGGCGTTGTTTTGCGCCTAGCACCTGATCTTCTTAAGTTTCTTATGTAAGTATGCTTTTTAAACTTATTAATTTAATAGTGCACAGTTTGACGTGACACATTAAACTCATTTGCAATGTTTCGTTGTTTGCAAAAATTCGTTGTTTACATGCATTTTTATGAGCAAAAAGAGAATGCAAAATGTAAACAATACAAAATTTTGCATGCATAGAACTAAAAACATATTCTTTGTTTTGCACATTATTTTTTCGCCGTTATTTAACGATAATTAGCAAAGTCTAGGTTCAATAGTCAGAAAAAGGTTTCGTCAAAATATTTATGCCAGCCAATTACTGTATGTAAATAGATATAACATGCCATCTAGTGACTTCTTGTTGCATCCTATATTAATTCGAAACTGATAGCTGTTCCCACTCAAAATCTTGACATAAAATCAGTTACACATCCCTTTGGCTTGAATAACGTTGGAAGATATTTGAATCATATTGAATATTATGATCACAAATAATACGATTGTTGGAAAAAAGTGTTAGCCTAGGTTTGTAATGAAAAGTTTATGAAACTGGTTCGTTAGTGGACAATACTCATGATCTCTGACGTTTTATGGTGCGCACAGATAAGAGTGTGGCTTGGTGTAGCCGAAAGTGTGAAACAAATCACGAACATCACCCCGGCACCAATCTCAACAATTCACGCAATAGCCTCAGGAGAATTCTGCACAAAGACCTCCCATAACATTTGTCCGTATTGAGGTTTACAAAATACTTTTTCAAAGGAATTTGAAATCCTGAATTGGAATCTTATCTATTGGATCAAGTTTTTTTTTTAAATGCATAATATCGGGTGATTTTTTTGAGGTTAGGATTTTCATGCATTAGTATTTGACAGATCACGCGGGATTTCAGACATGGTGTCAAAGAGAAAGATGCTCAGTATGCTTTGACATTTCATCATGAATAGACTTACTAACGAGCAACGCTTGCAAATCATTGAATTTTATTACCAAAATCAGTGTTCGGTTCGAAATGTGTTTCGCGCGTGTTATCGACAAATTTTGTTCAGCGATGAGGCTCATTTCTGGTTGAATGGCTACGTAAATAAGCAAAATTGCCGCATTTGGAGTGAAGAGCAACCAGAAGCCGTTCAAGAACTGCCCATGCATCCCGAAAAATGCACTGTTTGGTGTGGTTTGTACGCTGGTGGAATCATTGGACCGTATTTTTTCAAAGATGCTGTTGGACGCAACGTTACGATGAATGGCGATCGCTATCGTTCAATGCTAACAAACTTTTTGTTGCCAAAAATGGAAGAACTGAACTTGGTTGACATGTGGTTTCAACAAGATGGCGCTACATGCCACACAGCTCGCGATTCTATGGCCATTTTGAGGGAAAACTTCGGAGAACAATTCATCTCAAGGAATGGACCGGTAAGTTGGCCACCAAGATCATGCGATTTGACGCCTTTAGACTATTTTTTTCGGGGCTACGTCAAGTCTAAAGTCTACACAAATAAGCCAGCAACTATTCCAGCTTTGGAAGACAACATTTCCGAAGAAATTCGGGCTATTCCGGCCGAAATGCTCGAAAAAGTTACCCAAAATTGGACTTTCCGAATGGACCACCTAAGACGCAGCCGCGGTCAACATTTAAATGAAATTATCTTCAAAAAGTAAATGTCATGGACCAATCTAACGTTTCAAATAAAGAATCGATGAGATTTTGCAAATTTTATGCGTTTTTTTTTTTTTTAAAAGTTCTCAAGCTCTTAAAAAATCACCCGATACATTGTTTTTAAGGCTATAGTTAAACGAAACGTAGTTCTTAAAAAAATATAGTACGATGTTTTGACTCTATCTGAAGTTTTTCAATTCAATAATATCTTAATAACACTTTATGGGAAACTTTTCAAATGAAAAGCATTGAATTCGAAAAAACACTTTCTGTTTTTGTTTTCGTAACTCGAAATGTATACATTTTTTCCTTGTAAATTAAAACAAAAGTATCATGAATAAACATATAAGCAGGTTAGTGAATTTTAAACTCACCCAAACCATGATTAATATAGTATTTCCCTTTTGTTGTAAAAATTCCAAAATAAAATCATTTTTTATTCCTCGATATTCACTTCGTGTCACATGAATAGGGACAAGCTTTTTTCGTTTTTTTATTTGCCGATATTTCTTAAACCCTTAGGTTAAGTTTAAATTAAAATTTGTATTTTCATATTTTCTGAGAACTAACATGCATTCACACATATTTTCAGTTTTCAATATTTTTAACGATCGCATTAAACTTAACTAGGTACATAAATAGTTTTTAAATATGAATTTCCAATTACATATTTTCTTAAAACTGTTTTCTTCCAATGGTTTCCATTTATTTGTCTGTTTTACGGAAACATTAGGAATGTTAAGGCGTTTAAAAAAATTCGTAAAAAAAAATTGACTGTTGACGGTCAAAATTCGAAGGAAAAGTTCATATGTATTTATTCTTCGAACTGTATTTTTAAGTGACAGCATCATTGGTTTTTGAGCCTAACGCCAGCGCACTATCGGTCAATGAAAACCAATTTATTTTAGTCAGAATTGTATAATAAAGATATCAACGACATGCATGTAATGACTTCAAATAAAGAAGCAAATTTCAAACTTGAATAAAAACAATAATTCGCATAAGTCACCACCGCCGCCCTTTAAATCATATGGCGCAAAATTTTAAACAACCTATTATTAAGGCCTTAGCACAATACTAGTTAACAATTACTATATACATAGTAATCTACTAACTTTTCACTAATTTTAAACACTTTTTATTGTTTTGCTAACTAGTATCATGCTAAAACCATTTTATTAAAAAAAAAACATGAACACATCTAAATAATGACAGATTGTGGAGCAAACAAAACAAACATACCCTTATATCATACTAAAAATGATTTAACATCGTACTAAATCGTCTAAAATTTTGCGCCTTTTGTCACATTTGAGAAAAGTGACATATGTCATACAGATTTAGTACGATACTAAAAAGATAAAGTAGCCATTTGGTGATTTTAACTTTAGTAAAATGTTAACAAGATAGTACGATACTAAACTCGTTTAAAATTTTCAAACTCCTTTTTTTAACCTAGTTTCATACTAAAAATGATTTAACATCGTACTAAATCGTCTAAAATTTTGCGCCATAGAATAAATGACATCTTAATCAATTATTTAACAAAGAGAATTTTAGAAAATCGTTTATTTTGCTAAATCTTTTAATTTCTACACAATATCTTAAATATGTCTTCTTAAGCTGGACATACGTGACCAGAGATACAGTGTGAGCACTAGCAAGAGGAGAGAGGGTTTGAAAGGAGATGTCGGTGCACATTGGTCTTGAATTCTTGAATATTGCAATGACTAGGAAAGGCAGAGTGTTTTAAAGCATTCCACATTCGCGTAGTGCGGCTAAAGAACGAATCTCTGTATTTCACAGTACGGCCGAAGTTGGACTCGAGGGTATACTGATGAGCATTCATAGAAGCCCGAGTATTACGGTTGAACTGTTTAAGGGGAGGAATGCAGCTATCTATTTCACTAGACCATAAATCGTTAAAATAACGGTAAAAGAGGGTGAGATCGTATGATGGTATTATCACCAATCAATCTAGTAAATGCTCTACGTTCAAAACTGTCCAAGAGGCTTAAATAAGTTGCAGGAGTACCAGCCCAGAGATGGGAGTTATACTCAAGCTTATGGACGTATGTAATATAAGTCTTGTAGATAACAGCCAGATCTGAGGGGGAGACACATTTCTTGCATCGCCTAAGGAAACCCAAACACCTTGCGGCATTTTTGGCGACATCGCGTATGTGATCGTTCCACAAGAGGTGGTTTGTGACACACATATCGAGAATATCGAGATGTTCAGTCCCATTGATGCAAATGCCATCCATGGATAATGGCAAGGGGGGTATATCTCGCTTTAACGATACAAGACAGCATTGGGGTTTTCAAGCATCAAATTCCACACGGTTTTTTATTCCCCATTGTACAATGCTGAGTAGATCGGAATTTAATGAGCTTATCATATTTTGCCGTTGCAGTTCCACATCCGAAGAGGAGGGTTGTGAGTTTGGAAACGAATATGAAAAGCTAATAGTGCTATCGTTAGCGAAACAATGTATTGGATAAGAAGTTGCAGACAGGAAATCATTAATAAAAATGAGGAAAAGGGTCGGAGACAAAACGGAGCCCTGTTGCACACCAGCATTTATTTTATGGGTTTCAGACTTGAATCCATCCAAAACAACTTGTATTGAACGGTTCGAAAGAAAATTTCTAATCCAACGAAGAAAGGGTTCATCAATACCAAAAGCACGCATTTTCGATAAGAGAGCAAGATGCCAGACTTTA
This sequence comes from Eupeodes latifasciatus, assembly GCA_920104205.1. NCBI lineage: Eukaryota > Metazoa > Arthropoda > Insecta > Diptera > Syrphidae > Eupeodes > Eupeodes latifasciatus. The sequence continues at coordinate 68,258,417 of OV049924.1, read as the reverse complement.
TCAAATGCTTTTGAAATATTAAGTGCAATAATCTTACTTTCTCCAAAACGATGTAAAGACTTGTTCCACTGTTCGGTGAGATGAACCATGAGATCACTAGTGGACCTATTGCTACGAAAGCCGTATTGCCGGTCATTAAGACGCTTCCATTCCTGAAGATATTTCTTAAGCTGATAATTAATCAGCGTTTCCATGACCTTAGAAAGAAGGGACGTTAGTGCTATCAGTCGATAATTTGCGGGAGAAGAAGATTCGCCTTTTTTTGGGATTGGCTGAACAAATTACTCGGAACGAGCCCAGAAGAATAGGATAGATGGAAAAGCTTACGCAGTGGTTTTGCTATCGTGGAAGAACACCTCTTCAGAATAATAGCGGGGATACCATCCGGACCAGGGGATTTATGATTTATGAATGTTAAGATCTTTAAGAACTCTCGCCACAGTACGAGTACGAAAATAGATTGGTCTCATAGAATCATTTATGCGTTCAAGAACTGGGGGAGCCATGACAATATCTGGTAAGGTGGAATTTTCGGCGAACTGCCTTGCAAAGAAGTTAGCTTTATCAATAGAGCTAACTAAAGGAGTGTCATTGACAACAAGCGTAGGAACCGAGGAAGAGGAAGAATTCCTCATGTTTTTACAAATGACCAAACATTTTTACTGCCCCTGGGACATTGCAGTATTTTTTGCCATAATTTTTGGTCATGCAAAAATTTGGTCCTTGGAATATGGGCGTTGCAGGCCTTCCTGGCTTGTTTAAACCTTTTCCGATTTTCCTCAGTTCGGTTGGCTCTAAAACACCGGAAGCTTGCCTCTTTCTCCTTGATAACCTCTTTGCAACTCGAATTGAACCATGATTCAGTCTTAGGTTTAATACTTTTAACCCTATTCGGGATAAAAGTTTTCATTCCACGATGAATCATATAAATATATCTTTCTTGTGAATTAGAACAAAAGTATTATGAATTTACATATAAGGATGTACATAATTTTAGTGAATTTTAAACTCATCCAAGCCCTTATTAAAATTGTACTTCCCTTTTGTGGTAAAAATTGAAAAATAAATTCAAATAAATTATTCCTCGATATAAGAATTTACGAATCAAATTCTACCTGTCGATTTATAGTGACCACTTAGTACAGAATATTTGCACTTAAAATTCCCTTAGCAACTTCCTTGCAAAACCACTATTTATTTCCGAAAGCAATGCATTCTATATATAGATATTTTCAATAATTCACAACAATTTCCGTCCGCCTTCAATAAAAACCAAAAAAACAACAAAATATACGCTTAGTAGATCAGGACCAATATTAACATCCACTCTGTATGTAGGAACTCTTATTTATATATAGAAAAGCGGAAATTACTATTCTACCAAACAACTTGCATTAGTTACATTTTTCTGCTCCCTTGCATTTCTGTCCGGAAGCTTACTGTTGGAATTTATATTATTATACTTTCTCAAATAATAAAAAACAAGAACAACAACAACAAGAAAATATCGATAACCCATGATCCCCATAAAAGTAACCAATGCAAAATCCCTGGCACTTTCGACATGATAAATGTAAACCAATTTCTGGACCATATTATTGTTAAAGTAGCAGTAGCAGGAAAAAAGACTTAAGCATGACAGAAGGGAAAAGAAAAAAAGGACAACGTCGAACGGTATTCGGATAATTCAAGTACCTGCTACGTCCCTTACTATACCGAAAGTACACATTTTCCAAAAAGGAAATGCAGAGATTTCTGCGGTTCAATTATTTTATTTGGTTACTTCCGCTTTGCCGAACAACAGTTAAAGCCAACTGTTTGACCCTTGAAAATGCCAGATTATTGCACTTTTTGCAAAATATTCGCCCCAAAAAAAAAAAAAGATTAGGGGAAGGATATAATATGCACAGCCCACCCCCATCATATTATACATAACAACTGCTACCCTAAACTTCAAGAAATATTGAAAAATAAATGCGAAGGGTGAGAGTAAATCTGAGGACTCTCGCTCCTTGCGAAGTGTGTCCTTCCCCTTAGTTCTTTTGCGGCAACCTAATGCCAAAATGGATACTTAAATTATCTCTCATTGTGATTGTAATAATATACATGCATTATCCTCAATCAAACATTTTGTCATAACAGGGTATTTATCGTAATGGGGGATGCCAGTCGGTTGGGATTCTGGAACCCCTTTGCTCTCTCTCTGGCCTGATGGATGGAGATTTGTTTTTTCTCCATCACCGTGCTATGTAAAGAATTCTTGTCATCCTAATAAAAAAGGGTGATTCCACCTGTTTTGTGTTCAAATCCCACATGACAGGATGGCAGGCGTTGGGGCTTCTTTTTGTTGCTGTAGAGTACCTATGTAGCTTATAGTACCCAGGAGACTATCAGACCATTCCGGATGAGGGGAATCTAATTTACACATAAAAAAGTCATCATTCTTCATTGTTGACACCTTCTGGTGGATGGGTGTGTGTTGTAAGGGTTTCATTTCAGCATCTCACAAGATGTGCAAAAAAGGTTTATATTTTCGTCTTTCATTCTTTTTGCAAAAAGTAGATATTCTTTTATTTAGCTTCTTACAATGAAATGATTTTCTTTTTTTTTCTATCTTCTTGGTTTGTTGTATAAAGAAAAAGGGATAAAATGAAAGAAAGTGAATCTTTTATTTTGACCCTAATTTATGGTTTTCTTTTTTGTTTGTCTAATATCTTAAACCTATATCTCGTCTATAGTACCGCAAGCTCGATCATGCACCTAAATAATAGCAAAGCATAACACAAGACATGACGAATGAAAATGTGCTTTTTTATTATTTTATATCTTTTTGGTTTTCTTTTTTTATGGGAATACATAATATGGTTTATCAGGTGTTCTATGAATTATAATTTACAAAAGAATACAAAAAGCTGGTTATGGAGTTATAAATGGGATTTATTTTTTCTTTATAAATGTTTTTTTTATTTTTTTGCAATACATAATTTTATCTTTGCCGACGCGACGAGACACCTTGAAAAGGTTTTAAGCAAACATAATAGTATTCCTGTCAGTTGTTATCTTTATAATAATGATTTTTTTAAATAAAAAGCCATATAAAATTATGATTAATTCGAAAATTGGTGTTGACTGTTGAACCCATTGATAATCTTTTTAATTTTGTTTTAAGAACTTATGATTTCTCTAAGGAAACCACTGATACATAAGTCACTGACATTTCTTTTGTCAATACAAAGTAAAGCTGGTTTTCCTTGTTGCTTTTAACCAAAACTCCTATTAAAACATAACTATTTTTCGTAGTTTCACCTGTCATCACCTGTCTAACTTAGCTGTCATTTGAAGTGTCATAATAGGTCTGTTCCAGACATTTCTCGCACTAAAAGTTGGTCAAATGTGAAATTTGAGGAGAGGGGATGAAATGCTCTAAGAGAGAAAGCAAACTGTCAAAATATCTGGAACGGTTTTCGAGTTTGGACTACTTTTTTAACGTCAAAAAAATACACTCGAGCAGAGTTGCAGAGATCATTAATAAATTTTAATCAACTTAAACATGAATAAGAATCCAATAAAATAAATATTAACAAAAGTAAACTTACATATATTGATTTTAAATAAAAATAAAATTATTCCCTAAATTATGAAACTTAAATGAGTTTTGTTTTCTCAACAAATCACTACAATTTTCAACAAATATTGACAGTTATGTATATATTTTTTGTACTACAAATTTCTTCTTAAGTTGTATGAAAAGATAAAATGAAAACTAAAATGAAAAAAAAAAAAGAATTACTTGGGAAACCCTTACAAAATTTTCAATTGGCAATCTGGAATTGTTCTTCGATTCGGAATCCCAATTGAACAGTTTTTTTTTATTCCGAAGAATCTGAAGTTTGGTGAGAATGTATTGGTTGAGTATGACTTATGACATGTGTCACATATATGTGTATTCGCGCTAAATTTCATTTTGTTTTTGTGCTGCAAACATGGAGGAAGTGAATTTGGATTGCTGCGATATTATTTTAGCTGAAAATCAGGATATTAATTCTGTTAACGAATTAATTCTCCGCAATAGAATAAGTAAGTACTTGTTGAAGTACCTAAATCATTATTTCACTAATAATGCTTTTTGAAGCTCTTGAAATGTTTACAGTTCAATATGGAGATGTAGCTGAGTTCTTCGGGCTGCCTTCGAGAACCAACAATGTATCCTTTCCATTTTCTGCAACAAGTAAGATCAAAGAAAATATGTTTAATAAGTTTGGAATTAAAATTTTCTTTTTACTTCTCCTAAGGCGCGCAACTCATTATCTCGTTCCAATAATGCTTCACTTGATCGGTCTTCACTTTCTGAGTTACTGATTTGATGTTGACTGTTATCTTCATCCCAAATGTCTCCTTCGTTGATACACAAATTGTGCAAGACACAACATGCCAGGATGAATTTACTTATTTTTTCAACAGAATGGAAATCTAATCGCATCAGTTGCCTGAATCTTGTTTTTATCAATGAAAACGAGTTTTCTATTTTAACTCGCGTTTGGCTATGCTTTTTGTTATATCTTTGCTTCAAACTTGTCAAGTTTCCATTGTTGGTATATGGAGTCAACATATATTCCCGTAAAGAGTATGCAGCTTCGCCAAGTAAGTGATATTCTCTCCCACAAATGTCAGGCAGATCATGACTTATAAAGGACAATTGAAAAATCCTTGCATCATGAATTTTGCTGGGAGATCCAACAAACACATCGATGAAGCGCTTATCAGCATCACAAATTCCTTGAAGGGTCAAAGATAATAGGTCATGGCGATTGATATAATGTTGACCGTACTTTGCCTGCCGGTTTTCTAACATATATATAGCATCCATCAATGCACCCTATCACCCCTGGAAATCCAGCAATCTAAAGTCGAGTTTATTAGTAAGAAGCAACTACAAAAAAGATTAAAGTTGTAGTGACTCACCTGTTCGAATTTCGCTGCTGCTTGCTGCTTTTCTTCATCCGTTGCAGGGAATTTTATGATGTTCGGAGAAATTTCAAAAAAGAACTCCAGAAGACAAGTCAAAATGTTGAACATTGAGCCAGTAGCAATGTTGAATATATTGGCAACTTCGCGATAGGAATCCTTATTTCCAGCAAACCTATAAACGTATGCATTATGTTAGAATTATAAAGAAAATATACAAATATATTTTAGGACTTACCACAGAAACGCAAGAATTTGTACTTTGGCCTGAATTTCTTGCTTTCCACCGCAATCCACTTTCTTTTTGAAATGAGAAGACATTTCAAATCTATGAGTTAAGAACTCACAAGTCCTCCTTCGTATGCGAAACTGTTGGCGGAACTAAAAATATTTATACACATTTACTTAGTGAAATCTCTTGCAGGAAATAAAATATACATAATTATGTTATTACCTGTTCCTCCGAATACTTGTCCACTACATCCTTCACAAAGTTTTGCACTTTTGGTTTTTTGGCAAACCCTGCAGGAGAAAATCAACTGCAACAATATCTTCATCACTTGATGAAGAAGATGAGGAAGACGACTCCAATAATGTTTCTAACAAACTAGGAACATTTGTTACAATATTTTCAATATTGTTTTCCATTTTGATTATATTTTTTTTATAATTTTTATATCAATTTCAAGAAATCACTTCACTGCTGGTATAATTTGTGCAAACAAATGTGTTACAAAAAAAATGTCATTTGTCAAGTGTGACATCTGACATTTAAAATTTATGAATGTTTGAGTGATTCTGCTTCTGATTCTGTTTTTAAAACCAGAAGGGAAATTCTCTTCTTTTCAGAATCAGAACTGTCACTTTTGCCCAATTGAACGCATTCAGAATGCTTTTTTTCACTTCCAGATTGCCAATTGAAAACGACGTTAGTCAATAGTTTTTTTTCTTCTGTCATTAGTGTCAAATCGAATTTGACAGCCAGCCCAGAAATCGCCAGAAGAAATTTCTCGGATTAAATCTGACAAAAAGGGGAAATGTTTTACTCTCTCGCGCGCGCTCTCATTGTAAGAATTAGCTAATTAGCATTTTTGAAGTGTGGAATTGTGGTTTGTGGACCGACTTTGGAATGAAATGACTAAATTTTTCAGTCTAAAACTGATTGTAACTAGGCGTGGAACACACTGAAAATTATTATATTTGCTCTTTACTTCCAATAGGAAGTTAATGTAATCAATCCGATTTATCGAATTGAAAATTTTGACATTTCTCGACGTTTCAAGATCCCTAGAATTTAAATAAAAGGTTTTTAGAGAGATGCGTATGTCATCATCCGTATCTCAAGAAAACTCAGAGAATCGACTTAAAATAAAGTTTGTCTTACAAAAAAAATAACATCAAAAGATGCAGAAACGACTTTCACTATATGTACGTTTATACAAAATAAAATGCACAACTGGGTCCCACGAGTTTGCTCATGTATCCAAAGAATATGTTTAAAAAATATTTCCTGTATTTTAAGATTTAAAAAATTACCTGGAAAAAAAGTTTGGTTTCAAAAATGTAAATGCCATTTAAATTCTCCAAAAAAACTTAATTTTTAAAAATTTTTATTTGAAAATCAATAGAGCTTTTTTTAAATTAATTTTTAATATATACAATTTTTAATCTGAGTTCAAACACATTTTCAGTATGCAGTTTCTTAGAACTTAGTAATATACGTTTTACATGTCAATTTCGTAAAAAAAAGATAACCAATTTTCGAGATCTCGAATTTTGAAAAAAAATGTTTAATATTTTTTTAAAAGTCAAAAATAAAACAATGACATAATTGATCATCAAATATTTTCTAAGACAGTAATGAAATCGGTTTATTAGTTCTTGAGAAAACTTAAAAACAAAATAACGGTTCTGTAGGGGGTACCCAACTGGAGCAAAATAAAAATATTTGTAAATTGAAAGAAGCCAAATTAAGAAAAAAAAAATTTAGAGAAAATTTAATAAAAATCTATCGGTTCCTTTTTCGGAAAACTCGAATTTTCGATTTTTGACCAAAAAATTTTTTTTATTTTTAGTCTTAAAAAAAACGCCAAATTTAAAGTCAATGGACCCAATGGTTTGGGCTGTAGAGGCGAGGACAGACAGACAGACGGACGGAATCAGGGGACCCTCTTTTGTCGACTTTTCTGTCGTAATGTTATGTTTGATGAAAATCTCGAGTTTGAAATTGTTTTTAATGCAATACTTGCCATATAGTAGTTCCTTTATGTCCCAAGTAAAAAAGTGAACATTTTGGTTGACCCCCAAATATCTCACGAAGCAATAGCGCTAGCTACTTCAATTAAATTTTAAATTGTATAATTTAATCATAATTATATTATATATAACTTTGAAAAAAAAATTAATTTTTGTATTACACAAAAAACTGAAAAAAAAATATTTGTTACCTAGAATATTTTACGAACAAAAAATGATATTATGTCCAGGATAATTTTATGCAACAATTGTAATGTTTCTGGTAACATTTTGAGAAAAATCGAAGTAACGGTTTTGTTTAAAAAAAAAATAAAAATACTACTTAAAGTTGATAAAAAATAATTTTCGGCTCGAAAACCTTGCCTAAATTTTATCTTATTTATAATTGACAATTTTTTAAATTCCCATAGGAAGTTATTGTAATCGGTCCGATTTGTCGAATTGAAAATTTTGACATTTCTCGACGTCAAATGGCCCCTAGAGTCGAATTAAATTTTTTTTAGAGAGATATCTGTGCGTGCGTGTGTACATACGTTCGTACGTTCGTGACGTTTTTTCGTAGTGCATAGCTCAAGAACCAGTAGAGATATCGACTTCAAATAAATTTTGTAATACAGATAATAATGCAGAAAGATGCAGAAAGGGCTCTTAAGAAAAGTGAGTGGGTGTTTTTTTTTACCATAGCAATTTAAAAAAGAGGCTGGGATGCGAGCCACCACTGATAACTCCCCATCCCGTCTGTCGATTTGTCTTGCTTAAAAGTTTGTCTATATGTATCAATTTCTACCGAATTTGCGTACTATTTTTTGTAGATTTTATTTTTTTATAAAAATAATATTGTTTTTACAAATATCGAAAACAATATTGTCTGTGAAATAAAATAAGTTTGAAGCCAATATTTGTAAGTTTTGAAAAGCTATTTGAATCGAAAGTAAGTTTTTACCTAGTTTAAGTATTGTTTTTTTTTTTTAGTTTTTATTTCTTGTAAAAAACTGTTAATTCGATTTTTCTCAAAATTTTATCGAATGTTGAAGACAATATTTCTTATAAGTTAAAATTAACTTGAAGCCATTATCTCAAATGTTTGAAAAGATATTTGAGTCGAAAATCAATTTTTAACAACTTTTGTTAAATTTTTTTTTTCGGTTTTTAATTTTTTGTAAAAAAACTCTCAATTCGATTTTTTTCAAAATTTTACTAAATATTGACAACAATATTTTTTGAAAGATAAAAGTAGTTTAAAGCCAATATCTCAAAGTTTTGAAAAGATAATTGCGTCGAAAATCAATTTTTAACAACTTTTATTAATTTTTTTTCGGGTTTTTATTTTTTGTAAAAAAACTGTCAATTCGATTTTCCTCAACATTTTTCAGAATATAGAAAACAATATTTCTTATAAGATAAAATAAGTTTGTAGGCTTAATCTCAAGTTTTTGAAAAGATATTTGAGTCGAAATTCAATTTTTACCAACTTTGAGTAATGTTTTTTTTGGTTTTTGTTTTTTATAAAACAACTGTCAATAAGATTTTTCTCAAAATTTTATCAGATGTCAAAAACATTATTCTTCGTTGCACAAAATTGTTTTGGAGATGAAATCATATTTTGGTCGTACAATTTTCAAATATCTTTTCAAAAATTAAAAATATTGGCTTCAAACTGGGCTTTCTCACAGAAAATATTGTTTTCTGCATTTTGTAAATTTTTATCAAAATCCAACAGTCAGTTTTTTTCATAAAAAATAAAATCTACACAAAATAGTACCCAAATTTCGAAAAAATTGATGTTCGGTTACCGATATCTCGTGAATAATAGAAAACATTGACTTCAAATTAATTTCATTCATCCAATTTGTATCTGTTTATATAAGAAATAAAAACTTTTAAGAAATGCTACTAAAATTGGTAAAAATTGTTTTTCGAATAAAAATCTTGTTTACAAAAATAGATTTAGAAATTTCATCAAATTCAAAATATTGTGGAAAATTTTTAAATCTTTTAGAATAATTCAACTGACAACTTTTTTAACAAAACACGAAAACCTACAAACATTTTAAGCAAGACAATTCGACAGACGGGATGGGAAGTTCGCATCCCAGCCTCTTTTTTTTTTTTAATTTATAAAATAGTGCGCAAAATTTATAAAAACTGATGTTCGATTTTTATTCAACTCTATGCAAAAATTTTGATTTTGACGTAAGATATTGTTCTTAAAAAATCCTATCGTAATTTTTCTTATAAGAAATGAAAAGCTTTTAAAAAATTCTGTTAACATTGATACGAATTGTTTCCGACTAAAAATGTCGGGAACAAAACCAGATGTTAAAATGAACCATATTTTAGAGTATGCAAAATATTGTTACTAACGACACTTTAACAAAAAAGATTAGATTAGATTAGATTAGATTAGATTAGAAAAGATTTTTTTCAAATTCATATAAAAAAAAAATGGTTGCCTGTAAAGTCGGTTTTACGGGCGAAGATTTTACGTGACAACGTCTTTTTCTCGGTAGAATATTTATTGATATGAATATAATTAAATTGCACAATAGGAACAAGGAATTGAATGAAAATAAGAATTGCACAAATTTTTTAAACTAATAATTTACTTAACACTATCAACATTTATCAATAGTATGACATAACCTATAAACTCAGTTTCTCAACTTTTGTGTCAATCTAACAATTAATCAATCAATCATAGTTTACGATAATGAAATATCAGTGTACAATTATTTACCTTTATTGTTGTAGTTGTTGTAAATGACGAATCTAAGCACTCCACATTTTCACTACAGACACAGCTGACGATACTTTAACCACACGTGTGAACTTGTATTATGACGCTTTCTTGTTTTTCCAACGCCAAGAACGTTCGAGAAAGACAAAGACAGAGACACAAGCATGCGCCGATTCAATGCGCCTAATTCTCTAGTGCTGCGCGCGCGGCAGACCGATCATAGTTGAGTGGGAGAGAGACGCAAGGCATTCGGCGGGCCTCTCTCTCGTTCGGTGACTCATCGTAACGTTACCGGGCGTTACACTTTTTCATAAGTGACTCCCAGCCGCAACCTAATTTAAGACGTTGTCACGTCAATAAACCTTTACAAGGGTAATTAAAACCTTAATAATGTAGTAATACAATATTTTGACATAACATATTTTTGTTGTCTGTTAGATTGGCGATATAAATTCAAATTTTATTAAATACGCAAAATAACAAAGGTTAATAATAAATCTTTAAATTATACATTTGTAGATATTTTTACTTTACATTTTAATTTCTTCATAAACATAATTAACATAACATTAATTTAATATCACAATTTTCATCAGTTTCAGTTTCATGGCTCAAGCAAATTCATTTATTAACAAAGTTCTATATCTAATGCAATAAGCTAAAAAGTTGTACAGGGAAAAAAAGTTTTTACCATTTAATTCATTATAAAATTCCTCGACGGACAAAGACTCTTTTCCAAAACAGGCGAGTCTTATTTTATTATAAATTGGGCATCTATAAATTAGATGATATGTATTTTCTACTTCATCCATGTTACATATAGAGCAGATACCATCCGTATCCTTTTTGAATGCTCTAGCATTAATATTTAATAGACCACCTCTAGCTTTAAAAATTAAACATACAAGGTGAGGAGAGTTTCCATCAATAAAGTAAGGGGTAATATTATAGTTCAAATGAGGATAAACATCATGAAACTGAGAGCCCTTAGCATCCGCAATGTGATTTGCATTTTCTTTAGCTTCTAGTGAGATCAATATGAAGGTTCTTGAATGATGCGTTGGACAGGTCTATTTCAATATTAAGTTCTCCACCTAAGCTAAGCCAGTCTAAAACCCAAAACGTTTTTTGGACAATTGTTTCTTGTGCAAGAATTCGCGGTAATCTAGTTCTAGGGTATTCAAGTACTTTATTGACATAGTCAAAGTGAAGAGATAGCGTTCGGAGGTATTGAGTCTTTAAGCCAGTTTCCAAATATAACATATAGTTGGGAGTGTTGTTAGGTAGGTTTAACATTTGCTTCATGAAGAATCTGAACAGTTTTTCTACTTGGTCATATTTTTTAGAACGCCAAATTTGTGCACCATATAGCATAATCGATCTGGCGGCGGAATCAAAAATTTTGATCTTATTCGAGAAATTGATATTTTTGTTGTGAATATATTTGGACCACGTTGAGATAATTGCACTTTTAGACATTGTAAGCTTTGAGTCTAAATGTTTATTGAATGACAGGTTATAATTCAAGGTTACCCCTAGATACTTGTAATCGTTCACGATTTAACAAAAAAGATGTCACCGGAAAAACTCTGCACACCATCCACGGTCACTGATTACTTGCAATCAAATCTGTAATTTAGATGTATTTTGTAATATTTCTAAAAAAAAAAAACCAAAACAGTTTTTTTTTGCTCTTTAATAAAAAAAAACATATGTATTTTTAAATAAATTACAAAAGTAAGAATCAACAAGAACAACAATAATTTGTATGTAATTAAACAACATAAAGAGATCAGTTTATATTTTTGAAATCAAAACAAATTATCATGTTTATTATTCATTATTTGGTTCTTATGAGCCTAAATTTCAAATTAGTAAATTGACACTCGGAAATTATTAAAATCACAAAATTTATACATGTGTATTTCAAAAAATACTCTCAGTCGAAGAACAGTTTTTCATCGTTATCTCCCTTTTCTTCGTCTTCGGATATATTCGTAGGTTGATTGGAATATTGATAAATTATAAACACATCTTCCTAATCAACTGCTTATTTCTTTATTCTTGAAGGTTCCTAAAGCGAATGCAATAAAATCATAAAAATGAATTCAATTACATAATTTAAACAGAATTGTCCAATTTAAAAATAAAAAACTCATCATTAAATAATTCAAATATATCGAAATATAATATAAAAATGGTTGCCTGTAAAGTCGGTTTTACGGGCGAAGATTTTACGTGACAACGTCTTTTTCTCGGTAGAATATTTATTGATATGAATATAATTAAATTGCACAATAGGAACAAGGAATTGAATGAAAATAAGAATTGCACAAATTTTTTAAACTAATAATTTACTTAACACTATCAACATTTATCAATAGTATGACATAACCTATAAACTCAGTTTCTCAACTTTTGTGTCAATCTAACAATTAATCAATCAATCATAGTTTACGATAATGAAATATCAGTGTACAATTATTTACCTTTATTGTTGTAGTTGTTGTAAATGACGAATCTAAGCACTCCACATTTTCACTACAGACACAGCTGACGATACTTTAACCACACGTGTGAATTTGTATTATGACGCTTTCTTGTTTTTCCAACGCCAAGAACGTTCGAGAAAGACAAAGACAGAGACACAAGCTTGCGCCGATTCAATGCGCCTAATTCTCTAGTGCTGCGCGCGCGGCAGACCGTTCATAGTTGAGTGGGAGAGAGACGCAAGGCATTCGGCGGGCCTCTCTCTCGTTCGGTGACTCATCGTAACGTTAGCGGGCGTTACACTTTTTCATAAGTGACTCCCAGCCGCAACCTAATTTAAGACGTTGTCACGTCAAAATGCATTCCCATCATTGCATTTGTTTGTTTTTGACAATTGTCACTTTGAAATCTGTCAAATAATTCGGTATGTTCTAGGATTTGATGTTCTTAGGTTTATTTCGACATTAAAATATAAAATGATTTAATGGATATACACTGAATATGGTTTATTATTATGTGTAACAGACAGCCTTTTAGTTTCGTTGCAGAAATGCATTTTTTAGCGTTAAAAAAGTATTCCCATTTTAATACTTGTAGAATGGAAAAATAAATAAAATATATTTTCGTTGGGATTAAAATGATTGGATGTACAAATAACTAAAACAAAGAGCGTCAGAACCCTCTTCGATATTTCGTTTCATTGAACGAACCATTAGGTTTATTCAATGCAAGCAAATTATCATGTAAAACACATCAACTTTCATTCAAATATTTTCATTCTAAATTCTAATATGAATACCCTGATATTTAGAATTCTTATACGTTAAGGGAGGAATTCGTTAAAAATAGTCAGAAGTTGAATAAATTTAACACACAAAAATGTACAATGAAGTACGCATCACATTCAATTCTATTTTAAAATTCTTTCTGGTGCTTTGAACATCATTTTTTTAACAAAAAAAGAAAAACAACACATTTACGAGGAATTTCCTTACAAAAATTCTAACAGAAGGGTTACTTTTTCAAAGGTTCAGTTTTTCAGCAGAATTCAACTGATGGAAAATTTTTTTTTTTTTAAAAAACGTTATTTCTTTAATAAATTTATCATTCTTGAACTTAAATTTATTTCTTGTAATTATACAAAACAATCGGAACTAAGTTCAACAAACTCATCCTTTTTCAAAAACTTTCTATACAAAATGTTAAAGAAATAAAGTTGAACAAAAATTAAAAGAAAATTAAACTTTTGCGAAACGTATCCAATGGAGTATAATTAAACTCGAATGTAGGTATAGGAAGTTTTCCACAGAAAAAGCACACTAACTTTTTCTGTGTTTCATTGCTTTTGGTTTTATTGGCCAAACTCTTAACCTAACCCCTTAAACTAAAAGAAATTGATAGTTTTGTTAGTTTTTGTATAATATGTGTGTTCGCAGAGAAATTATGGATGAAGTCAGTCCAAAGTGTACTCGAGAGACCGTGATGGCTAACTCAGAATAACCTCATAAACTTAGCCAATTCAACCGCATAAGCGAAGCAATGAATTTATTTTTCAACTTTTTGAACCCTATTTATTGGAGGGTATTAATTTTTATTACGGTGACGAACAACGACGCATCTTAATAGTCTTCGACTTTAAGATGGTCAATTGACATATTTAATCTGGACATCAAAAATAGATCACCATTGAAAGACAATAATACTCGCTGCAATAATAACTAAGCTTGAAGAATAGTTTGATTTTTACAGGGGTGGAATAGTAGTTTTCTATAGTTTATTCTTTCATTGAAAAGTTAAGTTAAAGGTGTTTTTTAGGGGTATAGAACTTTGAACGGAAATTCAACGATTTTTTCAATTTTTTAAATGACATGAAATTTACTATGTTCGGAAGAAATTTTTCAGACCTTGTAATTTAAAAATGTTTTATGGGATATTGTCGTCAAGGTTGGATCGGACTTAAGTCTTATCTGGAGTTCCTTTTATCTATGACTTTTTCCAACATTTGTGGCCGTATATCGGCCAATGGTGTCCTCCAAATATAAAATCGTTTGGGGTTTATTGACGTAGACTAGCGACTTCACATATCCCTACAGAAATAGTCAAGCGGCGCACAGTGGCCCGTTTTGACTTTTTTGGTTGCAAAAATCATATCTCCTAAACGAATAAAGATATTGCTTTAATTTTTTTTTTTTATCTTGAAGGAAATTTCTAAGGCTATAAAAATTGTGACTTTCAAAAAAAACTGTTCACAGGGTGTTTCAGAAATTTGTGTTAAAATAAGAAGTTTTAGCAAAGGTCATAAACATAGCGTTATTTTAATATGCAATCGTCAAAATCATTTTTTTAAGTAATCTGAGTGAATTGAAACAGTAGAGCAAAAAAAACTGTTTACAGGGTGTTTCAGAAATTTGTGTTAAAATAAGAAGTTTTAGCAAAGGTCATAAACATAGCGGTATTTTAATATGCAATCATCAAAATCAATTTTTTAAGTAATTTAGTGAATTGAAACAGTGGAGCAAAGAGAAAAAGAACCAATTCGAGTGAAACAGTGGGGAAAAAAGTATTTTTTTTTTTTAATTTTAAGGCATTTTTTTTTATTTTCCAGTATTCAAGAGTACATAATGTATTTTGGTTATACATATATCAAAAGTCAGTGTAAAAAGAAATAAAGACAAAACAAATTAATATATAAACACTAAATTTCTTGAAAACTGTCATCTAAGTCCGGGGAAATGTGTAATAAACTCATCATTTCTGGAGAGTATCGTTCTTTCAGATCTTTTTGGCTTCTCACATGCCTTAATGAAGAAATAAGTGGATCCGAAGAGGTTGCAAGCATGTTAAATAGGTCCTCATTCTGCCGAATCCTTGAAACTTTACACGTATTCTGATATCGATATTTCTTGTAGTCTTTATTTTTGCATTCCTGGGAAGCCCTTTTTCTAGTTTTTTAATTCAAAGTTAAGAAAAAAAATAAAAAAATAAAAAAAAATGATCATCATAAAAAATGTTCAACTTTGGCCTGCTCTATGAGGCAAACCAATAACCCAAATTGAATATTTTTTTCGATTACTCAAGCTCCAAATATTTGTGAGTCCAGTGAACTAAAAAGTTTTGCATTATAGACCCACTCGAAAAATGAATATTGCAAGCAGTTTTGCATAAACGGGCCACTGTGCGGCGTTAAATATTACAATCTTGGAGGCCAATTTATGAGTTCGTAACGTGAAGTATCTGATAAACCACAAGTGAGCTTTATTGCTAAACAAAATTCCCTTATAAAAATTGGGATCAACGGAACTCTTGTTTTGGGCAGAATTAATTGCTTAACCATCAGTGGAAAACGAATCACTTGATAGCTAACATAATGGCCGCCAATTAAAATAGGGCTGCCAAATCTCTATACGTCTAAAAAACACCCGTTGTATGATAAAATTCGTTGAAACAGATAAGTAATAAGGAATTAATCAACAAATCTAATCACAAACATTGTTTAAACAAACCCAATTTTCAATAAAATTTCACATGCCAAAGCATTTATAACAGTTGTAACATATAAACTTTAAAAGTGTGTTTGATTAGGAAAACTGAAAAGTTCTTATAACTTTTCCCTTTAATAATTAATTAGGTGGCGCAACAGTCCGTAGAGAACCAGGGCCTAGTGACTTACAACTCTCAACCATTCCTGTGTGCGAGTAATGTTGTCAGGGATGGAGGGGACCTACAATTTATATGCCGAATCCGAACGGCTAATTTTGAGAAAGCACTTTTTCATGACAAGAATTACTCTTGGAGAATTTGTCAATTCCTCGCAAGAGGCAGTACCCGTGAAAACTCTTTTTTTTTAATTAAGGTGGCACACGCAGGGATTGAACCCAAGACCTCTCGCATGACAGTCCAACGCACTAACCATCATGCCACGGGTACTACAATTTTTCCCTTTAAAACCTAAATTTAATCAGATTTCTCCATGGAGGGAAAAATTGTTGTTTTCTAAAAGCTAAACTACAACCAGTAACTTTTTGCAAAAAATACCACTTTTTTAGAAAAGAAAATAGAGATACTCGATCTTAGTGTACAGGAGAACCCGAGGCAGTCTATTCCTCGCCGTGTACAAGAACTCGGCCTTTCGCAGACTTCAACTTGGCGAATTTTGCGTTGAGACTTGGGTCCACAGCAAACGCCACGATTGACATTTTTCTGAAGATTTGAGGGTAAGGTTATCTTTTGCAGGGGTGATGTGAATTGGCCACCAAGCTCATGCGATTTGACCCCGCTAGACTTTTTCCTGTGGGGTTTCTTGAAGTCGCAGGTCTATGCAAATAAACCACAATCGACCGGTGTCCTAAACGTGAACATAACAGAGGCAATCGCTCAAATTCAGCCGGATCTATGCGGAAGAGTCATTGAAAATTGGAAAATTGGATCCGTGCCACCGTAAGAAACCGAGGCGGGCATTTGAATGATGTCATATTTCACACTTAATGGCATACATGCGCCTTCCAAATAAAAAAATAATTTTGTTAATACTTCAAACACAGCTTGTGTTATTTCATTTCAACATCTACCCGCGTTTATTGGAAAACCCTTTACCTATGTATATGTATTTCCAAATTTTAAGATTCCCAAGAAATTTTAAATTACTAAATATGTTTTTATTCGTATTACTTCCCTGAAGCAACTCCAGCTTATTTTTATTTATAACTAGCCGACCCGTGCTCGCGTTGCTTCGCAAATTGTAACCACGAACATTTTTTGAATATTAGTATTAACATATGAAAAAATTTCTCAATGGGACTGAGCATATTTTCTACAATAATATTAATTTTAGTTTATATGTATATACCGTATCTAATTAGATTTCACACTTGAAAAAAAAAGTTTGTTCATGTTTGTGCATATTATAAATATTTTTTTTATTTTAAAGCCTCCGGATATACAATATGTTAGCATTTCTTTTACCCATTTTATATTTCTATGCGATAAAAGAAAAAACAACGAATTTAAGCTTGTTATGTACTCGTATTTAATAAAAAAATCAAAAAACACTTCCTTACCGAAATTAACACTTAAAAAAAAAACTTAAGTAAAATATTACGTAGTAAAGGCCAAGCCGCACGTGAAAACAAACAAAATAAAAAACCATTTCAATTTTTTAGTTGAAAACAGAACGAAATTTTTGTCTATTTTCTTCTTTTCTTTCCTTTATTCATACCTAGAAACGTTTTTTGCAACCGAAAAATATAGTTTGCGGTAAAAAAAAAAAAACAAATATGTGTTTTTAATGTTCTCATACATCTATAGGTATGCGGGTGTAAATATCCATAGACACATTTTTTTATTCATCTGCTCTTGTTCAGTGCAGTGCAACTGACTTAACCTACCTACATTTGTGTGCTCTTATTATCGACGTCATTGTAAGTACCTTCTTTGAGTTATTTGTTAAGAAAATTTTAACTTAATTTCAGTTTTATTGTTCGAGGAAGTGATACAAAATTGGTAATTCAAGCTATTATAATAGAACTTTTTTTATTTTTAAATTGGAAGAATTATAATCTATTCACTTCCTCGAACCAGAAAAATAAAAAAGATCTAATTTTTCTTTAGATAAATCGGCATTTCATGTGCACGGCACTGTTTATTTATTTTTATTAAATGTCCATAGTAACTTAAAAAAAAGAGCCCACACTGCTCAGCGATGTGACGATAGAATTAGAGAAACAAAAAAATAATGCGTGTGTGTGTAGGTTAGTTGATGAACTATACAATGAAAATTTGAATATGTAGGTAGGTAGGTAAGAGAAAAAACGTAACTATTAAATGGAACACATATTAAGAGAGAAAGAGCATGGGAAGAAAAGAAAATTAAAAATGTTGGAATGATAATGAAATGAAACAAAGCAGCGACCTCGCGATTGTGATGGAATCTAATTTCCTGGATAAAATAAATTCAAAAAGTTTATAATTTTGTAATTTGTTTTTATTTATTTCTCAGGTTGTATATTTAACTTAGAAGTGATTTTAGGCTTAAAATTTGCGCAACAATATTGACTTTATGAAGCAATGCTAATCTTTGTCGATTATTGTATAGGTTTTAAGATATGAGTGGTTGTATAAGTCAACTAATAAAAAAAATGGACAAAAAATGTAAAATTAATAATATTTAAGTTTGACAAATAATTAATGAAAAAAATTAAAGCCATAAACACACTCATAACAATATAGAAAATAATAAAATATATTTCAAATAAATCGGTTGACTACTTTCTGAGATCGTGCGTTACAAACTTTAAAATGGTTTCGCTTTTATATAATAGTATAGATATACATACATATGTACATATTTTTAAAATATTTTAGGCAATTGCTCATGTGACAAATACAAAAGATTTTTAGTGATATTTAAAGAAAACGTCTATTAAATTTCCACCAACTAGTTTTCTCATGTGAACTTTTTTTTTATAACCTTTTGACAAAAAGCCCATAACGCGCTGTTGGCTAAATTATTTATTTTGGCAGCAATCTTACATAAAAACTGAAATGTTTTGTAATCCATAGGTTTTCGAAAACCAGAAGTTAAACAAATCAAACAGACTTTTTAAAGCATTCAACACTTAAAAAAAAGTAATAAAAACTGATGTTTGTTGCAAAGAAGAGGAAAAGTTCGGTTGTAAACTTAAAAATAAAAATAATTATCAATAGGGGAGTTCATCAAAAATTCTAACTAAAATAAATGTAAGCCCTTAAGTTAGAATTAGAAGTTAAAAAAATCAGAGTATCAAAGACAAAATTATCTTAAATTATAAAATAATCTTTCAACTCAATTTCCATATTGTAAGTTGCTATAGAAAAAGAAATACATTAAAAATGTGCGTTGGTATTAAATTCTGCCCTGTTGTTGTTGGGACACAGTCATTGCGATTACCAATAGTCCCAAAAGCAAGTCATCGTGTCCAAATATCATTGACTCATATACAGGCTTTTTCAACAGAGACGCTACAAAAGTAGAGCAACAGCTGCCGCTGAGGCTTCTGTTGCAGAAATCCCAAATGTGTCTATTACACATCGTCGTTCTCAAGCGTTGGGCATCTCTGTGACATCGTTGTGGCGAATTTTGCGAAAAGATCTTGGCCTACATCCTTATAAGATTAAATTGACGCAAGAACTGAAGCCGCTTGACCACCAGAAGCGTCGTATGTCTGTGAATTGGGCTGAGCAACAACTTGAAAAAATGATTCGGATTTTCATCGAAAAATCAACTTCAGCGATGAGGCTCATTTCTGGCTGAATGGTATCGTCAATAAACAAAATATGCGGTATTTCTCAGGCAGCAATCCACACGTACCTACTCCATGAATCATCATTGCATCCCGAAAAAATTACGGTTTGGTGTGGTTTATGGGCCGGCGGCGGCGGCGCGGCGGCGGCGCGGCGGCGGCGTAATTGGGCCGTATTTCTTCCATGATGATCAAGACCGGCACGTTACTGTGAATGGGGATCGCTACCGTTTAATGTTAACTGAATATTGTTGGCTCCTATTGGATGACATGGACTTGGAGGACATGTGGTTCCAACAGAACAGCGCCACAAACCACTGCCCACACAGCGAATGTCACAATCAATTTATTCGAAACCAAGTTTGGAGAACGTGTTATCTTACGAAATGGTCCAGTCGCTTGGCCGCCTCAGTCGTGCGATTTGACGCCGTTAGACTATTTCCTGTGAGGCTACGTCAAGTGTATGGTCTTTGCCAACAAGCCAGCGACGAATGATGAACTTCGTACGAATATCGAAAGTGAAATTGCAGCAGTATCAGCCGATTTATGCTTGAAAGCCGTCGAAAATTGGGTTCAGTTCAGCGTCTGGATTTCTGCAAGCGTGCCCGTGGTGGCCATGCAAAAGAAGTTGAGTTCCATACATAATGGCATCAAACGTATACTTTCACAAGAACAACTAATTTCATTAATATCCAAAACTGTTTTTAATTTATTTAAAAAAAGACTTTTGTAGCGCTCTTATTGAAAAACCCAATATTACACGGTCCCAAAATATGGTCAACGCGTTGACTCAAAAATGTGTGTAAACATGAGCATCAATGTGGTTGTCAACGCGTTGAAAGCATTTTTCGTTGACAATCACACAACGACACATACGTTGATCGTTTACGTTGACCGTCTAATATTATTTCTTGAATTAAAACAACAAAAATTAGACAAATAAGACTGTGTACAAAATTCAACTTTCAAACCAAAAACCTGAAATGTTTGGCGTTAATGTGTTTCTGGTTTTTAAAAATTTGTATAGTGTTATGGCTCTCAAAACTACTGGCCAAAAATAAAACAAATATTTTTGACAGTTAAAGCATAAAAAGCCTTTCAACTGCATTTGCATGTAGTTGAACACATTTTGTTACTTACATAGGTTATATTTTTAGCATTAATGCTTTTCAAATATCACACTTAATAATGAACATTCATCATTTTTACAAGATTATTTTAACAAATTTATACAACCACTATTACAAAAAAAATCAATCTGAAATGGTATTCCATTGAACAAAAAAAAAAAATTAGTTTTAAAATCGAAATCTAAATTCACTAGTCGAAAACAAAAAGTATTTCAATTTTTAGCTTTTTGATATTTAATGAGAGATTTCACTTAAATTGAAGCTAAATAAGTGTTAACAATTAGATTGACAGAAATGTTAACATTCTGACGAATTGTCCTATACATAAGCGATGAACAGATGAAAAGTCCTAAGTTCTGACACCGCTGATAAAAGCTCTTGGCGACTTATGCTTTCATACGCGGCTTTAAGAATATTGGGTCTTGACTTTAATTCTTCAATCTTTTAACTTTCACTTCTAAAGTATTGACAATATCTTTTCTTGTTCTCCAGCACATTTATAAAGGAGACGACAACTTTTTCTTCGACCACGTCTTGAACAAATTAGGAAACATTAAGAAACCTCTGTAATTGTCCCAAAAAAATTATGTTATTTTCTGTCTCCCTCGGACTCCGTAATTATGACAATCCCATCCTATTTAAGTACGTGCACGTGTAAAATAAGTCTACAACTATTATTATACGCAATATAGACACAACATAAATCAAACCATCCCTGAAATTTCTGTCGAAATAATTTCATCAACTATGAGATGTTTCTTAGATATTACTTTGTTCCACAAGATGACTGTAGAGAGTAGAGACACAAAGTTTCAGATAAAGATAAAGAAAAACCTATACCCGTATAATAAGTCTCAAGGGAAGAAAAAGTTCTATAAATATGGATGGGTATAGGGAAGAATGCTTAAGGTCAAGTTGAATATGGTTAAAGTGGATTCTTCTTGTTGTTGTTCTTCTTCAAAATCCACTTCATTCAATCATTGGCCAGCAAAGAGTCAGTGTAAAAGATTATGAGAACGAAACAACAAAGAATGTCCTATGGATGAAACTATGTGAAGTGTTAACAACATTCCTAAGTAGTCCTCCGCAGGATGAACCGAATATCACTCATCCTCCGTATTTATGTGTGTTTGTAGTTTTGTGATGGCCGAGACGTACTGTCGCCAACCCAACCACACACTACTCGTATATACGTACATAGGGGGGGAAGTTATGACCAAATATTTGCTTGAACTTTGTCCAATTTGTAGATTAAACACCTCAGTAAAGTAGCAGCAGTGGAGTACATATAGTTGTTTAGTTTGTTGTGTGTTTGTCTGAGCAGAAGGAATCTCTCCGCATTCAGAATACAAGGATTTCAGGATGCGAAATGCCAAAAAGACTACAAATATAGAGGAGAATGAGTGAAGTGAGTGAGTTGTGGAGTAGTTTTTTGGTCAGTTGGAAAAGTCCCACAAAAACCTCGTCAGTGTACCTTTTTTTGGTTAGTTAGTTGTTGGCATTGTTGTTGTTGTTCGTAGGTATATAGTATTACCCTCTTGGACAACCATTATACATGTGTTCTATCAGTCTTTGATTGTCCTTTTATCCTGCCCTCAATGTGTCCGAAAAGTTTTTAATTAAATTTTCTAGATGTTTTTTCTACTGATTGCAGTTTCTGAATGGTTGTATAGATCTGAAGGACTGGAGACTGAGACTCGACTCTGAGACTGAGACTGGGGCTATGGAAGTAGTTTTGTTGTCATCGTCTGACGGAAGTAATTCTGAATTTGATGATGGGGAAGGGGGGTGATATATAGGGAAGGAAGTAACACATTAATGACATGTTCATGTGTGTCATTCACAGGATATTTGTCTTAAGGGTGGGGGTTAAATGTCAGCAAACACACTTGACTTGTTGTGAATTGGGCTCCAAAGTTAATAAGAAAGAACGAGAGGGAAAAGAAGACGGAGTGAGAAGGAGAGGTTTTGATGGAGATATTGGGGTTTGTTTTGGTTAGCTGGTTGGATAACTGTATTTGGACATTTCCCTCTTATAAGAGGGTAAATATTTGTTTCTTCTTGACCACAAGCTACATACAACATTCGACCTTTGTTTATGTACCTTACTATACTCGCCTTACAAAGTAGGTATTTTAATGTGTGTAGTTTAATTTAATTTGATTACCCGAGCGTTTGGTTAAAAATTGTTAGAGCGTAATGGTATTTTTGGTCTTGGTAAACAGGCAAGGCAAGAAAAATAACCCCCAAAAAATATGGGGAATGACATTAACATATGTACATATATACATTAGTTTATACTTTAAGTTGTTTCATCTGAATATGGTGTTTTTTTTTTGGTTACTTTCATTTAGTAATGAGAATTTAATTGGTATACATTTTGAAATGAGATGAAAGGTTAATAGTTACAAATAATGACCACTTTTGGACTTAAATACCTATATAAAAAAGAGGCTGGGATGCGACCCACACTGATAACTTCCCATCCCGTCTGTCGATTTGTCTTGCTTAAAAGTTTGTCTATATGTATCAATTTTTACCAAATTTGCGTACTATTTTTTGTAGATTTTATTTTTTTATGAAAAAAACGGACTGTTGAATTTTTATAAAAAAAATTACTGAATATCGGAAACAATATTTTCTGTGAAATAAAATAAGTTTGAAGCCAATATTTGTAATTTTTAAAAAGCTGTTTGAGTCGAAAGTAAATTTTTACCAAGTTTTAGTATTGTTTTTTGTGAATTCGATTTTTCTCAAAATTTTATCGAATGTTGAAAACAGTATTTCTTATAAATTAAAATTAGTTAGAACATATTATCTCAAATTTTTGAAAAGATATTTGAGTCGAAAATCAATTTTTACCAATTATGAGTACATGTTTTTAGGTTTTTATTTTTTATAAAAAAAAAACTGTCAATTAGATTTTTCTCAAAATTTTATCAGATGTCAAAAACATTATTCTTCGTTGCACAAAATTGTTTTGGAGATGAAATCTTATTTTAGTCGTATACAATTTTCGAGGTGACAAATTATTTTTTTCAGTTTTTTTGATCTATAAAAAAAACCGTTAATTGGATTTGTTTCCAAAAATATATTTGTTTTGTATCACGTTACAATATATAATATAAAATTTAATTCAAGTCTCTAGCGTCATTGGTTCATGAGATATTTAGGTTTAACCAAAATGTTCACCTTTTTTTTAAACTACACACGCACGCACAGACATCTTTCTAAAAATCTTTTATTTCGACTCTAGGGACCTTGAAACGTCGAGAAATGTCAAAATTTTCAATTCGACAAATCGGACCCATTACAATAACTTTCTATGGGAAGTTAATAAGGGACGTACATATAAGTAATTGAAGAAAAAAACTTTGTATTTTAAACTATTTACAGCAGAATTTTCATAATCCGTGAGGACTTTCATTAGGCGCTTTCTATCTTTAAATTGAAACTAGACAAAACGACATTAATTTTTGTGTGAAAGGCCTTCCGATGCTTTCATGTATATGGAATAATACAAAGTTTATATTACCCTCGGGATTTTGTTTTTTGGTGGTCCGGCTGAATATACTCCACAGCATGAGTTCTGTGGACTTTAAAGGTCATTATGGTCATCTTTTGTCGTTTTTTTTCCTCTGTGGTCGTCTATGATCATCTCTGGTTTTCTATGTACGTGTACGGTCGTTTTTTGTTGTCTAGTCAGCTTCTTATTAAGTTGAATTGTGTACGGGTTTAGACAAGTCTCTACTCTAAATTTGCTTCACCTAAGCAGTCAAAGTGCTGAGTTCTACTGTTTTCCAAGAAATAGATGTTGACCCGTGGTACCCGTCGCATGATGGTTAGTGCGTTGGACGTTCATGCCAGAGGTCTTGGATTTAATCCCTGACTGTGCTATTTGAAGTTTTTTTCATGGGTACTGCCTCTTGCGAGGAATTGACGAATTCTCCAAGAGTAATTGTTGTCATGAAAAGTACTTTCTCAAATTAGCCGTTCGGATTCGGCTTAAGACTGTGGGTCCCCTCCATCCCTGGAGGTCTTGACTTTTACCAACAATCTGATTGATCGTTTACTCAACCAGTCCAGCAAACTGCATATACATAGTTCTTTCGGTAGGCAAGTTATGGAGACCGACTGTGAAATGGATGAAGCAAAACTATCTAAATTAATGACAGTGAATTTGGCAGATGTAGCTTTGACAACATGACTGCTTTCAAATGTCAAATTTTGAGAGTAACTACAATTCATATCGTATTAATCATCGCACTTAATCAATGATTTTCCAATCCGTGATTTTTCATCCTCAAATCTCCGCAGACTTTTACGTATCTGGAACTAAAGCAAAGTATTCAGGATCGTCATATTTTCTGGTGATAATAGCTTCCATTGAGCTCACAATAACCATATACCTAAATTTGCCTGTTCACGAACGGTTTTAATTTATTGTCTAATAAAGGATTTTCCAATAAGAGATTTTATTTTCAGGAGCCGCTCTGTTTATTAATGGAACAGCATAAGCTTTAACAACGCGAGTTGTTAAAGTTCAATATAAAAACTTTAAGGTCGTCGAGAAGCACCTTCTTGGCCGGCAATGATAAAACTGTTGGTTGAAGGAGTCAATACTGAGGATATGGAAGGACCACTTCTGCAGACTGTACAACGGCGACAACGAACCAATTTCCGGTGTCAGGCACTATGATTCATTTAATATAGACCACAAAAGCCAACAATCCCGTCTTCCTGACTTAGACGAAGTAAAGATTCACATATCTAAGCTGAAGTCTAACAAAGCCGCTTGAGCAGATGACTTGCATGCCGAGCTATTCAAAGCAGCTTGTCTGTAAAATGTGGTCGTAAGAAAACATGCCCGATGAATGGAACCTCAGTAGTGTTTGCCCGATACTGAAAAAACGAGAACTTCTAAATCTGCACTATAGTCCAGTCAATGAACGAAAAAAATTGCCTTCACCTTAAAAAAAAAACCACCAGTTTTGAAACTTGGCGCACTTACTAAGGGATGATGTCTGGTGATGACCCAAAAAAAAGTCCCCAAGAATCCGACGTGAGCTCTAGCGGCAGTTAAGAGAAACATGGAGTTTGTTTCAGTTTTTCACGTTTATATCGAAAAATATTTGTCGTATCAAAAAATTTTGTTTCAAAAAATAAAGCTCATTGAATTTTATAAAAAAAAGCTTTGATGAAATTTTTCGTATCTCTTATAGTTTATAAAATAACTCTAGCGGCAGTAAAGAGAAACATACGGTTTTTTCGGGTTTATATTGAAAACTATTTGTCGTATCGAAAAATAATCTTGTACAAAATTAAAGCTTATTAAATTCTCTAAAGAAGTATGATATTAACTTGTTTGTAATTGTTTTAGTTTTTTAAATAACTCTATCAGCATTTAAGGAAAACATGTGATGATTTTTTCAAACACATCGATGACGATTGTGTACCTAAAACCCTAAAAACGTGCCTGGAAACTCTTATAATAAAGAATACGGACATTTAAAATAGAAAAAGAAAGTGCATCGAAATAGAGCATAGCATTATATCAGCTGTCCCAGATCATTCATGTCTCCAATGCTAAGCAGCCTTGCCTTATTTATATACAGAAAGCTAGGTTCTAAGAAGTTGGTAAACCTTATATCAAGCTTAGGGTTTTGTTCTTCATGCTATGAAGCTCATTTGTTGGAGATATCAGCTATTTGCCACACGTGACCAGCGGTTCATTTAACCAATTTGTGTTTGATAATGCGGACTTTAATGTCAGAACGTTAGATGGACTAAAACCATTTCATTCTTTGGAAGGAATAAGATGCATCCCTGCATCTACATCCATAGGTAAAGAAACCGACGCACGAATGCAATAGCTGAAAAAACTACCTTGTGCTAAATCAACTGGAGAACTTGGAGTACTTCCTTTTGAAACATTTCAGAAAACAGATGGCGGATTAAAAAATTTAGTTTTTGAGAATGTGATTGCGTGTTCCCAAGAAATGTTACAGCCAAAACCATATGACACTCTTTGGTTGGCATCAAAGTTTATTGGCATTTACGATGTTCCAGGATGGAAAGAGTACATGCACTCAATAACAACAGACTTGTTTAGTGCAAAAACTAAAATCATTTCTCATCCGTTCATAAACTTTCCACCGTCCGACCATAATACACTTTACACTGCATTGCACTATGTTGGCAGTTTGTGTGACAAATTTATCTTTATATAAAAAGTAAAGAAATCGTTGCCACAGCTTCATCTGAGTAACGTCTATCAAAATGCGTAGCCAGATTGGGTGGATTTCACCTGTTAATGTTAAAATGTTCAATAGGTTTTCTGATGAGTGGAAGTGGCTTGTAAGAGTTAATGAGTACAGTACTATATACGCCCCGGTTTCTGTTGAAATACTGCAAGGAAAAGCTTTCGCAAGAGCAGTTTATGCTTTAATACTAATACAGACATCTTTAGCTAATATAATAATGGAACAAGTCGACATAGGCCAACATGAATTAGAGGAAATCCAAAATCTCAAGAAAAATGTTCTATATGAGTCTCCTTCGTTATGTACACTAAAACAAAACCCTCATTTGATTCATCTTAGTGAGAAACTACAAACAAATCTTAACAAACTCAAATCTAATGGACCAACAGCAGCCTTATGGATTCAGTTGTCTAATATGATTACATTGCTTAAAGATTTTAATCACGCTGAGCGGTTTGGCGATTGGAATGCCCATATTAACTGTGTGAAGAATATGATTCCATATTTCCATGCCGCCGGAAACTTCTCGTACGCCAAATCATGTCACTTGTATTTGCAGATATGTATTATAAAACTGCCTTCTGTGATGACCCCAGATGAAATAAAAAACTTTGTGCAAGAGGGTTACTTTACTAAGAGAAGAACTGACCAATTTTGGACAGGGGTGTGGTCGGACCAGACAATTGAACAAACTCTAATGCGTGGAATGGAGAGTATGGGAGGCTTGACACGAGGGCGTGGAATCACTGATATTGTACTTAGCAAATGGGTTCTAGGGCTGGCTGCTACTCATAAAATTTGCTTATCACTCGAAGAATTCACTGGCGTTCTTTTTTCTACTATTGAGCAACATGAAGATTTTGGGGAGGCACGTAAAATTAGATATAATACAGACATTGCAAAACTGTCAAATTGGTACCAAAGTCATCCTCCATTTCCATTTACAAATGAAATCATGTCAATAGCGAGTGGCATCATTGGAGATGATAAAGTAACTTGCTACAATGCTTATTCTCTAGGCATGCAGGCAATAAGCCATATAGTGGGCCAACGAGTTTCAGAAGTAAGAAGGGACATACAAATTGAATACTACAGTTTTTTGTGTGGACAATTATAGACACGAAACAATGCATACCATATTTTTTTAGGAAATTGAATAAGCTTTAATTTTGTAGAAGATTATTTTTTAATACGACAAATAGTTTTCAAGATAATCCCGAAAAACCGAAAAAACCGTATGTTTCTCTTCACTGCCGCTAGAGTTATTTTATAAACTATAAGAGCTAAATTTAATGAGCTTTAATTTTGTGGAACAAAATTTTTTGATACGACAAATAGTTTTCGAGATAAACGTGAAAAACTAAAACAAACTCCATGTTTCTCTTAACTGCCGATAGAGCTCACGTCGGATTCTTGGGGACTTTTTTTTGGGTCATCACCAGGCATTCCTTTGTAAGTGTGCCAAGTTTCAAAACTGTTGGATTTTTTTTTAGGTGAAAACCTTTATTAACTGGACTACTAACTACAAACAATTCGGTATATCCTTAACATCGCTTGCAAAATATTCTCTGATAAATGATATGCTGATGACATTGACATAATTGAAAGAACTCAGCGTGATGTCAATGAGGCCTTTATGAGTATTGAGGCAGAAGCGTCAAAAATGGGTTTTTAAATGACATTAAAATAAAGTACATGCTGTCACCGAGAAAGGGCCTACAATACCGACGTCTCGATTAAAACGTCACGACCGAACGGAAGTAACAACACCAGCGCACAGTGGTTCGGTTTGTATGGGAGAGCGAAAAAAGTCTGTAAAATCTGAACGGTTCAACGGATTTAAATGAAAATTGGCAAACATGTTTAGATTAGTCTTATACATATTTGGTCAAAATTTGGTTGAAAAAAAAAAATATAAACAAAGTTATTGACATTTTTCTAAAATTTGAGGGTTTTTGATTTTTGTATGGGAGAGCGGAAAAAATTTTGTAAAATCTGAACTATTAAACGAATTTTAATGAAATTTGAAACACATGTTAAGATTAGTCTTATACATGCTTGGTCAAAATTTGGTCAAGAAAAAAATATTAGAAAAAAAGTTATTGACATTTTTCTAAAATTTGAGGGTTTTGGATTTTTGTATGGGAGAGCGGAAAAAAGTCTGTAAAATCTGAAGAATCTGAATCTCGAGCAACCAAAGTGTCACTATTTAGGACTCTTATCATCCCCGTCCTGCTATACGGTGCAGAAGTATGAACTATGACGAAAGCGAATGAAAGCACCTTGGGTCGTTTCGTGAGAAAAGTTCTTCATATGCATAGAAGGTGAGTGATGGAGAACAAAATGGAACGACGAGCTGTACAGCGACTTAGATTTAGCCAGAAGAATAAAAGTCCAACGCCAATGCTCCGGCCGGAAAGTCAACGAATCCACACCCACAGGACAGTATAGTAGAGGAAGAAAAAGAGACCTCACCCGACTTGGAGTGTGCAACTGGAGACATCAAGCTAAGGACCGAGATAGATGGAGAAGTTTATTAGGTGGGGCCCTAGTTCACACAGAACTGTAGCGCCACCTTAAGTAAGTAAAACAAGAGCAATCTTATCTTCGCTGATTGGGTCCTTAAAATTATTCGGATTTTCATCGAAAAACCATCTTCAATACTGAAGCCGGTTTATGACTGTGAAAATTTTTCAACAATTTATTGTCATATGTCTTATAAATAACGAAATATGACAATTGCTAACATCATTTGAAAATGACTTTACAGCGCGAAATTGTCACAGAAAATGTTAGTTCACAGTCTTTTACGGAATTTGGGTTATTTTTTGTACTGACAGATCTGTCAATACGGTTAAGAGTTAAGTCTGACAATCGTCAGTACTTAGCTAAAGGATTCAAAATTGACGAAAATGTGCCTTTTTTTAACTCGTAGCTTCTCTTAAAGCCCCAAGCTTCTAGCAAGTGCTATACTCTTATAAATTCATTAGTCTTAAAATATATCGACTTTATATTTAATCATTTTTAACTATGTACTTTAAGTTCCATTAATTTTAATTGATATCCTGCCCTAGACTCTTGTACATGCTTCAATTGAAAATCAAATCCTTTGTCTCTATTGAGAGGCATCTACATACATATGTAGGTACTTTTGAAAAAGTCCTCAAAACCTATTTTCTTAAAATTTAATGTTCGTAATGCGTGCACGCCCGACCAACAAGTGCCATAATCAAGCATTTCATTATCGTAAAACCACCCCCAAATTATTGTACATACTCGTACATATATCCACCATCAGCAATCAAGGGTAGAAAGAAAAATATACAAAAAAAATATATTTATTTGAGGATATATGAATGCAGATAGGTTTATGTATATGATTTACATATGCAAATAATTTAAATAACTGAGACCTGCACAGCACACATGTGAGACTCAAGTGTATATTTTTTTTTTGTTTTTATAAATTCATATAATAGACTATAGAGACCAACCATGTGTATAAAGAAGCATCCTGCTTGAATGCTGAAGCCGCCTCAACCTGAATGCATGCATGGTGTGATCTCATTAAGGGTAGATTCCCAGCCCACCCCAAACATTTCATCATTATTATCGTCATCTACTTAAATATTCGCTATGTTGCCGATGCCGACAACGCGTCTCGTGGTGTGGCATTGGTACTGACGATGACGGTACTGGTACACTGGCATAAGGCAAGGCGCATCAGTGGCACTGCTAGGGCAGAGCATTCATGCGAATATGCGAAATGTTGTTCGCGAAAAATTTAATAAAATTGTTCGGAAGTGTTTCCGTTCAGCTTCAGCTTCAGTTGTAGCAGCACCCTGCACCCAGACTTCCACCATCAGAGTTGATTGTGCAAAGCAACTACACGCCGAAGAGTCCTTGCCCGAGTTATACCCGAGTAGACAGAGGAGAAAGGATATTACTTTTCACGCGCCCAAAAAACAAAAAACAAAAATACAAACCCTCTTCGGAGAGGGGGGGGGGTTATTTTCCAACCAAAACAACAAAAAGAAGGAAATAGCACTTTGCGAAATAAACGGGTTGCATTCGGGATGCAACAGCGTGCCAGAGAAAATATAAATAAAACACAACAAAACGAACGAAAAGAAAAATTAGGACAAAAAACAAAACAGCCCCTGATTGTTTGGCTGTGTTATGGCACAAAGGGCGGGTGCAGAGTACTTGCGTGATTAAAAGCTGGAATAATACCCTAAAGCATATTTCGCCGCTCCGAGATGGAACTGGATGGAACTTTAGTAGATATGTATATCGCATTAAATGTTTCTGAACTTTTATGGGAGTGTTTTGCGTTGGAGCATCGCATCACATCACATCATACATACATCCTTACATTTTACAAAGCCGAGCAGTCCTCGTATACCCAGGATTTGGGAACTCAAAAGCATCATCAGCATCACTCTTGCATATTGCATGACCCTTTGTGTTATTATATGTTGCTTTTTTCCTTACGATTCGAGTCGCGTATACCAACAAGAGCCAGGGGAGTTTCGTTCCACAGACTTTGTGTCCCATACTATACCCGTCCCCATAACATAATAAAATAAAAAAAGGGGGGATTGTTTCATTTCGTTTCGGCTTTTTGCTTATTGCTCCGGTTTATTTAATCTTAATATAGCGCGCAGCTCAGCTCAGTTCAGCTCAGCCAGAATTATCAACGACGACGACGAGCAAGCGAGCAAAGCGTTGATTAATATTCTCCTTTTGAATAAAGTCTTCCTTTGATATAAAACAGCGAGCGTGTCAGAGATAAGCAACAACTATATTTTTGCAATATTGTACATCGAGTATACAGTTTGCGGATTCATTAAGTTAAAAGCGACGTCGAAAACGATAAAAACTTTATTTTTCAACGAATTGAATGTTTCAAAGAGGATAAAAAGGTGTTTTTTTCTGTAAGAAGAAAAAACTTCTTTCCGTAAAATTGACCAAAGAAAATTGAGTTTTAATATACATAAATAAATATTCATTACGAAGTGTGTCATTAATAAAAATGTATGTTTTTAAAAAGGGAATCAGGAATATGGAATTGAAGAAGTTTTAACAAGTCCCATTAACATACGTAGGTATTGCCAATTTGTTGCCAAGGATCAAGTTAAAAATGACAACATTTTTAATAAGTTTCGATTTTAATTATCAACTATAGCTATGGACTAGTTAAAAAAGGTGAACATTTTGGTTAACCCAAATATCTCACGAAGCAATAACGCGAGCGACTTGATTTAAATTTTATATTATACTAGCGGCCCGGTACTTGCTTCGCTACGTATACTCGTAAGGCATAGTAATAAAAAAAATGATTATTAAGTTCATTTATTCAAACAAACAAATATTTTAAATTCCTAGCTATTTAAAAGTCCAAATGTGTGTCATTTAATGATATATTATTGTTTATATTATATTTATCAGCAAAGAGTAAAAACTTAAAAATTTGGGTTAAACATGGGTTAGTCTAAAACAGTTGGAGGTACCGACTTTGGAACAGACAACATAAAGTTGGCCATAGATATTGTAATCTTTTGAATTCAAATGGCATATCAGTTGGAATCATAGGGATACGCGATATCAAACACACTTCTCCTTTTGATTTACCAGTTAAGATTGTAGTTTCAATCAAATTTGGCAATAACTTTTTCACTGCCAATCTAATGCCATTACACAGTTTTGGTGGATTAATATTTCGCAATAATACTCGCATAATCAAAGAACCAATTTTCAGATTCAAGCAATGCGGTGGTATACCAGCCGGTTCCAGTGAATTTAAAAATTCAATTGGATAATTCATTGCCTCATCTTGATTCATAACACTGTCAATTGATTTATATGTAGTGACTTCACCTGGCAGTTTCGCTTGAATTTGAAAATTAATGGCATTGATATGAATGTTCTTCGGTGCTAAAATGGCGCGTTCTCTCAATCAATCATGATTTCTGTTATTCTGACAAATATTCGGAAAAACACATTTAATCAAATCATCAATAGATATTGCGCAATTGTACAAACATTTTTCGGTAAAGTGATCAATCCGTTGGTACTGTCGATTGGTATTTTGCCATCACCTATTTCTAACAATTGTTTTGAAAACTCATGGGCAGTTGCATCATTATGTAGACATACGCATAATTATGTTCAGTCAATTTTTGTACTATCTCCAAAGAACTGATGACTTAAAACAGGCGTTTATTTCATCAGCAGGAGTTGATCGAGGAATGACAGGCAATATTTGACGAAAGTCCCCTGACAGCAATATCAGAGCACCACCAAAAAGCTGTTGATTACCGCGTAAATCTTGCATTGTTCGATTAAATGCTTCTATTGATTTTTTATTCGGCTTCGTGCACTCATCCCATAAAATAATTGACGTTAATCGCATAACTTTTGCCATAGCAGAATTTCTCAAAATATTGAAAGTTGGAGTTTCCATCACCTGTACATTCAATGGCAATTTTAATGCAGTGTGCGGTCCGATCACCTTCTATAATAATGTAGCAGCAATTCCCAAAGATGCAAGTGCCAATGCAATTTTCTGTTCCGATCGAATAGTCGCTAAAATCAATGATACAACGAAAGTTTTGCCTGTACCACCAGGTGCATCCAAGAAATATAATCCACTTGCATTATTGGAAACGGTTTGCATGATTGTGTCATATACTCGTACATGTTTTTGTTGAATATTCAATTTGGTGCTACCACAATTTTGTGATTATCAGATGGCATACGATCAAGAGCAATTTTGAACAATTGAACTAATGCGTTATGCTGATGGAAAAACTTTTGTAGCTCACGAATAATTTTTCGTCTTGTATTTGAAACAATTGCACAACGTTGATCCAATTCACGATTTTCATCACCAATAAAATAAATTTGCAAAAATTGATGATCAGCGTCGGGGTATGGCAATAACGAATCAGCTTGATGATAATTCTGGCCCTGAATCTGTAACATGTATACAATTTTAAACAGATGTTAAATCAGAAATTTTAAGACTTTATGATTAAGAATGATATAAAGATGGGACAATCCTGTTGTTGAGGTAGCAGTAGTAGTAGCACCAAAAGAAGTCATTTGAAATGCCGAATTGTATTGTTGAATATTACTCAATTGAGATGTCCCAAAAATAAATGAATACAATGGTTCGGGTGGAGTTTCCAATGTTGGCAATCTCACTTTACCATTAGCACAACACATTCCGGGCGTTTCACCTGGAAAGTTAGCCGCATCACAATGTGGACATATTGCGTCCATCATTCTAATGTATCCGTACATACTATAATCAATCTGACTATTGTAATTAAAAGCAGTACGCAGCATTTCATCCAAAACTGCACGAGACGTATTCGTGATCGCCGTGCAAGATTAAGTACAGGTACAGGGTCAACAGATCTATTCTGTGCAGTACGTTCACGCTGCGCTGCATTAGCTTGTGCGCGTTCATCTGTAGCCTAAAATCGTCTTAATAATGCCACTTGATTTTCATTACGCGTTCGCCGGCCTATGTTTGGTCGTCTTGCTCGTGGCATTTTACCTTCACTCAACAACTCAACAATATTTTGGAAAATATAAACACAAAGCAATAACTCAACAATATTTTGAAAAATATAAACACAAAAAGCAATAATTATCGCTGATAAAATCAAATGACATATGATGACAATAAATTTGTTTGACAGAACTAACGTCACTTTTTTTGTCTTCGATTGTTTTGCTAAAGGTTCAAATTGGCTTTTAAGTATTAGTACAAATTGTTTGTATATAGGAGTATAAAAAGATGTTGATTTTACACTTTTTCAAGATTTTTTTTTTAAATTTTCTCTACGTACAAACCTTCTCTGGACTTCCACGAATAATTCAAGACCAAAATTAGCCAAATCGGTAAAGAAATTGTTGATTTATAACATTACAACGAAAATTGGCATAGATTTTTATATATATAGATTTATTATAACATGATACCAACAAAGAATATTTTTGGAAAAAAATACAATCAACGGTTTTTATATAAATAAAAAAAAACTGAAAAAAAAATTATTTTTACCTCGAATATTTTACGAACAAAAAATGATGTATCTCCAAAATGAATTTTATGCAACGAAGAATAACGTTTTTGAAATCTGGTAAAATTTTGAGAAAATCAAATTGACAGTTTTTTGTATTAAAAATAAAAACCCTAAAAAAAATTACTAAAAGTTGGCAAAAAATGATTTTCGACTCAAATACATATCTTTTTCAAAATTGAGATATTGGCTTCAAACTCATTTTATTTTATAAGAAATAATGTTTTCAACATTGGGTAAAATTTTGAGAAAAATTGAATGGACAGTTTTTTTACAAAAAATAAAAACTTAAAAAAAATTAATAAAAGTTGGTATAAAAATTTACTTTCGACTCAAATATCTTTTCAAAAATTAAAAATATTGGCTTCAAACTAATTTTATCTCACAGAATATATTGTTTTCGACCTTCCGTAAAAATCGAGCAGTAAGTTTTTTTTCATAAAAAATAAAAACCTACAAAAATAGTACGCAAATGCTACTAAAATTGGTAAAAATTGGTTTCCGACTAAAAATATCGCTAACAAAAATAGATTTTGAAATCAAACTAGTCAACATACATATGTACATATACAAAATATTGTTGGTAATTTTTAATTTTTTAAGAATAATTCAATTGACAGCTTTAAAAAAAAACACGAAAACCTATAAACCTTTTAAGCAAGACAAATCGGCAGACGGGATGGGAAGTTATCAGTGTGGGTCTCATCCAAGTATCTTTTTTGAATTAAAAATGTCCTATTTTCAATTACATACAAATATTTCAGGAAGTGAAATTGATCCAAAATTCGCCCGTACTGCAAAGTTTTTCACTACGA
Source organism: Eupeodes latifasciatus (assembly GCA_920104205.1). Taxonomy (NCBI): domain Eukaryota; kingdom Metazoa; phylum Arthropoda; class Insecta; order Diptera; family Syrphidae; genus Eupeodes; species Eupeodes latifasciatus. The sequence continues at coordinate 68,222,388 of OV049924.1, read as the reverse complement.
TCGTGTTTGGGGATTATTTTTCCGGAATTCGTAAAAGCTTCCCATCGATTACGATGGAATTCGAATCTAAAAATTAAGTTACGTAGAAGACTTTTCTTTATGCTTAACTTTACTAACTGATATCTCACAGTGGAAAATGATCCTGTCACTTTTTCTGCAGTCTGAAAAACTAGTACCATTGAATAATTACAATTCAATTATTCAATGCTGGTACCGCAGTAAATGTATGTTTGAAATTGTTTGTACATGGAATTCAAATACGATGCCATAGGTTTCTTTTGCTTATAAACTGATTTTAGTTAATGTTCCCATTGATAAAGATAATAGTTATATTAATATAATGTACCTAAAACCTAATACTCTTAAAGTATTTAAGTATCAAATCCTCTGGTCCAATTTCCGTTTCTGTTTGGCATAATTTCAAAGATTTATAGCTTCTTTTTCCAAAACAAAGAACAGGAACTTAAATTCATCGATTTTTGAAGGATCGGATTCCTTCATTCTCTGGTATATTCTCTTCATTCTCTGCTTTAAACCTCACGGAGCCCAAGATCTTTCCAACGACTGCAAAACCGTGGAAATCGGTTCGTGCGTTCTGGAGTTATAGCGTCAGGAAGGAAAACCCGACTTATTTTTATATAGTAGATATTGTTTTAAACATTCAGTAAATTTTTTAATTTAATTTCAGTTTTTTCATAAAAAATAAAATCTATAAAAAATTGGCAGCAATTGATGTTCGATTCTCGATATTTCGTAAATAAATAAATGTATTGACTTCAAAATGATTTCATTGTTTATTTATTTATTTATTTATTTATTTATTGAATTTGTTAACAAACTAACGTTAGAACTTAAGACTAATATTTTTAGATTTACAATGCTTTAAACTTATTGCAAAAAAAAAAAAAGGCTGGGATGCGACCCACACTGATAACTTCCCATCCCGTCTGTCGATTTGTCTTGCTTAAAAGTTTGTCTATATGTATCAATTTTTACCAAATTTGCGTAGATACTATTTTTTTTAGATTTTATTTTTTTTATAAAAAAACGGACTGTTGGATTTTTATATCGAATGATATATGAAAATCGAAAACAATATTTTCTGTGAAATAAAATAAGTTTGAAGCCAATATTTGTAATTTTTAAAAAGCTACATATTTAAATCAAGAGTAAATTTCTACCCAGTTTTAGAATTTTTTTTTTTTTAGGTTTTTATTTTTTGTAAGAAAAACTGTTAATTCGATTTTTCTTAAAATTTTATCGAATGTTGAAAACAATATTTCTTATAAGTTAAAATTAGTTAGAAGCCATTACTTCAAATTTTTGAAAAGATATTTGAGTCGAAAATCAATTTTTACCAACTTTTGTTAAATTTTGTTTAGGTTTTTAATTTTTTGTACAAAAGCTGTAAATTTTTCAAAATTTTACTAAATCTTAACAACAATATTTTTTGAAAGATTAAAGTAGTTTAATGCCAATATCTCCAATATTTGAAAAGATATTTGAGTCGAAAATCAATTTTTACCATTTTTTATAAATTTTTGTTTAGGTTTTTATTTTTTGTAAAAAAAACTGTCATTTCGATTTTTCTCAAAAATGTTCCTAATGTTGAAAAAAATATTTTTCTTATAAGTTAAAATTAGTTAGAAGCCATTGTCTCAAAGTTTTAAAAAGATATTTGAGTCGAAAACCAATTTTTACCAACTTTTATTATTTTTTTTTACGGTTTTTATTTTTTTTTCTTAAACTGTCAATTCGATTTTTCTCAACATTTTTCAGAATGTTGAAAACAATATTTCTTATAAGATAAAAAGTTTGAAGCCTTAATCTCAAGTTTTTGAAAAGATATTTGCGTCGAAATTCAATTTTTACCAACTATGAGTACATTTTTTTTTTAGGATTTTATTTTTTATAAAAAAAAACTGTCAATTAGATTTTTCTCAAAATTTTATCAGATGTCAAAAACATTATTCTTCGTTGCACAAAATTGTTTTGGAGTTGAAATCATATTTTATTCGTAAAATTTTCGAGGTGACAAATTGTTTTGGATTTTGGATTTTTTTCCAAAAATATAATTGTTTTGTATTACGTTACAATATATATTATAAAATTTAATTCAAGTCTCTAGCATCATTGGTTCATGAGATATTTAGGTTTAACCAAAATTTTCACTTTTTTTTTAAAAAAACCACCCACACAATTTTTATCTGTATAACAAAATTTATTTGAAGTCGATATCTCTTCTGGTTCTTGATCTATGGAGAACGAAAAAAACGTCTCGAACGTACAGACGTACGGACGTACGGACGTACGAACTTACGTGCACACGCATGCACAGACATCTTCTTTTATTTCGACTCTAGGGACCTTGAAACGTCGAGAAATGTCAAAATTTTCAATTTGACAAATCGGACCCATTACAATAACTTCCTATGGAAAGTTAAAAAAAAAAAGCTAAACTGAGGTATGGAAGAAATTTACTTCAAATGTTTTACTTTTAAAATCATCGCTTACGGAATATACCAAAAAGTAATACTTGTTGTAAACTGAAATCAATTGGTTGAGGGGACTGTTTTTACCAAAGTTCGATCTGCTTGATATAGGACGTGTGCTAAATTCTGTTGTTAACGCTATGCTACTAAAATTGGTAAAAAATGGTTTCGCTTAAAATTCTCATTTTAAAATTAAACTTATTTTATAATATGTAAAATATTGTTTCTAACTTTAAGTTCAAATTTTAGAATAATTCAATTGACAACTTTTTTTACAAAAGACAAAAACTCAAAAAAACAAAAAGAATCTGATGACAAATGGTTTTCTACCCAAGTGTTATGAGGGCAACGAAAGACATTGACTTCAAATTTTATCATCCACACAAAATCTTCTTATTAATATTTTGCTTAACTTTTGGACAAATCGACAGACGGGCACTGATGGGAAGTTATTAGTGTGCATCGCATCCCAGCCTCCTTTCTTCAATATTAATATTCTTTTTAGGTTCAAAGAATTGAGTTATCATTTATGAAAGTTGAACCGAAATTTTGGAAGCTACCATAATTTTAGGATCTTCTTGTAGTCCAGTAACTACATCAGAAAGGGCGTTAAATCCTTTAATTTTATTTTTTGTGAGTTGTTTATGATGTTTTCTTATAATAATTCATGTTTCCGTGCTCAGTGCCGAACGCAACATGGTCAAAAATTAAAAAAAAAATCGTGCAATTTTGACAGTTTCTTAGTTTATTTGTGTTTTAAGACTGAAGGACTCTTTTCCTTGAGTTCATATTACAGTTTACGACCTTAAGCCAACTAAATTAACTTTAATTTGACCTTAGATTGGGTCTGCACATTTAAGAGTTTTCAAATACAAATTATTCAAAAATTTACTGAAATACGTTTTAACGAATTTATAATAAAAGTTTAATCCATGGTGTACCATAACATTACAACTTTTAAATATGGCTAAAATAATACATAGAAAAGGGGTAATTTTTTTTAAAGAAAAGTGAGTTCTCATACAAAACAAAAGATTGGAAACCAACAGAAACACCTACATCATTCTGAAAAATCTTTTCTTGAAGCCAGAAACCCATTATTAAGTGATATTATGATTTTGTCCACAGTTTCGAAATAAAATTCTATTCATGAAACGAATTGTTAATACATTTCAACAAATCAAATTTAAAAGAACTTATCGAGTTCTATGTTACTTTTTTAAAGTCCGGTATCCTTATAATCAAGCAGGAAAAGGGTCCTATTTTTTAATTATTTTTGTTCCTTATATTATTTTATTCCTTCAATTAAAATAAGACCAACAAAGTTATCAACATCGCATTCAGAAATAGAAAGCTGGAAATTTGTTTACATTTTCCTTTTCGTGTTTCAAACATTGTGTAAAACGTCTCACAAAATTTCGTGTCAGCGAGTTTCACATCAAATGTAAAATTTAAAAATATGGTTTGCTAACAATTGAAAGGCTTATTGATATTGTCCAAAAAACGTTGCCAATCAAAATATTAATTTTCAGTTTTTAATTTACCAATCGGTGCTCGAATCATTGCGTGATGCAAACATTAGCCATTAAAACAAACTCAGTTATAAAAAGTTTTCATATCACTTTTTTTAACGTGCCAATTTGTCATGCAGAAAAAAAATTATTTAAGATGACAGCTCCTGAGATGTTTAAGGCCACCTAATTTTACGCTTTTTACTTGCGACATATAGAAACTACAATGTCAAGTTTAGCATTCTTTAAAATTCCGAACTCGAGACTTTAATGGAACATGACATGACGATGGTAGAGAAGTCGAAAAATGTGGGTCCGCCGATTCCGTCCGGTTTAGAGCTGATTGGCGCTAGACATTTTTTTAGACAAAAATAACAGTTGTCCCCATACAAATTTGTTGGTCGAAAACCAAAAATTAGAATTTTCTCAAAAACGAACCGATAGATTTTTTTAAATTTTCTCTACATATTTTTTTTTCTTAATTTGGCTTCTTTAAAAAAAAAACATTTTTGTGTTGCTCCAGAAAGGTACCTCTCATAGAACTGTTGGTAACTTCCCATAGGAAGTTATTGTAATGGGTCCGATTTGTCAAATTGAAAATGTTGACATTTCTCGACGTTTCAAAGTCCCTAGAGTCGAAATAAAAGATTTTTAGAAAGATGTCTGTGCGTGCGTGTGTACGTTCGTACGTCCGTATGTCCGTATGTCCGTATGTCCATACGTCCGTACGTTCGCGACGTTTTTTTCGTCGTCCACAACTCAAGAACCAGAAGAGATATCGACTTCAAATAAATTTTGTTATACAGATAATAAGGCAGAAAGATGCAGAAAGGGCTCTAAAAACATTGCGTAGGTGGTTTTTTTACCATAGCAGTTTAAAAAAAAAGTGAAAATTTTGGTTAACCCTAAATATCTCATGAACCAATGACGTTAGAGACTTGAATTTCATATTATATATTGTAATGTGATACAAAACAAGTATATTTTTGGAAAAAATCCAATTAACGGTTTTTTTATAAATCAAAAAAACTGAAAAAAAAATTTGTCACCTCGAAAATTTTACGACTAAAATATGGTTTCAACTCCAAAACAATTTTGTGCAACGAGAAATAATATTTTTGACATCTGATAAAATTTTGAGAAAACCCTAATTGACAGTTTTTTTTTATAAAAAATAAAAACCTAAAAAAAAACATTACTCAAAGTTTGTAAAAATTGAATTTCGACTCAAATATCTTTTCAAAAACTTGAGATTAAGGCTTCAAACTTATTTTATCTAATAAGAAATATTGTTTTCAACATTCTAAAAAATGTTGAGAAAAATCGAATTGACAGTTTTTTTTACAAAAAATAAAAACCCAAAAAAAAATGTTTAAAAGTTGGTAAAAATTGATTTTCGACTCAAATATGTTTTCAAAACTTTGAGTATTTGCTTTAAACTACTTTTATCTTTCAAAAAATATTGTTGCCAACATTTGACAGTTTTTTTACAAAAAATTAAAAACCGAAAAAAAAATTTACCAAAACTTGTTAAAAATTGATTTTTGACTCAAATATCTTTTCAAAAATTTGAGATAATGGCTTCTAACTAATTTTAACTTATAAGAAATATTGTTTTCAACAATAGGAAAAATTTTGAGAAAAATCGACAGTTTTTTTTACAAAAATTAAAAACTAAAAAAAAAATTATAAAAGTTGGTAAAAATTGTTTTTCGACGTAAATATCTTTTCAAAAATTTGAGACATTGGCTTCAAAATAATTTTATCTTTTAAGAAATATTGTTTTCAACGTTCTATAAAATTTTGATAAAAATCGAATTAACAGTTTTTTTTACGAAAAATAAAAACCTAAAAAAAAAACAATAAAAAAATAAAATCTACAAAAAATAGTACGCAAATTTGGTAAAAATTGATACATATAGACAAACTTTTAAGCAAGACAAATCGACAGACGGGATGGGAAGTTATCAGTGTGGGTCGCATCCCAGCCTCTTTTTTTGTTTTTAAGTTGTCTTAAGAACTAATGAACCGATTTCAATAATTTTTCAATGCATTTTCAGCACAAAAATATTTGATGATCAAAAGTGTCACTATTTTCATTTTATTATTTTATATTTTTAAATGTGTCTCGAAAATGGGTAATCACATTTTTACGAAATTGAAATGTAAAACGTATATTAATAAGTTCTAAATAACTGCATACTAAAAGTATTTTAAAACTCAAATTAAAAAAAAATATATATATAAAAAGATCATTAAAAAAACGCTCTAACGATTTTCAAATAAAAATTTTGAAAAATTAAAGTATTTTCGAGAAATCAAGAAAGCGCATTTTTTTGCAAGTACATTTTTAAATCTTAAAATACAGGAAATATTTTTAGACACTCTCTAGCATTTTATTTATTTTTGCAACTGTCACTGAATTTCATGAAAAAAATCTTTTCTAACAATTTAATTTGTAATTTGTTAAAAACAATTTATTAAAAGCTACTATCTGTACCTAGTCGTTCGTGAGATATAGAGCATATGCATGAATACAATATTTAAAGTTAAGATTAAAAGTAAAGATTAAAAAAACATATGCACATTTATACTGCATATTTTTACTGATAATACTTCTACGAAGCCCAAAGAACTAAAAAAATTAGAATTGTAATATTAAAACATCCATAAATCAAAAAATTAGTTTCAAAACTGCGAGCGCTAAACGTCATCCAATACTAATATTAATATGTCCCAAGTAATAAATTATTAAAGCTATAATGATAAAACATAGTCCAATTTATTTTATTAAAACTTTTGCTGATAAGGCCCATTTAAAACTTATCTGGGAGATATGAATATCGACACAAGTTCAACCACTATTTGCCTCATTTTAAAATACAACAGTTTCACACACCACCGTTAAAGTTGTTAGACCGTGAGCGTCTCCAAGATGCTAAGAAACTTGCACGTTATTTTTGTCCTTACTGTGCTTGGAAGTCCATTATTATCCTTCGGTATTACTATTGAATCCCGGATAGTTGGTGGTAATGTTGTTGATATCTCAAAACATCCATACCTTGCTTCGCTTCGTATAAAATCCTGCCAAAATTGTCCCTACGTTCATAAATGTGGCGCTAGTATCTATACCGATAAAGTTCTTATAACAGGGGCCCAGTGCTTGCTGAACTTAGACAATCGATGGCGCATAATGATCGTAGCTGGTGCAAATACCCGAACTGGAGCCGATGGTGTACAAATTCCAGTGGTAAAGAACGTTACACATTCGGGCTATAATTTTTGGACAATCGACAATGATATTGGTCTGGTCTTCCTGGAACATCCATTGCTGCTGAACGAAAATGACATCAAAACCATAGCTATAGCTGAGAAGCCACCACATGCTGGCAAGCCGGCAACTGTCAGTGGTTGGGGTTGGAATGCTGAAGACGGAGGGCCCACCTATTTTCTTCAAGATGCTATTGTGCCTATTGTTAGTAATGCAGATTGTGAAAAAGTCTATGGAGTTGGTGAAGTAACAGAAAATATGATTTGTGCTGGTTTGCGAAAAGGAGGTAAAGATGGCTGTCAAGAAGACACCGGAGGACCCCTGGTGGTGGATGATGAGCTTGTTGGATTAGTGTCATGGGGAAGAGGCTGTGCGCGTGAGGGATATCCTAGCGTTTATACGAGTGTACCTGCTCACAAGAAATGGATTGATCAAAAAATTAAAGAAATGTCTTAAAGGCAGCTTAAATAACTACTAAACTTGCAATTCTGTTGCACTGATGCCAAACTGTTTGGAGATTATAATATTATATATAAATATACTTTAATATTATTCAAAGTAAGAACATTGATTTTTGATTTCATTGTAGACTAAAAATAAAAGTGAAAATATCAATAAAAAGTTAATAATAAGTTCATGCAATTTTACAAATAATATCGATGAAGATTGTTAACATTTACGCTATATTGTTGCATTTTAAGAGGACAAAAATGAGGGAAAGGGAAAGTACATCGAATTGATTAAATATTTGTATTGTGCTATAATCTAATCTAATTTTTAATGCTCTATTTAATAAAACTAAAAATTCAAGCTAGATTTTTATATTGTATAAAAAATACATAGGCGATCGTACCTGAAAGCAATACTCCCCTTCATAAAACTATTTTATCAATATATATGCAACTAAGAAATCGTTAAACATTATATTTTATTATTTTTTCTTATAAAACTAGGAATTAATATTCAAACAATAGATCAAAATACATGGAACACTGTAAGTTTTAAATTAAAAAGTTCTTAACTTGATAAAGAATATGTTTCGTAATTATCTAACTTCTTACAGCTCCAATGATGTTAAGTTTTATTTTCAAAAATTTAATTCTTGTTTTGCACGGGGGTATGAATTGAATATTCTACTGTGCGAACAATTAGGAAAGTAGGATAGGATTGGAAAGGAGATACCGATGCACATTGATTTTGATTGCTGCACATTGTGATGAGTGGGAAATATTGAGCCTGGTAAGCATTCCACATTCGTGAAGTGCGGCTTAAAAAAGAATCCCTGTATTTAACAGTACGTTTGAAATTGGGCTCAATGGTAAACTGATTTGCATTCCTAGAAGTGCGGGTATTACGGTTGAATTGTTTGAGGGGAGGAATACAACCCGATATTTCACTAGAGCCAGATCAGAAGGGGTAAAAAACCTTTTGAATCATAGGAGAAAACCTAAACACTGAGCCGCGTTTATGGCGACTTCTAATATGTGCTCACTCCACTAGAGATGGTTTGTGATGCTCAAACCTAGAACTGAAAGCTGTTCGGTCTCTTCAATGCAAATACCACCCATGGATAGTGGCATTAGGGGAGGGTTATGCTTTTGCGAAACTAGACAGCATTGAGTTTTCGAAGCATTAAATTCTACATGGTTTTTGATTCCCCAAAATTGTCTTCGTGTTTTTAAAAAAAAAAGTTGTCAGTTGGATTTTTCATAAAAATTTTAAAATTGACAAAAGTATTTTGCATGTGATAAAATAGTTTGTTTTCAATGTATTTTCTTGTTCAAGAGATTTTTAATGGAAAACCATTTAGTAACCAATTTCAGTAGCAGTTTTTGTAAGTTTTTTTTGTTCTTATACAAAAATACCGATTGTATTTTTCTAAGAAAATAATTTTTTTGACAATATTTAAGAGTAGAGTGAAATAATTTTGAAGTTAATACCTTTATTTATTCTCAAGATATTTGAGTCGAAAATCTGCTTTTATCAATTTTTTAAAGATTTTCAATTTATATTACAAAATTGACATGTTCTTTTCTATTGGAAGTTAATAAAATGCACGACTAAGTCTCCACAGCTTGCTCGTTTATCCAAAGATTCTTTTTGAAGATAGTATACCTACGTTTTAAGGTTTTAAAATAAACCTTCAAAACAAAAATTGTAACTACCATTTTGCTTCTTAATACATTTCTAGATTAATTAATCAATTTTTTTAGCAGCATTTATTAAGTGCTTATAAATACTACATTTTAATTTTGTTTTAAAATCTCATTTGATTTGATTTGATCGTCAAATAATATTTATACAATATCAATTTAAATCGGTAAGGTTATTTAGTTTGTACCAGAGAAAATATAAAAACAAAAAAAGAGGCTGGGATGCGACCCACACTGATAACTTCCCATCCCGTCTGTCGATTTCTCTTACTTAAAAGGTTTGTAGGTTTTCGTGTTTTGTTAAAAAAGTTGTCAGATGAATTATTCTTAAAGATTTAAAAATGTGCAACAATATTTTGCATTTGGTAAAATAGTTTGATTTCAAAATCTATTTTAGTTAACGAGATTTTTAGTCGAAACCCAATTTTTACCAATTTTAGTAGCATTTCTTAAAAAATTGTATTTCTTATACATATAAACAAATACAAATTGGATGAATGAAATTAATTTGAAGTCACTGTCTTCTATTATTCACAAGATATCGAGAACCGAACATCAATGTTTACCAAATTTGCGTACTATTTTTTGTAGATTTTATTTTTTTATGAAAAAACTGACTGTTGGATTTATAAACAAAATTTACTGAATGTCAAAAGCAATATTTTCTATGAGATTAAATATTTTTTAAGCCCATATTTTTAATTTTTGAAATGATATTTGAGTCGAAAATCAATGTTTACGAACTTTTAGTAATGCTTTTTTTAGGTTTTTAGTTTTTATAAAAAAAACTATCAATCCGATTTTTATTTTTGTTAAAACATTATTCTTCGTTGCACAAAATTGTTTTGGAGATAAAATCTTTTTTTGTTCATACAATTTTTGAGGTGATAAATATTTCTCTTTTTCAGTTTTTTTGATTTATAAAAAAACGTTAATTGGAATTTTTTCCAAAAATATATTTATTTGGTATCGCGTTATAATATATAATTTACAATTTAATTCAAGTCTCTAGATTTATTGGTTCGTGAGATATTTTGGATTAACCAAAATTTTCACCTTTTTTTTAAATTGCTATGTTAAAAAAAATACCCACGCAATTTTGTTCAGAGTCCTTTCTGCATTATTATCTGTATAACGGTTCTACGAGCCCGCTTTTGAGAAAATTCGAGTTTTCGAGTTTTTACTAACAAATTTGTAAGGGGGCTAATAAAATAACAACTTACGCTAGTGTACTTGAGACCTTAGATTTCAAGTTTCAACTCGATGGACCCAATAGTTAAAGCTATAAGCGCAAGGACTGACACACAGATATAGATGGACGGTATCACCGGGCACACTTTTTCCGACTTCCTTAACATCGTTTCAAGTTCCAAACTTTGTATGACGGCAATACTTGCCATATTCTTTTCCTGTTTTGCAAGTAACGAGAATTGAATTGGTATCAATCGGCTTTTTAGTTTTCAATATTTTGGATGTCCATAAATGTCCATATTGTAAACAATGACGTTGTTGGGTTGAATTTCAAAAATATTCTAATTTACAGTTTTTTACAAAATATACAAACTATAGGTACAAAACAACATGCTCAAATTTTGTTTTCGTCTTTTAAATAAGGTTGTTAAGAGAAATCAATGGATTGTTATTTAATTTAAAAAAAAAACACACCAAATAGTGAAACGTTGACAATGCACAGGTTTTATTAAAATCATTCTTGGAGTGTTTGGAGGTTTTTCGATGAAAATACGTATTATTTTCATGCATTTCAAGGACTCAATCATCGAAGATTCTTGAATTAACTAAACCTAAGTATTTACACAAAATATGATGTAAATGTTGTTTGCGGAAAATACCTTATTCGAAATATCGGCAATCAATCGACAAACCTATAGTTTTTCGTCAACACTTAAGTAAAGGGTGATTTTTTAGCTATTATCTTTTTGGCAACACTGGTTTAAACAGCTGACGCACGTTTTGTGTTTTGTTTCACTGTCAAACATCTTCAGTTTGGTTTATAATTTAACCATGAATCGTCTTACAAACGAACAACGATTGCAAATTATTGAATTTTATTATCAAAATGGGTGCTCTGTTAAGAAAGTTCATCGCGCGCTTCTTCCATTTTATGGTCAGTTTAATCGACCCACTGAAGCGGCTATTCCGGGCTATTGTGCGACTAAATTTCGCACCAAATTTACATTGTTGGACATTAAACCACCAACACGCTTACGTAGAGTGCGAACTGAAGAAAATATCACAGCTGTATTGGCCAGTGTTAATAATGACCATCAATTATCGATTCGTCACCGTTCGCAGCAATTGGGCCTCTGTTACTCAACAACGTGGAAAATTTTGCGGAAGGATTTAGGTGTGATGCCTTTCAAAATACAGTTGGTACAAGAATTGAACCCGAACAACCTACTGCAACGTAAAATTTTTGGTTAAATGGGCTATTGGAAAGTTGGCCGAAGATCCACTTTTTTACCGAGAAATTGTGTTCTGCGACGATAAGCTCATTTTTGACGTGACAACGTCTTAAATTAGGTTGCGGCTGGGAGTCACTTATGAAAAAGTGTAACGCCCGGTAACGTTACGATGAGTCACCGAACGAGAGAGAGGCCCGCCGAATGCCTTGCGTCTCTCTCCCACTCAACTATGATCGGTCTGCCGCGCGCGCAGCACTAGAGAATTAGGCGCATTGAATCGGCGCATGCTTGTGTCTCTGTCTTTGTCTTTCTCGAACGTTCTTGGCGTTGGAAAAACAAGAAAGCGTCATAATACAAGTTCACACGTGTGGTTAAAGTATCGTCAGCTGTGTCTGTAGTGAAAATGTGGAGTGCTTAGATTCGTCATTTACAAAAACTACAACAATAAAGGTAAATAATTGTACACTGATATTTCATTATCGTAAACTATGATTGATTGATTAATTGTTAGATTGACACAAAAGTTGAGAAACTGAGTTTATAGGTTATGTCATACTATTGATAAATGTTGATAGTGTTAAGTAAATTATTAGTTTAAAATTAATTAATTAATTAATTATTATTTTACAAATTTTCATTAATTTCAAATTTATTTAGCAAAAATTTGAACCTTCGATCTGAATAAATGTTTTGATTTTCGAATTGATTCTTTAAAATTACAAATATTAAGAAAAAGTGGCAGATATAAGAAAACTTGATTTAAACTGTGTTGAGCAAGAATTTTAACGTTGTCACGTAAAATCTTCGCCCGTAAAACCGACTTTACAGGCAACCATTTTTTTTATTGACTCGTAAAGTACATAGGATAGGGTTATGTATGGAATAACACATCGGACAAATGGCCTCCACGGCTTTGCATGCACATGCGCACTCTTTTGTTGAAATTTTCCATGACCATTCTGCATAAATGTGGCTGAATTTCGTTGATGCAGCGTTGAATCTCCTCCTTTAATGCACGGGTGGTTGTGGGCTTGTTGACATAGACTTGTGATTTCAAATAACCCCATAAAAAGAAGTCTAATGGTGTTAAATCACACGATCTAGGAGGTCAATTTTGATCACCGAAACGAGAGAGTACACGACCTGGAAATGTCTCATGCAGTAATTGAATTGTTTCACGGGCTGTATGACATGTGGCACCGTCTTGTTGAAACCACATATTGGACACATCAATATCATCCAATTTTGGCAGAAAGAACTGTGTAATCATGTCGCGATATCGAGCACCAGTAACAGTATACGCTGTATAGAGGTTCTTGAAATTTGCAATTCTTGTCCACGACCGACGTCGAATTGAGGTTCCTGGATTGTCAGCAACACTCTCACGCACTGCTTCGACATTCACATTTGAACGGCTTGTTTTTGGACGACCAGTGTGTTTGGCGTCTCCAACGGATCCAGTCTCCCTGAATTTTTCAATTAATCTCTTCACAGTTGACGAAGTTAAAACACTATTCCGACCATATTTTGTATGAAATTTTCGAACTGCAGCCGCCAAGCTTTCACTATTTTTGAAATATTCTTTAATAATGAAGACACGTTGTTCTCTCGTGTAACGCTCCATTTTTAATAACCCTATACTGTTAGCTGTCAAATTGCTTTTTTTTCAGGGTTGCCAACACTTCACTGCACAAATGGCGGCAAATTCAAATCTTGCGTTAATTTTGGGACACCCTTTACAATATCGTTCAATGTAAATTACTCAACAAAAAATCGTGACTTTACGTGCAGGTCCACATGGGGCATGTAAATCAGAAAGCCTGGTCCACGCGTCTCTAGATGTTGTTGAGTTTTTAATGTGTAGAAGCTGGCTGGCTTTCACAGACAATACCAGTGTTGCTAACGCTCTTTCGTCTTTAGATCTCCACGTTTCTAGCTCAGCTGCATCTTTTGGTTGTGTTATCTTGCCAGATACATAATCCCATAAGCCACAGTGCACCAACAGGGATTTCATAAGCATTTTCCACACATCATAGTTGGTATCATCTAGTTTATCTATTTGGTATAGCCCGCCGGAACTCATCCTTTTATGGTTAAACAAATTACTTCTTTTACAAAAAAAATGGTTGCCTGTAAAGTCGGTTTTACGGGCGAAGATTTTACGTGACAACGTTAAAATTCTTGCTCAACACAGTTTAAATCAAGTTTTCTTATATCTGCCACTTTTTCTTAATATTTGTAATTTTAAAGAATCAATTCGAAAATCAAAACATTTATTCAGATCGAAGGTTCAAATTTTTGCTAAATAAATTTGAAATTAATGAAAATTTGTAAAATAATAATTAATTAATTAATTAATTTTAAACTAATAATTTACTTAACACTATCAACATTTATCAATAGTATGACATAACCTATAAACTCAGTTTCTCAACTTTTGTGTCAATCTAACAATTAATCAATCAATCATAGTTTACGATAATGAAATATCAGTGTACAATTATTTACCTTTATTGTTGTAGTTGTTGTAAATGACGAATCTAAGAACTCCACATTTTCACTATACAGACACAGCTGACGATACTTTAACCACACGTGTGAACTTGTATTATGACGCTTTCTTGTTTTTCCAACGCCAAGAACGTTCGAGAAAGACAAAGACAGAGACACAAGCATGCGCCGATTCAATGCGCCTAATTCTCTAGTGCTGCGCGCGCGGCAGACCGATCATAGTTGAGTGGGAGAGAGACGCAAGGCATTCGGCGGGCCTCTCTCTCGTTCGGTGACTCATCGTTACGTTACCGGGCGTTACACTTTTTCATAAGTGACTCCCTAACAACCTAATTTAAGACGTTGTCACGTCAATATAACTATCAAAAGACTAAAAACGGCGTTTTCTATTTAATTCAAATCTTGCGTTAATTTTGGGACACCCTTTATATGTATCTTCTTGAAGTTTTTTTTCGCAATATATAAAATTAGTCTTATGGGATTAAGATGTAGATAAATGTCTAGGCTAGATTACATGAAATAAAATATAATCCAAAACTTTTTTGACCAGCCAACTAAAGTATCTATACCTGAATACCATAATACTTCAAAAGAATGTTTTCTCTAACCATCTACCATCTTTATATGAAAAAAGTAAAAGAAAAAGAAAAAAAACAACGTTTAGAGAAAAACACAAATCTCTTTCATTTAATCCTCTAAGCACTTGTTCACCATATCTCCGCTAAATTTCCCTCTATTCGAGCACCTCAATAATAATGTATGTACCTACATAACATTCTCAAAGATAAAACCAAAGAAAAAGAAAATAAATAAAATAACTAAAAGAACAAAAACCAAACTAATCGACCACTTGAAAGCCAATATACTGAAAGTGACTCATGCCACAGCATCAAGGCCGACCAAAAGACCACCATTAATAGAATCGTATATAGAATCGGCCTATTGGGATCTATCCGATGAGAGGAGCACCGTATCTGTACATCTTTTGAAAAATATCTTCATTTTACGAGAAGTGCTTTAACGAAATCGCAACCATTTTGTGACCACATATACCGAACATACCGACCGTCGCATCGGTCGTCGTTGTTAGGATAAGAGAAATAAATAAATAAATTTGCTTTGAGTGGGAATCCTGTGTGTAACCATTTTGCTTATCGGCTTAGCCAGTTAAAGTTTTCTCCATATGTATTCTTTCAAAGGATACGAGTTTTGGTACATTTGTATACCTAGTTAACAGATACACAAAACACACATCCTTGATTTCGAGAGAAAATCAAATGATTCACACTCGATTAAGTCCTTATCGGGGATAAATATGTATACAAAGAAGAAGATTGTAGGGATTCCTGTTCTAACTTCTTGGCAAGGATACGAAATTCTTCAACGCACATCCTGAGTCACACCACACACTTACCTAAGATATACGACTATCCCTACCTCTGTTGTCTATATTCTGTACTATATATGGATATGCAGAGTAAGGATCTTGGTATCACTCCATCGCCATTGCCATTGCCATTGCCATCGCCATCACCATTCGACAGTTACAATCCAAACGCAAGGATACACAACACAGCATATACAGATACATGTATACCTACATATAAATTTTAAATGTTAGATAGCCCGATGACAGGCAACATCTAACTTTAGGGCAATAAACGCGCGCTTCATCCAAAAGGACCAAGCTATGCTATACATATAGCACATAATACTATACCTATACCTATACGAGTATGGATGGAATTGAATTGTTTGTTGATAGGAGCAAAACATAAATCACTGTATTCCAGGATCCAGGATCATTGGATATATTGTCTGTCTTTTGGGGGTATTTAATGTTGTGAAATGAAATGATTTGAAGTTCTATGTTATATCTCTATCTGTTTCTTTGGTTGTTGGTTCTCTCTGGGTGAAGATTAGTTAAGAATCTCGGCAGCGCAGCGGCGGAAATATATCATCGTTGGCTATTTTTCAAAATAAAATGTTTGCCTTTTTGTTCGGAATGACAATGTGCGAGAATAAGAATCTGTTAAATATTGTTTCCTTTTTTTTTTCTTTGAAGATAAATGCAGACGAAATAATAAATGGTTTTCTTCTTTATCTCTGCGCATTTCCTATGGAGCTTATTATTTCGGGAAGAGCTTTCTTTATTAGGTACCTAACTTATACCTACTTTGAAATAACTGAAATCTGTCAAAGATTTCACTGATTAATCCAACTACCAATCAAACTTTTTGTTCCTAACTTGATTAGACCTATAGGATGGGATTTTGTGGAAAGCATTTATTTACTTTGACAGTTTTGATACCTAAAAGATTTAACATAATACTAACTCAGAAATTTAGATGAGCACAATGATTAATATATATGTATGTTGCATTAGATTTCGACAAATCAAAATTTGATAAGAAATTACCTTTCGGACCGTTAATAAAGTAGTATTAGATGGGTTTAATTCTAAAAACACTAATTAAATGCTGGTGTGCCCGAAGGCTCTGTTCTGTGTCCGACACTCTTCCTCATTTTTAATAATAGTTTCCTCTTTGAAACTTCTAGTCCACTTAGCTGCTTTGCAGACGATAGAACCTTCAGCTTTTCATATTATTTATTTTTAGACTCACAATCCTGTTCTTCGGTTGTGCATATTCAACTGCAATGTATAATAACCTCATTAAAATAGACAGCAATTTAAAATGAGGAATCAATAATTGAGTAGAATTTGATGCATCAGCATTTGAATAATATTAACGTTAAATTATTAACGTAGCGTCAACGCAGTCAAAAAGTTCCTTGACTTACCCTTTTATTTCGTTAATTTAACGGATTATGCTATCTTGAAAAGGCTAGTTGCATTCTTTCTCTCAAGCAATTAAATCGCAATACTCGCGCCTCCAGAAATGCAAACTAGTATAAACCCTCGAGTCTTCGGTCGTATTATCAAATACAATTATTCGATTATAAGCATTGAAAGATTTAACTAGCGTAGGTAATTGTGCTGTAGTCTAAAACTATGCCTTCGAAGCTGGCGACAGTTATTACTTGAGGCCCAGGAGCACAATGCGCTGTAGCGCCAACTAAAGTAAAGTAAGTTATTTAGAGCTTATTAATATAGGTTTTACATTTTGATTTCAAAAAAATGATGACCCATTTCCGAGATATCGAATATCGAAAATAATGTTTAATATTTTTTAAGACTCAAAATCAGAAACAAGGACATTTTTCAAATCATCAAATATTACTGAGACAGTATAAAAGCTTGTGCGGAAAAATTGATTGCAATTGGTTGATTAGTTCTTGAGAAAACTAAAAAAACAATTTAACGGTTCTATCGAGCGGTAACCCCAGAATATAAATTAAGAAAAAAAAAGTTAGAGAAACTTAAAAAAAACATATCTATCGGTTTGTTTTGGGAAAATTCGAGTTTTCGATTTTTGACCAAAAAGTTTGTATTTTTAGTCTTAAAAAATGAAAAAAACGCCTAATGCAAATCGGCTTAGAACCTTAATTTCTTAATTTTAATCGACCCAATGGTTTGGGCTGTAGGGGCGTGGACAGACAGACAGATAGACGGACGGAAATGGAGAACCCATTTTTTTCGACTTCTCTAACCATCGTAATGTCATGTTTGATAAAATCACGAGTTCAACATTTTTTTACGAATGCAATACTTGCCATATAGTTCCTATACGTGCGTCGCAAGTAAAAAAAACATTAGTTGCATATCCATTTTTTAAATCTAAAATAATATTTCATATCTTTCTTCTTTTCTTAATATATATAATTCTTCTGTGAGTGTGTATGTCACTGAACTTCTCTTAAACGACTGGACCGATTTTGATGAAATTTTTTGTGTGTGTTCAAGGGGATCTGAGAATGGTTTAGATTCACAATTTTGTCCGCTGGACAATGTTTTTTTAATTAATTTTTAATTTATTAGTAGTTGTTGATTTTGGAATGTTTCACATTGGATCCGACAGATGGCGCTACCATCGCAGTGTCAAATATTAAATAATATTCAATTTTAAAAGGTTTTAAAAAATAAAAAAAAAAAAATTTACGCCCCTAGCTCCATCTAGCGGCAAAGTGCTATTGGGAACCCGCACCGTTGCACCTTAAGGGTCTATGGCGCGATGTAAGCTTTCTATAAAAGCGCCATCTAGCAGTTATATGTAACAAGCATCTCAACAACTGCGTGACCAAATTTTATCAAGTCTGTCCCGACAGTTAGCGCTGCGATCAAATTAAAAAAATGTTTTGTTATCATTGTGTTATTGTAGACCATGTGCTGTGTTAAAAGGTACTGAGTGTTTTGAGAAGAGTTTTGAAGTGTGCCTAAAAAACTATACATTTTGCGAATTTAGTGCAGAATCGAAGTGAGTATATTTCTTTACGCGTGCGTTAGTTAATAACTAACCTAACCTACAAATTTATTTGTGTACTTAAAATACACTGGTGAATCTACTGGATTATGTTGTGCTGGAGGCAAAGCAAAATTGCCACAATTGGTCCCACCACCAGATCCTTTACGCTCTTTAGTTTCTGGGATTGGAAACAATTCTAAGCACTTCTTGGCCAACATACAGAAATAAAACAACTGTTTCCAGATGACATCATTTGGCGCTACACATATTATACAGGACAATTTCATGTCCACTTTTAAGGTATTATATCAGAATATTTTTAATAATATTAATTGTTTGGGATGAATGCACAATGGCCCATAAGAGGTCACTGGAGGCGCTGGACAGAACATTGAAAGATCTTCGTGACAACCAAAATATTATTGGTGGGGCCATGATTCTGTTGTCAGGTGATTTTCTTCAGACTCTTCCAGTTATTCCCCGATCAACTGTTGCTGATGAACTAAATGCATGCCTAAAATCATCGAATTTGTGGCAGTACGTAAAGACACTCCAATTAACAACTAACATGCGAGTATTTTTGAAACTGCAAATGTGTTTGCGAAGCACTTGTTAACTATTGGAAATAATAAAGTTGCAATGGACACCTCGACCGGATTCATCATATTACAGATTCAAAAGAGGAGCTTATTCAGCGTGTTTTCCCAGATATAGCGCAAAAGTTCAATAACCATAATTGACTGGGTGAAAGAGCAATATTGACAGCGAAAAATAAAGATGTCGAGGATCTCAATGCGACCATTCGGAATTTTTTTCCAGGACAGTTGGTTTTCTTCAAATCAGTCGACACCGTTATGAACCAGGTTAACGTAGTCAACTATCCCACGGAGTTTTTTAATTCACTGGAATTGCCTGGATTACCACCTCACAATTTGCAGTTAAAAAAAGGATCAATTTGTCATCATGCTGTGTAACATTAATCAACCTCGACTATGCAATGGAACAAGACTGGCTGTGAAAAAGCTGATGAATAACGTCATTGAGGCAACAATCATAAAAGGAAAATACAACGGAGAGGATGTGTTGATCCCGCGAATATCGATGATTCCAACGGATTTACCATTCGATTTTAAACGCTTACAATTTCCAGTACGTCTGGCCTTTGCGATGACAATAAATAAATCGCAAGGACAGTCTTTAGAAGTTTGCGAAATCAACTTGGAGTTTCCCTGTTTCGCGCACGGACAATTATACGTCGCGTGTTCGCGCGTCGGAAAACCGTCTTCTTTGTTTATTTACGCACCACAAAAAAAAAACAAAAAATATAGTTTATGAGAAAGCTTTAAATTGATTAACAAACTGTATCATAACCAGTGTGTGTCTGTTAATAAAAATGTAAACCTTATAAATAGCCAGTATTTCAGGAAAACTCTGTTTTTTTAAGTAAGCAACATGATGTGTCGAAAATAATAATAAAACTTCATACTTCATTAAAAAAATGCTTTTTTATTCAATACGTTTTGTTTGTTTTGAAATTAATTTATACAAAAGTTTAGGTCTTTTATTTATCGATTGAGGCAGTACGAAGTCTGCCGGGTCAGCTAGTTATACATATAACTACCTGCAGTTTGAAAATAAAACCACATTATGTATGAAATTCCATTTGTATATAAATTTAAAGTATTAAAATTGCTACTGAATTCAAATTCAAAGAAGTTTATTTTTATTTTATCTAGCCACTTTTCATAGTCAAATTAACCGCAGAATTATTATGCACTATAGAGTGTAGAGTTCCACATCACATAGTACTCGTATCTTGATATAATAAAAGTCGAAAAGTCTTGTGATGTGAAAAGTGCCAACGAGTTACGAATTGAATGAATACATTTGCATGTTTTTCTTTTTTTTTTATTTTAGTTTCCTTTTTAGTTTTTAAAAAGGATTTTCTTCTTCATTTTACCAACTGAGAATATTATATTCTGCTACTATAATCATAAAAATGGTGTCATAGCATCAGTGACAAGCTCATAAAAAACTTATTCGTCCGACAAAAACTTTTGGCGAATAGCTGCTAGTTTTTCGTACGTATACTCTCATCGTATAAATATATTAATATGTGTGTATATATATGTATATTTAAAGGTCATCATTTCATAAAGATTTTTCTTCTATGAATTTGTCTGTTTGATGTTCGTGTACTTTGTTCCGGGATAGTTGCGATAGTTCGAAAAACTTTTGGATACTTCACTTTCTTTATGACATGTTGGCGACAGACAAAAGTGAACCTTTAAATATTTTAACGCGATGCAATGTTTGCTTAAAGTTAGGTTCACTCTTTTGATGAAACTGTAAATGCACAAGTATATGAAAAGAGTTGTCTGGTTTCTTTTTTGGTCATGTGAAAATATTAAAATATATTTTATTTTTTTAAATTTGTAGTGTGGACCACATTTAAGAAATAACAAAACGAAACATTTAAGTAGAGTCTTATTTAAGTAAGGTGAATAGAAAACTTCCCATTCGTACCAATCTTTAAATTATATATTTCTAAATGCCTTACTGGTCGACAAAACAACATTTTTTTCGTCACACAAACAAAACAATGCTTTCTCAAAGGAATAAGTTGTCTTGAATCTCATCTTAAAATTTTTAAAATATGATAGGTACTTTAAAAACGCTAAACACAACTAAAAACGGTGTTTTTAAGTCAAAACGCAACATATCCCTCAAATAAAAATTTGTATGACGATTTTCCAAAAATCAAGATTTCAAAACGTACCTGTAAAAAAAGTTTATATATATCTACGTATTGCATTCGATTTTCGTACAAAACTGATAACTCAATTTTGAGACATTGTATTTTAAATCCAAAAATTTAAATTTGACATTTTTGATCATCAAATATTATTAAGACTTATAAAAAAACACTCAAATCTCTACTGGTTCTTGAAATAAGAACGACGAAAAATTGTATCCTAAATGTACGGAAGTGTACATAAGGGTTATAAATATATGTATGTATAATTGAGGTCGACCAAATTTTTCACTTTTTACTTTCGACATATAGGAACTATATAGCAAGTATTGCATTCGTAAAAATTTTGAACTCGAGATTTTAATTAAACATGACATTACGAAAAGTAAAAGGGTGGTCCCCCGATTCCGTCCGTTTGTCTATCCTCGCCCCTACAACCCAACCCATTCAATTCAATTCAGTCAAAACTTGAAAATTAAGGTTTTAAGCCGATTCGCGTTAGGAGTTTTAATCCTTTATTTTAAGACGAAAAATAACAGTATAGTTCCCATACAAAATTTTTGGCCAAAAATCGAAAATTCGAATTTTCTCAAAACCGAACCGAGAGATTTTTATTAACTTCCCATAGGAAGTTATTGTAATTGGTCCGATTTGTCAAATTGAAAATGTTGACATTTCTCGACGTTTCCGTCCCTAGAGTCAAGATAAAAGATGTCTGTATGTGCTAGTGTGCGTGTGTACGTACGTCCGCTAAGTTTTTTTTCATCGTCCATAGCTCAAGAACCAATATAGATATCGACTTCGAATAAATTTTTTTATACAGATAAAAATGCAGAAAGATGCAGAAAGGACTTTCACATGGAAAGAAGTGTATAGCATTTATGACAATGCTACGAGTAGTATGGCCTGGAGACCCATACTAAAAAAGTATCGGTGATATTCCTACATTGTCTTGCAACAACTTCTATAAGTATGGGATTATGTACTACACTGTATGGTACCACAATCTTTGCTTGTAATACAAGGGCGCAAAGTACGTTTGACGAGACAGCATTGCCTTCAGCCCATACTGTACCGGAGATGTCGCAAGGCTACTAGTTTTTCCCGCGATAATTTATGGCGTGATAATCGATACCCTTATTGGATTACTGTCAATATAGTTATTACTCCAATGTAAGCACAAGGGACATAACAATAATGTATAGACTTTTCTGCTAGGAGCGTTGTACATGCCGCCAGTCAGTATGGGCCTGACTCCCATAGGTTAGGTTAGGTTTGAACGGGCTGACAGTTGATGTTGTTACCATCACACTTAGATCAATGTAGATCCATTGTGATACCTCGAAGTGTTGTAACTTCCTGAAAAGATATAATAACCTATGAATCATGTGGTTCGTTTAACCATTTAGAGGTCTTGACAAAGTTTAGTAAGCTTTTGCCTGGCAGTTCTGATAGTTCCTCTAGTTCATTAAAGAAGAAGTTGCCTAGAGTTTTCTTCCTAGCAAGACAGAGTGAAGGACAGTGGCAGAGAAAGTGAGTGGTGTCTTCATGCTCGTTTTCATCACCACAGCCTCTACAAAGGTCATCAGTACTGAGCCCCATCTTCTTCTTATGGTAGCCGAGTAGGTTGTGACCTGTAATAATGCCGATAAGGGATCTTAGGGAGGGTTTGTTAAGAGTTAAGACCCAGTCGGATCTTTTCTTATCGTATCTAGGCCATATCTTCCTGGTGTTAACACAGGTTTCTAGGAGATTCCATCTGTCATTGGATTTGTGAATGATGGTTTTACTGACGTTATGTTTCAGTTCACATAACGGTATCCCTATATGATGGTCTATCAGGGAGGGTTCCAGTGTGGAGCCCTCCCTAGCAAGTTCATCCGCCTTTTCGTTGCCTGGTACATCACTGTGGCCAGGAACCCAGCAGAGTCTTACGTTATGCTGTGTGCCAAGAACCTTTAGCTCTTCGCGACAGCAAGAGACAAGCTTTGACTTGATTTGGGTGGCAGAGATAGCTTTTATTGCTGCTTGGCTATCAATGAAAAAAGTGATGTCCGCGTGTGATATCGCCATCATGGATATGTGTTTAGCAGCGTTTTTCACTGCCAAGATCTCAGCTTGGAAGACGCTGCTATAGTCGGGGAGCCTGAATGCTTTGGCAAGGTTTAGGCTTTCAGAGTAAAAGCCTGCACCTACTCTCTATTGTCCATTTTCGAGCCATCGGTGTAGATGGTAATGGTTGAGTCGTTGGTGTAGGGCTCACTATTTTCCCAATCTAGTCTATTGGGGAATCTAGTACTAAAAGATTTGTTGAAATCTAAGTAAGGGCTCATATAATCTGTGCAGATATTGTTGTCTACGTATTTCGTAAGAATAGCTGCGTGGCCAATCTGGCTAGTTTTCCAGATGTTAGTTTGACTGAGCCTGAGGGCGCTGTTTGCTGCTGATTCTTGGACGAATAGGTCTATTGGGGGGAGATTGAGGATCGTTTCTAAACCCGCAGTTGGGGTAGTCCTCATCACACCACTAGTACAGATACAGGCCATTCTCTGTACTTTGGTAAGTGTTTTTTGGTTCGTGGATTTCTCCAACGCTTTCCACCAAACCAAGCTGCCATAAGTTAGAATCGGTCTGACAATGGCAGTGTACATCCACATTACTATTTTGGGGTTCGGTCCCCAATTTCTACCCAGAATCTTGTTACATGAGTAGAGTGCGATTGTGGCCTTCTTATATCTTTCTTGGATATTTGGACCCCAATTGAGTTTTTTATCCAATATAACTCCGAGGTATCTAGCTCGGTCGGAGATTCTTAGTGTTATATTATCTATTTTAGGTATTATAAACCTGACTCCCATACGTTTCTAATATCTCGTCAAATTTTGAGAAAAATCAAATTGACAGTTTTTTTACAAAAAATAAAAACCTGAAAACAACTTAACAAAAGTTGGTAAAAAATGATTTTCCATCTAAATATCTTTTTAAAAATTTGAGATTATGGCTTCCAACTAATTTTATCTTATAAGAAATATTGTTTTCAACATTCGATAAAATTTTGAGAAAAATCGAATTAAAATTTTGTTTACAAAAAACTAAAAACCTAAAAACAAATTAATAAAAGTTGGTAAAAATTTACTTTCGACTCAAATATCTTTTTAAAAATTAAATATTTTGGCTTCTAACTAATTTTATCTCACAGAAAATATCTTTGTCGACATTCAGTAAATTTTTTATAAAAATCCAACAGTCCGTTTTTTCATAAAAAAATAAAATCAACAAAATATAGAACCCAAATTTTGTAAAAATTGATGTTCGGTTCTCGATATCTCGTGAACAATAGAAGATATTGACTTCAAATTAATTTCATTCGTCTAATTTGTATTTATTTATATACCTAAGAAATATAAACTTTTAAGAAATGCTACTAAAATTATTAAAAATTGGTTTTCGACTTAAAATCTCGTTCACAAAAATAGATTTTAAAATCGAACTATTATTATTATTAATATTGTTGGTAATTTTTAAATTTTTTAGAATAATTCAGTTGATAACTTTTTTAACAAAACACAAAAACCTACAAACTTTTAAGCAAGACAAATCGACAGAAGGGATGGGAGTTTTTCAGTGTGGGGCACATCCTCTTTCTTAAATCGATGTTGTAAGAAAACCATCCACTCAAATGTTTTGAAATTTATTTCAGCAGCTTTTGATGTCATTAATTGTAAAAATAAAAATTGAAGTCGTTTTTTCTTCTGCTTGATAGGATATGGCCGATGAAAAAACTTGTCCCAAACGTACAAATGCAAGGACAAACGGGCGTATGGACGTACGAACGTACATTTGGGCACACGCTCACACATATGTACATCTCTCTAAAAAGCTTAAAGCGTTGAGAATTGTCAATTTAATTTGACAAATGGGAGCAAATACAAAAACTTTTTATAGAAAGTTATTAAAACAAAAATATAATCCGAAGAACGGAGTATTCAAAATTAAATCTTAGCATAATTCATTCCCAAAATGACTTAAAAATATAAATAAAAAAGACATCCATCAAAATTGACGTTTTAGCGCGGTTAGCATGCTAGCGTCATCATCAATCCTTATTTCTTTAGAAATTAGGAAGAAGCTCTATTCACACTGCCTGCTACAAACATTTTAAAAATATGGAGAGTGGACGAGTTATAATCAACAAAGTTCAACTGTACAATTAAAAACTTAGACAATATGTTTGGTATACAATTATGTTTTTAGTTAACAGTTCTTTCATTGTGAAAAGACAAACGTATGTAAAGAAAAAAGAACGCTCAAATCTATAGTCCTATTTAGTTTAATGACACAAGTAACTCAGGATTAAAACATTTTCAACTTTGTTGTAGTAAAGAAAAATATTAATTAATACGTTGTGAAAACGTCTTTTACGTCATAATTTTCTTACTATTTTCAAAACTTAATTAATTCAAGTTTGATATCTTCATTATTTTCTAGGATTTAGTCAATTAAAAATGGTTACAAAACGTGGGACATAGGGCGTATACTTGCCTTGTTTTGTATTAAAAAAAAAATAATTATAACAACTATGTATATTCTGAGAGTATACTATACTTTAATTCGAATTTAAAAGAAATAACAAGTATAACCTATCTTCACCACCACTGAAATATTATAGCAAAAGTTTGGTCAGTCTTCCACATCTCACCGAGTACAAAAACCAACTTCCATTAACTCTGATCTTTAAATTAAAAAAAAAAAAAAAACAATTAACTTTATGGTTTCGACAAACTTAATTAAAATTAATCTTTGTTTCATGTCTTTTTTTTTAAACAATCCATTTATGTGCTATCTTCGTAGGTATATCCTTTTTGTAATAAACGATGAAAATGATGCTTTACCTAATTTTAAACGATAAATCAAGCTAACATAAAATGAAAACTTCAAACTGATACTAAAACTCAAAGAGCCCTTGCGCTGGCTGTCCGGCTAAGTAGCTTGTTATGCCGGCCAGTTAGCTTCTTTTTCAAACTTTATTATCATTACTAATTGAGTTTTGAGTTTATTTTTTTCTTCTGAATTAAACTTTTCTTTTTTACTTTTCTTTTTTGCTGCCAACAGAGTTTTTGTGAATATTTATGGAGCCGAACAAGAGTAGAGCCGCTTTGAAAATAAAAGAAAGACGCACCAACCAAGCTCCACCAACACCGTCGACGACGACGTCATCCTTGTCATCGAAAGAATCCTGATTTCCATTGTAATTAACTTTGTAAGCGTAAAAGTTTATCCCCCAAAAAGTTTGAGAATATGGACAGAAAAAAAACGCTCCACCAAAAAGAACAAAAGAATTTATATGAATGAGTAAGGGACGAGAGAGGTAAAGTAAGTATAAGAGTTATCCTCCATATATACCCTCTATCATCTTATATGCTCCTCAAAAACCGATTCTTCCTTTAAGCAATCTGCATCAGCACCCCCTTTATTTTACTCGTATGCTGGGGACTATAGTAGGAGTATAAATATTAAGCTCTTCAATAATTTTCGGAAATTAACAAATGGGATTTATACCCTCTTGGCAATAGATACGTGGAATTATGTGTGTTTTTTCGTGTCTCCTGTATTCCTTACACTGCTGTCTGCTCCTGCTCCTGCTCCTGTTCCAGCTCCATCAAGAGCACTGCGCTCCTCCTCACCGGGGGAGATTCGACGAATGGGGGTGTTCTATTTCTAGGTCTCCTGGTTAAATATAGAATAGAAAAAATGAATCCTGAACTCAATCTTGTTCCACTCGTTTGTGCAAAATTCTCGCAAAGGGATTTGAGGATTTATGGCTTTTACGAGAACTAAAGAGAAATACTGATGGGGTGGTTGGAATTATGGTTAGGTATATAAGTACATAGATACGTAACGTACTTTTGTATTAGCAATGTGATGATATGGTGCGCGGGCGGCGGCGGCGGGTGTCGTCGTCGTTGATGGTTGGGGGTGACTGGTGATGGTGATGGTGGAAGTGGCTGTGGAATAGGAAGTGGTGTTCGTTGTGGGGTAAAAGGGATGAACTTTTCCAATTATCTGTGTAAATAAAATTTAATGAATAGACTGTATATCATGTCATTTTTAATAATACATTTGAAATTGCCAATAAGTCATTGGATGGATGATGGTTAGCAAGCGGTTGTTATATATTTATATGTACTCGTATACGAGTATAAAATCGTTGTGAATTGCAAGGCGTGTGTTTTTAGAACAGAACAGCAAAATTACAAAATTTCGCTTGGGGAGTCGATTTATAATATGCCAACGTGATGGGGTTAGGCAAATATTTAATTTAGCGATAACTTTCTCCGCTCTTTCAAATATTTATAAAACGTTATCAATGGAAAGTTTTTGTAAGCGATTTTCACATATACGCATAGTATGAATAATGTATTGCACTCCATTTATATACTTATATACATATACGAAATCATAGAAATTTCCATAATGAGCTGTATAAGTTATGCATTAGATGAATTTTATAAATTAGTATTTATATTCGCGATTTATAAATCGCATAGAATGCATCCAAAAATATGTTAGTAAAATATGTGGATTCATCCAAAAGGATTTTAGTAAAATGTTTGGATTTTTTTCGATTAAAAATGTTTTAACATCAACCTGCAAAATATTTGCAAATACTTATTTTACTAAAACGTTACATGTCGCCAAGTGCGCAGATTTTTTTCTCTCCAGCGCATTTTCGCGGTTCAATACGTTATTTCGAATTAAATGATACTTTTTCCGATATTCAGGTTATTAAGAGCACTGCAAAACATTTGTGGACATTATCAAAAAAGAAGGTATTTTAGATACTAAATCTCTAAGCTTTTTACCTCAATCTTGTTGAAAAAAAAAATTTGGACCGCTATAACTTAAGGAATTATTGAGATTCCAAAAAAATGTGTCTATTTTTCAAAATAGCTACGTTTTGCTTGAGCTACAACTCTTAAAAGTGGTTTTCTTAAAAAAATATTTTTCGAGGCATAACCCAATAAATATGGAATTATTACATGTTTTGAATCTGTCAACTGTACCAAAATAAGTATTGTACATTTTTTTTGCTACAATGTGCACGTATAACTTTTCACAAAAAAACTACAGTTTTTGAGTAATTTGCATCACCCACCCCCCCTACAATTTGTTTGCACGGGACCAAAATAAAAAGGAAGGAGACCTTCAGGGCCCTATTTCATAAACATTGGCATGTGACAATTCTACAAATTTGTCACACTTATGTGACAAGTTTTCGTTGCATAACGTATTGACAGAAGACAAAATTGTCATTTAAATGCAGCGACAATTGTGTCATTGTCAAAGTATGACAATTTTGTCGTGACCATTATCATCATTCATCATCCATCATTTCAAATGATGTACATATGTTCACTTCCCAAACGATTTTCCAAGTTTTACAGTACTGTACAAGTCAAAATAACCTTGCATGCAGTTACTGGTGACAATCTCAAATAGTTAAGGCAAGGAAATTTTTCCTTCAGAGTGCCCAATGTATTTTTTACAAGCCTCCTCGATTTCTTATCAGACCTCAAAAATCTTTATAATGCTTCAGATTGTTAAACTTGGTGTGGAATAACTGGTGTTATCAGCCATCTTTTTCGTCCATAATCGTTATCTCCTAATATTATAGCATTCATTTTCCTAGCGTCATGCTAATGAGCTATTCCCTAAAACCCTAGCATCGTGAACGGATCCAGGCCAGCGTGCAGAAACTTAAAAAAAAACTCCAAATGTGGGCAGCATACAAACATGGCATTAATTGAGTGGTCACCATTTCTGTCAACAAATGCTGACTCATTATCAGTTAAAGCATCAATTCTTATTAATGACCCATCAACAATGCCAATCAACACAAGAAAAAATAGCAAAATGTCTAAAAGGTATAGATATAATATTTTCCGAAGGCCAGCGGATTTCTCTCCCCATTAGATTGCAAAATATCGGGTGATTTTTTTGAGGTTAGGATTTTCATGCATTAGTATCGGGTGATTTTTTGAGGTCAGGATTTTCATGCATTAGTATTTGACAGATCATGCGGGATTTCAGACATGGTGTCAAAGAGAAAGATGCTCAGTATGCTTTGACATTTCATCATGAATAGACTTACTAACGAGCAACGCTTGCAAATCATTGAATTTTATTACCAAAATCAGTGTTCGGTTCGAAATGTGTTTCGCGCTTTACGCAAATTTTATGCGTTTTTTTTTGAAAAAAAAAGTTCTCAAGCTCTTAAAAAATCACCCATTATGTTTTTATTGTCCTCCATTGAAAAGAGGACATTGTTTAATATAATGGGTGATTTTTTAAGAGCTTGAGAACTTTTAAAAAAAAAAAAACGCATAAAATTTGCGTAAAGCGCGAAACACATTTCGAACCGAACACTGATTTAATAAGGGCAAATGACATAAGACCAAACTTTAGAATTTGGCCTTATGACACTTTTCGAAAGCGTCATAAGGCCGAATTTCAACGGTTGGCCTTATGTCGCTTTCCAAAGTGACTTAAGCCCAATTTGGTCTTATGTCACTTTCAAACTTTATCTCTATCACCTGAGAAGATTGGAGATGTACCACAAAGTACATGCATTATTCATGTACATAATAGGTGACGTGAAATAGTACCAAATGAAATAACACCAAATTTCAAATTTGGCCTTATTTCGTTGTTCAAAACGAAATAAAACCAATTTGGCTTTATTTAGATTTATAAAAAGAAATAAGGTCGAAAAAAATAATGGAAACAACGCCGAATATTTTAAAATTCAAAAATGGTTGATTTATTGTCTAGAATAGCTACTTTTGCTAAAAACATAGAAACAAAATTCGGAAAATAACCAAATCGGTGTATTTTTTTCGTAAACTTTAATAAAAAATCGGGGGAAGTGAAATTTTGCAACAATTTTTTTTTGTTATTAATTAAAAAAGTTGAAAAATGACAGATACTTGTTGCTCGATTGAAATTTTTGATATTGAAGCCTAAAACAAGTTTTTTTGAATTGATAGCACGGCGTACTAACAGCTAGGTATGTAAGGGGGCATTCTGCCCCCAAGCAGGGCGGTTGCAGGGGGCAGCATGCCCCTCCCCTTACATACCTAGCTGTTAGTACGCGCGCCGCCGTGCTAAAAAATTTTAAATCGAAACAATGCCAAATTGCTATTATTTCGTTTTCTAAAGCGAAATAAACCCAAATTGAAAATTTGGCCTTCACAAAACTCATAATTATAGATCAAATCACTTCGAACATCCATTTTACGACTTTTTCGTACTCAACACAACTGAGTAGCATGCAACTTTCCTGATTACATTTACTTACCATCGTTGTTACTCTTATCATAATTCTAACGGTAAAGACCGGTTTTTGTTATTGAAGAAAATATCAAAACAAATTTGGTCTTAAGTCGCAAAAAAATTTGGCCTTATGACACTTTCTGAAAGCGACATAAGGCCAAACGTTGGAATTTGGTCTTATGACGCTTTCGAAAAGTGTCATAAGGCCTTATGTCACGGCACCCTTATAAGACGATTTCATATTTACAGTCTGTCAAGTAAGAGCGTGATCGTGTTAATCTATACAAAAATTTTTTTTATGAAACTTTCATATTTATATATCGGGTGATTTTTTTGAGGTTAGGATTTTCATGCATTAGTATTTGACAGATCACGCGGGATTTCAGACATGGTGTCAAAGAGAAAGATGCTCAGTATGCTTTGACATTTCATCATGAATAGACTTACTACCGAGCAACGCTTGCAAATCATTGAATTTTATTACCAAAATCAGTGTTCGGTTCGAAATGTGTTTCGCGCTTTACGCAAATTTTATGCGTTTTTTTTTTTAAAAAAAGTTCTCAAGCTCTTAAAAAATCACCCATTATATTAAACAATGTCCTCTTTTCAATGGAGGACAATAAATACATAATGGGTGATTTTTTAAGAGCTTGAGAACTTTTTAAAAAAAAAACGCATAAAATTTGCGTAAAGCGCGAAACACATTTCGAACCGAACACTGATTTTGCATTTTGTTCTCTAAAACAAGAGAATTTTGTAAAAACAATTTGGTAGTAACGAATCGCAGTGTGGTCGCTGCGAACTATCAAACTCTATTCGCGTTCCACATAACATCCACACTTCAACGAATAAATTGTTCGCGCTCAACTTAACCTCAAAATTATACCACTCTTGTTTTGTTTTTGTGTGAAAGATCTTTCGAGTTAATAAGCACAGGGATGTGCTGTAGTGTTGGTTAAACATCGATAGTCTATCGATAGTAAAAAACTATCGCGTACATCGATAGTTTCTAAAAACTATCGAACACACTATCGATAGTTTCAATACTTCCAAATTATTTTACCACAAGGCTATTTTTCTGAACACCGCTGTTTAATTTTCAACTCATACAGCACTGGAAATCTATTGAAAATCTTCATGTCTCATCATTTCAATTTATGATTTTTGGTTTGGGGAACCACCGAATTATAATTTTGTAAGTTGTCATTGTCATCATATGTTACTATTTTTTGTTTAATAAACTAATTTAAAATAAGCACTCTTGATTTTTGTATCATTTGCCTAAAAAAGCTAAATTCATTTTTCATTCATAAAAAATGTTGTCTTGTGACCGAAAAACTCGTGAACTGATGGGTCAAATGTTTAAATTTTTTTCAAATTGTTTGGCATCTTTGGGAAGCTTGCCAGCTTGCCACATTAACCAAAAAAATAAAGTGGTATTCGTCAGGCCGTACCGAACTGTTTTTTTTTTGGATTACAATAATACATCGTGTTTTTTTTTTTTCAAAAAAATACCTTAAAAAGCAAGTTAAATTTTACATTTCTAGTTGCTTAAATAAGTTTGAAATTCAAATACATATTCAGATTTTCAACCGTTTTTTATTATTCAAAAAATGTGTACCTAATAGAAAAGCCTTTTTAATGCTTTTTTAAGATATTTAGTAAAACCATCGATAGTATCGATAGTGTTTTCCAAAACTATCGATACTATCAAAAGTGGAAACTATCGATGTTGAAAATAAATTTTCTCTGAGTAAACATCCCTGGGTCAAGTTGACAATTCGTCGCTACCTGCGAATAGAAATAAAAGCTCATGTGAAAGAAAAGTCAAAATATGCGAACATCTACAGTTCGCAGTTCGCAGTTCGTTGCTCATGTGCAAGGCACTTTATTCCATGTTTTACGGTCCGCTGAACAAGCCTATTGGAGGAAGTTGACCAGGCTCGCGTGAGGACAGAACGTGCCTTGCCTATATAGAACATTCATCAGTAAAAATTACATTTTCAAAATCTCTATCAATATTCTCATGCGCCCAAGCGAGTCGCTTTGTCACATGTTTTTCAGTCAACAGAGGCTTCTTCATTGTGTTGCGCTCATGGCGTTTAACGTGATTCTCTTTCAAAAGATCAACGACAACTGAACGTTTGTTCAACAATGCATGTTTGTTGACAATGCATCAAGGACAAAGCTTCCCTCTATCGACTTTCATTAACTGTCGGTGAAGTCGACCACCAAGTAAGAGACTTGACAGACTGTAAATATACATAAATTAAAAGTAGTTTGCTAAAAAGAGATTTTATGTTGGTTGAAAAATGATAAATTTGTTTTATATTCTACTTATTTTGTCTTACTGTAAAGCACATACGAAGATTTAATGGCGGTAGTCTTTTTTTTTTGGAATTATTTTGACAAAATGGACCTACACAAAAATGTTTACCGATTTTTACCAAAAAATTTCGGTTAAACAAATTGCAAAGTTTATCGTGAAAAATAAAACAAATTATAATTGAATTATGGCCCCCATTAACTTTAGGAGGGTACAATAAATACAGCCCCTAGACACCAAACATAGGACATTTTTTGTAAACAATAATGTAGATGATATTATGACCAAAATTTCAAAGCATTATTTCTTATAGTTACTAATGAACTGAACATTAATCTTGTGAATCTTTTTTTTAAGTAAAATTATATACAAATTATAATAGTTAACTATACAAAGTAAGGTACTTGAACTCTTTTCAAAACCTTTTTAAACATTTCTATAGGTATGCAAAATAAGTTCGTAAACGTTAAACTTTTTCGTTTACCTGCCATTAAATATATTATAAATATTTGTAGGTATAGAGTAAGGAAACATAATTCTTCGCACTTTTTAAAAGTCTTATATCTACAAACAAGACAATGAATCTTAAATAGGACCCCGTTCGCTTGTTATTCAAGGTGCGACTTTTGAAGATCAAATTTCCAACTTAACAGGTGTGCATAACTTTTTAGAAGAAAAATTCTTGATGTTATTGTTACAGCAAACAATAATCGCTGCCGCCACTGCCCGCCTTCCGCTTCCGTGCACCCCTTCATTTTCGAGCTTTTTCTTGCCTCATCTTTATACCTATAAAGCATCAGAGCAGAGCGTTGTTTCTTAAGCTATATGGCAAGGTTTATAGATACATATATCTTTAACATCGTTGCCATCACAGTCTATTGTTGCAATTTTAATTAAGCGCGGTAAATTACAATTAAAAAACTTTTATATATCCTGGGTCTATGGTGCTTTATAGAAAAATGAGACGACTATTCTCCAACCAACAACAAAACTCCGACGACGACTACCGACCGAGGTAACCGCCTGACAATAACGTATAAAAAAGAAGCCACGAGATGAAGGAGAAGAAGAAGAACAGCAGAAAAAGTTTTAAAACTATGCTCCCTAAGGTGGTTTCCGAGTATTTTAGAATTACATGCCTCTTTAATCGAATTGCAAGAAGAAGAAAACGATGAAGATGACAACGGCATGCACGGAGAAGACCGACCGACCCAATGGTGACTTGATGGAACTTTAACAAGAACGGATTAATCTACTGCTCTGCTCTGATGGAAGATGATAATTATTATTCAAGGAAATATAATACACCTACCCTTAGACCATTCTCAATGAATATGAAAACGGGCACGGGGTAGTTTTACTCTCATAATAATCTATTAATTTTGAATGAGTTGTTACAAAAGTTTTAGGTCAAGCAAGAAGAGTGTCTTACTCTTTATTGCTGAAAGTAGAAAAATGTCATTGCCTTGTATAATTTTACGAGTATCAAGGGTGAAAAGTGGGAAAAGAATAAGAAATTATTAAAGGTAGGTATCCTGGTTTGGAGTTTAGGAATTTTTTTTTGTAGGCACTGGAAACTTGGAAGTTCTTGCAGGTACTTAATAAAGACGAACTGAAAACTTTTATTAATTTATATTTTGTAATTAAGACAATGGAAGGATGATGGAATTTTGCTTAACTCATTGACCGATGTTAATAAGGTAAGAAATTGTCAATTGACTTTGAATAGAACATTGGAGATGTTAACAATTTGCCCATGGGATACAAAGTTAGGAGCGCACATTCGATTTTACTGCTACTTTAGTAGAAAAATGGTTTGTGAGCACATTGTGTCCTCATTTACAACAAGTACTCCCAATACACCAAACATTGGAAAGGAAAACAAAACCTTTATCGTTAGAGTTAGTGTAGTTCCAAAAACTTTGGGTTGGCTTGGGAGGGCATTATTATTATTATTTATTAAGCTTTTATTATAACATAAGATTAGCTAAAAAAAAAGATGGTGATATGCCTTTGAAATTAACCAAACCCAAATCATTCAACTGAGTTCTCCTGAATAATTATTGATAATTCAAATTTCGAGTTGATATACATACATACTTCCCATATTCTCAATTTTCGAAAAAAAGTGTTTATATTGAAAGAACAAATTTGAAATTTTCATGTCTTATTTAAATTTCTCTTTTTTTTCTTTCTTTTTTTCAAAAATTATTCTTATACTCGTATATTGCAATTCAAAAACCCCTTTATCATCTGCTTCACAAAGCGAAGATAAACAAGAACAATTTTTGAAAATTGAACGAAAATACTTAAATATAAATAAATAAATAAATTAGGTGGCGCAACAGTCCGTAGAGAACCAGGGCCTAGTGACTTACAACTCTCAACCATTCCTGTGTGCGAGTAATGTTGTCAGGGATGGAGGGGACCTACAATTTATATTCCGAATCCGAACGGCTAATTTGAGAATGCACTTTTTCATGACAAGAATTACTCTTGGAGAATTTGTCAATTCCTCGCAAGAGGCAGTACCCGTGAAAACTCTTTTTTTTTTCTTTTTTTTTTTTTTTAAATTAAGGTGGCACAGGCAGGGAACGAAAATACTTATGTAACATAAATGTTGTCTCCAATTTCTGCTCAAAAATTAAAAGACTATCATGACACGAGTTGTTACCGATTTGGTTTTTTAAAGCGAATTTCGATTTTTTAACCATATTTTTTTCGATTTTGTATACGAATTACATCACTTAACATTACCTCTAATAATTTAATTTTTTCATGAAAAAAACGGACTTTTGGCTTTTATAAAAAATTTACTGAATGTCAAAAACAATATTTTCTGTGAATGTCAAAATTTTCAATTCGACAAATGGAAGCGATTACAATAACTTCCTATGGGAAGTTGATACATATTAATGTATCTAGAATTTTTGAAAAACTTTCTCAATATCGAACTAATTTTCGGATTTTAAAAAAATCGACTTAAAGGGAGTCCATTGTATGCTCCCCGAATCGAAAGAGGTCTTTTGGCCTTGAATTAGGACAAGGCATGGGATTAAAATACCTTGACTATATTTTTGTTTTAAATTACACCCACTTTTGTCAACTTATTAATTTTGAATAGAGCTTCTATTCAAGGAAGCAAGAAAGACAAACATCAGCTCATTTTGCAATACTCTGTATGTTACTTTGTATTTAGAAGTGTTAGAAAACGAGATATACGCAATCGACATTCTTAACTATAAATACGGCTGCATTTTTAAATTCAACAAAGCCTATGTATAACTTTTTAGAAATACGAGTATTATAACATTGCTCATATCCTTTTTTCCTTATTATTTTTTTTTAAAATTAGTTAAATATATTTAATTGTTTAATAAAACTTGTAGTGTTTAATTTAATTTTATTACGAAAAACGTACTCTAAATAGTAGATCAAGAATTTTAACAAATGTACAGAATACAAGAAACTTAACAGATAAACTGTGCAATATTTAAGGCGTTTAAGGTTCGTTGGTGGTCCAGAATCTCACAGAAATTAGTAAATTAATAATTGTTACATAATATCTTAATCACTTATGCAAATGTGCACAAACTTAAGAATAAATTAGAACTGAAGGTGGAATCGGATAAATAACTTTCACGTTTTGGATAGTCAAATGACTTTAAAGGTTGTATTCAACTCAATTCAATTGCAAAATGTTTAAGCTCAATTATCAAATTTTAAAATTATATAGAATTATCAAAATAATAGATGGTTCTAATCAAACATGACATTACGAGGGTAGAGAAGTTGAAAAAAATGGGTCCCACGATTCCGTCCGTCTGTCTGGACTAGCCCCTACAGCGCAAAACATTGATTCGATTGACTTCAAATTTGGAAATTAAGGTTTTGAGCCGATTCGCTTCAGCGTTTTTTTTTTCATTTTTTTAAGACTAAAAATAGCAGTAATTTTCTCAAAAACAAACCGATAGATTTTTCTTAAATGTTCGCTATTTTTTTTGTTTGGCTTATTTCAATATAAAAAAGAGGCTGGGATGCGACCCACTCTGATAACTTCCCATCCCTTTTGTCGATTTGTCTTGCTTAAAAGTTTGTCTATATGTATCAATTTTTACCAAATTTGCGTACTATTTTTTGTAGATTTCATTTTTTTATGACAAAACGGACTGTTGGATTTTTATAAAAAAAAATACTGAATATCGAAAACAATATTTTCTGTGAAATAAAATAAGTTTAAACCAATATTTGTAATTTTTGAAAAGCTATTTGAGTCGAAAGTAAATTTTTACAAGTTTTAGTATTGTTTTTTTTTTAGGTTTTTAGTTTTTGTAAAAAAAAAACTGTCTATTCGATTTTTCTTAAAATTGTATCGAATGTTGACAACAATATTTTTTGAAAGATTAAAGTAGTTTAAAGCCAATATCTCAAAGTTTTGAAAAGATATTTGAGTCGAAAATCAATTTTTACCACCTTTTAAACATTTTTTTTTTGGTTCTTATTATTTGTAAAAAAAACTGTCAATTTGATTTTTCTCAACATTTTTCAGAATGTTGAAAACAATATTTATTATAAGATAAAATAAGTTTGAAGCCTTAATCTCTTAAGTTTTTGAAAATATATTTGAGTCGAAATTCAACTTTTACCAACTTTGAGTTATGTTTTTTTTAGGTTTTTATTTCTTATAAAAAAAAACTGTCAATTAGAATTTTATCAGATGTCAAAAACATTATTCTTCGTTGCACAAAATTGTTTTGGAGATGAAATCATATTTTGGTCGTAAAATTTTCGAGGTGACAATTTTTTTTTTCAGTTTTTTTTGATTTATAAAAAAACCGTTAATTGGATTTTTTTCCAAAAATATACTTGTTTTGTATCACGTTACAATATATATAGGTAATATAAAATTTAATTCAAGCCTCTAGCGTCATTGGTTCATGAGATATTTAGGGTTAACCAAAATTTTCACCTTTTTTTAAAACTGCTATGGTAAAAAAATCACCCACTCAATTTTCTTGAGAGCCCTTTCTGCATCTTTCTGCCTTATTATCTGTATAACAAAATTTATTTGAAGTCGATATCTCTTCTGGTTCTTGAGCTATGGACGACGAAAAAAACGTCGCGAACGTACGGACGTACGGATGTACGTACACACGCACGCACAGACATCTTTCTAAAAATCTTTTATTTCGACTCTAGGGACCTTGCAACGTCGAGAAATGTCAAAATTTTCAATTGGACAAATCGGACCCATTACAATAACTTCCTATGGGAAGTTAATACAAATAGCCCTAACGATTTTCAAGTTAAAATTGAAATTTGAGAAATCAAATCGCAGCTAAATTTTTGAATACAATCTTTATTTGCTGGTACATTTTGTAATCTTAAATTATAGGAAATATTTTTAAACAGACCCTTTGGATACGAACAAGTTCGTGCGATCAAGCCATGCCTTTTATTTTACCCGTAACGTGATGGTTAGTGCGTTGGACTGTCATGCAAGGGGTCTTGGGTTCAATCCCTGCCTGTGCCACCTAACTTTTTTCACGGGTACTGCCTCTTGCGAGGAATTGACAAATCCTCCAAGAGTAATTCTTGTCATGAAAAGTGCTTTCTCAAATTAGCCGTTCGGATTCGGCATATAAACTGTAGGTCCCTTCCATCTCTGACAACATTACTGCCACACAGGGATGGTTGAGAGTTGTAAGTCACTAGGCCCTGGTTCTTCATGGACTGTTGCGCCACCTAATTTATTTATTTTATTTTTTAATATGTACATCCAACTTTTAAGAAAAAGTAGATATATACATACATTAATACATTCTTTTTTCTTAATTATGTTTTTTTATTAAAACTTTGAGTTTACAATGTTTGATACCATAATTTGTATTAAGTTATTACAATTTTTCTCTTATTAGTAGAACAATAATTTGAACAGATTGACATAAACAAGAACAATATTTATGGCATTAACGATTGGTCGTCCAGAAGTCTTCTAAGTTCCAGAAAATGTGAGTTATTGTTCTGGATAAAAAGAAATTTTGACGTGACAACGTCTTAAATTAGGTTGCGGCTGGGAGTCACTTATGAAAAAGTGTAACGCCCGGTAACGTAACGATGAGTCACCGAACGAGAGAGAGGCCCGCCGAATGCCTTGCGTCTCTCTCCCACTCAATTATGATCGGTCTGCCGCGCGCGCAGCACTAGAGAATTAGGCGCATTGAATCGGCGCATGCTTGTGTCTCTGTCTTTGTCTTTCTCGAACGTTCTTGGCGTTGGAAAAACAAGAAAGCGTCATAAACTCATAATACAAGTTCACACGTGTGGTTAAAGTATCGTCAGCTGTGTCTGTAGTGAAAATGTGGAGTGCTTAGATTCGTCATTTACAACAACTACAACAATAAAGGTAAATAATTGTACACTGATATTTCATTATCGTAAAATATGATTGATTGATTAATTGTTAGATTGACACAAAAGTTGAGAAACTGAGTTTATAGGTTATGTCATACTATTGATAAATGTTGATAGTGTTAAGTAAATTATTAGTTTAAAAAATTTGTGCAATTCTTATTTTCATTCAATTCCTTGTTCCTATTGTGCAATTTAATTATATTCATATCAATAAATATTCTACCGAGAAAAAGACGTTGTCACGTAAAATCTTCGCCCGTAAAACCGACTTTACAGGCAACCATTTTTTTTTTTTTTATAATTAGCGAACACTAAAAGGGTTTTGTATACCTTTAATATGCCAAAGACACAGTGTGAGCATTAGGAAAAGAGGGAAGGGTTGGATAGGAGGTGTCGGTGTACATTGATTTTAAATTTCTGAACATTGCAATGACAGGGAAAGATAGAGCGTGGCAAGGCGTTCCACATTCGCGTAGTACGGCTAAAAAATGAATCTCTGTACTTCATAGTACGGCCGAAGTTGGGCTCAAGGGTAAACTGATGGGCATTCCTAGAAGCGCGGGTATTATGGTTAAATTGTTTAAGGGGAGGAATGCAACTGGCCATTTCACTAGAGCATAGTCCGTTAAAATAACGGTAAAAAAGGGTGAGGCAAGAAACCTTGCGTCGATGTTCGAGTGACGTAAACGAGTTGATGATGTTAATGTCACTAATCATTTTAAAAGCTCTTTTTTTGAATACTGTCCAAGAGGCTTAAATAAGTTACTGGAGCACCAGCCCAGAGATGAGAGTTATATTCAAGTTTCGGACGTATATAAGTTTTGTAGATTGTAGCCAGATCAGACGGAGAGACAAATTTCTTGCAACGTCTCAAAAAACCTAGACATCTTGCGGCATTTTTGGCAACATCGCGTATGTGATCGCTCCACAAAAGGTGGTTGCTGATGCACATTCCGAGGATGTCAAGATTTTCCGTTTCGTTGATGCAAGTGCCACTCATAGATAGTGGCAAAGAGGGTTTATCTCGCTTTAACGATACAAGACAGCATTCCACACGATTTTTTATTCTCCATTGTACAATGCTGTGTAGGTCGAAATTTAATGAGCTAATCATATTTTGCCGTTGCAGTTCCACATCCGAAGAGGAGGGTTGTGAGTCTGGAAACGAATATGAAAAGCTAAGAGTGCTATCGTCAGCGAAACAATGTATTGGATTAGAAGTGGCAGACAGGAGATCATTTATAAAAATGAGGAAGAGGGTCGGAGACAAAACGGAGCCCTGGGGCACACCAGCATTTATTTTATGAGTTTCAGACTTGAATCCGTCCAGAACAACTTGTATTGAACGGTTCGAAAGAAAATTTCTAATCCAACGAAGAAGAGATTCGTCGATACCGAAAGCACGCATTTTCGGTAAGAGAGCAAGATGCCAGACTTTATCAAATGCCTTTGAAATATCAAGCGCAATAATCTTACTTTCTCCAAAACGATGTAAAGATTTGTTCCACTGTTCGGTGAGATGAACCATGAGATCACCAGTGGACCTATTGCTACGAAAGCCGTATTGCCGGTCATTAAGAAGCTTCCGTTCCTCAAGATATTTCTTAAGCTGATAATTAATCAGCGTTTCTATGACCTTAGAAAGAAGGGACGTTAGTGCTATCGGTCGGTAATTTGTGGGAGAAGAAGATTCACCTTTTTTTGGGATGGGCTGAACAAATGCAGTTTTCCAACTACTCGGAACGAGCCCAGAAGAATAGGATAGATGGAAAAGCTTACGCAGTGGTTTTGCTATCGTGGAAGAACACCCCTTCAGAAAAATAGCGGGGATACCATCTGGGCCAGCGGATTTATGAATGTTGAGATCTTTAAGATATCTCGCCACAGTTCGAGTACGAAAAAAGATTGGTCCCATAGAATAATTTACGCGTCCAAGAACTGGGGGAGTCATGACACTATCTGGTAAGGTGGAATTTTCGGCGAACTGCCTTGCAAATAAGTTGGCTTTATCAATAGATCTAACTAAAGGAGTGTCATTGACAACAAGCGTAGAAACCGAGGAAGAGGAAGAATTCCTCATATTTTTTACAAATGACCAAAAATTCTTACTGTTTTTGGGACATTGCAGTATTTTTCGCCGTAATTTTTGGTCATGTAAAAATTTGGTCCTTCGAATATAGGCGTTGCAGGCTTTCCTGGCTTGCTTAAACTTTTTCCGGTTTTCCTCAGTTGGGTTGGCTTTAAAACATCGGAAGCTCTCCTCTTTCTCCTTGATAACCTCTTTGCAGCTCTTTCTTTAACTGGATTTGTTTGACACGAGAAATTAGCAGATATGACACTGTGGTCCGATTTGCCTAGCGGCTTCAATACACTGATTGTGTATTTATCAGGATCAGAGGTGAGAAACAAGTCAAGTGTATTTTCTGCTCGGCCGTTAACGTCTAATATACGAGTGGGCTCATTGACAAGCTGAGTAAGATGGTTAAACTCAGCAAAAATCTCAACACATTTTCCTTCGGGCGTTGTCTGGCCCGAATGGCGAAGCCACGAAGAATTGTGAACATTGAAATCGCCCGTAATAACGATTTCAGTGTGAGGATACAGGGAGACAATTCTTTGTATGGAGTCAGACAGAGCATCAAATTCCTGAGAAGTTGAAACTCTGTCCAGGTTTGAATTGTTAATCAATTGTAAAATAATATCTCTATCGCATATGCAAACGTTTACAAACTTAAGAATCAATAAGAACTGGAGTAGGGAATCGGATGGGAGGATAAATGACGCTCCATTTTTGAAAGCCATAATATGTATGTGGTAATCTCGGACGTTTACTCAATTCAATTGCACAAATTTTCAATTACAATTTTTAAGATAATGGTTGCCATTCTACAATTTTTAAGTGGTTTTAATAAAATATCAAAAACCGAGGAACCAAATTGACTTCAATGTGTTATTGTTCGTATGTATATGCTTTTTAGTTCGTAAGAATGATATTTTGAATGAAAAAAAAGTGAAAACGGTGAAACTAAAAATGTTGTGGAATTTTGTATTCACTAGCGGTAACTCTAAACTCTATTTCAAAAAAATCCTTTTGAAATAAAAATGCTGAATATTGCGAAAGTAAATAGTGTTCAGTTTTAATCTCGCAATCAATTGGTAACTTGGAAAAATTGATAGAGAATCGGTTTCATTGGAATCATAATACACACAAATATTTTGAGGGAAAGAAATATTCCTAGGGAAGAGAAATTCCTCTTGAGATTCCTGATAGGGTCCATTAAATTTCCATTAAACTTCCTAAGTACAGTCCTCGTCATATCAGACTTCTATATGTTCCTAAGCTCATTTAAAACTGAAAAACGTATGATCCTATTTTCTCGTTTCCGCTTCATTTTTCGAGTTATAACGCTTGTTATAATTTTTGAAAATTGGCTTTAAATTTGCCAAATTCCACCCGATTCTTGATTTTTTTGTATTTTGTCTAAAAAAAAATAGGTAGACTTATTTACTGCCTTATTTTGGATAATGAATGAAACCTCTTATTTGAAATCCCTATTTATAAACCTATTGGTAGAGGAGGATGCACCTACATATTATGCATTTTGCTACTAACTTTCATTTGAACCTTCAAATTTGAATTTCCTAAACATTTTATTTAAACCCACACGAAAAGTAATGCTACTTTGAGAACTCGTCATTTTCGAAGGAACTTGGTTAAAATAGCACCTAAACAGTTGAGACGTTGAAAGTAGTAGACTAATGACGGTATCTTCTTATGCCATTATTTTATAACCCAAGGAACGTGACTAATAATTCAACTTTATAAATATTTTGTTTCACTTAGCAAATACCTAAACCTCAAGGAGTTCAATATGAAACAAAAGATGTCAGCATATCCATTTCGTTACTTTTCTGTGATTTTGAACTAAATCATTTGAAATTACAACAATTCTGCAAATTTACTGCTGTGTGAAAATGCATCATATTTCAAATATGAATACAGTGTTTAAAAATTGAACCTCAAAATTATCGTAGTTTTATTCCTTTCAAAAGCACAATTTTGTATTTGGGGTGCATTTAGGCGTATACGCAA
Organism: Eupeodes latifasciatus; assembly: GCA_920104205.1. Classification (NCBI taxonomy): domain Eukaryota; kingdom Metazoa; phylum Arthropoda; class Insecta; order Diptera; family Syrphidae; genus Eupeodes; species Eupeodes latifasciatus. Next base: position 68,178,742 of record OV049924.1, on the reverse strand, counting down.
TTTTTATATATTTTTGAATTTTTGACAACATTGCCACTTTTTGTAAGTTATATTTATTTCAAATCTTTATAAATTGCTACCACATTGAGGTTAATTCTTACGTCGACATTTATTATACTTACAGCTGCGAGCAAAAAAATAGCAGTGCATGGAAAATTATTTTAAATAAAACATAAAAAGAGCTTTGATGCTTTCCAGCATATTTTTAAGTAAAACTCCTTAAGATTCATTTAAATTTAATTTTTAGTAATAATGGAATTTAATTTATTGCTAATTAGCTAAGCAGCAAATCCAAAAACAAAATACACCTCAAAATAAAGCGAGCAAAATAATAGCAGTGATTTTCTTTTTCTGTTAAATTTAAATAAAACAAGGACACAAAAAGTTCTTTTCAACGGTATTTTATTTAATAAAAACTAGTATTTGTTAACATGATCATTATTTTTTAAAACTGCTTCACAACGACGTTTCATTGAGCCCACAAGTCCCTGATATTTTAATGGTGTTATTGATTGCCAAGCCTGCTCAGCAACGCTCCATAGCTCTGTTATTTTTTGTTATTGCCTTAAATACTTCTTTTTTAATGTCTGCCCAAAGATTCTCGATGGGATTGAGGTCAGGAGACTGCGCAGGCCACTCCATGACCTCAATCCTATTATCTTGAAACCATTGCCTGGCTGCGCGGCTGGTATGCTTTGGGTCGTTATCCTGCTGGAAGACCTATTTGAGGGACAATTCGTATTCGGCATATGGCAGCATAGTGTTTTGCAGGATATCCACGTAAGAGTGCTGGTTCATAATGCTTTTAATGCAGTATATTGGGCCAACTCCATAATAGGAGAAGCATCTCCAAACCATTATACTGGATCCCCCATGCTTAATAGTTTTTGTAGTGTATCTAGGGTTATATTCTATGTTCGGGGGTCTTATCACAAACTTCCGAGATCCTTTACCACCATAGAGAGCCACCTTGCTTTCATCGGTCCAAAGAATGTTTCTCCACTTTTCGAGAGCATATCCAAAATGTTAACGAGCAAACTTCACCCTTTTAACTACAAGGTGTTTCTTTAAAAGTGGAACCTTTCTTGGACTGCGAACATTTAAGTTATGCTCCCTTAATGTTCTCCTCACCGTATGCACACCGCACGGCACCTCAAGCTTGTCCGCAATTTCTGTAGCTGCTTCTGTAGGATTATTCCTTGAAAAGTGGGCCACACGTTTTATATAAGATGGTGTAAGAGATTGTTTCCGTCTATCGTTTCTGCCCTTCTTTCAAAGGTTAGGAGTTCCTTAGTATCTTCGCTGAACAGCCAAGAAATTCATGAACCTTTTTGTAAGTTTTGCCTTCAAAAATGAGCTTTATTATAAATTCCCGCCTCTCCAATGTGTAGTGTTTACCTAAACCCACTTTAAATTATTAAATTCAATAATTGTATTACAATTTTAACGGAAATATAAAATAGAATAACAGGACTTGTTTTTATAACTTTTGAAATCAAAATTTTAATTAAAAAACAATTATTTAAATTAAATTTGTCAATCACTGCTATTATTTTGCTCGCCTAAAATAATGAATCACACTACACAAAGCGACATTTAAACAAAGTAATGAGAATTTACCGTTAAATTATCACTTGCACCTTTTAAGATAATTACTCTGAGTACCAAAATAAAGTAGAGTTGCGAAAAAGTTTCTGTGTTATTGATTTATGAAAAATTATAGCTTGTTGCCTATTACACTGCTATTATTTTGCTCGCCGGCCGTCGCCACTAAGTACATTTCATAGCAAAGTGACTTGGGATTTAATTCGAGAATCACGAAGGGAATTTCTTTCAATCCTGAATAATTCCCTCAGTCAAAATTTGTCTGCTATTCGGAAACTCTGTTGAGCATAATTCTTAATAATTGAATCAGGGACACAATTGCAAGACCATTTTTAATCGTGATGACCATGAAGACCATAAAGAGCGGTAACAAAACCCAACCTATCAAAACATAAAATTTAAGAAAAAAAACAAGTTTTCTTTAATCGATCTTTAATTATTTAACTCTTCCTCATTTTAAAATAAAATCATTCATTTCTATTCTGTTTGTTTTATCTTTCATAATAATAATTACAATAATTGATTTCTTTTTCTTGTTTGTTTTGTTTTTCTTGTAGGTACTACATAAAAAATGTCTTTATTTTATAGCATTTTTGTTTTTTTTTTCTGTTTAATTGTTTTTTATATTCTCATCTAAATAATGTGTTTTTTAATATGAAATTCATAAAAATTATTTATTTATCTCTCTTATTTTTGTTTTAATATTTTATTTATTCTATTTTGCATTAAGAAATGTACAAATATTTTAATAAATATAATAAATTCTTTTACAATCAACTTTTTTTCATCATTTTAACATTTACAATCCTAAATCAATAAAAAAAAATATAATAATAATGATAATTATTTATAGATGTATTTTAAAATATACATTGTATAATAATAATAATAATAATTAATACATAAAAAGAATAATTAACTACTTTTCCTTTCACATTTTCATACACAAGCTTAATGTACTCTATTTTTATTATTATGTATTTTATTGTTTTGCGTAAGGATATCTTTAAACGTAAATCGTAGTGCATAATGGGAATAAGCTTTTACAAAAATTCTACATAAATTCAAACAATGAAAACAAAATTACACCAAAAACATATATTTTATAATCTGTTCTAGAAAACAAGAATTTGTTAACAATTTTTTTATATCATCATTGAAACATCCTACGCAAATAAATTCAAATTATTCGAACTTCTAAAAATAAAATAAATTCGCAAATCAGTTACAAACTAAAGTAAGTACTTAAATATCGATGTAATATGAAAATTATTATTTTAAACAATATCTTAAACTTGTGACAAAAAATTAAAAAAGAAAAAGAATATAAGAGAAAAATGTTTTGTTGTGTAGCTACTTTTTGGTTAAAAATTGACACGAGTTCTTATCTGATTTTATTTAATTTTATTTTTGTATTCTGTTGTACTAAGGAAGCATCATTCTCATGATAAACATCAATACAGAGTGCAAGTTTGTATTTGTTTACAATTATTAAAAAAATATCTAAATGGAGTGAACGAAAAAGGCCTATGATAGTTTAAAGTACGAGTATACATTTAATCATAGCTTGGTTTTGTACTGAAAAAAAGACTTTTTAAACGTAGAAAACAACCAAAGTTCTTAATTTGGGGATCTGGGTTTGAAATTTGGCAAAGGTTTTTTTTTGTTTCATTGGTTCATTCCATTTGGAAATTCTAAGTAAATACATACTTTCAATATTTCAAATCAACTGCGCGAAAAGCCACATTGTAATCATCACCGTATTGAAGAACATTTTTTGAATATCAGTGCCACATTTCGAGCCTCTACTTAGTTCGTTAAGAATAATTTTTTTGAAATGCCTAGATTTAACTTTCACGAGAACCGATGGAAATTTCTCTTATTTTACCTCTATCTACTTAATTATTTCAAAATTGTCTTCGATGTCATTCATACACGGCTACAGTTGCAGCATCCCATTCTTGTTCATTAAGTTTTCAATGACCAATTCGCACATTCAAAGCAATATGTCTTCGATAATTTCACGAACTATATCTTTTAGGTCTTGAATTAATTGTGGAATATCAGCATATGTATATCTTATTTTTCAAGTCGCTAGATTATAAAATTTATATGGCCTCTTAAAGAAATAACACTTTTGCCGAATTGCAATTTTTTCGTTGCTTGTGTGGCGTCGTAGCGTCGTCTTGTTGAAAAACAAAAATGTCGTCCATGTTAATAACTTTTAATACCAGGCATACAAAATCTGCACTGCAATATTTGCACCACTTCTGTAGCATAGTATGTTCCATATTTACTAATGGCGTAGTATTTTCTTGTCAAATGTGAAAAGATGACAATGTCAATTGTGAAAAGATGACAGCTGCAAAAACAGCAGGCTATTCAAAATGAAACCACTTATTGGAAAAACGTATTTCTCTTGGCGTTTGTTGACACCTTTACAAAATAAAAGACATATTGTTGGATGATTTAAATAAATTACTAAAGCAAAATGTTTTGGTTGATTTGAAGCGCGTTTCAGGGTTCAAAACCACTAATTTTTTTAATAATCAAGTGAACAGGAAAATGGAAGAAATAAAGTTGTTTATTTGTATCCAAATAAGATACATTTTAAGCTACAACGAAGCTAAATACACTCTGAATTTAAAACAAAAATTTTGAAATCAATTCTATTTTCATGTAAGCCACAATCTATTCTCTATACTTTTTTACTTTACCTATTTTCTATGTAATATTTTGTTTTTATTTGTTTTATTTTGAAATTATCAATTTCTAAACAATCACACAAAATTCCTTGTTTAATTATTCTTTGTCATATAATATTTTGTTTTGTTTTTGATAAATTTGTTCTTAATGCACTGAAACAATGGCACAGTGTGTTAAAAAAAAAGTTCTCTTTTTTCTTATTCTTGTTTTAGTTTCAATAAAATATATCTTAAATTATATATTTTTTTGTGTAATTGTTGTTGTTTTTTTATTTTAATTTTTAAAGTGTTAATTTTTGAGTCGTTGTGTGAGTGTAAATTTTCTCGAAAAAATATGTATGTATGTATGTTTATTTTTGTCAATATAAAAATCTGTTTTTCTTTTTTTTTTTTGAAAACTTATAATGAAACGATTGTTATAATGTGCGCATTATGAGCGTTTCATTTTATTTTTTTTTATTAATTTTCTAAAGCATCAAAAAACATGCAATGTTTAGAAAAATTTATAACAAGATTTTGATGCTTTCATCTGTCATGTCTTGTATTTTACAGAATCACAAAATATTTATTTATGTACAGTGGCTCCCACGATTAATCGGATACGGAAAATATAAATGTTCTCAATGCAGTTTCTACAATAAAATAAGAGTAGAGTTTTATCATCATTGTGATTATATTGAAACTCAAATTAGTTAATTATAAAGTAATCTATAGAAATTCGAAAATTGGGGTTGTTGCATAGCCTAGGCGGTACATCAATAGGAGAAATTGCAAACATTGTACAGCGGAGCCATTTTACACCTTCTGATCTACTAATTTCACGTTATAAAAATTTGAGCAGAAAAGTCTTCAACAAAAATCCCTTCTTATTCTCCAAATCTTTCATTTTTGAAATAGACTGCAAATAAAGAAGCCAGCTTTGAAACCTTTGTAAAAGTTCTTCGATATCATAATCCAAATGGCAGTTTAGCTCGCCAGAAGTCATAAATTAGTGAAAAAATAAAAAGAACAGACTTAAGTTTGCTATTGAGCATGTAAATAAGGATATGTCATCCTGGAATGAGCTAAAACTACATATTTGTGTCTTGTTATTTAAGCGTTATACATGACGATGACACCATGGTAGAATGTATTTATGACAGAGAGCAAATAAATAACTCTCTCGAGCTACTGTGAAGCATGGCGGTGCTTCAGTCATGGTGTTAGGAGATGTTGCAAGTTCTGGTATTGTAAACTAACATTTTGTATAAGGTAAAATGCATCTAAATGCTTACATCAATATTTTCAAGCAATATTTTGTGTCCATTGTCAGTAAGCTTGGAACATAATACAAATGTATGTTTTACCAGGATAAAAAAAAAATCCAAAGCATAAATCTTGTACAAAAAGGTCGTGGTTATTGTAACTATACTTGCAAGATATTGAAAAAAAAATAAGCACTTTATTAAGGTTTTGATTTTAATATTATTTTGCTTTTAAATAACTTAAAAAATGTTGGTTTATTTATGGGGTTACATCTGGATTTCGAAAAAAAAGCGTATTTTGTAATTTTTAGTTTGACAATTAATGCAGACGTCGAATAGTTATATATTTATACATATTCTGATTATGTTTCTCACGTCAAAAACTAGCAAATATTAAATATAACCCGCACCTGTGTTAAAAAAAGCATTTTGCGGTGCTCGCTGTAACTTTTCCACTGATCATTTGAAATCAAAGAAAATGAATTAAGTTTTTGTATCTAATCTTTAACCGAAGTATTTGAAAAGTTGTACATTTTTGAAAAAAATATTGGTTGATGGAAAGTAAAAGTCTACATCCAGGTTGAAAATCACTTTATTTTCCTTTTTCGATAAAGAAATACCTTCTAATATAAGAAACTATGTAAAATGGGTTCACTAGTTTTTTTTTGTTTAAATATCGTGGTCACTGCTTTGAGAAAAACACAGTTAAAGTTTAAAGTCTGGCATATACGGACCACAAACTGTTAACAGTAAAAATTACCAGATTTTAAGGGATTTTCAGAGAAAGTTTTTCATAATGTCATACTTTAAGAATACGTTGAAATCATGAATTGAGTTTGAAGGTTATATAATATGGTAAACAAAAAACTCTACACTATCTATACATCATCTTAAAGAAATTGATGTCCAAAATGTATATTTGCTGCCTCCGTTTAAACATGGGATCCACTGTATAACAAACCAACAGAAAAAGGAAAATAAAAACAATTTCTTATCTTAACTAATTTTTTAATAGACTATGATTATTTACAAAACAGTCTGTGGAAAGTTTAAAAATTGTGAGAAATTATGCATGAGTTTGGTATGTCGTTTTGTGTTTTTGGGTGTGTCTTATGTGTGTGTATACAATATATATAACAAAGTGTTTGTTTTTTTTAGAAATAACTATGAAAAACTATAGAAAACATCTCATTTATCATCTTCATTTCTTTTTGTTTAACCTAATGAGTTGTCCTAATAAAAATCTATCAAATACGTACTTTTATTTTTTTTTGTTTTGTTTTTGTTTCAATGAATATTTTTCATTGTTGATTTGTAGATTAATCCTATGCTATTACATTACTATTTTTGTGTAAATCAGTTAATAGCTCTGCGTCAAGATCTTCTCCTTCAAGGAGATCGGTACATATTTCACCATTAATTGGGAAATTATTGGCAGCTGAAACAACGACTCCTGTACCATTTGTGGCAATAACTGCTTCGGGTGAGTTGCGACGACGTTCGCGTTCACGAATTATGTGTGGAGCTTCATTGAATTCATCTAATTCATCCATACCTTAAAAAAAAAAATTCATTCAGTTCAGCTGTCTTAAATTCAAATTTATAAAAGAGAACCAACCTGAGTAATGTGAACCAGCCAGTAGAAGATACTGACCAGAACGATTTGGCCACAGGAGTCCTGTCATAATACAATAAGCTAGGCAATCAGCTGAATTTGTTATGCCTAATAATAGTTTATCCCTCCACATTGAATTGACTTGTAATGCAACTACCGCTACAATTGGCAAATAAATGAACCACACCAAACTGGAGGCACCCAAATGTAAAAGAAAATCTAATTTCTTTGTTGAATGTTCATATTTCATTGTGTTGCGTAGTTCATAAAGAAACCACATCATGAAAGATGTCCTGTAATACAAAATTTTGTTTCATAAAATACATTAAATAATTAAAAAACAAAGAATAGCAAACTTACCGAAGTATTAGGACTATCCATCCAGGCCAAGTCTGGTATTCGTCAATGTCTGAGGTTACTTCAACTTCCGTCTGGAAAATTCATGGAAATAATATTTTAGAGTTTTTTTGAAATAGAAACAGAAATAAATTTAGTCCTAATTTTCTAATAAAAAATTGTTCCTAATAAGTTAAAAGACAAAGTAAATGGTGTTTCTTTTTACTGCATGATAAGTTTCGATGATTGTTGATGAAAAGTACGAGTATGTCAGCAATTTCTCAAATGATGTTCAAGCGACATAAATGATCCGATGATGGTGTTATCACCAATTAATCTAAATGCTCTACGTTCAATACTGTCCAAGAGGCTCAAGTAAGTTGCAGGAGCACCAGCCCAGAGATGGGAGTTATACTCAAGCTTTGGACGTATATAAGTCTTGTAGATAACAGCCAGATCCGAGGGGAAGAAAAACTTCTTGCATCGCCTTAGAAAACCAAAACATGAGCTTGTCATATTTTGTCGTTGCAGTTCCACATCTGAAGAAGAGGGATGTGATTCTGAAAACGAATATGAAAAGCTAGGAGTACTATCATCAGCGAAACAATGTATTTGATTAGAAGTTGTAGACAGGAGATCATTAGTAAATACGAGAAAGAGTGTTGGAGATAAAACGGAGCCCTGGGGCACACCAGCATTTATTTTGTGGTTTTCAGACTTGAACCCATCCAATACTACTTGTATTGAACGATCCGAAAGGTAATTAGTAATCCAATGAAGGAGGGATTCATGAAAACCGAAAGCACGCAATTTTGGTTAAAAGAGCCTGATGCCAAACCTTATCAAATGCTTTTGAAATATCAAGTGCAATAATCTTACTTTCTCCAAAAAAATGTTAAGATTTGCTCCACTGTTACGTGAGGTGAACTATGAAATCACCAGTGGACCTATTGCTGCGAAAGCAGTATTGTCGGTCATTAAGAAGCTTCCGATCTTCGATATATTTCTTGAGCTGATAATTAATCAGCGTTTCCAAGACTCTGGAAAGAAGGGACGAAAGTGCAATCGGTCGGTAATAAGAGGATGAAGAAGATTCGCCTTTTTGGGGATGGGCTGGACAATTGCTATTTTTCTTCCGCTCGGAATGAGTCCTGAGGATTAGGACAGATGAACAAGCTTACACAGTGGTTTTGCCAGCGTTGAAGAACACCTCTTCAGAAGGGATACCATCTGGACTAGCGGATTTATATATGTTAAGAACTTTTAGGACTCTCGCCACAGTACGAGTGCTTACTTTTCTTCATATATGGAGACCATATCTGAGACGCATATTCAAGTTAGTAGTCGCGAAAGGGTTAGAAAATTCTTCAGACCGGCTTTTAACATAACCTAATGCTGAGTTGGACTTTTAAATTATTACATCAATATGAAGTAGAAATTTAAGTTCACGGTCACATAAAAGTCCAAGATCCGTTATGTTTTTTATGGAATGGTTATGAAGATAGTAAATTCGAGAAGTTGTTTTAAGCTGCAATGATTTTGAAATATTTCGTTTCTTCAGCGTAAAGGGATATTTGATATTTGTTTAATGTCCAAGTTAGGGGAAACCAGGAGTTGAATCTGTCATTGTCGATTGGATCTTCACCATGTTAAATGGCAGAATTATCAACTCTTAATTAGGAGTTAGCACTATCGAGAAAACAGTTACTAGAGGCACACCACAGGGAGGAGTCATCTCACCCCTGCTCTGGATCCTCGTAGTCAACAAAATTCTCACAAAGTTCAAAGATCAGGGCATTAAAAATCGTAGCATATGCAGATGACATAGTGGTTTTGGTATCAGGCAAGTTTCCTACCATCATCGAAAACATTATGGAAAATGCATTAAAGGATTTATCTTCTTGGGCAACTGAGAACGGTCTCGCGGTCAACCCCACCAAGACAGAGCTAGTTTTGTTCACGAAGAAAAGGAAACTGGAGGGATTCAACCCTCCCAAACTAAATGGCATTCCTCTAAAGCCTTCTAAGGAAGCTAAATTTCTAGGAGTAATCCTTGACTCCATGGAAGCGTAATACTGAGGAAAGAATGAAAAAAGCAATATGTGCATTCTACACATGCAAAAAGACCTTCGGTGTACGTTGGGGTATGCGACCGCAAGTCATCCAATGGATGTACACAGCGATTGTCAGACCCATTTTTACCTATGGCTCTATTGTATGGTGGAAGGCGGTGGAAAAATCAAGCTATCTCAAGAACCTGAATAAGGTACAGATACTAGCCTGTATAGGAATCATAGGGGCTCAAAGATCCACACCACAAGCTGGGTTGGAAGTGATCTTGGACCTCCCGGCTCTGGATGAGTTCATAAGGTGCACGGCAGCCAAAACTGTAATTCGATTAAGAGAACTGAGTTTTTGGAGGCACAGCACTTATGGACACTGGTCAATCTTACAAAGATATGACACGATTCCAGGACTGATGGAGACCACCGATTACATCCCCCCTTTACTAGATTTCGATAGGAAATTTTCTATTTTTATACCAGAAAGACAGGGTTGGGATCCTAATTCACTTATAAGTAAACAGGGTATCCCTTTCTACACTGACGGTTCAAAAATGGAATCAGGAACAGGTGTAGGAGTGTTTTGCCAATCACTCAACATCAGAGTGTCATATAAACTCCCAGCTGACTGTAGTGTCTTTCAGGCCGAGATCTTTGCCATTGGAAAAGCAGCTGAATTGGCACATCACGAAAAGCTAAGCTCTTCGGAGATTACTTTTTTCGTGGACAGCCAGGCTGCTATCAAAGCCTTAGCCAGTGAGACCATAATATCAAAAGCAGTTTTAAACTGTAGGAAGGAACTAAATAATATCTGCCACACTAACCAGGTAAAGCTCTGCTGGGTTCCTGGACATATCAATATAGAAGGGAATGATATAGTAGATGAACTAGCTAGGAAAGGGTCAGAAGCAGACACAAGTAGTAGCGACCATTCAGTTAGGGGACTATTCGTCCCGATTGGGGTACTCAAGAGGAAGATAGACCTTAAACTAAAAGAGAAAATCAATATCTCCTGGAAATCCAGGGACGATTGTGCAATCTCTAGAAGTTTATGGCCTAACACAAATGAAAAGGAAACTCGGTATATTCTATCGCTGAGTAAAAAGAACATTAAAATCTTGATAGGTGTACTAACAGGTCATTGCGCCATTGGCACAATGGCTAACAGGATAGGAGCATTTGCACCCGATTTTTGTAGGAGTTGTCAGGATGAGGAGGAAATAGAAATCATTAAACACCTGCTCTGTGACTGTCCGAACCTCCAAACCAGCCGATTCCGTCATTTCGGAAACAGGTTTGTTGGAGAACTGGATGATCTAGCAACTTTTACTTTTTTTACAGGGGATCACAATGGACCAGTACGCAACAGCTTCATGCTGTGCACACCCCTTATAACCTAACCTAACCTAACCTAGGGGAAACCAGAGAAGGCTAGAATGGGATTGAAACGTGCGGATCTAAACAGGACATAATATTTACGATTTTAAAGGTAAGAAGGAATCAATTTCAGATTATGAGGTTATGATATTTCAAAACTTGGCAAATACTCAAAATAGGTCTAATCTTGGAGAATGAATCTTTAAAATTTGATGCAAACTATTTACTTATAGTTAGATTATCATTTGATGTTTCATTATTAAAAGAAGGACAAAGAGGATAGATACCCATATGAATTTCTCTCTTGAATAGCAAAAAGAATGAAAGAGTATCGGGATCGTTTAAAGGTTAGTCTGAGTTTTTTGTAAATATTCTTGGTAGAAAAAACTGTAAGTTGAAATGAAGATAGGCACCAAAATACTTAGAATAGTCAGTTGGGCATTGAGAGCGTAGAATAACTTTTCACAGCTTGTGTCTATTGTTACACAGTCATCGTAGTCTAAAATTGTACCGGGGATGAAGAAAAACCTCTACGTGTCGATAGGAAGGACATGCAACTTAATTAAATAGTGTATTTCATTGTAAAAAAGGTTAGTGGGTCCTTCAAAAGACATATTTTTAAAATGAAATGAAACTCAATTAATTTGGAAGAATTGTGCTTTTTGAAAAACATACAAAATAGGATGTGAAATAGGTGTAACTTTTAGGTACGAGGTGAGGTAGAACGATAGTATTAAGCGAGGATGATAATTACCTATAGCCAGAATTTGGGGCAGAGAGTAATTGATGAGTTATTTGGATCGGTTCAGAACCATCACTTAATTGACTGGGTCTTGAATCAGCTAAATGTTTGAAAAAATTTGAATTTCAACTGTGCCCTGCACAATCCATTGTAGGGAAGCTTCCCAATCGCGTGAACAGTAAGTTCATATGTTTATGCAGGTTGGAAAGCACTATGTAAAAACATATAAAAGAAGCAGGCAGACGAAACAAGATGAAGAATGTATTTTAAATCGTGATAAGTAGTCATCAGCAAGGGAAGTCGACGGAGGGCTGATTATTATTTTGTAGATATTCAAAGAAGGAAAAAACTCTTGGTTATTGATAATGGGAGTCAGATAAGTTTCATTCAAAGCGTACATATCAAAAGACAGGAAGTGTAACTGTATTAAGACTGAGTTAGTTTTAGATCGAAGTCCTCTTACAGTTTGATGATAGAAGGAGTTGTTTACGTGTTTGAGCGGAGTTTAAATTAGGACGAAAAGAATATGTGTTTTATGCAACCAATTTCTTCATAAAATTGAAAAAGATGATCATACTTAAAGATAGCTAAGTCTTATTACTGATTTAATGTATGTAGTAAATAAACTTACCCTATCCCAGATATATAGGAACACATGGAACGCACAATATGGTACCCAAATTGACATAAGAATAATCCAACCAGTTTTGCTAATTTGTTGTCTGGTCACTGCCCAACCTTTGGCCAATAACAATAATATTAGCATAAATGATGTCTGTGAAACAAAATTACAAAAAACACTCAATTATTTAATTGAATTTAAACACAAAAACCAATGGTGGTACATACCCTGCTAAAAATATCCAAAATATCACCCGCTGCCTCGACATCAGGTTGACCGATTCCATTGATTGCAAAATATATCAAATGTGTTGTTATAAAGGCCAAACTTACAAATTCACTAATTAAACTAATTGTAAAAAGTTTCGTAACTGGATGTTTCTGCAAGCGAACTGCATATATTTGCATTGGTATCAGAATCAGATAGACCAGCAAAAAGATCAAATACATTTCGAGTAGATTTTGTTGATCGAATGAAAATTGAAAAGTCAATGGATGTGATGCTGATTGATTGGGATTTCCATTGACCAGACGAATGTCATAGTTGATTGTGTGGGCATTGCGAACGGTCAGAGGTACGCGATTGCTAAGTCTTGTTGGATCATAAGCGTGCCACTGGCATGTGGTTCGATTGCGATAGCATGCAACCATTGCCATATACCAGAATCTGAAACAAAACAAAAATATAAATTTTAATTTGATATGGATTAATTAAGAAACATTCAGATAAGAAATTCAACTTTATTTCTTTTTCACTTTATCATTGTTTTCAGAATTTGCAATAAATTAACTTAATGCATTTTGTACTTTTTTTTCTCTGTTTGCACCCAGAAAGTCAGGTGAAAATTTTGATAATGATTTCTAGTAAATACAGATGAGTACACAACGAGCTTGCTTGCATACTTGTTTTTTTTTTCTATGTACATATCTTCAAAGCTATTTTATCAATTTTAATAAAACATTGCGGTAGGATGTTGGTTTTAATATATGATTACGTTTCGATTGGTTGGCCAGCTACTGGTTTTATTATCAACAGCATTATAGATGGAACTTTGATCGTAAGTAGTAAAAAGTCACGGAGTTCTCAGCGATCATAGAATGACTACAAAATATTTTACTATGTATAGAAAAATGCTTATTTTAGAAAAGCCCAGTGAATTATTTTTGATAAATAATAATAACTAAGAGAGAATTTCCTTGTTACATCTTTTCACGAGGAATATCGATAAAGATGTAGATTGTCATCTTTATATTAAATTTAAATTTGTTTAATTTTCATTTTTTGTTCACTTCTAAAAATAATGACCCATTTATTAAATGTTGAAAAGCTGCGGTGCAGTCATTGTTTTATAACCTATTTAATATTTTAAATTTTTAAAGATTGAGTTAAGCCAGCTTACTAGATGTAAAGGGCGTTTATTGGTTTTGTGTAAATTAATAAATTCAATAAACTAACTATTGAGTAGCCTCAGTTACAAAATAAGCCTGTTAGTTACAAAATAAGTGGTCATGTCCAAATCTGTTCCTCTGTATTTTTGTGGCTTTAGAAATAGTGTTTTCTTTAAGATAAAATGAATACGTCAAAAATGCAAATGCATAGTTATTCAACATGACAGGGTAATTCATGTGACACAATTCAATAAATGTATTGTTTTGTTGCGGCGCGCGAACCGAACAATGCAAACGTTTTTCAGGAATAAGTCTGTTTATTATTAATTGCAGTACCCGTGGCATGATGGTTAGTGCCTAGGACTGTCATGCCAGACGTCTTGAGTTCAATACCTGCCTGTGCAATCTTTCGAGGAACTGACAAATCTTCTAGGAGTAATTCTTGTCATGAAAAGTGCGTTCTTGAATCAGCCGTTCGGATTCGGCTTAAAACTTTGGTCTCCTCCATCCCTGACAAGATTACTCGCACACATTAATGGTTGAGAATTGTAAGTCACTAGGCCCTAGTTCTTAAAGGACTGTTGCGCCATCTAATTCCGAAGAAAGTATTGCCAGATTGGAAAAAATATTTGTTATTATCCTATGAAAGAATGAATTTAATTAGGGTAAGTGCACTTTGTCCTAAAGACATATTGTGCAGTTTTACCGAGAACTGAATGAGGCTCTCAATTTTACAGTTCTAGTTCAAAGTTTATCTTTTTTAGAATCTTGAGTATTTGAAGGAAAGTTTTTGTTTTCTTTCTGGAAGTGTTCCAAGTGTTTCCTTCTTGCTGCATTAGTAGTCACATTTTCCGATCAGGCGTTTCATCATGGCTGTTACAAAGCTTGCAAGAAGCCATGTCTTATAGGGAAAGGATTTTTATGAACCTTTAGAGTTTTTCCTATTTAACCTTTTGAGTCTTGGATACATTTTTGGTTATGAATCCCAATTTTGTTTTTACCTGTCTCATTTCATTTAGTTCCTTTTCAGATTTTATGTCTTTTTAACTAACCATTATTTTTTGAGTTTTGGGTCCAAGCAAAATCTGTGGAGTTTTGGCACCTATATTTGCGAAAGATTCTGCCACTTTATTTCTCTGAACACCAACATGACAGTACACTACAACACTATTTTCAAGCTAATAGCAGAAATTGAGCACTTTAAGTGTAACTTGCTTATATGACATAATGGTTATGTCAATTGTCCATCCTTACTTTCCCACTAGCATACCAGGATTAAAATCGAGCTGGCGGCACACAACCTGGGAATAAATCTTTTAGGGAAAACAAAATAATCGGTTGTGCGAGAACAACAGTTGATCAAATTATTAGCGGAGGCGAGCAAGAATTTGAAGCAATACAATTACAAAGTAAAAGAAATCCAACAATAAACCCCATTATAGTCTGTCAAAGCTCATTAAATACAGAAACCTTAACATTACTCCTAAGCTGCTCAACAGGACCATGATCTAACCAGACTTACCTATGGATGCGATAATTGGATGCTTAGTAAAAACCACTAGGACTTCTTAGGTAAGCTCTAGGGAAATGAGAGTCAGAGACTTATTGAGACCATATGTGAGGAATTTTGCGAAATTTGTAGGCTTTGGGACAAACACTGACAACCATGTTAACAATGGGCAGGTTCAAACAACATAAGGTACTTCATATGCAGTCAACTTCATTCTTTGGACGTAAAGTTTGTCTAAGGCAACTAGTTTATTTTTCAAGTGTCATGAATTTCAAATTCAGAACTTTATTTCACAATCCTCTACTTTAAGTTCAAAAACTACCAAAAACATTATTGTCTACAAAACACTCCTCAGGAAAGCTACAAGTCCATCACGATTTGTATTTTGTATTGTAAAGAAATATTAGTTTTTTCTTTTCCAAATTGACAAGAAACCCTTTTACAGAAAGCATCAAATGAGGTTGTGCAGAAACTAAATAAATCATAGAGTAATAAAGTTCAGCTTTCAGTTGAATGAAAAAACATTATCAACTGTCATTTTGACAGAAGTAGACTTAACTTGATAGTTAGGGAGGATTTTCTTGACTAACTTTCCATTAAAGTTGCCTTAATTGGAAAGTAATTTTTTGGCAGCTGACCTAACTTGCCTAACTTTCAAGTCCCTTGTGTCGTCTGAACCTGCCTAATGACAATTGTTAAAAGACTGACTGATCTGACAATAGGTAATAATCAACAAAACTTAACACATACAAATCTTTAAGGCACATTTTATTGGAAAGTTGGCCAAGAAAAACCTTACTAATTAAGTCAAATCTGTTGGTGTCAAAACATCAGCTAATTATAAGATAATGTGGTTTAAAGAGCAAAAAACTAGATATTTTGATAATTTAAGTATTGATTGAAGTAATTGATTTCAAATTCCCTCTTAACGAATTTAACAGTTGTTCCCTCTCTGAAAAATAATGATATAAAATTAATGCATGCCTTTTTAATTTAATTAAAATCATAATTCAAAAAGTTTTCATTTTCCTATAAACAACAAAATTGGATCTAAAAATCATAAGGGAAGCACAAAGATCCATCAACAAATGTATTTATAATAATAATTAATTATATTCAAATGGCAAAATCCCTCTTCCAAGAATTAAATTTATTTTCAACGTTGCTTGATCTTGAATTAATAAACCCCAAAAAGTCTTAAACAATTAAATTCAAGTGACAGACATTTCCTATTTGACGATCAATTCGAATATTACATTCACATTTTATTTTGTATCTTCTCTTTTGATCTCTTTTCCTACAATCTCTGAAATAAGACAAGAAAATCTTGTCTAAGGTTAACGAATCGCTTTACTTTCCATCATTCATTTACAAATATAAATCAATTTTTATAAGCGTTCATTTTAGTTAATCTTATCTTTTTATTTACCATAATACTTATCAAGATAAAAATAAATAAACATAATGTAGGTATGTATGTATGTACATTGTACATAGATTGTAGATAATATTCAAACTAAAACAAAAACGATTCAAATTGGTGTGGTTCTGTTGTGCAGGTGATAAGTAAGAAATAAACTTAAATATTTAAATTCATCACTTTATGTACGACTGCCAATCCAAAAAAAAAAACAAAAAGTATTTCTATCAAGTCAGAGTGACGAATTCCTCCCAAAAAGTCACCAATTGATTTGTTTCTTTTTTTTTGGTATTTGCACACGTGTCTTTATGAAAAAAATAAACTCTGAATCTTGCTTAATATTCTTAATTTATTCTTCTTTTGAATAAAAGATACATATACATACGTACCTACATGTATCTGTATATGTTGTCTAAGGGTTCATTTGAATGTTGTACATATAATTGTGTCTGGGAATTCCGTGTCATGAAATAATGTAGATCGACAACTTTTTTAGATAGAATCAATAATATTGACAAACTAAATAAAAATAGATAGACATTTTAGCATTATTTGCTGATTGATTACAAAAATAAGCAAATTAAAATAGTTGAATTGGAAAGCATTGATGTTATTATTGAATACAGCAGATAAGCTAAAATTTTGAGATGTTAAATAAAACCTTAGATAAGGATTTTTTTTGTAAATTGTTTATTTTATGAGTACACTATAGATGTCATCTGTCCACTATTATTTTGGCTTCTTCATAGTGAATTGTAGTGGACTTTCCTTTTTTTTAATGTTGAGAATATTGGTGACTGTTTGGATCTTTAAGATTGGAGATTTAAGTTCTTTAAGAAAGTACAATCTTACCTCTTAACCGCATTTACTTATTTGCTGAGTGAAGATTTCGGGACGATAGGAAGTGTATAATTTATATAATCTATTTCAAAGACATAAGAACCAAGCTTAGTAGATCACAGTGGACAGGTCTTAAAGCGCAAATGGGCGAAGTGAAAAGTCCTGTTCAGCATAAGTAGGCTATAAGAGCTGTATCAGCAATAGTGTAAAATATGTAAATTAGGATTTATTTTACTAAAAAAAATGGACAGGTGATAATTTAGGATGACCCCCACCCTCATTGAACTTTCTTTCGAATTTTGAAGAAATTTTCTTTGATACCAAAGAAGATATGTACACTGGCGGTCATAAGGTTAGAAGCAGGCATTTTCGAGAAGTGAAATTGATATTTCTCCCGTTACATGATGTATTAGAAAAAAACAACTATGGTAAATGAGGGACTACATATTTTGTTAACAACAAGATATAAAATTTGGGTATAGGAAAGATTTAGCTTACGGAACTTTAACGATGAATTGTTAATTGAGTCAAAAATTTGCGAAAATAAATCGGCTCATTAGATTAGCAGCAGTGAATAAATCAACGTTGTTTTGTGAAGTGCATACATTTTTTTTCGGAAAAACGGTACAATTTATAAATTAATTGTTCTTGATTGAGTGTTAACAGAAATGGGCAACAAAAAATGTTTAACAGTGGAGAAAAGGGCAAGAATAGATGGTTATTGCTCTAAAGGTCTTTAATGCTTTGCTATAGCCCGAAAAAAAAAACGAAATGTCATTGTGTTAGCAATTATTTAAAAAACCTTACTTACTCGAAAAATTAAAAAAAAAAAGACTTCCTCTGCTTTAAGACTACGCGAAACGTGAAGTTTCCTTAGAATAGCGTTAAATTCAGCTATATCGGCAGCTAAAACTAGGGAGAAAGCTAATGTTAAGGCCAGCTTATCCACTGTTAAATGCACGATTCGCCATGCTAAACACTTAAAGCGCCTGAAGCTTAAGAAAAAACACCACTTAATGACGCAAGGAAGAAACAACCTAACCCTTGTGTTTCGCGAAAGATCACATGAGCTGGGATGTGCAAAATGGAATGACCGCAAATGATTGGCGTAAGGTTATTTT
This sequence comes from Eupeodes latifasciatus, assembly GCA_920104205.1. NCBI lineage: Eukaryota > Metazoa > Arthropoda > Insecta > Diptera > Syrphidae > Eupeodes > Eupeodes latifasciatus. Next base: position 68,160,154 of record OV049924.1, on the reverse strand, counting down.
TTCCAACGAAAAATTTAACCTCGATGGGCCAGATGGTTACAACTATTATTTCCATGACCTGAGGGGAGAGCAGTAATTTTTAAACCGTCACCATAGCAAAGAAGGAGGCGTTATCGTATGGGGCTCAATTTTATTGAATGGCGCTATAGACTTGGTAATCCAAGATACCAAATGACTAGGAAAACATACAAAGCCTTGCCGGAAACAGTATTCCCCAATATTAGCGAGCTTTTTGGACCAATTCCATGGATTTTTCAGCAGGAAAACGCTCCCATACACACAGCCCGAGAGGTAAAATATCTTATTAAGAACCAAAACTTCCACTTGCTGCCTAAGCCACTATATTCCTCGGACCTTAACATAATTGAAAATGTGTGGGGCTAGCTTTCACGTAAGGTACATGAGAGAGGGAAGCAATACGATGACAAGCAAGCGCTAATTCATGGTATCAAATTGGCCTGGAGTGAGATTTCTTTGGTCTACTTGGAATCTCTTTCTAAATCCTTAAAATATAGAATTTTTGAAGTTATTTTGAAGGCTGGTGGTAGCACACATTATTAAAAACCTAATGAAAACTAAAAACCATAACAAAATACAAATACTTGCATTTTATTTCTATTTATTTGATGTGCTTCTAATCTAATGACCCGATTTATTTTCGCATATTCTTGACCCAATTAACAATTTGCCATGAAAGTTCGGTAAGCTAAATCTCTCCTTTCCCCAAGTTTTATATTTTGTTGTTAACAAAATGGTCCCTCATTTACCATAGTTGTTTTTTTCTAATCCATCATGTAACCGGAGAAATATCAATTTTGCTTCTCGAAAATGCCTGCTTCTAATCTTATGACCGGCAGTGTATGTCGATCGGCTTATTTCGTAAAAAGCACTCCGATATCTTAAATGACTCCCTTATATTAGGAAGGATGATTCTGAAGACACTGCCAAAATGACTTGTATGAAGTCTACTAAAGGCGACAATAGTGACAAAAATTAATCTCGGCACACTCCAGTGGATAAGTCAATTAATTCACATGGTGAAGAAGATAAAGGTGAGAATAGGTGGAGAATAGGAGGTGCCTTCTTGAAAGTTCAAGCATTGGGAAGAGATAAATAGCCTTATTAAAGGAGGCCTAAATCTAATCGAACCTCTGGGATAATGGTTGCAAATATTTTTGTCTATACTTTCATTTAAATGCAATAGAATTTTTGGAGAAGAAATCATTCTCACCCACATTACCCAGGTTTAAGATGCTTTTAGAAATGGTTGATTTTTATTTTATAACGGTACACTTTACAGACGTTATTACAGTACAGTTGGTGATTAGTGCATAGGACTGTAATACCAGAGGTCTGGGCCAATTCCTGCCTGTGCCACAAAAGCCTTGTATTTTGCGAGAAATTGGCAAATCTTCTTAGAATAATTCCCTTCATAAACAGTGCTCTCTCAAATGAACGGGTCGGATTTTGTACAAAAACTGTAGGTCTCTCACGTTCCTGACGTTATTCGCACACAGAATTTGAGAGTTGTAAGTCTCTGAGCCCTGGCTCTTCACGAGCAGTAGAGACACTATATTTTTTCTGAACTTATTGTCTTCTATGATTAAAGAAGCAGCTATGGACAAGAGTTTCTCGTTTGATTTCAGCACTTGTATGAAATGCAAGAGAAGGCAAAAAGCGGTAAACAAAAATCGTCGCTACCTCCTTTCTGCGAAGGTCTTAATTACACATTTATTTTTTAGGTACTTGGCTTCCGATATATTCTTCTCGAAATCATCACTGATAACATGTTTAGATTTTTTTCAGTATACAACATTTAAAATTGTGTCTCTGAAATTTAGAAGACAAAATAGCCTGGTATCCTATCGCTTCCTCAGAAACTTAAAAATGAAAATATTCTGAAAGGTCGCGGACGACACTAATGAAGCAGGCTAAGCTTTCTATTGTTTTCATACATATAATAAAAAAGTGATTTTTGTTATAATTTTAAGAACTTGTTTTTTTATAAGTGGCCAAAATTAGCACATTTCACAATAGAATTATTGCGTTGAGAAGATTTGTGAAGCAAAACAGAGACCTTTCCACCATTTCGCATAGCATCTTCCAAAAGTTATCAAATCAGCGCTAAGACAACTCTACTTGAAGCTTTGCGATACGTTTTCAAATGAAACTACCAAACAAATCATTCTACACATTCTTTTGCCTTTAAAAACTTTCATATTTATATTTTCAATTTCTATTCTCTGGCTAGACGAGCATCTAGTTCTTTTTATATCTGATCAATCAGCAGTTATAAAAATAAAATGCAACTGAATCATCAGCATTTATTTGAAGGCTTCGGCAGGTGGTTAAACCATGAAAAATTGAAGTGGGTTTAACTAAGAATCTATAAAACACACGAAAATTTTCAATGGAAATAGAATGAATCGTTGGAATCGTTGCTTTAAATAAACATGCCTATAGAACAGATGTGAGTTTAAAATGTTTAGTTAGTAGGAAGGCTGCCTTACTTTTCCACGAATTATAGTGCTCATACCTTGTCATTGATTTCTACATATCACAGCCTCCATATACCTGTTACGTAGGTACCTACCTGCTAATACCAAAAAACACTTATTTATGTGCAATGTACATATTCATACACTGGAATCAAGGTCGACTGCAAGAAGTGAAATCTCTTGCCATAAAAGGACAATTAAAGAAATTGTAGTCGAGTCTACTTGCAGCAAGATGATTTACTTCAAGATTAACCCAAGGTGACAACAGACAAAAAAAAAGAAAAACCACCCAAATCGTCACGAATAGTCGATAATAGAAAACTCCCTTGACACATGAATGCAACCATGCACTTTTATTCTCACTTACCTAGGTTGTGTTAGATCACTTATGACATAAGTAAACTGATATCCAGGCACCACATTCGAGGGACTATCCTCGTCGACACACAGCTCCCCCTTGGGACAGGGTATCTTCCTCAGGTAATCCGTCTTTGCGTGTGAATTGCAATCACTGTCATAGGCAAGATTCTGAATGCGGGCAAACATCCGCTGGCAAGCCATTTCACGATCATAATAACTCCTATTGCCATAGAACTCCAGAAAGCTCGAGCGGTCCAACACTGCCAGCGTGACGGGCACATTAAACGAATCCTCCGACGTTATATTCCCATAGATATACCCAAAGGAGTCGCGTTGCGAGTGTGTCTCTGCTTTCTGGAAGCCAAACTTCACAATAAACTTAAAGAACTCATCGGTGTGGAAGTCGCCAAGGATGCGTGTGGCCTCGCACAATGTCAGACATGATTCCAGGACAAAAAGGAACGCGAAAAAGTAGAAAATTTGTTGTGCGAATTGTGACATATTATTTATATATTGATATATTTTTTTATTTTGGACAAGGATGTAGTTTCAGTTTCACTGAGATTTCTTCTTTTCACTAAAATTACTATGCTTATGCTTTAGTTTTGTGTTTTTGTGTGTTAAGGGGCGGTTTCCTCCGTGGAGAGGTTTTTATGTATTTTTTGTTTCTTTTTCTTTCTATTCTTTCTTTCTTCGTGTCCCTTCGTGCGAACTGTGAAGTGAAGAGGATTCTTTTCTGCGACGAAACGAACGAACACCAAACACGAACATGCAATGCAAAAGAAAACTCGCTATCGGAGGCTCCCCCCGAAAGTTGTTTGCTTTTCCACTCGATAACTTTTTTTGGCAAAGATTCTATGCTGCAGATGTTTTGTTGTTTGTTTTCTTTTTTACATCTTTTTTTCACTTTTGGCGAACCATTATGTGCACTTATTTGAGAACAAACAACATTTTTGTAGAAAAGAAATAACAGAAAAGCAAAATAATACACTTGCTGCTGGTGCTGTGATGGGATTTGTTACAGCCAAGAGCAAAGCAAGTGATTAGTGAAGTATGTTGAACAAAAAAAAAGAATCTTAACTCAACTCAATGTCTGTCAGCAGAAGTAGATGTCAAAAATTGAGTATATGGTGGTCTCATTTACTCCTGTTTTGTTTTGATGGTGGATTTGTTGGTTTGATGAACGTGGACGTGGTGGGTAAAGTTGTCAGTGTTGAATTTAGGTTTGAGGTGGTTTGGGAATTATTTATGGGATATTTGTTGAATTTTGTTTTTGTGGCCATTTGTAAAAAGAAAATACCGTTATTTTTGAATTTGGTTAATTTGTTTGTCAAGGAGTTATGAATATTCTTATGTTCGATAAAAAGTCGATAAAAGAACAGTTTTGACGATTATTTTTTTCAGAAATACTATCAAATCGAGATTACAGAAAAAGAATTTTATTATACATTAACAAAAACTGTTCACAGTAATCACTGCTGTGAAGCGACCGGACTTAGAGCTCCTGTAATTTTTTAATTTGAATGATAAATGAATTTTGTTTGTATATATGCACTAAATGTAACAACTAACAATTGCTATAGCAGTAACTGTACGTAGGATTTTTGAGATATTAATACATACTTTATAGACAAATGCCAAACTTCTAAAGTGAGAAGTAAATAATTTGCCTAAAAATTGTCAGACTCTTATAAAAAACTTAATAATAAATTTACTACATACATATATGTATGTGAAATAAAGAAAATCCTACGTACATTAAAAAATAATATTTTCTAAGATATACCGCAATGGTTCAAAATTTCTCTTTCACTCCAAATTAAATTGAAATCGATTCAAAATAAAAATTGGAGTTTTAAAATTCACTTAATTTTTGTTTCCTGTGTTACATTTCGATATTTGCGATTTTCAGTTTCAGTTAAATAAAGACTACAAAATCGGCTGGTATCCTATCGCCTAATAAAAATGTGTCTGGGCAACGCGTTTGAAGTTTTGAGTAGTATAGCAAATAAGGCATAATTACTCAAAAACCGAGTGCTGGAAAGAATTTTTCTGCAATAATGTTTTGAGATGACATTTTTGGAGCCCCAAAAGATGATTTAAAAATAAAAAAAAAATATTTTTTTTTTCAAAAATTCATAAGTGGCCGAACCCCTTAAATACAGCGGGAGCAATAAGAAAAGGGGGATATCATCATCATACCGATGCATATTGGTTTATTTAGCCGGGTAAAGTATTCCACATTCGTGTAGTGAGGATAAGATAAAAAACGAAGTACAGGCTTGACAATATTTTTGAATTTATGTTCATTTATAAACTGATAAGGATTCTTAAGCACGGCTATTACGGTCCTAATTGTTGAGTTAAGAATTCAATTGCCTACTTCTATTAAGCTTTTATTATGAAAATAGGGATAAAATAATGACAAACATAAGACACTGCGGTGATGCTCTATAGATACAAATCAATTTAGTCAACTATCTATAATTTTAAGAGTTCTTTTCAAGAGTCTTTAGTGGTATATTGAGAGTAGACCGACCACTGCCCAAATATGAGAAAAGTAGTAGTAGAACGGATAAATTTCTTTTACAGAGAAAAATTTAATGTTTTCTAATTTTAATTTTCTACTCAAGCTACATAACTTAACTTACATATCAAATGTACGATGCTTATATGTCAAATCCCGATTGAAGTGTTTGTGAGATGTAAAAAAAAAGCAGTGTCCATTAAAGATGAAAGGAAGTTCCTTGCCAAAACACAAATTGGGTGAATTTTCACCCAATTTCGTCTCTGTTTTTGATGGAGCCATTTCATCATGATTTTTTCCGGATTACACCTTATAAAATCCAGACATTGAAATTCTACAAGAGTGTGGTCTTATTGGGGAAGAGTACATTTCAACTTATTTTACTCAGGCAGTCATTAAACTGTTTCTTTGAATGTTCATATATGGCATGTGATACAGGCTTGCACAATAATGAAAATGGCTGCGTTCAGTCTCGAGTTGGATACGGTATTCTGGTTATGAGGATACCTTATTGAACGAGTTGGATATACCTAAATTGAAATAACTCGCGAAAAATAAAAACATCTTTCAGCTGTTCACAAAAAGCAGCCAAACATTAAAATTTCGAGGTACAAAATTATTGTAAAACAAATATTTTATTGGATAACTTTAATAACTAAAAACACTAAATTTTTACCGAAAAACATACAAATTTGAAATTAACTGGCGGGTTCCTTTAAATTCAAGCATATGTTGAATCAGCTGTTCTGTCAGATACCCAAATATACCAGAAATTCTTGGATAACTTTAGATTCCTTTTTTGACATCCCAGCTGTTCCTTTAAACGTTAAATACTAACAAAAAGACATCCGGATACCCTATCTGTCTGAGATTGAACGCAGACAATGCGTTTATATTTCCTATAGAACCTAATTTTTGTTAACCCAAAACTGCCAACTGGCACATTGGAATATTTCTTTTTCGTGAGCCTTGAAATTAAAACTTTTAGTGAATTATGGAACACTTTTTAGTATAAGTAGGTATGTGCGTAAGTCTTATTAACTTCCCATAGGAAGTTATTGTAATGGGTCCGATTTGACAAATTGAAAATTTTGACATTTCTCGACGTTTCAAGGTCCCTAGAGTCGAAATAAAAGATTTTTAGAAAGATGTCTGTGCGTGCGTGTGTACGTACGTCCGTACGTCCGTACGTCCGTACGTCCGTACGTTCGCGACGTTTTTTCGTCGTCCATAGCTCAAGAACCAGAAGAGATATCGACTTCAAATAAATTTTGTTATACAGATAATAAGGCAGAAAGATGCAGAAAGGGGTGGTTTTTTTACCATAGCAGTTTAAAAAAAAGGTGAAAATTTTGGTTAACCCTAAATATCTCATGAACCAATGACGCTAGAGACTTGAATTAAATTTTGTATTATATATTGTAACGTGATACAAAACAATTATATTTTTGGAAAAAAATTCAATTAACGGTTTTTTTTATAAATCAAAAAAACTGAAAAAAAAAATTTGTCACTTCGAAAATTTTACGACTAAAACATGATTTCATCTTCAAAACAATTTTGTGCAACGAAGAATAATGTTTTTGACATCTGATAAAATTTTGAGAAAAATCGAATTGACAGTTTTTTTACAAAAAATAATAACCTAAAAAAAAAATAAAAAAAAAGTTGGTAAAAATTGAGTTTTGACTCAAATATCTTTTCAAAACTTTGAGATATTGGCTTTAAACTACTTTTATCTTTCAAAAAATATTGGTTTCAACATTCAGTAAAATTTTGAAAAAAATAGAATTGACAGTTTTTTTACAAAAAATTAAAAACCCAAAAAAAAATTAACAAAAGTTGGTAAAAATTGATTTTCGACTTAAATATCTTTTCAAAAATTTTAGATTATGGCTTCTAACTAATTTTAACTTATAAGAAATATTGTTTTCAACAGTAGGAAAAATTTTGAGAAAAATCGAATTGACAGTTTTTTTACAAAAAATAATAACCTACAAAAAAAATAAAAAAAAAAGTTGGTAAAAATTGAGTTTTGACTCAAATATCTTTTCAAGACTTTGAGATATTGGCTTTAAACTACTTTTATCTTTCAACAAATATTGTTTTCAACATTCAGTAATATTTTGAAAAAAATAGAATTGACAGTTTTTTTACAAAAAAATAAAAACCGAAAAAAAAATTTAACAAAAGTTGGTAAAAATTGATTTTCGACTTAAATATCTTTTCAAAAATTTGAGATTATGGCTTCTAACTAATTTTAACTTATAAGAAATATTGTTTTCAACATTAGGACAAATTTTGAGAAAAATCGAATTGACAGTTTTTTTACAAAAAATAAAAACCTAAACAAAAAAATTAATAAAAGTTGGTAAAAATTGATTTTCGGCTCAAATAGCTTTTCAAAAATTAAAAATATTGGCTTCAAACTTATTTTATTTCACAGAAAATATTGTTTTTTATATTCAACTAGCTGACCCGGCCACGCGTTGCTGTGGAACTTTTTTTGTTATATTGTTGTAAACTATTAAAGGGGAATGATAGGAGAACATCAGACATGGGTACCACCATGCTTTTTTACATATGTGCAATTTGTAAAAAATAATATAGCGACCCTCATGACTGATTTTAAAATACAGTTACCCCTTATTACAATAGAATTATTATTTACAAACGAAGATGGAAACTTTAAAGCTGGCATAAAAATTTACTGGTTTGGGATTTGAAGGAGAAGGACTTTGAACACAATTGAATAAAATTTTCGTACAGTTGATGTAAAGCAAAAATCAATAGAAGAGAATTATATTGTATATTAAATGTATTATTATTTGTAGGTAATCAAGTTTATAACAAATGCGTATATAACAAAGTTTGTACAGTTGAACTTTTAAATTAGGTAAATAAGGGCGGATAGTTTAAGATCTTCCAACTATATTTAATACTTTGAATTATAAATATTTTTAATTTCAATTTGATTAAGCACTAATCGGCGCATAGTATTTTCGGTTAACCTGTCTTTCGGTAACACGAATAGGTTGGACGGTTTTCCTACACGTAAAAATGCAACATATGTATATGTAGCTGCTCATGAGAAAAACATGGATTTTCCAAATCTAAATCACAAAAAATGGACATTGTTGAGACCTATTTATAGACATGTCAAAATCTAAACTAATTTGAAACTGTAACCTTTTGAAGATATGTATCATTGGACTACGTGGCAACAGGACCACTTTTCCTTTAAACTTTTCAGTTAAAATGGTTGGTTCAAGAATATTTCCGGTGATGTTTTTGATGACTAAACGTGTACCGTTGCATAATTAAGTTGGATTTAAATCACGCAGGAGAATAATAGGTGAACCAATCTTTAATCGAATATTATGTGGTGGCATTCCAGGTATATCTACTCTGTATATCAATTATTAATAAAAGTATCGATTGATTTAAAAGTTAATTTTGTCAACATCAACATTTTTGGCTGCCAAAATAGCCCGATAACTGAGCCAGTTATGATTCAAGTAATTACTCTGTATATCGGGAAACATACTTTGAATCAATTAATTTATTTCCTGAATAACTGTGCAGAAATTATCTGGAAGTTTAATGAATTGCGTATTTGTTTGCAATTCTTTTTACCGTTCCTAATATCTAGTAATTGTTCGAAAATTTCTAAAACCAAAAATTGAAAAAGTAAAATTCACTGTATTTCGTTTACTACAAAGTAAATTTAATATATAGGTATGTACTTTAGTCTCAGCAACATGTGGTGGTTGTGCTATTAAATTGTAGCTTATATGAAACGTTTGGAAGTTTGACATAGCGCCATCTATTGAATACTAACTCAATCCAGTCAACAGATGTTGCCATCTGTTAGAATAGTTAAAAGCTAACAGATAATTGTGACTGTCAAATAATAGACAAATAATTTTGCAATACAATAATATTGCGATCATAAATTGAGATGTATGTACGTCTATTACATACATATCCTTCATTTGCGTTTTGTTATTTCAAGTCTGATCCTTTTTTGTTATACCACGTTTTATATTGACTGACGTTTTATGTCCAGTCAAACGGGAGCGCTGTCGAACGGGATAAACAGTATCCTATGTCCGTCTCCTGGCTTTAAGCTACCTACCCACCAATTTTCAGCCATATGGGTACAACCGTTCTTGACTTATAAATAGTGTAACTAACACGACTTTCTTTTATATATAAGATAATTTTTTTATAAAAATCCAACAGTCCGTTTTTTCATAAAAAAAATAAAATCTACAAAAAATAGAACGCAAATTTGGTAAGAATTGATACATTTAGACAAACTTTTAAGCAAGACATATCGATATACGGGATGGGAAGTTATCAGTGTGGGTCGCATCCCAGCCTCTTTTTTATAATGTTATAATGAAATAATTCTCAGACAACTTGGAATGTATAGTGGCAACATCATTTTGAATTCTTTAAGACTTTGATCACAAAAAGACTCTTTTCTCATCAATACAAATTTGGGTGTATTCACATCAGGCCCATTTTTATTAACACTGGATAGTTAAAAAGAGGCAAGAAATTTTGAAAGTGAAATGCCTTAAAAGAGTACAATGTGAATAAATGTACAAATTTAAGATTTGTCTTTAATAATTACCTATTTGATTGATTTTCTTTATTTTTATAAACATTGTTTTAGAAATAATCTTACTTTTTTATGGATTTTTTGAAAAACAAAAACAGGAATTCATTCTATTTTAAATTCATAAAGGAATTCCGGATTACATACATATGTACATATTTAAAACTGATCACATGTCCCTAATGAACCCCTATAGAGTAGAGGCCTACCCACATTGAATATATGGTTTTTGAATAACTCAATGCACTCTATCACTAGCACTAGCCCTTTTTCTATTCGTGTTTTCTATTTTAAATTCAATTAAATTAACGAATCATGTAACCCAGATACCACACCAAAATTGACAGAAGATTACGTTAGGTAAAGGTATGTATACATTTTGCATATTTTTGGTCAATCGTGCAAGCATGCATGCATTAAACGTAGATTTACATTTATTATTTCAATCTGAAAGCTTGCATATTCGTTACAACTATTATATTGGCCATGCAAAATTACTTTGTCCACTCCTAGTTTAAGTGCTATACGCTCTCCTTTTCTACTTTAAATCACCGATTCATGAGAAACCAAATGGATTTTTCCAAAGGATTGCCATAATTTTCTTAAAATGTTCTTTAAGTAAGTTCTGTTTGTAAGCAAGCCTACAAAATATCCAATTAATTACTATAGATTATTATAGTTTCTTTTTCGAAGGACACACAAATTTATGGCAATCCCATAACGGAAGAAACAAAACGGCTTAATTGAGTAACAAGAAAATACTTTGCGTTCGTCGGTCTATGTATATCTTTTGAGGTCAAGCCAAATCATATAAAATTTTATAACAATGAGTAATTGGAAACCACACTACTTACATATGTATGTATATAACTAGTAAAGTTTTGACCTTGCAACAATCCCAAAATTGTTTAAAAAATGTAGGTATCTTAGTCTAAGTTCAAAGCACACAAAATTCTGTGACACCTATAAGTCATATAAGTGACTACGTTACGTATTGACCAATGAAAAGGAAAGCATCGATGACGACAGCTACAATATAACAACGGCGATAACTTTCCACAACACCGCACCAGCCCTTGAAGTTTGACGTTTTATTACGTTTTATAGCACGTTTCCTCTTAAATTGTAACTTATTGCCTTTTTCTTTTGTTGTAAATATAATTTCTAGGGGAATTCCATAACCATGTATGAATGTCGACGAGCAATTTAAAAATTAACCTCCATTTCATTTGACGAGCCAAAAAGATTCAAATGGCACAAGTGGTCGCAGGAACCTACTTGTTTTTTGTTAAGTAATTGGACAGTTTATAATTCTAAGGTATTCAAGAATTTTTCAGTAGAAATGAGCAGAATAATAAAATGTTAACAGAATTCTTCACTCAAATGTGTCTCAGATTTTTGACACCAAGTACGATAAATTCTTAAGAGAAATTTGGATGGTTCCCTATTTTCGAGAGTTCAAACATTTCTAAGTCCTTAGGAATATAAATTAATAAAATAAAAAGGCTGTTTGAGGGTTTAGTCGAGTAAGTAGATCTATAATTTGCAATGACTTTCGTTAACTTCCGTCTACAAAGTTAAAGTTGATACCTTAGTTTCCTCGTGCAAAAATGAGGCTTATATGTTTTGACAGATATAAACAAAGACTCATCTCTGTTTGTTTGCTTATTGCGTTTAAAAGACTGTCAGTTCCTCTTAATTTTAATATCTATCATAATTCATATAAAAAATATATGTATATAAACAGACCTTTGTACAATCGTATGACGTTTATCTTTTTTTACATTTCTATTGAGACTTCAAAGAATAACAACAGAGTAGAATATACATTTAGATATTTGTTAAACTGCGTTTATGATGTTTTTCCAATTCTTTCGGTTAATTATAATGTTCGAACTTACTTAATTACTTACTTAGGTCCTCAGACCTGCTAAGTTTGTAGGGAACCCCTTAAGGGGCATAGGGCCTCTACTACGCCTACGCGCCATCTATTTACGATAAGGTTTGTACCTTTCTTGTAATGGCTGAAGTAACCTTCCAGGAGCTGCATCCATAAAGAAGCACAGATTCGACATTTGTGCGAAACAGTCGTAGCTTTCTCTTTCCTCTAAATTTTTGGACAGCATACCCAACTCCGCTTTTGCTTTTCTGATCCGGCAGATGACGTCTTGTTCGGTTCTGCCTTCGATGGAGACGATACTTCCAAGGTATTGAAGCTCTCCACTTTTTCCACCGGTTGCGAGGAAATGTTTATTTGAGAGGATGGTCGGGTTCCGAGGCTGATCATTTTTGTTTTGCCGGAATCAATTTTCAGCCCCACGACTTCTGCTTCTCTCTCCACACTTGTTGTTATTTTATGGAGATCCATGATCCTATGAGAAAGTAAGCAATCATCGTCCGCGTAATTCCTTTCTTCCACTCATCGGAGAAGCTTTCGGTGGTCTAGACTTCTTTTATGAGCGGATGAAGCAGTTCGCTTGATGACGACGGCGGGCGCTACTTGTAAAAGCTCTGCGGGAATTCCATCAAGTCGTACCGATTTGTTGTTCTTAAATGCTTTAATTGCGGCAACGATCTCATCATTACTAGGCGGCGCGGTGCGGAGCGCAACGTTATGGGAAAAACTGATCTTACTCAGGACGTCTTAATCTGGCTGTGTTCAATGTCATGTTAGATAGGCTATCCTTAATAGGTTCATTTTTATATACCTTATTGAACAAGTTGTAAAAAGTAAAAACAAATTTCAGCTGTTCACTTAAAGCAGACAAACATTTCGATGTTCAAAACTATTATAAAATAACAATTTCTATGGATATTTCAAAAATTCACCTAAATCTCATCTTATCTTCATTTATTACCAAAAAATCAGCTGACAACGATAGAGGATTAGCAAAGAAATATAAGCGTTGAGAAGTCAGAGGGGAATGAACTCAAAGTATTTAGGTTGATACAAAAGATTCTTAGACATTGATAGTTGATTTAACGAATCTTATGGACCATTTTTGGGTTGCCAGTTGCATTACGCTTTAAATAAGTGATAGCGTTGACAAAGTGGTTATGGACATTTTAAAATACAGTGTGATATCTCCTCTCGTTTTTTTGTATAAACATCAAATCATGCACTTTGGAGATATGTCACTATGACTTTTGTATGTATTTTGCTAGCTGTCACTTTTCGTTAACAGATCCTATTATTCATTCTCAGGAGCTGAAGGAGTCCAACTTTATAAAGTCAAAAACAAAAACGTACCCTTTAAAAAGTAACTACCAAAAATGCTATACTTGTATTGGAATTTACCCTTGATTTTGTATTTACCAATTCTTTCTTAATCGGCAAAAGGTGCGTACGATTAAATCTAGGAAATTTTTTATATAGTAGGTACATATAAATCCTTGACCTCATTTTTAGTCTGGTTTGCTTTAGCTTTAGCCAAAAGTGTAGGTTAGTTTTGGTGGACTTAAATTTCCTTAAGTTATGACGGCAGAAACCCTATAATTATTTTCCATGCGATTTAAATGTGATGTTTTTTTTTTCTTTTGTCGCGGAAGGACTACTGCGTGAGCGTAAGAAGTTATTGCTTAAATTCTAATCAGGCCATAACACCTAAGACCTGAGTCAGTAGGTCAAACTAAATAAGGTGAAATGATTTGTATATTGGATTTCATCGTCGTCGTGATGATTTTTTTCCTTATTTTTAACACGTGCAGAAGCAATATAGTTAAAGTACCTACCTACGACACGATGATGGTTTTGGCTTGCAAGAAATGTTATACACAGGTTGATACTTTGGGACTATAATTAAACATGCTTTAGGCTTTGGGGTATAGGTATTGTAGGTAGTATATTTTTGATACCGCATTTTTATTAATTTAAGCAACACTCTTGTTGAAATAAACTCATTAACTTTTGGTGGATTTAAATAGGAAGATATAAATACATATATACAATATTATATAATACTACATATTCGTTTTAATTACTCGAAATGGCATTGAAGTCGACACAAATTTAGTTGAAGGTTACGAGTACATTATTTAAGAGGTAATGTACCTTTATTAACTGTTTGCTCTTGACTTCCTTATAAGTTAAGTAGGTATAGTTAGACGTGTTTGAATTTATTTTTGAATTAAAAAAAAAAAAAAACACAAAACGAAAATTTTTTTCCTTGACGCAAAATAAAAATTGAATAATTTATAAGGAATAATACAGATGATAATCTTAAATGAATTAAAGGGGAAATCTGCTTTTTAGATAACCCTGAATTTTAAAATCAACCATAAAAAAGGTTTTTAATGAAAATTATTGCCATATTTTTGCCAATTTGACAGTAACCATACTGCGTATATTCAATATTCATAGAAAGTCTGATAGGTCGTTTGCACTTTAACCTTCTACTCAGTTTCCTTCAGTAAAACACAAAATGACATACAAAAGGTCAGTTCTCTCATTAGTCTAGAAACAATTTTAATTTCTTATACATATGAACTTTGAAAGAACTTTAGACAAAAATTATTAAAAAAAAAAAGTTTTAGAAAGCAAGTAAAAGGATAATTCTGGTCATAAAGGGTGTCCCAAAATTAACGCAAGATTTGAATTAAATAGAAAACGCCGTTTTTAGTCTTTTGATAGTTATATTTTTATTGACTCGTAAAGTACATAGGATAGGGTTATGTATGGAATAACACATCGGACAAATGGCCTCCACGGCTTTCCATGCACATGCGCACTCTTTTGTTGAAATTTTCCATGACCATTCTGCATAAATGTGGCTGAATTTCGTTGATGCAGCGTTGAATATCCTCCTTTAATGCACGGGTGGTTGTGGGCTTGTTGACATAGACTTGTGATTTCAAATAACCCCATAAAAAGAAGTCTAATGGTGTTAAATCACACGATCTAGGAGGCCAATTTTGATCACCGAAACGAGAGAGTACACGACCTGGAAATGTCTCATGCAGTAATTGAATTGTTTCACGGGCTGTATGACATGTGGCACCGTCTTGTTGAAACCACATATTGGACACATCAATATCATCCAATTTTGGCAGAAAGAACTGTGTAATCATGTCGCGATATCGAGCACCAGTAACAGTCACTGCTTGACCAGCATCATTTTCAAAAAAATATGGCCCAATTATGCCTCCAGCCCAAAATCCACACCATACAGTCACGCGTTGTGGATGCATTTGTTTTTCGACAATCACATGTGGGTTCTCCGAACCCCAAATGCGGCAATTTTGGCGATTGACAAAGCCATCAAGATGAAAATATGCTTCATCGCTTAGGATGATTTTTGTATGAAATTTTCGAACTGCAGCCGCCAAGCTTTCACTATTTTTGAAATATTCTTTAATAATGAAGACACGTTGTTCTATCGTGTAACGCTCCATTTTTAATAACCCTATACTGTTAGCTGTCAAATTGCTTTTTTTCAGGGTTGCCAACACTTCACTGCACAAATGGCGGCAAATTCAAATCTTGCGTTAATTTTGGGACACCCTTTATTTAGCTTGGTCAACGCTCAGCCAAAATTATAACGATCTGATTTTAAATGCATGATTAAAATATATTTGCTATAAAAAATCTTTGATAGACGGTATTAAGCAGCTTGATTATGTATTAAGTTCTATTTTAAATAAAAATTAGTTACCGAACAAGCCTAACATTTTTTTTTATTAAAATCAGCTAGTAGTTTTAATAAATGAAGTATAAAGCTGGTTAGTCACGGAAGTGCCACATGATTCAATTGATTCCAAAATGGAAATCATAATTTTGGATATCTATCAAACTATAAATCCAACGAGCTAAAATGGCCAGGAGTAGCTCAGAGCAAACTAGTTGGGTCGTTCGAAGGTAACTTTAAAGAAAATACAATGCATGATTGGATAGAACTTGCTCCTGTATCCAAAGATTCTGATTAAAAATAGTACCTATAATTTAAAATTAAAAAAGTTTGTCTTCAAAAATGTAAATGCCATTCGATTTCCCAAAAAAACCTTTGTTTTTCAAAATTTATTTTTGAAAATCTTTAGAGCGGCTTTTGACATCTTCTCGAGATATCGAATTAAAAAAATAAATAAAGAACCCAAGTTAAGAAATTAAGAAAAAATTTAATAATAATGTTTGACCAAAGAAGTTGTATAGGGTCTACTGTTGTTTTTGTGGGACCCACTTTTTTCGACATCGTAGTGTCATCTTTGATTAAGATCTTGAGTTAGAAATTTTTTAGGAATGCAAAACATATTGCCATATTGTTCCTATATGTGGTAAGTAAAAATTACTACGTTTACAGATAATCAGCTAGGTTCAACATTTCACTTTCACTCGAAATTAAATTCAAAACTATTCAAAATATAAACTGGAGTTCTGAAATTCACTTTTATCGATATCGATTTCACTTTTTTTTTTAACTAAAAAGGGAGTGAAGTTCATTTTGATATTTGCAATTTTCAAGTGATTTGAATTCGACCAGATTAAGTTGGTGTGATTTGAATATGGCAAGAGGAAATTGTTTTAAAACAGTAATATTTTCATTTAAAAGAAAAAAAAGCAAGTTTTTTATAAAATGCATTTGATTCGTAAGAAGTCACAGCTTCTATTTTATATTTGAGGAAAGGCACAAAGCATTTAAAACGCTTTTTAACACACCAAATGTCTTCTCTGTATTAAAGACAACTTTTTTTCAAAAACTTTCCAGATACATTCAGAAACTAATACTTTTATACCAGTTTTTTTCCAACCGATATTTGGAAACTGCTTATCGAAAATACCCGCAAATCTGCAGCAAGTGTGCATTCAATACAGTGCAAATAAAACAACATTGAAAGCAATTTCTCGCTAAACTAGATATTGTCCCGGCGTTAACGCCTGCAAGTCATTTGGGCCGTCACTAATTGGATTCAGTGGTCTTGCGTTAAGAATCGCTTCTATCCCTTTAAACAACAGGTCAACAATTGTTCAAATGTCAGAACTTTCGCACCTATAACTCTTTTTAAGTAGAATTTCATCGATAGCTTTGTATAATTAGCCACCCTAATGTGGGCCGCAGGAGTCATAAATATACATTCTGATCCTTTTCCACCCACAAAGTCTAAGGTTTCTTTCTCATGCCAAATTTCATTAGCTCTTTCCAATTCTTTCGCGCCTCTGCCTTTCCGGGCAATTAATCTCTCATAACAGGCAATGAATGCCACTGACGTGAGATTGGATACTACTTCGATATGTACCGATATTCTTGAGGTGAACGAAGACTGCTAAACAGCATTTCTGCCTTATAACCTGCTCTGTCTATCATCTTTATCTTGAAAGGTCCTACGAAGTCTAAACTAAAGTGAAGAAACGCTTTACTTTGGCTAACTTTTTCAAACACATATCAAACATTTATGTATAAAGATTCTTAATTAATTTCTTATTCCTGAGATCCAAAGATTTTCTCTTATGCTACATTCTACATTATAATCTTCATCGCAACCACGCTAACCGTGAATAACTAGAGACGATAGCTAGATGTCGTCTCTCGTATTCCATCCCTTCCTTTTGAAAACGCCCACCAAATTAAAATTTCAGGAAACGTTCGTTAAGAAAACATATCTGAAATGTTTCCCATTTGTTTAAAAAACATTTCAGAAACATTGCAGAAATGTGTCTGGTTTGTTTTTGTTGTTGTGGACGCTTTGAGAAACATTTCTGAAATGTTTTGTTTGTTTCTATATAGAACATTTTCAAGTCAGAACACAGAGGTCGTTATAATGCACCTCAATTTGATGATGTAGCCGTATTAATTGTTGGACAAGAATTTACAAAAAGGGATATCGTTTTGCGAGCACGAGATAACACTCTAAAACGTGTAAGTGAAATACACCGGTCTTACGATGCACTGCAGTACCCTTTGATATTTAGTCATGGTGAAGACAGTTATTCAATTAACGTACTACAAGTTCATCCAATAACAAAAAAAAACTGTTTCAGCAATGGATTTTTACTCTTACAGGCTTCAAGTCAGAGACAATTCAAATAATATTTTACTTCGTTGCGGGAAATTATTCAGTCAGTATATTGTTGATATGTACGCTAAAATTGAATCTGAGCGGCTTCAGTTTTTAAGAGCAAGTCAAACTAAATTACGAGCCGAAATTACAATATTCTTCACGATGCAATTCAAGCTGAAGCTGATCCTACAGAAATGGGAAAACGAGTTATTTTACCAGCTTCATTCACCGGTGGCCCTCGATATATGCCGCAATGTAAACAAGATGCTATGGTTTATGTAAGATATTTTGAACGCCCTGATCTGTTAATCACAATGACTTGCAATCCACAATGGCCAGAAATTAAATCATCTTTATTTTTAAATCAACAAGCGACAAATCGACATGATATATACAAAGATAAAATATTTGGTGAAACAAGGTGCTTGCCTCATGTTCATCTTTTATTTTGGCTCCAAGATAAAGTACGGCCCAACGATATTAATACTTTTATTGCTGCTGAGTTACCTGATCAACAAGAAGATCCTATTTTATACGATATCGTTCGAAAAAAAAATGGCCCTGTGGTCGATTAAATCCTAAAGCACCATGTATGAAAGATGGAAAATGTACCAAGGCATTTCCAAAAGACTTTTTGAAAGACACTCAATCAGGAAATGACAGCTATCCGAAATATCGGCGTCGATCACCGGCCGATGGCGGAAAAACTTGCCCACTGAAGATGAAAGGTGGGCACGTTATTCTTATTGATAATCGTTGGATTGTACCATATAATGCAGTATTATCCCGTATATTCGAGTGCCACATAAACATAGAACTCTGTAGTTCAGTAAAAGCTATCCAATAGATTTGGAGTTATATCAATAAAGGTTCCGATCAAGCAACATTTTCAATAGAATCACGAGATGAAATTCAAAATTTCCAAAATGGCAGATATATTAGTTTATCCGAGGCTGTTTGGCGCATATTTGGTTTTTCTATCCACGAACGTTTTCCGTCAGTTTTTCAACTAGCTGTGCACTTAGTAAATGGTCAGCGTGTTTATTACAATGAACAAAATGCTCATGAGAGAATCGAAAATGTAAAAAATGCTGTCCTTATGGCGTTTTTCGAACCAACAACTAGCGTCACCGGACAAGACGAATTAAAAGCTAATGTTTACCCGCAAGTTGCCCAAATTTCAGAGAAAACGGATGATTGGTTACGCGAACGAGCGTTTTTTGCACCTAAAAACGATTCTGTTACAAGCATAAATAATAAAATTCTTTCACTTTTCAGGCCCATCAACAAACTTATCTTTCTATTGATAATCTGACTGATCAAGATAATGCTATTTACATTTCAATTGAATTTTTAAATTCTTTGAATACATCAGGACTTCCTCCGCATAAACTGGACTTGAAAATTGGGGCTCTAATAATACTTATGAGGAATTTAAAGTCACAGAATTTATGCAATGGTACTATATTACGGTAACTATGCAGAGGAACGTGATTGAAGCTAAAATTCTTTCCGGCTCAGCCCAAGGTCAAGTCGTTTTCATTCCCAGGATACCGATGATTACTAACGAATACCCGTTCGAATTTAAACGAGTACAATTTCCTATAAAGCTTTGTTTTGCTAAGTCTATCAATAAGGCACAGGGACAGACACTGAAGGTTGCAGGCCTTGACATCACAAATCCCTGTTTTACCCACGGACAAATTTATGTTGCTTGCTGCCGTGTCAGCTTGGAAAAAATCTATATGTGTATGCGCCTTTTCGAAGAATAAAAAATATTGTTTACAAAGAAGTATTACATATAACCGTAATAGAAATATGTATGTACAGAGTTAAAATATAAATTAATAAATAAAAAAGGTACAATATAAGAAAATAGTAGTTTTTTCATCCTAATTTTTTTTTATATAAAATAGTTGAATACGGTGCGGGGAAATAAATCCACGGGAACTAACTCCACTGAGGGATTTAGTTCCCCACTTACTGAGAACTAAGTCCACTTTAGTAAAGTGGATTTAGTTCCCATGCTAACTGGGAATCTATTTCCGAAAAAAATGTGTGATTTAAGTTCTCCTTGAGTTTGAAATTAATTCCCACTTTTTAAAAGAAGAAGCAAGTAGAATAAGGCGCAGGGACATAGGGCCCAGGGACATAACGCCCAACTTTTTTTTTTGGGGCTTATGTCTCACTTCGGTGGGACATAAAACCGAAATCTTATTTGGGCCCTAAGTCTCACCCAAGTAAGACCGAAGCCCCAAATAAAAATTTTGGGGCTAATGTCCCACTTAATAAGAATCACCAAATGACACAACTTGGAGCACTTTAAACCCTGAGATCCCGCGAAGCGGGCCACCCACAGGTGCTTTTATTCAAAAAAGCTGTTGATATTGGCACCTGCCTGGCGACTTTACATACTCTAAGCGGAGCAACGGAGTTGCGTGAGCGGGTGTGACCCCGAAAAAGGGAGTTAAAATCCTGAGATTCCGAACAAAATGTTGAAAATAAACTTTTTTGTTTTTCCTAATTTTTGTATTATCACCGTATCAAAAAATTATTGTTCATTGTATTGAAATACAAAAACTTTATATTCTTTTTTGGCTCTGCAAAAATTTGGGGACAATGTTTTATTAGTTTTTTATCACCTTGCTCATCAATAAAAAAATTTTGACCATAATAGCCAATGTAACGTGAAATATTATTTCGAGTATATTTTTTAACATCAATTTGTTTTTCTTCACGGTCATAAATTAACACACTATTTTTACGAAACCCGGTAATAAATTCAATTTTATTTTCCATGCTTTTAATTTTTTATTTTAATTTTATTCACACTACGCACTGTTTTCTTAAATTGCTTAAGACTGCAGATGTTCGACTGTACTCATCAAAATCGGTGACGTGAAATAACGCCAAATGAAATAAAGCCAAATTCAAAAAATTTGGCACTATTTCGTTTTTGAAAACGAAATAAGGCCAAATTTTCAATTTGGGTTTATTTCGCTTTAGAAAACTAAATAATAGCAATTTGGCATTGTTTCGATTTAAAACTTTGCAGAATTAGAAAAAAAACATAAAGTAAAATTATCTTTTGTTTTCTCTCTATGCTAAATTAAATTCTTTATTCAATTTTGGGAATTACAAAATTCGGTAATTGTCTAGAATAGCTACTTTTGCTAAAAACATAGAAAAAAAGTTCGGAAAATAACCAAATCGGTGTATTTTTTCGTAAACTTTAATAAAAATCGGAGGAAGTGCAATTTTTCAACAATTTTTTTTGTTATTAATTAAAAAAGTTGAAAAATGATAGATACTTGTTGCTCGATTGAAATTTTTGAAATTGGAGCCTAAAACAAGTTTTTTTTTAATTGGTAGCACGGCGTTTTTTTGAATTGATAGCACGGCGTACTAAAAGCTAGGTATGTAAGGGGGGGCATGCTGCCCCCCTGCTTGGGATCACTATAGGTTTTGGGGTGGGTGCAAGTTTGGGTATATGCAAAGAACACGAATGCGTTGTGATTCTTTCATAACTGTGAGCCATACTTGCTTTTTAAATTTGGGAATTTCTTTGATTTTAGTGCTCAAATGCAAAAGTTCTTTGCATATACCCAAACTCGCACCCACCCCAAATCCTATAGTGATCCCAAGCAGGGGGGTTGCAGGGGGGCAGCATGTCCCCCCTTACATACCTAGCTGTTAGTACGCCATGCTATTAATTCAAAAAAACTTTTTAGCAAAAGTAGCTATTCTAGGCAATAAATCAACCATTTTTGCGTGTTTTGTATGTAAAAAAGTGAACTTTAAAAATTTTTTATTAACTTTTGAATTTAAAATATTCGGCGTTGTTTCCATTATTGGCCTTATTTCTTTTTATAAATCGAAATAAAGCCAAATTGGTATTATTTCGTTTTGAACAACGAAATAAGGCCAAATTTGAAATTTGGTGTTATTTCATTTGGCACTATTTCACATCACCATCAAAATCGAACAAGTTTCAAGAATCTGATAACTAACTGTAATTTGAAGCTGTTGTTGTTAGAAATTAGTTCCCTCTTCATATTTTTGAATGTGTACTAAATTCCCATAAGAAAGTGGAGTTCGTTCCCACTTAGCATGGGAACTAAATCCACTTTACTAAAGTGGATTTAGTTCCCACTGAGTGGGAACTAAAACTCTCAGTGGAGTTAGTTCCCGTGGATTTATTTCCCCGCACCGTTGAATACCTCCCGGGTGAAGCCGGGTAAACCAGCTAGTTTTATATATAATGAGAGTTATGAAACACACAAACATGATTTCAATACTTTTTTTGACTATATGTGCTATACATCCTAATTTAAACACACATTTTTAGGTGGCGCAACAGTCTGTTGAGAACTAGGGCCTCAAAACTCTCCACCAATCCTGTGTCCGAGTAATGTTGTCAGGGATAGAGAGGACCTACAGTTTTTTAATCCGAATCCGAACTGATAATTTGAGAAAGCACTTTTCATGACAATAATTGATCTTGGAGGATTTGTCAATCCCGCGCAAGGGGCAGTACCCTGATGGCACCACTAACATGGATAAGTCCCAAGACTTTTTATCCATCATTTAAAGCGATGTATATCACAATAATTGGGACCAAGAAACGATACTTTCTTGAAAATAATTCAATAAGTAGATACTACAAAAAATTAAGTATATGACTTCTGATATTTTTAAAAAAAAACTTTGATTATCAGCTTTTTTTTTTAAAAACAAATTAAAAACCTAAAAAATACTATTACGTCTAATGGAATCGTATAAATTAAAGGGTGCAGCTTTGAGAAAACCTCTTATAAGGATAATTATCGACAGGTAACTTTTTAATCACACCTTTAAGAGTTTTTCGAAGAGAAAATTTAACGATAGCATTAAAAACCCCGACATTCTATATTTTGGTTTATCAAAGTGTTTTATCAGGGTGTGCTAATATCGTGACCAGAAACTGAAAGTAAACAATTAAATCACTTTGTTAAAAGTAGCTTCGAAAATACCTCATGATAGTCACAAAGGAACATAGTTTTATTCTAGAAAAATCCAAGAGATTTTTTTTTCGTACAAAACGTTACATGCAAGCATACATACAAAATATTCAGATATTGTAAGTACAACGAACTTTTTAAAGAGTGTGTTGCGTACCTAATATATGGCGTTCCTGTTGCACGCGAGTAATAACTTTTCGACCGCACTTTTCTAACAACTCTTACATACAGAACTGCAGAACTCTCTGATGACGGTAATTTAAAATGCAAAAATGTCCATAATCAAAATCCTCAATCTCTATATGTGCCGAAGTGATTCCCAGCATGTTTCTAAAGCATTTTTCAATGACTAACTATGTGCAACTATATACGTAGGTTTGCCCCAGAGCGATTTATGGCTCTAAGCAAAAGACTGGCTCTAGCAATTTGAAAAGGAAATCCTACCGCACTAACATTTTAATTTAAAGTTTAAAAAAGGGTAGGCACCTAATGAAAAATACATAGTTTGAATTGGAAAAAAATGTATATGAAAAAAACATTTTCATTAGTCGCAACAATCACCACCATATTGGAGTCGGGTGCAGATAAGTTCTTTATTTGAATACTCAAATGGTCACCTCCAATCAGTAGGCGTCCTTCCGCACTTTGTCGCTCACTGTCCGACAGCTACGACGACGTCAATCCAACCAACATGATGCCAAAAACTTTAGAAAAACTCGCACTCGGACGCTGACCACGCGATCCTCGTATAAAAGCAATATAGTGGCTCCGTATACAAATGCATGGCTAACGTTACTGCACGACGACGGACATTCCGATTATTGTTGTATAAGAATTTAGTTTTGTTTCAGTAGAATTTGTTGTTGTTGCTGTTTTTTAAGTAAGTAAGCGAGTAAAAGGAGCTAAACAAAAAACAAAAATAGCACTCATACGCCATGTGGTACCTTTTGTACTCTAGTCAGGCCTATCGGCATATCCATTTCGAAAAGTAGGTAAAACTCTTCG
This sequence comes from Eupeodes latifasciatus, assembly GCA_920104205.1. Classification (NCBI taxonomy): domain Eukaryota; kingdom Metazoa; phylum Arthropoda; class Insecta; order Diptera; family Syrphidae; genus Eupeodes; species Eupeodes latifasciatus. The sequence goes on along the minus strand of OV049924.1, from coordinate 68,136,148 downwards.
CCATGGGTCAGTAAACCTACTTCCGGTTGACATAAATTCGCCCTGGACATGAAAAGTGTTTTCTTTTCGAGTATGAGTACATGCTGCACCGAAATGTTTCTTTCTAGTCATTCATATAGGCTCGCGCTATAGGCTACTCGCCATACAATAATATGCACAAGGCAACTTTCTTTCTTTCTTTTAAAATTTTCCTGCAAAACTGAAAAGGATTATGCACTGTGGGATTTTTCGGGCTATCACATAAAATGTTCCCGACTGACGACGACCACGACGACGGCCATATTGCTTTAAATTTTCTATAACGTTCCTGTTAAGACTTTTGTTGTTGTGTATTGTAAGGATTTTTGAATAGAGTTATAATACGTGGAAAAGGAAGAGGAGAAACCACTAAGGAAATTAATAAAATTGCATTTTTGAATAATGAAAAAGGATAACAAATCTCCTTAATTTCAGTGTTTTGTGACTTGGTTTCAGTTTTGCATAGAAACAATATTCAGGTATTCGTATTGTGCTGAAGCCGACGACTAGCGACGCGACGATGATGGCAAGTACACAGTGAGTTGCTTTATTAAATTTACCTGGAATTAATTAAAATTTAGCGGGAATTTTCTATATGCAGGCGCTTTGGATTGCAGAACATAATGCTGCATACGGAGGCTCTGCCGAGCAGGCAAACCAACATTGCAGTTTTTGGAGAGATCCATATTGAAAATCAATAAAACATTTAAAAAAATGGTAATTTTATTTTTTAATGTAATAGACTACAACATTTTGTTATCAAATTCATGAAAGACATTTTTGGGACATATCATATTTCGTGATAAAGGTAGAGTATAGAAGAATCACGGGCATTTACAAAATTTAAGCAAACATGACATTACGATAGTTGAGGTTTTAAGCAATATAAAAAGGTTATTGGCAGCGGAGGAGAGAACCTTCATACTTTTTGCTATGCTTTTCAGGATGTGCATTTGTCTGAACTTGACTCTCAAATTTCATTAAGAGAACTTGAGAACACTTTTCAGGTTATGAAGAACAACAAAGCTCCGGAGAACAACTCAAGCAATACATTGTGGATTTTTTCAACTCCATCAAAAGCAATACTTTTATAACAATTATAACGGGTTTTTCAATTGGCGCGGGTAGATTTTGGCGCCCCGTGGCGGCCATTTTGTTTTTGTTAAATCTTCTGTTTATTATTCAGTTGTTTATGCCAAATTATCATGACAAGTAACATGATTGAACAGCACGTTCAAATGATTAAACTTTATTATCAAAATGAGTGTTTTTTAACGCAAACGTTGCGCGCATTACGCCAATATTACGGTAGATGTGGTAGCCCTTCACAGTCGACTCTTCAACGTTTGGTGGCCCAATTTCAGACAACCGGTTCAGTAAACAATCAGCCAACACCGAGAACATTGCCGCGGTCCGTGAAAGTGTACAATAGAACACGAGGCAGTCTATTCCTCGCCATGCACAAGAACTCGGCCTTTCGCAGACTTCAACTTGGTAAATTTTGCGTCGGGACTTGGGCCTACACCCATACAAGTTTAATCTGCCCCAGGAGCTCAAAGTTCATGACCATAAACAACGCCGTTTGTTCGCTGACTAAGCTTCGAAGCGTTTGAAAGAGGACCCCAATTTTGGCCGAAAAATCATCTTTGGTGACGAGGCGCATTTTTGAATGAATGGCCGTGTTAACAAGCAAAATTTCCGTATATGAGATGACACCAACCAACGCGAGGTTCACCACGTGATCATGCACCCTCAAAAAGTTACCGTTTGGTGTAGATTTTGAGCCGGCGGCGTAATTAGTCCGTACTTTTTTGAAAACGACGATAGTGATTCGGTCACCGTCAACAGCGAGCGCTATATAATGATGATATCTAATTTCTTATGGTCCAAATTGAACCATATGGACCTAGACGACATGTGGTTCCAGCAGGACGGTGCGGCGCTACGTGCCACACAGCAAACGCCACGATTGACATTGTGCATGAACGATGTGAGGGTAAGATTATCTCTCACAGGGGTGATGTGAATTGGCCACCTAGGTCATGCGATTTGATCCCGCTAGACTTTTTCCTGTAGGGTTTCTTAAAGTCGCAGGTATATGGAAATAAACCAAAATAGACCGATTCCCTAAAGGTGAACATAACATAGATCTATGCGGAAGAGTCGTTGAAAATTGGACCACTCGGACCCGTGCCACCGTAAGAAGCCAAGGCGGGCATTTGAATGATGTCATATTTCACACTTAATGACATACATGGGCTTTTCAAATAAAAAATAATTTTGTTAATACCTCACACTCAGCTTGTTTTAGTCTATTTCAACATCTATGTACCTGCCCTTATTGGAAAACCATTTAGCTTCTGAGTTATCAGATATTATTTAATAATTCAAAACTGCTAGCTTTTATGTTTTAATTGATCTAAAATTCCAAGAGTTCATTTTGCAAATCATTAGAAGTAAAAACTACTTCATATTTCTCGTTTTCCATTGGAATATTTAACTAAACAGTTTATCGTTTATGATAAATCATTATACTTTATTAATAATTCATTAAAATATTGTATACAATGGTTCAATCTTTTTTGATAGTTTATCTCTTAACAAGCAAATAATTTAGTTAATTCTAAGTCATAACCGACAGACGGCAAATTTAATCATGTCAGTATTATTAAACTTAATATAGTTTTTTTTTTAAACGTGTCATTATTTTCCATAAAAATTCAAACGTAAAACGTATATTTATAATTACTAAATAACTGCATACCAAAAGTATTGAAATATTGAAAAATTATCTATATTAAAAGATTATTAAAAAAAAACTTTTACGATTTTCGAAAATAAAAATATAATTAATGAAGGTATTTTGAGAAATTAAATGGCGTGTACATTTTTGAACAATAAAATATAAGTATTATTTATAAACAGCCCCTTTGGATACAGGACCAATATCATGCGACCAAGTTGTGCATTTTATTTATTTTTTATTTAATTATAGAATTTACCACCGAAAGCCTTCATACAAATTTTTTTTAAAGTTGCATAGATCTTGTAACCAGCTTGACAATAAACTTTTTGAATACAGTAAATGACGCTTATAAGCAATTCAAATTTTCACATATAACAGTAACAGACATTTCTCATACAACATTTATTTTCTAGAAAATTCTTGGCTTAATGATGGACATTTTGACGCAAACATTTCATAAGAATTAAAATATCCAAAGCAGATATATTGCAATTAATTTTTCATTTGAATAGAAGAATTACTTGAGGTAAAACCGGAGGCGGACCTGTTTTTTTTCGGTTATGTTAACCTAAATCTAAAATCTTCAATATTTACAACTTTAATTCAAAACAGGTTTTTATGTTTTGTAACAGTAAGGCTGTTTCCTAAAAAAAAATGTTTGTATTTATGAAATTTTATATTTCAATAACGAAAAAAATAAATCGTGAAATTTTGAGGCTTTACTATTTTTTAAGGAATCTTTCATCAAAATTGGTCTGCGTAGTTTTTTAGTTTTTTCCATAAATTTTGTTTTATACAGATTTTTGTAAGAAATGCAACTGAAAATTTGCGTCGGAAAAAATTTGGATGCTTTGAAAAAAGGACTTATAACATTTTTGCATATATTCAATTTGTATCGAACGCTAATTTTGGAGATCATTTCAAGATCTTTACTAATAGCTTTTGGAAAGACATCTCGAAATGTCACCTAGCTCATTTCACGATTTATTTATTGAAGGAAACGTTGCATAGGTTCTCGGTACTAATCCGTGTATTAATCGTGCGATTTAACACATCTTAACTATTTTCAATGAAGATATGTAAAGTCACTAGTTTACGCCAATAAAAACGAAACTATTGACTATTTGGAGGACAACATTCACCACCAAAAACACTCTATTACCAAGACCGGAATCTTTCGTACGTTTCACTCTCCAAAACCCGTTTGTTTACATTGTTGTATTTGTAGTTTTGACAATTAATCCATGAATAGATGTGAGCACAAACAAAAAAAAAACGATGCCGTGGGCTAGCGGCATTTTGCACAGCAAAAACAAAATGGAGGGGTTAATAAGTTTTTTTTAGGTTTTTCTTTTTACTTTTTTTCGATGAAGAAGTCAGTTTTAAGCTTTAATTTTGCAGTCATTTTGTTGATAGCGTACCAATGTACATTTTTGTCTTCAAAAAAGCATGTTCACCATCAGTTTATTATAATTAATTCACTAATTTACAAAAATCACTGCGAAATTCTTCAAATTTCTAAATTAACCTCGGATTTTTATATCAAAGATGCGTTCGAAGAACCATCAAGTTAAGGGTGCCAGCGCAATTTTTGTATTGAATTCTAATAAATTTTCGTTAATGAACGGCCCAAATATTTTTTTTGCAAGTAATTAAAATCTGTATCAATTTAATTAATCCAAATGTATTTATAGTTTGTTTTTAATGATTTAAGCTTGCAACTATTTTTGAATTCCATTTTGATTAATAAATATTATATTTAAAAAAAAGAGTTACAATCGAAAAATATCTTATCCATAGCATTCTTGATTGATGGAAGCATACATGTATTTGCTATCAAAAAAAACTATGCATCAAAGGAACACAAATGTTTTAAAAAAGTAATCAGAACGATTATAGCGAACATGTTGAATAAATGCAGAGCAAATAAAATGTAAATTTTGACATATATCACAAAATGAAAACGTCTTAAAATCGTTCTGAATTCATGCACAACTAATTCAATAGAACATGTAATCGTCATAAATGTTTATTGTTGACGTACAGAAGTTTTTTTTTAGTGAGTTTCCACAGTTTAACGCAAAATATAATTTTCATTCATTTCTTAAAAATGTTTCGTTACCAAAGTTCAAGTTTACTTATTATTGTTTGAAGGGTATATTTAGTAAAAGTGCTGCTAAAAGTGAAACAAATGAATGAGTTTTACGTACATGTTTTTCTTAATATAGTAAATACTTCCATAGAATACATTTCATAAATGCAGAACATGGAAGAAAATATACATAAACAATAGTTTCAGGTATAAAGCAGAGATTAGTGTAGAAAAATATTTTTGAGAAAGCCAATAATATTTAAGGTATGTTCATTAAAGAAATTTCCGCTTCGGCTAACCTTCATCAACTTTTTAGAAAAAAAAATAGTATTAATAGCAGCCAATTATTTCATAGCATAATTAATTCTTCAGATTGTAAAATGTCTAGAAATTTTCATACGCTACAAAATTCGTAATTTTATGCGTAAACATAGAAGATAACATTATTTAGTCAAGAAGTATGGATTTTGGCGCGTATACCGGTTTTTTCTATTGGGTGTTCGGTTTCCCCATACTGGAATAAAAAAAGGTTACTTAAATCTATTTATTGCACTCATTTAGTTGGTATTGTGTGTAAACATATTGCCTATTTCTATTCCTTAAAGATGCTTTACACAAAGCAACTTATTTTTAAAACGTGGTTCTCTCAAATTTGTATTCCAAAATCTAACCTGCAAACAAAATTCTAACTTTAACATAGTCCCTCAAAAAGAATTTTTCAGGAATATTTCTGCAACAAACAAAACTAAAATTTGGTCTTGCAATTATCGAACTGCTTAAATGATGAAAATACTAATCTAATTGAGGAATCTGAACTAGCAATGGAACTTCACCAGTATGCTTCTCGTAGCATTGTCTGTACAAAAAAGTATGGAGACACCCGCCTATTGTTTCCACCTGAACTTCTAACGTCGCAAAAAAAAAATGCTCTAAGCAAACTACAGCTGAAAAAATTGTCTGTTTTGTTGTTTTACAAAGTATTGAGTTACACTTTTGTCCATTACCAATTATACTTAACCAGTTGCAGCGCATGTTGCGTTCGCAAATAATTCAAGTAAACAAAATACAGCACTAATAAATCATTAAATATGTATTTGGTCAATTTTATTTTATTTAATATACATTTACAACATTTATTTGGATTGAAATTAAAAAGCTATACAAATCTTCCAATTTAAGACCATGTCAGCACTTCAGATTCTGTTGGTAAGGATTGTTTAGTTTTTGAACGAGGCCATGAAACATTCAAAATGAAGCATTTAGATGGGACTGATTACTATAATGAAGCATATTGATGGGCCAAAGCACTAATTGTGAGAATGTGTTTGGTTTTTTGCATCATTTCACGCACACTTTCTCACATTTAGTGCTTTTTAGCTTGTAGGCAAACCGAAATGTCAGTCTGAGATTCCGGTCTTGGTAATAGAGTGTTTTTGTTCACCACGTTATTGCCGATAAACGGCCACAAATATTAGAAAAAGTCATCGAAAATTGAACCTCCAGATTAGACAACGTCCGACCCAGCCATGGCTGGAGATTATTTGTGCCAGAAGATTGTTTTTCGAATAAATCAAATTATATGTCAATTCAAAAAAAATATTTTCAAATTTCTGTACTTAAAAAAAAAACCGTTTGTATAAAAACAGAGATAAAAAAGAAGCATGGGAAACGTTGCTTAATAACTTTAAGAAACACGAAAGCTTAATAAATATAAAAAACACGAAGAAATTGAAGTTGTATTTTCGGTGATATACTTTTAAAAATTTGTCTTAGCGGCTAAAACATTTACCAAGTTTCTGTTTTATAGTTCTCACTTATTTATGAAACTCCGATTTTTAAGGAATATTTTTGTTTGACAATTGTGTTGGCAATGACTCGATTTTCGCACTATATTAACATTTCCAGGATTAATATACTATATTAACAGTAACTTGACTGGAGTTTTATGTTCCATGGACCCTATCTAGTTTCTAAACTAATTTGGCCTAATCTTAGCGCCAGGCGCTCAAAACAATTAATCTCTCTGAGTAGATTGCACATTAGCTACGTTTAGGTGTCCTGACTGGGCACTGCTTAATAGGAAGGCGTGCTATTCGACTTGGAGCCCCTGCAAATGATTTTTGTAGGAGTTGTTGGACTTCCCAACCAACAGCCACTTTAACCTAACCTAACCTAGCCTTATCCAGTAATCAGATTCCTTACCCCTGCTTGGCTGGAACTTGCAGCTTGAGTAATGTTTGAATTTTCGACTAAAGAAGCTTACAAAAACTACATTTTCATTATTTTTCATAACACATATTCAGAATATGCTTTTGAAAGAACCTTCCAAACAGTAAGAGCTCTGTGACTTTGTGTGAATAATTATTATAAATTATCATGCAATTGCAATGAAATCAGTGGAAAAACAATTTATCTAACACATTAAGTCACAAGTCATCAAATACAGAAAGTGTGCGTGTCCGTGTAGACATATCAATGATATTAAATGTTAATCACTCAACATAAACATAATCCTTTTGATATAAATATGTATAAGTAAAGTATTACATTGCTCAATCATATCAGAAAGTGTTCTTTAACATAATTTGTCTAAAAACTCCCTTTTTTAACCTCTCAAAGTTTACCAAACCATCTCTTTTTCTGATTCATAAACTATATAAAAAACAATAACAGTCACTAAGAAAATTTCTCCGAAAAGGAGTATTATAACTCTCCATTGTATTTTCTTGAGTCCTTTTCTTTCTCCAGGATCTCAAGTTTCCAATAGTCTCGACCAATATTATCCCCTAACATACCAAAACTACAAAAACTTTATTGGCCATGTTATGTGTATACAAACAAACACTGGTCAGTTCAACATACCACCTCAATCTCAAGAATACACAGCACATCACAGAAAAACCCCCAAGGATATAGCCTGCGGTCTTTACCCTTGTGTATACGTATATAAGTCCGTTTTTGTTACCGGCAAATGTTTCGCAATCAAAACACCTTCACCGCGATACAAAACCAAACCAAACCTAACCGTACTGTTAGCACAGAACAAGGAGAAATTCAATTAAGGATCAAGTGTAAGGATTTTTGTAAGCCAACGTTTATCCACCCCAAACTCCAGGCAAGATATTTTGCATAATAACGTTGTAGTAGAACTGGAAGTAGTTTTGCGTGCTAGCAAAGGCAAAGGACTCAAAACAACCAACGAACGCCAACACTAGCAGCAGCAGCGATAGAAAACTCCATTCGATTAGAGACAATTCCAACTCAGTCGTCATCGTCAGCATAATACTCTTCTTATAGTACGAGTACACCAAACCCCTACAACCTTAATATACAACAGGTCCTTTCAATTCTCATCGTCTTAGAGTCGCGTCATCGGTCGACTTGTCGGCATCGTTTATTGTTGGCCCGTTTGTTTAACCTAGTTAGCAAAAAGTGTTGGTAAGGTACAGTGATTTGGCAAAAATTTCAAGTCAAGATGGGTCGGGGCTGAGGACGAAGAACGGCGAACGGCGAGTAATGTGAAGTCCGTAACACATTTTAAATTGGAGACTTGGAGTCCTTAACGATGATGATGGAGAAAAATAGGGTGGCTTACTGTTAGGCCTAGAAAGTATAGTTTTCGATTGCATATTTAAAGAAGAGAGAGCGAGCCACTTTTGGCTTGTTCACTTGTGTGCGAAAAGGGTCTTGGAACTTGGAACAGTCAAAACCGTCACTTCAATCGAGTTTTAGTTTGAAGCGTTACGTTGGCGGGGTTGCATAAAAATTCTAAGAAAAGGCTTTTTCGTTTGCTCCTTTATACTTGGAGTAGTGATATTTTTGTGTTGTGGGCTCTTTGGAAATAAAATACCTTATGAAAATTTTCTTTGAATCAGGGAAGAAAAAAGGAGTTATTTAAAATAAAATGCTGTGAAATGAAAAAATGTGTTCTTTTTAAATGATTTAGTATAGATTTTAATGTTTAAGATATGTAAATAAAAACTTAAGTTTTTTTTTTAAATTCTTAGTTTGAAAATAATGTTAAAAAAATTATTTTAGTATGAATAAAATGTGCTATGTGAATTGGTTTAGTGAAAAGAATTTGTGAGAAAAATGTGAAAACCACTGTCAGAGCGGATTATTTTTTGGATTACAAAACCTTTTCTTGGATATACATACGTTTCTTGGATTATTTTAATGGATTTCACTGAACTAAGTATTTTCTAATTTTAAGCTTGTATAATGGTAATAGTTTGAAGTTATTAATTCATTGAACTGTCATCAGAAAGTTATCGTAAGCTAGTAGAACTTTACGATTTAATTTGATAGTAAATTCTTGAACGTTGGAATAATTTGAACAGATAAGTTTCTTTAGGCAATAAAGCTTTTCAGAAAAGTTGTTGTCGCAGTTCCATAAATTGCTTTACTTATCAGCGAGATTTCCTTTTATAACAATATAGTTTTATACTTAAGACAAAGTATTGGATTAAAAAAAAAAACAGTTAAGTTTGAAATTTAAAATAAAGAAAAAAAAAATTAAAGGAATTGGATATTTCAAAAACGACTCTGACGTTTTTGATAAAAAAAATTTAATTTATTCCTTTGCAGAAATTTAACTTTTGTTCTTGAATTTTTCCTATCTCTTAATTGTTTTTTATTTTTTTTAAAGTGTTTTTCTTTGAATTTGATACGTACATATACAGACTATTAAGTCAATAAAAACCCGTTAAACTGGGTTAACATCATATGTATTTTGTTCGAAGCATTCTTAAAAAAACTTTTAATAGTGTATAGTTCAATCTCGAATAAGAAATAATGTGAAATAAGAAGATAAAAAATGTTTAAAAAAAAAACATTTTTAAAAATTAAAAAAAAATGTATAGCCTTGAAGTCACTTTGTAGTTTATTTTTGAAAAAGAAACCAGTGAGCTTGCTTTTAGAATTGTTTGGTTGATGCTAAATACTTTTTGGTATATAATTATTTTTATAGTTTTTTTTTAACAAATGATTTTGTGGAAGACAAATTAATTTAAGATACAAATCGGTTTGAGTTGAAACATAAAATTTTGTACAGTTTTCCGTCCGTACGTCCGTACGTTTGCGACGTTTTTTTCGTCTTCCATAGCTCAAGAACCAGATATGGTCAGATAATAATGCAAAAAAAAGCAGAAAGGAGTCTCAAATAAATTGAGTGGGCGATTTTTTTACCATAGCAATTTAAAAAAAAGGTACAAATTTTGGTTAAACCTAAATATCTCACGAACCAATAACGCTAGAGACTTGAAATAAACTTTATATTAAATATTGTAACGCGATACCAAACAAATACATTTTTTGAAAAAAAAAATCCAATTAACGATTTTTTTATAAATAAAAAAAATGAACAAAAAATATTTGTTACCTCGAAAATTTTGTGCAATGAAGATTAACATTTTTAACATCTCGGTAAAATTTTGAGAGAAATCAAATTGACAGTTTTTTTTTACAAAAAATAAAAAGCTAAAAAAAATATTACTCAAAGTTGGTAAACATTGATTTTCGACTTAAATATATTTTCAAAACTTTGAGATATTGGCTTTAAACTAATTTTTTCTTTTAAAAAATATTGTTGTCAACATTCTGTCAAATTTTGAGAAAAATCGAATACACAGTTTTTTTTTACAAAAAATAAAAACCTAAAAAAACATTACTAAAAGTTGGTAAAAATTGATTTTTTTTTTCAAAACTATAAGATATTGGCTTTGAAATAATTTAATCTTTTAAAAAAATATTACATTCAATAAACAACATCATTCAATAAAATTTTGAGAAAAATTGATTTGACATTTTTTTTTACAAAAAATAAAAACCAAACAAAATTAATAAAAGTTGGTAAAAATTGATTGTCGACTTAAATATCTTTTCAAAACTATAAGATATTGGCTTTAAACTAATTTTATCTTATAAAAAGTATTGTTTTCAACATTCAGTTTTGAGAAAAATTAAATTGACAGTTTTTCTTACAAAAAATAAAAACCTAAAAAAAAAAACAGTACTAAAACTTGGTAAAAATGTACTTTCAACTCAAATATCTTTTCAAAAATTAAAAATATTAGCTTCAAACTATTTAATTCAGTAAATTTTTTATCAATCCAGCAGTCAGTTTTTAGTACGCAAAATTGTTAAAAATTGATGCTCGGCTTTCAATATCTCGTGAATGATAGAAGACATTGACTTCAAATTAATTTCATTCATCCAATTCGTATTTCTTTATATAAGAAATAAAAATTGATTTTCGAATACAAATCTCGTTAACTAAAATAGATTTTGAAATAAAACTATTTCATCATATGCAAAATATTGTTGTTAATTTAAACATTGTTTTAATAATTCAACTGACTCCTTTTTTAACAAAACACGAAAACCTACAAACTTTTTAAGCAAGACAAATCGACAGACGGGGTGGGAAGTAATAAGTGTAGATCGCATCCCAGCCTCTTTTCCTTTTTCATATCTGACTGATATGATAACTGTATTTAAATATTATATCGGAATAAGGGATTGGCTAACAAATATGAAAACAAAAGTCAAATGTGCCCCCAAAAGATTTTGCTTCCTAGCTTAGAATATTATTTTAAAATCGTTGCCAGTTGACACCATTTTCTAAAACACAAGCTTTGGAATCTTCAATTTTTGTGATTGATCAACTTAAGACAAAGACTTAATACAAAAAGTTTGTTTACGTGTAGTAAAGTATAAAAACAAATAATTCCATTAATACATACTTCCCTCGCATAAAACTTTCGGTTATATGAAACAAGCAATTTACCTCGTTTTTGTTGACAAAACATAGTGCGAGCAACCGCACTCATTTTTTTTTCGGACACATAATTATTAATTCTGAAATAATCTAAACGCCTAAGAAATGCCACTTTAAACTTAATTCCATTTTAAAATGTTTTCATTAAATAATCGTTTAAAGGGAAACTTGAATTGCTGTTACACGAAGCTTGATTAAGGCTACAAAGTTGTACATACCGTTTGCTATACGTTTTCAGGATTTTTTATGTTGAATATAAGAGGGTTTGACTGTTTATATGTGCATGTATTCAAATTTAACAGAAAATTGTAATATTTCATAAGCCTATTACAATCGTCTTTTAGCAAAAAGAAAGCTTTTTTTAAATCGAAACTAGGTAATTTTTAAATAAACTAAGCAATAAAGGTCCCAAGTGACTGCCATGTGGAAAATCGTTCGCATTTTAAAATGTTACAAAACATTTACAACAATATTTATGTGGAATTAAACAACTTTGAAGTTGTTGTGTTTCTTTCTTCTTAGCATAATCGAGTCGAAAATCAATTTCTTATAGTTTTTTAGTCGTTCTTTTCTTGTAAAAAAATGTCGATGTCAATTTTAGATATTTTAGATTAGATCTATTAGTCGAAAATCAATTTTTACATATTTATTTTTTATTATAAAAACTTTATTAGTTGCGAAAAACGTTCGATGCATGCAACTATATGGAAATAATATAATTTTTTTTGTCGTAAAACATTTGAGATGACAAATGTGTTATTCAGTTTATGTTTATATATAAAAAAATCATTATTTTTATTTAGTTTAAAGTTCGTACCAATTGTATATGACGTCACAATGTATGAAATTTAAATAAAGTTGATTTGCTGGAGTTTTTGTTTTATTATAGTCATTTGGAGTCAACCAAATGTTTCAATTTTTTTAAGTTGCTATGGTACAAAAAACACCCACTCTTTCTTTCTAATGAGTGGGAGCGAGATGAATGTCAAAATTATTTACTTCAAAACCGTCCAATGTAAATATTGTTTGTTTGATTATGAACAAAAATTTAAACGTGAATTCTTAATCTGACCAGATAATGAATACAATTCACAGACGTAATAATATCATTTAAACCTGGACAACTTAAATATGTACACAACACATAGTCAAAAAAGTCTCCGTGCAGCAGCTTAATATAAAACAATTTACAGCAAGTACAAAAAAATCATATCCAAAAATTGTCTGTACACTCCATTTTTCAATTGATCTCTTTAAAGCAATGTATCAAATTTAAAAAATATCAAAGCCTACTCCTCCTTTATTCTTTATGAATTATGACTTCCTGCAATCGGTTTTTCATTGAATGCACAAGCATGAAAGTCGTTTTTGGAGAAATCTTGTTTCATTCCTCAAGTAGGATTAATTTGAGGCTAGGTTTGTTTGATATTGTATGGTGACGAATTTTTTTCTAAATGATCCCACAGGTGCTTAATTGGGTTGAGATCTGAAGACGGGGCAGGGGGTTTAGTTTGTTTTTTGACATTGTATAGCAACCATTCTTTAGAGGGGTGTGTGATTCGAGTCATTATCTTGTTGGAATATAAAATTACTCGTGAGACCCCGTTTTTGAGCACTTGACGGAATATTCTACTTGAGTATATTCAAGTACACATATATTTATCCATCGTACTCTCAATGGAAACTAAGTTCCAACGCCGGAAGATGGCCTACAGCTACACCATAACATTGCCACCACCATGATTCACAGTAAGTTTTAAATTTTGCGTATTCAGAGAAATATTTGGTTTGGTTTTCTCCAAACCATTCGACGACCATCTGAGCCAAAGATGTTAAATTAACTTTTGTCCGTAAATGGAACTCGATCCCAAAACGAATTCTGCTTTCCTACGTGATTAATTTCGTAGTCCATTCTAGCTGTCTTTTTTGCTTTTCGAATAAACGGCTTCTTCCTGATTAGATGATCCCGAAATCCATTTCTAGTCAACAAATGTCTTGTTCTCTGTGGACAAACATGAATTCCACCTATTGATTTCAACTTACCGAAAGTAACAGGAGCACTTTGCTTAGGGTCTTCTGCGATACTCCTTAGCAATCGCTTCTCAGTACGATGATCAATCTTCTCAGATCTTGGTGTTTTGGCTACTGTTTGTGGATTTTTGAATTGCTCCAACACACACTATCCATTCATTGTGTGTTGGAGCAATTCAAAATCCACAAACAGTAGCCAAAACACCAAGAACGGGGCTTTTTTACAATTTTTGAAATTTCGTCCAAAGTCTTTCCTTCGTTTCTCAAGTCAATTATAATTTTTTTATTATCCAGGAAAATTTTTTGGTTTCCACTTTACATTCTTTTTTTTCTTGTGAAAACAAAATAATTAATATTAAAAACTATACCAAACATTTCCACTTACGAAAAACTCCTGATCATAACTGATGATCAAACTCCTTACAGCTTCGTCATAATAAGCGAACTAATGAAAATCTCCAGAATGGTATACGAGTATTTAGTGCATACAATTTTTTTTTAATTTGGTAAAAAGGTGAAGGCGGAAACTAACTTTTTTTCAATGTTACCACTTTGGCTTTTATATTTATTCCTAGTCCTTTTTTTCATAAAAACAATAAAATTAGGCTGCTATACGGAGACTTTTTGGACTACGCGTATATTTTCATCCAATTAAAGCCCGTTTTCAAAAGATTTTAAGTGTAACATTATTTAAAAAAAAAAAAAACAATATAAATATATATTTTCAAAAAACGTATTTTCGACTTGTGCAAATTTGTTTAAAATAAAATGCACGACTGGGTCGCACGAACTTGCTCCTGTATGCAAAGAGTCTGTTTAAGAAAGCACCTATATAAGATTTAAAATTATACCTTTAAAACAAGTTTGTCTTCAAAGATTTAAATGCTATTCGATTTGTCAAAAAAACCGCGCGATTCATCCCAAGACACAACTCATCCTAGGACAACTCATCCCGGAAATGAATTGGTATTTACAATAGTTATAGTTATAAACAATACATACATATGTACCAAATGCATTATCTTATTTGGATAAAAGATAGTAATCAGCCTTATCATGAATTCCATCGTAGTCGGAATTTTTACGAATCCCGAAAAACTGTATCATGAAATCCGTTCGTAATGCAAAATTGTATGAGATTTTCCACTACGAACGGATTTCATGATACAGTTTTTCGGGATTCGTAAAAATTTCCGATTACGATGGAATTCATGATAGGGCTGAATATAATAAAAGTTTTGTCAATGTAATGCGCTCTTTCGGGCTCACGCACAGGATTTGATCTGGTGAGATGGGAGGGGATTACATTTAATACAGTTAAAATAATTAAAAAAAAAATATTTTAAGATTCAATATTTTACCTGAAAAGTAAGTTTGTCTTTAAAAATTTAGATGCCATTTTATAAATCAAAAAACCCTTGATTTTTCAAAAAAAAATTTTTGAAAATCGTTAGAGCGGTTTTTTTTAAATTAATTTTGTATATATAAAATTTTTCAATTTTGGTCTAAAAATATTTTTGGTATGCAGTTGTTTAGTGATTGTAAATATACGCTCTACATTTGAATTTCGTAAGAAAATGTTGACCCGTTTTTGAGATATAGAATTTTGAAAAAAAAAATTCAATATTTTTTTAAAAATCCAAACAATAAAAAATTTCACTTTTGATAATCAAATATTGTTAAGGCAATATATGAGCTTATTCAGAAAAAAAATTATTGAAATCGGTTGATAAGTTGCTGAGAAAATTAAGAAACAAAATAACGGTTCTATGAGCGGTACCTTTCCTGAGCAATACAAAAATATGTTTTTCTTTTGAAAAGAAACCAAGTTTAAAAATAAAATTTTAGAGAAAATTCGAATTTTCGTTTTTTGACCAAAAAAATTGTATGGGGGCCACTGTTAGTTTTGGTCTTAAAAAAAAATGAAAAAAAAGCCTAACGCGAATCTGCTGAAAACCTTAACTTCCAAGTTTGAACTCAATCGACCCAATGGTTTAGGCTGTAGGAGCGTGGACAGACAGACAAAACAGAGGACGGAATCGCGGGACCCACTTTTTTCGACTTCTCTACCATGTTTGATTAAAATCTCGAGTTCGAAATTTTGCACGAATGCAAAACTTGCCATATAGTTCCTATATGTCGCAAGTAAAAATCACAATTTCGTATATTCTAATAACTTTTCAATTCGACTCAGAAATTTTTCATGAATCAAAAAATTTCCTTTTACTACAGAAATTTTTGTTTACCCTTTTTGAAAATGAAAGAAATATCAACTCTCTTTTCGTTTATTTTCGAAAAATTTATTTCTACCATACTCGTATTTAATTGTAGTTTTCTCAAAGCTTTTGTAGAAAACTTAATTTGTTTAAATTTTGAATTAAAACAATTAAACTCCATATTCTCAAAACGAGTAGTTCAAGTAATTTTTTTGTATAATAAGGCAGAACTAAAGAGGTTTTTGATACCCTTTTAATAAGAGCATTAGGAAAGGAATTTAACTTTCAAATTGGGTCAAAATTGATTTGAGTTAAAAACAGAAAAAGAAGCAACTATTTCTATAATAAAAAATGAGTTCAAACTTTTAAAACAGACTTCTTTACTGTTTAATGAACATTGAGAGAATGAATAAAACATTTCTAAGCGAATTATTATTTTAAAAGATATCAGTATACAAACTTATTATTTATCAACAAAGTAATTTTTAAATCAAGTAATCATCACTTTAGAGAATACAATAGAAAGCTATAAATTATGCTTTGTTAACAAAAAGTTTTAAACTTACAATGATTTCTAAAACTTTTTTTAGAAAACTCTTTGGCTAGAATTTTATAATTTTGTGATAATAAATGTGACAAAAATACAGTTTTCGTGTTCATCACCCAGCATATACCACAAACAAGGCTAAAGCTTAAGAATTTTGAAATAACGTTCTGTTAAATAGATTTCATGTTATATATGTATTTACATACATAAGTAGATATATTATATACATTTTTACATCTAAATTAACTTGTTCCGTTTTTGAGTCGTCGTTCAATTCGATTTATTGCTTGTATTTGCGACACTTTGAGTTCTGGCGTTCTAAAAATATCCTTGCCTATAGACGCAAACATAACAATGACACCTCTTTTTTGCTGACGTTTAACACTTTAAACTGACTCCAGTCAATCAATTCTACATAATAGTTGAAGTAGTTGAAGTTCTTGACAAATCTGAAACAACTGAAACAATCGGCTACAGACTACAGTCTTACGACACCAAGTAACCTGGAAGTCTCGCGAAGTGAACTTATAAGACTTAAATTTTGTATTATTGTTAGAAATCACTCAAACAAAAAATCAATAGTAAACAAATAGTTTGTGTGTAAAGTTATGTTTATATCAACACGAGGCGTGTAATAAATTACTGAAAATTACATTAAATTTTTGTTTTGCTGTTCAAACTTCACTTCAAGAAGGAAATATTCTAAGCAATAGGCACGTGTTGGTTGTTCGTGGTGGTTATAGGTACGTGTACTCAATCTAGGAGGTGCATTTTTTGAAAACAGAAAATTAAAAACTGACTTAAGCAACTTACTCGTACTTCGTGTACATTTCGAAGAATCTATTCTTCTTTGTTTTCTGTAAAGGACTTTGGAGTATTGGCATTGTGACCGGAAGTAGGGAAAATAGTGGAGAGTTTATAGTTTTTTTCAGTGTTGTTTTTTAAGATGGCTGTTTTGTTTGTTGTTCGGTGGGGGTGTGTTTTTCAATTTTATTGTGGACATTTTGTTAGATTTATAAGTGATTTAAATATATTTTATAGTGTCAACAGGGAAATCCTCATAAATCAATTTGAAGAGGGTTTTTGTTTTGTTCTCCTCTTTTTTTTGCGTTTGATTTTGGTATAGTTTGTTGTTTTGCAATTGCGAGTTTTATTTCAACGAAAATACAAGAGTTTTTTTTTCAGTTTATGTAAATTGAAACTTAATTGACTAAGGACTGAATGACTAATTGGAATTGTTTAAATGAGCTAGGCAAGGCACCTACTGCCAATGCTTGTCAGTAAAATTATTCATTAGACGACGACGTAGAGTCCTAAAGGCTTAAGGAAATGTTGAAGTTACAATAATGGCATTGGCAGAGTTCAGGGGCGAATGCAGGTAGGGGTTTCGGGAGTTAACCCCCCCCCCCCCCCCCCCGAAATATCAGAATATGTGCAGTAATCAAATATCCATTATTATTCAAAAGAAAAAAAAAAAACAGAAAAAAAATTGATTTCCAACTCAAATTCTCAAAATATGTTAAACGAAAATTTTTAATAAATTTGCTACGGTGATAGAAATTGTGCACAAAACACAAACACACTAAATCAGAACAATAAATTTCTCTATTTTTTGGTAAAGAAAGAAAAATATTTTTCTTGTTTTCATTCATACTAACAATTAAAATGTTTAGTATTTTTATTTTCCAACACTGAGGTAGAAGATGAAGGGTTTTTAACTTTTTGTATAAAGCAAAATATTATTATTAACACAGAGATGCTCCCTTTCGCCATGTTTCTTATGTCTAAAAATGAAAAATTAAAAACAGAAAATGACCTTGTTATACTCGTTTTTGAAACGATCTCACGGCCACTTATGACACATTTAAATCAAACCACCGAAAAATTGTTCGGTTCATTTATGTTAGTTTTAACTGTAAATTAAAAAAAAAATCGTTTAACTTAACTTTTTTCACTTCTTGAATTGTGACACAAGAATATTTTAAAACAAAAACAGCAACCCTGTTTGCCTATGTCGCGTTTTTACCCTATTTTTCAAGAACAAGAATCAAATTAATAATGAAAGTTACGTAATGTTTCCTAAATTCAATATTTTAAAACATTTGAATGCGTTTCTGCATTTAAACATACACTAGTCGGCATAAGTATTTTGACGAAATAAAAATCGTGCATTTTTCAGTTTAACTTTTTAAAGGCTTTAGGTATAAAGAATTTTTGTTTATTTTTTTTCCTTTTTATATATATGTACATAACTAACACAATCTTTAAAATAGTCAAACAAATATTTTTTCATAGAAACTTAAAAAGATATAAATAAATTATTGATTTCACTCGTTGGCATAAGTATTTTGACAAGTATGCATTATTAAGAAAACAAAGTTTAAATTTGACAAAAATAAAGAAATGAAGAATTTAGTAAAATGTATAACCTCCTTTGGCTTCAATAACTTTTTGAAGGCGTCTCGGTACTGAATCCACTAAATTTTGAAGAATATCTGGAGATATCTCTTTCCAAAGGAAAGTTACCTCAGCAATTGTCTTCTCTCTGGTTTTATTTAAAGAAACTGTTCTTTTGCATTTCAAAAGAGACCAGACGTTTTCTATAATATTTAAATCTGGACTTTGAGGTGGCCAGTCCAAAGTAGTAACACCAACAACCTTCAAAAAATTTATTACCAGCCGGGCTTTGTGGCATGGGGCATTGTCCAGTTGCAGGATGAATGATTCGCCAATAAGCATATCCCCGGATGGAAAGGCATTATCATTTAAGGGTATTAACATATTGGCTTTTGTTCATAGAGCCGGTGATAGTAACCAAGTCACCCAGTCAATTATAAGCAACACATCCCCAGAACATGACAGAGCCTCCACCGTGGCTCACTTTTTGACAAACGGGCCTTTTTTTTGCCTTACTACCTTTGGCAATCTTACAAAAAATTTATTTTTTGATGAGTTATACTCAAAGGAGTTTTCATCTGTCCATAGAACGCTTCTCCAGAACTGCTTTGGCTTGTGCAGATGCTCCTTTGCGAAGGCCAGTCTTTTAAATTTGTTTACCTTTGATATGTACGGTACGTCCTTAACTTTAATTGTCTTGAAATCTCCTTCTTTTAAAAGTCGTCGGACAGTACGCTCACTGATTGGATTCTTGGCCGTCAAATTCCATTTATCAGCAGCAGATTGAGGCTTCACAAAAATATTTTTTTTAAATTCCCGTAAAAGGATTCGGTCCCAATGAAGCGCGTTGTTTTGCGCCTAGCACCTGATGTTCTAAGTTTCTTATGTCATTATGCTTTTTAAACTTATTAATTTGATAGTGCACAGTTTGACGTGACACATTAAACTCATTTGCAATGTCTTTTACTGTCATTCCAGCGTTAAACTTTGCTACAATGGAAGATCTGATAACCCAACTCAACTCCACTGTTTTAACCATGGTTTTAAATAACTTTTGATCAAATTTAATTTTTTATTAACGTTTCACTTCAAATAAAGCTCAAGTTGCTTGGTTTTCACGTGCAAAGTGTAAAAACAGGTACACAAAGGTTCCGTCAAAATACTTATGCCACACAAAAATTCGTTGTTAACATGCATTTTTATGAGCAAAAAGAGAATGCAAAATGTAAACAATACAAAATTTGGCATGCATAGAACTAAAAACATATTCTTTGTTTTGCACATTATTTTTTCGCCGTTAGTTAACGATAATTAGCAAAGTCTAGGTTCAATAGTCATAAAAAGGTTTCGTCAAAATATTTATGCCAACTACTGTACCTTAATGTAAGACACAAAACAATATGGGGCATATTCATAGTCATATTTTAAACCCGAGTCTATTTGAACTGGAGTCTAAATTTAACATATAGGTTAGACACAGCTGCTTTTCATAAAGAATTTGCCAGCTCTGTTTAGTTAGAAACAGGTTTAAGGCATATTCTACTACAATTTTGAAAATTTTCTTTTAAACCTATACAAAATGGCTTGTAGAGGGTAACAAAATAAATTGCGTTAGCTGGAGAGCCAAAATTTTTGAAACCCTTAAAACTATTTTGTTTGTTGTTAGTTGAGTTTTTTTATGAATTCGGGCTGGTGGTTTTAAGACTTGGAAGCACGCAGATATTAGCAAACATTTCATTGAATTTCGATGTATAATATTTAGAAGGTCAATCATAAACTTGACAGTTTTTTTTCTCGAATCGATACCTTTCATACAAATCGTGTTCATCTATTTCAAAGAAGTCCAATCGGGTTAAGTAGAGCTTTCGTTTTTTGTTAGTTGGAAGCATTCCAACATCCAGCTACATATCAAAATATTGATATATGCTTAAGTCTTTTGACATTTTAATTTTTGTTTTTAAATTTTCAAATAAAATGTCTCGTAACTTAATTTTCTCAATCAATTTGTTTATTTTTGACGTTTAATAGATTTAGAAACAGCTTAAACATAGGTTCCGTCGTGTTTATTTTTAGACTCCAGATTATCATTTTAAAATGGGTTTAAATTGTCTATGAATAACATAAACTGAAGTTTAATTTAGCAAAGACAAAATTAGAACTTATCAAGGAACTATGAATATGACCCTATGTCTTCGGTCTAAAGGTTCGGAACGCATTCAAAATCATTACTTCTAGTATTTTCATGGTGAGTTTAAGAAAAACGTATACATGCATAATGAATATAAAAATTAAGTTTTAGCTTTGAAGTCAAAGTCAAACTGTTTTGTCAATCGTGAAAGCAAGTCATATGTGTATATATGTAATTTTTATTCATACATGTTTCTTAGTACCTACATATATAAAAAAGTGCAAAAAAAAAGAAAAAAGAAACACTTGACATTTAAAATAAAAAAATAATATAATATTATATTTTTTGAAACCCCTCCCCGAAATTTTTTCTGCGTTCGCCACTGGCAGAGTTTATTCCATTTTGTTTTTTTGTATTTTGCCATGATACGTTTAAAAAAAAGGCACTTGCTTTAACTGCTATATCTTAGTTTTAGCATACAAATTGGTAAGCAGTAATTTGGTTTTCTTTTACTTAAAAATGTAGGTTCAAGATTCATTGAATTTTGGTTTTCAAATAATGAAATCAAAAGAAAAAGTTAAAAATATCGAGATAAATTCGGTCGAAAACAGTAGTTTTATGAATTAATATGTAATTATGTAACATAATTTTAAGTTTAAAAAGTATTTATTATTTTCAATTTTAAAAACAATTATTAGTGGATATTTAATCTACTACGGTTGATTTAAGACGAAAATAGAGTGTTTGCTTTGCTATAGCTTAAATCAAGCATGGGGAATATTCAACTTCGTTTTATTTTACTAAAAGTAATGCCATTTAATTCAAAATGAGACTTAAAAAATCTTCAGAAGCAAACATTTGAAAAAAAGTCCGTCTAAGCTAAGAAACATTATCGAATCCTATGTTGTGCATAAAAAGTTTTTCAAATAAAATTGGATTAAAACTTAGCACCACAAAAAAGGAGACTGATGAGTGCAAAAGTGGCAAAGCACGAAATAGCTATATCTCCAGCCAAAAACAATGAGTGGTAGCACCTTTAAGTTGTTGTTGTTGTTCAAAAACATTCAATGAAATTAAAAGGAATGGTCAAGTCTAACAAGCTGACATTCTAGTACGAATAGTACAATAAAAATAATAACAATATGTCAGAATATTGTAATTTAAAAAAAAAATACGAAATTCATACCATGCCAGGTTATATTTTGATAGGTAGTGGTGCAAAATTCCATAAGAAGTCGGCACAGAATTTTGTAGGACAGGTCATAGTGTTTTGTTTGTAGGACGATCACAGCCATCAAGTGTCACAGCCATTACGTACCAAAGTCTAATAATGAAAATCTCAAAAATGGCTTCCAATACTCATCATCAAGATTTTACTTTAACTTTTATCTACAGTGATTCTACTGCCGATGTTGTATTTGTTATTCAGATAAATTTCTTTTGACCTACTGATGGCTTTTCCAAAAAAACACAGATGAAACCTTAAAAAAGAGGTTTCATAAAAAAATAAAATGCACGACTGGGTCGCACGAACTTGCTCCTGTATGCAAAGAGTCTGTTTAAAGTACCTACATATTAGATTTAAAAATATACCTGTTAAATAAGTTTGTCTTCAAAGATATACATAAATGCCATTTGATTTGTCAAAAAAAAACCGCGCAATTCATCCCAAGACACAACTCATCCCGGAAATGAAAAATACTTGTAAGCATACTTAACGAAAACAATTGTTTGTGTATTCAACTAGTTCGTTCAAAGTTTTCTCCTTTGGATAGCTTTATTTTAGTTTAATATTAGAAGAACCAGGATGGAAAGTAAATTATCTGTAGATAAGAAAGAGGAAGAACATGTATGTTTAAATTGTAAAACGATCGCCTATTGGTTGTGTATTTAGGTAGGTGTCTAAAACGAATAAAGAATAGTTCATTGGCGTACTCAGCTTTATGCAGATAGATAGATAAAGATATGTTTATGATGATAATGAAGGAATGTTATCGGTAGGTAGAAGGTATTTACTACAATCCAATTCCTTCTTTCCTACAAGTTTCCAGTGCAAACATGGAGTTATTAAGTTCAGTTTATTTTGTTCGTTAAAGTTTAAAAAAAAGCAAGCATACGAAGAGGTACAAGAAATTGCTATTCATGTGTTGTTTACAGTCAGGCTCTTGTGCGTTTTGGATTTTAGTTATAAAGTGACACGTAAGGAATAGTTGTAGAGGTTGTACGTAACACCTATACAGGTATAATGTGTATACAATACATACGTTGAAAAAGTGATTCTAATAGAAAATACATATACTCTTTCAGGCCCGTTTCTTTGACTTGTACTAAGTATTTATTCTTTTATATAGGCGAAAGCAAATAAAATATGTGTGAAACAACCTTATTCTTAAAAAATTATATTTTAAAATCATATATACAAAGGTACCAAGATAATACTTCTTGATAGACACTTTAAAATATATTGTTGATTAAACATATCTTATTCGTTAATCCGATGTAGTGCCGCTACACGGTCATCGTTTGTATGTACAATAGTTATAGTTATAAAAATACATAAATATGTACCAAATGCATTAATTTGGATAAAACATAGGAATGTAATTAAATTTTTTTCAAAATAATGCGCTCTTTCTTAAAAACTTTTTTAAGATTAAAAAATTTTACCTGAAAAATAAGTTTGTCTTCAAAAATTTAAATGCCATTTTATAAATCAAAAAACCCTTGATTTTTCAAAATTTTTTTTGAGAATCGTTAGAGCGGTTTCTTATTAAATTAATTTTTTATATATAAATGTTTCAATTTTGTTCTAAAAATATTTTTGGTATGCAGTTGTTTAAAATAAATAAATTGGGTGGCCCAACAGTCAGTTTGAGAACTAGGGCCTAGTGACTTACAACTCTCAACCATTCCTGTGTGCGAGTACTGTTGTCAGGGATGGAAGGGACCTACAGTTTTAAGCCGAATCCGAACGGCAAATTTGAGAAAGCACTTTTCATGACAAGAATTACTCTTGGAGAATTTGTCAATTCCCCGCAAGAGGCAGTACCCGTGAAAAAAACTTTAGATGGCATAGGCAGGGATCGAACCCAAGACATCTTGCATGACAGTCCAACGCACTAACCATCATGCCACGGGTACTACAGTTGTTGCAGTTGTTTAGTGATTGTAAATATACGCTCTACATTTGAATTTCGTAAAAAAATGTTGACTAGTTTTTGAGATATAGAATTTTGAAAAAAAAATCCAATATTTTTTTAAATCCGAACAAAAAAAAATTGCACTTTTAATAATCAAATATTGTTAAGGCAATTTTTACCATAGCAATTTAAAAAAAGTTGAAAATTTTGGTTAACCCTGAATATCTCACGAACCAATAACGCTAGAGACTTGAATTAAATTTTAAATTATATATTCTAACGTGATACCAAACAAGATAATTCTTTTTTCATAAATCAAAAAAACTGAAAAAAAATATTTGTCACCTCGAAAGTTTTACGAACAAAAAATGATTTTTATCTCCAAAATAATTTTGTGCAACGAAGAAAAACGTTTTTGGCATCTCGTAAAATTTTGAGAAAAATCAAATTGACAGTTTTTTTTATAAAAAATAAAAACCTAAAAAAAAAACATTGCTAAGAGTTGGTAAAAATTGATTTTCGACTCAAATATCTTTTCAAAAATTTGAGAGTATGGCTTTAAACTAATTTTGTCTAAAAAGAAATATTGTTTTCGACATTCATCAAATTTTGTATAGAAATCACACAGTCCGATTTTTCATAAAAAAATCAAATCTACAAAGAATAGTACGCAAAATTGGTAAAAAATGATGTTCGCTTCTCGATATCTCGTGAACAATAGAAGATATTGGCTAAAAATTAATTTCATTCATCTCATTTATATTTGTTTATGTAAGAAATAAAAACTTTTAAGTAATGCTACTAAGATTTGTAAAAATTTGTTTTCGAATAAAAATCTCGTTAACAAAAATAAATCTGGAAATCATTCAACAAAAATAAATCTGGTAATTTTAAAATTTTTCAGAAAAATTCAACAGAAAACTTTTTTAACAAAACACGAAAACTTAAAAACTTTTAAGCAAGACAAATCGACAGACGTGATAGGAAGTTATCAGTGTTGGTCGCATCCCAGATTATTTTCAGTTTGTGTCAAAGAATTTGACTCGAAATTTGTGTGCTAGTGACATGGTTTAAGAATTTACCATATTATTTTAATAATATTTGAGTACATTTTCTTCTTTTAATAATCAATTCCGGTTGAAACCCAATTAAATCTCTAATTTTGTTAGCTAAGTGATTCCGTGGTCAGCTCTAAGTCAATAAAGACACATTCTGTAATAAAAAAAAAATTACAAATGCTATGGTTATTATCATAATTCAATAATTATCTCCTTATTAAAAGGTAAAAGTGATTCTTCCATCTTTCGTACTTCAAAACAATAATATCAGTTACATATTACATTAATTAATAAAAATGTTCAAACTACGCACTGTTGAAGTTTAATTACAATTTTAAATCATTGCATTGTTTTTGCTCATTTCTTCAACATTCGGACTTAGACTTCACTTAAAAGTAGTTGAATATGTGCGCTGAACTTAAGCTTCATCTATTCACAGTTTAATGCATTTCTGTATCTTTTACGTTTTTTCCCATTAAAATTGAAGATGATAGTTTGCAGATGAAGAAATGAATAGAAAGAAAGTAAAAATGCATAAAATGATGATTGATGGTTTTCCGTTAGTATATTTACTAAATATCATTAATTGAATTGAATATAATTACCTTTTTTCTTGAATTGTTTCGGAAAGAATTGTTAATTTAATTCGAAAGTAATGTGAAAAAAAAACAACTAGAATAAACAATCACGAAACATTATACATTATATGTATAGACATCGTATAGTAGCGGTATACATGCTTTATGTACTCAAGTCAGATGCAATCGAATTGGTATTGAAACCGTGACCATACACAACAACGTTAAAGATCAAAGAAGAAAAATGTGCTACAGTCTTCAAAAAAAGTGTCGTTTCTGAGAAAATCGTATTTTTAGAAACATTTTTAAGTTATTTATTCATAGAAATCAATTCAACATATTTTCAGAATTAAGGACAATAAATACTTTTGAAAAGAATATAGAAAAAAAATCTAAATTTCTTTTAAAAGGAATTTTTTTTAATCAAAAGGCATGACATAGTGCAAAACTATGATCTGGCCCAACTCAATTTTAACTGAAACAAACTTAGTCGGTTTTCGAAACCCTCTAAATTCAGAACTAATCAAGCCAGAAACTTCTTAGTAGTTTCTGATAAATGGCAGTTAAAAAATCGCAAAAACTGTAACTTATTGACTGGCACTCATTTAAATTGTATTTTATAATTTAGGCGACGTGGTATCAACATAAATAAATCCTTATAAAGGGTGATTTTTTAAAAGCTATATAGGAAAGTTTAAAAAAACACATACAATTCAAAAAATGCATGAAATCTTTATTTGAATCGATAGTACGGTCCATATAGTTTAGTGTTTGTAGATTATTTCATGCAAATGTTGACCTTGAATGCGCCTCAAATGGTCCATCTGCTTAGTCCAATTTTGGCATACTCTTTCCAACATTTCGGCCGATATCTCACGAATAAATGCTTCAATGTTGTCTTTCCAATGCGTCAATTGAGCCGGGCTTGTCAGTATAGACATGAGCTTTAACATAGCCCCACAAAAAATAGTCTAAAGGCGTTAAATCACACGATCTAGGCAGCCAATTGACCGGTCCCGAACGTGAAATAAAATGTTCACCGAACTCGCTTGTCAATGAGTCCATTGTTGCGCGTGCTGTGTGGCATATGGCACCGTCTTGTTGAAACCACATGTCATGTAAGTTTAGCTCTTGCATTTTGGGCAAAAAAAAGTTGGACATCATCTCACGGTAGCGCTCTCCATTCACAGTTACGTTACGATTCGCATTATCTTTGAAGAAGTACGGTCCAATGATGCCACCAGCCCATAAACCGCACCAAACTGTGACTTTTTCTGGTTGGTAGCTCTTGCAATGCTTCTGGCTGATATTGACTCCAAAATCGACAATTCTGCTTATTTAGGTACTCATTGAGCCAAAAATGAGCTTCGTCGCTCGCTGGAAGAAGCGCGCGATGAACTTTCTTAACAGAGCACGCATTTTCATAATAAAATTCAATACGAGTAATTTGCAAGCGTTGTTCGTTTGTAAGACGATTCATGGTTAAATTATAGACCAAATTGAAGATGTTTGATAGTGAAACAAAACACGAAACGTGCGTCAGCAGTTTAAACCAGTGTTTCCAAAAAGTTAATAGCTAAAAAATCACCCTTTATAAGGTAAATGCAAGATATAAGTTAAAATTAACACTTTTAAATCATCACCTGTGAAGTGTTAATGAAGTTCAGTAGTGGTTTTATTTTACAGGGTTATCCAATTTACGGTTTCGAAAGTAAACGTAAATAAAGCATGTATAAAATATTTTGTTCATGATATTTCTTTTATAAAGTTTGAACGTTGACATTATGTGTAAAACACTACATCTTTTAAATGACCACCACACGCATTGTTGCAAGCATCGATTCTTTTGAGGTAATATTGGGTGGTAACATAACTTGACGAATGTTGTTTTTTAAGTGTTCAAGGTTTATCTGCAAAAACACAGTCTTTCGCGTAGCCCCTCAAAAAAAAGTCCAGTAAAAAAAGTCGATTATCATATTTCCATAACGCTCCAAATTGATGGTGACAGTCGTTTCTTTTTGTGGATGTAATGGCCTCTCTTCAATTATTTGAGAATTCTCAGAACCCCAAATTCGACAATTATGTTTATTAACGTACCCACCGAGTGAGAAATGTGCTTTGTCGTTGAAGAAAATTTTGTTCGAAAAATCGTTGTCCACCGTCTGTTGTTCAAGAACCCAATTGACGTTATTACGAAAACGACGTTGTGAATGGTCAGCTGGCTTCAGTTACTGTGTGAGCTGGAATTTATAAGGATGTACAGGTGCAGATCCAAATGCAAAATACGCTATAATGTGCCGTAAGACAGTCCTTATATTTCTGAGAACGACGAGGAATCGACACATTCGGGTCTTCGGCAAAATTTTTACTTACAGCAGTGGTACGAGCGAAACGATGATGCACATGCCTTACAATATCTGTAATCAAAAATTTGATAACATACTTTCAAGAGTGTAGTACCCGCCCACATGCAAATTTGAAATTTATAATAAGCAGTGTGATATCGATAACAACTCAGATTACTAACTTTTAATCCTTTAGAAAATGTTTCTATAAATCGTATAAAAATAACATACACTAATTTCAAAAACTTTAAATGAAATACAACACATTTAATGAAATTTTCATTCTAATAAGTACTTTTCCTTAATTTATTTCCATATGTTCTTCATTTTTAAAACCTAAGTCCGTATGCTTTTTATGCAAACTGTGTTAGAAAACCCATAGCATAGCACTTTAAGGCCTAGATACCTCACTGCATTGCACTACCTAATGCCTATGAACAAATAAGTTTTTCTTTAACTAAGGCATCGTTCTACGTCTACGTCTTTGTCTTCACCGCATATCGTTGGTTATGGTTAGGCTTTAGAGTAGAGAGAAGTAAAAAAAAAGTACCTACCTATAGAAAATGTGCACGCAAAATTGTCGATTTTAGTGAATGAAGTGCTGAAGAGTGAAAACATGCTCATTTTATTGGTTGCAAATTGTTAAGAAAGTTAGTTAAGTTTTTTAAACGAGACCTCTGACAGGTGGTTTTAAAGTTTGCCGTTCATTTGGATTTAAATTAAAGCCTTCTCAAGCTAATTTGAAAATTGAATTCGCGAGGTAAAGTTTATAGTGTTTTTCGAGTGCTGTTTTGTGTGTCAGTTATTTTTTGTTCGTAAAACAAAATTTCGAATATTGCTTAATCAATTTTGTAATAAACAGGACAAATTTTGTTTTTATTAAGTGTGATCCTTGTGCTTGGGAGCATTTAAGATTTAAAATAATGTCTAGTAGACAAAATAATTAAGGTTTTTGAGTAAGATTTATTAGTTTAAAATTATGACACTTTAAACTAAAACTTTAAAGCTAATGACATAATTTTTCTAAGATATGAAAAAATAAATAAGCTTACTCTGTAAAGTTTAGTTTAAATGTAAGTTTCTAATTCAGAACTAATATTATGTTGGAATTTTTTTATTATAAGTAAATAGAGTTAATTTTGGTGTGAATGATGCAAACGATGTGTAGCAAAAATCTACTTTTTTTTTGATTCCAATGCATTGAAGCTTTAATTTTCAAAACCCTGTTAAAAAAAGTTGACATTTGGTATTTTTATTTTCAATTTTTCGAGTTGTGACAACACAATTAATAGATATTTCGCTTTGAGAAAAATTAAGTTTTTAAAATGTGAGTCTTTAAAAACAGAAACACAAAATAACGGTGTTTTCAAGCTAAATATTTTAACAACAAATTGTTCTTAAGCGTTTGTTCTAGTTTTTAGTTAATTTTTGGTGATGGTCTTCGGTTTAAACTAATTCCTCGAATTCAAAAAATATCTGTTTTCAAAAACATTTTTTTTATTTTTCAATAAGCAAACCAAAAATATTTGATTTAAATATTGAAAAGAAATACTTAATACTTGGAAAACAATCACGAATTTAATTAAAAAAATATCTACTTCAAGAATGTATATCTCATATTTAAATATGATATCTCAAAAACATGAGATGATAAATTGATTTTGAAATCAGATTGCAAACCCTTGAGAAAAGTATAATTTAATTTAAAGTTACAATATTTTGTCAAAAAGTTTTATAAAAAAAATTGAAATGAAAATTATATAAGAATAATTATATTAAGAATAACACTCTTTAATAGTGGATAAATAAAATTTGGTATGTCGATTTGGCTATTTTAGATAGAAAATTTTTAAAAACAAAATAAACAATTGGGTCGCACGAACTTGCTCTTGTATCCAAAGAGTCTGTTTAAAAATAGTACCCACATTTTAAGACTTAGAAATAAACCTTAAATAAATATGTGTATCTTTAAATAATTAGATTCTATTCAATCTTTCTTTTTTGAAAATCGTTTTTGTACAAGTAATTGTTACATAAATTTTGTCGATAGTTTTAAAAAAAATATTATTGGTAAGCAGTTATTGAGTGCTTGTAAATATACGTTTAAATTTGAACTTCGTTCAATCAATCAATTTTCAAGATTTCGTATAATACTCGTATTTAGACAATATAAGAACTTGCTGAAAAACAAATTTATTAAAATCTGTTAAATAGTTTAAAAGAAAGCAATACCAACAAATATATGTATATATTGAAAGAAGCCAACTTAAGATAGTTAGAGAAAATTTCATAAAAATCAATTTTGGGCAAATTAAAATTTTGGACTTTTGACCAAAATATTTTTTGTTGGTATTGTTGAAAAATAGACGGACAGAATCGCTGGATCCATTTTTTCAAGTTCTCTGCAATTATGTCGTGTTTGATTAAAATCTTGAATTCGAAAATGCTTAAGAAATGCAATTTATACAAAAAGATCTTATATATCGCAAGTAAAAAGGATCAACCAACATATTGAATTTTAAAAACTAGAACTGGTAATTTTTTTTTAAACCGACTAACAAATCTTTGGACCAAGTTTTGTGGAAAGTTAAAAATCAAATTTTTTTCAGAAAATGATTTAAAAATTTAAGTTTGTTAAATAAATATAAGGCCTCATAAAATCTCTTATTGTTATTCAGGCAACGGCCTAGTCACTGATAAAGCTTCGGTTCTCATCGATCACCGAAATCAAGCATCAGTGAGCGTGGTTAGTAGAAAGACCGTCTCGAAACCTACCGCGTGCTGTTGTCATGTGTTCTTTCTGTCTGTTGTTCTTTCTCCTCTGTCCTTCTGTCTTGTATAGATGTCTTGTATAGTCTAGTCGCTCAAGGTGCTGTGTTCTCTACCCTGCACAAATATGTATGTGCTGAGTAGTGTGAAATGTAATGTAATGTAAAATCTCTTATTAAATTTGTTTTTAAGTAAAATGAGATAATTTTTAAGACAAAAATACGTTCTGTGCAAAATTATTCAAAATTTTCTAATCATAAATTAAATTTAAAAGTGTCACTAAATCGTTCTTAAAAAAAAGCAATTTTTAAGAATGTATTTAGGGTTGGGGTCAAAATTCTGCCGGGGTCAAAATTCTGCTTTCAAAATTCTGCTTTTCAAAATTCTGCTTTCAAAATTCTGCTTTTCAGAATTCTGTTTTTCAAAATCCTGCTTTTCAAAATTCTGTTTTTCAAAATTCTGTTTTACAAAATTCTGGAAATAATACAAATAAGGTTTGGAAAATGTTAAAAAGCGCGCGCTATCGATAGTTTCAATACTTCCAAATTATTTTACCACAAGGCTATTTTTTTAAACACACCGCTGTTTAATTTTCAACTCATACAACACTGGAAATCTATTGAAAATCTTCATGTCTCATCATTTCAATTTAAGATTTTTGGTTTGGGGAACCACTGAATTATAATTTTGTAAGTTGTCATTGTCATCATATGTTACTATTTTTTGTTTAATAAACTAATTTAAAATAAGCACTCTTGATTTTTGTATCATTTGCCTTAAAAGCTAAATTCATTTTTCATTCATAAAAAATGTTGTCTTGTGACCGAAAAACTCGTGAACTGATGGGTCAAATGTTTAAATTTTTTCAAATTGTTTGGCATCTTTGGGAAGCTTGCCAGCTTGCCACATTAACCAAAAAAATAAAGTGGTATTCGTCAGGCCGTACTGAACTGTCTTTTTTTTTGGATTACAATAATACATCGTGCTTCTTTTCAAAAAAATATGTTAAAAAGCAAGTTAAATTATATACATTTCTAGTTGCTTAATATAAGTTTGAAATTCAAATGTTCAGATTTTCAACCGTTTTTTATTATTCAAAAAATGTGTACCTAATAGAAAAGCCTTTTTAATGCTTTTTAAGATATTTAGTAAAACCATCGATAGTATCGATAGTGTTTTCCAAAACTATCGATACTATCAAAAGTGGACACTATCGATGTTTAACCAACAATAATGTGTTGAAAATACATTTTCTCTGAGTAAACATCCCTGGGTCAAGTTGACAATTCGTCGCTACCTGCGAATAGAAATAAAAGCTCATGTGAAAGAAAAGTCAAAATATGCGAACATCCACAGTTCGCAGTTCGCAGTTCGTTGCTCATGTGCAAGATGCTTAAAACCTACACAACCCAGGGCTTACATGGATTAAAGTGACAAAGCCATTACATAAACACAAGTTCCGGTGAATGTATGTAAATGTACAGTGACGAGCAAAAGTGGTCAAATGTTCTCGACTATTTACAAAAATTGTTCAAAAGTAAGAGTTTTGAATAACATTAACATTTTTTTAATTTTTTTTATTTTGTTTATCCAACTAGCAATTATTATGTATAATAAGATTTAAAAAAAAGAATATAATTTACAAAATAATAAAAATAATAATAATTTTCCGATGTGTCCAATTATGCACGTTTAAGTTTCAAGAGATTAAACATCATCTTTTAATTGAGTCTTTACTGTGCTTTGTTTATTTTACTGTTATTACAAAAGTAACAGTTTAGGTTTTTATCATTTTTCGTAGTTTCTTGCAAAGAAAAGTTCATTTTTAAACGTTTAGTGTGGATTATTGTCAAAATGAAAAAAATTTGTAAAAATATCGTGGACCGCGCTATTTTCTTACTAAAAAGTGGTGAATCATCTCGCGAAATATCAAAACTATTACAAATTTCAAAAACTTCTGTGCTAAACATTAGAAAAAGCGAAAATATCGATGTACCATCAATAAAAAAAGGACGGAAACGACTACTTACTGACTTGGATGCTAGAAGAATGAAAAGGGAGTTGAGAAGTTGTGGATCCAAAACACCTAAGCAGGCAGCCAAAAACATAGACAAGTCATATTTTGAAGACAAATTTACCACCTTTTACTGCATCAATGGGCTACAATGAGTGTGAAATAACTTTTCAGCAGGACGGAGATCCCAAACACACTTCAAAAATTGTAACAGAATGGTTGAGAAATCAACAGTTTATGACGATGACATGGCCAGCACAAAGCCCTGACCTCAATCCAATTGAAAATTTATGGTCAATTGTGAAGCGACGGTTGGGGCAGTACCAAAATCACCCATCGAATATTCAGGAGCTTTGGCAACGAATGGAGTTGGAATGGAGTCATATTCCACAAGAATTTCTTCATAATTTGGTAGAAAGTATGCCTAAGCGTTGCTCACAAGTAATAAAAAATAAGGAATTATGGACTAAATACTGAAAGAAAGAAATATTTTTTTAAACGTGCATAATTGGACAAGTCTAAAAATGAATTAAATAATTTTTGTTTTGTAAAATATATTCTTTTTTGAAAAAAATATTATAAATAATAAACGTAAGATTAATAATCTTAATAATAAAAAATAAAAATATTTTAATTTTATTTCAGACGCTTAGTTTTAGTAAATTATTCAAATAATTGAAAACATTTGACCACTTTTGCTCGTCACTGTATATGTACTGCACATGTATCGGACTCCACCTATTTATTTTAAAATATTGGTTTTTAAAATGAAAACCATGGGCCTATCTCACCAAACACTTTTCACTTTTCAACTTTGCAAAAAAAATAATATCATGCAAAGTAAAAGAGCAGTGTTTCACAAAATTTGCAAGAAAGACTTTTATACTTTTCAAATTTGCAGACTTTATTTGAAAAGTGAAAAGTAAAATTGTTTTACCAATTTAAAATACAATTTGTAATTAATTCGTATTTTTAAAAGTTGCAAAGTATATCTTAGATTGTGTTTATTAAGATTTAATATGCACAGTGATGGATTTACGCCTAGGCCCGGGCCTAGGGCGGCATAATTTGAGGGGTGGCAAAATTTTTGAAATGCCAAAATTTTAGAGGCGAAAAACAATTTGAAAAATTGGTTCAGATTAGTTTTTATAAGAAATTGTTTATAGAATATATTATAATTCAATTCATTAATTTACTTCTTAATCTGCATGGGTAAGATGTCAATTTTTTAATAGATCAATTATATAGGCTTTATTGAGTAATGTTCTTTACTTTCTGTTCCTTTAGTGATATTAATCTCACGGGTATGAAGCATTTTGAAATTACTAAAGCTGAATAACTTCTCAATTTGTTTTAAGTGTGAAATAAAAATACCGTAGATTTGCATGTATTGAATATCATTTTGATTTTCATTCAAAAGTGTCAGAACATTTTTTGTTCATAAAAATAATTTTGTATGAAAAATAAATCCCGTCTTTTTTCATATTCAATTCTTTTAATCATAAAAAAAATTGGTACAAAAATTGAAATTTTTATCTGAAATAGAAAAAAATCATTCGATATTCCACATATTTACAAAAACCTTGAATTACATCCACAGAAAATGTCAATAATTTCTGAAAATGCAAGTGCAAGAATTTCGAAATTTTTTTTAAATAAAGTATGTGAACTGATATATGTACATATATTAAAGTCGTCGACTTATGATACAATTACATTTATGTGCTTATTATACATATAAAAAAAAGCTTCAAGAATTTTATTTATTATCCGAGTGTTTTATTTATGTGATCGTGATCTCAATAACTTTAGTGAAGTGGGAGTATTGTGCATTGTTGTGCTTTTAAGCAGTTCGGGTGAGTGTATTTCACATGTTTACAGAAAACAAGAGCGCTACGCTTGACAGGTACTGACCAGCGTTACCACTTTACTTCAATTGTCATCATCATTTTACAAAATTGAAATGCAACACGTCAAATGATAAGTTCAAAACTTTATAGGGGCCGCGCCGTTCATAAAATACGTTACGCTAAAATCAGCTTTTTCTAACCCCCTCCCCCCATTGTCACGTTGTGTCACGCTTTCTGTGACCCCCCCTAGAAATATTTCGTCACAAAAACGAAGCCCCCCCCCCCTCCCAAAATCTATTGTCACCGAGCGACAAACATATGAGCCATCCTAAAATCCAACGGGAGATTTTAGTGCAGCGTACAAATTTGAGAGTTAAGAGTCTTTCTAAAACTCGTTGGTCTCCTCGACATGATGCATGTTACGCATTAGAAAAAGAGTGGTCTGCAATAATTGATGCACTGGAATTTATTGCCGAAAGCAGGGATGAGAAACCGACTACGCTAGCTGAAGCTACAGGATTGCAGCGGAAATTACAGAATTTAGAAACAGCAATCCTAGTCATTGTTTGGAATGTAATTTTAGATCGTTTTAATGCTGCTAGTAAGAAGCTTCAAGAATATCAAGCTGATTTATCATCCGTTGTTTAGATCTATAACTCTCTGGCTCTATTTCTTCAAGACATGAGAGACAGAAAATTTTCTGATTATGAAGAAAAAGCCAAAACACTATCTGGAGTTCACGATTATTATCGTTATGATACTCATCGCAAAAAAACCAGAAGAATTCAGCCAGATGAGTCACGGGTAAATGAAAGAACACCTTTTTCTGGACAAGAAAATTTTCGCACAAATGTTTATTACTCTATTCTAGACACTCTGAGTGTACAATTGGCCGGGCGTAAAAGCGCATATGAAAAGCTTTACGAAAATTTAATTTTTTTTGATGATTTATCCGAAATAGATACAAACGAATTGAAAAATCTTGCCAATAAACTAGTCAGTAAGTATCCTGACGATTTGTAAGAGACGTTAGGCAATGAATGTATTCATTTATATTTTCAACTGAAAGATTCCTAAGCAAATACGGAAGATGTACGCTCTGCACAAAAAATATGCAATGCATTCACGGAGTCTTCGAGATGTTTATCTGAATGTGGACATTGCTCTCCGTATTTTTTTGAGTATTCCGGCTACAAATTGTTCAGGAGAAAGATCTTTTTCCACTCTAAAACGCGTAAAAACCTACATATTTACGCGCAAGCATGGGCCAAGATAGACTTAATGCTCTTGCATTACTGTCAATTGAAGCTCAACTAGTCCAAGAAATTAATTATGACGATATAATCGACGTTTTTGCGCGGACCAAAGCCAGGAAAAAGAAATTTTAAAATTAATTAATATTGAAAAAAATATTTATGTTTTCTCTGTTTAAAGTTTATAACTTATTAGTTAGTTCAGTTTAGTTTATTTACTTTTTCTTTTACATTAAATATAGGCAATATAAAATTCAAACATAACAATTAGTTAATTACATCTTGATTCAAAAATAATAATTTTGTAAATATACTATATTTATACTAATTATAAGTGTTTTTCATAATAGAGAACGAAAAAGAAGGTACAATCTGTTGTCCTATGACAAGAGTCGAAAGTACCAAATAAGTATAACTTAATAATAAATTTAAATTGGAATTACATAAAGAAGTGTTGTGGGGTAACGTATGAGAAAGAAAATCTAATTTTTTATTTTTTTTATTTTTTTTTTTTTTGCTAAGGGAAATTAAATGTGAATATGCAAATTTAAACCATAATTCTGATGATGTTATTGATTTTTTTAAAATCAAAGTTAAAAAGCCATTTTTTAATGTTTTTATTGAATAAATGAGCAGAACGAATGCTTCTAATGTCAAAAGGTAACGCGTTAAAAAGTCTAGGTGCTACCGAGGTATAGAAGTTTAAAAAGAGATGAGAATTGTGCACTGGAATGACAGAAAGATTTCTATCGTTGCTTCGTAGTGAGTAAGCTGGCGTATTGTGACTTAAGAGATATCCACTTCTCAAAAAAAATATTTTTAAAACTTTAAAAAAATAAAGATGTTTGAACGGAAGGATACCAGAGCTGACGAATAACGGAAAGCTATGTTCATTTTTCTTTTTCTTCTAGATGGTTCTTAAAATATGTTTTTGAGAAACTATCAGAGGTTGTAAATTGTTTTTAAATGTACCACCCCAACAAATTATACCGTATTGTATTTTGGATTGAACCAGTCCATAATAGATTGTTTCCATAAGTTTTCTACAACAAAGTTTCCTCAAGTGAAACATAATATAAGTAGTTGATAAATATTTTTTTAATGCAGAAGTGTGAATTTTCCAGTTTATTTTGCTATAAATAGTTAAACCAAGATATTTGTATTCGAAAACTTGCTCGATTCTAAAACACTTTGAAGAACAGTAATTATTTAAAACATTAACTGGTGACAAAGCATTAGATGAATAACAAGATACACTACTTAGTGGGATATTTTTGCAGTCAAAACTGTGTTGAACAATAAATGGTGGATTAGTAAAGGAATCAAATGGTTTAAAAAACATAACTCTTGTTTTTTCACTAATGACAAGCTTATGGATGCCGAACCAATGTCTGAATAATTCTAAGTCATGGTTTATATCCGAAATCATATCTAGAACAGTGGTACTAGAATACACACAAGCTATGTCATCAGCAAAACCACAGACTTTGCCTTTAAAGTTAAGATTAAAAATACTATTAATATAAATAAGGAACAAGGTTGGACCTAAGACTGATCCTTGTGGGACACCTATATTAATATTTTTGACATCACTGAAATTATTGCCTATTTTGACCATTTGTTTTCTGTTTTTTAGATAAGAAGAAAACCAACCCAGCATAAAACCCCTGAAACCAGCTTTCTCTAATTTTCTTAATAATATCTCATGGTCAACAGTATCGAAGGCTTTCTTGATGTCAATGTATAGAGCAGCAGTATACTTTTTTTGGTCAATACTTTTATAGATAAAACTACAGTGAGCTAATAAGGCATTTTCTGTAGATTTTCCAGCTCTAAAACCAAACTGTTTAGAGTTGAAAAAAGAAATGCCGTCCAGATAATTAATAACCCTACTTTTAACAACTTTCTCGAAAATTTTTGAAAAAACTGGTAATAGAGAAATAGGTCTAAAGTTGTTGACACATTTCTTATCCCCTTTTTTAGGAATAGGTATAACTTCTGCTATTTTTAAACTTGACGGGAAATTACCGTGAAAAATACTTTTGTTAAATAAAAGAGATAATATATCAACTATATTAAAACAAACCTTTTTAATAAAAAAATTTGAAAAACTATTAGATGTTGAAGAATGAGAACTATCTAAACCTTGAATTACTCTAAAGATTTCGAAAGAAGTTATCGGCTGAAAAAGGAAACTTTGAGATTGAAAACTTTCTTTGAAACAAATTTCAGAACACATTTCAGTACAGTTATTAATACCAGCATTTTCGATTGTTTCTACAGCTATTTTTATAAAATAATTATTAAAAATTTCAGCCATTTCTGAATGATCTGATCAACAATGGTCTGGGAATTGAAAGAAAGATAAGAAGGTAAATCAGAAGTTTTGTTTTTGTAGAATAATTCATTGACTATACCCCATTCTTTTCTTAAATCACCTTTTGCTTTATGGAACTTATCCATATAAAAATTTTCTTTACATATTGGAATTTCTAGTCTGATTTCTTTACATAAATTATCATAGTTTTCACGGTATATAACGTTATTAGAGTGTTTCTTACACTTAATCCTCAATTTATTTTTAAAATCAATTTTTTCTAATAAATAATTAGACATCCAGGGCTTGAGTTTTTTTAATTTACTTTTTTTGCTTCCAATAACTTCCGAGCTTTGATCAACAAAACGTTTCAAAAGAATACAAAAATTGTCAAAAGCAATGGAAGGGTCTGGATCGCTTCGAATTTTTGACCAGTTTTCAAATAATAAAATAGAATTCAAAATTTCAAAATTTGTTCTGATAGCTTGCCTATTCGGGACTTGTCCCATTAAACCGACTTCACACTTTTCTTTAATATTGAAAAATTGACAAGTCATATGATGATCTGAGATCTTTAGATCAGATACTGAACTAGTGAGGGTTAAATCAGTTTTTAAATCAATTCTAGCTAAAATATGATCAATACATGTATTGGATGTAGAAGTAGTTCTAGTTGGTACATTAATACAAGAAATTAGACCATGAGCTGACATTAACGATTTGTAATTTTCAACTGCTGCAGTTTCTGATAAGGTGTCTATATTTATGTTACCCAAAATAAACAAGTGCTTTGCGCTATTATTATTCAGCAATGAGTTAAGTTCCTCTAAATAAACCTCTTCATTTACATTATGAAATCTGTAGAAACACATAAAGACCAGTTAAACTGAATTAAAAACTAAAGATATCTCAACCATATCAGAGCTTACGAGGTCTGTGCTACAACAATCAAAATTTAAACTTTCATTAATGAAAATAGCAGTACCACCTGCAGCATAAGTATTATTGCACTTTGCATATAAAAAATAACCGGGAATCTTAAACAAATCTTTTTTGTGCTCATAAATCCAAATTTCAGTTAGAAAAATTAGTTTAGGCTTATTTACAAAAGATTCCAAATGAATCAATAACAAATCAAAATTTTTACGAAGACTTCTAATATTTTGTTGAATAATAAAAAAACTATTTTTGTAATCAACAGAATGAAAAACACTTTTACAAAATTCATTATCATAGCAGCAAAAAGGAGTAACTAGTGAATCAATATTTATATCTGTTAAAAAAGATTTGGCCATTACTAAATAATTTTATTAAGATCATCCAAAGATGAAATGCGATGCGCTGTTTCTCCTTTTTGCTTTTTCATAAAAATTATTCCATTATTTATCCAAAGATAATTATATTTTTTTTCATTTTTAATACTTTAAGCTTTGTTAAATAAATATCGGTTAAATTTAGTCAAAGATTCATTAATAAAAATATGTTTTTTAACCAATTGCTTATCAAATAAACAAGTATTAAGTTGTTTCTTTTTTTGATTAGAAATAATTTTCTGCTTACATTCGGCTTTTTTAAATTTAACACAAACGATTTCCCTTGGTTTTATTGTTGTTGATGATTCGGTGGCGGCGGCGGCGGCGGTGGCGATGTTGTTGTTGATTGCAGTCGGTTTACTTTGTATTGTTTTAACAAAGCAATATTTGATGTCGTCAGCTGAAATGCTTTCATCGATATGTTCTAACAGCTTTAGAGTCGAGTTCAATGCATTGTCTTTGTTGACATTAGGAATACCTACAATATCAATGCATTTATGCAGTGTTTTTTGTTGCATAACATTGACTTGGTGCTGGAGCATATCAACTTTCTTTAGCAAGTTGTTTTTATCTTCGTCCAGTGTGCGAATGAGAGATAAAAAATTACTGTTAATCTCCTTCAACGAGATAATTTCATTATTCATAGACAAGATCTCTTTATGCACAACTTCGAGCGTGATACGAGTTGAGTTGTTGTCTTCAGTGAACTCGGCAGCAGCTGATTGCGAATGCAATTGATGTGGCGGTGTGGCAGTTATGGGTGGCGTGGGTGGTGGTGGTTGAGATGCACTTTTAAGTTGTTGTTGCTTTGTGGCTAGAATAGTAGAAGAAACTGACTCAGGTGTTAAGAGAGCTTTCTTTACTGGAGGTGGCGAGAGACGAAGTGAACCTCGTCTGTGTTTACAGCACGGTGGGCAACGATAATCAACTTGGTTTTTTTTCATGAAGTCTTTATCACTGGGTTTTAAATTAACACATTTCAAATGAAAAAGACTATTGCAATCAATGCATTGAATTTTAGCAGCATTGCGCTCTGCTTTAGTTCCACAAATGCAAGATATTTTGATTGAAACGGAGAAAAGGGAAGAGAAGTTCTCGACACGAGTATACCCCACAACGTCTTGACAAGAACAGAATTAAACTTCCAACTTGAAGGGGAGAGATCTTTAATGCTTTTTCAAAGGGCACTTTGCCGAACACTAATTTTTCTAGGATAATTTATTTATTTGATTACTATAAATTTCAGTCTAATTTCACAATTATATGTGATAACTAGTAGCGCAGCAGTCAACCGACCGTGTTGAAGACTCCAAGAGAACAGAACGAGACTGACCAAGTCAGTCACCAAGCCACCACCAGTCCGTTGTCCAAGAATGCAGCGTCACCAAAACGCCCACAAGTTAAGCGAGTCCAGAATCTGGTACCAGGCCCATGCCTTGGATACCCAACGACACACAACCAAGAATGTGTCAACGCCAGCAACAATAGCGAAGATCCGTGGGAGCGTCATCTGAGGGTAAGCCATTGTCGTGGTGTTGTTTATTTGTTCTTCCTAGAACTGTCTTGCAACCCTCAGCACTCTGCTGTATTTATCCAAGATAAATATAGGGCAGCGATGATTGACTGGCGACAATAAGAGTCGAATGTCACAGTCCAGTCGTTGATTGAGCGACACTACGAGCCGCTTCAACCTATCCATAACCATAGCATATTGTAGGTATCTGCCATGCTAATGCATACCCATGGTGTGCGCTATGTGTCCGCTCTACTATTGCATACCCATGGTATGCGCTGTGTATCTGCTATACGGTGGGTGATGACACCACCTATAGCTCTATGTATACTTAGATATGTGCCTGTGCTGTGGGTAGATATCTGCTTAAACTGGCACAGAAATGAAGCACAAATCAATAGCACATTTAATTCGACACACTTTGATGTCAATCGACTGCTCATATAGCGAGGCAGTATGGAATGTGTGATATGATGCTGCCCGGCTGATGGTGGTGGTGGGTGTAGTGAGGTACCAAGTACTTTCTGCTGCATCAGCGCGGACATTGACCACCAAATCTCGAGGTCAATGGTGATTGACCGAACATCCTGCCCGGTCGAACCTTGCGTTCGAAATGTGTAGGGACGTGGTCCAGCTGGCCGTGATGAGGTAGGTTATGCTCATACAAAATGACCCACATGTACTTTAATTAGTCGTGTAATTTATGAGTTTGTTAGTCGATTAATCGACAAAGTTTCTGGACGGGGCGGCGACACTCGCCGGCGGCAGTCCGAAGGGTTGCGTTGCGGGCCAATCCATCATTGTCCAGGTGAACCGCTGTGACTCGCCCGAGTCGCCAATGGGTAGGGGGTAGATTCTCGTTTCGCACAAGAACTATGTCATCTACTCGAAGATTCGGCTCTCGTTTCTCCCATTTGTTGCGGGTTTGCAAGGTGCACAAATACTCCTCGCTCCATCTGTGCCAAAAGTCTTGGTGGACTTTGCGCAGCCACTGGTACTGTTTCAGTCGGTTGATTGGTATATCATCGATGCGGGGCTCTGGTACTGCTATCAGTGGTGCTCCGATCAGGAAGTCTCCAGGAGTGAGGGCCAGTTTGTCCTCAGGATCGTCATGTAGGGGAACCAATGGACGAGAGTTAAGACATGCTTCGATACGAACTGCCAAGGTGTGCAGCTGATGATGCCAAAGCGACTGAGATCCCACCAGGCGGATCAAGTGGTGTTTGGCGGATTTGACAGCGGCTTCCCATAAGCCATCTTGATGTGGAGCACCTGGCGTGATGAAGTGCCATCTCGTACCTACATGCGCCAAGGCTTGCTGATTGTAA
Organism: Eupeodes latifasciatus; assembly: GCA_920104205.1. Taxonomy (NCBI): domain Eukaryota; kingdom Metazoa; phylum Arthropoda; class Insecta; order Diptera; family Syrphidae; genus Eupeodes; species Eupeodes latifasciatus. The sequence goes on along the minus strand of OV049924.1, from coordinate 68,093,717 downwards.
TGAGACTCGAAAAGAGCCAGGTCTTCCTTCATGAGCCGGTTGGCCCCCACAAAGGCAGTGCCACTATCGCTGTAGAGATCGGGGCAGGGTCCACGCCTGCCGGTGAAACGGGTGAAAGCATCCAAGAAAGCTTGTGAAGAGAGGTCCTCTATGACCTCTAAATGCACAGCTTTGGTAGCCATGCATACAAATATCGCCAGGTATCCCTTTGTAGTGGTGCGGGATCGTTTGGTTCCCACACGTAGGGTGAATGGTCCACAGTAATCTACCCCAGACGATAGGAAGGGTCTTGCCTCATTGACTCGTTGACTGGCAGTGAGGCCATCTGTTGCTTTATTAATGTCCCACGATGTCTTCGACAGATGACGCATTTGTGGACGAATGTTCTAACCGCTTGTCGGCCCTGAAGTATCCAATACTTATGGCGTAGTGTCTGAAGCATCAGTTGTGCTCCACCATGCATGGTGATCTCGTGAGTGTGGTCCAACAGCAACCCGACGAGATGTCCTGTCTTCGGTAGGACGAGCGGGAATTTCTGCTCATGTGGCAGCGAAGAGTGAGTGAGCCGGCCTCCGACTCGAAGTAGATCTTTGTCGTCTAAGTAAGGATTTAGTGACAGTAACGGGCTTCCACTCCCCAATGGAGCTTTCTTGTGTAGTTGCTGGATGTCTTGAGGGAAGCACATCGCTTGTTCTATTCGTATAAGGCGTTGTAGGGCGTCATCGAGCTCATCCGCTCCGATCACGGGTTCCTGGATACGATGTCTTATTTATCTATCATGTTTATTATTTATATTTAAAAAATTATATTTCAATAAATAAAGTTATTTTAAAATAAAAATATTGGATCAAAATTAATGAAATTCAATTTATTAAAAAGGGCGGCGCATCGAACGGCTCCTAGGGCGGCAGCAAGCCTAAATCCGTCACTGAATATGCATTCATCTAATAGATTATTTAAATAAGTATCTTATTAGAATAAATAATGCAAAATAATGCAGTCGATTGGACAAAAATAATAAAAATTTAGATGTTTTGGAGGTTGTAAAAAATAAAAAAAGCGAAATCCTTCTTGAGAAAAAAAATGCCAGGCTATGTCTGAATAAGTTTGTGGCTAGCAAATGGTGTTAGAGAGAAATTCATCAATGTTAATATTTGACACTCGATGAACTGATCTGCAGACGTTTTCATTGCTTATACCGTGCATAGATGCAACTCCGTGATATTGAGCTCCATTCACAGCCCAATTTAGCGTATACACAAGTGATTTAAACACATTCATATTTCTTTAGTTATTAAATGTAGTTTATTTCCAATTTTAGACAACACAAATTTTTTTGTCCAAAAGTCATTTCCGATATCGAAGTTAATTTTAAGTTTCACTACATTCGCCACTATTATTAACTTGTTCGTTTTCACAATATTCTTCAAAACGATTAATTTTTTATGAACTATTTTACAACACTTCTTTTTGCTATAAACTGTCAAATTACATCGAAGGATGGCTACGATGTCGATGGATTAAAGAAAACTTCTACAAAATCCGACATTTTTGAAATTGAGATGAGTCAACGCGTTAGCCCTAAAATTCAAAATTTATGTTCTTTAGTAAATTCGTCAAAATGAAAAAAAAAAATGTCCATTGTCTTGTTAACTATTATTTACTTCTTATTTTTCAAAACGGTTTATATAGTCTGTATTAGCTGTCGAAAACTTTTCAAACCAAACTCTTATTTACAAACGATAATTTCTCTTTGCATATTACTGAAAAGCTTTTGGTAAACAAAAAAAATAAATACTTTGCAAAATAACAAAACTTTTCACTTTTCTGAAAAGATTTTGCACTTTGCAAATTTAAGTTTTTTGAAACATATTTTTCAAAGAAAAAAATAACTTTTTGATTCAATATTTTCCTCTTGGCAAATTTACGTTTCTTGAAACGTAATTTGAAAATAGGGCCCAAATATCTTGTAATAAATAAATAATAATAATAATAATAATAAATAATAAATTCAACGCCCCCTATTTTTTTTTCAGTCATGTTATAAACGCTTTGCTTCTCCCAAAAACTTCTGAAGAGCTAATTTCTATTCGAATCCATTTTAAATGAGTTTTCAATATTTCGAATTATTATGTTTTTCAACTAAAAATTTAAATTAAAGTTCACATATTTATTTTTATTATATTTAATGGAACAGACATATTTTAAAAAATATCAACCATATTGAGTTTTAAACTTTAAACAAAATAATAACGAATAAAAATTCATAAAAATTGCCTGAAAAATATTAAAATAACGATCTTAAATGTTTTTTTTTTTTTTTTTAAATTTTACACAGAAACACGACATTAAACAGCTCTTTAAAATCACCTTTTTTTGAATAAATTTTAAAATTTATTGATCTTTGCAGGTTCGTTATTCTCGTTATACATATAAAATGCATATGTTTAAACCCACTTATTCATGAAAGAGCCAACAACTAAGGAAAAGTGTATCCTCGAACCTTACACATATGTATGTAGAAGAGCGCAAAGGTGAAGGAAACAAATAATTTCGAAGTGGAGAGTTCTCATAAGAAAGGATATTCAAATTAAATGGAAAAGACGTTGAACCGGCTACTATATACATTATATACTCGTAGTGTCTTGTATTTTGTCCAGACAACAATTTGTGGTATGAAAAGGAGCCAACAGGCATAACAACAAAAACAACAAAAATTCAAAAAAGAAACATGACTTCTTTGAATTTACACTTTTACTGCTGCAGTTACTCCAGTTGTTGTATTATGTACATGACTAACTGACCATTGAACAAGGCAAGGATATCTCAAGGATTCGTTATATACACTCCATCGTCTTCGTTGCAGGCTAATCGAATATATACAAAGCTGCCTCTTCTTTTCTCTTTCTCTCTAACTTTCAAACGCAAATCGTAAAAACTTCTCAGTTTTTGACTTGTTTTGGTTGGGAAAAAAGATACGACCGACCCGGTCATAACATAAAATTTCACCGATGTTCAAATTGTTTTTGTATATATGTAAATTTCTGCACATGGCGAACCGCTGCAAATCGATAAGTCGATGTATACAACAATTGTGGCTTGATGTAGCCGGTTAACCTAACAATACCATAGAACCCGCTTAAGTTAGATAGCTGCAATTTAATATATCGACCACAAAATTTATCAGGTGAGTAAATTTTATTTACTTTTGAAATTCTCTTAAATTAATTCTTAGTTTTACTTTTCTTCAGAAAACATCTTAAATCCATCATCTCCTTGATTGGGTGCAATATGAAAAAGTCACCACCATCCATTATCCCGTTAAACTACGACTACCAAAAGATGTCACCGTCTTCCACATCAAATCCAATGCCATCAGAACACCAGCAGAGTGATGCCAATACGTCATTTTACGACAATCAATATCAAAGCCTATTTGGCGATCCTGTACCGCCAACCCCATCCGAAGATTACTTTGGTCATCTCGATGGCAGTTTGTATGGCAGCTTTAGGAGGGATTCGTATGCCTCGGCGATAGCAGATGATTTCAATAGGACGATAACTCTGGCAACAGATGGTGGGAGGAGATTATCAAGACTGTTTTCACAAATGCCAGTAACTAGCACAAATGTGGCCTTAAGTAGCCCTAGACTGGCACCAGATATACAAATTCTTCCAGATAGTGGGAGTGGTCATTCGAGTTCAGATCCGCAGGCATCACCAAATTATGGACTCTTGAGGCCAGATGATGCAATGAGACCAGCAATGGATGAAACATACGTGCAGAGTACTCAGGATATAGAAAGTAATGGTGGAGGTGGTATTCAGGATTATATGGAACATGGCCCGACGGCACAGGAAGTTATCCGAAGGATATCGGATTTCTCGGAGGACTTCAAATCTAATGTTGGTTCCTTAAGGTGAGTGCTACAGATAAAATATGTTTGATACTCCTTACATCTTCTCTAAATATTCTTGATAAAAGATAAATGGAAACAAAAGAGCTGATGTACAAACTTTTGGGTTCCATAAAATAATTTTCAGTTTTCTTACAATTCTCAAACTCCTGTTAGAAAATATGTAAAACATATCAAATGTAAGAACAACGTTTTCTTTTTTGTTTAAAAAAAATGGTTTGTTTTTTCTTCCCAGGGAATCACCACCAGAGGTACCAGAACCGCCTTCACGATACAATCGCCAAATTTCCAACGAATCTTACTCCAGCACAGAATGGTTTAAGCCCATTAATTCTTATCCTGAATTTACAAAAATGCCAAAAATGCGACCAAGTTCTAAGAATGTCCTCTCGATAAAACATCACGAAATGCCATCACAAGTTTCACCAGTAGCAGCTATGATTCATGACTCAAATGGCTCGAGTAGTAGTGAAGACCAAAGAAAAATCGATGCAATTCCTGCCAGACCTCCGGATCCTCAACCAGCACGATTGAGATCATTACATCGTCAGTCAAGCTCTACAGACTCGATATTGCCAAGTAATTTGCCTCCTATTCCACCACCACCACTGCCACCAGCACCAGCGCTAGAAACATGTTCTCAGTTGCCTCCTGACCCATCAACGTCATCAGTCTTGGCACAACCAGTATCTCGATCAAAATCACCGATTATCGTAACTGAATCTATCACCACCGGAGCGGACTATAGGTATACCTTTTAGTTTATAAAACTTGATTGAGTTTTTTTAAAAACAATGTTTTTTAGAGTAACTGCTCCTCGAACACACAAGAAGCCCTCTTTTACGATAATTGCCAGTCTTCCACAGTCTTCCCTCGATCAGAGTCTTCAAAAGCCTCCTTCATCAGGGCTTTCACCTTTTCGTGGACATGGATTTAAAGAACCATCTGAAAATCTTCCACAAGTGATGTCTTCGGAAAGCTCCCAGAAACCAGTAGCGATGCCAAGAATGCTCCATCGAAAATCACTTTCATCAACACATCTTAAGCTTCCTAGTATAACAGGTCCTTCAGGAAAACTTCCTGGATCAGATGACTCCCCACGGCCATCAGTTCAATTCAACATGAGTGGCAGACGGGCCTCAATGCAATTGACAAACCACAAGGGAATCCTTCAGAAAGGAAAAGAACACTCATCCTCATCGCAAGATACTCCCTTGTCCACAAAACTAGATCCTTTTGCCAAGGAAAAGAACGTTAGAAGCTGTGAAGCACTGCCACTCATAACCGATCCCTTTAGGACATCGATACCAAGGCTGAGTGCACCGCCAAGTGCACCTACAAAACCAATCATCCCGAATTTAAATCCAACAAGAAAGCAACGTGGACTTCTACGAGTCATCAATAGTGCTGACTCGAACTCACGAATTCCAGTTCGATCAAACTGGGCGAGTATGGATGACTTATCGACTCAGAAAAAGCCAATTTTATCGCCAATTCGGGTTCAAATTCGACGTAGATCCAGCTCGACATCGCCGGAAAGAAGAAGTTCAACCCAAACGGAACCAAGAAGTTCTATTGCTTCCGATCGAAGAAGCTCCAACTTGAGCACGGTGACAACGTCAGATTTTAGCTTTCGTCGGAATTCCCTTTCACCAATCAAAACTCCCTTGACAGGAAGGAGGGAATCCATATTCCAGTCAGGAATGACATCAAAATCAACACCTGCGTCGCCTTCAAAAGCAAAACGTTCATCAAGAACTCCTCGAAAGGTTGCTAAGCCCAGCACACTCTCTCCAATTATTGGAACCCCAAATAAAGATCTCCCTCCTACATCGCCGGCAAAAGGGAACCAAGCTCTTTCAATGTCCTTATCGCGAAGAGAGTCACTTTCTAAAATTCCAGTTCTTAACAGCCCGAACGGTGCTTCAGCTTCAAGGTCCAATTCGAGATTAAGTTCACAGGGAAACTCACGAGTAAGTTCCAGATCAAGTTCACCTTATAAGGACTATGGACCAAGCACACGAGTACCTTCCAGCCGTTCACCATCGCGACAATCTCTTAGACCTGAATCAAGACTGACATCGAGAGGCGGATCACGTCCAGTTTCAAGAGCGGCTTCGAGCAAGGCTCCTTCTCGATCTACTTCACAAGCCTCAACTCGAGAAATCTCAAGAGCTGCATCGCGGGCGAATTCCCGAGCCAGTACTCGACCCAACTCCCGCATGGACCAAGCCAAGGCAATTGCGAACTCTCGTTCTAATTCTCGACTAAGCATTAGAAGTGAAAGTCCAATCAAAAGTCGAAATACTAGCCCAACCAAACCTAATCGAAGAAGCAAATCTTCTTCCCGTAGTCCTCCTCCCAGGAAAACACGAAGAAAATCGATAAGTCCTGGGAAAACCCGAACCCCAGTTGGTCAACGTAGGAACTCGAACTCACGTATTCCAGCTCGCATTCCCACCTCTAAATCACCAACAGGAATAAAACCGAAAGCAGCACCAAGAACGAGTGAGCCGAAAAGAGCATCCCCCAATAGAGCAAGTGTTCGAAAATCACCGATAAGTGCCAAAAAAGCAGTTCCAAGCGGTGTAACGCGAAGCAGTACTAGGAAGAGTACGAAAACAACTACAGTAAGTCAAACGAAAAAATCAGCAACTGACGGAACAAATGTTCGACGGACCCCATCTTCTGTTAAGAAGTCCACAGGTAAAGCCTCAACTCCTAAGCCAGCTTCAAGTCCAACAGGTCTTAAAAGTCGTCAGCCAAGCAACCTTCAATCGAGTAACCTCCCAAAGACCGACCATAAACGCGAATCTTCGACAGTCCGACAAGCTATCATTGCAGCGGCGGCGTTGAAACGAGAAGCTTCTTCAATGAGTATGAAAAAGGGTGAAATTAATGTTGACCAATCTTCTACTAATCAAGCTGAGTCCCAGGCATCTGAGACAGTTCAAGCAAAAGAAGACGGAACCAAGGGCCCACCGAAGCCTCTCAAGCGTCAACCCTCCACAATGGCTCTGCTTACCATCGGATCGAAGCTTAGTCTCTTAAGAAAACGTTCTGATAGTAACCTCAGCAAAAAGCTTGATGATGCGAAAAAATCCGCCGCCAGTGGGGATGCTTCAGCAGCCAATGGCAGCGATGCAGCAGCTGATGGTTCAACGAATGGTAAGCTTGTAGCCCTTACAAAGACAAATGTTATTTCAATGACTACCGCTGCTATTACAGCTCATCCAGTGGAAATAAGTACTGTCCTGGCAAATCAGTTGCCAAAGACTAGTAGTTCTGGGCAATTGTTGGCAGGACAAGAAGACATGGCCCTACCAGCGGCCATATTGGAGAAATCTCAAAAAACCCTCGAGAACATACAGAAGACCGTTACCGAAGCAACTGATGAAATCCACAAGACCATCAATGAGAACTTAACTGATTTGAAGACATTGGAGAGTGACATGGGCAAGATCTCGGAGGAGCTAACCGGTTCACCATTGTCTTTGGAAAAGTCTGACAGCCTTAAGACGGTAATTGAAAAGCGTTCGCCTAAAAATGCCGATGGCAAGACAAAAGCATCAGACAAATCCGGTGGCAGCAATGTTGATGATGCCTTTGGTGAAGCGGTACAGAAATCTCCGATTCCTGCAACTCATCCTTTTGATGCAACAGTTACAGTTATCAATCCATCAAAGGGAAATAATTCAAAAGGTGCTTCAGGAGCAACAACCAGCGCCAGCGGCGGATTAGCTGTAGATGAGGATTTGGCTGAAAGGGTTAGTGAACGTGCTATTTCTGTGTTGCCAGAAGTTGACTGTGAAAGTGCAAATTTGCAGAATAACGATGCGGGATTGATAGAGGATGTGGATGTTATCAGTGGTCACTCTGGAGCTGGAAAAGATTCCAAAAACACCAGCGCCCCGCAGAACTCATCTGGTGCGAAAAATGATCAGCGTGGAGGCGTGAGCGGTGAAGAGGATATTCAAAAAGAGTAAGTTTAAAAATAAATTTGTAACAAAATTTCTTTCTATTTTATCATACCTTATCTCTAATAAGAAAATGATGAAACTAGACGATTTTTAAAGGCATAAATACCTACTCTTCATCACTGAATATGATATTGTAACTTATTTTCAATTTTAATAATTTTCTTTAAACAATACACTGTTAACTGTGTTTATCAAAAATTCGAAAATGTGAATCTGCAAATATAAAATGAGCATAGCCTTATATTTTATCATTGTGTGAAGAAATGTATGGCTGGATCATTCTTGAAAGGACCAAATTAAATTTGTCCCCAAAACCATCGATGCAGTTCCTAGGTTCCTTTGTTAACTTCCCATAGGAAGTTATTGTAATGGGTCCGATTTGTCATTTTGAAAATTTTGACATTTCTCGACGTTTCAAGGTCCCTAGAGTCCAAATAAAAGATTTTTAGAAAGATGTCTGTGCTTGCGTGTGTACGTACGTTCGTACATCCGTATGTCCGTACGTCCGTATGTCCGTACGTCCACGTCCGTACGTCCGCACGTTCGCGACGTTTTTTCGTCGTCCATAGCTCAAGAACAGAAGAGATATCGACTTCAAATAAATTTTGTTATACAGATAAAAAGGCAGAAAGATGCAGAAAGGGCTCTCAAGAAAATTGCGTGGGTGGTTTTTTACCATAGCAGTTTAAAAAAAAGGTGAACATTTTGGTTAAACCTAAATATCTCATGAACCAATGACGCTAGAGACTTGAATTAAATTTTATGTTATATATTGTAACGTGATACAAATTAAATATATTCTTGGAAAAAAATCCAATTAACGGTTTTTTTTATAAATCAAAAAAACTGAAAAAAAAAATGTGTCACCTTGAAAATTTTACGACTAAAATATGATTTCATCTCCAAAACAATTTTGTGCAACGAAGAATAATGTTTTTGACATCTTGTAAAATTTTGAGAAAAATATAATTGATAGTTTTTTTTATAAAAAATAAAAACCTAAAAAAAAACATTACTCAAAGTTGGTAAAAATTGAATTTCGACTCAAATATCTGTTCAAAAACTTGAAATTAAGGCTTTAAACTTATTTTATCTTATAAGAAATATTGTTTTCAACATTAGGAAAAATTTTGAGAAAAATCGAATTGACAGTTTTTTTTACAAAAAATAAAAACCTAAAAAAAATAATAAAAGTTTGTAAAAATTGATTTTCGACTGAAATATCTTTTCAAAACTTTGAGATATTGGCTTTAAACTTTTTTTATCTTTCAAAAAATATTGTTATCAACATTCAGTAAAATTTTGAAAAAAATCGAATGGACAGTTTTTTTTACAAAAAATTAAAAACCAAAAAAAATTAACAAAAGTTGTTAAAAATTGATTTTCGACTCAAATATATTTTCAAAGATTTGAGACAATGGCTTCTTACTAATTTTAACTTATAAGAAATATTGTTTTCAACATTTAATAAAATTTTGAGAAAAATCGAATTGACAGTTTTTTTACAAAAAATAAAAATCTAAAAAAAAAATGTATAAAAGTTGGTAAAAATTGTTTTTCGACGTAAATATCTTTTCAAAACTTTGAGACATTGGCTTCAAACTAATTTTATCTTTTGAAAAATATTGTTGTCAACATGCAGTAAAATTTTGAGAAAAATCGAATTGTCACTTTTTTTTACAAAAAATAAAAACCTTAAAAAAAACAATACTAAAACTTGTAAAAATTTACTTTCGACTCAAATAGCTTTTAAAAAATTAAAAATATTGGCTTCAAACTTATTTTATTTCACAGAAAATATTGTTTTCGATATTCAGTAATTTTTTTATAAAAATCCAACAGTCCGTTTTTTTCATAAAAAAATAAAATGTACAAAAAAAAGGACGCAAATTTGGTAAAAATTGATACATATAGACAAACTTTTAAGCAAGACAAAAAAGACAGACGGGATGGGAAGTTATCAGTGTGGGTCGCATCCCAGCCTCTTTTTTTTTTTATTCAGATAAGTTCAGGCGTCTTTGTTCATTCAATATTCTAAACCATGTAAATTTGAAATTTTTGGGTTCAAAAGAAAAGAATGCAAAATCAAATCTGGGATCGAGATCTCTGACAAAAAACCAATAAATTCATCATGAATTTGTTTTAATCTCGATTCGACTCACTGGTGGTTATAAATTTCCTTAGAAATTTGGAATGTTATTTTTGGAAGCCAAATCCTTTGTACTGACATAGAGTTGGCCGCTTCTGGAAAATGCGACTAACTATACTCGTCATGTACATTTTCAAACTCAGGATGTCGAGGTCTTTCGAATACGACCAAGTGGTTTCCCAAAAGTTCAAAAATGCCATAAGAAACACGTTTTCGGCAACCTCTGCAGGACAAATGCAGCCACCTACACGTCTGTCGAAACCATATTTAAAATCAGCAGGTCGTAGGCGTCAAGATGCAATGTATTTGAAGTGGTTTCTCTCCCTCATTTCAATTTTCGGAAAAATTGTACTTTTGATGCACTTTTTCAAAGAAACATGGTTACAACATGATGGCAAACGAACGAAGTTAAACTCCTTGATTTTCGAAAAACATCAATATCGTTTTGGAACTTATTAAGAACAGAAACTTTCATAGAAGGAACTAGCAAAGACATCGTCAACCTTCAAAGAATGGCTTCCTAAAAACTAATTTCAAATCAGTTACTAAATAATCGTAACGAAGAATGGTATAAGAGGTTAAGATCAGTTGAGTAAAATGGGAAGCCGTTCTGGGATATCGTCAAAGTAGTGAAATGTAAAAATAGAAAAATTCTTTTTAAAGATTTAAAAAATTCTGCAACTACCTTTTTCACAGACATTGAAAAAGCAAACGCACTTGCTTAAAAATTTTCGGAGAATCATTTGGTATCTCAAAACTTAGAAGAATTAGAGACCAATTGTAAAGTTTTAAATAAAATACAAAATCTTGATACTCCTCACGAATTTACACCGACGACGTATGCAATTATTTTAGAAGAGAATTTCAAAATAATTGTTAACATTCCTTCAAAAACGAAGAGTCTTAGACCAAATAAAAAATGTCTATTTGAAAAATCTGTAGATCTATAAGTTTGCTTAGCAACATAAGCAATATTTATGAAAAAGTCATAAAATAACAAATTTTAAAGTTTGTTGTGCATAACGATATTTGTCCGTGTGAGCAGTTTGAATTCAGACAATTTCACAGCACAACTCATCAGATAAAGTGAATATATCGGGTTTTTCAATAAGAGCGCTACAAAAGTTTTTTTTTAAATAAAACAAAAACGGTTTTGGATATCAATGAAACATTCTTTATTCCTGTGAAAGTACATTTGATGCCATTATGTATGAAACTCGATTTCTGTTGCATGGCCACCACGGGTACGCTTGTGCTTGTTGCTTGTTGGCATAGACCATAGTATTGACGTAGCCTCACAGGAAAAGTCTAACGGCGTCAAATGGCAAGACCGAGGCGGCCAAGCGACTGGACCATTTCGTGAGATAACACGTTCTCCAAATTTGGTTTCCAATAAATTGATTGTGACATTCGCTGTGTGGCTTGTGGTGCAGTCTTGTTGGTCTCCAAGTCCTCAAAAAGCGAAAAGTGCTTTCTCAAATTAGCCGTTTGGATTCGGCTCAAAACTGTAGGTCCCCTACATCCTTGAGAACATTACTCGCACACAGGTATGGTCGAGAGTTATAAGTCACTACGCCCTAGTTCTCAACAGGCTGTTGCGCCACCTTATTAGTTTTTAACCTCCCATAGGAAGTTATTGTAATCGGTCCGGTTTGTCAAATTGAAAATTTTGACATTTCTCTACGTTTCAAGGTCTCTAGAGTCGAAATAAAAGATTTTTAGAGAGATGTCTGTTCGTGCGTGTGTAAGTACGTTCGTACATCCGTAAGTTCGGGAAGTTTTTTTCGTCGTCCATAGCTCAAGAATTAAGAATTAAGAATTAATTGTATATTGTTACGTGATACCAAACAAGTATATTTTTGGAAAAAATCCAATTAACGGATTTTTTTTTTATAAATCAAAAACCTTGAATATTTTACGAACAAAAAATGATTTCATCTCCAAAATAATTGTATGCAACAAAAAATAACCAGATGTCAAATATGGTAAAATTTTAACAAAAAACGAATTGAATTTTTTTTTTTATAAAAAATAAAACCCAGAAAAAACGTTACCAAGTAAGTAACAGTTGAATTTCGATTCAAATATCTTTTCAAAAATTTGAGATACTCGCTACAATTTAATTTTATCTTATAAAAAAATATTGTTGTCAATACTCAGTAAAATTTTTACAAAAATCGAATTAACAGTTTTTTTACAAACCTAAAAAACATTACTAAAAGTTGGTAAAAATATGTTTTCGACTCAAATATCTTTTCAAAAGTTTGAGATTGTGGCTTCGAACTAAATCTAATATATAAAATTCTCCTGTCACATTGTTAGTGGCCATACTCCTCCGAAACAGCTTAACCAATTTCAATGAAATTTTACATATACATTCGCTGGGTCTGAGAATATATTCCTAAGTGCTATTGTTTAATTGCATCAACATCGTACACGGTGCAACGATCTTACGATAGTATTCAGTGACGCTATGTACAATGAACCTTTGATTGCTATTGAGGATATTTGCATTATCATTGCCAACTCACCACTTAGTCATTTCGGTATGCATTCACCAAATCGAAATGCATCTGATTTAATAGACACTGAATTGAATCGTGAACTACAATACAATACTGTAAAAATAGCAGCGATTGTCGCTCGCAATATAAAACCATTTATGACCACATCATACTCGGAGTTTTGGCGGGACAAGGTGGATTCTTTTTTTTTTTGATGCACCAGGTGAAACTGGCAAAACATTCGTTATTTCGCTAATTCTTGCTAAAATATGATCAAATAATGGTATCGCATTGGCTGTTGCATCTTCTGAGATTGTAAAATTATCATCTGGGATGAATACACTATGGGCACTATGGCACACACACTTTCGCTTGAGGCGTTGAACAGGACATTTAGAGTTATAAAAAACAACGACAGACTATTTGGCGGTACTCTGTTACTGCTTTCAGGTGATTTCAGACAAACACTTCCCGTTCGTACGCGTTCAACGTACGCTGATGAGATCAATGCGTGCTTAAAATCATCTCCACTGTGGCGTAATGTTGAAAAAGTACAACTGAAAGTAAATAAGCGTGTTCAAATGCTTCAAAAATCCATCCGCTGAAACATTGTCAAAACAACTGTTAGATATAGGCGACGGAAAAGTTACTACAGATGAAACTGGATGCATAAAATTACGATTATTGATTGAAATATTTCCCGATGTACTCCATCCCTGACAAGAGTACTCGCACACAGGAATGGTTGAGAGTTGTAAGTCACTAGGCCCTAGTTCTCAACGGACTGTTGCGCCACCCAATTTATTTATTTTTTTACTCAGACAATATACAAATCATGAGTGGCTGGCAGAAAGAGCAATTTTAGCAGCAAAAAAGAGGCTGGGATGCGACCCACACTGATAACTTCCCATCCCGTCTGTCGATTTGTCTTGCTTAAAAGTTTGTCTGTATGTATCAATTTTTATCAAATTTGCGTACTATTTTTTTGTAGATCTTATTTTTTTATGAAAAAACGGACTGTTGGATTTTTATAAAACAATTACTGAATATCGAAAACAATATTTTCTGTGAAATAAAATAAGCTTGAAGCCAATATTTGTAATTTTTGAAAAGCTATTTGAGTCGAAAGTAAATTTTTACCAAGTTTTAGTATTGTTTTTTTTTTAGTTTTTTTTTTTGTAAAAAAAAACTGTCAATTCGATTTTTCTCAAAATGTTATCGAATGTTGAAAACAATATTTCTTATAAGTTAAAATTAGTTAGAAGCCATTATCTCAAATTTTTGAAAAGATATTTGAGTCGAAAATCAATTTTTACCAACTTTTGTTAATTTTTTTTTAGGTTTTTAATTGTTTGTACAAAAGCTGTCAATTCGATTTTTTTTTTAAATTTTACTGAACGTTGACACCAATATTTTTTGAAGGATAAAGGTAGTTTAAAGCCAATATCTCGAAGTTTTGAAAAGATATTTGAGTCGAAAATAAATTCTTACCACCTTTTATAAATTTTTTTTAGGTTTTAATTTTTTGTAAAAAAACTGTCGATTCGATTTTTCTCAAAATGTTTCCTAATGTTGAAAACAATATTTCTTATAAGTAAAAATTAGTAAGAAGCCATTATCTCAAATTTTTGAAAAGATATTTGAATCGAAAATCAATTTTTACCAACTTTTGTCAATTTTTTTTTTCGGTTTTTAATTTTTTGTAAAAAACTTTCAATTCGATTTTTTTCAAAATTTTGCTGAATGTTGACAATAATATTTTTTGAAAGATAAAAGTAGTTTAAAGCCAATATCTCAAAATTTTGAAAAGATATTTGAGTAGAAAATCTATTTTTACAAACTTTTATTAATTTTTTTTTAGGTTTTTATTTTTTGTAAAAAAAGTGTCAATTCGATTTTTCTCAAAATTTTACAAGATGTCAAAAACATTATTCTTCGTTGCACAAAATTGTTTTGGAGATGAAATCATATTTTAGTCGTAAAATTTTCGAGGTGACAAATTTTTTTTCAGTTTTTTTGATTTAAAAAAAACCGTTAATTGGATTTTTTTCCAAAAATATAATTGTTTTGTATCACGCTACAATGTATAATATAAAATTTAATTCAAGTCTCTAGCATCATTGGTTAATGAGATATTTAGGTTTAACCAAAATGTTCACCTTTTTTTAAACTGCTATGGTAAAAAAAACCACCCACGCAATTTCAATTTTCTTGAGAGCCCTTTCTGCATCTTTCTGCCTTATTATCTGTATAACAAAATTTATTTGAATTCAATATCTCTTCTGTTTCTTGAGCTATGGACGACGAAAAAACGTTGCGAACGTACGGACGTATGGACATACGGACACACGCACACACGCACAGACATCTTTCTAAAAATCTTTTATTTCGACTCTAGGGACCTTGAAACGTCGAGAAAGGTCAAAATTTTCAATTCGACAAATCGGACCCATTACAATAACTTCCTATGGGAAGTTAAAAATTAATGAAAAATGTAATCGAAGCCATAATTCTAAATGACAAATTCCGAGGTTAAAATATTTTATTACGGCGAATCCCAATTATAACCAAAGATGTACCGATTCAATTCAAACGCCTTCAATTTCCAATTAGATTGGCATTTGCAATGACTATCAACAAGTCTCAAGGCCAAACGATGTCTGTCTGCGGCTAAGATTTGAGCACTTCATGTTTTTCACACGGACGTGGCATGCTCTCGAGTGGGCAAACCATCAAAAAAATATTGTACACTCTGTTTTATTAAGGGATTGATATTGTTTTTTTTTTTGTAGTATTGTCATAATTATGTCATAATTTTAAAGAATTAATTTTAATAAATTACAAAAAATATGTTTGGTGATTTGTTATTTTCATATTTTGTCACCATTTGCAGTGCTCTATATCTGTCCCTCTTATATACCACATCCTTACACACTTACAATAAGTTATTTATTTGTAGCAAAATATTCTGTAGAAATTATTTATATGACTGACAAAACAACGTGTGTTGGGTCAGCTAGTTTATCTTATAAAAAATAATGTTCCCAACATTCGGTTAAATTTTGAGAAAAATCGAGTTGACAGTTTTTTTTTACAAAACATAAAACCTAAACAAAAAAATTACTAACACTTGATAAAAATTTACTCAAATATCTTTTCAAAAATTTAAAACATTGACTTCAAACTAATTTTTTAGATAGATATTTATTTGCGTAGAATAAAGCATTACAATTTTACATGAATTAAAGTGAATACACACAGCTTGCACAGAGATATGATATTTAGTTTATATCTTACAACTGAGGAAAATATATATTTCGGTATGGTAATAGAGATGTAGAATGAAAAACTATTGAAGGAGAACTACGGAGAAAAACCTTCATTTAACATTTGAATCTTAAGCTAAGGATTACAGGATTAAGGATACATAAAATGGACTTAAAACTAATGGAATTACCAGATGATAATGAAATTGATAATTATTTAATGCATAGATAACAAGATACAAATAATTGAATAAATAAATCAATAAATTAACAATAAAATGAATAATAACAAGATAAATAAATAAATATTCAAACGAATAAATAAATAAACAAAATAAATAAATTAATAAATAAATAAATATATAAACAAACAAATAAATAAATAAATAAATAAATAAATAAATAAATAAATAAATAAAAAATAAATAAATAAATAAATAAATACATAAATTAATAAATAAATGAATAAATAAATAAACAAATAAAGAAACCAATAAATAAATAAATAAATAAACAAATGAATAAATAAATAAATAAATAGATAGATAGATAAATAAATAAATAAATAAATAAATAAGTAAATAAATAGATAAATAAATAAATAAGCAAATAAATAAATAAGTAAATATATTACCTAATTAATTTACAAATAAATATATAAATAAATAAATGAACAAAATAAATACAACACTAATTTAACATTAAAAGTGACATTGATATCACAGAGTTTTGTTTGAATTTTTAACAGTTTATATTTGCAAGTTCTTAATAAGCAAATTTTCAGAATCTTTACAATTATAGAAGAATTTTTTATTGAGTTTTTCAATTTTCTCAGAAATTTTTAATACACCACTATTTTCGTGCAATCTTGAAGTTGAGAAATGCCAGGGCAGGTCTAACATCATTTTCAAAGTTTTGTTTTGAGATATTTGCAGTTTATTAATATGCGACATGGCACACCTTCCCCGGACTGGACATGCATAAAGAATAATTGCTTTAAAAACGACTTTGTAGATAGTAATTTTATTATGATTACTTAAACATGAACGTCGACAAATCAATGGATATAACATTCTAGTTGCTAAACTTATTTTGTTTAATGTATTATTCACATGGATTCGGTAGGTTAATGTCTTGTCTAAATATACACCAAGATACTTGACAGAATCAACCCACGGAATATCTGAATTATTAATTTTCAAGTTACTTAACGGTAAAGCACAAGCTTTTCTTTTTCTCGTGAAAAAGATAGCTTGTGTTTTCTCTGCATTAATCTTTATCTTCCACGATTCAAAGTATTGAAGTATAGTATCAAGTGCGTATTGAAGAGAACTTTCGATATTATACCCTAATTCATTTGAGCTAAATATAGCAGTGTCATCAGCGAACATAGCTATTTTGCAGTTAAGAAGGTCTGGTAAATCGGAAACATAAACAATGTATAAGAGAGGTCCTAAAACTGATCCTTGTGGAACTCCTGAATATATATTTTTGGAACTAGAACAAATATTATTTAAGTTTATTTTAAATGTTCTCCCTTGCAAAAAGCTTTGAACAAACTTAATAATGTAATCCGGACAGCCAAAGAGTTTGAGTTTGTAAAGAATTCCTTCATGCCATATACTATCAAATGCTTTTTCCACATCTAAGAGTACAAGACCAGTAGATTGCTTTACAGAAAATTTATCTTTAACATGATTACATATACGTAAAACTTGATGAGAAGTATTATGTCCTTGTCTAAATCCAAACTGGTTGTTTGGTATAATATGGTTGTTTTCAAGGAAATTTAATAGCTTAGTTTTAATCACTTTTTCCAAGATTTTACTAAGGTTGCTTAAAAGACTTATTGGACGATAGCTACTAGCTTTATTTGGTGGTTTTCCTGGTTTAAGTATAGGGATAATTATTGCCATCTTCCAAGTTTCTGGGAAGTACTGCAATTCAATTTCAAAAATTTCAAACTAATTTTAATTCACAAAAAATATTGTTTTCAAAATTCAGTAAATTTTTTATTTTTTTTCATACAACATTAAAATCTACAAAAAATTGTACTCAAATGGCACTAAAATTGGTGAACAAAAATTGATTTTGAAATCAAACTATATGCAAAATATTGTTGGTAATTTTTATTTTTTTAGAATAATTTAACTAACAACACAACACGAAA
Source organism: Eupeodes latifasciatus (assembly GCA_920104205.1). Classification (NCBI taxonomy): domain Eukaryota; kingdom Metazoa; phylum Arthropoda; class Insecta; order Diptera; family Syrphidae; genus Eupeodes; species Eupeodes latifasciatus. Next base: position 68,075,731 of record OV049924.1, on the reverse strand, counting down.
CACTACAAACCTTTTAAGCAAGAAAAATCGGCAGACCGGATTGGTAGTTATCAGTGTGGGTCGCATCCCAGCCTATTTTTTTTAAATCGTTAGGGCGGTTTTATATTTTGATTTAAATTAGTTTTTTTATTTTTATAAAACAAAAATAAATGTTTTTAGTGTGTAGTTATTTAGTGCTTATAAATACACATTTAACATTTTAATTTCGTTCAAAAATGTTGACAGCTTATTGCAATATTGAATTTAAAAAAAAAATTACGTTTTTCAAAAATCCAAACAAAAAATTACATTTTACAACATTTTAGATCCTTAAATTTTGTTTAGATATTAAATTTTGTTAATTAGTTCCTAAGAAAATTTAAAAACAAAATAACGGTTCTATTGGGGATAACCTTCTACAGTAATACAAAACTGTTAAGAAAAAAATTTTAGAGAATATATTCTAAAAATCTATCGGGCCGTTTTTGAGAAAATTCAAATTTTCGATTTTTGACCAAAATATTTGTCAGGGTCTACTGTTATTTTTGGTCTTAAAATGAAAAAAAAAACCGTCTAACACGAATTTGCTTAAAACTATGATTTCCAAGTTTGAACCGTTCGAGACAATAGTTTAGACTGTAAGGCTAGAACAAACACATGGAGAAAATAAAAATTTTGTATGAATGCGAGATTTGTCAAACATTAGTTCAAGTTTTATAGGACATGTATAAGAAGTTATAAATTAAGTATAAGTCTATCTTAACCTCTTTTTTATTCGAAATCACAAAATTTAATAGTTTTTGGAAGTTCCTCATAATTTTATATTTGGCTTTGAATTAGTGAATCTGCTAAGCTTAGATCGATTTTTAAGTCTTTTATATTATAAACAGTTAGAACTAAGGTCCAATTTTACTGAATCGCTCACTAAAATTCAGGTTTATGTTAATATCTTGCTCTTAATCGACATTTATGCCATTACAATATCTCAGAAACAAAACAATTAAATCATTTTTTATTAGGTCCGGCGAACAGAAACACCTCTATTGCGTGCAATTTAACTGTATATGTTTTATTCATAAAAATGTACTTTTCTATGTAAAAATAATATCATAAAAATCCCACATGCCATTCTTTCGACAACTTCATAAATTTTAATTGAGTTCCTTGTCAAAATTGTAAAACATATTAAAAAAAAAATTCTGAAATACCAAATCAAACCAAGCAAGACCGAGAGCCCGAAAGTATGTACTGTACATACATTTATAACTTTGCATGTGACAAGTTTATTAAAATTTAAATGTCATGTTAAAAAATAATTAAAAGCGGAACTAAGCTATGACGCTTTGATTTGATTTATTTCTGAAAATCTTGTTTGAAAACCAAAAACATATTCATTCATAACATTTTTGCTCAAATTAAAGAAAATTGACCAAATTGTGTTTTAAAATTGTCTACTGTTTGCCTTTTCTGACTTCAATTTCACCGATTCAATTGTGACTGACAGTACAAATTTCTATAGCCTTTGAAATATCACCTCAAATCACTTTGGTCAAAAATTTAAATGGAAAGTCCTTTTTCAAGCAGCAGCAAAATCCCAAGCTCTGAAACCCTTGTGTGGGGAATCATTTTTTCACCCCCAGTTTGAATTGCATCTACTATTTCTTTTTTGCCCCCAAGTGGATCGAACGATACCCTTGGTGGTTAACCGCAATATATTTATTTACCACCCAAAACTCTTAAAATCTCACCCCGATTACACACCTCTGTTCAAATTATCATAATTTACCTCCTCGAGCTCGAGTTACTCGTTTTATTAGTTCCGCGGTATGGACAAAGGTGGGGTTGATTGCAAGCACGACCCGACTTTCTATATATGAAATGTTTGGCCTACTTCTCGACTAGGGCATGGCTAAAGGCTATATCGTCTTTCTTCTGGCCAAAGTATTCATAATGCGTCAATATCGAAGGCGGATGCGACGACGGGCGGCCGGCGCGGCGGTGGCGGTGTTTGCTGTTTACCGAAACAAAATCCCAGCAATATTTCTCCCCAAAGAACGCGACGACGACGATGATGGCCAGCAGAACAATTTCGTGCCAAACGAAAAGTCAGTTTGAAGTGGACAACCAGCGTGAAAGGATTCGTGGGATAATTCCGTGAAAACGAAAAAACAAGTTTAAACAAAAAAGACAACAACAAAAAAAACACAAACCAAAACATGATTCAAAAGAATGGAAAACGTAAAAACTCGGTGGTTTTTAACATCGATTTACCAAATGAATTCGGCGACACTGAAAAATACTTCTTTAGGTAAAGGCTTGTGGTAGACGAGACGCCCAAGAAAAATTCCTTTTCGTTTTCGTAGTTTTCGTGCACAGAGTTTTTAATTAGTTAAAGGTGCACGTTTCCCGTTAAGTTGGTCACCTGGTTAGGGTCAGTTTTAACGGTTAGATTGAAATGATATAAATTTTGTGCTTTATATTTTATTTATTTTGTATGTTTTGGTTCCTCATTTGTTTTTGTGCAATTTCCCAAAAATTCGCGTGTTTATATTAAATTAAGAGTCTTTTTTATTCTTAAGTCAATGGAACAGTGAATGTTATTTGTATAGGCCTTGTTTCCTGTGAGTTGGCCTAGAGTAAAAAAAAGCTTACATTTTGTTCATGGGATTTTTTTTCCTTATTTTAATGGTAATTCCGGTTGGAATAATGTGAAACGTTATTGAATTTTGAAATGATTTATGTTTTGAACTTGGAAGAGTTGTGGATTTTGTTTGTTTTATTAAGTGACTTGTCGCAGTTTAAATAAAGATTTCCGTTCCCTTTTCAATGAATTAAATTAATATATTTTGTTTGGTATTTTTTTTGATACTTCTGTGATACTTCTGTGATATAAATTTGTATAAACGTAAGATTTGAAGTAAATATGTGTTCCAGTTTAAACTTAAACAAACATTATATATGTACATATGTATGTATGTATGTATGTTTCTTATGTGTAAGACCTATGAAGACAAAGTTAAATTAAATTCTTAATGATAAATGAATAAAACCCATACCAAAAATGTCGTCTCAAAAAAAGAAATTAATTAAGCTTGGAAGTGTTGGCTCTGAAAAATGTCATTTTGGAAACATATTTGACTTTTTTTTTCTAATTAATGAACTTAATTTAATTAAATTGTATTCTTTTTTTGAAAACTCTGAAAAAAAGTTAATTTCAAAGTAGAAATTCATTTTGCTTGACTTAGCATCAGTCAGTATTTTTACGCGAACCTATAAACTTGAAAAGTAAGAAATTCTTAAAAAAAACTAAAAAAGCTAAATTTTAAAACAAAATAAAAAATCATTTATTCAACCTATTGTGTCCCGCTGAATTCTGCCCTATTTTTAAATCATTTCCATGGCCAAAACTGGGTACTTACTACTTATAAAGTGGTTTTATTTATTTTACTCATTCTGTGTTCCAGAGCTAGTAACTTATAAACATTTAAATTAAATAATTAAAGTATTTTCAAGTTCAGTGTTTTTTGTTTAGTTCACAAATATTTTTCTCCCTAATCCAGAAAAGGAAGTCCCTATCCACATACATATGCTTTAAATTGGAAACAGCCAAACAACACTGAACCAGTTGTGAATGTTAATGCAAATATTTGAATATAGTGGAACTAGTAAAGTTCTTAAAAGCTTAAAATTTTAAATAAGAAAGATAATAACTTTCTAGGCTTAGATACATAGTAAAAATTTAAAATTACGTAATGCTTTTGCGATTACAGCCCCTTTTTGTAAGTTTTGATAAGGCTTAGAATAATGTTTAAAGGTAGAAACATACAGTCTTATTTAATAGAATTCGCTAAACAAATAAATAGTTATACAGTGCATAAGGATTTATGTAGGCTCTATGTAACGTTGCGAAAATTCCCTTTCATAAAAAATTCTGCTATAAATTTTAATTATACAATACTTATATCAAAAAAAGTACCAAAATGGAGCAATCTATTCCATTTATCTGTCTATCAAATCATCTGTTTGTCATAACAAATAAAATATGAAAAAAGAGGCTGGGATGCGACCCACACTGATAACTTCCCATCCCGTCTATCGATTTGTCTTGCTTAAAAGTTTGTCTAAATGTATCAATTCTTACCAAATTTGCGTTCTATTTTTTGTAGATTTTATTTTTTTTATGAAAAAACGGACTGTTGGATTTTTATAAAAAAATTACTGAATATAAAAAACAATATTTTCTGTGAAATAAAATAAGTTTGAAGCCAATATTTTCAATTTTTGAAAAGCTATTTGAGCCGAAAATTAATTTTTACCAACTTTTATTAATTTTTTGTTTAGGTTTTTATTTTTTGTAAAAAAACTGTCAATTCGATTTTTTTCAAAATATTACTGAATGTTGACAACAATATTTTTTGAAAGATAAAAGTAGTTTAAAGCCAATATCTCAAAGTCTTGAAAAGATATTTGAGTCAAAACTCAATTTTTACCAACTTTTTTTTTATTTTTTTTTTAGGTTATTATTTTTTGTAAAAAAACTGTCAATTCGATTTTTCTCAAAATTTTTCCTACTGTTGAAAACAATATTTCTTATAAGATAAAATTAGTTAGAAGCCATAATCTCAAATTTTTGAAAAGATATTTAAGTCGAAAATCAATTTTTACCAACTTTTGTTAACTTTTTTTTCGGTTTTTAATTTTTTGTATTTTTTTCAAAATTTTACTGAATGTTGAAACCAATATTTTTTGAACGATAAAAGTAGTTTAAAGCCAATATCTCAAAGTTTTGAAAAGATATTTGAGTCAAAACTCAATTTTTACCAACTTTTTTTTATTTTTTTTTAGGTTTTTATTTTTTGTAAAAAAACTGTCAATTCGATTTTTCTCAAAATTTTATCAGATGTCAAAAACATTATTCTTCGTTGCACAAAATTGTTTTGGAGATGAAATCATATTTTAGTCGTAAAATTTTCGAAGTGACAAATTTTTTTTTTCAGTTTTTTTGATTTATAAAAAAAACCGTTAATTGAATTTTTTTCCAAAAATATAATTGTTTTGTATCACGTTACAATATATAATACAAAATTTAATTCAAGTCTCTAGCGTCATTGGTTCATGAGATATTTAGGGTTAACCAAAATTTTCACCTTTTTTTTAAACTGCTATGGTAAAAAAACCACCCACGCAATTTTCTTGAGAGCCCTTTCTGCATCTTTCTGCCTTATTATCTGTATAACAAAATTTATTTGAAGTCGATATCTCTTCTGGTTCTTGAGCTATGGACGACGAAAAAAACGTCGCGAACGTACGGACGTACGTACACACGCACGCACAGACATCTTTCTAAAAATCTTTTATTTCGACTATAGGGACCTTGAAACGTCGAGAAATGTCAAAATTTTCAATTTGTCAAATCGGACCCATTACAATAACTTCCTATGGGAAGTTAAAAATAATTCCAATTATTTTTATGATATTCTCTTTCGAAAATCTGTATATTTGTTTAAATTCATCGTTTATTAGGCTCATTGGGTTGAACCTTTTTTTATAAACTTATAAACCGCCTTCTTGGAGTCGGTAAAACGCGATTTAAATTCTTTAAATTAATTAATAAACGAGCTAAACTGGAGAGTTATTATTGTTTTTATTTTAATTTCAAAAATGGAGAGAAATCAAAATGACATTTACGAAATAATAATAAAAATAATTTCCCTATGTAGGCTCTATTCAACCTCCCTCAAAACGCGTTTAGCTTATTATGGGACTATGCAACCTTGCATAAGTTTTATAAATAGCATTTTTGCGTTTAGAGGCATTATAGAGATTACATAAATTTATGTAGGCTCTATACAGCGTTTTTAAATAAGACTGATAATATTTAAAATAAAATATTTCTTTAGTGATTTTGAAAGGTTTACTGACCAAATTTACTTTGTTTTTATTTTTAAATGAGAAGTCGATAATAATAAATTATAAAGTCTCCCCCCTCAAATTACTTATCTAATATTAAATACAGAATTGTATTTAGTACTAGCTGACCCGGCAGACTTCGTACTGCCTCAATTAATAATATTATGGCTATCAGATGGCATCCGATCCAATGCTATTTTGAACATGTTTACGTAATTGTTATTCTGATGAAGAAACATTTGTAATTCTGGGACAATGGTTCTCTTCACTGTTGGATTGTGAGCACAACGATTATCAACTTCCTCATCTGAATTGCCCATTAAATAAATTTGTAAAAATTGATGATCTGCATCAGGTAGTGGTAACAGTGCCCCCAGTAAGTGATAAATTTGCCTTTGTATCTGTAATATTTTAAATTTTGTCCATTAATTATTTCAAATATACAGCGTATAGCGGAAGGGGGTATCAACCCTGAAGGAGGTGAATGTGCTCATGAAACTCAACAAATTTGCCCAAAGAACATAGGTCGAAATATGAAACAAAAAAAAATGGTTGCCTGTAAAGTCGGTTTTACGGGCGAAGATTTTACGTGACAACGTTAAAATTCTTGCTTAACACAGTTTAAATCAAGTTTTCTTATATCTGCCACTTTTTCTTAATATTTGTAATTTTAAAGAATCAATTCGAAAATCAAAACATTTATTCAGATCGAAGGTTCAAATTTTTGCTAAATAAATTTGAAATTAATGAAAATTTGTAAAATAATAATTAATTAATTAATTAATTTTAAACTAATAATTTACTTAACACTATCAACATTTATCAATAGTATGACATAACCTATAAACTCAGTTTCTCAACTTTTGTGTCAATCTAACAATTAATCAATCAATCATAGTTTACGATAATGAAATATCAGTGTACAATTATTTACCTTTATTGTTGTAGTTGTTGTAAATGACGAATCTAAGCACTCCACATTTTCACTACAGACACAGCTGACGATACTTTAACCACACGTGTGAACTTGTATTATGACGCTTTCTTGTTTTTCCAACGCCAAGAACGTTCGAGAAAGACAAAGACAGAGACACAAGCATGCGCCGATTCAATGCGCCTAATTCTCTAGTGCTGCGCGCGGGGCAGACCGATCATAGTTGAGTGGGAGAGAGACGCAAGGCATTCGGCGGGCCTCTCTCTCGTTCGGTGACTCATCGTTACGTTACCGGGCGTTACACTTTTTCATAAGTGACTCCCTAACAACCTAATTTAAGACGTTGTCACGTCAAAATTTGGCCCTCCCTTACAAAACTGATAACCAGCTGATTGATTTACTATGGGAGGGACACATTTTTTTTCATATTTCGACCTATGTTCTTTGGGGAAAGTTGTTGAGTTTCATGAGCACATTCACCTTCTTCAGGGTTGATACCCCTGTATATGTATTTTAGTACAAACTTGAATATTATAAAAAATATTCTGGTATAATACCTTGAAAGTGGGCATAAAATTGTCCTGTATAATATGTGTAGCGCCAAATGATGTCATCTGGAAACAGTTGATATATTTCTGAATGTTGGCCAAGAAGTGCTTAGAATCATTTCCAATCCCAGAAACTAAAGAGCGTAAAGGATCTGGTGGTGGGACCAATTGTGGCAATTTTACTTTGGCTCCAGCACAACATAATCCAGTAGATTCACCAGTGTATTTAAACGCCTTACAATATTTACAAATTATTTTCATTTCCCAAATTTTTACCGATTTGTCAGCACAATAATCAATTGCCGGATCATAGTGAAATGCAGCTCGTTCAAGAATCACAGGAACAGGAGCACTGCGTCTGCGGATTCGCTCAATTTCATTATGTCGTGCTCGCTGTTGTTGTGTTTGATGTGCACGAACTCGTTGCATTCTAAGCCTATCCACTTCATTGTCACTCACTAAATAACTAATAAATTCTGACATAGCAATACGACTATTTTCTTGATCTGTCTCCCTCTGGTCATCAGTGCGGTTAGCACGTGAGGTAGCTCTTCCCACATTTGATTGACTGCGACGACCTAAGTCAGGTCGTCTTCTCCTCGGCATCGTAACGTAATAATTCAAAGTGAGAAAATTTCTTGCTCACTTAACAGTAAAGTGTTACTATCACAAAATATCAACAAAAAAAGAGCACACTACTTGGAATGTCACTATCACAAAGGATCACAAAAGAAAGAAAGAAAGAAACTCACAAAGATTGAAGGATGCACTCATAGAATATCGTAACCATGATCGTAACACAATCTCGTCAATCGTAATACTTTTTTCCGTGTACTGATTTTTTTATTTATTTTTTTGGAGTTTACCTCTAAGCCATAAATCTCCGTGTTCTGAAGTGCGACAGAATGATTGACATATTAGTTGGTTGTCAAAACTAATGTCAAATATTATGGTTGTGTTCAGAAACTTAATTTGTGACAAAACTTAAGATTTATCAAACTTAAAAAAATAATCTGATACAGTTACAACTGAAGTAAGCTAAAATTCAGTTTCGCGAAGCCGACCAAATTAATTGGAAATCAGTACTACTAATAGTTTATTACATTTTTTTGTCGCGTTCGCGATTCACTTTTCTTTATTTTCGGAACGAGACATTAGATCCTCCAAAGCGCACGCGAAGACTATTTTCATAGATATGATTGAATTTGAACTTCATGCAGCAGTAATAAATTGCAAATTGACTCTTTGACGTTAGGAACACACCTAAATTGCTTAGACAACAGTGATTGATTATAATAATATGAACTTTATTGAATAGCAATAAAGTTCAAATTGACTATAGAAAACATTTGTATGGGAAATAGAAAAGGGCTGTTTTTAGGGTTTTCCCGGAAATTATTCGATTTTTTTCATGCCTTTTAAACACTCCCTAGACCTCCGCGAACATTTGAAGACTAAGATAAAATAAATCCGTTCAGCCGTTCTCAAGTTTTAGTGAGACTAACGAACAGCAATTCATTTTTATATACATATATAGATTTCAGCATACGGTATCAAACTCAAATCTTGCTCTAATTTCGGGACATGCTTTAAGATAGAAAATGTTTCTATTAGTATTTACAAAAAATATGTATGTATTGAACTTTTTTATGCCAGAACTTTTTTGAAATTAATTAAATTCTGCATAACTTTAAAAAATAGAAAGAAAAAGTGAGACTCAAAGGAAATCAATCAATTATTTTTGAAAGTTGATTTCTTTTAAAATTTGAAGACGTAGAACAATTTGAGTAGGGTCAAAGGGGTAATTGTAAACGATTTTGCATTTTTTTATTTTTGTTAACTTGTAATGTTTGTAACAGCTTAACCATGCAATGTCGAACATTTTTGTTTATGCTACTTAAGTTTGGATTGTATTATCTATCAAAGAGTAGTAATCTTAATGGCGTTTGTTTATTAGTTTTCATAAAATTTGATGTTTACATTTACCCCCCTAGTTTTTTAAGTAAACGAGAAAAATGGGGTAAATGAAAACGGTATCAGTCGTCCTATCATTGTGGAAAGGGGTAACCAAGTTCTCTCTCCTTATATATGTAGGTACCTACTAAACCAAGGAGATCATCCTTATCGCAGGAGTAACCAGCACGAGATCTGAAATAAGGCACCTTGCTATAGTGTCCTCCACGTCTGACGAAAGTGCTGGTTTTCTGTTTCTAGATAAATTGACAGTAGGATTTTTCCCTTCACCGATCCACTGACGTGTATGATGGAGCTGTGGTTTTTGGTTGATATGTACGTGGCATCTTTTTGATATAAAATATTGTTAGATCAACACCAAAGCCATTGAAAATTAATGTTTACAGTTACCCCAAATTGTTCACTTTTACCCCATTTCGGTGTTTACATTTACCCATGATAGGAACATAATGGGGTAATTGTAAACTGCCAATAACTTTTAAATTTTGTTATACAGACAAATAAAAACATATAGCATGCATTTATACTCATATTTCACTTTCTTTAAGATAAAATTTAACTTACTTCGATCGCCTTTGTTTGTTTTGCAACAATTTTAATTAGCACTGAAAAACTTAAAAACGCAGAAAAACAAAAGACTCATGGAAACGAACAAAACATAAATATCCCTTTGACAGATAAGGCCTTCCACGCGTCAATATGATTTAAATATAATGTCTTTTCAAATAATTTCATGGCATGCTTCAAATTATAAACGGTTTTGAGAAAATTAAGTATGTTTACAATTACCCCTGTCCACAATTACCCCCCTTGACACTATATATGAACTATAGGCGAGTATTGCATTCAGAACACATTTCTAACTTGATTCTAATCAAACATGACATTAAGATGATAAAGAAGTCAAAAAAAGTGGGTGCAGCGAATTTTGATCGGCTTTAAACTTGGAAATTAAGGTTTTACGCAAATCGCTTTAGGCGTTTCTCATTTATTTTATGACCAAAAATATTATTGGCCTACATACAATTATTTTGCTCGAAAATCGAACATTAGAATTTTCTAAATAACGGTCCGATTTCCCTTATTCTTTTATTTATTATTCTTTTTTTCTTAACTTTTGCTGAATATTTTTCTAAATACGATATCTCTACAGTGCTTTTCAAAAAAAATATAAACTAAGGTTTCTTTGAAAAATTAAATGTGATCATTGTTATTATTTTTATTGTACTATTCGTACTAGAATGTCAGCTTGTTAGACTTGACCATTCCTTTTAATTTCATTGAATGTTTTTGAACAACAACAACAACTTAAAGGTGCTACCACTCATTGTTTTTGGCTGGAGATATAGCTATTTCGTGCTTTGCCACTTTTGCACTCATCAGTCTCCTTTTTTGTGGTGCTGAGCTTTAATCCAATTTTATTTGAAAAACTTTATGCACAACATAGGATTCGAACCCACGCATATCAGATTTGCTCAGTCTTAGAAGTCGTGTGCACTACGCACTCCACTACTTTAGACCACTGACGTCACAGGTCGAGATGTGCTAATTGTTTATCAAATGCATTTGAAGCATCAACCTTTTTATATAAGCTCCTTTAAGTATTAAATATTAAATGTGATCTAATTTTTTTAAGATAAATAGACTTCTTGGATACAGGAGTAAGTTTGTTTTTAAATCTCACTTTTATGAGATTTATCCAGCTTTTGTTTGCATAATTAATTTAAGTAAAATCACATGGTGATTACAAACAAACCCCTTAAGACATTAGTTAGTTTGGAATAAAATAAAATAAAATAATCCGATGTTTCTAACCCCGTTCTTCTACAGTCATATTTTTTTTTAATTTGAATGCACATATACATCAAATATTTTTTTTAAAATCCTCATTTCTGTGTTCAGAGAATGAAAAATAATAAAAATATACGGCATTTGACAGAGTTCTAGTCTCTAAAACTAGTTTTATTGAAAAATTGGAACTCGGTTGAGTTCTAACTCATTTCTTCATCAAGTTCTCGGGCGTTAGAACTCTGACTTAGATCTCACTCTGAGATAAAACTTCGATTTTTCAGACCCTCAAATTTGAGAGTCGAGAATATTAGAACTATGTTTAACAATATTTTTAATTTTTTTTGACGATTTAATGATCAGATAATATTGTTTTATTAAATTTTTTTTTAATAAGCAATAATTATAAGCTGTTAGAATTCGGACAAGTCCAGCTCACAAAAACTTTCAGACTAAAAAAATACACATAATACGTGTATGTATATATGTATAATGTATGTAGGTTTTTTAAAAATGATATATGTACAAGTTTCAAACCCGTGTTACTCTCATTAGTGTTTTCCCAACAACGGACGTGACTCCTTTATCCTTGCCACGATAACTTCAATTCTATGAACGTTCTAAGATAGTCAAAAGAGCCACAGGCCTTGTTTCAATTTCTATAAGCTTAAGGTCCATGGACAGTCTAAAGGCAGATATTATGTAAATCAATAATACCATAGGTTTAGTCACAGCGAATACTTCGACAATTTCGAGGTGCTTTGAAAGTAGTTTATTATACGTTAAAACTTTGTCAATAATAAATTTACACTGAGTTTTAAGGAAATTATAAAAAGTAAAAAAGAGGCTGGGATGCGACCCACACTGTAATATTTGTAATTTTTGAAAAGCTATTTGAGTCGAAAGTAAGTAGTAGTTTTAGTATTGTTTTTTTTTAGGTTTTTATTTTTTGTAAAAAAAAACTGTCAATTCGATTTTTTTCAAAATTTTATCGAATGTTGAAAACAATATTTTTTGAAAGATTAAAGTAGTTTAAAGCCAATATCTCAAAGTTTTGAAAATATATTTGAGTCGAAAATCAATTTTTACCACCTTTTATACATTTTGTTTTAGGGTGGTTCAATTAGCGAAACCCCGCTTAATTGATATATCTGTCCAATTACTCTATAAACATTTCAGTGTCAACTTAAATTCGGTGTCTGTTAGTTCACCATAACAGAGAGAAAAAACTAATCGAGAGAGCCAAATTTCCTCGTCTCCGTCCCTTCAAAACCTCTTACTCTCATTTTTTATAGCGTGTTGAATTCGGATCGGTATATACATGTTTTCACCTCGGAGAAGAGTGTTTATTGTTTATTGATAGCCAAGAAGGCTATGTTTTTTAAAGTCTTATTAATAATTTTTAATTCTCATGAATTTCTTTCTTTAATTTTACTAACATCTTATCGTTTTTATATCTAGGTAGTTAGTTAGTTAGTTAGTTAATCGTACTTTATTGAACAATTTAAATATATACACGATTATTTATAGAACTAGTACATTTAAGCATGGCAAAGCCGTCTGCCGAGAATTGACAACAAATTTAAACAATTATTTTTATACATTTTTATACAGTCTTATTTAATAGAATTCGCTAAACAAATAAATAGTTATACAGTGCATAAGGATTTATGTAGGCTCTATGTAACGTTGCGAAAATTCCCTTTCATAAAAAATTCTGCTATAAATTTTAATTATACAATACTTATATCAAAAAAAGTACCAAAATGGAGCAATCTATTCCATTTATCTGTCTATCAAATCATCTGTTTGTCATAACAAATAAAATATGAAAAAAGAGGCTGGGATGCGACCCACACTGATAACTTCCCATCCCGTCTATCGATTTGTCTTGCTTAAAAGTTTGTCTAAATGTATCAATTCTTACCAAATTTGCGTTCTATTTTTTGTAGATTTTATTTTTTTTATGAAAAAACGGACTGTTGGATTTTTATAAAAAAATTACTGAATATAAAAAACAATATTTTCTGTGAAATAAAATAAGTTTGAAGCCAATATTTTCAATTTTTGAAAAGCTATTTGAGCCGAAAATTAATTTTTACCAACTTTTATTAATTTTTTGTTTAGGTTTTTATTTTTTGTAAAAAAACTGTCAATTCGATTTTTTTCAAAATATTACTGAATGTTGACAACAATATTTTTTGAAAGATAAAAGTAGTTTAAAGCCAATATCTCAAAGTCTTGAAAAGATATTTGAGTCAAAACTCAATTTTTACCAACTTTTTTTTTATTTTTTTTTTAGGTTATTATTTTTTGTAAAAAAACTGTCAATTCGATTTTTCTCAAAATTTTTCCTACTGTTGAAAACAATATTTCTTATAAGATAAAATTAGTTAGAAGCCATAATCTCAAATTTTTGAAAAGATATTTAAGTCGAAAATCAATTTTTACCAACTTTTGTTAACTTTTTTTTCGGTTTTTAATTTTTTGTATTTTTTTCAAAATTTTACTGAATGTTGAAACCAATATTTTTTGAACGATAAAAGTAGTTTAAAGCCAATATCTCAAAGTTTTGAAAAGATATTTGAGTCAAAACTCAATTTTTACCAACTTTTTTTTATTTTTTTTTAGGTTTTTATTTTTTGTAAAAAAACTGTCAATTCGATTTTTCTCAAAATTTTATCAGATGTCAAAAACATTATTCTTCGTTGCACAAAATTGTTTTGGAGATGAAATCATATTTTAGTCGTAAAATTTTCGAAGTGACAAATTTTTTTTTTCAGTTTTTTTGATTTATAAAAAAAACCGTTAATTGAATTTTTTTCCAAAAATATAATTGTTTTGTATCACGTTACAATATATAATACAAAATTTAATTCAAGTCTCTAGCGTCATTGGTTCATGAGATATTTAGGGTTAACCAAAATTTTCACCTTTTTTTTAAACTGCTATGGTAAAAAAACCACCCACGCAATTTTCTTGAGAGCCCTTTCTGCATCTTTCTGCCTTATTATCTGTATAACAAAATTTATTTGAAGTCGATATCTCTTCTGGTTCTTGAGCTATGGACGACGAAAAAAACGTCGCGAACGTACGGACGTACGTACACACGCACGCACAGACATCTTTCTAAAAATCTTTTATTTCGACTATAGGGACCTTGAAACGTCGAGAAATGTCAAAATTTTCAATTTGTCAAATCGGACCCATTACAATAACTTCCTATGGGAAGTTAAAAATAATTCCAATTATTTTTATGATATTCTCTTTCGAAAATCTGTATATTTGTTTAAATTCATCGTTTATTAGGCTCATTGGGTTGAACCTTTTTTTATAAACTTATAAACCGCCTTCTTGGAGTCGGTAAAACGCGATTTAAATTCTTTAAATTAATTAATAAACGAGCTAAACTGGAGAGTTATTATTGTTTTTATTTTAATTTCAAAAATGGAGAGAAATCAAAATGACATTTACGAAATAATAATAAAAATAATTTCCCTATGTAGGCTCTATTCAACCTCCCTCAAAACGCGTTTAGCTTATTATGGGACTATGCAACCTTGCATAAGTTTTATAAATAGCATTTTTGCGTTTAGAGGCATTATAGAGATTACATAAATTTATGTAGGCTCTATACAGCGTTTTTAAATAAGACTGATAATATTTAAAATAAAATATTTCTTTAGTGATTTTGAAAGGTTTACTGACCAAATTTACTTTGTTTTTATTTTTAAATGAGAAGTCGATAATAATAAATTATAAAGTCTCCCCCCTCAAATTACTTATCTAATATTAAATACAGAATTGTATTTAGTACTAGCTGACCCGGCAGACTTCGTACTGCCTCAATTAATAATATTATGGCTATCAGATGGCATCCGATCCAATGCTATTTTGAACATGTTTACGTAATTGTTATTCTGATGAAGAAACATTTGTAATTCTGGGACAATGGTTCTCTTCACTGTTGGATTGTGAGCACAACGATTATCAACTTCCTCATCTGAATTGCCCATTAAATAAATTTGTAAAAATTGATGATCTGCATCAGGTAGTGGTAACAGTGCCCCCAGTAAGTGATAAATTTGCCTTTGTATCTGTAATATTTTAAATTTTGTCCATTAATTATTTCAAATATACAGCGTATAGCGGAAGGGGGTATCAACCCTGAAGGAGGTGAATGTGCTCATGAAACTCAACAAATTTGCCCAAAGAACATAGGTCGAAATATGAAACAAAAAAAAATGGTTGCCTGTAAAGTCGGTTTTACGGGCGAAGATTTTACGTGACAACGTTAAAATTCTTGCTTAACACAGTTTAAATCAAGTTTTCTTATATCTGCCACTTTTTCTTAATATTTGTAATTTTAAAGAATCAATTCGAAAATCAAAACATTTATTCAGATCGAAGGTTCAAATTTTTGCTAAATAAATTTGAAATTAATGAAAATTTGTAAAATAATAATTAATTAATTAATTAATTTTAAACTAATAATTTACTTAACACTATCAACATTTATCAATAGTATGACATAACCTATAAACTCAGTTTCTCAACTTTTGTGTCAATCTAACAATTAATCAATCAATCATAGTTTACGATAATGAAATATCAGTGTACAATTATTTACCTTTATTGTTGTAGTTGTTGTAAATGACGAATCTAAGCACTCCACATTTTCACTACAGACACAGCTGACGATACTTTAACCACACGTGTGAACTTGTATTATGACGCTTTCTTGTTTTTCCAACGCCAAGAACGTTCGAGAAAGACAAAGACAGAGACACAAGCATGCGCCGATTCAATGCGCCTAATTCTCTAGTGCTGCGCGCGGGGCAGACCGATCATAGTTGAGTGGGAGAGAGACGCAAGGCATTCGGCGGGCCTCTCTCTCGTTCGGTGACTCATCGTTACGTTACCGGGCGTTACACTTTTTCATAAGTGACTCCCTAACAACCTAATTTAAGACGTTGTCACGTCAAAATTTGGCCCTCCCTTACAAAACTGATAACCAGCTGATTGATTTACTATGGGAGGGACACATTTTTTTTCATATTTCGACCTATGTTCTTTGGGGAAAGTTGTTGAGTTTCATGAGCACATTCACCTTCTTCAGGGTTGATACCCCTGTATATGTATTTTAGTACAAACTTGAATATTATAAAAAATATTCTGGTATAATACCTTGAAAGTGGGCATAAAATTGTCCTGTATAATATGTGTAGCGCCAAATGATGTCATCTGGAAACAGTTGATATATTTCTGAATGTTGGCCAAGAAGTGCTTAGAATCATTTCCAATCCCAGAAACTAAAGAGCGTAAAGGATCTGGTGGTGGGACCAATTGTGGCAATTTTACTTTGGCTCCAGCACAACATAATCCAGTAGATTCACCAGTGTATTTAAACGCCTTACAATATTTACAAATTATTTTCATTTCCCAAATTTTTACCGATTTGTCAGCACAATAATCAATTGCCGGATCATAGTGAAATGCAGCTCGTTCAAGAATCACAGGAACAGGAGCACTGCGTCTGCGGATTCGCTCAATTTCATTATGTCGTGCTCGCTGTTGTTGTGTTTGATGTGCACGAACTCGTTGCATTCTAAGCCTATCCACTTCATTGTCACTCACTAAATAACTAATAAATTCTGACATAGCAATACGACTATTTTCTTGATCTGTCTCCCTCTGGTCATCAGTGCGGTTAGCACGTGAGGTAGCTCTTCCCACATTTGATTGACTGCGACGACCTAAGTCAGGTCGTCTTCTCCTCGGCATCGTAACGTAATAATTCAAAGTGAGAAAATTTCTTGCTCACTTAACAGTAAAGTGTTACTATCACAAAATATCAACAAAAAAAGAGCACACTACTTGGAATGTCACTATCACAAAGGATCACAAAAGAAAGAAAGAAAGAAACTCACAAAGATTGAAGGATGCACTCATAGAATATCGTAACCATGATCGTAACACAATCTCGTCAATCGTAATACTTTTTTCCGTGTACTGATTTTTTTATTTATTTTTTTGGAGTTTACCTCTAAGCCATAAATCTCCGTGTTCTGAAGTGCGACAGAATGATTGACATATTAGTTGGTTGTCAAAACTAATGTCAAATATTATGGTTGTGTTCAGAAACTTAATTTGTGACAAAACTTAAGATTTATCAAACTTAAAAAAATAATCTGATACAGTTACAACTGAAGTAAGCTAAAATTCAGTTTCGCGAAGCCGACCAAATTAATTGGAAATCAGTACTACTAATAGTTTATTACATTTTTTTGTCGCGTTCGCGATTCACTTTTCTTTATTTTCGGAACGAGACATTAGATCCTCCAAAGCGCACGCGAAGACTATTTTCATAGATATGATTGAATTTGAACTTCATGCAGCAGTAATAAATTGCAAATTGACTCTTTGACGTTAGGAACACACCTAAATTGCTTAGACAACAGTGATTGATTATAATAATATGAACTTTATTGAATAGCAATAAAGTTCAAATTGACTATAGAAAACATTTGTATGGGAAATAGAAAAGGGCTGTTTTTAGGGTTTTCCCGGAAATTATTCGATTTTTTTCATGCCTTTTAAACACTCCCTAGACCTCCGCGAACATTTGAAGACTAAGATAAAATAAATCCGTTCAGCCGTTCTCAAGTTTTAGTGAGACTAACGAACAGCAATTCATTTTTATATACATATATAGATTTCAGCATACGGTATCAAACTCAAATCTTGCTCTAATTTCGGGACATGCTTTAAGATAGAAAATGTTTCTATTAGTATTTACAAAAAATATGTATGTATTGAACTTTTTTATGCCAGAACTTTTTTGAAATTAATTAAATTCTGCATAACTTTAAAAAATAGAAAGAAAAAGTGAGACTCAAAGGAAATCAATCAATTATTTTTGAAAGTTGATTTCTTTTAAAATTTGAAGACGTAGAACAATTTGAGTAGGGTCAAAGGGGTAATTGTAAACGATTTTGCATTTTTTTATTTTTGTTAACTTGTAATGTTTGTAACAGCTTAACCATGCAATGTCGAACATTTTTGTTTATGCTACTTAAGTTTGGATTGTATTATCTATCAAAGAGTAGTAATCTTAATGGCGTTTGTTTATTAGTTTTCATAAAATTTGATGTTTACATTTACCCCCCTAGTTTTTTAAGTAAACGAGAAAAATGGGGTAAATGAAAACGGTATCAGTCGTCCTATCATTGTGGAAAGGGGTAACCAAGTTCTCTCTCCTTATATATGTAGGTACCTACTAAACCAAGGAGATCATCCTTATCGCAGGAGTAACCAGCACGAGATCTGAAATAAGGCACCTTGCTATAGTGTCCTCCACGTCTGACGAAAGTGCTGGTTTTCTGTTTCTAGATAAATTGACAGTAGGATTTTTCCCTTCACCGATCCACTGACGTGTATGATGGAGCTGTGGTTTTTGGTTGATATGTACGTGGCATCTTTTTGATATAAAATATTGTTAGATCAACACCAAAGCCATTGAAAATTAATGTTTACAGTTACCCCAAATTGTTCACTTTTACCCCATTTCGGTGTTTACATTTACCCATGATAGGAACATAATGGGGTAATTGTAAACTGCCAATAACTTTTAAATTTTGTTATACAGACAAATAAAAACATATAGCATGCATTTATACTCATATTTCACTTTCTTTAAGATAAAATTTAACTTACTTCGATCGCCTTTGTTTGTTTTGCAACAATTTTAATTAGCACTGAAAAACTTAAAAACGCAGAAAAACAAAAGACTCATGGAAACGAACAAAACATAAATATCCCTTTGACAGATAAGGCCTTCCACGCGTCAATATGATTTAAATATAATGTCTTTTCAAATAATTTCATGGCATGCTTCAAATTATAAACGGTTTTGAGAAAATTAAGTATGTTTACAATTACCCCTGTCCACAATTACCCCCCTTGACACTATATATGAACTATAGGCGAGTATTGCATTCAGAACACATTTCTAACTTGATTCTAATCAAACATGACATTAAGATGATAAAGAAGTCAAAAAAAGTGGGTGCAGCGAATTTTGATCGGCTTTAAACTTGGAAATTAAGGTTTTACGCAAATCGCTTTAGGCGTTTCTCATTTATTTTATGACCAAAAATATTATTGGCCTACATACAATTATTTTGCTCGAAAATCGAACATTAGAATTTTCTAAATAACGGTCCGATTTCCCTTATTCTTTTATTTATTATTCTTTTTTTCTTAACTTTTGCTGAATATTTTTCTAAATACGATATCTCTACAGTGCTTTTCAAAAAAAATATAAACTAAGGTTTCTTTGAAAAATTAAATGTGATCATTGTTATTATTTTTATTGTACTATTCGTACTAGAATGTCAGCTTGTTAGACTTGACCATTCCTTTTAATTTCATTGAATGTTTTTGAACAACAACAACAACTTAAAGGTGCTACCACTCATTGTTTTTGGCTGGAGATATAGCTATTTCGTGCTTTGCCACTTTTGCACTCATCAGTCTCCTTTTTTGTGGTGCTGAGCTTTAATCCAATTTTATTTGAAAAACTTTATGCACAACATAGGATTCGAACCCACGCATATCAGATTTGCTCAGTCTTAGAAGTCGTGTGCACTACGCACTCCACTACTTTAGACCACTGACGTCACAGGTCGAGATGTGCTAATTGTTTATCAAATGCATTTGAAGCATCAACCTTTTTATATAAGCTCCTTTAAGTATTAAATATTAAATGTGATCTAATTTTTTTAAGATAAATAGACTTCTTGGATACAGGAGTAAGTTTGTTTTTAAATCTCACTTTTATGAGATTTATCCAGCTTTTGTTTGCATAATTAATTTAAGTAAAATCACATGGTGATTACAAACAAACCCCTTAAGACATTAGTTAGTTTGGAATAAAATAAAATAAAATAATCCGATGTTTCTAACCCCGTTCTTCTACAGTCATATTTTTTTTTAATTTGAATGCACATATACATCAAATATTTTTTTTAAAATCCTCATTTCTGTGTTCAGAGAATGAAAAATAATAAAAATATACGGCATTTGACAGAGTTCTAGTCTCTAAAACTAGTTTTATTGAAAAATTGGAACTCGGTTGAGTTCTAACTCATTTCTTCATCAAGTTCTCGGGCGTTAGAACTCTGACTTAGATCTCACTCTGAGATAAAACTTCGATTTTTCAGACCCTCAAATTTGAGAGTCGAGAATATTAGAACTATGTTTAACAATATTTTTAATTTTTTTTGACGATTTAATGATCAGATAATATTGTTTTATTAAATTTTTTTTTAATAAGCAATAATTATAAGCTGTTAGAATTCGGACAAGTCCAGCTCACAAAAACTTTCAGACTAAAAAAATACACATAATACGTGTATGTATATATGTATAATGTATGTAGGTTTTTTAAAAATGATATATGTACAAGTTTCAAACCCGTGTTACTCTCATTAGTGTTTTCCCAACAACGGACGTGACTCCTTTATCCTTGCCACGATAACTTCAATTCTATGAACGTTCTAAGATAGTCAAAAGAGCCACAGGCCTTGTTTCAATTTCTATAAGCTTAAGGTCCATGGACAGTCTAAAGGCAGATATTATGTAAATCAATAATACCATAGGTTTAGTCACAGCGAATACTTCGACAATTTCGAGGTGCTTTGAAAGTAGTTTATTATACGTTAAAACTTTGTCAATAATAAATTTACACTGAGTTTTAAGGAAATTATAAAAAGTAAAAAAGAGGCTGGGATGCGACCCACACTGTAATATTTGTAATTTTTGAAAAGC
Source organism: Eupeodes latifasciatus (assembly GCA_920104205.1). Taxonomy (NCBI): domain Eukaryota; kingdom Metazoa; phylum Arthropoda; class Insecta; order Diptera; family Syrphidae; genus Eupeodes; species Eupeodes latifasciatus. The sequence goes on along the minus strand of OV049924.1, from coordinate 68,054,767 downwards.
TATTTGAGTCGAAAGTAAGTAGTAGTTTTAGTATTGTTTTTTTTTAGGTTTTTATTTTTTGTAAAAAAAAACTGTCAATTCGATTTTTTTCAAAATTTTATCGAATGTTGAAAACAATATTTTTTGAAAGATTAAAGTAGTTTAAAGCCAATATCTCAAAGTTTTGAAAATATATTTGAGTCGAAAATCAATTTTTACCACCTTTTATACATTTTGTTTTAGGGTGGTTCAATTAGCGAAACCCCGCTTAATTGATATATCTGTCCAATTACTCTATAAACATTTCAGTGTCAACTTAAATTCGGTGTCTGTTAGTTCACCATAACAGAGAGAAAAAACTAATCGAGAGAGCCAAATTTCCTCGTCTCCGTCCCTTCAAAACCTCTTACTCTCATTTTTTATAGCGTGTTGAATTCGGATCGGTATATACATGTTTTCACCTCGGAGAAGAGTGTTTATTGTTTATTGATAGCCAAGAAGGCTATGTTTTTTAAAGTCTTATTAATAATTTTTAATTCTCATGAATTTCTTTCTTTAATTTTACTAACATCTTATCGTTTTTATATCTAGGTAGTTAGTTAGTTAGTTAGTTAATCGTACTTTATTGAACAATTTAAATATATACACGATTATTTATAGAACTAGTACATTTAAGCATGGCAAAGCCGTCTGCCGAGAATTGACAACAAATTTAAACAATTATTTTTATACATGTCAAAAAAGAGAAAAATTGAGCTGGTTTATATATTAAAAATTTTCATCTATAATTCTATTTCTATATTTGAGTGCGGTGTGGCAGTATGACGCAAGGGTACTCCAATTTTGACTATCGTTTAATAAATTTTTTAATTCTTCGAATACCAGTATGTTAACACCAAAGTGATTTCTCCTGATTTCTCGTAGGATGGGACATGATCCAAGAAAATGAACCATATTTTCATCATTTCCTGTATTGCACAAGCTGCAACGGGTTGCGAGATCCTCGCGATGTGGCATGCAATTTAGTCTGAATAGTTCTGCCCGGGCTCGTATCAAGACTGATATTTGTGCAATACTCAGGTTAGAATGTACGAAGTCAACTTCGCTGTGATTTAGGTGGCTATACAAGGAGCGTGAACTTGAGCTCTCAGCTTGGTTGATACTTTCTAGTCGTATTGCGCGTTCAACATCTAATATAAATGATTGTGAGAGCCTTTGCCAGTTAGGAATATTAGTCTCATCTAACTCCATCCTTATGTTGTATCTATTGGCTATATTTTCCCAGTCCTTCAAGAAAAGTGTTTTTGTCCGTATTGCTCTTTTTGCAAGGACTTTAGTCAGTCGCGTATCGTCTTCTACATTTAATACTTTTATAGTGAAGTTCATGCAAAGTTTGAGGGTGAAAATAAAAAGTGGTGATATTCCGCTCTCGATTTGTAGCACATAGTTTGGTGCTATATCTACAAAAATACTCATATAATTCAAATTAATTCTAGCAAAACATTTTTGTTTGTCAATAAATAACTGAAGAAGTTATACCGGTAGTTCGTGGTGAATTTGTTTTTATATTCTCTTTCTCTGAGTTACAGATAGATGGCATTAACAACAAAAACAAGAAAGGATGTGTGCAGAAATAGTGTAACAAGGTTAAGAGTTTTTAGACTAGACTTAAATGTATATTTGAACGAGTACATGTTTTTTATAAATTTATGTTATGTTTATTGCAATAGTAATACCTTAACTAATAACTTAACTACTGTATTATCTAAAAAAAATACTGCATTAAATTATTTTACATTGAATTTAAAAGGCGGAAATAATAAAGTTCCAAGTTTACCGGGAATATTTATATAAAATATCCATATCTTCTGCAATTGCGATATCAATCGATATTTTCTGGAACTTAGTGTTAACGTAAAATTTATTTGTCATGAATTACTTTTTCAGCTTTTTTATACACCAAAAAAATCAATTATGAAATTTGGCTGCGATAATAGTTACTTGAACACAGCATTTTCTATGTTTATAGTTATTCAGGTTTAGCCCTTAACTTTGATTTGCATTTATTTATGAATAGCCTAAAAAGTTTAGCAAACATGTATGAATAAGCCACAATGCACTTTCAGAAAAACTGTAGTTAGAACTTTCCCTGACAGATTTTTCCTTGTCGCTATATAACTGAAAGATAAGATATAAATAGTTAGAACTGGAAAACTTATAAAAATGATGCATACGACTTAAATTTTGGTTGAAGAACAAATTTGTATATTCTTTTCACAAAACCACTGAACTAGCGAGAATACAAAGATTTTTACTTTTGTACAAAAGTACTTTTCGGCTTGTGTAGTTAAGCCTTTAAAAGCAACACACTACCTTAGGGGAAAGCAGTAAGAATAGCTTATCACCTATTCACAAATCTTATGCAATGAAAATTGGCAACAGAAGTAACAAGTTGACGGTCTTTTTATTTAGTGTCTATTTTCAGAATTTTGGAAATGTCGTGAGTAATGTAAAGAAAATAAACAACGAGTACACATAAATAAAATAGGAATGGAAAAAAGAGATGAGTATATAAAAATGTTTTCAATGTTCCATGTTTACATTCTGTAACTCTTGTGTTCAATGTTCCTGTAACTCTCGCATCGACAAAATTAAGTCGATAAACTCTGAAAATTGAAACAAATCTGAGTTTTTTTGCATCTTTCAACGGTCTGAGCGAAAATTAAACGCATAAGCTCAGCTAATAATACAAACAATAGTTGTAGTGCTTTCAGAGTTTTATGTTTATAGGTCCTAATTCTCATTGGACTGTTGCACCACCTAATTTATTTTACTTACTTAATGATTAAAACTGGCTTCAAATAACTAACTAATATTTATCTAAATGCGTAATTTAGAATTGTTTCTAAATCTTCATTGTTCTGGCACCTAACAAGAGTAATTAATTTCACTTCATATTCGAATGATATTACTCTCAAACGAACACAATGAGAGTACCAAAAAGTTGTTTATCCACAATTTCGAATTTTCTACTACATCCGCCATTTTTCAAAGGTGGTCGCCATTTTTCAAAGGTGGTGAGCAGAGAGAAAAGAGAGAAAAGTTTTTTCTCTTTCGTGGTGAGTATGTACACAAACTTGCATAAGTATTTGTTCCCCACATTTTTTTTATATGGAGTTAATACATATGCAAGTTGGTGGCCAAATCACAGCTTGTAGGCAAAAAGAGAGCAACCGTCGAAGTTGGTTCTCTCTATTAGTTCTTTTCTCTCTGACCATAACATGATATGTTATGTCATCACATGCCAAATAAGCATTGAAATCTGCATTGTCCTCAAGAACGTTATCTATGACCACGAGATCATTTTACGGCTGCTCTTCTTCTTGGATGAAGTCTGCCTTTAAAAAAAAAACTTGCAAGTGTAGGTTAAGTAGTAAAATATTTCCAATATTACCTTTCTAAAACAATTGCTAATAGTAGAAGGTGTTATAAGCCACAAACAATGTTTGCTTATGTTATGTGCATTGCTTGCAAAGATGTGATCGACTTCGAAAATTCTTCAATAGTCTTGCCACGTTCAATGGCTGTAATTTGTTTCCTAAATATATTTTGCTGATAGTAAGCTTTAAAACAATGAATAATGCCTTGGTCAAAGGCTGAATGATGGACGTTGTATTTGTGGGTACAAACTGCACGTTTATATTTTTTAAATCGGCCAACTTCTTATGACAGGCAGCATTTTCGACAAAAAGAATTATTTGTTTTTTCTGAATTATCATTTCTTCGTCTAATTTATATAAAATTTGGGCTCATAAATGTTGGGTCATCCATGCATTTTTGTTGGACAAATATTGCAAAGGTACAACCTTATTTTTAAAACACATTGATGTTTTGGTTTTTTCCAATCACAATCATTTTTTGCCCGTCCAATTATCCGAAAAATGTCCATGTATTTAGTTTTTCTGCTGCATATTTTTAAGATCGAGTAATTCAACTAAGCGGGGTTCAATTAACCGTCTAAAAAGCTTTTCGATCAATTAAGCGGGATGTTTAATTAAGCGAGGCGCAACTAAGCGGGGATTACTGTATTCCCAATGTTTGTTTAAGATTGTGAATCTATGTACCTCGAACAAAAATTCAATGAAATTTCATACAATTAATTTTCCCTGGAAATTGGATTCCCGATAATTTTGAGCATACATATTTTTTTCTAATGTTTGAGAGTTGCTTTAATTGAACCTCTTACCTTCATCTTCAAATTTTTTTTATGAATAGGGAAATTGCACGTACACTCCACACATTTTTGAAAATACTTTTTACTTTTTTTCAAATATAGCCATCTGTTGGTGCTAACTATACTCCCTTAAGATGTTAAAAAAAGATTTTCAAAATGATTATATACAAAAAAAACCCACAGCTTTCTACTAGGAAAAATTAAATATTTTTTGAGTCAACTGAATAGGTAAAAGAATTAAAATTGTTAGTGGATTGGACTAAACGGACTTTTTGTTAAGTTTATGGGTACTTCCACCTTTACTTTTAATCATTTCGTAAATTTTGTCTAGATTAAATCAATTCTACAGCCTTTTGATATAGTTCAATGAAATTTCACTCCTCGCTAACTTAATTATAGAAATTAAGGATTCTTTGTCTTCAAACTAATGATCATTTTTATTAACTATGGGTACTTACCATCCTTAAGCTTTATGCGCACCGATTGAATGGGCGCGTTATCATGTTGGCAGTTGAAGTTTATGGGTCATTAAATGTTAGAATATTTATTAAAATTTCTCTTCAAGATTCCTTTTACCCAGCTGCAAAAATTTTTGATGTAACGACAGCAATTCCAACTGTTCCATAATTCAAATCGTGAAAATAGAAGGTTGACCCCATCAGGGACATCGAAATTAAATAGTTTGTCGTCTGAAAACCCGCGTGATACCCATCTTTTACCAGCTTATTTGAGTTATGAAAAAACTCTAATCTCATAACTTTCCGTTGTTCCTCAAGTAACGGATGTTTAATTCGTTTAACATTTCTCAAATTTGAATAACTCTTAAGACTGTTGGTGGACTTGCGTTTACGCCAATTTTTTGTTTTATTTTTGCCCCAGAATCAGAAGAATCTGATGCGTGCCTTAAAATTGCTCATCTTCTTTATGTTTTTTCTGTAGGAATCTTTACTTTTTAAGTAAGAATAAAAAGCATTAAAACTTCAATCAATTTTATCAGCTGCCCCACTTCTGGTTAGGTTTTGGTGTCTAAGCAAGCCGAGCTTTTAGCTTTTAAAACGCTGCTAAAGCATGTAGACCTACTCATTGGTCTTAAAATTTTAGATCAGAAATTTAATTTCACTGAAAACAATAGAAGTGTTGATTTACTCTATCCAATACTTGAAAACGCTCATAATCAACGATTAAATTATCGTTGAACCTATTAAGTTGACTCAAAATATTTTACTTTACGCAGTTTTATTTCGACATTTTTTTTGAAATTTTATTCCAAACATCTTAAGTGAGTAGTTAGCATCAACAAATGGCTCAAAACTCGCAAATGTTGCTTCTTCGTTTTTAATTTCTGTTAAAAGTCAGAATTTTCTTATCACATTTTATTGTCAATATGTTATGCTTAGTTTTATAAGACTTTGGGCAAGGGAATTAAATGATCCCTATGTTATTACAGTAACAGTTGCCATGGTCTTATCCTTACCCTTGAATATGCTTCACAAGGATTTACTCAGTTTTACGGAATTCATAAAAATCGTATTAAAGCAATTCAACATAATTTTGTTCGCTATATTGTAATTTAATTAATTACTATACAAGTAACACATGCACTTACACTTACTCGTATGTTTGAGCCTTTGAACCTAGAATGACTTGCCTGCTATAAGTTAATTACCTTTTAGAAATCAGAAGTGTAAAAAAAAAAAAAAAAACATTTTATGCGCGATAACCCCCAATAAGAACATGACAATATTAAATTTGTGTTACTTTTAACTTTTTAACCAAAAAGCTCATTGTTTATATAAAATGGTAATATTTCCTTTTTTTCTTCTACGAACTTGGAAATGCATGAATTGTAAGCCAATTTTTAAAATTTAAATTTAATTTTAATATTTCCAAATCATTTTTAAAAAATTGCAATTGTTTTTCTTTATTACAGATTCTGAAGTTAATACAGAATTTTAAAAATTTAATACCTAAGTATTTTTAAAATTCTGTATTAAATTCTGAATCTATAATACAGAACAGATTTAAATGTAATATAAAGGATTACAAAATAATATTAAGTATATTAATAAATAATTATCGAAATTCTAATAACTTTGTAGTTAATTCAAATATGTTTTTTATTAATAAATGTCTTATTTTAATAAGATTTGAAAGTTTGACTTTTTTAAATTTAAATAAAATTTGTACTTACTTTTGTATTAATATTTGCAATGCATTAAATTTAAATATAATTTAATAACAATTTCATTAGCGTAACCTTAAAAATATAAAAAAGTACCCCAACATTCATAAAAAATTATGATTCTAGTAAAAACTTTGAACATCCTTCTCACTTAAAACTAGGTTAGGTTAGGTTAGGTTGTAAGGGGTGTGCACAGCAAGAAGCTGTTGCGTACACGGGGGCCTATTGGTCCATTGTGATCCCCTGTAAAAGTAAAAATTTAGCATCGATGTTCCTCAGTTCAATTCAACTCTGTCGATTAGCGTAGACTGGCTCGTTAACGAACCAGCCTGTGCTATCTATAAATTTCCTCATGCTCGCCATTGAGACCTGTGCTAGATCATCCAGTTCTCCAAGAAACCTGTTTCCGAAATGACGGAGTCGGCTGGTTTGGAGGTTCGGACAGTCGCAGAGCAGGTGTTTAATGGTTTCCATTTCCTCCTCATCCTGACAGCTCCTACAAAAATCGGGTGCAAATGCCCCTATTCTATTAGCCATTGTGCCAATGGCGCAATGGCCTGTTAGTACACCTATCAAGATTTTAATGTTCTTTTTACTCAGCGATAGAATATACTGAGTTTCCTTTTCATTTGTGTTAGGCCATAAACTTCTAGAGATTGCACAATCGTTCCTGGATTTCCAGGAGATATTGGTTTTCTCTTCTAGTTTAAGGTCTATCTTCCTCTTGAGTACCCCAATCGGGACGAGTGGTCCCCTAACTGAATGGTCGCTACTACTTGTGTCTGCTTTTGACCCTTTCCTGGCTAGTTCGTCTACTATATCATTCCCTTCTATATTGCTATGTCCGGGAACCCAGCAGAGCTTTACCCGGTTAGTGTGGCAGATTTTGTTTAATTCCTTCCTACAGTTTAAAACTGCTTTTGATCTTATGGTCTCACTGGCTAAGGCTTTGATAGCAGCCTGGCTTTCCACGAAAAAAGTAATCTCCGAAGAGCTTAGCTTTTCGTGATGTGCCAATTCAGCTGCTTTTCCAATGGCAAAGACCTCGGCCTGAAAGACACTACAGTCAGCCGGGAGTGTATATGACGCTCTGATGTTGAGAGATTGGCAAAACACTCCAGCACCTGTTCCTGATTCCATTTTTGAACCGTCAGTGTATAAAGGGATACCCTGTTTACTTATAAGTGAATTGGGATCCCAACCCTGTCTTTCTGGTATAAAAATAGAAAATTTCCTATCGAAATCTAGTAAAGGGGGGATGTAATCGGTGGTCTCCATCAGTCCTGGAATCGTGTCATATCTTTGTAAGATTGACCAGTGTCCATAAGTGCTGTGCCTCCAAAAACTCAGTTCTCTTAAACGAATTGCAGTTTTCGCTGCCGTGCACCTTATGAACTCATCCAGAGCCGGGTCCAAGATCACTTCCAACCCAGCTTGTGGTGTGGATCTTTGAGCCCCTGTTATTCCTATACAGGCTAGTCTCTGTACCTTATTCAGGTTCTTGAGATAGCTTGATTTTTCCACCGCATTCCACCATACAATAGAGCCATAGGTAAGAATGGGTCTGACAATCGCTGTGTACATCCATTGGATGAATTGCGGTCGCATACCCCAACGTACACCGAAGGCCTTTTTGCATGTGTAGAATGCACATAGTGCTTTTTTCATTCTTTCCTCAGTATTACGCTTCCATGTAAGCTTGGAGTCAAGGATTACTCCTAGAAATTTAGCTTCCTTAGAAGGTTTTAGAGGAATGCCATTTAGTTTGGGAGGGTTGAAGCCCTCCAGTTTCCTTTTCTTCGTGAACAAAACTAGCTCTGTCTTGGTAGCGTTGACCCCGAGACCGTTCTTAGTTGCCCAAGAAGATAAATCCTTTAATGCATTTTCCATAATGTTTTCGATGATGGTAAGAAACTTGCCTGTTATCAAAACCACTATGTCATCTGCATATGGTACTATTTTAATGCCCTGATCTTTGAACTTTGTGAGAATTTTGTTGACTACGAGGACCCAGAGCAGGGGTGAGATGACTCCTCCCTGTGGTGTGCCTCTAGTAACTGTTTTCTCAATAGTGCTAACTCCTATTTGAGAGTTGATAATTCTGTCATTTAACATGGTGAAGATCCAATCGACAATGACAGATTCAACCCTTACTTCAACTAAGGCAGTCTTGATCGATTCCGTTTTAACGTTATTAAACGCACCCTTAAAACTGACATTTCCTAATAACGTTTTTTTATATTCTTTTAATTTCTTGAAATTATGCTACAAATAATATTAATTCGTTAGGTAGAAAATTCCTTTGCACATTTTCTTTGTTTACCATTTTGAAAACAAAAAAATGTCCTTGTCATCGTCCTTATTATGACTCAATTTACCTTGAAAAAAACTTCCAACAAACGAAAAAAAAAAACAAAATAATACTCATACGTTATAAGAGAGTAGCCCTGTATAGTATATATGTATTATGTAAAATCCCTGACGTTAAACCCTAAACGGACACGGTGTCGATATAATAACGCCATAAATTTCCATATTCCATTTATTGGCAAGGTAAGTCTTATGCGCTATATGCCATGCCTCTTGTGTCCTGTCCTATGCCATAACCGTATAACCAACACAAAATGGTCTTGCTAATTGTAGGTCCTTTTTTTTTTTGCATTTTTGATTTGCAAGTCAAGGCGTTGCAAAATAATAATAACAACGTTCACATATGTATGAATGTGAAAATTAGCATGTCCCTCCTAAAAGTTATAAGTCCTTACCTTATAACTTCTACCTTTTGGCTCCCTCTCCTTAGCATTCGTCTTGTCCACCATCAACAAAAGTTTTTCTGTTTAACAAAAACCGATTCAAAGGATTTCCTTGCATGATGGCATTTGTTTATTGACAAGGATAGCTGAGCTGAAATACAGAAAAAAGACTAAACTAAACTAAACCTTTATGTCGTGATTTAAGTGAAACGAAGAAGAAAATTGGCGACTTAAAATTTAGAAACGAAAACAGTCAATGATATTGGCGGTCGATGGATTGTGCCGCCAACAACGAGGGACAACGATGACGACCACACCCTATACCTAACCTAACCCTAAGGTCAACCAGAAAAGTACAAGAGCAGCGACTTTTATCGAATTCACATTTTTTTGTTTTCTTGAATATCTTGAAACTGTGCCAAATGCAGAAAGAGTAGGTAAGGTACATAGTTTTTGACTTTACCTATACCGCTACCAATATCGTCGACTCTCGGCCAAGGAAGTAATTCATCGCCAACCTGTCGAGATAATTATCGCTTAAACAAGGAGAAGTTTCAGTTCAAGAATATGCAAATACAATCAAATTATCCCTCAGTTACACTGCTGTTAAATGCACTTTCCTACCTTTGACCTTTATGAAAGTCTTGTAATAATTGTTCAATTGCCCCCCCCCTCTCTTCAGGGTGTGTGGCGCATAAAGCTTGATCGTTTTGAAGGTGCGTATGGTAATTATAGGGCATAGCTGACTGTAATCATGTTGAACCTAATGAGATTTGCGTATCGCAATGCAAATTGTTTTTGATTAAAATTCTAAGCATTAAAAGGGGTAATTTGTTTTTATGCAATTTGAAATAAATTGACATTCTAAAAAATAGTGATTTGACTAACCCTTTAAGGGAAAGCATTGGTTTCACGAGAAAAACTAATGAGATTTTTGTTTTATAAAATTAAAATCTTGTAATCATTAATTTTAAATTTGTGTGGTAGCTTTTATGCGAAGGCCTTTAATGTTTTAAAACTGTCTCGAAAGCTTCTTTAAGAGCCTTAAATAAACTTTACCCCTTCAATGTACAAGTACTTGTTTATGGTTTTTTTAAAAGACTGTCTTGAAAACTACTAGAAAAAGTCATTGTTTTTTCTCCTAAAAAACGAGAGTATATTTCATCGGAGTGTCTCAAAAATGTTTGATACCAATTTTAACAAAAATCTTCCCACATTTGGACTGTCCCAAAATCGTCTCTATGGATTTTGATTAAACTTCAAACCTTTAGTGTGCAAAATATTTGATTGCGCTTCCTTGGGAAGAAATCTTTGTTCTAAAAAACTCCATGGGAGTGTCCCAAAAATGTTTAAACTAAAATGGAAAACTCCACATTTTTGGACTGTCTTGAAAACTACTTTAAAGATTTTGATCAAACTTTATCCCTTCAATGCCCAAAGTATATTTTAGAAATCATTGTTTTTTTTTAAAAAACAAAGAACATCGGAGTGTTTCAACAATGTCTGATACATCTTCCCACCTTTAGACTGTCCCAAAATCCTTTCTAAAGATTTGGCTTACGCTGTTTTTAGAAGAAATTATTGATTTTTGTCCTAAATAATAAGAATCTGTTCCATAGGGATCATGGGGATGTCCCAAAAATGTCTGATACCAACTTTAACGGAAACCTTCCTCTTTTGAACTGTCTCGAAAACTACTTTAAGAATTTTGATCAAACTTTAATCTCTTCAATGTCCATAATATTTTGATCAGAAGAAATCATTGTTTTAGGGCATACAAAATGAGGGTTATCCAAAAACGTTTTCTATTAACTTTAATGAAAATCTGTTTATAATAACTAAAGTCTTAAGTTTTCTTATAAATCTTGAAAAAAAAACTGTTTGCACGTTATTAACCAAGACTCCAATGTCAATATATACCTTCGATGTTTCGTTTCAGAGCTGGCAGTCAGGATCCTCTGGATGAGGAAAATGAAAAGTCCAAAGGATGTTGCAAATGTGGCAAATGCAATTGTTCTCCTTGTTTCTGTATTCCCTGTCGTCGTTCTCGCTGTTGTAAATGTTTTAGCAAGAAAGACAAAGATCCCGAAACAGCTGCTTTGGCTAGCAGTGTAGAAATGGTTGATGAAAAAGTCAGCTGCTGGAAGAAAATGAAGTGTTGTAAGAGAAAACCGAAAACAACTGATACAACCGAAGAACCTATGCGACAACGAACAATGGAAACAATTAGTGAAGAACCATCGGAACGACAAAGTAGTCATATTTCGGAAACACCGAAACAAGGTAAATGTGGACTGTGCATGAGAAGGATATTCTGCTGTCGGTCGGTGAACAAGGTCGAGGCTGCTAAAGATGATGTGGAAGAAGTCAAGAAGTGCTGTTTCTGCATACCATGCAGGAAGAAGAGACCACAACCAGGTGCTACACAACCTGCCTGGGAGGACCCGGAAAGACCGATACAACAGGCTACCGAAGGAGCTGCACCAACACCAGCCGTAGCAGTACCTGAGACTCCTCAAGGGTGAGATTTCTAATTCTTTTTCGGGTTTGTCAAGTTTTCAGCAACTTTTATATTACAGTGGCTGTTGCTCGAGGTTTTTCCAAAAGCTTAATTGCTGCAAAAAGAAACAAACTGCAAGCGAAAGCAGACGACCAAGCATGAAACAAGGACCTCCAGAGGTTCAATTTAATAACTTTTCCATTGATTTCTTTAAAAGGGAGGTTTTTAATAATGTTTGTATTTCAGGAACCTCGTCGAAAACTTCACGTAGACTTAGTTGAGTTCAACTCAAAGATGAAAGGTGCAATTCCAGTGATGCCTCTCTATCTGGCTTGGTTCTGTGCAATTTGCAATACTCTTGTTCCCGGATTAGGTAAATCTTTGAGCTCTTTTAAAATTCTCTAGAGAAATTTAGTTTCCCCCGAAATACTTGTTTTCCTCGGAAATGCCTTTTGTATCTTCAATAGCTCAGCAATTTTTCTCGCAATTGTTAACCAATTCGGGAAAAATGTTAGCAACTTTCTTAAGCCAGTATTTTACAGACTTACAAATAATTCTATGTCTATTTTCTCGAGGAATTTTTATTCGAAATAACGGACCCGAACTATTTATTTGAAATTTCACGTTCTTTTTCGTTTGCAGGAACTCTGCTTTCAGGATTCTTTTGCATTTGCGTCGGAATTCCTCGCTTTAGCATGTACGATAGTGCCAAGGCTCGTTTTGGATCTCTCATTATCAATTGCATTGTAGCAGTGGCTCAACTATTTTGTGTGCTCTTCTGTTTTGTTGGGTGGGGATGGTCAATATGGTGGGGTACTATAATGCTTAAAACTGCAAGTAAGTTAAAAATAAAAAACAAAAATTTGTTCAACTATGTTTATGTGTTTTTTACTTTCTAGGAAAATTGAATAAAATTAGAAAAGTTGAAAAACTTGAAGAAGAAGAAGAAAAACGACAAGCTGAGATGGCTGCTGCAGCCGCAATTACAGCTGCTGCGAATGCTACTGCAACTGATGTTGAAGCGGCAAAAGCTTAAATTGCAAGGATACAAAAAAATCTTTTCTACATTTATCAATTCTAAATTAATCTACTTACTATTTGTCAAGTTTTTTAAAGAATGCAATCTATTTTGAATGAAATCTTTTACGAACTCGATTTAAAGATTGAATTCATTGAATTCTCTTCGAAAAAAAAAATTGCAATCAATTGATTGCAGTCAAATAATCGCAAAATCTTTCATGTCAAATAATTGCAGTCAAATGATTAAATCGGAAAATGAATGCAATCGAATGCATTCAAATGATTGGAACGAAAAATGAATGCAATCTTTTTGAAGTCAATCGATGAGTGAACTAGAGGAATGCAAACTTAAAGTTAAATTTAGTTATTTATCAAATTTAATTTAGCCGTGATATTTAAATCTTCAGACTCAAATTTTTATTACCGCAAGAATTGGTTATAAAGTATTTTTTATTATTCATATTTCCATGAAGAAAACGGCTTCTTTTAGAGTTGAGTCTGTTATAAATACAAAACTCTCAGCTCTTACTAATACAATACTACAATCGGGAACACTGGGGGTTTTGATTAAAACTTATAAATTCTTCTCATTTTTACTTTAAACTCTCTTTTAAAAAAATATTGATGGTATGAATATTTATATTACTCCAGTTACTGGTTACTGGTTTGAAATAAATCCAGCTTTTAGGTCATTAAAAAAAAACTATTATTTTACTTTCTTTTCACGTGCAAGTGCCTTAAATTAAATAGTTCATTATTATCATCATTAGTTAAGGAAAATAAGATCTGGGCAATAAGAGTTTCATTAAAAGTGATATTTTTGGACAAATTTTTGTGAGAACTTATTTTCCTAAACTCACTTACTTCTAAGTCTATTTTCGAAAATTAAAATTCCTATTACTGTTGATCTTATCTTCATTTAATTTTCCAGTGATAAAAGTTGTCCTAAGTCAGACTAAATAAAATCTCATAAATAAGAAAATGACTTGAAATTGAAACTTGGCCCTTTAACATTAAATGACTCTTCCCGATTCATAAAAATAAGTAATGATTTTCATGTGACCAACGTCTATGTAAAAGTTTAAAATTTGTGATTGATCTAAATATCACTAAAAAAGGAATACGAAATACAATTGTACATAAATAAAATATAGTACGTACTTAATTACAAATAAAAAAATAAACAAAGAAAAAGTTTTCCATATATGCTTTAACGTAACTAAGCTTCCTTTGTAAATAGGTCGAATATTTTTAAACACTATTTCAAATAAGCTTCCCTTATATTTATAAATTTTTAAACTTACAATGATAAAATTACAAAAAAAAAAAAAAACAGATAACATTTTTAAGATGGCTTCCTATAGACATGGGCGATTAACTATTATTTAAGATAGCTAATATGTATTTTGAATAAATGCAACAAAACAAAATATATACACAAATACATAATTTTTGTACTTATTTTTAGACTTTTCGTTGAAAAAAAGAAAACTAAAACAATTGAAAAACGGATAAATTGTTAATTTGTTGTAAGATTTTTTTGTAAATAAAAAAATATAAATATATATAAGAATAAAAATGTAATCAATTTTAATACACAACTCGTAAATGTTATTCTTTTTTATTTTAAATGATTTTTAGCTAAATGTTGTTTTACAACGTCAACTGTGTACAAATACATACATATGTTGATATAAACACACCTCTCCTAATGAACTTAGTGTGGAAAGACGAAGACTCCATTAAAGGTGACTTGGATTGGGTTGGGTACGATTAACCGCATTTTAAAATCTCACATATTAAAATCTCGCATTACGAAATCTCTTATATGAAAATCTTGCAAATAAAAAATTTCGCCCGCAACATTAAAATCTCGCAAGCTAAAATCTCGAAATTTATAATCTCGCATTGAAATAAAATATTTATTTCAAAGCGATCAATAGATCTGCCTTATATTGCTGCTTGCTTACTCATCCAAATCCAAATAATTGTATAAGATTTAATAAGAATATCACTGGTGCTGCAAAAAGCGATAGTAACAAAATTGTGTTGTCTGTTACCTACATGAATGCATTTATCTACATATATATGTTACTCATTCATTGAACAACACTGTGATCAACCGCTATGATATCAATTGTGCTTTTTATATTGCGAGATTTTGATACAGCGAGAATTTAGTGCACTAGCGAGATTTTTTCCTGAAAAGGCTAGATTTTGTTATGCGAGATCTTTAAATAAAAGATTTTAAAAATGCGAGATTTAAAAAAAAGAGAGATATTTCGTTACAAGAGATTTTAGTTTGCGTTCAATCGTGCCGCTCCCACTTGGATTTTGTCTCCTTTCTACGTGAACCCCGTATATACTGCAAAATCAAAAAAATTTAAGTTATTTGTCTTACCAGATCAAAACATTCAAACCTAAATTTTACTTAGGTTTTCGATGGCCTTAGAATCCGACATAAAAATCAATCTATCACGCCATATTCTTGAGTGATAGGGGCCTATCGTGAGCCCTCTGAAAATTTTGTGTCAACATGGCCCATTTCAATTTAAAATTAACTATTAATAAAACTATGTTATACTTTTTGAGGCTATGTAAATTCATGAAGTATTTAGGTTTTTTAATACTTCAGTATCATAATTTTCTTTTTCAAAAAATCTTCATTATTTGTTAGTCTTCACATGTAATGCACAATGCTTTAAGGAACGTATTTATGCTTAACTGCTCTTTAATAGAAAAATAAACCTTAAAGTAAAAAGTAATTTTTTTATCATCCCATAATAAAGTTTTTAAAATATATTGAAAATATAAAGTGCAGAAAATGGGTATTTTTAAATTTGAAGAAATAGGTAAGATTGGAGTTTGGTTTCGCAATCACCATCAAAAATCAGCTTTTAAACGTATTTTTCAAAGTATTATCGCATAACATTCAAGATTTTTCAAAATTTCATATAGAGTCAAATTCATAAGACTCATAAGTCATCTCTTAACTGAAGAGAGTTTCGGAAAACTGAGTAAGAGACTAAAATAATTTAAACTGTATCTATAAGATAAAAGATTTTTACTTTACAAATGCACCATACAAGTCTTTTTTAAGAACTATTTTTAATTCAACGTATTAAATAGGTAAACAAAGAAGTATATTTCAAAAACCTGACCTCATAGTAAAATTTTATTTTGATATGTCAACATTTTGATGAATAAATGACGCCGATTTCAAATCTTGCATACGTTTTAAATCAAAAAAATTAATAACTCAACTTTGTTATGAGTTTCTATCGGAAAATATTTCAACTCAAACATTTTTGTTCTATCGGAATTTCAAAAGCCATTAAGGATTAAATTGAATCCTAAATTCGAATCTCGCTTTTAATTTTTCTATTACATAAGTTTCTTGAAATATGCCTCTTTAGAAATTCTAAAGACAACCAAGAACCTTAACAATAAATTGTATGATGATTTGCATAGCATAAATCTTTGTCTTCTAGATGCAGTATAAATAATTTTAGTATCTTACTTATAGTTTCTGGAAATTCTCATTAGTTATGAGTCTTTATTTGGCTTTGAGCAAACCTTTAATTTAATACTTTCATAGTTTTGAAAAATACGTAATTTTTAGAGCTGATTCCGAATACGAACTTTTATTTAAACTATTTGCTCAGGTTTTTAAAATACCCGTTTTTGACATAATTTTTAATAACTTGATATGATAGAATTGATCAGACGACTGATTATTTACAAAAACAAAAATTATTTTCATTCCGTTTAGATTTTGTCTGCTGAAACCCGTTTCATCAGAAATGGTTTTGCGTTTCTTTTAGATTTTTGTAGGACAGGAGAAATCTGTCAACTTATCAAGATTTTTCCAAAATTTTACGAAATACAATAAACATTTTAAGTAAATATTGACGAAAGGGATTATGTATAGATTTGGAAAACCATCACTAATTTCATTGAAAAAAAGGTACTTCATAAATTAAAATAGTTTCTAAGAGCCTTTTATTTTTTTTTTCGAATTTTAAAAAGCAATATCTCAAAAACGTGACTTGATATGGTAAATTCAAAGCCGTATGGGTTAAGGCCATCAAAACCCATTGTAAAGTGTTACCTGTTTCACATAATCGAAATTTTCACTTAGACTTGAAAATAAGGCTTATAATAAAGTTAGCATTTTGAACTTGAATAGTTATAGATTAGATTAGATTAGATTAGATTGATTTTATTTTCATTATTTCTTTACATATCTATAAATTAACAAAATCACAATTAGCATGGCAATGCCGTCTGCCAGGTTGACAAAACAAAATTAATATAATTTAAAGCTTATTGGTTCAATGGTTGTATAAAATCAAGAATTATTGTTTAAACAAAAGATATCTATCTATGTATATTTTATTTTAAAATCAAAATAAATATTTTACTTCGGTGCATTTTCAAAAGCTTTCGCAGATTATTCTGTCCCGGTATGATTTAGCCACTTTGCAGTACATAAAGAGTTTTTCCACCGTCATCTCATTTAAGAGTCTTATCATTTCCTCTTCCGAAAGGTAATTAGATCCAAGGAAGGCTCTCCTACTTTCTACTAGCACAGGGCATATTCCTAAGAAGTGAAAAACATCTTCTCTTTCTCTTCGGTTACATAAACTGCATTCCCCGGGTCGATCCTCTCTATGTGGTACATAGTTGAGATGCAGGAGCTCGCCTCGAAGTCTCAGCATCATAGAAATAACCTCCACACTGTTCTCATCTCTGAAATAGTTATTTTGACCAAGGTTATGACAGAGATGTTTGTAGATTAATCTATGAGTTGAATTCGAGGCTTCTTCTATACAGCGACTACGGAGTTTTTCATCAACCCTTGCAATTAATTTATACAGTTTAACCCTGCAATCATCAACGTTACCGAAATCCAGATCCAGTGACATTTGAATAGTTATATTTCGAGCGAAATTTATTGAATTCATCGAAAACCGCGCGAAACTCACAGAAAGGGAAAAGTGAAATGAAATGTCTTCGGTTTTTAACAGATCTGGCTTATTATCTTCTTTTTAGCTGTTATGACTTAAATAAGTAAATGGAATCTCTAGAACCTTTATCCCTTAAGAGTAGGTATATTATTCAGTTAACGAAAAAAATAATAAATAAAACATAATTTTCTTAAATAGAACCAAGATTATCATTTTATTAAATTAAAAAAAGAAAAAGAAATTAGTTGATCATTATTATTACATTGTTTGTTGTTTTTTTTTTTTTATAATTCGTTATTGTTTTTCTTTGTATTTAAATTACACAGGATTTAATGTTTTTTTATTTTGTTTTACATCGAAAAAAATTACTTAAATTCTACCTACTTATTTTCGTATTGCAGATAAAACTAAATACATACAAACAAAATCTATTCTATAAAAATAACTAATAAACATCTAAACTTAATTTAAACATAAAATAACTATAAAAACTATTACAGTAGGTACACAAACAAAAAATACTACATTAAAATAAATATACATTAATATTGATTCGTGATATAGATTTTTTTTTTTAATTAATTTCTTTTAAAATTATTGAGTTTGAAGAAAAATTACATACCTATACAAATTATGAAATGAACAGAATTCTTCGAAGAAAAAAATATACAAAATAAAGCTATAGTTTCTTTTTTCTACTACATAACTTAACAAAAATATTTTTAATCTCTAGAAGAATTATTTTTGAAATTAAATTGACATTTGCAAGGAAAAAGAAAAGATGAAAAACCAAATAACTTTCAATGTTAAGGCTTGGTTGCAATAGGATCGGAAGAAATGAACTTGAAATAAAATGGACAGATTTATGATTTTGATAAAAGTTATCGATTAAAAAAAAAATAATATTTTTCAAGCTTGATCATAGAACAGCATTATTATAGATATGAAAAAGAATAAACCTTTTTATTTCTATTTTTGAGTAAAAAAGTAAATTCCCAAAAAAAACAAAGTCAGTTAAGCTTTGTCCGTTGTATACAAAAAAAACTATGATTTCCCATTGTTTTACAATGAATAAGATATCCATACGAAAATGTGTCATTTCTTTTAAGATACAAAAAGCACGTCGGACGTGGAATTAAAAAAGTTCATCTAGCACAGTACTTTAAAGCTTTAAAATAAAATTTGAATCCAACTAAGATCAAAATTAATACAGGTCTAAAATAATTTACCTATTTTATTCCACTCTTTAAAACCATGTATGTATGTAGTAATACTTTTATGGAGGTTTATCATTAAAGGGATTCGAATACACATCGGATTGGGTAATATTGAAGTTTTAAATTAATATAGTTATTATAATTAGAGTTTTGTCAGAGCATTTAAGCTTTTCGAACACAACTCTTGACAGTATCTATTTTTTCTTTAAAACTCAATTTGAATAATACACTTTCCAATCGATGAAAATTTTAAAAACCTGACCTGGTGTTATTATTTGAATACCACACAAAATTTCATTCTGGTTTTTTGAGTAGAAATGGTATTGGTTAAATTATAATTCAACATATTTAATTTTAAAAAAAATTCTTTTATTTTTATTGCAAAGACTTTACGAGATTTAATTATTTGTCTTTGATTTTTGGTAATAATTTATTTTGTTGTTGTTCGGTTTTATTTTTTCTCTTAAATAACTAACGGACGTAATGAACTTCAAATTCGAATTATCATTTTTTTTATTGTGTCAAAATTGTCAATGACTTCAATACCTAATTCCAATTTTTCTTAAATCATTTTTGTGTTTTTTCTTTCTATTATCATTTCATGTATATCAAGCAAAATAAATTTGTATTTATTTATTCTTCCAAACTATATTCATACCATTTCATTTTTCAATCCCTCATTTTAATATTTTATTTAATAGGAAAGTTACACATAACTCACATTTAAATATATAAAGAAAAGTATTTATCAAAAACAAAATGAAAATTTAGTTTTTTCTTTTGGTTATGGTTTTATTTTGTAGGAATTTGAAGTTAGATAATGATCAGTATTGTGCTTAAAATTCGCTGATTTTGTTTGGTTTTTTGTTCAAAGCTTGATGAAGGTTTATAACCTTCACATTGTTAACTCATTGTCATTTTAATTTATTATTAATAAAACTATTTTGTTTGTTTGTTCTTTACAAAAGAATTTTAAAGAGAAGTAGAAAATGAAAGCAGAAATAAAATTTCCATATAAGTATATACGTAGTTCCTTGCAGTCGTGAGTGAGTGGTCTGGATTGTTTTAAAACATATTATATTTTATTGAATCACACATTTTTCTTTGCCACCACTGATGTCCACTTGCTCCAGGTCACGTTCAATTTCATGATCATCTTCGATTCTGAAAAAAAAAATAGAATTTAAATGGAAATATATGTATGTATAACGATAATGATTCCAGAAACCCTCAATTTAAATATTTTTAAAATTTCGGAAAATGTTATTACTAGCAAGGTCAAGGTTTAAACTTACGCAATTTCCTGATTATGAAGACGTTGCACCAATTGATCACGTTTATCAACAATAGCCACCAATTCTTCAAGCAATAGTCTTTCTTTTTCACGTTGTGCTTCAGATTTACGCCAATCTTCAACAGATTGAGCTGCTCGCAGCTCTTGATTAAGAAGGGCATACTTAAGTTCTAAGTCACTTTCTTGCTCCCTATTAAATACAAAACGAAAATATATATATTTTATTTATATGATAAATATATGATTTTGATATTGTTAATACAAATATTTATTAAACTTACAGAATATTAAGTTGCATTTGCCGCCTAAGTAAGGCGTTTTTCTTATTTACTAAAGTAAACCACTGCGACAAAAGTTGTTCTTCAGTTTCTTCCGTATCTTTAAAATAAATTTGATTTTTTTTTTATTAAAAATTGAATCAATTCATATTTGAATTTATTTTTGTTATTAGAAAACGTTATGGAAAAATTTGAATGATTAGTAAATGTGAATAAATCTGCAGCAGCAAAGCGAAGCTTTGGTTAAACTTATTTTTGTTGTGATTTTTAAGTTAATGAGTAATTACAATTATATGTAGTTAGTTTTTGTTAATGTACTTGCACTTATTTATGGATTATTATATTAATCTTTTTGGTTATTTATAAAAGAATGTCAAACGTCTTATTAGAAATTCAGATATCAGAAGAATGTAAGGAAGGTTAAGGACTTAAGTTAACTTTAAAAATTAGTTTTACTGTAAGTTTTTCAAGTAACGACGAGGAACTAATCTAAGTTTCTCTAACATCCACGATATTTGGAAGCTCAATCAGTTTCAAAAGAAAGTAACTTTAAAGAGTGAAATATGTACTTGCAAAGCGCCTTAGCTTAGCTAAGATCTACAATTGTATTTTTAATCCTAATGGCTTTTATGATAGTGGCTAGGGTTGAATGTTGAAAAGAAAGAGAGATTTAACCCTAATGCAGACAAAATTAAGAACCATTTTGAATCGCAGCCCTACAAAAATTACTAAACATTTTTATGTACCTACATTTGCACTACTTGTAAGATAAAAACATAAGAATTAGTTAAACTAAGAATTGTGACATATAAAAGAAATAAGTAGTGTATTTCAAATTTTAGGGTCAAGAGTGGGACATATATAACCCAACCCAACTAGGTTCGAAACAGCTAACAAATGACAGTCCTTCGTTCATAAAATATCTACAAATGAAAAAGTTCTTACATTAAAATATAGGTACTCAATAGAGTAGGTGACAAGAAGTTTACGTTTTGACGATAAAAAACACAAGAAATGGCCACCTGTATATTATTTGAAACGCAAAAATCCATTCATTAACCACGATAATATTTAGGATTGAAAATCTGTGGTAGCTTGATAAAATTTCAAACTTTTTGACACATATAGAACAGTTTTCAGATTTAAGTTTTTATTAAATTTAATTTGTTTCTGGACTTTGCACTCAATTTGTGTAACGAACTCAATGCTATCGTCTTCTACAGGATTAAGTATTCTTTTTAGTTAGTTTTGTTAGTAAATTAATACCAGTCTTAGTTGGGTTTTTGTATTTCTGTTTGAATGGATAAGGTCACTTGCATTCTTCTTAAGAAGGAGATAATTTATTATTTATAGTTAGTAGTTTGTATTGGCATTAAAAAAGTTTTGTTTAAAATTAATATAAAATGAGATATTTATAGGTAACTTTGGATCGTAAAGATGAAATAAATTTATTAGATTAATTAAGATTTTACTTTAAATTGTTTAATGAATAATAAAAGCGGCGCTACGAAAATATTCTAAAGAAGCTTTATATCGACAAATTACTTATTTATACATAATTATTATTAAATTATGGTTATGCAGTCAGCCATTCAATTAGGCATGTTAAGAAATTAACCTAGTTTACGAGCGCAACTCAGCAAAAAAAATTGTTTAATCATTTATCAAAAAACTTGGTTTAAGAAAAAAGAAACTTTGAATTTATGAGTTTTTTTTTCTTAAAATTTTACTGACCGCATGTGCTGCGACTTCTTGAGCGTCGTCGTTTTGATTTGTTACCAATTCCTATATCACTAACTTTTAGATTATCACAACTATTAAAAAATGAACGTGATGAATTTCGATTGAAATCAAAACTATTACGTTTGTTTTCTTTTTCATTTTCGTAATTTTCATCGTTGTCACTTTTACATTCATCATCGGAAAGATCATCGTCACTTATGTCATATTCGTTAAGTCTTATTCTAATACTACCACCACTAGGACGACGTAAAAATTTAAGAAATGCATTTTCATTACTTGGATTACCACCCATGACTGCACGCAGTTTCTTCTCCAAATTGCTGGCTTTTTGATCGATGGCTTCTTGTTCGCGTTCCAGCGCTTCCAATTCCGATTCGATATAAGAGAGTTTATCAACCTTTATTCAAAAATTCAAAATAAATATAATTTATTTCAAAATTATTAAAATTATGAGAAAAAAAACTAACTTACCCTCTTTTCACTTTTTGGTGAGATCCTATCGAGGACCGAGTTGAACGATTGCAACGGACTATTACCATTTCGTTCGCTTAATCTATGACTAGGGCTCAGCTTATAGCTGCTATCCTCCGATGACTTGAATATGTCCCGGGGAGGTGTGATTTTCTTTGTTGGCGATAGTGGTGCTTTTGGGGAACCAGCCCCACTGCCACCGTTTTGACAAAACAAAAATTCATCCTTGATACGCACCGGCGAAGATGTTGGCGATATAGTTATACGTTTCGTGGGTGTTGTCGGACTTTCGCCATTGACTGTTTTCGAACGTGTCTCGGCTATAAGACGACGAGCATGTTCCAGCAAACGTTGTTGTCGTTCATCCTGCAATAAGAACCCAACAAAAATTTTGTTAACAAATGAAATTTCCATAAAGTATTCTAAGCTGCATTGTATTTTTACGGTGTGATGCTATATGCTATGCAATTAAGCCAATGTTGATTTTAGTTTGATTTTATGTGAGTGATATTATGCGTACGTTAGAAATAAAAAATGTTTCAAAGCAAAAAAGATTTAGGAATTAAAATTAAGAAAACAAATTTAATTAAAATTTAACTTAATTTACTAAATTTCAAAAAACAGATAAAATCATTAGGTTATATATATATATTTTTTTTTAAACTTTATCGCTGTGATGATGGTATTTACTTACGTTGGTGTCATTCTTGCCATTTTCACGGGTTGTTACTTTCAATCTTTCAATCATGAGTTTAGCTTTCTCACTCATTTCCTTATGTCGAGATAAAAGTTTCTAAGGAAAGTATAATTTTTGTTTTGTTTTCCAAAAACAAATTGGAAACATAAAAACATAACACACAACAAAAACAGAAACGGAAAACATAAATAATAAGAAAAAAACAGAATTAATAAAAGCAAATTCAAAATAAATTATTGAAATTAAAAATTTATTGTAGCGGAATAAATATTTTAAATAAAATTTACTTTCTATTTAAAAATATAAAAGATCAAAATTTTGTAAGAAGCTAAAATGTCAAACTCTAATTGCACTAGTCAACAAGGCTTACAATTAAACTATACTTTTCCCAAGCGTTTTGAAATGTGTATATTGAAAACAAATCTAAAGGAAACCTTGGAAACTTTATTTTGTGTTTAGCCTTGAAAAGACCACTGGTTTTAACAAAGTTATTGCGGAATATTATTTAAGGCTAAACCTCTTCCATATAAGTTGAAACGGTGCAAGCTTAATGAAACATGTAAGAGTTGAGAAAACATTGGTTGCGTATGATGGAAATATTACTTCAAACCTATTTCTTCTCAACCGATTTCATGGTGCGCTGAAACCAGTACGAAAGTCGGCATATTAATGTAGAAAAATTAAGAACACAAAAAAGGGAAAACATTAAGGAGCATAAAAAGCTTGACGTTTTATTTCTATAAATAGTTATGGTGCCGTTAAATAAGGCCAACTTTTAAAAATTGGCCAAATTGCACTATAATAAAGTGAAATAAGTCCAAACTATTTTGAGAAATAAGACCAACTTATTTTTATGGTGAATAATTCAACTCCCCTGCTTGGACACACTATTGGAATTTTGGTTGTGCAAGGTTGAAAGTATGTAAAGTTTCTTTGCATTTATGGCAAACCATACTGTTGAAAATGAAACAAAATGAATATGGTTTTATTTCACTTTGTTTAAGTGTAAGAAGACCAACTTTTGAAAATTGGCTTTAGTACTCTTTACAAAATTACAAAAGTGAAATAAGGGCAATTCGTGAAATTTGGACTTATTTCACATGGCTTTATTTCACGTCTGCAGAGGTATATTTCACCTAATTGACTTCAGTGAGAAATTTGGAGTCAAGATATTCAAATAACGGGCAAAAGAATCTTTTGAAAAAGTATTGTTTGTTTGCGTAATAGAAAAAAAACTGAATTTTGTTGACTAGTGTTATTTAAAATATCCCAACATAACTTTAAAACACTAATAAAATTAATTACAAACAATATTTCTACTGATACAGTCTTATCTTAATGGCTCGTTTCTATCGCTTCACACAGCTTTTTTCATAATTTAAAAAACGCTCCTTACAAAAGTAAACCATTTGAAAGCAGTAAAGCGGCTGTTATTGCATTTCGATTTTTTTCTTTTCCTCAAATACCAAAATAAATGTGTTGTGGCTATAAAAACGCGTATTATGTTAAATTAAGAACTCTGTAATAATAAATTAGCGACAGAGAGATATAGAATTACTAAAATCTTAATTCAGAATCCGAAATCAATCGTTACCGTAAGACAACAATGTCTGGTTTTCTTTCAGGAAAATATCAATCGATCTTCATAATCCAGTAATAATCAAAAATAAAAGTAAATATTGGGAATGTTATTCCAGTAAGTATTTCTTTGGTCTGTTAGAAATATAAAAACTCCTTTTGAAAGTATAGTCTCCTCAACTCTTTGGGTATATTGTTAAGAAGTGGTAAAAGTTTTAATTTCTATTGCATACATTACAACTTGAACTGAACAACAACTGCCTGTGTGGTTTAAAATTGAGTTTTTACATTTCTGAAAATCCGTGTATCTATTGTAAGATACAAGATTCATCCACTTTTGCGTACAGTAATACAATGAGACTGGAATGCACCGTTAAATTAAGTGCTTTAAATTTGGAACATAAATCAACATTTTGATTACAAAAGAAGAGGATCCGAGTCTAGGTTGCTCGAAATCAAAAAAGCTAGAAAACATGTTTTTTTTGCACTAAAGCTCTACTGTTTACAGATAAAAAAATGATTATCTTCGATTTAAAAGTGGTTTTTCAAAATTCATTAAGACGATAGATAACGAGCTGTAATGAAATGGGGGATTCGGCGGATAAAACTAAATCAACTTATTTTTGTAGAATTATTATTAGACCACAAGTTACTTTTTTGTTACTAATGTTTCTGATATTCAAATCATAAACATTTTAAAATTGTTTGAACGATGTACATATTTCAATCAAGTATTAAGTCGTCTCCAGTGTCATTCACAGTCACAGAGAAGTATGTGCCCATTACTATGATTAGTGCCAAACTATGCATGAGAAAAGTTCAATACCATTTATAGAACTTTCTATTTTTTTTTAAATCGAAATTAGGGACTAAATTTTGCGTGAACTAATCTTCCATTTTCTCTCTATTGCTTACTTACAGCTTTTTTGGCTGGGCAAAGAATTAAAACAAAAATTTGAATTCAAATTTAGGCGTGAACATTATTTATTAAAAATGGTAGTTAAATATTACCACCTGTATGAAATGAATATTTAAGTGATTGTGAAGATTAACCCAATATTAAAGCATTATGAATCAATGATCTTTCGTTTCAAAAAAGTAGGTAATGATTTTAAGCGAAGCTATGAGAATGAAAAAGATCCCAAAAATGTTTAGATTTTTGTTGAGAATGAAAACAATGTGTCCCATAATAAAGCAAAAACTAATAGTAGGGGGTTAATATCTAAGTCCTAAAATCAAGAAATTCTAAGGGCGGTTTTAAAATATGGGAAACTAGAAACCAACTAAAACTCACTCTATTATCAAGAATACAAAAGTATGATTAAAAAATTAAAATAAAACTGCACGAAATGAGATTTTCAAAAGTAAATGATGAAAAATATGTCCTTTCCTTAAAGTTTTACTTACATTTGCTGTATTTGGATCCAAAGCGGTGGTAACAGTGGTACCCTGCGTTGTTGTTGTGGTTGTCGTCGACGAGATATTCGTATTCGTGTTTTGACTTTCATTATTTTCGTCTTTCTGTTGTTTATTAGTATTTTCAACTTCGTCTTCCTCGTCGCTACCAAATGGATCAGTAAGTTCACGACGCGTCATTAGAGCTGGTTTATCTCTGTTCCCACCACCATTTGGTGTACTAGTACTATTGTTATTCAAAACTCCAACTGATGAATTGTTATTATGCTGTTGAAGCGAATTTATAGAATTCCTATCTTTGGCAGGTGATAAAACTTTTCCAAGTAGATTCTTGGAACCAGAAAATATTAAATTCTTGACGTCTTTTTTCGATGTCGGTGACAATGGAGGTTTATCGTTTTCATCATCCTGAGAACCTTGATGCATAAGGTGTGACTTTAAATGGCTTAAATTGAGTAAGTTCTTTGATAAATTATCAGATTTATAATTGCCAATGACATAGCTCGATTCATCACAAGTCGAACCTATAAAACAAAAAAGATGAGGTCAGAAATTTGTTTTGTTTTTTTTCGTGATGATGAATGATTTCATACCAATTTGTTCAATGTGCAATTGTTTTCCAGTAAAATGAGCTCTCAATTGATGAAGGTACGTCATTACAGCCAATTTATCTGGAACGGCCAACATACTCATGTCACGAGGCTCAATTACACGGGGAATACCCAATGATTCGGCAGCATCGAATGCCATTCGACAGTTGCCGACTACATCATGGGGAGAGAGTTTAGACATATCACTGGAAATAGAAAGAAAAATAAAATTAATAAACAAAATATAGTTTGTAGATGAATCCCTAGACGTCGAGGGACTACTTTAAGTAAATTGGAAACATTATATGACGCCAGGAGGCCTGCATCAAAGTTATGATAATTTTATTCCTAAACAAAACAATGGATACACATAAGAACAACGGGTTACCCATTGTGAGGCAAAAAGAAAACACACACAAAACCAAAACTAGAAATGCCCATTTGAATAATAATACTCACATCAAATGTGGTTCAAAATGATGAATTATTGCACAAAAGGCAATGCCATTACGCCAACTTGTCGTCAAGTTTGTAACCTTAACATTTGAATAGTCCTTAGTCACCTCTTTGCACCATTCAAGTAGATCCTGTCCAGGTGTGTTCTCCTTGAGAATAATTTTCTCAACAGTTTTATTATTTATCGTAGCCGTAGTGGTATTGGTTGTAGCAGTAGTACCATTCTCGTAGCTCTTCTTTAAATTCAATGGTTGTAACTCAGGGCGTTTTATTTCTGTTCGATTGTTAGCTTGAGTTGAATCATCGCTTGCCACAGGTTGTTGTTGGTCTTCGATTTTCTTTGATTTTTCTGTGAAGGCCGTTACTATTGGTGTTGACGAGGTATCTTTTTCCTTATCCTTGTCTTTCTCCTTGTCATTGTCCTTTTGATTTTCACTAGCAATAATATTGATCTTGATCTCTTCTTTGGGCTTCACCTGCTGTGATTCATCGTCCTTGGGTTTCGTTTCGATTATTGCAGGTGATGCTGGAGCAGCTAATTTAGATGCTGGTTGTAGTTTATCGATTTCTACCTTTCGCAATTTCTCAACTTTGAATATTGAGTTTGATTTGCGATCTGAAGAATCAGCCAAGGGCTTCTTGGATGCTGAACTCGTTATCGTTGGTGCAGCAAAGATAGATCTACTTTTCGGCGGTTGATCTGTCGCGGTTGTTGTAGTGGTTGTTGTTTTTGGCTTTTGTTGCTGTTGTGATGTTGGCTTTACTGCGCCCACTGCTGTTGTTGGTGGTGATAATTCTTGGCTGGAATCAGTAGCTGTAACTAATGGCGCTTGCTGATGCTGTTGTTGTTGTTGCTGGGGTGCTTTTGCTGTAGGAACTTCTGTTACAGAATTTCGCGGAGGTGACATGGCAGCACTAGGCGTTTGCTGCATATCATCATCGGTACTTTGTTTGTCAGCATCGTGTTCGAAATATAGGCGGGTCGCTTCAGCTAATGGAGTTGGATCTTCAGATAATGAAGGAACTATAACAAAAATCAACCATGAATATTATAAGCTTTTTGTATGAAATGAATTTAATTTACCACTCATTGGCGTCGCAAGATCAATGCAACCATTTAAACTGGACGTAAGTTGTTCCAATTGTTGAGTAAAATCGAACAAATGTTCAGATATTTCCCCGGAACTCTCTAAATCAGGAATATCTTCCAAATCGTCCAACGGAGCTACATCACAATTATTATTCACAGACATAAGTGAGACAACGCTTTGCATGTCTTCATCTCTGTAAGTATACAAAATGAATGAACATTGGGCAGGTTCAGCCGACATAAGGGACTTGAAAGTAAGGCAAGTTTCTCGCATCTGATTGGCCAGCTGCCAAAAAATTGCCTTCCAATTAAGGCAACTTTATTGGAAAGTTGACTGGAAAGTAAGGCAAGAAAAATCTCCCTTACTATCAAGTCAAGTCAACTTATGTCAAAATGACAATTGATCATATTTTTTAATTCAACTAAAAGCTGAACTTTATTACTCAATGATTTATTTATTATCTGCACAACTTCATTTAATGCTTTCTGTAAAAAGGTTCCTTGTAAATTTGGAAAAGAAATAAGTAATATTTCTTTAAAATACAAAATACAAATCATGATGGACTTGTAGCTTGCATGAGTAGTGTTTTGTAGAAAATAATGTTTTTGGTAATTTATGTACTGTGAACTTAAAGTAGAGGTTTGTGAAGTAAAGTTCTGAATTTTAAATTCATGACACTTGAAAAACTAACTAGTTGCCTTGGTCAAAATTTACGTTCAAAGAATGAAGTTGACTGCAAATGAAGTCCCTTATGTTGTCTGAACCTGCCCATTGATTCAAAATTCGAATGAAAAAGGATAACTTACGTGGCTTTGCCTTCGCGCAGGAACACACAGCTTATTGTCAATTCAAGTTCGGCGGAAGTGATTTTACGCGACACAGGCTTCAACGATAGTGTGACACTTTGTTGAGTTGATTCGACGCTAGCATATTTTCGCATATTTATGCTGGCCGATGCTAGAACACGTTTCTTCCCCAGTTGAGTTATCTAGAAAGACAAAACAGAAAAACAATAAGAATCTCATGAAACTATTAAATGTTATTTTTTTGTAGATGCCACCATGAAGTTTTAATAGTGTCTCATAAATGCACTTTATTATTAACAGATGCTTAAACTTAAAGACAAAGTCTACATTGAAAGCGGTAACGAACGAAACTTACACCCTGTTATATACGTATCTACGAGTAGGTAGGTACATCCACAAACTGAACATAAATCAGGGTAACTGCAATTACCAGCATCATGTGCGAGGTAAAGTCAAGCCATTGTTACAGAATTATGTACCTCTCTATAGTATAATACTCCGTGAGCAAAGCAAAGCAAGCAATATTCCAGAATATTGAACGTGACGTCCTGAATGAAGAAAATCCTTGCCATAGCAATTGTAGAAGATAAAGAATGGGGCGGAGGTTAAACGGGTGGATTGTTGGAGGAATTGTTCTTCTTGCTTGGATAGGAGCCAAGTAGTTAAATAAATTTTACTCAATTTGTCGACACCCCCTTTCAAGGATGTTGTATATGTACATATTTTTTGGAAAATGAGATCTCCTTGTCTTATAATCACAATAAATTGATTTGGCATAAAATAGAGAAGTGGTATTAATGACTCAAGATTGTGATTATTCCGCCAATAAAGTATTTTATTTTATTAAATTTTGAAATATCGTTCAAGGAAATAACGTGGTGGTTTGTTTGACACGATATTATTATTTTTTATCTTTTTCTGTACTTTAGTGAAGATTGGATTTTATAAATTGGAACAGAATTAGGTACATTTTTATGAATATTTCTTTATTTTTCAAGTGCAGGCATTCTTAATCTTAAGTCACGTTTATTTTTCAAAAGAGAAAAAGTATTATGAATTGTCTTCTCCAATTAACCACGACAATGTTGAGTACAAGGAGGGTAAAATGTGAATTTTATCATATTATTTGCTGCCAGCAAAACATACTTGTTCTTAAAAGAGAAAAATAAATGTATTGGATCAAAGTAGACACTAGGCACCTACTCGTATTTTTGTACATATTTCTTTTAGTTATCTTTCAATTTAGCTTAAAGCATTTAATATCTAGAAAAATGTCGACAAGCTGACGGCCTACATATGCAGCTAGCCAAAAATGATATTGATGCATTTTCTTGTTTCAGCAGCAGTTCAAGACCTACATAAATCTTTTTGAAGGTAATAGGCACGTATTATTTATGGATTTTGTATTTTTTTAAAAGAAATTATTTTTTAAATTGTCTGCTTACATATGAACTCATACGGCTTTGACATGAATGCATCTCCACGATAAACAAAAACAAAAAGGTATGCTCATTAGATACACCGAATTCGCCATCTTGCCTATGCTGTGACGTCATCGTCATCTGCTAGTTTGACAAGCGAGTACGTTTATTGGAAATTTTCAATTGGTTTTTAATATTTTATTTGTTTTCCGGTTTAAAATTGAATTTTAAAATTTAAAAATGGTTGTTTGTGCTGTGTTAGGGTGTAATAATACACCAGACAGAAAAAACAATGAAAAAACATTGAAATATCACTATTTCCCGAGAGACGCTAAAATGTGCAAATTGTGGATTAGTGCTTGTGGGAACAAAAAAGAATATTCTTTAAAAAACAGTCGTGTTTGTTCCGAGCATTTTATTGAGAGTGACTATACACTTAAAGATATACTTTTAAATGTGCCTATGCATAAGAGAGCTTTAAGGAAAGAATCTGTGCCGTCAAAAAAATTGCCTAATGAACTTGAGCTATCTGCGAGGGACAAGAGACAAGAAATACGAGAAAGGAAAAGGATCGTTAATGACTGTCTATCTGCTTTCGAAAAGTAATTTGAAATAAACTCTTATCGCTATTATTTATTTAATCATGTTCAATACCTACAGTTGTCAAAACCCCTCGACAAGTAACTTTGTCCCGGGAAGTCCACAAAAGGAAGAATTTTGTGAAGAGCAAGATCAGGAAAATTGCTTGTATTACACAAATGGTAGCACTCAGACAGAGTAAGATATACTTGGGAATAATTTTAAGTTACCTAAAATATTATTTTATTTTATTCTGTTTTTTAAAAATAGAGTTGAATACAACTGCAGCAAGGAACTCAAAATTATGGAACTGGAAAGACAAGTCAGCAGATTGAAGAACAGTCTAAAGCGGAAGAACCAGCAGGCACAAAAAGATGAGGCTATGAGAACGGCTATGAGGACATCTTTAAAAAGGATATTTACATCTACCCAATCAGATCAATTGGAGCATCCCAATAAGAAGGCACGCTGGAAAGCTGAGGATATTTCTTCAGCAATGTCCTTATATTCAGCTGGTGCCAGATCCTACAGGCTACTCCGCAAACGAAATTTCCCCCTGCCCGCCCCTTCAACTTTGCGTAGATGGGCCAAACAAATCGAAATAAAACCAGGTATTTTAAACAAAATAATTCAATTGATGTCTAAGTGGGACTATGACCAAAATGAGCGGCTATGCGTGCTCTCATTTGACGAAGTTAAAATCAAATCAACTTATGAATACGACAAGGCTAATGACATTGCGATGTGTCCGAAAA
Source organism: Eupeodes latifasciatus (assembly GCA_920104205.1). Lineage (NCBI taxonomy): Eukaryota > Metazoa > Arthropoda > Insecta > Diptera > Syrphidae > Eupeodes > Eupeodes latifasciatus. The sequence goes on along the minus strand of OV049924.1, from coordinate 68,022,737 downwards.
AATATGCACAAGTTGTTATGGTAAGAGGGCTGGTCAAAAACTGGAAGCAAGTGGTCTACTATGATCTTGATGCACCCATGACTGCAACTATTTTAAAATTTATTATTTCTAAGCTAGAAGAAATATGTTTTACAGTCATAGCTGTAGTTTCTGACATGGGGCCAACAAATGTTTCTTTGTGGAGAGAACTTTCCATTTCGGAAAACCAGCCTTTTATTTTTCATCCATGCAACCCTATGAAAAAGATATTTTTCTTTGCAGATATTCCACATATGATAAAACTTTTAAGGAATCATTTCATTGATACTGGGTTTGTCCTTAACGGAAAAATAATTAACGTCGAACCAGTTAAAAAACTCCTTGGCTTAGAAAAAGATGATTTAAAAATTTGCTTCAAAATTTCTAATAAGCACCTTGAGGTACGACGTAGTGACCGGCAGAAAGTTAAATTTGCCACTCAGCTGTTTTCACATTCAGTTTCCGCATCCATAAGACGATGTATAACTTTGGGAAAATCATTTCCACCTAATTCCTTAGAGTGTGCTGATTTTCTGAAGGCTACTAATGACTGGTTTGATATTTTCAATTCAAAATGTCCATCCATTGACTCTAGGCCAAGGATGAGAGCTTTTGGATTAGCCTTAGATGACCAGCGGGTAATAATTAACACTATGACTGAAAATATACGCAATATGCGAACACCGACTCGACGCTCACTTCTCCCTTTTCAAAAGGGAATTTTGCTAAGCAATGCATCTCTGCCTCTTCTATTAGATTACGTAAGTTTTAATCATAGTTTAAAATATATAATTACTAATAGACTTAATCAGGATGACTTAGAGCTCTTTTTTGGAGTTATTAGATCTAAGGGTGGTCTTCATGACCATCCAACACCATTAGAATTTAAGTATAGGTTACGTTCCTGCATATTGGGTAAGCATTTTATATTCAATAAAACATATATGTTCGTGCTGTCTTTAGTTATTAGTTGGTGGAAGTTTTATTAACAAAATGATGTACCTTATAATATAACTTACTAACAAAATAAACAAACAATTGCTATTCTCTAACATAAAGTTAACTTATCTTTTCAGGAAGGTCGGATGCCACGCAACAAGTGAGTGATTACAGCAACGTCGAAAGAAGAGACGAGGACCACTACGACGATAATCAACTAATAGCACAAATGCTTTCTAAAGTGTTGGAATCAAAAATGAATCCAGAAGCTGCTGATGTTGAAGAAGACGAATCGCCAACAGAAGAAGAGGAAGAAATTTCATCACTTGAATTCGACGAGTTGAAAGAAGACGCTATTGAATACCTCGCAGGATTTCTTATAAAAAAATGTAAAGTGCCGAACGATCCTTATACATCTTGCAGCTTTACTTGGGTGGATCAAAAGTCGGAAGGTGGACTTAAGAAACCCAACGAAACATTCCTTAAAAATGTTACAATTTTGGAAAGTATTTTTATGAAATACAATAAGGAACATCTGTACACAGAAGGGAAGTTCATGGAAAAACATTTAAAAAAAGCTGAAGCTGTGCCTCTAGATATAAGTGTAAAAAAACTATTTTTTAAGTGTAGACTGTATTTTAGAATTAAGCATTTAAACAAATTATTTTTAACTCAAATTAACTGTAAGGATAGAAAAATAATAAAAACAATACAATGAAATGGTATTCTTTTCTTCCATCGTATATCCGAACCAGATGACGATGACGTCACATTACATCTGTCAAAACACAATGAGCATACCTTATATCTGTTTATCGTGTGCATCTCGAAAAATAGGATACACTGAGAGAAAATTAAATAAAAAATAATTAGGATGAAAGGCAGGATGAAAGGAAAGATGTCAAAAATGAAAGATGTCAAAAGTGAGAGGTGTAAAAAGTGACATATGTAAAAAGTGAAATGTGTAATATCTTTTTGGAATGCATTGTTTAGTTGAAGATATTACTATTTATATATGTAAGTGCATAAGGTGGACACTATCAGAAACTCATTTTATGATGCATTTTGTTCTACTATTTTCCAAAATGGGTCAATTGCTTTGATTATGAATTAAATGTACTTCAAAGAGAGTACATTAGGTGGTCATCTTTAAGGAGTTTGTTTAAGTTCATCAATGTCTACCTTTCACCCTACACTGTAAACACTTTATTGTCCGTTGAAAACACTTTACTTAATCCACTGTCCTTTATTTTCATAATTGAAAATGTATAAGGCTTGAAAATTAAAGATTTAATAAACTTAAAGTAAAAATTGTGTAAAGATTTAAAAAAAATCCTAAAAAAGATAAAGAAAATAGAAAAAAAGGACAAGAAAATACAAATAATGATGAGTATTGAAAAATTTGAAAAATTTGTATCGTTTTGTAAGTATTTGGGTTTTTAAATAGATGCAAATTTCTTAAAGTTAATTGCATATATTTTTAAAGGTTCTTTAAATATAATATAGGTTCTCATCTGCAAGACGGAGTTGGCCAATTTTTTAGCTTTTTCAGCAACTTCCGATTGTCAATTTTGGGTAGTCAATATGACAACAAAAGAAGTCAATAGAACAACTTAACTTGTCATATTGACTACCAAAATCGACTATCGAGAATTGTTATATTGACTATCAGGTAGTCAAACTAGATTATGGTCTACAGCAAAAATTGTCATATTGACTACTGCAATTGTCCTATTGACTACCGCAGTTGTCATATTGACTACCGTGGTTGTCATAGTGACTACCGTGGTTGTCATATTGACTACCAAAATTGACTATCGAGAATTGTTATATTGACTATCCGGTAGTCAAATTAGATTACGGTTTTTAGAAAAAAATGTCATATTGACTGCCGAAATTGTCCCATTTACTACCGCATTTGTCATATTGACTATCGTGGTTGTCATATTGATTACCAAAATTGACTATCGATAATCATTATATTGACTATCCGGTTTTCAAATTAGATTACGGTTTTCAGAAAAAAATGTCATATTGACTACCGCAATTGTCCTATTGACTACCGCAGTTGCCATATTGACTACTGTGGTTGTCATATTGACTACCGTGGTTGTCATATTGACTACCAAAATTGACTATCGAGAATTGTTATATTGACTTTTCGGTAGTCAAATTAGATTACGGTTTCCAGAAAAAAGTGTCATATTGACCGAAATTGTCCCATTTACTACCGCATTTGTCATATTGACTATCGTGGTTTTCATATTGACTACCAAAATTGACTATCGTTAATTATTATATTGACTATCCGGTTGTCAAATTAGATTACGGTTTTCAGAAAAAATTCTCATATTGACTACCGCAATTGTCTTATGGACTACCGCAGTTGACTACCGTGGTTGTCATATTGACTATACCAACATTGACTATCGGGTAGTCAAACTAGATCACGGTTTACAGCCAAAAATTGTCATATTGACTACCGCAATTGTCCTATTGACTACCACAATTGTCCTATTGACTACCGCAGTTGCCATATTGACTACCGCAGTTGTCATATTGACTACCGCAGTTGTCATATTGACTACCGCAATTGTCCTATTGACTACCACAATTGTCCTATTGACTACCGCAGTTGTCATATTGACTACCGCAGTTGTCATATTGACTACCGTAGTTGTCAATATGACTACCGCAGTTGTCAATATGACTACCGCAGTTGTCATATTGACTACCACAGTTGCCATATTGACTACCGCAGTTGTCATATTGACTGCCACAGTTGTCATATTGACTACCGCAGTTGTCGTAATGATTACCCTAATAGTCAATATGACAACCGTAGTTTCAATTTCCTTCAATCAAAATAGTCAATAGGATGACTTTCTTCGTTTTGTGTGGCGCAACAGTTCGTAGGGAACCATGCCAGGGTGCGAGTAATGTCAGCGATACTCGATAGAGGGTACCTACAGTTTTTATGTCAAATCCGATCGGCTTATTTGAGAAAGCACTTTTTGTAACATGAATTACTCTTGAAAGATTTGTCAATTCATCGCAAGAAGCAGTACCTTAGGCATGACAGTCCTACGCAATTACCATCACGTATAACAATACAAATAATTCAATTTTGACATAGCTTTTTGCTAATTACCTTTCTATATACATACATATGTACGTACATAAATAATTTCAATACAATCATTCGCATTTTTTAAAACAATCGTAAAATGATGGACTTTGTTTCACTCTCTATTGAAAAGTATATCATGGGTCAAGTTAAAAACGAGATTATAGTTGCAAAACAAGTTTTTTGTTTCTATAAAAATATATTTTGTTAATGACCACTAATCATTTCTAATATAATCATTAGAACATTGTGTGCATAGTTGCAAGTATATGACTTAAAATACAGCTTGACTTTAAATTAGTTGCAAAAATCATTAAAACGCAATGTTTGAAGAAAAAACGTAGAAAAAATGTTATTTTTACAAATTTTTTTTTCTTTGTCTCTCTTTTTATTGTGCACGTTTTATAACAAAATAAGTCACGCTATACGGTCCATCAATTTATTATTAACTTACTTTTAGTGCGCCATTTGCTTCAATGACCCGCAATATGTTGCGAAGCCGAAGCAATATTGTCCATTAAAACGCTTTGTAACACAACAATGAATGAAACTAATATATTCACAATCCTGACATCGAGCGGTGTCATTTTCGTGGCTATTCATGCTGAATTTAGCTTGAATCTTTAATTTATTTATTCTAATTTATTAGTAGCAAAAATGCGCTTTTTGAAGCAGTGTTGCCATCCTATTTGTTTGTAAGTTTTTAACCATTTTCATAAAAATAACAGAAAAACAGAATTATAGAGGGTAGAGCAAAGGTAATGTCATAACAGCCAAGTCCATTTAGGGGTTTCTAAGTTTTCGTCAGTAGATGAAAATCATAATCTAGTACAATCATCTACTTACTATCCCGTGTGCGAGTAGATGAGCACAATAGTATTAAAAAACGCTAGAAGGTGTTGAGATATTTTTCTTCAAATGACAGTTCTTCGTATTTCTAGATTTATTACTAGATATTTGTTTACAAATGTCACCTTGCCCTTGCATATTCTATTCCAATTTGTGATTTGAAAAAAGCGAGTAGCGATTATATTATAATGCGTTAAATTCTCACTCAATTTTTCGGCAAATGACGTCTATTTGAAGTTTGTAATTTGACACATGCAAATTTATAGTAGATTACTACTAGCGAGGTAAATTCTGCGCATTCCATTGAAACTGGCAAGTAAAGTACTCACTAGCACTTAGCCGATCCTAAAGGAACACAGGTTATTGTGAACTAGAATGACTATTTGTTTAAAAATACCAACAAATTGAGCTCTGATTACATCAAAAGCTTGTTTGAAAATATAAAATAAATGACAAATAATTGACACAATTTGTACAAATTTGGGCCTGTTATTTCCCAAAAGTATATCAAAATGAAGCAATGACATATTTCGCCATTTGCAAAAATTAGGGCACACTCACATCATGACATATACATTTTCCCTGCCTGTTATTTTACAAATTGGCAACCATGGTCTAAAAAGGCATTAAATGGACGTCGCACCGACTTCTGTTGGAGGCACCTTATGTATCGGTGAGGCACATTTTACACCCCACTTTGCTTCCGTCTCATTTTGTGTTCTCTCCATATTTTGCTTTTGACAAAAAAAAAAAACACCTCCAATCGTTGCTGTCTGGAACTTGGGTTATTTGTTTAATATGCCCAGCATCCCTCCACAACAAAGTTGAATCGTTGAACAACATCAGATGATGATGATGATGATGATATTGATAACTGCTTTCATCGTAGCTGTCGTTGCCGTTGTGGAGAGCTGTGATGCTATGCTATTACTTTCAATAAAACCCTTGAACTGACGACAGAGATACAGAATATGGTTAGGGAGAATCGTTCGTCGCATTCGGTATTAGTTGGTGGGCGGCCAAGGGAATGACAATGAACCAAATACCGCATTTTACAATAATACTGTGTCGTCGTCTTCGTCGTTGTTGTCGCCGGTCTAATGTCACTTGCTATCCGGCACCGCAATCCCAATACGCGATGGCGGCGGCGGCGCCCCCTCTGTGATTTGTATGCTGAAGATTTTCAAAAGGAGTCAATTTTCGGGAAGGTATTAGATGCGACTGATATTTCTGCATAGAGGAAGCTAAATTATAAATCTAAGGAATTTGAAATGGCAGACAAGAAGAAGCGATACTGAAGTAACTTAAAGACGACATTTTATCGTCTAAAATGAAAAAAATCAGTGAGGCATCTAAATGGCGTTTTGAGTGTTTAAAATACTGGAACATTAGTTCAAACTTAAGCTCGTGCTCTTTATTTTTCCGTTTGGTATTTAAGTGACAGTAATAAAATGAACTATGTTTCATTTTGTAGTCTGTACGGAATAGAGATTGAATTATGTATATATCGGAGTAAGACTAATTGAAGACTATAAGCTACATATTCTGAGTTAAGTTTGATAACGATATATGCAGGAAGATACTCAATCTAGATAAAGATCTTTACCAATGGAACACAGACAAATTTAAAATAGCTTAAGTTTTGTTTCTTTTCTTTTTTTGCGATAAATTTAGCATACGCTTAGTTTGTTTTATAAATGTGGAACACTTTTCTAGTAAGTACTCGCTTGATGGTGATTATTATTATCCCACGGGGGATTTTGATGGATAAATTATGTTTATTAGCTGCAGATAAACATTGAAATCTGCGTGGTGTGGGGCTGAATTTAACAGTTGGAACTCTCGTTACCGATTCATAGTTAAGAAACAGAATTCCTTTAATTTGTAATTCATTTTTAAAATTAAAATATTAAACAAAAATCTTTCAACATTAATGATATATTAACACTTCTTTCATCTCCGAATATTTGTCGAAGAATTACATTTAAAACACCTAAAACATATATTTTTGATTAAATTTTACACTTTTCATTGAAAAAACTCTTTAGTGAAAAAAATGTGCTGAATACTTTCATTTCGGTTTTTGTGCGTTCACCAAGTTTTTATCACGCAAATGGTTTTTAAGTTTCTGATTATGTCTAGGCAACTCCAAAAAAAAAAATAATGCAATTGTCTCAAGCTTTAAATCTTCGCATAATTTAAGTTTTTATACCAAACCATGAAAAACTGAATTAAGCGTAAGAAATACCTTGACATTTCGCCATTTTTCCTAAGCCTGAACTTAAGAAAATAAATGGAAATCGAAAATTGTACTCAAAATTATGGGTAGTTTGCACTTGGACCTCCTATGTAGTTTTTTACAATTTACTTTGTGAGCTCAATTTCAAACGAACTATTAAATACAGTCTTTTTCTTCAACCGCACATTAAAAATGTGAAATGTTTTGCTTAAGTCTGATTTTTCCCCTCCATTTTAAAATTCCTAATTTGAAGACGAAAGTGCGACGTTATATGATAACTTAAATCCTTCCTTATTTTTCCTCAATCAAAAAAATTCTTATTTTAAGAGGCCGACAATAAGTGGTAGCACTGTTTGCATTGACAGTTGATTTGACAGTTCTTAGTTGTTTTAAAATGAAAGTTGATTTGTCAATTTCTCATTAATAAATTTACGCTACCGGAATATCGCTTTCAAATGGTTTGAATTCATTCTGAAAACGGTTTTGTTAATAAACTCACACAATTTTAATACGAAGAAAAGGACTAGATAACTAATAAAATCGATAAACCTGAAACTATTCAGGAATCAAGTCTTGTTTATTTAAGTTAAAGATTCTTTGTTATGGAAAAACACAACAAATTTTGAAATGCCTTCGTTCTTTCACATATACATACTACAGTAAAATCATGCTCATAGTTTATTTCTAGTCTTGACTTAATCTGGTTTATAAACCATGACTAAAAAATTAAGCCTTTTACCCAGTTATGACGTTTTGTGATAGAAAATGCAAGCGAGAGAACTTCAAACGCAAATAAAATTAATTTATTAAGATGACTTATAATTAAATCAACAAGTTTTTAAAGCATTTAACCGGTATTACGAGTAGTTTAGGACTGATGATATCCGACCTAAAAACTAAGAATGGTGAAGTAGCAGACAAAATTCGTACTTTTGTTAAGGAAAAAATGTGGAAGCAGTGATGACCAAGATCTGGATTTCCTCTTTGTAACTGAAGGTCAATTATTATTATACCACATCTCTCGGTTTGAGCAGAGCATAGTAGAACCTCGAATATAGAACCAAATGGATCCCCTTATATGGTGGCGCTCGAGGGAACGCTCCATTCCAGTAATGGCATCTTTGGTATAAAGATATCTTGGTATTTCAGCTACATCATACAGTCAGAAAGCACTTTTTTGCAGGCAATATTGTAAATGCCAAAAGATCATGTCTGGCCCCAGAATATGTTTCTCTGCTACCTACTGAATAAATTGTGTCGCTATACTATATATAATTTTTCCAGGATTTCTACATGTTTTCGAAAAAGCAAAAAGATTTTGCACTTTTAAACTATGCATTTTTATAAATTGTAAACTATTAACTATGAAAATTGTTTTAAAATCATCTATAACATCACGAAATGTATTTAACATCAATTAAAAGTTTTCAACTTCCTTTTACAAAAAACACCCTTTACTTGATTCCGGAATAAAGAAGTTTTACTGTAAATATAGTTGCAAAGTTTGCCGTAGGTTGCAGATAGATGTGAAGTAATATTTATTTGCACAGTTGAATCATATAGTCATTATGCGGAAACTCACTGCACGGGCACACGCAAAGTGCTTCAGAATTTTCTTTGTTTGTTCCAAATTTATTATTAGTTTAATAAATTTTAACTTAGATAATTTCAAGTGTTTTCATTTATGAACATTCTACTTTGTGAGTTTTTATAAAGCTATTAAAAATAATCAAGTTTATTCTTCGGATTGATGCTGCAGTTTATTTCCGGATCCGTAAACCGGTCGTTTTTTTTTTATTTTAATCAATTTATTGTGACTGGACTGAACCTGTCACTTGTTTTGTCTCTTAAAAACATTCATGAATCCTAAGCAAGCTTCTAAAAGTGACAACAACTCCACTTAAATAACTTTTAAAATATGGTTACATTTTTCTTTTAAAATACTTACATCTTCAATAACAAACGTCCAATCTTTATCCTCCAATTCATGTGTCCTTGGATCTTTAAACAATGTCACAGAAATTGAATGATTATCAGGAACCGGCCATGATATATGACCTACAAGTGGATTAACCATGTCCGGTTCCCAAGGCAGCGGTGCCGATGCAACACGTCTAGATCGTCTTGTCCATACAACAGATAAATTTGACGGTCTCCTAAAAAGAAAAACAAACAAAACGAAAACAAATTAATAAACTGTCTGTATATGTTTATAGTTCCAACAAAAACAAATTTAATAATTTTTCAAAATTTACAAATTTTTACTACGTTGTATTTTTATATATGTAAAACTTGTTTACATGAATTTTGCATTGCGAAAAGAAATAAAAATCACAAAAGCCACCCAAAGTGTTTTTTTATTAATAGAAAAATTCAATTTTAAATTAAGGAAAAACCATAAACATACAAAATTACAAAGCAAAAGTATTTTTGGGGAAGTCAAATGTATTTTATGTACTTCATATAGACGCGGCGCAGAAGAAAAAAGAAGCACTCAATGGAATTTGGAAGTGATCCAAAAAATTGTGAGTGTCACCACAAAAAGCAGTTGGAAATAGTTAACGCATCGTCGGACAAACCTATATAGAGGATATAAAAATAATGATGTAGGTGAAGCACAGTGGAGTAGGAGGATTTTGAACATGAAAACAAATACAATAACTTAACTTTTAAAACTATAAATTATTGCAAAACATAAAATGCTTTCTAAAAGAAGAAAGGTAGGTAAATATTGTTTATTTTTGAAGTTTCAACCATTACCTCTTTGTTTTTGGTTTGCAGACAAATAAATTTACCAAGAACTGTCATTAAAATAAACAAAAAGTATTTTCAAGTTCATTTTAATTATGTCACCGCCTCTTTAGTGTTTTATGCGTTTTTTAAGAAGAGGCAGTCCTTATTTTATGAAATAAGAACGATTTCGATGATTTTATTAGTATAACGACAAATAATAAATTTAACAGTCTATGATTCAGAATGTCTTGTTTGTTCCAGGGTTAAATATTCGTCCTGAGAAAAGTACTCAATCAAATTAAAAAAAAAAAAACTGGGGTCCAAAGTATTTTTCTGGATATAGACTTCCGGCTCACCCAACTCCAGGGGGTTCCAGAGAAAATCTTTGTGAACTCTAAACTCTTAAGCAGAGGATCAAAGTTACTTAGTTAAAGCTATAATTCGTTTCTATCATTGAAACCAATTATTGGAAAAGTCAGTTATAGCTTTCATTAAAAATTTCTATCAGTGAACAAATTTTTGAATGAAATCCACACAAAATTTTCTTCTGACAGATATCTGTCGTTGGAATTGTGTTAAATTGAAACAAAAATGAGTGGAACGACTTGTTTTATTTTTAGACAAGGAATCAACTGTCAAATATTCGTTCAAAAATGGTCCCGGATTGATTTTAATGATGGCTATAACTAGCCCCTTAGGTAGGAAAATGCAAGGAGTAGGAACTAGCAAAGCGGCATTTCTCCGGAATTGTACACTCCCAAAAGTCTATACTACTAATTTAAAACGCAAATAACTTTTTCATTTTAAATTATAACATTTTTTGTTTTTATAACTCTATGACTTTTTGAAGTTTCTGATTCAGTCCAGCTGTCATATAAATTCAGTAAAGTTAAGTTACATTTAACTTTGTTTCGATACGTTTTTTCGTACCTCAAATTAAGATGACAGCTATGTACGTTCTTTTTTAACTACTGTCGTTCATTAATGTTTATATTGTTACGATTTGTATTTTTGCTATGGTTAAAAAACCACCCATTCAAGTTTTTTGAGAACCCTTTCTGCATCTTTCTGCATTATTATCTGTATAACAATATGTATTTGAAGTCGATATCTCTACTGGTTCTTGAGCTATGGACGACGAAAAAAACTACCCGAGCGCACGGATGTACGGACGTACGAACGTACGTACACACGCACGTACAGAAATCTCACTAAAAATATTTGATTTCGACTCTAGTGACCTTGAAACGTCGAGAAATGTCAAAATTTTCAATTCGAAAAATCGGACCGATTACAATAACTTCCTGTTTGAAGTTTAAAATAAACTTCATTTTGAGATGATAATAAAAACATTGCATACATAAATACCAAATTTAAAGCTTCATACATCAAAAGACTAACCTGCCGTAGCAACAGTTGGTACGGCAAACGAAAATTTTGTAACTTCTTTATAAATATAATGTTGGAGGATTTAACAATTCTTAACTCATCTTAAAGTTAATGCACAGGCATTCGAAATTATAATAATTAATATTTTGAAAACTAGTGCTCACTCATTCGAGCAAACGAAACTAATGAAAATTCTAAAATTTCGTTAAATAATTTGTTAAAAGAAATTTATTGGTAGAAAAAACAAAAATTTACCAAACCGTTTGCTATGCCAGGGGTTAGAAGATTAAGCCAAAAAAAAACTTATTATTGCTGACTATTAGAATAAATGATAACATTTTCGTTCATGAGATTTTCAACGGGTATGTTTTTATTTATGTGTCAAGAAAAATGTATTCATTTTTAAAAAGGATTTATTAACTTCCCATAGGAAGTTATTGCAATCGGTCCGATTTGTCAAATTTAAAATTTTAACATTTCTCGACGTCATTTCAAGGTCCTAGAGTCGAAATAAAAGATTTTTAGAGAGATGTCGTACGTTCGCGATTTTTTTTGCCGTCCATAGCTCAAGAACCAGTAGAGATATCGACTTCAAATAAATTTTGTTCTACACATAATAATGCAGAAAAATGCAAAAACGACTCTCAAAAAAATTGAGTGGGTGTTTTTTTTTACCACAGCAATTAAAAAAAAAGTGAAAATTTTGGTTAACCCAAAATATATCACGAACCAGTAACGCTAGAGACTTGAATTAAATTTTAAATTACATATTGTAACGTGATACCAAACAAATATATTTTTGGAAAAAAATCCAATTAACAATTTTTTTAAAAATCAAAAAAACTGAAAAAATAACTCCAAAATAATTGTATGCAACGAAAAATAACGTTTTTGACATTTGGTAAAATTTTGAGAAAAATCGAATTGACAGTTTTTTTTTATAAAAAATAAAAACCTTAAAAAAACAATACTAAAAGTTGGTAAATATTTACTTTGGACTCAAATATCTTTTCAAAAATTAAAAATATTGGCTTCAAACTAATTTTATCTCACAGAAAATATTGTTTTCGACATTGATAATTTTTTTATAAAAATCCAACAGTAAGTTTTTTCATACAAATTAAGATCTACACAAAATTGGCTAGAATTGAAGTTTGGTTTTCGATATCTCGTGAATAATGGAAGATATTGACTTAAAATTAATTTCATTCATCGAATTTGTGTTTGTTTATATAAGAAATAAAAACTTTTAAGAAATGCTACTAAAATTGGTAGACATTTAACAAAACACGAAAATCTACAAACCTTTTAAGCAAGACAAATCGATAGACGGGATGGGAAGTTATCAGTGTGGGTCGCATCCAAGCATCTTTTTTTTTTTTGATTTAAAATCAAATCTGCAGATGTGGATTTTTCGGTATATTTATCCCTCTTGCACCATTACTAATACAATTTAAAAAAAAAGTTTTCTTCGAATTTGACCGCACTCGGATAAGTAGACGCTGACATGATGTCAATTTATTCGGAGGATTGAAAAAGACATATCAAACGAAAATTCTTAAAAATATTTGACAGCTATATACAGACCTCAGCTTTAGCAACATATGAATTATCTACATCTACAGTAATATTATAAAGAGGAAAGATACAATAAAGTTTTTGCCTAAAGTTTTTTTTTCTTTTGTTAATAGATGTACATATTATTATTTATTTTTATTATACTTTTCTCTTCTTTTGGCTATTTAAATTCACTTTTATATTATATACAAATGTAGCTTATTATTTAAAATGTTATCATATATTATTTATTCATAAACTTTCACTACCTTATAAGATTTATCTTAATGTGTTAGTAACAATTACCAATAAACTAAACTAAACTAAACTAAACTAAACTAAACTAAACTAAACTAAACTAAACTAAACTAAACTAAACTAAACTAAACTAAACTAAACTAAACTAAACTAAACTAAACTAAACTAAACTAAACTAAACTAAACTAAACTAAACTAAACTAAACTAAACTAAACTAAACTAAACTAAACTAAACTAAACTAAACTAAACTAAACTAAACTAAACTAAACTAAACTAAACTAAACTAAACTAAACTAAACTAAACTAAACTAAACTAAACTAAACTAAACTAAACTAAACTAAACTAAACTAAACTAAACTAAACTAAACTAAACTAAACTAAACTAAACTAAACTAAACTAAACTAAACTAAACTAAACTAAACTAAACTAAACTAAACTAAACTAAACTAAACTAAACTAAACTAAACTAAACTAAACTAAACTAAACTAAACTAAACTAAACTAAACTAAACTAAACTAAACTAAACTAAACTAAACTAAACTAAACTAAACTAAACTAAACTAAACTAAACTAAACTATACTAAACTAAACTAAACTAAACTAAACTAAACTAAACTAAACTAAACTAAACTAAACTAAACTAAACTAAACTAAACTAAACTAAACTAAACTAAACTAAACTAAACTAAACTAAACTAAACTAAACTAAACTAAACTAAACTAAACTAAATTAAACTAAACTAAACTAAACTAAACTAAACTAAACTAAACTAAACTAAACTTAACTTAACTAAACTAAACTAAACTAAACTAAACTAAACTAAACTAAACTAAACTAAACTAAACTAAACTAAACTAAACTAAATTCATAAATTTTTTATAAAAATCCAACAGTAAGTTTCTTCATAAAAATTAAAATCTACACAAAATTGGCAAACATTTAAGTTCGGTTTTCGATATCTCGTGAATAATGGAAGTATATGACTTAAAATTAATTTAATTCATCCAATTTGTGTTTGTTTATATACAAGAAATACAAAATTTTAAGAAATGCTACTAAAATTGGTAAAAATTGGTTTTCGACTAAAAATCTCCTTAACAAAAATAAATTTTGAATTCAAACTATTTCATTATATGCAAAATATTGTTAGTAATTTTTCAAATTTTTTAGAATAATTCAACTGGCAACTTTTTTAAATAAACACGAAAATCTACAAAACTTTTAAGCAAGACAAATCGAGAGAAGGGGTGGGAAGTTAACAGTGTGGATCGCATCCCAGCCCGGGGGGCCGGGGCTATTTCAAATTTGAGGCCCCCTTAAAGATATAAAACTCAAGCAAGCCAACCCCTCATAACCCAGAGCGTCCTAACCCCAAGCGAGCCAACCAATAACCCGGGACGCTAGGAGTCCACGTTTTCAGAGACGATGCGCCGAGGAGTTGACGCATCGAAAATCCAAGAAGCTATCCCCAAATGCTCCAACCCCCGATAAGATTAAGAATTTTTGATACCCGGGGCTCTTTTAAACGTTTTTGAAAAATTAAATGTGTTCATTTTGCAATCGCAAATAAAAAATCGTAAACCCAATAGCGTTAAACCCACATAACCCAATTTGTAATTTATCTAAAAACCATGAACTCAAAACCGTCAGACCGTCAGACCATTTCTTTTTGATTATTCAAAACTCTAAAAATTATGTAGTAATTAGGATTTATTAGATTGAATGAGTAAGTATATACATTAAAAAACAAATTTTTTTTTCTCAATTTCATTTTTACAAAATCTTAAATTAAATCATTAAACTCAATCGATCTTAATCATTCGGATTCGATTGCTAAACGAGTTAAAGATGATAATCTTTCATCCAACATCGAAAATCGGTACATATTTTGTATTCTTTTATTCTAAGGGCTATATAAACATTTGGAAAAAACGTCAATCAACGTCAACGATCCAGTTAAGTATTTTAAATGGTGAAATAAGTTCACTTTTTTCTTTTTGAACTTGAAAAGAAAACACTTTTGGCTGCAATTTCATCATTTGAATAAGCTGCTCTAGTTCGTAAGTTAATTCAATTTCTAAATCTTAATGATACATTTCGACTAAATTTTTTGCTTTTATTTTTACTTCATTTTCACTTATACTTAAAATATTGCAAAAAAATCCGAAGATATCAGTGATGTAAGTGTAAGCTTCAATCCTCTTGTGCATTTCTGTGAGCAATTTATCTATTATTACATAAAAAGTGCAAGTTCTAAACTTATCAGATCCATAGAGCGTTTCTTTTTCTTTTTCTCCGTCGTCGGTCGTTCAATATTTTTGTAGTTTTTCTTTTATTGAAATCAGAAAATTCCTGATTAACTTCTTTGCTCAAGGCTCTGACATGTATTCGTAAATTTCGTTTGTTTTTTTTTCTTCTCGAGTGTCCATGTTTTATAAAACAAATACATTGCTTTTTAGTGCATCTTTAAAAAAACTAGTAAAGGGTGTCCCAAAATTAGCGCAAGATTTGAATTTGCCGCCATTTGTGCAGTGAAGTGTTGGCAACCCTGAAAAAAAGCAATTTGACAGCTAACAGTATAGGGTTATTAAAAATGGAGCGTTACACGAGAGAACAACGTGTCTTCATTATTAAAGAATATTTCAAAAATAGTGAAAGCTTGGCGGCTGCAGTTCAAAAATTTCATAAAAATATGGTCGGAATAGTGTTTTAACTTCGTCAACTGTAAAAAAAAATTTGAAAAATTCATGGAGACTGGATCCGTTGGAGACGCCAAACACACTGGTCGTCCAAAAACAAGCCGTTCAAATGTGAATGTCGAAGCAGTGCGTGAGTGTTGCTGACAATCCAGGAACCTCAATTCGACGTCGTGGACAAGAATTGCGGTGATCAAAATTGGCCTCCTAGATCGTGTGATTTAACACCATTAGACTTCTTTTTATGGGGTTATTTGAAATCACAAGTCTATGTCAACAAGCCAACAACCACCCGTGCATTAAAGGAGGAGATTCAACGCTGCATCAACGAAATTCAGCCACATTTATGCAGAATGGTCATGGAAAATTTTAACAAAAGAGTGCGCATGTGCATGCAAAGCCGTGGAGGCCATTTGTCCGATGTGTTATTCCATACATAACCCTATCCTATGTACTTTACGAGTCAATAAAAATATAACTATCAAAAGACTAAAAACGGCGTTTTTAACGCAAGATTTGAATTAAATATTCAAATCTTGCGTTAATTTTGGGACACCCTTTAGTAAAATATTTCAATTCGAACACCTTTAAGTCGAAAATTAATTTTTAGATACGCGTAATTCGCGTAAAGTTGAGTTTTGCACACGGGAGGGTTTCGGAAAATTCAACTTTACGTACGTTGTGTCGAAAAATACGATCCAATACGCCATTTTTCGCTTCTTAAACTCAAAACGGACTCGTGGAAATTAACAATTCTAAATTTTACCACACTAGTACCGAAATGTGGTTTTTATTTTTGGGGTTTATTAGATTGTACAGTTTGAATATCGCGGTTTTACGGTTTAAATTTCTTAATGGGATGGGGCCCTCGTTTCCGCGGGGCCCGGGGCTGCAGTCCCCCCTAGCCCCCTTATTAATCCGGGCCTGAATGCCAGTACTAAATTTGGCTTGAATGCACAAAAGGCTAAATTTGTATTCTGTTCAGCTATAATTTAATCTCTCAGAGAATTAGTGAAACAAACTGTAACTTAAAAAAAAAATTGGAACAATTACATTAAAAAGGCTAAAATGTGTGTTATAATGATGATGATATAAAATGATAAATTAATTAAATCATTAAAAAACATTTTTTTCTTTCAAAACTCTTTCATTCCTGAATAAGTTGAATCTAAAGTCAACTATTCAAATCGTCACTTTCATAACTCTTCTTTTCCAAATTAATGTGATTATCAGCAAGGTTCCCAAAATCGAGTAAAATGAAATCGGAATTGAAAATCGAGTGAAATTGTTTTCAGGGTTCTACTATTCGATCGATTTCATAACTTCGAATACTTTTCGAAATCACTTTAAGTGAAATGAAAGCAACTGAAATATGTACATACATATCACATCAGTCAATAAACAATTTTATTCACTGTCATAATTTGTATAATTTCTTATATTTGTATTTGTACTGTGCTTTTTAATAAAATAAATATAAAATATGTTTGTATTTGCACTGTGTTGATGCACATATGCTGCAGGTCATTTGCGATAAACAGTTTCGAAATATTGGTTGGGAAAGACTCTGGTATCGAAGTATAGTTTCTGAATGTGTCACTTCGTTTTAATTTCGAAAAAAAAATGTAATCGATGTCGCCAAAAGTATATTTTGAATCAATTTCAATTTTATTTCGAGTGAAAGTGAAATGTAAAAATTAGCTGTATAATAATAAACTTATTACAAACTTATATTTAAGGATTAAAATCAATAGTCAATATCAGTTTAGCAATTTCTAACATTTCGTTTCGATTTGCTCAAAATTTTCATATGTTCATTTCCCACAGTGCTCTCTTTTCCGATATTATTGTCGACGATCTATTCCTAAACCTTAAACTTCGATATTATATGTTGGTTGTTTTTTTTTAATAATTCCCAATTGCTTTGCAAACCAATTTGTCAAACGAAATTTGAATTTTTAAAAATATTTGAATGTACGAGTAACAATATAGTAAATTGTATGTTTCATCCATTCCTGATTAGAGTTTCAAAAAAGGTACTAAAAAACTTATCGTCACTTAATCAATTTTACTTTCATTTCAGAATATTTTAATAATTTTAACTGAGAATTATATTATGAGTACTCAATAGGGCTGACAAAGTCGATTAGAAAATTTTACTGACAATTTATTAGTCGTGCTTGAACCCGATTAGTGTACAAGCTCGATTTAGCTTTACAAAGTAAGAAATAATGGATATGGCTATAATTTACCATTAAAATCTGTAAGTAATCACTTTATATTCGTTTAAATGTTTATTTTTAACTGAAAAATATTGTTTTTTAAACGTAAAGAATGTACATTTGTTTTTATTGTAAGACAGTGGAGATCATGCGAGGGTTAAAACTAATAAATCAGTCACAATAAAGAAATATTACAGGAGACTATTTGATATTTTTTTAAACTTTACATTGGGTTGTATAATTTTAAAATAAAAACCATATATTTCTTAAAAAACATGAATTGAAAGACTAATAAAAATAAACACAAAATGTATACAAACATAAGTTAATATGTTTTATATTTTGAATTTGGTAGTGTGTCCCACTGTGAGACTACGACAAACGACGCGACATAATGATTAATTAGCACGTGCCACAATGTAATAAGAAAAATATAAATTAGAATTCAAACGTCGTCGTCGTCGCTCGTTGTGTTCTTCATTAAGATGCTTATCCTCGTCCTTTTTAGGAGTTCGAATAAGGGGCTTTTAATCTTTATGTTTCTAAGGAAATTTTAATATCTAATATTATAGGCTAGGTCAACAAAACCAAACAACAATCCACAGTTGAATATTGAAAACAAATACCTAACAAACAAATATATAAATATCTCGGTTCTATTTTTAAACTTTTGTGTAAAACATTTTAATGAGGTTCAATTAACAAACAAATTAATGAGTATCCTTATTAAATGAAATGGTATTAAAATCATATCTTAATTGATGTCTCCTTCTTTTTTTTACATACAAAAATAAGGTCAATAAACTCATTTGAGTCTTAAGTCAAGGACACTTAATGAAAATTTTATATTTTTTAGTATTTTTTGTTCGAACAATTTAAAACTCGCCTGATATAAAATTAAAAAAAAAAATCAACTTGAAAATGTGATGAGAGCAAAAATATATAATAAATAAATTGATGCTTGACTTTTTTTTATTTTTATATGCAGACACAATCAGAAATATATCATTGGATCCTTGAGCACGTAAGACCCATTTCATGATGGCGATGGATACTGTGCTGCTGCTGCTGTTCATCATCAGGGAGGGCAATGACACAAATTCAAAATTAAATTAGTGGCATTTTATTTACTAGGTACATTATAATTTAGATATACTCATACCATCAAGTGGCTGTTTCAAATAAAACAAAAGAATTTTACGGTCTTCGGCCTTCTTGTCAATTTCACTTTAATTCGTGAGTAATTTAAATTGACAAAAAGAATAAAAGCTTTTTCTCTTTTGTTTTATATGTCGAACTTAAGTGGTAAATTATTTGCATTTTTTAAAGTAATCTAGGCTAAAATTTTGTGTGTCAACCGACTGGTAGTTGAAATAATGTGCTCAAAAAAAATCAGAGTATTGGGAAGTTTTTATACGGCCTTGAACATTGATCGATAAATAAAATTAGCTACTGATTGGCTAAAATTGGATACTCACAGATATTTAAAAGAGTGTAAGAAAAGACATAACTACTCAAAAACTGATGAAAAGCTTTATATGTAATTTACTTTAATTGATATTCGTGCTGAAAATGAGTTTTTGCTTTTTGCTTACTTTTTTGTGATCTGTCAAAAAAATGTATCCACCATGTTGCGGAATCGCAAAATTCTACGTTTTCACACATTTTGATTTAAAACGACGAGCGAGTCCATTGAGAGCATTAAGATAAAACAAATTTGAATTTAACAGTCATTTGCGAAATAATATCTTACATTTAGTAAATAAAACTTTTTTACTTTCCATAAGAAATTATTGTAATCAGTCCGATTTGTAAAATTAAAAACTTTGACAGTTCTCGACGTTTCAGGGTCCATAGAATCTATACCAAAGAATTTTAGAGATATGGCTGTGTGTGCGTGTAAACGTAAGTTCGTACGTTTCGGATACCATTTTTCATCGTCCATATCTCAAGAAAGAAAGTAGAAATTTTATTATACAGATAATAATGCAGAAAGATGCAGAAACGACTCTCTCGCTGAATTCTAAACGGAAATTTACATCTTTTCCACAAAGTATTCAGGGTACGATTTAATGTATCCCTTGTTATTATCAGATTGTGCAAAATCATTGACTTATGTGGTTACTCGCATTTTTAACAAATCCATAGAAGAAGGAGTTTTTCTTGAGGAATGGAAGATATCTTTTATTGATCTTATTTTCAAAAATGGACTTAAACATTTGGTCAGTAATTCAAGACATATCTCAAAACTTTCTGTTATACCAAAACTGCTTGAAAATTTCAAAACTCAAATGCTTTATTTTCACTCAATGATTCTTTGTCTCCGTGTCAACATGGGGTTTAAAGGGTAAATCGACTAGCATAAATTTACCAACTTTTGCTGCATGGAAAATGGCAAGCAAGTTGATATTCTGTACACAGATTTCATAAAAGCGTTCTATCATGTCAATCATGGCCTTATTTTTAGATAAATTAATCATTTTTAAATGGTTGAGATCATATTTAGCAGGTAGAAAACAAATAGTTAGAATTGAAAACTGTCTATCGAACCCTATTAATGTGATCTCAGGTCGTCCACAAGGAAGTCACTTTGGACCAGTGTTATTTATGATTTTCATCAACGATTTACCTCCTGTCATAAAATTTTGTAGTTGTTTAATGTACGCTGACGATGTCAAAATGTTTTTTCTAATTTCTTCGATTGAGGACAGATTTCTCATACAGGAAGACATAATCAATTTTTTAAATTGGTGTAATTATAATCACCTTAACTCAACATCGCAAAATGTAAAATTTTAAGTATAAAAAGATTCACGTCAGTTTTTGATTATTGTTTTAATGATTATAAAATTTTTAAAGTGGACTATTTATCAAAGATCTAGGAGTTTATATTGATTTAAGAATGGATTTTCGGTCACACATTGATAAGTCACGAGTGCGATAACCTTAGCGCCAAGATATAATAACAGTTTTTGGTAGAGGGGCTTAAAGCAAGCATTTTTTACTATGGGAAGGGGGGTCTATCTCCCCCCGTTTAGGCGGTAGGGGCAATTTAAAAAAATTATTATTTAAAATGGAAAAAATAATTAAAAAATAACGGTGATACTTACAATTAAGTTTTATACATTTTTTTAAAGCCAACATTCTGTTTTATTAGCCAGTTTTTAATTCAAGTCAAAACTATGCGTAGTTTTTGAAAAATTTAATTTTAAACTCAAAATTTGAGTAAAAAAAGTTAAAAAAAGGTTTGAAGTGTAATTTTTTAACACTTCAAGATTATCTACCATTGCTTTTATTTTAGAATTTATTGCTCTTATTTGTTTTTGATCAAAAACTGAAAACTAGATGATTTTGTCTTTTAGTTTTTGAGAAAATTGAAAATTTGACCCAAAATATCTTGTAATGCTCGCGACTTCAATTAAATATTATATTATAAAATGTGTTGTAACACAAAATTAGTATAATTTTGAAAAAAAAAAATGAATGAATGTTTTTTTTAAGTAAAAAAAAAAACTAAAAAAAAATATTTATGACCTCGAATATTTACGAACAAAAAATAATTTTACCTAAAATATAATTTAATTTAACCAAAAATAACATTTTTGACATCTGGTATAATTTTAAGAAAAATCGAAGTAAAGGTTTTTTACAAAAAATAAATACCTAAAAAAAACACTATTAAAAGTTGGTAAAAATTGATTTCCGACTTGAACATCTTGGCAAAAGTTAAAGATATTGGTTTAAAACTAATTTCAATGTACAAAAAATATTAAAACATTCAGTAAAATTTTTATAAACATCCAACAGTCAGTTTTTTTTTTATAAAAATTTGATAAAAATTGATGTTTGATTCTTGATGTCTCTTGGAGAAATTAAGATATTGACTTTAAAAGGATTTCATTCTATCCTAAATTTTGTTGTTATCGTAAGGTAATGGTTTAAGGAAAAATCCAATTTGTATTTTTTTATAAGATATTAAAACTTACAAAAAATGATACTAAAATGGGTATAAATTGGGTTTCAATGACAAATCTCGGGGAAAAAAAATAGATATTGAACCCAAACTTATTTTATCAGACGCAAAATATTGCTGTTAACTTAATTTCGTTTGCACATTATTACTTACGACAAAGAATAACTAGAAGCAACTAAAAGAGTTAATCAAATTATTGTGTCAGAAGTATTCTAAAAAAAAGTGTCAGAAGTTCTTCTAAAATTGATATAGAAATTTGCATTTGCCAAATTTCGTTGACCAAAATTCATACTTAAGGAAATATTTCATAATAAGTTGTGTTGTGCTTTTATTCTTGTATAATTCACAAAAGATTTTATATTTGATTTGGCCTGCTAAATACCAAAATTACGATTTAAAAAAAAAATGTTTAACAATTTATAAAAGATTTTAAAACAAATTTGATCCACCGCACACCAGCTAGTTCTTCTAAATGGGAATCATAATAGTAGTATGTAGCAGAATAAAAGATGTTGCCTAATAGGCCTGATTTAGAGTTCTGACAGTTAAACAAACAGATCTATAAAAAATAATCCCTGCAGGAATGCAAGTGAACAAAAAATTGTATATCTAATTCAAATGAAAGACATTTTCTTTTCGAAGTGATCATATTTCCAATAATTTTAAAAGATTCATAGAAATTAGTAAGCAAGAACTATATTTCTTAGCGAAATTTGAGAACAAATATTCATTAGTATTTTATTTTTATATTTACAAAAAAAAAAAACACCCTTTACATCATAAAACCACTCAAGCATATTTGGCTCTGTAATCGTTTTGGCTTGATATATACTTCAATTTCCGGAATTCATTAGCGTGAGTATTTCTCCAAGGTCATTTTTAATTTTGGCAAAAATGTTATCGTGTAATTCTGCAATTTTTGTTTTTTTTTTTATTTTTTTCTTCTTAAATGTTTCCTTAATAATTGACATTTAACCAAATGAAAACATTTGGTAATTAATCTTATTTTCATCATAGCAATTTTGAGTGCTTTATTCTGACATTTAATTTGAAATCGATTAATTTTTAATGTTTAAATGGATTAAAGCTTTTTTGCTGGTAACTACATAATACATTATAGTATATAATGCTTACAAAAGATAAAAAAGGTAATACAATTCTAGCAGAACACGTGTGTTCTAGAAAACTTATAGATATAGATACCTAGGTAGATACTTATTTAAGTCTATGAGTTTATCCTCAAAAGTTCATGCAAGACAACGAAATATCCTTGATTTTTTTTTTATTGTTTTGTTGAAGAATTCTTTTGCAAACTTTTCACTTTTTTTGTTTTTTTTTATTTTTTTCATTTTTTGTTCTTTTATAAGGAAACCACTTAACAATTCAAAAACTATTGTGCAAGGTCTATGAATTCAACCCTGATGTTTAAGCTAAAGGAACATTCACTCACGTGTCAGCTTACGTAGGAATTTTGTTTCTCCTTTTTTTTGTTTTCCTTTATTTTGAAGTAAAAGGAGTATTGTAAAGAATAAAATGAGAAGTTCTGAATGTCTTTGGTTGAAAAATGGCAAAGGGAGAAGGATTATAAAAGGACGAAGAAAAAGTTCTTATTTTTTTCTTGGAAGCTTGCAATACTTCAAGGTGATAAGAAGCTTAAGACTTTTTCCATGAAAGTGTTACCTATAGTTGTATTTGCAGAGTTAACAACTCTACTGTAAGATAGAAAACGATATTGAAGGTTGAAATGATTTCCTGTTCCTTTGTATGGAAGAGATACAAAAAACATTAACCAACAAAATGTTGAGTCATAGAAAATTAATGAAACCAAGGAAAGTGGAAATTGTGATGCCAATTTGGCAAAATAAAACGATTTTCTATTTTGCGCAGTAGTTCAAAAGAAAGTTAACTATTCAGTTGTTTTCTTAAGTGTCATATAATAAAATAAAATCTTACACACAAAAAAGAAATCGATTAAAAGCGAAATGTGAGAATTGAAATAAAGAGTTCTAAAATAAAAGGAATCATTTTTAAAAGAACGTTATTTTGACAGCCGTCACTTTTGGAACTGTCATCTTTTGACATTTGATAACTTTTACCAAACAAAAAATAGTTTAGAAGCAAAATTTTGGAATTGCATTGAAATAAAGAGTTCTTTAATAAGAGACCTAATATTGAAGAGCCTGCTATTCGGGCAGCTGTCACATTTTGAGTTGTATTCTTTTGACATTTGAAAATTAAAAAATGCGTCATTACTAAAAATGGAACGATAAACAACACGTTTTTATTATTAAAATTGACAACGAAAACTGTTCGCAGATTTGCAAGAAAAGTTTCCTGAAAGCGTTAATTCTCAAAAGGTGATCAGAACTCAACAACGAGATCTTGATATTAAATTCTTTCAGGCTTTTTTTCTTTAAGACAACGTAAAAAAATCCTATATCAATGCATTACAATTCGAAACCTTAAGAATGGAATTTGCATAGTTATCGTGGACTTACAAACGCAAATGTGCAAAACTAGGTAGTGGGACATTTCATAAAAAAGATATTGTGATGCTACCGGAGCCTTAACAACCCTTTAGCTGATATTGTATTCCATTGTTCCTTTTTCTTTACAATGAAACATTCATTTAAATAAAGTACAATTCGAAATATGTACTAAGCGGACAGACCTAATATTCTATACTTTATGTATCAAGTGAAAAAGAGTCCAAATTAATGGTTCCATGTGGGTTGAGTTAGATTACTGTTGGAATACACTTCTAGTATTTTTTATCATATTATTTTCGTAAATAAGGGACTTTTTATAAATTATGTGCATCATCGTTTCTCTCGTACCACTGCTGTAAGTGAAATTGTTGCCGAAGACCCGAAAATATCAATTCCTCGTCGTTCTAAGGAATTAGGACTGTTCTACAGCACATTATGTCATATTTTGCATTTGGATCTACACCTACATCCATATAAAAACCAGCTCACACAACAACTGAAGCCAGCTGGCTTCACAACGTAGTAGATACGTCGAATGGGTATTTGAAATGGATATGGACGGCGCGGCGATTTTGCGAACAAAATTTTCTTTAGCAACATTCGTCAAGGTGCGGCTGAAATTCCGCCCAATATGTATGTGTTAAAAAGTGGTCGAAAATTACCTCAAAAGAATTGATGCTTGCAACAATTCGCGTGGTGGTCATTTAAATGATGTAGTGTTTCACACATACTTTCAACGTTCAAACTTTATAATAAAAAAGAAATATCATGATAAAAAAAAATATGTTATATGTGTTTTATTTACGTTTACTGTTGAAACCGCAAAATGGATAACCCTGTACTTCTTTTTGATAAACTATATTAAACTATTACAGAAACAATTAAAACAGTTTGAAATATAAAATCATTTTCATTAAAAATTTGATATTACAATAAAATAAAAAAAAGGGAACAGGTCAAAAAAAAATAACATTTCATTCAATTAAAAACAAAAATAGTGAAATAAAACTTTTTTGACATTGGTAAAACGTCAAAAGTGACATATTTGAGATAACTAAACACATTGCCAGACTAATCGTTCTTGCTGCTCCTAAAATATATTTTTGTTTATTCGTTTCTCTAAACTAAAATAAATTCTCGTTTTTATAAAAGGTACGCTTTTTAAATAAATATTTTTATGACAATTCTTTATTAAATGTTTTATATCAATCTTCTATATTTCGGTTTGGGTCATTTGATTAATCTGATAACAATCCAAATAGTTCAAATATGTTCTTCAAGGTTACATCGGCGTACAAGGTTAGCTTTGTTTATTTTTCCGGCTATATACCTTGAATACAATTTAGTTAAAAGGAAATGTGTCGCATCATTTACACGCAGCTAACTTTGTTTGGTTCATACACCAAATAAGTACATATATTTTTTGTTAAACAAATATTTATACTGTTAATTAAAAAGCGAAATAGTAGTTCACTAACCTGTCAATCACATCATTTCGAATTTATCTCTACAATGTCTTTTTTATTTTATTTTCAATTAAAATAACAATTATTGTAGCAACAAAACAAAAATAATTCAAATAGTTTGTTTTAGTTATTTTTTTGTTAGCGTTATATCGTATGTAACTTTATATATAGACTTTGTTGTTATTTATTGGCAAACAATCAACAACGTGTGAATATTTCAAATAATAATGTTTACAATTTTTATTTTTGTTGTTTATTTTTGTTTTGAAATTGTTTAGATGCATTCCTCAGCAGGTGGGAGGAATCGCATCAACGATTGTACTTAATGAGCCTGTTATTTATAGCTTGGCAAATAGTTATTGTTCGATAAGATCGTAAATTTTGTATTACACTTTTTCAAGATATAATTATGTATAGATTATGTGGTTAAGCTTTCTATGACCAAACCACACATGATTGATAAAAAAACTGTTTTTAATTTGATTTCATTAAACAAGATAGAAAAAAACTATAAGAAACATTTAAACGAAAATCAGGGTTATAAAGTTTATGTGAATGAAATTTATATTTCTGCACTCCAGAGCTGTCATCAGTTCCATAACGAGCCAACTGTCATTCTTTTTGATATTCTAGCTTTCATATGAAAAGCGCTTGCCAATAAAGATCTGTTAATTATGAGTGAACAAATTCGGATTCGGATAGTAAAACAAACAGAACTTGGTTGACAGCTCTGAGTTGTAATACATATATAGTTCTTAATGTATCGGTATATAACATGGTTGAACGTCACTATTTTCGACATGGAAATTTTGGATCCAGAGTTTTTAATTTTCCGAAAATCGTCGTGGATAAAGCAAATTCCACGATGATGAGTTATAGTTATAGATATATATACTATAGATATAGTTATAGCTATTAGAAATAATTTTTGCACGACTCCCATAACATTCTCTTTTAACCTGACAATTGAAATTATTTGCGTTCAAAACTATCGCTGCAGTCAAAAGATTTATTTTTTTAAATGTCTAAGTTCCTCTAAAAAGCCCATCCTCAGTTTTTGTTGAACTCTCTCTTGCTCTTGATCATATCATGGACATCGCTAGTTTGGATAGCAACCTTCTATATATTAACTGGGTCACATCAGAAGACGAGTCTTACTTAGAAGCATCATTGAGTTTGTCTTAAGAGGAGCTTGTATTATTAGACCATATTATCTCCACGGACTTATAGCAAGTTAGCTGTATTAAAAATTCTTTAAATCGACAACTCGATTTAATTTTTTGATCTGACGCTATATAAGTACGGTAGTAGTTCAATCAAATTCTGCTATGTCGAATATAGATAAATACTATCCTCCACTTGATGTTTTTCTTAACTTAGACGGTCATTTACTAAAAAATATTAATTCTCATGACTGTTCATATTCAGCAACTTTCTGATCATCTATCTACTTCTGGTTTTGAGAATATACCAATTTTAAATGACGTTGACGTTGCACTTTCATACTTTTACAATGCATTAGAATCCTGCATAAAAGATATCTAAATAAATTAAAAATAAATTAGGTGGCGCAACAGTCCATTAAGAACCAGGGCCTAGTGACTTACAACTCTCAACCATTCCTGTGTGCGAGTAATGTTGTCAGAGATGGATAAAATGCATAAAAGATATCGTTCCTTTTAAAATATCCAAATATTCCAGTGTTTGTCATCATTTTATCAAAAGCTTAAAATGCTTCGAAACAAGAGAAACAAGGCTTGGAAAATTCTTACAAAAAGCATGTCACTGAAGATCATGAAGTATATGTTACTCTCTTTGAAGAGATTAAATCTCTCTACAATTTTGTATATGCCGAATATCTTATAGATATGGAAAGTTCTCTTCAGCTTAAACCTAAAAGCTTTTGGAAATTTGTTAATACAAAACGGCTACCCAGTAAATTTTATTTATAATAAAGGCAGCCTAGTTAATACTCCAGAAATTTGGAACACGTTTGCTAAAAACTTTCAGCTATTTTTGATTGACACTCCTGTTAAAATAGATAAGAATTTCTTGCTGCACTTGCGAGACTTTCCCTAGACTACCTTTAATAAATTTCAAATGACGTTAGACAAAATTTCCCATTACTTCCAGTCTTCGAATATTCACACTCTAAGCTCAGGTGAATTGCCAACCATATGGAATAAGTCATTTATTACACCAGTCTTTAAAAAGGGTAACAAGTCTGGCATTAGTAATTACAGACCAATCTCTAAACTGTCCTGTATTCCCAAACTTTTTGAACAAGTTGTTTGTGATAGTTTAAATTTTGACTGCAAGAATATTATATGTAATCAACAACATGGTTTTAGGCAAAAACGTTCGACAATTACTAATCTACTTGCATTTTTGCATAATTGTTCAAATACCCTAGAACTCAGTCAAGAGCTCGATTATATTTACACTGATTATTCTAGAGCTTTAGACTAATTTTCTCATAATATCATCACACTGAAGCTTAAAGCAATGGGGTTTCCTTCTCAGTTTATCACATGGATTTCATCTTATCTTCAAAATAAGTCTTATCAAGTTAAATTCAGAAGTTCTTTCTCTAACCCTTTCATTGCCAAATCAGTAGTTTCCCAGGGTAGTCATTAAGGACATCTACTCTTAATCTTAGCTATTAATTTGTTTGTAAATTAATTGTTGTTTATATTTATTTAAATTTGTGTATTTTATATAATATAATAATTATAGTGTATTATGTTACTGTAGTACTTTGATGAACCAAACGAACACATTTTTAATGTTGGAAATTCTTTGGCCGAAAGATATAGCTTGTATTGAGGTTTTCTACGCCAAGATCTGATGTGTGTATTAAAAATATCCGTCTCTGTTTTTCTTATGATATTTTTTCACTATATTTTTTGTTGTACTTTTCTCTGAATTGACGCCATTTGCAAAAGAAAAAACGAAGCCATTTTACCGCCAAAGTATCTATTAGAACATGTTAAATGGTAAAATGATCAAAAGTTATTATGAAAAGTACTTCCGTCTCTTATGTCGACTTAGTCCAGACATTAAAAAAAAAAAGATTGTCAGTCTTAAAAAAAGCAATTATGAGCACAATTTTTAACAAAAAACTAACTCATTATATCCATCACATCAAGTCGCCTTGTTCGTGATGGAAAGTTCCAATGCAAAAGAATGTATAATCCTTTTTATCTTAACAAAGCTTCCTCCCTCCATCATCAGCGTTAAAGTATGCAGTACAATTCTACCCAGAAGTTTGACGGAAATATAATACGCGAAACAATAGTAAACAGTTTCTGGATGAAAGTTTCCCCATTTTGTTGCCTCCATAAATACTCTCTACTCATATTATAGAAGAATACACTACATAATTAGAATGTCTTTTCTTTCCTGCTGTGGATTCACCAAGGAGATGATGACTCATATTTTCCAAAACCAACCCCGGATACTACTCAACATATACGAGTACTAGTACTCGTATTCTCGTTGCTGCAACCCTAGTTTTTATTATTATTTTCTTTGTAGTTGTTGTTGCAACATATTATAATCTGCTCATCATCCTACATCCCCCTATACCCACCATACTTACTCCATTTTCATGAGCTTTATTTCGCGGCAATGGAAACTAGACAGTTCTTCTTTTATGTTGTTGACACCCCCTGAGAGTTATTTTGAAAATAACCTTAAGGCTGTAAGACAAAAACAACACAACAATAAAAGGAACGAAAACAAACAAAGGCAAAACCAATTGGCGTAGTCTTTCAGGGATTTTGTTTATTTTTTAGTTGTTGTTTTTGTCTTATGTCACATATAAATTTATTTATTCTTATTTTTTTTTGTCTGGAAATGGTGACAGTTTCTGTCTTGCCGTTTGCTGTAGTTGACAGTCATAGCGATTTTCACTTGTTTCTCTTATTTTTATGAACTTATACTCGTTAAAGTCAGCCATTGAATTTCTATTGTTTACAATAAACATTAATGTCAACAATTCATTTTCACATAAACTTGAACTTAAATAAATTTAAATTTAAAATCGAACAAAATTATGATCCAGAAGTTTCAATTTGTTTTGATATAACATATACAGTGGCTCCCACGACTAATCGGACAAAGAAAATGTAAACTAGCTATTTTTACACTGTAGTAGCTCTGTAATGGTATTTTACTTGTCAAATGACAATGTTTTATTAACCTTGTATTACGGAAGACTATTTCTTAAATTTAAGGAAGTTTCTAGATGCACGTCGAAATGACACGAAAATGAAAACAAACGTCTTTAAAAATTAGAAGATTGGTTCTTTTGCACAGCTAGGACGGTAAATCAGTACCCAGCTATTAAAAAATGTCACTCCTGCTGCTGATTTCACAACGACACGACGCACCACGCAAAGTAAGATGGAAGTAACAAATTCAAGAGAACAACTAAACCTGGTGTTCACCCATTTTTACAAAAGGAGTACCTATCAGTATCATCGAAGACGATAATCGAATTTATAAGTAAGTCTAAGATGATTTAAGCTAATATAAAATAAATTTAAATCTGTTTTTGTGAATTGAAAATGTTTATACCAGATGTTGAGTTACTTACATTGCTTTTTTTATGAAACTTTTTAAAAAGTGTAAAATTGAGACTTTCTCCTTTACGTCTATACAACAAAAAAATATATATTGTCATTTTGAAAGACTTATCCGGAAATTTCTCCCTTTTTCAGGTACAAGACGAGTTCCTAAGGTTGGACCTTTTACTTGTTAATAAAAAAGTTCGAGAACAAATAATCTAAAGAATAAATGGAAAGCGTATGCGAATCCTGATTTTTAAAATCCCGTTTTTAAAAAATCCTGAACAAACATTTAAAATCCAGTTTTTTAAAATACTGACCTTTTAATCTGACCTTTAAATCCCGTCTTTTTAAATCCCGGTTATTCAAAAACCCATTTATTTAAAATCCTTCTTTTTGAAATCCCGTCAAATCCCCACAATCCCATTTTTTTCCAAAATACGCGAATTAAACTAAATAATAATAGGAGTCAAAGGTTTGAATGTTAAAATTGTTTTTTAATTTTAGTTTTTTAATTTAAAAAAAAAAACGCCCGATTTTTTAAAATTAAACAACTAAAGGGTGTCCCAAAATTAACGCAAGATTTCAATTAAATAGAAAACGCCGTTTTTAGTCTTTTGATAGTTATATTTTTATTGACTCGTAAAGTACATAGGATAGGGTTATGTATGGAATAACACATCGGACAAATGGCCTCCACGGCTTTGCATGCACATGCGCACTCTTTTGTTGAAATTTTCCATGACCATTCTGCATAAATGTGGCTGAATTTCGTTGATGCTGCGTTGAATCTCCTCCTTTAATGCAAGGGTGGTTGTGGGCTTGTTGACATAGACTTGTGATTTCAAATAACCCCATAAAAAGAAGTCTAATGGTGTTAAATCACACGATCTAGGAGGCCAACTTTGATCACCGAAACGAGAGAGTACACGACCTGGAAATGTCTCATGCAGTAATTGAATTGCTTCACGGGCTGTATGACATGTGGCACCGTCTTGTTGAAACCACATATTGGACACATCAATATCATCCAATTTTGGCAGAAAGAACTGTGTAATCATGTCGCGATATCGAGCACCAGTAACAGTCACTGCTTGACCAGCATCATTTTCAAAAAAATATGGCCCAATTATGCCTCCAGCCCAAAATCCACACCATACAGTCACGCGTTGTGGATGCATTTGTTTTTCGACAATCACATGTGGGTTCTCCGAACCCCAAATGCGGCAATTTTGGCGATTGACAAAGCCATCAAGATGAAAATGTGCTTCATCGCTTAGGATGATTTTTGTATGAAATTTTCGAACTGCAGCCGCCAAGCTTTCACTATTTTTGAAATATTCTTTAATAATGAAGACACGTTGTTCTATCGTGTAACGCTCCATTTTTAATAACCCTATACTGTTAGCTGTCAAATTGCTTTTTTTCAGGGTTGCCAACACTTCACTGCACAAATGGCGGCAAATTCAAATCTTGCGTTAATTTTGGGACACCCTTTAGTTTTGACTGCAAAATCGAGATGATAAAAAACGGTAATAAGAAACGGGATTACAAAAAGCGGGATTATAAATATTTGGGATTATAACGCTATGGATATGTATGCGCATTTCTCTTATAAAACTAGATAGATGTGTGAAATGCTTAAACGGAAAGTGTAACTTAGGCTCCAAAAACGAAAATTGCTGTCTGCTATATCAATTTAAAAAACTTGCTTAAAACGCAGCCAATAAAACATAAAATGTTCGTTAAATATTAAAGTGATGTTCATTAAAAATTTATTCACGAAATAAGGTCTTACCCTAAGATTTCATATGTCTATTAATTTATCAAGTCTAATATGCCCATCGTTACGGACCCAAAATTTGAGCCATTTTTTTGGGGAGTTACAGTACAGGACAAAATAAAGTACAAACCAATGTAATTTTTGTTTTGGTGCTATAATGGATGAGAAATAATAAGCTAATAATAAAAAAACAAAAAATATCGAAAATTTATTTTTTTTTATTTCATGTTTTCCAATTGAATACTTGTTAAACAAATTAAAATTGATACAGAAATATTTAAATCAATCAAAATTTCATTTGTTTGTATAGGACAAATTAAAGTACGCAATCAATAAAAGATTTGAATTGAACTTATTTAGTACTTCGTAGGCCCTCCTTTAGCCTCGATAACAGCTTGTAGACGCCTTGGCATACTTTCCACGAGTTTTTTTAAATGTTGGGGATCAATATTTTCCCAGGATGTACCCATGGTGTCAAATAAGTTGTCGCGATTTCTTCTTCCAAAACGAAATCGGCTTACTGATGTGTTTTTTTTGCAAACTCTAATCGTTTAACTTTGTTCACTTTTCGAATTAAAGGGCGTCGTTGAGCAAAACTAATGGGTGATTTTTTTGAGGTTAGGATTTTCATGCATTAGTATTTGACAGATCACGCGGGATTTCAGACATGGTGTCAAAGAGAAAGATGCTCAGTATGCTTTGACATTTCATCATGAATAGACTTACTAACAAGCAACGCTTGCAAATCATTGAATTTTATTACCAAAATCAGTGTTCGGTTCGAAATGTGTTTCGCGCTTTACGTCCGATGAGCGTTGAGGCTCATTTCTGCTTGAATGGCTACGTAAATAAGCAAAATTGCCGCATTTGGAGTGAAGAGCAACCAGAAGCCGTTCAAGAACTGCCCATGCATCCCGAAAAATGCACTGTTTGGTGTGGTTTGTACGCTGGTGGAATCATTGGACCGTATTTTTTCAAAGATGCTGTTGGACGCAACGTTACGGTGAATGGCGATCGCTATCGTTCAATGCTAACAAACTTTTTGTTGCCAAAAATGGAAGAACTGAACTTGGTTGACATGTGGTTTCAACAAGATGGCGCTACATGCCACACAGCTCGCGATTCTATGGCCATTTTGGGGGAAAACTTCGGAGAACAATTCATCTCAAGGAATGGACCGGTAAGTTGGCCACCAAGATCATGCGATTTGACGCCTTTAGACTATTTTTTGTGGGGCTACGTCAAGTCTAAAGTCTACACAAATAAGCCAGCAACTATTCCAGCTTTGGAAGACAACATTTCCGAAGAAATTCGGGCTATTCCGGCCGAAATGCTCGAAAAAGTTACCCAAAATTGGACTTTCCGAATGGACCACCTAAGACGCAGCCGCGGTCAACATTTAAATGAAATTATCTTCAAAAAGTAAATGTCATGGACCAATCTAACGTTTCAAATAAAGAATCGATGAGATTTTGCAAATTTTATGCGTTTTTTTTTTAAAAAAAAGTTCTCGAGCTCTTAAAAAATCACCCGTTATTTTTGAGGCCTGCTTTTTCAACCGCCTTCGTATTGTTTTTTGTGAAACATTTACTCCAGTCTTTTCTTGAATAAAACGACTCGAAATCATTGGATTTTTTTTACTTCCTTCCCGTATAATTTTGCGATAATCATAGGAACTAGTCTTTCTCTTTCTACCTCGACCAAGTTTATCATTTACCGAACCGAGTATTTGAAATTTTCACTAAATAAATATTTTTAAGCAATTTCCCTATTAGAAATGCCTTTTTTTTTGTCTAAAACAACAAGATTTCTAACTTGAATTGAAATTATCGACATTTCAATTTATTTCACCCACGCTCTTTACACAATGTTGATAATTGTCCCAAAACTATGCCAACATGTTGTCAACATAACGGCAAATTTTTAAGGTTGTTGCAATTGAATTGTTGTTATTGTTGCAATTATAACAAAATTGAAGTGCGTACTTTTTTTTGCCTAGTATAAAATGAGTCTTTGATGAAAGAATAACTTTCCTTGCAATTAATTTTAAAGGTAAAGTATTTAAAGCGGTTGAAGAATGTAGAAAAATTTAATAAAAAATTGTTCCCACACATTTTTTGGCTTTTTACCTAACACATTTTATGCGAAAATAGCATAATCACGAAAATTCAAACTTTGCGTACTTTATTTTGTCCTGTACTGTATATATGCCGATATTATTTTGATAATGTAGGGCAAATTCAATCTTATCAAAACAAACAGACTCAACAAGAAACTATTGAGAGTTGACCTGCTATAGTAGAAACCTTAATAAAAAGCACGAAGGGAGGTTGGCTATATTCAAATCACATTGCAAAACTAAGGTCAAAAATATCACCAAATCTCAAAGAATCTCCAAAGCGATTTTGAAAATATTTTGTAGATAAACAAACACTGACTAAAAAATTGTAAAAATATTTCCGTCAAATATGACAGATCGAAAATATAAAGGAATTTTTTAGAACTTCAAGTGGTGATAAAAATTCAATTTTTTAATAAGCAAAAACAAAATACAAACCAATATTTTAGCTGGACGAAAATAGGTTTTTTTTAGAAAAAAAAAAATTGAGATTTTAAAAATGGGACAGTGACTGTTAACAATACTTTTTAAGCAAATTATTTCGAAATGTCGTTTTGCCATTGTGTCTCCTTTATTCATGCGTCTAAGGGGCCAGTTATAGCTATCATTGAAATCAATCGGGTAAAAATTTTGGAAAGGATATTTGACTGTGTTTCTCTTTCATTAGAAATGAAAATTATATACTGATCGATCGGAAATTACACAAATTATATTTTTTTTTTTAAGTTTAATTGCGCATTTATTTTTCGCTTTAAATGTATTTTCCTATTTTCCAGACGGAAATTCATTTCCTTGAACAGCTGACACTTGTATGTTTAAAAGTGAAATGAATCGTTCCACTGATTTGTGGGTTTTCGGTGGATTTTAATCAGTAAATTTTTTTCAATGGCAGACATTTCAAATGATCGCTATAAACAACCTATCAAAAAATTCCAATGATTGGTTTCAATGATTAAAACCAATGATAGCTATAATAATTGGCCTCTTAAGGCTTGCACATTCGCAATTATATGTATTCACTTTATAGTCTCTGTCTAACTTAGCGAAAAGATTAAAGAGATTTGACAGATATGGCTCCATCTTAATCAATTTGTTGAGTCTTCATTTGGATCCTTACGAACTGTCAAATGAACAAAAGTTTCTTTTGACTTGCTTGGCTCGTTTTCTTAGTTTAAATAATTTTGTTAACTGTTCGCTGAGGCTTAGGTTTCATTCCATTCTAATACAATTTCTTGACACAAATCTGATTTTTGGGGACTTAAACTTAAAATTTGCTGTGAACAACTAATTTATAATAATATGGGTTTTGTTTTTCGAAGACGAAATCTGGTGTTCTAAAGTATTTTGTAAATCACTTGACGTACAAATATGATATGAATTTACGGACTATCTACTTTTTCCGTTGAATGTGTATTTTAACATTTCTAGTCAAAATTTAATTATAAAGGTAGGTATGTCGAGTTATCTTTACCTATAAAAGGAGGAAACCTACAGTTTTAAGCCATATCATAACGGCTAGTTTGAGAAAGCACTTTTCATGACAAGTACTACTCTTGGTGGATTTTTCAATTCATCGCAAGAGCCACAGGCAGGGTTTAAACCCCAAGACTCTGGCATGACAGTCCAACGCACTAACCATCACGTTACGTTTACTGCTATTTCTTTTAACTTTTATGTCAATAATATGAAGAGTTGAAATGGAGTTAGTTCAACTTGCTCGTCTTCGCCTCATGCATGCTCAGTTTTTCAATTTGAGCCATTTACAAAGGTTGGTAGTGCTTACTTAGCAGTCAAATAAGCATTACCAGGAGTTGATTAAAAAGTCAAAAACAAAAGCGACAAATTTGTCTTTTCCATGAAAACTAATCCTAAAATTTTAAAATGTTAATTCTTACTTGACACGACAGATATTATTTTTTGGGTCAGAAATTCAATTATTGCACATGGTACTTGCTTTAGTTTACATGCGGAAATTTTTTGCAAATAATTTAGCTTCCTTCTTTTTTGTCACACGTTCATGTCAAATTTCACACCAGTTCGTTCACATATAGTCAAATTATAACGTTTTTGTTTATACAACAAATTTAATTCTATTTATTGTTATAACTTACAACAATACGCAAATGACTTGGGGACTTTTAATGACGTTTACTCTTAGAGTAGAAAGGGAAGATAAAATATCAAATCAATTAGCAAAATGTTTGGCGACATCGAATCAGCGATGCCAGCAAGAAAAAAATGACCAAGTTATTGCGACCTAGTTGAGATCTTTAGTTTTTATTTTTTTGTCTTAAAACTTTATGCGTCATTTAAATAAAATGCCAAACATCATCAGATAAATGTCTCCTCCTTTCGATATTGACGGAAGGAGGCTATCAAACATTCGTATCCGCCATTTTGCACATTCGCCTATGGAATAAAACCCAGCAACTATTTTAAGTATCTACAGTTGTTGTATAAATGGATGCAAGTTGAATGTAGATATTTAACCAGCCACACAAAAGTACTTTGACCTAATTCCTTTGACATTTCAGTCATTCAAAGCGAAAGGGATTTCCATTGCGATTTGGAATCCCTTGAAGACTATTTTTAAGTGCGCGTTGAATAGAATCGCACCCCGCACCCGCATAAGTACACAAAAATGCACATATAACATATAGAGTGGGTATCCGCCTCCGGGTTGTCGGGTTTTATTTTTACACAAATGGGAATACATTACACACAGTGAGTGGATTTTAGAGAATAGGTTCTACAAACAGTACATACATAGTTCCAGTTCCAGTTCCAATTTACCAACAGTTGGATAAAGTGCGGGTGCTTGCGGAAAAGGAAGCTAGATCGGGCCGTATACAGTGTATTATGATTATGTGCGGTAGTTACCCATAACAGAACTACATCACTATTTTCTGTTCTTTGTACAATATTCGTATAAAATTTTACTCTCGCACTGGCAAAGTTGCAGTTTAAATAGCTTGAGGGGAAGGATTCCATGCGGGAGTGAAGAGACTATTTGTGCTAAAAAAGAAATTGGGTTAAACTCTCGAGGTGAAATTGTATGGCTATGTACATATTGTAGGTACTGCAGTGGCAGTCACATCCAAGGTTTACTAAATTTAAATAGGATATTTTAGAATTCTAAGGAATACCTAACTTATAACTACTCGAACCCACGTACTATATGCAAAATACAAAAATATAATGTGTTTTAGAGAACCTGATGGTGTGGTGCTTTTCAAATGTTTCCATATCAGATTTTATTTTGTGTTGTTGTTGTTTCTTCTCTTCTTCGTTATAACATTTATTTATGTGACAGCAGCAGTGAAAGAAAATCTACACCTATTTTCTATGCAAATGAGCAATACAGTACAACACACTATACGACACATGGCAAGAAGAAAAACGGATAACGGGAAATCTGCCAGAAAATAAGTTTTATCTATTCGAAACCATCAAGTGCTGAAAATGTGTTTTTGACAAGAAGTGTTAGTACTTGAATCCTATAATATTCTCTACGTGGGCTCGGTACCAACATACATAGAATGAAAATGAAATCTAGAAATACAATATCCTTGAAATCGATTTAATATAAATCGAGAATTGTAAAATTGTTTCAAAAACAAGGAAGAAAAGGAACAAAAACAAACAATGAGAGTTTTAAAATGATTTTAAGTCGTAGAGTGGTCACATCATGCTAAGGAACAGCTGGTACAAGTTTGAAAATTTTAAGGGTTTTAAAAAAATCGGATATAAGAAAAGTAAGAAAGCAGACAATATTGCTTCGGACTATCCGGATAACACGGATGTTTGTATTTAGAAAAGATCCGTATCCAAAGTCAGATATGATTGTGATTTGAGCTATGCTAATTTAATAAATGATCGTTAGTAAAATATTTGAGAATAAGGGGCGATATTGTCGGATCTATATAGCATGGCACTTGATAGTCCTTCGCACTAATCTAATCATCAGACGGTATTACAACTACATTATGTAGTTTTTAAATATGCGGATGTGGGCGCTTACTATTTGTTTGTTTTGTTCCCATGATTTCGAGATATGTAATAAAAGAAAAATGAAAATTTTATGAAATAAAGTGCACGACTGGGTCGAACGAATTTTGGCTCTTGTATCCTAAGATTCTGTTTACAAATATCGGGTTTTCCAATAAGAGCGCTACAAAAGTTTTTTTTTTAAATAAAACAAAAATGGTTTTGGATATCAATGAAATTCTTTATTCCTGTGAAAGTTCGATGCCATTATGTATGAATTTCGATTTCTTTTGCATGGCCACCACGGGCACGCTAGCAGAAGTCCAGACACTGAACCCAATTTTCAACGGTTTTCAAACATAAATCGTCCGATTCTGCTGCAATACGCTGCACTTTCGATATTCGTACGAAGTTCATCAATCGTCGCTGGCTTGTTGGCATAGACCATAGACTTGACGTTGCCCCACAGGAAATAGTCTAACGGCGGCGTCAAATCGCACGACCGAGGCAGCCAAGCGACTGGACCATTTCGTGAGATAACACGTTCTCCAAACTTGTTTTCCAATAAATTGATTGTGACATTCGCTGTGTGGCTTGTGGCGCCGTCTTGTTGGAACAACATGTCCTCCAAGTCCATATCATCCAATTGGGGCCAAAAATATTCGGTTATCATTGAACGGTAGCGGATCCCATTTACAGTAACGTGCCGGTCTTGATCATAACGGAAGAAGTACGGCCAAATGACGCCGCCGCCGCCGCGCCGCCGGTCCATAAACCATACCAAACCGTATTTTTTCGGGATGCAATGATGACTCATGGAGTACGTGTGGATTGCTGCCTGACCAATACCGATGATGATGGTTTTTCGATGAAAATCCGAATCCAAGTTTCAAGTTGTTGCTCAGCCCAATTTACGAACGTACGACGCTTCTGGTGGTCAAGTGGCTTCAGTTCTTGTGTCAATTTAATCTTGTAAGGATGTAGGCCAAGATCTTTTTCCAAAATTCGCCACAACGACGTCACAGAGATGCCCAACGCTTGAGAACGACGTGAGAGACACATGTGGACTTTCTGCAACTGAAGCCTCAGCGGCAGCAATATTCTCGACACTACGGGCACTTTTTTTTGTCTCACTGGCAGGGTAACATTTGTACTCTGCCTGTGGATTCAAATTTTTCCACTAGACGATCAATTGGTGATCTGCTAGGACGATTATGACGACCTTAAATTGGAGGTAGCGCTCTTAACGTTGAGGCCACTGACTCTGAATTTCGGTAGTAAATTTTAATAACTTCAACTCGTTGTTGGCTCGTATTATCTTTCCATCATGAAATGGCAAACCTTACTGAAAAGAAATGTCAAAAGAGCGGCAAGAAATATGGTGTCGTTTACTGCCCCTGTTGCTCTATTTTGTAGCGTCCCCGTTGAAAAACCCTGTAGTAGTTATATTTAAAAATGTACCTATATAATTAGTTTGCCTTCCAATAAATGCCATTTAATTAATCAAAAAAGCAAAAAAGCATCGAGTTACAAATTTTTGAGAGGATGTTTTTTTTTAAGTTAATTTTGAATACATACAATTTTCTAATTTAAGTTTAAACATAATTTTAGTATGAAGTTATTTAAAGCTCATTACATTAAGTCTTACATTTGATTTTTGTTAAAAATTGATAACTCGTTTTCGAAAAGTCGAATTTCGAAAAAAAATAATATTTTTTTTTAAATAAGACAATATAACAGTGATGTTATATTATTTAAATCTGTTAATTAGTTCTTGAGAAAACTTATAAATACAAATAAAGAAGCAAAACAAAAATATTCTGTTTGAAACAACTAAACCTAAGAATAAAAAAATTTAATAAAAAAAAAATTTAATAAAAATTTATCAGTTCGTTTTCGAGAAAATTCAAATTTTCGATTTTTGATCAACAAAATTTTATAAGGACTACTGTTATTTTTAGACTTACAAAACAGAAAATAAACGCCTATGGTACCTTATTTCTAAGTTTTAACTCAATCAACCCAATGATTTCTGCTGTAGGAGCGTAGACAGACAAACGGACGAAATCGGGAACCCACTTATTCGACAAGCGGATTACATACACTGTTGGTAAGAGTTGAGGATAACCCGCAAATTGAACACTTACTTGTAGTTGTGGAGCATTCAACTCTGAGAATAACCTCTCACTGGACGAGATGATAATATATAATGCCGAAAAACTTTTGAAGTTTAAAGAAAAAATATAAAAGTATACTTGTATTTTATATCGGAACGATTAGTAAATATTAATACATATTAAGGCTAAACCTTTCAGGGAATTGTTTTTTTTTTTTGAGATATTGAACAAATTTCCACAATAGAACCTCAAAAACAAGTAGCCACCCTTAAAATGCAGATACAGAGTTGCCTTTGGGGACATTTTAACACCTTTTCAGCCTTTGGAAACCTCTTTTAAAAAAAATAAGCCTATTTTAAGCAAAATGTAAATTTTTTTCGAAAAATGGAATCGACTCAAAAGTTATAAAATTGGGAAATTAATTCAATTATTACTATGCTGTTTCAGAACTTTAACGAAAAATTTATAAAAATAAATAAAAGCTAGTTATGCTGATTTTAAGAGTATTTTGAAAATTAAAAATATAGAACAATTTTGGTTAAAAATAGTAAACTTTAAAATTCACTTAAATGAATGTATGTACATATGTATCAAAACTTATACGAATTGTGCTGAGAAAATATTTTCCAAGCTTGCACTAATGGAAAACAAATTTACAAATAAATTAAACATTGAAACGTGCCATTCAATGTTATCAGATTTAAATGTTTTAAGAGGCAAAGAAAAGGGGTTAAAGATAGAAGAATGGATCCCTAGTAATGTTCTTAAACAAAAGTATGGAGAACATGTTTTAAGGAAGATCTCAAATAAGAAGACTTTTTTAAAAATCTGTTTTCTAAACAATTTTTCTAGTTGTCAATTGCTTATGTTACCTGACTTTATGCAATATTTTTTTGTTCTTAATTGTTATAATAATAATAATAATTGACATTTCTGAGGGACCTTTTTTCGGTCACACCTAACGATATATTTTGACTTTTTTAACCTGGCTGTGATGTGCAATGACTATATATCCGATAACTTCATGACTCAAATTTTTGACAACTTGAATCGATTCTGGAGCATTTACATAGATCTTATCATCATGGCTTCAAAAAAAAAACTAAAGGTTTTATAAACCACAAGCTCCCTGTGGCTAATTGTAATCAGCTCTTAAAAAAAACAACACGGTCGGTAAACTATTTGTTGTAAATTTTAATCCATTAAATGCTTTCTTCAAAAGAATATCGTTTCATTTATAATAATGGTGGAGTTGTAACTTGTCAAATGTCAAAATATAACATCTTTAAAAGTGACATACACTCGTATTTATCTGATATTATCCGTAAGAATCACATATTCGATGGTGGATATGGAGATGTTTAGATATGTATATAGAAAGTTATCATAAAGGAACATTTGAAAAATGCGAAACAAGACGCATTTCTTCATTTAAGGTTAAAACGCAATTAACTGTGATAATTTCTAGGTACTTCAACAACATATTTCTGAATCTATTAAATCCTTCATAAAGAAGTTTGAACACATACCATTTACAATTTTTTAGTCAAACTTCAATAAAGATTGAATATATACATAGGTATATGCATACATGTATGGACGTATAAATTTCTTAAAAAATTGTTTTGTCACCGATAATGTTTATCAAAAGTGCTTAATATTTATCAATAAATATATATTACTCAAAATTTGATAAGGGTCAATGTCGAACTTGAATATACATACATATATGTATCTCAAGGTTGGAAGTGTGTCTTATTTTCATTTTATCAACAACGGCAATGAATGAATATGAATGGTATAACGGGGAATTACGAGTATATTCTTTTTATCTACTCGTTTACACAATATTTTGATTTCTTCCAATTCAATACTTAATCATTTTTGTTATAAATAAATCAATTTTGTCATCATATCTATATAATATAGGTACTCGTAAACTTACATTCTCCAGTTAAATAACATTTTTGGGCAAAGATAATATTTTGTTTTTGTTGGAGTTGTTGTAAGAATTGTTTTAATATCCTTGAAAAATATAAATAGCATTCGTAGTAGAAACATCAAAATGGATTAGAAAAAATAAATAAAAGATAATCTTCCTGCTGGTTAAAAGGAAGTGAAATATGTTTGTGGAAGGATACACACATTTCACATTTTTGTATCTTTTAATAAAAAAAAATGTCCAGGAAATAAAATGAGGATATAATGAATCCCAAGAACCAAGAGTGTCTTTGCTGAGATAAACAATTTTAATGACATGTCAGATATGTTCACACTTCATGATGATGATGATACTATAAATTAGATATTTAATTTTAATAGAACCAAGGGAATTTGTTTTAATGATTTGATAACACAGAGAGAGCTTCCATAAGGACTTAATAAAAACACGACATTATTGTTCCCTTGGAAAATGGGTAAAGGGTGTT
Source organism: Eupeodes latifasciatus (assembly GCA_920104205.1). NCBI lineage: Eukaryota > Metazoa > Arthropoda > Insecta > Diptera > Syrphidae > Eupeodes > Eupeodes latifasciatus. The sequence continues at coordinate 67,979,770 of OV049924.1, read as the reverse complement.
TTTCGCTTTATAAAAAGGAAGGATTTTCATTTGCAGTTTAAAAACTTTTTTGTATAAAGCAGGCAGAGATAATAGGCAATTAACTTTTTTTTTTAATAAATTTGAAATGTAAAATTTTGGGTGAAATAAAAATTACCAAACTCATTTTATTCCATGTATTATGACTTTATTAGTAAGAGCAAACATTTCCACTAATAATTGTACGAAATGTCTTTCAATTTGCTTTGCCTTGACACGCTTTGCAGTAGCACAGTCTGTCACTTCAATTTTTCACGAAGTTTTTGATGGTTTCGGGGTGTAGCTTACAGATTACTTGGATGATAATGGTCTTAAGTTATTAAATTAGGGTATTAAAGAAAGGAGGAATTAATAATGCATATTTATTTTAATACCTGCACATTGCAATAGCTAGGTAAAGCGTTTTACATTCGTGTAGTGCGACTAAACAAAGAACCTCTATACTTCATAATACTTCAGAAAATTTCCTCAAAAATATATTGATTAGTATTTCTTGAAGTACGGGTATTACGATTGAATTGTTTGAGAGGAGGAATACATACTACTGGCTATTTCATTAATAATTTTAAAAATTACAATAAAGATTTACAAATGTTTTCGTTAGACAACGGCTTTTCAGAGCTTTATTTTCAGTCATGTTCAATGTACTCAAATGGGTTATAGAGCTCCTGTAAAAATATGGAATTTATACTGATACTAGCTTTGCCCTCGTGGTAGAGACATTCCAGGAGCAAGAATAGTTGGTAAGCTTTTCACAATCAAAAGAAACAAGGAGCACTAAAAGTAACGCTGTATGTTGTTAAAATTAATATAATGATAGAATAATAACATTTTCATTCTTTTCAAAGCCGCCGGTATTATCACTTATAATGTTTCGCTCAATAATGTTTAGTGTGACACAAAGTCTTGTACCGTCACTAAATCTTGCACCGTCGGTCGCCTCGTCGTCTAAATTTCCTAAAAGCATTACTAGCATTACCTTATTTCAATTGCAGCTTATGTGAGTGCACATCGGACAGCTCAAGCGTGTTAAAAAACTGTACTGTGTATAAATACTCTGTTGAGTCTATGAGAGTGTCTATTGATAAATACTTCTTCATTCTTCCTGCTACTTCATCAAATATGTTTGAATTTATTTTTAAAACAACATCATTGCTTAGGGTTAGAACCGCTATTTGACAGAGAAATTGATCGTCTTGTATGTTATTTTGTAAATCAGGGTAAACATTTGCAATAATTTCAGAATTACAATTTACTTAACTACAAAAATCTTCCGTTAGTGTCGAATAGAATTCGGCATCAGTTTTTAACCTCCCATCTACTGTTTTTAGTGTGGTGCGTTAATGTCATTTATAAGAAACGCCAAATGATAGGCAACTATGATAGGTCCAAAAACAGGTACCACCTAAGTATATGCAACTAACTAGTGTTTTAAAAATGTACCGGAGGATAAGCTTAAATGAGTTGGGAATGAGTAAAACGTAGCTTAAAACACTTTCTAGCCCCGTAACAACCTCCACACAAAAAATCATGTCATAATTTAGCTCCGATGCGACGTAAAGCACGAACAAACACACAAACAAACAAATAAACAAACTGATTTTTCCATTTTCAATATTAGTATAGATTTCCGACAAATAGAACCTTTACAAATTACAGCCTGATCAGAAGGGGTAAAAAACTTCTTACATTATCGAAGAAAGCTTAAACATTGAGCAGCGTTTTTGACGACTTCAAATTTGTGGTCATTCCACAAGAGATAGTGTGTGATGCCTAGAATTAAATGGTGTCCAGTCTCCTCAATACAAGTGCCATCCGCATAGAAAGTGTCATTAGATAGATTGAGTTTTTGATTTTATGTCAAGATATCAAGCGGGAAATAACTGTCCGTTTCAAAACATAACTTATGATTGAAAGAAGAAGCTATTAGATGATGCACCCTGTATTAATCTATTATAATTTCAATGGGAAGCTTATAGAAATCAAGTTGTGATTTCAGTATAGCCAAAATTTGATAAATCTCTAATTTTAAAATGTTTGCCTTTAAATTTAAATCAAGTTTTTAAAATCTAAGATACTGTTCTTGAAATGAACGTGTCATATGCTAAAACTTAATTTAAAATAAAATATTTCCATAATATCGCAAGTAAACACTAAATTTCTTTAAATAGAAATGATTATTCATAGAAAATATTTCAAATAATTCCAATGTGCATAATAATTCATATACGATGTTTCCTGTTTTAGTTAGTTTTTTTTTTTTTTTTCATCTTATGTACACATAAATATTCACTTTTGCCTAAGCTATACTAAATAATATACAGAATGCATGCATAATCATTAAGTTTCTATTTAATTTATCAAATATTTCCTCCTTCCCCCTTAAGCTTAATATTTACATACAATATACAAATAATACAAATTTTACAAGCTAGTCTATAGACTCAAATAATTTGTGCAATTTCGAAATAGAACAACTTCATTCAGCTAAAATACTTTTGATAAATATTCATCATTTCCTACGTAGGAATACATACTCGTATAAACTAAACACGTTAACCAAACACCCCTGGCAAACTTTTGACCCACATTTGAATAGTTAATTATGTATGGTTTATTTTCGTTACTATAAATAAACACCCAACAACGATAAAATACAAAATGAACAAAATAAAAATAATAAACAAGTTATTGCGTCACTGATACCAATTTACTCATCATCATCATTACAAACCGATAAAATATCAACAAACGAACTTCATTGAACCGTCATAAGCTATTATGGCAGAAAACAAGCTTGAATAAATTAGCTTCGGGTTTTGTGAATGCGCGAATATTTTAGAGTGTAAGGTAAATAAATATATGGCACCTGGTCCAAATTGGTTACTCATTACAGGTTCCAATCAGAAGAGACCCAACTTTGGCACCACGCAAGCAGACAGAGTAGTAGTCGTCGTCGTCGTCGTCGTCGTCGCCGCCGCGCCGCCGTGTCGACCATAGTCGCCATTCCAGACGAAGGTGTCTGCAGTCGTGCGTCGTCGTTCGGATATTGTAGATAAAGACCTGGTGGCAAATAATAATTCTTGTTTACATAATGTTAACTGTCAAACTACCTGTCAGAATAATGAAGTTTGTTTCACATTTTTTCGGTATACTTTGACAATCAAACAATTAAAGTGAATTGTTCTTTTTCGTAAAGATGCTAACTATTGTTGTTGAAAAAGAATTGGTCAAGTGTCATTTCAACGAACTTTTGAAATTTATTAGAGTTATTAGGTCCGTTCGCGTACCCTCCTAAAAAAGTCAAATTTTACTAAAAAATACGAAATTTAACCAAATCCTGTTCGCGTACTCAAAAATTTCGTAGTTTTTCGTAAAAGAGAGCGCTCACGAGAGAGTAAAATATTTCCCCAACCTACGAATTTTAGCCCAAGAAATTTCTTTGGGCTGATTTGTGAAAATTTCAAATTTGATAGAAATTCAAATAAATTAAATAAATTGCTCGTTTTTGCTGTCAGTTATAAAATTTAAAAACAAATTTTCAAAGAACAGCAACAAAACAGTAATATTGTGTGAAAAATTTGTTGTTTTCCCGTTCGCTTACTTGTTTGTAGTTTTTTTTTGGTGAGAGAATTTTACCCCGACTCTTTAAAATATTTCTTTTTACGAATTTTAGTGCAGAAAGTACGCGAACGGACCTAATATTTTAAATCGCAAAATCAATAACAAAAGAAAAATTAATTTGCTTGATTAATTTAATAAAAATTGATGAGGTAAATCATGTATGGGTAAATTCACAAACATCAAATTTTTTGGTAGTGATTAGGCATCACTGCTTTTTTGGGATGCTGATCGTTGCTCAGCTGATTACGATGCCTGATTGACAAAAAGTTTTACGTTTAAAAACAACTTTGATGGATGTGATACTAATAAAAACTCTCATTGATAATAATGAATCGAAAAAAAAACACATTTCTTCAAAAAATCCTGATTTCGAGGGTAAAACGTCAGAAGAAAATGCAAACATTCATAAAAATTTTTATCCAGAAGGAATACTCCGAAGATAAAAAAACATTTTCAAAGTAATTGAAAAATACCCGAATGATGTCTTCCAAAGCCATTTTCGGGTGGATCGCTCAACTTACAATATAAGTTCAAACACGTTTTAAATTCACTAAACTATTTTAATTATAACTTATGATAAATTTGTAGGATCTGTGCAGAGCATTCAATCATTTTTGGAAGGAATTTCGAACTGGTCGAATCGGATTTTCTTTAGAAAATGTTTACTCAAAATTTTATGGAAGTTTTGCAATAGCAGGATTAGTTTTAAAGCACTTTCAGATAGATTTGGGATTGGAAAAGAAACTTCCTAAAACATATTTTTGAAAACCATTTTGGCAATCGGTCTAATGTAATGAGTAATTTCTTCCTGTGCTTCATAAGACTCCTTGCCAATTATTTCCGCAAACGGAAATTCTACCTGAGTAGACGAAAATGGAGTCTAATCGTACGAAGAAGGCAAGGAATTTAAGCTGCTCTGTGGCTGATTTGTCGAGATGTTGCTAGGAGTTGGTATTGAGGATAGCAAGTTCTGAACAGGAGGCTGAATTGAATGTTTGGTTTCAAACACTTCGTCCAATCTATTCCAGTTTCCTTATTTCTGTTTTGTATGTTATCATGACATTTAGGAACTTTCGATGGATTTGGTATTTGTTGTAATTAAAATCTGGAGCCACACATTTTATCTCCTTTAGAATTTTTCTCCACAATACTGACTTTGATTTTCTGCCGGCAATGAATTAATTTTTATCTGGTTTCTATTAATAGTTTAATTTGTGAACTGGTAAAATATTCCCTGAAATTCATCAAATTAATTAATTTACAAACAATTTAGAATTTGATTAAATACTTTTTATTGTCTTTTTCCGCCATTTTTGCTCCAAATGGCGTCGGCATCAACAACTTATCAAGAAATTTCTTGATGCTTTTTTTTTATATTTGCGCATCAGTTTATCCAACTTTGCAATAATGAACTATTGACATTTTAAGTTATGCCAACTTTATTTGCGTTTATGAACGTGCTACAGGGAAGATCGCATATCATCTATGCAGTGATGCGTTTGTGAATTCACACTATGTTTTAAAACATATTGTGAACAAAATATTAAGTTTTTTTTAACAAAAAGATAAGAAATAAAGAGTAAATCAGTCACTTAGACGGTTCAACACAATAATTAACAATAGTTAGAAAAGGAACAGACCTAAGATCTACACCAGAACCCGTTTACAAATCGTGAAATTTTATTTCCACAATTCACAAACCATTCGACAAACTTATTATTCACTTATTTTTTGTCAAATCATCTTCAACGATAAGGCTCATTTCTAACTTAAGGGTATGTAAACAAGAAGAATAATTGTTTTTGGTATGAGGAATATCCCCATTAGACTCTTCAGAATTCCATTATTAATCATCTTGAGGCAACAATTTGGTGTCCTAATCATATGTAGAAACACGCCTGTGAATTGTCCACGTCTTTCGTATGGTTCGACACATTCGTATAATTTGAAGCAAGCGTGTAAATTGTCCACGTCTTTCGTACGATTTGACACATTCGGACATCTTTTTGTTGGGGAACGTCAAATCTATGATTTATGTTGATAAAACAGCAGTGAAATAAAACAGTGCAAAATTCTAGTTAATAAAGTGCAGTCTTATTTGGACATCAACAAGAAATTGTTTTTAAACATTAAACGTCATAAAATTTGATTTAAAAAAAACACCAGTAGAATACGTTATCAGCCAAATAGTCACTACGACTTAAATTTTCCATGAAAAATTGGTACACTTGCGGTTTTTCTTAGAAAAATTTAATCCCTCCAATTTCAATGTGTTGTTTGTTCCATATTTAGTAATAACGAAGTTTTTACTTGTCAAATGTCAAAAGTTGGCAGAAAAGCGGGCAATTCAAAATAAAATCTTTAATTGGAAAACTTTTTAGTTCCTCATTTGCTTGTTTTTTGTATGAGCGGGCCACGCCCACAATTAAGAATTCTTTTGTAATCGTTGACAAAATTTGAATATAACTTTCAGACGGTCAAAACCCCTTTTTTACAATGCGGTGTCTCTTAGAACTTAGTCTTATTAGCAGGAACAAAACACTTGAAATGTGGCTGAGAAAAACTTGCCCACTGCCACGCCCACTTTTATTATTTCTTTATTTTTGATTTTGTTCATATTTCTGTAGTTTGTTGTTATGAGTGAGGACGGAATTTAAAAAGCTTTAATATTGAAAATGCTTTTTCTTAACTTCTTTTTGATACTGAAGTTGAATGTTTGTGCCAACAGCTCCCTACAAAATACTTATATTACATAGTTCCGATGGCGATACTTCATACAAACTCTGCATAATTCTGTGATTTGACTTTTAATTTTGTTAAAACAAAAAGAAAAGAAATAAGTGTTTAGTTATTTTACGATTTTTACGATGGCGGCGATGAAAGAAATACGTGCGGTTGTATTTAGCTTGTATTTGGTTTATGTGCGACCTGCTATGCTATGTACTTATTCGTAGCTAGCTTCTTGCAGATATCATATTATGTTTATATCTGAAATTACGTTGATTGAATTCAAATGATACTTCCTGGTTGTGTGTCTTCGGGGAGTCATTGAGCCGTTGGAGGCAGTTCTATTAATAATATCTACTACACCCTTTTGAGGGGAACAATAATAATATGGTGTGTGATAGAAGGGAAAATGCGTTTTGTTATATGGAAATGTAGGTGAGCTTTAGCTTAGAAACTAGAGACATATGCATATGATTAATGGCATTACTGCAAAGTGTATGTACATATATAGACAAATGGAATGCGTGTTGCATTATTTTTGTTAACCAACAACTTCAGTAAATTGAAAATTTTACACGAGAGAACACAAATAAAGAATATATTTAGTGTGCGTGAGCAGGTGTAGAAAAAGAAATTGATATTTAGTGTAGACGTCATATAAAAATTATAAATCGATAACGTGCTTAAATTTATTTTTTGATTTTATTGCATTGGAAATCCCTGCCGAAAGACATTCAAATCAGATTCACTTAATTTTATTTATTTTTGTATCTTTAAATTTCACATAATATAAAATAGGGCATCTATTGGTTTCATTTAAAAAACAAATATTTCGATCACTGACAGCTGTTACCCACTGGATATCTTCACAGCACAAACAGTGAGTTTTTTTAAGAGAACTGACAATTATTTTTACTCGCCTATTTGTGTTTTTAATTCATTTTGAAACATTTTATGAATTATGCAATTTTATTGACTAAAATTGTATAGTATAATAATTTGTGAAAGAAAATAAATTTTAATTATTTTGTAAGTGTCACGCAAAATCTACTTCACGAAGAATTTACTATTCAAGTTATTCAATTATTGAAATCACAAAATGTTATTATTGTTGCGTTAATGATTTGAAGACGAATTCATGAAAAAATTTTGTTTTTTCTTACATAACGCAATGTAAATCACACGAGTGCGGTAAAGCTGTCAAATTTCCAACAAAATATTTTTTAACACGCCTGCTATCTTTCTCGTATCTCGTAAAGCTAGGTAGGTACGTAGGCAGGCAAGGATGGCAATCACAAGAAGCCCTTGCTGCGCGACTCAACTATTGCTGGAAAGCCCCTTTTTGGTACCATTAACTCGTAGGACCTATGTATACATATATACTGAAAAATAAAAATAAAAAAAGAGGCTGGGATGCGACCCACACTGATAACTTCCCATCCCGTCTGTCGATTTGTCTTGCTTAAAAGTTTGTTACCAAATTTGCGTACTATTTTTTGTAGATTTTATTTTTTTATGAAAAAACGGACTGTTGGATTTTTATAAAAAAAATTACCGAATATCGAAAACAATATTTTCTGTAAAATAAAATAAGCTTGAAGCCAATATTTTTAATTTTTGAAAAGCTATTTGAGTCGAAAGTAAATTTTTACCAAGTTTTAGTATTGTTTTTTTTAAGTTTTTATTTTTTGTAAAAAAATCTGTCAATTCGATTTTTCTCAAAATTTTATAGAATTTTGAAACTAATATTTCTTATAAGATAAAATTAGTTTGAAGCCAATGTCTCAAATTTTTGAAAAGATATTTACGTCGAAAAACAATTTTTACCAAATTTTATAAATTTTCTGTTTAGGTTTTTATTTTTTGTAAAAAAAACTGTCAATTCGATTTTTCTCAAAATTTTTCTTAATGCTGAAAACAATATTTCTTATAAGTTAAAATTAGTTAGAAGCTATTATCTCAAATTTTTGAACAGATATTTGAGTCGAAAATCAATTTTTAACAACTTTTGTTAAATTTTTTTTCCGGTTTTAAAATTTTTGTAAAAAAAACTGTCAATTCGATTTTTTCAAAACTTTACTGAATGTTGACAACAATATTTTTTGAAAGATAAAAGTAGTTAAAAGCCAATATCTTAAAGTTTTGAAAAGATATTTGAGTCGAAAATCAATTTTTACCAACTTTTATTAATTTTTTGTTTGGGTTTTTATTTATTGTAAAAAAAACTGTCAATTCGATTTTTCTCAAAATTTTATCAGATGTCAAAAACATTATTCTTCGTTGCACAAAATTGTTTTGGAGATGAAATCATATTGTCGTAAAATTTTCGAAGTGACACATTTTTTTTCAGTTTTTTTTTAATTTATAAAAAAAACCGTTAATTGGATTTTTTTCCAAAAATATAATTGTTTTGTATCATGTTACAATATATAATACAAAATTTAATTCAAGTCTCTAGCGTCATTGGTTCATGAGATATTTAGGGTTAACCAAAATATCAAAAGTCACCTTTTTTTAAACTGTTACGCAATTTTCTTGAGAGCCCTTTCTGCATTTTTCTGCCTTATTATCTGTATAACAAAATTTATTTGGAATCAATATCTCTTCTGGTTCTTGAGCTATGGACGACGAAAAAAACGTCGCGAACGTACGGACGTACGTACACCACGCACGCACAGACATCCTACTAAAAATCTTTTATTTCGACTCTAGGGACCTTGAAACGTCGAGAAATGTCGGATGACGGATTTATATAGACAAAATTAGCGATCCTAGAGCCATTTGGTCGCATTCAAGAGAGAAATCAGGCCTTTGATTTTTATCTCGAAAAGTTCATCAAGATCTTTTAGAAATGCCCTTTCCAAGCTTGACATTATTCTAGAACTGAACAGGGCAGGATATTAACAGGGAAAATGAATCACAGTTTCCCTTTCACGTTGGTCTCCTCAGCTACGGCATGCTTCTTTGATTGCTAGTAATTCCCCTTGAAATACATTTGCGCAATTAAGTAGCCGAAAAGACTGAGGCATTTAAGGACGCAGAGAAGATTTCCGACCCAACTCCACACTCCATCTTTGATAATTCAATAAAGATAGTGGTATCGAAGTCTTTCGTAACTATGCCATCCTTTCTGGCAGAAAAGATGACTTTAAAATCTTTACTGAAGTTCAAGGCAGAGGAGCAGTAGTCGGTGTCCGTCGCAAAAATATCCACTGGAATGAGTTCTTTAGTGTTGCCATTCCCATAGAGTCTGGAAAACCAACAGTTTGATTGTTTAAGCCTTAGCGCGCTGCACGATACTAAATCCTCTTCGATTGAAGGCCCTACTTTTTACCAAAAGTTTTTCTACAGGCGTAAAAAGCAATGCAGGCCTTTTTAACTCGTTTTTCGATGTTTACTTTCCAGTTCAGATGTTCCAGAGAACACCGCCCTGGGTTGTTTCTCTACTCACATGTTTAAGAGATTATGTTACCTAAAGCTAAGTGTACACGATTGCCAGATCTGCAAATATTGCCAGATCTGTAACTGAAAAATTTGTCTCGAATGGCTGACAATCGTGTACACACCAAATTAATTTGCAGACAAATGGTTTGGCTCCTAATTTGCAGACAAATATCTGCCAATTAATTTGTAGATATCTGGCAATCGTGTACACGCAAGCTAACAACCGTCTTAACACCAAATTGATTTGCAGAAAAATTTGTTCATCAATCATTTTGAAGACAAATTAATTTCCAGATGTGGCAATCGTGTGTACACAAAATTCATTGGGAGATCACCAAATTTTTTTCATTTTCTGACGTTTCTGCAAACGTCTGACAATGAATAAATTTGCAGATGCCGTTTGAGGAACATTTGCAAATTTATTCATTGGCAGACAAATTTTCTGACTGATGCGATGTGTGACAATGAGCTGAAAATAAATTTGCAGATCCAACATTTGATTTGGTGTGTACACGGTTGGCAGAAAATCTACAAATGTTTGCAAATCTATTGCTAGCTATTTGGCCAAATTAGTTTGTCGACATTGTCAGACAAATATTTGGCAACAGATCTGCAGATGTTTGTAGATATCTGCAAACCGTGTACACACAAATTAAAATTTTCAGCTCATTGTCAGCTCATTTTCACACATTGTCAGACGTTTGCTGATCTGACAATGATTGTCAGACCTGGCAATCGTGTACACTAAGCTTAACGAAGCTTGAATCCTTCTATCACTCAGCATAGAAATTATTTAATATTAAATAAAAACCTCTTCTCAATGGTAGGCACTACCTCATGCAGGGCCGTCACAGTAGACTTGCCTTTGAGATATGCATTATGCATGCTGAGATTCTTCTAGCGGACATTCTTCGAGAATATATTTTAAGTGCAAAAGGGGTCAAGCTAATTGGCCGAAAGTCCTTCGCGTATTTAGGATAAAAACTACTTTAACCTGTCTCCATGTCTCCGGTACATGATTGAGATAGAGGCATCCGTTGAAGATGGTCTCCAGCCAATGTAACTGCTATGTTTTGCAGCTAACAGCCGAAAATTGTATTAGGTAGTATAAGTTCAAGCAGAGGTAAATTTGTCGGGAAATCCAGATCTGCTGATTTTATCTTAAATCAATCTATTTTACAACATGAAATGCAAAAACGGGTGAAATTTTAAAAGATCTAGATAAAAATGTATTGATTTATTTTAACCATGTAAAACCCCAATAGGGTAAATCGACAGAGACACATATTTTGAAATCTTTCTTAAAGTTGTGGACACTTAACAACAGCAAATTAAGTCGAGCCGAATGCCAAAATTACAGTTACAAAAATCAAACACTGGCTTGAATGTCTTTTTTTAGAATCAATGACAGTAAATTCTAAATAACCTGTTGTTAAGGTCTTAGCCTTTTACTAGTAGGCAATTTTCTAAATATTTAACAATTTTCCAAAATTACCAAATTTTAATCCTTTGTCTTGTACAAAAAATACTAATTCCCTTTCATCAAAAAACGGCGCACCTGAACACGTCTAATTAGTGACAGTTTGTGAAAAAAAAAATTACAAACAAACCTAAATCTGAAGAACTGACCTATCAATTGAATAATGCTAAAGCGGCCCACATACACGGCGGAAATGTGTGTTTTAAGTAATTTTTGGTGTCAGAGACGCAGCGAGTGTCTGGTTTTAGTGTCAATGTTTCGACATATAGGAATCGTGATTGGGTGAGCAGAGACGATTTTGTTGGAATCAAAATGTCGATTCATTGTGATATCTTTTTGTTTGAGATTTCTTTCACACCTCTAGTGTGTGCGATTTTGTGTGGCGTTTGGCGGAATCACATACCGTTGTTGGAATACATAGCTTATTGCACAAGTGTGATGTTGTGGGCCGTCAGGTCAAATGCTTAAGTTGTTAGAAAGTAGAAAATAGTCTCTTTAACTAAGAAATTTAATAAAAATGACTTTAAAATTTGACTTCATTGTTCAACATATCGCGCTAACATGATCTTGTTTTATAAAAAAAAATATTTTTTTCTGATCCAAAGGGTGTTTAAAGTCTATAAAAAGGTGTATAAAAACCCTTTAGTTCTAGTTTAAGAGTACTGTATGTTGCTTGCACTTGAAAGGAAATAAATAAATATCGTGTAAAAACACAACTTGCATATTTTCACAATTGCTTAATGGCGCAAGAATTTTGTTTTTGTTAAAAAAATGTTATTGAATGGAAAGTGGTCCCTATAATATAATGTAACACCTGTCATATCTATTTGTCGGTTTATGAGTTATGTGAAATTAAATTCCTTTGAATAGTTGTTTGATAAGTTTAATACTTTATATAAAATCTTTTTTTTTTAACAATTTAAAAATAAAATTATAAGGAAAATAAAATGAGACGAAAAAAGAGGTCTCTTTAAATATTACAAATGTTATCTGGTAGTAAAATGTATTTATTTATAGCTTGCATCAGATGTTTCCATTGATGATTAACGCATCATCCATCCATGTTTTTTTAATGAGTTAACAAATAAAAAAATAACATCATCATAAAAACCATGAAATACAACACAAATCTTTATCCGATTGTTCTATGTATAATAATCTGGAAATAAGAAAAAAGGGAATCTAATAAAAAAGCTAAACTAACTAAATAAAAAAATAAACAAAAACAATAACAATAACAAAAACAAAAAAACACACATCCCTCTTTAGATGTAACGTAAAAATGAACAGAAAGGGTTAACTTTTTTTGTTTTAAATAGATTATTACTGCGCTTTCTGATAACCCTCTTCTATACGACGACGACATGACTGACTGAGTAAGTTTTATGGGGGTGGAGTGGGGGTTGAATGCCCCTGAGAATGCCAATGTCGGTTGTTTTGTGAAAATATCGTGTTGTGTATATGGCACGGTTGGTTAGCTACCATCAAGGACTTCCTTGCTTTTAATCGATTTAACAAATGAAGTTAAAAAATAAAATCCCCAGAATATACAACACAACAAGTACTTCTTGAATTACAAAACGATAACAACAAGAACGTCATCGTCGTCGATAGGGACAACGAGGACTATAGTCGATGGACGACAACAACTATGGTTGAGACGTCTAAAATGGAAACCAAAATGATGGAGAAAATATAATAAATATATTTCTTGTAAACATACAGTTATGGCCAAAATAATTGGAACAAATCTTAGTGTTGGTAATTACGTCTTTAGCACTTGTGTAACTTAAGACATCTTAAATAAAACCATTTAATTTAATTGGTAAATATTTTATTAATGTTTCTTAAATCGTGATTTTTAGAAAATAATCTTGTTGGTCGAGATTTTGGGGTCTTTTTGAAAGATGGAAAGTTTGGCCCCAAAAAATCGGAACACTTTAAACTTCCAAAAACAATACTGATTCATTCTTTTTGATATTTAGTTAAAAAATCTTTATTTAAATCGAATGAAATAAATTATATAATTTTCAAAGATTCAACTTGGTACTGAAATTTTTCTTGAGGAGTTCAGTACCAGTGATAATTCTATAAAGATTTGTTTCGTTAGATGGTACATAAGTATATGTCTTTAATCTTGCACTCAATGGAATGGTTCTCAATAAGATTTAAGCGTGTGCAGAAATGTATGCTGTGTTTGTAACAAAGGTGATAAACATAGCGGTATTTTAATATGCAATTGAAACAGTAGAGCAAAAAGAAAAAGGACCAATTCGAGTGAAACAGTGGGAAAAAAGTGTTTTTTTTTTTTAATTTTAGAGATTTTTTTTTATCTTCCAGTATTCAAGAGTATATAGAATTAAAGACAAAACAAATGAATGTATAAACACTACATGTCTTGAAAATAAGATGATATAAGTCCGGGGAAATGTGTAATAAACTCATCATTTCTGGAGAGTATCGTTCTTTCAGATCTTTTTGACTTCTCACATGCCTTAATGAAGAAACAAGCGGATCCGAAGAGGTTGCAAGCATGTTAAATAGGTCCTCATTCTGCCGAATCCTTGAAACTTTACACGTATTCTGATATCGATATTTCTCGTAGTCTTTATTTTTGCATTCCTGGGCTTCTTCTGACAGTTCTCCTGATCCTTGATCCTTGATCCTTGAAACTTTACACGTATTCTGATACAAATATTTCTTGTAGTCTTTATTTTTGCATTCCTGGGCTTCTTCTGACAGTTCTGCAAGTGATATTTTGACTATGAACCAATATTTTGTGTGGAGCAGGTGTGAGTAGTTTTTCAGGATACTTTTGTTTTAAAAGCTCTGCCGTTTTCTTAGTATACTCCCCAAATTTAACTGCATTCACTACTTCTTTGTAATTCATAACGTTCAATATAACTTTGAGCCTCATTATAACTTCTCCATTGACTCCAGTTATTCGAGCGGTTGCATCTGACTGTTCAAAAAATCTTCTTGCAGTGTTTCCATCATTAGTGTTTCCAAACCCTTGCTTTGGTTTATCCACACCAAGGCCAAGCTCATCACGAAAACGCCTTTGGATTTCTTGGTTTCTTCTTTTTTCCGCCTCCTTAGTCCCAATCGATAATAACAATAATTCAATCGTACCCGAAAACAAATGCATTATTTAAAATTTTATTACAGGATTAAAAAAATTAGCTCTAAAACTCTTGAAAATCTTAGGTAATAAACATAAAATAAAAATGATTAACCTTTTTTAAATAAAATCATCTTTTTTAATCGTACTTCCGAAGAATTTTCCATGAAAAAAAAATGACTGACTTCATCAATATAAATCTCCCTAGCTCAGTTCGATGCAAAATAACGCAGTTGATCTTTTGGATTTATGTTAAGAAATATATAAGGATTCTGAATCAGTTGATTTCTATACAATTTGAAGTCGAAAAAGTGTGCAAAAAGTAGTGTTTCCAAAAACATTAAATTAAACAAATAAAAATTTTTTTTTTTTAATTATCGATCTAAATAATGGCAAAGCATATTATGAAAACAAAAACGAAAAGCGTTTCGAAGCCCTTTTTCTAGTTTTTACATTCAAAGTTAAGAAAAAAAATAAAGCAAATGTATCATCATAAAAAATCTTCAAATTTGTCCTGCTCTAAAAGGCACACCAATAACCCAAATCGAATAATTTTTTCGATTACTCGAGCTTAAAATATTTGTGAATCCAGTAAACTAAAAAGTTTTGCATTATAGACCCACTCGAAAAATGAATATTGCAAGCAGTTTTGCATAAACAGGCCACTGTGCGACGGTTCGGCGTCCGACACGGAGCGAGTCAAATCAAAAGTTTTTGAATTTTCTGTGTCGGTGTCTTGATCGATGTGATGGGATGCGTGCCACATTTATTATTCAGTAGCATCTGAATCGTTGCTGAGTGCGGTGCTTCGCAAGTTGTTTCAATAAAAGCTTCAATGTCACTCATTCTGATCTTTCTCTTTAAGATCCCTAACACAACTAATGTGTGTACGATTTGGTATGTCGTGTGCGGCGGAATTTTTCGTCCATAGCAAAAATTAGACACATCGGGGGAGTAACCCTTTAGGTTGTTTTGTTTTAGACGTGTGGTTTTCAATCTGGCAATTCTTTTTTTTTTTTGAGTTAGTCCTTTTGACAGCTGTCACTTGATTTAACAATCAATTTATTGAAATAACTATGGCTTCCAAGATCGGGCGATTTAACCCCACTGCACTATTTTATTGTGGGGTTATGTGAAGTCGCAAATAATTTTTAGACAATATAAGAGCTTGTTCAGATAATTTTAGACCAAATTTAAAAAAAATCTATCTATTTTCAACGAAAAAATTTGTATTTTGACTGCTTTTGTTTTTGGTCTAAAATAGGAATTTAAGCAACGCCTATAACATTTATCTGCTTAAAACATTAATTTTCAAGTGTAAACTTAATCGACCAAATGGTTTAGGTTCAGGGGTGAGGAAAGACAAATGGACGGACAGAATCGTCGGACACACTTTTTTCGACATCTGTCGAGTTCGAAATTTTTAACGAATGCAATATTTTCATATAGGTAGTTCCTATGTTAAGCAAGTAAAAATGGACACACGATCACCCAAGAGAAGTAACCCTTAAGTATTATGCTTTCATCTTCAAGTTTGAACACTTATTTTATGAATTTGGGGTAGGTGCAACATTTCAAACCATTTCAAATAAATTAATTTTCATTTCAAAATTTTACAATGCATTTGCGCCATGGTTAATTACGTGACTCTGTTTTTTTTTTGTAATTGCGTGAATTGATTGTCAAAATCTCACCGCAGAGCTTCTGGTGGCATGTAAATTAGGTTAAAGTTTTTCTTTTTAAAGTTTTTCTCTCTGTAAGTTATTTTAAAATGATGTCTTGTCTTCTGGTTTCCTTAAGCAAAATTCTTTTAGAACTTCGATCACTTACATATATGGAAATGTCATCTATTATGCATTTCTAAAATGACTTCAAGATGTATTTTTACGAGTAGTATAGTGTTTTTTGAAAACATATTAACCTTAAACAGAGTATACCTTCTGCATCTCAGCTTTAAAATAAATAAATTAGGTAGCGCAACAGTCCATGAAGAACCAGGGCCTAGTGACTTACAACTCTCAACCATTCCTGTGTGCGATTAATGTTGTCAGAGAAGGAAGGGACCTACAGCCGAATCCGAACGGCTAATTTGAGAAAGCACTTTTCATGACAAGAATTACTCTTGGAGGATTTGTCAATTCCTCGCAAGAGGCAGTTACCCGTGAAAAAAGTTAGGTGGCACAGTCAGGGCTTGAACCCAAGACCCCTTGCATGACAGTCCAACGCACTAACCATCACGCTACGGGTACTACATCTCAGCTTTACTCAGTCAAAAAAGAAGATATGTTCCTATTATTTTGGCTATAACTGTATAAAAATAAACCATAGGGATATTGTTGAGCTAATTCTTTTTTGATAGTATAAGTGGCTATAAAATATAATAAGAACTTATACACACATTCAAATATTGTATGTGATTGTATTTGGTCTAAAAATTTACTGCACACAGAATTCCTTTTTTGGGTGTGGTATATAAATATTGACTGCTGCTTTTAAGTGGCTGGAAAATACCCCAACAACAACTCAAACAAATCAACACTCCGACTTGAACTGTATATACATATGTAAGTAGTGGGTGAAATCGATTTTTCTATACATCCATCGTAACAAATAAAGTCCTAGAGACTAAAACGACAACCGCATATACTCGTACCTATCTATGAATACATTTGACAAAAAGTGTCCTTTCGTGAAAGGATAAGAATAATTAATTTTATTGAAAATTGATGTAATCGACATTTTATTAAAGTAAGTGATTGCAATCGATTGCATTAGTTTTAATGGAGTTTAGAATTCTATAAAATGATATTTTATAGTATCTAAATAGGTCGAGTGCATTATAATCAAGGATATTATAATCAAGTCCTTTAAGGTACGTGATGGTTTTATGGAAACTAATCAACATTAAAAACTAAATGGTTTGTAGAATACTTTGTACTTCAATATGGTCGTTAAAACGATACAATTTATTGCCATATTTGTCCATTCTGAATGAAAAAATGACAATTTAATGAAGTTTAATAACTATACCCGTCACTATATTTACTAGACTTCAGCGTATAATATATTGGAAGGTGTTTGTTTTTTAGAGTTGACAGATATTTCTTATAGCTGAGCGGGATAAATGAAAACAATAAACGATTTTACATTTAACTTGAAATATTTTTAATTTATATGATATTTGTAACCGACTTATGGATTTTTTTTTAAACTTCAAATCCAGCATTACTTTTGGGACACCCTTTAGCATTACATGGGCCCCTCGTACGTCGACATTGTCTCTTCACTGAAACCTATAGGTAGTTATATTATGTCCCTGAAGACCAAAACAAATTAACACACACTTACGTAAAAGTTTTATTTTATTTATTAAAATAAAAGTTAAATGTTTTAATTTGCAATTTAAATTGACATTGACGTAAACAAACCATAACATTAAAAAAAAAAAGAAGAGAAGAAAGAATGAAAAAATAATAATGTGAAATTTAAAGTACGAACTGTGAAAACTGACAACAATATGTGTCTGGCGTCATCATAACCTCCCATGACGTTTCAAAATCTTCACCTTCATTGTTATTTCTTTAATAAAAATTCAATCTAAGGATCTTGTCTTATGTAATTTCTCTCGAGACATTTTCCTGATTGAAAAACTTTTGTTGAGCCTTTGGAAATGAAAATACTTTTCTTCTTCTTTTTTTTTTGAAAGTTGCGTAATTTTTCGCATCAGAAAAAACATGTCGTTTACTTATATCATCATCACACGATATTGAATTCTTGAAATTGAAAGTATCGAGGGTATTGAAGGTATCGAATGTGTTTGGTGTGATGTGGTGTAATCGTAGTGCGATGGTGCAGTCTAAGATGGTGATGATGATGAAGACTATAAATGAGGACTTTGTATAATATTTTCTCATTAAACCAACTTTTTACATAATCAAATCAACGATTGACATTTTGTTGATGTTATTTAGCCGCAATAGAACATGCATTAACTTACACTTTAGCTCTGCACCCTTTGACAATAATTGCAATTTGTTACGATTTAGATTTAGATCAATTAAGAAGATTTTGAATAGAGATTAAATGTTGAAAAAACACACACAGAAAATATCGATTTTCAATATCGATAATGGCATACCCTACAATACATCCACTACAAAGCAAATGCATACTAAATTTGGCGGATTTGTTTCAAATTAGATACAGACCATTTTAAGAGGCAATGGGTTTTTTTAAGAAAAATTCAAGTAGGAGAAAACTATCAGGGGTACCTGTCAAAAAAGAGTGTACCAAAATTAACGTTTAATTTACATTAACCGCCATTTATGTAGAAAAGTAGAAAAATGTTGACAATCCTAAAAAATCAAGTTTTGATTTTTTGTGAAATTTACTTCAGCAGTGGTAACAATTTTTTTGGACATCGAATACTCTTTTTTCTTAGACCAAACTGCCAGTTTTCAATTTTTTAGGGTTGCCAATAATTTACTGTATAGAAATGGACAAGTGTTGCTACTTATTTAACGAAGATTGTTATACTCTGTTCAATTTGAATATGCAGTACAGGTCGTCATTTTATTTCTCGCTTATTGGTTTTGGTTAAAACAAAAACACGTTTGTCCAGAGTTACCACATTCATTCGTTGATGGAAATTATTCAAGCTTTCTTATAGCTATAGGAAAAAGGTGTTGTCGTGGCCGGAAATAAGACGCAAGCTATGAAGAAAACTAAGGATATATTTTCTGTAGCAGACCGAACTGGCTACAATTTTCGGAAAAAAAATAAAATCTAGGGCCATAACTCGCCATCAAAAGAGAAAGTCAAAGATTTTCAGACACATCGTTTTTACGTTAAAAGAGATTACGTGTTCTGGGAACTGATTAAAAAACGCACCTACTATCTTAGCTCTTGGTGGTGTTGAGAAAGGTAGATTTAGTTAAATTTTAATTTAGTTTATTATTTTTTTTTTTAATTCAGCTTATGATCTACATGTTTCATGGCAACCCTACAGACATTTTTGAGAGAATTATGGTGATGTAAAATGATCACTACGACAACCCTGTGAGAGCTTTAAAATGGAGATAGCTTATTGAATTTCATAATAGTATAGATGAAAGGCAAATATCCTTTAAACATCTTATTTTAGAGTTCCCTAAACATTTTTTATAAAGAAATGACCAAATTTTTTTACAATACTTAGATCATATTTCTTTTAATATTTAGATTATATTTCGGAAAAATAGTTTTTTTTTCTTTTTAACATACATAAATAGGTTTTGGAACTGATATTTTTGAATTTTTAGGGTTGAAAGTAATTTTGTTTTCTTTTTACTTATATTGTAACTTATTTTAGTGATTTTCTATTAAAAAACCATTAAAAATTTAAAAAAAAAAAAAAAACTCCACATATTTTGATTAAATCTTGGATCTCCTTTTTTTAGGGTTTCCAAAACTTTTTACTGCGAAAATGGCAAGAGTACGAAAACTCAGGCGACAAGATTTTATAATGGATTTTTTAGAACAGTTAAAAACAAACATTTTTTACTATGGGAGGGGGTCTATCTCCCCCCGTTGAAGCCGGAGGGGCAATTTAAAAAAATGATTACCTAACATGAAAAAAATAGTAAAAAATAACGGTAATACTTAAAATTAAGTGTTATACGTTTTTTTAAAGCCAACATTTTGTTCTATTGGTTAGTTTTTAAATCAAGTCAAAACTATGCATAGTTTTTGAAAAGTTTAATTTAAACTCAAAATTTGAGTAAAACAAAGTTTTAAAAAAAATTCAGTTTCAATATTTCAAAACCATAAGTTGATTTGTTGCTCTTATTAATTTTTAATCAAAAACTGAAAACTAGATGATTTTATGTCTTTTACCACACAACTACAACTACTATTTTAATTTAATAATTTTGTTTTGCTTGGTCTTATTTTGATAGTAAATAATGGTAGGTGCGAGTTTGGGTGTACGCAACAGTGAGAGTACGTAAATACTAAAGCAAGGAAAAAATATTTTATTTAATAACATTTTGTTTGTAATTTTCAATTTTCTCAAGAACTAGAAGACATAAAAAAAACAAATAAGAGCAATAAATTCTAAAAAAAATAATAGTAGATAATCTTAAAGTTTTAAAAAATTACACTATAAACCTTTTTTTAACTTTTTTTTTTGCCCAAATTATGAGTTTAAAACAATTTTTCATAGTTTTGACTTGATTTTAAAACAAGCTAATACTCAAAAGTGTTGGCTTTAAAAAATGTATAAAACTTAGTTGTAAGTATTACCATTTTTTTTTTTTTCATTTAACGTACCGTTTTTTAAATTGCCCCTACCGCCTAAACGGGGGCAGATAGACCCCCGCTGCTTGTTTTAGCTGTTCTATACAAATCCGTCATTAAACTTCGTCACCTGAGCTATCGTACTCTCCCCACGTAAATAGAGTTATTTTTTTTAGAATGACTTTATGACTTTTCGGTTTTCAGATTTTCTTAAACAAATGTCAACGATACCTTTTCTTAAGGTGCGTGTCCATTTGAGAGTACTTCTGCTAGTAAATCTCGAGAGCAACTCTCGGGAGACTGTCCATTTGCGAGCCAAATCTTAGAAGTTTTGCTATCGCGAGCTCTCTGCTAGAATATTGAGTTTTCTTGCTGAGAGTACTCTCATAATCATGTCCACTTGATAGATTTCTTCTGCTAGCATATTATCAGTTCGACATGTATTTTATCCACACTGATAACTTCCTATCCCGTCTGTCGATTTGCCTTGCTTAAAAGGTCTGTAGGTTTTCGTGTTTTGTTAAAAAATTTGTTAGTTGAATTATTCTAAAAGATTTTTAAATTACCAACAACATTTTGCATTTGATGAAATAATTTGATTTCAAAATCTGTTTTTGTAAACGAGATTTTTAGTCGAAAAAATTTGTTTACAAATTTTAGTAGCATTTGTTAAAAAAATTTATTTCTTAAATAAATAAATACAAATTGGATGAATGAATCTAATTTAAAGTCAATATCTTCTATTGTTCACGAGATATCGAGTACCGAACGAACATCAATTTTTACCGAATTTGCGTACTATTTTTTGTAGATTTTTTTTTCGAAAATATGGATTTTTATTAAAAAAAACTACAGAATATCGAAAACAATATTTTCTGTGAAATAAAAAAAGTTTGAAGACAATGTTTTTAATTTTTGAAAAGCTCTTTTAATCGAAAGTAAATTTTTATCAAGTTTTAGTATTGTTTTTTTTTTAGGTTTTTATTTTTTGTAAAAAAAACTGTCAATTAGATTTTTCTCAAAATTTAACTGAATGTTGAAAACAATATTTCTTATAAGTTAAAATTATTTGCAAGCCATAATCTCAAATTTTTAAAAAGATATTTGTGTCGGAAATAAATTTTGACCAACTTTTGTTAAATGTTCTTTTAAGTTTCTATTTTTTGTTAAAAAACTGTCAATTCGATTTTTCTCAAAGTTTAACCGAATGTTGAAAACAATATTTTTTATATAATAAAATAAGTTGGAAGCCATAACCTCACATTTTTGCAAAGTTATTTAGTCAAAATTCAATTTGTAACAACTTTGAGTAATGTATTTTTTAGGTTTTTTGATTTTTTAAAACAAACTGTCAATTCGATTTTTCTCAAAATTTGTTAAAAAAATATGTTAAAAACGTTATTCTTCGTTGCACCAAATTGTTTTGGAAATAAAATCATTTTTTATTCGTACAATTTTCGAGGTGACAAATTTTTTTCAGTTTTTTTTTTTTTGATTTATAAAAAAACCGTTAATTGGATTTTTTTCATAAAATATACTTGTTTGGTATAACGTTACAATATATAATATAATATTTAATTCAATTCTCTAGCGTTTTTGGTTCGTGAGATATTTGGGGTTAACCAACATTTTCACCTTTTATTTAAACTGCTATGGTAAAAAAACCACCCACTCAATTTTCTTAAGATCCCTTTCTGCATCTTTCTGCATTATTATTTGTATATTTATTTGAAGTCGATGTCTTTACTAGTTCTTGAGCTATGGACGACGAAAATAACGTCGCGAACGTACGGACGTACAGACGTAAGGACGTGCGAACGTACGTACACACGCACGCACAGGCATCTTTCTAAAAATCTTTTCGACTCTAGGGATCTTGAACCGTCGAGAAATGACAAAATTTTCAATTTGCTAATCGGACCCATTACAATAACTTCCTATGGGAAGGTAAAAATGTATTTTCAAATCAAATTTATATGAAAAAAAGACATAGTTTCCACTGCTTTGCCATGTTTACTCTCGACAGCTACTCGCAAAATACGAACTGTGTTGGTATTCCGAGAGCTGATCTCGGATAGTGGTAAACACATGTGTCCACCACGGTTGCCGGAGTGGGTAGGATCCTACCAAACTGGGTAGGTTTTTTTACCTTGGGTAGGTTGGTAGGTTTGAAGTCAATTTGGTAGGTTTTTCCAATATTCTAAATTCTAGAATAATTTTATTTTTAATAATTGACAAAAAAAATTGTAATGATGTCAAATCTACCCAAAATATTTGTGCCAAACAAATGTGCCAAACAAATGTGCCCATCTAAACCGAGAGTAATAATATTAACTAGTGTATGTAAACGCAGTATCCTCATTGTTAGTGTCTGAACTCATCCATTTTCATGTTTTGTGTTGACACTAACTTCACATTCTTGATTTTCATTCGATTGGATTTTGTTGCAAACAAAACATGGATAGGTAAATATATTATTGAATAAATAGTACAAGTTTTTATAAATTAGTACTAAACGAAATTTGTTTGTTAGATTTATAATACGAAAAAAAAGAAAACCTGAAAGAGAAATCGACGATTCGTCTTCGACGGCCAGCACATCCAAAACAATAAAGTTGCCTTCAAGCAGGTAAATGGCGGATTTACTCATAAAATTATGAAACTAAATTTAAACATGTTTGCAGCAAAGAAAAACAAACTTCTTCTAGTGGCGAAGTCGGGGATGGTTCATCTGAAGTCGGGGATGGTTCATCACCTTCACCATGTTTAACATTAAATGAATCGCCTTCAATATGCCGGTTAGTTTTATTAAAATGAAATGTAATTGCCTAGTTTACTGAAATAAAGTATAAATCTATATTTTTCATAGAGAACAAAGTATTGAAGAAATTGAAGAAGGTGATGAAAATGCAGAAAAAACGCAAACTGCAAAAAGAAATCGAAATTTTCGCGAGGAGTGGAAAACAACTTTTCCATGGGCAACAATGAAAAATAATAAATGCTTTTGTAAAGCTTGTGACAAGCCACTGGTCAATCACTCAAGCCACCTAACATTACATCAAAAAACCGATTCACATATTCGGAATTTAGAAAAGAAAAAAAAACAAGTTCAAATTGAATCGTTCATGAACCAGGAAAAGATACAGTTTCGGGAGCAAGTCCGCCTAGCTGAGCTTACTCTGGTGTTTTTTTTAATTTCACACAATTTACCATTTTTGCTTATGAACTATTTGCCGAATTTATTAAGAGAATGTTGTCCTGATTCAAAAATAGCGAAGTCGATACAATGCGGTAGAACTAAGGCGACTGAGCTGGCCGAAGTTTTGGGCAATAGAGCTAAGAAAAAAATTGTTTTGGATCTTCAAACTACAAAATTTTCTCTGATAGTGGACGAGACAACAGATTTGTCAACAAAAAAATCATTAGTTATGGTAGTAAGGTATGTAGATAAGATCTCTAAATGCATCCATGATCGTTTTTTGGGTCTTATTGAAATGTTCAAAACGGATGCGGATACTATTTACAAGTGTATTAAACAATTTTTTAATGAAAATAACATACCACTTAACAATTTAATTGGTCTCGCTACTGATGGGGCAAGCGTCATGGCAGGGGAATTAAATGGTGTTCGAGCCAAATTGAGACAAGACGTTGATTTTTTTTATTTGAAGTGCACATGCCATTCTCTCCATTTGTGTTCTTCATACGCCTGTAAAAAATTTCCGGTAGAAATTGAAACACTTTGCCGAAGTATATATAAGTTTTTCGCACATAGTCCAAAGAGAATTCAGGAGTTTAGGGAGTTCCAAGATTATTGCAACGTGAAGCCACATAAGATACTTGGAATTTCTTTAACCAGATGGTTGGCTCTGGAAAACGTTATAAATAGAATTGTTGAACAATGGGACGCCCTCAAGTTGTATTTTATTTCTAACTTTTTAGAAATAAATGGAGTTAAAACAAACGAGTTGGCTAATTTGATGGCCAGTGCGGATACTAAGACTTATTTTTATTTCCTATCATACATTTTGAAAATTATAAATAATTTAAACAAAGAATTCCAATCTGAAAAAGTTCGGCTGCCATATTTATATGAAAATCTTGAAACAAATGTAAAACTAGTAATGAGTAATTTTATTAACAATAACCATGTTAGACACAGTTCTATTCAAGATATTGATTATAAAGATCCAAATAATTACCTGCTTATTGAGGAAATTTTTATTGGGAGTAATGCAGAAGTTTATTTAACGAAATGCGAAATGATAAAATCAAAAAAAATTGCAATTAAGAACAATATACTTAATTTTTATATCGAACTCCTAGACCAAATATTATTGCGATTCGATTTTAACAACAGTAACATGAAAAATTTGTCCATTATAACTCCTCAAAAAGTTTTATCGGACAATGAGGTTTCCATATTGCCCTTAATATCGGCTTTTCCATATCTAATTGAATGTGATAGTGAAAACATCGCGACGCAATGGAAGCTTCTAAGATTTTCAAAAAATGATGTTACCGTTACTATGGAAATCAGTCAGTTTTGGGAAAAAGTTGGTAGTATTAAAAACGGTATGAATGAACATTGCTTCCACGATCTGTCCAACTTCGTTTTTAATTTATTAAGTTTACCTCACAGTTCCGCAGCAGCGGAAAGAAAGTTTTTTGATTTATCGCTTATAAAAACCAAGCTTAGAAATAAACTGGGGTTTAATGTTATTAACAGCATTATGCTGGCAAAAGAGTTGGCTGTTGAGGATAAAAATGATGCGCATTATGTCTGGTCAGCCAAACACTATTTTTAAATGCCAATACTGCCTTTTTATGTACATATGTACTTTACTGTACATTGTATAAACATTTGTTTCTCTTTATTTGTGGCAATTTTTAATTTATTTTTATTATTATTAAGATGTTTTGAGTACCAAATATAAAATTTTAAGTTTGTTATTGATTTTATTATTTTATTTTTTATAAGTAACTACCTTGTTATACTTTACTATGATTTTGTGATAACATAAAATAACTGAATTCAAATAAGTATTAATTTTGTAATAATTTATGATTCAATTATTAGACTTAGTTTTGATTTTGTGATTAAAATAAAAAAACGAACTGTGAATTAGTATTAATATTAATCAATAATTTATGTTTTTATTTTTTCAATAAAATATCAGTATAAAATTGCTGTTGTTTTTTTTTAGCAAGAATTTATTCTCTTAAAATCGAAAATTTTTGTTGGGTAGGTTTTTCTTTGAATTGGTAGGTTTTTTTGGAAACTTTGGTAGGAAATTTTTTATGCGAGTGGCAACCGTGGTGTCCACTTGCGAGTGACTTTCGAATGTCGAGAGTAATTAGTCAACTCTCCGCGAGCTACTCTCCAGACTATGTCCACTTGCGAAATCGCTCTCGAGAGCAGCTTGAGAGCGACTCGCAGTACGTTTACTCTCAAATGGACACGCACCTTTAAGATCAAATACTGGATCTGCAATTTTGTAGTCATTTTTAGCAAACAAAAAATATGAATGATATGAATAGTTTTCATTTCATTTTCTACTGCTCTCGTTTTTCTTCTTTTTATAGAACAAAATATCTTGTTTCCGTAAAGACTGAACAGGGCAGACTTTGTTCAAATTTTATACAATTGAGAGTCTAAGTTGTACATTTTATTGGTTTTTTAATCTCAATCTAAGATTCGAAAACAAATTAAACATACCCTATGAATAACTTCAAATGATGTTCAAATGAAACAAAAAAAATCAATAGCAAAACAGTGAAATGGAAATGATTCTGTTGTAAACATATCAAATTGCTTAACATATCGAACGTATTAATGCACAAATCTAAATGTACGTACAAAAACAAAATGAAGAAGTCGTAGGTATACTACGATGCCAAGCATTATGATGACGGACGACCAAAATACACGAAATCAGCATTTAGAGCATTTGATTTTGAGTACACTGAGTACTTTATACTATGCGACTGCATCATCAAAAAATAAAATAACCATATCTTAAAATAGGGTCTATCGAACAGTATTTAAAGGGTGTTTTTATCTATGGTATAGAACTTTGAAAAGAAAAGATGTTTTTTTTTTTAATTTATATGAAATTTATTTTGTTCGAAGGATAATCTTCACGCATTATAATTTAAATATTATTTCTTGTACTTGTGGCCGTGTATCGGCAATAACGCGGCGAATATTGTCATCCAAGTGGGTTTCGGGCTTATCGGCGTAGAATAACTACTTCAAAACTTCATAGAAAAAAAGTAATGCCATTAAATCGCACGGTCTTGGAGTTCCATTCACGAGTCAGTAACGTGATACTTAGCGGTTACCAAACATTTCACTCAATGCATCAACTGTGATTCGAGTTGTGAGATATGTATATTGCGCTGCGCCATCTTGTTCCTGTCCTCAATCATTTTTCCGCTTTTTAAAAAAGGAGACCCAACCATTGCAGAAAACTACCGTGGAATATCGTTTTTAAACGCGTCCATGAAATTATTCGCCAGTATGATATTCCGAAGACTGACCACCTGGGTACATGATAATTCAAAGCTTAGTGAATTTCAAGCAGGATTTCGTTCTGGCTACTCTACAACGGACCAAGTTTTTGTTCTTTTAAATATTGCTGAAACCTACCTTCATCGTGGGAAAAAACTCTATGCCTTCTTCGTGGACTTAAGAGCAGCCTTCGACAGCATCGACAGAGAAGCTTTGTTTCTAAAACTTGCCAATTATGATATCTCTTCCAAAATTATTTATATTTTGAAGGCGTTGTATGGAAAAGATGCTATTTCTGTGTGGGACGGTGAAACCCTATCTGAAGAATTCAGATTTTCAATGGGTCTAAAGCAAGGATGTTCGTTGAGTACCCTTTTATTCACACTTTTTATAGATGATATTGTCGAGTCCCTAGGAACAGGCGTGAAATTTGCTGAGGAGAGCATTCCAGTTTTACTGTATGCGGATGACATCGTCATATTATCCGAGTCTCCTGTTCAACTCCAAGAAATGATCTCTAGATTGGAAGAATATTGTAATACTTGGAACCTAGTAGTCAATCTCAGCAAATCAAAAATTATGATTTTTAGAAAAGGTAGGGGGAGATATGCTAGTAACGAGGAGTGGAAATACAAAGGAGAAGAAGTCAGTGTCATGAAAGAAATCAAGTATTTGGGGATGATAATAGCGAGTAACCTGTGTATAAAAAAACAAGTTAAAGCAAAACTCCAGGAAGCAAAGGCAGCCATATTCATATCGTGGAAAAAATGTATTGCAAATAAAACTATTCACCACTCCGACAAATATAAATTATTTCAAGCCGTATCAAAGTCTATTATGATGTACTGCGCGCAAGTGTGGGGCCATAAAGGGTATGAGGATGTCGAAAAACTACTACTACTTCTTTTTAAAACGAATTTTTGCTCTTCCTTCAACAACGCCGAACTACATGCTACATATTGAAACTGGAATTCCACCGATGTTTATCGACACACTTAGGACCCATTTTGATTATGTTGTAAAAATACTTCAAATGGATGCGTCAAGGCTAGTAAACAAAGTTTTAAGGCATTTAGTTTCAAATAAGCTGAATTTCGTACAATCGGTCGGATTCTGTGGGAGAAGCGAGAAACTTGACACAAAATATTGGGAGAACTTCACTAACCAGGTCAAGGAGTCACATTATAGAGAATACTACAGCAGACTCAACTTCGTCCTAGGTGAGTCAAATTATTTTCACGACAAGCACTCCACGTATATGATATCTACGATTTTACGAGCCAGAGGGGAAATCCTGACTCTGAACTTTATTCCTCATAGGCCAGACTTACTCTTGAATGTGATCTTTGCAACACCCACGAAAGAGAAAATATTGTTCATTTTCTAGGATCATGTCCAATTTTACAAGAAATTCGACGAGACGTTTTTGGCAGAAATCGTTTGGATGTTGAAGAAGTAATAGAGATTTTAAATGGCAAGTTGGGCTGGAACAAGCTTTATAAATTTATTCGAACTGCGATGACTTATAGAAATAGAATCAGAACGGAATGCTTTTGATTGTCGTAAATTCATTATCTACTTTATAATGTTTTAAATGCACTTTTTATTATTATCCGAGCTATGAAAAGAATTTATAAATTAAATTAAATACAATTTTTATTCGATTATCTGTCAATCTGACCGACGGTTTCAAAACCAGGTCTTAAAAGACTTGTAAATATTATAATTGTAAACCTGAATTATTATATTAATAAAGTCTATTCTAATCTAATCTAAAATCTAAATCCATCTTGTTGAAACCACAGCTCCTGCACATCATGTTTGTCCAATTGATGAACGAAAAAGTCAGTAATCATGGCCTTATAGCGGTTACCATCTACATACTCGACATACTCTTGAGATTTATCATGACTCCAAATACGGCAAATTTGTTTATTGAGTTATCCAAAAAAAACTAAAAGTGAAACAAAATTCACACGATTCGAACAGAATCCTGATTTTTAAAATAAACTTGAACAATTTGGAAGCATTGTTTAGACGTCAGTCCGTTTCTGTTGAAATGTCAAATCAAACTAAAGATTAATTAATTGACAGCTGACAAAATGACCGCCAGTTAAAATAAAGCTGCCATCTTAAAGTTGTATACCTCTAAAAAACACCCTTTATAAATTAATTTCAACAGATATGTATAAACTTTTGTGGTCTAATTCACCGCGCGCCAAAAACCCCCTCGATATCTATGTTTTGTATGTTCCAAATGGAAATTGATGGTCTTATGGTTGCTATGATTCATTTGTTCCTCGATGTTCTGTTTCTATGCTGTGCGTTTGCTTCGATGTTGGTTTTGTTTTGTTTTGTGTTTCTGTTTCTGTTTATTCAATAGAGCACATTTGTGATAAGCTTCTATGCCAAACAAAATGCAAACATGAAGGGGAACTTTTGTCTTTTATTTTTTCGAATTTGAGTGATGGCTGTGTGTAATATGCTCTGCCTGTCTGAACTCAGAAATCAGAACGACACAACTCGAGATTTAACTGAATAAATGCATTTTGTTGTAAGAGCATCAGACAGAAGTACTGACATGAATACTTTTGTTTATCTGACAGCGCGGCCGGCGCGGCGGTGGTGGTGGCAAAAGCAGCGGATTGGGAATTGTTTCGCAAAATTCAGCAGCGATGATGAAAATAGACATTTTAAGTTTAAGTTGAATTTATTGAGTTCGAATTCTTCATTCGACCTAAATTACATTAGAAAAAGTTCAAAATTGTAAAATGTATACTTAGCCTTCAACCGAGAAAATTAATGTAGTAATACATTCAGTGATTCCCTCAAAATAAGAAACACTTCACTTCCTATATATGTATATTATGTACATAGATACTGCATAATAGTTCTTTTGTTTTATGAAAGATTAATCGCAAAAACAGAAGTATTAAAATTTGCCCAAGGCCTGATTTCCGCTTAAAAGTTTTAGCCATTGAACCAGTTTAAAAACTTTAAAAGGCTAGATATACAGTATATGATAAAATAAACATATGCCTTGATGTAAACAAAATAAAAACTTTCAAGTGCACTTTGACTAAAGAAGAAAAAATAAAATAAAAAATAAAGTAAAAAATAATGGAACAGAAGTGTGTTGTTCTCTACAACGTTTTTAGCTCCCGAACAAATCCATCGGCAAACGAAATATGGAATTCATTTATAAAAGCTTTTTACTCGGTACTCAAGTAAACTATAGTTTTGATGGTAAAATACAAAATACTTTAGCATGAACGTTGCTTTGTATTGACCTCGGTTAAATAGTATTTTTGCTTTGGGGTTTTACGCTTGCAAACAAACAATAAAGGGTTTTCCAATGAAAGGTTTCATTTTGAATTCAACAATATTTGAGCAACTGTCTATTTGGTATCTGTCATCTTTTGACATTTGACAAACAAAAACTTCGTTATTACGGAAATAGGTAAATATTAAAACAACAACAAACCAATTTTGTTTTCAAGAAAATTTTCAAAGTGTTTTTTACAATGAGTCTTTTTATTTTGGGCTACCTGAAAACTAAGATTTTTAATGACGATCGAGGCCTTAAAGATGGAATCCCTAAATTTATTGAAACTTCCATGAAATTTAACTGAAAAGCAAAGACAGTTTTATTTCGTTATTACAAAAGGTTTAATTTTGAATAGAACGAGCAACCTGTCAATTTTTTAACTGTCACCGTTTGACATTTGTAAAAATTAAAACTAAGCCATTACAAAAATGGGTCAGTTTTAAAATTAACTACAAAAATGGTTAAAATTTTGCAGTCACAATTTTGTTTGCAAGCAAGTAGACAAAAAGTGTATACAAAATACTCGCTAGACCACTTCGCTTCTTTGACTAGTAGCTTTTTCTTTCGAATCTATTTACTCCTTTTCAAATTAGGTTTTTTAGACATTTTTAAAATGATGGAAATTTACAAAAACTCAATTGAATATTAAAAAAAGTATTCTTCCATTAATTTATGCATATTGCCACCAACAATCTCAACAAATCTTAGACCTTACAAATATGTGTTTGTGTGTGTGCTGTCAAAATGACAGTGCAAACCGTGAAGTTAAATTTTATCGTGAGTTTATAATTGACTTTTCCAATAATAAAATTTAACAGAGCCATAGCCCTTAACCTGACTATTCAAATAGTTATTGGTATGACAAAATATTTAGAGCCCAGTAAAATATTTAAGTGAGTTTTAATTTGTATTATTGATAAGGTCACGTGAATCACCAAGATTTAACACCTAAGAATTTTTATTTTGGACTAAATGAAAGATAAGATTTATGACGATTGAAATTCAGTTATCAAGATCATATAGCTCCAAATATGCAAATTGTTCATAAAAAACTGTAGACTTGGGGGACATTTGATTGATATCAGTTTCCATTTCCATACCATTCTATTTTTAATGAAATAAACATCCATTCATTCCTTTCAAAAAATGATAGCCTTTTCGTAAGACATTTCAAAACTTTACAGTTTTGTGTTTCAACAGAAGTTGAGAGAGCTGTTGCAAGGATTTAGGGAAATCTAATGAAGCTTCTGTGATTGTTAACCTGGTGTCAAAAAAAGACTAACTAAACCAAACTTCCATGAAGTATTGCTTAAAAGTTTAATGATCAATTTTTACTAATCCTTACTGTCAGCTATCAAACTAAAATTTCCAATATTTAACTTAAAAAATGGTGACATGATCAATTTTGTTTGACAGGAATAAAATCGGACAGACAATGGGCAGGTTCAGACGACATAAGGAACTCAAAAAGTAAAGAAAGTTTCTAGCATCTGATTGGCCAGCTGCCAAAAAATGTCCTTCCAACTAAGGCAACTTTATTGGAAAGTTAGTCAAGTCAACTGTCAAGTCAATTCCACTTAAGTCAAAAAACAGCTAATAATAATGTTTTATTCAACTGAAAGCTGAACTTTATTACTCCGTGACTTATTTATTTTCTGCACAATTCTATTTAATGTTTTACCTAAAAGGGTTTCTTGTTAAAATGGAAAAGGAATAAGTCATATTTTTCTTTAAATACAAAATACAGGTCAAAATTGAATTGTAGCTTGCCTGAAGAGTGTTTTGTAGACAATTATCAGCCCTATTATGGTTATCAAATATCAACACGATATTTGATAATAGTTGATAATTATCAACAAAATTAATGAATCGGTATTATGGTGATCAATTGATCAATTTATCAATATTTTTGATAAATAGTGAATTAAAAGATCTATTATGAATAGCTTTATTGATAAACTCGGTATTACGGCTATCAAACATATTGATACCCATTAAATATTCTATCAGCTACAAAATCTTCGGTGACAAATGTATCAAATATTCGTAAATGGTAAAGAATTGTAATTTAAATACGATTTATAAAAGTTTTTTTGTAGTTTTTATTGAATATACAAATTGAAGAACGAAATGTCTTCACTAGAATTGTTGTTTGAAGGCAATTGTACTGAGGATAGAAGGTTTATTGTGCAAGCTAAAACAAACAGTATTACGAGATGCTTCAAACCCACTGGACAAATTATAAATTCATGAATTAAAATAAGCAAAAAAAACCTCTTCATCTTTTCCTGAAAGCTGGAAAAAAGCAAAGGTCATTCCTGTTGCCGAAAAGTCGAATGCTAGCTCTTGCTTGGACTTTCGTCCCATAAGTATTCTTCCATGTCTGTCAAAAGTCTTTGAGAAAATTCTGGTCTCTCAGATATCTGATCACTTAAATAGATTCAATTTGCTGTCACAATTCCAGTCTAGGTTCCGTGCACATCATAGCTGTCAAACTGCTATGATAAAAGTTCTTGATGATATTCGGATTCAATATGACCGTGACAATTTAACGATTCTCTGTTTACTAGATTTCTCAAAGGCTTTTGACAGAGTTAACCATGATATACTGTGCAAAAAACTGAAGCACTACTTTGGGTTTCACGATAAAGCTGTCCGTCTTATTAAAGATTATCTTTGTAACCGAAGCCAAAGAGTGCATTTTGGACAATTACAATCAGAGTCTTTGAACTTGCTAATGGGTGTACCGCAAGGTTCTATTTTAGGACCAGTATTGTTCTGTATTTACATAAATGACCTTCCAAAAGCTTGTTCGAATGTACTGCTACATCTATACGCAGATGATGTACAAATCTATATACCCCGTCCACTTGGCTTGCAAGAAGATTTGATATGTAGATTAAATGAGGATCTCACTGCAATATCCAATTGGTCACTCAAAAATGGTCTTACGCTTAATCCAAAAAAGACCCAACTCATCGCGATATCCAAAAAGCAGTTTGATACGTCACTTCTGCCCCCAATTTTTCTACTTCAATATCAGCTTGACTTTTTTGACAGTGTAACCAGTCTTGGTATTAAGGTGAATAAATCGCTTTCAGATGAAAACCACACAAATTATATAGTCAGTAGAATCTACGCTGGACTCCGAAAGCTCTGGTTATTTTCTTCCCTAACCCCTGTTAATACTAAACTCAGGCTCATAAAAACTTTGCTTTTGCCTTTAATAACCTATGGTTATACCGTGTATTGTAAACCTGATTCGCATTCCCAACACAAGCTCCTTGTCGCATTTAATGACATGATTAGATATGTGTATGGACTTCGGAGACACGAGCACATATCGCATTATCATCGACTTGTCCTTGGATGTTCTCTTCAGCAATATCTTGATGCTAGGTTCTGTATATTCTTACACAAAATTATTCAAAGTAAAACACCTTTATACATTTATGAAAAACTTACATTTGCTCAATCCCTCAGAACTTTAAAGATTTTGGTACCGTATTATAACTATTTGAACTCCTCGCGGCTCTTCATGATCTATGCAGCGAAGCTATGGAACTCTCTCCCAGTGGCTATTAAGAAAATTATAAGTGTTTCTAATTTCAGAAATGCAATTACTTCTGAATTTCGCTAAACTCTTCAATGCTTTTTTAAATAAATTATAGGTAAACGAAGGAAAATTAAACAGGTTCTTTTCTACATAATACATATAGATAATTTAAATAAAATTTAAGTGAATTTATTTATACCCATACATTACAATTTGCGTACTTTATACACATAATATTTATGTTTTTTTATATAACATAGTAAAATAATTGTTTCTTATCCAACTGTTAAGTACTATAAAAGACAAAGTCTTACTGTACATTTGTATTTAATAAATTGAATTAAATTGAAATTGAATTATTTAATGAAAACAACTTACATTATTCCGCCGAAATTATTTATAGACCAAAACACAAGAACTCAACACAAATGACAAACGTCAAACACTAAACACCAAACAAAACCTATTCACAATCGTATATTGATTAGTATTCACAATGGGTGAAAAATTTTCATTTGATACTCATAATACCAAATTATCAATAAATTGATAGAAGTTATCAGTTAGCAAATAATTGATAGTTGATAGCCATAATAGGGATGTATGTTTTTGGTACTTTTTGACCGATCAACTGAATATAGAGATATGTAAGTGGGTTGTGGTTGCTCTGTAATCGATTACTGCTTAGTCAAAGGGGATTGGCTTGACATTGTGAAAGATTTCGAGGTTTTACCGGCTAATTATTCAACTCACCTCCCTATTTGTGTGTCGTGTGAGTTCAAAACCCAAGAATGCAATATCCGACGTCGAAATGTAAATGGTTGCAACAGACTACGTTGGATTAGAAATAAATCGGATGTTTATAAGAGAAACTTAAACCAGCATTCAATTAATATCACAAATCAGGCTATAAACACAATTGACGAAGCAACAGATTTGATATTGAGCACTATTAGAGAGTCAGCAATTACCTATTCAAATAATAGAGGAAGCGTTTTTAAATCTAGTTGGTATGACGAGGAATGTAGGAGAAGTAGAGAAAAATCTTTCAAGTTTTTGAAACTTTTTAGGAAAACGAATAATTTGGCTTTCAAATCCTTGTATTTGCAGTCAAATAAAGCGTTTAAAAATCTATGCAGCCGTAAAAAACAACTTTTTCTCAACAACTCTGCATTAAATCTTGTACAGAGCAGAGATCCTATAGTGTTTTGGGCTAATGTACGTATTCTAAGTGGGCGCAATAAGTCGCCTGTTATTTGCATTAGTGCCGATCGAATGGCATCATATTTCGAAACACTTCTACTGGCGGATCCAAATCAAATATCTATAAGCTTTGCGTTACCGTTTATTCACATTGAAGAGTTAGATGCTCCATTCTCCATGCATGAACTGCTTATTGCATTAAATAAAATGAAAGAGGTTTAGATGGCATCCCAGCTGAGTTTTACAAAAATGCCAGCTCACAATTTCTTGAACATATTTTAGTTTTGTTTAATAGAATTTTTGACAAGGAAGATATCCCAAATTCTTTCCGGTCTTCATCCATCTCTGCAATTTTTAAAAAGGGTGACCCAAACCTTCCTGAAAACTACAGGGGAATTTCTGTCCTTAGTTCACTGCGGAAGCTATTCACTCAAATTCTTTACCTAAGACTTGCTAGTTGGGCTGAAAGAAATAATAAAATAAGCTGTTTCCAAGCTGGGTTTCGTGCTAATCTCTCCACAGTTGACCAAATCTTTACTCTCACTAGTGTTGCCAGACGCTTTATAGAGAAGAAAACAAATCTTTATGCATTTTTCGTTGATTTTAAAGCAGCCTTCGATACCATCAACCGAAGCTCATTATTATTTAAACTTTCATGTATCGGTTTATCAACAAAATTTATAAAAATTTATGAGCAACTTCTCTCAAATACGACTGCTGTGGTTAAAAATGGCATGAACACGTCGAAACAATTTAGGTCAGAAACAGGTGTCCCACAGGGTTGCATTTTGAGTCCCTTGGTTTTCTCGCTTTTTATAAACGACATTGAAGATAATATACCAGGTGGTGTTGTTTTTGGTGATCTAGTTATCAAGGTGCTCCTTTATGCGGATGACCTTGTTATTTTAACTGATAATCCTGTGACGCTTCAACTCCAAATTAACAAGTTAAAACAATATTGTGATTTGTGGGACCTTCAAATAAATACTGCGAAATCTAAGATCATGATATTCAGACACCATAATCGCAGTGCACGTAATGACCGTTCTTGGAACTTGAGCGGTTCAAATATAGAAGTAGTGAAGGAATTCAAATATCTAGGTTTCACAATAACACACAATCTGAACTTTCGAAGGCATATAAGAGATAAATTGACCGCAGCAAAAGCAGCTATTAACTGTATGTGGTCAAACTTTTTCATTAACAAAAATATAGATCCGGCTTCGAAATTTAAAGTCTTTGATGCAACCGTTAAAAGCTGCCTTTGCTATGGAAATGAAGTTTATGGCTACATGCAATTAGACGAAATAGAAACTATCCAAAGATATTTCTTCAAGCGAATCTTTAGACTCCCATCTAATACCCCCAATTATGCCATACACGTTGAGTCGGGACTACCACCAATTTTTTTAAAGAATCTAAAAGCGAATGCAGACTATATAATCAAAGTCATGCAAAGATCTAACAACAATTTGCAGAAAAGGATTCTCCTAACAGCGTTACGCTGCAGATGCACACCTTTTAAAGATTGGAGTGAGTTGGCCTCAGAACATAACTTTCCTTTGACGTTTTGTTTGGATAATCTAGATTCGTGGAGGAATGAACTTTACGATTGTATTTCTGTTATAGATGACAACATTTTTCAGACATTTCTCAATCGGGCAAGGGAGTCCCAATCTAGATCATTATACAGTAAACTTAATTTCTCTTTGGGGGAAGCAAACTATTTTCGAACCGAGTTCACTTTTGTTGAGATAAGTCTGATATTTAAGGTTCGCACGGAGATGCTTGAGCTTAACTATAGACCTCACAGAAATGATATAAATCCTAACTGTACATTATGTAACCTCAATCAAATTGAAAATGTTTTCCACTTCCTAGCGTTATGTCCGATCTTACAAGAGATCCGGCGTTTCTATTTCAATAAGAGCTTCCTTTCGTTTGAGGACTGTCTTGCAGTTTTGAGTGGTGAGGGTGGTTGGAAACTTCTTATCCGTTTTTTCTCTGAAGCTGTTGCGTATAGAAATTCATTCGTGGACCTCTAATGTAATGTTCAGTCTAATATAATTTTGTTTTAGCTAAACTAAAAGCCCGTTTCACTGTTGATATTGAAAGTCTTTTACTGCTCTTCACTTATTGATGTACTATCTAAATATCAATGATTAAAACCTAAAAAGTTACCAATAAGCTTAACTATACCAAACTAATATTTATTTCAAGATTATATATGTTAGTAGTTTTTGTTTTCGCTAAACTAAAAGCCTGTAACATTTGTTATTATTAAATCAATTAAATCGTTCAATCTGGCATACTTAATCATAATCAGTATCTTAATCTAAATTTATTTTGTAAATTGTTAATTTTTATTATATAACAGCTAAAAATAACTTCTCTCTCAATGTTTAAAATTCAGATATAACCGGCAGACGGCTTAATAGCCATGCTTGTAAATCTTTAAAATGTAATTGAGCCTGTATTTTTTGTGAAGAAAAAAATAAAGATAACAATAATAATAATAATAATAATATGTAAGTGAAGTAAAGTACCTATTTTGAATTATATGACACTTGAAAAACTAACTAGTTGCCTTGGTCAAAATGTACGTTCAATGAACGCAGTTGACTGCAAATGAATTCCTTTATGTTATCTGAACCGGCCTAATTTAAGAGTAAAATGTCAAATTGCCATTAATGAAAGCATTCAGATAAATTTGGGTGGTGTCACTGACATTAACTTATTCGACTTATATATAAATGGTACTCTTCAAAAAAAATTAAAATACTTATTTCCGATATTCAGAATTCAAAATTTAAATTAACTTCCGATTTTTAAAAATTGAGAATTAACAAGATTTTGAATTATGGCTCAATTAATGTAGGGCAATGGCCGAATTTGTATGACATCATTAAAAATTTAATTAATCTTGTAAGTTCATTTTATTCATCATGATATTATTGTAAATCTACCTTGCAGAAAGAGAAACTAATTCGAATTTCGACTTAACTACGGGTATGCTATCTGAACTCAACCATAAAAAGATTCATGGATAAATTTGTTGAATACAAAAAAAAAATACGAAATGATTACATTTTCGATTTCGTTGAATGTTTCTCGAAACGGAAGAAACAAAGTGAATAAGAATATTTGTATATGTATATAACATGCGACGATGGCGAACGGTGGACTGGACGTGTTCCTGATCTGATGTCTGCCCTTCATTATTTTGGTCTTGGTCGGCATTTTTGTTGTGCTGAAGCCCAATGCCAACTTCCCGCATAATCTTTTACCATGTTTACTTTAGGAAGACGTTTCGGTTCAAGCTACTGAATGCGCTTCACATTGCCGATGCCGATGCCGCCACCGCCGACGCTGCCGCAGTCACAGGGGACTTGAAATGTGAATGAACGGACAAGAAGAACAATTGAACTGAAAAATGGACATGGAAACGGAGACGGAGAGAGGCAGTGATGGTAATTCAAAAGATATACGTTTGTGTTGTTTCAATTTATTTTATATATGTTTGTAG
This sequence comes from Eupeodes latifasciatus, assembly GCA_920104205.1. NCBI lineage: Eukaryota > Metazoa > Arthropoda > Insecta > Diptera > Syrphidae > Eupeodes > Eupeodes latifasciatus. Next base: position 67,940,953 of record OV049924.1, on the reverse strand, counting down.
TGAAACATACAAAAATAACATGCGCAACATATTTGTATGGTAAGTGAAAAGATTGAAAGAATTCCCTTTGATATGGACACAGAGAAGGGTTTTCGACAACAACATAAATACTCCTATATACTATATAAACGGAGATACTATCTTAAAACATTCAACATTATGCGGCAGCCATATTCTTTCAATGCAAAGGAAAAAAAATATTTAAGTATAGCTCATGGTTTTCCCTCTTATGAAGCTTAAAAAAGGAAACGATTATAAAAATTATGCATTTTCATACAGCAATCAGGAACATGATGTTACAGAGAGTGTGCGGGTACCTACATTTATCATTCATTATTTTTAACTTTATAATAGAAGAAGGTGAAAAATTTTAAACAGCCTCATATTAAATTATAAGCATGATGCTAATTAACAATTTTCTAATTTAAAAGGACTTTACACAAATCATCAGAATTTTTAAATGAGGTGCTCGCTAGTTTTGTAGTTATACAATTTTCTTAACATATATCAACGGAATTCATACATACATACATACTTTTCGAAATGTGGTCATTATGCGAATTTTACTTCAATTTAAAAAAAAAAAAAAAACAAACCCTTTTTTTGGAAAATTAAATTCGACTAAAGTAAAGTAGTGAAGTAGTCAAAAATGTGTTCGGAGTTCTTTTTATGTTCGATCACTTTTTAAACTGTCGTAGTATTTTATTTACAATTAACAAGATTTTTCGTGAAAAAATTAACTTCTTGACCTTCATATTGAATTTTACAGTTATAGTTGAACAAATAGGTTGAGGTTTTTGTTAGTCTAAAAAGTTTAAGGCTTTTAAAGTTTAAACTTTTAAATTCTGGGTGAATGATGTTAATCAAACGAAATCGGCTTATTATATTAATCCAAAAAAACTTCACAAACTTTGTAGTTCCTAAATGAAATTTGATTAACAAGCGCATTTGATGATAAACAAGCTGGACAAATCAAGGATCAAAACTAACCACCTTTGGCCATATTAGTTTTTAATGTTTACAAAATCATAAGTTTGTAAACTCATCTTCGTGTTTATCTGAACGCTTTCATTTTACAATTTAACATTTGAGCGTTTTTTTTTTCTTTAAAAATTAACTCTTGTCGTTGTTAAATTCGAAAATCGTAACATTCTCACTTCTTAAAGTGTCAATTCAATATTAGAGTATTACACTTTCAAGAATTTTTAACTCATTTCCTTGAAATTAACTGATATTTGAATTTTGTGACTGGGTTATTGCTTCAGTTCTATACTGAATTTAAATCTAGAATTGCTATTTCTTCTAACGGGTGCTGCTTTTTCTGGAATTGATCTATTCACTTTAATTAAGCTCAATTTGGTTTGGTATTTTATAGTTAACAGACTTACTCTTGTACAAAGTTAGCAAAATCGTGCAAGTATTATTACCAAAATAATAGTTCAGTACGCGAAGTAACAAAAAACGCCTTGGATGGAAATATTTGGCCCGTTATTGCTGACATCCGTCACTAAAGTAACCCCTCATACAACAAAAAGTGGTTTAAAATTGGGCCTCTTCGAATTATAGAACTCAAACTATGTTAGAAAATTGAATGGAAAACTAGTGGAACAAAATTTTTGCGTTCAAGGAATACAGTTGAATGCAAATGAAGTCACTTTTGTTGCCTGAACCTGCCCAATGGCTGCGTTCAATCTCAAACAAATAATAGCTGTGTCCCACACATTTCTCGCACTAAAAGTTGGTCAAATGTCAAATTTGAGAAATGGGGATAAAATGCTCTCAGAGAGTAAGCAAACTGTCAAAATGTCTGGAACGGTTTTCGCACCAATTTGAACAAGTTTAAACAACTTTTTTAACGTCAAAAAATATACACCAGCAGAGTTACCAAAGATCATTAAGAAATTTAAATCAACTTAACCATGAAAAACAATCCAATAAAATAAATATCAACAAAAGTAAACTTATATGTATTTATTTTAAATAAAAATATTATTATTATTATTATTTACTAATTTAACAATAAATGTACAAATTAATACAAAATCAGCAGGAGCGCCTTGGGCTTTCGCCTGATAAATAAAAATAAAATTAATACTGAAATTATGGAACTTAAAGTTTTTCTTTTTCTCAAAAAATCACTACAATTTTCAATAAATATTGACAACTACATATGTACCTATGTATATACATATGTATCTATGTATATATTTTTTGTACTACAAATTTCTTCTTCAGTTACGGTTTTATAAAAAGATATACATTTTATGAAAATTATTTGATTAATTAAAGGAAATCGAAAATATGAACAATATTCAAATTTACCAAAACTAAAATGAAAATAAAAGAATTACTTGGGCAATCGTTAGTCAATAATCCACACACGTTTTTTTTCTTGTTTTATTACTTGCCGTGAACGTCAAATCGAATTTGACAGGCAGAAATCACCAGAAGAAATTCCTTGGACTAAATCTGGCAAAAAGGGGAAATGTTTTACTCTCTCGCGTGCGCTCTCCTTTGTAAGAATTAGCACAACTTTTGAAGTGTGGAACGACTTTAGACTAAAAATGACTAAAGGCCCAACTATAATAGACTTAACCGAAAGTAAGCTAATGTCAAAACCGAACGAAAAGTTATCAGAAGTTATCGTCAAACAAAAAGTAACCATAATGGATTCAAGTAACTTAAGCAAATGCGTTCCAAATTTGACATTTGCTTAAGCTCGAGACATTTAAATGGCTCTTGCGTAATTGCGCGAAAGTTACCGAAATTTAAGGAAACTGAGCAGAACGTCTATTATGGTTAGTGACATATGTATGTATAAGGCTGCGTATTGGTTTGTTCTCTTAAGCTGGCTTAAGCTCGGTTAAGTCTACGAGTATTATAGTTGGGCCTTAAGACTTTCAGTCTGAAACTGTTTGAAACTAGATCTGGAACACAGCTAATGTAACCGGATACCATTTTGTTAGTGTTTTACGTGTAAAAGAACAGCTGATCCGAAACAGCTGAGATATCAAGAAAAGGATTCAAGAGGTATCCAATAATTTCTGGTATCTGCTAAAACAGCTGATTCAAAATATAGTTGAATTTGAAACAGCTTGAAAATTGATTTAAATTGTTCAGGTTTTTTTGGTAAAATCTAATAAATTATTTAAATTTTGCATTTCAATTCCGGACCTCAAAATGTAAATTTTTGTCTGCTTTTTGTAAATAGCTGAAAGTCGTTCAAAACTTACATACTTACTTACTTAAGGTGGCGCTACAGTCCTGTGTGAACTAGGGCCTCACTCAACAAACTTCTCCATCTAGCTCGGTCCCTAGCTAGATGTCTCCAGTTTCGCACTCCAAGTTGGGTGAGGTAAAAAGTCGTTCAAAAATTATCTAAAATTCACCTATACAGTATTGCCTATCTAAAACGAGATTGAACGCAGCCAATGGATCACCAGTCAACGTAAAATCTCAACTGTCAAGAGTAATTTTCATACACAAAATAAAATTGCATCTCCCACCAAAACCAAAAACCAAAAACACTCTAATGAAGATATAAATCCTTCGTACGTATCACCCTCCAAAACCCATTTGTTTACATTGTTGTATTTGTAATTTTGACATGATGTCCATGAATAAATGTGAAATCCAACAACAATTCGATTCGGACCGGAACTGATTAGTTGTGTCTTAGGGTACGTGTTTTCACGCACACTAAGAATTGTTTTATCAGGTCCGTTTCCGGTTTAGTTTGTAGGCAAACCAATATGGCTACCGAGGATTTATATCTTTACTAGAGTGTTTTTGCCAAAAACACTCTAGTACATATAGAGTGCTTTTGACCAAAACACTTCACCCTAAGTTTCTAAGTCATTCTACTTTGACCACACCACCAACATTGATATGAATCAGAATCGTATTTCGAGTAACATAATTAGCATCGATTGATCTAATATCAAATTGAGTTGAATTCCCTAAAAAAAAAATTACCTAGCCTATCCAGCCATTTTATTTTAAGAACTTTTAAAATTCTCACAAACTAAATGCTCGACTGAAAACAAAAAGAAACAAATTTATATTAGAATTCTCTTTAAATACCTACGCTCTGTAGATTTCTACAAATAGTTTATACAAAATGTGTAGGAAGATCAAAATCAGCACAAGACAAAAACAAAATAAACTGAAAAATATCATCAGCTTTTGTTCTTAGATCACATCACAACGTTAAATTTTTTAAGTTCAATGCCATCCAGTATGTCATCTGGTTTTTTGTGATTAAAAAGAAAAATAAATAAATAAATAAAATGATGAGTTTTTTGTTTTAACGTCAACCGAAATCCGAAACAATCGATTAAGATGACGTATTTATAACATTTTACATATTCTATATTTTCTTACAACCAACGGTTTTATAGTTTCCTTGATATTTTAAGATCCAAGTAAATTCTTATCAATAATAAATTGCCTTCGTCATTTTTATTTTTAAAAAAACATAATTTACATTTTCTTATCAGCTTTTGAAGGCCCTTAAGAAACCACATACAAATTCTCTGATATGGAATGAAAATAATTTCTCGACTCCGATAGTGTTTTTTCATACATATGTACAAATGTATGTATATACAAAATAAAAACCTCAACGCGGTTTTTATTTATCCTTTGAGTAAAATGTAACCAAACAAAAATAAACCTCTGTGACTGATAAGTGTCAAAGTATAAGATAACAATTTCCTTAACTATCGATATTGTTGTGGGTACAGAGCGCAGCGCAACATAAACAATAAATAATTGATAAAATGTGTGAATTCAATTGTAGCCACACCCGACGCCGGCCGCCGCCGCCAACATTGCACCGACAGATAAAAGGTTTGTATTTAACTACGCTTCATTTGACAATTAACTTGATACCTACCTGCATTCGAAAAAAAGTTTGTGAATTTATTTCAAAATAACAAGAAAAAACAAGACCACGACTGGGTAAGTTAATATACTTATGTAGATCTCAAGTCTCTTACTTTATCTAAGATAATGAAAAATAGATAATAATTATTACAACAATGCGGTTGCAATGAACTATGATTATCGTTAGAGTAAAACGTTAACGTAAACCGTAACCCGTCACACCTTGTACCTCTCTGCTCTCTGCCTCACCCCTTGTCATCTGAAAGTACAACACACAAATAAGACAGACCACCTCAGGGAATCCATAGAAATTCACAACAACTAAATAAAATTTGCATTGAAGTGCATTTTTATAAACGCCTTGAGCAATTTCATAGCAACGATAAATGCTAATCGAAGTGGAAATTGTCTGAACTAAAACTGAACTTGTTCCGCTTTTGTCAGGAGGTGAAAAGTTGACATGTCTATTTTAATTTTATATATTCCGAATAAGAAAATGAAAACAAATACTCCGAGAAAATTTACTGAAATAGAGCAATAAGTTATGTATCAATGTTGTTGTTTGTAACAGATGTATAAATGAATGTATAGTGCAATTTAAACTACAAACGCTTGAAAAGTGATAGAAACATGCGCTTATAATTAGCATCGCTTTCTTAAGACACTTTCTGTAAACAAAACACTTTAACACAATAGTAAGTTAAGTGTTGACTTAAATGAGTACAGTTGATATCGATTTTGAAAGCATTAGTGGTTTTATGTTTTTAAAATATTTCAGAGTAAGATTTGTTTATTAACAGCACAAGAAAACCACTTTCTGCAATAAGGAATAGCCGACATTTTTTCAAAACATTCTTTTTTAAAACTTATTCTAAAAGGCTTTTCACACCAAACGCAAAACCCGGTTTCGCGAAATTATTGGTTATGGCCGAAAACCTACATCGAAAACTCAAGTTTTCCCATAATAAAAATACATTTGAAAACCACAAGTTTTCGAAAATCACAACAACCGTGTTTTGTTGGAAAATCTATCCATAGTATAGTAGGATTTTACACGAATAACAAAAACAATATCCATAGTATGAATAAAGTAGTATTCACATGAGCGCCACCAACGAACGACGCACGAATGAATTACAAAATGTGAGTTTATATACGTTTGAAGACATATTTCCACACAAATTCTTAACAAAACGATAGCAATATAGTTTCTATTTGATTTATGATGCATACTTTTACTTTTCAATATCATATATTAATAAATTTAAGAAAACAAATTTATTCGTCGCGAAAAAAATTTTAGTTGATACGAACTGTCAAACTTTATTCGCGTTCCACATTATCCACACTCGCAACGAATAAAATAATAGCGCGTACTTAACCTAAAAAAATGAATGGTGTTCGGCTGTCAAACTTCATTCGCGACGAATTAAAAACTCTCATGTGAAAGAAATGTCAAAATCGACGAATATTCGTTCATTCGTTGGTCCTGTTGGTCGTTGGTCATGCTCATGTGAATACTGCTTAACACCGATAAAAGTTAGAGTAGAATCTTACTATAGATGGGTTTTTGACATTTATACAAGTCTCGAATGGATCTTATGTGATTTCGTTCTCAAATGTTGGTACGATTGATATTGCATTTGTATCTCGATAGCTGTGTTCGTTGAGTAGTTGTGCATTTGGAATCATGTGTGTTTTCTATTGGGGAAAAAAATCAATCTATTACTGTTGATATTATTTAGTTTTGTTAGTGAAAATGGACTAACTGGTCTTATTTTGCAAGAGAAAACAATAGAAAAGATATTTATGTTTTGCTATGTTTCCACCAAAGGTTTATCTCAGTTTAGATTAAATAAATCTTTTTTGGTGTTTCCACCGCACAAGAAGATTTTAAAATGATTAAGTTTGACAGCACTTTCTAAAATGCAAATGGTGTTTCGATGTTTCTTATGAAGTGCAAGTGAGATAGTTTGATTCGTGTTGAGCAATGAAAAACTGAATAGTTCAGCACCATATAAGAATGTGCTACCTACTCCATGTGCAATTTTTTTTTTAATTTGATTAAAACAAAACTATATTTTTTGTACAGAAATATGCAAATAAACAAACCATAACGCATTATCTGTAAAACCAACTCCTCCACACAGGTTTTTCTTCACAAATTTCCGATCCCCGACCGGAATCGAGCGAATCAAGCTCATTTCAACTGGATTCAGGTATATAAAGAATTTTAGGCGAGCTTCAAGCTCGCTTCAACACCACATGTTAATGTAGTAGTCTACGAACAAACCCCCTTATTGAAGTTTTTATTTTATGTCAAATTGTTTGGTTAAAACTTTGAAATCGACTTTCACATTACACAGGCGTATTTTCTTGATTTTGATAGTCAACTATCAAAAATCAGCTTACACGATTTCACCCCTGGTCTGAATTTTGCAATTTTTTTTGGAATTTTTTGATAAATTATTCTGGCAAATATTCAGTTGTATCAACTTTCAAATATAAAAACCGGACTACTGCGGTTCGTTTTGTTCCCAATTTCTCACTTTACTATATATGGAATACGAAAAAAACGCACTTAATATCAAAATATAAAACCTGTCGAAAACTAGTAGAAATTCAAAGATGAACTAAACAAACAAATCTTTCGAAACATTCAGCACTTATTTAAGCCTAGTACGCTGCTGATGCGAAACGAAAATTCCCATACAAAAATGACATGACGAAATCATAAACGAAAAATTTCGCTGTGCTTTTCGTTTTTCAGTACGCTGCTGAAGCCTAGTACGCTGCTGATGCGAAACGAAAATTCCCATACAAAAATGACATGACGAAATCATAAACGAAAAATTTCGCTGTGCTTTTCGTTTTTCAGTACGCTGCTGAACGACGAAATGTGACATTTTAGTGGATAGCTGTACTAGATTTCTTAGTACAATTCTCCACTCTTTTCGTTCTCAATTTAATTGCCCAGCACATTAATTGCTTGCGAAATTTTGACGTTTAATTTTTTTATTGAAAAAAAAAAAATTGTTTACTCGTGACTTTCGGTGTTTTGACTTTGGTTTATATTTGATTTAAAATTTAAAATAAAATGGATTTGTCTAATGTGTTCCATTGCATTTCTGAATCGGAAACTCAGGATGTTATTGGTGAGGTGCAAGAAGTGATGAAGACAAGCAGTGAAAATCAACTTCCAGACAGAACTCTCCACAAATATTTTTCCGCTGTGGTTTTCGTTTTAATTTCGCTCTGCACTTGGAGACCGCCGAAAAATTTCGTTTCGCATCAGCAGCGTACTAGGCTTGAACGACGAAATGTGACATTTTAGTGGATAGCTGTACTAGATTTCTTAGTACAATTCTCCAATCTTTTCGTTCTCAATTTAATTGCCCAGCACATTAATTGCTTGCGAAATTTTGACGTTTAATTTTTTTATTGAAAAAAAATTGTTTACTCGTGACTTTCGGTTTTTTGACTTTGATTTATATTTGATTTAAAATTTAAAATAAAATGGATTTGTCTAATGTGTTCCAACATTGCATTTCTGAATCGGAAACTCAGGATGTTATTGGTGATGTGCAAGAAGTGATGAAGACAAGCAGTGAAATTCAACTTCCAGACAGAACTCTCCACAAATATTTTTCCGCTGTGGTTTTCGTTTTAATTTCGCTCTGCACTTGGAGACCGCCGAAAAATTTCGTTTCGCATCAGCAGCGTACTAGGCTTTAAAAGAAAACAAAACAGCTGAGAGCTCTTTTAAAAAGAAATATTTCACTTTGAAATTGTTGTATTTGTTGAATATCCATACCAATAGCTTCAAAACTCTTGAAACCCATTTTTTCGAATTCATTCACATTTTTCTTAATGTTCAGTATTTGGATATTGCATCAATACAAAATTAAACGGTAGGTGCTGCAAGAATTGATATGTAAAATTCAATATTAATTATTTTCGGGTTTTTGAAAATTTTACAACGAAAACTTGGTTTGGGTCTGTTGTGAAAAGGCTATAAGAGAATTTCGAATGCAAATAAATGAACAGATCTTTATTTTAATCGTTTGCAAACTAAAACAATCGATTTTAAAATGAGTGCATTCAGTTAAGAAAGCACTTTTTAATATATGAAATTTATGAAAATGTCATTTAGTGAAGTAAAAGAACTATAGTTTATTTAACTAGAATGTTAAATATTTTATGTGAGCTTATGACGTTGGTTTTGACAAATATTTACTGACAGTTCTCCAAGAAATTTTGGCAAATTGTCAAATAAGATCAACCTTTACTTCTTTTTGTCTGTACAAACCAGTAGTTTGACATGTTTTAGGAATTATTCCCAAAAAATAATTAATAATAGCATCAAAAACATTATTTAACTTTAATTAAGTTCATTTTGTTATAACATAAAAAAAAGCTACTTAAAATTGTGCTGAACGCATTCATTTAAGACTATGGACGCGTTCGAAGAATTCTGTTCCCTTTTTTATTGGGTCAGTTTATATTTCTAGGATTTTCCAGAATTTTGTCATGCAACTTTTTATGACAGCTGGCTCAACAAAAGCATTAAACATTCAGATACATGTGAAAAATCTGTTTTAAATAATTTTGAAATCTTGGAACAGCAACCAGAAAATGTGAAATCTTATTTACTAAACTTAAAGCATTGATTAAAAAAATTGATTTGCGAAGCCATCCTTAAATGTATGTATATTTTGGTTAAACTTTCCATTACCGCAGCACGAATTTCGACACGAGTTTTTTTTTATTTAATAGATACATATGTGCAAATAAATAATAATTGCCATACTTGATTTTTGTTTGTTGCAGATTTCTTTGATTTTAGTGCTCAAATGCAAAAAGTACTTTGCATATACAAAAACTCGCACCCACCCCAAATCCTATAGTGATCCAAGCAGAGGGGTTGCAGGGGAGCAGCATGCCCCCCTTACATACCTAGCTGTTAATGCGCCGCGCCGTATTATCAATTCAAAAAAACTTGTTTTAGGCTCAAAAAAACGAAATACAAAGAAAGTAGGGTTAAGTCCGAAAAAGAAAATATTTTTTTATGACTTAAAGGTGTTTCCTCGCCTTAATATTTAAAACATGTTCTATTGAGACCCCTACCTAACTGTTAAAAAAAAATCAGAAGGAAATTCGTGCTGCGGTAATGGAAAGTAGCCCCGAAAATTGTTCTGCCTGGCGGGCGGAGCTGTCCTTAAAGTGATATTTTACTATACATTTAATTTCGCAAGAAAATGGCTTGAGTAAAAAGTTGAAAAAGTTCCCATACATCAGATTTTTATCAAAAACATTTTTTTTTACAAAACATTACAAACGCCCATAACAAATTCAAAAAATCTAGCCCACCCACAAACATTTATCCATCAAAATCTGACCGTCACATCACGTTCTTAGAAAGATATTCCGTTATATGTTGCAGCCAGGTAGATAACCTCATTGGAATCATCAAAGAGGAACTGGAGAAAACACCCATGTATGTATGTATTTTGCAATCGAATTGTGTGGATGGATGTTTGTAGGTGTCCTCTTTGAGGATCTAGCCTTAACTCGGCACCTAACATAAAACCAACCTGCCCTCATTCCAAAAAAAAAAAAAACAACAACTTTATCCTTCATTTTTATGGTCGTCTTTTTATTATAAATATGTCATCTATTATCATCGTATCCTTCATCGTCCTCTTTTGAATACAAACAAGAATATTAAGCGCATCCAGCTGTGGTGGCATTGGAATTGGATGAAGCTGCAAGAGCAACTTGGTTTCTCATAATAATGAACTTCTAAAAATAAAACAAAAATCAAAAGACGAAGCACAAGCAGCAGCTGCTGCTGAGTTATGTTCCTATGGAAGTATGGAAGTATAGAAGACATCATCGTCTCCGTCCACACCACACCACCTGATCATCTCTAATGCACTTTGCAAGGGAAAGAATATTTTACCTACACGTCAGCAGCATTTTATAAGGGCAGGAAGAAGAAGCAAGATGAAAGAAAAGGAATAATGCAACTTACCACTTAGCGGTGGTCTCGACACGTAACTCATGATAGGATGAAGTAAACTGGAATTTTGCCGCACGTTTGTTCACACGTTGCAATCGCTTCCAAACACTTCCCATGACTATAATGGGGGTGGTGGTTTGGGGCTTGGTTGTTGTTAACTCGGGCTGCCGCCGCGCCGCTGACTCGGTAGATGGGCTCCTGTTCTAAGGTCAGTTGGTGTTCTTATTGTTGTCTACTTATAATCTAATTGAACAAGGTGTGGATGGACTTTTTTTGCGCAATAAAGGAGACAAGACAAAAGGAAACGACGAACCGAACACTTGAGTGACAAAGCACAGCACAGCACAGGTGGTGTTGGAGTTTAACACTTGATAGAACACCGAATTTTTGGAGAAATATAAAACAAAGCACTCGAAGGATTCTTCACAAAGAAAAACACTTTTTTCTTCCTCTCGTCACGAATTAACTGGCAACAATTTACTTTGAGAGACACAAAGAAAACTCCATGGATGATAAAGTCCGAGCCACAATCCCGATCCCGAGTACCTACGATGAAATCAAGAAACAACACCGAAGTCCCGAAAAAACACCAAAAACAATCAAAACAAAAGCGAATCTTTTGCTAATTTTGCTTTGATGTTGTCTTTTTGTTTGTTTTCTACTTTTTGCACAACAAACACTGAGAGGAAAAACGGGATGGATTGGTCAAAAGAAGAAGAGCAAAAAGACACTCTTCTTCTATGCGTTAACCTTGAGATGGAACGAAAAACGGACAAGCAGACTACGACGACGACAATGACAACGACAACGAAAGACGATGTTGCAAAATTTCTTTGCGCGATTCTATGTCTCTCCACCCCCTCGGGAGGTTTTTTCTTCAGCAATCTTTTAAACAATTTCTACAAATATTTGTTTTGATATTTTGTTTTATTTGATTCATAAGACAATAGCAAATTATTCCACTTTGTTTCTATTTTCTGTGTAAATTCAGACAGACAGCGATTGGAAAAATCAGAATTCTTTTTAACAATGACGTCACTTTTCTTCGATTTTAACAAAACTTTTTCAGTTTTCACAGTAAAACTTCGTCGAGGCGATGATGATTCAAAACTTCTTGCAAATTGTCGTCGAAATTGATTTGCACATAAAATTCATAGCTGACGAAAACACGAAAAACTTACAAAAATGCCGTGGGTTTTTGTGTTTTTTGTTTGTATTTATTTATCGCCAAGTAAAAATTTTCAATTTCGATAAAAATTTTTCTTCGTCACTTTGACTGAGTGAATTGGAATTCATGTTTTTTTTTCGTCTTTTTGTTGTTGATTAATTATTTGTTTGCGAATTGCGAACACACACAGACACAAGCGTAGTAAAATTCGGCAGTTTGATGGCTTTCATATTGGACTTTTGGTAGATTAATTTATTTAGTTTAATTAATTTAATTTAAACAAATTATTTTTATTATCTAAGTTACCGCGGCGGCGAATCGAGAATCGACTTGTCTGCTCGAGGGGTATTCTCTTATTCTTCTTTGAACTTCTATTTTCAGCGAAAAAGAGGAATGTATTTTTCTCGTATTGTTTCGCATGTGTCATTTAACGTAACGTAAGAGAAAATTGAGAAAGCATATGTGAAGTGGAACGAGGAATTTTGACAGCTAGTGACAGCTGCATCGCCGGGTATAAACGCATTGATGGAAACTATGATTTAATGGGGTGACTACATTTGTATTATTTGAAAGCGTTTTATTTTTCTGACCGAAAATTAAAGAAAAGTCAAACGTCATATATTGATTACTGATTTGATGATAGTAATTTTCCATCATTCTCTTTTTTACTTACATATAGCCAAGAAAAAGAATGACACACAGAAAAATGTTACTAATAAAACAAAATGTCTGCCAAATGACGTTTATTGATTTAAACCATCAGAGAAGGTGGTTTAGCTAAGGAATAAATAAAATACACAGAAGTGAGATTAACAAATTTTAGTTGGGATAGGTAACTTGAATTTACCTGTAAGAACTCGTACCAACAAATCTTGCAATTTTCTATTTATAGAATTTTTAAGCCCTGAATATTATGAGGGATCAAATTGGGCTCTTTGGAATTAGGGTAATTATTTATTTGAAACATTTGGCACAAAGTAATAAAACGCCAAAACAAATTTAATGTAAACTCGATCTATAGTGTTTGAAAAATTACCAAGAAGTTTTAAGCATTTGTTTTTTTTTTTTTGTAAACAAGCATTGTTTTATGTCTTTTTATTAAAAACAAAATAAAGAGTATGTAAAGGGAGGTTTTTTAGTAACTTGAAAAGATTCGATGGTTGTTGTTGAAAATGTCAAACTGTGTTGATAGTTTTGTTCATTAATGTGTGATTAATTCACAATGCGTTTAACGCCAAAATAATGCTTCCAAATTGTGGAAGTGGAAAAAGTGGATTTACAATATTTATGAAAATTATTGAACCACGATAGAAACTTTAATCAATGGTTGTTCGAGCTCGTGTATCCTTAATTGCGTGTATCCTTCATACAATTTGTATGAAGAAATTGAGACGTTGGTTATGGATTGAAATAAAAAGATGATTTCATTTGACTAGTGCCATTGAACCTTTAAAAGATTTGTTAAAATCCATTTCACTGCAAACAAAACAAGGCAGTTAAAATTACTGATCTGAGTTAATTATTCAGACACTGACCTTAAGTTTTCGCATAAAATACTTTGGCATATGCTTCAGTTGCATAGATAAAACATTAAAATTATCGAGAAAAATTGTATCAAACCTGGGTTAAAATTCAACTAACTGGATTAAAATTCAAGACCATTTTTTAAATAATAAGAAAGCTAAAACAGATCAGAGATATAAATTTGTCAAAAACTGAATGTATGTATGTGGTTCAAAAAACCCTTAAACATTATATTCGTTTGATGTGTTTATTTATTAACTAGCGGCCCGTCCCGGCTTCGCACGGGTAGACATAAATAGGTACAGTACTTTTTGAGTTTTTAATACAATGATTTAAAATCATGAAAATAAAATAAATATGATCCAGCAAATGTTCATATATGCGTTTCGCCCCGGTGCAATGGTATGGTTGGGCTCATCAGAAGATGACCATTACACCTTGTCTTCCCGAATTAATCGAGATACCATATAATCCGAGGTTCATAAAGCAACTGCGAATTATATGGTTGCTACAAGTCTTCAGAGAAGATAAATTGTAGCTATGTTTATTTCCGTGCTAAGGCTTTTTGAAAAAGAAATATTTGACTGTTAAAACCATATAAACAGTATTCAAGAAAAAAATTCTATTTGACTTTTAACAGTCAAATATTTCTTTTTGAGTTTATTCGTTACATACAAAAATAAAAATCATTCCTCTTTATGATATTAGTGTAGATGTAGATATTGTCGAACATTTTTTTGTCCTATCATTAATACTCTTCGCAGCGTATGCGATGAGACATTTTATGGCTAATTTTTTACACCTTCGGTTGGTTTTAATAGGAATTTCTAAAGATTTCTATAGTAATCTAGTACTTAATATAGCCTTTGTTACTCAGTGATAATGTAGCTTTCTAATGAAAAAACAATTATTAAAATCGGTCCAGTACTTTTTGAGTTTATTCGTTACATACAAAAATACAAATCTTTTAGTTTAGTTTAGTTTAGTTTAGTTTAGTTTAGTTTAGTTTAGTTTAGTTTAGTTTAGTTTAGTTTAGTTTAGTTTAGTTTAGTTTAGTTTAGTTTAGTTTAGTTTAGTTTAGTTTAGTTTAGTTTAGTTTAGTTTAGTTTAGTTTAGTTTAGTTTAGTTTAGTTTAGTTTAGTTTAGTTTAGTTTAGTTTAGTTTAGTTTAGTTTAGTTTAGTTTAGTTTAGTTTAGTTTAGTTTAGTTTAGTTTAGTTTAGTTTAGTTTAGTTTAGTTTAGTTTAGTTTAGTTTAGTTTAGTTTAGTTTAGTTTAGTTTAGTTTAGTTTAGTTTAGTTTAGTTTAGTTTAGTTTAGTTTAGTTTAGTTTAGTTTAGTTTAGTTTAGTTTAGTTTAGTTTAGTTTAGTTTAGTTTAGTTTAGTTTAGTTTATTGGTAATTTTTAC
This sequence comes from Eupeodes latifasciatus, assembly GCA_920104205.1. NCBI lineage: Eukaryota > Metazoa > Arthropoda > Insecta > Diptera > Syrphidae > Eupeodes > Eupeodes latifasciatus. The sequence goes on along the minus strand of OV049924.1, from coordinate 67,925,948 downwards.
TAACACATTAAGATAAATCTTATAAGGTAGTGAAAGTTTATGAATAAATAATATATGATAACATTTTAAATAATAAGCTACATTTGTATATAATATAAAAGTGAATTTAAATAGCCAAAAGAAGAGAAAAGTATAATAAAAATAAATAATAATATGTACATCTATTAACAAAAGAAAAAAAAACTTTAGGCAAAAACTTTATTGTATCTTTCCTCTTTATAATATTACTGTAGATGTAGATAATTCATATGTTGCTAAAGCTGAGGTCTGTATATAGCTGTCAAATATTTTTAAGAATTTTCGTTTGATATGTCTTTTTCAATCCTCCGAATAAATTGACATCATGTCAGCGTCTACTTATCCGAGTGCGGTCAAATTCAAGAAAAACTTTTTTTTTTAAATTGTATTAGTAATGGTGCAAGAGGGATAAATATACCGAAAAATCCACATCTGCAGATTTGATTTTAAATCAAAAAAAAAAAAGATGCTTGGATGCGACCCACACTGATAACTTCCCATCCCGTCTATCGATTTGTCTTGCTTAAAAGGTTTGTAGATTTTCGTGTTTTGTTACATTTTTACCAATTTTAGTAGCATTTCTTAAAAGTTTTTATTTCTTATATATCTAAGCAAACACAAATTCGATTAATGAAATTAATTTTAAGTCAACATCTTCCATTATTCACGAGATATCGAAAACCAAACTTCAATGTTTGCCAATTTTGTGTCGATCTTAATTTGTATGAAAAAACTTACTGTTGGATTTTTATAAAAAAAATTATCAATGTCGAAAACAATATTTTCTTTGAGATAAAATTAGTTTGAAGTTAATTTTTGAAAAGATATTTGAGTCGAAAGTAAATATTTTCTTAAGGTTTTAATTTTTTATAAGAAAAAACTGTCAATTCGATTTTTCTCAAAACTTTACCAGATTTCAAAAACGTTATTTTTCGTTACATACAATTATTTTTGGAGATAAAATCGTTTTATCGTTATTTTTTTCAGTTTTTTTTTTGATTTATAAAAAACCGTTCATTGGATTTTTTTCCAAAAATATACTTGTTTGATATCACGTTACAACATATAATATACAATTTAATTCAAGTCTCTAGCGTTTTTGGTTGGTGAGATACATATTTTGGGTTAACCAAAATTTTCAACTTTTTTTTAAATTTGGTAAAAAAAAAACCAGCCACTCATTCTTTTTGAGAGTCCTTTCTGCATTATTATCTGTAGAACAAAATTTATTTGAAGTCGATATCTCTACTTGTTCTTGAGCTATGGACGACGAAAAAAAACTTCGCGAACGTACGGACGTACGAACGTACGTACACACGCACGCACAGACATCACTCTAAAAATCTTTTATTTCCACGTGCTAGGACCTTGAACGTCGAGAAATGTCAAAATTTTCAATTCGACAAAACGGACCGATTAGAATAACTTCCTATGGAAAGTTAATAAATCCTTTTTAAAAATGAAACAATTACACAAAATCAGGAGAATTTGACACGAAATTAATTTTTTATTACCTTTATACAAAAGACTTCGATACAAAAAATCTGTTCAAATAAATACAAATATTGTATGTACTTGCTTGGGAAGATTCTGTTTTTTTATTTACATATGTACATATGTATGTATGTATGTATGTACATAAGTGTCAAGAAAAAATCATAGTTTTTTAAATTTTATACTTTCAAAGTTCGAATAGTTCGGGACGTTTTTTTCTCCAGCAAATTAAATGTCATTTTTAAAGAATTTTTGATGTTTCAATGGAGTTTTTGTATAGAAATGGACATCCAATAAATCGCAACGGTGTAATCGTTTTTAATTCTGTTCACAGATAATAATGCAGAAAGATGCAGAAAGGACTCTCAAAAAAATTGAGTCGGTGGTTTTTTTACCATAACAATTTAAAAAAAGTGGCTGGGATGCGACCCACACTGATAACTTCCCATCCCTCCTGTCGATTTGTCTTGCTTAAAAGTTTGTAGGTTTTCGTGTTTTGCTAAAAAAGTTGTGAGTTGAATTATTCTTAAAAATTTAAAAATTATCAACAATATTTTGCATATAATGAAATAGTTTGATTTGAAAATCTATTTTTGTTAACGAGATTTTAGTAGCATTTCTTAAAAGTTTTTATTGCTTATATAAACAAATAAAAATTGGATGAATGAAATTAATTTGAAGTCAATATCTTCCAATATTCACGAGATATCGAAAACCGAACATCAATTTTTACCAAATTTGCGTACTATTTCTTGTTGTTTTACTGAATGTCGAAAACAATATTTTTAGTGAGATAAAATAAGTTTGAAGCCAATGTTTTTAATTTTTGAAAAGATATTTGATTTGAAAGTAAATTTTTACCAACTTTTATTAATTTTTTTAGATTTTTATTTTTTTATTGTGTTGACTACTGAAAACAATATTTTTTATAAGATAAAATTAGTTTGAAGCCAATATCTTAATGTCTTGAAAAGATATTTAAGTCGAAAATCAATTTTTACCTACATTTATTAATTTTTGTTTAGGTTTTTATTTTTTTGTAAGAAACTGTCCCTTCGATTTTTCTCAAAATGTTACTGAATGTTGAGAACAATATTTTTTTAAAGGATAAAATTAGTTTAAAGCCAATATCTCAAAGCTTTGTAAAGATATTTGAGTCGAAAATCAATTTTTACCAACTTTGAGTAGTATTTTTCTTTGGTTTTTATTTTTTATATAAAAATTGTCAAACCGATTTTTCTCAAAATTTTACCAGATGTTAAAAACGTTATTCTTCGTTGCACAAAATTGTTTTGGAAATGAAATCATATTTGTTTTCAGTTTTTTTGATTTATAAAAAAAACCGTTAATTGGATTTTTTTTCCAAAAATATATTTGTTTGGTATCACGTTACAATATATAATATAAAATTTAATTCAAGTCTCTAGCGTTATTGGTTCGTGAGATATTTAGGGTTATCCAAAATGTTCACCTTTTTTTAAAATAGCTATGGTAAAAAACCACCCACTCAATTTTTTTGAGAGTCCTTTCTGCATCATTCTGCATTATTATCTTGAGCTATGGACGACGAAAAAACGTCGCGTCGCGAACGTACGGACATACGGACGTACAAACGTGCGTACACACGCACGCACAGACGTCTCTCTAAAAATCTTTTATTTCGACTCTAGGGACCTTGATTACAATAACTTCCTACGGGAAGTTAATAAAGCAAATTATTTTGCCCACGTAATGCAAATAAATGAAATTTTTGTTTTGACAGATCTAGATCAAGAATTAATTGATTTATTTTACCCATGGAAAACCCTATAAATCTATTTTGCTTTTCATTGTATTAATCATTGGGCAGGTTCAGCCGACATAAGGGAATTGAAAGTAAGGCAAGTTTCTTGCATCTGATTGGCCAGCTGCCAAAAACTTGCCTTCCAATTAAGGCAACTTTATTGGAAAGTTGACTGGAAAGTTAGGCAAGAAAAATCTCCCTTGATCATATTGATCATATTTTTTAATTCAACTAAAAGCTGAACTTTATTACTCAATGATTTATTTATTTTCTGCACAACTTCATTAAATGCTTTCTGTAAAAAGATCCCTTGTAAATTTGGAAAAGAAATGAGTAATATTTCTTTAAAATACAAAATACAAATCATGATGGACTTGTAGCTTGTCTGAGGAGTGTTTTGTAGACAATAATGATTTTGGTAGTTTTTGTACTATGAACTTGAAGTAGAGGTTTGTGAAGTTAAGTTCTGAATTTGAAATTCATGACACTTGAAAAACTAACTAGTTGCGTTGGTCAAAATGTACGTTCAAATAATGAAGTTGACTGCAAATGAAGTCCCTTATGTTGTCTGAACCTGCCCAATAACTTCCTACGGGAAATTAATAAAGCAATTTATTTTGCCCACGCAATGCAAATAAATGAAATTTGTGTTTTGACAGATCTAGATCAAGAATAATTTGATTTATTTTACCCATGGAAAACCCTATAAATCTATTTTGCTTCTAATTGTATTAATCATTTTTTCCAATAGAACACAAATCCGTATTTTGACAGATTGAAATGCAAAGTTGATTTTATTTATTTTACCATTAAAAAACACATACAAATAAGCCAATAGGCTTAGGCTTCAGGGCAATGAACTACTTTTCACTTAAGAATTTTAGGAAATAGTTATTTTTTATTATATAGTTAGCCCTTGCCACTAGGAATTTAGCAATTCTTATGCTAAATTAAGTGATATATAAAAGTATTATTTTACAAACGAATATTCAAAGTTTAGACCCTAGCTATAACAAATTTAGAATAAAGCCCAACAAACATGATGACAGAATTTTGAAAACTATTTTTTGTCATCTTTTGCAATATCATCTTTTTCCGAATCTTGTGTTCTATATTTTTGAAAATAAAGGGTGTTTTTTTTTCAGAATCTCTTAATACATATTGTCGTTTGATTTATAGGAATTCGAGATTTAAAACATGACGTCACGAGTTAAGGTATTAAGAAGATTCGAGTTAGGCGAAAATTAGAGTTTTCTCAAGAACAGACCGATAGATTTTTTTGAAATTTTTTCTACAAATTTTGTACCTAACTTGGCTTCTATCAACATACAAAATACATATGTATTAGTATTTCTCCAGTAGGGTACTCACACAATTGACAAATAATCGTCATTTTGTTTCAAAACTTTCATCTCCTTTTAAAAACCGCTCTAACGATTTATATATATGTTTTAAGGTTTATTTTATAAGTTTATACTTATTTTTCATGTATATTTTTTTAATATTAAGACATTTCTTTTAAAATTATTTTAACTATTTTAAATGTACTTTTGTTTGAAAATTTTTGCCTAACCATAAAACCCGTATGTATGCCCTGCCCACCAACCCCATCTGCGGCACTGGACGACTTAAATTTCCTAACACCTCTTGATATGCATATTTAGCAAACAAATAATAGCAAAGCTCTCCTATTCGCCTCAAAGCTTCGTCGCAGTGGATTAACAACAACATTGGCCACTCCATAATTCTTAGGTATTTAGAATTAATTGCAAAGCACACAGACTACACCATCCCCCAACTGCAATTCGACAGAAACTTCTAGATTTCTATACCTTTCAGATCTTTCTGGGAGGAAAGGGCATTCCTGGAAGACGAGTCAGTTCACTTTTATACAGTTGGATAAAAGAAAGAAATGGTGGAGGTGTGTACTCTGAACGACTGAAATTAAGTCTCTCATTCCGCCTTCCCAATCATTGTAGCGTGTTTCAGGTGGAACTTTAGGTGATAAAAGAAGTCTTTTCATGGCTTAAAGAAAACGTGATATCAACATCTGGTATCCGTATTTTCTCGGATAATCAGGCCGCTATCAAATCTCTGGACTCCGTCTCTATACAAACTCTATAACAGTCCATAACTGTCGATCATCTCTAATGGAGATGGCACAACAGTTTAATATTTACCTTTGCTAGGTGCCGGGCCATAGAGAAATTCCAGGTAACTGTAAGGCAGATGAACTCGCCAGGAACGGTACAGTACAACCCATTCTACCACGTTTGGCAAATGCTGGCATAGGTACCAATCGCTACTTGTAAACTATTGCTAATGCAGGACGCTATGAAGAAGGCAAACACCAGGTGGGGATTGCATATAAGCTCGATAATAGGTGTCATAATCACAATGGGCCATTAAACTGACCTAAGTGTGTCCTATTCCATCACGGACAGCCACTTTAACTTAACCATGTCCACCGAGGTATCGAGTTACATAGTCCATTCCATCAGTACAATTGTTCACTACTCTTTCCCATAAATTTAACCGTCAATAGTGGCTTTAACATAACCTTCCAATACTTTAAAAGTTGCTGCTTTGACGGCATAAATCAAAGCAATGGTTGTACATTACTCCATAAAAAGCAATCTAGAATCACACATTAACTGGACCAACTTCTGGAAATAAACTTTTGACCAAATTGATTTAGTAGTAAATTGGTGGTTAATTGGGCTGTATGTAGTTTCTCCGCCACCGTCTTGTTAGAGACAATTATCGTCGATGTTAAGCTGTAAATATCGGTAGCTCCTTCCTTTTTCGAAAGAAAGAAGGCCCCTAAAAGCCACCAAACAGTAAATTTTAATTCAATGACTTCTTCATTGTTGGGTATAAGTTTTGACCATTGGCTAATATAAACAATTAAAAGTTTTGACTTTAGTTTTTTTTTTAACAAAATGCTTTATATTTATTCAGTACAAGTTAACACTTAAAACAAAATTAAACAAAAAAATAAAAATAACAAAGAATTTGCTTACACATTAATTCAGGCTCAAAAATAATAATAACACAATAATAATATTTATAATAATAATAATACTTATAATTTATAAGAAAAAAAGGAATATTTAGCATATGATTTGTTTTCATAAAAAAGTTGGCAATTATTTAAATACTTAATGTATGTAAAGAAAACAAAATACATATAATTTTATAAATGTTTTTTAAAATTGGAATGTTTTTAAATTAGTTAATTTTTTTTAGTTCATTTGTAACTTTATTTGAAATTTGACTATAGACTTGGTAACTATTTTATTTTTTGTTCTATTAATTTTTGTTTGTTGTTGACTATTTTCGATTAAATGCTATCAATGAATTCATCGTTTAGTTTAATAATATTTTGGTTTGTATTAAATGTGAATATTAGTAATTTTTGTTCCATTGTTTTTCTATATTTTTTTAAAAATGTTTTTTGCAAAGTCAGATATGGTAGTGTCTATTGTGGTTTTTATACATAATGTATTTAGTTTTAACGATTGACAAATTTGTTTTAAAGTTTAAGTGATTTATTTATTTGTTTATTTATATTTTATTGTCAACTACTAAAAAAAAAAACACAATTTAAATTCATATTAAACGCACTATAGATAGAGAACAATAATAATTATTGTAATGACTTTTCGTACAACTTTATACAAACGTTGGTTCAATTAACTTGTTCTTTTTTTTTTAGTTTTATAAATTTAAAATAAAATTTTATTTTTTGTGTAAAATATGGAAAAGTAAAGCTGATTCTTTTTTTTTGTTTTATTATTAAATGTAAATATCGATAAATGTTTGTTGTTGTTGAATATTTAAATACATTTTTTTTTTAATGTTAGGAAAATAATAACTATTTTTATACATCGTGATCAATATTAACTTGGTGGTATCGAGAATGCTCTTTGTCCAGTTCCATGGTCGGGTTTCGAGCCAAACCAACTCATTTTCCAGTTAAGCGTGTCATTTAGAAGCTTTTCTTCTTCTTTGCTAAGTTTAAGTAATGTCGCCACTGCTCGAATAAGATGTCTTGCTTCAACCTACATACAAAAGGATGCGAACAATATTTAAAAATATAATAAAAGATAGGATTCAAATATTCGTACCTCTCTGCTGGTTAAAAATTTCACAATCACATGTTTCAAATATTTAAAATTCACTTCATCCATCACAATACCACCGTCTTGAGTCGCCGTAGAATATGGATAAACACCATTTCCGGTTATGGAATCAAACGAACTGCCATTATCGAATGATTTACTGCTGCTACTGCTCCCACGCATCTCCCTCTGAACTGTCTTTTTAATATCAGCAAGTCGTTGGTTAAGATTTTTTATCGTCTAGAAATTAGAAAAATAAATTATATCCTTGTTAAGAAAATAACATCATTTAAATACCTTATTCTTTTCACTCAGTTCGGTATTTAAATCATCGATATGCGTTATTTTCTCTTCTTGTCCCTGGATCACAGATTGTAGTTCACTGAGTTCGTTTTTTAATTTGGAAATTTCTAAATTCTTATCTTTTAACTCCGATTGAAGTTCTTCGGTTTTTTCTTGTAATTCATTTGTTTCATCACGTTCCATGCGTAATTCTTTTTTTAATATCTCTTCACTTTGAGATATTTCAGCATTACGTAGAAGTGCTGTTAGTTTTTCTTCTTTTTCCAATTCTAGACAATTTAAAATTTCAGTTAATTGTTCTTGGAGTTGGGAGTTTTGTTGGCGTAGTGTTTGGGTTATTTGTTCAGAATTATCAGCATATTCGGTGAAACGTTCTTCGGCAGCTGTAAGGCGGGTTTGAAGTTCGAGTTTCTCTTGTTCAAGGGTTTCCTATTGATTAAGAATCGAGATTCATTTAAAATAAATATAATTTTAATTAAAATGAATTAAATGAAATTAATAATTTTCTCCATGCAAATCAAATATATAGATTTTTCTTTGCCTTAGGCAAAAATTATAATCCATAACCAAGGAAAAAAATTAAACGTTCTGGGTCCTCGGATACGTTAAAATCATAATAAACTGAAAATTTGGTTATTAGTTGATGGAAATTTCACGACCTAATCAAAAAGAGCAGCCTCTATTTCAATCAAAACGAAATAAAAGCTGTTTCCTGTGGTGGAATCGGCTAAGGTGATTGTTGATAAATGACAGTCAAAATAATCGAATTTGATCTATGTAAGGTGATCAAATTGATACATAAACAGCTGTCACAACAAAAATGTGATAGTCATTTCCTTACAAATATGTCGTTTCTGAATAGAGCTACCTACGCTTACAAAAAACGAATAGAACATTTTTTCAGTTGCCTTTTTCAGGTACAAAAACACATTCATGTGACGGACAAAGCTTACGACATTCGAAAAAAAACACAAGAAAAGTAAGAATTTTATTAAAACACAGCCAGTTTAATGCTTTTATTTAGATATTTTATAGGAATTATTTTAAAATTTCACCATAGCAACAATGAATTGTGACAATTATATTCTGAAATTGTTCAATCGAATTGAATTGAATTGAATCAGCTTGCACAGACGGAATGAAAATGATAGTCAAATTTGACTATCAAAAACATGATCGTCAATTATCACCTTAGCCGATTCCACCCCTTTATCTTTCTTTTATAGGTGGCATTAATTTGTTCTGAGAAAGAACTACATTGGATTAAGACTATTAGTATAATTGTAATTGTAATTGTAAGTGTAATTGTTATTGTTATTGTTATTGTTATTGTTATTGTTATTGTAATTGTAATTGTAATTGTAATTGTAATTGTAATTGTAATTGTAATTGTAATTGTAATTGTAATTGTAATTGTAATTGTAATTGTAATTGTAATTGTAATTGTAATTGTAATTGTAATTGTAATTGTAATTGTAATTGTAATTGTAATTGTAATTGTAATTGTAATTGTAATTGTAATTGTAATTGTAATTGTAATTGTAATTGTAATTGTAATTGTAATTGTAATTGTAATTGTAATTGTAATTGTAATTGTAATTGTAATTGTAATTGTAATTGTAATTGTAATTGTAATTGTAATTGTAATTGTAATTGTAATTGTAATTGTAATTGTAATTGTAATTGTAATTGTAATTGTAATTGTAATTGTAATTGTAATTGTAATTGTAATTGTAATTGTAATTGTAATTGTAATTGTAATTGTAATTGTAATTGTAATTGTAATTGTAATTGTAATTGTAATTGTAATTGTAATTGTAATTGTAATTGTAATTGTAATTGTAATTGTAATTGTAATTGTAATTGTAATTGTAATTGTAATTGTAATTGTAATTGTAATTGTAATTGTAATTGTAATTGTAATTGTAATTGTAATTGTAATTGTAATTGTAATTGTAATTGTAATTGTAATTGTAATTGTAATTGTAATTGTAATTGTAATTGTAATTGTAATTGTAATTGTAATTGTAATTGTAATTGTAATTGTAATTGTAATTGTAATTGTAATTGTAATTGTAATTGTAATTGTAATTGTAATTGTAATTGTAATTGTAATTGTAATTGTAATTGTAATTGTAATTGTAATTGTAATTGTAATTGTAATTGTAATTGTAATTGTAATTGTAATTGTAATTGTAATTGTAATTGTAATTGTAATTGTAATTGTAATTGTAATTGTAATTGTAATTGTAATTGTAATTGTAATTGTAATTGTAATTGTAATTATAATTGTAATTGTAATTTTAATTGTAATTGTAAATGCAATTTACACCTTTCAAGCTTTTTTCCGTCAAATTTAATTAAAACTGTTCTCTTTTATATGTTCAGTATTCGAAATTGTTGCAAATGCGTCTTTCAAAATTTTTAAAAAAAGACGTTCACGAGGAATTGGTGTCGAGATCAAAATTGTGATCTTATGTAAAAAAGGGTTGCTGTACTTTTGTGCTTATTTTTTATTACATGCATTCAAATTAAAAATACTCATAGTATTGTATTGAAACCGAATGTTTCTAAAAATATAATATACTCTCACTGAATAAAAACAAAATAACGAAAAATTGTGAGCCTGTCTCCAGCGTTACGACGTGTTTTCATTATACTCTTGATAAGATCTTATTCTTAAAGCCCTATAACTTTAAATTTCTTACACCCATATTATTAAGTTTCTCCGAAACTAGTTTTACATCAAAACTAGATTTAAAGAGGTTTCGAGTATTAAGATTGTAAGGTCTTCCAATATTATCCGAACTGTCGAAAGCCTTCCAATATCATCCAATTAGATGACCAATCTTCTATCAAGTGGAAATTGTCCGTTGAAACGGTTGGTTGATTTTATCCAAATATCAGACATTTTTTTTTTTGAGTTCCTTCAAAACCAGTTTTACGACAAATCAGCTTTTAAAATGGTTTCGAGTTTTAAAGTTTTCACAAATTTGATTTACATTTCAGTACAACTAATATTATTATTGAGACTATTTTGATTTGGTATTTTAAAATAAAATTTTTGAAAAACTTATAACTCGAGACCCCTTTAAATCCAGTTTTGACGTAAAGTTGGTTTTTGTAGAAACTCAATTATGTATGTATAACGAGTTCAGGAAAATAATATCTCATATATTTGGCTTCGTCAATATTTGGCAGCAAAATCTGAGAATAACACTTAGCATTGAGAAATTACCTTACAAATCTGTAATGCTATCCTGTTTATGTATGTATTTATGAGTTTTTGAGAGGTACGAATAATCTCCGCGGAATCATAATTTTCAGATCGAATAATTTCTTTATTTTCCAAAAGAAAACTCGTACCAATGTATCATAATATCCAATACAGTTAAGATAAAATTTAATACCAAACTACAAGCAACGAAAAGAAATTCAAAGCTAAAAATGAATAGTGATGAGGTATTTTAAATTTGTTAAATGTAAAATAATGAGTCATTTTTTCTGTCTAAAACCTATAAAACTGTTAGAGACTATAATGTTTTTAGTTTATTCATTGATTCGATGATAATAAACCATATCTTTCCCATGTTTTATCGAGTATAGAAAGATAATAAAATAAAACAAACAAAAAAGAAATAAGAAATTCATAATATGAAATCAATATTTATTGCAAAAGAATACATACATATAACATAATTATTAATATCAAAACGAAAATTTAACAATAAAAAGATTATATAACAACAATAATAATTATAAAATAAAAAAATAACAAAATAATCGTAAAACTTTTACCCAAATTTATGTATAAAAGTAATCTGCCCAAAGCTAATAATTAATACAAAAAAACTCTACAAGTATCTCGGGTGTGTGGATAATAAAATGTGTGTGTTAATATAATGGCAGAGATACAGCTATGGTCAAAATAATAGGAACACTTGAAGAAAATTCTCATACAATAGTATTTTGTTTTGAAAAATCAAATTTTCGGTAGGATTCTGGGATTGATTTCAGAATTATGTCTAAGAAGTCATTTTAGCGCTGCATACAAAGAGTAAATCTATAAGTGAAATCGTGATAGCTAATCTTTTCATGCCATCAAAAAATATGTCTGCAGCAAGATTTTGACACGCAAGTCAGCTCTAGAACGATTCTTCGCATCCTGCAGCATTCAAACCTTAACGCAGAAACTTCATAGAAGGTGCAATTGCAAGAAAAACAGACGGACCCCGAAGCAGATTTATTTTACAAAAATAAATAAAGTATTGAAACAAAAATGAATTGATTTGTAATGAATTTATAAACGTTTGCTGATCACCAAATGTGAGAAGCGTTTAACCTCGAGTTTATTAAATCAATATTCAAACTTTAAGATGGCACCATAATACTTAAGGGTTACTTCTCTTGGGTGACCGTGTGCTCAATTTTTGTTATGGATTTAATAATTTGGGAAGCATCGTACAAGTTGACATACTATAGAATGTTACTCCTTAGACGGCGTTTTTATCAGGATAACGATCTCTGATTTTAAAGGAAGAAAATTTATGTTTTTGAATGGAAATCTCAATAACTAAAACATTCCATTCAGCGCAAAATGACAGAGATTAGACATAAGCCTTCTAAAGAAACCAATCTTTGGTGAATTTTCACTGAAATATGGTGATCAACTCATCAAGAAATATGTCAGTATCTATTTGGCTCTATGAAGAATAAAAACAATCATTTTTCAACTGATAGAATTTTGTATCGAAATGAATTGTTTTCTGAAATTTTAATAAGTGTTCTTATTTTTTTTGGCCAGCCTTTTATAAAGCCTGAACAAAATGTACTCCCAAATCTTGACAACCGATATAAATTTTTGAAAATCAAAATTAAAGAAACATTAATAAAATATTTACCATTAATATTTTAATGATAAAATTTTAGATTTGTTATCTTACTGAAGTGCTAAAGACATAATTACCAAAAAATTAAGTTTTGTTTTGTTATTTTGGCCATAGCTGTATATTTAGATATTATTGAGCGTGTGTAATGTAAAAATTTAATAGAAAATAAAGAAAAGCAAATAATTAATTGTGTGTGCTGAATGTTGTTAGTAAATGATAAGAAACGGCATTCCTCCTGTTTTTTTTTGTAACAATCCTTAAAAGCCAGACACTTTATTTGGTACTCACAAGTTTATTACGCACACACAAAATTTCTTGTTCACCCTCCTCACGGCTTTCTTTAAGAGCCAAGTTCAACTCATCGATTTCTTCTTCGAGAAGTTTAATCTACAAAAAAAAAACAATACATTTTACTTATTCTATCACAAGAACTCTTGATGGTTGTTTTTTTATTTTAACTTACCTTGGTATCCCTTTGTTGGAGATCATCTTTAAGCTTTTCCATTTCGAATTCTAATTGTTTCACTTTTTCTGCATAATCGTCACGAGCTTTTAGCGCTTTTCTCTTTTCAGTTGTCTCTTCAGCAACCTGTTTTGATAAACGACTAACTTGCGTTTCTAGGGCTAGATTTTGTCCACTCCACGAACTTTTAATATCAGACAATTGTAGGTGGGCTTCTTCTAAGTGTTGTTCAAGAAGTTTTCTCTCCTGAACTAGAGCTTGTATTTTTTCATCCGAACCCAGTGATAATATTGTATCCATACGAGCTTGATCGACAATTTGAAGGCGTACTTTAAGGTGACAATTTTCTTCCTCAACTGCAGCCAGAGTTGTAGTGAGATTATTTTTACCCAATTGTGCTGAATGTCTGAAACGTTCTAGTTCGTCCTAGAAAAGGTGTGGAGTGGAGTGAAATAAAAAAAAAGAAGAAAAAGAAAATATTTGTATATTTGAGCTCAAGAGAATCATACGTACCCAAAGGAAATAGATAAAAATATTTAAGAGCACCAATATAGCTCAATGATCAGTGACAAAACAATAAACACTTAAAATAAAATAAACGTGTGCATATAATTATAATATGTAGTGTGTCTGTTTGTGTAAAATCTAGTTTAAGAACAATGGCCGAAATAAACGTAGCATAATAGATTAAGGCAAAGTGTTTTTGGAACGCTTGATAAACAAGTTCTATACTTAAACAATATTATTTGAAGATAGCCAACTTTTTAGAGAGGTATGCATTATAAACTTGGGGCACCTAAGAGTTAAACCCAAGTAGAAAGAAAGTTTCAAAAAAATGTACCTACTCAACCATATTGGGAGTGTCAAATATCAGTTGATAGTTGATAAATATTGAAACTGTGCTGTGAAGATTTGGAGAGCATTTCACGTTGGTCTCAATCTCATGGCCTCTTATTAAACCCTTTGAAATCAAACTGTCTCGTTATTTCACGGAAACCATTAGACTTATCCTACTTGCCATTGGTATTCCTTAACAATACTCCAATTATATACTCTGAGACAGCTAGAAATCTGGGTATTCTTTTTAATCGCTGCTTGACGTGGGATAATCATATAAATTCAGTCATAGGAAAAACGTATGGTGCTTTACGTTCCCTTAAAGCCTCTCAATCTTTTACCCCTATAAAAACTCGAATTATGCTGGTGTAAACATTAATAGTACCAATTCTTATTTATGGGTGTGAAATATATAGTTCGTGCAGTTTTGAAAACAAGCGTAAATTAAATGTAGCTTTCAACAGCGCAGTTCGTTATATCTATGGTTTACGAAGATATGAGCATGTTTCAGCGTTTTCAGTTAAGCTTTTCAACATGACATTTAACAGTTTCCTGGAGCTTCGTACTCTACTTTTGTTTTCTGACATTTTACTAACGTATGAACCCTGCTATTTGTTCGAAAGAATACGAACGCCTACTTCGAGTAGATCCGGACAACTCATTCTTAACATCGGAGCGCCAATTTTTTATAAATAGTATTCGCCTTTGGAATAGTCTTCCACGCGATATTAGGAGTATTGAAGATCCGCGAAGGATGAAGATAGAAATTAGAAATCATCTATCGTCCTTAAATGTTTGAGCATTAATTATGATTAGAATTAATTTAATTAGTTTTCTTCTTATTTTTTCTTTGTTTTTCTTTGTTATAGAATAAATTGTAACTACTTTGAATTATCTTTTATACTACTTATAAAAATACTAATTTGTAATAATAGCTTTTCACTAGCTTATAAGATATTGTATCTTAATGTGTTAAGCAAACGATAATAAATTGAATTGAATTGCTTTTTAAAACTTTAATTTAACTTGATAAATTAAACTTAAAGTAAACATAACCAAAAAGTGCAAAATTGCGAAATTTTATTTTTTTTTGTAAATCGTGAACACACCTTTTCTAGTCTATAGCAAAATCGGAGTAAATATGTCAAAATTAGTTTGAAACAAATTTTAAACCGTTGTGTTTTTCTGTTGCAATAGTTCTAGGGTATTGTAAAGGTGCAAAAGTGTGGTCTGTATATTTTGTTGTTTTAGTGCAAGAAAATGTTACACTTTTACACTTTTGCAACGATACAAGGCCATTTGCACCGAATCGTGAATACCCCTATTCTCTTGTTATTTCAAACAGTCTGCAACATTCTTAATTATGAAAATCTTAGAAATTGATTAGTTTAACGTTAAACCTTTAAACTGGAAACTTAATATCGAAGAAAGGGTCAAGAAACCAGCATAGCTTTCTATGCCTGCAATAAAAACCTTTGGCAAAAAGTGGGGTTTGCAATCGAAGATGATTTTGTGGACGTATACAGCCGTGGTACGTCCAATCTTGTCCTATGGTTCGATTGTTTGGTGGCCCGCGCTTAGCAAAGCCTACAATATAACTAAACTAAAAAAGGTTCAGAGAACAGCTAGTGTTGGCTCCACGGGAGCTTTGCGCTCATGTCCGTCGGACGCCCTAAACGTTTTTCTCTACCTCTTACCAATAGACCTGCATATCAAATACTTAGTATCTTGCAGCGCGTTGAGACTTAGGGAATCGAATAGTTGGTATTCTAGGCCCTTTGGTCATAGTAATATCACTAATCTCATCCCAGCGGACATCTTTTCGACAGAAACCGACTACTGCACCCCTACTGTGGACCTCAGTGCGGATTTTAAAATTATCATCCCATCTCGAAATGAATGGGATGATGACTTAGTGACGAGAGGCTTCGACACAACTATTTTCACTGACGGCTCAAAGATGGAGTGTGGGGTCGGTGCATGAATTTTTTCCGAGTCTCTAAATGTCTCCAGGTCTTTGCGACTTCCTGACTTTGCTAGTGTTTTTCAGGCTGAACTACTCGCGATCAAGGAAGCATGCAAGTTACTAAAACTAGATCCAAATCAAAACCGCAATACAGCTATTTTTTCGGACAGTCAGGCGGCTATTCAAGCGATTGGCTCGTCCACTTCATCCTCCAAACTGGTTCAACAATGCCGAAGTGAGTTAGCGAGCATGAACATTGGACTCAGGGTCACTCTCATCTGGATTCCGGGTCATAGAGGCTTTGAGGGCAATGAACGAGCTGACGAGCTGGCTAGGCAAGAATCAGCCCTTCATAGCTCACTCGCGGAAAGAGTCAACATTCCTCTTGGTGCTATGAAGGGCAAGATCTTCTCTATTTTCCTCGCTGAATCAAACCACAGGTGGAACAGCCTAACCAACTGTATCATATCTAGAAGAATATGGCCCACCTACAACAAATCCCGTACTAATAATCTCATTTGCAGACCCAGGCAAGACATAGCCAGGGTCGTTGCTACATGCACCGGATAGGGATACTGGCCTGTTGGAGAACACGCATCTAAGCTGGGCATCCCCCACAATACTTTCTGTCGTAGTTGTGAGGACCAGCGAGAGAAAGAAACTGTTCTTCACTTCTTATGCAAGTGTCCCGCCTTAGCCAAAACGAGAGCCAAAACATTGGGAAAGTCCTTTTTCAACGACCTCAATGAGCTCTCAGAACTGGAGATCAAAGATTTGATCTCCTTTCTAAACGCAACAAAGTGGATTTGAGGCGTATTTTTCTCTTTATAATCCCCCTTTTATCTTTATAGGTCAACCGAGTATTTTATGGTATCAAAACGGCGCAACGCAGCGCTAATTGTGTCACCGAGCTAGACTGCTCGTGGCCACCATTTCTACTACTACTACTACTAACGTTAAACCTTGATATTTATAAACTATCCATTTGATTAAGTTGACAATTTGGATAAGAAACAATCAAAGTTTATCCCAAAAATCTGAATTTTTTTAGTCCACTAAATCAAATTTATAAATGAAAGATTTTGTGTAGTCATTCTTATTATATTTAACCCACTTAAAAACTGTGTCCAAATATTTTGAGTTAACTCACCTGCAAATCTTCCACCATTGGTTCGAGCATCTTTAAACGTTCCAGCTCACCAGTTAAATTCTCAATTTGTTGTTGATTTTGTTTCATTGCTGCTAACCGATCAACAGCTTCTTGTTCACGAAACGATAGAAGACTTTTTAATTTTTCAATTTCAATTTGTTGAATGTTTTGAATTTTTTCTTGCTCCTCAGAATGTAGGCTATTTTGGTTTTGGGCTAATTTAACCGATTCCATTAGAGTTGCATTGGTTTTTTCAATGCGATTTTTCTCTTCTTGAAGCGATTGCAGTCTTTGGGTGAGATCGGTGACTTTTGTTGATAAATCATTGCATTGGCTGCGTAGGGCGTGTACTTCTATCTGAAATATTTTAAACCAAAAGATGATATCAAAAATCAGTTAAGAGGATAGTGTAACTTTGAGGTATAACATTTTTGGTTTATAATTATTAAATTATAATTTATCATCACATACAAAATATTAGGCTTTCCACTGTCAGGGCAATGATGGTTCGAGATGTGCCTTAAATGGGATTATTGCCTTGAGGTTTATTCAAAAAATGTATTATGATATTGTTAACAAGTCCATCACGAAAGACATTTCTGCAGTAGGTAATTTTTTGAACGGAAATGTATCGCTAGGTGTATCTCGGCAAATATAGGCTCTGACGTAATTGATTGTAGCTTCATACAAAAAATAAACGTGATAGGTGATCAATCGAGAGGCATATGATGTGCGCACTAGGAAAAAGGGAGGGGTTATAGAGGAGGTGTCAGGTGTAAACAAATAAGTGTATTTTCTTCGCTTCAGACAAGTCAACCACTTATTAAGTTTGTCCCATTAGATAGGTGATGAGCATATTTTTAGAATTACACATAACCTTTCAAGGTAGGGTAAAACTTTACAAAGCCATTTGAGAATTCGTCATCACAAACAAGCCAAGTGTAAGTGGTCATATTGCTACCCCAGTCTTATCAATATCTATAATGGAATCAGACAAATTCTGGCTTGGTTCCCCTTTAACTTAGTGTTGGGGAGAGAAACCGATGACGTCGGCAGACAGATACTTCAAACATAGACGACATCAACATTATCAGAAAAACTGAAAAAGCTGTCCACGAATCCTTCATTAAGATCGAGCAGGCGTCAAATTTGGGGATGAAATTAGTGAGGAAAATACATGCATGGTGGCATATATTTTTTTAAAGTTTCAAGACACTCAAGGGAAGGATTTAAGAGGATATATAAAAGCTTCGTAAATTACAGCCAGATCAGAAGGGATGAACAATTTCTTGCATCGTCGGAGAAATCCTAAGCACCTAGAAGCATATTTGGCAATATTGAATATGTGATCATTCCATAAGGGGTTATCTGTGATACAAATACCGCGTACTAAAGGTTGATTAGTTTCCTATATTTAAATGCCACTCATGGATAGCGGCATCGGGTGTGGGTTACGCTGCTTTAACGACAGGAGACAGAATTAAGTTTTTGAAGCAATATATTCTACACGGTTCGTAATTTCCTATTAATATCGGAATTTAATGAGCTTATCATACGCTGCAGTTAAAGTTCTACACTCGAAGGACACGGATGTGAATCTAGAAACGAATAGGAAAATTTGAGAGTACTATCAAAGGTAAAACAGTTAAATAGATTAGAAGTGGCAGATAAGATATCGTTTATGAACATAAGGAAAAGAGTCGGAGACAAAACGAAGTTCTTTTTTTTTTTTGATGTGAAACATCTATAGGATCACTTGTAAATCGAATTGTTGGCGTGGCGACTCTTGCAATGGCGACGGGTCGGTATACTAAGTTATACATATATGTAGTAGAGTGTACGGTGTGGCGACGGGTCGCCACGCTATACTGACGTATACACATATATATATATATATTTTATATGTAGTAGAGTGTACGGTGTGGCTTCTCACTCAGTTCGACGTTGTTGTTTACTACGGTACACATAACCTGCGTTTTATTTGCAAAAGAAACATCGAATATAAATATTACTGAAGTCACAGATGAAAATATGTATTTAAATTGTGGCCACTTGATATTAATATCGAATTTTTAAATCACATGTAAATAAATGTTTATTAAATAAAGTTACCATTTTCTGTAAGAAATTCGTAATACTTCATTTTTTCATTAGGCTATATTTAATTCCTGTTATAATATTATCTTTTATGCATATTACTTGTACAAACACGATGTTTCACATCTGCCAGGCGTCCCATGACGGCTCACTTTTTTTTTATAATAAGGGGATATTACTACCCTTATTATGCAGAGGCACAGTGTGAGTACTAGGAAGAGGAGAGAGGATTCAAAAGGAGATGTCGGTGCACATTGGTTTTGAATTCCTGAATATTGCAATGACTAGGAAAGACAGAGTGTGGTAAGGCATTCCACATTCGCGTAGTACGGCTAAAGAACGAATCTCTGTATTTGACAGTACGGCCGAAGTTGGGCTCGAGGGTATACTGATGAGCATTCCTAGAAGCGCGAGTATTACGGTTGAACTGTTTAAGGGGAGGAATGCACCTGGCTATTTTACTAGAGCATAGGCCGTTAAAATAACGGTAAAAAAGGGTCAGACAAGAGACCTTACGACGATGTTCAAGCGAAGTAAATGAACTTATGATGATATTATCATCTATCAATTTAAATGCTCTACGTTCATTACTATCCAAGAGGCTTAAGTAAGTTGCAGGGGCACCAGCCCAGAGATGGGAGTTATACTCAAGCTTTGGACGTATATAAGTCTTGTAGATAACAGCCAGATCAGATCGCCTAAGGAAACCCAAACACCTTGCGGCATTTTTGACGACATCGCGTATGTGATCGTTCCACAAGAGGTGGTTGGTGACACACATACCGAGAATATCGAGGTGTTCAGTCTCATTGATGCAAGTGTCATCCATGGATAATGGCAATGGGAGTATATCTCGCTTTAACGATACAAGACAGCATTGCGTTTTCGAAGCATTAAATTCCACGCGGTTTTTGAATCCCCATTCAACAATGCTGTTTAGGTCGGAATATAATGAGCTTATTATATTTTGTCGTTGCAGTTCCACATTCGAAGAAGAGGGATGTGAGTCTAAAAACGAATATGAAAAGCTGAGAGTACTATCGTCAGCGAAACAATGTATTGGATTAGAAGTTGCAGACAGGAGATCATTAATAAAAATGAGAAAGAGTGTTGGAGATAGAACAGAGCCCTGGGGCACACCACAATTATTTTGTGGTTTTCAGACTTGAACCCATCCAATACTACTTCTATTGAACGATCCAAAAGGTAATTACTAATCCAATGAAGCAGGGATTCGTGTCCTGGGGGACACTAGCATTTATTTTATGAGTTTTAGATTTGAAACCATCCAGTACAACTTGTATTAAATGGTTAGAAAGTATATTTTTATCTAGCGAAGCAGAGATTTATCAATACCACAATCACGCATTTTCGGTAAGAGAACTTAGTGCCAAACTCTATCAAACGCTTTTGAAGTGTTAAGTGCAATAATCCTACTTTCTCCAAAACGATGTAAAGGTTTGTTCCAATGTTCGTTTAGATACAAAATTAAATCACCGGTAAACCTATTACTGCTGCTCTTTAAGATGTTTTCGTTCTTCGAGATATTTCTTAAGCTTATAATTAATCAACGTTTCCATGACCTTGGAAAGATGGTACGTGAGTGCAATTGGATTTTTTTAGGGACAAGACTGGACAAATAGTGTTAACTATCTTCTCATAAAGATACCCATAGAATGGGAAAGATGGAAAAGCTGACGCAAAGATTTTGCCAACGTTGAGAACACTTCTTTAACTCAACTGCACGAGTGCGAAAGATGATTCGCCTTCGTGCCTAAAAAAAAACAGTACACCCTCGATTTTTACAAATACATTTTCGGCGGCATATGTTAGAAGGAACTTGTCCATAGACGCTACAATCATACATTTTAGGCAATTTAACTTAAATCAATTAAATAATTTGGAATAGCAGACGATACTCCAACGCCTTGAACGTGGAACTGGATGGCGTCGACTTGTGATTGGGATATATAGAGAAACTTGTTTAAAGATTTCAGGGACTACCAACCCGGTTGAGCTAATATATCTTTGAAGTTTTTTAAGAACACATCCTGCTGGAGTAGGTGAAGTTGTCAAACTATGTTGACAATTATTCAATAAGCTTTTGTCAATTTTGGAAAAATAATATCTGTTCGCAAAGTTCATACAGCACTTCGTCCAATTTACCGTGTATAGTGATGATCTAATCATTTTGTCAATAAGTAAAGTGTTGCCGTATATGGATCGAAGACAATCCTTAAGCCATTAACGAATCATCATTGCATCCATTAAAATTGACTTTTAAAATGAGGAAGGAGCTTCCATGTTGACTAAATTTTTGTTTCTAAAAAAAAATCAGCTAAAAATCGACAAAATTTGATTTTAAACAAGACGAATTAAATTGTCAAATGTAAAAATCAATTTGTGGACAAGTTTATTTCCAGAAGTAAACCTTGGGGTTCTATGAAGACAAACCAGCAACCGTACCAAAAGTATGTATCGAAGATCGAATGGACTTTATAACTCGTTACCGCGGCAGACACATGTGGAGCCATATTTAAAAAAGTAAATGACATAAAATTATCTACCAGATTATAATAATACAAAAATTACTACAACAATATTTCAGTCGTGTATTACTATTTAAAGTTCTCAAGCTCTTTAAAGAAACACTCGATATCATTGCTCAAAAAGAAAACTATGCTAGAAGATAACGAACCATTCAGATAAGAAATAGTGATACCTTCTTAATAAGAAAATGTTACAACGTGTACAAAACTCTATACGAAAGAAGAAAACCTTCACAATTCGCTCTCCCTGATTCTTTCCTTTTATCATCCTCTTCTTGAACAATATTTCCCACCTAATTGATAAATATATTATGAAATAACTTGATTCGACCAACAAACAACAAACCACCTATCTGAGATATAACAATCGGTTGAATATGTAATTCATAATAATAATAATAATAAAAACTTACATGATCGGTCCCGTGGGGCCCCTGAGATGTCAGGGAAGCCGCATCGTCCATGGAATTCACACTGATAGTCGATGACAAACGACTACGCATGCGATTATTGTTATTCAATACCCGACCGCCAGCACCGGTTGCGGCGGCGGCGGTGGCCAGTGGTGGCAGAGCACTAGCCACATCCGATCCGGTTTCTTCTTTGATTTTGTTTTTAAGAGAGGCAAACATTTTGCTAATTTGCTGCTGAAAAGCCAGCACAACAACAATTCTAAGGCAATTTCAATTGAAGACAAAAACAAACAAAACAGAAACACTTCCCGAATGTGGATTAAAACCCAAAACGAATCAATCCTCAACTAAAAATTTATAAAACTTTTGTAGGTTGACGATGATAAGAGAGAGGGTTGTTGTAGATTGCTGTTGAATTGAATGAGTGAATGAATGACTCAACAGGAGGAGCACAAGCACTGCAACATGCCTACCGAACCGACTAATCAGTTTCAGTTTCTGTTTTCGTTTCGTTATTATTTTCAGATTTTCACACCACCCACCCGCGGTTTAAGTTGAGTACGTCCTTTCGAAATTTGAACCGACTACGACGATGAAATGTTATCGGTTTTTCCCTGTTTTATATTTTGGAGTCAATTAATTAAGAAAATTTGCATAGAATTTAAAGGAAAAGGTGATAAAGAAGCTATGTATAATTGTCGGTTGGAAAGGAAAGCATTAAGCGGTTACGGCGATGGTGAGGGTTGGTTAATAGTTAAATTTTCGTTTGCTTCGGTTGGGTAATTTTTTAAGCGATGGGAAGAACACAGGTGATTGCACTTGGAAAAGTTTAAAGTTTTACATTATCTTTAGTTGAATTATGCGAGGCAGTTGATGGTAAATATTTGTTGTAGGGAATTGATTCAGTTGTTGGTGATTAGTTTTTGATAATTTCATCCAATTGAAGGTGGTTATTTCTTTTTAAAAAACAGAAAACACAAATTTGCTTATGTTCCGAAAGCAAATGTAGGAAAAGACAAGTAGACAAGTCAGATTTTTCAGTTTTGATGACAGTGTTTTGTTGACGTTTTTTTTTTCTTTTGTGGAGCACTGGGACAAATTTTGGGACAAGATGACAGTCCGATTGTAATAGATTAAATGAACTCAGTCTAAAGGCAGATGCACATCGGATAGGTTAGGTGTATGATTCATTTTGAAACTTTTTTGAATCTAACGAATGTCTATTTTTTTGCGTGAACATTTAATGGAAAAAAGGTTTGAAATCGGCTCTTACGCCAAAAGAGAACAAATCTTTGAATCAGTTTTCTGCATATAAAGACTAATTTTAATTATCATAGTATATATAATGCGCTACGAGCGACGACGATAGTGACAAAAAAAAACAAAGCAACGCTTGTCTAAAGCGACAATTATCAGTGGCATATGTCAAAATTGATAGAAGTCAAGAGTGACAGATGTAAGGTACATCAGTTTTGAAATGCATTTACTAGGAACGTCTTTGTAGTATACATTATGGTCCACTATATGTGGAAATACCCGTGGTGTGATGGTTAGTGCGTTAGACTGTCATGCTAGAGGTCTTTGGTTCAATCCCTGCCTGCGCCACCTAAAGTTTTTTTCACGGGTACTGCCTCTTGTGAGGAATTGACAAATCCTCCAAGAGAAATTCTTGTCAAGAAAAGTGTTTTCTCAAGTTATCCGCTCGGATTCGGCTTAAAACTGTAGGAACCCTCCATTTATGACAACATTAATCGCACACAGCAATGGTTGAGAGTTCTAAGTAACTATAGGTCCTAGTTCTCAACGGACTGTTGCGCCACCTAATTTTATTTTTATATTATTTTCAAAAAAAAAAAAAGTTGAAATACATTTTTTCTAAATTAGGTGGATTTAAAATAGACATTGCAACAGTTGTCCATCTCCAAGCCTTAATTTGAGTTGGCTAATATAATTTCATAGCATTTAACCTTAAAGTGTTACCACTTAAATTTCTATTAAAACACTTTGTTCAATACACTGCTAACAAACAAATTTAAAATAAATGTTTGAAAAATTCTTAAAAACAGAATTTTGGAAGTAAAATTTTCTTTTTATAAAAACATTTTATGTGACAGTTCATAGATTTTTTGAAAGAAAAACTAATATTATTAATTGACTAAGGACAAATGAAAGAAATAAATATAAGCAAAATAAAAGATTTTGAATAAATAACGAAAGAGTTTTGAGATGAGTTGCCAAAATTACCTCGTTTTGTAAGTTTTGTTTTTAAATCATATACATACATATTTAAGTTAATTTCATAAATGAACGACTTAAATTATTTTATAGTTTCTTTTCAGGAACATCCAAAAATGAAAAAATTGTGATAATTTTGTTCAAATACACATTTAAAAAAGACCATAAAGAAAACAGGTAAGTGTAATGTAATAATGGCCTAAATTCGTACTAGATTTAAAAATCTATTTCTTTTTCCAATCCATATTAGCACACACCTCGCTGAATGCAATAGCAACGGTTGTTTCTCAAAATTCGAAAGTTTTGTTCATTCCTTTTGTTAACTAAAATACACTTTATGTTTGTTAATTTGTTTATTTAAATACATTGTTTTGTTAAATTTTTTGTGCAAGTGTTTTTATTTGAGTTCTTATTAAAATGAGTCAAGAAATTAACAAAAACCTGGAACAAATCGACGAAGTCACAGAGGACAGCAACACCAACCAAGCGGATGAAATTGATTCTTCCTCAAGCGGTGCTCCTGTTGCTTCACAAAATAATGAAATGTAAGTATTTATTGTTAATCGAATAACAAAGAAAGGTGTCATCCAGTTTCTACTAATAATAATAAAAGTAGATAAAAGGTAAGTAAGCAATCTACGTTTTTCAAGGTCATACGAGAAAGATTGAATATTAAAATGTCTTGAAATCTAAGTATGCGTACTATATTAGAATTCGACTATTTTTCGGCTTGCAAGACACTTCGGATTCATAGAAAAAAAATTAGCTTTTTAAGAATCTAACCTCAATCCTGCGGTATTTTTGGCGACATCGTATATGATCCTTCCACAAGAGGTTGTTGAAGATACACATAACGAGAATTTCGAGATTTTCAGTTTCATTGATGCAGGTGTTTACTCATGGACAGTTGAAAAGGAGTTAAATTATGATGAAACGAAAGTAGGCAGCATTGAGTTTTGGACGCATTAAATTCTATTCGATTTATAGGTTCCCCGTTCCCCATTTAACAATGCTGTCAAGGTCAGAATTTAATAAGCTTAGCAGAGTTGTTAATCTAAAAACGAATGTGAAAAGCTGAGGGTGCTTTCGTCAGTGAAGCAGGTAAGTGGATTAGAATTTTCACAGAGGAGAAATGAGAAAAAGCATGGAATACACAACAGCATTTATTTTGTGGTTTTCACACTAGAGCCCATCCATGACTAATTGTTTTGCACGGTCCTGAAGATAAGTTGTAATCAGGATTTATGTTAACCAATGACAGGCATTGTCGATAAGGATGCCTGATGCCAAACTTTATAAAATGCCTTTGAAATAAGTGCAATAATCCTACTTTCTCCAAAGCGAGGTAAAGATTTGTTCCATTGTGCGGTGAGATAAACCATGAGATCATCAGTGGACCTATTGCTACGAAAGCCCTATTGCCGTCCGCTAAAAAGCCTTTGATCCTTAAGATAGTTCTTGATCTGATAATTAATCAAAAGTTTCCATGATCTTGAAAAGAAGGTACCTACTTAGGTCGAATCTAAGAGGATCGGTCGATAATTTATTATAAGGGGAGATGGATTTGCCTTTTTTGGGTATGGTCTGGAAAAATGCCATTTTTCATTTACTCCGAAGTGTTAAAAAAACACCTCTTAAAAAAATAGTCGGAATTCCATCTGGGCCAGTGGATTTGTGTGTGTTGAATTTTTTAGGGCTCCGGCTACTGCACAGGTTCGTAAAGAAAATATTGGTCCTATAAATTCAGTTGCGATCTAAATTTTTGGCGGAGTCTAAAACTCAGACAGCGTTATATATAGAGAAAACTATTCATAACTTACAAATGTAGTGTCATTGACAACGACGTAGGAACCGAGGAAGAGGACAAATTTTTCATGATTTGAGAAATTACTTAACATTTTTACTGCATCGGAAACATTGCAATATTTGTTGCCTTAATTGGGTGTTGCATACCATATCATTTGGCTTTCTCGTTCTTTTAGGAGCTCTTTTTATAACTGGAGGTGTTGGCATTAAAAATCTACAGCTATAACATAAAAGATTAGGTTCGAACTAAAGAAATTATTGAAAATTTTAATTTTAAGGCATTTTCGCAGAAAAGTTATACTCGTATGTTATCCTTTTTATGTTGAAAGCCTTAAACTATTATTAACATCTATAAATCTAATTTTTTTTTTAAATTTATTTATTATTATTCATCAATGGATTTGACTTAACAATCTGCTGATAACAAAAAGGTTGGTATTTGCATTAATTACAATTTACTTATTCTAGCTCAACTCAAGAATGAAATATATTTTGAACAATATTTTTGAAATTAACCATATTCATAGAAAGGTCGACTTCACTACAGATAGAGTTATACAATGTTAACGAACGAGTTACAGGATTATTTAAACCATAATTTGTACGATGAATGGGAACATACGTAGAACAGATCATTACGAATTCTTAGATTTCTTTCTGGAAAATATCAAGAAATTTGCGCAAGTAGTTCTTTAGATTTTATACAATTACTTAAAATGTCTTTAATAAAAAGAACGCATTGAGCTTGTCTGTGGCTTTTAAGGGTTTTCAAATCTAATAACGCACATCTTGAAAAGTAAGCAGGCATTCCATCGGACCATCTCAAATTCCTTAACGCGAATCGCGAGAACCTTTTTTGTATCCTTTCTATTCTTGCAATAGCATTTTCGTAAAATGGGGACCAAACCACACAGCAATACTCTAAGATAGGCAACACTAATGAAAAAAAAAATTGCCTTCAAAGTGTACTCATCTTTAAAAACGCTTGAAGTTCGTTTGAGGAAACCTAACATGGAATTAGCTTTCGAAACAATAAAATCGATGTGGGCAGAAAATGAGAGTTTGCAATCAAAGATAACACCAAGATCTTTCACCTCACTGACCCTTGAGAGTGTTACCATTCCAAATTTATAATTAAAAGTTAACGGAGTTAACGTTCTGTAAGCACTAAAAATTTTACATTTTGATGTGTTGAGTTCGAGATGGTTATACGAGCACCAATTTAAAAATAAATCAATATCATTTTGAAAGTTTAAACAATCACTATCTGAAGATATTTGACTAAACAATTTAACGTCATCTGCAAACATCAAACAGTCACAAAAATTGAAAACGCCAGGAATATCAATTACAAACAAATCGAACATAAGTGGTCCCAAGTGACTACCTTGGGGGAGACCCGACTCCACCTCTATACAAATTGATGCAAAACAATCAATCTGGACGACCTGTCTACGATTTAACAAGTAGGACCTCAACCATTTCAAAAAATTCGTATTGAGTCCCAGTTTTTCAAGTTTATGCAATAAAAGTTCATGGTGAACTCTGTCAAACGCCTAAACCAAATCTGTGTATAGGACATCGACTTGCTTTTTGTCTTCCATAGATTTTAAACAAAATTGGGAAAAAAGGCACAAATGTCGAAGTTGATCGGCCACTAATAAATCCATGTTGTTTTGACGTTATTGATCCCTTAACAGCAAAAAATAGCCTCTGGGTCACTAATTTTTCAAATAACTTTGGTACAGCGGAAAGTTTTGATATTGGCCTGTAATTTTTAACGAGGTGTTTAAGGCCACTTTTGTAAATTGGATTAACAAACGATAATTTCCAATCGTCAATAAAAACACCAGATGATAAAGATTTATTGAAAATAATTTTAAGAGCGTAGCGGAGAGACGAGGCACATTTTGATAATAAGAGCGGGGGAATTTTATCCGCTCCAGCTTTTTTAGTTGAATCGAGTTCAATCAGACCATCAAGAACGTCTTGTTCTGAAAAACACTTTACATCGAAATCAGTGATAGGGGAAATATTTGAGTAAAAGTCATTAATATTTAAAATAACATCAGTATTATAATTCGATTGGAAGTATTTTGCAAATAGATTGCAAGAAGATTGAATATCGCTTGACTTTTCGTTATCAAGTTTTTTTTTTTTTTTTTTTTTTTATTAATCATTATCCTCATCTTAATAACTATAACATTTCATAAATCTTAAGATAGCTCTAACAAAATTACAATAGTTATTTTAAGAGAGAATAGTTAGTGACATTGGTATTTCATAAAAATAGAGATAATGCCACTTCATAGTACAAAAATTCAGCGTGGGGTGTACAATATAAGGAAAGTTAAGTTAAAAAATTAAAAATAATTAAATCAAAATGCATTTTCAAAAGAAACAAGATAAAACAAATTCAAATTCATTGACAGTATTAATTGAATTTAACAATTAAACAATATAGCTCAACAAAACTTCGATTTCATTATGATCGAAATCAAGAAGCCACAGTTTTACTTTTTTTAAAAAGGCGAACAGATTTGGTAGGTTGCGTAGGCTAGCTGGAAGGCGGTTATACAATTTGCAGGATACAACATGATACGAGTTTCTAAAGCTTGTAGTACGAAAAGAAGGAATGGCAACTAAGGATTGGTAATTACTGCGTAAGATATAGCCTTCACATATTGGACTCTGCAAGTACCCGCCTCTAATAAAGAAAATCTTGAGAACCTTGTAATAAAATAACTGTCTGACAGGCAAGATCTTTATACGCCTAAAAAGCTCCATGGAATGAGAGAGACGGGGTGAGTTACACACTTTTCTTATAGCGCATTTTTGCAGCACAATAAGCGGCTTCATTTTGTTCTGATAAGCACCTCCCCAACAGCTTATACCGTATTGCATTCGAGAATGAAAAATCCCATAGTAAACAGTTTTCATGGTGCTATCAGAACAATACTTTCTAAGGCGATAAAAACAACGGATTGTTGAAAGGAAGTTCCATTGCTGTTGGCAAAAATGAGGTTTTACGTTTGAAATAAAGACCCAAAAGGATTTTCTATTCTTTTTTATATTGCTTTCAGTAGCACTTATGTATGTACTGATGATACAAACATTTGTTCAAAAAATCAAATTCTCTCCGACGCTGAAGAAAGCGAGCACGATCCTCTGAACTATTTGATGTTTTTGAACGCTTAAATGAGTTTCTACCCGTAGCGTGATGGTTAGTGCGTTGGACTGTCATGCAAGGGGTCTTGGGTTCAATCCCTGCCTGTGTCACCTAACTTTTTCACGGGTACTGCCTCTTGCGAGGAATTGACAAATTCTCCAAGAGTAATTCTTGTCATGAAAAGTGCTTTCTCAAACTAGCCGTTCGGATTCGGCATATAAACTGTAGGTCCCTTCCATCTCTGACAACATTACTCGCACACAGGGATGGTTGAGAGTTGTAAGTCACTAGGCCCTGGTTCTCCATGGACTGTTGCGCCACCTAATTTATTTATTTAAATGAGTTTCTAAATTTTTTAGCCTTTTATTAAACCACGGAAGCTTAAAAGAAGATTTTTTATTAAAAACCGGGGCAAACTGTCGAATGCCATCAAAAATAACTTCTTTAAAAGAGACATACATACATACTGTTTAGAGATCTATTGCAATGGAACTAAAGGGTGTCCCAAAATTAACGCAAGATTTGAATTTGCCGCCATTTGTGCAGTGAAGTGTTGGCAACCCTGAAAAAAAAGCAATTTGACAGCTAACAGTATAGGGTTATTAAAAATGGAGCGTTACACGAGAGAACAACGTGTCTTCATTATTAAAGATTATTTCTAAAATAGTGAAAGCTTGGCGGCTGCAGTTCTAAAATTTCATACAAAATATGGTCGGAATAGTGTTTTAACTTCGTCAACTGTGAAGAGATTAATTGAAAAATTCATGGAGACTGGATCCGTTGGAGACGCCAAACACACTGGTCGTCCAAAAACAAGCCGTTCAAATGTGAACGTCGAAGCAGTGCGTGAGAGTGTTGCTGACAATCCAGGAACCTCAATTCGACGTCGTGGACAAGAATTGCAAATTTCAAGAACCTCTCTACAGCGTATACTCACCAAAGATCTGTGTCTTCATGCTTACAAAATTCAATTAACACAACAATTGAAGCCTAATGACCATGGACAGAGAAGAGAGTTCGTTGAATGGATTATTGAACATCAACAAATGGACCCTGATTTTTCGAGCAAAATCATCCAAAGCGATGAAGCACATTTTCATCTTGATGGCTTTGTCAATCGCCAAAATTGCCGCATTTGGGGTTCGGAGAACCCACATGTGATTGTCGAAAAACAAATGCATCCACAACGCGTGACTGTATGGTGTGGATTTTGGGCTGGAGGCATAATTGGGCCATATTTTGTTTGAAAATGATGCTGGTCAAGCAGTGACTGTTACTGGTGCTCGATATCGCGACATGATTACACAGTTCTTTCTGCCAAAATTGGATGATATTGATGTGGTTTCAACAAGACGGTGCCACATGTCATACACCCCGTGAAACAATTCAATTACTGCATGAGACATTTCCAGGTCGTGTACTCTCTCGTTTCGGTGATCAAAATTGGCCTCCTAGATCGTGTGATTTAACACCATTAGACTTCTTTTTATGGGGTTATTTGAAATCACAAGTCTATGTCAACAAGCCCACAACCATCCGTGCATTAAAGGAGGAGATTCAACGCTGCATCAACGAAATTTAGCCACATTTATGCAGAATGGTCATGGAAAATTTCAACAAAAGAGTGCGCATGTGCATGCAAAGCCGTGGAGGCCATTTGTCCGATGTGTTATTCCATACATAACCCTATCCTATGTACTTTACGAGTCAATAAAAATATAACTATCAAAAGACTAAAAACGGCGTTTTCTATTTAATTCAAATCTTGCGTTAATTTTGGGACACCCTTTATAAACGCTTTAAAATTACACTAATGTTAAATTCACTACAAAAATTTTGCAACCTGTTTAGGAACGAACGAAACAATCGCAATTTTGTAAGAAAATTTTCTTGACCGTGTACTTTCTTGAAGACATTATTACTAAAAGTCACTATAATTTTTGGATTTGACAACTTTAAAACTTTTTTTGAACGTAAAGTTATCGAGTCACAAATGTGGAATGAAATTAGTCATGGAAAATGTAATGAAAGGGATATAGAGCTGTAACAGTAGTCGTGGCGGTCCTTTGCCTTATACCGTCTTCCATTGTCAACTCATATCGCCCTCTTTAATATGAAATATACATCCATTTGTTTCTCTAAAAAATACATCTTCTTTTAGTATTAAAATAAAATTTCTTATTAAACAACATTATAGTGACGGTTTATTGGTCTCAGTATATCGTGTTTAGAAAATAGGATAAAAAGGGGTTTTCAATAGCTAAACAAATATAATTAAAATAGCGATAGACATGTCAACAATCGACTCAATTTAATAAATTTGATCTTTTTCAGCAAGCACTCTAAATCCAATAGCATCAAGTTGAGAAGAGAAGGGAAGAAAGATTGAATCACTGCGATCGAGCTGCGTACGTTCAATCAAAGTTAGGAATTATATATTTGAGAAACCACGAATTTTATGAAAAAAATCATTTCATGAATTTACATTGTCTCAAAAAGCCTTATATGTATATATAAGGTTTCTTTACGAATTTCAAAAGATTATATGTATCTCAAAATCCTGATGTGATAAATTGATTTTGAAGTCGACCTCGAACAACTATGGCCATCACAAACCTAATTAAAAATATAATTTGAATGTCAGTTTCAAAAGCTTGCTGACCAATGTCATTTTAGTAAAGAAAAGTATTCGACTGCAATTTTTTGTAAAAATGTTATCACCGTATTTTGGTATGTATTAAAACATAATGATATAATGCACCCTAATTACTAAAATATGTCACCTTTACTTCAACGTTCAAAATATTTTTAAGCTCAAGTTTAATTATTGACACATCAACTCATCATCTTTTTAATTTAAAATTCGATATTTGAGAAGTCGACATAAAATTACACAAAACCACCCAGACAACGTTTTTTCATTGAAGTGGACGATTTTTTAAGTATTGGATTAGTGATCGAAAAATTAAACGACTTGACCATGTCGTATTAACTAAATCAAGTAATCTGACAAAAACTAGAGAAACAATCACAGAACAGTATTTCTATTAATCGAGGTCAACACTTGAGAGAAGATCATTATTCGGTGGGTAGAAGACAATTCACAACAAAATTGTTTATAAGGTTTTAAACTATTAAATTTTTTATTTGTCATATTTTTTTATCATTTGTTGTTAGGTTGAAATTGGTTGCATATTTATTTTTTGGTTAAGAATTATTGTTTTAAAACATTGAAAGTTCTATTGAACTGATTTAAGTCTAAAAGCCACTATATTAAAGTTGGCGTGTCCCAGCGCTCTCTTTTGTCCCTTATTTTTGTACATATGGATATGACTCCTATCTGAAACTATTGTCTTGTGTCCTGAGATATCTGGCCACCGTCTATGAGTTGCACTTCCATCAATGAAACTTAATATCTTGACATTCTCGGTATGTTTATCACCACCACTTGTAGATTGATAAGATTAGGCGATATCGCCAAAAATGCTGCAAAAATCTATATACATATATACATACGTCAAAAGCTTGAGTATTTGTTGAGTTTCCTGTCCACACTTTTTTTCCATTACTGAAACGGCTAGCTGCATTTCACCGCGCCAAAAGTTTTACCATTATATTCGCGCTCTTATTTCATTTTACCCTTGAGAACAATTTCGCCCATATTGTGAAGTATAGGGATTCGTTCCTTAGCCGTACTACTTAAATGTGGAATGCCCTGTAATTTCAATGTTCAAGAATTCAAAACCAATGTTACCGATACATTCTAACTCCTCTCTTTTTTGCTACCGTTCACATTGCGTCTCAGGCATATTAAGAGTATTATTATAAGAAAATAATCCCAACCTTAAAATTGAAAATTATATCAACTCTCACTAAGTGTGAATATTAAAGCATTTAAAAATACTATCGATATTGTTCCCCATTTGCTATATGACGTGATGAAAAAAGCATCTAGTTTTTATAGTGAGTCCATTGCTAATAATCGAATTTAAAAAATGGTATGACTGTATTTTTGTTTAAAAAAAAGCAAAGATGTGTCATGTCCTGAATACAAACATTCACAGCATCCATTTTTTTTAATTAAATGCTCTTGAATCTTTTTCTTTCAGTCAATTGATTCAATTGAAATTCTAATGCACTGACTCAGCTCCACTTGAATCTCATTTGAGGGAGCTTTTTATTTTGTTCTTTTTTATTTAAATTCCGAACCTCCGAACATGCATGCATATAACGCTCTGTAAAATAAGGATTTTCTGTGTTCTCGTCGATGTGAAGTGCGAAAATTATATGAAATGCTTTCTGCCACACACGATCTGAAAATTTTGTTGCTTTGCACTTACAACGATATACCGCTTCGATTTGTAAAGGGTGAGTTTCTTTAAAAAAAATGCTATAAAATGAGCAAAATTAAATGTTGTCCCTGTATTATGGCTTTAATAGTAAAATCATTCACAGTCTGTAGTTCACAGATGGCTTGGGTTATATTGAGTTAAAGTGCTTGAATCGTCTCCGGATCGGTCCCTCAGGGTTCTTCACAAAAAAAAAGTCCAAAAGGGTCAAATCGCAAATTCGCACAAAATCGTTGTCCAATTCAACCTGCTCTAAAACTTGATCTACTAAGCGGTTATGGTAACGCTTAGTAGATGGTGGTGAGCGGGTAGCGGGTGGTGAGCCCCTTCAATTGCTGAACCAATAGGACCTTTTAATCAGATATCTCCTCACACTTGTGCTTGAAATGTTGAGCTGTTGAGATCAATCGAATCTGCTACAGCAGCAAAATTTTCGTCTGTGGGCAACGTTCGACGACAAAGGTTATGATTCAATTCGGTCAAAACTGATTTTGAAAAAATGCACTCTTGAGGCTGCCCACGACACACTTTGAAAATAAGTTCTCAATATTTTCCAACGTTGTTCAACCGTAAAACTACTCGGTCGTTGCGCGGAGGTATGATACTGACTATCGATCAAAATAAAAGAAACCACTGAATGACTCACCCTATATATGAATGAGGATTTAAAGTTTTTTTTTTTTGTTAAGTTGATGAAAGTACAAATTGAAACAGAACTTATTCAAAACAGTTAAATCTCAACGTTTAAATTTTGTATGAATTTAACATGCGATGATTTTCTTGGTCGACCAGCTTAACATGTTCTTAACAATTTAACTTCTTTTACTATGTCAAACACCGTTCCAGCGTTAAGGTTTTTTTGAAATTCCGTATTTCAATAAAAAAATATTTACATTATTAGTCTTTCAGTTAAAAAAAAACGATGTTAATTTAAATAATTGATTCATACAAAATAAGCAAAAACCACAAGGTTTCCCTATTTTCTAGAGAGGATAAATGGGGGTAGGTATAGGTTAGGTATTACATCGCCAATCTAAACAAAAAATCAATTTAGTAAAAACAAGGCTACACACTACTGCTTCAACGAGCTTATGTTTAATTTGGAATCTAGCCAACATTTAATAATAAACATTAAAGAAATAGAAAACTGCAAATAAAAAAAAAATACAAAATTGAGAACAAATAAAAGAAAAAATAATATAAAACAACAATACAAAAAAATCTGCATCATGAAGTGAATTTCCCGACGCGACACACTCGCATACGTTACACGCATCGGAAATACAAATTCTCAATTCAATGCTTGTCAATGTTCTGCGCGTGCAGACAAAATAATTTTGTGCACAAACAAACGATCCCAAAAGAATGACCAACTGCCAAATCTTTCTTGAGAAGAGATACACACAGTATATTTAGCCATAAAGACGACTTAGTTCAGTGCCAGTGGCGGCAATTTTGTCTGAATTGTCAGCAAACCAAAACGAACTTGTATAAATATAGTTTTGGGGAAGATCTATAAATCAGCAAACAGCAGCAGAAGTAGAAGTAGAAGCATCATCAAGAAGAGAAGAGTAGTAAGATGTGGTATCTATTTCTATTGAAAGATTGACTGACTGTTTGTGATGAAGTTTGATGCTATCATATGGATATAGAAAGACGCAACGATGCAAATGACGACAAATTAGCAAGATTACCAGATGAAGCGAGATGCAAACACTTGGATCACCAAGCACTTGTTTACTTGAGAAAGGTTCTTGATATGTTTGTTGTTTTTTTTTAACTTTTTTATTTATATCTTCCTGGCGACTGCAATTCTGGCAAACATCATGTTCTACTGACTCTTGATGTTCTTCAACTTCTCTTGCTTTTCTCATTTTAATTTCAATCAATCCACCGCATATGTATATTTGGCGTCGTTTTATAAAACGTTTATCGACTCAATCATGCATGGCGTTAAAGTACACCTACTGGTGTACTGTTTTTTTTTCAGTCTTTTTTTCTATCTAAATCACACTACGATGACGACGGCAACGTCTGCTTTAAAGTACCTTCTAGCTGCAAACGCTTTTCCTTATTGAATTGTTCACTGTTCTCATCTCAGATGTCGACACAGGCGCTATTTCTCCTACCCCGGTCTCTAAAATAAATCATTGTCTACCGGATAACCCCCTATCCTAACTGTGTGTCAATGTCATGACAAGAGTAGGGTGGAAAAACAACAAAAAGGAAACCTTCCGGCCACCACCAAACCGAGGCATGGTAAAGAAGCAGCAGTGGTGCACTCTTGAAATCTGCCTATGCTGTACCTACTCGGTAGGCAAAATCTTTCTCTGTACAATTGAGTTCCAGAACTAATGCACTCTCGTGTGCGATGATATTAAAAACAACAATAATTTCTATTCCAAACCCAACCCTGTTCTTTTGATCTCGTCGTAGTTTAGGTATCGTAACTCTCTATTTCTCTATATATGACGAGAAGTTAGAGCACATGCTCTGTGGATGATGTCTATTTGATATTTCTACAATACCAAAATCCAAAAGAGAGAGCCAATTATAAAAAAAGAAAAAAGAAGCAAAGGAGAGCGAAAAATCGTTGGAAAATTTGTGTTTTCAAATACGAATTCAAATACCTATTATTATGCATTTACGGATGTTGTGCGTAACCTTACAATTGTCACAGCAAGGGGTAATGTTTGCCTGCCTCACCACATATGTCGAACAGATTTTTTTTTTTTTCAAATTTATTCTTTGTGTTTCTTTTTTGTTTGATAATCGCTGACGCAGTCAGTCAATTCATTGCCGCCAAACAGAGGAAAAAATTAAGTGAGGAAAAATTCAGCACAGTCAGTCAAACAAATGATGGTGCGTAATTGAATTGCATTTTCCTTTTCCGTTGAGTTTTACTTGGTCACATAGATGCTATAACTGAGAATGGTTTTGGTCTTGGTCTTCGAATCATTGAAATCTTAACACAAAAGATAACAAATTTTAATAAAAATTAAAAAAAATCATTAAAGCTATTTTTTTTTGCAGCTTATTTAACGGGTTGTCAAGGTTGGCTTCTTCTCCTATAAAAAGTATTACAAAGTTTTGATTTAAGGGATACTTAAGATTTCGAAGAAGTTTAAAAAACATAGTTTAAGTCATTAGGCGCCAGTTATAGCTATCATTGGTTTTCATCATTGAAAACAATCATTGGAATTTTTTTGACAGGTCGTTTATAGCTATCATTAAAAATGTCTGTCATTGAAAAATTTTTCCTGATTGAAAGCCACCGAAAAAATTTTACTGACAGAAATCTGTCATTGGAATTGAGTGAAATTGGAACACAAATCAGTGGAACGATTCGTTTCACTTTTGAACATAAAAGTATCAGCTGTTCAGGAAAATGAATTTCCGCCCGGAAAATAGGAAAATACATTTTTGGAGAAAAATAAATGCGTAATTACACTTTTTTTCTCAAAAAAAAAAAAAATTCTTTGTGTGATTTCCGATCGATCAGTATATAATTTTCATTTCTAATCAGAGGGAAACACCGTCAAATATCAATTCAAACATTTTTCCGGATTGATTTCAATGATAGCTATAAAGCTAGCCACAGACGATGAACATGTTGGTGTGATTTGTTGGTGTTGGGCTGAAAATCATTCGTGTATGGGCACGTTGGCCAACAAATCGACGGTTTATGAAATATTTTGTAAACCGTGAAGTTGGGGCTAACATGTTGGCTGTGTATGGGCAAGTTTACAACACGTTTTGAAGTTTATCAACATGTTCGTCGTGTATGGCGTTGTGCGACAACAATTCGTCATTTGTGTTGTTATTTTCAATGAGTTAACATGTCGTTATCAAACATGCTATTGCATCATCCGCACTTCTATCGCACATCTTGACTTCACGACAGTCACACAAAAAATGAAGTTTATAAACATGTTGGCCCGTGTATGGCGAACCGCTGCCCAACAAATCACACCAACATGTTCATCGTCTGTGGCTAGCTTAACTGGCGCCTTATTCGTCCGTTGCGTATTCCTTGTTCGCATGGGCGCCTATTGTATAGGGCTTCCTCTTAGAGGTTTTAATTTGATTCGTTTCATTGAACTGGTATTTTTTAGGAGAAATCAATGGATGTATATTTCATTGCAGAATGAAATGAGTGGAAAACAAGATAAGCTAAATGGCCACCACGGATACGTTTGCAGCACCAAATCCTTTTAATGAAATATTCTATGAACAATTGGCACATTTCCGGCTGTGGAACTTCAATAACTTCACAAATTCCATCTTTAAGCTCTTGAATCTTTCAAGTTGCTGCAAAAAAATTCTAATGATTTTAAATCAGAAGATCTTAGTGGCCAATTGCGATTACGTCTTCGAAAAATAACATGGTCAATAAATGTGTCTTGCAAAATTGCGAATTTTAACAATTTAAATGCGTTGTTAAAGCGTGTATCGTTTCATTTTTAGTAATGTAGTAGTTTTTTCAAACGTCAAACTTCAATAGACAGCGCTTCAAAAGTAGCAGCTGCCCAAATTGCGGGCTATTCAAAATTAATCTTTTATTGGAATAGAATATCATCATTTAGACTGATTTGTTTCTTTTGCTAGAAATTTGGAAAAAAGCATTTGTTATAAAGGGTGATTTTGTAGCTATTATCTTTTTGGCAACAATGGTTTGAACAGCTGACGCACGTTTCGTGTTCTGTTTCACTGTCAAACATCTTCAATTTGGTCTATAATTTAACCATGAATCGTCTTACAAACGAACAACGCTTTGCAAATTGTTGAATTAAATTATCAAAATGTGTGCTGAAAGTTCATCGCGCTCTTCTTTTTGTCTCAATGGGTACGTAAATAAGCAGAATTGTCGATTTTGGAGTGAATATCAGCCAGAAGCATTGCAAGAGCTACCAATGCATCCAGAAAAAGTCACAGTTTGTTGCGGTTTATGGGCTGGTGGCATCATTGGACCGTACTTCTTCAAAGATGATGCGAATCGTAACGTAACTGTGAATGGTGAGCGCTACCGTGAGATGATATCTACCTTTTTTTTGCCCAAAATGCAAGAGCTTGACTTGCATGACATGTGGTTTCAACAAGACGGTGCCACATGCCACACAGCACGCATAACAATGGATTTATTGAGAGGCGAGTTCGGTGAACATTTTATTTCACGTTCGGGACCGGTCAATTGGCCGCCTAGATCGTGCGATTTACCGCCTTTAGACTATTTTTTGTGGGGTTATGTTAAAGCTCATGTCTATACAGACAAGCCCGTTTCAATTGACGCATTGGAAGAAAACATTGAAGCATTTATTCGTGAGATACCGGCCGAAAGGTTTGAAAGGTTATGCCAAAATTGGACCTAGCGGATGGACCATTTGAGGCGCAGTCAAGGTCATTTCATTTTTTCAAGATTTCATAAATTTTTCTGAATTATATGTTTTTTTTTTTTAAACTTTCCTATAGCTTTTAAAAAATCACCCGTTAGTTATCGAAGAAAAAATCATTATACGATTATCAGTAATTTTTCCTTCAAAAATTGGATTGTTTTGGTATTTTAAGAGGCGTGAATGTATATTACTTAACTTTTTCTGTGTCATGATTAGTGTTGTTGACACATTAAATCAATGTTTAAGAAGATATTCTCTGACTCACTGTAGAATGATTTATATTCTTTGTTTACAGAATAAGTATATTCTTATCAATTCAGTGGAATATGTGTGGAGTCAGATCAATTTATTAAACCGATACAACTACTACTGCACATACGAATATGGTATTCAAAACAAGTATGAGGGTTTTACTTCGAATACAATTTTGTCACTCGAATATAAACTCACTAACTTCAGCTGTTGAGCTTTTTTAGAATTATATATATGTATTAAAATCAATCATGAGGTGTGAATTTTCTTATCATTTTCATATCTCTATAGAATATGTGTCATGCTAAAAAATGCAAATAAATCTTATCACATGCTAATGAGCTCCTGGTTAACTAAAAGGATTTGTTTTTAAAGCGTCATTTAAAAATAAAAACATGTTTTTTTGTTTTTGTCAGGAACATCGTTTTTGAAAAACAATCCTAATGACCTATTTTCTTGTTTCTTTTATTTTCTTTATTCATTCAATGAACATTTATCTAATGACGCCTGCGTCATAAATTTTTAGGATTATTATCTTTTTGTAACTAAACAAACTAAACAAGCAAAACAACCACCTTTCAGGCAAGGATAATGAAAATGATGCATGTCTATGGCACGGGTGCATGTTCGATTAGGAGCAGCTGCTGCTCTGCTGTTATTGCTGATGTAGAATCATTTGACTCTCCAATCCACAATTTACAATTTGTGTAGAGACGCGAGTGTAAGTTAAATGTAGATTCCACAAGGGAAGACGCTTTATTCCGTATTTCGTTCGATGCGCTCTTCGACATTGGCATCGACAACAACGACGACGTTTTCAATCGTTTTTTAAGTTATACTATCGCTTCGCTCTTGTATCAGTTTTATTCGTATTTTCAAAAAAAAAAAAGTACCTATTCTATGAAGGAGGGTGGAATCCACAACAGCCAACCGACAACAACAACATCAACGCTGTTGATTCCTAAATTTTCACCCGTGCGTCGTCACTCGTCTGTCGTGTCTGTATAAATCGGGAGAGCATAATATAATGTCAGCAGAACAGATAATCAGACAATCTCTGTATATGAAACACAGAACAAACTAGGGGCATACATGAGATGCGATTCTTCCTCTCAGATTCAGTTCTGTTCTCGCTTTTGATTTAACTAGACATTTTCGTTTTCGTTTGGAAGTAACAAAATATAATTTTTATAACGCGCGTGGCGGCGGCGGTTTTCCGTTTTATTCTTCTTCCATCTCTTCCTCTATGTTTTCATTTTTACTCAATGTGCGCTGATATTGTTTTGTGCTTTTTCAAAAAAAAGAAGAAAAGATTCATTGCGGGATCTAATTTTAGATGAATTTTGAGATTTAAATTTTGTATTTTATATCTCAATAAATTAACAAAAAAAAAACGTTATTCGTTGATTTGTCGGTGGAATATTTAATTGAAAATGTGATTTCATAGTGAAAATTGAAAATTCAAGAAAAAAAAGGAAGAAAATAAATTCTTATCAGTCAGCGGAGTGTTCGTGAGTGTTTTCATTCAACTCAGCTAACTCAAAGCCACAATATAAATAACACCCAAAATATTCATATAACAAAAAGTTTATTTTTTTGTTATTTGTGCGGATTAAAGATTAATTGAAATTTGTTTTAAAAAAATAATGATAAGTGAGTAAAATTCCATTACAACAAGTTTTTTTTTATGGAATTTAATGTGTAAACTCTTGAAGAAAAAGAATAAAATATTTTGCACTAAAGCGCAAGACAAACAAAAAAATGTAAACAAAACTGTCCTGTTTAAGGGATGCTGTTTTTGTTTTTTGAGGACCAGATATGATTCATCATCATTCTCTCCTCTCAATAAAAAATAACAACAAAATGAAAAACAAATTAACAATAAATATCAAAAATTAAAAACAGTGTTATCTCACAAACTGTCAAATGGAATAATTTTCAGGATAAGGTCGAAAGTATTGGGTTTTACTTTTTGGCGGGGCCGTTGTGTCCTTGGTTGGGAAATATCATGAATAGTTTAAGCTTTTATTTTATATATGTAGATTTTTTAAAAGTTTTATATTTTTTAAATGTTTAATGAGTCAAAAAAAGAAGGCTTTCAATATGGGACTTATTTACTTTGTCTTCATACATATATTTAACTGCATTTAGAATTCTCTTTTCTTATACATTGGTTTGATGTTTGTTGTCTTCAGAAAGTGGTAGAAAGTTCAAAATAAAGAATACTCATTATCAAGAATTATTGACAGCTTTGAATGTCATGCATCATATATCAAAATTTAAATAATATCAGTCCTCAGTCAAAATTGTCAGTCGCAATGCCTAACTGTCAAACATTTCTTCTCCAAATGATTTTCAAAACATTTCTTCTCCAAATGATTTTCAATTCAATGACTTGAGAAACAACTAAAACACGAATTATTTGCAACAGTGATTTTTCGTGATGTGATGCTTCTAAATCTGATCTAATTGTTTAAATACCCGTTAAGTCAGAAATGACCTTCATCGCTGAAGATAATTTGACAATTAAAGTCCTCTATTAGTTTCTCGAACACAACTCGAATTTTGGACAAAAATTTGCATGATTTGTAATTACAAATTCCGGGAGGATGACAGCTAGTAGTTTGACAGTTATACAAATTAAAATTTTGCTTCAAAGTAAAATATTTTAACCAAAAAAATGTTCAATCTCCAATTTTCGTGATGTGATGCTTCTTAATCTGATCTAATTGTTTAAATACCCGTTAAGTCAGAAATGACCTTCATCGCTGAAGATAATTTGACAATTAAAGTCCTCTATTAGTTTCTCGAACACAACTCGAATTTTGGACAAAAATTTGCATGATTTGTAATTACAAATTCCGGGAGGATGACAGCTAGTAGTTTGACAGTTATACAAATTAAAATTTTGCTTCAAAGTAAAATATTTTAACCAAAAAAATTTTCAATCTCCAATTTTGTTTCGTTTTGACATTTTAATGGTTAATATGTTGAAAATATGTATATTATTTCTTAACTGGTTCAATATTACCTTATTAAAAATTTTACAATCGTGTTATTATATTGCGAGAAATGTCTTTATCATTCATTGTCAGATGAAGTAAAATATTGTCAGATGTCGGTCTTGTGTCAAATCTTCTGCTAATCATCTGACAATTTGTAATTGATAGGTATTTGGTAGCTATTTTCATACCACTGACAAATCTGACTATATTGAAAAATTTATTAACCGTCTGCATTTGGCTTTAGCTTTCATTACTTCGAATTTAAAAAAACGTATATTGAAAACTTTTGATGGTTTGCACTAAAAATCTTAAATATTAGAAAATCTACTCATAAACAACGTTTAATATTTTTTGAGTTCAAATTCATATGCTTGCTCGCCTTCATATGTCATTGTCCTTTGAAGTGTTATATCCTTACTCGTAAGTAACGGGAAAAACACAGGTAACAACTAAAGATGAAAAAAAAATTCAAATTCCTATAAAAGCTCCGTGTTTTAATTATGAATCATACAAAAAAAAAATTCCATTTTTTCATTAGAGTGAATGACGAAGCAAGTTATAAACATAGGTACATAAAATACCCTAACACAAGAACTCTTTTGAAGCATAATACACGCACAAGGGTTGAGATTTGAGAATGATTCATTCAGTTGGTTAACCAAACACAAAATGTGCATTTTAAAAATATGTTCCTTGTATTCTGTCATGAAGGTAAAGTCTACCATACCGATAAGCATTTTGTAACCCATTTTTTTCATAGAAGACTTCTTTTTTAATCTCGGAAATTCACTTTTCAAAAGAACAGGAAAGAGGATAACCATGATCCTGATTAAATTATGGGATAGACTGGCTGAGTACTTTATTTTCAGATTTCTGTTAAATTTGCCTATATTGTCCCCTTTCATGCTGGAAAGTTTTTATTCCTTTTAAGTGATTGAAAACAATATTAACATTTCTAAAAAAAAAATTAAAGACAATTTCATAACATAGCTTTTTATGTTTAACTGAATTCATGTTATATTCCTTCCTCAAGCTTTATTCCAGTTGAAAAAATAAAATCCAAAAGCATAAACTACCCTACCCTACTCTACTTTACTTCTGATGAATCACACGAACTCATAATCAAAACATAGGTAGGTAGGAAGGGGAAATGTGCTCTTATTCATAGAGATGTTGACAAGTTATGATGCAAAGGAAGTCGAAGTAGCTCCTTGACATGACATTACAAATTATATAGCTTGACATCCAAGTTGGTTGCGTAACATGAAGAATACGTCTATCCGTATTTTTTTTTTCACGAAAGTTGATAAAGTAGTTAGTAGGATGTTCATTTCTTACTCATGAACTCTAAAACCATCTGAGGACTTGCAAAAATGTATGTAGTTCATAAAAGTATTAGTGCAGTAACTTAGATTTGTGATTATAAAATCTACTCTCATTTTGCATTAAAAAAGAGTCTCTAAACAGTCCTTGGAATTTTAATTAATATGAACCATCTTATGTTCAAATGCAGTGAAAAATAAACAAATTTGTACGTTCACTGGAAGGTTACCATGAAGGTAAACGGTTTCTTATTAATAATAATAATTAATAATAATAAGGATTTATAATTGTGAACAGCAAGGACATGTAACGTTGGATGACAGGAACTGTTCTTGTAATTTTTGGTGTTTAAATTTAACAAAAACATTTATTTTCAAGGTACGAATCCTTCAAGAATATGTATAATCGTTGACTAAGCATAAAATAGTAGATCCATCCCCTTCTCTTATGACTGGAAGTTCTAATTCGGTAATAGCCTACATTTTTATTACTTAATTCAACGTTAGTTTATTGTGTTTTTAAATATTGGAAGCTTTTTGCATAAAAATTGCATAAGGATACGTTGATATTTCATATCTCATATTACAAAATATCTTAATACTAGGCGATCTGAATGGAAGGATCGGAAATTTTCAGAACCCAGCTTCACTGGTACAAAATGTTTCTCATGTGTTCGAAGGTGTAAGGAAATCTATGGATGAAGTAATTAATAGATGCGGGAGGCAACTTCTTGAATTTATTGATGACTGATGGAGTAACTAAAGCAGACAAAAATGGCGAACTCACTTTCGTATCGGGTCAAGGCAGCTCAGTAATCGATTATTGTTTCGCCAGAGGAAACTGGCTAAGTATTATTAGTGACTTCGAGGTTCAATCTGCGAATTACTCTGGTCATATGCCAACAGTAACTTCCC
The DNA here is from genome assembly GCA_920104205.1 of Eupeodes latifasciatus. Lineage (NCBI taxonomy): Eukaryota > Metazoa > Arthropoda > Insecta > Diptera > Syrphidae > Eupeodes > Eupeodes latifasciatus. The sequence goes on along the minus strand of OV049924.1, from coordinate 67,881,416 downwards.
TCATATTGCCAGGGGTAACGGTAGGGACAAATAACGCAATTAGGAGTATAAGGTGGGTTGAAAATCGCGCGGAAGAGTATAGACGAAGACTTGATGCTCAGTTAAACTACCTGCCTGAACAAGAAAATTCGAGTAATGACCAGGCTAGTGAAAATATTTTAGATATTGTACGTCAAGCATCTTGTAAGAGAAAAAAACCTCAAGGTGGTAACATATTCGTGGCTGAATGGTTTGATTGGGAATGCATGAAACTTCGCAAAAAGTGTTTCGCTCTTCTTAATCTTTTTAGGAAGAACAATTCCGTGTTTTTTAAAACACTTTACTTAGAGGCGAACAAACAATATAAACAGCTTTTAGTTAAAAAACGGAAACTTTATTTCAGTGGTGTAGCAACCGGGCTCTCATCATGTAATGACTCAAAAACATTTTGGTCAAAGGTGAGGTTGTTAGGTGGCTGAAAAAATGTGGCATCTTCGGTGCTGGCAGTTGAAAAACTTGCTGATCACTTCAAAGTTCTTCTGAATCCGTCGTCGGTTCACCAAATGTTTGAATATGCTCTACCGTTAGTGAAAATCCCGGAACTTGATGGGCCAATTTCAATGAAAGAATTGCAAGACACTTTGAAATCAATGAAAAATGATAAGTCTGCGGGAATTGACGGTATTCCCGTTGAATTTTACAAAAACTCGTCTGTACATTTTTTGGTTCATATTAATTTATTCTTTAACAGGCTTCTGGAGGAAGAATCTATTCCGAAATCTTTTTTAAGAGCATGGATTTGCGCAATATTTAAAAAAGGTGATCCCCAGCACCCAGACAACTACAGAGGCATATCGATTTTATCGTGCCTTCGGAAAATATTCACCCATATTCTATACCAAAGGTTGGCGAAATGGATTGAAGAGAATCATCTTCTTAGTATTTTCACAAGCCGGTTTTCGATCGGGTTTATCAACAGTTGACCATATATTTGCACTCACTACTATAGTCAAAATGTTTTTAGAGAACAAAAAAAAAACTTTACGTTTTTTTTGTCGATTTAAAAGCGGCCTTTGATACGGTTAACAGGAGTTTTTTAAATTACAAAATGTCTACCCTAGGCTTATCAACAAAATTTCCCAACTTATATAAGCTTCTTATAACCGATACATCTGCTGCTGTATGGAATGGAAGTAGAATGTCTAATTTCTTCAATACAAGTGCTGGTGTTCCACAAGGTTGTGGATTAAGTCCATTAATGTTTGCACTATATATTGATGACGTATCGAAAGATTTCCCTGGTGGTGTTAAGGTTGGTGAAACATTAATAAAAATGCTCCTATACGCGGATGACATTGTACTATTGGCTGATAATCCCATAGCTTTGCAGTTACAAATAAACAAGCTCAAGCGTTTTTGTGATTTATGGCATTTAAGTATAAATGTTGCAAAGTCGAAAATCGTGGTTTTCGAAAATACTTATCGAAGAACAACTTCCCAAGAGAAATGGTTTTTGGAACGCGAACCAATAGAAATAGTAAATCAGTTCAAATACTTAGGTTTCTTGATAACTCGTAACCTTGATTTTCGCACACATGTAAAAGAAAAATGCACTGCAGCCAAAACAGCCATAAATCTTATGTGGAGTAATTTCTTCTGCAACAGGTATGTGGATGCAACTGCTAAATTTAGAGTGTTTGATGCAACCATTAAAACATGCCTGTGCTATGCAAATCAAGTGTTTGGCTATCAAAACTTAGAAGAATTTGAAGTAATTCAACGCTTATTTTTGAAGCGCATCTTTAAACTGGATAATTCAACACCTACATATGCAATCCATACTGAATCCGGTATGCCACAAGTATTTTTAAAAAATCTTAAATCAAATGCTGATTATATAATAAAAGTTATGAAAAGGCCTGACTCAAATCTTCAAAAACAAATATTAAAATATGCACTTAGACGTCAAATATCGCCTTTCAAAGAATGGAATGATCTAGCTTTTAGACACAGCGTAGACTTCGATCTCAATAATACAGCCCATACCAATTGGCAGGCCTTATTCTATAGCTGTATAGGTAAAATAGATGATTCCCTGTATTTGCAATGTCTGAAAAGAGCATAAACATCGACAACTAGGCTTATATATATAAAGAATTAAACCACACACTTTTTATTAGAAATTATTTTAACGAAAAACTCACTCTTAATCAAATGAGTTTTATCTTTAAAGCAAGGACTGAAATGCTCTGTTTAAATTATAGACCTCATAGAACTGAACTTCGCCCGATATGTAGTTTGTGCAACCGCAATGAAACCGAAAACGTGTATCATTTTCTTGCTGTGTGCCCAATCTTACGAGAAATCCGCAGGCTTTACTTCTCAAAGAGTTTCCTTACATTTGAAGATACAAAGGATCTTTTAAATGGTTGCTCAGGTTGGAATATTCTTTGTCGCTATGTGAATCATGGCTTAGGTTACCGCAACAGTTTCATCGATTGAATTTTAAACTATTTTGAATGATGATTAAATAAAATGTTTATCTCTTTTTCTGTTAAAACATTTTCTTCACTTTTTTATTTTTTTTGTATTTATGTAAAATTTATTAAATTTGATATTATATTTAAATACTTATATATTTTTGTAAATGTTATATTATTTTTTTATATGTATTTATAACTTTAACCTTTTCTTTCTCTTTACTAAAAACTCGTAATAAGTCAATTAGGCAGACGGCAAAATTTTTGTCAAGCTTTATAATTCTTATATCAACAAAATCTAAACAATTAGCGAGAAATAAAGAATGTTTTAATAATAATAATAATAATAATTTCATATCTCTGAGCTTTTCTCCGAAGGACGTTTTTTTTGGTAAACTGTACATTAATTTTTTTTTTTTTGTAGTACCCGTAGCGTGATGGTTAGTGCGTTGGACTGTCATGCAAGGGGTCTTGGGTTCAATCCCTGCCTGTGCCACCTAACTTTTTTCACGGGTACTGCCTCTTGCGAGGAATTGACAAATCCTCCAAGAGTAATTCTTGTCATGAAAAGTGCTTTCTCAAATTAGCCGTTCGGATTCGGCATATAAACTGTAGGTCCCTTCCATCTCTGATAACATTACTCGCACACAGGGATGGTTGAGAGTTGTAAGTCACTAGGCCCTGGTCCTTCATGGACTGTTGCGCCACCTAATTTATTTATTTATTTGTACATTAATTTTTGGATCAATTAAATCACAACTAAAAAATCATCTCTAAGTCGGATTAAGTCTTTTTAAATATGTATACATGTTACATTATGGTAGTGCCCGTGACACGATGGTTAGTGCGTTAGACTGCCTTGGGTTCGATCCCTGCCTGTCCCATCTAAAATTTTTCACGGGTACTGCCTCTTGCGAGGAATTGATAAAATCTTCAAGAGTAATTCTTGTCATGAAAAGTGCTTTCTCAAATTAGCCGTTCGGATTCGGCTTATAACTGTAGGTCCCCTCCATTCCTAACAACATTACTCTCACACATGAATGGTTGAGAGTTAAGTCACTAGGCCCTAGTTCTTAACAGACCACCTAATTTATTTTATTACATTATTTTCAGTCAACAAAACTGCAGAGCATACATTTTACTGGAAACTCAAATCCCGATTTTTAAACTCATATAAAAATGATAAGAATGTCATGTCATTGCTATATCGAGTTCAAAAAATTATCTCATTAAGTCTGAAGTTCTATACAGGAGCCGCATTAATGTTGATACGAAATAATGACACAAAAAAAAAAGTAAAAAGAAGTAAATTAATTGCCGATGACGGATGTTTTCCAAAAAAGAATTATTATTTTTATCAAAAGTTCAAAAGAGTCAACCTGAATAATTCGATAACGAACTTGTACTTACTTCATCAATTCTGAAATAAGAAATAAATAAGTTCCACAATCTGCTGTGCAGGCTTTTCAATTGTTCGTTTCAGGTTGGAATTCTAACTTCCACTGTAATAATTTTGCTACCTTAAGAAGACGGGCCTTTTTTTAAGAATGGACAGGCTCCATAGATTCAGATTATAAAGATCAAAAAATAACTTATTTTAGTTTTTTTCTTTTAATGTTCAAGTTTGATATCATCGTGTTAGGGACAGTGGTGCATTTGTACGGTTGAAGGAAACATAAAACCGACTTAGTTGAAATTTGAATATAAATTTTAATATAAATATTATAATATAAATGAAAAGATCAAAAATTATTTCCACCAACTTCACGTCTACCTTTTTCCAAAAATTCATGATGATATCTTCTAAATATGTTTCCAAAGTCATTTTTGAGAGATTTTTTAATTTTTTTGAGGAGAAATATGAAAATTTTATAGTTTAAAAAGAGCAAAAATTCGATAAAAACTTTACGTTATTTTACAAAAAAAAAAAAATAACATTTTTTAAAAATCTTTAGTTACTTAAAGCTACGTATAATTATTCACATAAATATCAACATTTTTAAATTAAGGATAACTGGCTCTATCTTTGAAATCAATACGGAAATTTTTTTGAATGGATATTTGATTGTGTTTCCCTTTGATTCGAAATAAAAATTATATACTGATCGATCGGAAATCACACTAAGAATTTTTTGAGAAAAAAAAAGTTTAATTGCGCATTTATTTTTCGCTATAAATTTATTTTTCTATTTTCCTGAAAAGCTGATACTTTTATGTTCAAAAGTGAAACGAATCGTTGTTCCACTGATTAGTGTTTCAATTTCACACAATTCCAATGACAGATTTCTCTCAGTAAAAAAATTTCGGTGGATTTCAATCAGGAAATTTATTTCAAAGGAATCTATAAGCGATTTGTCAAAAAACATTCCAATGATTAGTTTCAGTGACAAAAACCAATGATATCTATAACTGGCCCCTTACGTGGGAATGTTTCAAATTAAAGCCTCCTCCTTAATTTTTTTTAAGTGAAATACGAAATTTATAGTTTGTTAAAAGGGGTTTGGAACATTAAATAGATTAAGAAAAACACTTTTGAAAAAATTGTAATCAAATAGATTTTTTGAACAAAATTTAATAACATTGAAATTTTTGTGCGGAGGCAAAATTATTTCTATTAAAAACCTTATTTTTAGACGAGAGGAAATGTCTTGCAGAAAATTGAGTTTTTAATTTTGTTTGATAACTCACGAGAAGTTAATTTTACGTTTACTTTAAAATTGAGGTGACATTTTTTTTCAAATGCAATCTCTTTTCAATATTAAGGGTCTTTAATTTTTTTAAAAAGTAAAAATATATGTTTAATATAAAAAGAAAACTTACAAAATTAATAGACAATTTAAATTCTTGTTCTTGTTCATGGTAATCCATGGTTCCTTCATCTTTATTATAGCCGCATCCCACACTTGGTCACTTGGGCGTATACGTACTATTTTAAGTCAATTTTCTCCTCTTAAAAAGTTAAAAATATTTTAATTATTTTAATGGCAAAATTGAATATTCCCTATCTTTTATGTTTAAAAGAAATACATTCATCTCAATGAAAGTGTAATTAAAAATCAATCATTTTAAGTTTTAATTGAAACTACTTCAAGATATATTTCTATCAAGAACAAGAAAAAAAAAACTCGATAGATTCATTCTACATATATGTAGGTACTGTTCGAGATGTTCTCACATGTCTTGTGCTGCCTCTGCCTCTACCTAACATACGAAAAGAACAAAACAAAAAAGAAGCACATGGGATTCTTCAAATTCTAAACAATAATATAAATGTATTATGATGTTGAATCTCAAGACTAGGGTGTGAAACTTATGCCTTCACCGTCGCATCGCTGCCGCCCCCCTGCGCCAGTTGCCTCAATGTGTAGGTGCAAACGATATCTAGATCTGGTGCGTGCAGATCATATCAGAACAGCCAGCGAATTGAAACACGAACAAGCTATGTGTTGTATAGCGGTATACAGTGTTCCAAAAATACATCATATCATAGGTTGTTTTCAGTTCTAGTTCTGTATAGCGATTCCATAAGATTTGGTGTGTTTAAACAGATATTTCTGTTAGCAACGGAAATCGAAATTATAAATTCCAAAGATTTTGCATCAGACGTTAGATATAGGATAGGACAGGCGTACAGTAAAAGAAACAGGAGCGCAAAAAAAAAAATAGTCCATCACATAAATAATAATAATCATCAGTTAGCAAGTTAGGAGACTTTTGGTCCGAGGTGGTCTCTGTTGATCTGGGTGGGGTATATACGGCTTAGTTTACCCGCCAAGGGTCAATAAGTCAAAAATAAATATTATTTGTGTATTTTTAATACGCCATCGATCATTATTAAGGACGCACAAATTGTTTACTCTAGGAAATTGCGCTGCGATTTACCCAGAAGGCGCCAATGGATCGTCAAAATATGGGCCATTTGCGCACATCATCCATCACAAATAAAATTTATTACATAGCCTAGCATAGACTTTACACTTTGTGAGAGTATACACAAGTCACTTAAACGTGGTGAGATGTCTCCTAGCTTATATGATTTTTAATGATGCAGGAAGTCTGTTGTACACAGTATGATTGAAGCGATGGTCAAGTGAATTAATTGAAATTAATTTACTTTTATTTGAAATAAAAAAGCATGACATCAGGAATGAATTGAATTATTCGAGATAGGAAGAATGTTTTTGAGAAAAATGTCTACATCTAAGCGCAGAGAAGCTTAGAGAAATTTTAATGAAACAGAACTAATGGAGATTTTTTTGAAACTTACAATAGACTTGCCAAAATATTTGGATATTTTTAACTTCCCATAGGAAGTTATTGTAATGGGTCCGATTTGTCGAATTGAAAATTTTGACATTTCTCGACGTTTCAAGGTCCCTAGAGTCGAAATAAAAGATTTTTAGAAAGATGTCTGTGCGTGCGTGTGTACGTACGTCCGTATGTCCGTACGTCCGTACGTTCGCGACGTTTTTTTCGTCGTCCATAGCTCAAGAACCAGAAGAGATATCGACTTCAAATAAATTTTGTTATACAGATAATAAGGCAGAAAGATGCAGAAAGGGCTCTCAAGAAAATTGCGTGGGTGGTTTTTTTTACCATAGCAGTTTAAAAAAAAGGTGAACATTTTGGTTAAACCTAAATATCTCATGAACCAATAACGCTAGAGACTTGAATTAAATTTTATTATATATTGTAACGTGATACAAAACAATTATATTTTTGGAAAAAAATCCAATTAACGGTTTTTTTTATAAATCAAAAAAACTGAAAAAAAAATTTGTCACCTCGAAAATTTTACGACTAAAATATGATTTCATCTCCAAAACAATTTTGTGCAATGAAGAATAATGTTTTTGACATCTGATAAAATTTTGAGAAAAATCTAATTTACAGTTTTTTTTACAAAAAATAAAAACCTAAAAAAAAATTAATAAAAGTTGGTAAAAATTGATTTTCGACTCAAATATCTTTTCAAAACTTTGAGTTATTGGCTTTAAACTACTTTTATCTTTCAAAAATATTGTTTTCAACATTCAGTAAAATTTTGAAATAAATCGAATTGACAGGTTTTTTACAAAAAATTAAAAACCGAAAAAAAAATTAAAAAAAGTTGGTAAAAATTGATTTTCGACGCAAATATCTTTTCAAAAATTTGAGATAACGACTTCTGACTAATTTTAACTTATAAGAAATATTTATTTCAACATTCGATAAAATTTTGAGAAAAATCGAATTGACAGTTTTTTTTACAAAAAATAAAAACCTAAAAAAAACAATACTAAAACTTGGTAAAAATTTACTTTCGACTCAAACAGCTTTTCAAAAATTACAAATATTGGCTTCAAACTTATTTTATTTCACAGAAAATATTGTTTCCGATATTCAGTAATTTTTTTTATAAAAATTCAGCAGTCCGTTTTTTCATAAAAAAATAAAATCTACAAAAAATAGTACGCAAATTTGGTAAAAATTGATACATATAGACAAACTTTTAAGCAAGACAAATCGACAGACGGGATGGGAAGTTATCAGTGTGGGTCGCATCCCAGCCTCTTTTTTTTTAAGGTTTTAGTATGATTATTTTAAGAATGATTATTAATTTTGTTCTTCTTATCAAAGGAGAATGGAATGTGAAATATATTAACTGGTCTATCTAGTGCCTAGAAATAATAATAATTATTATTCATTTAATTCACTTAATCGAATAAAAATATACAATTTTCATACCGTTAAGCGAATAGTTGGAATTGAGCAATGGAACATTTTGCAATAAATTGTTGCTGTAAGTGTCTTCTCTGAAAATTAAAAAAAGGATTAAATGAGGCAAATAGGAAATATTATTTTGGTTACAAAGAAGATTTGAAATCATTCGATTTTTAAAAATCGAAAATGGTAGAAATAAAGTTTACGCAATATCGGCTTTACATTTTGCACTTATTAAAACCCATTATCTAACATTTATTTTTTAAGAGACATTATTTTTTTAAATTAAAAAAAAAAAAAAACTACTCAAATAAAAAATAGAGCTGGCAAAGTAAATGTTACAAATTTTGAGGGCAAAATAATGCATCATTCATCAAATGATCAGATACGAATTTTTTCTGACTCTGTTCATCACAATGCTTTAGATATTTGTTTCTCTTTTTATGATTTTATCAAATCTACCAATTGTGTGAAATTGAAATTTAATTACAAAAAAGCTAATGTCGAGGGCATAGCGAATTAAAATCTATAATTTGCAATTGATTTGCATGTTCATAAAGTCGAAATTAAAACAAATTCCAAGCCTCCTTGTTTCAATAAAAGGCTAAGTAACTTAAGTAGGTAATAGAAAAAGTAAGGCTTATTAACGTTTACGCATAGCAGAAAATAATAAAAAATATTAATTCCTTCTGGTCATACATCATAAGCAAAAATAAATCGAGTGGTATTCCCCGCTGTAAGTACTTGCGATTTCTTTGCACACTATTTTGAATCTAATTACGCTAATTCTAATGTTAGTTCAGCATGAACCGCCGAATATTTGTCTTTTGAATGTAAGGTAGATATTGGTTGTTAAGAATTAAATATTTTAGAATTGAAGGTTGTCTCTTGAGTTAAAATGATGATAATAAACCAGGTCCAGACGAAATTCCACCTATTGTTCTTAAAAAATGTGCTGCTTTTCTTGCTGAACAGCTTTTAATAATTTTTAAGAGCTCTTTAGAGAACGGCTAAATTCTTCCAGCATGGAAGAAATCATTCTTAAACCCTATTCATAAATTAGGGTCTAAGCAGCAGGTATCCAACTACCTTTTGATTTGTAAATTGTCGTGTATACCAAAACTCTTTGAGATATGAAAATATATGAAAACTGAATTTTTTTTTTTGTAAATTAATACATTTCACCGCTCCAACATGGTTCCGTTGCAGGAAGATCAACAACGAACAATCTTCCTATTTTAACCAATTTCATTGTAAATAATCTCGAATATAGACATTAAATTGATAGAGTAAGTCACTCTATTTTAAAAAAGAAATTAAAAAACTGGTTTTCATTCTAAGATTTTGAAATGGTTGGAATCCTATCTTAGGCGCCAGTTATAGCTATCATTGGTTTTCATCATTGAAAACAAACATTGGAATTTTTTTGGCAGGTCATTTATAGCTTTCATTAAAAATTTCTGTCATTGAAAATAATTTCCTCATTGAAAGCCACCGAAAAATTTTTACTGACAGAAATCTGTCATTGAAATTGTGTGAAATTGGAACACAAATCAGTGGAACGATTCGTTTTACTTTTGAACATAAAAGTATCAACTGTTCAGGAAAATTAATTTCCGTCCGGAAAATAGGCAAATACATTTTTGGAGAAAAATAAATGCGCTATTACACTTTTTTCTCAAAAAAAAATTCCTTGTGTGATTTCCGATCGATCAGTATATAATTTTTATTTCTAATCAAAGGGAAACACCGTCAAATATCGATTCAAACATTTTTCTGGATCGATTTCAATGATAGCTATAACTGGCTCCTTAAGGGTCGATTTCAATTTGTTTGCATTGGTTTCATTGCAATTTTGGTTTCATCTAGTGTGCCCCAAGATAGCCATCTTTTACCCCTTCTTTTTCTAATTTTTATAAATGATTTACTTGTTGCAATTTTGACCTTAAACTTAACTTTGTTAAGCACACATTAAGCACGCATTAGCATAGACTTCAGAGAACCTATTGCTCTTTGGCTGGAACATCAAAGCTCCTTCATATAAAACTAGATGCCAACTTTTAGGTATTGAATTACTTAAAAATAGACGAAAAATGTTTACTGTGATGTTTATAAGCGATATTTTATCTTATATCAAATGCACTTTTTTGTTGCCTTTCATAAATTTGTATGCTCTATCGCGACAACTTCGTGAACGCTGTTGGTATCAAAAAGACGGAGTTAATTACGCGAAAAATTAACAAATAAACCGCTATGTCAAAGAAACAAACCTAATTTTAAATTGTATTGACTTTGATTTTCATTTGGGTAAATCTTCTTTGAAAAATAAACTATTATTGCATTTTCATTTCAATTGATTTTTTAATTTGGATGATGTTTTTAAAACTAACTAAGTTTTTCAAATTATTATTAGTATTTATATTTAACTTAAGTATTATTTAATAAATTGTACAAACATATGTATATTGATGAAATAAATATTAATATATTTTGATTCTGGACAAATGCAAAAATTGTAAAGAGTATTGGACCTAGAACTGAACCTTAGGGTACTTCTTCAGTTCAACAAAATGTTACGGGAGATTTTGAATGCATTTTGCTTGGGAAATGATACCAACGAAACCATTCACATTTTTTAAGAATTTTTATCTTCCGAGATTTTCAATAAATTTTAACGTTTAATATTTCTTTCCTTCATCATGATTAGTAAGCAATAGTGTTATGCTAAAAGTTGACAAAATATTTTCCTCAGACATTTTCTCTTTTAAAAAGGTTGCCATGGAAAATGTGTTTTTAAATTGGCCGTTAATTCTCGGCATACATTGTAGGTCCCCTCAATTTATACCCACTCAAGAAAAGCTGTTTTTTATTTATTTTATTTATTTATTTATTTATTTATTTATTTCACCTACGAGTAACAAGCTTCACAGATTACTTTAAAATTATTTAGGTAAATAAAGTTAACATTAAACAATAATGAAAATTACATTCTTATAAATAAGTAATGGGTGATTTTTTTGAGGTTAGGATTTTCATGCATTAGTATTTGACAGATCACGCGGGATTTCAGACATGGTGTCAAAGAGAAAGATGCTCAGTATGCTTTGACATTTCATCATGAATAGACTTACTAACGAGCAACGCTTGCAAATCATTGAATTTTACTACCAAAATCAGTGTTCGGTTCGAAATGTGTTTCGCGCTTTACGTCCGATTTATGGTCTACATAATCGACCAAGTGAGCAAACAATTAATGCGATTGTGACCAAGTTTCGCACTCAGTTTACTTTATTGGACATTAAACCAACCACACGAATGCGTACAGTGCGTACAGAAGAGAATATTGCGTCTGTTTCTAAGAGTGTTGCTGAAGACCGTGAAATGTCGATTCGTCGCCGTTCGCAACAATTGGGTTTGTGTTATTCGACCACATGGAAGATTTTACGCAAAGATCTTGGTGTAAAACCGTATAAAATACAGCTCGTGCAAGAACTGAAGCCGAACGATCTGCCACAACGTCGAATTTTCAGTGAATGGGCCCTAGAAAAGTTGGCAGAAAATCCGCTTTTTTATCGACAAATTTTGTTCAGCGATGAGGCTCATTTCTGGTTGAATGGCTACGTAAATAAGCAAAATTGCCGCATTTGGAGTGAAGAGCAACCAGAAGCCGTTCAAGAACTGCCCATGCATCCCGAAAAATGCACTGTTTGGTGTGGTTTGTACGCTGGTGGAATCATTGGACCGTATTTTTTCAAAGATGCTGTTGGACGCAACGTTACGGTGAATGGCGATCGCTATCGTTCAATGCTAACAAACTTTTTGTTGCCAAAAATGGAAGAACTGAACTTGGTTGACATGTGGTTTCAACAAGATGGCGCTACATGCCACACAGCTCGCGATTCTATGGCCATTTTGAGGGAAAACTTCGGAGAACAATTCATCTCAAGGAATGGACCGGTAAGTTGGCCACCAAGATCATGCGATTTGACGCCTTTAGACTATTTTTGTGGGGCTACGTCAAGTCTAAAGTCTACACAAATAAGCCAGCAACTATTCCAGCTTTGGAAGACAACATTTGCGAAGAAATTCGGGCTATTCCGGCCGAAATGCTCGAAAAAGTTACCCAAAATTGGACTTTCCGAATGGACCACCTAAGACGCAGCCGCGGTCAACATTTAAATGAAATTATCTTCAAAAAGTAAATGTCATGAACCAATCTAACGTTTCAAATAAAGAATCGATGAGATTTTGCAAATTTTATGCGTTTTTTTTTTTTAAAAAGTTCTCAAGCTCTTAAAAAATCACCCGATACAATAAATCATTTTTGAATTTTATTCTAGAAAGTGAAAGATCAAGATGTCCATTTATTTCATTGAACTCCCTAACTGACCTTGAAATTGGTTCATTCATTCCGTAGTTTGTTCTATGTCTAGGTTGAAAGACAGTAAGGTAGGGCATTTAATATGGTAGCACATAATATCACGCACAAAAATTATATCATGAATAGTTCTTCGAGATTTGAGCATCTGCAGACCTAGAAGGCTTTGCCTGGCTAGGGAGTTTGGACAGAAATTCCAATGCATTTTATAAAAAACATACCTTGTAAAACGATTTTGGATCTTTTGAATTCTATCGGAGAATAGTTGTTGGTGAGGGTTCCAGATGACATCAGCATATTCCAAAATAGATCTTACTAAAGTAGTATAGAGCGCAACAAAAGTGTAGGGGTCGGAAAAATCAGTTGAATTTCTTTTTATAAATCCTAACATTGAGTTAGCTTTGGCGACAATGGCATCAACATGTGGAACAAAAGAAAATTTGTGATCGAATGTAACCCCTAAATCTTTAACTTTAAATGTTCTTTGAAGGTGGCTGGCTCCAAGAGAATAAGGAAACTCATAAATAAAGTGTTTCTTGGAGATAGAAATAACAAAGCATTTTTTAACGTTAAGGTTTAGGCTGTTTGACTTACACCAACAGGATAAGTTATCTAAATCCATTTGAAGTTTAATGCAGTCGTAGTCGCTTGTTACTTTCAAAAATAGTTTGAGGTCATCAGCATATATTAAACATTGGCTAAAATTAATATGGTTGACAATATCATCAATAAATATTATAAACAGCAAAGGACCAAGATGACTACCTTGAGGGACACCTGAAGTACATCTAATAGGCCTTGAAGTATATTCCTCTATTTTCACTTCTTGCACTCTACCAATTAGGAATGAGCCGATCCATTGAAGTAGACTTGAGTGTATGCCAAATACTTCAAGCTTTCGAAGCAAAATATTGTGACATACCGAATCGAATGCTTTGCTGAAGTCTGTATAAATAGCATCAACTTGGCTTTGGGTTTCAATAGATTCAACCACGAAAGAAGAAAAACAAGTTTTGTTCAACAAGAGCTACTTCGCAGCAAATTTAATATTTGTTTAAAGATAAATTTTATTTTTTATTAAATTTATAAATTTTCTCCATATCTTAAAACAAAGAGCTGCGAACTTATCACACTACATTTCTTAGTACTTCAGAGCTTGATTATAATTTTCTCATTTATACTCCGTATTTCATTGCGAATTGCCCTCATTTGACAAAGATCAAGTAATGACGTTGTTCTATACCCGCATTCTGCTATACGATAATAATATCCGGTGATGAAGATGATTGTGGAGCATGTGGCATACTCATATAAGTTTCAATAAAATAACTGCCTGTTCCAGACATCCCACCGTGATGCACATCTTTTTTCCACCCACTGTTTTTTCCAATTTTTTTTTTCAAAAGATACCTCAAACTAAACACCCAAATTAATCGTTTCTCCTGGCTGAGACTTAATGCGTGCAACCACAACGTGCGTATGCTATTTGGTCAAATCAACATCATCATCATCATCTCTCCACATATTTATTTTTTGTTGTTGTTTAAAAAAAAAAAAATAAAAAACTAATCCATTGCCACCACTATCAACCAGAGAGACGTCCAGCCATTTATTCATCGATTGAGAACTTCTTCTGAACCCAACCAAACAGCTGCATCAGTTCAGATGCTGGAATAAAATTGGACGAACAAAAAGAAGAAAAACTAATGTTTAGTCTTTTATCCCTTAAGGTGCGGGTGGTATCTAAATAATCGCCTCCGCTAATTAATCTTTTTCGTTTTTTATTTATCCACTTAAGATGATGTTTTCTGGCTTTTACTTTGACTTGAGTATGGCTGTGTAGCTGGGCTACCCAGGATGTCCTTTACAAAAGTATTTCTTTTTCTGAGTGAATAGAGATACTCACTGTATCTTTAATGGTTGGCTATGTTGTATATTTCTGGGCTGGACACATGCTGATGTTAAATGAAAATTGCAACTGGAGATATGGATTGGGGTGCATCGTGCTCGTGCAATGTGCACAGATCCAAATAGAGTTCTGTTTGAATCTTCTTAATGTTCTTGAGCTTATGCGAGAGATAAGCAAGTGCATCAGCATCAGCCTAGCCCTGCTCCTCCTCACTTACTTAATATTGCTCAATTAGAAATGATATACGAGTGGAGAAAAAAAAACGCCCCCGTGCCTGACTCTAGTCCGATATAACTGAGACGATGGAAATGGAAACACTTAACGCTTCAATGGACTTTTGTTTGTATATAATGTGTAATATAGTTAGCTAATGCTAACACAAAATTACGAGCACATGCAGTTTTCTAATTCCCTAACACACTATACTTGTGTTCCTCTTATAGGTTGTAAGTATTATACACTATCCGTATTGTATTTTGGACATGAGGAAGTTCTTAGTTTAGGTTATAGCTTGGCTGGAGGAAACTTATTGTAATGATAATGATGCCGATGATGGTCAGTACAATTCAAAATGAACATAAATATTTAATTTGGTTTTCTTTTTGAAATTGAAAATATTTTTTGTTTGTTTTTTAAAATAAACATAATTGCTGACCTAAAATGCTCTTCTTGAAAAAAATATAGAGATAAGGAACGATTTCAACACACATATAAGGAAATTGAATTTTTTAACATAAAAGTGATTTTTAATTGCGGTTTAAGTTATCTGTTGTGTAAACTATAAAAATAAAATTACATGTTTATTTGTGTTAATTGGTTTGATTACCTATTTTGGAGAGAAGGGTTAAAAGTTTAAATATTAACAAAAAGTCAATTTTGAAATCTAGGCCATCTAAGTTAATAAGAGATTATTTAGTTTAAGAGCACTGTTTTTTCCAGACTTAACCAACAAAGTGTCTTTCATCTTAGTGGGTTCTAACTAGCAAAGGATCTTATTTATTGTAAACCAAGTTGTTTAAGGTCTTATACCTACAAAAGCTGATCAAAAAGTTTCAAGACTTTACCTACATTTATTTTGTTAGTTTAAAGTTACAAAATTCAAAGTACGCTTCTTGGATAACAATATACACTTCTCCCAACGCCACCGAAATTCAGCTCTTCCTGAGAGCTTTTTTGAATGACTTCAATATTGCCGAACCTTTCTCCTTTTATGAGTCCTTATCATTTTTGAAACAATAAGAAGTAATCGCATTTTTTTGCAAACATGAATTCAATCGATTTGAACGAACGAGATCACTCACTTAATAAACATGCATCTCGTTGTCGAAACTGTTCTGAAAGATTATCATTTGCAATTGATGTCCTGCCTTATTTAAACCTTTTAATCCATTCATGACACTTAAAACTACTACAAAATTCATGCTCATAAGCATTTTCTAATGTCCTTCGACCACGAACAAAATTACGTAATCGGCCAAAACCAGAAAATGGATCTACTAAAATAATTGATATTCCGCTTTAGAACGAATTATCAACTATCTGATACTATTAAAACAGCTGTGCTCGGAAGAACTTCCTCTACACAGTGTTACCAACATTTCTATTGGCAAGTTATTAAAAAAGTCCCGGAGCTTTTTCAGCGGCCCTTGTATTTCTCATTCGTTGAAATGATCAATGTCTGCATGTACATATGTATACATATAATTTACACTGCTTACAACGCAAAATTAATACTTTTTTATATTTGAGAATTCAAAGCCCTTTCTCCTCATTCATTTGTTGCTTATAATGAGCAATAGTGGTTCTTCAAGACAGTATTCCCTTTAAGGCATCTTATAATTCAAGAAGTTATTATTTTAACGTGGTTAGGAGATTGACGTCTTGGAAGAAAATATTTGACGCGTTATTGCTGACATACGGCCTCAATTACTGCAAAAAGTGTTCAAAAATTGGGCCTCTTAGCTGGAATTTATTCGAGCATATTGTTTGACCGTTTTAATGTGTTTTACTTGTCTTCAGACTGAATCACTTCTCACTTTACTTTAAGATATCCTGATTCTATCCCAACATAGCTATATATAAAGAGGTCTTTGGAATCATGATCTGTGCTCTTTTCATGGAAAGCCTCTATTTGAAATCATGTCTCAGTTTTTCATAATTACTGCATTCTAAAAGTTTTGCAGTCTCAGTTTGGTGGTATAAAAGACGGAACAGAATTGAAAAGTAAAAAATCTTCAAAAATAATTTTAAAGTTATAGATTTAAGTCTGTCTTGTTTTTTTTTTTTAACAAAAACACAAAAGACGTAACAAAACCACGATGCCAACGGCCGACTGAGATCGCTACTAATTTTGGTAAGACAGGTTTAGTTTCAGAGCTTTTTCGTCTGTGCGGCTTTTTTTTTGTTGGATTAAATCTTGATGCTTATAATTGCATTGAAGAGTTCATTCACATTTTTCAACCTAAAAACACGATAAAATCTATGTCCAAAAGCCCGACACTGTACGTGGGCAGTACTTCCGTACTGTGAGATCAGTCTAAAAGTATTTAAATTCAGTAATTTTACAAAACTCATTAAAAACTTTAAATTTTTCAAGTACTACTTTATAACACTTACAATATTTCATGATTCAATAATTATAATTATAATTTTTTTTTGGTATACATCTTAATTCATTTTTTGTATTAAGTGTCATCTAGTTTTTTTTTTTTAAATTGAATCACTTCGATATGCATCATATGAAAATGTATCATACAAATAAATAATTTCTCAAGCATGATTTGTAAAGCTACTTTAAAGTTACTGAAGCGAAAACAAGAATTTAGTTAGACTGCCGCGAGAAGTTGATTAAC
Organism: Eupeodes latifasciatus; assembly: GCA_920104205.1. Taxonomy (NCBI): domain Eukaryota; kingdom Metazoa; phylum Arthropoda; class Insecta; order Diptera; family Syrphidae; genus Eupeodes; species Eupeodes latifasciatus. The sequence goes on along the minus strand of OV049924.1, from coordinate 67,864,115 downwards.
TATAACGAATTTATCAGTGCGGTTGCATTTTCAATTTTTCTATACAATTTTATAAAAATAGTATTAATAATAAAATATGTGTTAAGTGAAGCAAGGTATAGCTTGTAGAAATATTGTTCCACTGCTTCTAAGAGATACATTGATTCCTCTTTCTATTATTTGAAATCTTTAAAATGAAAAGGGTTTAGGAAAGAAAGACAAAATATATACATATGTTTAATTTTTTAAACAGAAAAAGTAAAACTTTCTTTCAAGGGACACTGTAAAACTTAAATTGTACCTATGTACATATATCAACAATGAGTGAGTCGTAAAGTATTTTTCATTCAGTCTCAAAATAAAAAAAAATAATTCTTTTTATTGAGCTAAAAATAATCTTTATAATTTTTGTTTTTGTGTTTTAATGCGTTCCTAGACGTCACGTGTAAATGTGACCATAAGAAAAATACAAATTTTTGTCACGTTTCTCAAATAGTTCTTTCGCCAACGACGAGATGCATAACAGTATACATTATTAAGTCCTTTATATTGATTGCTTTGTTTTAATATTTTCTCAGAACCATTTGGAAATAATCTTTTTATTCTACATCATTCGTTGACTTTAACATCCATTTTCAATCATGAACTACAAAATTATCGTGTCTAGTTTATTTATTGCAAAAGAGTGAGTTGAAAATCTTTTCTTCCATTGAAAAAAAAGCTTCAGAGAAAATTTTTCTTTGTGAAAAAAACATAAAGAAATATAAACATGAACTTGCTAGAAAATACGTTAAACATCAATTGCAATTGACCTCTTTAAATATTGTATAGCTAATTACTCGAAATAATTTATGACAAGACGAGGCGCCTCTTCGATAATGCACCTACGTAAGACGTAGACGTAGAATATACTTGGTGTGTTCTAGTTGACTTTTTATAACACCTCATCTACCTGTCATTTCATGTAAAAGCCTTAACACCCACAGGTGAATTTTTCAAAATAAACAATTTTGAAAACTGCATGCGATGTTTTTGTTCTTCTGTTTTGTTCGAAAAGTATTACCAAACGTCAGGTTATTTTATGAAGATTGGAAAAACCTTTTTCAATTTACACCTTCATTAAATGAGGTTGTCGATTTGATTATTATTGATTCAGATATTTTTTGAGGTTAGGTACACTGTTCTCAAATGTCCTGATGCTGTATTCGAATCTAGGCTGGTGAATTAATTTCTTTACACTTTAATGTTTTTATTTTTGTTCGTTCTCTCTTTGTTAATAAAACATAAATTCTTTTTGTAGTTCTAGGTTTGTTGGTGTAATCTCTTTTAAAATAGATTACTTTGAGGAATATTTATGACCTCCTTATCGTTATCTAACGACAGGGGCTCGTATATTAGTTGTTGTTTTTTTTTTTATTTGGTTTATTTTTAATATTTGCTGAGATTTTGTTTACCACTTCACAGTTGGTTTTGCATTTGAAACTATTTTATTCTTTCTAATAATATGTTAGCTAAGAAAAACTGGAATATCGGGTGTTTTTTAGAGGCATGGAACTTTTTTTAATTAAAGAAAACGAAAAAATCCATTAAATTACTGTAACTTGGACATTATTAGCTCACTAATTTCATGACAACAGTTAAAAAGTAATTTAAAGTAATTTTGCTCCTTAATAATTATAATCGTTGCTGGTTTATTAAAAAAATTGTCCTACGTTCCAAAAAATAGCCCAAAACTGTCAAGTCACATGAAAGAGGTGGTCTATTTTTTGAGATGATTCGTTGCCCAAATTTTTTTTCTCAACAAAGTGATGGTTGTACTTGCTTTATGGCATATGGCGACGCTCGCCGTCTTGTTTTAACCATTCTTCTTTCAAATGTTTTCCAATGATATAATTGTATGCCGATGTTGACAAATATGCTGATGTGGTGGTCTCCAGCATGTAAACTGCACTAAAAAATGTGTTTTTGATGTAATAAGCTCTCGAGAATCTTATAAGAATTATTTTCTAAAACCACAATTCTGCTTGATTATACAGGGTTGGGCATAAAAACCTGATACATTTTAAGGACCCCTAGCTCAGCCGCATCAAAACATTACGAGGTCGGGTTTGAAGCAAATAAAAGTAAACAGTTGGAAGGTTTTTAATCTTTATTTTTTAAAAATCACATCGTTCAAATGATGACCATTTCGTTCAATGCAATTTTCGAGCCGTTTTCGAAATTTTTGAAAACTCTTTGCAAAATTGCAAGCGATATATTCCCGATTTCGGTCTCAATATTCGTCCTAAGTTGGTACAAGGTGCGTGGTTTATTGATGTAGACACGTTGCTTCAGATAACCCCACAAAAAGTAGTCACAGACGGATAAATCTGGCGAACGCGGCGGCCACTGAAAGTCGGTGCTGCGAGAGATTAAACGGTCGCCGAAGTGCTTGCGTAGGAATTCCAACGTAATTCGTGAGATATGGCAGGTGGCACCATCTTGTTGGAAAAAAGTACGATTCAGTTTATTTCTCCGCTTCAACTGTGGTACCAAAAACGACCGTAACATCTCGACATAGCGCTCTGTATTCACGGTTTCGGTGAAGAAGTAGAGGCCAACTATCCCCCACTCTGCAACTCCGCACCAGACGGTTACGCGTTCGGAATGTAGGGGTTTCGCGACGATGTTCTGCGGATTTTCGACAGCGTAATATCGACAGTTCTGTTTATTAACGGTTTCATTCAAATAAAAATGCGCCTCATCGCTAATCATTAGGAACTCACGTGGAATTTCTTTGCTGGCTAACTTCGCTGTCATTTGCCTAGCAAACTGTAACCATAATCGGTCGGTAAGAGTTCTTGTGTAATAAGAATCTTGTATGGATGAAAGTACATTGCTTTCAACATCCTATTGAAAGATCGGCGAGAAATTTTCAACGCTTGAGAATGTTTTACGGCCGAACGGAGAGGACTTTTCTGTAAAGCACTCCTAACTCGATCAACGTTTTCTGGTGTACGCACCGTGATCGGACGCCCGGTTGGTTTTTTTTTATCAGCACGGGCAGCCGTTTCCCGAAAGTTTTTAACCCATAGCTTAACCGTATTCCGCGACGGGACCGGATCACGAGGATTTAATTCGTATTTTTTACGAAATTCACGAATAACAGCAATGTAAGAATTTGTAATGAAAAATCGCTCGCAAACTAACGCACGCTGCGGAGCAGTCCACTTCTCCATGTTGACACTGAACAACTAAAAAAAAATAAACCTTCAACCGTCTACTTTCCGTTCTCGCAACCACGAATATCTCGCGTCTCGGTAGGGCGGAGCCAGGGGTCCTTAAAATGTGTCAGGTTTTTATGCCCAACCCTTTATACCCCTTAAGCCAGAAATTAGCCTTATCGCCGATTAGGCGAATTAAGCTTGAATTTTGGAAATAAATTTCAAGAAATTTTAGACATGCTGATTTGACAAAGAATACTGAAAATACAAACTTTTATTTATTTCGCGGCTATTTCTGGAAACTGGTTTAATGTTATAGAGGATTTTGAAGTTGCTCTGGCCAACTTTTCGGCCAGAAAATGTATGTATGTAGAAAATCTTTTTAGTGCAACTTCTTCAGCATCTAGAAACGTTTATAGAAACTTAAATCATCAATTGAATTCAGACATGGACTACTTCAGAAATGATTACTCATAGTTGCTCAGATAAGTATCATTTTTAAAGCCAGAGTCGAAATCTTAAACTTAAACTTTATACCACACCGAAGTGATTTGCCGCAGCTATGTGATCTGTGCAACAGAAGAGAAATCGAAGATATCTACCACTTTTTAGCTATTTGCCCAATTTTACAAGAAATTCGTAGATTACACTTTCGGAAAAGTATTTTAACAATGCAAGAATTTTACGAAATCCTAAATGGAGCACTAGGTTGGCTAAACGTATTCAAATTTTGTCGACAAGCTCTTAACTACCGGAACAGTTTCACTTATTAAATTAACTTTTAGCCTACCTTCATTGTATGTTGCAAATCATATAAAATTGTCTTTTTTGTGTTTCAAATCACGTAAAAATTGTCAAAACTTTACTTTGAGTAAAGCCTACTATTCAAAAAATTGTATTATTTTTATAAATTGTAATTTTGTGTTTCAAATCACGTAAAAATTGTTCGAATTATTCTAATATTTTTATTTAAATAATTTTACATTTTCTTTTTAATTTATATATTTTTTTATCACTTATGAAATGTCAAATTAGGCAGACGGCAGTCAATGCCATGTCCTTATTCTTAGGAAATTATATTGTAAAATCTTATAAAGAATTTATCTATCTATCTATCTATCTATCTATCTATCTATCTATCTATCTATCTATCTATCTATCTATCTATCTATCTATCTATCTATCTACAAACTTTTTAACAGCTAGTTTGACAATTATCCTTATGGGAAGTTCTATACAATTTAAACTTTTCTTTTTGATCATAATCCTAAGATTTCGATCTGTGGCCATTTTATTACAGGGTCACTAATTTTTTGCTTTTATATTTTTAATGAACATTTTAATTTGTTTTTAAGTTTGGACTTAAAGTGAGAGTTGTTTCGGGAAGATTGGCACTATGCGATTCTTTTGAGATAATTTTTAAACAATTTATCTCATATTTTGGGCAGTTGATTTGAGTAATATTGGTTTTAAATAAAAACTTTGACTTTAACGTAGGCTCACACGAAAATCGTATGATCTTGTTGGTCAACGTTAAATTTGGCAAATCAGGAAACTTCTCAAGCAATAAAACCATTAAAATTTCGTGTCTTGTGGCTCGTTTCCAATCACTGTCCAAACAAATCGGTTATAATTCGACCGGGGGGCTATTTAATCGATAAATACGGATCATCGGCAATATTTTGTATTTCAACTTAACGTAGATAATAATATTATCGCATAAAGTGGGAAAAGCGGCTGCGTTTGAATCACAATTTTTGTAATAGGTTTTAATAATTTGAAAGCATGCGTCGCGTCGTGTCGTTCGATTGTTAAACGATCCATATTCGTAAATGACAAGGATTCAAGTAATATCGTTACACTTCAAATGACAGCTGAGTTTGACAGGTGTCAAATGACAGCTTTACCATCTTTAAACCATGAAATGAATAACCAAATAACTGCTCCTATTTAAATTGTCTATAAAATCCTAATGCCCAATTGTATCTTAGATAATTCGAATACATCATTAGTTAATTTTATTTTATTTAAAAGCCCACACAAAACAAAAGATTCTATTCATCTTTGCATCAACATCGGCACCCATTGATTACTTTTAAGGTCAAGCCATGTAATTTAAAACGTATTACACGCCCTATTAGTCGTATTGCAAATGGCATGTGCTATGTATATGCAAAAACTTTTGCCAATGTCAATCATTCAATGGTTTCGACAGACAAACAAAAATTCCAATTGATCTATTTATTTATTTGTTTAAATTAAAACGCAATTCCAATTCAAGCCCAAAACAAAAAAATTAATTATAATTACCTACATCAGGCATCATCATCACACATAAGAGTAACACCAGAATGCGCTAACTATACGATAATCAAACTTATCTATCGAGATATGTATAAAGATACGAGTTTTTTTTTGTTTATATATGTATATTTAATTTTATTTATTTGTTTACATTTTATGCATCAATGGATCTAAATAGCAAGTGCTGGATTAGTCGAGTTTAAGGCGACTACTGTGAAATCTAGCAACCGCTATACAAAATTTTAATCCATAGTATGTTAATTTTGCAACATTTTGCTCCTACTTTTTTCACAAGGAAAATTTATTGTTAATAATAATCCATGTAATCGGGTTAAAATAAATGTTTACACAAATAAAGGCCCGTCTTCCTTTTTTTCGATCGAGTAAGTATGAGTTACTTCTGCACGAATTCGCTTCTTTTTTATTGGTTTTCAAATTCATCCAAGGAAATTTCATTATTTTTCAAAATTATGCTCTCATAATAAATTTACGATATAAGGCAACTGGGGCCTTCGAAATGCGGCCCTGTTTGGTAAAAGTACACAATCGACATATATATTTTTTTAACCATCTCTACAAAGCTGCAAAAAAAAACGTGTATGGGAAAAACGAATACGAGTTGTAACGATTTTTTGTTTTAATTCAAGCTTAAGCTTTTGTAGTTGTTTTTTAAGTTCAATTTTTTTTATTTTTTTCTCTTCCTGTTAAGATTGTGCAATCGTTAAGGTTTTCATAGGCTTCAAAGCATTTGATTGTCTCAAAAAAAAAAAATTAATGCAATCAAAAAATGCCGCATGAATTAGAATATCAATTAGATGTTGTAGATATTATAATACATACATATATCAATGGGCCTTGCGATATAGATTTTTTGTATTATTAACTCTAGAAATGTAGGCAATAATTTATAGGTTCTTCAACTTTTATTTTTGTTTTTATTTTTTGTATTTTAATTAAGAAGGGTAATTGAGATCCGGGGAATCGTTGCGGGTGAACTTTATTAACATTTTCATATAAAGAGGTGTGAGTTAAAATAAGCGGTTCTGATTGAACGAGTGTGACAAAAAAAAAGTTGCTGAAATGTGATTCCTAAAATTCGCTGACACCTAAGAAAAGTCAAGATATTTTAATTAAATTGAATTAATTGAAATGTTATCAAGAATTGTTTGCAATTGAGTTTTTATTATCAAACACTATTATAAATTGCAATAAGCTATCTAAACTCTTGTCTTTTTTTAAGCTCTATCATTTTAGGTACTAAGCAATTTCCAATAAATTTGAAAACGCCTAATAAAGATGTCACTGTTTGTTGCTGACCGTTATATTCCATTGAAAACTTTGACCATTGCGAAATCATAACAAATAATTAAAAAACAATAAGACTTTAAAAGTGACAACCTTTAAGCTGCGTTTTTTTTTTTTTTTTATATATTGTGCGCGCACTAAAGGGGTTATTAATACCCTTATAATGATTAAATACAGTGCCAGTACTTAACAGTACGTCCGAAATTGGGCTCAAGGGTTAACTGAATTGTTTAAGGGGAGGAATGCAACTGGCTATTTCAATAGAGCATTGTTTAAAAAAATAACGGTAACACAATGACAGCCATGAGACCTTCCTGCGGTGTTCAAGGGAATCAAATGTTTCGGTAAGAGAACGATCTCCAATAATTTTTAAAACTCTTTTTTTTTCAATTCTATCCAGAAGACTCAAGAACCAGCCTAAATATGAGAGTTATACTCGAGTTTTGGACAAATGAACGCTTTGTAAACTATAGCCAGATCAGAAGGGGTAAAAAACTTCTTGCATCGTCGGAAAAAACCCAAACACTGCTGATTACCTAAAACAATAAAGGAACTCTACTTGATGAGGAATCAGTAGACGTTGTTTAAAACTTAATACATCATCCTTTTTAACATTTTTCAATGGTTTGGGAATTGACGTTGCCATTTATGTATGTGTCCTTGATATGCAATAAAAACAGTAATGAACTTTTTTAACATATCATGCAAACGGCCCTTTCGCTATTTCCATCATTTTATCGATGGATTTTGAAACGGGAATCACTTGTCTAATTGATATTTGTTAATAAAAAAGTTAGTCAAAAATCAAAGTTCATAATACAGACACTCAAAACTATGTACATGTTTTTGTTATTCTTTTAATTGTTATGCCTTAGATTCAGTCTTGAATCGATAATGGATCATAAGCATATATTTTACGTGTCCTCAAACAAAAAAGTCTAAAGGTTATAATATAAATCACAAAAGATCGCGGTTACCAATTTTAACAAATTCTTCAAGAATTAACATAGTAAAATACTTTTTTTAACAAAATCGTTATTTTTTCGTTACTTCTGTAAAATGTTTTCCATTTTTGTAGTGAATTTTAAACAATTTCAATGCGTTGTTTCGTTTCATTTTAAGTTATGGCGTAGTCATTTTTAAATTACAAAAGATGACAGGTTTAAAAGTAAAAGCAGCCATATATCGAACTATGTATTAAGAATAAAACCTCTTGTTGGAAAACCCCCAGACAAAATTTAAACTGCTAACTTCATGTCTAAGCAACACGCCAAATATGTACCTTTAAACGAATCATATTTTGATAAGTTGACCACAGCGCCACTTATGGCATCTGTGATTATACATAATAACCTTCTCCGTATGTGCCAACTTTTATGGTGTTAAAGTCTACATCAAAATTTATTTTTATATATGTATGTACAAAATTATGATACGGAAGTCAATTTCAGACTTTGCTTATTTTTCTACTAACAACTTATTATGGCAAACCATATCCAGATACTGCTTAAAATAATTCTATAATAACTGTCAAACTATTACAAGGTAAATTGCATTACATAAATGCAAAAAACCTTTAAAAATAAACTATACATACATTTATTGTGTACATGCTCTTTACATAAATTGTCAAGTTATTCAATGATGTATGGTTATTTTTTCTGCCGGCTTTTTAAAATTGAAAATTGTCTAGAAGCAATTGAGGAATAAAAAAAAAAACACTCAAGATACTTCTACAGCATCGTCAGAGTCGGATTGGAGGCAATTGGAGGGCCCATTTCATACATTTTTACCACTGCTGCAACTGATTTGTTTAACATTTTTACTTGTACAAAGTTTAATGAAATACGGCTTAGAAGTTTTAAAAAAAGTTAAAATCTTGATTTTTTTCAAAAACTTCTTATTTTTCCCTTCAACAAATAATTTTTATCGATAAATATTAAATATTGAAATACTTCTTCACAAAGCCTCCTTTTTCGAACTTCTTTCGACCTTTTTTTGACACAAAATCTAAAAAAAGACTGACCCCTTTAAAATGGGTCGATTTCATTAGAAATTTTGATCTTTCCAAATCCACTACCGAAAATTGTATACTCATCCTAATAGTTTCAAATAAATTTATTATGTACAACGAAAAAGTAGTTACAGTTACACTACCCCTATTTGGAAATTGTATTTATAGACAAAAGTTGCGCATGGTGTTGTCGTGTGAACGTTATGAGAAAATAAATAAATATTTTTTTTATGCTTTCCCCTGAGAACTTGTTGAACAACTTGCCGGAATAAATATGAACTTGAGAAAAAGTTGGAGTAGGACAAAATTTAAATTATCAATGAAATATTGGTCATTTCCTCCAAATTTATTGTTATACTTTCATGAAAAAAAAGCTTCCTTTGATGTTACCATAGTTAACAATGTTGGCACAACAAATCATTAATTCCACAAAACCTTCAGTGGAAGAAAATGAGTATTTTTTAGTATCACAGAAATTTTGTAAAATTGAAGTTGTCAAGAAAAGTTCCCTATAAAAGACATAAAAATTCAAAAACTCCAAAAGAATCCAACAAAATTTTGAGTAAGTTTGATCTCTTTCAATTTTATTCTTACATTTTTTGAATGCACCGTCATAGTGAATAAAGTTGCAGTCTATGGAAATGCACAAAAGACATCACGAATTTTCAGAAACAAATCACATCACAACAGCCATAGCCATAGAGTTCAGCCCAGTTTTCACATCGAAATGTCACAAAGTTAAAATATTTCGTCTGCTAATTATCCGTCAAAAAAAATGTCTGCCAAGTAGGTTTTAAAGTTTTCGTTTATTTTATTTTTTAATTATTTTGCTGTGTGTGGCGATGTGGTGTTGTTTCCGTTCTAGTTTTTCGTTGATGCAAAAATATAAATAAAAATAAAAATATTATTTTAAATGCATTTTATGTTGTATATACTCACTATGCGTAAGAAAATTCTTTGGCGGACGAATTTTATGTTTTTCGTGATGACAGTGTGGGAGGAAAGTCTTCGACAAAGTTGTTTGAGGAAAATAAAAAGTGTCTGTGTAGCGTGGTGGAATTTGCAAGGAAAACCATAAATCATCTTCATGTATCGAAAACAAAAAGGAAAATCTCGTACTCGCCTAAATACTAAAGTTGATGTTTTTAATAGTGGCGAAACTATAAAAACAAGTACTAAAAGGTGTCACAATTTTAACGAAGGATTCGAATTTACGACTTTTTTAACACCCTAAATACAAAACTATTTGTTTGCCTTGGTTTTACATTTAAAGTGTGCAAATTTAGGTTGTAATGTAATGAAAAAATATTGCATTTTTCGTAAAGTTTCGTTCAGTTTGAATTTCAAGGGGAAAAGTGCCAAAATTAAGTCAAACTGACAGTTACTGGGAATGAGAAAAAAAGGAGATGGTATATCTCTTGAGTGTAAAAAATTGACTAACTTATGCATTTGAATGCGTTAGATTTCGTTGAACTTTAAGACGTATTTCGAGCATGGTCGAAGTTCTCGTTTGTTTTACATAAGTTAATAATTGATAACGAAAATTAAAAAAAAAAACATGTTGTTTAATTAAGGAATTCATAAATTCATTACGTAAATTAATAAATCAAGTAATTAAGTTCGTTGATTTCATGAATTAACTTCTGTAAAATGTTTTCCATTTTTGTAGTGAATTTTAACAAGTTGGTGGATTTCATGATTTAACGGACATATAAAATAAATTCACTAACTTAACGATGACATATAAAATAAATTCAATAACTTAACGAAAAGTTCGTTTTTTAATACACCGATTGTTTTATGTGCAAACGACTTATCACTAGATAACAGAGTTTATAAAATTATTGCTTATCTAGATTCTATTTTGAACTAAAATCAAAAAAGTACAAAAAATTATGAAAGTTTTCAAAATAAACTATTGCTTCAGAAAAAAGGGAACTTTTTTGAGAAATTGCATCTTTGTAAAATATCGTGTTATTTAATTACTTTGTTTAATTGAGATAAAGACATTTCCATTAAGCTAACAAAATTTTCGTTAAATCAAGAAATTGTATAACTTAACGAAAGATTCTCTTTTTAACAGCATTTTAACAATCTGTAAAGTGATACAAATTAATGTATCACGCGTGAACGGATGGAACAATTTCGCTTATCCTAATTCTTATTATTTGTCATTGTCAGGAGAAGGTTCTTATGAAGAAAAAATATAAAAACAAACTAAGCCGATAAGATAAAGAACCCGTTAGGGTCTTTTGTTCTATTTCAATTAAAAATAAAAGGATTTCTTTGTACGAGTATTTTAATTTATACGTTAACAATTATATTTTATGATTAACTAAAAGACTGTGCTTGGTTTCACTTTTATAATTACACAAATTTTGTAAAAAGTTCATAAATTGATAGCGCCTGGGGTTCTGGACTCAATTCTTTTTAGTTTTTCGTTATTGTCAAAAAAGAGCTTTTGGGAAAACTCTCCAAAAAATTCAATAAAAATCAAAAAATAATTTTGCATATGGAATTTTGTGGCAATTATACTGGAATGCCTTTTTAAATAGGAAATGTTTAGTGGAATTCAATTACATTTTGCATTATTTTAGGCAAAAAAAGTTAAAGAAATAAATATATAATATATTATTAAATATTACACATCTTAAGTCCTCAAGGGCACAAATTACATTATTTCCTCTGATGGAACCATGATTTTGTGTTCTTATGTGTCCTTATTTGCGTTTTTTTTAAACTTGATTACAATGTGTGATAGTTTTTTGAACATAGTGTCGTCAATTATAGAAATGTTTAATTTACATTAAATTTAACTTTGTATATATGTTAAGTATCTTGAGTGCGAAATGATGCACGCTATCACCGAGGTGCGAAAATTGGCGCCCAATGCCAATTTATATTTTATTTTATTTTTTTGTCTATTCGTTTTAAATATAAATAGAAACAATACTATTCAATCTTAGATATAGAAACAACAACAACAAAAAAATCCCTAAATGACCTAAATTTAAAACATTTTTAATTAAAGTCGACATTTTCTTAACAACATTAGTGCAGAGTATTGCTGCTGCGGCTGTTGTCAGAGAATTATTCCATTTGACTCTGTTGAATGCAACAACAGCAACTACAAAAATAAAAAATTTAAATAAATTTAAGTATAAAACTATATATCTTTCTTATTTATCATCAGGTTGCACATTCATTAGATAAAATAGAAACGCACATCGTATATATGTATATATAAAATTTACGCGTGCTGCACCAATAAAAAACATGACTCACATGAAATTGTCGTCAGTTGAATGAAGCAAGAAAAAAAAAGAACAAATCAAAGGAACTTAAATCAAGAAAATTCAAATTAAAAAAAATATATATGTATGTATTAAGAAGCCAACAAAAGTACTTTGACTAATCTTAAAAGCAATGAGTTTTTTGTTTTCTTTCAAATTTAATGTTGGGTTTAACTTAAAAGCAACAATGATTAAAATGGAAACAAATCTGAAATCAAGAAAAGCCGAGTAGTTAACAACAAATCACTCAAAATGTTGTGACAATGTGAACAATTATATATGATAAATGATATTTTGAATCAAAAGTGAAACTTGGTTAAAAAAAGTCTTCTATCAAAATAAAAACACCAAAGCAACAAAAGAAAGAAAGATCAAAGCGATTTTTAGTTTTATTTTTTGTTTTTTGTGAACGTTTTCTTTGTATTTTGTGTTTTTGAAACATTTGTTTTGCTGTCAAAATAAATTCAAAGAATAAAAATATAAAACATATTTATTCAACTAATTAAGTGATTGAAAAAAGAAACAAGAATAAACAACTACAACAATAACCAAAATGGCTGGAATATTTCGAAGCCATTCGGTTAGCGCAACACCAGTTAAACGAACATCGTTAAGTCCTTTTTGGTAAGCTTTGTTTTTATTTTTATTTCTTATTTGTTTTTAAAGATTTAAACCTATCATACGGATGAATATAAAGCATGAGATTAAAAAGAACCGTATGCATGTTTTTCATTTTAATTGTGACAAATAATTAACGAAAATTGTCACAAAAAGTTGATTAATTTTATTTTTCATTATTTATTCTTGGCAACACCTCATGTTAAATTAAAATTTGAAACAAAAATTATCCAAATAATGAATCGTTTATGTACGAAGCATGAATTTTATTTAAATAAGATAAATTCAAAATCCACACATCACAAAGTATCATATTGTTTTTGTAGTTGAATTAATTTGCCAATTGCCTTCCAAGCTCCTGGAATTTTAAACTTTAGGTCTGTTCCCGAAAATAATGTTTGTTTGCTGTTTGTATAATAAAAACATCCTAGCTCCGACATAGACATATTCAGATGTATCGATTTTAATAAAAGGGAATACATTTAGAAAATTGTTAACTAGTCAAAGAACTTAACGAATCTGTCATCTTAAAAGTGACAGCAATCAGTTTGTTAAAATTCACAGATGTGATATTGAATAACTAGAATACATAACAATGTTGTTGAAATACGAGTATGTATAATAATGAACAATAATTTGTTAACTATTGTCAAATAAAAAAAGAAAGAATAGCATAAATGTTAACTTGAGTGACCATGTATCTCAATACTGTTAATGTGTCAGAATTAACATTGACAGGTGGAAGAAGAATAAAAGTTAAAATATGACGTGTGAAAATCCTTTTTTTTTTAAAGTAAAATCTAGTTTTTATTTGTCAAATGTCAAAAGATGATGACAACTTTAATTGTCAAATTGTTGTGAAATTGTCAAATTGTGAAATTTGCCCAAATAGCGGGCTATTGAAAATGCTTTCAAATACTTGAAACAACTTAAAGTAAGCATTTTGTTGGAAATACTCGTAACATTTTTTATTTGCTTTATTGACAAAATTTATCACTTATGACATTTATTGAAGCGGACATTTTGTATAAATTTGTTGGTGGTTCACATCAGACTCTTTGCAGGCCATTCACTTTGACTTTTATTTCCCTCCTAAATATTTTAAATAGAATTTCAAAAACGGTAAAAAAAAAACAGAAATGTCAGTTTTAACAAAAGTGATAACTTTTAACTTTGCGAATGAATAAGGAATTGATATATTGTTGTAAAATCTTAAGTTCTTGCGAAATATTGTCATTTGACGGAATTAGGAAAATAGTATACGTTTCGACGTTTGAGGTACTTCTTTTGCAATCCTTTTTCAGAAGCACTATTCCTGTACGTATTTAAACATCACATAAGTCGTTATCGCCTCAAAACACAGTAGAAACATTAAAATTTACTCTCGAGTTATTTTTTGACTTTAAATTAACCTCTTGAAGTAAATATGGCACATCTTCTATAATAAAGTAACCAGATTTTGTCCTACTTATTGAAGATCAGACGAAAAAAAAACACACTTATATACATCTTTGACACCCAAGCGAAACATTAATGGACGAATTTGTCACACGATTTACACGTTAAGGGAAGATGAACACCGCAACACGATGATACTCTTGTGACGTTAAACAAAATTTCAACAAAGACAAATGGATTTTTATCTAATTCCCCTATGTTCAATATGTTCCTTGCCTTGGAAATTTTCGATAGTTTCACAATGACTTCTATTGTTTATCACTTTTTTAAAAAAAAAAGAACGCTCTGTTATTTATTGAATTTCTTTTAACTTGTCTTTTGGGATCAAAAATAATTCGAGATTCGAATGAAATTTTGACATTTTTGTAGAAAAATGTATACATAAAGTAAGAAAACAGAACACCGTTGAAAATAAGTATGAATTCAGCAGAAAATGGGTTTTTGAGAAATGCTCCCGTTTTTATTTTTCGCATTCTATTCGCATTTTCGCTTCTACATATCTCGAAGGACAATTGTCATTTTGTGGCATTCAAAAGGCTACATTCAAAGTTTTGTCATTATGACAGTTCCTCGTTGTGTTCTTTTTTAAAGAATGTATAGCCGAGTTTGAATGATCTGAGTCGAGATCTTTTAGTATGCAACATAATATTCGATCCGTTCGATTAATTTATACAACAAACTACAGATTTATAGTGCTGAACTGTCAAATTTCTATAACCGAGCAGAATAAAAAAAAAAAAGATCTTTGGAATTCCAAAGCGTTATACAATTTTTGATGTGACTGCTGTAGTAGATGTGTGTTTTGCATACATTTGACTTAGCATATTTTTGACATTTGAGGGCATCAAACAGATTAATGTTCTTTTAATGATAATAATTGTTACCATTCTTATTCGAAGGTAAGATAATAAATTTTCCTTGAGACTCCATGTTTGTTGTTATCAAAGCAAACTTTCAATCAAAATAAATGAGTTAGAAATGTGTCAGTTACAGTTTTAAGAAAGCGACTTATTTTAACAGATCAGATATATGTAAGTTCAATTTTTTATATTATTTATTCAAAAAAATGTAGACTAGAAATAAAAAAATGCACGACTCGATCACACTAGTTAGCTTCTGTATACAAATAGTCTGTTAAAAAAGTACCTATAACGGTTCTATGGGAGTACCCTTCTGGAGCAATACAAAAATACCAAGTTAAGAAAAAAAATTAAGAGCCAATATAATAAAAATCTATCGGTTCATTTTTGAGAATATTCGAATTTTTGATCCAAGAATTAATATTGTCTACTGTTATTTTTGATCTTTAAAAATATGAAACAAAACGCCAAGTTAAGAACAAAATTAAGAGCCAATTTAATAAAAATCTATCGGTTCATTTTTGAGAATATTCGAATTTTTGACCCAAGAATTTATTTGGTCTACTGTTATTTTTGATCTTTAAAAATATGAAACAAAACGCCTGACACGAATCTGCTTAAAAGCTTAATTTCTAAGTTTAAACTCAATCCGCTTTTTTCGACTTCTCTACCATCGTTATGTCATGTTTGATTAAAATCTCGAGTTAGAAATGTTCTACGAATGCAAAACTTGCCATATACTCGTAGTTCCTACATATGTATATGTCGCAAGTAAAAATGGTCACAAAGTTTATTTGTTTATTTATAATCCGTTAAATACTAACGTTAACAATTCTTAATATATACTTAAAATCTTAAAACTTAAACTAGACTGTTGAAAAATAATAAATTGCAATTTATACTTTTTATATTATCATTTGGCGAATTAATACAAGAGTAAAATTTATTATAAATGTCAATTAATTGATTTAAGGGGCTATGTACACCATAGTTTGATCTGCTAAAATTAGTATTTAATGGTTTCTGGAGTCTTATACTTGAACGACTAAAACTAAAGTTTAAACTACCAAGAACTGATGGTGATGAAATTTGTCCGTTTATTATTCCAACAATAAAACAAAACTGCAAGTACTTCCTATGATTTGTCAAAGAAGGAAGATTTATGAGAGAAAGTCTTTGTGAATAAGGGGGTAATGTATGAATATCATGAAACCACGGAAGGGATCGTAGGCAAAAACGCAAAAATCTTTTCTGAATGGCTTCGAGTCTTGTGACTTGTGAAAAACTTATGATATATATGTAGTTGCTAAATTAAATACAAATGCGCTAGTTAACATTTGCAGTTTAACAACAAAATCCAATGAAACTTATCAACATCTAGCATAGCAGACTTTTCTGATAAATATACATAAATGCAACCCTCTTAATCCTTTTCCAAATTGAACATCACTTCCAATTGAATATAAACTTCAATTAACTACTTATAATTATTATATAACCTTTTTTTAACATAAATTTTAACATATTGTCTCATGGCTAATATCCACTTTAATATTCTCCCGAAAAATATTCCTCGCTTATACAACTTTAGAGGGAAACCAATTAGCATTCGTGTCAATTAAAACGAAAATTGGTAATTGCATGCACCAGACAGACCGTCCATCGTAGTCGTAGATATATGAATATGTATGTACATATATTTTTCATGTTTTAATTATTAATTATATATTTGTCTGCTTTACTTATACGTGACTTGGTTTACAAAAAAAATTAATGCATATAACGGCAACGGCATATACGCCCTCAGCATTCAACCATCCAACTCTCCCACAGTCGCAGTAATTTTTAATCAAAATGAAAGTTTCTTTTGAAATTTTTGCATATTCATATCAGTAGTAGAGTCGTGTTGTTAAAGTGAATCTATAAAGTTAGTATGAACTCTGAAACGAAGTGCAAACAAACAACGCTCTTTTCTCTCTCAAAAAGTTCATTAAACTCAGTGTAATCAAACCCCAACAAACATAATATTATAAAATATTCTTGTTTATTTAACAACGACAACCGACTTACCGACCAAAAGTGATAAAAAGTTTTTTAGTTTGTATTTGAAAAACACAAACCCCTTATCAAAAGTCCAACTCAAATATCACATAAGTAGAACAAGAGTAATATCACTCAACGACATTGTTGTCAAACTAAACAAAAACTAAATTCGAATAAGAATCTAAATCCGAATTCGAGTCCGATTTCGAACTGCAAACAGAATAGAAAAATAGTGTAGAGTATACTTTGCCTATCTAGGTTCTACTTATATAGTACGTGTGATTATGATTGAAATGTTTACCCTAAATGCAAACAACACAAAACTCAAGAACATACGAGAAGACTCTACTTCTACTGTTTGTGATAGCTTTTCATAGGAAAATGTTTTAAACTGATAGCGCGGATAGCGCCGTCGAGGATTCAGTGTACTAAATTCGATGAATGTAAATATCAGTTTCAAAAAAGATTATTTTCAAAATTTTGACGGTAGTTTTTCGGGGATATAAGATTATGTAAGATAACATGTGATTTATGGTTTTGGAGGAATTGTTTACATTGTGTAAAGTGATGAAAGGATTTTGTGTATGACGAAAGTTTTTTTTTCTGGAGAAAAAAGAAAAATCCATCATCGTCATGAGTAAACCACCGAATAATGTGGGACATAGACTTCGCGTCAAAGCAAAACGATATTTTTATAACGATGTATTCAGGTACGTTCAAAATAAAGTACTTAGATCTAAAAATTTTGAAATCAAACATGACCGTCATTTTTGTATATAATTTTTTTTCTTTGAACATTTTTGAACTTTTGGAATAGTGCCTTACCTAGCCAGTGTCATAGTTCCAATTGTTGTATCGGGTGATTTTTTAAGAGCTTGAGAACTTTTTTAAAAAAAAAAACGCATAAAATTTGCAAAACCTCATCGATTCTTTATTTGAAACGTTAGATTGGTCCATGACATTTACTTTTTGAAGATAATTTCATTTAAATGTTGACCGCGGCTGCGTCTTAGGTGGTCCATTCGGAAAGTCCAATTTTGGGTAACTTTTTCAAGCATTTCGGCCGGAATAGCCCGAATTTCTTCGGAAATGTTGTCTTCCAAAGCTGGAATAGTTGCTGACTTATTTGTGTAGACTTTAGACTTGACGTAGCCCCACAAAAAATAGTCTAAAGGCGTCAAATCGCATGAACTTGGTGGCCAACTTACCGGTCCATTCCTTGAGATGAATTGTTCTCCGAAGTTTTCCCTCAAAATGGCCATAGAATCGCGAGCTGTGTGGCATGTAGCGCCATCTTGTTGAAACCACATGTCAACCAAGTTCAGTTCTTCCATTTTTGGCAACAAAAAGTTTGTTAGCATTGAACGATAGTGATCGCCATTCAACGTTGCGTCCAACAGCATCTTTGAAAAAATACGGTCCAATGATTCCACCAGCGTACAAACCACACCAAACAGTGCATTTTTCGGGATGCATGGGCAGTTCTTGAACGGCTTCTGGTTGCTCTTCACTCCAAATGCGGCAATTTTGCTTATTTACGTAGCCATTCAACCAGAAATGAGCCTCATCGCTGAACAAAATTTGTCGATAAAAAAGCGCGAAACACATTTCGAACCGAACACTGATTTTGGTAATAAAATTCAATGATTTGCAAGCGTTGCTCGTTAGTAAGTCTATTCATGATGAAATGTCAAAGCATACTGAGCATCTTTCTCTTTGACACCATGTCTGAAATCCCGCGTGATCTGTCAAATACTAATGCATGAAAATCCTAACCTCAAAAAAATCACCCATTACTTATTTATAAGAATGTAATTTTCATTATTGTTTAATGTTAACTTTATTTACCTAAATAATTTTAAAGTAATCTGTGAAGCTTGTTACTCGTAGGTGAAATAAATAAATAAATAAATAAATAAATAAAATAAATAAAAAACAGCTTTTCTTGAGTGGGTATAAATTGAGGGGACCTACAATGTATGCCGAGAATTAACGGCCAATTTAAAAACACATTTTCCATGGCAACCTTTTTAAAAGAGAAAATGTCTGAGGAAAATATTTTGTCAACTTTTAGCATAACACTATTGCTTACTAATCATGATGAAGGAAAGAAATATTAAACGTTAAAATTTATTGAAAATCTCGGAAGATAAAAATTCTTAAAAAATGTGAATGGTTTCGTTGGTATCATTTCCCAAGCAAAATGCATTCAAAATCTCCCGTAACATTTTGTTGAACTGAAGAAGTACCCTAAGGTTCAGTTCTAGGTCCAATACTCTTTACAATTTTTGCATTTGTCCAGAATCAAAATATATTAATATTTATTTCATCAATATACATATGTTTGTACAATTTATTAAATAATACTTAAGTTAAATATAAATACTAATAATAATTTGAAAAACTTAGTTAGTTTTAAAAACATCATCCAAATTAAAAAATCAATTGAAATGAAAATGCAATAATAGTTTATTTTTCAAAGAAGATTTACCCAAATGAAAATCAAAGTCAATACAATTTAAAATTAGGTTTGTTTCTTTGACATAGCGGTTTATTTGTTAATTTTTCGCGTAATTAACTCCGTCTTTTTGATACCAACAGCGTTCACGAAGTTGTCGCGATAGAGCATACAAATTTATGAAAGGCAACAAAAAAGTGCATTTGATATAAGATAAAATATCGCTTATAAACATCACAGTAAACATTTTTCGTCTATTTTTAAGTAATTCAATACCTAAAAGTTGGCATCTAGTTTTATATGAAGGAGCTTTGATGTTCCAGCCAAAGAGCAATAGGTTCTCTGAAGTCTATGCTAATGCGTGCTTAATGTGTGCTTAACAAAGTTAAGTTTAAGGTCAAAATTGCAACAAGTAAATCATTTATAAAAATTAGAAAAAGAAGGGGTAAAAGATGGCTATCTTGGGGCACACTAGATGAAACCAAAATTGCAATGAAACCAATGCAAACAAATTGAAATCGACCCTTAAGGAGCCAGTTATAGCTATCATTGAAATCGATCCAGAAAAATGTTTGAATCGATATTTGACTGTGTTTCCCTTTGATTAGAAATGAAAATTATATACCGATCGATCGGAAATCACACAAAGAATTTTTTTGAGAAAAAAAAGTTTAGTTGCGTATTCATTTTTCTCTAAAAATGTATTTTTCTATTTTCCGGACGGAAATTCATTTTCCTGAACAGCTGATACTTTTATGTTCAAAAGTGAAACGAATGGTTCCACTGGTTAGTGTTCCAATTTCACACAATTCCAATGACAGATTTCTGTCAGTAAAATTTTTTGGTGGCTTTTAATCAGGAAAAATTTTTCAATGACAGAAATTTTTAAGGATAGCTATACACGACCTGTCAAAAAATTCCAATGTTTGTTTTCAATGATGAAAACCAATGATAGCTATAACTGGCGCCTTAGTTAAAATCGTTAGAGCGTTTTGTTTTTAATTGATTTTTTTAATTCTTTGTATAAATAGTTTTGGTACGCAGGTAATATTTACTTATGAATATTCGTATTATATAAATTTCGTAAGAAATGTTGTCTCGTTTTTGATATATCGATTTAAAAAACAACATTTTAAAAATCAAAAACAATAGACATTTTTAACCATCAAATGTTATTTACATAATATAAAAGCTTGTTGAAAAAAAATTATTAAAATGGGTTCATTATTTTCTGAGAAAATTAAAAAACAAAATAACACAGTTTCATATGTACATGGGAGTACCCTTCTAAAGCTATAGTGCCGTTTTTGAGAAAATTCGAATTTTCTATCTTTGACCAAAAAATATTTGGACTAGTGTTATTTTTGATCTTAAGAGGTGGGTTAGTTAGAGCTATCAAATTTTGTTTCGAGATTTAAAAGCGATTAAGAGATTAAAATTTGTAATGTTTAGTGATAAAATGAAGCTGGTCATTTGTACATTTGATCAGCTACAGAAAATACAATATTAGAACCAGAGCTTTTAACTGTTAACATTTTAATTTCCAAGTTTGAACCAATGTTTGTTTGAACGCAATTAAAAAAATGCGTATACAATGCCCTATTTCTGTTTTTTAATTAAATCATACTTATTGTACAGATTTAGTTTTGTAACTAGCTCTGTATATTTAAAAATATTAAGTAAAGTTCACTGATCTTCTCTGCAATCAAACAGCTTCTGTTATTAACTTACTTTTTATTATTTCAAAATTTTAATGCTTCGCTTACTAGAAAGTTACAAATCCTCTTTTATTTAAAACTGTCCATTTGAACACGTCCAAAGAGTGACGTTTCTCCATTTTGTGATTTTAATTTAGTAAAATGTTAAATGACCGAAGATTTGAAATAGGGGGCATTTTCTAAGCTAGTGGCTTCGTAATCAAGAGATTCTGATTGGCTTAATGAAACTACAAAAGTAGTTAAAATATTTTGATTGGCTTAATGAAACTACAAAAGTAGTTAAAATAGTTCCTCCGACGTAGTGTAAAAATTTCGGCTACAATGTTAGTGGACACTGATTTTGACGTTTAACAATCAGCTGCTCAGTAAGGACACAAGTCATACATCTTCTATTTGGTTTTATTGAATTTAAGAACAAACACAACTACGAGGTGTGTTCAAAAAGTACCCGGAAATTTTAAATTTCGCGGGTCTGGAGAGTCCAAAGGTCAAAATTTTGTTTGATTGTGTTGGTATACATGTCCCTAAAGTATGATGTAATTTTCAGCTGTATTCACTGTTTACTTTGTCTGTAGTGGTGTGAAAAGTAGTTACTTCTAGGTAATCGTTACTTTAGTTACTTTTTCCAAAGTAATCGTTACTTTTGAATGATTACTTTGTGATTACTTGAAAAAAAAAAATACACGAAGAGCACTCAATTTCACAATTTTTTTTTTTGAGATATTGCAAGGTCATAGGGAGATTTTGATAAAACCTGAAACAGGAATTTAAATCAATGGTTTTTTGGGTGTGTGTAAGTATATTTGTATGTTTGCACGTACGTTTGGGACACATTTTTTCATCGGCCATTTCTCAACAACCTCAATTATAAATCGGATATCTAAAACTATTACAATATAATCCCTTTTTGATTTATTTACTTTAAGTTACTTTTGGATTTAATTACTTTTAGTTACTTTTGGATTTAAATTTTTAAGATATTTCTAGATTTGATTATTCTTGTTTTTATTTGTGGAATACCTCTAAATGATATTGAAACTGATTACGATTACGAAATAATTTTATAAAAATGAAATATTGGAAAAGACAGTGGTTGAAGTAGAGTTTCTGGATTTTTGCATACTGTTAATATTTTTTGTATTTATATATACAAAGATAAGGTTTATTAATAATAATACGTCGTCTTTCGTCTTTGGTGGTATGACAATTCGCAATACATTATAATTTAAGTGTGGCCTACAATTTTAGGTCCAAGTGATCAATATTCACAAGTCTACTTATTCACCAAAAACATCATTGCAAAATCTAAACCCGTTAGGTGCCGCTTTAGTCTATCTTCTACATTTTTAAATCAAACTGATCAATATTCGCAAAATATATTGCTGTGATGCCAAAAATAAAATGGATCTAGTCTCAAATTCTAAAATAAATTAATTTCATAAGAAATCCGAAAATTCTATTTAATACATTTCAGCTGAATTGAATAAAGTATTGACAACAAGCTCAAATCTTGAAAAAACTTAAGTTTCTGATATTCCAAAAAAAAACATTTTTAGGGTTTTGGAAAGTAATACCAGATCATTGCCCGATATGTCTTTAAAACTTTATATATCAAATTGAATTGAAAAGTAATACAAAACTTAATACAAGTTTTTTCTTCTGATCGTTACAACTGGTTCTTAACTATTTTAATTCCACTTTTTGAATTCCTGGTTTAATTACGCAGCGCTCATTAATCATATCTCCTATGGAGTTTTCCCTGGGTAAATTCAAATTACCGTCAAAAATTGTTTTTTTTTTTCGTGTCGGGATTGGAACTATTTTTTTTTCAATGTATTAGTGCAACTTCGTGTACGTATTAACGAGTGCGGTGGAGCAAGAGCTGTCAAATTTCCAGCTAAAAGTTTTTTTATAGCTGCATTAGTATTAGTGCAAAAAGGAGTAAATTTGCCTTAAAATCTAAATCTTAAATCAAAAATAAATCAATTTATATTTCCCCATAGAATTCAAAAACGGTAAATTTCTGTTTGATAAATCTAGATCAATAATAAATTGAATTATTTTACGCATAATAATTGCTTGATTAACCGAGCTAGTAGTTTATTTAAACTTCCATTGGCAATATATTGTTTTTAATTTATTATACAACTACTTTACTCACAATTTTTTCTATAAACTTAGTTTTCCATCTATAATGCCCTGCGCTCAGAGTGTATATTTATAACTCTTAGTTTAATAACAATATTTAGTACTATACAAATGAATTAGTTTGATCTAAGAACGTAGAAGTTAGATTACAGTGCCACCTATCGGATTTAGATTTGTCCACTTTCTTTGTAGTTATATAAGACCCTTTGTTGTGAATATTGATCAATTTAAGCTTAAAATGTAGAAGTTAGACTACAGCTCCACCAATTCGATTTGATTTTCCTGTTCTGTTTTTGGTACATAAGTAACCTTCGTTGTGAATATTTATCAGTTTGATCCAAAATTGTAGGCCAGGCCACAAGTAAATTATATTTATTGTGAATTGTCATGTAGCCAAACACGACATCTTTTTTGTACAAATCTTAATTTTCGTATATAAGAGTACAACAAATATTAACAGTATCAACAAATTCAGAAACTCTTCCACTCTCTTTTCCAATATTGCATTTCCATACAATTATTTCTAAAATCGTAATCAGTTTCAGTATCATTAAGATGTATTTCGTATCAAAAACAAAACAAAATAAATCCAAAAATATCTTTAAAATACAAATCTAAAAGTAACTAAAAGAAATCAAATCCAAAAGTAACTAAAAGTAATCAAATCCAAAAGTAACTAGAAGTAATCAAATCCAAAAGTAATTAGAAGTAATCAAATCCAAAAGTAACTAGAAGTAATCAAATCCAAAAGTAACTAGAAGTAATCAAATCCAAAAGTAACTAGAAGTAATCAAATCCAAAAGTAACTAGAAGTAATCAAATCCAAAAGTAACTAGAAGTAATCGATTCGACTAGTAATCGTTACTCGGGTAAGTAATCGATTACTTTGATTACTTGAAGTAATCGTTACTTTGTAACGATTACTTGGGATTTCTCACACCACTATTTGTCTGTGGTAGTTGCTAAGGTTCGACGTGTTTTTATGAGCTCGGCTGAATTTTGACAATCGCATGAACATCGCTCAGGAGCTGTTAAATGAAGTCAACGACGATCCAAGTTTGCTTGAAAGGGTCATAACTGGTTATGAAACATGGGTGTACGGTTATGATGTCGAAACCAAAGCACAATCGTCCACCTGAAAGCATCCAACGTCACCAAGAGCGAAAAAGCACGTCAAGTTCGATCAAATGTGAAGGTTTTGCTTAATGTTTTCTTCGATTATAATGGCATAGTGCATCAAGAATGCTTACCACAAGGTCGTACGGTTAATAAAGAGTTATGTGACGTTTGCGTGAAGCAATCCGAAAAAAATGTTCAGATTAATGGAAAAACAATTCATGACTTTTGCACCACGATAACGCACCTGCTCACTAGTCGTTGCTTGTTCGTAATTTTTGGCCAAAAACAATACCGTAGTCATGACCCAACCTCCATATTCACCAGATATGGCTCCGTGTGACTTTTTCCTGTTTCCAAAGTTGAAGAGACCCATTAAAGGACGGCGTTTTTCCTCGATTGAAGAAATAAAGGCCGAATCGCTGAGAATGCTCAAGGACATATCAAAAAGTGAATATCAAGAGTGCTTCGAAGATTGGGAAAAACGCTGGCATATGTAAGTGTATTATATCTGGAGGGGGGACTACTTTGAAGGAGACTTCATTGATGTAAACGAATAATAAATAAATATTTTTTTGAAAAAACGAAAATTCCGGGTACCTCGTATTTAAAGTTCTCAAAACACAAATTTTTCTTATTTTATGTGTTTGCATTTGTCATTAATATGAAAGTTCCGAATTGACTAGCTTTGTAGTGCAATTTTGCATTCACAAAGCTAGTTGAATTTTGACTACGTAGCCACTAGCTTTATGAATCAGCCCATAGTATAAAATTAACAAAACATCAATACAATTTCAGCTATTAAGTCTAAAGAACTTAATTGTAAGTGATTATGAGAAACGAGAACAAAAACGAAAAATAATAATTTTTTTCAAACGCAACAAACTTCACACCTATCAGTAAATATCAGAGTTTTTATCAAAATAATTTAAGAAAATGTATTTGAAAGTGAAGATGAATATTCGTGTTATGAAAAAATACATGTTACTACTTGTAACTTCTATTAGAACCCTATGAGCCTTTCTAGTTCTACGTGGGTAGAGTTTAATCCTTATAAAATTGTATTCAAAGAAAACGGCTAAAATATTTTCGACAAACAGTTTTTGGTGATGCTTGGATCGATTTCCATAAAAGATACAAGTAAATCCAATAATTTTGCATTATTTAAAGGCCTAAACAGTTCTTGTTTTTGATATTCGTTTTTTTTTTAATTTCAAAAAAAGGCCAAATAAAACACACTTTTAAAAACTGACGGCAACAATATCTAAAACTAACGTCAAACTAGAGCAAATGTCACTCGTTAAGTTAAATGAGTCGTTTCATATCGAGTCTTGTTACTAATAATTGCAAATAAAATACGTGTTTTTATATTACAATTCTCTTTTCCCATAATCGCTTCTCGTTTCCCATAATCGTAATTTACTACCGTTTTACATAATAGGCCCCTTGGGTAATAACAAAAATATTTTATGCGCAATTAGAATAAAATCGATGATCACATTCTTTGCAATCAAAATATTTTATTATTTCAAATTAACAACATAAAAAAACACAAAAATTAAATGAAAAAATCCAACATCACGAAAAATCATATTGTTAATACTCATGATCATGATCAATAGACTTTCTTTGTTTTTGTTTTCTTCTTTAATTTCTTTGTGAATGTTTCATAAATAAATAAAAATAAAAAAAAAAAAACATTTTTTTGTAATGTGCTTGCGTGCATATGTTTATTTATCCAAAACCCCAAAATGAAACAGACGAAAATATTTCTTGATAATTTAAAAGCAGACATTATACGACTAGGTATGTTTCTTTACTTATTTTTTAATTTTTATTTCATTTTAACAAATTTGTCCTTCGCGTTCGATACAAATTACGATTATTTTCGCCTGATTCTGAAGTTTGAAGGGAAAAGAGGATCATCCTCTCTTGAGTGGATCAATTTTAATACGATTTGTTTTATTTATTTAACTTTATTTATACTTTTAATGAAATAGGGTAAACTGCTCGAAAAAGTCTTATGGTAACACACAGTGGTTTTAAAAATTATTTTTCATTTTTTTGCATGTATTTTTTTTATTAAGAAATGCCCATTCTAGTTTTTCAGAAAGTGAATGTTTAACTTTTTATTCGGCTTTTTAATTCTTTAGTAAAAAGTATACTAAATTTTCTCTAATTGTTATAACTTTCCTATTTTAAAAGATTGGACAACGAGGGTTAGAAAAAAAAAAAGAATTTTGACAAAATATTATTAGAAAATAAAGAATATCTAGAACCACTTAATTTTAGAATTAGTTGTGCAGTTTTTTAGTATGTTTTTTTTTGTTTGCTTTCTAAAAATAAAACTAAGAACACAGAACACATGAGGTTTTCAAGGCGATATATTTTTGTTAGAGTATGATTATGTATTTTTTCGATTTCTGCTTTTTTATTTTCAACCGAGACACGGTAAAAAAAATTAATTTTAAATTTTCGATGCAAATATTTATTGTTCCAAAAATGTTGGTCAATGACTGTTTAAATTTTTATTTCTTCTTTCTGTCAACAAATCAAGATAAATGTAGCTCCATAATGATATTTTTTGTATTTTTAATAATATAAATATTTAAAATAAAATTTGTAAACTTAAAGGATTTAAAGAAAGACATCTGGGTGTTCTGATTTTTTTTCTCCAAACCACAAAAATCCAGGTAATGGATGTGTAAGATAACGAATTAATTTAGTCATAAAATTCAACGAAATAATAAAATAAAATTCCACTTAAGATTTGTTTTGTTGCTAGAGGGTTGTTCATTGAGCAGTCAGAAATAAGAATCATTTTTATTTACAAATGCAAATTGCACATTGAGTTTACAGAGTTGTACTAAATAATGTTGTTGTTTTTTTTTACTTTTAATAAGGCCTCAAAGTAAACAAATAAAGAATCAAAAATTCGTGTAAATTTAAAGTTCAAAACATTTTTTTTTATTATTTCGAAGCAAACAATAAAAGTTGAGATTAATTACAGAAAAGTGGATTTATGTAGGAGGCATAAGTGTATCCTTCCTTAATTTGAACAACAATGTAGAAATTTTCTGAAGTTGATTAGTTTTCGATTTATTACCTTTTTCAATATGTAAGCTGATTTAAGACTTTGGAAAAAGTGTTGCATATGTGTTTGTTTATTCAATGTAAGAATTTGTAGCTGGCTTTAAGTACAACTTAATTTTTATTGGCAATAAAATTGGATATCCTAAAAGTAATGAACTTTAAGTTTACTCAAATATGGATACCTAAATATATAAAGACAATGGCTGTGGGATTTGTACATTGTACATAGGCCCTAAAATCAATTTACTATTCTTAAGTCTCAATTTTTGTTATTTTTCTTTTTCTATATTCAACTTAGTCGCAGTGTTACCATATTGAATTGTTCCAATAGGATTTGAGTGATTTAATCGACATTAAGTAGTAATGATGTGTGCACTAAGTGTAATTTTTGAATTGTGGTAAAAAAAACTGTTTACAGATGGTCGTAAATAGCATAAACTAAGGAGAGCAATTAGTGCGAATTAGTGAAAAATTTAGTTTTCCTTAATGTGTCACACATTTTTCATAATATTAAATGTTTGGAAGAGCATTTTCAGAAAATGTTCTAAGTATTTTCTGAGCAAGGCAGTTGATTGATTCAGCGACTTCCAGAAATGTTTCTGATTAAAACAACAACATACTATGAATTCCAGAAAAAAAAGATTTTGCACTTATTAAAAAAAAAGTATGTAAAGTCATACTTACATACATATGTCACAAAAGTCATACTTACATACATATGTCACAATTGTTGCAAACTCCTGACTAAAGTTTAGTGTGTCCTTAATTGTTTTTAATATATCATATCTCACTGCTTTCAATGAATTTTTGAGCTAAAAGTTTCAAAGGTGCTATTTAAATATTAGGAATCTAAAATAATTGCAATAAACTTAATTTCCAGAAATAAGCTGAAACAAATGAGGACATACAATTAAATACATCTGAAGTCGTTTTTGAACGTGTTGATATTTCCGACAGTTCAAACCGAAAACATTTATTTTTGTCGGTTTTTACCAAACTTTACAACAAGAAATATCATAAACTTGAAAATAAAAACTTCAAAGAAAAAATGAAGACTAAAACCGCTCAAATAAATACATCTATATCTGTCAGCATGAACATCCACGTCCAATTAAACACTATAACTAACACGGATGTTAAAGAAGAAGTTGCTCGTCAAAAATAAATCCTTGTGAATTCAATGAACTTTCCACTTAATACCTGTCTGGTTGCACTGCAGTCTGTCTAACGATCTCAACATTTCTTCAAAGTTGACATAAACACATGCGCAAGTCTCAAAAAACATTACTTTTTTTTTATTTAGTAAATCTTCTGTAAATAGGGGCTTTGGAAACATTTCTCCAAAAAAACCAAAAAATTAAATCTATCTATAAACATTATAGGTCCTCTCTCTACTGGAGGTTCAATTTTATTTATAGTTCAAAAGTCTTCTTCCTGGATCATATGTGGAGATGATGATGATACGACTCTACAATTTATATACACGCTCTCGTACATCACATAACATGCTGCTTGCAATATTGTGCCTAATTAACCGTTAGTTATTGCTTTAATTGTCCATATGTGGAAAAGAAAAGACTTCTTATTTTTTCAAAATATAGTGTACAACAACTGGCAACTCAGACAGCATGACGATAGTTCTTTTGATGATTATTTTCTGTATGGACTAATTTTCTAACAAACATCGCACCATCAAACTTCTATTCAAACACAACATAGCAACTATAAGATGAGTTTTGTGATTTTGTCATTCTGTCCTGAAAAACTCAATTAAGAACTCATTGGGTATAAATAAAATTTAATTGAAGTCGTTAAAAGCTTCATGCCAAAACGTTCATTGAATTTGCAAAAAGAATGATGAAAAAAGAACAAAATTGATGAAGCTTCTTTGAAGACGATTCGCCGGGATAGGAATTTTTATGACCCATAACTTGGAAGAAGTCAGTTTTTGTTAGCTTAATTTAGCTATGATTTCACACACACAATATTTCTATTCTATTTACATATGTATGTAAAAGAAGAAGTACATATTTCAAGTAGAAAAAAGACCTTTTTCTCAATTAGTTCAGATATAAGTTTTGAGATTTTTGACCATGAGATCACAGAAAATTATGTTTTTCTATTTTATGAATGCCTATGAACTCAATTCAATTTCATTAAATGATGAATAGTTTAGTACAACCAACGCAACGCACAGAGTGTACATTGTTAAATAAACGGATGATTAGACAAATTAAGGCTATTTATCTAGTACAATAAAAATATGTATATGTATCCACGTTTTGAGTGGAAATTTTTATGGAAGAAATCAAATTCTTGAGATGCGAAGTATATGTACATTTCTTTTTAAATTAAAATTAAACACTTTTTTGACACATGTTTATTTTCAGTAACATTTACATTAAATATAAAGAGTTTTTCAATGAGACCTTTCATTTTAATACTTAAAAAATTAGAAAAAGTATGCGATTAATAATGGAAAACGATATCAGCCAAAAAGTCACCAAACCTATTATTGCAGCGTCATATCATTTTTTATGAAATAGATCATGACCAATTCGGACATGGACCGTACTCCATTCCAGCTTTTATGATTAAAAACTTTAATTTGGTTAATATGGTTAACATTAAGTCTTTGTCAAAAAACTTATATAAGATAAAGCGAACAAAAACAAAAGTTGGGTATTAAAAACCCTTATTATTTGATGAGTACAAGTAAGAATACCGGGACGAAACGCCAACATACTAATACACGGGTATTGCTTCTTGCGAGGAATTGACAAATCCTCCAAGAGTAATTCTTGTCATGAAAAGTGCTTTCTCAAATAAGCCGTTTGGATTCGGCTTAAAACTATAGGTCATGTTCATTCCCTGGAAACATTACTCGCACACAGGAATGGTTGAGAGTTGTAAGTTACTAGACCCTAGTTCTCAATGAACTGTTGCGCCACCTTATTTTTAACTTCACGAATTATATCTTTATCTTGAATCGATTGTGGAGGATTGGCATAAATCTTAACACCTCTTCAAGGACTAACAAGACAAGAAAACTATTCTTGAAAAATAACAATTGTTTCACTTCAATATCTTCCTATTTCGGCAATTGAAAATCATGAATCATATTTCGGAACAACAATACATTGCTCTAGGGGGCCGTTCATAAAATACGTTCGCACACATGGCGGGTTGAGGGCTCTTGCTGAGTGTGACAAGGTATGACAAGGGGGGAGGGCTCTTGCTGAGTGTGACAAGGTATGACAAGGGGGGACGAGGGGTCTATGGTAACGTGACGTTCGCCATTCATTAAAACATTTTCAATTAGTATTTCTTTTGCCTATTTTTCTTTTTAAATTTTCATCATGATAGAAAGTCATTTATTTCGTATTTAATAAATATATAGAATTTCAAACGTATATAGCTTTATTACAATAAATTGTAACTTGATATGTTTACTTTTGTTTATTTTTCGACATGAGCGCTGGCTCTGTGGCGCGGGTTTAGCCTTTTGACTTGGCTCTAGCGGCGTTGCGATCCGTCACAATTGGTTTCTTTGTTTTTCCAATACTTAAAAGAGTAACGTTTCATCGCACCCTGCGCTCTCGACTCAGTAACAAATGAAAATTCTGTTTCTCATATGTTTATTATTATATTATTCTTTCGTTCTTCATTTAGTAGTGAACTAATTCGGGCGCTTTTTTCATATTTCTCAATTTAATACTTTTTATTAAAATTCTTTTTACTTTTTATTTACATTCTCAAAATTTGTGTAGTATCATTTGAAATTTGTTATATTAAGGGAAGGGGGCTTCGTTTTTGTGACGAAATATTTCTAGGGGGTCACAGAAAGCGTGACACAGCGTGACAATGGGGGGGAGGGGGTCAGAAAAAGCTGATTTTAGCGTGACGTATTTTATGAACGGCCCCTAGTAAGAATTACACCATCCTTATTTTCGAATAACTAAGTTTCAATTTTAAACACACTGTCTTATCCCCAAAAAAACAACATCAAACAGTGACACGTTAAAAATGTAACGGCTTTCTAACAATCATTCTTGGATTCTTCGAGCATCAAATGCTGCAATTCTCCTTATTAATGCAGCATCTGAGGTCAAAAGGGACCTTATCACTGTTGTAGATTTTTCGATGAAAATCCGAATCGTTTTTATGTATTTCAAGAGCCCAATCACGTTTCTGGTGATAGACCGGCTTGCGTTATTGTGTTAGCTGAACTAACAAAAGCTGACAGCTTCGAAAGTGACTACTGCCCAAATAGCGGGCTTTTTCAAGTGAAACCTCTTAGAACAAAACCCTTTATTTGATGTAGATATTGGCTACTACATATCTTGGCTTATTTTTTCCATTAAAATTAAAATTTAGTTATATTGGGAAATAAGTTTAATGGACACTTTTTTTTTACATTCATAATTCAAATTCAACCTTAGAATGAACAAATGAAAAAATGAAAAAAGTAATAACGTATCTTCGTCAATGAGAATCACACGGGAAATTCATTTACTTAACCCCCAAGTTTTTGGCTTATTTGAACTGAAAAAAAAAACCACAAACACAATAATGAGGCAATATCGTAAATATTATTGACCTCGGATTGCATTGTGATATTTTGAAATGAAAACCAAAGTCAACTAGAAATTTAATTCTGGATACTAATAAATTCTATCCCATAAGTTTGATATGATTCTCGTTGCCAAATTTCGAAGGTTACAAAATTCCCAGGGAAATTTTATTCAAGATATATTTCAATAACCCATCGAAATCTGGGATTTATTTAAAATCAAACGTTTGTCTTACTTTGAAAAAGGTATAACCTAAAATGTTACCCTGTTGAAAAATATATTAATTTACACTCCGGTTAAATAAATTAATGAACTCTTCCGTTTCGCTGTATTAAGTTGTCTACAGTTAATTAACTTCTCTTAAACTCAAGAGAAAAAGAGTTAATGATAGCTCAAACTCATCTGAAGAATCTCCAACAACATTGCATCACATCACGATCACTAAATGAACATCCAGACTCTTGATCTGATGATGCACCTGTCCAGTAATGAATAGCAAAATAAAATACAATTAAACTGTCTGTTACATTATACATTATGCGGCATAGCTTCCTGATTCTCCCCCATAAAGGGAGTTTTTTTTTCTTTTTGTTTTATTCTATTTTTGAATTTAAATTTAAACGAAATGTGTATGTATGTATGTAGGTAATTTTGAGCCCACACTCTAAAGTCCCACCATCAGATAAATGTGCTTTCAATTTCGAGTTATTTCCATCTGAGAGTTTCGCAGTTGAATACTACTTCATGCAATATTATAAATAGAGTGTATTTCCTAATTACCCCATTGAGATATGTCTATGTATGTACATCTTCTCTTTTCTCCAGACATTGAAGGTTACAAAATTTGTTTTTCGTCTTTAATTAAAATTCAAGTATATTGAAGATCTCTTTGGATATGGTAACAACAATAACAACAGCAAAGTGTTCAATGGTCAATCTTGTATATACTATAAAAAAACAGTAGACTGTATGTCTTCAATTTTTCGTCGAATAAGAATTTAAATTATCATTCTTTATTTTATAATTAATTTATTTTTATCATAACCATATCATAAGACAAGAAAAAATCTACGATTTCTTTTGATAATTTCTCACCTATGATAATAAACATATGATTTACGTTAAATTATTCCATTTGCATCCAACCCGCCTTAGAACTTATGTGGGTGCATGATATCACCCCACTTAAAAGTTGTGTATTAGAAGTCCCTCTCTCAGTCGGTTGTTCTTATTTTTATTTTATTTTTTCTATTTTTATTAGAATTTTCTTATTTATCTCCATGACTTGCTTTACTTAAGTCGTAATCTTTTTTTTATTATCCTCATTTAAACATTCGTAAATCTTCACTTTCATCGAACTTATGGTATGGTGGTCTATAATAAACAGTGGATCTATATTGATATATATTTGGAATAATATTGAAGGAAAATATCCAGAGAGATAGATAGAGTCTTGAGTCGCTTGAAGTTTGTTTAGAAAAATTTAACCAAACATTATTTTTGTATGTTTTTAATTTGCAAAAGTGAACGTTTTAGAATTGACGTTCGCTAACCTTTGCTTAAGTTTAAGATTATTCCTTATTACGTTTTATTTTCACTTTAAATTGAAAGCGTTTTATAATGTGACACTCAATACGTCAATGTCAATTAATTGGAAGCAATGGAAAAATGGAAATCGACTTGAAAAGAAAAAATATGGTATTAAATACAATAAGCTTTAAAATCCATATTATCATATTTAATTAAAGAAACAAAATTTACATCACTTAACAGAGATTTAAGTAAAATTAACTTAACTTAACAGCTCTTTAAATGAGTTCACTCATATCAAATTTGTATAATTTTAATCATTTAACAAAATAGAAATGTTTGCTTCTTTTACTTATTTTTTTTTTTAACTATGCAGTGAAAACGATGTTGAAACGTAAAAAAAACTCACAATTGAACAGCTCTTATCTCACTTTACGAGATAAAATGATGAAATGTCAAAATGAGCCGTGTCAAAAGAATTCCATGTGAAAACCATCTGTTAAAACTTTTAACCTTAGATTTTACTACATTTTCCCAGAAACCCTCAAAAAACCGTGTTATATTCTGAAAGTCTATCCCACTGTGGACCAAGGCGTTGATAGAATACGCACGGACTTATGGTCGTTCTCGTACTTCATCATGATGCTGGCCGGATACATCGCTTGCGTCATTCATTGAAATGCTATTGGATTCTTATATATGTACCTACGCTGTATGGCCCGGTATTTATTTTAAAGGAATACACCCAGGATAGTCTAATTTTATTTTATAAACAAAAATTGAAAGTATGGTTTGTTAGGTGATGACATGACATGACTTCGACCACAAGAAGACCCTTTAAACATCCTGAAGTCGTGAGTTAGAAACACTTTTTTTTTCTCTCTATGAAGTGCAAAAGAAACAACAGGTGTAGACTGTATAGTGTACTTGGACTATACGACAACGAAGACGACCTCTATTTAGAAAGAGTTTGAATGGCATTTTGTATTACATTTCAAAGGATTTAAATTTTTGTTGTTGTTATTCTTGAAGTTTAATGGTCGTCTTTTAATGGCAGGCTGCTATTTGTTTATTTTACAATAATTTGTCTGCCACTAAATCAAGTGTGGTCTATATCTGTTATGAAGAGGATTATGTTAGAGAAAAATTAGGTATTATGCTTTCATCGAATGTGGAATGGATGGTGGCTGTTTTGTTTGAAATTGAGTTGCAGTTATAGCCATGTAATAATAATAATATTTGGAGCAATTTTATGTTTTGAAGTGAAAGGTTAAGAACGTCATTTAATTTGCATTAGACAAAATTCTAGGGCTATGAAACGGGTGTTCGAAGTAATATCACGAGAGAATGTAGAATCTTTGTAGCAAATTGAGTTGAACATGCCAGATCAACTTCACTGTTCGAATTTTAGCTTTTATCTGCTGCTTGGTAAACTATATGCACAAAAAAATAAAATGTTTTTTATATAAAAAATTCAAGTCTTGAAAAGCTATTTGATTTTGAAGGTGTAAGTTATATGATATTTTCTTTTCAGAAACCTTTTGAAAGGCTGAACATGATTCAGACACCTTAAATCATTCAATTTTGATGAAATCAAACCATAAAATATTTCAAAATTAATCTTAATTTAACTTTGCAAATTATACCCATGAAGCTCGTGGGGCCTCCTTAACACAAAGTATCCAATTCTTGTCCACGATAAAATAACTTACATATGTCAACAAACAAGAATTAACTTAGAAATTTTTACATACGTAGGTTTAACCTTTTCTCAAACCTAAGTTTATAATATAGGGCTTAGCTCATGTTTATAAAAAAAACTATTATCATTATAATTATTCTTGCATGTTTATTTATTAAACCAAAACAACAAATAATTTGCATTTTTATTGATCAACAAAAAATAAAGTCATCTTCTCTCATCCAGCATTTAAGTGAAACAAGAATAATACGAATATGAATTTATGTCTGCTTTGATATTAATAAATCTATTTTTGCAGCTAATATACAAAAGAGACCCTCAAGTAGTTGCATCTTGATGCATTGTGTGTGTCTAAAAGTATAATAATAAGCCTATTTAACTTTGTGACATGAATTTATTAATATTTATCTCAATTAAGTTTCGTTTTGTTTGCATGAAGAGTATGATGCTTGAAGAAGAGTTTGTAATTGAATTATATTACTTCCATCAAACATACATTATATGAGTTTTTTTTTACTCCATTATAAGAGCTTATTCCAATTTAAAAAACAAAATATTTATTGTATGTCGTCTAATAAATTTGTTTTCTTTTTTCTTTGTGTATTTGTAGCACCAGTCCTGGACAACTTCAAGATGTTACAATGGATAATTCATGTGAGTATATTTCTTTTATGAATTTCAATTTTTTGTATAAGTTAAAAACGAATTCGATTCTTAATCATCGGGTACTCTACGAAATACATTTATTCCTACTTTGAGGAATTGTCATATTTTATTGATCTTTGAAGCATTGCAAATAAGTTGCGACTTGTAAAATGCAAATACAAAAATTTGAGTATAATGAACAAATTGCTAAACAGCTTTGTTTTTTACGACAATTTTAAATATTATCTACTCTCAAGTTTAAGAAAATCAACTTTTGTACAAAATCTTGTGAACAGATAATTTTTCATAAAAAGGTGTTTGCCTATTGTCGGCTTCGGCTGATTGGTTGCTTTTGTCATTAGATACTAGGCTGTACCCAGCTTAAGTTAAAAACAACAATTACTGCCTCCCAGTTCGATTCGCTTGTGTTTTGTCTTTAAAATGACTTTTATAATTTTGATGTAATATTTCAATGCGTTTTACAAAGTAGACGTTATGTTGAGAAAAAAAAATAAATAAATCAAATACACCTACTAACATTAAAATCATTCCTTTTCTTTGTTCTAAAAAAAAAAAACAGAAAAGCAGAAAAACCAAACATAATTATTTCAGTAACCAAATAAAATACACTTTCAAAACCGGACATTTTTAAGATATCAACTTTAAAATTCAAAAAATTCCATTTAAGGCTTTTTGAAGCTATGTAAACTCATGGTTTCTTTTGTGTGATTCCAATTATATTCACCTTATACAGGGTTATCCATTTTGCGGTTTCAAATGTAAACGTGAATAAAACACAAATAAAATATTTTTTTTTTCATGATGTTCTTTTTTTTACAAAGTTTGAGAATTGACATTATGTGAAACGCTACATCATTTTAATGATCACCACGCGAATTGTTTCAAGTATCGATTCTCTTGAGGTAATTTTCGACCACTTTTTGACACATATTGGGCGGTATCTCAGCTCATCGTCGTTTTCAAAGAAATAAGGATCATTCACACCAGGATTCTCAGAACCCCAAATACTGCAATTGTGTTCATTAACTAACCCACAGAATGAGAAATGTGCTTCGTTGCCGAAGAAAATTTTGTTCGAAAAATCGCCGTCCACCGCTTGTTGTTCAAGCACCCATTCAACGTATCTACGACGTTGGCAATGGTCAGCTGGCTTCAGTTGTTGTGTGAGCTGGACTTTATGCAAAAAATGCAAAATACGCCATAATGTGCCGTAAGACAGTCCTAATTCCTGAGAACCGAGGAATCGACACATTCGGGTCTTTGGCAGTGGTCCTAGCGAAACGATGATGCACAGGCCTTACAATATCTGTAACCAATCCAATATCTGTAACCAATCCATTATCTTCAAATTTCTTCACAATTTTGCGCATTGCTTGTGTAGTTGGATGATTATGTAAACCATAATCTCCTCTTAAAGCACGATATGTGGCTGTTGCAGAATCACTATTTTTGTAGTAGGTTTTAACAATTTCTTAAGCGATCCATTTTCGTAAATGTCAGACTTTCAACTAAAAAAAAAAAATTGGTCTAAAAACTTAGTGTGACAGATATCGAATTCCAGCCCTATACTTTTGAACCGCAAAATGGATAACCCGTTATGCTTTCGCTATTTCATAAAATTTTGGAAAATCCTCTATAGTTTTTAGTCTTCATTTGTCCATAAATGTTAAAGAAAGGCTAATACAATTATACACAAATGCTCTTAACAGAAAAGGCAAAACTGTTTTGAAGTAATAGTTTGTTTTTATATGGATCCGTCGTATAAACAAGGCTATCACATTAATTTTTCAAAATATGTTAAAAAATATAAAATTACCTTTTGGAAACGTGCATTTTCAAATTAGAGCCGATAATTAAAATCGAAGAAATTTTGGAAACAAAGTAAGATACTAGAAACATTATTGCTGTTCACCTTTCCCCTATAAACCCCTAAAGAATCAAAATGGTTTAGTTCATAAGCGGAGATATTTAATAGCATCACTATTTAAATAAATTTATAAGCTCATAATTGTTCATGATTTACATTTTTTCGTGTTTTCTCATATTTTTTTTAGCTCTTATTTCATATAAATTTCGAGAGTCCATTTAAAATGTAGAGAAATAATTTTGAAATACTTTGTCTTGGTAATATTGTCATGGCCTTTTTGCCTCAGCGCTGCTTGTGCCATGGACAATATTTAAGATATAACACAAAACAAATTGGAAATGCTGGATAAATGTTTTCGTGGTTTTAAAATTTCAAGTAATTTTTAAAATTTACTTACAGTTATAGTAACGCCTTGAAATTGAACGCACCTCTCACTACATTTACATATCTTATACTTCAAGTCCTTGTATTATAATTTCTTCCATTTTCTTTTCAAAATCATTTTTTACTTCCTTAAAAAATCTATGCATTAAGAATGACGAAAAACTAAAAACAAAAATTGCAACACACACCTTTTCGACATAAAATTTTGATTCTTTTTATATCTCAAGGGTTTTGGTTTTCAAAAATCCCACGGGGTATTTCAAGAATCCATAAATTGCATAAATGCATTAATTCTGGCATAGAAAATCCAGCATCAGTAAAAGAATGTATTGCTTCGCATTTTCACATCAAAGTTTTTTCTTGTTTTAATTTATTGCCTCAATTTTTGGTTTGTAAATAACTTTTAAAATGTTGCCCCAGGCGGGCAGATCTACTCATGTTGTGCAATAAAATGTTTTCAGAGTTAACAAATCGCAAAATTAAAACTACTCGTAATTTGAGTTTTTTTAAAACAATAAATTCGAACAGATTTTCTATATTCTATATTCTACCTACATACATTACGAACATATCTGAACTCATACTTAACCTTTTGGATTTAGGGAGGAACATCAAAGTCTCATAAGTTTCCAATATCAATCATTAGACTGTAAGTTTTTGATAAAAATGTATAAAGCTTTTTTTTGTTGCAAAGTAGAAATACTATAAAGTTTTCAACTTTTGACAGTTCAAACTGTTTAAAACAATAAAACCGACATAAAATTGGCATCTATCCAATTTAAAAAACAACAAAACGAATGCAGTTCTCTTTTTCTTTTGACCACAAGCTAAATGAAGAAAAACAAATATTCCGATGTTTTTCTTTTTTTTTTAAATATAAAATATTAAAGAAACAAGAAATATACAATATTTCCTTAGTTATTTTTTTTTCTTCTTTCTCTCCACACTCTTTTATTTCCACCTTTTGTTTTTTTAATTATAATATCTGTGGTAGACATCGAGTGGCAGCTAATTTTTATGACTGTTCGAGTGTTTTTCTTTTTATATTTTTATTTATATAAAAGTGGTAGACGCCATAATAAAGAGGAATTTTAAGCGGAAGTATGTTCTTTAATTTGACAAAGGAAGTGATAGTCCAATGTATAACAAATATTTTGAAACTTTATGATTATGAAAAAAAAATAAACGATTATTAATATCTATAAAAATGTTAGAATAAAATGTCCAACTATTCTTATTCGCCAATATAATGTAGACTGACATTCTTCACATTAAGTCGCTTTGCTTCTTCTAGGGAAATCATTATTATCGTTGGATATCATCATTAATAAGATTTTCCCTAAAAATAAAATATATACATATGTACATAGATTTTTTGTATCGAGTTATTCATTTAAACTTTCGACTTTTGAATATTCAAATCCTGCTCTATAAGACGAACAAACTTCACAAGTTAATTTTGAATACTCCAATTTTTCGCTTCTACTATGAACTTTTTTTACTTGTTATTTTGAAATACATTATGAATTGAAATAAATGTCAGTAAATACAAAAAAAAATCAAAATTCTTCAAGTTTTTAGTAGTTCAAGTCCTATAAATTACCGTTACCCCATAGCCACTCGTAATATCCCTAAACCATGTACGGTGAAAATGAATCAAGCTTCCGCCAAGTCATTAAATCAAAAATGTTTTTAACTGAACAAGATATTGAAGGTTCTTAAAAAGAATTCAAAAATTTAACTTAAATCGCATAAATTTTAATTGTTTTTTTTTAATTAACAATTCTTTAAATTTTTATTTAATTTTTAGATGCCATTGGATACCGATCACCATGCGTTAGCTTACAACAGTACAATGGCACAACATCGCCGGCACAAGGTCGTTCCGTTCGTGAATTCGAAGAACAAATGGCCTCTTTACGTAAAGAGAATTTCAATCTTAAGCTGCGCATTTATTTCATCGAAGAAAGCATTCCAGGTTATAATCAATCGAATAATTCCGAGGGTCAAGAGACTCTCATGAAACAATTAATCGATACAAAGGTGGGTGTTCCTTTTTTGTTTTTTAAATATGCATTGACTCTATGCACATTAATTTGAGAACAAATCCAATCATTCATGACAAATACTTTAATTTTTTTTTTAGGTGGAAATGGAAATTCTGCGAAAAGAAATCCACGAGAAACAAGATCTTCTCAAGGAAGCCGCTCAGGCCTTAAATCAAATGGAATTAATTCAAAAAGATACCGAAGCTAAGAGTCAAGCCATTATCGATGACCTAAATCATAAAATTCAATATTTAGAGGTAAATTTTTGAAATAAAAATTGTATTCCAAATTACTTATGTACATGGGTTTGGGGGTGTGATTAAATGTTTTTTGTACGTTCTGCTTGAATAAATGAATGCCTAGACAAAACTGGGTAAAATCAAATCAAGCGCATCGTAATTTGATGTCGTATCTGTATCACAGTGCCCTAATGTTCTAAATCACTATTATGGGACTTGCATTGCCATTGCGGTTAATGAAGTATGAAATTTTTGATATTTCTGAAAATTTGGTTGAAAACATTTTGATACAAATTTTCTTAAATAAACAACTAAAATTTAATAGCTGTACAAATTTATTTAACAATGCTTTTTTGAGGTCAAGTTTAAAATTCAGTATCTACAAAGAAACTGCCTAAGAGTCGTTTGCTGATTCGAAACTTAATTACTAAGTTCAACATAATCATTTCTGTGACATTTTTTTGTTTAAGAAAACTAAAACAGAAGCAGTGGAACTTCTAAAAACGTGACCCAAAAACAAAACTTTATCCTCTAAGGACGATTTAAATATAGAGACTAAGAGGAAGGTCTATATTTAAATCCTCCTTCTTCTTTTAATAAATTGTTGCAAGTCAAATTAATTATATCAACCTTCTTTTTCTCATTTCAGATTGAAAACAAAGAAATGGAAAAATCACAGTCCGGAAAATTAATGGACGAACTTCTAGGACGATCTGACGTATCCTCAAATATAAATGCTGTTCAGAAAGTGTGTATTAATTTTCTAAATTTAATGTTCCGAATATTTTATAAAATAAATACTTCATTATCCTAAATGATGTTTTCTTTATTTTTGTTTCTTTTTCTTAAAACTTATTCCATCCAGATTCGTGAACTTGAAGGCACCGTAAGACAGTCAGAAGAGAAAATCAACGATTTCCAAAATCAAATTCATAAACTCGACGAAATTCTAACACAACGCGATCAAACAATACGAGAATGTGAGGACAAAGTCAAAGAGCTGGTATTCCAGAATTCAGAACTATTGGAACAGCTCGAAAATAAGGATAAAGAAATTGCCACCGCTGAGGTGAGTTGTATTGTTGCTAATTATATAATTCATAAATCTATTTTTTTGTTTAATGTTTAAAAATTGATATTAATCAATTTGATACTTCCTCATAGTAAAATTATGAGTTCCAGTTCTTTGAACTTATTCCCAAAATAGATTTTTGACATCTCTTGATGTCACTTTGTTTTTTGTTCCTCTGTGTTCTACAAATATTAATTGGGTTTTCCATCATATTTTTATTTTTGTGTGATGATAAAATGTGTGTGTCTTATTTTTGATGTGAAGAGATCTTTGCGAGGCATACGCCAGAACAACAAAGATCTTAGTGACGAAAATCAAACTATCACCAATACTCTTGAGGCAGTCAAGACGAAATATTTACGTGACATGGCAAGTTTGAATATTTACGAAAAAACTATCAAATGTCAGCAGGAAACGATTGTGGGTATGCATGTAAGTTTTATTTTATTTTGTATTTCTTCCTGAAAATCAGTCGTGTATGTATGTATGTATTTAAATGCATCTTTTCTTCTTTCTCAATTTCCACTTGGCTCTTGGTACACCATTCATTTCTTTCAAATGCACTTATCATCATTTGTCAAAAAATAAAAAAAAAATCAAGTCAGCAATTGAAACAAAAACCAAGAATATGGCCAAACTTCTCGGGTATGTTCATGACTATGAGAAAAAACTGTCAACACTCAAGAACGAAAAAAATCTCACCCAACGAGAAAATAGATTTTTCAAAGCCATCATTGAGAAGTTAGAACAAAATCAAATAAAATCCTCTAATGAACCAAATAGAAATCTATCAATAGCAGCAAAATTCTTTCCAAAACTATTTCCCAATCGATGTCAATCAAAATTTCACTCTACCAATGTAACGACGACAGTTGATTATCAAGCAGTTTATAAGCTTAAAGAAAAATTATGCTTCAATGTTTCTGGAGAACAAAATGTCCAATTATCGAATAGTGAATCGAGTTTATTTTGTATGGCTGGGAGTAATGTATCAATTTTGGAACCGAATGTGCATTCGAGTAAGAAATACAAGTTTTTCAATAATCACTTGGTCAAGGTAACGCTATTAG
Organism: Eupeodes latifasciatus; assembly: GCA_920104205.1. Taxonomy (NCBI): domain Eukaryota; kingdom Metazoa; phylum Arthropoda; class Insecta; order Diptera; family Syrphidae; genus Eupeodes; species Eupeodes latifasciatus. The sequence goes on along the minus strand of OV049924.1, from coordinate 67,821,353 downwards.
ATTTGTTTTGCAAATACTTCTCTCGGATACGTTGTTTGATGTTTTAATTCTCAAGGAAATGACAATAACATCCAGGGATGTGCGATATGTGTGCGAAAATATAAGAAATCATCAATAGATTCATTTTTGTTTTGTTTTATTCCAATTTATGTATTTTATAACGATTTTTCTTTAAATAAAATTGTTCAATGTTAACTACTTTTGGTTAATACAAAATTTGTTTATTATTTAATTTGATGGAAAACGGAACTTATTTAATATTTAAAAACCATATTATGACTCGGATCGCAATAAATTTAGACGAATGTGACTTGTCATTAAAAAGTCCGCCTCGATTGGAAGATTTGATTCGCCATTTATAATAGGAACCTTTTATTAGTTTGAATAATAATCATAGGTCGATGATTGTTATATTTAAAGGGTGTCCCAAAATTAACGCAAGATTTGAATTTGCCGCCATTTGTGCAGTGAAGTATTGGCAACCCTGAAAAAAAAGTAATTTGACAGCTAACATTATAGGGTTATTAAAAATGGAGCGTTACACGATAGAACAACGTGTCTTCATTATTAAAGAATATTTCAAAAATAGTGAAAGCTTGGCGGCTGATTTTTCGAGCAAAATCATCCTAAGCGATGAAGCACATTTTCATCTTGATGGCTTTGTCAATCGCCAAAATTGCCGCATTTGGGGTTCGGAGAATCCACATGTGATTGTCGAAAAACAAATGCATCCACAACGCGTGACTGTATGGTGTGGATTTTGGGCTGGAGGCATAATTGGGCCATATTTTTTTGAAAATGATGCTGGTCAAGCAGTGACTGTTACTGGTGCTCGATATCGCGACATGATTACACAGTTCTTTCTGCCAAAATTGGATGATATTGATGTGTCCAATATGTGGTTTCAACAAGACGGTGCCACATGTCATACAGCCCGTGAAACAATTCAATTACTGCATAAGACATTTCCAGGTCGTGTACTCTCTCGTTTCGGTGATCAAAATTGGCCTCCTAGATCGTGTGATTTAACACCATTAGACTTCTTTTTATGGGGTTATTTGAAATCACAAGTCTATGTCGACAAGCCCACAACCACCCGTGCATTAAAGGAGGAGATTCAACGCTGCATCAACGAAATTCAGCCACATTTATGCAGAATGGTCATGGAAAATTTCAACAAAAGAGTGCGCATGTGCATGCAAAGCCGTGGAGGCCATTTGTCCTATGTGTTATTCCATACATAACCCTATCCTATGTACTTTACGAGTCAATAAAAATATAACTATCAAAAGACTAAAAACGGCGTTTTCTATTTAATTCAAATCTTGCGTTAATTTTGGGACATCCTTTAGTAAGTAAAAGCCATTTTCAGAAAAATAAAATTTAAGAGCTGTAGTTTTTGATTTTTGGATTTGCTTTCTCATTTTTTACAAAACTAAATTTCTGAGATTTATTTTCATATATTCAACAAATATACACAACAAATACGTGAGTTGAGACTTATTGGCAGGTCTCTTGCTTAAAAAATAAAATTCCGTGTGCCTTTCTTTTACTTACAAACTTTATAACTTTAGCAACTACTGAGTCGCTATCTCGAAAAAAAATTGAATGACTATCAATTATTTGTTTGAACTAAAAATGTTCTGTAGTAATGTTTATACAGTAAAGCTATATGTGTGGCCTCCTAAAATGTTATACTACGTTTTTGTTTCATGGGCTTACAAGTTCTGTAATACAAAAGAAGCTCTTTATGTTTCCAGGCTTGATAACATGAAGTGTTTTAGGTGCTTCTTGACATTTGACATGGCAAAAAATCCATGTGTTAAATATGAGCAATGGATTAATGCCGAGTAGCTTAAAACTTTAAATTCGAGTGTATAGGTGTTTCAAGATCAACAGAATCCAACAAAAGTTGTTGAGCTTGTTCATTCATTTCCTTCAATGTTACAGTGCCCTAGTTACGAAGGGAAACCGTGTTGGCTTTGCTGAGTAATCGTAGCTCCACTACGGCACTGTTTTACCATTTTTGCCTTTGTAATAATATAAAGATATGGCCCTAATAGATGTTTGGCTCGCCGATAAATATTTCTGTTTTTGTTTACCAAATTTCGGTAACAAAGATGTTTAGCAGTTTCAGAAACCGCAAGGACTTCTTCTTGAAAGACAATGCAGGAATCTGGGAGCTTTATTGATCTTTCAAAAGGATCAATTCATTACTCTTTGTAGGGATTTCTGTCAGGGCTAATGGGTTAAAACCTATGTAGAGCTTTAAATAGTCTGTTTGAGTGTTTATGTTGATATTAAATGTGTTCTTAATGGTTTAATGCCGAAAGAAGCCCTTTTCAAGTTATTACACTATATTAGACGTAATGCGCTTTGACCGAAAGTTCATTCACGAATATGTTAAGAGAGGTTACTGTCTTTTTTTCTGCAATTGGTGTAGTCCTCATTTCACTATTAGTACATTAACATTCTAGTCTCTGAATGTTTTTCATGTTTTTAAAATTGGTGACCCTTTTAAAGACTGGACATCACACAAAACATGTGTGTGTCAATATTCACCTTACAATGACTGTGTAAATCCACAGAATGGTTTTGAGGCGTGGACCCCATCTTCTTTCAAAAATATCAGCTGAGGCTTTACTTTCTTTGATGTTTTCTTTCCATTTCAATTTGCTATCAAGATATTTCCAAGATATTTCGACCTACTACAACTGAATTTTTGAAGAGAGACCATCCAATATACAGCCAGGATTTGACAACCAACTTCTCAACTTCAACTTCCAATCATAGCTGCTCTACTGCAATGGTTAATCTTCTTGAAGATGTTAGGGTTGACTATGATAAGGGTCAAATAAATCTCCTCTGCTTACTCGACTTTACAAAGGCCTTTGACAAAGTGAATCACAGTATTCTTAAGTGGAAACTTGTAAACTTCTTCGGCTTCAGTGACCGGGCATGCTCGCTAATTGGTGACTACCTATCTGACAGATCACAAAGGGTTTTTTCTGGGGGAAAATGCTCAGCTCTCAGACCTGTTACGCAAGGAGTCCCACAGGGTTCGATTCTTGGTCCAATACTCTTTTGTATGTTCATCAATGATCTGCCTGCGTGTTGTTCGCACTCTTCGGTTCACCTGTATGCTGACGATGTTCAACTCCATCTTGCGAGGCCTTTTCGTCAGCTCAATGAACTGTCCCTCTCCATCAACAAGGATCTTAACCAAATTAATGCGTGGTCCATTGCAAATGGCCTACTCTTAAATCCTTCCAAGACCCTAGTCATTCCAATTTCGAAGAAAAAGTTTGATCTCTCTACTTTACCTAATATTTGGCTAAGTGATCGTTTAATTAAAGTAGTGGATCATTGCACCAGTCTTGGATATACTATTGACCGTCATCTGTCAGGCTATAGACACACTAATTATGTCATTGGTCGCATTTATGGATGCTTACGTAAACTTTGGCCTTCAGCATATTTTACCCCTGTCGAAACTCGACGTAAACTAATAATTGCTTTAATAGTTCCCCTCATATCATATGCTGAAATAGTGTACAGTGATCTTGATTCACTATCCAAACAAAAACTGCAAGTTGCTTTCAATGATGCTGTCCATTACGTCTATGGGTTACGTAGATATGACCATGTTTCGGAATTTTCTAAAAATATTTTGGGTTGCACACTGCAGCAATACATAAACGCAAGAAACTGTTTATTTTTACATAAATTAATTCATATTAAGGCTCCGTCTTATCTGTTTACCAAACTCTCATTTAACCGTTCCGCTAGAAGTATCAATATTACCCCTCAACTTGGCAATTATCTGAACTCGTCCCGTTTATTTTTCATACGTGCTGTTAAACTCTGGAACTCGCTCCCATCTTCAATTAAATTAATTGTTAACTATACAAGATTTAAAACTGCAATATTTCTTCACTTTTCGTCTCTCCCAATTCAACCATAATCCTCTCCCTTTTCCCTTCAATCACAAAGAATTGCTTTCATCATTAATAAAATCTCGTTCTCTTTAATTGTATTTATTTATTTAAATGTAAATTTGTAAACATATTATATCTAAGTACTATAAAAGATGTAATCTTACTGTACGTACCATTATTGTCAAATAAATGAATGGACCAACTTCTTTTTCAAAAATACACGTTTTGGCCAAACATTTTGTACACCAGAAGAAGCCATGCTTTTCTGATCTTTCACGCAAAGTGATAAAAATGTATCTAAAACTGGTAGAAACGCATGGAAAATTTATTGCTGGTCTTGTTAAATATATTTAAAAACAATTAAACCATTTAAATAAAATATTATGATATTAGGCCGAAAATAAAAATAGAAACCCTAGTACCATCATCATTTAAGAATAGAATATTGATAAAGCTTTGCTTTAGAATGATGAAATATTAAATATTCATGCGCCTCAAATAGATTCGATGAAACCAGATAGAAGAAGAGGGTTGCCTGCTGTTTGCTCTTATCTAAAAAAAAAACAAACAATATACTGCACAATTCAATCTATTGCAACTACACTAAACTAAAGGAATGTCATGTATTCATTGGGTTGGGTTCGAAATCCTGTATGGATCATAATACTGTATTTAAAATACTGTATCTCAAAATACTGTATTTCAAAATACTGTATGTACAAAATACTGTATGATCAAAATATTGTAGCTCAAAATTCTGTATCTTAAAATTCTGTATACCAAAATTCTGTATTTCAAAATGCTGTAAATAGACTGACAAATAAAAATCGTTTTGATAATGTAAAATAGTGCGCACTTTTTTACATTATCAAAACGATTTGTATTTGTCAGCCTATTTACAGCATGTTGAAATACAGAATTTTAAAAACAGATTACTTTTATAAAGAATACATCATAATATTTTTCCATTGGCATAATGTTCTAATATACTTCCCTTGAACAATAACATATGATAATTCATGTCTTTGAATTAATTAAAAAAAAAAAAAAAAAAAAATGGTATTTTCGTCTTATTTTCTCTTCCCATTTTCTTCTCATTAATTATTTCTCTCACAGTTGTACATATATGAATTGTTGTTGCCACAATCAACAATTCCATAAACAATTACACCGAACTTATTGATCTGTCAAAACTTCCACGTGTTCGTTCATTTCGTTGATATTTAAAAGCTAATGCAAATTTAAGAATTAAGTGAAATTTGAATTTGCAATAAATGATATAATGTACATACATACATAAATCGAGTTCTGCTTTTGTTGTTCTCTATAATGGAAGCGTAAGAGCGGAATTTTGCAAAAATACAGTATTTTTAGATAATGTTTTGCTCATACAGCATTTTGAGATGAAGAATTTTGAGATACAGTATTATCAGATACAGTGTTTTGACAACACAGCATTTTGAGATACAGTATATTAACCATACAGTATTATGAATATACAGTATGATACAGAATTTTAAAATACAGCATTTCGAGCCGCTCCCGTATTCATTATTTATTTACAATAACCATTACATTTAAAATCTTAAAAAGTTCGTAAATAACAATATTTTAATCGGTAAAATAATTGGGTTTTGGTAATAAAATCCCACCATCATCATTTACTCTATGCACTTGTTTCAAAAAAAAACAAGATACTAATTCCAGAAAGTTCCAAAAATTTGCTTCAAAAGCAATGTTATTGGATGGTTATTAAAAAAATAAATAAAACTCCAAAAAAACATAATTTTTGTTATCTTATTTAATTTTAGTCCCAACGACTTCGCGAAGAACTTCAAGATCATAAACGACAATTGGCCGATAAAATTTGTATGCTAGAAGAAAATGAAGAGAAACTTAAAACCCAAACAACACAAAATGAGCAAAAAGCCAAAGCCATCCAGAAGCTGGTGTCAAGAATTGAAAGCCAACAATATGAAATCGATAGACTAAAGAAGGTAATTTTTTTTTCTTTTCTATCAATATTTTTCATTTATTTAACTTATTATGTTTTATTATGTTTTTCAGAATAACACCAGTTCATCGTCCCATATGAAAGAGGTAAGTTAAAATTTCGGCTATTTTAGAATTCTCAAATAATAATTCCCTTAAAAAAAAAATAGCTTACCAATATGACCGAATGCTCTGGACTATGCCGCTCACTCAGCGATACCGAAACCATTGCAGAATCTACAAGCTTGCGGGCTCAAATGGACAAAATTATCGAACAAAAAGATGTCGAAATTCGTAAATTAAATGCAGAAGTCAAAAAGAAGACCGCTAACCTACAGGTAAGGATGCTAATTGCAAATTTATGATTCATTCGTGTTTTCTGGGTGATGCGATGGACGACGCGACGCACAGCATACCAGCCACGACGACCTAGTTCGATTTTACAAATTTTTAATGGGCATAATTTCGAAGTGTGTGTTCGTTGGTTTTATAATTTTTTGGCAGCAAAAAATTAATTTTAATTGGCTTTTTTTCAGGGATGTGTTCTAGATTATTTTGTACAAGACATACAGCTGTTGACAGAAACATAATCCAATTTGTTAATGGAAAATGTACTTTCATATGATTGTATCTTATGACGCATGTTATGATCTGTCTGCCAAAAAATATCAATTAAAAATCTGTTTTTGAATGCACTTGTGTTTTGGGATCAATTTTTATATTTTGCTACACAATTTGTGATCCGAATTGAGATCAGATTATGCATTAAACATTTCACTGGCACCTGTGTGCCAATATATCGAAATAACTATCTTGTTCGATTTAAGACTTTGTATGACCTTTAAATAACAACAAGAAATTAACTTTTATTATCATTTAATTTTAACTTTATTAACTTTTTGTTTGCCCAACAGAACTTGGTCAACAAGGAACTGTGGGAGAAGAATCGTGAAATAGAGCGTCTTACAAAATTGATCAACAAATCAAATTCTCTGCCAACAAGTCCGCAAAAAGAAACCGAGCAGTTAATGCAATCCTTTACCGATGTAGAGTATGCGCAAGCTTTGGAACATAACAAAGTTCTTCAAAAGAAGGTAGACATCCTTATCCAAAGACTAGCTACACCACAAGGACATCACAATAGTGAGGCTACAATTAACAAATTGAAAAATGAAGTCAAAGAAGCCAAAGAAGAAGCTGAACGTTCAGAAAAATGGCGTAAAGAATGTGCTGATGTTTGTAGCATTCTTACTGCACGTTTGGAGGAACTAGCTGGATTTTTAGACTCACTGCTTAAGCACAAAGATGTCCTGGGTGCTTTGGCTGCTGATAGGCGTCGGGCGATGCGCAAAGCCGTTGATCGCAGCTTAGACTTGTCAAAGAGTCTGAATAATATGTCGCTCTCGATCACAGGCATGTCAATGATGGATCACAGTTTGGCGCAGATCAGCAATCTGTCCGAAATTCTTGACTTTAGTATTGTGAATAAAGAAAATAAGACATTTAATTCGCATGAAGAACTTCATGGTCAGACAATCGAAACACTTCAAGCTGAGCTAAAGGCTCTCAAGAAGGAACTAGACAGAACAAAGTACAATGAAGGAAAGAGGGATCGTCGTAGTTTACCAACGGCATTCGAAAACCAATCCGAATCTGAAGCATGGTCGGAGCCAGATAGAAAGGTGTCTATGGCACGTATTGGACTCGAAGAACCAAGAGTGGCAAAAGCATGCAAGGAGGAACGCAGCACGGACAGTGAAAGCGAACTCAATCAGAGCCGTTCTAAGTCAAAGACTCAGGAGAGAATCGCACAGTTGGAGTCGATGATCTCACAAAAAGATGAAAAGATTCTTGAGATCCAGTGCGAACTAGTCGATGCTGATAATCGTTTGAAGAGAGAAAATCTTCGAGTAATCGACATGACAAAAGAACTGAAAGAGCTGAGAAGCCGCAACGAGGACCTGCACAGTGAACTGACTGTCTACAGAAACAACCAGGTCACTGGCTTCGATGCTAACTCCCTCACCAGACAGTTGGATGAGAAAAATCGTTCGCTGATAAAGATTCAAGATGAACGCGACAGAATCACTGTCGATCTCAGGATTTGTGAACTTCAAGTCGAGAATATGAAAGTCGAAATTGAAGAACTGAAAATGAAGCATGAGATGGCGCTATCCCAAGCCACAGAACAAGAAAAACAGAAACTTACCGAACTTAAAGAGCATTTAACTCGCTTAATGGAACAAAAACTTAAAGAACAACAAGAACTTCATGAGGATGCACTATCCCGTGATTGGATAGCTAAGTGTATGTATGATGAACACGTACGGCAATTCCAACAGCTGCAAAAGAAACTTGCAGAATCAGAGAGTACAATTGAATATCTCAATGAGAATGAGGCTGAGATGAAGCAAACGTTGGTAGATAATGAACTTTCTATGCGTTCTCTCAAGAAGAATCTCGATGAAACTACCCTGCAGGCATCCAGGGCAGTGCTGGAACGAACAAAGGCGCTCAACGATAAACTTCAATTAGAAACTCGCACCCAAGAGCTGGCCGATCAAATTCAAATTCTGGAAGTTGAAAAGAGCGAATTGGTGAATAAAGTCAGCAATCTGGAGCAGCAAATGTTGGCGAAGAGAAAATCTTCAAATCACGGAAGTGATATTTCCCAATCTGGCTACACATCTGAGGAGGTTCTTGTTGGAACCGACCGAGTTGCTGCCGGAGGACAGCGTGTTAATAATTCATCACCCGACCTCGGCATTGAATCCGATGCCGGAAGAGTGTCAAGCGTTGAGCTAACCCATGCACACTTATCAAAACTAAAGACAGTGGAGTTGAATACTAAACAGATGATTGAAGAAGGTGAGTTTAATATATTATTTTATTTAACATGAAACTATATAAAAATTGTATGTTTTCCATTCTAGTTGAAGAAACAAATGTTGCTGCAACAATGACAACAAACACACTAACAGCATCAATAACTCCCTCAACCCATGATTGTGCCAAGGTAGATCAAGAGAATGCTGAATTGCGTTCAAAATTAATTCGCACAAAACGTGCCTTACAAGACACCGTTAATAAATTACGTACATCTAACCAAAGAAAAGAACAAGTCGAAAAAGAAATCAAATCACAAATTCTCAAAACTCACAATGTTCTCAAAAATGTTCGTTCCAATATGGAAAATGAATTGTAATAACATAGTGTTGGTGTTATGGGTTTAAATTATTTATTTTTTTAAATCAGCACATCGCACTTTTAATAATTTTTTGTATTTAACTATAATTGTATGTATTAATTAGTTGCATTCAGGGTTCCTTTATTTATTATTCCCATTCCTAAATTTATATTTTTGTTTGTTTGTTTTTTTTTCTTTTATAAAATATAACGAAGAAACATTTAAGACTTTAAAACTCTGTAACATTTCGTTTTAAAGTGATGTTTGCTTGTGAACAATTTTTAAAGGATATTGAAATTTTGCAGTCAACAACCACATTTGATAAAAAGAGCGACCTACAAGACTTTTATATTCCTATTAGAATGATAAGAGCCTGGGCAACAAAGGATAAAATCAAAAGTTTGTCATCATATTTTTTGTCAGAAGAGTAAAAAAAAAATATTTTGAAGTCATTTTTGGAATTATAACTATCCAAACATCAAATTTAGTAACTACTAGACTGTCTATTGTTGATTAATACAAATCTATTGAGATTTTGTCAAAATTTAAGTGCCATAGTGTATCTTTTATGTTTTAATGTTCAATCAACCAAAACCAATTGTCATCTATTCAAAAGAAAAATTCTTACAAAACGATGCAATTTAATTCATCTTCTCTAGAGTTATTTTTAATCGTTATATATTCAAATAAATGTCCACTAAATAAATAAAAAAACATTAAATTCTTTTATCAAAACATTTAAAACATAGATGTAAATTTGTCTTACAATGTCTCGAAAAAGTTCATCCCAGGGAATACAAATTTTTTTCGGGACCAAACCATATTCAATGTTGACACTAGTCACTTTTTTTAACAGTAATTTTTCTTCAAAAGAACTCATACCCTTACTGAAGAATAAAAGAAGATTGGGTCGTCATCCCTCTTTTCTTCACCGTTAGACTTTGCTTTGTTGGAATTTTCAGACATCGGCATCTTAAATGCGTCTTGCCAATCAAATGTTTATGTTTTTATACTTTTTCAAACAAAAATACTTAGAAAACAATGGAATTTCATTGAACATGCCAATGTTACTCATTCTATAACTCGTAAAATTCGAAATTTTGTCGAAAAATTTAAAAGCCAAATTGCATCCTGCCTGATTCAGTAGCCATAATTTCGTTAAAACAAGAATTGAATATTGAATCGCAAAGTATTTTGTTTTCCTTTTTCTCTTTTTTTTTAATATAAATAAACAATTAAGTATGCCAACTCATGTATGTATGTAAATCAAAATTTAATTTTTAAGTAAACAAAAGTGTCATATCAGGAATAATTTTATCATCATAACAACAAAGAGTGAACATCATAATATCTTCATAATTATATAATAAGGAAATACATATAATTATATTAAATATACATATTTTTGCTCGGAATATTCGCTTTATGTTTATCACTCTAGATGTACTTTAATATATAAATAAACTATTAGTTATAGGATGTTTTTTATGTATGTTTATCTCCTTATCGTTCATATTGAATGATTTTATAAAAAAAATATTTCTAAGAATAGTGTGATTAGTTTGATTTTTAGTTACAAAAATAATTTTAAAAAAAAGTTTGATTACGTACCTAGTTTTAGTTAATAATAATAAAATTGATATTTTATTTTTTGTTTTATTAAGAAGGCTTATGATATGTTAAAAGAGCTTTAATGACCTCTGCCGATTTGGATTCATTGGAGCTTTTCTTTGTGATTTATTTTATCGTCCAATTTAATTAGAAATAAAATGACCAAAATCTATGATTTTTTTTGTTTTTATTAAAATTATTAAAAGAAATATTTGGCTAAGTTTTTTTTTGCAAAACTAAGTTCATTCATTTTGTTTCTAATCAAGTTAATTAAACCACATAAACATTTGAACTGTAATTTCACTTGTGTTTTGTTTTATGTCTTTGCAAATCACTCGTTTCAATTAATAAATTAGCAATAAATCAGCATGTTCGTATCCATATTAATATTTATTTTACTAATACTGAACTTATTCAAATTAAAAAATAAATCTCCAATGTGCCTCAATGTATATAAATTAACTAACTAAATTTAAATCGAAAACAAATAAGTTAAACCTACATTTTTGTTGTTTTACAAATTATATACTAAACACATTAATGACCAAAAAAACATTGTTGTTATTGCACATCCCCACTCCAAAGAAACTATTAATGGTAATATTTATACAAATTACCATATTTATACAGTCTACATATTGAATGAATTTCTTTTTTTTTTTGGTATTTTTTATTTTCTTTAGATTGACGAAGAGGTTGCTATTTAATAAATTTTTTATTTTAACAAAATAATCTTTTAAACAAACGAAATTAAATGATAACTAATTTATATCGCATTGTATATTAAACATTAAACAACAAACACAACAACAAACAAAAGACGTTCCCTTAATTCCATCGGCTTTATTTTAATAAAAAAATAATTTTTTAACTTATAATTAATAAACATACATTTATTATTTGCTTAATTATTGTAATTAATTTTTAAACAAATGCATACACATACTATGTTAATAAAGTGTAATTACTGTAAAAACGAAATGTATAATTTTAGATAGTAATACCTATATTAAAAATACGATTTGAAAGAATAAATGTATTTACGCGATTTTATAATAAAATAAAAATGAATTTGAAAAAAAAAATAAGAACGATCGTTTTGATTAGTAATACTAAATTAAAGACATACACATTTTCTTATGCTCAAGCGGTGGCAGTTCTTATATCTTTAATGGAGACATATTAGAAATGAGTAAAACTGAAACGGCTTGTTCCTCACAATCCTTCCGGAAGGATATCAATTTCAGGAAAAATTGAATCGGATTTGTATTGGACACCAGTGAAACAATTATAAGGAAAATGAAAATAATTGGTAGGTGTAAAACTCTTTTCTGCGATGGAATAAATAAGAGATACCCGTAAGATACAAATATATATAACTATAATAAAATAAATTAGGTGGCGCAACAGTCCGTTGAGAACTAGGGTCTAGTGACTTCAAGGACTTTTCAAGACTTTTCATCAGGGGGGGAGGGTCACGCACTTAGATGAGTTTTTACTCACCGCTTAAAAATGTTCTTTAATGTTTTGTAAAGGAGGCTAACAAAATTTAAATAACATAATGTGTACGAGTATATTAACCTAACCTTTACACATTTCAATTGCTAAAATGATAACTTTAGTTATCAAATTATTTTAGAACACTGTTGTCCAGCAAAGTATGGTCTAACTATTTAGTTTGTATGACTTCCTACATATGAAAGCATTCCTAGATTCCAAAAGTTTTCTAAATATGCCATATTTAAGAGCTAAAACACAAAATAGTTTAGAGGGTTTTTGCTGCATTTCACGCAGAAATGTAAGAAATTGTTTTGAAACGTAGCTTTTTTTCCAAAAATAAAATATACTTTTCTTGTATCCATTTTCATTTATGCTAAGAACGCTAAAAAATTCAAAAATCCAGAAAATAAGAGAGGATCTGATATGAAGAAATGTCGGGCTTTTTGACGAAGTTTTTTCGAACTCAATTTTCGGGAGTCTATTATTACTATCGCTATCAGTCTGCTTGATCTTAAAGGAGTCAAAAAAACTTAAAAAAAAAAAAAAATGGTTGCCTGTAAAGTCGGTTTTACGGGCGAAGATTTTACGTGACAACGTCTTTTTCTCGGTAGAATATTTATTGATATGAATATAATTAAATTGCACAATAGGAACAAGGAATTGAATGAAAATAAGAATTGCACAAATTTTTTAAACTAATAATTTACTTAACACTATCAACATTTATCAATAGTATGACATAACCTATAAACTCAGTTTCTCAACTTTTGTGTCAATCTAACAATTAATCAATCAATCATAGTTTACGATAATGAAATATCAGTGTACAATTATTTACCTTTATTGTTGTAGTTGTTGTAAATGACGAATCTAAGCACTCCACATTTTCACTACAGACACAGCTGACGATACTTTAACCACACGTGTGAACTTGTATTATGACGCTTTCTTGTTTTTCCAACGCCAAGAACGTTCGAGAAAGACAAAGACAGAGACACAAGCATGCGCCGATTCAATGCGCCTAATTCTCTAGTGCTGCGCGCGCGGCAGACCGATCATAGTTGAGTGGGAGAGAGACGCAAGGCATTCGGCGGGCCTCTCTCTCGTTCGGTGACTCATCGTAACGTTACCGGGCGTTACACTTTTTCATAAGTGACTCCCAGCCGCAACCTAATTTAAGACGTTGTCACGTCAAAATTTTAGGCCGCGTTTCCATTTGCAAGAAAACTTCTGCAATAAATGTCCGATAGTCTGTCCGACAGTGAATTGCAAGTGGAAACTACCAAGCAAGTTCTATCGCGACAGTACTTTCATAACTTCTTGCGAGTATTTGCAAGTGCAATTAATTGCTAGTTTAAACACTTTTGCATCGACTCGCGACAGTTCTTGCAGCTTATCGAAACAGTTTCGTATATCTCGCGCAAGTGGCTGGTTGACGTCTTTGCTTTATACAAAAGCAGAGTCAACAGGAGTCTTTTCTTCGGTGATATTGACTCACGGAATCGAGTGTCTTGTTTTTTTATAATAGGACCCACTTTCAATATCAAAACTTCCAAACCAATTGCGGTCATGCGAGTGAAATTGAAGTATTGCTGAGCATCTTCTATATTTATTTCGTTTAATAAATTTATAGAAGGCACCAGCTTCCCGTCTTTTCAAAATCCAATCTCGAACCCAAGTTGATCTTTTTTTCTTTTTTAACTTCCCATAGGAAGTTATTGTAATGGGTCCGATTTGTCAAATTGAAAATTTTGACATTTCTCGACGTTTCAAGGTCCCTAGAGTCGAAATAAAAGATTTTTAGAAAGATGTCTGTGCGTGCGTATGTATGTATGTACGTTCGTACGTCCGTAGCTCGTCGTCCATAGCTCAAGAACCAGTAGAGATATCGACTTCAAATAAATGTTGTTATACAGATAATAATGCAGAAAGACCTCTCAAGAAAAATGAGTGGGTGGTTTTTTACCTGTCAATTTGATTTTGAATTTTGGTTAACCCTAAATATCTCACGAACCAATAATGCTAGAGACTTGAATTAAATTTTATATTATATATTGTAACGTGATTCCAAACAAGTATATTTTTTTAAAAAAATACAATTAATGGTTTTTATAAATCAAAAAAACTGAAAAAAAAAAATGTTTCAACTCGAAAATTTTACGAATACAAAACGGTTTTATCACCAAAACAATATTGTGCAATGAAAAATAACGTTTTCAAAATTTGGTAAAATTTTGAGAAAAATCGAATTGACAGTTTTTTTATAAAAAATAAAAACCTAAAAAAAAACATTACTCAAAGTTGGTAAAAATTAAATTTCGACTCAAATATCTTTTCAAAAATTTTAGATTATGGCTTCCAACTTATTTTAACTTATAAGAAATATTGTTTTCAACATTCAGTAAAATTTTGAGAAAAATCTAATTGGCAGGTTTTTTACAAAAAATAAAAACCTAACAAAAAAACAATACTAAAACTTGGTAGAAATTTACTTACGAATCGAATAGCTTTTCAAAAATTAAAAATATTGTCTTCAAACTCATTTTATTTCACAGAAAATATTGTTTTCGATATTCAGCAGTTTCTTTTATAAAAATCCAACAGTCCGTTTTTTTCATAAAAAAATAAAATCTACAAAAATTAGTACGCAAATTTGGTAAAAATTGATGTTCGGTTCTTGATATCTCTCAAATTAATTTCATTCATCCAATTTTTAAGAATTTAAGAAATACTACTTAAATTGGTAAAAATCTGTTTTCGACTAAAAATCTATTTAATAAAACTAGATTTTCAAACTAAACTATTTCTTTATATGAAAAATATTGTTGGTAATTTTAAAATTTTTAAGAATAATTCAACTAACAACTTTTTTAACCCAACACGAAAACCTACAAACTTTTAAGCAAGACAAATCGACAGACGTGATGGGAAGTTATCAGTGTGGGTCGCATCCCAGCCTCTTTTTAATAATAAAATTATCATCGCATCGCAGCTGCTAATCGTTAAGTAAACAACCAGATTTCTTGCGACATTAATTGCTCTCCTGGTGTAAATACATCTGCAATAAATTGCGACAGTATGATGCGCGAGCTTCTTGCAAGACATTTATTGCAGAAGAAATTGCAAGAATTCACATGACAATGTAAACGCGACTGCAAGTAACTTCTGCAAGACTTCCGCGAGTTGACTTGCAAATGGAAACGCGGCCTTAGAGAGAAAAATGTTTAGTTCTTGAATTTAAGTAAATAGGTGCTTTTGAGTACATAATTTCTCTAAAAAATTAAATTAAAACAAATTAAGGTAATTAAATAACAAATTACACGTTTCAGAATCTCTTTTCACTTCAAATCTCAAGAGATTCAAAGCTTGTATATCAATAGATATGACCCGTTTATTATGTTTTTCAATTAGCCATTAGTTTAACAAAAGTGTCACTTTTGCTGTTTTTGGGACATTTATATTATTGAAATTCGTGTTTAAATCTCAGTTCTAGAGCATCCAAAGCAAATTCACTTTAAAAGTAGATTTATTTAATTGTTTAAGATCTTTTGTATTCAACAGAAAACCAATTTTGAAATAAATAAAATGCACGACTTGGTCGTGCTAATTTCTTCCACAAAGTCTGTTTAAAAATATTTCCTATGTTTTAAAATTTAAAAATTTTAAAAATGTACCTGCAAAATAAGACTTTCACAAAAATTTAAATGCCATTTTCTTTTTCAAAAAATCTAGATTAACTTATTTTTTTTTCGAAAATCATTTTAAATTTAAATTTTGTCTTAAAAATATTTTTGGTAAGCACTAAATAAAGAGCTTATAAATATATGTACATTTTACATTTAAATTTCTTCAAACAAAATTAATATTTTTTTTTTAAATAAAAAAAAATACATTTTTGATCATAAAAAATCATCATCAATTCATTTGATCATCAAAAAGAGCTTGCACAGAAAGAGAAGATTATTGAAATCGGTCCATTAGTTCTTGAGAAAACTTAAAAACAAAATAAAGGTTTTTGAGGGGTACCCTTCTGGAGCAATACCAAAATATGTTTTTCTTGTAGAAAGAAGCCAAATTAAGAACACACAATTTAGAGAAAGTTTTAGAAAAATCACATGTTTTAACCAAAAAATTTGTATGGGACTGCTGTTATTTTTCGTATTAATAAAATGAAAAAAAACGCCTTACGCTAATCGGCTGAAAACCTTAATTTCAATCAACACAATTGTTTGGACTGTAGGAGCCAGGAAAGACAGACAGACGGACGGATACCCACTTTTTTCGACTTCTCTACCGTCGTAATGTCATGTTTGATTAAAAGCTCTAGTTTGAAATTTTTTACTAATGCAAAACTTGCCATATAATTACTATATGTCGCCAGTAAAAATCACTCCAATGTATTTATGTGTGTCAACAAAATTTAATAATAAAATTGAAGGCTAGTTTAAGGAATTTAAAGGCAACTTAATATAAAATTGATGATCTCTTATTCAAGGTTTCTTCTTAAGAACCTGAATATTTGCTCTTTTTCTTAGAAACAATTTGTATGAAAATAATTTAAAGCATTACTAAAGTTTTTTTCAAATTCTAAATTGAGTGAAAACAAAAATTTTAGTTGTTTTTGACAGCAAACCACTTTTTGGTGAATGTCGTTAAATTACTAATAAATCTATAGATGAAATCTTTACTTATACAACTTAACTGTATAAGCTTTATGGCTCATATGACCCCCCCTGGATCGTCAGTTGGTCAAAAGTTGATGAATTTGTGCTGCATTTTTGGAAAAGGCTGAATTTCCGATTCATTTTATGTTCTTGGTCCAGTCCTCAGTTAAAAGTAGTACTTGTAGTAACAAAGTTTAAGGAAGTAAAATACAATAAAGTTGTTTTGATATACAAAAAATAAATAATTTAAAATATAATGGGGGTCATATCCATTAACGCAATACGATTAGTTTTGAATTGAAGGGAATTCCTACGAAAAAGCAAACAAATTATCTCCCAGGGGGGGTCATGACCCCTACGACCCCCCCCCCCTGGATCCGCCATTGAGTGACTTACAAACCTCAACAATTCCCTTATGCGAGTAATGTTCTCAAGGATGGAGAGGACCCACAGTTTTAAGCCGAATCCGAACGACTAATTTGAAAAAGCACTTTTCATGACAAGAATGACCTACAGTTTTAAGCCGAATCCGAACGGCTTATTTGAGAAAGCACTTTTCATGACAAGAATTACTCTTGGATGATTTGTCAATTCCTCGCAAGAGGCAGTACCTGTGAAAAAGCTTTAGATGGCACAGGCAGGAATTGAACCCAAGACCTCTGGCATGACAGTCCAACGCAGTAACCATTATGCCACGGGCATAATATCAAACGATAAAAGAAAAGAAGAAAGGCATCCTTGGCAGCTCAATGTGTTTTTGTCTAATATTGCCACAGAAAAACTAGCTTCTTTGAGCAAAGTTTATCCACCACTTCAAGGATTCACCAACAAGAAAAAAGGGAAAAATCGACTTACCTCAAATCAATTTGAAAATTAATTTCTTGGTATCTTGTCTTCTTTACATATATGTTTGAAAAAGAAAAAAAACGTAATTTCAATTTTTGTTAGTTTTATCCAAAAAACAAACATATTTATTTTTATATTTTTGTGTGTGTTTTTTAATTAAAAGGCAATATAAATTATATATACATATGTACATACTTGAACTTCCTTAAAAATAAAATGTAAAAACCTATGTATGTCTACGGATTTTCTTGTTCTTTGATAAAGCCTAATAGGCAGTTTCCTGAAATGTCTGCAAGTTCTTCGAGATTTTTCAAGAAGTGTCTGAATAAGAGATAGTTTCTTGTGTTGCATAAGAAGTGGGCTGTATTTTACTGCTCTTCCTCATCACTGCAGCCTTTGCACGTGTTTTTATGGTAACACAACAGGTTGTAACCTGTTATTATGATCACAAGCAATCGTGGATATTTTTTGTCTAGGTGCATAATCAAACGGGTTCCAGTTTTGTCGAATTTGGGCCATAATTTTTTGGCTATAGCACAGGTTTCGAGGCTTTCCCATCTTTCATTGGTTTCTTGAATGACCTTGTTTTAGTTCACAGACTGGGGTGTTTATACGCGAGGCTATATGGGATTGGTCCAGAGTTGTACCTATCCTTGCCAGCTCTCACCTTCCCAGACACATTACTGTGACTTGATACCCATCAGAGCCTAATGTTATGCTGTGTGCTTTGCTATAAATGAAAATTGTGATATCAGCTCGTGATAACGCCATCATTTAGACCTGTTTTATAGTATTTGTCACTGCCAATATCTCGCCTTGAAATACACTGCTTTGATCGGGGAGTCTGAAAGAGTTGCCAAGATTTAGTGTTTCAGAAATGAATCCTTCACCCACTCCAGCTTTCGTTTTCGTGCCTTCAGTATGCATGCAAATTGTGCACTCACTTTATGTGTGGGACATTGTTCATTCATTCATTGCTATCAGGGAAGATAATACTAAATATAATAATACCCTGTGCATTCATGTAGAATCTGCGCGTGCACTAAGTGACTGGTTTTCCAGCAACTGTTCTAGCTTAGCCGTAAGGAGCTGTTTGCAGCAGCTGTCTTTACATAAAGGTCCAGGGGTAAAAGATTGAGTAGTAGTAGTAAAATGTTTTTTATTTCCAACTTAATATCTAGAAGTTACCATTTTCAAATAAGATTTTAAGTTTCTTTTTATGTTAAAAATGCAAAATTTACGACATTGACAAGCATCATCTGTCGGATAGTTGAATTTACGTACATATTATAACAATTATTAGTTTTAAATCAAAATTTGGTGATAATTTTAAGAACATTTTTTACTGGTTATTTATATTCTCTCACTAGTTCATTTCGGTATGGTAAGGTTACAGTGATAAAATTCGCAAGTCCTTAAAAACTGGTGCTGTTTTCTCCATTAAGCACCTGGATTATTTCCGCCGCAACAGCCGCAATAGATCATTGCCTTTTTGGATCCAATCAATTTGAGAAATAGATCTTTTTTCCCAACACAGTCCAAAACAACATCCAAGATTGTTCAATTCCTTTACTCAGAACAATTTTTCCCTCAAAAGTATTTTTGTTAGCTGATGCGGTAGTCTTGTTGCACTGTATTCGAATATTTTTTTTGATATACATACATATATCTGAGGTGAAGATCAAGGGTATAGTAATGTCTGCCCTCCGCCCCAGTTTCCATTGCCAAAGAGTAGTTTGGAGTAAATGTAGGCAATCTTAAAATTCGTTTCAAAAAATAGCGTTGAAGTTTATCCACTTCTTCGAACATTCCAAAGCCCCAAATCTGCGCACCGTAGATTTGAATAGCTCTACAAACCGCATGGAATAGTTTCCATTTAGTTTTTAAGTTGATATTTCTTTTTGCTAGAAAGCGTTTCCACGTCGAGTTTATGCTGTTCTTGGCTGCAATGTTTCTCTTTTCTACTTGCTTTGAAAATGACATCTTTGGTGAAAGCAAAACTCCTAAGTAAGTATATAGTTGGAAACAATTCGAATTCTTTCTCCATTTAATGTCCAATTTTCTTGACTCGATAACCTTCCACCATTTCTGAACACCATTACCTCGGATTTAGATAGATTTACTTCTAGGCTGCAGTAACATTCCAGTTGCGTTATCATCTGCTGCAAGACCATGACAACACCCGCCAGAATAACCATATCGTCTGCATAAAGCAGCAACCTTATGTTGAACAAGTCAATAAAGAGTCCTCCTCCTAAAGATTCATGCAAAAAGATTGAGTATTGTTTACATTCCTGCAGTGGTCCCCATCGCAACTTTCTCTAACACATTCCATCATACCATGTAACCATAAGTGAGTACTGGTCTTGCGATTGCATTATACATCTACAGCATGATTTTGGGATTTGGTCCCCAGTTTCTACTGAAGATCCTATTACATGAGTAGAATGCGATCTGAGTTGTTTTGGATCTCTTCAATGTATTTGGACCCCAGTTCAGCTTTTTATCTGGGATTACTCCAAGCCATTTAGCTTGATTTCATAAGTGTGGTTCCATCTATACTAGGAATTGTATAATATGTACAAAATAGTGTATCGTCTACTTCTGCGGAAGATCTTCACTTTTGGTGGATTTTTAAAATCTAATATTTAAGGGGGTAATGTGTGATATAAATGAAGTTTTGTTTTCCGCTGACAACTGATTGGAATTCTTTATTTGTTATCAAATTGTTTTGTCGTATTGTATGACATTTTCCACAACTTTCTTGGAATGAATTGTGGTTCCAAGATGAAGAGTGGAATGTTATGGGAGTGAATATGAATAAGGAGAAAATTACACTTCACGGAGTTTTGCGTTTGTTCATATAAAGCACTATTCACATGAGCACGACCAACGACCAACGAATAAACGAATATTCGTCGATTTTGACATTTCTTTCACATGAGAGTTTTTAATTCGTCGCACAGCCGAACACCATTCACCACCAAAACCAAAACAAGAATGATTTTTTTAGGTTAAGTACGCGCGATTATTTTATTCGTTGCGAGTGTGGATAATGTGGATCGTGAATAAAGTTTGACAGTTCGTATCAACTACAATTTTTTTCGCGACGAATAAATTTGTTTCCTTAAATTTATTAATATAAAGGGGGTCCCAAAATTAACGCAAGATTTGAATTTGCCGCCATTTGTGCAGTGAAGTGTTGGAAACCCTGAAAAAAAAGCAATTTGACAGCTAACAGTATAGGGTTATTAAAAATGGGGCGTTACACGATAGAACAACGTGTCTTCATTATTAAAGAATATTTCAAAAATAGTGAAAGCTTGGCGGCTGCAGTTCGAAAATTTTTCGAGCAAAATCATTTTAAGCGATGAAGCACATTTTCATCTTGATGGCTTTGTCAATCGCCAAAATTGCCGCATTTGGGGTTCAGAGAACCCACATGTGATTGTCGAAAAACAAATGCATCCACAACGTGTGACTGTATGGTGTGGATTTTGGGCTGGAGGCATAATTGGGCCATATTTTTTTGAAAATGATGCTGGTCAAGCAGTGACTGTTACTGGTGCTCGATATCGCGACATGATTACACAGTTCTTTCTGCCAAAATTGGATGATATTGATGTGTCCAATATGTGGTTTCAACAAGACGGTGCCACATGTCATACAGCCCGTGAAACAATTCAATTACTGCATGAGACATTTCCAGGTCGTGTACTCTCTCGTTTCGTGATCAAAATTGGCCTCCTAGATCGTGTGATTTAACACCATTAGACTTCTTTTTATGGGGTTATTTGAAATCACAAGTCTATGTCAACAAGCCCACAACCACCCGTGCATTAAAGGAGGAGATTCAACGCTGCATCAACGAAATTCAGCCACATTTATGCAGTATGGTCATGGAAAATTTCAACAAAAGAGTGCGCATGTGCATGCAAAGCCGTGGAGGCCATTTGTCCGATGTGTTATTCCATACATAACCCTATCCTATGTACTTTACGAGTCAATAAAAATATAACTATCAAAAGACTAAAAACGGCGTTTTCTATTTAATTCAAATCTTGCGTTAATTTTGGGACACCCTTTACTAGCGGCCCGATACGTGCTTCGCTACGTATAAGGCATAGTAATAAAAAAAAATTATTATTAAGTTCATGTATTCAAACAAAAAATATTTTAAATTGCTAGCTATTAAAAGTCCAAAAGACCTAAATGATATATTGTTTATATTATATTTATCAGCAAAGAGTAAAAACTAAAAAATAAAAAAGAATTGGGTACTCTTACTATGGTGGGTCGGTCTATATGGGTTAGTCTAAAACAGTTGGATAAACAATATTTTTTGTTTTTCCATTTTGAACATGAATAAATAAACAGTTGGGGGTAGAAGTCAAGATTATGGTGAAGACGAACATGTTCATTATTATTATAGCATCTTCGTCTGCATCAGTGTTGGTTACTACAATGTTACAAGTGTAACAAAAGCTTACATTTGTTCTTTAATTTTTGAATTTTGTTATTATGTTACTTTTAAAGAAATGTTTTTTTTTCCAATTTTCTTACTATTTCTTAGATATTGTTGTCAAAACGGCACTTAAATTGATAACATTCACAATTACAGTCACTGTTCGCAAAACCAAAGTCGTCGTGAAACACCTTCTTGGCTGCCAATAGTCTAATTGGTGGGAACATTTGAGCTGTTGGGATAATTTAGTAATAAGAAGAATCGAGGCCATGTGCTTCGTTCAAGAACAACTGAGTATATTGCTACTGTCCAACAATGTTAACATGAAAACCTAGGTTTTTGGAATTCTTTAATTTTCTTTGGAAATACGTTGGATTTTATATACCTAATTCATTTTTTATAAACGATTTGTTCACTTTTGAAGTGCGTTATTAAGCAAAAATCTTATATTTACTTCTAAGGCAGAAAGAACTACAGATTGAACTTCACCCCTTCTTACCACTCCAAATTTAGTATAATATTCTGGAAGTCTTAAGGGCAAAGTTCTCCATCAAAGTTCACTTTAGTCGTAATTTTTTTTTTCAAATAATAACTTTTTGTATATAATTTCCCTGGATTAATATTATTTCCACCTACATATTTCCAAATAAGTTTAACATTTTTAGCAAATTTTATAAACTTTATTTTTCTTAAATTAATACATTGTTAATAAATTCTAAAAAAAAAACGTATACAATTCGAATGTTTAATAAATTATGTCTATCACATGAAAGCTTATTTCTATTATACCTACATATTTTTAAGTCGGCTTTAAATCTTGTTCATCAAGATTAATTAAAGTAACTTCTGGTATAACTTCTCCATTAACTTTTAACGAATGACGAATGCCATTTCCACTTGAACGAGCGCACAATTGAAATTTTACACCATTTTCTTCAAAGTAAGTATCAGTTCCTCCATCAACAAAATCTCCCTTGAAATTAAAATTTAAAGGCTTTTAAAATACATTCATTATAAAAGAAAATAGACGTGCTTACCATTTCATCTCTTAATTTATCATTGAGAAAAATATTTAGGGAATCCAACTCTATATAGTAAAAGAAAAAATAGAGAATTTTTTAAAGGGCCTCTTTTACATCTTACCTAACACAACCCTGTATTCAACCTCATCGACGATTGTTATCCATGTCCTCAGAGTCCTTGCTAGTTCCTTTGTGTATTGCTTATAAGGTTGACCATCAATATAAAGTGAATATTGATACTTAAAACCAGGTGCAGGATCGACTCTAATTATACATCTTGCCTTATCGATCTTAAAAGAATCCTCACCAACAAGCTTGAACATCCAGTCGCGTCGAATGATTTCCTAGAAGCAGGGTTAAACCAGACCAAACACTGACTAGATTAAATAATAAGTATTTTTAAGAGCCTTCATTCACAACGAATGTCTTAATTATTAAAATTGTTCAGAAGATAAACTTTTAATTTATCATTTAAGTTTTCTTTTATAAAAACCCCAACAATACTTTGTTTAAGGATTAATGTGTCCTGAATTTGAATCTCGCCTTAAATTTGTCCAATTGCATCAGATTTTTGTAAATATGCCTCTTTAAAATTATTTAAAAATACCAAAAACGGCGTTTTGAACGCATCGTTTTAGTACCTCCCTTAGTTTTCAGAATTCTCATTGATTATGAGCCATCAATCGAGTTTATATTATGTTTTGAGAAATCTTGAAACTATGCTTTCATGGTTTTGAAAAATTCGTCTTACAGCTGATTTCGAATCCCATCTTCGATTTCAGTTATGTGCAAATTTCAACAAGCGTTCCCAATTTCAACACTATTTTTATTTTTTGACAATATATTTCAAAAACTTGATGTGCAGTGAAAAAATTACTCTTAGGCGCCAGTTATAGCTATCATTGGTTTTCATCATTGAAAACAAACATTGGAATTTTTTTGGCAGGTCGTTTATAGCATTCATTAAAAATTTCTGTCATTGAAAAAAATTTCCTGATTGAAAGCCACCGACAAATTTTTACTGACAGAAATCTGTCATTGGAATTGTGTGAAATTGGAACACAAATCAGTGGAACAATTCGTTTCACTTTTGAACATAAAAGTATCAGCTGTTCAGGAAAATAGAAAAATACATTTTTAGGGGCCGGTTATAGCTATCAGTAAAATCCATCAGTAAATTTTGAAACAGGAGGAATCTGAAATGTTTTACTGCTGAGCGTTTATAGCAATCAGTAAATTTACGTCATAAATTAAATGTCACTTTGAGGCTTCGCGCCTCAGACAATTTTTTTACTGCTGCTTTCATGAGTAAATTTTTAATGATGTGATCGGAACAGTACAAAATTGGAACACCAACAGTAAAACGAAATGGAATTTTGTTTGGCTTTTGGCAGTCAGCTGTTCAGTAAAATAAAATTTCATCATTAAAAAAATTAAAATGGATTTATAAATTAAATAAAACTTTAAATGCATTGATTCTTTTTGAAAAAAATACTTGAATATAGGATTCATCTTATTGCATCAATCTTTTGCTAGAAATAAATCTGTAACATGTTCAAAAACTAAAAACAAAAATTTTACTGATGGATTTTACTGATAGCTATAACCGGCCCCTTAGAGAAAAATAAATGCATAATTATACTTTTTTTTCTCAAAAAAAATTCTTTGTGTGATTTCCGATCGATGAGTATATAATTTTTATTTCTAACCAAAGGGAAACACCGTCAAATATCGATTCAAAAATTTTTCCGGATCGATTTTAATGATAGCTATAACTGGCCCCTAACAACAAAATATGATTTTGGAAAATTATATAAAATACTGAAAATATATAAGAACTGAATGTTGAAGTTATGGGTTACGGATTTGAAAAATCATCACGAATTGTATTGAAAAAACTACTTTATGACTTTATACATAGACTGAAAAAGTTACAAATAATGTTGTTTTTCCGAATTTTAAACAAAGTTATTTCAAAAACCGTAGTATTAGACTGATTTTAAAGTCGGATTTGAACTGAGGCCATCAAAACCTTTCGGAAAATTAGGTATACCAGTGTAATTATTTTTTGAAAAAAAGTTCTATTCATTCAAAAAAAAGTATTCATTTAAAAAATTACTTTTCCATTTATCCAAACCATTCTTCTACCGCTTGTCGTGCCATGATCAAGTTCAATACGATACATACGTCCATTTATTGGAACACACCATCTTGCTACAAAATTGCCCTTAGCATAACGTTTTTCTTCAGGTAAGTGGTCTTGAACTAATTGAGGTTCTTTAGCAAGATTTTCGAGTTTAAGTGTTGGCGAAAGAAACGACATTTTCTATCATGGAAAATCTGTAAAATAAAAAAAAAAGAAATCGGTATTTCAATAAAATGTTAGTATTTAAAAATCTTTATTTAAAGGGCAAATAAGTACTCAAAAACAGCGTTTTTAGTTTTAAAAATCTACAACAGAATGTTTTTGTATTACGTTTTATTTATTTAAACCTTATTTATTTTGAAACCTAAGACACACGACTACACTAATAAGTAATAAGTAATTGAAAACGGTTCTCGCTAATGATTTTCAAAGCTAGTTCAGCAGGGCACAGAAAGATTCATTTAAAATTATTTGCTCGAATGACTTTAAGTATTTCAAGCTATAAGATGGGTAGACATCAAAATTAATAAATAAGGGTAGGAAAACTAAAATTTCAAAACCCAAAATCTATGTATTGAAAAACTGCTATCAGTTCAACTTTATTCACTAAGTAATTTTTTTTTGGAATAATAACTTAGGAAATGGCCTTTCAATATCAGTTAATAATAAAAATCCACGTTTAGTCTATTAAAAATTACTGTTTACAAAAATATACAAATATATTACGAACCTTTTGTAGGCTATCCGAGAACTGAAACTGAAATACGTAGCGTCTTCTAACAAAGGCAATAATAAATAGTAGGCACTAGCGGTTTACTATTCACCATAACCTATAACTCTACAAGCTTTTAATGATACATAGGTAAGTGATGCATGAATTTACGACTTCGTAAAATCAATCTACACTCCAGATCAATTGATTAAACAATGTTTGCAAGTAAACTATTCCTATCTAGTTTGTAATGTTAAAATGAAAAGATATTTTTGTCTTTGAAATATGTTTTTTTTAAATTCGGATTTACTATGCAGTAATGATAAAAATAACTTTGGTCGACAAGATAACTTTTATAATACAATACATTTTAAAGGATTGTCCCGAATTCGAAAAAACTAATGCAAAATACAACATAATTTTAAACAATAAATTGTATGATGATTTTGCAAAGTACACATCTTTCTGTTCTAGATGCAGTTTAAATCATTTTAGTATTTTACTTAGTTTCTGAAAATTCTTATTATTTATGACACATACATTATGTATATGAGTCTTCATTTAACTATACATATATGAAGTTTTTGTGTTAATTTCAGTTCTGATTTCGAAACCGAACTTCAATTTTAACTATCAAATTTTAAAAATACCCGTTTCAACATTATTTTTATATTTGTGATAGGCTTGTTTAGAGGAAGGATTTGTTACAAAACAGAAAACTGTTTTGAATGTTGGTAACATATCCTGCTCCACCAACATTTTGTTTCATTTTTTTTTGGATTCGCCCACCATACAATTTCTATAATCTGTTATTCGCGCCAATTTTGAAATTAATGATAAAAATGTCTTGAATTTGAATCTTACCTTAAAATGTTTCTAAAACATCAGGTTTTTAAAATATGGACCTTTAAAAATGCTGAAAAACTACAGACGGGATTTTTAAGGCTAAGTTAAAACTCAAAATATTTCTAAATTGTATGATAATTTTGCAAAGTACAAATCTTTCTCTTTAATTTAATTTAAATTATTATAGTGTCATCTCTCATTAGTTTTGAGTCTTTATTTGATTGTATTAGAAGTTTTGAAAAAAAACCTTGAATTTAATACTTCAATAGATTTGAAAAATTCGTTTGAGACTTAATTTTTAGCGCTGCTTTCAAATTCAAACTTTAATTTGCTCAAGTTTTAAAAATACCCGTTTTTAACATTATTATTTACCTATATAATAGTATTGTTAAGACAATAGATTCATTACAAAAACAAAACTTACTTTCAAATTGTTTTACCTTTTTGTGTTGAAAACCGTTTTAGCATAAATTGTTTAGTGTTTCTTTCAGCAACTGGCCATCGGTAAATCGTACTGAAATTATTGAAACCTTTTTAGAATAAGCATTTAATGTTGTTAAAAGTGGCATTCAAATCATTTTGTTAAAAGTATAAATTCATAATGATTCAAATTTTGATTCTCGTTCTCAAGGCATCATCATAGACTGATTTTAAAAGGTATAAAACATTTTAATACGATTTATCATTGGCACTTATTCGTGAAGGTATTCGTGAATGTATCTTAATGACCACAATGGGGCAGAGTTATAATTCATAGAACAAAAAAAAATGTAGAAACATGTTATTACAGAGAACCTTGAATTTCGATAGACAAGTTCAGAAATGATAAGGTAGCTTTACGAATCGGCAATGTATAGTTTATCTTGCAAAAGTAATTTAAAAAAAGAATACGGAAGGTCAGTTCTTCGAGCTAACTCACCGAGAGTAAAATTCTTAGAATATTGTAATCGACATGATCAAATTCGTAAAAATTGAATTGTGTTAATATTTTTAAACATGTTCTTGAAATCCTTATTTTTCGTTATAAAAATCGCATCTAAGAACCATGAAATCAACCAATTTGACACTTCCATTTATTTTGTACTTTTATTTTATCCCAAAGATGTTCCATTATATTAAAATAAAAGAACTTTGGTGGGATTTTAGATGATATTTTTTCTCCAAGTTTTAAATTATCTTGCGTGAGCTCTCATCTATAACTAGGATTTCAAATTTGGCAAAAAATCATTTTGACCAAGCTCAGGGTCCAAATCTAGTCCACACAAATTGAACCAACATCAAATGCTGCAAAAACTAAAGCTTAAAATCATTGTGAATTCAGTATTTATTTGTCGTCTACATCTATAAAATTATAAAGAGGAAAGATTTTTATTTTTGTATTTTTGTATGTAACGAATAAACTCAAAAAGTACTGGACCGATTTTAATAATTCTTTTTTCATTGGAAAGCTACATTATCTGTACCTATTTATGTATGTCTATACCCTTGCGAAGCCGGGACGGGCCGCTAGTCTGATATAATTTTTCCATCACATCTTAACAAAAATATATCTTTGTTTTTCTCAACATATGATATTTATTTAGGTTTCACGTTCCATTGGAGGTGTTAATTTTTTGACACCTGCCAGAAAACGTTCCTTATAAAATTAGTTTTTTGATTGTCTTTCTTAAAATCAGTATGTGAATGACTTCTCCTTCTAAAATCGTCCTTGCTATTCATAAAGATGCGGGCATGTTTTTCCTTTGTTCTCTTCTCTGCTTTGTACCTTAAATGAAGGATTATGGACACTTTCTTCTATTAACACTTTAAGACCTAATACTTGTGTAGAAAATTAATGAACGAAATATATGTACATATGTACAATGTACATATGTTTTTTGTTCTAGTGTTGAACTCACCTAAAAGGGTATACTATACAAATAATTAAGTCTTAAAAAAGTTTTTCAAAATATTTCTATTAATTAAACCTTATATTTAAAGAAGCACTCATTCAATTGAACCGCACTGTTTCATATAAAACATATAAAAGGTTTCGACTTGATTCCTATTGTCATTCGACAGAAAGGATTAACCATATGTACATACAAATAAACCTAGATTTGTACGATTATGTATAGAGGAAAGGATTCGTGTCCTGAAACATTTGGAATGCCATAAAAAAAGAACTAATGTGACAAACGACACACATATGAGTGAAACCAAACCACTATAATTATATATGTATGTTATTTATTGTTAACACAAAAACGAGCCTGAAAATAAAAAGCAAAAAGAAAATATTTTCTAATATTTGTATGTTCCTGGCAAGTTTTCGATTTTTTTTTTTTTTTTTGATTAAATGGCTTGACATGGAAAGCTTTGGGCAAGGGCAGGTTGCAGGTTAAATATGAATTAGCTAATGTGAGGAATGGTTTATACAGGCTTTCCCTGATTCCTGACATAATTTATTGCTTAATCGTGGAATAAGATATTGCCATGCATTAAATTATTCATAGACAAAATTTAAAAACATAAAAATTAAGAATTTTTAACTTCCCATAGGAAGTTATTTTAATGGGTCCGATTTGTCGAATTGAAAATTTTGACATTTCTCGACGTTTCAAGGTCGCTAGAGTTGAAATAAAGGCTTTTAGAAAGATGTCTGTGCGTGCGTGTGTACGTACGTTCGTACGTCCGTACGTTTGCGACGTTTTTTTCGTCGTCCAAAGCTCAATGGCGGATCCAGGGGGGGGGGGGTCTAGGGGTCATGACCCCCCTGGGAGATAATTTGTTTGGTTTTTCGTAGGAATTCCCTTCATCCCGAAACTAATCATATATTGCGTTTATGGATATGACTTATACAGTTAAGTTGTATAAGTAAAGATTTCATCTAAAGATTTATTAGTAATTTAACGACATTCACCAAAAAGTGGTTTGCTGTCAAAAACAACTAAAACTTTTGTTTTGACTCAATTTAGAATTTGAAAAAACTTTAGTCATGCTTTAAATTATTTTCATAAAAGTTGTTTCTAAGAAAAAGAGCAAATATTCAGGTTCTTAAAAAGAAACCTTGAATAAGAGATCATCAATTTTATATTAAGTTGCCTTTAAATTCCTTAAACTAGCCTTCAATTTTATTATGACATTTTTTTGACACACACAAATAGAGATTATTGAAGTGATTTTTACTGCGACATATAGGAACTACTATATAGCAAGTTTTGCATTAGTAAACAATTTAAAACTACATTACGACCGACACGGTAGAGAAGTCGAAAAAAGTGGGTACCCCGATTCCTTCCGTCTGTCTGTCTTTCCTGGCCCCTACAGTCCAAACAATTTTGTTGATTGAAATGAAGATTTTCAGCCGATTACTGTAAGGCGTTTTTTTTTCATTTTATTAATACGAAAAATAACAGCAGTCCCCACACAAATTTTTTGGTTCAAACATGTGATTTTTCTAAAACTTTCTCTAAATTTTGTGTTCTTAATTTGGCTTCTTTCTACAGGAAAAACATATTTTCGTATTGCTCCAGAAGGGTACCCCTCAAAAAACCTTTATTTTGTTTTTAAGTTTTATCAAGAACTAATGGACCGATTTCAAAATTCTTCTCTTTCTGTGCAAGCTCTTGTGATTTTTTATGATCAAAAATGTATTTTTTTTTGATTTAAAAAAAAATACTAATTTTGTTTACAAAACTCGATATCTCAGAAAGGGGACAACATTTTTTGACGAAATTTAAATGTAAAATGTACATACATATGTATATTTATAAGCTCTTTATTTAGTGCTTACCAAAAATATTTTTAAAACAAAATTTAAAATTTAAAATGATTTTTGAAAAAAAATAAGTAAATCTAGATTTTTTGACAAATAAAGTAGCATTTAAATTTTGACAAATAAAATGGCATTTAAATTTTTGAGAAAAACTTATTTTGCAGGTATGTACATTTTTAAATCTTAAAATATAGGAAATATTATTTTTTTATTATTTATTATTATTATATTAAACAGACTTTTTGGAAGAAATTAGCAAGTTCTAGCGACCCAGTCGTGCATTTTATTTCTTTCAAAATTGGTTTTCTGTTGAATACAAAAGATCTTAAAAGATCTTAAAAAATTAAATAAATCTACTTTTGCTTTGGATGCTCTAGAACTGAGATTTAAACACGAATTTCAATAATACAAATGACCCAAAAAAAAAACAAGTGTCACTTTTGTTAAACTAATGGCTAAGTGAAAAACATAATAAACGTTTCATATCTATTGACATAAAAGCTTTGAAACGTGTAATTTGTGAGTGTTACAAAAAGTTTTCTTCCCAACTTATTTGTTTACCTACCTTACTTTGTTTTAATTTAATTTTTTAGAGAAATTATGTACTTAAATGCAACTATTTCCTTAAATTCAAGAACCAAACCTTTTGGTCTCTTCAATTTTTAAGTTTTGTTGACGCCTTTATAAGATCAAAATACGAGTAAGCAGATTGATAACGATAGTAATAAGAGATTCCTGAAAATTTAGTTCGAAAAAACTACGTCAAAAAAAGCCCGACATTTCTACATATCAGATCCTCTCTCATTTTCTGGATTTTTGAATTTTTGCAGCATTAATAGAAATAGAAACAAGAAAAGTGTATTTTATTTTTTGAAAAAAAGCAACGTTTCAAAACAATTTCCTAAATTTCTGCGCGAAATGCACCAAAAACCCTCTAAACTATTGTGTTTTAGCTCTTAAATCTTGGAATGCTTTCATATGTAGGAAGTCATCCAAATTAAATAGTTAGACCATACCTTGCTGGACAACAGTGTTCTAAAATAATTTGATAACTAAAGAGGTCATTTTAGCAATTATTAAAACTCATCTGAGTGTGTGACCCCCCCCCCCCCCCCAACTCAAGAACCACAAGAGATATCGACTTCAAATAAATTTTGTTTTACAGATAATAAGGCAGAAAGATGCAGAAAGGGCTCTCAAGAAAATTGAGTGTGTGGTTTTTTTTACCATAGCAGCTTAAAAAAAAAAAGTGAAAATTCTGGTTAAACCTAAATATTTTATGAACCAATGTCGCTAGAGACTTGAATTTAATTTTATATTATATTGTAACGTGATACAAAACAATTATATTTTTGAAAAAAAATCCAATTAACGTTTTTTTTTTTATAAATCGAAAAAACTGAAAAAAAAATTGTCACCTCGATAATTTTACGACTAAAATATGATTTCATCTCCAAAACAATTTTGTGCAACGTAGAATAATGTTTTTGACATCTGATAAAATTTCGAGAAAAATCTAATTGACAGTTTTTTTAATAAAAACCTAAAAAAAAAATAACAAAAGTTGGTAAAAATTGAATTCCGACTCAAATATTTTTTCAAGACTTTGAGATATTGGCTTTAAACTAATTTAATCTTTCAAAAACTAATTGTTGTCCACATTCAGTAAAATTTTGAAAAAAAATCGAATTGACAGTTCTCTTACAAAAAATTAAAAACCGAAACAAAAATTTAACAAAAGTTGGTAAAAATTTATTTTCGACTCAAATATCTTTTCAAAAATTTGAGATAATGGCTTCTAACTAATTTTAACTTATAAGAAATATATTCGATAAAATTTTTGAGAAAAATCGAATTGACAGTTTTTTTTTTACAAAAAATAAAAACCTAAAAACTATAAATAGCTTTTCAAAAATTACAAATATTGGCTTCAAAGTTATTTTATTTCACAGAAAATATTGTTTTTGATATTCAGTAATTTTTTTTATAAAAATCCAACAGTCCGTTTTTTCATAAAAAAATAAAATCTACAAAAAATAGTACGCAAATTTGGTAAAAATTGATACATATAGACAAACTTTTAAGCAAGACAAATCGACAGGCGGGATGGGAAGTTATCAGTGTGGGTCGCATCCCAGGTTCTTTTTTTAAAGTTTAGATAACTAAGAGCCAATTTTATAAGCTATCTGAAGAATAACTAGAAAAACCATTCATCTTTATCTGGAGAAAAAATTTCAACTGATGTTTAGGTGACTATTGACAAATTCACCCTATTTAAAAAAAACTCAAACAATTAAAATTTTATTTGAATATACATACATATGTATATGTATGTACATATACGCCCTAGTGTCATTTGTATGATTTAAGCTAAACGGACCAACCAATAAGCTTCAATTCAGGCACATATCATATTACATTTATAGATATGAGAATTTTGAAATTTTTTTTCTACTGAAATATTTTTTTCCTTAAGGACTTATTTTCATTGCAACCACATTTTTATGACTCGAGGGCCATCTTTTCAGTTAAGGTTATGAGCACATTTTTATGACACGCTGTTTGCAACAAAAGTCATGATGAATAAATACAAAGAGAAGTGTATAGTAGCTTAAAGCTTTGCATTAAAATATTAAGACATACATACGTCCAATTCTGTTTTTGGGATATACATTTACTTAAATCCAATTACTCACTTAAGGTGGCGCTACAGTCCTGTGTGAACTAGGGCCTTATGCAACAAACGTCTCCATCTAGCTCGGCCCCTAGCTAGATATCCCCAGTTTCGCGCTCCAATTGGGTGGAGGTCGCTTTCCACTTGTGCGCGCCACCTGATCCGCGGTCTTCCTCTACTGCGCTGTCCTGTGGGTGTGGATTCGAAGACTTTCCAAACATTGGTTTCCATGCGCTCTACGTGACCCAGCCATCTAAGTCGTTAGACGTTTACCCTTCTGGATAAGTCTACGTCGCTGTACAGTCTTTACAGCTCTTCGTTCCCCCCCTTCTATGCATACGGGACCATAGATCACACGAAGAACTTTTCTGCCGAAAAGACCCAAGGTGCTTTCATCCGCTTTTGTCATAGTCTATGCTTCTGCAGCATAGTGCCTCTATAGTGTTGACGTTGGAGTTTTGCATTATTCTTTCAAGCACGATGTTAAAAAAAATCTGTTCTGTTAAGTTGTTTTCAACCTTTATATAGCAGCGCCGTTCTCCATGGTCATCCTGCATAAATGGACGAGTTTGGGAGGGATGCCAAAACTAGACATGGCTCTATACAGCTCCTCCCTGTAGATGCTGTCATATGCGGCCTTGAAATCAACGAAAAGATGGTGGGTGTCGATTTGATGTTCTTGGGTTTTTCCAGGATCTGCCGTAATGTGAATATTTGATTGACTGTGGACTTTCCTGGTCTAAAACCTCACTGATAAGGACCTATCAGGTTGTTGACGATGGGCTTTAGACGTTCACATATGACGGCAAAGAAGATTTTGTAAGCGATGTAAAGTAGACGTATGTCTTTACAGTTGGTGCAGTTTAGAGGTTCTCCTTTTTTCAGAACTTAATTCCAATTAAAAAATTCAAAGTCTCAGAGAAAAGTTCCCCTATGAAATTATGGAAAAATGTGGAAGACAAAACCGAACCCTGATGCACACTAGCATTTATTTTGTGGATAGAAAAAAGATAGGTGGTGCAACAGTCCGTATACTAACTAGTGATTTACAACTGAATCATTCCTCGCGAGAGTAAATTCAGACCTTTATATCTAGTTTGAGATGTGCTTTTTATGACAAAATTTGCTCCTGACGGTTTTATCAATTCCTCGCAACCCGTAGATAGTACAGGTGGCGCTGTGAGATAGTCCTACTACAAAACTACCCATCACGAACGGTCCCTTTACTACAAGTAGTATTGAAACATCTGACAGTTTTAAACATAATATCCATAAAATTTAAAGCTGGTGTGCTTAAGGGATCTGTTTTGTTTACCTCACTTTTAGATTTTTTACATAAGGGAACTTTTGTCTGAGAATTCTCATCCAATATCTTTAGTTTTTCACATTCATATTTAAATGTATGTCCTTGTCATTCTAATGTGGGCATCCAACATCAACGATAATGTCATTAGATTCTGAAACTTGATTGTCTAATGGGGAGTTTACAGCTCTCGAGCACTGTTGTAATTTCACATCTATGATTATTAGTTTATCCCCGATTCCAATGTCGGATGCACTGCAAAGTAAAGATATTATGTTTAAATACCATACTGTACGAATGTAAAATGCCTTATCCGCCACTGAATTTGACGGTAGTTGCACTGTTCTTAAGCGGTCCATAGAAACCACACTTGTGTGCACACCTTTGTACACGACACACCAAATCGTACACACAAAGAGGAAGGATCAGAATGAGTGACGTTGAAGCTTAAAGCTTTTATTGAAATAACTTGCCATGCACCGCACTGAATAGTAAATGTGCACGCATTCCCATACACATCACACCGATCGAGACAACGACACAGAAAAATCAAAAAGTTTTGATTTTACTCGCTTCATGTCTGACACACAGCACACATTTCTGCACACAAGTGCGGCATCTATGGGCCACTTTAATTGCTTGCACTAAACTATAAAGAACGCATACAATTTTATTCCACATTTTTATTTTAAAATCTCTTTTCTAAGGCTTTAAGCCAGGGGTTGTGACAATTACTGTTACATCACTTTTTATATACTATGAACTTACTTTTATATGAACAAATATTCTTAACCCTTGTGTGCTTACATAACGTATATCAACATCAAAAATTAAAAAACAAAAAATCAATATCTCACTTTAATAAACACAATGCACATATTAAAATTACTTATGATTTTAAAAATCACGTCACAGCAGAAATCTCAACTTAAAAAAAGGAACAACAATTAGGTATTTTAAGCTCAACGGCTATTTAGGCCAAGGAAAGCTCGTAACAAACTTTTAAAAGGTTTTTTTTTTTTTTAATTTAAAATCCTCTTTACCACGAATGCAGCACTGCATTTCCTTAAAATTCACAATTTCAAAGTTCAAAGAACTTTAAGATTTTCTAAACTCAAAAGAGAACAACAAACACTTTTCTCAAACAAAACTTTTCAAAACTGACCCTTGAAAGAATTTCTTCTTGTTACACACACCGCAACTTAACTAAAGAATTGTACTCTTTACTATTTGTCCTTCTGACTTCTAGCACAAAACTAAAACCGGGAAATAATTTAAGCGCCAAAGCACTCTTCAAACCAAGTACATAGAGGCGAGACCGTATTTAATGTTTATAAAAAGTAAAATACAAAATACAGAAGGGCAAAACAACAACCACTTTTATAGCAAAGCAGTTTAGTGTACAGTGTACTTAAATAATAAGCAGCACACGCCAAGGTCACCACACTAAAAATGGCCGCATGTTCATTTACATATTTAAATATTGTATCCTTAACGTGGCATAACGTATATAAGTCTAATAGAGGCGCATAATGCTTCAATCACGACCTGCTGCAATGCACTATAGCAAAAGGTTGAATGGATATACCCCTTTTTGGAATTACCTCGGCAACGGGACGAGACCAAAACTGTGTCCTTGATGGGTATGTAAGTTGCTTGGGAGTGGGAGTTAAAGTAACTCTCACTAAAGTATTTTCCGGGTCGTGTGGAAGAGTTGTTGCAGGATATTTTGTACATATGCCACTTTATTGCAGGCATTCTTCATATGGAGTGGGGTGCAATCGGCGTTTTGTAAGCTAATGCACATATGTACCCGAGGATGTGCCCTTTGCGCCTAATGTTGAGTAAACAGTGTAGGTTATGCATTACAGGGTATAATTGTAACAAAGGAAGTTAAGAGTGTTTTGCTTTAGCAGGCACTTTGCGCTGGTTCCCCACTTTAATGAAGGTTGACTTAAACATCATTTCATCCGGGGGTAGTGATATTTTGAGAGAGTTCTTGAAGAGTAAAACACACAATTTTGGTGATTCACTTTTTTTACTGCTTTTAGTAAATGTTGGTTTATTTAAAAATGCACAAAGTCACATACATGAAGCTTGGAATTTGTCAGTATTTGCTTACTCTAATTATTCTTTTTTTGGTGTTATAATTTCAACTTTTTTAAATACATTAAATAAATAAATTGCAAGCAACTTAAAGTTAAAAGTTACTTAGACAGGCAAAAGTCTTTAAAGTTCTCTGCGTAGAGTTTTAACTTAAATTATTTTCTTTCAAACTTTTGTTTTAAAGTTTTACTGAGAGGATGATGCTTAATTGGCAAAGATATCTGAGGTCATATTTCCCTGAACATTTATGTTCATTTTCAACGAACTAAAGGGTCCGCCAAATAACTTCTTTTTTTTTGAAAATGCTTAAAAAAAACTACTGAATATTTTCTCAAATTTATTTCCTTCCGGTTAATAATGGAAAATAATTTTATTCAAATGGCTGCCTCGGCTGGCCATGCAGTAGCCTACACGATCAGTCTAATTTTTAAGCACATTGTCGATTGTATGCAGCTGTATTTCACCAATGGCTTTACGAATATTGTCCTTTAAAGCGTTAATTGTCTCTGGCTTGTCGGCGTAACACTTATCTTTACGGCACCCCACAAATAGTAATCCAATGGTGTCAAATTGCAGCTCCAAGGTGGCCAAACGACATCAGCTCTGCGGCTGATAATGCGATCTTCAAAAACAGGGCACAAAACATCAAGTGTAGCTTGGGCTGTGTGGCACGTAGCGCCGCGCCGCCGCCGTCCCGTTGAAACCAAATGTTGGCAATATCCTCCTCTTCAATTTTTGTGAACCAGAATTCGTTCAGCATGGCCCGATAACGATCGCCATTGACTGTAACGGCCACTCCTTGCTCATTTTCGAAGAAAAATTATGCTCTGGCCTCTGGACCGAAATCCGCAACAAGCAGTGACTCGTTTTGGGTGTATCGGCTTTGCAATGTACGCGTGCGGCTTTTCTGTGCCCCAAATGCTACAATTTTGTTTACATACCCGCCAAGATCAAAATGAGCTTCATCTGAAAAGATGATTTTTTTGTCAAAATCAGCATTTTCTCTAAGTCGATCGCAGGCCCACTTAGCGAAGCGAAAAGGTCAGTTGGCTTCAACTCCTGAATCAATGGGACTTTGTATGGCGTCATACTAAGGTCTTTATGCAAAATTCGTCTCAATGATGTCTCCGAAATGTTCAATTGTTGAGAAAGACAGTGAATTGATATTGATGGCGCTTTACGCACACTTTCTACCACAGCAGCAATATTCTCGGGTGTACGCACTGTTTTTTGCTTTTAACGCTTTGGTTTATCGATGAGGATCCAGTTTCTTTCACTTTTTTCACAAGATAACGAACATACGGAGCTAACGGTGTTTCTCTTATTCCAAAATCCGTACGCAATTTTCGCACACATTCTGTAACATTGCCATGATTTTCAAAGTAATGTCGCAATATTTCCCAGAATTGTTAAAGCGTCTACACAACCATATTCGTTCAACGGAAGGACAAAACTAACTATCTGTCAAATCAGACATAAGCTAAGTGCTACTATTCACAAAATAAGCACAAGTTGAAAAAAACGTTATATGGCGGATCCTTTACTTGGATAGTTTATTTCCCACACGACAGAGCCGAGCTACCTTAGCTCGTTGATTTTTGACTTGCTGGAAATCCTTTTCTTAAATTTCTTCGATTATTTCTTAAGCTGGCCACACAGGACAGAGTCAAAGATTCAAATTAACCCGTTCCGAGTCGATCCAAAATCGACTACAAAAATGTAGGGAAACTGAGGTGGCTTAGTTTGGCTAGGTCGATCCATTTGATTCTTTGACCCTGTCGTGTATGGCCAGTTTAAGAAATAATCGAAGAAATTTTAGAAAAGTTACATATATGTACATATTTGGTTAAATTTTTTTTTATTTGGTTTTCATTTTGTCCCTTTGTGAAATTTAAAATTACCTTTTAATTTTTTTGTAAAATGTCAAATCGAAGTCAGTAATTGGACAGGTTCAGACGACCTAAAGGTCTTGGAAATAAGGCAAGTTTCTGCAAAAAAAGTTTAAAGGTTTAAAGTGTAATTTTTCAAAACTTTCAGATTATCTACTATTTTTTTTTTAGAATTTATTGCTCTTATTTGTTTTTGATCAAAAACTGAAAACTAGATGACTTAATGTCTTCTAGTTCTTGAGAAAATTGAAAATTACCAAAACAAAATATTTTAATTAAATTACTTTTTCCTTGCTTAAGTATTAACGTAGTCTTATTTTGATAGTAATAATCGAATATGGATTAAGATATACCTAGGGTAAATTAATTTTTCTTAAATCCAGCTTATTTAAATGCAAAAGAAACTTTGCATGCACCCCATCTTGCACCCACCGCACCTTGCACCCTCCCCACCTTGCACGCACTCCAACTTGCACCCACCCCAAATCCTATAGTGTGCCCAAGCAGGGGGGTTGCAGATGCCACTGTTGCATACACCCAAACACGCATTACGCATACGCAAATACCATTATTACTATCAAAATAAGACCACTCAAGCAAAAAAAAAGAATTGAATTACAGATGCCACTGTTGCATACACCCAAACACGCATTACGCATACGCAAATACCATTATTACTATCAAAATAAGACCACTCAAGCAAAAAAAAAGAATTAAATTAAAATAGTAGTTATGGTTATTTTCAATTTTCTCAAAAACTAAAAGACATAAAATCATCTAGTTTTCAGTTTTTAATCAAAAACAAATAAATAAATAAATAATAAATTCTGAAATAAAAACAATGGTAGATAATCTTGAAGAATTGAAAAAGTTACACTTTAAACCTTTTTTTAACTTTTTTTACTCAAATTTTGAGTTTAAAATTAAATTTTTATTTTCAATTTTCTCAAAAACTAAAAGACATAAAATCATCTAGTTTTCAGTTTTTGATCAAAAACAAAAAAGAGCAATAAATTCTGAAATAAAAACAATGGTAGATAATCTTGAAGTATTGAAAAAGTTACACTTTAAACCTTTTTTTAACTTTTTTACTCAAATTTTGGGTTTAAAATTAAATTTTTCTTAATTGTAAGTATCACCGTTATTTTTTAAGAATTTTTTTCCATTTTAAGTAATAATTTTTTTAAATTGCCCCTCCTGCCTAAACGGGGGGAGATAGACCCCCCCTCCCATAGTAAAAAAATGCTTTTTTTTAACTGTTCTAAAAAATTCCGTTATAATATCTTGTCGCCTAAGTTATCGTACTCTTGCCCAAAGTACAAATCGTGATCGATCATGTTGCAGCATTTCTAAGGAGTGTTTTGTAGACACTAATGTTATTGATAGTTTTTGTACGATGAACTGAATGTATAGGTTAGTAAAGTAAAGTTCTACGTTTGAAATGTATGGCCTTGGTCAAAATGTTGGCTGAACCTGCCCATTCATTACTTTTATATAATATTTAACATTCCATAACAAATTCCAGATTATGAATGTATCAACTCCTCTACAAAATTTTGGAAATTCGTTCTTAGGAATTCAATTTGGTGGAGTGCCATAACCCCCGCGGCATTAACCCCCACGGGGGTTAGTTCCCATTCAATTGGGAATTAAACCCCGCGGGGGTTAATTCCTTTTTCAAATGGCATTAATCCCCGCGGGGGTTAATTCCCTTTTTATGTGGGGGTTAATGCCCAATTATAACTGGAAATAAGCCCCACGTTAATAAAAAAACAACAAACATAAAGGAACAAAATTATTTCTTCATTTATTTTTTAAAATAAAACAAAAATTTAAAAAATAAAATAACAACTTCAACAATAAAAAAAATGTATCTTAATCATTTTGAATTGATAGCACGGCGGCGTACTAATAGCTTGGTATGTAAGGGGGGGCATGCTGCCCCCCTGCAACCCCCCTGCTTGGGAACACTATAGGATTTGGGGTGGGTGCGAGTTTGGGTATATGCAAAAAACTCTTGCATTTGAGCACTAAAATCAAAGAAATTCCCAACAAAAAAAAAGCAAGTATGGCTCACAGTTATGAAAGAATCACAACGCATTCGTGTTCTTTGCATATACCCAAACTCGCACTCACCCCAAATCCTATAGTGATCCCAAGCAGGGGGGTTGCAGGATGGCAGCATGCCCCCCCTTACATACCAAGCTGTTAGTACGCCGCCGCCGCCGCCGTGCTATCAATTCAAAAAAAACTTTTTAGCAAAAGTAGCTATTCTAGACAATAAATCAACCATTTTTGCGTGTTTTGTATGTAAAAAAGTGAACTTTAAATTTTTTTTATTAAAGTTTACGAATTTTAAAATATTCGGCGTTGTTTCCTTTATTTTTTGGCCTTATTTCTTTTTATAAATCGAAATAAAGCCCAATTGGTTTTATTTCGTTTTGAACAACGAAATAAGACCAAATTTGAAATTTGGTGTTATTTCATTTGTTACTATTTCACATCACCCGTATTTTTTGTTTATTTGTTATAGGAAGGTATGTCATAGCTTTCTCAATTCCATTTTGAAAACTCACCATTTCTAAAAAGAATAGATATGTACTTTATTTCTGTTTAAGTTAAAGGTTTAAGTACATTTAAAAATGCGTAAAACAAAATAAGAATTATTTTCCAAAAATATTTAAATACATTATTTTAAACTTCAACTCAAGGAACCAGATCGCAACTTTGTTGTGCATTTTATACCTATATAATTATTAATTTTTCCTTTATTTGTTTACTATTGTACAGCAAAGCTAAAACAAAAGAAAAAATGGGGGTTAAAGCCATTTCTGAATGGGAATTAATACCCGCGGGGGTTATTTCCTTTTTCTTGTGGGGATTAATGCCACTTGAAAAAGGAATTAACCCCCGCGGTTGTTAATTCCCATTCATTTGGGAATTAACCCCCGCGGGGGTTAATGCCGCGGGGGTTATGGCACTCCACCATTCAATTTATCTGCTAGGAAACTAGGTCAAAAGGGGTTACAAATTTACAAATGTCAGCGTTTTTGACGACAAACAAATATGTGTTCACTTCAAAAGTACGAATTTGCACAATTTTATGACTATTCACTGTCGAGATCCGTAGGAAAAACAATTTTGTATCTTTAAAAATCGCAGAAACTTTAATCATACATTCAACTTCTGACAATTCAAGTCAAGGTAATTAGAATTCAAAGTTTCGGACTGGTTAAAAAACATAAAAAATACAAGTGAATAAATCTTTTGTTTTTTACCAACACACCGGGTATTTCTATATCTCATCTCTATTAGTTTCCATTTTTTTCAAAACACCAATACATATAAACATCAAGTTGAAACAATTGAGTGTCAGATCTAATATTTTTGGGGAACACGCCTTTTTTGATAGTAGAAATTATGTATATAACTAAAAACTATTTTAAAATCAAAATAGCAAAGCTCGACAAATTTATTTGGAAAAGTGAATATAAAATACACTACACTTTTACAAAATATAATTATTTTCATTAGGCATGAAAAAAATTTGTTGTTTTGTTAAAATTTTCAAAAATAACTGTTTAGGCTAGACTATAATAATTTGATGGAAGAAAATCATTATCCATAAATTTTTTTAATTTATATTTATT
Organism: Eupeodes latifasciatus; assembly: GCA_920104205.1. Lineage (NCBI taxonomy): Eukaryota > Metazoa > Arthropoda > Insecta > Diptera > Syrphidae > Eupeodes > Eupeodes latifasciatus. Next base: position 67,779,045 of record OV049924.1, on the reverse strand, counting down.
TATTTTAGACGGAGATGATGAGGATTTCATTTCTTTGGGACACTAAATAAACATATAGAATATGTTTAAAAAAGGATAAATATATGTAGATATTAAAAAAACGATTATTCGCACACACTAAAAGAAAAATATAGGAGGGAGAGGAAAAAACAAAGAAGACGCTAGATTGGGGTCTGGGTGGTTTTACAAAAATGTTAGCATTAAATGCCAAAGCTTGAATTTTTGGGGAAACTATGAAATGCATTAAAACTTAGGATTCAATTCTCCAAGCAGGTAAGTTGAGTATCAACGATAGATAAAGTAAGCATTATAAACTATTCTAAATTATAAAAATTACAGTCAAAACCAACGGCTTATCAGGAAAAGATTTTTTTGACGCCAAAAATCAACACAACGACCAACAACATCAGCCGTTACATCGCAAACAGAGCCAACATCAAATCCATCCTATATCTTAAAATGTCCTTCAACCCGTACAAAATCAGTAAATCGGCTTGGCGATGAACTCTTCAAAGAGAGCTCCAAAGTGCTGAATACAGTGTTGGAAAAAATAATAGGAACACGTGTCTTCATCATTTTCGATACACAATATTTTTTTAGCAACTAAGTCTCTTGTCGTTAGTCTTTCTATATTTTAATCGTACCTAATAATGCTCTCAAATGGCAAAATTGTTATGTGGACACAACCTTTTGTTTTCACTTAACGGTAAAAAGTTCGACGCCAATGATGAATTGGTCTGTAAAAAATAATAGAAACAACTGTTATTCTAACGTAAGGACCATTTTTTTTGTAGGCGTCTTGAGTTTGTTTATAAGTTTGTCAGATGTCTTATGTTCGATACTAAACAAAATTTGGAAAAGTCATCTATAATTTAAATAAATATGGGTCGTGGATTACATTATAGGTACTCCCTTTGAACAGTTCGAAGAAAAAAGTATTAAAAACTTTACATTCACGCCTTAAGAAGAAACAAGATGAATAAAAAGATAAACTTTTTCGCGTTTTGATAGACTATTGGTAAGAATATGTAAAAAGAAACCATTTCTTTCTTTGAGAGAACTCAAAATTTATTAAACGGATCAGTGGCAGTTAGAACAATTAGAAACCAACTTATAGAAGCCAGTCTTCCTGGTAGACGTCCACGAAAAGTGCCATTTTTTAATAAAAAAAAAAACATTATACAAAGATTTCCAACAAACACTTACACCGTTCTTATTGGAATAAATTTTTGTGGTCGGCTGAGAAGGCCAAAAAACAAAAAGCTTAACTCAAAATACAAAAAGAAGACAGTGAAGACGGTCGGTGATGGGAATATAATGATTTGAGGGTACTTTTCAGCATCTGGTGTCCAATATTTTGGATCAAAGATAAGATGTGTGTCGTGGATTATGTCCACATCTTAAATTCAGTTATGCTACCATTAACTGAAGAGGAAGTGCCAATCAAATGGGAGTTCATGCAGGATAATGTAATGACCCGAAGCACCCCTCCAAATTGGCTAACAAATACTTACAACAAAACAAAAACAATTTTATGAAATGGCCATCACAATCCCCCGGCCTAAACCGAATTGAACACTTATGGGGCATCCTAAAGCGAAGGACCGGAAATTGTAAATCGAAAAATAAAGACGAATTGTGGTCAACAATTTAAAGTGAATGATACTCCATACCCGTGCAGACATGTGCCAATTCGAGGGGTTAATATGAATATAGGGAAGCAGTTATTAAAAATAAGAGTACCAATACAAATTACTTGAAGAATTTGAAATACATTTACCGTTAAGTTACTTTCTCGCTACAAAAAGAGTACCATTCTAATTTTGTTTCCATTATTTTTCAAGGAGGAAGCAACATAATTAGCACAAGTCTATTTTTTATCATTATTTTCCAATAGGTATTATATTTAAAAACAAATTGTTGTATTTAAGCAATAAATTGTTAAAAATCTATCTGTGTAGTTTTAATTTTCCTACTCTTCACAAATACCTTTTTATGTGCTAAAAAGAATGAACACGAAGCTTTTTTCTATTAATTTTTCCAACACTGTAAGTAGGTAAGTGAAGCTTTGACAATTTAATTCAATTTAAATAGAAAAGATTTTCTTTTGCTTCTTTATGTATGTATGGGGTAAAGGCACTAGTATCCGGACACTTAACACATTTGTTATCTTTGAATTTGATTCTTCGACTTACTATTAAAGCTTCGAAATATTGTAATACTGCATCTGAAAGCTTGTTTAATGTTTGATAGCATAAAATAAACAAACTTCGCAAATTTATCACCATAATTATTTAATAACTAGAAATCTAAAAAAAGTCGATTTGCACTAGTATCCGGACAGAAAAATTTAGTTTCCGGACAATTTTATTTTAGTATCCGGACACGAAAATTTTGTACGAATTAATAGGTATTTCTTCTCCGTTTCTTATGAAATGAAACATCGTTAGTTTTTGAAAAAAATATATACACATACTTTAATATTTTTTTTAAAGTGTATAAGAAAAAAAACAAAAATGAACAATAAAATAATTCAGTTTGGCACTTTTAAAGATTACAAAGTTATTTTTTTTTTATATATAAAAGTTATCACTAAGTAATTAAAAAATAAGGACACAGCTCATGTTTATAAGAAAATTAATAATACTTCAGTTCAGTTTATGTAAAAAAATCATATTTTTTTAAATTTGATAGGTACATCATAAAACACAAAAACAAACGAAAAATAGTTTAGTTCTTATAAAAAGATTAACAATCCACTTTTCTTAGTAAACTAGTCGTTAAAACAATAAATTAATAAGTATTTAGGTATGTTTATGTAAAAAAAAAATTATAATAATGTAACTTCACAAACAGCTTGCTAAAAGAAAACTAAGTTTTTTTAAATCACAGAATAAAAATAAAAATAAACTTATTATATTATTACTTATATCTAGGTATCTTAATATTGATTAAGGTTGTTGCTATCACAGCAATGTTTGCAATTATAGTCTTTTTTTGATGCTTATTCATATCCCAAATCTGCCATTGAAGTACAGCTGAGATGAAACTATCTGGCACAGCTATCACACCCGATGTTTTTTAGGCTTTCATCTTCAATATCACTTTGCAGCTCGTCGAAGCACTCCTGAAACTTCTCTCTTTTTTTAATAATTTTCTTTTTTAACGATGTTGCTTTTTTGTCCGTCTTTTTTGTTGATCTTGCTTGTTTTCTTTTTTCTATGCCATCAATTTTATCCTTTTTTTCCTTTTCTTTTTTTGCATAGATTTCCCTCCAAGCATCCGACGAAATCGCGCTCGGTGACCTTGTAACGTTTCTTTGCCTAATTTTTGGATAAAATTGAGACTTCACTTGGATCCGAAGGAATTGTCAAAATTGGTAGGCTTGAAGATTGAAGCGTGGAATGAATATTTTCAGAATCTATTATTGATGAAGGCGACAATAAATTTAAGGGGTTCACAATTACATCACAGTTTTCTGGTACTATATCTTTTTCAAGGGATCCATCAATATTCAGATTATAAACCCCCGTGCCTAAATCTCCTAGGAGTCCCGGGACCCTACCAAGAGCAGCATCAACCGTAATGTCTAGCGATGGTGCTGATATTTCTTTTGCTTTTGATGCTTCAGCTTCAATTACCTTTAAGATGGTATCAACATCAACTCCAGCATTTTGTAACTGCTCAGACAATTCTCTTATAACTTCACCAGTGATCTTAAACCTATTCAATTCCGTAGGTTGTTCGGCATTTGATAGATGCGGAGCTTCAGCAATCAGCAAATTTTCAACGTTGTTCCTGACGCATTTTGAGTAGTCCACAGCTGCAGGGTTCAATGGGTATAAACCACACTTCCTAAATCCGTTTTGTATCGTTTCCACCAATATCCTTATTTTTCATTAGTGCTTCATTTAAAAGTGGACAAAAATTTCGTTTAGTAAGTGCTTGGCCTAAATTTTTTGCTTGCCAATCACGAACTGTTTTTTTCCAATCAGATTTAAGAGGTTTGAAGACACTAACATCAGCCGGCTGCATGATGTGGGTTGTGTTCGGTGGCAATGCGTACAAAATGATTTGATTTTTGGAACAAAATTCACTCAATTCTAGTGTTAAATGTGACTTGTGTCCATCGACAAACAATATCACAGGACGTTCCACTTTGTCATCAAGCAAGCGTTTGTTAACGCAGTTTGCGATATACTCAAAAAAAGTCTCGCTCCTCATCCATCCGCTTTCACTTCTGCCTAAAACCCAAGATTTTGGCATACTCTCCACAATGTCTTTCGGAGGACGAACATATTGGGAAAACCACCATTGGGTCGAATAGTTTTCTGTCGGCAGAAAAAAAAATGAGGACTGTCAGTGCTTCCTTTTCGTTTCTAGCAGCAATCTGATATATATTTTTGTAGCCTTTGGGGGCTATAACTTTGCCAGTTTTTGGGCAGAGACAAAAGCTGGTCTCATCGCCATTTAATATCCTACTCGGGTCATACATAATATGTTCCTGGCCAATACTTTTCAAATAGGTGTCGAGCTCTTCAAACCATTTTATAATGTTTTCCTGACTAACAACTGCTCTTCCCTTACTAATATTTTCAGCTTCTCTCAAAGCCAGAATTGGATTTCGTTTCATAAATGCCCGCAACCATGTCTTACCTGGTCTATCGTCTTTGAATGGCGTTTTTCTTTTTGAATCCTTTATTATCTTTTGCACTGTATTCAGCAAGTTATCAGTTTTTAATGGAAAGCCACATTTACAAAGATTAGCACACCACTTGGCAACTTCTTTCTCCTCTTCAGCTGTTAAGTAAGGATCTGGACCCATTTTAGTTTCCTTTTCACCAAGTAACCTTTTGTTTTTCAGCCTGTCATGTAGTGTTGAACGACATATACCATATTTAGTTGCAGCTTTTCGGAGACTTATTTGGTTTGACCGTATATCCTCTAAGGCCTTTGATATGTTTTCTGAATTCATTCCTTAAAAGATAGGAAGTTTAAAGGAATAAAAACACTTAAAATTACATTAAAAACAAAGGTGTCCGGAAACTGAATCTAATTTTTCAGTATCCGGACACATATATTTTAACTTAGGAAACCCTGCCCGAATACTGAAACATTGAGAGAGAAATGCAATTCTCTTTTATTAAAACACAAAATATATTCCAAACTACTATTTAAGAGCCTAAGAAAGAGATTTTTCCTTTTCCCTCATATTTTCAGTATCCGGACACTGTGTCCGGGAACTAAAAAAATCTTAAAATTTAGTTTCAGTATCCGGACACTAAAAAATATTCTAAAAAGAAAAACTTTTTGACAATTTTGTTTACTAAATATCAAAATGTATCATATTTATTCAAAATTAACAACTTTCTTTTGTAATAAAATTAATAAAAATATCTTAATTTACTTAGTTTTTGCAAATGATTCCACACAAAACCACTTCACAACCTCACCCCTTGATGTCGGACACTTAACTGAAGTATATCTCTTAAACCATTCAGGATATCTGCTTGAAACTTTGTATGTAAATGTAAAATACATCAGAGAATGTGTATTTGTTGTGTTATTCGCATTTATAAGGATCATATACCTATTAATCGCAAAAAAATCACAAAGTGTCCGGAAACTAAAACTGTCCGGATACTAGTACCTTTACTGTATTTGACTCCTCGATATATAAATGTAAAGTTATCTTACGACATTTCGTTCACTAAAAGTTGAAGTTAACTTGGGGATTTTTATCTTCAACTTGTGAATTTGTTTATTTTTACCCATATTTGACGCTTTCAACGTTAAATGTTAAACTCTAGAGTTGATCAACTTTAGATTTTCTAAACTGCCCAAAATAGTAAAATTTAATGGAGCCAACTTGGGATTTTTTTTTATTTTTTTTTTTTAATTCAATCTACTTGTTGCCTGCTTACTCTTGACATTGATTGTGTCATAATTTTCAGAAAATTTGAATTCCGAAAGACTACAATACAAGATGCTTCACTTGTTGACCTTACCAAATCTTCTCCCAAGTTATCCTCATCGCAATTGGTAGCGCCACCCTTATTTTTATAATTGAACTTTACACCAATACGATCCTCACGAGACAATCTTCCTCTTCTGGTGTGTACACACCTTTTGCCCTTTTTTTGAAATAATAAAGAATATCCTTATCCAAAAATTTCAAGTTGAAAGCTGAGACAATTAGGTGACATCGTTCTCAAGTATCATGGGGAAATTTTCAAAAATAAAAGCTAGTTTACTTTTGAATCTCAACTTCCAAAGTGAGAGTTGAAATAGTAAAAAATGCAATTTTCAACTTGCCATTAAAATTTCGAGATAAGGCCAACTCTGGATTTGTTCAAATTTGGATTTTCCGGCAAGTTGAAAAATAGTGAAGAAAATCGCCCTAAAGTGTTAAAAGTATTAAACACAATATTCGCATCTATCTTTTTCAAAGATACCAGATATTTGTATTTTTCACTCATTGCACATACTTTTTGAATGTAGTCAAGCCTTATGTTAAAATAGTTTATTTAAAAGTCCAAGTAATAATTTTGAATTACGAAATTCATTTTGAGTTTTTCTAAATATTTTACCTCTCTTCAGTTTTGCGATAACGAACAGACCTAAAATAAATTCAGCCATATTCTGACACTGACAGCTCTCAATGAAACGAAATTCATTAATTTATTCATTCTAAAATAAATTCATCTGTTCTTTTTCCATTTCATATTATCTACGTCATTTCTACGGAACGTAGTGAATCAAAACAAACAAAAAAGTGAACATTCATTTTTGAATTCATCGTAGTCTTTCTGTCAATTCATTATTCATTCAATCACTCATTCATTCATTTAATCATTTTCATTTGCCATCGCCAGCCGGTTATTACAGTTACATGCGTGAGCACAATTTTCAGTTGTAAATTCTCCTTCATCGTGCTTTATTGTGTTTCACTCAATGGTTCGAGGTTATTTTATCGTGTGATATTTCTTATTGTACTATTGTACATTCTCTCATTATTCGCTCATACGCAACAAAAAATAACCAACACACAAAAAAGAAAAAACAAACTTTGTTTACAATTTTACATGGTTTCCTTTCCTCTCTTGTAGTTGTCTTGCCCAAAGGAACAGACAGGACAGTAGCTGTGGCTGCTTTAGCTGAGCTGTGTAGCACGCTTCATAAAGAATATAGAGAGAAAGAGACATTTTAGCATTCTTATGTTTTTTTTTCTACGGGGAAGTGTAGCTGTAGGGTACATAGCTATATCCTTGTGAATTATATAATTGCGTTTGGGATTCGTCCTTCGTGAATGCAACAACAACAACAAGACAAGAGTGAGTGTCGAGTGAAGAGAGAGAGACGAAATTCCGCAATAATCATTTTATAGCATTGTGCCAGGAGCAAAAATTTACAACATACAACCAAAAAATAAACGAAATTAGGAAGAATCCTGTGAAGTTCTTCATCCTCGACGTCGTTGAGTGACGCTGTCAGTGACAATATCCTTACATTTTGTGATCCTTCGAATTTAATTTAATATAACTTACCTAGTGTGCAAACAAATAAAAATTTATTGCAATTTAAATAAAAATTCAACTCAGATCCTTTAACTTAACAAAGGACTGAAAATAGAATAACGGAAACAAAATAAAAATAAAAAAAAAAACGACTAGAAAACCTTGTTATCCTCACTGCTGAATGACGTCAGGAGTAGGTATAGTGTATGTTTTTATACTGTGTGTCACCTTTGGTTTAATAATTGATTAGAGGATTTAGTTTTCCTTCCTGTGTGGCAAAAATAAAAGTGTCCTGTTCGTTTTTATGTGCTCTTAAACAAAAATCTGTGTGTTCTAGAGTCTCGTTACGTTTTACACTGAGTCCTTTTGACGTTGTTTCATTTTTCCGTCGTTTTTATTGACCAACAAGGAATAAGACAAAAGAAGGAAGAATTTAAAATAAAAAGAAACCTAGACAAAATCAAATTTATTATTCAAAAAGGTAAGTGAATCCTTTTTCTGTTGTTGTTATATTTTTGTATTGTAATTTGATTGAAATTGGAAGAGAACGCAGTGAAGAAGAAAAAAAAGGAAGTAGTTTTTCTGGTTTTATTCGCATTAGATTTGGTTCTTTTGTATTTTATTGGGATTTTCGTTTGTTTAAAATCCCTTTTTTATTTGTTTTGCGAAATAGGGTGCTGTTGGTTGTGAAGGTGTTTTTGCAACAGCAACAAACAAATCTACCCTAATCGTTAAGACTGCATATCTGTAATGCAGTTATTTTTATGTGTCTACTGTGGGGGTTACTAGCCTTAATACGTGTATAAGAATAAAAAACCTTGCATTTCTTATAGTAAAAAAGTCAGGGTGCTAATTGGCCACCTGTCAGAAATACTTCATTATTGGGGTTCAGCGTTGCCGCTGAGCTTCACGAAAGTGTAACACATTTTTTAAAAAACGTAACAAAAGCGAAAAAAATGTAACAAATTGAAAAAAATGATTAACATATATGTATATCAAAAAATGCTCTTGAACTCAATTTTTTATTTTTAATAGGAACATAAGTTTTCTTCATCACAGTTTTTAAATTCAGTACAAAACTATACATTAAATAATAAGTTAATAAATTATTATAAGTAAGACACATTTTAAGTTTTTCATAAAACATGTTTAGGCAAATTAAGAGAATTGATCTTTTATTTGTTTTGCAAACATTATTGATTCAATGGTATTCCAGTGGTACCTATTGGTTAAATTGGTTCAATCGAGTCGAATGAAGGTGATTTCAACTCAATTTAGGACGTAGGTGTACAAATAGGTGGAAGTGTTGTTCAAGCGCACTTCACACTGATTAAAAAAATTATAAAGTAAATTTTTAAAGAAAAAAAAAGTTTGGAGAAAAAAGTGTAACAAAAATAAAAAAAAAGTAACATAGCAACAAATACAAACAAATTACGAAAAGTGTAACACTTTTGTTACACTTGTAACATTGTGGCAACGCTGTTGGGGTTCACATTCTCAAATTTGTTCAACAAACGCGGTTTGACTGTCTCGAAAATGCTGCATGGAAATCTAAATAAGTATAGTTTGTTCTTTTGCTGGTTGGACAAGAAAGTTTTGACCTTATTTTTATCAACCTAAAGCAAAATTAATTTTGATTATTTTATTTTTTAAAAATTTCAAGCGATATTTAGAGAAATATTTTTTTTTAAATAAATTTAGTTTTTCAGCAGAGTTTGAAAAAATAAATTGAGGCAAATTATTGTATTTTGAAATTTAATTGATATTCGGTCAAAATTTAAATGAGAAGTGATTTTTGACAGCACGTTCAAATATTCATCAAACCATGTTTGTCAATCATATTTGAAATTTTTGCTCTTATTATTAAAAATTAAGTTTGTGTTATAATTATAAAAGTGAACCAGATCTAAAAAAAAACTTGACTTTTTTGAGGTGACAAATATTGATGTGTCATAATTAATATCTCCTTCACACTTATTATTAAAAGAAGGTAAGAAAAGAAAAGTAGGAAAAAAGTTTTTTTTTTTTTTTTAATGAACAAGAGCGAGATATGTAAATTGATGAAATGTCAAAATGAGTATCCTCAGAAGACTTATGTCAACACAGTCAAGTAATAAGTTTTAAACTATTTTGGAAGTTGTGTAACCTACGTATACCTAGTTACCACTCAAAAAATGACAACTGAGTCCAGATTCAGATGTTAAAATGTATAGCTCTGATACCTATGTCAAATACAGTAAGCTGACTTTAAGTGACATTTAGTTATGTTATGGATTCTCAATCGAAAATATAATATAAATATAAAATACATGTATGCGACTTTATTATGTACTAAAGTCAGAATTGCGGTTAAACGTTTTCAATTGTTTGAGTTGGCGATTTTTTGTGACAGTTAATTTGACAATTCCCGAATAAATCGAGGTTAGTTTGTTTCGCAAATTCATTATGAATATATAATCTCATACTAGAACTACATATGTACATATGTATGTATTGTATATATGTATGTATGTAGTTGATGCGTAACCAAAATAAACGCTTTTTACGTTAAAAAATTAAAATTTAGAACATTGACAAATGTATCAAATATCTTAGTAAATCGAATCCATTTTCATGTCAAATTAAGCTTATAAAAAGAGAACAGAAGTGTGGTCAAATCAATTCACCCAAAATAGATTTTTACACAAAAAAGCAAACAAATGTTAAAAAGGCTCATATGAGAATTAAAATATTTGATGTCTTATGTAAGATCGAGGATTAAGTGATTACTGACAAATTTATAAACGTTGGTTCAAACATATCATCACTACACCCTAATACTTGTCGTTGATAATGTAAACATCGTTGTAAGGTTTTGAAAGAATAGCAGATTGATGAGTACCTAATGTGAGGGCTCAATTAGCTGTGAAATTTTTAATTTACCCTGTAGCTGAAGGTGTAATTTTTGGGTACTTAAATTCGAATCAGATGTCAACTTGTCAAAATTTGTCTTAAATTTTCTAAAAACGGTAAACAAGTATGTACATATGTAGGCAATCGAAAACAAATAAATCAACATGCTTTCTGTAAACTGTCAAAACCTACCCGCCTCTATTGAAACACCACTAAAAACGAAACTACTTCATCCGAGTTATCGCCAATTAGTTGTTTTAATGATTTAAACATAAAAACCATTCTGTCTAACATTGCTTCCTTTAAGCTTCAAAACATTGATTAAGTGTCTCTTAAAAGATGATAAACTATTTTATCCACACGTTGTCGTTGAACCAACTATAACCCGGTCTATAAAACAAGTTATACGTTTTCTAAATCAGCTAATCAAGCGAATTGTCGGAGATTAAATAATAATAATCTTATCCGCCACAAACCACTTCTTGAGCAGGTTCTGTAATTTGACATTAATTAATCAGATTCATTAATTCAAGGCAAAAAGAAAACAAGCAATTTCGTTCAGCATGCTTTGTATATATTCGTACATGAGATAGACATTAGATCTGGTTCTGGCTCCAAAATAGAAACTCATAAAAGATAAACTCATGACAAATAGGTATACCTACAAAAATATGTAAATTAATTCCCGCAAAATTTTAAACACGATTGGACACTTTCAATCGATACAAAATCATTTTCTTTGCTACATTGTATAAAATTTTATATTCGATTTTATTCTCATCACAAATTCTCAAAACCTCCAAATCTTCAAATCCATGCAAAATACGTTTAAAATATAAAATTTAACATTTTATATGGCGTTACTTTCTTTATTTTTGATTCTTTGTATTTAAATAGCAACTTTTTATGATAGAATTCTTGTTGGATCACTGTTATAAAGTCTAAAGTGAGTCTTTGAACTTCATTCAATGCCAAGCCAATCCACCCAAGCTCTTAAACAAAACTCCATCAAACTACCTAACCTACCTACATACATGCGCCTTCTTATAAAACCAACGTTAAACTTCTAACTAATGATGAATATAGTGAATCAGAAAAAGACTGTGAATACATCGCCATGAACTCAAACTTAGCTCCAGAGAGATAAAAATGATAGAATCATAGAATAAAAGAAGGTTGAGGTTGAATTACCTTTTTATTTTTCATCCATCCAGATTCAAGACCCAACCAACGGCCATTCTTCGTCATTCAAAGATTCAACATTCAACCAACATCCATCCAGAGTACCTATAAAAATGTTTGTACCAAACAAAAACAAAAAACTTTTATAGAATAGGTATAAGCAGATGTAGATGTTTGGCAGATGATAGTAGTTGAAAAGGTGGTTCCAGGCAGAATGAGAGGGGAGGAAATTGAGGTCGTAGGTAGACTGGTAGAGTTTTGAAGTCGAAATTTAGCAAAGGCAACAGAAATTAATAGGAACAACAACAACAACAAAAAAAACATACAGGAAAATGCAATAGAGTTATATAGCACACTATTTATCTTCTTCTGGATAAGAAAGTAGGTATTCATTTCAAATTTGACAAAAGCCTTTAATGAGATAGGTAAATATAGTCATTCGGAGGTATACCTATAGCTTAGGATTTGAGAGCCCATAAGTTTCACGATTTGGAGATCTTTGATGGTTTCAATGTCGACGACGCGACGTCATCTTAATTTCATCTTGTCTATTGTGTTGTGTCAATTGGAAATGTATATATTCAACTGTGTGTAACTGGATATACAACATCTTTCTTTTGTACAAGCAGTAATCTTTAATTTTAGTTCCTTTGTATACGGTGTAGTATAACGTTGTTCATGACTTTGATCATAACACACATATTGGTAAGAAACATTAGTGATAGGGTTTTCATTGGTAAAATAAATACATTTTTTTTAACCTAAATCTGTCATACCATGAATTTTTCCTCGATTTTGTTTTGTTGGGCAAGTGTCATCCCTATTTCTTCTTAATGGCTGAAACACAAACACGCTTCAGCTTCGTCTGCGTTACGATGGGCCTGCTTCGAGGTTGCTTTGAATGACATTTCTAATATGACATTTCTAAAATGGCACTTTTGTCATTAGCAGCTGTTATTTTTTCTCAAAAGTTTGTTTTGATTTTTCGTGAGCTGTCAGACAAAGCAAATGTTCAGCAAATTTGAACTAGAGCTTCCGTTTGGAGTCACATTACGTAACATTACGTTCTTTTCCTTACGATTGTCAAACGAAACGTAAGGTCAAAGCTTCATTGTGATAGCATGCATTGAATTCGTATGGCTGAACTAGTAAACGTCAGGCGACGCCGAAGCTAAAGCGAGTTTGTGTTTAAGCCATAACCGTCAAGTAAAATTAAAATAAAATGTGAGATGAAACGTCAAACGTCGAGTCGTATCAAAATATTCTTATGTACCATCGTTCGTCCTGGGCAACATCGTCAGTATAATGAAGGTGGAAGTTCTCTAACGTATAGGGAAAAAGTCTTAATAAGTCAAAAATGGTCCCACAGACTCAATGAACTTAAGAGGTTAATATCAAACGTTTTTTTTTTTTGTCTAAAGACTTAATTAATACGATATTTAGCAGTTACATCAAATTAAAAACCTTAAATAATTTTTTTGTACTTAAGACCTTTTAACCTTACAATTAAGAGTTATACTTAAATTGTTTTACAAATAGTTTTATTGAAACATAACGGAATTTTTAAATTAATTATTTGATACAGCACCGAAAGGTATCTTTTTCACCTGAAGTGTAAATAAATTTGAATGAAAGTTTGACAGAATCCATACATATCGAGCATGCTCAGAACATTCTCGGAACAAAGCGTGTTTCGAGCGCTCAGAATAATTTTTTAAACACACCTGAACACTTGTAGTTGTCACAATTTGACTGTTATAAACTTACTTATCATTTTTTCTAATACAGTTACTAGAAATGAGATTGACAGCTTAAATTGAAATGGAAAACTAATTATAATCAAAGAAGCATACAATGTTCCATTTTTTTCACTTCCACCTGTCAAAGGCTTGTCTTCTGCTTTCAACTCAGTCAGCTCAGTTATTTAATTCTGAGCTCATCGAGAACGATCTTAAGAAAGAAACACACATCTTTGTTTGACAGTTTAGGATATGTTCTGAACTAAAAAAAGAAACGCCCATTGTGTTAGATGAGTGAGACAGACAGATTTATTTCTGTCAAACAATATGTGGGATAGATAAGTTTGATTTTTAAAACCCCGTGATGACTGAAAACGAATTAGCCAATTAGAAATATAAACTTTACTAAGATCTTAGTGATTAGATATAAACAACATTCAACATTTTGCAGCCTGAAAATTATTTTTTTTATTCGATTTCTCAATCATTCTCTATCCCACAATTCAAATCAAAGAAGAAAATTAAATTTGTTTAATTTCTGGATAAGCAATACTGTTTGCATTTAATTCTAGGGAATTCTAAGAAACCTAAAAAAATAAAAAGAAATATTATTTGCAGTCTTCCAAATCTGGCAAATACGTTCAGTCGTTGTTGGATGTCAAAAAGAGTCACCTCAAAAGAGTCCAATATGAATATCGTCAAAAAATCGTTATTATCCTTGAAGGGAATAAATATATTACTTAAGAGGCACTATTATAATATTACTGACAAATAGCTCTGTTTGGTTAGTTCTTAAAATGTCAATAGAGAATTTCAACAGAGGGTAATTCAATGATAATGTTGGTTTTTAATGCGTCTTGAGTTCGATTATTTGATTATTGGCTCCTCGGAAAAAAACTAACTTATTAAAATCGTCGAAATGTGAAATAACACCACCATAAAACTTCTCACTCAATACAAGATGTAGTTGTAAGTGTTGTTATGTATATTCTTAACTTAAACTCACTCGTACTTCAAATCTTATTGCATACTCTGCAATATGATGACATCTTATCTCTATACTCCCCACGCTTATTTCTATTTTCTTATTTCGTGCACACAGCACATTCTTTCCTTTGTTCTGTTCTCCTCTGACTATACTTCCAATAGAAAAATAAATTAATTCCTGGTTAACCTACCGATCAAACAAAACGTCTTTTATTCACAAATTTAAATACTTTATATTAAATACTTTACAAATAAAATACTTTACAGTGTTAGGGGGTAAAATAATTCAATTTATTCTTGACCTAGATCTGACAAAATATAATTTTTCCCTGTTTTGCATTCCATGGGGCAAAATAAATTGATTTATTTTTGATTTAAGATCAAAACTGCAAATCTACGTATACTAATAATACTAATACAATTTTTAAAATATGTTAAGCTGGGAATTTGACAGCTCTACCGCACTCTTTAATACATACACGAACTTACAATTATACAATGACAAAAAAGAACAAATCTAATCTTGTTCTATGCGCTCAGAAAAAAAATAAATTGTTGAAGAAAATCTAAATTTACCCATGGGAAGCCCCATTAATTATCGTAACTGGCAGAAATTAAACTAACATAACGACACTTAAAATGGCAGCTGAGTTTAACAGGCGGCAAATTTCAGAGATACAATTTTGTCACCACAAAATGAATACATTGAAGAAACGTCGTCGGCACATCAAGAAATTACGTTTGACTCAAACGATTCTGTAAAGTAATTCTTTTAAGCTTCCATCAAAACAGCTGCTTTTTACATGATAAACTGCAACTAAAACAGCAACAAAATTCATCAAAGATAAATCAGTTTCAACTTTTTCGCTACAAGTTACGGACAAATTTTGACATTTTTTGGGTTTGTTCAACACTTACGAAAACCAACGATCAAGAAGGCAACTTTTGTTTTACACCGGTGCGAAATTTTAGTGACAGCTTTTGCTAAACAAATTTGTTCGCTTCTTTTGCAATCATATTGTGTTAAAAAAAATTAAGGTGACATCTACTAATCAACAAATAAGAGTTATTTCAAAAATTAATACAAAATATGAGAGGATTTGTTTTTAAAACTAAAGAATTTAAAATGTGAAGGTCCAATAAACTGTAATTTCGTTTGTTTTCAAATTTTGTATTTAAAAAATGTACATTGTCGGTAGGTAAATAACCACAAAAATTCTTCCTTGTAATTTATGTTTGACCTTTAGAAATTCTTTTTTAAAAGATGTTGTTTTGTATCTTCATTTGACCATTTGTACTTCTCCATATTCCAAAGACCACAAAGTGCATCCAACCTTTTCCAGCTTTAAAAATACCAAAGTGTCATTGGAGGTGGGACACCAAATCAAATTCACTATACCAATATACATACATACATATGTATATGTATTTTCATATACTTGTACATAGTGCCGTCCTTATGGTTTATCCGGAATCCGGATCTGTGATTGCTTTCTGGTTTTTCATGTGTCGTAAATAACAACACCGACATCAAGCACGCCTGGTTGCAATAAATTTTCTCATGCAATTCATTCAACCATATTTTTTTGGATTCAACCTGATGGTAGTTATATAGGTTTACCTATAGATATATTAAGTGATTTATGAACAAACGATTGTGGAAGAAAGTTTTCATTTTCCACCACAAAATTGTACATTTATTTTCACAAATTAAACTATATCTACTAATATAACAAAGGTATAAGTAGGTAATTGATCTGGAAACCCCTCTGAAATTATTTTCACAGCGTCGCTCATGGTCGTCGTCGTAGTTCGGTGGCGTCGTCGAACGGTCAGGTCGCTTGATACAATTTGGCTTACAAATTCATTAAAAAACCATCAAATCAAGCACTTGCTGTTGTGTCTGTTTATACCTGCGACGTTTATTCGAATGTAGAAAAAAAGGGTCTTTGGACTATGAACATCCTTTCAACTAATTGTTTTTGGTTATTTCATCACTTTCATTTCACCCCCGCGCCGCGTCGTCAGCACCCTCTCTTATAACGGAAATAAACGTCAAATAGAATGTCAGCCATTAAATTGTCCTGGTGCACGCGTATGCTTCCCGTTTGTCCTTTGTTTTGTATGAAAACTCAACAAAAACAACAAAAATCCAATAAAAACTTTTAGAATTTGTCTCTCCCACGGTTACGTAACAATTGCTTCCATATACCTCCATACATACATATATATTGACCGCAAACCAATATAATAGGTTAATATACAGCAGCTTAGACATCAGACGCCCGCGCTACCCTATGACTACGACGAGGACTATTTAAAACCATAGAAACAGAGTGTTACGTTACGTATAGTGTAGGGAAGAAACAATAGATTTTGTGCGCGTTGTCCTGCGCTTTTGAATGGCGCCACAAAGTCCTCGTCCTCGAGAATAACATGAGACATGTGACACACAAAAAGAATGGAATTCCTTAAGTTTACACAGTTCACACAATTTATATGCTTCTTTTGAATAGTATATGGAAGAAAGAAGTGCTACCGTGAGACAAGTTAACAAAGGTCTTATGCCAACGAACGACCATAACCATAGCCATAACGAGGGGGTCGTCGCGTTTTACTTCAAGTGCAATGGTGCAATTGAAAAAACAACAAACATTAAAAAAAATAATAATAACCCAGGTCTTGAACTAAGGCCAAGCAAACACCATCCAGCCAGCAGCGGTAGCAGCAGCAACAGCTTCGAGCTGTGAGTAAGAAAATAAAAAAAAAATAACCAGAAGCATCTCGTTAACTCCTCGGGGCCAATTAAGCGGTTTGACATTTTATATTATGAAGGGAGAGATAGGATCTCAAACTCATATCATATATACA
Source organism: Eupeodes latifasciatus (assembly GCA_920104205.1). NCBI lineage: Eukaryota > Metazoa > Arthropoda > Insecta > Diptera > Syrphidae > Eupeodes > Eupeodes latifasciatus. The sequence goes on along the minus strand of OV049924.1, from coordinate 67,761,857 downwards.
GCTATCTGTCAAAAGGGTACCTCCAACTCGAACGCACACCCCAAGACCAAAGGAAACTTATGATGAATTTAAAATGCCATTTGGCTAAAAATCAAAAGGGTAAAAGAGAAAAAGATGGATTGTCATTGTACGCATTGCGGTGCAGACAGTGCTGTCATTTAAACACAAACAACACAAAAAGAAACTCCTACTGCACACCAAACCACATGCATGCTCTGCTGCTGCTACTGAAGCTATAGACTGACTCCTGACTAACTTGAATAAGCTTAAGCATAACGAGAAAACCACAGAAGAAAATAAAAATGAAAAAAAAAGAAAGAAAGAAAACCAAAATAAAATAAACCTTCATATGAAAATTTATGAGATTTTTATTTCTTTTAATTTTAAGGAGTTCATAATATCGTTCTCTTTTTTTTTAAATTCATACCACAAACTGGAACATTGTAGTCCCCCTATTTTTGTGGGTGGATTATTGTAGTAGTAGTAGTAGTAGAAAGTACTAGGAAATCTATGTATGTATAAATGGGGGGGGGGGGGGGTTGAAGAGAGGAAACGAAACTTTGAAAACAACCCTGGGAAGAATTCCGTCACTTTAAAGTCATTTTCCGCACCGCAATAAAAAAATAACGCACTCATCCGTCACTGAACGAAGTATTGACCATGCATGCACTACGCACCAAGTGAGAACTAAAATTGATTATATAGATTAAAATAAAGTATCAACTTAAATTGTAGTTAAATTAACCGAAACTTAACTAATGCGTTAATAATTGTTGTTCTTTTGTAGTTAAATGGTTGTTAATAAGAAGTTGTATTTCGAAAAGTACGTTATTTGAACTGTCACTTTTGAAGCTGTCATCTTTTGACGTTTGACAAGTAAAAACTACACGATTCGAAGCTTCAAAAACGCATTGAAATTGATAAAACTCACTGCAAAATGGTAAAAATTTAGCAGTCACAATTCTCTCTCTCTCTCTCGAGAACGGTTCGTGCATCGTGAACAAATTTGAGCTGTTGGTACAACTGGGAATATTTCTGGCTGTAATATTGAAGAAAAAAAAGGTTTATCGGTTCCCATCAATCTTTGGAATTAGGCATAGGTACCAAAGTCGAAACCGTATTTGGCATTAGGTCTTACGGTACATATGTAGTTTATTTCATTTGACACAAGAAATTAAGCCGGTCGAACACCAGCAACTTCATATCTTTGCTGATTGGTGCATTAAATGCCTAAAAAAAAACGGTGTTTTCGTTTGAAAATAACTTTCATCTCGGAAAAAAGCTGTCACATTTGGAGCTTGAAACATCCTCAAGGTGTCACTGTTTGGTGAAATTTTGATCGGACATGCATAACTTATTCAAAAATAATAACATACTAATTTTCGAGATGATTTTAATGTGTTATTTTCTCCAAGAAATTATTACAATTGGAACTGGAGATCTTGTGATTCAACACCTTCAGACTTTCGGAACATGGCCACAAGAAAAAAAAGTATCTTAAGTCACATTTTTAAATTCATCTTGGTTTTTGAGTTGAATGTGTCAAAAACAATTTAAAGTGATTTGTGTGACTGTTGTCTCAAGAATGCATTAAATTTGGAAGTAAAGATTTTGAACTACTACTACTAGACACCCCCACACAAATTTACTACAAATGAAAACTTGTCTACTCAGTTGTCCCTTAAAATGTCATCCTTCTTCGATTCCAATACCTGGTTTTGCAAGCTGGAACCACTGTATGATGTCTTCAGAGTGCCGAAAACTAAAAGAAGACATAAAAGATGTATAAAAAAAAGGTTAGAAGTAGAGGACGTATGCTATTAAAAAAAGGGTTGCCAACAGTCCTTGTGTTATTGTTTGTCAATAGTTTTGCAATGTCATGAAAAAAGGATTCGAAATCTATTACCAATTTTGAAATCTGACAAAATCTCTAGCTTTTCTGAGCACAGGCGCTTATAGCGAGTGTTTTTAACTTTAAGGCAATACTATTTTAATTGGAGGCAATTTTGTCAGCTGTTAAGTTATTCATTTTTAGGTTGACATTTCAACATGATAAAAAGAACGACTGAACAATTTTTTCAAATTGTGCAAAATTTAAATGAAAATCATGGTTCTGTTTGAAATACGATATTTAGCGATGAAGCTCACTTTTGGTTGAATATGGGGATAAGTCAATTAACGAGATTGACATATTTGGAGTCATGGTAATCCTCTAGTGTATGTTAAGACACCTTTTCATCCATAGAAACTGACTTTTGGTGTGATTTATGGGTATGTTTAATACTTGTTCCGTACTTCTTTAATAACAGTCTGTTTTTGGGCACGTATCAGTACCTCAACTATGTAGCCATGATTACTGACTTTTTCGTTCATCAATTGAACAACTATGATTTTCAGGAGCTATGGTTTCAACAAACGGCGCAACAGGTCACACAGCCCGCACTACAATTGATTTATTGAAAAAACGTGGCGAAATGTGAAGTCACAAGTCTAAGCCGATAAGCTCGAAATGATTTATCACTTGGAGGACAACATTCTTCTCTTTATTGGCGATATACGGCCAAATGTTGGAAAAAACCATCGGAAATTCGACCTTCGGATAAGACTTTTTACTGAGCTAGTAGTGACAGTAATATGCCAGAAATCATATTTAAATTATAGATCCAGAGGATTATCTTTACGAATAAAGTAAATTTCACATCAATTTAAAAAAATCAAAATTTCTTATTCCTTTCAAAGTTATATATCTTTAAAAAACACCCTTTAGAAAAAGCTGTGTTGGTGAACCCTAAAAATATTTTTTAAATTTGCACTAGCTTCTTTTAAACACTTATTGTAAAAATATTATATCGCACAGGGTGTCACGTTCATGAATGAAAACCGTACAAAACAATTTGACCGCTGTCAGTGTAAACATTTTGGTGACTATGCACATCTTTTGAACGGATTTGACGTTATTTATTTGAATTTGTTAACCTGTTGTATAATTGATTTTTTTTTTCAAATCTTCTGTTGATTAGACAACACCCTATTCAAATCTAAAATAAAACAATTTCATCTTATTGATTCTAATATTTATAATCCACTTTAGCAAGCAAAAAGCTATACTTTCCGATATAATATTGATGTATACAATTCTATCTGTAAAAAAAATGGAAGACTTTTACCCAAAATGTAAACATAACACATTTTGTCTGGCAACACTGCTTTTAAGACATTTCCTTGAAATATCAAAGCGAATGGACGAAAATGAAAAAAAGAAATAGAACACACAAAAATCCTTCGTAAAACAAACAACGTTCAATCAATTTCTATCCGTTTTCGCTCTCCCCCACAATTCCAACCCACCCTGATGATGATTCTGATTCTTAGTCTCCCTCTTTCTCCCCCTCCTGCTGAACAAGAGCCAACTTTAGTGCAAGTGCAAAGGATTAAGTTTTGTGTGTTTTGTGTATTCGAATCAACTCAACTCAACTCAACATCCAAAGGGAGTGCGAAAGAATTGAAGAAGAGAAGAAAAGAAAACATCTCAAAAAAAAAGGCTAGCTATAAAATCTAATGTTTTCGCTAGCTGTTGCCGCCGCGCCGCCACCGCGCCTCAAGCTATAAGTCTGCCGTTTTGAAAATCCAGTGCATAAGGAAATACAAATAAAGCAGACAAGAAAATAAAAATAAAAATATAATAAAACATAAAACACACAAAATTGGACCAACGACATCCAGCTAACGGCTGCAACAGCATTGGCACTTTGGCAGTGACTTGACGGCGTCAGTGGCGGCAGCGGCGAATGAACCCCAAATTGATTGGACACAAAAAAAAGGTCAAAATCGATAAGCGAGCGAAAATAGCGATGAATTTGTTGTTGTTTTTTTATTGCGTTCGATTTTTGTCTACAGGGTGGGTCATACATAAATAATGTGATTGTGGGTGGTAGCAGTTGTAGAGATGGTGAATGGTGAAGAGGGTGGTTCTAGTGGTTTGCCATATACTCGTATGACAATCGATATGACCGATGAATGATGGATGACAAGACACATTGGCCAGAAATATGAATGACGATGGATGAATTAATGATGATGGTGTAGAATGGAGAATTTTGGGAATTAATTGGATAATAAAACAAAAATGTCGTACTTTTTCAGTTATGTTCATGTTGTTGTTGTTGTTGACATTTTTTTAAAATTTGGTCAGCGAAATGTTTCAAGTTAAAATAGTAAGTGACAGTTAGCAAGAATAAAGAAATAATTTAGTTTGTCAATTAGGTTGTCTCTTATTTTTTATTTTTCTTTATTTAATTTTTATCACATTTTCTAATTTAGTGTCTTAAGACTGACGATGGACTATGTGCGATTCTTTGATTATAATAAATTAATTTACTTATTTTCTTGATAGGGTATGGGTTATAGTAGTTCATTATAGAGGAAAATCATAAACATAGGAACACTAAGTTTGTTTTAATTTTTAAATAAAAAAAAACAGCAACTAATAAAGACAGTAGTACCCATGGCATGATGGTAAGTGCGTTGGACTGTCATGCCAGAGGTCTTGGTTTCAATCCCTGCCTATGCCATCTTAAGTTTTTTTTTCACGGGTACTGCCCAGTGTTAAGTTAAGTTAAGTTATTTTCTTAATTCATACAAAATTTCCAAACTTCCATTGAAATAAGAACATAACTAACACTGTCACACATAATTTCAATCTATAAAATGGAATCAAGTTGAAATTGTTTGGGTCGACTCGATCACGTTCGCTCAAAATCGAAATCTTGCTATTTTAGCATAAAAATTAATTTCAACCTTTCGACTCTGCATATAAATGTAGTTAATAGTTAACAATTTTAAGTTTGGATGAGTAATTTTCGTTATTTCACCACTCATTATTTCTGTGTTTGTTCGACTGTGGTGAAATTTGAATAAATTCATGAATTCGAAAAAAATTATCTCTGTCAAGATTTGCCTACTATTTTGTTGTCTTTTGTGTTTTTGTGTTTCGGCCGACGTTCATTTGTTGGGAGCTCATTCTCGATATTGTTTGTCTTTTTATAAAATGGATAGGTAAGTTTTTATGAAATATATGTAAAAAATTTATCACTCGTATTTATAAAGAAAAAATAGTTATTTCAGCCCTGGAAATAATTTTGTGTGTTTAGAAAAAACTACCTGTTTAGGAAAACTACGCCATGGAATAAGAATATTCCGCACTCAGATGGAACAGTAAGCACCTGCCTTAAGTTTGAGTTCAGAAAATTCTTATTCCATGGTGTAGTTTTCCTAAAAACGGAAGCTGAATCAACTATTTTTTTCTTTATATCTAAATACTAGTATAAGAATTTATTTTTCCTTAGAAGGTATACCTAATAAAAAACTAAAATTAACTCATTTTTTTTGCAATTTATACAGATTTTGTTTGATTTAGGTATGTATTAAAAAAAATCTAAATGCGACTTTTTTTTCATTTGACCCTTTTTTTGCGACCTTTTCAAAAATCCCAGCGGTAACACTGGTACTGCCTCTTGCAAGGAACTGATAAATTTTCCAAGAGTAATTCTTGTGATGAAAAGTGCTTTCTCAAATTAGCCTTTCGGATTCGGCTTAAAACTGTAGGTCCCCTCCATCCCTGACAACTTTACTCGCACATAGGAATGGTTGAGAGTTATAAGTCCCTAGGCCTTAGTTCTCAATAGACTGTTGCGCCACCCAATTTATTGTTGACACTACAAAGACGTCTACATCATGAGAATCATATCAATTAGAAGATCACTACCTTCTAAGCTATATATGTATACACTGCCAAACACTAGAATGAATCCACAAATTTTGCAATCAATTTTCGCTTTTTATACCTACCTGTTGGAAGTTTTGTACCCGGAAACTTTTACTACCTGTGAATAGATACGTACATATTTCCCCATTACAAATGTATACAATTAGTTGTTAAATAGAAAAGAGCGTTGGAATTTTCTAAGATCAAAAAATGAACTACTTAAAGAAAGGGTGTATAAAATTACTTTACTCGGAGGAAGTCACACGCAAAGTTTTAGAACAACTTAACAAATAAACATTTTATGGGCTTACATCATTTATTTACGCTTTTTTAGTAGTTCATTGTTTTATAACTTCCCGTTGCTGCCTTTTAAAATCTGGATATGATATTTTTTGTAATGTGGTAAAATTTGCATTTAAAGTAAAATAGTTTTGGATAACATAAAAAAAAAATTAGATTCAGGTGTGACTGACACTGATTCAATGTGGCCAAAAATGTTCCGATTATCTCTTCTAAAAAAATACTCGTACTTTGTCAAGGTTTTAGCATGTTGCACATTACAGTAATGGTTAAAATATTGGTTTAAGTGAATAATATTGATGTTATAAAATGGCTAGCATATTTTTTTGAATTGAACCACTCCCGAAATCTGTTGAAGATTTTAGATCAAAGAAAATCTCAAGAAATTGCAGAAATAGACATTATTTTTGGACCAGTCAATGAAAGCTGCAATAGTTTTCCACAACCCCAAAAAATTCTTTATTCAAGTTACACTGAAAAAAAAAACATTTTTATAGGAAAATTTACAAAAAATAAACATATCACTATTTTTAACTTCTTATAGGAAGTTATTGTAATGGGTCCGATTTGTCAAATTAAAAATTTTGACATTTCTCGACGTTTCAAGGCCCCTAGAGTCGAAATAAAAGATTTTTTGCGTGCGTGTGTACGCGTACGTTCGTACGTCTGTACGTTCGCGACGTTTTTTTCGTCTTCCATAACTCAAGAACCAGAAGAGATATCGACTTCAAATAAATTTTGTTATACAGATAATAAGGCAGAAAGATGCAGAAAGGGCTCTCAAGAAAATTGCGTGGGTGGTTTTTTTTACCATAGCAGTTTAAAAAAAAGGTGAACATTTTGGTTAAACCTAAATATCTCATGAACCAATGACGCTAGAGACTTGAATTAAATTTTATATTATATATTGTAATGTGATTCAAAACAATTATATTTTTGAAAAAAAATCCAATTAACGGTTTTTTATAAATCAAAAAAACTGACAAAAAAAATTTGTCACCTCGAAAATTTTACGACTAAAATATTATTTCATCTCCAAAATAATTTTGTGCAACGAAGAATGATGTTTTTGTCATCTGATAAAATTTTGAGAAAAATCTAATTGACAGTTTTTTTATAAAAAATAAAAACTTAAAAAAAAACATTACTCAAAGTTGGTAAAAATTGAATTTCGACTCAAATATCTTTTCAAAAACTTGAGATTATGGCTTCAAACCTATTTTATCTTATAAGAAATATTATTTTCAATATTAGGACAAATTTTGAGAAAAATCAAATTGACATTTTTTTTACAAAAAATAAAAACCTAAAAAAAAATTAATAAAACTTGGTAAAAATCGACTTTCGGCACAAATATCTTTTCAAAACTTTGAGATATTGGCTTTAAACTACTTTTATCTTTTAAAAAATATTGTTTTCAACATTCAGTAAAATTAAAAAAAAAATGGAATTGACAATTTTTTTACAAACAATTAAAAACCTAAACAAAAACAATACTAAAACTTGGTAAAAATTTACTTTCGACTCAAATAGCTTTTTAAAAATGAAAAATATTAGCTTCAAACTTATTTTATTTCACAGAAAATATTATTTTCGATATTCAATAAAATAAAATCTACAAAAAATAATATGCAAATTTGGAAAAAATTGATACATATAGACAAACTTTTAAGCAAGACAAATCGACAGACGGGATGGGAAGTTATCAGTGTGGGTCGCATACCAGCCTCTTTTTTGTTATGATTTCTTGTTGATTTCTTTTACTTAGTTGGAAGTAGAGCCTCCTCTACTTCGTATGTACTGGATAAGTCTATCTGGTGCGGTTTTAACTAAATGCCTGCTCCTGTGCAGTGCTGACACTGCTGTGGTTTTCTTTGATGCTTCTTTTTAACTGGTCCCATAAATGCTCGATCGGATTGAGGTCTGGGCTCTTTGCTGGCCATGTCAAAATCGTTAACTCTTGTGAAAATGGGATCACAACAGGTCATATTACCATTTCAATGTAAGTGGTGGAGGTAACGGTGCCCCCATCCAGGATAACCAGCTCTGTTCTGCCTAGCAAACTTATTCCAGCCCATACGATAACAGTTACCCCCCAAAATCGGTCACTTCCGTGAATGCACGGGTGGCTTAAACGTTCAAAGCGAAAAATGTGCATACCAAACAAAAGCAATTTGAAATTATGCTGGAATTCATGTGTACCTACTCATCCCCACGGTTGCCACTTGAAAAAAAATTGCATGACCAAAGCTGCAAATAAAAATGACCAATCGTACCAAAAAAGGACCAAAGTAATTTGTGTCCGCAATGGCTTTTAACTTCCCATAGAAAGTTATTGTAATCGTTCCGATTTCTTGAGTTGAAAATTTTGACATTTCTCGGCGTTTTTTTTTTATTTTATCCCACAGAAAATATTGTTTCCGACATTCCGTAAATTGTTCATAAAAATCCAACAGTCAGTTTTTTTGATAAAAAATTAAAATCTACAAAAAATAGTACGCAAATGCTTCGAAAATTTGGTTAAAATTGGTTTTCGACTAAAAATCTCGTTAACAAGAACAGATATTGAAATCAAACTATTTCATCATACTCAAAATATTGTTGGTATTTTTTAATTTTTTTTAGAATAATTCAACTAACAACTAGCAAATCACGAAAGCCTACAAACCTTTTAAGCAAGACAAATCGGCAGACGGGATGGGAAGTTATCAGTGTGGGACGCGTCCCAGCCTCTTTTTTTTAAGATCACAATATGTTTACATTATGTCAGGAGATCGAATAAGTCAGGAGATCAAATACTATCGCTAAATAAAATTCATATAAAATTAATTCCAAAAAAATGTTTTTGCAGACCAAACGCTTTGGTTATTTTTGTCATCTTGACGCTCTTTGGCCAGCATTATATTATTAATGGTACCCAAATTAAGTCTGCCTCTCTTTTTTATCAAAGTTAATTCAAAAAAATTCCTCTCAGCAGCAGCTGAGCTGTGAGGAAGTAACATCAAGTTATAAACGAACTGATTTAAATTTTAAAAACAATATTCATTTGAAGCGTTTTTATGGTAATTTAACTTTTCCCAAAATTCTTTAGGTACGCATAATCAAAAAAGTCTCCGTACAGCAGCAATTTTTTTTTTAAATCTCTAAAATATAGAACTTAAGATAACCAACATTTTTGAGAAGTTCCAGAAATGACAGAAATGATATCAAAAATAATTTTCAACAAAATATATAGAGCATTTTATTTAAAAAACTTAAAATAAAAGAAATTCACAGCACAATATGAAAAAATAAGGAACAAAAAAGTCTCCGTACAGTTCATTTTTTCGACGAAAAAAACTAACAAAAAATCACTTAACTTAAGGCAAAAATAAACTTAATAACTAGTAGGACCTCCTCTGTTCCTGATCACTTCCTGCAATCTGTGTCTCATCGAATGGACAAGCTTACGGGTCGTATCTGGAGAAATGTTGTTCCATTCCTCAAGTAGGACCGTTTTGAGGTCATTTTTGTTGGCGATTGTATGCTGCCGAACTTTTTTTTCTAAGTGATCCCACAAGTGCTCTATAGGATTGAGATCTGTATTTTATTTTTGAGATTATAAAAGGAATAGAGTCGAGTTATTTTTTTCAATTTCTTAAAAAAGGGACCAAATGGAATAAAAAATGACCATGCGACCAAGTGAGAAAATAATGACCAAATTTGTTCTTAAAAGACCAAACTGAAAGCCGTGCTCATCCCACGTCTTGTTTGTGATTGTTTTGATTTTTTTTTTTGTATTTTTGCTTTGACACATCTCATGAGAAATACTTCGAGACTCGGCCAATCTATTCTATAAATAGAAAAAGGACTAGATGATTGTTTTATTCGATTCGAACATTTTACAGAGTACGAATTCATACAACGAATCGAATAAAAGATTCGAATCGGATTAGCTTTTCAAACGCATTACAGAGTAGAGCCCCTGGTCTTCTTGCTACACTCACGGTTTCTTGGACGCGTTCCCTCACATAAGAAACACTTAGCAATAACGCTAGAATCGGACTGAGACAACATATTATGCAATAATTTTTGCATTGATTGTTTTTTTTCGAGCGATCGGCTTTTTTGCCTATTCACTTGGAGATAACGGTAAAATTGTTATTCAAAGCATTGATATGGAATCATACACATGAAAACTTTACAATAAAATGCTGGACTTCGATAATTTTCACGAATTAAGTATTTTTAAGGCAAAATACAAAATAAATTTTGGGTGGGCCCTATTTTGTTTTGAGTATAGTTTATTTAAAATTAAATACCAATTATTATAACAATAAGATTTTTCTTCTAAAAAGTTGCTTTAGTTTTGGCCAGACAAAGAACGATATTTTGCAAGTAATGTTCGTTTATTTTATTGTATCGCTATAAAAAAATGTACATATATGAATATTAAGCACATTAATTAATAAAAAGATATTTAAAAACATTTTAACCTAAGAAATTATACACAAAAAGTCAATTTAGTTCTGGTCGACACTGTACATAATTTATTTTTTATAAAATGAACTGTCCACAAGATTTTTCTAAAAATTAAACTGCACATCAATAACTTTCTGCATTTTTCGTAGCAATATTCTTAATGATACAAACTAAAAGTCTTACTGAATAGCTGTCTGATTTTTTTACTAAATTCACAAGAAAAATGTCTTCAAAAAAGGATTGACATTTTACAACAAACCCTCAAAGTCTGACATTTCAATTTGAACAATAATTAATAAATGTCTGCCCATGAACTTAATACTTCGTTTACTTGCAGAGTGTTAACGTTTCGAAATTCTTACATTGGAAAACAAGATCAGATCGAAACTTGAATTCTCACACCCATGAAAGTACAAATAATGCAATTTAAGGTTAAGAACAACAAGTTCGTATACAAAGTTAATGTTGTTTATGAATACATCATAGACATAAATACACAATTATAGAATATTCTCGCCTTGATATTGTATTTCATAAATAAATTTGCAAAAATATACGATTAAGATATTCAAGTAGGTACACTCAATTACTTTAAGTGACTCGTATGTAAGGTCTACATAAGAAAATGCACTCATATCTTATCTTAGGTAAAACAAAGAAAACAATAATAATAATTATTCCATTGTCCTTTTTATCTAAATGCAAATCGATATATTTATTTATAAAAACAAAAACAAAACAAAAAATGGTTTGTTTGTAAACAATTAAGCTAAACGAAACCACCAGACTTATAAAAACTCCGATTATGCATAACGTTTACAGCTAAGGCCAAAATAATAGGAACACAAGTAAATCTTTTGCTAAATATGTCTTTTTAGGAATTGCGTGAGGCAACAAATCTAAAGTTAAACCAATTTATTTAAATAGTCAATATTTTGTTAATGTTACTTAATTTCTCTATTTGCTCTAGGTTTCATAGAATGCTGCCCAATAAAATAGGAATACTTTACTTAAACTTAAACAAAAACAATACATATTTTGATAGATATTGGACATTAATGGCTGAGCAGAAAATACTATTGACTTGTTTCTCTCCTCTGACCTTGATAAATACACAATCAGTGTATTGACGCCTGTAGGCACATCTGAATAAAGTGTAAGTGCTGCTAATTTCTTCTGTCAAACAAATCCTTTTAGAGAAAGAGCTCCTATGAAAACCGCCTGGCAGTACGAGAAAGCGAACTGGGATGTTCTCAATAATTGTTTTAGGGTCTTTAATTTGTTTTGTAGCCTCGTGCTAACGTATACTCCATTGCAGGTTTGATAGCTTGTTTTATTCTTATGGTAACGAAATCCTTATCTCAAGGCTAAAAGAAGCAGACCCATGGTTTGATGTAAGCTTCAAAGATGCTATCAAGGAGAAAAATGTGAATTTCCATTGTTTTAGAGCCAACCCAATCGAGGAAAAACAGGAAAAGGTTTATGCAAGCTAGGAAGCCCCGAAATGTCGCTATGTCTCCAAGACAGTAAGACTTTTTGGTCACTCGGAAAACAACAAGAGGAATTTTTCCTCTTCTTCGGTTCCTACGCTTATTGTCAATGACACTCCTTCAGTTAGCTCTACCGAGAAATCTTATTTCTTTACAAGGAAGTTCGCGGCAAATTCTACATTACCTCATAGCGTTTTGGATCCCCCAATTTTTGCGCTCGATAGTGATTGGAGAGTCCTAAAAAATCTCAACATACGTAAATCTACTAATCTGGGTAATATTCCTACTTTTATTCTACGCAAGCTAAGCTTTTACGTACATATAAGCTTTTCCATCTAACCTATTCTTCTAGGCTTGTTCCAAGAAGTGGGAAAACAGAATTTGTTCAGCCAATCCTCAAAAGGCGAATCTTCTTTTACCTCAAATTATCAAACGATATATGTAGCAATGACGCGCCTTATTTCCAAAGTCATTAAAATGCTGATTAAATATCAGCTTAAAAAATATCTTAGGAAATATCGTTTTTCGGAAAAAGAAAGATTATTGTGCTTGATTTTTCAAAAGCATTTGATACGAGTAGAGTTTAGCATCTTTAAAAGTCTCTTTTATCGAAAATGCATGCTTTCTGAATCCCTGCTTCGTTCTTTTTGCTGTATTTAAGTCTGAAACCCACAAAATAATGGTGGTGTCCCCCAGGGCTCCGTTTTATCCCCGATCGTCTTCCTCATTTTCATAAATGATCTCTTGTTCCTTCTTCTTCAATCTTGGAATCAATGGAATGGTTCTCAATGAAATTCAGGTCGAGTTATTGACAATACATCTAAAAAATAATGTTGTTCCTTTGAAATCCGAACTTTAATAGCATTACAGAATATTTGATGACGTTATCATACTGAAAACACCGTCTAATGGGCATATTTTTACTACTCATTCAATGACAACAGATAGAACTTTTTCTTGGCGTGTTAACTTTCTAAGTAAAAAAATACAGTTACCAGTCAAAAGAAAGAAATGTTCCTAAGGTTTTGGCCATAGCTGTAGAAACTTGTATAAGCAAAAGTATGACGTATACTTTCTTACTCTTGCGTATTTTATAATGGCGTCGTAAAGGTTAGTTATATACGAAAAAGTACAACAGACAACAAACTGTAGTTCATGTTTATTATGTTAACCCCTTAAAGTTTCAAGTTCTAAGGGACAACATACAACAAACCATCGTTATACTAATTGCATTGAGTTTTCTATAGTATTTTCATTCCAGGTGTGTGAAGACATGCATATATTTCATACATAAATATATCACTTCCCGAGTTGAGTATATCTTACTATATCTCGCCTTAAGACAGGTCTTATACAATGTATTGCAAAATAGCATGGCAGAAAACAATAAGTTTTAAAAGGGCGTTGTTTTCTTTTACGTATATGTTTGTATGTTAAAGCATAACATACATAAGTTGAAGTATAAATGTTTACGCTACATAAAGTTGTGGTTCTAGTAGATCTGGATTAAGAAGGAAGAAAGGTAAAAGGTTTAAAATAGAATGATAGGTCTAGAACAAGGTAAGAAAGTCAAGGAAGTGTCACAATATTCAGGTGTGGCTATATCTATCTAATAATAAGGGTTATGTGAGTTCATTATTAATTTAGGTTGGATAGGTTATTGTTATGGTGAATTAGGATCTCATAATATTTATGTTGAAGGTGACTAAGGTAGCCTAGATAGGTTTATGTTATTTTGGGAATGTCCTTATATCAATAAAACGGGTGATATCATTCTTTAATTTGGTAATCAAAAAAAAATATAAACGAAGACAGCTCAGAATGCTAATTCATTTGATACTCAGAAAAAGAAATAATAAATAATTGATTTGAACTCAATAAAATAGACATAATTATCATGGAAATCGTCAAGGTGGCAGGCCACTGATTTCTTCACAGGGTTCTAAAACAAGGATCGGAACTATTAGTCCTAAATGTAAAAGCTAAATTATTTAGTCTCCCTAATAAGTATCAAATTTTACGACCATTTTAATAAAGATTAATTAATTTCGTGTTTTAAGGTTGGTAGCGCTGCCACTTCATAACTGCCAAACTCAGCTGTCATTTGAAGTGTCAAAATATAAGTTCCCTTCAACGTTTTAAGTTGCTTTTAGCAGTCGAACAACACATTAAAATTAGTAAAATTTACCACAAAAGTGGTGATTCCATTTGTCTGCAATTTCTGCGATTTCAATGAAAACTAATTTATTGTTACATTTGTTTATTCGTTATTCAAGATCGTAATAGAAACAAACAGTATACATCAAATATGTTTACATAAGATGTCATTTACAACTTATTTATTTTTGTTATTTCTAAATAGAAGTAAAGCAAATAATTAAGATGTCTGATTGCTGTCAATCTTTATTTGTTATTTTCAATCAATTTGCATATAAATCATGGCCGCTTTTAATACCGCCGCGCCCGCCCGCTTACATGAGTAGGTTTGAAGATCTAATCAAATCTGAATTGTGAATTCGATTCATGTACAAGACGGCCACACCACTGGATCAAAAGATGAATATATGTACTATGTACATTAAAGGAATTGATGTGAACTTGATAAGACACTTTTGTTTTAAGTCACTGTGTGCATGCGGCATCTTTATTCTATAATTTTACAATGTCACCTCATAGGATATTTTAAAGCTATTCCGTTCGTCAAGTTTAATCGAAATCGAAGTATTGAATTGACATTTTTGCTGGGGTATAAAATTCAAAGGAGCAATTAGTACTACTTGTTTCGACAATGAATAAAACACCTACTTTAAGTTTTCGAAATAAAAAGAGTAATAGTAATACTAGTACCGATAGTACCCGTAGTCTGAAGGTTAGTGCGTGGACTGTCATTCTAGAGGTCTTGGGCTCAATCTCTGTCTGTGCTACTTTAGGATTTTTCATGCGAGAAATTGACAAATCCTCCAAGAGTAATTCTTGTCATGGAAAATGCTGGTTCAAATTAGATTCGGCATAAAATTGTAGGTTCCCTCCATCCCTGACATGACTCGCACACAGCAATGGTTGAGAGTTGTAAATCACTAGGCCCTAATGTTCAACGGACTGTTGCGCCACCTAATTTTTTATTTGTATACATATACAGTACCCGCAAGGCGGAGTCCATTCCCTTCATCTCTAAAAGTTCATCGCAGCCGATTTTGTAATAGTTTAGCGGTGTCTGGAAGCATTAAACAAATTCTTGCAAAATGCCTTGAAGAAATGAACTGATTGGGCAGATCAATGTTAACTTGGTGTCAGACCTCAGAAAACCGAACTTTTTCTCTTATCAAGAGCAAAATACGGGGCTTTTTTTAAGTTAAGAATTTAAGATGAAAACAAATGGGGTCTACAAATTCGTTTTTCGCACATCTACATCTTTATCATAAAATCCTCACCAGAGTTGGGAAATAAGGATTACTCTCGTAACTAATTTCAAGTTTCATTTCACAAGTAATTAGCAGGGTCAGGATTTTGTTGACCTAAAAAAATTAAAAAAAGGCAAAACAAAAAACTTAAAAAGGCAAATAAAAGGCATTTATTAAAATATACTAAGAAAATATACAAACAAAAATACCGAGAGTTTTTTAAAGTTCTCAGGTAGCAATCTTCTTCGGTTGTCCCTTAGAAGGGCAGTGAAGAAGCTATGATCTTTCAACTTCAGCTGAAACAAGTGGAGCCCATTTAAAACTTTCAACATTATTCACTTCAATGTTTCCTGGAAGTTTGGAATCCACGTCGCCGTTTATTACATAATTTATCTGCTCAATCGTTTTTAGCCCTGTGTTTCCATTGAAAACGGCAGTAAACTTCTTCAAGACTTCCTCTGCAATGGATCCTTTTGGTTTTTTTTTTAATTTTCTTCAATATCTTACAAAACAGGCAGCATTTCGCCAATTGGATGTTCCTTGATGAGAATATTGTTAGCTTAAATTATAAGTAGGTACAGACTCTCAAATATACCTGTTTTTTGTAGGTCTTTGAAAATATGTTTTTTCGGATCGACTAAAAACCCAAAATTGACTTTAATGTACGCCAGCTGCGCTTGCAGTTCTTCATCTTCAATCAATTTTTTGTAAATGCAACACAGCTTGCATCATCTTCGTGAGCGCTGACGTTTTTTTGACCCGAGCAAAATATTTTGCATAATATGCTGCTGCCTAACCAAGTACCCCAGCCACTGTTGTCGTTTTTGCTACTATAGTAGTATTTAACTCCTCTTGAGAGTCAACTGCTACTCTACTCAAAATAAAACGCAAAAGAAATTTTTATTTGGTTTACAATAAAAACCAAACTTGCACATCTCTGATTGCATATACCCACTGACATCCCTGATGTGTTCTATTTCCATTCCAATGTTCGTTTCATTCTTTCCAGATTGCGATAGCGAAATATTTCAAATAAAAAACGCAAATAATGATTTAATATTTCCCTTGATTAAAAAATTCGTTGGTTCATTAATCAGTTTGCCACATAGCAACATCAGACAGAAAATTTTCAGATGTCAGCCTTATAAAAGATAAAATAAGAAATTCACTCAAGGTAGAAACGGTTTAGCCTTACTAACTGCTAAGGAACTTCTTAAAAACAATTTCACCGAAAAATGGGAGCCATCGAAAACTTTAATCGAGAATTACAAAAAATTGTATTAGGCGCTAGTTATAGCTATCATTGGTTTTCATCATTGAAAACAAACATTGGAATTTTTCTGAGAGGTCGTTTATGGCTATCCTTAAAAATTCCTGTCATTGAAAAAAATGTCCTGATTGAAAACCACCGAAAAATGTTTACTGGCAGAAATCTGTCATTGGAACTGTGTAAAATTGGAACACTAATCGGTGAAACGATTCGTTTCAGTTTTGAACATAAAAGTATCAGCTGTTCAGGAAAATGAATTTCCGTCCGGAAAATATAAAAATACATTTTTAGATAAAAATAAATGCATAATTATACTTTTTTTTCTCAAAAAAATTCTTTGTGTGATTTCCGATCGATGAGTAGGTATATAATTTTTATTTCTAATTGACAGTGTCAAATATCGATTCAAAAATTTTTCCAGATCGATGTCAATGATAGATAGCTATAACTGACCCTTTAATGTTTGTAACTGAAAATACGAAACATAGGATTTACAATAATGAATTGAAAATTTATTTATTTATAGATTTAAGGCCTTATTTTTGTTATTTTGTTAATTCAATCATTATGTTAGGGTGAACTTTTTTATGTATTTTATGTATTTACGAATGTTTTTTATTTTTGTTGTTTTGTTTGATACGTCATATGGTAGGGATGAGCTTTTCTTATGTATTTTATTTATTTATGAATATTCAAACAAAAACCTAAGAATTAAAATGATGAAATTAATTTTTTGTATGTTAATGTAAAATATTATTTTAATTGCCAATTTCTGATTTAATAAACAAAAAGTGATGAATTTAAAATCTTTTTTATTTATTTTAACTATATTATTTTAAAATGTTGGCCTTGAGCTGTAAAAGCAAAAATTTGCCATGACATTAGATCCTTCTTTTTGTCTGTTTTCGGAACATAAACCTTCGGAATAGGTCAATTAACTTCGAATTAGGACATTATTTTTTTCAGTTTTTAATTTTGTTTATGGGCCAAGCATGTGTTTGTTCTTTGTTTTACTCCTCAATTTAAGAAAATATTCCCCAAATTGACAGAAAAATACTACTCTTGACATTTTTAAAACGACAACACTGACCCCAGCAAGTTAAAACCTAGTTTAAATGTAAATTCAAAAATACGACTTCAAATTCAGTTTCAAACAAACTTACAGGTGGCAGTGGCAATTTAGGTTCCATATCCTTAAAATTAACAATCCGAGATGGACTTTTCAGAAATACTTTTTTCAAGTTCGACACGAATAAGGAGTCAACTTTTGAGCAGTGACTGCGTATGCTTTCACAAACTCTGTTTACACCGTGAGCGACGCAAGTTACGTGAACCATTTTCAAGTACAACCACTCTTCTTCATTTATACGGTGCAGCGTCTGTTACGAACAATAAAACCTTTTCTCTCTTAAGCTGATCGGGCCACAACAATCGCATCGAATCGTCAAAACGCTGGGTTTTTAACTAAAGATTCTTAACGGTATCCGAAAATGTTCGCATTTCTTTTAATGCAATTTCTTTTAACCAATTAATAATAATAATAAAAAGCAAAAAAGGCAGAAAAAGGCAACAAGGGCGAAAAAGGCAAAAAAAGGCAATTATGGTATAAAAAGGCAAAAAAAAAACAAAAAAAAAATACACATACTTGCAATCACCAAACATGTTTGTCGAAAGTCGATTTCATCTTCCGTTTGACCAAACAAAAAAAAAGGCAAAGTTAGTAAAATCCTATCCCTGGTAATTAGTAATTCATCTTTTTTCCAATAAAATTACATGAAAATATATAAATTTAAATTACTTGTAATTGCAATTGATCAAAAATACTTTTCAATAAATTGTAATTGTAGTTTGAAAAAATTGCATTTACTAATTACATGTAATTGAAAATTTGTAATTAAGAAAGTTAAGTTTATTATTTATTGAGATTCATATTTATTTATTAATTCAAACCAACCGACAATAAACAATTTAACAATGCAGGAAATTATTTTGTAAAATTGCATGAAATGTAATTGACGAGACTAATATTCAATTACAACTTTGTGTAATGATTATTATTGGAAAATAATTCATTACTGCTTTTTGATCATTACTTTTATTTTTAATTACATTTATTAAATTAAATTGCAAGTAATTGACGGTTATTAATTAAATTTTTAGTTTATGGAAATTTCAATTGCAAGTAATTGTAAATTAATTTTCTTGTAATAAACCGCGATAACTCTAGCACAGTTCCAAGAATAGCCTACTTATGCATTTCACTCAGTTTCAGGGTCAAAATTCCATAGGCTCATTTCCGTGGGTTAAAAGTCCCACCAAAACTCTAGAAGAAAATGGGTCAAAAGTTTATATATTTTTCTAAGAAAGTAAATCAAAAATTACTATTTTAGTAACACAAACAATTTATTTTAATATTTGAAGAAGCAAATCAAAGAATATCAATGAGAAAGGAAACCCAAAATGCATAAATTCATAATTGAAGAGTCGAAAACATTTACAAATAAATTTTGAACTAATGGCTGCCGGAAATAACGCGAGAAATTATTTTGGAAAAAAATACTAGAAAAGTTTTTCACGTTGAAAATGGAAAAAGAACCAAATTTCGACACTAATTGTTTGAACCTGAAAGATTTATAACAAGCTCGTAAAAGGCTTCAAATAGGGAAGGTCCTAAGATCTATCTTGCATAACGGACTAATTTATTGGTCTATTTGGGTTAGTTTTCCGACTACTTTGATCTAACAAAATTTCTAATATGATTGACTTTCGAAAGGAGACACATTCTCTTTGCACCAGGACTATACGAAATGAAATCCAATAATTCAGATTGAACTACCTCATGTAAACTTCAGTAAAATAGTCAGAATTTTGTGTGAAGCCTTAAAGCTCAAAATTAATGCAAAAAAATCCAAAATATACTCCCCTAAAAAGCTTATTTTTTTAAATAGAGTTAAAACAAGTAAAATCATCATCAAATTGACCTAAATTTCATTTTTTTTCTTTAATAACCAATTACTGTCCAAAATTATATCAAACATTTCAATATTATTTCCCCCCCATCACAAAATTTTGTTCGCGAAAGGTTTATAATTCTATATCTTGTCCTATATTCTTCATTCTTAAGCTCAACCCATAGTGAACAACAAAGGGCTTACAAGGTCAATTCTTATTTTAAAAAAAAATTACTAATTGATCGACATTAATCATAATTATATGATTTTTCAAAGAAATTCTTCCGCCATATGGGCTTAACCCTATATACTCGTAGAACAACTTGAAGCTTTACCAAAAAATTGTAGACTTTTGATAAAAACCGCATTTGCTCTAAACCAGTGGTGTGGCGCCAGATGTAATTATTTTTTAAATCCCTTTGTACTACATGCGTGTTGGATTTATGTTTAATTACGGTTTGAAATTTCATTTAATTGTAGATTTTGTTTTCTTTTTTTTTGTTCAGCTTTCCAAAGGTCAATCCTAATCCTCTCAATTATTATATTTACTCTCTTTCACTATTGCATGACCTCTGAAAATTAAAATGTCAATGTCAAAATTATTGTTTTTCTAAATTCGCTCGTACACATACTATGTCATCGTATAGAGTTGTTCCAGCTAGTTGATGGAATTGTGTCATCGCGCTAATTCTTTAAATACATTTTGACATTCAAATTATGGTCCACATTCTATATGTATGTAGGTATATTTGATTTGTTGTGCTTCTTACGTCATGTTCAATATATAAAAATTGTACCACTTAAAATGCCTTGAAACATGCAATGCCAGCAGCAAATCTCGATTCATCATTATTAGAGTAAAAAAATAAGTTGTTTTTTTGTTTTTATTTTAAGTGTCCATAGCTTCGTAGGTCGTCCATGTTTGTTGACAGACAACAGGCATTTATATTCTCTAAGCTTCTACATTATACATATTATTAAACAAACGCCTCCAGCGGTATACTGGTCAAATAACAACAATAATTGACGAACTAGCCTAGAATTTATTTGACATATTACCGTGATAATGACAGCATAGCAGCGCAGCGGTGACAACAAATGACAACGTTATGTCAAAGAAATATAAATGGTGAGAGAGAAAAAGAGGGGGACAAAACCACATCACGGTAGATCACGTAAAGCGTGGCAAATTAGAAATCCATATAATACAATAATTTGTTGCTTCAGCTGCTGTGCTTCGTAGGTCTTAGGTATCTTTGCGTGTGATGCGAGTCTTTTGTCTTTTCTTGCTCCTTGACAACATACATAGGTATTAGGTTTCATAGAGTGATACTCTGATACCTTAACTCCATTATCTGGCTAATTAAAATGAGTATACGTGGCAAGACTCTAGAAATATACCCGTTTACACGTATAATATTATAGTGTAACGAAGGTTTATATTTGTTGTTTTTGTACGAACTACACGTTCCAACTATCATCCCTCTATGTACACAACACATATTAAGTGTCTTTCATCTTCAGCTTTTGTGTACTTAATACTTTTTGTCATTTTTTAATATTGTGATATAGTCGTTTTTGTTTTTCATTCCATTCCATGCCATCCATCAAATAATCGGCATCGTCAGCATATTTTAACCACAATTAAGCGACCATAACCACTGGAGCATCTCATCTCACTTGAAGAACACTCATTTATCTCGGGTTCTTTCTCGTATTCTCAAAACGTTACCAAACGAAATCCACTCCGTATAATATGCGGCGAGTTGGGAATTCATGATGAGATGAGCGACTACGACGCGAAGACACGGGACGAACGATGAACGAAGAAATTTTTAAACAGCGGAAGCAAGTGATTTCTTTTAGTTAAAGTTTATGGTGATGCGGTGTGTAGATGATGGTGAAACTTTTCTGATTGTTATTTCTTTTATTTCATTTTTTTGATTTTTTGATAGACAAGCAGTCAAGTTAGAACTCAGCTTTAAAGATGTTGGAAAAAAACACTTCAAATATAGTGGAGTTTAAAAGTTTTGAGATCAAATTCATTAGTTTTTTTCAGTTTTTTGTTTATGGCGTCTGTCAAGATGGTAAAGTGTTTTCCATTAGTGACGAAAAGATGTTAAAATTGATTAAAACAAGTTGTAATTTAAGATATCAACGGAATTTTTATTTTAGTTAAAAAGCCTATATCAATGACATTACGTATGTAATATGACATCGTTCAAATGGCCATCACGGTTAAGTGGCCCGCATGTTTAAGATGTTAAATTTGGACGGCTCTGGTCGTGTAAAACGTATCTGCCGCTAAAGACCTGTGTTACTTTAGAAAACCCTGTTGAATGTTGGTAGTCACATCACCTTGATGGGAAATATCAATACAAGTTGTGATTAAAAAAAATTAGTTAGTGGAATTTTGAAATGAAATAAATGTAAAATTATTTCAAAGTGATATTTTCCAGTAGAGTTTGTATTATGGGACTTCTATCTGTTTTTTCCAATTATATAGAAATGAAGGGGACCTATAATTTTTTCCCAATTCTGAGGGGCCAGTTATAGCTATCATTGAAATCGATCCGGAAAAATTTTTGAATCGATATTTGACGGTGTTTCCCTTTGATTAGGAATGAAAATTATATACTGATCGATCGGAAATCACACAAAGAATTTTTTTTGAGGAAAAAAAAAGTGTAATTGCAGATTTATTTTTCTCTAAAAATGTATTTTTCTATTTTCCTGAATAGCTGATACTTTTATGTTCAAAAGTGGAACAAGGCGTTCCACTGATTTGTGTTCCAATTTCACACAATTCCAATGACAGATTTCTGTCAGTAAAAATTTTTCGGTGGATTTCAATCAGGAAATTATTTTCAATGACAGAAATTGTTAATGATAGCTATAAACGGCCTGCCAAAAAGTTCCAATGTTTGTTTTCAATGATGAAAACCAATGATAGCTATAACTGGCGCCTAAAGGCTTGTTTAATATCAGATGATTTGTGAGTTCCTTGCAGAAGGCAATCTGGAAATTGAAATTTGACGAAATAGTGAAAACAAAACCATTTTTTTATTACTTTATTTCCCCCTTTTTTCTTATTGAAACAAGGTAACAAGCGTTTTTCAAAAAGGTTTCAATGTGTTTTAAATTTTTCCGATGTTATTGCTCATATAGCTCTCTTAAGTCTGCTGAATTCGAATTTTTGACATTTTCAGTCAAAGTTTGTAAACCTTTTCCAAAGTATGTCAAACTTTTAGATAGTTGTTCAACTGAAAAAATAGTTAGACTTGTATTAGTTGAGTGACTTAGGCAACTGAAAAACATTTAGGCTTGTATCAGTTGAGTGCCTTAGTCAACAAAATTGTTCATTCGATGGTCCTTGATTTTTTGATTTGAACATATTACAAAATTGAAAAATTACTTCAGAAGTTTACAAAATAAAATAAAACATTAAATAAGTTGTCTAAATAATCAAAACATTTTCGTGTATGGGAATTTTTATTTTTTCATCAAGTAAAACTATAAATGGAACAATATGAGTTTGAAGAAGTTACCATGGAGTCATCAAGGATCAATTTTGAGTCCAATTCTATACTCGGTTATGTATTAATTCTTTTAATATTATAGCTATTTTCGTTTGTAGAATTTATTTGCTCTTCGCTGCTTTCTAAAAGTAGAACTTTCTATTGTGGTAGAAATTTTGTGACAGAAAGTTTTCATATGAAAATAACTCTTTTTTTAAAAATCCTTCAAAGTACAGAAGCTTAACAGTTCTCAAAAATAAAAACGATTCAGAAAACCTCATATTTGCTTTAGTTTTAAATTTAAAAGAACTAACTGTCTGTCAACCCAGAATCAAATTTAATAGACAACTAGCTAAAAGCCGACTAGATTAGCTTGACATTATTGCTTATTTTGCATCTGTCAATCAAAGAAAAATGACGTTTCAATTTTCAAATGCATGTCTTCATAAGGACATGTCTGTCAAAATTATGAACTGTCAGTTTGCGAATGATAACAATTATCATAAACGATACAAACAAAACTTAGTTGGAAGTTTTTGGTTATATTTGGGAACATTTTGTATTCGAGATTTTGCGAAACGTGTTTGTCTTGCTCATTTTGTGTTGCTTAAATCGCTCAAAAAAATTATTTGTTCCTCCATAGTTGTATTCTATTGATAAACCTGCGAAGAACTAGTTTCTTAAATTTGATGTTCTAAACAAACAAACTTTTTGGAAAATGGAGTTTCACACTATTCCATCATAGATTTTTTGACGTTTGATGCTATCAAATGTATGATGGAATTCTTTCACTAGAAATTAATTTCATTGGTTGACAATGAAAGTTAACGTTTAACACTGCTATTACGTAAAGCCCATTGATGAAATAAAAATCGTGTGTTATTATTCAATTGTCACTTTCTTTGACAGTTTTAATATTGGATTTTTTTAGACGACGAATTTTGAAATGTCATAATGTTATCTGGCTCATATAAATTTTCAAAAAAGTATACTCTTTTCAACCATCAAAGAGAGTAAGACACAAAAATGATGAGACTTCAAAGTGAGTCTCATATGAATACCGTTTTTTTAAACCATTAAAAAAACAGTTTCAAAAACTTGACACCCTGTTGATAGTGAAATGTCAAAAAATAATATTTAATTTTCTTAATCCAACGTCTCTTGTTTTTTTTTTATTTAACACCATTTGGGTAGAAATGTTTTGCTATTGAATCAAACAAAAATTTGACAGCTGACAAAAAAGAATAACGTATTTAAACTAGATCTGTTTCCTAACTTTGAATTTTCATTGGTTGACAATCACAATGCAAGTTTATCACTGCTGTTACGTAAATAAATGTCGACTACAAATTTTGACATGTCATAATGTTATCTCACTCATATAAATTTTCCAAAAAGTACTTTTCTCAACCATCAAAGGGAGTAAGATACAAAAATGATGAGACTTAAAATTTAGTTTCATATGAACACGGTCTTTTTATTAATTTAAAACCATTAAAAATACAATTTTAAAAAATTGACAGCCTGTTGATAGTGAAATGTCAAAAAATAATATTTAATTTTCTTAATCATGTTTTTTTTATTTAACACCATTTGTGTAGAAATGTTTTGCCATTAAATCAAACAAAAATTTGACAGCTGATACAAAAGAATAACGTTTTGAAATTAGATCTGTTTCCTTTCTTCGAATTTTCCTGTCAAGTTCATATAAAAAAAAACTAATTTGAAAGAACGTGGGAGTAAAATCAAAAAAAAAAAAAAATGTTGCAATTAGATCTGTTTACTTACTTTGAATTTTCGGTGCTTTGATCCAAAGTCCTTAAAAGTTTACTTATTTGACAGAACTTAAGAGTAAAAGCACATAAATAAAAAAAGTGAACAAAATTTTTAAAAAATTAAGTGTCAAATAAAAATTGTTCTTGTCCTTTAAGTTTTCGCGCTAAAAATGTTATTCAAGGAAAGTTTCTTTGAATTTAAATCCAACTTCAACTATCAAGTTTCATTATCAAGTTCGTTCATTTACTTTTTATTTTTCCTGAATTCGTCAGTTTCTTTAGTCTTGACTAACTCTTTGCTCCTAGTGATCAATCAGTTCAAGTTTAGGTTAAAAATAGTTCTTGAATGGCAAAGTTTTTACCACAAGTGTAATATAGAAAACAAACTCACTCAACCGAGTACAAACCACGATGCATAAAAGGAAAGCCTGACGTCGTCGTCCTCATAGTCATCATCATCATCATCATAAACAACATCAACATCAAAATCAGCGTCTTTATTTAACGCATCTATCCTATAATCATATGCAACTATAAATGCACAAGTATAGCTCCGTGTGTTTAAGCCAAATACACTGTTTATGGATTCACTGAAGCCTCAATTGTTTTAAGAGAACACACGTTGAAAACCGCACTACTATTTATACCAACTGCCAACTCATATATGTACAATGCATAGGCTGGAGCCTACTGAGTTCTGGAGCTCTGTGGGTGCACCAATGATGGGGTAAGAGTTAAAAACATTTGCATATGGGGTTTCCTCTATTTTCTATACTTTCTGTTGTTTTCGTTTTTCTCACATATTATTCCTTATTTCTGCTTTTTAACGGTACTATACGCTATACGGCAGAAGCATCTGCTTAACGAATGCATTTGAACTTATTTCTTTCAAGCCGGTTCAATGTTAGAGGTACACAAATATACATATGTATGTATATCTATGCAGAGTTCTGCAGAGCCTCGAGTCGGGTTAAGAGGATTACGTTACACTAAATTGCGGTTGACACTCGGCTGCTTTCATCCAAACACCCAACGACCGACACGGACGACAGACTCAACGACGAGGACGAGGACGGTTCTCGTGCCATGCGGTGCTATAGAGCTAAGCTCTGTAAATCTATTTTGCAGAGAGATGTAGATTTATGTGTTAAAGTTGGATTGTAATACCCTCAACACCCCTTCCCAAAACAATAAGAGAAAAGGTTATGGCCGGGTAAAAGGAGAAACTAAGTGAAACTTATAACAAGAGGGTAGTGGCAAACGGTGGCATTTAGTAAAGTAAAGGAGCTATGGAGCCAGTGTCATATCGTATCGCGCCTCCTTGGATTGTTTGTAGTTATGATTCTTTTTTCTTAAGCCTCGTTCTATTCAGCTCCAATGTCCCAATTACTGACGATGTACTTTGAAAGCAGCAAACAAAAAGCAAGAAAAAACTAAATGTTATGTTACTGTGATCACCCTCAATGTCGCTGATGGCCGGAACTTGTGAGTTGTTTGTGTTTATGCAATTTATTTATCCTCCTCATCATTATTATTATTATTATTATAGTGCACATCATGTCAGTTGGGCTTGAGACAGGGGGTGAGACCAAGACCAAGACCGGGTCCGAGTATTCAGGCGGCGGCGCGGCGGTGGCGACAACGATGACACTACATGTTGACGACAACATAATCATCTGCATTTTGAGCGGGTGACATTTATGGCTTCAGACGCATTGAATATGCCTCCTTTGCCGTTGCAACGACAAAAGACAACCGTCCGTCTGTCCGTCCGTCCGTTGCTTCATCGTCGTTAGGTTAGTCTGTCAGTCGTTGATGGCGTCATTATTTGTTCGGTTTGACCGAGTATAGTTTTTATACGTATTTTGCTTTTTGTTAGCGTTGATGTTTTTACTGACCTATTAAAATGTTTTTGCTCATATATGATGCGGTAAATAGAAATAACATTGAACATGAATTTATAATATTAAATTGCATTACAGCGAAACATTTTTACATAGGTACAGAAAAAAAATAAATACATATTCATATATGTAAGGTCAAATAATTGAATAGAAAGTGTATAGTGGATTATCAGTCAAAGTGTCATAATGAATAAAGTGTAGGTTTGGCTTGAGTTACATTCTCGATGCCTGTCACATTTTTAATAATAATAATTATTTTACAAAAATATAGGAAGTAGAAAACTGAATAACTACATGGTTTTGTTTATTGTGCGCACTTTTTAATCATTTAAAACTGTATTGATTGTTTTGACAGACAGACAGATAACGACCCTGACATTGACAGTTCGTTTGATCATTATTTTTCATCTCATATTTTATAGGAAAGGTTATGGTTTAGTAATAAAATTCAAGGTTTCCATACGAAAGCCTGACATTACATTGATGGACTAATAATTATAGGTCTTCTAATTACTTTCGTATCAATCCCTTTTTCTTTGAAAACATCATAGAAATTTGTTTTAGGTTTAAAAAAACCATAATGTGGATGTACGTTAAACTGCAATCGTTAGACCTGTGCTCACTTGTGGGAGCACGAAAAGCAATGAGGACTACTTCTACTCCAAGAATGGAAGCAATATTTAGTCTTTTACCACTGGACCTACATATATGTAAAGGAAACTGCTGCAATCAGCTTCTCACGGTTGAGCAAGACCAATTGCTAGAAAACTATGCCACATCGGACAAGCATATATTCTATAGGAATACATAGGGAACAATGTAAGCACAGACTATCATGATACCCTGTCTTCACTTCAGCAGAACCTTTAACACCATCTTTCCTGACAGGAACGAATGGGTAGACAATGTTGCGCACATGACTGAGCCGTCAATATCTATAAAGCTATACTGACGGCTCGAAAACAGATGCTGGGGTAAGAGCAGACTTCCTCTCTGGAACACTAAATTTTGCCAACTCCTTCAAACTTCCCCATTTAGGCTGCGTCTTTCAAGCCGAAGTATTGCCAGTGACATACGCTGCAAAACAGGTCTTAATGATGGCGCTATCACGAGCTGATATCACCATTTTCATTGATAGCCAAGCAGAAATTAAACCGATTTATGCCAAAGTAATCAAATCGAAGCATGTGCTGAGAACGAGGGAGCTGATGAGCTTGTGAGGATAAGTACAACTTTTGACCGATCCCATATAGATTCCCGTTTAAACACCCCATCCTGTGAACTAAAACAGGTCATTGGTAATAAAATAAGTTACTTCAAGAAACCAATGAAAGATGGAAAAGCCTTGAAACCAGGAAATTGTGGCCGAATTCCGCCTAGATCCCGTTCGATTATGCACCTAGACAAAAATCGCTACGTTTGCTTGTGAGCATAGTAACCGGTCACAACCTGTTGGGTTACTATACAAAAAAAGAGGCTGTGATGCGACGCACACTAATAACTTTACATCCCGTCTGTCGATTTGTCTTGCTTAAAAGTTTGTAGGTTTTCGTGTTGTGTTAAAAAAGTTGTCACTTGAATTATTCCTAAAAATTTAAAAATTACCAACAACATTTTGCATATAATGAAATAGTTTGATTTTAAAATCTATTTTTGTTAACGAGATTTTTAGTCAAAAACCAATTTTTACCAATTTTAGTAGCATTTCTTAAACGTTTTTATTTATTATATAAACAAATACAAATTGGATGAATGAAATTAATTTGAAGTCAATATCTTCTATTGTTCACAAGATATCGAGAACCGAACATCAATTTTTACCAATTTGCGTACTATTTTTTTTTGTAGATTTTATATTTTTATGAAAAAGTGGACTGTTGAATTTTTATACAAAATTTACTGAATGTCGAAAACAATATTTTCTGTGAGATAAAATAAGTTTGAAGCCAATATTTTTAATTTTTGAAAAGCTATTTGAGTCGAAAGTAAATTTTTAACATGTTTTAGTATTGTTTTTTTTAGGTTTTTATTTTTTGTAAAAAAACTGTCAATTCGATTTTTTTCAAAATTTTATCGAATGTTGATAGCAATATTTCTTATAAGATAAAATTAGCTGGAAGGCATAATCTCAAATTCTTGAAAAGATATTTGAGTCGAAAATCAATTTTTACCAACTTTGAGAATTTTTTTTTGGGTTTTTATTTTTTATAAAAATAACCTGTTTTTTTCAAATTTTTACCAGATGTTGAAAACATTATTCTTCGTTGCACACAAACTTGTTTTGGAGATAAAATCATTTTTTGTTCGTAAAATTTTCGAGGTGACAAATTTTTTTTTTAGTTTTTTTTTATTTATTAAAAAAACCGTTAATTGGAATTTTTTTCAAAAAGATTTTTGTTTGGTAT
The DNA here is from genome assembly GCA_920104205.1 of Eupeodes latifasciatus. NCBI lineage: Eukaryota > Metazoa > Arthropoda > Insecta > Diptera > Syrphidae > Eupeodes > Eupeodes latifasciatus. The sequence continues at coordinate 67,732,618 of OV049924.1, read as the reverse complement.
GGCGTTAGAATATACAATATAAAATTTAATTCAAGACTCTAGCGTTATTGGTTCGTGAGATATTTAGGGCTAACCAAAATGTTCGCCTTTGTTTAAATTGCTATGGTAAAAAAACCACCTACGCAATTTATTTGAAAGACCTTTCTGCATCTTTCTGCACTATTATCTGTGCAACAAAATTTAATATCAATATCTCTACTGGTTCTTAAGCTGTGGACGACGAAAAAACGTCGCGAACGTACGGACTTACGGACGTACAAACGTACGTACACACGCACGCACAGACATCGCTCTAAAAATCTTTTATTTCGACTCTAGGGACCTTGAAACTTCAAGAAATGTCAAAATTTTCAATTCGAAAAATCGGGCCGATTACAATAAATTCCTATGGGAAGTTAAAAATTCTACCAATTACAGGTACAACGGCTGCATTTATGAGGAATATACAGCCCACTTCTTATGCCACAGCCCAGCACTATGCCATCCTAGAAACAAAATCTTAGTCAGACACTGGTAGACATTTTAGGAATCCGCCTATTAGGTTTTATCAAAGCCTCTAAATGGTTAGAACAAGACAATCCATAGCCATTATAGGCTTTTATATTTTATTTTCAGGGCGTAACACAATGGATCTAATGCATTGATCTAAGTGTGGCGATACCGTCATCAATCGCCAGCCCATTTACCCAACCTAACCTAACCTATAGAGCAAGGTTTTTATATGGAAACCTGGCATTATGTTAATATTTTAGACAACTATCATTAGTCGACATAAATTCATTTTAGTCTGTCCAATAAAACAAAACAATATCTATATTTTTAAGAGATTTTGTTGCACCGCATTCGAATCTCTCCTTATAAGGTTTTAAACATATGCCTCCCTTAAAATGTTAGAAACTGTGTGATTAAGGCTAAAGTCAACAACAACATAGTTCTTAACAATAAATTGCAAAGTACAAATCTTCCTCTTATTGATACAAATTAAATCGTTTTTATCTTACTTAGTTTCTGGAAATATTCATTTGGTTCTATGTGAAATTTTGAAAAACGTTGATTTTAAAAATATCCGTTTTCAAAATTATTTCTATATCTTTTTGTTTTTTTTTAATATATTTCAAAAATTTTACTAGGCCGCCATGAAGACGAAGGTTTCGTTACAAAAACAAAAATTGCTTTTGTACCGTCTTGCATTTTTCTATTCAAAACCGTTTTAGCATAAATGGTTCATCGTTTCTTTAAGATTTATGTGTTTTTACTTGTAACACATAGGAACAACATAGCAAGTATTGCATTCGTAAAAAATTTCGAACTAGAGATTTTAATCAAACATGACATTGCAATGGTAGAGAATTCGAAACAATGGGGTCCCCCGATTCCGTCCGTCTATTTGTTTGTCTGTCATCGCCCCTAACCAAACCATTGTGTCGATTGAGTTAAAATTGAAACATAAGGTTTTAAGCAGATTCGCGTTGGACGTTTTTTGAATTTTCAAGACTAAAACAAAATGAAGTAAATCAAAGTTTTTTTGATTTACTTAATGGCATTTAAATATTTGAAGATAAAATTATTTTACAGGTAAATTTTAAAATAAAAATGTTATTTGTAAAAAGAGTCTTTGGATAAAAAAGCAAGTTCGTGCGACCCAGTCGTGCACTATAATTTTTTTTTAATTTAAAAAGTAATATTTCAGAAATCTGACGTGATAAGTAAGGCTAGGGTCAGATTTCAATTAAGGGCATCAAAACTAACCTAAATCTCAAAAACGTCAAAAAATTGTCATATCTCTCTCTGTATACATCTTAGAAATGTCTTAGGTCTAACAAACAGAGTTTAGTAGCAGCAAAACAAATTACTTTGGAAACAGAACTTCAAGTTGCTCCTGAAATTTAACTATTTTGTTTGCTCTCTCCGAAAATGCTTCATTTGAATTTCATAAAAGTTTTAATCAAATGTCTTAAAAAGTAAGAATACCACTCTAAAGGGTGTCTAACGGTTCTCGCTTCGTATGAGTAATTTTTTTCTCCTTTCTGCTCCTTTTTCAGTTTTTATTTTTATATTTCTTTTTAATTGGGCCTTATTTTTTTCTAACATCAAGTGATTCTTGATTATTTTGTTTTATTAAAATAAAAATAGGTCATTGATTTTTGTATCACAAATTTGTTTTCTATGTGGATAGCGGTTTCTTCTAATAGCGACATATCAATACATACATAGAAACTATATGGCAAGTATTCATTGCATTTGTTAAAAAAAATTTAAACTTGAAAGTGAATACGACGATTCTGATTGTCTGTTCTCGCCCCTGCAGCAAAAATGACAATAGCCCTCAAAAAATGTTTTGGTCCAAAATATAAAATTCGAATTTTGTCAAAAACGACTTAAAAGATTTTTAAACAAATTTTAACTTGCCTTCTTTCAATACTCGCATAAAAAAAAATATATTTTTGTTTTCAAATTTTCTCTCGAACACATTAAGAGATCCTTCATAAATAATTTATTTTTTCAAAAAACATTTTAAAGTAAAGTAGTAAAAGTAAAACTTTTTTTTTTAATTCGGTATCTCAAAACATAACTTTTTAACGAAATTCAAATTTAAAACGTTTATTTATAAGCACTAAACTCAACTGCTTACCAAAAATATTTCTTAAATCGCTAAAACTAAACGATACCAGGATCAAGTCGTGGCTTTTATTAACTTCCCATAGGAAGTTATTGTAATGGGTCCGATTTGTCGAATTGAAAATTTTGACATTTATCGACTTTTCAAGGTCCCTAGAGTCGAAATAAAAGATTTTTAGAAAGATGCCTGTGCGTGCGTGTGTACGTACGTTCGTACGTCCGTACGTCCGTATGTCCGTACGTCCGTACGTTCGCGACGTTTTTTTCGTAGTCCATAGCTCAAGAACCAGAAGAGATATCGACTTCAAATAAATTTTGTTATACAGATAATAAGGCAGAAAGATGCAGAAATGGCTCTCAAGAAAATTGCGTGGGTGGTTTTTTTTTACCATAGAGTTTAAAAAAAAGTGAAAATTTTGGTTAACCCTAAATATCTCACATAACAATAACGCTAGAGACTTGAATTAAATTTTATATTATATATTGTAACGTGATACAAAACAAATATATTTTTTGAAAAAAATCCAATTAACGGTTTTTTTATAAATCAAAAAAACTGAAAAAAATATTATTTACCTCGAAAAATTTACGAACAAAAAACGATTTTATCTCCAAAACAATTTTGTGCAACGAAGAATAATGAACATCTGATAAAATTTTGAGAAAAATCGAATTGACAGTTTTTTTATATCATACAAAAATAAAAACCTATAAAAAACATTATACTCAAAGTTGGTAAAAATTAATTTTCAACTTAAATATCTTTTCGAAAATTTAAGATTATGGCTTCCAACAAATTTTATCTTATAAGAAATATTTTTTTCAACATTCGGTAAATCTTTGAGAAAAATCGAATTGACAGTTTTTTTTACAAAAAAAAAATAAAAACTAAACAAAAATTAATAAAAGTTGTTAAAAAATGATTTTCGACTCAAATATCTTTTCAAGACTTTAAGATATTGGCTTTAAACTAATTTTTTGTTATAAGCAATATTATTTTCAATATTCGGTAAAATTTTGAGAAAAATCGAATTGACAGTTTTTTTTACAAAAAATAAAAGCCTAAAAAAAGCATTACTAAAAGTTGGTAAACATTGATTTTTGACTCAAATATATTTTCAAAAATTAAAAATATTGGCTTCAAACTTATTTTGTTTCACAGAAAATATTGTTTTCGACATTCAGTAAATTTTGTATAAAAATTCAACAGTCCATTTTTTCATAAAAATATAAAATCTACAAAAAAATAGTACGCAAATTTGGTAAAAATTGATGTTCGGTTTTCGATATCTCGTTAACAATAGAAGATATTGACTTCAAATTTATTTCATTCATCCAATTTGTATTTGTTTATATAAGTAATAATTTTTTTTAAGAAATGCTACTAAAATTGGTTTTTTAATTAAAAATCTCGTTAACAAAAAAATAATTTCGAAACCAAACTATTTCATTATATGCTAAATATTATTGGTAGTTTTTAAATTTTTAAGAATAATTTAACTGAGAACTTTTTTAACAAAACACGAAAACCTGCAAACTTTTAAGCAAGACAAATCGACGGACAGGATGGGAAGTTATCAGTTTGGGTCGCATCCCAGCCTCTTTTTTTAAATTCTTTAAGAAAACCCCGAACTTCTCGATAAAATGCATATGCATTCATAAGTATGCGTGCGAACGTGCAGTAAATTTTTATATTTTAAGTGATTTTATTTTTTTATACTTTGTCTCCTATTCAGTTATTGTGAAAACTTCAACTAAAAAACTACACTCTGGCGTATACTTACTTTTTTTCAAATCAAATTTATGTCTTTTCTTCGATTTTTGTTTGTGCACGATTTAAACACATATTGCATCCAATATATAAATGCGGACAAATGTAAGGCTAATCCGGACTATAAATCATACCACTGCATCGCCTTCTACTAACAAGCATAACAATCCTTGCAGGGCTTCAAAAAGTAATACATAATGTGTTTAATACATAACCCAAAAAATAACTAGCTTAATCATAAAATGGGTGCATCTGGTTTCGTGACTTAAAGTTAATTATAACTGCTGTTTGTTACATATGTTATACTACCCATATACCCATTTCAAAAACTTACAACTTCCATTCCACAGCTTCCATATTGTCTAAATTTTTTTTTTGTTAATAGAACTCACACTCTCTTTTTGTCCCAAGGTTCTTCTGTGCCTTCGTTCTTATTTGATGACTCAATCCCTTCCTAAAATGCGTTACTCAGATTAAAGTTGTTCCATACCTTCAACTTTATTTCAAAAACTCAGAAAACAACGAAAAATTCAACCTTCATACAAAATGACTCATTCATCACCTATAAAACGAAAATAAAATATTAAACATTCACATCTCTATCTCTTCATCAAATTTTATTTCTAAGACCATCATCGCATATTGCGCGAAATCCCAAGTCCCTTTTAGAACTGGAATTAGTCATCATCACATAAATAAAATCAATGACGTGACCTATAACCACCACCACCACTCAGAGTATGTCTTTTCCATCCATGAAGGTTTTGTGTTCCCATTTGCCTTATATCGATCGTCGATTGACCGACCTACCGACGACGACGACGTGACGACGACGTCGACGTTAGTTTGTTGCCGGAGGCCATAGTGCCGCCGTCGCCGCCGCCGTTGCCACTGCCATCATCTTCATCATCATCATCATCAAAGTTTGAACCTGACTCTTGGAAAATTATATTCAACTGAAGCGTAAATGAAAGTTTAACTATTTTTATCCACAAAATAGACTTAAAAGGTCGTAGGAAAAGAAAAAAAAAAGAATACAAAAACAAAACCAAAAGACAGATAGTTTCCGTCCTTTAATCTAATCCTTGTGACATATTTGGCGCTCTGTGTCTACATAACCCCTTAACCATCGTTGTTGGTGTCATTTTGAAAGGGTGTCAACTCGACTAAACCTCGGTGTAGGCACAATGTATGTGCACTAAATTAAATGATGCCCTTCTTTCTGCATCAGACAAATGAATGCATATGATAATGAAGGCGAGGATTGCTGATTCCGCAGTCAACTCGAGGATAAGAGCTGATGATGCGGCGCGTACTACCTACCTACCTACTCGATGTGGGCCATCGGAGCCCGCCTACTCATCCTACTTAACCTATCGCATCAAGATAGTTCAATGATAGCATACATCATCCATGCGATATGGTGTCTAGAGTGTTTATCTATGCGATGCGATGCGGTGTGGTGCGATGTGCGTTGGTAGAACAATTCGAATTTGTGAAAATTAAGGTCAAACATTGCAAGCATCAGCAGCATTCCAAAAGCTTTTTTTATTTTAACATATTTGATATTCGTGTAGCATTAGTTGGTTGTCCCCCTGCGGACAGAGGGGAGAAATTAGCCCAACTATAAGTACGGTTAGGATGACAGTGTTTTCATTTAATAGAATCTGTGTCTATTAGTGTCTTCGCATACTGTCTGTATGATGCTATCATGATATAAACATTTAATTTCGTTCTACTTTTTGGATTTATTATAATTTAAACAAAAAATATAACCATCATCATCATCATCATCCACATACGTTACGTGGGTACATTGTTTGAATTGTGCTGAAACTGGGTACCTACGTACAATTGTATATAATTAGCTGCACTCGTACGTGTTCTTCGTTGCTTACAAATGAAATCACATCAGACATCAATTTAACACCTCACGGACGACCAACCAACCATCCAACCGACCGACCGACTAACTGAATGACTAACGACAACGTGAATGTTAACCAAATGGTCTAGAGGCAGTGGCAGTGGCAGTGGCAGTTGGTGGTAATGATGCAGATGGTGGTGGCAACAAAGCGCAACGAAGCCTTCTTTATTTCTATTCCTCTTATAATAATTGCGTGCTACAAATTACACATTTTTCTCGGTCCTGGTTTAGTCGGAATGTCGAATAAATCCTATATTACCCTTTTGAAAGTACTTCTACACTGAAAAAAAGAAGTTTTTGAAATTTGTTATATAAATTCAATATTTTCAGTATAGATTGATAATGTTAAAAATTTAATGATAGGTTAAGTTTTTTTTAAGAAAAAACCCAAGTTCTTTTACCCAAAACCACCGAATCGCCCAAAATATAAACACTCTAACTAAAAATATAATTTTGATTGAAACTAATAATTATTTTACCTACGCTTTGAGCATTTTAACATTTATTATCGATGTATAGAACATTAAATTTAAAAACGTCGACGTTTGTTCTTAACATCCATGTTTATAACCCAAATACAAAAATGCCATAACGCTCAAAACCTTTGCGCAAAAACTCAGTTTAAAAATAACACACAAGTTTAAAAAGTGCCCAGAATTTTGGTCTTTATATGTAAATGCTTTTGACTTTTGACAGTTTTAACTGTAAAATTTGACCTTAATGTATTATTTTTCACTATTGATATATATCAGGCCTTATTCACGCATTCAAAAGCCATAGATATGTATATGTTAAAAATAAACCTCATATACAGTACTGTGCAAAACATTTGTAACTACATTTGTTTTTTTTTACCGCAAACTATATTTTTCGGTTGCAAAAAAACGTTTCTAGGTATGAATAAAAGAAAGAAAAGAAGAAAATAGACAAAAATTTCGTTCTGTTTTCAACTAAGAAATGGTTTTGTATTTTGTTTGTTTTCACCTGCGGCTTGGCCTTTACTACGTAATATTTTACTTAAGTTTTTTTTTCTAAAGTGTTAATTTCGGTAAGGAAGTGTTTTTGGATTATAAACTAAAATTAATATTATTGTAGGAAATATGCTCAGTCCCATTGAGAAATTTTTTCATATGCTAATACTAATATTCAAAAAATGTTCGTGGTTACAATTTGCGAAGCAACGCGAGCACGGGTCGGCTAGTACTTTAATAGTTGGTAAAATGGCTGTGCAAAACATTTGCAACTTAGACCTCACAACTAAATTTCAAACTATTCTCTTACTTCAAGTAAGAAAATGTTAATATTTAATTGCGTACCCTTTATTTTTTTATAACGGCTGTATATCTTCTGGGCATTGAAGCTATAGGGTTATTAACAACCGTTTTTGGAATGTCATTCCACTGCCTCTGAATTCCAGAGAATAGGTCACTTTTGTTTTTAAAAAATATTGCTCCCAAGTCTTCTCTTCATAATTTCCGACAGGTTCTCTATTGGGTTTAGGTCTTAGGATTAGGCTGGCCATGGTAAAACCTCAATCTTTTTTTCTGTAATCCACTTTGTGGCCAACTTCGACTTGTGTTTGGGATCATTGTCGTGTTGGAATGTACATTTTCCAATGGGCATAAGGCAGCATGGTGTTACAAAGGATGTCTACATAGTCTTCAGACTTCATTATGCCCTCCACTTGTCGCATTGGCCCGATTCCTTGGCCAGAGAAGCAGTCCAAACCCTAAATTGAACCACCTCCATGTTTGACCGTCCCTTTAGTGTATTTTGGATTTAGCCTCTCACCTCTTGGCCTCCTGACATGTTGTTTTCCACCCCATCCGTGCATATTGAACTTTGATTCGTCAGAAAACTAGACCGTTTCCCATTTTTGGGGACTCTAATTGAGATGAGTTTTTGCAAAAGCCAAACGAGCTTTCACATTTTTTTTTTTAATAAATGGTTCTTTTGCTATCTGAAAACCACGCAATCTGGCATGCAGTACGCGGCGTCTGATAGTTGATGGGTCAATGGGTAACTTAAGTTCAATTCTTGCTTCCCTGGATGATGCCGTGGGGTTTCTTCGGAAAAAATTTGTTATTTTTCAATCATCTTTTGCTGTGGTGCTTCGAGACATTCCTCCTCTATGATGGCATAACACCTTTCCACTTTTGATGATTCTACAAATAGTTGATTTATGAATGGAAAATTTCTTTGAAATTTCTTTTTGTGATGCTCTTTTTTTGAAATCATTCAAAATTCTCTACATCCGATGAATATTTATTTCCCGCCATTTTAAAAACAAAATCTTTTTTTTTTTTAATTTAAAAAGAATTTATCTTAAAAACCGTTTTATCGATCAAGTCCTGGCTAAAACTAAAACTGAACAAATCAAGCTACACGTATAAACTTACCAACCTCAAAATAAACCGGATTAACCGTTATCAAAATGAGATGAAAAGAGAAATGCCCACTAGTTGCAAATGTTTTGCATAGCTGAAATCATTATTGTTCTTGTAAAAGCCGTGCATTTGTAGAATTTGCCTGTGGATCAGTGTTTTAAGATTATGAACAATAAGTTGACACATACAAAAGTCTAAAATAATAAAAATAATTTGATTGGAACAATTTTTATATATACGAATGTTCATTTTTTTAATAGGCGGTGATAGTTGCAAAAGTTTTGCACATTACTGTACATAGCTTCAATAATCAAATAGTGACGAATTAATGATTTTTCACACGAAGAGTTTAAGAACAGGTGTGAAACGAAAATTGTAAAAGTATGAACAAAAAAAAATATTTTACTTAAATCTAATTGTTGTACGTGTTCCATTCTTGAATATTTTAGTTTTTAATTTAAACACAAAATTTGGAAACTACAATAATCTAAGAAAATTCGATATTCACTTTGAAAATAATTCTTAAAAAGCTAAACTTTCCTTAAAGTTTCTCTAAATTTGTAGTGGAGCAAAAATTATTTGTAGTTTGGGGGTAAGAGAAGGTGAAGTGTAGTTTTACCTTAATTACTCTTAAATCATAGAGTTTTTTTTTTTTTTTTTTTGAAATACACAATAAAGTTCATGTTCGCCAATCCGTTTTTAGGTTAAATTGATTTTAAAATTCAATTTTTCAATCCATTGTGGAGTTTAAAACCTTGTTCATTTTCTGTGATACCTCAAATTCGATTAGTTCCTTATTTTCGAATAATGTTCACAAACTTTTAAGTAATGCTTTTAATACAAATTTTGAAATTAGACGTCTCGATAATATCTTGAACGTCCCTAGAAAAATATATCACTAATATGTGAGCTATTTTGATAAAAACAAATCTATTTTTCCAAATATATTCCAATCTTTTAAAAGATGACAAAACAAATAGATGCAAATTTCTATAAAGTTCAAATTGTTACAATTGAATTTAATAAAAATACATAACGTTAATGTATTAATGATCAAAAGTATAAGATGCATATAAGATGGAAGCAGAAAACTCCCATAAAAGAACTCAATTAAAATATTCCCAAACCGTTTTCCTTCCAGTCAAAATTGTTTCAAATATCACTAATAAGGTTGAAACAGTGACGTTTTTATCTAAAGAGACTTTCAAGAGAAGTCATTTGTTTATTATTTAAATTTAAATAATTTTAATTTAAAGAAATTGCTTGAGATTTTGTAATTTTTTTTGGCAATTTTCGAAAATATCGGACTGAGAGCACCTTAAAAGTTTTTAACTTCATTTTTCTAAATTTTAGTAAACAATAATGAGAACGGGCAATATTGCAACAATTATGACAGCGTACATCTTTTTTTTAATTCTCTTTAATATTGTTAAAAGATGGAGTTCCTGTGACAAATTTGTATAAAATAATAAGAAAACATATAAAAATGTTTCAAGCTCCTAATATTCCTCAAAGCTGACCCCAAAATCCTTTATTCATTGATATAATAATAACTATCAGGTGTTTATTTTTGAGAGGCTTAGACTGTTTTTTGTCTACTATAATTTACGACCATGCAAATTCTTACACCAGAACAATTTATTTCAAATTGTGGTAATTTGAGGTCTTTCCACCAAACTTATAGATCGGTTTTATCGTCAAATCATCTTTAACGGTGAGCTCATTTCAGGCTATGTATACAAACAAGATTGTTAATTTTGCAGTTCTTAAATCTTCAGAGACTTTTGGAGACTCCCCCTCGTTCGTTTGGATTGACAACTTTTGACATCTCTTTGTATGGATATCAAGTCTCTCATTCAGAGGCCAACATTTGGCGCGCTACTAACAATATAAGACCGGTAATGTTCGAAAAAGTGGTACGAAATTATAAACACAGAACGTGAAGACAATATACGAGAAATTTATTTTTATTAAATGCCATTAAATTCGCGACTTAAAAAAGCCAAAATTTTGATATTTTTATTGAAGTTTTTGGGTTTTATTTAACAAAAATAAGTTCCGTACCTTGAAAAAATGCCAGATATTTTGTTAACTCAAGGCCTGCCACGATACTTTGATGAATTAGTGTACTCAGTAAAAATACTTTTCTATTTCTATATGTAACCGTGGCGTGATATTTAGTTTGTAGGACTGCCATACCAGAGATCTGAGTTCAATCACTGCCTGCGTCACCTTAAAGTTTTTTCTCGGATACTATCTCTTGCCAAGAATTGACAAATCCTCCAAGAGTGATTGCTGTCATGAAAGCTGTAGCATCAACAAATGTATTTATTTTTTTGTGTCAAAAACGGGTTGGGCCCGAGATACAGTGTGGGTCATAATACTTTATTTATGCATGTCAACATTTTTTACTACAAAATTCTGTATGAACAAAATTCTGTATGGTTAAAATTCAAAAAGACAAAATTCTGTATTTCAAAATTCCGTTGAGTCAAAGTTCCGTTTGGTCAAAATTTTGTATTTCAAATTGCTGCAGAAAGTCTCAAAGAGAAAAAAAATCCAATTTATTTACATTATCAACGCATTTTGAAGCACAGAATTTTCAAAACCGAATATTTTTCAGAATATGGTATCAACAATTTTTTACTGACTCTACTTTACTAACAAATTTTTAAACAGTAACATGTAGCAATAATACGAGTATTCTTTTAATAAACATGAATTTCTTGTGTTCCTAAAAAGTTGTTACTTTCCAAGTTTTAAGTGATTTGTACTTGTGACGTATAGAAACTATAAGGCAAGTTTTGCATTCGTAAAAATGTTCGAAAGCTCTACTATTACGATGGTAGAAAAGTCGAAAAAAGTGGGACCCCGATTCCGTCCTTCTGTCTGTCTGTACTTACCCCTACAGTCCGAACTATTGAGACGATTGAGTTCAAACTTGGAAATTAAGATTTTGAGCCGATTAGCGTTAGGCTTTTTTCATTTTGTTTCTAAGACTAAAAATAACAGTAGTCCCCATACACATTTTTTGGCCCAAAATTGATAATTCAAATTTTCTCGAAAACAAACCAATAAATTTGTATTAAACTTTCTTTAAAAAATGTGTTCTTAACTTGGCTTCTTTCAATAAAAAAATATATTTTTGTATAGCTCCAGAAGGATACCTCCCATTGAACTGATATTTTGTTTTTAAGTTTTCTCAAGAACTAATGAGCCGATTTCAATAATTTTCTGCACTAACTTTTTTACTGTCTCAATGATGATCAAAAATTTCATTGTTTTTATTTTTGATTTAAACAAAATATTAAACATATTTTTTTTTCGATATTTAATATCTCCAATATGGGTGATTATACAAAAGTTGAGTAACTTTTGAGGATATTTTGTTTACGATAGTTTTTAAATCAAACTTCTATAAATTCGGGTGTATATGATAGCTAATCTAATTAATATATTGTTCCCAATCGGGCCAGTCACTTTTTTGAGTACATTATAAGATATTTAAAAATTTCAGAATTTGATTGCCAGAGGACTGACGAGTATACACTGTTTTGAAAGTATTATAATGAAATTTAATACAAATTAGTAAAAATCTCTTAGGATTTAATAATGATCACTTAAAATCACTTAGTAAAAATTAAAAATAATTATTAATATGTAATACTAGGAGAAAATACTACATCAGTTTTCAAAACAGACTTTTGACATTTAACGTATTGTTATTCACTTATTTAGTACTACTTTCACATAGTTTTACTAAATATTTCAAAGTAATCAACAAACAAAATCTAACAATATTCATCTTAGAAGTACTAATGAACAAGAAATGAAGAACAATAACAATTTACCTGACACAGAACTGACGCCACACTACTGACGAAAAAGACGAAATTTGAGATTATAATCTGGACTAATGTTTTTTTTTGTAATTTCAAATATCAACAAACTACATTTTAACAAATCAAAGTCTAATACGAATAAATAAAAATAAACTTTAGATTAACAAAAAAATAACGACTCACCATAAAACTGACGTGTTGACTGGCTAAGCACGTGTATAGAAAACAAACATAACCCAAACTCTGGTACAGTTATGGTGGCCGTCAAATTGTGCGACCCGCTACTAACTTTACTACCAACATTAAAATTCAAAGTGGGATTTGACGTTGAGTCGGCGATATTTCGCACGAATTTTAAATTTAAATAACACAAAAAACTGACGAATAAAACTGAACACACAATTTCTTATTTTTTTAAATAAAGTGGAGAACACTGCAATATGAAAGTTGTAGTATATATTAAACTATATACATCGCAGATTGTATTAATTTAATAAGTTTTCTCAAATCAATGATAATGTTTAATAGACAGTCACTTAATGGTTGGTTTTCAGGGTTGTGACATGCCAGAGGACTGACGTTTTAAGAACTAATTGTGTTCTTTAAATAACTTGTATTCAAAATGAAGAACTGAAATTGGGTGACTAAATAAAGGTCTTTCCATTGTTTTAAAATAAATTGCAATCTCAATAAAATATAATCAGACTTTGTATATATTGGTTGATGACATCGAGTTACCCAACTTTTGTATAATCACCCATATGGGAAATAATTTTTGTACGAAATTGAAACATACAACGTATTTTAATAAGCTCTAACGATTTTCAAATAAATTATACAATAATTTTGAAAAACTAAGGTTTTTTTGAGAAATGGCATTTAAATTTTTGAAAACAATCTTTTTGCAGGTACCTTTTTTAAATCTTAAAATACAGGAAATATTTTTAAACAGACTTTTTGGAAGCATGAGCATGTTCGTGCGATCTAGTAATGCACTTTATTTTCATAAATATGTCAATATTTGACTTTTTGTTTTCCTTGTTCATAAAATTTGTTACATGCATTTAATGGAATTTGTTGCATGCATTTAATTTAATGCATAATATTTGTCATCTTTTATATGGTTTTTTTTAATTAAGTTCTGATACAACATTTGTTACGATTTCCAAAAAAATTATCAAATGAAGATAGTTAAAAATAACACTTTTTAAGTTTACAATATTTTGTGATAAGAAAATGGGAGATACATTATATAAAGAAATATAGTCTTTTGTTCACACAGTGTCTAACAGTGTTTTTGAAATATAGAATATAATACACACTATTTTATGACTAAACAGTATCATATATAATTTTGGACACAAAGGATTGTAAAAAACAATATTTCGACCCGCTCCTGTCAAAAATACATTAAATAAGTATATGGTAAATAAATATTTTCAAATTATTTCTTTTTAAAATAACTTTTTAGACCGTTCCACATACGCCACATTTTACCTTTTGATAAAATCTACAAAAACTCTCAACTTAGTCGTTCATAATCTACTCATATAATATTATAAAGTGCTTTAAGCATTTCTTGTTTAAAAAAATTTCATTCTAAAACTTTTACCGTGTACTCATAAGTCATAACAAACAGGTGCCACAGTGTATATGCATCGATTTTTGTTCTCATAGTGAAGAAATTCGTACTAGCATCAACAAAATTCGTTTTGCAACTTCATTGTTAACATTGCACGCAACTTAAAACGTCGTCGTCTAAAGTCTAGAGATAGAGATATTCATAGTCATACTACACACAGTCCACAAGTTATGTCAGGCCCGTCGCGTTAGTCCGTGAGTTAATACGGTGTCTACTGTATATACAGACAGTAGTATACAGCAGATTGTAGAGTTGTTGAAAGATATTTGATTCCACTGTAAATTTTGCCGCATATCAAATCAACATAATTCTGCTGGTCTGTTGGTCGGTCGGTGTTTGGTGCGCGTTGTTGCTCAGCGGTCAGTCCATTTGTTAGCGTAACCAAGTGAAGGCGGTTTGTGTCGAATGAGTGACGGCAACTACAACGACGAACGTTGTCGACGGTTTCAAATTTATATTTGTTCATTAACATCTCCAATAACATCGCATTCTCCTATAGAATATTGTTTGTGGCAACTTAGAGTTCACAATAGAACTGAAATTCTGAAAAGGCTTGAATTGAGTAACTCACACGGTTTTTGTGAATAAGTGAAGTAATTAAAATTGTGGTTATAAGCTGTCCGGCGACCGGTCATTTTATTATTTTGAGGTGAATTATCCAGTTACCAGAGTTTATTCGTTTATTTATTTGTTTTTTGATTTTCAAAAAGATAAAAATATTAAAGTATATTAAGTTTCAGAATTTGTGTACAATACGTAAGTTTTAATTGTGTTCTGTTTTCTTTTTTAAACAAGTGGTTCCTCGAAAAGAAAAAAAACGAGGACAAAGCAGTATACTCTCGGAAAGTGTCTTAAATAGTTGAATATTGAAATAGAATAAATAAATATTGTTAATCTTTAAATCGGCTTAAAGAGGAAGCTTTTACATAAGTCGCCGCCGCCGTTGTCACCGACTTCTCCTATGCCATCTATGTCGCCGGTGTAGTTCTATTGTGTTGTGAATTTTTGTTTTGTATATATTTTGTGTTTATGTCAGCACTTCCACTCAACCATCCGAGATCCGAGGAATATTCTAAATTTTGTTGTTGTCGATGTGAGTTAAATTTTATTATTTTTTGTTGTTGTTGCTTTTTTATAGGTATAAAACCTACAACGTACATATCTGTAAAAAGACTTAGGAACATATCATATAAGCCTCGAGGTTGTTTTTATCCTTTTTTCTTATTTTTATTTTTGTGATATCTCCTTCCTTGTTAATGGTTTTCTGTATATATGGGATATTCTTTGATGTTTTAGTCATATTTTATATAAGAGTTGGGTATTCCATACACATATGTATATGCTATCCTCATGTCCTGATGATGATGATGAAGCCTAAGGGTTTAACTGTGATAAAAGAGGCTAACCTCTTTCCACTCTTCTCAGATTGTGTTATGTTGTATATCTATCCATATGTAAATATGTACATTCAAAAAAAGAACAGACAAAAAGAAGACAACGTTTTTTTTATAGTTTGCTTTGAGTTCTTGATACTTGACTTTTCAAGGACCTTGTTTACATGATTTTGCTGTTGTGTGTTTCTTGTGGAATGTTTAATGAAAGAAATGAAGATTCATATTGTGGGTCAAATATTCGATGGAGAAATGATGATGGGTGATGCTGATGACTTAAAAAGAGATTTTAAAGGGTTCCTATATATAAAGTATAATGTATGAAATTTATTGTAAATAATTCAAAAGTTTAACACAAACAAGCTGACAAAATAACAAGAACTTAAAACAGAGGTGATTTTAAAATTTTTGATTTTAGAAGTGTATTGAACCTGACAGAAGAATAATCCGAAACAGGTCGTTTGTTTTCTTTTATAAAAACCCATTTTGTATACAAAATAAACCATTAAATCTTCTTTTAATGGTTTGTGTGCCGTTATCTTAGGAGGACAGTTATTCCACAATATCTTATATAAGACTCGAAATTTTTAGAAAGTTTTGCAAAATGGTACACATTTATGCAATATAACTGATAATATCATAATAATTGCAAAAATCTAATTAAAACATTAACGAATTTAAGGATTTACTGAATAATGAAATATGAACAAAATAGTACACCGATAGTAAAAACCTATTCCTTAATTTTGGCGGGTAAGGAATGAATATTCTTCTTTGACGGTCCTATAGAATAGTAACTTATACTTTAAGCCTGGCAACATACAATTGTAGTTTTTATTTTAAGCAAGCATCTGACAACTCACAAATTAAAATAACTTGCAGGGTTGTCGCTGATGCGATTCAAGCAGTAAGTTCAGATTACTTTAGTTTATAAACTGGAAGCAGGTCAAAATTGGTTTTGTGTTTTGTGAATGATAAAGTTTCTATGATGCGGAAATCACAAATAAAATGTAGGTACAAACAAATACAGTGAACCACCAAAAAAAAATTGTACAGTCGATTTTCTTTTGTTAAAATGCAATTATCTATGAAGTTAATTGCAATAAAAAAAAAAAAAACAAAATACTTACCAAAAATAGGGATTTTTTTAACCCCCAGATTAAGTAAAACACATTTTTTTAAATAAATTATTTTAATGAAAAAAAAAAACAAATTCAATGAATAAAGTCCGTTCTATGAAACCAAAAAAAACTTGTACACTTTGTAGTTACAATATTGTATAGAACCGTTATGCAGTAGGCTTTATCAGATCATCTCTTTTTTGAAAGGTTTAGTTTTTTCATGTTTCCAGAGTAATAATTTGTTAAAAATTTATAAGAGAAATACAAAAAAAAAATGAAAAACAAACAAACTTCACTTGATATGAAAAAACTTATTGTCTAACACAAATCGCTGATATTGTGAAAAGCCACATTCCACAGTTCAGTACGTTATTAATTCTTACAAAAAAACGGATTTTTAACAAGACCAAGTGGAAGTGGGAGACCGAGAAAAATTGATACTAAACAAACCAAGAGGCGTATAGTAAGGATTGTACAAAGTAACCCCAACATTTCGGCATTGGAAATAGCGGGAGACCTCAATAGAAACAAAATTGTCCAATTTCATCCACAGGCGGTAAAGAATATATAAAAAAGCCGATAGGGTTTTGGAATTCCGTTATTTATACCGACAAATCCAAATTCAACATTTTTAGATCCAATGGGCGACGTTTTGTTTGGAGAAAAAGGCGTTAGATCCGAAGAATGTAAATTGCACAGTAAAACATGGTGGTGGCAGCGTTATGGTGTGGGTTGCGATGGGAGCAAATGGAGTTGGAAATTTTCAATTTGTGGAAAAGACAATGAATAACTTTGATTACGTCAACATTTTGAAAAATTATTTAAGAAGTACTGCATCAAAATTGGACCTTGGAGATAATTTTAGTTTCGTTCATGACAATGCCCCAAAACATTCCGCGTTGATAGTGAAGGAATGGTTGTTATATAACGTGAAAAAAGTACTCCCTCATCCCCCTCAAAGTCCGGATTTAAATCGAATTGAACATCTTTGGGCTCATGTTGAAAAAAAGTTGAGGGAAAAGAAAGTACAAAATAAAGAACAGTTAAAAGATGCAATACAGAGGATATGGTTTGAAATTACGCCAGATGTTACAAAAAAATTGGCCCTTTCAATGCCAAAGAGGTTGCAAATGGTCTTAGATGCAAAAGGACATTATACAAAATATTAAACCATTTGGGTTTTCGAAATGTTGCTGTTTTTTAATTGAATTTTTCAAATGTACAAGTTTTTTTTGGTTTCATAAAACGGACTTTATTCATTGAATTTGTTTTTTTTTTTATTAAAATAATTTATTTAAAAAAATGAATGTGGAGGTTAAAAAAATCCCTATTTTTGGTAAGTATTTTGTTTTTTTTTTTTATTGCAATTAACTCAATAGATAATTTCATTTTAACAAAAGAAAATCGACTGTACTGTTGGCGAAAAGTAAGAGTTGAATTTTAAAAATTAAACAGCCTTATTTTGACATTCTCTTTCGTTCGAAAGTTATTCGAATTCGTATGATACGTATTTTCACTTTCTTACGATTCGAAAGTTCATTTTAATTCGAAACTAAAGCAAACTTTGACTTTCTAATCATTCGAAACAAACGTCATTTATTAAGCGTTCACATCTTGATGAGAGAATTAAAAGAAAAACATGTAAGTTCTGTTTTTTTTTTCCGAAAAATAAAGAAAATGGAATATATTTTTATAAAAATCTATTGATGTTTTTATTAAAGGTCACAGTCACACTCAAACAACAACTATAGAACAAAAGGAAGTTCTTATAGATATAATTAATAGAAGAAAACCATGAAATTGCGTGAGGTTTTCTTACAAATCGAATCCCCAATCGATTTAATGCATCCATAATTCTTTTCGATTTATGCTGCTTTGATTTTTCATAAATAAAACAATTTGAATTTTTGAAAGACAATTTAAACGATTTTATCGACTGTGTTACTTTTTGATTCTCGTTGACAATTGTGAAGTGTGACCAGGTGTGATTCAAATAAAGAAACTTTAAAGTTACATTTTTTGGTAATACATGTGGGACAAGAGCAAATCGAATTATAAGTACATTAATTTTATTGTATTAGGTTTAAAGGTGCTGAGTTAGCTGTACAAAATTTGTTAATATATTTTTTTTACTTTTCATATCAATAAACTTAAATTTATGGTCCCATATTCAAAGTGTCATTGATGGTTTTTTAAATAATAAACATCACTAGCACTTAGAACTTTATTAATTTAATTTTTCTTAAGTTAAGGTATTTTTTGTATTCCATCCAATTGTTTCAATGAAATTGAAAGTTTGTGGAACAATTTTAAATTTTGTTACTTTGGTCACACTAAATAAGATCGAAACTTCAAACAGCTAACTTCGAATTCGAGTTAATTTCTGTTCATTTAATATATTCATTCAACAGTGAACATTATTCGTTAGAATGTCAAAATACAGAAATTTCATTCTAATGAATAGATCTATTCTAACGAATTGGCTATTCATTAGAGTGTCAGAATAAGCGTGAAAGTTTTACCGTTCCTACATTAGGAAGAACTTAGATGATTGAAATTCATTTTATTAATTGTTTTTTCGATTTAAAGTAATTGTTTTTCGTATTTTTTCAAAAAAAAAAAGAAGTAATTTGTTCTATTCGTTTTTTTTTTTGTTTAATACAACTAAAAATTAAGATTTGAAATCCTTCAGAGTTTCAATATATTTTCCTTTAAAAATTAAGAAATAACAAGTTTTAGTTTTATTGTGTTAAAAAAGCTCTTTTTGAAAAGTATGGTCTTATTGACTTCTTATTAGATGTCTTTTTTCTTCTTAAAATTCAATGTTGGAACCAGTTGTGCATCATTATAATCGAATGCCAAATCGAAGATTTATAAGTACAAAATATTACGAAGAATTTCATTCTTGACATGTGATATAAATCTCTGAAAAATTAGTACTTATGTAGTTTGATTAGTAAAAATTGATATTGAACTTGAATATCTTGAGAATAAATTTATGAAAAATCTTATACAAAATAATATTTTTAATGGTAACATTCTTAGAAAAATTAAACTAACAGTTTTTTGTTGTTGTTGTTTTTTTTTAACTTCCCATAGGAAGTTATTGTAGTGGGTCCGATTTGTCAAATTGAAAATTTTGACATTTCTCGACGTTTCAAGGTCCCTAGAGTCGAAATAAAAGATTTTTAGAAAGATGTCTGTGCGTGCGTGTGTACGTACGTTCGTACGTCCGTATGTCCGTATATCCGTATGTCCGTACGTCCGTACGTTCGCGACGTTTTTTTCGTCGTCCATAGCTCAAGAACCAGAAGAGATATCGACTTCAAATAAATTTTGTTATACAGATAATAAGGCAGAAAGATGCAGAAAGGGCTCTCAAGAAAATTGCGTGGGTGGTTTTTTTACCATAGCAGTTTAAAAAAAAGGTGAAAATTTTGGTTAACCCTAAATATCTCATGAACCAATGACGCTAGAGACTTGAATTAAATTTTATATTATATATTGTAACGTGATACAAAACAATTATATTTTTGGAAAAAAAATCAATTAACGGTTTTTTTTTATAAATCAAAAAAACTGAAAAAAAAAATTTGTCACTTCGAAAATTTTACGACTAAAATATGATTTCATCTCCAAAACAATTTTGTGCAACGAAGAATAATGTTTTTGACATCTGATAAAATTTTGAGAAAAATCGAATTGACAGTTTTTTTACAAAAAATAATAACCTAAAAAAAAAGTTGGTAAAAACTGAGTTTTGACTCAAATATCTTTTCAAGACATTGAGATATTGGCTTTAAACTACTTTTATCTTTCAAAAAATGTTGTTTTCAACATTCAGTAAAATTTTGAAAAAAATAGAATTGATAGTTTTTTTACAAAAAATTAAAAACCGAAAAAAAAAATTTAACAAAAGTTGGTAAAAATTGATTTTCGACTTAAATATCTTTTCAAAAATTTGAGATTATGGCTTCTAACTAATTTTAACTTATAAGAAATATTGTTTTCAACATTAGCAAACATTTTGAGAAAAATCGAATTGAAAGTTTTTTTACAAAAAATAAAAACCTAAACAAAAAAATTAATAAAAGTTGGTAAAAATTGATTTTCGGCTCAAATAACTTTTCAAAAATAAAAATATTGGCTTCAAACTTATTTTATTTCACACAAAATATTGTTTTTTATATTCAATAATTTTTTTATAAAAATCCAACAGTCCGTTTTTTTCATAAAAAAAATAAAATCTACAAAAAATAGAACGCAAATTTGGTAAGAATTGATACATTTAGACAAACTTTTAAGCAAGACAAATCGATAGGCGGGATGGGAAGTTATCAGTGTGGGTCGCATCCCAGCCTCTTTTTTTTAATTAAAATGATTCATATTGTGGTTTCAAGTTCATAGTGGTGACATTTGATACTTCTCAAATTTAGTTGCCAATTGAAGTGTCATTTTATTAGTTGAATGTTTGACATTTACGATAATGGATCTCTTAACATTGAGACAACCAACGTGTTAAAATTATTTAAAACTTACAAATAAAATTCGCAATTCAAGCGTTGCAATCGGTAAAATTGTGAAAAGACTGAAAAAGAGTGGAAGCGTTACTGAATTCGTAACACCTGTGCATCATCAAATTGGACGCTCAATCGAAAATATTGCGGCTGCAAGTTGATAATCCGAATTTATCAATTTCCGTCCAGCAATAGTACACCTCCTTTTTGGCCTTCGATTGAATGATATGAAAATGTTCATCAAAGAGGTATCGCTGAGTTTGTTAAGTTATACTTTTGAAACCAAAAATGAATGACCTTATAAGCTACAAATTCTTAATGGCAAAATATTAGCTGTAACAAATTTCAAAGAAACAAAATATTAACTGTACCAAATTTCAAAGAAATTTCGCTTTAAAAGTACATCCTGTCACAAGTGAAATATAATCTAGATTTCGAAATTTAAAATAAAGAGTAATTAAATTTTAAGGGCCGATGTTGATTTTGAATAAAACATAAATCATATGGGAAATTATTGTGATTTCTTTTTTTTATGATAATATTGATATGGTTCAATTATGTATAGAACAAAATATGGACCAAGTGGCTGCCCGACGTCGGCTGCATACCTCCATCTGAAATGGTTCTATAATTCAGGTTCTATGCCGTTAATGTGTTGAATTATCTCATCCT
The DNA here is from genome assembly GCA_920104205.1 of Eupeodes latifasciatus. Taxonomy (NCBI): domain Eukaryota; kingdom Metazoa; phylum Arthropoda; class Insecta; order Diptera; family Syrphidae; genus Eupeodes; species Eupeodes latifasciatus. Next base: position 67,710,729 of record OV049924.1, on the reverse strand, counting down.
TTAGTTTTTTAATTGTTGCTGGCTTATCGACGTATACCTATTCTTTTAAATAACCCCAAAGAAAGAAGTCCAACAGTGTAAAATCACATGATCTTGGGGGCCGTAATTGACATCGCCACCACGTGAGATAATACGGCCATTGAATTTATCGCGCAAAAGAGCTATTGTCTGCTTAGCTGTGTGGAAAGTGGAACCGTCCTGTTGAAACCACAAATCGGCTTCATCCATATCTTCAAATTCGGGCATAAAAAGTTCGTTATCATCTCACGGTAGCGAACACCATTCCCCGGTAACTGCCATGGAAAAAATACGGCACGATGATGCCGCCATCCAGCCCAAAACCCCCAATAAACAGCCACCACTCTCTGTGAATGAATTGGTATCTCAGGAATCATTTTTGGATTATCAATATCATTCGCCCAAATGTGGCAATTTTGCTAATTAACGAATCTACTGAGGTGAAAATGAGTCTCATCATTGAAGATGATTTTCTTCGGAAATTGATCATCCACTATTTCCATTTCTTGCTACCATTCTCATCTTTGACGAGCGACGCTTGTAATGGTCAAGAGGCTTTAGATCTTCAATCAATTGCACCTTGTAAGCGTGTAAATGCAAGTCTTTATGTATAATGTTCATCAACGACGAGCGTGAGAGGTACAATTGTTTGGCACGACGCGACGATGAGCTACACTATCGCGAATAGCAGGAATATTTTCTGCAGTACGAGCTTAACGAGCATGCACTGGTATTTTCACCACATCTCCTACAGACCCGGTTTGCTCAAATTTTTGCACGATTTTTCCGATTCTATGCTTATTTGGACGATTAAATTGACCGAAAAAAGTGGACGATATGCATTTCTATTTGAACACCCGTTTTCATAATAAGCCTGTATAACTTTAACGCGTTGTTCGATTGTGTATCTTTCCATAGTTCAAATTGAGTTAATCTGAACTTGACGTTTAACATCGGCCCTTAAAATTTAACCACCCTTTACATGCTACTGAATTCTTTTCCAATCTTACAAACGGATTTGTAAATCCAAATAATTGAGAAGAAATTTTCTTAACATCATGTTAACACTGCTAATTTGACTGTTAAGTTAACATTATCATGGCTTTCTTAAGAGGTGCGTTAAAGCTATCATTGGTTTTCATCATTAAAACCAATCATTGAATTTTTTTTTGGACAAGTCGGTTATAGCTATCACTGAAAATTTCTGTCATTTAAATTTTCTAATTCCCAGTTAGGAGCATTCATTTAATGTCAGAGTTGATCATTGAAACCTAAAATGATAAGAATGGAACCCTTCAGTATAACGATTATGTATGTTCGAAATTGGGAAATCAAAAATATTAAATAAATAAAATATTAAAAATGAGCTAAAAGAAAAATTCTGGGTTAAATAACGTATTTTTTTAGGTAAAGAAGTCTATAACTCATCAGCTTCATTTTGACACTGAACATACCAAATTGAGTCTCTTAACAACTTTTAAATGTCAAAACAAAATTTTCAATGATGAGAACTGGTCCCTAAAAAAGCAAGAGTGACTGTTTTACGACAAATTCATACCTTTGTATTAAAATTTCTATAGATTCCTTATTTTTTTTTTAATTTTAGTGCTTACTTGACGGACAGTACAAACATCATAAAATCTTTTATAACTTTCAAACAATTAAAAAATAAGAATCTCTTGACGCACCATTACCCTGTCCTTGACATATTTTTTTTCACATTATTTACAATAATCGTGCTTATTTGAAATTAATAAGTAGCTTCTCAATGTCAGAAATAATAGCATTTCCATCAAAGATATTGAAACCTTAAAAAACAAAACATACCCTTACCCTTGTAAAAAGTCTGCTGATATGTTATTTCGAGTTCTATTGTTCGACTTGTCATACATTAGAATCCTTGAACCCTAATGACCATTGAACATTCTAATTTTGTTTTTTAAATGAAAACAATTTTTATACAAATTTCTTTAAACCCTTCGCCCACACAAAATGCTGATTAAAAGCTTTTATGTTCAATATTAAGACCCATTGTACCTATACATACATTCAACCTTCCTACCTATGTATGTATATTTATTTTGGCCAAACATATCTACACATAAAATTAACTGTCGAATGTTAGACTATTGTTTGCTAGTTATTTGTTTGTCTGTTGTAATTTTATGAGGTCTATGTATGTTGTTCTGGCCCGCCCACTCAATTCTTCGGAAATAACCAATTATGTTATGTGTTCTAACACATTTTGTTAACATCGCACTTCATATTCAGTCATTATACTTGGATTCTTTTTTTTTAGATACTTTCATACATGCCATAGATAGATACCGAAAAGATTTAACATGTCAATTTTGATTAGGTTGGTACAAGTTCTTGGAAGCTTTTGAAACAACCGAAAGAACGGCCAACGACCAACGTTCGACGACGTGTGTTTTGATGTAATCTTTTTTTTATTTGTTATACCTTGAACAATAATATTTTGTGCCAACAAACCAAAATATATACATCATACAATAGATAGTATATTTCTGTATTTTTATGTATCTTTGTATCTTTTTGGTCTCATTTATAAACTTAAAAAAGTTACATCATTTTTTATCGGATTTTGAAATATCATAAGCATATGTAGTGGCTCCTATTGTTTATATTTAATTTATTGTGAGATATCTTTTACCGTTACCAATTTTGACAAGTAATAAAAGAATGACATGGAGAGTTTAATATATTCTTATATTAAGGTATAACATTAGGTATAACAAAATAAATGTTCTACCTATTCATTGTTTTTATTTATTCTTTTAGGATGCGATGACTTTACAGATTGATTTTATGATTGAATATGGATTTAACTGACTTTTACTTTTTGAACACCTGTGCCGGAAATTTGATTTTCCTTACTTGAATTTCGCCTACATACATAAATTGGATATAGATAATTAGGTTCCGATGCCGATGGCGATGGCTTTTGTCTTACAATCTTTTTTTCGATATGCTTATAAATTAAATTAAAAAAATAAGAAAGACAAGAGTTTTTATTGGGTTAAAATAATAAATTCAAGGCTTACCTTACCTTACAAAAATTTGATAACTTTATTTTCTCGAATGAAAATAATCGATTATTCTCACGTCGCATAATTACGTATCGTTTGGGTCACCCAGTGACCAATTTCCCCTTAAAAAATTCGAGCGTTGCGTCTGTAGCTTATGTTGCAATTTCTGTCAACTTAACACTCTTTAAAGTAATGAATTTCGTTGGAAATTTATTATTTTCATAAATTGTTTTTTAACATTTCACTGCAATTAGAAATGTTGAAATTTTCCGATTTTTTAAAATCCCTAGAATCTAAATCCATCTTTTTCGATGGATTTCTATAGAAAAACGCGTCAAATGTTGTTATCTAAGTGGCCAACCGTTTTGAGCTTTTTGGCGTAGACTAGCGACTTCATATATTCCCACAGAAAATAGTCGAGCGGCCGGCGTTTATTCACGCGATCTTGTAAAAAAACGGTTTTGGCTATCAATGAAATTCTTTATTCCTTCGAAACCACGTTTGATGCCATTATGTATGGAACTCGATTTCTTCTGCATGGCCACCACGGCACGCTTGCAGAAGTTCAGACGCTGAACCCAATTTTCGACGGTTTTCAAGCATAAATCGGCCGATACTGCTGCAATTTCACCTTCGATATTCGTACGAAGTTCATCAATCGTCGCTGGCTTGTTGGAATAGACTATAGACTTGACGTAGCCCCACAGGAAATAGTCTAACGGCGTCAAATCGCACGAACGAGGCGGCCAAGCGACTGGACCATTTCGTGAGATAACACGTTCTCCAAACTTGGTTTCCTATAAATTGATTGTGACATTCGCTGTGTGTCTTGTAGCGCCGCGCGCCGCCTATTGGAACCACATGTCCTCCAAGTTCATATCATCCAATTTGGGCCAAAAATGCTCTGTTATGATTGAACGGTAGCGATCCCCATTCACAGTAACGTGCCGGTATTGATAATCACGGAAGAAGTACGGCCCAATGACGCCACCGGCCCATAAACCACACCAAGCCGTAATTTTTCCGAGATGCAATGATGACTTATGGAGTACGTGTGGATTGCTGCCTGACCAATACCGCATATTTTGTTTATTTTGTTCAGCCAGAAATGAGAAATGAAAATCCGAATCATTTTCAAGTTGTTGCTCAGCCCAATTCACAAACATACAACGCTTCTGGTGGTCAAGCGGCTTCAGTTCTTCCATCAATTTAATCTTGTAAGGATGTAGGCCAAGATCTTTTCGCAAAATTCGCCACAACAACGTCACAGAGATGCCCAACGCTTGAGAAAGACTTGAGAGACGAATTTGGGCTTTCTGCAACTGAAGCCTAAGCGGCAGCAATATTCTCGACTCTACGGGCACTTATTTGTCTCACTGGCACGGGAACATTTTGTACTGTGCCTGTGAATTCAAATTTTTCCATAAGACGCTCAATTTTTGATCTGCTAGGACAATTATCACGATCATAAATTGGACGTAGGGCTCTTAACGTTAAGGCCACTGACTCGAATTTCGGTAGAAAATTTTAATAATTTCGACTCGTTGTTGGCTCGTATATTTTTCCATCATGAAGTAGCAAACCTTACTGAAGACAAATTTCAAAAGAGCTGCAAGATATATGGTGTCGTTTACTGTCTCTGTTGCTCTTCTTTTGTAGCGTCCCTGTTGAAAAACCCTGTATATTGTATATTGAAGAATCCACTTTTTTTTGTATAATTTACAGGCACTCAAGGGGTTATTAATACTCTTTGTATGTTTATATTTAAACACAGTGCAAGCGTTAGAAAAATAGGGAAAGATTCAAGAGGAGATACCGTTGCACGTTGGTCTTAAAGTTCTGAATATTAAAATAGTAGGGAAAAACAGAATTGGCCAAAGCTTTCCACATTCTCGATGTGCTGTTAAAAAAAGAATCTCTATACTTTACAGTACGTCCGAAATTGAGCTCAGGGGTAAACTAATAAATATTTCTGGAAGTGCGACTATCACGGCTGAATTGTTTAAGGGTTGAAATGCAACCGGCTAATTCAACAGAACAATCTTCGTAAAAATATCTTTAAAACAACGAAAGACATGAAACATATGCCGCGGTGTTCTAGCAATGTAATTATTTCGGCTATAGTTCTATCGCCTATTATTTTCAAAGTTCTTTTTTTGATTCTTTCCAAGAGATTTAAACATGTGAGTTATATTCAAGCTTTGGACGAAATTACAGCCAAATCTTACAACGTCAAAAGAATCCTAAGCATTTAGCAGCATTTTTGGCAATGTGGAGTATGTCATCATTTCATAAAAATTGATCTGTGATACACATACTGAGTACTGAAAGTTGATTAGTTTCCTCGATGCAAGTGCCACTCATGAATAGCGGCATTGGGGGTGATTTACGCTTTAACGACAGAAACTTTAATCTAGAAACGAATATGATAAGCGGAGGGAACTGTCATGTCATCAGCAAAACAGTTAAATGGATTAGAAGTAGCAAACAAGATATCGTTATTAAATATCAGGAAGAGAGTCGGAGACAAAACAGAGCCCTGGGGAACACCAGCATTTATTTTTTGAATTTTAGACGTGAAACCATTCAAAACAACTTATATTGAACGGTTTGAAATGTATTTTCTAATCCAACGAAGAAGAGATTCATAAATACCAAAAACGCATTTTTGATAGCTTGGTGCCAAGCTCTATCAAATGCTTTTAAGATAGCAAGTGTAATAGTCTTAATTTCTCCAAAACGATCTAAAGGTTTGTTCCACTGTTCGGTAAGATAAACCTTCAAATCACTGGTGGAACTATTGCTTTACGAAAGCCATACTGCCGGTAATTAAGAAGCTTTCGTTCTTCGAGATATTTTTTAAGCTGATAATTAAATAGCGTTTCCATGATAGTTAGAGGGGGAGGAGGATTCGCTTTTTTTAGGGACAGGCTGTACAAATGCTGTTTTCCATCCTCTCGGAAAGGGACCTGTAGAGTAGATGGAAAAGCTTACGCAGTGGTTTTGCCAGCGTTGAAGAACACCTCTTTAGAACAATAGGGGGAATACTATCCGGGCCAGCGGATTTGTGTATGTCAAGGCTTTTCAGTACTCATTTGTACGAGTGCCAAAGAAAATTCGTCCGATAAAATCGTTTAAGCTCTTAAGAACAGGAGGACTCATGATACTCTCTGGTAGCGTCGCATTAACAGCAAACTGTGCTGCAAGCAAACTGGCTTTATCGATCGAGCTTACAAAAGGAGTGTCATTGTGAACGTGTATTCGAACCGAGGACGACGTAGTGTTACTTGTGTTTTTTACAAATGACCGGACATTTTTATTACCTTCAACCAAAATTAAGACTTATCGCTATACCTCTAAAACAAACAAAACACCTGTTATAAGTTGTTGTTTTTAAAGACCAGAAAATACCTCTTTTAATTTTTTACTTAAACAATATTATTAATCTTATTTAAATTTCAAATAATTATTGAATGTTTAAAACTCTCAAAAGAGATGCAATTTTTGTTGTCGTTTGAAGGGAGTTCAATTTTTCAATTTTAGTTTTCAACATAAAAACTAACTTTTTTAAAACTCCCATATAATAAGTCCAAACTTTGCATCCTCACCTGTGTACACATCATGCAAAAAAGACTCCCTACCCAATGTATTCTGGGGTGGAATCGGCTAAGGTGATAGTTGACTATCAAATTTTTGATAGTCAAATTGACTATCACCGACTTTCCCGTCTGCGTAAGCTGATTCAATTCAATTCAATTCGATTGAACAATTTCAGAATATAATTGTCACAATTCATTGTTGCTATGGTGAAATTTTAAAATGATTTCTATAAAATATCTAAATAAAAGTATCAAATTGGCTGTGTTTAAATAATATTCTTACTTTTCTTGTGTTTTTTCGAATTACGTAAGCTTTGTCGGTCAAAAGAATTTGTTTTTGTACCTAAAAAGGGTAACTGAAAAAAATTTCCATTCGTTTTTTATAAGCGTCTGGTAGCTCTATTCAGAAACGACATATTTGTAGGAAAATGAATATCAAATTTTTCTAGTGACAGCATTTTAGGTATCAATTTGACTATCACCTTACACAGATCAAATTCGATTATTTTGACTGTCAACAATCAACAATCACCTTAGCCGATTCCACCCCTGACTCAACTTCAAAAATATAAATTTTTATCATCATATGAAAAGAAACAAAATCCAAGTTAGCATGACTTTACTTATATAGCATCAACCATATCGTGCTATGGTTATTAAATATACAAAGCTCAAAAAACATGCCCCTGAAGATGAGAAGTTGATCATCAGCTTCATCACACAGAACATCATTTGTATCTTTAGACGAAAATGACTTAATGCAAGAAAACCTTGTGTGACTTGATGTGCTTGGTGGTGGTGCACCCTCGCGCTTAAAGCCTTAATGTGATCATCAAAGATAAAAACAAATCCCCAAGAATTTCTGAAGACTTTTATTTACCCATAAAAAAATAATTTACAAAAATGAAAAAAAAAAACGAAAATAATAATTTGCACTTTTTGCGTGATTGCGTAATCTTTAACTTTAACTGCATGTTTGTGGATACATTTACATTTTTGAAATAACAAAAACAAAAATTACTAATAAAAATCCAGTACAATCGCCTTGCGGTGTCGTCAAGTCGCCGCCACCATCGCTCGAGTCGTTTTAGTCGACGACGACGTACTCCGCCGCCGCCACAGTCCGTCATCACTGGAGGCAACGTGGCGGCATTGACTTTATTACAGAACCTCGGCTATAGGCCTCCCTCTCGAAATATGCATATTCGATTCGAGTTTACTCGTACACTCGTACCTGACTGAAAGTCAATTAAATTGTTTGGTTTTCATTTTTTCATTTAAACCCAAACTACAAATTGATTCTAAAAATGAAAACATGCAATAGATAGATTTGTATCTTAATGTACTGAACATGAACATGCGGAGATATAGATATTGGGATACAAGTAGTTACGGACAAATATACTGATATTAAATTCCATCAGCGCCAGCGCGAGCCAGATTCACATCATTATCGTCCTCATCATCATCATCGTGATCATGATGATGATGATGGTTATGAAAATAATAATTGAAGCACGAGATTCGATATGATTGCCATTAATTGAATAGGTCCGCATCATATAGTATCAATCTTGAGACATAACTTTAACAGCAAACTGAGTCAGTGAGCCACTACGCTTGGCTCGCCGCGCCGCGCCGCGCCGCGCCGCGCCGCGCCGGTCGGACGCCCGCCAGGCACTTAGCCATATATACTCGACTCTTAAGTCACACCCTTCTTTTGATACCAATCGGCCAAATGGACAATCGGCAAGCAAGATATTTCTTTTTGCTATTAAATTGGGTGCAGTATTGGAATTCGTGTGGTGCATATGCACCATGTTTAACACGGACGATGCACGACGATGCAATGGAGTTTGTACAGTAGAACAAACTAAGCAAAAAATGTGAATAAATATACATTTTTTAATGACAGAAACTTTCTTAAAATTCGTGATTATTGAAAAGTTAAAATTGCTTGGAACTTTTTTCCTGAAAATAGCAGATTTTTCCCTCGCGAATGAAACAAACCGAAACGTTTCACAGTTTTAAACACTTTATTTCCAGCAAATCAAATTTATCATAATTAAAGAGGCTTTTTACATACGTATTTTCACAAGATCATAACAATAATTTTTTTTACACACATGAAGAAAAGAAACAATTTTCACTATTTTTACACTTGCGAAGCGAACGGAATTCCCTTTCAAACACTGGAATACTCGTACGTTTCACAATTCCAAAAATAGAAGCAGTTGAAAATTTAAAAATTTTGATGTAGGTACTATTTAAAAATTTTGATATTTTGTAGAATTACGGATTTTCGAATTTCACTTCTGCAATGTAAAGTGAAAAAAATTAACACGTAACATTTTTATAATTCTTTTTTTAACGACTAATTGTGTTGTGTTGATTTTTATTTAATCTTTTTTTGTATAAAATAAATTAATTATAAAATGTAAAACTTTTAAAAACTTCATCAATTTCTTCACTTGAAAGATAAATGAGTGTAAAACATTGAAGAATGCATTCGTTTTCACTTCACGAGGTCCTAACTTGAAACGAAAAACTACATCTTTTCGTACAATCTTTTCTTGTTGTCTATTTCCAAGCATTTTATTGCTAAAAACAAAACTCGTCAAAAATTATTGTACGTGAAAAATTTATTATTATTATTGGAACGTGAATTATTTAGAAAATGTCTAATTCAATTTATTAATATCGTAAAATTCGACATTTCTAGAAACCATAAAGTGGTATTAGCAACAAATCTAGATGATAATGTGTTCATAATTAAAAAATACTAGTAGTTGGACTGTGAAAATCGTACTTCAAAGAGCGAGAGATGGAAAAGCACCAGATGAAGACGGAATTCCATATAAATACAGGGTCCGGCAAAAAAACCTCCCGTATTTTTAGACGTTTATATTTAAAGCTATTTAAAGATAAAATGGTATTCCCGGTATAAATAGATAGAGGCCTACGTGCCGTTTTTAGTTATCATAATGGCGTGGCACGGTGAGCATCGCCCATTTGTCGTAGAGGAATATATCCGTAATGGTGGTTCTGCGATTACTACTCAGCGAGCATTTCGCATTCGATTTCAACTTACAAAGTTACAGTTATTGCGGATTGCTACTGTCACATGATTGAGATCTTCCTCCAACCAAACTTAAATCAATTTACTAGGAACCACAAAGAAGTCTGGTTCGAACAAGATGGAGCCACAGCACATACTTCACGGCGCGGCGTTCACTAACCATTTTGAGAGAGATGTTTCCAGGGCATCTTCTTTCTTTACGAGGAGACATTACCTGGCCACCAAGGTCCCCCGATTTATCGCCTTGTGATTTTTTTTCTTTGGAAACATTTAAAGACCCAAGTCTACACTTATCGCCCAACATCTTTGGAAGCACTTAAGGAGGCAATCACTCGACGAGCAATGGAAAACTTCAGGGAAAGGCTTCGTAAATGTATTAATAATAGAGGACAATATTTAACGGATGTAATGTTTAAAACTAAGTAATTATTTTATTTAATGTAAAATGGCATAGTATTTAATTTAAAAAATTCAATAAAATTTTTCTGTTAAATTGTTTATTTATTTGTCATTGCCTTTTAAAATATGGGAGATCTTTTTGCCGGACCCTGTACTTCAAAAATGCAACGCCAGCTTTCATTGATAAGCTAAAGCAGCTTTTCGACAACAGTCTTTCAACTGGCTTCATTCCCTCTTCGTTCAAAAAATCTGTTATTTTCCCTATCCATAAAACAGGTGATGCAAACAACGTCGAAATTATCGGGGAATATCATTTAGGAAAGTTATGGCCAAAATATTATGCGATGTTTTAGTGAAGAGAATAGAAAGGTGGGTTGCTAATAACAGCATTTTAACTGACTTCCAGGCGGAAACACTATTGTACTGTGGATCAGATATTTGTTTTAACGTCAATTGTCAAAGCATTCCAAACCAGAAATAAGAAGATTTACGCTTTTTTTGCTTGTGAACAGAAATACACTTTTTTAAACTCTCTCAACTCGGAATCTTCTCAAAACTTTTAAGTGTATTAAAGAATATAATATACTGGTACAGAAACAGCGGTTTGGGATGGATCTACGTTCTCACAATGGTTTGATACTAACGCTGGTGTTAAACAAGGATGCCCTCTGAGTGCTTTGCTGTTTGCGTTGTTCATTAACGACATTGGCAAATATCTTACTGGTGGGATTCAGATAGCTGGCACAACAATCAATGTTGCACTGTATGCAGACGATCTAGTGATCCTTTCAGAGTCACCAGAATATTTGCAGCTTATGATAAATCGGTTGTCAACATACTGCAACACATGGGGACTTGCAATAAATACTGGAAAATCCAAAATCATGGTATTCACAAGATCTTCTCACAGTTTGGTTAGGGAAAGGTGGTTCTTTAATGGCCGTTATCTTAAAATCACTAATGATTACAATTATTTAGGCGTGAAGTTGAACAAAACGATGCATTCCAAAAATAATCTATGAAATGAAGGAATATTTTCTCAAACCAAAATGTATTCTTGTCAGCTAAATACAAAATATTCTAGTGTGTTGTTAAAATATATCTTTGTTACGCTTCACAAGTTTGGGGATCGGATGAATTTGAAGCAGTAGAAAAGTTCCAAAGAAATTTCATAAAAAAAAAAAAATTTTAATCTGCCAAATGGAACACCTAACTACGAAATTTATTTACAAACTGGAGTTGTAAAACTGTTTACCAACACCCTTAAGATGCAGACAGATTACATCTAAAAAGTTGCTTTACATTCAGATGCTCGTTTGACAAAGAAAATGCTCCTTTATGAAATGCGGAATAACGACTGGTGGTTTGCAAAATGGCAAAATATTGGCGATAGCTGTGGAGAAGTTATCCAATTTGATTTGAATAACTTGGCTCAACTAAAGTATCAGCTTTACAATATAATCCGAAAAGGCGAAAACACGAAGACTTTGTTCGAGAAAAATTAGTAGCAACAAGCTGAGTAGTCTGAGTGCAGAATAATTTACTGACTTTTAAACAATAATTATTTTGAAAACACATTCAGCTATAAAGAAATATCGTTAATATTCAAATCCAGATGTGAGTTCCTAACCTTAAATGGCAGTCTATACAACGGAAATTTCCAGCAATTCTGTACCCTCTGCAACATGAAAGCAAAAGAAGACTGCTTCCATTTTATAAGCATTTGCCCAGTGTTAAGAAACCAAAGACTAAGATTTTCCACAAAAACAGCTTTACAATGCAAGAAACAATAGAATTATTAAATGGTGTAAATTGGAAATTATTGTACTGTTTTTTAAATTCAATTTATAAGTATAGAAATCTATTAATGATGACTGAATTTTTTTAAATCAATTCATTTACATTTTATTATATAAATTAAAATCGCTTTATATACTTTGCCAACTGAGCTGACGGCTATGCTAACGCTTTTTAAAATTCGTTTAAATATTGAAAAATTTCTAAATCAATGAACAAACTTACTTACTAGTAGTTGAAACGTTCATAATTTTTTTTTCATAATTCTGAATTTCATGTGAAGTAGGATTTCACGTGAAAAGTCAAACACATTTTTTCACACCACAAATCTTTTACAGAGTACGCAACAAATAATATATGAATCTTCATGAGTGTTAATATGATTTTTGGTCTCAAATTGCAACTGTGAAATATTTAAAATGTCACCTTAAAAATTTCTAATTAATATTTTACTGAATTATTTGTATGCTATTTATGAAGAAAATTCTATTCTTACTACCATTAAATTTGAAATCCCATACTTTCCTGAAATTAAAAATACTTTAAAATTGTGAAATGTTTCTTTTCACTTCACTTAATGTGAAATTTTATTTGAAGTGAAAGACTAAATACTTTCACATAAGTGTACGCAGTTGCATTATGTGAAATTAAATTAAATAGTGCTTTTTTATGTGTAGGTACATAGTAATAATTTCACGTGAAAAAAAATCAATTACTAGACTTGCGTGAAACTCAATGACTAAGGGAAGATTTAATGTAATGTGAAAGTCTTTAAAAAAAATATGTTTGATGTGAAAATTCTGAAATTTCACGCCAATTATTTTATGAAAATATTCGATGTGAGTATTTCACGTGAATATTTCATTTAGATTTCCAAATTAATTCTATCTTATTCATTGTACTGAACGACAATTAAGAAAATCTTATATACTTACTTAAGGTGGCCCTGGGCCTCAACCAACATGCGTCTCCAGCCAGCTCGGTCCCTAGCTAGCTGTACCCTCCGCAACAGCAAAAGCAAAAGAAGACTGCTTCCATTTTATAAGCATTTGCCCAGTGTTTAGAAACCAAAGACTAAGATTTTTCCAGAAAAACAGCTTTACAATGCAAGAAACAATAGAATTATTAAATGGTGTAAATTGGAAATTATTGTACTGTTTTTTAAATTCAATTTATAAGTATAGAAATCTATTAATGACTGAATTTTTTTAAATCAATTCATTTACATTTTATTATATAAATTAAAATCGCTTTATATACTTTGCCAACTGAGCTGACGGCTATGCTAACGCTTTATAAAATTCGTTTAAATATTGAAATATTTCTAAATAAATGAACAAACTTACTTACTAGTAGTTGAAACGTTCATAATTTTTTTTTCATAATTCTGAATTTCATGTGAAGTAGGATTTCACGTGAAAAGTCAAACACATTTTTTCACACCAAAAATCTTTTACAGAGTACGCAACAAATAATATATGAATCTTCATGAGTGTTAATATGATTTTTGGTCTCAAATTGCAACTGTGAAATATTTAAAATGTCACCTTAAAAATTTCTAATTAATATTTTACTGAATTATTTGTATGCTATTTATGAAGAAAATTCTATTCTTACTACCATTAAATTTGAAATCACATACTTTCCTGAAATTAAAAATACTTTAAAATTGTGAAATGTTTCTTTTCACTTCACTTAATGTGAAATTTTATTTGAAGTGAAAGACTAAATACTTTCACATAAGTGTACGCAGTTGCATTATGTGAAATTAAATTAAATAGTGCTTTTTTATGTGTAGGTACATAGTAATAATTTCACGTGAAAAAAAATCAATTACTAGACTTGCGTGAAACTCAATGACTAAGGGAAGATTTAATGTAATGTGAAAGTCTTTAAAAAAAATATGTTTGATGTGAAAATTCTGAAATTTCACGCCAATTATTTTATGAAAATATTCGATGTGAGTATTTCACGTGAATATTTCATTTAGATTTCCAAATTAATTCTATCTTATTCATTGTACTGAACGACAATTAAGAAAATCTTACATACTTACTTAAGGTGGCCCTGGTGGACCTGGGCCTCAACCAACATGCGTCTCCAGCCAGCTCGGTCCCTAGCTAGCTGTCTCCAGTTTCGCACGCCAAGTTGGTTGAGGTCTTCAGACACCTGCATGCGCCACCTAAGTAGCGGTCTTCCTCTACTGTGCCGTCCCTCGGGATTGGATTCGAAGACCTTCCGGGCTGGAGCGTTGATGTCCATTAAGAAAATCTAAACACCGTAAAATATTTTATCAATAAGTTTTTGTGTCAATAGAAGGTGTATAAAATTGACAATTTTTCACTTGGGAAATGTTCAGCGAAATTGTCTTTTGTTTGCTGTTTATGTCATGTGATACTTGATTTAATTCATAAATTTAGGTACATCTAAACTTTAATAATAATTTCACTGCAAACATATCTAAAACGAATTTTTGGTGTGTTTTTTAAAAGGTAAACGATATTAATTTTCTTCTTCCCCATCAAAAATAAATACAAAACTAAGTCAACGAGTGAACGAGTTTTCGTTCAAGTTTAAAGTGTATATTATTCCACTGTATGCACCGATAGTGTCGTGGTTGAATGCATTTTTGTTCAATAATAATTATTTCAAAGATAAAAGTGAATGTTGTTCAATTAAATCACGTTTGCTCTAAGTCTCATCGTCTTCGTACGATCTCAAAGAGACGATATCAAACGTCTCCACTCGTGCGTCCGCGTCGTCGGTCGTCGAGACATTAAAATCAAGCAATCCCGTGAATTCTCAAGACTCCCCCTCCCCTTCCGTCTGCCGGTTTCTTACATCTATTATCACCATTGAATTGCAGTTGAAATATTTTTTGTTTGTTTTCTATTTAAATGTCGATTGCAGGTTTGAATTGAGTTTTCAATTAATCGAAAAAACATATTATAGCAAAACTGTGTAATTAATTAGGTTACTTTATAGTTGACTTGAAGGAAATTTCTCCAGGGAAAACTTAAGTGAAAATAAAAGGTGTTTTTTTTTTCTTCTTGTTGTTCGTTTTTATTTCTTCTCTGATGTCGATGTCGTTTACCTATATTTATGAGAATAACGAGTACGGGTACAAAAACTTGAGGGAAAAAGAAACACGTCTATCATTCGTGACGTTTATATGGCTGTCATGAGAGACTTAGATGGATCACGAAGCTGGTTGTTGAAATTGGGTGCTCCTGTTGTTGGTGGCTGTGAAATCTTAGACGAGATTTTTTCTTTTAATCTTTTCCAATTAACACGTCGTTTTCTTTGGAAAATCAAAATCCACTTAGATGGCGATAGTAGTTAAGTTATATGGACATGATGTTATTATAAGCTCACAGAATACTTAATTGTTTCCTTCCTGATGCATGGTATAGGCGCACATAGACGAAAATAACTAAGACCAACTTTAGTTAGTGACTTAAGTGAAAAATATGGCAAGACTATGGATGGTTTGTGTTTGTATAGTAAGTAGGTAAAAACTATAAATGAAAGTCAGAGTTGCATTAAGATTTTCTTTGGAAAATGTGTCTCATTTCGTTTGCCTTGTTTGGACGCCAGGTTTGTATACAAAGTACTAACAGTGGAGACTTGTATTCAAGCTTGTTAGCGAAAATTATGCTAATTTTCTTTTTCTTAGCAGGAAAGTGTTAAAACGTGGTACTATATATGTATATTTATACTTGTTTCGTATAAATGAAAATTTATTATTTAATGGTAAACATTAATTTTAATTAAACCTAAATTGCTCGTGTTATTTATACGAGTTTTTTAAGATTTAACATAAACTAGCCGTTTTACTTAATCTACGTAAGACATTTAAAAAATGTTGTTCACTTCTTAGTTAATGGTCTGACATGAGTGAAGCTACTTGTTTTTATGGTCAGTTTTATCGAATATTTTTAAGCTGTTTTTATAGTACAGGTTTTCCGACAAAATATAGAAAAGTAAATTTAAGAAAAAGACGAGACATTTTTCCATAAGTTAAATTATCATTTAAGGAATTTTGCAAAGTATGCAATAAATAATTGAAGTTTAAGTTATTTTTGTTAAGGTGATTTGTATTTTTTTTTTGAGATTTAATTTTTTTACAAAAAATTGTTTATTGAATTTTTTTTTTAATTTTATTGAAAGTTTTTAACAATATTTTGTTCAAAATGAAATACGTTTGAAGTCAATACCTTTTTTTTTGTTCTCAAGATATTGGAGTTAAAAATAAATTTTGTTGCATATTTTGTAGGTTTATATTAAAAAAAGGCAAGTATTGCATTCGTAAAAAAATGTTGAACTTGAAATTTTAAACAAACTATGTAAGCTATGGTAAAGAAGTCGAAAATTATTAACTTCCCATTGGAAGTTATTGTAATGGGTCCGATTTGTCAAATTGAAAATTTTGATATTTCTCGATGTTTCAAGGTCCCTAGAGTCGAAATAAAAGATTTTTAGAAAGATGTCTGTGCGTGCGTGTGTACGTACGTTCGTACGTCCGTACGTCTGTACGTTCGCGACGCTCAAGAACCAGAAGAGATATCGACTTCAAATAAATTTTGCTATACATATAATAAGGCAGAAAGATGCAGAAAGGGCTCTCAAGAAAATTGCGTGGGTGGTTTGTTTTACCATAGCTGTTTAAAAAAAAGGTGAAAATTTTGGTTAAACCTAAATATCTCATGAACCAATGATACTAGAGACTTGAATTAAATTTTATAATATATATTGTAACGTAATACAAAACCATTATATTTTTGGAAAAAATCCAATTAACGGTTTTTTTTATAAATCAAAAAAAATGAAAAAAAAAAATTGTCATCTCGTAAGTTTTACGACCAAAATATGATTTCATCTCAAAAACAATTTTGTGCAACAAAGAATAATGTTTTTGACATCTGATAAAATTTTGATAAAAATCTAATTGACAGTTTTTTTTTTATAAAAAATAAAATCCTAAAAAAAACATTACTCATAGTTGGTAAAAATTGAATTTCGACTCCAATATCTTTTCAAAACTTTGAGATAATGGCTTCTAACTAATTTTAACTTATTAGAAATATTGTTTTCAACATTATAAAAATTTTGAAAAAATCGAATTGACAGCTTTTGTACAAAAAATTAAAAACCTAAAAAAATTTAACAAAAGTTGGTAAAAATTGATTTTCGACTTAAATATCTTTTCAAAAATTTGAGATAATGGCTTCTAACTAATTTTAACTTATAAGAAATATTGTTTTCAACATTCGATAACATTTTAAGAAAAATCGAATTGACAGTTTTTTTTTTACAAAAAATAAAAACCTAAAATAAAACAATAATAAAACTTGGTAGAAATTTACTTTCGAATCAAATAGCTTTTCAAAAATTACAAATATTGGCTTCAAACTTATTTTATTTCACAGAAAATATTGTTTTCGATATTCATATATCATTCGATATAAAAATCCAACAGTCCGTTTTTTCGTAAAAAAATAAAATTTACAAAAAATAGTACGCAAATTTGGTAAAAATTGATACATAAAGACAAATTTTTAAGCAAGACAAATCGACAGACGGGATGGGAAGTTATCAGTGTGGGTCGCATCCCAGCCTCTTTGTTCTGTCTGCCTTCGCTTTTACAACCTTGACTAGGAACTTAAGATTTTAGGCAAATTTGTGTTAGGCTTTTGTTAACTTCTTATAGGAAGTTATTGTAATCGGTCTGATTTGTCGAATTGAAAATGTTGTCATTTCTCGACGTTTCAAGGTCCCTAGAGTCGAAATAAAAGATTTTTAGAGAGATGTCAGTGCGTGCGTGTGAACGTACGTTCGGTAAGTTTTTTCGTCATCTAAAGCTCAAGAATCAGTAGAGATATCGACATCAAATAAATTTTGTTATACAGATAATAAAGCAGAAAGATGCTGAAAGACTTTAAAAAAATCAAAAATATTGCGTGGGTAGTTTTTTTTACCATAGCAATTCAAAAAAATGTGAAGATTCTGGTTAACCCAACATATCTTACGAACTAATAACGCTAGCGACTTGAATTAAGTTTAACATTATATTGTAACTTTATACCTAACAAGTATATTTTGGGAAAAAAATCCTACTAACCTGTTTTTTATAAATCAAAAAAACTGAAAAATAATTGACACCTCGAATATTTTTCGAACAAAAAATGATTTTATCTCCAAAACAATGTTAGGCAACGAAGAAAAACGTTTTTGACATCTGGTAAAATTTTGAGAAAAATCGAATTGACAGTTTTTTTTAAATAAAAACCTAAAAAAAAATTACTAAAAATTGATAAAAATTGAATTACGATTCAAATATCTTTTCAAAAATGTGATGTTATGGCTTCAAACCAATTTTATCTTAAAAGAAATATTGTTTTCGAAATTCGGTTAAATTTTAAGAAAAATCGAATTGACAGTAGTTTTTTTTTACAAAAAGAAAAACCTAAAAAAAAAACAAAACAGAGTAAAAATTTACTTTAAACTGAAATATCTTTTCAAAAATTTAAAATATTGGCTTCAAACTAATTTTATCTCACAGAAAATATTGTTTTTGATATTCAATAATTTTTTTTACAGTTAGGTTTTTCATTAAAAATTAAAATCTACAAAAATTAGTACGCAAATGCTACTAAAAATTGTAAAAATTGGTTTTCGACAAAAAATCTCGTTAGAAAAAATAGATTTTAATAATGTTGTTCCTGACATTATGTGTGAAACACTAAGAAAATAAATTGGGTGGCGCAACAGTCCGTTGAAAACTAGGGCCTAGTGACTTAACTCTCAACCATTCCTGTGTGCGAGTACTGTTGTCAGAGATGGAGGGGACCTACAGTTTTTTTTAAGCCGAATCCGAACGGCTATTATGAGAAAGCACTTTTTATGACAAGAATTACTCTTGGAGAATTTGCCAATTCCTCGCAAGAGGCAGTACCCGTAAAAAAAAGACTAGGTAGGGATCGACAGGGAAGACCTCTGGCATGACAGTCCAACGCACTAACCGTCATGCCACGGGTACTAGTGTGACTACATCATCGATTCTTTTGGGGTAATTTTCGACCACTTTTTGACACATATTGGGCGGTACTTCAGCCATAACTTGACGAATGTTGGTTTTTGGCTCAATAGTTAAAGGTTTATCTGCATAAACTCGATCTTTTGGGTAGCCCGCATGATCTTGGTGGCAATTAATATCGCCACAACGAGAAATTACGCGGTCAAGAAATGTCTCTTGCAATAAAGCCGTATTCGATCCATTTTCCAAGTCGTATTCTTCAATAGCAAAAAAAGGCGGTTGTTATATGACCATAACGCTTGGAACCGACGGTGACAGTCGTTCCATGGTCGTTTTCGAAGAAATAAGGTCCAATCACACCTTCGGACCAAAGAGCGCACCAAACAGTAACTTTTTGTGGCTGTAATTGCCTCTCTTCAATTTGTTGAGGATTTTCAGAACCCCAGGACAATTTCCACCGAGTGAGAAATGTGCTTCGTCGTTGAAGAAAATTTTGTTCGAAAAACCGCCATCCACCGCCTGCCTGTTGTTCAAGCACCCTTTCAACGTATCTGCGACGTTGTGAATGGTCAGCTGGCTTCAGTTGTTGTGTGAGCTGGACTTTATATGGATTAAGGTGTAGATCCAAATGCAAAATACACCATAATGTCATGTAAGACAGTCCTAATTCCTGAGAACGACGACGAGGAATCGACACACTCGGGTCTTCGGTAACACTTTCACTTACAGCAGCCATATTTTAAGTAGTACGAGCGAAACAATGATGCACAGGCCTTACAATATCTGTAACCAGTCTATTCAAATTTCCTTACAATTTTGCTAATTGCTGGCCTAGCTGGACGATTATATAAACCATAATCTTCTCTTAAAGGTTTTAACGACTCGTATGAGTTGTGCGATAGTTTAAGCGATCCATTTTTGTAAATGTCAGACTTTCAACTGAAAAACACAAAATTGGTTTAACTACTTAGTTTGACAGATTCGAATACTTTTGAAACCGCCACATTAATAACCTATTATTATTTAAATAATAATATTTGATGATCAAATATGTCTAATTTTAATTAAAATTTGCTATCTCAAAAACGAATTACCATTATACTTAACGAATATATAAAATCTGCAGGGGTTTTTTGAGTCGTCATGTAGTTTTTAAGAAGAAACAAAAGGCGTATAATTTAATGCAATGGCCATTCTATACAGTCCGTTGGGAACTAGTACCTAGTGACTTACAACTCTCAAACATTCCTGTGTGCGAGTAATGTTGTAAGGGATAGAGGGGACCTACAGTTTTAAGCCGAATCAGAACGGCTTATTTGAAAAAACACTTTTCGTGACAAGAATTACTCTTAGAGGATTTGTCAATTCCTTGCAAGAGGCTAAGGCCTCTGAGATGACAGTCCTACTAAACATTATGTCACGGAAACTGGCCATTATGTTTCAAATTTAATTGGGGCAAGTAGCCCTCGCTGATGGCTCGAAAAATTTCAAGCCAAGAAGCCGAATTTTTTTCACCACTTTTTGCAGCAATTTGAGACGTATGCGACGTATTCGACAACCGAATTCACATAACACATAAAAAGTAGTGAAGCGATGTTAAATCGTACGATCTTGAAGACCACGCCACAGGTCACTGATTGTTTCGTTAGCGCCAAGCGAACCACACAATTATTTTGATAGTAAATTTGCACTACTTGTAAACGTTGTTAAGGTGCATGTTTATTCATTATGAAATAACAAAAAAACTAAGCATAAATCAAGTGACAGCTGTCAAAAAAACCAACACCAAAAAAAGTATTGTCACATTTACAGCAACAGGTCTAACTCCATACCAAACATATTTTTCAAACTATCTACATATGTATATGTTCTCTAACGACTTTCGAAAAAAAAAATTAATAAATTAAATGCAATTTAAATTTTTGAAAGTAAACATATTTTAAATAAACAAAAAGTGAAATTCGTGAGACCCATTTCTGCATTTTATTTAAAATATTACAATGAAACATATTTTTGAAAATCCTGTACAATAATAATTGTAAAATACCTTACTTTGAATTTGTATGAATCTGTTTTAATAAAGTACTCATTTGTTGAAATTAATTTTTAATTATGTAAATTAACTTTGACTAATTTGTTATTTTCTTTATTTTTTTATTTCTAGGTTAGTGACTGAACTCTAAAAGACTTATCTGTCAAAAATTAATTCCAAATCACATCAGGTAATGATATAACGTATTGTTGTTCAAATAATAATAAAAAGCACGTGGTAAATAACCAGTAATTTCTGGTTAACTAATTAATCCGATTAATGTTTTTATTTACTTGTTTTTTTAATTTTTCTAAATCTATAATCATCATAAAATTCCATTTCAAATCAACTTTGTAGCTATCATTGATATTACGTATGTACATAAATGAGAATTTAAATATTTTCCCAATTTGAATTTGTAAACATCCAATTAACAAATTAAAAGCCAACAAACATACAACATGACTTTAATCTCCTTTCAAAAGAACATTTTTTGATTAATTTCAAACTCTCTTATTTATGTGTGTTTGAGTGTTATGAATTCATGAATACAGGGGGGAACATACAAATATTCCAGCACCTGCATCAGTACAGGAATTTGAGGAATTTCATTCATTTAGAAAAAATTAATCGTTTGGTCTTTGATAAATTTAAATTCAAATTCAAATGAATTCAGTGTAAATGCATTTTCATTTTAATTAATATGAATGTATGTTTATTTATATTTGATTAAGGTTTGAAGCTTAGGAAAGTTTTCTATCTTCAATCAAAAACATAAAATTCAACTTAAGATTTTTTTTTGGGATTGAGTTTAAATTTGAAGTTGAATTTTGTACAATTATTTTCGAAAACTTTTCCCATAAGTTTCAAGTTTTAAGGCACTTCAAGAATCTTCAGATTAAACTTCATTTATAGAGTTGGGTTTGGAAGGTCTTAAATGCGATTCTTCCTTTTCATATTATTGAGCTAATATTTCCTCATTCCAATTGAAAATATGGTCCTTAATTAATTTAGTTATTTAAACGTTACTAATTTACTAACTACATAGATACTAAATATAGATGGAGTAACCATATTTATATTATAATTAAATTTGCACCAATTAGCACTCTTTTATAGTTATTTTTATGATTAACGTCGATTAGTGGCAAATGGGTTTTAAAAAGCAAACAATTAAAACTAAAAACAAAAAATTGCGCATCTGCCATGCAAAAATTTGTATATTAAAAATAAATTTTTTTATGTTGATGCTCATTGGAATATAAGCGTACAAAGTACATGCGTCCATGTACGCCAAACCACCACCACCACCAGTAGTAATTTTTGTATAATACTAATTTGTTGGCTTTGAGTTAATTAGTTGGGGTTTCGCGGATGATGATGGCATTAAAAATGTTTGCTTGGTGACGTTATACGTAGTTTTGATTAAATTTTATGTTTATATGTTGGCTTTGTGTGTTCTTTTCTTAAATTACTCCCATAACATAGAAATTGAGATTAATTGAATTATCAATTTTGATTTAGAGTGACGGTTTTTGAATATTGAACACAACCATAATTTAAGTTTGACAGAAGAATTAGATGTCAGAAAATGTCTTCGAAATGGGTGCGTTCAGAAAATAAAAATAGTATATTGACTTCGATTAGGCAGCTGTCAAAGGAGCGCAGCGGATCGAAATGCTGTGTTACTGTAACGTTAAAATTCTGTATAATACTGTATGATCATAATACTGCATAGTTAATATTCTGTATTTCAAGATACTGTACATTTAAAATACCGTATCTCAAAGTTCTGTATTGTCAAAATACTGTATAATACTGGATGGTTTTGACAGATCAATTAGTTTGGTGCAATTGCTTATGCAATTGTTGATTATGATAAGAAAAATTCATGTTTTAATGTGAGAGAGAAACAAACAGTTAAGAAGAAGAAAATGGAAAGAGAAAATAATAATATACCATTTATTTTGTTTTTATTTTTATTAGTTCAAAAACATGAATTATCATGTCATTGTCCAAGGGAAGTATATTAGAACACTATGGCTAATGAGAAATTATCATGATGTTTTCTTTAAAAAAAGTTTTCTGTTTTCAAAATTCTGTATTTCAAAATGCTGTTAATAGGCTGAAAAATAAAAATTGTTTTGATAATGTAAAAAGTGCGCACTTTTGCTGAATTTTGATATATAGAATTTTTGAATACAGAATTTTGAGATACAGTATTTTGATCATACATTATTTTGTACATACAATATTTTGAAATACAGTATTTTCAGATACAAAATTTTGATCATACATTATTTTGTACATACAGTATTTTGAAATACATAATTATGATCCATACAGTATTTTGACCCCAATCCAATTTGCATACAAACTCAATGGAGATTTAAAGCTTAAATTGGAATTGTATTGATTTAATTTATATTAGTTTAGTTTATTTCATCGGGTTGGGTATAGCCTGTCACAGGCCAACTTATAACAACCCAACTTATAACAACCGAACTGAACATTTTCATAACTTATCACAGTTAGTTAAAATATAACCAGTTCGAATAATTTTAGGAATAAAATACCTACAAATAAATCCTAAAAAAAACTAAAAGTATTTTCCTACCCCAATTCTTGACTTAAAAGAGAAGCGCCACGTATAACCCCCATTAACATACGCTGGCATCTGTGATGCTACTGAAATAAAAAATCATAAGCATTTCATAATAAGTAATAGCAAACAAATGGGGAGGTTCCTAATTTCCTACCAAAAAATATGTTTGAAAAGAAGCCATTATCATACCCCATGTTGAAATTTTGGTTAAAATCGGTCCATGTTCAGTTGTCCCTATGTTCAGTTATACCCTGTGGCGGGTTAAGTTGTTATAAGTTGGCTTGTGACCAGTTGCGAGATGGTGGGTTGGGTATGATAGGTTGGCGTAACACCATTTCATCAAATAAAGTTACAATTCTTCAGTGATAATAGTTTAATATAAAAACGAAATTACAATTAATTATTGCCACCATGAAGGTTACTTGAAATTAAAAGCAAATTATTTTTAAATAAAAATCTACTCTAACTAAAATCGATTATACCGCAAAAGCTATTAGTTACTCTACACCTAGACAAAGGATCGTTGGTTGCATAATTTGTTCTGTGGCGAATCTTAAAAAACAATCGGTTCCTAAGAAAAAAAGAGGATGGCTTCCTTAGGCACTCCCGCGGTATCGGTGAAGTTAGAGTGGAAATCTAATTTTTGTAACTTTATAAGTAACGATCAAATGCTGTAGAGATATTGGTAAATACAACATCATATTGATACCCTTTCTCAAGTCCATTTAAATAATAAATTGTACGGTTTCTACTAGTAGATCTACCAACAACTAAACCATGTTGGCAAGGAGAAATAATGCTTTTAAGAATTGCTGTTAACGTTTGATACATTAATTTTTCAATTGTAATTATCTTGCAAATAGGGCGTTAGTTAGAAACTTGCTGCTTATTGGCTGATTTATAAATTGCTGTAATTTAAGAATGTTTCCATGTTAAAAACTCAACATTTTCAAGGGAAAGATTCAAAATTATTTCCAAAGAAACTGAAATTACTCTAGAACACCTTTGTATAGGATAATATTAGCGATTATATCCATGTTAAGTTCAATTTCCAAAGTTGAAAGATTTTAAAGTTCCAATATTAAGATAGATATCAGAGTAATTAAAATGATCACCAAGAAGTATATTCGAAGTAGTAACTAAGTAAACGGATTGGACACAACTGAGAGATCAGAAAATCTGTGCCATTGTAACGCATTAGATTAGGAATGCCATTTGATTGTTTCTAAGCGTTTATAAATTTCCAAAAACTTTTTCAAATACATATGTAAATTTTAAATTATATTAAACAGATAATACATATATAATGATTGTAAAGAAATTTATTTAAAGTATTGAAATTCTTTTGTAATGTTCGATATTGTTTGTAAAGATCACGGTCATTGTTTGATCTCCAAAATTGCTTATAAGCTTTGTTTTTTTTTTTTATTATTGAGATTGATTAATATTTTATTAAACCACACTGGTTTTGAACCACTTATCCCATTAGAATATTGTAATCGCTCCGATTTGTCAGATTGAAATTGCTGACGTTTCTTGAAGTTGCAGTAGTAGTAGTAGAAATGGTGGCCACGAGCAGTCTAGCTCGGTGACACAATTAGCGCTGCGTTGCGCCGTTTTGATACCATAAAATACTCGCTTGACCTATAAAGATAAAAGGGGGATTATAAAGAGAAAAATACGCCTGAAATCCACTTTGTTGCGTTTAGAAAGGAGATCAAATCTTTGATCTCCTTTGGTCGTTGAAAAATGACTTTCCCAATATTTTGGCTCTCGTTTCGGCTAAGGCGGGACACTTGCATAAGAAGTGAAGAACAGTTTCTTTTTCTCGCTGGTCCTCACAACTACGACAGAAAGTATTGTGGGGGATGCCCAGCTTAGATGCGTGTTCTCCAACAGGCCAGTGTCCGGTGCATGTAGCAACGACCCTGGCTATGTCTTGCCTGGGTCTGCAAATGAGATTATTAGTACGGGATTTGTTGTAGGTGGGCCATATCCTTCTAGATATGATACAGTTGGTTAGGCTGTTCCACCTGTGGCTTGATTCAGCGAGGAAAATAGAGAAGATCTTGCCCTTCATAGCACCAAGAGGAATGTTGACTCTTTCCGCGAGTGAGCTATGAAATTCTGATCCTTGCCTAGCCTCTTTGACCCGGAATCCAGATGAGAGTGACCCTGAGTCCAATGTTCATGCTCGCTAACTCACTTCGGCATTGTTGAACCAGTTTGGAGGATGAAGTGGACGAGCCAATCGCTTGAATAGCCGCCTGACTGTCCGAAAAAATAGCTGTAATGCGGTTTTGATTTGGATCTAGTTTTAGTAACTTGCATGCTTCCTTGATCGCGAGTAGTTCAGCCTGAAAAACACTAGCAAAGTCAGGAAGTCGCAAAGACCTGGAGACATTTAGAGACTCGGTAAAAATTCCTGCACCGACCCCACACTCCATCTTCGAGCCGCCAGTGAAAATAGTTGTGTCGAAGCCTCTCGTCACTAAGTCATCATCCCATTCATTTCGAGATGGGATGATAATTTTAAAATCCGCACTGAGGTCCACAGTATGGGTGCAGTAGTCGGTTTCTGTCGAAAAGATGTCCGCTGGGATGAGATTAGCAATATCAAAGGGCCTAGAATACCAAGTATTCGATTCCCTAAGTCTCAACGCGCTGCAAGATACTAAGTATTTGATATGCAGGTCTATTGGTAAGAGGTAGAGAAAAACGTTTAGGGCGTCCGACGGACATGAGCGCAAAGCTCCCGTGGAGCCAACACTAGCTGTTCTCTGAACCTTTTTTAGTTTAGTTATATTGTAGGCTTTGCTAAGCGCGGGCCACCAAACAATCGAACCATAGGACAAGATTGGACGTACCACGGCTGTATACGTCCACAAAATCATCTTCGATTGCAAACCCCACTTTTTGCCAAGGGTTTTTATTGCAGGCATAGAAAGCTATGCTGGCTTTCTTGACCCTTTCTTCGATATTAAGTTTCCAGTTTAACTTTGGGTCAAGTATTACTCCCAAATATCTAGCGCTGGAAGACAAGGAAAGAGTTTCACCGTTGAGGCGGGGAAGGGTGAGGTTGCAACATCCCTAGAATCCAAATCTTTCGTTTTTAGAGAAATGTATGTGCGTGCGTATGTACTTACGTTCAAACGTCCTTACATCCTTACGTCTGTTTGTACGTTCAGGCCACCTTTTTTCGCCGGCTCAAAAACCAGCAAAGATATAGACCTCAATTAAATGTTATATTTTACATCGTGACTAATTTGATATTTTGTTTTAAGAATGATTTCGTGCAAGTGGCAGCCACGTGTGGCTCCATTAAATTCCAGCCGATTTCCGATTACTTTTTGCCTAGGTTGACCAGATATAGAGTCAAGGAAAAGAGGACACTTACCAAAATTTCAAAAAAAAAAAAAAAAAAAAAAAGTTCAATTTTGTTTTTGGTTTTATTAGCACCGTATTTTTTTCTTATAATTTTTAACTTCAATTTTGATTGTATTTGTCATTAGACCTTATTTTATTTAAAGTTTCGGGACTTAGCAAAATATAATTTTAACACTCAGTACATGACATATTTTTAAAATTATGTTTACAAAATAGAATTGCTTTGACGTTTTCTATTTTTAATTTATTGCGTTCCTCAGTCCATTGACTGTTTTTAATGAAAATATGCGCTCAACATTAGCATTATGAGCAGGAATCGCGAATACAAACTGGGCTATCATCAAAAGTTCACTATATAAATAATTCAAGATTGCAAATTTTTTCAAAGTAATTTACCCATTTCTGGTGAATAAGTGAGTTTATAAAATTTATATTTTTTATTTCTTGTTCCAAAAACGTTTTTAAATTGCAAAATTGGTCAAACAATTTATTTTCATTCATGTTAACGCCTTTCTTTCCCAAATAGAGCAAAGAATTTTGGATATCGTTCCATTCCGGAACTTTGTTAAAATTCATCCAAATAAAGCAATTAAATTCATCCAGAGAATCACACCAGCCCTGAAGATATTTCAAGCACCTAGCATAAACCTCAATTAAATTTTGTTCAATGTTCAAAACTTCATTTCTAATTCCACCATTAGCGACAATTTTTTTTAAAAATTTCTTTAACATTTAATGGAATAAATTTCTCAGATATTCTTTCCTTTAATACTTTTTGGCCAGTGTGAATTTTCTCTAATGTTTCTAGTATTGAATTCTTCTCTCTTTCTAATGCTCCTATTTGTTCGTTATAAAAATACTTAAGCTTCATTGAATCGTTTTCAAAAAAAAATTTAAGAACTAAAGGTGGACTATACATAGGAAGAAAATAAGTTTTCAATCCCTCGAACATTATCAAAATTCTTTCAACGGCAGGGAAAAGCGATAACCAAAGTTTTTTAGAATGGGTCAGAAGCTTTTTATATTCAATAAGTTTTTCCGATCGAACTATATAAATGGAAAAATGATTATAATTATATTTTAGTCAACATTTTGTGATGAAAATTCTTTGAAGGCTATCTTCACACGTAAATTATTTTTTAATATAAATCGAAAAACTGAGAGAAAACCGAAAAAGAGGACAAATCGCTTTTTAAAAAAATAGTCACCGGACAAAAGTTTTTTAGGTCAAAAAGAGTACATGTCCTCCATTAAGAGGACGCCTGGTCAGCCTATTTTTGCCGTATGTTTCCATTTTGGGGTCGTATATCAGCATTAACGCGTCGAATATGCTCTTCAAAGGGGTCAATCGTCTCGGGCTAGTCGTCGTAAAAAAGCAGCTTTAAATAACCCCACAAAGAATAGTCCAGTGGAGTTAAATCGCGTGATATTAGAGGCCATGCCATATGCCCAAGACGCGAGACAAAGAGCTCACGCTTAAGTTTCCTTCAATAAACTGAAGCATCGTTGCAAAAACCGAAACCAATATTTTATTAATAAATTTGCAGGATTTACAAACTTTGTCCAGGAGTAACTCTATTCATTATAAAATTGCAAACTAAACTAAGCATACAATTTTCATAAATCAATTGACAGCTGTCAAAAAGACTAACTCCGAAAAGAGTATTGAAAGATTAAAAACTACACTTTTAAACAAACGCTTGGTATAGCCAGCGAATAATTTTATGTAAAAACGTTTTTAGCATCTTGTATAATTTTTAGAAAAATTGGTTTGAAAGCTACAAAACTCTCTACAGCCTAAACTTTTATTATTGATTGCATTCATTTCGAAGTTCCTTAAATGACAATTGTGCTTATTGCAAACAAAAAAAAAAAGAAAAAATTTATAACGCCTTAATAGTCACTTATCAGTGCTTTGCTTGTAACCCTCTCTTTTTTCCTGTATTGTTTCCTTAGGTTTGCATCCGGTCACCCTGTACAAAATTTTAAACAGACTTACCCCAAACCACTATATGAATATTTTTCTGAATCACTATTACAGAAATCTAAAATCTGAGAATTCAGCTTGATTTTTATAGTGTTTATGGTTATTTTTGTATCCCCATTAATAAGAAAAATTGAAATATATCTCAATTAATCACATCCAAAACCATGAAAAAAAATATTATTATTTCAAGTGCCAAAAACCAAAACTACACCATCACATGCCATGTTTATTTAAATTGTTATTCTTTGGAAATGATACACATCAAGACATCGCAAAAATCTATACATAATAATAATATCATCTTTGGAAGTATAGCTATGCATCCTCATCCTCACTCGTTATTTTGATTTTACAAATCGATTTGTTGATGTTTCTCTGAAAAAATATATGTACATTGTACAGGGCCATTCATTTTTCGGTTTTGATTTTTAATCTACCGGAAATAATTATTGGAAACGCCAGGAAATCAATAAATTCGGATCATCTTCAACACTTCCACAAGCAGTAGCAGTATTTTTAATTGAGCTTGTATTATGATGATGCGCAGGTTTTGTTGCCTTCAAATATCTTCCCAATTTTACCGCTTGCTTGCGAAGTCGGTAAATTATGACGAACATTATTATTTATGAAGTAAATGGGATTGCGTAACGTAACGATCTATTATCATAAACGGCAAACATTAAGTTGATATTATAACACTTCAAATGACAGCGAAGTTTGACAGGTATCAAATGTTAAAGGCAACTAAGTTTGACAGGTATCAAATGTCAGTTCTAACAATTTGAAACCACGAAATGAATGACTCTATATTTCTCTATTACATACATACATACATATACACATAGAACTGAGCACTATCAGATATCAGTAATTCTTAATTTAATTCATTTTATTTCTTTGACGGCGCCGAAATCGGTAAATTATCTATCTTTTAAATACATCTGTTTTCACAGTCTTTTTTTATTTTATCCCGCATATTTATTTCGTTTTCGCACCCATCATCATTTTAAGTCACCGCGTGTATGGCAATATGTTGTCATTTTGCTTTTGGCAAAATATTAAGTCACCAAGTTCATTGCCATTTCATATACACGTTACGTTTCCTACCTAAGTAAAGTTGGCCATGAAACTGTCCTGAATTTGTAAATTATGTAAAATAACCAGAATTTCATTATTTTCTACAAAATATATTCCACAGCATGACTCAGACTCGAGATCATTCGAAAAAAGTAAGAAAAAAATGTATTTTGAAAAAAAAACTGCTTAACGCAAAAACGTATCTCACTGAATGACGTTTAACTACCGCGTCTGCTTCACAAGCCGTCTTACGTTTCTACATTACGTACAAAAAAGAGTGAAGATGGCCAAACAAAAACTACCAACAGCTTCCAAGGCAACGAAGAATAAGACGAAGACAACGGACGACCGACAATGACATCTCATTAGGTCATGCATTCGCATCGTTTCCGCCCTCGAGCAACAAAAACAGCACGAATCCCAGACTCACGCCCCAAAGCTGTTGAAACTCATAAGCAATTTACTAACTGCATAATTTGTGGCAACTACATATATACATATGAGTGTGTACTTTGTACCTACTCTACTATACTCGTCCTTATTCCCATCAACTTGGAGCTTGGTAGCCGTATAGCCATAGTCATATCCATCGCCACCAGCCTCCCCTGAGAAGAGGAAACAACAGATTGGATGGCAAACATAGCATAAGAAAAACCGTTGTCATTTTGTTGTTGCTGATGTTGCTGCTGCTTTTGCTTCTGCTACGCTACGTCTCCTTAACGTCTCGTATCGTCATTTCGTACTCTGGCTCTCATAAAATTGCCAACAAGCATCATAATGACATCATCTCAGATTCTCAGGTCTGAACGGCTGGCGGCTCGGAGCGGCGACAACGCAACGGTGACTGGTGGAGATCAGGCGGGAAATAAACATACTCTGAAGCTGATGGAGCTAACACGTTGTAGAATATAGAAGTTTTTGGACGTTGTTGTTGTTGTTGTTATCGACGCCGGCCGCTCCAACCACCAAGTCTCCAACTCTCTTAGGTACCATAAAACATGTTCAAGTGCACAACATTTACAACACCACACCACCGACCGAACGACCTGACATTCCAGCTTCAATGTAGCCAAAAATTGTTTCACCCATTTCGTTTGTAAAGAATATTCTTACGTTACGATAACGTTACGAGTGGAGTTTAGAGTATGATGATGATAACCATCCCGGTAGATGAACAAAGATACATTTCTGTAGCTTTAGCTGTACCGTGTATCCATGAGCCATGACTTGACTATGGTGTCTATCTGAGTTTAATTTCATTAAATTCACTGTGTCATCGACCTTTATGCTGTGCTATACGATGATGGTTTGGATTGAATATGCGGACACGAAAATTATTCGTTCTGTACTGTTTCTCGAGGACAGCAGGTATTTGGTTTTTGAAAAAATCAATAATTTTTAGCTGATGTCACTTCTTGTCAAATTAGAGAATAAATTCCGCACGTAAACTTCAAATTGTTAATATAAATTTAAAGCTGTCATCGAAAAGTGTGAACAGAACCTTTCTTTTTGATAAATGTTTTAAGAAAATGATTAAGAGCTTTTATAATATGGAAAAACGTAACACTAAGAAAAAGCTTATGAAGACACAGAAAATAAAAAGTGCTCCCTTCTCTAAATGATATTATGCTGCCTTAAATTAGGGTGTGTCATGCTCTTGGCCAAAGAACCGAACTTATCGATTCGTTGGGGTTTCGGGCTTTTGAGACATTTTGACAGTTCGCTCGCTGTGTCAGCGTACAATTTAATTTATTCTAATGGTCATGCTGTGTATAAGAGCCTTTTCAGAATTTTGGAGACATGAAGTTTTCAATGACAACCTACATACAAACATAGATTGAAAGTTAAAAATTCAATTGGTTCCATTTTCCCTACGAAAATTATTAGTATCGAAATGTTTGACAGAAATGTGGACATTCTGTCACCTAACACCATAAAAATTAATTTCCTTTTTGTAAAGGCTTTTAAGAAATTATTCCTAGTTATTTAAAAAAGGACTTATTGATTGACTATATTTCTAGAAGAGTATTTACATATACATACATACATATATGTATGTAAGTGATCGAATAAAAACAAACGAAGACAAAAGAAAAATACTCGTATTACATTAAACTCAAAACTACTAAAACGTAAAATTTCGTTGGTGGTGTTGTGAAAATTAACATTTGTATACAATTTAAGGTAGATTTATTTTATTTGAATTTGGTTGTTGATATTAAGCTTATTTCACATATTGCTTTAATTTTCATCAAAATTCGTTTACATTTCTTAAGAAGACGAAATATATTCGCCAAAAAATTTCATATTAAGTGAAAACTGACATTTGGTTTTATAGAAAAACACAACGAAGTTTTTTTTCGTCAAGTTTAGTTCACTATTATTTTCAAAAAGAAAAACTTATATCGGTAAGCATTTGTTGAAGTATGAATACAAGTTTAAAAAAAAAGAGTATTAAAATGACTTATTTTACACTTACGATGAAATTACACTTGACAAGTACAAACTGACACTTGGTCAAATTTTAAGACGATGATATTGGTTGGAAGCAATTGGTTCCGTATGTCAACAATAACGAGCCGAATATTCTCTTCTTAGGCGTCAATCTTCTCGGACTTATACAAGCGTATACAAGCTACTTCACATAACCCAAAAAAAAAAAAATAGACCAGCGAAGTTACAAAAATCGCATGATTCTGGAGGCCCACGTGTCGTCCACCACGCAAAATAATACAACAAAAGTTTTCTTCAATAAATTGATTGTTACATTTCGTTTCGTCACGCGAATTGAACCATTATTTTAATATTAAATTTGCAAACGTTATTAAGACGTACATATATCTATTCATTATGAAAGTGACGGCTGTCAAAAATACCAACTCAGAAAAAAGTATTACCAGATTGAAAACTATACGTCTAAAAAAATACCCGTTATAAACATACGTTATGAATATTCAAAGAAACGGGTGGGGTATCACAAGGAAGTGTTGTTAGTCCAATTTTGTTTTTCAAAAATATTAGATCGAAAAATTATTTTTATAGTGAAAAGCTCCATGTGGCGCGGGTAGATTTTGGCGCTCCGTGGCGGTCATTTTTTTTTTGGTGACATCTGTCAAATCTTTTATTTATTTATTTAGTTGTTTATGCCAAATCATCATGGCAAGTAACACGATTGAACAGCACATTCAAATGATAAAACTTTATTATCAAAATGAGTGTTCGTTTACCACCTTTGCCACCATTTTTAATAAAAATCATTGCAAATTCAAACCTTGCCTCACATTACCTTAAATATCCTATTCAAGAGTTTCACGTATTCCCAATCTATGCCACAGAATTGGGTACTCCTTTGAAACATCTTCTAGCTCGTAGATGCCTTACAATTTCCTATCAAGTATCATCAATTCATTTCTGTATATAGAACCAGAAAAACAAAAATATGAATATGACACATTTAATGGAATGGACGGTAAATTCCTATATTAGAGAAATACTATTCGTGTTGGTCCAATAAATTCACACGTTTCCCTTGGCACACCAACCAAGGTCTCTGAACCCGCATCAATGCATGCTGCATACGACTTGACATTACTTGACTATGAGATGACAAAAATGCTTTTGTCGATTAGAATATAAATTATCCCATTTGTATAATATTAACGAAGTGTTCATGGTGCAATCTTCAGATCATTCCATTCCAACGCTATAGCCTATGCGTCCATGAGGGTCAAGAGTTCAGTGATTCAATTAAGTACTTATATAATTGTGAGATCTTCGACAGTCAAGACTATATAAGTAGATACACACGTAATATATATGGAATTACTTTATATTTTTTCTAACCGGGTCATCACAATATGAGTGTGGTACGTAACGTATCTACGTATAAATATAATGCAATTGAACGATGATCCATAACATCACGATTCCACTCCCCAGGAAATGAGTTAAAACACGATTTTGTGGTCTTTTCATTTAATTTGTATTCGATTGAGGTTAAGTCGTGACCTATAAAATTGAAATTCCCCTTGAATCGACCAAATTACTTTAAAGGGAATCCTCTTTCTCTATATAGCTCTCAAATCTCAGTTTTCTGTTGCGTTGTGGTTTAATTAAAATTTATGAGTCCACTTGATTTTCTACGAAGTTCTGTGAAGTTGATTTTTGTAGGACCTCACATTATAATTTCTATAGGCACAATAATAATTCAATTGAAGCGATGCATGAGGGCCCTTAAGTTGGCCTTTTTCCTTCTCTCTTGGTAATTGTTTTTCTTTTTTTTTGTTCTTCACCTGATTTCTTTGAAAATTATTATTTCCAATCAATAATTTAAAATTTATATACAATTCAAAAAAATATATAAACAGAATAAAAACCTTCAACATGAAAAATGCATTAAAGACTTTCACTTCATAACTTGACTTGATTTATGATTGCCTTTGGTCTCGCTGCTTGTCTGTTGCTGCTAAAGTGGTGCTCTATGGCATGACCATGGGTATTGGGGCAGTGATTTTTCAATGCGCCTATGGCTAACCCAAGAGAATCTCAGACATCCCAAAGAATACGAGGGGAGTCATTAAAATATGGTCAGATATGAATAATAGTTTTTCAATTGGACATAATTCAATAATTGGTTCTTGGACATAATGACCAAATCACTTTGACGAAGAAAATAACAAGTTTTAATGCGATTCAGCTCTGACTATGCATCCATCAGAGGGACAAAGGAAGTCGTAAAATGTTAACAGATCATAAGACATAAAATATTACAAAAGACTCATTTCCGGGTAGGTTTTCTATTAAAGAGATTAAAAATAAAATGCCATTGTGTTAAGAAAGAAGGTAACCATCACGAGAAGGCTTCTCATCGAAAGATAAGCTTTAAAGTCCCAAAAAGACCAATTTCAAGATTTTAACGATAACAACCACATAAGGGGATGAATTTAATCTTTAGAAAGCATAGGGTTTTGTGGTGAATATTTGATGTATAGAGACATCTAAGAGGTGTTTGTTGATGGTTCAACCTTAATTTAAAAAAATACATTCAGTTACGAAATTGTGATTATGATACTTCTGGGGCTGGAGTAAGTTCTCCTCTATTCATTTGGGATCCCGATGAAATGTGACAATTTACCATTGGATTTATTTTCATTCAGAGGTACATTAATACAGAGTATTCATATAACTTTAAACTCCACATTGGAATCAATCTGGTTTGTCGAATTGAAAATGTTGACATTTCTCGACATTTCAGTCCGTCAAATATAAATACATAAGTTTTTGACAGTTGTTTGCGTGTGAACAAAGAATGAAAATTTAATTGAATATTTTTGTATAAGAAAATAAAAACCGACAGTAAAAATTCGAATGGTGATAGCATTTCCGCTATTGTTCTGAAGAAGTGTTCTTCAACGCAGGCAAAACCACCGCGTTAGCTACCCTACTCTTCAGGTCTAGTTCCGAGTGAAAAGAAAACGGCATTTGAACAGCCTATACATCAACAAAGTCGAATCATCCTCCCCCTCGAATTATCGACCGATCGCACTTACCCTATCCCCTCTTTCAAGGTCATGGAAACGCTTATTAATTATCAGCTCAAAAAATATCTCGAAGACCGAAGGCTTCTTAATGGCAGTATGGCTTTCGTAGCATTAGGTGATATAATGTTTTATCTCACTGAACAGTGGAACAAATTCTTACATTTTTATTAATGATCTCCTGTATGAAACTTCTAATCCACTTTCCTGCTTTGCTGACGATAGAACCTTCAGCTTTTCATATTTGTTTTTAGATTCACATTCCTGCTTTTCGAATGTGGATCTTCAACGGCAATGTATGATAAGCTCGTTAAATTCTGACCTAGAAAGCATTGTTAAATGTGTAATTAAAAATCGAGTAGAATTTCATGAGTCGAAAACTATATGCTGCTCACTGTGGTTAAAACACAATTTACCACTTTGCCACTCTCGAATATCCATGTGTGGAACTGTGGAACTTGCATCAATTTGAAAATCTCGAAATTTTCGTAGTGTATAGTATATCTCCCACCACCTCTTTTGGTATTAGGATCACAAACGCGAGGTCTCCAAAAAAAAATCCTAAGATGTTTGGGTTTCCTTAAGCGATGTAAGAAATTTTCCTCATCTTCTGATCTGGTTGTTATCTATAAAAGTTCAAAGCTAGAGTATAACTCCGATCTCTAGGCTGGTGCTACTGCAACTTACTTAAGTCTCGTCGACAGTCGCTTGAACATCGTCGTAAATTTTCTCATCTCACCCTTTATCACCGTTACTATAAAGGATTATGCTCTAGAAAAATAGACAGTTGCATTCCTCCACTTAATCAACTCAAACGTAATACTCGCTTTTCCAGGATTGCTCTTCAGTATACTCTCGAGCACAATTTCAGTCGTACGCGAAAGTGGAATGTTATTGGCCGAGATGCCACCCGAAATGTGGCTAAAAATTAAAAGAATCTGCGAGTTTTCCCAAGGTGGTCATTTAAATAATAACACACTTAATGACAAAGTTCAAAATGTATAATGAAATAAAATTGTCATCTAAAAACTTCCTTACTAGGGCCTCACCCAACAACCTTCTCCATCTAGCTCGGTCCCTAGCTAGATGTCTTCAGTTTCTCCTCTACTGCGCTGTCCTGTGAGTGTGCATTCGAGGACTTTCTGGGTTGGAGCATTGGTATATGTGCTCTACGTGACCTAGCCATCTTAGCCGTTGGGCGTTTACCCTTCTGGCTAAGTACACGTCGCTGTACAACCCGTACAGCTCGTCGTTCCATCTTCTCCTCTACTCCCCTTTTATGCGAAGAACTTTTCTCTCGAAACGACCCAAGGTGCTTTCATCCGCTTTTGTCACAGTCTATGCTTCTGCACCGAATAGCAAGACGGGGATGATGTAGCGTCTTATATAGCGACATTTTGGTCCCTCGAGAGAGGACCTTGCTACTCAATTGCTTTCTTAGCTCAAAGAAACAGGGGTTAGAAAGAGTAATTCTTCGTTTGATTTCAGCGTTGGTGTTGTTTTCTGCGTTCATAGCGGAGCCTAGGTAGACGAAGTCCTTAACTACCTCAAAGTTACGTCTGTCGATGGTGACGTTTTGACCGAGGCGTGCGTCGGTGTTGAAGGTCCTTTCTTGATGACAGCATGTACTTTATTTTGCCCTCATTAACCGTTAAACCCATTTTTTCCGCCTCTGCCTCAATGCTCGCAAAAGTCCCATTGACATCACGCTGAGTTCTTCCGATTATGTCAATGTCATCACTCATCAGCATATGCTACTAGTAATTGGACAGACTTTTGAAAGATAGTGCCTCTAGTGTTGACGTTGGAGTTTCGCACTATTCTTTCAAGTACGATGTTAAAGAAACCGCATGACAGCGCATCACCTTGTCTAAAGCCTCTTTTGACATCGAAAGGTTCTGTTAAGTTGTTTCCAACCTTTATGGAGCAGCGCGAAATCTTCATGGTCATCCTGCACAAACGGACGAGTTTGGCAGGGATGCCGAAACTAGACGTGGATCTATACAGCTCGTCCCTGTAGATGCTGTCATATGCGGCCTTGAAATCGATGAAAAGATGGTGGGTGTCGATTTGGTGTTCTTGGGTTTTTTCCAGGATCTGCCGTAATGTGAATATTTGATCGACTGTAGACTTTTCTGGTCTAAAACCACACTGATATTACGGCAGAGAAGATTTTGTAAGCGATGTTAAGTAGACTGATGACTCTAAAGTTGGTGCAGTTTAGAGGGTCTCCTTTTTTCAGAATCCAAAATGTAGAGTTGTGCTTTGCTTTCGCAACTAAAAAATAAATGACCCTTTATTTTAACTTAACGCCTTGAAAATCTCGAAAGTTTCAATTTTAATTATCAATTTTATACTTATCGCAGTGATTTACTTGATAATCATAAAAGCATCATTCTCAAGTTTCTTTTTCATTTTTAAATA
Source organism: Eupeodes latifasciatus (assembly GCA_920104205.1). Lineage (NCBI taxonomy): Eukaryota > Metazoa > Arthropoda > Insecta > Diptera > Syrphidae > Eupeodes > Eupeodes latifasciatus. The sequence continues at coordinate 67,672,702 of OV049924.1, read as the reverse complement.
AATATGGTTTGCTGCAGAACTTTTTTCTCAGCAAAAGTTTTTTTGTGAAATAAAAATATTGAATTCTAAGAACTGTGTCCAGCTTTGATTTCTTTATGAAATCAATGACTCATTGATCTTAATGATTCATTTTGCGAGAAACAAAAGACATTAGATATTATACGACAATCTAGTCCAGATGTCATAAATGACTTTCAGGAGGAAGTAAAAATTGAACAGAATAATTTAAATTTAGTACGGTCTTTATTCATCACTAATTTTCTTGTTTGTTTTCAAGTTTCTATATATTTTATATGTTCATAAATTTAACTGTAGTTAGGAATATACTATTTTTATCAACCATCGTGATTCACTTTTATTCCAGAGCAATGGAACAGATAAATCATTAATCAAAATTATTTTATGCTTATTTTCAACGTTAAATTTCAACACTTTCACGTTACCAAAGAAATATAAAAATAGTAGACGTCTAGGTAAATACACATACGTACATATACATATATGAATCTCAATTCTCAAAAAACGGGCAACATGTGTCTTCAACAATATAAACCGTGATTCAGTCATTAATAATAATATAATGATAGTATCATGCCTGCTTCGTAATTTTGATAGTATCAGTTAACATAAGGGTTTAGATCAATTAGCGGTCTTACACACCAGCAATATCAAGATATATTTTTCTTTTATTTAATGATATATGTACATACATCTATTCGATATTAATGATCATATACTAATAAGCTATTGGTCAGAAATCGAGGGCAATTCTTTTTGATGGGGCAATTTAAACAAGCTTCGAAACGATTTGCCCTAAGATAAATAGAAGCAGCTTTTCGATATGCATCTGTTTTAACTTGCGGCTAATACAAAATATATGGCAATTATTGAATTTGTAAAAATTTCGAACTTAAAATTTTAATCAAATATGAGAATAGCAAAAAATTAGTCCGGAGATTCCGTCTTCTGTCTGTCTCTCAGACATTTTTTTTTTTTTTTCAAAATTCAATATCTCAAGAACGGGTCAACATTTCTTCACGAAATTCAATTTTAAATTTTACATGTTTATAATTTCTTAATATCGGGTTTTCTAATATTGACTTGACAACATTGAATTTAGTTTGAACGTACCCTTTTAATAATCATCTTACGCAGCTCCAAAATCGTTTTTTTCTTTTCATAAAGTGATGAATCAAAATATGCGTTATAGATCGAGTGAAAGTCGACGTATTGTTTTTGAATCACCCTATTCATCCCAAAATTATAACTTGGCGCCGCCGACGCACGTTCTTCGACGATAACGATCATCACGTTACTGTCACGCTATGATTACCGAGTAGTTTTGGCTAGAATTCGAAGATATGGACTTGGATGACATGTGGTTTCAACAGGATGGTGCCACAAGCCACACAGCACACCTTAAAAACGATTTTTTGAATATTAAGTTTGATGAACGGGTTATTCCAAGAAATGGGCTCTGGGCCATCATTTAAAGTTGGGTCGAGTCATCGAAAATTGAGTTCATAGAATCTACGGCAACACGACGAATGCAAACGTACCACGGTGGCCATATAAATGAAGTCAAGTTCCATTGGTTTGCGTTCAATTTAAAAAAAATTGCCACGTCCTTATTGGAAAATGCTTTAATTGCATACCAAAAATATTTCATAAAAAACGCTCTTAACGATTTTCGAAAAAAAAAATAAGATCGGTTGACGGCCTTTTTGGCTCTCCTCAAATTTCTGTATTCTAAAGTATTTCTGCATTCTAAAGTATTACTTGGCTACTGAAAAGTTTTTTTTTTCAAAATTGAACTTTCTTTAAAACTTTTCATTGCGGTTAATCCTTAAACTCTAGCTAGCCTTAAAACATCAAGTATCTCGAAAATGACAGGACTCCCAGACAAAAAAATGTGTTACTTTTTTTAAAAGTTCAATTTCTTACGAAAAGGTCTTCAGTTGAAATTTTTATATCGATTTGGGGAAAGTAAGATTATTGCTTGATATTTAAAAAGGATTTGATAGATTTTTGGCATCAGGTTCTCGTATCGAAAATACGTGCAGTTCCTCTTTCGTTAGATCAGAAATTACCTTTTAAACGGTTTAATTCAGGTAATATTAGATGGGCGCAAGTCTGAGAAAGACAAAATAAATGCTGGCGTGCCGCAGGGCTCTGTTGTTTCTCCGACACTCTTTCTCATTTTTACTATTGATCTCCTGTATAAAACTTCTAATCCACTTTTCTGCTTTGCTGACGATGGAACCTTCAGCTTTTCATATTCGTTTTTAGATTCACAATCCTGCTCCTTGGATGTGAGTCTTCCAGAGAAATGTATAGCTCATTAAATTCTGACCTTGACAGCATTGTTGAATGCAAAATTAAAAATCGAGTAGAATTTAATGTGTCGAAAACTTAATACTGCTTAATATCGTGAAAACATAATTTACCACCTTTGGCACTATTCATGAGTGAAAATTACATCAAGGAGACGGAAAACCTTTGTGTATCTCCTACTACCTCTTATATCACATACGCGATATCGCCAAAAATGCAACTAGATGTTTGTGTTTCCTAAGTTTTTCTCCCCCTCTCATCTGGCAGTTATCTACAAGACTTATATACGTCCAAAGCTTAAGTATAACTCCCATCACTGGGCGGGTGCTCCTGAAACTAACATAAGCCTCTTGGCTTATTGAACGTAGAGCTTTCAAATTGATTGGTGATGATATCATCGTTAAATCATTTACATCTTTTAAACACCTACGTAACATTTCTTGTGCTCTAAATTTTGCATTCCTCCCTTCAAGAAATTTAACCGTTATACTCAGGAATTCTCATGAGTATACCCTCGAGCCCAATTTCAGTCATAATGTCAAGTACATAGATTTGTTCTTAAGCCGTACTACACGAATGTGGAATGCTTTACAATGCTCTGTCTTTCCCAGGCATTGCAATATTCAGAAATTCAAAACCAATGTGCTGGCGCAACAGTCCTTTAAAAACTAGGGCCCTGTGACTTACAGCTTTCAACCATTCCTGTATGCGAGTATTGTTGTCAGGGATGGAGGGGACCTACAGTTTCAAGTCGATTCCCAACTGTTAATTTAAGAAAGCACTTTTCATGACAAGAATTACTCTTGGCGGATTTGTCAATTCCTCGCAAGAGGCAGTACCCGTGAAAAAAGTTAGATGGCACAGGCAGGGTTTGAACCCAAGACCTAATTGTACTAATTTTACGTTAAATACATCAGCTTTTAAATGGATACAAATATTATAATGTTTAAGATCATGACTATCCGATCGACGACCGACGACGGTCGACGCACTCAAAGAAAATAAAACAAAACTCCGTCAAAAAAAAGGTTTTCGATATATATTCTTCAGAATTTATAGCTTCCAATTAAAATTTTAATGATAACTTTTTTTAAGGTTTAATCTGATAGGAACGTTAATCTTTAGATACAAATAAAAAAGAAAAAGATGAAACAAAACAGAGAAACAAAAATACAACTTCTTAAACTTAAGTGCTCCAACATTTATTTATAGACACGTTTCTATTAGAAACTTGTTTCAATCAATAATAATTTTTTGTTTCTTATTCTCTTCTTTTGATTACGATTTAAGTTTCGATCGTAATCAAAAAGATGTGATTTATTTAAATTGAACCGTATTCAACCATCATCGCTAATGGAAAACAATTTATTTTGCTTAATATACTCTATAAATTTTCCACACTAAATTTTAAATGATGATATAATAATATTATTGTAGTGTATATGTGTATAAATTAATGATCGCATAATTCATTTGTTACAATATCAAAAAGGTAACACATCAAATAAAAATCGATTTTAAAACAACAAATAGAAGACAAAAACACAATATCATTGATTAGTATTTGGCACATTTAATTAATTAATTAATTTAAAATTTAATAAAATGTCACTTTCTATAATCTTTAGTTGATTATGGATTATTGCCATGTTGCGTGAAATGTATGCTGTTGCAATTCAATGCATAACAAATTAAATTGTTTTTGTTTTTTGTTCGATTAATTAATGATGATGATCGATTAATTACACGAGTATTAATATTGCTTCCCACGATGGATTTTAAATGCCTTCATTAAAAAAAAAAAGAACACGTAGTTTTTAAGCGAACGGGTGCAGCTCAAGCAACCAACGCAACGTAACGTTCATCTGCGCCAACATATGAGACAAGATTATTAAATATGTTAAATCAGTATAAATTCAAATGCAAATTTTATTCATTTTTTTTTTGTTTGTTATTGAATAATTTAACTTTAGATGATATTTAATACAAAAATATGAACTACCGGGTTTTTCAGCTTTTCACGGTTATTTATGTAATAAATTCATTTAGAATTAGAGATGAAAGGTATTTTTGTTATTTAACAAAAATATTTTTATAGTTTGAAAAATAAAATTTGAAATGCATATATGCATGTATAGGGTCTTTCATTTAGCGTTTGTTATATTTAAATTTATATAAAACAAGGTCTGTGTATAAGACATCACCGACATTTGAATCGGAGCGTATCGGAATCCCCTTTTTTAAAATCTCGTTTTTAAAAAATCCCAAAAAAAAAGTTTTATAATCCCGTCTTCTAAAATACCGATTTTTTGAAATCCCGTCTTTTGAAATCCCGCTTATTCAAAATCCCGATCAATTGCAATCCCGTCAAATCCCGTTTTTTTTGTTTTTACAAAATACGTGCATTTAATTAAATAACAATAGGAGTCAAAGGGTTTTATGTTAAATTACTTGACTAAAATATTTTGTTTTTTTGTTTACTGTACATAAACATTAATTTTTGTTTACAATATTAACTCTTGCACAAAAATATGCATCCCACAGCATATCTACCTCTCGATAACGGTTTTACTATGCTATCGTTGACTTTGTTAATTGATTTGAGTTTGTTTTAAAAGAATACTATTTTACTTTATATTTCTTATTTTTTGATATGTTGTACAATGAAAAATCGCGCGATTTTTAAAAATTAAACAATTACTAGTTTTGATTGAAAAATCGGGATGAGATGATAACGAACTTTTATGGCCCTAATTAGAAGAGATGGATGTAGGCAATATGCAATAATTAAAAGATATGACAATAATTTCTTAAATAATTTGTGTTTTATTAACAATCAACATCAGCCCTTAAAATTTAACCACCCCTAATGGGGGTTTCCATGCGTAAAATAAATCAATTTATTTTTGATCTAGATACGTCAAAACAGAAATTTCAACTGGTTTTGCAATTTATGGGGAAATTAAATTGATTTATTTTTGATTCAAAATCAAAACTGCACATTTGTTAACCCCTTTTTGCTATAATACTAATACAATTTAAAACAAAAATGTTAAGCTGAAAATTTGACAGTTCTACTTCACTCGTAAACACTAAAACGAAGCTTCACTAAAACAATGACAAAAAAAAATCAATTTCAATTGTATTCCATGCGCTCAATTTGCCAATAGAAAACCCGTTAAGAATTGTCGTTCCTTAAAAATTCGTAACAATGACAGTTAGACAATTTTTTTTTTGACAACAACAATTGTAAGAACTTACCACAGCGATAGAAACTTGAAACCACAAAATGAATTATCCTTTAAAGTTTGAGTTTGTGTTGATTGAGGTCCTATCTCGCCTAAACTGCGATCCTTCCTCAACTGTGCCGTTAATCGGGATTGGATTCGAAGACCTTCCGAGCTGGAGTGTTGAGCCCGTACGGAACCAACAATCATCCGAAGAATTTTTCCCTCGAACCATCTTAAAGCGTTCTCATCTTGGCCATATATGAAAACCAAGATGATGAGTTTCTTATATAGGATTATTTTAGTTGCTCGAGAGATGACTTTACTACTCAATTGCCTTCAAAGTCCAAAGAAGCAGCGATTTGCAAGAGTTATTCTCCGTTTAATTTAGTACCTAGGTAGACAACATCCTTAACTACTTCAAAGTTATAGCTGTCCGTGGTGACGTTTTGTCCAAGACGTCATCGTTCAATGTGCTTTCTGGACAAAAGCACGCCACTAACATCTCGCATTGATCTTCCAATTATGTCAATATCATCTGCGTATCTGAGTAATTGAACAGACCTTTGGAAAATATTGTGCTTCTAGTGTTGACGATTGAACCAGCACAATTCTTTCCATAACGAAGTCGCATGATAGGGCACCACCTTGTCTAAAACCTTTTAATTGACGTCAAAAGCATGCGGTGATATCTTTTCCGATCTTGATAGAATAGTTTGCACTATCCATGGTCATTCTTTACGAATGGCAAAGTTTGACAGCGATGCCAAAACTAGAAATTCCTAATGTGTAAAGCTATTCTCTAAAGGTTTTGTCATACGCAGCCTTGAAATCTATTAAGAGGTGGTGGGTATCGATTTAAAGTTCCTGATTTTTTTTCCAAAATCTGCCATAATGTGAATATTTGGTCAATGTTGGACTTTTCTGGTCTGAATACAAACTGATATGGAAGATGGAACTATCAGTTTGTTGACGAAAAGCTTCAGACATTTACATAAGGACAGAAAGGATCTTATAAGCGATGTTTAGGAGACTGATTCCTCTGTAATTGGAGCAGTTCGGATGGTTAGGTTGAGATAGGTTAAAGTGGCTGTCCGTCATGAAGTAGGACACACTTAAGGCAGTTCAATGGCCCATTGTGATACCACATGAATCTTGATGTTTTCTTCTAAGCTCAATGAAACCAATTTGAGTGTCTTACGAAACCTGAGAGGATGATTATGTTAATATGATTGAGTTCGTTATAGAAAAATGTAATTCTTGCGTTTTTGAATTAGAGCAAGGCATGTACAGAGGAGATGAAGAAGAGGCAATTTTGGAATTATGTATTTCTTCGAAAATATGACTAATTCGGTTTTGTGTGGGTGAACACTCACTCCACACCGATCAGCACAAAGTATTAGTTTGTTTAAGGCATTTTGTAAGAGTTCTTTTAGGGTCTTAAGATGTTTTCCTAAAACCGCTATAGCAACGTCATCTGCATAGGCAATCACTCTGAAACCTTCCGCATCCAGACCAGTTAGGATTTTATTTACCACCAGATTCCAGAAAAGACGAGATAGAACACCACCTTGCGGTGTTCCTCTACTAACGAGTCTTCTAGCAGAAGAGTTGTCCAGTTTTAGGTTAATTGTTCTGCTAATCAGCGTTAAATAAAATGAAGAAGTCTTGTATCAATACTTGCCCTTAAATCAATACATTTTTCTAAGGTCTTAAGAAGGAATGATTATAGGCTTATAAGTCGTAGATCTTTAGGTTGCACTTGTGAGCATTTACCTGCTTTGGGTATTAAAACAAGTTAAACTACTCTCCCTGCCGAGAGAATATACACCAGATATAGAGAGCTGTTAAAAATTGCCTCAAGGATTGGTGCAATTATGCCTGAGGCTATTTTGTATTCCGGCTGAATATATTCCACCTGGTCCTGCAGATTTAAATAGCTCGCCGCTGTTGAGAGCCCATTATAGCTTTGTCCCTTGTGATCAGTCCTTGTGAATTTGTTAAATCGAAACTTGAACGAATTTTATTGTTTTCCAAGTTGCGGTTAAAGAGCTACCACGAAAGTGAGTATCAAGTTGTAGTTTTCTACATTCTCGTCTGAGCGAGCCGAGCTAACCATTGTGGTTTCCTCTTATGACAAGCAACTTCTAACGATCAATTCATAGCTAAGTTGAGGTTATTGACTTTATTGTCAAGTTAGAGGAAAGCCTTGATAGTCCCGGATTTTTTAAACTTTATAGTATTTTTCTGCATGTAGCCCAGTCAGTTTTCCGATAATTTCGCAATGTCAATGGACTAGGGATTTTATCAACATTGATATTGAATTAGATGTATCTATGATTAAAGAACGAGTGTTCTTTGGATACTTTCCAGTCCAAGATCATATGGTAAATATTATCGGAGACAAGAGTTATGTCTAGAACTTCTTATCAAGTTTTAGTAATAAATGTTCGGAGGGTCAGCTGCTTTGAATAATTCAGCATCGATGCCGGCAGCTGCAGCAGGTATAAAAACACATAGTCATATTAAAATGAATATAAAATTGAAATAATCATTACTTTATAGAACAAATTTATAATTATTTCAAGACCAGCCCCTTAAGTTGTTTGACAGTGCTTATAATATATTTAATAAAAGCTGTAATCCCCTTTTTATTTGTACGGTAAAATGATATAAATAAAAAATTTAAAAAAAGTGACTTCACATAATTTGTAGCCAACTTTATAACCCCAGCCAAAAATCGTTCAAAACGTAGTTTTTTTTAACGAATTACGCAATATTCGTAAAAGAGAAAAAAAAATATAAATAAATAAATTTACTAAGTCATCCTTGAGCAGTGTCTTTGAATAAAAATTTGATTATTTTATCATATTGGCAACTTAGCCAATTTATTGTGATGAATAAAATTAATTTCGATTAGAACTTAAATTATCATCGTTGGTATTCTAGAAACACACATACCTTGTTGTTGTTGTTTGTGGGAAGAATATTTCTTAATGAATGCGAAATGGTATTTTACATTTCTGGATTTTTTTTCACTTGTTGTGTATTAGAAGTGACCATACTTACTTTGTGAATCAATTAAGGTTGTCTTATCAAAAGCAAACATTAAAGTTTTTGTGGATCTTTGCTGTGCGATTTATTTTCTAAAGTGCAGATCAATTAAACAAACTTAAATTTTATAAGTAATCAAAAAATACAAAAATACATAATAAAATAACTACTGACAAAATGTCTTTTTATTAAATCAAGCATGTGTAGTAAGTTTAGAAAAACTAAAAGTACCTACACGTTTATTTTTTGTAAATACAGGACTTAATTGTTTCCATTCGTTATTATCAATATCATATTCGAAAATGTGTGCACGATTGCTAGTAATAATTTTATTTTCAAAAGCTATCGATATCAAATTTTGATAACCAACAGGATGTGGTGCTATGTCAGACCATGAATTAGTAGATAAATTATAACGTTTACAAGCCTTAAGAGACTTTCCTCTTCTTTTTCCACCCATAATATACAAAAATCCATCAGATGCTACAAAACTAAAACATTTTAGGGAATCTTGTGCAATTTTTGTCGAAGTCCATTCCATTGAATCGAAATTATATGAATGCAAACAGCCGCTATCAAAACTAATATGATAGAATATTCCATTGCCGATTGTTGACCTGCTAAATGCATTATAGTGAAGCGAATTTGGCATACAAGTCCATTCGTTTGTTGAAAAATCATAAGTCTCTAAAGACAACATGCCTCCCCATTCTATCCATAAAATACACAGTTTTCCGTTTGCATCTCCAATATACATAATTTCTCGGTCTTTTTGGACAAGGGGAATTACATTCCTTTCTTCAGTTTTCAAGTTGATATATTCTATGTCGTTATGTTCGTTATCAGAACCTCCAGCTATAACAAGTTTATCATCAATCAAAACCATAAACGACAATCCCCAAACTTTTGACATATAGGTTTCGCCCCCGCTGGACCAGTCGTTACCGTTATAAGTAATGACATCTATAAGGGCATTGTATTCATCAAAGGTTTGTAATAGTGCAAGCTTCTGGGTCTGACTTTTGTTCTCAATCGTATTTCTTGGGTGTAATGTTTGGTTAAGTTGTTCTCCAGATCGAGTTTCTGGCAATAAATGCCATTGAAGCCAACTGCAAATCATTTCATAGCTTTCAACGGTCTTACACACCTTTTTTCTATTTTCAAGGATAAACTTCGGAGTAAGTTTTTCGAATCTAACCATTGTCAGAAGCGGTAAGAGGAGGTGTTTGCGATTCAAATTATCGAAATTTAGCCATGCTACCATTCCCATTAACACGTTCTCTTCGACGTGGTGTTCATAAGATTGCAGTTCCTTGAATTCATTTTCACTAAGCTTCAAAAATTCTTCGCTTTTTGATATTTCCCTATAGTTATTTGAAATATATTCCAGGGCTATGGTTTTTAATTCCGGTAATTCTAAGTCATACCCCAATCGAAACCAGCACAGACAGTTGTTAGGTTTGAGGAGTTTCTGAATAAAACTGCAGCACCCATCGATTAATGTTTTCACTTTGAGAAACAATGCAGCTTGCAATATCTCCTCGATCGTTTCAACACTCAATTCAATTGTACCCGAATACATAAAATCGATTATAAGTTTAAAGGTATCAAATTCAATATCATTGAATACCAATTTTTCGTGTAAAAAAGCAGTTTGGCTTTCAGAAAATATTTCCAAAAAGTACCCACTTAGAGCGCACAGGACAATTTGATGAACTTCAATAATAGATCCTTCACTTCCAACTTTGAAGATAGTGTCGAAGAATTTATTTTGATCATAAAATTTTTTAAGTTCTTCAGTAAGAATTGTAGGGTGTTGTTCCGATTTAAAGATGAATGTTTTTGATTTGTCATTTTTTGTCGATGCCATATTTGATGGTCTGCAAATGGAAGAAAAATTTCAATTTAAAAATAGAAGAGGCTTATTGAGTCGAGTGAAAGGTTCTTTTGAAATTTTCATGTTTTGATTAAAATTGAAGCATACAACATGGAAACCAAGGAGATTATTTTAGCAAAACGCAGTGGAAGCTCTAAGAGGGAAAAAATCCCCGATTTTGAAACATTCTTTATTGGTGATTTCTTTGTGTTAGACTTAACGTTATGTTATACATATAGCCTTCCTCAATAAATGGGCTATCCGGCATTGAAAGAATATTTCAAATCAGACCAATATTTTTTTTGGTATCTCATGTTTTTCAGAAAAAAGTTTTATAAACTGCCTATTTCATTCATGGCGACTTTCCATTAAGAACACATGCTTAGAGCTTTAATTTTGTTGTACAATGAACTAAGGGTCTTTATAGAAAAGAGCTTTAAAATATTACGGGAAATACCGTTTAATAATAAAAAATGTTTTATTTTTATTTTTATTCGTATTTTTTTTATTACCCACTTTACACGCCTCCCTGCAACACCCCTGTTTTGCACACTATAGAATTTGGCGTGGGATCAAGTCGGGTATATTAAAGTTTTTTTTTGCATTTGAAGACTAGAAGACATACCTACAACATTTTTTTGTTTCCTATCTAGAATTTTCTTAATATTTAAGTTATTTTTTACGAAACAAATCTTAACAAAATTTAAAATGTTCAATAAAATCTTTCAAAAAATCAAGTATGGCATCACTGAAACAATAAGATGTCAAAATAAATCATTTTTGGTTGTTTTATATGAAAAAGTGAAAATTTAAAAAATAATTTAAAATATAAACTTTAGAACTAGGTATGATATTTATAACTTTTTAGTCGCACATTTTTCGATACACCCTTATGTAAGCATTTTACAACCTATTCAAAGTAATGACACATACCACCGCAATTTGTATGGAAGTAAAATCAACGTGCTGAAGTTTTCACTCATCACAAATTAAAAGTAAACAAAAAGATGAATTCCCAGATTTCTGTTTAATATTTTTATACATAAATAATTTAAGACTACAAACAAATTATTAAAGATTTATATTATTAAATGTACTTATTTATCTTTAATCGACGTACCCAAGGATTCAGTTCAAAGTCAATTCAAACTGCTGAAGGGAAAGACAGACTCACAACCACAACACAACACGAACACAACGACAAGCGGCTAAAATGAAACTGAACAACATTCATCTGGTTTCTGGAAACTGGAACATAACGCAACAACAACTTCCATTGAGTGCTAAAATACGATACGATTAAGAAGGGAACGAACAAAAACACTTTATACATGTTTTTATATATGTATATGTATATGTATATACGAGAATACATAGTGTCTTTTTGGGAATATAAAACATCAAAAAACAGGGCTGCAGGGCAGCAGGGCTGTCGAAGTATTTTAGTTATAATGTTTGTAATATTTTTCGGAACTAAGTAGGTACTCTGTTTTTATAAAATTTAAATTAGGTATTGGTTTATTCGAGAGCTTTTGCATAGTCTCTCATAATATTTTTTTTTATATAAAGGGTGGTTAAATTTTAAAGGCTGATTTTGATGATGAATAAAACACAAATTATTTAGAAAATTACTGTCATATGTTGTTTTTATGACAATATTGGTATGGTTCAATTATGTAAGGAATAAATATTGGAACAATGAACTTGGCTGCATCCCTCCCTCCGATGGTTCAAGTTTTTAATGACGCTGAGGCATAAATGAAGTTCTATGCCGTTAATATGCCGAATTATATCATCCTTTAGCTCTTGAATTGTTAATGGCTTATCGACGTACACCTTTTATTTTAAATAACTTCAAAGAAAGAAGTCCAACGGTGTCAAATCACAGTATCACGGCCAACTAACATCGCCATCACGTGGGATAACACGGCCATTGAATTTGTTGGGCAAAAGAGCCATTGCTTTTTTGGATGTGTGGCAAGTGACACCGTCCTGTTGAAACAACATATCGCCCACATCCATGTCTTCCAATTTGGAGGCTTACAAAGTTCGTTATTACGATAGCGACCATCATTCACAGTAACTGCCGCCAGCCCATAAACCGCACCAAAGAGACACTCTTTGTGGATGGATTAGTTTTTCGACAATCACTCTTGGATACCATACCATGTTGTTGTTGTTGTTGGTGGGAAGAATAATTCTTAATGAATGCGAAATGGTATTTTACATTTCTGGATATTTTTTTACTTGTTGTGTATTAAAAGTGACCATACTCACTTTCTCAATCAATTAAGTTTGTCTAATCAAAAGCAAACATTAAATTTTCTTGTGGATTTTTGCTGTGCGATTCATTTTCTAAAGTGCAAATCAATTAAACATGCTTAAATTTTATAAGAAATCAAAAAATACATAATAACTACTGACAAAAGTTTCTTTTTATTAAATCAAGTATTTGTAGTAAATTTAGAAAAACTTAAAATACTTTCACGGTTGTTATTTGTAATTACAGGACTTAATTGTTTCCATTTGTTATTATCAATATCATATTCGAAAATGTGTGCACTATTGCTAGTTATAATTTTATTTTCAAAAGCTATCGATATCAAATTTTGATAACCAACAGGATGTGGTGCTATGTCAGACCATGAATTAGTAGATACATTATAACGTTTACAAGCCTTAAGAGAATTTCCTCTTCTTTTTCCACCCATAATATACAAAAATCCACCAGATGCTACGAAACTAAAACATTTTAGGGAATCTTGTGCAATTTTTGTCGAAGTCCATTCCATTGAATCGAAATTATATAATTGCAAATAGCCGCTATCAAAATTAATATGATAGAATATTCCATTGTCGATTGTATACCTGCTAAATGCATTATATTGAAACGAATTTGATATAAAAGTCCATTCGTTTGTTGAAAAATCATAAGTCTCTAGAGACAACATGCCGCCACATTCCATCCATAAAGTACACAGTTTTCCATTTGCATCTCCAATATACACAACTTGTCGGTATTTTTGATAAATTACATTACTTTCTTCAGTTTTCAAGTTGATATATTCTATTTCGCCAACAATATCAGAAACTCCAGCTATAACAAGTTTATCATCAATCAAAACCATAAACGACACTTCCAAAACTTTTGACAGATAGGTTTGCCCCCCGGTCCAGTTGTTAACGTTAAAATTATAAGTAATAACATCTATAACGGCGTTGTATTCAACAAAGGTTTGTAATAGTGCAAGCTTCTGGGTCTGAGTTTTGTTCTCAATCGTATTTCTTGGCTGTAATGTTTGGTTAAGCTGTTCTCCAGATCGAGTTTCTGGCAATAAATGCCATTGAAGCCAACTGCAAATCATTTCGTAGCTTTCTACGGTTTTGCACACCTTTTTTCTATTTTCAAGGATAAACTTCGGAGTAAGCTTTTCGAATCTAACCATTGTCAGAAGCGGTAAAAGGAGGTGTTTGCGATTCAAATTATCGAAATTTAGCCATGCTACCATTCCCATTAACGCGTCCTCTCCTAGGTGGTGTTCATAAGATTGCAGTTCCTTGAATTCATTTTCACTAAGCTTCAAAAATTCTTCGCTTTTTGATATTTCCTTATAGTTATTTGAAATATATTCCAGGGCTATGGTTTTTAATTCCGGTAATTCTAAGTCATACCCCAATCGAAACCAGCACAGACAGTTGTTAGGTTTGAGGAGTTTCTGAATAAAACTGCAGCACCCATCGATTAATGTTTTCACTTTGAGAAACAATGCAGCTCGCAATATCTCCTCGATCGTTTCAACACTCAATTCAATTGTACCCGAATACATAAAATCGATTATAAGTTTAAAGGTATCAAATTCAATATCATTGATTACCAAGTTTTCGTGTAAAAAAGAAGTTGGGCTTTCAGAAAATATTTCCATCAAGTATCCACTTAAAGCGCACAGGACAATTTGATGAACTTCAATAATAGATCCTTCATTTCCAACTTCAACGATAGTGTCGAAGAATTTATTTTGATCGTAAAATTTTTTAAGTTCTTCAGTAAGAATTGTAGGGTGTTGTTCCGATTTAAAGATGAATGTTTTTGATTTGACATTTTTTGTAGATGCCATATTTGATGGTCTGCAAATGGAAGAAAATTTTCAATTTAAAAATAGAAGAGGCTTATGGAGTCGAGTAAAAGGTACTTTTGAATTTTTGATTAAATATTAAGATCTTTAAGTCATAAAAAAATATTTTCTTTTTCGGACTTAACCCTACTTTTTCTGTACCTATTTCGTTTTTTGAGCCTAAAACAAGTTTTTTTGAATTGATAGTACGGCCGGCGTACTAACAGCTAGGTATGGAACCAGCGCCGGCCCCAGCCAAACTTGCGCCCTGTGCAAGATTTGTAGAAAGCGCCCCTTTTTTATATTTTTTTTACACATAAACTGATACACAAGCATAAGCCTTTCCCAGATTACCCAGGAGGTAGACTTTCAATGCGTTTTTTTTATTGAGGTATCCCCAGGAGGCCTAAACCATTAAACTAAAACGCAGCGAAGAAATGAGCAGAGGGGAAACTTTTAAACTTACTTTTCTGGCCTTACATTTTGCAAATTCAGAAATGAGATCATTAAAGTCTAAAGAATTTAATAATTTCTTTTCAATGGACATTATATAAACCTACCAATCTCTCTTGAGTCATGGTTGTCCTAAGATAATTTTTAATAATTTTAAGTTTAGAAAAACTACGTTCTCCTGAAGCTACCGTGACTAGTGACCGGGATTGTATTAAGAATTTGGAGAGCAATTACTAAATTCGGGGCAAAATCTTCAAGGTTTGAACTAAAAATAAAATTTAACACATCTAAACTTGAGCTTTGTGGTGTAACAAGCTGGGATATTACGGTTAACTCTTGAAACAATTCTTCTCCATCTAAATCTTTAAAATTACTTTATGTTAAAACATTCTGCAAATTAAGGCATGAAGCACGTAGGTACATTTTTATTTTTTAAACATTCGCTTATGTTACTTAAAAATGAAAAATTGATACTATACGTATCAAACCTTTCAAGTATTAAAAAAAAAATCAACTGTAAATCTTTGTTTCGGGTCTAATATAGTTTCAGGACATTCATCAGCATAAAGTATTTTTCTCCGTTGAGATCGCAATGTTGAAGCTACAGGAAACATATTTGGCATTTCTAGGGAACTAGCAATACGCTCGGTTAATTGAAAATACCTACTCATTAAATTTTTCATCGGAACGCATGAAAATCAAACTGTTTTTTGTATTTTCTAAAACCGTTATGCCAGTTGACAGATTAACGGACGGACTTTGCAAATATTTACTAGTTTAATTTATATTTTCTAAAATATCAAACCAAATAAGCAGGCAGCAAATAAATGTAAAATCAAAAGTTTTATTTCCTAACGATTCTGCAATGTTTTTTGCCTCTAGATTTCTTAATTCTAAAAGGGCTTCATATATTTCTTCTTAATTTGTTTTTAAAGGCCTCAATGCATCTGCTGCTCTCTCATCTTGTCTCAGAAGGGGGTTTCAAAGTATGACTTGGAATTTTTTTCTTATAAATATCCAACCTCGTTGTGGAACTTTAAAAAAAGTTATACAAACATTGAATTGTATCGAAAAATGTAACTGCATAAAATAAGCACCGAGCAGCATCATTAACCACTAAATTTAAGGAATGCGGGCAACATGAAACTAAAAATGCTCTTGGTTCCAGGGTTCGAATTCGATTCTGAACACTCGCTTCTTTTCCTTTTATATTCGAACCATTATGTATGTATGTATGGATGTACTTTATTGAGATTTTTTTTTTTACACTTATGATTCTTAATTCTATGTACCTATACTATACATAGTTATTTCAATAGCTTGTTATTAATTTTCCGACTTAGAATTGGTCAGGCTACACAGTTTTTATTTTATATTAATTTAGTTTATTTTTGTAAAGCACATTAGTTGTTTCTTAGACATAGTCTCTTAGTTTTATAAAATTACGTCCACTCAACAAGACGAAGCCTATTCGAACCATTATCATAACTTTGGCTTTGACAGTTAGATACTTATTAAAATTTCATGTAATTCAAGCTTGTCTAAAATCAACTGAGTCAGTCACATTACGGTCTTGTCACAAAATACGTCACTTCTATTAAAAACTGATAGCTATGTATTTAATATTAATTAACAACAAAGCGAAAAAACAATTGAAACAATCTGCATTCTGCACCAGACTAGATATACATTAAAAGTAGCCGTTACAACAGTCATTAACTTTCACAAAAAAAAAAAAAAACTGCCTGCGCAAGAACAATTCGACTCCACATAGAATGAGAATCATCCCTCTTTAATTTTTAAGCTCTATGCTCCTTTTCCATTCTATTACAAATTTCATCTGTAATCACGCACTTAACTCTTACACAGTGTGCAATAAGAAAACCTGCACGCTCTGACCCATATGATTCCGTGTAAATAAGTTTTTTTTTTAAATATCTCCCATGTTAGTTTCGATAATCAGTGTGTTTTGTATCACGCACGTTCCTGAATGTGAGTTCTCATCTACAAAGAAAACAACAAAAAAATGTCTCCGAAAGAAGAGAGCAGGTAGGTTGCTGTGCTACTTTCTACTACAAATACTAATCAAAGACACTCCATATATTTTTGTTGTTGTTTTTTTTTGTAGATGAGAACTCACATTTAGGTACGTGCGTGATACAAAACCTGCACGTACTAGCCCATACGATTCAATATGAATAAGTATTTTGCTTCGTCATACTTCTATGTTAATTTTGGGACTCGGTGTGCATAAAATATATCTTGCACATATGAGGTGGCATGGAAATTTTTTGTGTTGAGATTTTTCCTTTTTTTCTCTTGCATGGAACTTTTTTGTGTTGAGATTTTTTCTTTTTTTCTCTTGTACGAACAGGGTGAAATATTTGGAAGTGAGGTAGGTAGGATTTTTAGTTCTGCGATATTTTGAGTTAAATTTTCATTGAATGCAACAATGAAAGTGATGTTAGTTAGTGCGCAAGAGATAACTTAGGACAGTTGTGATGGATGTTTTTTTGAGATTATTTTAAGAATGTTTGTGGTTAAAGAATGGCAAATAGTAGTATATATTTGTTTGCAAGATCAGATTACATTTTCTTGCTCCTGGTAATGCGCCCCCAGAATTCTGCGCCCTGTGCATTTGCACATCTTGCACATATGCTTTGTCCGGCCCTGTATGGAACCCCCCTGCTTGGATCACTATAGGATTTGGGGGTGGGTGGGAGTTTAGGTATATGGAAAGTACTTTTTGCATTTGAACACTAAAATCAAAGAAATCCCCAACAAAAAAAAATCAAGTATGGCAACACTGAACAAAAAAAAACGGAAGAAATGTCGAAAAGGTGAAAAACCATTTTTGCGTGTTTTGTATGGGAAAAAGTGAACTTTGAAAATTAATTTAAAATAGAACCAAATGTTTCCTTGCTCTAAAATTGCTATAATTATTATTTATTTGCACATACATATCAATCAAATAAAAAAAACCGTATGTCGTCGGTCGAAATTCGTGCTGCGGTAATGGAAAGTTGAACCGACATACAATATTTTTTTGTTTCCTATCTTGAATTTTCTTAATATGTGTGAATAACTTTAAGAAACAAATCTTAACAAAATTTAAAATGTTCAAAAAAATCTTTCAAAAAAATCAAGTATGGAATCACTGAAACAACAAGATGTCAAAATATATCATTTTTCGGTTGTTTTATATGAAAAAGTGAAAATTTAAAAAATAATTTAAAAATATAAATAAACTTTAGAATTACATATGATTTTTATAACTTTTTAGGCGTACATTTTTTATACACCCTTAAGCATTTTACAACCTCCTATTCAAAATAATGACAGATAATACCGCAATTTGTATGGAAGTAAAATTCACGTGGTGAAGTTATTTTCATACATACCTACAAAATTTAAGACAAGAAGCAAATTATTAAAGATTTATACTAATGTACTTATCCGTAAATATAATAAATTCAACCTACCAAAGGATTCAGTTTAAATTCAATTCAAACTGCTGAAGGAAAAGACAGACTCACAAACACAACACAACGACAACCGTCTAAAATGAAACTGAACAACATTCATCTGGAACTGGATTCTGGTTTCTGGAAACTGGAAAACAACGCAAACAACTTCCATTGAGTGCGAAAATACCATACAAAGGAAAAAGAACAAAATAATTTTATATGTGTAGATAAGTATGTAACAATATATTAATTTCGGGGAATGTGACACTAGAAAGACAGGGCTGTCGAAGTATTTAGTTATAATTTTTGTAATACTTTTCTTTTTATAAAATTTGAATTATTGGTTTATTCGAAAGCTTTTGCCTAAAGTCTCTCATAATGCTTTTTTTGTATAAAGAGTGGATATATTTTAAGGGCTGATTTTGATTTTGAATAAAACACACAAATTATTTAGGAAATTATTGTCATATTTTTTTTTATTATATTATTGGTATGGTTCAATTATGTAAGGAACAAAATATTGGAACAACGAACTTGGCGGCCCCCTCCATCCTATGGTTCAAGTTTTTAATGACGCCGAGGCATAAATTAAGTTCTATGTCGTTAATATGCCGAATTATCTCATCCTTTAGCTCTTGAATTGTTGCTGGCTTATAGACGTACACCTTTTATTTTAAATAACTTCAAAGAAAGAATTCCAACGGTGTCAAATCACAATATCACGGCCAACTGACATCGCCATCACGTGGGATAACACGGCCATTGAATTTGTTGCGCAAAAGAGCCATTGTTTTTTTGGCTGTGTGGCAAGTGACACCGTCCTGTTGAAACAACATACCGTCTTACAAAGTTCGTTATTACTATAGCGAACATCATTTACAGTAACTGCCGCCAGCCCATAAACCGCTCCAAAGAGCCACTCTTTGTGGATGGATTAGTTTTTCGACAATCACTCTTGGATTATCATTCACCAACATGCCGCAATTCTGCTTATTGATGAATCCATTGAGGTGAAAATAAGCCTCATCACTGTAAACCATTTTCTTCGAAAATTTGTCATCCACTGTTGCAATTTTGTATCACCATTGTCGACGTTTAAAATGATCAAGAGGATTAAGTTGTTGAGTCAATTACACCTTGTAAGCGTGTAAATGCAAGTCTTTATGCTTAATGTTCATCAACGATGAGCGTAAGAGGTGCATTTTTTGGACACGAAGACGGCTCTTTAGCCACACAATGGCAAACAGCAGCAATATCTTCTGCAGTACGAGTTAAAGAAGCTCTGGTGATTGCAGCACATCTCTTACAGACCCGGTTTGCTTTAATTTTTGCACGATTTTTCCGACCGACAAAAATCACGAAGTGGACGATATGAATTTTAATTTCAACGCCCATTTTCATAATAAGCCTCAATAACTTTAACGCGTTACTTGATTGTGTATATTTCTATAGTTAAAATTGAGTTAGTCTTGCATTTAAGAAATGTCAAATGAAATGCAAAAAAAAACTTGACTTTTAGGTGTGGTTCACATAATAATTTAACCACCATTTACATATGTATGTTACGTTTTCTTTTATTGTCTTTTTTTATTTATTACCGTTTATTTAACAACAAAAATCAAAATGAGTACATAATTTAACACACAACGTCAAAATGTTGGAAACTTAACTGAGAAAACAATTAATTCATTGACTAAAACTGTTCATATTCGTAATTCTAGTATACTATAGTAAATTTGTCATTTGACTGTTATAAGCTTGTTTTCGATGTTGATCTCCGACTTCGACATGACCAAAAAATCAGAAAAATTGCAAAATATCCGATTTTGTATCTTTTTTTAGTGATTTGTACCTTCTAGCATTTAAGATTATTTAACTAACTAAAATTAAGGTTAAAATTTCACCTGTAGTAGTAAGGGTTTTAAGGTAAAGTTATTCAAAAATAAGCTTAAATACACTTTTTAGTATAAGTTGAATTCATGGTAAATTGACAATAAAAGGAAGTTTGCCATAAATTTGGAGCATGTAAGTTGGGCCAAAAGAGGAACACGAATATTATGAAAGTTTTGATATTACACTGTTGTGATTACAATTTTTGTTTCAAATAAAAATCTAAACAAAAAACTGTAAAAGTATTTGATTCTTAAGAGTTAAAACGACAGCTCTGGTGCAGTAATGGATTTTGGATGATAATATATTGTGTTGATGAATGTGTGAGGAAATTTATTATAACATAACAACTTGGCGATGAGAACAATGCTGCCACTCTGATAAGATTAATGTATTACCTACTAATAAATATATTTTTTCTTAAAAAGTATATTAGGTAAATGTTATTATTTTGGAATAGTAATAGAATAGTTTAAGAAAAATAAGTACAAAATGGCTGTTTTAATTCAACAGATTTTTTTTAAACTACAATATCTTATAAAGTTAAACTAAGCGATATGCATTTCACATTGAGTCTCTCTCACTTCAAAACACGACTTATTGAGACTGACTTGATCTTATAGCTTATTTCATAAAAACATATACAGACATTTAAAAAAAAAACAAACAAAAGTACTAAAAATGCTATTAAAAATATCGTACTTTTGTGTATATTCTTTCAGTTTAAATTGATGCAGTATATCTTATATATTATTTTAATAAAAATCCTTAGAATTTTGTTTGAGATATTCAAGTAATTTCCAATGACCCTCTCAAAGGATATTATTTCCTCTCTAATTCCAAAACTTGCCCAATATAGTATCTGCTCTCTAATCATAAATAAAAACTATTTCTTTTTAAAAAATCTAGTACAAAATGTCCCTCAAGTTTAATTCAAAAATTCAATTGAAAGTGAACAGTGTGACCATCTCTTCTTTCAGGAACAAAAAGAAGATAGAATTAAATAGAATATAAGTTTTTTAATAATAGAAACTTTTTAATCTTTATCCTATATTCACGCCTTATTATCAATGCTGTGAACAATTTTCTTTTTATAAATCCTAAGAACGTAGCAGCATTTTTGTCAATGATAACAATGACTTTACACTTGTATTTCACGAAATAAATTACACTTCACCTTATTAAATTAAAGTATGTACATATGTATATACAAAATAGACGCATGATCACCATAAAAATCCATTGCTGTAAAGTACTCCAAGTTTGAAACCTGATATTTTAACAAATACGGAACTGAAAATTGAAACAAGGGATTTTTATTCTATTGAAAAAAAAAAAAATAAAACATCCACATTTCAAAAGGTAAAAGTATAAAAAAAGACTTTTTTTGCATTGCTAAATGCTTTCACCTGCTATGCATTAAATAAGCCGGATAAAAATGTTTTAAATTAAGTGCACTAGGTATTTTCCATCTGCGTCACGGCCTTCCTCTACTGCGCTCAAAGCATCTTAAGACTTTCTCATCTTGACCATATATGTATGTAGTTGCTGGAGAGAGGACGTTACTACTTGCTTTGGGTATAAAAACAACTTTAACTTCTCTCCATGCCGAGGGAATATGGACCAGATATAGACAGCTGTTAAAAATTGCCTCAAGGATTGGCGCAATTACTCCTGAGGCTTTTTTGTATTTCGGCTGAATATATTCCGACTTTTCCTGCAGATTTAAATGGTTCGAAGCTGTTGATAGCCCATTATAGCTTGTCCCTTGTAATCAGTCCTTGTGGATTTGATACATTGAAACTTGAACGAATTTTATTTATTATTGTTGCAAGGTACGGTTAGAGAGCTACAGAAAAGTGAGTATCCAGTTGTAAGTTCAGCTATCCTTCACTTCAAATTGTCCAGGAGCTGTTTGTATTTCTCAGACAACTTGGTAAATAAATAAATAAATTAGGTGGCGCAACAGTCCGTAAAGAACCAGGTCCTAGTGACTTACAGAAAGATCGATTAGGTTCCCTAAGTGCCTTCTTATAACTTCTTAGGGATTCTTTTTAAGAATCTCGTGGCTTTGGCTCGGTTAAAGAGTTTTCTACATTCTCTTCTGAGCGAGTCAAGCTCACCATTGTGGTTTCCTCTTTCCTCTTATGACAGGCAATTTCTTACGATCAATTCATAGCTAAAGTGGGTGAGGTTATTGACTTTATTGTTAAGTTCACTGGCGTTAAAGGAAGTACTTAATAATCCCGGTTTTATTAAACTTTGTAGTATGTTTCTGTATGTAATCCAGCCAGTTTTCCGACAATTCCGAAATATCAATGGACTAGGGATTTCATCTACATTGATATTGAATTGGATGTATCTATGATAAAAGAACGAGTGTTCTTTGGATACTTTCCAGTCCAAGATAATATGAAGAATATTATCAGAGTCAAGAATTATGTCTAGAATTTCTTGTCGAGTTTAAGTAATAAATGTTCGGAGGGTCAGCTGCTTTAAATAATTCAGCAGCGATGCCGCCAGCTCCAGCAGGTATAAAAATACATAGTCATATTAAAGTGAAATAATCATTACTTCATAGAACAAGTTTATAATTATTTCAAGACCAGCCCCTTAAGTTCTTTGCTTATAAAATGACATAAATATAAAATGTTTAAAAAAGTGACTTCATATGATTTGTAGTCAATAAACAAATTATGCCAAAAGTCGTTACACAAAACGTAATTTTGTTTTTTCGTACAAGAAAAAATAAACATAAATAAATAAATTTACCAACTCGTCCTTGAGCTGACAATGTGCGTCTTTGAATTAAAATTAGAATATTTTATCATATTTTTTTTTATATGTATCTGTTTTTTTTTTTTTGCAACTTAGCCAATTTAATGTGATGAATAAAATTAATTTCGATTAGAACTTAAATTATCACCGTTGGTATTCTAGAAACACACATAAGTTGTAGTTGTTGTTTGTGGGAAGAATAATTCTTAATGAATGCGAAATGGTATTTTACATTTCTGGATCTTTTTTTACTTGTTGTGTATTAGAAGTGACCATACTTACTTTCTGAATCAATTAAGGTTGTCTTATCAAAAGCAAACATTAAAGTTTTTGTGGATTTTTGCTGTGCGATTCATTTTCTAAAGTGCAGATCAACTAAACATGCTTAAATTTTATAAGAAATAAAAAATACATAATTACACTGACAAAAGTTTCTTTTTATTAAATCAAGTATTTGTAGTAAGTTTAGAAAAACTAAAAGTACCCACACGTTTATTTTTTGTAAAAACAGGACTTAATTGTTTCCATTCGTTATTATCAATATCATATTCGAAAATGTGTGCACGATTGCTAGTTATAATTTTATTTTCAAAAGCTATCGATATCAAATTTTGATAACCAACAGGATGTGGTGCTATGTCAGACCATGAATTAGTAGATAAATTATAACGTTTACAAGTCTTAAGAGAATTTCCCCTTTTTTTTCCACTCATGATATACAAAAATCCACCAGATGCTACGAAACTAAAACATTTTAGGGAATCTTGTGCAATTTTTGTCGAAGTCCATTCCATTGAATCGAAATTATATGAATGCAAACAGCCGCTGTCAAAACTAATATGATAGAATATTCCATTGTCGATTGTTGACCTGCTAAATGCATTGTAGTGAAGCGAATTTGGCATACAAGTCCATTCGTTTGTTGAAAAATCATAAGTCTCTAAAGACAACATGCCTCCCCATTCTATCCATAAAATACACAGTTTTCCGTTTGCATCTCCAATATACATAATTTCTCGGTCTTTTTGGACAAGGGGAATTACATTCCTTTCTTCAGTTTTCAAGTTGATATATTCTATGTCGTTATGTTCGTTATCAGAACCTCCAGCTATAACAAGTTTATCATCAATCAAAACCATAAACGACAATCCCCAAACTTTTGACAGATAGGTTTGGCCCCCGCTGGACCAGTCGTTACCGTTATAAGTAATGACATCTATAAGGGCATTGGTATTATCAAAGGTTTGTAATAGTGCAAGCTTCTGGATCTGAGTTTTGTTCTCAATCGTATTTCTTGGCTGTATTGTTTGGTTAAGTTGTTCTCCAGATCGAGTTTCTGGCAATAAATGCCATTGAAGCCAACTGCAAATCATTTCATAGCTTTCAACGGTCTTACACACCTTTTTTCTATTTTCAAGGATAAACTTCGGAGTAAGCTTTTCGAATCTAACCATTGTCAGAAGCGGTAAGAGGAGGTGTTTGCGATTCAAATTATCGAAATTTAGCCATGCTACCATTCCCATAAACACGTCCTCTTCGAAATGGTGTTCATAAGATTGCAGTTCCTTGAATTCATTTTCACTAAGCTTCAAAAATTCTTTGCTTTCTGATATCTTCTTATAGTTATTTGAACTATATTCTAGGGCTATGGTTTTTAGTTTGGGTAATTCTAAGTCATACCCCAATAGGAACCAGCGCAGACAGTTGTTAGATTTGAGACGTTTTTGAATAAAACTGCAGCACCCATCAATTAATGTTTTCACTTTCAGAAACGATGCAGCTCGTAATATATCCTCGATCGTTTCAACACTCAATTCAATTGTACCCGAATACATAAAATCGATTATAAGTTTAAAGGTATCAAATTCAATATCATTGAATACCAATTTTTCGTGTAAAAAAGCAGTTTGGCTTTCAGAAAATATTTCCAAAAAGTACCCACTTAGAGCGCACAGGACAATTTGATGAACTTCAATAATAGATCCTTCACTTCCAACTTTGAAGATAGTGTCGAAGAATTTATTTTGATCATAAAATTTTTTAAGTTCTTCAGTAAGAATTGTAGGGTGTTGTTCCGATTTAAAGATGAATGTTTTTGATTTGTCATTTTTTGTCGATGCCATATTTGATGGTCTGCAAATGGAAGAAAATTTTCAATTTAAAAATAGAAGAGGCTTATGAAGTCAAGTAAAAAGTACTTTTGAAATTTTCATGTTTTGATTAAAATTGAAGCATATGTACAACATGGAAACCAAAGATATTATTTTAGCAAAACGCAGTGGAAGCTCTAAAAGAGGGAAAAAATCCCCGATTTTGAAACATTCTTTATTGGTGATTTCTTTGTATTAGACTTAACGTTATGTTATACATATAGCCTTCCTCAATAAATGGGCTATCCGACATTGAAAGAATATTTCAAATCAGACCAATATTTTTTTTGGTATCTCATGTTTTTCAGAAAAAAGTTTTATAAAGTTTCTACCTGTTTCTATTAAGAACACACGCTTAGAGCTTTAATTTTGTTGTACAATGAACTAATGGTCTCTATAGAAAAGAGCTTTAAAATATTACGTTGATGAAATGCCGTTTAATAATAAAAAAATGTTTTCTTTTTCTTTTTGTTCGGGGGCGACTTTCCGCAGCACGAATTTCTTTCTGATTTTTTTTGTACAGTTAGGTAGATAGAACAAGTTTTAAAAATTAAGGCGAGGAAACACCTTTAAGTCATAAAAAAAATATTTTTTTTTTTTGACTTAACTCTACTTTTTTTGTATTTCGTTTATTGAGCCTAAAACAAGTTTTTTTGAATTGATGGTACGGCGCGCGTACTAACAGCTAGGTATGTAAGGGAGGAGGAGGGGGGCATGCTGCCCCCTGCAACCCCCCTGCTTGGGATCACTATAGGATTTGGGGTGGGTGCGAGTTTGGGTATATGCAAAGAACACGAATGCGTTGTGATTCTTTCATAACCGTGAGCCATACTTGCTTTTTTTTTGTTGGGAATTTCTTTGATTTTAGTGCTCAAATGCAAAAGTTCTTTGCATATACCCAAACTCGCACCCACCCCAAATCCTATAGTGATCCCAAGCAGGGGGGTTGCAGGGGGCAGCATGCCCCCCCTTACATACTTAGCTGTTAGTACGCCGTGCTATCAATTCAAAAAAACTTTTTAGCAAAAGTAGCTATTCTAGACAATAAATCAACCATTTTTGCGTGTTTTGTATGTAAAAAAGTGAACTTTAAAATTTGTTTATTAAAGTTTATGAATTTTAAAATATCCGGCGTTGTTTCCATTATTTTTGTGGCCTTATTTCTTTTTATAAATCGAAATAAAGCCAAATTGGTTTTATTTCGTTTTGAACAATGAAATAAGGCCAAATTTGAAATTTGGTGTTATTTCATTTGGTACTATTTCACGTCACCATAAAATCTTTCAAAAAAATCAAGTATGGCATCACTGAAATAATAAGATGTCAAAATAAATCATTTTTGGTTGTTTTATATGAAAAAGTGATTTAATTTTTTTTAATGAATTTAAAAAATAATTTAAAAATATAAATAAACTTTAGAACTATGTAGGTATGATATTTATAACTTTTTAGTCGTACAATTTTTGATACACCCTTATGTAAGCATTTTACAACCTATTCGAAGTAATGACAGATACCACCGCAATTTGTATGGAAGTAAAATTCAACGTGCTGAAGTTAGTGTGTTATTACACTTAGACTTTCTGTATGCTGCGTGTTTCGCATATTTTCTTTTGAACACCCATCCCATCAATCTTGCATTATTACACTAGGATTTTTTTCGTTTGCGTGTTTTTGACACTTCTCTTTCATTTTTTGTTCTCATCCACAAAGTCAAAGTGTGAAAATAATTAAAGAAAACTGCACCTTTTACTACAGCAATGATTAAATTGACATCATGAATACGAATAATAATTCCGAATAATGTAAAAATAGGAATTGGATTGAAATCTGGAAAGAATCCTTCATTTTCTTGACAATAACTAAAATCAAATGATAAATCATCGTTTTTAAATTATAAAATGATGAATAAAGAAACTTTTAACCTGCTTTTCATTGAAAACGACATACAAAAAATACAATTTTGAGGGCCAGAAAAGAAAAAAGCTAGACTCTTTCAATCATTCCTTCATTTAATTTCATTATAAGGTATTTGCTCCACTTGAATTTGTCCGGCGGAATATTTCTTGTTTACTCGGTAACAATAGAAAGAATAATAAAGCAACACCAAGAAACAAAGAAAGGCAAGAAAGAGAAACGTCAAAAACAATCCAAGAATCCCGAACCCAGAACTCTGCGGGTAGAGACTTTTTAAAGTATTTCTATTTCACCTACTTTCTCTTTCGCACTTATTTGAGTCTTTCCAAAAAAGTCTGAGTGTAATAACACACTTATCACTCATCACAAATTAAAAGTAAACAAAAAGATGAATTCCCAGATTTCTGTTTAATATTTTTATACATAAATAATTTAAGACTACAAACAAATTATTAAAGATTTATATTATTAAATGTACTTATTTATCTTTAATCGACGTACCCAAGGATTCAGTTCAAAGTCAATTCAAACTGCTGAAGGGAAAGACAGACTCACAACCACAACACAACACGAACACAACGACAAGCGTCTAAAATGAAACTGAACAACATTCATCTGGTTTCTGGAAACTGGAACATAACGCAACAACAACTTCCATTGAGTGCTAAAATACGATACGATTAAGAAGGGAACGAACAAAAACACTTTATACATGTTTTTATATATGTATATGTTTATACGAGAATACATAGTGTCTTTTTGGGAATATAAAACATCAAAAA
The DNA here is from genome assembly GCA_920104205.1 of Eupeodes latifasciatus. Taxonomy (NCBI): domain Eukaryota; kingdom Metazoa; phylum Arthropoda; class Insecta; order Diptera; family Syrphidae; genus Eupeodes; species Eupeodes latifasciatus. The sequence continues at coordinate 67,644,662 of OV049924.1, read as the reverse complement.
ACAGGGCTGCAGGGCAGCAGGGCTGTCGAAGTATTTTAGTTATAATGTTTGTAATATTTTTCGGAACTAAGTAGGTACTCTGTTTTTATAAAATTTAAATTAGGTATTGGTTTATTCGAGAGCTTTTGCATAAAGTCTCTCATAATATTTTTTTATATAAAGGGTGGTTAAATTTTAAAGGCTGATTTTGATGATGAATAAAACACAAATTATTTAGAAAATTACTGTCATATGTTGTTTTTATGACAATATTGGTATGGTTCAATCTTTGTATATAGAGTGGATAGTACTCTCATGGAACACGAATTTTTAGTTCATTGACGGCTTATACAGGCGGCGCTCAGAGTACTGAAAATTTGTTGTGCAGATTTCAGAAATTAAAACAAATATGAGTTGAGGAAAAGAGGGTTTTATTATTTTTAGAAAATAAGAGAGTAAGGGAGGCAACAAAATAATACAGTTGCTTATGTTTTTTTTGTGTGTTCTCTTGTCATGGAAATATTCCTATGAATTGAGCTATGTAGGTTTTGTTTTTGTTGCATTAATGCATTTGATTTCAAATTTATAAAATCTAAAATAATTAAATTTTCTTTTCACAATGAATACACTGTTGTCATATTTTGAATATTGTACATACAAGTTGTGTGGATGTGCATATTTAAAACTTGGCAACAGATTTTTGTTGTTTTTTTTTTTTATTTTTTGGAAAGAAATAATACGGTAGGTAGGGAAATTCAATTTTAAGTCAGATATGTATGTAGGGAGGTGAGTACAATTTTTGTTACTCGTAAGTTGGATATGTATTTAGGTACAAATTTGAAAACACTAATTAGATAGTGTTTACAAATTTGTACCTATGCACATGTAGGTATAGGTATATGTAGCTACATTTTTATCATAGGTTATTCGTATTTGATATTCTATTGTAAGCATAGTTATAAAGTATTATAGGTAGGTACATATGTAGATATATAGAAAAAACTGTAGGTTGACTTTTTATACAAATTTTAAGAAATGTTATCAACAGTATCTTGTATTAAATAAATTAAATTATAAATTAAAGCAAAAGTTTCAACTGTCCTCGAAATATTCGAGTAAAAAATCATTACTAACCAATTGTTAGTTGTTGTTTTTTAGTTTTGTTGAAAAAAGTGTCAATTGGATTTTTGTTAATTTTATCTGATGTTAGAAGCAATTAGTTTTAATTTTGAAAATCAATCAATTTTTACCAATTTTCGTTAATTTTATTTTTATTTTTTGAAAAATTGAACCATATGTCGAAGAAAACGTTATTCTTTTTAGCATTAAGACATTCTGGATGCATCGACCGATTAAAATTTATCAATATTGGAAGTTAATACCTATAGCTATATATACAAATAATAATAATAATAATAATAAAGGCTGGAATGCGACCCACACTGACAATTTCCCATCTTGTCTGTCGATTTGTCTTGCTTAAAACTTTAACAAAACATTCATAACAATATTTTTGTGTGAGATAAATAATTTTAAGGGTACCTACATATATCTTTCTTTGGTATCCTAGAACTTGAGTCAACAACCATTTCTTACCAGTTTTTTGTTGTTTTTGTAGGTTGTTTTGTGTTTTGTTAAAAAGTTGTCAGTTGATTTTTTTTAAATATTAACTTAAAAATGTGTGTATGTTTGTTTAAACATTTTACATTTTAAGCTAAATATGAGAGTAAAAAGAGTGTGTATTATATGTTACGATATACAAAATTTCACAATTTTATTAATTAAATAAAGAATTATGAAAGTAAACCAAACAAAATCATTTAAACAAACAAAATAATATTATTGAAGTTAATTTCACCAAATATAACTAAAAAATAGTACCAGTCTTCATAATATTTAAAGCGTTCACTGTAGCGTATGTGGAATATTTATGTGTACCTAAATTAAAGAAAACCAACTTTAAAAATTGTCCTTACTTTACAAAAGTAAGTAAGTACACACAGACATCTCATCATGTATTTAATTTGGACAAATAATCCAAGGTTATACTTACTTTGATTTTTTATATACATACATACATACATATGTATGTGGCTTCGTTTTGGTACTTCGGAATACTTTAACAAATAAAATGTTTTATAAGGGAGTTATTGTATTGCAATAATAAGTTATAAAAGAATATAGGAATGTTAATTTTTATTTTCAGTCGAAACAAAATTAATTAAATAGTGCGATTCGCATTACTAATCTTGGGTGTGCAAATTGAAAAGTGCAATTACAAAGATTTACCATTGAAATTCTATTATGTCCATATTATTTTTTACTTTTTCAATTCAACTGAAATACATTTCAAAGTTTCAAAACTATATTTTATTAGTTTTCACATGAACTTTTAATAATTTAGGCTTTGCGTGAAGTAAAATTTCATGCTTTCATGGTTATTTGAAATGCAATTTCATGTGAATCCATTTAATACCTAATATCAAATCATTATTTTTAAATTAAAATTCACATGAAATTCAATTTTACATAATTTCCTTAAAATTCCTAATCTATATCTATTCCTATAGATTTAGCCATAGTGTTATTTGTCTTTTTTTTAAATATATGTACCCAACAACATATATTGATAGCGTATTTTTTTCTTTTTATTAATAATACTTACTTTCATTTTATCAAATACAGGAAATTACCTATGAAAAAGAAAAAAGAAAAACAAAAACATTGCACCTACTACCTTTTTGTTTTGAAAGACGTATTTTAACGTATTTTTGTACTATTCATTGGCAACCGCATAGAGAAATATATCTACCTATATAAGTATATTTCTTTATGGGCAATCGGCTAGCCGGCAACAGTACAAAATAAATTTGAATTGGTATTTGGCTTATTGGTATTTGTCTTTATTAAATAAAGATACAACAAAATTTCTCTTTATTCTCTCAATCTCAATATTGATTACATTCTTCTCTTTTATTTTATAACTCTGTTTTGTATTTTCAAATTGTCTCTTAATTTTTCCAAATAAAATTCTGCACAAACTTTGCAGATCTAATTCCTTGACGTTAGGCCAGACGTCGCTGCGTTCGTTCCTCTTCATGATTGTACTATTCCACTCTATATACAAAGGTTCTATGCCGTTAATATGCCGAATTATATCATCCTTTAGCTCTTGAATTGTTAATGGCTTATCGACGTACACCTTTTATTTTAAATAACTTCAAAGAAAGAAGTCCAACGGTGTCAAATCACAATATCACGGCCAACTGACATCGCCATCCCACGTGAACACGGCCATTGAATTTGTTGCGCAAAAGAGCCATTGCTTTTTTGGATGTGTGGCAAGTGACACCGTCCTGTTGAAACAACATATCGTCCATATCTTCCCATATCGGGGCTTACAAAGTTCGTTATTACTATAGCGAACATCATTTACAGTAACTGCCGCCAGCCCATAAACCGCTCCAAAGGGCCACTCTTTGTGGATGGATTAGTTTTTCGGTGTGGGTCACATTCAACATGTGCCCTTGTAATTTAACCACCATTTACATATGTATGTTACGTTTTCTTTTATTGTCTTTTTTTATTTATTACCGTTTATTTAACAACAAAATTCTAAATGAGTACTCAATGGAATACCCAACGTCAAATCAGAATTTTTTCTCAATAAACGGAATGAATTAATTAAGTTGTTTATTGCGTTTAAAACAAAATGTTGGAAACCTAACTCAGAAAACAATTAATTTATTGACTAAAATTGTTCATGTTCGTAATTCTAGTCTTTTATTGTAACTTTGCCATTTAACTGATATATGTAGCTTGCAAAATATCCGATTTTGTATCTTTTTTTAGTGATTTTTACCTTCTAGCATTTAAGATTATTTAACCAACTAAAATTAAGGTTAAAATTTCGCCGTAGAAGTAAGGGTTATTCAAAAATAAGCTTAAATACACTTTTTAGTAAAAGTAGAATTCATGGTAAATTGACAAAAAAAGGAAGTTTGCCATAAATTTGGAGCATGTAAGTTGGGCCAAAAGAGGAACACGAATATTATGAAAGTTTTGATATTACACTGTTCTGATTACAATTTTTGTTTCAAATAAAAATCTAAACAAAAAACTGTAAAAGTATTTGATTCTTAAGAGTTAAAACGACAGCTCTGGTGCAGTAATGGATTTTGGATGATAATATATTGTGTTGATGAATGTGTGAGGACATTTATTATAACATAACAACTTGGCGATGGGAACAATGCTGCCACTCTGATAAGATTAATGTACTACTAATGGATATAATTTTTTCTTAAAAAGTATATTAGGTAAATGTTTTTTTTGCAATAGTAATAGAATAGCTTAAGAAAAATAAATACAAAAGGGCTGTTTAAATTTAACAAAATTTTTTTAAACTGCAATATCTTATAAAGTTAAACTAAGCGATATGCATTTCACATTGAGTCTCACTCACTTCATTTAAAACACGACTTATTGGAACTGATTTGATTTTATAGCTTATTTCATAAAAACATATACCAACATTTTAAAAAAAGAAACAAAAGTAGGTACTAAACATTCCATTCAAAATATCGTACTTTTCTTTTGTATATTCTTTCAGTTAAATTTGATGAAGTTTATATAATATGTATTTCTATAATAATATTTCTTATATTTTAATAAAAATCTTTAGAACTTTTTTGAGATATTCAAGTAATTTCTAATGACCCTCTGAAAGCTATTATTTCCTCTCTAATTCCAAAACTTGCCCAATATGGTATATGCTCTCTAATCATAAATAAAAACTACTTGTTTTTTAAAAAATCTAGTACAAATTTTCCCTCAAGTTAAATTCAAAAATTCAATTAAAATTGAACAGTGTGACCAATCATTCTTTCAGGAACAAAACGAAGATAGAATTAAATAGAATATAAGTTTGTTAATAATAGAAACTTTTTAATCTTTATCCTATGTATATTCACACCTTATAATCAATACTGTGAACAATTTTCTTTTTATAAATCCTAAGAATGTAGCAGCATTTTTGTCAATGATAGCAATGACTTTCAACTTGTATTTCACGAAATAAATTACACTTCACCTTATTGAATTTAAGTACCTATGTACATATGTATATACAAAATAGACGCATGGTCACCATAAAAATCCATTGCTGTAAAGTACTCCAAGTTTGAAACCTGATATTTTAACAAATACGGAACTGAAAAATTGAAACAAGGGATTTTTTTCTATTGACGAAAAAAAAAAATAAAACATCCACATTTCAAAAGGTAAAAGTATAAATAAAGACTTTTTTTTTGCATTGCTAAATGCTTCTACCTACTGTACATTAAATAAGCCGGATAAAAATGTTTTAAATTAAGTGCACTAGGTATTTAAGTCGATTAAATTACAACGATTGAGTTACATAAAGAGTAAAAGGCATATAATAGTGAGTTTTAAGTGAATCTATGCTTATTTAAGTCTTGTTAAAATGCAAAAATGTAAAATGCGAGGGTTGATATTTTACTGCTTCCCTCATAGTTTTAAAATGGGAAGGGAATCACTTGAATAAAAGAGTGGGGAGCTACAATTCAAATACAACAGGTGTTTTTTTGTTTACAATATTATTATAGAAATGCAATTACATGCGATGTTAAATAAATATGTACCAATATTTAACAACTTGATTGGGATAGTTTAGTAAAAAAAATACTGAATTCTACATATTTTGACAATAAAAATTTATAATTTTATAATTTTAGCCAGCAATCATTCAAAAACAATTATCTGCCAATATTAAAAAGTTACTTCGATATAACCTTTCGAAATTTAGAACTAGATCGCATTACTTTTCAAGGCAGTCTTATTACTCAGGTCTTTTGTATGTCTGAATTTTATAGTTACCTATATAGAAGAATTTTCTTCCTATTTAAACCTCATTTAAAAAAGTGGGTGGATATTACGCCTAATGATTGTATATTCTTAAATTATGTATATATCTTTAACTTCTAATAGTTATTGTAATGGGTCCGATTTGTCAAATTGAAAATTTTGACATTTCTCGACGTTTCAAGGTCCCTAGAGTCGAAATAAAAGATTTTTAGAAAGATGTCAGTGCGTGCGTGTGTACGTATGTATGTACGTTCGTACGTCCGTGCATCCGTACGTTCGCGACGTTTTTTTCATTGTCCATAGCTCAAGAACCAGAAGAGATATCGGCTTCAAATAAATTTTGTTATACAGATAAAAAGGCAGAAAGGTGCAGAAAGGACTATCATAGCTGTTTAAAAAAAAAGGTGAAAATTTTGGTTAACCCTAAATATCTTACGAACCAAAAACGATAGAGACTTGAATTAAATTTAAATAATATATTGTAACGTGATACCAAACAAGTATATTTTTTGAAAAAAAAATCCAAATAACGGTTTTTTTTATAAATCAAAAAAAAAAACAGAAAACAAATTTGTCACCTCGAAAATTTTACGAATACAAAATGATTTTATCTCCAAAACTATTTTTTGCAACGAAAAATAACGTTTTTAACATTTGGTAAAATTTTGAGAAAATCGAATTGACATTTTTTTTTATAAAAAACAAAAACCTAAAAACACAAAAATTTCAAGACTGCGATGTCGAGAATTTCTTCATAATGTTGATGATCGATGAGTCAGTCAGTCAGTTTTTGTGATTTTAGAAGTCCTGTATACTGTATTTCATAAACTCCTTTGGCAATGGATCTAAAATTCTGTAAAGTGTGTATCATCGACTATTTTAGTAGGTGGTGAAAATTATAAGTTCTTGCTTAATTGATTTTTTAGTTAGCGATGGGTCATAAACCGGCTGAGAGATTTCCTGGAAATATAGGTAGTAGTGCCAGAACTGTACCCTAATGATTATATGTGGTTTTAATTAGGTGATGTCACAAGCTTAATTCAAAGCCCAGATCACGCGATTTAACTCCGTATTCAACACCCTTGACGTTTTTGTTTACGAAGTGTTGATAATGAATGAAGTGTTGATTCGAAATGATAGCCAAATACAAACGTTTTCAAGATATTCCAATGTGATTTGCATTTAAATTTAAAACTAAATTGTTAAGTCCTTATTTGGAAATTCAATACACGGGAATATTTATACAACAGTAATCAAACTCGAAAGTACATTCTTTACAATTTTGCTCAAAGAAATTCCTAGTTCAAAAAATGTATAAATATAAATTATACGTAATTTGTTTTCTTTTGTTTTTATAAAAATAACAAAGAACATGAACCAGACATTTTAGACAGCTTGAGAGTTTCCGTCAGATGGCTAAACAATGGTTAACCTTATCTGAGAAAAACAAATGATTCCATTAAACAATTATATACTTGACTTAGATGTAACTAAGATACTTATAGAATGAGTCAATTTCTCAAGTTCCATTGAATTCAATAAATCATAGTGTAATTTAGATAAACTCACTTCCAATAAGAGGTTTCATTTTGAACAGTCCTCTATTTGAGGAGTTGTCATTTTTTAAACTGTAATATTTTGACATTTTACAAATAAAAACTTCGCCATTACTTAAAATAGAATCGTATACGCTTTAACAATGCTCTGAAATTGTAAAAATTCAATGGCAATTGAATAACGGGAAAAAATTTGTTGATTTGGCATTTGTTCTTCTTCCCATTAATACATAAATAAATCGTCTATAGACAAATTTTAATTGTATATGTTTTAATATTTCAATCATTCGATTCATTGAATAAAAGCTCTATAAATATACCCATGTACATTCATACCTTAGACAGAATTACACGCTTAAATCGAATAACTAGAAGAAAAGACTCAATTTTTTAAGATGATTATAGAAATGGATTTATACCACACGTGCATAGAATAAATAGGTTTCCCATCACAACGTAAATTACCCCCCCCCCCCCCCATAGTAACTACTTATGGTATACTTACATCCTTACCAGCTGTTGCCTCTCTTGTTTCCTGTATGAGACATTTTATTAAATAGAAAACGCAATTGGGTTTAAACTGCCAAACAACCCCATATTCTATTCTACCCTATCATTTCTTCTCCATCATACGTACCTTACCTACTTATAGAAGATTCAAGTTATATGGGATCTAGAAAACCTAATAAATTTTATATTAAATTGAATTCCACAACACGACTGGACTTAAAATTGCCTTCGAAAGTTCCATGAGATAGTCGTATTTATCTACAGCTATGGCAAAAATAATAGGTACATTTCTTACATATAATTTAAACATTGCATAGAAGAGACATCTGAAAGGGAGATCGCGAAAGTACACAGAAGAATGTTACTCAATATCATAAGAATGGAAAAAATTCATAAACCAGAAGATATCCCTTTAAAATTACTTTTAAAAACGAACTTATTTTAAAAGAAAATCAAAAGCTTATCTATTTATGCCATACAACAATCTGCAGTGAGGTTTTAACAAGTCTTCGTATTCTGCAGAATTCACAATCTGCATATAAGTTCAATTTCTAAAAAAAAGCGTTCCCGGAAGCGAATTCATTTTGTAAAAATATATTTACTATATATGAACCATTAAACATTTACCAATGCATTCCAACAAAATTAATTAATTCATGTCAATTTGTTGAAACGAAAATAAATTTTGCCCAATGTGGCAAATGTTTAACTTCAAGCTGATAACACCGAATTTAAAACTTGGAAATGACAACATAAAACTTAAGGGTTACTTCTCTTGTGTGATCTTGTGTCCAATTTTTGTTATGGATGTACAAATTTGGAAAAAGTCGTATTTCTCGACATATAGAATATTTCCTATAAATATTCCCTTAGATGGCGTTTTTAGTAGGATAACGACGAGACAGGACTGTAGCGCCACCTTAAGTAAGTAAGTAACGACGAGACTAAATATAGTATAATGTTATCGAATCACTGATTCCAATGGAACACAATTAATAATTTTGAGGGGTATTCTCAATAACGACCTGAATCTCTCTGAATTAACATTTTTATTGAACGCAAAATTAAAGAGAGTTGACAAAAGGCTTCTAACAAAACAAGCCTTAAAAAAACCTTCAATAAAAATATATGGCACTGAACTATTCAAGAAATATCTTAGTACCTAGCTGGCTCTATGAAAAATAAAATTAATTTATTATTGTATTTTTCTATACTCTAAAACGATAGAAAAATGTTCAAAACCTTCCTAAATTCGTAGCAGTAATACCGTTTTCGAATCTTACAAAGACAAATTTGATTATAACATATTTAAAATAGGCCAATATATTGCCCAGGTGATTGGGCACCACGTTCGTACGATTTACGTTGAGTCATAAGTTTATGGCAACAAGCCGACGACGACGTTGGAAGACCCTAGAGCCAATATTGAACTCGAAATAGCCGTTTCGTCCAAAATATCGAAAAAAGGGCCCGTGGTGGCCATATTAACGATGTCGAATTTAATTTATAAATATTTTGATTTTACTTTAAGCCGATAATAAAGTTGTTGAAATATCTTAAATGGTTTGCGTTTTATTTAAAAAAAAAGTTTTCTTTAAATCAGTTTCGCTAGGATTTCTGGAGTATATAATTATTTTTTTGTTTGCTTATTACTCAAAATTATGTAAGAATTTGGTTCCCTACTCCGTTCTGGAGTTCAAAGTATTTTTCTACTTATGTCCTTTAAAAAATGATTAAATCTTCTCTTGACCTGTCGGAATGTATTATTTTAAAGTTTAAATCAAGTGTTGAAATTTTGATCGGCCAGTCATCAATTCAAAATCTTAACAAGCAATATTACGTTTTTAAAAATTACAATCATAAATTAAAGCAAGATTAGCAACATTTAATAGGGTTGGGAATCAGAATCTCTTATCGAAAATGCGTGCTTTCGGTTTTCATGAATACCTCCTTCATTTGATTAGTAATTACCTTACCTTTAGGATCGTTCAATACAAGTAGTATTGGATCAGTTCAATCTGAAAACCACAAAATTAATGCTGGTGTGCCCCAGGGCTCTGTTCTATCTCCAACACTCTTTATCATTTTTATAAATCATCTCCTGTTTGCAATTTCTAATCCAATAAATTGTTTCGCTGACGATAGTACTCTTAGTTTTTAAGACTGCAAGGACAAAAATGATAAGCTCATTAAATTCCGACCTAAATTGCATTGTTCAATGCTGTCTTGAATCGTTAAAGCCCCTTTGCCACTATCCATGGATGGCAATTGCATCAATGAGACTGAACATCTCGATATTGTCTGTATGTGTGTCACCGACCACCTCTTGTGAAACGATCATATACGCGATGTTGCTAAAGATGCAAGACATTTTTCTTCCCTTCTGACCTGGCTGTTATCTACAAGTCTTATATACGTCCAAAGCTTGAGTATAAATCCCATCTCTGGGCTGGTGCTCCTGCAATTTACTTAAGCCTCTTGGACAGTATTGAACGTAGAGCATTTAAATCGATTGGTAATAATGTCAGCGTTAGATCCTTTTCGTTACTTGAACATCGTCGTTAAGTTTCTTGTCTTACCCTTTTTTACCGTTACTTTAAAAGTTTATGCTCTAGAGAAATATCCAGCTGCATTCCTCCTCTTAAACTGTTCAACTGTAATACTCGCGCTTCTAGGAATGCTCATCAGTTTACCTTCGAGTGCCACTTCGGCCGTACCGTACTGTCAAATATAGAAATTCGTTCTTTAGCCGTACTACGCGAATGTGGAATGCTTTAGCACACTCTGTCTTTCCTAGTCATTGCAATATTCAAGAATTCAAAACCAATTTATCATTCAAATTAGATTGTATATGCGAGTAATGTAATCAAGTTGTGTTCCTATTATTTTGGCCATAGCTGTATTTACCCAAACTTGCACTGTATGTAGCAAAATAACGGTAACAAAATTGGTATGGCAGTGCCAATGGCAGAATGGTGGTAGAAGAAGTGAGTATTTTACGATCTCCCCTTTCTCCCCTTTTCGACCAAGAAGAAGATAAAGAAAAAAAGAATGTCAATCGATTTTCCATAAGAAAATAAATGGATCGCATTGAACACACAGGAAACACAAAAATAAAAATAAACCTCTAACAAATTTTTCTTTCTCTCTCTCTATCCGCTTCTTTCCCGTTGTGTGTCAAGTTTCCTTCAATGCTACCAGTTTTACTATGAACTTGTGTACTTCTCATGTTCCGTTGCTGTCATCGTTGGCCAAAAACGAAAAAATCCAACAAGAATAGATTACAGTTTTGACGCTTGGGTAAGTTAACCGATAACGGATAACCGAAACTGGAGAATCTAATATAGTAACCTACCACACCATATAACTACCAACCTTAAGCTACTTGATACCTTTTGTCTTTGGTCAACACATTTGCTGGGACATGGGAGAGTTTATCGATGGAACCACACTTCAGCTAACACAGACTTTCCACAAACAAAATTTACAAATAGTAACGTACGGAAGTCCTTTGGCCTTCAGGCAGGTTATATGTATATGTATGTATGTAGGTACCAACCTTCCTATGTTACGTTACAGAATGATAAATACCTTCGAGCTTTGACTATATACCTACTATAGGTTTGTTACCGTTAACCGTTGATGGTTTTAGCTGATGCATCAGAAACTTAAATGGATGTGGACGATGATGATTGTTTGTTTATTTAGTCAACAACGAAAGTAGAGGACGTAGGACGACGAGTGGAGTGCAATCGCAAAAACATCAAGGAGTGGTATACCGTTAATCATGTCCCTGATAATGAACCCTATAGATGATGGACTTAGTGCTACATATATGACTATCCTTTGCCTTTCATATGAACTCAACGAAAGGAAAGGGTTTTTTTTTATACATTATATATTTTTGAGAAGTTCCATCCAAGAGGTGGGTTGGCTGTTTTTCGGGGATTGCTGATGGCTTCTTTTATTTTGATTTGAAGAGGTCACGGATGGAATGACCTGATGATGACATGTGTCATGATTTTTCATAAGAAGAAATATCATAAGTGGAATTTTGTTGTTGTTGGAGAATTCTCAAAAAATTGTTGTGAGTAGAGGGTCAATTATTAAAATGTCATGAATTGTTTTGTTTTTTGGATTTTGTGTGGGCAGAAATCGAAAGACATATGTAGGTTAGGTGGAGGTTAGGGTAAGTGAATTGGAAAAAATTAAAACTTCTCCATCACACGCAACTTTTTTATTTTGCTGTAGTTGTTGTTGTTGTTGTTTAGTTCGTTGTAATGTTGAGAGGTTTTATTGTTTTATATTTTATTGTCTATCAAAGACATAATACATTCATTATTAGGAAGGTATATAGCCATATCAAGGCTTTGTTGGGGAGCTAATATTTTTGTTTTTATATTACCTAACCTACTTACCGAATGAACGTTAATTTTATAGAAATTTATTAGGTCTGTAGGTAAATATACGATGTTTAATGAAATGACACGCGATTAGTTTCCTGGCGCCAGCGAGGTTTGACTTTGAACTATCATAGACACTATAAAACGTCTTGACTTGATTTTTTTGTTAGGTAGGCATAATTAAATAATCGTGGCTTAAGCAATTCTTTTTCATTTGGTTATAGACTTAGGTTGATATTTTTTTCCGTTTATATGGTTAATGATAAATAAATAATATTAGGATATATTTACGCATTAAATGAGTGCAATACATGCAAGTTTGAAAAATTCTATACTCGTAGATAAGTTTTATTAGATTGATATACATAGGTACCTACAATTATTTGTAGAAATTTAATATTCAATCAATTCTTGAAATTAAAAAAAAAAAGGAGACAAAGTTCTTGGAATGTGCATAACGTATGTAATGGTTTTTGTTTTTATAGGTAGATATGGAACGTACAGTTAGGAACACTATTTTACCTAGCGGCTGTTTTGTCAGCTGCGAAGTTTTGAAGCTAAACTCAAAAACAAACTGCGGAAAAAAGATTTGAAACACTCCTCAAATCTTGATTTAAAAACTCGTTTTAAGATTACATACCTTTGAAAATTTTAATGGAAAAATTAAAATTGCAAAGCTTAAAAAATTGGCAAGTCATAAACAGTTTTTTAAATCGTACTAGTTCTTTCTTCTACAACTCTATTGTACTCAAGAATGGAAAAGCTATTATTTAGAACCTAGAAGATATTGCCAACGCATTTAGCAACTTGTTTGCGTCCATTGTATAAATTACTTTTTCCGAGGGTTTATAAGGCGTGTAACTATATAACCAACAGAAACAGACTTGAAGTGTTAAAAATTATCAATTCGCTTAATAATTCAACTTCCTAGGGTAAGGAGTTTGAGTAATAAGTTTGGGAAATTTATGGATGAACTTAAAGGTGGTATAACTATTCCGCTATGCAAAAAAGGTGGTAAGGAAGATAAATATAGAGCGATTTCGTTGCTACCTTTAATTTTAAAAGTATTTGAGAGGTTTGAAAAAACAAGTATGTTTTTTATCTGGAAAGAAATTAACTTCTTCAGTTCAATGCAATTTGGTTTTAAGACTGGACGTGCTACTAAAGAGGCTCTTTTGGATTTTGATTGCATTCTGCAAAGTGGTTTAGATCGACAAAAATGTTGTGTTGTAAACCCTAATATTTTAAAAGATTAACTCCAGAAAGCTGGTTTTCGTGGATTCGTTTTAAAATAGTTTTAATCTGATCTTAAAAATAGAACACAGTGTGTACAAATTCAATTCAGTTATAGTAGCCAAAGATAAACCACTTTGGAGTTCCACAGGATTCCGTACTTGGTCCAATTTTGTTCCTTATTAAAATGCATTGTCTTTTTAAACTTCCTTTAATGGGTGAAATCAGGGTATTTGGTGATCTCGGTATGGATTACTGTGATGCCAGTCCCTTACATCAAATTTTGCGAGATAAATCATGATATAGACCACTACATTCGTGTAATATTTCATTTACATGATTGTGCTTATCATAAGCAGTAAGTAGCTAAATTGAAAGGAGGCTTTGGACTGCAGCATAGTTTTTGCTTTGTATAATTGAAATTGTAGAAGACTTCAAATACCTCGATTTTTCTTTTAACCAAAATTCAAAGTTGGCTAAACAAATATTAATTTTGAAAAGTCTTACTCTGCTCTTTGAATTTGTTGAAGGTGGTTACACAACTCACAATTATTCAAAATTCAGCTGTATAAAATATTTATAAAATCTCATCGTTAAGTTTGAAAGTTCTATACCTGTACGTAATATATGTATATTATTTTAAGTATTGAAAGCTGCTTACTTGTCTAATATCGGATATGAGAAATCTACGTAACTATTATGCTTTCTAAGTAAATAATCCGTTTTTTCGAACGACAGGTTTTTCAATAAGAGCGCTACAAAAGTTTTTTTTAAATAAAACAAAAACGGTTTTGGATATCAATGAAATTCTTTATTCCTGTGAAAGTGTTTTGATTCCATTATGTTTGGAACTCGATTTCTATTCCATAGCGACCACGGGCACGCTTGCAGAAGTCCAGAGGCTGAATCCAATTTTTGACGGTTTTCAAGCATAAATCGTCCAATTCTGCTGCAAAACGCTGCACGTTCGATATTCGTCAAAGTTCATCAATCGTCGCTGGCTTGTTGGGATAGGACATAGACTTGATGTTGCCCCACAGGAAATAGTCTAACGGCGGCGTCAAACCGCACGACCGAGGCGGCCAAGCGACTGGACCATTTCGTGAGATAACACGTTCTCCAAACTTAGTTTCCATAATAAATTGATTGTGACATTCGTTGTGTGGCTTGTGGTACCGTCCTGTTGGAACCACATGTCCTCCAAGTTCATATCATCCAATTTGGGCCAAAAATGCTCGGTTATCATTGAACGGTAGCGATCCCAATCCACAGTAACGTGCCGGTCTTGATCATCATGGAAGAAGTACGGCCCAATGGCGCCGCCGCCGCGCCGGCCCATAAACCACACCAAACCGTATTTTTTTTCGGGATGCAATGATGACTCATGGTACGTGTGGATTGCTGCCTGACCAATACCGCATATTTTGTTTATTGACGAAGCCATTGAGCCAGAAATGAGGCTATCCGCTGAAGATGATTTTTCGTGTGGATTGCTGCCTGACCAATATCGCATATTTTGTTTATTGACGAAGCCATTGAGCCAGAAATGAGGCTCTCCGCTGAAGATGATTTTTCGATGAAAATCCGAATCATTTCCAAGTTGTTGCTCAGCCCAAATCACGAACATACGACGCTTCTGGTGGTCAAGCGGCTTCAGTTCTTGTGTCAATTTTATCTTGTTAGGATGAAGGTTAAGATCTATTCGCAAAATTCGCCACAAAGATGCCCAACGATTGAGAACGAAGTGTGAGAGACACATTTGGGCTTTCTGAAACTGAAGCCTCAGCGGGAGCAATATTCTCGGACCTACGGGCACTTCTTTGTCTCACTGGCACGGGAACATTTTGTACTGTGCCTGTGGATTCAAATTTTTCCACTAGACGCTCAATTGTTGATCTGCTAGAACGATTATGACGACCATAAATTGGACGTAGCGCTCTTAACGTTGAGGCCACTGACTGCAAATTTCGATAGTAAACCGAACCGACTCGTTGTTGGCTCGTATATGTTTCCATCATGAAATGGCAAACCTTACTGAAGAGAAATGTCAAAAGAGCGGCAAGAAATATGGCGTCGTTCGCTCTACTTTTGTAGCGTCCCTGTTGAAAAACCCTGTACTGTATCTTGCATAATCTTTCTTTAGAAATTCGGAAGTTGTGTGGCTTCTGGAACTTGATTATCAAAGAATCGAGGTTTTAGTACAATTTTCTATATGAGTTGTTTTAGAATACAATTGAAAAGTAAAAATTGATGAGAACTAATAGTTTCTGCAGATAGGCTCTATAAAATAATATTACCCTGTAATTTAAATTACATGTTGATAAATGATAATTATAATAATAATAATAAAAATTGATGTTTAAATTTCTAAAGTAATTCGAACAAAATCATGATTTTAAAAATAAATTGGCACAGTTTTGTTCAGGAGTCAGTCTATTTATGTAACGATGCTAAACCCAACTGAAAATATATCACCTTTGCTGGGTGCCAGGAAATTTTAAGACAGATGAACTCGCCAGAAATGGTACAGTACAATATTCATTCTACCACGTTTGGCTGATGCTGGCATACTAATCGCTTCATGTATATTATTGCTAATCAAAGACGCTATGAAGAAGGCAAACATCAGGTGGAATAACATCACCAAGTGATAGGTCACAACAAACATTTGACCTATACTAGATTTAAAGCTCTTAAGGTGCTTGCTAGCTGTATGCATATAAGCATATAAGCTCGATAATCGGTGTCATAACCGGGCACTGTCTACGAAGAAGAGAAGAAGAAGCTCTAGCTCAAAAACGCTAACCTAACCTTATCTAACCTATCTGACAAAATAGCTACCTCTTAAAAGCACATTTCCATTAATATACTCACTTTAATCCAGATAGTATTCACTCGCTTAAGTAGCGTTCGGGAGACATCATAAAAGTAGTTCCTCTTTATTTAATTTCTTAAATAATTGAGTGATTGGTTGTGCATTTTTAAAAAGCTTTTTCCATCCCAACAAAAAATCAATTAAATTCTATTTTAATTATTAAATCACTGCACATGTACATAAACCTTCAACTTAATTCAATTGGCATTCTTTATTATCGCTTATAAACCAATCAATTTTCTTTGATTTATATGGATCACGTAATTGATATTAAAATTGATTTTTATTACTCCTTTATAGAATTTTTACTTGCTTATATTTTGTGTCGTCTGTTTGTCCATTAGTGTAATGACTACCCACAATTTATACCTTTTATTTACCACTTCCGTTCTCCTGAGAATGTTTTTCTGCCCTTTTTTCTGTTAATTATGAAGCAATGACTTTTTATTGATTTTACCTTATAGCCTCATTTTTCTTACCTGTTTTCTTTTTCTATTTTTGATTCCAGATAAAGCACAGACCAATCCAAACTACAACACAATGAATCCAACTAAGGGAACAATCACAAAGCATCACAGAACAAGAATACCACATTCGCCATCATTATCATCATCTGAAACAGCAAGGCGCCACTACCAGCATCACATTAGCAGCAGTATGACATTCCTCCTGCCAGCGATAGTCACCCTCTTGGGCGCCATGGCATTCCAAGGAGCCGAAGCCAGTGGTGTTCTCATCTACAAGCAGACTTCCTCCCAACTGGGTCAGAAAGTTACATCGAGTACCCTCAAATGGGAGCAGTACAGTGCCAAAGAATTGAACCAAATGGAATACGCCATCCAGGGTGGTAAATTTGTGTCCGAGGACGAACACTATCCGATCTATGTGTGTCGAGTGATTATCGAAGGCGTCCAAACGAGTGGCCACACGGAGAAACAAAAGCAATCTCAAGTTTGTGTGGTGTCTTATATGAAAATCGTGAAGAACTACGACAAGTTCGAGGTGCTCATGAATAAGGGACACTTGGGCAAGATCATATGGCAGCCGTGGACAAAATTCAATGCTGGCGTTCCAATCGGAGCCATAAGTGTTGATGATTACTCGTACATTGGACGTCGAAGAATCAATCATCAATCGATCAATGACCATATGGGAGCTGATTTCAATTTGGGACGGTTGGATCCGACCGTTGGATTGGGTAAGATTTCGGTTGTGGAAGATCAAAATGAGCGGGAGTACGATGATGGAGAAGTGCTGATTGAAGTCGAACCGATTCGATATGAATTGAAAGACATTGTTTTGGATAAAATACGAACAGATGAGCAAATTAATACCACAGCATTGGGTGAGTAATTTTGTTTTTATTTTAAATTTTTCTTTAATTTATAAGAACAGATGTTCGTAATAAATGAGTGTGGCTTCCAGAAAAAATATGACAATGATAATGATGATGATTTGGAAACTGCACTCAATCATTTTTTATTATTTGATTCGAATTAAAAAAAGAAAATGAGTGGATAGTTAAAAAATGGTTTATGATACGGTAATAAATTTAGGGGATGAAATGTAAGAAGACAATGACAACAGTTAACGAGGTATGTTATTAAGGGTTGCTTTAAAAAAATGTTCTCAAGTTTGCAAACCCCATTAACAACCCCAGATAAAATCAAACCCTCCGTTTTTCTAAATACGTTTGACCCAAATTTGTCCCAAATGAATGATGAATTTATAAGAAAATTTGTTGCAATTTTCAATTATTTAACCAAACGGACCATTTTTCAAATTGTGTGTTTTTTTTTTTTTTAAAGTTATTTATTATTTTTGAATTTTACCAAAGCTATTAATTGATACAAAATGTTTGTTCTTGATATTTCGTGTTTTTCAATATATTAACGTAAAAATGGAATTTTACATTTTTCGACGTTTTAAAATCCTTAGAATCTTAAACCACTCTATGAACGTTCGTACTTTCCGGATATCTTTTTTCTATAGCTATATATAAAACAGGCAAAAGTTAAAAACGTCAAAATGTGCAGAATACTTTAAAAAAAAAAAGGCTGGGATTCGACCCACACTGATAACTTCCCATCCCGTCTGTCGATTTGTCTTGCTTCAAAGTTTGTAGGTTTTTGTGTTTTGTTTAAAAATTACCAACAATATTTTGCATATATTGAAATAGTTTGATTTCGAAATCTATTTTTGTTAACGATATTTTTAGTCAAAAACCAATTTTTAACAATTTTAGTAGCAGTTTTGTATTTCTTATATAAACAAATACAAATTAGATGAATGAAATTAGTTTGATGTCAACAATATCTTCTATTATTCACTAGATATCGAGAACCGAACGTCAATTTTTAACAATTTTGCGTACTATTTTTTGTAGATTTTAATTTTTATGAAAAAATTGACTATTGGATTTTTATAAAAAATTAACTGAATGTCGAAAACAATATTTTCTAAGAGATAAAATAAGTTTGTAGCCAATATTTTTAAGTTTTAAAAAGATATTGGAGTCGAAAGTAAATTTTTACCAAGTTTTATTATTGTTCTTTTTTTAGGTTTTTATTTTTTTGTAAGAAAACTGTCAATTCGATTTTTCTCAAAATTGTATTAAATGTTGAAAACAATATTTCTCATTAAAAAAAATTAGTTTGAAGCAATTTTTTTTAATTTTTGAAAAGATATTTGAGTCGAAAATCAATTTTTACAAATTTGTATTCATTTTTTGTAGGTGTTTTTTTGTAAAAAAAAACTGTAAATTCCATTTTTCTCAAAATTTTTCCGAAAACAATATTTCTTATAAGATAAAATTAGTTGGAAGCCATAATCTCAAATTTTTTAAAAGATATTTGAGTCGAAAAACAATTTTTACTAACTTTTAGTAATGTTTTTTTTTTTAGGTTTGCATTTTTTATACAAAAAACTGTTAATTTCGATTTTTCTCAAAATCTTACCAAATGTCAAAAAAGTTTTTCTTCGTTGTGCAAAATTATTTTGGAGATAAAATCATTTTTTTTTTCGTAAAATATTCCAGGTGACAAATATTTTTGTTTCAGTTTTTTTGATTGAGAGAAAAACCGTTAATTGTATTTTGTTTACCAAAAATATACTAGTTTTGTATCACGTTACAATATATAATTGAAAACTTAATTCAAGTCTTTAGCATTATTGGTTCGGGAGATATTTTGGGTTAGCCAAAATTTCCACTTTTTTGTTTAAATTGCTATTGTAAAAAGTTGAGAGTCCTTTCTGCATCTTTCTGCATTATTATCTGTATAACAAAATGTATTTGAAGTCGATATCTCTACTGATTCTTAAGCTTTGGACGACGAAAAAAACTACACACGCACGCACAGACATCTCTCTAAAAATCTTTTATTTCGACTCTAGGAACACTGAAACGTCGAGAAATGTCAAAATTTTCAATTTGACAAATTGGACCGATTACAATAACTTCCTATGGGAAGTTTAAAATACAGCGATTAGGAACCTACACAAGAGCTAAAGGTATTTTAATACAGGTGGGTTGATTTTGACTGATCGTGGGGGTCATATTGTTTCTTTTACTTTCTGTCAAAATATTTTCTTTTAATCAGTCACTAAAGACAAATCACTATCCTAAGTTACAGCAATACGTGATAAGGCTTTATTATCAAAATGGATCTTGTACATGTACATTGTACATAGTACAATCAGCCACAGCCCTTACGTCAATGAAATGCAAGATCTCCCAAAAACATTGCTGGTTTTCGTGAAAGTGTGCAGAACAACTGTAGGAAGTCAATTCCACGTCGCTCGCAGACCACAACTTGGCGAATTTTGCGTAGGGATGTGGGCCTGCAACCATACAAGATCCAACTGACCCAGAAACCAAACGACCATACTCAGCGTTCGTATGTTAGCTTATTGGATATGGGAGCAGTTAATCTCAATTTTGGTTGAAAAATGATCCCATGATGAGGCCCATTTTTGGATGAATGCGGGTAGATGAATTTGTGACGACACCAATCCACGCCAGTTACTGTTGTGTGTGGATTTTGGGCTGGAGGCGTCATCTGTCCGTACTTCCTCGAAAATGATACTGGCCAGGCCCCACGCCGCCGTCACCATCAACGTCGATCGCTATAGGTCGATAAACACCAACTTCTTGTAGCCTGAATTGCCGAAGACATATGGTTTCAACAGGATGGCGATTCGTGCGGCACACCTCAATACACAATCAATATTCCGCGAGAACGGTTTCATTACATGGTTATCTAGCGTGTGAATTGACCTCTGTAGACTTTTTCTTGTGAAGCTTTATTAAGTCGCAGGTCTATGTGAGCCGCAAACCACGTGGCCCTCAAAGACAATTTTGTCGAAGTCATCGGTCAAATTCAGCCTGATTTATGCGCCAAAGTCATAAAAGTCTAGACCTTTCGAATGCGTACCACCCAGCGAAACCGAGGCGGCCATTTAAACGATGTTATATTTCTGAACAAAAATGTCTGCAAGATCGAAAAAAAAGAGCCTGAGATAGGATTCACACTGAAAACTTTCCATTCGTGCCCATTCGTCGATATTTCTAAAAGTTTAAAAAAATATAAATGAGAATATTTTGTGTAAGATACAAAAAAGTTTCAAGTCAATATTTTTTCTTGTTCTCGAGATGCTTGTGTCGAAAATCATTCTTATCAGTTGTCAGTTGTTTTGTTCGCAAGATATTTTAGTCGAAAACCAATTTTTACCGATTTTTGTGTAGTATTTTCGAAGATTTTTATTTTTTATAACAAAACTTTCAAATCTTAAAAACAATATTTTTTATAAGATATGATATGATATGAATGAATTTGAAACCAATGGCTTCATTTGTTGCCAAGATATTCGAGTTGAAAACCAATTTTAACTAACTTTTAGTAGTATTTTTGTTTGGCTTTTCATTTTTGTAAAAAAAACAGTCACTTCGATTTTTCAAAATGCCGAAATCCCGCTTTTTACATTGCTATAAAATCTCGTTTTTTAAAATCCCGTCCATTATAGTCCTATTTCGTCATAGCTATAAATATTTTTGTTAACATTTTGTAAAAGTTTTACAAAAATTCCACTGAATTTTTACAAAATCCAAAAACTACAAACACTCAAATATCTCGAGAACAAAGAAAAACATTGAATTTACACTTATTTAATCTTTTACAAAATAATTTTTTTAACATTTGGTTAAAGTTTAAGAATCCAATTTACAAATATTTTGGCAAAAACTAAAACAAATAAAAATTGATCTTCCACTTAAATATAGCTCAAGCACAAGTAAAGATATTGACATGAAACTAATTTCTTTTGATACAAATGTTTTGTCTTAACATTTGGTAAAATTTTTAGAAAAATCCAACTGATGTCTTGTTTAAATGCTTACAAAAATACTATAGCTTCCACTTAAAACCCAAATGACTGCCAACATTTGAAATATTCATTTTTCTGACGACTGACATTCAGTTAAATATAACAAACCCATTTATGTACATCATTATCAGTCAGCAGTTTGATGCCATTACTTGCCAATAATTGCCATCTGAGGCTTGAAGACATTTATGTCTTTATTCATTAAATGTATTCCCAATCTATGTACATTTTATATATTTTGCATTTTAAGTTCCATCATAAATAACTAAATTGTTCTCTCTATTTCTTATTTATATTCACAGCACATGGAATTCTAAGAAATACCTATGATACATCTAATCAAATCGAAACTGTGCTATCGTATTCCTATGATCACGCTCAATATTGGGGAACTCACGAGGGTACCGCTCGTGGTTTGGCTACAAAAGTCTATGAAAAAGGTGCAACAACACCAACTGAAATCAATTGGAGTTTGAAATTTACCAAAAAAATCAATGAAACCAAATCGGTTAGTTCGAATCTACCACCGGGAACAGCAATCAATGTCACATTGTTGGGTGATTATGTCACTTTGGAGGCGCCCTATCGGGCTAAATTGTTTTCCTTTTATAAGGGTAGCACAGAGAGCAGGTCGAGAGATATCAAAGCTGAGGTAAGTTATTTTGGTTATTAATTTGAAATTTATACTAAAATAGACATATTTTTTTACACAGGTCCGTAAAAGCTATCTGAAAGACATCAAACTCGAATATAGTGACATCTATTGGATTGAAAATGGTACATTCATCCCAACGACCACAACAACAACAACATCAACAACAACCCATCCATCAACAACAAAACACAGTGATGCCAAACCAATGAGTGAACCACCGATAGTTTTATTATCCGATATCGGACGATCAAGTGTCTCGACATCCGATTCAAAATCACCTAAATCAAAAGGTGCAGGAGGAGATGATGAAATTAATGAAAATATTATTCCGAACGAAAGTCGTGAAAATTATGCTGAAAATTTGAAACACATGAAAGATGCAGCCAGTCCTGGAACATCACATTCCACAAGGCTCTATTGTTGGACCAGTAGTAGTATCTTAATTTTACTTATTTTGTTTACAGTGAGAGTATTTGGTTAAGAGTGTGATTGAGTATACATAATTGCACGCGGGGGGATGTAAATTTAGTAGTTATTATTTAATAATATTATTATTATTATTTTCTTTTGTTTTTTCTTTTTATACATATAAATTGCCAAATTTAGTTAAGAGAATTAATTTTTTAAGTTAAAAAAAAGTCTCGTGTAAATTTATTGATATCAGTTTGCTTCTTTTTTAATAAGAGTTTCAAGAGTGATCATGGCGAGTGCTAATTTTCGACACAAAAAATATAGTACCTAAAAAATAACCTTAGAATCTGTGGAAATAAAATTATGGTGTAGCATTTTTTTAAGTTAATAACCTGGAAGTTACATTGAATTTAATTAATTAAATACAAAATGATTTATAGTGATAATGAATGATTTTATCTGAATTCTATCTTAAAAAGAAGTACTAATTATCAGAAAGTTATGTTTTTCTGTAAGCAAAAAGTAGTTTAATTGAAATATAAGTAAATTTCTTAGGAACTTGATGTTAACTCATGAATATTTTCTTAAGAACTTATAAAGATCAATAATCTAAGTCTTCCAGTTATTGGAAAGCTAGTTCTATAGTTTCTATACATCGTACAAAAATAAAATTTACATAATTCTAAGATGTCCTTGATGTCAAACTTTACTATCCTGTATTTCAAAAATTCTTCATGGGCAATTCGTCCTCTCAGAACCAAAACGACACAAGTAAAAATAAGTTTGTTCAATTAATCTCTATAATTTTAGATTTAATTTCATAACATAAAGAACCGATTTCAAAACGAAAAAAGTTTTTTCTTATGTGATTTTTTTTACTGGGGGAAGAGGGTGTCATACTGCCTTAGCATAGAAAAGTTTTTAAGAAAGAATTGTTTGTGCTTTGAATTCAATGTCTTCAACTAAAATACCTAAATATTAATTCACTGATTTCAATTTGGTCTCAATTTTAACAATTCTTATCTTAAAATAATAGCGATATCAATCATAAGGAACGAAACGTCAAAATTTGGTTGTTTTGATATATGAGATCCGAAAGGGTTCCTAGATTGAAGTCAAAATAAGGGAACAAAGTGTAAATTTTAAAAATTGTATCATGGTAAAAATGCCAATCAAAAATGATAGTGATTTCAAATTGATCCGCAACTCGGATTCTTAAATCGTTATGAATAGTCTACTTCTTAAGACTTTCTTTTCTCTTACTAAATAGATAAATTAGGAAGTGAGCTATTGATGTCTAATCAATTTTTGCGAATTTATCGCTTTAAAACCATTGACAGAAAAATACACTTAATTTCAGATTAGAACTTAACCTTTCGTGTTCTTGCACGGGAATGTCAAATGTCAGTCTAAAGGCGTTATCTGTTAACGATTTAATTTTCAAGAAAAACCAAACTAGACGATTCTTGAATTTGGCATTTCTCATAACTATTGCTTTCTCCATTCCATACTAAATGTTAGCTTCTAGGTTCGATTTTTCACAACTTTTCTACTTGTTCGTATCAATTTTCGGATCCGTGATGGTTAGTGCGTTGCACTGCCATGTCAGAGGTCTTGGTTTCAAATCCTGCCTGTGCCATCTAAAGTTTTTTTTTCACAGGTACTGCCTCTGGCGAGGAATCGACAAATCCTCCAAAAGTAATTCTTGTCATAAAAAGTGCTTTCTCAAATTAACCGTTTGAAATCGGCTAAAAACTGTAGGTCCCCTCCATCCTAGACAACATTACTCGCACATATAAATGGTTGAGCGTTGTAAGTCACTAGGCCCTGTTCTCTAATTTATTTTGTGTTTCTACTTGGCTCAATGTCAATATAACAAAATTTGACTAAAATTTAAGTCCTTCAGCTCTAGTCTTTAGGTTTGTTTTCTTTTGGTTCTGTTTCCTTTCTGTTAATATTCCTGAATTTCAGTTTCCTTTTGGTTATAAGGCAAACGAAAATTGCAGAATTATTTTAATACTAATAAAATATTTATAATAGAAAGCATTCCAATCTATCTGAATAAGATCTACTAAATTATGCACATTTTTGAGGAAATTAAATTTAAAACATTAAAAGTTTCCGAATGTTATTTATTTTAATAATATTGATATTAATATTGAAACACAGTGTCAAACTATGTGTTTAAGTTTAAACAATTGGCTAATCTTCTGAAGCTTTTCTTTATATTTTTTATATTCTCCAGTTCTTAACTTAAAAAATACTGCCACCATTTAAAATTCCGCAAAATAAAGTAGATTAAGTTCTGCACAAATTTATCAATAACGTATTCATCAAAGTCTATCCAAGAAACCAATTAGCTATTCAAGAAGTGTTTCTCGTCTTTTGGTTGTAATAAAAAACTCCAAAAACTTTTTCATTTTTTAGAGTTGTAGCTTAGTTTGCAATTCAAATTTTTGAAAAATAACAAGAAAATAATAATAACTTAATCTGTTTCTTTGTGGTTAACCTTGAATTATGCATCGTGACCACTTAAATCAAAACCTTTAAACAACAAAATTAAAACAAAAATACTAATTTATTATTCAGTTAACGAATTTGTGATCTCACAATAAAATTTCAAGAACAAAAAAGAAAAAAGGAAAGATATGAACTGAAATTTTGTCAAAAAACAAAAAAACTTTTAAGAATGAGTAATTAAGCTATTTGGATATTTTTCTTCTACTTTTATTTTTTAAGTGAAGAAAAAAAATACACACAAGAATAAAAATGAATAATAATTAAAGAAAAAGACATAAAAGTTGAAACAGAATCCATTCCAAGAGGTTATGTGCCTTAAAATTTGTTTTTTTTTGTACATTAGGATATAGAGAGAAAATAAAAGATAACTTAAAATAAAAAGGATAAACAAGTTAAATAAATACACATTTATATTGTATTATGCATATTTAACTTAACCGAAGAGAATGAATTGATGCAATAATTTTTATTAAAAACTTATATAGTATTACAACTTTATGGATCTGTATAAAGTAAAGAGAATAGATAAGAGAAAAAAAAAGAGTTAAAATGAAAGAATTTTAAGACAATGAGTGAAGTTCCTTAGAAACTTATTCCTGCCAGGTATAAAATAATAATTTGTATTTTAAAGTAAAATGATAGTTTTATGTCAAAAATTATTGTGAAATATTGTGTACTCCTCGATTCTAAGAAGTTTTAATATTTAATTAAAAAAAAGGAAAAATTCATATCTTTGCCCGAGTTCTTGTCATAATAATTGGTTTTAGATATTGGTTTGGCTTGTTTACAAAATTTTGGGATTTAACTATGTATTAACTATTTGAAAAACTGCTAGCAGACATTTGCCAATAAAATTATATGGGGTACTTTTTTTAAGAAGCATGAAACTTTTTTCAAATGTTGGCTTCTGAATGACCAATCGGTCATGATTTATTATCATAGCCTTAAGATTTGAAGCATCCTACAGAAAGTATTCCAAAGGTTTCAAGTTCTATTTTTTTAGATGAATCGGTAACCAACCGTTTGTTTCAATAAGATGACACTTCGTACCGTCTTGTTGTAACTATTTCAACTCGAAGTGATTTGCAATAGCATGAAGGTTAAATAAATTCATTAATCATTTGACTGTAGTAATCGCAGTTCAGGATAATTTTGATACCGGTCCTGAATTAGAAGAAAAATTTACCGATAACGCTTTTGTCATTCTAAACCACTTCAAGAACCGACTTTTTTCGGAATTTAATAGGAATCTCATGAATGCAAAAATTAATCAAACAAGAAATCAGCTTACAGTGCTCGAGATTTTGGAAATAAATCTCTACGATTTGAAATCGTTGTGTTGATTCTGTATACTGAAAAAAAAGTCTTACTCGTTTTATTAGTAAAGCAGCTGATTCTCCAGTTATCTCCATTGAAAGTTTTCCTCGAAAGAAAACACATGATACCAAAATATTTTTTGAATCCATTTCATTTTCCATCAAAAACAAGCAAAGTTTCTGCTTTATTAATAGACTTATGTGTCTTCAACTTGAGAAGCTTATAAGAAGCATATTTTTTACTTATTTTAAACTTCTTAAGCTTCTTAAGTCTTGTACATCAATCAGAAGTTCATGAAATTAAGGGAAACAAAGTTACTTTTTATTTGAAAGAATTAATTTCGATTGAAAACTAAAGGTTATACAACTAATCTCTTGTCCATATTAGCGATTTTGATTTCAGTTTGTTTCGAAAGGAAGTCGTAAGCCAAAATTGTAACATGCGAATCGCTAGTAAAGTTAAGCGATATAACTTTGACCAACTTATGTAATTTAACCCAAATGTCAATCTTTCGATCTTTTCGCAAGTTATTGTTTGATATTTATTAAAATATCACAAAATAGTCTTACATGTAAAATGCCAATTTTATTTAAATTAAAGCGGTTTAGGGTCATTTGCTGAAACGAAACTTAAGCTCTTGTATGACAGTTTAGGTAGAAGAAAAAAGTAGATCAAAAGCGTTTATGTTGAACAAAAATATTTAAGTTTCGTTTCAGCAAATGGGCCTTAGAAAAGTTTTGGATATTAATTGAAATATTAAGTTTTTTTTGAAAGTTCCAGACCCGTAAAATTTATTAAGTGATAAGTTTCAAGATGAAAAAACACTTCTCAGCTCTCAATTGTCAGCCTGTTCATTTGAAAATCTATATCTTTGAATTTTCAAAAATATATTGATAAGAATTGGCTTTCGAAAGGTAGTACATTTGCAAATTAATGAAACATGAAACGTGAAACGTGAATCAAAATATTCATTGAAATCAGGAATGTTTATGAAGTTCCCAGAGCAAGCCTATTTTTAACGTTTTTCAATCATTACAATTACCGATTCAAGGTTGTCTTTATTAAGATGTAAAACCTCTGTTGGCTCCCCCCCAGAAAATAACACCTCACTCATCGAAGCTTTTCATTTTCCGGAACAGATTAACGATAAAGGTTAATTAATTATTTTAAAAACTCCTTTGCATATCAGTTTTTGTGTTCACCTTTTTTAAATGTAATCCAAACAATCACAATAGGTTCACGTAGAATCTACTTAACCATTGACTATTATATTATTACAATGTGCAAATGCGTACAATTATTTCAACATAGTAGCAAAAGTTCCCCTAGTTTTGCGAACAAAACCAGCACCTGTCATGCCAAATAAAAATCTAAAAAACAAGAACCTCACAACTTACGTTAACTGAATAACAAAATGTGTAATGCATTAGTGAATAAATTCAATTCACTTCACTTTAAATTCAATTTAATTTAATTTATTACCAGCATGCAATTTTGAGACGTGTTTACAACATTCATTAAGAGAAAAATGAAAACTTAACGCATCAGGGAGTTTTTAAAAAACACACAAACTTTCATTAAAGAAGCAACCAACCGAAGAAATGATATATTCCACTACTTGTCGTGAAGAGATCTCTTGTCCCAAAGTTTGATAAATGAATTTAAATAAAATATAAATATATAAACAAAAACCATGACAATCCATTGAGGGAAACATTTTTCATTTTTGTGCCTCCATTTTTCAGACAATCAAAAATAAATTTAAACAAAAGAAATTTCAAACCGACTGATTTTATGGGCATTCGTCATGATCACACAATATTCTGTATCTTTTATTTTAGTTTTCGTAAATAATTTGGCATTTTTGATACACAAATATACAAAAAAGAAAAAAGAAAATATGTGTAATGTAATATATTTGTTTAATTGATATTATAATATATATTTTTTTTTAAACACAACACCCCTAAGTCCTAAGATATTTCGTATATATAAATATTTACCCCTCTCCCTAGTACTATAAGTTGTTGAAGTTTGCTATTTCTAATTAAACAAAAACAAAATACCTGTCCTATTTCAATTATTAAGAAACAATGTCTATTTTTTAATATTCTAATCGAAAGGGAAATCAAAATTTCCCTTTTTCTTGGAAATATTAAATATTGACGTGATAACTTAAACAAAAAGTAAATAACTCAAAACTAAGCACAATCTATCCACACAAACAAAAATACCCTAGAATTAATTTAATTAACAAAACAAAAACGCAAATTTAGTAATGTGTATATTGCAAAACAGAGCTTCTTCATCTTAAAACAAACATTGGCAACCACAAATATTTTGTTTAAACAAAAATCTGCCAAAATTAGAATTTCTTAAAATATTTTTTGCGCGAATGTAATGTACCTTGCTTATGATGTAAAAATATGTGTGTTTACACAATAAAACAAAATTATGTTGCTTAAAAATGTCTCTTCCCAGCTTGCATTCCAATTTTTGTATATTATTCTTTTTTTTATTATCAAAATTATATTTTCAATAAAGGTAAACCTCATTTTTGTAAAATTTAGTTTTTCAAAAATTATAATTATTTAATAAAAATAAGAAAAAACAATGAAAGAAAATCAAAAGTATGAAAAAGCAACACAAATAAGGGCATGAATTAAAATTTTCAAAATTAGAAATTAAAAAGATTTACCTTGATAAAAGTTTAAAAACGAAATAAAATAAAAAAAAAGAAAAAATTATTCTATACAAAATAAAAATGTATAATAGATATTAAGATGAATGAGAACAAAACATATTTTTTAAAAAAACGTGTAGATAGTTTTTTTTGTTTTCTTAAATTAGCTATACATAATATTGCTATGTAGAATTTTACATTCCAATATAAAATTGATATTTCATAAAAATAAAACAAACAAAAAACTTGTAATATTTTATTTTATATTATTTTTTATAATTTTTAATAATAATAATATTTTTAATTTTATTTTTTAATATTTTAAATTTTGTTTATTTTCACTTGCCTATTTTTATTTTTGTGCAAAAAAGTAATATATTGTGTTTTTAATAAAAAGAAAAAATATGTGTGTGTATAAATACATGTATAAAATATTAATAAATAAATAGTTAATGGTAATTATTTTGTGCAAACGCTTAAATTTAATAAATATAAATAAAAATTACAAAAAAAAAACAACACAAATTGGGTATAGCGTTTTTGAAATTAATTTAGTTGATAATTTTGTCGGAAATGGCTTTAATTGAGTTTAAACTTTTACTGTTAAAATAAAATATCGATCAACAAATATTTGATTTAGGCAGAAATACATGTCATAGCAAAATGCGCTAAAGGTAATATCGAAAGAATCTATCACGACCACATTATGAAAAAACTCCCAAAAATGAAGTAGGCAAAAACATTACTACTTACTTACTTAAGGTGGCGCTGCAGTCCGGGGAGGACCTGGGCTTCAACCAACTTGCGTCTCCAGCCAGCTCGGTCCCGTCCCTCGGGATTGGATTTGAAGACCTTCCGGGATGGAGTGTTATTCTTTTAATCAGGTCAGTGTGTCTGTATAGCCTGTACAGTTCTTCGTTGCATCTTCTCCTCCACCCTCCATCTATGTAGACGGGACCAAAAATCACCCAAAGAATTTTTCTCTCGAAGCACCCTAAGACGCTCTCATTTTTCTTTGAAACTGTCCAGGTCTCTGCGCCATAAATTATAACTGGGATGATGAGTGGTGATTTTAGATGCTCGAGAGAGGACTTGTCTACTCAATTGCCTTCTAAGACCAAAGAAGCAGCGATTTGCAAGAGTTATTTTTCCTTTGATTTCAGCGCTGGTGTCGTTGTCTGAGTTTATAGCGGTGCCTAGGTAGATAAAGTCCTTAACTACCTCAAATTTATAGCTGTCCATGGTGACGTTTTGTCCAAGACGTCGTCGTTCAATGTCCTTTTTTGCTGACATCATATATGTACTTGGTCTTGTGCTCATTGACCACTAAACCCATCTTCTCCACTTCCGTCGTAATGCTCAAAAACGCTAACTGACATCACGCTTTGATCTTCCAGTTATGTCAATATCATCTGCGTATCCGAATAATTGGATGGACCTTTGGACGATTGTGCCTCTAGTGTTGACCGTTGAGTTTTGCATAATTCTTTCTAGAACGATGTTGAAGAAGTGGCATGACAGTGCACCGCCTTGTCTGAAATCTTTTTTGACATCAAATGCATCGGTGAGATCTTTTTCGACCTTGATACAGCAGCGTGCATTCTCCATTGTCATTCTGCACAAACGGATAAGTTTGACAGGGAAGCCAAAACTGGACATTGCTCTGTAGAGCTATAGAAGCTGTTATACGCGGCTTAAAAACCGATAAACAGATGGTGGGTGTCGATTTGAAGTTCCTGGGTTTTTTCCAAGATCTGCCTTTATGTGAGTATTTGAGCAATGGTGGACTTTCGTGGTCTGAAGCCACACTAATAAGATCCTATCAGGTTGTTGACGAACAGCTTCAGACGATAGAAAGGATCTTATATGCAATGTTCAGGAGACTGATGCCTCTATAGTTGGCGCAATTTAGAGGGTCTCCTTTCTTGTATATTGGGCAAACTATGCTGAGATTCAACTCATCGGGCATGCTTTCTTCCGACCATATTTTGCAGATGAGTTGGTGCATGCTCAATCGCAATGAGGTCAATCTGGTTGACAGTTGATTGATCAAGGGATTTCCGTGTCCCCTTGTGGATATCAAGATGTGTGAACTGTGTACTAGCTATCAGAACGTCTTGCCCCGCAGCGAAATCAATCAAGATGTCTTTTCTTCCTAGCTTGGCGTGAACGAACATCTCCTAAGCCACTTTTAATGTCATAGCCAGAACACTGCTCATATGTCTTGTCTAAGAGCTCGAAGAATATGTCTTATGTTGGCGAATTTAGCCTTAATGCGGAGACTGTTGAAGGTCAAGACTTTTTACCTGAGTCTAGTTCTAACAACAAATCCACACCCAAGTCGACGTTGCGTTGCCTTTGTTCTCGGTAGCAGTCGCCGTAGTGAACACCGCAGTCTTTTAGTTTGCGTTTGCCCGGTCATCCCATCGCACTTCTTGGATGGCGGTAATGTCTGCCTTGCAGCAGTTTATTAAGTACTATTAAGGGAGGTGAGAGTAGGAGATGATAGACAGAGGTGGGTTTTGAGAAAAACCTTTTGACGCTTGTGTCCTCTTGAACGCACATGTCTACCATTTGAACATCACACAAAAACATTACTTGGGAATTATAAAACATTTTAAGCACTTAATATGAATAAAATTAAGGAGGAATAATCTAAGCCCTAATAGACATTGCCAGTTGAGCTTTTGTAACACCCATGAGGAAACACCTAATCACATTTTAATAAAATGCACTCATGAACCAAAGGAGGAAACACTTGGAACAACCAACAACCCTCCCTCTCTAACGATACCTTAAATAATCAAGTATCTTAAAAAGGGAAAGTCAGAAAAATTTAGAGTCTGGTCCATTTTCAGAATAAACACAAAGTTCAGTCTTTATCATAGTATATAGTATTAAAATTTCCGAATAATGATGATATATATCGGTGACGTATGTGGAACCTTTTTATTTATATTTTTAAATAAGGTTAAAAGTTGTGTTTTAATTTTTAGCATAAACAGGATGATATTGAAGGTTGATTTAAATAGTTTGTGATTTATGACGAACATTGTTTAGTCTTCCGACACATTTATTGCCATTAGAAATACCAATCTAATATTAAATAGAGATTTTGAATTCAATTGGTATTTACTCCTGTGGGAATCTTATGAATTTATGTGTGCAAACAAAATTTAGCTCAGAATCAACCTACTGTCGATGAACTTTTAGATTTTGTGGAGGAAAAATTGGTCTTTTTGGTAGCGGCACATGATTTACGTATTTATTGTATGCATACTTTGGAAAATATGCCTTTAATAAGACCTTTTCGAACTAAGTTGGTTATGAAAAATGAAGAAAGGCTATATATAATGAATGTTTTATAAGTCGGATGTCGCGTTATTCGTCATACAGGAATAACTTGTGTTAGAAATGAAAATATTGTTCATACAGGGTCTTCCACTAAGTGGTTTCATTTTGATATTAAGCAAAAGAAGAAGTGTTTTTAAAGAGAAATCAATGAATTTTTGATTTATTGTAATTAAAGAGATATGCCATTTACAATGAAAAACAATACCAGTCAAATTTTGCAGCACAATATCCAATTTTCATGAGCAAATAAAACATTCGTGACTGTTAATCTTTAGTAACTTCACGAATTACGGGGCCCATTATGTAAGACTAAGAACAAAGTTGAGTGGTAATCTGGCAATCGGTATTACCGATCACAACTACTTGACTGTCACAACAGTAGTCAACTGAGAAATGGTTGACTTTTTAAGTGTGTTTGGGGGTATTATGTAAGCAAGTTGAGTTGTCTTTCAGTTGTGATTGTTATCAAAATTCAACAACTGCTATTTACCGGTTGTGTAGTGCATTTGTGTGTACAACAAAATATCGGTACGCACCAACAGCGATTTGAAAAGCAATTTTATGAAGAAAATGGAGAAAAAAATGTAAGTTTTACAAATCTATACTTCTATACTAATATTATAAATGCGAAAGTAACTCTGTCTGTCTGTCTGTTACTCAATCACGCCTAAACTACTGAACCAATTTGCATGAAATTTGGTATGGAGATATTTTGTTACCCGAGAAAGGACATAGGCTAC
The DNA here is from genome assembly GCA_920104205.1 of Eupeodes latifasciatus. Taxonomy (NCBI): domain Eukaryota; kingdom Metazoa; phylum Arthropoda; class Insecta; order Diptera; family Syrphidae; genus Eupeodes; species Eupeodes latifasciatus. The sequence continues at coordinate 67,611,158 of OV049924.1, read as the reverse complement.
TTTTTACCCTGAAAAATGACGCATTCCCATGGGAAAATTCAGGTGGACCGATCGCTTTTACGCCTTAACTACTGAACAGATTTAAATGAAATTTGGTAAAGAGATAGTTTGAGACTTAAGAAAGGACATGAGTTACTTTCGACCTCGGGAAAACAACGCAATTCCATGGGAAAAAATACTTTTCGGGGAATCTGATCGCTTTCACTCCTAAATTACCAAATATTTGAATATTATTTGGATAAAATTGGTATAACGGAAAAACAACGCATTCCCAACCCTTCTCAAAAGTTGAGATTGAAGGTTGGTGTTCCAGTCCTGTTAATGAGAAATCTTGACGCATCAAAGTTATGTAATGGTACACGGCTACATATTACTGACCTAGGACGAAATATTATAAAAGCTATAATCATGACTGGAATAGCAAAAGGAAAAAATGTTTTAATTCCCAGCATTCCGATTTGCCGTTTCAGTTTAAAAGAGTGCAGTTTCCTCTGAAAGCAGCATTTGCAATAACAATAAATAAATTTGGAAAAAAAACTGTTTTTCCCATGGACAATTATATGTAGCATGCTCATTAGTCTAAAACCCAAAAAATCTTTACGTTCTGGCCAAGGAAGGAAAAACAAAAAAACGTCGTTTATAAAAATGTATTGCAGTAACCTATCTTCTTCTTAAAATGTATTAACCTAACCTAACCCAACCTATGACAATCACAATTCAAACATACGTACAAAAAAGTATAGCTCAGGTTTTTTCATACTACTATCCAAAAAAACTATCTAATGCGGACGAAGTCGAGGGTAAAAGCTAGTAATAATATAAACGTTTGTAAAAAATAATTCTTTTAGACAAAAATCACAAAACCTGCCCAATTTGAGAGGTTGATTGAGGTTCATCAGCAGAAACATACACTTACAATCATGACATTCAGACTGTAGTAACCTTTTCTATTTATATAGAGATGTTGAAGATTTTTTGTTGGTGCTATGATTCGAACATGAGTTCCATCGATGCATCCTTTTACTCCAGGAAATCTGGTTTTCTGGTAAAAATGAATCTTCGATAAATTCAAATTGGTCAGATATATGTTCTTCTACTATGTCTAGCACTTCTACTACCAAAACTGTTGGTTGAGTAAGGCCTAAATCAAAATCATTACCACTGCACTTTTGGCAACTTTTCTCTGCCATGAAATGTAGGGCAGTGCAGAGTTTGAGAATTGGTGGGTCTGCGGAGGAACGCTATGGTTGTTTCAAATAATCTTTGATTTCGTTTAGCACATAAACAAATGTGTCTTTGTCGAGTCTAAAATAACTTATAAATCTGCAACAAAACGTAGTCATTAAATCAACACTTCTCACCAAAGAATTTGTTTACAAAAAATATTTTTTGTTTGGAAGTTCCAATGGATTGGAGCGATCTCTAATATTTTTTTTCATCAGCGCAACATTGAGGGAATTTTCTTTTTCCAAATTTAGGGGAGAGTACGATAACTTTGGCGACAAAGTTTAATGACGGATTTGTATAGAACAGTTAAAAACAAGCATTTTTTACTATGGGAGGGGGGTCTATCTCCCCCCGTTTAGGCGGTAGGGGCAGTTTAAAAAAATATGTACATTAAATGGAAAAAAATAATTAAAATATAACGGTAATACTTATAATTAAGTATTATACCTTTTTTTAAAGCCAACACTTTTGTCTATTAGCTTGTTTTTAAATCAAGTCAAAACTATGCATAGTTTTTGAAAAAAATTGTTTTAAAGTCAAAATTTGTGCAAAAAAAGTTAAAAAAAAGGTTTAAAGTGTAATTTTTCAAAACTTTCAGATTATCTACTGTTTTTTTTTTATAATTCATTGCTCTTATTTGTTTTTGATCAAAAACTGAAAACTAGATGACTTTATGTCTTCTAGTTCTTGAGAAAATTGAAAGTTACCAAAAAAATATTTTAATTAAATTACTTTTTCCTTGCTAACGTAGTCTTATTTTGATAGTAATAATCGAATATGGATTAAGATACACCTAGGGTAAATTAATTTTTTCTTAAATCCAGCTTATTTAAATGCAAAAGAAACTTTGCATGCACCCCATCTTGCACCCACCGCACCTTGCACCCTCCCCACCTTGCACACACACCAGCTTGCACCCACCCCAAATCCTATAGTGTGCCCAAGCAGGGGGGTTGCAGATCCCACTGTTGCACACACCCAAACTCGCCCACACCTTACTGTTGCATACACCCAAACACGCATTACGCATACGCAAATACCATTATTACTATCAAAATAAGACCACTCAAGCAAAAAAAAAAGAATTAAATTAAAATAGTAGTTGTGGTTATTTTTAATTTTCTCAAAAACTAAAAGACATAAAATCATCTAGTTTTCAGTTTTTGATCAAAAACAAATAAGAGCAATAAATTCTGAAATAAAAACAATGGTAGATAATCTTGAAGTGTTGAAAAAGTTACACTTTAAACCTTTTTTTAACTTTTTTTACTCAAATTTTGAGTTTAAAATTAAATTTTTATTCAAAAACTAAAAGACATAAAATCATCTAGTTTTCAGTTTTTGATCAAAAACAAATAAGAGCAATAAGTTCTGAAATAAAAACAATGGTAGATAATCTTGAAGTATTGAAAAAGTTACACTTTAAACCTTTTTTTAACTTTTTTTACTCAAATTTTGAGTTTAAAATTAAATTTTTCAAAAACTACGCATAGTTTTGACTTGATTTAAAAACTGGCTAATAGAACAGAGTGTTGGCTTTAAAAAAATGTATACAACTTTATTGTAAGTATCACCGTTGTTTTTTAATTATTTTTTTCCATTTTAAATAATAACTTTTTTAAATTGCCCCTCCCGCCTAAACGGGGGGAGATAGACCCCCCCTCCCATAGTAAAAAATGCTTGTATTAAGACCCTCTACCAAAAACCGTTATTATATCTTGGCGCCAAAGTTATCGTACTCGTGCCCAAATTTACAAGAAACAAATCGATACAACTCTCCATTTCGTATTATTTTGTCTTTTTAATAAAATTTTGCAGTGAATTCCAAACTTTGAAATACCTATGTATGTAGGTATTTTACTTTACACAGCTGATTTTGACACAAAACTAGCTCAACTAAGTTAAGTTGTGATCCATAAAAGGCCTTTACATCTTTTAGGACTTGAACCAATAATTGATGAGCATTGGCATAGACAATAGACCGAACGGGTTGAATCAGTAAATCTCGATGACGAATTGTGGCCACTTTTTTTTCGAAAAACTTTAGTTCATTTTTTGTGCGGAATGTTGCACCGTGTTGTTGAAAATAAAAGTTGTCTTTATTAATATATTCAATACCCTCCATAAAAATGATAAATCATAGTTCGGTAGCTCAATCTATTTGCAGCAGTAAGAGCCTCATTTTCAGTTTTTACACTGCCCCCGCCCGCCAGCCTGAAAACGGCACTAAAAAGTAAAACATTGAGGATGGAGAGGCTTTTAAAAAATCATTTTTGGGTTTTCCGAGCCCTAAATCCGTCAATTCTGCTTATTAACATAGCCTCTGATGTGATCTGATGTGAAAATGAGTCCATTCACTGAAAAAGATTTCTCGATGATAGCCTGGATAATTTTGATGTAACGATACGACGACGTTGCTAATCGATAAGCGTAAGTTCTTTCGTTAACTATGAGCTTTAAAAGACTTACAACCCAAGTTTGTATCTGTATGTACAATACGGGGTTGAGTTGTTTGTGGAATGCTCGATTCTAAGGATTCATGAAGAATCGAATCGTTACGGGCTGCGGGCTACATCAGAAATATTCTCAGTTGTTCGATTCATCAAATCACAAACTTTTCACAATTATTGTCTGCCCAGATGGTGCTTAAGTTTTGCGAACTGTGTAACTATACCAATTTCACCTTTTTAGCATGCAATTTGGATTATTAAAACTTTAAGGCAGAGTTTGTTCCTGTCAAATGTCAAAAGATGAAAGCTTTAAAAGTGACGGATGCACAAACAGCGAGCTATTCAAAATTAAATTTATTATTGGAAAACTTGTTACATATGTACATTAATACTGAAATCATTATTAAAAAGAGGCTGGGATGCGACCCACACTGATAACTTCCCTTCCCGTCTGTCGATTTGTCTTGCTTAAAAGTTTGTCTATGTCGTATCAATTTTTACCAAATTTGCGTACTACTTTTGGTAGATTTTATTTTTCTATGAAAAAACGGACTGTTGGATTTTTATAAAAAAATTATTGAATATTGAAAACAATATTTTCTGTGAAATAAAATAAGTTTGAAGCCTATATTTTTAATTTTTGAAAAACTATTTGAGTCGAAAGTAAATTTTTACAAGTTTTAGAATTGTTTTTTTTAGGTTTTTATTTTTTGTAAAAAACTGTCCATTCGATTTTTTTCAAAATTTTATAGAATGTTGGAAACAATATTTCTTAAAAGATAAAATTAGTTTGAAGCCAATGCCTCAAATTTTTGAAAAGATATTTACGTTGAAAAACAATTTTTACCAACTTTTATAAAATTTTTTTAGGTTTTTATTTTTTGTAAAAAAACTGTCAATTCGATTTTTCTCAAAATTTTTCCTATTGTTGAAAACAATATTTCTTATAAGTTAAAATTAGTAAGAAGTAAAATTAGTAAGAAGAAGAAATGATATTTGAGTCAAAAATCAATTTTTAACAATTTTTGTTAAATTTTTTTTTCGGTTTTTAATTTTTTGTAAAAAAAACTGTCAATTCGATTTTTTTTTAAATTTTACTAAATGTTGACAACAATATTTTTTGAAAGATTAAAGTAGTTTAAAGCCAATACCTCAAAGTTTTGAAAAGATATTTGAGTCGAAAATCAATTTTTACCAACTTTTATTAATTTTTTTTTTAGTTTTTATTTTTTTGTAAAAAAAAACTGTCAATTCGATTTTTCTCAACATTTTTCAGAATGTTGAAAACAATATTTCTTATTAGATAAAATAAGTTTGAAGTCTTAATCTCAAGTTTTTAAAAAGATATTTGAGTCGAAATTCAATTTTTACCAACTTAGAGTAATGCTTTTTGTAGGTTTGTATTTTTTATAAAAAAACTGTCAATTAGATTTTTCCCAAAATTTTATCAGATGTCAAAAACATTATTCTTCGTTGCACAAAATTGTTTTGGAGATAAAATCATATTTAAGTCGTAAAATTTTCGAGGTGACAAATTTTTTTTTCAGTTTTTTTGATTTATAAAAAAACGGTTAATTAGATTTTTTTCCAAAAATATAATTGTTTTGTATCACGTTACAATCTATGATATAAAATTTAATTCAAGTCTCTAGCGTCATTGGTTCATGAGATATTTTGGTTTAACCAAAATTTGCACCTTTTTTTTAAACTGCTATGGTAAAAAAACCTCCCACGCAATTTTCTTGAGAGCCCTTTCTGCACTTGAGCTATGGAAGACGAAAAAAACGTCGCAAAGGTACAGACGTACGGACGTACGAACGTACGTACACACGCACACACAGACATCTTTCTAAAAATCTTTTATTTCGACCCTAGGGGCCTTGAAACGTCGAGAATTGTCAAAATTTTCAATTGGACAAATCGGACCCATTACAATAATTTCCTATGGGAAGTAAAAAATGAAAGAGTGTAAGTTGAAAATTTATGATCTAAAGTATTTTTTGATGACAAGCAAAAAGAAAATTCAAAATTCAAACATGACAAATCCATATAGGACGACTTATTCCCATACCTACTAAATACCCACCAAAATTTCATAAATATCGGTCGAGTAATTTCAGAGAAGTACAAATACAAACACCTTTTCTGCTTTCCGATTCGAATGAATATTTTGATTCACGTGCATTTTCTTAACATTATCTTAAATTTCAATCTTTCCAGTACGAATCTTTATCAATATTCTATTTTTAAATTTTTTAGGAGAATCTATTACGTAAATTTAGTTGATAACGAAGTTTTTACCCATTTCGGAACAATACGAGGGATAATTATAGAATAAAGATTTGTACGTAAACGTTTTACAGAACAAAGCTGATCCTTAGATCTACAATAGATAAGGTTTGTACTACCTATTTGGAAATCTTTTAAAATAAATGGTTGGGTGTCAAATCGCCCAAAACCGAATCGCCCAAAATTTAAAAATGTCACATCGCCCAAAAATTTTGGGCGATTTGACATTATGTTGAATCGCCCAAAAAAACAAAAATGTCAAATCGCCCAAAAAGAGTGGGCGTTTTGTCATAATGCAAAAATAGCCATGTGTCAGATCGCCCAAAACCAAAACTCCCAAATTGCAAAAATGAAGAAACATGCCAAATCGCCCAAAAATAATTTTTGGGCGATTTAACATTTTTCATTTTTGGGCGATTTAGCATAATGCCAAATCGCCCAAAAAATATAAATTTTTTTGGCGATTTAGCATTATTTTTGGGCGATTTGACACTTTCGTTAAATTGTGATAAAAATTATGTTCAAGAAGAATTGTAACAGTTACATTAACGGGCACATCGGAATGTTGGTTCTTCTCCACATGAATGAGTTATGATTAGAGAAATATTTGCCATTACCTGATAAGACAGTGTAAAAACGGTGCAGGGAATTAACTTCACGGGAACTACCTTCACATGGGAACTAACTTCACCACTAGTGGGAATTAATTTAACCTTTTTTTGGTGAAGTTTTTTGTGGGAATCAATTTCACTTTCATGTGAAGTTAACATTTGAAGTTGAAAAATGACAGATACTTGTTGCTCGATTGAAATTTTTGAAATTGGAGCCTAAAACAAGTTTTTTTGAATTGATACCACGGCGCACAGTGGTGCGAGAGCGGAAAAAAGTCTTTTTAAGAAGTTATATTTATCCTTTTAAATTTTATGTTTAAGTACTCTTATATAACCCGAGCGTATGATTTAAAAGTATTTTTCAACATATATATTGTATGTTCTGATTTACAAGCCCTCAAAGTTGAAAAATAATTTTACTCAAATCGCGAACCGTATTTTCAACAAATTTTGAGATGTTTTTTTCCGAAGTTCCTTTAAATAAATTCTCTAGCTTCTTAAATAATTTAATTGGTCTATTTTCGATTATCTAAAATAAAAAAAAAAAAATGATTATTTATAAAAGATACCTTCTATAAGTAGTCTGAAGCTTAAGTACTAGGAAAAAATGTGTTTTTTTTAAACTTTTTGATTTCAAAAAAAAGCTCCAAAAGACTCCAAGAAAGTAAGTATGCCAGCATATGCTCCATGCATTTATGTAAAAGCACAGAAAAAATCAGCTGCAGATACGTGCAGATGTGGAAGTTATGATCAAAAATGTTTCACTGCAATAAAGTTTTATGATATTTTAAATTATATGATAGAGCTTAAAAAAAATAGAGAAAAGGATTAGGGATAATCCTTTATTTTTTTAATTTTTCGCTAAAAGTATGGCAGGTAGAAATAAAAAAGGTGTTATTTTTAAAGTTTTATTGCTTTGTTTTTGTTGTGTATTGCGTAATTTTTTATTACCTGACTTATTAGAATAAAATATCTTACTTAAATCTATATATATATAAAGGATTAATTAAAAAAAGTCAGTATTGAGTTATTGAGCATTAGTGCAAGGTTTTTGAGAAGAAAATACTTCCAATCAGCGCAGACGCTAAAAACCACATTTTAGCGTTATAAAATTACTACTTCATTGTTTTTTTATTTATTTTTTGTATGTATTTATCTATTTATTTATTTAATTTTATAATATACATAGTTAGTAATACTATTTTGTTCAAAATAAAAAGTTAAGATTTTACTAAAAAAAACTTTTATTTAAATATAACATCAAAAGCCTCAAATTTTAGAAAAATATCAATAACTTTTTTTCTAATAATTTTTTCTTGACCAAATTTTGACCAAGCGTGTATAAGACTAATATTAACATGTGTTTCAAATATCATTAAAATTCGTTTTATAGTTCAGATTTTACAGACTTTTTTCTGCTCTCCCATACAAAAATCAAAAACCCTCAAATTTTAGAAAAATGTCAATAACTTTTTTTCTAATAATTTTTTCTTGACCAAATTTTGACCAAGCATGTATAAGACTAATCTTAACTTGTGTTTCCAATTTCATTAAAATTCGTTCAATAGTTCAGATTTTACAAATTTTTTTCCGCTCTCCCATACAAAAATCAAAAACCCTCAAATTTTAGAAAAACGTCAATAACTTTGTTTATAATTTTTTTTTTTCAACCAAATTTTGACCAAATATGTAAAAGACTAATCTAAACATGTTTGCCAAATTTCATTTTAATCCGTTGAACCGTTCAGATTTAACAGACTTTTTTCCGCTCTCCCATACAAACCGAACCACTGTGCGGCGTACTAACAGCTAGGTATGCAACCCCCCTGCTTGGGATCACTATAGGATTTGGGGTGGGTGCGAGTTTGGGTATATGCAAAGAACACGAATGCGTTGTGATTCTTTCATAACTGTGAGCCATACTTGCTTTTTTTTTTGTTGGGAATTTCTTTGATTTTAGTGCTCAAATGCAAAAGTTCTTTGCATATACCCAAACTCGCACCCACCCCAAATCCTATAGTGATCCCAAGCAGGGGGGTTGCAGGGGGGCAGCATGCCCCCCCTTACATACCTAGCTGTTAGTACGCCGTGCTATCAATTCAAAAAAAACTTTTTAGCAAAAGTAGCTATTCTAGACAATAAATCAACCATTTTTGCGTGTTTTGTATGTAAAAAAGTGAACTTTAAAAATTCGGCGTTGTTTCCATTATTTGTTTTGGCCTTATTTCTTTTTATAAATCAAAATAAAGCCAAATTGGTTTTATTTCGTTTTGAACAACGAAATAAGGCCAAATTTGAAATTTGGTGTTATTTCATTTGGTACTATTTCACGTCACCAATTCAACGCTTGATATTTTTTTCAGATATTTCAATCGTAGGTGGGAAGTTACTTCACACAATTTTCTGTTGAAATTATCTCCCGCCTTCAGTGGGAGATAACTTCACAAAAAAAAAGTGAAATTAATTCCCACTAGTGATGAAGTTAGTTCCCATGTGAAGGTAGTTCCCGTGAAGTTAATTCCCTGCACCGTAAAAACACTACTCGAAGTGGTAACAGGTTAGTGAATTATCCTCGTAAAATAATGTTTTTTTTTGCATTTCCTTGAAATGAGAAGTTTTGGATACGAAAGGTATGTAAATGAATATAAATTTACTTAAATAATCATGTTTGTGAATGTTTGTGAAAGGTAATACTATGAAACCACCGCGGGAAGGGGGGCGGCGCGACGCGCTTTACGGTCGGGTGGCGGCGCGTCGCGTTTTGCGGTTGGGTGGCGGGCGGCGCGTCACCCGTCCGCGACGCGCCGCGCCGCAACGCGCGCCGCGCACGCGCCCCGTTTTGCCCTCGCGCGCATACAACAAAAACTAAGTCCAAACGATAACAAAACACATTTAAATACTTCATTTCCGTTCAAAGTGTTTTTTTTCCCATTACTTACTTTTAGATCGGGCCACTACAGTTCTCAGTTTTTAAAAAGGTAACAAAGACAACATCCGATATTGAAGGCTACAATAGTATACTTGGACGAATGTTGACCAAAAAGGGCAATTTCTTTAAATTTGTTAAAGTCCTTCAAGAAGAGGAATTTATGAAAAGCCGTAATTTCTTATAGAAAGTGGTGGCACTACTGGTACCAAATCAAGGAAAAAAATCGATATAGAGAGAAACAAAAATATAATGGAGGCTTCTGCGCTTCTTGAAAACGGTGCCATTAATATAATGAGATTTTTAGATCGAATGGTTTATGTTAAAAATAACATTTGTACTGGTATGGAACCTTACGAAGATATGTTTGAAGAATATCCTGTTGGAAGTAGTGAAGATGAGGAAGAAGAAGCAGATGATAAAGAAAAAGAAGAAGGGACGAATGAAGCTATGAATGTATGCATAATCTGTTACGTTTTGAAACCTAACATTGTTTTATTACCATGCAAACATTTGCAAATTTGCAATGAATGCGATTTGAAACTACAGGCGCAATCTATTGCAGAGTCCCAATCATTTTACTGCTGTCCTGTATGCAGAAAGCAAGTTGAGAGTTCGAAGCAAGTTTACACAAATTAAACATTAAGAAAAACATGTAAATATGAAATATTTGAGTTCTCATATGTAGACATAAACTCGTATGTACCTATATATAAAAAGTTGGTAATACTCGTACATGTAATATGTACAATGTACATACATATCTGTATGCAGACATATGTATAAAGAAAAAAATAAAATAGGAACTGACGCAAATACTGAAAAAATTAGTTTTTTTTATATTTTGGTCTAATTGCAATAAATATTTTGGGCGATTTGTTAAAAGAACCCTAAATGTTAGTATTTTTGGATTGCGACATAACGTCCATTTCTACTTTGGGCGATTTGACATTTTTCTTTTTTGGGCGATTTGTCATAGTGTCAAATCGCCAAAAAATTTTGGGCGATGCGACATTTTTCAGATTTGGGCGGTTTGGTTTTGGGCGATTTGACACAGGGCCAACTAAAATTGCCGAAACACCAAATCGCCCAAAATTATTTTTTTGGGCATTTTGACATTATGTCAAATCGCCCAAAAAATTGAAATGTCAAATCGCCCAAAAAAGTTTTTGGGTGATTTGACATTTTTTCGTTTTTTTGCATTTTGGGCGATTCGGTTTTGGGCGATTTGACACCCAACCAAATAAATTAGTTTAGATTAAACCAGAGCCGTCAAAATCCCCCTTGAAATATTTATGTTAAAATTGAAGTCAAATGAAATTAAATCGACTCGGTAGACAAATTCTAAGAAAAGTTATTGCCCTTTTTATAAAGAAGTGATGTTTGTTTTGAGTATAGCAGGAAAAATATTACTGAAAATCTCTTTTAAATACTGTAAGGTTTATCAAGCTTGGAAAATGTTTTATTGAAGGTCAAAGAGTGTTTTTTTTTTATAAAATACAGCCATATTTGCCTTCTTCCAATTCAATTTTCCTTCAAAACCAAGGTATTTATTAATGCTTAATCAAATGGAATCAAATCGATAAACCCGGTAAACACACACTAATGGACTAAACTTTCCAAAAACCTTCTTTAAAAACCAAACTAACACTCACTCCTTAAAAAATACGTTTATGCTGTTAATTACTTAATATTAAGTTATAAGGAAAACAAATTTAATCAAAACTCCAATTTTTCATTTGCTAAGCTACTTACGAAAATACTAATAATAAATGCGAATTAAATGGCAATTGACTTCATGAAAATAAAAACATGACTACTTAATACACATTTTGTTACAAAGACGCATTTATTTAAATTAAATTGTTGTCATTTCAGTGACATATTTTATACAAAATATCTTTTTTAAATAAACATTTCAAGCACCCACTCATAAAAAAGTCCAAAAATTTAACTAAGGCTATTATAACAGAAGTTCTACATTTTTATGTTTATACATAAAGTTCTATAAGTCAAACATAATTATACATACATTGGACAAGCTAAGCTAATTATGATGCTTTCTCCATCTTTTATCGACATTTTTACGACCAAGTGTTGATACTCATTGCAAAGTCCTCCAAAGACAGAAATCTTATAACAAGTACTTATAGCAAAGTTATCAATGGCCACTCTTGCGTGTTAAAGCAAATAATTTCTCTTCAATCCCACAGCTATGATGTCTCAAAATCGAACCATTACCCAAGATGACAGCAAATAACACACATTTTCATTCACTTTAAAATACAAAGTATATCTGCAGGGACGGATTTGAAAATTCAGCATTTTTGAGAAAAAATAAAAAAACAAAAGATTCTAGTTAAAGATTTGGAGCGTAAAAGATTGCGCTACAGAATTAGGAATGATGAGAAGCAAATTTCTGAGAATCTACCTGAAAGTTGTAGTGCTAGAATAAAAATTTTTAACTTTCTACTGGAAGTAATTGTATAATCGGTCCAATTTGTCAAATTAAAAATTTTTACGTTTCTCGAGTTTTAAAGGTCCTTAGAATCTAAATCCTTGGTTCTTTAGGAATAAAATAATATATTTTTAACATTGAAATAAATAAGTTTTAAAGAAAATTTCATATAAATCCGGAGAGGGTTTTTTTTTAGAGTGTTCAATTTGGTGATTTTTGACCAAACAATTTCTATGGGAACTACTTTATTCTATACTCTTAAAAATGCAAAACCCCTGATGCAAATGTCCTTAGAACCTTAGTTTCCAGGTTTGAACTCCATCAACCCAATAGTTTAAGGTTCAAAGAGCGAGGATAGAAAGACGGGTGGAACCGTCGTCGGAGCCACTTTTTCGACTTGTGTATCATCGTTATATCATGTTTGGTCAAAATCTTGAGTTAAAAATTTTGTACGAATGCAGTTCTAGTCCATAAAGTTGACATATGTCACAACCAAGAACATCCTGGTATAAACTCGATACATATTTAAGAAAAATCCAAGTACCTAAGTTTATTTCCGAAAAAAAAAAATAGTACCAAAAAATACGACTAAATTTGTTTAACGTCCTGAATATTTTGACAAAAATCGGCTTATGCTTGGATTATTAATTAACAATGTTTCGAAGTTCTTTAAATGACGATTTGGCTTGTAGCAAAAAATAATCAATTTGAGGGGCCCCTTTTTTCACTCAAGTCATCTAGATCTACGTTATCACTTTTGCAGTAAATCCGTCAATGTGTCGTTGCCTAGTTTGTTCTCTCAACGCTGGGGGTAATAATATAAATTGTTTCGCTTGTCATAAATCTGTATATGTATGTATGTATATTTTCAATATTGATCTTCATTCCAAGTAAGAAAAATTCTTCGTTTATATTTATGTATGTACATCCAAAGACTTGAAATTGAAATAACACCAACCCAACCCGCTCGTATTTTCCTACACCACCAACAGACGAGGCATTATTTTGATTATGAAGTTTATGCATAAAAAGAATTCCCCAAATGCATACTTAATGCCAACGCAACGCAATAGCAAGAAATTACGCCTTACGACGGGCATCGACGTCGTCGTCTCCACCGTGCTTCAAGAATCCTTCACTCACTAATGTATGAAGGTAGTCCCCATGGAACTAATATGACTCCATTTCACTATTCGATTTCACACTGCATTTGGTTTTGCATTACAATTAAAACTAATTGTCCCACAAGTGAGTTGAATATAAAGAAGGATAATATATTTTAATGAATATCCTCGAATCATAATACGAGTGTCGCATTGAAAAAACAACAACAAAAAAGGATACAAAATATGTAGAAAATATCTAGAAAAACAATTCGTTTGTGCATTTTAATATCCTTCATTATATGGATTATTATACGACGCACGATATACGGCGGCGGCGATGAACCGGACCAGACCGTCCCGTTCCGTCCCGTCCGATCCGGTCAGCAGGCATGTACTCAAAATCATACCTACTCGTATTTCTGTGGACGATTGTGCATGATGGTGTCAATGTGGTCAGAATTATACAAAATTCAAATAAAAATCAAGGAGAAAAATACAAATTCAAATTGAATGAACAACACAAACACACACACGAACACAATAAAATTACGCAAATTATTATACGGAGAAAAGGACAGCTTGGAAGGACATTTCCACAAATGTCAATATGGGTGGTTAGGTTGTTGTGTGGTGAGTGAGTGAAGAGCAGTGATAGGAGTTTTTTGTTTTCTGTTTCCGCAAGGACATCACCATCAGTAATAAAAGTCTATGAGAGTGATAATTTGCAAGGATTATGGATGGGATAACCACAGGACGATTATTACAATATGGCGTGTGTCTTATTCGTCGTCGCAATTGCAAGAATCCAGTGAAGTTTTGTTTTTGTTATTAATCGACTTGACATAAAATTTGACAAAGATTGATTTCATGTTTTAAAATTATTAAGAAATGTAATAGGTTTATCTCGGAAATTTGACAACGACTTAAATTCCATAATTTAAAACGGGTTGGGTTCGAAATCCTATATGGATCATAATACTGTATTTAAAATACTGTATCTCAAAATACTGTATTTCAAAATACTGTATGTACAAAATACTGTAGCTCAAAATTCTGTATCTTAAAATTCTGTATACCAAAATTCTGTATTTCAAAATGCTGTAAATAGGCTGACAAATAAAAATCGTTTTGATAATGTAAAAAAGTGCGCATTTTTTTACATTATCAAACGATTTTTATTTGTCAGCCTATTTACAGCATTTTGAAATACAGACTTTTAAAAACAGATTACTTTTATAAAGAATACATCATAATATTTTTTCATTGGCATAATGTTCTAATATACTTCCCTTGAACAATAACATATGATAATTCATAATTTTTTGAATTTTTGTTGTCGTTGTAAATACATTTGTATATACAATTCATAGATTGTTACTTATAAATATTTTTGCCTACTGTTATTTACTTATTTATGATATGACTTATTAATGTATTCTGTTTTTTTTACTTGTTTGGAGTTGCAATAAATGATATAATATACATGCGGAAATCGAGTTCTGCTTTTGTTGTTCTCTATAATAGAAGCTTAAGAGCGGAATTTTGCAAAAATACAGTATTTTTAGATAATATTTTGCTCATACAGCATTTTGAGAAGCAGAATTTTGAGATACAGTATTATCAGATACAGTGTTTTGACAACACAGCATTTTGAGATACAGTATATTACATACCATACAGTATTATGAATATACAGTATCATACAGTATTATACAGAATTTCAACCATACAGTATTTTAAAATACAGCATTTCGACCCGCTCCCATTTAAAACTGATAATGTTGTTTATGAAACTTATCGTTTGATATTTTGTCTGTGCTATCTCCAATAAAGTTGGTCCGTATTAAAAAATATTCACAATCATTTTTGCAGTGTTTATAGTGTTTAGCTCTAAAATCTTCAGTATTGAGGCAAACTGTAAAGTTGATCAGCCGTTTTCATTTCTTTTTCTCAACTCACCACAGCAAATTCTTAAGTTTGCAACTCTAGATTTTGCAGAAACTTGAGAGTTGTTGAGAGACAAGTTGAAATTAGTTGTTTTATCTCAAATCGAGAACTGAAATTAAAAAGTTAGCCTATCTGCGAATTGAAAATGTCATTATTATATTTTCGACAGATGCATTGTTTCAACTTTGTATCGGGTTTTTCAATAAGAGCGCTACAAAAGTATTTTTAAATAAAACAAAAACGGTTTTGGATATCAATGAAATTCTTTATTCCTGTGAAAGTACGTTTGATGCCATTATGTATGAAACTCGATTTCTTTTGCATGGCCACCACGGGCACGCTTGCAGAAATCGAGACGCTGAATCCAATTTTCAACGGCTTTGAAGCATAAATCGGCCGATACTGCTGCAATTTCACGTTCGATATTCGTACAAAGTTCATCAATCATAGACATGACGTAGTCCCACAGGAAATAGTCTAACGGCGTTAAATCGCACCACGGAGGCGGCCAAGCGACTGGACCATTACGTGAGATAACACGTTCTCCAAACTTGGTTTCCAATAAATTGATTGTGACATTCGCTGTGTGGCTTGTGGCGCCGCCGCCGCGCGCCGTCTTGTTGGACCCACATGTCCTCCAAGTTTATATCATCCAATTTGGGCCAAAAATGTTATTATCATTGAACGGCAGCGATCCCCATTCACAGTAACGTGCCGGTCTTGATCATCACGGAAGAAGTACGGCCCAATGAAGCCGCCGGCCCATAAACCACACCAAATCGTAATTTTTTCGGGATGCAATGATGACTCATGGAGTACGTGTGGATTGCTGCCTGACCAATACCGCATATTTTGTTTATTGACGAAGCCATTCAGCCAGAAATGAGCCTCATCGCTGAAGATTATTTTCCAATGAAAATCCGAATCATTTTCAAGTTGTTGCTCAACCCAATTTACGAACATACGACGCTTCTGGTGGACAAGCGGCTTCAGTTCTTGCGTCAATTTAATCTTGGAAGATTTAGGCCAAGATCTGACGACCATAAATTGGACGTAGCGCTCTTAACTTTGACTCCGAATTTCGGCAGTAAATTTTAATAATTTCGACTCGTTGTTTGCTGGTATATCTTTCATCATGAAATGGCAAACCTTACTAAAGAGAAATCAAAAGAGCGTCAAGAAATATGGCGTCGTTTGCTGTGCCTGTCGCAATTGAATCTCTTATGTGGTATTTTGTTGAAATTCTTAAGTTCTTAACCTAATTTAATATATGTATAAGTTAAGAAATATTCAAGACATTTCACTTTGAAATACGAAATATATAAATTAAATCCATTTTGTGATAGCGGCCCGTTGAAACATTTTATATTGTCCTCGCCAATTATTCTTCTTCATTATTAACTTCCCATAGGAAGTTATTGTAATGGGTCCGATTTGACAAATTGAAAATTTTGACATTTCTCGACGTTTCAAGGTCCCTAGAGTCGAAATAAAAGATTTTTAGAAAGATGTCTGTGCGTGCGTGTGTACGTACGTCCGTACGTAGCTCAAGAACCAGAAGAGATATCGACTTCAAATAAATTTTGTTATACAGATAATAAGGCAGAAAGATGCAGAAAGGGCTCTCAAGAAAATTGCGTGGGTGGTTTTTTTACCATAGCAGTTTAAAAAAAAGGTGAAAATTTTGGTTAACCCTAAATATCTCATGAACCAATGACGCTAGAGACTTGAATTAAATTTTGTATTATATATTGTAACGTGATACAAAACAATTATATTATTGGAAAAAAAATTCAATTAACGGTTTTTTTTTATAAATCAAAAAAACTGAAAAAAAAAATTTGTCACTTCGAAAATTTTACGACTAAAATATGATTTCATCTCCAAAACAATTTTGTGCAACGAAGAATAATGTTTTTGACATCTAATAAAATTTTGAGAAAAATCGAATTGACAGTTTTTTTACAAAAAATAAAAACCTAAAAAAAAAAATAAAAAAAAGTTGGTAAAAATTGAGTTTTGACTCAAATATCTTTTCAAAACTTTGAGATATTGGCTTTAAACTACTTTTATCTTTCAAAAAATATTGGTTTCAACATTCAGTAAAATTTTGAAAAAAATATAATTGACAGTTTTTTTACAAAAAATTAAAAACCGAAAAAAAAAATTAACAAAAGTTGGTAAAAATTGATTTTCGACTTAAATATCTTTTCAAAAATTTGAGATTATGGCTTCTAACTAATTTTATCTTATAAGAAATATTGTTTTCAACAGTAGGAACAATTTTGAGAAAAATCAAATTGACAGTTTTTTTACAAAAAATAATAACCTAAAAAAAAAATAAAAAAAAAGTTGGTAAAAATTGAGTTTTGACTCAAATATCTTTTCAAAACTTTGAGATATTGGCTTTAAACTACTTTTATCTTTCAAAAAATATTAGTTTCAACATTCAGTAAAATTTTGAAAAAAATAGAATTGACAGTTTTTTTACAAAAAATTAAAAACCGAAAAAAAAAATTAACAAAAGTTGGTAAAAATTGATTTTCGACTTAAATATCTTTTCAAAAATTTGAGATTATGGCTTCTAACTAATTTTATCTTATAAGAAATATTGTTTTCAACAGTAGGAAAAATTTTAATTTTATCTTATAAGAAATATTGTTTTCAACAGTAGGAAAAATTTTGAGAAAAATCAAATTGACAGTTTTTTTACAAAAAATAATAACCTAAAAAAAAAAATAAAAAAAAAGTTGGTAAAAATTGAGTTTTGACTCAAATATCTTTTCAAGACTTTGAGATATTGGCTTTAAACTACTTTTATCTTTCAAAAAATATTGTTTTCAACATTCAGTAATATTTTGAAAAAAATAGAATTGACAGTTTTTTTTACAAAAAATTAAAAACCGAAAAAAAAATTTAACAAAAGTTGGTAAAAATTGATTTTCGACTTAAATATCTTTTGAAAAATTTGAGATTATGGCTTCTAACTAATTTTAACTTATAAGAAATATTGTTTTCAACATTAGGACAAATTTTGAGAAAAATCGAATTGACAGTTTTTTTACAAAAAATAAAAACCTAAACAAAAAAATTAATAAAAGTTGGTAAAAATTGATTTTCGGCTCAAATAGCTTTTCAAAAATTAAAAATATTGGCTTCAAACTTATTTTATTTCACAGAAAATATTGTTTTTTATATTCAGTAATTTTTTTATAAAAATCCAACAGTCCGTTTTTTCATAAAAAAAATAAAATCTACAAAAAATAGAACGCAAATTTGGTAAGAATTGATACATTTAGACAAACTTTTAAGCAAGACAAATCGACAGACGGGATGGGAAGTTATCAGTGTGGGTCGCATCCCAGCCTCTTTTTTAATAATTTTATTGTAACATCTTATTTAAAAAATATATTTTAATTCACACCCGAAGAAGCAACAAAATGTAAAGCAATTGTAGATTTAACAGAGCGATATCAAGTTTTTTGTCAACTTGGGAGTTTAAAATCAAAAGTTGAAACTAATAACTTTGAGTGAGGAAAAACCAAATCACAAAATTGCTCTAAAGGCAATTTCTTTCTTCACTATTGGTTAACTTAAGGCAAACTTGCATGTTGATAAACTTTAGAGTTCGTTACAAGTCTAGAATTAGAACGCAAGTTAAAATTTCTCTTTATTCACTAATTTGTTTCAACTCCCTAGTTAAAAAACGAAAGTTGGACTACTCTAGAATTTAAAAATATCCTTGGGGTTTTTTGAAAATAAAGCAAAGACTATCAGTTTCATAATTAAAGTCCTATTAACATAACGTGTTTTTATTAAGATTAAGTACTTGTTAAGCGAAAATATAGTGTCAAAAAAATTGTTGTTTAATTTTTTGATTGAGGTTTAATTAAGCATTATAAGCAAATATGCAGTTCGAATATGCCAAAGATTAAAAATCTTATGGTTATCTTCATCATTCTCAGTATTTTGACAATCATATATACTGACTTTAAAGGTGGCGCACGCTGCACAAGAATATGTTGAAAACACACACTTTTTATTAAATATTATAAACAGTTAAAAATACAAAGTATTTGCAAAATGTTCTTAATTTTTTACTTCGTCTTAAAATATTGTTCGTAAAACTTGCTTGTTTGTTTCAACTGTAATAGAACCAGTTGAACATATTTAAAAGCACTCATTTTCAGTCATTTAGTTGATTGTAAGATTTCACTTTTCTAAGTATTACAGAACCTTGGGTTTCCATAACGTTCGTTCAAATAATTGATTCGTTGTTGAAAATGAGAGTCACAAGCTGCATTCGTTTCAAAAAACAAGTGTTTTCGTCTTGTTTTTCACTTTCTACCATTCTACTTTAAAAATTAAGTAGAGATTGTTTTGTTTTTCTTCAACCAATGAGAATAAGAAAATTTCAACTTTTACTTCAGATATTTTTAAACAAAATTCAAATCTTAAAATTCAAAATCAATTTTTCTATGTCAAAACCCAAATTTGCTTTTTAACTTCAATTTTTGTTAGAAGTTATAGAAATATAAGGTATGTAGATTAAATCTAAAGTTTTGAAAGGTAACCTAGTTTTCAAAACTTAATTTTGGAGAACCAAAATTAACTTTGGGCAACCCCAACTCAAGAAAAAAGTTTAAACACTTTTACGTGTCATTTTGTAGACAATTGTGATTTCCACAAGTTGTTCCATGATTATTTTGTGAAGAAATTAACTTATTTTACACAAAACGACAAATTATAATGTTTTGAGATGGCGACACTGGTACATCTCTTAAACTTGTTTCCTTGATGGAGAATATTTTTGGAAGCGTAAACTTAAAAATAAAGCCAAATATATCATATTTTTTCATTTTTTTATTTTGTGACTAAATGTTGATGCTCCAATACTTTCGAAGGTTTTATGAAAAAAGTTGTATAAAAAAAGTATTAAGATCTTTCTCGAGTAGAATTACATGAGCAACAATGTGTTCCCCAAACTTTAGCCTATATAGGTAATAGTTTTCGAGTAATTTAATAAAACTAAACATTATCATCATTCCCCCACTTTATTTGTTTTTTTTTTTTGTTCTCCAAATTTAGTTTACCTATTAGGAAGTGTTAAGGACGTACAACAAAGTTTATTCTATATGGACTATTAGACTAATATAGGAACAAATTTTGGTTATTCAAGAAAAGGAAATTTTTAACGTAAAACAATAAATTAAAGATTTATTGAGATTTAATTAGATTATTGAGTTGTGATACCCATGCAAACGAAACCACTGTATAGATAGCGCCACCGCAATCTCCGATTTTGAGATCTACCTAATAAAATGTTCGAACAAATATTCCATTTACTATATGTTGTTTAGGCAAAAAAAACAACCCTAACAATTTAAAATAAAACCTTGGAGCGGAAATATTAGAAAACGTAAAAATAGGCGTGGCAGTGAAATTGAGAAAAACAGCGTTGCCAATAGAACAGATTTTTTTATCATTTTGCAAATATCTCACCCATTTTCAGACTTTTGATTCAATTAGTTTAAATTTTTGAAGGAGTTTTCAATAAGGGCGGTTAGATGTCAAAATGGAATAAAACGAGCTGTGCGTGAGGTATTAAGAAAATTATCTTTTTATTTGAAAGGCGCATGTATGCCATTAAGTGTGGAATATGACATCATTTAAATGCCCACCTCGGCTTCTTGCGATGGCACGGATCCGAGTGGTCCAATTTTCAATGACTCTTTCGCATAGATCCGTCTGAATTTAATGGCCTGTGTTATGTTTACCTAGGGCATCGGTCGATTGTGGCTTATTTGCATAGACCTGCGACCTCAAGAAACCCCACAGGAAAAAGTCAAGTCTAGCGAGAGATAACCTTACCCTCAACCTTACGTTTATGGAAAATGTCAATCGTGTCGGTGGCTGTGTGGCACGTAGCGCCATGCCGTTCGTCCTGCTGGAACCACATGTCGTCTAGGTCAATATGGTTCAATTTGGGCCATAAGAAATTAGTTATCATCGTTATGTAGCGCTCGCTGTTGACGGTGGCCGCCTCACAAAAGTCAAAAAAGTACGGACCAATTACACCGCCGCGGGCGGCCCAAAATCCACACCAAACGGTAACTTTTTAATTTTTAGGCCAAAATTGGGGTGCTCTTCCAAACGATTCGAAATTCTAAGCCCAGTCAGCGAACAAACGGCGTTGTCTATGGCCATGAACTTTGAGCTCCTTGGTCAGTTGGATCTTGTATGGGTGTAGGCCCAAGTCCCGACGCAAAATTCGCCAAGTTGAAATCTGCGAAATGCGGAGTTCTTGTGCACGGCGAGGAATAGACTGCCTCGGTTTCTGCTGTACACTTTGACGGACCGATGTCACCAAAACGAAATGGCCGCCACGGGGCGCCAAAATCTACCCCCGCCAATTGAAAAACCCTGTATTTATTGACTTCGTTAGTAATTTTTTCCTATCTTTTAAATAAATGAAAACCAATGCCTGATTTTTTTACTTAAAAGAATATCAAATATTTAGTCAATACTTTAAGGGAGCTTCATGGTAACCAGCTGTGTCGAGCTCATTTAAATGTATCGAGATTGTAATTTATGCGTGATTAGATGATAATATTAATTGGGTTCATACTCTTGGTTTTGCTTGAATAAGACAATTATGCTAGTCCACTAGGACCATCATCAAAACTCTTAAAGCCAGTATTATTTATTTATACAGGGTTGTAAAGGAATACAACTTAACTGAACTTAGTTTAACTTTATTCTTAAATCCAGAAACCTTCCAGAAACCTAACTATAACTTCTTAGCTCCTGTTGTACCATGGTCCTGGCTAACAAATGGGTGCTTTGGAATCATTAACCTTTAAAGTAAAATAAGATGAAACTCAATAAATCGTTAGAGTTAAATTTGTATAATGTACTTGGAATGCATATTGTAAAGGCTACAATCTTAACTGGAGAATTTAAGGAATGCAGTGTTCTTATAAAGATACTGGCAAACATTTTCCCCACTATGTAGTTGATACGCGTTGCTAAATCAGAAAAGCTGCATGTTTATAAAATAAATTAATTAAGTAGCGCAACAGCTCGTATAGAACCAGGGCCTAATGACTTACAACTCTCAACCACTCCTGTGTGCGAGTAAGGCCAGGGATGTAGGGGGCCTATAGTTTATATGCCGAATCCAAACGGTTAGGTTTAGAAAGAAAAACTTTCATGAACAAAAATTATTTTTGTTGGATTTGTTTATTGCTCTGACCTCTGATATTATATCAGTCTTACGCACTAATCATCACGCCATGTGTACTACATGCTGCATGTTTAAGTTGAACGAAAAATTTACTTAGCATAGTTTAACACGGTGACCATTTTTTTGAGAATAAATTGCCAGTTTTTTTTATTCATTTTAAACTACTAAATAGAGAGTTAAATAAGTCTCTCAAAAGGTATGAAATAAGTCTCCAAAACTAGTTTAAAAAAGAGGCTGGGATACGACCCACACTGATAACTTCCCATCAAAAACAGTCAATTCGATTTTTCTCAAAATTTTATCGAATGTTGAAAACAATATTTCTTATAAGATAAAATTAGTTTGAAGCCAATATCTCAAAGTTTTGAAAAGATAATTGAGTCGAAAAACAATTTTTAACAACTTTTGTTAATTTTTTTTTTCGGTTTTTAATTTTTTGTAAAAAAACTGTCAATTCGATTTTTTTCTAAATTTTACTAAATATTGACAACAATATTTCTTAAAAGATAAAAGTAGTTTACAGCCAATATCTCAAAGTTTTGAAAAGATAATTGAGTCGAAAATCAATTTTTAACAACTTTTTATTAATTTTTTTTTTGGGTTTTTATTTTTTGTAAAAAAACTGTAAATTTGATTTTTCTCAACATTTTTCAGAATATTGAAAACAATATTTCTTATAAGATAAAATAAGTTTGTAGCCTTGATCTCAAGTTTTGAAAAGATATTTGAGTCGAAATTCAATTTTTACCAACTTTGAGTAATGTTTTTTTTTAGGTTTTTATTTTTTATAAAAAAAAACTGTCAATAAGATTTTTCTCAAAATTTTATCAGATGTCAAAAACATTATTCTTCGTTGCACAAAATTGTTTTGGAGATGAAATCATATTTTGGTTGTAAAATTTTCAAGGCGACAAATTTTTTTTTTCAGTTTTTTTGATTTATAAAAAAATCTGTTAATTGGAATTTTTTCCAAAAATATAGTTGTTTTGTATCACGTTACAATTAATAATATAAAATTCATTTCAAGTCTCTAGCTTCATTGGTTCATGAGATATTTAGGGTTAACCAAAATTTTCAACTTTTTTTTAAACTGCTATGGTAAAAAACCACTCACGCAATTTTTTGAGAGCCCTTTCTGCATCTTTCTGCCTTATTATCTGTATAACAAAATTTATTTGAAGTCGATATCTCTTCGAGTTCTTGAGCTATAGACGACGAAAAAAACGTCGCGAACGTACGGACATACGAACGTACGTACACACGCACAAACAGACATCTTTCTAAAAATCTTTTATTTCGACTCTAGGGACCTTGAAACGTCGAGAAATGTCAAAATTTTCAATTTGACAAATCGGACCCATTACAATAACTTCCTATGGGAAGTTAATAACCCCTAAACTAAGGAATTATGAACTACATTACGACGTGTTAACAACAAGGTATGTAACCCCTCTCCCGGGAAAAACTGTTCAATTTAAGCTTACCGAAGTTGGATGCGTGTAAAGTTTTTGTTGAATTAAGCAACATTTAACTCTTAACTCTATTTTATTATGTTTAACACTTAAACTATTGTTGTGAACTTACCATAATTCTAAACCCTAAACATTTTCTATAATACTTGCTATAATAATTTTTGTACTTAACTTAACCTCAATTATATTTTATTCAATTTCTTTTTTATAATAAACTGAAGTAAACTCGAGTCGACACTTTTATTCGTTTATATCCTCGACATCGTAAAATAATTTTAACAGGTTATGGGCCCAGTCCCTTCGGAATAAAAATTAAAGTAAATTAAAACAGTTATTTTTTGACACAATGACTTCTTTTACTGGAAAAATCCCACTTTTTAATGGGGAAAATTATTTAACATGGAAGCCTCAAATGGAGGCAGTTTTGCACAAGAATCGTTTGTTAAAAATTGTGCTGGGACTGGAAACTAAACCATTAACAGATGCTGCTAAAATCGAGGAATGGAATACGAAGGACATGGATGCTAGATGCGAGCTTATTATTGCTATGGAACCCGCCTAAGTATCACTCGTGCGATCTTACACTACGTCCAAGGAACTTTGGGATTTTTTAAAGAACACGTTCGATCGAAAAGGTACTCGTCAGAAGGTGGAGGAATTTCGTAAGTTAATTAATGTAAAAATGTTTGAAGATCAAAATATGGAACAATATCTTATTAATTTCAACTTAATTGTAACACGGTTGCGAGAGATGGATGCAAAGCTGGATGATGAGCTGTTGGTGATGGTGTTGCTGGATGGATTGCCGGAGAGTTTTAAGGACATACAAGCTGCTTTCGATGCAAGCAATGAATTCCCGAAAATGGACGTTCTGCGTGCTAGACTCCTGGAGGTGGGTGATAAAAGGAAGACAACAATTGATCGGAAAGATGATGCACTTAAGGTTAAGTTTCATAAAAGAAAACCACATGCGCAGCAACCAGGTACGTCAAAACAAAGTTTTAATTATAATTGTCATAGATGCGGCCGTAAAGGGCATATGAAAAAAGACTGCCGTGTTAGAATTGAAAAGGAAAAATTACGTTTAGTCGAAGATAGTTCTCATGAGGAAGGTTTTATGACGAGAGAATTACAAGAAAGTACACAATTTGAAGGAATTTCACAGAATGTTAGCGCAATCAACAATAGCTTAGAAAGTTCGAAGTGGTTTATTGATAGCGGGGCCACCTTGCACATGTGCTGTGACAAGAAATTCTTCATAAGTCTAGACACCAACTACTCCGGTCAAGTACAAGTTGCAAATAAAAAATCAGCTAGTGTCGAGGGCATAGGAACAGTTTAGTTAGAGATCAAAGTAAATGGAGAACAAGCAAAAATTTGTTTTTATCGTACTCTCTATGTTCCAACTTTGAGAAGTAATCTTATTTCGACAAGCAAAGCTACTGACAATGGATGTAGATTTTTGATAGAAGGAGCACGTGCACAAATATTTCGTAGTGATAAGCTGTTGTTAGAAGCTGTGAAACGAAAGGGTTTGTACTTAGTTGTACTTTCATTGAAAGAAGATCTTTTAGAATGTTGGCATAAGAGTTATGGCCATTTGAATTGCACATCACTCCTCAAATTAAAAAATCACTCAATGGTAATAGGGTTGCCAAGTTTTAAAAACAATCAAATAGATTGCGTTGCTTGTATACGGGGAAAGCAAACGAGAATGTCATTCCCTACAAAAACGGAAAAGTCTTCGAAGAATATTTTGGAAATTATACACACTGACCTATGCGGTCCCATGAACACTGAATCAATAAACAAAAACTTTTATTTTGCTACTTTTATTGACGATTACTCTCGTAAGGTCTTTATATATTTTTTGAGACAAAAGAGCGAATACTTGAGTGTTTTTAAGAATTTTAAACAACAAGTTGAGAACGAGACAATTTTTAAGATTAAAACACTGCGGAGTGACAACGCTCGAGAGCTTTTGAGTGAAGATTTTTCCAAGTTCTTGTCCGACAATGGTATCAAGCGACAACTGACTGTCGAGTACACTCCACAACAGAACGGCGGCGTAGCTGAGCGCATGAACCGCACGTTGGTTGAGATGACTCGTTGTTTCATGATTGAAGCGAATCTTCCTAAATTCTTATGGGCTGAATTGATTCTCACTTCGGCCTACATTCGGAATCATTGTCCTACAAATCTGAATGAAGAAAAAACCCCTGAATAGATTTGGACGGGTAGAGTACCGAACATTAGTCATTTTCGTCAAATAGGCTGCCGTGCTTTTGTTCTAAACAAAGCCCTAGGCAGATCAA
The DNA here is from genome assembly GCA_920104205.1 of Eupeodes latifasciatus. NCBI lineage: Eukaryota > Metazoa > Arthropoda > Insecta > Diptera > Syrphidae > Eupeodes > Eupeodes latifasciatus. The sequence continues at coordinate 67,585,111 of OV049924.1, read as the reverse complement.
AACTAGATCCAAAAAGCGATGAATATGTCCTAATTGGATACTCGGTGGAGTCCAAGGCATATCGTTTGTGGAAGAGAGGGTCGAGAAATGTTATGAAAAGTAGAGACGTGCGTTTTATTGAAACCATTGATATCGAACAACCTGAAACAGAAAACAGTAATTTTTATGAGTATAATATGAACAACTGGAATAAAATAGAAAAGGTAGTAGAGGTACCTCAAAAGCCAAAGAAAATTAAGAATGAAGAAATAGATGAAACGAATGAAGACGAATATGAAAAAACCAATGATACAGAAAATGTTACATGCGGAAACCAATCTAATAATAGAGGGGATATTCAACTAGAACGACAGCAAACGAGTAAGGGTTCTGAGCCCATAAGCAATAGACTTAGGTCACATTATCAAGATGAAGTATTTGTGGAATCAGCCTTAACTACCAGTTTTCTTGAAGATCCAACCAATTTCAGAGAAGCTATGAATTCTCCTGATGCTAATGAATGGTCTTTAGCAATGAAAGACGAATATCGCTGTCTTATGCAGAATAATACTTGGACTTTGTGCGAAATACCAGTCAACCGTAAAGCCATAGGGTCTCGGTGGGTCTTCAAGTCAAAATATAATCTAAATGGAACGATTGAGAGACGTAAGGCGAGACTTGTCGCTAAAGGTTATAACCAGAAATTTGGAATCGACTATGTGGAAACTTTTTCTCCGGTCATACGTCAAAGTTGTAGATGATATAATAGTAGCATCAAATTTAAAATTAAGAATAAAATTAATAAAGCAGAAGCTTTCTGAGAGTTTTGATATAAGAGATCTTGGGCATCCTTCTCTTTGCATAGGACTTGAAATCAAAAAGCAAGATAAAACTTTATCAATCTCTCAAACTCGTTACATAAATAATCTTTTATTCAAATATAATTTACAAAACGCCAAACCAAATTTTATCCCTATGCAGGTCAAACTTAAACTTGAAAACGAACCAACTGTCATTGGAGAACGTGCTGCTGTTGAAATACAAAAGTACCAAGAATTAATTGGATCCTTGATGCATCTTGCGGTATTTAGTCGACCTGATATTGCATACAGCGTAAGCAGTTTAGCACAATTTGCCCAAAATCCTAAGAGACAACACTGGAATTCTGCGATTTACTTAACGCGGTATCTTAGTTTGACAAAAGACGCAAAACTAATTTTTCGAAAAACAAATATGCCTCTGATAGGCTATGTTGACGCGAGTTGGGCTGAAAATGTAAATGATAGGAAATCTCAAACCGGTTTCTGTTTTATATTTTCAGGAGCTTCTATCAGCTGGGAATCCAAAAAGCAACGAACAGTGGCAACATCTAGCGCAGAAGCAGAGTATATTGCACTATCTGAAGCTGCCAAAGAAGCTTATGCACTACGTTTTCTATTAGCTGAACTTAAAGTTAATGTAGCGGAACCTACGATAATCCATTGCGACAACCAGAGTGCACAACAAATCGCAAATTATGGAGGCAAGCAATCAAGGACGAAACATATGGATTAAAAGTACCATTTTATCCGGGAAGCAATTGAGAAAGGTGTAGTTAAAATCAATTATCTCCAAACTGAACTCATGGCTGCAGACGGATTGACAAAAGCGTTTCCTAGAGATAAACATTTGTTTTGTTTCCAATCATTTGGAATGAAGTTTGAACATATGTAAATGTTGACGAGGAGTGTTGAATTAAGCAACATTTAACTCTTAACTCTATTTTATTATGTTTAACACTTAAACTATTGTTGTGAACTTACCATAATTCTAAACCCTAAACATTTTCTATAATACTTGCTATAATAATTTTTGTACTTAACTTAACCTCATTTATATTTTATTCAATTTCTTTTTTATAATAAACTGAAGTAAACTCGAGTCGACACTTCGACATCCTAAAATAATTTTAACAGTTTTAAAGTGTCAAAGAATTTTTGCATGAATCCAATTTCACCCTACCACATATGCTATATTTTGCCCAAGAAGAGTGTTTGCATACTTTCTTCACTGTTTGGTTTTTGTACAATTTGACTTTACTCTTCAATTGTTCTAAAGGGTGTTTTTTTCTTAAATTATAATTACGCACAAATTTAACAAGTCTGCAAAAATGACCTCAATTCGGGAACTAAATTTCATAGGTATTGAAATGAATTCATAAAAACACATGAAATAAATAACCATTTTTTGTGGTTTATTTCATTTGAAAAACATACGCACCTCCGTATAAATTTTTCATATTCGTTTGTGAATGCTTATTTCTTGGTAATAATTTCCTGAAGCCATATTGAATGATTCAATCATTCGTATCAAGTGTCGTGTCCCTTAAACCATATTATGAAGCTCAATGTCGAAGTTACTTTCATCAACAATGCTTAATTGAATGAAATAACTTTATCTAATTATGAACTTTCAAGATCATGGAACTACATAGAATTTTGTTTTACATTAAATCATTTTAAACAGAATTCAAGAACATAAGGATGTTGACCAACATAAAAATCTTAAGATTAACCTTACGATTTTACAACCTGCCATGAAAAACATAAAAAATAACGTTCCTTTTTATACTTTTCAATGTTGCTGATTTTAGAGGAAAAGTAAGCTTTTTTTTATAACATCCTTATTTTTGAAACCTTTAAAATGAATACAAAAACATAATATTAACTCCCCCAAAACGATAAATCTTCACATCACATCAATGCAGGCATTGTACCATTTATCAAAATTACGTACCTACTTGAAAAAGATGCTTCTTTTACTTTAACATACTTTTAAATTAATTCTTAAAGTTCAAACTAATAAAATCCCTTCTCAAAATCCCCAAATCGATAAAAACCATTTCCATCTTTCACTAAAAACGACACTTTCAATTTAGTAATTAAAACACACTCAAGTTGGTATGTAGGCTACGTAGTTATGTTAGAAGGAAGCTGTACCTAAGCCGATTTCAGAAATACATCTATCTCAGGATACAACAACACAGCCGAACGAATATTTCCTTATAACTTTTACAACAATGTTTCATGTCAACTTTTCATAGACTTTCCTTGTCTTAATATACTCACTATACATATGTACGTAAATACTCGTAGTTGTTGGCCAAAGTAAATGACGTTTGACATTTTAAGAGCTCCAAATACCTACCTAACCTATACCCAAATAAGTAACAGACGCAAAAAATTAAGTCCAACAGAAGTTATCATTTTGAGAAGAACTCGTCCTTACAACAGCATTATCAAACCATTGGGCCAAATCGCCGAGGACTGACACGGAAAGGACACCCCCATCATCTTGCAACCTATACCTACCTACCAGTGTGTAGGTTGCCACTACAAAATGTTCATATATATATTTTTATAAGCGCATTAAAAAATTCTAACAGTCCCCAAAATAAAGTGTGTCCTTTTTTTATAAAAAGAAAAATGTAACGATAAATTCTAGTCATAGCATTTTTATTTCTGCTGTTCATTATTATGGAAGAATCAAATTCAAAAAATATCCTTTTTTAAGGAATTTCCTTGCAGCTCTGTACCGGACGGGGTAGGATGGGACAGGATATAAGAGAAGCAGCATAAAATGATGTATGTAGAAACATGTCAACTGCAACTGGTGTAAAATATAAAATCCATACCACAGGAAGATCTACTGTACAATAGCACAGTAATTGAATCCTTGCCAGAATTTTAATTGAATTTCTATTGTAAAGCGCATGTCCTTAAAGTCTACCAGCAACAGAACTTTCTCTTAAAAAAGACTTCGAAGAGCACAAAAATTTAACATTTTTGAGCGCAACAGTTTTGTGTTTTATGCAATGTGAGTATAAAAGGATCTGTGAATCCTTTTAACGCATCCAGTTCGTGAACATTGGTCAAGGATATAACATCTCAGTTTCTTTGCTGCTTTGAGACAATATAATACCTACCTACATTTAAAAGAGAGAAAGTGACATATCAAATAATTTTGTGGTGGACAAATAAGTGAATTTCGCGCCGCCGGGAAATACAAATACTACATATTATATATACGTTAAGGATATTTTATTTCTATTTTTAAACTTTTTATTCAAAGTGTTGTCTTGTTGTAAAGTGGTTTTGTGGTTTTGATAAAATATTAAAAAGAAAAAATTAAGAATACAAATTGTGACATAAGTGTGATTTGAAGTGAAAAATAAGATTTTTTTTTTAAAATAAAGAAAGAAAACAAATTCTAAGGCACCACTAGTTCTTCGCACACAAGGATTCTTCAAGGATGCAGTACAACAGCTTTGGGTTGACGGTGATGATGATGTGCAATAGGAAGACTTTGCTCAAGCTGTGCGTCTTCCTTTGCATGCTTTTCAGTGCAGTAAGTTTCCTGATGATTTGTTTTCAATATTATTATACTCGTAGGAACATTTCCTCCTTTGTCCTTTTTTGTGTGCGTACTTACTTAGAGATCACAAGGAGACATTTGAAAGGAAAACTTCCATAATTACAAAAAAATAACTCGCCTAAGTACTTAGTTCGAGCGGAGGAAGTTCGTTGATATTTTTCTATTTTTTTAATTAGAGGGAAACACATTTCCTTTGAGTTGTTCAGATAAAAAAAGGACATATTCAACAGCTTCAAATGAGAGGGATTTTAGGGAGGGGGTAATGTGATGGCAGGCTTCACAGGACATGATAAGAAACATTGAAACCACACAGTGCAGTGTATTATTTCAATTTGCTCCTAAGTCGGGACAAAAATGCATGCAGGATGAATAGGACACGCAGCAGAGGATTGGTGAGGGTGGGGTTTCAATTTCAATTTAGTTTGTTGGGAAATTGCCTTGAGCATCATATTTCGAATTCAAATGACGCAGATATCCTTTATGGCTATGGATTTGAAATATATGTACATATATATATGCGAGAATGAGTTTAATGCAAAATTCAAAGCCCTGGTGGTGCAGTGCAGCAGTACCATCATTTTTATCTTGATATATTATTGAGATTTTGTTAATTAAATTCGATTTGTGTGCAAGGACACGAAGTTTTCTCTTTGTCGGCTTTTATCTTTTTATCTGTGACGGACTCAGACATTTATTAAATAGAAATCCATTAAATATTTTAGTTTGTTTGAATATATCGAGTAACGGAATTATCGATTTGAATTTGATTGATGATGTTAATGGCTTTTTATTAATGGACATACAGTTTTATTTATTTTTTTTCTAGGATATTTGTGAAAGGATATTTAATTGCAATTATCGTCAGTCATTGGAGATTTCACTTTAGATATAATTTTTTATTTTTTAAAATTCACTTCAGGTTCAGGTGGGAAGAATATTAATTCGCCTTTACTTCCTACATTCTGTTAATGATGATGATGAAAGGTTTTAACAATTAAAGTCGAATAAGTTTTCAATAAGCTTTCCCACAGACTTTAATACATTTGAGAGAGTAGTTTTATTTGTTGGTTTGCTGTTGTTTTTTCTTGTGGGGATAAAATCTGTTTTTAATTTGTTTTTAAGTATTTTTCTTTTCGTGCAATATTCAGCGATTCTGAAAAAAAAATGCAAGAGTTAATTATTTAACAGGAATTAAGAGGTGTTGGTTATAAAGTTGAAATTAACAGAAATTATTTTGATGAAAAATTTAATGAATTCGAATTTAAGTGAAAAGATTAAAATTTTAATGTGGTTTTAAAAATGAAAAAATAAACTTATCTTCAAAAATTTAAATACCATTTAATTTTTAATTTTTTTTTTCTCGAAATGGTTAGAGCGGTATTTTATCATTTTTTTTAACTTCCCATTTCTCGAAGTTTCAAGGTCTCTACAGTCGAAATTAGATTTTTAGAGAGATGTCTTAGCGTGCGTGTGTATGTACGTACGTTGGGGAAGTTTTTTGGACGTCCATAGCTCAAGAACCAGTAGATATAATAACTTCAAAAAAATTTTTGTTGAACAGATAATAATGCAGCAAAATGCAGAAAGGATTCTAAAAAAAATGAGTGGGTGTTTTTTTACGATAGCAATTTAAAAAAAAAGGTGAACATATTGGTTAACCCAAAATATATCACGAACCAAAAACGCTAGCGATTTGAAATAAATTGTATATTATATATTGTGATGTGATACCAAACCAGTATATACTCGTATTTGAAAACAAATGCATTTAAAGGTTTTTTTTTATAAAAAAAAACTGAAAAAAAAATGATTTCCAAAATAATTGTATGCCATGAAGAATAACGTTTTTGGCATCTGGTAAAATTTTGATAAAAATCGGACTGGCAATTTTTCTTATAAAAAAATAAAAACCTAAAAAAAAACAATACTAAAAGTTGGTAAAAATTGATTTTAGACTCAAATATCTTTTCAAAAATTGCATATAGTGGCTTCAAATTAATTTTATCTTATAAAAAATATTGTTGTCAACGTTCAGTAAAATTTTGAGAAAAATGGAATTGATAGTTTTTTTTACAAAAAATGAAAACCTAAAAAAAAAAACAAAAATTTGGTAAAAATTTACTTTCGACTCCAATATTTGTTTCAAAAATTAAAAATATTTTCTTCAAATTTATTGTATCTCACAGAAAACATTATTTTTGACAGCAAATAATTTTTTTTATAAAAATCCAACTGTCCGTTTTTACATAAAAATTAAAATCTACAAAAAATAAGTACGCAAATTTGATGAAAATTGATGTTCAGTTCTCGATATCTCGTGAACAATAGAAGATATTGATTTCAAATTAATTTCATTCGTCCAATTTGTATTTTTGTTTATATAAGAAATTAAAACTTTTAAGAAATGATACTAAAATTGCTAAAAATTGGTTTTGGACTAAAAATCTCGTTAGCAAAAAAAATTTGAAATCAATCTATTTCATTACAGGCAAAATATTGTTGGTAATTTTAAAATAAATTTTTAAGAAAAATTCAACTAAAAAACTTTTTCAACAAAACACGAAAACCTACAAACTTTTAAGCAAGACAAATCGGGTAAATACACGTTTCAAATTTCAATTTCGTCAAAAAGTGTTGACCCGTTCCTGTGTTATAGAATTTTGAAAACCAATTTAAATATATTTTAAAAATCAAATAATAGAAATTTTGAAATTTAAAAGAAAACTCAAAAATACTTTATATAAAATTTGAAATTAAATTGGTAATTTTAAAAACTTGCACTTAAATTATTTTGTGTAGTAAAACCATCAATGTCTGTCCTCTAAGAAACTCCAAATTTTTAGTCTTTTTAAAGCTTACATAAGTAAGCTTAATTACTATTTAATTGAATTTATTAAATTGTTGTTGTTCATAAAATTAAATTCACCTGAAGTCATTATTTTTATTTTCATTAGTATATATTTGAACTTACATTTTTTACCACCAATTTATGGAAGTTTAAAAAGCTTTTAATTTTTTGCCAAAATCTAACATCAAAATTCAGTATAAATTGATATAAATTTTAATATTTTAACCTTTTATTAAGGTGGAAAACAATGTTTACAAACTTTTAGTAGATCAGTGGTATTATTTGACATCAATTGATGTCCGTATACTTTTTTTAGTTTTAGAATTTACGAGATGAAAAATTATAAATTATAATTATTATAAATTATAACAAAATATGTTAGTTGATTCTTTTTTCAATACATACCAATTTTGTGTAGTGATGTCAAATGTAGGCCAAAAAATATATCTTGGTCGATAACATTATTTATTATTGATATATTTGAGGCCAGACGAAATTTTAAATTACCAATTACTCAATTTGCTTTAAAGTCATTTCTGCACATCCAGATAATTTGGTTTGTCCTTAAACTATATAATACAAAAAAGAGTCTGATATGCGACCCACACTGATAACTTCCCATCAGTGCCCGTCTGTCGATTTGTCTAAAAGTTTAACAAAATATTATTAACAACATTTTATGTGAGATGAAAAAAGTAAACAACAAAATTTGGAATATGAAAAAAATAAGTTTGATTTCTAGAACTGTTTTAGTTACTGAGATTTTTAGTCGAGTGTCAATTTTTATAAATCTTAGAAGCAGTTTTTGAAAGTTATTATTTCCTATATAAAACAATACAGATTGGATTTTTTTAATCTACTTACTTACTTAAGGTGGCGTTACAATCCTGTGTGAACTAGGGCCTCACCCAACAAACTTCTCCATCTAGCTCGGTCCCTAGCTAGATGTCTCCAGTTTCGCGCTCCGAGTTGGGTGAAGTCACCTTCCACTTGTGCGCGCCACCTGATTCGCGGTCTTCCTCTACTGCGCTGTCATGTGGGTGGATTTTTTTAATCATCTTTCGTTAAAAACAAAATTTGGCACAGAATTAAATCATTTTCAAGTCAATATATTTATTTATTCAAATATCAATTTTTACCAATTTTACGTTTACTATTTTTTGTAGATTTTAATTTTTGTGGAAAAACTGACTGTTGTTTTTTTATAAAAAAAAAGAGTCTGGGATGCGAACCACACTAATAATTTCCCATCCCGTCTGTCGATTAGGCCCTAGTTCACACAGGACTGTAGCGCCACCTTAAGTAAGTCTGTCGATTTGTCTTGCTTAAAAGTTTGTATGTTTTCGTGTTTTGTTCAAACAGTTGTCAGTTGAATTATTCTTAAAAAATTGAAAATTACCAACAATATTTTGCATATAATGAAATAGTTTGATTTCAAAATCTATTTTTGCTATCGAGATTTTTATTCGAAAACCTATTTTTACCAATTTTAGTATCATTTCTTAAAAGTTTTTATTTCTTATATAAACAAATACAAATTGGATGATTGAAATTATTTTTTTTTATTATTTACGAGATATCGAGGACCAAACATCAATTTTTACCAATTTTGCGTATATTTTTGTAGATTTTAATTTCTTATGAAAAAACTGACTCTTGGATATTTATAAAAAATGTAATGAATTTTGATAACAATATTTTCTGTGAGATAGAATTAGTTTGAAGCAAATATTTTTAATTTTTGAAAAATATTTGAGTCGAAAGTAAATTTGTACCAAGTTTTAGTATTGTTTTTTTAGGTTTTTATTTTTTGTAAGAAAACTAACAGCTTTCGATTTTTCTCAAAATTTTACCGAATGTTGAAAACAATATTTTTTATACGACAAAATTAGTTTGAAGCCATAATCTCAAATTTTTGAAAAGATATTTGAGTCGAAAATCAATTTTTAACAACTGTTTTAAATTGCTGTAGTATACAACCACGCAGTCATTTTTTAAAAATTTCTTTCTGCATCTTTCTGTTTTATAATCTGAATACCAACATTTATTTGAAGTTGATATTTCTTCTGGTTCTTGATATATGGATGATGAAAAAAGCTTTCCGAACGTACGGACATACGGACATCGTCGTACGCGTAGAGGCACGCACAGACATCTCTCTGAAAATCTTTTTATAACTAGGGAACTTAAAACGTCGAGAATTGTCAAAATGTTCATGTTGACAAATCGTGCCGATTACAATAACTTCCTAGGGGAGAGTACGATAACTTTGGCGACAAAGTTTAATGACGGATTTGTATAGAACAGTTAAAAACAAGCATTAAAAAAATATTTACATTAAATGGAAAAAAAATAATTAAAAAATAACAGTAATACTCACAATTAAGTATTATACCTTTTTTTAAAGCCAACATTTTTGTCTATTAGCTTGTTTTTAAATCAAGTCAAAACTATGTATAGTTTTTAAAAAAAAATTGTTTTAAACTAAAAATTTATGCAAAAAAATAAAAAAAAGGTTTAAAGTGTAGTTTTTCAAAACTTTCAAATTATCTACTATTTTTTTTTTTAGAATTCATTGCTCTTATTTGTTTTTGATCAAAAACTGAAAACTAGATGACTTTATGTCTTCTAGTTCTTGAGAAAATTGAAAATTACCAAAATAAATATTTTAATTAAATTACTTTTTCCTTGTCTAAGTATTAACGTAGTCTTATTTTGATAGTAATAATCGAATATGGATTAAGATACACCTAGGGTAAATTAATTTTTCTTAAATCCAGCTTATTTAAATGCAAAAGAAACTTTGCATGCACCCCATCTTGCACCCACCGAACCGTGCCCCCTCCCCCCCTTGCACACACTCCAACTTGCACCCACCCCAAATCCTATAGTGTTCCCAAGCAGGGGGGTTGCAGGGGGACAGCATGCCCCCCCTTACAGATCCCACTGTTGCACACACCCAAATTCGCACCTACCATTGTTACTATCAAAATAAAACCACTCAAGCAAAAAAAAAAGAATTAAATTAAAATAGTAGTTGTGGTTATTTTTAATTTTCTCAAAAACTAAAAGACATAAAATCATCTAGTTTTCAATTTTTGATCAAAATAAGAGCAATAAATTCTGAAATAAAAACAATGGTAGATAATCTTGAAGTATTGAAAAATTACACTTTAAACCTTTTTTTTAACTTTTTTTACTCAAATTTTGAGTTTAAAATTAAATTTTTCAAAAAGTACGCATAGTTTTGACTTGAATAAAAAACTGGCTAATAAAACAGTATGTTGGCTTTAAAAAAATGTATAAAACTTAATTGTAAGTATCACCGTTATTTTTTAATTATTTTTTTCCATTTTAAATAATAATTTTTTTAAATTGCCCCTACTGCCTAAACGGGGGGAGATAGACCCCCCTCCCATAGTAAAAAATGCTTGTATTAAGCCCCTCTACCAAATACCGTTATTATATCTTGTCGCCAAAGTTATCGTACTCGTGCCTTTTCCTATGAGAAGTTAAAAAAGTTACATACTTAGAATATGACAACGTTATTGGTTACACAAGGCAACATAAAGATAGCTCTAAAATAAACTTATTTTAGATTCTAAGGACTTTTGAAACAGCAAGTAATTTTAAGTCTTTTAATTCGACAAATCGGACCGAATTCAAAAAATATTGTCTAGATTTTAAGGACACCTATCTAAGTTACCAGTGTAGTTCAGTTTATACTTTTTCGATTTAAATCACAAAGTTTTTAGATATTTCAGGGAACAGTTCAACTCATATTCAATTTCGATTAGAAATTAATCGAATCAAAATAAAACCTTTGTGTTATGATTACAAATTATTTAAATAAAATTAACTTCCTAGGTTTAGGTTACCATGAAAAGTAACCAAAACAAATCTTGCAATTTTTTTATAAAGTTCTTTTCTTTAGCGAAAGAAAAATCTTTGATTTTTTGGAAACAGTTATATTCATTTAAATATTTTAGTTTCTTTAAATTCTCATAAGTTTTGAGTCAATTTGACTCTGAATGAAGTTTTGAGAAACTTTTAATGTAATGCTCTCATGGTTTTAGAAAATACGTTTTGGAATCATTTTTAAGCACTCGAAATAAAACTTAAAAATAAATGTTTGCAGAATTGTGAAAGAAGTATAACAAAACTTATATGTATTGTTAATATTTTGATAAAGAAGCGAAAAAGGATTTCATTTTTAAATAAAAGAACTTGGTCGCTAGTTTTTGACACTCAACTTAAATAAACTATAACTCGTAGATATTCTAAATAAACAATCTAAAAAATGACTGTATCAATGTATTTCTTAAAAACTGCTTTTACAGAAAAACTGGATTTAAATGTTTTGAGTTTAAGTTTTTCCAATATTTTGGAATAATAATCATTTTATTCACTTTGAATCAAGTTTTTGAAAAAAATTTCAACTCAAAACTATTTAAAATCTAGTTTTGACGTAAAACTAGTTAAAAAAAAAACTCAATAATATTCCAATAGTCCAGCAAAATAGGGCAAATTGCGGTTCAACCCCCTCATTATTGTAAGTTAAAATTTCAAAAACCGTTTTTTTATTACTATCTCCGCTTTTTTACCCCAAAAATAATACAGGTATTATGAAAATTGTCAAGCAAAAATGTTGTTTATATACCTAACCGTTTCAGAGATAGGGAAGCTGAAAAATCGTAGTACTCGAAAATGTTTTGATTTCAAGTCGAATTCTCTTTTTCGAAATAATACATTTCGTCAAATTTGAAATGTATGAATTGTTCTTCAATTAGAGCAAAGCAAATTAAAAAAAAAAAAAAAAAAAAACAGAAATATGACTTATATCATTTTAAGTGTTACTTTGTCATTTGAATTTTAAACATAGCTTCTATGAAATTAAAAGCATCAGCTATCTAAACCCCTTTCAATAATATGTATGTATGTATGTACTTACGTAGCAATGAACTGAATTTGTTTAAATTATGTATATGTACTTGGAAATAGTTGTGCATTTATTTGTAAAAAAGAGGCTGGGATGCGACCCACATTGATAACTTCCCATCCCGTATTTCGATTTGTCTTGCTTAAAAGTTTGTCTATATGTATCAATTTTTACCAAATTTGCGTAATATTTTTTGTAGATTTTATTTTTTTTATGAAAAAACGGAATGTCGGATTTTTATAAAAAAATTACTGAATATCGAAAATAATATTTTCTGTGAATTAAAATAAGTTTAAAGCTAATATTTTTAATTTTTGAAAAGCTATTTGAGTCGAAAGTAAATTTTTACCAAGTTTTAGTATTGTTTTTTTTTTAGGTTTTTATTTTTTGTAAAAAAACTGTCTATTTGATTTTTCTCAAAATTTTATCGAATGTTGAAAACAATATTTCTTATAAGATAAAATTAGTTTGAAGCCAATGTCTCAAATTTATGAAAAGATATTTACGTCGAAAACAATTTTTACCAACTTTTATAATTTTTTTTTAGGTTTTTATGTTTTGTAAGAAAACCTGTCAATTCGATTTTTCTCAAAATTTTTCCTCATGTTGAAAATAATATTTCTTATAAGTTTAAAGTAGTTTGAAGCTATTATCTCAAATTTTTGAAAAGATATTTGAGTCGAAAATCAATTTTTACCAACTTTTGTTAAATTTTTTTTCGGTTTTTAAATTTTTGTAAGAAAACTATCAATTCGATTTTTTTCAAAATTTTACTGAATGTTAACAACAATATTTTTTGAAAGATAAAAGTAGTTTAAAGCCAATATCTCAAAGTTTTGAAAATATATTTGAGTCGAAAATCAATTTTTACCAACTTTGAGTAATGTTTTTTTTTAGGTTTTCATTTTTTATAAAAAAACTGTCAATTAGATTTTTCTCAAAATTTTATCAAATGTCAAAAACATTATTCTTCGTTGCACAAAATTGTTTTGGAGATGAAATCGTATTTCAGTCATAAAATTTTCGAGGTGACAAATTTTTTTTTTCAGTTTTTTTGATTTATAAAAAAACCGTTAATTGGACTGTTTTTAAAAAATGTACTTGTTTTGTATCACGTTACAATATATAATATAAAATTTAATTCAAGTCTCTAGCGTTATTAGTTCATGAGATATTTAGGGTTAACCAAAATGTTCACCTTTTTTTTAAATTGCTATGGTAAAAAAACACCCACGCAATTTTCTTGAGAGCCCTTTCTGCATCTTTCTGCCTTATTATCTGTATTACAAAATTTATTTGAAGTCGATATCTCTTCTGGTTCTTGAGCTATGGACGACGAAAAAAACGTCGCGGACGTACGGACGTACGGACGTACGGACGTATACGTACACACGCACGCACAGACATCTTTCTAAAAATCTTTTATTTCGACTCTAGGGACCTTGAAACGTCGAGAAATGTCAAATTTTTCAATTTGACAAATCGGATTACAATAACTTCCTATGGGAAGTTAAAAATCGTAAGAAAAAATTATGAACAAAAATAGTACTCGTATTTCGTAGAATTATGTTTTTTCTATAACCTTCTGCAAGTTATTGCACGAGTTGTATTTATTTATCCTGCATGTTTCCCCTTTTATGTCTGAAGAGGTTCAGTTTTTTAATTTGTTAGCTTCCTGAATTTTCGAACCACTAAACTGGAAAATACACATTTTTGCTGTTTTTCATAGGACACTTGGACGTATACGTGTTTTTTTTTAATGAAAATCCAGATCAAATATCGTTGATTTCTCAAGAACTCACAATAAATATTTGTTTATTTTTATAAATCCTTTTACTCTAGGTTCTACCAACATATAGTTAATGTATCAATAGTATTTCCATGAGGATTTACATTACACGTGAGAGAGTTTACAGTATTTTGAAATTTCCATATTTGTTTAAACTTAGGGATGGTTCTCTTCTGAAATATTATTTTTTCTTCGGAACGTAGATTTTTAAATAGTAAAAAATGCGATTAAATAAAATGATAAAATGCATCGGTTAGCCTGAAAATATTTAATAAAAGGGATTAATTAATTTAGTTCAGCTTATTAAGTTGTCGAAATACAAAACGAATTTCAGATTATTAAATATTTATTGAGATATGTATGTATATTTTATATTTAAAAATATTTTGATTTATTGTATTGTCAAAATACAAGAAGTATTTTACGTTTTCATTGTTTAGATTTGAAAGTAAAACTAAATGAAACACAAATAACGATAAATTTTTGATTGAAATGTTATTCCACTATAAAGATTTGGACTTTGCATTTAATTGTGAAAAGCATAATATAATTCAAATACGGTTCTTGGGAATATTCACAGCACGCTGTTAACCACTTTTTGACACATTTCGGATGGTATCTCGGCCATGAATAGAGTTATGTTGGTTTCTAATACGACTTGAGTACGGGAGTTTTTACGTCAATTAGCTTTTTAATGTAGCTTCATATTAAAAATTTAAAGGTTTCAAATCGCATAATCTAGGAGAACATATGACACCACCAAAACGTGAAATTGCGCTATCATTAAACTTAGGTATCATGCACTAGTTTAAACACTGGTGAACCAAATGTTGTCTTTGTGCCATTTAGGCCAAGCAATACTTTTTCGGAGGATTTTATTGTAAGGAATTGGAATATCAACGTATAACTTCTTTATCACGTCAAGTTTTTCAAATATACCACTTTAAAAATGCAAAAGAACACATGAAACAGTTAGTTGAAAAAAGACTATATATCTTAACAAAAAAATGTTTAATGATTTTGAAAAGCTCAAATCTGAATCCTCTAGGTACAATTTTAATTATTTTAGTACCTTACTTAGTTTTCGGAAATACTCATTAGGTATGAGATGAATTACATTTACATATTTTGAAAAAAATTTTATGATGATTTTGCAAAGCTTAAATCTTTATCTTCTAGGTACAGTTTTAATTATTTTAGTACCTCAATCAATTTTCGGAAATACTGATTAGTTGTGAAATGACTTACATTTAAATATTTTAAAAAACCTTAAATGTTATGGTTTTGAAACAAAAAAAACGTTTTATAGCTATATGTTTGCATTGATTCCGAATTTGAGATCCGATCTTAGCTTAATGCATAAATATGTGATTACCTTGATTAGATGACAAATTTGTATACAATTTTTGGTTGGTCTGTTGAAAAACGTTTAGTATCTATAAGCGTTCCTTAAAAGTTTATTTAACTAATCACGAAAAATCATCACAATTTTATATTATTTATTTATAAAGCGTAAAAAGTGGTTAAGTTTGTATCGAAACTTTTGTAAAAAGTTTTAAAATTCTTAACGTTTTATTATTAAGCGATACATTATCGCAAGTTGCAAACATTTAACTAATATTATGGCACTTCAAGTAACAGCTGAATTTTACAAGTTTTAAACGTAAAATGTAAAAATGTAAATGTGAATTTTACAAACTTGAAACAAAATTATCAATAAACCTTCATTTTTAAACTGAATATTTAAGAATTGCATTTTACTTTTTACTATTTGTTGTTTATTTGTTATATTTTTGTTATTATTAAATTTTAGTGGAGTGGTGAGGAAATATAAAAGCTGCTAAAGGGTGTCCCAAAATTAACGCAAGATTTGAATTTACCGCCATTTGTGCAGTGAAGTGTTGGCAACCCTGAAAAAAAGCAATTTGACAGCTAACAGTATAGGGTTATTAAAAATGGAGCGTTACACGAGAGAACAACGTGTCTTCATTATTAAAGAATATTTCAAAAATAGTGAAAGCTTGGCGGCTGCAGTTCGAAAATTTCATACAAAATATGGTCGGAATAGTGTTTTAACTTCGTCAACTGTGAAGAGATTAATTGAAAAATTCATGGAGACTGGATCCGTTGGAGACGCCAAACACACTGGTCGTCCAAAAACAAGCCGTTCACATGTGAATGTCGAAGCAGTGCGTGAGAGTGTTGCTGACAATCCAGGAACCTCAATTCGACGTCGTGGACAAGAATTGCAAATTTCAAGAACCTCTCTACAGCGTTTACTCACCAAAGATCTGTGTCTTCATGCTTACAAAATTCAATTAACACAACAATTGAATCCTAATGACCATGGACAGAGAAGAGAGTTCGTTGAATGGATTATTGAACATCAACAAATTGACCCTGATTTTTCGAGCAAAATCATCCTAAGCGATGAAGCACATTTTCATCTTGATGGCTTTGTCAATCGCCAAAATTGCCGCATTTGGGGTTCGGAGAACCCACATGTGATTGTCGAAAAACAAATGCATCCACAACGCGTGACTGTGTGGTGTGGATTTTGGGCTGGAGGCATAATTGGGCCATATTTTTTTGGAAAATGATGCTGGTCAGACAGTGACTGTTACTGGTGCTCGATATCGCGACATGATTACACAGTTCTTTCTGCCAAAATTGGATGATATTGATGTGTCCAATATGTGGTTTCAACAAGACGGTGCCACATGTCATACAGCCTGTGAAACAATTCAATTACTGCATGAGACATTTCCAGGTCGTGTACTCTCTCGTTTCGGTGATCAAAATTGGCCTCCTAGATCGTGTGATTTAACACCATTAGACTTCTTTTTATGGGGTTATTTGAAATCACAAGTCTATGTCAACAAGCCCACAACCATCCGTGCATTAAAGGAGGAGATTCAACGCTGCATCAACGAAATTCAGCCACATTTATGCAGAATGGTCATGGAAAATTTCAACAAAAGAGTGCGCATGTGCATGCAAAGCCGTGGAGGCCATTTGTCCGATGTGTTATTCCATACATAACCCTAAACCTATGTACTTTACGAGTCAATAAAAATATAACTATCAAAAGACTAAAAACGGCGTTTTCTATTTAATTCAAATCTTGCATTAATTTTGGGACACCCTTTATAATTATCTAATCTACTTCCTCATAAAATTGCTTTCAATGTCAGACATTCAGCTAGGTTCTTCATTTCACTTACACTCGAAATGAAATTTAAATCGATTCAAAATATGAATAGGAGTTTGTTTTTTTTTTTTTAACTCAAAATGAATTGAATTTTCGTTTTCTACATTTCGATATTTGCAATTTTCAAGTGATTTGAATTCGACCACAGTCCGTGGTCGTTGGTGTGATTTGAATTCGACAAGAAGAAATTGTTTTAAAACAGTAGTACATATTTTCACTTAAGGGAAATAAACCTTAACTTCTTTGTGTAATGCACTTATTTCGTGAGGAGTTGCAGCTTCTACTTTGTAGTTGAGGGAATGGACAAAACATTTAAAATGATTTTCAATAACATTTCGAGTAAAACAATGTTCTTATAAAAACTAACACATTCAAAAACTAAGCTTAAACACCTGAGTTTTTCCCAAATTACATACAAAAATTTTGGAGATTTTTTAAAAACTATAAGAAAGTTAAAAAAAAAACACATCAAATTCAGAAAACTACATGAAATCTTTATTTGAATCGATAGTACGGTCCATATAATTTAATGTTTGAAGATTATTTCATGCAAATATTAACCTTGACTGCGCCTAAAATGGTCCATCTGCTTAGTCCAATTTTGGCATACTCTTTCCAACATTTCGGCTGGTATCTCAAATGACCGGTCCCGAACATGAAATAAAATGTTCACCGAACTCGCCTCTCAATAAGTCCATTGTTGCGCGTGCTGTGTGGCAAGTGGCACCGTCATGTCATACAAGTCAAGCTCTGGCATTTTGGGCAAAAAAAAATGGATATTATCTCACGGTAGCGCTCATTATTTACAGTTACGTTACCATTCGCATCATCTTTGAAGAAGTACGGTCCAATAATGTCACAAGCCCATAAACCGCACCAAACTGTGACTTTTTCTGGATGCATTGGTAGCTATTGCAATGCTTCTGGCTGATATTCACTCCAAAATCGACAATTCTGCTTATTTACGTACCCATTGAGCCAAAAACGAGCTTCGTCGCTTGCTGGAAGAAGCGCGCGATGAACTTTCTCAACAGAGCACGTATTTTGATAGTAAAATTCAATAATTTGCAAGCGTTGTTGTTTGTTTGGTAGGACGATTCATGGTTAAATTATAGACCAAACTGAAGATGTTTGGTCTATAATTCAAGAACAAATACTCGTCCGTGTTTTCAGGATTGTCAAACTTAATTTTATAAGCGCTATTTACAGATCATTTTAGCGTGTATGTCCTTACCAATACTTAATTTTTCAGAGATACTTCGTGCAGTTTTTTCCACTAAGTCTTGAAAATTAACTTCTTCTGATGTTTCCGTGGGTGTACATTTTGGAAGAATTCCTATTTTTGCTTGTCTTAATGCGTAGACGCTCGGAAAACACTTATTATGCATTGTGTTAACAGTTTTTCGCAAAATTTCATAGCTTTTCTCTGTTAAATCGAGATCTAGATATAATTACAGGACTTCTCTAGGTGTCAAACTCTTCTTTTCTTCATCTCGATAAGCAGAAGTTGATGAATTTAGTTCTGATTAATGTGCTGCATACCTTAATTCTTCGACCGACCTTAAATAAATAAATTGGATGGCGCAACAGTTCATTTAGAACTAGAGCCTAGGGCCTAGTGATTTACAACTCTTAACCATTCCTGTGTGCGAGTACTGTTGTCAGGGATGGAGGGGACTGAACAGTTAATTTGAGAAAGCACTTTTCATGACAAGAATTAATCTTGGAGGATTTGTCAATTTCAGAGGCAGTACCCGTAAAACAAACTTTAGATGGCACAGGCAGAGATTGAACCCAAGACCTCTTGCATGACAGTCCAACATGCCACAGGTACCGCCTTCGACCGACCTTGTTCTGATTAAATCATCAACTTTTTGCCTCTTAGTTTTTTTGAGATTTGATCTGTATTATAGTTAAAACCGCATCTTATTTAGAGGCTTGGTTGAGAAAATAAGCCAATCGAAAGATTATTTGTGATGTGCGGGTCAAAATTCTGTAATTTTACTTTTTGACAAAAATGTTTCCGAAACGGGAGCTCGCAGAACCTTTTGGCTTGCAGTTGGGGGTGGAGCATTAAAATACCTTTATTTTGATGTGTATCTCGATTGGGTGAGAAATAGTTTTAAAAATACTACTTATTTTCGGCAAGGGGTTAACCCACGATTTTTTCGAAAAACTGAAAAAAAATCATTTTTGAGATTTATGCATGACTTGATTGGTGGGTCAATGCTCTATATTATGGCTCTTAGTTTTGCTGCAAGATGCTTCAAACATTTTTCGTGGTCTACCGCGTTTACTTTCTGAAGCCTGATTTTTTGACATATTCTGAAGACACCCAATGTTCATGGGAAAAGTATGTAGTTGGTGAAGCCAGTCTTTGTTTTTCCAAACAAAAAATTTTTCGTCCTTTTGCTTATTTGCCAGCGTTTATATATGTTTGAGCATAAGGAAAATGTATCCTTTTAATTTAATTTCATTTTCAGGCTCCAAAATACCTTCTTAATTTAATTCACTTAGCACAAACTGCAAGGCATGTGGAACTTTGATTGATGGTGCAGACAACCATACCTCAAAAAGCTCTCTATTTGAACATATTCTGTTAAAAATGCATGAACAAAATAGGTTGTATAAAGGATAAAGGCAGGTAAAGGCAGATGAATCTTACTTTTCTTAAAAGGTCTTAATCTTGTCTTCATTTTCAAAAATATATTTTTTTTTAAATCGGCAACGGCCTAGTCACTGATAAAGCTTCGGTTCCCATCGATCACCGAAATCAAGCATCAGTGAGCGTGGTTAGTAGAAAGATGGGGGACTGTCTCGAAACCTACCACGTGCTGTTGTCATGTGTTCTTTCTGTATGTTGTTCTTTCTCCTCTGTCCTTCTGTCTTGTGTTGTTATCATCTTTATAGTCTAGTCGCTCAAGGTGCTGTGTTCTCTACTCTGTACATTTATGTGCTGAGTAGTGTGAAATGTAATGTAATATTTTTAGAACAAGTACTGACACACAAAAAGTAGGTCTATACAAATAAAACACTCTCTACGCAATAATAACCTCGAGTTTAACCTTGATTTAAAACCCTTGCAGTTGACGAATTAAAAAAATGAGAATAACTGTGCTTATCAGAGATCATGAAACAACTAAAACTTAATTTGTTATTATTTTTATTGAGCGCGACGCATATTGCATCCTTCTCTAGTTTACTCTTATTCATAAAAAAAATGGTTGCCTGTAAAGTCTGTTTTACGGGCGAAGATTTTACGTGACAACGTCTTTTTCTCGGTAGAATATTTATTGATATGAATATAATTAAATTGCACAATAGGAACAAGGAATTGAATGAAAATAAGAATTGCACAAATTTTTTAAACTAATAATTTACTTAACACTATCAACATTTATCAATAGTATGACATAACCTATAAACTCAGTTTCTCAACTTTTGTGTCAATCTAACAATTAATCAATCAATCATAGTTTACGATAATGAAATATCAGTGTACAATTATTTACCTTTATTGTTGTAGTTGTTGTAAATGACGAATCTAAGCACTCCACATTTTCACTACAGACACAGCTGACGATACTTTAACCACACGTGTGAACTTGTATTATGACGCTTTCTTGTTTTTCCAACGCCAAGAACGTTCGAGAAAGACAAAGACAGAGACACAAGCATGCGCCGATTCAATGCGCCTAATTCTCTAGTGCTGCGCCCGCGGCAGACCGATCATAGTTGAGTGGGAGAGAGACGCAAGGCATTCGGCGGGCCTCTCTCTCGTTCGGTGACTCATCGTAACGTTACCGGGCGTTACACTTTTTCATAAGTGACTCCCAGCCGCAACCTAATTTAAGACGTTGTCACGTCAAAACCTCTAAGATGTTTTTCTCGGGAATGTTGGCTTCAACTTGGCTTATTTTGAAAAAAAAGGAAACATTTTTTTTTTCGATTTTTTTCCATTATCCAACACACTGTGATGCGGGTCTCCCCGAGTTCAAGTTAATTCAATAAACTTCAAATAAATAAATAGTAAAGCAGACGCGTTCTTACATTCAAAATGAAGAATACAAATCTAAAAAGAAACCCTTGTCATTTTAAATATTCAAATTTTAAAATCCTAAATCTAAAAATAACACAAAAGTTTATACAAAAATGCTTATCTATGGTAAAACTTATGAATAAGTTCTGAGTAAAGTCCTATATGATTATTACAAAACCGAAAATTGAAAAAACTGACAAAATAGAAAATTTAAAATTTCATGACATTATGTAAATATAAAGAATTATTATAACGGGTGATTTTTTAAGAGCTTGAGAACTTTAAAAAAAAAAAACGCATAAAATTTGCAAAATCTCATCGATTCTTTATTTGAAACGTTAGATTGGTCCATGACATTTACTTTTTGAAGATAATTTCATTTAAATGTTGACCGCGGCTGCGTCTTAGGTGGTCCATTCGGAAAGTCCAATTTTGGGTAACTTTTTCGAGCATTTCGGCCGGAATAGCCCGAATTTCTTCGGAAATGTTGTCTTCCAAAGCTGGAATAGTTGCTGGCTTATTTGTGTAGACTTTAGACTTGACGTAGCCCCACAAAAAATAGTCTAAAGGCGTCAAATCGCATGATCTTGGTGGCCAACTTACCGGTCCATTCCTTGAGATGAATTGTTCTCCGAAGTTTTCCCTCAAAATGGCCATAGAATCGCGAACTGTGTGGCATGTAGCGCCATCTTGTTGAAACCACATGTCAACTGAGCATCTTTCTCTTTGACACCATGTCTGAAATCCCGCGTGATCTGTAAAATACTAATGCATGAAAATCATAACCTCAAAAAAATCACCCATTAGAATTATTTGTATAGTTGAACCTTTTGCTGCCTTCCAAACTCTCTTTGGTTCTAATGAATCATTTCAATGTTGATAGAAACAAATAAGAAACAGATACAAAATTTGCATCCACTTAACAATAGTTTAAGATTTCACATAAATCAAACAAATTAAATCCTCCTTTTTCATGTCCGTTTGTGTTTTTTAAATAGATTGCATCATTAAATCATATTGTAAGTCTCAGGGAGTAACATATGCAAAACCATAATCTGAGTTACTATAGGAAACCTTTATGAAAATCCAAGGTTATAAGTGGATAATAAATTTATCCCACCATACTTTTTTTTTTAAACTTAATTCATATATGACTGAAAATAAACCTATAAAATTTATCAAAGAGAGTTTTTAATTTGAATCTTTTTTATTCACCTCCATCCATCAACACCGAACAATAATTGAATTGAGGAGCGGTGAATGTGATGTCAAAGGATGTCTTTTTCATTGCAAATTGCTATATAAGGGTCCATACAAAGAATTATGAGCTTCGGAATAATTCTTCAGAATTGTAACCTTAAGGATCTTTAGACGATGTGTGATGTTTGAGATTGTGAGTATATTGTCCTAATAAGGGCTTTGCTATGCGTTTCGTTTCCGTCAACAAGGAATAAAAAGAGATGTTTAGAGAATTTGCCTCTCAACGAATAAATATTTACATTTCCTTTGAAGCTTGAAATGATTCAAATTTAGCATCAAAGGAAAATAAACTATGCGCGAAATATTTTTGCCCCTGCTTTAAAAAGAAGAAAAACATTAAAAGAAGTGTGTTTTTTGTTTCTCAGATTTTTCTTCAATCGTGCAATCGTTGTTGCTAGCTCCTGGAAAAACATTTACATTCACATTTCCCTTCATTTTCTTTTTGTTTATTTTTTTTAAACTTTTGTTCTTCTATTTAATCTGCTTTTTGCTTAAGAACACAATCCATGGACGATTGCACTCTCAGTCAAGACTCTTAGATGAGCTTTAAAGTTTTTAATTTAAATCCTATTTTGTGTGTTTGTGCCTTTTGTTTCGTTTCGTTTCTGCCTTCTTGACTTTCTTCCATCCTTTCCATCTATACCCACCTTCTGGATATGGATTCACATCCGACACATACTGGCTGAGATTCTGCTGCTGCTGCTGTTGCTTCTGGTTTTGGTCCTGGTTGAACTGAACTGAAGGTGAATTTATTGAGCGCATAATTAAAAATAAAAAGTTACGTATACGCCCCATTAACCCAGAACATTTTTTTTTATTTGTTGGTATTTTATTGAAGAATAAAGATTAAATGAAATAAATGTTTTCTCCTTTCGTTCGACTTTTGGTCTTTAAGAATTGACATGTCTGCACGCTGCTGTGGAGGTGGATAAGGGTTTTTTTTGTAATTCTTAAGGACATTAAGTCTTTCGAGTGTGAATTAAAATAACACTTGAAAAAAGCTTTGTCATTCATTTGAAAGTCAACATATTTTTTCCATCTTCTTCTTCTTCTTAATCTACGCATTGATATGGATGATCTTAGTAAAGTTCAAGGCATTTAACAAAACATTTTGTGTTTGTTTGTTGTTTTTTTTCTGAATTTTAATGATGCAAACTTTTTAATAAAAAGTGATGATATTGACATTTAGCACAATGATACGGTAATGTTAGGATGAAAGTTTTGATTCTTAAGGAGGATTTTTAAATGTCAATAAGTTTGATTTTAAATTAATGAAATCTTTTAACTTTTTAAAAGACATCTAGAAGAAATTTATTTTTGTGAAGACATTTGTGATTATGTAATGCAAGTCATTTGGAATTTTGTAAGAGAAAGGAGTTTTGATGAAAGCGAGGAGAATTATTTTTAGAATAATTTTTTAACAACAAAACACAAGAAATATTCCATAAATTTTACGCCTCTATAAAGTGTTTCGTTTTAAAACAAAAATGTCTTCTGAAAGTATTTTTGGGATTCTATTTCTTGTTTCAAGATACACTTTGTTAAGTATAAGTGCCCAAAACAATTTGAACTAGATAGACTTTAACCTTCATTTTTTTTTGCATTTTCTAGTAATCAATTTTTAGAGTTTTGTTTTGGTAAAAATTAATCAATTTTTTCGATTCGAAAATAAAATAAAGTGAACTCATTTTTAAAAACGAAATTTATTATATTAAGTGTTGTTAAAAATTTTGAAATTAATAATTTTCTATTGGAAGTTAGTTGAGGTAACTTAATGAGCAGAAATTTGATTTCATTTATCATTGTTTTTTTTTTTTACCGTCAGATCGTTTTATTTTTCAAATAAATTTTGTATATACAGGGTGTCCGGTAAGTAATGGATAACCCTGAAATGCCGCATAGTAGACTTTATGACCGTCTTGAAAACTGATAAAAAAAAGTTCTACCCCAACCACAAGAAAAGTTATATGCTTTTTTTTGTTCAGTGCATTATTTTTTTTCTTACTTTACATTTTTGAATACCACGACTACAAGTGAATGAGTTCCATCATTTTTTTTTCCAGGAATATTTTACATTACTTGTGCCAACACATAAGTAGAAGAAAATTATTATAACTGTTGGACTTCTTAGAGAAAAAAATTATTTAACATTGAATTTCAATGCAAAATGTGAAAACAAATAATTTTTGAAAAAGTTAAATCATAGCTGGTATAAAAAAAATGCATGAATACCTGAGTGGCCAACTATTTTAAAAATATGCGCGTTAAATGCAGATTTCAAAATGGTATTACTTATTATTATATCTAGATTCAATAGCAAGTTATTGGTAAAAATGTGCAATACTAGAGTAAATTTAGCAAAAACAAAATTTTTCAAAATTAGCACAGTAAACGTGAAAATAATACCAAGCGTTGAACATAGCAGATTTTTGATTTATTGGCTGTTTCTACGATGTTGTCCTAATGATAAATCAAAGCTTTCAACTTCTAGGGCCGAATGCATTATTGATAAAAATGTCAAAAAAGTACAAAAACGGTTACATTTTCGAGCTTGTTTTGAATTTTACCTGTTCTATTGGGCTTTTACAAACCCATCAAATATTTTGTTGGTTGCTATTAGTTTATTTGTTATTTTCTCAAAACAAAAAGTCTTCTGATTCAATTTTAATTGGGTTTTTTGAATAGTAAATTGTATGATCCTGAGAAAGTAGGAACGCATAAGATCGTAATTTTTTAAAATTTTGAATTTACAGTTTTTGTAATTTGATCTTAATTCATAAGATTAAGACCATGACGAACACTTATTTATATCGTTTATTGTTCATTCTTCAGAAAAATTAACGGTCTAAATAGCTGTTTTCCTGAACTTGCTTTTTGATAATTAAGACGTTTGATTGAACTTTTTCAATGCCACGTATTCTGTATTCTGCACAAGAATATGCAAACATGCATTTCATTTATGGAGAGTGCAAAGGCAACGCAAACGAAGCTGCGACTCTGTATAGGGAAAGGTACCCTAACGCACGTCACCCGGATTATCGAGTGTTTATTAGTGGTGTTGGTGGTGCTGGCGTGGGACGACCCCCTTAGGAGATACCGAAGACTTAGTGCTTGCAGAACTTGACCGAGATCCTACAGTATCAATCCGAACAATAGCACGACGCACTGGGATCGAAAAGACGACTGCGCATAATGTGCTAAGTAAATATAAATATCATCCCTTTCACCTAACACGGGTGCAAACTCTCCAGCCGCAAGATTTTGAAACGAGAATGAGTTTTTGTCGACAAATGATAATGAAAATTGAAGAAGATTCGCAGTTTCTTGACAAAATTCTTTGGAGCGATGAGTCGACATTTAAAAGAGATGGCTACAATAATCTCCATAATCTCCACTTCTGGGCACTTCAAAACCCAAACATCATGAGGGAAGACAGGTCCCAGTACCAATTCAAAATAAACTATTGGATTGGGATTCACAATCAGAAAATAATTGGACCCTTTAAGTTGCCGGGGATTTTAACTGGCCAAGGTTATTTGGAGTTCCTCCAAAATGATCTCCCAACCTTGCTGGAAGAAGTGCCTCAAGAACTAAAGGAATCACATTGGCTTCAAAATGATGGTTGTCCAGCACACTATGCTGTGCCTGTGCGGGCATATTTAAATGCCAGATATCTAGGCAGATGGATAGGACGTCAGGGACCAATTTTATGGCCACCCCGTTCACCAGACCTAAATCCACTTGATTTTTTTTATTGGGGATGCATTAAGGAAATCGTATACAACAAGCCGATCAGGTCTTTAGAGGAGCTAAGAAATCGTGTGGAGGCAGCTGCATTAGAAATTTCTGAGCAAAACCTTGCACGTTCACTAAGACGTTCATTTATTCGGAGGTGCAGAACCTGTATAAGAGTGGGTGGAAAACAGTTTGAGCATTTGCTTTAAATAAAAAAAATAAAAAATTATCTAGTTTTGTTTTTGTTTTCTAACTAAGTGATCATGTGATTAAAAGCTGGCTCAAAAACTTTTTGTTTGGATAAAATAACAAATAAACTAATAGCAACCAACAAAATATTTGATGGGTTTGTAAAAGCCCAATAGAACAGGTAAAATTCAAAACAAGCTCGAAAATGTTACCGTTTTTTGTACTTTTTTGACATTTTTATCAATAATGCATTCGGCCCTAGAAGTTGAAAGCTTTGATTTATCATTAGGACAACATCGTAGAAACAGCCAATAAATCAAAAATCTGCTATGTTCAACGCTTGGTATTATTTTCACGTTTACTGTGCTAATTTTGAAAACTTTTGTTTTTGCTAAATTTACTCTAGTATTGCACATTTTTACCAATAACTTGCTATTGAATCTAGATATAATAATAAGTAATACCATTTTGAAATCTGCATTTAACGCGCATATTTTTAAAATAGTTGGCCACTCAGGTATTCATGCATTTTTTTTTATACCAGCTATGATTTAACTTTTTCAAAAATTATTTGTTTTCACATTTTGCATTGAAATTCAATGTTAAATAATTTTTTTCTCTAAGAAGTCCAACAGTTATAATAACTTTCTTCTACTTATGTGTCGGCACAAGTAATGTAAAATATTCCTGGAAAAAAAATGATGGAACTCATTCACTTGTAGTCGTGGTATTCAAAAATGTAAAGTAAGAAAAAAAATAATGCACTGAACAAAAAAATGCATATAAATTTTCTTGTGGTTGGGATAGAACGGCATTTCAGGGTTATCCATTACTTACGGGACACCCTGTATATGTATAATTTTTTTCAATTTTAATTTCAAAATATGTATTTTTAAAACATATTTTTGTAAAAAAATATTAACCGGTTTTCAAGATATCGGATTTTGAAAAGAAAATTTTGTTTTTAAATCCAAAAAGTAAAGTTTGACATTTTTTATCATTAAATATTATTAAAAAAGCATAATAGCTTGAGCATACAAAAATTATTGGAATCGGTTTATTAGTTCTTGAGAAAACTTAAAAACAAAATAACAGTTCCTTCTCGAATAATAGAAAAATATTTTATTTTTATTTAAAGGAGCAAAGAACAATAATAAGGAACAATATTTTCGAGAAAGTTTCATTAAAATCTTTCGGTTCATTTTTGAGAAAATTCGAATTTTCGATTTTTTACCGAAAAATTTGTCCTGTCATTTTTGATATTAAAATATAAAAAAACGCTTAACGCGAATCTGCTGAAAACCTTAGCTTTAAAATTTGTACTCAATCGACCCAATGGATTAGGGTGTAGGAGCGAGGACAGATCGATGGACGGAATCGGGGGACCCACTTTTTTCGACTTCTCAAAACCTATGATATGATGATACTTAATGTAATGATTGATTAAAATATCGAGTTTAATATAATTTAAGAATGCACTACTTGATATATAGTTCCCAAGTTGCAAGTTAAAATTATCTAATATAAAAAATTTTACAAATAAGAGCTTTAATTTTAAATAGTTTTGAAGCTGTCATTTTTTGACGTTTGACCAGTGCGTCTTTAGACTTTTGGAAGCCCTGGGCCCAATAGGATTTGTTTAGGTTAAAAAAATCATTTTAAAATTAATTTGTTTTTTTTTTTTACATGTTTTTACTTTTTAAAAAGAACTAAAAAAAAAAACATAAAATAAATATTTTTTTATACTTTTATAATTTTTTTTAATTTACCTTCAATAGTTGACTTTGTCAGTTGCAAAATAAGGAATTAAGTCATCAAATTCAATTTCCTGCATTAATTCATTTTCAATTGATAAAATTGATAAGCTGTTTAGCCTATCTTTTAGCATTGTGCTTCGAAGTTCATTTTTTATTCGGTTCAATTTCGAAAATAAACGTTCTCCACTACAGTTTGAAACCATCAAAGATAAAAGAATTCTACAGGCAGTTTCTACATTTGGAAATGTGTTCACAATATCATCCACTGTAATTAGACTGTACAATTTTGATATTGTAATAAGATCTTCATTTACATCTTTATTGAATTCTTTTAAATACTGTACGAGGTGCAAGCATTCTACCTCAAGTTCTTCTGCATTAACATCTCTATGGTTTTTTGAAAACTGTTCGCAAGAATTTTGCAACTCCACTGAAGTTAAATATTGCAATCGACAAAAAAAGCCAAATAATGCATTAATTTCTTGATGACAATTGGATCGTATTTTTAATTGCAAAGTAATAGTGTCAATAATTGGAAAAAAAAGTTGACATTTTAAACTTTTCTTTCCCAATTAGCTGGACGGATGGTGCAGGACCATCAAAATATGTGGCACGCGAACTTCGTACTATTTTTCGTTGCAATAAGTCTTTATAATTAGCATCCGGATTCTGAATTTTGGCACACGCTTCAAATTTATCAAAATTCTCCCTTATATCATTTATGAAAGAACAGAACGAATTGGCAGCAACGTCAATCGTTATTGTTTCTTTTTGAAGGCTCTTGCTGGTTTTGTGAATTCTTTCTAATATTGTGCTACAAATTTCTGTTAAAATGAGGAACTCCAGTTTTGACATTTTCTTAGACAGCCTTAGCGCTTCGCTTTTTGTGTCTGGAGCTTGCTCTGGATCTCTAGAGATAGATGTCAAGGCTTCAGTAAGTTGCTTATAACCATGATGGAGCGCGTGAACTGCATCAGCCCGTGCAGACCATCTTGTTTCAGAAAGGCTTTTTAGAACTCTATGTGAACCTTAACATTCATTCAATTTATTCCAGCGATGGATAGAAGCAGAAAAAAGTTGTATATTTTTTGAGCCACTTGAAATAAACTTGTTGCCTCCTGCACACAACCAGCCGCATGAAGGCCCACTAAGTTAAGAGAACGTGCTGCACAAGGTACAAAGGTAGCAAATTCGCACTTCTCCTTTAATCTTGCTTGCGAACCAGAATATTTTCCCGACGTATTAGACGGATTATCATAGCTTTGTCCTCTACAATCCTTTATTGAAATATCATGATTTTCCAGAAATGTCAAGATTGTGTCAGCAAAATATTCAGATTTATGCTCTTGAATAGGTAAAAAATTATAAAAAGAACCTTTCGATGGGAACACAATTTTTAACATACCGAATTACAAAAGTCAACTGGTCGATATGAGAAAGGTCGGGTGTACTGTCAACACTTAGGGAAAAATATTTTGCCGATCTAATTTCACCTAAAATTTTCATTAGGACTTGTTTTTCCATTATATCAATGAATTCGTTGCAAATATTTGCTGATAAATAGGAAGTGTATCCCTTTCCTTAGTTCCCACATTTTTTTAAATGATCTGCGATGAATGAATCATCATGGGACAACTTTGTGTTTGTTTATGGAGTGAGTTGAAAAGTCAATATGTGTGCAGAACTGTAGAGTAGAACGAAATCAGAGTTGTTAAAATAATGTTGACAGCGTGTGCAGGTGTATGATTAAAGATTCATGTTGCCAGAAGTTTAGGATGTTGAGGAGGAGAATTTCAACGGAACGGAGAGTAAAATGAAACTTGTTTTTCTGTTACTGTCTACTAACCTTATTTCGTTTTCTATATAATTCTTGTATAGATTCATTTATTTTGATTTGGTGGATTTGGGGGCCAAATAATTGCGGGGCCCTGGGCCCTGGCCCACCGGGCCCATGTCTAAAGACGCCACTGCGTTTGACGGTGTTCAAAAACAACTGAGAAGATTGCTTCTGTAGCTCGTAGTATTGACAAAAACCTTTGTTATTTGATTACCCGTCGATTTTTGGAATTAGTCACTTTACAATCGACATTGTACCGTATTTTGCATAAGATATCTTCGGTCTCAAGACCATTGGTCTGAGTTTTCATTGACATTTTTTTTTTTCAATATTGAAGCCCATTTTCACCTTGAAAACTACGTTAATGCTCAGAACTATCACATCTGGATAATTTAAGAAAGATTATATTGTTATCTGTAAATCTTATAACGATCTAATAAGCGTCGACTTACACTTCGTGTCACATGAATAGGGACAAGCTTTTTAACTTCCCATAGGAAGTTATTGTAATGGGTCCGATTTGACAAATTGAAAATTTTGACATTTCTCGACGTTTCAAGGTCCCTTGAGTCGAAATAAAAGATTTTTAGAAAGATGTCTGTGCGTGCGTGTGTACGTACGTCCGTACGTCTGTACGTCCGTACGTCTGTACGTCTGTACGTCAGTACGTCCGTACGTTCGCGACGTTTTTTTCGTCGTCCATAGCTCAAGAACCAGAAGAGATATCGACTTCAAATAAATTTTGTTATACAGATAATAAGGCAGAAAGATGCAGAGAGGGCTCTCAAGAAAATTGCGTGGGCGGTTTTTTTACCATAGCAGTTTAAAAAGGTGAACATTTTGGTTAAACCTAAATATCTCATGAACCAATGACGCTAGAGACTTGAATTAAATTTTATATTATATATTGTAACGCGATACAAAACAATTATATTTTTGGAAAAAAATCCAATTAACGGTTTTTTTATAAATCAAAAAAACTGAAAAAAAAATTCGTCACCTCGAAAATTTTACGACTAAAATATGATTTCATCTCCAAAACAATTTTGTGCAATGAAGAATAATGTTTTTGACATCTGATAAAATTTTGAGAAAAATCGAATTGACAGTTTTTTTTACAAAAAATAAAAACCTAAAAAAAAATTAATAAAAGTTGGTAAAAATTGAATTTCGACTCAAATATCTTTTCAAAACTTTGAGTTATTGGCTTTAAACTACTTTTATCTTTCAAAAATATTGTTGTCAATATTCAGTAAAATTTTGAAATAAATCGAATTGACAGGTTTTTTACAAAAAATTAAAAACCGAAAAAAAAAAATTAAAAAAAGTTGGTAAAAATTGATTTTCGACGTAAATATCTTTTCAAAAATTTGAGATAACGGCTCCTGACTAATTTTAACTTATAGGAAATATTTATTTCAACATTCGATAAAATTTTGAGAAAAATCGAATTGACAGTTTTTTTTACAAAAAATAAAAACCTAAACAAAAAAATTAATAAAAGTTGGTAAAAATTGTTTTTCGACTCAAATATCTTTTTAAAACTTTGAGATATTGTTGTCAACATTCAGTAAAATTTTGAGAAAAATCTAATCGACAGGTTTTTTACAAAAAATAAAAACCTAACGATAAAACAATACTAAAACTTGGTAAAAATTTACTTTCGACTCAAACAGCTTTTCAAAAATTACAAATATTGGCTTCAAACTTATTTTATTTCACAGAAAATATTGTTTCTGATATTCAGTAATTTTTTTAATAAAAATTCAACAGTCCGTTTTTTCATAAAAAAATAAAATCTACAAAAAATAGTACGCAAATTTGGTAAAAATTGATACATATAGACAAACTTTTAAGCAAGACAAATCGACAGACGGGATGGGAAGTTATCAGTGTGGGTCGCATCCCAGCCTCTTTTTTCGTTTTTTTATTTGACAACATTTTTCAAACCCTTAAGTTTTCGGAAAAAAACCCAAATGTGGAATGAGTGAGGTATATGCATTAAGTTTATATTGCAAACACAAATGTTGTATTAAATTGATAAATACAAGCTTTATGGCGGTTTTTCCGATGAAGGTCATAAAAATACCTGATTTTTTTGTGTCATATGAATAGGGACAGGATCTTAATTTACCTATTAGCGTTTTTTAAAGCAAATAAAAGGATACTTTGATTGTTTGGGAGCTTAGTACGAGTATTAATTTGATAGAACGAAGAAATATGGGTATAAGTAAGGGTCTAACCAAGGAGAAGATAGGCCAAATTCGAGCTTACCGGGATCTCGGCAAAACCATCCGATTTACAGCCAGCAAAATTAGAAGAAGTACAAATTTTGTATGCAACTACCTCAAGGACCTAGAGAGGTATTGAAAAAACCACAAAAGAAGAGTCAAGAAAGCCACGTCATTTCAGGAAAGGTGGGTGATAGTGAGATCTGCTTCAAATTCATGGTTTTCCATTAGTATTCATCAAGGCAGAAGCTGGGGTAAACGCTACTAAATCGACTGTTGCTCTGGTGATACAGAATTCAGACCATATACGATACCAAAAAATGAAGAAAAAAATACCATAGAATGCTGCACGCAAGAGCCAACGATCTAATTTTGCAACAAATCACCGTAGATGGAATCGAGCTTAGCATACCGTGGCGTAGTCTTTTCCGATAAAAAAAAAATTAACTTGGACGGACCTGATGTATATATATGTAGGTGCAATTTTCATGATTAAGATAGGGAAGAAATCTATCTTGAAAAACGGCACAGCAAAGGAGTCGTTGTAATGGAATGGGGAGCAATTACCTATTACGGGACAGTGGAGCTGGATTTTCAAAGCTCTAAAATGACGGCAATCACTTAAAAATCGATTGTGGAACGAGATTTTCGCAATTTTCTGAATTATTTGGTGGACAACGATGGACTTTCCAACAAGATATTGCACCAATACATACCGCACGGATAACAAAAGCCTGGATTAAGGGGCAAAATGTGAACCTATTACCATGGCCCCCATAATCTCCTGACATGAACATCATGGAAAACATGTGGGAATGGCTTTCAAGAAAAGTCTACAAAGGAGGACGGCAATACCAAAAACCGAGGAGATTATTGAAGTTATAAAACGGTCCTTGGCCCAAATGTCGCTCAATTATCTGACAGCACTCTATGAATCCATACACCACAGGTTACTTGAAGTAATTCAGAAATCATGAGGCAGCACACATTTCCAAAAATTACGAGTGTTTTAATCCATTCAAAAAAACCAGTATTTATATAAGATTGTATGTTATTTACTTTACTTTTAGGGGTCTTATAGGTAAATTTAGATCTTGTACCTATTCATGTGACACAAAAAACTTCTTCGAAAAAACCGCCATACAACTTGTATTTATCAACTTAATCCAAAAACTTTATACATTCCTTATTGATTCCACATTTGGGTTTTTCCAAAAAACCTAATAGTCCGGTCAATTTAAACAATTGAAATAACAAAAATTCCGACAGAGCCAAATTTTGGTGGAGACCTTGGGTTTACCCTAAGAAATAAAAATTTAAAAATCCCCTTCAATCCCATGCGAGCTTAGAAAGTTATTCGGGGTCAAAGGTCAAAATTTTAGGTTTTTTGGATTTTTCTCAAAAACTTTAAGTTTTATCACAAAAATACCTCAGACCGAATTTGTTAATCTCAAAATTCTCTACAAAAATGGTTCCTATGATTTTTTTCTAAGTATCACCGTTGATGAGATATCGCGATCGTAAGAGTTATATTCAACATAATATGCACACATTTCTACACCACCTGTGAGGTAGTGTACTCGGTGCGTTTTTTTTAACGTGGTTTCCCGGTAGGCTTATTCCACAAACCATTATGATGTAATTTTGAGAGATAATACTTATTTAACTGTATGATGACTATTAATGTTGATTTTGGTTTTTGAATTTAATTGTCGTTCTGGTTTCTTCTGATATTTCAATCTGATTCATACTTCATACTCATATTCAACTATCATGTCTTCTCCAATTTCTTCTTCTTCCTCTTGCTGGATGTTCATAAATTGTTCAAATGAAGATAATTCAGTTGTTTCTTCATCAAAATCACATGAATCTCCCTCTGTTGTATTCAATTGAACATTTGAGCAAAACTGACCTTGGCAATTGGTACACGCTGGAGAACACTCTAGCCCGACTTTTCTACAGCCGCATTTGTCACTACAACCTTTCTTGCAATTGCAAAAAATAGTGTTAAGAAGTTTTTCTGGAGCAGGGTGGAGTAAAGTTTGAATCGGTTTCAAGATATTATTTATGAATTTCCAACCCCAGTCTTCAGGGTTCAGTTGGTTCTTTGTTGTGTCACTATAGCCATCAAATACTACCGTCACTGAATGACCATAATGTCTATATAAATACTGAACATATTTTTCAAAAATAACGTTGAAGGTTTCTTCTCGATCCCACACAACATGATGTAGTAGATATCCTCCATCGATAATGTAATCAGCGTTAGTACGATCAACCTCAGTATTGATTGATTGAAAGCAATCGTGCTGACTTTGTTGTTTTACGCATCCCAGCTGCATCGAAGAGCGATAACGGGTAAGGTGCTAATTAATATGCGAAAAATTGTTCAATTTCATCCTCAAAAGTCTTAATACAGGGTCTATTGGTAATTCTTCTTCGTGAACTTTTATAGTGCTACTCGCAGCTAAAAGAGGAAGTACTTTATCAGTGCATTTTAATTTTATATTATTGAAAGTTAGAGCAGTGGTTTTAGACATGAAGGCAATCTCAACTTCACGAGCTTTATGGCAATTAATCTTATCGTCACCGACGACTCCACAAGCAATAGATACGATTTTGTTAATTTTGGGAAAAGGATTATGTGATTAAAACCAGTCAAGAAGTATTTTAATATCTTTAGCATCTTTCTTAACTCGCGAATCACTCGCATCTACATGCTGATCTGTCGTGTCCATTCGAACATTAGCAAGAGCTTCCAACCCGTCACATACCGTATTCATGGCATGCATTCCGTAAACCCATTTGCTTATCACACTTTCTTTTGTACTTCTTCCTCGAGAAATACCTCCATCTGTCTTCATAGATTTCATCATTGATTGTTCGATTATCATATCTATATAACTAAGTTATCAGAACGTCGAACACTAAAAAATCCTTCTGTAAACCTTTGATAAACACTTGGATCAATTACCTCCTCTAATTTAGGCATATCTTGCAAGTACAAGCGTGAAGACTTAGCGTAAGGTAAATGTCCTGATGCATGTAAGTAAGGATTAAGTAAGTATTTCTTTAACGCTGTTTAAATGTGCTTGCCAATCCCCCATAAGTTCAGCTCTTATAAATTCTTTTGCAATGGATACCATCCGAAAGTATTGTACCCATAATTGTGCGGTTAGTCCTCGTTTCTGATATTCTATTAGTTTTTGATTGAACAGATCAAGTAATTGTCCGAATATTTCTTCATCATCTTCAATGTCGTAGTATATTTTCTTAATATAGTATATAGTTTGTACATAAAAGAGACACAAATAGATTTTTTTGCTTGCTTGAGCACTTGAATATGTATGTATATATAGGGCAAATATGTGCATATTATTATGTTGAACATAACTCTTACAAACGCGATATTCCAGGAACGGTGATACTTAGAAAAAAAATCATGGGACCATTTTTGTAGAGAATTTTGGGATTTACAAATTCGGTCTGAGGTATTTTTGCGATAAAACTTAAAGTTTTTGAGAAAAATCGAAAAAACCTAAAGTTTTGACCTTTGACCCCGAAAAACTTTCTAAGCTCGCATGGGATTGAAGGGGACTTTTAAATTTTTATTTCTTAGGGTAAACCCAAGGTCTCCACCAAAATTTGGCTCTGTCGGAATTTTTTGTTATTTGACCACTATTTTTATGTCTAAATTGACCGGACTATAAGGGTTAGAATAATATTGTCAAACAAAAAAATACGAAAAATGCTTGTCCCTATTCATGTGACATGAAGTGTACATGTCACTGATGTGTACTTGCATTTTATTAAAAGAAACAACTGTCTTTTAAGAAATGAGTTTATTAACTAACTGAGAGGAAGTGATATCAGTTATGGTATAGACACTTAATAATAATACATAAGCTAAGCCTATCAACTATTACTAAGTACCTAATATAACATAATATGATAATATTATATAACATGTAGACTAGTACAGTGAGAACAATAAATATACAACAGTCCCTGTTTATTGCGTTTTCTGGTTTTGTGATGGCGATGTCATTGGACTTTACTTTTTCGAGATTGAGCTAAGATTAATGAAGTTTTCTATCTACGTGCTATTATGAAAGTGTCTTTAGTCAATTTTGTAATAATTAATAATAATATTTTCGAAAAAACGCCAATTTTAAGTTTCGACGTACAAAAAGAAAAGAACAAACACCTTTAAAAGGGAATTTAAAATCGAAAAAAAAGATTTTTATTTTTTGGAAATAACTAAAAGCAAGTTATTCTGCAAAAAATAGAATAACAAGCTTTTATCTTTATAGCTTTAGAAAAAAAAATTACACTAAAAAGGACTTTACTCAAAAATTATCCTTGCACTATGATATTTAAAGTTTCAAATTAAAAATATTAATGTACTAGAACAAAAGTTTCTAAATGCCAGACAATGACAGTTCCAAATAAATGTTCTTCATCCTTCTAAGAAGAACAATAGACCAAAAAGAAATAACAATAAACATTTAAAATTTTTCCCATATGAGTCTATGCAAAAGTTAGCAAATGGTGTGGTGTTTTTCTTGAAAGATATAAATACTGTCCATGAATCATATATGTATGTATATGATGACCGAAAAAGCATACAATGCCAAAATACATTATTTTCATTTCTATGCGGGTGGTTTGAAACAAAAGATGAAGCAACATACCAGAATGGCTACATAAATCCAAACATACGTTGAAAATATACATAATTTCCGAAAAAGCTTTTAAATAATTATCTACTCTGAGAAATGTTTCAATATTAATGTATGCGTTAGTTTTAAAGGGTGGCTGTACTAAACTCCAAAATTTCAAATAAACACTATTAACGCTAGAAAGTTCAATACAAAATTATACATCGGCGACGCCGAGCATTTCTAACATTTAGTTACTTTCTAAATCGCTTCTCTTGAAAATCCGTTGATATGGTCGGTAATTCATGTTTTGAGGACTGCAATATCTCTTGGTTTGTCAAAATATACTTTGCTTTTAAGACGACACCATACGAAAATCAATCTGGCGAAATAACAGTTTTGGAAGATTTACCTCTCTCGAAATGAATGACAGTTTTGTCAAAACATCGTCTTGTTGAAAAGAAGTGCGTGCGAAGGGTATCCGTTTATGCCTGAGAGGGGTATGTATAAGTGAAATTTCCAGAGGTGCAGACTGTTTATGCGCAAATCTGCCATAGCTTGACAAAACATCGGTGGGCTCTTTTTCGAAGTTTTCAAAGGTTCTGACTAACCTCCAGTGACTAGGTTTGAGCATAGAAGTTGCACTGGTCATTTTTGAAAAGTTTTTGACCCACAGTTAAATCGTTTGAGGTTCGAAAGGTTTTTATTCTCTTTAATTAGAAATTGTGTTTAAGCCTGGGACGAACTAATATAACTATTTCACGACGCCAATTATATGCTCCCACAGCAAAGTAACCAACATAATGATAATGTTTTGAAAATCACCACTCAGTGTTCCCACAATGCCACCTCTTTACAATCTGGGTTGTTTTTGAAACGTGTTTGAAACATGAACTTTAATATAGTCCACCCTGTACGTATTAGTATTAGAATTGAATTATAATCTTAACAGAATAGAAAGGCGTCAGCTTAACGTCAGTTAAACGAACGGAGTTTGTAAGTAGTTTTGACAAAATATTAGTTAGAATTCCATAGATAGTCAAACGAGTAAACGGGATGATGTTATGGTTTCCGGAGCTGGTTGAATATGAAAAAAAGATATAAATCATTTCTTCAAGTCACTAATTTTAATCCAATTTAAATAAAATATTTGATTTGGTTTTGCAAGTTAAAAGAAATATCATTTAAAAAGTTGAATTTCATAAAAGTAACGAAAGTCTTCATTAAATTATTTTTTCCTGGAGCGGTTACAAAATGCTCTTAAAAAATTTTAACTTTAAGAACTGTTCACTTTGTTTTTAATAATAATATGAATTATTAAATTTAAATTAGCATATAAAAGGCATTTTCTTTTTAAGCTGCACAAGAAGTTTGAAGTTTTACAGTTGAGAATGTCAAATTGTGTTGATATTTCTGTTCAGTAAGGTTATGTTATTCATCATGAGGAATTTAATTACAGAACAACGCTTTTAAACCAAAAAAAAAAAAAAAATAATAAATCTGTTAGCGAAGTTCTGATTCTATTATTTCAAAATTGAATCAGCTTCACGTAGAAAACATTTGGTTGCAATAAGACAGCGCAACATTTCATATTAAAAATGTAAATTTAATTTTGGCTTAATTATTTACAAGAAAAATTAAATTAGGGAAGATAAAACATTTTGTTTATTTCTCTGTAAGTTCTGCATTATATACACAAATAATGAGTCTTTATTAAATTAAACTCTTAAGTTCAAAAATACAAAAAGAAATAATTAAAAAAATTAAATTATTAAAACCTGCAGATTTTCTTAAGAAATGAAATACAAATGAACTTCAAGCGTTTCATATGAAACAAATAAAATAAATGTAATTTTGTGTATGAATCAATAAATTTTTTCCCAATTTACATGAGGCCGGAATGCAAATTTGATGGTAGCAGATTTTCCTTTTTACTTGCGACATATAGGAACTATATGGCAAGTTTTGCATTCGTGCAAAATTTCGAACTCGAGATTTTAATCAAACATGATATTACGATGGTAGAGAAGTCGAAAAAAGTGGGTCCCGCGATTCCGTCCGGTCTGTTTTGTCTGTCTGTCCACGCTCCTACAGCCTAAACCATTGGGTCGATTGAGTTCAAACTTGGAAGTTAAGGTTTTCAGCAGATTCGCGTTAGGCGTTTTTTTCATTTTTTTTTTAAGACCAAAACTAACAGTGGCCCCCATACAATTTTTTTGGTCAAAAAACGAAAATTCGAATTTTCTCAAAAACAAACCGATAGATTTTTTTTAAATTTTCTCTAAAATTTTATTTTTAAACTTGGCTTCTTTTCATAAGAAAAACATATTTTTGTATTGCTCAGGAAAGGTACCGCTCATAGAACCGTTATTTTGTTTCTTAATTTTCTCAGCAACTTATCAACCGATTTCAATAATTTTTTTTCTGAATAAGCTCTTATATTGCCTTAACAATATTTGATTATCAAAAGTGAAATTTTTTATTGTTTGGATTTTTAAAAAAATATTGAATTTTTTTTTTTCAAAATTCTATATCTCAAAAACGGGTCAACATTTTTTTACGAAATTCAAATGTAGAGCGTATATTTACAATCACTAAACAACTGCATACCAAAAATATTTTTAGAACAAAATTTAAAAATTTTATATATAAAAAATTAATTTAAAAAAAAACCGCTCTAACGATTTTCAAAAAAAAATTTTGAAAAATCAAGGGTTTTTTGATTTATAGAATGGCATCTAAATTTTTGAAGACAAACTTATTTTTCAGGTAAAGTTTTGAATCTTAAAATAGTTTTTTTTTTAAATTATTTTAACTGCATTAAATGTAATCCCCTCCCATCTCACCAGATCAAATCCTGTGCGTGAGCCCGAAAGAGCGCATTACATTGACAAAACTTTTATTATATTCAGCCCTATCATGAATTCCATCGTAATCGGAAATTTTTACGAATCCCGAAAAACTGTATCATGAAATCCGTTCGTAGTGGAAAATCTCATACAATTTTGCATTACGAACGGATTTCATGATACAGTTTTTCGGGATTAGTAAAAATTCCGACTACGATGGAAGTCATGATAGGGCTGATTACTATCTTTTATCCAAATTAGATAATGCATTTGGTACATACAGTATGTATTGTTTATAACTATAACTATTGTAAATACCAATTCATTTCCGGGATGAGTTGTCCTAGGATGAGTTGTGTCTTGGGATGAATCGCGCGGCTTTTTTGACAAATCGAATAGCATTTAAATCTTTGAAGACAAACTTGTTTTAAAGGTATAATTTTAAATCTTATATAGGTGCTTTTTTAAACAGACTCTTTGCATACAGGAGCAAGTTCGTGCGACCCAGTCGTGCATTTTTTTTTCAAACATAAGATATCAAACTTCTTATAAGAATTCTCATATTTCGCATTCTATATTTGTTTGTACTCTTAGAATTATAGGGTCTGTCACATGCAGTGCATAAATAATCGAAGTCATGTACATAAACAAGTTTGGAGAAAATCGCTTTAACCGAAAATTGTGCAAAGTATGTTACAGGACTTTATTTATCGAGAAATAATATAGCAGTTCAGATATTTTTCAAATTTTATTTTTAAAAAGATTTTCTATTTGCGCCATAAGGGAAGACGGGTTTATTAAATGACTGTTCCATTTGTATTTAATGTATTTTTTAAAGGCCCACATCAACTGATAACTTCCCATTGATACTTTACAGAATTTGATGTGTTTATAATAGGCCGAATTATTTTTTTTAAAGAGCGCTATGAAAAGGATATACAATTACAAATTGGAATTGAAACTGTCTGAAGAAATACTTGAGACTTTAAACCGAAATAAACTGCTTTTTGTTTTTTTATAAAAAACGTTAGAAATGTTGAACACAATTGTTCATAAAATTAAATTCGACCGACATTTAGACTTATAAAAGAACGCAATCATTTGGGAATACAATCTTTTGAGAATGACATCTTTTGGGAACGCAATCATTATAAATCATTTATTGAATTCAACTTAAAGATTGCATTCATTGAAATAACCTAAAGATTGGGACTTTAAATTTTACAATCACGAATCATTTGACCTTAAAAAGCGGGAAATTATTTTTTCCCAATAATTTGACTGCAATGAATAATGATTGCACATCAATTTAAGGTGTCAGTCTCCGATTTTTAATGTCAGACATAAAGCGATTAAAATCAAAATTTAAAAAGAGGCTGGGATGCGACCCACACTGATAACTTCAAATCCCGTCTGTCGATTTGTTTTGCTTAAAAGTTTGTAGGTTTTCGTGTTGTGTTAAAAAAGTTGTCACTTGAATTATTCTTAAAAATCTCAAATTATCAACAATATTTTGCATAATAATGAAAAAGTTTTATTTAAAAATCTATTTTTGTTAACGAAATTTTTAGTCGAAAACCAATTTTTACCAATTTTAGTAGCATTTCTTAAATAAATAAAATGCACGACTGGGTCGCACGAACTTGCTCCTGTATGCAAAGAGTCTGTTTAAAAAAGCACCTATATAAGATTTAAAATTATACCTTTAAAACAAGTTTGTCTTCAAAGATTTAAATGCTATTCGATTTGTCAAAAAAGCCGCGCGATTCATCCCAAGACACAACTCATCCTAGGACAACTCATCCCGGAAATGAATTGGTATTTACAATAGTTATAGTTATAAACAATACATACTGTATGTACCAAATGCATTATCTAATTTGGATAAAAGATAGTAATCAGCCCTATCATGACTTCCATCGTAGTCGGAATTTTTACTAATCCCGAAAAACTGTATCATGAAATCCGTTCGTAATGCAAAATTGTATGAGATTTTCCACTACGAACGGATTTCATGATACAGTTTTTCGGGATTCGTAAAAATTTCCGATTACGATGGAATTCATGATAGGGCTGAATATAATAAAAGTTTTGTCAATGTAATGCGCTCTTTCGGGCTCACGCACAGGATTTGATCTGGTGAGATGGGAGGGGATTACATTTAATGCAGTTAAAATAATTTAAAAAAAAAACTATTTTAAGATTCAAAACTTTACCTGAAAAATAAGTTTGTCTTCAAAAATTTAGATGCCATTCTATAAATCAAAAAACCCTTGATTTTTCAAAATTTTTTTTTGAAAATCGTTAGAGCGGTTTTTTTTTAAATTAATTTTTTATATATAAAATTTTTAAATTTTGTTCTAAAAATATTTTTGGTATGCAGTTGTTTAGTGATTGTAAATATAGGCTCTACATTTGAATTTCGTAAAAAAATGTTGACCCGTTTTTGAGATATAGAATTTTGAAAAAAAAAAAATTCAATATTTTTTTAAAAATCCAAACAATAAAAAATTTCACTTTTGATAATCAAATATTGTTAAGGCAATATAAGAGCTTATTCAGAAAAAAAATTATTGAAATCGGTTGATAAGTTGCTGAGAAAATTAAGAAACAAAATAACGGTTCTATGAGCGGTACCTTTCCTGAGCAATACAAAAATATGTTTTTCTTATGAAAAGAAGCCAAGTTTAAAAATAAAATTTTAGAGAAAATTTAAAAAAAATCTATCGGTTTGTTTTTGAGAAAATTCGAATTTTCGTTTTTTGACCAAAAAAATTGTATGGGGGCCACTGTTAGTTTTGGTCTTAAAAAAAAAATGAAAAAAACGCCTAACGCGAATCTGCTGAAAACCTTAACTTCCAAGTTTGAACTCAATCGACCCAATGGTTTAGGCTGTAGGAGCGTGGACAGACAGACAAAACAGACCGGACGGAATCGCGGGACCCACTTTTTTCGACTTCTCTACCATCGTAATATCATGTTTGATTAAAATCTCGAGTTCGAAATTTTGCACGAATGCAAAACTTGCCATATAGTTCCTATATGTCGCAAGTAAAAAATTTGTATTTCATATATAAGCAAATACAAAATTTATGAATGAAATTAATTTGAGAGATATCGAGAACCGAACATCAATTTTTACCAAATTTGCGTGTTTTTTTTGTAGATTTTATTTTTTTTATGAAAAAACGGACTGTTGGATTCTTATAAAAAAATTATTAAATATCGAAAACAATATTTTATGTGAGATAAAATAAAAGTGAAGTAAATATTTTTCATTTTTGAAAAGCTATTTGAGTCGAAAGTAAATTTTTACCAAGTTTTATTAATGTTTTTTTAGGTTTTTATTTTTTGTAAAAAAACTGTCAATTCGATTTTTCTCAAAATTTTACCGAATGTTGAAAACAATATTTCTTATAAGATAAAATTAGTTTGAGGCCAATATTTCAAAGTTTTGAAAATATATTTAGATCGAAAATCAATTTTAACCAACTTTTGTTAATTTTTTTAGGTTTTTATTTTTTGTAAAAAAAGCTATCTATTCGATTTTTCTCAAAATTTTTCCGAATGTTGAAAACAATATGTTTTAAAAGATAAAATTAGTTTTAAGCATATATCCTAAATTCTTGAAAAGATATTTGAGTTCAAAGTTAATTTTTACCAACTTTTAGTAATGTT
Organism: Eupeodes latifasciatus; assembly: GCA_920104205.1. Lineage (NCBI taxonomy): Eukaryota > Metazoa > Arthropoda > Insecta > Diptera > Syrphidae > Eupeodes > Eupeodes latifasciatus. Next base: position 67,541,696 of record OV049924.1, on the reverse strand, counting down.
TTTTTAGGTTTTTATTTTTGGGTAAAAAACTGTCAACTCGATTTTCTCAAAATTTTTTCGAATGTTGAAAACAATATTTCTCATAAGTTAAAATTAGTTGGAAGTTATAATCTCAAATTTTTGAAAAGATATTTGAGTCGAAAATCAATTTTTACCAACTTTTATTAATTTTTTTTTGGTTTTAATTTTTTTTGTAAAAAAACTGTCGATGCGATTTTTCTCAAAATTTTACCAGATGTTAAAAATTGTATTCTTCGTTGCACAAAATTGTTTTGGAAATAAAATTATTTTTGTTCGTACATTTTTAGTTCAGTTTTTTTGATTTAGAAAAAAAAAACCGTTAGTTGAATTTTGTTCCAACAATATATTTGTTTAGTATCACGGTACAATAAATAATATAAAATTTAATTCAAGTCTCTAGCGTAATTGGTTCGTGAAATATTTAGGGTTAACCAAAATGTTCACCTTTTTTTAAATTGCTATGGTAAAAGACCCACCTACTTTATTTTCTTGAGAGTCCTTTCTGCATCTGTCTGCATAATTATCTATAAAACATAATTTATTTGAAGTCGATATCTCTACTGGTTCTTGAGCTATGGACGACGAAAAAAACGTCGTGAACGTATGGACGTACACACGCACGCACAGACATCTCTCTAAAAATCTTTTATTTCGACTCTAGAGACCTTGAAACGTCGAGAAATGTCAAAATTTTCAATTCGACAAATCGGAAGTTAAAAATTAATCACTCTAATTTTAATGTTTTGTCTCTGAAAATTCTCAAATTGTTGAATTATTTAGATAAATGTATATTGTGTAATATATCAAAAGACTATACGTTTTTTCTTATAAATGTATCCCAGAAAATCAAATACTTTTATTGTAATTTTTCCTTAAAATGTATTTTGAACGTTCAATTTGAAGGTTTAGTTCGGGTCTATAAATAATAAAAATCCCACTTTTATTAACACTTTATCGATTCGTAAAAATTAAAACAAAACAAAGAAACAGAGCCACACAGAATATAAATTGAAATTCCTTATTCGCACCACATCCCATCGTGGTCCATCCAGCCCACATTATTACGTTTCCATCATCATCGTATCAACTGAATTTTAACCCACAAACTGTTTACCACAAAACGAGGGTCATATTATTTGTTTGGCATCTTCAACTTATCGAAAAGTGGTAAATTTATAATCCAAAAAAAAAACCAAGCCAAAATAAACAATATTGGTATTTATACTCGTATTTATTATATGGGCAAGTCCTTGGAAAGGAGGTCGTTAAAATTCAAAAAAGAATTAATTTGTCTGTTAAATAAAAATCAAATGGATTATTTTTTTGCACGTACAGTCAGTGACATTTATTTGTATGTGATTTTATCTGCATAAATATTTAAAAGGGTATTTTTAAATTTATCTTTTTTTTAAATAGTTATTTATGAAAAAAAACTGCGTATTGAAACAGGATTGGCTAAATTGATAATAGTATATTTTGAAGGTGGATAAATTTAAGTTTCTTTGAGTGCAAATGCAACGTGATTTACAGCTTAACATTAAAATTCTAAAAATAGTTACAATTTAAAAATAGATTTTTATGGGAAATGCCACATTGTGAGGATTTTATGTTGAATTTTGGGCTTATGACTTCAGGGATCTAGAATTTTAAGAATTAAAAAAAAAAAACGAAAATGAAATTTTGATTTTGCAATAAACAGGGTTATCCATTTTGCGGTTTCAAAAGTAAACGTAAATAAAACATATTTACGATATTTCTTTTTACTATAAAGCTTAAACGTTGAAATTATGTGTGAAACATTACACAATTTAAATGACCACTACGCGAATTGTGAGGTAATTTTCGACCACTTTTTAACACATATCAGCCATAACTTGACGAATGTTGGTTTTTGAAGTGCTCAAGAGTTAAATGTTTATCTGTATAAACACGGAATTTCGCGTAGCCCCACACAAAAAAGGCAAGCGATGTCAGATCGCATGCTATTGGATGGCCAGTTGATATCACCACGACGAGAAATTACGCGGCCAGGAAATGTCTCTTACAAAAAAACCGTATCCGCTCGAGTTGTGTGGCATGTGACATCGTCTTGTTGACGACGCACGGCGAAAAAAAGTCGGTTATCATATGACGGTGACAGCCGTTCGATCGTCGTTTTCGAAGACCAAAGAACGCACTAAACAGTGACTTTTTGTGGATGTAAGGCGTCTCTTCAATAATTTAAGGATTATCAGAACGCCAAATTCGACATTTTTGTTTATTAACATACCCACCGACTACCGAGTGAGAAATGTGCTGCGTTGCTGAAGAAAATTTTGTTCGAAAAATCGCCGTCCACCGCCGCGCTTGTAGTTCAAGCACCCATTCGACGTATTTACGACGTTGTGAATGGTCAGCTGGCTTCTGCAGTTGTTGTGTGGGATGGACTTTATATAGATGTAGGTGTAGATCCCTAATGTGCCGTGAGACAGTCCTAATTCCTGAGAACGACGAGGAATCGACATATTCGGAAATACTTTCACATACAGCAGCGTAATTTTCAGTGGTACGAGCGAAACAATGATGCACACTGCACAGGCCTTACAATATTTGTAATCAATCCAGTCTTTTCGAATTTCTTCACAATTTTACCAATTGCTTGGGTAGTTGGACGATTATGGAAACCATAATCTCCTCTTAAAGCACGATATGTGGTTGTGGCGGAATGACGATTTTTGTAGTAGATTTTAACAACTTGTATGTGTTGTACGATAGTTACGCGATCCATTTTCATAAATGTCAGACTTTCAACTGAAACAAAAATGGTTTAAGAACTTAGTTTGACAGATGTGGAATTCCAGCCTTATACTTTTGAAAAAGCAAAATGGATAACCCGTTATAATAAAAAGAATATTGGTTCGACGTGACAGAAATTAGGTTTAAAATAGTTATTACAATTTAGCTGTTGAATTAAAAATTGTTGATATATTTTTATAATGAAAACTAATACGTTGGTCGGTTTCGGTTATAAAGGCTGCAGACGTATCTTTAGACATAAAAATAGACACACAAAATAGCATTACACTTTGTAGATTTATGTTTGGTAATGCAGGCTATTTTGGTCAATTGATTTTTAATGCAAATAAAAAACTTTATTTCATCTTTTACCCAAAATTCTTCGCTACTCACGACTTCTTCAGGGGTTTTATTCAGATATGTTGTTTTTTTGTTGTTGTATTTTACATTGTTTTTGTTGGTTTTGTTTTTTAAATTTAATTTTTATTTCGTTTGAAAAAGGAAAATGAAAGAAAAATATTTAAACTATTTAATAAAAAAGAGGCTGGGATGCGACCCACACTGATAACTTCCCATCCCGTCTATCGATTTGTCTTGCTTAAAAGTTTGTCTAAATGTATCAATTCTTACCAAATTTGCGTTCTATTTTTTGTAGATTTTATTTTTTTTTATGAAAAAACGGACTGTTGGATTTTTATAAAAAAATTATTGAATATAAAAAACAATATTTTCTGTGAAATAAAATAAGTTTGAAGCCAATATTTTTAATTTTTGAAAAGCTATTTGAGCCGAAAATCAATTTTTACCAAGTTTTATTAATGCTTTTTTTAGGTTTTTATTTTTTGTAAAAAAACTGTCAATTCGATTTTTCTCAAAATTTGTCCTAATGTTGAAAACAATATTTCTTATAAGTTAAAATTAAATAGAAGCCATAATCTCAAATTTTTGAAAAGATATTTAAGTCGAAAATCAATTTTTACCAACTTTTGTTAAATTTTTTTTTCGGTTTTTAATTTTTTTTAAAAAAACTGTCAATTCTATTTTTTTCAAAATTTTACTGAATGTTGAAAACAATATTTTTTGAAAGATAAAAGTAGTTTAAAGCCAATATCTCAAAGTCTTGAAAAGATATTTGAGTCAAAACTCAATTTTTACCAACTTTTTTTTAATTTTTTTTTAGGTTATTATTTTTTGTAAAAAAACTGTCAATTCGATTTTTCTCAAAATGTTATCAGATGTCAAAAACATTATTCTTCATTGGACAAAATTGTTTTGGAAATGAAATCATATTTTAGTCGTAAAATTTTCGAAGTGACAATTTTTTTTTTCAGTTTTTTTGATTTATAAAAAAAACCGTTAATTGATTTTTTTTCCAAAAATATAATTGTTTTGTATCACGTTACAATATATAATATAAAATTTAATTCAAGTCTCTAGCGTTATTGGTTCATGAGATATTTAGGGTTAACCAAAATGTTCACCTTTTTTTTAAACTGCTATGGTAAAAAAAACACCCACGCAATTTTCTTGAGAGCCCTTTCTGCATTTTTCTGCCTTATTATCTGTATAACAAAATTTATTTGAAGTCGATATCTCTTCTGGTTCTTGAGCTATGGACGACGAAAAAAACGTCGCGAACGTACGGACGTACGGACGTACGGACGTACGGACGTACGGACGTACGGACATACGGACGTACGGACGTATGTACACACGCACGCACAGACATCTTTCTAAAAATCTTTTATTTCGACTCTAGGGACCTTGAAACGTCGAGAAATGTCAAAATTTTCAATTTGACAAATCGGACCCATTACAATAACTTCCTATGGGAAGTTAATTAACAATAAAAACAAGAGGCTAATAAATTAAAAAGACAAACATAAATTATCACAGTGTAGTTCAGGCACTTATTGCTAATGCGTAGCTTACTTGCCTAGTGACTTACAACTCTCACCCATCCCTGTGTGCGAATAATGTTATCAGAGATGGAAGGGACCTTCAGTTTATATGCCGAATCCGAACGGGTAATTTGAGAAAGCACTTTTTTTGACAAGAATTACTCTTGGAGGATTTGTCAATTCCTCGCAAGAGGCAGTACCCGTGAAAAAAGTTAGGTGGCACAGGCAGGGATTGAACCCAAGACCCCTTGCATGACAGTCCAACGCACTAACCATCACGCTACGGGTACTACAGTCGAATGAAATAGCATAGAGAAAAATGGTTAACCCTAGGTCTTAAACAACGAGCTAGAGTATATGGCTCAAAATCACCAAGGTGCAGAATTGGCTTCGCTAGCAATTTAATGTCTTAAATCTTGACTTATTTAAGAAAAAAAAAATTAATAAAATACTAAAACTAACCTGTTTTGTGTGTCTATCAAACAATATAATTTATTAATAAACTAAATTTTAAATGAAATCAATATACACGCATAGAAAATCATTTCGGGAACGCGTCCTAATCTACAATCTTCAACAACAAGTTCAAAATATAATTGAAAAATGTAAGGTATTCAACCCCGGTCATCACTTAATACACCGTATTTTTTATACAAAATCTAGTTTTAGAAAGGATACTAATAAATTATTTATTTTTAACTGTAAAAAATGCAAAAACAGTTTGTCCGATACCGCACAAGTCATTTTAGTGAACATATCGATAATCGATCAAAAATAATTTTAAGTGAACGCAGCCATTCGGTGTGACACGTCAGTCGAGGTAGAGAACAATAGCAAAGCCGGCTGCCAGAGTATTTATCGTAAAATAAATTTTATCTAAATGGTAAGCACCTTTTTATTCATTATTCGTAGAGCGTACATCAATAGCCCGTCAATCCGTGAACACATTTATTACATTTAATTATTGATGAAATTATTTTCTACGACACGAAATTTCAAAGTTACCTCAAATATTTTCCTATTGACAAAGTCAGATCGCATTTAAGATGACCGCCGTATAATTAAAGCGCGCGCTTATTTGAAATCGTCATTTCGGGAACGGTCATTTCGGGAACGTTCCCGGACATGATTTTTACGTATTTTGCTTGTAGAAGATTTTGTATGTATTGTTTTCATTATTGCTTATTTAATACACATACATAATATACCCATGTTATTAAACAAAGCTTAAATTATGTACTTTGTTTTGTTTTTGTTGATTTTATCAAACTTAGAAAAACGTTCCCGAATTGATGGTTTTCTGTATGATATCTAGTACTAAAAAATATTACTAAAAAAGTATACAATTCTGTGCGCTGCCTTGTCAAAGTTTATTTATATACAATTTTTGCAACAGTATAAACTAAAATTTATCATCATAGCTTGCAATTTTTTTTGTCATAAAAATATTTTGAAATTTGCAACCTTGGTGATTTTGAGCCATATAAATTAAAAAGCAATTGTAAATGCGGATAATCAATGTAACTAGTTACAACATCACGCGCAAAATATATTAAAAAATAAACTTTTCAAGATTCAAGACTTTTTGAGTCAATTAACTACGTTAAGGTTGATATGAGGGCAAGGGTATGCTCCATTTTAATTGTCGAAGCGAAAAGCTTGTACATCGGTTTTGAATACGTTCTATTCTATTTGACGCATTTTGATAGCATGAAGTCCAAACCACACAACAGTATTCCAAAATCGGTCAAACTAAACTAATAAAAAGACATTTTAATGTCTAAGGATATTTAAAGTCGTTAGAATTTCTTTTCAAAAATCCAATCATAGAGTTGCCTTGAGAGATAACGTATTCTACATGCATTCTTAAAGCTAATTTTGCATCAAAATAAAACTTATAAATCCTTACGGTTATAAACTCAACAAAGCTTATTGCTTAAAATTTTATAATCTTGAAAATAATATATGTAAAGACATTCAAGCAGTTTATTTAATTAATTTTGAAGATGAAAGCAATCTGCAAGAAATTTTATTTTTTAATAGATTTAAGACTAATCCACAAAGATTAAGCGTGGTGAATAAGAAATGTGTAGAGGTAAATTGTTAACAAATCATTAAAACAGAAGAGGGCCAAGATTACTACCTTGAGGTTTGAGGAACTCCTGAGTGGTTGACATTTTTTTCAGTTTAAACAGGACCGATTGTTACCTATTAAACACTATTAGTCAAATAGATTTCAGCCAGTTAAATAATTGACCATGAAGACCTAAAGATTCAATCTTTTTTATCAGTATTTTATCATTAACTCTATCAAATGCCTTCGAAAAGTCCGTATATATTACTTCTACCTGTCTTCGATCTTTAAAAGTATTAACACAGAAGTTTGAAAATAAAGTGAGATTAGTTGTTGTTGACTTGACATTCACAAATTCGTTTTGAAAAGGTGAAAGATGTTCAGCTTAATACACCCTTAACAAGAGATTTAAAAACTTTAACTGTAATTTTGGAATAGACTTATAGTTTTCAACACATTGTTTTGTTACGAACTCTTATAGTTGAAATATATACGAAAGTCGTTTCGATCGATTGAGGGAACATTTACAGGACACATACTAAGACTGTTTTTAACCAACCTAATTCTGAAAAAAAAACTCCTCTTCAAAAAGATAAATATTAGGTTAATTTATATTTTATCAAAATAATCATAATTGATTTTAGCATCACTAATTTGCTTATCTTACACAAACATGGAAGTGAAAAAATCCGTTTTTTTTTAACAATTTTTAACTTCCCATAGGAAGTTATTGTAATGGGTCCGATTTGTCAAATTGAAAATTTTGACATTTCTCGACGTTTCAAGGTTCCTAGAGTCGAAATAAAAGATTTTTAGAAAGATGTCTGTGCGTGCGTGTGTACGTACGTCCGTATGTCCGTATGTCCGTACGTCCGTACGTTCGCGACGTTTTTTTCGTCGTCCATAGCTCAAGAACCAGAAGAGATATCGACTTCAAATAAATTTTGTTATACAGATAATAAGGCAGAAAGATGCAGAAAGGGCTCTCAAGAAAATTGCGTGGGTGGTTTTCTTACCATAGCAGTTTAAAAAAAAGGTGAAAATTTTGGTTAACCCTAAATATCTCATGAACCAATGACGCTAGAGACTTGAATTAAATTTTATATTATATATTGTAACGTGATACAAAACAATTATATTTTTGGAAAAAAATTCAATTAACGGTTTTTTTTATAAATCAAAAAAACTAAAAAAAAAATTTGTCACTTCGAAAATTTTACGACAAAAATATGATTTCATTTCCAAAACAATTTTGTGCAATGAAGAATAATGTTTTTGACATCTGATAAAATTTTGAGAAAAATCGAATGGACAGTATTTTTACAAAAAATAATAACCTAAAAAAAAATAAAAAAAAAGTTGGTAAAAATTGAGTTTTGACTCAAATATCTTTTCAAGACTTTGAGATATTGGCTTTAAACTACTTTTATCTTTCAAAAAATATTGTTTTCAACATTCAGTAAAATTTTGAAAAAAATAAAATTGACAGTTTTTTTACAAAAAATTAAAAACCGAAAAAAAAAATTAACAAAAGTTGGTAAAAATTGATTTTCGACTTAAATATCTTTTCAAAAATTTGAGGTTATGGCTTCTAACTAATTTTAACTTATAAGAAATATTGTTTTCAACATTAGCAAAAATTTTGAGAAAAATCGAATTGAAAGTATTTTTACAAAAAATAAAAACCTAAACAAAAAAATTAATAAAAGTTGGTAAAAATTGATTTTCGGCTCAAATAGCTTTTCAAAAATTAAAAATATTGGCTTCAAACTTATTTTATTTCACAGAAAATATTGTTTTTTATATTCAGTAATTTTTTTATAAAAATCCAACAGTCCGTTTTTTCATAAAAAAAATAAAATCTACAAAAAATAGAACGCAAATTTGGCAAGAATTGATACATTTAGACAAACTTTTAAGCAAGACAAATCGATAGACGGGATGGGAAGTTATCAGTGTGGGTCGCATCCCAGCCTCTTTTTTCTATCATCTTTTCCATTTTTAAAAAGAGGCTGCGACCCACACTGATAACTTACCATCTTGTCTATCGATTTGTCTTGCTTAAAATTTTTTAGGTTTTCGTGTTTTGTTAAAAAAGTTGTCAGTTGAATTATTCTTAAACATTTAAACATTACCAACAATATTTTATTTCAAAATCTATTTTTGTTAACGAGATTTTTGTCGTGAATGTCCAAAACTATATTTTCTGTTAGATAAAATTAGTTTGAAGCCAATATTTTTCTATTTTTAAAAGATATTTGAGTCGAAAATCAATTTTTAACAACTTTTAGTAATTAGGTTTTTATTTTTTATAAAAAAAACTGTCAATTCGATTTTTCTCAAAATTTTGCTGAATGTTGAAAACAGTATTCTCAAATTTTTGAAAAGATATTTGAGTCGAAAATCAATTTTTACCAACTTTTATTAACTTTGTTTAGCTTTTTATTTTTGTAAAAAAAAACTGTCAATTCGATTTTTTTCAAATTTTATCAGATGTCAAAAACGTTATTTCTCGTTGCATAAAATTATTTTGGACATAAAATCATTTTTTGTCCGTAACATATATTTGTTTGGTATCACGTTACAATATATGTAACGGGTGATTTTTTTGAGGTTAGGATTTTCATGCATTAGTATTTGACAGATCACGCGGGATTTCAAAATCACCCATTATATTAAACAATGTCCTCTTTTCAATGGAGGACAATAAATACATAATGGGTGATTTTTTAAGAGCTTGAGAACTTTTTTTTTAAAAAAAACGCATAAAATTTGCGTAAAGCGCGAAACACATTTCGAACCGAACACTATGAAGTGAATATTCTTATTCGTTTTCCAAACAAATTTTTTTCCGATTTCCGAGAGCCATTAGAATTTCGGAACATTCTAGTATTTAAATTATACTTTTGTTCGCTGCAATACAGAAATCTTTAAGATTATAAAACATGGAAAATAATTTCCTGGAAACATTGACGCACCGGATTTTGTCCCATAGTATCGAAGAGAATGTATTTAATTTTCTTAAGACAAAAATGATTAAATGTATTCAATTTATTTTTCTTTTCTTTCTAAGAAATAAAAGATATTCTTAAAAGAATCTCAAAAGTTTTCTTTTTCTTATTTGTATAAGAATATATGTAATTGTTCATCTACCTGAAATGAAGGGTCTCATTAAAAGAAAGTTGAAACGAAAGTTCAATGTTTGTTGCCAAAAATTGAACAATATATTATAACAAAGCTGGATTAGACCTATTTTTCGTTTGCTTGTTTTGTAAATATAAAAATAGATTTCCTCATTCCAATCAGACAAGTATGGGCACTCGAATAGGTATTTCATTTGCAAAAATGTTTTCTTTTTCAATTAAGAGATGAACAACAATAACAACATTTTGTCTATACATATATATATGTAATATGACTGCCTGGGAACTTATGTATGCTAGAAGCACAAAAGTCCATGTCGAATAAACGACGACGTGAAAAAGTAGAAAACCCGCCTTCGACATAGTATAGTATAGAGGGTTTTAATTTATGTGACATATTGAATGCTTGGTTGAGCCTTTTCAATATGACAATATGTCGTTTTACAGAGATGTAAATGATATGATACTGTTTCCACTTTATTGATATGAATGAAGTTTTGAGATGTCAACTTGTTTGAAATGCAATTTTCGAAGCGTAGTAGGTGTGAATCTCAAATTCTTCCGAGAATCTTCTAAAAACTACATATATTTTTTAGAGCAGATCCTCGTTTCCATATACAATTATTTGTTAGAAGAATTTTCTCCAATGACTTACTGAGTGTTATTAATACGGCCCTTGGCCTTATTTGACAAGTTCATATGCTGGGTATTTTGTTGGTACCTAAATATATTTTATTTCAGCAGTCATAAGGTTTAAGTTATTGCATGGACGATGGACGTACGTATATCGATATGAATGTAATGTAGGTATTTCTTAAAATAGCAATAGATTGATTGATTTTGAATAGAAGAGAATCAGCTTAGCTTTGGAGATTGATTCAACAGCAGTAACGTCTGTTGTATGTTTTCAATCTATTGTGGGCAGAATAAGAGAACATCAAAATACAAACATTCAATTTATATAGACGATTGATTCCTTTGAAACAGAGAAATGAACTTTAATTCTAGGAAAGTTTTAATAGCAAAAAGTCAAACATTAAGAGATAGGATTTGTGGGGAAAAAATTGACTGACTCGAATTCCTAGGAAAATAAAGAGTTATATTATGATAAATGGATAATCGGTTAATGGAAGCTAAGAAAATATTGTTTCATTTAATCAATGAAATAATATAATTAAATAGAAAATCTTGCATTCTAATGGAATAATTAAATCATTAATTGAAACAAAAAATTATGGTAAGTTAATGAAGCTCAAACAAATTCTATACAAATATTTAATGTAAAAGGAAGAGTTTATTAAACTTCTAGAACACCCCTCCTTCTACCTAAATGATTTGTTTACTAAAATTTGTTTAAATGTGTGATTATTATTTAAGAAAACCAAGAACCAAAAGAAATCTAACTAATTTTGAAAGTGTTTTTTTTTTAATTAAGTCATGTTTGCCTGAGATTGATGATAGCTTTTTTCGGGGCCGTTTTATTATCTTAATTTACCGTAACAGTTTAATTAGCATAATTTTCGAATAAATAACCACCAACCCAAAAAATGCAGGTGAGAGGATTTTCAAAAATCATTTTTAGATTTTCCTAGCAGAACATAATGCTGCTATTTAACTTAGCTCCTAAAGAAAAATTGACCTCATCACTGAAAATGGTTTTTCGATGAAATTTCGGCTTGAGTTCTTGTGTTAACTTAAAAGCCTTGAAACCTAAGTATTTCTGCAAAATACGATGTAATGTTTATTGTGGTTTTCTTAATTTTAAAAATCTACGAAAGTCAACAATGCAAGCTACAGCAGCAATATTTTCAGTTGTTCTTCTTTGAATTTCTAACTTCTGCAAACAGCTCAAATGTTTTCACCAATTTTATCAATGCAGATCGAAGAGGTACCCGTGGCATGGTGGTTAGTGAGTTGGACTGTCATGCCAGAGGTCTTGGGTTCGATCCCTGCCTATTCCACCTAAAGTTTTTTTTTCACGGGTACTGCCTCTTGCGAGGAATTGACAAATTCTCCAAGAGTAATTCTTCTCATAAAAAGTGCTTTCTCAAATTAGTCGTTCGGATTCGGCTTAAAACTGTAGGTCCCCTCCATCCCTGACAACAGTACTCGCACACAGGAATGGTTGAGAGTTATAAGTCACTAGGCCCTAGTTCTCAACGGACTGCTGAGCCACCCAATTTTTTTTTTTAATTTATTTTTAGATCGAAAAGGTGCTATTACTACAAAATGTTAACCATTTTTGTAATGAATTTTATAATAATTCGATGAGCTTTAGAAGCGAGTATAAGTGCATTGTAAGTAAAACATAATTAGCTATTATAATGGGTGATTTTTTTGAGGTTAGGATTTTCATGCATTAGTATTTGACAGATCACGCGGGATTTCAGACATGGTGTCAAAGAGAAAGATGCTCAGTATGCTTTGACATTTCATCGCAAATAGACTTACTAACGAGCAACGCTTGCAAATCATTGAATTTTATTACCAAAATCAGTGTTCGGTTCGAAATGTGTTTCGCGCTTTACGTCCGATTTATGGTCTACAGCGATGAGGCTCATTTCTGGTTGAATGGCTACGTAAATAAGCAAAATTGCCGCATTTGGAGTGAAGAGCAACCAGAAGCCGTTCAAGAACTGCCCATGCATCCCGAAAAATGCACTGTTTGGTGTGGTTTGTACGCTGGTGGAATCATTGGACCGTATTTTTTCAAAGATGCTGTTGGACGCAACGTTACGGTGAATGGCGATCGCTATCGTTCAATGCTAACAAACTTTTTGTTGCCAAAAATGGAAGAACTGAACTTGGTTGACATGTGGTTTCAACAAGATGGCGCTACATGCCACACAGCTCGCGATTCTATGGCCATTTTGAGGGAAAACTTCGGAGAACAATTCATCTCAAGGAATGGACCGGTAAGTTGGCCACCAAGATCATGCGATTTGACGCCTTTAGACTATTTTTTGTGCGGCTACGTCAAGTCTAAAGTCTACACAAATAAGCCAGCAACTATTCCAGCTTTGGAAGACAACATTTCCGAAGAAATTCGGGCTATTCCGGCCGAAATGCTCGAAAAAGTTACCCAAAGTTGGACTTTCCGAATGGACCACCTAAGACGCAGCCGCGGTCAACATTTAAATGAAATTATCTTCAAAAAGTAAATGTCATGGACCAATCTAACGTTTCAAATAAAGAATCGATGAGATTTTGCAAATTTTATGCGTTTTTTTTTTTAAAAAAGTTCTCAAGCTCTTAAAAAATCACCCGATACTTGTCAAATGCTAAAAAATGACAACTTTAAAATTGACAGCTGCAAAAATAGGGGAAAACTTAAAATGGATTCTATGTTTGGAAATCGCTTTACATTCATGTAGTTAAACACCAATTTCCACCTTAAACTTTTAAAGAAACAATCTTTTTAGATCTGAGAATCTAAATTCTCAGTGCAGTGTGATTATGATTGGAAATAATGATGCACTTGGGCGTATACGCATTCTATTTTTAATTGTTCCTAGGAGTAGGTGTTTTTTAATAAGCAATTTAAAATAAAGTGCACGAATGGATCGCATGAACTTGCTAATGTAGGCTCTGTTTACAAATATCATTTATTTTAAAATTTAAAAAAATTAGCTATAAGATATATTTGTCTCCAAGAATTAAAATGCCATTCGATTTCGATTTCTCAAAAAAACCTTGATATATTTAATATTGTTTTCGAAAGTCATTAGAGTGATTTATTAAATTATATTATTATATGTATAAAATTTTTCAATTTAAGTTTAAAAATATTTGTAGTATGTTTTCATTTAGATCTTATTAATAGAAATTTAAGATTTGATTTTTGTAGAAAAATGATGAACCAATTTCGAGATAACGAATTTTTAAAAAATAAATTTAAAGAATAATTTTAAAAAAATTGTCATTTTTGTTCATCAAATATTTTTAATTTAGTATAATAGCTTCTGCAGAACATTATTGAAATCGGTTCATTATTTCTTGAGAAAACTTTAAAATAAAATAACGGGGCACCCATCTTGATCCTTCTGAGCCCATCTTAAAGCTAAGAAAAAATAATTTAGAAAACATTTAATAAAAATCAATTTGTTCGTTTTTGAGAAAATTCGAATTTTCGGTTTTTGACTAAAAAATTTGTATTTTAAGTCTAAAAACAAAAAACGAAAAAACACCTAACGCTAATCTGATTAAAACCTTATCTTCCAAGTTTGAACTTAATAGTCCCAATGGTTAAGGCTGTAGGGGCGAGAACAAACAAACAGACGAACGGAGTCGTGGGACCCATTTTGTGACTTCTCTACAATCTTAATGTCATCAAAATCTAGAAATTTTAAAAATAATAAATATTATTGCAAAAATATTTTAAACATGTTATTTATTTAAAACTTTGTATTACACTCATTTGTTACAAACTTAAATGAAATAATAATACATTTTAAATTTAATTCTTTTGTATTGATTTTTGCTTTACATAAACTGTATGAAAATTTTGATAATAATAATTTCATTGTAATAAGAGTAATGGTAGCAGAAAATCAATCTTGACGGTCTTCATGGTGGTGCCCATGTCTAATGTTCTCCTACAGTTCGTCTAAAATAGTCTACAACAATGTAATATGACAAAAAAACGTTAGCCACAGCAACGCGTGACCGGGTCAGCTAGTTCTATATAAAATATGGAAAAATCAAGTCATAGAAAACCAAATGATAACTTTTTTTTTTACAAAAAAATGAAAACGAATTATTGATTGTTGACATTCTTATTACACAAAATATTGTTATTAACATTGTGTAAAACTTTCATTGTGTAAGACTTTCATAATCAAAAAATGACATCAGGAAACGACATTGAGAAGAAACAACAACGAATGCCTAAAAGAAATCGACAATATGACAACGATCCAAATGCAAATGAAAATGAACCAACATGTTTGACCAAATTGAAGAGACCAAAAACAAATGAAAAAGTCCAAAATGACAAACATAACAAAATAAGAAACAACAGCATTCATAGATTTCTACAATCAAACCAAAAAGAAATTAATAATATGAACAGTGACCAACACAACAACTAGTAACAAAAGAAGCAAATTTTGAATAATAAGGACTCTACCCCAAGCCGATTAGCCATCGTGGGGAATGACGACCAATTCCCTCCACACTACCCATCAAACCAAGACCAATCCAAAAACACTCTAGATATTTGTACATACAATGTAAGAACATTAGCTACAGAAGCAAAACAATCAGAAATAAGACTAGCATTATCAACTATCAATTGGGATATACTGGGACTTTCCGAGCTGAGAATTTTTGGACAAAACATAATTGAAAACCAGAATGATATATTCTGTTACATTGGTGAGACCAAAGGCTTGCATGGAGTTGGATTTCTCATCAAAAAGAGTTTAAAGGACAGAATAATAAATGTACGATTTTTTAGTGAAAGGATTTGTAGCCTATGTTTAAAAATACAAAACACAAAAATGACGATAATTCAGGTTTATGCCCCGACCAAAACAGCAACTGACGAAGAAATATCGAACTTCTACAATCTATTGGACAAAGTATATAATGAAACAAAAACGGAGATAATGTATGTTATAGGAGATTTCAACGCCAAGTTAGGGAAACAGATTGACAACGATGAAGAAGTAATGGGACCATTTGGATACGGACGAAGAAACAAAAGAGGAGACCTACTTATAAAGTGACTGGAAGAGACGAATCTCAGATTTGCAAATTCTTTCTTCAAAAAGCGAGAAACACGGAAATGGACCTAGATTCACCCGAATGGGATAACAAAGAACGAAATTGACTTAGTTCTAACAAATAAACTGAAAACTATTAATGACATCTCCGTATTGAATAATTTTAAATTTGGTAGTGACCATAGGCTAGTAAGAGCAAAAATAAAAGTGGGCCATAATACGTTAAAAAGAAACAAACAAACACTCAGTATTCTTAGAATAATATCAACCGAAAATATTGAAAAATATAATGACATGCTTAAGAAAGAAATAAGATTTAATATATGTAACTACAAAAATAAACGAAAACTTTCAAAATACATATGATTCATTAGAACAGATAATAAAGAACTCGGCAAAAGTTTCAATCATGACTGCTGTTACTCCAAAACCTGATAAATTAACGGATGACACTAAAGCTCTGATAACCAGAAGAGATAACCTACGAAACAAGGACAACTTATCAGACCAGGAAAAAAATGAACTAAGATACCTTCGGAAAACCATAAAAGAAGATGCGAAAAATGATATCCAAACATATAACGAAACAATGATAAAAGATACATATTAAGCAACACAAAATCTATTAAAAAGACAAAATCATTTCTTGACGACGGAAAAGAGTGGATAACATCAATAAAGAACAAAAATAATAACGCTATTAATAGGAGAGATATAAATGAGTCTGCTACCAAGTTTTTCGAAGAACTCTTCAAATCGACAAAAGAAATAAAAGATGATAATATATCGATGGCGGACAGTTACTTCAACTTAAATACTGTTACACTTTTAACAGATAAGATCTTTTATATATTGACTTCAGTAAAGCATTTGACTCAGTAGAACATGACGAAATATGGACTGGACAGCGCTGACAAACCAAGGCATTCATCCTATCTTTATAAGGACATTGAAAAATATATATACAGACAGCGTGGCGAAATTAAAAACCGAAAGAATAGGAAGAGAAATAAAAACAAAGAGAGGCGTAAGACAGGGGGATCCAATGTCACCACCATTATTCTCTGCCGTACTGGAAGAAATATTCAAGAAACTAAACTGGGACAATAGATATGGAATAAATATTTGGGGACAATATTTGAGCAACCTTAGATTCGCTGATGACATAGTTCTCATTTCATCAACTTCCGGACAAATACAAAATATGCTCATAGAATTGACAAATGAATGCAAGAAAGTTGGACTTCATATCAATAAGTCAAAAACTAAGATAATGACTAACCATATTAAAGATGACATAATGCTGGATAACGAACACATAGAATATGTAGAAGACTATACTTATCTAGGACAGACTAAGTCATTCATTAACCAGGAGAAAAAAGAAGTTTCTAGACGCATTACCAATAGTTGGAAAAAATTTTGGAGTCTAAAACAAATATTACAATCAAATCTAAGGGACGAAACACGAAAATATATACTAGACTCTGCTATTCTACCTGTTATGACTTATGGGTTACAGATTATATCCTTGACTTCAAGTTTACTTGACAAAATACTCGTAAGAATATGCCAAACCAAGATGGAAAGAAAACTACTTAACCTACAAATTAGCCAGAAAGTGAGAAATAGAGAAATAAGACGAAGAACTGGTTTAACGGACGTGGTTGAACGAGCAAAACTCCTTAAATGGAATTGGGTACGACATATATCTAGAATACAGGACCAAAGATGGACAAAAATCATTACAAAATGGACACCACTAGAAAGCAGAAGACCAATTGGACGACCGAAGACAAAATGGGCAGACGATTTGCTTAAAGAAAGACAAAGTTGGTACAATGACGCAAAAGATAGAGATCTCTGGGTAACATTGGTGGAGGCTTATGCCAGATCATAGAATTTTGACACGCATCCATTTATTTATTCAAACTTTGCTCACATATTAAAGTTGATTAAAAAAAATTAGGTCAATTTTATATAGTAATTAATTCAAAAGAAACTGAAAATGTAAACAAAAATGTAAATAAATATTGTACAAAATATCAATAATGGCAAATAAAAGCTTACAATAATAATAATAATAAAAAAAAGACTTTCAGAAATATTGATAGAAGGGCATGGAAGTTATCAATGTATGACCCATCCCACCCTTTTTACTTGCGACATATAGGAACTATATGGCAAGTTTTGCATTCGTGCAAAATTTCGAACTCGAGATTTTAATCAAACATGATATTACGATGGTAGAGAAGTCGAAAAAAGTGGGTCACGCGATTCCGTCCGTCTGTCTTGTCTGTCTGTCCACGCTCCTACAGCCTAAACCATTGGGTCGATTGAGTTCAAAGTTGGAAGTTAAGGTTTTCAGCGTTTTTCGCGTTAGGCTTTTTTTCATTTTTTTTTAAGATCAAAACTAACAGTGCATTGCCTTTACAATATTTAATTATCAAATGTACAATTTTTTGTTTGTTTGAATTTTTACAAAAATATTGAATTTTTTTTTTTCAAAATTCTATATCTCAAAAACGGGTCAACACTTTTTTACGAAATTCAAATGTAGAGCGTATATTTACAATCACTAAACAACTGCATACCAAAAATATTTTTGGTACAACATTGAAAAATTTTATATAATGGGTGATTTTTTTGAGGTTAGGATTTTCATGCATTAGTATTTGACAGATCACGCGGGATTTCAGACATGGTGTCAAAGAGAAAGATGCTCAGTATGCTTTGACATTTCATCATGAATAGACTTACTAACGAGCAACGCTTGCAAATCATTGAATTTTATTACCAAAATCAGTGTTCGGTTCGAAATTTTTTATCGACAAATTTTGTTCAGCGATGAGGCTCATTTCTGGTTGAATGGCTACGTAAATAAGCAAAATTGCCGCATTTGGAGTGAAGAGCAACCAGAAGCCGTTCAAGAACTGCCCATGCATCCCGAAAAATGCACTGTTTGGTGTGGTTTGTACGCTGGTGGAATCATTGGACCGTATTTTTTCAAAGATGCTGTTGGACGCAACGTTACGATGAATGGCGATCGCTATCGTTCAATGCTAACAAACTTTTTGTTGCCAAAAATGGAAGAACTGAACTTGGTTGACATGTGGTTTCAACAATATGGCGCTACATGCCACACAGCTCGCGATTCTATGGCCATTTTGAGGGAAAACTTCGGAGAACAATTCATCTCAAGGAATGGACCGGTAAGTTGGCCACCAAGATCATGCGATTTGACGCCTTTAGACTATTTTTTGTGGGGCTACGTCAAGTCTAAAGTCTACACAAATAAGCCAGCAACTATTCCAGCTTTGGAAGACAACATTTCCGAAGAAATTCGGGCTATTCCGGCCGAAATGCTCGAAAAAGTTACCCAAAATTGGACTTTCCGAATGGACCACCTAAGACGCAGCCGCGGTCAACATTTAAATGAAATTATCTTCAAAAAGTAAATGTCATGGACCAATCTAACGTTTCAAATAAAGAATCGATGAGATTTTGCAAATTTTATGCGTTTTTTTTTTTAAAAAAGTTCTCAAGCTCTTAAAAAATCACCCGATACTTGTCAAATGCTAAAAAATGACAACTTTAAAATTGACAGCTGCAAAAATAGGGGAAAACTTAAAATGGATTCTATGTTTGGAAATCGCTTTACATTCATGTAGTTAAACACCAATTTCCACCTTAAACTTTTAAAGAAACAATCTTTTTAGATCTGAGAATCTAAATTCTCAGTGCAGTGTGATTATGATTGGAAATAATGATGCACTTGGGCGTATACGCATTCTATTTTTAATTGTTCCTAGGAGTAGGTGTTTTTTAATAAGCAATTTAAAATAAAGTGCACGAATGGTTCGCATGAACTTGCTAATGTAGGCTCTGTTTACAAATATCATTTATTTTAAAATTTAAAAAAATTAGCTATAAGATATATTTGTCTCCAAGAATTAAAATGCCATTCGATTTCGATTTCTCAAAAAAACCTTGATATATTTAATATTGTTTTCGAAAGTCATTAGAGTGATTTATTAAATTATATTATTATATGTATAAAATTTTTCAATTTAAGTTTAAAAATATTTGTAGTATGTTTTCATTTAGATCTTATTAATAGACATTTAAGATTTGATTTTTGTAGAAAAATGATGAACCAATTTCGAGATAACGAATTTTTAAAAAATAAATTTAAGGAATAATTTTAAAAAAATTGTCATTTTTGTTCATCAAATATTTTTAATTTAGTATAATAGCTTCTGCAGAACATTATTGAAATCGGTTCATTATTTCTTGAGAAAACTTTAAAATAAAATAACGGGGCACCCATCTTGATCCTTCTGAGCCCATCTTAAAGCTAAGAAAAAATAATTTAGAAAACATTTCATAAAAATCAATTTATTCGTTTTTGAGAAAATTCGAATTTTCGGTTTTTTACTAAAAAATTTGTATTTTAAGTCTAAAAACAAAAAACGAAAAAACACCTAACGCTAATCTGATTTAAACCTTATCTTTCGAGTTTGAACTTAATAGTCCCAATGCTTAAGGCTGTAGGGGCAAGAACAAACAAACAGACGGACGGAATCGTGGGACCCATTTTTTGACTTCTCTACCCCATCTTAATGTCATCAAAATCTAGAAATTTTCAAAATAATAAATATTATTGCAAAAATATTTTAAACATGTTATTTATTTAAAACTTTGTATTACACTCATTTGTTACAAACTTAAATAAAATAATAATACATTTTAAATTTAATTCTTTTGTATTGATTTTTGCTTTACATCAACTGTATACAAATTTTGACAATAATAATTTCATTGTAATAAGGGTAACGGTAGCAGAAAATCAATCTTGAAGGTCTTCATGGTGGTGCCCATGTCTGTTGTTCTCCTACCGTTCGTCTAAAATAGTCTACAACAATCTAATATGACAAAAAAACTTTAGCCACAGCAACGCGTGACCGGGTCAGCTAGTTCTATATAAAATATGGAAAAATCAAGTTATAGAAAACCAAATGATAACTTTTTTTTTACAAAAAAATGAAAACGAATTATTGATTGTTGACATTCTTATTGCACAAAATATTGTTATTAACATTGTGTAAGACTTTCATTGTGTAAGACTTTCATAATCAAAAAATGACATCAGGAAACGACATTGAGAAGAAACAACAACGAATGCCTAAAAGAAATCGACAATATGACAACGATCCAAATGCAAATGAAAATGAACCAACATGTTTGACCAAATTGAAGAGACCAAAAACAAATGAAAAAGTCCAAAATGACAAACATAACAAAATAAGAAACAACAGCATTCATAGATTTCTACAATCAAACCAAAAAGAAATTAATAATATGAACAGTGACCAACACAACAACTAGCAACAAAAGAAGCAAATTTTGAATAATAAGGACTCTACCCCAAGCCGATTAGCCATCGTGGGGAATGACGGCCAATTCCCTCCACACTACCCATCAAACCAAGACCAATCCAAAAACACTCTAGATATTTGTACATACAATGTAAGAACATTAGCTACAGAAGCAAAACAATCAGAACTAAGACTAGCATTATCAACTATCAACTGGGATATACTGGGACTTTCCGAGCTGAGAATTTTTGGACAAAACATAATTGAAAACCAGAATGATATATTCTGTTACATTGGTGAGACCAAAGGCTTGCATGGAGTTGGATTTCTCATCAAAAAGAGTTTAAAGGACAGAATAATAAATGTACGATTTTTTAGTGAAAGGATTTGTAGCCTATGTTTAAAAATACAAAACACAAAAATGACGATAATTCAGGTTTATGCCCCGACCAAAACAGCAACTGACGAAGAAATATCGAACTTCTACAATCTATTGGACAAAGTATATAATGAAACAAAAACGGAGATAATGTATGTTATAGGAGATTTCAACGCCAAGTTAGGGAAACAGATTGACAACGATGAAGAAGTAATGGGACCATTTGGATACGGACGAAGAAACAAAAGAGGAGACCTACTTATAAAGTGACTGGAAGAGACGAATCTCAGATTTGCAAATTCTTTCTTCAAAAAGCGAGAAACACGGAAATGGACCTACATTCACCCGAATGGGATAACAAAGAACGAAATTGACTTAGTTATAACAAATAAACTGAAAACTATTAATGACATCTCCGTATTGAATAATTTTAAATTTGATAGTGACCATAGGCTAGTAAGAGCAAAAATAAAAGTGGGCCATAATACGTTGAAAAGAAACAAACAAACACTCAGTATTCTTAGAATAATATCAACCGAAAATATTGAAAAATATAATGACATGCTCAAGAAAGAAATAAGATTTAATATATGTAACTACAAAAATAAACGAAAACTTTCAAAATACATATGATTCATTAGAACAGATAATAAAGAACTCGGCGAAAGTTTCAATCATGACTGCTGTTACTCCAAAACCTGATAAATTAACGGATGACACTAAAGCTCTGATAACCAGAAGAGATAACCTACGAAACAAGGACAACTTATCAGACCAGGAAAAAAATGAACTAAGATACCTTCGGAAAACCATAAAAGAAGATGCGAAAAATGATATCCAAACATATAACGAAACAATGATAAAAGATACATATATTAAGCAACACAAAATCTATTAAAAAGACAAAATCATTTCTTGACGACGGAAAAGAGTGGATAACATCAATTAAGAACAAAAATAACAACGCTATTAATAGGAGAGATATAAATGAGTCTGCTACCAAGTTTTTCGAAGAACTCTTCAAATCGTCAAAAGTAATAAAACATAAAAATATATCGATGGCGGACAGTTACTCCAACTTAAATACTATTACACTTTTTACAAAAACAGATATTGAACAAGCAATTGACGATCTAAAGACAGATAAGTGTACAGGAAATGACGGTATTGTAACAGAAATGCTCAAATATGGAAAACAACCAATTTCTACAGTCTTGACCATGATTTTTAATGACATACTTATAAGACAGCAGATTCCAAAACAATGGAAACAAGCTACAATTACGCTTATCCACAAAAAAGGAAATAAAGATGACATAAATAACTACAGACCAATAAGCTACAGTTCTATGATATATAAACTGTTCTCCAAAGTAATGTAAACAAAAATTAAGAACACGTTAAACAGAAATTAGCCAAGAGAACAAGCAGGATTCCGAGAAGGTTTTTCAACAACAGACCATCTACAAACAATGAACCAACTCATTGAAAAAACTAACGAATTTAAAAAACCTTTGTATCTTTTATATATTGACTTCAGTAAAGCATTTGACTCAGTAGAACATGACGAAATATGGACTGGACAGCGCTGACAAACCAAGGAATTCATCCTATCTTTATAAGGACGTTGAAAAATATATATACAGAGAGCGTGGCGAAAATAAAAACCGAAAGAATAGGAAGAGAAATAAAAATAGACAGGGGGATCCAATGTCACCACCATTATTCTCTGCGGTACTGGAAGAAATATTCAAGAAACTAAACTGGGACAATAGATATGGAATAAATATTTGGGGACAATATTTGAGCAACCTTAGATTCGCTGATGACATAGTTCTCATTTCATCAACTTCCGGACAAATACAAAATTATGCTTATAGAATTGACAAATGAATGCAAGAAAGTTGGACTTCATATCAATAAGTCAAAAACTAAGATAATGACTAACCATATTAAAGATGACATAATGCTGGATAACGAACACATAGAATATGTAGAAGACTATACTTATCTAGGACAGACTAAGTCATTCATTAACCAAGAGAAAAAAGAAGTTTCTAGACGCATTACCAATAGTTGGAAACAATTTTGGAGTCTAAAACAAATATTACAATCAAATCTAAGGGACGAAACACGAAAATATATACTAGACTCTGCTATTCTACCTGTTATGACTTATGGGTTACAGACTATATCCTTGACTTCAAGTTTACTTGACAAAATAAGAATATGCCAAACCAAGATGGAAAGAAAACTACTTAACCTACAAATTAGCCAGAAAGTGAGAAATAGAGAAATAAGACGAAGAACTGGTTTAACGGACGTGGTTGAACGAGCAAAACTCCTTAAATGGAATTGGGCACGACATATATCTAGAATACAGGACCAAAGATGGACAAAAATCATTACAAAATGGACACCACTAGAAAGCAGAAGACCAATTGGACGACCGAAGAAAAAATGGGCAGACGATTTGCTTAAAGAAAGACAAAGTTGGTACAATGACGCAAAAGATAGAGATCTCTGGGCAACATTGGGAGAGGCTTATGCCAGATCATAGAATTTTGACACGCATCCATTTATTTATTCAAACTTTGCTCACATATTAAAGTTGATTAAAAAAAATTAGGTCAATTTTATATAGTAATTAATTCAAAAGAAACTGAAATGTAAACAAAAATGTAAATAAATATTGTACAAAATATCAATAATGGCAAATAAAAGCTTACAATAATAATAATAAAAAAAAGACTTTCAGAAATATTGATAGAAGGGCATGGAAGTTATCAATGTAGGACCCATCCCACCCTTTTTACTTGCGACATATAGGAACTATATGGCAAGTTTTGCATTCGTGCAAAATTTCGAACTCGAGATTTTAATCAAACATGATATAACGATGGTAGAGAAGTCGAAAAAAGTGGGTCACGCGATTCCGTCCGTCTGTCTTGTCTGTCTGTCCACGCTCCTACAGCCTAAACCATTGGGTCGATTGAGTTCTAAGTTGGAAGTTAAGGTTTTCAGCGTTTTTCGCGTTAGGCTTTTTTTCATTTTTTTTAAGATCAAAACTAACAGTGCATTGCCTTTACAATATTTAATTATCAAATGTACAATTTTTTGTTTGTTTGAATTTTTACAAAAATATTGAATTTTTTTTTTTCAAAATTCTATATCTCAAAAACGGGTCAACACTTTTTTACGAAATTCAAATGTAGAGCGTATATTTACAATCACTAAATAACTGCATACCAAAAATATTTTTGGTACAACATTGAAAAATTTTATATATAAAAAATTAATTAAAAAAAACCGCTCTAACGATTTCAAAAAAAAAAATTGAAAAATCAAGGGTTTTTTGATTTATAAAATGGCATTTATATCTTTAAAGACAAACTTATTTTACAGGTATATTTTTAAATCTTATATAGGTACTTTTTCTTTCAATACAGAAGCAAGTTCGTGCGACCCAGTCGTGCATTTTATTTATTACTCTTACTATTAGAAAATTGTACTTAAGTTTTGCTTTAGCTGATTTATTTCAATTCCTTTTTTATTATTAAATATTATTTCAAAACACTTTTATTTGACTAAAGCACTACACGTTAAAGACTTTTATCAGGATGTTTATTTCAATATATAATAAGGTTTCAGTAAAGTAAAAACAATTATTAACTCATGTTAAGCTAGGTTTTAATTTAATAGACACAAAACATGAATGGCTAGAATTTCACCCATCTTCTATCAAATTATATAAAATTCTATTTTTTAAAATTTGAGTTTTACATTAACATACGAGTATAAGAGTAGCAAGAACTCCAAATCACTTTAAAAACTACAAAATATCTGAAGGAACATTTTACATCAAGACAATTCTTATTTTTGTAAACTATGTTTTGTAAACTTCTAAAGTTTTCTTACAATTCAAGAGCTCTAATTGCATATCAAACTATATACATAAACCAATCATCCTATTTTTCTTCCTTCTTCAAGAAATCTTAATTAAATTTCTAGGGCTTTAGTTAAGAAATCTTTCGAATTTTATTCAATTTACTGAAACAAAGAAAAAAAACTTTTACCTTCAAACAATAATATTCTTCTCACCTTACACAAATTCTTATAATATTTGTTTCCTTTCATTGAAGAAACTTTAAGTTTCTTACGTTGACAAGCAAAATACGGACATTCCAAGTATAGTGTTTTTGTTGTCCAGTTAATTAGAAACAAAGTGATAAATAGTTAAATTATCCTTTATTTTAGAAAATATAAAAAGAAAAAAAACAACAAGGACTTGACATTTGCTTAAAATTGCTAGAAGAACAAACAGTTTTCCGAAGTGAAGCATCATACCCATTCACGAGGACACTAAAGAGGTTGAGTGATGTGACATTTTTATTGCTGTTTAAGTCTCAAAATCGATAATGCTTAGTGTTAATAATGCTTTCTTTACATTTAATGAAGCTTTTTGTTTTTTGAGGAATTTTAGAAGAAAAAGGAATTGGAAGTTTTCTGCATCTTTTTCTTAGAATTTTGTAAGACGGGAAATCGGTAATTGTTTTAAGGACATTGTCATTCTTCTTCTTCCAAGAAGAGACTGATCAAACAATGAACATAGAAATCCTTTATACTAAAAACATAAACATATAATAATGGAGGTATTAAAATAAAATACGTTTATGTATGTATTTGCATTGAAAGTTTTGGGAAATTCCATTCAGTAAAATTTTATTCCTTGTGACAAGGATAATCTCTCTCTTAAAAGCAACGATAATTTCTTCCTTACAACACCACGAGTTATGATGAAATTGACTTGGAAATAGTCTGTTATGTCGTAGATAAGCTCTCCGTGTATCGTTGTATCCTTATTCGTTTTTGTATATATAAGGAGATTTTGAAGTAAGAAGTAAAGCAAAGCGATTACAAATACACGTATGTATTCTCATGCTCCATTTGAATAGGGTGTTTCTTTTAGCTGCATGAAAAGTTTCGATGATTGTCGGCTGTGGCTGGTAAGTTAAAATTGGCATTTCTGTTCAGTTTGGTATGGAAATTCAGCATGAATCGCTTGCTATACTAGAAAAATTTTCTTTCAAAAATATAGATCTATTCTTAAATTTCCTAGAGCACTTCTTCCATTTTACGGGGTTTAATGATGAACTTAATATTTCTAGTTAAATGGCATCCTCAAACCATTAACGAATCGGCATTACATAAGAATTGTTGCTTAGTGCAGTTTACACTCTGGTGGTATAATTGGTCCTTGCTCCTTTGGAAATGTTGAATGAGTTATTGTTACGGTGAAGGGCAGCGATATTGAGTCAAGTTGACTGATTTTGGGTTTCTAAATATTAATCAGCTGAACTGACATCGATATTAAGTTCCAACAAGATGGCGTTGGCGGTGCTTCATTCATCGCGATTAAATATTATAGCTTATTGCAATTTCGAATTGGTGACAACTTTATTTCCAGGATTTATCCTGTTAGCTGACCCCATGCGTCGTTAGAGCGACTTAACGCTTTTTGGTAACTTTTTAAGGGGCTATGTTAAGACGAGTTAACAAATCGGTAGGACTTGATGGAATTCCCGCAGCGCTTTTACAAGCAGCGCCAAAGTCATCAAGCGAACTGCTTCATCCGCTCATAAAAGAAGCCTGCATCATAGAAAGCGTACCCTATGAGTGGAAGAAGGGAATGATCGTCAAGCTCCCAAAAAAAGAGATTTTACAAAGTGCAAAAACTGGAAAACTCAAGAGGAATTTGCGTTCTACCTGTCGTTGCCAAAATAGTAGCAAAAATCATACTGGAACGCATCAGAGAACACCTTGAGGCCACACTCGATGCCGAAGAAGCAGGATTCCGCGCTTGATCCTCCTGTAATGATCATATCAACACCCTGCAGATCATTATTGAGCAGTGCGTTGAACATCGAGCACCACTACATCTGCTGTTCATCGACTTCGAGAAGGCCTTTGATAGCGTCAACAGGGAGTATGTACATATGGTTATAATTTTGTGGAGGAGAGGCATTCCAGAAAAACTAATTGCTGTTATATGTAAAGGCAACATGTTATGATGAAATTCATAGCGGAGTCGCCAATATTGTTTTTGTGGGTGATAAGCGATGTATTGCGCGCAGCTTTGTCAGGTAGCGAAGGGATCCAATGGACTTTGACATTCTATTTAAAGCACTTGGATTACGCGGACGATGTTTGCTTACTCTCTCATAGGATCATGGATCTCCATCCAATGACAACAAGTGTGGGGAGAGAAGCAGAAGTCGTGGGGCTGAAAATTTATTCTGGCAAAACAAAAATGATCAACCTCGGAACCTGACCATCCTCTCAAATTAATATTTCCCCGTAACCGGTGAAAAAAGTGGAGAGCTTTCAATACCTTGGAAGTATCGTCTCCATCGAAAGCGGAACCGAACAAGACATCATCTGCCGCATCGGTAAAGCAAAAGTGGCGTTCGGTATGCTGTCGAAAATTTGGAGGAATTACTCTATTAGTTTTAGAACAAAGCTACAACTGTTTCGCACAATCTGTGGTTCTTTATGGGTGCAGCATCTGAAAGGTTACTTCAGGCATTACAAGAAAGCTACAAACCTTCGTGAATAGATGTCTTCCCAACATCCTAAAGATTTTCTGGCCAAACCGAATATCCAATGAGGTCCTTCTTAGAAAAACAGGTCAGGAACCTATAGACTCTATTAGACGAAGGTGTAAGTAGCAATGGATTGGACATACGCTTCGAAAAGGTAACGACTGCATTGTAGGCCAAGCAATGCATTGGAATCCACTCACACAAGAAGGAAGAAGAGCTGGATGACCGAGAAGCACATGGCGCAGGACATTCGAGGAGGAATCAGCGTCACTAGGCAAGAGTTGTAGGGAGCTGAACCACATTTCGGAAACCGCACACGATGGCGCGTAGGCATAGTAGAGGCCCTATGCCCCTTAAAGGGTTCCCAACGGACTTAAAAGGTCTGAGGACCTAAGTAAGTAAAGTATATTAGGTCTTTGGCTTATGTCAGCAAATAATTGACGCCATACGGATAGCTGCAAAATTGGATTGGTCAAATGTACTTTTTAACTCATACCTGCAGATGACAAAAGCAGTAAATCATATAAATCAATTCCTGTAATATTTCTGTCTTTTATTATTATTTAATAATTAGAAGCTTTTGAAAAAACACCCGATATACTGTCACACATAAATTATATAATGTCCTTGATCTCCATGCGAACAACGTCATCTACATGCAGCTTTAGCTTTCTATGAGATGTTTGTACAAGCGATAATCCTGTTTTTGAATTTTCACAGGATTTATTTAGGGATATTTTAGCAACAACAAACAAACGATACGAAGGCGGGGGCTGGTAAATTTATTATTCGTATAAATAAACAGCATTTTGTGAAGCAGCAAAAGAACACAAAAAAACAACAAGCCCTTGAATATTATTTCACCTATAACATGTACAGTACACATGATATGGCTTGTAAAGTGTTTTGAGCCATAAAAGAGCAAAACAGCACACAATAGGTTCAAAAAATGTATGTAGGCTCAACCATCATCAGAGAGGATAACCTTTATACCTTTATTCCCATTCAAAGGCATACGAGTTTCTAAACATATGTACAGGTACACATATGTAGTAGATTGTATTGTTTCCGCATGAATATGAAAATTTATTTTTTGACATTGAAAAACAGGAATATTATTTATGACGTTCGAGCTTGGATAGCCATATCGTTGGAAAAGTGGATATACAAATATAAAATTAAGCTTTTGTTCCGCTCCTGGAGCCAATTAAAATAAGGGTAGAATTTGAATTGTTATTTTTTCTGCAACATGGGGGTATTGTCAATATTATCAATAATGTCACTAATAAGCGAAATTTACAGAGATTTTTATAATTAAAAAAAGTAATGATTATATTTCATGGTTGAAATAGGTTTTCGCTGTGAACTCAAAGAAATGTATGAATAATTAGTAAATCGTTTTGATAGCTTAAATTGGTTTATTTTTTTTACTTTTAAACTTTGACAGTTGAGAGCGGCCATTTTGTGGAATTTAAATATATACGTTGGATCAAGGCAGTTGGTTTTTTTTAAACAATGTTCCTAAAGCTTCCATAAATTAACGGCCACCATTACTAACGCAGATGAAGAATTTTAACAATCATAGAAAACTATCTGTGTCAACTGAATACACTCTGGAGAAAAGTTGAAACAATCTATTTTTAATTCCATTAATTAAAACATACAAAAATTTAGTGCAAAGTAAAAATTATTTACTTTAAAAATAATCAATGCACTCATGTCGCTTAGAATAAGAATTTTTTAGGCAAAAAATCAAGTTGTCTTAAAGAAAAATAGAATTTACAGGGTTATTCATTTAATGGTTTCAAAAGTAAACGTAAATATAACAAATATAAAATATCTTTTTTCATGGTATTTCTATTTTATTATAAAGTTTGAACGTTGAAATTATCATTTATGTAAATGACCACCACGCGAATTGTTGCAAGCATCGATTTTTTTGAGGTAATTTTCGACCACTTTTTAACACATATCAGCCATAACTTGCCGAATGTTGGTTTTTAAGTGCTCAAGAGTTATTTGCATAAACACGGTCTTTCGCGTAGCCCCACTTAAACAAGCCCAGCGCGGTATTAAATCGCATGATCTTGGTGGCAGTGTTGGGACCTCGCAGAAGCAAAAGAGTGGTAGAAATGATGTCAAAAAGGTGGTAGAAAAGTAGTAGAAATTAAAACCCATTTTTAGGTAGTAAATCTTATATTCAATAACTTATTAAAAAATACAAAAAATTAAATTGGAGTAATTGATTTTCTCCAATTAATTTTCTCCACTCATTATTAATTAACTCTAGTTCTGAGTTATTTATAGTTGGTGAAAAATGTTTCGTGAGACCTAAAACTGATGGCATTGTTCCATCAATGACGTTTTTCGGGTTTAAATATTTGAAAAATTTTAGTTCATCGTTTGAAAGGTTAAACCTTTCTCCAATTTGAACTCATAATTCAATATAATAGCTGCACATAACTTTTCGTAGTTGCATTACATCTTGTTCAACAATATCATTTTCAAGTAAGTACCTTTCAAAGTAAAGGCCAAAATACATTTGAGAATATGTTAAATAGTTTTCACTGTTTTTTATATTTGTGTTTACATTTATATTTTCTGGTTTTACAAAATTTTTCATAAAATTTAATTTTAATGTAGTCATTCTTTCGAATATCAAGTGTATTTTTGAGTTCTCAGAATGAAATGTTTTATTTAACTCGTTTATAATTTTAAGATTTATTGACAAAAAATTTAAATATACTATAAATATTAAAAGGTAGAGTTTAATGATAGGTGAACGGTGAGTTGCAAAAAGTGGTAGAATTTGCTTTTTAGGTGGTAGATTTTCATGAACACCAAAAAGTGGTAGAAATACCACTTAAGTGGTAGAAGTCCCAACACTGCTTGGTGGTCGTTCATATACCGCAGCGCCACCACGATCAATTACGCGGTCAGGAAATGTCTCTTGCAATCAAATCCATATTCTCTCGAGTTGTGTGGATGTGATACCGTCCTGCTTAAACCACATATTCTCCAAGTCGTATCCTTCAATAGCAGCCACAAAAAAGTAGGTTATCATATGACCATAACGCTCGGTATGGTCGTTTTAGATGAAATAAGGTCCAATCAAACCTCCGGGCCGGGCCAAAGAGCGCACCAAACAGTGACATTTTGTGGATGGAATGGCCTCTCATCAATTATGAGAAATGTGTTAAGTCGTAGAAGAAAATTTTGTTTGAAATATTGCCGTCCACCGCCTGTTGTTCAAGCACCCTTTCAACGTATCTGCGACGTTGTGTGAACTGGACTTTATATGGATGTAGGTGTAGATCCAAATGCAAAATACGCCATAATGTGCCGTAAGACAATCCAAATTAATGAGAACGACGAGGAATCGACACATTCGGAAATTCTTTCACATACAGCATCGATATTTTCAGTATCACCAGCGAAACGATGATGCATAGGCCTAACAATATCTGTAACTAATCCAGTCTCTTCAAATTTTGCCAATTGCTTACGTAGTGCCTCTTAAAGCACGATATGTGGCTGTGGCAGAATCGCCATTTTTGTAGTAGGTTTTAACAATTTGTATGCTTTGTGCGATAAATTACGAAAATAGGTAAATGTCAGACTTTCAACTTAAAAAAAAATTGGTTTTACAACTTAGTGTAACAGATGTCGAATTTCAGCCCTATATTTTGAAACCGCAAAATGGATAATCCGTTATGTTTTTCGAAATATTCGCAGCTAACAATAATATTTTAGTAAAGATGGATACATACATATGTTTACAGTCAAAATCTTAAGTTTCATGTTTTTATTTTTAACTTCCCATAGGAAGTTATTGTAATCGGTCCGATTTGTCGAATTGAAAATGTTGACATTTCTCGACGTTTCAAGGTCCCTAGAGTCGAAATAAAAGATTTTTAGAAAGATGTCTGTGCGTGCGTGGTGTACGTACGTTCGCGACGTTTTTTTCGTCGTCCATAGCTCAACAACCAGAAGAGATATCGACTTAAAATAAATTTTGTTATACAGATAATAAGGCAAAAAGATGCAGAAAGGGCTCTCAAGAAAATTGCGTGGGTGGTTTTTTTTACCATAGCAGTTTAACAAAAAGGTGAACATTTTGGTTAAACCTAAATATCTCATGAACCAATGACGCTAGAGACTTGAATTAAATTTTATATTATATATTGTAACATGATACAAAACAAATATATTTTTGGAAAAAAATCCAATTAACGGGTTTTTTTATAAATCAAAAAAAACTGAAAAAAAATTTTTCACCTCGAAAATTTTACGACTAAAATAATATTTTAATTTCCAAAACAATTTTGTGAACAAAGAATAATGTTTTTGACATCTGATAAAATTTTGAGAAAAATCGAATTGACAGTTTTTTTACAAAAAATAAAAACCTAAAAAAAATTAATAAAAGTTGGTAAAAATTGATTTTCGACTCAAATATCTTTTCAAAACTTTGAGATATTGGCTTTAAACTACTTTTATCTTTTAAAAAGTAATGTTGTTAACATTCAGTAAAATTTTGAAAAAAATTGAATTGACGGTTTTTTTTACAAAAAATTAAAAACCGAAAAAAAAATTAACAAAAGTTGGTAAAAATTGATTTTCGACTCAAATATCTTTTCAAAAATTTGAGATAATGGCTTCTAACTAATTTTAACTTATATGAAATGTTGTTTTCAACATTACGAAAAATTTTGAGAAAAATCGAATTGACAGTTTTCTTACAAAAAATAAAAACCTAAAAAAAATTAATAAAAGTTGGTAAAAATTAATTTTCGACTCAAATAGCTTTAAAAAATTACAAATATTGGCTTCAAACTTATTTTATTTTACAGAAAATATTGTTTTCGATATTCAGTAAATTTTTTATAAAAATCCAACAGTCCGTTTTTTCAAGGCCCATTGATCTAAATAAAAGATTTTTAAAGAGATGACTGTGCGTGAGTGTTGGTACGTCCGTACGTTCAGGAAGCTTTTTTCGTCGTCCATATCTCAAGAACCAGTAGAGATATCGACTTCAAATAAATTTTGTTATACAGACAATAACACAAAAAGAACTATTAAAAAATGTTTGGTTTTTTATAAATCAAAAAAAACTAAAAAAAAATAATGTTTTAAGAACAAAAAATGATTTTATCTCCAAAATAATTTTATACAACGAAAAATAATGTTTTTGAAACCTGTTCAAATTTTTGAGAAAAATGGTATTGAAATTTTTTTTTTACAAAAAATAAAAACCTACAAAAAATATTACTAAAACTTATTAAAAGTCGATTTTCGACTTAAATATCATTTCAAAAACTAAAAATATTGACTTCAAACTAATTTCATTTTATAGAAAATATTATTAATTTTTTTAAAAATCCAACAGCCAATTTTTTCAAAAAAATTTAAATCTACAAAAAATAGAACGCAAAACTGATAAAAATTGATGTTCGATATTTAATACCTCGTCAATAAATGAAGGTATTGACTTCAAAATTATTTCATTCTGCGCCAAATTTTGTTATTAACGTAAGATTTTGTTTTTAGAAAAATTTAATGTGCATTTGTTTATATCAGAAATACAATATTTCAAGAAATGCTACTAAAATTGTTAAAAAATAGTTTTCGACTAAAAATCTAGTTAACAAAAATATATTTTGAAGTCAAACTATTTCAACATATGCAAAATATTGTTGGTAATTTTAAGTTAATCTCTGAAAATTCAATTGACAACTTTTTTAAAAAAACACGAAAAACAACAAAAAAAACAATAAGAAATGGTTTTGAACATTTTGCTAAAGTCTTAAGCAAGACAAATCGACAGACGCGATGGGAAGTGATCACTGTGGGTAGCACCCAGCCTCTTTTTTGTGTATGCATTGGTAGCTCTTGCAATGCTTTGGCTACCCTTTACTCACTAAAGCAGTTTTGGTTGTTCACGTATGCAATCAACAAATAAAGTGTACGACTGGATCGCTAGAACTTGCTCCTGTATCCAAAGACTCTGCTTACAAATAGAGCTTATATTTAAAAATAAAATAAGTTTGTCTTCAAAAATTTAAATGCCATTATAATAAATCAAAAAAAAACTTGATATTTATAAAATTTTATTTAATTAATTAATTTAATATAATTTGTTTTAATTTTAGTTTTAAAATATTTTTAGTAAACAGTTTATTTAGAGCTTATTTATACGGTTTTCATTTATTTTCCCTTTTTGAGAAATCGAACTTTGAAAAAAAAATTAATTCAAAAAGTAAAATTTGACATAATTGAAATCGGTGCATTATTTTTGAGAAATCTTAAAAACAAAATAAGGGTTCTACGGAGGGTTTGGAGCAATACAGAAAGTCAAATTAAGAAAAAAATGTTTGGAGAAAATGTTAAAAAATCTATTGATTTGAGAAAATTTGAATTTTTGATTTTTGATCAAAAAATTTGATATTTTTAATTTCAAAAAAAAATTAAAAGAACTCTTAACGCGAATCGGCTTAAAACCTTAATTTTAAAGATTAAACTCAATCGACCCAATGATTTGGGCTGTAGGGGCAAGAAAGAAAGACAAACAGACGTCATTTGGGGACCCACTTTTTTCGACTTCTACCATCGTAATGTCATGTTTGATTAAAATTTTAATTTTTTACGAATGCAATACATACTTCCCATATATGTAGTTCCTCAATGTTGCAAGTAAAAATGAGCTTCGTTGATGAAGTCAATTTTTCGATAAAAGAGATAAATATTGGGCCACAGTTTCAAGTTTTCAATTTCGGAGTTGTGTTGGGTCGTTTGGCTTCAATATTTGCATCAGCTTTGAAATTTAGCTTGAAGTCAATACTTTTAATAGTTCTCAAGTTATTTAAGGGAAAATAAATTTAGATTTATTTAATAATTTTTTTCTTTTAATTTCTTTGATGATTTTATAAAAATTTAAAATAATAATTTTAAAGTCAATAGATTTATACGTTCTCAAAATATTCAGGTTAAGAATCAATTTATATGCGTGTTTATATAATTTTTCGTTACTAATATAAATTCGAAGTGAAAAACGTTTTTTTGATTAATAAAAAAAGTTTGTAATAAATATTTGTCAAGTTCGAAAATGTTTATGGTTAAATTTTCTTGAAAGTCTTTTCTTCATCTTTCGATGTCGATATCTCTGACGGCTCTTGAGATATGGCTGACGAAAAAAGTTATCACCAAGGTACAACGTACATATGTATTGTATATGGACTTACAAAAGAAGAAAAGATTTAGATTCTCGGTACCTTCAAACTTCGAGAAACGTAAACTTTTTTTTTTCGCAAAATTGGACTGACTTAATATGGGAAGGAAGTTTAAATGATGCACAACACGTTTGCACCAACTTTGATATAAATTGGTGTAAATATTACCTCGAAATTAATTTCTTACATAAACTGTTGTTATTTATATTTTGTAAATCTTTAAGAAATATCAATTGAAGGGCAAGAATGTAAGGTTACCAGTGTCATTTAAGAGCTATTCGTAGAAAAACAAGAAACCTATTGCAAAACCAGATTTTTGTAATCCTTACTACCCTGTTGGTGAGAGTTAAGGTTTAACTAGAATTTACACTTTCATAGAGTGTTCAATTCTAAGAATACCTACACTTTGCGTAATATTACTATCAAAAAATAATTTTTTTGTTTGTTATTTCAGAAAAAAATCTTATATTTAAGCCACGTGTTTTTAAAATTGTACTCAAATATTTGTTTCAGCAAAAATAAAATTTACTTTGAATCCCCACATTCCATTTAATTCAAATTTCTTAGAATTGATATGTCCTTTTTCGGTTTTCAAGTTGTAAAACATTCCAATGCGAGGGTGGTATCCACTTCCAAAGCCAAATTCAAACGAATGCACGCAAAAGCTATCATATAACGAACTAAATTACAAATACTGCACACAGAACACTTTGAGGTCCTTTGATAAATTCTATCATAACTGCGATGAAAGTATTAAAATTGCCATAGGCAAAACAAACATGAGTAATGTGTGATAGTTAAGTATTTTATAGCAAGTAACTTCCCAAGTTTTCATATTTCACAAAGAAGAAAATCTAAAAAATCAGAAAACCAAACACCCAAGTTTTCTCTATTTCGCAAAGAAACATCCCAAAAAACACAATCTACATGCGGGTTCTGAAGAATATCTTGCATTCTGCCCCAAAGGACTATAGCAAGTGTGTTTATTTGAAAAAAAATACAACAAGATTCTAACATTTCCTCCTGGTGAAAATTTCATGAATAAATTCAAAAAAAGGAATAAAAATAAAAAAACTTCAAGTTGTCTGCAATGTGTGCACCTTAAATTTACATATAAAACATTTTGCAGATGTGTTCCTATGAAAAATGTATGTTCCACTAGTAGCTATACAGTGGGGGTTAAAAATCAACACACGTTTCCAAGCGTATGTAGTTGAATTTTGCAGCCTCAATTCGGTTTTCTGTGCAGTTCAAAATATATACTTTAAGTTGTGTTTTGGAGCAAAGGAATCTGATACGCACTCAACCTAATTAAGATGGCTACTAAAAAATCAATGATAAGTTAATCTATCTGTTCATTGAATTTCAAATTTTGTATTAAGTCAATAAATGTATTTATTTTTAGCTTACATTAATACCTATGCCCACATTGATATTTAATTTTTGATTCTTACAATGACGAAGAAAGACATGCAACATTCATGTAGTACGGCTCAAAAATCAATCTCTGTACTTTATAGTACGACCGAACGTTTCAACGGACGTACATTTTGCTTTAATGATACAAGATTCCATTGGTTTTTCCAAATGTTTTATTACTCCTAATTGTACATATTTTGGGTCAGAATTTAATGAGCTTTTCAAATTTTGTCATGTCTACACCTTAGAGGGGGGAAATGAGTCTGGAAACTCTGAAAGTCTGAAAAGCTAAGAGTCTTATCACCAGCGAGACAATTAATTTAATTATAAGTTCCAGACAGCAGATCAATTATAATAATAAGAAAGAGAATCGGAGACAAAATTGAGCCCTGAGGCACACCATCGTTTATATATTGTGGGTTTCAGACTTGAATTCTTCCAATACAACTGGGTTTGGACGATTCAAAGAAAATTTTAAATCCAACGGGATTAGACACCAAAGATACGTATTTTCGATAAAAAAGACTGATGCCAATACTAAGGGCAAAAGCCTTTCTTTCTAACTGATAATGGGTAATCCGGGGTGGGGTATTTTTGCCTTGGCCGGCTTACATACTTGTTTTAGTCTTAAGTTTTAGGTTTAAGTAGAGCAGGAATGGTGGCACAATAAAATACAAAAAAAAAAAAAAAAAAAAAATCTCATAAAATACAAAACAAAAAAAAGAAATCAAAATACAAAAAAAAAAAAAAAAAAAAAAAATGCAAACACATATCACAGACAATATTATAAAAATCCACGAAGGAATTACAAATAGAAGAACATAGTTGTTTTGCCGCTGTGGTTGTTCTAGTTTTAAGTAGTTTGTAGGTAGATTAGGTAATTTTAAGTTTTATTTTAAGGACTTTAGTATGTAAGTAAAAACCCCAAAAAATGATAAAGATTTTAGTTTTTAAACTTTTCTAAAAAAAAAAAAACATAAATTGAAATAAATAAAATAATCTTAGTTCGTAGGCCGAAAGGCATTAATTTTAAGAATCATGAATGTCTTAGAGCGCCCGATTAGGGCCAGTAAGTTATATTTAAGTAGAATTAATTAGGCTAGTTTCCCATTTTGTCTAGCATGTATGTAAGTAGAGTTAAGTTTAAATGAATAAAAAAAATGAATTTAAAAAAAAAAAAAAAGCCTTTCTTTCTCCAAAACAATTTAAAGCTCTGTTGCATTGTTCGGTAATATGAACCGTGAGATCAACAGTGGATTTATTTTTAGAAAGTCATTAAGAAGCCTACGTTTTTTGAGATATTTTCTGAATAATAGACAACGATCGTAGTAACCAAGGAAAACGAAGAATTCGAATAACCAACAATTTGTACTTCCTACGAGACACTACATTATTTTTGGCCGTAATTTTTGGTCATGTACAAATTTTGTTTGTCGAATACAGACGTTGTAGAACTTTCAGGATTTATTGAATCTGTTTAGATTTTTCGCATTTGGGATTGTTTTATAGCAACGGATTCCTATCTCTTTTACTCTAATAACCACTTTGCAGCTCGATTCAAACCATATGCTTATTCTTTAGTTCTGATGCTTTGAACTCCTCCTATCCAAAAGAATCAAACTTGTGATCATATCAGCACTGGAGTCAACTTCGCATTCGAGCGATCGCAGTGATGATTAAAACTATTGCCGATGGTTGTTGAGTTATTGAAGAATTGTTCATAAGCTAATGTATCTGTTCATTGAATAAACACATTTTTAATTGAATTCATGAATTTGTTTCATTATGTTCATGAATAATGCCAAAAAGGAAAATACCAATGCTATCAATCTAATAAAATAAAATCGCATTCATTTAAAATATGGTTGAAGTTAAATAAAAATACTAGAATTAAATGACTTACAAAATTCTCAACTATTCATATCTTTTGGGTGGAGTTATACAGCTTTCTTGAAGAGTAATTTTGAATCTTAGAGGTTAGTGTAAAAAAGTATTTTTATATATTTACAGTCTTATTTAAAAACGCTTTATAGAGCCTACATAAAGTTATGTAATCTCTATAATGCCTCTAAACGCAAAAATGCTATTTATAAAACTTATGCAAGGTTGCATAATGCATAGTCCCATAATAAGCTAAACGCGTTTTGATGTTTAATAGAGCCTACATTAGGAAATTATTGTTATTATTATTTCGTAAATGTCATTTTGATTTATCTCCATTTTTGAAATTAAAATAAAAACAATAATGCCTCTCCAGTTTGGCTCGTTTATTAATGATTTAAAGAATTTAAATCGCGTTTTACCGATACTCCTAGAAGTCGGAAAGTTTATAAAAAAAGGTTCAACCCAATGAGCCTAAGAAACGAAGAATTAAAAAAAAAATTAGATTTTCGAAAGAAAATATCATAAAAATAATTGGAATTATTTTTGTATATTGTATTTGTTATGACAAACAGGTGATTTGATAGACAGAACAATTATGTCAAGTGTTGAAGGTCACTCCCAACTAATAAACATGAATAACCATAAATTTAAATGTATTTCAGAACTTATAAGAAAACTTATTGATCTACGTAAATTATGGCTTAGACAACTCAAAAGACTTTACCATCGTTATCTCTATAGAGTGAATACTGAATATTGTGAACTCCAGTCAAAAATTCAGTGCATAATTAAAACTATTAAGGAAAATGTAAACCTCGATCTTAATAATTCCTTTAAATCTAGAGTGAGTAAAATTACGCCTTCACCTTATGCTTTTAAAGAAACTGGTAGAGTCACGGGTCGAAAATTTTTCGGGATAGATATTCCCCATCAGAATCTTCTATACAACAGGGAAGAACTTTTCGACATACAGTCCAAGTTAAGTGCATTTAATGACTTTTACTCCACTAATTATTCCGAAATAGCAAGAGATGACCCTAATTTTGAAAATGAAGTGATCTCCACCGTAAATTTGTTTAGAGAAACCAATTCTGAAAATTTGACAACTTTTTCATCAAATAACATCGCCTGTTCTCCAGGAACATTACCGTTCACTTCTCCAAACATTTTCAATGTCTATAGATCATCGCTCAATAGCAAAAAGTCATCAGGCAATGATAACATTTTAAATTTTATTTTAAAAAAATGCCCGTTCTCCCTGGACACTGTGTTATCAATTGTTTTTACCAGTGCATTAATAATGGTTACTTTCCGACACCATGGAAACAGCCAATGATCTTACCAATATCAAAGAAAAAGGCAAGTCGAGAGGTTGACAGCTTTCGACCGATTGGTAAGCTTTCTGAACGGGTGCTGGCTAATTCTTTAAACACGTTCTGTGAAGATGAAAACATCATTCCAAGAAACCAATTTGGTTTTAAAAAAGGCAACTCCACTGAACATGCATTGCTTCTTTTCCAAGATAAAGTAGTTCATAATCTTAGGAATAAAACGTGTACAGTGTGCTTGGATATTGAAATTGAAAAAGCGTTCGATTCGCTTTGGCACTTTGGTCTAATTTTTAAACTCATCCAATTGAATTTTCCGAATTGGCTCATTAAGTTGATATTAAACTTTTTCACTAACAGAACTTCTGCAATATATATATAGGTTCTGAACATACCCCTTTTTCCCCGTTAATACAGGCGTCGGTCGCTCAAGGGTCTATTTTAGGCCCACTTTTGTTTAATATCTTTTTGCATGATTTCCCTCTTTCATATCCCACACCGGATGAACCGGGTTCTATTCACAATGACGATGACTCAATTGTATTCGCAAGTGATGTTCGACCAACCTTAGCCCTTAACAAAACAAAGCAAAGACTACCACTTGTGGAAAATTATTTTAAGAAATGGAGACTAAAAATTAACCCTAGAAAATGTAGATTGACTTGCTTTAGAAATGCGAGCGGAAAAGGACATTACCTTGCAGTTAAAGAGAGTAAATCCCTTAACCTCACAATAAACAATTTTGAAATACCATTACGTTCAGAAAAAAAGTATCTTGGCGTCAATTTTCAAAACCGATTCCTCTTTCATAAACATGGTAGGATGATTATAAAAAAGGCAAAAATAGCAGCTGGTTCATTGAAAATACTATTTAACTCGAAATTCCTGCAAAAGAACACCAAAATTCTAAGGTATAAGACATTAATAAAACCCATTCTTACGTACGGATTCTGCACTTGGTTTACCATATCACCAACATAACAGTTGCCAAAGAATTCGAGAAATTTGAACGACAGATCCTGCGACGATGCTGCGGACTTTTTAGAAAAACCAAATAAAAAATGGTATTCCAACAAAACAATCTACGATTCAACACAAATAACACCCGTCATGCAGTACCAAACAGACCTATTTTTGAAAAAGATAGAGCGCACAATCTCTCATTTAAACCCACTAATAGGATCCTTAATAGACAGTGTCAATGACAACTTTTACCTTTCACCATTTAATTGTCTCAACGAGGGTTCAATTGCTCTTTTAAGACCAGATACAAATTCGCGCCGAATTCGGTTCTATGAAAAGGCATCTCCTTTGAATTATAGAGGTTGATTTAAAAAAATTACAAGCACAAATGTTATTAACATAAAACCTGAAATTTTTATTGTCAGAGTATTCTATAATAATGTAATAATAGATAGCAATGAGACTACTCTTATTCTTAACCGGAAGTGGGTCAAGGCTCAGTCAACTGCTGAACTCGGGGTAATCAGAAGATTATTCTGTGTTTTTTGCCTGTACCTTGATCTTGATCTATTACGGTTTAGTTTTATTTAGTTGTGAGCTTAGTTTTAGTCCTAGCCTGTAAGTATCAGCCAGTAAAGAGCAAAGCAGCTATAGTTGTCGGGAGCAAGCAACTAAAATTTGAGCAATATATTTCTAGATTAAGAAACCGTTATACTATGAATTTGAACTATATATAGGTTAGGTTAGGTTATAGTGGCTGTCCAAGATGGAAACGGACACACTTAGGTCAGTTTAATGTCCCATTGTGATACCACATGAATCTTGAAGTTTCTTCCTAAGCTCAATGGAACCAGTTTGAGTCTCTTACAAAACGTGTAAGGCTGATTATGCCGATTTGATTTAGATCGCTAAGATCGTTAAAGAAGAATTCTCCTAGGTAATTCTTGCGTTTTCGAGCCAGAGCAGGGCATGTGCAGAGAAGATGAAGAACTGTTTCTTCCTCTTCCTCGTCCATGCAGCTTCTGCAAAAATCATTTGAGAATACGCCTAATCTCGTGGCGTGCTTTCCTATTAGACAGTGTCCGGTTATGGCACCTATTATCGAGCTTATATGCGATCTGCTTAGAGAGAGCAAGCACCTTGAACGTTTTAAATTCAGTGTTGGCCA
Organism: Eupeodes latifasciatus; assembly: GCA_920104205.1. Classification (NCBI taxonomy): domain Eukaryota; kingdom Metazoa; phylum Arthropoda; class Insecta; order Diptera; family Syrphidae; genus Eupeodes; species Eupeodes latifasciatus. Next base: position 67,499,706 of record OV049924.1, on the reverse strand, counting down.
GATGTTTTTTTTGACTTGACACGTGGTGATGTTGTTCCACCTGGTGCCTGCCCTCCTCACAGCGTCTTACATTAGCAACAGTTTACAAGTAGCGATTGGTATGCCAGTACGTGCCAAACGTGGTAGGATGGGCTGTACTGTACCGTTCCTGGCGAGTTCATCTGCCTTACAGTTACCTGGAATGTCTCTATGGCCCGGCACCCAGCAAAGGTGAATATTAAACTGTTGTGTCATCTCCATTAGAGATCATCGACAGTTATGGACTGATATAGAGTTTGTAGAGACAGAATCCAGAGATTTGATAGCGGCTTGACTATCTGAGAAAATACGGATATCAGATGTTGATATCACGTTTTCTTTAAGCCAGGACAAGACTTCTTTTATCGCCAGAAGTTCCGCCTGGAAGACCCTACAATGATTGGGAAGGCGAAATGAGAGACTTAATTTCAGTCGTTCAGAGTACACACCTCTACCAACCCCTTCTTTTCTTTTTGACCCATCTGTATAGAAATGGATTGACTCATCTTCCAGGAATGTCCTATCCTCCCAAAAAGATCTGGGAGGTATAGAAATCTGGAAATTTCTGTCGAATTGCAGTTGGGGGATGGTGTAGTCTGTGTGCTTTGGAATCGATTCTAAATAACTAAGAATTACGGAGTGGCCAATGTTGTTGTTAGTCCACTGCGACGAAGCTTTGAGGCGAATAGCAGAGCTTGCAGCTATTTGTTTGCTAAAAATGTCAAGAGGTGTTAGGTAGAGTAAGGTGTCCAGTGCCGCAGATGGGGTCGTTCGAAGCGATCCGCTTATACATAGGCAAGCTGAACATTGGACTTTATTTAATTTATCCCGGTTTATACCTTTCTCGAAAGCAGTCCACCATACTGCCACACCGTACATTAAAATCGGTCTGAATACCGATGCGTGATTCTGGGTTGTAAGCCCCATTTATTACCGATGGCTTTTTTGCAAGAAAAGAGAGCTACAGTAGCTTTTTTGACTCTTTCCTGTACGTTGCGTTTCCAATTTAGTTTTTTATTCAAGACAAGACCCAGGTATTTAGCCTCGTCTGAGAATTTTAATTGGATTCCTTTAATATGGGGAGGGTTGACAAATGGAATTTTGTATCTCCTCGAAAATAAGACCAAATCGGTTTTGTGTGGGTTAACACCCAGTCCACACCGATCAGCCCAAAGTACTAGTCTGTCTAAGGCATTTTGTAAGAGTTCTTTTAACGTGTTAAAAGATGCTTTCCTGAAACTGCTATAGCAACGTCGTCCTGAACTATGTATATATAAAATTTACACAATTTTTGAACTAGCTCAGACATACGAGTATCTTAAGTCGAGCAAAACTGAATATTATTGTAACTGAAAACTGATTGAATATGTCTCAATAACAAAAAAAAAATGGAATAGATTGCTCCATTTTGGTACTTTTTTTTAATATAAGCATTGCATAACTAAAATTTATAGCAGAATTTTTTTATAAATGGGAATTTTCGCAACGTTACATAGAGCCTACATAAATCGTTATGCACTGTATAACTATTCATCTGTTTAGCGAATTCTATTAAATAAGACTGTTAATGTTTTGAAGTAGTTAAAAGAAGATATTGTAGTACCAATTTTGCAAAAATAAAATTCAGGTACAAACCTTTAGCATCAACTGTAACTACTTTAACTGATGCATTGCACGAATTACCATCTTCCCTACTCATTTCCATTATTAACTTTTTCATACCTCTACACATAGTTTAGATACATGTTGTGTTTTACAAGAATACAAAAATTACATAAAACAAAGGACAAATGTAAAAGAAACCGGGCAACATCTGTTACTCATGGCTATACGTTGTTATCATCTCAATTATTGAGATGAGTTATAAAATGACTCTCTACTTCTATACAATAATAATAAAAAAGTGATTTTTCAAGAGATAGGTACTCGGATAAATTCTTTTGGAAATATATATTATGAAATCTACAGAAGAGTTTATCCTGAATTTAATCATTCGCATGGTTAAGTTTTGCCCTTAGGCATCCGGAACAAATCAAATATACTTGTACATATGTTTGAATTTAAGGTATCCTGTCATATATTGGTTATGTAAATTTACTTTGATGGATTTTACATGTTATCAATTTTGAAGGACAATGAATTTATATATTCATTAACGTAATGCTTTAAATTGAAAATATATATTGCAGAGAGATAGATATAAAGAGAACTTGTTTTGTTTTTGGTTAAAACCTTTTAATCGGCTTAAATGCTACATACATTCATGTAAAGACGTACATAATGTTTTGTCTTTGTTGTTTAAATATTATTAGGTCTTTTAGCGGAAAAAAACACAATCGAAATTATTCCTATAATGCAATTATTTCATTCCGGCTAAGCAGACAAATCCCTTTCCCTCACACTTGTGGTGTTAGCAGCTTGATGTTAACCTCAGGATTTGCGGTTAGAGACTGGAAAAATTAATCTTGAGGTTTACTTATTACAAAATACTTAAATCTTCCATTAATAAATTAAGTAAAATTGGATTTAACGACAGTTTCGTTGTGTGGATTTTGTCATATCTTAAAGACTGATATTATAGCGTCATGTTCAGAAGTAACCCTTTAAGCCAATTTAAAGCCAATGCTGGTGTACCTCAAGGGAGTCACTTTGGTCCATTGCTGTTTATTATATTAATCAATTATTTGCCTTCTGTTTTAAATAATTCTATGTATATCGCTAATACAGATGATGTTGAAATTTTCGGAATTTCCTTAATCCATCAAAAATTAAGAGCTACAAGAAGATCTTAATCAATTTTTGGAATGTTGCAGTAAAAATGGTTGAGCAAAAAAGGATTGAGTAAGTATTAAATAGATGTGTGTTTTTCTGGATATACCTACAGAGTTATTACTTGAATCAAAACTGGCTCTGTCTTCAGGCTATTTTGGTAGCCAAAAATGTTGATGTTGGCGAAATTGATTTACAGATACAACAGTTGTTATATATCTGATGTCTTTTAAATTAATCGATACTGTTTTTAATAAAAATCATAATGTACATTTTCCAATTGAATTTTTAAATTCACTAGATATACCTGGAATGCCACCACATAATTTTCGATTAAAGATTGGTTCACCTATTATTCTCCTGCCTTATTTGAATCTTCATCCATTATGCAACGGTATACGTTTGGTTATCAAAAAGGTCAGCGGAAAATTCTCGAACAACCATTTTAACTGAAAAATTTAACGAAAAAGTGGTCCTGTTGCCACGTATTCCCAAGACACCGTCAGATTCTACATACCCTTGTGTATCGAACGCGCTAAACACATTCAAGTCAATTGTCTTATTCCTTTGTATTAGTAAAGTTATATATTTATTCTTGTTATTGTATGCGAGTGCAACTTGGAGAAATAAGTTCACTCATTCTTACTTTGTTGAGTTAGTTGCCTCTTAACTTTCGTGCCGGACGGGCCGGAATCGGATAAAATATAATTGTTGTAAAGAAACTAACACTGTATAGTGAAAACTGACTGTACAAAGAAACCTTATTAATAAAAATAATCAATAGTTGGGTTTTTTAAACACTTTTCCCGACTCTAAAGTGCCGTGTTTTATTTTTCCTATGATTTTACGGTCCGCTTTATACATTTTGGTCCACGTCGAAACCGGATAACGCCAGCAGTGTAAAAATATACCGGTAAAAGTGGTCCCCATTGTCAGTTTTAATCCGCCTTATAATAATGTGTTGTGTCCGTAAACCCTCTTTTTGGTGCGGTGCCGTGCAGTGCTGTACAGAAAACAAAGTACAGAAAACAAGTAACAAAAAAAAGAAAAGGAGCATACACAAACATGCTGGTTCTTGTCGCCTCGCCAAGCGCACCGTCGCGACGGGGTCTTATACGTACCCATGCTAAAATAAGAGCAAAACAAAAAGCACACAGCAACACGGCATATACTAAATAAACAGCAAGCCTGTGCAACAGTTACGCAGCTGCGTTGTGCCTATGAATACGTAAATACATATGTAGCAGCAACGAACTCAAATGAAAAGGAGAGAAAATTCTCCTCGCAATGCGATAGCGTCACCTTTAGTTTCGACCATCGAATAGTGAAAGCGAAAGTTTAAGTAAAATAATAATAAAAAAGTACAGAAAAATCAAAGAACAAAAATAAGAAAAGTACCTACAGAAATCTAAAAGGACAAAAAGAAGAAAAAGAAGGTACAGAAATAAGAACAGAAAGAAGAGTTGGTACAGGTAAGACCCTAAAATATAAAATAATTAAAATTTAAAAGTGCTCAGGGTAGTGATAGCTTTATGTGCAGTGCCGGGTGGTAAGACGTGCTGTTGTTCCTTTGGTACGGTTCTTGTTGTGTGGGTGTTCTGTGGGCAAAAACAAGCCAAAAGACAAATAAGACGAGCAAAAACAAAGCCCGCGTCGAGTGCCATCGCATGTGTTGCAATTTTTTATTATTGTTTATTTATTCGCGCGCCGCTGAGACGGGAGCAAGATATATAATTCTGGAAGTTTCCATATGCATACGCACAGAAAAATATAAATACAAATATACATACGTAAATTCCGTTTCTAGTTCTCTTGTTTAGGTTTCGTTGGCGTATATTGTATATACCTCAACTTGAGCAATCCGTCTCAGGCTTTGTATGCATACATGCGCATACTCACTCGCTAGCAAATTTATTCATAGCCAGACAGCCAGCTGCAAAAAAGTTGTTGGCAAAATAAAAAATGGAGGGGAAGAGAATGCTATTCCTCTATGCCGATGAGGGCATACAACCAGCATCGGCATGGAGATGGGTATACTTATACTCTTTCTCATGTGTCCATGTGTGTGACTTACAACCACCGCTGGCACATGTACGCATGCGAAGACAAATGGCAAGTAGATAGCTGCGCCCATAATGCGCAGTATAGTTATAAAAGGTAGGGAGATATATTAAATGATTCTCTTACGTATATGAAACGAACATAGACTGCGCATGGGGGTGAGCGACGCGAGGCATTTAAACGAGAGCCGTGTTAAATAGGAGAAGAATCCTTATTGTACTGAGCCGTCAATTTAGTAGTATACATAGAATTTTATAGTACAAAGTTTAAATACAAAGTAGAGATATGTAGGTTATAGCCAAACTTAAAAGCATCTGTTATTAATGCGTATATAAAGGGTAGTGCAGCTTAGAACATTTTTTCCAATGCGATTGGCTATTGGCAGTGTTTAGCTTGAGCGCATTGATTTACTAATGTGAACGCAAACACTTGCTTAAACCACTTGCAGATTAAGCTATCATATTCTCTTGGGATCGTACTGGTCTTTGAACACCTTGAGAAGGTTACAGTTTCAAATTCGTTTACCTTTTGTCATATCTATAAATAAGTCTCAAGGCCAAAGAATGTACATTTGTGGTTTAGATTTGTAAAACCCATGTTTTTCTCATGGGTAGCTATATGTTCATGTTCACGTGTAGGAAAACTGTCGAACTTATTTGTGTTAGCGGAAGACAGCTTAACCAAAAATATTGTGCACCGATTAGTGCAAAATTAAATTAAAATTAAAATATTTATTATTCAAAATAATAAATATTATTGTAAGAAGATTTTAAACTATCCGCCTTACCTACATCATTTATAAGTTTAACTGTCACATATTAATTACTAAAAACTTTGTAATATATTCATTTGTTACAAACTTGAATAAAAATAATAATACATTTTGATTGAAATTCTTTTGTATTGATTTTTGCTTTACAACAACTGCACGAAAATTTTGTTGAACTATGTTCATAGTCCTTTCAAATCCCAAACCAGTATATTTGTATAACAGTTTTAACGTGTCCGGCTTCGTTCGTAAATAGTAATTTGATTGTAATAGGATGATAATCTCCTACCGTTCCCCTTTAATAGTTTACAACAATGTAATATGGCAAAAAACGTTAACCCCAGCAACGCGTGGCTGGGTCAGCTAGTTTATTATAAAAAATGCTAATAAAAGACTTGGTTTTGTCAAAAGAAGTCCGTGATCGCTAAGTTATTAAGATTCTGTATGTTTCATTTTTCAAGTCAACTCTTGAATACGCTTGCGTTGTATGAGCACCATACTACTCCGTTCATATTGATAGAATAGAAAGTATTCCACCTAGAATTTTAAGACTTTGTGTTCGTGTTTTCCCCTGGACTGATGGACTTTTATTACCTCTATATTCATTCAAAGGCATTTCTTGATAAATCTCCTTTTTACTTCTTTGGCGATTGTATTTCAATGTTGGTTATGTAAAAATTTAACGTATTTAACAAATATACTAAAGCAATTTAAAAACAAATTGAAAAATTTGGTTGACCCCAAATATCCTTCGTACCAAAAACACTTTGGAATTAAAATTTATACTGTATATTTGGAAAAAAAACTAACGGTTTTTATTAATAAATCAAAATAACTAAAAAAAAATATTTGTCTCCTCAAAAATTTTGCGGACACGAAACTATTTTACTTCCAAGATAATGTATGCATCGAAAAATAACGTTTTTGACATTCGATACAAATTTTCTATTGTACCGTACATCATTTGTATTTCATTTTTGTACATTAATATTTTATCAAATTTGTTAAAAGTTCAATCTAACTATTAATCCAATCAAAGCATTTTATCAGAAGCAATTTATTTTAAATTGACATCGCACAATAATTCAACTTAATTTATCATAGTACAACATCGATGGTAAACATTTACTAAATAGGACTTCATCCGATTTGGGATAGGGCTATAACAAGAATTGAATTATGTTTACCTATTCCATGACCAAAATAATACATTTTTAGAATTCAAAATAAATTATATATTCGAAAAAGTAAAATTTATATCAAATTCATTGTCATCATTCAATGTCAAATCATCATCAGCGCAATGTACAATGTACATAATGTAGATGTATGTATACATATTTCAATTCATTTTCAAAACTTGATTTGATTTATATTCGCGACAGCAATAAATGATGGTACGAGTAAATTGAATTTGGTTTGGCATTCGCAGGACGTTCATAGAGCTTCTTTATAAACTACAAGGACCTAACGCATCACATGTACCTACACTTGAACAGTACATTTATTTCAGTGTCTCAGATGTCCTGTCAAATGAATAACAACAAAATGTCTCAAAAGAACAATATACTCTCTAAACACGACATGCTGTTCTTTTTCTTAAGGAATTTAATTTCTTCGGAACTTAAGATATTTTAAAAATTTTTCGTCAAAGCACCCTGGAGCTATCAATGGCTATGGGTTTTTTTATTTCTCTAGAAACAAGTAAGTGATGGAATTTACTTTATTTTTCGTTTTCTTAAATAAATGATGGAATAAAATAAAGGGTGTCCCAAAATTAACGCAAGATTTGAATTAAATAGAAAACGCCGTTTTTAGTCTTTTGATAGTTATATTTTTATTGACTCGTAAAGTACATAGGATAGGGTTATGTATGGAATAACACATCGGACAAATGGCCTCCACGGCTTTGCATGCACATGCGCACTCTTTTGTTGAAATTTTCCATGACCATTATGCATAAATGTGGCTGAATTTCGTTGATGCAGCGTTGAATCTCCTCCTTTAATGCACGGGTGGTTGTGGGCTTGTTGACATAGACTTGTGATTTCAAATAACCCCATAAAAAGAAGTCTAATGGTGTTAAATCACACGATCTAGGAGGCCAATTTTGGCGATTGACAAAGCCATCAAGATGAAAATGTGCTTCATCGCTTAAAATGATTTTGCTCGAAAAATCAGGGTCCATTTGTTGATGTTCAATAATCCATTCAACGAACTCTCTTCTCTGTCCATGGTCATTAGGCTTCAATTGTTGTGTTAATTGAATTTTGTAAGCATGAAGACACAGATCTTTGGTGAGTATACGCTGTAGAGAGGTTCTTGAAATTTGCAATTCTTGTCCACGACGTCGAATTGAGGTTCCTGGATTGTCAGCAACACTCTCACGCACTGCTTCGACATTCACATTTGAACGGCTTGTTTTTGGACGACCAGTGTGTTTGGCGTCTCCAACGGATCCAGTCTCCATGAATTTTTCAATTAATCTCTTCACAGTTGACGAAGTTAAAACACTATTTCGACCATATTTTGTATGAAATTTTCGAACTGCAGCCGCCAAGCTTTCACTATTTTTGAAATATTCTTTAATAATGAAGACACGTTGTTCTATCGTGTAACGTTCCATTTTTAATAACCCTATACTGTTAGCTGTCAAATTGCTTTTTTTTCAGGGTTGCCAACACTTCACTGCACAAATGGCGGCAAATTCAAATCTTGCGTTAATTTTGGGATACCCTTTAGAACTGTTCCATACAGAATTAATTTCACATTTTTGGAATATACTGAAAGATATATTTGTGTATATGCATATAGAGGAGGGTTTTCTTTTTGCTTTTGCTTTTTATTTCGTTCCTGTGATAGAAGTGTCGCCCAAGACCACTTTTACTTTAGACATTGGTACAACGTGAGGTGCTCCTCGTCCGCAAGTAATAGATTCCGCTAACTCGATCTTTAGATGGCTTGCTCTAGTTTTAAATATCAACTCAACTTGGTCTCTGTCTAAACCGGAGATTGACGTTTAATATTTTACAAGCTGATCTAAAGCTTCGATATTTATTCGCTCAACATGTCCTTATGCCATCTTAAGCGTTAAATACGGAGTTTGTTGACCATTGGCAAGGTTGTATCGCCTCCGCTAGGTGTTATTTTTGCAGTTGACACAAATCAGTCCATAGATCATACGTATAACGTATATACTAATAAGAGAGCATTCATCCACCTGAGAAAGGCCTATGATTCTGCACTGTATAGTAAGACCGGTCGATAAAGGTTTTATACAACGTTTCCTTAGTTCTTCTTCATAGGGAATTATTTCTCAATTGCTTACTTATTCCAAAGAAACAGCAATAAGCCAGAGTTGTTCTATGCTTGATATCTATATTGATGCCATTTGCAGAGTTAACATCAGTAAACAGGGAAATTAATTCTTTGACCATCTCGAAGTAATACCTATCAATGGTCACGTTCTGACCAAGTATGCGATGGAAATGACGCTCTTTGAAGACAGCATATATGTATGTATGTACTTCGTTTTGTCCTTCTCAGATACTGGAAAAGGCACCCGTAATTGTTCGTTTGGTTATTCCCATACCATGTGGATTGCTGAAAGCTTGTTCTATTCGTATTGGGCGTGCAGTTGCACAAATTATATTTATTCGTCGCGATAAAAAGTTATTTCTTAAAAATATATGTATTTTTAAATATAACCTTTATTTTTTACTTATAATAAATTGGGTGGCGCAATAGTCCGTTTGAGAACTTGGGCCTAGTGACTTACAACTCTCAACCATTGCTGTGTGCGAGTACTGTTGTCAGGGATGGAAGGGACCTACAGTTTCAAGCCGAATCCGGACTGCAAATTTTTGAGAAAGCACTTTTCATGACAAGAATTAACTCTTGGAGAATTTGTCAATTCCTCGCAAGAGGCAGTACCCGTGAAAAAAAACTTTTAGGTGGCATAGGCAGGGATCGAACCCAAGACCTCTCGCATTACTTAACAAATTAAATATTTTATAGACAATAGTTCTTACATACTCGTAGTTTCTTACATACTACTCGGCAACTGGCCCGAAACTCCTTCTGCGTTGTGTCTATTTTTATTGTTGTCCTTATGAGTTAGTTTTATTGTCTTCAGGGTTTTTGGTTGTGTTGGTTAATTACTTTGTATTTATCATCTTGTTTGGTTGATCATAAAATATCTGTTTGTTATCTTATTACCTGCGTGGTAATCTTTATTATAAGATGCTTGTTTATTTGGATGCTTGTAGATTAGTACATTAGCGATCCTATTTATTTTATTGTTTCCTCTTATTTCTGTTTGAGGTACAGTTTAGTGTTTATAACTCACACCACTCTCTCAAGAACAATATTAAAACAGCTACATATATGACAGCACATTGCTGTCAGCCTGGTGTTGGCTATCTTGATTTCATTTAAGTCTGGTGGGTGGATGTATGTCGTGTGGGCTATGTCTTCGGACCTGCCAAAATCACTTCCCTAATAATTTTGGAATTCAAATCTTGCAGCAATATCTTTACATCTTTTTGGTGCATTGCTGATAAGTTTTGGCAAAGAGCTTGTAAAATTCTTCCTTGTTGGAGTCATCCTTCTCTTTCACACGCGCTAATAAATCTAAAGTTAAGAAATTTGGCCTTTCCATAAGCTTAAAGCTCTTTGACTAGTTTTTCCTCTAACAGCAAATTCACATCCGAAAAAACTCTTCTTTCCACCGAGTAAACACTTACCATCCTTCTAACTTTCTATTTCCTGGTCATTTTTTTTGAGGGCTATCACATAAGCTTTGATTTCGGCGAGGGCATCGGCAAACTGCTCTGCTTTGCGTGGCTGGTTGAGTGTACATCCACACTCCATGTGCATTAACGCATGTCGTTGTCCGTTTTTTGTTAGCGGGGTGGGGGGTGATCGGCAACAATATCAGTCCTTTGATCCGAGGCTATTACTTGTGGTTTCATCACAATAATGTTTCCGCTTCAGAGCGATATCTCTTCTTTTTCTCGCCACCTTATTTATTTATTAATTTTTACAATATTATGTTTTGGTTTTTAAAGGTATATTTTTAGTACATACAAATTCATACCGAATTTATATACATACTAGTGGCCCGTCCCGGCCGCACGGGTAGACATAAATAGGTACAGATATTAAAGTTATAAGCATGCTAATTAAAACGACCATGAATCACTAAATTAAAAAAAACTATTGTTGTCCTATCATTAATACTCTTCGCAGCGTATGCGATGAAAGACATTTTTATGGCTAATTTTTGTACACCTTCGGTTGGTTTTAATAGGAATTTCAAAAGATTTCTGTTGGAACCTAGTACTAAATATAGCCTATGTTACTCAGTGATAATGTAGCTTTCTAATGAAAAAAGAATTATTAAAATCGGTCCAGTACTTTTTGAGTTTATTCGTTACATACAAAAATACAAATCTTTCCTCTTTATAATATTAGTATAGATTTACTATTTCTATAAAAAAATAAATTTTTAATAATAATAATTGTGTAGAGATATTAAAGTAATTTACAACTTTTCGCTTTTTTTTCAAATTGCTGTAATAAATTGATTGAATTTGTTGTAAAACCCAAATCCTTTATGGCTGAATCACATACACGCTTCCGCTTCGGCTTCGCCTGACGTTTACGAGTTCAGCCATAGAAATTCAATGCATGCTATCACAATGGAGCTTCGACCTCACGTTTCGTTTGACAATCGTAAGGAAAAAAACGTAATGTTACGTAATGTGACTCCAAACGGAAGCTCTAGTTCAATTATGTGGACATTTGCTTTGGCTGCAGCTCAACATCTGTTAAAAAAATGTCAACAAACAAAATATTTGCTCTTTGGACGGATGAAATAATAGAAATGTCATTCAAAGCAACCTCGAAGCATGCCCAACGTAACGCAGATGAAGCCAAAGCTGAAGCGTGTATGTGATTCAGCCATTAAAATTGATATCTTACTGTTATGAGAGAACGAAATGATATTCCAAACCGAACAAAAATCTTTTTAAAAACGACTGCTTTAGATTTTATGGACCTAGAAACGTCGAGAAATTATAAACTTTTCAATTCCAAAATCGGATTACCTACCAATGGGAATCATCAATGATTTTAACCAATGCACATTTTAGAAATACCTATAAAAGTCACAAAAAGTAGAACATAATATTTTTATATATTTTTTTTAAATCAATTAGTATTACTCATTAGATATGTACTCGTGTGTTAATTAACACCAAATAAATCCACTTTAAAATTAAACATAATATATTGAACAAGTTCATAAATATGTACTTTATTTTAGAACAAATCAAACGGAATAAAAAACTCACTTTGTTTTGGAATGTGATGTGAAATTTACTGTGTAGGAGGTTTCTAAAATTAATTATTTAAATAGAAAATCAATGGATTTTAAATTAATGTGTTTTTCATGTTAGTTCAAATAATTAGTCCAATGTGATTTTTATTGACACATCTCATTGAAATAAAACCACAAACAAATTAAAAACAACAAAACTTTTAAATGCATAATCAATATAAATTAATATACGTTATGGGTGGTAGGTGCCTAAAAGCTGAAACGCGTTTTCAAAAGACTACAAAAGTTTGTTATTATAATAGTTATTTTTTTTTCTCCGACGATAAAACTTAAAGTGTAGTTTTTGATTCTTAAAACGTGGCAGATTAGAAAAAAAAAAAATAAGAAAAGCGAAATGAGAAAACTTTTAAAAGTTTTATCCATGCTAGCTCAAGTGATTAAAGTCACGACAGTTTATATTTATAGTAGTTTGAATTTATGGAAGTTTTGTTTATGTTTATAAATAATTGAAAATCAGTTTTTTCTAGCTTAAATTAAATTTTCTTTTGTAGAATAAAAAGGAGGGTGTTTTGTAAAAGATTAAACCAGCATAGGAATAGTGTGGAATGATTTATGAGTTAACACATTTTTGAGTTCATTTTTGCAGAAAACTATTAAAAGTTTTCAATTTTTGATACCTTCATCAGAAGTTAAGGCATTTAAGACTTTAAGAGACATCTTGAAGGAAAGTTTGTCTATTTGTATACAAATATAACAAATAACATCTTATAGCAAACCACCATCTGTGCAAACAACTTTTACTTTTAACAATTTATTTGTGTTATGGATAACAGGAATGGCAAGGTCCTTAACGTTTATTTCAAAGAAGTGTTTGGAAAATATGAATATGACAAAAGAAAAGGATTTGTCAATTTTTTCTTAAGAGCCATCATATCTTACGAACAAAAAAATGAATGGATGTGTTGATATCTAGGCCTCTTGGGAGATCACCCTACGCACTTTAGCATTATGTGACAGGCTTCTAGGATAAAAGTATGTTATAAAAGTATTCAGGCTATACCAAAAACTGGGTCTTATGAGATAAGGAACTTCAGATTTCATGATATTTCTTTGAATGGTTAAAGGGAAACAGAGTTTTGTTTGGCCCATACAAATTGTGTACTTTTTTTGCCTAATTTTGTTTTAAGCTTTTCAGGAGAAATATTTTTTAAATACTTACAAGAAGTTATTGTAATTGGTCTGATTTGTGGAATTGAAATTTTTGACACTTTTTTTGGGCCATATTTCAAGGAGATGAAATGATAATGGCTTCAAATAAATTTTGTTTTACAGATAAAAACTTCGAAAGATGCATAAAGGACATTCAACAAATTCAGTGAACAATTCAGGGAACCCTAAATATAATAAAATTTAAAATGTATAATATACATTTTGATGTGAAGAACGGTTTTGAACTATTTAAAGAAATGGAAGTGACAGTTTTCTTAGAACAATCAAAAACCTAAAACAATAATAATAAAAGTTGTTGAAAATTGATTTGCGAATGGAATATTTTCCCAATAATTAAAAATATTGGCTTTAAAATAATTTAATACTATGTAACATTTAGTAAAATTTGTATAAAAATTTAATTGATAGTTTTTTTAATAAAAATAAAAACCTACAAAATATGCCTAAAACTGAATTTGAATTTTGAATTTGAATTTTAATATCTCAAGGATCAAAGACAATTGACTTCGAAATTATTTTATTCTGAACAAAATATTGCTATAAAAATGAGGTTTAATTTGTTTAGAAAAATCCAATAGGCATTTTTTATAAGAAATAAAAACCTTCAGGAAATGTTACTTAAAATTAGTTATAAACTAAAATATCTCGGGCACAAAAATAGATATAAAAATAAAACTTGTGCAAAATAACTATTTAGTTACTTTTTAGAAAATCCAACTGCCAACGCCTTTAGAAAGTTTTAAGTGCCAAAGTTAAGTTATTGAAGAATTGAAAAATTGTCCGTTATGTTATGACAATTGGACTGTCAAACTTCTTCTCTTTTTAGAATTTCTCTTGCTATTTGTTATCTATCCAAATTTTATACACAAACTTTGACAATAAGTATGAAAAATGATACTTAATAAATTTAAATGGCCGTCTCGTGAAACTTGTAATATGCAATTTTAGCTAATTTGTCCGATTTTTCGGGAAATTGAAGCATAATTTTGTTTCCATTAAGCGTTTATAACGATATTGCATAGGGCTTACGACATCAGTTACCCTTCTTTTCTTTTCAAAATTACTTCAAAATTCTATCGAATTGAAGTCGGTCAATTAAGACGAACATAATTATCCCTGAATGCAAGAAAAGTCGATAAGTTTAAATTACGACTTTTGTTGTAAGGTTAAATTAATTTAAAGGCATTGTTTATTTTCAAACAATCCATTATCATATTATGACACTTCAAATGACAGCAGAGCTAACCATCATAGTTAAGTTAGGTTAGGTTAAAGCAGCTATCCGTGATGGAGTAGGACACACTTGTCCAGATTAATGACCTATTGTAATACCACATGAATCTTGAGGCTTTTTTCTTTCTAAGCTCAAGAAAACGAGTTTGAGTCCCTTACGAAACGTGAGAGGCTGATTATGCTAATATTATTTAGATCGTTATAGAAGACTTCTCCTAGGTAATTCTTGCGTTTTTGAGCTAGTGCAGGGCATGTACAGAGAAGGTGAAGAAAAGTTTCCTCCTCTTCCTCGTCCATACAGCTTCTGCAAAAGTCATTTGAGAATACGCCTAGCCGCGTGGCGTGCTTTCCTATAGCAATAGTTTACTAGATGTAGCGATTGACATGCCAGCATTAACCAAACGTGGTACTGTACCGTTCCGGCAAGTTCATCTGCCTTACAGTTGCCTGGAATGTGTCTATGGCCGGCACCCAGCAAAGGTGAATATTAAACTGTTGTGCCATCTCCATTAGAGATGATCGACATCACGTTTTCTCTAAGCCAGGACAAGACTTCTTTTATCGCCAAGAGTTCCGCCTGGAACACGCTACAACAATTGGGAAGGCGGAATGAGAGACTTAATTTCAGACGTTCAGAGTATACACACCTCCACCAACCCCTTCATTTGTTTTTGATCCATCTGTATAAAAGTGGACTGATTTGTCTTCCAAGAATGCCCTATCCTCCCAGAAAGATCTGGAAGGTATAGAAATTTGAAAGTTTCTATCGAATTGCAGTTGGATGATGGTGTAGTCTGTGTGTTTTGGAATTGATTCTAAATACCTAAGAATTACGGAGTAGCCAATATTGTTGTTAATCCACTGCGACGAAACTTTAAGGCGAATAGCAGAGCTTGCAGCTATTTGTTTGCTAAATATATCGAGAGGTGTTGGGTAGAGTAGGGTGTCCAGTGCCGCAGATGGGATCGTGCGAAGCGATCCGCTTATACATAGGCAAGCTGAACGTTATACTTTTTTTTTAGTTTGTCGCAGTTTATAGCTTTTTTTAATGCAGTCCATCCATCAACCACCACTGCTACACCGTAAATTAAAGTCGGTCTGATTACCGATGTGTATAGCCAATGCGTGATTCGGGGTTGTAAACCCCATTTATTATAGCTTTTATAATAATAGCTTTTTTGCAAGAAGAGAGAGATATAGTAGCTTTTTTGATTATTTCTTGTACATTGCGTTTCTAATTTAGGTTTTTGTCTAAAAGAAGACCCAGGTACTTAGCCGCGCCTGAGAACTTTAAATGGATTCCTTTAATATAGGGAGGATTAACAAAAGGAGTTTTGTATTTCCTAGAAAATAGAGAAAATAGAATTTTGTATTTGCTAGAAAATAGGACTGATTCGGTTTTGTGTGGATTAACAACCAGTCCACACCCATCAGCCCAAAGTATTAGCCTGTCTAAGGCATTTTGTAAGAGTTCTTTTAACCCTTTCGGTACGCGAGTGGTACAGAACAAAGAATATTTATATGTAAACGTACCACTCGCGTCCCGAAAGGGTTAAGGTGTTAAGATGCTTTCCGGAAACCGCTATAGCAACGTAATCCGCGTATGCAATCACTCTGAAACCCTCCGCATCCAGCCCAGTTAGGAATTCAATTATGGTTCCAGAGGAGAGGGGATAGAACACCACTTTGAAAAGTTGCCCAGTTTTGAGCTAATTATTCTGCTGGTCAGCAGAATTAACTCCCCAAGCGAACTCTCTACGTTAAGAGATGTTAGTGCAGTTGTGTCCACGTTGTTAAAAGCACCTTCGATGTCAAGGAAAGCAACCATAGTGGAGGGAGTATTTGATGGTGCGTACTTGTGTTTGTAACGCCGTTTCCACATATTTAACTTTACAGTAGGCATGTTGAGACGTAGGCAGAAGTTTTGTATCAATACTTGCCCTTAAATGGATATCAATCAATCTTTCCAAGGTCTTAAGAAGGAATGATGATAGACTTAAAGGTGGTAGATCTTTATCATTGACTTGCGAGCATTTACTAACTTTAGGTATAAAAACAACTTTTACTTCTCTCCATGCCGAGGGAATATACACCAGATATAGACAGCTGTTAAAAATTGCCTCAAGGATTGGAGCAATTATGCCTGAGGATTTTTGTAGTTCGGCTGGTATTATTCCATCAGGTCCTGCAGATTTGCCATCATGAAATCACGAAATGCATGACCGTTTTTTTGGTCTTTAACGGTCTACTGATTTAAAAGAAAATTTTAACAAAAACGAAAAACAATATTACGAAACAAAATTAACGCGCTTAAGGAACTAAGTTAGAAAATTAAATAATACCGACTTCTGTTAAATGTAGCGATTTAACTTTATTCAATTGTTTTTCCGAATTGATGATACAATTTTTGATGGAACTTATTTGATCCTTATTGTCTATTGCCACAAATTATTTAGTTTCTCCTTCAAATTGATTTTATTATGCCCTATAAGTTCAAGGCATCGCCGGACGATCTTAAATAAATTAATTGTTTTAATATCTTTGCATCTTTGTTGAGCATAAAAGTCAAATGAATAAAAAATAAAAAAATAATAATCAATCTTCTTTCCAAAATATCACCCTGAAACACACATCACATTTATATTATGCCCTGACGCACATCTGATGTGATGATTGAGCATCCACATAGCAACAGTTTATGTGACATACTATGTGCGTATAAAATATAAACATCCCCCCAATACTTCGTAAGTCTTTATCGTTTTCTCTCATATAAACAGAACATAAATCAAACGAGAGTATTTACTGGCTTTGACAACTTATGTGTACTGATTTTACAAAAAACGTGTAATCTCCACCGAACAAGTCGTAAAAACCAACATCAACCCCAAGTCCATAAACATATAACTTATCCCCCTCTCCGATCCTTAAGCAAAAATACACAAAAAACCAAAGCAAATAACATTTTTTCATTCTCATTTTCATAGCTGTCCTGAGTCCAATCGATAAATACCCTTTTTTCCGTTTTCTGTTTTTTAAAGGTTCAACCACAAAATACTGACGATGGCACCATATCTCCATGCGAACTGGAATCGATAATCAATCAGTTGACAAATCCCAGTCCCGAATATCAATTACACGTAAGTACACCGCAAACAATTGGCTAAATGGACTTGGTTAAAAGAGTCCGCTTTGTTCGTGCGGGTTTTTCTTTCTTCTTTGTTCTCCTCTAAACAATTTACGTCAATAGGTATCTGCCCTACGAAGCCAATTGAAGAACCTCATTAAGAGCAGCCAGACCCCGACAACTAATCAACTGAACCTGGACGACTACGATTTTACGGAGGATGACAAACGTTCCATTGCATCGTTGGCCTCAGTTGGACAAGGCTACATGAATCGTCCCTACATGCCGAAACGCGGTCTGGCAACCTTGGCCAAGAACGGACAACTCCCGACTCCCGAACCCGACGAATCAGACCACCAGAACAATCGATGGCAGAACAAAAGGTATCTCGGATCATTGGTTCGCGGTGGTGGAGTCCGATACAATGGCAAACGTAATATCGGTGCTTTGGCTAGGGACTATCAGCTTCCATCGAATGGCAAACGGAATCTTGCCACAATGGCACGATTGGGATTACTTTCACCTGGAAACATGGCCTACAACCCCAAGCGTAATTTAGCCTCTTTGGCCAGGTATAATTCTGGGTTTCGTGGTGGTGCGGCCGAGAAGCGAAATCTTGGAGCTTTAAAGGGATCCCCAGTACATGGCAACCACCAAAAGAAGGACACCACCGAACAGCAGGAAGCCCTTGCCGATTTGATTCAACGCGACATAATGGACTACGCCGAACAACCAAATGAATTGTATCCCTCTTATGATGATTACTCAGTCGATAACATGGAGAAACGTTTTTTAGGTAAGTCGATGGATTATGATCTTTTTTTGAAGTTAGCACCATTTTGTTTGTTCCTAGTTTTAAGAAAAGTCCTCTTAACACTTTATTAAAATTGTAATTGAAAAGGTCATCCAAAATCTATACTTAAATGCACTCTGGAAAATTTTTGATTACTTAAAGTTTAGTAGCCTGCACGAAATTATAAAATTGTGAAAAATACGTTTACGCCCAAGTGAACCAATGTTGTTGCACTGTCGTTCGTAAGTGGGTAGTCGTAAATTATGTTATATATTTGGTTCATACTAAAGAGAAAATGTGTACATTTGAAAGGGATATAAAACTCCATCAAAACGTAGGCCTTTTCTCAGCATCTCGAAAATAATTATGTCCACAAGATTTCTTCGGATGTAGAAAATAAAATTCTTGGAAACTTTTTGAGGGGATTTTGTCTTAATAAAATTTATTGGCCTTCAAAAACATTCCATATCTATTATAAGTTTTGAGGTTTTATATACATTAAGATTGTTTTTCGAAAAGTCAGAGAATGTGAAGCTAAAAGATGTCAACAAATTGAAGGAAGTTTTTAAATTTTTCGCTTTTTGGGCGTGTGTTTAGAGTAGTGTGAAGACAACCAAAGGCTTCAAGTTGACGGTTTTAAGTTTAGGGGTGAATTAAAATTAAGAGAATAAGTTAAGAGTGTTTGTATGTTAACATTCGACAAGTTTTTAAAAAAGTTGTCCAAAATCTCATGGGCAAAGCCGTGCATAGAAATTTGGTGTTCTTATGTTGCTTTAATTTTTGAATTATACTGAAAACATGTGTAAAGTTCAATAGTCTTATTTGTATCAGAGCCTACATCTTATGATTTAAACACTTCGAGACAAACATAGGGGAAGAAAAGAAATTCCGGAATTTTTAGTGATTTATCAAAATGTAATGCCTGTACAAAATTATGGTATCGAGGTTAGAAAATAAGCATTTTGAAGCTTGACTTAGTTCTCGAAATTACGAGTTTTATCGACGATATTTCAACAACCAACGACATTGTCTAAAATTGTTTGAATTGTTAAAATTTAAATTTTTAAACTTCATGTGAAATTTTAATTTGATACCAAACGATTTCTTTTGTTTAAAACGATCAAAGTTTTGAAAAAAGTAAAGCATTACTTTTTTCATATAATCTATAAAGAAATGAAAAAGAAGTCCTTTACAGTTGTTTACATTTTTATTGTTGAATGTATTAAAAGTTATGAAAAAACAAAAAAATTACTCTGTAACGTAAAGTTTTTGAAATATTTGTTTTAAAATTTGAAGAAACATATATGTAAATAAGGCTTTTTGAGGGTATCTAATTGTATAGAGTAGTTTTTTTTTCAAATAAAATTCGTGATGGTTTTAAAATCTTAAATCGAAATCCTTGATGTACAGTTGAAATATTTATAGTATTTCATAAAATTTTCGAAATATCTTCGCAAGTTGTTAGATTTCACTTGTCTCACATACATTTAATAGAAACGCTAAACCATTTATGCAAAAGCGTTTTTAACAGAAAAAGGCAAAAATGTTTGAAAGTAATTTTTATTTTTGTACCAATTTTTTCCTCTAAACAGGGCTATAATACGTGGGCATTAAGTTTTTGAAATATCTTCCAAAAATATAAAAATTGTGTTGAAAACGAGTATATCTAAAATTTGAGAAGGTAGTTTCTTTGGATTTGAAATCAGCACTAAAAATTTTGTCCAAAACGTTAAATTCAAGATTTAAAAAAATGAAGACTCGTAACTTATTCAACTAAGAAAGGTACATACTTAAATGGTTTAAGCTGTATTTAGCTAAAAGACATAGATTTGTACTTTTCAAAATCATTATAAAATTTAGGTTTTACTATGGAATGTGCTGTATTTTACCTTAGCCCTAAAAAAACGTTTTTGGTTGTCTTTGGCATTTTTAATGGGGCATATTTTAAAATCTGATGAGATGGAAAATTGTTAGGGCGAGATTCGAATTCAAGACAATTTAATCCTTCAAAAAAGTATTATTTTGTTTGTGTGACGAAAAAAAATGTAACTTTGTCCACCAGTGTAATTTGCAAAGTGTTCTGCTAGCTTATTAAACGTTTTTGAGTCTTGAACATTTTTGGATAATATACAAAATAAAATTACACATAAACAAAACCACACCTTACTCAGTAAATTTTCAAAAAATAGAAAAATATGCTTCGAAATTATTTCAAAGCACATGGAATTTCACTTCTTTTAAAAATCTCCGACCTTTATTCTGTTATATATTAGGTCCGTTCGCGTACCCTCCTAAAACAGTCAAATTTTACTACAAAAATACGAAATTTAACCAAATCCTGTTCGCGTACTCAAAAATTTCGTAGTTTTTCGTAAAAGAGAGCTCTCAATAGAGAGTAAAATATTTCCCCAACCTACCAATTTTAGCCCAAGAAATTTCTTTGGGCTGATTTGTTGAAAATTTCAAATTTGATAGAAATTCAAATAAATTAAATAAATTGCTCGCTTTTGCTGTCAGTTATAAAATTTAAAAACAAATTTTCAAAGAACAGCAACAAGACAGTAATATTATGAGAAAAATTTGTTGTTTTCCCGTTCGCTTACTTTTTTGTAGTTTTTTTTTTGGTGAGAGAATTTTATCCCCCACTCTTTAAAATATTTCTTTTTACGAATTTTAGTGCAGAAAGTATGCGAACGGACCTATTATTATGTTATCTCTGGTTATCTTCCCACAGGAAGTTATTGTAATCGGTAGGATTTGTCAAATTGAAAATTTTGACATTTCTCGAAGTTTCAAGGTCCCTAGATTCTAAATAAAAGATTTTTTAGAGAGATGTCTGTGCGTGCGTGTGTACGTACGTTTGCGAAGTTTTTTTCGTCGTCGATAGCTCAAGAACCAGTAGAAATATCGACTTCAAATAAATTTTGTTATACAGATTATAATGCAGAAAGATGCAGAAAGGACTCTCAGCAAAATTACGTGGATTGTTTTTTTTACCATAGCAATTTTAAAAAAAGGTGATTGTAACGTGATACCAAACTAGTATGTTTTTGAAAAAAAAGCCAATTAACGTTTTTTTTTATAAATCAAATAAACTGAAAAAAAATTGTCACCTCGAATATTTTACGAACAAAAAATGATTTTTTCTCCAAAATAATTTGCTAAATTTCAACATTCGGTAAAATTTTGAGAAAAATTGAATTGACGGTTTTTCTTACAAAAAATAAAAACCTAAAAAAGCATCACTAAAAGTTCGTAAACATTGATTTTCGACTCAAATATCTTTTCAAAATGCAGAATATCGTCCTTAAACTTATTTTATCTCATAGTAAACATTGTTTTCGACATTCAGTAAATTTTTTATGAAAATCCAATAGTCTGTTTTTTCATAAAAAAATAAAATCTACAAAAAATAGTACGCAAAATTGGTAAAAACTGATGTTCGGTTCTCGATATCTGTTGAACAATAGAAAAAATTGACTTCAAACTAATAATATTCACCCAATTTGTATTTGATTATATAAGAAATAAAAACTTTTAAGAAATACTAGGTACTAAAATTGGTAAAAATTGGTTTTCGACTAAAAATCTCGTTACCAAAAATAGATCTTGAAATCAATCTATTTCATTACATGCAAAATATTGTTGGTAATTTTTAAATTTGTAAGAATAATTCAACTGACAACATTTTTATCAAAACACAAAAACCTAAAAATTTTTAAGCAAGACAAATCGACAGACGGGATGGAAAGTTATCAGTGTGGGTCGCATCCAAGCCTCTTTTTTAGTTTGTGTTCCAATTTTTTTTTTCAATTTTCAAACAAGTGACAGTTTTAATTAATTTTCACAATCTTTTATTTACTTTCTTGTAATAGGATAAGATTTTCCTCTTCCCGGAGTTTATTATTATCAAATAACATTGAATAACCTTAAGTCCCAGAAACTTGAGAAAACTGCGTTTAAAAAATACAATTGCGCAGAAAATAAAAATTTGAGCCATGTGACCTGTGAAAATCTTGCCTATTGTGTTTTATTTTGCACAAAAACTCAATATTTGTCAAGTTGTCAACGAAAAGGTGTAATCCAAGATTTGGTGGGGTTTTCAATTTCTCATAGGTAATCGGTCCGATTTGTCGATTTGAAAATATTGACATTTATCGACGTTAAAATGTCCCTAGAAATTAAACCTAATGTTTTTAGAGAGATGGGCTTAGTTTTTGTAATTCTGTATTTGAATTAAATTGTTTATTAATTGAAGGGTTATCCATTTTGTGGTTTCAAAAGTAAACGTAAATAAAACACGTATAAAATATTTGTTTCATGATTTTTCTATTTATTATAAAGTATGAACGTTGACAATATGTATGAAACACTACATCATTCAAATGACCACTACACGAATTGTTGCAAGCATTGATTCTTTTGAGGTAATTTTCGACTACTTTTTGAGACAATATTGGTAACTCAGCCATAACTTGACGAATGTTGGTTTTTGAAGTGCTCAAGAGTTAAAGGTTTATTTGAATAAATACGGTCTTTCGCGTAGCCCCACAAAAAAAGTCCAGCGGTGACAAATTGCATGACCTTGGTGGCCAGTTGATATCGCCACGACGAGAAATTTCGCGGCCAGGAAATGTCTTTTGCAATAAAGCCATATTCGCTCGAGTTGTATGACACGTGGCATCGTCTTGTTGAAACCACATATTCTTTAAGTCGTATTCTTCAATATCAGGCAAAAAAAGTCGGTTATCATGTGACCATAACGCTCCGAATTGACGGTGACAACTATTCCATCGTCGTTTTCGAAGAAGCAAGATCCAATTACACCTCCGGACCAAAGAGCCCACCACACAGTGACTTTTTGTGGATGTAATGGCCTCTCTTCAATTACTTGAGAATTCTCAGAACTCCAAATACGACAATTTTGTTTATTAACATACCTACCGAGTGTGAAATGTGCATCGTCGCTGAAGAAAATTTTGTTCAAAAAATCGCCATCCACGACCTGTTCTTTGAGCATCCATTCCACTTATCTATGACGTTGTAAATGTTCAGCTGGCTTCAGTTGTTGTGTGAGCTGGACTTTATATGGGTGTTGGTGTAGACCCACATGCAAAATACGTCAAAATGTGCCGTAAGACAGTCCTAATTCCTGAGAACGACGAGGAATCGACACATTATAGTCTTCGGCAACACTTTCACTTATAGCAGCGATGTTTTCAGTGGTACAAGCGATGATGCAAAGGCCTTACAATAACTGTAACAAATCCAGTCTCTTCAAATTTCTTCACAATTTGCCAATTGCTTGTGTAGTTCGACGATTATGTAAACCATAATCTCTTCTTAAAGCACGATATGTGGCTGTGGCAGAATCACCATTTTTGTAGTAGGTTTTAACAATTTGTATG
Source organism: Eupeodes latifasciatus (assembly GCA_920104205.1). NCBI lineage: Eukaryota > Metazoa > Arthropoda > Insecta > Diptera > Syrphidae > Eupeodes > Eupeodes latifasciatus. The sequence continues at coordinate 67,475,955 of OV049924.1, read as the reverse complement.
CGTTGTGCGATATTTTAGTGATCCATTTTCGTAAATGTCTGACTTTCAACTGAAAAACAAAATTGGTTTAACAGCTTAGTTTGACAGATGTCAAACGTATAACCCGTTACATTGTGACGTAATACTAAAATGGTATGAATTAAGCTACCGGCTTTTCGTATAAATCAAAAACGAAATTTTTGTCACTTCGAACAAGAAATAATATTACCTCTTAACCAATTTTATCTTATTAAAAACACTGGCGCAAAATTCCAAAAAGTTTTCGTTTATGCAATAAGGCCAATTCTAAATTCTAAGTTCTTTATTTGAAATGTTTTGTTTACATTTTTCTTAATTTATTACATTTTAAACAACTCTTCTAACTAATAAAGATTTTTAACCTGACCTAGTGGTTTTTTATGGGGAGTGGTAGAGCATTTCATTGCAGATCGAGAGGTCCTCGTTTGAAACCTGGCGTCCGCTTTTAAAATATAATTTTTGTTGATATTTTTCTTCTCTTTTAGACCTTTTCAGCATTTTCCTCACTCAATTTTATCCACTTCTTCTTTCCAGCTAAGATGACGGGTGATTTTGTGAGCAGGAAATGATTTGCCATGACATGGCTTAGCCCAACACTATTACCACATTCCTTTTTGTTTTTGTGGGGCGGTGGACCAAATTCAAGTTTGTCCACAAGGATGGATTCAGACTTCTAATAAGAGGGGGGGGGGTCAAACACTGAACATATAGACGAGTTTTTAGTCATAGCTTAAAAATGTTCTGTAAAGGAAGCTAACAAAATTTAGATACCATAATATGTATCTTAACCTTAAATTTACACATTTCAAGAGCTAATGTGACAACTTTACTTATTAAATTATCTTAGAACACTGTTTTTCAGCAAGGTATAGTCTTTTTAATTTGGACGACTCCCTAAATATGAAAGCATTCCAAGATTACAACAGTTTTCGAAATATGCCATGTTTAAGAGCTAAAACACAATGGTTAAAGAGGGTTTTCGTTGCTTTCACGCACAAAAAGTAAAAAAATTGTTTTGAAACGTAGCTTTTTTCCAAAAATAATATATTATTTTTTTGTTGCCATTTCTATTAATGCGAAAAACGGTACAAAAATTAAAAAACACAGAAAATAAGAAGAATCTGATATTAAGAATTTTCTGGCTCTTTTTAACGTAGTTTTTTCGAACTCAATTTTCGGGAGTTTTTTTTTTCTATCGTTATCAGTCTGCTTACTCGTAGACTGCTGCAACTAGCTGTATTAGCTTTGTGGTTCATATGACTCCCTCTGGAAGGTCCATTGGTCAAAAGTTGATAAATTTGTGTTGCGTTTTTGGAATAGGGCTTATTTTCCGATTCATTATGTTCTTGGTCCAGTCCTCAGTTAAAAGCGGTACTTTTGGCAACAAAGTTTTAGGAAGTAAAATACAAATTTTGTTTTCATATAAAAAAAATAAATAAATCAAAATATAATGGGGGTCATATCAATTAACGCAATACGATTAGTTTTTAATTGAATTGAATTCCTACGAAAATACAAACAAATTATCCCTTACGACCCCCCCCTCCCTGGATCCCCCATTGTTTGTCCAAATATTGTATATTGTTTGGTAATTATGATAAATTCAACCATCATTCTAAGACTCATTTTTGAAGTCTACTTCGAACTTAAAATTGATTAGGAGAAGCTCTAAATGTTTAAACATGTGCGCCATTTTTTTTTACAAAAAATAAAAACCTTAAAAAATTCTGCTAAACATTGGTTTTCGACTAAAATATCTCTCAAACAAAAACATATATGTATAGAATTCAAACTTATTTTATGCATAAATGCAAAATATGGTTGTTAATCTGTTAGCTATTACCGTTCACAAAAAAGAACAACCTACAAAAACAACTTCAAACTGTGAAAAAATGATTTTCGAAACAAGTATCTTGAGGGCAAACAAAGATGTTGTCTTCAAAATTTGTTAATTTAAAATAATAAGTTGTTTTAAATATTTTGTAAAAGTTTTAGAAATATCGACAAACGGTCACAAATGGGAAGTTATCAGTGTGGGTCCCATCCCAGCCTCTTTTTTGATATTTGAAGTAAAAGTCTCCTTATAATCCATTCAAAATAGACAAAAATAAGTCATAACTTAGCCAAAATTCGCATAGAGCTGAAAATTGGCAGAGACGTTAAATACCTCATTACAATTGAAATGTCAAAAATCCCCTTCGATCCTCCTTGTGCAAGAAATTCTATTCAAGGTCAAACATACAAAATTACGTTTTTTTTTCCACTTTTTAGACAAAACTTGTAGATCACACAATTCTCTACAAAAATGGTCCAGAAACTTTTTCTCATAAGACACACCATTCGTGAGATATCGCGGTTTTAAAAATTACAAAATACAGATTTTACATAATATGCACACATTTCCACACCACCTATGATTTAATGTAAAGGGTGTCCAAAAATTAACGCAAGATTTGAATTTGCCGCCATTTGTGCAGTGAAGTGTTGGCAACACAAGCAATTTGACAGCTAACAGTATAGGGTTATTAAAAATGGAGCGTTACACGATAGAACAACGTGTCTTCATTATTAAAGAATATTTCAAAAATAGTGAAAGCTTGGCGGCTGATTTTTCGAGCAAAATCATCCTAAGCGATGAAGCACATTTTCATCTTGATGGCTTTGTCAATCGCCAAAATTGCCGCATTTGGGGTTCAGAGAACCCACATGTGATTGTCGAAAAACAAATGCATCCACAACGCGTGACTGTATGGTGTGGATTTTGGGCTGGAGGCAGAATTGCATCAACGAAATTCAGCCACATTTATGCAGAATGGTCATGGAAAATTTCAACAAAAGAGTGCGCATGTGCATGCAAAGCCGTGGAGGCCATTTGTCCGATGTGTTATTCCATGCATAACCCTATCCTATGTACTTTACGAGTCAATAAAAATATAACTATCAAAAGACTAAAAACGGCGTTTTCTATTGAATTCAAATCTTGCGTTAATTTTGGGACACCCTTTACTTGGCGCATTTTTTTTAAAATGGTTTCTCCAGTAGGTATACTCCACGATCCATTGTAACAAAGAAAGATGGTATCCTATTGATTGATAGAATGGTAATATTGCTAATGATCGAAGATGAATAGGTTGTTTCCTTTTAAATGTTATTATGATAGATAATTGTCTAATTCTACTTCGACAATTATTTCTTCATTTTCTTCTTCTTGCAGAATTTCTGTTCTCTGTTCTAAGAAAAGGGATGCATAGTCTCTTCATCAACATCATAAATATCTTCATCTGTTGTATTTAATTCAATATTGGAGCAAGTCTGACCCTGAGAATTACATAATGCATACTGGTGAACAAAATAAACCCACTTTTTGACAGCCACAATTCTTACTACAATCCTTCTTGTAGTTACAAAAAAATAGTGTTAAGCAGTTCTTCTGGAGCAGGTGGGAGTAGAGTTTAAATTGGCTCCAAATAATTATCCGTTAATTTCCAACCCCATTCTTCTGGTCCAGCTCATTGCCTAGCCACACTTGAACTTGATAATAAACACGATACAAGTGTTGAAATGCAGAAGCAGATGTTGGAGGCAGACAAGACAACTGTACTGTTTTATTGTTCCATGCAGATTTTACAAACCTTAAATATCAATATTTGTCTATGGAATCAATTTTTTTTGGAACACCATACATTGCAAGAAGAAAACGAATTCCATTTGTAACGATGTCGTTTGGAGAAGAGTCAATCTTTGTAAATACTTCTGCGCAATCAATTAAATCACTACTATTTTCGAACAATTTAAATACTGCTATTTTACCTCTTTTAAACATTGCTGATGTAGTATCGCAACCTGTAATTGCATGTAAAAATAAAATATGAGCTTGACATTTCGGATATGCAGTCAGACTTTGTGATGAATATATTGCTGATTGTACTTGAGCTTTCCCAGGTTTCAAAAAGTAAATAATTTTATCATTTGGAGTCCTTGCAGTCAGGAATATCAACAAATCAACATCTTCCCCAACAACGACAGTTGTATTTGAACTTTTCTGTTTTCCATTGTTCTATTGCTGTTTCAATTATAAGGACATCAGCATCATTATCAGCTTGTTTTATTAAAACACCAGCAGCTGTAAATTCTTCACATAACATTGAAATGAAGCGAGACTTATTGTGAGTACTTGCAAGAAATTGTTGTTGGTTTGTTGGAACTTTCATAGATCGATCAAAAACAATATCGACAGAAGAAGATGTTTTTGTAGTCCGACGACGTTGTTCTGCGGCTTTAATATTTTTCGTATGATTGGTATAACCATCAAATACAATCGTACTGTTATAACCAAAATGTCTTTGAACATACTGAACAGTTTCAAACCTTACAAATCTCCAGGGCCAGATCACATCATACCAGCTGAGCTGCAATTTACGACTGACGTAACTTTGCCCATCATTGAGATGATATTTAAAAGTTGTCTAGATATGGTCCATATACCTCAGCGATGGAGAGAAGTAAAGGTAGTATTCGTTCCCAAGGCGGGCAAATGTTCGCATGTCAACCCTAAAGATCTAAGACCTATTAGCCTATCATCATTCATTCTCAAAACTCTGGAACGGTTGATTGATATCCATGTACGTAACAGCATTGATAAGATACTATCGATGTCTCAGCATGCTTACTGCAAAGGGAAATCGGTAGAAACAGCCTTGCACACTTTGGTAAGAACTATCGAATACTCCCTAGAACAAAAACAATATACTATGGTGGCCTTCCTGGATATTGAAGGCGCTTTCAACAACGTTGACACATCCGCTATCACTTCTGCTATGACGACCCTAAACGTCAAATACTCACTCTGTGAATTGATAAATCTAATGCTAAAAAGCAGGATCATCAACTCTAAGATGGGGGATTTTTGTACGAAGAGGTCTGTCAGTAGAGGCACTCCGCAAGGTGGTGTTCTGTCCCCTCTCCTGTGGAACATAGTGGTTAACGAGCTACTAATATCCCTTGAGAGAGAAGGCTACAGAGTGATTGCGTATGCCGATGATGTTGCTATCGCCGTCATAGGAGAACATCCTAATACACTGAGAGACCTCCTCCAAAACGCACTCAATATGCTCACTAGATGGGCAGATCACTGCGGACTTAGTATTAATCCTCAAAAAACAGACCTCGTCCTTTTTACGCGGAAATACAAGATCCCAGAAATTGTACCTCCCTCAATAAAAGGTGTACCACTAATTTTCACCAATGAGGCCAAATATCTTGGTCTGATATTGGACAAAAAATTAAGTTGGAAACCTAATATTCAGGAAAGAGTTAAAAAAGCTCTTTTCCTTTGCAAGAAAGCCATAGGAAACAAATGGGGTTTTCAACCTCGCATAACTTATTGGCTATACACATCGGTCATCCTACCAATACTATATGTGGTGGACTGCACTGGAGAAAGTCACATATTACGACAAACTCAGCAGAGTCCAACGCACTGCATGTCTCTGCATTAGCGGGGCTTTGATAACCACACCCTCAGCAGCGTTGGACACTCTCCTCCATCTGACACCCCTCGACATTTTCAGCAAACAAGTGGCAGCGAGTACAGCCATAAGACTCAACGCCTCATCTCAATGGACCAACAACAATGTTTGGGCACTCCATCATTCTGAACCTCTTTGGTTCTATACCAAAGTACATAGACTACACTATCCCAAAAACCCAATTTGGTAAAAACTTCCAGGTATCCATTCCATCCAGGGATGAATGGGAAGACAAAAAACTCATAGATGACAAAAGCATCCATTTTTACACAGATGGATCCAAGACAAATGAGGGAGTTGGTAGTGGTGTGTACTAAGAAAAGCTTAATCTAAGCATCTCATTCCGCCTCCCTAATCATTGTAGCGTCTTCCAAGCGAAAATTTTAGCGATCAAAGAGGTTCTCTCCTGGCTAAGAGAAAACGTGATATCAACTTCTGATATACGCATCTTCTCTGACAGTGAGGCTGCTATCAAGTCTCTTGACGGCGGCGTCTCAACCAAATCTCTAAGGGCCCTCGATTGTCGATCGTCTCTTATGGAGATGGCGCAGCAATTTAACATTCACCTATGCTGGGTGCCGGGCCACAGAGACATCGCAGGAAATTGTAGAGCCGATGAACTCGCTAAAAATGGAACCGTCATACCTATTTCACCTGAAAGGGAGAAGATAGGTATACCGATAGCTACATGTAAACTTCTGCTAAAAGAAAAAGCTTTCGAGATAGCAAACTCTAGGTGGTACAATTTACCAACATGCGCAGCCACAAAACTAATATGGCCTTCATTGGACCTAAAGCGCTCTAAAGATTTGCTAACCCAAAGAAGACTTCATATTAGCTCCCTGATAGGTGTCCTTACGGGACACTGTCTTATAGGCAGACACGCAATACGACTTGTTGTAGCCTCAAACGACTTCTGCAGAAGCTGTATGGACGAGGAAGAAGAAGAAACAATCTCTCACCTCCTCTGCACCTGCCCTGCTCTTTCACGAAGACGCAAACTTCATCTGGGAGAATACTCTTTTGATGATCCCAGTGAACTAGCTAAAAAGGATATCAGATATCTCCTTCGCTTTATAAAAAGCTCAAAATGGTTCGACTAGTGGGAAGTAATTCTCTAGATTCATGTGGTATCACAATGGGCCTTTCTTCTGGCCTAAGTGTGTGGTTTTTGTATCCACAGCCACATTAACCTAACTTAACCTACTGAACATATTTTTCAAAAATATTATGAAATGTTTCATCTCGATCCCATACAACACGGTGTAATAAATATCCTCAACCTAAACAACCTATTCATCTTCGATCATTAGCAATATTACCATTTTTTCAATCAATAGGATACCATCTGATCAAACTTTCTTTGTTACAATGGATCGTGGTGGTGTGGAAAGTGTGGATATTGTGTAAAATCTGAATTTTGTAATTTTTAAAACCGCGATATCTCACGAATGGTTAGTCTTATGAGAAAAAGTTTCTGGACCATTTTTGTAGAGAATTGTGTGATCTACAAGTTTTGTCTGATCTATTTTCACGATAAAATTAGCCGTTTCCAAGAAAAATGGAAAAAACCGTAATTTTGTATGTTTGACCTTGAATAGAATTTTTTGCACAAGGAGGATCGAAGGGGATTTTTGACATTTCAATTATAATGAGGTATTTAACGTCTCTGCCAATTTTCAGCTTTATGCGAATTTTGGCTAAGTCAAATGTCTATTTTGACTGGACTATTATGCAATGTATTTGATTTTATTTTTAAAATTATATTATTAGTATTTTTATGAAAAAACCCATCAAGAATCTTTCGTTTGTAATATTTTCTACTATTTTCTAAAGGTTTCGAACCTTTGTAATTTTAATACATTTATGTTAATATTGTTGATAAGTTCTTATGAATTAATTTTGAGTTATAATTTTTGTTTAATTTTTAAGTTCACGAGAGATTCGAGTCTTTTCCAATCGCGTTTTAAAAGATCTTTAATAATTCACAAATAAACTACAAATACAAAATCAAAAACAGAAACAAAATGGTGCTAACATACCTCAGCTATTATCTCAAAAATAAAAATTTCTAGATTAAAACAAGAAAAAAAAAACAAAAATTGTGGCATGCAACCAAAAGCCTATAGAATCACATATTCACATAGAAATGCAAAATTTTATATATCCCCTCTTCCCTCGTTATATTTGATTTTATTTCTCTCTCTCTCTTTGATGTGATTTTAAAACCAATCTCATATAAGCGACAGGACTCAGTCATTTGGAATCAATTGACAGTGATGATGATGCGACAGAAGTTGATGATTCTGCCTCCTCCTCCGAGCAATCTGTATCTTCGTCCTCGTCATCGGCGTCATCATCATCATCCTTGTCATCGTCATCGTCATCGGCAGCTTCTTCACCATCACAATTATCATCATTATCATCAACCACAATAACTGCACCAATATCAGCAGATAAAAGACACATAGGAGCCTTGGCACGCTCAGGATGGTTGCCAGCTGGATTCCGTTCCGTTCGAAGCGGTCGTTTTAGTCGTTCCGGACGAGCCAGGCAAATAGTAAAAAAAAAACACAAACTAAACTGAAAAGCGTGTAAACCTATACTCGTTCCTATTGAATGTTAGAGATTGCAAGCAAAACTAAAAAAACATCCTAGAAATTATTTAGATGTGCATTCATTATAGGGAATGAGTGTTACCAGTTGTTGTTGTTGTTTATTTTTGTGGCATCATCTAAGGCTGAAAAGTTGAGAGATTTTCCTAGGAAAAACATTTAAACTTCATAATTTTATTTTTGTGTGTGCTGTGCATTGTGTACCTATCTATTTATTTATGTTGTTGCATGAATATTTTACACTGAAAAAGGGCTATGCAAGATATGGTCGTGACCCTTCTTCCATCACAAAAACAAAAACTTTCCAATTGCAACTTCTAAAATCCTTTTCTGCGGTTCTATTGAAATACATTTTTGAAGGACTCTATTGGAACTAATTTAAGCGGGCACCTGACGTTTGTTAAAGTTTTCCGGATCTCTGTAATATAATTTAAACAAATAGACAAATTTTATAAGCAAATTATAGAGTTGGTATTTTCAATTTAAACTGAAAAGAGTCCTTTTTTTTTCAAACTTACCTCGGAGTGTTTTGAATTACAATGAAATATTTATGTTAAATTAAATCAAGAACTTTATTATTCATAGTCGCATAGAAATATAGACTTGTCCGAAGAGGTTTTCCATCTTGTACTTCTTTTGTTCGTCGTTTTGACGTCAGAATGTCCTTTTTTTGTTTAGTTTTTTTTTTTTATAAGAGTGGTGTCAATAAATCGTTGGGAGATGTTTTTCATGGGGTATCATCGAGAAAAGTGCTTATGAATTTGTTATACAAACTGTCTGGAAAAAATATTGTTCGTAATGCGGAGCTTAAAGTATTTCGAAAGTAGGATTACATTGACGATGTCGGTATTACAGAATAAATTTATTTATGACACTTTGAAGATACAATTTGAGCAATTGAATTATAAGGGATTTTAAAACAAAGTTTAATGTTTCTCTTCTGACTACGGGTCTTATGAAGAAGTATTCAAAAAAAAAACTTGAATTAAAATAGTGAGATGGAGAAGAATAGATGTCAAGCAAATAGTTTGATTAGGATGGAATAATGACGCGTAACCGTGTAAGCTTTTGATTTATTTGTCGAACTCAAGCTGACAAATATGATATGAAAACTTTTTTTAAGTCAATAATCTTACATGTGATAAGGAATAATGTGGTGTTTGGCATTAAATTTCAAAGTATTAAAAAAAGGAACTCAAAAATAAGAAACATTTTTCAAAAAACTTAACGTGAGTCCTTCGTGATATTTTTTTCAAGCCCAAAATGCAGATATTGAAAATAATATACATAGATTGTATTTAAATAAATCTTAAGACTTCAAATTTAATTGCTTAACTAATTACAATTAATTTTCAGAAAAGGTTTTCCTAAAATCAAAAGTATTGATGAATGGAGTCATACATTTTTCAGTTTCAAAAGTAAATTCACTAAGCATAGTTTACATTTTTTATAAAAATTGTATTGTGTTATAAAGTTCTAAATGACTCCTGAAAATTTGTAGCATGCGATTGTTTTTTAAGTACATTTTAACCACTTCGTTCCCTCAGAAACATGGTGACATACATATGTAAATCAAAATATATTTTTTTAAAATTATAAACTCACATGAATACTACAAAAACGCTTATATAGGTACATATGTATATTGCAATCAAAATTTGTAGTAACTGTAAAACTGTAGTAAAACTGTTTTAAACCAGGGTTGTTACGGATGTAAAAATTTTGACATCCGCGGATGCGGATGCGGATTTTTTGAGACTCACATCCGCGGATGCGGATGCGGATTTAAGAATTTATTAAATAAAAACAATTTTAAGTCCGTAAATAAAGGAAAATTTTATTGTTTATCTTTGCGTTTAATAATTAAATTTAAAAATGGGTGAGTTATATTTAATAAAAAGCAAGATTGCAGCCTTCTCAGACTGCAATCTGTTTCTTAGTGGATCGTATATTAATCCAGCTCCACTAAATAGTTGTTCGCTGGGAACACTGGCTGGTGGAGGTGATAAATACCTCAGTGCAACTTTGGAGAGTCTTTTAAAGTCTGTTTGATGGATTTTCCACCAATCAAGTGGATTATTATCCAATTCTAGTCTTTTCTTATTTCGGTAACATGCTAACTCCCTTCGGAGAAGTGCTTCGGGACTAGCGTTATCAGATTCTCCTTCACCCTCGTCTTCAGTTGATGAATCTAGCATCATTGCCATATCGCTTCTGAAGCAAGCCTTGTAACTTAAACCGGACGTTCCTGGTTCCAAATGTAAAGACTCATCCATTTTCTCCTTTTTTGTGTTGTTTGAATTTGGTGACAACGTAGGAGAACTGGTGCTTAATGGATCATTTATCATCTTTAGAATTACATCTTTTATTCTTTCCTCGGTGATGGGTTTGAAAAATGTATGCTTATAGTGAGGGTCTAAGTATGTTGAAATCGCATACAAATCGTTGTCTTGCAAAGATGAAAATTTTGAAAATTTTTACAAATTTGAAAAAAAAGCGTTTAAAAACATCCGCATCAGTTTATGCGGATGCGGATGCGGATGTTGGAATTATTGCGAATAATCCGCAATTGCGGATGCGAATATTCGCAACATCCCTATTTTAAACATTAATACCTTAAGAAATGTTCAATAGTGGCTAGCTGACATCGCCAAAACGTGAAATTAAGCGGCTAAAATTATTGGCTCTCTTCGTTTCGTGAGTAATACTTGCACTTTTAGCAGCAATATTTTCCACTGATTGTGCATTACTATATAAAGGCACAGGCCTTACTACTATCCAATTTCTTTTCACTTTTACTGATTGCTTTCGTAGTGAGTTAACCATGACGTTAAGTAAAAATTTTAACGCATAGTTCGATTACACTGGTCAACGAGGTTATTAAGCAGGAAATCAAATTATCTTTTTTAAGGTTTTTAATTTCCTTGTTTCGACGGCCACTTCAAAATCAATTTATTAGGTCAGATTTTTGAGATGCAACCTTTTATGATTAGAAAAAGGCCTTTAGTCCTTTTGAGGCACTGAAGCATTTATGCCAAAAAGCTTCTTAAGATAAAAACTTATGTTATTTAACCAATTCTTGTCCTTATTACGAATTCGTGGTATTCACGTTTTAACATCAATTTTTTGAAATAGTTAGAGTCAAATATAGACCTATCTCACAACCAATGCTAATTAACGAAATGATTTAAAGTGAATCATAAGAAGATAAAGATTCATACTTTTGTAAAATCATCATACGGTATTTTTTTAATAACTTCGTTACAATAAAAATAGCGTATTATGTATTTGTTTGCGTTTTTAGAGAAGTGTATTTCAAAAACGTGACCAAGATAAATTATAAGGTGATATTCCTATTTAAGACAACAATTATTTTGAAAAGGTATTGTTTGGTTTGTGTGGCAGAAAAAAACCTTAATTTTAACCAGAGTTATTAAACAATCAATTTTTGTAAATGAAAATCATTTAGCTAATATTTGACATTTCAGATAACAGCTGAGTTTAATAGGTGTAACATTTAAGTGCTGCCAACAAGAAAGAAATTGCCCTTTATTTTCCATAATCTGTGTGCTTGCTATTTTTCCGGGCAAAATTTGAATCTTGAAGTAAAAAACTGATATTTTCGAATTTATTAGACAAAAATTAATTCTACTAAAATGTACGTATTTGTAAATTTGCAAACGACCAATTTTGTAATTTTGTTTACTTTGGTAAAACAATGTGTGCTTCAATTCTTGAAAGCTCTCTGTACAAAAAACAAACAAATGTTAGTAAGATCGAAATTAAATAAAATGAGCAACATTTTCTAAATAATCAAAGCAGCTACATAACTTCAAGTCTCACAAATTTAAATTTAGTCAAACAACTGGCAACTTTACAAATTGTTGAGCTCTTTTAAAAACATTTAAAATCTATTTCCTTATGTTTTGTTAATCGAAAAGAAGAATTTAAAATATTTTAACTTTTTTATCTGACAATTTTGGTTTTAGTTTTGGAATTCATGAAATATAACAAAAGAAACATTTTAGAATGTGCAGTGCATATTTAAGAAAATAAAATAGAGAAATAGGTTTTCAAAAAATGCTGAAAATTAAACAAAAATTGCTTAGTTTTGTTTTTAATACGATGATAACCTTATACATACATTTGTATGCATGATGTCTTTTGAAAAGCGTGGAAATTCCAATCAAACTAAACTGAGGCACTTTTTAGAAAATTTGGAAAACCTTTAATAAACTTTAGCCATTATTTTAAATTAAAAGTTAGATTTTACAAAACTAAAAACAATTGATCAAACAATTGATGTTACAAAAATAAATATAAAAATGCCTCTGAAAAAACGAATTTAAGTTCAGTTGAGTTGAGATTGAGTCATTTGCATTAATTTTGATTGTTTTTTAAACAAATGTAAATTGGGTTTATAATTGCTTCGCAATAAATATTTTGGGCTTAACATCTAATGATTACTTTTTCGAAAATCAATGAACAAAGATTCCTCAACTGAGTCCAAGTTCTGGAATTGTTTTTTTATGAAAATGGGTTTACTTTTTCTCTAAACTAAATAACCCAAAACCATCATCATATGATTATTTGTGCTAAAACTTTATATTTTGCGACAAATTTGAAAGAACTTACAAACAAATCATAGTTAAAAATTTGAATGCATGGAAGGGTAAATATTAAAATGTTCTTTCAGTATCAATTGGAGTTACAACGCTTATGCTAAAAAATGTTACCTAAATACATTAAATAAACTAAAAAACTAAACAAATATATACTGGCCTGGCAATGCTGCTTGCCGGCACACCATTAATAACATAACTCCTTAAATCAAACTTCGTTTAGCAAAAAACAACAAAAACACACTCTTCAATTATAGTATGTTGTATATTTTTAGGAGCATGCATCATCATAGTGCTGTCATTTTAACCGGAAATTGAAAAAAACAAAAACAAAATGAGACGGTTATAAATTTTAAATGTTGACTGTTGCATGACTGACTATAGATTTTCATAAATAGATTAAAATAATGTTTTTTAATGTCATACAAAACAAAACAATACAAAACGATACACTCATTATGAAACTCTACCTCATACCTCTGGGACATTAGCACAAATTACAATTATTTATATTGAACTATACATAATGTTGAAGAAAGCATATCAAACAAAAATAAAACAAATCAATCAAAATAGACTTTGCGTGCATCACGGCTGTTAAAAATGTCAAACTATAATTGACAGTAATTTTTATCTTTTTGATATAAAATATTTCCGCCAGTAGAAAGCATTGCATAAAATTAGACGTACCTACATACATATATACTTCTGTGTCTATTGAATGTTTGTATATCTTTCTCACCTCTTTACATAGTCTAGATATATAGATATACATATATATATAGTATACAACGTGACCTGTAGTTTATTTAATGTTTAACCTTTTTGGGCAATATATACATAATTTCATATATAAACTTGAACTGGATCAAAAAAGAAATCAATTTTTCTAAAATAATGCCTCCCACACAGCATGATTTATAATTTACATATTATTTTTAAATAGTAGGGAATTTGTTGTTAATTTATTTGTATTTATTAAATTTTATTTGATATTTATTTAAAAGGTCGAGTACTACCCCCAACCAGAGCTTCTTCGACAACCAACCGCAGCCGTTTGTAGACGATGTTACTTACCCTATAAGCCAATTGTGAGTTGGGGTGGCCATGGATATCAAACAACAACATGGGGCACTCCACCACGCATAACTCAATATAGAAGAAGTTTTCGACAGCCCGCGACATACAGATTTTAAAAAAATTCAATTAAAAAATCAAAAAAAAAAATATATCTAAACCTATGCATATACATAAAATATATCTTAAACTTAACAACAAAATATGAACTGACTTCAGATGATAAATGACATGAAAATCGATATGAAATATAAAAATATTAAATATTGTAAATTATTTTTAGGATTAGTTTTTAAGATTTTAATTTAGAAAAGAAGATGAGAAAAAATATTATGGCAAAAATATTGAAATGTTTACAATTCATTCGATTCCTATTATATGCATGTGAGTATATAAAATATATGTGTGTTGTATTATTATGTATAACAAACGGACAATAAATTAAAAATTAATAAAAGTTAAAATTAAACAACAACAAAAACTAAGAAAATATATCATGGAACGAACCATATCAAGACAATAAAGATAAAATTTTTGAATTTTTTTAAAGTAGCCATGACTTAGTTTATTTTGTATTTATTAATGAATAGTTTAATTCTCATGACAATAAATAAATTTAAAAAAAAATTAAGAACGAAAAATAAGTTTAATATTTAAAGAGAAGAAATATACCTTTTGGTTTACATTAAAAATATTTATTTTGAACAATTCTTTAATTACACAAAAAAAAACATATCTTAAATAAGAAAAATAAAAATAAAAATTCAGACATTTTGTTAATTTTAATTTATTTATATATATTACATCTTTGAATCTTATTTATATATAATTTTATCAAATAATTCATTTTTTAGGTACAAATTTTAAGCATATTTTTACAAAAAAATAATGATTATTTATGTATACAAATATGTATATTTAACAAGTGACGAAGACAATAAAAACTTATAAGAAAAAGAAAGTCAGACATGCGACACATAATTTAAATTTACAAAAAAAAAAAATATATTAACAAAATTTGTAGTTTTAAAAATTATTTTTTAAATAAATATTTTTTAAATTTAAAATCACTGCGTCATTGACAATAAACTAATTTAATAAAATTATATAAAAAACAAAACAAAAATTAAAATAAAATAAAATAAAATAATACAAGAAAAAAAAACAATGTTTCCCTTTAATGTATATTCGATGTTTTGACAATAAATTTAAAATTATATATTAAAATATATATTTAAACTTTTAAAATTTAAAATTTTAAAGAGCAAAAGGATAATATACATACAAACATTTAAAATTAAAAAAAAATTAAAAATACATTTAACACAAAAACTAAATGTATAAACAAGTATGATTGAAGTTGGTTGTTGTAGTAAAACAAACAAAAAATATTATAATTATAATAATAATACAAAATTATGTGTA
Organism: Eupeodes latifasciatus; assembly: GCA_920104205.1. Classification (NCBI taxonomy): domain Eukaryota; kingdom Metazoa; phylum Arthropoda; class Insecta; order Diptera; family Syrphidae; genus Eupeodes; species Eupeodes latifasciatus. Next base: position 67,460,670 of record OV049924.1, on the reverse strand, counting down.
AAGTGGACAACAAACAAAAAAATTAAAAATTATTATGTTTACAATGAATATATACTATATATTTTAAATTTAAATTTCATTGAATTAAAACAATACAGACAAGAATTGATCAAAATAAAAATCCAACTCCTTAAGTAAAATTTCGTGTGTGTTTTATTTAAAAATCATTATTTTGCTAAGATTTCACTGAACAATTGGATCCAAAGGTTTGTTGAATCAATTTTTCTCCAAAGTTAATTTAAGCATTTCCGGTTGTCTTGGAACATCAACACACCTATCACACCTACTGTCATAACTACGTATTCTTTTCCTGTTTTATGGAAAGAAGCAAAAGTGCTTTCACTCGTCAAGAAAAAACTAACTCGTAGTTCATCATTAGAGAATAATCCCATTTCAATATTAGCCGCGTTTTATTATCACCATGATCTAATCCGGATCAGATCATGATAATAAAACAGCATTGGATCATCATATTTTTTATTATTTAAAGTTTGGTAGCAGTGTCAAATTTGTTCTTTCAAAATTGACATTTCGAAGCAAAAAAAAAAAAACAAAACAAACACATACCAAAAATGGAAGCTCCACAACTTTTGAAAATATTTCTGCAAATCACCATTGCACTCTCAAACTCAAAGCATCCTGGAACGCTTTGGTCTCACATGTAGTCCAGATTCTTTTTGACCTTTTAATAAATGTGACACTTAAATAATTTAATTTAGAGAATACATACAATTTATTTGAACATCTTTTCTCCAATTTGTGCTGCAGCTTTCTCGATTTTATTTATATTTTTTGACATTTAAAGCAGGGTTGCCCAAAGAACATTTTGCTCAATGATTTTTTTTGTTCCTTTTTTTGGGGAAAATAATACCCATAACTTATGTCAAATATACATTTTTTTGGACTTAATTATTTTAATTTCACCAATTAATATCTAGTTTTGTTAAAATATCTAATTATTCATGGATTTATATACCAAATAAATAAAAATAAAGCTTCTCGCTTTCTATTTAAAAAATATTTCATTTCAGTCCAATGGAAATGTTTATATGGCAATACAGGTTTTATTTAATTTGTTTGCAATGATACCAACATTTGCATGTGAAATTACAATGATAAAGCGCTCCTTGTTGTGAAAAAAAGAATTAAATTTTGGATCTCAAATTGAGATCCATACACAAAGCAGGATCTTATGTTGTTGTTGTAATGCATGTAAATTCAAGATCCGGATCAGATCCTGGTGATAATAAAACGCGGCTATTGTTATTTCATGTAAATGTTGGTATCATTGCAAACAAATTAAATAAAACCTGTATTGCCATATAAACATTTCCATTTGACTGAAATAAAATATTTTTTAAATAGAAAGCGAGAAGCTTTATATTTATTTATTTGGTATATAATCCATGAAATAATTAGATATTTTAACAAAAATAAATATTGATTGGTGAAATTAAAATAATGAAGTCCAAAAAAATGTATATTTGACATAATTTATGGGTATTATTTTCCCCCAAAAAAAGGAACAAAAAAAAAAATCAATTGAGCAAAATGTTCTTTGGGCAACCCTGCTTTAAATGTCAAAAAATATAAATAAAATCGAGAAAGCTGCAGCACAAATATTCAAATAAATTGTAAGTAATCTCTAAATTAAATTATTTAAGTGTCACATTTATTAAAAGGTCAAAAAGAATCTGGACTACATGTGAGACCAAAGCGTTCCTGGATGCTTTGAGTTTGAGAGTGCAATGGTGATTTGTAGAAACATTTTCAAAAGTTGTGGAGCTTCCATTTTTGGTATGTGTTTGTTTTTTTTTTTTGCTTCGTAATGTCACTTTTGAAAGCACAAATTTGACACTGCTACCAAACTTTAAATAACAAAAAATATGATGATCCAATGCTGTTTTATTATCATGATCTGATCCGGATCAGATCATGGTGATAATAAAACGCGGCTAATGATAAAGCGCTCCTTGTTGTGAAAAAAAGAATTAAATTTTGGATCTCAAATTGAGATCCAAACACAAAGCAGGATCTTGTGTTGTTGTTGTAATGCATGTAAATTCAAGATCCGGATCAGATCATGGTGATAATAAAACGCGGCTATTGTAAGTTAGAAGTATATGAAAGCGTTACGTATGTTAAACAACAAATGAATGGAAAGATTTATCGCATCCTTCCCACATATATCAATTGCAACCAAATGGAACAATGATTTTGAAAAAATGGAAGGAATAATGTCTGAAAGTAATACTTCTAATCTGCTTATTGTGGGTGGACATGAATGCAAGAACTGGAAGCCAAGCTGGAAATGAGAACAGTGTACTGCGAATCGAGAGAAAATCGAAGGATTTAGTCTGCAACGCAAGAGGCTTAAAGCTTATTGACCTGTGTAACTCGTACGGGTTAAGAATACAAAATGGTACAAGCTTGTCAGATATGGAAGGTCAATTAACTTTTGTCAGTGGTCCGGGGAGCTCTGTGATAGAATATAGTCTTGTAGGCAGCGAATGGAATGAGCATATGATTGACATGAAAATAGAGACTGTACCGTATTCAGACCACTTTCCAATGATCATAACGTTCGGACTGATTTCCAGAGAAGCTCAAGAGTCCAAGGTTATAAATTCCCTACCGAAACTGAAATGGAAACCGACAAACGAGATGAAATATCAATCAAGGCTTGATATCTCACTGTTGAGTCAAAGAAATTGTGATCTTTCCCAGCTGGATAAAATAATCAAGGAGTCGTATCCAACTATAGCTGCCAACAGCAAAGCCCGCGAGAACTTCATAGAGCCATGGTTTGATGTAGACTGTAAAAAGGCACGAGAATTATCGTTTAGCTGGCTTAGAGCGTACAGATGTTCGAATGATGGCTGCTTTAAAAATCAATATTTGTTGGCTAATAGATCTTTTAAGGCAATATGTAAGCTAAAGGAGGCAGCATTCTTCGAAGCTGAATCCAAGAGATTAGCGTCTTGTAAAAGTGGAAAGGAGTTTTGGAACCTGGCAAAGCAGCTGAACGGAAAAAAGTTTTCAATCCATTTTAGTATAGGTTCTGATCAGCTGGCAGATCACTTTCAAAGTTTGTTGAATCCAACAGAAGGGAAAATTGTCTTTCAATACGCTACTCCGGGTTTTAAAAATGAAACTCTTGATGCTGCAATAAGACACTAAGAAGTGATTTCAGCTGTAATGGAGCTTAAAGATGGGAAAGCATGTGGACCGAATGGCATACCAGCAGAATTTTATAAGTATGGCACAGCAGAGCTAATCAACCGACTGACAACTATATATAACAATGTCATGGAAACAGGGATGATACCACTAGAATTTAAGGAGTCCATCATTTTCCCGATTCATAAGAAAGGGAGCTTGGCCGAGGTGTCTAATTATAGAGGAATATCCTTTCTAAATGCTTCGTATAAAATATTCACGCTGGTTTTGCAAAAACGTTTTAATAAATTAATACAGAAGACAACAAGCTCTTAAAGGAGTTTCAAGCAGGCTTTAGGACAGGTTATTCGACGGTTGACCACATTTTTACCCTTAAAAGTATCGCAGAAACGTTCCTGAATAAGGACAAGAAGCTATATACGTTTTTCGTTGATTTTAAATCTGCATTTGATATGATCGATAGACATGCGCTTATCTACAAGCTGTATAGTAACGGAATGTCATGGAAGTTCGGAAGAGTTATTCAGAATCTATATGCAGATACAATTGCTAAGGTATGGAATGGAGAAGAGTTGTCGAGAGGGTTTAAAACACAATCGGAAGTCAGACAAGGCTGTACATTGAGTCCGAGTCTGTTCGCCTTGTTTATTGAAGATCTTACAGACCTCTTACCAGGTGACATAGACTTTGCTGGACAAGCAAAGCAAGCAAGCAGCATCACCTGAATCATTAAAGTTAATGATAAACCGCCTGTATCAATATTGTCAGCTTTGGAGTTTGATGGTGAATCTTAATAAGTCCAAAATTTTGATTTTCAAACGAGGAGGAGGCCGCAATTCAGCGAAAGAAAAATGGTTCTATAATGGAGAGGTCATTGAAGTTGTCACGGAATTCAAATACCTTGGAGTTCACTTAACGAAAAATTTGAGCATGGAAATGCATCTAAGAGAGCAACTAGTTAAGGCTAAAAGTGCAATAAGTACCTACAACTTGGAAGAGATGTTTTTCTAACAAAAGTATAGCACATAGCAGCAAGTTCAAGATATTTGAAGCGGTATCTGAGTCTGTCATGTTTTACGCGGCACAAACTTGGGGAACGAAACAATACGAAACAGTTGAGAAACTTCTCCGATACTTTATTAAACGTATTTTTAGACTGCCATCAAATACATCCAACTATGTTATTATGTTGGAATCAGAATTATCACCTATGTTCATACGAACCCTAAAAATGCAAGTCGATTACATCTTGAGAGTTATGAAGATGAGCAATAATAGGCTTCCGAAGATAGCAGCGCTTCAAGTAATACGAACCAAAACAAGTTGGTGTGATGATTGGATAAATTTGGCAAGAGAATGTGGAATGGAACTTAACCTTTTGTGTAATAATCAGGATGATTTAAAAGAATCTTTATACCAGCTCATTTCTGCAGTGGACATAAAACAACGAGATAAATACATGACTGACGCCACAGGATCTATACACAGGCAGCTCTACTGTCAGCTAAATCACAACTTGGAAGAGAGGAATTATTTTAGGGATGATAATAGCATTGACGAAATTTCAATGATGGTTAAATTGAGAAGTGAAGTTATGCAGCTGAATTTTATACCTCATAGAGATGACTTACCAATTATATGCTCATTTTGCAATTTAAAGGAAAGGGAGGATGTTTTACATTTTGTTGGAATATGTCCAGTTCTTAAAGAAATAAGAAGGAATACTTTTGGTAGCGAAATACTGACGCAAAATCAAGTTATACTCTTGCCTAACAATATGGAAATTAAAAAATTATATCAATTCTGCAGGCTAGCTCTTCTCTATAGAAGAAGAATTATAAATGAAAGTTTTTAAATATATTATCGAGCTATGTTATCTTTTTTATGATTTGTCAACTAGGCAGACGGCAATAAAGCCATGCTTTTTGTTTTTGTTTGTAAACTTTATAAAAAAAATGTTAATCAACGTTATCAAAATAAAAACCAATCTAATCTAATCTAATCTACATTGTAAAATGTATTCAGTTTTTGTTCATTTGCATTCAAGCTAATTTTGTATATTTATTTAGATTTCGAATTACTTGCCTATACAAAAAGTGTTTCACAGGGATACATATTAGGCACCTTTTTGTTTATACTTTCCATCAACGATCTGCCTCTTTGTACTAATAATTGTTCCAAACCTTTGTATATTTTAGTTGCACACTGGCTCTAATCGAAATTGGTACCATGTAAAATAAACAAAGATCTAGAAAGTGTTAACAAGTGGTCTACAGAAAGTGAGCTCAAAATTGTTATATAAGTTAACACCCTGTACCTCTGATGCGAAATTCCAACAATATTATTTCGCAGAAGATTACAATTTGGTAAACAACATATTGTTGAACAATGATTTTTTATTTACATATAATCCAAATGTACCAAAAGTGAAAAACAAGTTACCGTTCATGATGAGAGAGATATGCTGGCTTATCGGAAATTCTTTTTATCAGAAGTAAGTTCAGAAGAAGCTGTGTGCAGCGAACCACGTCTGTTCTTGATAGTCTTGATAGTTTTATCAACGGGTAGCTCCACTCATCGATTATTAAATATTAATAAAGTTGATTAAAAAAAGTAAAACTCATTAGTGTCTTATTAATTTACTTATATCAACAGATTATTTGCAGAGTTTTCCTCTTCTTATATAATACTAGCAAACCCGGCCACGCGTTGCTGTGGAACGTTTTTTGTTATATTGTTGTAAACTATTAAAGGGGAACGATAGGAGAACATCAAACATGGGCGCCACCATGTTTTTTACATATGTGCCATTTGTAAAAAGAGCATGGCGACCGTCATGACTGATTTTCAAATACCGTTACCCCTTATTACAATAAAATTATTATTTACAAACGAAGATGGAAACTTTAAAGCTGGTATAAAAATGTACTGGTTTGGGATTTGAAGAGAAAGGACTTTAAAAACAATTGATCAAAATTTCGTGCAGTTGATGTATTGTATTATTGCGGGAATAAATTTTAATTTATAATCTTTAATATATTTTCTAAAGCTGTCTTGAATATTATATTCAATGTAAGTTTCAATTAATATAATAACATCATAATTTAAAATAAATTTTAAAAAATCAGGCTGAATTAATTTATTTTTAAGACCTGAAATATTATTATATAATTTGACGTGTTGACTACTAGATGGCACCGCCGCAGTCAGTCGAGAGGTGGAAGCGATGTTTTCAATTACAAGTTATAATGATTTGAGTCAAAATTCCTATATAAAATTTTAAAAATGAAGTAATTGGCTTTTGTCAATAAAATATATTTTTCAAATTAACTCACTCTGCATACTGCATGAATATAGACTTTGGAAAATTAAGGTGTTAAAGTAACTTTACCGCCATTCTTACACAAGGGTTTCTTAGAACAACCAACTTAAGACATTTTGTTCCCCTCTAACTTCATTATTTCAAAATAAAAACCTTAAGATTCTTATAATGCTTAGCTGATCCCTTAAATACGCCTTTCATTCATCATAAGGACCAAAAACACTCCATTACCAAGACCGGAATCTCAGACTGACATTTCGGTTTGCCTACAAGCTACTGAGGACTAAATGTGAGAAAGTGTGCGTGAAATGATGCACAAAACCAAACACATTCTCACATTTAGTCCTCAGGCCCATCAAAATGCTTCATTATAGTAATCAGCCCCATCTAAATGCTTCATTTTGAATGTTGGATGGCCTCGTTCAAAAACTAAACAACCCTAACCAACAGAATCTGAAGTGCTGACATGGTCTTAAATTGGAAGATTTGTATAGCTTTTTAATTTCAATCCAAATAAATGTTGTAAATGTATATTAAATAAAATAAAATTGACCAAATACATATTATTTAATGATTTATTAGTTTATTATTATTTATTTTGTTTACTTAAATTATTTGTGAACGCAACATGCGCTGCAACTGGTTAAGTATAATTATTGCAAATGGACAAAAGTGTAACTCAATACTTTGTAAAACAACAAAACAGACAATTTTTTCAGCTGTAGTTTGCTTAGAGCATTTTTTTGGCGACGTTAGAAGTTCAGGTGGAAACAATAGGCGGGTGCCTCCGCATTTTTTTTGTACAGACAATGCTACGAGAAGCATTATTGTGAAGTTCCATTGCCAACTTTAGCTAGTTCAGATTCCTCAATTAGATTAGTATTTTCATCATTTAAGCAGTTCGATAATTACAAGACCAAATTTTATTTTTATTTGTTGCAGAAATATTCCTGAAAATTTCTTTTTGAGGGACTATGTTAGAGTTAGAATTTTGTTTGTACCTAGTTAGATTTTGGAATACAAATTTGAGGGAACCATGTTTTAAAAATAAGTTGCTTTGTGTAAAGCATCTTTAAGGAATAGAAAAAGGCAATATGTTTACAAACAATACCAACTAAATGAGTGAAATAAATAGATTTAAGTAACTTTTTTTATTCCAGTATGGGGAAACCGAACACCCGATAGAAAAAAAACGGTAAACGCGACAAAATCCATACTTCTTGACTAAATAATGTTATCTTCTATGTTTACGCATAAAATTACGAATTTTGTAGCATATGCAAATTTCTAGACATTTTACTATCTGAACAATTAAATATGCTATGAAAAAATTGGCTGCTATTAATGTTAATTTTTTTTTCTAAAAAGTTGATGAAGGTTAGCTGAAGCGGAAATTTCTTTAATTAACATACCTAAAATATTATTGACTTTCTCAAAAATATTTTTCTATACTAACCTCTGCTTTATATCTGAAAACTATTGTTTATGTTTATTTTCTTCTATGTTCTGTATTTATAAAATGTAATGTAATACCCTTCAAACAATAATAAGTAAACTTGAACTTTGGTAACTAAACATTTTTAAGGAATGAATGAAAATTATATTTTGCGTTAAACTGTGGGAATTCACTAAAAAAACTTCTGTACGTCAACAATAAACATTCATGACGATTACATGTTCTATTGAATTAGTTGTGCATGAATTCAGAACGATTTTAAGACGTTTTCATTTTGTGATATATGTCAAAATTTGCATTTTATTTGCTCTGCATTTATTCAACAGGTTCGCTATAATCGTTCTGATTACTTTTTTAAAACATTGGTGTTCCTTTGATGCATAGTTTTTTTTGATACATGTATGCTTCCATCAATCAAGAATGTTATGGATAAGATATTTTTCGATTATAACCCTTTTTTTTTAAATTTAATATTTATTAATCATAATGGAATTGAAAAATAGTTGCAAGCTTAAATCATTCAAAACAAACTATAAATATACTTGGATTAATTAAATTGATACAGATTTTAATTAGTTGCAAACAAAATATTTGGGCCGTTCGTTAACGAAAATTTATTAGAATTCAATACAAAAATTGCGCTTGCACCCTTAACTTGATGGTTCTTCGAACGCAACTTTGATACAAAAATCCGAGGTTTATTATGAAATTTAAAGAATTTCGTAGTGATTACTGTAAATTAGTGAATTAATTATAATAAATTCATGTTGAACATGCTTTTTTCAAGACAAAAAGGTACATTGGTTCACTATCCACAAAATGCCTGTAAAATTAAAGCTTAAAACTGACTTTTTCATCGAAAAAAGTAAAAGGAAAAACCTGAACAAAAATTTATTAACCCCTCCATTTTGTTTTTGCTATCCAAAGTGCCGCTAGCCCACGGCATCGTTTTTTTTTTGTTTGTGCTCACATCTATTCATGGATTAATTGTCAAAATTACAAATACAACAATGTAAACAAACGGGTTTTGGAGAGTGAAACGTAGGAAAGATTCCGGTCTTGGTAATGGAGTGTTTTTGATAAGGACTTGTAATGGTCGTCATAGTATAACACTTTGAATTCTCATAAAATAATACTAACATTTAGAAGAACTTGGAGTAATCTGTGTCAAGTCCATATCAGCGAAATAACATAAAAGTAGTGTTCAAATAGTTGCGATGTAAAACAGAATAAGTAATGGATTCAGTTTCAGACCAATAGATTTTTTCAAGACATTTAAGTTCCTTAATACTGTATAATCATTGAATGGAACTATTTTGTATCTTGGTTTTTTAAAAACTAGCAAAAACAATCATACAAATAAGACTATTTCAGTTATTTTTTTTTTGGAAAAGCTCTTAGGCATGTTATCATGTACCCTTTATTAGTAGCTTATTGTTCTTTTAAATGATCCGAGCCTTACTATAGAATTGGGTTTATTCGCTATGTTGCTTATCCAAAATAAATATAAAATAAAAACATTTGCAATTTTAAATAATTTCATATATTTGAATTTTAATTTAATTATTTTTATAAAAATAAAATGAGAACATAATTATAACTAACTACACAATCTTATACTAAATATATTAAAAATAATTATCTGTTAAAATTTTAAGAACCTTACTTTTAGCACATTTTCAAAAATAATAAAATAAAAATTGAAGGCCTTATTTGCACATTCTTGCCACATTTGACAGTTTCTAAAAATATCTATCAGCCATATTTTTACGCCCAATATTTCGATTGACCTTGCACTGGAAGTGGGTGTTGGTAGGCAGCTGCGGCTGAATTTAATTGATTATTATGCGCTGCCACCGCTGTCACTGATGCATAATCATTAACATTCACTGCTGCCGCCGCCGCATGATTATATCCTGCCACTGATGCTGCTGCTGCTGATGATTGATTTAAGTGATATGCTGCTGAAGGTGTCCAATTTGGTGGAGCCTCTATTTTCGGATATTGGTCAGCTAAATGTATTGATGGGGACATTTTCGAAACACTTTCGGCTGTAATTTTACTAAAGTCATCCATTGTCATTTTTGAGTAATCTAAAAAACAATAAGAAAGAAGTTTAATAGGATGCTTCGTATGGTCGAGATGATTCAAAAATACCTTGATGATAGTAATTTTGAGCTGGAAAATGTGCGTGTTGAAAGCCTGAAGCAAAGCCATGTTGAGATTGCGCCATCAAATCATAACTACTCATCTGATGATGGTGATGATGTCCTTCACTGCCTGGGACCGACTGTGTCGCCTGCGTGTAGCCGGACATTGATGACACAGGAAGACCACCAAAACCTAAGCCCGCATTCATTCCGGACAAACCACCACTCGAACCGGAATGCTTCCGCAGTCGTGCCCTTCGATTACTAAACCACACTTGTATTCGAGCTTCAGTTAGGCCTGTCGATTGGGCGAGCTCTTCCCTGGTATAGACGTCAGGGTATTGTGTCCGGGAGAAGGCCCGTTCCAGAGCCTCCAATTGCTCTGCCGTAAAAGTTGTTCGAGATCTTCGTTGTTTACGTTTGAGGGGAATGCCAGGCTCTGACTCGGTATCACTCGAATCTGAACCACGTCCTGAAAAAAGAAAAAGCAAAAAGTCATCTTGATTAGTATATATGCTTGAGATAAGTTCTAACATAAATGAACTCTATGCCAGGATAAGCTAAAATTATAATCAAAAATTCTTATAAAAGTGTCATAAACCTTCTAATCGATAATTTGGCATGCGTTATAAAAAGTCACATAAATTAATTTGACATAGATACCAAGCCCCTGCCCATATAGCTCCTCCACCTCCCCTCCTACATGATCAAAAGCACTAATGAGCCCCAACGTGCTTCTGTCAAAAATATTAAATTTAGTCACAGTCTAACGCCGCCCGTTTCAAAATCAGAAGTCACAGTTAAAAAATTAAAATCAAAAGAAAAACTAACCCCTCGTTGCTACTACTCGTACACTCAATAAAAGATAACAAATATTAATAAAACTTAATCAAACTATATAAGCTAAAGCTGATATTCACATATTCTAACTGAATTACCCTTTTTTGATAGAATCTATTATGGGCCTTAGCTAATCTGCCCTCGCTCCCTATGAGCCCAACAAAAAAAAAAACTTAAGAAAATGTAAATATCAACTTCAAAAATTCATAAAATATGACATTCTGCATCACTCCTCCCCTCGCATAAATTTAGGCATATGAAAGTGATCCTCTGGGTCTGGGGGGACCCCCATAAAATCTCGACGGAAAACTGATTTCTCTATTTCCAGTTGAGACTCCCACGATACTAGTTTTTTAATTTCTTTTTGTTCACATTATGCACCGACCCATCAAAGAAATAAGAAACATAGTGTCAGGAGTAGTTACAATCGTTATATCGCTGCTACCAACAAATTTGACCACCGGGCACGTCATCCAAGAATATTGCCCCTCATTCATATAGTGCATATGTCATCATTCCAAGCCAACAACCTAAAGGTACCTCGTAGATGAAGAACAGTGCGGACGAGGACAACCCTTCGATGGTGATGTGAGTTGGCTCAATCCACACCACATACTTATATCGATAAGGACCGCATCTAATTCAGAGATTTGATGATCAAAGGGACCGCTGTTGCGTATCGCGATATGGGAATTCCTGCGATGCTGATGGACTCATATCCCAAATTATGGGTGTTACGTCATAAAAAAGATATTAGCCTTATACAAGAGTTCTACAAGCATATATATGTATCTATAAAGTAGCAGGTCGGTCCCAAAACTATACCAACTTCCACTTTAGCTATATCAACTTTACTAAGTATCTTGTTACTCATATCGATAGAAGACCGCCACCATCGAGTCAATGTCGATAATGTTGTTGTCGGTTCGGTGTGTGTAGTGTTTGCTTCTTTATATTCTCATATACCGAGCCGCCGCATTTAATTGGGTGTCACCTAGCGCGTCAAACAATAAAACGGAACTCATGCGTGAGCTGAACATATCTTTAGGGGACTCATTATGCCACACATGCTGACAAGTTAGCGGTTTGGTGAATTATTGTCGAAAGTCGAGTTTCGAGTAGGATTGACCAATTTTTTTCGCATATCCAAAATCCTTACAAGGATCAAGAAGATGAAAAAGTGCGTTAAAAAGGCCGCTTTAGAGTGAAGATGCAGAACTAAATAATGCTCGATTGATGTAACAAAAATTTCTATTTTTAGAAAATTAAACAATATTGTAAATGGAACAAAAACCACACATAAACAAAATTGAGCAAAAATGTAGAACACTGCCTGGACCGCGAATATTTAACAAATGTTGTTTTAAAAAAACAGTTGAGTAGGTACTTACAAGAAAAAAGTCATAAAACGTGTTGTAATAAAAAAGGACTTCTCTATTTGTCCCTAAAAAATAAAACAAGCAGTTATTTGGTGTTCTTGATTCTCGTTATTAGTCCGAGATTAAAAAATGGAATTAATTCTCAAAAAATTTCGACGAAGTTAAACATTATTGAAGAGTCCTAAATACTTTTAAAAAATCAAATTAAAATTTGAGTTTGGTTAAATTGTTTGAATCCAAATTACTTAAAACCAAAGGTTTTCTTTTTTTTTTTTTAGTAAGTTGAAAGCTGTATACCAATTCTCGATCCTCATTTTTGTCAAAGTTTTTAGCGGTTCGGTAATTGTCAAGTATAAAAACCTATGCTAATGTAAAGTTTGAATATATAAAAGCAAAAAGATCATTTGTAAACACTATGGATCCAGCTCTAGAGACTCAAAATCCTTATGAAATCGAATAAAGTCTTTGAGAACTTCAAACTTCACTCAAAACTTTCCCCTTATATGTTTGTAAATGGCTGTTTAGAAAATGATCCAGAAAAAAAATACCAAACACTTTTTCAAAAACATCAGAAAAGTACAGCGAAGGTAAAACATTTCAAAAAAACTTTATTAGAAATTAATTCACTTTTAACTTAAGTGACCTCCCCCTTTAGGAAAATCTTTGCAAACAACTTGCAGATGATATCTCAAGATTCGAGTTTGAAACTACTTTACAAATGCTTCAAGAAATAACTCCGGGACATGACAAAATCACATGTTTTGTTTTAATCAGCTGCAGATTATTTAAAACTTGGAAATGGGATACCACAAGGTTCTCCCTTTGTAGACAATATTTTCTTGGTAGCTTCAGAATATCCATTAAATGTTAACACAATTTTAAAATCAGCAGACACTGAAATACATATATAATTGGACTCAAAAAACAGGAGCGATCTTTTCACTATCAAAAATTGAGGCTTTTCATTTTTGCCGCAAGAAGAAATAGTCCCGACTCTAATTACAATTTGCAATTCAACAATCAGTCTCAAAAACAACTTAGAAGGCTTGGCTTCAGTGACCATCACGTCAAAAATTTCATCAAGTCGAAGAAACCCTATAGTACGGATTCACACACTTTATGTGGACTAAAAAGAAAAACTTGAAGAGCATTGATATAGCCATAAATGAATGCTACAGAACATCTACGGATGTTCAGGGCGGATCCCCCCAGGGAGATAATTTTTTTGTATTTTTGTAGGAATTCCCTTCAATTCAAAACTAATCGTATTGCGTTAATGCATATGACCCTCATTATATTTTGATTTATTTATTTTTATATTATATTTTTATTAAAACTTTGTTGCCAAAAGTACCGCTTTTAACTGAGGACTGGACCAAGAACATAATATGAATCGGAAATTCAGCCCTATTCCAAAAACTTAGCACAAATTCAACAAATTATGATCAATGGGCGATCCAGGGGGGGGGGGGGTCATATGAGCCTTCAGCTTATACAGTTAAGTTGTATAAGTAAGGATTTGTTAATAATTTAGCGACATTCACCAAAAAGTGGTTTGCTGTTAAATTAAACTAACATTTTTGTAACTTAAGTAATGCTTTAAATTGTTTTTATAAAATTTGTTTCTAAGAAAAAGAACAAATATTAAGTTGCCTTTAAATTCCTGAAACCAGCCTTCAATTCTGTCTTATTTTTTTTATGCATATAAAATTTTTTTAAGAAATAAAATGGTATTTATGTAAATTTTAAATCTTAAGATATAGAAAATATTTTTAAACAGACTTCTTTGAAGAAATTAGCCAGTTCTAGCGACCCAGTTGTGCATTTTATTTCTTTCAAAATTGATTTTCTGTTGAATAAAACTTTTAAGATCGTAAAAAATTAAAGAAATCTACTTTTTAAAGTGAATTTGCTTTAGATGTTCTGGGACCGAGATTTAAACACGAATTTCAAGAATATAAGTGTCCTAAAAACAGCAAAAGTGACACTTTTGTTAAACTAATGGCTAATTCAAAAATACAATGCACGTTTCATATCTATTAATATAAAAGCTTTGAATCTCTTGAGAACTGAAGTGAAAAGAGATTCTAAAACGTGTAATTTGTGACTGCATCACAAAAGTTTTTTCCCAGCTTATTTGTTTACCTTAATTTGATTTTATTTTATATTCAGAGAAATTATGTACTTAAATGCACCTATTTCCTTAAATTTAAGAACCAAAAATTTTTCTCTATACAATCTTTAAGTTTTGTTGACTCCTTTTCTAGCATCTACGAGTAAGTAGACTGATAGCGATAGTAATAATAATTGACTCCCGAAAATTGAGTCCGAAATAACTATGTCAAAAAAAAAGCCAGAAAATTCTTGATATCAGATTCTTTCTCATTTTCTGTATTTTTGAATTTTTGTAGCGTTCTTCGTATTAATAAAAGAATATATTGTTTTGGAAAAAAGCCATGCTTCAAAACCATTTCTTACATTTCTGCGTGAAAGCAATAAAAACCTTCTAAACTATTGTGTTTTGTTCTTAAATATGGCATATTTAGAAAACTGTTGCAATCGACCAAATTAAATAGTTAGACTACACCTTGGTGGACAACAACGTTCTAAAATAATTTAATAACTAACGTTGTCACTTTAGCCCTTAAAATGTGTAAATTTAAGGTTAGTATACACATTATGTTACTTAAATGTTGTCAGCCCCCTTTACATAGGTTAGGTTAAAGTGGCTGCGGATACAGAATCCACACACTTAGGCTAAAAGAAAAGGCCCATTGTGATACTCCCTTTACATAACATTAATGAACATTTTTAAGCGGTGAGTAAAAACTCGTCTACCTATATGTATGTTAAGCGTGCGACCCCCTTCATTAAATGTCAAGATCTGCCCTTGTCTACAGGAGCGCTAAGAACGACACCAACAGAAGCTCTTAGAATAGAAGCTGATGGTTATAAATTAATTAATAGACTGGTACAGAGGAGAGCCCTCAATGATATAACCCATTCTCTTTTTTTTTCTTACAAACTGTTAATGCTTGTGCGGCACGTAAGGCCATTTTTTTGAGAATGAACTTATTCAACATCAATATCTTTCATTCCAGCCCTATAACTTACAATCCATTAAACGTAATACATACATAGTTACAACAACCTTATTTTCGAATAAATAAGATCAAATCACAATCACAGCACACATAATGAAATTTTAAAAATGTAGATACAATTATACATTTTTGGATTTTATGAGCCCCAAATGCAACTATTAAGCTTATTCGTGTAGCCTCCGACGTGAAGTTGGATCTCGTTAGTAAAAATGATAAAATCCAGGTCGTTTAAATGCATTTCAAGGATTCAATCAGCGAAGATAGGACGTTGCTGGTGATTGACTGGCTTGAGTTCTTGTGTTAAGTAACCTTTAAAAAAGCCTTACATATATAACCTTACTCTTTATTCAAAATGCCGTGCAATGTCGTTTGTGTAATGTCTATTTCCAAAGAACGCCGAGGAGCTAGATTTTCGTCAACACTACGGGCCACAGCAACGAACATATTTAAGATTCTTCCATCAAAAAATTCGTATGATTTTTTCGATACCAAAATATCGTTTTTCTATATCTGAGAAAGCTCATTTCTTTCATTCAATGTCTTTAGACGAATACAACAATTGTGTCTAGGTTATTCAAATCTATCAATTTATGTAGCAAATTAATGATAACGTAGGTAAAAATGACTTTCTGTGTCTTTAAAGATACAAAACAGGGGGATTATACTTCCGTCGTCGTTACACATCGCATATCAAAAAGTTACCTTCATAAAGAACAAAATAAAATTAATCTAAACTCGAAGGCTTCTTAAAGTGTTACAAAAATTTTTCATTATGGCTGCCAGATTTGATAGGAAAAAAAAAATTAATGACTGACCATTAATAAAATTTATATATGTATGTTATGTTCACAGGTGAATAGGTATATTTATGTATTGTGATGGTCGTATTAGGTAGGTATTTATTAGACAGTGAAAAATTGGAACAAAACAACAAAAGTCGACCAACTATTAGAGCGATGACTATTAATTATATTATATTATTTCCAACACCTCGAGACTAAGATTAAAAGATCATTAGAAAATGAAAAAGTGATATGACTTCACAAATTAATTTAGACCAACAAGTTTGTTTGGATATGGTATAATCTTCTATAATGTCAAAAATGTTCCACCATTTTTCAAAAAAATAATGCTTCTTATGATCAACGTCAAAACAACCTACAAAACAATAACAGGTGTCACATCAAAGGCATCAATTGCCCTAAAAATTGCGACCGCCTGTCAAAAGTTAATCTTTCATAATTTGCACAGAAAATAAAAAAAAGAAGAAAACATCGATCCACCTTCGTGAGAACCATTATCGACAATATTACATAACAAACTCAAATTTAACAAAACCCACTATTTCCAAACAAAAAGCAACGAATTCCGCACTTGAAAGACTACCGACTTTCACGTTCCGTATATTTGCCAGGCCAAACAGACAAAATGGCACTTAATCGTCTTTAATGTTGTGATCCTGCCCCCATTACACAATTGACAACAGGTCAATTCAACTTTAGCATTCAGCAATCGAATCTCATTCTTTGCCATTCAGGTGCGAATACAATGCCATCAAACGACCAAACATGATATCCTTAATTCGAAAGGAACCGCCACCGCAGACAAACCCAAAAAAGAACCACACGCAAAATGGCTCGGGCTCGGTCTTGAACCATCTCTTTCGAAAATGTTCTTCAGTTCAGATCAAAAGTGTCAGAGTCGGTATTGTTAGTATAAATCATTTCACACCTCCTGAAAATGAGAGGAGAAGAGAGATTTATCAAAAACCATTCATTTCTTTATCTCCCTTCTCGCAAGGACCTCCGTTGAATGATTGCGCAAAATAAAGAAACAGAGAAAGAACCCAAGAAAGAAGGATGAAAAATCCGTTCAACTCGATCGAGAAGCATCCGACCATCAGAGCCACCAACGCAAATTAAATCTTTGGAAGCGAACCAGAACCCGAACCCGAACTCGAGTCGACCTAGACACAATGGCCGCACAACAAGTCCAGTATAACAGCATCAGCGGCACAACGAACAAGGCACACACACATGATGACGATGATTCTGATTATGATGATGAGAATGAGAATGAATCGAAATCAATGTGTGTAGGATTTTTCTCTCTCTCTCTCTCCCTTTCTCTTTTATTCATCTCATTTAACATAATTTCGGGGCCAGCCCGAAAATGTCAACCAAAACAAAAGCGCCGCACTCACATCAAAGGCCCTTAATGTGATGCGGCCGCTTTGAACACCATAGGGAGTCCCACAAGGCGGTACTCTCAGATCTTTCGTGTTTTCACACATTATGATAGAATTTTGGGCCAATTTAGTATTCTGACACTTTTGATTCTGACAAATGATGTCGAAGGAGAGATTATATAGTTTAACGTCCTTGATAAGGGATTTGCGTTTTGTATGAGTGTATACTTATGGATGTATTTTGGGAAAATCTGTTGAACAAGTGCATTTTCCAGGTTAAGAGAAATTATATTAATGTTGTTTTGAATTGAAATTGAATCTTATTGAATTTTGAATTAAGCAGGAGAAATGAGTTCAGGTTATTTTGATTTAAAAATTATTGATTTTATTATGTTACTTAACACTCAATACTGTCAATTTGACAAATTAGCGGGCTTCAATAGGTTGCATATTTATTTAAACACTTCTAAACCGAAATATTGAGTTTTTGTATGTTTTTAAGAAAATGTAGTATAATGCAAAATACATTTACTCACACGTCTTGTTATGAAATGTATCGTATTTTTGTATTTTCTTGTTTCAAAAAAGTAGTTTTTTAGTTAAATCACACTTTTCTTATTGCTTCAGGGTTCTTCTTCTCTATAAAGAAAAACCACCATCGTTTTTGAACAAAAATTTCTCTTACACTTTGCAGTAAGTAAGATTCATTAAAAAAATGAACATCTGACTTCTGACAATTGTTAACTTAAAAATTTTGTTTTTTGATACTTGATACTTGATGGATGCATTGACACCTCGTCTTAGATTAAAAACGAAGGAATGGATTTTACTTGACAGCTTACCACTACTTTTAAAGTTAATTTTCCTTCAAACTTTTGTGCACGTAGGTAAAAAGTATTACACATTTCTAAAATATTCTTTTTATGGAGATTTTAATGAAATTTAAATTCTTCAGTTTCACGATATGGTAAGAAAAAAAAAATATTTTTTAACTTCTATAGAAGCTTTTTGAATTTAGCCACGCTTGGTTGGGCACACTTTACATTTAATTGATTGTGATTTGTAGCCTAAGTTTTAATGAACAAAGATTGCAGTCAAGTATTAAATTTAAATCTGTATAAATATAGAGTTGGTAATAGTTAATAAATTTAATTTGGTTAACTTTTTGGATCTAGTTAGAAATTAATTTATTAAATTTGGCGATCATGTTGGTAAGTCACTAAAGAAGTATACTTCCTTATAAAGGGTTTTTTCAATTGGCGCGGGTAGATTTTGGCACCCCGCACAGTGCGTTGACCAGTGGACAAAAATAAAAAAATAAAAAATGCAATTTTGTTCTACTAGGCTTTGATTTGGGTCTAGCACATGTTGAATAACTATTAATTATAGTTTTTTTGTTGTTTGCTTTTTTTATATGATAGATTAGCGGACTTGTTTAAGACATAATAAGGTAATTATAGTCAGTCTTGTTGTGAAACGCGATTTTGTGCAAAGTGATTTAGCTGGTGAAAGAAAAGTAATAGAAGGAATTTTTTTTGGACAGTGGTTATTAATAATGGATTCATTTAAAACTGGTATGAAATAGTTTGTAAGTTAGATGAATTATTGAAAAAAAGTTTATTTTTAAGGCATTTTTTCACTTTGGTTAAGCTTTTAAAAAGATTGTAGCAAGCTGTAGCAGAATGTTTAGTGTCATTGCATTGTCCTATTATTCTTCTTCGCAAAAATGCAAAAGCTTTTTGCTAATATTTGCTAACCTTTAAAATATTCAAACCAACCATTAAAAATCAACAAATGTATGAAAAATGGATTTCTTTCGTTAAAAAATCGAGAATTGAAAATATTTTAACCTCAATTTTGACTGACTTAAGAGTAAATAATTGTCCCGTTACAATAAAAAATAATTTAAGGTCCAAAATTGAAAACTTTGATAGAAACTTGGAACGGAAATGGAAGCTATGTTCAAGGAATCATACTCTTTTCAAGAAGCGACACGAGGCTTGGTTTAATAACAATTTTACACTTCCTGTCAGCATTTTAAATCACTTACAGAGTACATCGTCTAATGATGGACCATAAACTAGTCGGGGCAGACCTCAAGCTCCATTTTAAGATGTGTCAATAAAGACGAAAAAAAGAAGAATTGTGAATCTTTCAGTCTCCAATTCATCTGAAGAGCTGAGATTCACTGCGGAAGTTTCCGAACATTCCTCTGGTATTGGAGTTGATTCTTGTAAGATGGAAAAAAACATTACCACTTAAAGATATGTTAGCACTATACTTAGATCTTGATCTTTCCGAAAAAAATATAATATATTGAGACCTGTAGTTAACTATTTTCATAAGGATTTATTTCCTAGTTTATATAGTAAGTTGAGAAATTTCAAAAAGCAAATGCTTCCGAAAAAAAAAGAAGTTTCGGAAACCACTGCCTCTGTTGACCTTCAGGAACTTCTCGAAAAAACTGTTGAATGTATTGCCGATATTTCTGAAGTAAAGGGCAACACACATGCCCTTCTCACATCTAAATGGGGCTTGGACGGAAGTTCCGGTCATAGCCAATATAAACAAGTTTTTTCCGATTCGAAAAACACGGATGAGTATCTTTTTTTGATAGCATTATCACCTTTAAAATTGGTTGAAGAAACTACCGGTGTTGAGTTATGGAAAAATCTTAGATGTTCTTCTACTATGTTTTGCCGTCCTATTAAGTTCATAATCATTAAGAAATGCCCAGAACTTGTAAGAAATGAGGAAACATGTAGCAAAGATATTTTATTTTTTTTTCCTTTTTTTAGAACAACCCACTCCCAAGACCATAACCAAAAACGGCTAAAGTTTAAACATTTCATTTAAGTTGATATTTGCGATGGTCGATGGGAGCATAAGTAACATTTTATCAAACACCAATTGTGCATCAAAAT
The DNA here is from genome assembly GCA_920104205.1 of Eupeodes latifasciatus. Taxonomy (NCBI): domain Eukaryota; kingdom Metazoa; phylum Arthropoda; class Insecta; order Diptera; family Syrphidae; genus Eupeodes; species Eupeodes latifasciatus. The sequence goes on along the minus strand of OV049924.1, from coordinate 67,440,127 downwards.
TTTTTCTTTGTGGAGCAACTCCTAAGGAAATGAATTTGGTGCAAGCGCATGAAAAACCAGTAATTGAAGAAAATTTCCGATTTGGTTCATTCACTCTTCATTCAGTGCATCGAATGCTTGTCGAGTTGAAAAAGACTCCGAAAACAAGAAAGTGTTTGATGAAAACAAAAAAAAAAAAAACAAATTCAAACCATGCTAAAAACACAGTTGTGTCTTAATATCGACAAGACTAAGCCTGGTTTCGGTTCGACAAATGATGGCAATACAGCAAGGAGATTTTTCAAGAACTCACAGTTAACAGCGGAAAATACAGGAATTGATGAACGGCTTATATACAAATTTTCAATAGTCTTGAGAGTTTTGGCTTCAGGACTAACTGTTGATATAAGTCAATTATCTGTATTACTCGCTGAAGTAAGGGAATTATATTTAGAGCTTTACAGTTGGTACTACATGCCAATAAGTGTGCATAAACTTTTAATTCATGGGCCAGACATTATATCATCTTTCGAAATTTCAATTGGTTTACTGTCCGAAGAAGCGCTTGAAGCAACACGTAAAGAATTCCGAAAAAATCGGCTTGGTCACGCAAGAAAGTCATCCCAGGACATTTTGACGATCTTGCTTCTCAGGTCCGATCCTTTAATATCTAATCTTAGAAAAAAAGAGCTGAGAATATGTAAGAAATGTCAAGAAGAAATTGCTCGATACCTCCAAACAAGCGAAGGCATTAATACCTCTTCGCCTTTTTTTACTTCTAGTTTTGAAGATATTGAACAATCTGACTCGGATTCTTAAATAATTGTAATTTAAATAAATACACACATACATACATATGTATATGTTTGAAATATTTATGTTTTGTTTTTATTTTTCTTGTCTTTTGGTTTTGTTTTAAAGTTTTTAAAAATATATTTTTGGACAGTGTATGTTGTAACAAAATCTTTAACAGTGGGCGTGTCAGTGGGTGGACATGACTTTTTTTGTGCTTCTAAACTTAGCTACAAAATTAAATCCCTAATTTTCAATCAAATTGTTCAAGTCGATCTTGAGATATAATCGATATTCAGAAGTGGGCGTGGCAGGGGGCGTAAATATGACACGAATTTTGGAGAAACTCATTGATTATTGCATTTAAAATAATTTTGCTACTAAAAATCAACTTTACTACGGAAAATAGAATTTTGTCCACTTTCCCCATACGATCGACGCACTGTGCCCCGTGGCGGCCATCTTGTTTTGATGACATCTGTCAAATCTTTTGTTTATTATTCAGTTGTTTATGCCAAATCATCATGACAAGTAACACGATTGAACAGCACGTTCAAATGATAAAACTTTATTATCAAAATGAGTGTTCGTTAACGCAAACGTTGCGCGCATTGCGCCCATTTTACGGTAGACATGGTGGCCCTTCACAGTCGACTCTTCAACATTCGGTGGCCAAATTTGAGACGACCGGTTTGGTAAACAATTAGCTAACACCCGTACTTTCAAGGAAGGTCCGTACTTTTTTGAAAACGACGTTAGTGGTTCGGTCACCGTCAACAGCGAGCGCTTCATAACGATGATAACTATTTTCCTTATGGCCCGAATTGAACCATATGAAGCTAGACGACATATGGTTCCAGCAGGACGGCGGCGGCGGCGCTACGTGCCACACAGCAAACGCCATGATTGAAATTTTACATGAACGATTTGAGGGTAAGGTTATCTCTCGCAGGGGTGATGTAAATTGGACACCAAGGTCATGCGATTTGACCCCGCTAGACTTTTTTCTGTGGGGTTTCTTGAATTCGCAGGTTTATGCAAATAAACCACAATCAACTGATGCCCTAAAGGTGAACATAGCACAACCCATCGCTCAAATTTAGCCAGATCTATGCGGAAGAGTCATTGAAAATTAGACCACTCGGATACGTGCCACCGTAAGAAGCCGCCAAATAAGAAAATAATTTTGTTAATACCTCACACACAGCTTGCTTTATTCCAATTCAACATCTACCCGCCCTTATTGAAAACCCCTTTACTTGGACTGGACTGTTCTTGAGCGAATTTAATAATATGCATTTAAAGTTTTTGAAAATGCAATATATTTTATTGTGTCTTTTCTTATTGTACTTAATTTGACAGAAAAGCAACATAGTACATTTTTGGCAATAATAAAACATTTCCTTCAACACTTTCAAAAAGCTCTTGTCATTAGGTATGTTGAGGAAAATTAGATTTCAGAAATTTCAAAATTCCCCAGGTATTTCTGTCAAATGTTTGTTTGAGATCTTAGATCTATTTCATTAAAGTTTATATTAATTATATTGACTACGTATATTTTGATAGAACGTTCTAAATCATCTTTTTCGACAAAAGGTCTACTTCTTGTTGCCAGTCATAAGGTTTATACGACTTTTAAAATAAATCACATAAATAACTGTTTAAAATAAAATATTTTCCAAAATTTACTTAAGTTTTAATTTTCAGCCATTTGAAACAGAATCAAAATTTATTTGAAATTCCAAAATCAATGAAATGAAATGTACAAGAGGAAACAAAGCATTTTAAGTCTTTTGAATAATATTTTAGTAGTTTTTAAATTTTTGTTGATATTTTATTTTAAAGTTTTAGAATTGAAATATTCTTCAAGAATAAATGTTTTACTGTATTATTTCAAAGTTAAACAACAGTTCAATTTTTTTTCTATTTCACATTTAAAAAAAAACATCATTTTCTGGAAATATACAAAAATTGATGATAATTAAAAAAAAAGATTATTCTGTTCATTTTACAAGTTGTGATGGCAAAAATCAAAGTAATTATTGTATTGTTAAATGTCCAAAATTTTGGGCATTTTTTAAACATATTTTAAGTATCTATCTAATAATTTAAAAAAAATATTTATCTAAAAGAACTAGAAAAACTAAATATAAATTAATCATTATGTAAACACTAATTTATGGAGCAGATTTAAATTAGTACTTAACTTCTTATTGTTTGCTAATTAACATTTACAAATGAATTAATTCTAAGTTTTTCTACTAACAATTTCTTATATATTGAATGTTCGAAACAAATAATTCAAAAATTCAATATTTTAACTTTAAAAAGTTCAATGTGTTTGGTCATTTCAGCTCTAGGCTGAGTTAAGGGCACAGAGACAGGCAGAATTGGGGGATCCACTTTTTAAAGTCGTATTAAATTTAAAAGTTCATAACAGATATATAAAAGATATATGTAATGGGTTATTTTTTTGAGGTTAGAATTTTCATGCATTAGTATTTGACAGATCACGCCGGATTTCAGACATGGTGTCAAAGAGAAAGATGCTCAGTATGCTTTGACATTTCATCATGAATAGACTTACTAACGAGCAACGCTTGCAAATCATTGAATTTTATTACCAAAATCAGTGTTCGGTTCGAAATGTGTTTCGCGCTTTTTTATCGACAAATTTTGTTCAGCGATGAGGCTCATTTCTGGTTGAATGGCTACGTAAATAAGCAAAATTGCCGCATTTGGAGTGAAGAGCAACCAGAAGCCGTTCAAGAACTGCCCATGCATCCCGAAAAATGCACTGTTTGGTGTGGTTTGTACGCTGGTGGAATCATTGGACCGTATTTTTTCAAAGATGCTGTTGGACGCAACGTTACGGTGAATGGCGATCGCTATCGTTCAATGCTAACAAACTTTTTGTTGCCAAAAATGGAAGAACTGAACTTGGTTGACATGTGGTTTCAACAAGATGGCGCTACATGCCACACAGCTCGCGATTCTATGGCCATTTTGAGGGAAAACTTCGGAGAACAATTCATCTCAAGGAATGGACCGGTAAGTTGGCCACCAAGATCATGCGATTTGACGCCTTTAGACTATTTTTTGTGGGGCTACGTCAAGTCTAAAGTCTACACAAATAAGCCAGCAACTATTCCAGCTTTGGAAGACAACATTTCCGAAGAAATTCGGGCTATTCCGGCCGAAATGCTCGAAAAAGTTACCCAAAATTGGACTTTCCGAATGGACCACCTAAGACGCAGCCGCGGTCAACATTTAAATGAAATTATCTTCAAAAAGTACATGTCATGGACCAATCTAACGTTTCAAATAAAGAATCGATGAGATTTTGCAAATTTTATGCGTTTTTTTTTTAAAAAGTTCTCAAGCTCTTAAAAAATCACCCGATATAACTGGGTACTATACTACTTAAGTTAAATTTAGTCAAAATCGAATCTTTAATGCCATAAGATTCAGCGTGTTTGAAAAATGATTTAAAAATTGTACAAACAAATTCAGTTCTGTAAGTCCCTTTTAAGGCAAAACAATTAAACTAACATTATATTTAATTTCAATACTTACATAAAATCAATAAAGTTAAATTTAGTTGAATTGTTTGGTCACTAAAAAACAAGCTCAACACGATTTGATATTTATTTTTGAAATTACATTTCTGTAAAGCCAAAACGTTCTTAGTTGCAATGCTTGATAACTTTTTGATTATAAATCAAAGTTATGCTTAAAAATAAAATTAGGTGAAGCAACAGTGAGTTGAGAACTACGTATATATAGGACCTAGTGACTTACAACTCTTAAAAAATTCCTGTGTGCGAGTACTGTTGTCAGGGATGGAGGGGACCTACAGGTTTAAGCCGAATCCGAACGGCCAATTAAAAATAAAAAAAAAAACACTTTTCATGAAAGGAATTACTCTTGGGGGATTTGTCAATTTCTTGCAAGATGCAGGATCCGTGAAAAATCTTTAGACGGCACAGGCAACGATTAAACCCAGGACCACTGCGGCATGACAGTCCTACGCACTATACATCATGATCATGCCACGGGTACTACCTGCTTAAGTTTCTTTAATTTGATTTTATTTTTACTGCCATCAGGCTTAAAAATTGTTTTCAGAAGCGATTTGTACTTTTAAAGTTTTTCTAAGAACTAAAACACCGCTTTCCTGTGATATGCTAAAAACAGCGGCTCTACTTTAAGGTTGCAGAAAGAGCCATCGATATTGTGAAGTTTGTTATTCAGCTGCATTATGAAACTAAAATTTTGAAAGCGATTCATACGCTTTAGGTATTTAATATTTAAACTTTATTTATAAAACATTATATTATTTTTGCTAATAACACTTCATATTCCACATCAATTGCTGAAATAACAAAACAACATTTTTCATATGCAATCAATTTCTTTTGGTGAAAAAGAATTTATTAAATGATAGATTTGATTATAACCAACACACACAAAAAAAAAACAATTGTGGTCAAAATTGTTGAATAATTTCTTAAAGTTCAGATGATTTATGGTCAATGTTCAATGGACAGTAGCTGCGCTAAGGTATTCAAATTCAAGTGACAAACATACACACCGCCTATTTTTATGTGGTATCCTAAAGGCTCTAAGTTTCTATAGTAACAAAATATGTATGTATATGTATGTACCTTTATGCCTACATTCTATAAAAGGTATGAGTACATTGATTGATGACATTTTTCTTATACCCACATTCATCTTGGTCAAATATATCTAACAGTTTACCTATTTGAAAATTAAAAACAACAACAACAAAAATCCGATCAAAATCAAAATTACACGTCATTGAATTTGAACGAGTAATCAAATGGACAAACAAAATAAAAATAATAACATATAACACAACTTGTATCTGTCGGCTTGAAATTAGATTGTGCCTAAAATGTTTTTTTTTTTGTTTAATATACTCGTACCTACTCATATAGGTATGTATGTATGTACCTATGTCTAAGTCTAAATGAGGTAGGTACGGTACAGTTAAGCGGCTTTTTATATGATCACGGATGATGCCGGTTTATTATATTTTTCCCGATTAAGACTTTTTTTTCTGTCTTTCTATTTGAATATGTGGTCCCTAGTAGCCCCAAAAGGTGCTGAATGTCCACAGAAAATTGTTTTCTTTTTATTTTTTATTAAAATTGACAGTATTGCCAGAATAAGTGATTTTTAATGTGTTGGCCATTTCCTATTGACCAAATCAGACCGAACCTCAACTGACTCACAACTGGAAAAATGTAAAATATTTCGGTTATTTTGAATTCAAAATTTCTTGAGAATTTTTCGAAACCATGAATTAAAATTGAAGTAAGTAAGATATTCGAGTCAAAAGTCATGTTTTAATAATATTGTTTGTGTGTATATTTGAATGTTTTTTAAAAATGTTGAATTAAAAATGAAAATATTTTTCTGAACATTTTTTAAAGTACGAAATTAATGTTTTTATTCGTTCTCAAGATCCTTTTAATCAAAGTTTAATTTTTACGAATTTTTAGTAGCATTTTTGAAGTCTTCTATTTTATAGGAAGCTGTATTTTTATTAAAATTGTGTTAAATATTAACAACAATGTTTTGTATGCGACTTTTTAAACTTCCCATAGGAAGTTATTGTAATGGGTCTGATTTGTCGAATTGAAAATTTTGACATTTCTCGACGTTTCAAGGTCCCTAGAGTCGAAATAAAAGGATTTTTAGAAAGATGTCTGTGCGTGCGACGTTTTTTCGTTGTCCATAGATCAAGAACCAGAAGAGATATCGACTTCAAATAAGTGTTGTTATACAGATAATAAGGCAGAAAGATGCAGAAAGGGTTCTCAAGAAAATTGCGTAGGTCTTTTTTTTTTTACCATAGCAGTTTAAAAAAAAAGGTGAAAATTTTGGTTAACCCTAAATAATCTCACGAACGAATAACGCTAGAGACTTGAATTCTATATTATATACTGTAAAATGATACCAAACAAATATTTTTTTTTTTAAAAAAATCCAATTAACGGTAATATTTATAAATCAAAAAAACTGAAAAAAAAATTTCTCACCTCGAAAATTTTACGAATAAAAAATGGTTTTATCTCCAAAACAATTTTATGCAACAAAGAATAACGTTTTTGATATCAGGTAAAATTTTGAGGAAAATCGAATTGGCAGTTTTTTTTATAAAAAATAAAAACTAAAAAAAAAATTTAAAAAGGTTGGTAAAAACAGATTTTCGACTCAATTATCTTTTCAAAAATTTGGATTATGGCTTGAAACTTATTTTATCTTATAAGAAATATTGTTTTCAACATTCGATCAAATTTTAAGAAAAATCGAATTGACAGTTTTTTAACAAAAAATAAATACCTAAAAAAATTAATAAAAGTTCGTAAAAATTGATTTTCGATTCAAATATCTTTTCAAAAATTTAAGATATAGGCTTTAAATTAATTTTATTTTATTAAAAATATTGTTATCAGTATTCAGTTATTTTTTTTTTTAAAAATCTAACAGTCAGTTTTTTCATAAAAAATTAAAATCTACAAAAAATAGTACGCAAAATTGGTAAAAACTGATGTTCGGTTCTCGATATCTCGTGAATAATAGAAAACATTGGCTTCAAATTAATTTCAATTATCCAATTTGTATTTGTTTATATTAGAAATAACAACTTTTAAGAAATGCTACTAAAATTGGTAAAAATTGGTTTTCGAATAAAAATCTCGTTAACCAAAAGAGATTTTGAAATCAGACTCTTTTATCATAATGCAAAATATTGTATAGAATAATTTAACTGAGAACATTTTTAACAAAACACGAAAACCTGCGAACCTTTTAAGCAAGACAAATCGACAGACGGGATGGGAAGTTATCAGTGTGGGTCGCATCCCAGCCTCTTTTTTAAATTCTATATTCGTTTCGAAAATCAATTTTGGCCTATTCTTGGTAGCATCTTTTTAATGTTTTTAATAAGAAAATTATCGATTTGAGTTTTCTAAAAATAACGTGTCAAAAACGTTATTTTTCGTTATGTAAAATTATTCTGTATTACTCATTTTTCGGAGAAGAACCAGTTACTTATAAATTCATACCAATTAGGTATGCATCAAAATTTATGATATACAATTAAATTGAAGTTGATAGATTTATCAGGTCATGTTGATTCTTGCATCCTCATACATGGCGCATGACAAAGAGTCACCGCCTGAGGAGGTGCGTACTCTTGTGGCGGAGGCAAAAGCCAGACAAACAAGTCTGCTTGTAGGGAGTGATGCGAACGCGAGGCACTGAATCTGGAGCAGCACTGAAATTAATGAGCGAGGTGAGTCTCTTTTTAATTATATAATTGAAAATAACTTGACTATATGTAACAGGGGCAATACTCCCACTTTTGTTTTTCCGAGTACGGACAACTCAGAAGGGTGGGAAGATGTGTTAGACGTTACATTTGTCAATATTTATGGCAACCTCTCCATCGAAAATTGGAGAGCATCTCTTCTTAACTCCTTTTCTGATCATAGACGGATTCTATTTGATCTTAAATTCGAAATAAAATCTCCTTCCCCCTATAGAAATCAAAGAAGAATTGACTGGAAGAAATTTAGTCAGATCTTTGGCTCAAAGTTGCGCAGTATACCGAACGCGAGTTACGACTCGGTAACAGATCTTGAGTTAGAGATTTCAAACTTCGAGGACTCTATAAACACCGCATTCAAGGTCTCTTGTCCGATAAGATACAGTAAGAAAACCTATCCACCTTGGTGGAATGACGACTTATCTAATCTGAGGAAAATAACAAGAACCATTTTTAATATCTGCTATAAGCATACATTTTATCAGCCTTATAAGGACTGCTTGAGAATATACAAGCGTTCTATAGCTCAAGCCAAAAAACAAGGATGGCAGGAGTACTGTCAGTCCATCGAAAACATCAAAGATTCGGCCAGGCTTAGTAGGGTTCTATCGAAAGATTATTCGAACCCCTCATTTCTTAAAAAACCAGATGGAAGCTGGACAGCATCTCCAATGGAGACATTAGAGCTACTAATGAACGTACACTTCCCAGGTTGTGCAGAAGAACCAACCGAATGCAATCTGACTTTCAACATGCCAACCTCCATAGAGCAGGTAAACGCCCTTATAACTAGAAAAAATATAGTCTGGGCTATCAAAACCTTCTCGCCGTACAAATCTCCAGGCCCTGATGGAATACTACCTATAATGCTGCAAAATCAGCTTGAATTAGTAGTACCACGGCTCGAGAGTATCTTTAAAGGTTGCCTTTTACTAAACCATGTCCCCATGTCTTGGAGGCAGGTAAGAGTGGTTTTCTTACCAAAAATTGGTAAAAGAGGGCATGAATCTGCCAAAGATTACCGACCTATAAGCCTTACTTCCTTTCTTCTTAAAACCCTGGAGAGAATCGTAGATTCTCACATAAGGAGAATTCTAAGTAGTTGTCCCCTATCTAACTCGCAACATGCCTACATGATGCACTCAACGTCATCCTGGACCTTCTTCCGATCGACCTCTTTATCAAATATCAGGTGTCCTGCAGTATCTTGAGACTCAAAGAAACAGGCTGCTGGGCACCTAGATCTTACGGGCACTGCAACCAAACAAGCCTGATACCATCAGACATCCTATCCACAACCTCCGATTACTGCATCCCTACCCTAGACACCTCAAAGAAGTTTAGAGTCTTGCTCCCGTCAAGAACCGACTGGGAGGATGGCGTTGTGACGGAAGACTTCGACACAATTATCTTCAAGGATGGTTCGAAGATGGAATGCGGTGTTGGTGCAGGAGTCTTCTGTGAATCTCTTGAGATTTCAAAAACCTATAGACTTCCCGATTTTGCCAGCGTGTTCCAGGCAGAATTGCTGGCGATAAGGGAAGCTTGTACAGCCCTTAAAAATATCCGTCAGAACCAAAATGTAGCCATACTAACAGACAGTCAGGCAGCTATTAAAGCCATTGATTCAGCTTTATCATCCTCTAAACTGGTCCAGCAATGCAAAGAGGCCCTAAAGGAACTGGATATGAGCGTCACTCTTATCTGGATACCGGGCCATAGGGGCTATGAGGGTAATGAGAAGGCAGATGAGCTAGCTAGGCAAGGATCAGCCCTTCACAACTCTCTGGCAGTGAGAGTATATGCTCCTCTTGGAGTTGTGAAGGTGATATCCTGACCAAATACACATCAGAAGCAAACCATAGGTGGAGTAGTTTAACGAGTTGCGTTATATCCAGGAAAATCTGGCCCGCCTATAACAAACCAAAATCAATCAATTTAATTTCCAAACCAAGGCATGACATAGCCAGGATTGTCGCTACTTGCACAGGACATTGGCCTGTAGGGGAGCATGCGGCAAAATTGGGTTTACCACATAACTCTTTCTGCCGTAGCTGTGAGAACAGGGATGAAAAAGAAACAGTCCCACACTTTCTATGCCACTGTCCGGCCCTGGCCAGGAAAAGAGCACTCCACTTGGGTAAGGAATTCTTCAACGGTATTGAGGAACTCGCAGAATTCAAGATCAAAGATTTGATCTCATACCTAAATAGCACAAAGTGGTTTTAACCCCCTCCCCCCTTATTTCTCCCTCACTAAATGGACTGCACGTGCGGAACGTGCACCATCCATAGCCCATTTTCAAACCCATTCAGAATCTCACGAGGTATGGTATCAAAACGGCGCACTCAGCGCTAATTATGTCCTGCGCGAAGCAGGACAGCCATTTCTACCTACCTACCTACCATCAGGTCATGTTTCAAATTTTTCGTTTTTTTTTTTAAATTGTAGTAAATAAAATGCACAACTAGGTCGCACAGACTTGCTGTATCCAAAAAATCAGTTTAAAATAGAATACTCATATTTTTCGATTTAAGAAAATACATTTAAGTAAAGTTTATTCTAAAACATTTTAATGCTATTAAATTGTCGGAAAAACTTACTTTACTAATATTTTTTTCGAAAATCATGAGATCGTTTTTTTTTTTTAATTTAGTTCTTATAAATATTTTTTTTTTTTCAATTTTTTTAAAAGTATTTTAGGTATCCAAGTATTAAGCGCTTATAAATATACGTTTTACATTTGAGGTTCGTCAAAAAGTGTTGTCTCGTTTTTAAGATATCGAATTTCGAAAACAAAATGTAAAACAAAATGTAAATATAAAAATCGGTTCATTAGATCCTGAGAAAATTTAATCTGATCTTTTTTTTAGAAGCCCTTCCTTCATAATATTGTAATTTTATTATCTATCTCTAAAACAATATTAATTTTAAGTCTAAACCGAGATATTCGAGAAATGTAAAAATGTTCAATTTGACAAATTAAGTCGATTATCAAATTGCAAGTTAAAAATTTAAAATAAACAGCATAATGGCAACACTGTTCAAATTAAAGAGACGCAAAGAGGCACAATGTGTCATGTATCCTGCCACCTTATGGTGGTCTACCAACTTTCAGACATAATACAAAATGTTTAAATCGGTCAATCGGTGGCGAGGTCCGTTCATTTAAATGCGATCGCATATTTCACCTTCTTTTTTAATCGGGCAGCTCCTTTTCAACTTTTTTATCTTTCATATAACAATTTTTATTTTATTTTATTTTTCACAGCAATCGTATTCGTATCTGATTCATTTTCGTCTTTTTTTTTACTGATGTTCATTATTCTGAAGCTCGACACGAAGACGTCCCACGGTGAAGATAATTAAATTTTCTTTCGGTTCCAGTCTTCTCGCATCATACAGAAAAAAAAAAAGTTAAGAAAAATAAAATCATTTCATTTGATATTTTCTTGAGATGCCAGCAATGCCATCACAAGCAAGTCCAAGTAAGCATCATCAGTAGTATGCCACTGGTATTCAAATCGTTTAGATAAGATACTTTTATATTTTTCATTTCTTTTTTTCTGGAAACTATGTTAGGTTGTATAAATTCCTTTGGTTATCAGTTTATTTGACACCACACCGTATACAGCAGGCGCACATAACGACTTATTATCAGATCCTAATTAACCATGGCGACTTGAAAGCATTTGCTGTATTTTTGGAAACATTACGACATGTTTATTGCTAAATAATCTCGTAGACTGACTTTTCAAAACATCATATTATATAGTTGGTACGAATATGTATATTTTACTGTACGTTTTTATGTAGATGAAAATTTAATTTTAATTTACTTTTTTTTATTTTGCAGCAGATCGAATCATAAAAGTGACACATTAATTTGACTGAATGTTGTCCAGTAAAATGTATTCCAATTTACTTGCTACTTGTTGCATTGACCACCAAGAAAAACTCAACTAAAAAGGCCGGTTTTAAATTGTTGTTGTTTTTTTTTGTTCTCATTTTAACGACTTTGACTTCGACTTTTCAACTTCGATGACGACCGGCCATCAAGCCATCTAGCCATCCGGTAAACCAAGACGACTCGACTAGACGCGAAGCGACGACCAACAACGACGACGACAACTTATTCAGATAAGATAGGAATTATTTTTAATTTTTATTCCCTACGTCCAAGTCGTCGTTTTAAAGATCATTTTGTATCTTTTTGTTACGATTAAGGTTTTGAATTTCGATTATTTTGATTTTTATTAATCAAACAACACGTATATTCCATTTTAAAAGGTGCATATTGTATCTATTCTATACTGTTAGGGGGTATAAAAGGCGTTAATTGAGAATCTTACTATCTCTGACTTCTGTTTTTAACAAAAAATGCATTGGGTTAGAGATATAAGGCGTAATGTGGAAGTCTGTTAAGTATTTGTTGACACCTATGTTCTGGAAGTCATCATCAAGAAGTTCCTCTAATTTTTCTTTATCTAAATTGTTTTCGAAATGGAATCATAACGATTGAGCTTTTAGGCAAACAACACAAAACAACGTGCATTAAGATTTGAATTTAGATAGACCTAGGGAAACAAAAATTGTACCTTAAAGATCGGCGACTTTGATATTATTTTTGTACTGGAACATAAATGCATATTTAAGTTGGATTTTAAATATTAAAAAAGTGTTTGAATATTTTGTTTTTTTTTTTGGAAAAGGAAGTCTGTCTGAAGAATTGAGTGGGCTTGAGTGTTTTGTATGTAAACTTACCTAATCTATAATCATGGCTTTTTAGAACTTGAAAATGGAATTGTCGGGCGCCACTTTTTTTTGTTTATTTTATATTGCATAATAAAACCACTGAGGTTTACAACTTTCTCACGGTAAGAGTTTATTTTTTTTTGTTAAATTTTGTCTTTATTGATGATTTTATAAAATACAAGACACAAATCGTCCAAAAAATTTGAGCCCAACTTTTCCATCAATATATTTCATGTAAAATTTTAACTGTTAACTAAATAAATTAAAAAAAGAGGCTGGGATGCGACCCACACTGATAACTTCCCATCCCGTCTGTCGATTTTTTTTGCTTAAAAGTTTGTCTATATGTATCAATTTTTACCAAATTTGCGTACTATTTTTTGTAGATTTTATTTTATTGAATATCGAAAATAATATTTTCTGTGAAATAAAATAAGTTTGAACCTAATATTTTTCATTTTTGAAAAGCTATTTGAGTCGAAAGTAAATTTTTACCAAGTTTTAGTATTGTTTTTGTTTAGGTTTTTAATTTTTTGTAAAAAAACTGTCAATTCCATTTTTTTTTCAAAATTTTACTGAATGTTGAAAACAATATATTTTGAAAGATAAAAGTAGTTTAAAGCCAATATCTCAAAGTTTTGAAAAGATATTTGACTAGAAAATAAATTGTTACTACCTTTTTATATTTTTTTTTTTTATAATTTTTTTTTTTAGGTTTTTATTTTTTGTAAAAAAACTGTCAATTCGATTTTTTTTCAAAATTTGCCCTAATGTTTAAAACAATATTTCTTATAAGTTAAAATTAGTTGGAAGCCATAATGTCAAATGTTTAAAAATATATTTGAGTCAAAAATCAATTTTTACCAACTTTTGTTAAATTTTTTTTAGGTTTTTAATTTTTTGTAAAAAAACTGTCAATTCGATTTTTTTTAAAATTTTACTGAATGTTGACAACAATAGTTTTTGAAAGATAAAAGTAGTTTAAAGCCAATATCTCAAAGTTTTGAAAAGATATTTGAGTCGAAAGTCAATTTTTACCAAGTTTTTTTTAAATTTTTTGTAGGTTTTTATTTTTTGTAAAAAAAACTGTCAATTCGATTTTTCTCAAAGTTTTTCCTAATGTTTAAAATAATATTTCTTATTAGTTAAAATGCGTTAGAAGCCATATCTCGAATTTTTGAAAAGATATTTAGTCGAAAATCAATTTTTAACAACTTTTGTTAAATTTTTTTTAGGTTTTTATTTTTTGTAAAAAAACTGTCAATTCGATTTTTTTTTCAAAATTTGCCCTAATGTTTAAAACAATATTTCTTTTAAGTTAAAATTAGTTGAAAGCCATAATGTCAAATGTTTAAAAATATATTTGAGTCAAAAATAAATTTTTACCAAATTTTGTTAAATTTTTGTTAGGTTTTTAATTTTTTGTACAAAAACTGTCAATGTGATTTTTATCAAAATTTTACTGAATGTTGACAACAATAGTTTTTGAAAGATAAAAGTAGTTTAAAGCCAATATCTCAAAGTTTTGAAAAGATATTTGAGTCGAAAATCAATTTTTACCAACTTTTATATATTTTTTTTAGGTTTTTATTTTTTGTAAAAAAACTATTAATTCGATTTTTCTCAAAATTTTTCCTAATGTTGAAAACAATTATTCTTATAAGATAAAATAAGTTTGAAGCCTTAATCTCAAGGTTTTAAAAAGATATTTGAGTCGAAATTCAATTTTTACCAAATTTGAGTAAAGTTTTTTTAGGTTTTTAGTTTTTATAAAAAAAAACTTTCAATTAGATTTTTCTCAAAATTTTATCAAATGTCAAAACATTATTCGTTGCAAAAAATTATTTTGGAGATAAAATTATATTTTAGTCGTAAAATTTTCGAGGTGAAAAATTTTTTTTCCAGTTTTTTTGATTTATAATGGGTGATTTTTTAAGAGCTTGAGAACTTTTTTTAAAAAAAAAAACGCATAAAATTTGCAAAATCTCATCGATTCTTTATTTGAAACGTTAGATTGGTCCATGACATTTACTTTTTGAAGATAATTTCATTTAAATGTTGACCGCGGCTGCGTCTTAGGTGGTCCATTCGGAAAGTCCAATTTTGGGTAACTTTTTCGAGCATTTCGGCCGGAATAGCCCGAATTTCTTCGGAAATGTTGTCTTCCAAAGCTGGAATAGTTGCTGGCTTATTTGTGTAGACTTGACGTAGCCCCACAAAAAATAGTCTAAAGGCGTCAAATCGCATGATCTTGGTGGCCAACTTACCGGTCCATTCCTTGAGATGAATTGTTCTCCGAAGTTTTCCCTCAAAATGGCCATAGAATCGCGAGCTGTGTGGCATGTAGCGCCATCTTGTTGAAACCACATGTCAACCAAGTTCAGTTCTTCCATTTTTGGCAACAAAAAGTTTGTTAGCATTGAACGATAGCGATCGCCATTCACCGTAACGTTGCGTCCAACAGCATCTTTGAAAAAATACGGTCCAATGATTCCACCAGCGTACAAACCACACCAAACAGTGCATTTTTCGGGATGCATGGGCAGTTCTTGAACGGCTTCTGGTTGCTCTTCACTCCAAATGCGGCAATTTTGCTTATTTACATTGCTGAACAAAATTTGTCGATAAAAAAGCGGATTTTCTGCCAACTTTTCTAGGGCCCATTCACTGAAAATTCGACGTTGTGGCAGATCGTTCGGCTTCAGTTCTTGCACGAGCTGTATTTTATACGGTTTTACACCAAGATCTTTGAGTAAAATCTTCCATGTGGTCGAATAACACAAACCCAATTGCTGCGAACGGCGACGAATCGACATTTCACGGTCTTCAGCAACACTCTCAGAAACAGACGCAATATTCTCTTCTGTACGCACTGTACGCATTCGTGTGGTTGGTTTAATGTCCAATAAAGTAAACTGAGTGCGAAACTTGATCACAATCGCATTAATTGTTTGCTCACTTGGTCGATTATGTAGACCATAAATCGGACGTAAAGCGCGAAACACATTTCGAACCGAACACTGATTTTGGTAATAAAATTCAATGATTTGCAAGCGTTGCTCGTTAGTAAGTCTATTCATGATGAAATGTCAAAGCATACTGAGCATTTTTCTCTTTGACACCATGTCTGAAATCCCGCGTGATCTGTCAAATACTAATGCATGAAAATCCTAACCTCAAAAAAATCACCCGATATAAAAAAACGTTAATTTGATTTTTTTTCCAAAAATATACTTGTTTTGTATCACGTCACAATATATAATATAAAATTTAATTCAAGTCTCTAGCGTCATTGGTTCATGAGATATTGAGGGTTAACCAAAATTTTAACCTTTTTTTTTAAACTGCTATGGTAAAAAAAACCACCCACGCAATTTTCTTGAGAGCCCTTTCTGCCTTATTATCTGTATTACAAAATTTATTTGAAGTCGATATATCTTCTGGTTCTTGAGATATGGATGACGAAAAAAACGTCGCGAACGTACGGACTTACGAACGTACATACACACTCACGCACAGATATCTTTCTAAAAATCTTTATTTCGACTCTAGGGACCTTGAAACGTCGAGAAATTTCAAAATTTTCAATTTGACAAATCGAACCCATTACAATAACTTCTTATAGGAAGTTAATAATGAAAATCTATATTTTTTAGAAACTATTTTCGTATCATTTCGGATAAAAGTTAGTTTTGTTCTAAAACACCAATTTCTTTTTAAATTTAAATTTAGATTTTTGATTTAAATTTATGCTTAAAATTGCCAAAACTTTAATTTAATAAATGTTTTTTAAATTCATGTATCATACACATATGTAACTAAATTTCAAGCAAGAAGCTTAGAACGATATTAATTTTTTATTTTAATTATTTGTCTATATAATAATATACAATGTTTGTAAAATTAAAATTAATAAAAACAAACAATTCCAATTTAATAAACTGTATTTAATTGTTGTCAAAAATCATATATGTACATATAGTGTTGTATAGTCACAAATACAATAAAAACATATTTTGTTCATAAACGAAAAAGTCAAGAATAAAAACAAATATTTTTCTTTGTTTTTAAATTTTATACAACGAGAAAATTTAACTCATAAATCTCTTTTTTTTTTCTACAATCTAAAGACAAATTTAATCTAATAAATTAATTTCTGTTTACATGATTCTTATTAAATATTTTAATATGCGATTTGCGATTTTTCTTTTCGAAAAATAATCCATGTCGACTAAACTTATATAGCTTTTTGTTTTTAAGTATTCAACCACAAGAATTTGATTATGCTTCCAAGAAGTGTTGTACACGACAAGAGTTTCATTAAAAATATCCAGACATTACATCTTTTTTTTTTTTTATTCTATAGAATTCTTTTATAATCTCAAACAAAATCTAAACCTTTGAATCTTTTGAGAGGAATTTCTTTAAAAAAATTTACATCAAACTTTAAATAAGTTAACCATATTTTCTTTACTTATGTTTTTAAGAATTCTCTATCCCAAAACAAAAATTCGAAAAATATGAAAAGAACAACAAAGATGAATCTGATATAAAACTTTTGTGAAAACATTCGGCATTTCTAGCTTCAAAGAAAAATCTATTTCCGTCTAAATTCCAATTTTCTACATCATCTCCTCGCAAATCGTGATAAATTGTTTTGCCAACAAGAAGAAGAAGTAAATTCACAACCAACAAACAGGTCCTGGTGCTCATTTTTGTATCCTTTGAGAAATTCTATAGGTGTACCTTTATATAACCCTCTTCCACACATACAATCAGTTGATTTTGTATGATGTGACTTTTGTTGAACACAAACACACAATTTATCTATTGGATTAGCATTCTCATATCGTCACTGTTAACATCACCGATGTCCTTGAATGAACATTTAGGCTCCTTGGTTTATCCTGTGTGGATGCTATGCAGTATGGAAGCAAAGGATATTATGTTTCATCTTTTGCGACACCTTGAAGTTGTTAGGTCATCATGCAGCAATTTTGCAAGTGCATAAACGAAAGCCGACAACGACAACAAGACAAAAAAGTAACCAATATCCGTATAAACAACAACTATCTGTATAGAGGCACAACCTTGCACAACAATGGCTTCAACTTTACCGACTTTATACTTTGCTTTCATCGAAATCAATGACTCTGGAACAAAAAAGGGAGAAAAAAGTAGAGAAAGCGTTATCCGTGATTCAACTGCCATTAAACAACACCAGAAGGACATGATAAAAGAGTCCCTTCTATCTTTAAAAAAAAAGAGGCTATACACAATGCCAAAGAATGAAAGCCTTTCACCTTCTACAGAAGATGCTCTTGTCCTTATGAATCGATAATCCAAAAAACGAACAGGTTTCCCTTCTTTCTTCGCTTTTGTCTATAGCTCATGACTTGTGTGAATACCAAAAATCGATGTATCAGACGGAATCGACATCCAATGGACGGAATCCCTTTGAAGATGCTCATCACGTCGAAGAAGCCAGTGCAACCGCACCACCCAGTTGTTGGTGCCTTTGCCCCCGTATTCAGATGCATTTTATTTTTATTTTTTGATTTACAGATTGTTTTCAAATCGATTCTTTCTTTCTTTTTCCATCTTAAGCAAGTGCGGGAACTTTCTTAAAGGGGCGAACGCTAATCCATATGTGGGGCTATCTTTATTGATGATGATGCGGTATATGGTGTGTCGATGGTCGATCATCGGAGATGATAATGCCAACGATCCAACGATGATGATGCATTTTCCAATAGCTTGAGGCTTCGTGGGTTCATATGAATGTCATTAGAACGTCCCAAAGGTTTAGAGATGTAGACCAGCGAAGAAACTCAATGGAACCTCAAACGAACCGAAGAACTATAGAACGATATGGACCGTATGGGTTCATCTTTTTTCTTTCTCTCACGTCTCTTCACGTTATTGTTATTAAAGAAAAAACATACATATATAATATTTAATTCAAAGAATATTGATTTTAATATCAAATGGTATACAAGTAGATAATAGATATAGCGGCAGCAGCAGCAGCTTCCTAAACAGTGCTGGATTAATATACAGAAGAGCTCAATTCGAAATGGGCCCTATTTTAAATATTCAATATTTTCTTTTCTTAAAACATTGGAAAATTATACAAAAATTAAGTGAAAATAGTAAATCATTTCATCTAACTTGTAAGTATTTTTCTTCGATAACCAAACGTGTTTATACTCAAGCACTAATAGTGTGACCTGCAACATATGGTGGCGCCAGACAATGTTTTTAGTTTTAATGGTTTATTATGTTGATAAGGAGTGGCACAAAGTGTCTTTTTTTTTGCGAAAAAATTTGAAAACTTGTAAAATCGTATTCGTTGTAGCTGATAATAAAGTTTATAATATTTGTTTGTTTGTTAATTTTTATATGCAACCATTTTTTGCCACGCCTGTTTTAGGTATTTACTTGCGAAAAGAGAGGTTGGCCAAGTTTTTGATTCGTTGCAAAAATTGAATTTCATATCTGTATCAAGCCAAGTTTAATGCAAAAAAAAAAATAAGTTCTGCTGTTTTTATAAATAAATAAATAATGTTTTATATCAATAAGAAAAATTGAGAATTTGTTGAGCCATTTTAATATGATATAGATATTCGAAAAAATGGCTCTAAGAAAAAAAAAAGTAGAATAAAATAAACGATAATAGAAATAAAAATTAATAAAATACTCGATCCTCTATTCCCAAAAATTACGAGTGCAATTATTTCTACTTTAAATCGGAAAATTACCAGAATTTGTTTTAGAAATGTTGGAAACTTATAAGACTTAAAAATGATGGTGTAACTAGTGAATTGTGTATCAAATTAAATCTTTGACTATTTTTATGTTTTTGATAAGTATCAAGGCTTCTAAAAGTTAAGATTAAAGAAAGTTTGATGTAAATTAAAATCATTCTTTTTAACTTCGCATAGGAAGTTATTGTAATAGGTCCTTATTGAAAATTTTGACATCTCTCGACGTTTCAAGGTCCCTAGAGTCTTAATAAAAGTTTTTTAGAGAGATGTCTGTGCGGGATGGTGTACGTACGTTTGAGAAGCTTTTTTCGTCGTCCATATCTCAAGAACCAGTAGAGGTATAGACTTCAAAAAAAAAAAATTATTTTACAGATAATAATGCAGAAAGATGCAGAATGGACTCTCCAAAAATTGAGTTAGTGTTTTTTTTTAACATAGCAATTTGAAAAAAAAAATTGGTTTAGGTACCCAAAATATCTCACGAACCAATAACGCTAGCGTTGTGTGTGGTGATTGTGATACCAAACTAGTATATTTTTGGAAAACAATTCGATTAACGGTTTTTTATAAATCAAAAAAACTGAATAAAAATAATTGTCACCTCGAATGTTTTACGGAAAAAAAGTTTTTATTTCCAAATTAATTTTATGCACCGAAGAATAACGTTTTTGACATCTGGTAAAATTTTTAGAGACATCGAATTGACAGTTTTGTTTTACAAATTAATGTTTTAAAATTAAATATTTAGGCTTCAAAACAATGTTTTTTATAAAAATTTAAATCTACAAAAAATAGTACGCAAAATTAGTAAAAAATGATTTTCGTTTGCCGATATCTCGTGAATAAATGAAGGTATTGACTTCAAGATGATTTCATTCTATACTAAATTTTCAAAATGTGTTTTTTTTTATATATGAAATTCAAAATTCATGAAATGCTACTAAAATTGGTAAAATTTGTTTTTCCATTAAGAATCTCGTTAACAAAAATATATTTTGAAATCAAACCATTTCATCATAATGCAAAATATTGTTGGTAATTTTTATTTTCTTTTTCAGAATAATACAGCAGACAACTTTTTAACTAAACACGAAAACCTACAAGCAAGACTAATCGACAGATGGGATAGGAAGTTAAAA
The DNA here is from genome assembly GCA_920104205.1 of Eupeodes latifasciatus. Classification (NCBI taxonomy): domain Eukaryota; kingdom Metazoa; phylum Arthropoda; class Insecta; order Diptera; family Syrphidae; genus Eupeodes; species Eupeodes latifasciatus. The sequence continues at coordinate 67,419,332 of OV049924.1, read as the reverse complement.
TTTTGATTTTGATAAATTCATTGTTGTGATAGAACACCTTGACAATTAGTTAAACAATAGTCAATGTTTTTGTAAAAAAGTAAACAATATAATATTTTTATTTTAACACTGATTTAATTTTTTGAAGACTTTAATTTGGTCTTCAATTTGTTGTGCCTCTCACAACTGATTAAAGATATTTTTTTTTCATTCAAATTCAAAATTTGTATCTGAAATTCGAAAATTTACATGTGACACATCGCAACTACATACATATATGGCATGTATTGCATTCATAAAAAATTTCGAAACTTTAATCAAACATGACATTACGATGGTAGAGAAGTCCAAGAAAGTGGATTAGGCGATTCCGTCCGTCTGTCTATTATCGCCCCTACCTACGGCCTAAACCATTCTGTCGATTTTGTTCAAGCTTGTACTTGAAAATTAAGGTTTTTAGCATACCTACTCACGTTAGACGTTTTTTCATTGTTTTAAAGATTAATATCTAGTATAAAAATGTTTTGCTCCAAAAAAGAAAATTTAATCTATTTTTTTTAAATTGCTTCTTTTTAAATTTTCTCTGAAACTAATAAACCGATTTAGATAATTTATGAACAGGGTGTTATATAGTCTTAACAATATCTTTTTTTTTGTTTGGATTTTCAAGAACTTTAATTTTTTTTATTTCGATACCTTAGAAACTGTTGAATATTTCATAAAGAAATTTAAAATTATGACTGCATACAAAAAATATTTCCAAGAAAAAATTTTAACATTTTATGCAAACAAAATAAGTTTAAAGAAAACTGCTCTAATGATTTTTGAAAAAAGAGAGTTTAATAAAATTTGGTTAACTACTTAAAATTATAATATAGCAAGAAAAAAAATGTTTAGTTTTTTATTTTAAAATTTATTCTTTTCTTTCGTTTTAAGCTTTTCAAACACGTTATTTTTAAAGAAGCTCTAAAAATGTAAGACATTTTTTTCCGTATTCATTTTCATAATTATTAAGTACTGGCTATTAAAATTTCGTTCTTTTTAAAATCACTCATTACAGACGGTTAACAGACATTTTGAAATTTTCAAAGAATGTTTTTGTATAGTTTTTCCGCAAAACAAGATTTGCGATTAATATTTTTAACCCATTTACAAGAAATACACATATGTAGGAAAAGACCACATCGGTAACATAATAAAATATAATTTCCACAAAATAATTCGGGCCTGTAGACTTAACTCAAAATTTGGTATTTGGAGAAATCTTTATAATTTTGGTAATAAAAATGTTTTCCTTTTGGAGATTTAGTATATTATGTAGATTTTTTCCCTAAAGATAATGGAAAGTTAGATTACTTTTTTGTTTGTAGGTACATTTTGTCCAAAAACGATATCATTTGTTGGAGATTTCGTAAGCGTTGAAAACATGTTCCTGGACTTGCATTAATAACCCTTGGATACGCTCTATAAACTTAAAAAAAAAAAAACAAATTCAACTCTACAACAAAAAAATATATACTTTTTTTAATTTTGACCAATGTTTTATTTTTTATTTGTGCTCAACAAAATTTAAAATTATATTATTCGCATGAGGAGCTAAGACGTAGAAGCATTAATATTTTAAATGTTTTATGATTTATCTCAAATCAATATATTTTGAAAAAAGTTTTTTTTTTAATTTCAGTGAACACAGAAATAGTAAAATGACAAGTAATAAACTAATTAAAATGATTACATTCTTCAAAAATGCACCATTTTTGTTTCTTATAAATCTACCAAAAAATTAAATACTCGTAGCTATGAAACAAAAAAATAAGGTAAAATCAAAAAGTTTTCTCTATAGGTAGACTATTTCAACCTTAAAAATCTAATTAATACTCTCAAATATTTAACTTTTGTTCGAATTAGTGGAATTTCTTAATTATACGAATTCAAAAAAAATCATGATGTGACCCGGGGTATAAAAAGGTGAACCAAACAATTATTTTTCAATTTTGTGTTTGGTTAGAATAGTTTTTTGGACGCTCACATGGTGAAAATCAGAAAGTCCTAATTTGCAACAGCCATACTGCATATCACTTGGTGCCCTTGAACAACGAGATACACTGGACAATGGAAAGGAAGGTGAATAACTACCGAGAAACTGGTGAAATTAATTGTTTATCTTCAACAGCTAATTTATCGACATTTTGTTTTTGAGTCTTAAGCCACCTTTTCATAGACCGGGTCACATTATATGTGTCAACCTGTTTCTATTCTACCAACCAATCAATTAAATTGTAACAGCTGAATTAATAAAAGACGGTTAATACTCCACCTTTATTCCGCGAGTTTACTAAACCAGGGAATAAGAATTAAACTGTGATGTGGGTTAAAATAGTTCCATGAATAAAACCAAACTGTTCGTGGAATAGTAAGGTGACGTTTACCAGAAATCCCTAAGAAAATTTGCTACAATAAATACAATTACTGTTTGGTAATTTGAAATTTTGGCCAAGTTCCTTAGACTTGTTTTTTTTTTTGTATTTGTTTTGACAGCTAATTGTGATAATTTGTAAACACATCTAGGAATATAATATAATTATTTATCTGTATTCGAATGTGGGTGCGGTGCAGTGCATATCAGCACAATCTTCTTGAACCTTTTTTATATTAATTTCAGATGGAAGCCATAATTTGCAAACCGACAGGAATATGTCCAGATTGTCCACCTCTTGTTCCCCATATATGTAGGCCATCTTCAACAACCGCATATTTTCCTTAGAAAAACTATATTTCTTCCTGAAATAAACATCGCTTAGCACTTGCTATGGATTTGTATATTTTTCTGTTGGTTGATGGCTGATTGTCCAAAAATTGGAACTGCTTTAAAAACTCGACAAATCTAGCACATAAATGAGCTGTTTATTTTGAAAGTGGCATAAGTCACTTTTTTTTTAAGTCGAGATATTTAAGATATTTGTTATACCGTTAATTACCAATACTTCTCTCGAAGAAATCTCAATAGTTCTCAACTTATTGAGTGCAAATTTTTTAAAAATGAAAAGATACCGTTCAATTGTATTTAGTGTTGCCATGAACTCGATTTTTTTGAAAAAGTGACTTATGCCACTTTCAAAATAAACGGCTCATAATATGCAATAAGCAATATTCACTTATTTTTTTTTTATTTCAGAATACATTTGAAACATTTCGATCTTATTCCTTCCCTAATACACCTTCTTCGGTGGTTTAACTTAGTAAACGTCGTCGCTTACTAGGAATTTTCTTTTATTCATAACATTTTGAACTTAGTCTATGGAATAACACTTCGCTATTCCAGGTTTATTAGTTTGGCTGTAAGTTTTGAACATCCCAGTACTATATACTAAGAAGAAGCAAGAATATCATACACATTAACGAACATGTCTATCATTGTTTGATCAATATTTTAACCAAAAATGCTCTAGTGAAATAGCCAGTTGTATTACTCCCCTTAAACAATTTAACCGTAATACCCGTACTTCTAGGAATGCTCATCAATTTTCCCTTGAGCAAAACTTCGCTTGTATTGTTAAGTATAGGGATTATTTCTTAAGCCGCACTACACGAATGTGGAACGATTAACCAAGCTCAATATTTCGAAAATTAAAGGTCTATTAACTTCGGTAATTTAAGATCATTTATTCTTTATCAAATGATTTGGTAAATCATTGGGGTTACAAATTTTTTCGGTACAAATGCTTTCGGTTAAGGGTTATTGAACTCTCCAAATTTGGTGTAACATTAAGACAAACTGATTAAGATTACCGAGACTGTACTTAAATTGAAGACTGTACAATTTAACACAAATTTTAAGCTTTACTTCTAAAGAAGTTAGAATTAAGTTTAAAATTGTCTTTGCATAATTCTTCAATATCATTTCTCAAAAGTCAAATTTTCCCTATTCTCATGAGATTTCCAAGATAAAAGCCTGTATTCCTTTCTGCCTCTCTAATCCGGCAATGTGCCTGAGAAAAAAAATTATTCAAGATACAAATAACCAAACAACATTATGAATTTTATTGGCTATAACTTGACTAATTTTACTATTGGTGATGAAGATGATGAGTTTCCCTTCTTTATATTCTTCTTTTTTCTATAATTTTTGTGGGCGATGAAGTTCTATTCATTTCTTGTGTATTTATCTCCCTGGATTAAAATCTTAGTTATTGATTTTTTGTTGTTGGTTTGTATCTTTTTTTGTATCTTTACTTTGAATAGATATAGATACTTACCACCTAATATCCCATGGATACTGTAGTCTTTTCGTCCATCGTCAATGGTGCGATCTGATCCGCGGAGGAGGCGACTTATTGACGATGTTGATGGGGGATCTGAGATTCCTTCCTAAAAAGAAATACAAAAAAAAAAAAACAAAGTTTAAGATTGTTTATCTTTTATAAGCGAGATGTGTTATCTTTTGATTGAAATTATAAGATGACTTGTTGACAAACAAACTATCATGCTGAGTTTTTCAATAGGAAGTCATGCTAGGCTTTTGTGAAGGTTGCATAGGATGTTTAAAGGTATTTAATATGAATGAGAGCAGTTTTCTGTAGGTTTATAGAACTGATAGATAAAAAGATAACAGAGAGGAAGTGACTTTCCATGAATGGTATACATTTGTGGTTAGAGTTGGAACAGTTTAAGTATAATTATTAACCAACTAATGGTTGTTTTTTTGTTTTAATATTCTTATAAGGGAAAATGTTTGCCTTATCAGACAATTGAATCTTTTTAATTTAGTTTAAATTTATTTTTGAAAAACCAGTAATGGTTTGTTTAATGTTACAAATTGACTTAATATTTAAAATAAGAAAAGTCGAATGGGTTTTTAGATTAAAGTTTGTAGGAGTGATAAGAAATGTTAAACATATTATAAATTAATTTTTAATATGAATTTTGGAATAAGTAGGACAAAATGTTGGAATCGAAATTTACATTACTTCAATGGATAATCCCGAAGAACCTTATTCGTTCTATCGCATCAATCGGGCTTCATCTTTAACTTAACATACGTCTCAAACAATAATTAAAGCTTCAATTGTGACCTTAATTTGTCCAGGGATTGTCATTTTTACGCTCAAAAAGAGTCCCATCCCATCTCGCTATCCTAGACATTGCGGAAGCAGGTTAATAGTCTTTACCTACCTGAGACTTCATCAATAAATCAGCCTCACAAACCTCAGATGTTTCTCTATTTTCTTCACCCATATCACTTAATCATAGCTTAAAAAATAACGACTTATCAAAGACAAGCTGACTTGAAGAAAAAACAAAACGTCCAAGAAGATTTTTGCAAAATCATCGTTCTGATTTTTATGCAAATTTCTAGTTGAAGATTAATTAGGGCGTGAACAGAAGTTATGTGTGATGTGTGACACACTCAAGCCCAGGGATGTGAAACCTACCCCTGCCTTCCTGACATTCACATCAAATTAGATTTTCCTCAAAATCCCTTATACATGAACATGACATGTTCAATGATCACTACTCCATGATCATGATCATGGATCACCTACAACATGACCAAAGCTATGCATACGCTCTTTTCTTGGTAATCCCATCTAAGACCTTCCATTTTTTGGTGTGTGCTGGGATTAGTTTCAATCACCCCCAATGCAACAAGTTGACGGTTTGGCTGGCTGGTATAGTGGTGGTGGTGGTGGTGATCGGCATGATCGGTGATCAGAGAGTATAGAAGTGCTTGGGTCTTCCGATCGTGTAATGTCTCACTCTGGGCACTTGACGGATGCCTTAATCCAATTATAGAAAACATCATGTGTCATATGGGCAGACCAAAATACCATCCGTCGAGCCCAAGTCCAATCCCTGGCAGAGTCAACCGCCGCGCCGCCGCGCCGCCGCCGGCCGTAAGAATCAACCAACCGAGAGGGAATCAAGAATCGAGTCGAGGAGAGTTGACTCGACACTCGACGCGGAACAACAGGGACTTGGACTTCAGATTCGGACACCTTCGGTGTTTATAAGCTGTCAGTTGTAGTTGCCGCCGTTCATGTTGTTTTTTTGTTGTTGTTGTTGTTTTGTTCGGTTTTTATTGTCAATTTTCTGGACCAGGCCGCGCAGTCAAGAGCAAGACAAGTCGTCATCGTCACATAACAAATAGCCTTCGGGCATCAGGCAGAGAATGTGTCAAATGCCTCACTATGAAATCTTTTTTAATTTGATTTTCGATTCAAGAACACCGATATCAGTTCAAGCTTGAGCTCCAACAACAACAAACAACGACATCAACCATCAGCTTCTCGTGAGCCGATAATTAATATTTGTTCTCCCAGCCAAGAGTTGTTTGTTATTTCACAAAGATTCAATTGAATGATGAATTAGATAGATTCTCTATCTTTTATAGAGCTATAGCTTTGGATACATGCCTCAGCTATATATATGTACATAGGTACCTACATAAACAATTTCGATTCAAGGTCGGTTTGGTGGATGATAATCTGGGGAGCGTGGCATCAGGGCAATCTAATAAATATCTTTACCTGATGTTAAAAGATATTGAAATTCAAAGAATTTTTATTGCCACACCGAGCTATAGCAGAGGTGATAAACATTTGATTGGACTTCTGTTTCAAGATATATGCATCAAAATCCAAGACTGGTGCTGCTGCTGCTGTTGCTTGTTTCAGAACGTGATTAATGTGAAAGTTTTTTTATGATATTGAATTTGAGATTTTGAATGTTTTTTGACAAATAGAAAAAAATAAAAACAATATCGAAGCCATCTAAGAAGCTTGATATTGATAGATATGGAAATGGAAAGACTTTTTACGGTACACACTTAGCATGTTGGGTGGGCATCAGGTATTTGATATGAAGTTAATTGATAGCACGTTCAAATGGCAGACGATAATTCGTGAGCTATTTGAAGTCTGAGCGTTCAAAGATATTCTATGGAAAAAAAAAAATCGAAAAATATTTCCAAGGAGGAAAAGTTTTTAATTTTGTTTGAGGAAAAATTTAGCCAAGTTTATAAAAATTGTATTACATGAAACAAAAGAAATCTAAGACTCAATCTAATGTGTAGACATGAGTTTGAAGGTACGATTATTATTCCAATAAAAAATATTTGAAATAATATTTTTGCATAATCATAGATTTTTAGAGTTAGAGTTTGTTAGAGTTAAAATAAATTTGTCTTAAGAGAGGTTAAATAATTGTAATAGTTGGTTAGGGCTAAAAACTTAATTTAAGTCTCAAAATACTAAAGAACTAAGGCATTGAACAACTTGTATAGCCAAGACACTGAACATCGACCATCAAAAATTTAAATCTAAACAAAATATTAGCAGAGCTTTAGTGAGTCTTTAAGGTAAATTCTGCGCGTCTCCTTAGATTAGTCTACAATATTTTTGTTATAAACTAACCAAAGACGAATAAAGGATGATTTTGAATTCTTGTTTATGTGACTCATAACTCACAACTGAACGTATTTTTTAAAGTTAAATTATGTCCTTAACAGAAAGTTTAAAAATGCCATAATTTTAAAATTGAACTGCAGATGAGAAACGATTTATTAAGTTAGTAGATAAATCATATATAAAAAAGTACGTATACGCCCAAGTGGTATACCCTCAAACGTACTTGATTCTATTTTATTACTTGCGACATATAGGAACTATATATGTACATACCTATGTATAATGTGTATGGCAATTTTGCATTCGTAAAAAATATCGAACTTGAGATTTAAATGAAACATGATATTACGATGGTAAAGAAATGGGTCCCCCAATTACTTAATTTTTTCTATCTGTCTGCCCTCGCCAATACAACCGAAACCATTGGGTCGATTAAGTTCAAACTTGAAAACTAAGGTTTTAAGAAGATTCACATTAGGGGCCGTTCATAAAATACGTTCGCACACAAGGCGGGGGGAGGGCTCTTGCTGAGTGTGACAAGGTGTGACAAGGGCTGACGGGGGGTCTATGGTCACGTGACGTTCGCCATTCATTAAAACATTTTCAATTAGTATTTCTCTTGACTATTTTTCTTTTTAAATTTTAAAAGTTATTTATTTCGTATTTAGTAGATATATAGAATTTCAAACGTATATAGTTTTATTACAATAAATTGTAACTTGATATGTTTACTTTTGCTTATTTTTCGACATGAGCGCTGGCTCTGTGGCGCGGGTTTAGTCTTTTTAGTTGGCTCTAGCGGCGTTGCGATCCGTCACAATTGGTTTCTTTGTTTTCCCAATACTTAAAAGAGTAACGTTTCCTCGCACCCTGCGCTCTCGACTCAGTAACAAATGAAAATACTGTTTCTCATGTATTTATTATTATATTATTCTTTCATTCTTCATTTAGTAGTTGTTTATTGTTTAGGCACGTCTGCACCGCTCATGCTCTCACATTAGAATCATACTTATAATACAGAATATTGAATAATACAAAATATAAAGCACACAGGATGATATTTCGCCATATCGCACCACTTCCAGTCATCAATGTTGATTGTTGTTGTTTTTGTTACTGCTGCTGAAATTTATCATATTCAGGGGGGGGGGGTCTTCGTTTTTGTGACGAAATATTTCTAGGGGGGGTCACAGAAAGCGTGACACAGTGTGACAATGGGGTGGAGGGGGTCAGAAAAAGCTGATTTTAGCGTGACGTATTTTATGAACGGCCCCTTAGGTGTTTTTTTAATTGTTTGAAGATCGAAATTAACAGTAGACCCCGTACAAATTTGTTGGTCAAAAATTAAAAATTCGAATTTTCTCAAAAACGAATCGATAGATTTTTATTAAATATTCTCTAATTTGTTTTTTCTTAAATTGGCTTTTTTCAATAAAAGAACCGTTATTTTGTTTTAAAGTCTTCTCAGGAACTCATTGATCAATTTCAATAAGTTTTTTTTTTTGGTGCACAAGTTCTTATACTATGTTAATAATTTCACCTTTGCTGGTGCCGGGCCATAAAGACATTCCAGGTAACTGTAAGGCCTCGGCCACACAGTAAGCGGCAAGCGGCTAAGCGACAACTCTAAGCGACATATGGCCAGGCACTGAGCGACTGGTTTTGAGCGATTAGTAGTTAAAGTCGAGATTACACACAAGAAATTAACAACTCAATGTTTACTTTGACCATCTTTACTTCTTGCCGCTCAGAAAATTAAAACAGGTTTGGTTGCTGAGCGGCGCCGCTTAGCCGCTCAGAATTTTGTTTCGCCGCTCGCTCATTGCGTGGCCGCTTCTTTGTGATTTCATATGTTTTATATTTTTTTCCGCTCAGCCGCTTACTGCGTGGCCGCGGCCTAAGGCAGATGAACTCGCCAGGAACGGTACAGTACAGCCCATCCTACCACGTTTGGCACGTACTGGCATACCAATCGCTACTTGTAAACTGTTGCTACCAGGTGGAACAACATCACCACGTGTCAAGTCACAAAAAACATCTGGCCAACACTGGATTTAAAACGTTCAAGGTGCTTGCTCTCTTTAAGCAGATCGCATATAAGCTCGATAATAGGTGTCATAACCGGACACTGTCTAATAGGAAAGCACGGCAGGAGATTAGGCGTATTCTCAAATGATTTCTGCAGAAGCTGTATGGACGAGGAAGAGGAAGAAACAGTTCTTCATCTTCCCTGCACATGCCCTGCTCTGGCTCGAAAACGCAAGAATTACCTAGGAGAGTTCTTCTTTAACGATCTAAACGATCTAAATCATATCGGCATAATTAGCCTCTCACGTTTCGTAAGAAACTCAAACTGGTTCCATTGAGCTTAGGGAGAAACCTCAAGATTCATGTGGTATCACAATGGGCCATTAAACTGGCCTAAGTGTGTCCGTTTCCATCTTGGAGAGCCACTATAACCTAACCTAACCATATTAATAATATTTAATGATCAAAAATGTCAACATTTTTGTTTTAGATTTTTTAAAAAACATTACATTTTTTTCGAAATTCGATATCTCGACAACGGACCGACATTTTTTTACAAAATGGAAATGTAAAATGTTTATTAATATATTCTAAATAACTGCATACCAGAAATATTTTTTAACGAAAGTTATACACTTTTCGAGAAATCAAATCGCATTTAAATTTTTGTAAGCAAACTTATGCTGTAGGTATAGTTTTAAATCTTAAATTTAAGGTACTATTTTTAAACACATGTTTTGGATGCAGGAAGTTCGTGCGATCCAGTCACTAATTTTTTTTTTTAAATTTCAATTATGTTCTGGTTATGAAATGTTGTGTTTTAAAATTGCCAATAATTTAATTAAATGCTTTATAATTTCAGAAAAGAAAAATGTTCAAAAAAATGCATAATTAGTTTCAAAATTAATTTTTTGATTTTTTTTTGTCAATTTATTCATTTTTGTTATTATTTATTCTAAAAAAATAAATCTGAAAAATATGCAAGCTTATTGTTTTATTTGAAAGCAGAGATAGACTCCCAGAAACATCTAAACCTAGTTTTCCATAGGTTTTTAAAAATAAATATTTTGAAAATTAGTTCAAGATATTGTAACCGATTGAATTTTGTTAATTATTGACAAAAAATGATTACTTCGTTTAAAAACTAAAAAACAAAGTAATATTTCTTACATAAATTACCGAATTTAGCTTTGATATAAATCAAGCCCAAACATACAAGAAAACATTGCCCCATTACGCACCAAAAGTTTCAAAATAAACTTCGTAAAATTTTACCTACTCTGAGCTCAAAACATTGTTAAATACCCAATAAATTGGGAAACACAAACACATTCTAAAAAAAAAAAATCAATGCAAACATTTTTGTTGTTCAAAATTGCAATTAAATTAAAATTCTATATTCCGAAAAAGAAGTGGAAGGTGTCGTCCCATAAGTGTAACATTTTAAGACCTATATACGAGTATCTTATAAAAGGTGTCATAAGAGATTTGTGCTGACACAAACAAAAGTTGCGATAGTATACCAATGGAATGCAACTCATGTCCTTTAGTTCTTAACATTTCGAAATTGGTTTCAAAGTCTAAAAAAAAAACTGTTTTTGGATTAAATTATGAAAAAGTTAAGTTATATAAAATTATATCTATACGAGTTTTGGTCTAAATTTTTACGATCGGAATCGGAAATGACGACATACACTTTTTGGGGTCGCAGGAATATACAAAATAAAAAATTAACAGAAAAAGGAGTAAAAATAAAATAGCAAAGTTTCAAAATCAAAATATTTATTAAACAGTGAAAAAATGTTGTCGATATTTCTATAACAGCTTCATTATTTTTCGTTTACATTTCATTTCGAAAATATTTTAAGATTGATTGACTTGATTTACGTAATTGATACAAAGAATTTTCCAATAAGGGCGGGTAGATGTTGAAATGGAATAAAACAAGCTGTGAGTGAGGTATTAACAAAATTGTTTTTTATTTGAAAGGCACATGTATACCATTAAGTGTGCAATATGACTTCATTCAAATGCCCGCCTCGGCTTTTCACGCTGGCACGGATCCGAGTGGTCCAATTTCCGCATAGATCCGGATAAATTTGAGCGATGGCCTGTGTTATGTTCACCTTTGGGGAATCGGTCGATTGTGGTTTATTTGCATAGACCTGCGACTTCAAGAAACCCCACAGGAAAAAGTCAAGCGGGGTCATGACCTTGGTGACCAATACACATCACCCCTGCGAGATATACATAAGCTTACCCTCAAATCGTTCATGCAAAATGTCAATCGTGGCGTTTGCTGTGTGGCACGTAGTGCCGTCCTGCTAGAAATACATGTCGTCTAGGTCGATATGGTTTAATTTGGGCCATAAGAAATTAGTTATCATCGTTATGTAGCGCTCGCTGTTGACGGTGACCGCCTCACTTACGTCGTTTTCAAAAAAAAAGTACGGGCCATTACGCCGCTGCAAAATTCACACCAAACGGTAACTTTTTGAGGATGCATTATCACCTGGTGAACCTCATGTAGTTTGGTGTCGTCCCATATACGGACGTTTTGCTTATTAACACACCCATTCATCCAAAAATGAGCTTCGTCAATAAAGATGATTTTTCGCCCGAAATTGGGGTCCTCTTCCAAACGAACCTCCTCTTCCCAGTCATCGAACAAACGGCGTTGTCTATGGTCATGAACTTTGAGCTCCTGGGTCGGTTGGATCTTGTGTGGTTGTAGGCCCAAGTCCCGACGCATAATTCGCCAAGTTGAAGTCTGCGAAAGGCCGAGGAATAGACTGCCTCGGGTTCTATTGTACACTGAAATTTGGCCACCAAACGTTGAAGAGTCGACTGTGATGTGAAGGGCCACCACGTCTACCGTAAAATGGGCACAATGCACGCAACGTTTGCGTTAACGAACTCTCATTTTGAGAATAAAGTAACTTGCCATGATTGTTTGGCAAAAATAACTGAATACTAAACAAAAGATTTGACAGATGTCATCAAAACAAAATGGCCGCCACGGGGCGCCAAAATCTACCCGCTCCAATTGAAAAACCCTTTATATAATTTGTTTTTCTTAAAAAAAAAGGAATTTTTTGAATTTTTCGTTGCGTTAAATAATTATTCGCTTGTATTCTTAAATTAGTGTTAAACTTTTATTCATGAAACTCGGATTAAATAGTGAAATAAAATAAAATAAAATAAAATAAAATAAAATAAAATAAAATAAAATAAAATAAAATAAAACATTATGGAAAAGTTGTTAATCATAAGGTGAATAATTTGCAGCCAATTTGTTAAAGTTCTTAAATAAACAATATACTTTTGTATTTAATAAGACAACTTTCCACAAAAATATCTTATTAAAATATTACAATAATAATTTAACAAAAACTTTAAAAAATATATAAAATATAGATTTATATGTATATGGAATGTTTTGAATAAGAAAGAGCTCTATAAAATACAAAATAAAACTTCCTGTTGCCAATTTAAATGAATTAAAACTAAACTGAGAAAAATGTATGTACAACATTTATTTCTGTCAAGCGTTACCCAATTGAACAATAAAATATTCACCATTAATTTTGCATTTCATAATATTTTCGTAATTCTTTCAAAAATTACTTCGCTTCCCAAAATCGATTAAAGCAAAACTCACGATTGTACCTCCTTGGCGGTCTTCTATTCAAAATCCAACAAAAAACAAAAAACATATTTCATCACAATTCCTATTAAACTTGATGAAAGATGAAAGAAAGATCAAATTTTTATCTATTGATCACCGATTTATATCTTTTTTCTTTTCCATCATCAGAATCATTCAAAATACCTCTTTTTCCGATTAATATATAACTCAGAGCCCTTTTATCGATTGTACTCGTATATATGTAGCTTAAGAGGGAGTTTATTGAGGGAGGTGTATCTTGTAATCTCTTTTTTTCAACTCAAAGATACATGTATCAAAATAAAAATCTTAAGGCTTTGGGGTATTTAAAAGCAGCTCATGTCACGAAATCTGCAACAAAGTACCCCTCCCTCCCTTCAAAGGAAACAACACACCAATCGGACAGATGTCCTATGAATGCACTTAAATGCACTGAATTTAACGTTTTTTGAAATCTATAGACTTGTACATATCTCAGAGCAGCGATCTCTTATAAAATGAAGCGTGAAACGCACCTGGAGGCATCGCATCGGGTGTATCTAATTGCGGCAAGTAAAAGTAAAAAAAAAAAAATAATGTTCAGGGCTTCGAGGGGCACAAGTCAAATCTCATATAAAAACAAAACAGTCAGTGCGATGTGTGATGCTACGAGTATATATGACATAACCTAAAAGTCTTAACTCGGTTACGGTCAATTTTGCCGAAGACAAAGAAAGGCGGCAACGGCAACGGCAACGGCAATATTGAAAACAAAAATCGTCCTTTTTTTATTCGTACGAATAAAAATTAGCATCCCTGCCGATATGATCTTGTATATCTTGTATAGTTTTATAGTTCCTTCCGGAACTATGTCACCTTGGAACTCTCTGAGATGAGGATGACAAATAAAGAAGAAAGATCAAAGATTCAAATCGATATGGGTGGCTCTGAGTTGAAATAATGGCTGTTGACAAATTTGTTGTCCATTAACGTTTCATCGGCTTTAGGTGAGAAAAAACAATTGTTTTGTAGGCACCTTTAACATGGGAACGAGCTATAAACAAAGACAGCGGGTGGGCTTTGGGCGGTCTTCTGATGACTGAAACTGGGATATATCGTGTTCCGTGTATAGGAAGTGCAACAAATTTGTTTTCGGTTTGTTTGCTTTTGTGGTTTTGTCGGAAGTTGAGCATCGGCTACATGGCCTGTGATCAGCACGTGACTCTTCTTAAAGGAACTGGCACATCCTTTTTTGTGATGTCAATGAGTTGGATGTAGTGTTTGTTGGCTTTGTCACCTGATCACCATAAGAAGGAATTAATTCATGTTTATTGCTTCCTGTTTTGAAAATATGTCAAAACCGAAAGTATCGAAAGAGGTCAAAAAACATCATCTGGATGTCCTTGAAAGAGTTCAGATTGATTCGAATTCAATGCCAAGGTCACAAAAAATACTTCAAGGCCAATTTTAAAGCCTCCTGTAAGAATTGTAGAAGAAATTCGAAGATTAAAAGGAAGTGAAATATGTTGTTTTTTTTTTTTAATATTGTGCGCGCACTAAAGGGGTTATGAATAACCTTATAATAATTTAACACAGTGCTAGCAATTAGGAAAGGAGGTAGGATTAAAAAGGAGATGCCGATGCGTATTAGTTTTGAATGTTTGCTCATTGTTATATGAGTGGGAAATATTTAGTATGGTAAAGCATTCCACATTCGCGTTGTGCGGTTAAAGAAAGTATCTCTGTACTTAACATGTACGTCCGAAATTCGGCGAAATTCGGAATGAAACTGTCTATTTCACTAGAGTATTGTTTATAAAAACAACGATAAAACAATGACAGGCATGAGACCTTGCGGTGGTGTTCAAGAGAAGCAAATGTCTCGGTAAGAGAACGATCTCCAATCATTTTTAAATCTCTTTTTTCAATTCTATCCAGAAGACACATAAGTACGTTATTGGAGCACCAGCCCAAAAATGAGAGTTGTACTCGAGTTTTGGACGAATAAGAGCTTTGAAAATTATAGCCAGATCAGAAGGTGTAAAAAACTTCTTGCGTCGTCAAAGAAAACCTAAACACTTAGCAGCATTTTTGGCGATGTCAAATATGTGACCACTAAGGCAACAAGTGGTTTGTGATGCACATATACCTAGGACTGATAGTTGTTCAATCTCCTCGATGCAAGTACCACCCATGGATAGTGGCATTGGGGAGGGTTACGCTTTTGTGACAGTAGACAGCATTGAGTTTTCGAAGCATTAAATTCTATAGTTTAGTTTTAGTTTTAGTTGACTCTTTATTTCATTAGATAATTAATAACATTTATTAAATATTCAATTTAGATATATAATAAAAAACTTACTTAAGTCTATATGGTTTGGCCTATGGCCGTCTACCAGACTGACATTTTTGAGTTTAAATACAATTTTATAGCAACAAAAAAAAAAAAAAAAAGAAAAATATCTAGATTTGTATCTTAAAAATCTTCATTTATTATACAATTCCTATAACGGAGAGCAGCGACAGTATAATTGTATAGGGCATTCCATCCAACATTTCCGTTTAGTATGGCAATAAGCTCGGCTTCATTAAGGCTTTTTTTTCCAAAATATCTCACCCTGAACTCTTTCATGATCGGACAGATTGCAATAAAATGATTAATGTCTTCTCGCATGTTCAGATTGCAAAGACTGCAAAGCAAGGGTAAATCTGGGCGATGAGGCATGAAGTTAAGTTTAAGTAATTCTCCTCTCAATTTAAAAATAGTGCTAATTTTATTTAATGGCATGGTGTTAAGAAGATATGTATTATTACCAAGGCAGAAATTTAAACGGTTATAATAACATCTAAAAAGCGACGAACGGGCCTCAGATGCGTTTCTGTCGTACAAGATGTGACCGTATTTTTCTAAAAGTATATCAAACTTTTTCCTCAGCAGGGAAGGTTGTTCATTTTGTGTTACCGTCAGGTCCATACTGCAGGTATCCGCCAAACTTTCCCATTCCGTTACCATATGTCCTGCCGCCATAATTGAACACTTCAGTATGATTTTGGGTATTCTTGCATCATTCATTTGAAAGACTTTGACAATGTAGTTGAAATGCATGTTAAGAGTTTCCAATATCATGGGAGGCAGCCCTGTTTCCAGATACAGCATGTAGTTTGGGGTATTTCTCGGAAGCTGGAAGATTCTTTTAATAAAGTATCGGAGAAACTTTTCGATTGCTTCAAAAGAACAGTAACCTCAAACCTGAGCTCCATACAATAAAATCGATGCAGCTGTGGAGCGGAAAGTTTGTGTTTTGTACTATGGTCAATGTAGTCACTTTTGAAGCAACGTTCCCACACGGTTGAAATTGCACGCTTTGCCTCCGTTAATTTCAGTTCTAGATGTTTTTTCATATTTAGATTCGAACTAAATAGAACTCCCAGATATTTATACTCTCGAACAATTTCGACTGCCTCGTTATTGAATGTCCACTTTTCGTTTCTTGCAGTCCTGCCGCCACCCGCTCTAAATATCATTATCTTCGATTTTGATAGATTTATCTCGAGATTCCAGCGGTTACAATAGCCGTTTAGCCTATTCATCATCATTTGCAGACCATCCACCGTCTCTGCAAAGAAGACTATGTCGTCTGCATACAAAAGTGCAGGTATGGTAGTTCCTCCAAACACAATTCCGCCTTTGACCACATCTGTTATGTCGTTTAAAAACAATATAAAGAGTAAAGCACTCAATATACACCCTTGCTTAAGACCCATTTCCGTGCGAAACTCTGCCGAGACAGACGCTCCATCCCATATGTATGCTGTATTCATTGTGTACAAGGCTTTCAGAATGTTTATTGTTTTACTCGACAGTCCAATGGCATACAGCTTATAGAAAAGCATTTCACGAACGATAGAGTCAAATGCTGCTCGAAAGTCAACAAAGAATACATAAAGTTTTCTTTTTCTTCTGATATATGAATCGGCAATGTTGTACAGTGAGAATATGTGATCCGTTGTGGAATAGTTCCTCCTGAAACCGGCCTGATATTCAGAGAGTATACTTTTTCTCCTCACCCATTCAGACATTCTATTCTCAATAAGCCCAGCGAAGAGCTTTGCATTTGTATTTAAGAAAGAAATACCTCTATAATTTGCTGCTTCATCATAATTTCCTTTTTTGAAAAGCGGAAAAATTATTGATTTTCTGAAACTTTGGGGAACTATAGCATATTCGAAAAGTCGGTTAAATTCTTTAGTAAGCATCAATAAAAATTCATCAGTTGCGTGCTTATAGTGCTCAAAAGGAATACGATCATCTCCTGGTGCCTTATTTACTTTAGCTTTCTCAATAACTTCTTTTAGTTCATTTATCGAAAACGGTGCATCTAGATAGTCATCTGTGATTAAAGGGGCTTGCGTTCAAAAGCTTTTTGAAGTGATCGCTTAGATTTTGCGCTTGTAATCCTAGAGCAATCATATTCGTGGTTCCATTTAAGGTTTTCACAGCCTTCCAGAATTCGGCAGAGCTACGGGTGCGATTGATAACCGATACTGTCTCTTGTTCAAAGGCAGATTTTTTCACTGCACATATTCTTTTGAATTCAATATTTGCCTCGGAGTACAGTTTTCTAAAAACAGGCAAGTTTCGTGACCGGAATAGCTTTAAAAATTTGAATGAAAGATCTCTAGCTTTTAAGCATTCAGAATCAAACCACTTTTGCTTAAAATTGATTTTTTGTTTTGCTTGTTGGTTTTGTGGGTTCGCTTTTTTGATAATCTGTGTTAAAACCGATATATCTACGAGTTCGTTTAGATCTTGAAGCTCTCTAATTTCTTTCCTCATGTTTTCTTGGAATTTGCTCTTATTTCTTTCATTCCAACGTATTTTCGGGATAAGATTCAACTTTTTTGCGCCGGTGGGTGTTTCTGTTCGCAATGTTGTAAAAGTAACTTCAAGTGGCATATGATCAGAGAAATTCTGAGTTCCTACTCTGAAATCACTCACAATATTGTTCCACAATCCAGATACAAAACAGTAGTCTATTATAGAGCTAGCTTGACCTCTTATAAATGTAAGCTCACCCTCTGAATCTCCAGTGCAGCTACCATTTAACACATGACAGTCATATCCATCTAAAAGTTCCAATATTTGTTCGCCTTTTCGGTCACATATACTATCTTTTGATTTTCGATTGATATTATACACAGGCCACTGTGTACAGAAAAAGTTGTTTTGTGACAAGCCAATCCTGCCATTAAAGTCACCAATAAGCATGATGTTCGTAGAGTTGACATCCTGCAGATTCTCGCTTACTTTCTCGAAGTCGGATTGCCAGTTACTACAATTTATATAAATAGGGACTATGCACACTGTATCACTCCCAAGTTTAACATCCATCACGTAAAAATTAACTGTTCTTCTGAAACTCATATCTATTTCACATACATTTCTACGATAACCATAAAATACACCTCCGCTGCCTCGACCATAGTTAGCTGTTCTGATTGCGTTTACCCATCTTAATTCATAATTACTAAATATTTTTTTAAATTGCTCCTCTTCGTTTTCTAATAAATGTGTCTCAAAAAGCATAAAAATATCAAATTGCTTAATATAATTAAAAAAGTTTACAAATAATAATTTATTTTTCAATCCTGACACATTATAACTTAAAATCTTAACATTAACTAACAAACTATTTTCTTTCTGGTAGACTGCAGATTCTCATGCCTTGTGTGCACACCCATTACTTGTGGTCGCACCCAAATTTAAAATTGGTTGATGCGTTGTCACCCTGTGTGCTTGGCTGTCAATTGAGTTGACAGCTATATTTCTCGAAGGGTTTGACATATTATACACATTGTTTTGATTTAAAAGTTCATTCATTAATAAGTTTAAATAAGAAATGTCTCCAAAAATTGTTTTCAGAACATCGAGACCATCACTTTCACCACATTTCAGCCCCAACTTGGAGTCCCAGGTAAAAACTTTGTCCTCGATTATCATTCTGTCGTCGCGAACAGCAATTTTTCCTTTCCGTGGAACCTTTTCAAGGAGCATCTTTCTTATGCGTAGGAGCTTCGCTCGCCTATGACGCACATTTGGTGGTAGATCCTTCTGGATACTTATGTTTTTTCCTTTCAGGGTATTTGAGTTTTTTAGAACGTTCCAGGATGTTTCACGAGACTTCATTCTCACAATTATTGTTGCTCCAAGTGTGTTGCGGTTGCGTATGTTATAAGCGGATTCGACCAAAGAGCTTACATTTGTTTCATTCAGAAGACCAGCGCAGATGGACTTAGCTTTCTCACAGGAATCCGGGCTATTTGTAGGAAGTCGTACCACCAGGTTTGCTTCCGTCGTTTTCCGAAGGATTTTGTCCATCTGCTCTTCCAATGTTTTGTTACGTGATTCTAGCTGGATTACTCTTTGTGACACTTCTTCGTGACGTATTTTTAGGCTTTCAAAATCTTCATGCAGACGTTGTACATCGGACTTGGTTGCAAGATTTTTAAAGAGTTCATCGTTGTTTTCCTTAAGCAGCTTCTTCATTATCGCTTCAACATCTATTCCAGAAGATCCCATAGCAGATTTGACAACTGTGATTGCTGTAGAGGAGCAGCGCTTTTCACTTTGTGGGTGTTCAGGGGATGTTTCTAATATTCTTCGCTTACTCATTAATTGAGGTTAGCTAATTTGAATATGCTATTTTCGCAAGTTAAGGGATTCTTATGAATAGAACTTACTTGAGGTTGATCTTTTCTTATAGAGTTGATTTTGATACGTAATTTGAAATCACTTTATAAATTTTTAGGGATTTTAATTTATGTTTTTTTGAGATTTATTAAGAGAGCTCTGATTTTTTTGCAACCACTTTTGACAATTTACAAATGTCAGTCCACATTAAATTCTATACACGGTTTTTGAATCCCCGCATTGAACAATGCTGTCAAGATCAGAATTTAATGAGCTTATCAAACGTTGCCGTTGGTAGTCCACATCCGAAGAACAAGGATTAGAATCTTAAAACGAATATGAAAAGCTGAGGGTACTGTCATCAGCGAAACAATTTAGTGGGTTTGAAGTTTCAGACAAAAGATCATTTACAAAAATAAAGAAGAGTTTCGGAGAGACAAATCGGAGCCCTGGGGCACACCAGCGTGTATTTTGTGGATATCAGATTTGAACCCGTCCAATACTACTTGAATTGAACGTTCCGAAATGTAATTTCTAACCCAACAAAGAAGAGATTCGTCAATACCAATACAGAAGATAATTTTTAAATGTCTATAAAATAAATTGTCTAACAAATTACATTACAATAATAATTTAATATAATTTAATAATATTGGCTCATTGCATGGTCAATTCTTTTAGTATAACTTGTCATTTAAAGCAAGTTAAAATTAAATTTTATAGCAAAATATAAATTATTTAAAAACAATAATTTCTAAGATAAAAATAAAATAAATAAATTAGGTGGCGCAACAGTCCGTTGAGAACTAGGGCCTAGTGAATTACAACTCTTAACCATTCCTGTGTGCTAGCACTGTTGTTAGGAATGGAAAGGACCTACAGTCTTAAGCCGAATCCGAACGGCTAATTTGAGAAAGCACTTTTCATGACAAGAAATACTCTTGGAGGATTTGTGAATTCCTCTCAAGAGGCAGTACCGTGAAAATAACTTTATATGACTCATGCTGGGATCGAAGCTGGCATGGCAGTCCAGAGCACTAACCTTTATGCCACGGGTACTCTATTTCTAAGATATTTGAGCAAAAATGAAACAAAAACCCAAAAAAGCTTTTTTTCTAGCTCAGTTTTTAAAAGTATTATTTTTCTTTTGTCAACATATTTAAAAAATGGCGTATCAGCCATAATCTTCAAACTGCAAAGATTCTGTACTATTTTAAATATAGAATTATCAAATATCTACCCTCCAGGTTTTTTTGTTTTGACTAAGGATCGATACACCAGATGAATTTTTGAACTTAATCTTTATTTTTTTTTTTGCAGAGAATAATAATTTATGTTTATGATTTTTTTTTTATGAACACTAAAATTAAACAAAATGGATTCTTTGTATGATTTGTTTGTTTTTTAAAATTGATAACGATAGCATTAATTTTATTATCTTAAGAAATATTGACGACTTTATTTGAAGAACTTAATGTTGTACTCTTGAAAGAAAATTGTTTTGTTTTTATTTAAATACAATTAAAGTTGCCTTAAAGTTGAATTTTGTGTATTTTAAAAGCAGACTTTGTTATTATTTAATGCATTTGTTTTTTTGTGTATATATTTAATTATATTAAAACTTGTAATATTTATATTGTTGTTTTAAGACTTTTGAATTTGTTCTATGGTTTATTTTATGATTTTTAAAAATTCAAAAATAATATTTTTAAATAAATACTTGGCGAGAACAATAAAGCAAGGGCGGATCCAGACTTTTCATCAGGGGGGTCACATACTTAGATGAGTTTTTACTCACCGCTTAAAAATGTTCTGTAATGTTTTGTAAAGGAGGATAACAAAATTTAAAAATTGCTGAAATGACAACTTTAGTTATCAAATTATTTTAAAACGCTGTTGTCCAGCAAGGTATAGTCTAACTATTTAATTTGGATGACTCCCTACATATGAAAGCATTCCAAGATTCCAACAGTTTTCTAAATATGCCATATTTAAGAGCTAAATCACAATAGTTTAGAGGGTATTTGCTACATTTCACGCAGAAATGTAAGAAATTGTTTTGAAACGTAGCTTTTTTTCGAAAAATAAAATATACTTTTCTTGTTTCCATTTCTATTAATGCGAAGAACGCTACAAAAACTCAAGAGAGACGATCTGATATAAAGAACTGTCGGGCTTTTTTTGACGTAGTTTTCTCGAACTTAATTTTCGGAAGTCTCTTATTACTATCGTTATCAACCTGTTTACTCGTATTTTGATCTTAAAGGCGTCAACAAAACTTAAAAATTGTAGAGACAAAAAGGTTTGGTTCTTGAATTTAAGGAAATAGTTGCATTTAAGTACATATGTAATTTCTCTAAAAAAAAATAAATTAAAACAAAGTAAGGTAGGTAAACAAATAAGTTGGGAAGAAAAGTTTTTGTAGCACTCACAAATTACACGTTTCAAAGCTTTTATATCAATAGATATGAAACGTTTATTATGTTTTTCACTTAGCCATTAGTTTAACAAAAGTGTCACTTGATTTTTTTGGGACATTTGTTATTGCTTATTTCTTCCAAAAAGCCTGTTTAAAAATATTTCCTATATTTTAAGATTTAAAAATTTAAAAATGTACATGCAAAATAAGTTTTTCTCAAAAATTTAAATGCCATTTTATTTTTCAAAAAATCTAGATTAACTTATTTTTTTTTTTTTGAAAATCAATTTAAATTTTGTCTTAAAAATATTTTTGGTAAGCACTAAATAAAGATCTTATAAATATATGAACATTTTACTTTTAAATTTCGTCAAAAAATGTTGTCCGCTTTTTGAGACATCGAGTTTTGTAAACAAAATTAGTATTTTTTTTTAAAATCAAAAAAAAAAATGTTTGATCATAAAAAAAATAATCAATTTGATCATTTGATCATTGACAAGAGCTTGCACAGAAAGAGAAGAATGTTGAAATCGGCCCATTAGTTCTTGAGAAAACTTAAAAACAAAATAAAGGTTTTTTGAGGGGTACCCTTCTGGAGCAATACGAAAATATGTTTTTCTTATAGAAAGAACACAAAATTTAGAGAAAGTTTTAGAAAAATCACATGTTTGAACCAAAAAATGTGTGTGGGGACTGCTGTTATTTTTCGTATTGATAAAATGAAAAAAAAACGCCTTACACTAATCGGCTGAAAATCTTAATTTCAATCAACACAATTGTTTGGCCTGTAGGGGCCAGGAAAGACAGACAGACGGAAGGAATCGATGTACCCACTTTTTTCGACTTCTCTACCGTCGTAATGTCATATTTGATTAAAAGATCTAGTTTGAAATTGTTTTCTAATGCAAAACTTGCTATACAGTTCCCTTATGTCGCAGTAAAAATCACTTCAATAATCACTATTTATATGTGTCAAAAAAATGTAATAATAAAATTGAAGGCTAGTTTAAGGAATTTAAAGGCAACTTAATATAAAATTGATGATCTCTTATTCAAGGTTTCTTCTTAAGAACCTGAATATTTGCTCTTTTTCTTTGAAACAATTTTTATGAAAATAATTTAAAGCATGACTAAATTTTTTTCAAATTCTAAATTGAGTAAAAACAAAAGTTTTAGTTGTTTTTGACAGCAAACCACTTTTTGGTGAATGTCGTTAAATTACTAATAAATCTTTAGATGAAATCTTTACTTATACAATTTAACTGTATAAGCTTTTTGGCTCATATGACAACCCCCTGGATTGTCAATTGGTCAAAAGTTGATTAATTTGTGCTGTGTTTTTGGAATAGGGCTGAATATCCGATTCATATTATGTTCTTGGTCCAATCTTCAGTCAAAAGTAGTATCTACTTTTAGCAACAAAGTTTAAGGAAGTAAAATACAAATGTTGTTTTCATCAAAAAATAAATAATTCAAAATATAATGGGGGTCATATCCATTAACGCAACACAATTAGTTTTGGAAATTCCTACGAAAAAGCAAACAAATTAACTCCCAGGGGGGTCATGACCCCTACGACACCCCCCCCCCCTGGATCCGCCATTGCAATAAAGTATACATTTATTCAAATGTCATAATTTATTAGGGTTTGGGATACATAAACCAAAGATAATTTTCTTTGATTTTATCTCAATTTTTATTTTCAAACACACATTCATGAAGTTTCTTGAATTTCTTTGAAACATGAATACGAACTTTTTAATTTAAATCCATTCCATTTCATTACCTACATCAATTCCATTTTCAAAATTGTGAAATACAAATTTTGTATGTACATTTTTAGCAATAATTTGAAAAGACGAAATAATTCTATGATTTACCGAAAATTAGTATAAGTGAACAAATGTTTCTTAAGTTGATTATTTTACGTAACACAGGTAAGGTACCAGAAATAGATTCATTAAAATATAAATTTTGAACGACTTTAATTAAATGAGTCAATGAACAAGAAAGTCCATCATTGACTGAATTTCAATTAAAAAATATTTCTGTGCAAACTAAATTCATTTTGGGAGAGTGACCTATCAAACGTTTGAACGAATTGTATTCCAATGTGGTTTTAAAAATTTTAGCTGAAGACAAACAAAAATGCAATACGTTTGATACAATTTAACATTATTGTGTTTATTTAAGGTTTCTTTGATTGGTAAGCTTACCATTGAAGAGTTTCTTACATTATTGTTTGATTACTTTTTAATTTTTTTTAATAAGAATATTCATGACCTTGAAACTGCTGATGGGAAATACCAACAAATAAAATGTCTAAACTATGTAAATATTTCTTAATGTTGAAATGGCGGAAGATTGTTTAAAAAAAAATCTTAACATATAGTTTTTTTTTAAATATCCTGTAGAGGTTAAAAACGCTTTAAAAACTGTCCCAATATCTTTGAAACCTTTTTAATTTGCTGCGATGTTGGACATGAAAGAAAAAACATCTCTAATAAATTCCAATTGGAAAATACACAAAATAATACCACAACTTATTGAACGTTTTTAAGTCAAACTATTTCCTTTTAACTTCCCATAGGAAGTTATTGTAATGGGTCCGATTTGTCAAATTGAAAATTTTGAAATTTCTAGACGTTTCAAGGTCCCTAGAGTCGAAATAAAAGATTTTTAGAAAGATGTTTGTGCGTGCGTTTGTACGTACGTTCGTACGTCCGTACTTCCGTACGTCCGTACGTTCGCGACGTTTTTTCGTCCTCCATAGCTCAAGAACCAGAAGACATATCGACTTCAAATAAATTTTGTTATACAGATAATAAGGCAGAAAGATGCAGAAAAAACTCTCAAGAAAATTGCGTCAGTGGTTTTTTTTACCATAGCAGTTTAAAAAAAAGGTGAAAATTTTGGTTAAACCTAAATATCTCATGAATTAATGACACTAGAGACTTGAATTAAATTTTATAATATATATTGTAACGTGATACAAAACAAGTATATTTTTGGAAAAAAAACAATTAACGGTTTTTTTTATAAATCAAAAAAAAAACAACAAAAAAATTTGTTACCTCGAAAATTTTACGACTAAAATATGATTTCATCTCCAAAACAATTTTGTGCAACGAAGAATAATGTTTTTAACATCTGATAAAATTTTGAGAAAAATCGAATGGACAGTTTTTTTTTTATAAAAAATAAAATCCTAAAAAAAAACATTACTCATAGTTGGTAAACATTGAATTTCGACTTAAATGTCTTTTCAAAAACTTGAGATTAAGGCTTCAAACTTTTTTATCTTATAAGAAATATTGTTTGCAACATTCTGAAAAATTTTCAGAAAAATCGAATTTAAAAAAAAAATAAAAACCTTAAAAAAAATAATAAAAGTTGGTAAAAATTGATTTTCGACTCAAATATCTTTTCAAAACTTTGAGATAATGGCTTCTAACTAATTTTAACTTATAAGAAATATTGTTTTCAACATTAGGAACAATTTTGAGAAAAATCGAATTGACAGTTTTTTTTACAAAAAATAAAAACCTAAACAAAAATTTATAAAAGGTGGGTGGTAAAAATTGATTTTCGACTCAAATATCTTTTCAAAACTTGGAGATATTGGCTTATAACTGTTTTAATCTTTCAAGAATATTGTTGTCAAGATTCAGTAAAATTTTGAAAAAAATTGAATTGACAGCTTTTGTAGAAAAAATTAAAAACCTTAAAAAAAATTAACAAAAGTTGGTAAAATTTGATTTTTGACTCAAATATCTTTTCAAAAATTTGAGATAATGGCTTCTAACTAATTTTAACCTATAAGAAATATTGTTTTCAACATTCGATAAAGTTTTAAGAAAAATCGAATTGACAGTTTTTTTTACAAAAAATAAAAACTAAAAAAAAAACAATACTAAGACTTCGTAGAAATTTACTTTCGACTCAAATAGCTTTTCAAAAATTACAAATATTGGCTTCAAACTTATTTTATTTCACAGAAAATATTGTTTTCGATATTCAGTAATTTTTTTATAAAGTCCAATAGTCCGTTTTTTCATAAAAAAATAAAATCTACAAAAAATAGTTCGCAAATTTGGTAAAAATTGATACATATAGGCAATCTTTTAAGCAAGACAAATCGACAGACGGGATGGGAAGTTATCAGTGTGGGTCGCATCCCAGCCTCTTTTTTAGCAATAATATGGTCCTTAAATAATTACAAGAAAACTAGAATTTTCAATTCTTTTTAAATAAAGCGTAAACAAGAAATAAAATTTAACAAATATAAGTTATTTGTAGTCATTTGATGAATAAACGGACTAAAATTAACTTAAGTTGTAATTCAAGTGTCATCAATCTACAAACCATTAAATGTTAGAATAAAAAACACAATTTACAAATAATTTTGGACATACATACATATATAAATAAGTCGGCTTATGCTGTTTGTTTTATTTGTAATACAATATACAAGTTGAAAACAATAGATTTTTTGGATTGATTTTATTTACATTGAAATTTAATTTTTTGAGCTCTATGTCTTTCGAAAATCGTACATTGTCCTTAAGTAATTATGACTGTACACATTCTTAACATGCGAAATGAATCTCTATAATTTATTGTACGTGATAAATTTAGCTCAAGAGTAGATGAGAATATTATTTACTACTTTGACAGAACATTATCCATGAAAATAGCGATCAAACAACGGAAGACATTGCGGCGGTGTTCAAGCAAGTTAAAAGTTTCAGTTATGATTCTGTTGCCTTTTAATATCAAAAATTTATTTGAATCAAAAGGATTGAAAATGTCATTTAGCAGTATTTTTGAGAGTGTTAAATATTTGATCAGTCAATATAAAGTGAGAGGTGGTGATTTTTAATAAAATTTCGTACATGTAGATTATTTAATTGACTTTTTTAAATGTATGTATACCAAAAATTCTCAAGAAACTCAAACAGGGTATAGATGTATTTGTATGGTTTTATTTTTATTGAAAACCATTTTTCCAAAAAAACGAGATTATTAGTTATAATACAAGTAGAAAGGGAAATTTTGTTTACAAAATTGTTAGACCTTTTTTGGACGCAAACTTATTTTATTTCATTTTAAATTTTATTGGATTCGAATTATATTTCCTCGAGTCTGATTTTTTTAAAATCGTTTTGAATTTTGCTTAAATTGATTTAAATTACATTATGTTCTTTGGAGTGACCGGATAGATGAAATACGATTTTGAAAAATAAATATATCATTATATTTGGAATATTAAACTAAAAAAATTTTGCGTGATTATTAAATTGACTTTTTTAAATTCGATCATAATTGTAATAAAATTCGATCATAATTTGTAATAAAACTCAAAAACAGAACAATATTTTTTCAAAGAAATTTGCTGTCCCGAACTGGAATCCCCACTTTAAAATTAAATTTATAAGATCATAAGTCTTTGAAATATAGCTCTCTAAAAATGCTGAAAGGCAAAGGGATTGTAATTTTGGAAAATACTTACGAATTTAATTTTAAAAAAATGCTTCATGAATTTACATAGCCTCAAAAAGCTTAATATAACTTTTTTTGAATTATTATAACTCAAAAACCTGAAGTTATAGATTAATTTTGATATGGAATTAAACTAAGACCTCTAAAAACCTTTAAACAAATGTCTATATGAGAGAAATACACAAATGATAATATATTTGGATCTGAATTTGTTCTGAAAGAAACTTGTGCAAAACTTTGGTTGGGTTACGTTTTAACGGTCAAATTCTTTGATCGAAAGGAATGTTTTTTCTAGAAAATTGAAAAATTAAGCGATAAACAGAAAGAAAGGGCTATTCGATTAATGAATAGTGTTCGAATATTTAACTTCAAGATTTTGTATTTATAGTTTTTAGACCAAGGATACAAGGACCCAATTACTTCCTGCCAGAAACTCACACATGTAGTTGTCATCATCTGTTTCTTTGAATTTTAGAGTTAAGAAGTGAAACTAAAATCAACTATCAGCTTTTAAATAAAATAAAAATGATGCTCTGTAAAGAATACCTTACTTTAGGGAAAATTTTGTTACATACCCTATTTATTTTTTAAATTTGCATTTCTAAGTCGCATTAACTGATGTTAAATAAAAGAACTTTTGATCAACGAAATTTGGTCAAACCGTAATTCTACAATTTCAAAAGTTCATAAAATGCAGAAACAAAATATAAAGATACAAAAATTTGTATAAATCAACGAACACCACCCTTAGAAAAATGTTACCCCAACATTTTGGTGTTTACAT
This sequence comes from Eupeodes latifasciatus, assembly GCA_920104205.1. Classification (NCBI taxonomy): domain Eukaryota; kingdom Metazoa; phylum Arthropoda; class Insecta; order Diptera; family Syrphidae; genus Eupeodes; species Eupeodes latifasciatus. The sequence goes on along the minus strand of OV049924.1, from coordinate 67,390,877 downwards.
TTTGTCAATATCATTAACACTTTCCGAGGTCTACTACTCTTACAAAATGCAGCTTTATATTTTCTTTAGATATATATGTATTAACAAAATTGACCTCCACTTTGTCACTAAAAAACTCGTATATAGATTAAATATTACGATTTTGAAACCAGGCGTTAAGATCAATGACCTAGTCATTATTTTTCAAGTTTAAACCCATATCAACACCATTATTGCCGTTCCTGTACCACTAACAGATAGGAAAACTTCAAAGCTAAGCGGCAGTTTTCTTTTGAACAAGGCGAATGTATAACTTTAATTGGAATGCGGTACAAAATCTCAAACAATTCCGAGTTTTTTCAAAATATAAAGTTGTCACCTGGCGCAAAAGTCATCACAACTCTATCGTAAGATTCACTTCAAGAACAATGGAAGTTCTAGGCTATTTCATATTTTTGCGAAATAATTCGCCGGTAGTGATGTGACTCTAGAGCACTTCCCAACATCCCAAATTTCTTCTCGAATTCCCGTGTCTTAAATTTCAAGCTTTAACTCCCCAGATGAATATTGGAAAAAAGGTAAAAGGCTTTTCCTTGATATAAATGGTCAGGGTCATATTAACTTTGAACTTTTTGGAATTCAATTTCAAAATTTTACGAAATCTTATAAAGATACAAGTTATCATCAGGTATGCTATAAAAACGCTCAAGACACCAGATTATAGTTGTCTGATGCGACGATGCTTTGGGCATAAATATTAAAAAAAAAATAAATAAAAACAAATAACTGATAAGCTTCTATAGCCTAGCTCTAGCTCTAACTCAAACTCAACACTATCTATGCATAAAGTAGTATACGACGCTTTACCTAATCGGTCAGTAATTAAATTTAATTTTATTATATATAGCATTCTAATAATAATCGGGCTGACATTGTGGCGGAAAGAATCTTTGAAATATTAAACAATTTTATTTCTTTAAAAAACATAAATCACTTCGGTTAGTCTGATGCCAGATAACAAGAAAAAAAAATCAAAATTCAAATTAATTTCTTGTCGCTTTGTTAAAGTGACAACATCAGCTTTTCCACACTGATGTTGACAGTCATTTAGTCGTCCGTCGTCGTCGTCGTCTTCGTCATCATCCCATCATCGAAGCTGTTAACAATATAATTAGTATATTTTGTTTGATTTTTTTTCTATTTCGTTTAATTTAAATGTAAAATAGATTAAACGAAACGCCATCAGCATCAAAAGCACCCAGAAAGATAGATACTGATAAGGTGACAGAACAGAGTTAAAAATCTATTAGAGAGACGATGTAAGGAAGGACGGACAGAACATTTTCAAGATGAATGTGATTTCACAAGTTGAATAATAATAATAATAATTCATAGTGATATAGTTTTCTTTTTGATCTTCTACGCCAAGGCTGCCTACATATACATATGTATAATTTATATTAAAAGGGTCTATAAAGATTGTAACAAGCCGCGGTCCCTTAAACTCGTCTCTACTTAAGTCAAACCTACCTTAATCAATTTCTCTCGTATCTCCCAACTAAATATTCCCGGATTCGCTTTCCGTAATTCCTCAATTCTTATTTCAATTTCTGGCGATGTTACCTTTGGCTTTGAGCCTCCAATTACACCCGGCCTTATTGATCCAGTCTCTTGATAGCGATTAAGTATTTTCGATACACATCCGTGGGATACTCTCAATTGGCGACTTATGACACACGGTCTTATTCCAGATGCAGCCATTTCGACAATTTTCAATCGGATATGATTGGGCAGGGGGCGACCATTAATGAATACTCCACCAAGTTGATTGACACGACCTTGTCCTGTGAAGTCAAGAGAGAAAGAAAAAGAAGCTTTTAGATTGAGGAAGGGCCATTAGGATAAGAACTTTACCTTGAAATGGGTATCCTGCGAAAATAGGTCGCATGTTTAAAGAGTTTGCGCTTGACATATCCATCATGAGTGCTCCTTAAGATATATTTTTCAAAAAGTTTATTAAACATACACCGTTATCGAAAGCTTGGCGAATATGATTTCCCGACGCAAAAACACCACAACATATCTTCTCTTCGAGACTCACTCAAGCCCGTCGTCGCCGTCGTCGTCGATGCGCTGATGGTCTCACTTCTCACTTTCAAAGCTTTAGATACTTTTTTTCTCACAATAAGACGACGAATATCTCTCAGATACTAAACAAAAGTATCTTATTCTATATAAAATCAAAAATTCGATCAAAGATCGAAAAACGAACGAACGCTCGAAATAGATACGAATACGAAAACAATGCGCGAGAATAAATTATACGCGCAACAGCAGCATGCTGCGATCGATGACTACATTCGTCGTCGTCGTCATCATCATCATCATCGCAGACCACAATCTATCAGATACAAAACTATCTGTGTGCGCCATTTGGTCCGGTCAAGCTGTGTGTCGAACGAAAACGCACAACAAATCTGAGCTAAGGTTGGAAAGAGAGAACTAGATTAATCGGCGACCGCGATATGGCAACAATCAAAGCCCGCGGTGTCTATATCAAAATGGTTATCAATAGGGTGGAGGTAGAAGGCCACGCCCCATTTTGATTTGTTTGTTCCCAACGACGCCGAACGCGAAGATTTTGTGGGGTCTATTTCTGTCGACTATAGAGTCGACCTACTCGCTGCTAAAGGGTCTTACAATAAACGATTCTGATTGGTCGATGTAGTTGCGATCTCGTTTGGAATGAAAAATAAATCGGGATGAATACAAACAAAAAATTTAAAAACGGGAATGCAGCTGCTTATCCCTTGCCCTTATTCATATTCAAGGGGGAAACATGGGATGAAATTAATTGTGACGCTAAATTAAACCGTGAAGGCTGTCATGGAATTAAAAATGGCACCCACGGAAGGATGTATGATGTACCTTCCTACGGATAAATGCGACACCAAGGGACAATGAATATATATTTTTTATTTTATAAAAGGGATGTGTGATATCAAGGTAGGTCGTTTGCTTCCGTTTGATGATATGTTTTTTCTTTTGAGGAAAAATCAAAAAAAGGATGTCATCGAAGAAATGATTCATAACAGATATCGAAGGATATCCTCTCTCAATCTCAATCATTGTTTTTCTGAAGATCATTCTGATTGATGATTCGTTACGTACACACTGAGATTTCCTTAAAATAAAATCAAAAAATAAAGGAAGCAAGAAGGTATCTAGGCTTAGCTAGATAAATGTATGTTGCAAAAAGGACCTTCGATTTTTTTCAATAACTATACAGTGTTATCGAATGAATCCAAAAAAGTCCTTATGTTAATTGAATAAGTATATATGACGAAATACGAGTACGGAAGCGAAGCGAAGCACACCTGGACTTGAAATTAAACCGTGAAGTTTTTCGCTTGTGCATAAGTTAAGTATATAGGTACCTACCTAAAAGGATATTTTCGGAAGGAAACTGAATTCACACTCGTTATTCGTGAAGACAAACAAAAAAATATAGGAAGTCTCAACTCTCAAATAGACGTGAAAAATTTAATTGGATTATGGATTTGTTTTTTAATTTTGAATGCTGCTTCTGAAGATTCGTTGCAGCAGTATTTTCTGGTAAAGGACCAACAAAAAAAGGACCACACCGCAGTAAATATATCTACATAAATGGTTGTTAAATGTGTTTTATTGTTTTGTTTTGTGGGGCACAGAGTAACTTGAGTGATTTTTAATTAAAGTAAAACTGATGATGGGTGTTTTTTTAATATTCCGTTTTTTGGTTTTTGTGGACAATTTATAGATGGCTTGACATTTTTGTTGCTTATAGTTATAATAGGAAGTTTGTTTCCTTATTTTTTTTATGTTGCATGGGAATTATCACATTTTTTGAGGTTCATTTGGAAAGTTAAATGGTTTTGATGGTGGGAAATTAAATCAATATTGGTAGGTACTATACTTCTTTTAAGTTTTTTATTTTTGTTTTGATATCCAAGGAAATGTCACACATTGTGCATGAAAAGGAATTCGATAAGCTCCATATGGATTTTGACGAGTGTAAATTTCAAGTATGTTAAAGCATATAGGAAATGAATAATTTTAAAGTTGATAGCTTCTGTGACAAGGACTTGTACTTACTACTAGAATGCAGATTGTTTCGATTGTTTTTTCGCTTTGTTGGTTAATTAATATTAAATACATAGCTATCAGTTTTTAATAGAAGTGACGTATTTTGTGACAAGACCGTAATGTGACTGACTCAGTTGATTTTAGACAAGCTTGAATTACATGAAATTTTAATAAATAACTGTCAAAGCCAAAGTTATGATAATGGTTCGAATATGAAAGGAAAAGAAGCGGGTGTTTATAATCGAATTCAAACCCTGGAACCAAGAGCATTGTTGGTTCCCTGTTGCCCGCATTCCTTAAATTTAGTGGTTAATGATGCTGCTCGGTTCTAATTTTATGCAGTTAAAATTTTCGATACAGTTCAATGTTTGTTTAACTTTTTTTCAAGTTCAAGAAATATATGAAGCCCTATAGAATTAAGAAATCTAGAGGCAAAAAACATTCCAGAATCGTTAGGAAATAAAATGTTTGATTTTACATTTATTTGCTGCCTGCTAATTTGGTTTGATATTTTAGAAAATATAAATTAAACTAGTAAATATTTGCAAAGTCCGTCCGTTAATCTTTCAACTGGCATAACAGTTTTAGAAAATACAAAAAACAGTTTGATTTTAATGCGTTCCGATGGAAAATTTAATGAGTCGGTATGTTCAATTAACGGAGCGTATTGCTAGTTTCCTAGAAATACCAAATATGTTTCTTGTAGCTTCATCATTGCGATCTCAACGGAGAAAAATACTTTATGCTGATGAATGTCCTGAAACTATATTAGCCGAAACAAAGATTCAAAGTTGAATTTTTTTTCAAATACTTGAAAGGTTTGATACGTATAGTATCAATTTTACATTTTTGAGTAACATAAGCGAATGTTTAAAAAATAAAAATGTACGTGCTTCATGCCTTAATTTGCAGAATGTTTTAACATAAAGTAGTTTTAAATATTTAGATGGAGAAGAATTGTTTGAAGAGTTAACCGTAATATTCCAGCTTGTTACACCACAAAGCTCAAGTTTAGATATGTTAAATTTTATTTTTAGTTCAAACCTTGAAGATTTTGCTCCGAATTTAGTTACTGCTCTCCAAATCCTTAATACAATCCCGGTCACGGTAGCTTCAGGAGAACGTAGTTTTTCTAAACTTAAAATTATTAAAAATTATCTTAGGACAACCATGACTCAAGAGAGATTGGTAGGTTTATCTATAATGTCCATTGAAAAGAAATTATTAAATTCTTTAGACTTTGATGATCTCATTTCTGAATTTGCAAAATGTAAGGCCAGAAAAGTAAGTTTCCAAGTTTAAAAGTTTCCCCTCTGCTCATTTCTTCGCTGCGTTTTAGTTTAATGGTTTAGGCCTCCTGGGGATACCTCAATAAAAAAAATGTATTGAAAGTCTACCTCCTGGGTAATCTGGGAAAGACTTATGCTTGTGTATCAGTTTATGTGTAAAAAAAATATAAACAAGGGGCGCTTTCTACAAATACATATTGCACAGGGCGCAAGTTTGGCTTGGGCCGGCCCTGCTTACTAGTTAAGGATATACGCCATTTATCCTGAATGTGTTTTGTTTACGAAGAAAAATAAAAAAAAAAACAAACTGAAAAGAGCTAAGTTACTTAATATAGACTTCCTTTAGTATGCTACATCCGAACATTATATGGTCTTATATCTGAGTTAAAAAAGATTTGAAGGTAAGTGATGCTTATTACGTTGAAAATTTATCAAATTTGGCTTTTTTCGCTGAAATGACAAAAAGACTGTGTAAGACTTTTACTTCCAATATTTCAGAAAAGCTTCCATAAATTCTTTCAGATTGCATAATGCGTATTTGTTAAACTTAAACTTGTATTGAGTGTTTTGTTTTTAGAGGTAAAGAACTGGCTGCCATTTTGTCAGCTGCAAGTGATTGGTTTTTAACTTCCCATAGGAAGTTATTGTAATGGGGCCGATTTGTCAAATTGAAAATTTTGACATTTCTCGACGTTTCAAGGTCCCTAGAGTCGAAATAAAAGATTTTTAGAAAGATGTCTATGCGTGCGTGTGTTCGTACGTTCGTACGTCCGTATGTCCGTACATCCGTACGTCCGTACGTCCGTACGTTCGCGACGTTTTTTTCGTCGTCCATAGCTCAAGAACCAGAAGAGATATCGACTTCAAATAAATTTTGTAATACAGATAATAAGGCAGAAAGATGCAGAGAGAGCTCTCAAGAAAATTGCGTGGGTGGTTGTTTTTACCATAGTAGTTTAAAAAAAAGGTTAAAATTTTCGTTAACCCTCAATATCTCATGAACCAATGACGCTAGAGACTTGAATTAAATTTTATATTATATATTGTAATATGATACAAAATAAATATATTTTTGGAAAAAAACAATTAACGGTTTTTTTATTAAATCAAAAAAACTGAAAAAAAATTTGTCACCTCGAACATTTTACGACTTAAATATGATTTCATCTCCAAAACAATTTTGTGCAACGAAGAATAATGTTTTTGACATCTGATACAATTTTGAAAAAATTTAATTGACAGTTTTTTTTATAAAAAATAAAAACCTAAAAAAAACATTACTCAAAGTTGGTAAAAATTGAATTTCGACTCAAATATCTTTTCAAGAACTTGAGATTAAGGCTTCAAACTTATTTTATCTTATAAGAAATATTGTTTTCAACATTCTGAAAAACGTTGAGAAAAATCGAATTGAGAGTTTTTTTACAAAAAATAAAAACCCAACAAAAATATTAATAAAAGTTGGTAAAAATTGATTTTCGACTCAAATATCTTTTCAAAACTTTGAGATATTGACTTTAAACCACATTTATCTTTCAAAAAATATTGTTGTCAACATTCAGTAAAATTTTGGAAAAAATCGAACTGACATTTTTTTTACAAAAAATTAAAAACCGAAAAAAAAATTTAACAAGAATTGGTAAAAAATTGATTTTCGACTCAAATATCTTTTCTAAAATTTTGAGACAATAGCTTCTTACTACTTTAAACTTATAAGAAATATTGTTTTCAACATTCTATAAAATTTGGAGAAAAATCGAAATGACAGTTTTTTTTACAAAAAAATAAAAACCTAAAAAAAAACAATACTAAACTTGTAACATTTTACTTTCGCCTAAAATAGCTTTTCAAAAATTACAAATATTGGCTTCAAACTTATTTTATTCCACAGAAAATATTGTTTTCGATATTCAGTAATTTTTTTATAAAAATTTAACAGTCCGATTTTTCATAAAAAAAAATAAAATCTACAAAAAATAGTACGCAAATTTGGTAAAAATTGATACATATAGACAAACTTTTAAGCAAGACAAATCGACTGATGGGAAGGGAAGTTATCAGTGTGGGTCGCATCCCAGCCTCTTTTTTAAATTGATTTGGGATTTTAACATCACCTAAACAATGCATTTAAATTGTGCAAATTAATTTCGAAAATCATGGTTTTGTTCCAAATACGTATCGCTTTAATTTCGTTTATCGGAAAAGCTCAGTTTTGTTGAAATGGACTTACATACATACATGTCAATAAACAAAAGTGAAGTATTTTGAGTGATGATAATCCTCAAGTATATGTTGAGACACCGTTGCATCAACAAAAACTATTCGTGGTGCTTTATGGGTTGGTGAAATAATTTACCTGTATACTTCTTTGAAAACGATGCTGGCTAGAACGAAACGTTAGTTTTTGTCAATGGTGACCGCTATAGAGGCACGATGGCTGCTATTTGTTTGAACAACTACATATATGATATTCGAGCTTAAGTTTCAATAAGACGGCGGCGGCCGGAGGTGGCGCAACATATCACACAGGTTAAGCCATAATAGATTCACGTTAGGGAACCGTGAATCTATTGTACAATAAGCTCGAAACGATAAACAACTTGGATAACAACATTTAAATCGTTATTTCAACATACGGCACAAGTGTTGAAAAAATATAATCGAAAATTGGACCTTAAGATTAGACTACATCCATGCATTTATCATGCCAATTGAAAAAAAAAATCATCTTTGTTTTAATCCATTTTAAAGTGCTGTACCTAAAAAAACATCCTTTATGTAATAACGGGTACTGCCTCTTGTGAGGAACTGACAAATACTTCAAGAGTAATTCTATTCACAAAAAATTAGCTGTTCGGATTTGGCATTGAATCTGTAAGTTCCCTCTATCCCCGTTAACACTCGCATACAGCAATGGTTGAGGTCATGGTCATGGTCAATGTAATCTAAACAAAACCAAATTAGGTGAATAAGTTATTATTATTTCTGATTACTTCTAATACTTGATGCAAATTATCGATTGAATTTAAAATTTGAACCCCAGCCCTGACTAACAAAACGATTTTCATAAAACATAAACCTAAAACCTACCATTTCCTCAATTATTTTCTCACTTCCAAAATCTTATTCGGATCTTTAAGATTAAGATCTTAAGCAACATTTTTGAAAGAATACCTATACAAACAAAAATCACGACTGGGTCACACGAACTTTCTCCTGTATCCATAAAGAGTCTTTTTAAAAATGGTGAACCTATATATTAATATTCAAAAATATGCCTACAAACAATGCTTATAACAATTTGAATTACATTTAGTTTCTCAAGAAAACCTTAATATTTTTTCGAAAATCGCTATAGCGGCTCTTTTAAATTAATTTCTTATACAATTTTTCAATTCAATTTTTAAACTATTTTTGGGACACTGAATTTCTAAACAAATAAATTGCACGACTAGGTCGCACAAACTTGCTCATGTATCCAAAGAGCCGGTTTTAAAATATTTCCTTTATTTTAAGATTTAAAAATGCACCTACAAAAAAAGATTGTTTTCAAAAATTTAAATGTCATTTGATGTCTCAAAAAAACTCTAATTTTTTAAATTTTTTATTTGAAAATCGGTAGATCGTTTTTTTATTTGTTTTATATTTTTAATTTGAATTTAAAAATATGTTTTGTATGCAGTTATTTAGAACTTTTATTAATATACGTTTTATGTTTTAATTTCGTACAAAAATTACAAAACATTTTCGAGGTACCGATTTACGAAAAAAAATGTTTAATATTTTTAAAAAAAAAATCAATAATAATAACAAGAACATTTTGAATCATCAAATATTTTTGAGACAGTATTTATTCTAGAAAAAAAAACTTAAAAACAAATAACGGTTCTATGAGGAGTACCCTCTGGAGCAATACAAAAATATTTTATTTTTATTAAAAGAAATTTATAAAAATCTATCGGTTCGATTTTGAGAAAATTTCGATTTTTGACCCTAAAATTTGTATGGAGATTAGTATTATTTTTGAAGTAAAAAAAAATGAAAAAAACGCTTAACGCGAATCTGCTTAAAACCTTAACTTCCAAGTTTGAACTAAATCGAAACAATGTTTTGGAATAAGGGAGGAGCGAGGACAGACAGAGAGTCAGACAAACAGACTGGTAACAGGAGAAACGAGGTTTTTGAGTACAAAAATGCCAAGAGAGTTCAAAACTATCCGATATATCCCCTTCAGAAATTGATTAAAATGTTTCATTGTTTACTTTAAGTGTTAAAGAAAGTGTTGAACAACCTGTTCCTTTTAAACAAATAAGTTTAGCGAGACTGTTCTTTCACCTAACTTAGTTGAACTCATTAAAATCTGAAACAGTTTCAGAAGAAGATGGATATGAAAGATGGATAGTTATTATATCGGGTGATTTTTTAAGAGCTTGAGAACTTTTTAAAAAAAAAAAAACGCATAAAATTTGCAAAATCTCATCGATTCTTTATTTGAAATGTTAGATTGGTCCATGACATTTACTTTTTGAAGATAATTTCATTTAAATGTTGACCGCGGCTGCGTCTTAGGTGGTCCATTCGGAAAGTCCAATTTTGGGTAACTTTTTCGAGCATTTCGGCCGGAATAGCCCGAATTTCTTCGGAAATGTTGTCTTCCAAAGCTGGAATAGTTGCTGGCTTATTTGTGTAGACTTTAGACTTGACGTAGCCCCACAAAAAATAGTCTAAAGGCGTCAAATCGCATGATCTTGGTGGCCAACTTACCGGTCCATTCCTTGAGATGAATTGTTCTCCGAAGTTTTCCCTCAAAATGGCCATAGAATCGCGAGCTGTGTGGCATGTAGCGCCATCTTGTTGAAACCACATGTCAACCAAGTTCAGTTCTTCCATTTTTGGCAACAAAAAGTTTGTTAGCATTGAACGATAGCGATCGCCATTCACCGTAACGTTGCGTCCAAAGCATCTTTGAAAAAATACGGTCCAATGATTCCACCAGCGTACAAACCACACCAAACAGTGCATTTTTCGAGATGCATGGGCAGTTCTTGAACGGCTTCTGGTTGCTCTTCACTCCAAATGCGGCAATTTTGCTTATTTACGTAGCCATTCAACCAGAAATGAGCCTCATCGCTGAACAAAATTTGTCGATAAAAAAGCGCGAAACACATTTCGAACCGAACACTGATTTTGGTAATAAAATTCAATGATTTGCAAGCGTTGCTCGTTAGTAAGTCTATTCATGATGAAATGTCAAAGCATACTGAGCATCTTTCTCTTTGACACCATGTCTGAAATCCCGCGTGATCTGTCAAATACTAATGCATGAAAATCCTAACCTCAAAAAAATCACCCATTACTTAACTGAAATGAAATTTCTTACAAATTTGATTACAGATGGTTTTGCAAGCTTAAGAAACAAGGAATGTAATCCGACATTTAGAGGGCTAATTAAAAGGAGAAAAACCTTTCTGGAATGTTGTTAAAGTTGTTAAAAAGCCTAACTTAAATATTCCTGCATTAAAATTAGATATAGGGGGCTATAGTAGCCTTGTATGGTTCTGAAAAGGCAAACGCCTTGGGAAAAACATTTACCGATAGACTTACAGTAACCAACAACTTCACAAAAATAGCAATGTGGAACCTTTAGTTTTGTAACCGTTACATTTGGTCAACTCAATCATCTCAAATAATTGAGGAAGAGGATGATACAATTAACAAAGTTATAAAAATTCTTTTTTTTTTAAACCTTACAAGGTCAGGAATACAATTTCTTTTCAATTTGTTTTAATCATGTACCAAGTCAAGTTACTTTTCAATACAATAGAAAAAGGCTTAAATTATTCCAATTTCAAAGATTTAGTCTTGGCTACCTTCATGTTAGCAAAGCTTTGAAGGGAATTGATGACTCCAAGTCTCCTGGACCTGATGGATTATCACAATTTCTGCTAAAAAATGCAGCTTCTCTAGAAGGACAATTATCTATATTATTTAATATTTCTCTTCAAAGTGGATTATTTCTGAATGAATGGAAAGTATCTTTTCTAACTCCTATCTTTAAAGCGGGTTCCAAACAAGATATTTCAAATTATAGACCAATTTGTAAGATCTCAACTATACCCAAGCTTTTCGAAAGAATAATTTCCGTCAAGATATTCTTCGTTGTGCGTGAGCATATATCAATTTACCAACACGGATTTATAAAAGGAAGGTCTACTTCAACAAATCTTACAATTTTTGTCAATTATGTTCTATCAAACTTTGACAAAAAAAACTCCCAAACAGATACTATCTTTACGGACTTTGCTAAAGCCTTTGATAGAGTAAGCCACAAGCTTCTTCTTCATAAACTTGGATGTCTAGGATTTCACTCGAACCTCCTTAAGTGGATAGAATCTTATTTAACAGATCGAGTGCAGATTGTAAAAATTGAGAGTTCTTTTTCAGACTATATTCATGTTCCTTCATGAGTTCCGTAAGGAAGCCACATCGGCCCTCTGTTATTCCTTTTATTTATTAATGATATTTCTGAGATTTTTACAAATTCTCAGTACCTTTTATACGCTGATGACTTAAAGCTTTATAGAAAAATAGATACTTGTCAAGACTGTATCCTTCTTCAAGACGATTTTTCTAGACTCTCCGAATGGTGTGAATTAAATTCTCTGTATTCAAATGCTAAGTTCTTTCCTGCTCCAGGAAAAAAGATATAATTCATTTTAGCTATACGGTTTGCAAGATGAAACTCTGCAACGAGTCATTCACAAAATAGATCTAGGTGTTATCCTGGATGATAAATTAACATTTAAATCGCACATTGATTTTTCAGTAAGTAAATCGAACTCTATGCTAGGGTTCATAAAAAGAAATGCCCGTGAATTTTCAGACATTTTTACGTTACGCAGTCTTTTTTTCTCTATGGTAAGGTCGATCTTAGAGTATTGTTCTGTGGTTTGGAACCCATATTATTTAACGGCAGTAGTTAGAATCGAGAAAGTGCAAAAAAGGTTTACAAGGTATGCTATCTCCAAACTTAATTGGAATTTGGAAACGCCCAGATACAGTAGTCGATGTTTATTAATTGGGATTAATACTCTCGGGATTGACATTTTGAATTCTGTCAAAGTGGTTTGTCTTTGATTAACTCTGTATTTATTTCTTCTTTTTAAGTGTAAAAGAATTTAAAAGTTAAAATATTTTGATGGTTAAACAAGTCTTTAAGTGATATTTTTTGTCAAAACACTGAAGTTTGAGTAAGACCTATTTTTTAAGTCTCATAAAAAGAAAAAAACTAAAATCGGTATATAAATAACCTCACTTATGAACAAAAGACTGAGGGACAATACTTCACCCGATATTTCCCCGATAATCAAACGTCCTACAACAGAAAATAAAACTTTAACTATGTCTTCAACTAGTATCACCGTTGAGCAAATGAAAGAAATTTTGGAATCAAACAATAAAAAGCTTTGTAGCGAACTAGTCACTAAATCTGATTTCCACTTGTTATACTCAGAACTGAGCGAATTAAAATCCAAACACGAAGAAGTCTCTGCAAAAGTAAATTATTGGGAAGACCGAAATAGGTTTCTTGAGGCACAAATAGACAAACTGTTGCAAAAAAGCACTGAAGAAAATTTGATTGTTCATATTCCATCAGAAGCTAACATCGATCCGGTCGAGAAGGCAAGGTCTATCTGTGTTGGCTTAATGGGCACCCTTGGAAGCGAGAATGACATTAAGTCTGCTTACAGGGTGAACAGACAAGATGCCCGTAATGCTATAATAGCTATCAGAACTAGGTCCCGCGATTAAACCCTTTTCCGATCATATGCCCTTAGAAGTACTGTTTAAGTTTTCTGGCTGTAGAGAAGAAGCTGTTATTACACAACTTGAACTAATTCCAAAATTATTATGGAGGGATAGTCATCGTGCGATTTTTCAACGAAATTTAAACAACGAAATCGAGCTTTTAAGTGCTTCGAATGGGTGTATAGAAAATATCAAAGTCGCAAACCTAACTGAAATGATAAAAACCGCTGCCCCAAAGTTTAACAATCTGGCTTACAAAACCAAACAAATTAAGCAAAAGTGGTTTGATGATGAATGCAGAAAAGCAAGAGATATTTCCTTTGCATTTTTACGACTGTTTCGGAAAATGAATAACAGCTTTATACAAGCAAACTATGCAGCAGCAAATAAACGTTTTAAAAACCTATGCTCCGCAAAGAAAAAAGCATATGATCTAAAAAACATAGATTTTATTAACGAAGCCAGATCGCCAGCAGAGTTTTGGAAAGCAGTTAAAGTGGTTGTAGGAAAAAGAAATTCTATTGCAGTTAGTCTTTCTGCAGAACAGCTCAAAACTCACTTCATGCAGCTGCTTAACGCAGAACAATTCTCACCAGCCGTTCTATACGCAGCGCCTCTTACATTGGATGTACAGTTGGACTCGCCAATAACACTGCTTGAGATAGAAGAGGTTATTTACAAATCCAAAAATAATAAAGCACCAGGTGAAGACGGAATATCGTTTGAGTTTTTTAAAAACTGTACACCGGAGTTCAAAAACCTACTCGTAATATCATTCAACAGAATCTTTGAGAAAGCTGAAGTACCTGATACCTTCCTGAAAACAATTATATATCCGCTTCATAAAAAAGGAGACTTCGAAGATCCAGCTAATTATAGAGGTATATCGTTTTTGAACACAACCGCCAAACTATTCTCATCCGTTCTCTATGAAAGGCTTACTCATTGGGTGGAAAAGAATCATATTTTGCATGAGTTCCAAGCTGGCTTCAGGAGAGGCTATTCGACTGTTGACCAAATATTTTCGTTGTTAAGCTTAGCAGAGATATACAAAAATAGGAATAAAAAACTTTATGCTTTCTTTGTCGACTTTCAAGCAGCCTTTGACTCCATTCCACGAGAAGCACTCTTCTATAAATTATATATGCTAGGGATATCATCAAAAATGATAAATGTATTGAAAGCTTTGTACCATAATAATACTGCTCGTATCTGGGATGGAAAATGTCTTTCCGAAGATTTCGAAACAACAGTAGGAGTAAAGCAAGGGTGCGTTCTTAGCACACTACTGTTTATCTTATACATAAATGATATCACAGATGCTGTTAAAGGTGGAATTGAGCTCCGTCATACGAAATCTCTAGGGTTATTATTTGCAGATGACATCGTTTTCCTCGCAGAGACAGTTGAAGGCATGCAGCTTATGATCAACAGATTAGGAAGTTATTGTAAGAGTTGGAATCTATCTGTCAACCTGGTTAAATCTAAAATGATGATCTTAAGAAGTGGCGGAGGAAGATATTCACGGCTGGAGAAGTGGGCGTTTAACGGACAGGAAATAGAAATCGTAAAGGAGTATAAATATCTGGGAGTGTTGATTTCATCGAATTCCAATATGAAAAAACATCTTCAAGGCAAACTAGCAGATGCAAAACGTGCTATCTGTTCTGTTTGGGGCAGCTGCATAAATAAGAAGAGTATTTCACATACATCAAAGAAAGTGATATTTCGTGCAACTGCAACAACCATTCTTCTGTATGGAGCACAAGTATGGGGTTACCGACCGTTTGAAACAGTGGAGAAGTTTCTACGTTACTTTATTAAAAGATTTTTTAGAATACCCGCTTGTTCCCCAAACTATATGATTCATTTGGAGACTGGTATTCCGCCTATGTTTTTGGATACTCTTAAGCTTCATTTCAACTACATAATACGTGTATTAGCAATGCATGAGCAGAGAACACCAAAAATAGTACTTATGCACTTATTGTCGATTGAAGGAGGATGTGTCCAAGAGTGGAAGAAACTGGCATCCGAATGTGGAGTAAACCTGGTATTTACAGTTGAAGAGCAAGTGGAATCGCTAAAACCAAAATTTGGGGAGCGGGTCATAATTCTGGTTTCAAAATTCTGCTTTTCAAAATTCTTCTTTTTAGTCGAAAAATTCTGATCTTCAAAATTCTGCTTTTTTTTGCATTCTGGTCACCAAAATTCTGTTTTTTTTTAATTCTGCTTTTGAAAATTCTGGCTGTTTTAAATATAAAAAAATTCTGCTTTTTGTATGTTTTTTTTTATTCATTAACACAAACAAATTTCATCAAATCATTTTTATATTATTTTAATAATATAATATTATAGTCAATAATTGAAAATAATTGAAAAAGATAGAAAAATAACAAAACTACTACAATAAACAAAATCAAAAAAGAAACGAAAAAGAAAGAAAAACAACAAAACTAGAGTAATTATCAAAAACAAACAAAAAAGTTAAGCAAGACCACAAAGATTTATATTTTTTGATATGCGCCTGAGGTACTCAAGGTGACTAAGCTTCTTTCTCTTTTTTATGATTCTCTTCAGTCTTTTATTTCTGAGAATACAATTTCGTTTCTTTTTTATTCGCTCTCCATTTTTGGCACGCTCGATTTCTGTTTTTGCAGTGATGAGCTCTTTTTTTAAGTCTTCTATTAACTTGTAGAAGCCTGCATGACTACGTCCAACTATAACTTTAAGTCGGCGATGCCAAGCTTCAACATTGTTTTGTGTTCTAGGGAAAACGTGTTTTGTACAGTCATCAATCGACCAGAATTGTGGAGGATTCCTGCAATTTCCTCTTATATAATTCCTTTCGAACCAGTTAATGATGTTCAAAACGTCTGGGTTATCAATAATACTACGTAAGCTTTCGTAGTATTGAGAGACTTCAATTGCAGGCACAAAGGCCAGACTTTTGAGCATCCGCACCTGTCTAGCGAATTCTTCGGAGTTGCCATATTTCATCACTAAACTGAAATAGAAGTTTTATTAAATTGCAATTAAAAAGTCTGAATTTCGAGTGGGTAAGGTAGAACTTACTGTTCATGCTGTACTCTTCGCCAAATTATTTGACTGAAATGGAAAAGGCATCCCTTAAGCTCAGCTGCAGGGAAAACAATTTTTGCAGCAGAAGAAATACCTTTTTCAAAATCGCAGATGATTCTCTTTGGTGCCAGCCGAATATTGTAACCGTTGGCAATTCTAAGCAGCTCTGCGAAAAACAACTCATAAAGCGAACGTGTTTTCTTACTCATTAAGCAGAAAACAAGTGGAACAATCTGATTCTCTACTCTGCCATGAATAGAGAACAATTGTCGCATAATTGTTGGAACAACATCAAATGTTCCGTCCATCGCCCAACAATCGCTCTCTTCCAAAAACATCAAACTTGATCTTGTTCCAAGAATAATTATATAATCTTGATCCAACCATTTTTCGCTTAAAATAAATAGCTCTCCTTCGAGAACGTAAAGACTTAGGGGGATGTCAATTTCACAAATTTCATTTGGTTCTTTCCTTAGATTTATGGCTTTTCGTATTCTTTTAATTTTTAACTTTTGGGCATTTTTTGAAGGAAGATCGAATCGACAATTAGTAGGTGTTTCTATCACAGATTGCTGAACAATTTGGCTAGCTGGCATAAATGATGTTTGAGCTAGGTTTGTCACATTATTATTAGCCTGCTGAACATATTTTTCAATAACACGTGGCTCATGATTATGTTGTACAGATTCCTTAACAATTACATGCACATCACCATTCAATTTAGTCACTATTCGTCCCTTGCACTTGTCTTTAATTCGATTAGCACAGGCCCAATTGTAAGTTTTACATTTGTTTAACTTTTCAAGATAAAACATATAGCCGTCAACACAAAGTTTGTTTTTTCCCTTATTGGATTTTACTATTGAAATATTCATGGTTAATTTTGAGCACTAACTCGAAGGCTTAACAAATAAGACTAACCTTACAGCTTACAGGAGATAAAGTAGGTACATATTATAATACATACTGATGTATGCAAACAAAAAATTATCTGCTGCTAATCTTTAATGAGAGAAGGTATTCTGCGAATAATATAGAAAAGAAAGGTTTGAAAATATTAAAAAGCGCGCGCTTTTTAAAAGCAGAATTTTGACAAAATAATTTTGACCCCGGCAGAATTTTGACCCCAACCCCAAAATTTGATGAATTGCTAAAGAAAAAAGGAAACCGAATGTACCATAAATTCATGGAAGAAGCGCAGAATTCGCAGTACAGGTTGTATTATAGCAAATTGGACCACTACTTAAATGAAAGAACATACTTTTTAGCTAAACATTCTACGGAATTAATAAGTACAATCTTTCGATTAAGGGGTGAATTATTGAACCTCAATTTCATACCACACCGACCAGAGTTACCAATTATATGTACCTTATGCAACCGTTATGAAAGAGAAGATGTGTTTCATTTTATGGCAGTCTGTCCCGTTTTAAATGAATTTCGAGTGCAGTATTTTGGAGTTCAGTCATTGGAATTAGAGGAAGTGCTAAAAATTTTAAATGGATCACGTGGCTGGGAAGTACTTTTTAATTTCACTAGAAAAGCATTAAAATATCGAAATTGCATTGTAAACGAACATTTTTGAAACAAGAAAGAAAAATATGTATATCTATGTTAAATAATAATCAAAATTAAAATAAGAATTTAAAGTATGTCAGTCTGGTAGACGGCTTTTATGCCAAACCAATAGACTTTTTGTTAAAATAAGCAAAGAATGTTTGAAATTATTATTATTTTTATAAGTCAATAAAACTAAAACTAAACTAACTAACTACTCTCGAGCTTCGCAGGAAGTTCTTTTCAATTATGTTTGTTCGGGACATTCTCACATCTCGAATCGAATGCTCATTTCTGTTAGAAAAAATTGGTTTTCATATTCCCCCAAGAGATACTCGTTCCATTGTTTTATTTTATGTACAATTTCATCGGACAATATATGGTTATAATGAACCAATATCTCGTGGCATCAAGGCGGCAAACTCAATTTGTCAAAACGTAGATTTTTTTGAAAATTGCTCAAGAGAGACTTTTAAACATAAAATTTTATCTCTATTATTGAATAATTTATAATATGTATCTGTAAATTTCAATATTAAAATATCTTTTCATCATCGCTATTTGTTAATTTAAATTTCATATGCATTTATTTAAATATTGTTTTTCGCATTTATTTAAAAAATGTTATTTCTAGTCTGTAAGAGTTTTCTGATTGACTAATAAACTAAACTAAACTATATCAATTTTGAAACCTAGAAAAAACGTTAGCCATTATGTAAGTTATCGTCTTATAAGCATACTAAGTTCTCTAAGTAAGTGTTTTGAAAAAATAATTAAAACAAACTCGTGTCACACATTAGCAATAATAATATTCTGCCTCCGATGACACCTATGCATTTTCTTCTGATTCACTTGGTTCGGTTATTGAAACCAATTTGCAATCTTCATTTAATGTACTTCAACAATATTTTAACGAATGAAAAATTACGATAAATGCTTCGAAAACTCAGGCTTTCTTTTTTACTCAAAAAGAAAGACAAGTAATTCCTTCTTAATCAATGGCGTTTGGATAGTAAACTAACTTCTGGAATTCAAGTCGAGAATAAGAAAAGTAAATGTAACTATTAATATTCTCTATTCTTTTCTTAATCGTAAATCAAATTTAAGTCATGAAAATAACATTATAATTTTTAAAGTGATTTTTAAAGCAATCATTCTATATACGGATCACCTACTTGGGGTAACTGTGCGAAAAGTCATAAGTATACGAAGGTTGGAAACTTCGCAAAACAAGTTGTTAAAATAAAAATGATGTTAAACCTTCTTTGGCATTTTCAACCTACAAATTACACATGTTAGATAATGTTGAATATATTTCTGACAGAATTACAAAATTTAAAGAACGATTTAAAGTTTCCTGCAAAATATCTGACAATGTTTTAATTTGAAATTTAGTTTCATAGTTGCAATATTTATATATATCTCCTAAATATATTAATTTATGCACACAAGTATCTGAATTTCAATACAGTCATTTTTGTTTCATAAAATCTAATACCTATGTATGTGTCAATTAATTTGCACAATTTGTTTTAACACTTTAAAACTCTTCTCAAAATAATATTTTTTTAGTTCTTTCTTAATTTTTACTCACCCACTTTTAGGAAACAAATAAATAATCAATTAACTATTGAAAATCCATTAAATCACAACACCGAAAAGTTAAACTTTTTCTTATAAAAAAATTGTGTTTCCGGGGAAAGAAATAATTAATTTACTATGAAAAATATAAAACTTACCATTTAAATTCTTCGTTGGTGGTATTTTTAATTAAAGGAAGTAGAAATTTAAAGTCAAATCAAATTTTTTAACGACCAACAAACTATCTATTTAGACGTTTTTACCGGAGCTACAGACAACCGTATCAGAAGTATGTGTCGATACCTGTTGTATCTATAACTGTAGCTTCAAAAACTATCTTCCATCACTCAATGCTATCGAATGTATGCATCCGTTCTTTTATTGTTTTCAACACACTGATGGTAGTGTAGAAAATCGATCATCCTCTTGAGTATTGTTTTTGTTGGCAGCAAATT
Source organism: Eupeodes latifasciatus (assembly GCA_920104205.1). NCBI lineage: Eukaryota > Metazoa > Arthropoda > Insecta > Diptera > Syrphidae > Eupeodes > Eupeodes latifasciatus. The sequence continues at coordinate 67,371,001 of OV049924.1, read as the reverse complement.
GAAGCGCCCCATAGGGTGTCTCTTATTTGTTTTATCGTCTATACCAAAACTATATATGAGTATTGAGTATACCTAATGCGTCCGGAACCATCTCGATTATGGAATTGCCTAAAACAAAAGCCCTTTTTCAAATTCAAAGTCAAGCAGTGCAACAGGTACTTCGGAATATGATGGTTGTTTGTTTAACAGAATTTTCGTTTCCATCCAGGAGCATTTGCGTCACAAAAACAAAAAACAAAAACAATAACAAAACATGAAAAACACCATCTGAGATAAACATAGGGTTTTCAATATCCATCACCATCACCATCAGATAGAAGTTTAGTATACTCCAGGAATACGGAATGCCTTTACCTGGACGGGTATAGCTATAGAATTTATCTATATATGGAACATCCAGACCGGAACATAGAGAGTTAAGGTTAGCAGGATGAGGATGAGGATGAAGATGGGATGTATGTTGAAACAGAGGCGGACAGGTGGTAATCGTCTATACTACATCTTTTGTATTAATTTTGGAAGTGGAAATCAATTCGACTTGGATTCGTTAATTGGATTGTCTTTGTTTTTTGCTTTGAAGTAGCACAATATATTTCACTGATGCAGACGAAGACTGCAAAGACCAGAGACAGACAGACAGGAATTTTACACAAATTTGGCACATCGTTATGTGCCGATGTGATGTTGCCGTGAAAATTCCAATTCGAAGCGGCCTTGTCATGGACTTACATTAAGATATCTCGATTTTGGTCATAATGTTAATTTGTTTGGGTGGTACTGTGTTTATCTTTTGGATAATTTAGTCAAGTTTAATCGCAATATCCGAAAGTGATAAATTGAAGAGTTTCAACGCCTACATCCATACCAGTGGTTTTTGGTAATAATTTGAAGTCTTTAGATGGTGTCTTAGATTTGTTTATCTAAGAGGATTAGGATGTAAACTGTAATTAAATTGTAATAAGATTTATACGTCTGCTTCTTAATTTTGAGAAAGTTAAATGAAATAATCAATTTGTATTTTAAATGGTAAAATACTTCTCTTGCCGATGTTCTTACCACAGCTATGAAGACAAAGCATTAAAGTTTAAAGATCTTAATCTTACTCATTTGGGAGGAATGTGAAATTAATTTCGTTTATAAAGTGAGCTACGAACTGCGAACTGTGGATGTTCGCATATTTTGACTTTTCTTTCACATGAGCTTTATTTCTATTCGCAGACAGCGACGAATTGTCAACCCTTTTCTCCATATTTTCCTCAGCCATGATCTTTCACACAAAAACAAAACAAGAGTGGTATAATTTTGAGGTTAAGTTGAGCGCGAACAATTTATTCGTTCCAGTGTGGATGGTATGTGGAACGCGAATAGAGTTTGACAGTTCGTAGCAACCACACTGCAATTCGTTACTAACAAATTATTTTACAAAATTGTCTTGTTTTAGAGAAAAAAAAATGCAAATTTTATTATCCTAACATTATTGTCAATTAGTTTCTTATAATTTAAATGTGTTTTTGTTTGGAATTTACTTTTTGAAATATGTAAAATCACGTTTGTTCGTCCATTCGTTCATTTGTTGTTCGCTCCCATGTGCAAGGCACTTAAGTATTTGCCTGAATGTCCTCAATTTTGTTTGTTTTTTTGTTTTAAGTCAATAAAAACTATTTTTATAAGATTTTTAATAACTGCACATTTTGTTTTCCTGAAAAGAGTATTTTATTTATTTATGAAATGAAATGATTTGTTGCTCATTCTTTGGGTCCAATTTTATTTTTCGAACTTTTGCAATTGAAAATGGCCAAATTGTTGAAACTACTTCGCAAATAATATGTTATGCGTGCATTAAATGAGGTTATGAGTACCCCTGTAATGATAACACCCAGTGCGAGTAATAAAGAAAGGCCAATATGATAAAAAAGAAGATTTCGTTACATATATTGATTTTGAATTCCTGCAAATTATGATGAGTGGTAAAACATTCCACATTCGTGTAGTGCGGCTAATAAAAAATTGTTTTGAATATTTGATAGGGTGTCTGTAATTGGGCTCAAGGGAAACTAGATACTGCATTATAGCCCTGTTTATGAATATAAAATAATGGCTAGCAACATTGTGGCGTTGTTTGAGAGACGTAAATGTTTTATTGAGGTAACGATCGCTTATCATTTTTGTATTCTCTTTTTTGAAGTATGTTCATAAGAATTAATTGTGTTATTCAGGATCCTGCTAATCATTGCTTACATATATCACTCTCTTTTGCCGGGGATAAATCGGGATCAGTCAAAAGTCATAACGGACGGTGTAAATTAAAAATGCTATAACCCGTGGTGTGGTGGTGAGTGCGTTGGACTGTCTTGAGTTCAAACCCTGCCTATGCCATATACATTTTTTTAGTCACGGGTACTGGTTCTTGCGAGAAATTGAAAAATCCTCCAAGAGTAATTCTTGTCATAAAAAGTGCTTTTTCAAATTAGCCCTTCGGATTCGGCTTAAAACAGTAGGTCCCCTCCATGCCTGACAACATTACTCGCACACAGGAATGGTTAAGAGTTGTAAGTCACTAGGCCCTAGTTCCCAACAGACTGTTGCGCCACCTAATTTATTTATTTTTTAAATTTAAAATGTCATAGCTCCCAAACCAATTTTTTTTAAATTTGTTGTTTTACGATTTGGGAAATATTACCAAACCTTTGGACATTAAAATTTTGTTGGTTTTATGAAATTTCAAATAAAAAGAAGCGTTCGATCTTATTACCCAAAAACTTTTGCAGAAGAAAATGCCACAACGCTCAACATCAATGCCATATTATTGCCCACATCAATTTTAAAATATCATAGCGCCCAAATGTGTTTCATCATTTTTGAATTCTGACAAAATTTTTGTTTATTTTGGGCACTACGACATTTTGAATTTTAACACAAACATTAAACGAAGAAAAATGTCAGATCACCCAAAACTGGGAATGTCAAGAAAGCACAAAAAAGGTTTTTGGCTTTATTTCACTTTCAACAAGCGGAATAAGTCCAATTTTGGTTTGCTTGCTCACAATATGTATGAGTTGGCATGCGCCCCCTGCAACCCCCCTGATTGGGCTTACTATATACTATAGTTGTGTGTATGCTAAGTTTCATTAGGTCCAGATTCTTAAAATGCATTCTATAGTGAGCCCAGTGCAGGGGCAGCATGCTCCCAAAACATACCTCACTGATGTTTATACGCGTCTTAAATCCCAACCACCCAAAATATTTTGGGCGCTATGACGTTTATAAATTTGGGCATTACGATATTGAAAGATGGTTTGGGTGATATGACATTTTATTTGGGCTTTGTAACGTTTTCTTAGTGATATTTTTTGCAACGTTTATCTTTTTGTACTTTATGTCATTTTATGATTTGAGTTACATATTCATATGAATGTATGTCGTTGAGTGATACGGCATACGGCGATACGAAACGATAGAAATTATAATCGTCGTAATGTCCAAAATATATGTCATAAAACTCAACCCCTATGTCATAAAACTCAAATTCAAAATTAAAAACTCTTTTGGGCAAAACAACACCTAACAATTTTTTTTTAAAATTTGTTTGGGGTTACGAAATTCGCTTTTACTTTTTTGGCGAATTTTTGTTTGGGCCTTATGACATTTTATAGGTTTTGGCGAAAAGACCTAACGCCAAATTAGACAAATAGCTTTGTTTGTTGGTGTCCCCATTCATCGGGAGTCAAACTGACTTCCAATAGACATAGGGAAGACCGTTGAGCTTGTCTATAGCCTGGAAGGAAGAAGCACTTACTTGCACCTCCTCGCGGTGGCTCCTGGATACAAGTTTGAGAATTCAGTGTTGTTCGTTGATGAAGTGATACTGTTACAATTAATTATAATTGATAAAGGCACTCTGAGAATTTGCATCTGAGTTATATTCTCTACTTGTGAACGAACGCAAAGAAGTTATAGCTATCTTCCTTCCTAAGACTAAAGTCTTGGGATTTTTGATAGCGTTGGATTGTCGTCCTGCCTTCGGGCTGGAGGCTTGACTTACTGATATAAATTATAAAAAAGCAAAAAAATCAGTAAATACAGTACGTTGTCGATTAACGCAACTTTCGATTCACGCAACTTCTCTATTTTCGCAACAGCTGAATTTTTATCATTATTGACGCGGTAATCGCAACTCTTCAAAAACAATTGACTCGATAAGTGCAACTTTTGTTTTTATATGCATATATCCTTATTTACACAGGTTGTTTCCTATTTTTGTTTTTGTCTGTTGCGTTTTACTTTGTGTCGGCAGTTATTTTACCGCTACTTTTGAGTAATGGGTAAGATGAAGTTGTATGAATGTACATTTATGTATCTATACAATGCAAAATGTTCTTATTAGTTTTAATGAATTTTGTTCAGTGAGTCTGAATCAAAGAAAGCTAAATCTGCCAATTTATAACGCCGATTACTGCTCCTGGCCGAAAGACAAGCAAAGAGAGAATCACGTTTCTCGCCTGCACCAACGTATCCGGTTTACAAAAAGTTATTCATCATCGGTAAATCTGTAAACCCAAGATCATTTAAAAATTTTGACCACATGCCCGTTGTAAACAAGGCAAATAAAAATGCTTGGATGACATTAGCATTCTTTCAACAATGGTTCCATTCGACATTTGTGCCTGAGGTAATAAAACTTAACCGGCCACAGGTATGTCTTTTTTTATACGTTTTTTGTGTCTTTTAGATACGAACATAACAGAATTCAGCCCCTAATGAACAAATTTTGAGTCTTTCAAAAACTTCGAGAAATGGCGATTTTAAAAAATCTAAACTTCCAAAAAGTCCAATTTTTTCCAAAAATATTAATTATGTAAACATATTCATGTAGATACTTATGTTTCTTCTTTGATATCTTATACTCGTAATGAATTAACTTATTTTAGTTTTGTTTCTTATAATTCATGTTGCATTAAATATGTGTTGGTTTTCTGATTTTCACTTTGCATCTCGAATTGAGCCTAAAAAAAATATTTACTCGGTTATTGCAACAACTTCGGTCATTGCAACCACCCTTGTTTTAATTAGTTGCGATAATCGAGAACGTATTGTATATAAATCAACAATGACTAAGTGTCGTCGGTATTTCATATAAATTTAAAAAGTCTGGAGTGGAAGTAAAAATCATTTTATAATAGAATGATGTAATTGTAGATTAAGCTTGGTGGATTGTGTCTCACATGAAATGGAGCGACCACTTCTAGGGTTATCTTCCCTAGATGGCTGCACATCAAAGACTTAAAATAAAAGCTCACCATTGCTAAAATGGTACCACGGGATATGATACAGCCCCATGATTAACGTCATGATCATATATGGGACGGCCTCCTTGTGAGAGTTTCGTGGTGGCTGTGGTTTATCCTATGTGCATAGGTTATTGGTTTTTCATTGTTTACCCAGTTAAACCAATACTTAGATAGAAAAAGCAAAGACCAAAGGTTAACAAATTGGCAGCGTTTGTTAAGTCTTGGTAGCTTAGAAAGAGGAACTCACTCGGAGTATATTTTGAACAAGAGAGAGGGTGACTCTTATGAAATCTACTTTTAGCGAATTTCAAAAACTAAGCGACAAAGCAATGTATGGGACAGCAAGTTAAAAGTTTGCCAGCAAATAAGGGCTCACCGCCAGGTGTTGCTGTTGCGAATGATTACTTATACTGTCCCCATTCATCACGACATGAGATTTATCAATCAAGATGATTTTTAGTGCTCCAAAAGCATGCTCAACCAACATAGTCCTTGCGTCTGTTTTAAATGTTTAAATGATTTCAAAACTCAAATAACTCATTCACAAGAAAAATATTGTAGGGGGTATTTTTGGAACTATACAAACATTCTAAGGTTCCTCAAAACCTTGACTGATGGTATTAATTGATACAATTTTGCTAGTTCTATAAAAGTTCCATCTAACCCAAAACGTTGATGATACGAAGGAAAACAACAATCTTAAATTCTGTCATTTGATTTATATTGCATACCAAAACTCAGCTCTATGGCAACCTATTTCAGGATGTATCATCACATAACATGGTCCATGACAAGAAAGAATCCTTTGAGCCATCACAAATATTCCCACCAAATAACAATACTCTTCATACATAATACCTACCAACTGAAGAACTACCTACTTACATTTCTTTATATTTAGATACAAGTACAAGCCGTTATCGTCCGGAGTCCAGAACCACCAGACGTAATATCGACCCAACAACGTCATACACCCAGCTTCAAAAGACCACTATCTTCCGACTATCTCATACACAAAAAACTCAATTTATTTGCAATTAAAGTGAATCCTCGTAAAACAGTCATTGTGGATGAGATGACTTCTCTTGGTCTGGGTCTGGGTCTTTCTCTGGCTCTGGTTCTTTGCTTCTTCGGTTCAGCTTCATATCATCATGATGAAGTTTCATTTTGTCGGTTCGCCTTTGTTCGCCAGGCCAGAATGATTTTGTGCGCGCGCCATGTCACTATAGTTCACTCATTCCGGTATTAATTATTATTGCACTTCTTCCGAGCTCTTACTATTATATGGGGTCCGGGTCGTAAACTTTTGCCATCATTGCATGCGAGTGAGTTCTAAGGAAAAACGATCAGACACAGCAGCTTTTACGCAGTTATTTTTGTTCGAACGTCATTGAAATAAATAAAGTATTGCCAGATGTTTGATTTTAATAATAAAAATAAAATCAAGATAAAACTTCTAAATTGGATTTAAACGTTTTTAAGGACACTATATTCCAGTTTAAAACAAGGCCCTTTATCAACTTTCTTCTCCTTTCATTTCAACAGGGTGGGTTGAAAATGATATCCTAGTTCAAAGTGATAATAATTTTGATTGATTTAATTTCTTATTAATAATTTATTTTAAAATAAATACGTATGATTTATGGGCTAAGTACCTAGGAAATAAAGAGAGTTTGTTTTTAGAGGTTTATATGTATTTTTGAAATAGAATAAAACAAGGAGGTTTTTTTTTATGACCGCCACTGCTGTCTCGGACGTTGGCTTATCTGGGGGTCCAATTTTCGATGTCTTTTTCTAAAATTTGTCCTTAGTTGTCCCTTAAGTAGTCAATTGTTTTGGGCATATCCGAGTAGATTATAGCGAACTCACATGGAATCTAATTTACGGGTCCGTAACGTGAGAAAATTCTGTCACAAAACATTTCCTTCAACAGATAAATTGTGGCCATTGATTGTACCGTTATGGCTAGTATATTTTTTTAAGAAGTACGGACCAATTATTTCACCAACCCATAAGGCATACCAACTTCTACCTGAGCGTCGAACTTGTCGAGTTGTAGAAGCTGAGTAAGGTCAATGATTCTCGGGAATTATTTCTCCAGAAGAGTCCTGAAACCAAAGGTCGCTCGCCCCTCCCCTTCCCAATCCTTTACCCCCCTCCTCCGTCAGCTCTGTGCTATTATACTGGCTGATGTCTCCTTATCCCCTGACTGTATGGTGTATAACTGTCTGTCATGCCTAGTTTCCTTCCTGGGACGCTTATGGCTTAATTGCTGTTCGTCTCTCCTTTTCCAAAACATATCCTTCCCTTAAACTTCCCAATTGGGCTGGATCTAAGGTGTTATACGACCCGTGCCGATGATCGGCCAGGCTGAGGGCCCAATTTCTAAAAATAGCTCAGTCGTTAACGGAGTATCCGGATACCTGGCGACCTCCGGATTAATCAGCCTTATCTGTATACACGGATCTCTGTACAGATGGACCACCCTTTATCCGCTACTCGTGGGATTCAAATGAACAACTTAAAAACAAAACAAACAAAACAAAAGTCAAAGACCGAACCGGCCAGCAGTACGACGGCAAAGTTGTCTGCTGCTCATCCCTCTTCCACTGGTGCTGACATGGCTATGGACACTCACAGCCCTGTTGTCGCCAGTGGAATATCGGATAATCAGGTAATATTACCTTCTTCCTGTAGTGAGGCAGTTGTGAAGAACGGCTCCTCTACTACCACAGAGAGTAAACCTCTCAAATCTTCAACACCGCGAGTCGGAAGTAGTAGGGCTATGGTGCCAGGTCCTTCTACCACCAAAGACAAGAATCCTAAAGAAGGTCCTGGGGGAGATGGACGCAAGCTCAGACCCTCCAAGGCCTTCTACAAGGACTTGCGTAGTGCTAAGAGGATTCTCCAGACGTTTGGTGAACAACTAGGCGCTGGAGGAAACTCTCAGCACGACGCCAAAATAAAATGGGCCAAGAGCTTCCTGGCCAAAGCTAACATAAAGACCAGCCAAGACTCAACGTCGAAGCGACAAAGGTCTATGGAAGGTAGTGTTTCACTACCCAAACGCCGTAAAGTGCTAAACATCAGCACTTCTCTTGACCCTCGCAAGGCAAAAATGTCCTTCAGTGACGTTCTGAAGGATAAAATGGTAGTCGCGATTATCGACAGAAGTGACGTAGATGGCACGATCTCTGCCGAGAACTGGACATTGGCCAAAGGACAGCTGGCCTTCAGTTTTGTCGAGATTATGTCTGACAATCCGGGACCACCGCCCATCACAAAAGATGGCGGTTGGCATCAGGGACACATCAAGTTGATGGTCTGTGATGATCGGAGGTCGTGCGATCTGCTGACGCTAGCGGTTAGTCGACTTGGGGAGGTCTGGCCTGGTGCTAAGCTGGAGGTTGTCGCAAAGGAGGACATTCCTTGCAGACCAAGAGCTCGCATCACGGTTCCGGCCATATTCAAGGAAGCTGACCATGTTATGAAGGTAATCCGGCTCTCCAATCCAACCCTTCCTACTCACAACTGGAAGGTTGCGAAATTGGAGGATCCAAAGGGACCCTACAAGGGTGCAATTGTAATCATCAATGCAGAGTCCCTTTCTCCTCTGGCGCAGTCAAAAGGTGTGATTAGGTTCGGGTTCGATGAAATACCGCTGAGAGTCTACAAAAAAGATGGGGCTGAGGCACAAACCCTTCCCCCTTCCCCACCCACACAAGCGGAAACGGTTGCTGAGGAACCTGGTGCATCGGTCACATTTCCTTCATTGGAAGACGATGCATCCTAGGTATCCCCAGTAGCAGTGGAAGCTCCTAACACCGACCAAGGTTTTTCCGCAATGGAGGCCGAGGTCTGCGACAGCGGAGATGAGGACATTCTTTTAGAATCGTCCTCTGATATGGATGACTCCGACATCACTGTGTTGGAGGCTGATCGGGAGTACGGTAGCGAAAATGCTGCGGTTACTCCAGATTAACCTCCAACACTCCATAAAGGCTTCGGCCTCCCTTCTTCTTCGCTTATCCAGCAGCGATGAAGATATTGTCCTGATTCAAGAACCCTGGATTGTTAAATATATTGTTCGAGGAATCAGGACTCCCAAATACTGCGTGCTATATGCATCAGGTGAGGATGAACCCAGATCTTGCATATTAGTAAAACGTAGCCTAAATGTATATTTACTCCCTAATTTCAGCAATCGAGATATCACCGCCGCAAGTCTGGAAACAGCCAGAGGAACATTCTGGTTGGCGTCGGCGTATCTCGGCCACGACCATCTTGGCCCTCTCCCGGGTGACACTCTGGAGAGATTAATAGCTGAAGCGCAAAAGCTCAACATCGGCCTCATCATCGGAAGTGACGCTAACGCCCACCATACAGTGTGGGGTAGCACAGATATAAACGACAGGGGTGAGTCTCTTTTCGACTATATTCTAAGCACTAACCTACTCATAAGTAACGTTGGCAAAGAGCCAACCTTTATTACTAAAAATCGACAAGAAGTTTTAGATATAACTCTTGTCTCCGACTTCATTTATAATAATATTTTGAACTGGAAAGTATCTAAAGATCACTCCTTTTCTGATCATAGATACATCCAATTTAACTTTTTAAATGATCCAAATTGCCAACCGATCTTCCGAAACCTAAAAAGAACAAATTGGCCAAAATACAAGAGAATGTTAAATAGTTTAGTAAAACCAGAACTTTTTAACACCCCCTCTAAAACTGAAGATCTTGACAACAAAGTCAACAATCTAACATTAGCCCTAAACAAAGCTCTAGATACTGCATGTCCTCTTATACAAGTAAGAGGTAAAAAGAAACCACACTGGTGGAACTCAGGGCTGGATCCACTTCGAAAAGAATGCAGAAAACTCTTTAACAGAGCGAAAGCTTCTAGAGACATGTCTGACTGGGATTCATATAAAGAATCACTGAAGATATATAAAAAAGAGCTGAGGAAAACCAAACGATCGTCCTGGAGAAACTTCTGCAGCAACGTGGAAGATTGCTCTCAAGCATCCAGGTTGCGCAAAATCCTCTCCAAAAATCCAATCATGCCAAGCTGCTTGAAAAACGCCTCTGGCCTCTGGACCAATTCAAGCGAAGAATCGCTCAATTTGCTACTAGACGTTCACTTTCCTGGTAGCTCTAATATTATTAATAACATTGCAACTAATAATGGTGGCAATACTTTACAACCCCCACAAGGTCTATTCACTAGGGAAAAACTCAAATGGGCTATTAACAGCTTTAAACCATATAAATCTGCTGGTCCGGATGGTGTTATTCCAGCCGAACTGCAAGAAAATGCAAGTTTTCTAATACCCATCCTAGAAAACATCTTCAAGGGATGCCTTAATTTGGCATACATCCCGATGTCTTGGAGACAAGTTAAAGTTGTTTTTATTCCAAAAGCTGGAAAATCCAGTCACGTAAACCCTAAAGACCTAAGACCTATCAGCTTATCATCATTCCTTCTCAAAACTTTTGAGCGTTTGATCGATATTCACTTAAGGGCAAATATTGATAAGTCCCTCCTTTCAAAGGCTCAACATGCCTACAACAAAGGGAAATCAGTTGAAACGGCTCTACACAGTATAGTACGTACAATCGAATATTCCCTCCATCATAAAGAGTACACCTTAGTTGCCTTCTTAGACATAGAAGGTGCATTTAACAATGTCGACACATCTGCAATTGCACGTGTATTGACATCTCTGAAGGTAGATAAGTCGATCAGCGAATTGATTAATCAGATGCTGATAAGCAGGATTATCAATTCAAAACTGGGCGATTTTACTACACAAAGGGGTGTCAGCAGAGGTACGCCACAAGGTGGTGTCCTATCCCCTCTCCTCTGGAATTTAGTAATAAATGAATTACTAACTACTCTAGAAAGAGAGGGATACAGAGTGTTTGCCTATGCGGACGATGTTGCTATTGCAGTAACGGGTAAACATCCCAATATACTAAAAGAACTCTTACAAAACGCTTTAAATAAGCTCACCAGATGGGCTAATCGGTGTGGACTAGGCGTTAACCCACAAAAAACCGACCTTGTCCTCTTCACAAGGAAATACAAAGTCCCACACATTGACCCTCCCCTCATAAACGGTGTACCACTTAAATTCTCTGAACAAGCAAAATACTTGGGTCTCATTTTAGACAAGAAATTAAGCTGGAAACCTAATATTCAAGAGAGAATAAACAAGGCCACAGTAGCCCTGTTCTCCTGTAAAAAGGCCATTGGTAATAAATGGGGCCTACAGCCCCGCATTACACACTGGCTATACATCTCGGTCATAAGACCGATCCTTACTTATGGAGTAGCGGTATGGTGGACGGCGCTAGATACAGCGACAAATCGCGATAAACTCAGCAAAGTCCAACGAACAGCCTGCCTGTGTATGGGAGGAGCACTTCGCTCCACCCCCTCCGCCTCACTAGATGTTCTGTTCCATCTAATACCGCTGGACATTTTCAGCAAGCAAACGGCCGCTAACACTGCCATACGGCTTCAAGCCTCCTCTCTGTGGATCAATAATGGAATTGGCCACACCACACTATTGAACTCGTTCAGAACTATAAACAGTAATATTGACTACACCATACCCCATCCTCAGTTTAATAACTATAGCTTCAAAGTGACTATACCTCCCAGGTCTTCTTGGGAGAATACATCATTTTTGAACGATGGTCCTATAAACTTCTATACAGACGGATCAAAAACGGAGGATGGGGTTGGTGGAGGCGTATACTCAGATAGACTAAACTTAAGTCTCTCCTTTCGTCTACCCGATCATTGTAGCGTGTTCCAAGCTGAAATCCTGGCTATAAAAGAAGTCCTATCCTGGCTTAGAGAAAACATTATATCAACTAATGATATACGCATCTTCTCGGATAGCCAAGCCGCGTTAAAGTCCCTAGACTCTGTCTCCACAAATTCATTAACAGCCCTAAATTGTCGATCATCTCTTACGGAGATGGCTACACAGTTCAACATTCACCTTTTCTGGGTGCCGGGCCATAGAGACATTCCAGGAAATTGCAAAGCTGACGAACTTGCAAAAAGCGGAACAACTTTACCTCTGCTGGCTCACAATGCTAGCATAGGTATCCCCTTAGCTACATGTAAGCTCATGCTAAAGCAAGATACCATAGAGAAAACAAACTCCAGGTGGAATAACACCACCACTTGTGTCGCAACTAAACTAATTTGGCCTATTCTTAGTGCCAGGCGCTCAAAACAATTAATCTCTCTGAGTAGATTGCACATAAGCTACGTTATAGGTGTCCTGACTGGGCACTGCTTAATAGGAAGGCATGCTATTCGACTCGGAGCCCCTGCAAATGATTTTTGTAGGAGTTGCATGGACGAAGAAGAAGAAGAGACAATCTCTCATCTTCTGTGCACATGCCCTGCCTTATCACAAAGACGTAGAATCCACCTTGGAGACTACTACTTTAACGATACCAGTGATCTAAAGAATTCAGACATCACTTGTCTCCTACGCTTCAATCGAAGCTCCAACTGGTTCAACGAGTTAAGCTGATTAACTGATCCATGTGGTATCACAATGGACCATACTTTGGTCTAAGTGTGTTGGACGTCCCAACCAACAGCCACTTTAACCTAACCTAACCTAAGGCATACCAAAGTGTCAATTTTTGTGAACGTATCGTTTTCTCAACATAAGCTTGAGGATTATTGAGTTATCATACTAAATACGGCAGTTTTATTTATTCCAGTATCCATTTAAATAAAAATGAGCTTCATAGGTAAACAAAATTCGCTATGTAGTGCTCTACATGTATTTCGAACACAACTATGCTTTTCAAAATGAATTTACAGAATTTGAAAGCTAAGTTTAGAATTCTGTCTAAATCTTAAATCCAGAGAATGTGGATGCCAATAAAATCCCAACCTTTTGAAAATGATTCGATCTTCGAAAATCTCACATAGTAGCGTAATTTTAGCGTGAGGTAAACAACATCTCATGACTATCAATATTTGGTGGCCTCGAAACATATGTTCGACCATAGTCTGATACCTTTCACCATTTATTGGTCATTGGCGGCATCGTCTGCAAAGAAGAGAGTGGCTTATTAATTTTTTCGGAAGTTACATAACTCCTTATAAATAAAGGGTTTTTCAATTGGCGCGAAAGATTTTGGCACCCCGTGGCACCCGTTTTGTTTTGGTGACATCTGTCAAATCTTTTGTTTATTATTCAGTTATTTATGCGAAATCATCATGGCAAGTCACACGATTGAACAGCACGTTCAAAGGATGAAACTTTATTATCAAAATGAGTGTTCGTTAACGCAAACGTTGCGCGCATTGCGCCCATTTTACGGTAGACGTGGTGACTCTTCAACGTTTAGTGGCCAAATTTGAAACGACTGGTTCAGAAAACAATCAGCCAACACCCGTACGTTCAATAAACGCAAGATCGTGAAAGTGTACAGCAGAACCCGAGGCAGTCTATTCCTCGATGTGCACAAGAACTCGGCATTTCGCAGACTTCAACCTGGGGAATTTTGCGTCGGGACTAAGGCCTACACCCGTACAAGATCCAACTGACCCAGGAGCTCAAAGTTCATGACCATAGACAACGCCGCGGCCGTTTGTTCGCTGACTGGGCTTCGAATCGTTTGGAAGAGGACCCCAATTTTGGCCGAAAAATCATCTTTAGTGACGAGGTGCATTTTTGGATGAATGGCTGTGTTAAGAAACAAAATTGCCACGTGAGGTTTACCAGGTGATAATGCATCCTCAAAAAGTTGCTGTTCGGTGTGGATTTTAGTCCGGCGGCGTATTGGTCGGTACTTTTTTGAAAACGACGTTAGTGAGGTCACCGTCAACAGTGAGCCTACATAACGACGATAACTAATTTCTTAATTTCTTATGTCCCAAATTGAACCATATGGACCTAGACGACATGAGGTTCTAGCAGGCCTGCGCTACGTGTCACTTCTTCTATCTACCCACCCTTATTGAAAAACCCTTTAGATGTATTAAGTAAATTTTATTTTGTATGGAAACATCTGCAATTCGGTGCTTATAATGCCTTCTGTTCGTTCTGTTTGGAAGCCTTTAACTAAAGTTCCTTATTGCCGAAATTGCATCATGACATCGAGTTCCTATAGTGATTATTATAAGAATAAAATTTAGTTAGTTTGGCCTTCTTTTTAGCTCTGTAGTTTATTTAACAAAATTTCAAAGAAAACAAGATTAATAACAAAAAAGTTAGGGAGAAACTTTTGACCCACCCTGAATAATCAAAAATTTCAACTTTTAGTAAAAATTGGTAAGAATTCAGCCTTGCCTTAAGAAAGCCTCAAAATGACATTTATACATTTATTTTTGTTTCAGAAAAAAGGCATCTGGCAATGCTCCTCAGAACAGTATCTATATAGAATTCCATTCAAGATGCCCTTACTATCTTCATTGCTATGTGCCTGAAGTTCTGCCAGACACTATGACGCTTGGGCTCGGTCGGTCATCGATGAGTGCAAATTTGTTCGCACCGCTCAGCCTCAGATATTTTCTCACATAAACTTAGTTCCTACTCCCGTCCCAGTGACGTTGTTCGTCGTCATCAAATTGACTGGGTTACGTTTAGCGTTTCCATGTGCGTTCGCTATGTTGTCTTGTCGTTGTCAGTCGCAGTCGGTTGGATTTGGATGATTGAATCCTGTCAGACACTGATTTAGATTAATGATCGTTTGCTTTTTTCTGTTTTTGTGTGCACTTTCTTATGTCAAAACATATGAGGCTGAGGCATTGTATGAAGTGGGCCCTTTTGGAGGTTCCATATCTTATTCCATAACTTACATTGACATATTGGTGGGATATTTTTAAATTCCTTAAACCGCATTACAAAGTGCTGTCATATTAGTGTGGATACTTATCACTTTTGGTCATGATAAACGCACATATTTAAAGTGTTGTTTATTATTTTTATTTTGCATGAAGAATGTTGACGTTGAGGTTTCAGGTATAGCAATATGTCATTGGAAACAAGAACAAGTAAAATAGGATGATAAATGGTAAGGATTGAGTCGACTTTTTGACACTCAATAAGGATTTGTATTATTCAGTGATTATGTTTAAGGAGTAGGTATACATATTTAAAAAAGATTTTAAAAATATAATCATTGATCCTTAAACCAAACTATGAACAGAACACATTCTTTAATTATGTTAAATTTTGAAATGGTGGGTTTGAGTGGAAGTATTGTATCACTGTTTTACAGTATGAACAAAAGCTGTATTGATGTTCAAAAAACTTGGTGTTAATGTTTCATTTTAATATTTAAAAAACGAGTAGGTATAGGGAATTCAAGTGAGAAAGTGGGACCACGCTGCCATCAAAAATAAAGAAATGGATGTGGAGTTTGCTTCCAAAACATATAGCGTTCCAAAGACAACATTGCAACGTGATATTTTGTCACTCTTTGGGTTGAAAACCATTTTTTAGTAATATAATCAAAGGCGACCTCGTAAATAATTTGCTTGAAATAGAAAACCGTTTCTAGGATTTAAGAAGAAGCGATATCCGAAGTCTGGCTTTTTAAATGGCTCAAAAAATAATATATTTACATATAAAACTGCAGGAAAAAAAGCTTGGCTGCATAGCTTTTTAAAAAGACACAAACATTATCTAAGCTTTCGATAACCAACAGGTACTTCACTACGAACTGCGAACTGCGAACTTTGGATGTTTGCATATTTTGACTTTTCTTTCACATGAGCTTTATTTCTATTCGCAGACAGCGACGAATTGTCAATTTATAAGTATCCTTTTCTCTATATTTTCCTCAGCCATGATCCTTCACACAAAAAAACAAAACAAGAGTGGTATAATTTTGAGATTAAGTTGCGCCCGAACAATTTATTCGTTGCAGTGTGGGTAGTATGTGGAACGCGAATAGAGTTTGACAGTTCGTAGCAACCAAACTGCAATTAAATAAATTACATAGGTGGCGCAACAGTCCGTAGAGAACTAGGGCCTAGTGACTTACAACTATCAACCATTCCTGTGTGCGAGTAAGTGCAGGGATGGAAGGGACCTACACTTAATATGCCGAATCCGAACGGTTTATTTGAGAAAGCACTTTTTCATGACAAGAATTACTTTTGGAGAATTTGTCAATTCCTCGCAAGAGGCAGTATACCCGTGAAAAAAACTTTAGGTGGCACAGGCAGAGATTGAACCCAAGGTCTCTCGCATGACAGTCCAAGGCACTAACCATCATGCCACGGGTACTATTCAATTCATTACTACCAAATTGTTTTTACAAAATTTTCTTGTTTTAGGGAACAATATGAATATTTTATTATCCTAACATTAGTGTCAATTGGTTTCTTATAATTTTAATGTGTTTTTGTTTGAAATTGACTTTTTTGAATATGTAAAATCAAGTTCGTTCGTCCATTGCTCAAGAGTTATTAAGTGCAGATAATTACAAAGTTTAAAAAAGAGGCTGGGATGCGACCCACACTGATAACTTCCCATCCCGTCTGTCGATTTGTCTTGCTTAAAAGTTTGTCTATATGTATCAATTTTTACCAAATTTCCGTACTATTTTTTGTAGATTTTATTTTTTTATGGAAAAACGGACTGTTGGATTTTTATAAAAAAAATTACTGAATACCTATCGATAACAATATTTTCTGTGAAAAAAAAAATAAGTTTGAAGCCAATATTTTTAAATTTTGAAAGCTATTTGAGTCGAAAGTAAATTTTTACCAAGTTTTAGTATTGTTTTTTGTTTAGGTTTTTTTTTTGTAAAAAAAACTTTCTATTCAATTTTTCTCAACATTTTTCAGAATGTTGAAAACAATATTTCTTATAAGATAATATTAGTTTGAAGCCTTAATCTCAAGTTTTTAAAAAGATATTTGAGTCGAAATTCAATTTTTACCAACTTTGAGTAATGTTTTTTTTTTAGGTTTTTTATTTTTTATGAAAGAAAAAACTGTCAATTAGATATTTCTCAAAATTTTATCAGATGTCAAAAACATAATTCTTCGTTGCACAAAATTGTTTTGGAGATGAACTTATATTTTAGTCTAAAAATTTTCGAGGTGACAAATTTTTTTTTTAGTTTTTTTGATTTATAAAAAAAACCGTTAATTGTTTTTTTTTTTTACAAAAATATATTTGTTTTGTATCACGTTACAATATATATAGTAAAAAAACCTCTTGTAAGAAAAGTATTGTAGAAAAATTTAAAATATTATCTTATAATGTATCAGGCCTTAATAATAAGTCTCTTTTTGTAGATTTCTATAATTTTGTCAATAATTTTGAGTTTATTTTTTTGTACGAAACATTTTTAACTGAACAAAATTATTCTTTATGTGAAAATAAATTAAGTAATAACGAATTCGTGTGCATCCCTGCAACGAGAACTCATTCAATGGGAAGAGCTAGCGGAGGATGTTATTTTGGTTATAAAAAGAACATACAAAATATTAAATGTGAATTTATAACTTATACAGGAATTACCTATCTTAGTATGCAATTCGATAAAAAAAGTTTTTGGATATTGCCCACATACATATATAAATTGTACATCCTGGGATTCAGATTTTGAGAAACTTCAGGAGATGCTTTCCACGAAGAGAAACTCAAATGTAATTGTTATTGGTGATATGAATGCAAGAATAGGAGAGGAGCAAGGTACGGAAAATATTTTGGCTGGAATTACAAGAAAGTCTAAAGACAAAATTTGCAACCCACGGGGAAAAAATTACTAGAACTGTGCCACTCTTTTGGCTTGAGAATTCAAAATGGAACTAGTAATATGGACGAAAATGGAGACTTTACCTTTGTGGGACGGCAAGGAACATCTGTTATAGATTTTAGTCTAATTGGTGGAGATTGGAAGTCTTACGTCACAGACTTTGAAATTGGACAGTTACCTTATTCAGATCACCTTCCAATAATTGTTTCCTTTCAACTTGATAGTTTTATGAGCGAGGATGAACGGAACATGACGTTACTTCCTAAACTAGCGTGGTCAGAGGCAAAAGGTAGCAATTATCGAGAGAACTTAGAAAACTTGCTAAGAAATCAAGAAATAGCCAACTTTGATCAAATAGAAAATGTGATTAAAACAGCATATCCTATTTCGAACCAGCAGAGAAATAGTAATAAGTTATTTGTCGAACCATGGTTTGATAGTGAGTGCCTTAATGCAAGGCAGAAATCATTTTCGTGGTTGCGAATTTTCCAGCTGCTGTGAGGAATGGTGAAGAAAAGTCTGATTGGTTCCAATTTGCATCAGGGGTTAGGCAAGGTTGCACACTAAGCCCGCTTTTATTTGCAATATTCATAGAGGATCTAATCGACTGGTTGCCCGGAGGTATTGTTTATGCGGGGACGCTGCCTGATTAAAGCTCTGCTATTTGCAGACGACATTGTACTGCTCGCATATACTCCAGAATCACTTCAACTAATGATTAATCGGATACACGAATATTCCAAACGTTGGGGATTAATTGTCAATTTAGAGAAGTCGAAAGTGATGATCTTTAAAAAACATGGAGGGAGAAATTGCGCAAACGAAAAGTGGAAATTCAATGGAGAATTGATTGAAGTGGTTAAAGAGTTTAAATACTTAGGAGATACCTTCACGAAGAACTTAGGTATGGAGAAACACTTTAGTGAAAAGCTTAATAAAGCGAAAATGGCGATAAACCTCACATGGAAAAGATGTTTCACGAACGAATCTGTGGCTCATAGTAGCAAATACAAAATTTTTGAAAAGGTAGCAGAATCCATTATGCTTTACGCTGCACAAACTTGGGGAAGTAAATATTATGAGATGGTTGAAAAGCTATTGCGCTTCTAAATTAAAAGAGCATTCTATTTGCCAGCCAACACACCGAACTATGTCATAATGCTAGAAACGGGAATTTCTCCACTTTTTGTGAAAACATTTAAACTGCAAGTGGATTACATAATTAGAAGCTTAAAGTTGGCAGACTATCGTTTACCCAAAATATCAGCTCTTAAGGCCATCAATTCAAGGAGTGGATGGTATCGCGAATGGCTTGAATTGGCAGAAAATTGTGGAATTAATTTGGTTTGTAATGTCGAGGACCTTTCCAAATTAAAAAAGGACATGTACCAAATTATTTCCAAGGTAGATGAAGCAGCTAGAACCAAGTACATGGATGAAGCTTCAAACTCCTTACATCGTACGGTCTACTGCCAGCTTAACCACAATTTGCAGCAGTCAAACTACTTCCGTGATGAGCTTAGTCTCAGGGAAATATCTATGATGGTCAGCTACGAGCTGAAATTCTAAACCTGAACTATATACCTCACAGAGCAGATCTTCCAGTCATCTGTATTATATGCAACAAGATGGAGAGGGAAGACTTTGTGCATTTCTTGGGAAAGTGTCCTACTCTAAGAGAAACGAGAAGATGTATCTTTGGAATAGATTTTCTAACCATTGAGGAAGTCATATTCGAATTAAATCAAATGAATGTTTCTAAACTGTATCAGTTCTGTACAATTGCTTTAAAATATCGAAATAGAATCTTACTAGGACTTTTTTGATGCAACACCTTTTTTATTCTTTTTATGTGATAATTGTTATTTAAAATAAATTAAAAATCGCTAATTATAAAATTTAAAAAATAAATAATATTGTTAAAGTATATAAATAGTCAATTCGGCAGACGGCAGATAGCCATGTCTAATGATTTTGTTTTATATTAAAATGTTATATTAATTTTATTAATTTTGAATAAAATCAATTCTAATCTTAATCTAATATAAAATTTAATTCAAGTCTCTAGCTTCATTGGTTCATGAGATATTTAGGGTTTACCAAAATGTTCACCTTTTTTTTTTTAACTGCTAAGGTAAAAAAACCACCCACGCAATTTTCTTGAGAGCCCTTTCTGCATCTTTCTGCCTTATTATCTGTGTAACAAAATTTATTTGAAGTCGATATCTCTTCTGGTTCTTGAGCTATGGACGACGAAAAAAACGTCGCAAACGTACAGACTTACGAACGTACGTACACTAGCACGCACAGACATCTTTCTAAAAATCTTTTATTTCGACTCTAGGGACCTTGAAACGTCGAGAAATGTTAAAATTTTCAATTTGACAAATCGAACCCATTACAATAACTTCCTATGGGAAGTTAATAAATGGTAACTCCATTTTAGCTGTACAAAAAATATTATTTTAAAAAATATAGCCGAAAACAATAAGTGTATTCCACATTACCCGACTTGTTTTTTCTACGAAAATTTGGATGCATTGCAAGGACTCAATCAGTGAACAGAACATACGACGATGCTGCCAGCTGTTCGACTGACATAAGCCTTTTATAAAATACGGTGTTATATGTCGTTTGTTTCACACCTTTTTCCAAAGCTCGGCAATGAATCCAAAAACCCAAAAATTAGGTGGCGCAACAGTCCATGAAGAACTAGGGCCTAGTGACTTACAACTCTCAACCATTCCTGTGTGCGAGTAATGTTGTCAGGAATGGAGGGGACCTACAGTTTAAAGCCGAATCAGAACGGCATATTTGAGAAAGCCCTTTTCATGAAAAGAATTACTTTTGGAGAATTTGTCGATTCCTCGCAAGAGGCAGTACCGCGTGAAAAAACTTTAGATGGCACAGGCAGGGATCGAACCCAAGACTTTTGGTATGACAGTCCAACGCACTAACCATCACACCACGGGTCACGCCGCATAAATTAGGTAGTATTAAAACCACGTATCGGGACATGGGCCGTTAACCCCGCAAGCACAAAATCTTTGTGACCTACTTTAAATAAATTAAGAATTGGGGTTGTTCTCTCCAGTGATCCTTCAGTGACCACACCTTGAATCGTAGTCTTACGTCGTCGTCGTTAGCTTTTAGCTACAGAGCCAGTTGATTTTTTGTTTGGGTTTGAACTCTTTACAGTAGTACGAATACTCTTAGAGCCCCCGCAGACTGCAGAGTTTTTATCGGCCGATAGTTTTGTCGGCTTCTTAATCAGTATGGAGAGGAATGCATATGCGCACACTAGAGCGATTCAGTATTGGCCGATAAAAAAGTTTGATGGGCTACCCGATTACATTCAAACTAATCTGTCGGCCAACCATCGGCCGACTGTTTAATCAGTATTGGCGCATACACGCCTGCGCATACATGGCGATTGTTTAGTCGGCCGATAGTTCAGTTCTCTCTGTGATTTGGCTTCGTGTGCGTGTATTTTGAATGTGGCGTCGTCCAAATCACAATAGAATAGTCTGCGCCCTGTTCATCAACCAAACTGTTTAGTTGGCTCGGTGTGCGCACTTTCAGCCCAACCCGACTAAACTATCGGCCGATAAAAAGTCTGCAGTCTGCGGGGGCTCTTAAAGTTTCTCAGAAGGATGATTATAGCGACCATATTACAAAATACGAAGAGAGCGATACAGGCTTTTAATAGAACAATTTTATCATTTGCTTGATAATTTGACAAAGCAAAGTTAATAAAGACATCCAATTTCACAGATGTACATAGCTTCATCAAATCTGCCGCTATGAACTGTCAAAGTTCGAATGTTCCTGTTTGAAGATGCTTTACATCTTTATTTCCCTTGAATTGCGAACATTCAGTTCAAATGTTTATTGAAATTTGTATAGAAAAAATAACTTGTAAAAAGTTAACTTATAAAATTTAAACTACACAATAACTCAAAAATTAAACAATAATTCCGTTTCTTCTATAGTCAATGCATCATTCTATTTGAATGCTTCTGATTCCAAGTCGGCTTTTTTGTACACAGAAGTATTTATTTTTTTTCTCAAAAATCAGTAGCACCTTCTTTACGAATACGAATTCCAATAAGCCATTCAATATCAATCAATTGGCATTGTTATTTGATCGTGCCAGTTGTTAGACCATTCACATAAAATGGAACAACGATAACTGATCGAGTGGTTAATTTTTGAATGCCACCCAAATATGTTCAAATTCCAGGTCCAGGTCAAATGAAATTTGGCTTAAAAAAAAAAGAACCAACAACAATAGACAACCTCAGTCTAGAGCACTTACATATATATGAATTTCCAGTTAAGACACCAGTAGCTGAAAAGTTGTCACATTTTTTGAATGATCACCTGTGCGTGTTCGATTGCGAATTGATGGACGAAAACGAAAAAAGGTATTGGTATATATTGTCTTATAAGAAGACAAAAAGTGTACCTACTGAACACCCACAGGGCAATTCTTTTAAGTTATTTTTGTGTACACAAGGCCCATATAGTCATGTTTTTTTTTTAAGGCTTCTTGTGGTCAACCGCAGCTCGCTACTGCGAGCTCATACATCATATAAAAGACTTGTATAGTTTGTAGTTTGTATCTAAAGAATAATATATCCAAAAAGACATTCCGGCATCAGAGCGAGGAGAGGGATAACCCTTGGGGGAATATAAATTCCTCTGAAGGATTTAGCGGCTGTAGAAGTTAGCTAGAGGTACATCTAGTCTACTTGTACAGGCGCATAACTTGCCTTTTGGCCTATTGGGTGTGCGCGATCATGTTAGCTTGCCAATTACCGCTAGTGTGTATACGCTCCATTGCATATACTCGCAGTCGCAGTCGCGGTACATGGTACACGGTACACCTATCTATTATGCTAATAGCTGTGGGCGTTTGAAGTGTGTCCCATCAGCTTGTTGCGCCACCAGCAGCAAGCGCACCGCACCGTAGAAAAACATTTTATGAAGTTCGTTGCGTGGCTGGATCATGGTAGCTTAATTGAATAATGACTTCGACTATAGGAGCATAATATATACAACGGTGTATGTGGAAATGGTGGCAAAATATAGCAGCTTGCTAAGCAACTGTATTCAATCAGCACAATCAACATCAGCGTTTTTTAAGTTGCTGCCGCTGCTGCTGTTTTCGTCACTGTCTTCCGCGCACCACCATCACTGACTGTTTTGGCATTATTGTCTCCTTTCATTTAAATGCAAGCATTGCTTTTTGGACTTTTATGTACATACTGAGAAAAATATTAGAGTATGCAATGAATTTGTAGCATTTTTAAGAGACACTTTTATAGCAGAAGCTTTATAATGAGGAAGTTTACGTGTTGAAATTCTTTGAAAAAGAAATAGATTTATTCTTTTTTTTTTGTTAAGTGTGACTTTGACTTTAAGTCTTATAAAGGGTGTGCCAATTTTATCGAAAGATTCAAAATGTGTCAAGCTCATTTAACTTTGTTGACTATAGCTCCGTTTTTAAGTGTGAAGTTCGCTGACTGGGCTATGTATTATTTGAAATGCAACCCTAAGTTTGGATAAAAATTACTTTTATTATTATAAGACATCATTAACTTCCCATAGGAAGTTATTGTAATCGGTCCGATTTGTCGAATTGAAAATTTTGAAATTTCTCGACGTTTCAAGGTCCTTAGAGTCTAAATAAAAGATTTTTAGAGGGATGTCTGTGCGTGTGTGTGTACGTACGTTCGGGAAGTTTTTTCGTCGTCCATACCTGAAGAACCAGTAGAGATATCGACTTCAGTTCTACAGATAATAATGCAGAAATATGCAAAAAGGATTCTCAAAAAAATTGGGTGGGTTGTTTTTTACCATAACAATTTAAAAAAAGATGGAAATTTTGTTTAACCCAAAATATCTCAAAAACCAATAACGCTTACGACTTAAATTAAATTTTATATTATACCTTGTAACGTAATACCAATAAAGAATATTTTTGGAAAAAATCCAATCGACGGTTTTTTTTATAAATCAAAAAAACTGAAAAAAAAAAAACATTTCTCACCTCGAACATTTTACGAACAAAAAATTATTTTATCTCCAAAATAATTTTGTGCAACGAAAAATAATTTTAGCATCTGGTAAAATTTTAAGAAAAATCGAATAGACAGTTTTTTTTATAAAAAATAAATACCTAAAAAAACCATTACTCAAAGTTGGTAAAAATTGAATTTTGACTCAAATATCTTTTTAAAAATTTGAGATTATTGCTTCCAACTAATTTTTTCTTATAAGAAATACTGTTTTCAACATTCGGCTAAATTTTGAGAAAAACCGAATTGACAGTTTTCTAACAAAAAATAAAAACCTAAAAAAAACAATACTAAAACTTGGTTTACTTTCGTCACAAATAACTTTTCATAATTTAAAAATATTGGCTTCAAACTATTTTTATCTCACAGAAAATATTGTTTTCGACATTCAGTAAATTTTTTATAAAAATCCAAGTCTGTTTTCTCATAAAAAAAATGTACACAACAAAGTACACATATGCTACTAAAATTGTTAAAAATTGGTTTTCGACTAAAAATCTCGTTAACAAAAATAGATTTTGATATAAAACTATTTCATAATATGCAAAATATTGTTGGTAATTTTTAATTTTTTTAGAATAATTCAACTGACAACTTTTTTAACAAAACACGAAAACCTACAAACCTTTTAAGCAAGACAAATTCACAGACGGGATGGGAAGTTATCAGTGTGGGTCGCATCCCAGTCTCTTTTTTGTTTTTGAATTTTCTCAGGAAATAATAAGCATATGTAAATAAGTTTTTTTTTCTGAACTACCTTCTATATTGTTAAATAACATTTGATGATAAAAAATGCCTAATTTTTTGGAGTTTACAAAAAAAAATAATTTTCTTTTCTCAAAATTCGATATCTCAAAAACGGGTTATTACTGTATATCAAAAATGTTCTTAAAAAAACTTAAACAATTTCAAATATAAGAAAATGTATTTAAAAAACAGTGGCCAACAATTTTTCGAAAAAAAAAATTATAATTTAAGATTTTTTTGACAGATTAAACCCGTCTAAATTTTTGAAGATATAAACTTATCTTGCATGTATATTTCTTAATCCTTAAATATGGATATTCATTTTAAACAGACTCTTTTAAATAGGAGTTCGTGCAACCCAAGGCGTGCATTTTATTTTACTTTGTTAATTTGGATTTAGATTTTAGACTTTTTAAAGAGTGTCCAAAATTCAATTTAGTTCAACCCTCTACTGTCAACTTTATAGTATATTTTTCTTTAACGGTGACAGCTCACGTTTCCTTATTGTGTTCATTCACCAAATGTACAGAAGAACTAGGCCTTCAATTTCAAAAAAAGGACGTTTTTAACATTTGTTATAATTGAAGCACTGTAATAAAAAAAAAACTTTTAAAAACTATTAGAAAATGCATTGTGGCTCAAACATCTTGCAGACAAATTTGAATAAAAAACTACAAAAATACCATTATTTTTGGTTCCTCACATATATTTACCTTTAAAAAACGAAGGCTTAAAAGAACATTTTTAAAAAATGTGCGCAACACTACGTTATCGTCAGTTCCTACGCTCGTTTCCAATGACACTCCTTTTGTAAGCTCGATTGATAAAGCCAATTTGCTTGCAGCACAGTTTGCTGTTAATACGATGCTGCCAATGAGTGACATGACTCCGCCTGTACTTGGAACGATTCTATGGGACGAATCTTCTTTCGCACTCATTTAGTTACTGGAGTACTTACAAATCTTGACATTCACAAATCCGCTATCCCCGCTATTGTTCTGAAGAGGTGTTCTTCAACGCTGGCAAAACCACTGCGTAAGCTTTTCCATCTGTCCTATTTCACTGGTTTCTTTCCGAGTGGATGGAAAACTGCATTTGTCCAGCCGGTCCCTAAAAAACGCGAATCCTCCTCCCCCTCTAACTATCGTCCAATCGCACTTACGTCCCTTCTTCCCAAGGTCATGGAAACGCTGATCAATTTTCAGCTTAAGAAATATCTTGAAGAACGAAAGCTTTTTAATGACCGGCAGTATGGCTCTCGTTGCTATAGGGGTCCACTGGTGATCCCATGGTTTATCTCACCGAACAGTGGAACAAATCTTTACATTGTTTTGGAGAAAGTAAGATTATTGCACTTGATATTTCAAAGGCATTTGATAGAGTTTGGCATCAAGCTCTCTTATCGAAAATGCGTGCTTTTGGTATTGATGAATCTCGTCTTTGTTGGGTTAAAAATTACCTTGCGGACCGTTCAGTTCAAGTAGTATTGGATGGGTTTAAATCTGATATCCACAAAATAAACGCTGCTGGTGTGCCCCAGGGCTCCGTTTTGTCTCCGACTCTCTTCCTTATTTTCATAAATGGTCTGAAACTTCTGACCCACTACATTGTTTCGCAGATGACAGTACCCTCAGCTTTTCATATTCGTTTCATATTCTCATCCTTGTTCTTCGGATGTGGACTACCAACGGCAGCGTAAGATAAGCTCATTAAATTCTGTTCTTGACAGCATTGTTCAATGGGGATTCAAAATCCGTGTAGAATTTAATGCTTCGAAAACTCAATGCTGTCTACTGTCACAAAAACGTAACCCTCCCCAATGCCACTATCCATGGGTGGTACTTGCATCGAGGAGATTGAACAAGTATCAGTCCCAGGTATGTGCATCACAAACCACTTGTTGTGGAGTGATCACATATTTGACATCGCCAAAAATGCTGCTAAGTGTTTAGGTTTTCTCCTACGATGCAAGAATTTTGTTACCCCTTCTGATCTGGCTATAATTTACAAAGCTTTTATTCGTCCTAAACTCGAGTACAACTCTCATATTTGGGCTGGAGCCCCAATAACGTACCTTAGTCTTCTGGAAAGAATTGAAAAAAGAACTCTAAAAATGATAGGAGATCGTTCTCTTACCGAGACATTTGCTTCTCTTGAACACCACCGCAAGGTCTCATGCCTGTCATTGTTTTATCGTTATTTTTATAAACAATGTTCTAGCGAAATAGCCAGTTGCATTCCTCCCCTTTAAAAATTCCACTGTAATACATGTACTGCTGGGAATGCCCATCAGTTTACCCTTGAGCCGAATTTCGGACGTACTGTTAAGTACAGAGATTCTTTCTTTAGCCGCACTACGCGAATGTGGAATGCTTTACCTGACTCAATATTTCCCACTCATTACAATGTGCAGACATTCAAAACCAATGTGCATCGGTTTCTCCTTTCTAATCCTATCCTCCTTTCCTTATTGCTCGCACTGTGTTTAATCATAATAAGGGTATTCACAACCCCTTTAGTGCGTGCATAATATAAAACAAAAAAAAATTGGTCGAAATTTACGCGTGCGCTTGAAGTTCAAATTCTGGTAATCTTCTTTAATCAATTTTCTACTACAGAGCCAAATTTCTTGACTTTCAGCCTCAGTTCATTTAACACTGGAAAATCAAATCCGTTCAATACGCTTAGCTTAAATTGAGTTGAAAAGTATATCCTTAAAACGTAAGTACTTGAAATAATGTGTTCATCTTCATAATAGTTTCAAATTTATTACAAAAAAGGTTTAAAAATAAAATGAGGTACACTTAAAAGACAAAAAGACAGAAAAAATCTTCATCATAAATCTGCTGAAATATTACAGCGAAAAGATTTGAACCTCTCTCCATTGCATTGGTGCTAAATGCTATAATTCATGCCATAACTCTGGTATGGTAGCTACGCGTCATAAAACATCATCGACTTGATGCCAGAATTCAGGTGAAACACTTTATTCTATTTTATTTTACATCCGCCAAAGAAAATGTGTTACACATTCTGCTGAGCTGTGATGATGAGATGAGCGGAGCATATAGCACATGTCAAAGGAAGATTTTTATGAATTTATAAAACTGCCATAAAATTGTCAGCTCCGCATCAGCACTGATGGTTTCTTATTTTCAGATTTTCATTTTTAATGTCAAACCAAAGAATGAAGAAAAACAAACTCAAGCCAAAATGCTACATTTTAATAATAACAAACACAAAACCACACATCGCCGGCCGGATGATTAGAACTCCAATAAAAACATAAAACTCGACTCCAATGGATTTATATAACCTCGGCTAATGTGAGGCAGAATCTGTTAAATTTTTTACAGCGAATCCATCATCGTCGTTATTTTGAAGACATCACTCGGATACAGAAAACAGAATATAATAATAATGCCCTGTCCTGCCCAGCATCATCACTAACTAATGAATGACTTTTAAAGAGACGACAACGACGACGACGACGATGACTTCTCAACTGACGGTGTATATGACTGGACTGGCAAGACAAAGGGACCAATTTACGAGCTGTTAACTTGTTCGTCTTCACACTTCAGGACATTATTGTTTGGTTTTTTGTCCTCGGGCTATATGGAGATAGAGAGGACTTCTTCTTCTTCTTCTCTTGCTTGTTTTTCCATTTCGTTTTTATGATGCTTCATCAGTGTGAATTAATTCAGCTTTGAAAAAAGATTTACAACCATCGAAAATTTTACAACCCCCGCCGCCGTTGTCCTTTCAACAATGGCGTAGTGATTCTAGAGGACAACGAAAAAGACAACGACGATGACAATTCCTGCAGACTTGGACTATATCGCATATCAGATATCCTCGCACAATTATAAGAAAGTCATAAAACATCCTCTTCTCATCGATGCATCTCGTTTTCTCCTTGACGATGACTTAGAGAGTCGTAAAAATTGCAATAGGATCTAACTAAATTCGATGGAAGTTGAAAAGGACCTCGCACAACCAACACACACAATTATCTTCATTCTTTTACTGTGTTTTTTGTTGTTGATGGTCTTTTTGTTTCGAATTTACACTTTTTTGTTGTTGTCGTTGTCCTTGTTCTGGGAAGATTCTTCCTGATAGAGAGAAAACAATTCCGAGTTTATTTAGCTCCTGAATGGCCAAATAGTAGCTGCTGCATTTGCATTAACATTTAACAAGTTATATTGGTGCCCCCTGGTGTGATGTTTTGTCGTTTTTTCCATGCAATTTTTAGAAACATTTCAAGAATCAAGGACATCGATGATGTTTGTTGATGATGACACTGATGAAATCCAATAGGGACTACGATATACACAAGCATAGCAAGTCTTTAGAGAGTGATCAGTCAAGTCAAGTGAAATCGGACGAAAGGATTCAAATGGAATGCGTGTCTTTTTGTTTTGCTTCACAGATTGATTGATTATAGGAAAGTTGACCTGTTGAATTTTGTGTGGTAACAGTAACTACATGCCGTATGTTCAAATTTTTGATAATAAAATTAGACGGAATACAAAAATCCGTTAGATTTTGTGTACAGAAATGTCAATATGTTTTTATGTGACAAACGTTAGATATATAGTTGACAGTTAACAGGAAATAGATTGAGAGACATTTTGAAATAATAGGGTTTTACTGACCAAATGATTCAATACGTGCAATGAGAAAGGGTTTGTAGATTTTGAAATTGAATGTACCAAGTTATGTGTATGAGATAAGACGATATTTTTGATCATAACTATATGGAATAAATTTTTTATGAAATTTTTAATCGTAACTTAAATTCTCGAAATGGCCGCTTGGTATAATATTTTAATATTTTAAAGTAATGAATCAGTCCATATTCAAAGATTGGATTATGTAAGTTTGTATTTGCAATGAACTTATAAACTAACCAAATTGACTTGAAAAACACCCAAAAAAATAAAATATCGAATAACAAAAGTATAGATTAGTTTAGTTTAGTTTAGTTTATTAGTCAATCAGAAAACTCTTACAGACTAGAAATAACAATTATTAAATAAATAAATGCGAATAACAATAAGATTTAAATAAATGCATAAGAAATTTAAATTAACAAATAGCGATAATGAAAAGTTATTTAAATATTGAAATTAACAGATACATATTATATATTATACAATAAAAGAGATAAAATTTTATGTTTAAAAGTCTCTCTTGAGCAATTTTCAAAAAAATCTACGTTTTGACAAATTGAGTTTGCCGCCTTGATGCCACGAGATATTGGTTCATTATAAACCATAATTTGTCCGATGAAATTGTACATAAAATAAAACAATGGAACGAGTATCTCTTGGGGGAATATGAAAATCAATTTTTTCTAACAGAAATGAGCATTCGATTCGAGATGTGAGAATGTCCCGAACAAACATAATTGAAAAGAACTTCCTGCGAAGCTCGAGAGTATTAATCCCAATTAATAAACATCGACTACTGTAACTGGGCGTTTCCAAATTCCAATTAAGTTTGGAGATACCATAGCTTGTAAACCTTTTTTACACTTTCTTGATTCTAACTACTGCCGTTAAATAATATGGGTTCCAAACCACAGAACAATACTCTAAGATCGAGCTTTAGAGAAAAAAAGACTGCGTAACGTAAAAATGTCTGAAAATTCACGGGCATTTCTTTTTATGAACCCTAGCATAAAGTTCAATTTACTTACTGAAAAATCAATGTGCGATTTAAATGTTAATTTATCATCCAGGATAACACCTAGATCTTTTTTTTTTGAATGACTCGTTGCAGAGTTTCATCTTGCAAACCGTAGCTAAAATGGATGATATCTTATTTCCTGGAGCAGGAAAGAACTTGGCATTTGGATATGTTCAAATGCAGAGAATTTAATTCACACCATTCGGAGAGTCTAGAAAAATCGTCTTGAAGAAGGATACAGTCTTGACAAGTATCTATTTTTCTATAAAGCTTTAAGTCATCAGCGTATAAAAGGCACTGAGTAAAAATCTCAGAAATATCATTAAAAGGAATAACAGAGGGCCGATGTGGCTTCCTTGCGGAACTCCTGAAGGAACATGAATATAGTCTGAAAAAGAACTCTCAATTTTTACAATCTGCACTCGATCTGTTAAATAAGATTCTATCGACTTAAGGAGGTTCGAGTGAAATCCTAGACATCCAAGTTTATGAAAAAGAAGCTTGTGGCTTACTCTTTCAAAGGCTTTAGCAAAGTCCGTAAAGATAGTATCTGTTTGGGAGTTTTTTTTGTCAAAGTTTGATAGAACATAATTGACAAAAATTGTAAGATTTGTTGAAGTAGACCTTCCTTTTATAAATCCGTGTTGGTAAACTGATATATGCTCACGCACAACGAAGAATATCTTGTCGGAAATTATTTTTTCGAAAAGCTTGGGTATAGTTAAGATCTTACAAATTGGTCTATAATTTGAAATATCTTGTTTGAAACCCGCTTTAAAGATAGGAGTTAGAAATGATACTTTCCATTCATTCATAAATAATCCACTTTGAAGAGAAATATTAAATAATATAGATAATAGTTCTGCTAGAGAAGCTGCATTTTTTAGCAGAAATGGTGATAATCCATCAGGTCCAGGGGACTTGGAGTCATCAATTCCCTTCAAAGCATTTAAAACTTCCGCTTTGCTATCATGAAGGTAGCCAAGACTAAATCTTTGAGGAACAGTTGGCAGATATTGAGACGGAACGTCAAAAGCATAAACTGATTTGAAGTATATCGCAAACAAATCACAAAATTCAGAAATGTTACTTGTCGAAGAACCCAAAGAGCTCATACAGCATGGAAAACCTGTAGTTTTTCGTTTAGAGTTTATAAATTTCCAAAATTGACTACTATCATCCTTGATTTTAGCCTCAGCTGAAAATATATACTCTTTATAAAGAGTAAGATGTAGACTATTAAAATCACGTTGGAAGGAGAGATACAAATTACGCAGAACAGGATCATTTTTCTTACTTTTATATCTTTTATATGCTTTGTTTTTTTGATTTTTAAGTCGAGATAGCCTTTTATTGAACCAAATTGGATTTGAATTTCAAAAAAACTTTCCTTTTTGGAACAAATCTTTCAACTGTTCTATTAATAACACGTTTAAATAAGTTATAAGCAGCATTAAGGTTAGGCTGATTCATCATATCACCCCAAGAAAATGAGCCTAGATACGCGTTGATTGCACCAAAGTCGGCATTTTTATAACAATGAACAAATTTTGTATTATCTTTCCGATTTCTTTTTATAAAACTGTAAAGACTAAGATTAATCTCCAGTGCATAGTGGTGAATAGAGTTCTGAATCATTGGTAGCAGGATCTTATCAGCTGATACATTTAGATGTTTGTCAACAAATATGAGATCCAAATCATTAGTATAACTATTAATCTGAATGGAGTATAAGTGGCTAAAAAAGTCTGCTACCAGTGCTTCGACCTCAGTTGTGATGTTAAATGGAACTAAATTTTTTTCTTCCGGATCAAAAATCCATTGTATTGCTCCAAGATTAAAGTCGCCAGCATATAAAAAATGCTGTGAACCAGAAAGGTTTTCAAGAATACTTAAGCAATTATTAAGATGTATATCATATAAATGTATAGAGCTCCTAGGTGGAATATAACTACATATTACAAAAAGTTCGATCTCATCAGTCAAGGAAAGTTGTATAATAAGTTGATCAGCATCAAAATCGGAGCTATTAGGTAAGGAGTCAGATAAGAGTTCTATAGGCCTGCAGGACAAGCTTGACCGGACAGCTATAAGGACTCCTCCTCCTCGCTCTAATCCTGTTGTTTGTGAACACCTATGTTGATGTTAAAAAGTTATCTGTCAACCAAGTTTCAGTAAATATGATGATATCGAACAATTCGGCAGAAAGAGCTAGACATATAGATCTTAGTAATGCCATCTTAATTTGAACAAAAAGATATTGTCACTTTTGATCGTATTGTAATATAAAACGAATTACCAGATGGTTATAAAAATGCTTACCTACACATTTTTAAAACAAACAAACATTTTATTAAAACAAACATTTCGAGACCTTAAATCTTAAAAAAGAAAAAATGAAGTATATTACCACAAAGAAGTCAATTTGGTTTTTCGATTTTCATATCGTAAAAATGGCACCATGAGAACTATAATTTTGAAAGTTGATATTGCATTTCTTTAAATGATTTAATTAGAGTTAAATCACATTACCATATTTTATTACCTAGACTATTTCTATCTCTGGATAAAAATGTATTAACGAATTTTCTTTTAGTCATTGAATTATCCCGGAACCTTTTAGAAAGTCTTAACAATCATTATTAAAGCGGTATACTGACAAACATTTGCCAAACGCTTAAGGTCAACCCAAAAAAATGCTTATAAAATGCACAACTTGCTCCCGTATCTAAGAGATATTTCGGGTTTTTCAATAAGATATCAGTGAAATTCATTATTCCTGTGAAATTACGTTTGATGTTATTATGTATGGAACTTGATTTCTTTTCCATGGCCACCACGGGCACGCTTGCGGAAGTCCAGACGCTGAACCCAATTTTCGTCGGTTTTCAAGCATAAATCGGATGATACTGCTGCAATTTCACGTTCGATATTTGTACGAAGTTCAGCAATTGGCGCTGGATTGTTGGAATAGACCATAGACTTGACATAACCTCACAGGAAATAGTCTAACGGCGCGGCCGGCGTCAAATCGCACGACCAAGCGACTGGACCATTTCGTGAGATAACACGTTCTCTAAACTTGGTTTTCAATAAATTGATTGTGACATTCGCTGTGTGGCTTGTGGCGCCGCCGGCCGTCCTGTTGGAACCACATGTCCTCCAAGTCCATATCATCCAATTGGAGCACAAAATATTTTGTTATCATTGAACGGTAGCGATCCCCATTCACAGTAACGTGCCGGTCTTGATCATCACGGAAGAAATACGGCCCAATAACGCCGCCGGCCGCCTGCCCATAAACCACACCAAACCGTAATTTTTGTCGGGATGCAATGATGACTCATGGAGTACGTGTGGATTGCTGCCTGATCAATACAGCATATTTTGTTTATTGACGAAGCACAAAATGAGCCTCATCGCTGAAGATGATTTGTCGATGAAAACTAAAATTATTTTCAAGTTGTTGCTAAGCCCAATTAACGAACATACGACGCTTCTGGTGGTCAAGCGTCTTCAGTTCTTGCGTCAATTTAATCTTGTAAGGATTTACTGTACATATGTCAAGATCTTTTCGCAAAATTCGCCACAACGACATCACAGAGATGCCTAACGCTTGAGAACGACGTGTGAGAAACACATTTGGGCTTTTTGCAACTGAAGCCTCAGCGGCAGCAATATTCTCGACACTACGGGCACTTATTTGTCTCACTGTGCCCGTGGCTTCAAATTTTTTCACTAGACGTTCAATTGTTGATCTGCTAGGACGATTATGACGACCATAAATTGGACGTAGCGCTCTTAATGTTGAGGCCATTGACTCCGAATTTCGGTAGTATATTTTAATAATTTCGAATCGTTGTTGGCTCGTATATCTTTCCATCGTGAAATGGGAAACCTTATTGAAGAGAAATGTCAAAAGAGCGGCAAGAAATATGGCGTCGTTTGCTGTCCCTGTAGCTCTACTTTTATAGCGTCCCTGTTGAAAAACCCTGTGCATTTGAATTTCGTAAAAAAAAGTGGTTGCGACACGCACTGATAACTTCCCATCCTTTAAATTTCAAAATATCGATAAGAATATTTTGTTTGAGACAAACAAAATTGAGGTCAATATCTTTTTTTGTTGGATTCAAAAACCATTTCTTAAAAGTTTTTTGTAGGTTTTTGCGTTTTCTGAAAATGAGTTGGCAACTATATTTTTCTGAAAAATTTACTAAAAAATACCAATAATGCTTTTCATATAATAAAATAAGCTTAGGTTCAATACCTCTTTTTGTTCCCGAGATTTTAATTCGAAAACCAATTTTTACCAGTTTTAGTACCTAACATTTTTCTAGGACCACTACCTTATGGTAAAAACAAAATTTAGTATAGAATTAAATCATTTTGAATTCAATATCGAGAATTGAACACAAATTTTTTCCAATTTTGTGTAGTATTTTTTGAAGATTTTAATTTTGTATGAAAAAGCTGACTGTTGAATTTGAATGAATGAATGTTGAAAACAATATTTTTTATAAAATGCAATTAGTTTGAAGCCAATATCTTTAAGTTTTGAAAAGATAATTGAGTCAAAATCGGTTTTTACCGACTTTTATTAATATTTGTTTACGTTTTTATTTTTTGTAAAAAAAAATATCATTTCGATTTTTTTCAAAATTTTAACAGATGTCAAACACGTTATTCTTAATTGCATTAAATTAGTTTTCTTTTTCATAATAAGCACACACTCAAGGGGATATTACTACCCTTATTATGCAGAGACACAGAGTGAGCACTAGGAAGAGGAGAGAGGGTTTGAAAGGAGATGTCGGTGCACATTCGTTTTGAATTCCTGAATATTGCATGACTAGAAAAGACAGAGTTTGGTAAGGCATTCTACATTCGCGTAGTACGGCTAAAGAACGAATTTCTGTATTTGACAGTACGGCCGAAGTTGGACTCAAGGGTATACTGATGAGCATTCCTAGAAGCGCGGGTATTACGATTGAACTGTTTAAGGGGAGGAATGCAGCTGGCTATTTCACTAGAGCATAAACCGTTAAAATAACGATAAGAAAGGGTCAGACAAGAAACCTTACGACAATGTTCAAGCGAAGTAAATGAACTTATGATGATATTATCACCTATCAATTTAAATGCTCTACGTTCAATGCTATCCAAGAGGCTAAAGTAAGTTGCAGGAGCACCAGCCCAGAGATGGAGTTATACTCAAGCCTTGGGCGTACATTAAGTCTTGTAGATAACATCCAGATCAGAGCGGGAGAAAAACTTCTTGCATCGCCTTAGAAAACCCAAACATCTTGCGGCATTTTTGGCGACATAGCGCATGTGATCGTTTCACAAGAGGTGGTGTCACACATACCGAGAATATCGAGAGGTTCAGTCTCATTGATGCAAGTGCCATCCATGGATAATGGCGAAGGGGGTATATCTCGCTTTAACGATACAAAACAGCATTGGGTATTTGAAGCATTAAATTCCACGCGGTTTTTTTATCCCCATTGAACAATGCTGTTTCGGTCGGAATTTAATGAGCTTATCATATTTTGTCGTTGCAGTTCCACATCCGAAGAAGAGGGATGTGAATCTGAAAACGAATATGAAAAGCATTGGACAATGCATTGGATAAGAAGTTACAGACAGGAGATCATTAATAAAAATGAGAAAGAGTGTTGGAATAGAACAGAGCCCTGGGGCACACCAGCTTTTATTTTATGAAACTTGAAACTTGAATTCATCCACTACTACTTGTATTGAACGATCCGAAAGGTAATCACTTATCCAATGAAGCAGGGATTTATGATAACCAATAGCACGCATTTTCGATAAGAGAGCCTGATGTCAAACCCTATCAAATGCTTTTGAAATATCAAGTGCAATAATCTTACTTTCTCTAAAGCGATGTAAAAATTTGCTCCACTGTTCGGTGAGATGAACCATGAGATCACCAGTGGAACTTTTGCTGCGAAAGCCGTACTAGCTGGTTATTATGAAACTTTCGATCTTCAAGATATTTCTTGAGCTGATAATTAATCAGCGTTTTCATGACCTTGGAAAGAAGGGACGGAAGTGCAATCGGTCGGTAATTAGACGGTGAGGAAGATTCGCCTTTCTTGGGAATAGGCTGGACAAATGCGGTTTTCTATCCGCTCGGAACGAGACCTGAGGAGTAGGACAGATGAAATAGCTTACGCAGTGGTTTTGCCAGCATTGAAGAACACCTCTTCAGAACAATAGCGAGGATACCATCCGGACCAGCGGATTTATGTGTGTTTAGATCTCTAAGAACTCTTGCCACAGTACGAGTGCGAAAAAAGATTGGTCCCATAGAATCATTAACGCGCTCAAATACAGGCGTAGTCATAACACTCACTGGTAGCGTTGAATTGGCGGCGAACTACCTAGCAAAGAGATTAGCTTTCTCTAAAGCGCTAACAAAAGGAGTGTCATTTACAACGAGCGTAGGAACCGAGGAGGTAAAATCATTTTTTGTTCGTTAAATATTCAAGGTGAGAAATATATTTGTTTCAGTTTTTTTGATTTATAAGAAAAACCGTTTTTTTTTTTCAAAAATCCAAAAAAAAAATATTATTTAGAAGTCGATTCATTAGTACCTGAGGAAATTTAAAAATACAATTCTGGATCAATATAAAAATATATTTTCCGTATTGAAAGAATTCAAGCTAAAAAGAAAAAAGTAGAGAAAATTTTATAAAAATCTATAAGAACGTTTTTGAGAAAATTAAATTTTAGATTTTTGACCAACAAAATTTGTTTCAAGACTACTTTTATTTTTGGCCAAAAAACAATAAAAAAACCGGCTTACGTGAATTTACTTAAATTTCCATGTCTGACCTCAATCGGACCAATAGTTTAGGCTGTAGGGACGAGGACAAACAGACAGACAAACGGACAGAATCACCGGACCCACTTTTTTACACATCTCTACCTTTTCGTAATGTAGTGTTTGATTAAAATCTCGAGTTCGAAAATTTTCCATGTAGTTCTTTGGTTTCGGTAATAAAAGTTCAGAAATACCTCATAATTATAATTTTGTTTGTACATCTGTTGTACCTCGTTTCTAAGTAACTGGACCAATTTTATTCATTTGAAACTATTTTGTATTACCCAAAAGTAACGCTACAGACAATCTTAACTAACTCAAAAATTATTCACTGCCATTTTTTTTTCTAAAAATTTTACCAGATGTCAAAAACGGCTTGGGGTCAAAATACTGTAATTGGGTTGGGATCATAGCACTGTAATTAAAATACTGTATCTCCTGTTACTGTAATACCATGTGGCATGATGGTTAGTGCGTTGGACTGACCAGGGCCAGAGGAGCCTTTGCTCTGACGAAACGGCTGTTTTACAGAAGTCGGCTTGACCCCATAGTGAAGGTAATTTGCTATATGATGATGATCGTTTATGGTTGTTCTGTGTGGTTCAACGTTGCCCCTTCCCAGATGGAGAAGTTTCGGGTGTTTGAGCGGCAGTGTTTACGACGCTGTACCGGCTTATATCGAACAGTCGAATCTTCTTACGTGCACTACTATTTCAACGAGGTCCTAATACAACGGTGCTCGAATCAACAGAATCGACAATTTCGTGATAAAACTCGTTTAAGGTCACATTGCAAGATCTATGTCTTCGACCAACAATTTAATTTTCGGGGCGTTCTATCCGAACGACGAGTATTTAGAGAGTGCACGCTTGAGCGGCTTCATTCCACCAGAGGCATTCCTCCTTTTAGATAGATGCGGTCTGATACAGGATAGATTGGCAGTTCCGCTAATCTACCACGTCAGACGACGAACCGTGGATAGGCGACTCCTGTACAATCGGGACGTCATGGCACAAGACGGAGCAGAGCTCCTTCGGTATAGTAGGGCTGTGTCCGAACGGGACCGTACTGATAGGGTGAAGCAGTAGAACCAGTTTTGGTGGCTTCTACACTTGATAGTGGGTAGTCGGGATGGGGTTTTAAGCCTTGGCCGGCTAACATACTTGTTTTATAGTTTTAGGGTTTAGTTTAAGTAGAATAGGCATGGTGGCACAAAAAAATATAAAATATAAAAAAAAACATGAAATAAGAAAAAAAAAGGAAAACAAAAAAATGAAAAACAAAAAATGTTAGATACATAGTTACTGCTGTGGTTATTCTAGTTTTAAGTAGTTTAAGTAAGTTTTAAGTTTTTTATTAAGGGCCTTATTTTAAGTATCTAGTTTTTAGGTAATTATAAAAAAGGATATTGAAATTAGTTTTTTTTTTTAATTTTCTAATAAATACATTTTTGTCTAGCTTTATTATAGTTTTAAGAATGATTAATAAAAAATTGGTCTTGGGTTCGATCCCTGCCTATGCCATCTAAAGTTTTTTTTCACGGGTACTGCCTTTTTGCGAGGAATTGACAAATTCTACAAGAGTAATTCTTGCCAAGTGCTTTCTTAAATAAGCCTTTCGCATTCAGCTTAAAGCTGTAGGTCCCCTCCATCCCTGACAAGAGTACTCGCATACCAGGAATGGTTGCGCCACTAAATTTACTTTTTTATCTCAAAATACTGTAATTCAGAAAACTGATGTACAAAATGCTGTATGATCAAAATATTGTATCTTAAAATTCTGTATTTCAAAATTCTGTATGTCAAAATTCTGTATTTTAAAATGCTGTAAAAAGAGCTGAAAAATAAAAATCGTTTTGATAATGTTAAAATGTGCGCACTTTTTGCAGTATTAAAATATTTTGACAACAGAACACTTTTTTTTAACCAAAGATCAAAATAATTGTTCATTAGCATTATGTTCTAATAAACTTCCCTTAAACAATAACATTTGTACATATGTACCTATGATGATTCACAAGTCTTTGAATTATTAAAAACTAAAACAAAATAAATGGAAGCATATTCTTATTTTCTTCATCTTAATTGTTTTATATCTCTTTAACATTTTTACATGAATTGTTCCTATCATAACCAATAATTGCATGAACGCACAAAACTAACTGATCGGTAAAAACTTCCAGTATTATGAAATGCAGTATTTTGACAATACAATATTTTGTGATATGGCAATTTAAATGTACATTATTTTGAAATACAGAAAACTAAC
The DNA here is from genome assembly GCA_920104205.1 of Eupeodes latifasciatus. Taxonomy (NCBI): domain Eukaryota; kingdom Metazoa; phylum Arthropoda; class Insecta; order Diptera; family Syrphidae; genus Eupeodes; species Eupeodes latifasciatus. The sequence goes on along the minus strand of OV049924.1, from coordinate 67,331,306 downwards.
CATACAGTGTTATGACCATTCAGTATCATCCAGTATAATACAGAATTTTGACCATACAATATTTTAAAATACAGCATTTCGATCCGCTCCCGTCAAAAACATTATTCTGTGGTGCATAAAATTGTCTTAAAGGTAATATAAGATTTTGTTCGTAAAATATTCGATGTGACAAATAATTTTTTGTCAGTTTTTTTATTGAAGAAAATATTAGTTTTTATTAGAAATCATTACCTGTGAGACTAAATATGACTAAATTGAGATATGACCGACGAAAATGGGAACGTACTAACAGACATCTGTGTACAAAACTCTAGGTGTTTTGAAAACTCGAGAAATGTCAAAATTGTCAATTCAACGAAACGGACTGACTACAATTTCTTCCTATGGGAAGTAAAAAATATTGATAGTAAATTTTAGAAAATCCCTAACCTTTCACACATTATCCTGACATTTCTAAAGTCTGTTTTTTTTTTTTCAAAAATTATGTACCTCTTTCAATAAAGAATACCAACTATCACATCTTTTGAAGGCAAAACTTTGAAGACAAATTGTTATTTGAGCCAAAAAGATTTTTGCTTGCGTGAAGGCGCTGCCGCCGCCTCCGCCGCCGTCAACTTAATTTAAGTTGTAATTATAACTCAAACTGCACATTAGTTAAACTGAATATGTGAGATTCTTTATGTTGCATATTTTCTCACAGATCTATAGATACTTTTTCTTATTTCCATCCATTTTATCTTAAACCACATTAAATTTGCTAAATGTCTTTCTAAATTTTCTTTTCAATCTGTGGACAAGATTTTCTATAGATTTTCCTTTCAAAATGTTCCAAAGAATAATTTCTAAATTTCTTTAAAACTAATCGTTGAAAATTGAGAAATTGCATCCACTTTAAAAGGGCGGGCTAATGATCAATCCCTATCACCTATACATCTTTCTCCGCGTGTGATGTGTGCTAATCAAAGAAAACATACGAAATGCCTTTTGACGTTTCATTGTCTGAAGATGATGACTGTGGCGTTGGTGGTTTGGTTTGGTTTGGTTTTGTTGCAGCAGCCAGCGTAACAGCTTCGTCTTCGTTGATCGGCCTTAGCGCGGTGCGGCGGATTTCGACCAATTTATCCATAATTCGATCAAAATAACCTCAGAGATTCGAAACAATATGTCCAATGTTGAGAGAAGAAAGGTTTCTTTTTTCTTAATTTTTTTGTTTCATTATTTTGTTTGGGCGCTAAGGGTCAGGTCAATCAATGCGTTGTTGTATAGCGGGCGCGTAGCACCTAACACAATATCATTTCACCCGTCCATCATATGATGGGAATGCGGTGTGTGTGGCGGCTCGGATGCCGCCTTTGATGATTGCTCAACAAAAATGCAATCGAACACGGATTCCCTTATAATTCTCATCAAAATTTGAGAAGAATAAGAAGAAGTTGAGGGCCTTTTAAAGGTACATATAACATACTCGTATATGGTGTGGTGATGGTGGCTTGCAGTGGCTGGCGGTGCGGTGGCTGATGCAGCAACAGCAACAGCAACAACAACAGCGACGGCGGCGGCGGTTCTTTTGCTCACTGTTCTCCTTTCCATCACATCATTTTTTTTCTTTCTGTTGTTTTGAAAGTCTTCTATTGAAATCGAATTTCAGACACTACACCAAAAGGTATACAAACCTACCTGCGTTTTGATATTATTAAATGTAATCCTTGTAACGGAATGTGTTACGCGTGCCTTGTTCTTTGGGCTTTGTTAGACCGCTTGTCTGGGCGGTATGAGGAATCCGCATCCCTTTATATTTACAGGGCCAGACAACATGCCTACCGACTTTAGCGTTTAGCAGACCAACTGGCGTTTTTGTTTCTTTTCTTAAGTGTATAGCTTGTATTCAAGACTGTTGCTCTTCTTAGAGAGGATTAAATTAATTTTTCAACATCAAATTGTTTTACGAGATCTGTTTTGAGCCTTGCAGGTATATTCAACTCGTATAGGTAGGTACCTATACATTATGTTCGAATTGGAAGTGTGATGTGAGTGATTTATTTCTAGAACTCAAATTTTGCTGCGGGAGGGCATCATATAAGCGAGATCAATGTTAAGTTGTAAATCACTTTCATCTTAAAGTTGATGGTTTTAAGTTAATTATGGTCATAATCATAGGTTGGTGTAGGTTCAGCTGGGCTTAGATATAGGTATTTTTAATGCTTTAAAATTAAGATGCGCGGACGACAAATTATTAAATAAACGAAAGATCAATGCGACAGAGAAGATAATAAACTTAAATACCTACTTTATGGGAAATTTTAATTAACATAATTGAATTATAAGTTATAATTTATTGGAATATATTTTTAATTAAAAAGTGTGAAACAAGAATCTTTAAAATTTACATTAATATGTATAATTACAATATTTACGTTCTTATATATATGCGTCAAATATTAGTTGGATTGAATGTCTAAGACCCTTAATTTAACTGAAACTAATACTGTGATTATCTAAATGAAATGTTTAAAATAGGTAGGTATTTTTAAAAGACTTTTTGTTTTTGAAAAATTCAAAAATACTCGTAATAATGAACATAACTATATTGGAATGCTAATAAAACGAAAAAAAAACATGAAGCCTTACCTTATGACACTTTAAGTCCACACAAACATTATGATTAAAGCGTTTAAATAATATTGGAGATTAAATTAATGTACAACAGATTCTTTTTACTTTATTAAACTTGGGTAACAATATTTAATATTTCTGTTAACTCTATACTCAAGACAGTTTTAGTCTGCGCTGGGATATTCTACATGAAGGCGTACAAAAGTACTTAACTTTAATCGAATGAAACGCTTCATTTAAATTTTTGAAGCCCGCAAAGGATTTACAATAAAAGCTTCTACATTAAGGTTGATCATTTAAAATGTTAGAATTTTCAGCAAGTTGAGAAAAATAACGTGTTAATATTTTCTTTATTCAGTTTTTTTTATAATCATTAGTAAATGTAAAAATTACTCTTGTTTTGTTAAAATCTATTTCATTTTAAAACAAATTACAAAGACTGGAAGTTTGAATCTGAAACTTTTAACCATAAAGGCTGAATCACATACACGCTTCAGCTTCGGCTTCGCCTGACGTTTACGAGTTCAGCCATAGGAATTCAATGCATGCTATCACAATGGTGCTTCGACCTCAAGTTTCGTTTGACAATCGTAAGGAAAAGAACGTAATGTAACGTAATGTGACTCCAAACGGAAGCTATAGTTCAATTATCTGAACATTTGCTTTGTGTCTGAAAGCTCAACATCTGTAAAAAAATGTCAACAAACAAAATATTTGCTCTTTGGACGGATGAAATAATAGAAATTTCATTCAAAGCAACCTCGAAGCATGCCCAACGTAACGCAGACGAAGCCGAAGCTGTAGCGTGTATGTGATTCAGCCATAAGACTCTTTTGTTTGTTTTTATTTGGGAACGATTAAAAATTACAAACGAATTTTTTTAAACTAGTTTCTGTTTATATTTGAAATTGTTTGATAATAAGTTCAGTTTATTACCTTACTCTGAATTTCTTATTGTGTATCGATGAGATTTTTTGTCCAAAGCCTTCCTCTTCCTAAAATACTTGATATTTTTTTTTTTAATTTTTAGACCATGAAATTTCTTCGGATATAAATTGACGACTTGATATCTTATCTATCGGGTGATTTTTTTGAGGTTAGGATTTTCATGCATTAGTATTTGACAGATCACGCGGGATTTCAGACATGGTGTCAAAGAGAAAGATGCTCAGTATGCTTTGACATTTCATCATGAATAGACTTACTAACGAGCAACGCTTGCAAATCATTGAATTTTATTACCAAAATCAGTGTTCGGTTCGAAATGTGTTTATCGACAGTCAGCGATGAGGCTCATTTCTGGTTGAATGGCTACGTAAATAAGCAAAATTGCCGCATTTGGAGTGAAGAGCAACCAGAAGCCGTTCAAGAACTGCCCATGCATCCCGAAAAATGCACTGTTTGGTGTGGTTTGTACGCTGGTGGAATCATTGGACCGTATTTTTTCAAAGATGCTGTTGGACGCAACGTTACGGTGAATGGCGATCGCTATCGTTCAATGCTAACAAACTTTTTGTTGCCAAAAATGGAAGAACTGAACTTGGTTGACATGTGGTTTCAACAAGACGGCGCTACATGCCACACAGCTCGCGATTCTATGGCCATTTTGAGGGAAAACTTCGGAGAACAATTCATCTCAAGGAATGGACCGGTAAGTTGGCCACCAAGATCATGCGATTTGACGCCTTTAGACTATTTTTTGTGGGGCTACGTGAAGTCTAAAGTCTACACAAATAAGCCAGCAACTATTCCAGCTTTGGAGGACAACATTTCCGAAGAAATTCGGGCTATTCCGGCCGAAATGCTCGAAAAAGTTACCCAAAATTGGACTTTCCGAATGGACCACCTAAGACGCAGCCGCGGTCAACATTTAAATGAATTTATCTTCAAAAAGTAAATGTCATGGACCAATCTAACGTTTCAAATAAAGAATCGAAGAGATTTTGCAAATTTTATGCGTTTTTTTTTAAAAAAAAGTTCTCAAGCTCTTAAAAAATCACCCGATAGATTCTTTTAAATGCTGCGGTTTTGCGGGAATGACTTTTCGTAATTTGACCATTTTTGAAAGAACTTCATTTTTAGTTATAAAATGTGTGAAGACTAAAATTTAGTTTTAAAATTATTAAATAAGTTTTTAATTTTCACGATACCTATAGTTGTAAAACAAAAAAACATGTTAGCACAGTTCGTTCATAAACAGTGAATTAAAACAAAGCTTTTAAAATTAATATTTTTAAAATTTATTTCAAATAAATTGTTTGTTAGTACCCGTGGCATGATCGTTAGTGCGTTGGACTGTCATGCCATGCCAGTGGTCTTGGGTTCGATCCCTGCCTGTGCAATCTAAAGTTTTTCTCAAGGGCACTGCCTCCTGCGAGAAATTGACAAATCCTCCAAGAGTAATTCTTGTCACGGAAAGTGCTTTCTCAAATTAGCCCTTTGTATTAGGCTTAAAACTGCAGGTCCCCTCTATCCCTGACAACATTACTCGCACACAGGAATGGTTGAGAGTTGTAAGTCACTAATCACTAGGACTGTTGCGATACCTAATTTATTTAGTTATTTTTCAAATTTAAACTCGCATCAAAAAATTTTGTATAAGGTTTAAAAATTAAAATGGTAATGAGAATTAAAAAAAAACCATGAGGTCATTTTTGAAAAAAGATAATGGGCTCAAACTCCATAGGCCCCGAAGAAGACTTTAATTTTTTTAGAGATAACAGGCAGCTAAGATTTTTGGGACTAAACAAAATATCCCGGGTCTTTAAGTTCAAAAACAGAAAACAAAAATATTTTTGGATATACAAAATGTGTTTGAAAGCCTTTGATATGCTTTTTGAAACTAAAGAGTTTTTCAATAAGGGCGGGTAGATGTTGAAATGGAATAAAACAAGCTGTGTGAGAGGTATTAACACAATTATTTTTTATTTGAAAGGAGCTGATGTTCTCAGCCGACATTGCGTTCCTTGAACGTACGGGTGTTGGCTGATTGTTTACTGAACCGATCGTCTCATATTTGGCCATCAAACCTTAAAGAGTTGACTGTGAATGGTCACCACGTCTACCGTAAAATGGGCACAATGCGCGCAACGTTTGCGTTAACGCACACTCATTTTAAAAATAAAGTTTTATCATTTGATTGATGATTTGGCATAAACAACTGAATAATAAACAAAAGATATGACAGATGTCACCAAAACAAAATGGCCACCACGGGGCGCCAATTGAAAAACCCTTTACTTGGTCTTGCTTTTATTAACCACTATACCCATCTGTCCCGTTTCCGTCGCAATTATCAAATGGCATTTTTATGGGTAAATTATTTTTGAATCTCAATGTTACTAGTTTTTTAAAGATTTAGTTTTTCATTAATCATTGGTTAAAGTTTAAAACTGGGACCTTAATTAAGTTAATTATATGTTTTTTAGAACTGTAGGTAAAAGAAAACTCTTTTTTGGAAAAACCACTCTGAGGATTTTTAATAATAACTATAGCTTTTCATATGCAATAAGGTGAAATACATATTTTCAGAGACATTTTAGATCTACGCAGTTTTATTTTGAATAAAATAATTCCAAACAATATCTATAATAAATAAGACCTACTACGTAACGCTCCATCTAGTCAGATTTTTGTTATAATTTTAAAATATCCTGAAATGCTAATTATCAAAATTAACGTTTTAGTTTTGAACTACAGATTTTAATTTTTAACAAAATGTATTTGAATATTTTGGTAGAATTAATTGTTTTTTTTTTTTAATTATACTTAAGTTATGTTTACTATTCAAAAAATAAATAATAATAATAAAAAATATTACCTAGAAAATAAAAAAGTGCAATAAAAACGTATTTATGGTAAATGTCTTGCGAGCAAAATGTCTTAGCTCAAGAAGAAAATTATCAGATGAAGAAAAACGAAAAATGTTGCTTAATAAGACCGAAAATTTGATAGTGAATGGTTTGAATATACATGTGATTGATCAATTTCTTATAAAGCATATTGTATCTTAATATCATAACATGCATGTGTATTCATACATACCGCATATGTTAACAATTATTCCAGCATTTTTGTAGTTTCCTTTATCTCTTATAAGGCAATGTAAAACAAAACATAAAGTGAAATGGACTTCTAGTTGGATTTAGTTTTTTGTTTGGCTTATCTATTTGAAATTAAATGAAGAACAGAAACTAAATATGTATTGTATGTTATTAAGCACAGTTCCACCAAAAAATATAAGATAGATACAAATTAAAGTCAAAGATCGAATTCTTCTATATCCATTTTTTGTTTCTTATATTTCATTCAAAAATTTGTAATTCAATTAACATCAAACAAAAATTGTAATTGACTTGTAAAATTTACCACGTCTTATATTAGTTATAGTAAATCAAATCAAATTTGATTCATCATTGTTTCTTATTGATATTTCGTTATAATTGATTAAGTCAAGGTAACCTGATCCATATTTAACACCCCATACACAAAACCATCTCATCTCATCTCATCAAACATACCTAATCAGCTTTCCTTTCTACTATACACATTTTACAAATAGATTCTTATAACTTCAAGATGCGCACCCCTTTCGTTGGCTTGCGTACATATAGCGTTGACAATAACAGTGCATCGAATTCAATTTAGTATGTTAATAAAATCATAATTGTACGTTTATATGTTTTTGGCATTAATTAATGTGGTCTTATTCTATTTATATACAAAACATATATGTATGTATGAAGAAAAAGATGAATATCATTTAAGGATAAAGTTGCGCTATAATTCAGAATTCAATTAGAAACATCCCTCGCCTCGAGTCTCATTTGCAGGGTAAATTATGTGTTTCTCTCGTAAACTCGTAACTACTATAAAAATAAGCTTGACAATTTTTTTCAATATCCATGAATCTGTTACGAATTTCACTGAATATCCTTTTTTTGTATCTATCATAAATTGTTAATAGTTTACCTATGTATCTTCTTATTTCCACTAAGAATCTAGTTGTGCAATGCAGGGTTGAGATAGGATAAATCCATGACAACAACAAATAAAAATATACAGAAACACAACCATCCAAAAGGAGGAGCTAAAAACGCAGCCATTCTTATTGCAAGAGATCAACAATGAACCAAAACAACAAAAGCAAAAATGTATCTCATTTTCACCCCTGGTCCATGGACCATAAAGATTGTATTTTTGAATGTGTTGGAACGAGATGAAACATCAAATTTTCATCCACTGATTGTTAAACAACTGAAACAGAACTACAAGAGCAGGTACAATTTTTTCTTAACACAATATCAATATAGTCTCTCTTTCACCCACATACCATTCGTTCATTGTTCGATTTTGTATCTTTTTGACCAACAACACTACTGATCGAAAACAGGGTCTCAACGTAACTGGATGACAAACCAAAACTTCGAGATGCTGCATTCGATGACCGTTTCAAAATCAGTTAGCATCTGACAAGCAACCGAGTAAGGTGCGTTTTCTGTGTTTAAGTATATTTTCTTAATCGTAGATCAATAACGCAAGAAATTAAGTAAAGATAAGAAAGAATATTTACGTAATTGGAAAAGTGGAATTTCTATATTTTTGTTTACAAACTTTAAGTTCAAGAAAAATAAAAACGAACTATTTAAGTGATTTGACATAAGAGAAAAGTGATTTTCAAATAAGAAACATATAAACGAAAAATTAAAAAAAAAACAGTGTTTTGTGAAATTGTATGGCAGTATCTGCATTAAACATGAGTCCCTATTTTGCTGGATACCCTTTTCAAGGTAATTATAAGTTTTTTACTAAGGGACTTGGGATAACATATTAAAAAAAATAATTGAACAAAGTTTTTTCTCGAAATTGTAAATGCCAACGGCAAAATTATTTTATTAAGAAATCAGCTGAATTTCTATGTTGTTACTTTTCGTGTTTTTTTATTTGGCTCTAATTATTATTTAAGAACAGTTTTACTTTCATCTGAAAATGTATTATTATAAACAAACTCTGAAATTTGGCATTTGAAAAATAAAAAAGTTCGTGCGTCAGCTCTTTTGTTTGCAAGTCACATTTTCTGTTTAGTTTGTATAAACGGTGTGTTTTCAGTCTCTTATGATGATTTTTATATCAAAACAAGGTTTTTTTATGTTGAAATATATACATTTAGTATTATTTATTTTTGGTACTGTTAAAAATATGAAAAAATGCAGACAAATCAATAGAAATTAATCTTTTAAATCGAAATTTGATCAATGTTCATTCAATATGAGCTTAACTTTTGTGTTTTAATTTTATTTTGTATTTTGAATTGACATTTATTTCGTTACTTTCATAGATTCAAAGTGATCTTATTTAAAAATTAGTTAAAGGTATATTTATAAAACATATCTACACCAAAAATATTGCTATATTCTAATCAATTTGTCAATGTTCTCTGAAAAGTGAAGCTAAATTAAAATTAATCAGGATTTTTGTGACCGTTTCAATTATTTCTGTGATTATTTAACAATCAAATATTAAATAAAAATGGATAAAAACCTTTTCAACTCTTCTCTCTTATTTGTAATTTTACCGTCGGGAAATGAAATCAAAACAAGAAATCTCCTTTTGCTTTTGTTGATCGACAAAGAAAAAAAGAAGTGATCTTGACATATACATGGGTTTCTAAGATTCAGTTTTATGTGATTTCATTGATGTAAGATATCATCGGGTTTTAGTAAATGTGACCGTGATATGATCCAATCAAAGTTAACATCGATCTAAGGAAGTAAAATTACATCTTAACTCAAAAAGTATGATCAAGTGATCTTCAATAAAATTTAAACTGATCTTTTTGCATTTTAACTGCATACAATTTTATAATTATGATTATGGGCTTAAAGCCCAATACGTAATATGTATACTTTTACCAATTGACTTAAGCAATTGGTGGCAAACAAAAATGTATTGTCCTTTTTTATAGACAGTCGAAACGAGGTATTTTCTATATAAGTTGAAGTTCTCTGGCTAACTTGGTCTCACTCAAGTGCTAAGTTATATATTTAATATTAATTTTGTTCTCGTAACCAAATCAACACTCATCAAAATTTGCTTCAAGTTCAATTAATAAAATACTTGAAGATATATTAACCTCTGAAAGCAACCTCCTTTATTTTACAACCGGTATTTAATTCAAAACAACGAATAACAAAAATTCATAAACTATAATCTCATATCAAGCATCATATAAACGTCAAAAAGTCAGTCAGTAATATGCAAGCAAATCTCAAACATACACATTTACACATGATCACACACACCAAAAAAGCCATTTTAAACAAAATAACAACAAAGTTGTAACATCGATTTAATTTTTTGTTCCTCATATGTGCGCCCTTTTACCTTCTTCTTTATCATCATCTTCGATTTATTTTTCATTTCATTTTAAAGAAATTAAAAATAAGAAACTAAAAAACCCGCGATATGTTTTGTGAACAAAGTTTATAAATCTACTTGTAATTCTTTGATTTTGTGTTGTTGTTATATCAAAGATACATCATCTTATTGTATCGTCTTCTTTAAGCCATTCCATTCCAATCCGATCATGATCATTTTCATTCTTATGATGATCATGATGATAATGATTATGATGATTCTGAAGTCTACTGGGCTATACCTTTTCTTCCCTGTTCACTATTCACTTCTTACACACACTCGCCATATAAAAGTGATCTTCTCAGACGGTTTGGCGCGTCGGCGCTCTTTGATCTTGCGTATACCTTGAGAATGAGATCCATCTCGCGTTTCTCCCCTCTCTCTCTTTCTCTTTTTCTTAAGTTGGTGCGTTATATTATATGCACCCAGCATCGAGCACCCAGCAAATGCACACACTCACTCATCACCAAATCTCTCACGTCTTATAATTCTCTCAAGACGATTTTTCATTTTCAGATACAAATATGCCTACACCAAACCGATCGAGGAACAACCAAACCGATCGTAAGGCAATATGAATATCATCATTTTCGAATACTGTATTCTATAGATATACTATATTCATATGACTAATTAAGTTTTTTTTTATTCTTCTCATTGTTATAATATTCTTTTCAATTCAACCGATCATCAGGCAGCTTATTGCCCAGATGGTGAATGATCTCTTACATTTTATAGATACAGAGATACATTTTGTATCTGAATTGCGTTGTGACTCTGCAGTAAGATACACAGGTGTTTGGTAAGGATGATGATGATGAAATTGCGTATTCTGGGTGGCGAAAATATGTTGATCGAAAAAAAAACAAGATCACTTCCATGCGTGATTTAACTTTAACAAATATTGAGCAACAATGTATGATGTTCTTATTATATTGTGATACAATTGCCAAACCACAAGAAACAAAGATCCAATTGAATGATAATGCAAATTTTGTATATTTTTGAGTTATTTGTGTTGAGGATCACTTTGTCTTATCCTCTTCTGACCCGTCTTAATTTAAACAATAGACAACAATCAAAACGAAATGAGATCAATTCAATTGTTTGGGTAAACTCATAAATTGGATTCCTACAGAAATGCCTAATTGAGTTTTGTAGTACTCGTATCTTTCTATCTTTTTGGGAATATCTTTTACCTGGGAATTTGTTATATTTTGTTTTCCTTTTGGCAAGATCACTTTGAATTTGGTGGTGTAAAAGGTTTGCTCATTTGGAAAGTTAATGCGATCACTTTTGAAGAATCCCTCTTTGATGGACTTATCTTTTTAAGTCTGTCCGATGGTCTTTTATCACGCAAGGATCGAAATTCCATTAGTTGTTTTGCTGATCGTTTTGTGATCAAGGAGTGATCTTCAATTAGTTTTTCATTTCAAATGACATATTTGCAAGTAATGAAGGCATCGCACAATAGACGATCGGTATATTCTTTTGTTGTAGATCCCTTAAATGATGTCCAACTCACACAAAAAAGATGGAAAAGTATATTTTTATTTTTTTTTTCATGTAGAGAAAGATAAACGAGGGTGTATCTATTAGTTCTTCCACTTGATTTCTTTCTACATGACATAACAATATGACATTAAAGAAAACGACACACGCGGCATCTTTTGATCTTTGTTCTGCTTCTTTTTTTCTTAAGTTTCGGGGACCACCCATTTTGATGGGCATTCAATAATATCATTATGACAAAAATTCTAATTTTGTTCTTATTTCATTGTTTCTTCCAGGACAAGGACGAGTTAATCAACTTGGTGGTGTTTTCATCAATGGCCGTCCATTACCGAATCATATTCGTTTAAAGATCGTGGAGATGGCTGCCGCTGGAGTGAGACCATGTGTCATAAGTCGGCAGTTGCGCGTTTCCCATGGATGTGTGTCGAAGATTCTCAATCGTTATCAAGAAACCGGATCAATTCGTCCCGGTGTGATCGGTGGATCAAAGCCACGTGTGGCTACTCCAGATATTGAAGCCAAAATCGAGGAAATGAGACAAGAGAATCCTGGTATCTTCAGCTGGGAGATTCGTGGCAAATTGATCGAGCTAGGTATTTGCGACAAAAATTCAGCTCCATCAATAAGCTCAATCAGTCGATTGTTACGTGGAGGAGGAAGCAGCAAGGATGGCAGTGGATCACACTCAATTGATGGAATTCTAGGACCAACTTCATCAGGAGAAGATAGTGAGATTGAGTCGGAGCCTGGTATTCAGTTGAAGCGCAAACAACGCCGATCCCGTACAACTTTCTCCAATGATCAAATCGAGGCCTTGGAGCGTGTATTCTCTAGAACTCAATACCCAGATGTCTACACTCGGGAGGAACTCGCCCAATCAACTGGCCTCACAGAAGCTCGTGTTCAAGTTTGGTTCTCCAACAGGCGTGCACGTCTTCGCAAGCAACTCAACACCCAACAGATTTCTGCATTCAACTCCAGCCTCTCTGGATTGGCTTCATCTGGATTTGCCCCATCTCAATATCCACCACAGTCCGCAGCAGCAGCAGTAGCAGCTCACACCATGTCAAGCATGATGCCCACTCCCATTTACCCTTCATCCGCTCCAGTGAGTCAAAGTTGGCCTACACAACAAGCCTTCGCTCAAAATACAACCTACGCACATTCAACTGGTTCAGCATCAGTCTCACCGTCAGGAAGCAGCACAGCTTCACTAAGTCCCAACCACAATGTCCATCATCAGCAATCTTCCACAACTTCTTCGTCAATTCCAAATACCTTCAATTCTTATGGCATGGGCCTCGAAGCAGCTACCAATGCAACGTCAGGTGGTTACAATGTACCATCAGCTTATGGCCTGCATTCATCATCGACTGAACAATGGCGTTCGCATCAGAGCAAATTACCAACATCAGATTGGGATAACTATAACTTCTCGCCATCTTTCTTCCCTGGCAACCCACATATGGCCCCTAGCTATGGAAGCGGCATAGCCAGCGAAGCCAAATCTGGCTATCCGTATATGGGTGGATTTGAAATTGGACGCGTTCATTAATAACATAAAAAAAAAACAAATTAAAAATTAAAAATGTAAATTCTATTAAAGAAAAGTACAAATTAGTTTTAATTAGTTCTAAGAAGTTAAATTATAAAAATAATTAATTTTTGAAATGTTATTGAAGTTAAAATTTATTTTTCTATTATTTTAGTTTTGTACATAATGTTTTAAAATTAAATTTCCATTCGAAGCAAAATAATATTACTATTGAGACTGTTTTGTAAATAATTTTTAAGGAGTTACAGAAATAAAATTCTATATTAAGTGATAAAATTAAAATAACTGTTTATTTTTTTCTAAGATTTCAAAATAACTTTTAGTTCTTCAAACAATCAAGACACGTTTAAAAAAGGTAGTAAATAAACATGACATGGAACTAATATCTAATAATCTGATGACAAAAATGTTTTGAAAGGAGGGAACCCAGATTTATGTACTGGATACATACATATTATAGGATTTCATCCATTTTGTCCTTGAAAAACCCAGTAGAATCAAACTTGAAAGGAAAAGACGATTAAACAATTTTTATGAATTGTGAGATCATTTTTGTTAGGTTCATCATTTGCTCATGTTAATTCTGGTAATTTTAGGTTGCAAGAATTTCTCACTCCGTTTCATAAAAATATTACCAATTTTGCCAGAAGGTATTGTTGTCAATAAAATAAAACATTATTTTTGGATACTTACTCAAACTGACACTTCCAAAATAGTATTTTTTCCTAAAAAATTAAATAATTTTAAAGCATCCTTAAACCTTTTTTTTACTTTATTTATTTATTTTACAAAGCATGTCAATTCGATCGATAATAAGGACACTCTATGTTCTTAAATCTCCCTTAATGTACGTCTAACGAATTTTACGATCCTTACGTCGCTGTATATTAACACTTTCTTAACTCTCATATTGAGTATACGGCACGCATTTAAGATATGGACTAATTTTTACAAAAGAAAAAGTAAGAATCCTTACAGCGCAATTTTATTATTAACAGGGCTACCATTATCTGATCCTTATAAGCTTCCTCCTTTTTTGTGGCCCTAAGTTTGGGAATAATAAGTTTGCATAGGTACGTTTAGAGTTTTATTACGCGTTTTTTTTATTTTTTCGCTTTTAAATTTTATCAACAATAACCAAAACATAAATGCATAAAGTTTTGAACATCAAATTGGTAGGAAAAAATAGGATAGACAGGTTTCGCATTTTTGTTGTGCGGTAAAAAAAAGAATCTCTATACTTGACAGTGAACGTCCGAAATCGAGCTCCAGAGTAAATTGATAGGTTTTAGTATTACGGCGATGTAAACAAATCTTGTTTGGAATTCTGTCTAAAAGACTTACACTTTATTCTCATATTTGCAGCTTACAATCAAGTTTTGAAGAAGTGAAGGTTTTTAAAATGTATAGCCAAATCAGATGAGGTGAACAATTTTTTTTCATCGTCCAAAAAATATATAGCAACTAACATTAATTTTGGCAATGTCGAATATCTGTTCATTCCATAAGTCATCTGTGATAACTGTAGCGCTCATGGATAGCTGCATTTAGGGTTGGTTATATACGCTTTAATGACGTGAGACACTACTAAAGGGGGTTTCAATTGGAGCGGGTAGATTTTGGTGCGTCGTCGTGGCCGCCATATTGTTTTATTCCATTTCAACATCTACCCGCTTATATTGAAACACCTTTTATATTTTTGAAGCTTTACATTTCAACGGTTGAAAATTCCCAATTGGAATATGCTGACGATATCGGAATTTAACGAGCTTATCATTGAAGTTCACATCCAAAGAAACCAATATGATAAGCTGAGGTTACTGTCATAGTTGGGATTGATTAAAAGAAGCAACATGAAGTCATGAAGTATTAATTAATATAAGGAATACATCTGGGACAAATTGGGGCCCTAAACCACCCAATACAACTTGTAATGAACAGTAAAAAATGTCGTTTTGAATCTAACGAAAAAGAGATTTATTAATACAAAGAACACGTATTTTCGTTAAAACCGCTTGATGCTAAACTCTATAAATTATCCCAATTTTCTTATTGGGATACTCAGACTTAATGCCGATTTTGAATTGAAATTAGTAATAATAAAAGTAATAATGGCCAAAGTTTGTGAAAGTGTTTATTCTGCCATTAAAAAATGTTTAATACATTTTTTTGAAGTTTAATTCTTTTTATTTTGGCTTAGATGTGTTTGGTGTTAACAATCAGCAATTTCACTGGTCATGATATATCTATACGTGTGTGTTAAGTAAGTGCTTCAGTTTTTGAGCAAATTTCCTTTCAATTCTCGTAAAATATGTACTGAATAGTGTTTTATTAAAGTTTAAATGTTTGATGTAATAAACTACTTTTACAACACCGTATCTCATTTTCTCTATTAAATTAGATGTGTATAAGAAATGAGTTAAAGACACAAGAAAATCTTTATCTAAATATGAACATAACATCGTTTTTCTATTTTCGAATACTTTGGCACGAGTACGATAACTTTGGCGCCAAGATATAATAACGGTTTTTGGTAGAGGGTCTTAATACAAGCATTTTTTACTATGGGAGGGGGGTCTATCTCCCCCCGTTTAGGCGGGAGGGGCAATTTAAAAAAGTTATTATTTAAAATGGAAACAAATAATTAAAAAATAACGGTGATACTTACAATTAAATTGTATACATTTTTTTAAAGCCAACATTTTGTTCTATTAGCCAGTTTTTAAATCAAGTCAAAAGTATGCGTAGTTTTTGAAAAATTTAATTTTAAACTCAAAATTTGAGTAAAAAAAGTTAAAAAAAGGTTTAAAGTGTAACTTTTTCAATACTTCAAGATTATCTACCATTGTTTTTATTTCAGAATTTATTGCTCTTATTTGTTTTTGATCAAAAACTGAAAACTAGATGATTTTATGTCTTTTAGTTTTTGAGAAAATTGAAAATAATCACAACTACTATCTATTTTAATTTAATTATTTTTTTTTTGCTTGAGTGGTCTTATTTTGATAGTAATAATGGTATTTGCGTATGTGTAATGCGTGTTTGGGTGTATGCAACAGTAAGGTGTAAGCGAGTTTGGGTGTATGCAACAGTGGCATCTGTAAGGGGGGGCATGCTGCCCCCTGCAACCCCCCTGCTTGGGCACACTATATTTTGGGGTGGGTGCAAGTTGGAGTGTGTGCAAGGTGGTGAGGGTGCAAGGTGCAAGATGGGGTGCATGCAAAGTTTCTTTTGCATTTAAATAAGCTTGATTTAAGAAAAATTAATTTACCCTAGGTATATCTTAATCCATATTCGATTATTACTATCAATATAAGACTACGTTAATACTTAAGCAAGGAAAAAGTAATTTAATTAAAATATTTTGTTTTGGTAATTTTCAATTTTCTCAAGAACTAGAAGACATCAAGTCATCTGGTTTTCAGTTTTTGATCAACAACTTATAAGAGCAATGAATTATAAAAAAAAAATAGTAGATAATCTGAAAGTTTTGAAAAATTACACTTTAAACCTTTTTTTTAACTTTTTTTTGCACAAATTTTGACTTTAAAACAATTTTTTTCAAAAACTATGCATAGTTTTGACTTGATTTAAAAACAAGCTAATAGACAAAAGTGTTGGCTTTAAAAAAAGGTATAATACTTAATTATAAGTATTACCGTTATTTTTTAATTATTTTTTTTTTTCATTTAATGTACATATTTTTTTAAACTGCCCCTACCGCCTAAACGGGGAGAATAGACCGCGCTCCCATAGTAAAAAATTATTGTTTTTAACTGTTCTATACAAATCCGTCATTAAACTTTGTCGCCAAAGTTATCGTACTCTCCCCAATATTTTTGTTAATCGATCTTATGGGGGAAATTTGTCTAAAATAATTCGCTGAAAATTTGAGCACTTAACATTTATATGTTCAGTACTCGCCCTCTAGACTTTAAATTTTCTTGTTCAATTTTAGCCTTTTTCTTCAAATTTTTAAAAATCTGTTGAATTTTGTAGTATCATCTCGCTTAGTGAAGGTTTTTTTTTAAAACCTCCATGGCACCATGAAACTAAGATTTACAGTTTTAGATATAGAGTCGTTAAAGTTGACGATATTTGCGTGAGTGGTTTTTTTACCATAACAATTGAAAAAAAGGTGCTAATTTTGGTTTACCCAAAATATCTCACGAACCAATAACGCTAGCGAGTTGAATTAAAGTTTATATTATAAATTATGACGTGATACCAATTTAATATGACTAACTGTTTTCTTTATAAATCAAAAAAACTAAAAAAAAAATTTGTCACATCGAATGTTTTACGAACAAAAATGATTTTATCTAAAAAATAATTTTGTGCAGTAAAGAATAACGTTTTTGACATCTGGTAAAATTTTGCAAAAAATCGAATTGACAGTTTTTTTTACAAAAAATAAAAACATTAAAAAAGTATTACTAAATTTTGGTAAACATTGGTTATCGGCTCAAATATTTCTTCAATAATTAAAAATATTGGCTTCAAGCTAACTTTATCTCACAAACAATATTGTTTTTGACATTCAGTCATCTAATATATAAAATATTCCTGTCACAGTGTTAGTTGCCACACTCCTCCGAAACGGCTTAACCAATTTCAATGAAATTTTGCATATATATTCGGTAGGTCTGAGAATAGGTTTTTATCTACTTTTTGTATTCCTAAGTGTTATGGTTTAATTGCATCAACGTCGTACACGGTACAACGATCTTACGATAGTATTCAGTGACGCTATGTACAATGAAGCATTGATTGCTATTGGGATCTTTGCATTATCATTACCAACTTACCACTCAGTCATTTCGGTATGCATTCACCAAATCGAAATGCATTTGATTTAAAAGACACTGAATTAAATAGTAAACTAAAATACAATACCGTAGCAATGGCAGCGATTGTTTCACGCAATGTCCCACTAATGAATGAAGAACAAAGAACCATTTATGACCACATCATGCTCACAGTTTTGGCAAGACAAGGTGGATTATTTGTTTTGATGTACCAGGTGGAACTGGCAAAATATTCCTAATTTCGCTAATTCTTGCTAAAACAGTGTAAAATTATAAATTATCATCTGCGATGAATGCACTATGGCACACAAACATTCGCTTGAGGCGTTGAACAGGACATTAAAAGATATAAAAAACAACGACAGACTATTTGGCGGCACTCTGTTACTCCTTTCAGGTGATCTGAGACAAACACTTCCCGTTATTCCGCGTTCAACGTACGCCGATGAGATCAACGAGTGCTTAAAATCATCGCAACTGAAAGTAAATATGCGTGTTCATCCGTCCGCTGAAATATTCTTAAAATTACTGTTGATAGATACAGGCGATGGAAAAGTTACTACAGATGAATCTGGATGCATAAAATTACCGGTCGATTTCTGCAAGGTTATTGATTCACAAGATGCTCTCATTGACCAGATATTTCCCGATGTACAGAGAAAATATATAAATCATGAGTGGCAGCAGAAAGAGCAATTCTAGCAGCAAAAAATGTGGATGTCAACGAATTAAATCTCAAGATACAATATTTGTTACCAGGAGACTTGGGATCATACAAATTTATTGATACAATTTGTGATGCTGCTAATGTTACGAGTATCCAAGCCACAATTCTAAATGGAAAATTCCGAGGTGAAAATATACTATTACCGCGAATCCCTATTATGCCCACAGATTTGCTAATTCAATTCAAATGCCTTCAATTTCCAATTATTGGCATTTGCAATAACTATCAATAAGTCAAGGCCAAACGATGATTGTCTGTTGCTTACATTTGAGCACTTCATGTTTTTCACACGGACAATTATACGTGGCGTGCTCTCAAATGGGCAAACCATCCAGTTTGTTTGTATTGGCGAAAGATGGGATCACACAAAATATTGTTTTTTTCACTCTGTTGCATTAAGGGATTGATATTGTTCTTTTGTAGTACAGTCATAATTAGCGATATGTATATAATTTTAAACAATTAATTTTAATAAATTAAAAAAAATTGTTTGGTGATTTTTTATTTTAATATTTTATCACCTTTTACAGTGCTCTAATACCTCTCCCACTTATATACCACATCCTTACACACTTACAATAAGTTATTTATTTCTAGCAAAATATTCTCTACAAATTATTTATATGACAACACAACGTTTGTCGAGTCAGCTAGTTTTTTTATAAAAATCTAACAGTCTGTTTTTTCATAAAAAAATAAAATCTACAAAATCTAATCTACAAAATGCAAATTTGGTAAAAATTGAAGATCGGTACTGGATATCTCGTGAACAATAGAAAATATTGACTTGAAATTAGTTTCATTCATCCAATTCGTATTTATTTATATAAGAAATAAAAACTTTTAAGAAATGTTAAAAATGTTGGTAAAAATTTATTTTTCGACTAAAAATCTCGTTAACCAAAAATAGATTTTGAAATCAAATTATTTCATTAAATGCAAAATTTTGTTGGTAAATTTCAAATCTTTTAGAATAATTCAACTGACAACTTTTTAAAAATAAAACACAAAAACCTACAAACCTTTTAAGCAAGACAAATCGATAGACGGGATGGGAAGTTTTCATTGTGGGTCGCATCCCAGCCTCTTTTTCCTTATCATATCTATTCACTATTTTACTTTCGACGTTTAAAGAATGTATGACAAGTTTTGCATTTTTAAACATTTTCGAATAAGAAAAATAATGTTGGAGAAAATTTTATAAGAATATATACCAGTTTATTTTTAAGCAAGTTCGAAATTTAGATTATTGACCATAAAATTTGTACGGGGACTGTGTAAAATTATTGAAAAAGAAGAGGCTTCCATTAAAATTCAAAATGTATGTTACCTTAATAATGGGTGATTTTTTTGAGGTTAGGATTTTCATGCATTAGTATTTGACAGATCACGCGGGATCTCAGACATGGTTTCAAAGAGAAAGATGCTCGTATGCTTTGACATTTCATCATGAATAGACTTACTAACGAGCAACGCTTGCAAATCATTGAATTTTATTACCAAAATCAGTGTTCGGTTCGAAATGTGAAAATCCGCTTTTTTATCGACAAATTTTGTTCAGCGATGAGGCTCATTTCTGGTTGAATGGCTATGTAAATAAGCAAAATTGCCGCATTTGGAGTGAAGAGCAACCAGAAGCCGTTCAAGAACTGCCCATGCATCCCGAAAAATGCACTGTTTGGTGTGGTTTGTACGCTGGTGAAATCATTGGACCGTATTTTTTCAAAGATGCTGTTGGACGCAACGTTACGGTGAATGGCGATCGCTATCGTTCAATGCTAACAAACTTTTTGTTGCCAAAAATGGAAGAACTGAACTTGGTTTATATGTGGTTTCAACAAGATGGCGCTACATGCCACACAGCTCGCGATTCTATGGCCATTTTAAGGGAAAACTTCGGAGAACAATTCATCTCAAGGAATGGACCGGTAAGTTGGCCACCAAGATCATGCGATTTGACGCCTTTAGACTATTTTTTGTGGGGCTACGTCAAGTCTAAAGTCTACAGAAATAAGCCAGCAACTATTCCAGCTTTGGAAGACAACATTTCCGAAGAAATTCGGGCTATTCCGGCCGAAATGCTCGAAAAAGTTACCCAAAATTGGACTTTCCGAATGGACCACCTAAGACGCAGCCGCGGTCAACATTTCAATGAAATTATCTTCAAAAAAAAAATGTCATGGACCAATCTAACGTTTCAAATAAAGAATCGATGAGATTTTGCAAATTGTATGCGTTTTTTTTTTTTTAAAGTTCTCAAGCTCTTAAAAAATCACCCGATATATAGCTTTCTTGAATTCCCACAAAGGCTATGTCTGATGTCAAACAAGTCATTGATTTTCCGTTTTAAACATTATAAAATTTAACTCAAACAAATTTCAATTAACAATACATTTTTCGGGTGTTATTTGATTTCG
The DNA here is from genome assembly GCA_920104205.1 of Eupeodes latifasciatus. NCBI lineage: Eukaryota > Metazoa > Arthropoda > Insecta > Diptera > Syrphidae > Eupeodes > Eupeodes latifasciatus. The sequence continues at coordinate 67,310,255 of OV049924.1, read as the reverse complement.
CTAAACGCAAAACTTCGTGGAATAGTTATTGTTGTCCAAAAAGAACATCTCTTTACAACAAATAAGCAATAATATGTATCTATTTTGAATTCATTATCATGGATCGATCATATTAGGAACAAACTCGTTACTACCTCAAGTTAGGTTTATTTAAAGCGCAAGACTAATTTTATTGTAAATCTTAAATATCGAACACTCGTAAAAAGTAGCAAACAATCTTATTTTTCTTCATAGATCTTTAACTTACCATTTTTCTTAATTTTTCATACAAATGATGATTGATTTGTACATCAAACACAAAACTCAAGACCTTCGTACCTGTTTGATCACCGATCCAGACCACCAAGTCTGGAAACACCAAAAAAATGATGCCGACAAATCTACATATCATGTGTTTTCTCACGATCACCTTCTTATTTTCTCTATCTCTTTTGTGTCTTGCAAAAAGGACATGACATTCTACTGCTACTGCACTTGGCAAATCTCACCCAAAGTGACTTTCAAAGATCCTGCACCCATAAATCACATCATCACCATCTCTCACAAAACAATAAATTAGTCTTGATCTCCGTCGATCTACTAGGTGGCCCACACAGCAACATCACTCACTGGCACTGTACTGGAGCAAGGACATATAGAAAACAAAAAGAGAGAGAATCCAAAGGACTTCATTGTGAGTGATCCTGCTACCGTCTTCTTCTTCTTCTCTGCCGATCTATGCACACAAAACAAAAACGAAAAAAAGGACAACCGGAACACAATTCAAACAAAACGATCAATTATTGTCACATTGTCACCCACATTGAGGACCTGTCTGCACTCGGGCGGTGTTAGCGGTGGAGGTTCTAATTGATGATGATTTCATCGCACTCACTTAAGTCACTTCTATATACGATAGAAAGATATAGGGACTCCTTGCGCTTGCCCTTACCGATGATCCTGGTAGGTGGTAAGTGTTACATGCTGTTCTCTGTCAATTGTTATAGACTTCTTCGTTTTTAGTTATCTTGTTGGTCGGCAGAGGGAAAAAGGAGGCAGATCCTTGTCATGTATATGCTTATGAATTTTCACTTGTGCTCAATCTCGAGATTTATAAAGGTCTATACGTTGTATGACATAGTGACACATACCTCCGGCTAAATAGATATTGTCGTCATCGCCCTTGTCGATCGTAGATCGTCGCTTGATCCTTAAATGACGGTTGCTGGTCGGTTCGGTTTGTCGGTGTTTGAACTCTTTTGGATTCCTTTGAGCCTTTTGAGTCTTTTGAATCGATATGGAGGCGGCATTGGCGTCTCTTGTTCTTCTATGTTTTCTTCTTGTTCTTCGTTTACTATACTCGTATAGGTGGTGTACGAATATAAAGAGAAAGGAGAAGATATTTATTTTTAGAAATGCTGGTGGTCCTGTTGGAATTATTTTCGAATTATTGTCACACCAGGATGTGTGACTTTAAAGGATATTTGATGTCTTTGCTATTGTTGATTGTTGTAATTATTGTTTTGGTCACTTTGTTCAGTTGACATGAGGAACATGAATTATTTTACAAATTGTATTGTTCCAATTTGGAACACACAGGTTGATATCTACACACCTGATATTGATATATGTATATGTGGTTTTAGAGGTGTAGTTAAGATCATTAATAATAATTTAGCTTATGGCAGTTTTTAATGGCAATAATGTTGGACTTAAACAAAGTAAAGGAAATATTAAGGATTTGTGATATTTTTTACACTCTAAATAAAAAAGATACAATTTTGCAGTTCTGTTCAAAATAAAAACTATTTCAAAAAAAAAAATTGGGTGGCGCAACAGTCCGTTGAGAACTAGGGCCTAGTGACTTACAACTCTCAATCATTCCTGTGTACGAGTACTGTTGTCAGGGATGGAGGGGACCTACAGTTCTTAAGCCGAATCCGAACGGCTAATTTGAGAAAGTACTTTTCATGCACTTTTCTATCTACGATAAAAAAAATAATTCTTGAATTAAATTCTGGTTACATTAGTGTTTTTTTACAAGATTCTGGAATGGAAACCACTCTGGATATCTTCACATTGATTCAGTTAGCAATTTTGATATTATTTTTTTATGTACGGCAAATTTTCAATCAAAGAAGTATGCGATCGAAAATTAAAGCTGAAATTGAACCATCAGTTTGGTATTTTTCGGTAGGTATTTTTAAATTGTCACCATAACAATATTCTGAATAAAATACAATAAGTTTGAAGTCTAAAGACTTTCGAACCAAAAATAAAAATTTATTAATCTGATGTAGTATTTTGTGTAAGTTTTTACTTTTATAAAAAAAAGTGTCAAGTTTATTTGAAGTCAGTTTTATTTTTTGATAGCAGAATACTCGAGCTGAGAAATGTTTTTAACTTCCCAAGGGAAGTTCCAATCGGTCCGATTTGTCGAATTGAAAATGTTGACATTTCCCGATGTTTTAAGAATTCCTAATATCTAAATCAAAGGTTTTTAGATAGATGTATTGTTTATGTGTGCTTGTTTATGTACGTTTGTAAGTTTAGGATAATTTTTTTCGGCAGCCATATCTCAAAAAGAAATCATTAATACATACAAAAATAATACAAAAAAAGATTTTTAAATTTATTACATCGAATATTTCGAAAACAATAATGATGTTATTTCCAAAATAATTGTATGCATCTAAGAATGACGTTTTTGAAATCTGCTAAGAATTTTAGAAAACCTAAGTGATAGCTTTTTTCTACAAAAATAAAAGCCTACAAATAATACTACTTAAAGTTGGTAACTATCGATTATCGACTCTAAAACGAAAGATATTCATATTAATATTTTGTTAAACTTTTGAAAACATCGAGAGTGGGGCACGAATTGGAATTGCCCTCCCATACACATCCCACTGTTGCATACAACCAAACTCGCACACACCTTACTGTTGCATACCTACACCCAAACTCGCACCTTCCATTATTACTATCAAAATAAGACCACTCAAGCAAAAAAAAAAAAAAAAAAAGAGGCTGGGATGCGACCCACACTGAAAACTTCCCATCCCGTCTGTCGATTTGTCTTGCTTCAAAGTTTGTAGGTTTTCGTGTTGGGTTAAAAAAGTTGTCAGTTGAATTATTCTAAAAAATTTTAAAATTACCAACAATATTTTTCATATAAAGAAATAGTTTAGTTTGAAAATCTAGTTTTGTTAAATAGATTTTTAGTGAAAAACAAATTTTTACCAATTTTAGTAGCATTTCTTAAATTTTTACTAATTAGATGAATTAAATTAATTTGAGAGATATCTAGAACCGAACATAAATTTTTACCAAATTTGCGTACTATTTCTTGTAGATTTTATTTTTTTATGAAAAAATGGACTGTTGGATTTTTATAAAAAACCACTGAATATCGAAAACAATATTTTCTGTGAAATAAAAAAAGTTTGAAGACAATATTTTTAATTTTTGAAAAGCTATTTGAGTCGAAAGTAAATTTTTACCAAGTTTTAGTATTGTTTTTTTTGTTAGGTTTTTATTTTTTGTAAAAAAACTGTCAATTAGATTTTTATCAAAATTTTACTGAATGTTGAAAACAATTTTTTTTAAAAGATAAAAGCCAATATCTCAAAGTTTTGAAAAGATATTTGCGTCGAAAATCAATTTTTACCAACTTTTGTTAAATTTTCTTTTAAGTTTTTATTTTTTGTAAAAAAAACTGTCAATTCGATTTTTCTCAAAATTTTACTGCATGTTGACAACATTATTTTTCAAAAGATAAAAGTAGTTAAAACCCAATATCTTAAATTTTTAAAAAGATATTTTAGTCGAAAATCAATTTTTAACAACTTTTATTAATTTTTTTGTTTAGGTTTTTATTTTTTGTAAAAAAACTGTCAATTCGATTTTTCTCAAAATTTTTCCGAATGTTGAAAACAATAATTCTTATAAGATAAAATTCGTTGGAAGCCATAATCTCAAAATTTTTAAAAAGATATTTGAGTCGAAAATCAATGTTTACCAACTTTTGTTAAATTTTCTTTTAAGATTTTATTTTTTGTAAGAAAACTAACAATTCGATTTTTTTGAAAATTTTACTGAACGTTGACAACAATATTTTTTGAAAGATAAAAGTAGTTTTAAGCCAATATCTCAAAGTTTTGAAAAGATATTTGAGTCGAAATTCAATTTTTACCAACTTTGAGTAATGTTTTTTTTAGGTTTTTATTTTTTTAGAAAAAAACGATCAATTCGATTTTTCTCAAAATTTTACCAGATGTCAAAAACATTATTCTTCATTGCACAAAATTGTTTTGGAGATAAAATCATTTTGTATTCGTAAAATTTTCGAGGTGACAAATTTTTTTTTCAGTTTTTTTGATTTATAAAAAAACTGTTAACTGGATTTTTTTCAAAAAATATACTTGTTTGGTATCACGTTACAATATATAATATAAAATTTAATTCAAGTCTCTAGCTTCATTGGTTCATGAGATATTTAGGGTTAACCAAAATGTTCACCTTTTTTTTAAACTGCTAAGGTAAAAAAACCACCCACGCAATTTTCTTGAGAGCCCTTTCTGCATCTTTCTGCCTTATTATCTGTATAACAAAATTTATTTGAAGTCGATCCCTCTTCTGGTTCTTGAGCTATGGACAACGAAAAAAACGTCGCGAACGTACGGACATACGGACGTACGTACAAACGCACGCACAGACATCTTTCTAAAAATCTTTTATTTCGACTCTAGGGACCTTGAAACGTCGAGAAATGTCAAAATTTTCAATTTGACAAATCGGACCCATTACAATAACTTCCTATGGGAAGTTAATAAGAGCAACAAAATAATAAAATAAAAACGATAGTAGATAATCTTGAAGTATTGAAAAACTACACTGTTAACCTTTTTTTTAACTTTTTTTTATTCAAATTTTGAGTTTAAAATTAAATTTTTCAAAAACTATACCTAGTTTTGACTTGAGGAACAGAATGTTGGCTTTAAAAAAATGTATTGTAAGTATTACCGTTATTTTTTTAACTATTTTTTTCATTTTAAGTAATATTTTTTTTTTAAACTTCCCCTCCCGCCTAAACGGGGGGAGATAGAACCACACCACCCACCAATTGTAAAAAATGCTTGTTTTTAACTGTTCTTAAAAAATCCGTCATAATATCTTGTAGCCTGAGTTATCGTACTCTTGCCAAACGCGTTGTCTTTTTGGGTGAAAAAAGTTTACCTTTGACAGCCCGTTGGCTACAACTTGAATTTCCATGATTGAGAAAGAATGAGATTATTTTGGAAAGACATCATAGCCGTACATCAGGTGTAACGGTGTGGGGAGCAATAACCTACTATGGCTTTTCGATTTTGTCCACAATAATGAAGAAGAACAACTATTAGGGTTTGCTGGAATAAAAAGTATTTTTGGACTTGGATTTTCCAAAAAGACATCAATCAGAATTCAATCAGAAGACGTGGAACTTTTGCCATGGCCCCAATATTCACCACACTTTAACATACCTAATAGAAAACTTTTGGCCATGGCTTTTTCATAAAGTTTATAAAGTTGGCAGACAATTTGAAGACAAGGACACCTTAATCGAAGATTTTCGGGATTCCTGGGTCCAAATTTCCTGTGATTATTACAAAAAAAATAATGTTTCCATTCCAGACCGTCTTATAGAGGTTATATCCGAAAACGGCCGAAATAGTCATTGCTAATGCAATGCAATAGGCTAATGTATGCAATAGGCCTCATCCTAATGGAGCATTTTTTTAGTAATTTATTATTTGATATTGGAAATTCCATAACGCTCGTTTCCAATGTTCCTTTTAATTTATGAATTTGTAATGAAAATACGTACCTATTCACAGGTAGTACAAGTTTTCGGGTACAACACTTCCACCAGCTATAAAAAGCCTCACCTAGTGGTTGGCAGTGTACCAGTTTTGAAAGTTAAACATTGACAGTTTTTGTTTTTTTTTTTTTTCTAAAATAACTGTTGTCCAGAAAATCATGGCATAAATAGTTCAAAAACTCCATACTTAAGAAAGCTTTCCAATAGTTTATTCAATATGGTCCATTTAAGTGGTAGCATGAATTTTGTGCATACAACTCATCTGCTTTAGAATAAGTTTGGAAATTAACAACCAATTTATTTTAGTGGCAATTAAAATGTTTTTAACTCTTAAGCATACTTTGAAAACGGAGCCATTCAAATTTAAGAAATGAGGAAAACCAGGAACGAAGTTATTAGAATTAAGGCGAATTAAAAATATTGTGATTTGCGTTGCAGCTTCGGAAAGTTAAAAGTCAAGGAAAAATAATATTGTTTCGAACTTTCTACCTATACGAGGCAGAATTGAAACTCCTTGAGAAATTAAAAAAAAAGTAATATTGTAGATATAGTATTAAAATTCTACAGTATATAAATAAATATAAATTAGGTGGCGGAACAGTTCATGAAGAACCAGGGCCTAGTGACTTACAACTCTCAACCATTCCTGTGTGCGAGTAATGTTGTCAGAGATGGAAGGGACCTACAGTTTATATGCCGAACCCGAACGGCTAATTTGAGAAAGCACTTTTTATGACAAGAATTACTCTTGGAGGATTTGTCGATTCCTCGCAAGATGGCACAGGCAGGGATTGAACCCAAAACCCCTTGCATGACAGTCCAACGCACTAACCATCACGCTACGGGTACTAATTCTACAGTATATGAAGAGGAAAAACAATGTTATCTACTGTCACCAGAATTCCGGACGATAGAGCAGCTAAAAGTGTCTTTAAACTAAAAGGTATTTCCTATGAGATGGCCTAAGATTTTCGTATTTTAATGCCAAATTTAATCATTTTCGTACAGTAAATATATTCAAAAGTACTTAGTTCAAATTTCAAGTCAAAGTGAAAAATCCCATTTCGAAAAGAACGAGCCACATGGCATTTTATACCTTTTTTTTTTTTTTTTTAATTGTGCTTCTATGTTTTGATTTTTGGAAATCCCTTAAAGGTCACTACGCAATTGTAGTTTTATAAAATCAAACCGATTAACATAAAATTACTAACAAATCTAGTAATTGTTTAATCAACTAAACTTTATAGCGTGGGGGCGGTGATTCCTACAAGCACCCTTTGTTTCGCTATTACTCACATCTTAATAAAGATGCATTTTCAGTACTGAAAGGCATTTACCAATGTTAAAATTTGATTTAAACTACTGTCCTTCATCGATTATAAATTTAGTAATAATTCCCACAAAATTATTTTTGAAACAATTTGTTTTATTTAAAATAATATTTAAATATGTAGCTAGTTCCTATATTTTTTTTAAATTCATTTAAACATTTAACTGTAAATATTTTAAGAACACACATTACATTTCGCATTAACTACATTTACAGATTTCTAAAAATCGATTAACATTTTCAAAATGTTTAAATATGCAAGACAAAACTCTCCAAATATGATGAATATTATTATGTATTCATTTAAAATATGAAGTTAAAACATATTCCATATGAAAATATAATTTCAAAACCTTGACTCGAACTTACATAATTCAAATGAAAATTACGTATGTTCCTGACAATTAAATCCCATATGTTTATTCATTAAAATTCAACATTCATAAAAGGACGAATCATACCAGACGTCAACATGTTTTAGTGTTTCATCAAGTTAATTGAATAAATATACCTGTATAAGAAATAACATCAAAACAAAAAACAAGATAGAAATCAAGATACAAACAATAATAATTAAACAGAGGAAAGGTAAAGAATCTCAACACCAGGAAATAAGTAAACGAAAAAGAGAAAGAATCGTCCTGTTTCACATCAAACCTATTTTTACCTATAAAGCCTAGCGAAAACCATTACCATTATCCTTAGGTATACTGTGACTTGTTAAACAAATGATTTTTAATTAAAAAATAAAACTATATACTCTCAGACAAGCTACGGACGTACGACGAAACGCACGACGAACGTTCTGAATAATAAAAATTGTGCGTGTGCTGTTGCAGTACATGAAGCATAACACACGCATGAAAATTGGCATTCGGTTCAGGATGAAAAATGTATATACGCTCTAAATTCGCGTATCGTAATGCAACTCAAAGCGAATCTTATCAAATTTACTATACGATTATTTCGTATCGTATATCTACCGTTTTATGTTTTATCAACGGTCGGTGGATAATTATCCTCGACGCCATCATCATTAAATTGCTCTCTCATCAGATATAAACCGTAGGTAGGTATGTTATGGTAAAGACATCATCATCATCACCATCACCATTACCATCGTTATCGTCGTCAAAAAGGTAGATGAACTCTTAACATCCGTTAAAATTTACCATAAAAATTAAGAAACGAATTGAATTTTGAACAGAAAAAAGGATAAAATTATAAGGAGAATCTTATTATTAAACTTAAGGCGCCAACACTAAGAGAGGGTTTTTTTGCTTTTGGAATGTTGTTTGTTTATCATTTAAATTGATAAGATATCTCGTCATTGATGAAAACAAGATAACATTTATGGTTTTGGTTCATTTTCAGAATTAATTTAATAATTGGAATGTATGACAACAAGTCTATTTAAGCTTGTCAATCCCTTTAGTGATTAATTTGTTGAAGTTGGTTATAGATACATAACTTGAATGGTAGCATTAAATGAGAATCTTTGCTTACCAACTGAGCTACCATTCCCACATTAAACAAAGATTGAAAGCGAATACGTACATATAAAAGAGTAACTAAAACGATTTTGATAGTAATTTTGTATTTATTTATTTTAAATTCATTTTTATTAATTAATTTTTAAACCTATCTTAAAGCTAGACAAAAATTCATAAAACTAGCCTAATTAACCATAACTTACAACTTACTTACTTGTCCCATACGGACACTCTAAGTTAAACTATAACACTTAATACTAATGCCTTTCGGCCCTAAGATCTATTTTACTTCAATTCAATTTTATTTATTTTTGTATTTATTAGAAAATTTGAAGAAAAAACTTATATCAATATCCTTTTTTAGTTTAACTTAAAACTATACTTAAAATAAGGTCCTTAATATAGGGTGTCCCAAAATTAACGCAAGATTTGAATTAAATAGAAAACGCCGTTTTTAGTCTTTTGATAGTTATATTTGTATTGACTCGTAAAGTACATAGGATAGGGTTATGTATGGAATAACACATCGGACAAATGGCCTCCACGGCTTTGCATGCACATGCGCACTCTTTTGTTGAAATTTTCCATGACTGTTCTGCATAAATGTGGCTGAATTTCGTTGATGCAGCGTTGAATCTCCTCCTTTACCAGCATCATTTTCAAAAAAATATGGCCCAATTATGCCTCCAGCCAAAATCCACACCATACAGTCACGCGTTGTGGATGCATTTGTTTTTCGACAATCACATGTGGGTTCTCCGAACCCCAAATGCGGCAATTTTGGCGATTGACAAAGCCATCAAGATGAAAATGTGCTTCATCGCTTAGGATGATTTTGCTCGAAAAATCAGCCGCCAAGCTTTCACTATTTTTGAAATATTCTTTAATAATGAAGACACGTTGTTTTATCGTGTAACGCTCCATTTTTAATAACCCTATACTGTTAGCTGTCAAATTGCTTTTTTTCAGGGCTGCCAACACTTCACTGCACAAATGGGGGCAAATTCAAATCTTGCGTTAATTTTGGGACACCCTTTAAAACTTAAAGCTAACTAAAACTACTTAAAACTAGAACAACCACAGCAGCAAATCTAACTCTCTAACGTTTTTTGTTTTTCGTATTTTGTTGTCTTTTTGTTGTCTTTTTTTTGTTTTTATTTTTTTTATTCCATGTTATTTTTTTGTATTTTTGTGTATATATTTTGTTTGTATTTTTTTTGTGCCACCATCCCTATTCTACTTAAAACTAAACCCTAAACTATAAAACAAGTATGCAAGCCGGCCAAGGCTTAAAACCCCATCCTGACTACCCACTATCAAGTGCCGATTGAAGCCACCAAAACTGGTTCTCCTGCTTCACCCTATCAGTTCGGTCCCGTTCGGACACAGCCCTACTGAACCGAAGGAGCTCTGCTCCGTCTTGTGCCATGACGTCCCGATTGTACAGGAGTCGCCTATCCACGGTTCGTCGTCTGACGTGGTAGATTAGCGGAACTGCCAATCTATCCTGTATCAGACCGCATCTGTCTAAAAAGAGGAATGCTGCTGGTGGAATGAAGCCGCTCAAGCGTGCACTTTCAAAATACTCGTCGTTCGGATAGAACGCCCCGAAAATTAAATTGTTGGTCAAAGACATAGCTCTTGCAATGTGACCTCGAACGAGTTTTATCACGAAATTGGCAATTCTGTTGATTCGAGCCTCGTTGTATAGGACCTCGTTGGAATAGTAATGTACGTTAAAAGATTCGGCTGTTCGATATAAGCCGGTACAGCGTCGTAAACACTGACGCTCGAAACCCGAAACTTCTCCATCTGGGAAGGGGCAACGTTGAACCACACAGGACAACCATAAACGATCATCGGCCGTATGAGGGCCATTAAGCAAATTACCTTCACTCTGGGGTCAAGCCGACTGCTGTGAAACAGCCGTTTCGTCTGAGCGAAGGCTGGTCTAACCCTGTCTGTCGAAATATAAATACTGATCTAACCAGATACCGAGGTACTTCACTACACTTTTGCTCGCTAATGGCTGCCCGTGAAGATCAACGATAACCATCTTGCGCCAATTCTTGCACGTATCCCTCGTAGCCCTAGCCAACGGAGCCCGGAACAGAATTGTCTCCGACTTCTGGACATTTATTTTCAGTTTTGCAGTCGTCGCAATATCGCTGAATCTTGTCGAAATCACGCTGCAAGAGAATTCTAATAACCTCAACCTTTCATGCCGTTCTGTACGCAATAAGATCGTGGGCATACGCAATTGCATTTGTTAGACTACCTATCAGATCGCTGGTGTAAATGCTGAAGAGAATTGGCGAATTCAGCGCTCCCTGTTGAAGACCATTTTTAATTAAGAATGTTGTGGTAGAAGTTACATTTCCACTTTTGACAACAAACTTTCTACCGTTAAGCATATCATAAAGTATATACAACAATGGCTTGCTTATGCCAAGCCTGCTCAGTTTTAGGTAAAGACCCTCTAACCATACGGTGTCAAAGGCCTTTTCCAAATCAAACAGAACAGCACCTGTGCAGTGCATTGTTGTTTTGCTTTATTCCATTGGATATCAGAAACGAATTTAGACGCAGCATGAATTGTGTCATGACCCGCCTTGAACCCGAACTGTTTATCCGGAATTATTTTGTTGTTCGCAGCCCACTTAGTCAGAGCCCTATTAATGATTTTTTCGAAAACTTTGGTGATGCTCGGAAGTAGACTTATCGAGCGAAGATTTGACGGGTTGGAGCTGTCCTTTCCCTTTTTCGGGAAAGGATGAACCACAGCGGTCTTCCAATGCACTGGATAATATGCATTATTCAGTGTATTATTGAAGAGTGTGCTGTAAATGTCAATTGCCTCCATCGGTAAATGTCTTAGTAATACAACGTTGGATATACCATCGACACCTGCTGACTTTTTGTTTTTTATTGAGTTAAAGATGAGCTGAAAGCTCAACCTTCGTCACTAACAAGGAATTTTGATAGACAATTGATGCGCTAACTGAAAATTAGAAATAAGAAATTCAATAAAAGAAAATTTCAGTACCAGACAAATTCCTATTTTTTTTTATATTCAACAAATTCTTGTTACATTTTTACTTGAATGATAATTAATGCAATCGTAAAAGATTTCGAACTCGAGATTTTTACCAGACATGTTATTACAATGCTAGAGAGGTCAAGGAAAGTGTCAAGTGTCTGTCGGCCTGTCCTCGCCCACCATTACGTAGTTTGAGTGCAAAATTTGAAAATTGAATTTTTTAACCGATGCGCACTACTGTTTTTTTTTCAATTTTTCGTCTAACAAAAAAAAAAAGAAGTACCCACGCAAATTTTTTGGACAAAAATCGAAAATTCGAATATTCTTAAAAACCTTCTGATAAGTTTTTATGAAGTTTCCTTTTAAAAATGTTGTCTTAACTTGGCTTCTTTGAATAAAAAATATATTGTTTTGTATTTTCCTCATATAACCGTTATTTTGCTGTTTAATTTTCTTAATTTTTATTAAAAAAAAAAACAAATTGAATTTGAAAAAATTTTAAACTTTATTCTTGAAAGTTCTATGTCTCGTGTTTTAAAAAATTCAATTTTAAAACGTTTATAAGCACTTAATATCTGCTTGCCAAAAATATTTCTAAAAAAAGCAAAACATTTATATTTAAACAATCAATACAAAAAAAAAACAATATTAAATTAAATAAATATTAAATAGCATACATTTTACAAGATAAACTAAAATTCTTTGTAAACAGGATCAAGTTCGTACGACCCAGTCGTGCATTTTATTTTTAAATGAAAATTTGAATATTGAAATGTTTATATAAACAAAACATGTATGTACATTGCTTCATATAGGAAATCGTGTTTAAAATTGGATTAATAAGAAACAACACAGCAGGAACCTGCCAGTAGCCAGTTGCAAACAAAATTGCACATGTTTTTGAATTTTAAAGGATCTCATAAACGTCATTAACATTTTATTTGTATAGAACATTTTCTTTAAAATGAAGTTTTATTGCGTAAGACTGACGTGCCAGAAATCTGAGTTAAAAAATCCCAACCTAAGCCACAATGATGTGGTGTGGAACTGTCTTATGGCCATACGATGAATAATTATAAATCATATAATATATAAGAGAAAATAAATCATATAAAAGAGAGAAAAAAATTGTTGGCCAGTACTTTTTTCAATTTTAAAATAAAAAATGTCAGTTTAACTTTTTGACGAAATCTATCTTTGACCATATAAAGGGTGTCCCAAAATTAACGCAAGATTTGAATTAAATAGAAAACGCCGTTTTTAGTCTTTTGATAGTTATATTTTTATTGACTCGTAAAGTACATAGGATAGGGTTATGTATGGAATAACACATCGGGCAAATGGCCTCCACGGCTTTGCATGCACATGCGCACTCTTTTGTTGAAATTTTCCATGACCATTCTGCATGAATGTGGCTGAATTTCGTTGATGCACCGTTGAATCTCCTCCTTTAATGTACGGGTGGTTGTGGGCTTGTTGACATAGACTTGTGATTTCAAATAACCCCATAAAAAGAAGTCTAATGGTGTTAAATCACACGATCTAGGAGGCCAATTTTGATCACCGAAACGAGAGAGTACACGACCTGGAAATGTCTCATGCAGTAATTGAATTGTTTCACGGGCTGTATGACATGTGGCACCGTCTTGTTGAAACCACATATTGGACACATCAATATCATCCAATTTTGGCAGAAAGAACTGTGTAATCATGTCGCGATATCGAGCACCAGTAACAGTCACTGCTTGACCAGCATCATTTTCAAAAAAATATGGCCCAATTATGCCTCCAGCCCAAAATCCACACCATACAGTCACGCGTTGTGGATGCATTTGTTTTTCGACAATCACAAATGCGGCAATTTTGGCGATTGACAAAGCCATCAAGATGAAAATGTGCTTCATCGCTTAGGATGATTTTGCTCGAAAAATCAGGGTCCATTTGTTGATGTTCAATAATCCATTCAACGAACTCTCTTCTCTGTCCATGGTCATTAGGTTTCAATTGTTTTGTTAATTGAATTTTGTAAGCATGAAGACACAGATCTTTGGTGAGTATACGCTGTAGAGAGGTTCTTGAAATTTGCAATTCTTGTCCACGACGTCGAATTGAGGTTCCTGGATTGTCAGCAACACCCTCACGCACTGCTTCGACATTCACATTTGAACGGCTTGTTTTTGGACGACCAGTGTGTTTGGCGTCTCCAACGGATCCAGTCTCCATGAATTTTTTCAATTAATCTCTTCACAGTTGACGAAGTTAAAACACTATTCCGACCATATTTTGTATGAAATTTTCGAACTGCAGCCGCCAAGCTTTCACTATTTTTGAAATATTCTTTAATAATGAAGACACGTTGTTCTCTCGTGTAACGCTCCATTTTTAATAACCCTATACTGTTAGCTGTCAAATTGCTTTTTTTTCAGGGTTGCCAACACTTCACTGCACAAATGGCGGCAAATTCAAATCTTGAGTTAATTTTGGGACACCCTTTACATACATATTAAGTAAAATTTATAAAAGGATATGAAAATGGAATATGGTTCGGACGTAGTCTAATCTGGAAATCCAATTTTCAATAAGTTTTTCCAAGATTTGGCGAATGTTGTCTTATAAGCGGTCAAATGCCCCGGCTTTATCAGCGTAGCCTAACGCACGATCTGTTGCAACAACAGCTCCTGCACAATTGATGAAAGAAAAAGTCAGTAATCATGGCTCTAAGGCTGTCACCTTTGACTATTACCTACTGGACAGTATCGTTTTTAAAGAAGTATGAACCAATTATTGTAGTACCCGTGGCATGATGGTTAGTGCGTTGGACTGTCTTGCCAGAGGTCTTGGGTTCGATCCCTGCCTATGCCATCTAAAGTTTTTTTCACGGGTACTGCCTCTTGCGAGGAATTGACAAATTCTCCAAGAGTAATTGTTGTCATGAAAAGTGCTTTCTCAAATTTGCCGTTCGGAATCGGCTTAAAACTGTAGGTCCCCTCCATCCCTGACAACAGTACTCGCACACAAGAATGGTTGAGAGTTGTAAGTCACTAGGCCCTAGTTCTCAACGGACTGTTGCGCCACCCAATTTATTTTATTTTTATTTATGAACCAATTATTCCACCAACCCGCAAAAAGAACACCAAACAGTCATTTTTTGTGCATTAGCATCACAAATATTATCAGTTTCGTTATTAAACTAAAAGCTTCACCGCTACATAAGATTCGCTTATGAAAATTTAAAAAAAATTAACCATGATATCCAAAAAAATTTGGAAACATTTCGTAGGAGTCAGTCTGTATTCATGTTAAAATGCCAAATCAAATTAAAAAAATGAACGGAAGTTAAAATAGTTTGGCTAACAGCTAACTTTAAATTCTAAACTAAAAAAAAATACCCCTTAGTTTTTATTTTTAACTTTTTTTTAATAAACTTTTTTAATAAATTTAAAAACTCTTTATGTCAATTTTTTGTTAAGCGGCATATACATTGTTCAAATGCTTGTCAAGCATGTGAGAGTGTATTATTAAGTTTTGTTTGACGTGTCATATACACACATCATGCATAAGCTTTCAATCATTTATATTTATTTTAATTTTGAGGTTAATAGACGTGCGGTTGTTTTATCGGGAAAAATATTTTTTGCGAATTTGATCGTAAATAATTTTCCGATACCCGATGTTTCCTCTTCGACAAATATAAAAAAATAAGTTTGCTTGATCAATCAATCAATTTCGAATATACATTATGTCAATGCTGTCTATCTGATTGAAGAAAAATCAAAACATTTTGATTTTGCTTCAAGCATACACACATTGTATACGTGTTTCATTTTAACTAATACTCTCTCACATGCTTGACAAGCATTTGAACAATGTATATGCCGCATTAGGAACTCTAATTTAAATAATTTTATAAAGAATTTTTCAATTGGCGCGGGTAGATTTTGGAGCCCCGTGGAGGCCATTTTGTTTTTGTGACATCTGTCAAATCTTTTGTTTATTATTCAGTTGTTTATGCCAAATCATCATGGCAAGTCACACGATTGAACAGCACGTTCAAATGATAAAACTTTATTATAAAATTAATGTTCGTTAACGCAAACGTTGCGCGCATTGCGCCCATTTTACGGTAGACGTGGTGGCCCTTCATAGTCGACTTTTCAACATTTGGTGGCCAAATTTGAGTGTACAGCAGAACAGTCTTTTCCTCGCCGTGCACAAGAACTCGGCCTTTCGCAGACTTCAACTTGACGAATTTTGCGTCGGGACTTGGGCCTACACCCGTACAAGATCCAACTGACCCAGGAGCTCAAAGTTAATGACCATAGACTAGACAACGCCGTTTGTTCGCTGACTGGGCTTCGAATCGTTTGGAAGAGGACCCCAATTTTGGCCGAAATATCATCTTTAATAACGAGGCGCATTTTTGGATGAATGGCTGTGTTACAGACAAAATTGCATTGTATATTTTGGGTCCGTACTTTTTTGAAAACGACGTAAGTGAGGCGGTCACAGTCAACAACGAGCGCTACATAACGATGATAACTAATTTCTTATGCCACACAGCAAACGCCACGATTGACATTTTGCATGCACGATTTGATGGTAAGGTTAGCTCTCGCATAAGTGATGTGAATTGGCCACCAAGATCATGCGATTTGACCCCGCTAGACTTTTTCCTGTGGGGTTTCTTGAAGTCGCAGGTCTATGCAAATAAACCACAATCGACCGATGCCCTAAAGTTATAAACATAACACAGGCCATCGCTCAAATTCAGCCGGGTCTACGGGAAAGAGTCATTGAAAATTGGACCTCTCCAAAAATGGATTCTTTAAAGATTAATTTTATAAGCTTATGAATACATAGTAGTAAAGAAGTAGTAGTAGTAAATAATTTGTATTTCCATAATTTATTCAATTATGTATACAAAATACAGTTTTGCTGGTTTTAAAATTAATTTTACAATAAATTCTATTAGTTGCCTGGCATATTTTAAAAATTGATATAAATAACACTAGTTTTGACCATTTAAGTAATCTAGGAACTGGATTCTGGTTAAAATTCTGGCTTGCGAGAAATTTATTCCTGTATCCTTTGAATATGGGAGAAAGGCCTTTTTATTTAAATTGAGCAACCCATTGCGTGCTTTAAGAATGAGACTAATCATCTCTAGTAGATTTAGGACCTTAGCGTAGGATAAGTTCCAAGGGGTGTTCGATTGACGCTTCTAAAAAAAAAAACACCTTGCATTCGTTGCAATAAAAACCGACTTGTTTTAAATGTTGACAAATGTAAAACTATGAGTTTTACACGTAAACAAATTCCGTTTTTGTACAACTATACGTTTGATTCTTGTCCGTTATGTAAAGTTTCTATGTTTTCTGACTTAGGTATTATTCTAGATCCCAAATTATCATTTAATGATCATTTAAGTTATATAATTAAAAAAGCCAATAGGGTTCTTGGATTCATTAAAAGATTCGGTCGTGATTTTCGGGATCCTTATGTTCTTAAACTTCTATTTATTTCGTTTGTTAGACCAATTTTAGAATACGGCTGTGTGGTATGGTCACCTTATTACTCAATACATGTTTCAAGAATTGAAGCGATCCAAAAAAGGTTTCTGCGTTTCTGTCTTCGGTCTCTTCCATGGGCAAGGGAAAATCTATTTCCGCCTTATTCTCAAAGACTAGCTTTGATCAGCCTCCCTTCTTTGACTAACCACAGAAAGTATATACAATTTTGTTTTATTGTTGGGATTATTAATGGTTCGATATCATTACCATCAGTTCTAAGTAAATTAAATTTCAGTTTCAGTCGTGCAAGTTTAAGGCGACAGCAACCTATTGTTCAAATATTTAGCAGATCAAACTATGGTGTATGTAGCCCTCTCAATCAGTTAATAACAATTTATAACGAATTTCATTTTTGTTTAGAATCTGTAAATGATAATATAAAATGTAAACAATTTAAACTTATGTTTTTCAACAATATTGAATAATAAATAATAAATATAAATTATGATATTAGATATTATTAGATTATAAGAATTGTTAACGTTAGATTTTAACGAATTAAATAAATAAACACCCAGTAGATGTACTTGCGAATAATAATTTCAGAACGGATTTTGGAAAGTCAATTATTCGTTAGCTCCATGACTTTGGATATAAATGAAAAAATGCTGTTTAAGGATTAACAGGGACAATTTAGGAATTCGCGTTTCTAAATGTAGTACATACCCGTAATTTGGTGTGTTATACTGTTATTAGAAAGAAGAAAACATGTTTTCAGAAAAAAACGTCGCAACTTCTCTACTTGGCAATACCCCACTTGCGCACAGTACATCATAATGGATCTTGGAGCCGCATCATGCATTTTGAATTTTGCTGAGTGTTGGATTTTTTTATTTCTTAGAAGCTGAGACCATGAAGAATTTATATCATTTTTTGAAATATAAATAAATAAATAAATTAGGTGGCGCAACAGTCCATGAAGAACCAGGGCCTAGTGACTTACAACTCTCAACCATCCCTGTGTGCGAGTAATGTTGTCAGAGATGGAAGGAACCTACAGTTTATATGCCGAATCCGAACGGCTAATTTGAGAAAGCACTTTTCATGACAAGAATTACTCTTGGAGGATTTGTCAATTCCTCGCAAGAGGCAGTACCCGTGAAAAAAGTTAGGTGGCACAGGCAGGGATTGAACCCAAGACCCCTTGCATGACAGTCCAACGCACTAACCATCACGCTACGAGTACTACTCATTTTTTGAAATACAATTCAATTCAATTCAATTCAATTTATTAAATACAAATGTACAGTAAGACTTTGTCTTTTATAGTACTTAACAGTTGGATAAGAAACAATTATTTTACTATGTTATATAAAAAAAAACCTAAATATTATGTGTATAAAGTACGCAAATTGTAATGTATGGGTATAAATAAATTCACTTAAATTTTATTTAAATTATGTATATGTATTATGTAGAAAAGAACCTGTTTAATTTTCCTTCGTTTACCTATAATTTATTTAAAAAAGCATTGAAGAGTTTAGCGAAATTCAGAAGTAATTGCATTTCTGAAATTAGAAACACTTATAATTTTCTTAATAGCCACTGGGAGAGAGTTCCATAGCTTCAATGCATAGATCATGAAGAGCCGCGAGGAGTTCAAATAGTTATAATACGGTACCAAAATCTTTAAAGTTCTGAAAAGTTCTAAATGTAAGTTTTTCATAAATGTATAAAGGTGTTTTACTTTGAATAATTTTGAGTAAGAATATACAGCACCTAGCATCAAGATATTGCTGAAGGGAACATCCAAGGACAAGTCGATGATAATGCGATGTGTGCTCGTGTCTTCGAAGTCCATACACATATCTAATCATGTCATTAAATGCGACAAGGAGCTTGTGTTGGGAATGCGAATCAGGTTTACAATACACGGTATAACCATGGGTTATTAAAAGCAAAAGCAAAGTTTTTATGAGCCTGAGTTTAGTACTAACAGGGATTAGGGAAGAAAATAACCAGAGCTTTCGGAGTCCAGCGTAAATTCTACTGACTATATAATTTGTGTGGTTTTCAGCTGAAAGCGATTTATTCACCTTAATACCAAGACTGGTTACACTGTCAAAAAAGTCAAGCTGAGATTGAAGTAGAAAAATTGGGGGCAGAAGTGACGTATCAAACTGCTTTTTGGATATCGCGATGAGTTGGGTCTTTTTTGGATTAAGTGTAAGACCATTTTTGAGTGACCAATTGGATATTGCAGTAAGATCCTCATTTAGTCTACATATCAAATCTTCTTGCAAGCCAAGTGGACGGGATATATACATTTGTACATCATCTGCGTATAGATGTAGCAGTACATTCGAACAAGCTTTTGGAAGGTCATTTATGTAAATACAGTACAATACTTGTCCTAAAATAGAACCTTGCGGTACACCCATTAGCAAGTTCAAAGACTCTGATTGTAATTGTCCAAAATGCACTCTTTGGCTTCGGTTACAAAGATAATCTTTAATAAGGCGGACAGCTCTATCGCGAAACCCAAAGTAGTGCTTTAGTTTTTTGCACAGTATATCATGGTTAACTCTGTCAAAAGCCTTTGAGAAATCTAGTAAACAGAGAATGGTTAAATTGTCACGGTCATATTGAATCCGAATATCATCAAGAACTTTTATCATAGCAGTTTGACAGCTATGATGTGCCCGGAACCCAGACTGGAATTGTGACAGCAAATTGAATCTATTTACGATCAGATATCTGAGAGACCAGAATTTTCTCAAAGACTTTTGACAGATATGGAAGAATACTTATGGGACGAAAGTCCAAGCAAGAGCTAGCATTCGACTTTTTGGCAACAGGAATGACCTTTGCTTTTTTCCAGCTTTCAGGAAAAGATGAAGAGGTTATGCTAAAATTAATTAAGTGTGTCAAAGCATTGGAAACGTGAGGTAAAATCATTTTTAAAAAGCAAATTGGCACACCACCTTCACCAAAAGCATCTGATTTGATAGAACGAATGCTCTCAAGGACATCATATTCAGATATAACTTCAAACTCAAATACCGTTGATGGTTCACTTGAGACTTCACTATTGGGAACAAAATTGAGTTGTTGAACTTCTTTCAAAACAAAGGTATCGTTAAGTTGATTGGGATCAGGAAATTTTTGAATAGTCTCTTTTTTACCGATTCCAATCGAGCGTAGATTACTCCAAAGCTTTCGAGCCGACTGGTTAGTATCCAACTTGGACATGAAAAACATTTTTTTGGCTCTGCGAGTAATAAGAGTTGCATTGTTTCGAGAATGGCAAAAAAGTTCCCAATTTGCAGTCGTGGGG
Source organism: Eupeodes latifasciatus (assembly GCA_920104205.1). Classification (NCBI taxonomy): domain Eukaryota; kingdom Metazoa; phylum Arthropoda; class Insecta; order Diptera; family Syrphidae; genus Eupeodes; species Eupeodes latifasciatus. The sequence goes on along the minus strand of OV049924.1, from coordinate 67,289,706 downwards.
CTTAACTTCCACTTTGAGTAAAATTTTCTCCGATTCTTGATAGACCTGTGGACATCAGAGGTAAACCAAGGACAATTTTTGCTACGTACTGAGACTGTTTTGAGTGGAACATGTTTTTCATATAATTCAAGAACCAATGATTGAAAATAGTTAGCTTTGTCATTTGAATTTGAGAATTGGTGACAAAGATGCCAGGGAAGATTCATCGCATCTACCTGGAGTGCAGGGTTATTAATAGACTTTAGGTCTCTGTACTGAAAAGACAATGGGCAGAGACACGTGAAAAATCAATGTTGTATGTACAAAAAACTAGATCATGGTCAGAAATACCATCAAGAGATAATTGATCCTGTAACACAACATTCGAGGTGTCAGAAACGATTATAAGGTCAAGAAGACTCGGAGTAGAGTTAGGAGCAAAGCGGGTGGCATAAGAGTTTGAAATACTTAATCTAATATTTAGGTGTTCCCTCCAAGACATGTTAGCTTTCTCCACACCACCGAAAAACCATTTTTCTTAAGCTACTCTCCGCCCTCCATTTCGAAAGATCTTCGGATTTGTCACGATTGACGCTTAAACTCAATTCGGCGCAGTAGTTATAAAATCTGTTTATAAGAATTTGCAGTTTAGAAGCACTGTCAGAGAATATTACAATTTCAATATAGCATACAATAAAACGTTAATTTTTAGATTTTCTTCGACCAATCCTGTTGGGAGCTCGATGTGTAAGTCGTTAAGCACTTTTATTTGTTGAACAAAAGGCAGATTTATTTTTAAATAAACTTTAGAATATTTATCATATTTTTGGAGATACCAAGTGTAGTCTTGTATACTTGTAAAAAATTGGGTTTCTGTTTACGTTATGTCAACAGCAGCTTTTAGATAGAAAAAAAGCGTACAGTTTCTTGTTTTGACTCAATTTGAGCTGAATAAGACAAGTTAAATTGTAGATCTGGTGAATGTTGAGTAATTACGATACGCAGCTTCATATTCGTTCAGAATGTAGTTTTCTTCAAACCAGGCTATAAGTCTTTTAAGGAGCACGGACGTAAACATTTTATACAAAGTGTCCAAGAAGCACAATCTACGATAGTTTGTGACATCATAAGCGTTGCTTTTTTTCAATACCGGATATATGAGCGATTGTTTGAACAAGGTTGGAATAATTGCTGATTCAAAAACCTCGTTGAATAATCTGTGCATTTCATTAATAAGTGCTGAACTGGCATTTTTATAAAACTCGTACGGTATCTAGAGAGAGGTTTTTGTTTTTTAGAAGTGGTGATGGCTAAAACAATAAAAAAATCTTATCCAACTCTATGTTACGTTGTATACAATATGTCAAGGTGATAATTTAAAAGTAAAATGCTTTACAAATTTCAGCAACATGGTATTGATATAACTGAGTTCTAGCCAAATTTCTTTTAACGTGTATACATGTTTTAGAAAAAAGATATGCAAACAAAATTATGTACACCTGAAGAAAAAGTTGAAAAAATAGTTCTAGTGTTTGCTTGAAAAAAAAATGCAATTGCTCCTCAAACAATAACTTCGATGATTTCTCTAAAAAACGTTTCTAGAATTTTGAGTCTGACGTTATCTGTTAACAATTAGTTGCAATTTAAAATTTAAAGTATTTTGAAAGGTCAGTATAAGAAGCCTCCATAGAAGTGAATTCAATCTATGATAGTTCGGCCATATTATTGAAGTTAGATCTAACATATTGACTGTCATTTATTCACTTAACTAATTTTGTTTTTAAGGTAAACAACTATAGAAGAGAACGTGTCTTCGATAAACACGCGTTAACTGACCCTAATTTGAAACCACAAATTATTTGTAATTAGGATTATAAAATCGAAGCAAGGAGAGTTCAATTTTTAAGTAATGACGCACTTTTATTGTAAACAGCTTTCCGGATCTAATGAGCAATACCTTGTTAGCCCAAGAAATATACTTTCAAAGCTGAACGCATGAAAACCAGGTCAATGTTATTGGTCCTCAATACTTCTACAATACAATTCTTTATTTCCATAGATTTTACAATAATAAAAAGATAAGGTTAAGGACATGGCTTTGCTGCCGTCTGCCTGATTGACAATTCTTGGACTATGAAATAAATAATAAAATTATGTAATTATTCAAATTGAGTGATAAATATTGAATTAACAATTATAATCAGAAAAAGTCTTATTAATCTTCAAATTACATTTGTATGTTGACAGTAAATTCGTTAAGTTTTTTTGTATTTGTAATTGAAACCAGCTAAAACAATTTTTAATATCAATTTATGACAATACAGGTTTAGATGAATATTTGCGTGGTAACATAATTTCGGTATGATTTGTTGAACATTTTTGTGCTTAAACAATATTATCGAATAATTTGAAAAACCAATATGAATATTTGAATGAAATTTTAAAAGATACAAACTTATAAATAATTTATATTGCGAAAAAAAAGTTAACTATAAATTCGTAAGTTTTTTTTTAAATTGAAACCAGCTAAAACAATTTTAAACATTAATATTACAAATTTTAATTTTAAACTATCAATTTTTGAATGATTTGAAATATAAAAAGGGGAATTTTAACTGTTGAAATGAGTATACGCGTTAGAAGCTGTTGCGGTACTGTAGTGCATGGTTACAAAATTTAAAAAAGAGGCTGGGATGCGACCCACACTGTCTATCGATTTGTCTTGCTTTAAAGTTTGTCTAAATGTATCAATTCTTACCAAATTTGCGTTCTATTTTTTGTAGATTTTATTTTTTTTTATGAAAAAACGGACTGTTGGATTTTTATAAAAAAATTACTGAATATAAAAAACAATATTTTCTGTGAAATAAAATAAGTTTGAAGCCAATATTTTTAATTTTTGAAAAGCTATTTGAGCCGAAAATCAATTTTTACCAACTTTTATTAATTTTTTTTTTAGGTTTTTATTTTTTGTAAAAAAACTTTCAATTCGATTTTTCTCAAAATTTTTCCTAATGTTGAAAACAATATTTCTTATAAGTTAAAATTAGTTAGAAGCCATAATCTCAAATTTTTGAAAAGATATTTAAGTCGAAATTCAATTTTTACCAACTTTTGTTAAATTTTTTTTTCGGTTTTTAATTTTTTGTAAAAAAACTGTCAATTCTATTTTTTCAAAATTTTACTGAATGTTGAAAACAATATTTTTCGAAAGATAAAAGTAGTTTAAAGCCAATATCTCAAAGTCTTGAAAAGGTATTTGAGTCAAAACTCAATTTTTAACAACTTTTTTTTTATTTTTTTTTAAGGTTATTATTTTTTGTAAAAAAACTGTTAATTCGATTTTTCTCAAAATTTTATCAGATGTCAAAAACATAATTCTTCGTTGCACAAAATTGTTTTGGAGATGAAATCATATTTTAGTCGAAAAATTTTCGAAGTGACAAATTTTTTTTTTTCAGTTTTTTTGATTTATAAAAAAACCGTTAATTGAATTTATTTCCAAAAATATAATTGTTTTGTATTACGTTACAATATATAACATAAAATTTAATTCAAGTCTCTAGCGCCATTGGTTCATGAGATATTTAGGGTTAACCAAAATTTTCACCTTTTTTTTAAACTGCTATGGTAAAAAAACCACCAATGCAATTTTCTTCAGAGCCCTTTCTGCATCTTTCTGCCTTATTATCTGTATAACAAAATTTATTTGAAGTCAATATCTCTTCTGGTTCTTGAGCTATGGACGACGAAAAAAACGTCGCGAACGTACGGACGTACGGACGTACGTACACACGCACGCACAGACATCTTTCTAAAAATCTTTTATTTCGACTCTAGGGACCTTGAAACGTCGAGAAATGTCAAAATTTTCAATTTGACAAATCGGACCCATTACAATAACTTCCCATGGGAAGTTAATAAGTTTGACCAGCCAGAGGACCCGTTCAATACGTTAGTTAGCTGACTGAAAGACAAAAAGCTTTCGTGGAAGTAAATGCGACGAATCTCTTGAAGGATGGGGCACACTGCTATAAAATGATAACTATCTTCCAATTCCCTCCTATTACAAAGACCACAAATTTGGGATAGATCTGACCTATGAAGAACATAATTTAAGTTGAGTAACTCAACCCTTGCTCTAAAAATGGTACCTATAGCTTCTACGGAAAGTTCAGGGCAGAAATAGTTATTTTCAGTTAACAATTTGTGATTTAGGTTTTTATAGATATTTCTACTAGCTGACGAGGATTCTCTGAGCAATTGTTCAGTATATATTTTTTCATCTATTTTAGAAATTAAAAGAGAGAACATATTTTGCCAATCATCTAGATTGTTTTCAGTTAGTGAAAGGTTTACGTCGTGAGCTAGAGCCAACTGATTAAGTTCTTTGAAGGGCGTAGCATTTGTTAAAAGTAATATTTTCATGAATGATTTGTGAAGACCGTTTTGTCTTTTCATAATTTTTACTAAATAATCTGTATGAACTTTGAGATTTTTAATAAAAATAGGTGGTATACCGGATTCTATGTGGATAGCATAAGTTGGTGTTGTGCTAGGCAGCCGAAATAATCTTTTGAAAAAATATCTTTGAAGCAATTCAAATTCTTCGATTTTCGAGTAGCCGAAAACTTGGGCACCATAACACATACATGTGTTAACTGTGGCATTCAATACTCGCGGTATTTTGAAGAGGCATCAATGTTCTGGTTGTTAAAGAAAGATGGCCACATAATGTTTAAAGCCAGTTTAGCTTCATTGCTTTTCTCCTTCGTATGTTTACCAAAACTCAAGTTTGAAGTCAATAATACTCCGAAGTTTTCAACACTTTTATATCAAGTTTTCTGTCTCTCCTGAAAAATTATTTTCTCTGGGTTACAAGGTATTATTGACAATAACGATAATAATATTTTAATAAATGCTGCAATTATTTAAATCTTGGCGTCTTTTTAAAATATCTATAAAATTTTTGAACCCTTCCTTTTGATGGTTTAAATTATGTTTTCTTCCTAATCAACTTATTCCTCGATCATAAAATCAAAAAAATAATTGTAATCAAGGGTGCAAACTATTAAAACCAAACATCAAAACCACCATTCACGGTGTTAATTACAAAAATTCCCTCAGCATAAAGCATTTCAAATTCGAATTCGATGCACATCAACAGTCAAAAGTATCTTTGCAGTGATTTACATGTCATCATCAAAATAATCTCTCTTTCTCAGCTATCCATCCATGTTGTGTGTGCTTCTTTGGCCAAAAATAAACTCAAGACTAAAAGTCTCCCATGATGAATATAAGATTGAAATTTAACCATTTGCCGACACCTCCTAGGTGTTCCTCATCAAGTCTCATCATAGTTGGTTTTTATTTTTTTGTTTTTAAATGCCAAAATAAAATAAATGCATCTCTTGGAACAAAAGATACTCACACCAAAAAAATAACCAAAGGTGCGAACGAAGCTCAAATTGTCTTGAGTCAAATTAAAAACATTTAATGACCCAAAGGACCAAAAATTACTCGGCACAGTTAAAAGAGAGACATCTGCTTTGAGAACAACATAATGCATCTCTTGATCTTCTTGGACAGCTATAAGCGCGCGTTCCAAAGCTGAATTGATGTATATATATTTTTTGTTATTTATTTCAAGGCAATGCCGTTTGTTTTATGGGCCAAAATACTAGTACCAGACCACCGAGGATAATTTCCCTTATAGTCTGATGCACTCTGATCTTTTTCTGGATCTGCTCTCAGCTGTGATTGTAACGCTGTATGTATATTGATCTGCAGCAGAAGGAACAACACCAAAACTATCCTCAATATTGAACATCCCAATCGGAACTAATTGGGCGTATAAATTCTTAGGTGTTCCATCAATCGAAACAATAAAAACGGTTGCCAATGCGGGCTCAATGCACACATACATTTCTGTCTGTGTATAGGTGAGGGTGGCTATATTGACAGGACTCTTACCTTTATCCCTATTTAGAGCGACAAGCGAAGCATTGCGGCTCAGCTCTTCAATGTGTGACCATATCAACCAGTAGAAAATAGAAAAATTCTCATTTTTCTATACGATAGACCTATACACTCATATGTACTCTTATAGAAAAAAGGATGGAAAAGGACATACCGAGAAAATGGCGATTAGCTATGGATATAGTACGAACAGTTCCAAACCTTTAACATTTTCCTATGATTATTGATATTCTCTTCAAGCCAGCTTTAGATTTCTATATACGAGTAAACGAAGTGATGTCAAATAGAGGTTTGGTCTTTTGATAGCTTTGTAAGATGGGATTTTTGTCAACTATAACGAAATTGGATTTGGTGTCAAGCAGATGGTCGGACAGTAGGAGGATATAGATTTCATTAAGGAAAATCATTTTAACAACCAATAATGAGATATTTTATGGATATGGGTAGGTTATATGGAAATGCACAGTCTCGTGCCTGAAATATGTGGTTAAACGGTGTTAAGTATGAAGTATAGCACTTAAGAAATGGAGGATGGAATATTCAATAATGAAGAAATCCATAAGTTTAAGAGTTTTCAATAAACTGAGTATGACTAAGTTTCAATGTATAAAAGGTACAGCGCAGCTAATCCAGTTTAAAGAACATACATACATACATTATTTATGGCACAAAATTAAACATATGAAAAGAACGAATAAATACCTTTATTTATCTTTAAGTCTAATAGAAAATATTCACTGGAGTCTCTTGTTTTAGAAAATTGATTATGTGTGTACTAGGGCGTATGCTCACGTTTTTATTTTAATAATATTTTACAATTCTCTACCATTTTTGATTTTGTTGATATAAGAATTTAGATCTAAGAATTTCGGTAAAGATCAGTTGTCATCTTTAACTACAGAATCTATCAACTTTAGATTTTCTCAACTTCCAAGAAATAAGAAAGTTGACTTCTTTATATTTATATAATCTATTAGATCTTGAAACAAACCCAAGGTCTCCATTTAATAAGATACTTATTTAACTATGTCCTGAAGTGGAAACGAAAAATGCTTGATAACATTGTTTTCAAATTTTGACTTTCAAAGTCTATTACATTGAGGGTGCTTGATCAAATTAAACATTCTTTGCCTTGCGATGAAAGAAAGAATAATGTGTTTTTACAACTGAACAAAAAAATGCAAAGCATTTGCTGTGTCTTTTTTGAAAGATCACGAGGAGCATTTTCGTATCGGCGACAACGTTAAAAAAAGAATGTAGCATCTTGGACTCGGAAAACCTGCAGATGATATTGTCTAGAAGCTTATGAATCTACAGAGGGTAGCACGGTACGGTACGTGGATTGGTGGAACCATTCGATCCATTGTTTTCAAAAACGAATATAAAATATCAACGTTTCGTCAGTGGTCGAGGGCCAGGCCCATGTTAAGCGACTTTTTTTTAACAAAAATTACATGAAAAATTAAACGACCTCTCTTCATCTAGCAAGTTCCCTAACCGTATTATCAACCGTATATTAGGTAATGTTAATTAGAAGCCTATAAGAACTGCGATTTTACCTCTATGGACATTTTTTCTTGGAGGCCAATGTTAAACCAATAAATCGTTGAAAATTTAAGTGACAGAATGCCAGACGAAGCAGCCTATTGAACGACGGTGCGTGTTGTGTTCTGGGAATGTTTGCTTTTAGAAATATAGTGATAATATATTGAAACAAGTAAATTCTGTTCCTTATTATTTCTGTGTTTAAAACGAACTTGTTCATATATCCAAAGAGTCTGTTTAAAAATATTTTTTAATTTACAAAATTTTTGTGTTAAAATCGGTAACTTTATTTTTCAATTTTAGTTAAAAAATTATTTTTGGTATGCAGTTGTTTGAAACTCATAAAAATACGTTTTAAATTTCAATTTCGTAATAAAATGATGACCCATTTTTATATATCGAATTTCGAAGCAAAAATTAATACATTTTTATAAATAAAAAAATATAAAAACAATGACATTTTTGATCATTAAATATTATTGAGACAGTATAAGAGCTTGTGCAAATAAAATTTGTTGTAATCGGTTGATTGATTGATTCTTGAGAAAACTTAAAAACAAAACAACGGTTCTATGGGGAGTACCCTTCTGGAGCAAAACAAAAATATTTTATTTATATTAAAAGAAGCCAATTTACGAAAAAAATTTATAAAAAAATCTATAGGCTTGTTTTTGAGAAAATTGGAATTCTCGATTTTTGACCAAAAAATTTGCATCTGTCTTAAAAAAGACAAAAAAAAAAACACCTAACACGAATTGGCTTAAAACTTTAATTTCCAAATTTGAAGTCAATTGACCCAATGCTTTATGCTGTAGGGGCTAGGACAGACAGACAAACAGACAGATGGACGGAATCAGGGGATCTATTTTGTATGACTTCTCTACATTGTATTATTATGTTTGATATAAATCTAGAGTTCGAAATTGTTTACAAATCCAAAACTTGCCATACAGTTCATATATTTCATAAGTAAAAAGTCTATTTTTATAGTTTTTCAGAAAGCGGACTTTTAACTAGTAATCTTTGTTTAAAAAAAATTAAAAGGTTACGAAAAAGTCTTAATTAATTTTGCCTTTATATATAAAATTATGAAAATTAAATTTTGATAATTGGAATCTATATATAAAAGAAAGTCGTGTTTGTTACAACACTTATAACTCGAGAACGGCTGGACCGATTGCCATGGTTTTTGATTTGTTGGATTTGTTTCCGTCCCGAATAGCAGAATACATCTTAAAAACAATGAAAACTCGATATGTGTAATGAATACTTAATCATTTCCATAGATGCTGATTTGTTTATTACATGTCAAACATTTGTTGTCCAATCCTGTCAAATAGTGTAACAACTATTTTTTTTTTGGAGCTTATGGCCTGGTTGCTGAGACCTTTAAGCCACAACTTTATTTTTTTCTGAAGACATCATGTGTGCGTTCAGAAATTTATTTTTTGTAAAATGTCTACAAAGTTCAGGTACTGTTATATTTGTTTGTTTTAGACATTAATTTTCGAAAATTATTTATTAATTATTAACTTTGCTTTACTCAGAAATGCCACATTATTACACTTGGAACACTACATCGAATAAATTTCAACGTCGGAAGCAAGGCGATGCAGTTCCTGGTCATCCAGATATGCGTTCTACTGATGCTCTTGGTCGTATTTACACAGTTCATCCGAAGAATGATGAATGTTTCTATTTGCGGTTGTTGCTGGTACATGTTCGAGGGCCAACATCATTTGAATCACTACGAACTGTTAATGGTATCATGTGCCCCACATTTCGTGCAGCATGTCAAGAGCATTTGCTTGAAAACGATACTCATTGGGACACGACAATCGCTGAAGCAATTATTTCTGCATCTCCAATAGTCAGATACGCACATTATTTGCTATCATCATTTCAACACGCTTCCCATCGAACCCACGTGGACCTGTGGAACAAATACAAAGATAACATGTCAGAAGATATTTTACATCGAATTCGCGTCAGCTCAAGAAATTCCGATCTTGAGGTGAATGAGGAGATCCATAACCAGACTTTGCTCTTGGTCGAAGATATGTGTTACCTCATGTGCGGCAGTTTGTTAGTTAGGTTAGGAATGCCAGCGCCAGATCGCGGAATGAATGACGCATTTAATAGAGAATTGGAACGTGAACGTGAATATGATCCACATGAACTAATCCAATCAGTTCAAAGGAATATACCTCTGTTGAATCCTAAGCAGAGGGAATTCTATGATACACTGATTAATGCAATTGATGATGGAAATAGCGGCTTATTTTTTTTTGGATGCCCCCGGTGGAACTGGGAAGACATTCCTCATCTCATTGATTTTGGCCACTGTACGTGCGAGATCCGAAATTGAGGTAGCAATTGCTTCTTCTGGAATAGCGGCCACATTGTTAGACGGATGCCGTACAGCTCACTCAGCGTTAAAATTGCCATTAAACCTTCAAACTACTGAACAACCGACATGTAACATTTCGGAACACTCCGCAATGGCCAAAGTTTTGGTAGTATCAAAAAACATTATATGGTACGAATGCACAATGGCGCACAAACGCGCATTGGAAGCACTAGACCGAACATTAAAAGATCTGCGCAATGACTCGAGATGTTTTGGTGGTGCTATGATTTTATTATCTGGCGATTTCCGAGAAACACTACCAGTCATTCCAAGATCTACTGCTGCCGACGAAATAAACGCTTGCCTCAAGCATCAAATCTGTGGCGATATGTAAAGAAACTTCAACTGTCTGTAAATATGAGAGTTTCATTGTTGAACGATCTATCTTCTGATGATTTCTCGAAGCAATTGCTGACTATCGGTAATGGCCGTGTTCCTGTTGACAAATCGAGCGGTTTGATTTCATTTCCTCCAAATTGTTGTAATTTCGTATCATCAAAAGACGAGCTTATCAACAAAGTATTCCCGGATATCATTGCTAACCACAAAAATACTAAATGGTTAAGTGAGCGAGCAATTTTGGCCGCTAAAAATATAGATGTAGATGACCTCAATTTTATAATTCAAAATCAAATCGTAGGTACTCTGTATTCATTCAAATCAGTCGACTGTGTAGCAAACAAAGAAGAAGCCACTAATTATATAACTGAATTTTTAAACTCCTTGGGTGTGCCTGGTTTACCACCGCACAATTTAAAACTTAAAGTTGGCTCGGTAGTCATCATACTTAGAAATTTAAACAAACCAAAACTGTGTAATGGAACGCGTTTGCTGATAAGAAAACTGATGAGCAATGTGATTCACGCGTCGATACTTAAAGGAAAATTTAAAGATGTGGAAGTTCTTATTTCAAGGATTCCGATGATCCCAACGGATATGCCCTTTGAGTTTAAACGAATTCTATTCCCGATTCGTCTTGCCTTCGCCATGACGATCAACAAATCACAGGGCCAATCCTTGAATATTTGTGGCCTCAATCTAGAAAATGCATGTTTTTCTCATGGTCAATTGTACGTGGCATACTCACGTGTCGGCAAACCATCCGCTTTATTTGTTCTTGCGCCTGACCAAAAAACAAAGAATGTCGTTTATCACAAAGTACTTGAATGAAAATCCTATTAATGAATTAATCCGAGTTTTATTTTTTTTCCCAATCTGCACAACATAGTTTTCAATCATTTTTTTCTGACATGAGTTTGAAGTAGGTACTTAATTATTATTTTTTTATTTTTTTTATTTTTATTCTCATTCTGTATGTATGTTTTCATCATCATTCATTGTAATAAAATACTTTTTTGTTTCTATCTATATAAATATATTGTTTTACGTTCATCGAAGCCTAAATTAGTTCAGCTAAAAAGTAACACGACATTCATTGACTGTTAGGCGGTACGAAGTTCGCCGGGTCAGCTAGTTTTTAATATATTTATTAATGTTTTTTTGACTTAAGTCAACAACTTTTACAATTTTTCATTTACTGTACGTATCCTAAGATGTTCTTAGGTCGGCTTATTTAAAATATTATCTAAGACATCTCAAGTTAATATATGAAATGTAAGTACAGAAAAAGAAGAATTGGCAGAACCATGTGAGTTTGGCACTTTTTTGAACGATGCTCTCAGAGACAGATTCGTGTTGGGAATTATCGACAATCGTGCTCGTGCAAAGCTGTTGGAGATTTCAAGTTTGGAGTTCCAGAGAGCAGTTGAGATAGCTAGGGGAGATGAAATGGCCAAAAATCAATTAAGGGTTATTCAGCCAGGCACATCACTAGCAGACGTCAACGTCAATAGCATTCGGAGGCACAGCGATCAAAGAGGAAGATCTTTGTCCAGATCGCATAACAAACCTGAGAACTATAAAGACCATCGCAGTTGTTCGAGAGGGAAGAATTTCCGTAAAAACAAAGATCTTAAGGATATCGTTTGCTATTATTGCAAAAAACGTGGACACATAAAAAAGATTGCTTCAAATTAAAAAACCGAAGCAACAAGTCAGTGCATGCGGTCGAAGAAGGCGAATTTGAGAGTGGTGACAGTTCGGACGAGGGAGCTTGGCTGGGCAGACTTAACTACGTCAATGAAGTCGCATCAGGATCGCTTAAAGTTAAGTTATTAGTTAATGATAAGTATATTACTTTTGAGCTCGACACAGGTGCATGTACAACTGTACTATCAGAACAAGATTATTTAAGACTTTTTAAAAATTTTAAATTAAATAATTTTTCGAAATCCTTAGAAGTGGTGACTGGTGGACACGTGGTGGTACTTGGAAGTTTCGAGGTTAAAGTAAAATCAAAATATCATGAGAAACCTATGCAATTGAAAATGTTGGTAATTAAAAGCAAAAAAACATTTACACCTTTGTTGGGACGTATCTGGTTGGATTCTTTATATCCAAGTTGGAAATCTTTTTTTTTAAATGTCGGTAAGTCTCAGACAAAATCTGTTTTAAATATTTCTGAGAAAATAATTGACCATAAATATGAAATGATTTTCATGCTTAAAAATAATTTCGCTGAAGTTTTTGGTCAAAATTTAGATAATCCAATTTGTGGATTTGAAGCTGACGTCATTTCGAATGAAAGTGCAAAACCAATAGTGTTTAAGGCTTATGCAGTTCCCTTTGGTCTTAGAGAAAAATATAACGCAGAGTTAGAAAGATTAATAAAAGCTGGGATTTTAGAAAAAGTTAGGCATAGCGAATGGACAAGTCCGGTGGTTTGTGTAATGAAAAAGAACGGAGATGTCACACTTTGCATGGACTGTAAGGTGTCCATTAATAAGCATATGAAAACGGAACATAATCCATTGCCACTCCCAGAAGATATCTTCTCCAATATTTCCGGTAACACACATTGAAGCTATTGAAGCTATCTGAAAGATGCAAGCCGTATTTTACAATAAACACATCAAAGGGTCTTTTGAGATATACAAGACTAGTGTTTGGAGCTAAGGCATCCAGTGCCATTTTTCAAGGTGTGATTGATAAAATTTTAGAAGATTTAGATTATGCCGAAGGTTATATAGACGATATTTCGATAAAAGGTACAAATTTATTAGAATGCATGCAAAATACAGAAACGGTTTTGGAAATGTTAAAAAATTTTAATGTTAAAGTGAACCTTGATAAGTGTAAATTTTTATAAGAAAAAGTTGAATATCTTGGTTATGTTATTACAGCAGAAGGTCGGTTTCCAAGTGAAACGAAAGTTGAAGCTATTTTAAAAGCTTTAGCACCTAAAGATATATCTCAACTTCGGTCTTATCTAGGGCTACTAAACTATTATTCAAATTTCTTACCATGTCTTTCATCCGAACTTCACGTTTTATACAATTTATTGAGAAAAGGAGTCAAATATGATTGGACGGGGACGGAAAGCCGTAGCGAGGTTTTTGAACGGACCAAAAAGCTGTTATCAGGTAAAAGTGTGCTTGCGTATTTTGATCCTTCAAAAGAAATAGTTATTTCTTGTGATGCTAGTCCCTACGGAATAGTTTGCGTTTTATCTATAGTAGATGAAAGCGTAGAAAAGCCCTGCATGTATGCGAGCAGTTCACTTAGTGTGTCAGATAAGCATTACTCGCAGCTTCATAAAAAAGCACTAAGCATAATTTTTGCTGTTCAAAAGTTCAGAAAATACATATTTGATAGAAGCATAACAATATTCAGCGATTACCAACCACTAAAAGAAATTTTTGGTGAAAAGAAACTTACTCCACCTATAGCAGCATCTAGACTCCAGAGATGGGCAATTGAATTGTCAATGTATGACTACAAAATTTTATATAGGAAAGGTAAACATAACGGTAACGCAGATGGTTTTTCAAGGCTTCCGTTGCCTCATAAAACTGGTGATGAGAGTTTTTCATTAAACTCTTTTAATTATTCAGAAGAAGTACCTTTAAATTTAGTAAAAATAAAAGCTGAAACTAATTCGGATGAAACCTTAAAGCTACTTAAGCAATACCTATTAAAGGGTTGGCCTGACAAATTTTGCATGGAATTACAACCTTATTATTTAAAACGAAATCTTTTAGAAATTGAAGACGATATACTTTATTATGGTATGCGTATTATTATTCCCTTTTCATTGAAAACAAACATTTTAGATATACTGCACGAAGGGCACATTGGTATAGTGCGTATGAAAGAACTAGCACGATCCTTAATATGGTGGCCGAAGATAGATGACTTTATTGAATTGCATGTAAATATAGTTGTAAAACTTGTGCTGCTACTGGGGGTATATCAGAAAAGAATAGTTTAAAGAGATTGGCCTAGGAGTACATATCCATATGAAAGAATACATTTAGATTTTTTTTATTTTGAAAATAAGACTTATTTATTGATAGTTGATTCTTTTTTTTTCTTTTTTTTTCCGCAGGAAGGTGAGAAATCTTCAGAGACACTATAAGCCCGATGCTTATAGTAGTGTCAGATTTTTACTGACTAAAACTCACCTCCCTTATCTTCTATATTATTACTACAACTAAGTCAAGCTTAACAAGTAGTTTTAGCGTCATTTTGTTCGCGTTTTGTCAGGAAGCTCCCCAACGAGAGGACCTGAAGATTCCACAAAATTCGAGTGGAGAGATTAATTTGTTTGCGCTAGATCAGAAGGTCTTGTTCGGTGCAGACGCCGAAAAACGAACGCCTCGCTAACAGATTGTTGGATTAAGTTATTACTATGATTTCTAAGTCGCGATCTTAGCTCTGTAGCAAATTTTTTAATTTCGTTTTCTACATATTTTATATTTAAATCTCTATGTAAGTCGCTATTTCTTACATACCATGGAGCATTTACTATTATTTTAAGTACTTTGTTTTGGTATGTTTGCAAAATTTGTATATTTCTTTCGTTGGTACAACCCCAAAGTTGTATACCGTTCGTCCAAACTGGTTTCAGTACTTGCTTATAAATAAGAAGCTTGTTATAAACGCTTAGATTGGAATATCTTCCAATAAGCCATGTCAATTCGCGGAGTTTATTTTCGAGTTCATCGCGTTTCTTTTTTACATGAACTTTCCATTTAAGTTTCGCGTCTAGAGTCATGCCTAGATACTTCGCTTCATTAGCGTATGGAATTTGCACAGAATTTATATAAATAGGTAAGTTATATACTTTTTTATACGTAAAATTTGTGTGCGTCGATTTCGTTTCATTAAGAGCAATTCGCCATTTCTTTGTCCAATCTGAAATGCTATTTAATGCCTTTTGAAGCTTAGAGGTTGCCGTTTCTATTGAATCCGATATTGCGAGTACAGCTGTATCATCGGCAAAAGTGCCTAAAGTTGTGCCTTCTGTTTGGGGTATCTCGGGTATAAAGAACAAACAAAATCGGTCCAAGGACGCTACCCTGGGGAACCCCAGCGTTTATTTCTTTAAACTCCGAATACTCCGTTCCTTGCTTAACTCGAAAGAATCTATTTTCTAGGTACGATTCAAGAATGTTATATATTTACTCTGGAAAGACTTTTAATTTATATTTTAGCCCGTCATGCCAAACTTTGTCAAAAGCTTGAGAAACGTCAAGAAATGCAGTTGAGCAAATCTTTTTTTCTTCAAATGCTTTTTCAATTTCGTTAGTTATTCGGTAAACCTGATCAATTGTCGAGTGATTATTCCGGAAACCGAATTGGTGGTCGGGAATTAAACGTTTTTCTTCAATAATTGGTAGCATTCGTTTAAGAAGCAATTTTTCAAATATTTTAGATATAATTGGTAAGAGAGAAATTGGTCTATACGATTTTTTCTCATTCGGTGGCTTACCCGGTTTGGGGATCATTATTACTTCGGCGACTTTCCATTGCGTGGGTACGTAAGCAAGTCTTAAAGCAGCGTTAGTGAGCTGTAAGAGCTTAACCATTGCTTTTTTAGGCAACTCTTTGAGGACACGACCGTTAATCAGGTCGTAGCCAGGAGCTTTATTATTTTTCTGCCGTTTTATTTCCTGGACAAGTTCAGTCAAAGTAATATTCCTGATAGAAAAATTGTCCGGCGCTGGTTGGAGCTCTCCGTCATTAGTCAGAAGCTCTTGACCATCGAAAGGTTTGAACGTTTCCTCAAGGTGCTTAGCAAATAAATCCGCCTTTTCCTTATCAGTTTTTGCCCATTCAGAATTATTTTTTCGAATAGGTGCCGACATTATTTGAGGCTTTTTAATACCTTTTATCGTCTTCCAAAGAGAATAATTCGTTTTTTTGTCTGCTGTTAGGCTTTCAAGATAGGCAGAATTCTCGCTGTTTTTAAAATCTCGTAACAAATTGATAGTTGATAGTTTCAGCAAGTTTGTAGATGTTCACTTAATGAAAAGCACAAATGCCAGTTCGCGTATAGAAAAGCTTTGAAGTAATTATGCCATCTTTGGATTGCCTGTGATGTGTGTCACAGATAATGGACCTCCATTTAACTCATTTGAGTTTAAAAATTTTTGCGATTTGCATTGCATTCAGGATGTTAAATCTCCAGCTTACCATCCACAATCGAATGGTCAAGCGGAACGGTTGGTTCAAGTTGTTAAAAATGATTTTAAAAAATCATTAATTGATCAAAATACTAAAAACCTTACTGCTCAACAAAGGATAGATAATTTTTTAATAAGATACCAAAATACACCAAGTACCGCTACATTCGAGAAACCAGCTAATTTAATTTGGGTGTCGTATTGAATCCCCAAAAAAAAGAATCCCCAAGGGATAATATCCCCAAACAAATTTAATCCATTTTGATAATATCCCCAGAGACATAAGACAAATAGACAAAATCCCCAACTAAATAATTTATTTTGCCAAAATCCCCACGAAATCTCCAAATCCCCAGTATCCGTGCATATTTCATTTATGCATGCAGTTTTTAGAAAAACTCTTATGAAATTCTCTTGTTGTGATATTTAAAAATGATAATGATAAACAGTTTCTAAACAAAAAATAACTATGAATGCACTTCTCAGTCTGACTTTAGTATTGATAGAGAATCATTGTATTCGTAGTGCTTGTTTAGTGCTGTCTTAGTGTTGTTTTGTAGTGTCGAGTATTTCTTTAAATTTGCTAATTGCTAATTGCGCGCGCGATTTAATCGCATGATTCACTACTTGAACATAATTGTTTTGGGGATATTCACTTGGGGATTTTCGCCCTGGGTATTTTCTCTTTGGGAATTTTGCTGCTGGGGATTTCGTTTTGGGAATTATGGATTTGGGGATTTTTCTTTGGGGATTATATCTTGGGGGATATTATCACCAACCCATTTAATTTTGATTTTAAACCTAGAACAAAACTTGATATTATTAAAGAAAATTCACATTTAAAAACTAAAAACATTAAACATTGTAACACAAAATTTGAAAAAGGAGAAGAAGTATATTATAAAGGAAATTTTGAAAAATATATAAAATGGTACCCTGCTATTATTGTAAGGCAAGTTTCCTCTAATGTATATTTAATTAATTTCAAAGATAATTTCAGAAATGCACATGTTAATCAACTCAAACGAAAAATTAAAGGAGTATCTTTTGAACCAGAACAGTTTTATGTTAAAGGAAAATTGCCAAGCGATCTTAATGAAAATTCTGATAAAGTTAAAAAACCATCATGTATAAAAAAAAAGAAAACAAAAATGTTAGACGATCGTTTTATCCACAAAGATCATCGGAAAGAATTAAAAATATTTTAAAACGAAAAATGACAAATCAAAAGAAATAGATGAGATCTTAAAATTTTATAAACTAAGTAAAATTAATTAAATTTTAAAGTAGTATAGGTACACATGAATTTATAGTTACTTATTTATTTTATTATTTTCCAAGAAAAGGACACATTAAACAAAGTAAATCCATTATTTTTGTAAAGTTGATAAAAAACAGAATGTTTTGGAATTTATTTTCTAAAAAAAAGGATGAATTGTAATGTATTTTAGTAAGCACATATTATTTATATGATTATTGTAATGTGCTACAAAGTACAAACCAAGGTATGCTTATGTAAAATAATCATTATATGAAATAAAGTAGTCTTGTTTGTACCACTGATTTGAATACTTTACAAGAATAAAAGAAGATACTGACTTACAAGTTATTTCATTCCATAGAAATATTGTTGTTAATATTTTGTAGTATTTACAGTGAGTTTTTTCCTTTAAAAATATATTGATTTAACTTCTCGAATACATATCCATTTTGCACTATTTATTATGCATAACACAATAATTTTTGAATTATGGAAAATAACGATTTTAAATGAATAAGTAAATTATTTATATCCTTTAAATATTTCCTATGAGATATTTTAAAAACTTTTAAATAAAGCAACAAATATTGTAAATATACGAGTATATAGATAACCCTGAGCTCACTTTATAATATCAATTTTTCTTTAAATAATTTTCTGGCCAAATAAACTCATCAGTTCTCACCTTTGGGGGTCGTGCTGAAAATTTATTTTTGAAAACATTTCCTTTTTAAAAATGTTGTCTATTTTCAAAAATCTACGCAATCTAATCTGAAAATCCAATAAACCTCATAAATATTTCACAGCTTCGAACAATGTACTTAGGATATTCTTTTATGGTGGTCGCAAGTGTAATTCACACCATTTGTTCCTTCCCTGAACCTGTGTCATCTTCGTGTTCAATGTTAATCTCATGTCAAAAAGTCACACTTTGCATAAAAGGAAGGTTCAAAATTGAAATAGACAAGAGTACACATAGAAGTAGATGTAATACCAGGACATATCCTGACAACAAGCAGTGTGATCGAGGCGGATTTGTAGGCGTTTACTCGACTTAACCACCGGATTTTGTTGATAATCCAAATTAAATCGGATCTCAAACAAAGGTATCTAGATTGAGTAACCTCATGCCCTTTTACTCTGTGTAGACTCTTGTCGCCAGACAAGAAAAAAGGATAACATCTAATCTGGACTTCAGGAAGGTGTGTGTATGTATGAGAGTTTTTCTGAGATGATTGAATAATCTTGAATTTCTGACGTGTGACCAAAAGAATAACACACATAACGAATATCGAAACGGAAGCAGGGCATAAAATGCTTTGTGTTTGTTTACGAAAAGAATCCTTTTTTTTGTGTTGTGTGTTGTTTTGTTTAAACGCCTGGAGTGATGATTATCATCAAAACCGAACGAAGGAATGATCCTCTAGAAAACCCAACAAGTGCTAATCAGGATGAGCTAAGGTTGAGATTTGTAATTCTCGTGCTCAGCCAATACAAAGTCTCAAAATATTACACAAGGGCTTGGGTTGTTGTGTTTGACAACATCCATAACATCTCCTTGATACCTTTAAGGCAAACAAACTGAAGCTATACTTAAATTTATATACATATACAAGGTGACGCGACGACGACGACGACGTGTTGTTGCTCTTGAGGATCGTCCTCGGATTACCTGTGTGAATGGTGTGTAGTTTGTGTATCCTGGGGGCGATTTACTTTGGACTTGAAAAAATATTTTGGGTGACTTTGTGATTATAGGCTTAAGCTGGAGTTGAATGGACAAAAAAAGTGAACTTGAATATGTAAGTGATCTTAAAGTACAGAAGATTCCATACCTTGAATTCGAGTCTTTTTTGTATGCATTCAAAAATTTGTAAGTGGCAAAAAGGCTGGGACTGGGAATCAAACATAAAAATTTGTACTTCTCCAAATCAAATGCATTTGAAATATGGGGGTGCAAGGGATAATTAAGCCCCTTTAACCTCCCATCATGATCCGTTACTGCAAATCACCCTTTTAAACAACCCTCATTGTCTCTTTCAAAGTTTCCTTAATTTTGTGCTTTGATTTATCTCACAGGACTATTTAGGAAGTAAGAATGGTTCCCTTTCAAAAATGGTTGCAAAACGGGAATAAATTCAAACACCCAGCGTTTATAAGTGAATATCACACACTATTGACCGAGATAGAAAATCAATAAATAAACCAGTATAAGCCAAATAAATGTTTCACCCATATCTAACTGTACTTGTACATATGCCAGCTGCATCCTTCTTCCCACTTTTCCACCTAGATCCACACGAACAATCTAAAAACGTTGGTCCTCGTCATTGAAAAAACACAAAAAGTCCTGATGAAGGGAACCAAAAACTCTAACTCTGTCTGCACTATAGATAGATGCGTAGCATAGCATAGCGAGTGCATAGCAGGAGCAGCCCTTTTGTTCGGTTCGGTTTTGCACGCTTCACGCTTATTTAGCTTAAAATGTCAAATAGCCGACGACAAACGACAACGACGACGTCAAGGCAGGACATGGATGGAATATGGCTTGATATGCAGGGATTTTCTGAACATTCATACCTTTCCTCTAGATAGATGGAAAAACCTATGTATATAACCAACCACACCATAGATAGATGGGATGTACATTTATAATGTGGTCCTTGCTATATTCCAGATTTTGTATTTTCAATTTAAGGTTGAATTTTTGTTTTCGACTTTTCGATGATGATGATGATGGTGGTTCGGGTTCCCCTTGCTTCCCGAAATTTCCCATATCATCGCACATCTGCATTCATTTCATTGCCTTGTGTGTATTTGGCCAGGAAACAGCAGAAGCTAAAGCAGGATCAGGAGCAGACCGCTTATCCCTATCCTGTCCATATATCCTCGTAGCGCGTTTTGATAATATTTAATTATTCTAGTTCTCATACTTTTGAGAGAGGAAATATGAGGCCCAACCCTCATTTCCTAATACAAAATATCATTTTGTTAGTTTTCAAATCGAAATTTTTGATTTTTTCTATTTTCTGTTTTCATTTTTCTTTTTTTTGTTGTTGTTGTTGTTGAGGAAGGATACAAATAATAATGGTAACGATGACATTGCAACAATAAGGATTAATAATAATGGCGGACGTGTGCATTATTTGAAAGTTTGATTTTAGCTGAAATTAGTAATGGCTGCCAGTTAAATAGAATTTTGAACTATTTTCATGAGCGCGAGTTAGTTTTGTTAATGACTTTTTAGTTTTTATTTCCATCGCCTAAGTTGATATTGAATTTTGGGAGATTTTTTTAATTCGATTTGGTGTTTTGTGTAAATCTGCAGAATGCTGACATCGAATTTATTGAATGTTACAGGTTTTTTGTTTTCTGTAAAATTAAATTGTCGCGCATTAAATTTTTAATGATTTTTATGCGTTTTTAAATAGAATATCAAAGGCACTATAATTCAATATTCATTATTTTTGAATGTGAAGCAACTTTTAAGGAAAAGAAAAATATAGATAACTTGTATTTTGTCCTTAATGATATGTTGGTGAATCATAATGGGGAAACTGTGAGGGTATACAAGGCAGCGCAAAAAGAATCACTTTATTGCAAGACATATTATAATTATTGAAAATTGAGTCTTACGTCGTCGATCATAATTGGTATTTATGAACTATACTCCTGCAGAATAAAAACAGACAAGCAGATTAGCCATTTGAATTACTATTTGAAGTCAACCTTATAATTTCACAAAAACGATGAAAAAGGAGTTTGAGTTGAAAATTGGCATAATTTGGAAGGCACATTACGCCAATACACAACATCTAAATTTCTCGAAATCCACTTGTCGCTTTTAATCATGAAATCTGATAAAACTGGTTAAATGTGTGTAGCGGTGTGTTCAAAAAGTAACCGGAATTTTGTTTTTTTTTTTCAAAAAAATATTTATTTATTCGTTTACATCAATGTGGTCTCCTTCAAAATAGTACCCCCCCCCCCCAGATATAATACACTTATGCCAGCGTTTTTTCCAATCTTCGAAGCACTTTTGATATTCACTTTTTGATATGTCCTTGAGCATTCTCTGCGATTCCGCCTTTATTTCTTCAATCGAGGAAAAACACCGTCCTTTTATGGGTCTGTTCAACTTTGTACACAGGAAAAAGTCACACGGAGCCATATCTGGTGAATTTGGAGGTCATGACTACGGTATTTTTTTTGGCCAAAAAATTACTAACAAGCAACGACGAGTGAGCAGGTGCGTTATCGTGGTGCAAAAGCCATGAATTGTTTTTCCATAAATCTAAGCGTTTTTCGGATTCCTTCACGCAAACGTCGCATAACTTCAAGGTAATACTCCTTATTAACCGTACGAACTTATGGTAAGAACTCTTGATGCACTATGCCATTATAATATAATATAATATAATATAATAACAGTAAGCAAAACTACACAAAAAAATAATACAATGTAAAATCAAAAGGAAGAATTGTCGATTTTTATAATATGCGATCTGTTCTTTGTTAAATGATTTCGTTACGATTCAACGTTGTTTCATTTTGATTTAATATTGAAGCATGTCATTATGTACAATAATATCAATGATTTAACAATACGCAACGTATAAAAGACACCACAAGAGAATTCACGTTAAAATTACATTGTTTTCTATAGAATTGACATTCAAAAATGTTAAAATGAAATGTTCAATACAGAAATTCTATAATACAAATTTTTATTGTTAAAATAAAAGTTTATGAGCTTGAAAACATCTTGAATTGTTGAATCAATCTCTTAACTTAACGTAAGTGAAATCCAATTGAAATAACAGTCCTTAATATATTTTTCAAAAATCAATGGATTTCATGTCAAAATTGTTTCGTTTTAAAGAAAAAATTGTTTTATTTTTTTTTTTTTAATTTGTTTAGAATAGGTACTAATTTAGTCAAGTATTGATAACATTTGTATAATTTCGTCAATTAATGAACGGTCTAGATATACATAAATTGTGTTGCCAACGTGGCCACGTAAGCCCTAGCTAACTTTATTGTAATCTATGCATTTAAATAACACCAATGACTTATCATCAGGTGGGTTACAACAAAACAAAATGAGTCATGTCATACAAAACACGTAATTTCATCTAATTTATTTTTAAAAAAAAATCGAAAAAAGAAATTGGGAGGTGTTCCATATGCAAAAAATGCAATGTGGACACCCTTTATTTTGCAAAGTAACAAACAATTATTCCGTTATCATGAACATTTGTTTCAGCAATTTATCCTATTAAAATTAGATTGGGTAGTGTTGAAACAAACCGAAAAAATTTTGGTTGCTTATTTGCCATTCTTGTTCATTTAGATTTATTACAATAGAAAAAGAAACAAATATTGTGTTGGAATTGAAAATTTGTTCAAAATTTAAATACAATTAATTTTACCTTTTCAATGAAATATTTATTATGAAAGAAAGTTGAAAATATAAATATCTGAAATCGAGTTATATTTTGTCTTCTTCACATAAACACCCTTTACTTTAATTTTCAGGAATGACAAAAAACTATCCCGTTATAAAGAATTCATTGTAATAACGCAATCACACGAAATCAATTTTGTTTCAACATTTAATCATATTAAAACAAGATTGGGTCGTGTTAAAACGATTTGAAGCTCCATGAATTAAAATTGATAGTTCTTAATTTAATATGAGATCTTGTTGAAATAAAGTTATTATTTATTGAATTCCTCAAAATTTACATGAAGTGCCGTTATTTCTCCGAACATTTGGACGAATTCTATCAATTCATTTCAATTATAGTCGCGTCTGGTGTCGAAAGCATTTTATGAAGTGAAAAGTTTTTTGGTGAAAAGTGAGTTTAGCAATCATTCAAGAAAACAAAATAACTTGACTTGTCAAAAGAAGATATTCAAGAAGCTATTCCACCGCTTGGTCTCCGTACGGGTTTCAAAGAAACTTTATTCAGCTGAAGAAGGAGTAGGGTATGCACAATTGTTCATGTATTTATTTATTTATTTGTATAATTAATTGTGTTCTGCCTACTTATGACACAATTCGGAATTGATGATGACACTTTGTCTTTTCTTGCTTGGGAAGGCAGACCAGTTTTGCGACAACATCAACCATTACATTTGTTTGGGCATGTCAGAATCTTTAACCTATCTAAGGTAGACAAAAAATAATATTTTAAATCATAATTGCATTCTGATGTTTATTTTTTTTTTAGAAGTAAGAACTAATTTTATTAGAAAGCCTCAAGGCAGAAGCAGTTTTAGACTTCTACAAAACCAACGGCCATTGGAGTGATTTGTTTCGAGCAGATTTAATCAATAAATTTTGGGTGACATTTATTTTAACGGAGTCAAATTACTGCCTAAGGATTTTCCAACAACATTAGAAGACAAACTGGAGCAATTCCCTAATGAAATAAAAGTAGGTATATTTTATCAAAACTTTTCGATAATTTACTGTATTTTAAATTTTAATTTTCAGGAATTTAACATAATTCTCTGTGGTAACCCTGGGGGTAAGCTTTGAGACAGATACGTTAACCAAAGAGCAAGGTGTTCATGGTAGGAAACGAAAATAAATTGAATTTTTACAATTGGGAGAAGATCCTATAACACCTGTCACCACTACAGAGGTTAACGTGTCCATTTTAAAATCTTTAAGGGTTTCTCTATCTCGATATTTCTTCAAATTGGAAGGATGTGAAGCATAAATGGCAGCAAATATTTACATTAAGATAACTGGAATTAAAATCATCTGCAACTAACTTTGATTTTTTGATGAATTGGCACTAACATTATTGGTTGTCTTATTATTTACACTTGTTTTGAAGATTTCTCATTTTGATTTCATAAAACAATTCTTTGCTATTCACGTTGAATCAATTATTTTCTAGGTGTTTTGACATGGAAACGATTTTTTTAAAGAATGTCATACAATGAATTAACATGACAACTAATTGATTTAATATGAATCATCACGTTGTTTTAACATGGAGATCGATTTATTTTAATATGATTTATCGTATTGTTTCAATAGTAGATCAAAACGATTTAACAGGAAAATTCATATTGTTTTCACATGTGAAAAATTCATTTTAACAGGATTTGTATAATTGATTTAACATGATGATCATGATGATTCAAAAGTAATGTTCGAATCGATTTAAAAGGAAGCCTAATTGTTTTAACAAGGTCGACCAAGTTAATTCAACATGACCTTAAAGATGATTCAAAATGAATCATAGAGTCATTTTAATATGATCTCAATATTGATTCAACTTAAATTCACATGTAATACTAACTTGATTTTAGATTAAATTCATTTATATTTGTTTGAGAAAATATCATATTAAATTAACATGAAACATCTATGAAGCAAAATCATTGGCAAAACATGTTGAATCATGTTTATTTTTTTTGAATTCACATTGGTTTTTCTCTGTGTTGTATTTCTGAAAAAATCAAAATCCTCAAAATGAACGTCAATTGATGAAACTTTTTAACAATTTTCCAATAATTTATAATATTCGTAAGTCTAAAAAAAAAAATATACAAGAAATTTAAAATATGTAGCCATTCTTTTGTTAGGTTTATAAGAAAAAAAGTTGAAGACATTTTTAAATTAAAAACTGAAGGTACATTTTTAGTACCATTTAGAAAAAAAAAATTGCACTGCATTTCAAAAAAAAAAAAAACTTTTATTAATTTCGGAGCGACCTAGTAGAGATGTGATATTGTAGACTCTTTTTAATTTTGAAAAAAGGAATGTGTATCTTTTTTTAGTAGATAAGCCACGATTTTTTTAACGATGTTTTCTAGATTGTATTTGGTAGGTGCACATCGCTTATTATATTTTTTTATGCACGCTGTTTTATAAAAAAAAAAAAAAACAAACAAATAGATGACAAATAAATATCTACCAAAAATTTATTTTATTTATTTATTAACTTCCCATAGGAAGTCGAATTGAAAATGTTGACATTTCTCGACGTTTCAAGGTCCCTAGAGTCGAAATAAAAGGTTTTTAGAGAGATGTCTGTGAATGCGTATGTGTACGTACGTTCCAGAAGTTTTTTTCGTCGTCCATAGCTCAAGAACCAGTAGCGATATCGACTTCAAATAAATTTTGTTATACAGATAATAATGCAGAAAGATGCAGAAAGGACTCTCCAAAAAATTACGTGGGTGGTTTTTTTTACCATAGCAATTTAAAAAAAAGGTGAACATTTTGGTTAACCCTAAATATTTCACGAACCAATAACACTTGAATTAAATTTTATATGATATATTATGACACCATATTAATATGATATATTATCAAACAAATATATTTTTGGAAAAAAATCCAATTAACAATTTTTTTATAAATCAAGAAACTGAAAAAAAATATTTGTCACCTCTAAAATTTTACGTACAAAAATGATTTTCGAACATTTGACGAATAAAAAATGATTTTATCTCCAAAATAATTTTATGCAACGAAAACTACCGTTTTTAACATCAGGTAAAATTTTAAGAAAAATCGAATTCACAATTTTTTAAAACTACATTACTCAAAATTGGTAAAAATTGATTTTCGAGATATTGGCTTCGAATTAATTTCACGTTACTAAAAATATGAAATTTTGAGAAAAATTAAATTGATAGTTTTTTACAAAAAATAAGAACCTAAATAAAACATTACTTAAATTTGGTAAGGCTTAAGTAATTTTCTTCCCAAATATCTTTTCAAAAATTTTGGATTATGGCTTCAAACTAATTTTATCTTATAAGAAATATTGTTTTCAACATTCAGTGAAATTATGAGAAAAATCGAATCGACAGTTTTTCTTATAAAAAATAAAAACCTAAAAAAAAAACAATATTGAAACTTGGTAAAAATTACTTTCAACTCAAATATCCTTACAAAAATTAAAAATATTGGCTTCAAACTAATTTTGTCTCACAGAAAATATTGTTTTCGGCATTCAAATAAATTTTTATAAAAATCCAAAAGTCCGTTTTTTCATAAAAACAAATAAAATCTACGAAAAAAAGTACGCAAATTTGGTAAAAATTGATGTTAATTTCTCGATATCTCTTGAATAATAGAAGACATTGACTTTAAATTAATTTCATTCATCCAATTTGTATTTGTTTAAATAAGAAATACAATTTTTTAAGAAATGCTACTTAAATAAGTAAAAATTGGTTTTCGACTAAAAATCTCGTTAACAAAAAAATAATTTCGAAATCAAACTATTTCATTGTATGCAAAATATTGTTGGTAATTTTAAAATTTTTAAGAATAATTCAACTGATAACTTTTTTAACAAAACACGAAAACCTACAAACTTTATAGCAGGACAAATCGACAGACGGGATGGAAAGTTATCAGTGTGGACACATCCCAGCCTTTTTTTTAATAATTTCAATACACAAAAAAAACATGTCAATTTCACGTAATTAAAAAAAAAACTTCAAAACCTTGCCTAAAGTGGAACTCAAAACGTACCTTCATTTTTTTAATTTAATCCAAAAAATGTTAACTTCAATTTAAAAGTTATTTCAAAGACTAAATATTTTCACATAAGACATAAATGCTTCTAATTTTAAAATTGGTCAGAAAATAAGAAAACTAAGAGCTAATTTCTTGACGAAATTCTAAAATATTTAACACTCGAGCATTTTTTCACTTTCTATAATTTCCTTAGAATTTAGTGTACATTTATTATAGAGTTTTAAGGACTTTGATCTTGGTTTAATACAAGTAAAACAAAGTTCTAACTAATAATAAACTTCTTTCATAGCCCCCGGTAGAATTTTTTGACACGCATTTCTGACATTCTATCGAGTAATAATATTGAATTTTTGTCAGTTTTGATTTGCGGTAAACAATTTTGTCATTGATTTCATTTTATTAAATAAATTGTAGATTTAAATTAATTTTTATTTTTATATTTTGTGAAGCATGTCGTTTAGAATTTTGTTTTTGTATTTTCAACATTGTTTGCTTTTTAAATGTTTTGCTTATTTGGTTCTAATAAATTTTCCAAGTGCTCGCTGTGACTAGACCCATGGAATTATTGATTTAAATAATATCTGCGGTTAGAATGTCCATTGACTTAAAGGTTACAGAAACTGAAACAGGGTCTATGAACCCTCTGCCTTTCTTGGAATTGAAGTTACCGTGGCGAAGGTAAAGGGTAGCGCACGTTGTTGGGAAAACATTATTAAGCGTAACACAGATTTTACTCTGCAATATAATTTTCATTGAAACATGTATATCATTTTTCAACACAAAGTATAGCTAAATGAACATTATAGCTTCTTAAAAGGACATAATGTCATAACAGACGAATTGATTTCTTCAAACAAACAAAATGTTTACTTTTTGACATATCGCACGTTTGAGATTTGAAGTTATTTCTCAACAAATTATCCATGGTTTTTAAGATCTCTTGTCGTCTTATAGTTCAGAAGCTCAATATTAAAACCTGCATACATTATAAATATAGATGCAAATATTATGTGTATTTTTTTAAGTCTGAAAGTAGTTGTGAGCTGGACTTAACTGCATTTTCTAACAATTTATTATTATTGCACATTAAACAAATTCAGTGACTTTAAATTAAATAAAACAAAATAATAATAAAATAAATAAATTAGGTGGCGCAACAGTCCGTTAAGAACTAGGGCCTAATGACTTGCAACTCTCAACCATTCCTGTGTGCGAGTACTGTTTGTCAGGGATGGAGGGGACCTACAGTTTTAAGTCGAATCCGAACGGCTAATTTGAGAAAGCACTTTTTATGACAAGAATTGCTCTTGGAGGATTTGTCAATTCCTCGCAAGAGGCAGTACCCGTGAAAGAAACTTTAGATGGCACAGGCAGGGATCGAATCCAAGACTTCTGGAATGGCAGTCCAATGCACTTTATTTTTTTTTTTAAATTCATTTTTATTGCTTCAATCTTAAACCTATCTTAAAGCTAGACAAAAATTCATAAAACTAGCCTAATTAACCATAACTTACAACTTACTTACTGGTCCCATACGGACACTCTAAGTTAAACAATAATACTTAATTCTAATGCCTTTTGGCCCTAAGATCTATGTTACTGTAATTCATTTTATTTATTTTTTATTTATTAGAAAATTAAAAAAAAAAAACTAATTTCAATATCTTTTTCATTTTTACTTAAAAACTACTTAAAATAATATCCTTAAAATAAGACTTAACCTATAACTTAAACTACCTATTCTACCTATAAACTACTTAAAACTAGAACAACCACAGCAACAAATTTAACTATCTAACGTTTTTTGTTTTTCATATTTTGTTGTCTTTTTTTTAATTTTTTTTGTATTTATCTTTTTTGTATTTTTTTTTGTATTCTTTGTATTTTTTTTTCTGTGCCACTATGCATATTCTACTTAAAACTAAACCCTAAAACTATAAAACAAGTATGTAAGCCGGCCAAGGCTCAAAACCCCATCCCGACTACTCACTATCAAGTGCCGATTGAAGCCACCAAAACTGGTTCTCCTGCTTCACCCTATCAGTTCGGTCCCGTTCGGACACAGCCCTACTGAACCGAAGGAGCTCTGCTCCGTCTTGTGCCATGACGTCCCGATTGTACAGGAGTCGCCTATCCACGGTTCGTCGTCTGACGTGGTAGATTAGCGGAACTGCCAATCTATCCTGTATCAGACCGCATCTATGTAAAATGAGGAATGCCTCTGGTGGAATGAAGCCGCTCAAGCGTGCACTTTCAAAATACTCGTCGTTCGGATAGAACGCCCCGAAAATTAAATTGTTGGTCGAACACATAGCTCTTGCAATGTGACCTCGAACGAGTTTTATCACGAAATTGTCAATTCTGTTGATTCGAGCCCCGTTGTATAGGACCTCGTTGGAATAGTAATGCACGTAAGAAGATTCGGCTGTTCTATATAAGCCGGTACAGCGTCGTAAACACTGCCGCTCGAACACCCGAAACTTCTCCATCTGGGAAGAGGCAACGTTGAACCACACAGGACAACCATAAACGATCATCGGCCGTATGAGGGCCATGTAGCAAATTACCTTCGCTCTGGGGTCAAGCCGACTGCTGTGAAACAGCCGTTTTGTCAGAGCGAAGGCTGCTCTGGCCCTGGTCAGATCAGCATTTATATGTTTGTCGAAATATAAATACTGATCTAACCAGATACCAAGGTACTTCACCACACTTTTGCTCGCTAATGGCTGCCCGTGAAGATCAACGATGACCATCTTGCGCCAATTCTTGCACGTATCCCTCGTGGCCCCAGACAACGGAGCCCGGAACAAAATTGTCTCCGACTTCTGGACATTTATTTTCAGTTTCCAGTCGTCGCAATATCGCTGAATCCTGTCGAAATCACGCTGCAAGAGAAATCTAATAACCTCAACCTTTCAGGCCGTTCTGTACGCAATAAGATCGTCGGCATACGCAATTGCATTTGTAAGACTACCTATCAGATCGCTGATGTAAATGCTGAAGAGAATCGGCGAATTCACCGCTCCCTGTTGAAGACCATTGTTAATTTGGAATGTTGTGGTAGAAGTTACATTGCCACTTTTGACAACAAACTTTCTACCGTTAAGCATATTATAAAGTATATATAACAATGGTTTGCTTATTCCAAGCCTGCTCAGTTTTAGGTAAAGACCCTCTAACCATACGGTGTCAAAGGCCTTTTCCAAATCAACCAGAACAGCACCTGTGCGTTGTTGTTTTGATTTATTCCATTGGATATTAGACACGCAGTTTAGATGGAGCATGAATTGTGTCATGACCCGCCTTAAACCCGAACTGTTTATCCGGAATTATTTTGTTGTCCGCAGCCCACTTAGTCAGAGCCCTATTGATGATCTTTTCGAAAACTTTGCTGATGCTCGGAAGAAGACTTATCGACCAAGATTTGACGGGTTGGAGTTGTCCTTTCCCTTTTTCGGGAGAGGATGAACCACGGCGGCGGTCTTCCAATGCACTGCATAATATGCATTATTCAGTGCATTATTGAAGAGCGTGGTGTAAATGTCAATTGCCTCCATCGGTGAATGTCTTAGTACAACGTTGGATATACCATCGACACCTGCTAACTTTTTGTTTTTTATTGAGTTAAAGATGAGCTGAAGCTCGACCTTCGTCACTAACAAGGGACCTGGTCCCGTTTGCTCGGCGATTATGGCATTTGCCAAGGAATCGTCATCAAATACAGTCCAACGCACTAACCATTACGCCACGGGTATCTTATGGTAACTTAGGAAACCATGCCGACCACCTATCAAAACAATATAACATATTCATTAAATCGTTCAAAATTGCTAAACTTTTTTTTTTTTTTTTTTTTTTTTATAATAAGCGCACATTTAAGGGAATATTACTACCCTTATTATGTAAAGACACAGTGAGCACTAGGAAAGGGAGAGAGGGGTTGAAAGGAGGTGTCGGTGCACATTGGTTTTGAATTCCTGAATATTGCAATGGCTGGGAAAGACAGAGTGTGGTAAGGAATTCCACATTCGCGTAGTACGGCTAAAGAACGAATCTCTATACTTGACGGTACGACCGAAGTTGGGCTCGAGGGTATACTGATGGGCATTCCTAGAAGCGCGAGTATTACGGTTGAACTGTTTAAGGGGAGGAATGCAGCTGGCTATTTCACTAGAGCATAAACCGTTAAAATAACGGTAAAAGAGGGTGAGACAGGAAACTTTACGACGATGTTCGAGCGACGTAAATGATCCTATTATGGTATTATCACCAATCAATCTAAATGCTCTACGTTCAATACTGTCCAAGAGGCTTAAGTAAGTTGCAGGAGCACCAGCCCAGATATGGGAGTTATACTCAAGCTTTGGACGTATATAAGTCTTGTATATAACAGCCAGATCAGAGGGGGAGAAAAACTTCTTGCATCGCCTTAGAAAACCCAAACATCTTGCGGCATTTTTGGCGACATCGCGTATGTGTTCGTTCCACAAAAGGTGGTTGGTGATACACATACCGAGAATATTGAGATGTTCAGTCTCCTCGATGCAAGTGCCATTCATGGATAATGGCAAGGGGGGTGTATCTCGCTTTAACGATACAAGACAGCATTGTGTTTTCGAAGCATTAAATTCCACGCGATTTTTTAATCCCCATTGTAGAATGCTGTTTAGGTCGGAATTTAATGAACTTATCATATTTTGTCGTTGCAGTTCCACATCCGAAGAAGAGGGATGTGAATCTGAAAACGAATATGAAAAGCTAAGAGTACTATCGTCAGCGAAACAATGTATTGGATTAGAAGTTGCAGACAGGAGATCATTAATAAAAATGAGAAAGAGTGTTGGAGATAGAACAGAGCCCTGGGGCACACCAGCATTTATTTTGTGGTTTTCAGACTTGAACCCATCCAATACTACTTGTATTGAACGATCCGAAAGGTAATTACTAATCCAATGAAGCAGGGATTCATGAAAACCGAAAGCACGCATTTTCGATAAAAGAGCCTGATGCCAAACTCTATCAAATGCTTTTGAAATATCAAGTGCAATAATCTTACTTTCTCCAAAACGATGTAAAGATTTGCTCCACTGTTCGGTGAGATGAACCATGAGATCACCAGTGGACCTATTGCTACGAAAGCCGTATTGCCGGTCATTAAGAAGCTTTCGATCTTCAAGATATTTCTTGAGCTGATAATTAATCAGCAATTCCATGACCTTGGAAAGAAGGGACGTAAGTGCAATCGGTCGGTAATTAGAGGGTGAGGAAGAATCGCCTTTTTTGGGGATAGGCTGGACAAATGCAGTTTTCCATCCACTCGGAACGAGACCTGAGGAGTAGGACAGATGAAAAAGCTTACGCAGTGGTTTTGCCAGCGTTGAAGAACACCTCTTCAGAACAATAGCGGGGATACCATCCGGACCAGCGGATTTATGTATGTTGAGATCTTTTAGGACTCTCGCAACAGTACGAGTGCGAAAATAGATTTGCCCCATAGAATCCCTAACGCGATCGATGACAAGCGGAGTCATAACACTCACTGGCAGTGTTGAATTAGCGGCGAATTGCCTAGCGAAGAGGTTAGCTTTCTCGAGAGAGCTAACAAATGGAGTGTCATTGACAACGAGCGTAGGAACCGAGGAAGAAGAAGAATTTCTCATGTTTTTTACGAATGACCAAAAATTTTTACTGCCTTTGGGACATTGCAGAATTTTTTGCCGTAATTTTTGGTCATGTAAAAATTTGGTCCGTCGAATATGGGCGTTGCAGGCCTTCCTGGCTTGCTTGAACTTTTTCCGGTTTTCCTCAGATGGATTGGCTTTAAAACAACGGAAACCTACCGCCTTAACCCTAATAACCTCTTTACAGCTCGCATCGAACCATGCGTTTTCCTTAGGTCTGATGCTTTTAACCCTGTTCGGGATAAAAGTTCTCATTCCCAGGAGAATTAAACTTGTGATCATATCAGCGCTGGCGTCAACGTCACTATCGAGGAAGCATAGTGACCAGTTAAAGATCCTAAAATAATTATTGAGACCGTCCCAGTTGGCTTTCTCGTATTGCCAAACGGTTCTCTTAGGAGCTCTTTCTTTAACTGGAGAGTTTTGACACGAGAAATTTGCCGATATGACACAATGGTCAGATGAGCCTAGAGGAGATAGAACACTAATAGTGTACTTACTAGGGTCAGAGGTAAGAAACAAGTCAAGAGTGTTTTCTGCTCGACCTACCACGTCCGATATTCGAGTGGGCTCGTTGACCAGCTGAGTTAGGTGTTTTAACTCAGCGAAGATCTCAGCACACACTCCTTCTGGTGTTGCCTGGCCCGAATGTTGAAGCCATGAAGAATTGTGTACATTGAAATCGCCCGTAACAACGATTTCAGTGCGAGGATAGGACGAAACAATTCTTTGAATGGAGGCAGACAAAGCATCAAATTCACGAGAAGTTGATACTCTGTCTAAATTTGGGCTTCGATAAAGGAAGCAGTAGTGAATGATTTGCTTATTTATGGAAAATTTAAACCACATGAAATTAAAGAAAGAATTGGTGCAAAGACCATATTGAGGTAAGATAAGCAACATCATTCCTAATGTATATGGCGAGGCCATGGTGGGAAAAGAATAGTGGCACCAAGCTATACCCATGAATGAAAAATTCAGTAGGATCGGTATCCTCACCTACTTGGGTTTCACTCAGTGCCAAAACAGCTGGCCTGTTCGAAACAGTATGGAAGTACGCAGAAAGAAAATTCGCTCTAAGCCCACGAATATTACAATAATCAACCCTGAAATTAACAGCCATTGCAAATAAAAAATATCAAAAAAACTGTGTTATAATATGCTAGACCCCCAAATTTTAGCGTCTAATAAATCGAAGATTTATCTCAGACTGAGATCTATATCAGATTTCTAACGCTCGATAACTTGATGAAGAAATAAGTAAGAACTCAACCGAGTTCAAATTTTTTAATTAACCGAGTTTTAGAGACTAGAACTTTGTCAAGGAATTGGCCGTAAAAATCGTTTAAAGTTGTTAGTAAAGAAATCAGTTTTTTGAAAATATAACTTGTAGTACCCTTGGCATGATGTTTAGTGCGTTGGACTGTCATGCCAGAGTTCTTGAGTTCAATCCCTGCCTGTGTTATCTAAATTTTTTTTCGGGTATTGCCTCCCTCCTGTGAGGAATTGACAAATCCTTTAAGAGTAATTCTTGTCATGAAAAGTGCTTTCTCAAATTAGCCGTTCGGATTCGGTTTAAAAACTGTATAATGGTCCCCTCCATCTCTGACAACAGTATTCGCACACAGGAATGGTCGAGAGTTGTAAGTCACTAGGCCCTGGTTCTTAACGGACTGTTGCGCCACCTAATTTATTTTTTATAACTTGACTCTTCGCGGGTGTTACGAAAGCCTAAGATTAATAAAAATGACCTACGCGTCCGGGTTTCAACTTCTCCTAGGTCACTTTGAACGCAAATTTAAATTTTGTTATTAATCCAAATGTTATTAACTAACTCAATAAGAAATTAGGTCCATCAATTTGATTTTTTTTACTAGTGTATTGTTAAAAGTTACCATTCTACATTTGTTTATTTTCAAATTTAAAATCGGATATAGTGAATTTTACAAAATTTATAGTGGTTTGTACTTATTAAGCTATTATTGAAATAATTTTAATATAATCGTTTTTTTTTTTGATGCACATTGATTTTAAACCTGAATTTTGAAAATTCTTTTTTTTTCTTCTAATTAAAAAAAAATATGTTTTTAAAATTCTATTAAAATAAAAATTAAAAGTTTTATTGAAATCACATGCTAACATTTTAAGTTTTCATTCAGACGTTGTTCAACTAAAAAAATTATATTATTTGCGGATTAAAAAAAAAATATGTTTTCGGAAGAAGTCATTCATTTTAGTTTAGACCCTCAAAAAGTATTATTCTTGTACTATATTAGTTTCAGTTTGTCTTTAATTACAAAAACTTCCTAGTCTCAAATTGAATAAGATACTTGATTATTTTTGATGAAAATTATGTAACTATTTAAATAAAGAAAAATAAAAATAAATCATAAAATCATCTCCTTTCCAATCTCTCTCATTAACTCGCAAACAATACGATCATAATTACAATGATTATCCAGAATTGCACTAATTTGTCGAGGCCACTCTAATCGGTCACGCTTCCTAAACACAACGTTGTTGATGTTAAAAAAAAGTATCTTCAAGCTATCGTCCATATAGTTTTCCCAAATAATAGTATCTTACCTACTGAAGATGATGATGATGATGATCCTCCAGCATCAATCGATTTTGCTATCTCTCGCAATGCCCAATTCAACGCATATTATTCGAAAGCAAAAAGCGACGAAATCAAATACGAGCGAGGATTGAACGACACCGCCGCCGCCGCCGCTCATCACGCCAATCACATACACAGAACTATCATGATGATGCTTTGTGCCGACATCGCCATTGCCATATAGCTTAGACAGCAATCAGCCCGCCACCGATATCGAGGCCGGAACATGATCAAAAGATTCAAAATAACAATCAATTTGTGATCCCTGATCAAGCAATTTTATAAAATAATTTTCCTCATTTTTCCGCTCTCTTAGAGTAAAAATATCATTTTGTTACGTCTATACATTTACAGAGGTATGACGATGCTGGTGATGATCACACGGTACAGCGCGGTGGCGGAAAACCTTACCTAACCGAAGCAAACTCCGCTGATCTGAACTGAACTGAACAGCAGCAACAGTCAGAAACTCATAGCGTCATCATGATCATCGATGATGACGGGACGGAACGGTAAGCCAGCGACCATCAACATTCAGCGCACAGCAGGTATCAACAACTGCTACAGCAATAACAACAGAGCCATCAAACATCAGAAACAAAAAAATCTGGTCCAGCAAACGAAACGCGCACCGACACCGCGCGTACGCGAACGTAAATTTGCGCACGTAATTGGCCTCAAGAAATTCGAATTGTATCTTTTTTTTGTTACTCACGTAGATAGGTATTGTGTTGAGCTAGCGCGGCGGCCGCGGCCGCGTATACTCTGTTTAGAAAGATGGATGGATTGAAGGCCACCTTTTGGGGGAAAAGTTCCATAAGTATATAGAGATGGACACTTCCCTGATGTTCCACCTTCTTCCTTATCCCAGATGGCAGCATCATCGGAGACGACAGTTGCAAATATAATTAAAACGCACGACTTGATTGAATGAACTTGTTTTTGTGGTTGGATCTTAATGTGGGGCTTAAACTATGAAGCTCTTGAAGCCAAGAATCAAGGGATTCTACGAGATGGCTATAAGATTCAAGAGATACTATTTAAACAATTTTCGATTCCTGTTTGACCAAAAAGTGTGTGGAAAAATATAGATACAAAGTGGTTTAGGCTGGAATTGCATTACAGTTAGACGCATTAACGCATATGACGCATTAAACGAATCAAATTTAACGCAACATAGCCCAAATTTAAATGTGTAGTTTTTTTTTACAAAACCAATACTTTCCTTAAACAAAATAAAGCAAACCACAAAACGAAGATTAACTGACCAACCGATCAATTTGATGGTTGTCGGCGTCTTCGTCCGTCACAACGTTGAGAAGGATGATGGTGTGGCTGAGGCTGACGAAGCGGCATCGTTGTTGTCGGCAAAGCTTCAAAGTGTGCGGACGTGTGCGATCGATTTGCATATTGCACTCACTATGCAACGATTATGGCCGATTAGTATCTTTGTGCGCTGCAAGTGGTCTAGGATCGTAAACTAGGCATCAGATTGATCTGGGGCTGGCGCAGCTGAGTTTTTCTTTTAAGTTCGAGTTTGATTTGTAGGATCACAGTGCAGAACTGCAATGACTGTTGGATGGTTACGTCGAGGAATGGTGGTGGGTGCTGTTGGGGATTTTGTTGCTGCTGCTGCTGCTGCTGGACATCTGGGATATGCCTCTTTTTCGACAGTCCTCTATCATCAAGTTCTAAATATGATTTGTCCAAAGAATAATCTCGAAAGAAATAAACAAAAATAAAACAAAACTCCGATCGGATATTTATTCCTCCTTAATGGACATCAACACGTCCGACAACGTTGGGTACAAATGATCGCCGGATAGCTTCCCGCAAAAGATCGCACGGACTCGAAATACCTTTTTTCACTGTACATGATGCACATTCACACTACACTACACATAGAGGGCTGGGAGCTTGGTACTCGGTGGGCATCATCCGAGTCATAAAAATGTATCTTCTTCCTTTTTATCTTTGGCTGCGCTGCGTCCAGTTAAGAGAAAGATCGAGCCCGCGTGCGCGCATGGTCGTGTGAATATCTCGAGCAGATCGCCGTCAGTCGCATAATGTCGGCATTACAGGTGATAACTAAAGGCTCTGATGCTAATGTGATTACAGCCTTTAAGTTTATAAACACAAGTTCCGCGCGCACATACACCGCGAATGGATGGACTATGTTTTTTTTTGTTTCTCCTGCCTTTGCTGAGTTCCTTTTTTTCTCCTCGGCTGGATGATGGATCGTCGTCGTCGTCGTCGTCGTAGTCGTAGTCGTAGTCGGCGTTGTTGGGTTTTTGGGATTCCTTTGGAACTGTTTCTGATTTTTTTGTGTTAGTTGTTTTGGTAAGAAGGAGGAGGTACTGCAGATCGATGATCATCATGAGGGTTTGGAGTTCTTCCTTTTTGCTTTGGAAATTGAAATGGGAACACTCTGTTTGTGTCTGGATTAAGGAAAAATTAATATCGCATCAGTCTCCTTGCACGCGGTATAGGTACGCTTAAGCTGAATGACTACGAAGACGACCGACGCGACGACGACGACGACGCAAGTTGAAGCACCATCAGAGTGGAACTCTTTTAAGCTTGGGGCGGCCTACTGGGAAAGTGGCTGCGCTTTTGCATTCATCCTGGACTCGTTATAATCCCTAATGGAATTTTTTTTTTCTCGCGAAGCATCAGAGACTCTGCGGATGGTCAACTATATCGCGGAGCTATATGGGGGCCATGTCGGTTGTCGACGCAATGTTGAGAAGTTCGATATGCTGATGGGAAGAAGGCGGGGATAGATGGATTGTATAAGTCATCGGGTTTTTGGGCGATTTTATTGTAGGAACATCAACGCGCGGAGGTTTCAATTTCTTTCTTATTTTTTTTTGTGATTCTCTCCCGCAGTATCTTGGGGCAAGTTGAGAAGGCGGATTCAGTTGAAAAGTAATTTAGCATCCCTCGAGCTTTGAAGACATCGTATAAGCGGCTATTCAGATGGCAAAAGATACATTCAATTCAAAGTGTGCCACTGCGAGTATAGTTCGCGTATTTCTTACCGACTGACCATCAACATGACACTGCGCTGCGCGAGGTGTTTCTTTGTTGTTCAATCGGTGATGTTTTTGTACGTTTTTTAATTTGCGTATCTGATGATATGCGGATGGTATACTGTGCGGTGTGGAATGCAGGATGGGATATATGATATTTTTAAAGAGTGTGGGATTTAAATTAGGTCGTTGGTATTTAAGAACTAATCAAAAGTCCATAATGAAATGGGATTCTTTTTTTTGGGATTTGTTGTTAGACCGGTACAACCTGAGATATTTCCGCTTTATGAAGGAATTTTATAATTTTAGGAGCGAGAGGTGTGTTCTTATGATGGGGGATTAATTTGGATTAAAATAATTATTTGATGTCACGAAATTGGGCACATTTTGAATTTAGGAAATATTTTCAAACTTATCATAAAATATTTTCAAAATTAATATTAAATTTTGAATTACTCGTAACTCTTATAATAAAGATAATATATATAGTAAAGGGTAGTTTAAATCTGGTCAGCATTGCTACGAAGGGTATTTTCAACCGATAACCTGCTTTCGAAGGCAATTCTCCAAGTTTTTAGGGTAAATTGCAGCAAAATATCTGATATATGATAATTTAAAAAACTGTTTGATCAAAACGCTGTTCCAATATCTTATATGCTGTATTTTAAAATACTGTAAATTTAGAGTACTGTATCTGATGTTCAAATGGTAGACATGTGCATTCAAGAGGACACAGGTTTTTCTCAAAACCCACCTGTGTCTATCAACTCCTACTCTCACCTCCCCGTGGTGAACTTCAGGTGCCTAGTACCTCAACTGGAGATTGAGTTCTTACCCCAGTGGAAAGTTGTTGGGGCAGCAAACGAGAGAGGGGGGAGAGGTGTTTCCACTAAGGCACCTCTCCTTATCCAGAAGACAGCGGAGGAATTCCCGAGATGGAATCAACGGTGGAGTCTACAGTTCCAGTAAGGTTGAACTACTTAGTGAACACCTTAAAGGGCTTCTACGACTTATTCGGAGCCCAGGCCTATTGGGAGCGGTTTATCCGGCTCCCCGTCCTTGGAGTTATACTAAGGATCTGGCCCTCCAGGTTAGTTGTGCCGTCGGGGTGACTTCCTGGCCACGTAAAAAAATAATAGTTGCGAAGCACCAACAAGCCTCGGATACGGACGGATTTACTGTTGACAACTTACGCAAACGAATTAAGGACAACGAACTTCGGATATGCACGTGGAATGTTAGGTCCCTTAACAGACCACTTGCGGCCGAAGAATTAGCGGAGGCCCTAGACTGCTATAAAGGAGACATCACTACCATCCAGGTAATACGATGGGATGGGCCAGGCAAAAAGAGGATGAAAAACTGCGACATTTACTATGTTGACTGCTACTGAGAAAACCAACAGCGCTTATTTGGATGCGGCTTTGTCATTGGAGCCAGACTTAGGCAAGAAGTCTTGAGCTATGGAGGCATCAACGAGCGCCTCATGACCATCCGCATCAAGGCTAAATTCGGCAACATTAGCCTGATATGCGCGCACGGCCCCACAGAAGAGAAGGATGACAACACCAAAGATATGTTCTTCGAACTCTTAGACAAAACATATGAGCAGTGTCCTAGCTACGATATTAAAATTGTCCTGGGCGATTTTAATGCCAAGCTAGGAAGGGAAGACATCTTTGGTGGAATAATCGGAAAAAACAGCCTGCACGACAACACTTCCGACAATGATTTCAGGCTCATAGATTTTGCTGCGGGGCGAAACGTCATGGTAGCCAGTACGCATTTTCACACCTCAACATCCACAAAGGAACTTCAAGTTCTCCAGATCAATCTACTGTCAACCAGATTGACCATATTGCGATCGACGCCAGACACACTTCCAGCATCATGGATGTCCAAACTTTCCGAGGAGCTAACATCGACTCGGACCACTACCTCGTTGTAGCCAAGGTAGCACTTCGGGTTCGGGTTTCCAGACCCAAGGCAAAACAGGGAGATGCTGGGAGAAGGTACAACGTCGAACGGCTACAATCGCAAGAGATCGCCAACTCCTTCTCCGACCGAGTTACAAGTAACCTCTCTCGAAGTTCTGTGCCGCCAACACAATGTATTGAAAACCAGTGGCACCATTGCCAAGATGCACTCAGAGAAGCCTCCTCTGACGTGCTGGGTTTCAAGCAACCACCAACAAGGAACCCCTGGTTTGATGAGGAATGTCGGCAGGCAAATGCAGCCAAACAACAGGCACGCAAAGCGGCACTGCATAAAAGGACGAGAGCTGCTCATGAGCTCTACGAGCAGAAGAGGCGAGAGGAACACCGACTTCTCAGAAGGAAAAAGAGAGGGCATGAGAAACGTGCGGTCGAAGATGTTGAGAGGTTTAAAAGCAGGAATGAAGTTCGAAAGTTTTATAAACAGGTGAAACGAAATTCACAGGTACATAAACCTAGAACCGAAGGCTGCAAAGACGAAAGTGGAAACATCATAGCGGAACCGCAGTCAATGCTGAGGATATGGAGAGACCACTTCTGCAGACTGTATAACGGAAACGACAAACCGAATTCCGCTGTAAGGCAGGATGATCCATTGAACATAAACGACAAAAGCCAACAATCCTGTCTTCTCCAGAGACGAGCTGTATAGAGCCATGTCTAGTTTTGGCATCCCTGCCAAACTTGTCCGTTTGTGCAGGATGACCATGGAGAATTCACGCTGCTCCATAAAGGTTGGAAACAACTTAACAGAACCTTTCGATGTCAAAAAAGGTTTTAGACAAGGTGATGCGCTGTCATGCGAGAGTCCTAAAAGATCTTAACACACACAAATCCGCTGGTCCGGATGGTATCCCCGCTATTGTTCTAAAGAGGTGTTCTTCAACGCTGGCAAAACTACTGCGTAAGCTTTTTCATCTGTCCTACTCCTCAGGTCTCGTTCCGAGCGGATGGAAAACCGCATTTGTCCAGCCTATCCCCAAAAAAGGCGAATCTTCCTCACCGTCTAATTACTGACCGATTGCACTTACGTCCCTTCTTTCCAAGGTCATGGAAACGCTGATTAATTATCAGCTCAAGAAATATCTCGAAGATCGAAAGCTTCTTAATGACCGGCAATACGGCTTTCGTAGCAATAGGTCCACTGGTGATCTCATGGTTCATCTCACCGAACAGTGGAACAAATCTTTACATCGTCTTGGAGAAAGTAAGATTATTGCACTTGATATTTCAAAAGCATTTGATAGGGTTTGGCATCAGGCTCTCTTATCGAAAATGCGTGCTTTCGGTTTTCATGAATCCCTTCTTCATTGGATTAGTAATTACCTTTCGAATCGTTCAATACAAGTTGTATTGGATGGATTTAATTCTGAAAACCACAAAAGAAATGCTGGTGTGCCCCAGGGCTCTGTTCTATCTCCAACACTCTTTCTCATTTTTATTAATGATCTCTTGTCTGCAACTTCTAATCCAATACATTGTTTCGCTGACTTAGCTTCTCATATTCGTTTTCAGATTCACATCCCTCTTCTTCGGATGTGGTACTGCAACGAGAAAATATAATAAGCTCATTAAATTCCGACCTAAACAGCATTGTACAATGGGGAATAAGAAACCGCGTGGAATTTAATGCTTCGAAAACTCAATGCTGTCTTGTATCGTTAAAGCGAGATATACCCCCCTTGCCATTATCCATAGATGGCACTTGCATCGAGGAGACTGAACATCTCGATATTCTCGGTATGTGTATCACCAACCACCTTTTGTGGAACGATCACATACGCGATGTCGCCAAAAATGCCGCAAGATGTTTGGGTTTTCTAAGGCGATGCAAGAAGTTTTTCTCCCCCTCTGATCTGGCTGTTATCTACAAGACTTATATACGTCCAAAGCTTGAGTATAACTCCCATATCTGGGCTGGTGCTCCTGCAACTTACTTAAGCCTCTTGGACAGTATTGAACGTAGAGCATTTAGATTGATTGGTGATATTGCCATCATAAGATCATTTACATCGCTTGAACATCGTCGAAATGTCTCTTGTCTCACCCTCTTTTACCGTTATTTTAATGGTTTATGCTCTAGAGAAATAGCCAGTTGCATTCCTCCCCTTAAACAGTTCAACCGTAATACTCGCGCTTC
This sequence comes from Eupeodes latifasciatus, assembly GCA_920104205.1. Taxonomy (NCBI): domain Eukaryota; kingdom Metazoa; phylum Arthropoda; class Insecta; order Diptera; family Syrphidae; genus Eupeodes; species Eupeodes latifasciatus. Next base: position 67,247,018 of record OV049924.1, on the reverse strand, counting down.
TAGGAATGCTCATCAATATACCCTCGAGCCCAACTTCGGTCGTACTGTCAAGTACAGAGATTCGTTCTTTAGCCGTACTATGCGAATGTGGAATGCCTTGCCACACTCTGTCTTTCCCAGCCATTGCAATATTCAGGAATTCAAAACTAATGTGCACCGACACCTCCTTTCAACCCCTCTCTCCCTTTCCTAGTGCTCACACTGTGTCTACATAATAAGGGTAGTTTATCCCTTTGAGTGTGCGCTTATTATAAAAAAAAAAAAAAAAAAAACATCGTACTTGAAAGAATAGTTCAAAGCTCACACGTCAACACTAGAGGCACTATCTTTCAAAAGTCTGTCCAATTACTAGCATATTATGCTGATGACATTGACATAATCGGAAGAACTCAGCGTGATGTCAATGGGGCTTTTGTGAGTATTGAGGCAGAGGCGGCAAAAATGAGTTTAACGGTTAATGAGGGCAAAACAAAGTACATGCTGTCGTCAAGAAAGGACCTACAACACCGACGTCTTGGTCAAAACGTCACCATCGACAGACGTAACTTTGAGGTAGTGAAGGACTTCGTCTACCTAGGCTCCGCTGTAAACGCAGAAAACAACACCAGCGCTGAGATCAAACAAAGAATAACTCTTGCTAACCGCTGTTTCTTTGGGTTAAGAAAGCAATTGAGTGGAAAAATCCTCTCTCGAAGGACCAAAGTGTCGCTATATAAGACCCTTTATCATCCCCGTCCTGCTATACGGTGCAGAAGCATGGACTATGAAAGAAAAGTTCTTCGTGTGATCTACGGTCCCGTATGCATCGAAGGGGAGTGGAGGAGAAGATGGAACGACGAGCTGTACGGGCTGTACGTTGACTTAGCCAGAAGGGTAAAAGTCCAACGACTAAGATGGCTGGGTCACGTAGAGCTCATGGAAAGCAATGCTCCGGCCCGGAAAGTCTTCGAATCCACACCCACAGGACAACGCAGTAGAGGAAGACCCAAATTGGAGCGCGAAACTGGAGACATCTAGCTAGGGACCGAGCTAGATGGAGAAGTTTGTTGGGTGAGGCCCTGGTTCACACAGGACTGTAGCGCCACCTTAAGTAAGTAAGTAAGTATCTGTGTATTCCTTTAAAAAAAAAATACAATGCCTATTATAGCAATATACTATTTTCCAAAATTGCAAAGTTCAGTTCTTAAAGGAAAAAGTTGATGTTTTGTATTATTTGTGTTAAATTTCCTTTCGGTATGTGGACTGTATACTTTTAATATGATTACTTTATTCGTTACTTTATTAAAAATATAAAAATACAGGGTGGGCCGTAAATAAGTGCACTTAAAAAAAAATTATATTAATACAACTGTAGCGCTTTTAAATGAAATATTTATTTTAAATTATACAAAACGAAATGAATTTTTATTTTTTTTAAATTAAATCATCCAAATATTGTCCATTTCGCCTACAGAAAGAAATCCGGTGGCGTTAAGTCAGGGCTCCTGGGTGGCCAAGCAATATCACCCCTCCTCGATATCAACCTTATACGGTTGATCCCCCACTTGGCTATTCCGGCCTAAACGGTCACTTTCGGAGAGTGTAACGGTCGTCCATGTTTTAAGCGTGGATTTTCTGTTCCCCAGTATCGACAATTTTGTCGATTAACAAATCCGTTGACATGAAAATTAGCTTCGTCTGAGAAGATAATGTTATTGAAGTGAGGGAATCTCCGTAACATTTCTGTTGCGAAATTGAACCGTGAAACAAAATCGGATTCTTTCAAATCTTGGACAATCTGAATTTTGTAAGGGTATAACTTCAAATCATCCCGTAAAATGCGACGTAAAGTCGTTCTGGGTACTCCCAGGGCCGCAGCGCGTTTCCGTGTAGAGCTTCTTGGATCCTCGCGCACAGAAGCTTGTACGCGTTCAATTGTTTCTGCAGTCCGCCTGGAACGTGGGCGTCCTGTAGGTCGAAGTTTTTGCATTGATCCCGTTGCCTCGAATGTTACGATCCATTTTTTGATTACATTCGTACTTGGACACTCGGTGATGTTGCGTAATCCAAACTTTACCCGAAAAAGCCGACGAACAGTCACGTATGAGCGATTGTTTTCATAAAAGGCGCGAACGCAGAAATCGCGCTGCTCTCCCGTGAACGGATTCATTGCGACTAAAAATTTAGATCTCGAGCTGCAAGGAGATACCATCCCCGCGCGTCTCGGTTATTTCGTTCGGGAGTTAGAGCGAGACAAAAAGTGCACTTATATTAACTGCCCACCCTGTACAATCCATACAAATAAAATGCAAATGTATGTACAAACAGTTAATGTATGACCACTCGAGTAGACAGCTTAATTCAATCTGATGAATCTTAAAACTATGTAGGGACGCCAAAGAAGTTGGCGTCTTGCAAATTCATATTACAGTATGCAAGATACAAGATATAAACAGTTCATAAAAAGAATCTGTTGAATTGACAAAAATAATATAATTATAGAGTGTAGGTGTGAAGTTTATCAGAATTTGATGAGTTGGTACATAACACTTTGTAGATTTGTAGATCCTCTAGTTTTTAGTTTTAGTTAAATGCCTTTATAATAAAAAACAAAAATGATCATCTTAATTTTGATTAATTAATCATTTTTAATTTAAGTAATGTGTTTGTACAAAACATGTTGGATGGATGGATGGATTTTTAATTATATTAAACCTGACCTTCGTTGCGGGGATATCATCATCTCTTAATCGACATGTTGCTGTCTTATCTATTTTTCTTTAGGTTATAGTTTGTTATCCATTCGCAAGGTGTCGTATGTAGTCATAAGAGTCCAAATCTGGGAGTGGGTCGAAATGCTGTATTTTGAAATTTGTGTAGAACATTTAGAATAAGGGGCAACATCTAGTGATTAATAGGAGAACTCGCTTCGTTAAACATCGAGAACAACCTAGTAGTTTCTTAAACCAATTTGAGGTATATAAATAGGCACTCGGAAGCGAAGACTTAACTGTCCCTGAGCTAAAGGCCGAACTAAGCAAACGTGGCTTAAGTGGGACAGGCGTAAAAACCGAACTCGTTAAACGGCTGCAGGAATATCTGGCTACAATAGTAGCAATTCACCAGTTTTATTTAAACCAGATGACGCAGGTTTTACAAACTATAAAAAATATCATCCCAAAAAGTTTTGTCGTATAAATCACATTCACGACACAAATTTCTTTATATATAGTTGGAGAGAGCCGTTGGTAATTGTTTAAGAGACTTTGTTACCGGCAACTTTGAGCTCAACTTTTCACTTGTTATTATGTTCCTTTTTAATGGAATTATTGAAGTATTAAGTAGTGAATTGAAAATTGCCTTCAGAGGTAATTTGTTCAAAAACAAAATTTTCAAAATGTACAAATAACACAAACTAAATAATAAATAAATTAGGTGGCGCAACAGTCCGTAGAGAACCAGGGCCTAGTGACTTACAACTCTCAACCATTCCTGTGTGCGAGTAATTTTGTCAGGGATGGAGGGGACCTACAATTTATATGCCGAATCCGAACGGCTAATTTGAGAATGCACTTTTTCATGACAAGAATTACTCTTGGAGAATTTGTCAATTCCTCGCAAGAGGCAGTACCCGTGAAAACTTTTTTTTTTTTTTAATTAAGGTGACACAGGCAGGGATTGAACCCAAGACCTCTCGCATGACAGTCCAACGCACTAACCATCATGCCACGGGCACTACTATAACACAAACTAAGCTTTCCAAAAAATTGGCGATGAAAAGTGAAGTGGTTGTTTAGTGCATTCTTCTATCAAAATACCAACGCAACCTAATAGATAGATTGCAATGATTTGCGAACATATTCAAAACAATAATATTGTAATATTCGGCTTGGTCCGACAATTAAAACTTATTCAAACTTCGTAAATAAAACACAAATTCACTTTATTCAAATTATTCACAAAAATTCTTTATTCAACACTTTCAATTATTACTTTTTAAACACAGTCTTTACTTTCAATTATTATTTTACACAGTCTTTACTTTATCACAGTTCACAACCAATAATAATCCGCTTCGCTTCCGAGCGCCAGGTTGTTCTCGATGCTTAACGAAGCTAGTTCTCCTCTTAATCCCTAGATGTTGCCCCTTTCGAGGTTCTTGTATACGCTAAATGTTCCCCTCTTAGCCACTAGATGTTTCTCGATGCTTAAAGAAGCGAGTTCTCATACTAATTCGATATTAAAAGAGATAAAGAGTGTATACACATTACATTGCCCCCTCCTTAGGATTGATCGTCCCGAACAAATCCATTGTTCTTATCACCACTGTAGCAATGTAGCCGGTCGCGATGTACAAATTTAGGTTTTACTCTGACTCTCTTTTGTATCCGGTACACGACATTGTTGATTTTTGTAATGACTGTATATGGACCTTTCCAGTCACGTCGAAGTTTCGGTGACAACCCTTTTTGTCGATGGGGATTGTAAAGCTACACCCGATCTCCTGCTTGGAACTTGGTTGTTGTCGCTCGTATATCGTAGCGTGTCTTCATTCGGTCACTGAACATCTTTATTTTCAACCTGGTATTGTCGTGGATCTGAAGGAGTCTTTCTTTGAGGTCATCAATGTAGTCATCCTCGGCTTGCGGCTCCGACGTGGGACATCCAAATTTTATTTCGCTCGGCAGTCTGATGTGCCTTCCCATCAAAATCTCAGACGGTGTATGGTCAGTTGAGCTATGTCTTGCACTTCGATACGCCATCAAAAACAGTGGAATGTGTCGATCCCAATCTCGCTGGTTGTCGTCCACAACTTTGCAAAGATGTTCTTTCAGGGTTCGGTTGAATCGTTCGACCATGCCATCAGATTGTGGGTGAAGTGGTGTTGTTCTTGTCTTCTTGATGTCAAGAAGCCCACAAACTTCCTGAAATATGTTCGATTCAAAATTCCTTCCCTGGTCAGAATGCAGTTCTAATGGAACGCCGAATCTGCTCACCCAGTTGAAGACAATTTGGTCTGCGACTGTTTTGGCTTCTTGGTTTGGAATGGCGTATGCTTCAGGCCACTTGCTGAAGTAATCCATGACGACCAGAATATAACGATTTCCATTGTTTGTTTCCGGAAATGGACCCGCCACGTCTACTGCAATCCTTTCGAAGCGTGCTCCGACATTATACTGCTGCATTTGGCTGTGGTTCTTTTTGTTCGGGCCTTTGGTGGCAGCACAGGTATCACATTTTCGGCACCACTTCTCGACATCTTCCCTTGCATGTAGCCAGTAAAATCGTTGTCGAACCTTTTCTAGCGTCTTGTTCACTCCTAGATGACCTCCCGAAACTCCACCATGCATCTCTCGCAGAACATCCATAACCTTCGATCTCGGTAAGACTAGCTGCATTACATAAGACTTTCCATCTGCTGATTCCCATTTACGTCGAAGGACACCCTTTTGGGCATGAAACGAGTCCCACTGTGCCCAATAGGCCTTCAGAGTCGGACTTCTATCGGAGATATCAGCCCATTCTGGTTTTTCCTGGTGTTCCTTCCAAGCGAGAATGGGTTCCATATCTGAGTCTTCTTGTTGAGCCTTCCTCAACTCGTCGTTGCCACAGCCATAAATGGGATCGGCTCTGGTTCGTTGGACAGTAACCACTTCTTTTTCTTCTTGTCGTCTGCAACGCTTACAGTCTTGCTTATATGGTGTGCTCTTGTTATCAAGTTTCGTTTGATAAACCTGGATGTCGTTCCTTGGGCCATCGATACCAGAAACCAGCTTCTGCCCCTTAAAGTTGGTTCTTATTCGTTTTCCCGGGTGGGACTCAACTTCGTTGTTGGTGTTACTTTGAGCAGTAAAATTACTTCTGTTTCCAAAGTGTTGCCATGCGGTTCCTCTTCGCGGTAATCTACACTGTCGCTGTAGATGCCCACTCTTATTGCAGTTCCAGCATCGTGCTACTCCGCCTCGCTGACTCCTTTCCACTGTAGCCTTCTGACAAGAGCATTCTTGAACTTCTAATTTTCATACGCGATGCACGTTTTGGGAAGCTTGTTCTGCAGCTTCCATCGTCAGAGCGAAAGCCAATGCTTCTGGTAGTGTTCGCTTTCCGGCAGTACGGATAGCCCTTTGGAGATTTATATCGTCCACAGCTCTCACAAAGGCTTCAACAGTAAGTTGATTTATTATTTATTTACCAGCTGTTGGATATGCCAGGTGAACCAATCGCTCGATATTTGCCTGAAGCTGCTGCAGAGTTTCACCTCTTTTCTGTGTCCTAAATTGTTAAGCTGAACTCGGAAAACTTCTGCCATGTGGCTATTCCCAAACCGCTGTTCGATTGCGTTTACCAGAACTGTGAAGTCACCATTCTTTTCTGCTGGGATGGTTTGTAGCAGTTCAGCAGCAGATCCTCTTAAAGCAAGCGTAAGAGCAATGTATTTCTCGTGATCGTCCCAGCCGTTTGTTAACGCTGCTGCTTCAAACTGTTTCTTGTAGATTGACCACGGAATCTGCCCATCAAAGCTTGGAGGATTCACTTCTCTCTTCCTTGAACACTCACCAGAAGGTTCTCGAGCTTTCATCTTTCGCACTTTTTCTAGTTCATTTGTGAGGGTTTCGATTTGTTTGTTCATTTTCTCGAAACGTGCATTTTGTTTTTCAATGCGCTCGACGCGCTCTTCGAAAGTATTGATTTTTCCTTCGAAGACCGCAAACCTGCCTTCTGAAAGGTTTCTCTGTTCGTCGAACCACTCTAGAATATTCTACTGTTCTTTCTTTTGGTCGCTTCTTTGGGCTTCTAGTTGTTTGAGAACATTCAAACGTCAAAAAGAATTAGTTCTCTTTGATATTGGCATAGCTTCAGATCTTTACATTCGAAAGCAAAAAAATCAGCAGATAACTCTTGGTTAAATTGTTGTATGAAACAATTAAAACATATTTTCTATTAAAACAATTAAAATTTTTGGTATGAAACAATTAACTCAATCAAAAATAAAATTTCACCAACAGATTTACCTACTAACGTTAAATATATTGAAAATTGTGTTCGAAACTTACGGGATAGATCTGTTTAGTTTGAAAAAATCCTAATTTCTCAAAATTTAGTTTCCTTTTTTTCTTTTTTGAGCAGTTTTTAGATAAAAGTGTAAGTTTTCTTTTAATGGAAAAGGAAAATTATTTAAGACAAACTTAATGTATTGGCATTTGATAATGTAAGGGTCTATTAATTTCAAATTATAATATAAGAGAATTTGACACAAATTTAAAACTTCTAAATTTATTACTGCAAATCTAACGATTCATATCTATGCTAACATTTTTCTGTCGTGAACTTCGAACTGCCCTTTTTTAAAGTTTAAGCTATTACCATTGTATTAGATTCAAATTTGCCCTACTGATGAATTACAAAAAAAATAATTGTAAACCTATTTCTCATAAACATCCAACACACTTTTCATTAAAATGTACAGCTATTTATAACAATGAACAACATTATATTTGAAAGAACTCCATATCTTATTATGATTCTCGTATTAACTAAGCTGCAACAAACACAAAATACTGACATAAACAGTTTATAACTCTTTAATTTTATTCAACTTTATGTTTCTTAAGGTGTTGGATTTTTCCTCTATCTTCCTTGCAAGACATTCGAAAGTCTTTCCGTTACCATTTAATATTTCAAATGCCTTTGCCGGAAATACATCTTTGAACCGGAAAAATGGCTGCATTTATGTCTTTCTAAGAACTGCATACTCTCAGGAGTAGTTAGTACATACATTAACCATAATTTAAATCGGAGTTAATTTCTCGGAGTAGACTGCCAAAGACACACACCTAATTGTCAGATTGGTTTGTGTAGAGGGTAAAATAGGGTGACCAGGATGTGTGTAAAAGTGTAAATCTTTAGTTTTAAAATTTTAAAAATTTTCGATAAGATTATTTAATTATTTTATTTTTAAGATATTTACGGAGTTATGTTTTTCAATAAGACAAATACTCATTTCATATCAAAAATATTAAACAAAATTAATTGAAAATTAACAAAATAAATATTTTGTGTATACATTTTGATATAAAATGAGCAAATGCCAGATTATAAATTAATAGATAATATATATATATAGAAAATAAAACACAATGCTTATGTATATTATAAGGTAAACATAGGTACAACTGAATAATAGCTTTATAGCTCAACCTTTCTTATCACTTTGGTAGACACAGCCCAACGCTATATACATAGTTATGGAAGCTTCTGAATTAAATGTCAACTCCTTTCCCATTAACTTGTATTTTAACTTCTGGTTCCGCATCAGGGACAGGTATAAGCCGCATAGTTTTTCTAGATTCCCGTGACGTAGATGGCATCGTGCTCAAGTCCACAGTCAATTTTTGATAAGTTGTATTCGGAAGGGACATACTCTGGCTGAATCTGCTGTCAGCTGAACGAGATCGACGTTTTTTAATTGTATCGGAGAATTTTATTGAATCCTTAGAAATACACAAAAATAAGTTTGAAATCGGAGAATAAAATATTTTCATAACTTACTTCTGTACGAGAGAGTTTTCGCATTGTCTGAACAATTCCATGTTGAAGTCCCAGCTTATTCGTCATGCAGGTGCTGTTGACAGATTTGTTTTCATTCAAAAATGACAGCGATGATTGTGAACGTTCTGGCAAATTGTTGTTATGAAACAATAATGGAGGTGGATTGATGTTATAACGACTCAGTCGTTCTTCCCATTGTTCGATTTGTTGAAGAACATTTCCAGCTATTGGAGCATTTAGTAATGTTGGTGAATTTGGAAGGGACATGTCAACCATTACTGAAGTATTATCAAAGTAGGAACCTTCAAGTTCCATAATACTTTCTTGGCTATCCATAACCTTCGGAAACAATAAATAAAAGTCAAAATAATTTCAGTGTTGTTTGATATGCAGATTGAATGTTTTGATTGTTGCTCTTGAGTGAATAACTTACGTTTGTATGAAGGTGTAAAAAGCAGGAAAGCAACAATAGCTTAGGTGTTTCTGGTTGTTTCCATTAATAATATTCAAGCAATTTTATTAATTTATTTATCTAACGAAGCAATTCTTAAGCTCAACCTTATTAAGTGCAACGAATTCAAATATGCGTGTATTAAACAATCAGAGTTTTTTGACGCATGAGTTATATTTTTCCCAAAATCTCGACTGTAAGGAGTGGTTTGAACAAAAACAATATTTTTTTCTACCTTACCGATTTTTTTTAAACAATTTCCAATTTTTGAAGATTTTGTTGAAGTTGGTACTTTAAGAAAGTTCAAACCAATAAATTTGGAGAAATGTCAGTTTTTGCAATTGTTACATTTAGTTGATAGATTTATAAAATTATCTATGACAAAACATTTGTAAAATTTATGAATCCGTCAAGAAAATACTGACAGCTTAAACAAAGTTAAATTAGTATAGGTGGCGCTACCCCGACAATTTATTCTTTTTAAGTTTGAAATAAATTTATTAAAAAAATAATTTCAGATCCGTTTGTTTCTAAAATAACATGGAAGGCTAAAAAAATAAATTCAATTCAGTTTGATTTCATTTCTCAACAAATCAGCTATTAATTTGACATTAAGATGTATTTGGTGTTGTTTAATGATCAAAATTATATTTTTTCAATATGTATTAAAAATGGTGTTCATACTATTAAACAAATATTCGTTTTGCTAAAGTTATATTTTTCCGTCAAACGTTAAAATGGCCTGACGCAAGAATAATTATGTTTTGCTTTTTACTTATACTTAAATGGTTTCAGTTTTTTCTTTCTTCAAATTCTAAACTTTTTACAATTATGTCAAAAATTATTATCTTAGGTTTGGTCTTTTACACCAATTAGCTTTCCACATCAAATTTATCAGATATATTTATAACGCATACAAAATATCACATATAAATTTGGACAGTTTATTAATATATTTTGACAGTTCGTTTCTGCTTTATTTAGCTCGGTTTAACAGGTTTATCTAAACTTTTCGCCGTTACATGAGCAACCCTAAAATGTTTTGATGCAAAAATGCGTAAATTAACTGAGTACTAAATGACATATGAATGTTTTCTTAACAAAACCAACATTCACCGATGGAAAAGTAAGAAGTTCCTATAAATAGTTGTGACAATTTCAATCTTGTCTATGTTGTGGCACCCCACAAAATATATTAAAAACTTTAATCAACCGTACATTAGTTTCAAAACTTATGGATAAATAGACTCAATGAAGCAAAAGTCAATATTTATTTTGTTTCATTAAAAAATTTCGATTGATTTTATATTTTTAGTTGAAAACGCCAACAACATTAACATCCCTTTTCGTTAAAAGATTAAAAAAGTGATTGATCTCTTAATTAAGTTAATTTTACAATGGTTCTGAATTAACCATTCCAAAATAATATAACTGACAGACTTTACCTTAAAAAAGTAGTTCAAGTTTACGCTTTTCGCTTGAAATCGATGTTGCCAGATAAAAATAATTGTTTTGGCTCAATGAAATGTCAAAACTAACGACACTATTAAACGGTTCAACAACAGATCGATTTTCGGTCTGTTTGCTAACTTGAAACATCTATTTGTCAAATATTTTTCCCCGTATGAATGCAAATTCAAAAATTCTAACTGAAAAAGCCTTGAGTTTGAAGATTAATTTTTCTTCGTGAGTTCCTTCAAATTGAATGAAGTTCATTTTTATTCAAAAAAATTAAAATTGTTTTCCAATAAATCAGTAAGTTATCGTTTTATCGGGTTTGTCTGTCCCTCGCTTCTACAGTCTGAGACATCCAAAATTGGAAACTAATATTTTAAGCAGATTTTAGTTTCACGTTTCTTTTTTTCAAACCACAAATAAAAGCAATTCCTATGCTTATTTTTAATTGCAGATTAAGGAATTATGTATATGGCAAATTTTGCATTCGTAAAACATGATTGAGATGGTAGAGAAGCCGAAAAAAATGGGTCCCCCAATTCTGTCGTTGATTGTCCTGGGCCCTACAGCCGAAAGCATTGGGTCGATTGACTTAAACTTTGGAAATTATGGTTTTGAGACGTTTCGCGTTACTCGTTTTTTTTTTTATTTTTTTTTAAGACTAAAAATAGCAGTTTCGCATCCAAATTTTTTGGTCAAAAATCCAAAATTAAAATTTTCTCAAAAACAAACCTATTTTTTTAATTTTCTCTAAATTTTGGCCTCTTTTAATAAAAAAATAGTTTTGTGTTGCTACAGAAGGGTGTTATTTTTAACTTCCCATAGGAAGTTATTGTAATGGGTCCGATTTGTCAAATTGAAAATTTTGACATTTCTCGACGTTTCAAGGTTCCTAGAGTCGAAATAAAAGATTTTTTAGAAAGATGTCTGTGCGTGCGTGTGTACGTACGTTCGCGTCCGTAGGTTCGCGACGTTTTTTTGTCGTCCATAGCTCAAGAACCAGAAGAGATATCGACTTTAAATAAATTTTGTTAGGTATACAGATAATAAGGCAGAAAGATGCAGAAAGAGCTCTCAAGAAAATTGCGTGGGTGTTTTTTTTACCATAGCAGTTTAAAAAAGGTGAAAATGTTGGTTAACCCTAAATATGTCACGAACGCTAGAGACTTGAATTAAATTTAATATTATATATTGTAACGTGATAACAAACAAATATATTTTTATAAAAAAAAACTGATAAAAAATATTATTTAATAGTATTTATTTATTATTATTTATTTTACGAACAAAAAACGATTTTATCTCCAAAACAATTTTGTGCAACGAAGAATAATGTTATTAACATCTGGTAAAATTTTGAGAAAAATCGAATTGACAGTTTTTTTTATCTAATAAGAAATATTATTTTCAACATTCGGTACAATTTTGAGAAAAATCGAATTGACAGTTTTTTTATAAAAAAATAAAAACCTAAAAAAAAAAACAATACTAAAACTTAGTAAAAATTTACTTTCGACTCGAATATCTTTTCAAAAATTTAAAATATTGGTTTCAATCTTATTTTATCTCACAGAAAATATGGTTTTCGACGTTCAGTAGATTTTTTATAAAAATCCAACAGTCAGTTTTTTCATAAAAAATTAAAATCTACAAAAAATAGTACGCAAAATTGGTAAAAATTTATGTTCGGTTTTCGATATCTCGTGAACAATAGAAGATATTGACTTCAAATTAATTTCATTCATCCAAATTGTATTTGTTTTGTTTATAATGGGTGATTTTTTTGAGGTTAGGATTTTCATTTCATTAGTATTTGGCAGATCACGCGGGATTTCAGACATGGTGTCAAAGAGAAAGATGCTCAATATGCTTTGACATTTCATCATGAATAGACTTACTAACGAGCAACGCTTGCAAATCATTGAATTTTATTACCAAAATCAGTGTTCGGTTCGAAATGTGAAAATCCGCTTTTTTATCGACAAATTTTGTTCAGCGATGAGGTTCATTTCTGGTTGAATGGCTACGTAAATAAGCAAAATTGCCGCATTTGGAGTGAAGAGCAACCAGAAGCCGTTCAAGAACTGCCCATGCATCCCGAAAAATGCACTGTTTGGTGTGGTTTGTACGCCGCTGGTGGAATCATTGGACCGTATTTTTTCAAAGATGCTGTTGGACGCAACGTTACGGTGAATGGCGATCGCTATCGTTCAATGCTAACAAACTTTTTGTTGCCAAAAATGGAAGAACTGAACTTGGTTGACATGTGGTTTCAACAAGATGGCGCTACATGCCACACAGCTCGCGATTCTATGGCCATTTTGAGGGAAAACTTCGGAGAACAATTCATCTCAAGGAATGGACCGGTAAGTTGGCCACCAAGATCATGCGATTTGACGCCTTTAGACTATTTTTTGTGGGGCTACGTCAAGTCTAAAGTCTAAACAAATAAGCCAGCAACTATTCCAGCTTTGGAAGACAACATTTCCGAAGAAATTCGGGCTATTCCACCCGAAATGCTCGAAAAAGTTACCCAAAATTGGACTTTCCGAATGGACCACCTAAGACGCAGCCGCGGTCAACATTTAAATGAAATTATCTTCAAAAAGTAAATGTCATGGACCAATCTAACGTTTCAAATAAAGAATCGATGAGATTTTGCAAATTTTATGCGTTTTTTTTTTAAAAAAAAGTTCTCAAGCTCTTAAAAAATCACCCGATATAAGAAACATTTTTTTTTTAAGAAAAGCTTTTAAAATTGGTAAAAATTGGTTTTCGACTAAAAATCTCGTTAACAAAAAAATAATTTCGAAATCAAACTATTTCATTAAATGCAAAATATTATTGGAAGTTTTTAAATTTTTAAGAATAATTCAACTCAGAACTTTTTTAACAAAACACGAAAACCTACAAACTTTTAAGCAAGACAAATAGACAGACGGGATGGGAAGTTATTAGTGTGGGTCGCATCCCAGCCTCTTTTTTTTTTAAAGTTTTCTCAAGAACTAATCAACCGATTTCAATAACTTTTTTTTCTGCAGAAGCTCTCATACAATTTCAATAATATTTAATGTTCAAAAATGACATTGGTTGTATTTTTGATTTTTAAATACATATTAAATATTTTTTTCGAAATTCATTAATTTGTTTTAAGAAATTGAAATATTAAACGTATATTAATAAGCTCTTTACGAAAAATATTTTTAAACTAAAACTGAAAAATGCTATACCTACAGAGTTATCCATTTTGCGGTTTTAAAAGTAAACGTAAATAAACACAAATAAAATGTGTTTTTTTGCATGATATTTCTTTTTTATTATAAAGTTTGACTTTGACATTATGTGTGAAATACAATACGTCATTTAAATCACCACCACGCGAATTGTTGCAAGCATCGATTCTTTTGAGGTATTTTTCTACCACTTTTTGACACATATTGGCCGGTATATCAGCCATAACTTGAAAAATCTTGGGTTTTAAGTGCTCAAGAGTTAAAAGTTTATCTGCATAGACACGGTCTTTCGTGTAGCCTCACAAATAAAAGTCCATCGGTGTCAAATCACATGATCTTGGTGGCCAGTTGATATCGCCACGACGAGAAATTACGTGGCCAGGAAATGTGTCTTGCAATAAAGCTCGAGTTGTGTGGCATGTGGCACCGTCTTGTTGAAACCACATATTCTCTAAGTCGTATTCTTCAACATAAAGTCAGTTATCATATGACCATAACGCTCCGAATTGACGGTAACAGTCGTTCCATCGTCGATTTCTATGTAATGTTTTGTGGACGTAATGGCCTCTCTGCAATTACTTGAGGATTCTCAGAACCCCACAATTTTGTTTATTAACATACCTAAAGAGGTCGTGGAAAAATCGCCGTACACCGCCTGTTGTTCAAGCACCGATTCGACTTACTCGTATCTACGACGACGTTGCGAATGGTCAGCTGGCTTCAGTTGTTGTGGGCTCTGGACTTTCTATAAATGTAGGTGTAGGTCCAAATGCAAAATACGCCATAATGTGCCATAAGACAGTCCTAATTCCTGAGAACGACGAGGAATCAAGGTCTTCGGCAACACTTTCACTTACAACAGCGATATTTTCAGTGGTATGAGCGAAACGATGATGCCCGATTCTTCATAATTTTGCATATTAATGCGTAGTTGGACGATTATAGAAACCAAAAACACTCTATTACCAAGACCGGAATCTCAGACTGACATTTCGGTTTGCCTACAAGCTAAAAAGCACTAAATGTGAGAAAGTGTGCGTGAAATGATGCAAAAAACCAAACACATTCTCACAATTAGTGCTTTGGCCCATCAAAATGCTTCATTATAGTAATCAGCCCCATCTAAATGCTTCATTTTGAATGTTTCATGGCCTCGTTCAAAAACTAAACAATCCGAACCAACAGAATCTGAAGTGCTGACATGGTCTTAAATTGGAAGATTTGTATGTCTTTTTAATTTCAATCCAAATAAATGTTGTAAATGTTTATTAAATAAAATAAAATTGACCAAATACATATTATTTAATGATTTATTAGTTTATTATTATTTATTTTGTTTACTTAAATTATTTGTGAACGCAACATGCGCTGCAACTGGTTAAGTATAATTATTGCAAATGGACAAAAGTGTAACTCAATACTTTGTAAAACAACAAAACAGACAATTTTTTCAGCTGTAGTTTGCTTAGAGCATTTTTTTGGCGACCGACGTTAGAAGTTCAGGTGGAAACAATAGGCGGGTGCCTCCGCATTTTTTTTGTACAGACAATGCTACGAGAAGCATACTTGTGAAGTTCCATTGTCAACTTTAGCTAGTTCAGATTCCTCAATTAGATTAGTATTTTCATCATTTAAGCAGTTCGGTAGTTGCAAGACCAAATTTTAGTTTTGTTTGTTGCAGAAATATTCCTGAAAATTTCTTTTTAAGGGACTTTGTTAGAGTTAGAATTTTGTTTGTAGTTAGATTTTGGAATAAAAATTTGAGGGAACCATGTTTTAAAAATAAGTTGCTTTGTGTAAAGTAACTTTAAGGAATAGAAATAGGCAATATGGTTACAAACAATACCAACTAAATGAGTGAAATAAATAGATTTAAGTAACTTTTTTTATTCCAGTATGGGGAAACCGAACACCCGATAGAAAAAAAAACGGTAAACGCGACAAAATCCATACTTCTTGATTAAATAATGTTATCTTCTATGTTTACGCATAAAATTACGAATTTTGTAGCATATGCAAATTTCTAGACATTTTACAATCTGAACAATTAAATATGCTATGAAAAAATTGGCTGCTATTAATGTTAATTTTTTTTTCTAAAAAGTTGATGAAGGTTAGCTGAAGCGGAAATTTCTTTAATTAACATACCTAAAATATTATTGACTTTCTCAAAAATATTTTTCTATACTAACCTCTGCTTTATATCTGAAAACTATTGTTTATGTATATTTTCTTCTATGGTCTGTATTTATAAAATGTAATGTAATACCCTTCAAACAATAATAAGTAAACTTGAACTTTGGTAACTAAACATTTTTAAGGAATGAATGAAAATTATATTTTGCGTTAAACTGTGGGAATTCACTAAAAAAAAAATTCTGTGCGTCAACAATCAACATTCATGTCGATTACTTGATTTATTGAATGAGTTGTGCATGAATTCAGAACGATTTTAAGACGTTTTCATTTTGTGATATACATATGTCAAAATTTGTTTTTTATTTGCTCTGCATTTATTCAACAGGTTCGCTATAATCGTTCTGATTACTTTTTTAAAACATTGGTGTTCCTTTGATGCATAGTTTTTTTTGATACATGTATATATGCTTCCATCAATCAAGAATGTTATGGATAAGGTATTTTTTGATTATAACTATTTTTTTTAAATATAATATTTATTAATCAAAATGGAATTCAAAAATAGTTGCAAGCTTCAATCATTAAAAACAAACTATAAATACATTTGGATTAATTAAATTGATACAGATTTTAATTACTTGCAAAAAAAATATTTGGGCCGTTCATTAACGAAAATTTATTAGAATTCAATACAAAAATTGAGCTCGCACCCTTAACTTGATGTATCTTCGAACGCATCTTTGATACAAAAATCCGAGGTTAATTTTGAAATTTGAAGAATTTCGTAGTGATTTTTGTAAATTAGTGAATTAGTTATAATAAACTGATGTTGAACATGCTTTTTTCAAGACAAAAAGGTACATTGGTTCACTATCCACAAAATGCCTGCAAAATTAAAGCTTAAAACTGACTTCTTCATCGAAAAAAAGTAAAAAGAAAAACCTGAAAAAAACTTATTAACCCCTCCATTTTGTTTTTGCTTTGCAAAGTGCCGCTAGCCCACGGCATCGTTTTTTTTTTGTTTGTGCTCACATGTATTCATGGATAAATTGTCAAAATTACAAATACAACAATGTAAACAAACGGGTTTTGGAGGGTGAAAAGTACGAAAGATTCCGTTCTTGGAAATGGAGTGTTTTTGATAGAAACCTTAATCTCCTCTTAAAGCACGAAATGTGGCTGTCGCAGAATCACCGTTTTTTGAAGCAGGCTTTAACATTTATGTATTCTGTGCGATAGTTAAGCGATTCATTTTCGTAAATGTCAGATTTTCAAAAATTGGTTTAACAACTTACATAGTTTGACAGAAGTCGAATTCCAGTCCTGTACTTTTGAAATCGCAAAGTGGATAACCTGTTATATTGTCAAAAAATGTATTCATTATGATTAAAAAAAAATTGAGGTGAAAGTCAGGCCGTGGATCCTTAAAACGTGGACGTCATAGAAAAAAGCTGCACAGCTGTAATTTGAAAAAAGAGGCTGGGATGCGACCCACACTGATAACTTCCCATCCCGTCTGTCGATTTGTCTTGCTTAAAAGTTTGTCTATATGTATCAATTTTTACCAAATTTGAGTACTATTTTTTGTAGATTTTATTTTTTTATGAAAAAACGGACTGTTGAATTTTTATATCGAATGATATATGAATATCGAAAACAATATTTTCTGTGAAATAAAATAAGTTTGAAGCCAATATTTGTAATTTTTGAAAAGCTATTTGAGTCGAAAGTAAAATTTTTACCAAGTTTTAGTATTGTTTTTTTTAGGTTTTTATTTTTTGTTAAAAAAACTGTCAATTAGATTTTTCACAAAATTTTATCGAATGTTGAAAACAATATTTCTTATAAGTTAAAATTAGTTAGATGCCATTATCTCAAAGTTTTGAAAAGATATTTGAGTCGAAAATCAATTTTTACCACCTTTTATAATTTTTTTTAGGTTTTTATTTTTTTTTTTAAACTGTCAATTCGATTTTTCTCAACATTTTTCAGAATGTTGAAAACAATATTTCTTATAAGATAAAAAAAGTTTGAAGCCTTAATCTCAAGTTCTTGAAAAGATATTTGCGTCGAAATTCAATTTTTACCAACTATGAGTAAATTTTTTTTCAGGATTTTATTTTTTATAAAAAAAAACTGTCGATTAGATTTTTCTCAAAATTTTATCAGATGTCAAAAACATTATTCTTCGTTGCACAAAATTGTTTTGGAGATGACATCATATTTTGGTCGTAAAATTTTCGAGGTGACAAATTTTTTTTCAGTTTTTTTGATTTATAAAAAAACGTTAATTGGATTTTTTTCCAAAAATATAATTGTTTTGTATTACGTTACAATATATATTATAAAATTTAATTCAAGTCTCTAGCGCCATTGGTTCATGAGATATTTAGGTTTAACCAAAATTTGCACTTTTTTTTTAAACTGCTATGGTAAAAAAACCACCCTTGCAATTTTCTTGAGATCCCTTTCTGCATCTTTCTGCCTTATTATCTGTATAACAAAATTTATTTGAAGTCGATATCTCTTCTGGTTCTTGAGCTATGGACGACGAAAAAAACGTCGCGAACGTACGGACGAATGGACATACGGACATACGGACGTACGAACGTACGTACACACGCACGAGTTATGAATCTTCATAAATATATATATATATATAATGTATCTAATATTATGTCAATGTAATCATAACCTTTTAATTAATATTCATTTCAAACAATATTGCATTTCATTTAAATTTGGATGTCAGCACATAATTGCTTTATTTGAATTGTAAATTAAAACCACTTAGACTCAGGTGTGAGAAGCCTTCTGCATTTCCGTTCTCACACCAAATAATAAATGTATCTATATTTTGTTATTCTCCAGGTTATGAATTTAAATCTTGTTGCATTTGATTTTCGGACTTGAACGAATAAAGTTGTATATTTTTTTGAAACCTTGCTTGGTTGCTTACTTAACTGGCGCAGTCGTACAGATCGGTGAACTTTTTCGTTTTTTTTTTTTGACGTCGTGATCGAAAGAATATCGGTAAAGTGACAAAAAAAAAAAAAACAGAAAAAAAAAAAGGGATTCTAATCCTTAATCCCTAATCACCGAGAACCTACAATAAAAATTTTAGTGCCGCTATCGCAGTGAAATTTTACATAATTAACATACAAAACGACGGATAATCGTTTTTTAAAAAAAAAAAAAAAAAAAAATATACAATTGATCGAAAGAATATCGGTAAAGTGACAAAAAAAAAAAAAAAAAAAAAACAGAAAAAAAAAAAGGGATTCTAATCCTTAATCCCTAATCACCGAGAACCTACAATAAAAATTTTAGTGCCGCTATCGCAGTGAAATTTTACATAATTAACATACAAAACGACGGATAATCGTTTTAAATAAAAAAAAAAAAATATACATAAATATAAACGACGGCTCATCGTTTAATACTCTTAGTGAACTTCAACAACGAATAAACTAATCCTGAAGCTGATAAAAAAAAAAAAAAAAAAAGAAGAACTGACCGAAATCCCGGATAAGAAACAATGTTCTACTGGATTGTTTTAATGTAAATATCGTTCATTTCCTTAAACAAATTGCCCTATTAAGATAAATAATAAAAAAAAATTGATTTAAGCCTAGAGAAAAAAAAAATATTATAAAGTTGGTACAAAAAAAAAAAAAAAAAAAAAATATAAAAAATAAAAAATTTCTTTTAACATATGCCTAAAGATAAACAAAGTCGTGTATCTAATACAGCTCCCTACGAATCCAAAATAATTTTGGAAGAAAATCTTGTTGGTACAGAAACTGAAAACCTTCCAAATCTTTCTGTTAGTAACACAACAATGTCTAACCCAACAATCCCAACTGCTCCAGACGTGAACGCTATATTTCAAAGTCTCCGCATTCCGGACGCTATAAAGGACCTACCACTCTATGATGGTAACCCTAGGTCATTATACGACTTCATTAAAAACGTAGAGGAAATTTTAGTTTTATTACCACAAATAGATGGGACACCGTATGCGAATGTTATTTTACGAGCTGTCCGAAACAAAATTGTGGGAGATGCCAATGAAGTACTGAATATGTATGGCACCCCAACAAACTGGGATACTATAAAAGCTAATCTCATTCTACATTACGCAGACAAGAGAAATGAAACATCTCTGATAAGAGACCTTCACGGTCTTAGACAAACAACAGAAACTATTGAACAGTTTTACGCGAAAGTAATAGAATTACTGTCTACAATAGTAAACCATGTTCAAATTCATGAAAAATTACCATCAGTTGTTACAGCCAAAAAATCTCTCTTTACGGATATGTGTCTAAATACCTTCCTAATCGGATTGAAAGAACCATTAGGTTCAACAATTCGTGCAATAAAGCCTAAAACGCTTACAGAAGCCTTTAATTATTGTGTTCAAGAACAAAATATGTTTTATATGAAATATTCTACAACTCAAAATAAATTTCCTTCTCAAAATATGAACAACCAAAATGTTTCTCTGATTAAACCATCACCCAGTTCTAATTTGTTATTCTCTAGACCTAATAAACCAATCCAACCTAATTTTAGTAATTCTTCCCCACAACATCTTTTTAAAAACCTTCAATACAACCAATCACCACAATATAGACCAATTCAACAGAGTGCTCCAAGATTACAATATCCAGCACAACAACAATTTAATAATAGATTTTTTGCACCATCAAATAATATGCTTACTTCCAAACCATTTAACCAATTGCACTATAATTCTACTCCTAGACCAAACTTCAATTTCAATAAACCACAAATTAATTCTACACCAATGGAAGTTGCAAGCGGCCAAGCTAGAACGCTTCCAACTCCTGTACAAAATCATCCCTATCAAAGAAATTTTTCTCAGCCAGTACCTAGATATTCAATAAAAGAAGTACATAACATTGATTATGAACCAGAAACAAATAATGAATACGATTATTACCAATATTCCAATGACTCTACCAATTATGAACCAAATTTAGATTATTATGTTGAACAATATGAGGATAATATTAGTCATCAATACGACCCCAATATATCAAATCAAGAAATTAAGTCAGAAAACAAAAATGAAATTGATGATTCAAATTTTCACATAAAAGCCTCGGAAAACAATACGGTTTCTTAGAATTAAATAATCATGGAAATAACCAATTACCATATATTAATATAGCTGCACCCTATGGTAAACATTTAAAATTCTTAATAGACACCGGTGCTTGTACGAATTTTATTAACCCAGAATATACAAACCCTCAATATCATGAAAACATCGAAGACGTTACTATTAAGACAGTTTTAAATACTCATACACTAAACAAAAAGATTACCTTTGATGCATTCCCTGAATTCAATTCCAAAGAACCTATAACATTTCTCCTTTTTAAGTTTCATAACTATTTTGATGGATTGATAGGTTTAGAAACTCTCAAAAAACTTAATGCAACTATTGACTTACCTAATAAAAAACTTAAAACTAAATACGCAATTCTGCCCTTGTTATTCAAACCAAACTTAATGTCTAAAATATACAATATTCCAGCAAACTGTAGAATGATAGCAAAACTACCTGTAGATTACAAAGATGGTGATATATACATAAAACTAACTAAAATTAATAATTATTTAGAAATACCTGAAGGAATCTACCAGTCAAAAAACTGGTATAGTGATATTGAAGTACATAATATTTCAAACACTGAACAAAAGTTTTTTTTGGAACAACCTATTACAGTAGAAAATTTTCAACAGTTTATAGAAATCAACAATGTTAATATTTGCCCTTTTAACGAACAAATTCAAGATATATCATCTGAAATTGATATTACCAAACTAATTCGATCAGAACATCTCAATACTGAAGAACAAAAATCAATTTTTAGATTGTGTAGGAAATATGATGATGTTTTCTTTCTTGAAGGTGAAAAACTATCTTTCTCAAATACAATTAAACATCGTATTCAAACATCAGATGATATACCGATTTATACAAGATCGTATCGGTATCCAGAAGTGCACAAACAGGAGATAAAATCACAAATCGAAAAACTATTAAATCAAGGAATAATAAGGCCTAGCTTTTCTCCTTGGAGTAGTCCTATTTGGATTGTTCCAAAGAAACGTGATGCATCTGGCATACAGAAATGGCGGCTTGTAGTAGACTACCGTAAACTAAACGATAAAACAATTGGCGATCGTTACCCTTTACCGAACATAACAGAAATATTAGATAAACTTGGAAAGTCTATGTACTTTTCCACACTTGATCTTGCATCTGGGTTTCACCAGATTGAAGTAGATCCTAGGGATATAGAAAAGACCGCTTTTACTGTTGATCATGGACATTACGAGTATATTCGAATGCCCTTCGGGCTCAAAAATGCCCCATCAACATTTCAAAGAATAATGGATAATATTCTGCGTGAACTAATAGGCAAAGTGTGTCTTGTGTATATGGACGATATTATCGTTTATTCGACGTCCTTACAAGAACATATGGAAAACTTAGAAATGGTTTTTTCAAAATTACGATCGGCTAACCTTAAAATTCAATTGGACAAATCAGAATTCCTACGCAAAGAAGTAGAATTTCTTGGTCACTTAGTGACATCTGCAGGTGTGAAACCGAATCCTAACAAAATCCATGCAATTAAAAATTATCCAATCCCATCAACTCAAACTGAAATTAAATCCTTTTTGGGGTTGCTTGGATACTACCGCAAATTTATAAAAGATTTTGCAAATCTTACAAAACCTTTAACAGAATGCTTAAAAAAGGGAAATAAGATAGTTCTTAACGAACGATATATAAAATGTTTCAATCATTGCAAGGACATTCTAAGTAATGATCCCTTATTACAATATCCCGACTTTACTAAAGAATTTAATTTAACAACTGACGCTAGTAATGTCGCCATAGGAGGAGTACTTAGTCAAGGCCCAATAGGATCTGATAGACCAGTTTGCTACGCTTCAAGAACACTCACGAGTTCAGAACAAAATTACAGTACAATCGAAAAGGAGCTCTTAGCTATTGTCTGGTCAACAAAATATTTCCGACCCTATTTGTTTGGTCGTAAGTTTAAAATCATAACAGACCATAAGCCTCTTAATTGGTTGTTTTCCCTTAAAGAACCAAATTCCAAACTTGTAAGATGGCGTTTAAAATTAGAAGAATTCGACTATGAGATTATGTATAAAAAAGGTAAAGCAAACACAAATGCTGATGCCTTAAGTCGGATAGAAATTCATTTTAACGAATCTAATGGTTCGAACTCTATTTTACAAGCTTCAAATGTATCTGTTCAAAATAATGCAAGTTTATCAGAAAATAATTCTAATATATCAACTGTTCATTCTGCTTCTGAAAATCTAAACGATGGCATATACATCTCTGAAAGACCACTAAATGAGTTTACTGAACAATTAGTTTTGAACAAAACTAACTGTGTAGTGAAACCAAACATGGTTTATAATGTTCTCTTTGAGACCAAACATAGACGCATTTTTAGACAACCTGACCTAGACAAAGAATCAGTTATAATTTCAATCTTAAAAGAATATCTCAACCCTAAAAGACTAACAGCTGTTTATACTGACAATGATACATTCAGACTAGTGCAACGTGTGTTTTCAAAATATTTTGCAAGTAATAAAATATTTAAACTTATTAGATGTACAGACAAATTAAACGATGTTACGAATTCCGACCAACAAGATGAAATCATAAATAAATACCATGAAGATAGTAATCATCGTGGCATCAATGAAACTTTTAACCATCTTCGGAGAACTTATTACTTTCCCAAAATGAAAGAAAAAATAACCAAAACAATTAATAACTGTGAAAAGTGTAAACTTCTTAAATACGACAGACATCCACCGAAAATTCAATACGAACATTCAGAAATACCTAATAAACCCATGGACATTTTACATATTGATGTATACAGCATTCATAACGTACAAATTTTAACCATTTTAGACAAATTTTCGAAATTTGCTTCTGCTTTTATTCTTACTGCACGTGACAGTATGTGTATATCAAGTTCATTAAGACAATTCTTTTCGCAACACGGTACACCAAAGAAAATAGTGTGCGACTCAGCTGCTGAATTTAAATCTAATCTATTCAAAGATTTCTGTACACAATACGATATAAACTTACACATAACGACACCTCAAAATTCTACTGGTAACTCACCGGTCGAACGTTTCCATTCAACTTTGACCGAAATATATCGAATTATTTACGATAAAAACAACAAACAGATTCCGACTGACATATTAAATGAAGCACTAATAACCTACAACAACTGCATACACACTGTGACAAACTTAACACCATTTGAACTAATGACGGGAAGAACACATAAATTCAAGCAATTAACACGTGATAATTCAGAACATGATTATATTAACAAATTAAAAACTTATCAAGACCAATTGTATAGAGATATTAAAAACAAAATTCAAACTCACAATAAATTAAACATAGATAAAATTAATAAAAGTAGGGAAACTCCACCTTTATTCCATAAAGATGATATAATCTTCGAACGGAATAACAGAAGGAATAAAATGGCTCCTAGAGCGAAAAAACTTACAGTAACCAAAGACAATAAAATAACAGTACTAACAAAAAAAAATAGAAAAGCTCACAAAAATAAATTACTAAAAAAACGAAAATTTCAGGGTAACCCAAGTCATGAGTCAACGCATGGACATACAAGATCTATCCAAGAGTCAAGGCCTCCTTCCCATGAAATTAGGTCCGAGTCGAGTGATTGAATCTAACATAAAAATCATCCATATCGTAAATTTAACCGCCTATGAAGAAAATATTAACAACATTAAGAAATCTGTAGAGTTCATTAATAAAAATACAAATCTGGGACTAATGAAAGATGTCACTAATCTCAAATTTAAAGAACTACAAACAAAATTGTTGTCTTTACTTCCCCGATACCGGAAAAGGAGAGGATTAATAAACGGACTAGGTTCCTTGATCAAAACAATTACAGGCAACATGGACAATAATGACGCGGAACAAATAAATAAAGACATACAGAATTTCAAACTCAACGAACATGACATGAATAGGGAATTAAACAGACAAGTTCAAATCAATGACAAAATGATCCAAAGATTTGCAAACATAACCAATCACATTAATACACAGCAAAAAGATTTAGAAGAGTATTTGAGCAAGTATCAATTAGTAATCTCTCAAAAAATTCGAACCGATGAAGACAAATTTCAATATATGCAATATATATATCAGATTAATTATAACATTGAAATTCTTACAAGCCATTTGCAAGAAATAATTGAATCAATTAATTTGGCTAAAGTTAATATAATATCCAAACAAATATTGAATCCGGGTGAGCTTGATCTGATACATGAACATATGAATTTACAAAATATTAAAATTTCTTCTGACGAACAACTTTATGAGTTTTTATCTCTACAAGCTTATTATAATAATACAAACATAATTTTCAGTATAAAACTACCTATCCTTCTCCAACAACCTTTCAACCTATACCATTTGATAAAACTCCCTATAAACGAAACTCTTAGTATAAATTTAAATCAATCCTACGTAATTATGAATGAACATTTCATCCAATACATGAGCAAACCTTGTACATCCATTGAACATACGTTTTACTGCCCAAAAGAAGAGCTGAAGAACTTGACCTCCGAAACATGCATACCAAAAATCATTCAACACAAAGAAGCAGCCTGTGACGTCATCGAAACAACTATCAACAGTAGTATCACCCAACCAGAAGAAGGATTCATACTATTAATTAATTCCCCGACCACGAAGATGACTTCAACATGTGGAATCGATGACAAATTTATCTCCGGAACCCTGCTTTTGCATTATGAAGAATGTGAAATAAAAATTAACAATATTATCTACAAAAACAAATTAACTATGTTTTGGGATCAAATTAAGATTATTCCATCAATTTTTATCAAAATTAATAACTCTCTTCATTTAGACAAATTTAATACCAGTACATTGGAAGCAACCAAAATAACCAACACCGAAGTTATCACTTTGACCAAAGATATGCCAGACCACCGACCAGAGTTTTTGATTTACATCATCATCATCTTTATCTTAATTGCAACCATACTATACCTTAAACGTCATAGAAACAATAATCCTGAAGAGGAAGCAATGGACCGAGAAGCTCCGAATGATAATGTAACATTATCATGGCCGTCACTTCATACTTAGGCGGGAGGAGTTATGAATCTTCATAAATATATATATATATATATAATGTATCTAATATTATGTCAATGTAATCATAACCTTTTAATTAATATTCATTTCAAACAATATTGCATTTCATTTAAATTTGGATGTCAGCACATAATTGCTTTATTTGAATTGTAAATTAAAACCACTTAGACTCAGGTGTGAGAAGCCTTCTGCATTTCCGTTCTCACACCAAATAATAAATGTATCTATATTTTGTTATTCTCCAGGTTATGAATTTAAATCTTGTTGCATTTGATTTTCGGACTTGAACGAATAAAGTTGTATATTTTTTTGAAACCTTGCTTGGTTGCTTACTTAACTCACGCACAGACATCTTTCTAAAAATCTTTTATTTCGACTCTAGGGACCTTGAAACGTCGAGAAATGTCAAAATTTTCAATTTGACAAATCGGACCCATTACGATAACTTCCTATGGGAAGTTAATAAATCGCTTGCAAAATTATTGTACGCAATCACTTATATGTGCAGTAAGATTCCGTTTCTGTAATCTCGTCTTTTTTGATATTTGGTATTAGCTATTTCTTGAAAAAAAAAATACTCAAAAAGTCTATTTTTTAAGCCCCTAAGGTGGCTTAAGGCATCAAGTGAATTTTTTCCCAACCAATTTATTGTGTCAAGTTTATTGTTTAATTGATTCATGAAATCAAAAACTTTGTTGTTGTTGATTAAAAACAAGAAATAAGAAGAGCGATATGTGCATTGGAAAGTACGATTTTGAAATTACCACAACCTTACTGAATAACTACATATACCCACCCACAGTCCCATAAGACTAAACTAAATCAACATTAATCCATATTTTTATGTGCTGATTTAGAACGCTTGTGTTAATTAAATATTATAAAACAAAACAATAATATTGTGTGTATTGCTTAAATGTTCGTGGTTGAAATGTTGTTTTGTTTCTGTGCAGTGATTTTAAATGCTTGATTTGTTGCACAAAATAATTTACAAGATTATTTATTTACTGCAAGAAATGTAAAATTAAAAATAAAAGAGAAGCATTTTAATGAAACAATTAAGCGCATGGTTTTATTATACAGTTTTTATTTATTTTTTAATATATTTTTTTTATTTATTGGTATGTATATAAAAATTTGAATGAAAAGTTTTTTTTGTTTTTTTTTGTTTAGCATAAGAAACAAATTACACATAAATACAACATTTAATATCTAGCATTATTACATAATTTTTAATAATTTGTATATAATGTTTTATAGACTACCTAAACATAAGCTGTGTTGATTTATTTGTGTGTCTATTTTAATCATCATCAGTAAACATAACAAATTTAATTTTAAAATAAATCAATAAATTGATATAATGTATATGTAATTTTTGTCGTACATTGCACATTTGAATAATATATCTTAACCGAGCAAATAAAAATCAATAAGTTTTTCAAAACTTAACTAGCACGAAAATTGATATATAGGTTTTTTTTTATAATACAACTTAATTTTTAAATTAACACATTTTGTTTTTTAAACTGAACTTAATGATCAACTTTTTTTGTTTAAACTTATATGTTGGCACCTTTAATAGTCGTTTTATTTTGTTTTGTTTTTAAACTGGCTTAATTAACACAAACAAAAACAACAATGAACAAAAAGCATTTCATACTTGTAAATTTTGCTTTAAATAAGTTTTGTTTTTTTTTTTTTGTTTAGCAAAAGCTAAAAATACTTTATAAGTCTTGGTTAAATATTTTTGTTTAATTTTAATTTATTGTATTATACTTTTTTACAATTTCTATCTTCATTTTGTATTTTTTAATTTGTTTTTATATTTACATTTAATATTTTATTTAAGTTTAAGGAACGCTTAAATGTTAATTTTTTTTTAAGTCTAGTTTTTGTTTGTGTCTATAATTAATTTTATTTTGTGTCACAGTTTTAATTATTATTAATAATATTTAGTAGTATTTTTTTTTGTTCAATATATTTTATTTTTATTACATTTTAAGTACGGTAAAGTCATTTTTGCAAACGGAAGCATGTTTCAAGTGTCAATATTCAATACTATTTTTTGTGAAATTTGAAAAAGACGTTTAGAAGTTTATGAGTGAGAAGATTATACGATGTTCAGATGAACATATATTTACAGTCGTTTACTCAATTAAACACGTCATTTTAATGCCACTCAACAAATTTATTGACTTATGAGGATTGTTTTGCTGAAAGTTCTAAGAACTAAGTCCTGTTTTTGTTTTATATTTAAGGATTTAAAAACAAACTTTGTTCTTGTGTGAGAGTCTAAAAATATCAGTTCTAATATTTTGACAAACAAAAATTAAGTTATAAAAATTAACTTTACCACTTTTTGACTTCAGTATAACACAGAAAATATATGATTTAAGACAAAAACTTAGTCCGATAATTTGGCAATTGACAAAAAATCTACTAACTAAGCCAATTGGAATTTGTTTTGGTTTCTGGTTAATTTATCATTTTAAGTAAAACTTCCTGGTAAAATTTTGAGCTCAGGGACAATTTGCTGGCGTTATTAACTTCCCATAGGAAGTTATTTTTTTAAGGTTTTGAGCGTTTCTATTTTATGGCTTGATTTTTTTTTGTATTACACATATAAAAATTAAAGTTAACACAGGACATGAATTTATAATTTATCAAAAGTTATAACTAATTGAATTTTTACAATAATTTTAATTTATGGATCTTTTTGTGGATCATTAAGTTTTTCCAGTTTAAATTTCAGAATATTTTAAGGATCTTTTTGACTTTGGTTTAAAAATTAAACGAACAAATTTATAATTAAAAAATAATAACTTACATATCTAAACATCAGTCACTTGACGACTAGCCGTACTGGTAACACCAGCACCACTACTACTACTATTACTCTGAATATTATTAATAATAATGACATTACGATTATTAGTACTACTACTACTATTGATATCGATATTATAAGTATCACCTAATCTATCATCATTGATGCTGTCTGTTGTTGTTGATGCATCAATTGTTGTTGGTTGAGCACGACTTATCATAATAACATTTACTGAATTATTATTATGATGACCAGTACTATTACTCGTACTACTACTATTTATGGTATTTATTGGATTTTGATTATTACTACTAATGCTACTACTATTATTAGCAATAAAGTGAGTACTAATCACATTATTTGATGGTGTAACAATTAAATGATCATTATTAGCATTAATGATTCGTTCGTTTGTCGATGTTAATGTTGCTGATGTTGGCTCACCCACCACATAGCCATAAAATTTGAGTACATCTAATTTGCACATCGGACAGGTGCGATGTTCAATTAGCCATGGATCGATGCAGTTTTTATGGAATTCATGTCTAAATAAAACAAAAATTAATATAAATAAACAACAATACAACAGAAATATTTTTTTTTTTTTTTTTTTTTTTTTTTAACAATGAATTTTCTTACTTGCACGGAAGTACCCGTATACAGTCTGATGATTTATATGCTTCGATACAGATGGCACAACAATCGCTATCGCCATCTTTGTCGTTGCTTTTGCCAGTCTTTGTTGGAATTTTCATTATGGCTTTTTTGGTTACTGAACAAAGGTGTCTCTGTTTGTATAAAGTTTAAGAAAGAAAAAAATAACAAAAGAATTTAGTTAAATGTTTTTATAAGAACTTCGATTTTAACTTACAGATTGTTGGTCCTTTGATTGTAGATATCTAAATCTTTGAATATAGTAGAATATAAGCCAAACGAGAGATATTATCATGAGGACTATGAAAGAAATCGATACAAATAGCACTGAAGTTCTGGAAATAAAGAATTAGACAAAAATATTTTAAAATAAGTTAAACTTGTGACTTTTATAAGTACTTATTTACTTAATTAAAGAAATGTTCTCGTAAGTTTATAAATTAAAAAAAAAAAAAAACTCTTCAAGAAAGTACCATGTTTCTAGAAGTGAAAGGATCAAAGTCTAGGAAATAGAAGTACTGTCAATCTATTTGTATTCCATTAACTTGTGAAATAATTTTTCGAACTTCTATTTATAAAATAATACTAGCGGCCCGGTACGTGCTTCGCTACGTATAAGGCATAGTAATAGAAAAAAATGATTATTAAGTTAATTTATTCAAACAAAAAAATATTTTAAATTGCTAGCTATTTAAAAGTCTAAATGACCCAAATGGTATATTGTTTATATTATATTTATCAGCAAAGAGTAAAAACTAAAAAATAAAAAAGAATTGGGTACTCTTACTATGGTGGGTCTATATGGGTTAGTCTAAATCAGTTGGATAAACAATATTTTTTGTTTTTCCATTTTGAGCATGCATAAATAAACAGTTGGGGGTACCGACTCTTGAACAGGCAATATAAAGTTGGTCATGTGAAAAACATGATTCCTCCAAATTGACACCACAAACGTGAATTGTTTGCCATTGGGCCTTATTTATGGACATCGCAAATGATAAACGCACAGGATATTGTAATCTTTTGAATTCAAATGGCATATCAGTTGGAATCATGGGGATACGCGGTATCAAACACACTTCTCCTTTTGATTTACCAGTTAAGATTGTATAGCTTCAATCAAATTTGGCAATAACTTTTTCACTGCCAATCTGGTGCCATTACACAGTTTTGGTGGATTAATATTTCGCAATAATATAATCAAAGAACCAATTTTCAGATTCAAGCAATGCGGTGGTATACCAGCCGGTTCCAATGAATTTAAAAATTCAATTGGATAATTCATTGCCTCATCTTGATTCATAACACTGTCAATTGATTTATATGTAGTGACTACACCTGGCAGTTTCGCTTGAATTTGAAAATTTATGGCATTGATATGAATGTTATTCGGTGCTAAAATGGCGTGTTCTCTCAACCAATCATGATTTCTGTATTTCTGAAGTATATTCGGAAAAATACATTCAATCAAATCATCTATAGATTGCGTAATTGTACAAAAATTGTTCGGTAAAGTGATCAATCCGTTGGTACTGTCGATTGGTATTTTGCCATCACCAATTTCTAACAATTGTTTTGAAAACTCATGGGCAGTTGCATCATTATGTAGGTGAATACGCATATTAATGTTCAGTGTCAATTTTCGTACATATCTCCAAATAACTGATGACTTCAAACAGGGGTTTATTTCATCAACAGGAGTTGATCGAGGAATGACAGGCAATGTTTGACGAAAGTCTCCTGACAGCAATATCAGAGCACCACCAAAAAGCTGTTGATTACCGTAAATCTTGCATTGTTCGATTAGGTAAATGCTTCTATTGATTTTTTATTCGCCATTGTGCACTCATCCCATAAAATAATTGACGTTAATCGCAGAACTTTTGCCATGGCAGAATTTCTCGGAATATTGCAAGTTGGAGTTTGAATCACCTGTACATTCAATGGCAATTTTAATGCAGAGTGTGCGGTCCGACCACCTTTTAATAATGTAGTAGCAATTCCCGAAGATGCAAGTGCCAATGCAATTTTTTGTTTCGATCGAATAGTCGCTAAAATCAATGATACAACGAAAGTTTTGCCTGTACCACCAGGTGCATCCAAGAAATATAATCCACCTGCATTATTGGAAACGGCTTGCATGATTGTGTCATATACATGTTTTTGTTGAATATTCAATTTGGTGCTATTACAATTTTGTGATTATCAGATGGCATACGATCAAGAGCAATTTTGAACAATTGACCTAATGCGTTATGCTGATGGAAAACCCTTTGTTGCTCACTAATAATTTCTCGTCTTGTATTTGAAACTATTGCACAACGTTGATCCAATTCACGATTTTCATCACCAATTCGAAAAAAAGGAAGCCGAATTTTCTCAAAAACAAACCGATATATATATTTTTTTAATTTTCTCTAAAAAAAATTGTTGTTATGTTGGCTTCTTTCCATAAGTGTGCCCCCCTGCCCATACAAAATTTATTACGTTTTAAGTTTTCTCAAGAACTAATGACCCGAATTAAATACCTACATTTTTTTTTTCTGTACAAGCTTTTATACCGTCTTAATAATATTTAATGACCAAAAATTTCAATGTTTTTTTTTTATTTAAAAAAAAAAATAATCATTTTTTTTTGGAATTCGATATCTCGAAAACGGGTCATCAATTTTTTACGAAAATCATAAGTAAATTGTATATTAATATGTTCTTAAAAACTGCATACTAAGAATATTGGCCAAATAGGAAAACTCTATTATACAAAATGAATTAAAAAAAAACAGGGCTAACGATTTTAAAATACAAACATTTGAAAAATTTTGTTTTTTTTTTTTGAGAAATCAAATAGCATTTTAATTTTTGAAAACAAACTTTTTTTGCAGGCACAAATGTATTTAAATCTTAAAAAATTTCAAAACAAAATTTTTTTCAGATAAGCATAATTTTCATTTGAAAGCACTTCAAAAAAGTATACAGTACCATTATGCGGGATCTGTGTAATATTTGTATTCTTTAGAAAAATATGTCAATTGATTTTTTTTTAATTCTATCAGTTGATTAATACTTTATTCGTTAGCAAAAATTCGGCTCAAGCCGAATGCTTGCGGTCCAAAAGATTAAAGTATCTTAAGGCCATTAGTTTTAGCTGTATATTTGAGGGGTCTTATAGCAAATACTTTTAGCTCTAAGACGCATATCTGTATCATACATAAATGGAAATATAACCAGAATAAAAAATTGAAGGTGATTCAGAAAATAAAAAAGAGGCTGGGATGCGACCCACACTGATAACTTCCCATCCCGTCTGTCGATTTGTCTTGCTTAAAAGTTTGTCTATATGTATCAATTTTTACCAAATTTGCGTACTATTTTTTGTAGATTTTATTTTTTTATGAAAAAACGGACTGTTGAATTT
Organism: Eupeodes latifasciatus; assembly: GCA_920104205.1. Lineage (NCBI taxonomy): Eukaryota > Metazoa > Arthropoda > Insecta > Diptera > Syrphidae > Eupeodes > Eupeodes latifasciatus. The sequence goes on along the minus strand of OV049924.1, from coordinate 67,214,018 downwards.
TTATAAAAAAAATTACTGAATATCGGAAACAATATTTTCTGTGAAATAAAATAAGTTTGAAGCCAATATTTGTAATTTTTGAAAAGCTGTTTGAGTCGAAAGTAAATTTTTACCAAGTTTTAGTATTGTTTTTTTAGGTTTTTATTTTTTGTAAAAAAAAACTGTCAATTCGATTTTTCTCAAAATTTTATCGAATGTTGAAATAAATATTTCTTATAAGTTAAAATTAGTCAGAAGCCGTTATCTCAAATTTTTTAAAAAATATATGAGTCGAAAATCAATTTTTACCAACTTTTATTAATTTTTTTTTAGGTTTTTATTTTTTGTAAAAAAAACTGTCAATTAGATTTTTCTCAAAATTTTATCAGATGTCAAAAACATTATTCTTCATTGCACAAAATTGTTTTGGAGATGAAATCATATTTTAGTCGTAAAATTTTCGAGGTGACAAATTTTTTTTTTCAGTTTTTTTGATTTATAAAAAAAACCGTTAATTGGATTTTTTTCCAAAAACATAATTGTTTTGTATCACGTTACAATATATAATATAAAATTTAATTCAAGTCTCTAGCGTCATTGGTTCATGAGATATTTAGGTTTAACCAAAATGTTCACCTTTTTTTTAAACTGCTATGGTAAAAAAACCACCCACGCAATTTTCTTGAGAGCCCTTTCTGCATCTTTCTGCCTTATTATCTGTATAACAAAATTTATTTGAAGTCGATATCTCTTCTGGTTCTTGAGCTATGGACGACGAAAAAAACGTCGCGAACGTACGGACGTATACGGACGTACGGACATACGGACGTACGTACACACGCACGCACAGACATCTTTCTAAAAATCTTTTATTTCGACTTTAGGGACCTTGAAACGTCGAGAAATGTCAAAATTTTCAATTCGACAAATCGGACCCATTACAATAACTTCCTATGGGAAGTTAAAAATAATATGTACTGCATAGAACCAACCTCGCGTCTACCCAAATCCTACAGTATGTCCAAGCGGGGGTTATAGACCTAACTGCTTAAACCCTAATGCATATTTCTTAATTTACAATATACATTACCCTATAGCCGACAGAAAATTTTGGGAGTGGAGTGATAACCAAAACACGCAAAATCGAAAGAATGAACAATTTCAAACGCTTACCCCCCAACACGTCTGAAAAAAAAGCTGCCAGAGGGTTGAATTATATCAATTGTACGTTTATCTACACATATGTAAATTAATTTTGGTTATCACTCCACTCCCTAAATTTGCTGCCGTCTCTAAGACTAATAGTTATACCTTCACATTTAAAAACTAGGCTAGGAAATGGCACATTTTCAATATTTCTGTATATTTCTTTATATTGCAGAAAATACGAGTACATCAGCAATTATTTCAACTTACAAAATTCTAACTAAACTTCCGGAAGCCCAACATTTGTATTTTATACTACAAAATATATGAACAAATAAAATCTACACAAACTATTATTCCAAATTGTTTAGTGAAGATAATACTTTTACAGTCTTATTTAATAGAATTCGCTAAACAGATGAATAGTTATACAGTGCATAAGGATTTATGTAGGCTCTATGTAACGTTGCGAAAATTCCCATTTATAAAAAATTCTGCTATAAGTTTTAGTTATACAATTCTTATATCAAAAAAAGTACCAAAATGGAGCAATCTATTCCATTTGTCTGTCTATCAAATCAGCTGTTTGTCATAACAAATAAAATATAAAAAAATAATTCCAATTATTTTTATGATATTCTCTTTTAAAAATCTATATTTTTTTTAAATTCTTCGTTTCTTAGGCTCATTGAATTTAACCTTTTTTAATAAACTTTCCGCCTTCTTGGAGTCGGTAAATTCTTTAAATCATTAATAAACGAGCTAAGCTGGAGAGGCATTATTGTTTTTATTTTAATTTCAAAAATGGAGAAAAATAAAAATGACATTTACGAAATAATAATAACAATAATTTCCTTGTGTAGGCTCTATTCAACCTCAAAACGCGTTTAGCTTATTATGGGACTATGCAACCTTGAATAAGTTTTATAAATACTCGTAGCATTTTTGCGTTTAGAGGCATTATAGAATTAACATAACTTTATGTAGGCTCTATACAGCGTTTTTAAATAAGACTGTTTAATATATAAATTGAGTAAGATATCAGAAAAATGTATCTGATGATTTTGAACAACAAATAACAACCTTCAAAAAATTGATAGAAATTGTTTTTCTTCGGCCGAATTTTATTTTATAGAAAATTACCTCTTTTTAGATTTAATATAAATAAATATTTCATATAAATAAATAAATTGGGTGGCGCAACAGTCCGTTTGAGAACTTGGGCCTAGTGACTTACAACTCTCAACCATTCCTGTGTGCGAGTACTGTTGTCAGGGATGGAAGGGACCTACAGTTTCAAGCCGAATCCGAACAGCAAATTTTTGAGAAAGCACTTTTCATGACAAGAATTACTCTTGTAGAATTTGTCAATTCCTCGCAAGAGGCAGTACCCGTGAAAAAATCTTTTTTTTTTTAGGTGGTAAGGCAGGGATCGAACCCAAGCCTCTCGCATGACAGTCCAACGCACTAATTATCATGCCACGGGTACTAGCATATTTAATATATAAAACAAAAAAAAAAATGCATCTAATTTTAAATTAAATGTTGTGAAATTCGATGAGAAAGAATCTCCATATTTTCGATGTATTTATATTATTTAACAAAACTTGATTAAATTCACCGTTTTGAGCAAAAGAATAAAATTCTTAGAATAGGTAAAGCCTCTATTCATGTTTTTTTTTTAATTCAAAGCTTTATTTATAATTGTATTTATATTTCTTAAAAGATTTCAAATACTCAAAATGTATACCTTTTATTTAAATTCCTAAAATGATTAATCTTATTAAAGCTCATTAAAAGAATCAAAGGATGAATATAAAAGTATTTCATGCTCTTTTTACCTAAGCTCATTTAATTTAGTAGATACTTACCCCACCACTCTCTAAAATTTATTCATTTTCTCATAATATTTAATCTATTGCACGTGACTTAACACAATTCCCAATCCCAATTCATGTCGAAGCTTGGAGAGTGCCATAATGAGTTAACCCATAATTGGGAAGGAGATTTTTCTTATGAACTCTTATATACATACATTATTTAAGGCTGGCATAGGCATAGAAACACTCATAAAGAAATAAAATCACTTCAGTTAATTTAACCGAAAAGACTGATGGAAACAAGACATTTGATGCCAAAGACGATCCTCATCCTCATTATAATAGTCATACAAAATCCGACAAAAACCCCACAAGATAAATTTAACATAAGAAAAAACACCTCGCATCTATAAATCTATCTTAATTTTTGAAGTATTTTATAAAAGAAAAAGTGTAGGCATTTTATTTCATTTTCGATCTGACTTCATAATTAAAATGAAAATAAAACCGTTTTTAGAACGAAATCTCCAAATTTAGTAGACAGGTGTGATGGGAGTAAAAACTTTTCATAAAACAACAATTTATCGATTTACACGCGTGGAGATGTTCGTTTTTATTCTATCTACATCACATCGCGTGCCATAGACATAAAGTCATTCACTGACAGGACAGACAGAAGAGTTCAAACGTACGGTTTTCCGTGCGATGATAAAATCAGTGGACATCAACCTCATAATATAATTACAGACTGCAACCTCTTTCACTGTCTATAGCTTAATTAATTTGTTTGTACAGCTGACTAAAAATAGAACTGTCATAATAATTGCTGTAGAGTAAATGTAGTATATAATGGGTGTTTTTTAAGTGGTATGGAACTTTAAATTGAAAGCACTACTTTGACTGGCGGCCATTTTTTCAGCTGTCAAAGTAATTTATTATTGGTTTGGTTAGACATTTCAACACCACCTGAGCAGTGAGCAGCGCTTGCAATATTTACTTTGAAATTCATGGTTTTGTTCGAAATTGACCCAAACTTGGTTTAGGAATGAATCTCATTTCTGGTTAAATGGATAAGTCAATAAACAAAACTGCCGTATTTGGAGTGATGATAATCCTCAAGAGTTTGTTGAGACACTTAAACATCCACAAAAAATGACTATTTCGTGTGATTATGAGTTGGTGGAATAATTTGTCCGTACTTATTTAAAAAACGATGCTGGCTAGAACTTTACAGGCGATGCGATGGTGGCAGCGAAAAAGCTTTTATTGCTGACTATTTCGTTCATCAATTGAAAAACATGATTTGGATGAGCTGTGCTGTTGTTTCAAAAAGACAGCACGACATGTCAAACAGCTCGTGCCACATTTGATTTATTGAAGGAAACGTTAAGTAACCGCATAGTTTTAAGTTTCGGAACAGTGTATTGCCTTCCAAATCGTATGACTTTACGCCGCTTGACTATTTTTCGTGGGGATATGTGAAGTCGCTAGCAGAAAAGCCAGAAATTCACCGTCTTTCTTCTGATTTATATACATTCGTCCACAAATTTTGCAAGAGATCATAGATAATTGGACCTCCAGCCATGACGGCCTTATGCCAGAAATCATAGGAAATTTTTGTAATCGGTCCGATTTGTCGAATTGAAAATTCCAACATTTCTCGACGTTTCAAGGTGCCTAGAGTCAAAATAAATGATTTTTAGAGAGATGTCTGTGCGTGCGTGTGTACGTACGTTCGTACGTCCGACAGCTATAACTTTCGCGAAGTTTTTTCGTCGTCCATAGCTCAAGAACCAGTAGATATATCGACTTCAAATAAGTTTTGTTATACAGATAATAATGCAAAAAGATGGAGAAAGGAATCTCAAAAAAATTGTGGATGGTTTTTTTACCATAGCATTTTAAAAAAAAGGTGAAAATTTCGGTTAACCCGAAATATCTCACGAACTAATAACGTTAGCGACTTAAACTAAATTTTGTATTATACATATATTAAAACGTGATACCAAACAAGTATATTTTTGAAAAAAAATCCAATAAACGGTTTTTTTTTAAATAAAAAAAACGAAAAAAAATATTTGTCACCTCGAATATGTTACGAACAAAAAATGATTTTATTTCCAAAATAATTTAATACAACGAAGAATAACGTTTTTGACATGTGGTCAAATTTTTAGAAAAATCGAATTGATAGTTTTTCTTTTATAAAAATTAAAACCAAAAAAAAAATGTATCTAAAAATTGGTAACAAATAATGACTTTCGACTCAATTATCTTTTCAAAAATTTTAGATTTTGGCTTCAAACTCGTTTTGTCTTATAAAAAATAATGTTTTCGACATTTCGTAAAATTTTTGGAAAAATCGAATGGACAGTTTTTTCTATAAACAATAAAAACCTAAAAAGAAACAATACTAAAACTTGGTACAAATCTACTTTCGACTCAAATATCTTTTCATAAATTAAAAATATTGGCTTCAAACTAATTTTATCTCACAGAAAATATTGTTTTCGACACTCAGTACATTTTGTATAAAAATCCAAGACTCAGTTTTTTCATAAAAAAAATAAAATCTCCAAAATTAGTACGCAAATTTGGTAAAAATTGATGTTCGATTCTTGATATCTCATGAACAATAGAAGATATTGACTTCAAATTAGTTTCATTCACCCAATTTGTATTTGTCTATTTATCAGAAATAAAAATTTTTAAGAAATTCTACTATAATTGGTAAAAATTGGATTTCGACTAAAAATCTCGTTAACAAAAATAGATTTATAAAACAAACGATTTCATTATGTATATGCAAAATATTGTTGGTAATTTTTAAATTTTTAAGAATAATTTATTTGACAACTTTTTAACACGAAAACCTGCAAACGTTTTAAGCAAGGCAAATCGACAATCGGGATGCGAAGTTATCAGTGTGGGTCGCCCCCGCCTCTTTTTAAATTATAATTCTAGAAGATTATCTTTCGAATGTAGTAAATTTCATATCAATTTAAAATAATTCATCTTCGTTTTATTTCATTTCAAACTTGTATACCTTTTAAAAAACACCCTTTACAAATGAAGTAATAAACCATAACAATTATTATTGTTTCACTAATTGGTCATTACTTATTTATGAACTGTTTTATTATATTGATGTTGCAAACTTACTTATTCAATGTATTTATCGGTCGAGTTCCACTTCTGCCCTTATTGATTGATGCCTTTATTTCGATTCCTTGGTCTAGTATGTCAGCCATGTGTTGCCCGATTTCCTGATAGGTCATAACAGCTGTAATGTTACCTGTCAAAATACAGAAGAAACAAAAGTAAAAGTGAGATAAAGGAAATTATTCGCAACAGAAATAATATCTATACAAACAAATTAAGGCATAATTAAGTTGATAAATATTGATTAATAAATCACCCACTTCAAGTCCATCGAACTCGAACATCGCACCTCACCACAAGCCCCACCATTTCCAACACCACCAACACGCTATCACGGTTCCTCCTTTAATATACTCGTAATATAATAATGTATGATGGAACGGCTTTCATTGAAAGCCGCTGCTTCCGTCAATTTATTTAATTTAAGTGCTGGCGAAAACAAAAGTATATTTCGCATTTGGGATTGCGTTCAATAAATTGCAAATTAAAACGCGTATTTCTGTCAGTATGGCAGAGGCAGAGCCATAGGTTGTGGTGGAAGGTGGGAGGAATATTTTTTAATAAATAATAAAAGAAGAAACTTTCATAATTACGAGCTAGCGAGGAGGGTTGTTAGCTTGGATGAGGAATCACGCAATTTTAAACATTAACACTTCCTTAACGAGAGATTTTTTTATGATTTTAGAGACAGAAAGGCATGAGGTGGACTAAAATAGCTTCTAACAAGACTCTTAAAGTAGCCCACGACTTCCATATCGTCGTCGTCGCCGGTCGTTCGCTTGTCCGTTTTCGTCGTTAGTCACAGTCTTTCACTATAGGTTATAAGGTATTGACTGCGATGATGGCTAATTGAGAATTATGAGTTAGGTGTCGCAGGTGGTGGCATAGATTTATTAAAGCTCATGATGAATGTTTTCTAATAAAGAAATGAAAACGCGGCATTTCGGAGGATATATACATATATTTGGTACTTTCATTGTTCTTTCTTATATGAATAGTCTTACAGTAGATTTAGAATCTCGTTATGATGAGTTATTATCGTGTTGGAAGCAATTATAATGAAATCTTCAATAATAACTACATATCTAACTACCTACGTAACATATAAATGTATCTTTAATATTTTTGCAGAGTAGGGTGACCTACATTTTTTTGGTTTTGGAACAGGAAAGTCATTAGCAAAGTTATTTTTTTTTTCAAGTTGGATTTTAAAAGTAAGCGAAGAGGAAGTGGTTTTTTGATTTATTTGTTTTTTACAGATTGGCAGTTATCCAAACAAGGTTCAACAAGAGGCAATGTGCTCTGTAAAAAGTCCATATTTATTAGGGCTTTCGAGCCCCTGTTGTTGGAATTATCTCTCTTTAATCCATCACAATTTATAAGAAAAAAAGAGGCTGGGATGCGACCCACACTGATAACTTCCCATCCCGTCTATCGATTTGTCTTGCTTAAAAGTTTGTCTATATGCAACAATTTTTACCAAATTTTCGTACTATTTTTGTAGATTTTATTTTTTCTTATGAAAAAACGGACTGTTGGATTTTTATAAAAAAAAATAACTGAATATCGAAAACAATATTTTCTGTGAAATAAAATAAGTTTGAAGCCAATATTTGTAATTTTTGAAAAGCTATTTGAGTCGAAAGTAAAGTTTTACCAAGTTTTAGCATTGGTTTTTTTAGGTTTTTATTTTTTGTAAAAAAAAACTGTCTATTCGATTTTTCTTAAAATTGTATCGAATGTTGAAAACAATATTTCTTATAAGTTAAAATTATGTAGTTAGAAGCCATTATCTCAAATTTTTGAAAAGATATTTGAGGCGAAAATCAATTTTTACCAACTTTTGTTAATTTTTTTTTCGGTTTTTAATTTTTTGTAAAAAATGTCAATTCAATTTTTTCAAAATTTTACTGAATGTTGACAACAATATTTTTTGAAAGATGAAAGTGACTTTAATCCAATGTCTCAAAGTTTTGAAAAGATATTTGAGTCGAAAATCAATTTTTACCAACTTTTATTTTTTTTAGGGTTTTTTATTTTTTGTAACAAAACTGTCAATTCGACTTTTTTCAACATTTTTCAGAATGTTGAAAACAATATTTTTTATAAAATAAAATAAGTTTGAAGCCTTAATCTCAAGTTTTTAAAAAGATATTGGAGTCGAAATTCAATTTTTACCAACTTTGAGAAATTTGTTTTATGTTTTTATTTTTTATAAAGAAAACTGTCAATTAGATTTTTCTTAAAATTTTATTAGATGTCAAAAACATTATTCTTCGTTGCACAAAATTGTTTTGGAGATGAAATCATATTTTAGTCGTAAAATTTTCGAGGTGACAATTTTTTTTCCAGTTTTTTTTTTATTTATAAAAAAAACGTTAACTGGATTGTTTTCCAAAAATATACCTCTTTTGTATGGGTTAACCAAAATTTGCACTTTTTTTTTAAACTGCTATGGTAAAAAAACCACCATTGCAATTTTCTTGAGATCCCTTTCTGCATCTTTCCGCCTTATTATCTGTATAACAAAATTGGTTCTTGAGCTATGGACGACGAAAAAAACGTCGCAAACGTACGGACGTACGGACGTACGGACGTACGGACGTACGGACATACGGACATACGGACATACGGACATACGGACATACGGACATACGGACATACGGACATACGGACATATGTACGGACATACGGACATACGGACATACGGACATACGGACATACGGACATACGGACATACGGACATACGGACATACGGACATACGGACATACGGACATACGGACGTACGAACGTACGTACACATGCACGCACAGACATCTTTCTAAAAATCTTTAATTTCGACTCTAGGGACCTTGAAACGTCGAGAAATGTCGAAATTTTCAATTTGACAAATCGGACCCATTACAATAACTTCCTATGGGAAGTTAATTAACACAGTGATTTTCCTTTAAGTAGTAGATTACTAGAGGGAAATTGAGATTCTTTTCGTTGAGTCAGGTTGGTAGCGCTGGCATTTTAAATCTGTCAAACTCAGCTGCCATACTTAAAGTATAATAATGATAGTTGAATTAGCGCCAATTCTTTTAATCGAACAACCCACTAAAATTACGAAAACTTAATACAAAACAGCGGATTGGAACTCGAAATGACTTTTTGGGCGAAGTCGTCATAACTGAAAGTCTAGCGTTACTAATATCGTAAATATTTTACATAATCGTGATGCATGCAATATTGTTGCTATTGATCCGAATATATCAATTTTTCAGCGGTCGCAGCAATTGAAAATGTCGTACACCTTTTTTTGGCCGTTTGATTGAAGATCATGACTTAAGCGGTATGTGATTCCAATAAGATTTTGACACCAAGTCAAACAAACCGATTAATTATGACTTCATATTTTGGTAACTATGTGATTTGACACCAGTAAATTTGTTTCTATGGGCTTTCAAAAAAGACCTCGTGTACGCGAACTTTAAGAGCTTAAAACGCATTAAGATTCAACATTCATCAACTTATTTTCGAGATAGCTCCGAAAATGTTGCCGAAAGTGGTTAAAAATAACCTCAAAAGAATCGCATGTTGCAAGTATTCAAAAAGCCGTCACTTGTGTGATATTATTTTTCACACCTAATGTCAAAATTCAAACCTTATAATTAAAAAAATGTCATCAAAAATGTATCGCCATGTTTATTGAAAATTTTGACAATTCTCGACGTTTCTAGGTCCTTAGAGTCGAAATAAAAGATTATAAGAGAGATGTCTATGCGTGCGTGTGTATGTACGTACGTTCGCGACGTTTTTTTCGTCGCCCATAGCTCAAGAACGAGTAGGATATCGACTTCAAATAAATTTTGTTATACAGATAATGCAGAAAGATGCAGAAAGGACTCCCAAAAAAATTGAGTGCGTGGTTCTTTTACCATAGCAATTTAGAGAAAAGGTGAACATTTTGGATAACCCTATATGCATACATACATCTCACGAACCAATAACGCTAGAGACTTAAATTAAATTTTATATTATATATTGTAACGCGATAATAAACAAATACATATATTTTTGGAAAAAATTCCAATTAACGGTTTTTTTTTTTTTTAAATCAAAAAAACTAAAAAAAAAAACAAATATTAATTTGTCATCTCGAAAATCTTACGAACAAGAAATGATTTTATCTCGAAAACTTTTGTTTTTGCACTTTTTTGTGCAACGAAGAATAACGTTTTCAACATCTGGTAAAATTTTTATAAAATTCGAATTGACAGTTTTTTTACAAAAAATTAAAAACCTAAACAAAAATTAACAAAAGTTGGTAAAAATTGATTTTTGACTCAAATATCTTTTTCAAAAATTTGAGATATTGGCTTTAAACTAATTTTATCTTATAAAAAATATTGCTTTCAACATTCGATAAAATTTTGAGAAAAATCGAACAAAAAATAAAAACTTAAAAAAAAAAACAATACTAAAACTTTTTAAAAATTTACTTTCGACTCAAATATCTTTTCGAAAATTAAAACTATTGGCTTCAAACTTATTTTATCTTACAGAAAATATTGTTTTCAACATTCATTATTTTTTTTATAATAATCCATCGGTCCGTTTTTTTCAAAAAAAAAATTAAAATCTAAAAAAATAGTACGCAAATTTGGTACAAATTGATTTTCGGTTCTCGATATCTCTCAAAATTATTTCATTCGTGCAATTTGTATTTGTTTATATAAGAAATAAAAACTTTTAAGAAATGCTACTAAAATTGGTAAACATTGGTTTTCGACTAAAAATCTCGTTAACAAAACTAGATTTTGAAATTTTTCAGAATAATTCAACTGACAACTTTTTTAACACAACACGAAAACCTACAAACTTTTAAGCAAGACAAATCGACAGACGGGATGGGAAGTTATCAGTGTGGGTCGCATCCCATCCTCTTTATTATTTAACTTTACTTACAAAACCAAAAATGAATGACCCAATCTATTGAAGAGAAAGCAAGTACGCCACTTTACTAGCATTAAAGAGGAGATAGCATTGCTTATTTGTCTTTTTACTTAAAAGTTCGAAACTGAGCTCAAAGGTAAACAGACGAGCATTTCTAAAAGTATTGGCATTACGGTTAAATTATTCAAGGTTAAAATGAAAAATAGCGCTAAAATAATGACAGACATGGGATTTATAAATGTTTCAGTAAGAGTTAACTTTTGAAAGTTATCCAAGCGACTGAAGTCAGTTATTATAACACCAACCTTTTATTACGAATCATACTCGAGTGTTGGACCAGTACATATTTTAGCTAGGGTTAAAGAACTTCTTGCAAAAAAAGTTGTCAGCAATTTTGATGATGTAAAATATGCGATTAATCTACAAAAATGGTTTGTGATGCACATATCTAGAATTAAAAGCTATTCAATGTTAAGTCTCCTCGATACCGGTGGTGCCATCCATTGATAGTGGCATTAGGAGAGTCAATGGGCAACATTAATTTTTGGAAGCATTCAACTCTACGCTGTTTATGGTTTGTCCCTGAACAATGCTATCGAAATCAGGTATAATCAAAAATTATGTGGATTATAAATTTCAGAGAAAAAAAAGTTATAGACAAATTATATCCCTGATTATTTTTGGATATCAAACTTGGAACCTTTCAAAACTTCCAAAAAGGTTCTTAAGCCAAGGAGAGGAATTTCATCCATAACAAAAGCACGTATTTTCAGCGTCGAAGTACGCCTCTTCAACCTTAAATACTAAGAATCGCTCTCAGAAGTTTTCAGGTTCAAAACAGTGGAATCGCTATAGTAAAATATTGATGTCCATTCCATTTGTATACTGGGAAATTCGTTACTTTTCTGTATCTGTATTGAACTATGTATTATTTCTAATTTTGGGCTTATTTACGAAAATATTAGAATTTTGACCACAAGAATACAAATTTCTAATATTTAAAAAAATCGAATTTTCAGATTAGATATTTAGCTACAATTTTAAAATCGCCTGTTTGTTGACAAATTGCCACATCTGAAATCCCTGGGGTTTACCTCTAAAATACTGAAAAATATTTAACTACAAACATTGGCAGTCCGAATTTATTTTGTTCCAAAAATAGACCCTGTGAATCAAATAGACCCATGAATTCACATGCAGCACTGTCCAGTCTATGCCAATAAAACAAAGAACGCCTAAAGGCAGTAAAATATGAAGCTCATGTTTTGTTTTTTTTTTTTTTTCTTTTAAAGGAGGCAAAAGACATATCCATTTTTATAGCCCGAAAAATATACAAATACCAATTTTATAACTGTACATTTTGTTTTGGATAAAACAACTTGCATATAGGGATGTTACCAAAAATATTACACAATTTTACCTTGTGCATTTTAAGTGCCCCTGAATAACACGCCTACGGAAGATTACTTTTCTTCTTCCAAAAACCAATTAAAAAATAAATTTCCTATATATGACAAGGATAACTTACGACTCTTGTCCTTGATCTGCATCTTCTCCAAATTCATCACCGGTCTATCATTGAAAATAATAACCCCAACAGCTCCCTTTGCCGCAACATTCTTCACCTTATCCTCGAATGTACACTCCCCCCTCCGCACCAATGCTATCCATTGTTCCGTCGGGAAAGGATTCAAAAGTGTACCCATTATATCAGGATCACAAGCTTTGTCATTCCGCATGTCATTTCGATTCGTCACATGTACCAATAATCCTTTGACATTTAAAATCTTCCCCTCACCATATCGAGCCTTCTCCTCCGAATAGCTCACAACTTTTTCATCCTTATCCATGTACGTATAATTGAGATAGGCCAACGTATAAATATCAACGATAACACGTTCCTCAACATTTGGTATTGTTGCCGTAGATGAATTTATCGTTCGTAAATATTGCTCGAAGTCTTTGCTTACAGTTGACATTCCATAAACGACACGACGCTGATGGCCGGTGAATAGGACAACTAGACAAACGACTAAGAGCAGCAATTCCTTGGACTCCATCAGACTTTTTTTACTTTTTGGTTTTTATTTAATTTTAAGAGCTGATGTTGCTGGTGCTGGTAGTGCTGAGATACAGCTTAAGTGGTTTCTTATAAAAAGAAATAAAATATTTTTCAACTTCTTCTGCTGCTGCTGCTGTGGCTGCTTCGTTAACTTTGATGATATTCCAGTATGAAGCGCATTGAGCCCTGCATTTAGATTACGTTTCTGTTGAATAATTCTGAAAATAAAAATAAGAAAAAATTGGAATTTAGTACTTTTATTTTTTTTAAATAAATAAATAAGTTTGCACGATAAGTTGCATTATGTGAGCTTTCGTGCGAAGGGACCTTGAGACAGCAATAAAATAAAGTAAGATACAAAGTTTACGAACATTTTAATTACTCAATTGTTTAAGAAAGTACTAATGGAAAACTGATTATAACTTGACACTAACTCAGGTTTTAAAGTTGAACTTATCAGTAGATTTTATAGGTACACGTATGTACGCAAAAATATTATACATGTCAACAAAGTAAACAATTTTAATCGCCCTTCCGTGACTAATTATGCGGGGTATCAAATATTATAATTTAGCTCGATTGCGCATTAAATTCTTATAATCTTAAATTTTGTATTTTTGTATTTGCAGAAAGACAAAATTGACAAGAACTTATTATATTTTTTAACGACTTTATGCAAAGTAAAGGTCAAAAATTGAAAGTAAACAAAAATATGTTAATGTTATTGTTCAAGAACTCGGCGTAGGAGGGGTCAACATTGTCAAGAAAAACATCATCACACAGAAAAACAAACCAAACTTGATTTTGTAAATCTTATCAATCGGAACATGAACTCATAATACGTTAAGGGCCATTTAAAATGTAAGGAAATATACCGAAGTTTGTCTTCTTCTTCTGCTGTTTCTTAATAAATAAAAACACAAGTGAGCATTTAAGTGCAAGTCTATTAATAAAGTTGTTCTTTTCTTTCCATCATCACCGCGATTGATAAAAATGAAACAGAGATAAGAATTCAATTAGCCGGCTGAATGACATTGAACGCATATGATAAGGCAGTGCTGAGCTGATGAAGGTTGCTGTCGGTGTGGTGTGGTGTGGTTTAGTCATCCTTACTATAACTATGACTATATAACGGGAATAGGTAAGTTATCAATGTTGGCGGTACCGATACGCCTTATTAAGTTAAATAGTAAAATAATGTTGTTTGTTTTACTTTTTTATTTTGAATGAATTATGATTATGACTTGGGGGTTTTTGAAGTAGGTACCTAAACCAGCTATAACGAGAATTTGAGATTGAAGTGTTTGAACAGTGTAAAAGGTGTTCTTCTTCTATTTCCATCCACTTGTGTTTTTTTTTAATTTAATTCGGAAGGAAAATTTAAAATAGAAAGGTAAGTGTGTAAATTGGGAAAAGATTAAAAAGGCAGCTGAAGGGAGAAACCAGATTGTGACTAAAATTTATAAAGGCTATATGTAAATTTTATTTCTACGAAGGTTAATGAAATATAAATTACATAAAATACTGTCAACGAAGATATTAATTGTTTTAATGCACCAGGTACTAAAAGGATATAATAGTGTCCTTAAGGGAAAAAGTCGAAAATTGTACCATCAATAAACTCAAACGTTTCTGGACTCTAAAACTTGGCATTTTCTCGTAGAAGATGTACATATTTTCCTTGAAATATTGATGTTTCAATTCTTACTTTTTAGGATTACTTATGACAAAATTGTATTTTTGACCAGATAAATGCTTGAACTAAAATTTAAAAAGAAATGTTTTGAACTTTGCAATTTAAATGTCGACTTTTATCTTTTATTCAACAAAAAATACTCTTAACTATTAATTCTCAAATTCAAGTTGGTTTTCGATTTTTTTAATAAAATATAAATAATTTATTTTCTGGTGTTTTTTTTTAAATAAGGAAAACTAAAATATTTGAATTTGTAAGTATATATCCATAAAAAAAGAAGCTGCTATGCGACCCACACTAATAACTTCCCATTCTGTCTGTCGATTTGTCTTGCTTAAAAGGTTTGTAGGTTTTCGTGTTTTATTTAAAAAGGTGTCAGTAGAATTATTTTAAAAAAATTTAAAATTACCAACAATATTTTGCATATGATGAAATAGTTTGATTTCAAATGTTATTTTTGCTAACGAGATTTTAAGTCGAAAACCAATTTTTAGTAGCATTTCTTAAAAGTTTTTATCTATACTAATATTACAAAGAGGAAAGATTTGTAATTGTGTATGTAACGAATAAACTCATAAAGTACTGGACCGATTTTAATAATTCTTTTTTCATTAGAAAGCTACATTATCACTAAGTAACATAGGCTATATTTAGTACTAGATTAGATACTACAAAAATCTTTTGAAATTCCTATTAAAACCAACCGAAGGTGTAAAAAAATTATCCATAAAATGTCTTTCATCGCATACTACGCTGCGAAGAGTATTAATGATACGACAAAAAAATGTTTTCTAATTTAGTGATTCATGTTCGTTTTAATTAGCATGCTTATAACTTAAATATCTGTACCTATTTATGTCTACCCGTGCGAAGCCGGAACGGGCCGCTAGTTTCTTATATAAACAAATACAAATTGGATAAATGAAATTAATTTAAAGTAAATGTCTTCTATTATTCACGAGATATCGAAAACCGAACATCAATTTTTACCAACTTTGCGTTCTATGTTTTGTACATTTTAATTTTTTATGAAAAAACTGAGTCTTGGATTTCTATACAAAATGTACTGAGTGTCGAAAACAATATTTTCTGTAAGATAAAATTAGTTTGAAGCCAATATTTTGAATTTTTTTAATTTTAATTAATTTTTTAATTGAAAAGATATTTGAGTCGTAGTACCCTTGGCATGATTCTTAGTGCGTTGGACTGTCACGCTAGAGGTCTTGATTTCGATCCCTGGCTGTGCCATCTAAAGTTTTTTTCACGGGTTCTGCCTCTTGCGAATTGACAAATTCTCCAACAGTAATTCTTGTGAAAAGTGCTTTTTCAAATTAGCCGTTCGGATTCGGCTTAAAACTGTAGGTCCCCTCCATTCCTAACAACAGTACACACACAGGAATGGTGAGAGTTGTAAGTCACTACAACGTTGTAAGTTCTCAACGGACAGTTGCGCCACCCAATTTATTATTTATTTTATTTGAGTCGAAAGCAAATTTTTATCAAGTTTTAGTATTGTTTTTTTAGGTTTTTATTTTTTGTAAAAAAAATGTCAATTCAATTTTTCTCAAAATTTTACCGAATGTTGAAAACAATATTTCTTTTAAAATAAAATTAGTTTGAAGCCATAATCTCAAATTTTTGGAAAGATGTTTGAGTGGAAAATTACTTAAGCCTCAATTTTACCAACTTTTAGTAATGTTTTGTTAAATTTTTTTATTTTTTGTAAAAAAAACTGACAATTCGATTTTTCCCAAAAATTTTTACTGAATGGTAACAATAATATTTTTTAAAAGATAAAATTAATTTGAAGCCAATATCACAAATTTTTGAAAAGATGTTTGAGTAGTAATGTAATGTTTTTTTTTTAGGTTTTTAATTTTTATAAAAAAAAACTTACAATTCGATTTTTTTAAGATTTTACCAGATTTAAAAATACGTTATTCTTCGTTGCACAAAATTATTTTGGAGATAAAATAATTTTTTGTTCGTAAGATAATGACAAATATTTTTTTCCAGTTTTGTTGGTTTATAAAAAAAACAGTTAATTGGATATTTTTCCAAAAATATATTTGTTTGGTTGTATTACGTTACAATATATAATATAAAATTTAATTCAAGTTTCTAGCGTTATTGGTTCGTGAGATTTTTAGGGTTAACCAAAATTTTCACCTTTTTTAACTCTTGTTTTATAATTAATACTAGCTTTTTTAACTTAACACTATTTTAAGGATTCTACGAAAGCACTTTTACGTGCTATATTAAGAAAACATGATTAGTTACTTTACGATCGCATCCTCTTTAAATGCGTTCTTCTTTGGACATACATGAAGTATGGCAGGGTTGTAAAAGAATGGAATCTTTTGGGAATGCAATTTTTAAAGACTTCAAAGATTACACTTATTAAATTTATTTAGAGAATTTAACTTTACAATTTTGTAAAGTGTGACCTTGAAGAATTTCTTTCTTCATTCATTTGAATACATTCAATTAATTGCAATCATTTAAGAATTCCTGCATACTTTGCATTGCAAAGGCTTCATAATAATGCAAGGCTTTCAAAAAAATGCAAGAACTTCAAAAGAATGCAAAGAATTCTAGTGAAAACAAAGAATGAATGAAGTATCAAATGATTGTAATCAATTGATTGCATTCAAATGATTGAAGAAAAAATGATTGCATTCTTTTTAAGGTAAAATAAAAAAAAATAAAAATTAAATTAGGTGGCGCAGCAGTCCATTATGAAGCCAGGGCTTAGTGACCTATAACTCTCAACCACGAATGTGTGCGAGTCAGTCAGGGATGAAGGGGACCTACAGTTTATATGCCGTATCCGGATGTCTCCAATGAATTGTGATTGCAAACTTTGAAGTGTCAATCATTAGGTCCGTTCGCGTACTTTCTGCACCAAAACTCGTAAAAAGAGATATTTTAAAGAGTGGGGTAAAATTCTCTCACCAAAAAAAAAACTACAAAAAAGTAAGCGAACGGGAAAACAACACATTTTTTTTCACACAATATTACTGTCTTTTTGCTGTTTTTTGAAAATTTGTTTTTAAATTTTATAACTGACAACAAAGTGAGCAATTTATTTAATTTATTTGAATTTCTATCAAATTTGACAATTTTCACAAATCAGCCCAAAGAAATTTCTTGGGCTAAAATTCGTAGGTTGAGGAAATATTTTACTCTCTCGTGAGCGCTCTCTTTTACGAAAAACTACGAAATTTTTTAGTACGCGAACACTATTTGGTTAAATTTCGTATTTTTTCGTAAAATTGGACTGTTTTCGGAGGGTACGCGAATAGACCTATTATGTAAATTCAATGCAATCTTTAAGTTGAATTTAATAAATGATTTATAGTGATTGCATTCACAATTGATGGTATTCTTTAACATGATGCTTCCTGGTTACTCCCTGCCCTCCCGGTTCATGTATGTATAATGTATACATATATCACTTCAAAAAGTAACCTAGCTTGAGCCATCAATACAAAGATATGTTTTTCTCTAACTTTAGACAAGTTATTTGTGGTTGAGATAAAAATAAAGAGCAAATAAATAGTTATTGGCATTTTTCTTAACATTTTCGAATCGCTCGTGCAGTTTGTAATGCAATGTGTCATGAGGCACGTAGCTAGAGCTGGCCACGAGACAAGCAAGATTAATTCATTTTCTTCTATATTTATATTCTATAAAACTTATGAGGACTAAAAACGAGACGAAAATACAAAATAAACTATTCACGAGAAAAACCAAAAGAACCCAGATAAGACTGAGAATTAAAGGTTTTGACAGAACCGAAACGATTCTGACAAAAATTCCTTTGGGTAGAAGTCTTGTTGCTCCAACTTTTAAGAAAGATATCCAAACCATACCAAAAAATTCAGGGTGGGTGGTGGTATGACCTGAAATCCAAACTAATTTGAAGAAAGCGCATTGAACAAATGACGCACCCAATTTTTAAGAAAAGAGGCTGGGATGCGACCCACACTGAAAACTTCCCATCCCGTCTGTCGATTTGTCTGGGTTAAAAGTTTGTAGGTTTTCGTGTTTTGTTAAAAAAGTTCTCAGTTGAATTATTCTTAAAATTTTAAAAACTACCAATAATATTTTGCATATAATGAAATAGTTTTATTTTGAAATTATTTTTTTGTCAACAAGATTTTTAGTCGACAACCAATTTTTACTAATTTAAGTAGCATTTCTTAAAAAAAAAATATTTCTTATAATAAACAAATACAAATTGGATGAATGAAATTAATTTGAGAAATATCGCGAACCGAACATAAATTTTTACCAATTTTGCGAACTATTTTTTGCAGATTTTAATTTTTTATGAAAAAACTGACTGTTTGATTTTTATACAAAATCTACTGAACGTCGAAAAAAATATTTTCTGTGAGATAAAATAAGTTTGAAGCCAATATTATTAATTTTTGAAAAGATATTTGAGTCGAAAGTAAATTTTTATCAAGTTTTAGTATTGTTTTTTTTTTTTAGGTTTTTATTTTTTGTAAAAAAAACTGCCAATTCGATTTTTCTCAAAATTTTACCGAATATTGAAAACAATATTGATTATAACAAAAAATTAGTTTGAAGCCAATATCTTAGTCTTGAAAAGATATTTGAGTCGAAAATCAATTTTTACCAACTTTGAGTAATGTTTTTTATAGATTTTTATTTTTTATAAAAAAAACTATCTATTCGATTTTTCTCAAAATTTTTCCTGATGTTGAAAACAATATTTCTTATAAGTTAAAATTAGTTAAACGCCATTATCTCAAATTTTTGAAAAGATATTTGAGTCGAAAATCAATTTTTACCAACTTTTGTTAAATTTTTTTTAGGTTTTTACTTTTTGTAAAAAAAAATGTCAATTCGATTTTTTTCAAAATTTTACTGAACAATATTTCTTATAAGATAAAATTAGTAAGAAGCCTAAGTCTCAAGTTTTTGAAAAGATATTTGAGCAGAAATTTAATTTTTCCCAACTTTGAGTACATTTTTTTTAGGTTTTTATTTCTTATAAAAAAAACTGTCAATTAGATTTTTCTCAAAATTTTATCAGATTACAATATATATTATAAAATTTAATTCAAGTCTCTATCATCATTGGTTCATGAGATATTTAGGTTTAACCAAAATTTTAACCTTTTTTTAAACTGCGATGGTAAAAAAACCACCCACGCAATTTTCTTGAGAACCCTTTCTGCATCTTTCTGTCTTATTATCTGTATAACAAAATTTATTTGAAGTCGATATCTCTTCTGGTTCTTGAGCTATGGAGGACGAAAAAAACATTGCCAACGTACAGACGTACGGACGTACGAACGTACATACGTACACACGCACGCACAGACATCTTTCTAAAAATCTTTTATTTCGACTCTAGGGAAATTTTCAATTTGACAAATCGGACCCATTACAATAACTTCCTATGGGAAGTTAATAAAGCTTCAACAATATTGCCAATAACAACTGTCGAAAAAACACCAACAAGATCAGTATAATTGAGTACAGCCCTTAAAATTCTTGAAAGCATTAGATTATTTACAAAAGTTTATTTGAATGGCCTTAGCCATATCAAACTAGCTCGAAGTAATGACCAGATCGTCGAATGAGTATCGCAAAAACCGTCGCGTCGTCGGTTAAGTAGATCAGAAATAAACCTATTATTTACCTAAACAAATTTTAATTTATTTCTATTGAAGGACAAAATTGGTACATTTTGAAAAACATCTATTTGTTGAAATAACAAAAATAAAATTTGAATTATTTTCAGGAAACATTTTGTTTACTATTTCCCAACTAATTGATGTCATGAAAATATTTCACACTTTGTAAATACTTTGCTATTAAATTAAATCATTTCACACGAATATCTTCAGATATTTGTATATTATATGCGATTTCTCAATACAATAGATAAAAGCAAATAAAAATATAACAAAAATCTCCCACAATGCAAACGGGTATTACCCCATTATTGATTTTCGTTTTTTGTTTATAACCTCATACCCTCATTGCACAAATCGAACAGACAAAATAAAAATTGGCTCAACTCCATTTGTTTGGTTTTTATCAAAATATCAACAACCCATATACCTTCCCCTATCGCTTCCCCCCCATTCTCTCAAAATAGGAGCCAAAATACCCCAACAAATCAATCTAAATCGAAAAATTCCCTCTCAATACCCAACCCATACAACTATTTAGATACATTTGAATTTATATACAGTTTGTTGTCATATAAAAGAAGAAGATACAAATGTTTTCTTTGCTCTTGTGGATTTCAACTGATTCGGAAAATAAACACCGCATTCACATTTCACAAATAAAATAGTGGGTCTCCCCCCCACGTTGCGCTTGAACTCTGCGTTTCCAAGTTCAAATTCGACAAAATAAACAAAATTCAATTCACCTCTAAATGTTGCGTATACAAACATAATGTATCTATGTATCTTTTTATTTATTCAGAAGTATCTACAGAAGATATGGGTTGTTGGCGCTGCTTCTGATGCTGCTGGTTGGGTTCGGTTTGGTCTCTAAACTAAATTGCATCTGAATGCACTGCCATGACTCTGATTTCCTATTGTGTGTGGGGGGATAAATAAAATAACACCATCATCATCACGTCCTCCCCGCAATGTCGACAGGCAAACTGTCTTAATAAAAGACACCGAGTTGTTTTTTTTTTCTATTTGATTCTCGGTGTGGGAATCAAATAAATTTATCTAATTTAAGTCAAAAGATACAAGATTAAAAATCCTCATGAAGACCCCCACCAATTCAGTGTGTATGTGATTTGAAGAATGATGTATGTCGTGTGGTTTGTGTAATAATTGGAAATGTATCCTGTCCTGATGCGATGATGGTGATATAAATATCAAATCGAACAGAGCTGCTACGTCAATGTTAAGTGTCAACTGTCAAATTGACATAAATAATCAAATGATGGGATAGAGTTGTTAGAATTCATTTGGAAAATATGGAAATAGATTTAAAAAAAAAAAAATATTTCTGGTGGTCGACCGAAAGAAAGACCGGCCGTGTAGGAATTTCTCACTTCACCGCCCCCCCCCCTCCCTCAAAAAAAAAAAAAAGTTTAAATGAGTCTGAAGAAAAAATCTATATAAAAATATTTCTATAAACATTATACTCGCATTTACGTTGGAATTTTGAAGATTGTAATAAAATTATATATTTACATACGAGTACGTATTTTATGGGACCTTAAAAATTCGTAATAAATGAACAAAATACCAACTTGAGCTTTTTTATAGATTATAAATACTTTAATATGGGGGTTAAATTTATGATGATGATGATCGTAAAAATTAATCATTTTATCTCTTTGTCTCTTATACATATTTTTAACCTTAACCGTAATATTTTATTTTTTATTTGAGGATTAAGATAAAAGTATATGTACGTGTATAAAAGGGTTGACTGCACACGTGCAGGTATTCTATGGGGACGCGCACCAGCCTCCAAAAAGATTAGTTACCCTACTCTTTAGGGTAAACACTCTGTGATTTTATTTAATGAACATATAGAGACATTTTTAGGAAAAACATTTTTTACGTCATGTGAACGAAATAGAGTCGAAATTGACAAAATGGTGGGTAAGGCACAGACGAATGTAATAAACTAGAAGTTCTCCTTTTTGTGTGCCGAATAAATTTAGAGAACTCATATTTTCAATTTGTCAAAAAGATCCTGACTAACTTATCTATCATATGTGGGCTTACCAATTAGAACTCGAAAACATTGCCATTTTTGTGACTGGATATATAATACGAAAAAGAAGAACCAGAAAAAAGTTAAAAAATTATTCGGGTATTTCTGGATGAATTTTTGACGATACCAGTTTATATAATATTATATATACGTAATCCCCGCTTAGTTGCACCTCGCTTAATTGAACATCCCGCTTAATTGATCGACAAAAATGGCTACGAAAATTTTCCGTATTAGTAGCAAAGCTTTTTAGACGGTTAATTGAACCCCGCTTTGTTTGAGATACTCGATTAATTGATCTTAAAAATATGCAGCAGAAAAACTAAATACATGGACATTTTTCGGATAATTGGACGGACAAAAAATGATTGTGATTGGAAAAACCAAAACGCCAAGGTGTTTTAAAAATAAGGTTGTACCTTTGCAATATTTCTCCAACAAAAAGGCATGGATGACCCAACATTTATGGGCCCAAATTTTATATAAATTTGACTAAGAAATGGTAACCTAACCTAACCTAAAAGTTTGTCGATTTAAATAATATAAACGTGCAGTTTGTACCCACAAATATAACGTCCATCACTTAGCACCTTGACCAAGGCATTATTCATTGTTTCAAAGCTTATACTATCAGCAAAATATAATAAGGAAACAAATTGCAGCCATCGAACATGGAAGACTATCGAAGAATTTTCGAAGTCGATCATATCTTTGCAAGCAATGCACATAAGCACACATTGTATGTGACTTATAACACCTTCTACTATGAAAAATTGTTTTAGAAAGGTAATATTGGAAATATTTTACTACTAAACCTACATTCGCAAGTTATTTTTTTGAAAGGCAGGCTTCATTTAAGAAGAAGAGCAGCCAAAAAATGATCTCGTGGTCATAGATAACGTTCTTGAGGACAATGTAGATTTCAATGCTTATTTGGCATGTGATGACATAACATATCATGTTATGGCGAACTATCAGACGCCGAAATTAAGTTGACACTGAAATGTTTATAGAGTAAATTTCTGGGATGAATATTTTATTTTTTAATTGACCTACTCGTGCAATTATATGGGTTTCGCTTAATTGAACAGATATGTCAATTAAGCGGGGTTTCGCTAATTAAACCACCCTAATAATTGATCGAAAAATCTGACAAAATGGTCAGTGCAATTAAGCGGGGAATACTGTACAATATACATACATGCATTCCAAAAAAGTCCCAGCTTGTTGTGAATTTTGGGCTGGGAACGTTAAAAAAATAACTTTGGACCGCTATAATGTACTTAAGAAAGAATGTCTTAAAACTTTTGTTGTATAAATTTAAAAAAAAATAAACTTTTTGCTAGCTTTATAAAAATTACAAACAAATGATTTCCAAATTGTAAATACAATTATATAATTCTTATGAAAAGGATTTTTCAATGGGAGGTGTCATTTTAAATATCACACTATTTTGGTTGCTATCACTTTTGGAGCTGTCATCTTCTAAAATTAAAAAAATTGAAACTTTTTTGTATTACTAAACATATATTTATATTTATTCCTCGTCAAACTTTTTAAGTAGACATTTCAGAAAAATTACATTACACCGTATATTGTATAAAATCCTTCTTCAGGTCTTAAGGGTTTTTAAGTTCAGTTAACACAAAATAACTCAAGTCGGGGTTGATAACCGGTCGTCGCTGTCGTATTTTTTCTTATTATTGTTCTCATTACTTTTTTTTGAGTCTAATATCATGAGATATTCAAACAAACAAACCTAGCATCAGGGTAGTTTCTATGAAGTATTACCAGTAGAGTAATGGTTAGTACGAAGAACGGTCATGCTACACAGAAGGAAAAAAGTCACCCTATTGACTATTTTGGTAGTCAATATGACTATTTGGTAGTCGATTTTCAGCCGATAACCGCGTTAGTCAATAGAACAATTTTCGGTTGTCAAAATTTGGTAGTCAATGTGACAACTGTAGTAGTCAATCTGACAACTTTGGTTGAAGGAAATTGAAACTACGGTTGTCATATTGACTAATGTGGTAGTCAATTCGACAACTGCGGTAGTCAATACCACAACTGCAGTAGTCGATATGACAAATGCGGTAGTCAATATGACAACTGCGGTAGTCAATATGACATTTTTTTTCTGAAAACCGAAATCTAATTTGACTACCGGGTAGTCAATATAACAATTCTCGACAGTAAATTTTGGTATTCAATATGACAACCAATTTGTCATATTGACTACCGAAGTTGTTCTATTGACTACTTTTGTTGTCATATTGACTACCCAAAATTGGCAATCGAAAATTGTTCTGTTGACTGTCCTGGATTGATAGGATAGTCAAATAAGGTTGTCATATTTACTATTTTGGCAGTTAATGCGACAATTTGGCCAAATTTCAAGTTGACTATCGACGATTGTTGATATGAAAACTTTTTTTTTTTCTGTGTAGAGGTCTCAATTCAATCTCTGCCTTTTTTACCTGTAAGTTACGGGTACTCTTTAGTGAGTAATTTCTAAATACTCAAAACGTAATTCCTGATGTCATGAAAAGTGAAAAGTTGCAATTTACTAGGCCCTTATTCTTCACGACCTATAAAGCCAATAAATTTATTTATTCTTACATGAAGTGCTATACAAAAACAAACCTTTAGTATTAAATTTTCTGTAAATATTTCATTTAAACATTTGTTAATAATTTAACGACATTCACCAAAAAGAGGTTTACTGTCAAAAACAACTCAAATTTTTGTTTTCACTCAATTTAGAATGTGAAAAAACTTTAGTCATGCTTAAAATTATTTTCATAAAATTTGTTTCTAAGAAAAAAAGCAAATATTCAGATTCTTAAGAAGAAACCTTGAATAAAAAATCGTCAATTTTATATTAAGTTGCCTTTAAATTCCTTAAACTAGCCTTCAATTTTATTATTACATTTTTTTGACACATATAAATAGTGATTATTGAAGTGATTTTTACTGCGACATAAGGGAACTGTATAGCAAGTTTTGCATTAGTAAACAATTTCAAACTAGATCTTTTAATCAAATATGACATTACGACGGTAGAGAAGTCGAAAAAAGTGGGTACATCGATTCCTTCCGTCTGTCTGTCTTTCCTGGCCCCTACAGTCCAAACAATTGTGTTGATTGAAATTAAGCCGATTAGCGTAAGGCGTTTTTTTTATTTTGTCAATACGAAAAATAACAGCAGTCCCCATACAAATTGTTTGGTTAAAATATGTGATTTTTTCTAAACTTTCTCTAAATTTAGTGTTCTTAACTTAGCTTCTTTCTAGAAGAAAAACATATTTTGGTATTGCTATAGAAGGGTCCCTTCATAAAACCTTTATTTTGTTTTTAAGTTTCCTCAAGAACTAATGAACCGATTTCAATAATCTTCTGTTTTTGTGCAAGTTCTTGTCGATGATCAAATGATCAAATTCATGATGATTTTTGATGATCAAAAATGTATTTTTTTTTATTTTTAAAAAAATATTAATTTTGTTTACAAAACTAGATATCTCAGAAAGGTGTCAACATTTTTTAACGAAATTTAAATGTAAAATGTATATTTATAAGCACTTTATTTAGTGCTTTTTTTTTATTTTTAAGACAAAATTTAAAATTTGAAATGATTTTTAAACAGAATTTTTGGAAGAAAAATCGGCATTTAATTTATTTCAAAATTGATTTTCTGTTGAATACAAAAGATCTTAAAAAATGAATACATCTACATACTTTTGAAGTGAATTTGCTTTGGTTGGTTTAGAACTTAAGATTTAAACACGAATTTCAATAATATAAATATCCCAAAAACAGCAAATTGGCAAATTGAAAAACATAATAAACGTTTTATATCTATTGATATAAAAGCTTTGAATCTTTTGAGATTTGAAGTGAAAAGAGATTCTGAAACGTGTAATTTGTGAGTGCCACACTAAAATTTCTACCCAACTTATTTATTTACCTTAATTTGTTTAAAATTATTTTTTTAGAGAAATCATGTACTAAATGCAACTATTTCCTAAAATTCAACAACCAAACATTTTTCTCTCTTCAACTCTTAGGTTGCGTTGACTCCTTTATGATCAAAATATTTTTAAAAGGTTCACGCAAAATAGTAATTTCTTAGAATTTGTCTTCTAGCATCAGCTTCAACCTACGAGTAAACAGACTGATAGCGATAGTAATAATAGACTCCCGAAAATTGAGTCCGAAAAAACTACGTCAAAAAAAGCCCTACAGTTCTTCATATCAGATCGTTTCTCTTGAATTTTTGTAGCGTTCTTCGCATTAATAGAAATGGAAACAAGAAAAGTATATTTTATTTTTCGAAAAAAGCTACGTTTCAAAACAATTTCTTACATTTCTGCGTGAAATGCACCAAAAACCGTCTAAAGTATTGTGTCTTAGCTCTTAATATGGCATATTTATAAAATTGTTGTAATCTTGGAATGCTTTCATATGTACGGAGTCATCAAAATAAAATAGTTACACCATACCATACTTTGCTGGAAAACAGTGTTCTAAAATAATTTGATAACTAAAGTTGCCACAGCAATTGAAATCTGTAAATTTAAGGTTCAGATACACATTATGTTAAACATTAAAGAACATTTTTAAGCGGTGAGTAAAAATCTTCTAAGTGTGTGATACCCCCCCCCTCCTTATTCAAAGTCTGGATCCGCCCTTAATTCTATCATCAGTGTTTGCTGATGACATATTTTATGAATAAAACAAAAACAAAAAACTTTGATGAACATTTTTGCGGTCTTATCAGTAATTATATGTGTTTGCATTTTTTTATTGACTAACCATTAAAATGTTCTTAGAAATTCATGAACGGATTTCAATAATTTTTTTTCGGTTGGGGTCAAAATACTCTCTTGATCGAAAATCAAAATACTGTATGTGCAAAATACTGCATGATTAAATTACTGTATCTCAAAATTCTGTACATCAAAATATTCTGTATTTCAAAATGCTGAAAATAAGGCTGAAAAATAAAAATCGTTTTGATAATGTAAAAAAAACGCACTTTTTTACATTATCAAAATGATTTTTTATTTTTAGCCTATTTATTTTGAAATACAGAATTTTGAAAACAAATCACCTTTTCTAAAGATAACATCATGATAATTTCTCATTAGCATAATGTTTTAATACACTTCCCTTGGACAATAACATAATATGTTAATATGATAATTCATAAGTCTTTGATCTAATAAAAATAAAAACAAAATAAATGGTATCTTATTAATTTCTTTTTTTCATTTTCTTCTTCTTAACTGTTTGTTTCTCTCTCACATTTAAACATGAATGGTTCCAGTATTATACAATATTATGAGCTACAGTATTTTGACAATACAGAATTTTGAGATACAGTAATTAAAATGCAAAGCATCTTGAAATACAGAATATTAACAATACAGTATATTGAGTATTAAGTATTATATAGAATTTTGACCTTACAGTGTTTTAAAATGTAGTACCCGTAGCGTGATGGTTAGTGCGTTGGACTGTCATGCAAGGGGTCTTGGGTTCAATCCCTGCCTGTGCCACCTAACTTTTTTCACGGGTACTGCCTCTTGCGAGGAATTGACAAATTCTCCAAGAGTAATTCTTGTCATGAAAAGTGCTTTCTCAAATTAGCCGTTCGGATTCGGCATATAAACTGTAGGGCCCTTCCATCTCTGACAACATTACTCGCACACAGCAATGGTTGAGAGTTGTAAGTCACTAGGCCCTGGTTCTTCATGGACTGTTGCGCCACCTAATATATATATATATATAGTATTTTAAAATACAGCATTTCGACCCGGTCCCAATTTTTTTTTCTTTCCATGCTCTGAAACTGTAACAAAAATATTTGATTATCAAAAATGTAATTGTTTTAATATTTGATTTAAAAAAAAAATTAAACATTTTTTTTCAAAATTCGATGTGTTGGAAAAAGTTCATATTTTTTTACGAAATTGAAATTTAAAACGTGTATTAATCAACTCTAAATAACTGCATACTAAAAGTATTTTTTAACACAAATTAAAAATTTTATATCAACAAAATTAATTAAAAAAAAGGCTTAAATAATTTTGTTTAAATTAAATTACATGATGTATTTTAAAACAGACTCTTTGGATACATAAACAAGTTCGTGTGACTCAGTCTTGCATTTTAACTTCTATCCACCTCGGACAAGAAATTTCTGTATTTCCTTTCCTTAAGGGCATATAAATTCTTGAAACATGTCCCTATCCATTTGATAAGAACTGTTTTCAGTAGAAAAATATAAATATGTGGGTATCTTGTAAAACAAATACCATTTTTTTTTCTGGGGACATAAATGTTTTTCCAGTGACAAAGCGTTACAATTTAATTGAATTTTCAAAGTAACAACAAATAACAGAATTTCAATTTACTTCGCACATATGCATCCTGACATTTATACATTTTGATATTTCGAAGGAATATCGAGACTGAAATTTGCCACAAAGCAATTTGCGGTCCAAAAATACATAAATTTACAAAATTAAATCTATTCCTGGTTTCATTTTTGGTCTCCTCTCCCTGGGTTTTGTATAACTTTATTATTTGTTCTTCTTCATTTTTTGAATTTGCTCTAGTTTCATGTTTTGTGTTCTTCATTTTTCACAGCTCTGTTTGTTTTTAGAGTAAATGCTGCGGTGTTTGATTTTATAGTTTTATTTTTATATCTCTAAACTCATAGTTTTTGTTGTTGTTGTTTTTGTTGTTGGTTTAGGTGCAGCAATATGTCGATATTCCCATCACGTTGGAAATTCAGATTGCATTCTGTTAAAATATTATGTTGTGCTTGTGTGTACTCTAAGAGTTTTCTAAAAATAGAATATTATGGTTTATATATATTTTCTTTTTTGTTATATAGGTTTGCACTTAGAAAACTACATATACATACATATGTACATAGATAGGTAGGTACTTCTGAATAGAGATAACAAAAATAATCGATTGTGTTTTTATAGGAAAAGATAGATAGATAGATAGATAGATATACAATGCATCTAGATAGATAGTCGTGTTAAGTGGAAGTATTATTACCCTGTCATCGAAGAGGCACTTATGGACGAATGGTTTGGATACGACCGACACATTCTATACATGACGAGTTCATTTTTGAGGGATGATGCTTTTATACATCAAACTGTGCATCAGAATATTTTCATAACGTGTGCTTATTTATTTGTTTGGTTTTAGATTTTAAAAAAATATAAAATAAATGTTTGAGAGGGATCTAAAATACTCATCATCTCACACTTTAACTTTAAGTGAAAACTATTCTGGGAAAATTCTTTATAAGCTGAAATGTGTTATTATTAATTATTATTGATGTCATGTGAATTTAAGAAAAGTGGGCTTAGCCACACGTGCTTTTTTGTATTCAATGTGTTTCTAGCTATAACCTAAGGGCCTAATCTATTGTATTTTTCATTATATCTTTATACTTTTAAATAAAAATTATGCTTCTAATATTTTTAAAAGTAAAAAAGAGGCTTATCATTGTGTAACCCACAATGATAACTTCCCAATCCGTCTGTCGATTTGTCTTCCTTAAAAGGTTTGTAGGTTTTCGTGTTTTGTTAAAAAAGTGTCAGTAGAATTATTTAAAAAAAATAAAATTACCAACAATATTTTGCATAATTATGATGAAATAGTTTGATTTCAAAATCTGTTTTTGCTAACGAGATTTTTATTCGAAAACCAATTTTTACTAATTTAAGTAGCAGTTTTTATTTCTTATAATGGGTGATTTTTTTGAGGTTAGGATTTTCATGCATTAGTATTTGACAGATCACGCGGGATTTCAGACATGGTGTCAAAGAGAAAGATGCTCAGTATGCTTTGACATTTCATCATGAATAGACTTACTAACGAGCAACGCTTGCAAATCATTGAATTTTATTACCAAAATCAGTGTTCGGTTCGAAATGTGTTTCGCGCTTTACGTCCAATTTATGGTCTACAGCGGTGAGGCTCATTTCTGGTTGAATGGCTACGTAAAAAAGCAAAATTGCCGCATTTGGAGTGAAGAGCAACCAGAAGCCGTTCAAGAACTGCCCATGCATCCCGAAAAATGCACTGTTTGGTGTGGTTTGTACGCTGGTGGAATCATTGGACCGTATTTTTTCAAAGATGCTGTTGGACGCAACGTTACGGTGAATGGCGATCGCTATCGTTCAATGCTAACAAACTTTTTGTTGCCAAAAATGGAAGAACTGAACTTGGTTGACATATGGTTTCAACAAGATGGCGCTACATGCCACACAGCTCGCGATTCTATGGCCATTTTGAGGGAAAACTTCGGAGAACAATTCATCTCAAGGAATGGACCGGTAAGTTGGCCACCAAGATCATGCGATTTGACGCCTTTAGACTATTTTTTGTGGCGCTACGTCAAGTCTAAAGTCTACACAAATAAGCCAGCAACTATTCCAGCTTTGGAAGACAACATTTCCGAAGAAATTCGGGCTATTCCGGCCGAAATGCTCGAAAAAGTTACCCAAAATTGGACTTTCCGAATGGACCACCTAAGACGCAGCCGCGGTCAACATTTAAATGAAATTATCTTCAAAAAGTAAATGTTATGGACCAATCTAACGTTTCAAATAAAGAATCGATGAGATTTTGCAAATTTTATGCTTTTTTTTTTTTTTAAAAAGTTCTCAAGCTCTTAAAAAATCACCCGATATAAACAAATACAAATTGGATGAATGAAACTACTTTGAAATCAATATCTACTATTTTTCACGAAATATCGAAAATCGAACATCAATTTTTATCAACTTTGTGTACTATTTTTTGTAGACTGTTGGTTTAAAAAAAAAATATTTTAAAGCCAATATTTTTGAATTTTGAAAAGATATTTGAGTCGAAAGTAAATTTTTACCAAGCTTTAATATTGTTTTTTGTTAGGTTTTTATTTATTGTAAAAATAAAACTGTCAATTCAACATTTCTCAAAATTTTACCGAATTTTACAATATTTCTTATAAAATAAAATTAATTTGTAGCCATAATCTCAAAGTTTTGAAAAGATATTTAAGTCGAAAATTACTTAAGCCTCAATTTTTACCAACTTTTAGTAATGTTTTGTTAAGGTTCTTATTTTTTTGTAAAAAAACTATCAGTTTGATTTTTTTTCAAAATTTAACTGAATATTGAAAACAATATTTCTTATAAGTTAAAATTAGTTGGAAGCAATAATCCTAAATTTTTAAAAAGATTTTTGAGTCGAAAATCAATTATTATCAACTTTTAGTAATGTTTCTTTAGGTTTTTATTTTTTATAAAAAAAACTGTGAATTCGATTTTTTTCAAAATTTTACCAGATGTCAAAAACGTTATTCTTCGTTGCACAAAATTATTTTGGAGATAAAATAAATTATTGTTCGAGGTGACAAATATTTTTTTCAGTTTGTTTTTTGATTTATAAAAAAACCGTTAAACACGCACGCACAGACATCTCTCTAAAAATCTTTTATTTAGATTCTAGGGACCTTGAAACGCCCAGAAATGTCAAAATTTTCAATTTGACAAATCGGGCCGAGTGCTGTAGGACAGACGAACGGAATCGCCGGACCCACTTTTTTTAAACTTCTCAATCTTCGCATTGTCATGTTTGATTAAAATCTCTAATTCGATTGTTAAATCTTAGTTTCTATAAGTCGGAAGTAAAAAAAGTTACGTAGCAGAAAAGTGCGTATAAGCTTGAGTGTACTTGTCTTTTGTTGTCGCTTAAGCGAATAGAAAGTATAATTATTATATTTAACAATACTTTGGTAATGATGACGTAGCATAGAATTCAGGGTCAGATTCGAAAATCTAATTTATAAATTTCTACAAGAAATTTTTAAAGTTTTCTAAGGAAAATTTTGTTGGCCTTTGTAAACAATTAAAATATATTATTTTATAAAAACAGGTTTTGTGATTTTTTAAAAATCTTGTCTTGGTATGATTTTTAAAAAATTAAATTTTCGAAAAAAATAATTCTATATATTTTTTTGTAATTATAATTTTTGTTTTGAATTTTATTTTTAACTTTTAAATCGAATTTAAATGAAAGTTGACAAAAATTGTCGAAATTCCGAATGACAAACTTGAAAGATTTTGAAATTTTGTATAAATATTTACTCTTTATTTTCTGCAAACCGTTTTAAGATTTACTAAATTAAAAAAAACGTACGTGGTGTGAAGATCGTTAGAAAAATAATTTTAAAATCTAGAGAACCAGAGTCCCATTTAATAGTTTGAAACCAACACTGACCGTAAAAAACGTTATTTTTTAGATAATAGCACGGACTACAAATTGTAATCAGACCAAGTTGTCAAGAAATAAACTTCTTGAGAGTTACTATATACATATTTTTTTTTTTAATATTTAGTTCCAAACAATACTCTTAAAATAAAAATATTATTGATTTGCGACTCCCCAATATTTACACGAATAAATAAAGTTTTTAGGTATAGTTTGGAGAAAACTGCGTCTTCCTTCTAAACTCACAAATTTTTTTCCTCCTCCTCAAATTAATAGTATTTTTATCAATGATTTTTTGAAATTCCTAATCTTCCTAAACATAAAATTAAACTTGTCTATTTTTCATTTTTTATATCCTCATTGAAAGTGAATAACGACTTCTGCTTGAAAGTAAGACATTCGAAGTTCTTCATTACGTATACTTATGTACATGCTTAGCGTGGGTGAACTAAAAGCCTTTCCACGCAATGTCATGTAGAATATCAATAAGCTGTCATATACCAGTTATCAGGTATTAAATTAAGTACATAAATATATTAAATAAATTTCTTTCAAAAACCAAAATGAATAACTTACCAACACTCTTTTACCTTAATTTAAAAGAAACTTTTTTGATATTTAACTAAACCTTTTACCTTTACATGGAAGTAAGTTTATTGAGAACTTTCAATGTCGTACGGTGTCAATATTAATCGATTAATAAGATTTTAAAACTTCATTAATCTTTACTTCATTACCATATACGACAAGAACCCGAAATGCATTATCATTTGTTTTAATCAGATTATAAACTTTCCGCTAACGGTTAATAAGCTCGACAATGAAAGTGTAGTTTGTTGTGATTCGTAATAATTAATTTGTTGTCTTCAAGCCCCATAATTTAGACGTCATCAGTAGTCAGTATGTGACTCATAAACAAACAAACAATAATATGATTATTATTAACAGACACATTAACTGCCTTTCAAGTCTTGAATTATGTCTATACCATTTATGCATGTTTATTTTAATAAAAAATAAAATAAAAATAATTATACAAATTTTGTACTCGTATTAACCAGTTTGTGGTTCTATTTTTATGTTTATAATATATTTTTTTTGTGACAACTAGAAACTGGTATAGTAGGGTATTAACATTAAAGAATGATTTAATTTGGAACAGGATTTAACTTTGAAGTTGACTATAGGCTGGAAAAATGTCTACATCAGAGATTTAAAGATTTGCTTTAAGATATTTGAGTAGTAAGGTTTTCCCATTTTATTCAGGAAATTGTATTTTTTCTAAAACATTCACTTGATTGCAAAATCAACAACTGGATTCCACGAACTTGGTCTTATGGTTGAAAGGAACATAAGTTGCTGGGGACGGACGCGTTCGTCTGTTTTCTTGTATTTATTTTTTTCTAACGTCACTGAGAATCAAACCTAGACCGAGTAGCTTAAAGATCTTCGTTATATAAATGCAAAATGACACTGCAAACAGGAAACTTTCACACAATAAAGTCATAATTATTTATGTTGTGTGGCTTGTTGCCCCATCTTGTTAGAACCAAATATTACCTAAGACACGTTTAATATAGATTGATTTATTTCTTTTAAAGTAATTTTGATTACATATTTAACATTAGTTATTTAGCGTACAATCCTATTAAAGTATTTCCTTGGCCGTCACCTCAGATGGCAAGTAAATAATATTTTCTAAAACAATTTATAATAATAGTTTTTTTTTTTTTTTTTTTTAAGAAACCATTTTTGTTTTTAAATAAATATTTAGTACATGGGTTGGGTATTTTTTGTTTTTGGTAAACTTTTTTTAAAACTCTTCAGCTATTATTTTGGCCTTGTAGCTAGCAGCTTCCTTACAGAATGCATCAAGCGGCTTCCATCCTTCAAATCCATTTAAAATATTTGTTGTTCTCTCTAATGTTATTTTCGAGCTGGCAAAAAAAAACCTTCTTATCTCACTGAGAACCGGGTATATTGCTATAAAATGGAATACATCCTCTCGTGATCCAAGGTTACATAAAGTGCAAAATAAAGGAAGATCATCCCTGTGTGGTTTGAAATTCAAGTTAAGCAGTTCTCCTCTTGCTCTAAAAATGGTTGATATGTTGAAGGTACTATTTTCCATCCCGAAAATAATTGGATTCATTTAAGTCGTAATTAAGTGTGCAGTAATATCGTCTATAAAGAGATGACTGCGCTTGCTCTTTAAACTCCTCTCTCAGTTTCTCATCCAGTCTCCTTATGAAAACATACAAATTCTCTCTCCAAGCATCCATATTAGCAAACGTAACATTTAGATCCAGGTTGTATCTTCTTGCCAAAAGTTGCCAATTTTTGTAAAACAAAGATTTGGAAGAGATAGCATGCTTTACAACAAGCCTAGTCAGACGGTTAGATGGCTGCGACATTGCTTTCATTATATAATCAAAGTGAAGCTTCAAGGTTGCAGTAAATAACGGCGACAATCCCGTTTCTAATAACTAATAAGGATATAGTTTGGACAGTTCGAAGGGAGTTTGAACAATCTCTTGAGAAAAAATCTAAGTAATTTTTCAACTTCTTCACTTTGTTCGTAACCCCAAACCTGAGCAGCGTAAAACATGACAGATTTAGAAGACGCATCAAAAAGTTTATATTTTGCACTTAAACTGAGAGTACTAGAATTAATGCAGGATTTCCATGTAGAGTTCAGTGCTGTTTTAGCTAGCTGAAGCTTGTTGGAAAGATGACTTTTCAGCGATAAATTTGATGATATTTTCATGCCAAGATATTCGTACTCCTTGACGATTTCAATATCTTCACCAGCAAATTTCCACTTTTCATTTTGGGCATACCATCCGCCGGCCTTTCCAAATATCATTATTTTGGACTTATACTCAAATTTACCGTGAGGTTCTATTTTGCGCAGTATTCTTCAAGGTCCAAAATCATGTGACTTAGTCCTTGAGTCGTGTCCGGCATACATGAGCACTTTAATTCTCCTTCCTTCCTTCCAGCCCACAAAATTCCACCACAAAGCACATCATTCAGGTCGATAAGAAATAGAATGAACAAAAGAGTACTTACAACACACCCCTGTTTTACTCCCATGTTTGTTTGAAACCATTCTGAAAGTATCTTTCCATTCCAAACTGCTGATTGTGTATCCGCATACAAGAGTTTTAGTTTATTTAGCATCTTTGTGGACATTCCCATCAATAACAATTTGTAAAATAGTGACCTTCTATCGATAGAAAAGAAACGTTTCATTGCTTTTGATATCGGAAAATCTATAAATTCGGATTATCCTCAAGACTTCCACTTGCATCAGCAATGATTTTTCCGCTAATCGTCCATTACGGTGATGGCTGGGCCTTACGAATTCAGTATAGGTTCCACTCTTTTCATATTTCTTTACAATTTTCCCGTTTGTTTTGGTATAGCCAGTCAATTATGACGACCATAATTAATATCGCGTAATGTGCGAAAACTAGCTACGCTTCAACTACCACCATTTAAGTAACTTATAATAATGTTAACACGTTGTTCGATTTTTAAGCTTTCAATTATTGTAAATGACAAAAAATAATTTAATATTTTGACACTTAAAATGATAGCTGAGTCTGAAAGGTGTAAAATTCTAGCGTTACCATATTCGAACCACAGAATGAGTTAAGCTCTTTATTAAATTCTAATATAACTTTGACCTTCTGGGGTGGAATCGGCTAAGCTGATAATTGACTATCATATTTTTGATAGTCAAATTTGACTATCATTTTCATTCCGTCTGTGTAAGATGATTCAACTCAATTCAATTCGATTGAACAATTTCTGATTATTTTTGTCACAA
The DNA here is from genome assembly GCA_920104205.1 of Eupeodes latifasciatus. Classification (NCBI taxonomy): domain Eukaryota; kingdom Metazoa; phylum Arthropoda; class Insecta; order Diptera; family Syrphidae; genus Eupeodes; species Eupeodes latifasciatus. The sequence continues at coordinate 67,177,349 of OV049924.1, read as the reverse complement.
TTCATTCTTGCTATGGTGAAATTTTAAAATGTTTCCTATAAAATATCTAAATAAAAGTATCAAGTTGGCTGTGTTTAAATAACATTCTTACTTTTCTTGTGTTTTTTTCGAATTATGTAAGCTTTGTCGGTAACAAGAATGTGTTTTTGAACCTAAAAAAGGTAACTGAAAAAAATTTCCATTCGTTTTTTGTAAGCGTCTGGTAGCTCTATTCAGAAACAACATATTTGTAGGAAAATGACTATCAATTTTTTTCTAGTGACAGCTTTTTAGGTATCAATTTGACTATCACCTTACACAGATCAAATTCGATTATTTTGACTGTCAACAATCAACAATCACCTTAGCCGATTCCACCACTGGACAAAAAATTCAGACATTTTTTTCAAAACAAGTACATATATCGAATTGTTTTCAAGATTTAGCAGTTGAAAGTTAATTGTTTCGTCCCAATAGGGATTTTTAAGACTGGTACTGTTTTTGAGCTATTTGAAATACCTTTTCGGTTTTCTAACCTTAAAAAATGAACTCTGTACCTTGAATATCGGAAATATTCTTGAAAGTTACGAATCCGCGGAGAGATTTTGTAAGAGTGGAGAGATCTTCAACTTGACTATACTTTGTTCGATATTAATGACACAGGGTTTTTATAAACGTTATAAAGAGCATCACAAATTTTTTGTTTAAACATTTTAAGGGTAACCCTTGGTTTGCCTGTAAATTCCAAAAAAGAAGTACGAGGGTTGACCAAAAATGAAGCCTATAAAATAAGATGCAAAATCAATCAATCTTTATGATCATGATCTTCTGGTTTTCGATGAGTTTAACAAAACTTCGAAGCTCTCTTTCATAGAGAATTAAATACAAAGTATCTGTACCAAATTTTAAGAAGATTTCTAAACATACTGTGAAGTTATAACCGGCATTAGTAATGCAATACGGCTGCAATTTTTTGGCTTTATACTAAAAAAAGCAAGTTTGTACGATCCAAAATAAATCGTTTTATTATGCGGTTTCAAAAGTAAACGTAAATTAGACACACACATAATATGTATGTCGACGTTCATTTAAATGGCCACCACGCGAATTGTTGCAAGCATCCATTTGTTTAGGTCATTTTCGACCACTTTTAGACACATAATGGGCTGTATATTAGCCATAACTTGACGAATGTTGGTTTTTAAGCGCTTAATAGTTGAAGGTTTATCTGCATAAAAGTGCTCTTTCGCGTAGCTGATATCGCCACGATGAGAAATTACGCGGCCAGGAAATGTCTCTTGCAATAAAACCATATTCGCTCGAGTCGTGTGGTATGTGGCACCGTCTCGTTGAAAGTCGTATTCTTCAATAGCAGACAAAAAAAAGTCGGTTATCATATTACCATAATGCTCCGAATTGACGGTGACAGCGGTTCCATCGTCGTTTTCTAAGAACAAAGGTCCAATCACACCTCCGGACCAAAGAGCGCACCAAACAGTGACTTTTTGTAGATGTAATGGCCTCTCTTCAATTACTTGAAGATTGTCAGAACCCCACATACGAAAATTTTGTTTATTAACAAACCCACGGAGTAAAAAATGTGCTCAAGCAACCATTTGACGTATCTACGACGACATTGTGAATGGTCAGTTGGATTCAGTTGTTGTGTGAGCTGCATTTTATATGGATGTAGGTGTAGATCTAAATGCAAAATACGCCATAATGTGCCGTAAGACAGTCCTAATTCCTAAACACAACGAGGAATCGACACATTCGGGTCTTCGGCAAAACTTTCACTTACAACAGCGATATTTTCAGTGGTACAAGCAAAACGACGATGCACTGCACAGGCCTTAGAATATTGGTAGCCAAAAAAATTTTCTTCGTAGGATCTAAACCATAATCTCCTCTTAAAGCACGGTATGTGCACAGAGAGAAAAAGGACTACATAAAATCAATAAGATTGCCTTATTGTGATATTTTGCTTAGAAATCTTTTTAAAAGTATAATTAAAAAGAGGCTGGGATGCGACCCACACTGATAACTTCCCATCCCGTCTATCGATTTGTCTTGCTTAAAAGTTTGTCTAAATGTATCAATTCTTGCCAAATTTGCGTTCTATTTTTTGTAGATTTTATTTTTTTTATGAAAAAACGGACTGTGGGATTTTTATAAAAAAATTACTGAATATAAAAAACAATATTTTCTGTGAAATAAAATAAGTTTGAAGCCAATATTTGTAATTTTTGAAAAGCTATTTGAGTCGAAAATCAATTTTTACCAACTTTTATTAATTTTTTTGTTTAGGTTTTTATTTTTTGTAAAAAAACTGTCAGTTCGATTTTTCTCAAAATTTTTCCTAATGTTGAAAACAATATTTCTTATAAGTTAAAATTAGTTAGAAGCCATAATCTCAAATTTTTGAAAAGATATTTAAGTCGAAAATCAATTTTTACCAACTTTTGTTAAATTTTTTTTTTTCGGTTTTTAATTTTTTGTAAAAAAACTGTCAATTCTATTTTTTTCAAAATTTTACTGAATGTTGAAAACAACATTTTTTGAAAGATAAAAGTAGTTTAAAGCCAATATCTCAAAGTCTTGAAAAGATATTTGAGTCAAAACTCAATTTTTACCAACTTTTTTTTTTATTTTTTTTTAGGTTATTATTTTTTTTTTAAACTGTCAATTCGATTTTTCTCAAAATTTTATCAGATGTCAAAAACATTATTCTTCATTGCACAAAATTGTTTTAGAAATGAAATCATATTTTAGTCGTAAAATTTTCGAAGTGACAAATTTTTTGTTTCAGTTTCTTTGATTTATAAAAAAAACCGTTAATTGAATTTTTTGCCAAAAATATAATTGTTTTGTATCACGTTACAATATATAATATAAAATTTAATTCAAGTCTCTAGCGTCATTGGTTCATGAGATATTTAGGGTTAACCAAAATTTTCACCTTTTTTTTTAAACTGCTATGGTAAAAAAACCACCCACGCAATTTTCTTGAGAGCCCTTTCTACATCTTTCTGCCTTATTATCTGTATAACAAAATTTATTTGAAGTCGATATCTCTTCTGGTTCTTGAGCTATGGACGACGAAAAAAACGTCGCGAACGTACGGACGTACGGACGTACGTACACACGCACGCACAGACATCTTTCTAAAAATCTTTTATTTCGACTCTAGTGACCTTGAAACGTCGAGAAATGTCAAAATTTTCAATTTGTCAAATCGGACCCATTACAATAACTTCCTATGGGAAGTTAATAATATGATATTTCTATAGAGAAAACTTATTAATTTTATGAAGAAAATCTTTTTAATAAGATAAACAATAAGAAAACCTTATCCCTTTTCTTTTCTAATAAGATTTACTTACTAAATGTTTGTATTTTCGCTGATAAAAAAATCTTTTTCAATCAAAAAGACCTGAGAGGTAATAAGAAAATCTTATTAGTTTGGTGTCCTAAAAAGATAAACTTATTAAAATCGCTGTCCATTCCAAATCAAAAAGAGACGTCCTTCCGGTGAATTTTAAGAAAAAAGTTAAAGTAAGTGTATAAAATTGATAAAAATATTGATAATGTAATCGCGAGTGGAAGTAAAGATGAAATTGTGAGTGAAGCAATCAGTGTTTCATGTTTAATATGGAATAATGACGAAATTGAGGAGACCCAGCAAATTTTTCTCTCCTGGGGCCTTAGTGGTTCGGTATACGCGTTGCTTAAAGTGTATGGAGTAAACTCCATTGACGTTCTCGAAAAAATGGAGATGGAAGACGTCGACAAATTTTTTAGCAACTTCGACAGTTCCGGCTACTTTGGCGATCGAATTAAATTTCAAGCTGGAATACGAAAGTGGAGGAAGGAGAGGGTAAGTTGTTTCGATATTCAATAAAATCTTAGTGTTACACAGGCGTCAAAGATAAGTTAAGATTGTACATATGTATGTATATTGAGCTGTGTTCACACAAGCCAACTCCAAATGAAGGAATTGTTATTTGTTGTTTTTCAACCTGTCCTTGGGTAGATTTCCGATAGCAGCTGTGTTGACCTTGGTGTGAACACAACTTGATAAACAATTTTTTGTTACTTTTGCAACAAAATGCTCTTATTTTATTTTTAGAATACACCTTTATTGTGTGATCAGGTTCTGGAATGGCTTGAAAAGATTTCCAACAATTTAAATTCAGACACATCTTCAAAAGCGTCAACCAATTTACATATTTCTGAGTTAACAGGAATAGATCTAACTGGTCTTCTTTAGTCATCTGTTAGAGGCCAACTTATCTTGGCTAGATGGACCTCCTTTACATTTGTATGATTTAAACAATGGACTTAAGGTAGTTCGCCCGAAAAAATACTGGAAATAAATTAATTTGTTTATTTCTTGTCATAGTTATGTTTATTATTACTTTTTACTTATTTACTTTTATGAGAAAACATGTTATTTTTATTAAAGAATATAGAATTTATGTTTTAACCAATTATTATCATAACTCCTATTTTGTTACCTTTCATTGAAAAAAAAAAAAACAATAAATTGTTTGAAAAAAGATATTTATTTCGTCTTTTATTTAAATGAGATGTTCAAATGGTAGACATGTGCATTCAAGAGGACACAAGCGTCCACAGGTTTTTTTCAAAACCAACCTCTGTCTATCAACTCCTACTCTCACCTCCCCGTGGTGAACATCGGGTGCCTAGTACCTCAACTGGAGATTGGGTTCCAACCCCAGTGGAAAGTTGTTGGGGGCAGCAAACGAGAAAGGGGGGGAGAGGTGTTTCCACTAAGGCACCTCTCCTTATCCAGACGGCAGCGGAGGAATTCCCGAGATGGAATCAACGGTGGCGTCTACAGTTCCAGTAAGGCTGAACTACTTAGTGAACACCTTATAGGGCTTCTACGACATTCGGAGCCCAGGCCTATAAGGAGCGGTTTATCCGGCTCCCCGTCCTTGGAGTTATACTAAGAATCTGGCCCTCCAGGTTGGGGGTTGTGCCGTCAGGGTGACTTCCTCACCACTTAAAAATCTCATAGTTGCGAAGCACCAACAAGCCTCGGATACGGACGGATTTAGTGTTGACAACCTAAGCAAACGAATTAAGGACAACGAACTTCGGATATGCACGTGGAATGTTGGGTCCCTTAACAGACCACGTGCAGCCGAAGAATTAACGGAGGCCCTAGACTGCTATAAAGCAGACATCACCGCCATCCAGGAAATACAATGGGATGGGCCGGGCAAAAAGAGGATGAAAAAATGCGATATTTACTATGGTGACTGCTACCAAGAAAACCAACAGCGCTTATTTGGATGCGGCTTTGTCATTGGAGCCAGACTTAGGCAACAAGTCTTGAGCTATAGGTGCATCAACGAGCGCCTCATGACCATCCGCATCAAGGCTAAATTCGGCAACATTAGCCTGATATGCGCGCACGCCCCACAGATGAGAAGGATGACAACACCAAAGATATGTTCTTCGAGCTTTTAGACAAAACATACGAGCAGTGTCCTAGCTACGATATTAAAATTGTCCTGGGCGATTTTAATGCCAAGCTAGGAAGGGAAGACATCTTTGGTGGAACAATCGAGAAAAACAGCCTGCACGACAACACTTCCGACAACGGATTCAGGCTCATAGATTTAGCTGCGGGGCGAAACGTCATGGTAGCCAGTACGCGTTTTCCACACCTCTACATCCACAAAGGTACTTGGAGATCTCCAGATCAATCTACCGTCAACCAGATTGACCATATTGCGATCGACGCCAGACACGCTTCCAGCATCATGGATGTCCGAACTTTCCGAGGAGCTAACATCGACTCGGACCAATACCTTGTTGTAGCCAAGGTAGCACTTCGGGTTTCCAGACCCAAGGCAAAACAGGGAGATGCTGGGAGAAGGTACAACGTCGAACGGCTACAATCGCAATGGATCGCCAATTCCTTCTCCGACCAAGTTACAAGTAACCTCTCTCGAAGTTCTGTGCCGCCAACACAATGTATAGAAAACCAGTGGCAACATTGCCAAGACGCACTCAGAGAAGCCGCCTCTGACGTGCTGGGTTTCAAGCGACCACCAACAAGGAACCCCTGGTTTGATGAGGAATGTCGGCAGGCAAATGCAGCCAAACAACAGGCACGCAAGGCGGCGCTGCATAAAAGGACGAGAGCTGCTCATGAGCTCTATGAGCAGAAGAGGCGAGAGGGACACCGACTTCTCAGAAGGAAAAAGAGAGAGCATGAGAAGCGTGCGGTCGAAGATGTTGAGAGGTTTAAAAGCAGGAATGAAGTTCGAAAGTTTTATGAACAGGTGAAACGAAATTCACAAGTACATAAACCTAGAACCGAAGGCTGCAAAGACGAAAGTGGAAACATCATAGTGGAACCGCAGTCAATGCTGAGGATATGGAAGGACCACTTCTGCAGACTGTATAACGGCGACGACGAACCGAATTCCGCTGTCAGGCAGGATGATCCATTCAACATAGACGACGAAAGCCAACAATCCCGTCCTCCCGACTTAGACGAAGTAAAGATTGCTATATCTAAGCTGAAGTCTAACAAAGCCGCTGGAGCGGATGGCTTGAATGCCGAGCTCTTTAAAACAGCTGGAGATAAGTTGGTTAGGAGCATGGACCAACTTAAAGGAGACCCTCTAAACTGCACCAATTATAGAGGAATCAGTCTACTTAACATCGCTTATAAAATCTTCTCTGCCGTAATATGTGAACGTCTAAAGCCCACCTGATAGGTCCTTATCAGTGTGGTTTTAGACCAGGAAAGTCCACAGTCGATCAAATATTCACATTACGACAGATCCTGGAAAAAAACCCAAGAACACCAAATCGACACCCACCATCTTTTCATCGATTTCAAGGCCGCATATGACAGTATCTACAGGGACGAACTGTATAGAGCCATGTCTAGTTTTGGCATCCCTACCAAACTCGTCCGTTTGTGCAGGATGACCATGGAGAATTCACGCTGCTCCATAAAGGTTGGAAACAACTTAACAGAAACTTTCGATGTCAAAAAAGGTTTTAGACAAGGTGATGCACTGTCATGTGATTTTTTTAACAACGTACTTGAATGAATAGTGCAAAGCTCACACGTCAACACTAGAGGCACTATCTTTCAAAAGTCTGTCCAATTACTAGCATATGCTGATGACATTGACATAATCGGAAGAACTCAGCGTGATGTCAATGGGGCTTTTGTGAGTATTGAGGCAGAGGCGGCAAAAATGGGTTTAACAGTTAATGAGGGCAAAACAAAGTACATGCTGTCATCAAGAAAGAACCTACAACACCGACGTCTTGGTCAAAACGTCACCATCGACAGACGTAACTTTGAGGTAGTCAAGGACTTCGTCTACCTAGGCTCCGCTGTAAACGCAGAAAACAACACCAGCGCTGAGATCAAACGAAGAATAACTCTTGCTAACCGCTGTTTCTTTGGGTTAAGAAAGCAATTGAGTGGAAAAATCCTCTCTCGAAGGACCAAAGTGTCGCTATATAAGACCCTTATCATCCCCGTCCTGCTATACGGTGCAGAAGCATGGGATATGATAAAAGGGGATGAAAGCACCTTGGGTCGTTTCGAGAGAAAAGTTCTTCGTGTGATCTACGGTCCCGTATGCATCGAAGGGGAGTAAAGGCGAAGATGGAACGACGAGCTGTACGGGCTGTACGGGCTGTACAGCGACGTAGACTTAGCCAGAAGGGTAAAAGTCCAACGACTAAGATGGCTGGGTCACGTAGAGCGCATGGAAAGCAATGCTCCGGCCCGGAAAGTCTTCGAATCTACACCCACAGGACAACGCAGAAGAGGAAGACCGCGGATCAGGTGGCGCGCACAAGTGGAAAATGACCTCACCCAACTTGGAGCGCGAAACTGGAGACATCTATCTAGGGACCGAGCTAGATGGAGAAGTTTGTTGGGTGAGGTCCTAGTTCACACAGAACTGTAACGCCACCTTAAGTAGGTAAGTAAGTAAGTTTATTTAAATGAATTTAGCAGAAATTTTGTATTTATTTTTTTATATTTTTCAACCATAGGTAAATGAACTTTAAACAAGTTCGTCTCATCGTTTCTAAGACAGTTTCAATCTTTTTTAATAAGATCTTCTTATTCTTTCAACAAGATTTTCACATGCTTTTAATGAATTCTGTAGTACCTGCCACTGTCATGCCAGAGGTCTTGGGTTCGATCCCTGCATATGCCGTCTAAAAGTTTTTTTCACGGGTACTGCCTCTTGCGAGGAATTGACAAATTCTCCAAGAGTAATTCTTGTCATGAAAAGTGCTTTCTCAAATTAGCCGTTGAGATTCCGCTTAAAAATGTAGATCGTCTCCATCCTTGACAACAGTACTCGCACACAGAAATGGTTGAGAGTTGTAAGTCACTAGGCCCTAGTTCTCAACGGATTGTTGCGCTACCCGATTTATTTATTTTTTAATAGGTAAGTTCTTCACATGTATTTAAAGCGTTTTTCATTTTCTTCCAATCAGTTCTTCTTATTGTTACTAAAAATCTTCTCCTATTATAAGGTCTTCTTATTGTTTCTAAGAGATTGGCTTATTATACGTTTATAATTGTTTATAATACGTTTTCTTATTGTTTTAAAAAGCAGTCCTATTAGAATGCAATAAGATATCTTCTTAAAAATAGGTGGATATCCTATAAATTGGGCATCTAGATTTTAATAAAAATTTTTCTATGGTTTTAATAAGACGTTCTTCTTGGATGAAAACCATAGATAAATCTTATTACTTTTCGTCTATTTTATGTGGTACTTTTTTCTCTGTGTGGCTGTGGCAGAAACACCATTTTTGTAGTAGGTTTTAATAATTTGTATGCGTTGTGCGATAGTTAAGCGATCCATTTTCGTAAGTGTCATACTTTCAACTGAAAAAAAAAATTGGTATAGCAACTTAATTTGACAGACGTCGAATTCCAGCAAAATGGATAACCCGTTACAAAAGTGCAATACTTGACAAAGTACGAGTAAAGAGTTTAAATAAACCTAAATGAACAAATAAACGAGACTCTAATGCAAATTGTACAAACAATAAACATAATTAACAATGCTCTTATAATGTAAATAACATGTGTCTCTGTTATATTGACCCAGGATGTAGACTTCTGTGTTTACAATCTTTTTTTCCTGCTTATATTTTTATTTCATTCTAATCGAATTGAATTTATTTATATCAGAAATTTCTTAAGCGCATAAAGACGTTGACTTTGCCATTTCGTTTGGCAATCTGTTCAAAGCGAAAACCCCCAGATGCATTGTTTAATTTTTTTTATTTGTTTGTTATTTTTTATTTGTTTTGTGTGATTTGTATTTTTGCGGCCAAACTATTGTTAAAGAATGTTTTGCAGTCGTTTTATTTGTTTATGGCTTGTGCTCGACTTTCTTCCGTTCCGATAAAAAAAAAACTCGTGTATAGCGTAGTAAATGTACAATACGTGAGGTCAAGTGCAATTCACGAATTCGTAAACATTAAATATACGAACGTTTGTATATACGACTATTATGTGCCTTTTATTACGTCTTTTTGTATGTTGATTCAATTTTATTAAACGAAGCGATGCTTTGCTTTGGTTTGAGACATTTCATTTTCATTGTTCGCATAATTAATATTTTTTTTATTGTTGAATGGTTGAGCTACATATTTTTTGAATGTACATTATATAATATATGTATGTCTGTATATATGGAAGTATATTGCACAAGCTTGTTAGTGAGTATTATTATGTTATTAATATCTTTAAGCTTACTTTTATCTACCGGAAGTTTATGTTTTGGTTTGAAAACAAAAAAAAAAATAAACAAAGGCAACGCGGTGATGGCGCTGCGCACGACGACGACGAAGACGGCCTACGTGCGTTTAAATCAATAAATTGTGTACTCTATGAAGTAACCTGGATACAAATTTGACAAAAATAATGAAAATTGAGTAAAAACTTATCTTATTGTAATCCCATCACGAGTTAATAGTAGCAATATTGTCAAAAACACGTCTGTCATATTATAGCTGCAATTTTTTCAGTCTGTGTGCCAAAACCAACATGGACGGATTTATAGAGTTTAATCAAAATCAAAATTGGAACTGGCAATCATACGAATGATTGAAAAGTCGTTTTTTCGTCTACTGAAACCATAAGACAAGAAGAAACGACACTCTTAAAAAGGCATCTGAGGCAAGATCTATTGACGAGATTGTACCTATTATATTTTGGAGAAATATTTATTGACAGTCTTCTGAGTCGATCTCATCAATCTTTTCAGGTCTTTTAGCTTTAGCACACAAAATATTATTTGGAATATGACGTTAGTTTCCTAAATAAATTAAATTTCGAGTGTAATTGTTTTTAAAGTTATATCTTCGATCGATTTTAGAACTTTGAATACTTTTCGAAATCACTTCAATTGAAATTAAGGCAGCGGATATCGCATCAGTCAATTAACAATTTTGTTGATTGTCATAATTTGTACAATTTCATTTTCAATATTATCGTTTTCTTTGGATTGTGTTGATGAACATTACAGGTAGCTTCAGATTTATGTTCATTGGGAAAGGCGATTTTAAATATCGTTTAAAAAAGATTGTCGTCTGTCGATTTGTCTTGCTAAAAAGTTTGTAGGTTTTCGTGTTTTGTTAAAAAAGTTGCCAGTTGAATTATTCTTAAAAATTTAAAAATTACCAACAATTTTCCGCATATTATAATGAAATAGATTGATTTCGAAATCTATTTTTGTTAACGAGATTTTTAGTCTAAAACCAATTTTTACCAATTTTAGTAGCATTTCTTAAAAGTTTTTATTTCTTATATAAACAAATACAAATTGGTTGAATGAAATAAATTTGAGGTCAATGTCTTCCATTGTTCACGGGATATCGAGAACCGTACATCAGTTTTTACCAAAAACGGACTGTTGAATAATAAAATTAGTTTGAAGCCAATATTTTTAATTTTTGAAAAGATATTTGAGTAGAAAGTAAATTTTTACCAAGTTTTAGTATTGTTTTTTTTTTAGGTTTTAATTTTTTTTTAAAAAACTGTCAATTCGATTTTTCTCAAAATTTTACCGAATGCCCAAAAACAATATTTCGTATAAAAAAAATTAGTTTAAAGCCATAATATCAAACTTTTGAAAAAAAAATTTGAGTCGAAAATTAATTTTTACCAACTTTTATTATTTTTAACTTCCCATAGGAAGTTATTGTAATGGGTCCGATTTGTCAAATTGAAAATTTTGACATTTCTCGACGTTTAAAGGTCCCTAGAGTCGAAATAAAAGATTTTTAGAAAGATGTCTGTGCGTGCGTGTGTACGTACGTTCGTAAGTCCGTACGTTCGTACGTCTGTACGTTCGCGACGTTTTTTTCGTCGTCCATAGCTCAAGAACCAGAAGAGATATCGACTTCAAATAAATTTTGTTATACAAATAATTAGGCAGAAAGATGCTGAAAGGGCTCTCAAGAAAATTGCGTGGGTGGTTTTTTTACCATAGCAGTTTAAAAAAAAAGGTAAAAATTTTGGTTAAACCTAAATATCTCATGAACCAATGATGCTAGAGACTTGAATTAAATTTTATAATATATATTGTAACGTAGTACAAAACAATTATATTTTTGGAAAAAATCCAATGTACGGTTTTTTTTATAAATCAAAAAAACTGAAAAAAATTTGTCACCTCGAAAATTTTACGATCAAAATATGATTTCATCTCCAAAACAATTTTTTGCAACGAAGAATAATTTTTTTGACATCTGATAAAATTTTGAGAAAAATCTAATTGACAGTTTTTTTTATAAAAAATAAAATCCTAAAAAAAAATGTTCTCATAGTTGGTAAAAATTGAATTTCGACGCAAATATCTTTTCAAAAACATGAGATTAGGGCTTCAAACTTTTTTTTATCTTATAAGAAATATTGTTTTCAACATTCTGAAAAATGTTGAGAAAAATCGAATTGACAGTTAAAAAAAAATAAAAACCTAAAAAAATATTAATAAAAGTTGGTACCTAAAAATTGATTTTCGACTCAAATATCTTTTCAAAACTTTGAGAAAATGGCTTCTTACTAATTTTAACTTATAAGAAATATTGTTTTCAACATTAGGAAAAATTTTGAGAAAAATCGAATTGATAGTATTTTTTACAAAAAATAAAAACCTAAAAAAAATTATAAAAGGTGGTAAAAATTGATTTTCGACTCAAATATCTTTTCAAAACTTGGAGATATTGGCTTTAAACTACTTTAATCTTACAAAAAATATTGTTGTCAACATTCAGTAAAATTTTGAAAAAAATCGAATGGATAGCTTTTGTACAATAAATTAAAAACCTAAAAAAAAGTTGGTAAAAATTGATTTTCGACTCAAATATCTTTTCAAAAATTTGAGATAATGGCTTTAACTAATTTTAACTTATAAGAAATATTGTTTTCAACATTCGATAAAATTTTGTGAAAAATCGAATTGATAGTTTATTTAAAAAAAAAATAAAAACCTAAAAAAAAACAATACTTAAACTTGGTAAAAATTTACTCGACTCAAATAGCTTTTCAAAAATTACAAATATTGGCTTCAAACTTATTTTATTTCACAGTAGTATTTTTTTTATATTATATTTTTAGTATTTTCTGTTTTAGTGTAGTCATAAAGTAGAATTTCAAACGTTTTAGAACTGTCCATTATTTTCTAATTTAAATAGTCTAATTTTTTTGACTATTGAGGAATTTTGTTAAAAAAAAAACTTGATGAATCTTTATAAATATTTCATATTTTTCAGGATCTTAAAACAATTTCATTATACTTAAGTTCGAACTTAAAACCTGATTTGAATTTAGGAATATAGAATTATGGAAAGGAAAACCAAAATGTGGCTCAATAATTCGAAACCGAGATGGTACCAAGATGAGACTGACATTTTTTTTATTTTAATGAGATTGAGACTAGTATCGTAACATTTTCTCGAGCTTTGTCCATAGAATGGCAACGTAATCAACCTTCAGGGAGTACTACACGATTTGTGAGCGATTATCTAACAAAAAAGCCCACAAAACGCAAGGTCAACCAAAGACTCTATCTGATTAGCGATCATTATAATTTATACGATTTTGCGTGGATTAAGAGAACTTTGATTTTCGCAGACCACAAGTTGTCAAATTTTGTTAGTATTTTTGACTTTACAAATTAATGTCCAGTGATCTAAGCTTAAGGTGTTTTTTTCGCTGATTTGTAATTTGGAGCATGTTATCTTCATTTGTTGTTCACGTCAAAGAACTAATTGTTGAGTTTGAGACGAAACTTATTCACATGAGATTTGAAAAGTTTGATTTTTATTAAAAATTAATTAAAAATTACCAAAAATTTCTTACATATATAGTTTAATTTCAAAATCTATTTTCGGTACCCAGATTTTTAGTCGGAAACCAATATTATTGATTGTGTTAAGCAATCAATCAATCAAGCAACCAATATTTGCCAAACTTATAAGCCTTTTTTGAAAGTTTTTATTCATATTTATAAACAAATACAGATTGGATTTTTCTAAGAGAATTTAGCACAGAATGAAATCATTTCGAAGTCAATAAGTGCATGATAATGAAGGTATTTATGCACGAGATATCGAACATCAATTTTTACCAATTTTGCGATTTTAATTTTTATGAAAAAAAACTGACTTGTGAATTTTTATAAAAATTGTTCTAATTGTCGAAAATAATATTTTCTATAAGATAAAATTAATTTGAAGCCAATATTTTTAATTTATAAAAAGATGTCGAAATCGAAAATCAATTTTTACCAATTTTTAGTAATGTTTTTTTTTTTAGGTTTCTAATTTTTTGTAAAATTAATGTCGATTCGATCTTGCCCAAAATTTTTGAAAACACCAGCCATTAAATTTCGAAGAGTCCTTTCTGCATCTTTCTGTATTATTATGTGCATAAGAAGTCGATTAGTAGTTCTTGAGATATGGATGACGTAAAAAGCTTCCCGAACGTACGTACAAACGCACGCACAGACATCTCTCTATAAAGATCTTTTACTTAGATTCTATGGATTTTGAAACGTTGAGAAATGTAAACATTTTCAATTCGACCGATTACAATAACTTCCTATGGAAAGTTAAAAAGTACCTGTTTCGTGTGGATTTTGGACTGACAACGTCGACTATCTTCGTTAACTGTATGGTAGGTCGATAATTACTAACTACTTTTGCGAAATTCAAGGTTCAAATTGTAATACATTTCTGTTACCAATTAAACTCCTCTATAGTTGAACTTAAGGTTGAAGGCTTGTTTAAAAAAAAAACACAGTTCGTTTAATAAGTCTTAATTTAATCTCTTTTAAAATCTTAGTACCTACATAAGTTTGTTAACCTTATAATTGCCTTTATATGACCCCTACAATCTTATGTCATTGTTGAGTTTAAAAACAAACAAAACAAAAAACAAGCTAAAAATTAACCCCCGCACAAGACTCAACCTATGTAATTTCGTATACGAACTACACGATTAAATTTTTCTTTTCAACTTTTTATTTCAAGTGTCATTTCAAAGGTTTCTTATACAAGTCTCTTGAGTGGAAAGACAGTGCTGTTTGGTGTAGGCAGGTATTTAATTTTATTTTAAGTACTAATTTATCTTCTTTGGAAGCCTGTTAACATCTATACGAATATAGGCATCAGGTACTTAACTATCTACAAACTTCTCACTATACTCAGGTATTATAAAAGTAATAGAGCAATGCGACTGACGCGACGGCCATCCATCGAAGCGTTAATTCTAAAGCAATTTTCGGGTCCTAACCTGGGTTTTGTTTGTGTTGTTTTGATGTGAATTGTAATGTCTGCTCTCATTTAGATTAAGTGGGCTTGGAAATTGGTAATGACATGAGTAAGAGTTCTAAATCTGAGTATAGGTTTTGTTAGGCGACCACGACCACGACCACGACCATTTCTCTCATTGTCAGACCGGCATAATCAATGGCATATTGTGAGGTTTGTTTTACTGAATCTGATGTCCGAATCCGAAACCGGAAAGAAGCGTAAAGCTTTGTCCCCACACATCACACTCACTGTCTATCTATGTGATACCAGAAATTGGTCAGAAATTCGGTAGTTGTTGGAACTTGGGACAGAAATGAATAAATAGAAGTTGGATGTTGTTTTCCAACTTGACTTTATGTCCATCAAAGGGTAAGAGGGTATTTAATGTCGGTTGGTTGTGCGGAAATCACGTTCCCCCACAATCAATGCAACGCGACGCAACGCCATCCACCGTTTCGAGGGTTAAAATTGTGAGTGACTTTATGGCGACTGACTGACAAACGAAGTGAACCACCTAACGAGAGTGAATGTAAAAAAGAGGAAAAAATCAATGAACCGACGAAGACGACGATAGAGGAGGAATGAGGAAATGCGTGCGCTTCCATCGAATAATATTGTACGTCGGGTCTTTCGATTTCGTGGTAGTGGCTCCCGATAAAATGATGACTATAAGCATGAGTCTATATGGAAAATTGGTGCCAAAGCCATCAAAGTGTAATATTAATTTTTTTCTTCCTTTATTCCTCATTACTGTCTTCAAATCGATTAACCTAATTAGTTAGGTGCGATGGCGAAGAGGTAGTACCTCACCTAGGTATACATATGTATAGCGTAACGTAACTCATAAGCTTTGGTTGGTGCTGTGATTCAATTTAATTACTGGAAAATATTCTTCTTCTTTTTTATTTTTTGCTCTTGTTGCCACGAGTATAAAGTATGTTGAAGAATGTCTGGAGTAGAATTCTTTGATCTATTCACAGTTTATTGACTAAGAAGATTTTGCTAATAATGAGCTCATCAACATGATGGAGAAGTAGCTCTATAAAGATGCAGTATAAGTGTGTATATATTTTATGCTCGAAATTAATAAAATTAATTACCTTTGATAGTTTGTTTTATATTTTTTTTTGAATTCAAAATTTTGTTTTTGTCTGTGTCTGAGAAGTTTTAAAAATGAAAATTGGAAAAGTTTATATATTTTTTTCTGTTATGTGTGTCTAATACCACTAATCGAGTACGATATCAATCAAAGATTGTGTCTTTTGATTGGATTTGATGTAATTCAATTTAATTTGTTTAATCGAATCAGTTTGGAACTTTTTCAATGTAGTTCTTTTCTGTTCTGGAAAAATTTTATATGATTTGAAACAAAAGACGGAATGTTTATATGTATAAAGTAAATTCAATTTAAATTTAAGAAAACTTTATCAATCCTTTGCAGTGAGTTTTACTTATCTTTTGATTGAAAGAGTAAACACTTTTCTGAAAAGAAGAAGTTAGAGATTTTTTTTATTTCAACAGTTTAAAAGAAAAAAAGAATCGAAAATTGTAGCACAAAAGTTTGGAAAGTTGGGAACTCGAAAGTAGGTTTTGAAGTTATATATTCTTGTATCAAAAGTATACAATACGTTTATTAGTCTGAGTTAAACAATTTTAAAATTAAAGTGTTATTGAATAAATTTATTTTGCTTGATTTTAAAAAGGATGCATGTACAGATTTATGTAGGAAATCTCAATATTGATCTATGGTTAGGTTAGGTTAGGTTGAAGTGGCTGTCCAAGATGGAAACGGACACACTTAGGCCAGTTTGATGGCCCATTGTGATACCACATGAATCTTGAGGTTTCTTCCTAAGCTCAATGGAACCAGTTTGAGTCTCTTACGAAACGTGAGAGGCTGCTTATGCCGATATGATTTAGATCGTTTAGATCGTTAAAGAAGAATTCTCCTAGGTAATTCTTGCGTTTTCGAGCCAGAGCAGGGCATGTGCAGAGAAGATGAAGAACTGTTTCTTCCTCTTCCTCGTCCATACAGCTTCTGCAGAAGTCATTTGAGAATACGCCTAATCTCATGGCGTGCTTTCCTATTAGACAGTGTCCGGTTATGACACCTATTATCGAGCTTATATGCGATCTGCTTAGAGAGAGCAAGCACCTTGAACGTTTTAAATCCAGTGTTGGCCAGATGTTTTTTGTGACTTGACACGTGGTGATGTTGTTCCACCTGGTGCCTGCCCTCCTCGCAGCGTCTTGCATTAGCAACAGTTTACAAGTAGCGATTGGTATGCCAGTACGTGCCAAAAGTGGTAGGATGGGCTGTACTGTACCGTTCCTGGCGAGTTCATCTGCCTTACAGTTACCTGGAATGTCTCTATGGCCCGGCACCCAGCAAAGGTGAATATTAAACTGTTGTGCCATCTCCATTAGAGATGATCGACAGTTCTGGACTGTTATAGAGTTTGTAGAGACAGAATCCAGAGATTTAATAGCGGCCTGACTATCTGAGAAAATACGGATATCAGATGTCGATATCACGTTTTCTTTAAGCCAGGACAAGACTTCTTTTATCGCCAAAAGTTCCGCCTGGAACACGCTACAATGATTGGGAAGGCGGAATGAGAGACTTAATTTCAGTCGTTCAGAGTACACACCTCCACCAACCCCTTCTTTTGTTTTTGATCCATCTGTATAGAAGTGGATTGACTCGTCTTCCAGGAATGTCCTATCCTCCCAAAAAGATCTGGGAGGTATAGAAATCTGGAAATTTCTGTCGAATTGTAGTTGGGGGATGGTGTAGTCTGTGTGCTTTGGGATTGATTCTAAATAACTAAGAATAACGGAGTGGCCAATGTTGTTGTTAGTCCACTGCGACGAAGCTTTGAGGCGAATAGCAGAACTTGCAGCTATTTGTTTGCTAAAGATGTCAAGAGGTGTTAGGTAGAGTAAGGTGTCCAGTGCCGCAGATGGGGTCGTGCGAAGCGATCCACTTATACATAGGCAAGCTGAACGTTGGACTTTATTTACTTTATCTCGGTTTATACCTATTTCTAAAGCAGTCCACCATACTGCCACACCGTACATTAAAATCGGTCTGATTACCGATGTGTATAGCCAATGCGTGATTCTGGGTTGCAAGCCCCATTTATTACCGATGGCTTTTTTGCAAGAAAAGAGAGCTACAGTAGCTTTTTTGACTCTTTCCTCTACGTTGCGTTTCCAATTTAGTTTTTTATCTAAGACAAGACCCAGGTATTTAGCCTCGTCTGAGAATTTTAATTGGATTCCTTTAATATGGGGAGGGTTGACAAATGGAATTTTGTATTTCCTCGAAAATAAGACCAAATCGGTTTTGTGTGGGTTAACACCCAGTCCACACCGATCAGCCCAAAGTATTAGTCTGTCTAAGGCATTTTGTAAGAGTTCTTTTAACGTGTTAAGATGCTTTCCTGAAACTGCTATAGCAACGTCGTCTGCATAGGCTATCACTCTGAAACCCTCCGTATCCAGACTAGTTAGGATTTCATTCACCACTAGGTTCCAGAGGAGAGGGGATAGAACACCACCTTGCGGTGTCCCTCTACTAACGAATCGTCTGCCAGAAGAGTTGCCCAGTTTTGAGTTAATTATCCTGCTAGTAAGCATTAAATGAATTAACTCCCGAAGCGAACTCTCTACATTTAGAGATGTTAGTGCAGATGTGATTGCAGATGTGTCCACGTTGCTAAAGGCACCTTCGATGTCAAGGAAAGCAACCATAGTGAACTCTTTATGATGTAGGGAATATTCGACGGTGCGTACTAAGGTGTGTAACGCTGTTTCCACCGATTTACTTTTACAGTAGGCATGTTGAGACGAAGACAGAAGTCTTGTATCAATACTTGCCCTTAAATGGATATCAATCAATCTTTCCAAGGTCTTAAGAAGGAATGATGATAGACTTATAGGTCGTAGATCTTTAGGATTAACTTGCGAGCATTTACCTGCCTTGGGTATAAAAACAACTTTAACTTCTCGCCATGCCGAGGGAACATGGACCAGGTAAAGAGAGCTGGTAAAAATTGCCTCAAGGATTGGTGCAATTATGTCAGAAGTCTTTTGTAGCTCGGCTGGTATTATTCCATCTGGTCCTGCAGATTTAAATGGTTTGAAGCTGTTGAGAGCCCATTGTAGCTTGTCCCTTGTGATCAGACCTTGTGGATATGTTGTATTGGGACTTGAACGTATATAACCGTTGCAAGTCTCGGTAAGAGAACTTCCAGGAAAATGAGTATCCAGTAGTAAGTTCAGCGATTCATTACTTGAATTTGTCCAGGAGCCGTCTGCATTTTTCAAGCAGCTTGGCATCGCTGGATTAGTTGAAAGAATTTTCCGTAACCTAGAGGCTTCAGAAGTTTCTTCTATCGTGCCACAGAAGGATCTCCAAGAAGATCGTTTAGATTTCCTTAGTGCCTTCTTGTAAATTCTTAGGGATTCTTTGTAAGAATCCCAGTGAGAGGCTAGTCTTGCGGCTTTGGCTCGGTTGAAAAGTTTCCTGCATTCTTTCCTGAGCGAGTCAAGCTCTGAGGCCCACCATTGTGGTTTCCTCTTTCCTCTTATGTGTATAAGTGGACAAGCAATTTCTAGCGATCTGTTCATAGCTGAGGTAAGTTCATTGACTTTGTTGTCAAGTTCATTAGCGTTAGAGGAAGGACAAGATAGTCCAGGTTTTAGTAAACTCTGTAATGAGTTCCTGTATGAAGTCCAATCAGTTTTCCGATAATTTCGAAAAGTCAATGGACTCGGGTTATCATCCACATTGATATTGAACTGGATATATCTATGATCAGAGAACGAGTGTTCTTTGGATACTTTCCAGTCCAAGATCATATGGTGTATAGTATCTGAGACAAGAGTTATGTCTAAGACTTCTTGTCGAGTTTTAGTTATGAAGGTTGGTTCATTTCCAACATTACTTACTAAGAGGTTAGTACCAAGAATATAATCAAAAAGAGACTCACCTCTGTCGTTGATATTGGTACTTCCCCATACCGTATGATGAGCGTTAGCATCGCTCCCAATAATTAGGCGGATCCTTTGCCTTTCCGCTTCAGCGACGACTTTCTCCAGGGTTTTTCCAGGGAGAGGGCCAAGGTGGTCATGGCCAAGATACGCCGACACTAGCCAGAAACTTCCTTTGGTTGTTTCCAGCCTAGCTACGGTGGTATCTTTGTCACTGAAATGATGGAGTAAAAATACATTAATGCTACGTTTCACTAGTATGCAAGATCTAGGTTCACCTTTCTCTGTCACACACAGTGTGTAGTACCCAGGAGTCCTGAGTCCTCGAACAACGGATCTCACAATCCATGGCTCTTGGATCAGGACAATGTCTTCCCCGTTTCTTGCCAGCCGGAGAAGAAGTGAGGCCGAGGCCTTTACGGAGTGCTGGAGATTAATCTGTACTAACTGCAGCATTTTGGCTACAATTAGGCAGATCAACCTCCACCACGGTTTTGTTCTGATCCTCTGAGTCTGAGGATGAACCCAAGAGTTCGTCCTCACTCAAAAGGATCATGTTGAGGTCGTCCTCAGTCTCCATTAAGGATGGACTGTCTACGACTTTTGTAGAGGGTGGGGTCGCTATTGGAGAGGGCATTGGTGCATCGTCACCTTCAGTTAAGAGAGAAGACGATGTCCCAGGCCCACCAACCGCTAGTTCACCCTCGGTTGTTTTTGGAGGCCCGCTTTCCGCGTTAACCTCATCTTTTTTATAGACTCGAATTTTAATGGTTTCGAAGCCATAGTTTATCGAGCCCTCGTTTATGGCTAGAGGAGCCAAAGATTCCTTATTGAGTACCAAAATGGCGCTCCTATAAAGATTCTTTACCTCCTCTAGCTTGGCTATCTTCCAGTTGTGCGTCGGAAGGGACGGGTTGCAAACTCTGATCATCTCGAGAATTTCATCGATACCGGCAGGTTCCATTGGGATCCAAATGCGGGCTCTAGGTCTGCTAGGAATGTCTTCCTTAGCGACTACCTCGAGCTTCGCACCTGGCCAAATATTGATCTATGCAAATCCAAAATTTTAAGCTGCCTGATTTCACGACATACTTTTTTTGGAGTATCTTTATGAAACTCATCTCATATAAAGTACAATTGTTACACTGCTCAACAAGATAATCAAATTATACTTTTTCTAAAGTTTTTAAATACAATTGTGTATAGTTCGAAAAGCCTTATATCAGGCTTTTTATGGCTATGTACGTTTTTGAAGCATATTCAATAAAATTCGTGATGATATTCCAAATCTATAATCCCTTAATTTAAAAATGTTTAGTATCTAACTTATTTTTAAAAAAATCCTCATTAATTGTAGAACATTGAAGCACTAATGTTAAAACAGATCGTAACAGAAAAACACAAAACGATATAAATTCTATTTTTGATCTTGAAACCAATTCGTAGTCTTAATGTTAATAGATCAAGTTTTTGGAATATACGAGTATTTAAAAAAAAAAATATACAAATAATTTTGAAAAACAATGTCAGTTGTTATTTTTTGTACATAATTATGTATACTAAATGTTAACATCAATATTTTGTATAAGATGAACGAAATTTGAAGTCAATATCTGTCTTAGTTCTAAAGTTATTTGAATCAAAAATCAATGTAAACCAATTTCTTTTTGTTATTTGTTTCTGAAGAGTTGTATTTGTTGTACAAAAAATTGTTGTTTGGACAGATAAAAAACGTAGTATTGAATAATTCTGAATGTAAAATCATGTTTTGGTTGTAAAATATCCCAATTGACAAACATTTTTTTTTCAGTTTTATTTTGATTTAAAGGATGATTTTTTAGCTATTATCTTTTTGGCAACACTGGTTTAAACAGCTGACGCACGTTTCGTGTTTCGTTTCACTGTCAAACATCTTCAATTTGGTCTATAATTAAACCATGAATCGTCTTACAAACGAACAACGCTTGCAAATTATTGAATTTCATTATCAAAATGCGTGCTCTGTTAAGAAAGTTCATCGCACGCTTCTTCCATTTTATGGTCAATTTAATCGACCCACTGAAGCGGCTATTCGGGCTATTGTGACTAAATTTCGCACCAAATTTACATTGTTAGATATTAAACCACCAACACGCTTACGTAGAGTGCGAACTCAGGAAAATATGGCAGCTGTATTGGCCAGTGTTAATTATGACCATCAATTATCGATTCGTCGCCGTTCGCAGCAATTGGGCCTCTGTTACTCAACAACGTGGACAGTTTTGCGGAAGGATTTAGGTGTGATGCCTTTCAAAATACAGCTGGTGCAAAAATTAAAGCCGAACGACCTACTGCAATGTAAAATTTTTGGTGAATGGGCTCTTGGAAAGTTGGCCGAAGATCCACTTTTTTACCGAAAAATTGTGTTCAGCGACGAAGCTTATTTTTGTCTCAATGGATACGTAAATAAGCAGAATTGTCGATTTTGGAGTGAATATCAGCCAGAAGCATTGCAAGAGCTACCAATGCGTCCACAAAAAGTCACAGTTTGGTGCGGTTTATGGGCTGGTGGCATCATTGGACCGTACTTCTTCAAATATGATGCGAATCGTAACGTAAGTGTGAATGATATTCAACTCTTTTTTGCCCAAAATGCAATTGCGATTTAACGCCTTTAGACTATTTTTTGTGGGGATATGTTAAAGTTCATGTCTGTGCAGACAAGCCCGCTTCAATTGACGCATTGGAAGACAACATTAAAGCATTTATTCGTGAGATACCGGCCGAAATGTTGGGAAGAGTATGCCAAAATTGGACTAAGCGGATGGACCATTTGAGGCGCAGTCAAGTTCAAGATTTTCCATAAAATAATCTTCAAACATTAAATTATATGAACCGTACTATCGATTCGAATAAAGATTTCATGCACTTTTTTGAATTTCATGTTTTTTTTTAACTTTTTTAGGCCGCGTTTCCATTTGCAAGAAAAAATAAATGTCCGATAGTCTGTCCGACAGTGAATTGCAAGTGGAAACTACCAAGCAAATTCTATCGCGACAATACTTTCATAACTTCTTGCGAGTATTTGCAAGTGCAATTAATTGCTAGTTGAAACACTTCTGCATCGACTCGCGACAGTTCTTGCAGCTTATCGAAACAGTTTCGTATATCTCGCGCAAGTGGCTGGTCTTTCCTTCGGTGATATTGACTCACGGAATCGAGTGTCTTGTTTTTAACTTCCCATAGGAAGTTATTGTAATGGGTCCGATTTGTCGAATTGAAAATTTTGACATTTCTCGACGTTTCAAGGTCCCTAGAGTCGAAATAAAAGATTTTTAGAAAGATGTCTGTGCGTGCGTGTGTACGTACGTTCGTACGTCCGCGACGTTTTTTTCGTCGTCCATAGCTCAAGAACCAGAAGAGATATCGACTTCAAATAAATTTTGTTATACAGATAATAAGGCAGAAAGATGCAGAAAAGGCTCTCAAGAAAATTGCGTGGGTAGTTTTTTTTACCATAGCAATTTAAAAAAAGGTGAACATTTTGGTTAAGCCTAAACATCTCACGAACCAATAACGCTAGAGACTTGAATTAAATTTTTAGTTATATATTTTAATGAGATACCAAACAAATATATTTTTGGAAAAAAATCCAAATAACGGTTTTTTATAAATCAAAAAAAAAACTGAAAAAAAAATTTGTCACCTCGAAAATTTTACGACTAAAATATGATTTTATCTCCAAAACAATTTTGTGCAACGAAGAATAATGTTTTTGAAATCTGATAAAATTTTGAGAAAAATCTAATTGACAGATTTTTCACAAAAAATAAAAACCTAACAAAAAACAATATTAAAACTTGGTAAAAATTTACTTACGACTCAAATAGCTTTTGAAAAATTAAAAATATTGTCTTAAAACTCTTTTTATTTCACAAAAAATATTGTTTTCGAAATTCAGTAGTTTTTTTATAAAAATCCAACAGTCCGTTTTTTCATTAAAAAAAATCTACAAAAAATAGTACGCAAATTTGGTAAAAATTGATGTTCGGTTCTTGACATCTCTCAAATAAATTTCATTCATCCAATTTGTAAAAATTTAAGAAATGCTACTTAAATTGGTAAAAATTTGTTTTGGACTAAAAATTTATTTAATAAAATTTTCAAACTTTATATGATAAATATTGTTGGTAATTTTAAAATTTTTAAGAATAATTCAACTAACAACTTTTTTAACCCAACACGAAAACCTACAAACTTTTAAGCAAGACAAATCGACAGACGGGATGGGAAGTTATCAGTGTGGGTCGCATACCAGCCTCTTTTGTAATAATAAAATTACCATCGCAGCTGCTAATCGTTGACGTTTTCTCGCCATGACTTTACAATTTTAAGTAAACAACCAGATTTCTTGCGACATTAATTGCTCTCCTGGTGTAAATACATCTGCAATAAATTGTGACAGTATGATGCGCGAGCTTCTTGCAAAAGACATTTATTGCAGAAGAAATTGCAAGCATTCACATGACAATGTAAACGCGACTGCAAGAAACTTCTGAAAGACTTCCGAGAGTTGACTTGCAAATGGAAACGCGGCCTTATAGCTTTTAAAAAATAACCCTTTATTTAATACTTGAAATTATCTTAAATATATTGCAAATTTTAAATGTCATAAATATGTTTAGTGGTTTGTCATAAAATTTCCTTCATATGAGTGTTTTTTTCAGCTACATGAAAAGTTTTGATGCGGCCAAACTGTGAAGAGATTTCTATCTAGTACAGTTTGTACTCGTAAATTGTTTAACGCCTAATCCTTCCAAATTGTTTAAATGTACTTTGAAAATACAAATAAATGTATAGAGCACATTATACTGTGTTTAGTGATAAATATAATTTTTCCAAAATGGCAGTATTTAAAGCGAAGACAATCCACAAGCCATCACCATTACATTCATTCAAACTGAATGTTTGGTGTTGTTTAAAAGCTGGCGACATCGTCCTTGATTCTTTCGAAATGAGACAGCTCCTATTAGCCATGCAGACTGATTTTTTATTTTCAAATATTGATCAAAAAATCATATTCAAAAAAATTATCTCCCATATCATAATAATAAAATAATCATTTCAACAATATTTCTATCTTGTATCATTATTCAAAGTTCTTAGCCCTTAAGAAACACCATACAAAATAAGAAGGTCTGACTTCTAGATCATAGGATTATAAGAATTCCAGTGTTTTCACACTATCGAACTTGAAGCATTTAAACCTTGTCATATTAAATTATACATTTTATAGCAACTAAAAAATATATTGAAATAAAAGTGATAAGGTTTAACCTCCTATTGACTATCGATATCTGAGTTCCATTAATCGGATCGTTAAAAACTTTTTTCTTGTTTTTTTTTTTTTTTTGAAAACAAGCAATTCTTTTGTTTTTTAATAGTTGATAAGAGTTTTACTCAAATACAAATTGTATTTGGAAAGTGAGAGTAAGGTAGCCATACATTTTCAAAACCTGGATACCGGCTCACGATATATACTGATTCTTTACCAAATGTAGTTCATCCGGTTGCCAAATTTTGAAAATCAAAACAATTCTATGTATATGCAAATTTGGTGTTGTTATTTTATTACTTGTTTGTGACACTAACACAAAATCTTGAACTTATTCCGACAACCGTTAAGTTGATCTAAAAACCAGTCTCCTAACATCAAAACTTTATAAATAATGCCAAGTTAAAAAAAAAAATTAAAACCAAAACACGAACTTGATGCAATCAAATCACACGTTTTATTGGCAAATATTTTTATATCAACTGCACTAGAATAATGCAATAAACATGCAGTAAAATATGTATACAACTTTTTTGGGTGACTGAATGCACTTAAATTTTTAAAATTGATTTAAAAAGTGGGACAAAAAGTAAAGGTACCTCTACCATGCTTGCCAAGTATATAGAATGACTTGAATTTTAAAAATATACTACTCGGTTTTCCACAAAAAGGTCTTTGGTCTTAAATCAATCAACAATTATTTACTATGCATACTTTTCAAAGAAAAACCTTTCGAAAGCGCTGAGTAAAAATAAAAACAGAAAAATTGTATTTAATATTCACAAAACAACATCAACAGCGCACGAATCTAAATAAATTTTCTTTATTAACTTTTTAAAAAGTATCTTTCTCTGTTGGGTACTTAAGTTATATAGCTACATATATAGAAGTTAGGTTCCTTAACCAGAGCTACCAACGCCCACTCAAAACTCACAACCATAATGCAACCAGTGCTATATTGCATCTCCCCTTTTCCAATTGAAAGCTAAAGACACGAAACTCCATCATATACTCGTATGTATGCAAAGGCTTGGTGGTACGGTACGTAGTAAGTATAAGGTACCTACTTGTGGCTTTATTTCATTGTTATTCTTCTCATAATTCACGGCGTACAGCAGCGTCAAACCGCCAAAAAAGAATATTGCTACCTATTAAGCCTATACAAATGAAACAATAAACAGAAGAAAAAAAACGCATGGTGCGCCATCAGGCGAGACCGGCAAACAACTTACGTAGCTATAATAATTTTTCTTAACTTGGGGTGGCTAGATTAATATTCCGGTCACGTTTCGCGGGTTTCACTGTCGATTTTGTATTTTTATTTTAAAATATTTAAAAATAAAAAATATGTTGAACCTTTTCCTTATGTTTCCTAAAGTTGTTGATGGTTTTTAGCTCTTGGGACGTGCTTTTCTTTAGTTCTGTTCGTTTCGTTTCTCAATGAAGTAATTTTAAAATTAATCCCTTAATGCAAAATGAACATTAAACATACGTTCATTGCTTAAATAGGTACTCAAAAGATGTATAGAAGAATATTTTAAAAATAATTTATAAAACAAAGAACGGTCATTAGCATTTATAATATTATTTTGTTTTGTTTAAATTGAATTTAAATGGCTGATGATTATAAAAAATAAAACAGAACATATCCGCATTCATTTGAATCATGATAAACATGATAATAAACTTATCTTTAAACATTCGCGCTTTTTTTTAGTCTAAGAAACACTCGACTTTAGATTCTAAAAATGGATGCAAACGCGAAGACTTTGTAAACAAACAAGTCTACTCCGCTGTAAGTGATTGCTATCTGTCAGTCCAACTAAACTGTCAAATAAAGTCCATCTCTGTTTGTTTAGTTAACGAGAAGGAGAATTTACATTTGGATTTGACACAAATACGAGTACACAACATGATGGTTGCTTTATCTGTCAACACAATTTTATTTACTTGCTTAAATGTTTAAAACGTCATTCTAGTATTTATTATTAAGTAGCAAACAGAATGTTGTTATTTTCTTCAAGTTAATTACGCACATTGTGTACAGATAAAGACAACATATGCGACATAAGACAACAACGACAGCAGCGCCAATGATGGAGGTAGACTTCATTATAATTCGCACCTGACCGACAGCGACAATATGCACTGCGGAGTTATGTCGTTGTCTCTATGTGTCATGAATGCGAAATTGACAATAACAAGTGGTTTGATGAATTGTTATAGATATTGGCGATGTTGATTTAGGAATGTCGCGTAAATGCCCTTGGCATGTTAAGAACCTATGATGGAGCCAAAAATAGAATAGATTGAGTTGGAGAAGGAATAAGGTTTATATATTTTTTGATATACGACTAGACCATTGGTGACGACTACGTCGTCGTCGACGTTATCAAATAGGTTTGCATTGTGATTTATGGAAAATTGTTTAAGTTCTTATTTAAGACTTGACTAATAAAGTCTGAGTTACGACCAGTAATAAATTTGTTTTTCCCTAAGTAAATAATGCACAAGTTCCTCCAACAGGGACTTCCGAAATTTGACAGTTGATAATAGTGGCCATATTTTTGAAGTTGCATCTGTCAAGTTTGATGTCGTTAATGCAGTGTGTCTTATAAAATAACCATGGAGCGAAACTGCATTCAAAAACAAGGAGTGCAATTGGTAAAGTTTTAATTTTCTAAATTGATGTTGCGTTCGGTGAACTTTTCGAAAGTTTGTCCAATTTTTCGGAATGATCATATAAATCAACGAAACTCAAGATCTGTCAAAAATATTGCCATTATCAATTGAAAGTTTGCAGGAGAGTCCGAAGCAGGCAATTTCAAGTCCTTCACAGGAACTTGTTTGAACTCGAAAGACCAAAAATTGGAGAATTGTGCATCGAGATTATAAGTTGAACGACAATAGAAAGAGACGAATGATAAAGCCTTTTCTGGATAAATGATAAGATTTAACAAACAAACTTGTAAACTTAACGATGATTTCAGTAAGAAAGAGATAAAAGAGTATCTTATGACCCCAACAAGTCACCGTCATCGGTTTTTAATAATTTCTTAAAAATGACATGATTACAACTTCTTCAAAGTTTGTTTTCAATAAAACAAAAACGGTTTTGGATATCTATAGAATTCTTTATTCCTACGAAAGTACGTTCAATGCCATTATGTATGGAACTTGATTTCTTGTTTTTTTTTGTCATGGCCACCACGGGCACGCTGGACCCAATTTTCGACGGTTTTCAAGCATAAATTGACCGATACTGCCTGAAATTTCACGTTCGATATTCGTACGAAGTTCATCAATCGTCGCTGGCTTGTTAGAATAGACCATAAACTTGACGTAGACTCACAGGAAATAGTCTAACGGCGTCAAATCGCAAGACCGATGCGGCCAAGCGACTGGGCCATTTCGTGAGATAACACGTTCTCTAAACTTGGTTTCCAATAAATTGATTGGTGACATTCGCTTTGTGGCTTGTGGCGCCGCGCCCGCCGGCTGTCCTGTTGGAACCACATGGTGACGTGAAATAACGCCAAATGAAATAAAGCCAAATTCAAAAAATTTGGCATTATTTCGTTTTTGAAAACGAAATAAGGCCAAATTTTCAATTTGGGTTTATTTCGCCTTAGAAAACGTTTCGATTTAAAACTTTGCAAAATTAGAAAAAAACATAAAGTAAAATTATCTTTTGTTTTCTCTCTATGCTAAATTAAATTCTTTATTCAATTTTGGGAATTACAAAATTCGGTAATTTTCTAGAATAGCTACTTTTGCTAAGAACATAGAAAAAAAATTCGGAAAATAACCAAATTATTTATATTATTTTTTCGTAAACTTTAATAAAAAATCGGGGGAAGTGGCAATTTTACAACAATTTTTTTTGTTATTAATTAAAAAAGTTGAAAAATGACAGATACTTGTTGCTCGATTGAAATTTTTGAAAATAGAGCCTAAAACAAGTTTTTTTGAATTGATAGCACGGCGTACTAACAGCTAGGTATGTAAGGGGGGGCATGCTGCCCCCCTGCAACCACCCTGTTTGGGATCACTATAGGATTTGGGGTGGGTGCGAGTTTGGGTATATGCAAAGAACACGAATGCGTTGTGATTCTTTCATATAGTGATCCCAAGCAGGGGAGTTGCAGGGGGGCAGCATGCCCCCCCTTACATACCTAGCTGTTAGTACGCCGCCACCGTGCTATCAATTCAAAAAAACTTTCTAGCAAAAGTAGCTATTCTAGACAATAAATCAACCATTTTTGCGTGTTTTGTATGTAAACAAGTAAACTTTAAAAATTTTTTATTAACTTTTGAATTTTAAAATATTCGGCGTTGTTTCCATTATTGTTCTGGCCTTATTTCTTTTTATAAATCGAAATAAAGCCATATTGGTTTTATTTCGTTTTGAACAACGAAATAAGGCCAAATTTGAAATTTGGTGTTATTTCATTTGGCACTATTTCACGTCACCGAACCACATGTCCTCCAAGTCCATATCATCCAATTGGAGCCCAAAATATTTGGTTATCATTGAACGGTAGCGATCCCCATTCACAGTAACGTGCTGGTCTTGATCATCACAGAAGAAGTATACGGCTCAATGACGCCGCCCGGCCCATAAACCACACCAAACTGTAATTTTTTCGGGATGCAATGATGACTCATGGAGTACGTGTGGATTTCTGCCGCATATTTTTTTTATTGACGAAGCCAGAAATGAGCCTCATCGCTGAAGATGATTTCGATGAAAATCCGAATCATTTTCAAAATGTTGCTCAGCCAAATTCACGAACATACTACGCTTCTAGTGGTCAAGCGGCTTCAGTTATTACGTCAATTTAATCTTGTAAGGATGTAGGCTAAGATCTTTTCGCAAAGTTCGCCACAATTACGTCGCAGAGATGCCCAGCGCTTGAGAACGTCGTATGAGAGACACACCGGCACGAGAACATTTTGTACTGTGCCTGTGTATTCAAATTTTTCCACTAGACGCTTAATTGTTCATCTGCTAGGACTATTATGAGTTTATGACAATCATAAATTGGACGTAGTGCACTTAATGTTCAGGTCAATGACTCCGAATATCGGTAGTAAATTTAAATATTTTTGACTCTTTGTTGGCTCGTATATCTTTCCATCATGAAATGGCAAACCTTACTGAAGAGAAATGTCAAACGAGCGGCAAGAAATATGGCGTCGTTGGCTGTCCCTGTCGCTCTACTTTTGTAGCGTCCCTGTTGAAAAACCCTGTTCTATGGACATTGATGACATTAGTTCAATAAGATCACGCTAGATATCAAACAACTTGCACAACACTACAAATTCATCAAGAACAATTTAATAAGGTTATGTGAACTGGCTACAGAAATCGTGCGACCCTATGAAACCTTTTTTTTGTGGTTTTTATGGAGCCGCAGGTCTATGAGAATAAACCACAAATGCCTTCAAAGTAAATATAATCCTTGCTATCGGTCAAATTTAGACTGATTTATGTCTGCGAATGAAAACATTTGAACTACATATGTACTATTCATTCATTCATTAATTTCATTTTATTGAGACATTAATACATTGAATAATTTATGATTACATTTTTCTGAATTCATGATAGCCGACTTCAATATATCTGGTTAAGCTAAGTTTATGCATATGATATATGTATGTTTGTCATTGAACATTTATGCTACATTTTACATTGTAATTATTTATGTTATAAATTCCCACTTTTTCTCATATTTTTGCTCCCGACATATGTTCATTTTATGGCTCGAAGTGGCCAAAATTAATTTAATGACTAGAACTACTTAAAAACTAAAATTATATATAGATACATGAAATATATATATAAAGAAGGATCTTCATTCAGAGAAGATACCATAACTCAAAATGCATCAACTGAAAATAACCATCTTTTCTTATAGTTAAATATATAATAAAGATTATATTTGTAACAAGAATCAATTTTAAATCCAGAAGAAAACAAAAGTCTACATTGTATTTTGGCATATACTCGTATGTTTGTTCATTTTTACTTTTTCTTACAAATTGACTACTAACCTCTAAGAACAGGCAATTAAGCTTTCTCATAAAAATGAATCGCAAAATGTGTTGGTAAGCGCATAACTCAACAACGCTTGGACCAATTTGGCCAATTCTTTTTTTAAAATGTTCGTTGCAGTTCAAGGATGGTTTTTACGGCGAGAAAAATTCGAATAATTGCCGGAAAAACCATAAGAACAGCCCTTTTCTTTTTCCCATACAAATGTCTTCTAACTAAAACGTAGTCAGCTTAAAGGATTTGACTTCAAGTCATGTCAAATTTAAAAAACAAAAAAAAAACAAAAACAAAAAAGTGTTGATGTCGATTTGCCGGTGTACAAGTATTGTTTTTCTTGGATTTTCTGTTACCTAAACTACTGAGTTTGCTTTTGTCAACTGATAAACGACTGAAACAACTTCTTATATCGTGTTTTGTGCAGAGTGATTAGTTAGTTAGTTTTTGTTTAGTTAGTGTTTAGTTACAAAATAATTTATATTTGATATGCCTCTTATTAGACGAAGCAATTTAGGTAGAAGGACCCGAAATGCTACAAACCAAGCTAATTACCGATCTAATCGTAATGTACAAGATCGTGACGACCGAATTGAACGTGAAAGAATTCGGATATCACAAACGCTTGAAGCGCGAGCGCGACATTCAACTAATAATCGCACAAGTTTGAATCGAGCAACAATTGAATATTAGCAACAATTCGCTCACAAATTAAAATTGCACTTGCACTCGCTTCGTCGGGAATCGCAGCAACTTTGCTTGAAGGTGGTCGAACAGCACATTAAGCACTAAAATTGCGATTAAATATGCAAAGCAATGAAACTCCAACCTGCAAATTTTCGAAGAACTCTGCAATGGCAAAGGTTTTGCAGCAATGTAAATTGATTCTTTGGGATGAATGAACGGTGGCACATACAAAATCTTTGGAGGCTTTAGACAGAACCTTACAAGATCTACGAAGCAATACTAACAGATTTGGTGGTGCAAAACGATCAACGCCAGCTGATTAAATCAATACATGTCTAAAGTCCTGCAATTTGTGGAAACATGTCAAAAAACTTCATTTAAGGAAGAATATGCGTGTCGAGTTGCAAAATGAGCAATGTGGAAACATATTATCTAAAAAACTCATGTTGACATGTTGGCTGCATTAACTTTCCTCAAAGTTTTTGTCAGTTAACGCAATCAAAAGATGAACTTATTCAGAAGGTGTTTCCAGATGTTTCTCAAAATTACGGAAACCATGATTGGTTGAGCGAACGAGCTACATATGTATATTGGCTGCAAAAAACATAGATGTAAATGAATTAAATTTCAAAATTCAAGAACAAATTACAGGCGAATCGAGGATATATAAATCAGTTGATTCGGCTACAAACCAAGATGATGCAGTCAACTATCCACCGGAATTTTTAAACTCGCTGGATTTGCCAGGATTGCCACCTCACAATCTTCAATTAAAGGTTGGATCAATAGTTATAATGTTGCGAAATATCAACCAACCGCGTCTTTGCAACGGTACACGGTTAGCGATAAAAAAAATTACTAAACAACGTGATAGAAGCAACTATACTCAAAGGAAAGTATAAAGGAGAAGATATTCTCAAACCGCGCATCCCAATGATTCCGACTGATGTGCCATTTGAGTTTAAACGACTACAGTTTCCAGTGCGGCTTGCTTTTGCCATGACCATAAACAAGTCCCAGGGGCAATCATTAAGTGTTTGTGCTATTAGTCTAGAAAACCCATGTTTCTCGCATGTTGCCTGTTCCTGTGTTGGAAAACCATCACATTTGTTTGTCTATGCGCCAAGTAATCAAACGAAGAACATCGTATATCACAAAGCACTACATTGATAATAAAACTGATTTCTGTTAATTATTATGATTGCCCCATCACGAGGGTGACGGTTCTGTTCAGGAGAATTTTTAGCCACGACTATAAAATACGTAGGAACAAAAAACTTCCACATTACAAATCTTTATGACAGGACAAAGTCTGTCGGGTCCACTAGTTTTATCATATAAATAAAAAGTGGTTCGACATATATTGTTAAGTTTGAATACCCTTTTTTATTTGACCTTCTATATTTTCCGCAGCAAGATTTAAGTATTTTTCGTTTAAAGTTTTCAAATTCATTTGTTACTGTTGGCGAAATACTAAACCAACAACCGAAACCATAAGTAATTATAGGTCTTATAAGCGTTATATAAATAAGGAGTTTGGTTTTCTTTGAAGTTGAACTTGATGTTATAAGCTGTTTTAGAAGACCGGAAGCCATTTTAGCTTTATTCAATACTGCTCTGGCATGTTTATTAAATTTGAATTTATTTTGGTAATGTATGCCAAGATATTTTGGTTCTGTTTTCAAAGGGATTGGAACATCATCGATTAATAGTGAAAGCGTTTCACTATACTTTTTTCTGCTTTTAATACTAACCCCCACGAGCTGAGATACGATGTTAATGTCGGCACGTAATCTTTTATTTTGTTGAATGCATCATGAGGTCTTACTGCACTTGCCAATATCTTGGTGTCATTTGCATACAAAAAGGCTTCTGGCTCATTTTCTTGGCTACTAAAAGGAAAATCATAAAGATATATATTGAAAAGTTTTGGATTGGAAACACCCATAAAGATTGAAAACTCCTGTGAGTATTTAGAACCGATTCAAATCATTGCTGTTCTAGAATTCAAGAAACTGCTGATCATTCGTATGAAGGCTACAGAAAATTCAAGATTTATTAATTTGAAAATTAAGCCATTATGCCAAATAGAATCAAAGGCAGCCTGCAGATCTAGATCTAAGACCACGGAACATTTTTTGTTCCTTAGATTTTGAACAATTCTTTAATTCAGCACCAGTAATGAATGTTCAGTGGAATGATTTCTTCTGAAACCCAATTGGTAAGTCGAAATAATATTTTGTTTATCACAAAAACTGTCTAGGTATTCAGCTAGAATCCTTTCGAAAAGTTTTCCAACATTAGATAGAAGTGATAATTGGACGAAAGTCTTTAATTTTTTTAGCATTTTTTCTCTTTGCTATAGGAACAAGCTTCGATTTTTTCCATACTAAGGGAAAATATCCATTATTTATGCTTTGGTTGAATATACAAGAAAGTGCAACATCAAGAGTGTGTGGACATTGAATTCGTTGACTGTAAGGTTAACATGATTTGTTAAGCTTCTGTCGAAATATGGTAGTATACGTGACCTAAAATGATTATCTAAATCTATTTTAATTCTAGCAGATATTATTTTATTAAGGCACTGGATTCTAGAAGACAACTCCTTGTATTCCGTGTTTACTCTGTTTAAATGTCTATGGAAAATTCTTTTAAGTTTTCTTAGCCAAATGGTTTGAATTTTCATAAGATTTTTAGTGAGTGGTGAAATGTTTTTGTATTTAAGGTTTTAGTGCTTTTTGTTACTTAATGGTTTTCCACACATGCATTTATTTTATTAGTCACGTCTTGTATTAACTCTTCAATGTCGGTATTAGAAATGTTTGTACTATTCAGTGAGTAAAGTAACTTCAAAAGATCTTTCAAACAAATACAAATGTCACACATTCTTTGGTTCATTTTATTCGAAAAGCATGAAACACTTTATGAAAAACTCTATAGAGACTGTTTATATCAGAAATAAGAAGGGAAATTAAAAATTCTTTTTCAGAATTTCCAATTCTCACATACATAAAATTTCAGGTATACGATTTGTGCACCTTTATATCTCATATACATACGTAGCTAGGTTTTTAAAAAAGTCT
The DNA here is from genome assembly GCA_920104205.1 of Eupeodes latifasciatus. NCBI lineage: Eukaryota > Metazoa > Arthropoda > Insecta > Diptera > Syrphidae > Eupeodes > Eupeodes latifasciatus. Next base: position 67,142,371 of record OV049924.1, on the reverse strand, counting down.
ATGATAATCCTCTTGAATTTCGTATAGGTGGAGAAAACAAAAACTTTGCGTGATATGAAGTTAACATGTCTTGAAAACGATTTGCATATTTATTTATTAATTACAAATTAAATATTCAGAATATCGTGCTATTTTCGTATCGTTAATATATTTTATAGTTATATAAACATAGGATTATACTAACATTATGTTACTTTGAATGATTCTTTGTTCCATTTATTATTATTTTATTTATATTTGATGTCTCAAATACTAATTGGCTTATTAATCCTTAATGACCACAAGTTGAATATTTTGATATTTTTTAAAAAAATTATATGCAAATAAAAAAGAAAACAAAAAAGTTGAAAAATTTAGCAGAAAAGAACAAAAACAAAAAATTGTAGCAGACAAAAAGCCAATGAACTATTAAAATTTTGGAAAAAAAGTTTTAAATGATTTTCCAATATGTATATAGAATTTTAATTGGTTGAAACAAAAACAGAAAGGTTTTTGAAACCAATGTTTTTTTTTTTTCTGAACATAAATTAACTATTTTTTTTTTAAATTCATCTAATAAATTAGAAAAGAGTTTATGCATATGCATATCTAAAATTAATCAATTTAAGCAGTAAAAGTGTTTTTAATCAAAACTCTACCAAATAATTTATTTTATAGCTAAACCTAGAAATATATTAAAAAGTAGAGAATTGTTTTATGACTGGTTCTTAGACCACCCAGTAGGTTAAGGAACATGAATTTTGAGTCAAAGTTGGCTAAGTTATGGTTATGAATAATTCGACCATATTGATCGCGAAACTATAAACATTTTTTAAATATTTTTCGTAAATTGTTGAATCGTTAAATTTTTGTTTTGGTTTAGCAACACTTCAATACACAAATTAATCACACATCAATTCTTATTCTTTTGCCAAGTAAGTCGTCAGATCAATCTCAAAATATAAAGACAATATTTTGTTTAGCCATACAAAATTTAAAAATCAATTGTAACTTAAAGATGAAGAAAAATAATACAGAATACCAGACAAAATAGCAACAATATATAGCAAAATATAACAGAAGAACGAGAGCTGCTCACGACTTCTCAGAAGGAAAAAGAGAGAGCATGAGAAGCGTTCGGTCAAAGGTTCCAAAGCAGGAATGAAGTTCGAAAGTTTTGTGAGCAGGTGAAACGAAATTCACAAGCCCATAAACCTAGAACCGAAGGCTGCAAAAATGCAAGTTGAAACCTCGTAGTGGAACTGCATTCAATGCTGAGGATATGGATGGACCACTTCTGCAGACTGTATAACGGCGATGACGAACTGAATTTCACTGTCAGGTAGGATGATCCATTCAACATAGACGACAAAAGCCAACAATCCCGTCTTCTCGACTAAGACGAATTAAAGATTGCCATATCTAAGCTGAAGTCCAACAAAGTCCTGGAGCAGATAGCTTGAATGCCGAGCTCTTCAAATCAGCTGGGGATAATTTGGTTAGGAGCATGCACCAACTAATCTGTAAGATATGGTCGAAAGAAAGAATGCCCGATGAATGGAACCTCAGTAGGTATTGTTTGCCCGATTCTGAAAAAAGTAGATCCTCTAAACTGCACCAACTATAGAAGCATCAGTCTAATTAACATCGCTTGCAAAATCTTCTCTACCGTAATATGTGAACGTCTAAAGCCCATCGTCAACAACCTGATAGGTCCTTATCAGTGTGGTTTTAGATCAGGAAAGTCCACAGTCGATCAAATATTCACATTACGGCAGATCCTGGAAAAACCCAAAAACATCAAATCGACACCCACCATCTTTTCACCGATTTCAAGGCCGCATATGACAGCATCTATAGGGAAGAGGTCTACAGAGCAATGTCTAGTTTTGGCATCCCTGTCAAACTTATCCGTTTTGTGCAAAATGATGATGGAAAACGTACTCTGCTCTATCAAGGTCGGAAAAGGTCTCACCAATACATTTGATGTCAAAAAAGGTTTTAGACAAGGCGATGCCTATGCATCATGCGACTTCTTCAAAATCTTTCTTGAAAGAATTGTTCAAAACTCAACCGTCAACACTAGAGGCACAATCTTCCAAAAGTCCATACAATTACTCGGATAGGCCAATGATATTGACATAATTGGAAGATCAAAGTGTCATGTCAGTGAAGCGTTTTTGAGCATTGCGACGGAAGTGGAGAAGATGGGTTTAGTGGTCAATGAGGGCAAGACCAAGTACTTATATGCTGTCATCAAAAAAGGATATTAAACGATGACGTCCTGGGCAAAAAGTCACCATGGACAGCTATAACACTGAGGTAGTTCAGAACTTTGTTTACTTAGGCACCGCTATAAATTTAGACAACGAAACAAAAGCTGAAATCAAACGAAGAATAACTCTTGCAAATCGCTGCTTCATAGAAGGCAATTGAGTAGTAAAGTCCTCTCGTGAGCATCTAAAATCGCCATTTATAAGACACTGATCATCCCGGTTCTCATTTATCGCACTGAAGCCTGGACCCTTCCAAAGAAAGATGAGAGCGTATTAGGATGCTTCGAGAGAAAAATTCTTCTCGTGATTGTTGGTCCCGTCTGCAAAGATGGAGAGTGGTGGAGAAGATACAACGACGAACTGTACGGGCTGTACAGCGATACTACACTGATTAAAAGAATAAAAGTCCAACGACTTAGATGGCTGGGTCATGTAGAGCGAATGGAAATCAACGCTCCAGCCCAGAAGGTCTTCGAATCCAATTCTAAGGGACGGCGCAGTAGAGAAAGACCGTGACTCAGGTGGCGCATGCAGGTGGAAGAAGACTTCAACCAACTTGGCGTGTGAAACTGAAGACAGGTTGCTATAGGGACCGTAGCGTGGCAGGTATTACCCGTGGCGTGATGGTTAGTGCGTGTGACTGTCATGCCAGAGGTCTTGGGTTCAATCCCTGCCTGTGCCATCAATAGTTTTTTCACGGGTACTGCCTCTTGCGAGGAATTGACAAATCCTTCAAAGTAATTCTTGTCATGAAAAGGGCTTTCTCAAATAAGCCGTTCGGATTCGGCTTATAACTCTAGGTCCCCTCTATTCCTGATGATGATGACATTTTACTCGCACACAGGTATGGTTGCGAGTTTTTAGTCACTAGGCCATAGTTCTCAATGGACGGTTTCGCCACCCAATTTCTTATTTATTTTATAAGTATAAACCAGTAAAAGTTTTAAAAATAATGTATTCTTCATAAAGGTTAGACTACCCTACCCACTTCACTGAAGCGAAATTGGTTCTAATCGTTATAAACTTTTATTTATGTGCAAAATATGTACACCCTCTACACTCTCTTCCAATTTAATAGAAATAGAAAATTTAAGTATTCCTTTATTGCATGTCTAGAAGTTATTAGCCAACTAGTTCACAGACTTGAAACTAGATGTATGATTCAACATTGTATAACAAATTTAAACAAGAATATAAGTGACTATATAGAAACGTAAACTCGTCTCATACATGAATTTAAATTAAATTATTCACACTTCCATCAGCCTATCAATAAAATTAAATAAGCTTATATACCTAAACATATAATTTCTATGGTTTCTAAGAATATTTTCCAAATTGCCTACGTACATACATACATATATAGACGTAATATAAGAATGTATGTATTTATTTATAATCTGAACAAAACAAAACAAAAATTATAATAATACACATACTAAACTTTTTCAAGGTCACAAGAATTGATTTCAGATTTTTTTTTTTTTGTATTATTATTATTATTATTTTTAATTATTTATTTTTGTTCTTTGCTTATAAATTTGTGTAAACAAAATAAATCCCACATGCAATATTGTACTTAATTTTTAAAAATTATAATTCTTCAACCAAAAGAAGAAAAAAAGGAAGAACTTTTACCCATAAATCAAAGTTTGTCTTAATGCGGATATTTTATGAAATAATGTTCTATTTTTTTCGCACTTCAAAAAAAGCCGCAAAATTTATAATTTTTAGATACGAGTAATAAAAACATATTGACTTAAAATTATATTTTTTGTAATCATATTATGTACCGTCGCATCAAGATTAAATAAAAAGCAAAATATTTGTTTGTATCTATTTAAAGCCTCCTATTTGTTTAAAATTGATGATCATTGTTTTTGTATTCGAAATATCATATAATCATTAGGGTAGTGTTAATTTTGTTTGAAAGTTCCTGTCAAAATTAACATTCAGTAAGCATTTATGAATTTTATCTTTCGGCGGACTTCAAAAATGTCCTTCATATTGATTTTGCAATATTGACTTATCCTTATTGCTTATGAAATGGTGTGATAACAAAAATGTTATCAAACGGCATTTTATCTTTATCTCCATTTCTCTATGTTTTTCAAAACAAACTAAAATAATGCAGGAAGTATGAAAAAGTTGTAAATTATCAAGATTAGAATTATGATTACGGTATCAAAGAACGATACTCTTTTTTTATGGATTTAAAAAGTATTTGTTTAAGGTGTATAATCTTTATAACTTGTTTTAATCAATAAATTGATGTGGACGTATTAAGATTATTCCAATACCCTTACTTCAACATTACCTTATGAAAGAATAATGAAAATTTATTTAAAACTGTGATCTGAAATATTAGTCTTTATTTTAAAATAAACCAAAAACAAAAACCATTAATTTATTTTATTTTTATGCATAATGGTTTTGTTTATAAATAACCATATAACCCGGTTACTTTATAATGACCATAAATATATACTTCAATAAAAGTGATCATTAAAGAGTATACGAGTATATTGGTATGAAGTTAAATTGTGAAATTGATTTCAAAGACAAGCTGTTAGTCATCTTGAATGCACAAAGTAAGCTTATGTGGGATGTTAACAAATTGTGAAAATAATGTTGTTACTTGAAGTATCAATTCATAACATTAAATTGAAGACAATTATTATTAACTTCCCATAGGAAGTTATTGTAATCAATTGTCGAATTGAAAATGTTGACATTCCTCGACGTTTCAAGGTCCATAGAGACGAAATAAAAGATTGTACGTTCGTTCGTCCATAGCTCAAGAACCAGTAGATATATCGACTTCAAATAAATTTTGTTCTACAGATAATAATGCAGAAAGATGCAGAAAGGACTCTCATTTAAAAAAAGGTGAACATTTTGGTTAACACTAAATATCTCACGAACCAATAACGCTAGAGACTTAAATGAAATTGTATAATATAAATTGTAAAGTGAAAGTAAAATATATTTTTGGAAACAAATCCAACTAACGGTTTTTTATAAATAAAAACAACTGAAAAAAAATTGTCACCTCGAAAATTTTACGAACAAAAATTGATTTTATCTCCAAAATAAATCTGTGCAACAAAGAATAGCGTTTTTGTTATTTGGTAAAATTTTGAGAAAAATCGAATTGACAGTTTTTTTACAAAAAAAAAACCTAAACAAAAAATTAATAAAAGTTGGTAAATACTGATATTCGACTCAACTATCTTTTCAAAACATTGTAATATTGGCTTTAAACTAATTTTTTTATTAAACATTCAGTAACATCTTGAGAAAAATCCAATTGATAGTTTTTTTTACAAAAAAAAAATAATAAAAGTTGGTAAAAAATGATTTTCGACTTATACATATATCTTTTCAAAATTTTGAGATATTGGCTTTAAACTAATTTTATCTTTGAAAAAATATTGTTGTCAACATTCGGTCAAATTTAAAAAAATCGAATTGACTGTTTTTTTACAAAAAATAAAAACCTAAACAAAAAATTAAAAAGAGGCTGTAATGCGACCCACACTGATAACTTCCCATCCCGTCTGTCGATTTTTTTTGCTCAAAAGTTTGTAGGGTTTATTGTTTTTGTTCTTAAAAAATTTAAAATTACCGACAATATTTTGCATATAATGAAATAGTTTGATTTCAAAATCAGTTTTTTGTTAACGAGATTTTTAGTCGAAAGCCAATTTTAGTAGCATTTCTAAAAAGTTTTTATTTCTTAAATAAACAAATACAAACTGGATGAATGAAATGAATTTAAAGTCAATACGTTCTATTTTTACGAGATATCCAGAACCGAACATCATTTTTTACCAAATTTGACTATTTTTTGTAGATTTCATTTTTTTATGAAAAAAAAACTGACTGTTGGATTTTAATAAAAAATTAACTGAATGTCGAAAATTATATTTTCTGTGAGTAAAATTAGTTTTAAGCCAATATCTTTAATTTTAAAAAAGATAATTGAGTCGAAAATCTATTTTTACCAACTTTTATTAATTTTTTTTGTTTTTATTTTTTGTAAGAAAATTGGCAATTCGATTTTTCTCAAAATGTAACTGAACGTTGCAAAAAATATTTTTTAAAAAATAAAATTAGTTTAGTTTAAGGCCATTGTCTCAAATTTTTGAAAAGTTATTTGAGTCGAAAATCAATTTTTACTAACTTTTGTTCATTTTTTGTTTAAGGTTTTTGATTTTTGTAAAAAAAACTGTCAATTTGATTTTTTTCAAAATTTTACTAAATGTTAACAACAATATTCTTCCAAGATAAATGTAGTTTAAAGTCAATATCTCAAAGTTTTGAAAAGATATTTAAGTCGAAAATCAATTTTTACCATCTTTTATTAATTTTTTTTAGGTTTTTATTTTTTGTAAAAAAATTGTCAATTCGATTTTTCTCAACATTTTTCAGAATGTTAAAAACAATATTTTTTATAAATAAAATAAGTTTGGGGCTTTAATCTCAAGTTTTTGAAAAGATATTTGAGTCGAAATTCAATTTTTACCAACTTTGAGTAATGTTTTCTTAGGTTTTTATTTTTTATAAAAAAACTGTCAATTAGATTTTTCTCAAAATTTTATCAGATGTCAAAAACATTATTCTTCGTTGCACAAAATTGTTCTGGAGATGAAATCATATTTAAGTCGTAAGATTTTCGAGGTGACAAATTTTTTTGTTTCAGTTTTTTTGATTTATAAAAAAAACCGTTAATTGGATTTTTTCCCAAAAATATAATTGTTTTGTATCACGTTACAATCTATGATATAAGATTTAATTCAAGTCTCTAGCGTCATTGGTTCATGAGATATTTAGGTTTAACCAAAATTTTCACTTTTTTTTTAAACTGCTATGGTAAAAAAAACACCCACGCAATTTTCTTGAGAGCCCTTTCTGCATCTTTCTGCCTTATTATCTGTATAACAAAATTTATTTGAAGTCAATATCTCTTCTGGTTCTTGAGCTATGGAGGACGAAAAAACGTCGCGAACGTACGGACGTACGAACGTACGTACACACGCACGCACAGACATCTTTCTAAAAATCTTTTATTTTGACTCTACGGACCTTGAAACGTCGAAAAATGTCAAAATTTTCAATTTGACAAATCGGACCTATTACAATAACTTCCTATGGGAAGTTAATAAAAGTTGGTAAAAATTGATTTTTGACTCAAATATCTTTTCAAAAATTAAAAATATTGGCTTCAAACTCATTTTGTCTCACAGAAAATATTTTTTTCGGCATTCAGTAAATTTTTTTATAAAAATCCAAAAGTCCTTTTTTTCATAAAAAAAAAATCTACAAAAGTTAGTCAAATTGGTAAAAAATGATGTTCGGTTCTGGATATATCGTGAAAATTAGAACACAGGTATTGACTTTAAATTCATTTCATTCATCCAATTTATATTTGTTTATATAAGAAATAAAAACGTTTAAGAAATGCTACTAAAATTGGTAAAAATTAGTTTTCGACTAAAAATCTAGTTAGCTAAAATAGATGTTACATGCAAAATATTATATACAGAATAATTCAACCTACAACTTTTTAAACAAAACATGAAAACCTATAAACTTTTAAGCAAGATAAATCGACAGACGGGATGGGAAGTTATCAGTGTGGGTCGTATCCCAGCCTCTTTTTTTATTTTTTAAAAAAATTTTAAATTATATTTACTTAAAACTGAATATCGCTAATTCTAACTTGAAATTAAGTAATTTGCATTAGAATTGGAAGTCCTTTTAATAGATTAGTAGAGCCGTCAGATCTGTCAAAAACAATATTATGTTTATTCCTTAAGAAGCCAATAGGGAAAAAATGTTTTTGTAAATTTCGGCTTTGCTTTCAACATTTCAAAGAAATGAAATTGTCAAAAGAAGGCGAAAAGTCTTTAAATAATACAAAATTTATAAACAACAATATTTACTCGTATGTATGATGAAACAACTTTAAAGTCAGTTGTATTTTTTCTTTGTTTTCAAGACATTTTATTAGGAAATAAATTTTTAGTAGCATTTATTGTAAGTTTTATTTTCTATAACAGAATTTGGAAGTCAATTACTTGCTTTGTTCTGGATATACAAATATATATATATAAAAATAATTTTTTACCAATTCTAGTAGTAATTTTTTGCAGATTTTATTTTTTTAAAACAATGTTCTTTTATGAGATACGATAAATTTGAAGCCAAAATATTAATCTTTAAAATCTTTAAAAAAAATTATTTTTCTATGTACAAAATTATGCTGGAGGCAATATTATTTTGTATTCCTTAAATATTCGAAGCGGCAATTATTTTTTTAAAGTTTTTCATTTACAAACAAAGACTTTCAATTATATTTGTTTGAGTTTATGTTTATTCGTTATCGTATCAAAAGAAATAATATAAAGTTGAATTGAAGTCGCTAGAGTTATTGGTTCGAGACATTTTGTGGGTCAAGCTAATTTTTCACACATTTCACACATTTTAATTGCCATAGTAAAAAATTATTTTCAACATTTGTGTGAAAGTTGAATAAAAACTTCCAAGTGTCCATACCTTCCAGGCTGGAAGGTTCCAGGTCTACCAAGGAAAATAAGTCAATTTTGACATATGAAACAATTAGCTTTTTTATGGATGGATCATAAAGTGATGACAGGGTTGCTGGTGGCGTGTATTTCGACAAACTAAATCTCTGTTTCTCATTTCATCTTCCTAATCACTGTAGTGTGTTACAGTCAGAACTTCAAAAAAGGCCTCTCTTGGCTCAGAGAAATCGTTTAATATACCACCGATATACGCATCTTGTCAGATAGTCAAGATACCATAAAATCATTGGACTCTGTCTCAATAACTCACTAACAACCCGAAACTGCCGATTATCGCTTGTGTTGAGCAGTTTAATATTCACCTTACTTGGGTGCTAGGTTATAGAAACATTCCAGGAAATTGGAAAACTGACAAACTTGCAAACTTAACCTTTGACGGGCAACAAATTCAACATCGGTATACCCCTAGCTACTTGTAAGCTTACACTCAACCATTATACCATAAAGAAAGTAAACAACTAAACCAATCTGGGCAATCGTTGATGCTAAACGCTGCAACCAATTCATTTAGGTTGGTATAGATTACACATTAGCTCTGTTATAGGAGTCCTTACAGGACACTGCTTAATGGGTATGAATACTATTCGGCTTGGAGCTCTTGCAAACGATTTTTACAGAAGCTGCATGGGTAAAGAAGAAAAGGAGACAGTGTCTATGTTAATGTCCTTCCCTTTCACAAAGACGAAGACTCCACCTTGGAGACTTTTACTACAATGATCGTAGTGATCTAAGAAATTCCAACGTCTATTTTCTCAAACGCTTCATAGCTAGCTCTAAATGGTTTAATGAATGAGGTAGATCTTAAGATCTAAGATGTGGTATCAACTATTGACCTAAGTGTGTTGGTTTTTCCCGTCAACATCCATCTTAACCTAACCTTATCTCCCGAACGTACGTTCACACACACAGACATCTGTCTAAATACTTTCGAAATATTTGGGATTTGAAAATTTGTTTCATTAGGTACTAGGAGTTAATTTTTAAAATTAATTTTTAAATACAAGAAGCTAACAAAAATATTCCTTACAAGCTAAAATAAGTGGGAAGATAATATTTTTATTTGTTGTCAAAATATTCGAAGCGAAACAAAATTCCTACTAAGTTTTTAGTATTATTTTTGCAGGTTTGATTTTGAATATCCTGAAAATTTTATATTATAAAAAAAAAAATTTATTTTAAATAGATAAAATGTTATTCAAAATTGGTCCTGAAAATAGGATTTCAGTTCGTATTTTGAACATATTATGATTTCTCTTAAGCACAATAAATTAAGGGGAATGAATTCATGTTCAAGATAGTCTTCCCACTTCTGATAATGTAAAAGTATAATTTTTGAATTAGTTTCAAACATTTTAAGGACTAGACACTTAGTAACTTGTTTGTTGACAAACAAATTCTTTGAATGTTTAATTATTTAGTTTTGTGTTAAATTTTGTCAACAAGTATCGTTTTTTTTTGCATGAAAAGAGTTTTCAAATGATAAATTAAAAATGTTCTAAAAGTAAATGTTTCGTAACTTCAATCAGCTTAAAGTTGTCCACAATTTAAAGTTGACTTGTTCATAGTTCCTATAAAGTTTGTTTTAAAAAGCATAACTAATTTATTAATATTGTTTGATCCTTACACATTCTATTTTCTGACGATATAAAATCAAACAAATTAATCTATAAAAAATGAGCTAAACAAATCTCGTAAAATATTTGCGCCTTTATCAGTCAGCAAACTTTTTTCATTCTCTTAAGTTGTAATTGATTTTAAAACAAAGCTATACTAAGAAGTAAACAAAACAAGTGAACAAAATAATCAATAAATAATAATACTTTCTATCATATTAGAAAATAGACAGATTGTTGAAATATCAAAGGAAACATTTTCGAGCATTAAAGTTTTCCAGTTTTCTCTTTCTTTTTTTTTAAAAAGAAATTATGAAATTATGTTTCAAGTTGTGAAAGAGTTATTGAAAAACATACTCCATTTTTTTGATTCTAATTATAAAACATTCAACACATTGTATTAAAAGAAAATTAAAATCAATTATTAAATCCTCCCCCATCCATCCCAATGTCTACGAGATTTTATTAAAAAATAAATGGAAACTAATTTGTAATTATTTCATGACCTACAAAAAAAGAAAAATAGTCTCATTTAAACATAAAACATAACCTTAGGTTAAAAAAAAAGTCTGGTTGGATAAGTCAGATTGTCAACTTAAAAAATTGTTGTTAATTTTGAATTGTTACAAGTTACAAGCTCTATTTTTTTTTGCCTGACATGAATTATGTCGCCTGTTATCTTATTTTGTATTAAGGGCATATCACAGTGGGGTATTTAGCCAAAATCAAATACAAAATTTGAGTTAATTTTCTTCCGTGAAATTAACCAAATAACAAATTGAACATTAACTTCGTTTTTGATTTTTCAAAAAGAAAACCACGATTTTCATATTCAGAATATCAAAACAATAATTTAAGGAGAGTCGTCTAAGTCATTGAGTTAATTTTAAGGCTCAGAGTCAAGATTATAGTTTTGATCAAAATTTGAAAAAAATGTTATTTTTAAGCGCAGAAATTTTGTTAATACCGTAAAACATGCTTAACCAAAGTTCTTGCGAATATTTTCGTTTGAACGAAATTTTTAAATTATTAATAAAGATTTATATATGTATGTATGTTATGATAACAATGAATATCCATCCACTGACACGCCTAATTTTTAATCCAACAGAGAAAGTGTCACGCAGTAAAAGTGGGAATTATTTTAACCTAGAAACATTAAAATATTATGCACTCTCCTTTCCGCAATAGAATTAACCTAGCCATCTAGAAAAAAAATATGTCAAATATCGGATAAGAATCCGACGATTCCGCCTATCTACTTGGTCTGTCTGTCTTCGCCGGTAAAGCCTAAACCATTGGTTAGAAAGAGTTCAAAAAGTTCAAACTTGGAAGTTAGAATCGTTATTTTGTTTTTCAATTTTCTCAGGAACTAAGGAACCGATTTGGTAGTGCCCGTGACGTGATGGCTTATGCCTTATGCTAGAGGGTTTAGAGGAATGTGAAACCTAAAGTTTTTTCAGGTGTATACTGCCTCTTGCGTGGGTCAACATTTTTTTACGTGAAAACGTGCATATCAAAAACCTCAACTTATAACAATGTCTTCTTTATATTTTGAAATAATTAAAAAAATGAAAAACAGGCTGGGATGTGACCCACACTGATAACTTCCCATCCCGTCTGTCGATTTGTCTTGCTTAAAAGTTTGTCTATATGTATTAATTTTTACCAAATTTGCGTTCTATTTTTTGTAGATTTTATTTTTTTATGAAAAAACGGACTGTTGGATTTTTATAAAAAAATTACTGAATATCGAAAACAAGATTTTCTGTGAAATAAAATAAGTTTGAAGCCAATATTTGTAATTTTCGAAAAGCTATTTTAGTCGAAAGTAAATTTTTACAACTTTTAGTATTGTTTTTTTTTAGGTTTTTATTTTTTGTAAAAAAAAACTGTCAATTCGATTTTTCTCAAAATTTTATAGAATGTTGAAAACAATATTTCTCAAAAGATAAAATTAGTTTGAAGCCAATGTCTCCAATGATTGAAAAGATATTTACATCGAAAAACAATTTTTACCAACTGTTATACATTTTTTTTTGTAAAAAAAAATGTCAATTCGATTTTTCTCAAAATGTTTCCTATTGTTGAAAACAATATTTCTTATAAGTTAAAATTAGTTAGGAGCCATTATCTCAAATTTTTGAAAAGATATTTGAGTCAAAAATCAACTTTTGTTATTTTTTTTTGTTTTTAATTTTTTTTGTAAAAAAAACTGTCAATTCGATTTTTTTTCAAAATTTTACTGAATGTTGACAACAATATTTTTTGAAAGATTAAAGTAGTTTAAAGCCAATATCGCAAAGTTTTGAAAAGACATTTGAGTCGAAAATCAATTTTTACCAGCTTTTATTAATTTTTTTTTTTGGTTTTTATTTTTTGTAAAAAAAACTGTCAATTAGATTTTTCTCAAAATTTTATCAGATGTCAAAAACATTATTCTTCGTTGCACAAAATTGTTTTGGAGATGAAATCATATTTTAGTCGTAAAATTTTCGAGGTGACAAATTTTTTTTTCAGTTTTTTTGATTTATAAAAAAACCGTTATTTGGATTTTTTTCCAAAAATGTATTTGTTTGGTATCCCATTAAAATATATAATTAGAAATTTAATTCAAGTCTCTTGCGTTATTGGTTCGTGAGATATTTAGGCTTAACCAAAATGTTCACCTTTTTTTTAAATTGCTTTGGAAAAAAAACACCCACTGAATTTTTGTTGAGAGTCCTTTCTGCATCTTTCTGCATTATTATCTGTATAACAAAATTTATTTGAAGTCGATATCTCTTCTGGTTCTTGAGCTATGGACGACGAAAAAAACGTCGCGAACGTACGGACGTACGGACATACAGACGTACGGACATACGGACGAACGGACGTACGGACATACGGACGAACGGACGTACGGACATTCGGACGTACGAACGTACGTACACACGCACGCACACACATCTTTCTAAAAATCTTTTGTTTCGACTCTATGGACCTTGAAACGTCGAGAAATGTCAAAATTTTCAATTTGTCAAATCGGACCCATTACAATAACTTCCTATGGGAAGTTAAACATATTGTCTAACATAGTTTCACCCCAAAACTTGATATAAAAAGGTTCGAGTTCTAAATTCTTCAAAAATTGATTAAGATTTAAATCAAATAAAAATAGTGTTTGAATAATACAATTTTTATTGATATTTAAATTTAATTTATGAAAAACTTAAAACTTTTGCCGTAAAACTCAAGAAAATGGATTTTCATTTTCAAAAATTATTTTTAAAAAATGTATATAATTAACGGGTTATCCATTTTGCGGTTTCAAAAGTATAAGGCTGGAATTCGACATCAGGAAAAAATAAGTTGTTAAACCATTTTTTTGTTTTCAGTTGAAAGTTTGACATTTACGAAAATGGATCGCTTAACTATCGCACAACGATTACAAATTGTTGTATCCTACTACAGAAATGGTGTTTCTGCCATAGGCACATATCGTGCTTTAAGAGGAGATTATGGTTTACATAATCGTCCAACTACGCAAGCAATTGGCAAAATTGTGAAGAAATTTGAACGGACTGGCCTGTGCATCATCGTTTCGCTCGTACCTACCACTGAAATTGTCGTTGCTTTAAGTGAAAGTGTAGCCAAAGACCTGAATGTGTCGATTCCTCGTAATCTCAGAAATAAGGTATTTTTACGGCATATTAAAGTGTATTTTGTATTTGGATCTACACTTACAACCGTATAAAGCTCACATAACAACTGAAGCCAGCTGACCATTCACAACATCGTAGATATGTCGAATGGGTGCTTGAGCAATAGGCGGTGGACGGCGCTTTTTCGAACACAATTTTCTCGAGCGAACGCAGCACATTTCTCACTGTGGGCATGTAAATAAACAAAATTGTAGTATTTGGGGGTCTGAGAATCCTCAAGTAATTGAAGAGAGGCCATTACATCCACACAAAGTCACTGTTTGGCGCGCTCTTTGGTCTGGAGGTGTGATTGGACCTTACTTCTTCGAAAACGACGATGGAACGACTGTCACCGTCAATTCGAAGCGTTATGATCACATGATAACCGACTTTGTTTTGCATGCTATTGAAGAATACGACTTGGTTTATATGTGGTTTCAACAAGACGGTGCCACACAACTCGAGCTTTATTGCAAGAGACATTTCCATGCCATGCTGGGCTTTTTTTGTGGAGCTACGCGAAAGACGGTGAGATACCGCCCAATATGTGTCAAAAAGTGGTTAAAAATTAAACTAAATGTTTAAAAGAGTCTCCGAAAGGATCAAAAATTTCGAAAAAAACCAAAGTTAAAATTGTCTCCATATTTTAAAAGTTATTAAAAATGCCCCACTGTATGAACATGGTCGTCGCACTTTATAATTACAAAGCAAAAAGCACTCATGCATCATCCATTCAGCAGTCATATGGGTGTGTAGTTTATGCTGGTTTAAATACAATAATGCCTGATCATACCGAGAAGATTGGAATTTCTTCAGATACTCTACATGCTTCTTAATAAACCACATATAGATTAAACAAGAAGATACAACTTATAAAAAGAAACCTATCAGAAACCAAAATAAAACTTTATTGAGTGTGTTAAAAAGCGCACGTAACTTATATAGGAGAACACACTTCTCAAGTGGAAAATCATCATCAAGATCTGGAAAGACTTTACACTGCGACTTATTGTGGGTATTGTGGGTATTGTGATCTTGAATCTTTAATCTTTGTTCATGCTTCGTTGTTAACATGGTAAGATCAAGTTTTTTTTTCAAGTCTTAATGAATCTTTTTTTATTTCTATTTTTACGTAATCGGTAATTTAATCGGGAGCATAAAGTACAACTTGCACCATATGGTGTGTGTATGAGACTTTTCGTATTTTGTCTTTGACTTTGACTTAAATAACATGGTGATGATTTTAATTTTTAATTCAAATCACTAGAATGAAGTTCAAAAAAATAAATAAATAAATAAATGAGTAGAAGGTGAACAAGTATAGAGATATAAAAGTAAAGAGAATACATTAAAAACAAACAAAGTTGCATTTTAAATAAAAAGAAATATAGTTTTATTTTTGTTTTCATACATAAAAATAATGCAGTCATTAAGTTCTGATTAGTGAATGATTATTTTTAATTTACTGTTAAGTCTATAATTATTTTCTGATTATTTGTTTTGTTTCTTCTAAGATTTGAGTCTTATTTGTACAATTAAGTGAATTTGTATAAAAACAAAAACATACGAGAAGATATACGAGTATGAACATACATAAGGTATAGAAGGTAGGTAGATACTTAAATTTTAAGGTGATAAATATTTATACAAAATTTTACAATGAGTTTGGAATAAGTGTTAAATATTTATAGAAAAATCATCGTAGTCGTTATTAAAAACAAAAAAAAAGGTACTGAATAAAGGAGGATTATCATTAAAGTAAAATATTAAAATTTTATGAGGGTTTTTTCAAGTGATTTCGACTTCCTTGTGTAGAAACGTGCTAAAGCTGTTACAACATCAACAGTAGCGATACAGGGTGTCAAATCAATAATAATAATTTAACAACTACAAAAAGCTTATAATTTGTATACAATACTGATATTTTAAAGATTTTTGAATAATAAATATTAATTGTTTAAATTAATGTTAAAATAGGATGTTAAAAGTGACAGTTGCATGAAATAATTGAGTTAAAATCTGAATAAATTTCATTCTTGCAAAAACATATTGCTTTTTTCTCTTTTTGGTTTGAGTGATTGAAGCTCTATTTATTTTGTTTTTATCGAGGACTATATTCATGAGCAGACAATAAAGTAATTAAATCCTATTTTGTCAACATTTTAAAATTTTCATTTATTTACCTTTTTATTCATATCCGGTGAATACACACAACGCATTTGTATGCACAGTTTAAAAATTGACATTTGTTTCAATACCTTTCAAAAATAAAATCTTGTTCAATGGTTAGTCAATAAAAAAATGCAAACACATATATAATTACTGATAAGACCCCAAAAATGTTCATCAAAGTTTTTTGTTATTGTTTTATTCATAAAATATGTCATCAGCAAACACTGATGATAGAATTAAGGGCGGATCCAGACTTTGAATAAGGAGGGGGGGGGGGGGGGGTATCACACACTTAGAAGATTTTTACTCACCTCTTAAAAATGTTCTTTAATGTTTAACATAATGTGTATCTGAACCTTAAATTTACAGATTTCAATTGCTGTGGCAACTTTAGTTATTAAACTATTTTAGAACACTGTTGTCCAGCAAGGTATGGTCTAACTATTTAATTTGGATGACTCCCTACATATGAAAGCATTCCAAGATTCCAATAGTTTTCTAAATATGCCATATTTAAGAGCTAAGACACAATACTTTAGACGGTTTTTGGTGCATTTCACGCAGAAATGTAAGAAATTGTTTTGAAACGTAGCTTTTTTCGAAAAATAAAATATACTTTTCTTGTTTTCATTTCTATTAATGTGAAGAACGCTACAAAAATTCAAGAGAGTCGATCTGATATGAAGAACTGTCGGGCTTTCTTTGACGTAGTTTTTTCGGACTCAATTTTCGGGAGTCTATTATTACTATCGCTATCAGTCTGTTTACTCGTAGGTTGAAGCTGATGCTAGAAGACAAATTCTAAGAAATTACTATATTGCGTGAACCTTTTAAAAATATTTTGATCATAAAGGAGTCAACGCAACCTAAGAGTTGAAGAGAGAAAAATGTTTGGTTGTTGAATTTTAGAAAATAGTTGCATTTAGTACATGATTTCTCTAAAAAAATAATTTTAAACAAATTAAGGTAAATAAATAAGTTGGGAAGAAATTTTAGTGTGGCACTCACAAATTACACGTTTCAGAATCTCGTTTTACTTCAAATCTCAAAAGATTTAAAGCTTTTAAGTATATCAATATGTAGATATAAAACGTTTATTATGTTTTTCAATTTGCCATTAGTTTACCAAAAGTGTCACTTTTGCTGTTTTTGGGACATTTATATTATTGAAATTCGTGTTTAAATCTTAAGTTCTAAACCATCCAAAGCAAATTCACTTCAAAAGTAGATTTATTTAATTTTTTAAGATCTTTTGTATTCAACAGAAAATCAATTTTGAAAGAAATTAAATGCACGACTGGGTCGCTAGAACTTTCAATTTTTCTTCCAAAAAGTCTGTTTAAAAATCATTTCAAATTTTAAATTTTGTCTTAAAAATAAAAAAAACACTAAGTGCTTATAAATATACATTTTACATTTAAATTTCGTTAAAAAATGTTGACACCTTTCTGAGATATCTAGTTTTGTAAACAAAATTAATATTTTTTTTAAAATAAAAAAAAAATACATTTTTGATCATCAAAAATCATCATCAATTTGATCATTTGATCATCGACAAGAACTTGCACAAAAAGAGAAGATTATTGAAATCAGTCCATTAGTTCTTGAGGAAACTTAAAAACAAAATAAAGGTTTTATGAGGGGACCTTCTATAGCAATACCAAAATATGTTTTTCTTGTAGAAAGAAGCTAAATTTAGAGAAAGTTTAAAAAAAATCACATATTTTAACCAAACAATTTGTATGGGGACTGCTGTTATTTTTCGTATTAACAAAATAAAAAAAAACGCCTTACGCTAATCGGCTTAATTTCAATCAACACAATTGTTTGGACTGCAGGGGCTAGGGAAGACAGACAGACGGACGGAATCGGGGTACCCACTTTTTTCGACTTCTCTACCGTCGTAATGTCATATTTGATTAAAAGCTCTAGTTCGAAATTGTTTACTAAAGCAAAACTTGCCATATACATAGTTCCTATATGTCGCCATATAATGGGGGTCATGTCTATTAACGCAATACGATTAGTTTTGAATTAAAGGGAATTCCTTCGAAAAAAGCAAACAAATTATGGCCCCTACGACCCCCCCCCCCCCCCTGGATCCGCCATTGGATAGAATCCAAAAATATTATTCAATGTGTTTTATCTTAACAAAGAAAAATGTTGTCATAGTTGTTAGGAATCCTATATACAATAAGTGTAGGTACACACATTATGTACATACATATATAGGTAATATTAAAAAAAAAAGAAAAATATTTGAAATAATGATGATTAATTAAGTTGTCACACTAAATTATATTAAATCTCTTACTGAATTGTTTTCTTTTTTGTTGTCTAGATAATATT
Source organism: Eupeodes latifasciatus (assembly GCA_920104205.1). Taxonomy (NCBI): domain Eukaryota; kingdom Metazoa; phylum Arthropoda; class Insecta; order Diptera; family Syrphidae; genus Eupeodes; species Eupeodes latifasciatus. The sequence continues at coordinate 67,123,688 of OV049924.1, read as the reverse complement.
TTCGCCAAAATAATAAAATCCAGCATAATACGTTTGTTCAAAGTTCATTGACTTTTTACTGATAAAAATAAATGTTTATAGACAGCATTAAATTTTATATATTTTCACAGGAATGTGGTTTTTTTAAGGCTCAAATGGTTTTATGAACAAATATTTAAGCACACCACCGTTAATAAAGTTACACCTTTATTTGAGTAACGGGCATGCAATTTTTAACCTTTAAGACGTTTTTGATTTTTTTTAAAACACTCTTAACTTTAAATACTTTTTCACGCCGGAAGTTGAGAACCGGCAAAATTAGCAACAAACGCTTTTTAAACCTTTACCAAACCTGTAAAGCATACAGTTTGATAAAATTTGTGTCTCAAACATTTTTTTTAGCAGGGGCAGAAATGTTGCTTTTTCCAAGTTTTTAGTGATTACATTTACGGTAGCAAAATTAAAGTTAGTAAAAAAAAGTAACTTTTCTTTAACATGCGTAAATTTTGTATTTATCTAATCTAGGTTAGGTTAGGTCAGGTTAGGTTACAAGGGGTGTGCACATGCACAGCATGAAGCTGTTGCGTACACGGGGGCCTACTGGAACCAGTCTGTGCTATCTATAAATTTCCTCATGCTTGCCATTGAGACCTGTGCTAGATCATCCAGTTCTCCAACAAGCCTGTTTCCGAAATGACGGAGTCGGCTGGTTTGGAGGTTCGGACAGTCGCAGAGCAGGTGTTTAATGGTTTCCATTTCCTCCTCATCCTGACAGCTCCTACAAAAATCGGGTGCAAATGCCCCTATTCTGTTAGCCATTGTGCCAATGGCGCATGACCTGTTAGTACACCTATCAAGATTTGAATGTTCTTTTTTACTCAGCGATAGATATCTAATCTAAGTCATGTCTTTTGTTAAATGCAATAATGGTCAGGACATGATTAAAAACCCAGTAGTGGGGCTGAGTGCTCTAAATAAGATTTCTTGAGCAAATTTAAAAAATGATTATTTCTAACTTCAAATGAGTTACTCAAAATTGATATTTTGTATAATAGCACGAATAAATGTAATGTGGTTAAAGAAAAGAAGTGTTGCAATGTATATTAGGTAAATCATTTTTTGGCTTTTTGAGTTTTTCTAAAAATGTCTTAGATGTAAAAAAGAATAATATTCTTAGTACAAAATAATTCAAAAGGTAAAATCTTTCTTAGTTTTTGAATATTCTGGCTGATTTTTATTTTCATTTATAAAAAATAAAAAAAATTGAATAGTGTTTTTTTTTTAATTAATTAATTAATTCATAACTATTGAAGATGACATCATAAATGTGTGCAACTTATTTTAATCGAAGTCGATTGCATTATAGTTTTGTGAGATGTTTAGGTCAGTCTGTCTGTCTACACCCCAAACTATAGGGTCGATTGAGTTCAGACTTGAAAATTAAGGTTTTAAGCATATTTGCGTTAGGCATTTATATCGTTTTTTTTTTAAGATCCAAAATAACAATAGACTCCATACAAATTTTGTTGGTCGAAAATCGCAAACGAACCGACAGATTTTTATTTAATTTTCCCTAAATTTTTGTCTTAACTTGGCTTCTTTCAATGAAAAAAATATATAATAATATAAAATATTTATATACAGAACAGTACCTCCTATAGAACCGTTATATTATTTTTTAATTTTCTCAGGAACTCATTAACCGATTTCAAGATCGAAAATGTAAATATTTTTTTTTGAGATTTTTAAAAATATTAAATTTTTGTTTTTTTTTTTAATTCGATTTCTCGAAAACGGATCAACATTTGTATGAGGAAAATCAAGCATAAAAGGTATATTAGTATCATCTAAATATCTGCATACCACAAATATTTTTAAACAAAATTTGAAAATTTTAATAAAAAACAAAAGCTTTAACGATTTTCAAAAAAAAATTCCATACCATAGGGTATTTAAAGTTTTGAAGGTATTTATTTTGCAGGTATTTTTTAAATCTTAAATTAAAGGTAATAGTTTTAAATTGACTCTTTGGATACCGGAGCAAGTTCGTGCGATCCAGTTGTACATTTTATTTATGATGTTGCTTTTAGTTTTTTGCAAACAAAAAGGCACTGTAATTTTCTTAGAAAACTAACTAAATTTTGACAAAAATATTTTGCATGACGTTAATTTTAATTAATAAATTTTAAATTAATATTCGAGTCAAAAATAAATGTTTAAAAAGAGGCTGGGGTGCGACCCACACTGATAACTTCCCATCCTGTCTGTCGATTTGTTTTGCTTAAAAGGTTTGTAGGTTTACGCGTTTTATTAAAAAAGTTGTCAGTTGAATTATACTAAAAAGTTTAAAAATTACCATATGATGAAAACTAATTTTTACCAATTTTGCGTATTATTTTTTGTAGATTTTAATTTTGTATGGAAAACTGGCTGTTAAATTTTTATAAAAAATTTACTGAATGTCGAAAATAATATTTTCTGTGAGATAAAAATAGTTTGAAGCCAATGTTTTTAATTTTTGAAAAGATATTTGAGTCGAAAGTAAATGTTTACAAAGTTTTAGTACTGTTTTTATTTAGGTTTTTATTTTGTGTAAAAAAAAACTACAAATTCGATTTTTCTTAAAATTTTACCGAATATTAAAAACAATATTTTGTATAAGATAAAATTGATTTAAAGCCAATATCTCAAATTTTTGTAAAGATATTTGAGTTGAAAATCAATATTTACCAACTTTTAGTAATAAAGAAAACTGTCAAAATTTCTCGAAATTTTACCAGATGTCAAAAACGTTTCTCGTTTTATAAAATTTGTTTGGAGACAAAATCATTTTTTGTTCGTCAGATATTCAAGGTGACAATTATTTTTTCAGTATTTTTGATTTATAAAAAAAACGTTACTTGGATTTATTTCAAAAATTGGTATCACGTTACGATTTATAATATAAAATTAAATTCAATTTCGCTAGCGTCATTCGTTCCTGAGATATTTTGAGTTAACAAAAATGTTCACCTTTTTTTAATTTGCTATTTCTTTTCTATTTTCTTTTCTGCATCTTTCTGCATTATTATCTGTATACAAACATTTATTTGAAGCCGATATACTACTGGTTCTTGAGCTACGTAAGTACACACGCACGCACAGACATCTCTCTAAAAATCTTTTATTTAAACTTTAGGGACCTTGAAACGTCGTGAAAAGTAAAAATTTTCAATTGGAAAAATCGGACAGATTAAAATAACTTCCTATGGAAGTTAAAAGTTTGTAGTAGTTTTTTGTTTTGGTTTTTATTTTTTGCAAAAATACCTGTCACTTTCATTTTTTAAAGAAATTTGCCTGATTACAAAAACGTAATTTTTTGATGCATTACGTTATAATTTGATGAAGTATTGTCAATTTTGTTTGCAAAATATTCCAGGTGACAAATATTTTAGGCATTTTTTTTTATTTATAGGAAATTCGAATTTATATAAATTTTTTATCACGCGATAATTTATAATATGATATTTAATTGTAATCGTTAGTGTTAATAACACTAACGGGGTCAACTCAATTTTTCACATTTTTTTCAATTGAAACCTACTCAATTTTTTTTAAAGTCGTTGTTTAATTTGATGATGTTATAAAAGTACATCTTGAGATATGGCTGAAGAAAAAAGATTTACCAAATGTACGAACGTACGTACATACAGTTATATTTTTAAGATCATTTGTTTTAAATTCATCAAAGTCAAGAAGTGTCAAAGTTGTTAACTCAAAACATCGGGCCAATCAATTCTTTAAAAATGCATTATAAACATTTGGTAAAAATTGACTTTCGAAATGTAAATATTTGCTTGAGGCGAACTTTATTTTATATAAAATTACGTTATAAATACGTTTTGATGAAAAACAAATGGCAGATTTTTTTTTGAAACGATACTTAATTTTTGTCAAATCTCACACCAAGATCATTATAACATCAGACATTTCCCCAGTATAAGTATTAACGAGATTGAAATAAATTCAAAAACTATCCCTAACTTGGATATAGATTAGAAACAAATAAGTGGGGTGGTGAGGTAAAAATTTGAAAAAAGAAAAAAAAACCTTTTTATCAATTTTTCAAATGTGACACCAAATTAATTTATTTTTTTTTCTTTAAAAATGCTTAATTTGCCCTTTTACCTCGTACCTTAAGTATCTGAATAAATTTATCAATTAAAATACAAAAGGCTAATTTCAAATGCTTAATTAAGTCCCCTGATTTAGTCGCAGTAATAACTCTTTCAATAATTATAATTGGTGTATTTATCTCATTTTTCTCTTCATAAAAATTGCTCTAAGTTGAATTGAAATGAAGACTAAACATTTGTATGTAGTATATTTTGTGTAATTATTTATTATACTAAATGATATTCTCATTAAAAAATGTTTTATAGTCGCAAAAACGATAATTAAGTATTTTTGAACTGCGTATAAAATGGATCCATTATATCTAAAAAAAAACTATAATTTTGATTAATAATATAAATCTTTGTTTGATAACAATTATTGGACGTGTGCAAGTTATTAATTTATTTATTATTTCTATTCCAAAAGCAAAACAAAATATAATCGCTGGTTATTTATAGTTTTTTGTTCTTTTTGTCTATGATTAAATTTGATTATTTTTTTATGAATGTACCTACGCTTAGTATGTTATTTTAAAAGTTTAGTAATCAATTTTTGATAAAATTACGAATTTTGGTAATTTAAACATTGAAAACCTATTACGTTCTTATACAAATTTATCAAAATGAATTGAATAAATATTATCACAACTGATTTAATAACAAAATGTATACAAAACAAATATAAAAAAGTGACGTTATTTAGAACTTATTATGTGCCAATAAATGTTGTCATAAACTTAATGCAAATATTATTATGTTTTTTTTTTTTTTTTGTATTCTTTATTAATTTGTTCATAAACAACTTATAATTTACTTCATAATTTTGAAGGAAATATTATCCAATCTAGAGATTAAGCTTATTTGTTGTTTTTCTTTCTTAAACAAAATATATACATATGTCGTATATTTAATAATATAATTAACAGAGATAAGGTGGAAGCGTGTTTTCAATTAAAGTACATAATTATAATAGTATTATGATATATTAAAATTATAATAATATTATGATTATGTTTGTGTATTTAATTAAAACGATAAGATTTGTTTTATAGACGAAGTTGGATTATAATTTAAGAATCGTCATTCAAGACAACAAAATAAAGGCTTTTACACCTAGAATAAACAAAATATGTACGATCTTACATACAGGCAGATGTAAGTCCAAACAATTTTAATGCATTTTAATAATTTCATAATTTTACTATGTACAGTGTGTCTGTACAAATATTTAGCAAACAAATGCTAGGCGAGCTATAGAATACATACTTATTATTATCACATACAAATTTCTTAATACCATCAAAATTTAAACAAATTGTTAAACATTACCAAACGAAAAAACAGTGTGTATACGCCTCAGAGAACCGTTGTTTTATTTACTTTTTAAAAGGGGAGTATTGCAAATGCAGCATGTTTGTGGTCACTTACTATTTCGTTAATATTTTTTTAAAACAAGTATAATTTTTTAAGCTACAGAGTCTCTCAATAAGCAGTTCCTATCTCAAGATTTAATTATAAAAAATGTGAGTGAGATATCACCGACATTTTTCAGTCGCTTAAAAAGCGGTATTATATAGAATAAATTAATTGTTCAAATGCTCTCGTTATTTTTTTTAATTAGCACGTATTTTTAATGTTTAATATTCTGGCTGAGTTTAACGATACCTTTATTTTGTATTTATGTTAAAATTGTTAATTCAATTATTTTCAAAGTATTAGTATTTTCTAAATTCATTAGACTTAACTTCAAAATTAAAACCTCCAGTACAATTCAGAAAACAAGAACTTAAGAAGATGAAACGATGCTGACAAAAATGTCGGTTTGGTAGAAACTTCTAGGTAGTCCGGGCCGCTTTAAATTTGTGGCTTGCTTGTGATAGAAAAATGAGCAGTTAACATCACCTTAAAATACGAGACAACAAACTGAAGAATTTAAAATGTGGTATGAGTTGTGACGTACAAGACGCAGCCGTTCTGTTGATACCACATCTCGCTGGAGCAAAGGATTTAAAGTCATAACACGTTTTTAACTTCCCATAGGAAGTTATTGTAATGGGCCCGATTTGTCAAATTGAAAATTTTGGCATTTATCGACGTTTCAAGGTCCCTAGAGTCGAAATAAAAGATTTTTAGAAAGATGTCTGTGCGTGCGTGTGTACGTACGTTCGCGACGTTTTTTTCGTCGTCCATAGCTCAAGAACCAGAAGAGATATCGACTTCAAATAAATATTGTTCAGATAATAATGCAGAAAGATGCAGAAAGGGCTCTTAAGAAAATTGCGTGGATGGTTTTTTTTTACCCTAGCAGTTTAAAAAAAAGGTGAAAATTTTGGTTAAACCTAAATATCTCATGAACCAATGATGCTAGAGACTTGAATTAAATTTTATAATATATATTGTAACGTAATACAAAACAATAATATTTTTGGAAAAAAATCCAATTAACTGTTTTTTATAAATCAAAAAAAAAAAAACTGAAAAAAAAATTTGTCACCTCGAAAATTTTACGACCAAAATATGATTTCATCTCCAAAACAATTTTGTGCAACGAAGAATAATGTTTTTGACATCTGATTAAATTTTAAGAAAAATCTAATTGACAGATTTTTTACAAAAAATAAAAACCTAAAAAAAACAATACCAAAAGTTGGTAAAAATTTACTTTCGACTCAAATATCTTGTTTAAAAACTTGAGATTAAGGCTTCAAACTTATTTTATTTTATAAAAAATGTTGTTTTCAACATTCTGAAAAATGTTGAGAAAAGTCGAATTGACAGTTTTGTTACAAACAATAAAAAAAACAAAAAAAAAATAATAAAAGTTGGTAAAAATTGATTTTCGACTCAAATATCTTTTCAAAACTTTGAGATATTGGCTTTAAACTACTTTTATCTTTCAAAAAATATTGTTGTTAATATTCAGTAAAATTTTGAAAATAATCAAATTGACAGTTTTTTTACAAAAAATTAAAAACCGAAAAAAAAATTTAACAAAAGTTGGTAAAAATTGATTTTTGACTTAAATATATCTTTTCAAAAATGTTAGATTATGGCTTCTAACTGATTTTTACTTATAAGAAATATTGTTTTCACCATTAGGAAATTTTGATAAAAATCGAATTGGCAGTTTTCTTACAAAAAATAAAAACACAAAAAAAAATTTATAAAAGTTGGTAAAAATTGTTTATCGACTCAAATATCTTTTCAAAAATTTTAGACATTGGCTTTAAACTAATTTTATCTTATAAGAAATATTGTTTTCAACATTCGATACAATTTTGAGAAAAATCGAATTGACAGTTTTTTTTACAAAAAATAAAAACCTAAAAAAAACAATACTAAAACTTGGTAAAAATTTACTTTCGACTCAAATAGCTTTTCAAAAATTATTATTATTTTATTTTACAGAAAATATAATTTTCGACATTCAGTAATTTTTTTATAAAAATCCAACAGCCCGTTTTTTCATAAAAAAATAAAATCAACAAAAAATAGTACGCAAATTTGGTAAAAATTGATACATATAGACAAATTTTTGAAGCAAGACAAATCGACAGACGGGATGGGAATTTATCTGTGTGGGTCGCATCCCACCCTCTTTTTTTTATAATTACCAGGCACTCAAGGAGCTATTAGTACCCTTTATATCTTTAAATTTAAACACAGTGCGAGAATTAGGAAAATAGGGAAGAATTTAAGAGGGGTTACCTGTACACATTATTCTTAAAGTTGTGAATATCAAAATGAGAGAGAAAAATAGAGTTGGCCAAAGCATTCCACACATTCTCAATGTGCGATTCAAGAAAGAATCTCTATACCGAAATAGAGTTCAAGGTTAAACTGATGAGCATTCCTGGAAGTGCGAGTATGACGGCTGAATCGTTTTAGGGCTGAAATGCAATTGTCTAATTCGACAGAACATTGTTCGTAAAAATATCGATAAAAAAACGAATGGCATGAAACATTGCGGCGGAGTTGTTCCAGCGATGTAAATGTTTTGGTTATAGTTATATCGCCTATCGTTTTTAAAGCCCTTTTTTAATTCTATCCAAGAGATTTAAACTTGTTTTAGGGTCACCTGCCCAGATATGCGAATTATATTCAAGCTTTTGACGGATGTATATTACAACCAGATCAGAAGGGGTGAAAATGTCTTTCAATGTCGGAGAAATCCTAAGCACCTAGCAGCATTTTTGGCAATATCGTATATTTGATCATTCCATAAGATGTGATCTGTGATACACATAGCGAGTACTGAAAGGTTATTCGTTTTCTGGATGCAAGTGCCACTCATAAATAGCGGCATTGAAAGTGTGTTACGCTCTAACGACAGAAAACTGCGTTTTGAGTTTTCTAAGCATTAAATTCTAAACCGTTTTGGATTCCCCATTGGACAATGCTGTCAAGATCAGAAATAAATGAGCTTATCATACGCTGCCGTTAAAGTTCCACATCTAAAGGATAAGGATTTGAATCTAGAAACGAATAAGAAAAGCTTAGGGTATTGTCGTCAGCGAAACAGTTTAATTGATTAGATCATTTATGAATATAAGAAAGAGAGTCGGAGACAAATCGGAGCCCTGGGGGACACCAGCATTTATTTAATAAGTTTCAGATTTGAAACCATCCAATACAAGTTGTATTGAAGGGTTAAAAAGATAGTTTCTAATCCAATGAAGAAAAGATTCATCAATACCAAAATCACGCATTTTCAATAAGAGAGCTTGATGCCAAACTCTATCAAATTGTTATTAATTATTGACCTATGTATATCGCTCAATCAACACCCAAGCAATGACTTTTGTCTTTGATGGTGATTTTGTCGCAAATTTGATAGTTTTTTTTAACGTACTATTTCACTAAGAATTAAAGATAATAGCTTATTTTTCAATAAAAACTAGTCCAAGTCGCGACGCCTAGTCACCGAGTGGTGGTCCGTGAAAAGTCGAGTTCTTGGGAACAAGAACTATAATCTATAATCTCAAGAATAGCAGCGATGTTTTTAACAGATCTTGAATGTTGTCCCTTTTAACGTACAAATTTAGTTAATTGCTGATTGAAACAGTTAACTCAAATAATTCATGAGTCATGAGTTTTTCAAGAGTTCTTTAATACTGTATCCATCCTTTATTATGTCATGACAATACCGAGTTTATAAATTCCTACCAATTTGACAGATGTAGCTTCAATAATATGGCCTCTATAAAGTTCAGAAGTCCTTAGTGGAAGATCCTTCAAATGATATCTTACACACACTTTGTTTGGCTTAAATTTTAAGAAAAGAAGTCAATAATGAAAAATTTTAAGAAATAAAGTCAGTAATGAAAAAGACTGCACTATTTCACTGTAAAACTAATTTTGCATCAAGTCAATAAAATGGCTATACTGCAAGCATATGCAAACATTTTCTTGCCTTTTTTTTTCTTTTAGAATTTACATTTTTATGGCATTGAATGAATTGTAGTTCCTTTTGTCATTTATACCTTCTTTACTATAGGTACATAAGGTAGTATCTCAACTTGCTCTTTTGTTTGCAAATCGAACAGAAATACGAGTACCTTCTGTTGTTTCAAATAAGAGTATCAACCTTGGTTAAAAGCATATTGTTAAAAAAAGAGGAGCAAAAAAAAACAATACCATTATTCTTCTCCACCAAGTGTCCTCAAATACACTACATGAAATACATGCCTCAAGCCTATATACCTAACCCACCTACATACCCCGAAAAAAACCCTTTTAACTAAAATAAACTTGCATGAACAAAAATCAATAAATCACAAGAAAATCTGCACCATTTTGTTCGTTTTTTTTCTTAAATCTTTTCCATGGCTTCCCATAATGCACCACCATCATAACATCAACTGCAGCCTACAGCAGTAGCAGCAGCACCAAAAAGCAGCAGAATGAAGGCCAAATTAAGTAGTCCCAACAACCTTGACCGAATTACTCGCTATCATATATAATATACTCGCTTAACCCACTAAAACAACCAGTTCCGCAATCCCATATATTCTCATCCAATCTTGAGGCATCTGAGGATGGCGATGATGGGTGGTAACTCTGGAGGTCTGTTTGCAAAAACAAAAACTTTTCCAGGTCACCGGTCAGTCACATACTCGTACAACAAAAACACAGCTTTTCGCTCTGATTTTGTTTTTTAAAGCAATTGCGTTAACCTGTTTTTTGATTTCCTGATGAAAGGTTCCTACCTACCTTAAGCTTCAAACAAAGAAAGACTCATTCAAGTGGAAAAATTACAAAAATAAATTAAGAAAAACTCGTCTTGGAATCTTAAGTTTAATTTTAAGGTCACAAAGTCATCATCATCATTTTAATACGAACGAAATTAACATAAAGTACGAGAATAGGTACACTCACTTTGTCACTGACTGTGTTGTAGTACTTTACAACTACCCACAACATCTCTCTGTCGTCTCGCCCTGATGATGAGATGATGATGATGGTGCCAATGAACAGGAAAACAGAACATTTTAATTGACAATAAATTAACTTTTAAATTACAAACAATGACAGCAGTTTTGCATGCGATGTTGTTCGTTTGACCTACTTTTACGCCATTCAGCGCCAGCAAGAGAATTTACTTCTATGTATTCGCAGGAAGGTAGATAGTCTAAGCTCGATACGTACCTAAGTACTAGAAAAGATACTTTACATACTCGTATAACAAAAAAAAAAAGATACATCATCCTACTCATGCCCACAGAGAGTGTCTCGCGGCAGACACAACAAAAAATTGTAGAAAAAATAAATCCAACCATAGAACTGTAAAAACCTCATCCAAGTGCGATTAAATGACAATAAATTATTATGTCAGCCTCGGGAGGTAGAGGTACCTTAAGGAAAGACGTAGACGAGACGCGACGAAGAAGAAGAAGAAGAAGAAAGATTATCGTCTGACCGATATGATGTGTCGTTGACTGGAAAATAATTGCATTTAAAGAGATATCAGCTGTCTATCTTAAAATAATGTTTTTATTTTCGTTTTGTCTTTGAATCGAAACATCATAAAAATATTATTACCAATTTAAAAAAAAAAAAAAAAAAAAAAAAAAAACAATAACAACAACAACAACACAAACTGTGCTACAAGGTAATCTTTTAAGTTCACCATAAAAAGTCAACTCTAAAACCAACTTGTTTAACCAGTATCTTTCTATCTGACGATGATGTTAAAGAAGAAGTAGAGAAAGACTTCGAAAACAACCACATCAATGGACAAGCGATGACGCCGACCGACGCGACGGCCGACGAGAATGACAACGACAAGACCGCGGTATGGCATACGCCAACGACTCGACGTGACGCCATGCCGCCACCACCGCACCACAATAAAACAATCAAAACAAAAACAAAATCATTTGCAAAAGATTTATTTTCTTTTCTTTTTTTAATTGTATTTAAATGCATTCAGAGGCATTTTACTTTTCTGCTTAGCTCGCTTAGCTCTTTGGTCTCTTCAGAGTTTCAAAAAGACAAAAAAAAACATAATAATGTCAGTTCAACGATCCACTGGATGTGGTAAATCCAATTACAAGGGCATCCTTAACTCAAACTGATTCGAACATTCGAACAACAAAAGATATTAGATTTTTGCAATGCGCATGTCATAGATACATTTTGTATCTTTTCCTTTGTTTTTAAATATCTTTTTAGAGAAATCAAATGAATTTTGTAAATTTTTTTATTTTAAAAGTTAAATCAAAACAAGACAAATAAGTTGGCATTAAAATTGAACTAAAATTGTATCATTGTAGCTAAAAAGATACGTACCGTAATTTGTGTTGTCAATTTTTTTTTACATAAGAAAATCTCTTGTTTTTGTTTTTTTTTTTAATATTCTTCTAGGTTATGAAGATGTGGGCAGCTACTGATATTGATTTTTCCAATTCCAATTTACACAGGACGAAAAATCCTTTTTATGGGTGGGATTTTTTATTTGGATTTTTGTTGTTTTCACTTTAGGGATTCTTTGAGGGACCCGTATTATAATTTTCTTCACTTTTTAAGTAAACGTTACACAATTTTATTTTTTCTTCCACTTTAAACAAACTTCAATTAAAATAATAAATACACTTGCATTAGATTTAGGTAATAGGTGTATGGCTTAAAAATTAACTGCACCATAACGTTAACGTCGTCGTTGGATGTTTGGTGAAGACGAAGAGGTTAAAAACAACAATTTTAAAAACAACAACAACAACAAGAACTAAAAATACGAACTAAGGAGATGTTGGTCGGTACGGTAGTCGTGGGGTTTGTTGTTGTCAACACCGAAAACAAAATAAATAAATTAGCCAACTTTTTTCTTCGTGTGTCGTGATGTAGTACCTGGTGTACTTATTTTTATTTTATGTCTAATTCAATTTGCCAATTTATATACAAACTAAATTATTCACCGTAACCGATTGACGTTTAACGGTATTTATTTTATTTATGCAACATTAGACAAGAAATCTATATACACGCATTTAGAAAGAAAAACAACAACAATAACAAAATAAAATTATTAGAAATTGCTGCAATGCAACAAAATCAACACCAAAAAAGACCAAGAAGAAATTTAAACAAAAAACAAAAACGACGATAATTTAGTAGATACGGACAGAAAAATCAAAACAAGAATTGGTGATGGAAGTCAAAAACAGAAAAAAGATATATAGATTTAGGATTTTCTCCAGCTCTGTCGAACGAATACCGTCGTGTCGCTCGTGCTTCGTGCTACATCAAAACGAAAAGAGTGTGTTTTTCTCGTCAAACTCTCGCTTGATCTCGCTCTCTCTCTCTCTTATCTCAGCGGACAAAGTTTGATATTTTTTAAAATAATTTTTATAATATTTTTATCGATGAACGTGCCACGACCACGATACAACCAGATAGAGATACAAATTGTGACTGAGGCGAACCGAAATACTTCTGGTGTGTAGAACCATCTGATGGCGATGTCGATGTCGAAGTCGTACTCGTAGTCGATTCGAACCGAACCTGATGTCAAACTTTTGGTGGGGGCTTGGTTTTGATGTTAATTTTCTTTGGACTCTTATATTATTTAGATACTGCTGAGAGTTTGGGATGGGAATGGGAGCTCTTTATTAAGAGACTTTTGTCTAGTCTTATGTCTATATCCACCTGAGACAGGTGGGTGGTTATAGATACTATAGTTTATTTTTCGAATAGGTTCTGTTTGACAGCAAAAGATACACCGTGCGTGTGCGTGCTGCGTTCCGTTCAGGTGTATCTTTTAGGTAGGTTCGAAGCCCCCTCAAATCATTTATAAATAAAGAACTTCAGTTTTGTAATGTTACATGTAAATGTTGTAAGATCTTTGTACCATGCACCTAATAATGGTATATGTTAATTTGTGATGGTGATAAATATTTGATGACAAAGTATAGAACAAAGGGAGTCTATTTTGTACTATGTTCACTTCTATCTAAAGTATGGTATCCGTTTCCGTATACGATTATGCATAAATTTGTATCTTCTGTGGTTATATGCACGCTCGTTGCGTTTGGGGAGTTGTTTGAATTCAAATTGATAAGTCCTTTGGGGGTATATGAATATAATAGAGGTACCTTCCTAATATTATAGTTCTATGGGACCTTGGGAGAGCTAATTTTACCTATGTTTACTATGTAAATGTTTGAGTTGGATTCATGGATTCGTATATCCATAATGGGGATGGCCGATAGGGAAGTACTTTCATAATATATTGAACACGAGATGTTCAAATGGAATGGAACTTGTATGTTATGTTGCAGTGGTATAGGTTGCAAGTTGGTAGAACAAAAAGATTTGTTGTAGGTGTAGGTCTCAATGAATGCACTTGCGTTTGCGTCTGTGATTTATATAGCAGGAGAACAAAGAGTTGTGTATGGAAAAAGACGTTTTTTGTTTAAACAATTATATTTTTATTTCGCTACTTTTTGATTTATAAATTAACGGAAAGATGATTTGGATCTGTCCACAAAATGAATTAATATAATTAAATTTAAAAAAGAGGCTGGGATGCGACCCACACTGATAACTTCCCATCCCGTCTGTCGATTTGTCGTACTTAAAAGTTCGTAGGTTTTCTAGTTTTGTTAAAAAAGTTGTCAGTTGAATTATTCTTAAAAATTTAAAAAGTACCAACAACATTCTGCATATTATAATGAAAAAGTTTGATTGCGAAATCTATTTTTGCTAACGAGATTTTTAATCGAAAACCAATTTTTATCAATTTTAGTAGCATTTCTTAAAAATGTCAAATGTCAAAATCAATTTTTACCAAATTTGAGTACTATTTTTTGTAAATTTTATTTTTTTTTATAAAAAAACGGACTGTTGGATTTTTTTTTTAAATTTACTAAGTGTCAAAAACAATCTGTGAGATAAAATAAGTTTGAAGCAAAGACATTTGAGTCGAAAATCAATTTTTACGAACTTTTAATCTTTTTTAAGGTTTTTTATTTTTTGTTCAAAAACTGTCAATTCGATTTTTCTCAAAATTTTATTGAATGTTGAAAACAATACATATTTCTTATAAGATAAAATTAGTTTGAAGTAAATATTTTTAATTTTTGAAAAGCTAATGAGTCGAAAATCAATTTTTACCAACTTTTGTTAATTTTTTTAGGTTTTATTTTTTTTTTTGTAAAAAAACTGTAAATTTGATTTTTCTCAAAAAATTACTGAATATTGACAACAATATTTCTTAAAAAATAAAATCAGTTTCAGGTTATAATCTCAAAGTTTTGAAAAGATATTTGAGTCGAAAATCAATTTTACCCACTTTTATTAATTTTTTTTAGGTTTTCATTTTGTGAAAAAAAACTGTCAATTCGATTTTTCTCAAAATTTGTTTCAATGTTGAAAACAATATTTCTTATAAGTTAAAATTAGTTAGAAGCCATTATCTCACATTTTTAAGAAGATATTAAAGTCAAAAATCAATTTTTACCAACTTTTGTTAAGTTTTTTTTTTCGGGTTTTAATTTTTTGTAAAAAAACTGTTAATTCGATTATTTTCAAAATTTTACTGAATGTTAACAACAATATTTCTTATGAGATAAAATTAGTTTAAAGCCAATATCTCAAAGTTTTGAAAAGATATTTGAGTCGAAAATCAATTTTTACCCACTTTTATTAATTTTTTGTAGGTTTTCATTTTGTGAAAAAAACTGTCAATTCGATTTTTCTCAAAATTTGTTTCAATGTTGAAAACAATATTTCTTATAAGATAAAATAACATATAAGCCATAATCTAAAAGTTTTGAAAAGATATTTGAGTCGAAAATCAATTTTTACCAAAATTAAGTAATGTTTTTTTAGGTTTTTATTTTTTGTAAAAAAACTGTCAATTCGATTTTTCCCAAAATTTGTATGAATGTTAAAAACAATATTTGTTATAAGATAAAGTAAGATGAAAGCCATATTCTCAAATTTTTGGAAAGGTATTTGAGTCGAAAATCAATTTTTACTAACTGTTATTTTTTTTTCAGGGTTTTATTTTTTTGTAAAAAAACTGTCAATTCGATTTTTCTCAAAATATTACTAAATATGTACAACAATATTTTTTAAAAGATGAAATTAGTTTAAGGGGATAATCTCGAAGTTTTAAAAAGATATTTAAGTCGAAAATCAATTTTTACCAACTTTTATTAATGTTTTTTTAGGTTTTTATTTTTTTATGAAAAAAGTGTCAATTCGATATTTCTCAAAATTTTACCAGATTTTAAAAACGTTATTCTTCGTTGCACTAAATTGTTTTGGAGACAAAATCATTTTTTATCATACAGTTTTCGAGGTGACAAATATTTTTTTTCAGTTTTTTTGATTTATAAAAAAAACCGTTAATTGTATTTTTTTCTAAAAATATATTTCTTTGGTATCGCTTTACAATATTTTATATAAAATTTAATTCAAGTCTCTAGCGTTATTGGTTCGTGAGATATTTAGGGTTAACCAAAATTTTCAATTTTTTTAAAATTGCTATGGTAAAAAACAACCCCCTCAATTTTTTTGAGAGTCCTTTCTGCATATTTCTGTATTATTAACTGTATAACAAAATTTATTTGAAGTCGATATTTCTACTGATTCTTGAGCTATGGACGACGAAAAAACTTCGCGAACGTACGAACTTATGTACGTCACATGCACACACAGACATCTCTCTAAAACGCTTTTATTTCGACTTTAGGGATTTGACAAATCGGACCGATTACAATAACTTCCTATGGAAAGCTAAAAATTGAAAGAATATGTTTCAGAACGATAAAAAAAAACATTATTTAATTTGAACAATATTATGACGTATAGTATACTTTTTGTTTTTTTTTTTAAATTCAAAGTTTTTGTTATACGCATCATTTATATTTTGAGGGCCAGCCAGCGGCATGGCAGATCGGGTAGTTGGTGATTACCTAAAACTTGGTTTAGATCAGAAATGCAACTTTCTTGCCATGTCGAAGTTCTTGCTTTACCTCCTCGTGGTGGCCCCCGCGCAATGGTTTGTGTATCCCTATATACATAATTAAGCTAAAATTGCAAGGGTTAAGTTTCCAGACTCTTCAGGATAGGTTACGGAGATTAGCACTCTTCGTAACGGCACTCCATCGCGCTATGGAAACTGAAACTACGTATCGGATAATTAATGATAACTCGTTGACGACTTTTGGCTATTGTACCAGGATAAAGATTGGTTTCTTGAATGTGAGGACGCTTCTGGGCGCAGAGAGTGAAGGTCCGCACAATGCCAGATTCCTCCAATTAGAAAGAGAATTGATGCGGTACACGATAGATATCTTAGGGTTAAGCGAAGAGCGATGGTTGGCATCGGGCAAATACAAGTCACCGATACGTAAAACTGTCCTGCTCTACTCTGGTCGCGCTCCAGGAAACGCTCGAGAAGCTGGAGTAAGGTTACTCCTTACAAAAACGGCAATCAGAAGCCTTATTTCGTGGGAGCCCCTTGGGGAAAGGCTTATCAAAGCTAGGTTTCAGAGTGGAGTACGACCCTTCACAATTATACAGTGTTACGCCCCGACGGATCTCGCATCTGATGAAGAGAAAGAATAGCTTTTACAATCAACTAGGATCCGCCTTCAACAACACTCCCCTCGGAGATATTATTTTGGTTATGGTAAGATTGGCAGTAACAACAACGGGCTAAGGCATGTGATGGGTGTTCACGGAGTCGGCAATTGCAATGACAATGGTGAGAGGTTCGTTGACTTCTGCAACTCCAATGGCCTTGTGATTGGTGGCACTATGTTTGAATATAAATTGAATCATAAAATGATCTGGGTGTCGACGGACAGACAAGCGTCTTCCAACCAAATTGACCACTTCGCGATTAGTCGACGCTTTAGAAGCAGTCTCTTGGATGTCCGAAACAGAAGAGGTGCCGACATGGGACTTGCCTGTGACCGCCACTTAATAATAACTACCCTAAGATTGCGTACAGATACAGTTCGAAGATCCAACGGAATACCATCGAGCCGCCAAATTTAACATCGGTAGACTAAAGGATCCCACGACCCGTCAACAATTCAGGAACCATTTGTCTCACGAAATGAGAACAATCAGCAGCACAGTACATGACGACATCGAAGACCATTGAAATGCTGTGAAAAATGTTTTCATTTCAGATGCTGACAGAATAGTCGGTCGGAAAGAAGGAAGCAACAACACCTGGCTTTCAGAAGAATCTTGGGCAAGGATCAACGAACACAAACAGTTAAGGGCTCGAATAACTGCTGCACAAGGGGAAGAAAGAAATGAGCTGGAATCCTCGTAGCGCATGAAAAAGAGAGAGGTTCATCGCAGTGTCCGCGCGCCGTGGCTAGCGTAACTTCATCAACTCATTGGAGCAAGTAGCAGAAAATGCTGCAAACAGGTCCGACAACAGGACCGTTTACAAAATAACCAAAGAGAAGACCGGTGCACACATCTCAAAGCAACACCTGGTGAAAGAAGTAGACGGTACTTTGCTAAGTTCGGTGATGCGCCCGAACAATCTAATCGCCGAATCCGCAACAGGGAGTTAGCTTTTCGGAAAAACTAATTGCTATTATGAAAGCAACATAATGATGGATCCAAGTGTCACGTTCTGCACGATGCTAGGTTGTTAGAGGATTTTGAAATCCGTAGCGGAGTCAGACAGGGCTGTAGTCTGTCGCCAATATTGTTTTTGTTGGTGATAAGCGATGTACTGCGCGCAGCTTTGTCAAGTAGCGAAGGGATCCAATGGACATCCTATTTAAAGCACTTGGATTACGCGGACAATGTTTTCTTACTCTCTCATAGAATCATGGATCTCCATCAAATGATAACAAGTGCAAAACAAAAATGATCAGCCTCGAAACCCGACCATCCTTTCATATAAATATTTCCTCGCAACCGGTGGAAAAAGTGGAGAGCTTTCAATACCTTGGAAGTATCGTCTCCATCGAAGACAGAACCGAACAAGACGTCATCTGCCGCATCGGCAAAGCAAAAGCGGCGTTCGGTATGCTGTTGAAAATTTGGAGGAATAATTCTATTAGCTTAAGAACAAAGCTACGACTGTTTCGCACAAATGTCGAATCTGTGCTTCTTTATGGGTGCAGCACGAGCACCTGGAAGGACATTACAAGAAAGTTGCAAACCTTCGTGAATAGATATCTTCGCAACATTCAAAGGATTTTCTGGCCTAACCGAATATGCAATGAGGTCCTTCATAAAAGGACAGGCCAGGAACTTATAGAGTCTATTATACGAAGGCGTAAGTGGCAATGGATTGGACATACGCTTTGAAAAGGTAACGACTGCATTGCAGGCCAAGCAATGCAGTGGTATCCGCTCAGACAAGAAGGAAGAAGAGCTGGACGACCGAGAAGCACATGGTGCAGGACAGTCGAGGAGGAATCAGCGTCACTAGGCAAGAGTTGGAGGGAGCTAAAGCACATCTCCGGAAACCGCACAAGATGCAGCGCGTAGGCGTAGTAGAGGCCCTATGCCCCTTAAAAGGTTCCCAACGGACTTAACAGGTCTGAGGACCTAAGTAGTAAGTATCATTTATAAAGGTAAAATTTTGATTTATGGTATTTATAGAGATGATGTTAATACGTTCATACATACATGTACATTTACGTATGTACATTTGTACGTCTTCCATATCTTAAGACCGTACAAGGAAAAGGATTTCAAATAAATTTTCTCTTAAATTTAAAAGTGTACTTACATCAAAATTTACAGAATTTAAAGAAATATCCGGTAGAGGATTTTATAGTATATCTAGTTACTCATATGTATCCATATATAAAAAAAAATTCTTAAATCATATTACTTTCAAAATAATTTTGTTTTATAAATAACTTCGTTTATTTTTTTAGGAAAATTTGATTGACAAATATTTTTAAAGAATAAAAACCTATACAAAATTCTACAGAAAACTGGTAGAATTTTATTTATAACTTGAATATCTTGAGAATTAATAACGTTGTTCACTAAAAAGTGATTGAACTCTACACGAAATATTGTTTTTAAAATTAAGTTATTTTTCTTAGAAAAATCCACTTTGCATTTTTTTTTATAAAAACCTAAACAAAAACTAAAAAGTCGATAGACGGGATGGGAAGTTTTCAATGTGGGACGCATCCCACCGACTGATTTTAATCGTTTATTATTCACTCGTTTTCAGCGAAATGGCAATGCCCACAAAATGTTGTTTACTAAAATTAATTGTCCCGATATTTATTTATTTTAAAATATCAAAAGCATTTTAAAATAAAATGCTCGACTGGGTTGCACGAACTTGCTCTGCATTCAAAAACAACATATGTTTGTAAAGGGTGGCCCAAAATTAACGCAAGATTTGAATTAAATAGAAAACGCCGTTTTTAGTCTTTTGATAGTTATATTTTTATTGACTCGTAAAGTACATAGGATAGGGTTATGTATGGAATAACACATCGGACAAATGGCCTCCACGGCTTTGCATGCACATGCGCACTCTTTTGTTGAAATTTTCCATGACCACTCTGCATAAATGTGGCTGAATTTCGTTGATGCATCGTTGAATCTCCTCCTTTAATGCACGGGTGGTTGTGGGCTTGTTGACATAGACTTGTGATTTCAAATAACCCCATAAAAAGAAGTCTAATGGTGTTAAATCACACGATCAAGGAGGCCAATTTTGATCACCGAAACGAGAGAGTACACGACCTGGAAATGTCTCATGCAGTAATTGAATTGTTTCACGGGCTGTATGACATGTGGCACCGTCTTGTTGAAACCACATATTGGACACATCAATATCATCCAATTTTGGCAGAAAGAACTGTGTAATCATGTCGCGATATCGAGCACCAGTAACAGTCACTGCTTGACCAGCATCATTTTCAAAAAAATATGGCCCAATTATGCCTCCAGCCCAAAATCCACACCATACAGTCACGCGTTGTGGATGCATTTGTTTTTCGACAATCACATGTGGGTTCTCCGAACCCCAAATGCGGCAATTTTGGCGATTGACAAAGCCATCAAGATGAAAATGTGCTTCATCGCTTAGGATGATTTTGCTCGAAAAATCAGGGTCCATTTGTTGATGTTCAATAATCCATTCAACGAACTCTCTTCTCTGTCCATGGTGATTAGGCTTCAATTGTTGTGTTAATTGAATTTTGTAAGCATGAAGACACAGATTTTTGGTGAGTATACGCTGTAGAGAGGTTCTTGAAATTTGCAATTCTTGTCCACGACGTCGAATTGAGGTTCCTGGATTGTCAGCAACACTCTCACGCACTGCTTCGACATTCACATTTGAACGGCTTGCTTTTGGACGACCAGTGTGTTTGGCGTCTCCAACGGATCCAGTGTCCATGAATTTTTCAATTAATCTCTTCACAGTTGACGAAGTTAAAACAATATTCCGACCATATTTTGTATGAAATTTTCGAACTGCAGCCGCCAAGCTTTCACTATTTTTGAAATATTCTTTAATAATGAAGACACGTTGTCCTCTCGTGTAACGCTCCATTTTTAATAACCCTATACTGTTAGCTGTCAAATTGCTTTTTTTCAGGGTTGCCAACACTTCACTGCACACCCTTTATATACTGTTTTAATTTTTAAAATTTGAAAATTTAACTATCAAATAAGTTTTTCTTCAAAAATGTAAATGCCATTTTATTTATTTTTTTCGAAAATCGTTAAATCGTTTAGATCATGCTTTATATATAAAATTTTTCTATTTTCACTTAAAATATTTGGTCTTTTAAAGCGTAAAAAAATAATGGATATTGAATTTTGAAGGAAACAAAATAATAATATTTTTGTCAAAAAAAAAAGAATGACATTTTTGACCATCAAATATTATTAAGAAAAAAAAGGCTGGATGCGACCCCACTGATAACTTCCCATCCCTTCTGTCGATTTGTCTTGCTTAAAAGTTTGTCTATACGTATCAATTTTTACCAAATTTGCGTACTATTTTTTGTAGATTTTATTTTTTATATGAAAAAACAGACTGTTGGATTTTTATAAAAAAAATTACAGAATATCGAAAACAATATTTTCTGTGAAATAAAATAAGTTTGAAGCCAATATTTGTAATTTTTGAAAAGCTATCTGAGTCGAAAGTAAATTTTTACCAAGTTTTAGTATTGTTTTTTTTTTAGGTTTTTTTTTTGTAAAAAAACAGTCAATTCGATTTTTCTCAAAATTTTTCAGAATGTTGAAAACAATATTTCTTATGAGTTAAAATTAGTTAGAAGCCATTATCTCTAATTTTTGAAAAGATATTTGAGTCGAAAATCAATTTTTACCAACTTTTGTTAATTTTTTTTTCGATTTTGAATTTTTTTGTTAAAAAACTATCAATTCGATTTTTTTCAAAATTTTACTGAACGTTGAAAACAATATTTTTATAAGATAAAATAAGTTTGAAGCCTTAGTCTCAAGTTTTTGAAAAGATATTTGAGTCGAAAATAAATTTTTACCAAGTTTTAGTATTGTTTTTTTTTTAGGTTTTTATTTTTTGTAAAAACTGTCAATTCGATTTTTCTCAAAATGTTATCGAATATTGAAAACAATATTTCTTATAAGTTAAAATTAGTTAGAAGCCATTATCTCAATATTTGAAAAGATATTTTAGTCAAAAATCGATTTTTACCAACTTTTGTTAAATTTGTCTTAGATTTTTAATTTTTTGTACAAAAACTGTCAATTCGATTTTTTTTTTTCAAAATTTTACTGAATGTTGACAACAATATTTTTTGAAAGATGAAAGTAGTTTAAAGCCAATATCTTAAAGTTTTGAAAAGATATTTGAGTCGAAATTCAATTTTTAGCAACTTTGAGTAATGTCTTTTTTAGGTTTTTATTTTTTATAAAAAAAACTGTCAATTAGATTTTTCTCAAAATTTTATCAGATGTCAAAAATGTTATTCTTCGTTGCACAAAATTGTTTTGGAGATGAAATCGTATTTTAGTCGTAAAATTTTCAGTTTTTTTAATTTATAAGAAAAACCATTAATATTTAGGGTTAACTAAAATGTTCACCTTTTTTTAAACTGCTATGGTAAAAAAATCACACACGCAATTTTCTTCAAAGCCCTTTCTGCATCTTTCTGCACTATTATATGTATAACAAAATTTATTTGAAGTCGATATCTTTTCTGGTTCTTGAGCTACGGACGACGAAAAATACGTCGCAAACGTACGAACGTACGTACACACGCACGCACAGAAATCTTTCCAAAAATCTTTTATTTCGACCCTAGGTACCTTGAAACGTCGAGAAATTTCAACATTTTCAATTCGACAAATCGGACCCATTACAATAACTTCCTATGGGAAATTAAAAAATTGACTAACGCGAATCTGCTTAAACCATACTTTCCAAGTTTGATCTGAATCGACCCAATTGCAATGGTTTGGGCTTTAAGAGCGAAAATTATATAAATCTCAAAATATGGTTTTTCGTTTAAATAAGTATTTTATATAAATTCTAAAATTGTAGTTTAAAGTCACATAATACAAAAATCCACAGTCCATTAAAAATCTGTCTTATCATTATATTGTAGGTACTGCCAACAGGATTATAAAACAAATAATTTATAATACATTTTGCACATTTAAATGTATATGTAGTATGTACGTATAATCTTCATTTTTCAATATTAAATTAATAATAAAAAATACTTTTGACGCATTAATGGTTGAAAATTAAAAAAAGAATACGAGAAATAAGGGTAGAGGGATAATATTTTATGAGGCTGATTAAGTGGTGGTTAAATGCGATTAATTCGAAATGAGTCTGCAATTAGATACAAATATACCTAGCTTAATTACTTGTGGGTAACTGATAAATTATGGAATAATCCGTGTAGATAAGAAAATTATGAAAATTGTAGGTGGATTTTGTAAATTGTACTTCCTACCTTCAATTCAATTAACACATTGTGTTGGTTGGCTTTTGCAAAATCTTTTCTTAATCGTAATTTTGTTTACATTTCTTCTTTATCAGTTTTATATCGATTGTCCATTGAACTTTTCAAACATTTTTTTCTTACTTAATTTGTTTAGTCCATTACCAACGATATGAATATAATCTTTTTTGATTAAAGTCTTATAGCATTAAATATAGGGATTTAAAGCAATAATAAGGTTTCTTAAGCTCTGTGAAAATTTCCAAATATAAATTGGCAATACAATATTGTAAAACAATCTCTTTTAAAACCCTCTTCAGTGTATTTATGATTGATTAAAAATAGTCACAATTTAATAAAATAAATGTGACTCTTGGATACTTTGATTTTAGAATCAAAAAAATCATCAATTTGATTGTGTTTTTATTAAAAGCATTTTAAGGGAAATATTTCTCTTTTCTTTTCACAATAAAAATGTTACATTATATATTTTAACTAGCGGCCCGGTACGTGCTTCGCTACGTAAAAGGCATAGTTATAAAAAAAGTTATTATTAAGTTCATTTATTCAAACAAAAAAATATTTTAAATTGCTAGCTATTTAAAAGTCCAAATGATATATTGTTTATATTATATTTATCATCAAAAGAGTAAAAACTAAAAAATAAAAAAGAATTGGGTACTCTTACTATGGTGAGTCTATATGGGTTAGTCTAAAACAGTTGGATAAACAATATTTTTTGTTTTTCCATTTTGAGCATGAATAAATAAACAGTTGGGGGTTCCGACTCTGGAACAGGCAACATAAAGTTGGCCATGTGAAAAACATGATTCCTCCAAATTGACACCAAAAACGTGAAGTGTTTGCCTTGGGCCTTATTTATGCCTCATCTTGATTCATAACACTGTCAATTGATTTATATGCCTTGACTACTTCTGGCAGTTTCGCTTGAATTTGAAAATTAATGGCATTGATATGAATATTCTTAGGTGCAAAAATGGCGCGTTCTCTCAACCAATCATGATTTCTGTAATTCTGAAGAATATTCGGAAAAACACATTCAATCAACTCATCTATAGGTAAAGTGGTCAATCCGTTGGTACTGTCGATTGGTATTTTGCCATCACCAATTTCTAACAATTGTTTTGAAAACTCATGTGCAGTTGCATCATTATGTAGGTGAATATGCATATTAATGTTCAGTGTCAATTTTCCTACATATCTCCAAAGAACTGATGACTTCAAACAGGCGTTTATTTCATCAGCAGAAATTGATCGAGGAATGACAGGCAATGTTTGACGAAAGTCTCCCTGACAGCTATATCAGAGCACCACTAAAAAGCTGTTGATTACAGCGTAAATCTTGCATTGTTCGATTAAATGTTTCTATTGATTTTTTATTCACCATTGTGCACTCATCCCATAAAATAATTGACGTTAATCGCAGAACTTTTGCCATAGCAGAATTTCCCGAAATATTGCAAGTTGGAGTTTCAATCACATGTACATGCAATGACAATTTTAATGCAGAGTGTGCGGTCCGACCACCTTCTAATAATATAGCAGCAATTCCCGAAGATGCAAGTGCCAATGCAATTTTCTGATCGAATAGTCGCTAAAATCAATGGTACAACGAAAGTTTTGCCTGTACCAACAGGTGCACCCAACAAATATAATCCACCTGCGTTATTGGAAACGGCTTGCATGATTGTGTCATATACATGTTTTTTTTGAATATTCAATATGGTGCTATTACAATTTTGTGATTAGCAGATGGCATACGATCAAGAGCAATTTTGAACAATTGAACTAATGCGTTATGCTGATGGAAAAACCTTTGTAGCTCACCAATAATTTCTCGTCTTGTATTTGAAACAATTGCACAACGTTGATCCAATTCACGATTTTCATCACCAATAAAATATATTTGCAAAAATTGATGATCAGCGTCGGGGTATGGCAATAACGAACCAGCTTGATGATAAATCTGGCCCTGAATGAATCTGTAACATGTATGCAATTTTAGGTAGATATTGAATCAGAATTTTTAAGACTTTATGATTCAGATTGATATAAACATGGGACAATCCTGTTGAGGTATTTACCTTAAAAGTCGGCATACAATTATCTCTAATAATTTTAGTAGCACCAAAAGAAGTCATTTCAAATGCCGAATTGTATTGTTGAATATTACTCAAAAACTGCTTCGACGTTTGAGGTGTCCCAAAAATAAATGAATACAATGGTTCGGGTGAAGTTTCTAATGTTGGCAATCTCACTTTACCATTAGCATAACACATTCCGGGCGTTTCACCTGGAAAGTTAGCCGCATCACAATGTGGAAATATTGCGTCCATCATTCCAATGTATCCGTACATACTATAATCAATCTGACTATTGTAATTAAAAGCAGCACGCAGCATTTCATCCAAAACAGCACGACGTATTCGATCGCCGCCGTGCAAGATTAAGTACAGGTACAGGGTCAACAGATCTATTCTGTGCAGTACGTTCACGCTGTGATGCATTAGCTTGTGCGCGTTCGCCGGCCTATGTTTGGTCGTCTTGCTCGTGGCATTTTACCTTCACTCAACAACTCAACAATATTTTGGAAAACATAAACACAAAGCAATAACTCAACAATATTTTGAAAAATATAAACACAACAAAGCAATAATTATCGCTGATAAAATGAAATGACATTTGATGACATTAAATTTGTTTGACAGAACTAACGTCACTTTTTTTATCTTCTATTGTTTTGCAAAAGGTTCCAAATTGGCTTTTAAGTATTAGTACAAATTGTTTGTATATGGGAGTATAGAAAGATGTTGATTTAACACCTTTTCAAGATTTTTTTTTCAAATTTTCTCTACGTAAAAACCTTCTCTGGACTTCCACGAATAATTCAAGACCAAAATTATCCAAATCGGTAAAGGCATTGTTGAGTTATAACATTACAACGAAAAATGGCATTGATTTTTATATATATAATGGGTGATTTTTTTGAGGTTAGGATTTTCATGCATTAGTATTTGACAGATCACGCGGGATTTCAGACATGGTGTCAAAGAGAAAGATGCTCAGTATGCTTTGACATTTCATCATGAATAGACTTACTAACGAGCAACGCTTGCAAATCATTGAATTTTATTATCAAAATCAGTGTTCGGTTCGAAATGTGTTTCGCGCTTTACGTCCGATTTATGGTCTACATAATCGACCAAGTGAGCAAACAATTAATGCGATTGTGACCAAGTTTCGCACTCAGTTTACTTTATTGGACATTAAACCAACCACACGAATGCGTACAGTGCGTACAGAACAGAATATTGCGTCTGTTTCTGAGAGTGTTGCTGAAGACCGTGAAATGTCGATTCGTCGCCGTTCGCAGCAATTGGGTTTGTGTTATTCGACCACATGGAAGATTTTACGCAAAGATCTTGGTGTAAAACCGTATAAAATACAGCTCTTGCAAGAACTGAAGCCGAACGATCTGCCACAACGTCGAATTTTCAGTGAATGGGCCCTAGAAAAGTTGGCAGAAAATCCGCTTTTTTATCGACAAATTTTGTTCAGCGATGAGGCTCATTTCTAGTTGAATGGCTACGTAAATAAGCAAAATTGCCGCATTTGGAGTGAAGAGCAACCAGAAGCCGTTCAAGAACTGCCCATGCATCCCGAAAAATGCACTGTTTCGTGTGGTTTGTACGCTGGTGGAATCATTGGACCGTATTTTTTCAAAGATGCTGTTGGACGCAACGTTACGGTGAATGGCGATCGCTATCGTTCAATGCTAACAAACTTTTTGTTGCCAAAAATGGAAGAACTGAACTTGGTTGACATGTGGTTTCAACAAGATGGCGCTACATGCCACACAGCTCGCGATTCTATGGCCATTTTGAGGGAAAACTTCGGAGAACAATTCATCTCAAGGAATGGACCGGTAAGTTGGCCACCAAGATCATGCGATTTGACGCCTTTAGATTATTTTTGGTGGGGCTACGTCAAGTCTAAAGTCTACACAAATAAGCCAGCAACTATTCCAGCTTTGGAAGACAACATTTCCGAAGAAATTCGGGCTATTCCGGCCGAAATGCTCGAAAAAGTTACCCAAAATTGGACTTTCCGAATGGACCACCTAAGACGCAGCCGCGGTCAACATTTAAATGAAATTATCTTCAAAAAGTAAATGTCATGGACCAATCTAACGTTTCAAATAAAGAATCGATGAGATTTTGCAAATTTTATGCGTTTTTTTTTTTAAAAAAGTTGTCAAGCTCTTAAAAAATCACCCGATAGATATATTTTGTTTACAATTATATAAATGTTGTCACATGCATAATACATGTGTCGTGGTTTCATTCTCTGGAGAAGTAATAATAAAATAATGGTACCTACACTCGGGCGTATACGCACTATTCTTATTTTATTGATTTTTTTAACAAAATTTCCTTTCCTCTGTTTTTGTATGCGCATGAAGTATGATGCATGTGTTACAACAATGAACAAAACAAGGTAGAGAAGCATATGTAATGCCAACTATAGTTTTATATTCATATGTACGTATGTATAAAAAGTCTATTTATAAGTTTGCATGATAATAATAATACCTCTATATCCATATAGCCATATTAAGGATTGCAGTTAATAACAAGTTACTACATCAATACAATTTCAATTTTGTTAAATATAAATTCAAAAAAGGAAATTCTAGGAATTGGCTTTAGAAATTTGTCTTTATTGTAAGTGTTACTAAAAAGTTTCAGAATCCTTAAGCGTTAAATCTTCAGTGATTCATTTCACTGGGAACCGGTTTTAAATTTATATTTTTTTGAAATCAGTTTTTTTTTTTAAGTAGGAAAGGATATAAATAAAACTGAAAATTTTGATTTGATCAAAACCTTGTATAGTTTGTCGTAGTACAGTTTTCGAAGAGTATAATAATTTCATAAACACATCAAATTAGACTCTGTTAAACTCGAATAGAAGAAAAATACAGGTCCCACAATTCCATCTATCTCTGTTTTAAGGGAATTATTCTATTACCTGCTATCTTAATACGTTTAAAGATTTTTTAAATACCCAAAAATTACTACGTTATGATAAAGGTTTTACAATAAGAGATTCAATTTTGATATTAAGATAATAATAATATTCTTAAAGTAAATTCAATCAATGTTTATTTTAATTTAAAAGAAAGGTATACAATTAAAAATCAAAAACAAAATCTGTCATATGTTGGCCACTACTTTGGTCGCAAAACTTTATCCTTTTTATGAAACTTTCCATTGCCAAATCTCATATTTTCGTCTCCACGTCGTCGATAGCTTCACAAGCTCAATATTTAAGATCTTAAAACGATTGGTATAGACCTTATATGTTTCACGTGTCCCAAAATAAATAAAATGCACGACTGGATCGCACGAACTTGCTCGTGTATGCTAAGAGTCTGTTTAAAAAAAATCTCCTGTATATTAAGATTTAAAAACGTACCTGAAAAAAAGTTTGTTTTCCTTAATTTTTACATTTTTTTTAGAGAAAATTAAAAAAAATCTATCAGTTTGTTTTTGAGAAAATTCGAATTTTCAATTTTTGACCAAAACACGTTGTTTTGAGTCTTAAAAACAAAATGAAAAAAAAAGACTGGGATGCGACCCACACTGATAACTTCCCATCCCGTCTGTCGATTTGTGTTGCTTAAAAGGTTTTTGTGTTTTATTAAAAAAGTTGCTAGTTGAATTATTCTTAAAAAATTAAAAATTACCAACAATGTTCAGCATATAATAAAAGAGATTGGTTTCAAAATCTATTTTTGTTAACGAGATTTTTAGTCGAAAACCAATTTTTACCAATTTTAGTAGCATTTTTTAAAAGCTTTTGTTTCTTATATAAACAAATACAAACTAAATAAGTAAATAAATTGGGTGGCGCAACAGTCCGTTGAGAACTAGGGTCTAGTGACTTACAACTCTCAACCATTCATGTGTGCGAGTAATGTCATCAGGAATGGAAGGGACCTAGAGTTTTCAAGCCGAATCCGAACGGCTAATTTGAGAAAGCACTTTGCATGAAAAGAATTACTCTTGGAGAATTTGTCAGTTCCTCGCAAGAGGCAGTACTCGTCAAAAAACTTTAGATGGCATAGGCAGGGATCGAACCTCTGGTATGACAGTCCAACGCGCTAACCATCATGCCACGGGTACTACAAAAGAAAAAAAAAAAACAAATACAAACTGGATGAATAAAATTAACTTAAAGTCAATATCTTCTATTGTTCACGAAATATCGAGAACCGACCATCAATTTTTACCAATTTCGCGTACTATTTTTTTTATAGATTTTATTGTTTTATGAAAAAACGGACTGTTTGATTTTTGTATAAATTTACTGAATGTCGAAAAAAATGTTTTCTGTGAGATAAAATAAGTTTGAAGCAAATATTTTTAATTTTTGAAAAGATATTTGAGTCGAAAATCAATTTTTACCAACTTTTATTAATTTTTTTTTAGGTTTTTAATTTTTTGTAAAAAAACTGTAAATTCGAATTTTTCAAAAGATAAAATTAGTTTAAGGCGAATATCTCGAAGATATGAACAGATATTTGAGTCGAAAATCAATTTTTACCAACTTTGAGTAATGTTTTTTTATAGGTTTTTATTTTTTATCAAAATTTTACCAGATTTTAAAAATGTTATTCTTCGTTGTACAAAATTGTGTTGGAGATAAAATCATTTTTTGTTCGTAAAACTTTCGAATATTTTTTTTCAGTTTTTTTTTGATTTATAAATTGGAATGTTTTCCAAAAATATACTTGTTTGGTATCGCGTTTCAATATATAATATACAATTTAATTCATGTCTCTAGCTTTATTGGTTCGTAAGATATTTAGGGTTAACTAACATTTTAACCTTTTTTTTAAATTGCTATGGTAAGAAAACCACCCACTCAATTTATTTGAAGTCGATATCTCTACTGGTCCTTGAGCTATGGACGACGAAAAAAACGTCGCGAACGTACGAACGTACGTACACACGCACGCACAGACATCTCTCTAAAAATCTCTAATTTCGACTCTAGGGACCTTGAAACGGAGAAATGTCAACATTTTCAATTCAACAAATCGGACCGATTACAATAACTTCCTCTGCGAAGTTAAAAAATGGCTAACGCGAATCAGCTTAAAATCATAAATTAAAAATTTGAAGTTAATCTACTCAATGGTTTGGGCTGTAGAGGTCAGGACAGACAGACAGACGGATGAAATCGGGGAACCCACTTTTGTCGACTTCTCTACCATTGTGATGTCATGTTTGATTAAAATCTCGATTGCAAATTTTTTTACGAATGCTAAACTTGCTTTATAGTTCTTATATGTCGCAAGTAAAAGGTGTAAAGGTGTTAAATTCCAAAATTTGGGTGGTCAGTTATTACTATCTTTAAAAAAATAACATGGCACTTTTAGCATCGTAACAGTTGCACCAGCGTCATTTTCAAATAAATCAGTTAAAATCACACTCCCAGCCCTAGAACCGCATCACACTTAAAGGTTTTTAGACCTAAGCCCTTTATAATGTCTTGGAAAATACAGAGTTATGTCGTAGAATGCCTTATTCCAAAGGTACACAAAAATCGACAACCCTTCGTGAGCAACGCATACGGTTTCTATTCTTCACATCAATAATTTATCGAAATGCCGCCTCCATAGCGTACGTTCTGTGAAAGTCCCTTATTATTGAATCAATTATTTGCTTTGCTGATGCTAATTTCTTAGGATGTCTCCGACCTTAGAAAAAAATGTTCAACCTTTCTGAATTCTGATCTGGCTGAGTTTTTTAGGACGTTTATTAAATTTTGCCCTCTCACTTTAATATTCAAAACTTTTAGACCAATGTGCTTGCACTGGTATCTCCTTTTAAATCGTTTCCTATTTTTCTAACACTGGCACTATGTTTAAACTTTAAGCAAGGGTTCGGAGAAAACCATGCAATTAAAAACAAAAACTCGATCGGAAAATTCATTTTAAATTCGTTCGCGAATTTTATTTTTCGGATCTTTGAAAATAAAAGTTGTATTTACATACAAATTAAATTTCTTGGGAGCTGAAAAATTTAATTCGTTCACGAATTCATTGCAGAAGATACGAAATCCAATCCATCGTTTCTATTTTTCGTAATAGTGACTGAAAGAGCACTAAAGGTGGTTCAACAGAGACTTGAGTTAACAGAAATGCAAGAATTGTATGTGCTAGTTTTTCTAAGAGATCATTCCTTCCTACTGAACATTTTCAAGTGCTCTAAAGCATTGGTGGTAGTAAGCGGAACTTTTTCCATGTAGGATTCATTTTCTAGCACCTGTTATAGAATTCTTGTTATAGACCATTACAACCATTGAAACAACTCTGTTTTCTTCTGCTCTTTTCAATTGCTTAATTAATTTTTCATAAAATATCTTTTTATATTTCCACTCACTTTTCCCTTTAATTTTTTTTCACAACCCAAACAAGTTTATCTAATTGTTTCTTGTTCAAAATACATATTTTTAAAATTTGAATACTTTTCTTCTCCCACTTAGAAAACAACTGAAACAATATAAAAAGCAAGGAATAATTTGTTTTCCGATCTTTTAGTGAGAGCGCGAAATTCGAAAAGAATTTTATTGCTTCCCAAAACAAAACAATACTTTTTTAAAGGAGTAAGCTGTTCTGAATTTTAATTATGGCTTAAAATTTGTCTATCAAATCAGGGTTTTAAAATATTTTCCTTTAAAAATGCTAAAGACAACCAAAAACGAAGGCTTAGTTGAAAAACAACATAAATCCCTTAACAATAAATTGTATGATAATTTTGCAAAGTACACATCTTTTTCTTTTATATAATATACGAGTAGGTATACAGTTTACATCATTTCAGTACCTTACTTAGTTTCAGGAATTTGTCGTTAGTTATGAGTCTGTATTACGATGTCCATATGAGGTTTTGGGCACACCTTGAATTTGATGCTCTCATAGTTTCAGAGTTACTATTAGGAATAATTTTTAACTTCCTATAGGAAGTTATTGTAATCGGTCCGATTTGTCGAATTGAAAATGTTGCCATTTCTCGACGTTTCAAGGTCCCTAGAGTCGAAATAAAAGATTTTTAGAAAGATGTCTGTGCGTGCGTGTGTACGTACGTTCGTACGTTCGCGACGTTTTTTTAGTCGTCCATAGCTCAAGAACCAGAAGAGATATAATACTTCAAATAAATTTTGTTATACAGATAATAGTGCAGAAAGATGCAGAAAGGGCTCTCAAGAAAATTGCGTGGGTGGTTTTTTTACCATAGCAGTTTAAAAAAAAGGTGAAAATTTTGGTTAACCCTAAATATCTCAGGAACCAATGACGCTAGAGACTTGAATTAAATTTTATGTTATATATTGTAACGTTATACAAAACAATTATATTTTTGGAAAAAAATTCAATTAACGGTTTTTTTTATAAATCAAAAAAACTGAAAAAAAAATTTGTCACTTCGAAAATTTTACGACTAAAATATGATTTCATCTCCATCGAATTGACAGTTTTTTTTACAAAAAATAATAACCTAAAAAAAAAATAAAAAAAAAGGTGGTAAAAATTGAGTTTTGACTCAAATATCTTTTCAAGACTTTGAGATATTGGCTTTAAACTTCTTTTGTCTTTCAAAAAATATTGTTGTCAACATTCAGTAAAATTTTGAAAAAAATAGAATTGACAGTTTTTTTACAAAAAATTAAAAACCGAAAAAAAAATTTAACAAAAGTTGGTAAAAATTGATTTTCGACTTAAATATCTTTTCAAAAATTTGAGATTATGGCTTCTAACTAATTTTAACTTATAAGAAATATTGTTTTCAACATTAGGAAAAATTTTGAGAAAAATCGAATTGACAGTTTTTTTACAAAAAATAAAAACCTAAACAAAAAAATTAATAAAAGTTGGTAAAAATTGATTTTCGGCTCAAATAGCTTTTCAAAAATTAAAAATATTGGCTTCAAACTTATTTTATTTCACAGAAAATATTGTTTTTTATATTCAATAATTTTTTTATAAAAATCCAACATTCCGTTTTTTCATAAAAAAAATAAAATCTACAAAAAATAGAACGCAAATTTGGTAAGAATTGATACATTTAGACAAACTTTTAAGCAAGACAAATCGATAGACGGGATGGGAAGTTATCAGTGTGGGTCGCATCCCAGCCTCTTTTTTTTATAAAAATCTAACACTCAGTTTTTTCATAAAAAATTTAAATGTTCAAAAAATAGTACGCAAATGCTACTAAAATTTTAAAAATTGGGTAACGACTTAAAATCTCGTTAACAAAAATAGATTTTAAAATAAAACTATTTTCATCATTTGCAATATATTGTTGGTTATTTTTTAGAATAATTTAACTGATAACTTTTTTAACAAAACACGAAAACCTACAAACCTTTTAAGCAAGACAAATCAACAGACGATGGGAAGTTATCAGTGTGGGTCGCATCCCACCCTCTTGTTTTAGTGTTGATTTTGAATCCGAACTTAAATTCTGACTATCTGCTAAAATTTTAAAAGAACTTGTTTTCAACTTTATTTTTATATTTTGTAATGTATTTTAAGAACTTGATATCATAGAATTGCTTAAATGACAGATTCGTTACAAGAACAAAAATTATAATTTCAAACAGTTTCCCCATTAGCTATTGAAAACCGTGCAACAAATAGTTTAGAGTTTCGTCAAGACTTATGTGAGACATTTAAAATCTAGCAACTAATGAAGATTTTTCGAAAAAATATGAAAAACTATAAATATTTCAACTGAATATTGAGAATTAATTTTAAAGTTTTGAAAGTCATCACCCAACTTTATTGAGAAAAGCTACTTCATGAATTTGGATAACCTCAAAAAGCATTTATGTATGTATGTATGTCTTTTTCAAAATTTAAAAAGGAGTTTTTTAAAAACCTTAAGTGATTGAATAATTTTAAAGTTGCATTTGAATTAATGCCATCAAAACCCATTGGAATTTTGGTTGATAAGAATAAAACACCGTCGACCAGTGTTATCATTGAAGTTTTAATTTGTTTAAAAACTTCTTTTCTAAAACCTCCTATCAACGTCAAATGTGGCACGAAATTATTAAGTTTTCAATATGTATTCTCATTAATGGCTTCACCTATGGACGTAAAACAAAATGTTCATGTTCACGAATTTTTAAAATTAGTCGTGCTTATAATGAAAATCACGAATATAATTAAATTTGTCATTTATGTCAAGCTATGTATTTACTCATTTTCATATAGTCCAATAAATTAAAAGTTCAAAATACTTACGATTCATTTAATTATAACTTGACTGTCCCATTTGATTTAGAACTTCGACCACTCATTGAGAGTGAACCAAACAAAAATCAGAGATTCAAAATGAAATGAAAAACGAAAACAAAAATCCACTTCCATTAATTTAATTATTTGGCTTAACGTACAATAATAATAACATCGCACGCACCACGTACGCGTTTATTATTCATACAAACATTTCATCATCTGCATCCGTAGATATAATTTTTTTATTATTTAAACATTTAACTGCAAAATGTAGATATCTATCTTTCTGATTTGAATAGAAAGTAAACAAATTATGTTTAAAGATACTTCGAGTTCATTGTATCTCTATCCTCTGTGTGCATTAAAATAAAACCAAATCCCAATGCTATTTTGTGCAATAAATTCAAGAACTTGTCTCTGATGTACTGTTGTACGCGTACGGTATGGTCTTCTATATCTATACTATACGTACCCATTCCGAGACTTTTTAATAACACCACAGTTGGTGTTTTATTATCCCTCCCAGTCTACGAGGATATTTTTAGATATTTTTTTATTTTGCAGTACGAAATAATTTAGTTTGTAAAATGACCTGGAATATGTGCGCTGTGTTGTATACGAGTATGTTGAAAATATAACAATAATAAAAGGGCCAACGGGGAATTTTCATGAGTTATTTAAAAAAGAAATAGATTGTTCTTTTATTGTTCAAAAATATTTGGCTGAGTTTGTTGCACAACCAAATTAATTATAATGTAAAACTTCACAATAAGATGTCACTATTAAATGATTTGTGTCTTCAATAGTAATTTGTTAGTTCTCAATCAATGCACTAAGATAAAACTTGGCGCTTTATAAATTTCACATCACGTACACAAACCTGAAATAAATTGGTTTTAAAATAAACTACTCAACCTGCCGGAATTTTAAGGAAACATCAGTGTCAAGGAATGAAAAGTGATGACACTTTTCCTTTAATAGTTTGCTTAGAAAAAATGCACACATTAATGTAAAATGTTTTTCGATAAGTGATTAATTTTTCAAGAGCACGCTATTTGTTGTTTTGAATATTTCAACTTTTGACATTTGAAAAGTCGAAACTACTCCATTAATAAAAATATAATGATACACGCTTTTACAACGCATTGGAAAGATTCAAATTTACTACAAAAATGATAAACATTTTGCAGTCACAATTTAAAAATTAAATAACATTTGGGTCATCGTGAAGCATCGGCTGGCAACAGTGGAAATGCTTTAATTATTTAGGCTGCTGGGACAAGTAAGTGATATGAAAAGTCGAAATTGATGCATGTCGTTAAGGAACAACTGAAAATATTACTACTGTAAATTCCTAGTAGATTTTTAGAATGAGGAATTCACGACATCACATCGTATTTTGCATAAACATGCATAAACACTTAAATATTAAGGCCTTTAACCCTTTGTTTTGCATTGGTCTAGCAGTAAAACACTAATACTTTACCCATATATTCTTTCAGGTTTCAAGAAGAAAAACAACAAAATGTTTTACTCGTACAAACTGTAATTTACAGCTTGATAAGAAACGGGTAAGGTTTAGATTAAACAAGAACTCAAGCTAGTGGGTCACGAGCAAAGTCACATAATATCTTCCTTGATTTTGTGTGTGCTGTGCAGTGCAAATGATCCATTTGTTCATTAAAAAACTACATAAATAAGCAGATTTTTCGCATTTGGGGCCAAAAAAGTCCAATTAAGATTGTTGAATAGCCTCTCCGTCTACATCTTCAACGTTTCACTGATTGGTGTAGTTATCTTAAAGAATACATTATTACAATTAAACATCGTATTGGAAAACCCTGTATAACTTTATAGTATGTAGTACATAAACTTCCACTGCCTGGGATCAGTGGTTTTATAAATGGAGCGTTTTCAAAAATGTCAAATCTGAGACAATTTGATCTTAAAATGACTTTACATTTTTGAGGTAGAAGTTATGATTAAAAATGAATAATTGTCCTCAAACAAAATTGGTTTAATATAAAAACTGTAAGGTTGCATTGTAAGTGATGTTATTAATTTTTGAAAGAGCCTTTAAGACTTAATAAAGGGTTTTTGAATATGGGCGGGTAGATAATGAAAATGTAAATTGTGGCGTTTGCTGTGTGGCACGTAGCGCCGTGCCGCCGCCGTCCTGCTGGAACCACATGTCGTCTAGGTTCATATGTTTTAATTTGGGCCATAAGAAATTAGTTATCATCGTTATGCAGCGCTCACTGTTGACGGTGACCGCCTCAATTACGTCGTTTTTAAAAAGTACTCACCAATTACGCCTCAGATTCTGCAGTACGCTTTCACGGACCGTGGCGATGTTCTCGGCCAATCTTGCGTTCCTTGAACGTACAGGTGTTGGCTGATTGTAAACTGAACCGGTCGTCTCAAATTTGGCCATCAAACGTTGAAGAGTCGACTGTGAAGGGCCACTACGTCTACCGTAAAATGCGCGCAACGTTTGCGTTAACGAACACTCATTTTGATAATAAAGTGTTATCATTTGAACATGGTGTTCAATCGTGTAACTTGCCATGATGATTTGGCATAAACAACTGAATAATAAACAAAAGATTTGATAGATGTCACCAAAACAAAATGGCTGCCATGGGCACCAAAATCTACTTGCGCCAATTGAAAAACTCTTAATAAAAGCATTTTTGACGTACATTTTAACGTTTTTGTAGACAAGTAGAATTTTGTAAAGATTGTATTTTTAATCTCTTGGTTTAAAGAAGCCTTTAGTCTGAATCTTAAAAGTTTTTGAATAAAAGTGAAAACGAAAAAAGAGGCAGAGTGTCATCCACAATTCCCAATTGAGATCGTCACCACGTGAGATAACACGGCCATTAAATTTGTCGCGCAAAAGAGCCTTTGTTTTGTTAGCTGTTGAAACCACATATTGGTCACATCCATATCTTCCAATTCCGGCCATACAATCTTTGTTATTAACTCAAGATAGCGAACACCATTCACTGTTTGACCGGCCTTATTTTGGAAAAAAACGATGCCGCCAACCCATAAACCGCACCAAACAATCAATCTTCGTGGGTGCATTGGTTTTTCGACAATTATAAATAAAATAAATTATATGGCGCAAAAGTCCTTCTAAAACTAGGGCCTAGGACTTACAACTCTCAACCATTCATATGTGCGAGTACTTTTGTCAGGGATGGAGAGGACCTACAGTTTTAAGCCGAATCCGAACGGCTAAGCACTTTTCATGACAAAAATTACTCTTGAAGGATTTGTCAATTCCTCGTTAGAAGCACATTTCGAAAATCACTCTTGGATTATCATTCGCCTAAATGGGAAATGCGGCAATTGTGCTTATTGACGAATCAACTGAGGTGAAATGTGCCTCATCACTAAAGATGATTTTCTTTAAAAATTCATCATGGCTGTTGCCATTTCTTGCCACCGTCCTGACCATTGACTATACTTGAAATGGTCAAGAGGCTTTAGTTCTTGAGTCAATTGCATCTTGTAAGCGTGTAAATGCAAGTCTTCATGTAATTGTTGGACACGACGAACAAGTTAAGCTGGATGGCTCTTTAGCCACACTTGCTCAAATTTTTGCACGATGTATTTACGCACATTTGGACAAATAAATTGACCGAAAAACTTACGAGTACACGATATGCATTTTCATAATAAGCCTGAATAACTTTAATGCATTGCTCGATTATGCTTCTTTCCATAGTTCAAATTGAATTAGTCGAAAATTGAGAAATGTCAAATAAAATGCAGAAAAAATGTTGACGTTAAGGAGTGGTTCACATTCTACACCAGCCCTTAAAATGTAACCATCCTTTATTTTACCAAATGTCAAAAGGACATTATTTGTAGTATTTTGAAGGTTCATTAAAATATTGACTCGACAAATATTTGTTTCAAGTTTTTTGATTTATAAGAAACTGTAATTTTTTAAATCATGCAAATTGTCATCATTGGTTCGTGAGATATTTTAAACCAACTGGAATGTTTGCATTTTTCTTTAAATTGTTATGATAAATAAGACCACCCAATGGTTTCTCGGAAAGTCCTTTCTGTACGTATTTTTTTTTGAATAAGTGCACACTCAAAGTGGTTTTTGTTACCGTTATTATGAGAGTTTAAAAGACGATGTCGCTACACATTTGTTTTAAACTTCTGAATATTGAATGTCCACACTCTTTTGTAAAGCATTTCACATTCGCGTAGTACGGTTTAAGAACGAATCTCTGAACTTGACTGTACGTCATTCCTGGAGGTGCGAGTAGTACGGTTTAATTGTTTAAGGGAGCAATGCAACTATTTCATTAAAATAACTATAAACTTTGCGACAGGCGGCGGCGTTAAAGCCAACTAAATAGTTAAATAATGAAAAACATCATCACTAATCTCCTTGTAAAAATAAAACTATTTAAATTCATGTATTTCTCATATTTAATTAAATTTATTTTACTTATAGTACAATATTATAATAAATTAATTATTCATCTAATAACAATAATTCAGTTTAATTCATTTGTTTTTCTCATTTTTTACTTTTTTTCACTTTTCCAAAAAATGTTCGTACTAAAATTTTGAAAAAATAAAAATTATTATTATTAAAAAAAAAACAAATACTTAAAAGTATTTATTTTTATTTGCATAAAACAAAAGAAAATATTTACGTCCAAGAAAAAAAATCAATATGAAAATTTTGTTAAACACTATTTTCAGTTTTTTTTTTGTTGAAATTTTTCGTTTTTCTTTTGTTGTTCTTAAATATTATTTTTTGGCTATTTATATAATATATATATATATATATATTTAAAATTAATATATATACTTTAATGTATAAAATTGTTTTGTTTTTCTTTTATTTTATCATCTTTATTCTGTAGTACCCTGTTTCTGAATTATTTGTGTTTTTTGTAGTTGCGAATAATATTTCTATTTTATTGAACCTGTTTGAGTATTTTGTTTTTAATTTTAAATCTTAATTTTAATTTATGTAATTTCATGTTGTTTTTAGATATTCGATTTTGTTATGCTTTATTTTTGTTTTTGTTTTTGTTTTTGTAGAAATTGTAGTGCAATTCACAATTTTATTAATTTTGTTTTATGGAATAGTGTTTATCGTGTTTTTTGTTTGTAATTTATTATGCCTCTTATTTTGTTATATATATTTTTTTATTTAATTTGTACATTTTGGGTTTTGAGCGTATACAATATTATTTTTATTTTTAAGATTTATATGAATTTAAAATGAGATTTAAAATTAAAAATAAACCAAGAATATACACAATACTAAAGAAAATTAAAACAAAATTAGAAGGAAACATTTATTATAATATTATTTTCTAATTTTATTTTTTTTTTAATTTTGATATACATAATTTTATATTATCTAATCAATTTCTTTTTTTTTTGTTTTTAATTTGCATTATTTACATTTTTTTAATTAGCTTAAAAATACATTTGCTAAATAAAAAATAAAATAGTACAAGTTACATAATATTTACTAATTTTAATGTGAAAAATGTGGATTTTATTAATATTATTTTAACTTTGTACATGGTTTTAACTTATAATAAATACAAAATAATTAAGTCCAGTATTATTTTTAAATTTTTAAATGAAAGATACAAGAATAAATGAAGATCATGTTTTTTTTTTAATTTTATTTTAGTTTAAATAAAGGAACTGTATTATTTATATTTAAGTTAAGATAAAAGCTGTGTAAGTGTAGGAAGATATTTGTTTTTAATTCTATCTTGGCAAATATGCAGGAGTGTTTATTTTTCATATTTATGTGTCTATTGTTTGAAATACTGTATTTGTTTTTTAATTATTGGAAGAATTCGTTGCTTTTTTTTAGTCAAAAAGAAATAAAATAAAATAAGTTATAAAAGAAAAGTAAAATATTTATCACAAATTTAAGATATTGCATTTATTACAACTATATATGTATGTGGATGGTAAATTATAAAAATAAATGTTTTATTTTTCACCGTTTTTAGGTTTATTTTTATTTTTAATGTTTTGTTTTAATGCGAGTGCTGATTCCCATTATGTTTTTATTTAATTTGCATATTTTTTTTTTATTTGCTTAAAATATTTTAAGTTATAAATTCACATGCAACTAAAATAGTTTATATTCAGATGATTTTGAAACAAATTTTGCAGAAAATGGTAAATAGTGTGATATTTTTGATCAACCATATTTATTATAAAATAAAGTAAAAATAAAACGAAGGACACATTAAAAGAATAAAGATTTAACTCGATGTATCAGGGTTCTACTTCTAGTCTTCTAAAGACTAGTTTAATTGAGAAACTGTTAAACTCGATGACTAACAAAATTGTCTAAAGAGACTTAAATCTTGTTTTATTCTTGAAAGTTTGTTTGGCATTTACAATTTGAATTGGAAAACTGGATCTCAGGAGGAATTTTTAGATTTAAACTAAAACTAAAATGTTTAAATGTTAGTAAAACTTTTTAATATTGAGCTTTTAACTAAATATCCATATAAAAATAGACGGTAAAACCAATGATTTTTGAAATCAAAATGTTTGTATTTCGTCATATAAGATGAATAAGTTCCAATGTTAAGCTTGTAATCTTTTTGATGAAAATTAGCGGTTCTAAATGAGCTAAGGCAAAAAAACATCTTTTAATTGTCTACATTAAAATTCAAAAAAATGCGTCTACTTTCTTAGACTTTATGACAATATCTTTTTAATCCTTTTAAGCTATTTTACATCTGTATCGTTTTTAAAAAGTTCGTAACGAAAACTTAAACCAATGATGTGAAAGGAATAATGTGTTTTCTAGTTGATGATGGGACACTACGACGTAATATTTTTCTGATCAAATTTAACATACAAATTAAAGATAATAAAAATTCCAACAATAAATATTTCAGATCTTTCAGTTCAAAATTTGCACTGTACTAACTGTACTCACTTTATTGGCAAGTCCAATGTATACTTAACTACGCATAGTTTTTTTCAACAAACCCATTTCCTTTAAATTTTACATTACCACCGATTTTAATTTATGTTTTCGAAATGAAACAAAAGCGATTCTACAAATTTTGAAAAAAAAAGGTGAAAACATTTAAACAGTACTTCCCAGTTTCAGTTTTTTGGCAAAAATATCATGTTAAATTTCCGAGCAAAAAAAGCTGAACAATTTGAGAGCAAGAAGTATTTTTAATGATATTTTTGTTAAATTTCAAAACAAACAAATCAGAAATGTTGGACCTTAATCCAGATGATTTTATACAAAAGTTATAAGGGCTTATCAAAAATAAAATAATAGAAAAATAGAAGAAACGTTAACGATGCTCAAAGTTGCCATTCATAAATTTCGAATGTATCAGTGTGCAGGCAAACATTACCATGGAGTTGCTCGAAGCATTTTGAAGGAATTGACATTTCCACCCCTATATTTAGTTTTGCACTTCGATAGAAAAATTTAAAAATTAAATAATTAAGACATAAATATTGTCAAAATCTAAAAATGGTGAAAATAGAACCAAAAGGTTAACATTCAACAATATT
Organism: Eupeodes latifasciatus; assembly: GCA_920104205.1. Taxonomy (NCBI): domain Eukaryota; kingdom Metazoa; phylum Arthropoda; class Insecta; order Diptera; family Syrphidae; genus Eupeodes; species Eupeodes latifasciatus. Next base: position 67,081,242 of record OV049924.1, on the reverse strand, counting down.
TGAATTCTCAACAAATATCACACTAAAAAACATTTTCTTTGATGTTTTGTCAAAAATATTTACGAAAATCAATTAACTAAAAAATGCGAAAAAAAAAACAAAAATTGGAACCAAAAACTGTAACAATAAATTAAAGACATTAGAGTTTAGGTACATGTATTATATAATTATTCTACTTGTATTTTTAACATCAATTTATAGAATTATTTTATTTTATGAATTTCTTTTTTTTTTAATATTATTTTTATTTTATTAAAATTATTTACACTTAATTTTGATAAACTCATTTCGATTTGTTTTTATTTTTATTAAATACAATGTTTTATTAAAATTTATTTCTAATCATTATTTACAGAATAATAATACTACAAGTGCAAATAAATGTATAATATTTACATTATTTTTAAAGTTTTTTTTTTTTTTTTTGGAAAATAAAAAAATCAATCTCAGCTTTAAGTACTAAGTACAATATTTTAAAATAAGTGTACACAACCCACAAAATCTATTTTATAACACATAAGAAATTAATAATTATAATAATAATAAATTAATTTATTATCAAATATAGTATAACTGTATTTTTATATATAGGAACTAAAAGCACCAAGAAAATTAAATTGTAAATATAAATATTTTAAATCAACTTTTTAAAAAAATACAAAAAGTATTGAAATATAAAAATAAAATAATTTTTTTTAAACAAAAAAATAAAACATAAAACTCTTATATAAAATATTGCCAAATTGTTTGTTTATGCCTCTCTCTCTTTAAAATACACTTGAGATTCAATGTTAAATCTTAAATCTATGTTCTAATGACAGCTGGAGGTACTGCTGCAGCAGCAGCTTCCATTCGCCGTTTTCGACGAAAACGTTTTAATCGACGTCGCTCATTGAGGAGGTTTTGATTGAATTGTCTAAAATTATTTGACGCTGGCGGAGGTTCGGCAGGAGGGAAAAAGATCGGGTTTGTAGCCCAATCTTGCCAAAAGTTTCAATCCTGCCCGTTTTGTTGCGTCAGTTCACGGCGTTCGTCACGATTTAAAGCCAATGGCTGGGGGAATTCATCATCCATGGATTGTTTGGATCGATCTGATTTGCAGTCTTCATCGATTGCCATATGCATGGCTGCAGCAGCGGCCGCAGCTGCTGCTGATTGTTGATGTCTTTCGGGCGGGAGAAGGTTTAGCATGCCGAGTGGGAGACCGGGGAAGCCACCCGGAAAATCGGGATAGAAACCTTGTTGGAATGGATTGAATATTGAATTGGGTCCCGATAGCAGGTCTGGTTCGGAACTTGAGCTGCGTGGGCCCATTGGGCCACCTGGTGGTCCATTGCCTCCACTTCCACCACAATCCAGATCTCTAGAATCTTTGTTGCGGTTGGAGTCTGCATTTTTGCTCCCACCATTACCACCACTTGAACCACCTCCTCCACTTCCTCCACCACTTCCATTATTATTCGAGCTCAGTCCCATTGTTAGGAGTTCAACTGGAGGCCCACTTATGCAGTCCTTCCGCAGTTGTTCCAGTTTGAGACTCTTTCCATATTTGCCACGAACATACATGAGGAGAGAATTGTACGGAATGCCAAATATCCTTGATGCTTGGCTAGTGGTCATTTTCTTATTCCACACATGTTGCAGGGCTTCCGTCAATTCAGCATTGGTCCAAGACCGTGGAGGTCCACCTCTGGGAGCTGAATGCTGTCCTTTTGGACGGGACACTGAAAGCAAAAAAAATACAAATTATTACATTTTTATAAAACAGAATTTACCAATTTTTTTTTAAAGAAAAGGAACATTTTAGTAGGTTTTACAGACAAATTAAAACTCAGAAGAGCAGTAGCTTTAAGTCATGTATCTTGAAATTATCGTTTGAAAAACAAAATTCGAAGTCGATATCTCTACTGGTTCTTGAGATATGAAGTCGAAAAGGTGTCCTGAACGTACGCACACACTCTTTAAACCATGGATTTAGAAACGTTGAATCTTCGAGAAATGTCAAAATATTCAATCGAACTGATATTAATGAATTCTGATGGGAAGTTAGAACCAGGGTTGGTAAATAATGGAATAATGAAAAAAAATAAAATAAAATTGGGTGGCGCAACAGTCCATTGAGAACTAGGGCCTAGTGACTTACAAATCTCAACCATTCCTGTGTGCGAGTAATGTTGTCAGGGATGGAAGGGACCTACAGTTTTAAGCCGAATCCGAACGGCAAATTTGAGAAAGCACTTTTCATGACAAGAATTACTCTTGGAAAATTTGTCAATTCTTCGCAAGAGGCAGTACCCGTGAAAAAAACTTTAGATGACATAGGCATGGATCAAACTCAAGACCTCTGGCATGACAGTCGAACGCACTAACCATCATGCCACGGGTAGGTACTACTAATGGAATAATGACAAAAGTAATTATTACTCCCTTTTAGATCATTACTTTTGTTTTCAATTACATTTATGTAATTGAATTACAAGTAATTACGGTTTTGAATTAAATGTAATTAGTAATTGAAATTCTTTAATTACATTCTAGACTAGTTAAAAAAGTGTTTGGAGATTTCAATTACAAATAATTGTACTTGAATATTTTTGAAATCATTTTTTGACAACTCTGGTAAGAAATACGTATGCCTATTGTGACTATCAACTATCAGTTGGAAGTTGATATATTTTGAAGGTTGAACTGTATTTTTTATTCAATTTATCAACTTTCAATTTTTAATTACATATTCATTTTCTTGTTACTGTCAAAAGCTTGAAATATTCACAATTATGAAATTTTGTGTTGGTTGGTTAAATTTTAAACTTTGATATTTATCAATTGATAATAATCATGATCAATTCACATTAACAATAGGTTTGTCATTCACGCCTTAAATTAACTGAAATGTTTGTTTTTTCTTTACAATTTTTTTATCCTTATTAAAATATTTCACACAAAAATTTTGCAGCCTTCTATAAGAACTCTATGTTTTAGTTTCTTATAGGAGCTATTAAAATAGAGCAATTTTCCTATCAGATAAACAATCTATGCAAATTCAACTTCGAACCCATATAGTTCCAACCTTACCTAGTACCTACATAGGTGCATAGATACTTTTGATTGTTTGTCTCTCTCAGATACATAGCTCCTCATATAGGTATCTATACCGATAAAAAGACCAAAAGTAAACTGGCGCATGACTTTCAAAATAAACTGCAAAAATGTACAACCTTCCCACATGCATGCACCTTTTTTTAAAGATAGTTACACGAGATCTGAAGCCGCAGAAAAAAAAAACGTTGTCGTTTAACTTAACAAAAAACACCTTAAAGCTTAAACTTCAAGACTTGAAGACGAAAAAGTATAGATACGAGTATAAAGCGAGTCCATTACTCAATTCCACACATTTCTTAATTTCTTTCTTTCTCTTTGTTTTTTTTTTGGAATGGTATGGAACTCGTGTATGCCCCTTTTACCCATAGCTCTAAGCAGGGGTACGGGTCTAAATATACAACATCAATATAAGTATATAGAAAAGTAATCTGAATCATGACTTGCCAAACTTGCCAATCCATATGGCAACTCTAAGCTTGTAGAGTATAGCACCACTCTACTTCTTTATATACTCCACCTGGGACTGGGATAAAAAAGGTTATCAGTCACAATCAGATAATGGTTCAATCTTGTCGAATTGTTCACGTTTCCAGGTCCGTCGTCGTCGGAATGGTATCTATCTTTCCGCTGCACCGTACCGTGCTCTATACAGCCACACACCCTTCTCCATCCAATTCCATATCCATTCTCTTCCATACTGCGAGGAGATAGATACGGAGTATTGTTTTTTTCTTCTTAATTTTATAGATACTTTTGTTTTATCTCTCTGTGAGGTAGGTAAGTATGTGAAGTTACATGAGATCCGATCCTGTCGTCGATTTGTATGCTAAGTTCCTGGGTCTCCCTCTCGTCGTCGTCGGTCGGTCGGTCGATTCAATTTGCATGTGGGACACAATGAGATCCACATCGCATCAAGGTAAGGTATAACAAACCAGACCAGCCACACAGGCTACAACACACCACACATAGTATCTACGAGTATCTTTTGTATAAATCTTTAAAAGCAGGTTGGGACTTTTATTGTTATATCGCTAAAAATTCCACCTACAATTTGTATCTATAGAAATAGAAACAAAAAGATACAGATACAGATATAATAAGAGTATCTATAGATACTTGCATTTTGTTTTATTACTGTTTCTGCTAATATGTGGTAATATCATCTTGCGGCAGTTGCAGTGGCCATGTAGCGCAAGGAGCTTGGTGCTGATGTTGATGCTGAAATTACGAGGACCAAGTGCGCCAAATGGACAAATTGAATTTCGATTTCGATTTCAATGGTAGCGCGCAATGTCGTCGTCGCATTTATGTATCTACGGGATACTTCTACTACTCATAAGATGACTTTAATAGCAAGTAGGAACTTACTATATGCAAAGATACTGTTCCGAGTTCCGCAGACTCACGAGTGAGTGAGTGAGAAGAGATCACACCCACGATTTATTGATTTTATCCGTAGTCGTTGGACGCCTTTCGTTAAAGGTACCTATGGTAAAGACGAGCTATATCTTCTATAGCTTGCCTGCTTAAGTAATGATCATCTGCCCCCTATGCAATCAGCTCTAGCTTCTTCTCTCAAAATAAGTATATACGTAAGTTCTTTAACTTTGACTTAAAGTCAATTGGTTTTTCCTGCCTTATGCAACAGTGATGCGGTGTGTAGCATGAAGTCAAAATGCTCCTGCTGCTTCTGGCAGTACCTTTACCTTTTTTTAATTTTTTGTTTTTGCAAACATAGGGTATTTTGTTGTTGAAGATATAAAAGAGAACTTTGTCATGTGATCACGACTTGAAATTGTTCTTCATCTTTCCTTAAGGTTTTTTGTTGATAGTTTTTTGTACTTTTTCTCGTGTGATGCGATCATCGGTTGTTTTTGTTGTCGTTGTTGTTGTTATTCACTTTCGTATAAGCACGAATTGATTCTTTCAATGTTTCTTGTGACGTTTTGGAACTAAACTGTTTGTAGTTAGAGGATAGATATGATATGGAAAGAGAGATAGAGGTCATAGGGTATAATCGATAGATTTTACTAACTCAATTGATTTGAGCGATCTGCTGCTTTTTTGGTTTTGGCTTAATACCTGTACTACGTTCAATCTATGAAATAAGATCACAAAAAATTGGACTTTGGATGAAAGTGCATCTTGAAGTCCAAAGCTACAAGGAGATATAGAATTTTTATAAAACGTATCGACTGCCGTTTTTAAGTCAAACAAAAATTAAAGCAGTTATCAAAATCATTGTTCAATCTACTTCGTAAAGCCAATGAATGGTTCAATCAGTTCTAAAAGCTTACAACTTTAAAGATCTGACATTTCTTCTTGACATAATGTTAAGATTAAGAATTTCTTATTGATTCCTTAATGACCTAAGATGTATTGTTGGTTGATCGAGAAATCGACAAACTTTTATTTTTGGAATTGAAATATGCTGAAAGTTTTTCATGATACGAGTACATAATAAAATAAATGAATAAATAAATTAGGTGACACAACAGCTCGTAGAGAATCAGGCCTAGTAACTTACAACTCTCAAACATTAATGGATACGAGTAATGTCAGGGGTGTAAAGGACCTACAGTCCGAACTTCTAATTTGAGAAATACTTTTTGGAGGATTTGACAATTCCTCGCAAGATACAGTACCCGCGAAAAAAAAAATTTAGGTGGAACATACAGGGACTAACCACCATAAGATTATTTATACGTGTACTTTATATAATAAGAATATTAAAAATAACATTTAATAAAATAAATCAAAATGCTGTCAGATTCCAAAATTATCTATGAAGTGTTATGACCGTTTTGTGATCTTCTGTGAGAATTGAAAGTATTTAAATGAAATATTTAACAATATTTTAGGATAATGCAACTTGTCGTACAAAAAGCAGCAATCCAAAACTCTAAACAATTCTTGTAGTTTGAATAAGTAGCACACCAAGAGAAAAAAAAAGATCAGACATAAATATCTCTGTTGTCACTGAGAGTGAGCAGGAAGCCTAAATTTCGTTGAAAAATCATCTTGATTGATGATAACTATTTTCAGATGAATGAGATCTAAGACCGTTCAATGCAACCCAAAAAGGTTACTGTTTGTTGTGGATTTGAGCTGTTAGACAAATGCGTTGTCATTAGACCATCTACCGCCGCCGCCGCCGCCGGTCCATATTTCTCGTGAATGGCCAAGCCATCACCATGTCAAAGAAAAATACTGTACGTCGATGATGACCAGTTTCTTTTGGACTAAAATATAGGGTCCGCCATCTAAAGTTTTTTTTCAACTAGTGCTTAGTTCGTGAATGGTAACACGATTTGACAGATAATTAGTTTTATCCTTCCGCTGAACAAATATGGTTGTGTATACGCTTAAACAACGCTGGGAACAACGCTTAGAGAAGATGTCGATTTTCCAAAAAAAATCATCTTTTCATATGAAGCTTATTTTGATCTTGGCGGGTATGTAAACAAGCAAAATTGTCGCTTTTGTGGCACAGAAAACATTGATACACCCAAAACGAGTCACTGTTTGGCGCGGATTTTGGTCCAAAGGCATAATTGGACCATTTTTCTTCGAAAATGAGCAAGGAGTGGCCATTACAGTCAATGGCGATCGTTAACGGACCATGTTGAACGAATTTTTGCTCACAAAAATTGAAGAGGAGGATATTGTCAACATTTGGTTTCAACAGGACAGCGCTACGTGCCACACAGCCGAAGCTACACTCGATGTTCTTATAGCATTTTCAAAAAAAAAAAAAAACTTATTTAGCGGACCCTATAAATAATAATATGGACATTACCAACGACATTGTGTCATCTCATGTAAAGTTCATGTTAAGCGACCTCTCGAACCCAGCATAACGCTTGCTATCTGTACAATCTTGCCAGATTAGTTCATCTGAGTAATGATATTATGATGTAATATTTCATACAAAATCTTACAGTGTAACCCGTTTAACAAAAACCTGGTCAAAAGAAACATCTTTTATTTCGCTCAGCAAAATTATTTTAAGTAGAAAACCCAGATAGATGATAAATATTATCAGTTAAAATTTCATCTCTTTTTTTATTTTACACTTTCACCACATTTTGATCACGAAAATGATAATTGAATTTCTGATTACGTCTAGACAACTGTAAGAGATACCTATATACCATTATTGTATTAGCTTTATACCTGCGCTTGAATGTTTATTTGGTCTGATATTTGTTTTTTTCTTAAGGGTAACTGTTTAGGTGAAAAGAAATAGTGACATTTTTACGTTTCTTTAAAGTGGGTTTAACTGTATCGATAGACATTACAAATGATACACACATTTTGTTTTAATAAAATTTCGAACTATGGAAATGCTAAGTGAAAAACCCTGCATTTAATTTTGAATTTTTCTAAGTGTCAAATAAATGTCAAATTGACATATTTTACTACGAGTTAAAGTATCTTTTAAAAAATTGACCTTAAAATTGATCCCAAAAATAAATGTTTTAAGGTCAATTTTTTAAAAGATACTTTAACTCGTAGTAAAATATGTCAATTTGACATTTATTTGACACTTAGAAAAATTCAAAATTAAATGCAGTTCAATTTAAAAAAAAAAAAACGGTTTTCAAATTGTTATGCAAATTTTACACCTAATTGTTCGTATTTTTCAGAAGTCCTTGGATAAGTATAACGCGTCAGCATATTTATTTTCTTAAAAATGTTAATTACTATTTCTATAGGCTTTCATAGTTTCTCCACCCATTAACATACAAAATGCCAATCATTTACACTAAAAAGTTCAACTTCTGTTATAGGTTAAACAAAAATCTATCTTTTTTCTTTAAAATACTCAAAACTGACTCAGCCACATTTAAAATAGAAAAAAAAACTTACTTCAATGTAATTAAAATTACCGATGATCATGTCAATCAAATGCGGTTTAACACTTCACTTTCGAAAATGTTTCCAACTCCGTAGAAATCTTTTTCAAAAGAGGGGAATCAAAATAAAAAACAAAAAACAAGACTAAAAAAAAAGATAATCAATTTTTCATCTCATTAATTTTCTTGTCTTCTACATACAGTCTTCTATATCCCTTCCCTGACATATCCTAAAGGTTCATAAGTCGGTGCGGTGCAGTGGTGGTGATCAGCTCCAAAGTAAAAAAACCCGAACGAGTCATAGTCGCGGTAACCAGGTGCGATATGCATAGGTGAACATGTTCATGATCACAGGAAAACCACGAAATGTTAAATTTTGTATTTTATTTTTCGTTCGTTTAGGTTTTGTACTTCAGAGCTCAGAGCTCTCATCCGTTCTGCGATCACTGGATTTAGCTGATCCCATTCAATCAAGCGTGGTCAACACACCACACCACTTGGCAGGGGGAAATCAACCTTAATAAAAAAAAAAGTCGATTAAGTGCACTTTGTTTTATAGCATGTTCAATGTATTCAGGTATCTTGACTTTTTTAAAAAGCTATCCCTCTCAGCCACACGAATTCATGTGGGTATGTTTATTCTACAGGTGGAGCAGCAAGAGGACGACGAAATAATGCTCTCAGGTGTGAAAATGTATCTTAAGGAAAAAGATACAAAAATATACAAGACAAATAAAAAACGAACAACAGCAACAACAACAACAACAACAACAAAGAATGTAGTGGCAATTGAAAGAAAAATAATGGTTGTAGACGAAACTACTTACAACTGCTACGTGCCATATGGTAAAGCAACTGACGACTGACGGCGGCGGCGTCGTCGGCGACGGCGCTCGCTGACAGTGGCAGCTATATGGCTGCACTGCTATGGCGGCGGCGCAGCGTGACTATGAAGGCGATCAAAGATCGAAGGGTTAATTAGACAGTTGAGTGAGTGAAGGAATGTTTTTTTTAAGTGATCAAGACTTTGGAAAAAAGTGAATACCTTAAACAAAAATGATTCATGGCTCAATATAAACTTTCTTAGATGTTTATAAAAAAGCTTACTAATGGCTAAAATATAACTAAATTTAAATGAGGGGAAGGGGGTAGTAAATTGTATAAATAATTTTGAAGAGATGTTAAGTTTAACTTACTTTTCTTTTTTAAAAAAGGCGGATGATCTCCTCCTAGTCCTCTTGGGTCGGACATTTCCATGAGCGGGTTATACAGCTTACCAGGATCAATTCCAGGCGGGAATAGTCCTAGCGGGGAATCTAATCCGAACACTGAAAGCAAACAAGAGAGAAATTTTATTGTAGACATTTTGTAGAATAAAGGTTAAAATAATTTTATCTTTAAACGAGATGAGAAGTCTAACAAAATAAAACACGGAGATTCATACAAAATTGTTTAAACACGCTGAACTTAATGCCTAAAGAGTACTCTTACAGATAAGTAATTGAACAGCTGACAGATAATTATATATATAGTCAAATTATTTGTTCTTGACATTGACAATTTTTATCCATGAACTTGCTTGTCGTTGCTTTTTAACTAATTGGAAAATAATCAAAACAATTAAAATATAGTGCAAGACTGGATCGCACGAATGTGCTCCTGTATACAAAGATTCTCTTTGCGCATAGAACTTATATTTAAAAATTTAAAAATTTACCAATGCAATAAGTTTGTCTTTGGAATTTTAAATGCCATTTAAAAAAAACCTGATTTAATATTTTTTTCGAAAATTGTTTGAGGTTTTTTTTAAATGAGTTTTGTATAAATAAAAAATGTAAAATTTTCGTTTTAAAATATTTTTAGTATGCAGCTTTTTAGAATTTATAAATATAACTTTTTAGGTTTTATTTTCGTTAAAAAATATTGACCTGTTTTTGAGATATCGATTTTTGAAAAAAAATTTAACATTTTTTTAAAAATCCAAAAAGTATAATTTGACATTTTTGATCATCAAATATTATGAATACTGTATAGGAGCTAGTGCAGAAAAATTAGTTAATTATTTTCTGATTAAACTTGAAAACGAAATAATGGTTCTATGAAGGGTGACCTTCAAACATATTTGTTTGTTAAAAGAAGCTATGTTAAAAAAAATAATTTTAGAGAAAATTTAATACAAATCTACCGGTTCATTTTTTGGGGGTCTACTTTTTTAGCATTAGAAATTAAATTTAAAAAACGAATAATGCGAATCTGCTTAAAACCTTAACTTCGAAGTTTAAAATCCATCAATTCAATGATTCCGGCAGACAAACAGACCGACGCACGAATGTATGGGGAAAATGGCAAAATTAATATCTCTTGTATAAATGGTTCGAACTTAGTTATTAACTTCCCATAGGAAGTTATTGTAATTGATCCGATTTGTCAAATTGAACATTTTGACATTTTTCGACGTTTCAAGGTCCCTAGAGTCGAAATAAAAGATTTTTAGAAAGATGTATGTGCGTGCGTGTGTACGTACGTCCGTACGCTCTCAAGAAAATTGCGTGGGTGAAACAATTATATTTTTGGAAAAAAATCCAATTAACGATTTTATAAAAAATAAATCAAAAAAACTGAAAAAAATGTGTCACTTCGAAAATTTTACGACTAAAATATGATTTTATCTCCAAAACAATTTCGTGCAACGAAGAATAATGGTTTTGACATCTGATAAAATTTTGAGAAAAATCGCATTGACAGTTTTTTTACAAAAAATAAAAACCTAAACAAAAAAATAATAAAAGTTGTTAAAAATTGATTTTCGACTCAAATATCTTTTCAAGACTTTGAGATATTGGCTTTAAACTACTTTTATCTTTTAAAAAATATTGTTGTAAACATTCAGTAACATTTTGAAAAAAAAAAATAGAATTGACAGTTTTTTACAAAAAATTAAAAACCGAAAAAAAATTTAACAAAAGTTGGTAAACATTGATTTTCGACTCAAATATCTTTTCAAAACTTGGAGATTATGGCTTCTTACTAATTTTTACTTATAAGAAATATTGTTTTCAACATTATGAAAAATTTTGAGAAAAATCGAATTGACAGTTTTTTTTACAAAAAATAAAAACATAAAAAAATTAATAAAAGTTGGTAAAAATTGATTTTTGACTCAAATATCTTTTCAAGACTTTGAGATATTGGCTTTAAACTACTTTTATCTTTCAAAAAATATTGTTTTCAACATTCACTAAAATTTTCAGAAAAATCGAATTGACAGGTTTTTTACAAAAAATTAAAAACTGAAAAAAAAAAATTTAACAAAAGTTGGTAAAAATTGCTTTTCGACTCAAATATCTTTTCAAAAAATTGAGATTATGGCTTTCAACTAATTTTAACTTATAAGAAATATTGTTTTCAACTTTATGAAAAATTTTGAGAAAAATTGAATTGACAGTTTTTTTACAAAAAATAAAAACCTAAACAAAAAAATTAATAAAAGTTGATGAAAATCGATTTTCGGCTCAGATATTTTTTCAAAACTTTGAAATATTGGATTCAAACTAATTTTGTCTTATAAATAATATTGTTTTCAACATTCGGTAAAATTTTGAGAAATGTTGCATTGACAGTTTTTTTTACAAAAAATAAAAACCAAAAAAAAAAAACAATATTAAAACTTGGTAAAAATTTGCTTTCTACTCAAATAGCTTTTCAAAAATTACAAATATTGGCTTCAAACTTATTTTATTTCACAAAAAATATTGTTTTGATATTCATTTTTTTTTTATAAAAATCCATAAGTCCGTTTTTGCATAAAAACATAAAATCTACAAAAAATAGAACGCAAATTTGGTAAGAATTGATACATTTAGACAAACTTTTAAGCAAGACAAATCGATAGACGGGATGGGAAGTTATCAGTATGGGTCGCATCCCAGCCTCTTTTTATGCATATAATCAACTAGTGCATTGAATATCTACGTTATGAACTAAAAAACACATACAAAAACCAGTGATAAGTGCCCGCAGAGATTAATTCTACACTTGTTCTAGAGCACTTTCGACTATGATCTAGCCTGGCTTTCCGGATTTCCTTGTGTCTAGCTTCTAATGCTTCTTCCGAAAGAACACCAATAGGTAAATGGAAAAAGAACTAATGTCTTTAGCATGAACCAGAAGCTTATGGACGCTGCTAGGCATATAAAACCAGCTGTATTTTGAAAGGTACATGGTTTTCGTATCTTCCAAGAGTTTCACGAATCTTTCCAAATTAATTTCACGACCAGTTGCAATTGTCCTCAATATAATTCCGAAATTCAGAATGAGCTCCTTCTCTATCCCTGTTACTCGGAACTTAATTCGGGATTTGCGAAAAAGCGTCGAGCCATCGTTACTTATTCCTAGTTTGGGAATGTCGACATGTAACCCCATTTTTGACCAAAAGTTTTCTTGAATAACTTTTTTTCTTTCCCCAAAGACCGATTTATTGTCTTTGCCGCGTATTTGCCATGTTTTAAAAGGCAGTCTATAGTATATGTGCAGTAAACAATCGAAGCACCTGATCCAGGAATGTTAGGATGGAGGCCAAATCTATAATTTTCTGTGTTTGGTGTTCGATTTTCGACAGAAGGTAAGTTCATTTGCGAAGGATTTTTTAGTTTGTAATAACTGAACGTTTAGTTTGATAACTGAACGCAGAAGACCGTACTTTCTCTTAGACAAATCCAAGTTAATGTACATAGCTAGGCTTTGCTGTAGGGTTAAACGTTTTTCCGATCTTTGAGGAGAATACGAGAATCGGCTCTAGATCTTAGCAGCATAGTTAAGCTCCTCTCTGTGCTGTGTTGCGTTTGCTACATTCTTCAAAACTTTTGAAGATCTGTCTTTGCTTATACTTGTTCTACCTTGTACACTACGCAATTTGGCGCTTAAAGGCAAATCAAGGCTAGGCCATCGTTCATTAATTTCCATGAACGTGTCACGTTTTCTTTGACAATTTTCGCACTTTTGCCTCAATTTTAGGCAATAATATTTAGAAAATTTTTCAATTTTAAGTTCTAGTTCTTCATTAAGATGTTCTAACCCCAGTAATTCACAAATTTTTGCAGCAACAGTTATTAGTTTCGTTGATTTGACTAAAGGAATGATACAAAAGTATTCCGATCTTTTAGCTGCGTTCTAGAGAAAAGTCGTATTGAGAATTGTTGGCACCATACAAGTCTAGAGACGCCGCCGGCCGTGTTCTTAAACTGCACGCACTATTCCTCGTGTGTTAGCAGACATTTTGAAACTAATGAAGTTCTTTAGCCGTTGATGAGCGTCAACTAGCTTGCCTAGTAACTGACTTAAATTTTGAAAACCCTTTAGAGTACATTCGTTGATATGAAACAACAATTACGAAGACTATATTAACATTGAAAAGATAGTATAGACCAAGACACTTCAACACGTGATTAAAAGTGTTGGAGAGACTTGTTGGGAAACAATGATGATGGCATGGAATATTTTTCAAAATTGAGTGATTTATAGAACAAATAATATAGTTTAAATTTAGTTTAGTTTTTCTGTGAAGTAATAGGTACCGATTCGAGAACTAACAACTCAAATTATAACCAGGACCTAGATTGTTACTAAGGAATAAATCCTAACGAATACTCAATTCCAAATTATTAGGACGATGCCCTAGTACTTGGGTGAAGAAATGAGTTGATACAGATTTAAGTAGGTATACTCAGCCGAATTCCATCGTAATCGGAAATTTGTACGAATCCCGAAAAACTGTATCATAAAATCCGTTCGTAATGCAAAATTGTATGATATTTTCCACTACGAACGGATTTCATGATACAGTTTTTCAGGATTCCTAAAAATTTCCGATTACGATGGAATTCATGGTAGGGCTGACTAACTCTAGGACTAGAATTCTTACTAACGTTAGGACTCATTTAAGAAATTAAAAACTTCTTGCAATCTTTCAAATTTAGAGCATGAAAAAAAAAATGTTTCTTGTACGATGAATAAATGGCTACTCAAATCAAATAAAGTGATTTTGAGTTCTGCTTCCTAAATATTGAAAAAGCATGCTTTATAAAAGAATGCTTAATAATCATTGACAAAGCATGCTCTATAAATGAAATTTGGATATTTAATAGAAAAATGTTTACTATGGCGTATACTCTATATTATCACACCACCTAACAGTAGAGCTAGTCAAAGCAGCATTTATTCAAACATTGAAACTATGTAAGTTTTCTTTCTCTGAATATAATAAATTGTATGCATATTATTCAAATTAAGATAAATACATAAATAAGGTGCCACAAAGTGATAAGTTCCTTCACATTGCTCCTCCAATTAATTGCGCCTTAATTAAATGAAAATATTTTTATAACCCAAATTCATTAAATTATCTTCACGGACAAATGTTTGGAAAACTATTACACCCACTCCAGAGTATTATTTTAAGAAAATCTAAAAAATATGACTGTTCGATTTGAAATTTAGAAATTCCTGCGACTTAACCTTCAACTCTGCTTTGAATGTTGGATAGGAATAGGACAAAAGTGCATCCAGATATGTAAAAATAAAAACATTAAAATAATTATAGCTCTGAGCACGTTTGGGTTATTCCTATAAGGGTGATTTTTTTACTCAAGCTCAAAACAAAATATATCGAAATATTATCTGCAAATATTTTGTCGTATAAATAAATCATCCAAATGACTTAAAAAAATAAACATTTTAGGTTCAAGCTTCACTCCAAAGTCCATGTACATATGCAAAATAGTTAGTGAGGTATACATATATCTACCTACCCATCTACACGTTATGCTCCTGGCAGCTATGCATACATTTTACTAAAAACTCCGTGGGTAAGTAGGTAAAAATACGTATATAAAAATATATGTAAACAGGAACACAAAAAAAAAGTAAGGATAAAACTCCACCTGGGGCGAAAAAACTTCGTTAAAAAAACAAACACACACAGCTCCTTCCCTATGAATACACACCTACGATTTCTATCAAATGCAAAACAAGAAAAACTATAAGGATGCCACCCACCCATTGCATCCCTTTCCAATATGATTCTACCCAAAATGGAAAGGAAAATGCATTTTTAACTTGTTGGTATAGCATAAGGCAAGGTATCCATAGTGCTTGGTACTAGGACGAGTATATTCCATATGCCGCAGAAAAAGAAAACAACAACAGCAGCAAATATAAACAGAACAACAACAAAAAAAATAAGAAAACAATTTCCCTTCGAATGAGACATTGCAATCATTAAGAAAAGTTTTTCTACGGTATAACGCCACCATAACCATCCCCACTGTACCCTCAACGCCTCATTCCCAAATGGGTGACAAACATATAATATAGTACGTTATCGCGTACGTGGATATAAAGAAATAACCCCGCCGCGCCGCCAATACCACCGTCAAGGCAAGAGGTTCCTTATAATAGTCCTCTGACTCTCTCCCATCATCGTGCATCCTTCCTCCAATAAACTGCAATTTATGACGACTGAGTGAAAAGTAAGAAATCACGGAAGTCTAAATAGGAAGATAAAATTCACAAAAATAAAAATAAAAGAAAACACGGAAAAAAGAACCTAACTAAAATAAATATAAGTAAAAGACACAAGGAGCTGTATGCTAACGCCTGCTTCTAGAAGACATCGAAACAACACACGAAACGCGACTTAGCTGCAGAGCTCAATGCCAAATAAGAAAAATAAAGAAGAACCGCACATTCGCAAACATAACCTGCGATTTTCTTTAGAGTCCTTTAATTTTTTTTTTCGTTATCGGCGGCGTCGTCGTAAGCAGAATACACATTCTGGTTCTGTATATCCTGTGTGCATGCATACATATATGTACCTACGCTAAGAAATTGTAGAAATAAAAACTCGTCCTTATAAGAGCGGGCAACAGGATACAGGAGGAAGCAACAAAAAAATATAAAACAAACTACGTCCGTGAGCAAGGAATAAACTTCGTTAAAATGCGACAAAGTCGAGAACGCGAACAACATCGTTTGGATCTTAGTTCAGTCGATGACAAGCAAGGACGAACGAATATGGTAGTTCACCGAGGGGCGAGGGGGAGGTGCACCAATTCACGAAGCGGATGACATACGGAAGTCGCTACGTTCCAGTTCTATCAAACATCATCATCATCATCATCGGCAACTGAAGCCTGATGAATAGAAAAAATACCTATATGAAGTTCCAATAAGTTCGGATTTTCGTCCTTATACCAGTATGCACACAGCCACTGAATACTCCACTCTTCAATAATTCTATTGTTTCCTTTGTTTTTTTTTGTATTTTTAGTTTGAAGGATCAGCGACTGGGATACATAGGATGGAAGGAAAAATATATATTATTACTAGTATTCCCGCATGTATCTTTTAAACAAGTACCCTCCACCTCCATCACTCCATTTCAAAAAACCCGCACATCCATTAAAACACACAAACTCCTCAAGTTTCTTCTTCTTCTTCTATCATACATCAATCAGAGCCAAAAGGATATATGAAGGTAGATAGCATAGGGAGCAACAACAACAAAAAGTAAATGTCACTATTGAGGTTTGTTTGCACTCCACATCGCACTCGTCTTGTGGCAAGAAATAACTCACTGATTCGCATTCGACTCCTGTGTGCTCCACCACGTTTCAAAGATGGATGCAACAGTGAGTTGTGGCAATATTATTTTTATATACGCAGTAGAGCATCATCCAGAGTTACTTTACTCACATCACATCCTTTTTCTTATTTCAAAAAAAAAAAAATAAAGTAGAAAAATTATAATAATAATCATATGCAGCAAAGTGGAGAGTTTTTTTTTTTTGAAAGGACGAGTGAGGTAGAATATGTTAGTCGCAAGGAGTTGCTCAAAATTGTTTCTAAATTTTTAGTATCGTGTAAGTTAGACCCAAGAAAAAGTAATAACTCGTCTTATGATTCATTTTTGATGAGTCAGTTGCACCTTATACGTCAGATACTTCAGGAACGTCAGATAAATTAGATGTGTCAAATGCATAAAACAAAAGTAACAGAAAATTCTTGCCCATCTTGGTGAGCTTTTCCAAAAGAGTTTTACTGCATATTTGAACTATCAAAAAACTTAGACAAACTTGAAATATGCGAAAGAAGATAGGTGTAAATCTTCCATCATTCTTTTATATTACATCTGACACATCTGACGTATTTTACGCATCTAACGTATTTGACGTATCTAAAGTATCAGACGTATCAGACGTATCAGACGTATCAGACGTATTGATTGGGCCTCTGTAATGTGATTTAGAAACCAATAAAAAAGTTTTTAAAAAGGATATCTGCACCTAACTAAAGATGAAGTACAGGGTGCGGCAGAGCCGACTGACGAGTTTTGATGGGCTAAACAGTAACAGAACAGTAAAAATTAGAGAAAACATTTTTTTTATTTAAATCAGTATTCAATCCTATTTTTAAAAATTATTTTTTGAAAATTTTATCTCCAAGATGGCAGCCGTCAGCATTGATACACTTTTGTAGACGATATCTGAAGTTTTCAAATAATTTTCGGCACATTTCGACTGGTATGGCCTCGATTTCCGCGGTGATTTTCTGTTTAATTTCTGCTATGGTATGTGGGCGATGTCTGAAAACCTTATCCTTAAGGTAACCCCAAAGGAAAAAATTACACATGCTTGCTTAAATCTGTCTAAATCTAAATATGTCTCCTCTCAGAGAGACTAACCGCCCAGGAAACATTTGTCGTAAGACAGCAAGTGAAATTCGAGCTGTGTGCGCTGTAGCTCCGTTTTGCTGAAACCATACAACTCCCAAATCATGTTCTTCAGCCATTTCCTCCAACCTTTGCTGAAGATAAGTTTCCAACATCACAACATAACGAGCGGACGTGACAGTGACGGTCCTGTTCTCGTCGTCAGAAAAGTAGGGGGCGATCACCCCAAATTGGGACACAGCACACCACACGGTCACTTTAGGAGAGTGGAGTGGTCTTTCATGGAGCTGCCGTGGGTTATTCGCAGCCCAGTATCGAAAATTTTGTTTATTTACAGTTCCAGAAAGATGAAAATGGGCCTCATCGCTACAGAAAAAAGTTGATATCGGAGGAATTTGCAGAAGAATTTGCTGACAGAGATTTTTGCGGTTGTTGTAGTCAGTAGCATTTAACTCTTGGACAAGCATCCAAGAACGGTCTGAGATTCCCAAAGCTACCGCGCGTTTCCGGGCTGAGCGTCTTTGTGACTGCTCAATTGACTCTCTAACCAACTGCACATTTTTGGGAGTTCTTACCGTTCTGGGTGCTCCGTGTACAAGTCTACTTAGGGTACTTCCAGTTTCCTCCAAATTCCGTATCCACAATTTGATAGTGTTTGCAGAAGGAACAGATTCAGCACGTGGAATGCCGAAGTGTATACGAAAAGCCCTTTGTGTAGCAATCACATAATGATTATTTTCGTAATATGCACGCACGACGAAACCACGATGTACACCTGTCCAGACCATGATTACGAATAAAAACGGCATTACCGTACAATTCAAAATATACCACTTATTAAGGCCTACTCTTATCTTATCACAGGCTAATGACCTCATTAAGCTCGTCAGTCGGCTCTGCCGCACCCTGTATATTAAAAAAAGGTTTAAACTTGTTGCTTACATCTTCTAACTCATTCCAAATAGTAGAAGAAAACTGATAGCAAACTCTTCGAGCGTTTGTAATTTTATAAAAACGGTTTACTCTAAAGTCAAGTAAATGGACAGCTTTCTTCATTTCTATCGGGTGATTTTTTTGAGGTTAGGATTTTCATGCATTAGTATTTGACAGATCACGCGGGATTTCAGACATGGTGTCAAAGAGAAAGATGCTCAGTATGCTTTGACATTTCATCATGAATAGACTTACTAACGAGCAACGCTTGAAAATCATTGAATTTTATTACCAAAATCAGTGTTCGGTTCGAAATGTGTTTCGCGCTTGTTATCGACAAATTTTGTTCAGCGATGAGGCTCATTTCTGGTTGAATGGCTACGTAAATAAGCAAAATTGCCGCATTTGGAGTGAAGAGCAACCAGAAGCCGTTCAAGAACTGCCCATGCATCCCGAAAAATGCACTGTTTGGTGTGGTTTGTACGCTGGTGGAATGATTGGACCGTATTTTTTCAAAGATGCTGTTGGACGCAACGTTACGGTGAATGGCGATCGCTATCGTTCAATGCTAACAAACTTTTTGTTGCCAAAAATGGAAGAACTGAACTTGGTTGACATGTGGTTTCAACAAGATGGCGCTACATGCCACACAGCTTGCGATTCTATGGCCATTTTGAGGGAAAACTTCGGAGAACAATTCATCTCAAGGAATGGACCGGTAAGTTGGCCACCAAGATCATGCGATTTGACGCCTTTAGACTATTTTTTGTGGGGCTACGTCAAGTCTAAAGTCTACACAAATAAGCCAGCAACTATTCCAGCTTTGGAAGACAACATTTCCGAAGAAATTCGGGCTATTCCGGCCGAAATGCTCGAAAAAGTTACCCAAAATTGGACTTTCCGAATGGACCACCTAAGACGCAGCCGCGGTCAACATTTAAATGAAATTATCTTCAAAAAGTAAATGTCATGGACCAGTCTAACGTTTCAAATAAAGAATCGATGAGATTTTGCAAATTATATGCGTTTTTTTTTTTAAAAAAAGTTCTCAAGCTCTTAAAAAATCACCCATTATAAGGTGTGTCAAGGAGTAAAGGCAAGGTCACGATGAACAACAGCATACTTTTCAGGCAGGAAACTATCGAGAAGGTGATGTTGAACTACTTAGGCAATATTGACGTTATCAGTAGAATAAATAAGACTCGTAGTGATGCTTTAGAATGCCTTTTCCTGTGTGTATCTCCATCATAATATAGCAGTGCACACAGCTGAAACTCTTGCATTTTTAAATAAAATGGTTATATAAAATGGTTATCTTATTTTTCTTAATATTTACAATAATAAGCAATAAAACAATTATAATTACGTTTCAATTTCGCTTTTGTTACCAAAGACCCCTTCGGAATGGAAAGATAATGTTCAGAGTATTGGATATATTCAATAGATCGATTTTAATGCTGAGTAGGCAGCGTTTGCACATAGAAGGCTATCGAAGCTCATTTGGCAGATCATCTACTAACACCTCGACTATAAAAAATTAGTGTGGAAAGCGGAAAGAGGGCCACGCCACATCGAATGAAAAGATGTTTACAGTTGAAAAAGTTTATAACAAAGACAACGATACAACTTGTGCCACAACATTATATCAAACTAAAACTGTTGTTCTTATGGTTAAACGTAATCATTACCACACTTCTGTAAATCACCGACTGTAATAGTTTGATATATTAATTTTCACTCCAAAGTGTAACATCCTACCATTTTTGGGATCCAATGTGAAAACGGTTGTTAAATTATACGAAAGAGATGTGGTAGAGGGTTTGATAAATGAATGAAGATAGATAGATTATTCTTCAGTATTCTGATGAGACAAACAAAGCCAAGATAACACAAAAGCGCCTTAGGATCAATTTCATAGGTTTTTAAAAAAAAGCTTAAGATTTCATCTCGTGAAGTTCATATTTTAATCCTATAGATTGTTTTTATTCGTCGAATTTAGAGGACGTGTCTGAAAGACTTCTCAAAACCATAGATAGAGTTAACAGAAGTATGGTGTTGTACGCTTGCAAAAAAACTTATGGCAAGACTAGGCATGATCCAGGAGGATCTAAAGTGTTGCTATGAAGACTGCACAAACCAGAATACATACCAAACTAAAGTTTAAAATGTTGCCGAAACACTGATTGCAAGTTTGAAAAATATTAATGTCTGATTTCATGTTTCCAATACACATCCTTTAAAAAGGACAAAGTTAAAACAACACTTCATGTTCATATTTTTGTTCTACTTTTTCATTTTTCCACAGTAGTCGGTAGCGTACTCATTCTCAAACTCGTAGGAACTCTCAGTGCCCCATCAAGGAAATTATCTTCACGATTGGCATGTGACCTCATACGTTTTTGCTACAATTTAACTTATACTATACCCACATCGACATTCCCATCGCACTCTCTGATGCTTTTCCATCATCAGGACTCAGGACTAAGGACTAAGGACTCAAACAAATTTAATAAGTCCTTCTGCATACACATAAGATGAATTTATAGAACGTTCATACATCAGCATAGATGGGTTGAGTGGAAAGTTAAAAAAAAGAAGAAAATTACATTTTCAAGCAAAAGGAGTCACAAGGATCAAACAGAAAGACATGCGGGTGGCTGACTATACTGTCGTGCACCGTGCACTATATGCTCTAGGTACACATGCGACATTTTGTTATGATTTTCCGTGAAAAATATTGTATTTTGCATTTGGTTGTTTTTTGCGCAATCGGCTCCGCATTTCCACTCGTTGCATATGATGGTTGAAATGTTGCAGAGAGAAAGATGATGATTGAATAAATGGGTGCAAGTCGTGGATGTATGGTTGGAAGTTATGTTGTGGTAGAGCTGGATGTTTGTTCAACATCGGGAATAAAAGGAAAATCGAATTATAGGTAATTAGTGACACCACTCTTGACATCAGAAAGTCATATATCGGCGAACGTGGGTGAAGATTTTGTTTTATGGTTTTTATTTCTCTATGAGACTTATTCAAAAGGAAAAGTTTACTTGTTTGATCGACTTATGAGGTTAATATGTGTTCAAAGGGTTTTTAAATTGACTCTGGTAGAAGGAAAATTATATCGAGTAATGTACCCAGTGAACTATATGACTAATGCGTCAATGCATCGATTAGTTGAAGTTTTGTTTTTTAAGTGGCTGCATGTATTTGCAGAATTGAATTTAAAACTCATGTAGGTAAAAGCTCTTTAGTCATGAAGTTCATTTTTTTTAATAATGTAAAGTTACATAGTTGAGTATATGTGAAACAAAAACTCGACCTGATTAAACAATTTTTTAGTATTAAATCAGACTACACACAACGAAAACTTTCGTTGAGGCAGATAAAGTATGATATAACGAGTTATCCATTTGGTTGTTTCAAAAGTATAGGGCTGAAATTTGACATCTGTCAAACTAAGTTGTTAAACCAATTTGTTTTTCAGTTGAAAGTCTGAAATTTACGAAAATGGATCGCTTAACTATCGCACAACGCATACAAATTGTTAAAACCTTCTACAAAATTTTGTTGATTCTGCAACAACCACATATCGTGCTTTAAGAGGAGATTATGGTTTACATAATCGTCCAACTACGCAAGAAATTGGCAAAACTGTGAAGAAATTTGAAGAGACTGGATTAGTTACAGATATTGTAAGGACTGTGCATCATTGTTTTGCTAGTACCACTGAAAATATCGATGCTATAAGTGTCTTCGTTCTCAGGAATTAGGACTGTCTTACGGCTAATTATGGCGTATTTTGCATTTGGATCTACACCTTCATCCATATAAAGTCCAGTTCCCACAACAACTGAAACCAGCTGACAATTCACAACGTCGTAGATACGTCGAATATGGGTGTTTGAACAACAGCCGATGAACGGCGATTTTTCGAACAAAATTTTCTTCAGCGAAGAAGCACATTTCTCACTTGGAAGTTTTGTTAATAAACAAAATTTTCATATTTGGGGTTCTGAGAGTCTTCAAGTAATTGAAGAGAGGCCATTACATCCATAAAAAGTCACTGTTTGATGAGCTCTTTGGTCCGGAGGTGTTGTTGGACCTTACTTCTTCGAAAACAACGATGCACTGACTGTCACTGTTATTTCGGAGCGTTTGGTCATGTGAAAACCGACTGTTTTTTTGCCTGCTATTGGTTTCAACAAGACGGTGCCACGTGCCACACAACTCGACCGGAAATGGCTTTATTGCAAGAGGCAGTGTAACTTCTCGTAGTGGCGATATCAAGATCATGTGATTTGACACCGCTGGGCTTTTTTTTTTTGTGGAGCTACTCGAAAGATCGTGTTTATGCAGATGAACCTTTCACTCTTGAGTACTCAGAAACCAACATTGGGCAAGTTATGGCTGAGATACCGACCAAAATGTGTCAAAAAGTGGTCGAAAATTACCTCAAAAGAATCGATGATTGCAACAATTCGCATGGTGGTCATTTAAATAAGGTATTGTTTCACACGTAATGTCAAAATTTATAATAAAAAAGAAATATCATGAAAAAAAAAATATTTTATAAGTCTTTTATTTACGTTTACTTTTGAAACCTCAAAATGGATAACTCTATACTTACGAACAAACTAAGACTAATTGATTAATGACCATAGTTAATCGATATCTTTAATTTAATCTTTTCCTTAATTCCTAATCTAAGCACTTCGGTGAGTGTTTATTTAAAAAATTAAATATTGTTATATGTGGCGTATGTGGAACATTTTGTTGAAAAATAGTTTTTGCTTAATTTAAGTGCGTTTTGTTCGCATTCCATGTATAGTAAAGTGAGAAATTGCCAACAAAACGATCCGCAGTAGTCCGGTTTTTATATTTGAAAGTTGATACAACTGAATATTTGCCAGAATAATTTATCAAAAACTTCAAAAAAAAAAATAGCGAAGTTCAGACCAGGGGTGAAATCGTGTAAGCTGATTTTTGATAGTTGACTATCAAATTCAAGAAAATGCGTCTGTGTAATGCGAAAGTCGATTTCAAAGTTTTAGCCAAACAATTTGACATAAAATAAAAACTTCAAGAAGGGGGTTTGTTCGTAGACTACTACATTAGCATGTGGTGTTGAAGCGAGCTTGAAGCTCGCCTAAATTCTTTATATACCTGAATCGAGTTGAAATGAGCTTGATTTGCTCGATTCCGGTCGGGGATCGGAAATTTGTGAACAAAAACTTGTGTGGTGGAGTTGGTTTTACAGGTGATGCGTTATGGTCTGTTTATTTGCATGTTTGTGTACAAAAATATAATTTTGTTTAAATCAAATTAAAAAAAAATTGCACATGGAGTAGGTACCATATTCCTATATGGTGCTGAACTATTCAGTTCTTCATTGTTTAACACGAATCAAACTATCTCACTTACACTTTATAAGAAACATCGAAACCCCATTTGCATTTTAGAAAGTGCTGTCAAACTTAATCATTTTTAAATCTTCTTGTGCGGTGGAAACACCAAAAGAAACTGAGATAAACTTTTGGTGGAAACATAGCAAAACATAAATATATTTTCTATTGTTTTCTCTTGCAAAATAAGACCAGTTAGTCCATTTTCACTAACAAAACTAAATAATATCAACAATAATAGATTGGTTTTTTCCCCAATGAAAAAAAACACACATGATTCCAAATGCACAACTACTCAACGAACACAGCCATCGAGATACAAATGCAATATCAATCGTACCATTATTTGAGAACGAATTCACATAAGATCCATTCGAGGCTCGTATAAATGTCAAAAACCTATCCATAGTTATTATTCATACTATGGATATTGTTTTTGTTATTCGTGTAAAATCCTACTATACTATGAATAGATTTGCCAACAAAACACGGGTTTTGAATCAATTTTACCAAATCGCTTAATTTAAATTATCTGTTTAAATAAAATAAGCATTTAACTTTGCAAAATTTGTAGTCCTATTTATGGAGCCTTCGGAAAATGTTTGGTAATAAAGTTATTTGAGAATCTGTTTTGTTCCAAAAGTCATAAATATCTCGTAAATTTTCATGAATTTCAGATTTTTTTTTACAATTTTAGAAATTTTGCAAGGATTTTAAATGTAAAATTGGACAAATTAAGTTAAAGGTTCTAAAGTTTTTTTCACGGGTACTGCCTTTTGCGAGGAATTGACTAATTCTCCAAAAGTAATTCTTGTAATGAAAAAGTGCTTTCTCAAATTAGCCGTTCGGATTCGGCATATAAACTGTAGGTCGCCTCCATCTCTGATAACATTACTCGCACACAGGAATGGTTGAGAGTTGTAAGTCACTAGGGCCTGGTTTTCAACGGACTGTTGAGCCACCTAATTTATTTTATTTATTTAAGTCAAAGGTTCAAATTAAATTTTTAAACAAAAAACATGAAATTAAATCCAAAAATAAATTTAATTTTGTTTTGTTCGATTAAGACTGCTTTTTTAGTTAAAATCATGATTTGTGTGTAATTGTTTTAAAAATTTGCATTAATTTGTTTTTGGTAAATTAGACGGATTGTCATTCAAGAAAAATAAGCAGTTTGTTTTAAATTCTTATTAATTTTGTATAACTTAATTTAATGAGGAATACAGTTTGATTTAAGTCCCTAGCAAAATATCTTAGAAATTCGGAGTGTAGTAGACACTGAAATATGAAAACGTTTCAAATTAAGAAAAAACACAAAAACCATTAAATAGAATGTAAACAACGGTTGTTGGGTCAGCTAGTCAACTTTAATGAACACATTAATTTTATTAACTAAATTAATGGAACAATTTGTAATTCAAAATTAGGTTTATCCTTCATTGATTTCTTGTCATTTAAATTGGATGTCTTATTGAAATGCAGTTATGTTTTAAATGCCAATAATTCAAGTCAATTTAAACATTTGTTTTTATTTTAATAAAGAGAACAAAATTTTGCACACACATTTTTGTTTCTTAAGTAAAAACAAATTTTCGACACCTAAAACCGTCTTAAAAGTATGTATCTCTCAAATATGTAGACAAAAAGCATGATATTGAAAAATAAGACTCATTTTGAAATCCATCAAGAAATCGCATAGAAATTGAAGTCTCTTAAGTTTTTGGTATCAAATAATTGGTTTGTCCTTTGCGTGGTCCTTGAATATCATAAAATGACTCTCAGTGAAATTGAATTTCTTTGTACGGTCTTCGAAAATATTGAATATATTTTTAAATATAAACTAAGCATGCAAACAAAAAATTAACTCAGTTACTCACTGTGTGGCGGCGTTAGTGTCAACGCCGACGACATACCAGGAAAGGGCAGCGGCGACGGTGGATGTGGCGGTCCATCGGGTGGATTGAAGTGTGATGGCAGGCTCATCGGTGAACTGGGTGTGAATTCCTTGTTCATGCGATTGATGCTGTCCTCTATTCGCTCGTGACCAAATTGTCCTGGTGGATGAAGTCCTGGCATTCCCATTTGCCCCAGCAGGCTATTAGCATACGACTGATGTTGCTGCTGCTGTTGCTGTTGTTGCTGCTGCTGTTGCTGTGCCTGATGCTGTTGTTGGGCATGTTGCTGTTGCTGCTGCTGTTGTTGCTGTTGATGATGGTGGTGCTGTTGATGTTGTTGCTCCTGTCGATTCTGATGATGCTGGGCAGCTGCCGCCGCCGCAGCGGCCGCTAGCGACAAATCCATTTGATCCATGTGAAAATCAGCTGCAGCTGCGTGCATCTGTGCGTCGAGGTCTCTCAAGTTCGGTGGAAAAGGATGACTGCTCCTGCCGATAGATGGTGGTTTATTCAATTGACGGATGTCCTTCAGTGATAGGACTATTCGATTGTTGTTCAGTTTGTTGGTATTGTTGTTATTGTTATTATTGTTGTTGTTATTATTATTATTATTGTTGTTGTTGTTGTTGATAATGTTGCTACTTTCGTCGAGGAGCGTTTGGTCGGTGCTATTGCCAATTGAGTCCTTTTTTGTGCAAAGGTCTTCAGGGCCCTCGACAGGACTTTCGTTATCCCTTTTGCGTTCGATTTCCTCCTTCTCCTCCTCTTCGGGTTGCTGATGTTCAATTTCATCTTCGACATCAGCGTCACCATTCAAACTGGATTCTGGTCGCTCTTCTGGTGGGTTTTGTTCCTCCTCATCCTCCTTGATGTCCTCGGTCTCCATCAAAGGCTCTTCTTCGTTCTTTATCACTGCTACTAATGCGGGTTCTTCCGAGGGAATTGGTGTCGAAGGCTTGCTCTCCTCGTGTGGAGCACATTCTCCTGACCGCCGACGTGGTCTCGCCTGCTTCCGTCGCGGCATCGGGGATGTGCACAGCTCTGGTTGCGACCCTGTCGAGGTGTTGTGTACATTGTTCTCGTTGTGAGACGACGAAGACGTCGCAAATAGGCGGGATGGCAGGATAATTTTTGAACCGGACGTCACCATTGAAGGCGACTCATCATCGAAGCTCGAACAGCGTTCCAGTTCCGACGACATCAGGGACGTATCGATCATTCCGAAATCGTCGGGTGACGCGGCTGGGGTAGGTGTTGTCTCGGGTACCGAACTCTCCACCAGACCACGCACTTGCAACGACTCTCCGGCCTGAATGAGTGTCTGAAGTCGTTCCTGCGGGACGCTAATCTCACCGCGATACATGAAATCCACAATGGCTTGCACCACCCATCCCCGGAAGTCCTTCAGCACTATGACCGGATGCTTGCATGGAGTTTCGGCGAAGACTCGCGCGAAGAACGGTGAGCAGGCAGAGAGGACCATTTTATGCGCCCGGATGCTGCTCTCCGCACACACGAGCGTCACATCGACCAGAGCTTTCGTCTGCAGGAGTGCGTCGAATGCTCTAAGAATGTGATTTTGATGGTTGTTCCACCGCAGACTGTAGTGGTCCTGATTGCTGGCGTTGTTTGTCGTCATTGTGAGTGTTGGGGTGATAATCGTCCTCGTCCTCTTAGTCTTGGTCCTTGTCGTTGAAGTCGTTCTTCTGCGCCTTCGTTGTCGTGCTTCCACGCCTCCGGAGTCGTTTAACATTCAAATAAAATCGTCTTCTCTTGACAGGACTCTTTTTTTATTCTGTCTTCTTTACTTTGTATAGTTATTCCTTTTGGAGCTTGTGCTTTAAAATTCCTTGCTGGGCTTCCAAGATTCACACTCACTTAAAGTGTCCTTGTGCCAGTAACAATTGCCGTGATTTTTGTTGTCCTCTTCTTTTTTGACGCCTCTACTGGTGTTATCCTGGTACGACGATGCTACGATGACGACGAAAACGACGACGCCACGGCTTCCCCACCAACTAGAAGTGTATCTGCAATGAGATAATAGATAGATGAATGATTTTATAATGTATGCTATGCTACGCTGCTGCTGTAATATGTTATGTGATGTTTCGTTCGCCCTAAGGCGAGATAGGATAAGGATATAAGATTTTTTACAAAAAATTATCTGCGAGGTATGCAAAAAATTCTAGCTCGGCGGTAAGCACGGGTATATCGAGCGACAAGACATGAAGAAGAAGCTTTAAACAATCAAAGAAACGTGTTCAGCGAAGTTAAAATTCACATTTTTGTTTGAATCTAATTAACGTCGCATTTATGCGTATGTGTGGCTGTTTTAATGGGAATGAGGATGCATCCTTGTTTCATATTTTTTTTTTGTTTTCGTTACTTAAAGAAAGTAATTGTCATACATCAAGCGACTCAAGGTCGAGAGAATGACAAGGAAGAGGAAAATATTTTTTTTTTGTTTTATTATATATTTTATTCCGAGAAGTTGGATAGATGAAGCCTTTAAGATACACAAACCCACTTTAAATATTCAAAGTAGGTATAAGGAAGGTATCTCTAGAAGTTGAATATAGATAGGTAGATATATATGTATGTATGTGTAGTGTGTACCTGGAGGGTTGATGACTGATGATGATGTCTCATACAGAACAATTGTTGACTTAATTGTAAAAATGTCTAGCTAAGATTTTACGTTAAGTCATGTGCTTATATATCTCAGTGTAGCTATAAAATATAAAATAGGTATACGAAACAGGTAGAGGATAAATGGGCGCACTTTAATTGAAGCCGTTTGAAAATATTTACAAATTTCAGCGAGACAGACAATGGTTTGTTTTATTTGACTACGCATCAAGTAGGTATATTTTTTGGTATTTTTCTCTTGTTTTAATGAACACAAAAAATAAATAAATAAGAAATAAAAGATTAACAAAGTAAAGCTAAAGTGGGGAACTTTTCTTTATTATTGCGTCTTATTAAAAACACTCATCCCTTTTAAATCAGTTCTATTATTATGTTTATTCAAGTTGTGGCAGACGTAATAAGAACTGTTTTATTTATCTAAATCAAATTTTTTTCATTCTTCACAGAAATTTAAAATATGATGTAGAATTTAGTGATATGAATACAGATTCAAACATTTTAAATAGCAAACTTTTCACATTCAGAAATAAAATTAAAAGAATACAGAAATATTGATAATTATTCGATTTCAAAACATCTAATATATTTTTCAGTTAAAAAAAGGTCCATAAAAATAAAT
The DNA here is from genome assembly GCA_920104205.1 of Eupeodes latifasciatus. Taxonomy (NCBI): domain Eukaryota; kingdom Metazoa; phylum Arthropoda; class Insecta; order Diptera; family Syrphidae; genus Eupeodes; species Eupeodes latifasciatus. The sequence continues at coordinate 67,052,053 of OV049924.1, read as the reverse complement.
AAATTGAAAATAGAGACGTTCATACTCAAAATTGGAATTTTCATTAGAATAGTTTTTGTAATTTTAATGATCGCAAAATAGTATTTGGTAAAAATAAAAACAATGATCCTTATTTCAGCTAGAAATCCTTATAAGCCCGTGTAACCTTGTGAACATAGCTTTGTATTATGGTCAAGCAACATAAGTTACATTGTTACAATATCAATATTTTCTATTATCTTCATAAGAGTACAATACAACCAAAATAAAGGGTTATACCACTTCTGTTTCCAATTCCTCATATCATCTCAAACATTTTAAATTTAAATTAATTTGTCGATAATATTTTATCTTGTTTTTACTTTTGAGTACCAGAAGATTCTCTTGTACTTTTTCTGTTGTATCATCCTAATGTGAACGCCACAAGTTTACTTCGAATTCAGTATCCAAGTCAATGTTACTTTATTTCAAAACATTTTGAAACTATCAAAGTACGTCAAAATTTGTGTCCCTAAATCCACGAATACTTGTTAATTTCTTTATACATGGAAGAAGTAGTTCTTAATCAATGAATACAAACGGTGTAAGCGTACCCTTAAAAATGGCTATTACCTAGATTATTAATTTTTAAAAACATTATCGCGCAGAATACTAATGAGTAGTATTAGTCAAAAAGATGAGTCACTTCATTGCTACAAAATTTTAACATATTCAAATTATTTGAATTTCTTATTTTGAACAAGAGATAAAGTTGTCGAAGATCCTAATAATTGTTAATATTAAAAAGGTTCATATTTAAAATGGAAGTCAGACAAAATGGTGTATTGTAAAAGTTTGTATAATCAAAATTCTGCATGATACTGTTTGTTAAAAATTGTCTATGACCTTAAGTCTGTATTTCAAAATATTGTACATTCAGAATAATGTTTATAAGAATATTGTATAAAAAGAAGACTGCATCTCAAAATACTTCATGTAAAATTCGTTAATTCAAAATATTTAAAGAAAAAATCAGAAAACAACATATCACCGAATTGAATATACACAACTTGAAACTCATAAACTAACTTTAAATTACAAAATAGCAAAAATTAAACAAAAACATTACATTTATATGACCTCCCAGTGGATAGGTAAGTTTATTTTAAGCAAAAACATAAAATAGCTACAAAACCTTACTTCAAAGACTGTTAATTTATACTATTTCCGGAATAGTAAGTACTTCAAAACATTATAAAAAGTGTGGTGGATGCAAAATTTGTATGGTATCTTTTTCACAAAAATATTCAGTTTTAAAAATACTGCGCTTCAAGATTCTGTACAAAAATAGTATTTATTTATTTATTTATTTATTCGTCTTAAAAGTTACACACTCCATTTAGACTAATAATTATATGATACATAACATAAAAATAAAATACATAATTTACTTATAGCATTATAACAAATTTACTAATTTATTTTTCAAAACATTTCTATTAATATTAAAATCAATTGCAAAATCATATTCATTAAAATCCATACAAGCTCTTGTGATAGGATTATACTTAGCATAGCTAGTACTGTGGTAAGGAACATTTAAGAAATCACAGTCACGAGGGCGCAAGTTTCTAGAAGGCGCATAAATAAAGAACATAGATAACAAAACTGGACAGTCAATATTAAAATTCAAGACATCAAAAGCAAAAAGTATTGAGTTTAATTTTCTTCTCTGCGCAAGAGGTTTTAGGTCAATTAAAATACACCTCGTCTCATAAGATGGAACATTTGAATAACCAGAAGTGTGTACATTTTGAAATACAAAATTTTAAAGAACACCAGAATTTTAAAGTACATAATTTTGAATACACAATAAACATGCAGAATTTTGTAATACAGTATTATAACATTCAGTATTTTAAATACTCTATTAAGGCCCATACAAATTTTTGAACCCAACCTATTAAAGTTACAAAGACGAAAATGTCATTTTTCGTGAAGTTATTTTTTTTAAATAAAAATTAGGTGACGCAACAGTCCGTAGAGAACCAGGGCCTAGTGACTTACAACTCTCAACCATTCCTGTGTGTGAGTAATGTTGTCAGAGATGGAGGGGACCTACAGTTTTTATGCCAAATCCGAACGGCTAATTTGAGAAAGCACTTTTCATGACAAGAATTACTCTTGGAAGATTTGTCAATTCCTCGCAAGAGGCAGGACCCGTGAAAAAAGTTAGTGGAACAGACAGGGATCAAACCCAAGACCTCTTGCATGACAATCCAACGCACTAACCATCACGCTACGGGTACTACTATTTTTTTTTTTTTATTTTTTTAAAATACTTTCAATTATTTAATTGTATAAGATGTGCACTTAAAAATGTTTCTATAGAGGATCGTATCTTTCATGTTTGCTTACAAGTGAAGCTATTGGTTCCATAAGATCACAGTATTATTTGTTCTGTTCTTACAGACGCTAAAACACAACTTGAAACGCTTTAAAAAATGATAAAATTTCTAATACAACAAATATCCTTAAAAGTTAAACAGTATATATTTTTACTAAATCTTTTTGTATGTTTATATTTGTCCTATATTTATCACAACATCAACAAAAGTGAATCAACACTACTTTACATTTGTAGATCAACTACTGAAATATACGGAGCAGGTTTTGATGAACATATTTCGGTAGAAAAGAAGAATTTAATTACGGGATAGACGAAAATTCAAAATTGTTTTAAATAAAAGATTAAAGTTAGGTATACGAATTATGCTTTTGAAAATAACGTCAAATTATGATTTTCAAATGGTGTTCAAGATGAAGACATTCCTCTAAAGAAAACTTTGCATGTTTTTCTACACAAAACTTCTTGCAGTTTAGTATATGAAAAACATTGTACACAAAATAAATACTATTCAAAAATATAAATAAAAAAGATATAAAAACAACAGAAATGAAAAAAACATAACTATATGCATTTAAAACAAATTGTTTTGTATCCCATAGGTATTTGGAACTAGGTATCTTTTCGATCTCTAATATTTTATAAGGAAAAAAAGACAAATTCAAATATTTCAAGGTTAAGAAGGTGTACACTTTTAACAGTTATGTATATGCACCCAAATAATAAGCGAGTTTTGTAAAGATAACCTTGTTCCATTAATAACAATCCCTTCGAAAGAAATAATGAGAAGTGAATAAAGTCACGGGGTTATTAAACGAGAAAAACTATTACAGGATTTATTGAAATATTTCACTAAACTGAATTTACAAGTTGTCTTTTTGTCGGTTTTTTGGTATTCAAAAGTGCGTTTTTTTTCAACTCTTTGTAAAAAAGGTTAGAACTTTATAAACGTACCTTTTGCTTATAGTTTTATGATATCAATTTTTCTAAGTCATATCCTATCGGTGTTTGCTCAGCAATATTTATCCAATTTAATATTAGTCCTTTTTTAATATATAAAACTGTATTCTTTGCACTTTGTTGTTTATTTTGATTTTTAAATTTTAATATCACTCATTTGTTTAGTTTTTCATATTTTTATTGCACATTAATTATTATTATTTATTTCACGTTTATTACACTATTTTTGTTATTTTTTTTTTAAATATAAACATTTATGTAAGTAAAAATTTGCATTAATTTTTATTTTATTTCGGATAACCTTTCACATCATTGTACAACGAAAGACTGTGTCCGCATCCGCACTAATTAACCGATCCTTACATCCTGAATATGGCCAAACCATTATTGAAAGTAGTACATGAATTTTTCCTTACAGGTGTATAATCATATGACGACAGGTAGCGCATCACAAACATTCAAAAAAAAAAACAAAACCATAATCACAGGTAACGCGACCGACACACACATTCACTTAATATATGTTGTTACTCATATCATCATCCATATGTGTTGGAAGTTAGGTAGTATCGTATAAGGATCGTCCTTTTTATGTTTTACTCTCTTTGTTTGTTTTTATGATACGTTTATTTGACGATCAGACATAATTCACAAGAAATCGTCCTTATGCTGCACAAGCTGACTAAGGACCACGCACCACCTTTCGCGGATGATGCCATAAAACAAGTGCACCATAGCTCACGACAAATCAACAAGGATCACCAACAGCATTAAGGTATAGATTCAATATTTGAATGTGAAAAAATAAAACACAACACAAATTATGTTACAACTTCTTCGGTACAAAAAGGTACATATCCTGAATTGATGTGTTTATTGTTTTTAATTTTTCCAAAACTTGTATTTTTTCTTTTGTAAAAACTGTTTTACTTTAGTTTACAATCGAAGTGTCATAAAAAAAGATATTGCACTTATTTTTAAGGAGAGAGAGAGAGAGAAGATGTAAGAATTTTTAATTTAATATTTTTTTTTATTTATTCGATAAAAATTATCCTGAGAATTTTTAAATCCGTTATTATTTTTTCTTTCGAAATATTTTTGGTTAAACTATTTTTTATCACAACCGTTTGTCAGAAGATAACACCGCGGAATGAAATCCTTTTCTTGATTGCGTATCCTTCTATCCGCCCACACATTGAATTTATTTTGTTGTTGTTGTTGTTGTTATTTGTGTTGGGCTTTTTTTTTTAATCGTCCTTTATTATTATGTATTATGTATATTTTTGTGGAAAAAGCACACGAAACAAATTAATGTGTGTTATCGCCGTTTGACTGTTGTTAACCGACTGAAATGTGAATCGTACAGCCAACGGACAGACTAGAAGAATTATTGTCTGTATATCACATCCTCCCAGAGTCGTCCTTTCTTTTTTTGTTTGCTTCAATTTTATTTCTTAGTTCGTAATCAATGGACGTACGCTCATAAAGAAACACAACATAACATAAAACACACCCGATGACGGCGACGAACGACGACACAACTCAATCCTCATATCCTGTGTAGTACGTACGTTGGTACTAAAACGAAAAGGAGCTTTAACGGCCTCGGCCTCCTCGACTCGAAACACCAGCAGCAGCAGCAGCAGCAGCAACACCAGGCATAGACAGGGCCAGACGGGCAAGGAGTCGAAGTCGAAATCGGAGTGGATAAATTGGATCGTGATGAGGGGTAAAAAAGTCCTAGTCGTCCTTGTTGTTGTTGTTGCTGTTGTTCTGTCTTACCGTTAACTCGCACAACTCTTCTTCTTTTCTCACATGTATAGAGAACAGTATAACGAACATTGCCACCGCCAACGCCGCGCCGCACCATGCACATGTGTCATACGTACGTATGAGTTTGTTGTTGCGCTCCTTGCTCCTTGTTGTGTGTTTTTTTTTTATCCTTGCGCCAATCGCAACAGCAACATATCAAGTTTTCCCACCACTCATATACGGGGTGTGTAGTAAACTTTCTATGTACACATCCAGAGTCGGGGGGTGGTTGGCAGCAGAAGCAGCAGCAGCACATCATATCGGCTCTCACGTGATAAGGAGAAAAACAAAACACACACCTTCCACACCACCCCCTAATCCTTGCTGAAAACGTTAACGTTGTACGTTGCTCGCTCACACGCACACCTATACAAAACAATCCTCTCACTTACACAGATGAATATATAGAACATCCAGGACTCGTGTGTGTCGGTGCTCGTTGGCGGTAGATGGTATGGGGGCTAGCAGAAAACAGTTCTATAGAGGTCCTTGCCGGGTGTATGTTTGTCACATGCAGAAAGGACCAACCCTCTCTTAAGGTGCGGTGGTAAGGGTAGGAAGCGCGGCAAACGGCGGCGATGGCTCGTGTGTCATATTTGTACACACTGTTTCTATTTCTATCGCATTCCAATATTAGAAGATTTTATGTGAAAAATATTAATTTTTTGACTTTTACACGCACACACACTTATGTAATCCTTTTTTCCTAAAGGCTCATGTACCTAGTGCAGGTAGGAAGAGGTAGTATATGTGTGGAATAGAATATAGCGAAGCGGTAAGGTGCACAGAACATATACAGAAAAAATAAAACGGTTAACAGTCGATTTGTACAACATATCCTGCCGATATATGTAAATGAAGTCGTTAGCAGGACGAATTACATATTCTGCTTTCCAATCCGTTATTCCAATTCAAATCGAAACACAGTAGTAGCAGCAGGATCAGCAGCCGACTACGAATGCTGCTGTCATAGTTAAATCATATAGAAATAGAGCCCACGTGCGGTTCGGTTGATTGTACAAAATTTATGCAAATGAATCCTTGATGATATCTTTGATTTAGGGGTCCTTGTTCTATTTTCTATTCTATCTACCTATTTATATTCTATTTTCTTTTTGTTTGTAGTTTCTATTGTTAGGGTGTTCTTTTTTGTTTGTACCTATAGATAGTTTGAATAAAATTCATCGAGGTCAACTAACTGCGTATGAGTTTTTGTTGTCTTTCAATCGGTTGGATTTAGAGATTCTTTTATACTATTTTGTGTTCGCTCTGGAAGGATTTTTTATTGCGCAGGACTTTTCTCTATTGGAAAGTGATATAATTTTGAGATGATTTTTATGTTGGTTTTTGTTTTGTTCTTGTTGAGAGAGAAAAGTGAATCTGGTAATAAAAGTGGGGTATGTAAGTGTTTTTTTTTTTATTTTGTTTTAGAAAAAAGGGGTAAGAAGAGATAGGTAACTACGTATAATAAAAGTTCTCGTATGTGTAATAAATGTGTGGTCGTATGTGAAAAAAGGGTTGTACCACAATTATCATAGAGATGCTAATTTTAAAAATAAAAAAAAAATACTGTTTAGTTTGGTACCTACCTAACTTCTTTAAATTTTAATTTTTACAAATGCAAATATAGGCTCGTAACAATACAACAAATAATTTATTATGTATTCTATTTGTGGGTAAATTTATAAATACTTTATTATACGCAGTAGATCAGCTTTGAGCTTCTAATAACGAGATATGCAGGAGACCTATCTACACATATTTTTCTTATCGAGTGTAAAACTTTTCTATCTTCATACTTTAAATTATGTGACTACAAAACTTATCGTTCACTTAAATAAGAACAGTTTTCAAGGAATAAAAATAGTTCATCTACTTTTTTAATAATTCTTGTTCATAAAAGTAAATACAGTTTGATTATTAATTTTACAATTTCTTTAAATTTAAATTTATGTCTGGTATCAACCTTTTTCTAACCTTTTATAAAATAAAACTATTTGATTTAAATATTGGTTAAAAATATAAAATGTAAATAGGACAACAATTAAATACATACATTCAACCTGATGTTCCCATTTCAAAAGTGCCTAGCTTACAGATTTGAATCTTATTGCTTAAAACGATTTTGGATATCTAACTATGTAGTTATGTTTCATTAATTTAATAAAGTCGTTATAATACGCTTTCCGAATTGAATTTTTTAACAAACAAAAATTCGAACCTTAAAATTCTGAAAACAGATTTAGTCTTGGTTTTATTAATATTATATTTTTTCAATGTTCAAAAAGACAATAGGGACATAACTTGTAGGATAACCTACTTTTAAAAGGCGTAGAGGTATTTGGCTTTGATAATTTTCCACATGGTACATCAAGTCAGTGAAGAAGATCGACCATACAATCAATACCTATGCATGTAGATTATTCAAAAAAAAGTTATGGATGTCCAACAAATAACAAAATATTTTAATTTTCCACCAAGTTAAGCTGCAAACAATTTAACAGCTCATGTGAAAGTTTGATTTGAGGCGTGTCCAAAATCCTCCATAATAATTAAAAATTGAATTTTTGTTATACCTCTAAAATTCAAATTTATACCACATTTGGTATAATGTTTAAGCGAATTTTAAAATCTACGACTAAGGAAACCAAAATTGTGAACAATTTCTAAGGAAGAGTTAATGTCTTTGTTTTTTATAAAGCATCAATTTGTTTCTTAGTACAACAGATGTAGTACCCGTGACATGATGGTTAGTAAGTTGGACTGTCATGCCAGAGGTCTTGAGTTAAAACCCTTACTGTGCCATCTAAAGTTTTTTTCATGGGTACTGCCTCTTGCGAGGAATTGACAAATCCTTCAAAGAAAATTGTTGTCATGAATAGTGCTTTCTCAAATAAGCCGTTTGGATTCGGCTTCAAACTGTAGGTCCTCTCCATTCCTTATAACATTACACGCACTCAGGAATGGTTGAAAGTAAAAGGTAAAAGCTACCAAAAACATCATTTAAAAAAGAGGCTGGGATGGACCCTCACTGATAACTTTCCATCCCGTCTGTCGATTTGTCTTTCTTAAAAGGTTTGTAGGTTTTCGTGTTTTGTTAAAAAAGTTATCAGTTAAATTTTCTTAAAAATTTAAAAATTACCAACAATATTTTGCATATGATAAAAGAGTTTGATTTCAAAATCTATTTTGGTTAACGAGATTTTTATTCGAAAACCAATTTTTACCAATTTTAGTTTGATTTCAAAATCTATTTTGGTTAACGAAATTTTTATTCGAAAATCAATTTTTACCAATTTTAGTAGCATTTCTTAAAAGTTTTTAATTCTAATATAAACAAATACAAATTGGTTGAATGAAAATAATTTTAAGTCAATATCTTCTAATGTTCACGAGATATCGAGAACCGAACATCATTTTTAAAAAATGTTCGTACTGTTTTTTGTAGATTTTATTTTTTTTATGAAAAAAACGGACTGTTGGATTTTTATCAAAAATTCACTGAATGTCGAAAACAATGTTTTCTGTGAGAAAAAATTGGTTTGAAGCCAATTTTGTAACTTTTGAAAAGACATTTGAGTCGAAAATCAATTTTTACGAACTTTTAGAAATGCTTTTTAAGGTTTTTATTTTTTGTTAAAAAACTGTCAATTCGATTTTTCTCAAAATGTTACCGAATGTTAAAAACAGTATTTCTTATAAGAAAAAATTAGTTGTAAGCCATAATCTCAAATTTTTAAAAAGATTTTTGAGTCAAAATTCAATTTTTACCAACTTTGAATAATGTTTTTTTTAGGTTTTTATTTTTTATAAAAAAAAACTGTCAATTCGATTTTTCTTAAAATTTTACCAGTTGTTAAAACCATTATTCTTCGTTGCACGAAAATGTTTTAGAGTTAAAATGATTTTTCGTTCGTAAAATTTGCGAAGCAACACATTTTTTTTCACTTTTTTTTTTATTTATAAAAAAACCGTTAATTGGATTTTTTTCCAAAAATATACTTGTTTGGTATCACGTTACAATATGTAATATAAAATTTAATTCATGTCTCTAGCGTTATTGGTTCATGAGATATTTAGGGTTAACCAAAATGTTCACCTTTTTTTTTAAATGCTATTGTAAAAAAACAATTTTCTTGAGAGCCCTTTCTGCATCTTTCTGCATTATTATCTGTATAACAAAATTTATTTGAAGTCGATACCTCTACTGGTTCTTGAGCTATGGACGACGAAAAATACGTCGCGAACGTACGGATGTACAAACGTACGCACATACATCTTTCTAAAAATCTTTTATTTCGACTTTAGAGACCTTGAAACGTCGAGAAATGTCAAAATTTTCAATTCGACAAATAATAATATATAATAATAATGGTTAAGTTATTGAAACTTCAAATTCTAAAGCCAATAGATTCTTTTTAAAACTCAGGTAAAGCATTTAAACTCCTATCATAAACCCTCTTCCAGAAATAATGTGCTTGATAAATTTTGGACACTTTACTTTTTAAGTCCATTTCCATCAAAAATTAAATTAATTATTTGGACCTTTTAAATTAAAATTTTATTTGGTCATTCCTGGATTAATTTGAAAGTTCTGCAGTCTCGACATTTCAAGGGAAATATATCGGTCAGTTTTATAATGATCATGATCATTAATTTACCAAAACAATAAATATCTCACATTAAAATAAACAAGTGGTCTTAAAAACAACAAAAACAAACATAGTGCAAGCTCAAATAAAACAACAATATAAGACAGAAATCACACCACCCAAGAACAACAACAAAAACACCAATTATAAAAAAAATGATAAGCCACTCAGCACAGCACATCACAGTGAGTACCATCCCATCCTTACGTTCCCCTTCTTCCACAGTTGCACAGCCTAGTTTATGTATTAAGTTTTCATTACGATTGGAATTAATGCATTTGCTAGTTTGTGCTTCAGCAGATTATTTGAATTAAATTTACTGTTTTGCATCACAGGGTCGGATCGGTCTCGTCACTGCTAAGGCATAACACTAGCAGTGAAGGTTATGGATAATTATTCTGTGTGTCAATTCAGTGAATTTTATTCTCAATTTTATCTGTATTGGTTTTAGACATTTTTTTTATTTTGCAATGACTGGACAATTCAGAGTAGATTATTGTAATATTCGTGGGCTAAGGGCGAATTTTTTGTTGGCATACCGCCATACTGTTTCATACAGGCCAGCTGTTTTGGCACTAAGTGAAACCCAAGTAGGTGAGGATTCCGATCCTGCTGAATTTTTTATTCATGGGTATAGCTTGGTGCCTTTATTCTTTTTCCACCATGGCCTCGCCATATTCATTAGGAATGATGTTGCTTATCAGCTCTTACCACAACATGGTATTTGCACCAATTCCTTTTTTAATTATATGTGGTTTAAATTCTCTGTAAATAAGCAAATCATTCACTACTGCTTTCTTTATCGAAGCCCAAATTTAGACAGAGTATCAACTTCTCGTGAATTTGATGCTTTGTCTGATTCCATCCAAAGAATTGTTTCGTCCTATCCTCGCACTGAAATCGTTGTTACGGGCGATTTCAATGTACACAATTCTTCATGGCTTCAACATTCAGGCCAGACAACACCCGATGGAGTGTGTGCAGAAATCTTCGCTGAGTTGAACCACCTAACTCAGCTGGTCAACGAGCCCACCCGAATATCGGACGTTGAAGGTCGAGCAGAAAACACTCTTGACTTGTTTCTTACCTCTGACCCTGATAAGTACACTGTTAGTGTTCTATCTCCTCTAGGCACATCTGACCATTGTGTTATATCAGCAAATTTCTCGTGTCAAAACTGTTCAGTTAAAGAAAGAGCTCCTAAGAGAACCGTTTGGCAATACGAGAAAGCCAACTGGGACGGTCTCAATAATTACTTCAGGATCTTTAACTGGTCACTATGCTTCCTCGATAGTGACGTTGACGCCAGCGCTGATATGATCACAAGTTTAATTCTTCTGGGAATGAGAACTTTTATACCGAACAGGGTTAAAAGTATCAGACCTAAGGAAAACGCATGGTTTGATGCGAGCTGTAAAGAGGTTATCAGGGCCAAAGAGGTAAGTTTCCGTTGCTATAAAGCCAACCGTACTGAGGAAAGCCGGAAAAAGTTCAAACAAGCCAGGAAGGCCTGCAACGCCCATATTCGACGGACCAAATTTTTACATGACCAAAAATTACGGCAAAAAATACTGCAATGTCCCAAAGGCAGTAAAAATTTTTGGTCATTTGTAAAAAACATGAGGAATTCTTCCTCTTCATCGGTTCCTACGCTCGTTGTCAATGACACTCCTTTTGTTAGCTCTTTAGAGAAAGCTAATCTCTTTGCTAGGCAGTTCGCCGCCAATTCTACGCTGCCAGTGAGTGTTATGACTCCGCCTGTACTTGAGCGAGTTAGTGATTCTATGGGACCAATCTTTTTTCGCACTCGTACTGTGGCAAGAGTCCTTAGAGATCTAAACACACATAAATCCGCTGGTCCAGATGGTATTCCCGCTATTGTTCTGAAGAGGTGTTCTTCAACGCTGGCAAAACCACTGCGTAAGCTTTTTCATCTGTCCTACTCCTCAGGTCTCGTTCCGAGTGGATGGAAAACTGCATTTGTCCAGCCCATCCCCAAAAAAGGCGAATCTTCTTCACCCTCTAACTACCGACCGATTGCACTTACGTCCCTTCTTTCCAAGGTCATGGAAACGCTGATTAATTATCAGCTCAAGAAATATCTTGAAGATCGAAAGCTTCTTAATGACCGGCAGTACGGCTTTCGAAGCAATAGGTCCACTGGTGATCTCATGGTTCATCTCACCGAACAGTGGAGCAAATCTTTACATCGCTTTGGAAGTAAGATTATTGCACTTGATATTTCAAAAGCATTTGATAGGGTTTGGCATCAGGCTCTCTTATCGAAAATGCGTGCTTTCGGTGTGCATGAATCCCTGCTTCATTGGATTAGTAATTACCTTTCGGATCGTTCAATACAAATAGTATTGGATGGATTCAAGTCTGAAAACCATAAAATAAATGCTGGTGTGCCCCAGGGCTCTGTTCTATCTCCAACACTCTTTCTCATTTTTATTAATGATCTCCTGTCTGCAACATCTAATCCAATACATTGTTTCGCTGACGATAGTACTCTTAGCTTTTCATATTCGTTTTCAGACTCACATCCCTCTTCTTCGGACGTGGAACTGCAACGACAAAATATGATAAGCTCATTTAATTCCGACCTAAACAGCATTGTTCAATGGGGATTAAAAAACCGCGTGGCATTTAATGCTTCGAAAACGCAATGCTGTCTTGTATCGTTAAAGCGAGATATACCCCCTTCGCCATTATCCATGGATGGCACTTGCATCAATGAAACTGAACACCTCGATATTCTCGGTATGTGTGTCACCAACCACCTGATCACATACGCGATGTCGCCAAAAATGCCGCAAGGTGTTTGGGTTTCCTTAGGCGATGCAAGAAATATTTCACCCCTTCTGATCTGGCTGTTATCTACAAGACTTACATACGTCCAAAGCTTGAGTATAACTCCCATCTCTGGGCTGGTGCTCCTGCAACTTACTTAAGCCTCTTGGATAGTATTGAACGTAGAGCATTTAAATTGATAGATGATAATATCATCATAAGTTCATTTACTTCGCTTGAACATCGTCGTAAGGTCTCTTGTCTGACCCTGTTTTACCGTTATTTTAACGGATTATGCTCTAGTGAAATAGCCAGTTGCATTCCTCCCCTTAAACAGTTCAACCGTAATACTCGCGCTTCTAGGAATGCCCATCAGTATACCCTCGAGCCCAACTTCGGCCGTACTGTCAAATACAGAGATTCGTTCTTTAGCCGTACTACGCGAATGTGGAATGCCTTACCACACTCTGTCTTTCCTAGTCATTGCAATGTTCAGGAATTCAAAACCAATGTGCACCGACATATCATATCTTGTCCCAAGAATCAACCTGAAAATGTGTGCTTAACAAAAATAAATATTAAATAAAGTTTTGAACGTCTTTTTTATCCGATTTCAACAAAACATAATCAGCGAGTTTAAGAAAGTAAAACTCAACTCACTACCTTTATATTTTGTAACGTAATATTAACCTCGTAAAATGTACAGTCTTTAACTGAGAGTTAAGACAGCCTAGACGTAATAAAAATAATCTAATGTTTTTAGTTCTGTCCTTGTTCCTCAGCTTTTATAACCAGAAAACTAAAGTGTATTAATGACAAGTTCTTTAATTTCAAAAAAGAAAGAACAAGTCTTTTTTAATGGATGACATAAAACATGAATAAGTTCTGTGTGTTTCTTTTCACCTCTGTTTGCCTTAAACATAAACCCAAAGAAGATTGGTAGGTATTAAGTTAAACACCTACTCAACCTGGTTTACTATAGGTTTATTTTGACTTCTCAGAAGTTCAAAAAACCAATTCAACAATCAATATTCCTAACCTACCTCCCTTTAATAAAATTTACTCAAAATTTAATCTTAAACATCAACAAACTTTAACTTACCTACCCTCCCCACCAACATAGCAAACATTTTCCCACCTTAAAGCCTCAGAAATATAGATTTCTTGACTCTTAAAAAAATAGGTAGGTACCTACCTATCTTCAATATTTTATTTTATTTTTTGTTTGTGTAATAAAAAAAAAGTACCTACCTACCTAACAAAAGATTAACGATGTCCAGTCCGTCGGCATTTCTATCGAGCGCGCGCTTGTCCGGGACCAGGACATTCCGTTGCAAAACAAAACCAACCCCCGTTTTGACTACACGAGTACAATAAAATATACAAAAGCTCTGGATTTCGGTCAACACCACTACAGCCAAACTTGCAGGGACATTATGATTATAGTGCGCCCGCCACGTGGTATTTTTTTTGTTCTTCTTTCATTTGTTATTTGTTCGTTTCTTCCATTTTCTTTAATCATTCTTCGTTCTGTTCTTATTCTGTTTTCGGCCAACAGAAGGTATAGGTAAGTCCAGCTAAGCCTTAGCCGCTGTTATCGTCGTCGCTGCCGCCGCCGCCGCCGCTATTACCGCAACCGAACAAAAAAGAAAATGGACAGGCAGGACTCTGGACTGGATACAGGATGCCCCAAAACAGCTGCTGCAAGTTATACCTACCGGACACCAACACTGAAATATCAAACAAAACAAAAAAAATTACAATAATGGTTCGTGGCGATGATGACGGCAGATGGCGTCGTCGTTGGTCGGCGAGGGCGGAGGTAGCAGTGGTAGCGGCTACTATCTATTGTTCTTCTCCCTTTGGATGAATGTCCGATAAGGTGTATACCTACTCTACCTCTGTCGGTATAGCCACCCCCTAAATTTCCACCACCACCCAACATCTTCGCCTTTGCCATCGTCGTGGCCCGTCGTCGTCGTCATTTCCCAACAACGACGACGATGGACAGCAAATTTCTCGCTAAAGGGAAATTTCTTTCAGTTAACTAAAGGACACTACCAAAAACGGAACTGGACATTATTTATCGAAAGTGGTTCGCGGATGATAAAAATTTCTCGCCTTTAAGAAACGAAAACCAAGAAAAAGTCCTTGCGCGTTGGTCGAAACTATTACGGCAGCAGCAGCGGCCTAAATGGACATGTGTGTGATGATGATGACAATAACGACATACGAGAAAAAGGATACTCCCCGAATGTGTGTTGTGAATAGTTTTCTATTTTTTTTTTAAGTTCTAGTTGTTTTTTGTACTTATTTTTGTTTTGTACTCAGTGCACATGTGTGTAATGCATGAGGACTAACTTAAAAAGGATGCGATATAAATTCGTATATGTGAAGAGATTGTGTACCTACATCTCTGTGGGATTGTGCGCGAGTGTTAAGAAAGGATATTGTGATGTGGTACCTACATCAGGACAGCCCTTTCCAAAAAACAAAAAGTTTTGTGTAGGTACCTACGGAGATATGTTGGAAAAAAGGACACTCTATGTCCTATGTTAATTGAAACAAATGATTGAAATGAAAAAAAGCTTTAAGCTCACCACCCCCACCTACGTTCGACCCGAAAGAGTTGGATGATTTATTTTGAAAGGATATTGTGAAAAGTTCGATTAGAAAACGAAACAGAGAAAAAGTGAAAGTTACTCTCTTTTTTGGTCTCGCGTGCGCATTTATTTCATAAACACCACCATTCTATAATTGCCATACCATCATCCCAGTGAGCAGGATACCCATCATCATCCTCCTAGCTCCAGTGCAAGGGGTATACAATATACCTACGAACTGCGATATGTGATGGTGTTTGTTGTAGGTACGAGTATATGTGATTTTTTCGCTTCTCACTGTATGAGTGTGTTTGATGTCCTTATACCCGCTAACTCCGCGGCGATATGGGGTTTATATTTTGGAATGAGGTATGTACATGCATCATCATTCCCTTTTTCCTCATGCTTCTCATACCATAGACATTTATGTGAAAAATACGAAAGAGTGAAAAAGAAACGGAGAGTACGGGCTTAAGTAAGTGCGAGCGAGAGAGAGATAGCGAGCGACATAAAGTGAGACATATAAGCTTTTAAGTGAAAGAGAGAACGAAATATATGGTTATGTGCTAAATTTCGCATATGCGCGGGAGTATGAGCACGCGGCAGCGGATATAATGTATCTAAATTGTATGTGACATATATAAAAAGGCAGCCCAGCTAGCGCCAGGACTTCTTCTTCTTCTTCTTTTCTATGGGAGAATATAGGTACAAAACTCGCTGTAATACTAAACAACAATAACAACAACAACAACTTAGCGAAGCAGTGTATGCTTTGTTTGTTGGGGTTATGTGGGAATGAAAACGACAAGGACACGATGACGCTGACGATCGGGACTGGTTGGAAAAATTCCACTCCTATATGAGTCGAATCGGTGTCCTCTGATGGTATATCGCATCGCAAGGATATACACATACTCATGTACCTACCGAGAGCGAGAGATACACAAGACAACCGAAGCAGGAGCGGTATGGGGCAACAGCGGTGCTATCGATGGGTAGGCTATGGGGGTTTCAGTACTATAAACATAACCATCAAGGGGGGTGGCGCAAGGCGCAACAAACATTACACAATTGGGTAACACAAAATGTTTCACTGTTTTTCTTTTACATCTTCTACGTAACGGTATTTTATTTTTATTTCTTCCAACGAATGTAGGTAGGTAGGCACATACATATATACTCGTATTGGTATGTAGATTGCACATGAATCCTTTTTTCTTATTGGGGGATTTGGTCGTGTGATATTTCTACGCTCGTATGGGGAGCGAGTACATAAATTCTGAAATCTACCTTAACTACCCCCTCACCTCCTCTTCCATTCGTTCGTAGGGGTACATACTCGTGCTGCTCGTACATCAGATACCGAAGCGAACCTTGGGGAATACATAAATACATATGAGAGATGATGAGAGGGGTGTGCTGTGAGCTATGTGAGCTCTGTGGAACAGGACAGGACACCCTTCTTTGATATATCATTTCTACCATTTTATTTTATTTTAGTTTATTTTTCTTCTGTTGGTTCAATCTTCTTCGTGCTTGGCGGATGGGTTGAAGAGCAGATGAGAGGGTTGGGAAAGTGAAAATAAAATGTTTTAATTAATTCTCGCGTTTGCTTTCGCGGCTCGGGCTGTGCTGTGCACTGCGAGCTAGGATGAGTTGAATATTAAGGTAGAAGGTATGGGGTTGGGGAGAGGTATAAGCGAGTTGGTATCCTGCCCAAGTTACCGAGAGGATAAAACAATGTGTCGGTTTTTTATTCTTCTTCTTCCAACTTTTTTCTGTCCGAGACTGTGTTGGCGGATGATATTGTCGCCGACAGAAGAAAGAAGAAATGGAATAAAAATACAATAAAAAAGAAACATTTCCAATTGTTCAGAAATGTTATCCTGGACAGGATGAATGTAGGTAGGTATAGAATAGAATAGATACATGGAAGTGAAATCTATTTATTTATAAGTATCCTTATATGTAGGTACCGATCCTATAAGTTTCTTAAAGTTTGTACGTAGGTAGGTATAAGGTATAGGAATTTGAGAATAAAAGTTTTTTATTTTTTTTTCTTCTTTGTCTAAATTTATTTAAATTAGTCGATGTTATTGGTTTTCCTTCAATTTCGATAAGAAAATGAAAAACTCCATTTGCATAGAGTATCGAGGAGTTTGATAAATTTTAAATGACAACCAGAAAGAGTTTGTTTGGTTTGTGTGGCTTGAAATGTCTATAAAGTTTAGATATGTCACTTTTATTCAAAATGGAAGATCGATAGAGGTATTCTGTCTTTTTTTGAATTTTATTCAATTTGGTTTTGTTTAATTGAAAAAATATGCCAGATAAAATATACGAGTAGCTTATTGCTTATTTAAACATTGTTTTGCTAAACTTAGCGAAGTTTTTATTTGTATTTTATTTTATTTTATTTTCATATTTTTTTATAAATAAAAAGAAAAAATATTTAAAAGTGTCAATTTAAATATTATATGAATTGAATATCACTTAGGAGATCATATCACAAACACATATTTTCTGAAAATGATAATGAAACACGAGTTTTAAAAAGTCCAATTTTTTTAAAGTTGAGACGTAGTGATCGGTCATACCTTTCCATATCTGAATGAATTTGTTACAAAATTTAACTTTTTGGAAGGTAATATTTTACATATGATGTGATATGATGTCTAACAATATCACTATCTTCTACAAAAAAGACATTAGCCTTGCAAGTTCAAAATTTATAAAAATCATTACCTTTAGTGATAAATTGAGTGGATTGGGCTAGCAGAAGATACAGGTGTAACTTTAAATCTCAGTGAACAGATTACATGGAAATCGTCACTGTACCAGGTAATTAGGGGTCTGGATGAAAATTTTAGAAATGTGTTCACAGAACAGGCATCCAGTTCACTTCATCGGATGATCTATAGCAGGCTGAATTATAATCTTAATGAAAGAAACTACTTCCAGGACATAAATACTATAGAGCAAATCTCCAATATGTTTCGGCTAAGAGGTGTGAACTGCTAAACATAAATTACTTTCCACATCGCGAAGATCTTCCACTGCTCTGCGATATTTGCAACATGGCTGAACGAGAGGATGTTTTTCATTTTGTCGGAAGGTGTCCAGTCCTGAGAGAAACTAGAAGAAATGTACTTGGTAGAGACTTTTTATCAGAAAACGAAACTTTAGCTCTCTTAAATGAAGTAGATGTGTCTAAAATGCTTATATATTGCAAAACAGCACTTATTTATAGAAGCAGAATTAGAGATGAACATTTTTAGTTAACACAACTGCAACTTAATTAATTACAAAACTTTAATACAATTAAGACTTTGTCAATCAGGTAGACGGCAAAACCATGCTTTAAAGATTGTTAATGAAATTATACAAATAATTGCAAGTAAATAAAAAAATAGCTACTCTAATCTAGTGATAAATTGAAGCAATTTTAAAATATTATATTAACTTCGTGTCGATAATAACCGTTCCTATAACGCTTCATTCAACACGTACATAGGATTAAAGGTACTCGAATGACTTCATGAAATCATTACGAAGTCATAATAAGATTTACTAAAACTTACTGCCTGTCTGATTCTTTTAATTAGCTCAATTATATTTTTTTATAATATATTAACTTCGTTGGTATATACGGAGTTTTTCAACTAACGGTTTTTTATAAATCAAAAAAGTGAAAAAAATTGTAAACTCGAATATTTTACGAACAAAAAGCGATTTCATCTCCAAAATAATTTTTAGTTCTTTAACGAAGAACAACTTTTTTGACATCTGGTAAAATTTTGATAAAAATTTAATCGGCAGTTTTTCTTACAAATAATTAACACCTGAAAAAAACATTACTAAAAGTTGGTAAAAATTGATTTTCGACTTAAATATCTTTTTAAAAATTTAAAATCTAGGTTTCAAACTTATTTCGTCTTATAGAAAATTGTGTTTGACACCGTTGATTTTGTCGACCGTCGATTTTGTTCTTAAAAATTAAAATCTACAAAAAAAAAAGTACACAAAATTAGTAAAAAATGATGTTCGATTCTCGATATCATAATGAATAATAATGAAAGTATTGACTTCAATATGATTTCATTCTGTGCTTAATTTTCTTAGAAAAATGCAATCTGTGTATGTTTACATAACAAATAAAAACTTTCAAAAAATGCTGATAAAATTGGTAGAAATTGAGTTTCGATTAAAAATCTCGTGAACAAAAATAGATTTTAAAATCAAACTTTTTAGCCATATGCAAAATATTGTTGGTAATTTTAAGTTACTTTCTTAGAAACTTTCCTACAACTTTTTTAACAAAAAACCTACAACAACAAAACTGATAAGAAATTTTTCGACTCAACTATTAATTGAACAAAGAAAAATATTGACTACAAATTATTTATCTCACACGAAATTTCGTCGAGAACATTTTGGCAAAGACAAATCGAGACTTGATTGTGTCACCTAGGATTACCTATATAAGGAGATAAATCGATCATCAGACTTCTTCATTTTTGGAAAGTTCTTGTAATCGGACCTATTTGTTGACTTGCGAATTTTGACATTTTTCAACGTTTCAAGATCCCTATAATCGAAATTTATTTATCTTAAAAAGTCTACAAGTTCATATGTAAGTTCATGTTACCTTCTTCTTGGTTCTCTATATCTCAAGAATGGACAGGAATTTTTATAACATGTAAATGTTTGCTTTACAAATGAAATATACAGATATACATACAAAAAAAAACATAACATAGTTTTTACTTTAGCAATTTTATACAAAATGTTCGTTGTTTTCGCGAAAAAATAATGTTATTTTCCTGAAATAAATTGTATTCTATACATTATAATGTTAAAGAGACTTAATATGAATTATTAGAAATAAAATATTTTCCTGATGGAATATTTAAGGACAGAAAATTAAACTATTAGGTATCAAAATAATTTAATGCCTTTTTGACATCTCGTGATGTATTCAAAAATAAACCCTTTTAAGATTAAAAATAGTTCTTGTAATTTTTGTAACCGACTGTTGTTTTTGAGATAATTTACCATATTCAATTCGGTGGTACCGAAAAATTTCATTTTTATTACCTTTCAAACGTAAAACGTTAAGTCGAAAATTTCAACAAACAACCAAACAAACAAGGATACTTACATACCTATATTTAAATCTATTTGAAGGTCTTGTTTTTCGTGTCTTATTTTATTTAGCCACCCATACTAGATAAATGTAAGAGCGTAAGTACATTGAATATATAGTAATATTAAAGTATTTAATTTAAAACTTAAACTTAACGTCGTCGGAATAAAAGCAAAAAGTATTTTTTATAAGGGTGATTTTTTAGGAGCTTGAGAACTTTTAAAAAAAAAAAACGCATAAAATTTGCAAAATATCATCGATTCTTTATTTGAAACGTTAGATTGGTCTATGACATTTACTTTTTGAAGATAATTTCATTTAAATGTTGACCGCGGCTGCGTCTTAGGTGGTCCATTCGGAAAGCCCAATTTTGGGTAACTTTTTCGAGCATTTCGGCCGGAATAGCCCGAATTTCTTCGGAAATGTTGTCTTCCAAAGCTGGAATAGTTGCTGGCTTATTTGTGTAGACTTTAGACTTGACGTAGCCCCACAAAAAATAGTCTAAAGGC
This sequence comes from Eupeodes latifasciatus, assembly GCA_920104205.1. NCBI lineage: Eukaryota > Metazoa > Arthropoda > Insecta > Diptera > Syrphidae > Eupeodes > Eupeodes latifasciatus. Next base: position 67,031,213 of record OV049924.1, on the reverse strand, counting down.
GTCAAATCGCATGATCTTGGTGGCCAACTTACCGGTCCATTCCTTGAGATGAATTGTTCTCCGAAGTTTTCCCTCAAAATGGCCATAGAATCGCGAGCTGTGTGGCATGTAGCGCCATCTTGTTGAAACCACATGTCAACCAAGTTCAGTTCTTCCATTTTTGGCAACAAAAAGTTTGTTAGCATTGAACGATAGCGATCGCCATTCACCGTAACGTTGCGTCCAACAGCATCTTTGAAAAAATACGGTCCAATGATTCCACCAGCGTACAAACCACATCAAACAGTGCATTTTTCGGGATGCATGGGCAGTTCTTGAACGGCTTCTGGTTGCTCTTCACTCCAAATGCGGCAATTTTGCTTATTTACGTAGCCATTCAACCAGAAATGAGCCTCATCGCTGAACAAAATTTGTCGATAAAACACACACAAAACACATTTCGAACCGAACACTGATTTTGGTAATAAAATTCAATGATTTGCAAGCGTTGCTCGTTAGTAAGTCTATTCATGATGAAATGTCAAAGCATACTGAGCATCTTTCTCTTTGACACCATGTCTGAAATCCCGCGTGATCTGTCAAATACTAATGCATGAAAATCCTAACCTCAAAAAAATCACCCATTACTTAAATGGCATAAATTATATAAGACAACTTCTTGTAGAAAACTTTACTAAAATATAGTTATAATTTGTTTGTAGGTATTTAAAATCCTTCATTTATAAAAACTCAGAAGAAAAATTACCTAACAACTGCTGTTTTTTTTGTGCAGATAATCAGTTTTGCTATATCTTGGTTTTATTTTTTTTGACGTTAGGTAAAAAGAACTTAAGTCCGAAACTGGTCACAAGGACTCAATAAACCTAAGACGTTAATATCAAAACAAATATATTTTGTTGGTCTTATTGTCTCAAAACTAAATTAATTATGATACTTAGCAGTTATTCCAAACTCAAGTCGTTATTATTAAACGGAAGAGACAATAAAAGGCTGTTTCACACTAAATCAAAAACCTTAAATGCAATTTTTGACTTAAGACCTATTTACCTAACGCCAAAGACTATTTCCAGGGTTTTCTATTAAATGATTCATTAGAAGTAAAATTCCTTTACTTACTTGAATTTTTAATTACTGTTATAAATTATTCGTATTTACTTCTTAAAAATTATAAGTCCTGATACAGGACTTGTTCTATTATATTTGTAAAGATTTTCTTTAAAAAAAAACTGGGATACGACCCTTCCACAAAATATGTTAAAACCAACGTTATTTATAAGACTGGGGGAGTCATTCCGTAATTTCCGAAACGATAATCGTCAAAACGATTATCATTAACGATATCGTCAATAATTTGCTTTACGTAACTTTATCACTTTCGTCTCGTCAATCGTTTTCAGTATAAGATCGTTCAGTATATTTCAAATACTCTTATACTATGACTGAAATGTCAAAATGAACTCAACGAAAGATAATGTTTATTCAATAACTTGAAAATGTTATTAAACTTGGTTTTTCTCTTTGGGAAATTTTGAAACTTTGCAAAAAATGTATTGTTAATAAACATGCCAACTATTTTGTGATGTTTATTGTTATTGTTACTTTTTGTGTTTTTATTTGTTGCCGCCGATGATAAAACTATAATATCAAAATGTTTGTTTCATGTCTGATATTTTTGTAAATCAGCTGCAATATAGACCCCATTTCTGTGCAAGGAAAGGAAGATAAGACTCCATTTTATTCACAGGGAACATAACTTGGCTTCAAAAATATTTTTTGTTTAACTATGTACTTTTGATTAGATTACTAAAATCGTTGCCTGTCGAATACCAATGTTCATCCACACCCAAAGTTTCAATAGTTACAGCAAATTTTAATATGGCGAATTTATTGTTTCCAATATCATTATAAAGTCCTCTTTTGCAATTCCCAAAACTACAATTGTTTTATTTTTTTAACAACAATAAAGAGAGATTAATAATGTTTTGTATAATAAAGAACTGCTTACATATGGGTAAGAATAGAAAGAAGATCCGATTCATTTCTTAATTTTCTTCGTAACCGAATTAATTGTTGTTTTTTTTTGAGTTTTTATTTTCATTTTGTAACAAAACTAAATTACGCCAAAACTTTTTTACTTCAATTTGCTTATTTATCAATGGAAATTAATAGCAGACCTACTCAGCTATCGTGCAAACGCTATTGTTTTGACGATTATCATCTTACGTGAAGTGAGACTATCGTCGAAACGCTATCGTCTAACGATTATCGTTTTTTATCATTCGTTCAGGAGATGTTTACCGATTATTGGTAGTATTTTATTATTTTTCGAAAAAACTTGTCAACTAGATTTGTCTAAATTATTCTAGAGATAATATTATTTGTTATTCATAATTTTGCACGATTTTAAGGTAAATAAATTAAATACAAAGTAGGAGAAAAACAAAAATAGTATGGGATATCCTCCTTTTAAACGGGAGGGGAAATTTTTCAGAAGAGTTAGTTGACAGACAAAATAAGAGTTCAACATTTTTCGTTATTAAGTACTATTTTTATAAAATCAAAATATTAACACGGCTATCTGCACGAACACCCAGGCGGATGATAGGCTATCAATTCGACCACAACATTTTTTATACTGGTGCAACAATTCCGGATGCACAATCCAGCCTTCCTTGGCCTTCCTTTAACAAAAACCCTTCTGTTCAATTTTTACACTTTCTCTATAAATGTCGTGTCCTGGTTAGTTCTAGAATGTCAACTTTTGGAAGGGCATCTTGATGAACTTTCCGAAATGAAAATCAAAGACCTGATTTTCTTTCTGAACGCGGCGAAATGGCTCTAACGTCACAGGATTTGTCTATATGAGTCCCCTATAAAATATTCGTTTTTACTACTTAGGTCTAAAGAGTTTATGGTATTAGAACGGTGCTTTCCGGAGCTAGTTGAGTCGCGCATGCAAGGATTGCTTGTAACTCCCATTTTCTACAATATTTAATATTGATATATGTCCTTTTTAATTATTTATTAAGCTCAACAAGTTAAACCTTTAATTTTTGAGAAAACTGGAATCAATTAAATCTACGATATTCTGTTTTTGTCAGGAAGTCTTGTCTCAGGATAGCCGTTTCCTTAAATCCGGTAGATCCAGTTTTTGTTCATGATGTTGGTCTTAAAAATTGTATTGTATTTCAAAAAAAATTAGAAGTTTTTCTGAACTTTGTCCATTTTGCATTCGGCGCTCGAGTTCGGAAATTTAGATCATCTCGAACATCCGTACACATGTACATATATTGTATACGCACAAATATCTCCAAAACTTATAAACTTCCCATAGGAAGTTATTGTAATGGGTCCGATTTGTCAAATTGAAAATTTTAACATTTCTCGACGTTTCAAGGTCCCTAGAGTCTAAATAAAAGATTTTTAGAAGGATGTCTGTGCGTGCGTGTGTACGTACGTTCGTACGTCCGTACGTCTGTACGTTCGCGACGTTTTTTTCGTCGTCCATAGCTCAAGAACCAGAAGAGATATCAACTTAAAATAAATTGTGTTATACAGATAATAAGGCAGAAAGATGCAGAAAGGGCTCTCAAGAAAATTGCGTGGGTGTTTTTTTTACCATAGCAGTTTAAAAAAAAGCTGAACATTTTGGTTAACCCTAAATATCTCATGAACCAATGACGCTAGAGACTTGAATTAAATTTTATATTTTATACTGTAATGTGATACAAAACAATTATATTTTTGGAAAAAAATCCAATTAACGGTTTTTTTTATAAATCAAAAAAACTAAAAAAAAAAATGTGTCACCTCGAAAATTTTACGACTTAAATATAATTTCATCTCCAAAACAATTTTGTGCAACGAAAAATAATGTTTTTGACATATGATAAAATTTTGAGAAAAATCTAATTGACAGTTTTTTTATAAAAAATTAAAACCTAAAAAAAACAATACTCAAAGTTGGTAAAAATTGATTTTCGACTTAAATATCTATTCAAAAATTTAAGATTATGGCTTCCAGCTTATTTTATCTTATAAGAAATATTATTTTTAACATTCGGTAAAATTTTGAGAAAAATCGAATTGACACTTTTTTTATAAAAAATAATAACCTAAAAAAAAATTAATAAAAGTTGGTAAACATTTATTTTCGACTCAAATATCTTTTCAAAACTTTGAGATATTGGTGTTAAACTAATTTTATATTTTAAAACATATTGTTGTCAACATTCAGTAAAATTTTGAGAAAAATCGAATTGACACTTTTTTTACAAAAAATAAAAACCTAAAAAAAACAATACTACAACTTAGTACAAATTTACTTTCGACTCAAATATCTTTTCAAAAATTAAAAATGGTTTCACATTTTATCTCACAGAAAATATTGTTTTTGACTTTCAGTATATTTTTTTAAAAATCCAACAGTCAGTTTTTTCATAAAAAAATAAAATCTACAAAAATATGTAGTACGCAAAATTGATAAAATTTGATGTTCGGTTTTTGATATCTCGTGAACAATAGAAGATATTGACTTTAAATTAATTTCATTCATCCAATTTGTATTTGTTTATATAAGAAATATTTTTTTTTAATGCTACTAAAATTGGTAAGAATTGGTTTTCGACTAAAAATCTCGTTAACAAAAAAATAATTTCGAAATCAAACTATTTCATTATATGCAAAATATTATTGGTAGTTTTTAAATTTTTAAGAATAATTCAACTGATAACTTTTTTAACAAAACACGAAAACCTTTAAACTCTTAAGCAAGACTAATCGACAGATAGGATGGGAAGTTATCAGTGTGGGTCGCATCCCAGCCTCTTTTTTTTTTAATTCTAGGGACCTTAAAAATTCGTGAAATATAAAAATGTTCAATTGAACAAATCAATGACCTATATTACAATATAACTTCCTTTGTTAAGCTAAAAAGAACTTAAAGTCTTGGATGGTTTTGAATATTATGTAGTTACAACATAACAATACAATTAATTAAACAAAACTTTAGTTGCACTGAAACAGTAAAAGTTATTTTGAACATATTAGTTTGCATTTTTTTCTAATACTGACCTATATCTAAAAATAAAGTGAAGAGACAAGTCTTTAAACGTTAAAATTGACCTAATAAAATAAATCTAAGTTAAAGATATCTGAGTTTTTCTTAAGTAAAATATTAAAGTTTTTGACCAAAATTAGATCATTTTTATATAAAAAGAGAATAATTTCCACATTAAGGTTGCACACTCAAGTTGTTATCTTATTTATTATTTTTTTAAAGTCATAATGATTTTTTCAACACACATACCACTTGGTATAGATATTACCTACTTATTTAATAAAGTGTATACATTTCTAAACTATAATCAAAACTTCCCACGCAAATCACTTGCTTGCGCTCACATCATTCTTAAGACTTCCAAAAAACTTTCCACATACGAAAATAATATCCATATTACAATAAAATTTCCCATACAAAAATTATAATAAAAATGATGTATTTCGGACATTAGCTTTAGGATTCGTCAGAGATATGCCATAGGTACATAAGCAAGTTCAGCATTAGGAACATATCATTCAAAATCTGATTACTTTTTTTTGATTTTGTTGACCATTGTTTTAGTGACTCGCATTTTCACACGCTTAGCTCATATTTTGTCTATAATTTTCTTATATGATTTAACACACATATCTATGCCCATCACTATCGCCATCACCACTATAATCCAGACCTTTCCAGATACAGGTACAAGGCACAAGGTTCACCCTGGTTATAAGAAGATAGCTATTATTTTCATATAAATGACCCCTCTAAAAAGGCAAATTTAATTTCATAACAATGGGGAGAGAATTCGGCGAGGTGTTGTTCTTCGTTTTTGTTTTTGATATAAAAAACACATCTATTGTAGATCAAAAGGGAAACACATTTTGATGAACACTCGTATCAAAAATGAAGAAAGCTCCTCCAAAGAAAGTAACAAATAATAAAAATCAAAATCAAAATAGAAAGACAACACGAATGCGAAGAACAAAACTAGAACAAAATTCTATTGTAAGGCAAAAAGAAAGAAGAAAGATGAAGACACGAAAAGGTATTCTTCTTCTTCACTTGATGGCATGGTAAAGATTTAGGAGATGAATTTCGGTCATTTAAATTTTTAGAGATAATCATCGAATGCGTGCGGAAGGCCTTTTTCTACGGTTCTTGTATATTTTTGATGCAAAGGTCATTCTTGATGGGATGAGATTGTTATCAATTTTTATTTGAAAATTCTCACCCACACTCTATACACTTAAAAAATAACATATAACTGAGTGTATGAGAGTTAATTATCATTTTGAACATAAATCGAGGCATAATTGTTGTGATATGAAGATGATACGTATTTATGTTTTTTTCTTTAAATTTTAGAGAAATTGTGTATCATGTTTCATAATTTTGTTTAAACTGAATTTAACAATTGAAAATGATGGCAAAGCCAAGAAGTAGCTAAGTTTCTTCTTTTGAACTGAAGATACATCAATGGTGGATCCAGGGAGGGGGGGGGAAAGGTATTTTACTTCCTTAAACTTTGTTACTTAAAGTACTACTTTTAACTGAAGACTGGACCAAGAACATAATATGAATTGGATATTCAACCCTATTCCAAAAACACAGCACAAATTCATCAACTTTTGACCAGTTGACAGTTAAGTTGCATAAGTAAAGGCTTGTTAGTAATTTAACGACATTTAACAAAAAGTGGTTTGCTGTCAAACATTTTTGTCAAACATTTTTGTTTTCACACAATTTAGAATTTGAAAAATCTTTAGTCATGCTTTAAATTATTTTCATAAAATTTGTTTATAACGAAAAGACCAAATATTCAGGTTCTTAAGAAGAAACCTTGAATCAGAGATCATCAATTTTATATTAAGTTACCTTTAAATTCCTAAAACTAGCCTTGGATTTTATTATTACATTTTTTTGACACACATAAATAGTGAACATTGAAGTGACGGACGGTAGAGAAGTCGAAAAAAGTGGGTACCCCGAATCCGTCCGTCTGTCTGTCTGTCTTTCCTGGCCCCTACAGTCCAAACAATTGTGTTAATTAAAATTAAGGTTTTTTTCTTATTTTATTAATACGAAAAACAGCTGCAGACCCCATACAAATTTTGTGGTCAAAATATGTGATTTTTTAAACTTTCTCTAAATTTTGTTTTGTTCTTAATTTTCTACAAGAAAAATATATTTTGGTATTGCTCCAGAAGGATACCTCTTATAAAACGTTTATTTTGTTTCTAAGTTTTCTCAAGAACTATTGGACCGATTTCAATAATCTTCACTTTATGTGCAAGCTCTTGTCGATGATCAAATTGATGATGATTTTTGATGACCAAAAATGTCTTTTTTTTATTTAAAAAAATATTAATTTTGTTAACAAAACTCGATATCTCAGAAAGGAGTCAACATGTTTTAACGAAATTTATATGTAAAATGTATATTTATACACTTTATTTAGTGCTTCCCAAAAATGGTTTTTTAGACAAAATTTAAAATTTAAGTGATTTACGAAACAAAAATAAGTTAATCTAAATTTTTTGAGAAATAAAATGGCATTTAAATTTTTGAGAAATACTTATTTTGTGGGTACACTTTTAAATCTTAAAATATAGGAAATATTTTTAAACAGACTTGGAAAAAAATAGCAAGTTCTAGCGACCCAGTCTTGCATTTTATTTCTTTCAAAATTGATTTTCTGTTGAATACAACAAATATTAAAAAATTAAATAAATCTACTTTTGAAGTGAATTTTCTTTGTATGCTCTAGAATTGAAACATGAATTTCAATAATATAAATGTCACAAAAACAGCAAAAGTGACACTTCTGTTAAGCTAATGGCTAATTGAAAAACCATATAAACGTTTCATATCTATTGATATAAAAGCTTTGAATCTCTTGAGATTTGAAGTGAAAAGAGATTCTGAAACGTGTAATTTGTGAGTGCCACACAAACGTTTCTTCCCAACTTATTTGTTTACCATAATTTCTTTTAATTTAATTTTTTAGAGAAATTATGTACTTAAATGCAAATATTTCCTTAAATTGAAGAACCAAACATTTATCTCTATACAATTTGTAAGTTTTGTTGACTCCTTTAAGATCAAAATACGAGTAAGCAGACTGATAGCGATAGTAAAAATAGACTCCCCGAAAACTGAGTTCGAAAAAACTACGTCAAAAAAAAGTCCGACATTTCTTCATATCAGATCCTCTCTCATTTTCTGGATTTTTGAATTTTTGTAGCGTTCGTCGCATTAATAGAAATGGAAACAAGAAAAGTATATTTTATTTTTGGAAAAAAAGCTACGTTTCAAAACAATTTCTTACATTTCTACGTGAAATGCACCAACAATCCTCTAAAGTATTGTGTTTTAGCTCTTAAATATGGTATATTTAGAAAATTGTTGGAATATTGGAATGCTTTCATATGTAGGGAATCATCCAAATTAAATACTTAGACCATACTTTGCTGGACAACAGTGTTCTAAAATAATTTGATAACTAAAGTTGTCACTTTAGCCTTTAAAATGTGTGCATTTAAGGTTAAGATACACATTATGTTATTTAAATTTTGTTAGCCTCCTTTACAAAACATTAAAGAATATTTTTAAGCGGTGAGTAAAAACTCATCTAAGTGTGTGACCCCCCCTGATTAAAAGTCTGGATCCGCCCTTGAGATACATAATGTGTTAATATTTCTCTTAAATGTACCTACATACATACATATCATGAGTGAATTGCATATCTTTGGTTAACATATTGTAAGATTATTGATTTAAGTTTTTAAGCCTACTTTGACAAATTTTATGGGAAATTGGAACGAAAATATTTCGAAGAGTTCTTTGCACTTGTTTTTATTTTGGAGAGCATTGAAGTAGATCATTTAATTGGAAAAGAAGTGTTGGCCATGTGCATCTTACATCTACAAAAAATTATACGTATTCATATGTACATACATACGTACAAATATACAGATACCCTAATTTGCAGGCGTAATATAAAAAAATGTAAGCGTAAGCTTAAAAACGAATCGTACGATTCAACATATGTACATACATACATAACTTTGCAATCAAATTTTAGTCACGTAGTCATTTCTGTTTTTGGATCGGATCGCCGCCCGCCGCCGCTGTTAAGAAAAGTATTAATTAATTAGTGAAAAGCTGTTTTTCTTTTGATAAGTTTAAAAAAAAATCCTTAATTCGAAAAAATTTTAAAATATAATATAATATAATAAAAATAACTTTATTAACTCTAAACTTAAGTTGCCAATAATGACGAATAAACACGTTTCCAACCATTTTAATTTTAAAATTGTGTTTGCTTATATCATAAAATTAAAAAAAAAATGTTTTTTTCTTTTTTTTTTTAACCCATTAATGTTTTAAAGACCAGTTTTCGCCAAAGAAAAAACGTGGGTTTTTATGATAATTTTAAGGGTGTCATTAAATAAAGCTAAGTGGAATAAGACCAACTTTTAAAAATTGGCCTTATTGTACTTTACAATGCTGGCCTTATTTCTTATGCCAAAAAAAAAAAAACAGTCAAAGAAAGAACTCCTATATGAGAACGGTTTGGCAATATGAAAAAACCAACTGGGACGGTCTCAACGAATTCTTCAGGAACTTTAATTGATCACTATGCTTCCTCGATAGTGAAGTGGATTCCAGCGCAGATATGGTTAAAAATTTAATTCTTTGTGGAATGAGAAATTTTATCCCGAATAGAGTAAAATTTGTCAAACCTTAAGAGAACTCATGGTTTGATTCGAGCTATAAAGAGGTTATTAGGATCAGAGATGTGAGTTTTCGTTGTTATAAAGCCAACCTCACTTAGAAAAACCAGCATAAGTTAAAACAAACTAGAAAGACCTGTAACGGTCATATTCGGCGAATCAAATTTTTGCATGACCCGAAATTACGTCAAAAAATACTACAAGAAAATCGTACGAAACACGTAATCCTCGGTTCCAATGCTCGTCCCCAATGACACTCCCTATGTAAGTTCGATTGATATAGTCAATTCGCTTGTAGCACTGTTCATGCAGTTTTCTGTTAATTCGACGATACCAGAAAGTGTCATGAGCCCTCCTTTTCTTGAAAGCGTAAACGATTTTATGAGACGAATCTTCTTTCGCACTCTCGTGCAGTTGCAAGATACTGAAAGACCTTGACATTCACAAATCCGCTGGCCCGGAGAGTATCCCCCCTATTGTTCTGAAGAGGTGTTCTTCAACGCTATCAAAACCACTGCGTAAACTTTTCAGACTTTCCTACTCTACAAGTCTCTTGTCCAGCTTGTCCCAAAAAAAGGCGAATCCTCCTCCCCTTCCAACTATCGCCCAATAGCACTAACGTCACTTCTTTCCAAGTGCATGGAAACGCTGATTAATTATTATCAGCTTAAAAACTATCTCGAAGGTTCTTAATGACCGGCAGTATGGCTTTCGCAACAATTGGTCCACTGGGTGATCTCATGGTTTATCTCACCGAACAGTGGAACAAAGCTTTAAATCGTTTTGGAGAAAGTAAGATTATTGCACTTGATATTTCAAAAGCATTTGATAGAGTTTGGCAACAAGCTCTCTTATCGAAATTGCGTGCTTTTGGTATTGATGAATCTCTTTATCTTTGGATTAGAACCGTTCATACAAGTTGTATTGGATGGTTTCAACTCTAAAGCTCATCAAATAAACGTTCTATCTCCGACTGTCTTCCTCATGCCCATAAACGATCTCTTGTCTGCCACTTCTAATCCATTAAAAACAATTTTTCGCTGATGACAGTACCTTCAGCTTTTCATATATTCGTTTCTAGATTCATATCCTTGTCCGTCGGATATGGAACTTCAACGGCAGCATATGATAAGCCCATTAAATTCCGATCTCGAGAGCATAGTCCAATAGGAAACTTAGAACCGGCTAGAATTTAATGCTTCAAAAACGCAATGGTGTCTCCTGTCGTTAAAGCGTAATCCAGCCCGATGACGCTATCCATGAGCGGCACTTGTATCCAGGAAATTAATTTACTTTGAGTATTACAGATCACCCATTATGGAACGATCACGTCATATTCGATATCGCGAAAAACGCTGCTACGTGCTTAGGAATTTGTCACCTCTTCTGATCTGGCTGTAATTTACAAAGCTTTCATTCGTCCAAAACTTTTACAAACAGTTTTCTGTCGAATCAGACAGCTGCATTCCCCCTCAAACAATTCGGCCGTAATACTCGTATTTCTAGGAATGCATATCAGTTTAACCTTGAGCTCAATTTCGGACGTACTGTCAAGTATAGAGATTCTTTTTTTAACCACACATTAAGAATGTGGAATGCCTTACCCAAACTGTGTTGTTTCCTATTATTTCCATATTCAAAAATTTAAGACTAATGTGCACCGGTATCTCCTCTATAATCCTTCCCTATTTTCCTAAAGATCGCACTGTGTTTAAACTTTAAACATGTTAGGTGTATAAATAACCCCTTGAGTGCACGTTAATTATAAAAAAAGAAATACGTATCGCGCGTTATTTTTTTTGAGCGACCAAGCTCACTTTGGGTGAATGGATACGTATTCTAAGGGTTTATATTGAGAACCCGTAGCATTCACAAAAAACGAAGTCCGAGCCAGCCGTGGCGGTCATCAAAAACTAGACCGAGAAGACATTGTTATTCTTTGCATTTATAGATAACATAAATATAGTGCGTCGGTGTTTATGGATGAATTTTTTAATCTTTTGGATAGAGAAAATTCGAAAAACTTAATTATTTTAGGACACATAAATATCGATATTTTGGAAAATTCAGATGCCGTTTCTGCTTACTTGTCGGTTTTTGCTTCTCATGGCTTGGTTTCTTTTATTAACGAACAAACAAGACCTGCGCCCGCGAAATGTCTAGATCATATTTATGGCCGTTTTTCCAAGTGCTCGTTAAGCACAGTTGAAAAATGTATTTTCGATCTAGGCATTATTGACCATGCCATGACAGGTATTTTAGTGAGTTGCCCTAGTAATATCGAAACTTCATCTCCTGTTTTAAGTATTGAAAAACCGGAAATCGATTTTTCCCTATTGAAAACAAAACTTTCTCATGAATATTGGCAGTTAGTTTACTTGGAGGATAATATTTCGATAGCTTTAAAAAATATATTTTTGAATGTAGTTATACTATGAATAAAAGATGTAAGCAAATAAAATTAAAACCGTGGTTAAACAACTATTTGTTAATAAAAATTAATCTGAAAAATAAATTAGGAACCAAATGTGCAAAACATCCACTTAACCAAAACTTAAAAAGACGATGCGAAAGGATGTGTTCCAAACTTAGAAAAGAAGTTTCGCTTTGTAGAGACCGCTATTTTAGCAACCAATTTGATATCGCTAAAGGTGACATTAAAAATGAATGGAAATTGGTTAACAGTATTCTCAACAAACCTACACCCTCCAATAAGGATATTAGTATTAAAGTTGGCGAAAATGTGGTATCTGATAAAAACATTATTGCTAGTATATTTTTATTGATTACTTTGTCAATGCAACAAACTCCTTACAGTCTTCTTTTTCTTCCAACTGTACTTCTTGCAGATCTGCAATTATTTGTGGTGATCCTTTGACCCAAAACTCGTTTTTCTTTGAACCCATAACTGGTTTAGAGCTCCTTAAATGTATTGTCAGTCTTAAAAATTCGGATTCTTGTGGACCTGATGGAATTTCAGCTAAGGTGCTTAAACATATTGCGTGTTTCATAGTAGATGTCTTAGCCTTTATATTTAATAAAAGCATGTTCTCAGGAACTTTTCCTGAAGCATTGAAATGTGTTTATATTGTTCCAATCTTTAAAAAAGGTTCAGAGAAAGAAGTTTGTAATTACAGGCTCATTTCAATTGTTTCTTCAATAAGTACAATTTTTGAAAAAATTATTAAAAAGAGACTTATTGATTTTTTAGATAAAAAACAATTTTTAAATCCTCTGCAATTTGGTTTTCAGAAAAAAAAATCGACGGAAGATGAACTTCTGAAATTTTTCTCTGATGTCTTCAATAACCTAGATAAAAAAGTTCACAGCTGGGCTCTATGTCGATATCACTAAAGCGTTTGATATGGTGAACCATGATATTATAATGGTAACTAAACTAGAAAATTTGGGTTTAAGAAGATTTATGAGGGACTGGTTTAGATCCTATCTTCATAAAAGACCACTGAGAGTTAAAATTGGTAATTTTAGAAGTGGGTTCAAATTTACTAACATAGGGGTTCCACAAGGTTAAGTGCTGGGACCTATTTTGTTCCTAATATATATTAATTCTTTATTCAGCTTAAAACTAAAATCAAATGTTACTGCTTTTGCTGATGACGTTGGTTGTGCATTTGGTGCTGAAAGCCTCCTGGACCTCGTCTGTGAAAATAATGGGGATCTACATATGATTAGGCCATGGTTCGCTGAACATAAGCTAGTCATAAGTGCAAAAACGAAAATTATGTTCTTTAGTCTTAATCAACAGAACTCCTTGGAACCGGATATTTTCTTCCATGAGCCTGAATGTCTTAGATTCAAATCGCAAAGTTGCCATTGTATATGTTATCCAACCTCGAATACATACTCTCACAACTTCAAATGCAGTGATCATTGTTTCAAAATTGAGAAAGTTGATGTATTTCAATATTTAGATCTACTAATTGACTCTAAAATGTCTTTTATTAATCAATCTGAGTATTTAAAAAAGTATTTCCGTTCCACACTTCGGCATTTTTTTTACCTCCAAAAAGTATGCTCACTTGATCTGCTTAAAAAAAATTTATTATGGAATCTTTCAATCTAAATTGCAATATGGTATAGCATCCTGGGGTGGAATATATTTAAACAAAATAAAACCCATTTTGACACTTCAAAAATATGTTATCAGAAAATTAAGCAGAAAACATAGACTGCATCATAGTTTTCCATTATTCACGGGGTTGAAGATTCTTCCATTAAGACATTTATATTGCTATAAAGTCCTTAAAACCTTTTTCAAGTGCTCAGGAAATTTAAATTTCAGAGTTTTGGTCAGCCATAACCTCGTGGTAACATGCAATGTATGGTACATGTTCCTAAATTCCGTACTACTGCCTTCCGTAATTTCTATTCTGTTTTGTCTTCTCGTTTATTTAATAAACTTCCGATTATGATGAGATCACTTATATTACGAAATCGTTTCGAGAAACTTGTAAAGAGCTGGTTGTTTACTTTTCACTTTGATGATTTAGAAAGAATGTTATCTCCAGTGATATAAAAGACTCAATATTTCTGGTGATTATCAAAGAGAGTTTTGTTCTCTATTCCGTATAACTTTTGCAATCAATTTAGTTTAATTTATCTTGGTTTGTATAATTAATTTGAATTTTTAATATTTCTTTTTTTTTCATTTTGAAGTGTACATATTTTCTCAATTAAGGGTCACCCCACCCAAATTATTATAATTTGATTTATTTGTTAATCTTGAAGTGACTTTTAGCACTGTTTTTATTTTTAAAATACAAAATGCCACTACTTTATTTCTTATATTTATATACATTATGATAATATGAACTGTTGTATATATTTCACCTTCTGAAGAAATAAATGTATTTATAAATCTAAAAAAAAAAATCTAAAAATCATATATAATTATTATAATTTCAAAAAATTATCTTTCGATGTCAATTTAAAAAAATATCTCTATTTTAGTTTATTTCAAAGCTCTTTATCTCTTAAAAAACTCTCTCTTTTTAAAACTAACTATAATACATGCTGAAGTAAGAATTGCATCTTAGTAATTATACCAACTAAGTAAGTATGCTCTAAAGTTTTATTTAGACATTTTGTTTTTTAAATTAAATAAACCATCAAAATTAGTATACAAAATGCTTAAATTTTTTTTTAAATGTCGTTTTTTTATTTCCATTTCAATGGTAGAAAGAAATTCGTATACGAGTATACTCAAATTAAATCTTTTGAATTGATATTGAAATTTAAAAAAAATAGCTTAGTGTGATAAAATTAACTTCTGGAAATGTTAGCCTTACTTTGCTTGGATTTAATTCACTTTGTCACGAAATAACGCCGATTTTAAAAATTCGGCTTCATTGCATTTTACAAAAGCGATATTCGGGAGTTTTAGTTGATGTTCTTTTATGACACCGTACTCAGAAAGTTATTGCAAAATGATACACATAAAGTTTTTTTTAGCATGCCTCTTCCGAGGAATTGACAAATCCTTAAAGATTAATTCTTGGCGTTTGGATTCGACATAAAACTATAGGTTCCTTCCATCACTTTGACATCACTTGCACACGCGAATGGTTGAGAGCTGTAAGTCACTAGAAATTAGTTAAGACAACAAAGTAACATAAATTTAACTCTTATTTATTTTTTTCTAACAATATTTTTTGTATAATTGTTTTTCTTCATTAAAATATAAGAAAGTTTAATATCTGTTTTGTTTTCCACAAATTAGGAACAATTTTTTTTTAAAATGCTTTACGGCCTAAAAGACCATCAAAAATTAGTATATAAAATTTGTATTAAAATAACTTTTCTGATTGAAAACAAATCAGATTGACCCTGGTCTAACCTCTTTCCAGCTTTGATGATTTAAAACTTTTATCTCGTTGGATTTGGAAGATGCCCTACCCACAAGTGCATACCGAATTCAATAATTATTTAAAAAAAAAATTTAACGAAATACACTGACGGGAATCATATAAAAATGTTTAGGGTCAAGGGGGTAATTCTGAACAGGGTTAATTGTAAACATACTTAATTTTCTCAAAACCGTTTATAATTTGAAGCATGTCCTGAAATTATTTGAAAAGACATTATATTTAAATCATATTGACGCGTGGAAGGCCTTATCTGTCAAAGGGTTATTTGTGTTTTGTGCGTTTCCATGAGTCGTTCGTTTTTCTGCTTTTTTAAGTTTTTCAGTGCTAATTAAAATTGTTGCAAAACAAACAAAGGCGATCGAAGTAAGTTAAATTTTATCTTTAAGAAAGTGAAATATGAGTATAAATGCATGCTATATGTTTTTATTTGTCTGTATAACAACATTTAAAAGTTATTGGCTGTTTACAATTACCCCATTATGTTCCTATCATGGGTTAATGTAAACACCGAAATGGGGTAAAAGTGAACAATTTGGGGTAACTGTAAACATTCATTTTCAATGGCTTTGGTGTTGATCTAACAATATTTTATATCAAAAAGATGCCACGTACATATCAACCAAAAACCACAGCTCCATCATAAACGTCAGTGGATCGGTGAAGGGAAAAATTCTACTGTCATTATATCTAGAGGCAGAAAAACAGCACTTTTGTCATACGAGGAGGACACTATACCAAGGTGCCTTATTTCAGATCTCGTGCTGGTTACTCCTGCGATAAGGACGATCTCCTTGGTTTAGTAGGTACCTACATAAATAAAGAGAGAGAACTTGGTTACCCCTTTTCACAATAGTAGGACGGCTGGTACCGTTTTCATTTACCCCATTTTTCTCATTCACTTAAAAAACTGGGGGGGGGGTAAATGTAAACATCAAATTTTATGAAAACTAATAAACAAACGCCATTAAGATTACTACTCTTTGATAGATAATACCATCCAAACTTAAGTAGCATAAACAAAAATGTTCGACATTGCTTGGTTAAGCTGTTACAAACATTACAAGTGAACAAAAATAAAAAAATGCAAAATCGTTTACAATTACCTCCTTTGACCCTATACACTTTCTTGATACATACAAAATCTAAAGTAATAAATACATATGTATATCAAATTAATAAAACGAAATAAAACTACACAAAATAACCGTAATACTGATAAATTAATATTGCAGACAAAAATCTTGAAATATGTCTTTAGACTCAGATGCCTCAAAGCCTTAAGTAAAGAAAAAATATCTTCATTGAAACAACAGACATTTTTCATCATAAATGAAGAACAATACAAATACTAATATAGCTCGTATAAGCCTTCTTTAGCCTGGCGCTAACTTAAGTACAAAACAAAGCCAATGCCAAAATCCCACGCCCTCTAATGACCATCGATATGTCTGCAAAATATTTTCTCACCTTTCATACACATAAATATTACTCGCATTTAAGAACCTTATGTATAATGTCTCGGTTAACTGGCGCCCCATCAGCACCTAGACAAAACTTAACTCTAATCCACAAAATATTTTCATTCACACAAACGTTAATAAATAAGAACAAAAACACACAGAAAACAAAGCCAACAAAGAAAAATTAAAATGTTGTCTGATCCTTATATTGGATCATTATCGTTTCTCGACATGAAACTTTATGAAACTAGAAGATTATCCTTTGCCACGACATACATATACTCGCACACTAGAATACTGATGATAGTAAAGTACCATACCTCAACCCATGTACATCCAAATATATTGTGGAAACCGCAAAATCATCACGCATCTCACATTTCCATCAAAATCTTCATCATCATCATCGTCGTCGTCCTCGTCTTCGTCCTCGTCATCATTATCGATGTACAGGTCGTTGCCGCCCCAGGTCAAGTAGCAGTATATCCAAACTACGTAAGTATGTACACAGAATGACGTTTGTCGTTTCGTAATCGAATCCTTGTGTGATGTCCTTATGCGATGCTGTAGTATAGTGTCAACATACCTGAATGGGATTTAGATTTATACACAAAAAGGATACTGGCGCCAGGATTATGGATTTATCCCTGGGCTTAAGTTCATAGGTAGTATATGCAAAAAGATATAATTATGATATAGATACGCTTAGTGATGAAAGGTCACTCCTCACTCTCAAGACAGAAAAAATGACCATTATGAAAGATGAAAGATATGGTTGTTGTATATTGTATGAAGCCCAAAGGATATGAATGTGGTTTTGAATGTCGTCTTGGGAAACACAGATTTATATCGAGAATATGCCCTATGGCGGGGAAGGGCACAAAATGCAACAATATATCATGTTGTTTTATTTATTGACTCCAAGACACCACAGTATGTATGATTTTTTTTATGTTACTAATGGAAACATACAAAACTATATGAAATATGATTTTGTCGCCATGAAGGATCATCTAAACTATATGATGTACAATAATTGAATTCAACTGAAATTTGCTGATTAATGACGTTGTTGATGCTTCCGACCACACCACATCGTGAGTTATATATGAGCCGTAAAATTTTAAAGTAGCTGTCTATAGAAAGGTTCCTACTCGAAGTCTTGCAGCAACATCAGCTTCAGCCAGAAGGGGCTTGAGCAGGGTTGTTATATTTTCCCAATTCAAATTATATTATGAATTATATTATGAAGGCACCTTAAGTTATTGTTAAATAGTGGAATTGAATATCACGTAGGAACTAATTTTAATACAGGGTTTTCCAATAGGAGGTTTAATTGTATAGAGGACAGTATGTCATTAAAAATGGTAAACAATATCAGCCAAGTGGGCGCCAAGGATATGGATGCATCACCATACCTTTTTCATACATTTGTCAGTGACGGATTTAGGCTTGCTGCCGCCCTAGGCCCCGTTCGATGCGCCGCCCTTATTGTTAAATTTTATTTCATAAATTTGTATCCAATATTTTTTTTTTCAAAATAACTTTATTTTATTGAAGTATAATTTATAAATATAATTAATTATCATAAAATATTAATAAGTTTTAATCCTTAGATAGACAAGTAATAAATATTTTTTTTTTATATTAATCAATTCAAAAATTTTCAAATTTGGATAAACATCTAGAAGACTCCAGGAATGTAATACATTGCATCTTTTATTTTTGCTAAGGAATTTTGAATTGATAATGGAAATTAATACATTCACTGTCTAACGTCTCTTCCAAATAGTCAGGATACTTATTTACTAATTTATTGGCAAGATTTTTCAACTCGTTTGTATCTATTTCACATTAATTGTCGAAAAAATTGAAGTGCTGGTAAAGTGTTTCAGATGCACTTTTACGCCCGGCTAATTGTAGAAATGTAGACTAAGAGTGTCTAAAATAGAGTAATAAACATTTGTGCGAACATTTTCTGGTCCAGAAAAAGGTGGTCTTTTATTTACCCGTGAGTCATCTAGCTGCATTTTTCTGGTGGCGACGAGTATCATAACGATAATAATCCTGAACTCCAGACAGTGCTTTAGCTTTTTCTTCATATTCAGAAAATTGTCTGTCTCTCATATCTATAGATCTGCATAACGGATGATAAATCAGCTTGAGATTCTTGAAGCTTCTTACTAGCAGCATTTAAACGACCTAAAATTGCATTCCAGACAACGACTAGGATTGCTCTTTCTAAATGTTGTAATTTTCGCTGTAATCTCGTAGCTTCAGATCGCGTAGTCGGTTTCTCATCTCTGCTTTCGGCAATAAATTCCAATGCATCATTTATTGCAGACCACTCTTTTTCTAATGCGTAACATGCATCATGTCGAGCAGACCAACGAGTTTGAGAAAGACTCTTAATTCTTAAATTTGTACGCTGCACCAAGATTTCCCAACGATAAGCAGATATAGTAAAGAAATTGTATAGTTCTTGTAAAGTATTTCTAGAGATTTTACCAATACATCCTTAATAACTTTAGCTTTATGGCCGATATTTGGTAGAAATTCTAGAAACCTTTTAACAATTTCTTCACCGTTATCACGTACATGCATATAATTATAGTAAGCTGATCGACATGTGCTAAATGGCTAAATCAGGCGTAGAATCTATAATTATACCAAAATACTTAGCAGATTGCACTTCACTAGAAATTTGTTGTAGTACTTTATTTTGAATCAACAGTATAATTTCTTCATAGATTGTTTTAGATAAACACGATGTATTCCCACTACCAGGGTGTGCATACAATTTTAAATGTTCAGATAAAAATGGAACAAATTTAGCAAGGAGTCATACTGTTCCTAAAAAAATCCCATTATGAGGATCTCCTATTCGTTCTGAATTTCCTCGAAATGGCAGGCCTCTTATTGCTAGTGATTTAATAATTGGAATTGCTCGGTAAAAAATTTGTTTCCATTATATATTCAACGAGTTGTTTTATTAGATTTTGATCAACACGCCCGTGAACTACTGCTCAAGCTTTAAAATGACTAACTTTAGTTTTGTGAAAGTCAGAAATTTCATGTTCTTCGATGCGTGCTTTTGATTTTTTCCAGTCACGGAATCCTACGTCAGTAAAAGCATTCATTTCACCACTTCTACCAAATAATAAGCATGGAATACAAAATACAGAACCTTTAGTTTCTAAATAAATCTACCACTCACGGCGTTGAATCTCTCCATTTTTGCGTATGTAGAAATAAACTTTTGAAACAATACCTTGTTTTATCACTATAAACATTTCTAGAATTTTTAAAGTCTGCATCATCAGTATTACTGATCCCTGCAGATACAAAAACAAAGAGATGAGGTGAGGCCCATGCTGATGTATTTCAAAACCCAATCAGTGAATACACAGCGAAGTTACTGTGGCGATCAACAAACTTGATTTCAAGTGTTAACTAAACTTTAAAAGCCTTAAGTCCTATAACTATAAGTTGTCATCCAAACTACGGTGTTCTGCCGTTAGTAGAATACTTAACGTTAAAGATCCTTGAGGAATCGACAAACATGGGGTTTCGTCAATACTATGGGTAGGGTTTTTCACAACAGCTCAAAGTTTTCCGTCAACTTCACTATTGAATAACACGAATGTTCTTCACGAAACATAGATGCTTTAATTTTGCGACTTGCGCCTGCAAAGTGTTACCCTTTTTGAATTGAATGTTAACATTTTGAATCTTTTTGAAGTTTTTATCGTTCTAATGCCTTAATTTTTAAATTTCAATTTTCAAATGTCAGCTAATGACAGCTTCAAAAGTTTTAGCTGACCAAATACCATTCAAATATAATGAAATAATTTCTTCAAAATATCATACATATCGTCAACAAATATCACATATTACAAATTTTTCACATTTTTACAAATACTTTTGGTATGTAGTTATTTAAAACTTAAAAATGTTTAATTACCTGTTTTTGAAATATATACATATGTATATTTAAATATATTACCTATGGTTTTAACATTAGACATTTTTGATCATCAAATATTAGTTCTTTTTTATTCAGAAAAAATTGATTTAAATCGGTTTAGTAGTAGAAGAGAAAATTAAAACACAAAAAAGGTTCTTTGGGAGGGGTGGGGGGTACACTTGTGGAAGAGACCAATACACAAATATATTTTAGTTAGTAAAAAAAAGCCAAGTTAAAAAAGGATAAAATGAGGCTAAGTAAGTCTTAAAAAAACTATTTTTTTCAAAGAACTGACTTGATAGATCGGATTCCAACCAAGGTCATTTAATACCTTAAGTAAAGTATACTTCAATGGCAAGTTACAAAACTTTGTTGACTAGTTTCATTTAACGATAATAAGGCAATAATTATTTTAGTCAAATTTAATTTGTTGGTATTATGTTATCATTGTTTTTCCGATTGTTTTTCCGATCGTTTGAAATAGTTAGAAGATCACAAGAACATAGAAAACATGATTAAACAAAATTAAAATTTTCAAATTTATTAATGACTGATTCATAGAAACTTCTGAAGATAATAATTATTTTCATTAAAATGATGCCAAAGTATGAAAAAAGCATAGAAAACATCGAACGACAATAGCAAGTTTCAAAATAAATTAATTTCTACTAAACGGAAAATTAATCACATGATCATTTCTCATGGTTCTTGACATTCTTCACTTGAATTCTTTTACACTTTTTTGTCAAAATGGATTTCCTTGGTTATGATTTTTATCAACTCTGCAGAAATGTATAGTTGTTTTTTTTTTTTTTTTTTTTTTCAAGATGAGACCCTGTTAAATTTCTGTTATAGTATCAAATTTGTAAGGGTTTTAAAGAGAATAATTTTTGGATATGTTTTAATATTTTTTTTTTTAATTTTTCAAAAAAAAATGTATAACAACCCTGACTTTAAACTACCAAAATACACCGCAAATCAATTTATTATTGTAACAAAGTTTTGTTTGGTTTTTGGGCTTGCTTGATATTCGTAAAAGTACATATACGTATACATTATACTCCACTCGTATACCTACTTTTAAGGCCATGAGCCTTAACTTAACATATCCGCGGATAATGGGCGTTTTGTGGCTTTTATCTTTGGCAAACTATTGTACTCTTATATTTATATGTGGCTCTTGATGGTCTATGTTTGGTTTTATTTTTGTGTTTTTGCATCAAGTGACCTTAAATAAAAAATAGTTACACCATACCTAGAGATGTGCTTTGCGCCAGCCGGGGCCGATTCTAGTGATGTTATAGTGATGATGATGCTGATGATGATGGAGATGAGGATGGTGATGGTGATTCTTTGAGATCGGATTCAGATTACAAAAGGCTGTATGATAGTATGGTGTGGTGTGGTATGGTAGTTTTTGGTTTTTGTGGCAAACATACCAACCTATCTTTGTAGTGTAGATATAAGTGCTTAGCACAAACAAAAACTAAAAACCCCCCCTAAGGGCATCCTTCGCGAGGAATAAGGTGCGCACGATAAAATGTTTTGTGGTTGATTATATGATTGCGATTTGATGAAAGAAAGTGGCTAAGGCTTTACAAGCTTTATGTTGTGTGTCTATATGGTTTTTTTTTTCTAAGAGTCAGTATAGGATATACGTAAGACATAAACCCAAACCAACTCGGGTAGTGGGTAATAAAAATGTTGCACCTTTGGCTTTGATGATGGTGCAAAAGTGAAGTGTATACAAAATGTTGTATTTATTTGCATTGCAACTGAATATTATAAGAGGTGGTCTCTATATCGAGGTTTACATAGGTAAAATGATCATGAGGATTTGAAATTTATGATCCGAGGTCGAAACAAAAAACGAAGAAACTTTTGATATAGTTCAACATATTAGAATGTTTATTTTTGTATTAGCTACATTTTTATAGATTGAAATCAAATCATTGCTAAACAGTTTCGCAAGTCTTATAAATGATTTGTACAAAATCATTTAATGATTGTCTATCAAATGAACTTTAAAGTTTCTTTGTTTTAAGATTTTTCCATCAATCAAAAAGCATGGGTATATTTCAAAGAATTTAAATTAATTTATTATGTGTTTAATTTTATGAAAACATTTGTGTGCCTTTTTTTAAAAAAATCTCCTTATCTCTGGAATCCGCCAACATGGCGGAGCACTTTTAAATTTGAAGTCTATTTGTTTATATTTTTTTATATTGCAGTTTTTCTATTTCTTAGACACGTCCTGTTGAATTAAACAGAAATGAAAATATTTTATTTATGTGTTTATATGCAACCACCAAGATGAGTTTTTAAAAGTAAATTTAAAAAAGAGGCTGGGATGCGACCCACACTGAAAACTTCCCATCCCGTCTGTCGATTTGTCTTGCTTCAAAATTTGTAGGTTTTCGTGTTGGGTTAAAAAAGTTGTCAGTTGAATTATTCTTAAAAATTTTAAAATCACCAACAATATTTTTCATATAAAGAAATAGTTTAGTTTGAAAATCTAGTTTTGTTAAATAGATTTTTAGTGAAAAACAAATTTTTACCAATTTTAGTAGCATTTCTTAAATTTTTACTAATTAGATGAATTAAATTAATTTGAGAGATATCAAGAACCCAACATCAATTTTTACCAAATTTGCGTACTATTTCTTGTAGATTTTATTTTTTTATGAAAAAATGGACTACTGGATTTTTATAAAAAAACACTGAATATCGAAAACAATATTTTCTGTGAAATAAAAAAAGTTTGAAGACAATATTTTTAATTTTTGAAAAGCTATTTGAGTCGAAAATAAATTTTTACCAAGTTTTAGTATTGTTTTTTTGTTAGGTTTTTATTTTTTGTAAAAAAACTATCAAAATTTTACTGAATGTTGAAAACAATTTTTTTTAAAAGATAAAAGCCAATATCTCAAAGTTTTGAAAAGATATTTGCGTCGAAAATCAATTTTTACCAACTTTTGTTAAATTTTCTTTTAAGTTTTTATTTTTTGTAAAAAAAACTGTCAATTCGATGTTTCTCAAAATTTTACTGCATGTTGACAACATTATTTTTCAAAAGATAAAAGTAGTTAAAACCCAATATCTCAAATTTTTAAAAAGATATTTGAGTCGAAAATCAATTTTTACCAACTTTTATTAATTTTTTTGTTTAGGTTTTTATTTTTTGTAAAAAAACTTTCAATTCGATTTTTCTCAAAATTTTTCCGAATGTTGAAAACCATAATTCTTATAAGTTAAAATTCGTTGGAAGCCATAATCTCAAAATTTTTGAAAAGATATTTGAGTCGAAAATTAATTTTTACCAACTTATGTTAAATTTTCTTTTAAGATTTTATTTTTTGTAAGAAAACTATCAATTCGATTTTTTTCAAAATTTTACTGAATGTTAACAACAATATTTTTTGAAATATAAAAGGTGTTTTAAGCCAATATCTCAAAGTTTTGAAAGATATTTGAGTCTTTGAGTAATGTTTTTTTTAGGTTTTTATTTTTTATAAAAAAAACTATCAATTCGATTTTTCTCAAAATTTTACCAGATGACAAAAACATTATTCTTCGTTGCACAAAATTGTTTTGAAGATAAAATCATTTTGTATTCGTAGAATTTTCGAGGTGACAAATTTTTTTTTTCAGTTTTTTTGATTTATAAAAAAAACTGTTAACTGGATTTTTTTCAAAAAATATACTTGTTTGGTATCACGTTACAATATATTATATAAAATTTAATTCAAGTCTCTAGCATTTTTGGTTCGTAAGATATTAAGGGTTAACCAAAATGTTCACCTTTTTTTAAACTGCTATGGTAAAAAAACCACCCACGCAATTTATTGAGAGCCCTTTCTGCATCTTTCTGCCTTATTATCTGTATAACAAAATTTATTTGAAGTCGATACCTCTTCTGGTTCTTGAGCTATGGACAACGAAAAAAACGTCGCGAACGTACGGACGTACGAACGTATGTATGTATATGTATACACATGCACGCACAGATATCTCTCTAAAAATCTTTTGTTTCGACTTTAGGGACCTTGAAACGTCGAGAAATGTCAAAATTTTCAATTTGACAAATCGGACCCATTACAATAACTTCCTATGAGAAGTTAAAAAGGACCTATTATACAATTGTATTCTGATGTAAGACTATTCCACATACATATGTATGTATGTATTATCGAAAACATTTGAATAATCAAATTAAATACAAGTCAATTGGAAAAATGTAAGGGCCAATAATTAAATGTTTGTCAAGCGTTATTTTAAAACGTTTACTTGAATTAATATTTCTAAAATTCTTTCCACAACATGATGACAAATTAAATTAAAATTTGTTCCAAATTTCAAACTGTCTTAAATTTATGTTCACTAGGGCGTATACGCACTTTTAGGAACTACACATAGTCGGCTGTCAAATGATTTATTTTTAGTTTGATTTGGTATTTTAAGAATTGAACAAGACTGTCATGCCAGAGGTCTTGGGTTCAAAGGCTGCCTGTGCCATCTAAAGTTTTTTTTCACTGGTACTGCTCCTTGCGAGGAATCGACGACTCCTCAAAGAGTAATTCTTGTCATGAAAAGTGCTTTCTCAAATTAGCCGTTTGGATTTGGCTTAAAACTGTAGGTCCCCTCTATCCCTCACAACATTACTCGCACACAGGAATGGTTGAGAGTTGTAATTCACTAGGCCCTAGTTCTCCACGGACTGTCGTACCAACTAATATAATTGATTTAAATGCTCAGGTGTACCGTTGAGAGAATTGCTCAATACTTATTTAAAAACTATTCCGGGCAGAACGTTACAGTCAATGGTGATCACTAAAAGCCTTGATTACCTACTCTTCATTCATCAATTAAACACCCATAATGTGCAAGAGCTGTTGTTTCAACAACCCGGTGAAGCAAAATGATGTGCCAAAATTGATTTATTAAAGGAATAGTTTGGTTACATCATACTTTGACATTATGGTCCCACTGACGGACTTAGGCTTGCTGCCGCCCTAGGCCCCGTTCGATGCCCTTATTGTTAAATTTTATTTCATAAATTTGTATCCCATATTTTTTTTTAAAATAACTTTATTTTATTGAAGTATAATTTATAAATATAATTAGTTAACATGAAAGATTAATAAGTTATAATCCTTAGATAGACAAATAATAAATATTTTTTTTATATTAATCAATTCAAAAATTTTCAAATTTGGATAAACATCTAGAAGACTCCGGGAATGCAATACATGGCATCTTCTATTTTTGCTAAGGAATCTTTGAATTGATAATGGAAATTAATACATTCATTGTCTAACTTCTCTTCTAGGATACTTATTGACTAATTTATTGGCAAGATTTTTCAACTCGTTTCTATCTATTTCACATTAATTGTCGAAAAAATTGAGGTGTTGGTAAAGTGTTTCAGATGCACTTTTACGCCCGGCTTATTGTAGACTAAGGGTGTCTAAAATAGAGTAATAAACATTTATGCGAACATTTTCTGGTCCAGAAAAAGGTGGTCTTTCATTTACCCGTGAGTCATCTGGCTGCATTTTTCTGGTGGCGACGAGTATCATAACGATAATAATCCTGAACTCCAGACAGTGCTTTAGCTTTTTCTTCATATTCAGAAAATTGTCTGTCTCTCATGTCTTTAGATCTGCACAACGGATGATAAATCAGCTTGAGATTCTTAAAGCTTCTTACTAGCAGTATTTAAACGACCTAAAATTACATTCCAGACAACGACTAGGATTGCTCTTTCTAAATGTTGTAATTTTCGCTGCAATCTCGTAGCTTCAGATCGCGTAGTCGGTTTCTCATCTCTGCTTTCGGCAATAAATTCCAGTGCATCAATTATTGCAGACCACTCTTTTTCTAATGCGTAAAATACATCATGTCGAGCAGACCAACGAGTTTGAGAAAGACTCTTAATTCTTAAATTTGTACTCGAAATGGCAGGCCTCTTATTGCTAGTGATTTAATAATTGGAGTTGCTCGGTAAAAAATTTGTTTCCATTATATCTTCATCGAGTTGCTTTATTAGATTTTGATCAACACGCCCGTGAACTACTGCTCAAGCTTTAAAATGACTAACTTTAGTTTTGTGAAAGTCAGAATTTTCATGTTCTTCGATGGGTGCTTTTGATTTTTTCCAGTCACGGAATCCTTCATCAGTAAAAGCATTCATTTCACCACTTCTACCAAATAATAAGCATGGAATACAAAATACAGAGCCTTTAGTTTCTAAATAAATCTACCACTCACGGCGTTGAATCTCTCCATTTTTGCGTACGTTGAAATAAACTTTTGAAACAATACCTTGTTTTATCACTATAAACATATCTAGAATTTTTAAAGTCTGCATCATCAGTATCACTGACCCCTGCAGATACAAAAACAAAGAGATGAGGTGAGATTTTTCTATCTTACAGTTCTGTTTTGTTTGTTTTCGCAATTTCAAATTTAACGTAGATTTTCTAGATTGAATTTTTAAATTGGCAAACAGAAGTTATGATTTTGGATGTGTTCCGAATTTTTAGACCGAAGATATATTTGTGCCTTTCATTAAGGTATGTTTAAATGTAGAAACGCTTTCCAGTGTTAAGCATTTCATAAATTTTGCCGCCCTTCAAATTATGCCGCCCTAGGCCTGGGCCTTACGGGCCTAGGCGTAAATCCATCACTGTAATGGTCCAGTGAATTGGTCTCCAGGATCGATTTAACGCCGCTTGACTATTTACTGTAGAAATATGTGAATTCAAAACGATTGAGCACTTGGAGGACAACATTCAACGCGTTGTCGTTGATATACTGCCACAAATGTTGAAAAATTTATGGATTTTTTGGACTTCTAGGTTAGACTACGTCTAGCCAGAAGTGGCTGTCATATGCCAGTTATCATATTTAACCTTCAAGCGGGTGCGCGTAGTCGAATCGATCGCGCTTAGTACATTTTCGTTCATATTATTATTTTTACCATCATATGTAATTCTCATTTCCAGTAGCCTTTTTAATAATTTTAAGTACTTTTTTGACAAATTAGACTTTAAAGGCAACGATAATGTACATATCTGAGTACAAATCAATAAATAATTATTGAATAATTAGTTCTTTATTTCTCTTATTCATCCCATAGTTTTTACGGTTACGCGCGCCCGCTCCAGTTACAAATGACCGTGCGCCCGCTTTAAGGTTAAATTATGATGCCAGATGATGATCTTTGGAATAAAGTACATTTTATGTCAATTGAAAAATCATCTTTATTTTATTTAATTTTAAAGTTAAACCCTTATACCTAATATGTATTTTCATTTCCGCAATGAGAATTTTGCGTCCTTTAGATTTATTTTATTAAAGTATTTGAAACGCCAACTAAACTCAACATTTCTTAAAATCGTTATTATTTGTATTGTACTATTCGTACTAGAATGTCAACTTGTTAGACTTGACCATTCCTTTTAATTTCATTGAATGTTTTTGAACAACAACAACAACTTAAAGCTGCTACCACTCATTGTTTTTGGCTGGAGATATAGCTATTTCGTGCTTTGCCACTTTTGCACTCATCAGTCTCCTTTTTTGTGGTGCTGAGCTTTAATCCAATTTTATTTGAAAAACTTTATGCACAACATAGGATTCGAACCCACGCATATCAGATTTGCTCAGTCTTAGAAGTCGTGTGCACTACGCACTCCACTACTTTAGACCACTGACGTCACAGGTCGAGATGTGCTAATTGTTTATCAAATGCATTTGAAGCATCAACCTTTTTATAAGCTCCTTTAAGTATGCTGTTTTGTTCCGCCTCCATTTTTCTCCATACCTTATTTGATAGACTTACAATTCGTAGTACGTATCAAAAGGGGCGAGGTTGGAAATATCATCTTAAAATTATTTATGGAATTCGTTGATATAATTTCAGATGAATATTTAAAAATCCACAAACATTTTATTTCTTCCATTGAAATTGTTTGTTTATTAAAAAAAATCACACGCTTCATTTTTGGTAGGAGTCGGAAAGGGCTTTCATCTAGATCTATATGAATTTAAGCTGTTAAGGTTGACCAGCAGTACTTTCGCAGGACATCCACATTCCATAATGATTATACCAATTACCAATCTCACCGATAAGGATCGGAAAAGTGAATTTGCCACTTTTTCACTATTATTCAAAAATCTCAAAAACATGATAAGTAATGAGTGTTTCTAAAGCTGTATTAGATGATTCGATCGTTTTGCATTTGTTTTGACAGATGGGAATGACAAAATGTGTTGACATTTTTGTTCAGAAAGGTATGGCAATTCATCATAAATCAGTTAAAGCGCTTAAAGATGAATCTAATTTCTGATGGTGTTCAATAAGCAAAACTGCGGTTTCTGGAGCGAAAACAATCCTTAAACTATAAACAAATCAATTACATTCATTAAAATTGAATGTTTGATGCAGTTAACACTCGGTTACATCCTCGGTCCTTATTTATTTTTCAAAGTGAAGAAATAGGTGTTGTTGTTATGAATGCCAAACGCTATCGTGGCATGATGACCAATTTTTGTTCCTAAAAATTAATCAGTAAAATATCGGCGACAATTACATTTGGTTCCAACCAAACGGCAGCTCAACTTGACACACACCACGCTTAACCATTCATTTTATTTCAAAAACTGATCATGTTGACTGTACTCCTCGTTCTTGTTACTTAACACCTCTGGGAAATTACTGGGTTATGTCGACAAACCAGCAACTCGTACTTAATACAACCATTAAGTCTTATTGAAAAATTGGACACGTCAAGTGGACCATGTAACTCGTAGCCGCTACCATATACCGGAAGCCATATTTAAAAAATATATGCCATGGAATTATCTACCAAATATTAATAATATAATAATAAAAAACTGTTTAAAGTTCTCAAGCTCTTGAAAAAATACCCGATTTCTATTTTTTAGTTAAAAGAATGTAAGTAAAAATTATATCACGTTATGTTTAAATTTTATTCAGTAGGTTTTTCACGATATTTAAAACGTCGTCAGATTTTTAAGGAACTCCAAAACACTATATGGTAAAGATGAAATTGATGACCTTATATTTCCTTTCATCACTTATTAAACACATTGTCTTCTTGTTTTGCTTTTTGAATTAAAAAACTTTTGTTTTGCTAAAATCAGCGTATCCACCTTTTGAAAATAGGAACAACTATTAAAAACGTATGCTGTGTGTCAAATTATGGTCATTAGAGCGTTACTTTGGAGTAAACTCTTTAATTCAGCAACTTTTGTTCACTAAAGTGATGAAATAAAGTTAGAATTCTCAGATCACATAATTGACAGTGATCTCAACTCTCGCAAAGATTATAAAATCTCTAAGCTCTAATTAAAAAGCTAGTAAAATTAAAAATCAAAGACATTTAATTTGTTTGTAAAAATATTTTTAATAAGATACAAATATTATTTCGATTATCAACGAACTATTTGTGTATAGATTGTTATTATTTGTGTCAGTTGAGTTAGTTTATATGAGACTGAAAGTTAATTGTATCGGGTGATTTTTTAAGAGCTTGAGAACTTTTTTAAAAAAAAAAACGCATACAATTTGCAAAATCTCATCGATTCTTTATTTGAAACGTTAGATTGGTCCATGACATTTACTTTTTGAAGATAATTTCATTTAAATGTTGACCGCGGCTGCGTCTTAGGTGGTCCATTCGGAAAGTCCAATTTTGGGTAACTTTTTCGAGCATTTCGGCCGGAATAGCCCGAATTTCTTCGGAAATGTTGTCTTTCAAAGCTGGAATAGTTGCTGGCTTATTTGTGTAGACTTTAGACTTGACGTAGCCCCACAAAAAATAGTCTAAAGGCGTCAAATCGCATGATCTTGGTGGCCAACTTACCGGTCCATTCCTTGAGATGAATTGTTCTCCGAAGTTTTCCCTCAAAATGGCCATAGAATCGCGAGCTGTGTGGCATGTAGCGCCATCTTGTTGAAACCACATGTCAACCAAGTTCAGTTCTTCCATTTTTGGCAACAAAAAGTTTGTTAGCATTGAACGATAGCGATCGCCATTCACCGTAACGTTGCGTCCAACAGCATCTTTGAAAAAATACGGTCCAATGATTCCACCAGCGTACAAACCACACCAAACAGTGCATTTTTCGGGATGCATGGGCAGTTCTTGAACGGCTTCTGGTTGCTCTTCACTCCAAATGCGGCAATTTTGCTTATTTACGTAGCCATTCAACCAGAAATGAGCCTCATCGCTGAACAAAATTTGTCGCGAAACACATTTCGAACCGAACACTGATTTTGGTAATAAAATTCAATGATTTGCAAGCGTTGCTCGTTAGTAAGTCTATTCATGATGAAATGTCAAAGCATACTGAGCATCTTTCTCTTTGACACCATGTCTGAAATCCCGCGTGATCTGTCAAATACTAATGCATGAAAATTCTAACCTCAAAAAAATCACCCGATATTTCTGAATGCTTGCCTTTAAGCAGGGGTGTCCCACAGGGATCAATTATGGGACCACTACTCTTTGTTATGTACATTAATGAGCTTCCCTCATGTCTTGTAAACTGCTCCATTGATATGTATGCTGATGATGTCCAATTGCGGAAAAGTTGTGCTTTAGGTCTTGTAGAGAATGGAATAAGCGAACTAAATGATAATCTCAATCGAATTTTACACTGGTCAGAAATAAATGGACTCTGCTTAAACCCAAAAAAATCAAAATGCTTAATAATATCCCTATTGATATATCAGGCTTCTCTCAAATTGCTCTAAATGAAAATCCTATTAAAATAGTCGACACGGCAACAAATCTTGGAATTATAATTAACAAGCAGCTTAATTGGGACAATCACATAAAATCAATTCTGGGTAAAACATATGGGGGTCTCCGAATGCTTTACGTCACACAGAAGATAACACCAGTTAGAACTAGGATGGTTCTCGCAAAAACATTACTAATTCCGATATTGCTGTTTGGCTGTGAACTATTTTCGAATTGTAGTTATGAGCAAAAACAAAAACTCAATGTCGCCTATAACTATATAGCACGATATATCTACGGACTGAAAAGAAGAGAACATATTTCATCTTTCACTAAATCAATATGTGGCCTCACTTTAGAAAATCTTTTAAAGTTTATCACTTTCATTCTGCTTCATAATATCATGCAAACCCATCAACCCTCCTACCTTTATAATAGAATCCGTTTTCCACA
This sequence comes from Eupeodes latifasciatus, assembly GCA_920104205.1. Taxonomy (NCBI): domain Eukaryota; kingdom Metazoa; phylum Arthropoda; class Insecta; order Diptera; family Syrphidae; genus Eupeodes; species Eupeodes latifasciatus. The sequence goes on along the minus strand of OV049924.1, from coordinate 66,998,887 downwards.
GTCTACGAGATCCTGTAATCTCATACTCCTTACCCCGTTTTGTTAGATTAATAAGCTGCTCAGCCATGTTCAAACTAAGGCTTAAAGAATACCTAGGGACACTTAATTAAATTGGATGTTATATAATTTAATTAGTACCTATTAAATTAAATTAAATAATCTTTTGTTTATTTTCCAAATACTATTCATTTTAAATAACTGTTTTTTTTTAATAACATTTTAGTTACATAATTTTTGAGTTTGGTTTTGAATTACATATGTATGTATATCATTAAATAATTAACATTTCTTAAATTTTGCATTGTTAAATCACTCCTAAAGTAGCACACGAATTTGAATTTGTACATAAAGCTTGCGCTATAAAGAAGATATTGTATCTTACTGTGTAATGCTATTCCTTTTAAATAAAGAACTGAAGAAGCACACATTTGACCAAAACTGGATTATAACTCCCATTTTATTTAGACCTATTGAAAACATTACATTACCTACTGTATAGAATTTAAAATATTGACAGATTTTAAGCTGATAGCTGGTACATAATCAGCTACGGAAAAATTTGTTTCGTTGAAATAATGTTAAAATTCTCATTATTATCACTGTTTTATAGTTTTATAGGTAATTCTTCGAACACTGTTCTATTGCATTGCATAGTTATATTCCTCCGTTTGCTAGGAATGTTGATCAACCCTCAATTTTATATCTGGCCAACACTGGATTTAAAACGTTCAAGGTGTTTGCTCTCTTTAAGCAGATCGCATATAAGCTCGATAATAGGTGTCATAACCGGACACTGTCTAATAGGAAATCACGCCACGAGGTTAGGCGTATTCTCAAATGACTTTTGCAGAAGCTGTATGGACGAGGAAGAGGAAGAAACAGTTCTTCATCTTCTCTGCACATGCCCTGCTCTGGCTCGAAAACGCAACAATTACCTAGGAGAATTCTTCTTGAACGATCTAAATGATCTAAATCATATCGGCATAATCAGCCTCTCACGTTTCGTAAGTGACTTAAACTGGTTCCATTGAGCTTAGGAAGAAACCTAAATCTAAGTGTGTCCGTTTCCATCTTGGACAGCCACTATAACCTAACCTAACTTACCCTCAAGTCTAACTTCGGACATACGACAATTATAGAAATACTTTTTTCTACCATATTTCTATTTTCCGGAGCTACTAATCCAGATGGGTTTTACCTTCCCTTTGGAATATTCAGAAATTCAAGACCCATGATCAAACATCGTTTTGTCTCTCTCAATTCTTTGCCGGTTTTATAGACGTTTTTCTGTGTTTAAATTTAAAGGGTAAACCTCCTGTACACCTTAAATTAAAAAAAACATTGCTTTAATCAAAACTGTCAATATTCTGAATCAGCTTTACAGTAATTAAATAATTTTGAGACTTTCAACTCATTCTCGTTTCGGCTAGGACTGGACATCGACCTATAAAATGTATGGTATCCTCTCTCTCATGCATGTTACAAAGCTCAAAAATTACGGGTACATCGTCTCTATGTGGGATATAGCTAAGGCATCATAAATAATTTCTCCACACTATATTCATCCCAAGTTGTACCCGTGGGGCGATTCGTAGTTGCTTTGGACTGTCATGCCAGAGGTCTGGGGTTCAATTCCTGCCTGTTCTATCTACAATTTTTTTTCACGGGTATTGCCTCTTGCTAGGAATTGACAAATTCTCCAAAAACAAAATTCCAATTGTAGGTCCCTTCCATCCCTTACAACATTTGCTCGCGCACAAGAATGGTTGAGAGTCAGAGTTGTCACAAGGTCCTCTTTCTTATTAACTTCCCATAGGAAGTTATTGTAATGGGTCCGATTGGTCGAGTTGAAAATTTTGACATTTCTCGACGTTTCGAGGTCCCTAGAGTCGAAATAAAAGATTTTTAGAAAGATGTCTGTGCGTGCGTTTGTACGTACGTTCGTACGTTCGCGACGTTTTTTTCATCGTCCATAGCTCAAGAGCCAGAAGAGATATCGACTTGAAATAAATTTTGTTATACAGATAATAGTGCAGAAGGATGCAGAAAAGGGTTCTCAAGAAAATTGCGTGGGTGGTTTTTTTTACCATAGCAGTTTAAAAAAAAAAGCTGACAATTTTGGTTAAACCTAAATATTTCATGAACCAATGACGCTAGAGACTTGAATTAAATTTTATATTATATATTATAACGTGATACCAAACAAGTATATTTTTGGAAAAAATCCAATTAACGGTTTTTTTATAAATCAAAAAACTAAAAAAATATGTTCACCTTGAAAATTTTACGAATAAAAAATGGTTTTATCTCCAAATCAATTTTGTGCAACGTAAAAAAACGTTTTTGATATTAGGTAAAATTTTGAGAAAAATCGAATTGACAGTTTTTTTACAAAAAATAAAAAGCTAAAAAAAATTAATTAAAGTTGGTAAAAATTGATTTTCGACTCAAATATCTTTTCAAAAACTTAAGATAGGCTTCAAACTAATTTTATTTTATAAAAAAATATTGTTTTCAACATTCAGTATTTTTTAATAAAAATTAAAATCTACAAAAAAAAAACATCGCAATTGGTAAAAATTGATGTTCGGTTCTCGATATCTCGTGAATAATAGAAAACATTGGCTTCAAATTAATTTCATTCATCCAATTTGTATTTGTTTATATTAGAAATAAAAACTTTTAAGGAATGCTACTAAAATTGGTAAAAATTGGTATTTGAATAAAAATCTCGTTAACCAAAATAGATTTTGAAATCAAACTCTTTTATCATATGCAGAATATTGTTGGTAATTTTTAAATTTTTTAGAGTGATTTAACTGATAACTTTTTTAACAAAACACGAAAACCTACAAACCTTTTAAGCAAGACAAATCGACAGACGGGATGGGAAGTTGTCAGTGTGGGTCGCATCCTAGCCTCTTTTTTATTTAATACTAGCTGCCCGTCCTGGCTTCGCATGGGTAGACTTAAATAGGTACAGATGTTTAAGTTATAAGCATGCTAATTAAAACGACCATGAATCACTAAATTAGAAAACATTTTTTTGTCCTATCATTAATACTCTTCGCAGCGTATTAGATGAATGACGTTTTATGGGTAATTTTTTTACAGCTTCGGTTGGTTTTAATAGGAATTTCTAAAGATTTCTATAGTAATCTAGTACTAAATAATAGCCTAAGACTTATGAAACTTACGATTAATAACAAACATCAACATTGGCAAACAGTTTATTGTTAATTATAAATTATTAAGACCATTAATCGAAATATAAACTATCCTATATCTCAAGTTAGGTCAAATTACACATAAAACGCCAAATTTCATCGAATTAGGTTGACTTGGTGAAGAGTTCACTGGGAACATACATAATACACTGGATTTTTATATATTAAGATATTCATCCCGAAAATTATTCCTCTTATTGAAATGACAGTTTATACGGCTCTACAGTTTTCTAGAACCGAACTTATTGCCTCCATTAAATAACCTTATCTACACCGGCGATCAACATTTGCTATTACTTACAGATACCCTATTTTACTGCAATGTATAAAAAAATGCCTTGACGAAACCATAAGAAAATACTTCAACATTTATAGTTTTCTTTGTTGAATCTTTTATTTGACATTTCATCAACAAAAAAATCATAATATCATCACTCGACTGATGATCTCTGACGAGATGACTATATTGTAACGATCCAAATACTGATTTCGAGACAGGTCTTACAAAAATTAGTAAACAAAAAGCTTTTCAAACAATTCAATTTTGAATTCTCATACTTAAAAACTGTTGGTAAGGGCAAAAAAGCTCCATTATTTACAAAAATTGTATTGATCTGAATTTTTGAATTGTTGAATTTTGCATAGTTAAATTCATAAAAAGAATCTCTGTAACATATAAGTATTTCGTTTTACTTGTAAAATAAGACTCTGTCTAGTAAGTCTCATTTTCAGTAACATAATAAACTTTCTGAACTTTGTATACACATTTTTTTAATGATTAATCAAAAGTCAGTAACATTATTATTTAAGACAAATTATGTATGCACTTTTTAAATGAATATTTACGGACTCGCGCAGCTAATCTGACAGCCTTTTTATATTGTGACATGAACAACCAGGAAGATATGTAAAACGGATTAAAAAATAAACCTTTTTTTTCAAATTAAAAGATTACCCTTACGAATTAAGATGCAAAATCAAGGTAGAATTTTAAGTCGTGATCCAAACTAATAACTCATCAAATTTAATAATTTAATAACTATTCCAATTTTCATTGAATTCAATCATAAATAAAAAACAAAATTTACATAAGTAGGTTTAAGTTGAAATAAAGTGTTAATGATAATGAGCACTCACGTGTAGATTTGCACTTAAATTGACGAATGTCATGTTATATATTGTGTAAACGAACTTCTCCATCATCTTAACTCCCACGTATAATTTAATCAATCATACATAAGCTCCTCTCTTAAAATACCGCTTTCAATAAAACAATAATAAACTCAGTCATGTAACTTTTTGTTTAAAACAAAAATTATAAATAATAATTCTTCTTCTTTAACAACAAAAAATGCAAAAAATATAAACAAAGACAAGAAACAACAAAATATACTAAAAACTTCACCTTAGCAATTATAATTAATATTTTAATAAAAAAAAATACTATTGTTGTTCTTTCATTCGATTCAAGTTTGGAATTGGAAAAATTGTTAAAAATGCATCACAAAAATGATTAGGAAATTAACACACATTACCATTTCTTACGATACTGCGTTTAAACACGAACTGTAAAACCGTGAATGAGAAAACGCGCAGCGCGGCGGATTTAATTAATAAAACAAATCCAAAACAAAACAATCGCAAAGCAATGATATTAAATTTAAATAAAACACAACAAAAATGTTACGGGAATTGATTAGAAATTGTATGATTTTTGTTTCCAACAAAATTATGTTTGATAATTATTTTTTAATTGTTTCTTAAAAGATGCACTTTATTATGCACTTTTAATTAATAATTATTATAAACATTAGTAGACACTGAATAAATAAATACATAATGCATCGTCGTCGGTCGTCCGTCACGTTTAATAACTGGTTAGTGGTTACTGATTTAAAGTGACACGACAACTCCTTTAATCAAGCGCCATTATTTTTATTATTTGTCAACGCGCTACTGTCACTGTTGCTGTCACACAAAACGAACAAAGAACGAAACAAAAAAAACGCACTTCTCCCGCCTTCAAAATCTTAAATGGATACACCTGGGGGCACCAATTAGCGCTTCAACGTATCTGGTGGCGCTACCGCACAACAATCCAATGGGAGACGTGATTCTTGTCCAACCATTCATGTGGCCTTAACTTAACGTCCAGACCCAAAGTCCACTAAGAACTTATCGGTGTTTTTGTTACTGACAATGAGTTTTTTCGTTTTTCTCTTAACGCGGATTCTTTTGTGAGATAAGTTTTTTCTAAGTTCGCGTGCGCGCACAGCTCACCTGTGGCATCGGAATTCACTGACTGACGTTTCGCCGTTTCGGTTTGGTTTGGATAGACCTGATGGTTGCATGCGCGCCTTCACTGCCGCGATTTCAAGTCTCTCAAGTCTCAAGTGGCTAAGCCACAGCAGTGCTAAGAGAGTATAGCTATGATACATGACCACTTGTAAATAAATGGAAGGTTCATTCGGGAGTCCCAGCTTGGAAGGTTCCCAACACAAGTCGAAAATAAACGCACATTAAACTGAGACTCATTCTCGTTGGAGCATTGGAGCAAGAACATCATAAAATAAACGAAAGAGGTGTGAAAGAGAGACTTCCAAAAACAACGATTTCAAGTTGAGTTTTGGAATCAGAGAGGTTAGACCTTAGCTGAGGTGTTCATCGGATGGGTTTCATTTCATGTAAGGGATAAGAACGTTCATAACTGTGATTTGAGTGAATGTGGTTAAGTATCATGAAATATTTTAAACGAATTTCACTGAGAATTTGCAAAAATTTTCATGAAATAACTTTAAGATTTCTAATTGATAACTCATGTCATCTGGTTTAATCCATTCGAAGCCATTAAAATGTTTCATGTGGATTTGAGTTTAAGAGCCATAAAATAAATGTAAAAAAAAGAGGCTGGGATGCGACCCACACTGATAAGTTCCCATCCCTTCTGTCGTTTTGTCTTGCTTAAAAGTTTGTCTATATGTATCAATTTTTACCAAATTTGCGTACTATTTTTTGTAGATTTTATTTTTTTAATGAAAAAACGGACTGTTGGATTTTTATGAAAAAAAATTACTGAATATCGAAAACAATATTTTCTTTAAAATAAAATAAGTTTGAAGCCAAAATTTTAACCTTTTGAAAAGCTATTTAAGTCGACAGTGAATTATTACCAAGTTTTAGTACTGTTTTTTTTTTTTAGGTTTTTATTTTTTGTAAAAAAAACTGTCAATTCGATTTTTCTCAAATTTTTTCCTAATGTTGAAAACAATATTTCTTATAAGTTAAAAGTAAGTAAGTAAGTAAAGTAAGAGGTCATTATCTCAAAATTTTGAAAAGATATTTGAGTCGAAAATCAATTTTTAACAACTTTTATTATTTTTTTTTAAGGTTTTTATTTTTTATTTTAAAACTGTCAATTCAATTTTTCTCAACATTTTTCAGAATGTTGAAACAATTTTTTCTTATAAGATAAAAAAAAGTTTGAAGCCTTAATCTCAAGTTTTTGAAAAGATATTTGAGTCGAAATTCAATTTTTACCAACTATGAGTAATGTTTTTTTTTAGGTTTTTTATTTTTTATAAAAAAACTGTCAATTAGATTTTTCTCAAAATTTTATCAGATGTCAAAAACATTATTCTTCGATGCACAAAATTGTTTTGGAGATGAAATCATATTTTGGTCGTAAAATTTTCGAGGTGACAATTTTTTTTTCAGTTTTTTTGATTTATAAAAAAAACCGTTAATTGGATTTTTTTTCAAAAATATAATTGTTTTGTATTGCGTTACAATATATATTATAAAATTTAATTCAAGTCTCTAGCATCATTGGTTCATGAGATATTTAGGTTTAACCAAAATGTTCACCTTTTTTTTAAACTGCTATGGTACAAAAAACACCCACGCAATTTTCTTATTTTCTTGAGAGCCCTTTTTTTCCTTTTTCACTTTAAGATTCTTTCAAATTTTATTAAAAAATATCCTTTAGTGAGATAACTTTAAAACTCTGTTTTAAAAGAACACTAGAAGCAAATTTTGTTTTGTACATCGGGATGAATGGAATTCATGTTCAATTGGTAGATTGCCGTGTTTATTTAGACCTTGCACGCATCTTTCTGCGTTTACGCTTCAACCTACGCATACGCTTCTTACGCCACTTACTGCTCTAGTGTTTGAGAACGAAAGACAGATGAACGGAAATGAATTTCTGCATCTTTCTGCCTTATTATCTGTATAACAAAATTTATTTGAAGTCGATATCTCTTCTGGTTCTTGAGCTATGGAGGGCGAAAAAAACACGTCGCGAACGTACGGACGTACGGATGTACGAACGTACGTACACACGCACGCACATACATCTTTTTAAAAATCTTTTATTTCGACTCTAGGGACCTTGAAACGTCGAGAAATGTCAAAATTTTCAATTTGACAAATCGGACCCATTACAATAACTTCCTATGGGAAGTTAATAAAAATATGTATAACTAGCAGCCCGTCCCGGCTTCGCACGGGTAGACATAAATAGGTAGAGATATTTAAGTTATAAGCATGTTAATTAAAACGACCACGAATCACTAAATAAGAAAACATTTTGTTGTCCTCTTATTAATAGTCTTCGCAGCGTATGCGATAAAAGACATTTTATGGCTAATTTTTGTACACCTTCGGTTGGTTTTAATAGAAATTTCAAAAGATTTCTGTAGTAATTTAATACTAAATATAGCCTATGTTACTCAGTGATAATGTAGCTTTCTAATGAAAAAAGAATTATTAAAATCGGTTCAGTACTTTTTTAGTTTATTCGTTACATACAAAAATACAAATCTTTCCTCTCTATAATATTAGTATAGATTATAAAATATTTTTTTTTCATGATATTCCTTTTTATTATAAAGTTTAAACGTTAACATTATGTGTGAAACACAACATCATTGAAATGGCAACTATACGCAATTTGTTGCAAGCATCGATTCTTTTGAGGTAATTTTCGACCACTTTTTGACATGTTGGGCGGTATTTCAGCCATAACTTGACGAATATTGGCTTTTAAGTGCTCAAGAGGAAATGTCTCTTGCAATAAAGCCATATTTGCTCGAGTTGTGTGGCATGTGCAGGGGCGGACTTTTAATCAGTGGGGGGTCACACGCTTAACTAGTTTTTACTCACCCCTTTAAAATTTTCTTTAATGTTCTGAAAAGGAGGCTAACAAAGTTAAATAACATAATGCGTATTTTAACCTTAAATGTACACATTTCAAGGGCTAAAGTGAGAACTTAAGTTATTAAATTGTTTTAAAATGCTGTTGTCCAGCAAGGTATAGTCTAACTATTTAATTTGGACGACTCTCTTCATATAAATGCATTCCAAGATTCTAACAGTTTTCTAAATATGCCATATTTAAGAGCAAAAAACTATAGTTTAGAAAGGTTTTTGTTGCTTTCACGCAGAAATGTAAGCTTTTTCCAAAAAAAAAATATTCCAAAAATCTGATATCAAGAATTGTCTGTTTTTTTATCTTAAAGGAGTCAAAAAAACTTAAAAATTGTAGAGAATAGATTAAATAAAAACTAATTAAATAAAATAAATAAGTTGGGAAGAAACTTTTGTGTGGCAGTCACAAATTACACGTTTCGAAATTTCTTTTCACTTCAGTTCAGATTCAAAGCTTATGAAACGTGCATTTTGTTTTATAATTACTCATTAGCCTAACAAAAGTTTAACTTTTACTATTTTTGTGACATTTATATTCTTGAAATTCGTGTTTAAATCTCAGTTCAAGAGCATCCAAAGCAAATTCACTTAGATAGACAGACGGACGGAATCGGGGGACCCTTTTGTTCGACTTTTCTACCATCGTAATGTCATGTTTGATTCAAAATTTCTTACGAATGCAATACTTGCCATATACTCGTAGTTCCTATATTTCGCAAGTAAAAATCACTTTAATGTTCACCATTTAGATATGTACATACAAAAAATAAGATGGAATTAAAGGCTAGTTTCAGGAATTTAAAGGCAACTTAATATAAAATTGACAATATCTTATTCATGTTTTTTTTAAGAAGAATATTTGAATATTTGCTCTTTTTCTTAGAAACACATTTTATGAAAATTAAACATTACAAAAGTTTGTTTTTTTTTTTTGAAAGCAAACTACTTTTCACTATTTACTACTAACAAATCTTTAGATGTGTTTAAGATCCATTACAATTATTTCAGAAATTATTATTTTAAATCTAAACAAAACTAATGGCAGCCGTCCGTAATCTCTTTCACTTTTGCTGCATACCGCATTGGGATAAGTTCTTTTTTTTTTCAAAATTATATGAACATATTTTTTTTCTATACCATTTAACTTGAAATTTAATTATTAACTTAAAATTCCAATTTTTTTTTTCTACTAAGCTATCGAACAAGATGAAATCTTTACTTATACAACTTAACTGTATAAGCTTTTTGGTTCATATGACAACCTCTGCATCATCCATCGGTCAGAATTTGATGAATTTCTGTTAAGTTTTTGGAATAAGGCTGAATTTTCCGATTCATATTATGTTCTTAGTTAAAGTTAAAAGTGGTACTTTTGTAAAGAAGTATCACTCCGTCTTCTAGACAGAGTTTAGAATAATTTAGTATCTTATTAAAGAGTCTTGAAATTCTTATTAGTTATGAGTCCATATTTCCTTGGCGTTAGGTGAAAAGCTCCCAAGTAAACAAATTGCATTTTAGGTTTTTGATTTGGTGTAACGGTCTTCTGTTTGTCTCTTTCGTTTAATACTACCAACTTGAGTCTTAAAGAACTCCTTAATATTGTATTATTTTAGTTTTTATACAATAAAAGAGAAAACTTCATATTTGTTTTGAAATTACAGTCTATATTGATAAAAAGTGTTTTGCCTAACGTAAAAGATATATTGTCTCTTCAAGAAGTTTTGAGAAAGCTTTAAAAATCTTAATAAAAGCTTATTCAGATATTTAGAAAGCCAGAGAAAGCCTTATGTATGTGGTTCTAACTTTCCATAAGAAGTTATTGTAATCGGTCCGATTTGTCAAATTGAAAATTTTGACATTTCTCGACGTTTCAAGGCCACTAGAGTCGAAATAGAAGATTTTTAGAGAGATGTCTGTGCGTGCGTGTGTACACGTATGTCCGTACGTTCGCGAAGTTTTTTTTTTTTCGTCGTCCATACCTCAAGAACCTTTCAACGACTTCAAATAAATTTTGTTACGCAGATAATAATGCAGAAAGATGGAGAAAGGACTCTCACAAAAATTGCATGGGTGGGTTATTACTACAGCAATTTAAAAAAAAGGTGAACATTTTGGAACCCAAAATATCTCAAGAACCAAAAACGCAAGAGGCTTGAATTTAAGTTTGTATTATATATTGTAACATAATACCAAACTAGTATATTTTTGGTAAAAATTCCAATTAACGTTTTTTTTATAAATTAAAAAACCTAAAAGGGGAGAGTACGATAACTTTGGCGACAAAGTTTAATGACGGATTTGTATAGAACAGCTAAAAACCAGCATTTTTTACTATGGGAAGGGGGGGTCTATCTCCCCCTGTTTAGGTGGTAGGGGCATTTTAAAAAAATATGTACATTAAATGGAAAAAAAAAAATTAAAAAATAACGGTAATACTTACAATTAAGTATCATACCTTTTTTTAATGCCAACATTTTTGTCTATTAGCTTGTTTTTAAATCAAGTCAAAACTATGCATTGTTTTTGAAAAAAATTGCTTTAAACTAAAAATGTATGCAAAAAAAATTTAAAAAAAAGGTTTAAAGTGTAGTTTTTCAAAACTTTCAAATTATTTACTGTTTTTTTTTTAGAATTCACTGCTCTTATTTGTTTTTGATCAAAAAATGAAAACTAGATGACTTTATGTCTTCTAGTTTTTGAGAAAATTGAAAATTACCAAAAAAAATATTTTAATTAAATTACTTTTTCCTTGCTTAAGTATTAACGTAGTCTTATTTTGATAGTAATAATCGAATATGGATTAAGATACACCTAGGGTAAATTAATTTTTCTTAAATCCAGCTTAAATCCAGAAACTTTGCATGCACCCCATCCTGCACCCACCGAACCGTGCCCCCTCCCCCCTCCCCCTTGCACGCACACCCACTTGCACCCACCCCAAATCCTATAGTGTTCCCAAGCAGGGGGGTTGCAGGGGGGCAGTATGCCCCCCCTTACAGACCCACTGTTGTATACACCCAAATTCGCACACACATTACTGTTGCATACACCCAAACTCGCACCTACCATTGTTACTATCAAAATAAGACCATTCAAGCAAACAAAAAAAGAATTAAATTAAAATAGTACTTGTGGTTATTTTTAATTTTCTCAAAAACTAAAAGACATAAAATCATCTAGTTTTCAGTTTTTGATCAAAAACAAATAAGAGCAATAAATTCTGAAATAAAAACAATGGTAGATAATCTTGAAGTATTGAAAAATTACACTTTAAACCTTTTTTTTAACTTTTTTTACTCAAATTTTGAGTTTAAAATTAAATTTTTCAAAAACTACGCAAAGTTTTGACTTGAATTAAAAACTGGCTAATAAAACAGAATGTTGGCTTTAAAAAAATGTATAAAACTTAATTGTGAGTATCACCGTTATTTTTTAATTATTTTTTTCCATTTTAAATAATAATTTTTTTAAATTGCCCCTACCGCCTGAAAGGGGGGAGATAGACCCCCCCTTCCATAGTAAAAAATGCTTGTATTAAGACCCTCTACCAAAAACCGTTATTATTTCTTGGCGCCAAAGTTATCATACTCGTGCCAACTGAAAAAAAAATTTTGTCAGGTCGAATATTTTACGAACATTAAATGATTTTATCTCCAAAATATTTTTGTGCAGTAAAAAAAACGTTTTTGACATTTGGTAAAATTTTGAGAAAAATTAATTTGACAGTTATTTCAACAAAAAATAAAAACCTAAAAAAGCATTAACAAAAGTTGGTAAAAATTGATTTTCGACTAAAATATCTTTTCAAAAATTAAAACTATTGGTTTCAAACTTATTTTACCTCACAGAAAATATTGTTTTCTACACTCAGTAATTTTGTATACAAATCTAAAAGTCATTTTTTTTCATAAAAAAATTAAATCTACAAAAAATAGTACGCAAATTGGTTAACGACTAAAAATCTCGTTAACAGAAATAGATTTTGAAATCAAACTATTTCATCATTTGCAAAATATTGTTGGTCATTTTAAATTGTTTAGAATAATTTAACTGATGTGTAACTTTATTAACAAAACAAGAAAATCTACAAACCTTTTAAGCAAGACAAATAAACAGACGGGATTAGAAGTTGAAGTTATCAATGTGGGTCGCATCCCAGCATCAATTAATATAGGTTTTGAATTGTTTTTAAGTTTCAAAAATTGTCAGCGTGTACAATTTTTACAATACATTATTAAAGAGTGCAGTGTTTTTATTAATGGTGTTGTTTTTATTCATTCAAATATAATTGTTACAAAACTGGTATTCACCCAACAATAATTGAAATTGAAAAAAGTAAAAAATAAAATGCACTACTGGGTCCCTTGAACTTGCTCCTGTATCCAAAGACTCTGTTTAAAAATATTACCTACGAATTAAGATTTAAAAATATATCTGTAAAATGAATTAATCTTTAAAAATTTAAATTCCAAATCGGAGGCAAAACTTGCCATTGGTATCGTTCGTAAGTGTAGAAAGAAGAACTTAAGAAAATCAAATTTTGATATTCCAGAAATTAAAATAAAAGAAATTTCCGTTTAAAGGCGGCAAGGATTTATTATTATTAAAAAAGTAAACTTGAAGTAAGAGAACGTAAAAGAAGACAGGCTATTCGACTGATCCTTTAAAAGCCTAAATATCATATCTTTCTTTTTTTGATAAGTGCTTCCTTTTCATAGTAAATAAAGACTCATGATAGTTAGTCAATATGTGATTTTTCATTTAGATTTCACAGTAAGTTTGGTTTGAATGCATTCCGTTTTTATACAAAAATCTTGAATGTCAATATATAGGTAAAAACAATTTCGGGAACTTCCCAGCAATGAACTTTTAAAACTTCTGTAAGAACATGAGATACAACTCTATCAAACTCTAACTCTAAAAGAGCACATCATTTTCAAAACCCATATAAAATATGTTATATATTACCCTACCTATTTTAAACTTTGGGTATACCTCCTTATTACCAAACAATAAAAAAGTTTATGTTACCTCATGCGATCTTTCACGAACAAAACAAAAAATTGTACTAAACCGTGAAACATGTTCTCCATTCTTACAATCTTTCCGCTTTAATCTTGCTCGTAGTCTTGTTCCCACATCAATCAAACTTTCGATTATCCCCCAATAACTGACTGATTGATCCGTTGGCTTAATGAGTCCATTATGTCTATTTCTATGACATTTGCATTCGACTGCCACAGTCTGTTATTTTATTTTGTGCCTTTTCGGGTTTCCCACAGCCATATAGCCAAAGCACATCTATAACACCCGTTAGAATACAAAATTACCCTCATGTTTGCCCCCTATAAGGTGTCGCATAAATCACTGATTACTAAATTATTTATCACCCCACAACAACAACATCAAACCCCCACCCCACCCACGCCATTCCTAAATAAGCGACCAATCAGACTCATATTGCCTAATGAGTTCACGAATGCTCATATATAACCCCGCGCGCGTGAATTGAACCCCTTTGTTTCTAAATCCTCGCGCCAAATATCGCCAACGCAATAAATTACCACCGCAGAGTGCCGCAGCGCGCACCGCCTCACTTGCACCCTTTCGCGGGCTAAACGATCAATCGTCGTCGTCTGGATTCGTGGTGTTTCGGTCGGGTTGATGGGGCGCTTTGAGAGATCGCGGTTGGGAACTCGGCTCCGTAAAAAAGCCAAACGATTAATTTGGCGTACGATCTCGCCTCCAACGTGATAATGTCTGCCATGATTCGCAGGGAAGGGGGAACGTTTTTTTTTTCTTGAGGGATAAAGAGGGACTATTGTTATCCGTTCCATAGGGTCAATCGATTTGTGTGCAAATCTAAATAAAGGGCATTCCGAATGCATAACTGTGCGGCCGGGCGGTCGTCGCTTCGCGTCGAGTAGCGTTGTTTCGGTCGGTCGGTTGGATAGTTTGGCTCTACTCTGTTGTTGAATAGTGCGAGTTCGGGATCGATTTTCATGATGCACGATCGCTTTTGGGGGCAGAAAAGGAAAACAAAACACGCTGCCGTTAATGCTGCCTGTTTGCTGTTTGGTGGTTGCTGCCGCAGCCTATGTCCCATAGTCCATAGCCAGACAAAAGGAGATTACAAGAAGAAAACAGAAAGAAACACGTATTCCCCACGTACAGTTTGCAGCTACCAGAGCACAATAGATTGTTTGGTTGTTCGTCGCGGCGAACACAATTTGTTCATGTTATTGTTGTGCGCGTCGATCTATTGTTGCGCCCTAGCATCACTATTCACTATCACTGTCGACGGCGTCGTCGTCATCGTCATAGTCGTCGTCAGCGGTGGCTGTGGTGGCGGCGCGGCGGCGCGGCGGTGAGACGAGGTCCTCTCGCCAACTACAGATCATATAAGTACACCAATTATTGTTTGGGCTCTAGGAGTGAGAGCGGACATACAACAATACAAACAGCTCACATACATAACGTCACAAGGCCGTAGCTTTTTTACTTAAATTCTTGAGGGGGCTAATTGAGCTTTAGTTTTATAACAAATAAGCGATAACATATAAAGCTCCGAATTCCTTGTAAATGTCAAAAATGATGACTTTTGTGGTCTTATGGCGAATTATTTGCAGACCTAGCCAATAATTCGTCAAACGGTTTCTTAGAACCCAAATTAAATGACACTTTGCACTATTTCTTGATATTTTTTATCCATCAACAACATTTAAAAAAAAATTAATGAAATCAGAAAGGAAATAAAAATAAATAAAATAAATAAAAATACGCATACGCCACAGTGAACGTTCCTTAAATATGTATGTCAAAAAATTACATGTTCCTTAAATAACATTTTACATGATTTTGTATATCAAGGGTGAATAAAATCCAAAGCAAAAGAAATATTAAAAAACAAAAGTTATTCATACGCCACAGTGAACGTTTATTGATATGTCTTCAAGAAATTGTTAAGTAGCTTCATTACCGTTTAATACATTTTTGTGTGTACTGTGCATACAACAATTAAAAATCTTTTATACAAAATATTTTTTAAGGGTAACTTGAACTCCCTTTCATTTATACAAATCATCTTCAAAACCCGGCCTAGCCAACTTAACAACAAAACAAATGAGGGATTGAAAATGAAAAATAAAAACCTTAATCAATCTTTATCTCTTCGCTGTATAAAGGTTGTATATGAAAAAATCCGAATGAAGATCATCTCTCGCAGTTGGCGAGATCTTCTTCGTTTTATTCTCCCCCGCACATTACAAATAGGTGAAGAAGAAGCGCAACATGCGGCAAAGATCGTGTATCTTATATGTTCCAAATGAAACAATAAAAAAAAACACAAAAATCACCAACAACAACAACAACAACACAACAAGCCCAACTGTGCTCTGGTATCTGGTTAGTTAGGGTAAAGATGAGGGTGAGGATGAGGGGAAGGGGTGGGTGGTTGTATTGTGTATAGGTTTAGCACTGTGAATTCACATCATCGCGGAAATCGTGATCGTGTGGTCAAACCTTTTGTGTCTTTTGCGCTCCCAACAGCAATGTTACAATTATTTATACCGTATTCATAGGTTTTGTTGTTGTTGTTGTTTTTTGTGTAGTACTTTTGAATACCTATAGATAGGTTAAGATACCTGAATCTATTTGAGAGTCTTGTTGCATAGTTTAGATCAAGCTCAAGCTGCTCCAATTTGATTCTAATTGTATTTATAGACATATGGAGATGCATGACATCAACAGGCGCTGGTTTCTCTGTTTGGATATTGTATAGAGAAGTGCTATTGGAGCAGCCACCGCACCGGTCCGCTCCGCGTGAGGATCACATTCCGCATGTGGTGTATGGAATCAGACATCAGACACAGCCTATTGTCTGACAAATGTGGTATATACGAGTGGGTGGGTTACTTGATACCGTGTACACATGGTCTTTCATGTGTTTCCATGGTCGTGAGACGACCGTGAGTAGAAGCGACGACAACGACGTTTGAGCTTTAAATCGTGGGTAAAAGTAATGATCACACAGGGATCATTTGAATGTACAATTTGTTGTACAAAAATAAAAATACTAAACGATGATTAGCAATGCAAACAAATCTGCATGTCTATAAAAAATGATGAGCTCATTTTATCCATAGAACGAATAAAGGTTAAAAACTATGAAAGGTAGCTTAGGAAATAGTTCGTCTATTTGCTTATGATTTAGAGGAGCATCATATGTACAGATATCCGTAATCACTTGGTTAAAACACGTGACATAGGATTTACACGAACAAAGTATGGAAAACTAGAAATATGTTTTTTTTAAGCTCCTGTTTAGCCCTCATCTTAATTAAACAAAACTTTTGAAAGTTTCGGCAATCGAACATTTTGTAATATACCTACCTGTTTTAAAAATGTTGACAACAGATTAAGCATTTCTATGTAAAATAATATAGACTACAAGTGTCGCTGTACATAATTAATTTTTAATATTAAAAACATCTGATTGCGATAGTATAATAGGGATAGTAAAAACTAATTACAATGCTTTTTAAGCTCAAAAGCCTCTGCCATATTTTTTTTTTTTTTTTTGAATATCTAATTTATTCAAAAATTTTTACATACGTAACTATCAAAATATTAAGTAAAAAATCCAATTCTTATGCGCGCTAAATTGCAATCATATTTTTAGCTGAAATATTAAATGGTACAAAAATATTAAAAGTCGTGTGTGAACCTAAAACTTAAAATATCAAAATTTTCAAAAATTGTATGCCTGAGATGAAATAGGAATTGACTTTTTTTTTAGCATACTTAGCATACTCGTATTATGAACCATTCTTAAATCAGCTATTATTATTAAAGGTATGTAACGCAATAATAATAACTAGTCTTTTTGAAGCCCGAATAATTTTATTGTTCAAAAATAGTTAGCATTCATCTTCCACAATTGTTAGTATGTTTATGGATTGTTTTTTTTTTTGTTTTAATAGTTTTATTTCATATTTCCGATTTGGTCAGCAATTTTTTGATTGCATATTAAAACAAATACAAAATAACTTGAAAGTTAGAATCAAGACGGGCACTTGCTTATTATACGAAGAATTTGTGAATGTATTTCAAATTTTTGGTAAGAAAATATAACAAGGTACAAAATTATAAACAAAAAACGGTAGGCCAATGAGTAGGCCAATAGAAATCAAGAAAAAGGTTTGACTTTACTATTATCTCAATATAATATCAAAGTTTTGAAGTCCGTATTCCCAAACAAGTATGAAAGATACCAAATTTCCTTGCATCCTTAATCGTATATCACCTCAAATGTTCTACATTCATATAAAAAAGTGCAACCAAAATGATATAAAACCTGCCTATTCAAAACTGAGAAAATAAATAGCGGGTTATCCATTTTGCGGTTTCAAAAGTATTCGAAACTAAGTTGTTAGACCAATTTTTTTTTTTCAGTTGAAAGTCTAAAATTAATGAAAATGGATCATTAACTATCTTAAAACTCATACAAATTATTACAACCTACTACAAAAATGTGCCTATGAAAATATCGCAACTGTAAATGAAAGTGTTTCCGACGACCCCAATTGTGTCGATTCGTAGTCGTTCTCAGGAATTAGGACTGTCTTAAGTTACATTAAGGCGTATTTTGCATTTGGATCTTTACCTTCATTCATATAAAGTCCAGCTCACATAACAACTGAAGCCAGCTGACAATTCACAACGTCGTCGTAGATACGTCGAATGGGTGCTTGAAAAACAGAACGTGGACGGCGAATTTTCGAACAAAATTTTCTTTAGCAACGAAGCACATTTCTCACTTGGTAGGTATGTTAATAAACAAATTTGCCATATTTGGGGTTCTGAGAATCATCAAGTAATTGAAGAGAGGCCATTACATCCACAAAAATTCAATAGTTGGTGCGCTCTTTGGTTTGGAGGTGTGATTGGACCTTATTTCTTCGAAAACGACGATGGAACGACTATCACCGTCAATTCTGAGCGTTATGGTTTTATTAAAACCTACTTTTTTTTCTGCTATTGAAGAATACGACTTTGTGGTTTCAAAAATATGGATTTGTGATAAACTTTTAACTCCTGAGCACTTAAAAAACAACATTCGTCAAGTTATGGCTGAGATACCAGCCAATATGTGTCAAAAAGTTATTTTTTGGTTTTCGAAGCCGAAGCTTAGCATAACACTCCACAGATACATTAACCATACACAATATATTTTATTATAAAATAAGAACCTTTCCATTAAGTGTGAAAAAATAATATCATTGAAATGACGAACTTAAAAAGTTTATCAGCATGTGATTCTTTTGAAAAAATTTCTAACCACATTTCTTAACGTTTTTGGAAGTATTTCGGCCATAAAGTTCAAAGAATACTTACATAACTAAGTTCTCTTCCATCAAAAAATATAATGGTCTGCATGATTCTGGTGGCCAACTTGGTGGAAACTTCTTAAGTAACTATAATTGGTTGTGTTGTTGGCTTGTTTATGATATCCATTGTCCATATGTTAGGGTGAGCGATAATATTTATATTTTATATTTTATATGTGTGTTCCTTTATTTGTAAGCAATCCATTATCAAAAATTTTAAATATACAACTAATAAAACAACGCTGGGTTTTAATGGTGTCAAATGACAGTGCTTATTCGACTAGAATTAGTTTTGTTTTAGTTTTAATTTGTTTTCTTTATCTTATTATTAACTTCCCATAGGAAGTTATTGTAAATGGTCCGATTTGTCAAATTAAAAATTTTGACTTTTCTCGACGTTTCCAGGGTCTCTAGAGTCGAAATAAAAGATTTTTCGAAAGATGTCTGTGCGTGCGTGTGTACGTACGTCCATACGTCCGTAAGTCCGTACGTCCGTACGTCTTTATCTGTACGTTCGCGACGTTTTTTTCGTCGTCCATAGCTCAAGAACCAGAAGAGATATCGACTTCAAATAAATTTTGTTATACAGATAATAAGGCAGAAAGATGCAGAAAGGGCTCTCAAGAAAATTGCGTGGGTGGTTTTTTTTCCATAACAGTTTAAAAAAAAAGGTGAAAATTTTGGTTAACCCTAAATATCTCATGAACCAATGACGCTATAGACTTGAATTACGTGAACGTGATACAAAACAAATATATTTTTGGAAAAAAAATCCAATTAACGGTTTTTTTTATAAATCAAATCAAAAAAACTGAAAAAAAAATATGTCACCTCGAAAATTTTACGACTAAAATATGATTTCATCTCCAAAACAATTTTGTGCAACGAAGAATTATGTTTTTGACATCTGATAATATTTTGAGAAAAATCGAATTGACAGTTTTTTTATAAAAAATAAAAACCAAAAAAAACATTACTCAAAGTTGGTAAAAATTGAATTTCGACTCAAATATCTTTTTAAATCTTTGAGATATTGGCTTTAAACTACTTTAATTATTCAAAAAATATTGTTGTCAACATTCAGTAAAATTTTGAAAAAAATCGAATTGACAGTTTTTGTACATACAATTAAAAACCTAAAATAAATTTAAGAAAAGTTGTTAAAAATTGTTTTTCGACGTAAATATCTTTTTAAAAATTTGAGACATTGGCTTCAAACTAATTTTTTCTTACAAGAAATATTGTTTTCAAAATTCGATAAAATTTTGAGAAAAATCGAATCGACAGTTTTTTTGTTTAAATTAAAACCTAAAAAAAAAACAATACCAAAACTTGGTACTTGGTAACTTTCGACTCAAATAGCTTTTCAAAAATTAAAAATATTGGCTTCAAACTTATTTAGTTTCACAGAAAATATTGTTTTCGATATTCAGTAATTTTTTTATAAAAATCCAACAGTCTGTTTTTTTCACAAAAAATAAAATCTTCAAAAAATATTACGCAAATTTGGTAAATATTGATACATATAGACAAACTTTTAAGCTAGACAAATCGATAGACGGGATGGGAAGTTATCAGTATGGGTCGCATCACAGCCTCTTTTTTTAATTGCGTTTTGATTTAAAAGTTAATTTTAACAGTGCAAGTACTAATTGTAGATTTATTAATCCATGAACATTAAATACAAGAATTCATGTATAATTTTCAAAAGCAATATCAAAATAATTATAGAATTAATCATAACACTTATTTCAACAGTTTATTTTTATTTGATTGATAAAAATCGCCGAAATTTTAAATGACAATCAAAAGCCTTTTATTAAAAAAACTTAACATGATTTGATTATTTTGATGATAGTTAATTTTTGTCACCTGAAAATAAGTCTTTGACGCAAGCGTTACATACAAAAAATTAATATGTAAATTTAATCTGCCACACAATTAACAAATTAAACAACAATCCTTATAACAAAAACAAAAGGTCCTTAATCTACTAATCCCATTGTGCCACTTCAAATTGTCACACAAAACTATTACCTATTGCCTTAACTAAGAAATGTTATCAAAAATTCACGCAGTATTTAAAATTCTACCCCTTGTCTTCTTTAGTGATCTTAACCCTAAAATTGAAAGAAACAAAAATATGTGTTTACCAGAGTTGCAAAAGCTTAATTTACTTTCTAGCTTAAGTTTGAATTTAATTCACAAGTAATTAGTGTCTTATATGAATTAAGAAAGATTTAAATCCTAAATCAGTTAGTGACTTATAATTATAAGTTAAAAAATTTAAATCACAAGATACTAAGTGACTTATAAATTTAAAAAAAAAAATTTATTCGTGACCTTATGTCGTCAAAACAAGGTCAAGAATTAAAAATCTAGCTTATGAATTACGTTTTAGATTATGAATTATATTTTGTAAATTATAAGTTATTTAGGCCCGTTTGCTGATCCGACTCATAACTATTTAAGTTCCACATAAGTTACTAAGTTGTGCTTAATGGTTTGCACAGAACTCAAAGTTTGACATAAATGAACCTAAGTGAAACTTATTTTATGGGGAAGATATAGTAGGGCATAAAACCTTAAGTTTCACTTAGGAGATTATGTTGTGTGTTGACATTTCAGTAAATTGTAGTGCCAAAAAAGTAGTTCTTTGTTCAAACTAAAATAAAATAATAAAATGAATTTTGAATTGGCCGATTTGCTGGAAGATGATGTGGAGGTCCTTGAATTGATTGAAGTTGGTGTCCCCCATCAGGTTTACGATAAGAATGAGTACTTTTTTAGTTTCGATGAATTGGCCTTCTACAAAAGATTTCGTTTGACTAAAAAGATGGCTATCCATGTATTAGAACAAATCGAGAAGAATCTAGAACGACCTTATAACAGGTTTGATACATGACTTTTATAACAAACCGTTGAACAAAATTTTCCGTCTTCCAGAAATAATTCAATTCCACCCATAAACCAGCTATTGGTAGCTCTACGATTCTTTGCTACAGGCAATCATCTTTTAAGTATTGCTGATTTTGGAGGGATGCATGTTTCAACTGTTTCAAGAATAGTTTCAAGAGTTGCCACAGGAATTGCAAAGCTGTATAGGAAATATATTAAAATTCCATCTACATCATCAGAAGTTTCACAGGTTAAAAGGGATTTTTTTGATATAGCATCTTTTCCTTCTGTTATTGGTGCTGTTGACGGAACACATGTTAAAATTCAGTCTCCAGGTATGATAAAATATGGTTTCATTTCACACGAAATTCAAATTTGTCTCAGGGGGGTCCGATGCAGAAATATTTAGGAATAGAAAAAGCTATTTTTCAATAAATGTACAGGGAGTATGTACTGCAAAAATGGTGTTTACTGATGTGGTTGCAAGGTGGCCTGGTTCTGCTCATGATGCTACAATTTTTAATAGCAGTAAAATAAGAGCGAAGATGGAAAGTCCAGATTTTACTGATTGCGTTATTCTGGGTAAAAAATTTGGTTATAATGATTTCATAGTATATGCAGTATAACTTTACCGCAGGTGATTCCGCTTACCCACAAAAACCATATTTGATGACACCATTGCTCAGTCCCCGTGACACGGCAGAACAACTTTATAATGAGTCTCAAATACGAACAAGAGGTCCTATAGAAAAATCCTTTGTAATATTGAAAAGACGGTTTCCTGTACTGGCATACGGCTGTCGTCTACAATTAAAGACGACATTGATAATTATTGTGGCAACATGTGTTTTGCACAACATACTTAGATATAATGGTGTGTCATTAGAACCTCCTGAAAGCGTAGATTTTGACCCAGAAGACATTCAAAACGCAATTAATTCAGGAGAGATCTCATGCACTAATATTTCGCAGAATGAAACGATAACCAAACTTCATCGAACGGCGGGATGCAAAAACGCAAAGACCTGATAAACAACTATTTCAGAAGGTTGTAAAATCGCAGAGATAATTTGAAAGAACATAATTTAATTCAAACTTCATTTTTATTAACACGTAACTTAAGCATAACAAACAAAATAAAATACATGCAATTCTTGCACAAAACAAAAACATAAATTTCATTTTAAAATAAAATAAAAATTAAATAAATATGAATTATGTACCCTTGGAATTACATATCCGTAGGTATAAGAATTTTTTTTGAGAATGTAGTATTAAAATGTTTATTATTTGGGATTAAGGTTTCCCAAATCCTTAAGGATACTACATGTCTCACACATTCTGAACGAATCACTTTTGATTTTTTTAAGAAATTCTGTCTTTATTTCTATATCCAATTCCAAAGAACGTTTTCTTAACTCGTGTTCAATAGAGGCTGTATATTTTTTTTGAGTCGCTTCCTCTTTTTGGGTATCATATTGAAGCTTAGCAAGATCAATTTTTATTTCCGATAGCTGTGAATATTGCTCGGTTATTTTGCTGCTAGGTAATGTTGAAGCAACTGGTCTGCGCCTTCCACACCAGTTACTTTTATTTTCTGTTTTTGTGGTTGAATTGTCAAACTGCTTTTTAAATCCTTTGGACATAAGAATGCTAGTTTTTGGGCTATTGTCATCAATATTTTCATAAATAACTTCCTGCTCATCAGATATATTCTCATGACTTCTCTTTAATTTTGGATGTATCGGGTTTCTCAATTGACTAGGTTTGTATTTTCCCCAATCCTTAATTGGTTCATCATCCTGCCTTTCTTCAATCTGTAAATTCAAAAAATACATACATAATAAAGTTAATAAAAACCAACAAAATATTCTTCTTACAATGTTTGTACTGGTTCCGGGTTCATTTTCGAACAACTCATCTGCACCATCACCATCAAAAATGTTTTCATATCCAGTTATTGTTTTTGGATTCATAATGGATATGGCAAGATCAAAGTTTTCATCGCGTACATTTATGGCCTTGCCACCTCCAGTCTGAATTCTGGACATTTTTTCGTCTGCGGCCACCTTCCTAATTTCTTTTTTATAGCCTTGGTAAAATATTTTGAGTGCTTCGACGGTCCTGTAGCATGCTGAATCCGAATGGGAATTAAAATTCGATGCTATTCTCTCCCAAGCTGTTTCTTTTTCCTTCCACGTAACTCCATCTGTTTTTTTATTTTCAATTATTGCTTTTTCTTCATAAGCACATTCTAAAAGTGTTCGCTTTTCTTTTAGAGAAAAATTGGGATTTCTTGTCCTTTTTTTGTCAGCCATTATTAATAACTTTTGAACAAACACAAAGCGTCTTACAATCTATTCATAAATTTACCGTTTTTAAAATATCACACATAATTTACACAATTTGAATTTTTTGACATTTTACATCTAAGCGAAGTTAGCTACGTTTCATTTTATGTGTAACTTAGTAAAGTGGAACATAAACATTTTCTGACAACCAAAAATAAATTATGTTATACTTAGAATTTAAGATGTACTTAGTTATGGCACAGATTTAAGCAGAGTATCAGCAAACGGGCCTTAGTAGCTTATAAAATCAATGGTTTTAAACTCATAAATCACTAACTAATTTATGAATGCAGTTGTAATTCAAAACTAATTGACAGCCTTATGACTTAATCATTTCTTAATTCAAAACTTCGTTATCCTGGTGACAACTTAAAATGTATGGTTAGGAAGAATTAAAGCCTTTTCCAAACTATTTTTATAAAATATGAATGATTCAGAGCCTTAGTAAGATTTTAAGAAATATAATCAATTCCAGAACATTGATTTGGTCTTCTATATTTTTCTAAATCCTCTTTATCAATAATTTGAAGATTTTAAGAGTGAAATGAAAACATAAAAACATACACTATGCACTCAAAAATTAACATCAGAAGATTTGATTTACTCGTAATTGTGAACAAAACCAAAAATGTTACAGTTCACATATAGTCAGCAACTTAAACGTAGTTAAATACGGAATCTTTTCATATAACAATGGTCTAATTAATAATCCCAAGTTTTTGACATTGAGCGGCCAGAACCAGAAAAATCGTTAAATTTCGGTTTTGCGTTTAATGCTTATTTTAAGGACAATTTTTTTTGTTATTATTATATTATACGAGTATTTTTGGCATATCATATCAACTTTATGTTGAGGCTAAGATTATGTCTGTAGTTCTAAAAGTTTTAAAGCCACAGCTATATTTAAAAACTAACTAAAAAAAAACACAAACAGGTAGTTTGACATGAGAAGTAATATAACATTGGAGCTTTTAAACTTGACCAAAGGAAGACAAACATTTGATGATATGGGGTCTTATCGCCCGTGTTAAGTTGGATTCTGCAATTTCTGTTTGAAAAGTGAGTTGACATACTAACTCAACAATTAGAAAACACCGCCAAAACTAATATTATTGTGATACACCTTTTCAGCCAGATAGCCATTATTGAGTAAAGTTTTTAAGTAAAGTTTTGTAAAAAAGAGCATTAAGATTAAAAATGAAGATGAAATCAACAGCACAACAAAGCTCTAACAGATTTTCAAGGAGCTACATGACAAAAATTAAGACAAAAAACATCAACAACGAATAAGTTTACAAAAATATGTCAGTAGTTTGCAAAATAATACTAATGTAGGACGTAGTTAGGTGGTGTCAAAAGAAAAAAGAGGCTGGGATGCGACGCTGATAACTTCTCATATGTCCGTCTGTCGATTTGTTTTGCTTGAAAGGTTTGTAGGTTTTCGTGTTTTGTTAAAAAAGTTGTCAGTTAAATTATTCTAACAAATTTAAAAATAACCAACAATATTTTGCATATGTTGAAATAGTTTGATTTCAAAATCTAGTTTCGTTAACGGGATTTTTAGTCGAAAACCAATTTTAATACCATTTCTTAAAAATCTTTATTTCTTCTATAAAAAAATACAAATTGGATGAATGAAATTAATTTGAAGTTAATATCTTCTATTGTTCAGGAGATATCGAGAACCGTACTATTTTCCGGTACTATTTTTTGGAAATTTTAATTTTTTATAAAAACCTGTTGAATTTTTATAAAAAAAAATTACCCAATGTCGAAAACAATATTTTCTGTGAGATAAAATTAGTTTGAAGCCAATTTTTTAAATTTTTGAAAAGATATTTGAGTCGAAAATCAATTTTTACCAACTTTTGTTAATTTTTTTTAGGTTTTTAATTTTTTGTACAAAGCTGTCAATTCGATTTTTTTCAAAATTTTACTGAATGTGGACAACAATATTTTTTGAAAGATTAAAGTAGTTTAAAGCCAATATCTCCAAGTTGTGAAAAGAGATTTGAGTCGAAAATCAATTTTTACCACCTTTTATAATTTTTTTTTTAGGTTTTTATTTTTTGTAAAAAAAACTGTCAATTCGATTTTTCTCAAAATTTTTCCTAATGTTGAAAACAATATTTCTTATAAGATAAAATTAGTTAGAAGCCATTATCTCAAAGTTTTGAAAAGATATTTGAGTTGAAAATCAATTTTTACCAACTTTTATTCATTTTTTTAGGTTTTTATTTTTTTTTTTTCAAAACCTGTCAATTCGAATTTTCTCAACATTTTTCAGAATGTTGTAAACAATATTTCTTATAAGATAAAAAAGTTTGAAGCCTTAATCTCAAGTTTTTGAAAAGATATTTGCGTCGAAATGAAATTTTTACCAACTATGAGTAAATTTTTTTTAGGATTTTATTTTTTATAAAAAAAACTGTCAATTAGATATTTTTCAAAATTTTATCAGATGTCAAAAACATTATTCTTCGTTGCACAAAATTGTTTTGGAGATGAAATCATATTTTAGTCGTAAGATTTTCGAGGTGACACATTTTTTTTTTCAGTTTTCTTGATTTATAAAAAAAAAAAAACCGTTAATTGGATTTTTTTCCAAAAATATAATTTTTTTGTATCACATTACAATATATAATATAAAATTTAATTCAAGTCTCTAGCGTCATTGGTTCATGAGATATTTAGGTTTAACCAAAATTTTCACATTTTTTTTAAACTGCTATGGTAAAAAAACCACCCACGCAATTTTCTTGAGAGCCCTTTCTGCATCTTTCTGCCTTATTATCTGTATAACAAAATTTATTTGAAGTCGATATCTCCTCTGGTTCTTGAGCTATGGAGGACGAAAAAACGTCGCGAACGTACAGACGTGGACGTACGGACGTACGACCGTACGTACACACGCACGCACAGACATCATTCTAAAAATCTTTTATTTCGACTCTAGGGACCTTGAAACGTCGGGAACTGTCAAAATTTTCAATTTGACAAATCGGACCGATTACAATAACTTCCTATGGGAAGTTAATAAATATTAAGAGTGTGTTTGTTGAAATAAAATGTATTTTGTGCTTCGTTTGCACTTGAATCGAAATATTATGGTTTCCACAAGACTTTTTTGTTACTTCGCATTAATTTATAAAGAATACGTTTATTATTTTATTTTATTTTATTTTATTTTATTTTATTTTATTTTATTTTAAGAGAACCACCTTCGATTTGGTACTCCTATGGTGGCCTTTACAGCTTACGGTCTTTTTTTAACATACAATTTCAAGAACGTATTTGTAAATAAACATTTTCCACATATGTACATACAATTATTTAACAAGTGATAAATCATCAAGCTTAATCAAAAGTGGTTTGATTGTCTTCAAGCACAATTTTATCAAAAGTGTTTAATTCTCTGTTTACAAACACTCCTATATAATTGAACCAATATTTTGATAGTGCAAGGGTCGTTTACGAACAAATTAGAAAAATTGCAAATTTCGGAACGTTAAGACCTGCGTTTTCAATAAAACTTAAATTCGACAGAAAACGAAACTTCTGAACGAATCCCTGCATAATTGACATTTTAGGTAGCATTTTCCGATTACTTTCTATGAATTGGTCATTGTAGTACTGCATATATGTGTTATTATATATATATTATATATTATATTATATATGCACTAATTTAACCTTCGGGACTTAGAGTATTAGAAAAGAAAATAGGTTTTAAGATAATTTTAAAAGTAAAAAAAGTTAAATTATAAAAAATTATTTCACTGTACTTTGTTTTTGAATAAAAATGTTTCTAAAATGATGCAATTCGGAAATTAGATACTGTTACAGTTCATCAAAAACCCTTAAAATAACCTTGCGTTCTTTCGGAGGCAATTTTCATTTTGTTTTCAAGTTTTATTCGAATATCTTTGTATAATTTTTAAGATTGTAATTTTCGAAGCCAGTGTGGTAATAATATTAGTTTCTGAAGTATTTTGTCATATATTGTTAAAATAAAATATTTTACCTTGCTGGTGTTAGACATAACTTTAAGTAATTGATCAGACATCAATTAGGCTTTAATATGCAAGAACAACCCTTAACTAATAGGTGTCTTGTATAACTAATGACTTTGAAGTAAAAAATTAAAACTTTTTGTTTTAATTTTTGCCATTAATTACTTTTAAACTATATCTAAATTTGTATATGTACCTATCTAATTATTTACCAAACCATCAGTTCACATTAACATCCCAACTAAAAAGCACATCAGCGCACATCAAAGTTCTGTATAGAGCCCTTATTTATTCTATTACTTTTATGCGGTGGTAGGGGATCATTGATGGACTTAAAATAATTTTGTCAAATCAATCAAGCTTCAACTGTTTTTAAGTAAAGTTTTTCTTACCCATTTTTCTCTATTTCTTCACCCTTGCCTATACTCTTTAGCTTAATCAGCTTTACTTGCTGCTTACCTACTTTTCAAAATTGCATGTGATAATGGCCTAAAGTAAAGCAGGTGATTTTTAAGCCTTTCCTGATGATGCCTGAATCGGGGTTGGTAGGTTTCGGAACTATATTAGTGCCTCCCATCGCACATTATTCATCGTATTTAGCAACATTAATCAAATTCGCTTATCCGCAAAATAATTTTTCCACGAAATGTTGTTCGCTTTCAGAATGAAAAAAAAAGCAACTAAAGAACCAAAAAACAAAAACAACACAGAGTGAAAACCAAATTGCCCCGCAGGACCTTAGAAACTCTAACAAACTTACCAAAAAAAAAAAAACAACAACAAAAATGAAAAACGAAAAACCACCACTCGTTCCTTTACTTCCCCGCAAAAACCCAAAATTTCTTCTTATTATCGTAGATTAATTAATCCCCAGGAATTTTCTTGCTAAACAAAAAGAAAAACCAGCGAAATAACGAAAAACGGAAAAACAAGAAAATAGAAAATAACCTCTCTCTTCTTCTTCTTCTTCTTCTTTTTCGTATTGGTATGTTATTATTTTTAAACCCCTTTTCACCCGGCGCGTCGCGGAGCTGCTTCAACTTCTGCTGATGATGCTGGGATGACTTGGACCGCGTTCAATTTTCATCTATCCGCTATCCGCCGAGGGGGCTTTTTTTTGCTTTTTCTTGATGTAAATACCCATAAATAATGTAAAATAGGCATCACTCATGTAGTTTGCTCTCGAGTCTCTTGCTCTTCTTCACAAAAGTAGTATATAGAGAGATGAAAGGGTTGAAAAATCACATACCCCATACCATGCTTAGGTTTTTTGGGACCGCACCACCATCGCATCGTCCGTAGACCGCATGAAAAAAGGGTTGTGAGCCATAGCACCAGCATCATCATATACCTACTTACTATGACGACGACGACTACCGACGCGACGTACCCTCTACTTACGTAGGTAGGTATATAGCTTAATTTTTAGCGGAAAGGACGTGTATAGAAATATAAATCTACCACGCCCGAGAACGGATACAGCTGCTGGTATACTCGTACAACTAAAACACCCCCTCACCTATTTTCTACATATTATGTATAGAAACGTAGGTAAACAGAGTTGAAAGTTATGTACATATGTACGTACATACATATGAGTGTATATATGATGGGTTTTTTTCAGGGTGGCAATCCTTTTTTAAATACAACCCACTTCGGGTGTGAATCGGGCAATTTTTCACACGCGCCCCCCTACTTGGGAATAATTTTCTTGGTATAGAATAGGTAGTAAGGGATGTAGGAATTTATGTATTTGCCCTTGTATCCCGGTGAGTGCAGAGGATGTAAGTAGATATAGCAGAAAAATGGCTTAACAATGTTATAGATGGCGCTCTGTATAGCCGCCCACATAAACATAAATAAAGGGGGGTTGAAACCCCTTTTTTGATTTGGTTGCTGTGGATTCAATTTACACTGAAATGGGAAGAACATCATCATCATCTCGACTTAGGAAGCTATCTAACGGTGACTCTTGTACTCCATATTGCAACCCTTCTATGATATAGATAGTAAGCTACCTAACCTCAACTTAACCAACCCCCACCCCCTCCCCATCATTGAGATAGGGTTGCTGCTCTCTATGGCACGATGGAAAAGCAAAATAAGAAAAATGATGAAAATAAGCTTTTTTCCTCATCACAAGCACAACAAACAAGAGTAGGGGGCATATGGGGGGTGGGCATATATCTATAACCTTACCAACGTTAACCATCAGAGTCAGAGAGGGAATAAAAACTGTGCGAAGATAAAGAAGAAACCCAACAGAAACATCATCAGTATAAAGAATGAACCATCAACAGCTAGCACTGGAGTCTGGCTCTGGAATGGAATACTCGGTCTCGGAATATAGTTGGAGATTCAGTTATGTTCGGTTCGGTTTGGTTCGTTCTCTCTCTCTCTCTCTGTCTGTTTTTGTCTTTTATTCTTATCATCATTTTTCATTTTACTTATATCCATTCATTTGGGTGAACATTCATTCTTCCATTCCAGTGAATATGAAGGTTTTTCTTTTTTGTTTTCTTTCCTTCATCTTTTTCTTTGCTTTCTCAAATAAAAAATTTTGTTTGTCTTATTTTCCTTTTCGATCGCGCGTCGTAGTTCGTATCGTATTCGTAGTTCGTTGTCGTGTTCTTCTTTCTTTCTTTCGTCTCTTTTATGTGTGTCTTTTTTGTTGTTTATTTTGTTTGAGTGGGTGGTTGTTGGGAGAGTGGGTGTGTTGAAAATGCCCCCCCACATTTTTAAACCGGCTTCTTCGTCTATATCTAACTCCCATGCCCATCGTCGCTCCGCTCCGCTCGGCACGTCCGTCGGTCGGTCGGTACCTATTCGCTTTTGCTGTGGTATGGTTGCCGTTAGAAAAACACATAAAATCAGGTATACGATGCGAATGTTGGGAAAACGAATAAGAAGACGAAGACGAAGACCCAGCAATGACAACAAAACGAACCCCATTTCTAATTGTTCGTCATATGGATTCAGAGACTCTTGTTGTAGAGTACGTACTTATACGAGTAGCTACATACATACATACATATACATACATTAATATGATGATTCTACTCTCGTAAGTAGGTAGGTACCGTAGGTAGGTACTGAGGTTTTTGTTTTTCTTCTAACTTTATGAAGTGTGTGTGGTAGTGTGTACTACGCATACCCATACCCTTTTGAGACACGTATGTGTGTATACATATGTGAATGTGCTCTGTGCATGGTGATGAGGCAACCCTGTTTTATGGCTCCGCCTTTAGAGTGGCTCCGTTTGGTATCCCCAGTTATGTTTTTCTTCTTCGCTTTGTTTTTTTCTTTTTTAAGTTTTGTTTCTACATTTTTTATTTCTATTCAATTCGGTGACTGGTTGAGTGTGTATATGTGTGTTGGGTGGATGGGGTGGGGGAGCCTCTCGTTATATGAATATGGGGGTCTGTAGGATTGTCTTTTGTGTAGGTATGTATATATGAAGAACCAACTCATATGAGGGAAACTCTGTTCGGAAGTTATCACGTACTTGCATATTTTGTTTTCCTTCCATTTCTTCGTTTTTATTCAAAAGGTGTTAGCTTAATTTTAGTTATGTCTTCAGTTTGTAGGTAGTTGTGCGATTTCATGCATAAGTAGATATGAGTGTGAATACATATAGTATTTTTGCTCATGAGTAGGTGGAAGGATGTTTATTTTTTTTAAGGATTTTCTTTCTTGTTTAGTTTTTCTTTTTTTGTATGACTCTAAATTATAGCGATGTGGTTTTGGATGATAAATGGATTTAAATATTCATAGGAGACCAGACCAAATATTTGACACTCAAGGTTGATAAAAGCGAATATAAATAAAAAATACCGATTTTCCTTAGGGATGAAGGTAGGTTCCTTATACTTACCTTTATACCTATACCTACCTTTAGTTAGAAGTTCGTGTTGGAAGGAAATGTTTTACAATGTTTATTACTTAAACTTGATAAGTGAACATCAGTGTTTAAGGAGGAATAAGAGAGGGAATTTACTTATTGAAGATGATTTAATGGTTGTTCTAGCGTGAATTTAAAGTTTTTTTTTTTTTTCTTTATGGAATATCAAGTTGGGTACCTAATCATGTAATATTTACTTACTTAAACTCATTCAATTTATAACATATTTTCTTAGTAGAGACTTTTCATGTGGAATTTTCATACCTACATATTTATATCTTTTTGAAATTTTTGTTCGATAGCTTCGAAAAAGAATAGGTTTGTTCTTAATTATTTAATTTTCAGCATTTATTTATTTATTTATTTATTACATCAATTAGAGTTAACAGTATACTCAAATAGACTAATGAATAACACAAGTTTTATTTAAAATATTATATTATAAACTAAGAATGGAAAGTTAAAAAAAAGAGACTGAGCATATATTTGAATGTATTTCTATTATTATGAAAATTAAAGTCAATATAATTAGATAAGTTATTAACTTCTCTAACACTTCGAGTTAAAGGTTCGTTGAAGGCATAGTTCACTCTATGAGCGTTTTCACGATTTCTCAAATCACGTGAAGGAGCGTATAGATCTATGAGAGCTAATAAAAAAGGACAGTCTATGTGGTAAGATAAGATGTCATGAATAAAAGTTATCGCATACATCTTCCTTCGGTTCTCTAGTGACTGGATACCAATAAGTTGACACCTTACAATGTAAGAGGGCATTTCAATGTTCCATCTTAATTTATTAAACATATATCGTGTGAATCTTTTTTGAATTGCTTCTATTCTACGATTATGGATGTTATAAAAAGGATTCCAAATGATGCAGCAGTATTCTAGAATTGACCGTACATAACTTATAAAAAGACTCTTCGACGTATACGGATTATGTAAGTCAATAGAGTTTCGATAAATAAAATCAAGCATGGAATTCGCTTTGTTAACTAAAAATTCGATATTTTTGCGAAAGTTCAATTTATGGTCAAATATAACACCAAGATCTTTTTTTGTAAAAACTTTTTCAAGTGTATGATTTCCAATATTATAATTGTAGTCAATCGAAAATTGGCGGCGAGTAAAAGAGAGTGATTGACATTTAGGAATGTTCAGATTTAATTTATTTATCTCACACCAGTCAGAAAGTCTTTTGATTTCATTTTGCAAAAGATCGCAATCGCTTGTACTTTGTATACGTCTAAAAAATTTCAGATCATCTGCAAATAGGAGACACATTGACTTTTGAAGTACATTAGGTAAGTCATTAATGAAAACGAGGAATAAGATCGGACCTAAATGGCTTCCCTGGGGAACTCCTGATGAAACAATTATAGGATTTGATAGATTTGAATCAATATGTACATATTGACAACGATTAGTTAAGTATGTTTTTAACCAGTTAAGCATATTAGAATGAAACCCGATTTTTTTAAGTTTTTTCAATAGAATATGGTGATGCACCCTGTCAAATGCCTTAGCGAAATCTGTGTAAATAACATCCACTTGGTGACCCTTCTCCATTTCATTCACTACATAATTAGTAAAAATAGCTAAGTTCGTAGAAGTGGATCTACCAGAAACGAAACCGTGTTGAAAAGGAGATATTATTTCTTTGAGTAAAAATTTTAGTTTTCCGCAAATTATCTTTTCAAATAACTTTGGTATCACACATAGTTTACTAATAGGCCGATAGTTACAAACGTCTTGTTTAGAACCATTTTTATGGATTGGAATTATATAGGACGTTTTCCATTCAGGAAGAAACAACCCATGATGAAGTGAATTATTAAAAAAGGTGAATAATATTTTGCAACAAGCAGAAGCACACTTTTTTAAAAGAATAGGGGAAATTCCATCAGGGAATTCCATCAGGGCCAACATTTGTTGAAGGTCTCTACTTAGTAATGAGTACCAACGACTTAGATGTATGCATTACTTGTTCTTCAATTTACCATATATAAGAAATTCAAAAGAAGAAGTATAAAGATTATTAAAATAAAATATATCTCAGAATAAGAAAAAAAAATTTACATAATTTTTAAATATTTTCAAGTGTTTCAAGTCAAATTTTAATGACTATTGAAATAATAACAGCAGACAATAAAAGAAAAAACGTTTTTAAAAAAAATTATAAGATTTTTTGTAAACAATAGCTGTAAGATTCCTGCAATAACAGAACACAGTTTCACCATTTAAAATGGTATAAGTCCTTTTTTAGGTTTCGAGATACAGTACGTTCACGATTAACGAAACTCTCAATTCACGCAACTTCTCGATTTTCGCAACAGCTGAATTTTTATCATTATTGACGCGATAATCGCAACTCTTCAAAAACTATTGACTCGATAAGTGCAACTTTTGTTTTTATATGCATATCCTTATTTGTGTCGGCAGTTATTTTACCGCTACTTTTGAGTAATGGGTACAATGAAGTTGTATGAATGTACAGTTATGTATCTATACAATGCAAAATGTTCTTATTAGTTTTAATGAATTTTTCTCAGTGAGTCTGAATCAAAGAAAGCTAAATCTGCCAATTTCCGTCCTAAAAACAAAGGCGTGCTCATTGCATGAAAAAATTAAAGAGAGGCCAGGATCTTTTAATGCGAGCAATGGTTGGATGACAAATTTTAAGAAAAGATACTGAATTAGCCTGTTGAAAATTTCAAACAAACCGCAGTTTGTAGATCCATTCTTGATTAAATTTAAGGGGAAAGTCAGAGAGCTGGATTTGACTCCCAATCAAATTTATAACGCCGATGAGTCTGGGTTATTCTACCGACTTATGTCCAACAAAACCCTTGTAGCTTTTAAGGAATCGACTGCTCCTGGCCGAAAGACAAGCAAAAAGAGAATCACGTTTCTCGCCTGCACCAACGCATCCGGTTTACAAAAAGTTAAGTTATTCATCATCGGTAAATCTGTAAACCCAAGATCATTTAAAAATTTTGACCACATGCCCGTTGTATACAAGGCAAATAAAAATGCTTGGATGACATTAGCATTCTTTCAACAATGGTTCCATTCGACATATGTGCCTGAGGTAATAAAAATTAACCGCCCACAGGTATGTCTTTTTTTATACGTTTATACGAACAGAGCAGAATTCAGCCCCTAATGAACTAATTTTGAGTCTTTCAAAAACTTTGAGAAATGGCGATTTTAAAAAATGTAAACTTCCAAAAAGTCCAATTTTTTCCAAAAATAATAATTATGTAAACATATTTATGTACTTATGTTTCTTTTTTTATATCTTATAATGAATTAACTTATTTTAGTTTTGTTTCTTATTATTCATGTTGCATTAAATATGTGTTGGTTTTCTGATTTTCACTTTGCATCTCGAATTGAGCCTAAAAAAATATTTACTCGGTTATTGCAACAACTTCGGTCATTGCAACCACCCTTGTTTTAATTATGTGCGATAATCGAGAACGTACTGTATTTAAGATTTTACATCATGGATATAATGTTACAGAATCCAGTTGATGCGTTGTCAGTTATTATAATTTGCGTTTAAAGGTTCATTTTAGATTTTATAAAAAAGTTAACCAAATGACTTATAAATATACATACCAAAATTATCAAAATTATAAAAACGTAGAATTCAAGTCGCAGTATTTGTTTAGGCAAAAATGTTTTAAAAGAAAAACTAAATTAAAATAACTTTTTTTATCTTATAAGATAAGTTTTTTAATAAAAATTCTATATACTTACAATTTAAATACGAGTACAATAAACTTCACATTAACAGCCTTCTTCTGCTATTTAAATGGAGCGTGTATGCGATTCCCATTTACACTGCCTTTGCATTCTGCTACCCATCTTGCGAACTACATTATCCCAAAATAATTTGACATTTGTACTTGTCATGAAAAGTCCCCTCTATCCTTGACAACAGTACTCGCACACCAGGAATGGTTGAGAGTTGTAAGTCACTAGGCCCTAGTTCTCAATGGACTGTTGCGCCACCTAATTTATTTTATTTTTATTTATTTAATTTGACATTTACGTAAACAGCTGTTCATGTGAAAATCTTGGATAAATTGTTTTGATTTCATAAAATTTTTATTATTTGTATTATTTTATTAATATTTATTAGTCTAAACAGTAAACGTGAATAGTTTAGACTATTAAATAAACTTAAATAGTTCTGAAATAGAAAAACAAAAAAAAAAACCTTTTAAAAAATTTTGGTCGGAAGGATACAAAAACAATTTTTTAGGTTATTTCTTAAGAGTTCGTTATAAATTTTATTGATTTAAATGCAGTCTGTGGTTAAATGTTTGATTGAAAGCTGGAGGTTAAGTTGGCAGATGAGGCATTTATGTAAGTAGGGACTGTGAGTTAGCTGGGTGTGTCTAATCCTCAAACTGGTGAAGCATTTCATCATGATTGCAGGTTAGGATGATGGATACATACAGCCCTATATTATGGTTATCAAATATCAACACGATATTTGATAATAGTTGATAATTATCAACAAAATTAATGAATCGGTATTATGGTGATCAATTATCAATATTTTTGATAAATAGTGAATTAAAAGATCTATTGTGAATAGCTTTATTGATAAACTCGGTATTACGGCTATCAAACATATTGATATCCATCAAATATTCTATCAGCTACAAAATCTTCGTTGACAAATGTATCAAATATTCGTAAATGGTAAAGAATTGTAATTTAAATACGATTTATAAAAGTTTTTTGTAGTTTTTATTGAATATACAAATTGAAGAACGAAATGCCTTCACTATAATTGTTGTTTGAAGGCAATTGTACTGAGGAACGAAGGTACTCCTAAATAAACAAAATATTATTAAGAAAAAAGAGAAATTTATTTAATGAAAACAACTTACATTATTCCGCCGAAATTATTTATAGACCAAAACACAAGAACTCAACACAAATGACAAACGTCAAACGTCAAACACCAAACAAAACCTATTCACAATCGTATATTGATTAGTATTCACAATGGGTGAAAAATTATCATTTGATACTCATAATACCAAATTATCAATAAATTGATAGAAGTTATCAGTTATCAAATATCATTCCATTTTACAACAATGTTGCCAGCAACTAACAAAATTTCACAGGCTTTCCAAGTTTAATGGCATTGTCTCTAATCTACTATATAAAAAAAGTCGGGTTTTCCTTCCTGACGTTATAACTTCAGAACGCATGAACCGATTTCCACGGTTTTGCATCCGTTGGAAAGGTCTCGAGCTCCGTGAGGTTTATAGCAGACAAAATTCAGAGAAAATTTCAACAGAAAAGCGGTGAACTCCGTTTCGCTTCCCATAGAAAGCTATTGTAAAAGTTAAGATTTGTGGAATTGAAATTTTTTAAATTTTTTGACGTTTTTAAGAGCCCTATATTCCAAACCAAAGCTTACGGAAATTTAATGTGATTTGGACCCGGGCCAAAAACCGCTAGATTGCCATGACATAATCGCCAGAGTATTTCAGCAAAAACTCATGGTTATGATGGATGTGCTTACTACCGCATGCTCATATCCTAATTTGGTTGCTGAACAAATTACATTCAAATGAAGTGGATGACATCATATCAGTTGAAATTCCTGATCCAGTCACTGATCCCCATCTACACGACATTGTGGCGACACAGATGGTGCATGAACCCTGCGGTGCATTAAATCCATTATCGCCTTGCATGGCTGATGGAAAGTGTACAAAACGATATCCGCGACCGTTAGTTGCTGAAACAGTCACAGGGAACGATGGATATCCAGTTTATCGTCGGCGTTCAAAAGAAGATAATGATCGAACTATCAAAGTTAAAGTTCAAAATCAAGAGATTGAGATCGGAAATGAATTCATTGTACCATATTGCCCGCTGCTATTACGAATTTTCAAAACATGCAAACGTTGAGAGTTGTCATTCGGCCAAATTAGTCAAATATTTGTGCAAGTGCGTCACAACAGGCAGCGACATGGCTGTGTTTGGTATTGCGTCGGAAAATGCAAATGACGAAATCAGCAACTTCCAAATGGGCAGATACGTCAGCACTAATGAAGCATTGTGGCGATTATTGTCATTTCACATTCATGAAAGATATCCCACAGTTGTACATTTAGCAGTGCATTTGGAAAATGGACAAAGAATTTACTTCACTGAGGCTAATGCTGCACAGCGAGCTGAGAGACCACCATCGACAACATTAACTAGCTTCTTGGCAATGTGTGAAGCAGATCCATTCGCAGCGACGCTGATGTACGTTGAAATGCCCAAGTATTATACTTGGAATCAAACAACAAAGAAATTCCAACGTCGAAAACAAGGAATCCCACTTCCAGATTGGCCACAGGTGTTTTCCACTGATGCGCTAGGTCGCATGTACACTGTTCATCCTAGAAATAATGATGAATGTTTTTATTTGCGACTGCTGTTGGTAAATGTACGAGGACCAAAATCATTTGCGCATTTGAAAACTGTGAATGGCCACCAATGCCAAACATATCGAGAAGCATGTCAACTATTGGGTTTGCTGGAGAACGATTCTCATTGGAATTTAACACACTTGCGGATTCAGTTGTTTCATCAAATGCGTACCAAATACGAACGCTGTTCGCAATAATTACCATTACCACATGTTTCCCTTCACAACCAATTCAGTTATGGAACAAATATAAAGACTACATAATATGTGAAGATATCTTACATCGCTTGCGCATTCGAACGAATAATCCCGACATGCAAATAACCGATGAAATCTACAATGAAGGAATGATTCTGATTGAGGATCAATGCTTGACTATTGCAAACAAGCTACTGATTGAAGTAGGAATGATTGCGCCAAATCGATCGATGCACGATGCATTGAACCAAAAATTAAATCGAGAGCTGCATTTTTTTTCGTTCGAAATAATGTGCCGTTGCTGAATGAACAGCAAAAACAAGTATACAAAACATTAATGCAAGCGGTGGACGATAATACTGGTGGTCTATTCTTCCTGGACGCATCTGGAGGAACAGGGAAAACATTTGTCATTTCATTGATTTTGGCCACTATTCGATCAAGATGTGACATAGCTTTCGCGTTAGAATCATCTGGAATTGCGGTAACTATTCTAGATGGCGGTCGTACTGCACATTCTGCGCTTAAGTCTCCACTCAATTCAAACACAATTTATACTCCAACATGCAATATTTCCCGATCCAGTGCAATGGGAAAATTTTTGATGCAATGCAAGCTCGTTCTCCAACGGAGTTTTTGAACTCTCTGGAGTTACCAGAATTTCCACTACATAACTTGCAACTCAAAGTTGGTTCAGTTATTATGATATTGCGTAATTTGAAACCACCGCGACTTTGCAACGGTACTCGACTTGCGGTGAAAAGACTTATGCCGAATTTGATTGAGACAACCATTATTAACGGGAAGTACGCAGGTGAAAATGTATGTATTCCTCGAATACCAATGATTCCGACTGATCTTCCGTTTGACTTCAAACGATTGCAATTTCCGTTTCGCCTTGCGTTCGCAATGACAATTAACAAGGTCAATCGCTTAGTGTTTGCGGGACAAATTTAGAAAATCATTGTTTTTCACATGGGCAGCTATACTTTGCGTGTTCACGATTCCCTTGATAAAAACCAAGGTGGGTGATTCTCGAAATCCTTTTTTTAATGTTTGGGTCTATGCCGATTTTTCGAGCAAACATCAAGGTGAAGTAGAGAGCTTATGGTTTTTTTGGTGGTTTGGAGTGATTTAAGATTTTGGTGCATTCCAAAAGAATTGGAAAGTTATAGGATGTATTTTTCCTACAAGTCTTGATGTAAGGGAATATTTTCTCGATTGATGAGAAATCACTCCTGCGAGGATTTTTTTTATTTTTCTAGTTCTGAAAACTTTGAGGCTTGCTCTGATTGTGGCATGATGGGGTATTTTAAGAGCTTGGATGTAAGATTTTACACATATTCTATAAACAACAACAATAACGAGGCTATAATTAATTTTTGATAGTATAAGAGCTTTTGTAACCTTGATCAATTAATTGGTATGCGTTAGACTATTTTTAAAAACTAAATATTTTATTATGTTAAGCCTGGTAGCTTAATTCGTACTTAATTCTAAACAATATTTCTTAAAGTTAAATTTACAATCAAATACAATTCTAAATAGATATGTTTAATTTACTAATAGAAGGAATTTGTATATTTTGTATGTTAAACGTGACGACAACAATTATGTTCTCTACAAATGTATAATAGTTTGCCTTAGTTCGAAAATATATCTCGCACACAAAACTAGTTTAAGGATATACTTTAACATATCAATTTTTGTTGCCTCCAATCCAATATAAATTTTAAGTTCAATTACTCCGTAATTTTTCAATTTGTAAATTAAATTCGGTAATTGGATCTTATGTTTGTGAGTGACAAGAATAATGTTACATTGTATGATCAACTTTCGGCTCCTGTTTTTTCTAAGCATGATTTGATTTTTCTAATTCTTAACTTTAGCCTTAATTATTCAGATGAAAAAATCACTTACCGAGATTTCTATAATATAAATGTGCAAGAACTTGAAACTCAAACACGAGAAACAAATTGGGAGTCTATATATTATATGCCTTCCTCAAATGATCAGATTGAATTTTTATCACATAATATCTCTGAACTGTATAATATCCATGCCCCTTTAAAAACAAAAACTGTTAAGGAAAACAATAATCCATGGTTTTCTCGTGCCATTAGAGACTTGATGCAACAGCGAGATGACGCTTACAAGAATTGGAAAAGATATCGACTAACCGAACTGCGTCGTATGTTTTGCTCACTCCGTAACAGAGCAGTAGCTATGATATGCGAGGCTAAATACCAACATTTTTCTCAACAGCTTAGCACAAGTTAAAATGGTCGCCAGCTCTGGAAAAATCTACGCAGAATAGGAATCGGAAAGACAAAATTCGGTGCTGTTGAGGACATTGATGGCAATAAACTTAATGAAAAATTCATTTTTTCTCCACCGCCACAGGTCCCACAAATTTGGCCTTCAATTTCTTTTACTGACCAACGCGATAGTAATGAGCCTAGTTTTGAATTTTCTGCAGTAGATAGTGCTGATGTAGTCGAAAGTGTTCTTTCTATTAAGTCAAAAGCTGTTGGGCACGATGATATATGTACATCCTACCTTTTTGTGTATGATATTGCCAGTTGTATTGCCATATGTTACTTTTGCTTTCAATACTATTTTAACGTCCTCGATATACCCTGAGTCATGGAAAGTTGCTAAAATCATTCCCCTTTCCAAAAAAAACCTATTTCGGTATTGCCATTTTTGTCGAAAGTTTTTGAAAGGATCCTTCAAAAGCAAATTAATGTCTTTTTATATACAAACTCACTGCTCAGCTCTTATCAATCTGGTTTTCGGAAGAAACACAGCTGATGACATAAGAAAAGCATTAGATAAAGACGAGGTTACGTTTCTAGTTTTGTTGGATTTTTCGAAGGCTTTCGATTCCGTTAATCATGTCAATCTATGTAGAAAGCTCATGCAAAATTTTAGTTTTTCATCTAATGCAACTAAATTAATTTTTTCTTATTTAACTGATAGGAAGCAAGCAGTGCAAGTTGGTGACACCCTTTCAGATTTTTTTCCGAATGCCACTGGTGTACCACAAGGTTCCATACTGGGTCCTCTCTTGTTTTCTGCTTATGTAAATGAACTTCCATCTTCATTACTTCATTGCAGCTCTCACTTGTATGCTGATGACGTTAAGCTTTACTTCAGCTGTCCACTTGGCCTTATCGAACATGGAGCTTTCTGCGTCAATGAAGACCTGAAGAGAGTGGCAAATTGATCTTTGTCAAACGGACTTATGTTAAACCCTAAAAAATCCAAATGTCTTGTAATTAATAGAAAATCTCTTGACCTTTCTTATTTTCCACCGATTGTTCTGAGCAATAATGCTCCAATCGAATATGTGCTTACAGCAAAGAATCTTGGTGTGACTTTTAATCGTCTTTTGACTTGGGATGATCATATAAATGGACTCGTTGGTAAGGTTTATAGAGTACTTCGTACGTTATGGGTTACACAATCTTTCCCTCCATTAAAAACGCGTTTGATTCTCGCTAAAACATTGGTAGGTAATTCCTATCCTGGTCTATGGTTGTGAAATCTATTGTAACTGCAGTTTCACGAGCAGGCGAAAACTTAATCTAGCTTTCAACTCAATCGTTCGTTATGTTTTTGGATTAAGTAGATATGATAGGATATCGGATTTTTCCTCGCGCTTACTAGACATGCCTTTCGAAAAATATATAGAACCACAATATTGTTTTGATAGAGTAAGAAGGGCGACCTCAAACAGATCTCATCAGCTAATTATCCCTCCTTTCTCATATTTAACATCGGAACGTCAATTTTTTGTAAATTCGGTTAAGCTTTGGAACACTTTACCTCGTAGTATAAAACAAAATCTGAACACAACAAGCATAAAAAGATTGTTTAGATCTCACTTTTCAATTTGAACATTTTAAATAATCATTGAATTTTTGTATCTTATGATAGTTTTAATAATCAAAGTAATTTTTTTTTTATTATCTTAAAAATGGAGCGATTGAATTTTAAACAAAGGTATGAGGAAAACATCCAACAGAGTGCTTATGTTAGAAAAGCAAAACAAATTTGGAACTGCAGCATTTCTATATTATGTATTGCACATTGATTTAAATTCCTCTTTTCCTCCTCCTGTGGCCCGTAGTTCCTGTTTATAATGACTTAGTTTTTTCTTCAAGTGGGATTTGTAGTCGCTCCAACCCTGGAAAACTTTGTTGTTAAGTAAAAAGATTTCATTGAACATGTCCTAACATCTTCATATTTCCACTTGAATACTTTCTTTATTGTTGGTAGAAGTTTTAGCCCATCTTTTAGATTAGAACAAAATTATCGAAGATTCTTGGGTTTTTTGTTTCGAGCTTGGTAAAAATATTTATTGAAACATAATATTTGACTATCAAAACACTTTTTTTTTATGAAAATATTTCGTTTCCGTCAAATTAAAAGAAAATCGGAGAAAGTGATTTAAATTTTAAATTAAAAAATCGACCATTTCGATAAAAAGAGTTGCTTTTTTGAAATAAATAGGCTCAACAAGCAACAGTTATATTTTGTTAAACACTTTTACCTCATTAAGTTGCATTTTATAGCTAACATTCAAGCTTTTTTGAAATCCCAAGCAAAAATAAAAATAAAGAAGTGTATTTTTCTTTAAACAGTAAAAATAAACTATGCTCATAATGAAAGCTGGACTTACATATATCAGAAATTTTGAATTCCTTTTTTTATAATGACATGAAATAAAACCAACATGAAATAAGACTAACGTACAAGAAAATTGCAAAAGTCAAAACAAAACCTTTTAAAAGTGAAATAAAACAATAAAACCACCTGCTAAAACATTGGCCAATTTTTGAAACTTGGCCTAATTTCATTTTATTACTTACAACTAACTTACTACACATATGCGGGCACTCTTTTAGATAAACCGAACTCCAACACTCTATTGTAAAAAACTAACATGGATGAAACTGAGAAAAGATAGTTACAAAAGTTGAATAAGATACTTTTCTTATTTGTATGAAAAATACTTAAAATTTGTAATATTTCAGTCAATCAGTCAATGTTTCCATACTCGTATGTGTTTCTTTATTTTTGAATTTAAAAAGTAATAAATGTTTGGATGCATAAAAAAGAACTTTGGGTTTAATTCATTGTTTATTTAAAATAAATGTCACAAAATTCATGGTTAGTATATGTATATTGAAAATGTTTTAAAGAAAAAACGTTGCACGTGTCAATTGATAAAATACAATTTCATTACAAGAATCACCCCAAAAAATATTGAATACAAAGTTTTTAAAAAAAGGGAGGACATCACTCTGGTTTGTCATTCTTACATATAATTTTATTTTAAGTAAAAAGTAAGATATCAAAAACACGTGTCAAATGTTTTGCTTACAGTATACAAGTTCAAACTGAACGAATAATGATGTTCTTTAAAATTGAGTGGATAATAA
Organism: Eupeodes latifasciatus; assembly: GCA_920104205.1. Taxonomy (NCBI): domain Eukaryota; kingdom Metazoa; phylum Arthropoda; class Insecta; order Diptera; family Syrphidae; genus Eupeodes; species Eupeodes latifasciatus. The sequence continues at coordinate 66,954,794 of OV049924.1, read as the reverse complement.
AGTGTATTGAAGTTCGGATGTTACATTAATACTTCAATTAATGAATATGAATTTGGATATTCTAACTTCATTTTCATATTGAAACATTAATGCAGATTTGAAGATATCAAAAGGTGTATTTATTACTTATAGTTTCTTTAACATTGTTCAAAGGAGATATAAATAAATAAACAAATTTGGTGGCGCAACAGTCTTATGGAGAACCAGGGCCTAGTGGCTTACAACTCCCAACTATTCCTGTGTCAGGGATTGAGTGTATATGCCGATTCCAAACGACTAATTGGAGAAAGCATTTTTCTTGACAAGAATTACTCTTGGAGGATTTGTCACTTCCTCGCAAGATGCAGGGATTGAACCCAAAACCTCTTGGGTGACAGTCCTTCTTACTAACCATCACTCCACAGGAGATATAACTAAACTAAAAATGTTTTTGTTCAGGTGCATGAGAAGTTTTAATGATTGTTTTCCAGGGTTTGACAGCAAAAAATGTGAAACAAAGGTGATATTTTATTTGCAGTAAGCTTTAGTTTCATCAATCCTTTAACGGCAGAAGAACGCTTTCAATTTGCTGTTCGTAAGGTTCAAAGAACACTTCGACAGTTTGTCAATAAATGAAAGTGACATAATTGAAGCGAAGACAGTCCTCAAGCAATTTAAGTTTCACCATTATCAACTTCCTATAGGAAGTTATTGTAATCGGTCCGATTTGTCGAATTGAAAATTTTGACATTTCTCGGCCCCTAGAGTCAAAATAAAAGATTGTGTACGTTCGGTTGTACGTCCATGTGATCGTGGCGTTTTTTTTTCCTCGTCCATAGCTCAAGAACCAGTAGAGATATCGACTTTAAATAAATTTTGTTATACAGATAATAATGCAGAAAAGATTCTCAAACAAATCGCGTGTGTGGTTTTAAAAAAAAAGGTGAAAATTTTGGTTAACCGAAATATATTATGACGTAATATCAAACAAGTATATTTTTGGGGAAAAAATCCAACTAACGGCTTCAAACTAATTTTTTCTTATAAAAAATACTGTTTTCAACATTCGGTACAATTTTGAGAAACATCGAATTGACAGTTTTTTGACAAAAAATAAAAGAGATACAAAAAAACAATACTTAAACTTAGTAAAATTTACTTTCGACTCAAATATCTTTTCAAAAATTAAAAATATTGCTTCAAACTAGTTTTATCTCACAGAAAATATTGTTTTTGACATTCAGTAAATTTTTAAAAAATCCAACAGTACATTTTTTCAAAAAAAAAATCTACAAAAAATAGTACGTAAATTTAATAAAAATTGATTTTCGGTTCTCGATATCTCGTGAACGATAGAAGATATTGACTTCAAATTAAATTCATTCATCCAATTTAAATTCGTTTACATAAGAAATACAAATTTTTAACTACTACTAAATTTGGTGAACATTGGTTTTAGACTAAAAATCTCGTTAACAAAAATAGATTTTAAAATCAAACTATTTCATCATAATGCAAAATATTGTTGGTAATTTTTAGTTAATTTTGTAGAATAACTCAACTGACAACTTTTTTAACAAAACTCGAAAACCTACAAACTTTTAAGCAAGACAAATCGACAGACTGGATGGAAAGTTATCAGTGTGGGTCGCATCCCACCCTCTTTTTTGCATTGAAATTGACTGTTTTGTACGGTTTACATGCTGGAGGCATCATTGGTCCTTATTTATTTCGAAATGAGCAAGGAGATGCAGTTTTGGTGAATGACGTCCGATATTGAGTAATGCTGAGTGCTGACGGATTTTTTGTTTCCAAAAATTGATAATCAGCTAAATAAAGGCTATTGTTGAACTCAATATTTAGTGCTACATAAGGCTTCTTTATTACTTTTATGACGCTATGTTAAGGCATACGTTTACACTAACAAACCAGCAACTATTGAAGCATTGGAATTGGAAACCAATATTCAAGCCACCATTTACTATAAACTCTTACTATATTGGAAAGAGTAGTGAAAAATTGTACAGATCTAATGGATTAATTAATTCAGCGCCTCAGTGATATATATTTCCGAAAATATATTTAAAAATAGGCTGGATTGCTACCCAACTTTTTAACTTCTTCTCGTGCCCGTCTGACAATATTTTGTAACAGTTTTTTCATGGTTTTGTATATTTGTTTTTTTTTGTAAGAAATATTGTCGATAAGATTTTTTTAAATTAAATTAAAGTAGACAACAATATTTTGCTTATGATAAAATGCGCTTAATATTATGACCTTATTCCCGAGATATTTTAGTCGAAAACATATTTTTCGTAGCATTTCTTGAGTGTTCTTATTACCTATAAGCGATGCGGATTGAATTTGTATAAAATTGCCTTATGTAAGTATTAAACATTTGTATAAAATGAAATAGTTTTGAAATCAAGACTTTCATTTGTTCGCGAGATTTTTGAGAAGAAAATTAATTTTTACCAACTTTAAGCAGTATTGTTTTTAGATTTTTATTTTTTGTAGAATACTGTCACTTCTAGGTAGGTAGGTAGGAAGAGATAGCTGACACAAGCAGCCCCTGCTGCGCGAATCAATTGGCGCTGGAAAGGGCCGTTCTTATACCAACAAATCATTAGATCTATGTATTGAAAGAAAAAGTTAAAACAATAATTTTATGAAGACACTAAAGCCATTTCGTCGCGTTCAGAAAGGAAATCAGGTCTTTGATTTTCATTTCTCATAGTCCATTAAGATCTTTGAGAAATGCCCTTCCGAAGTTCAAAATTCAAGAACTGCCCAAGGCAGAAAATGTACATACAAAGACTTCCTACGGGAAGCTTAAAATAAATCATAAATACGAACAATATTTATATCTTGTTCTCAAGCCCTTATACACCTGGGGAGTCATTCCGTAATTTTCAAAACGATAATCGTCAAAACGATTATCATTAACGATATCGTCAATAATTTGCTTCACGTAACTTTATAGCTATCGTCTCGTCAATCGTTTTTAGTAGTAGATCGTTCAGTGTACTTCAAATACTATTATACTATAACTGAAATGTCAAAAAGAACTCAACGAAAGAAAATGCTTGTTCAATAACTTGAAAATGTTATTAAACTTGGTTTTTCTAAATGGAAAATTTTGAAAATTTGCAAAAAATGTATTGTTAGTAAACATGCCAACTATTTTGTGATGTTTATTGTTATTGTTACTTTTTGTGTTTTCATTTGTTGCCGTCGACGATAAAACTGTAATATCAAAATATTTTGTTTATGTCTGATATTTTTGTAAATTAATAATTCTAATTATAATTTAGAGTAAACAAAAGTCAGTAACAGAAAATCAGCTGCAATATTAAACCCAATTCTGTCCAAAGGAAGGAAGATAAGACTCCATTTTATATACAGGGGATACAAATATTTGTTGTTTCCAAAACTACTTTGGATTAGTGCTTTGTGCAAGAGCGCTACTAAAAGCGTTGCCTTTCGAACATACCAATGTTCCTCCTCCCCAAAGTTTCAATGGTTACAGCAAATATTAATATGGAAGGTATATAGTATAGTATGTATGTATGTAGAACGACAACCGTCTGACAAATGTATTGTTTCCAATATCATCATTATCCTCTTTTGCAATTCCAAGACTTTGAACAAAACTACAATTGTTTTATATGTATATTTAACAACAATTAGGAAAGATTACTTATGTACATATTTATGTTTTGTATATAAATAAAATGCTTACATATGGGTTAGAATAGATAGAATGTCCGATAAATGTCTTATATTTCTTCGTAACCGTATTATTTGTATTTTTTTAGTTTTTATTTTCATTTTGTAACAAAACTAAAGTTCGCCGAAACATTTTTGCTTCAAATTGTTTTGGTTATCAATGGAAATTAATAGCAGACGATACCTACTTAGCTATCGTGCAAACGCTATCGTTTTGACGATATCATTTTGACGATTATCGACTTACGTGAAGTGAGACTATCGTCGAAACGATATCGTCTGACGATAATCGTTTTACGTGAAGTGAGACTATCGTCGAAACGATATCGTCTGACGATTATCGTTTTACGGAATGACCCCCCTGATGTAAATATGCATCAATTTTTTTGATTGATAAGAAGTTAGAAATTGGAAAGAAATTCTTATATGCTTTTTTGACAAGCTGTACAACTTACTGTATTCTGCCAACACTTAAGAATGAGCAACAGACCAACACAAAAAACTCCCATATACATATGTTCCACATGATTCTTCCAAAGTACCTTGCAAAAGTCAAGCTACATCATAACCCCATTTAAAAAGATATACACATAAAACAGCATTTATTGCAAATCACCGATATTAGTTTCCCTGGCGATGCATGGCGCTACAAAACGAAGAATCCACATCGCACAGAGCCCTCCAGTTCACAAAGTGGCGCAGTTCAGCTCAGCTCCGAGTGTATCCTATAAACGAGACCATTAATCCAGCTGATGCCATGACTATGACTTGGCATTCAGTTGCCCCCTTGATGCTCACCTGCAACATGCATGAAACATCGCACAACTTCATCTGAACAAAAGCAGGCAGCAAACATATATGTACATAGGTAGGTAGACATAGACATAGAACATCAGGTATAAGTAAGCAAATTACGCGCTTCGTATGAAATGAGTGGTCATAAAATGTTTGTTTACTACGTGACCCGCTAAGGAAGGCTGCAATTGCGCATTGTCTGTCTGATCGCTCTCTATACGTCTATGCATCCTTCCACATCATCCAGCTTCCCTAGCGCATGCAAAGAACTCCTCTCAAGAATCGAGGTCTTACACGAGAGGATTCCTTTGTGGAAGCTGGCTAAGAGGTAAGAGCTCATTGTTTACAGTCACGTTCGAGATCAAAAATTATCCATATGTGAAATGAAAATGATGCCCTGATCTTTGTGTATGCTCTCGTTTGGTGTGTTATTAGTTACCCCCTTGTGCCGTTCTCTACCCCTTTCATCATCACTGGTTTACCTCCTATATGGATGGAATCTAAAGACGCGCGGTAGTAAAGAAGAAGATCCAATTTCCGACGATTATGCGCATATGCGCCAGCGCATTCTCATTCTCATACCCATTCGCCTTCACCTTCTTCATCATCATCATCAGATCAAACAATGATCATGCGAGGAGAATAATATCCAGAACTCCAACTTCGACTTCGACACAACAAATTGAGCACCGAAGACGAAGTGATCTTCTACGAGCAGTATTAATATCTAGAGCTAAGCAAGATTGTGGAGCGCGGGTGTTATATAGGGTTACCTTCATTGTGGCTCTGTCATGGTTATGTGAATGCGAAGTTTGTTTTTTAGAAGATACTTTGTGGTTTGTTTGGAAAAAATTATAATAATCGTAGAATTGGAATCGCACATGCAATGGTTTTTTCAGACAAGTTGAAGAGACTTTAGCTGACTTTAAGTGCAAAGTTTTAAGATGGCAGATGGCATAATCAGGTATATATGGTTTATTGTCTATGGCGACCTTGTCAGATTGAAAATTATACATAAACAAAGCTGTTATGGGTTTTCATGCTAAATAGCTCTAAATTTGTTCAGAAAGTACGAAGTCAATGGGAATTCATAAAAGAAGAGTGATATTATCTGATTTAGATTTAAAAAAACCAAGTTTCTCACCCATGACTCAAAGGATAAATGTCATTGTTAGATTTTTAAACATGTACAATGTACACACATACAAATATGTAAAGATTACAGAAGCTTGTTAACTTCCCATAGGAAGTTATTTTAATGGGTCCGATTTGTCAAATTGAAAATTTTGACATTTCTCGACGTCTCTCAAGGTCCCTAGAGTCGAAATAAAAGATTTTTAGAAAGATGTCTGTGCGTGCGTGTGTACGTACGTTCGTCCGTACGTCCGTACGTTCGCGACGTTTTTTTCGTCGTCCATAGCTCAAGAACCAGAAGAGATATCGACTTCAAATAAATTTTGTTATACAGATAATAAGGCAGAAAGATGCAGAAAGGGCTCTCAATAAAATTGCGTGGGTGGTTTTTTTACCATAGCAGTTTAAAAAAAGGTTAAACCTATATATCTCATGAACCAATGACGCTAGAGACTTGAATTAAATGTTATATTATATATTGTAACGTGATACAAAACAAGTATATTTTTCGAAAAAAATCCAATTAACGGTTTTTTTTTTCTAAATAAAAAAAAAACTGAAAAAAAAATTTGTCACCTCGAAAATTTTACGACTAAAATATGATTTGATCTCTAAAACAATTTTGTGCAACGAAGAATAATGTTTTTGATATGTGATAAAATTTTGAGAAAAATGTAATTGACAGTTTTTTTTTACAAAAAATAAAAACCAAACAAAAATTAATAAAAGTTGATAAAAATTTATTTTCGACTCAAATATCTTTTCAAAAATTGGAGCTAATGGCTTCTAACTAATTTTAACTTATAAGAAATATTGTTTTCAACACTAGGACAAATTTTGAAAAAAATCGAATTGACAGTTTTCTTACAAAAAATAAAAATCTAAAAAAAAAGAGGCTGGGATGCGACGACCCACACTGATAACTCCCCATCCCGTCTGTCGATTTGTCTTGCTTAAAAGTTTGACTATATGTATCAATTTTTACCAAATTTGCGTACTATTTTTTGTAGATTTTATTTTTTATGAAAAATCAGACTGTTGGATTTTTATAAAAAATTACTGAATATCGAAAACTATATTTTCTGTGAAATAAAATAAGTTTGAAGCCAATATTTTTAATTTTTGAAAAGCTATTTGAGTCGAAAGTAAATTTTTACCAAGTTTTAGTGTTGTTTTTTTTAAATTTTAATTTTTTGTAAAAAAAACTGTCAATTCGATTTTTCTCAAAATGTTATCATATGTCAAAAACATTATTCTTCGTTGCACAAAATTGTTTTGGAGATTAAATCATGTTTTAGTCGTAAATTTTTGAGGTGAAAAATTTTTTGTTCAGTTTTTTTGATTTATAAAAAAACCGTTAATTGGATTTTTTTTTTCAAAAATATAATTGTTTTGTATCACGTTACAATATATAATATAAAATTTAATTAAAGTCTCTAGCGTCATTGGTTATTGAGATATTTAGGGTTAACCAAAATTTTCATTGCTATGTTAAAAAAAACCACCCACGCAATTTTCTTGAGAGCCCTTTCTGCATCTTTCTGCCTTATTATCTGTATAACAAAATTTATTTGAAGTCGATATCTCTTCTGGTTCTTGAGCTATGGAGGACGGAAAAAACGTCGCGAACGTACGGACGTACGGACATACGGACGTACACACGCACGCGCAGACATCTTTCTAAAAAACTTTTATTTCGACTCTAGGGACCTTGAAACGTCGAGAAATGTCAAAATTTTCAATTTGACAAATCGGACCCATTAAAATAACTTCCTATGGGAAGTTAATAATTTTTTTTGGAATTTTTAGATTTTTGTTATTCAAAATTTGATATAACAAAACTCTTGATTCAGCCCAACTTTTCGAAAATCCACTTAGATATTGTCTTTAAATTTTAAATTTCCGCTTTACTCGCCGCCGTTTATGATATAATCTTGTTGAATCAGTCTATTTGAATTTTTGAAACCGAATACAAACTAAAATACTTAAAGCACTCCTTTTTTTGCTTTTTTCGAAAGCTAAATGTTGAATCAATTGCCTGTTACGATTGCCGAAAAGCTGAAATATGGTATTTGATAACTATAGGGGTAGGGGCCTAAAAGCCTAAAAAAAACTTTTGATTGTTCGTATTTTTCCAACTATGGAACATGACATAACGTATGATTTTTTAGCAACACTATTTAAACTAGCTGCTTTTTTTGTCAGCTGTCAAATGATTTATTTTAAGTTTGGTTTGGGATTTCGAGAATTGAAGCCACAGTATCACCTAGCAAGGTGAATTGGTTAGAACAAGATTACTGTTGATCGCAATTTTCGTCAGCGATGAAGCTCAATTTTGGTTGAATGAAATAAAACTTCCATTTTTAAAGTGATAAGTCCTCAAGTTGATTAGAAACACAGTTACAACCTCAAACACGAGTGTTTAGTGTGCCTTATGGGTTGGTGGAATTATTTGTCATACCGCATATGACAGCATCTACAGGGACGAGCTGTATAGAGTCATAGAGCCATGTCTAGTTTTGGCATCCCTGCCAAACTCGTCCGTTTGTGTAGGATGACCATGGAGAATTCACGCTGCTCCATAAAGGTTGGAAACAACTTAACAGAATCTTTCGATGTCAAAAAAGGTTTTAGACAAGGTGATGCGCTGTCATGTGATTTTTTTTAACATCATACTTGAAAGAATAGTGCAAAGCTCACACGTCAACACTAGAGGCGCCATCTTTCCAAAGTCTGTCCAATTACTAGAATGTGCTGATGGAATTGACATAATCAGAAGAACCCAGCGTGATGTCAATGGGGCCTTTGTGAGTATTGAGGTAGAGGCGGCAAAAATGGGTTTAACGGTTCATGGGGGCAAAACAAAGAACATACTGTCGTCAAGAAAGGATTTACAACACCGACGGCGACGACGTCTCGGTCAAAACGTCACCATCGACAGACGTAACTTTGAGATAGTCAAGGATTTCGTCTATCTAGGTTCCGCTTTGAACGTAGAAAACAACACAGCGCTAAGATCAAACGAAGAATAACTTTTGGGCTAAGGAAGCAATTGAGTAGCAAAGCCCATGGAAACCAATGTTCCGACCGAAAAGCCATCAAATCCACACCCACAGGACAGCGCAGTAGAGGAAGATCGCGGATCAGGTAGCGCGCACAAGTGGAAAGTGACCTCAACCAACTTGGAGCGCGAAGCTGGAGACATCTAGGGGCCGAGCTAGATGGAGAAGTTTGTTGGGTGGAAGCCTTAGTTCACACAAGACTTAAGCGCCACCTCAGGTAGAAGTAAGTAGTAGAATTTCGTTTCACCTGCTCATAAAGTTTTCGAACTTCATTCCTGCTTTTGAACCTCTCAACATTTTCGACCGCATGCTTTTAATGTTCTCTCTTTTTCCTTCTAAGAAGTTGGTGTTCCTCACGCCTCTTCTGCTCTTAGAGCTCATGAGCAACTCTCGTCCTTCTATGTAGCGTCGCTTTGCGTGCCTGTTGTTTGGCTGCATTAGCCTGCCGACATTCCTCATCAACCCAGGGGTTCCTAGTTGGTGGCGGCTTCTCTGATTGCATCTTGGCAATATTGCCACTGGTTCTCGATACATTGTGTTGCCGGCAGAGAACTTCGAGAGAGGTTACTTTCTGACTCGGTCGGAGAAGGATTTGGCGATCTATTCCGATTGTAGCCGTTCGACGTTTTATCTTCTCCCAGCATCTTAAGACTTGTTGCCTAAGTCTGGCTCCAATGACAAAGTCGTATCCAAATAAGCGCAGTTGGGTTTCCCAACGTTTCTTCCATTCAAAATATATGACTGAAAACAAAACGTATAATATTAAAAAAATAGGTGGCACGCCAGCTCGTAGAGAAAAAGGACCTAGTGACTTACAACTCTCAACCATACTTGTGTGCGAGTCATGTCGGGGAAGGGGACCTACAGTTCTTATGTCAAATCCAAATGGCTAAAGTGCTTTTCATGAAAATAACTCCTCTTGGAGGATTTGTGAATTCCTTTCACTTTTCTCAAAAAAAGAAATCAGTTTGTTCAATTTTTTCATTTCTGAAAAATAGTAAATAAAAGAGTTAGATTAGTTAAGGTTTAACTGGGTGATGTAACGATAAATCTATAAAAGCATCTCACTGTTGATCCATAGTGTTTGTCAGGAAATGGTAAGGATTTAGCAAAGTGTAAAACAGCTGATGAAGATATAGGTTGAACTATCCTGATTTTTGGTTGTTTGCGATTTAAAGAAAACTTTGGTTGATTTGCCCATTTACTTGATCTATTGATTCATAGATCATGACTTACATTTGGGTCGAATACATTGATCCGTTTTTGACCAATATGTCTGCTATTTTCGGCCCATGCCCTGGGACCCAGTTGGGTGAACTAATCTCCTGAATGAGTAAGTCAAGGATTTGCAATTAGATATTATGTAATATTTTCTTTTGCATATAAAAAAAATATATTTACATATTTACATTTATATTATACTAGCTTTTACCCGCGACTTCATCCGCATTAGATAGTTTTTTTGGATAGTAGTAAGAAAAAACCTGAGCTGTGCTTTTTTGTACGTATGTTTGATTTGTGCCGAGATGGGATGAGGCACACACTAAGTGTGATTGTCATAGGTTAGGTTGGGTTAGGTTAATACATTTTAAGAAGAAGATAGGTTACTGAAATTCATTTTTATATACGACTGTTTTTGTTTTTCCTTCCTTAGCCAGAATGTAAAGATTTTGTGGGTTTGAGATTCGTGGGAAAAACAGTTTTTTTCCAAATTTACACCTGCAACTTTCAGCTTTTGCCCCTGAGCTTTATTTATTGTTATTGCAAATGCTGCTTTCAGAGGAAACTGCACTCTTTTAAACTGAAACGGCAAATCGGTTGGAATTATCGGAATGCGGGCAATTAAAACATTTTTTCCTTTTGCTATTCCAGTCATGATTATAGCTTTTATAATTTTTCGTCCTAGGTGAGTAATCTATAGCCGTGTACCATTACATAACTTTGGTGCGTCAAGATTGCGCATTAACAGGACTGGAACACCAACCTTCAATCTCAACTTATGAGAAGGCACACCTGATAATTCCAAAGAATTAAGAAACTCTATGGGGTATGATATTACTTGCTCCGTGTCCATAACGTTGTCTACTGAGAGGAACTCGACGATATATCCCTCCACGTCCGACATAATTTGTTCGTTTATCTGGTTAACTTTCTCATTAGTTGGAGCTAAAATTGCCCTCTCACACAACCACTCCCGATTGCCCATATTTATATGCAGGTTTCGATAGACATTACTTTTTAATTCATCTGTGCTACAGACAATTTGACAAAATTCATGACTCAACATAATCGAGCCGTTACAGTCTGTTGGCATACAATCTTCTCCGATTTTTAGAAGAGCAGCGGCATATTGTCCTGCTTGAGAATCATTGTGTAGCTGTACTCGCATATTCGCAGTCAGACAACACTTTTTTACATGAACCCATAACACAGAAACATGAGTTTATTTCATCTGCCGGTGTACCTCTAGTAATTACCGGCAGGGACTGTCTAAAGTCGCCAGCTAAGAGAACCACCATCCCTCCCATGTTAGCCCGGTTGTTCTTGATGTCTTTCAGTGTACGATCTAGTTCTTCAACTGCCTTTTTGTGGGACATTGTACATTCATCCCAAACCAACAATTTACACTGCTGCAACATTCTTCCACGCTCACTACTTTTGCTGATATTACATACTGGCATTTCCTCATGCGAGCTACGCCTCATTGTAAATTATATCAGTCGGATTTTGTTCTTGACCTCTGTGTACTTATTTCATAAGGGTTGGGAATGCGTTGTTTTCCGGTAATACCAATTTTATCCAAATATAATTCAAGTCTTTAGTAATTTATGAGTGAAAGCGATCAGATTCCCCGGAAAGTAATTTTTCCCATGGGAATGCGTTATTTTCCCGAAGTCAAAAGTAACTCATGTCCTTTCTTAAGTCTCAAAATATCTCTATACCAGAGTTACTTTCGCATTTATAATATTACTAGTACCTTATAAAGTAATAATAGTAATAATAGAAATAATAGATAATATAGATTCTATTTTTACTGTAACATTAAATTTTAACAAATTTTCAAAATTTTAAATATATTTAGTTTTAAAAATAATTTTTTCTATAAAATGGTTTCAAAAGTGTGTGAGTGTGTTTTAATTAGTCAAAACTTAACAAGATGTTATCATATGATCAATATAAGTTTTTCATGTGTAACTAAGCTATTTCAATATTTAAAAAAGCTGTATTTGTTTTGTGTTTAGGTTGACCAGATAATTCCTCAAACTAAAGAATATATCCTCAGGAATCTGAAAACAAGCAAAGAAAAAAAAAACATTTTAGTAAGATATAAGTTTACGCTTGTAAACGGCACGTTTTTTGAAATAAGCTCTTAGAAAAATTTTCAATCCTCTCTCCACTATAGAACAAAATAAAAAATTAAAAAGAACAGCACAAATGAATGTTTATTTAGTTTTGACCAACTCTTTATAACAAGTATTAAAAAACGGTAATTCTAATATTCTGCAAATCGGCATTGATATCTTTGTTTTAAGAATTCCATGAACAAAACGTTGGAATCCGACATAAATTAACCCAATAACTTGGAAATTAAATTCAGCCACTTAACCCCTCATTATGGAACATTCTCACTTATAAAAATTCTTTTCAATTAGCTGGTTAAATGATAAAATTTAATATTTATAAACTACTAGCTGGCCTGGCCGGTAGTACCAGTGGTGTGATGGTTAGTGCGTTGGACTTTAATGCTAGAGGTCTTGGGTTCAATCCCTGTCAATCAATCAATCAATTTTTTTTTTCACGGGTACTGCCTCTTGTGAAGAATTGACAAATCCTCCAAGAGTATTACTCGCACATAGGAATGGTTGTACAAATAAAATGGAGACCTTCATGCCTGATTTTCTACTACCGTTACCCCTTATTACAATGAAATTAATATTATCAACATTTTCGTACTGTTGATGTTAAGTTAAAATCAGTATAAAAGAATTTAATTTAAAATTTATTATTATTTTTGTTCAAGTTTGAAACAAATGAGTGTAATACAAAGTTTTTAGTTAATAACATGTGACAGTTAAACTTATAAATGAGGAGGGTAGGGAGGGTAGTTTAAAATTTTCTAACAGTAATATTTATTACTTTAAACTATAAATAGGTACTTTTAATTTCAATTTAATTTAGCATTAATCGGTACACAACATTTTTGGTTAACCTGTCTTGGGACTTATTTATAGACATAGAAAAAGCTAAACGAATTTGAAACTGTAACCTTCTAAAGGGCATGGTAGAATCTAAAGGTGTTATTGGAATACGTGGCAACAGTGCCACTTTTCCTTTAAACTTACCAGTTAAAATGGTTGCTTAAAGAATATTTCCGGTGATCTTTTTGATGACCAAACGTGTACCATTGCATAATTGAGGTGGTTTTAAATTACGCAGGTGAATAATAGGTGAACCAATCTTTGATCGAAGATTATGTTGATTATTATTATGATTATTAATTCAATTGGAAAATTTACACTACCATTTTCATTAACAACATCAGTGTCAATTGATTATACCCTTTCGGTACGAGAGTGGTACAGAACAAAGAATATTTATATGTAAACGTCCCACTCCCGTCCCGAAAGGATTAAAAGACATCAGATCGCCAGGTAACAACTGTCTTATCTGGAAGTTTTTTTCGGCAGCTTCAACATTTTTGGCTTCCATAATAGCCCGATGACTGAGTCAGGTATAATTTAAGTAATTACCCTGTACATCCAGAAAAGTACTCTGAATCAATCAATTTTGTTCCTAAAGAACAGAGCAGAAATTTTCATGCAGTTTAATGCATTGCGTATTTGCTTCTATTTTATTCACTAATATAAATTTAATTAATACTTCGGCACGAGTACGATAACTTTAGCGCCAAGATATAATAACGGTTTTTGGTAGAGGGGCTTAATACAAGCATTTTTTACTATGGGAGGGGGGTCTATCCCTCCCCGTTTAGGCGGTAGGGGCAATTTAAAAAAATTATTATTTAAAATAGAAAAAAATAATTTAAAAATAACGGTGATACTTACAATTAAGTCTTATACATTTTTTTAAAGCCACCATTCTGTTTTATTAGCCAGTTTTTAATTCAAGTCAAAACTATGCGTAGTTTTTAAAAAATTTAATTTTAAACTCAAAATTTGAGTAAAAAAAGTTAAAAAAAGGTTTAAAGTGTAATTTTTCAATACTTCAAGATTCAAAATTTTCAAATTATCTACTGTTTTTTTTTTTTAATTTATTGCTCTTATTTGTTTTTGATCAAAAACTGAAAACTAGATGATTTAATGTCTTTAAGTTTTTGAGAAAATTGAAAATAACCACAACTACTATTTTAATTTAATTCTTTTTTTTTTGCTTGAGTGGTCTTATTTTGATAGTAATAATGATATTTGCGTATGCATAATGCGTGTTTGGGTGTATGCAACAGTAAGGTGTGCGCTAGTTTGGGTGTATGCAACAGTGGCATCTGCTTGGGCACACTATAGGATTTGGGGTGGGTGCAAGTTGGAGTGCGTGCAAGGTGGGGAGGGGGCAAGGTTCGGTGGGTGCAAGATGGGGTGCATGCAAAGTTTCTTTTGCATTTAAATAAGCTGGATTTAAGAACAATTAATTTACCCTAGTTGTATCTTAATCCATATTCGAAATAAGAACTAAGAAATAAGACTACGTTAATACTTAAGCAAGGAAAAAGTAATTTAATTAAAATATTTTTTTTTGGTAATTTTCAATTTTCTCAAGAACTAAAAGACATAAAGTCATCTAGTTTTCAGTTTTTGATCAAAAACAAATAAGAGCAATGAATTAAAAAAAAAAACAGTAGATAATTTGAAAATTTTGAAAAACTACACTTTAAACCTTTTTTTTTTAATTTTTTTTGCATAAATTTTTAGTTTAAACCAATTTTTTCAAAAACTATGCATTGTTTTGACTTGATTTAAAAACAAGCTAATAGACAAAAATGTTGGCTTTAAAAAAAGGTATACAAATTAATTGTAAGTATTACTGTTATTTTTTAATTATTTTTTTTTCATTTAATGTACATATTTTTTTAAATTGCCCCTACCGCCTAAATGGGAGGAGATAGACACCCGCCTCTCATAGTAAAAAATGCTTGTTTTTAACTGTTCTATACAAATCCGTCATTAAACTTTGTCGCCAAAGTTATCGTACTCTACCCAATACTTCAGTCTAAGTAACACGTGGCCAGCTATGCTAAAATTGAAAAATTAGAATTCACTGTATTTCGTTTACTAGAAAATCAATTTAACCTAACAGCACACTGTGTACAAATTTGATTAAAATCGGTTAAGTAGTTTAGGAGTTTATAGCGGAAAAAACATAGTGACATCTTACTTATATGTATGTTGAGATTAGAGATTAATTAAATTAATATGTGCCTTCAATTAGAAATCAAAATAAGCAACAAAACACAACAAAGGGCTTTTTTTAATTAAAATAAATCTTATTTCTTTAAAGACCTATTTAAAAGCGGAAACAAATTTGAGTATTATTTAAGATATTATACATATTGTAATTAAAGGGCTGTATTATTTTTTTAATATGCATGTGAGTTGATTTCAATTTTAACTCTTAAC
This sequence comes from Eupeodes latifasciatus, assembly GCA_920104205.1. Classification (NCBI taxonomy): domain Eukaryota; kingdom Metazoa; phylum Arthropoda; class Insecta; order Diptera; family Syrphidae; genus Eupeodes; species Eupeodes latifasciatus. Next base: position 66,939,463 of record OV049924.1, on the reverse strand, counting down.
CACACTTAGGTTATTTAATAATGTTACTTAAATACAAACAAAAATTAATTTAAAAAAAAGTAAGTATACGCCCTATGCCCTACATTGTATAATTGTTTTTTTTTTTAGAAAGAATAAAGTTATGATCTGACTTACGAAATTGCAGGACGTAAAGTTCTACCATTTTTTTTTCCTTAAGTTCATTTACCGCTCCATAGTTATTATCTTGTATAATTTTTTTAAGTACATTTTAAGAATGCTATACTCATTTTGGCCTTAACATTGTTGGAAATTTGTAGCTAAAAATTGTATACCATAATGAAATTCTTAAAATGACAATGTAGTACCACCCACATATTGTATCCTACCTACCTTCTTTACAATTTAACAAAGATTTGATTCGTTCTTCCTTACATCCGATTACGTAAGTACATACATATATCTTTCCAACACATCGTACCACATGCTACCTCTTCATACATCATACATAAAGCTTTTCTGAAACTTTATACATAAAACCATACCTACACCATTCGAACATATGTGCCCAAAAGAAAAACTCATATGTAGTATATAAATGAAATAACCGTTTCTGATTCGTTAACAGTCCTTTCCCCCCATTTTCCTCAAACCACACCATAAACAAAATGAACGAAAAAAAAGAAAAACACATAAAAGCTTCCCCAATGTGTATCCACCACATATTGCTTACTCGTTCATCCCTTGTGTACTTCATCCGAAGGATATGACAACACGAGTACATTCACCATCCCCCCATAAAATTATACGAGGGAAGAACCAAATAATAAGCACAAAAAAAGTCACTTCGCATTCGTACATGTGAAACTGAAGGAATGCCGGAAAAAAAGGAAAGGGCACAAACTACCCCCCTCTGAACACCCAGGCATAGAGTGTGGATGTGAAAATAATAATAAAATAGGTATATGACGAGCAAATAAAAAGAAGAAACCTCTTCCGAGTGAGTTTGAGCGAGAGATGAAGAAATCCTTTTTTTTTATTTCATTTTGTACGACGAGTAGATAATATTTTTTTCCAACTGATATACTTTGAAAGGACTCCTCCACCTCTTGCACTCTCATGACAACGACGAATCAGAAAAGGGTGGAGCAGCAGTAGTATAGCGACAGCAGTCAGATAGCAATTTCATTTGTATTGTATGAGTATGCTCTGCCTGCACAGCACATCCATCCGATAACGACGAAGCAAGGACGAAGACGACGACGAACGATACAAAAAATAGGGATACATAGTTGAAGGACTATCAAGAAATAACTTATTTTCCAAGGATAACACAACGAGAAAAAGAAATCGAAGAAGAAACTACGTAGCAATATATGAAAAGAATTGATTGGCGATATAGATGACATTTGTGATTTGACTCTGACTCTGGAGATCCTAGAAACAGAATGAAGGGTTGATTGGGTGGGGTTCGTCCTTTATTTTTTTTTTTTTTCAATTTTCCCCATGACAGCAATAGTCATCAATATAGTACGGAGTACATATGGGAGCAATTTTTCATGCCATTGGTTATAGTTGCCAACGAATTTAACATATATTTATAGACTGATAGATATAGAAAATAACAGAAAAAACAAGGATTTTATCCTTTTGATAGGATATTTTCTTTAAGTTCGCCCCATAAAAGGGTTGATTATGCGGGCAACCGAGTATCTTACCAACCAACACCGACAGTTCAGTTCTCCCTATATCCCATCGAATATTCCAATTGAACAAAATGTCCTTTCTTAAATAGAATTATTATTATAATAATCCTTTTCTGTGATGTCCTTTGTAGGGGATACCTACCTGAACCTATCTATTATTTTATTTTTTTTTCTGTTGTTGTTTAACTGAAAAAATTCTTTGAAGTGCGTATAGAGCTGTGCGCTTTCCACCTTTTATTTTATTCGTTTTCTGCAATTTTGTTGTGTTTCTCTTCTTTGTTTCGTTTTTTTTTCGTCCTGTTTTTTCTTTTATATCCTTTTGGCGGTTCTATGCGATACCTTTGTGGAACTTTTATAGACGAAGCATTATTCTTCTTTTGATAAAAATAGGTCATTTTCTTTTTCTAACTGTTTTATGTCTGCAAAACAAACAGAAATATACCTTTAAAAGCTACATAAAAGGAACTAGGAGCAGCTACACCTTTATCAAAAATAAAATAAATATAAAGAAAATAAAAAAAAATCACTTTTAAGGATATTTTCACCTCATTCAGTATAAACTCGTATAACCTACCTTGGAGACCATTATTATCCCTATCCTTTTTTTAATGCGCGGCGGTATCGCACTTTGTGATGATTGAAGCAAGGTACAGTTCTACATCATTACGGGTGGTTGCTGCAAGTAGAGAAAAATTTATATTATAGCCGCACCTGGTCAATGGTACAGAAGTAATGTGCAATTCTAATTGCTCAAGATCCGCGTTTGTCCTTTTTTAATCAAAAGAATTTTTGTTAAAAGCGATTATAGAGGCTTATGGTATAGGGGATAGCGTAGCTTGGGACTTTATGGCGTGATGATGATGATGATGATGTTGATGATGATGGTGTTCAAAAAGCAATGCAAAACCAAAACCTTTGAAATAACCCTAAATGGTGTCAGTTTTAATTGAAGGCTGAACAAAAAAATAAATGAGAAAATGCACTAATGAGATGCATGATTGATTCAATTAATTCATAGGGAAATAACCATTCCACTGGGATATACGTATACCAACAAAAGGTTAGTTAGGCTATATGCACCTTTCATCAGAGACTGCAAAATTATATCATTATTTAAGTGTTTCATTTAACTTTTGAAATCAGGATCTTTTTCTTTATAGTAGTTTTTAGATACAATTATAAATATTAAGGTTATTATTCTATAAATAACGATTTCAGAAATATTTTTGTTATAAAGAAAATACATAAATGACCAGGTCATGGAGTTTTTAGAATAAAAGAATTCACTTCATTAAATTTTCTAAAATTCTCATACAAAATTGTCAAACCTTGACACATAAAATCTTCGCATTACTTTAAAAGTCCCTTTGATTTATTTTTCTTAAACTATTGTTAATTTTACGAGTTTGTTTACAAAAATGATAACAAAGCAATAATGTTTAATCGTTTCGGGCTTATCGGCGTAGACTAGCAACTCCACTTATCCCACCAAACGTGTGTGTCTTGTTAAAACCACAGTTCCTGCACATCATGGTTGTTCAATTGACGAACGCAATAGTCAATAATCGTGGCTCTATAGCTGTCACCATTGACTGTTACGTTCTGGACAGCATAGTTTTTAAAGAAGTACTCACTAATTATTCCATCAACCACCAATGACCACCAAACAGCTAAATTGTTGAGGATGTTACGGCCGGCGTGGCGGCGGATTGTCATTTTTTTTTTTTTTTTTTATATAATTATCAAACACTAAAAGGGTTTTTTATACCTTTAATATGCCAAAGACACAGTGTGAGCATTAGGAAAAGAGGGAAGGGTTGTATAGGAGATGTCGGTGTACATTGATTTTGAACTCCTGAACATTGCAATGATAGGGAAAGATAGAGCGTGGCAAGGCGTTCCACATTCGCGTAGTACGGCTAAAAAATGAATCTCTGTACTTCATAGTACGGCCGAAGTTGGGCTGAAGGGTAAACTGATGGGCATTCCTAGAAGCGCGGGTATTGTGGTTAAATTGTTTAAGGGGAGGAATGCAACTGGCTATTTCACTAGAGCATAGTCCGTTAAAATAACGGTAAAAAAGGGTTAGACAAGAAACCTTGCCTCGATGTTCGAGTGACGTAAACGAGTTGATGATGTTAATGTCACCAATCATTTTAAAAGCTCTACTTTGAATACTGACCAAGAGGCTTAAATAAGTTACTAGAGCACCAGCCCAGAGATGAGAGTTATATTCAAGTTTCGGACGTATATAGGTTTTGTAGATTGTAGCCAGATCAGACGGAGAGAAAAATTTCTTGCAAAGTCTCAAAAAACCTAGACATCTTGCGGCATTTTTGGCAACATCGCGTATGTGATCGCTCCACAAAAGGTGGTTGCTAATGCACATTCCGAGGATGTCGAGATTTTCCGTTTTGTTGATGCAAGTGCCACTCATAGATAGTGGCAAAGAGGATTTATCTCGCTTTAACGATGCAAGACAGCATTGCGTTTTCGAAGCATTAAATTCCACGAAATCGGAATTTAATGCGCTAATCGTATTTTGTCGTTGCAGTTCCACATCTGAAGAGGAGGGTTGTGAGTCTGGAAACGAATATGAAAAGCTAAGAATGCTATCGTCAGTGAAACAATGTATTGGATTAGAAGTAACAGACAGGAGATCATTTATAAAAATGAGGAAGAGGGTCGGAGACAAAACGGAGCCCTGGGGCACACCAGCATTTATTTTATGGGTTTCAGACTTAAATCCGTTGAAAACAACTTGTATTGAACGGTTCGAAAGAAAATTTCTAATCCAACGAAGAAGAGATTCGTCGATACCGAAAGCACGCATTTTCGATAAGAGAGCAAGATGCCAGACTTTATTAAATGCCTTTGAAATATCAAGTGCAATAATCTTAATTTCTCCAAAACGATATAAAGATTTGTTCCACTGTTCGGTGAGATGAACCATGAGATCACCAGTGGACCTATTGCTATGAAAGCCGTATTGCCGGTCATTAAGAAGCTTCCGTTCCTCAAGATATCTCTTAAGCTGATAATTAATCAGCGTTTCTATGACCTTAGAAAGAAGGGACGTAAGTGCAATCGGTCGGTAATTAGAGGGTGAGGAAGATTCGCCTTTTTTGGGAAAAGGCTGGACAAATTCGGTTTTCCATCCACTCGGAACAAGACCTGAGGAGTAGGACAGATGAAAAAGCTTACGCAGTGGTTTTGCCAGCGTTGAAGAACACCTCTTCAGAACAATAGCGGGGATACCATCCGGACCAGCGGATTTGTGTATGTTAAGATCTTTTAGGACTCTCGCCACAGTACGAGTGCGAAAAAAGATTGGTCCCATAGAATCACTAACGCGCTCGATGACAGGCGGAGTCATAACTCTTATTGGCAACGTTGAATTGGCGGTGAACTGCCTAGCGAAGAGATTAGCTTTCTCTAAAGAGCTAACAAGTGGAGTGTCATTGACAACGAGCGTAGGAACCGACGAAGAGGAAGAATTCCTCATGTTTTTTACAAATGACCAAACATTTTTGCTTTTATTATTTGCCTTAATTTTTGGGCATGTAAAAATTTGGTCCGTCGAATATAGGCGTTGCAGGCAACGGAAACTTACCTTCTTGCACCTAATAACCTCTTAACAGCTCGCATCGAACCATGCGTTTTCCTTAGGTCTGATGCTTTTAACCCTATTCGGGAGTTATTACTCCAAACCTGGCAGTTTTGTTTATTAAGTTGCCTAAGAAGTTATTGAAATTGGTCCTATTTGTTCTCTAGGTCTCTAGATTCTAAATTAAAGCTTCTTAGTGAAATGTCTGTGTGTGAGAGTCTACGTAAATTAGTACTTTCGTACGTTTGTAGGATAGCTATTTTCCATTATGAATAATATGTATTTATCGAAAAATTATTACGTTTTTGACATCTGGTAATTTTTTTTTTGAAAATTCGAGATGTAGTACCAATTTTCATAACCCACCCCTAGGAGATTATGTTTTTTAATTTTCGTAGAAATTCCCTTGAATTCAAAACTTATCGTATTGCGTTAATGGATATGACCCCCCTTTATTTTTAACTATTTAAATTGTTGTATATGAATAATATTTGTACTTTTTTGCTTTAAACTTTGTGGCTAAAAGTACTTATTTTAACTGAGGACTGGACCAAGAAGATTATATGAATATCGGAAATCAAGACCTATTCCAATAGCGCAGTATAAATTCATCAATTGTTGACCATTGAACGATACAGGGGGGCTCATTTGAGCCATAAAGCTTCAGTTAAGTTGTATAAGTAAAAATTTCATCTAAGGATTTGTAAGTAATTTAACGATATTCACTAAAAAGCGGTTTGCTGTCAAAAACAACTAAAATCTTTGATTTCACACAATTTTGAACAATTTAAGTAATGCTTTGAATTATTTTTATAATATCTTTTCTGGAAAAAGAGCAAATATTCAGGTTCTTAAGATAAAACCTTAAATAAAAGATCGCTAATTTGATATTAAGTATATGATTTTAAAATCCTGAAACTTGTCTTCAATTCCATTTTATTTTTTTGACGCACATAAACAAAAAAGACTGTCCTCAAGTGTTGTTTTTCTTTCAAAATTGATTTTCTATTAAATATAAAAACTTTTAAGATCTTAAAACATTAAAGAAATCTACTTTTTGAAATGAATGTGCTTTGGATACTTTAGAACTGAGAACACGAATTTCAAGAATATAAATGTCCCAAAAACAGCAAAAGTGGTACTTTCGTTAAATTAATGGCTAATTGAAAAACATAAAAAGAAGCCGAGATGCGACCCACGCTGATAACTTTCCATCCCGTCTGTCGATTTGTCTTTGTAGGTTTTTGTGTTTTGTTAAAAAAGTTGTCAGTTAAATTATTCTAAAAGATTTTAAAATTACCAACAATATTTTGCATTTGATGAAATAGTTTGATTTCTAAATCTATTTTTGTAATCGAGATTTTTAGTCGAAAAACAATTTTTACCAATTTTAGTACCATTTCTTAAAAGTTTTTATTTCTTATATATAAACAAATACATATATATGTATATATATAAACAAAACTGTCGAAAACAATATTTTTTGGGAGATAAAATTAATTTGAAGCCAATATTTTTATTTTTTTTTTTAAATATATTTGAGTCTAAGGTGAATTTGTACTAAGTTTTAGTATTATTTTTTTTAGGTTTTTATTTTTTATAAAAAAAAACTGTCAATTCGATTTTTCTCAAATAAAATAAAATTAATTTGAAGCCAATGTCTCAAACTTTTGGAAACGATTTTTGAGTCGAAAATCAATTTTTAAGAACTTTTAGTAATGCTTTTTTTAGGTTTTTATTTAAAAAAAAACTGTTAATTGGATTTTTTTCCAAAAATATATTAGTTTGGTATGGTTCTTAAGGACGACGAAAAAAACTTCCCGAACGTACGGACGTACGTACACACGCACGCGTAGTAATGATCTCTCTAAAAATCTTTTATTTCGACTCGGACCTTGAAACGTCGAGAAATGTCAACATTTTCAATTCGACAAATCGGACCAATAACAATTACTTCCTATGGGAAGTTAAAAAAAGGATATCCAATTCTGCTTTTTTGCCTAGGATAAAAGATCACTTTCTCATTTTCTGGGTTTCTGCATCTATATTTTTCTAGCGTTCTTTGCATCTCCTTAACAGGAAATTATTGAACACTTTCAAGTATTTTTTATTAAAAACGTCTTAACCACTTCCACCCCCTTATTAAAAGTCTGAATCCGCCGTTATAAGAAGGTATATATTAATCTCTTTGAGCCGTTTAAATATCTCTCCAGTTATTATTTATAAGCCGAAAATCTTATAAATATGGAAAGTTTTCTTTGGTTTGACTAAAAAAGCGTTTGGAATTTCGTTAATACAAAAAGGAAACTTTATGGCTACCCAGTAAACTTTACATGCTATAAAGATAATTTAGTTAGTATTTCAGAAATTTGTACCGGTTTCGCTAATAACTTTCAGCAATCTTTAATAGACACTCCCATAAAAAATGAGAGATGAGAAATGTCTCCTTTACTTGCGAGACTGTCCCCAGAATACCTTTAATAATGACGTTAGATAAAGTCTTACATTACTTGGACTTACTTAAAGATGAGTATAATTATGTCTCTGAACCAGGTGGAATTCCTCCAATTGTCTTGGGAAAGTGGAAATCAGAAATAGCATCTTAACTTTTTCAACTATTTGCACATTTTCCAAGTTTAGGTAAATTCCCAACCATATGGAAGAAACTATTTATTACCACCAGTCTTTAAAAAGGCTAACAATTTTATTTTGACTTTATTAATTACAAACCAATCTATATTACCAAGTTTTTTGAACAAGTTATTTATGATAGCTTTAATTTTAACTGCAAGAATATGGTTTTAAGTGAAAAAGTTAGACAATTAATTACTATTTTACTTGTATATTTGCAAAAGTGCTCAATAACCTAGAATTCGGTCAAGAGCTCAACTGTATTTACACTGACTATTCCAAAGCTTTTGACCAACTTTCTCGTGACATCATCACATTTAAGCTGAAGGCAAATCATATACATTTCTTCTTATCTCCAAATTAGAACTTATCAAGTTAAATTAAGAATTTCTTTTACCAACCCTTTCATGGTCAAATCAAGAGTTCCCCAGGGTAGTCATTTAGGACCTCTACTATTTATATTTGTTATCAATGATGTACTTCATTGCGTACGATACAGTAACATTTTAATCTTCATCCTTATGAACATAGAATAAAGCTTCTTCAAATACAGACTCTTTCGCAAAGGAGGGTTAATAATGATATTATTTATTTGTATTCATCATTTTTACAATTGATACATTACCATGAGTGTTTTCCAAATCCTTTTCTTCAATATTCCGGTGAAATATTTGTACAGCAAATAGTTAAAATATAAAAGTTTGGTTTGGAAACAGCACTAAAAATTAAGTCCAAACATATTTTTCAAAACTATGAAAGTATCAAATTCAAAGCTTTCTAAGTAAGACTAATATTATGTAACTAATTTGAAATTACAGAAAGTAAGTGAGATACTAAAATGAATTAAATTGAATTGAATTGAAAAGAAGAGAAAGATTTTTACAATACAAAGGTTTGCAAAATACAATTTATTGTTAAGAAGTATTTTGAGTTTTAACTTAGAGTTTAAAAACCCGTTTTTGATTGTTTTTAGTACTTTAAAAGGGATATATTTTAAATACCTGATGTATTAGAACAGGCGAGATTCGAATTCAGGACATCTTAATCCTTTAAAAAAGTATTGTTTTGTTTGTGCAATAGAAAATAAAGTAATTTTGATGACCGGTGGTATAGCACGCATAACCTATTTACACGCTTTTCTATACTTTTATATATAAACTTAAACATTGTTGATTTTACCAAGGGTAAAAATATTTTTAAAAATATATTTAGGACTAGTGTACTTAAATGTTCTATTACTCGTAATTTGTTTGTAGCTTAGTTTTCCTTTTTATTTAATTATGGGTTTATATGTCAAGTGACTAACCAGATGAGCACATTTTTTGTGTCAGCAATTCTTTGGCCGTAAAATATAGCTTCTACCAAGCTTCCTTTCGAAAAGATTTAAAAGTGTAAATTTGATTTATTCTTTTAGAAAACGACGTAAAATTAAAATCGAATTGTACACTAGGGCGTGTACGAACCTTTTTTTATTGAATTTTCAGTGTTACAGTTCTTCCATCTGGAATCAACAAAGAAAAACTAATTTATTTAATATAATTATACAATATCAATTTGCAATCAATAAATTATTTATTTTCAAAAAAAAAAACATACAAATGTCTTGTATCCAAACATGGTCTTTGTAAATTGTTTGCAATTCCAAGGAAAAATAAATAATATCTTACATTTCTTCTTAAATTCCGACTAAAATCTTAAAAAAATTTGTATACATTTATCAAATAAAAAATATGCATATATATTTTTATTCTATTCAATAGGTGAGGCAAAAGGATGCTGCTAATGCTCTATGGTCTTGCTGAGGAGGTGTGGACGGGAGAATGAAGCTGTTGCCATCTTATAGTTACCTAACGAACTCGCCATAACCATCATTTTCAAGTCAAAGTAAAAGAAAAATAAGTACTTTCTCTCGTTCTTTCATTCTTAGGTTTTCTTTTTTTGTCTCTGTTTTTATGCCTTTAGAACGTAAAAATAAAACGTCTGAAAACTAAGTCCAAGAAGAGTTATTGGAGTTTGGACTGCTGCCGTTGATGTTGATGACGTCGTCTTCTTCATCGTGTCGTAGTCGTCGGCGATGTTCTCGTTGTCGTTGTAGTTGACGTTGACGTCGACATCGCATCGGTCGCTGCTGGTGGGATTTATATGCTGTCCTGCAGAGTTTTGCATACACTATAGTCGTTCTGAAGATAACGACATGATGATGCTACATACATACCTAGCTGTTGTCGGACGGTATTGGTCTCGGTGTGGTGTGTGCTGAATGTCCACAAGGACGAAAGTCTAAAGCAAGAAAAGATGTTATTGCTGGTGATGATTTTAATGATAATTATGAAAATAAAAATATGAAAAATAAAGAAATAAAAAATTATCAAAGAAAATAAGAAAAACAACAACAACAACAACAAATATATTGGACAACGAACTAAAAGCCCTAAGAAAAAGAAGAGAAAGAAGACACAAGTTTTGCAAAAGAAGAAACCAAGACCAAGATGAGTCTGATGTAGGTATAAGATAGGTTAGGTAGGTATGAAGGTTTTGACTATACACCATCAGAAGAAGAGATGAAGACGAAACCCCGCCTAAATATAATGACTTTTTCCCTAACAGCCATCATCAGAGAAAAGTTGTACCGGGAATATTTTTGCGGTAGATGTTTTACTGTGTTTTGTTTCGTCCTTTTTTATATTCTTAACTTTTCATATCCCTTGGAGCCTGGAGGTCTTTCTCGCATATAAGAACGACCGTTGACGAAGGCAAGGCACTGGGCTCTTGGCTCCAAATGGGGGTGAGAAGAGGTGGTAATGGGTGGGAATGAGGGTGCAAATACAAAAAAAAGGGGTTGACTGAATGAAAACGCCTTAACACAAGTTGACACTTTTTCTCAACATCATCGTCTCCTTCCTATGTTTTTAGTTTTTCTTACTTTTGCTGTTGTTGTTGTTGTATATGGTCTTATAGCCTCAAATGGCCAAAACATACCTATACACATAACGACAGCAACAACAACATCAACGAGGACGAAGAACATTTTTGTTGAAATACCTTCTCGAGGAAAAGAGAACATTTTCTTGGATACCAACCAACAACTTGGATGGATACTCGTTCTAATGAATATGCTGCTGGCTTTGAATTGCATGAGGGGAAACATTGTTCAAGTAGGTACCTCTCTACCGTCAAATTGTGATGAGGTAGGTATATGTACCTATACTATACCTACCTACCTACCTACCTGATGCCTTTACCTACAACTTATACTAGAGTATGTACATTTTCATATATAGAAAGTTTGAAATCTTGAAGGGGGTAAGATTCCAGTTGGAGAAAATAAATAACGAATGTAAATTAATTATATGTATATTATGTACATACAAATTTACAAACATATACATACATATGTATTTAGTTAGATAGGTTTTTTCGGTACATACATACATATATCTCAGAAAGGAATGAATTGGTTGTTTCTATTGCCAAGCATCTTCATGATAAGATTCCCACTCAACTTGTTATTTCACTAATGAAGTTACATATATTGATGTACATACGGGTATTTCAAAATCTCTGCAGAAAATAAAAGTTTACAGTAAAATTTTAAGTAAATTGATTTAATTCAGTAAATGGATTTAAATCTTTAAAAAATTCAATAAAAGAACTAACTAAATGGTAAAGTGTATTTTCTTAGGTATCAAAATCGTATAGAAAACGTCTTAACGTCTTATTTCAGACACCGTTTTCAGCATGATAGTATACTGATATAATATCACCATTATGATTTTTTCTATTCGAAAACTAGATAAGTTCTTGTTAAGCTCAATGCAATGTTTAGAAAACTTAAATATAAATACTGCAATTGAAAAATTTTCTCTCACAATTTCCTTGAAGGTTATATAATAGAAATAACAACAGTTATTTCATTTGTTTTATTCGAAACAAAAAATTAAATTAGAATTCTATTTAAAATGTCAATTTAGGAAGTAAACATTTTTAAAAACATTGCAGTAAAATAAATTAGTTTTAAATTATTTCTTCTCGTGAAAATGGAAACAAATAATTTCCAAGGATTGAACATTTGGAGTAGAAATTAATAAAACTTGCGGAAAATTTATTTGTTCACATTGTACATCATTTCATGGGATATATTTTTTCACAGCATATAGCCTAATAAATACAAAATAAATTTGTGACTCTTAAGGCCAATTTCTTGACAAAGTTCTAGTCTCTAAAGGTCGGTTTATTGATAAAGAACAACTCGATTGAAATCTAACTCATTTCTTCAACTAGTTCGCAAGCGTTCGAACTCTAATTAAGATCCAATGGCGGATCCAAGGGGAGGGGGGGATATAGGAATCATGACCGCCACATGAGAAATTATTTTGTTTTAATTTTCCCTTGCAATCGCATTGCATTAATGAATGTATTTAAATTAAATGAATGTATTTAAATAAGACTCACATATCTTTTCAAAAATTTGAAATAATGGCTTATAACTAATTTTAACTTATAAGAAATATTGTTTTTAACATTAGGAAAAATTTTGAGAAAAATCGAATTGACAGTTTTTTTTACAAAAAATAAAAACCTATAAAAAAAACAATACTAAAATTTGGTAAAAATTTACTTTCGACTCAAATAGCTTTTTAAAAATTAAAAATATTGGCTTCAAACTTATTTTATTTCACAGAAAATATTATTTTCCATATTCAATAATTTTTTTATAATAATCCAACAGTCCGTTTAAAAAAATAAAATCTACAAAAAATAGTACGCAAATTTGATAAAAATTAATACATATAGACAAACTTTTAAGCAAGACAAATCGACAGACGGGATGGGAAGTTATCAGTGTGGGTCGCATCCCAGCCTCTTTTTTTGTTTTAATTTTCCCTTGCAATCATATAGCGTTAATGGATGTATTTAAATACTGCTTTTAACTGAGGATTGGACCAAGAATCGGAAATCCAGCACTATTCCAATCGCTCAGCACAAATTCATCAATTTTTGACCAATAAAAGATTCAGGGGGGGGGGTGAAATATTCAGGTTTTTAAGAAGTAACTTTGAATAAAAGATAACCAATTTGATATTAAATTGTCTTTAAATTCCTGAAACTCGTCTTCAATTCCTTCTTATTTTTTTTGACAAACATGAATAATATAAGGCTTTCTTAAAGTGTTTTTTTCATTGAAAATTGATTTTCTATAAAATACAAAAACTTTTAAGACTTCAAAAAACTTAAGGAAATCTACTTTTTACTTTTGATGCTCAAGAACTAAAATTTAAAAACGAATTTTAAGAACATAAATGTCTCAAACACAGCAAAAGTGATACATTTGTTAAACTAATGGCTAATGGAAAAACAATGAACGTTTCATGTCTATCACTTTAATATAAAAGCTTTGAATCTCTCAAGAACTGAAGTGAAAAGAGATTTTGCAAGGTGTAGTTTGTGAGTGGCACACTAAAGTTTCTTCCCAACTTATTTGTTTTTATTTAATTTTTAGAGAAACTATGAACTTCAATGCAAATATTTCCTTAAATTCAAGAACCAAACATTTTTCCCTCCACAATTTGTAAGATTTTTTGACTCCTTTAAGACCAAAATATTTTCAAAAGGTTCACGCAAAACAGTAATTTATTTATAATTTGTCTTCTAGCATCTAGCACGAGCAAGCAGACTGATAACGATAGTAATATTAGACTCCCGAAAAAAAGCCAACAATTTCTTTCGAACATATTCTGTTTTATTTTCCTACGAAAAAATATCAAATTTTCTGGTAAACATTCTCATTGTCTGGGTTTCTGCATTTATATTTTTGTAGCGTTCTTCGCATTTATAGAAATGCTGACAAGAACAGAATATATTATTTTTGGAGAAAAGCTTCAATTCCTAACATTTTTGCGTGAAATGCACCAAAAACTCTTAACTTAATTGTAATTTAGCTCTCAAATATGGCATATTTAGAATCCTATTGGAATCTTGGAATACTTTCATATCTAGGGAGTCATCCAAATTAAACAGTCAAGCCAATATCTTGCTGGACAACAGTGTACTAAAATAATCTAAGAACTAAGTTGTCTCTTTACCCCTTGAAATATGTAAATATAAGTTTAAGATTCACATTATGTTATTTAGAGAAAATTAAAGAACATTTTTAAGCGGTGTTCAAAAACTCAGCTTTATGGTAATGTGTGACAACCCCAAATTGAAAGTCTGCATCCGCCCTTGTTTAGATCTTAGTTTATTAGATCCACAAATTTGTTTCTTCAAATTTCAAAAGTACTTTTTATGACAAGAATTACTCATGCAGGGATTGAATTTAGAACTCTGTCATGACAGTCCTGAACTGAGAACTAATCTCCAATGGTTGATTTTGCCAAATTATAGGTTAAAACAGTTACAATGTTATTGTGTCATGAAACTTTTATTCGATTTTCAATGTAGGAACAAGAGTAATAATTTTTTAACATTTTTCGTCTATCCAAGAATTAAGTTCAATGATACTGAAGCTTATTAAGAAAGCAGCTAGATGAAGTTGAACGAATTTGATTCTTTTTTAATTTCTAACTACGCAAGAAAGTCATGTTTATAAGGCATGCATCAAACATATGGTTTAGATCAGGGGTCGGCAAGGAGTTTTAAGTGGGGTCCAGCTACGGTTGAAAACATTTTAATCGAGGTACACAACAAAAAACTAAAAAAGTTTTGTAGTTTTTATTTTGCTTTTTATAAGTAACTGTAATATTGACGAAATTAATGAGAAAAATTAAAACGATGATCTTGAGCCAGTTTTTTATAGTTTGGTTCACGCGAGGAGCAGCAAATGCGAAGAATGTCATCAAGGTGGGCGTGTGATAATCTCTAACGATATTTGTTCTTCAAAAAATTTATTTTTGAGAAAGACGATTCGCATACATATATAGTTAAGTCAGCAGAATCTACTTTAAGTTATCAGATTTAACTATAATTAAATAACTCAAATTATAAATTGTTCACACGACTTTAATAGATATTATATTTCAAAAAATTCGCTCCCACACTTTATTTAAATTCTTTGGAAATAAAATGAGATTAAATATCAGAACGTGCAGCTATTTGCTGCACAAGCAAAACCTTTGTAAATCCAAACTTTTCATGTTTAAAAATTGTAAATTACAGATTAGTTCAGTTTTAGACTTCAATAAAGAAACATCAAAAGAAAACTTGTTGTGTTTTATTTTTTTCAATTCCCATCGAGCAAGCAAGATCTTAACTGGCGCAGTCGGGTAGTTTCCTCTCCAAGAAAATTCGGTAGTGAAGAAAAAAAAAAAAATTAAATAAACTTTTCCAAACGAATATTGGAAAATAAAATCTAAGTGAAAATTACATAAAATTGGAAAATAAAATAAAAACTGAGTGAAAAATTAAATAAACTTTTCCAAACGAATATTGGAAAATAAAATTTAAGTAAAAATTACATAAAATTGGAAAATAAAATAAAAACTGAGTGAAAAATTAAATAAACTTCTCCAAACGAATATTGGAAAATAAAATCTAAGTGAAAATTACATAAAATTGGAAAATAAAATAAAATCTAAGTGAAAATTACATAAAACTGAAAAATAAAATCTTGAGTGAAAATAAATTAAATTAAAATATTAAACCGAAAATAAAAAAAAAAAAGAAAAAAACAAACAAACCGAATTCTTGGAGTTTTTAAGGACATTTTGAGGACATCAAAAAGAACCTAGATCATCGTGGGAAATGATAATGAAGCTGATACTCATCGTTACTATGTTCATGTTCCAAACAGCATGGACACAACTTGAACTACAAGACTTGACAGAGAACCCCGGACTAGTAGCAATTAGAACTAACCAAGCTTACGTCATAACAGGACAACACAATCTCTTTCACATAATAAATTTGGACAATTATAAGACAAACATAATTAACATAAAATCAAATGTAGACGAAATTAATAAAAACAAAAAATTTGATATCATTCGACGGACGATTAACACAAAATTTAATAATCTAGAAGAAACTTTTAACATGATTTACCCAATAAAGAGAAACAAAAGAGCTTTAATTGACGCACTAGGAACAGGAATCAAATTTATTACAGGTAACATGGACCACAACGATGCTATAGAAATTGACGCAAAACTTAGACAATTACAAAACAGTAACGAAAAATTAATAGACAGTGAAAACCAACAAACAAGACTTAACAACGAGATGATAGACAGATTTAATAATATTTCGATTCACATCAATAAACAACAACATATTATAAACGAATATTTAAGTAAAATACAAAATAAAATTAAAAAAGAAGAACACGACGTTGCTTTAACGCAATATCTTTATCAAACTTCATACGACATTGATTTATTAGAAAACCATTTAACAAAAATATTCGAGTCAATGAATGCAATTAGCAAAAATCAATATTATTTCAAAAAACATTCTTTCACCAAAAGAATTACAACAAAAAGGATTTCCAATAGAATCCATGGAACAGGTATACGAAATTTGCGAAATGCATGCCTTTTATAAAAACAATAACATTGTATTTTTGATAAAAATTCCCATTTTTAATCCTTTCCCTTTCCAAGAATATTTGATTGAACCTATCCCAACTATTGACAATCATACAATTTTAACTCAGTATTCAAATCTTTTACAAAATAGTAATGAAGCCTATTTTATAAAGGAAAAATGTCTTGAAATAAATACTTTAAAAATATGTAAAGAAAAACAATTAAGAAATGTGACAAATGATGCATGTTTTTCAAAAATCATTAAAGGACTACACAGTAAATGTAAATTTGAAGAAAATATCGAATCAAATATTGTAAAACAGTTAACCGATAAAATTATATTAATGAAAAATGTAAATGATTTAGAAATAGAATCTAATTGCCTTCCAAAAAGAAAACTTAAAGGGAACGTACTTATTAAACTAAAAAATTGTTCTGTAACTATAAATAATATTAAATACGATAACCAAAAAACCACATTTTATGAAAATTTACATATTGTACCTCTGTTAAACTTAAATATAACGAAAGAAAGAATTGTAGAAAAACTTAATTTCGAAAAAATTAAATTATATAATTTTGAAAACAAAAACTTTATTAAGAAATCAAACCAAGAACATAAAATGCACATTAGCTTACAATATACAATTTTATGTATAATGTTATTAATTATAGCAATATATTTAACAATAAATAAATTTAAGTTGTTAAAGACATCCACAACGGAACAATCAAGATTCCACAACACATCACATTCGCCGGAGTCGAATCCTAAGGATGGGGGAGTTAAGTCAGCAGAATCTACTTTAAGTTATCAGATTTAACTATAATTAAATAACTCAAATTATAAATTGTTCACACGACTTTAATAGATATTATATTTCAAAAAATTCGCTCCCACACTTTATTTAAATTCTTTGGAAATAAAATGAGATTAAATATCAGAACGTGCAGCTATTTGCTGCACAAGCAAAACCTTTGTAAATCCAAACTTTTCATGTTTAAAAATTGTAAATTACAGATTAGTTCAGTTTTAGACTTCAATAAAGAAACATCAAAAGAAAACTTGTTGTGTTTTATTTTTTTCAATTCCCATCGAGCAAGATCTTAACTATATATCGAGCCAAAACATAGTAGCCAAGTTGATAGCTAGTTTCTTGCGATTTTGATATTTTTCTGGAACATGCTTACCCCAAAATTCTTTAGTGGATGTAATTTTAAACATTTGCAGGGATATATCTTCTTGAAGGTCAATTTATTCTAATTGTAATGAAGCTTTTGAAAGATCGGATAATCAAGCACAGCCACTTCAGTCCATTCTGCTATACTGCAGTGACTTCATAAGGCAATTTAAGGAATTGAGATAGCTTCCCTATATCTGCAAAATTTTGGAATCTTACAGCAAATTCGCTTTTAAGATCGGACAAAAAGTTTGAAAACACTGCAATGTCTTGTTGGGAAATGAATAAATTCTTTTTTAGCAATATCTTTTTCAAAAACATCCAGCTTACAACGAAAAGCGGACACGCTTTGTATTAAGTCACTTATTAATTTCCCATTTCCTTGTAACTGGATATAAAGCTCATTTAAATATTGCAGAACATCTTTTAAAAAGCCAAAGCTAGTACATTGCGCTCTTTTGTTATGAACTCCAAGAGTCCAAGTGCTTCTTTGCTTCCGTCGTATCCAAGTTTTGAAAGAAGGAAATGTTCAATAACATCATGACCTCTACTTAGCCAACGAATCTTGTTGTGTTGCAGTAAGTCCAAATATGCCGCCGTTTCACATTCAGAAAGAAACTCTTTTTTGTGAAAACGTTTTTAAACACGAAAAATTATAAAACAATCCATATTGAACGAAAGCTCCGTTATTAGATCTCACAATAAGACTGACAACCGATTCGACTGCAGAGAGAATTTTACTTATGTAAAGGGTGTCCCAAAATTAACGCAAGATTTGAATTAAATAGAAAACGCCGTTTTTAGTCTTTTGATAGTTATATTTTTATTGACTCGTAAAGTACATAGGATAGGGTTATGTATGGAATAACACATCGGACATACATGAAAAGCGATTGTTTACATTTTGTATGTCAATTTAATTTATTTGTCTGTGAATACCAATGTGCTTAGCCGCCATATTTAAAATTGCGTAAAGCAGTTGCAAACGCACTTGCTTGTGGTTTAGTGAAGCATTTTTTAATTTTGTTTAAATTTACATACATATGTTATTAGTAGTATGGCTAAGTTTGACTCGTGGTTCCGCGGTCCACAGTCTGACCTTTCAATATGTACATATGTATGTAAATTATTATCCACAAATTCGAATATTAGACATTCGCTTGAAAAAAATTCCAAAAAGTTCGAAGTTCGTATACGTTCTTGACATTCCCTAAAAACTAATCTTATTTTCGGACCGGGCAAAATATTTCAAAAGGGGAGAAATGGGACAATCATAATCATTCAATAACTAAAGGTTATTTTTGAAATAAAGATGTATTTAGACATTCTAGCTCATGAGTGCTTGTACAAAGAATGATTATAATACTGTTTTTCTTTCAGTTGATAGAATTGGAAAAAACTGTAGCAAAAATTGGGATATAGTGCATTGTGTCAAACGAAAACGAAAATGTTTTTTTTTTTTTTTGCATTTTATTTAATAACTCCCAAGAGATTATTTTTCACCAAGATGGGGGCTGGAGAACTTGAACTTTGTCTGTGATATCTCAAATACATTTTTTTAACTTCCCATAGGAAGTTATTGTAATGGGTCCGATTTGTCAAATTGAAAATTTTGACATTTCTCGACGTTTCAAGGTCCCTAGAGTCGAAATAAAAGATTTTTAGAAAGATGTCTGTGCGTGCGTGTGTACGTACGTTCGTACGTCCGTACGCCTGTACGATCGTGACGTTTTTTCGTCTTCCATTGCTCAAGAACCAGAAGAGATATCGACTTCAAATAAATTTTGTTATACAGATAATAAGGCAGAAAGATGCAGAAAGGGCTCTCAAGAAAATTGCGTGGGTGTTTTTTTTACCATAGCAGTTTAAAAAAAGGTGAACATTTTGGTTAACCCTAAATATCTCACACTAGAGACTTGAATTAAATTTTATATTATATATTGTAACGTGATACAAAACAAGTATATTTTTGGAAAAAAATCCAATTAACGATTTTTTTTATAAATCAAAAAAACTGAAAAAAAAATTTGTCACCTCGAAAATTTTACGACTAAAATATGATTTCATCTCCAAACCAATTTTGTGCAACGAAGAATAATGTTTTTGACATCTGATAAAATTTTGAGAAAAATCTAATTGACAGTTTTTTTTATAAAAAAAGAGGCTGGGATGCGACCCACACTGATAACTTCCCATCCCCTCTGTCGATTTGTCTTGCTTAAAAGTTTGTCTATATGTATCAATTTTTACCAAATTTGCGTACTATTTTGTAGATTTTATTTTTTTATTAAAAAACGGACTGTTGGATTTTTATATCGAATGATATACGAATATCGAAAACAATATTTTCTGTGAAATAAAATAAGTTTGAAGCCAATATTTGTAATTTTTGAAAAGCTATTTGAGTCGAAAATAAATTTTTACCAATTTTTAGTATTGTTTTTTTTTAGGTTTTTATGAAAAAATTTTGTGAAAATTAAAAACCTAAGAAAAATTTAACAAAAGTTGGTAAAAATTGATTTTCGACTCAAATATCTTTTCAAAAATTTGAGATAATGGCTTCTAACTAATTTTAACTTATAAGAAATATTGTCGATGTATTGAAGGAATTTGTTTCTTTTTTTATTCCAATTTACGAAAGAAAGTCATGTTTATAAGAAATGTATCAAGCACATGGCTTAGATTTACATAACGTTTTTACGAAAATTATTAGGCACAAATTCGAATATGAGGTAGAGTCCACGAATATTAGGCATTCACTTCGAAACAAAAATTCAGAAAAAACTGAAGTCTATATACGTCCTTGACACAACCTAAAAAGTCACCTTGTTTTGGGCCGGGGCAAAGTATTTAGGATGTGGACAAGCAAAATCACTCAACAACTATATATTGTTTTTCAAATAAAGATGTACTTAGATATTCTAGCTCATATGCTTTTGTACAAAAAACGGTTATAATTTCATAAATCCATGTATTTGGGTGTTGAAATTGTTGTATTCTGTTATCTGTGGACAATTATTTATTTACATATTAGAAATCCACGAAAACGCCACCACTTTAAAACAAAATTATGTCTTGAATTTTTTTAATAACTACCAAAATATTGTTTTTTCGTCAAGATTAACTTTTTCTGTGATATAGTAATAATGTACAAATCCTAGGCCTTTCTATTCTCAACCATATTTCCGGGTATCAATAATTTTTCCCAGTAAGTACATTATTTCTCCTCTTCTTGAGGTTGTCTATGCATAAAAAGTCACAAAGTTTGTTTGACAGTTGTATAGTATACTTTTTTATTACAATGCAGCCTGAAATAATTTTCCCAGTAGACCCGCAATTCTTATCTCACACCCTACCAATTGCGGACTATCACCGCCAATGGATTTTGGTACCCTTAAGTGTGGTGAATAACATGGAATGAGTACAATTTGTGATACAAATTTATTCATACTATAAAAACTTTAAAAATTATCTTAAAAATTCCAAAAATATGAGAAAACTACGAAACTTAAAAGGATCTTTTCTCGAAAATTAATTCAATTATATTTCCTCAAGCTGCATATTCCTGTTTTTGTTAAAAAGTCAAAATTATTGAAAAGAGATATTTGTTTATTCTTTATTTTAAATACAAACAATACATTTTAGCAAAGATGTTTAAAGAAATGTAATCTAAATTTATAGATATAGGAAAATCGGTGTCAAGTTTATTTCACTAAGACTTCTATCTGTTGAATCAAATAACTTTAACCGAAGCAATTAAGCTGAAGGGGTCTTTTAAGATTTTTGGAATAGGCTTCCTTTTAGTGCAATGTTAATCATCCAAAAACAAGATTCGGAAAATACGAGTAAACAATAAAATCTTTAAACGCATTTTTCACTAAATGAGATTTTTAATTTTGAAACCATTATAACAGAGAACTTTTAATTCTTGAATATAATACGTTTTGTCTGCGACATTGGATAGTATTTTCAACTCTATATATCATTTGATATGCAATAAAACATAATTTAATTTCATAAGGACCCCATTTTGTGATGTATTGATATTTTTAGTCATCGTATAGAAAAAAACTTTCTAGTTTTCAGTTTTTTGAACAAATTCCGGACAAACACATTTTACATAGTCAAATGTATTCCAGAATTATTAAAAAAATTCACTAATCACTTTTTTTACTATATAAAATCGGAAAAATCACAAAAATTTTCAGCTTTCAGATTGATATAGCCCCTTCCATTTCTTATTTCGAAATTTCCAATTAAAATGTTGAAACCAGTGAAATAGTTAACCAGTCAAATATAATGTAGATATAATATATGTATTTATTATTTTTTCTCTATAAACTTTCTAATTTGAAATTCGAGCTTTGCATTTATCACGATTAAGATAAGTATGATAAGCAACAAGACGGTACCCATCGATTAATTTAGTTTAGTAAAAAACAAAAAACTGCCTGTCTCGAAACTAATGAAATCATAGTTATAATTCAGTAGAATTCGACACTTTATAACTTGAGTATCATGGGCCACAAATTATATCCACACATTTTTTTTTAATAATTTAAAGTGAACATAATGAAAAAAGCACTTTTAGTAAATTCAAAATTGCATATTTTATTTTGTTTAAAATTTCTAAACCAAAAAAAAAAAAGACTACATTGCCAACAGCCTGTGGAAATTTTGGTCCGAAATATGCAGTGTCGTCGTCTCGAATTTTATGTTAGTATCCGAAATACTGCCGAGGATTTTGGTATTAAGTTACCAATCAATCGGTTTTTGAGGGCTTGTTTTTTATAAAAGAAATTACAAGCAAATCGGATATCGATCTTGAAAACCCTGAGATCCGATCCAAGTATCCCAATACTTTAAATAAACTCGAAAACCCACCATCGCTATAAAATACAATTATAAAGATGCATGTGAGCTAAAAATATGATAGAGTAAAGTATTAAAATTTTGTCAATTAATGTTAAAATGTTTCTTACTTTTTTCTTTACTTTCGTTAATATTCGTCAATCATTAAGTTGTTATTGAACAAAGCCAGGTCTGGTTCATATCTGCATTTTTATCAAGAAATCATTATAACGATTTCGTTTAATTTTTTTACTGGACGAAACTTTGGTTGTTTTGTCTCGATTCCGTCAAAATTCAAACACCGTTCTCATCTATGTACACCGGTTTCAATCTCGTATAGCTAAATCTAGTGAATAGTAAAATTTGTTGTCTGGTTTTCCATTTACTGATTTAAAAGCTTTAAGTTAACTGAATATCAATAGAATAAAATAAATAAATTAGGTGGCGCAACAGTCCATGAAGAACCAGGGCCTAGTGACTTACAACTCTCAACCATTCCTGTGTGCGAGTAATTTTGTCAGAGATGGTAGGGACCTACAGTTTATATGCCGAATCCGAACGGCTAATTTGAGAAAGCACTTTTCATGACAAGAATTACTCTTGGAGGATTTGTCAATTCCTCGCAAGAGGCAGTACCCGTAAAAAAAGATATAGGTGACACAGGCAGGGATTGAACCCAAGACCCCTTGCATGATAGTCCAACGCACTAACCATCACTCTATCGGTACCTGAATCAATAGACACGTTTGAATTTGTGAAATTTGAGTGCAAAATTTCAAATCCACGCTAAAAACCCTGAAACTGCATTTATCAATGAAAAAAGAACAAACTTTCAAAGAGACAAATTATAATTTAACAAAGGTTTTTCAATCTATTTAAGTCGAAGCTCTCCTTTAATAAAATTTCACAGAAATAAACCAATACTTTTCCTCTTTCGTAACAACACAATTCTTTGATATTTTTTTCGACATCTTTGACATTTCATATTTCACGAAATAATTCAAAAAAAAAAAAATTATTTCACAACTAGGTACACAGATGAATTTTTATGATGGTCTTTTCTGCTTGTGATTCCGAACGAAGTGTTCAAAATCATTATTAAAGCATTCTTTCGGTTTTAGAATGCAAGTTTAGTATGTGTGACAAAAGTATCATATTGAAGTAGAATCAAAATGTTAAAATTTTGTATTTGTTATACCGATAACTCTTTGGAGTATATCTTAAGGATTTACCTGCCTTAAAAGTAAGGAAATTAAGGTATATTGTTCATCGCTTTTTCTTCTCCAGACAATCGGGTATTATAATCATTTTATTTCATCGCAGTAATTCAAGTTCTAGCATCTAAAATACCAAGTCTAATTGTATTTCTTCAAGACTGGATTGCTTTAAGGATCTCATCCAAAGAATAGCAATATTAATTTAGCGAAAATCATTAACACACATCATGCTAATTTTTTGTTTCCACCTGAATCAATTCATCTTGCTTCAATACACAAAAAAAAAAAACAAAATAATAATCCACCTCTAAAGCCCAAATCTCATTAAAAATTTACTCTTCAGTACCTCTACCTATACCTAACTTCCTTATGCTGATCAACAACTTAACACATCAATTTGCCAACTGACCATACAACTCAATTAGCTTTATATAAAAACAAAACAAAAACAAGGGTAAGTCCTTGTAAAAGGTATACAACCCTTGCAATCTATCAACAACGAACGCCACAACCAACAACGGCGGAATGCATTAATTGGCATCCATAAAACCGAAACACCAGGTCATGACCTAGACAACGACGACGACGGATGACGGTGTAAGGGCGAACAAAAAGAAAGAAAAAACAACCGCAACAGCAGTTTCGCCACTTGATAAGGGTCATTGAATGTCCATGTCCGAGCCCGCAGGGTGTGAGAAACATCCATGGAGGGAAAAAAAGTGAAAGCCAGAAAGGACTATGGGCAATGGAATGAACACAAAATATAATACTTTAAAAAATCCCCTCCTGAATCTCCTGAATCTAAGGGGTGATTTTCGATTTTATTTTTCTGTGGCGAAAAAAGAGCGGCGGCATTTTAAACAGGACACAGGAACAACAAAAACTAAAATGGAAAAAAGCGGAAAGAAAAAGAAAAACAACCGCTGATGACCTAAGGCGGGGACATCGACACCATCACTGAAAGTCCACCTTGTCCAAGCGCAAAATATTTTTTTATTTTGCTTTTGGTCTCGGTTAACTTTTATTTTTGTAATGCGGAAGAGAAAAACTACGGAACGTGCCGTCGCGTCGGTCTCGATTCCATCGCCATTGCCATCATCGTCGTCATCATTTCTCTGACCTTATCCTGTTGCTTCCGCCATCTACACTCCATAAAGGATAATTGAATGAAAACGGCGAATAATTTATCTGGCAAAGGAGGGCAATCGCTGTACCTACTACCTACAAACCTACCTACCAACTTATATCTATGTACCCCAACAAAACAGACAGACATACAAAAATTGGCAACAGAGGACGAACGATGGCAGTCCATTTCTGCTAAAGCCTCCTTCTGTCTTGGATACTAAAAAAGAAAAATACCAAACGAAACGAAATGAAAAAGAAAAAAAAAACAACCAGAAAAAGAGCAATAAAATTCCGGATTTTATGCGAATAAAGTCCTAATTCCCACAATTTGTTATTCAAGAGAATGAGAAAGTGAAGTCCTCCATCACCCGCCCTCACAGTTTCACAGGACCTGTTGCATGGACTCTACGCTACGCAGCACGCAGTGAATTCCACTCAAGCCGAGGTGGAACTGGGAACTGGAACTTCAAAGGCGAAATTGCCAGCCATTCATGAATGGGAAACGAAGAGAAGAAAAAAAATACATAAATGGCAAAGGGCACTTGAAGCCTGGACCTAAAGAGTATCCGTTTTCAAGGACATAACAACAACAACGACGACGAATATAAACGAGTGACCTTCCTTTCCCATCCCTTCTTGTCATACTGCAGCAGCCAGCAACAGCAACAGCCGAAGTATAGAGGAAACAAGATTTTGGCATCGGAACTTGTCATCGTTTTGTGCGAATATTTCAACGCATCTCTCTCGGAGCAACCACCACACTGTACCGCACCGCACCGCCCGACTGACGACGAACGCCTCCTCTGCCGCAGGGCAATTTCCAGCCCCAGCCATCAATCCGGGTAATGTTTTCATTGGATTTTATTTTCCTTGTTGCTGTCATCGAACAAGCACCCGGGGGATGGATGAATGGATAGGGATATACCCCGACCCTAGTTGACAACGCACCACCATCACCGCACCGCATTGCAAAACGATGCAGAAAAACATGCCGCACAAAAGAAATTGGCAATGGCAACAAACCAGCATCAGCGGCGCTGCTCGAACAAACAAACATCCCACCAAACACACATCTCTCTCGATCTCGAACAACCCTCTTGAATGTTTACAAATGGCATTATTGCTGTTTTGGTGGTTTTATTTTTGCAAAAGTATCAAACACTAGTATCTTGTGTAGCTTTTGTGTGTAAAGGAACATGAACTATCGATGAGGATTATCAGCCGCCAAACTGACACCCACCCCCAAACCAATCCGATTTTAAATGTATATTTTACATACCACCATCCGACGTGCCACCACACCAATTGGCAAACAACCCTGCCATGCTGCCTGTCGATTGGAATGGGGTTATTTTTGCCAAAAAAGGTAATTGTTCCTCCGTTTAGCCCGCAAATTGGCAAACGCAATTTACCCTCATCCCAATATAAAAATAAGTCAGGGAAGGAAGAGAAGGGGAAATTCACCAACCTTCAAAAATGCTTATGTTAGACTCCTGAAGAAGTGGGATTTTAAAAATTTTGTTACTTTTCACATTTTTGGGATTTTGGAACCTCGAGGTTTTCCATAAATAACGGTTTTGAATTTCTTAAAAGTGGGATATTCAAAGGGCTGTACAAAGTTTTTGATTTACAAAATTTTGAGATATGAGTTTTTTTGCCAATTTTGAACTGTGGGTTTTCGAGTATATAAGTTTTTATGATTCTGAAATTCCAGAGGTTCAGGAAATTTATACTTTTAAACTTTTATAAAAGTAGGTTTTTAAAATTCTAGGTTTTTCGGAAGTGAATTTTTAAAAATTCTCAAGATTTTCAAAGATGTTCAATAATAATATAGATTTTGAATTTAATGATAGTGGGATTTTCATAAAAAAAATAATTTGGGATATTCAAAGTTTCGAAATTTTGTGTCACGTTTGTGCAAGTTGTTGGTTGTGTTGGTTTTATTTTTCGAGATTATCATCACTACATCTGCACTTCAAAAATTCTTATGTTAGACTCCTGAAGAAGTGGGATCTTAAAAATTTGATTTCTTTTTAAATTTTTGGGATTATGGAATCTTAGTGTTTTCAAAAAATAACGGTTTTTAATTTCTTGATAGTGGGATTTTCAGGTTTTTGATTTACGAAATTTTGGGTTATAAGTTTCTTTTTGAGCAAACTTGAACTGTGGGTTTTCCAGAATATAAGACTTGTATCTTGTTAATTTTGAAATTCTAGAGGTTCAGGAAATTTCTAATTTTAAACTTTTATAGAAGTAGGATTTTAAAATTCTAAGTTTTTCGGTAGTGAAATTTTTGAGATCTTGGAATCTTAAGATTTTGACATATGTTCAATAAATATAGATTTTGAATCAATAATAGTGGGGTTTTCATAAGAAAAATTCTTTTGGGATATTCAAAGTTTCGAAATTTTGTGTCACATTTGTGCAAGTTGTCGCTTTTCTTGGTTTTATTTTTTGGGGTTATCTAAACTTTAAGGTTTCTAAACTTTAACTTTTTTAAAAATTACAAACTTTAGTGTTTTCAGAATGTTAGACTTGGGTTTGATAAATTTGGGTCTTTTGTTATTATTTTTTATGTGAAGCGAAATTCTTAAATTTTGGCTTTTTAGGTTCAAGGTGTTTAGGTAATTTTATTTTCCTTGGTAATATTTACCAAAGGGTTTTTTAAAATTGAAAATTCTTGCGGCTAAACCTGACATTTTTGTTTTCTTGAACTAAGGATTTTTTAACTTTTGTTTTATGTTTTTAATATTTATGAATTGAATATTTTTTTTCTGGACTTCGGGTTTCTGGAACTACGATTTTCCAAGTTATGGAAGTCTACGGGTAGAAGTTATTAAAGTTGTTACCTGTCTAATAAACTTTCATAATGCTTAGATTATGGTTTTTCTAATTTTATATATAGATTTTTATAGAATTTTGAAATTCCAAATTAAGGGTTTTAGTGATTTTTACATTTTGAGAACTTCGCGTTCTTTTTAATTTCTTTATTTGTAAATATTTAAAATATGGAATTGACGGGACTTTTACATAATTGTTGAAACTAAGCATTTCTGAGAACTTCGAATGAACCATTTTAAAAGCTTGGAATTGGGGATTTTGCGATATAAAAAATTTTACAGCGTGGGATTAAAGCAAACATTTTGGTTTCCTTTAATTTTTTTGAGGATTTTGGTTTGTTTTTAATTTTAATTTTGTGGGGTTTAAAATTCCATTGGATTTTTAGTTTTCTTAACTTTGAGTCTGTCTTTAGAAATTTGGTTTTTGACATCTCTCCGATTTCCTCCAAATTTAACATTTTCAAAAACAAATTGAAGTAGAAATCTTCACAAATCCATGTTCTGGTGAATTTCACCCCACCAAGTATAATTTTAAAGTGACAGTTTTACAGTTTAGAGTTTGGCAGAGAGGGGTGCATTATTTTTGCACACATTTTGCACAATAGCCCGTCAGGCCATAGTCAGCCTTTAACAAGTAATAGTACCAACCATAGTGGAAGCATTAGCATCCCTCCTTTCTTAAAAAAAAGAAATATAGAAGCGGGGGTGGCTTTAGATTCAAAAAAGGAAAAAATTTAGAGATGGTTTAACTGTGATCTGTGTTATCCTTATCCTTGTGTTGTTTGGCATATCCTTTCAAGAAAATTGGGTAATAAATAAATTTGGCAAAGCGTCGCCGTCGCATCGCTGACATGTCATCGATGAGGGGGATGGTTTATAGTTACCGTTGCCATCGTATCGTTGTCATCGAAGACGTTGTCGTCGTCGTCGACGTCTTTTTATTTTCGATGACTGGTAATGTCATCTTGTTCCGCGTGCAAAAATCCAAACAAAGAATTCAAATAAAATAAAAGGGCAAACCTCAAGTGGGGGTGGTTTGTTTTGATAATACGATTGCAATTTTCCATGTGATTGGGTGTAATTTTGGCGAATTTGTCATATGCTTGTCGATGTCAAGCACAGGGGTTCCCATTATCCCTTACTCTTACCTAGTGGGATGTGTATATCTATTTAAAGCTGGCATTCCCACGGTTATCTTCGATCAGGGTAATTTAGAGGTGGGCTTCGCCTTCCTCATCATTTTATTTCGTATTCTTCTTCTTACTTTTTGTTGGTCTTCTTGTTTTTTCTCCTTGGATATTTGTGGTGCGAGCAATTACCCCCGGCTTGGTATTATTATCGACTCAATGGCACTTAAAAGGGCATAATTCATGAGTAATAAATTGATTGCAACTT
Organism: Eupeodes latifasciatus; assembly: GCA_920104205.1. Taxonomy (NCBI): domain Eukaryota; kingdom Metazoa; phylum Arthropoda; class Insecta; order Diptera; family Syrphidae; genus Eupeodes; species Eupeodes latifasciatus. The sequence goes on along the minus strand of OV049924.1, from coordinate 66,910,427 downwards.
TGGATTGCACACTCGACTCTCGGGGCAGACGAGACGGGGCCCGTCGTCATCTTCGTCGGTCTGTCGGACAGGCGGCGTAGAAAAACTCCAATCTTTTCCAAAAGGCAGGTAGAAGTCGGGTATGTTTTGTGTGTGCAGACGACTGTAGATACCTACTTTTTTGCAGATGTTATGAAGTGAGTTGGGATAAGAGGAGTCCGGGTAGGTTCACTCGGTCAGTTTTTTATCACCGATTAATTAGAGTTTGATAAATATACACGCCGTGAGTAAATAAATCAAAAGTGCTGGTCTGGTCTCGCTCTAGCCTTAAAGTTGCAAGTAAGTAGGTACCTGCAAATCTCCCTGACAGGCATTTATTTTATTGAGGGAGTATTTTACTTGTGGATCTATAAGTACAAGGATCATGCATCTAAATTTACACACACGAATTACCTCGAACCTGATGGTTGTTATTTTTTTTTGTTTTACTTATTTAATATCTAAAACCAGGTTCTCTAGACTTTTAGAAGATTGGTGGTTTTGGGTTCTAGGATGAGGAATTTTTTTTTATATTATTATTGCGGATTGAAAAAGATGCGATCTTTATTCGAAGCTGCATGAAATGTAAACGGCGTTTTGAGCTCTTTCCAGGCTCATTCAGGTGGCTAAAATTTAAGATGGACTGTGGATGGATGTGTGGTGTGGCTTGGTGGTGTATTACTTAGTTATCTTTATTTTTCTGTAATGAAAAAAGAAGTAAAAACAAAGTCAAGTGAGGTAAGGCATCAAAGGAGACATACGCAACAGCTGTAGTTAATAGTTTACTTAAGCTTTCCTAAATTTAGTAATAATTTATAATTATTAATTAAAATTTGTTATATTTCTCAAAAATACAAAATATTTCTTAAGACATGAAAAAGTGAAAGGAAAATAATGATTTAATTTAAAATCCTCAAATTTCTCGCTGAATTTATTCATCCATAACCAGGCTCAACATATTGAGCAAACATTTCGTTATTCCTAACACATTTTGATGTCGTAATTTTAGTTCACGTCTTTTATGCGAACAAATTGGTAGATAGCAAGATAATTAAATTACTTAACTAAATTTTTTCACCACATTGCGAAGTGCTTTATGATTTTGACGTTCAGGCAATTGCGGGTTATACGATTTTTAAAATTCAGTATTTCAGAAACCACTTGAACTTTAGAGCTGAAATTTAATGTAGTGTAGTGAATATCATACACTATTTTAGTAGGTATTTTAAATTTGAAGCTTCATTCCTGATTGGGTTTAAATTAGGAAGTAGTCGAAAATAGACTTAATTAATTCCTTGAAAAAGTAAATGTAACTAAGCCTTAGTAGTAATTTAATTCAATATAGGAAGTACAATAATACTTCGATTAAAATATATTACAGAAACGTGTTTGTACGTGTAAAGTCACCGCATGTTGTAAGTTTGTATACATTTTTGTTATTCTGTGTTTAAATTTAACGAAAACGTCTCAAGACGTAGCTAGAAAACCATCTAAAAAGTTATCAACATCCAACAGATTTTCTATCAAACTCTTTGAGAATAACGTAATATAATGAAACGTTACAAATATTTTTTTGAAAGTTAAAATAATTGTATTATATTTGGAAGACTTCCTTTTAAAATTCAATAAATTTCAATTTCTTGATTTCTTGTATGCTTTTAAAAAATTCGATACATTGTTTTGTAGTACAGGGTTTTTCAACAGGGACGCTACAAAAGAAGGGGTGACAGGCACAGCAAGCGACGTCATATTTCTTGCAGTCGATGGAAAGATATACCAGCCAACAACGAGTCGAAATTATGAAAAATTTACTTCCGAAATTCGGAGTCAGTGGCCTCAACGTTAAGAGCCCTACGTCCAATTTATGGCTGAAACACAAACATGCTTCAGCTTCGGCTTTGCCTGACGTTTACGAGTTCAGCCATAGGAATTAAATGCATGCTATCACAATGAAGCTTTGACCTCACGTTTCGTTCAATTCTAAGAAAAAGAACGTAATGTTACGTAATGTGACTCCAAACGGACGCTATAGTTCCAATTTTCTGAACATTTGCTTTGTATGACAGCTCAACAGCTGTAAAAAAAGTCAATAAATAAAATACATTTGTTTTTGAAGGGGTTCACATTGGTTATTATAGGCTGTGTAAGCTACTTCCGTTATAAATTTAATATTTTGGATTTCAAAACTCATATTTTTTACTGCACGAAAAATCAAAACAAACTTTTTAGGAAAAAAAAACTACTGCTAATTACAGAAGTGTCATTTTACAAATGTCATATAAGAACTGTCATTCAAAGCAGGCCCATCGTAACGCAGACGAAGCTGAAGCGTGTTTGTGTTTCAGCCATTATGGTCGTCATAATCGTCCTAGCATATCAATAATTGAGCGTCTAGTGGACAAATTTTTGCACTCGCTTCTTCAGCATCCACTCTCTATTGAAGAGACCTGCTGCGGTAGAATATCTGAAGTCATTAAACTTTCGGCCCTTTTTGCCCAAAAGAGCGCTCATACGTTTGTATATGCTAATAAATGGTTTGATAATCACTGCAGAAATGTACGAAAAAAATCCTTTGTTTATTTAAAACTTTTTAGAAGAACAAACTCCCAATTTTTTAAAAATAAGTACGTAGAATATAATAGAGATTATAAAAAATTATGTCTATCTAAAAAGATAGATTATCAAAAAAAAAAAAAAATGGCCAATGAACTAGAACACTGCACGAACTCCAAATCCTTCTGGCAAATTGTAAACGAGCTGAGTGGGCGTAATCAGGGTATGAAGTATTTTCTAGATGCTGAGACGCTAGCAGCTCATTTTAAAACTCTGCTCTCAGCTGACGAAGACCTTCATACCTTCGATTACGCGCTACATAACTCTGTAGTAAATGAGCTGGATTCTGAGATCTCGTTTGTGGAATTGGAAGCTACGCTCTCAAAAATGAAAAACAATAAAACACCAGGTACGGACGGTATACCAGTGGAATTCTACAAAAACAGCACTTTTGAATTTAAAAATTTCCTTGTAACCTTCTTTAATAGATTGTACAATGACGCTATCGCTCCAACTAGTTTCAATTAATCCGTTATTTTTGCAATTTTTAAGAAAGGTGATGCAAATACGCCTGAAAATTATAGAGGTATTTCGGTATTAAATACAATTCGAAAAATTCTTTCAGCCATTCTGAATGGAAGACTTATTAAATGGATTGAAAGTAGTAATCGTTTGAGTATTTTTCAAGCCGGTTTCCGGTCAGGTTATTCTACAATGGACCATGTTTTCGCTATCTCCAGTATCGCTAGAAAGTTTATTGAACGGAAGAAGAAACTATACACTTGCTTTATTGATTTTAAAGCTGCTTTTGACAAAGTCAACAGACAGGCTAATTTATAAAATGTCCTACATAGGTGTATCTCGCAAGTTTTTATTAATGTACGAAAATCTAATTTTCGCATCAAATGCAAGGGTATGGTTGTATTTTGAGCCCTTTACTGTTTTCTCTCTTTATTGATGATATTTGTGATCATCTTCCTGGTGGAGTCTCTTTTGGTAAAGGCATTGTCAAAGTTTTATTATATGCCGATGATTTGGTTATGTTTGCCGACAATCCAGTTTCGCTACAGATGCAAATTAACCGACTTTGCTTATTTTGTGAGACTTGGGGTCTGCAAATAAATGTATAAAAAACAAAAATTATGATTTTTGAAGGAAGGCAAACAAGAAGACGGTCTGATGAAAAGTGGTCGCTCAATAACACCGTTATCGAAATAGTCCAGGAATTTAAATACTTGGGTGTTCTTCTTACGCACAATTTAGATTTCGCTAAACATGCTAAAATAAAAAATAAAGAAGCCAAGTTGGCACTAAATTTGATGTGGCCTAAGTTCTTCTCCAACTTCAACATTGATCTGGTATCTAAATATAAAGTCTTTGATGCAACAATAAATTCATATTTGTGCTATGGTGCACAAGTTTTCGGTTTTTTTAACCTAGATGCTTTCGAGAGCCTGCAAAGGCACTTCTTTAAACGCCTTGTTTCGTTTGCCTAACTCAACTCCAAATTACGTTATTTACGTAGAGTCAGGCATCACCCCTATTTATATAAAAAAATTAAAGGCTAATGCGGATTTTATTGTTCAGGTGATGAAAAGAAGTGAACTGTGCCCTCACAAAATAATTTTGAAAAAAATGCTGCAATCGAATGCATCTCCGTTTAAGGACTGGAACCAACTCGCAATAGCAACAGAATCTTCCCTCAAACTTTCGGAAACCAATGTTGACGACTGGCAAGCGCATTTCGCAGGTGTTATTGCTAAGTTTGACCAAAAGTTGTATGTAGAAAATCTTTTTAGTGCAACTTCTTCAGCATCTAGAAACGTTTATAAAAACTTAAATCATCAATTGAATTCAGACATGAACTACTTCACAAATGATTACTCAGTTGCTCAGATAAGTATTATTTTTAAAGCCAGAGTCGAAATCTTAAACTTAAACTTTATACCACACCGAAGTGATTTGCCGCAGCTATGTGATCTGTGTAACAGAAGAGAAATCGAAGATATCTACCACTTTTTAGCTATTTGCCCAATTTTACAAGAAATTCGTAGATTACACTTTCGGAAAAGTATTTTAACAATGCAAGAATTTTACGAAATCCTAAATGGAGCGTATTCAAATTTTGTCGACAAGCTCTTAACTACCGGAACAGTTTCACTTATTAAATTAACTTTTAGCCTATCTCATTTTATGTTGCAAATCATACAAAATTGTCTTTTTTGTGTTTCAAATCACGTAAAAATTGTCAAAACTTTACTTTGAGTAAAGCCTACTATTCAAAAAATTGTATTATTTTTATAAATTGTAATTTTGTGTTTCAAATCACGTAAAAATTGTTCGAATTATTCTAATATTTTTATTTAAATAATTTTACATTTTCTTTTTAATTTATATATTTTTTTATCACTTATGAAATGTCAATTCAGGCAGACGGCAGTCAATGCCATGTCCTTAATTATATTGTAAAATCTTATGATGAAAAAAAAACAAATAAAGAATTTATCTATCTATCTATCTATCTATCTATCTATCTATCTAGTGGACAAATTTGAATCCACAGGTACAGTAGAAAATGTTGCCGTGCCATTGAGACAAGGCAGTGAACGTAGTGTCGAGAATATTGCTGTCGCTGAATCTTCAGTTGCAAAAAACCCAAATGTGTCTCTCACACGTGTCGTTCTTAAGCGTTGGGCATCCCTCTGACGTCGTTGTGGCGAATTTTGAGAAAAGATCTTGGCCTACATCTTTACAAGATTAAATTGTCGCAAGAACTGAAGCCGCTTGACCACCAGAAGCGTGTCGTATGTTCGTGAATTGGGCTGAGCAACAACTTGAAAATGATTTGGATTTTCATCGAAAAATCATCTTCAGCGATGAGGCTCATTTCTGGCTGAATGGCTTCGTCAATAAACAAAATATGCGGTATTGGTCAGGCAGCAATCCACACATACTCCATGAGTCATCATTGCATCCCGAAAAAATTACGGTTTGGTGTGGTTTATGGCCCGGCGGCGTCATTGGACCATACTTTTTCCGTGATGATCAAGGCCGGCATTTTACTGTGAATTGGGATCGCTACCGTTCAATAACAACCCAATATTTTTGATCCCCATTGGATGATATGAACTTGGAGGACATGTGGTTCCAACAGGACGGCGCTACAAGCCACACAGAGACACAATTTATTGGAAACCAGGTTTGGAGACCGTGTTATCTCACGAAATGGTCCAGTCGCTTGGCCACCTCGGTCGTGCGATTTGACACCGTTAGACTATTTCCTGTCTGGCTACGTCAAGTCTATGGTCTATGTCAACAAGCCAGCGATAATTGATGATTGATTGATTGATTGATAGTACGAATATCGAACGTGAAATTGCAGCAGTATCTGCCGATTTATGATTGAAACCGTCGAAAATTGGATTGAGTGTCTGGACTTCTGCAAGCGTGCCCGTGGTGGCCATGCAAAAGAAATCGAGTTCCATACATAAAGGCATCGAACGTAGTTTCACAGGAATAAAGATAAAGATAAAGAAAGCTATAGGAAAGTTTTTCACCTCATAGGGGTGATATAAATCATAATTGTAATCTTTGCAACCTTAATCAAATCGAAAACGTTTATCACTTCCTAGCAAGATGTCCAATATTCCAAGAAATTCGACGTTTATACTTTAAGAAAAGCTTTCTTTCTACAGAAGAGAGTTACTCAATTCTAAATGGTGAGTGTGGTTGGAAAGTTCTTATCCGTTTTGTTACTGAAGCTATCGCTTACAGAAATACTTATGTAAATCTTTTTTAGAACCAATCTATTATTTTGTTTTAGCTTAACTAAAAGCCCATCTTTCAGTTAATATTGAATCCCTTAATCTACCATTACTCTTTAATCGATTAATTTATCAACTTTTTTAAATTTATATACACTAGTTTAAAATTGTTCCTTTTGTTTAAAAACTGTAACTTTTGAAATATGTTTATATTAGTTTCAATTGGATTTGTTTAAAATAAAGTCTTAAACTCATGATATTTTTGTTAAAATATGTCTATGTTAACTGGCAAAATTATACTTACATAATGTTAAAATACTCTACACTTTTTCATTTTCAATTCTCTTGATGTGTCTAAAATTTATAAATGTAAATTTTAATGTAATAATTTTAGATATAATCGGCAGACGGCTTTTAAGCCATGCTCGTAAATCTTTTATATTAAAACATTTGTACTTTATATGTTGGAAAAATAAAGATAATAATAATAATAATAATAAATAAAAACACGAAACGAAACCAAAAAGATAATAGCTAAAAAAATCACCCATATGGTGTTAATACAATGATAATAAAAGCATTTACTATGGTTTAAGCATTTTGTTTCCCGCATTTATTTTAAGAGGAAAACAAGACGTGGTTTTTTTGCATTGTCCAGAACTGTGATCTAGGGATATTTTATTCTATTGTAGGAAAAAATCTTTACAATATAAAACAAATTCAAACACTTATATAGTACTAGCTGACCCGACAAACGTTGTTTTGTCAAATAAATAATTTCTAGAGTAAAATATACTCTAGAAATAAATACCTTATTGTAAGTGTGTAAGGATGTGTTATATAAGTGGGAGACTTATGGAGCACTGTTAACGGTGACAAAATATTAAAATAACAAATCACCAAACAATTTTTTAACTTATTAAAATTAATTATTTAAAATTATAAACATATCGCTAATTATGACAATATTACAAACAAACAATATCAATCCCTTAATGCAACAGAGTGTACAATATTTTTTGTGATCCCATCTTTCCCCAATACAAACAAACTGGATGTTTTGCCCACTCAAGAGCACGCCGCGTATAATAATTGTCCGTGTGAAAAACATGAAGCTCTTAAATCTAAGCCGCAGACAGACATCGTTTGGCCTTGAGACTTATTGATATAGTTATTGCAAATGCTGATCTAATTGGAAATTGAAAACGTTTGAATTAATTTGGCACATCTTTGGGTATAATAGGGATTCGCGGTAATTTTTCATTTAGAAATATGGCTTCGATAACATTTTTCATTAATTTTTTAATTACTAATCGTGTGCCGTTGCACAACCGTTGTGGGTTCAAATTACGAAACAAAATTACCGGAAGTCCAACCTTCAGTTGTAAATTGCGGTGGCATGCTTGGTAAATCTAATGAGTTCAAAAACTCAGTTGGATAATTTACAGCCTCGGTAGCATCACAAACTGTATCAATAGATTTTTATGACACCAAGTCTCCTGGTAACAAATGTTGTATCTTGAGATTTAATTCGTTGACATCCACATTTTTTGCTGCTAAAATTGCTCTTTCTGCCGGCCACTCATGATTTGTATATGTACATCGGGAAATATCTGGTCAATGAGAGCATCCTGTGAATCAATAATCGTACAGAAATCGACCGGTAATTTTATGCATCCAGTTTCATCTGTAGTACATTTTCCGTCGCCTAGATGAAACAGTTGTTTTGAGAATGTTTTAGCGGATGGATCTTGAAGCATTTGAACACTCATATTTACTTTCAGTTGTACTTTTTCAACATTACGCCACAGTGGCCATGATTTTAAGCATGCGTTGATCTCATCAGCGTACGTTGAACGCGGAATAACGGGAAGTATTTGTCTGAAATCACCTGAAAGCAGTAACAGAGTGCCGCTAAATAGTCTGTCGTTGTTTTTTTATATCTTTCAATGTCCTGTTAAACGCCTCAAGCGAATGTTTGTGTGCCATAGTGCAGTCTTCCCAGATGATAATTTTACACTGTTTCTGCACTGTGACCATGGATTTTTTTTTATATTGCACACCGCATTTGCGTTATTTTGAATATTTAGTGGCGGTTTAAATACTGAATGAGCTGTTCTGCCTCCATCCAAAAAAGTTGCCGCAATGCCAGAAGATGCAACAGCCATTGCGATACCATTATTTCATCCTATTTTAGGAAGAATTAGCGAAATAAGGAATGTTTTGCCAGTTCCACCTGGTGCTTCAAAAAAAAAAGAATTTACCTTGTGCTGCCGAAACTGCGAGCATAATGTGGTCATAAATGGTTCTTTGTTCTTCATTCATTAGTGGGACATTGCGAGCAACAATCGCTGCCATTTCTACAGTATTGTATTGTAGTTCACGATTCAATTCAGTGTCTATTAAATCAGATGCATTTCGATTTGGTGAATGCATACCGAAATGACTGAGTGGTATGTTGGCAATGATAACGCAAATATCCTCAATAGCCATCAATGCTTCATTGTGCATAGTGTCACTGAATACTATCGTAAGATCGTTGCACCGTGTATGATGTTGATGCAATTAAACCATAGCACTTATGAATATAAAAAAATAGATTAAAACCTATTCTCAGACCTACCGAATGTAGATATATGCAAAATTTCATTGAAATTGGTCAAGCCGTTTCGGAGGAGTATGGCAACTAACACTGTGACAGGAGAATTTTATATATTAGATAAATCCTTATTTTTCGGGAATTCAATTTATGTTAATTCAGTTATAATGTTTATAGTAAATCTCACATTGCCTATTTACCACAAGTAGTTATCTCTTATATATTTTATCACTTAAGTTAAGCCTTCGAAACTACATGACTTATGATTTAAAAATTCGACAAGTGAAGCTCTGCATACAAAACAATGTATATTGTATAAGATACATATAGGTACCTACTTGCTTGTCCAACAATACAATTTAGACACCGGAAAACAATGAAATTGACAGCTTAAACGGTATGTACCTAGAGGCTATATAGCAACCAATACCTACTTACCTCTACCAGCATCATCTTATAAAAGCTATCAGCACAGCAAGTAGTTGCAGTGCGCCCCATCACACAATAACAGCAGCCGCATTTTACCCAAATGGTAATAATGGATAGAATGTGTACCGTGTAACAACTCGTATAAGCCTAAAAACCATTCCGCACATTTTTCGTATTGAAGCCCCTTTGCCAAAGCAATCTTCTAGTTCATATTTAGGAAACATAAGCCATATCCTCCCACTTGCATGGATAATTCACATCCTCATAGAGTTACCATCATCATCCGCGCAGCTACAGCTAATATTGCGCTGAACGCGCAGAGATTCCTGAACGATGCCTGCTGCATGTTGTATATATACGAGCATACTGCATGCATGCGCCAGATCAAAAGCGGTCGCTAAATTACACACTAAACGAGATTGTGATAATTCCATAAGTCCATTCGTTCGTCTCCAACGACGAAGACCAAAACGACGACGATCATCAGCCAGAAGGAACCTGAGCCTGAATTTGAGCTGAGCTGTGGCTGCGTCATATTCCGGAACGAACTTTTTGTGCAAATATACATCATTTAGCGAAGTGAAAGAGTGTGAATGCCGCAAATGATGATGGATACGGATGGAGCTGGAGCGTTTTTGGTGCGGATTGCACCCTCCTAAGCTTCGTCATACGTATAAGGCCCTGGATCATACAGAAAATACAAATTACCGTGATCGAACTAAAATGAATTACTACCTCGGACTTCATAACTTCGCAGTTTGTTTCAAAATCCAGGCCTGGATTTATTAGGAAAAGAAATCAGTTAGAACCTAGAATCAAAAATCGGCATAAGTTCTCCACATCAAATTGACGTACCATCAAAACTTCGAGTCCCGAAGGAACTAGAAAGTCTCTTGAATTTAGAAATTCCTGGTCGTCATTTGAACGATGATTTCGAATAGGCCCCAATTTCTTCTAGGGCGCTTATTCGTAAAATGAAAACCACTCCTGTTTGAAAGGCGTCCCAACATCATTCCACCTCCTCATCGTGTGTCGATTGGCGATCTGGAACGTGTTCTGCATGTGTACACATCGTTCATCTCGAACTGGGAATGGAAGGAAATGGTGTGTTAGGCGCGCGAAACCTTGCAGCACGCACCGCACTCGGTTAACTCTATAAACTACTGCCATGGCCCGCAGATATATGTGGCCTAATCTGTATGTTTAACGCCACTCGCAGTTTGCGTCGTGATCCGCAACATTACACTCTTGCGGGCTTTCAATATCGAACTGCCAAGTTTTTTTTTTGCTCAGCATTTTATTATTAAAAGCCTTCGCCTAGTTAGTCTAGGTTCTGGCATATTATACGTATACCTACACGTAGATAGAGCATAAGTTGGCTTTTAATACAGCTGCAAACGAGAGAGGCGTCTATGATCGGGCAGCCTTGTTATTGAACTTTTATTGAGTGCAAGTCAGGTTAATAGGATGGCAATTAGGTGTTGCGGGAGAGATACTTTCCAAACGCAACCTAGGTATACCAAACAGCTCAGCGTCAGTTTGTGCGACACCATAGTAATTTCCTTTCACGTCATCATCAACATAATGGTCATTGAATGAACGAACGACGGAGATGAAGACGGTCGACGGAAGACGGACTACGAAACGGTTAGGATGTGCATCTCAATCGGTCGATCGTTATCACTAAATCAGGGGTTAATAGAGCTGTGCGCTATGTTAACTGAGCATAAGTAGAGTGTTGGACAGGCAAGGCGAGACGATGCGGGTTCTTAATATCGCACCGTTCGGATCGTACGGATGATAGTCAGCTTGATTACACTTCTGTGCTGCTGCTGCTGATGATGATGCGAGAACATAGCGGCAGCGTAACACAATCAACGTTAACTCCGTCATATACGTTAAAAATAAAGTTAACGGGAAAATTGAAAATTGTTATTCTGCTCTTAACAGAGCAGAGCACAGACAGAGCATCAAGTGCGCGTGTGCAATGTGCATGCATTTAAGGTGATGTTCACACTTTTGAAGCTGATGGACGGAGAAACCGCTGTGACGTGTGCCAATCATCGACAAAGCGCATTTACTTTCCAATTACTCCCGATTGGGAATGATTATAATTTTTAACTCGAATATTTTGCGAAGGGCAATCGAGAGGCGGACAATTTATTGGAACGAATTATTTTGTGTTTCTTTTTTTTACGGTAAATTCAATTTGCTGTGAAAACTATTTATAAGATTTGAAATTGAGGTGCTTATTGCTTATGTTTGATGCTGCGATGCGATGGTGTTATGGGTGCTTGAGGTGTTTTACTTAAAAGAATGAACTAGGTACTACTATGAGTAGCAACTTCCGCGTAAAGATTCGCCAGAAGACTTTCGTTGTATATTAATATAATTTAACTACTTACAACTCTGGTCGTATAAAATCAAAAATGTTGAATTGTTGGAATTTATACAGATAAAGTTGATTTAGTATATATCTCTTGTTGCGTAGGGACAGCTGACTGCTTTCACAACAATTAAATTACCTCATTTAAGATAAAAATAGAAACTTGGAATTCATAAATTTCTGAATTCTTTAAAAACCCTCTATACGTTTTTATTTTCCGACACATTAATTTTTAATCTTCCCTCCTAAGCTAAAATTTGGTTAATTACAATTTTAACGTCGAAATTTCCAAAACATTGTCATTTTGGAATTTGGGAAAAAATCTTACTGTATTGGTGTGTGGCAAACAGAGTTGGGAATAACTTAAAAATGTAATTGAACAATTGCGATTACTAATAACACGTAATTGAAAAACATAATTTACTTGCAATTTAGTTGCATTAATGTAATTGAAAACAAAATCAAGAAAGCATGTAATGATAATTTTTTCCAGTAATCATTACACAAAAATGTAATTAAATTTTATTTTCGTGAGTTACATTTTACGTGGTATTACTTAATTATTAAATGAAATGCTAAGCACCTTTTGAATTACTTAATAAATAAACTTCACTGTAATTTAGAAGCGCTGCCCTAAAGAACTTAGATCAACCCATTTAAATTTCCAATTACATGTTATTATTATTTCTTAATTACAATGACAAACAATTCAAGTTTTTACTTTCTCAATAACAATTACAAATAATCAAAAAGTATATTTTTTCAATTACAATTACGTTTAATTGTAATGTAATTGTAAAAAAGATAAATTACAAATTACAACGTTCAAAATTCAAATTTCAAATCAATTACGAAAATTAACTATTTCGTAACTCTGGGGCCAAGTTGGTTGTCTGCCAACTTCATAAACATTATGAAAAAGTAATGGCCCAACATTTTAAATTATGTTAAAGTGTGGTGTATACAAGGTCAATGGCAAAAGTTCCACGGCTTCTGGTTTAATTCAACTTCTAACAACCCTCGAAGTGTGAATATAAAACCTAAATAGAAGTAATATTTTTGGAAATGACAGTTCCATCAAACTTTAATAGTTGTTCCCGTTCATTATTGTGGACAAAATCTTAAAGTCGATTGTGCCATAGTAGGTTGTAGCTCGCCACACCATTACACCTGATGTACGGCTATGATGGCTTTTTTAAATAAGCTCATCCTTTCTCAAATCATGGGAAGACAAGTTGTAACGAACGGGCCTCAAAGGTTAAGCTTTGTTTCACCCGAAAAGACAACGAGCAAAATGCAAAATGCGTCCAATGCTCCTTCTATACTTGCTTCAAAAAAGGTTTGTTTTTTACTTTTCTTTTCAGGATAGTAGGTATAACTTTTTTTGTATTATCCTTTCAACCGTTTTCATTCTGGCTGATACTCAGCTTTTGGCCCTTTTTAAGTCGCTGGTAGACTGGAATTTGGGACAAGCCGTAGAATTAACCGCTTTTCTCATAATATTCTTGTTTCAGTCCTTGTAACCTTTTTGATTTTTCCCATATTTTTGTGGATCAGCAATATGATTCCTTACAACTTTCTTACTTGTGTTATAAGTCTCCTTATTGCTATTTAACGTCCTGAGAGTTGTAAATCCGTCAGAACATTTATTTTTGCTCTTTCTGTAGCTGTCAAAGTTTTTATAGAGCCCATGTGTGTTCCAAATTAATTTAAATTTGTTGTTTTCAACACTCTTTTAGACATTCTGTACAAAAGTTTTAAAAGATCGCACTTGAAAAGTCCTGTAAGGACATATTCGCAGTGGTTCCATCCTAGTGGAGTATTTTTGTATGCAATTTTTTAGTAGTTTATTATTTGATATTGGGAAATTCCAACGCTCGTTTCTAATTTTGTCTTCAATTTTATGAATTTGTAATGGTGAAATATGTACCAATGTATTCACAGGTAGTAAAAGTTTCCGGGTACAACACTTCCACCAGCTATAAATAGCGAAAAATTCCAAAATGATTGGCCTCATTCTAAGTTGTCGGAAGTGTTATACCGACGTGTATGAAAATGTGGTATTTTTCACATCATCAAAACTATTTTTCTATTTCGGATTATTTTCAGCATTTTAAAACACAGAATTTTAACCAACCAAAGTTTTGAAATACAAAAATTTCGACCGCACAGGATTTTGTTCATAGAGAATTTTGACGTACTTTAAATACAGTATTATGGACCATATTTCAACCTAACCTCTTCAATTATCGATTGAATACTTTTCTAAGTTCTATTTGGTACATTTCAAAAAAAAAAATAACAGTTGCATGTTTTAAATGCACAATGTTAAGAAATTAGTGCATGCATTTTTTAACATCTCACAGGAAGCTATTATAATCGGTCTGATTTCAATATCCCTAGAATCTAAATCAAAGATTTTTCGAGAGGTGTTTTTGTGTGTGTTTAGATATCGATTTAAAATAAATTAAGTTTCACAGATAATGACATTGAAAGATGCAGAAAGGAGTTTTTGAATTGGGGAATTGAATATGTGATATTTTTACTATTGGATTTTAAAAAATCTTAAAGATATTGCCTTCAATCTATTTTATACAAAATATTGCTTTCTACTTTTGGTAAAAATTTTGGAGAAATCTAACTGACAGTTTTTTGAAGGTAATGACTTCTATTAATTCAATGTAAAATTTAAGTGTAGTTAAAAGTATTAAAGTGTTCTTAAAAAATCTAATTTTTATAAGAAACAAAAACTTTCAAAAAATGCATCTAAAGTTGATAAAAATTGGTTTTCGACTAAAAATATCAGGAAAAAAACAGATATTAGAATTACATTTATTGTTTCATTTGCAAAATATTTATTGGGGTTTTTATTTATTGAATTCGTTAAACAAACTAACGTTAGAACTTAAGACTAATATTACATTTATTCTTAGATTAATAAATTTACAATGCAAAATCAATCAAAAAAAAAAAAAAAGCTAAACTGAAGTATTGAAAAAAATTACTTTAAATGTTTTACTTTTAAAATCATCGCTTACGGAATATACCAAAAAGTAATACTTGTTGTATACTGAAATCAATTGGTTGAGGGGACTGTTTTTACCATAGTTCGATCTGCTTGATATAGGACGAAAAGGAACTTGTCTTCTAATACTTGAACGGCTATAAATAAAGTTCCAAAATTGATGGTGATATGACCGACCCATTGATTAATTTTATAATAAAGCACAGATGAATGTACTATCTGTGTTAAGAAAGCGATGGAAGATCTATGAGCGTGAGCCTATGATTGTACGGTGGAAGTTCGAGCCTATTGGACCATGGGAAGAAACGGAGGCAGAAGCGCATGAATCTTCTTTGTACTCCTTCTATTCTGTTTATATGGACTGAATAAAAGGGAGCCCATATTATGCAGCCATATTCCAATATTGGTCTTACAAATGATATATCGGGTGATTTTTTAAGAGCTTGAGAACTTTTTTAAAAAAAAAAACGCATAAAATTTGCAAAATCTCATCGATTCTTTATTTGAAACGTTAGATTGGTCCATGACATTTACATTTTGAAGATAATTTCATTTAAATGTTGACCGCGGCTGCGTCTTAGGTGGTCCATCCAGAAAGTCCAATTTTGGGTAACTTTTTCGAGCATTTCGGCCGGAATAGCCCGAATTTCTTCGGAAATGTTGTCTTCCAAAGCTGGAATAGTTGCTGGCTTATTTGTGTAGACTTTAGACTTGACGTAGCCCCACAAAAAATAGTCTAAAGGCGTCAAATCGCATGATCTTGGTGGCCAACTTACCGGTCCATTCCTTGAGATGAATTGTTCTCCGAAGTTTTCCCTCAAAATGGCCATAGAATCGCGAGCTGTGTGGCATGTAGCGCCATCTTGTTGAAACCACATGTCAACCAAGTTCAGTTCTTCCATTTTTGGCAACAAAAAGTTTGTTAGCATTGAACGATAGCGATCGCCATTCACCGTAACGTTGCGTCCAACAGCATCTTTGAAAAAAATACGGTCCAATGATTCCACCAGCGTACAAACCACACCAAACAGTTCTTGAACGGCTTCTGGTTGCTCTTCACTCCAAATGCGGCAATTTTGCTTATTTACGTAGCCATTCAACCAGAAATGAGCCTCATCGCTGAACAAAATTTGTCGATAAAAAAGCGCGAAACACATTTCGAACCGAACACTGATTTTGGTAATAAAATTCAATGATTTGCAAGCGTTGCTCGTTAGTAAGTCTATTCATGATGAAATGTCAAAGCATACTGAGCATCTTTCTCTTTGACACCATGTCTGAAATCCCGCGTGATCTGTCAAATACTAATGCATGAAAATCCTAACCTCAAAAAAATCACCCATTATAAAGAAGTTTAAGAATATAAGGGTCGCGAAAATCATGTGAAAACCGTTGTATAAATCCGAGTGTCTTATTTGCTTTTTTAATAATACATATACTCATAATGATTTGTAAAAGTTAATTTTGAGTCAAGAATAATACCTAGGTCAGAGAAAGTAGAGAGTTCAGTCAAATAAGAAGAGTCTATTTGATAATTGAAAGTCAAAACATTTTGTTTGCGTGTAAAACACATTAATTCACATTTGTCTATGTTTAGTAAAAGCTTATTTATAAAACACCATTCACGAAAACTATTTCGATCATCTTGTAGAAGTAAACAGTCGTGAAGTGAGTCAATACGTTTGAAAATTTTTATGTCATCAGCGTAAATTAAAACAGATGAGTGTTTTATAATAGAAGGTAGGTAAGTCGTTAACGTACAAAATAAACAGTAAAAGTCCTAAGTGGCTACCTTGTGGTACGCCAGAGTTGGTATAAAAATATGATGACCGCTCATTCCTAAAAACTACGCTGTATGATCTATTATATAAGTACGACGAAACCCAACTAACAAATTTATCGTTAAAGCCTTGGGATTTAAGTTTGGAAATTAATGTTTTATGGCACAATTTATCAAAGGCCTTACTGAAGTCTGTGAAGACACAGTCAACTTGTTTCCGTTTTTCAAACGAATCTAAACAAAAAGAACTGAAATGAAAGAGGTTAGTAACTGTTGACTTATTTTGAACAAAACTATGTTGACTGTCACAAATTATAGACTTACAATTAAACGATATGACTTTACAAATAATGGACTCAAATAACTTAGGGATGACGGACAGTTTTGCAATGGGACGATAATTTTGTATTTCATTTTTCTACCCTTTTTATGTATCGGTGTTATGTATGAACTCTTCCAAATTTCAGGAAAAACTGAAGATTTGAGCGATTCATTAAAAAGAATATGAAGAGGATAGGATAAATATGATGCGCATTTTTTTTCAAAATATAAGAAGGTACACCATCTGGACCAGGGCTATAAGAAATGTCAAGTTCTGAAGCTTTACGAACGATATCATCTTCAGAGATCCAAAGACTAATCGAATTCAAATGAGGGAAATATTGTTGCTAACTTTTAGTTATTTTTTTTAGAAAAATTCAATTGACAACTTTTTTAAAAAAAACACAAAAGCCTACAAAATTAACAAAAACCTGATAAAAAATGGTTTTCGACTCAAGTATTATGAAAACAAAGAAAGATATTGACTTGAAATTTTGTATCTCACACAAAATATTGTTATTCTAATATTTTATTTAGGTTTTAGAAAAATCGACAGACATTCAGGAATGGGAAGTTATCAGTGTGAGTCGCATCCCAGCAAAATTATACAAATAATTTCATATTAAATATAGTTTTTTGTTATTCTATTTATATGAAAAAATGGATGAAAATTATGAATTTTTAAGTTCCCATATTGACTTATTGTAACTGGTCCGAATTTTTCGAATTGAAAACTAGTATAAATACATACGGACTAACGGACGTATGAACGCACGTACGCGCGCACACACAGACATCTCTCTAAATAAATTTAATTAAGATTCTAGGGACTTGGAAACGTGGAAATATTTCAAAATTTTCAGTTCGACGAATCGGAACAATTACAATAATTTTCTATGGAAAGTTAGAAATAATACTTTTAATTTTTCTCCAAGCAATTAAAATCGAACTATTCTTATTTCAATATATTCCCCGCTAAAGTTTTTTTATTTTGTCGGAATTCTTTTAAACAGAATACTGTCACACTTTAAGATACATTTATTTCTCACTTTATTACTCTAACACCTTTCTTACTTTAGTCAAGTCTTAAACCTGTAAATGATTTAATTAACAAAGGACTTAAACATAGATCCGAGAAAAATAAAAACTCATTACCAAAAAAATTGTGATTTCATTAAAAAATTCTGTAAAAATAAACTACCTACTTACTTTGGCCAAGTGTCAATTAATGAGATTACATATTTAGCTTTAAAGGACACAATTTTAAAAACGTTAACGAACCGTAAGTTGAAAAAAGTTAATACATCAGCGCATGTATGATGCATTTCCGTTTTCAATTTTACATTAATAGAATCAATTTTAACTTTCCGTTTTGAAAATATATAAAATAAAAGTATGTATTTTAATGTACAGTTCATATTAACATGTTAAGATTGTACACATAAAATTTGATTTTTTAAGAATTCTTTCAGGGTTGCGGATTAAGCCACTGAACTTAAATACCAATACCCCCTCACATTTTAAACTTATTGAAATTCGTTTTTCTTAGAAAAACAAAATCCACTTAAATCGAATACACTTCCCCTTTTTCGACCAATTCTTTAGCTTTTTCTTATATTTTTCTTTATCGAACGTATCCTTTTTATGCATATCTCGGTTTGTTTTGACATCGTGAACATTTTAAAGAATAACCCAACAGAACTTGAAAAAAGAAAAGATGTCGTCCGTCAATACGGTTCGTTGGTGTTGTTGTCCCCCATCAAAGTCTGTTGGTTTTCTTCTTCGCTTGAAAAAACTTCCTTCTTCATCGTGATTGAATTTGAATTTTGAAAAACAAGCGACCGAAAATGAAAATGAAAAAAAAAAGAATAAAAACTCAAACACACCTCTCTTTTCATGCGTGTGAAAAGAAAAAAGTTTATAATATACCTATACACACAGATGCACAGGCACACCTTTTAGATTCATTAAAGAAGTTTTCAATAAGTCAGTGAGGTCAAACTTGAATGTCAGTAAAAGAAAACATTTTTAAAAACGCTAATACTTCTCTTTACAATTCAGCAGAAGTGGAATAATAAACCATTATGTTTAATGAAATTAAATGAATATTCCAGGAAGTATGAAAAATGGATACAATTTTAAGGTCCTTAGATTATTTTCCCAGCTAGTTCTACAGCTGTTTTCATATTTTGTGCAAGAGATTTTAATATTGTCGTGAAGAACTAATCTCAATCTATATCAGATCTCTACCTTTATGTTAATTAATCTATATAAGTTTACATATCTCCATAAACCACTTAAATATCCCACTGTCCTTAGCCTAAAAGAGCTTCAAGAAAGCATTAAAGCCCATCAACCAGGTTAGAAAAGACCGATACACAGCAAGACAAAAAAAAAACAAAATCTCAAATAACTGAATGTGGACACCTCTTTCTGTATATACTCGTATCAACCCCAGACTCCATTGTGTCGTGTTCGTTACTCTGAGCTACCCCCACCCCCTTCTCACCGTCAACATCGCGTTTTACATTATTTCATCCCCTGTGGCATCATTTTGCCCATTTATACATCTCTTATAACGTGCCTCCCCGGATAAGCCCTGTCCTGCCCTGCCCTTACCAATGCAGTGGCAGTCCAATAAAAATTAACGGTAAAGAGGGACATACACAAAATACCGCGTAGCTGTAACATATATTATATGAAATATTCCCTGGCGAGTTTTCGAAATTATTCCTCATACAAAGGGATGATTAAGTGGGTGGCAGTTGTATATCGGGGGTGATGTGGTGGGGTTGAATGCAAGATTATATTCTAAGAAGCTCGCTTCCTCTATGTAGGTATAGGTGGGTATATCCTCGGAAGTCCTCTTCAACAACAACATCTTTGAGTTGAGTAAGGGACATTAAAAACTTTTCTTACTAAGCCCGCACAACACGCACAGTCCACCGCCGCCGCCGCGCTCCGGCCGGCCGGTCGCGTATACCGTACACCGTGCGTCCTCTTGACATCAACACCAACAGTACCACACCAACGACGCTGCCGTGAACAATTCATAAAAAATGTGTATACGGAATACCAACCAACAACCCTCTCTGTTGGGTGGTTTTTTAAGCCCGTCGATGTATGTAGATGAAGCTGCCACAACAAATACACAAAATAATGCCCCAAAACTGTACACCAAACAAAACCGACTGAACGACCAACTGAAGTCGAAGTCGAAGTCTAAGGCAACAACGAAAACGAAGTCGAAGGCACCATCATCAGGACGAAAAGACAAGGAAGAGGGTGGATAGCCTATATAAGATGGCATAAAGTCCGCGGACTAATTTGTCGCGAGGAGGGAGAATCCGTAAGTAAGCTAAAATAAAAAACGAACCCCTCTTCTCGAATTCGAAGAAAATATTCTTAACTGCGTGTCCTTTTCTTACAAGGATTTTCTTTTGTTTTCTCTTATTTTTTGGTTTTTTTCTTGTCTTCATTCTTTAGACTTTTATTTCAGCCTTTGTCCTTTGTTTCGAACGCATTTAGTTGTGGATATGAAGACAATCCCCTGCTCTGATTCCATCCCACATTTTTGTCGTCCTTCTATAAGTAGACAGCTAAATCCTTCAAGAGAACGTAGAAACAAAATAAAAATTATTTTACATGTTGCCATGGAGTTGTTCTTAACGGGTGGCGGGGGATTCTGAGGCTTGATGGAGGTGAGTTGATGTCTCTTGACAGTGGTATGAGTGCATAAAGAAAGACAAATCATATACATGCCTACCCCCGCTCGCTATTCCTAACCCACACCTACCAACCAAAGCATATTAATTTTTATTTTCTTCTTATTCGTTCATTTTTTATTTTAATAATTTTTGTTGTTGTGTATAACTTTATTGTTGTTGTTTTGGACAAATCCTTGTGAAGCCAGTTGTCAGTCTCATATAAACTATAAGGATTTCTAGGATGCATGAAATTTATTCAAGCAAATGGTATCCTATGAAGCTATGTATGGCTTGATGGGATGGATGACGGGATACCTCCTCTCATTTTCTTTTTCTTATTCTTTTTCTTCAAGGAATGAGAGTCTTGTGCGCTTTGAGATTGTTTTTAATTTCGAAAGAAGAAATTTTTAAAAAAGAAAGAAAAACTAATGAGTGGAGACGACATTTTTATAAAAAAAAAGAACAACAAAAAATATAATTATTTTCTTTCCATTCTTTGATTGTACTTTGTTACTTTTAAATGGAGATATTTGTAGAGTTTTACATATGTATATGTATAAGAGATATTCGTTCACAAACCTCAGGTATTAAAACAAAAATATATATCTATGCATTTGGTATACTCATAAAAGGATATGTCTAAAGAAAGTGTCAAGGAACGCTTTGTTTTTTCCAATACATTTTTTTGTCATAAATCATTAAAAACGTGAAAGAAACGTGGGTTTTGAATTTACATGCATGCAAAAAAAAAAGATTGGAAAATTGTTCAAATGTCGAAAAAGTTGTGTATTCAATAAATTATCAAAATTTGACTGAATCTTTAAATTAAATTTTCTTTTAAAATTGTTCGTTTTTCAATAAAACTAAAAATTAAAAAAAAATCTTTTTTCAATGCTTGATTACATCGAAAGGTTTTTTCTAACGAATATTTTTGGCGCATTTGTACGTACGTGTGTTAATCTTTAACATAATAATTGCAAAAACGTATTTAGGTACTATTTGCACTATTATTTCTACCCATTCCCTTAAATAGGAAAGAAATTAACTATTGTATATATTTAATTATAATTGTTTAGCTCTCAAAAACAGGGCATATATACACAAAGTCAGAATTCGAAGAATTTTTTGTTAAGTGCAATATTTATGTTAAGAGACAAAGAGGAGTATGAGTTCTCTTTACGAAATCAGACGTTTCCGGTTGATAAGTAACAATAAGCTCATAGTTTTACCGAAAAACTACACGCAAACCCAACACATACGATTTTGTATCGTTATTTTATCGAAAAAAGGTACGCATACGCCTGAAATTCCCAATGAATTTCAAGACCTAAACATTCCGAAAGTTAAAAATCCGGTAAACAGAAAATCCGTAAACCTTAAATCCGAGAAAATTCAAATTCCTTAACTGTTTTGTTCGTAGTTTTAAAAGTTGAGTAACGGTTTCATGAATTCCAATTTTCTGGATTCTGAAAGCAAAACGTTTTCGTTTTTTTCAAGTTTCGACCGTCAACAAATCGAGATTTTAATCAAACATGACTTTACGATTGTGGAGAAGTCAAAAAAATAGGTCTGGTGATTTCATTGGTCTGTCTTTTTGTCTGCCCTCACCTCTACAGCCTACGTTATTGGGTCGAATGAGTTAAAACTGGAATTAATGTCATAAGCAGATTCGCATTACTTGTCCTTTTATTAACGTGTCATAAGAAGTTGTTAAAAACGGTCCGATTTTTCACATTGAAAATTTTCCCTAGAATCTAAATAAAAGGTTTTTAGACATATCTACCCACGTTCATACGTCCGTACTTTCGGGATACCATTTTTCGTCTTCCATATCTAAGAACTAGAAAATATATCGCCTTCAAACTAATTTTGTCTTACAGATAATAACATCAAAAGATGCAAAAAGAACTTTTATACAAATTGAGTGGGTGTTTTTTTTTATAATACAAATTTTAAAAAAGTGAAAATTCAAATAAATTTTATATTAAAAAATGAAAAAAAACTTTGTCACCTCGAATAAAAATAATATGTATAACAAAAAATAATATCACTTCCAGAATAATTGTAACAAATAATAACGTTTTTGACATCTGGTACAATTATGAGAAAAATAAGTAACGGTTTTTTTTACAAACAAATAAAAAAAACTTTAATAATATTAATGTTGGTGAAAATTGATTTTCGACACTATTATCTTGGGAAAAATAAAAAAAATTGCCTTCAAACTCATTTAACCTTATGAAAAATATTGTATTTAATATAAGCGCCAAAATAAATTGTATCGCAAACCACAAACCAAAAGCTTACTGCTGGTTCATGAAACCACTTATGCCTTAAGTCAGTACTGGAAATTATTTATTGTACTTAAGCTGAGATATGACAATAGCTATCAAGGTTTCAGTATTCTTTTTAATTGAAAATGTCGCTTACGATAAAATTGCGGAAAGAGCTCGATTTTCTACAACTTTTAGAAAAATAAAATTGACAATTTTTTTAAAATAAGAATCTTTAAAAAAATAATACCCAAAATTGGTAAAAACTGATATTGGACTCGAATAACTCGAGAATAAATTAAGGTGCTGCCTTAAAATAAGGCCAAGTGAAATAAGGCCATCTTTAACAAAATTGGCCTTATTGTACTTTACAAAAGTGAAATAAAGTCAATTTTTAGAAGTTGGTCATATTGCACTTTGATAAAGTGAAATAAGGGCAATTTTTTTTTGAGAAATAAGACCAACTTATTTTTAAGTTGTTTCCCCTGCTAGGGCACACTATATAGGATGTAGGGTAGGTGTGAAGTTGAGTGTATGCAATTTTCTGTGCAGAGTAAAATAAAAACAATTTGGCCTTATTTCACTCTGTTTAGGTAAAATAAGACAAAAGACAAGCCAATTTTCAGATTTGTTGTGAAAATACTGATATAAAAATATAAAATAATAATATAATATAATATAATATAACTAGCTGACCCTGCAGACTTCATACTGCCTCAATCGATAACTAAAAGACCTAAACTTTTGTATAAATTAATTTCAAAACAAACAAAACGTATTGAATAAAAAAGCATTTTTTTAATGAAGCATGAAGTTTTATTATTATTTTCGACACATCATGTTGCTTATTTATAAGGTTTAAATTTTTATTAACAGACACACACTGTTATGATACAGTTTGTTAATCAATTTAAAGCTTTCTCATAAACTATATTTTTTGTTTTGTTTTGTGGTGCGTAAATAAACAAAGAAGACGGTTTTCCGACGCGCGAACACGCGACGTATAATTGTCCATGCGTGAAACAGTTGATTCCGCAAACTTCTAAAGACTGTCCTTGCGATTTATTTATTGTCATCGCAAAGGCCAGGCGTACTGAAAATTGTAAGCGTTTAAAATCGAATGATAAATCCGTTGGAATCATCGGTATTCGCGGGATCAAGACATCCTCTCCTTTGTATTTTACTTTTATGATTGTTGCCTCAATGACGTTATTCATCAGCTTTTTCACAGCCAGTCTCGTTCCATTACATAGTCGTGGTTGATTAATGTTACGCAGCATGATGACAACTGATCCTACTTTTAACTGCAAATTGTGAGGTGGTAATCCAGGCAATTCCAGTGAATTTAAAAACTCCGTGGGATAGTTGACTACGTCATCCTGGTTCATAACGGTGTCGACTGATTTCAAGGAAACCAACTGTCCTGGAAGAAAATTCTGAATGGTCGCATTGAGATCCTCGACATCTTTATTTTTCGCTGCCAATATTGCTCGTATACCCAGCCTATTATGGTTTTTGAACTTTTGCGCTATATCTGGGAAAACACGCTGAATAAGCTCTTCTTTTGAATCTGTGATGTGACAGAAATCTGTGGGTAATGTGATGAATCCGGTAAAGGTGTCCATTACAACTTTATTATTTCCAATATCTAACAACTGCTTCGCAAGCACATTTGCAGTTTCATCATGTTGCAAAAATACTCGCATGTTAGTTGTTAGCGGACCCGACAGACGTTGTCCTGTCTACACGTCTTTGAAAATTTCAAACTTTTTTTAATAAGCTAAAACATTCTGGACCATTTTGATGAAAATTATTATTCAAATGTTATGACAATATCTAACGTCATTACATGTAAATTTATTACAATTAGACTAATCGATAGCGTGTGAGTATGTGTAATGAAATTTTCAACTTGTTTTAATTAAAGGTAAAAAAGCTTACACTCAAACTATTTTATTTAAAAAATATTTTTTTTTATTTACAAAAACTTAATTTATCGTAATGCCATTGGATGTACAATATTTTTGGTTAAACCCTGAGGTGTATAAATAAATAAATTCGATGGTTTTCCAACTCTGGAACACGCAACATATAATTGGCCGTGAGAAAAACATGGGTTTTCTAAATCTAAGCCACAAATTGTCATTGTTTGTCCTTGTGACTTATTTATAGTCATACCATATGCCAAGCGGATTGGAAATTGTAAACGTTTGAATGGTATAGGCGAATCTGAAGGAATCATTGGGATCCGTGGTAAAAGTACAACTGCACCTTGAAATTTTGCACTCAAAATAGTGGCTTCAAGAATGTTGCCCATGATTTTTTTTACAACTAATCGCGTGCCATTACACAATTTTGGGACATTTAAATTTCGAAGCAAAATTATAGGTGAGCCAATTTTCAGTCGCAAATTATGTGGTGGCATTCCAGGTAAATCTAGTGAATTTAGAATTTCTACAGGATAGTTAACAACTTCGTGAGGATCAACAACAGTGTCAATCGATTTAAATGTAATTTCATCACCAGGCAATGACTGTTGTATTTTAAAATTGATGGCGTCAACATCTAAATTTTTTGCGGCTAAAATAGCTCGCTCTCGTAGCCATTCATGATTAGTATAATTATGTCTTAAATCTGGAAAGATATTTGTTATTAACTCATCTTTGGTAGCCACCATGTTGCAAAAGTTCTTTGGAAGTCGAATATATTGTGTATCTTCATACAATTGAATTTTACCGTTGCCAATGTCTAACAATTGTTCAGAGAATCCTGACGCTAATGGATCATTTTGAAGGCGAACGCGCATATTAATAGTAAGGCATAATTTAGTGACACTTGGCCATAGATAAGATTCTTTCAAACATGCGTTTATTTCGTCTGCATATGTCGCGCGTGGAATGACTGGTAATGTTTGTCTGAAATCACCAGACAGCAGCAGTAGAGCATCACCGAAAAGCCGAGCATTATTTTTGATATCTTTCAGGGACCTGTCGAGAGCTTCAAGCGAATGCTTGTGGGCCATTGTACATTCATCCCAGATAATAATTTTACATTTTCTCAAAACTTCAGCCATGCCTGAATGCTTCTTTATGTTACACATTGCTTCGGGATTTGTATGAACGTTCAAAGGTAATTTAAGTGCTGAATGCGCAGTCCGTCCACCATCAAGTAACGTTGCTGCAATGCCTGATGAAGCAATGGCCAATGCAATATGATTTTGAGATCGAATCCGCGCAAGTATCAGTGCGATAAGAAATGTTTTACCAGTGCCACCTGGAGCGTCTAAAAACAAGAATCCACCTTGTTGTGCTGCAATTGAAACGTTAATTTGATCATATACATTTCGTTGTTCAGCAGTAAACAATTGTTCATTTTCCGCAACAAAAGTAGCCAAAGAAGTCTTATCGAACTGGTGTTCACGTTGAACATCGCTGTTGATGATGTCTACTGCTGGGCGATTCGGCGCTGGCATTCCAAAATGGATGAGCGGCATGTTTGAAATAAGAATACAAATATCCTCAATCATTATTAATGACTCGTTGTATATTTCGGCGGAGAATTCAATATTAAGATTTTGATTAGTAATTCTAGTCCGATGCAAAATATCCTCACTCATTGAGTCTTTATATTTGTTCCACAGAGCAGATAGATCAGACGGAAAACACGTTGTCAATATTATTGAAAATAATTGACGAACTTGTTGTGGAGATGAGCTCAGTGCTGCATCTGCAAGTGTGAGATCCCAATGGTTATCATCCTCCAATAAATGTAACTCACGACACGCATCGAAGAAAGAGTCGTATGAAGTAAAATTGACTTTTCGCAAATATTGGAAGGACGTGCGTCGGTCCAGGGACGTTAACCAGTAATAAACGCAAAAAAAACATTCGCGTTGCTTAGGATGAACTGTATATAATCGACCTAAAGTTTTTGTCATAAATATATCAGCGAATCCTGGTACTGGAATGCCTCGTTTCCGCGGTTCCCAATTCTTTGATTGTTTATTCCATGTAAAAAATTTAAGAACATCAGTGTACATCAACGTCCTTGCGAATTGACCAACAGCATCTTTTCGACTACAAAGGTTAAAAAATTGAGTAAGAGTTGTTTTTGGAGCCGTCAAAGCCTGTTGTAGTGCAGTTTCTTCTGTAAAGTAAACACGCTGTCCATTTTCAAGATGCACAGCCAAATGTATAACAGCAGGATCCCTTTCATGTATAGGGAACGTAAAAATGCGCCAAATAGCTTCGTTGCTACTTATGTATCGACCCATTTGATAACGTGTTATTTCGTCATTGTCGTTAACATTTTGAACAGCAAATATAGCTTTATCACTACCCTTGTGAACATACTTACAAATGTATTTGATAGACTTCACCGAACTGCATAGTTGAACGTTTATGTGCGCTTTGTAGGTTTTGCACAGCAATGGCGAATATGGAACTACCCAGCGATTATCAATATCTACTCTCACACCAATTCATATTATTGACCACCATTGTCTACGTCTCTACGTCGATAAGATGGATAACCGTCCATATTGGTGATAGTATCAGTTTCACATGGTTTTGGAAAACGTTTTGTACATTTTCCATTATCCATACATGGCGACATCATGTTTAGAGTGCCACATGGACCATGGATCATATTTGTAGTAACAATGTTAAACAATTCTGGATCAACATTCGGATCTGGAATTTCCGCTGAAATAATTTTGTCAATTTCTTCTGCGCGTATTTTATCCACCAACCAAATTAAAATATGCGCATGAGGTAAACCTCGTTTTTGCCATTCAACAGAGTAAAGCCAACAACGCGTTTCACCAAATACCGAGTAATGTGTAATCAAATTCATCAAAGATTTTAATTTTTGTTTAAAGACACGTGCAGTGACATCATGACGGTGCATCGATGTTTGACCTGGCAACAGTAAACTTTTGATTTCATCCCAGTTTGGATTACACGTAAATGTGATTAAAAGATCAGGTCGGCCGTATGCACGTACGTAAGTCATGGCATCTTGAATATATTCCTGCATATGACGCGGGCTACCAGTGTATGATGATGGGAGAATATATGCGGTACCAATATTGTTGATGTCATTCGTTGCATCTACGTTGCCGATTACGGCGTCACGTAAATGAATGTACTCCTCAGCACGAAGTTTTGCTTGATTAAATTGTATGTATCGTAATCTCTCACTTTCGATTTTTACATACATATCGACAATGTACTGATGGAATAGCTGTCTGCATCGGAGAATACCATTATCTTCATTGGCACGAATCATTAGTCGATATGCATAGTAGTTCATAGTTGTAGTTGTCGTTTTGCAGTCTGTTAGAAAGAGTCAATTGGTTATTGTTTTGCAAAAACGTTTGCAAATTATCCACAATTGCTCGTTCTTCCATCCGCTCTATATGGTTGTAAAGGCAGCGTGTATGTGATTGTTGCTTCTCATCGCCCATAAAATAAATTTGTAGAAATTTTGGATCGGCATCAGGCATTGGAAGCAATGAACCAATTTGGTGGTACACCTGACCTTGAATCTTGAATGTAGATTCAAAATTACGACCATCTTCATTATGAACAATTTTTGTTGCTCCAAATGATGTCATTTGGAAGCATGAATTGAATTTACGAATTTTTCGCAAAAACAATTTCGATTGAGATGTGGTTCCGGCTAAAAGTGTTTTTAAAGGTTCCGGTGGTGGATTTAGCGATGGCAGTGAAATTTTTCCAGATGCGCAACATAAACCAGTTGATTCACCTTTATACTTGAAAGCATGACAATATTGACACTCTTTGTCCATACTACCTATCGTGATTAGTGCATGTGACGAATAATCTATTTCAGGAACATATTCGAACGCGAGACGATTAAATGATGCTCGTGACAATGCTCGACTATGTTGCACTTGTTGATGGTGATGGTCTCTATGTGCGTCGGTAGCTCGTTGACGTGCCTCTCGTTGTCTCAATGCATTAGCATGAAGACGTTGAACGCGTTGCTCTGAATTCTCATTTGCTCGTGAACATGCAACTTGATCTCTTAAATTTGCATTATCCGTTGAGTGTTCTTCAATTGATCTATTTAACCGACGATCATGGACTAATTCGGCGTTCCGAGTACGCCGACCAATGTTTTTTGCTCTTCCACGAAGACGTGGCATTTTTCTGTATATTGCCTCTTTATTAACACTGAGTTTTATTTGGATGGATTTTTTATCGACACAGATTTCAAAATATCGAATATTTCATTTTATGCTTTTTTACTTTATTCATATATTTTTTTATTTTATTTTATTTCATTTTTAAATTTTCTTTGCATAATATTTTATTTTCCCTTAAATCTCGAAACAGTCATTATCCGTTGAGTGTTCTTCAATTGATCTAAAACATTTTTTTAATTTGATCGCAGCGCTAACTGTCGGGACAGACTTGATAAAATTTGGTCAGGCAGTTGTTGAGATGCTTGTTACATATAACTGCTAGATGGCGCTTTTATAGAAAGCTTACATCGCGCCATAGACCCTTAAGGTGCAACGGTGCGCGTTCCCAATAGCACTTTGCCGCTAGATGGAGCTCGATTGCAATGATAGCTATAACTGGCCCCTTAATGTTTCTAACTGAAAATATGAAAAATCGAATTTACAATAATGAATTGAAAATGTATTTATACATAGGTTTAAGGCTTTATTTTTGTTTTTTTTGTTCACTAAATCATTATGTTAGGGTGAACATTTTTTGTATTTTATATATTTATGAATGTATTTTATTATTGTTGTTTTGTTCGATAAGTAGAGTAGAGATGAGCTTTTCCAAACAACATTAAAAATTAAAATGATGAAATTAATTTTTTGTATGGTGATGTAAAATTGCCAATTACTGATTTAATAAAAAAAATGTGATACATTTAAAATCTTTTTTATTTATTTTAACTATATTATTTTAAAATGTTGGCCTTTTAGCAGTGAAAGCAAAATTTGCCATGACATTATATCATTCTATTTGTCTGTTTTCGGAACATTAACCTTCCCAGTAGGTCAATTAACTTCGAATTTGGACATTAATATTTTCAGTTTTTGATTTTGTTCATGAGCCAAGCATGTTTGTTGTTTTTTGTTTTACTCCTCAATTCAAGAAAATACTCCCCAAAATGACAGAAAAATACTACTCTTGAAATTTTTAAAACGACAGAACTGGTAGGTACTGCCTCTTGCAAGGAATTGGCAAATTCTCCAAGAGTAATTCTTGTTATGAAAAGTGCTTTCTCAAAAAAGCCGTTCGGATTCAGTTTAAAACAGTTTAAAACTGTAGGTCCCCTCCGCCTCCATCCCTGACAACAGTATTCGCACACACAAATGGTTGAGAGTTATAACTCACTAGGCCCTAGTTCTCAACGGACTGTTGTGCCGCCTAATTTATTTTTTTGTGTTACACATACAATACAGGAAATATTTTTAAACAGACTATTTGGATACATGAGAAAGTTTGACCCAGTCGTGCATTTAATTTTTCTTAAGACTAAAAATACAAAAAAAAATGGATAGTTTGAATTTCCTTAAGTTTACTTAAAATTTTCTAGTTTGGCTTCTTTGAACATAAAAAAAAATGTTTGTATTGCTTAATTGTTCCAAAAGGGTCCCTTTGAAAAGTCTTTTGTTCTTAGATTTCCCCAGAAACTAATGAACCGATTTAAATATTTTTTTTTCTGCACAAGCAATAATACTGTCTAAATAATATTTTATTTTCAAAAACGTCTATTGCTTTTGAAATTTTAAAATAACATTAACCTTCCTTTAGAAATTCGATATCTAAAAAACGGTTCAACAGTTTTTAAAATAATTCAAACGTAAACTATATATACATAAGCACTGAATAACTATATATCCAAAGACTCTGTTCAAACAATTTTTAATTTTTGTTTAAAGATATTTTTAGCATGCAGTTATTTACACAAATTAATTTACATTTATATTTGATTTTCGTAAACAAATGTTGACCAGTTTTCAAGATATAGTATATTACACATGTCAACTTTTCTCCTAAATATGTCTTATTAATTATATAACTATTACAATTTCCGCAAACATACTTTTTAAATTAGTTCAACAATCTATTGAAAAATATATTCTAAAAATTATAAAATTTGGTTCTAAAATACTTTACTTGGACATTACACTTTCCAAATATTATATTTTCCTTAAAAATTGGTTGCTAAATAAAATTTAAGTTATACTCACTTATTGCTTTTTGTATTGGAAATAGTGATAAGAGAAGCTATTAAATGAATTAGATTTTCATTACATTCGATGGCTTACTTGGAATTTGTGTTGAAAGATTCAATCCAGCATTTTGCTTTTTCAAGTAGTTCCTCCTTCAGTTTCATTGAATTAATTTCATTAAAAAAAAACTTTTTTTTATCAAAAACGCTGAATACTCCTACCTAAATAAGGGATACAATTAATTCAACCCTATAGTAACTTAAAATAAGGTATTTTGTCTACAACAAAACTCTATACATGAAGAAACCCTACGACTACACCTTTTCAAGGAAGACTTGCCCAGGAAGAGGATGAAAATCATCATGCAATGCAATGCAATTCGTTTGCAATTGAAAAATTAGATTCGTAGATATAAAATTGAAAAATATCCCATACCTAAATACACATCCTTGTCCTCGGTGTTTTCGAGAAGACTGATTCTTTCCTCCAGTGTGTCCTAAAGATGCCCATTGGAAGACGGAGTGCAGTGTGCTCAAATCTGAAAAAAAGAAACGAGATGCATGAATGCATATTGATTCTAATCGATGAATAAGACAAAGGCACCGCTTTTAGGCGTGCGCGTGGTGGCGGTGGCTTGCGTCGTCGGTCGTCCGCGTCGTCTAAGTCGCGTCGGCAACATAGCCAACCATTTACTATATTTACAGATAGTCGATCTAGAAAATCTTCAATTAAAGTGCAATCACGATTTTGCGGACGCTTGCGGGATATGCTTACTTTTAAAAAGGAACCGAAACTTTTTCAGACAAGATCCATGAAGCAAGTGTCTAATGCATGCGTTAGCTAGTTGTTTTTTTTTTTTATTAATTTGTTGTTGCATGAGCGCCATTCCATCTTCATAGTCCTGATGATGATGATGATGCGGTTCGTGTTCCTGATGATAGGTATAGGTAAACTATACTCTGGCAATGCCAAGGAGTGAAGAGAAAAAATCAATCAGACAATGTGACTTGTGAACTTTATGGAAATTGTGCATAGATGTAAAGAGGATAAAACAAATTTGGATATTGAATGGCCACAG
This sequence comes from Eupeodes latifasciatus, assembly GCA_920104205.1. Taxonomy (NCBI): domain Eukaryota; kingdom Metazoa; phylum Arthropoda; class Insecta; order Diptera; family Syrphidae; genus Eupeodes; species Eupeodes latifasciatus. The sequence continues at coordinate 66,878,267 of OV049924.1, read as the reverse complement.
GGGAGGGGGGAGGGTGTAATGTGCGGGTGGTTATGGAGATGGTTGGGAGTGTATCGATTCACCACCGATTGAGTGCAATTACGTGATGAGTGAACAATTAATTATAATATTGTTTTTTTTTTTTTCTTTAAGTAGAGAGAATGTCGAAACAGGGATTATAAGGTAGCACTTTTCAAAAAATGTTTTTTTTTTTTGTAAACGTGTGGTTTTCAAAGAGGGAATAAGAGTTGGCCATTAAAAATGATCTCTTTCAAATGCAGTCGTTGATTCAAAGAAACTTCAGACAAAAAGATAAATTTCGACCACTTTTTGCAGCAATTGCAAACGCGACGAACAGTAAACTTAAATCACATGATCTTTGAGGTCACGCCACAGACTCTCGCCAAAAGTTTTCATCCATAAATTGATTGTTTTGTAAGCTTTATGTAGTCGAACTATTAATTAACTTCCCATAGGAACTTATTGTAATCGGTCCGATCTGTCGAATTGAAAATTTTGACATTTCTCGACGTTTCAAGGTCCCTAGAGTCGAAATAAAAGATTTTTAGAGAGATATCTGTGCGTGCGTGTGTACGTACGTTCGTATACGCCCGTACGTTCGCGAAGTTTTTTTCGTCGTCCATAGCTCAAGAACCAGTAGAGATATCGACTTCAAATAAATTTTGTTATACCGATAATTATGCAGAAAGGACTCTCAGAAAAAGGTGACCATTTTGGTAAAACCAAAATATCTTACTAACCAATAATGCTAGAGACTTGAATTAAATTTTATATTATATATTGTACCGTGATCCCAAACAAATATATTTTTGGAAAATACCCAATTAACGTATTTTTTTGTAAATCAAAAAAACTGAACAAAAATATTTGTCACCTCAAAAATTTTACGAGCAAAAAATTATTTTATCACCAAAATAATTGTGTGCAACGAAGAAAAACGTTTTTCACATCTGGTAAAATTTTGAAAAAAATCGAATTGTCATTTTTTGTTATAAAAAATAAAATCCTTAAAAAATTTTACTTAAAGTTGGTAAAAATCGATTTTCGACTCAAATATCTTTTCAAAAATTTGAGAATATGGCTTCCAATTAATTTTTTCTTGTTTTCAACATTCGGTAATATTTCGAGAAAAATTGAAGTGACAGTTTTTTACAAAAAATAAAAAGCTACAAAAAACATTACTAAAAGTTGGTAGAAATTGATTTTCGACTCAAAAAAACTTTTAAAAAATGTTGTTTTCAACATTCAGTTGAATTTTGAGAAAAATCGAATTGACAGTTTTTTTTTACAAAAAATAAAAACCTAAAAAAAAAATAATAAAAATTGGTAAAAATAGATTATAGACTCAAATATCTTTTCAAAAATTTGAAATATTGGCTTCAAATTAATCTTATCTTATAAAACATATTGTTTGCAACATTCAATTAAATTTTAAGAAAAATTAAATTGATAGTTTTTTTTACAAAAAATACAAACTTAATCAAAACATTACTAAACAAACTAAAAATTGAGGCTTAAGTAATTTTTGACTCAAATATCTTTTCAAAAATTTGAGATTATGGCTTCAAACTAATTTTTTATTTTGAGAAAAATTGAATTGAACGTTTTTCGTACAAAAAATAAAAACCTAAAATAAAACAATAATAAAACTTAGTAAAAATTTACTTTTGCTCAAATATCTTTTCAAAAATTAAAAATATTGGTTTCAAACTAGTTTTGTCAGACAGAAAATATTGTTTTCAACATTCAGTAATTTTTTTATAAAAATCCAACCATTAGTTTTTTCATACAAAAATAAAATCTACAAAAAATAGCACACAAATTTGGTAAAAATTGATGTTCGGTTGTCGATATCTCGTGAACAATAAAAGATATAGACTTCAAATTAATTTCATTCATCCAATTTGTATTTGTTTATATAAGAAATAAAAACTTTTAAGAAATGGTACTAAAATTGGTAAAAATTGGGTTTCGACAAAAAATCTCGTTAACAAAAAAAGATTTTGAAATATGATGCAAAATATTGTTGGAAATTTTTAAATGTTTTAGAATAATTTAACTGACAACTTTTTTAACAAAACACGAAAACCTACAAACCTTATAAGCAAGACAAATCAGTGTGGGTCGCATCCCAGCCTCTTTTTTTGTAATAAATTTGTACGCTTTGCAAAAGTTTTCTAGAAGTAAGTAAGTATTATAAAATGGCAAACCATGGTGAGCATAAATCTAGTGACAGCTGTCAAAAGGATCACTCCGAAAAAGTATTGCCAGATTGAAAAAAAACACCATATACATAGATTCTATTATGTATTCTAAAATACATAGCATTGTCCAGATGATGTAAACTACCTTATTCCTATGTTTGAGGACATCCGAATAGTGTGAAGCGTTCGTATATGGTTTAAAGCACATTCTAGAAATCAACTAAAAAATTAATGTTGAGTTTAAAATGTAGTACAGACCTTTAAAAAAGTCAGGTGAGGAAGTTCAATATTTTTGAATGTTGATATTGTAAAACACAGGTAATTATGTCTAGTTTATAGTTATAGTTTCAAGAAATTGTTACACTTTTTATCCCACAGCGACATTGTGTTGCAAAACATTCTAACAAATAAAAAAACAACATGCCACACATAATCTCCCTCAGTCCGTTCTCTTTCTTTTGGAACAAAACAATCACCAATTCTTGTATCAACATTTTTTTTGAATTAAAGTTGCAATGCGCAATGAGCGCCATCTGAACTACCTTAACCATCGAATATGATGATGTGAAACGCTGCAGTCGGTGGTACTGGTGGTGTGTCTAAGAATTTGTTTATCGCACATGATGATGCGCAACTTAAATTCCCATTGATGCCTAATCCTAGCCACAAATGTCTATCGACTAAATGACTTCCCCCAACAGGCATCATCGCATATACTACACTTCACTCCTGGACATAAAGTTCCAACCGAGCCGCCTTCAGAAGACGACGACAACAACAACAACACATAGAACTATACATCGACTACGACGACGCGACGGAAGACTTCGACGATGACGATTTATTGGAGAGAGATTTAATTGCAAACATGTTAGAATGAGCACCCACCGGACGACCGAACGACCGAACACATGATCATGATCATGATGATCATCATCATCTTCTTCATCGTTGTGATACCGATTCTGATTCTGATGGTCGATGATGATTCTTAAAAAGTTGATGAGCAAACAATTGAGCGTGTCGGTCGATCACGAGTTCTTAGTTGAACAAGGATTTGGCCAACCGTTCGTCGTGTTCTCAAAATGATGCTTACCAACTGAGGGAGAATTAAAATAAACTACTGTGAAAATAAATTTCTTCTTCCTAAATAAAAAAAATTGCTACATAATGACCATGCTTGCCAACTCCTCAACATTATTTTAATATAAGTTTTGACAGCTTTGTAGTTACGAATTTTTGTATGACGTTGTAGTACACATAAATTAATATCAATTATCTTCCAATTGTTTTTCTTTCTTTAAATTAAAAAGCTAAGTTGGCAACCATGTTTTTCTATTGGTGGCGTCTTTCGATCGACACCATCACATTGACTTGAAGCGCCTCCAACGTTTGGAATAGATACACTCGATTATATTGAATATTAACTTTCAGTTGGCTTTGGGAATATTTCAATTAAACGAAGGACCGCACATCGTTCAACCGCGCGCCGCCGCCGCACAGCCACAGTCGCACAGCCCCATGGTCGTCATCACTTATGTGTGTGATATATTTCAAATTGAACGCTCTGGACGCTGGTCCGTATTCTAAAAATGGTATCGTAATTGCTGAACGTGCAAAATACACAACGTATCTAATGGGCGCCCGAGTGCAGCGTCTATTCAATGTATCATATATGCACTGCATCATAATGGTCGGGCTGACCGGTTGGACGTTTCACCCCACACCTTCCCATAAAGCTGACGGGGAATGGAGACCCACATAAATGGAACATATGAATGCTACATCGTTGGTTTTAAGTCGTCGTCGTCATAGTTATCGTCGTCGTCATGTCCGCTTGGCAGGATATCTAGGCTTTACAAATAGTCATCATAAGAGGAAACATCGACGGAATATAACACAACTCTATGTTTTTTTCCCGCCCGTTAACTGTGCGCCATCAGCCCCAGCTCCAGCTCCAGCACAAGCTCCAGTATCATCAACAGCTATATAAGGTTTTGTTGTGCTTTCCGTATGCACGGTGTGCTCATGTTGCCCATTTGTCAATATCGATGTCCATATACCCACGTTTTGTTTATTTCATCATAGCATCATTATCGTGCGGCTCGAGTAAGTGTAATAGCAAGACCGATAGAGTGCCATATAGAAGGAGCAAGGCGAGAGAAGGTTTTGAAAAGTCTAAAGAAGACATAAAACCCCAAATGCGCTCTTAATTAGCTTACACTGGCATTAGATGTGGGATTTTCGAAAGGTGAAAAATAAACCAGATACTACTTTGGAGTCTGGACTGGGCGGTGGCGGCGAACTATACAGATACACGGAATCTTTTGAGTATATTAAGTTTGTCCAGGAATATACCGTTTTACATATTTTTCTTCCTTCTCAAAGTGGGAGCTACTTCTCTGCCTCTGGGTGTACATAAAACTGCATTAAATATTTCTCTAAACGAAGGAGTACCTATCTTGAATCTATGGTATATCCAATATCCATTCTTTCTCAAACGACCGATTTCGACGATGATGACTATGACGACGACGACAACTAGATACGCCACACGGTGACAACGATTATGGTGGATACCTTAATCTAGTGTCAAATATCGTAAGACATCAGACGAGAAAATTGTGTTTATCTATAGGAACTTTTGGGGAGGGATATTACGAGAATTTAAGTGGTAGCTGAACTTTCCTTCTAGTTCATTCTATTTAAATTCTGAGAAATTGTACCTTGTGCAATTGAAAACAGAACTAATAGAACTTAAGATTCTTCCGAAACAAACATTTGACTAATGAAAACTAAATATTCTATGTATATAAACACGCTTGTGGAACGTACAAAAACAATAGCAGGTATTTTAAAATCTATACACGGAAGAATTTGAATCTTTGGCACTTCCACGTAATGCTGCAATTTTATATGAACTTTTCACAGTCAAACTACAATATTTAAAGACTTGTGGAACTCTGTGGAGCTGCAGTCGCTTTCATGTGACCTCGTGGAACTTGGAGATCTTTAAAGAGAACTAATATGAACCAGCTTTTCAATGCAAACCTAAATATAGGGCTTTTAAATTGATGCGGGTAGATTTTGGCGTCCCATGGCAGCCATTTTGTTTTGGTGACATCTGTCAAATCTTTTGTTTATTATTCAGTTGTTTATGCCAAACCATCATGGCAAGTTACACGATTGAACAGCACGTTCAAATGATAAAACTTTATTATCAAAAAGAGTGTTCGTTAACGCAAACGCAAACGCGCATTGCGTCAATTTTACGGTAGACGTGGTGGCCCTTCACAGTCGACTCTTCAACGTTTGGTGACCAAATTTGAGAGAAAATTGAGTTCCGTTCAGTAAACAATCAGCCAACACCCGCATGTTCAAGGAACTCAAGATCGACAGAGAACATCGCCGTGAAAGTGTACAGCAGAACCCGGATTTCTTCAACTCCCTGGCATTAGGTCTTTTCATTCAAAACCTTATCGCCCAAATAAAAAATGTCATAGCCCCCAAAACAATTTTAATAACATTTTGTTGTTGTAAGATTTGGGCTTTAAGCCAAGTAATAATAAGCCCAATAAAATAAGGCTAGAATATTATAAATGTCATTATCATATCGCATTAGGCTCTATCGCCTAAAAACTTTTGCAGAAGAAAATGATACCAAGCTTAAAATTAATGTCATATTGCCCAAATCAACTTTGAAGTATTATAACACCCAAATTACTAATTGTCATATCGCCCGAAAGATGTCGTGTGTTTTAACATTTGGCACTCTGACAAACATCTATTTTTAACACTGCGACATTTGAGGTTTTAAATTTTATCGACCAAAGGAAAACATTAATTGACAAAAAATGTCAGATCGCCCAAAAATTCCCAAAATCAAGAAAGCTTTAATAATATGTTAAACTTCACTTTAAGAAAGTGAAATAAGGCCAATTTTCAAAGTGAAAAACTAAATGGTTTGCTTGGTCACAGTGTGAGTACCCACCATTATGGCATTATGATATTTCTAAATTTGGGCGTTACGGCATTGAAAGTGATATAACATTTTATTTGGGCTTTGTAACGTTTTCTTATGGTATTTTTAACGACGTTTCTCAAATTAGTCTTTTTGTCATTTTATGCTATGGTTTATAATTTTTTTTTTTTTTCCGCAGGAAGGTGAGAAATCTTCAGAGACACTATAAGCCCGGTGCTTATAGTAGTGTCAGATTTTTACTGACTAAAACTCACCTCCCTTATCTTCTATATTATTACTACAACTAAGTCCAGCTTAACAAGTAGTTTTAGCGTCATTTTGTTCGCGTTTTGTCAGGAAGCTCCCCAACGAGAGGACCTGAAGATTCCACAAAATTCGAGTGGAGAGATTAATTTGTTTGCGCTAGATCAGAAGGTCTTGTTCGGTGCAGACGCCGAAAAACGATCGCCTCGCTAACAGATTGTTGGATTAAGTTATTACTATGATTTCTAAGTCGTGATCTTAGCTCTGTAGCAAATTTTTTAATTTCGTTTTCTACATATTTTATATTTAAATCTCTATGTAAGTCGCTATTTCTTACATACCATGGAGCATTTACTATTATTTTAAGTACTTTGTTTTGGTATGTTTGCAAAATTTGTATATTTCTTTCGTTGGTACAACCCCAAAGTTGTATACCGTACGTCCAAACTGGTTTCAGTACTTGCTTATAAATAAGAAGCTTGTTATAAACGCTTAGATTGGAATATCTTCCAATAAGCCATGTCAATTCGCGGAGTTTATTTTCGAGTTCATCGCGTTTCTTTTTTACATGAACTTTCCATTTAAGTTTCGCGTCTAGAGTCATGCCTAGATACTTCGCTTCATTAGCACATGGAATTTGCACAGAATTTATATAAATAGGTAAGTTATATACTTTTTTATACGTAAAATTTGTGTGCGTCGATTTCGTTTCATTAAGAGCAATTCGCCATTTCTTTGTCCAATCTGAAATGCTATTTAATGCCTTTTGAAGCTTAGAGGTTGCCGTTTCTATTGAATCCGATATTGCGAGTACAGCTGTATCATCGGCAAAAGTGCCTAAAGTTGTGCCTTCTGTTTGGGGTATATCTCGGGTATAAAGAACAAACAAAATCGGTCCAAGGACGCTACCCTGGGGAACCCCAGCGTTTATTTCTTTAAACTCCGAATACTCCGTTCCTTGCTTAACTCGAAAGAATCTATTTTCTAGTTACGATTCAAGAATGTTATATATTTGCTCTGGAAAGACTTTTAATTTATATTTTAGCCCGTCAACTTTGTCAAAAGCTTGAGAAACGTCAAGAAATGCAGTTGAGCAAATCTTGTTTTCTTCAAATGCTTTTTCAATTTCGTTAGTTATTCGGTAAACCTGATCAATTGTCGAGTGATTATTCCGGAAACCGAATTGGTGGTCGGGAATTAAACGTTTTTCTTCAATAATTGGTAGCATTCGTTTAAGAAGCAATTTTTCAAATATTTTAGATATAATTGGTAAGAGAGAAATTGGTCTACACGATTTTTTCTCATTCGGTGGCTTACCCGGTTTGGGGATCATTATTACTTCGGCGACTTTCCATTGCGTGGGTACCTACGTAAGCAAGTCTTAAAGCAGCGTTAGTGAGCTGTAAGAGCTTAACCATTGCTTTTTTAGGCAACTCTTTGAGGACACGACCGTTAATCAGGTCGTAGCCAGGAGCTTTATTATTTTTCTGCCGTTTTATTTCCTGGACAAGTTCAGTCAAAGTAATATTCCTGATAGAAAAATTGTCCGGCGCTGGTTGGAGCTCTCTGTCATTAGTCAGAAGCTCTTGACCATCGAAATGTTTGAACGTTTCCTCAAGGTGCTTAGCAAATAAATCCGCCTTTTCCTTATCAGTTTTTGCCCATTCAGAATTATTTTTTCGAATAGGTGCCGACATTATTTGAGGCTTTTTAATACCTTTTATCATCTTCCAAAGAGAATAATTCGTTTTTTTGTCTGCTGTTAGGCTTTCAAGATAGCCTACTATCTATTCTACTGTTTATTCCTCTTGCGATGAAAAAGTCAACAAGATCGGGTGTTTTCGCTGTATCGGTTGGCCAATACGTTGGTTTTCCTGATGAGAAAAATTCAACGTTACATTCAATACCCGCTTTGTAGAGTTGTCTACCCTTCGTCGAAATGCAACGTGATCCCCAAAATGAATGTTTCGAATTGAAGTCGCCGCCAATAATAAATTTTGGACCTAAAGCGTTGAAAAGATCTTTAAAATCGTTTTTGTCTATCTTGGACCGAGGAGGACAGTAAATAGACGCAATATTAAAAAATACGTGTCTAACTTTTATGCTAACGGAAGTAACTTGCATTGTATCGAGCTCGATATTTATCTCAAACGAATGATTGATATTTTCTCTGATAAATACGGAAGAACCACCCCTTGCTCTTTCGGATGGATGGCATGCGTGATAAGCCGAATAACCTTTAATACTTAAATTTGAGTCTTTTTTCAAATGAGTTTCAGAGATCAAACAAATATCTATTCTTTCGTTAAGTAGAACCGTTTCTAGCTCTTCGATTTTTGCGGTAAGTCCGTTCGCGTTCCATGTTATTATTTTGAGTTGTTGGGACAACTGATCCATGTTTACGGTAAATTTGGTGTTTTAAGAGCCGCCGACTAAAATTTGTCCAATTTCTCAAGAATAATTGTGTTAATTTTCCCTTGTTCTTCTAATCGTTCAAGTATAAGGGAAAATACATTTTGAACGGAGTCAGGTTTAATAGTTTTAGGTTTTTCGGGCGCCGTGACTTGAGCGTACGTGTTCGTCTTTTTTGTTTTTATGTTTTCTGAGGGTAAAACGTTTTCATTATTTTTCCCGTCCGTTTTACTCGACGCTTGAGTATTAGTCTTGGTTTTTAATTTTAATTCTTTGTTTTGCTTTGAGGTATTTTTTTTAGTTTTCTTACTAAATTCTTCGCGCCTCTTTAACATTTCCTTTGCGACCTCACAGCCACGGTAATTTGCTGGATGATTACCTTTGCAATTCGCGCATGTAGCCGGAGTTTCTTTTTTAAGACGGCATACATCAGTCATGTGCTTTCCCGCGCATTTAACGCAAACGGGGTCCTTCTGACAATAAGCTGCTGTATGGTTAAAACCTTGACATCGCTTGCACTGAGGAATAAGGCGTTTGTTCTTTCTTAGTGGTTCGATTTTTACAACAATATTCATTATAGTTTTAATATTATAAACATTATCTACATTTTCATTTTTATCGAAACTTAGAATAAAAAGCGGAAGAGCGCGTTTTATATAAGCGGTTTCGATTCCTTTTTCTCGCTTCAAAAGATTTGTTGCGTCAAGAATCTTAAATCCTTTGGTTTTTAAGTCCGAAAGGATGTCTTCTTTTGAACAAGAGGGATGAAGTCCTCTAGCTACTACACGTAAAGGTCTTTCTTCTTAAATTGAATAACTATACCTATATAGACAGTTTTCTATAAGAATCTGAATCATTTACGTTAATTTTCCACGTATTATTGTGAGTGGATGTAGCTTTGAAATTCTTTTGCACCGTTTCTTTTAGAATAGGAAGAATTTTGTTATAATCCGCTTGACCAACGATGTTTATCGGTGGAGCAAGTTTCTTATTCGCAGAAAACTGATCTTTCCGTGTAATTTTATTTGGTTTTAGCTGATTTTGAAACTTAGGCGAATGTTCAGCCTTCCGTTTTTTACAAGGTCTAGTTTTTTTAGTTTCCCGAGCAAGTTCATCTTCATCAGTTTCATATTCGTGCCGATCTCGATGTTGTGGACTTAGAGTATTTACTTTCATGTTTTCAGAAGTTTTTAACATCTTGTTCTCTTCACGAAGACGTCTTATCATTTCGTTCAGCTTCTTTTGCAGTTCACAATTGTCCTGCTCAAAACTGTTTGTTTGGTTTATAATATCCTTGGGTGATAAGACTTAATAATAAGTTATATCTATCTATAACTAATAAGACTTAAGAAACGATGGAAATCATAAACGTCACTCAAAATAAATGTCACATAGGCTAACTCCTATATTATAAAATCCAAATTAAAATTTAAAAATTCTTTTGGGCAAAATGACAATTAACTATTAAGGCGTTCTTTTATTTAAAATTGATTTGGTCGTTACCACAGCCGCTTTGGGTTTTTGGCGATGTTTTGGGCTTTGTGATTAATTTTGGGCTTTATGATATTTTAGGATTTTAGTCTGAAAAAAAAACTAACGCCATACAACCTTGTTGAACTTGTGTAACTTATAAAAGAACTACGCGAACTCAAAATTCTTATTAACCAAAAATAAAAAAAAAAACTCATCTGCGTCTAAACACTATTCTTGAATGTGAAATACGAACAAAGGCATTCAAAAATCTACTCCTAAAAATGTGAAGTTTTTTTGAAGACACCCACGAAGAGCATCAATACTAAATCAACTTTTTGCCCGAAAACTATAATATTAAAGAACTTGTGAAAACTTTGGTTTCCTTTATGTATAACTTTGAGGATTTTTAGAGAGATCTAGCTTACTTATGATAGAAAATTGGGAATGATAAAAACCAAATTATCTATGTCCAAATACTCTTGGGGAACCTTGTTAGGTTAGGTTAGGTTAATCAGCTTAACTCGTTGAACCAATTGGAGCTTCGATTGAAGCGTAGGAGACAAGTGATGTCTGAATTCTTTAGATCACTGGTATCGTTAAAGTAGTAGTCTCCAAGGTGGATTCTACGTCTTTGTGATAAGGCAGGGCATGTGCACAGAAGATGAGAGATTGTCTCTTCTTCTTCTTCTTCTTCTTCGTCCATGCAACTCCTACAAAAATCATTTGCAGGGGCTCCGAGTCGAATACCATGCCTTCCTATTAAGCAGTGCCCAGTCAGGACACCTATAACGTAGCTAATGTGCAATCTACTCAGAGAGATTAATTGTTTTGAGCGCCTGGCGCTAAGAATAGACCAAATTAGTTTAGTTGGAACGCGAAAAAATATGAAAACAATAAAAGATATTTTAAAATCTTAACATGTTAAAATTTATAGGTTAAAAGTGCTGCAAGTAATCAAGCAAGTAATCAACATTTCACCGACAAACTAAATGTTTGAAGAAGAGGAATATTCCAGCCAAAAAACTTGAAAATAGTATAATTAGTCAAGCAATCTAGTGGAATGTGTGAATTATGCTGCCACCAAATGATTCAGCATAAAGAAACCAATAATCCCAAATTATTATTTTTACTAATTTTTCTTCAATCAAAAGACATGCAAAATTACAGAACTTGAAAGTTAAGATAAGAAATTCATTAATTTTGTGAAAAAAGACACTGGGCAGTTAAAAGTCCCTATCCAACTTCTTTCAAACTGATTTGACATTTGATATAACCTAGCTTAAGTACTTCAAAGAAAAATTAAAGTTAAAGAATGAAAGCACTTTAATGTACAAATTGGAGTATAAGACGCCAAAATTAAAGAAATTTAGAAATCTAATGATACAGGAACTAGGAGCTGTAGTCTAGTAAATAAGGCCCTTACCGCGTTCTTTGAAATAATGAGTTAAAAGCTATTTAATATCCTCTTTCCTAAAGATTGCATATAAAATCTCACCAAATAGTGAAACCCAGTACCAAGTGAAGGAAAGTTTAAATCCAGGAAAAATAAACCATATAAGATCGGAGAAAGTTTCTGTTTCCAACATTTGCTTACACGCACATTTCGCATGTTAAATGCCAAAAAAAGTTAGGAATTGATTAACAGCCCTAGAAATGGGACTGAGTGCTAAAAGTCGAAATATAAGGTCATAAATGAAACAATCTTTTAGAAATGCAAGAAATTTGTTGTCCATCAAATTAAAACTAACTTACAAAAGTTTTTGGAACGTGTTAATAAAAATAGAAAAAGAACTTTAAAATATCGACAGAAAACTTGATATAAACGGGCTTGAGAAATTTTTTACAAGAACATTTAATTAGAACAGGGACCATGAAGTGATACAAAATCAATTGAAAAAAGAGGCTGGGATGTGACCCACACTGATAACTTCCCATCCCGTCTGTCGATTTGTCTTGCTTAAAAGTTTGTCTATATGTATCAATTTTTACCAAATTTGCGTACAATTTTTTGTAGATTTTATTTTTTTTATGAAAAAAAAGGACTGTTAAATTTTTATAAAAAAATTACTGAATATCGAAAACAATATTTTCTGTGAAATAAAATAAGTTTGAAGCCAATATTTGTAATTTTTAAAAAGCTATTTGAGTCGAAAGTAAATTTTTACTAAATTTGTTAGTATTGTTTTTTTTAGGTTTTTATATTTTGTAAAAAAAACTGTCAATTCGATTTTTATCAAAATTTTTCCTATTGTTGAAAACAATATTTCTTATAAGTTAAAATTAGTAAGAAGCCATAATCTCAAATTTTTGAAAAGATATTTGAGTCGAAAATCAATTTTTACCAACTTTTAAACATTTTTTTTGGGTTTTTATTTTTTGTAAATAAACTGTCTATTCGATTTTTCTCAACATTTTTCAGAATGTTGAAAACAATATTTCTTATAAGATAAAATAAGTTTGAAGCCTAAATCTCAAGTTTTTGAAAAGATATTTGAGTCGAAATTCAATTTTTACCAACTTTGAGTAATGTTTTTTTTTAGGTTTTTATTTTTTATAAAAAAACTGTCACTTAGATTTTTCCCAAAATCTTATCAGATGTCAAAAACATTATTCTTCATTGCACAAAATTGTTTTGGAGATGAAACCATATTTTAGTCGTAAAATTTTCGAGGTGACAATTTTTTTTCAGTTTTTTGATTTATAAAAAAAACCGTTAATTGGATTTTTTTCAAAAAATATACTTCTTTTGTATCACGTTACAATATATTATATAAAATTTAATTCAAGTCTCTAGCGTCATTGGTTCATGAGATATTTAGGGTTAACCAAAATGTTCACCTTTTTTTTAAACTGCTATGGTAAAAAAAAACCACCCACGCAATTTTCTTGAGAGCCCTTTCTGCATCTTTCTGCCTTATTATCTGTATAACAAAATTTAGTTGAAGTCGATATCTCTTCTGGTTCTTGAGCTATGGACGACGAAAAAAACGTCGCGAACGTACGTACCCACACACGCACAGATATCTTTCTAAAAATCTTTTATTTCGACTCAAGGGACCTTGAAACGTCGAGAAATGTCAAAATTTTCAATTTGACAAATCGGACCCATTACAATAACTTCCTATGGGAAGTTAAAAATAGGCTGGGATGCGACCCACACTGTCAGTTGAATTATTCTTTAAAATTTAAAAAATAGCAACAATATTTTACATATACTGAAATATTTTGATTTCGAAATCTATTTTTGTTAACGAAAATTGGACGAATAAAATTAATTTGAAGTCAATATCTTCTATTGTTCACGAGATATCGAGAACCGAACATCAAGTTTTACCAAAAATTGCGTACTATTTCTTATAGATTTTATTTTATTTAATGAAAAAGAACGGACTTTTGGATTTTTATAAAAAAAATACTGAATTTCGAAAACAATATTTTCTGTGAGATAAAAACAGCCTATACTTTTAAATTGTTAAAAGATATTTGAGTCGAAAGTAAATTTTTATTTATTTATTTATTCATCTACGGATATAAATCTTACAGATAACTAACAATTTTGATATAAAAATATAATTTAATACTTAAAGCTAATTTATAATATACTTTGCAATTGGATTTTAAATTCACATCTGTTTGTAGAAAGATCAAGTTCATTACATATAGTGTTGAAAAATTGTATGCATCTAGAAAATGGTTCGTTGCAACCATAATTACATCTATGTTTAGGATTGTTAAAGAAATGACGAAGACGCAATCTTCTCTCCGGAATATAGATTTCAAAATTATAAATGATTTGTGGGCATTTGATACGGCATGAAAATACATCATGGACAAACAGCACACATTGAACAGAACGCCTTTTTTGTAAATAATTAAGTCCAATCAAAGCACATCTTGACGGATATGAAGGAGTATCAATTCTCCATTTCAGTTGACTAACAACAAATTTTGTGAAAGCCTTTTGAACTCTTTCAATACGTGTTATCCCAATGGAAGTAGAAGGACACCAAACAATTGAACAATACTCAAGAATCGGACGAACTAATGACATGTACACTGATTTCAGAGCATAAGGGTTAGAAAACTCGTTGCAGTTTCGCTTGACGAAACCAAGCATTGAATTAGCCCTTGCAATTACATAATCTACATATATGTAACGAAAAAGACAACTTCAAATCAAAAATGACTCCAAGATCACAAATCTCAGATTTGCGATCAAGAATCTGGTTGAACATATGATACAAGTAGTTGTGGATCATTGGAACTAAAATTCGATGTGCCGTAAACACATTACATTTTGTGATATTTAATGGAAGGATATTCCTATCACAGCAATCAGAAAAAAACATTTAAATAATTTTGAAGATTTTGATGATCAATTCTATTTTTGATACAAAGAAAAATGTTCATGTCATCAGCATACATCAAACAAGATGCATTTTTAAGAAGAGAGGGGATATCATTAACAAATATATTGAAAAGAAGTGGTCCTAGATGGCTACCTTGAGGAACTCCTGATGAAGCATGTATGATATTAGAGAAGAATTTCCCTAATTTCACACATTGTGTTCTTTTATAAAGGTAGCTAGAAATCCATTTCAGAAGCAATCCGTGAATGCCAAAAGCTCGAAGTTTAGCTAGAAGAATTTCATGACAAATAGAATCAAATGCTTTAATAAAGTCTGTGTAAATAGTATCTACCTGATAACCAGATTCTAATGAATCGACGACATATTTACAATAAAGCATGAGATTTGTTGAAGTAGACTTTCCTGACATAAACCCATGTTGTTCAACGCAAGTATGCTCTTTTATATACTAAAATACAAACGATCTTTTACTATAAAGCTCAAATAATTTAGGTATTGCAGAGAGCTTAGTTATAGCGCGGTAATTTGTTACAAGATTTTTAGGACCAGCTTTGTAAATAGGACTTATATATGAGAATTTTCCACTCATCAAGAAATTCGCCAGTACAGAGAGATTTATTAAAAATTATTAGTAGTGGGAACACTAATGTGAATTGACATTGCTTCAGAACCAGATTTTTACCAACTTTTAATATTGCTTTTTTTAGGTTTTTATTTTTTGTTCAAAAACTGTCAATTCGATTTTTTTCAAAATTTTACCAGATGTTAAAAACGTTATTCTTCGTTGCACAAAATTGTTTTGTAGATAAAGTCATTTTTTGTTCGTAAAATTTTCAAGGTGGCAAATATTTTTTTTCAGTTTTTTCCGATTTATAAAAGAAACCGTTAATTGGAATTTTTTCCAAAAATACATTTGTTTGGTGTCGAGTTACAATATATAATATAAAATGTAATTCAAGTCGCTCGCGTTATTGGTTGGTAAGATATTTTGGGGTAACCAAAATTTTCATCTTTTTTAACTTCCCATAGGAAGTTATTGTAATGGGTCCGATTTGACAAATTGAAAATTTTGACATTTCTCGACGTTTCAAGGTCCCTAGAGTCGAAATAAAAGATTTTTAGAAAGATGTCTGTGCGTGCGTGTGTACGTACGTCCGTACGTCCGTATGTCCGTACGTCCGTACGTCCGTACGTTCGCGACGTTTTTTTCGTCGTCCATAGCTCAAGAACCAGAAGAGATATCGACTTCAACTAAATTTTGTTATACAGATAATAAGGCAGAAAGATGCAGAAAGGGCTCTCAAGAAAATTGCGTGGGTGGTTTTTTTACCATAGCAGTTTAAAAAAAAGGTGAAAATTTTGGTTAACCCTAAATATCTCATGAACCAATGACGCTAGAGACTTGAATTAAATTTTGTATTATATATTGTAACGTGATACAAAACAATTATATTTTTGGAAAAAAATTCAGCTAACGGTTTTTTTTTATAAATCAAAAAAACTGAAAAAAAAATTTGTCACTTCGAAAATTTTACGACTAAAATATGATTTCATCTCCAAAACAATTTTGTGCAACGAAGAATAATGTTTTTGACATCTGATAAAATTTTGAGAAAAATCGAATTGACAGTTTTTTTACAAAAAATAATAACCTAAAAAAAAAATAAAAAAAAAGTTGGTAAAAATTGAGTTTTGACTCAAATATCTTTTCAAGACTTTTAGATATTGGCTTTAAACTACTTTTATCTTTCAAAAAATATTGTTTTCAACATTCAGTAATATTTTGAAAAAAATAGAATTGACAGTTTTTTTACAAAAAATTAAAAACCGAAAAAAAAATTTAACAAAAGTTGGTAAAAATTGATTTTCGACTTAAATATCTTTTCAAAAATTTGAGATTATGGCTTCTAACTAATTTTAACTTATAAGAAATATTGTTTTCAACATTAGGACAAATTTTGAGAAAAATCGAATTGACAGTTTTTTTACAAAAAATAAAAACCTAAACAAAAAAATTAATAAAAATTGGTAAAAATTGATTTTCGGCTCAAATAGCTTTTCAAAAATTAAAAATATTGGCTTCAAACTTATTTTATTTCACAGAAAATATTGTTTTTTATATTCAATAATTTTTTTATAATAATCCAACAGTCCGTTTTTTCATAAAAAAAAAATAAAATCTACAAAAAATAGAACGCAAATTTGGTATTAATTGATACATTTAGACAAATTTTAAGCAAGACAAATCGATAGACGGGATGGGAAGTTATCAGTGTGGGTCGCATCCCAGCCTCTTTTTTTTTTTTTTAATTGGTATGGTAAAAAAAACACCCTCTCAATGTTTTTGAGACTCCTTTCTGCATCTTTCTTCATAATTATCTGTATAACAAAATTTATTTAAAGTCGATATCTCTACTGGTTCTTGAGCTATAGACGACAAAAAAAAACTTCGCTAACTTACGGACGTACGAACGTGTGTATGTACGAATGTACCTACACACGCACGCACATACATCTCTCTAAAAATCTTTTATTTCGACTCTAAGGACCTTGAAACGTTGAGAAATGTCAAAATTTTCAATGTGACAAATCGGACCGATTACAATAACTTCCTATGGGAAGTTAAACATTTTTCCCGACTATATAGTCCTAAATTCGACATCTCAAATTTTTTAACTTCCTATATAGAAGTTGAAACACCACGTTCCACGAGATTTTGCAAGGTTTTACAATGTTTCCAAGAGTTTTGTAAGGTTCTACAAATGTTTATGTGATAATTTGGAGTTGAAGTAAGTTTTTGTTAGTATTTTCCATAACGAGGGACCAAATCATTTCTTTAGAAGCACATTACGCTGTATAATACTCACATTAACTAATCAATAATTCTTCTTCCTCCTGCACTGTAATGGTAATATTCCGGAGAGAAGTAATATTTGGAACACATAATGTGGTTTCTTAAAAAGTTCCTTGTCATTTCTACGTTTTTCTTTTTATTATGTTGTTAGAACGATTGCAACGAATTTCATAAATTTAAAGTCAAATATAGTTTTCAATTGATTGAATAAAAGTAGAGTAGAGAAGTAATACTCCTGCACTCTTATTCCCAAAACAAAGCACAAATTATAAATCCATAACACCGACCGTCCAAAATATAATAAATCTATGTGTATTTGTAGTACCTACTTGGGATTTGTGAGGAAAAACAAAGGATCTCACACTGTTTTCGTTTCCGTCCACGATGATGTCGAGTTCCTCTTCATGCTATAACTCTATCTAGGATCTGCTTCTTCAACCAAACCCTTCTTTGAAAAACAAACCAAACCACCAACACTTTCTCTACATAAATTTTAGATTTATTTCAATTTCCAAAAAAAAAAAAACGAAAGTCGAATAAAATATGAACCGAGTATAAAAATAAAAATAAAATTATAAACGATGAAACAAAAATGCAACCGCCCGCATCGGAAATAAGGATCTTCCACTTCTTCCTTGCAATAATAATGCTTTCTCGTTGTGTGTGTCTGAATACTGTTTATAGCGATATATGATTGCTCGCTAAACTCGTCCTGAATATGCACAAGGACTGATTTTTCAGAGCAGAAAAAATTAAAAAAACAAAAACCCTAACATAAAGAAAAACTTAAAAATGAAAAATGTTTACCTAACCGCTGTCTCGTCGGCAATTATTTATATATAATTCCATATATCCTGTGTGTGTGCCGAGGATACTCCTACTCCACAAGAAGGCGGCCGACCTTAAGAGATGAAGCTGTAGAAAAGCATAGAATAGGAGTCTCGATTCCTGCCTCAGCCAGCATCAGCTTATCATCACCTTAGCCTCAGACTTTTTCGGTTTGGTTTTTTGGATCTTTTAGTCGAATATTTTTATTTTTTGGTAAACTGATGAAAATCGCATCTCGAGACGGTTGCGGTTGTTTTACTTGTGATTTTTTTGTCTATACATTTCTCCCAAGAAGGTAGTATAGAGACCGAAGAGAGGTGATATAGCAATGCTAGCTAGGGTACTCTTATATGGTAATTTCCTCCGGATTCTCAAGTGGATGCCTCTCAAACCAATTCGCTCATCACGGTGGTGGCGCTGCTGGCTCTGGCGCTGCATTGTTGACGTTCCAATGGATTTTAATTTTTCCGTGCGGTTGAGTGGAAACCAAGTGTTTTATTACTTTATTCCAAACCTATACAGAGTTTTTTGCTTCAGGTTCAGGAAGGTATAAGGTATAACATCCATTAGGAATCATATGTGTGGAGATGGGGGGGAGTAGAATAATACTTCTTCTTACGGTTGTAAAATCAAAAAGAATACCAATTTGGAGATTGCTTATGCTTATGAATATGAAGAGGCAGCCAGTCAGTCGGTCTTATCGTATGGAACTTTTGTTTGTAGAAAACACATAAGTACCTATACCGATTACCGCCACGCCCGCGCTGCCACCTGCTCCCAGACTTCCTTAATTTTTTGGAAATGGTTTCAGATTGAGAATTTGTGATATCAGGCATAAAAGTAAATATGGAAATAACGTTTTTGTTAGGGCTATTATCCATAACACAAAAAAGGACAAGAGTTTAAAACTTTATTGTTTTATAACAAGTATTACGTTTCATGTTTAATGCAGGTGGACTAAAGTTCTTGATTTCTTAAAAGATAAGCAGCACTAATTTTAAGCAAAGGGTCTGATTGTTTAGCAGTTTTTTCACCCAAGTACTAAAGGAATACTTTTACTCAAGTACTTCGGCAGTATTTTTACCCAAGTATTTAGCCAGTACTTTTACTCAAGAACTTGAGCAATACTGGAAGTGCTTTGAAGTACTTCAAAGTTCTCAATCGGTACTTTAAGTTTCTAAATATTTCAAGACTCGAGTACTTACTTGGAAATTTCATTCGCTAATATTTCTTTCGTTTGGAATAAATCATAAATTTCGTTGACGTTATGTGGTTTTGATATCAAACAAACAGTATTCAGTGGACTAGAAAGTGCAGGTCAAGTACTTGAAATACTTATAAAATATTCACTGAATATTTAAGTATCTTACTTAACAAATGGGTTTAGGTTTCTCTAACTAGGTTTTTTTTAAGTATCAGTAAGAGGGTATTGAAGTCAAAGTACAAGTTTCTAGTACTGGTATTTAAAAGGACTTATTTCTTGAATTACTTAAGTACTCAACAGAATTGTCTGAACTACATCGACGTCGCTAAATTCAAATCTAACTATAATTTTGGGATATCTCTTATAAATGCGTACTTTTTATTTGTCTTGACATACATTTCATTGTCTTCATTATTCATTCTCAAAAATAAAGGGTGCCAGTTAATAGTAATTGTGAATTGATTTTCAGACATTTGGAATGAAAACCCAAAAAGGAAAGGTGACTTGATTATGCAAATTCAATCCATTGCTTAAAATATAAAAATACAAAGAAGTTCCTTGGTAAAAATTTAAATAACAAAGGAAAGTATTCGCATCAATTTTATTCACATGCATTTTGTTGTTATCTCCTTACCTGAACGGTCTCAAAACCTTTAATCATAGGTATACATATAATATTTAATTAATCAAATTATCGAAAAACTACCCACCCCTTTGCAAAATATTGTATAAAGAAAATTCCTTTGCAAATAATGCATCAAATCCTTTAAGTAACTTTCACACGCTCCCAAACAATTGAATGCAAAATAAAAACGAAAATAATCTGCATTTCGCAATCAACCCCTTTTTCATTCATCAGTTACACTCAGAGCTCGAAAAACCAAACCTCTAACATCATTAAGAGGGTGCAATATTCTTTATTCGCACAGTCAAAGGACTAATCACGCAATTGCACCCATTGTCTGCGTAAAATTACGCAACTCTCTCAGCAACATACAACAAGTGTCTGCAGTGCATATTGCATATCTACAGCCAAACATACAACAATGTTGTGTGTTTCAAAAGTGCGCAACAATGCGAAGAGCCAACAACAACTTGACAAGAAAACCAAAGAAATTGCAAAACAAATGAACACATACAACAAACCGCCTTGCAACGCCGCCGCCGCGCCGCATCATATTATCCTTTTGTCCTCTTTATTTTGTTGGTTTGTGTTGCTGTTGTTGTTGCATTCAAATACAATCACGGTATTATGCTTTTACACATTATACAATGCATTATGCTAAAATGATTGCAAATTGTCCCTCGGGAGTGTGTGGAGGGTGAGTTTTTGTGTCAGGGTTGTGAATTTGCAAATAGACATATCACGTCTCACACAGGAGCCCAGGTCTTTGCGAATTCCGTATTATTAACCCTCGGTCGTGGATGCAAGTTGCACCTAATAAAAGAGACTGTCTTGCAATATGGGTCCCCTTCGGTGTACTTCTTTTTGCGAAAATTCCCAACGTTTAACGCTGCAATTTGGATTTTTCGCACCCTCTTGGTATTTTAACCTAAGGGTTTTATGTGTGTGGATATGTTTATGTCATGTTTTTTGTATTCATCGTGCATCCTGCATGAATATAATGGTAGGTATCTTGTGTATAAGATGCAATGCAATATGTCATCAGTCAGGGGCTGGATTTGTCAGAATTACGTTGATTGCATTGTTACACAGCATCACTCATCTCAAAATATATCGTTTGCATCTCTGAATTACCAATTATTCTTTCCAAACTTAGTATTTTTCGAATTTCATTCCTTACTTCACTTTATTTTTAATAAAAATTTTGCAATCCTCACTTCGCAATCCACTTTTGCACTTTCGCAACTCTGCATTTCAAATGTATAGCCTTCTACTACATTACACTTAGCACTCCTCTTCTTAAGACACTTCACTTCGTATATGTAACTACATTACTACGTAACTTATACATTTTCTGTATGGATTTCATATATTTGACGAGAAAATGTTTGCAATTCCTACTTCGCATTCTGATTCCACACTTCGCAATTCACTATTCAAGCATATACAGGGTTTTTCAACAGGGACGCTACAAAAGAAGGAGCGGCAGGGAGGGACAGCAAATGACGCCATATTTCTTGGCGCTCTTTTGACATTTCTCTTCAGTAAGGGTTGCTACTTCATGATTGAAAGATATACGAGCCAACAACGAGTCGAAATTATTGAAATTTACTACCGAAATTCGGAGTCAGTGGCCTCAACGTTAAGAGCGCTACGTCCAATTTATGGCTGAAACACAAATACGCATAGTAACAGAGGAGGTCAATGCATGCTATCACAATGAAGCTTTGACCTCACGTTTCGTTTGACAATCGTAAGGAAAAGAACGTAATGTTACGTAATGTGACTACAAACGGACGCTCTAGTTCAAATTTGCTGAACATTTGCTTTGTCTGACAGCTCAACAGCTGTAAAAAAAAGACAACAAATAAAATACATTTGCTTTTGGAGGGATTCCCATTGGTTATTATAGGCTGTGTCAGCTACTTCCTTAATGACAGAAGTGCCATTTTAGAAATGTCATTCAAGGCAACCTCGAAGCAGACCCATCATAACGCAGACGAAGTGGAAGCTGAAACGCGTTTGTGTTTCAGCCATTATGCTCGTCATAACCGTCGTAGCAGATCAACACTTGAGCGTCTAGTGGCAAAATTTGAATCCACAGTCACAGTACAAAATGTTCCCGTGCCAGTGAAACGAAGAAGTGCTCGTAGTATCGAGAATATTGCTGCCGCTGAGGCTTCAGTTGTTGAAAGCCCAAAATCTGGTGTCTCACACGTGAGTCGTTCTCAAGAGTTGTGCATCTCTGTGACGTCGTTGTGGTGAATTTTGCAAAAAGATCTTGGCAAACATTAAATGGACGCAAGAAATGAAGCCGCTTGACCACCAGAAGCATCGTATGTTCGTGAATTGGGCTAAGCAACAACTTGAAAATGATTCAGATTTTCATCGAAAAATCATCTTCAGCGATGAGGCTCATTTCTAGCTGAATGACTTTGTCAATAAACAAAATATGCGGTATTGGTCAGGCAGCAATCCACACTTACTCCATTAGTCATCATTGCATTTCGAAAAAAATACGGTTTGGTGTAGTTTGTAGGCCGGCGCGCGTCATTATACCGTACTTCTTCCGTGATGATCAAGACCGACTCGTTACTGTGAATGGGGATCGCTA
This sequence comes from Eupeodes latifasciatus, assembly GCA_920104205.1. NCBI lineage: Eukaryota > Metazoa > Arthropoda > Insecta > Diptera > Syrphidae > Eupeodes > Eupeodes latifasciatus. Next base: position 66,855,458 of record OV049924.1, on the reverse strand, counting down.
CCCTTCAATGATAACCGAATTTTTTTGGCGCCAATCAGATGATATGGACTTGGAGAACATGTGGTTTCAACAGAACGGCGGCGCGGCGGCGGCGCAGCGCCACAAGCCACACAGCGAATGTCACAATCAATTTTGGAGAACGTGTTATCTCATGAAATGGTCCAGTCGCTTGGCCGCCTCGGTCGTGCTATTTCACACCGTTAGACTATTTCCTGTGGGGCTACGTCTAGTCTTTGGTCTATACCACGAGACAGCGACGATTGATAAACTTTGTACGAATATGGAACGTGAAATTGCAGCAGTATCAGCCGATTTATGCTTAAAAACCGTCGAAAATTAAGTTCACCGTCTGGACTTCTGCAAGCGTGCCCGTGGTGTCCATGCAAAAGAAATCGAGTTCCATACATAATGGCATCGAACGTACTTTCACAGGAATAAAGCATTTCATTGATATCCAAAACCGTTTTTGTTTTATTTAAAAAATAACTTTTGTAGCGCTCTTATTGAAAAACCCGATATCATCATTACTTGCACTTTGCATTAAACATTTTATAAGTTCGCATTCGCGTTGATTGAACTAGATTTTGCACCACTTTATATTTCGCGACATGCATTCAGAACGGTGACAGACTATGTGCTCGTAAGAATTCCGTTTTCCGTCGGGCCTTAAATCTTCTTAGAAAACTGATACGGCCCTGATCGAATAACAGCAGCAGCAGCATAATAGCATCGTCCTTGAAAATGGAACTCTTTCAGTGATGACTAAAAATGTAAATGGAGTTTTCATACCCAACAATTTTAAGGAATATGCAACAAATGCACATATTGGAGTTAGCATACATATATGTTGAAGCTGAAGCTAAAGCTGATGTTCCCGCACCGCAGCAGCCTCTATATGATGACTGCATTTGGCTGCACATTATGGCTTGAATAGAAGAGCTCTTTACAAGAGATGACTCTGCCATACATCAGAGACCTAAGGTTCCAAACATAAACGAGAAGAAGGACCCAGACCCACCATATCATACACGATGTAAGTGATGGACTCCTTTATCATAAGCATCCTCACAATCAGCTTTGAGTGCATGCAGCAACAGCAACAGCATCAACATCAGCAGCAGGAGTAGGAGCAGGAGCAGGAGCAGGAGCATATTGCATTGCGGATTGAATATGCACATTTCGTTTGGGCTTTGTTAAATTTTTGTAGGATGTTTATAAATTCCAGGGTTAAGTGGGCGATACTCTGGGTGTTTATACCATGTGTCGGATATTAAGCGAGTCCTGAAAAGGAACAGAGGCACCCCATGGCTCGTAGTCATCGTGTCGTCGGCGGCGTCGTTGTCGTTGTGTCGGTGGTGATGATGATGGCAAGTGCATTCGAGTGCAATTGCAGGAATTGGATTGAAGGATGCAATTTTTTGTAAATCCAAATAATAAAAGGATGAGTGGTGTTGGTTGATGTGTAACATGAACATAAACCATGAGTTAAGTTTAGGCGCCACCAATTGTGTGGATGCATATCATGTGCAGTGCAACAAGTTGATGTGTAGAGTGGAGTGAAATGAAATGAATACGACTAAAGGACGACGTTGAATGAGGACGACGACGATGTGAATGCGGCTGATTGAAGGTGATAATTTGTTTGGATTGCACAAAATTGCTGCTTGTACGCTTCGAGATGAGTAAATGAATAATTGATATGGAAAATGGAATGAGAGATTGGTCCTTTTTGAAGGAGCAACGATGTTGACTGCTGATATGGCATTCAATGCATATACATAATATACTCAGCTGTGGAGGTCTTTTGATACCGACAAAAAGGATTCTAAGTGATTTTAAGTGTTTTTTGTAGGAGATTTTGGTGTTTTTGTATGAGTGTACCTTTGTAAGAGAAAAGGACTTTTGGATGGAGATTGAAATTTTAAGTTAAGTGAATTGGTTGGTCTATCAGATTAAGATAAGGTTTGAATTAAAGTAAACATTAAGAGAAGGAAAATGTTGTTTACGAAAAAGATGTAGAGCCCTTTTGTGTGGCCTTAAAGCTTTTAAAGTTGCAAGTCAACATACATACATACATGTTTGGATCTTAAAAATCCTTGATGTTAAACCGTTTGAAAAGGAACGTGAACATTTTGAACATGATTAAAGCTTTTTTGGGAAAAGTTAAACTTAAGGTTAGGTTATGTTAAAGTGGCTGTCCGTGATGGAGGAGGACACACTTAGGCCAGTTTAATGGCCCATTGTGATACCATATGAATCTTGAAGCTTTCTTGTAAGCTGAATGAATCCAGTTTTAGTTCCTTACGAAACGTGAGAGGCCGATTATGTTAATATTATTTAAATCGTTAAGATCGTTATAGAAGAATTCTCCAAGGTAATTCTTGCATTTTTGAGCTAGAGCAGGACATGTAGAGAGGAGATGAAGAACTGTTTCCTCCTCTTCCTCATCAATACAGCTACTGCAAAAGTCCTTTGAGAATACGCCTAGTCGCGTTGTGTGCTTTCCTATTAGACAGTGCCCGGTTATTACACCGATTATCGAGCTTATAAACGATCTGCTTAGAGAGAGCAAGCACCTTGAACGTTTTAAATCCAGTGTTGGCCAGATGTTTTTTGTGACTGGACACGTGGTGATGTTGTTCCACCTGGTGCCTGCCCTCCTCACAGCGTCTTGCATTAGCAAAAGTTTACAAGTAGCGATTGGTATGCCAGTACGTGCCAAACGTGGTAGGATGGGCTGTACTGTACCGTTTCTGGCGAGTTCAATTGCCTTACAGTTACCTGGAATGTCTCTATGGCCCGGCACCCAGCAAAGGTGAATATTAAACTGTTGTGCCATCTCCATTAGAGATGATCGACAGTTATGGACTGATATAGAGTTTGTAGAGACAGAATCCAGAGATTTGATAGCGGCCTGACTATCTGAGAAAATACGGATATCAGATGTTGATATCACGTTTTCTTTAAGCCAGTACAAGACTTCTTTTATCGCCAGAAGTTCCGTCTGGAACACGCTACAATGATTGGGAAGGCGAAATGAGAGACTTAATTTCAGTCGTTCAGAGTACACACCTCCACCAACCCCTTCTTTTGTTTTTGACCCATCTGTATAGAAATGGATTGACTCATCTTCCAGGAATGTCCTATCCTCCCAAAAAGATCTGGGAGGTATAGAAATCTGGAAATTTCTGTCGAATTGCAGTTGGGGGATGGTGCAGTCTGTGTGCTTTGGAATTGATTCTTAATAACTAAGAATTACGGAGTGGCTAATGTTGTTGTTAGTCCACTGCGACGAAGCTTTGAGGCGAAAAGCAGAGCTTGCAGCTATTTGTTTGCTAAAAATGTCAAGAGGTGTTAGGTAGAGTAAGGTGTCCAGTGCCGCAGATGGTGATGATGTGTATAGCCAAAGCGTGATTCGATGTTGTAAGCCCCATTTATTACCAATAGCTTTCTTGCAAGAAAAGAGAGCTACGGTAGCTTTTTTGACTCTTTCCTGTACATTGCGTTTTCAATTTAGTTTTTTATCTAAAACAAGAACCAAGTACTTAGCCTCGTCTGAGAACTTTAATTTGTTTCCTTTAATATAGGGAGGGTTTACAAATGGAATTTTGTATTTCCTCGAAAATAGGACTGATTCGGTTTTGTGTGGGTTAACATTCAGTCCACACTGATCAGCCCAAAGTATTAGTATGTCTAAGGCATTTTGTAGGAGTTTTTTTTAAGGTGTTAGGATGCTTTTCTGAAACCGCTATAGCAAACGTCATTTGCATAGGCAATCACTCTCAAACTCTCTGCATCCAGACCAGTTAGGATTTCATTTACCACTAGGTTCTAGAGGAGATGGGATAGAACACCACCTTAAGGTGTATGAACAAGAACTCAGATAAGGTCGTTTGTTATCTATATATATAAAAATGAATTGCTGTTCGTTAGTCTCACTTAAACTCGAGAACGGCTGAACGGATTTATCTTATCTTAATCTTGAAATGTTCGTGGAGGTCTAGGGAAGGTTTAAAAGGCGAGAAAAAATCGAATAATTTCCGCGAAAACCCTAAAATCAGCCCTTTTCTATTTCCCATACAAACGTTTTCTAGAGTCAATTTGAACTTTTATTGCTATTCAATAGTTCAAAAAGTTCAATAGTTCTAAAAGCTAAAGTTCATATTGAATTATAATCACTCACTATTGTCTAAGCAATTAAGGTGTGTTCCTAACGTCAAAGAGTCAATTTGCAATTTATTACCGCTGCATAAAGTTCAAATTCAATCATATCTATGAAAATAGTCTTCGCGTGCGCTTTGGAGGATCTAATGTCGCGTTCCGAAAATAAACAAAAGTGAATCGTGAACGCGACAAAAAATGTTATAAACTATTATAGTAGTACTGATTTCCAATTAATTTGGTCGGCTTCGCGAATCTTAATTTTAGCTTACTTCAGTTTTAACTGTATCCGATTATTTTTTTAAGTTTGATAAATCTTAAGTTTTGTCACAAATTAAGTTTCTGAACACAACCATAATATTTGGGTTAAGTATAGAGATGACATGTCTGAGGATATTTTGCATCGTGTGCGCCGTAAAACTTTGAATCCTACACTACAAATGACTGAAGAAATTTACAATGAGACATTGATTATGATAGAAGATATGTGTTTATTGATAGCAAATAAAGTAAAGTCGTGTTTGGGAATGACAGCACCCAATCGTCATATGCACGATGCATTAAACCACGAGTTGCAAAGGGAACAACAGAACGACATTGAAGCATTGTCCGAAACAGTTCGTACAAATGTTCCACAATTAAATCGACAACAAAGAATTGCGTACGACACTTTGATAGAAGCTGTGAACAGTGGATCTGGTGGAATTTATTTCCTTGATGCTCCCGGAGAAACCGGAAAAACTTTCTTAATTGCATTGCTTTTGGCGAGGATCAGATCACGAAATGATGTTGCTCTAGCGTTGGCTTCATCTGGAATAGCTGCGACTCTGCTAGAAGGCGGACTATCTGCGCATTCTGCCTTGAAATTACCATTAAACATGCAAATCACCGAAACACCAATTTGCAACATCGCCAAAAATAGCGCAATGGACAAGATCCTACAGGTATGCAAATTAATTGTTTGGGATGAATGCACAATGGCCCATAAGAGGTCACTGGAGACGCTGGACAGAACATTGAAAGATCTTCATGGCAACCAAAATATTGTTGGTGGGGTCATGATTCTGTTGTCAAGTGATTTTCGTCAGACTCTTCCAGTTATTCCCCGATCAACTGTTGCTGATGAACTAAGATCATCGAATTTATGGCAGTACGTAAAGACACTTAAATTAACAACTAACATGCGAGTATTTTTGCAACATGATGAAACTGCAAATGTGTTTGCTAAGCAGTTGTTGTGACAGAAAGTTGCAATGGATACCTCGACCGGATTCATCACATTACCCACAGATTTCTGTCACATCACAGATTCAAAAGAGGAGCTTATGTAGCGTGTTTTCCCAGATATAGCGCAAAAGTTCAATAACCATAATTGGCTGGGTGAACGAGCAATATTGACAGCGAAAAATAAAGATGTCGAGGATCTCAATGCGACCATTCAGAATTTTTTCTTCCAGGACAGTTGGTTTCCTTCAAATCAGTCGACACCGTTATGAACCAGGATGACGTAGTCAACCATCCCACGGAGTTTTTAAATTCACTGGAATTGCCTGGATTGCCACGTCACAATTTGCAGTTAAAAGTAGGATCGGTTGTCATCATGCTGCGTAATATTAATCAACCTCGACTATGCAATTGAACAAGACTGGCTGTGAAAAAGCTGATGAATAACGTCATTGAGGCAACAATCATAAAAGGAAAATACCTACAAAAGAGAGGATGTGTTGATTCCGCGAATACTGATGATTCCAACGGATTTACCATTCCATTTTAAACGCTTACAATTTCCAGTACGTCTGGCCTTTGCGATGACAGTAAATAAATCGCAAGGACAGTCTTTAGAAGTTTGCGGAATCAACTTGGAGTTTCCCTGTTTCGCGCATGGACAATTATATGTCGAGTGTTCGCGCGTCGGTAAACCGTCTTCTTTGTTTATTTACGCACCACAAAACAAAACAAAAAATATAGTTTATGAGAAAGCTTTAAACTGATTAACAAACTGTATCATAACAGTGTTTGTCTGTTAATAATAATTTAAACCTTTTAAATAGACAGTATTTCAGCAAAACTGTGTGTTTTTTTAAGTAAGCAACATGATGTGTCGAAAATAATAATAAAACTTCATGCTTCATTAAAAAAATGCTTTCTATTCAATACGTTTTGTTTGTTTTGAAATTAATTTATATGTACAAAAGTTTAGGTCTTTTATTTATCGATTGAGGCAGTACGAAGTCTGCCGGGTCAGCTAGTTATTTATAAAAGTTTTACAATATTAATGACAACATTTTGTGTTTCCTTGTTTTAAGATACTTGAGTCGAAACCTATTTTCACCAGTTGCAGTTGTTTTCATAGGTTTTCGCTTTTTGGAAAAAAAGTCAATCGTTTTTTTTTTTTTAATTAACTAAAACAACGTATTTCCAATATAAAAAAATAAGTTTGATTTCAATATCTTCTTTTGCTTCCGAGATATTTTAGTTGAGATCACGTCACAATGAACAATATTAAAATTAATTGAAGTCGCTATAGTTATTGAGTTTTGAGATATTTTGGGTCAACCAAATGTTTCACTTCATTTTAATTTGATATAATTATTATCAACAAAATTTATTTGAAGTCGATATCTCTGTCCGTTATTGAGATATTACCGACGAAAAAGGTATCCCGAACGTACAAAAGTACGTACACACGCACACATAGGCATCTCTCTAAGAAATTTTTATTTATATTCTAGGAACTTTGAAATGTCGAGAACTTTCAAAATTCGACAAATCAGATCCATTATCGATTTCTAAGTGGTCAGACTTATTTAAAAGGTGGAAAATAATATTATTGGTGGCTTTTAAAAATTACATAAACTTACCACTTTTTGAGGCTAAGTTAATTCAGGTGTTTAGAATCACTTACAAGTTCGTAATTCCGAATCTTCATTTCTCCTAAGACGGGAATGCAACAGTTATGGATTTCATCAAATATTCAAATTTTAAATTTTTTTAAATATTTAAATATTTAAATTTTCTTATATAATAAGTATTTAGTAAAAAGTATCTTACTTAAGTTTGAGTAAACTTTGTATTATTATAAACCTAAAACCTCACAAAAATTAATATATATTTCGGTTTAGTTATAAGTAAAACACCTCTAAAACTTATATTACACATTCCCTGCAAGAACAAATTCTTACCACTTCTTATTTAAAGAGGAACTTAGGTATACAATTTAAGCAATTGGTTAGCAAGAAAAAGAACCCAAACTTTAGTCATAACAATCGCATGTTTTAGTCAAATGACTTTCATGAAGTAAAACGTTTCCCATATCGCTTGACTTGGCCGACATAATATTCATAAAATTTATATTTTGCCACCAACAAATTTCTTTTTCCCACTGATAAAACACAACTTTTTCCGATGTAGCATTTAACATGCCAACGTTTGGCCAAAAAAAAGCAAAAAACACCCAAAAAACATCACAAACAAGGACGAAACAAGCTAACTAAGTATGTAAGTATACAAGTCGAAGAATATTAATATTCATTTAAGGTTTCATGCAGGACAAATGACCACACTTCGTCATTAGTAAGTTAACTCTATCGGGTTGGCACGAGGCCGTTATAAAACATTGTCCTGTCCAAGGATATTATATAGGACTCAAATATGCGTAGGTAGGTTTATATATGCTATGCACACAGCACAGCACCTTTTAAGTTGAAAGGTCATTTTTTGACACAGATTGATGCCTGTGTGTGTGTGTGTGTGTGGGAGAATAAGGACATTATTTTAATTCACCTGTACACAAACATAAGTCCGATAATAATTTGTTAGGCAGTTTCCGTAGACAAGGGTGTGCACATACACCGGACACTGATTGACGTGTCGATAAGGTCCTGGTGTAGGATTAATCAAGATACGCCCCGATTATGCGTAATATACCCACGCATATACTTACATACACTTTTTCATGTGAATGTGAGTACTGCATCCGGTTAATTGTGGAGCAAATCAGCATTTGACATGGACTTGTGACTCGCTGATGTCAAACTGAATGACTATACCTCTCTCACAATTTATATACGCACTATGATGAGGTTTATATGGGGCACTTCGCATTCAAAAACGAAGAGGTGGGGGGAAGAAAAAACTTGTATTAAGTCGCATTAAGGCCGGGGGATATTAAAAAGTAATTTTTAGTGCGAGTTGGGTCCTGGTACGAGTCCGGCACACAGGAAATGCGTGCCACTGAGAATAAGTTCGTTAGTCCTGATGATGATATGGCTTTAAGAGAAAAAGTGCGTGGGCCCCTTGTGATGTAACGCTTGGGCAAATTAGACTAAAACTTTGTCCTTTGACATGTGTACCTTTGCTTATATTGTACTACGAGTATACAAAGTATGATACGGCGACTCACGCTGCGGGGACAAGTGGATTTACATATCGCTTAACTTCCGGACCTATATAGCTGATATTATGTCCGAGAGGTGATTTGCATACTTAAGTTCGCTGTTTTATTGTATGCTTGATGGATTGTTAGATTAAGTTCAGTGAATTTGGTTGATATGAAGTCAACGATAAGTGTGTTAAATATAATGTTTTGGCTTAACACTGGTTTTCTTAATTGACGGTGGTTGATGAGTTAAATTTTTAGCAGAAAAAAGGCAAATTATTGAATTGAAGCCAGGGGCCGTAAATATATGTTTCTAAAACTTATGTATGTCTATACAATTTTGTTTGTCTTAGTATTTGGAAAACAGAAGAAATTTGTTTATCATATGTAAGATTCTTTGAACTTTTAAAAACCCACAGTTAAAAAATTTTAATCGATGAAAACGATTATACTTTATCTAGAATGCGGGTAGGGCGAAAGGGGAAACTTCTGCCTAGATCATATAGCGCTTATCAAACTATATTTTTAATAAAACGATTTGTTGAGGTTAATTAAGGTGAGTTCTCAACTTATCTAAAGCCAAAAGAATACACTTCACCGTCACTGTCTATGGTCGTAAAAAATGTATACTAGTAAAACCCTGATCACGATACACCAACAAAAAGTTTTGGTTTGTAAAAGTCGGGCTTTTGTCTCGAATTTTTCTGCACACATCAGCTGCGATGTTTTCGGGCTATTATACACTTCGTCTAAGTGAAGGTGGTATTGGTTGATCGTTTATGCAAACAGTGAACTCAACTTTTTCTATCACACTTTAAAAAGTCTTTTTGGTGGGAGAATTATGGCAACCCTTAAAGCACTAATTTTTATAAAAAAATCATAGTCCTTGTTGCTGAAGGAATTATCCATTCATGATGACTTACACTTAGCAAAACACAACAGTTATAGTTTTAACAGTAAGGCTCCTATCAATTGTCCGCATAATGGAAGAGTCTTCAAGAATAAAGAATTAGTTTTTAATTGAAGGAGATTCTTTTAACTTTTAAAGACCTCTTGTTCCAAAATTTTGTTTGAAATATATTACTTACTTACTTAAGGTGGCTCTCAACAAACTTCTCCAGTTTCGCGCTCCAAGTTGGGTGAGGTCACTTTCCACTTGTGCACGCCACCTGATCGATGTAGATTCGAAGACTTTCCGGGCCGGAGCATTGGTTTCCATGCCCTTCTATGCATACGTTACCGTAGATCACACGAAGAACTTTTCTCTCGAAACGACCCAAGGTAATTTTATCCGATGTACCATATAGCAGTAATGGAATGATGAAGGTCCTATAAAGCGACACTTTGGTTCCTCGAGAGAGGGCTTTGCTACTCCATTGCTTTCTTAGCCCAAGGAAACAGTGGTTAGCAAAAGTTATTATTCGTTTAATCTCAGCGCGCTGGTGTTGTTTTCTGCGTTCATAGCGGAGCCTAGATAGACGAAGTCCTTAACTTCCTTAAAGTAACGTCTGTCGATGGTGACGTTTTGACCGAGACATCGGTGTTGTAAGTCCTTTCTTGAAGACAGAATGTACTTTGTTTTGCCCGCATTAACCGTTAAACCCATTTTTGCCGCCTCTGCCTTAATAATTGGACAGACTTTTGAAAGATAGTGCCCCTAATTTCCACGTAGGAGCTCTGCATGACAGCACAGCACCTTGTCTAAAGCCTTTTTTGACATCGAAAGGTTCTGTTAAGTTGTTTCCAACCTTTATGGAGCAGCGTGAATTCTTCATGGTCATCCTACACAAACGGACGAGTTTGGCATCAGGGATGCCAAAACAAGACAAGGCTCTATACAGCTCGTCCCCGTAGATGCTGTCATATGCGGCCTTGAAATCGATGAAAAGATGGTGAGTGTTGATTTGATGTTCTTGGGGTTTTTCCAGGATCTGCAGTAATGTGAATATTTGATCGACTGTGAACTTTTCTGGTCTAAAACCACACTTATAAGGACCTATCAGATTGTTGACGATGATGGGCCTTAGACGGTCACATATAACTTCGGAGAAGATTTTATAAGTGATGTTAAGTAGACTGATGCCTCTATATTTTTCAGAATCGGGGAAACAATACTGAGGTTCCATCCATCGGGCATGCTTTCTTCCGACCATATCTTACAAATAAGTTGGTGCATTCTCCTATACTGTTTCCACTTTCGTCTTTGCAGCCTTCAGTTCTAGGTTTGAAATTTCTGGAATAGTGAAAAAGTTAAATAATGAAATAGACAACTGAATCTTCAACAATATGGCTACTGGTAATCGAAAAAGTTCAAATGTACTTTTTATGGAAGGACCCTTCATCGGGCACACTCTGTATATCTGAACTTGATGGGAAAGTAAATTTCCAACACTTTATTTATTTTAATTCTTATAAAAGAAAACTAAATAAAGGCCTCAGAACATTTCTCCTACAAACATTTTCACACAAGCCACAGCAGTATATTAAAAAGACATTCACCAAATCCAATCATTTCTAATCAACTGTTGATCCCTATCCTTTCACAAATCAAATCATATCCTAACCAGCAATCTATCATATCGTGCGCTCTGAATTCAAGTTCCAATAAGCCTTACACGTACTCCTATACCTACCTGTATAAGTGTATACCTTTCATTAGAGACAATCATTAATGCCGCAAACACGTGTAAGTGCAAATTCATCGACCTCTGCTCCCGTTTCTATACTACCAATTCTTTCCCAATCTAATATTAAGTAATCCAGGAAATCCAGATCACATTACACTTCTTACTTTCCCAGAACCTTACATGAATTCAAGAGGCTTCATCATCATAATCATCATCCATAGAATAGCCCCCCATCCATCAGCACTCCATCATTCCAATATAAAACTAATATGGGAAGGTGTAATTACGATTTGTCTCATGTACGTGTTGCCTTAGAATGATTCTGCTTAAAACTCCCTCAACCTTATAGGTACGATTTTAATGGATACACGCTTCTAATTCCAAATCACACTCATCACGTATGTGGATTCGATTTTTGAAACGAGCGAGAGCTCCCTTTTACCTGCTCCTGAATTGGCCAAGACGACGACGAAGACGACGACGACGACGCGACGTAGTGGTGGCTTGATGAGAGATTTGCTCAAAAGCTCTTGTCACTGATTGCAACTGTTTCAACATCTCTTCGATCCGATTCAATTCAATTCGATTCGATGCATTTCAGTGTGCCAGCCGAGCAGCTCCGCCATCCCATCATGCAATCTTCATCGATTCCTATCGTCAGGTTGGTACATATCGTGAGATAAGCCCATCTATCTACATCCGTATAGCCGCTTTGACGATGATGATGATGACGAAGTTAGAAGGACGGATGGACGAACGGAACGTTGGAACACGGAATAGAACCAAATATGAATTTACCAAGTCGAAGAAGTGAGAGGAGACGAAACGAAGAAGGCGGCTCGATGGATTGCTGTAACATTTTCTACCCGCCGCCGCCGCCTCAACTACCGACAACGACGACGATGACGATGGCGATGGGGAAACCTAATTTTGTTATTACCGTTCTATTGGGTATATAATTTGGACCAGAATTGAGGAGCTACTTGGCTCTGCTGTGCACAGGGTTCAATCTCTTTCGTATAAGCACCTCCTTCCACCTCCTGGCCCGGTTTTTGTGCTTATTTTTCTTGTTGTTTCCGTGATGTTTTGTCTAATTCAATGTTTGCATAACAAAACTTGATGCATGTGAATTATGAAAGATGGGTCTGGCTGCAAAGACCTTCCCCGTCACTCTTTTCCCCCTTTAGCCTGTAATGCCAAAGTGTTGTTGGTATAATTCATCTATACATGACCAAGTCATGGGAATTGTATCGATTTCAGAATGGGATGATGAAGTTGTAGCGCATCCACTTAGGGGGTCATAGTCAGCAATTCCAAAAAAAAGCATAGATGACCAAAAGAAGAAGAAGAAGAGACGAGACTCTTCACTCCATGATGCAATGCAACTTACCATACCACAAAAGTGGACACGTTTCAAAAGGTAAGCGAATTGCAACAAACATAGGGATTCCTCTTATTTTTTTTTTCAGCAACTAACCAACGGACGAACGAACGGTCGAACATTCGGACGGACAAACGTACCGGATCGGACCGTGTAATCTCTGCAGGGTTAGTAATTGATTTATATCGTGGGGAAATACTCGGAACACACGTTTTCATATTATCAGTGTTAGAGGTTATTCCGATGAAAAATTGGTGCACACCGTTATGAGTGTAGGTACATATATATAGATGCATTGAGCATCGAGCACCGACATCGGACATGAAGGTCGATTATTAGGGACATTCATCATTTCTAGGGTAATACTTTGAGTATCTTACCTTCCTGCAGAAAGTTTGAAAAGTTTCTTATTGTATTTGTTTGCAATATACTGATATGTCATATAGGGATCAGAGGATTGTAATAAAATAAGGCAATAACTTTTGGGATATTTTAAGGAGTCAAAGAAGAAAGTTAGGAGAAAGTTGAAAGGACTAAAAGATTTTAAAAATCTAATCAACATTAAACTTTGTCTCCTCAGAACAAAAGACCATTGAAACGCAATGAGATGATCAGATCACATTCTAGAACCTTATTTCGGTTGGTTTCGAAATACTGTATTTTAAAATTCTGTATTACAAAATTTTGTATGATCAAAATTCAGCATAGTGAACATTTTTTAGAACAAAATTCTGTATTTTTAAATTCTGATTGGTCAAAATTCTGTATCTTACTTTCTAACATTATCAAAATAAGTTGTCTTTTAGCCTATTTACAGCATTTAGAAATAAAAAAAAATAAAACAATATTTTCGAAAGTAAGATATTTTAACAATTTTCACAGTATACATGTTTTAAGAGCATTTTATTTATTTTTCTTATTAAATTACTTTATGTTAGCAACAATATTTTGTATGGAATGGAATAATTTTGAAGTCAATAACTTTATTGATACAATTTATTCGAATCCAAAATAAATGTTAAGTATTTTTGGTTTTAATTTTGTATGAACAAATAATGTAAAATAGATTTTTTTAAATGTTATCAAATGAGGAAGTTCAAGTTATAAATATGTAAATAAAAATAAATAAGGTGGCGCAACAGTCCGTTGATAGCTAGGGACTAGTGATCTACAACTATCACCCATTCCTGTGTTCAAGTACTGTTGTCAGAGATGGAGGGATGAAGGTAACCTACAGTTTTAAGCCGAATCCGAACGGCAAATTTGAGAACGCACTTTTCATGACAAGAATTACTCTTGAAGGATTTGTCAATTCCTCGCAAGAGGCAATACCTGAAAAGAAAAACTTTAGATGGCACAGGCAGGGATTGAACCCAAGACCTCTGGCATGACAGTCCAACGCACGAACCATCATGCCACGATCAAGTTAAAAATCCATTTTTTAACAATTTTTAGTACTTTTTGACGTGACAACGTCTTAAATTAGGTTGCGGCTGGGAGTCACTTATGAAAAAGTGTAACGCCCGGTAACGTTACGATGAGTCACCGAACGAGAGAGAGGCCCGCCGAATGCCTTGCGTCTCTCTCCCACTCAACTATGATCGGTCTGCCGCGCGCGCAGCACTAGAGAATTAGGCGCATTGAATCGGCGCATGCTTGTGTCTCTGTCTTTGTCTTTCTCGAACGTTCTTGGCGTTGGAAAAACAAGAAAGCGTCATAATACAAGTTCACACGTGTGGTAAAAGTATCGTCAGCTGTGTCTGTAGTGAAAATGTGGAGTGCTTAGATTCGTCATTTACAACAACTACAACAATAAAGGTAAATAATTGTACACTGATATTTCATTATCGTAAACTATGATTGATTGATTAATTGTTAGATTGACACAAAAGTTGAGAAACTGAGTTTATAGGTTATGTCATACTATTGATAAATGTTGATAGTGTTAAGTAAATTATTAGTTTAAAAAATTTGTGCAATTCTTATTTTCATTCAATTCCTTGTTCCTATTGTGCAATTTAATTATATTCATATCAATAAATATTCTACCGAGAAAAAGACGTTGTCACGTAAAATCTTCGCCCGTAAAACCGACTTTACAGGCAACCATTTTTTTTTTTTGGTTTTTGTAATGGTCATTTCGATTGTTTTAAAAAGTTTACCAGTTGTCAAAATCGAAGTTCTTTGATGAATGCAGTTATTTTTAGGCATTTTTGGAATACTCCCTAACGTACTTACACACGTACGATATTTCTCTATAATCTTTTAATTTAGATTCTAGGGACCTTGAACCGTCATGAAATGTCAACATTCTCAATTCGACAAAAAGTGCAGATTACAATAACTTTGGTTAACCCAAAATATCTCACGAACCAATAATGCTTGCAACTTAAATTCAACTTTATATTATGTTTTGTAACGTGATACCAAAGAAGTATATTTTTGGAAAAAATCCAACCAATTTTTTTTTATAAATCAAAAAAAGATTAATCGACACATCGAATATTTTTCGAACAAAAAATAATTTCATCTCCATCTAGTAAAATTTTGAGAAAATCGAATTGGCATTTAAAGAAAAAACATTGCCTACTAAAAGTTGCTAAAAATTTTGACTTAAATATCTTTTTTTTATATTACTTTTACTTTGATATTATGGCTTCATACTTATTTTATCTTATAAGAAATATTCTTTTCGACATTTCGTTAAATTTTGAATAAATATTGAATTGACAGTTTTCTTAGAAAAAATAAAAACCTTAAAAAAGCAATACTAAAACTTGGTCAAGATTTACTTTCGACTCAAATATTTTTTCAAAATTTAAAAATATTGGCTACAAACTATTTTTATCTCACAGAAAATATTGTTTTCGACATTCAGTATTTTTAACTTCCCATAGGAAGTTATTGTAATGGGTTCGATTTGTCAAATTGAAAATTTTGACATTTCTCGACGTTTCAAGGTCCCTCGAAATAAAAGATTTTTAGAAAGATGTCTGTGCGTGCGTGTGTACGTACGTTCGTACGTCCGTACGTCTGTACGTCCGTACGTCTGTACGTTCGCGACGTTTTTTTCGTCCTCCATAGCTCAAGAACCAGAAGTGATATCGACTTCAAATAAATTTTTGTTATACAGATAATAAGGCAGAAAGATGCAGAAAGGGATCTCAAGAAAATTGCGTGGGTGGTTTTTTTACCATAGCAGTTTAAAAAAAAGGTGAAAATGTTGGTTAAACCTAAATATCTCATGAACCAATGATGCTAGAGACTTGAATTAAATTTTAAAATATATGTTGTAACGTAATACAAAACAATTATATTTTTGGAAAAAAATCCAATCAACGGTTTTTTTTATAAATCAAAAAAACTGAAAAAAAAAATGTTGTCACCTCGAAAATTTTACTACCGAAAAATATGATTTAATCTCCAAAACAATTTTGTGCAACAAAGAATAATGTTTTTGACATCTGATAAAATTTTGAGAAAAATCTAATTGACAGTTTTTTTTATAAAAAATAAAATCCTAAAAAAAAAAATGTACTCATAGTTGGTAAAAATTGAATTTCGACGCAAATATCTTTTCAAAAACTTGAGATTAAGGCTTCAAACTTTTTATATCTTATAACAAATATTGTTTTCAACATTCTGAAAAATGTTGAGGAAAATCGAATTGACAGTTTTTTTTACAAAAAATAAAAACCAAAAAAAAAATGTAAAGTTTGTAAAAATTGATTTTCGACTCAAATATCTTTTCGAAACTTTGAGATATTGGCTTTAAACTACTTCAATCTTTCAAAAAATATTGTTTTCAACATTCAGTAAAATTTTGAAAAAAATTGAATTGACAGTTTTTTTTACAAAAAATTAAAAACCGAAAAAAAAATTTAACAAAAATTGTTAAAAATTGATTTTTGACTCAAATATATTTTCAAAAATTTGAGATAATGGCTTTTAACTAATTTTAACTTATAAGAAATATTGTTTTCAACATTCCATACAATTTTAAGAAAAATCGAATTGACAGTTTTTTTTACAAAAAATAAAAACCTAAAAAGAAAAATAATACTAAAACTTGTAAAAATTTACTTTCGACTCAAAATTTAAAAATATTGGCTTCAAACTTATTTTATTTCACAGAAAATATTGTTTTCGATATTCAGTAATTTTTTTTATAAAAACCCAACATTCCGTTTTTTCATAAAAAAATAAAATCTACAAAAAATAGTACGCAAATTTGGTAAAAATTGATACATATAGACACAATTTTAAGCAAGACAAATTGACAGACGGGATGGGAAGTTATCAGTGTGGGTCGCATCCCAGCCTCTTTTTTAGTTTAAGAACAGAACTATCAAAAACACACTTTCTAAGGATAAATTATTTTGTGATTAGAAATTCGGAGTTAAAGTTTTATGAAATGTAGTGTTTTGTTCACACAGAAATTTGATGTACATATAGTATTCTTAGTTTACAGTGTTTTGAAATATAAAAATTAAGAAACACAGCATCATTTAAACAAAATTTTGATTATTCAGAACTCTCAAAAATAGTATTTCGTTTTCGTCCCTCTACCAATTAATTTAGGTATATTCCTTCAATAAATTAAGTTGAAACTATTTTTAAACGCATTTGATTTTCACATTTAAATCAGATGGGAAATGCCCATCTATTAGATCGATACTTCTTCAATTTCCATTAATTATTTATTCACTATTACTAAGAACTTTACTTGAAGAATGTATCCCAATTATCACATCCAGTCATAAAAGAAAAAGAAACGTATGTTTATCATGTCTGACCGATATAACATTCCTCACTTATGTAGAACCATAACTCAAGTTCACCACAAAAGTCTCACATGACTTATCAACATCATAATTTATTGTCAAAATTCCAATTTGATTGTATCTTGTATCTTATTAATGTAAACTTTCTCGGATTCATTTATATAAACGAATAACCCTTTTTCCTTTAGCTTTCTCTTTGTTTTTCTATACTCTGACATACACGATATCAGACATATGGTTTCAAAAACGTGGGTTGTCAGGAATTTTAGGAATTTATTTCTCTTTCTGATGTTTGTGGTTGAAACGATAAACTTTAGTTGTTAATGAGAAAGGGTTGGTATGGTATTTGTATGTCCTTACAAAACATGTATGCTTATGATGAAGCACATGTGACATGAAGATTGCAAAGAAGTTAAGTTTTGACAAATGACAAACTTGAAGAATTTTTGTATAAAGATTATTAGTAGAAGAAATTTACTTTGTCCTGTCACGCAAGCAAAACCAATTTGTAGTTAAAGGATATATTTATGCTTAACAAGGATTATGGAAAAGGGTGCAATATGATGTCTATTAGGGTGGTCGACCAAAATATTTTTTTTAAACTTTGTTTTTTGTTTTTGTTTGATTGATATAAAATATAAGGTATGAAAATTGTAACAGCCTTGAGATTATTATTCCTCAAAGTAAAAATGTTCTGGACAAAAATTAAAGAAGCTTCGCCACAAAAAGTCCCCTTTTTTACACCTTTACTTTTAAAATATCGTCGATCCAGAGGTAAGTCTCACAAAGTACAGAAAGTGAAATTCTCCTGAGAATGGATATTTGACTTTTATTCGAGTATCGAAATCGAATTTTTAGTTTTTTTTGATTTTAGACATTGGTACATTTGATACCTCCTTGAGGCTCGATGTATGCTAGCAAAGAGTTATGTCCAACATACAAAACAGAATAATGTCATTGACAAGTCTTAAAATATTTTGGATTTATTAAAAAAATGAGTTTGTTTCCATAAAATATTCTTATAAAGAAATTTATTTTAAACAATAAATTTTTAGCTTTGAACTGACTATAAGATTTACTGTATTTATTTGTCTTTAACAGAGCCCAAAATTTCCAAAAGATTTCTGAAACAATGTTTGACAGTTTTTAAACATACCTAGATTTTAAAACTAAACCTTGACATTTTTTTGAAACTTACCACATGTAATCGGACCGTATATCAAACACCAGTTAAATTATAAAGCCCAAATTTTTCATTGTATGGGAAAACCGTAAATGCCGTATGTCCGTATGTCCGTTAGTCCGTACGTCCGTACGTTCGCGACATTTTTTCGTCGTCCATAGCTCAAGAACCAGAAGAGATATCGACTTCAAATAAATTTTGTTATACAGATAATAAGGCAGAAAGATGCAGAAAGGGCTCTCAAGAAAATTGCGTTTGTGTTTTTTTTACCATAGCAGTTTACAAAAAAGGTGACAATTTTGGTTAACCCTAAATATCTCATGAACCAATGACGCTAGAGACTTGAATTAAATTTTATATTATATATTGTAACGAGATACAAAAGAAGTATATTTTTTGAAAAAAATCCAATTTACGGTTTTTTTTATAAATAAAAAAAAACTGAAAAAAAAAATTTGTCACCTCGAAAATTTTACGACTAAAATATGATTTCATCTCGAAAACAATTTTGTACAACGAAGAATAATGCTTTTGACATCTGATAAAATTTTGAGAAAAATTTAATTGACAGTTTTTTTTATAAAAAATAAAAACCTAAAAAAACATTACTCAAAGTTGATAAAAATTGATTTTCGACTCAAATATCTTTTCAAAACTTGGAGATATTGGCTTTAAACTACTTTAATCTTTCAAAAAATATTGTTGTCAACATTCAGTAAAATTTTGAAAAAAATCGATTAGACAGCTTTTGTACAAAAAATTAAAAACCTAAAAAAAATTTAACAAAAGTTGGTAAAAATTGATTTTCGACTCAAATATCTTTTCAAAAATTTGAGATAATGGCTTCTAACTAATTTTAACTTATAAGAAATATTGTTTTCAACATTCGATAAAATTTTGATAAAAATCGAATTGACAGTTTTTTTTACAAAAAATAAAAACCTAAAAAAAAAACAATACTAAAACTTGGTAAAAATTTACTTTCGAATCAAATAGCTTTTCAAAAATTACAAATATTGGCTTCAAACTTATTTTATTTTTCATAAAAAAATAAAATCTACAAAAAATAGTACGCAAATTTGGTAAAAATTGATACATAAAGACAATTTTTTAAGCAAGACAAATCGACAGACGGGATGGGAAGTTATCAGTGTGGGTCGCATCCCAGCGTCTTTTTATGAGTGGTTTTGCTTTATAGTTAGGAAAACAAAAATACAAAGTCCTACTGGATTTAAAATGTTCTAATTTCAGAAACTATAAACAGAAAAATATTCCAATACAATTACTGAAATTAATAAAATAATAATAAATAATAATCAGGGGAATACTAAAGTTTTTTTTTTCAAAAACGGAACTAAATTTGAATCAATATTTCAATATTTAAAGCTTTATATTCCAAAACGGTAGTACCCTTGACATGATGGTTAGTGCGTTGGACTGTCATGCCAGACGTCTTGGGTTCGATCCCTGCCTATGCCATCTTAAGTATTTTAACGGGTACTGCCTCTTTCGGGGAATTTACAAACTTCCAAGAGTAATTCTTGTCATGAAAAGTGCTTTCTTAAATTAGCCGTTCGGATTCGGTAAAAAACTGTAGGTCCCCTCCAATCCTGGAAAAATTCCTCGCACACAGGAATTGTTGAGAGTTGTAAGTCACTAGGGTCTAGTTCTCAAAGGACTGTTGCAAAACAATTTTGACAAAATTGGCTATTTTTTGTCAAAATCCAATTTAGGCGTTTAACCAATTTAATTAACTGATAATTTGGGCTAACCCAAAATATCTCACGAACTAATAACGCTAGAGACTTGAATTAAATTTTATATTATATGTTGTAATGTAATACCAAACAAATATATTTTTGGAAAAAAAAACTAAAAAAAAAATATTTTTCACCTAGAAAATTATACGAACAAAAATGATTTTATCTCCAAAATAATTTTGTACAACGAAGAATAACGTTTTTAAAATTTTGAGAAAAATCTTAAAAAAAAAAACATTACATATCTCATCAAACATGAGATATTGGCCTTAAACTAATTTTATTTTTTTTTTATTTTAACAGTCAGCTTCTTCTACCCGAGCGTCGAACTTGTCGAGTTGTAGAAGCTGAGTAAGGTCAATGATTCTCGGGAATTATTTCTCCAGAAGAGTCCTGAAACCAAAGGTCGCTCACCCCTACCCCTCCCAATCCCTACCCCCTCCTCCGTCGGCTTTGTGTTACTATGCTGGCTGATGTCTCCTTATCTCCCGAATATATAGTGTATCACTATATGTCAACCTAGTTCCCTTCTGGGACGCTTATGGCGTAATTGCTGTTCGTCTCTCCTGCTCCAAAACATATCCTTCCCTTCAACTTCCCAATTGGGCTGGATCTAAGGTGTTATACGACCCGTGCCGATGATCAGCCAGGCTGAGGGCCCAATTTCTAAAAATAGCTCAGTCGTTAACGGAGTATCCGGATACCAGGCGACCTCCGGATTAGCTAGCCTTATCTGTGTAAGCGAATCTCTGCACAGATGGACCCCCCCTTTACTTCGATACTCGTGGGAATCCTAATGAATTTAAATCAAAAACAAAAACAGTACTGGAAGCAAAAGCGTCAAACCGGCACCGGTATTCCAGCTACACCGGGCGGCAGCTCGGCGGCAACGTCGGCTGTCGTTACTCCTGTGCCGAGCACCGGAAAAGGGTCTGTGCCAAGTCGCTGCCCTTCTTCTAGTGCGGTGCAGGATGTATCCACACCGGGCGGCAGTTCGGCGGCAACGCTGGCTGTCGTTACTCCTGCGCCGAGCACCGTAAAAGGGCCTGTGCCAAGTCACTGCCCTTCTTCTAGTGCGGTGCAGGATGTACAATTGGCGAAAACGCTTCCTCATGTCGGTAGTGGAAAGTTCGTGAAAAATGATCTTTCCACTACTAAAGAGAGTAAACCTCTCCAGTATGCTCCTAGGAGCTCGTATAAACAACGACGGAATGCGATGAGGATTATAAAATCCTTTGGTTCAACACTGGGGGATGGAAGTAATCCCATCCTTAGCAAAAAGCTGGAGTGGGCTAAATCCATTCTAGACAACACTAGTCGCCACGACTCCACGTCAAAGCGACAAAGGTCTTTGGAGGAGTCCACTCCCGTCCCGAAAAAACCCAAAGTGCAAAACACCAGCACTCCCAATATTCCTCGAGTACCTCTCACTAAACCTTTTAGTGATGTGCTTAAGGATTCAAATAAGATCGTAATTGCGGTCATCGATAGGAGCAATATTGATGGCACGATTACTTCTGACCGTTGGCAGATGGTGAATCTGAAGCTCTCGGCTGGCTTTTTAAAAGTCATGCGGGATCATCCGGGTCCACCGCCTGTAACAAGCGATGAGGGTTGGCATCAAGGTCATGTCAAGCTCATCGCTTGTAACGATCAGAGGTCGCGCGATCTCTATACGCTTGCTGTCGGCATGCTGGGCGAAGTTTGGCCAGGCGCAAAACTCGAGGTCGTTGCAAAGGAAGACATTCCATGCAGGCCGAGAGCTCGCGCTTGGATCCCTAAAGAACCCTCATGTCCGGATGACATACGCGAGATTATTAAGATTAGCAACCCGGACCTTCCTTGTCACGACTGGAAGATCGCGAAACTGGAGGAGCCAAAGGGTCTTTATCGAAGTGCGATAATCGTAATCAATAAAGACTCTGTGGCTTCTCTGGCGAGAGATAAGGGAGTGATAAGATACGGTTTCGGGACAATCACGCTACGTATCTACAAAAAAGATGAGGTAGACGCTTCATGCGAGCCTCCACAACCCTTTTCGGAAGCTGTGTCGCAAGACGTTGGGGGTTCCAGTGCTACAATCACCTTCCCTTCCTTGGATGTGGATGATGTTGTACCTGGGCCCTCTTCTGTCGCAGCACAGTCTTCCTCCGAGCCCGCATCAGAAGCTGTGCCGCAAGACGTAGGGGGTCCCAGTGCTAACATCACCTTCCCATCCTTGGGTGTGGATGAGAATGTGGCAGGGCCATCTTCTGTCGCAGCACAGTCTTCTTCTAAAAACGTCGAAGGTTTATCCCTAATGGAGACCGACGACTCAAACGACAAAGTTCTCCCCAGTGAGGAAGAAGATGAACTATTAGGTTCTTCTTCGTCTGATCTGGATGAGCTGGATTCAACAGTGGTGGAGGTTGATCTGCCGACTTGTAGCCAAAATGCTGCAAATACTACAGATTAACCTCCAATACTCCAAAACGGCTTCGGCCTCCTTACTTCTCCGCCTGACAAAAACTGGAGAAGATGTCGTTCTCATCCAAGAGCCCTGGATTGTGAAATCCCTGGTTCGAGGATTGAGAACTCCTGGCTACTACGTGATATATGTAACAGGAAAAGGTAACCCAAGGTCCTGCATACTAGTAAAACGTAATCTAAACGTATTTTTACTCCCTAATTTCAGTGATAAAGACGTCACCACAGCCAGTATGGTAATAGACAACCATACCTACTGGCTGGTATCAGCGTATTTGGGCCACGACCACCAGGGCCCACTACCTGGTACCACTCTGGAGAGGACGGTCGCTGAATCAACAAGACTTAAAACCAACATAATTATCGGTTGTGACGCCAATGCGCACCATACTACGTGGGGTAGTACCGATATAAATGACAGAGGTGAGTCTCTTTTTGATTATATTTTAACAACTAATCTGGTAGTATGTAATGTAGGTAGTGAACCAACCTTCGTTACTAAAAATCGACAAGAAGTTTTAGATATGACTCTTGTCTCTTTACATCTCTCAAATAAAATATTGAATTGGAGAGTATCAAAGGAGCACTCGTTCTCCGATCATAGATACATCCAATTCACACTTATTGAAGAGTTTCCAAAACCGATCCAATTCCGAAACTATAGGAAAACAGATTGGCCAAAATATAGGGCAACTCTGAAGAATCTGATTAAACCAGAACTTTATGATCCGCCCTTATGCGCTTTTGAACTCGATCAAAAAGTCGACGAGCTTACAGCAGCCCTTAATAAAGCCATGGAAACTGCCTGCCCCCTCACTACAGTGCGGGGAAAGAAGAAACCATATTGGTGGGCTGCTGAACTGGGTTTACTCCGGAAAGGCTGTAGAAGGCTTTTTAATCGTGCAAAAAAGACTAGAAATCCACAAGACTGGGACTCCTATAAGGAATCCCTCAAAAAATATAAACAGGAATTGAGAATAGCCAAAAGATCCTCTTGAATATCCTTCTGTAGCTCAATAGAAGAATCCTCGGAGGCATCAAGGATAAGGAAAATTCTCTCGACAAATCCAACCATGCCTAGTTGTCTTAAAAACTTGGATGGTACTTGGACTAACTCTTGCGAAGAAACGCTAAACCTGCTACTTGACACCCACTTTCCTGATAGCTCCAAATACGTTAATACAACAAACCATCCTGGGTCGGGTATTAACTTAACTTTTCCTCAAGGTCTTGTTACTAAAGAGAAATTGACTTGGGCTCTGAATAGTTTCAAACCGTACAAATCTCCAGGGCCAGATCACATCATACCAGCTGAGTTACAATTTACGACTGACATAACTCTGCCCATCATTGAGATGATTTTTAAGAGTTGTCTAGATATGGTCCATATACCTCAGCGATGGAGAGAAGTAAAGGTAGTTTTTCATTCCCAAGGCGGGCAAATGTTCGCATGTCAACCCTAAAGATCTAAGACCTATTAGCCTATCATCATTCATTCTCAAGACTCTGGAACGTTTGATTGATATCCACGTACGTAACAGCATTGATAAGAGACTATCCATGTCTCAGCATGCTTACTGCAAAGGGAAATCGGTAGAAACAGCCTTGCACACCTTAGTAAGAACTATCGAATATTCCCTAGAACAAAAACAATATACTATGGTGGCCTTCCTAGATATTGAAGGCGCTTTCAACAACGTTGACACATCCGCTATCACTTCTGCTATGACGACCCTAAACGTCGAATACTCACTCTGTGAATTGATAAATCTAATGCTAAAAAGCAGGATCATCAACTCTAAGATGGGGGATTTTTGTGCGAAAAGGTCTGTCAGTAGAGGCACTCCGCAAGGTGTTGTTCTGTCCCCTCTCCTGTGGAACATAGTGGTTAACGAGCTACTAATATCCCTTGAGAGAGAAGGCTACAGAGTGATTGCGTATGCCGATGATATTGCTATCGCCGTCATAGGAGAACATCCAAATACACTGAGAGACCTCCTCCAAAACGCACTCAATATGCTCACTAGATGGGCAGATCACTGTGGACTTAGTATTAATCCTCAAAAAACAGACCTCGTCCTTTTTACACGGAAATACAAGATCCCAGAAATTGTACCTCCCTCAATAAAAGGTGTACCACTAATTTTCAACAATGAGGCCAAATATCTTGGTCTGATATTGGACAAAAAATTGAGTTGGAAACCTAATATTCAGGAAAGAGTTAAAAAAGCTACAGCAGCTCTTTTCCTTTGCAAGAAAGCCATAGGAAACAAATGGGGTTTTCAACCTCGCATAACTTATTGGTTATACACATCGGTCATCCTACCAATACTTATGTACGGGGTTGCAGTGTGGTGGACTGCACTGGAGAAAGTCACATATTACGACAAACTCAGCAGAGTCCAACGCACTGCATGTCTCTGCATTAGTGGGGCTTTGATAACCACACCCTCAGCAGCGTTGGACACTCTCCTCCATCTGACACCCCTCGACATTTTCAGCAAACAAGTGGCAGCGAGTACAGCCATAAGACTCAACGCCTCATCTCAGTGGACCAACAACAATGTTGGGCACTCCATCATTCTGAACCTCTTTGGTTCTATACCAAAGTACATAGACTACACTATCCCAAAACCCCAATTTGGTAAAAACTTCCAGGTATCCATTCCATCCAGGGATGAATGGGAAGATAAAAAACTCCTGGATGACAAAAGCATTCATTTTTATACAGATGGATCCAAGACAAATGAGGGAGTTGGTGGTGGTATGTACTCAGAAAAGCTTAATCTAAGCATCTCATTCCGCCTCCCTAATCATTGTAGCGTCTTCCAAGCGGAAATTTTAGCGATCAAAGAGGTTCTCTCCTGGCTAAGAGAAAACGTGATATCAACTTCTGATATACGCATCTTCTCTGACAGTCAGGCTGCTATCAAGTCTCTTGACGGTGTCTCAACCAACTCTCTAACGGCCCTCGATTGTCGATCATCTCTTATGGAGATGGCGCAGCAATTTAACATTCACCTATGCTGGGTGCCGGGCCACAGAGACATCGCAGGAAATTGTAGAGCCGATGAACTCGCTAAAAATGGAACCGTCATACCTATTTCACCTGAAAGGGAGAAGATAGGTATACCGATAGCTACATGTAAACTTCTGCTAAAAGAAAAAGCTTTCGAGATAGCAAACTCTAGGTGGTACAATTTACCAACATGCGCAGCCACAAAACTAATATGGCCTTCATTGGACCTAAAGCGCTCTAAAGACTTGTTATCCCAAAGCAGACTTCATATTAGCTCCCTAATAGGTGTCCTTACGGGACACTGTCTTATAGGCAGACATGCAATACGACTTGGTGTAGCCTCAAATGACTTCTGCAGGAGCTGCATGGACGAGGAAGAAGAAGAATCAATCTCTCACCTCCTCTGCACCTGCCCTGCTCTTTCACGAAGACGCAAACTTCACCTGGGAGAATACTCTTTTGATGATCCCAGTGAACTAGCTAAAAAGGATATCAGATATCTCCTTCGCTTTATAAAAAGCTCAAAATGGTTCGACTAGTGGGAAGTAATTCTCTAGATTCATGTGGTATCACAATGGGCCTTTCTTCTGGCCTAAGTGTGTGGTTTTTGTATCCACAGCCACAATAACCTAACCTAACCTAACCTAACAGTCAGCTTGGTAAAAATTTACTTCCGACTCAAATATCTTTTCAAAAATTAAAAATATTGGCCTTAAGCTAATTTTATCTCACTAAAAAATATTGTTTTTGACATTCAGTAAATTTTCTATAAAAATCCGTTTTTTTCATAAAAAATAAAATCTACAAAAAATAGTACGAAAATTCGGTAAAAATTAATGTGCGGTTCTCGGTATCTCGTGAGGAATAGAAAATATTGACTTCAAATTAATTTCATTTATCGAATTTGTATTTGTTTATATAAGAAATAAAAACTTTTAAGAAATGCTAATAAAATTGGTAAAAATTGGTTTTCGGATAAAAATGTTGTTAACCAAAATAGATTTTGAAATCAAACTCTTTTATAATATGAACAATTTTGTTGGTAATTTTTAATGTTTTTAGAATAATTCAACTGACGACTTTTTAACAAAACTCAATAACCTACGGGACGAAAAGGGAAGTTATCAGTGTGTGTTGCATCCCAGCCTCTTTTTATGTTTTATGGTTTTTGCTTTATAGTTAGGAAATCAAAAGTACAAAGTCATACTTGAATTGAAATTTTTCTAATTTTAGAAACTATTGACAGAAAAATGTTCCATTACAATTGCTGAAATTATATAACCAGGGTTTTTTCAAAAACGGAACTAAATTTGTATCAATATTGCAATTTAAAGCTTTTTATCCCAAAACCATTGTTGCTTACACAACATTTTAAAAACGAGATTCTTCGTTTTGTTTGACGTCGTAATATGCAATATAATATTCAAAAGCTGTACCGAGATTACGGACGTACAAACGTACTCTTAAGACTATGCTTTTGGAACTAGGGATCTTAAAACGCCAAGAAATTTTAACATTTTCAGTTGGACAAATCTGATCGATTGTTGAGAAGTTAATAATATCAATCATTTTCGCAACAAAAATTAAATAACTTGTGTACAATTGTTCAGAAACCTTTAAACATTTATGACATATTTCATATCATATTCGAAATGTTTTGGTTTAAAAAATGTAGTTTTCCTTTTCTTTTGAACGAATATTTCAAATTTATTGCTATGACAATTTGGGTTCTTTGTTAAGTGTTTTAATTGGTAAATGTTAAAACAACATTTTTAGTCTCACAACTGTAAATATTGTTTAGTAAAATGTTGGACATTTTATTTTGCAATACGTGCAATATAGAAAACACTGTGGCTACTCATTGCAAATTCATCGCAGGAAAGATAGATACAAAATTAACGGAAGCAAAGTTCTAGAAGCAGTTGCACTTTGAGATACTTTTTTGACTTTTGTTTTGATCTCGTCTATGTCTAGATTGCCTCGTACAAGAATAATTTTGTTATATTAGAATTTTAAGAAATATACATTTTAAGTTGTAAAATAAATCTTGTGTTTGGTATTTATTGGTACAAAACGCCAAAACACCTTTTTCTATAAATGATACCGAACTATTTTCTCAAGTCATTGAAGGCATTATAAGTATAGAAGTCTGTTCAAAATTATTTATTCAAGAAGAAGAGGTTCTCAAAAAAGTTGTCAGTTGTAAAAAAACTTAAAACATTTTTGTCCTTTCAAAATCTCTCTTCTTCAAAAAAGCAAATACAAAAAGTTTAAAAAAAATTTAAATTAAAAAATTAACTGAATATTTTTGCAATAAAATGAATCAAAAACTAGTTTGTGACTTGAAAACAGACAAATTATTCAATGTATAGTTTAAACTATTCACTTTTATAATAACTGGTTTTTGGTTTTTTTAAGTTGGCGATTTATTTTCGAGACAAAATAACATACAAAAATATCATATTTTCAGACACTTCTCTTCACTTCATTCTTATAAGCTTATAATTCTTGTGCAATGTGTTGCGAGGCATGACATGACGGTCACGGTGTTCTAATGTTCAAACACTTCAAACAAATCCCTCTCATAAATTAAATTCTTAAATATTTTTAAAACAGTGTACATATCAGACATCTACGAAAATAGCATATTATATCATTTTCATATGTAAGTAAAGTATATTGTGAGCTACCCCTCCCTATTTCTTCATAGACGATTTTAAAATAAAATGTATAACCAAATCATTAATCAATACTCATAGAAAACTCATAAAATTCCAATGAAGCATAATAAAAAAAATAAATTAAAAGCTTTATAGCAGGAGTATTCGAGTATTCGAAAGTATACACGATAGTCACAAGGGAAAGAGAGCATACAAATGCAAATTCAAGTGTTCTGAACTGAATTCACTATACCTCTCCACGGACCCACCTACCTACTCGTACTTCTATACATTTCTCAAAATTCACTTCTTTCTCATCCTTTGCCAAGTGAAAATCCCTCTTCAAATATCTTACCGCACGTTAGACGGACTGCTTCCGCTCCATATTCGCCTCCCAAATCCTGATTCTTTTCCATAAAACATCAACAAAAACGCCACACTTAAAGGAATATAAAATAAAATTCTCTATAAGTGGACGAATGGTGTATAGTATATGCTATGTGTGTGTTTTCTTTTTTTTCAGCTGTTTATACTCCCACTAGGAATATCCTGTGTGCTCCTTGCAGCATCCTATCCCATGCAACAAACAACCAAGCCTCTGATTTGGCATCGTTCTTGGTTTGAGGATACTTTTTGTTTTTTTTCTTTTACTTTAATCTCCGTTATATGAGTCTATTGCTGAGCGCGCTAGAAAAAACGCGAAACATCTCCTAACTCCCATCACCAACACACTACGCGGCGCGGACTAGTAGCTGACTCCATATTTCGTCCTTTCTTGCAAATCAAAGAATTTCCTATTTCTCGCTCTCTGTCTATTCCATTTGGTTAGCAGCAGCAGCAGCAGCAACCGGTGCGGTGCGGTGATGGTGATGGTGATGGTGACTGTAAATTGTAGTTTTGCCCTAGAGACGGGCTCCTTTGAAAGGGGGGTGCCCTCATCACAGCACCAATGTGATGTAGGTTCACCACCACCTCCTCCCACTGCTATACGAGGAAATAATTTTATCCCTTTGCATTCGTATATGGAAGTTTTTCATCATTGTTGTCCTTTCTTTTTGCAAGGGTATTCGTGCCCCTTTTGGCACCCCCTTCTCATGACTTTTTTCTGTAGAAATGTTTATAGCACAAGTACTTCCCTACTCTTTTACGTTTTTCTTCTTGGACTTAGAGAATTTCCTTTTTTGTTTTTTTGTTTTTCTCTGTGTACCTACGAACTTCCTTTTCGTCCTTTTTTGCGGTGTGTCTTTCTGTATGATGTATAGGAAAGAAAGGACCTTTTGGTCCTGTGAGATGTAAAATAGAAGGCAACGGATAAACACCAGGATACAAGTCAGTTGGCTATATGGAATGGATTGAGCAGCAAACATTCAACCTTCCTTACCCCCCCCCCTCCCAACCACTACCGCCATATCCCCCTGCCACCTCTTCATCGCCTCAGGGCTTGGTAAAGAAGTCAATGGTGGGTTAGAAGATGAAATAAGTTATATCCTGTGCAAGGATAACACTATACGAGAGTGATTTGTACTCCTGGTCGTGGGTAGGATACAATACAAAGATGCCCTGCCCGCATCTTCGCCCGCCACCGAAACTGAAACCGAATGCGTGTGTCTGTGTATGCGAATTGAAAAGAGATGCAAAATGCTAATTAAGAAAACGAAAGAATAAATACAAATCAAGTATAGAAAGCGCGATGACTTTTCTTCGTTTTCTTAGATATTCTTTTCTTCGGAAAAATATAAAGTAAAATATGTTTGTATTTGTCTATGTGTGGGTGTGTGCCCGCGTGTGTATTGAAAAAAAAAGTATTTTATTCGAAATTAATTACATTCTATGAATTCCCTGAAGCAATAGTTGTTGCTGTGATGCAGGGGGTTGGTGTGGAAGAGGAAGGGAGGGAGGTAAGGAAGGAAATAAAGAAACTTCAATTGTCTCAGTGGGGACATTCAATTAAAAAGAACTATAGTCAAATGTTATGTAGTAGTCCTGTGATCAATTATCCGCTACACCTGTAATATAGAAAACAGGACATAAGTTGTAAAGGCGAAGAACGACGCGACTGAGAAGAAGTAGAAAATAAAGGACGAAGAATAAACATCTAATTACACTTTTTCCTTTGAATTCTTCTTCGTCGCCGTTCGTAAAACTTATTCCTTTGGAAGAAGATTTTTTCTCGTTCGTCCTTACAAAAATGTGTGTAATTACAAATTAACACACACACACACTCACAAAAGAGCATATACCCATTCATACAGACACATGTAATACACTCATACACACATACGATTTAAGTGAGTATTTTTTAATCAATAATTGGAAGATTTATATTCTTGTTTCCCTCAGTTTTTGTTTTCTTTTATATTTTTTATTTTGCTTATAAACTCAAATTTAAGGATTTTTTTCTCTTCTATATTTTGACTGAGAGATGATGGTGAAGGACCTTCCAGATGCAAGGCCCTTGCCTTGCCTTTTCTGACGTTCGTCGTCGTCGTCTTCGTCATGTTGGTCCGTCGTCGTCGCCGCCGCTCTACTACTATAGCTATTGTGCGAAGATAATAAAATTAAATATGGGCGAAAATGGAGCTGTAAAGTTTTTAAGGATATTTTTTTTTCTTTCAGCTTTCGTTCGTTTTTTTTTTAATTCATTTTTTTATCATAATTTTATTTTTTATAGGTGAGAGGTTGAATGAGAAGAGAAAGATATGAAAATGTGTTTGCCAATGATGAATATGGGATATTTAATGAGGCAGTTTTGAAATTAGTGCAGACAGGGTGGTTTGGGGTAAGTTAAAGTGCACACTTTTGATAAATAGATAGACAGACAGCCAGCGCGAGTTCTTTTGTTTGGATTTTTTATCTATATTTTTTTAAAGTCGTGAGTTTGTAAGGATCTGAGCATTGAAAATTTTTGTGAATGAAAAAAAATTAGTAAATGTCGATTCTACGAGTATTTTAAATTTCTAAGAAAAACAAACCTGCAGAGCACAGACATCTGTATTTATATAATTAAGAGATGTGCGGCAGTGAAAAGGATTTTTCTCTTAAGACTACACATACATATAATGAAGTATCTTAGAATTTTGAAAAAAAAAAAAAAACGTAAACCTTTCTACGAAACTGGACTTATTTTGCAATGTGTTCTTTTTCATTTGCAGTGTTACTATAATGGTAATATGCGATAAGTAAGTATTATGTAAGCTGTATAATTCTAATATAACAAACACACAATTTAAAAGAAGAAACAAAATCGTGTTTTTCTTTAGGAATACTCAAAAATTTAAAGAACTTTTGATGTTTCACTGATAGGAATCTTCTAAAAGTGTGTAGTAATGTGCGCTGCCTCCTGATTTTTCTGAACTACTTCAAGAAACCTGTGGTGTATGGATTTATAGAGTAGTGCTGTCAGATAATTAAGCGAAATTTAGGCACATGACCGTTTATGGCTTCAATAATCCCTTCGGTTTTTTGGTATTGCCATCCTCCTTTGTAGACTTTTCTTGAAAGCCATTTCCACACGTTTTCCATGATGTTCAGGTCAGAAGAATATGGGGGCCATGGTTCACATTTTGCCCCTGAATCCAGGCTTTTGTTGTCCGTGCGGTATTTATTGGTGCATTATCTTGTTGGAAAGTCCATCGTTGTCCACCAAATGATTCAGAAAACTAGGGAAAAGCTCGTTCCAGAATCGATTTTTATGTGATTGTCGTCATTTTACAGCTTTGAAAATACTCTCCCGTAATAGGTGATTCCTCCTAATACCATTACACTGTCTCCTTTGCTGTGTCGTTTTTCAAGATAGATTTCTTCCTTTCTTAAACCATGAAAATAGCAGCTTTATCCATCAGGTCCGTCCAAATTAAATTGTTTTCATCGGAAAAGACGACGGAATGCCAAGCTCGATTCCACCTACTGTAATTTGTTGGAAAATTAAGCTGTTGGCTCTTGCGTAGAGCATTCAATTGTGTTTTTTTCTTCATTTTTGGTATAGTATATGAAGCCCAAAAAGACAAACGTCGTCGTAAAAAAAATCACTAAGGAAACGTCACAAAACCGAAATCATTTTTCTAAATTAATCACCCAAACCATTCAATGACGTAAGGCCTAAATTTAAAAATGTCATTGCGACCAAAAGATTTCTTGTTGTTTTGTTTAATTTGGGTTTATGAAAATTATGCTCCTCTACCGTTATTTTTTTTTTCTGAGCAAACATTTTGGAAGGTTGGGTTTTTAGACGTGTATAAATAGGTGAGGTATGTATGGTATTTAAGCAATCCCTCCTTGTTGGGTTCACTATAAGATTAGGGATAGGTTCGAAGTTGGGTGTATCCAAAATTTCTTTGTATTTAAAGAATGTGGATTTGAAGAAACTTTAAATACACAGAACCGCGCACATACCACAAATCCTATACTAAGCCCAAGTAGGGGGTTGCAGCGGCAGCATGTCGCCCATACGTTCTTGACGTTCCGAGTTTTTAGGCGATCTGAAATTTGTTTTGTTGACTTCCCATAGCAAGTTATTGTAATGGGCCCGATTTGTCCAATTGAAAATGTTGACATTTCTCGACGTTTCAAGGTCCCTAGAATCGAAATAAAAGATTTTTAGAAAGATGTCTGTGCGTGCGTGTGTACGTTTGTACGTTTGTACGTTCGTACTTCCGTACTTCCGTACTTCCGTACTTCCGTACTTCCGTACTTCCGTACTTCCGTACTTCCGTACTTCCGTACTTCCGTACTTCCGTACGTCCGTACGTCCGTACGTTCTGTACGTTCGCGACGTTTTTTTCGTCGTCTATAGCTCAATAACCAGAAAAGATATCGACTTCAAATAAATTTTGTTATACAGATAAAAGGGCAAAAAGATGCAGAAAGGGCTCTCAAGAAAATTGCGTGGGTGGTTTTTTTACCATAGCAGTTTAAAAAAAAGGTGAACATTTTAGTTACCCCTAAATATCTCATGAACCAATGACGCTAGAGACTTGAATTAAATTTTATATTATATATTGTAACGTGATACCAAACAAGTATATTTTTGGAAAAAAATCCAAATAACGGTTTTTTTATAAATAAAAAAAAAACTGAAAAAAAAAAATTGTCACCTCGAAAATTTTACGAATGCAAAATGATTTTATCGCCAAAATAATTTTGTGCAAAGAAAAATTAAGTTTTCAACATCTGGTAAAATTTTTAGAAAAATCGATTGGACAGTTTTTTTTACAAAAAATAAAAACCTAAACCAAAGAAATAATAAAAGTTGGTAAAAATTGATTTTCGACTCGAATATCTTTTTAGAACTTTGAGATATTGGCATAAAACTACTTTTATTTTTTTAAAAATATTGTTTTCAACGTTCAGTAAAATTTTGAGAAAAATCGAATTGACAGTTTTTTTTACATAAAATAAAAATTTAAAACAATGTTGGTAAAAATTGATTTTCGACTCAAATATCTTTTCAAAACTTAGAGATATTGGCTTTAAAATACTTTTGTCTTTTAAAAAATATTGTTGTCAACATTCAGTAAAATTTTGAGAAAAATCTAATTGACAGGTTTTTTACAAAAAATAAAAACCTAACAAAAAGCAATACTAAAACTTGGTTAAAATTTACTTACGACTCAAATAGCTTTTCAAAAATTAAAAATATTGTCTTCAAACTCTTTTTATTTCACAGAAAATATTGTCCAACAGTCTGTTTTTTCAAAAGAAAAATCTACAAAAAGTAGTACGCAAATTTGGTAAAAATTGATGTTCGGTTCTTGATATTTCTCAAATTAATTTCTTTCGTCGAATTTGTAAAAATTTAAGAAATGCTACTTAAATTCTATTCTATTAAATCTATTTAATAAAACTAGATTTTCAAACTAAACTATTTCTTTAGGTATATGAAAAATATTGTTGGTAATTTAAAAATTTTTAAGAATAATTCAACTAACAACTTTTTTAACCCAACACGAAAACCTACAAACTTTTAAGCAAGACAAATCGACAGACGGGATAGGAAGTTATCAGTGTGGGTCGCATCCCAGCCTCTTTTTAATGTTTGCGTTCGAGCTAAAGTAATAAAAACTCAAAACTTCATAGTCCCCAAATTAAACAATCATTTGTGTGATATGTCAATTATCAATTTGGGCGTTAAGATATTTTAAAATTAGTTTGGTCAATATGACATGGATTTTGAGCTTTGTGTCATTTTCGTTTACTTGACATTGGTTTTCGATAAAATTTTATCTTTGTGCACTCATAAGCAAACATCATTACTTCGTGTCAAAAGCTATAACTTTTCTTTAAATTTTTCTATCGTTTTGATTTTTATTCAATTCATTAAAAAATAACCCTATAATATGAAATATTAATATTCTTTCAAAATAAAAATTCCAGTATGATCAAAAACCAATAAGTTGATTATGTGTAACTTTCGACAGGCTACGGAGGGTCAAGCGCTATCGCTGCTTTAATTCCAATAACAGAATATCAGATATTAACTATTTTAAGTTGTGATTATGTTTTAGCTTTTGTTCCTGAAATATTTTGTTTACATTTTAACAGACGGAGACAATAACAGAATATCAGATATTAACTATTTTTAAGTTCTGATTATGTTTTAGCTTTTATTCCTGAACTATTTTGTTTACATTTTGACAGACGGAGACGATTTCAACAAATAAGTTCAACCATTGTTGAGTAAAAAACAAAATAAAAATAAAGAAATAATAAATAGCGTTTATTTATTTATTAAAAAAAGTTTATTTGAGCAAATTTTTAGGTTTCACGTGGGTGTTTTTCATGTTTACAAATTTTCAGAGCTACATAAACAAAAATTAATCAAAATGTAAATTTCAAGTCTTAAATATTTGTAAATGTAATCAATGGATGGGCCAATTTCAATGAAAGAGTTTCAAGATACTTTGAAATCAATGAAAAATGATAAGTCTGCGGGAATTGACGGTACTTCCGTTGAATTTTACAAAAACTCATCAGTAATTTTTTTGGTTCATATTAATTTATTCTTTAACAGGCTTCTTGAGGAAGAATCTATTCCAAAATCATTTTTAAGAGCATGGATTTGCGCAATGAAGAGAATCAACTACCTAGTATTTTCTAAGCCGGTTTTCGATCGGGTCTATCAACAGTTCACCATATATTTGCACTCACTACTATGGTCAAAATGTTTTTAGAGAACAAAAAAAAAACTTTACGTTTTAACCCTAGGCTTATCAACAAAATTTCTTAACTTATATAAGCTTCTTATAACCGATACCTTTGCTGCTGTATGGAATGGAAGTAGAATTTCTAATTTCTTCAATACAAGTGCTGGTGTTCCACAAGGATGTGGATTAAGTCCAATAATGTTTGCACTATATATTGATGACGTATCCAAAGATTTCCCTGGTGGTATTAAGGTTGGTGAAACATTAATAAAAATGCTTCTATACGTGGATGACATTGTACTATTGGCTGATAGCTTTACAGTTACAAATAAACAAGCTCAAGCGTTTTTGTGATTAATGGGATTTAAGTATAAATGTTGCAAAGTCGAAAATCATGGTTTTGGAAAATACTCATCGAAGAACAACTTCAAGAGAAATGGTTTTTGGAACGTGAACCAATAGAAATAGTAAATTAGTTCAAATTTACAAATTTAAAGAAACTTAGGTTTCTTGATAACGCGTAACCTTGATTTTCGCCCACATGTAAAAGAAAAATGCACAGCAGCCAAAACGGCAATAAATCTCATATGGAGTAATTTCTTCTGCAACAAGTATGTGGTTGCAACTGATAAATTTAAAGTGTTTGATGCAACCATTAAAACATGCCTGTGCTATGCAAATCAAGTGTTTGGCTATCAAAACTTAGAAGAGTTTGAAGTAATTCAACGCTTATTTTTCAAGTGCATCTTTAAACTCGATAACTCAACACCTACATATGCAATCCATACTGAATCCGGTATGCCACAAGTATTTTAAAAAAATCTAAAATCAAATGCTGATTATATAATAAAATTTATGAAAAGGCCTGACTCAAATCTTCAAAAACAGATATTAAAATATGCACTTAGACATCAAATATCGCCTTTCAAAGAATGGAATGATCTAGCTTTTAGACACAGCGTAGACTTCGACCTCAATAATACAGCCCATACCAATTGGCAGGACTTATTCTACAGTTGTATAGCTAAAATAGATGATTCCCTGTATTTGCAATGTCTGAATAGAGTGCAAACATCGACAACTAGACTTATATAGAGAAGAACTAGCAAACCCGGCGAACTCCGTTTCGCCACCAGATGGCCTCGTTTTTTGTAACATTTCGTTTGGGGATAAAAGAAAGAAAAAGATGAAGAAAAATTATTTTTTTGTTTTATATTTGAAAAGGAAAAATTTTATTTCATTTCACAACAGTAACGAATTCATTTCGATTCCAAAAATGAAGTGTAATTTAGTTGACCTTGAAATGAAATGAAAGTGAATACAAAGTAAATACTAAATCGAAGCGTTAATTGTCATTGCGAACGCAAGGCGAACCCGAAATTGTAATCGTTTGAAGTAAAACGGAAGATCAGTGGGAATCATTGGTATTCGAGGAATAAATACATTTTCACCTGCGTACTTTCCGTTGATAATGGTTGCCTCAATCGAATTCGGCATACACCTTTTCACGGTAAGTCGAGTACCGTTGCAAAGTCGCGATGGATTCAAGTTATGCAATATCATAATAACTGAACCAATTTTGAGTTGCAAGTTATGTAGTGGAAATTCTGGTAACTCCAGAGGGTTCAAAAACTCCGTTGGAGAATGAGCTTGCATTGCATCAACAATTTTCCCATTGCACTGGATCGGGAAATATTGCATGTTGGAGTATCAATTGTTTTTAAATTGAGTGGCAACTTAAGCGCAGAATGTGCAGTACGACCGCAATCTAGAAGAGTTGGCGCAATACCAGATGATGCTAACGCCAAAGCTATGTCACATCTTGATCGAATAGTGGCCAAAATCAATGAAATGACAAATGTTTTCCCTGTTCCTCCAGGTGCGTCCAGGAAGAAGACACCAGCAGTATTATTGTCCACCGCTTGCATTAATGTTTTGTATACTTGTTTTTGCTGTTCATTCAGCAACGGCACATTAATTCGAACGAATTCCTGCAATGTATCAACATTGTATTGCAGCTCTCCATTTAATTCTTGGTTCAATGCATCGTGCATCGATCGATTTGTTTGTTTGCAATAGTCAAGCATTGATCCTCAATCAGAATCATTCTTTCATTGTAGATTTCATCGATTATTTGCATGTCGGGATTATTCGTTCGAATGCGCAAGCGATGTAAGATATCATCACCTATATCGTCTTTGTATTTGTTTCATAACTGAATTGGTTGTGGAGGGAAACATGTGGTGATGATAATTGCGAACAGCGTTCATATTTGGTACGCATTTGATGAAACAACTGAATCCGCAAGTGTTAAATCCCAATGAGAATCGTTCTCCAGCAAACCCAATAGTTGACATGCTTCTCGATATGTTTGGCATTGGTGGCCATTCACAGTTTTCAAATGCGCAAATGATTTTGGTCCTCGTACATTTACCAACAGCAGTCGCAAAAAAAAAACATTCATCATTTCAAGGATAAACAGTGTACATGCGACCTAGCGCATCAGTGGAAAACACCACTTGCGCAGCACCATCCAACTGTTTCTCTTTTGAAATTTAATGCATTGCAATATCGGCATACAGTCGTCAATCGTCATTGATCCAATATCTAAATTGTCATCATCACTGTAGTTTGCAGTGAGATCATATTCTCTGACGTTTCTTGAAATATGGTTGACTAAAAAAGGTTCCCGAAAGTAAGCTTCTAATTAGAATATAGGGCCCTTTGAAACGTCAAAAAATTTTAAAATTTTCAATTCCACAAATCGGTACTTTTACAATGGCTTTCTTTTCTGTTTTCTGTTTTCTGTTTTCTGTTGAAATTTTTCTCGAATTTTGTCTGCTATAAATCTCACGGAGCCCGAGACCTTTCCAACGAATGCAAAACCGTGGAAATCGGTTCGTGCGTTCTGGAGTTATAGCGTCAGGAAGGAAAAACCGACTTATTTTTATATAGTAGATAATAAAATAATAGTAATCAAAAAAGAGCGTTCGGTTAATTAAAATTAAGTACTAACTTGCTCTTGTATCCAAAGACTCTGTTTACAAATATAACTAATGTTTAAAATTTTAATAAAAACAAATTTTGCAATAAAATAACTTTGCCTTCAAAAATTTAAATTGCTCAAAAAAAACCTTGATTTATTAATATTTTTTCGAAAATCGAAATTCGAAAGGTTTTTTTTTAATTAATTTGTATATATACAAATTTTTCAATTATAGTTAAAAAATATTTTAAGTATGTAGTTTCTTATAACTTATTAAAACAGGTTTAATATTTAATTTTAATTCAAATAATTCGAACCATTTTTGAGATATCAAATTTTGAAAAAAAAAACAATTTAATATTTTTTTTTTAAATTGTAATGACGCATTACAAATCTACAACGAAAACACGAACAAATTACATGCGTTCTGTCACTACACCGAGCATTGAGTTCACACTCGGTTCAACTTGGCGAAAACTCGGTGACATTAATTTGCAAAGGTTATTTTGTCATTCGCAAGGATATAATTCACACTAGGTTGTTACCAAAAGGTTGCCTGAATACGCCTGAACTCACAGAGCAGAAACCAGTTGGACTTCGATCGCCGCTAAGCAAGGATCAGTGGTAAGTAAGTTGGATATTAACAGAGGCTTCCCCCCACCAGAGGTAAGGGGCTTCTTGTGAAATATTCAAGTTTAATT
Organism: Eupeodes latifasciatus; assembly: GCA_920104205.1. Classification (NCBI taxonomy): domain Eukaryota; kingdom Metazoa; phylum Arthropoda; class Insecta; order Diptera; family Syrphidae; genus Eupeodes; species Eupeodes latifasciatus. Next base: position 66,816,210 of record OV049924.1, on the reverse strand, counting down.
GATTTACCAGCTTCGGCTGTGATTTACCAGTTTCGGCTGTGATTTACCAGTTTCGCTGTGATTTACCAGTTTCGGCTGTGATTTACCAGTTCCGGCTGTGTTTTACCAGTTTCGCTGTGATTTACCAGTTTCGGATGTGATTTACCAGCTTCTGCTGAGATTTACCAGTTTCAGCTGTGATTTACCAGTTTCGGCTGTGATTTACCAGTTTCGGCTGTGATTTACCAGTTTCGGCTGTGGTTTACCAGTTTCGGCTGTGATTTACCAGTCTTGGCTGTGATTTACCAGTTTCGACTGTGATTTACCAGTTTCGGCTGCGATTTACCAGTTACGACCATGCTTTACACACGATAAGAGGCAATTCACCCGCGTAACGGCGATTGCCCCAGTCCTGACCGAATCGACGGAAGAGACGTGCCCGCGCCGCCTGCTGACCGACACCTATCGCGTAGACTACATCAGACCCGTGGCGCAAGCCGAGATTGGGATGAGAAGAATTATTACAAAGATCAGAATTAAACAAAAAAGAATGTTAACCGACTATATGAAATAAATTCAAAATAATATAAAGTTAATTACAAATAAAGACAAAGACCTATTGATGTTAAATTTCGGTGTTTTATTTAACTAACCCTGGACACCGTGAGCATACCCCAGCTGAGAAATTTAAAACACGCTCACAAAATCCAAAAAGTAAAAATTGCCATTTTTGATCATATTATTAAAACAGTATAAGAGCTTGTGTAGAAAAAAATATTGAAATACTTTCATTAGTTCTTGAGAAAACTTAAGAACAAAATAATGGTTCTATGGAGGGTATCCTTCTGGAGCAATAAAAAAATATTATTTTTCATTGAGAGTAGCCAAATTAAGCAAAAAATTGTAACTAAAATTTAATAAAAATCCATCGGTTCATTTTTGATAAAATTCAAATTTTCGATTTTGACCAAAAAATTTGTTATTTATAGTCTTAAAAAAAAATAAAAAACACTTAACGCGAATCTGCTTAAAATCTTAATTTTCAAGTTCGAATTTAATCAATAAAATGGTTTGGGCTGTAGGAGAACAGAAGACGGACAGAATCATAGTTTCTATGTGTCGCAAGTAACAAAAAAATTCTACATTAAATCCTTTATAACGCTCCAATACTCTCTGTTAAAAGAAAGACATGTCAGGTTTAACGTAATATATATTACGTTTATGGTGTAACTGAACTAGTTCCACTTCTTGAAATTCATACTAAAATACATTATAATTATGTCCCTGTCGCAAACGAATGACCATCGTGACACACTCTTCCCATCATCATCAAGTCTGGGTATATTGGTGTACCTTGCATAGTGATCATGTTAAATCAATTTTTTCATCTCCATCGATTTTCGATATCGTCCGTCCGTCGTCGGTGTTGACCCTCTCCGTCCTCATCGTCATCGCTACCACCAAATCCTCCTCCTCCAACTCCCTATTGCTGTCGAATGGTGCCATAAAACCTAAGCAAACAAAACCAATAAAAATATCATATAACCTATAGCCAATTGTGGGGTATCAAATATCTCATAGCAGGGAATCATCCCATAACGAGCCCGAATCGTGATCTTGTGTCTTATAACCTGGCAATCTCTGATCCGCATCCACATGAACTAAACCAAAAATAATTACCAGTTGTTGGATACTCGAGTCAGCCAGCGAGTGTGCGGTTCGGGGCTTCGGTTTTTTGGCTCCAATCATTGCATCATTGTTCAACTGATCTGATTTATTTCCACCTTCCACACCGCGTACTATTTCATAAGGAATGTATATTTTTTATCTGTTGAACCTACTCAAAAAATATTTGAAATTAAGGTGGAATTGAAGAAGTAGAGCAAAATTCGCATTTAAAATTCTTGGCCAGCATCTTTGAATCTCCGGTTGATCTCTAGAATTATTGTTTTTTTTTTTTTTCGTTGCTCCGTCTCTCCGCTGCTGTTTTATTTAATTTTATATTTTACTCCACCTGTTTGGACAAATGGAACAAATCACTTCGATTTAGGACCTTCTCAAAATTCCTCCCTCGTTTTGCAACATTTCCGGCACGAATTCCTTTCGGGAGTGCAAAACGAAAAAAAAAAAATTAAACACAGAGATAAAGATAAGCTTCACAGAAGGAAGGGTGAGGTATAGAGGCACGAGGCAGGTATAGGTATATATTTGAAAATCCATCCAAAAAAGTATAATTTTTCTCAATATTTGCTTAGCGCCGAGAACAATCCCAGTGAGGAATAATGAATTAAAGGATTTTGTCCCTCGTCCTTTAAAAAGTAAGGTGAAGGCAGACGCAGAACGGTGGCGATGGCGACACAGGATTTTGTTCATAGCCAAAAGAGTGTGAAGAGAAATAATTTCATTATTCATCTCGCGAAGCACGAAAGTTAAGATATCAGAAAATAAAACGCCAAAAAAGATGCCATCATCATCCCGGACATGTCCTGCTGTTCGATGAATTTTACAAAAGAGACAACGTTGTCGCCTTGGAATTGTTATGTGTGTATTCTAAAGGAGACGATATTGGCATAACGAAAATAAGTCTAAGTTAAAATTATGCGCTAATAGTCACGCTTATTCATCGTCCCCTCGCTTACGACAATTTTTCTATGAAACTTTGGATTAGTTTCCAACTGCCTTTGGTACTATTAAGTGTATCCTTTGTTCGTTTAATTAGTTCAGTTGAATTTTGTACGGATATACAGGACAGGTTCAAGTCAAGATGCAAAATTAGCCAAGTTCTTTCGAGTGACTAGAAATCAACTTCTTGGTTTGACCTGCATAAGTGCATACTCAACTCATACGAATAGCAACCATGTTTTTGGTATCTTTAACTTTTTTGACCATCCTAGTAATATTTTCTTATTTAATTAAAAGTTCTTCATATTTTTATTTCAACTATTTTAACTTTAAAAATTACTATTATTCATTAAAAAGTATTTAAATTAATTTCAAGGGATGCTCGTTTTGGGTAATAGTGTTTTTTAAAATACGAGTAGTATTAAAATTTAAAAACTGTTTCAAACAAATATTTCTTAAAGGTGGCTGCTAAAAATGTTAATATGTGGTCAATTAATTGAGCAATGAGCATATTTGAAAAAATTAAAAAATCGGATAACTCCTTTGGGCCAAGTTAAGTGCACAGCTACCGTAAAGTATGTAAATAACACTTCGTGTCGCCCGAACACAAAATAACATTTTTAAGAGTTGTTGATCCTTCCATGACGATGAAAGAATGGCTCTATGAATAAAACCCAATTTGATAGAGGAAGCTTCAACAATTGGTCGCTTTCAATTGTCAAAGTTCGTAAGACCAAATAGACATTTTTAACTTCCCATAGGAAGTTATTGTAATGGGTCCGATTTGTCGAATTGAACATTTTGACATTTCTCGACGTTTCAAGATCCCTAGAGTCGAAATAAAAGATTTTTAAACAAATTCCTGTGCGTGAGTGTGTACGTACGCTCGTACGTTTGGGAAGTTTTTTTTCGTCGTCCATAGCTCAAGAACCAGAAGAGATATCGACTTCAAATAAATTTTGTTATACAGATAATAAGGCAGAAAGATGCAGAAAGGGCTCTCAAGAAAATTGCGTGGGTGGTTTTTTTACCATAGCAGTTTAAAAAAAAGGTGAAAATTTTGGTTAACCCTAAATATCTCACGAACCAATGACGCTAGAGACTTGAATTAAATTTTATGTTATATATTGTAACGTGATACAAAACAATTATATTTTCGGAAACAAATTCAATTAACGGTTTTTTTTATAAATCAAAAAAAAACTGAAAAAAAAAATTTGTCACTTCGAAAATTTTACGACTAAAATATGATTTCATCTCCAAAACAATTTTGTGCAACGAAGAATAATGTTTTTGACATCTGATAAAATTTTGAGAAAAATCGAATTGACAGTTTTTTTTTACAAAAATGAATAACCTAAAAAAAAATAAAAAAAAAGTTGGTAAAAATTGAGTTTTGACTCAAATATCTTTTCAAGACTTTGAGATATTGGCTTTAAACTACTTTTATCTTTCAAAAAATATTGTTTTCAACATTCAGTAAAATTTTGAAAAAAATAGAATTGACAGTTTTTTACAAAAAATTAAAAACCGAAAAAAAAATTTAACGAAAGTTGGTAAAAATTGATTTTCGACTTAAATATCTTTTCAAAAATTTGAGATTATGGCTTCTAACTAATTTTAACTTATAAAAAATATTGTTTTCAACATTAGGAAAAATTTTGAGAAAAATCGAATTGACAGTTTTTTTACAAAAAATAAAAACTTAAACAAAAAAATTAATAAAAGTTGGTAAAAATTGATTTTCGGCTCAAATAGCTTTTCAAAAATTAAAAATATTGGCTTCAAACTTATTTTATTTCACAGAAAATATTGTTTTTTATATTCAATAATTTTTTTATAAAAATCCAACAGTCCGTTTTTTCATAAAAAAAATAAAATCTACAAAAAATAGAACGCAAATTTGGTAAAAATTGATACATTTAGACAAACTTTTAAGCAAGACAAATCGATAGACGGGATGGGAAGTTATCAGTGTGGGTCGCATTCCAGCCTCTTTTTTTTATTAAATTCAAGTTAGGCCATATGGTGTTATTTTTTAAACTGTAGGTTATTTTTACACTGGCAATTAATTCCCGCTTGAAATTCTTAGTCAGTATTATACCCCGCGAAATCTATACTATTATATAAAAGCGAAACCATTTTAAAGTTCGTAACGCATGATCTCTGAAAGTAGTCAACCGATTTTTTTGAAACATATTTTATTATTTTCTATATTGTTATGAGAGTGTTTATGGCTTTAATTTTTTTTCATTAATTATTTGTCAAACTTAAATATTATTAAGTGTACATTTTTTGTCCATTTTTTTTTCATTAGTTGACTTATACAACCACTCATATCTTTAAACCTATACAATAATCGACAAAGATTAGCATTGCTTCATAAAGTCAATATTGTTGCGCAAATTTTAAGCCTAATATCGCTTCTAAGCTAAACATACTACCTGAGAAATAAATAAAAACAAATTATAAAATTATAAACTTTTTGAATTTATTTTATCCAGGAAATTAGATTCCATCACAATCGCGAGGTCGCTGCTTTGTTTCATTTCATTATCATTCCAACATTTTTAATTTTCTTTTCTTCCCATGCTCTTTCTCTCTTAATATGTGCTCCATTTAATAGTTACGTTTTTTCTCTTACCTACCTACCTACATATTCATTTTTTCATTCTATAATGTATAGTTAATCAACTAACCTACACGTCACATCGCTGAGCAGTGTGGCTGTGGGCTCTTTTTTTTAAGTTACTATGGACATTTAATTAACTACAGTGCCGTGCACATGAAATGCCGATTTATCTAAAGAACAATTAGATCTTTTTTATTTTTCTGGTTCAAGGAAGTGAATAGATTATAATTCTTCCAATTTAAAAATAAAAAAAGTTCTATTATAATAGCTTGAATAACCAATTTTGTATCATCTCCTCGAACAATAAAACTGAAATTAAGTTAAAATTTTCTTTACAAATAACTCGAAGAAGGTACTTACAATGACGTCGATAAAAAGAGCACACAAATGTGGGTAGGTTAAGTCAAACTATATTTTTCGGTTGCAAAAAAACGTCTCTAGGTATGAATAAAAGAAAGAAAAGAAAAAAATAGACAAAAATTTCGTTCTGTTTTCAACTAAAAAATTGAAATGGTTTTGTATTTTGTTTGTTTTCACGTGCGGCTTGGCCTTTACTACGTAATATTTTACTTAAGTTTTTTTTTCTAAAGTGTTAATTTCGGTAAGGAAGTGTTTTTTGATTATAAACTAAAATTAATATTATTGTAGAAAATATGCTCAGTCCCATTGAGAAATTTTTTCATATGCTAATACTAAATATTCAAAAAATGTTCGTGGTTACAATTTGCGAAGCAACGCGAGCACGGGTCGGCTAGTGTTTGAATAAGACACAGTGGGCAGAAATCGTCGATGCAGTGATTAAAAATCCAATCATTTTAAACTAGTTTAGATTTTTTTAATTACTTCCCATACGAAGTTATTGTAATTGGCCCGATTTGTCGAATTGAAAATTTTGACATTTCTCGACGTTTCAATGTCCATAGAGTCGAAATAAAAGATTTTTGGAGATAGTGTGTACGTACGTCTGTACGTTCGCGAAGTTTTTTTCGTCGTCCATAGCTCAAGAACCAGAAGAGATATTGACTTCAAATAAATTTTGTTGTACAGATAATAATGTAGAAAAATGCAGAAAGGACTCTCAAAAAAAATGATTTGGCGGCTTTTTTACCATAGCAATTTAAAAAAAGGTGAACATTTTAATTAACCCTAAATATCTCACGAACCAATAACGCTAGAGACTTGAATTAAATGTTATATTGTATATTGTAACGTGATACCAAATAAATATATTTTTGGAAAAAAATCCCATTAACGGTTTTTTTTATAAATCAAAAAAACTGAAAAAAATATTTGTCACCTCAAATATTTTACGAACAAAAATTGACTTTATCTCCAAAATAATTTAGTGCAACGAAGAATAACATTTTCAACATCTGGTAAAATTTTGAGAAAAATCGAATTCACAGTTTTTTCCAAAAAATAAAAAAGCTAAACAAAATTAATAAAAGTTGGTAAAAATTGCTGTTCGACTCAAATACCTTTTCAAAAATTTGAGATATAAGATCTACACTAATTTTACCGTATAAAAACTAGTGTTTTCAACATCAAGTAAGATTTTGAGAAAAATCGAATTCACAGTTTAAAAAAAAAATAAAAAAGAGGCTGGGATGCGACCACACTGAAAACTTCCCATCCCGTCTGTCGATTTGTCTTGCTTCAAAGTTTGTAGGTTTTCGTGTTGGGTTAAAAAAGTTGTCAGTTGAATTATTCTTAAAAATTTTAAAATTACCAACAATATTTTTCATATAAACAAATAGTTTAGTTTGAAAATCTAGTTTTGTTAAATAGATTTTTAGTGAAAAACAAATTTTTACCTATTTTAGTAGGATTTCTTAAATTTTTATTAATTAGATGAATTAAATTAATTTGAGAGATATCAAGAACCGAACATCAATTTTTACCAAATTTGCGTACTATTTCTTGTAGATTTTATTTTTTTATGAAAAAATGGACTATTGGATTTTTATAAAAAACCACTGAATATCGAAAACAATATTTTCTGTAAAATAAAAAAAGTTTGAAGACAATATTTTTAATTTTTGAAAAGCTATTTGAGTCGAAAGTAAATTTTTACCAAGTTTTAGTATTGTTTTTTTGTTAGGTTTTTATTTTTTGTAAAAAAACTGTCAATAAGATTTTTATCAAAATTTTACTGAATGTTGAAAACAATTTTTTTTAAATGATAAAAGCCAATATCTCAAAGTTTTGAAAAGATATTTGCGTCGAAAATCAATTTTTACCAACTTTTGTTAAATTTTCTTTTAAGTTTTTATTTTTTGTAAAAAAAACTGTCAATTCGATGTTTCTCAAAATTTTTCTGCATGTTGACAACATTATTTTTCAAAAGATAAAAGTAGTTAAAACCCAATATCTCAAATTTTTAAAAAGATATTCGAGTCGAAAATCAATTTTTACCAACTTTTATTAATTTTTTTGTTTAGGTTTTTATTTTTTGTAAGAAAACTGTCAATTCGATTTTTCTCAAATTTTTTCCGAATGTTGAAAACAATATTTCTTATAAGTTAAAATTAGTTGGAAGCCATAATCTCAAAATTTTTGAAAAGATATTTGAGTCGAAAATCAATTTTTACCAACTTTTGTTAAATTTTCTTTTAAGATTTTATTTTTTGTAAGAAAACTATCAATTCGATTTTTTTCAAAATTTTACTGAATGTTGACAACAATATTTTTTGAAAGATAAAAGTAGTTTTAAGCCAATATCTCAAAGTTTTGAAAAGATATTTGAGTCGAAATTCAATTTTTGCCAATTTTGAGTAATGTTTTTTTTAGGTTTTTAATTTTCTATAAAAAAACTGTCAATTAGATTTTTCTTAAAATTTTACCAGATATCAAAAACATTATTCTTCGTTGCACAAAATTGTTTTGGAGATAAAATCATTTTGTATTCGTAAAATTTTCGAGATGACAAATTTTTTTTTTCAGTTTTTTTGATTTATAAAAAAAACTGTTAACTGGATTTTTTTCAAAAAATATACTTGTTTGGTATCACGTTACAATATATAATATAAAATTTATTTCAAGTCTCTAGCATTTTTGGTTCGTAAGATATTAAGGGTTAACCAAAATTTTCACCTTTTTTTTAAACTGCTATGGTAAAAAAACCACCCACGCAATTTTCTTGAGAGCCCTTTCTGCATCTTTCTGCCTTATTATCTGTATAACAAAATTTATTTGAAGTCGATACCTCTTCTGGTTCTTGAGCTATGGACAACGAAAAAAACGCCGCGAACGTACGGACGTACGGACGTACGGACGTACGTACACACGCACGCACAGACATCTTTCTAAAAATCTTTTATTTCGACTCTAAGGACCTTGAAACGTCGAGAAATGTCAAAATTTTCAATTTAACAAAGCGGACCCACTACAATAACTTCCTATGGGAAGTTAAAAAGCTAAAATACAATTAATAAAAGTTGGTAAAAATTGATTTCCGACTTAAATATCCTTTCAAAAATTTTAAATGTTGGATTTAAACTAATTTTATTTTATAAGAAATACTGTTTTCAACATTCAGTAAAATTTTGAGAAAAATCGAATTTACAATTTTTTTACAAAAAATAAAAAAGCTAAACAAAATTAATAAAAGTTGGTAAAAATTTACTTTTGACTAAAATATCTTTTCAAAAATTAAAAATATTGGCTTCAAACTAGGCTTTCTCACAGAAAATATTGTTTTCGACATTTAGTAAATGTTTTATAAAAATCCAACAGTAAGTTTTTTTCATAAAAACTAAAATCTACAAAAAATACAACCCAAAATTGGTAAAAATAGATGTTCGGTTTTCGATATCTCGTCAACAATAGAAGATATTGACTTCAAATTAGTTTCATTCGTCCAATTTGTATTTGTTTATATCTATACTATTATATAAAAGCGAAACCATTTTAAAGTTCGTAACGCATGATCTCAGAAAGTAGTCAACCGATTTATTTGAAATATATTTTATTATTCTCTATATTGTTATGAGAGTGTTTATGGCTTTAATTTTTTTTCATTAATTATTTGTCAAACTTAAATATTATTAATTTTACATTTTTTGTCCATTTTTTTTCATTAGTTGACTTATACAACCACTTATATCTTAAAACCTATACAATAATCGACAAAGATTAGCATTGCTTCATAAAGTCAATATTGTTGCGCAAATTTTAAGCCTAAAATCACTTCTAAGTTAAACATACAACCTGAGAAATAAATAAAAACAAATTATAAAATTATAAACTTTTTGCATTTATTTTATCCAGGAAATAAGATTTCATCACAATCGCGAGGTCGCTGCTTTGTTTCATTTCATTATCATTCCAACATTTTCAATTTTCTTTTCTTCCCATGCTCTTTCTCTCTTAATATGTGTTCCATTTAATAGTTACGTTTTTTCTCTTACCTACATACCATTCAATTTTTCTGTATTGTATAGTTCATCAACTAACCTACACACACACACATTATTTTTTTGTTTCTCTAATTCTATCGTCACATCGCTGAGCATGAGCAGTGTGGGCTCTTTTTTTTTAAGTTACTATGGACATTTAATAAAAATAAATAAACAGTGCCGTGCACATGAAATGCCGATTTATCTAAAGAAAAATTAGATCTTTTTTATTTTTCTGGTTCGAGGAAATGAATAGATTAAAATTCTTCCAATTTAAAAATAAAAAAATGTCTTTTATAATAGCTTGAATTACCAATTTTTTATCACTTCCTCGAACAATAAAACTGAAATTAAGTTAAAATTTTCTTTACAAATAACTCAAAGAAGGTACTTACAATGACGTCGATAAAAAGAGCACACAAATGTAGGTAGGTTAAGTCAGTTGCACTGCACTGAACATGAGCAGATGAATAAAAAAATGTGTCTATGGATATTTACACACGCATACCTATAAATTTATGGGAACATTAAAAACACAATTTTTTTTTTTTTTTTACCACAAACTATATTTTTCGGTTGCAAAAAAACGTTTCTAGGCCTATGAATAAAAGAAAGAAAAGAAGAAAATAGACAAAAATTTTGTTCTGTTTTCAACTAAAAAATTGAAATGGTTTTGTATTTTGTTTGTTTTCACGTGCGGCTTGGCCTTTACTACGTAATATTTTACTTCAGTTTTTTTTTCTAAAGTGTTAATTTCGGTAAGGAAGTGTTTTTTGATTATAAACTAAAATTAATATTATTGTAGAAAATATGCTCAGTCCCATTGAGAAATTTTTTCATATGCTAATACTAATATTCAAAAAATGTTCGTGGTTACAATTTGCGAAGCAACGCGAGCACGGGTCGGCTAGTAAGAAATAAAAACGTTTTAAGAAATGCCCCTAAAATTGGTTAAAATTGGTTTTCGACTAAAAATCTCGTTTACAAAAACAGATTTTTAGATCAAACTATTTCATCATATGCGATGTATTGTTGGTAATTTTTATTTTTTTTAGAATAATTCAACTGACAACGTTTTTAACAAAACACGAAAACCTACAAACCTTTAAGGCAAAATAAATCGACAGACGAGATGGGAAGTCATCAGTGTGGGTCGCATGCCAGCCTCTTTTTTGTATCTTCATGTTAGTATCTATTAAAAAACAACGTTTTCATCATGAGTGGTTTTATTTTAAACATAAATTCCAAGAAACGTTTTGTTCACTTCTTTTAAATAAAGATTTACTTAAGGGCCCCCGCAGACTGCAGACTTTTTATCGGCAGATAGTTAAGTCGGGTTGGGCTGAAAGTGCGCACACCGAGCCAACTAAACAGTTTGGTTGGTGAACAGGGCGCAGACTATCCAACAGCCGGCCGACTATTCTGGAACTAGTTTTGAACTGACTAAGCAATCGTCATGTATGCGCAGGCGTGTATGCCCCAATACTGATTAAACAGTCAGCCGATAGTTGGCCGACAGACTAGTTTGAATGTAATCGGGTAGCCCATGAAACTTTTTTATCGGCCGATACTGAATCGCTGTAGTGTCCGCATATGCATTCCTCTCCACACTGATTAAGAAGCCGACCAAACTAACGGCCGATAAAAAGTCTGCAGTCTGCGGGGGCCCTAAAAGTTTTTTGAAAGTAATGACCAAAAATGATGGGATTTCTTCTTATGTTCTTAGAAAAACTCATATGAAAGGGGAAATCCTAAGGCTTTTCCATTAAAGGCGCGTCGATTTTAGAATTGACCGAAAAAAGTTGTATATTAAATTAAATTAAATTAAATATATTATTTATTTGGATTTTAAGAAATAAAATGTTTAATCTAAATCTAATCTAAATCTATATGAGATAACAATAAGGTTTTATCTATATTTGAGAGCTCTATGAATGACTTAATGTGTGAAAAATAACATCGTTCAAATGGCCACCGCGTCTTTCCTAGTTTAAAAGTTATGCATTTTTGACCATTGAAACGATGATTTCTGCCCACTGGCAAGGCGGTCAAAAATTGGTAAACTTGAATTTTAAAAATCATAGGTACAACATAATGACTATGCTAAATTATTTGTTTCATTTATTTATTTAATACTATGAACTCGAAAAATTGTATGATAGTGGACCGAAATAGCACATGTCGTCGTACTAGGTATGTTCATAGAAGAGTATTAAGTATAGAGAGTGTGGGGCTGAATTCACGAACATCAACTCGTGATCGATCTCAAATATATCACTATAACTTCAGGAGAATACTGCAAACAGCTTAAAAAGTTAATTTAACTGAGAAATTTGGTAAAAGACATTTTTATATCTGTTAACAAACGAAATTTCAGCATGTGATAGATATATACATAGATAAATACAGATTTTATTGAATTATAGTAAAATTGACATTATACAACAAATTTTTTTACAAAAATCATTATAGCACGGTGATTTCCGTCTGCCAAATTGACAATAAAATACAATGAATGTAAAAAGTTCTCAATATAGTTAATTTTTAATGTGAAAAAAGGGATTTAAAATTGTTTAACTAGTATAAAGTTCATGATAAATAAAAAATAATTAAAAAAAAGTGAATAAAAAACAATCAGAAATCTTCGTTCATTATAGCAGTTCTATATCTAACCGCAGTTTTACAAAATTTGTAAGTTTCACAATATTCATTTCATTCAATTAACTTATAACTTGATCTTCCGATAAAAAGTCTTTTCTGAAAACATTCTTTCTAATTTCTCTCAGCATTTTTCCAAAAAATTTACAGTATCCTCTCTTTCTGATATAGGTTGCACATATTACACTCCCGGGGCTAAATTAGGCCTGTGTGGAATGTAACTTAAATCTATTAGTTCACTATACGTAGTCTGACGATCATAGAAATCACATGGACATTATTGGAATCCGTAGAATACTTATTCTTTTCAAGGTTATGATTTAATCTGTTGTAAGTTGTTCTGTACAAGAAATAAGAGGCTTCAGCAATATATTCAGCTCTTTTTACTACTCGTGAATCATTCATTTTAAAAACGTTAATAAAGAAGTCCGCTTGCAACTTCAATGTTCTTAAAAACAGAGGATAGAGGCCCGTTTCCAGCATTATGACGTAGTTTGGCGTATTTTTCGGAAAATGAAATATTCTTTTTATAAAGTGCGTAAGGAGTTTTTAAACCGAATTGTACTTTTTACATCCCCATACTTGCGATCCATATAAAAGTATGTTCTCAGCTACTGCTTCAAAGACTTTAAACTTGCTACTGTGCACTATACACTTATTCATGAAGCATTGTTTCCATGTCATATTAATAGCAGTTTTCGCCTTAACCAATTTCCCCTTAAAGTGTTTCTCCATATTCAAATTATTTGTTACTCTAATGCAGAGGTATTTTTGGTCTCGCACACATTCAATGTTTTCGCGATTAAAGCTCCATTTTTCATTTGATGCATTATGTCTACCACCACTTTTAATAATCATAACCTTCACTTTGTCGATATTTACTATTAAATTCCATTGCTGACGAAACTGGTATACCCTATTAATCATGAGCTGCAGAGTTTCCGGAGAATGTGCAAACATGACTTTATCGTTTGCAAACAGAAGTACCTTAATCCGCATCCCTGCGAAATCCACTCCACCCGACAGCAGGTAGCCTATGAATAACAAAGTAGGGCTTAATGTACAACCTCCTATCACTCCTGATGAAGTTTCAAACCAGTCAGAGAGTCCTTCACCTGTCCATACAGCTGCCCTGGTTCCTCTATATACTAGTAGGTGCTCAAGAACGCGACCAAACTTCAATGATAACCCAACACTATACAGCTTATAGAATAATGCACCTCGATCGATTGTATCAAAAGCTGCTGTAAAGTCGATACAAAATACATACAGCTTTTTCCTTTGTTTTAAGAAATTCTCTACCAAGCTCCTGAATATAAAAATGTTACCTATTGATGAATATCCTGGTCTAATTCCATCCTGGAACTCCCTCATCAAGTTTCCGGTCTCAATCCAACTAAAAAGATGCTTATGCATCATCGTTGTAAAAAGCTTGTACGATGCATTTAAAAAGGAAATCCCTCTGTAATTTGTTGCACCGAATAACAATCCTTTCTTGTGGGTTGGAAATATAATACGAGTAGCATCTCCAAATTTATCTGGAGACAGTTCTCCCTTCAAAACTGTATTAAAAAGTTTTAAAAGGTGGTCTTTGATCATGAAAGTCCCATACTTAAAAAATTTCACTGAAATACCATTCAGACCGGCTGCTTTCACATTATACCGTCGAAAAGACTATGCACCAATAGATAGCTGTAGTTTGGTGCTGATACTGGAGTGTTGGTATCATTTTTCTTCAAAAGTTAAGATGGAAATGGCGTTTCTGTAAACGGCGAGTTTTACAGAGACATTAACCAATTTTTTTTTAACTGATATTGAAATCATAAATTTGGACGACCTATGGTTCATGCAGGATGCCACAATCGATCGTTTCTGCATCAAATTCCCATATCTTTTTTATCAGACGTCTTGGCGTTGTTATTTGGCTGCATGGGAACTTTAATGTGACGTCTTTTTACCTTTCTGGGGAACTGTGAAGGACCGATGTTAGGCCGACAGTAACAAAACGAGTCAAGCATTTAACGCCAATATCATCCTGGCAATCTGTAAGCCCGAAACCATCAACAAAATCTTTAAAACAACACTCAGTTTGACTAGATTTTTAAATCCTAACCCTGAGCATTATAATCCTTTTTCCCGAAATGGCTGACGAAATAGTTGTCGAAAGAAAACTTTAAACTATTCTTGAAAAAAACATTCTTTTCATTAAAAAAATATCAAAGCAAATCGACGCACGAAGCAAAATTACTCACAAATTCTTCGAGCGAAGTTTATTTGAACGGTATGTTATCTTAAGCAGCAACTTACAACTCAGGGAAACAGTTAAGATATTTAAAATTATTTCTTATAATATGTCCAAGAATCATACTTCATCATCAAAAAACCGAGAGAGGAAGCAGGGATTTTTTAAATTCCGCTGCCTGATTCTATGAACATTTGTTCAATTTATATGGAATATCCTTTTTGCGGGTATTTGCTATATAAACGAGTAGCAAGGACATCAAGAATTCAAATCTACACTCTGTGATTCGACTCTGTCTTCCCTCTTCTGCCATCTTTCATCTTCTTATGAAAACACAGCAAAGCACCACCTGACATCCGCATACAACGCGGGAAATAAATATAAACACATAAATATTTTCAAATGGAATGGCAGTTCCGTCCAAGCCATCAGCCAGCCCAGCCATCAACAACAACAATAACAACAACAACAGTAGAAAAAGGGACTTAAAAGAGGAAACGAATTTTCTATGTACACAAACATTACTTGAAAAATACAAAAAAAAAAAAAACATACAAAACTCATCTCCGCTTGAGTTTACTCGACGTATTATCATTTTGTGAGCTTTTTCGCGTCCACTAATGGAATTTGATGGTGACATCCGCTGGCAGAGTGATGGGAAGGTACATTCTACATATATACGGTATACACTTTTAACTCTCAATTCGAGCCACTGAGGGAGATAGACTGATACGGTTTTACGTACTTCTATAGCCTAGGAGATTGACAATCTTCCATCTAGCACCACAGCACCAGTACCCACCAGGCTCCATGGACAGGACACAGGACATGGACCACTCCATCAACCCGAAAGATAAACAGTTTTTGTTTTGTTGTGTTTTGTTTCTTTTTTCTAATTGGATTAGATCATATGAAGTGAAGGATTCACAAGGACTCTGTGACTCTGAGGGGCACGAAGAGGGTAGCTAACAAAAATCCAAATCCGTGCCCGGTGGGGGATGAATATTAATGATTTTTCATCTTTGGTGCCCCGCGTTTTTGTTTTTTGTCGCATGATGAAAGATTGTAGGTATAAGGACAGGAGGGGTGGGGGTGGGGGTAGTATATTGTTGTTTTGAGGACTAAAATCCTTAGAAGACATCTCGTCTTCGTCTTTGTCTTTGTCTTCGTTTAGGTTTTCGGCCAAAAACACACAGGCCAGAGAGATAATAATGAGGATGATTATGGGTGACAGGCGCGCTTTCATATATATACGAATACGCGTTACCTCCCCCTCATCCGCACGTCTCAACAATGGGTGGTGGCAGTACGTTGATAGTGGGGCCGTGAAATCAAATGAACGTTATCCTTGCCTATTGTTTTGTTTTGCGTGTGCTTGTGTGTTATTGTTTCAGTTTCAGATTCGTTTTCAGTTTTCAGTTTTTTCCCGCGGTATACTGCCTCGACTGTGTGTGTCATCTGGTTAAGCTCTAAAAATTAATGATTTCAAAACGAATTAAGTTCGCACAGAGCTTCTATCTCTTTCTCTACACGCTCTGCACATATATTCGCTTTGCTTTCGGTTTGATCTGGGGAGGTCTAACATGTTCAGCAAAGAGGCAAATTAAAAATGGCGCCCGGTTGTAAACTCTCACATCCTCCGCGTCCGTCTATATATAATCGTCGTCGGTACGGTATAGCGGTATATCGATCTGCCTTGGAGATATACACGAGGGAGGCCTTTTCTGCAGAGATTAGATGATGGTGGATTGGGTTTGGGTTTTGGGTTTTGGGTTGTGTGTGGCACAGCGAGGATGAAATAAAGTAAATTAATGAATTTTATTCGACTGTTTTTTGTTTCTATAGTATACTTTCTGGGGCAGGGTATGTACGGTATATGTACGTTCGTGTGTGTTGTTTTATACATAAATCCATACATATATCTGATGGTGTAATATACCTCGGTATTGTTTTATAGGGGCTTCCCTTTTAGCTCCTTCATTATTATTTTTGGGGCAGATATAAAAATACGGCAAATGGCAGAGCAGCATTAGAATGAGCCCAGCATTGGTTCGGCATCAAAACGAAAGCTTAACGTGTTCGGTTCTATAATATTTATGATTAATTTCGAACTGAAAAACTAATTGGAAATTTTATAATTTATGAGTTATGTATGTATAGCTCGCTCGTGATTTGTTTAATTACAGAGAACGGGACTTTTTGGTTTTGTGTTTTTTTTTGTTTTTGAATGTTTTTTTATTTTCATTTAAAAATTTTTGTTTTTCAGCTTTTGGTTTTTTTTTTTATTTTAAGATTAATTTTTAGGTTTTGCCCGCGTTTAGCTTGTCCTTCCAGTTTGATTGAGCTGCTGTAGCGATGGATATTAAATTTGATAGGTAGATACGCGAATTACCCTAAAGGGACGATAAAGGCTATGAGGGACGAAGGAGATTTATTATTGGAATCCATGGTTTTTGGTTTTAAAATATGGAAATTTTAATTGACAGAGTTTTCGGTATTTAAAAAAGAAAAAGTGAGGGATTTTCTTCGTCATAATAATATAACCATAAACATTATATTATTTGAAGGCTGATACGGTATGCGGGTTTGTGGTTTCCCCAATGAATGAAAGAACAATGTGGGGAAGAATATTTGGAATGGGTTTCTTTACTTTTGCCTAACGAACCATATTTGTATTTTATATTCAAAAAACTTTCAATCAAAGTTATTGTAAATAAATATTAATATGGAGGTTATTCATGAATAAATAAATCTTAGAATTTATTAGGTTTTGAGGCTAAAAGTATTTAAGTGAATTGCTATGTGTACCTACATATTTTGTTCAGGGTTATTTTTGTCAAACCTCTGAATCAGAAGCATTTAATATTTTCACTTTTGCTACTTTATCTTATTCCCAAAGTTTGATTATTTTAGGAAATAAGGTTTTTTTAGTCAATTGAGCTTCAAGTTTAATTTTTTGTAGCTTAAAAATGTCAAAAGCGCTAATCAAAAAAGAGGTAAGATGTCTTTGACAGAAATAGCTGTCGTCGAAAAAGTGACTAGAAATGAGATCTTTAGGTGTAAATCTTATGTTCTTAGATGAATGTACACCATTATGGAAAGAACCATCCTAATACCTATGATGTGGCTGCAGAAAATGCAAGAATCTATTTAAAAATAACTAGCAAAAATACTAAAAAAAAAGGACAGGAGCTCGCATGTAAAGGGTTTTTAAATAAGATTCCACTGTTGAGGCAGCTGTCATGTTTTCACATTTTAAAAATTAAAACCCCGCCATGTCAAAAAATGGAACGATACTTGCTCCAGCAAATCCTTGAAATCCTTTGAATTCAGAAAACAAATGGTGAACATTACAGTAAACTAAAACACTTTTGGGGCGTTTTCAAACACCGTTTTTAGTGATGTTGAGAATCGAAACCGTGTGCGTAGCTCAACTGAGAATATTATTTCTGTAGACCCTTATTATTGCCAAAAACTCAGGTTTGTCAATTACCTGTAGGTCTTTATAATAAGTCTTTTTACAAAGGACGTGACACCGTGTTTCGAAATTACAGCTAAAGGCTGTCGCATTTTGGGTGCTCTGAAAATCAAAACCAAATATAATAAAAGCCTCTATCCTTAACGTGTCACGGTTTGGTGAGGTTTTTGGGCAAAGGCCGACGTGGACCTGGTGCAACAGTTGCCTTGAACAGTTTAAGCTGCAGATTGTTGAACGATATTGGATTATAATACATAATTTTAAAATAAAAGCTTTTATTGGAAAAATTTCGGTTAACTGAAAAACTATGAAGATTTCTTCAGAATTTGTCCTCAACAATAAATTCGAAAATTTGATTTTCTTTCTGATTTATTCAAAGTTAACATAGAAAGTTATAATATTATAATCGGTTCCAATTGTCGAATTGAAAATGTGGACATATTTCAAGGTCCCTAAAATCTACCAAATCCAAGGTTCATACGTTCTTACGTTTGGAAAACCTTTTTGGTCGGTAATATAAATATAATATAACGGGTTATCCATTTTGCTGAAATTCGACATCTGTCAAAATAAGTTGTTACACCAATTTGTTTTCAATTGAAAGTCTGACATTTACGAAAATCGATTGCTTAACTATAGCACATAGACATAGCACACAAATTGTTAAGACCTACTACAAAAAATATGGTTCTGAAACAGCCACATATCGTGCTTTAAAAAGAGATTATGGTTTACTTAATAATCTAACTACGCCACCAATTGGCGAAATTGTAAAGAATTTTGAAGAGACTGGATTGTAAGGTCTGTGTATTTTTATTATTTATTTATTTCTTGATTAGCTTACACTTTAAGATACAATATCTTATTTATAGTGTAGCTTGTAAAATGTACAGTAGCTACATACCTACATAATTGATTTTAATTCAAGTTTTACATATTTATAAATTTGCGAATATAACTTAATCTATGCATTATTAAAGTAAAGTTTAAGTTCCTTTCCCATTTGTTTCGTGTTATTAATACTTTTTATTTCTCGCGGCAATGAATTCCAAATTCTTATTGAGTTGACAAAGAACTGACGTTCAGATGTTAGACACTGAAAACGCGGAATTACTAGATCACGACATCTATTAAAGTTGAAAAAGTTTAATTCGTTGTAAAGATCCACAGGTTGGCGGGTTAGAAGTCTAACTTTCAAAAAATTTCACAGCCGTAAGTAAGCTGAGGTAAAATCAGCGTTTTCACAAGCAGAATTCTAATTGTAAAGGAATAAAGTGCTGTGTTGACCATAGCATGCGTAGGCCGCCATACGATTTCCCAATTGTGTTGTTTATATGATGTATCCAGTCCATGTAAGGCTGCGGTTAAAAACTACACCTAAATTTTTAGCTGAGTCGACGACGTAAGCAATAGGACAGTTATTCAAAAGGATTGCTGGAAAGTAAGACACATCAATTTTGGTTTTTGAGACCACGGAACACTTTGATTTCTTTGGGTTAAGAAGTAAACAGTTATTAACCGACCAACGCTCAATCAAACTTAATTCCTCATTTATACAAGCTGCAGAGTGTTCAATACGTCCCAATGGGCAGCTCAAGTAGAGTTGGGTGTCATCAGCATACAGGCGTATTGAACATTGTCTTAAAATTGAAGGAAGTTCGTTAACAGAGATTGAAAACAACAACGGGCCAAGATTCGAACCTTCGGAACACCCCTAACGACAGGTAGGAAGTTGGAAAGAGTTCTGTTAACCTCTACTGCTTGCACTCGATCAGTAAGGTATGAAAATAAGAGCCTGACTGCGGAGGAAGAAAAGTTAAAATGACGTAAGAGTTTTTCGCAAAGTACCATGTGATTTACCATGTCAAACGCTTTCGAGAAATCGAGGAGTATTAAAAATGTGACATTATCTTCATCTATAGCTTTTCTAATATCTTCCGAGACACTTAACAAAGCTGTAATGCAGCTGTTTTTCTTTTGAAAGCCTGATTGATTGGGGGTTAATAGACTGCACAGATTAAGAAACTCATTCATTTGTTTTTGTATAAATTCGTCTCCTTTTGAAGTTTTTGGAATGGGTAAAACTTTTGCCCTTTTCCATTGTGTTGGGAATTTATTTTGTATCAAAATGGAATTAAAAATATGGACAATAACGGGCAAGAGCGTTGGTAAAATAATTTTCAAAAACGAAGGATGCATATTATCAAGGCCTATAGCATTGGACTTAATAGAGAGGAGTGCTTCTACAACATCCTCCGCAGTTATTGCAGAAAACATAAATGAATTTGAGTGAGGTATGCGATGAACAAATCTCTTCAAAATATTGTAGGGGATCTAACGATTGGTGGTTAATAATTGGGTTAGAAACGAAAGATTTGTTGAGAGCGTTGATGTCTATGTCTTCAGCCAAACTACAAGATACTTTTCCAAGACCGATATTCTTCAAATTTTTCCAAATTTGCTTACTTCCTAAAGACGTGTTGATGCGAGTTGCATACAAAGCGGATTTTGCCTTACGAATTTTTTGAACAGTTTTGTTGCGCAAAGAGGTAAATTTTTGGTGGAAGCTGTCAAGACGAAAGAGTTTCCACCATCTATAGGCTAGGTCATGCTGTCTCATCAAAGAACGTATGTCATTTTTGAATCATGGTTTGTTGTGAGGAGCGCAGCTTTTGGTTTTTAAGGGCACATGGATCTCAAATAATCTATTCAGCCTGCTATTCAGAAAATCTACCTGCTCGCTGGGGGATCGGATTTCTAAGACATTATTCCAGTTTATGCTTCTAAGATTCATTTCAAGTGAAGCATAGGTAATTTGTTTGAAATCACGGTATTTGATGGAACGAATATGAATCTATACTTGAAAGTCGAAAGTTAAAAAAATTAAATCATGCTTTATAAAAGCTGCCGCAGACAACTGATCGTAAAGAATCACTTTGCTTTGATCGGTCTTACTTACTTACTTACTTAAGGTGGCGCTACAGTCCGGGCGGACCTGGGCCTCAACCAACATGCGTCTCCAGCCAGCTCGGTCCCTAGCTAGCTGTCTCCAGTTTCGCACGCCAAGTTGGTTGAGGTCCTCACCCAACTGAGTGCGCCACCTGAGTCGCGGTCTTCCTCTACTGCGCCGTCGCTCGGGATTGGATTCGAATACCTTCCGGGCTGGAGCGTTGATGTCCATTCGCTCTACATGACCCAGCCATCTAAGCCGTTGGATTTTAATTCTGCTAACTAGGTCAGTGTCGCTGTACAGCCCGTACAGTTCGTCGTTATATCTTCTCCTCCATTCTCCATCTATACGTACGGGACCAAAAATCACCCGAAGAATTTTTCTCACGAAGCATCCTAAGACGTTCTCATCTTTCCTTGACAGGGTCCAGGCCTCAGCGCCATAAATGAGAACCGGGATGATGAGTGTCTTATAGATGGTGATTTTAGATGCTCGAGAGAGGACTTTACTTCTCAATTGCCTTCTAAGTCCAAAAGAAGCAGCGATTCGCAAGAGTTATTCTTCGTTTGATTTCAGCGCTGGTGTCGTTGTCTGTGTTTATAGCGGTGCCTAGGTAGACAAAGTCCTTAACTACCTCGAAGTTATAGCTGTCCATGGTGACGTTTTGTCCAAGACGTCGTTGTTCAATGTCCTTTTTTGATGACAGCATATACTTGGTCTTGCCCTCATTGACCACTAAACCCATCTTCTTCGCTTCCGTCGCAATGCTCAAAACCGCTCCACTGACATTACGCTTTGATCTTCCAATTATGTCAATATCATCTGCGTATCCGAGTAATTGGATGGACCTTTGGAAGATTGTGCCTCTAGTGTTGACGGTTGAGTTTTGCACAATTCTTTCCAGAACGATGTTGAAGAAGTCGCATGACAGTGCATCGCCTTGTCTAAAACCTTTTTTGACATCAAATGCATCGGTGAGATCTTTTCCGACCTTGATGGAGCAGCGTGCATTCTCCATCGTCATTCTGCACAAACGGATAAGTTTGACAGGGATGCCAAAACTAGACATTGCTCTGTAGAGCTCTTCCCTATGGATGCTGTCATACGCGGCTTTAAAATCGATAAAGAGATGGTGGGTATCGATTTGAAGCTCCTGGGTTTTTTCCAAGATCTGCCGTAATGTGAATATTTGGTCGATAGTGGACTTTCCTGGTCTGAAGCCACACTGATAAGGACCTATCAGGTTGTTGACGAACGGCTTCAGACGTTCACATAGTACGGCAGAAAGGATCTTATATGCAATGTTAAGGAGACTGATCCCTCTGTAGTTGGCGCAATTTAAAGGGTCTCCTTTTTTATGTATCGGACAAACTATGCTGAGATTCCACTCATCGGGCATGCTTTCTTCCGACCATATTTTGCAGATGAGTTGGTGCATGCTCCCTACCAAGTCATCGCCTGCTGCTTTAAATAGTTCGGCAGCTATGCCGTCAGCTCCAGCAGCTTTGTTTGACTTCAGTTTAGATATAGCTATCTTCACTTCGTCTAGGTCGGGTAGGCGGAATTGTTGATCTGCGTCGCCTAAGTTGAGTGGTTCTACCTCCCTTACAGCGGGATTCGGTTCGTCATCGCCGTTATATAATTTGGAGAAGTGGTCTTTCCATATTCTCAACATAGACTGCGGTTCTACTACGATGTTTCCCTGATCGTCTTTACAGGCTTCGGTTCGTGGCTGGTACCCTTGGGAGTTCTTTTTTACCTTTTGGTAAAATTTACGAACCTCATTCCTGTTGTGACATCCCTCTATCTCCTCGATCGCGCGCTTCTCGTGCTCTCTTTTTTTCCATCTAAGAAGCCGGTGTTCCTCTCTCCTCCTCTGCTCGTAGAGCTCGCGAGCAGCTCTGGTCCTTCTGTGCAGGGCCGTTTTGTATGCCTCTTGCTTCGCTGCGTGCGCTTGCCGGCACTCGTCGTCAAACCAGGGGTTTCGCTGTTGTGGACGTGTGAAACCTAGCACTTCAGAGGCGGCATCTCTGATGGCTGCAAGGCAATGTTGCCACTGGTTTTCAATGCTTAATGCATGCAGCATAGGACTCCTTAAGAGGTTACTAGAGACTCGATCGGAAAAGGACATGGCAGTCTCTTGCGATTGTAGCCGTCTAACGTCGAAACTTCTCACAGTACTTCCTTGTTTTGGCTTGGACCGGGATATCCGTAGTCGTACCTTGGCTACAACGAGGTAGTGGTCCGAGTCAATGTTGGCCCCTCGGAATGTTCGGATATCCTGTATACTGGAGAAGTGTCGTGCGTCGATCGCAATGTGGTCAATCTGGTTGACGGTTGATTGATCAGGAGATTTCCATGTCCCCTTGTGGATATTGAGATGTGTGAACTGCGTACTAGCTACCAGAACGTCTCGCCCCGCAGCGAAATCGATCAGCCTGAATCCGTTGTCGGAGGTGGTGTCGTGCAGGCTGTATCTTCCGATTGTGCCACCAAAGATGTCTTCTCTTCCTAGCTTGGCATTAAAATCTCCTAAGACAATTTTAATGTCATAGCCAGGGCACTGCTCATATGTCTTGTCCAAGAGCTCGAAGAATATGTCTTTGGTGTCTTCATCTTTCTCCTCTGTTGGGGCATGTGCGCATATTAGGCTTATGTTGGCGAATTTAGCCTTGATGCGGATTGTCGTGATGCGCTCGCTCACAC
Organism: Eupeodes latifasciatus; assembly: GCA_920104205.1. Lineage (NCBI taxonomy): Eukaryota > Metazoa > Arthropoda > Insecta > Diptera > Syrphidae > Eupeodes > Eupeodes latifasciatus. Next base: position 66,792,546 of record OV049924.1, on the reverse strand, counting down.
TGTTGAAACTCAAGACTTTTTGCCTGAGTCTAGTTCCAACAACAAATCCACACCCAAATAGACGCTGCCTTTGTTCTCGGTAGCAGTCGCCGTAGTATATATCGCAGTCTTTTAGTTTGCGTTTGCCCGGTCCATCCCATCGCACTTCTTGGATGGCGGTAATATCTGCCTTGCAGCAGTTTAGGGCTTCCGCTAATTGTTCGGCTGCACGTGGTCTGTTAAGGGACCTAACATTCCACGTACAGATCCGAAGTTCGTTGTCCTTATTTCGTTTGCTTGGGTTGTCAACAGTGAATCCGTCCGTATCCGAGGCTTGTTGGTGCTTCGCAACTAGAAAATTTGTACGTGGTCAGGAAGTCACCCTGACGGCACAACCCCCAACCTGGAGGGCCAGATCCTTAGTATAACTCCAAGGACAGGGAGCCGGATAAACCGCTCCTTATAGGCCTGGGCTCCGAATAAGTCGTAGAAGCCCTATAAGGTGTTCACTAAGTAGTTCAGCCTTACTGGAACTGTAGACGCCACCGTTGATTCCATCTCGAGAATTCGTCCGCTGCCGTCTGGATAAGGAGAGGTGCCTTAGTGGAAACACCTCTCCCCCCCTCTCTCGTTTGCTGCCCCAACAACTTTCCACTGGGGTTAGAACCCAATCTCCAGTTGAGGTACTAGGCACCCGATGTTCACCACGGGGAGGTGAGAGTAGGAGTTGATAGACAGAGGTGGGTTTTGAGAAAAAACCTGTGGACGCTTGTGTCCTCTTGAATGCACATGTCTACCATTTGAACATCGCTTTGATCGGTCACAAGAAATAAATTCAACAAAGTGGGGTCAGAATTTGAAAAATGGGTGGCAGTACATGTGTTTACGGAGTAAAGATTAAGAGAGAGAAATTCGTTCAGAAAGTTATTTTCATCAAAAAGGTTGCAATTGAAATCTCCACATCATATCATCGTTTCGATCGCACCACTGAAAATATCGCTGCTTTAAGTGAAAGTGTTGCCGAAGATCCGAATGTGTTGATTCCTTGTCGTTCTCAGGAATTAGGACTGTCTTACGACACCTACATCAATATAAAGTCCAGCTCACAAAACAACTGAAGCCAGCTGACCATTCATAACGTCGTAGATACGTCGAATGGATGCTTGAACCACATGCGGTGGACGGCGATTTTTCGAACAAGATTTTCTTCATCGACGACGCACATTCCTCACTCGATGGGTATGTTAATAAACAAAATTGTAGTATTTGGAGTTCTGAGAATCCTGAAATAATTGAAGAGAGGCCATTACATCCGCAAAAAGTCACTGTTTGGTTTGCTCTTTGGTCCGGGGGTGTGATTGGACCTGCTTCTTCGAAAACGATAGTGGAACGACTGTCACCGGCAATTTGGAGCGTTATGGTCATACGAGTATGATAACCTTTTATAGACATTTCCTGGCCGCGTAATTTCTCGTCATGGCGAAGTCAACTGGCCACCAAGAGCATGCAATTTGACACCGCTTGACTTTTTTTTTTTGTAGGGCTACGTGAAAGACTGTGTTTATGCAGATAAACCTTTAACTCGTGAGCACCAACATTCGTCAAGTTATGGCTGAGATACCGAAAATTACCTCAAAAGAATTGATGCTTGCAACAATTGGCGTAGTGGTTATTTAAATGATGTAGTGTTTCACACATAATGTCAAAGTTCAAACTTTATAATAAAAAAGAAATATTATGAAAAAGAATATTTTATGTGTGTTCTATTTACGTTAACTTTTGAAACCGCAAAATGGATAACCCTGTATAATTTAATGCAAAGAATAATATTGTTTTTGACATCTTAAACATCGCAGAAACAAAGAGAGATATCGAAATTGCATGCTTTTTCAAGTTTTTTTTAAATTAAAAACTTTTTTTTTTCTTACAAAAATACCATTTGATAATTTAAGTTGCATACCACCAGCCTTTTTTTTTTGTTTCCAAAAAGAAATGGTTAATCTTAAGCTATAAGCATCTAAATTTTAAAGTTGCACTTTACCCACTCATCCTCATCTTAGCGTCGTCGTCTTTACAACACAATCAAATAAGAACGCTCAAATATACATTTAATGAATGAGATATCATCCTTGTATCCTTTTTGGGAGATCCTTAACCACCCAAATTCAATTAAAATTTAATTTTACTCCTTCTGAATATATGAGCCTCCAATTTCGGTGTGAGAAGGTTTAACCTTTTCCAGAAATTAACGCCGGCCGGCCGTGCCTCCTCACACGAATTCGACTTCTTCTACTTTATATAAAAATATTTCTTGTTCTTTTTCTGACAACCACGCTCGTTAAAGGATTATATACATTTTAATTTCCTAAAATTCAAGGATTTGTATACTAAATCAAACACTCATATATTAAGTATAAAATCCCTTATCCTATGATCCTTATCCCAATTCGTTTTTTTTTTGTTATTTTGTAATTTTTTAAAATCGTCCTCCCATCATCATGGCCAATTGCACCCCCAGGTAATATGCTTAAGTATGGAGAATTGCTTAAGTTTAAGGATACATAAACAGATGTATAAAATATAACGTTTTTTTTTTGTCTTCTAAAAGGTGCACTCGAGCGGTGGAAATGATTTCCAAGGATCTGTTATACTTTATGTTTTTCTTTGGTTTCGTTTGGTTTGGTTTTGGGTTTTGGCAAGTAAAACTCGCACACAACTCACAAAGTGAGCAATCCAGTGAAAAGGATTCAAAAAATCTGAAAGGACACTCATCATTTTTCTGTAAAAATGTAAAAAACATAAAATAAAACAAGAACACAAGAGGGCGACTCTGATCTCTAAAACAAGAAGAAGAAGAAGATGATTTATATTTTTTATTTTACAAAACGAAATAAACAACTTGAGTTTTATTTGAGCCGCAAAGGAAAAAGTGTGCTGCGGTTTGTAAAATTATTTTATTAACAGAAAAACTAAGAGGTCATATAGCTAATTTTTTTTAAAAATTGTAATTTTATTATATACATAAGTTAATTTTATACGAGTATCTATGCAAATTGGAATGATGTTGTTTTTGATGTTCCTACCTTCTATCAAACGTTCTTTTGACATTTCAAGGAGCCAACTTTATAAATATAGTTTTCAATAAGGGAATTAATTTGTTTCTGGATAAAAATATAGTTCAAAGCTTAATTTAAAAGGTAAAGTGAAACAAATTATTATTTCAAACCTCAAAGACTTTAATTCAATGGGAAATATTTTTAGTACGAGTTTAACAACTTGTTGGCAAGAAGTGTGTTTTTTTTTCTCATATTTTCATACTTTGATATCAATCAACATCTCATGTCCATAGAAGATAGATAGATAGATAGATAGATTTTTATTTTCGTATTTGAATTACATTTGCTAAGCTATCGCACAGTTTACATATACAGAGATTTTATATAGAAGAAGATTTTATAAGTAATGGTAAGTGTTTTTTTTACTCAAAAGACTGAGTAAAATAAATGTAAGCTATAGAAAAGATAGTCCATTTAGTAAGGATCCTTTGACAGACAAGTTTAAGCCTCAAGTAAATAAATGCGTATAGATTAGTTGCAGTATAAAAGTCGATGATAAAGTTATCATGTAAGTCGATAAAACACTATCAAAATTCGCAGTGAAATAATAATTTGGAAAGCTCTTACCAAAAGGAACGACATATTAAAAAAACATACATACGTGGTAAAGCAAATGTATTAATTGTCGATATATTGGTCCCTAAAATCCGGTCGTCCTATCTCAAAGACGGTCTTATGCAAAACTTTGAAATCTTAGCAAATATTGAAATTATTTATAGTTTTTAAATAAGTGTATTATAAATTCACTAGAAAAGTGAAAAAAAAAATAGTTTCAATTTTTTGTACTTTTTCACAAAATAGTCCTTTTTGAAAACACAGTGCAACTAAAAACTGTTTTGTATGTACAATAATCCCCGCTTAGTTGCACCTCGCTTAATTGAACATCCCGCTTAATTGATCGAACAAGGACAATGCAGATTTCAATACTTATTTGGCATGGGATGACATAACATATCATGTTATGGCGAACTAACACACGCCGAAACTAAGTTGACACTGAAATGTTTATAGAGTACATTTCTGGGATAAATACCTATTTTATTTTTTAGTTGACCTACTCGTGCAATTATACGGGTTTCGCTTAATTGAACAGATATGTCAATAAAGCGGGGTTTCTCTAATTGAACCACGCGGATAATTGACCGAAAAATCTGTCAAAATGGTCAGTGCAATTAAGCGGGGAATACTGTACTGGTAAGAAAAAAACTTCTAACGTCCCCTAATAACTAATAATCAAAAAAATCGTGAAAACTTTAACAAACAAAAATTAGATCATAAAAACTCTAAAAACTAAATATTGGGTTGGGTTCGATATCCCGATTTTTATATTCCCGTTTCTTAAAATCCCGATTTTAAAATCCCGTTTTTTATAATCCTGCTTTTTATAATCCCACTTTTTGTAATCTCGTTTCTTATAATCCCGTTTTTTATTATCCCGATTTTGCAATCAAAACTAGTTGTTTAATTTTAAAAAATCGCGCAATTTTTTAAAATTAAACAACTAGTTTTGGTTGCAAAATCGAAATTAGAAAAAAATTAAAACACATTAAAAAATGAGATATTTTTCTAGATTCATTTTATTGTAACCTTTGACAAATACAACATATCAAAAAATAAGAAATATAAAGTAAAATAGTATTTTTTTAAAACAAACTCAAATCAATTAACAAAGTCAACGATAGCAGTAAAACCGTTATCGAGAGGTAGATTTGCTGTAGGATCAGGATGCATACTTTTTGTGCAAGAGTTAATATTGTAAACAAAAATGAATGTTTATGTACAGTAAAAACAAAACCAATTACGATATTATAATATTTTAGACAAGTAATTTAACATAAAAACCTTTGACTCATATTGTTATTTAGTTTAATGCACGTATTTTGTAAAAAAAGACGGGATTGTCGGGATTTGACGGGATTTTAATTGATCGGGATTTTGAATAAGCGGGATTTTAAAAGACGGGATTTCAAAAAATCGGTATTTTAGAAGACGGGATTATAAAACTTTTTTTTCGGGATTTTTTAAAAACGGGATTTTAAAAAGCGGGATTCCGATACGCTCCCCTAAATATTACTTAAAAGGAGAAAATTAATACTTTAAGTAAGAAATATAGAATTATAAGTGAATTCTGAAACTCAGTTTGAAATTTGAAATATCGTAAGAAAATCCAAACTATGAAAAAAGGGAATTAGAAGTAGCATTCCAAAATCCTGAAGGTATACTTTAATTATCACTCATACGAGCTTTGTAGGTTAGGTTAGGTTAGGTTATAGTGACTGTCCAAGATGGAAACCGACACACTTAGGCCAGTTTAATGGCCCGTTGTGATACCACATGAATCTTTAGGCTTCCTCCTAAGCTCAATGGAACCAGTTTGAGTCCGTTACGAAACGTGAGAGGCTGATTATGTTGATATGATTTAGATCGTTCAGATCGTTAAAGAAGAATTCTCCTAGGTAATTCTTGCGTCCGACTTTGTATATATCAATAAAAAATCTTAAAAGACTTGTAATTTGGAAAAACCTTACTTGAATTTAAAAAACAAAATCCCCAAAAAACTAAATCAAAAAATAGACAAATAAGAAATTAGCAAAATTCATCATTTCTTCGATTCTGCTTAGCAATTCTTTACAGATTTTTTTTTTTAAATTGAATTTTAAATAAGCTTTTTAAGGAAATGCAGTTAAATTATATTTTTAACTTCCCATAGGAAGTTATTGTAATGAGTCCGATTTGTCATATTGAAAATTTTGACATTTCTCGACGTTTCAAGGCCCCTAGAGTCGAAATAAAAGATTTTTAGAAAGATGTCTGTGCGTGCGTGTGTACGTACGTTCGTACGTCCGAACGTCTGTACGTTCGTGACGTTTTTTTCATCGTCCATAGCTCAAGAACCAGAAGAGATATCGACTTCAAATAAATTTTGTTATACAGATAAAAAGGCAGAGAGATGCAGAAAAGGCTCTCAAGAAAATTGCGTGGGTGCTTTTTTTACCATAGCAGTTTAAAAAAAAGGTGAACATTTTGGTTAACCCTAATGACGCTAGATACTTGAATTAAATTTTATATTATTATAACGTAATACAAAACAAATATATTTTTGGAAAAAAATCCAATTAACGGTTTTTCTTTATAAATCAAAAAAACTGAAAAAAAAATTTGTCACCTCAAAAATTTAACAACCAAAATATGATTTCATCTTGAAAACAATTTTTGCAACGAAGAATAATGTTTTTGACATCTGATACAATTTTGAGAAAAATCGAATTGACAGTTTTTTTACAAAAAATAAAAACCAAAAAAAAATTAATAAAAGTTGGTAAAAATTGATTTTCGACTCAAATATCTTTTCAAAACTTTGAGATATTGGCATAAAACTACTTTTATGTTTCAAAATATATTGTTGTAAACATTCAGTAAAATTTTGAAAAAAAAAATCGAATAGGCAGTTTTTTTTACAAAAAATTAAAAACCGAAAAAAAGATTTAACAAAAGTTGGTAAGAATTGTTTTTCGACGTAAATATCTTTTCAAAAATTAAAAATATTGGCTTAAAACTTATTTTATTTTACAGAAAATATTGTTTTCGATATTCAGTAATTTTTTTTATAAAAATCCAACAGACCGTTTTTTCATAAAAAAATAAAATCTACAAAAAATAGTACGCAAATTTGGTAAAAATTGATACATATAGACAAACTTTTAAGCAAGTCAAATCGACAGAAGGGATGGGAAGTAGTTATCAGTGTGGGTCGCATCCCATCCTCTTTTTTTTTCCTAGAATACCAAAACCCTAATTTTTACCACTTATGACAACTTTATTACTAAAGATATTGTCAAAAATTGTTTTGTTGACATTTTTTTGGATCAAGCACGATCAATCACAGTTACAACAATTTGACTGGACTTATTTAAACATAAGTACAACAAGTAAAAATTTCAACAAAGACCTCCAGAAAAACATAAGATCTTATAATATCAAAAGCCCCCAAAACTTAAAAATTCCAGGCTTACGAAAATACAAATAATCCTCGAAATTGAGAAAACGTTTACATTTCTAAAATAAGAAAAATCAGAAATCATAAAAACCTTGGCGCAGAGACATAAGGCCCAGGGACAAAACGCCCAAATTTTTTTTTTGGGGCTTATGTCCCACCCGAGTAAGACCTAAGTCCCAAATTTGTTTGTTAAAAATGGGACATTGTCCCCAAATTTTTGAAGAGCCAAAAAAGAATATACAGTTTTTGTATTTCAATACAATGAACAATAATTTTTTGATACCGTGATAATACAAAAATTAGGAAAAACAAATAAGTTTATTTTCAACATTATTTGCGGGATCTCAGGATTTTAACTCCCTTTTTCGGGGTCACATCCGCTCACGCAACTCCATTGCTCCGCTTAGGGTTTGTAAAGTCGCCAGGCAGGCGCCTATATCAACAACTTCTTTCAATAAAAGCACCTGTGGGTGGCCCGCTTCGCGGATTCTCAGGATTTTAACTCCCTTTTTCGGGGTCACACCCGCTCACGCAACTCCGTTGCTCCGCTTAGGGTTTGTAAAGTCGCCAGGCAGGCGCCTATATCAACAAATTCTTTCAATAAAAGCACCTGTGGGTGGCCCGTTTCGTGGGTTCTCGGGATTTTAACTCCCTTTTTGGGGGTCACACCCGGTCACGCAACTCCGTTGATCCGCTTAGGGTATGTAAAACAAAGTCTTGTGGTATTGAAGTGCTCCAAGTTGTGTCATTTGGTGATTCTTATTAAGTGGGTAGTGGGACATTAGCACCAACATTTTTATTTGGGGCTTCAGTCTTACTTGGGTGGGACTTAGGGCCCAAATAAGATTTCGGTTTTATGTCCTACCGAAATGAGACATAAACCCCAACAAAAAAAGTTGGGCGGTATGTCCCTGGGCCCTATGTCCCTGCGCCAAAAGCATTTCTTATTTTTCAAGTTTTTTCTTGATAAGTGCATTTCAGGTTTTGAGACAATTATTTTTTTGAATAATTTTTTGAAATAAATGGAAATTTAAAATGAATTGAATTTAAAAAAAAATGCAATACAAACATTATTCATATAATTAAAATTTGAATGCAAGCCTAAAATAAAAAAGAGGCTGGGCTGGGCGACCCACACTGATAACTTCCCATCCCGCCTGTCGATTTGTCTTGCTTAAAAGTTTGTAGGTTTTCGTGTTGGTTAAAAAATTTGTTAGTTGAATTATTCTTAAAAATTTTAAAATTACCAACAATATTTTTCATATAAAGGAATAGTTTAGTTTGAAAATCTAGTTTTATTAAACAAATTTTTAGTCGAAAACAAATTTTTACCAATTTAAGTAGCATTTCTTAAATTTTTACAAATTGGATGAATGAAATTAATTTGAGAGATATCAAGAACCGAATATCAATCTTTCAAAATTTTCGTACTATTTTTTGTATATTTTATTTTTTTATGAAAAACGGACTGTTGGATTTTTATAAAAAAAACTACTGAATATCGAAAAGACAATATTTTTAACTTTTGAAAAGCTATTTTTTTTAAATCAATTTTTACCAAAATTTTGTTAAATTTTCTTTTAAGTTTTTATTTTTTGAAAAAAAAAACTGTCAATTCGATTTTTCTCAAAATTTTACTGAATATTGACAACAGTATTTTTTAAAAGATAAAAGTAATTTAAACCCAATATCTCAAAGTTTTGAAAAGATATTTGAGTCGAAAATCAATTTTTACCAATTTTGAGTAATGTTTTTTTTAGGTTTTTATTTTTTATAAAAAAACTGTCAATTCGGTTTTTCTCAAAATTTTACCAGATGTTGAAAATGTTATTTGTCGTTGCACAAAATTGTTTTTGAGATAAAATCATTTTGTATTCGTAAAATTTTCGAGGTGACAAATTTTTTTTCAGTTTTTTTGATTTATAAAAAAACCGTTAATGGGATTTTTTCAAAAAAATATATTTGTTTGGTATCACGTTACAATATATTATATTAAATTTAGTTCAAGTCTCTAGCGTTTTTGGTTCGTAAGATATTTAAGGTTAACCAAAATTTTCAGCTTTTTTTTAAACTGCTATAGTAAAACAACCACCCACGCAATTTTCTTGAGAGCCCTTTCTGCATCTTTCTGCCTTATTGTCTGTATAACAAAATTTATTTGAAGTCAATATCTCTACTGCAGCCTGAGGTATGGACGACGAAAAAAACGTCGCGAACGTACGTACACACGCACTCACAGACATCTTTCTAAAATCTTTTATTTCGACTCTAAAGAACTTGAAATGTCAAAATTTTCAATTTGTCAAATCGGGCCCATTACAATAACTTCCTATGGGAAGTTAATTATATATCAAAATATAACGCAAAATAATTTAAAAAGTTTGTTTTAATGTTTATCATTTAGTACATCCTATACAAAAAAAAAAAAAAAACAAATAACTTTACAGTCTGTTGAAAAATAGTAAAAATTTTAAAATATTTTTGCAAAATAAGTTTATTGTAAAAATTCAAATGCTATTTCATTAATTAATAAAATTTGTTTTCATAACATTTTTGTTCATAAATCCGTTTTTCGTTGTTTTTTGCAATTTTTTTCTTGTGGCGTTCAGACCACGAGATCGCAAACCTGGATTATTTATAAGAGCAACGCCATAAACACTTAGAGTTCATAAAGATCTACCGGATTTACAGAAACGGTTCTTTCTGTCCAGAGAGAAGTCTACTTGATTAAATAAAGAACACGACTGGGTCACACGAACTTCCTCATGAATCCAAAGACTATGTTTGCAAATATTACTTATATTCTTTATTGTTATTGTGATCGGTCCGATTTGTCGAATTGAAAATTTTCACATTTCTCGACGTTTCAAGGTCCCTAAAGTCGAAATAAAAGATTTTTAGAGAGATGCCTAATCGAATTGAATGTTTTTTTTTACAAAAAATAAAAACCTAAAAAAAAAACAATACTAAAACTTGGTACAAATTTACTTTCGACTCAAATATATTTTCTAAAATTTAAAGTATTGGTGTCAAACTTATTTCACCCTATAGAAAATATTGTTTTCGACACTCAGTAAAATTTTTATAAAAATCCGACAGTCAGTTTTTTTAATAAAAATTAAAATCTACAAAAAATAATACGCAAAATTGGTAAAAATTGATGTTCTGTTCTCGATATCTCGTGAAAAAATTAAGGCATTGACTTTAAAATGATTTCATTCTGTGATAAGTTTTCTTAGAAAAATCCAACCAGTATTTGTTTACAAAAGGACTAAATTCTTTCAAAAAATGCTACTAAAATTGGTGAGAATTAGTTTTCGACTAAAAATCTCGTTAACAAAAAAAATATTTTGAAATCAAACTATTTCATCATATGCAAAATATTGTTTGTAATTTTTAGTTCATGTTTTTTTTTTGAGAATAATTTAACCGACAATTTTTTTAACAAAACAACTTTTTTACAAACCTTTTAAGCAAGACTATTTGACATCAGACGGGATGCGAAGTTATCAGTGTGGGTCACATCCCAGCTTTATTTTTAATTTTAAAATCTGCCTATAAGATAAGTTTGTCTTCAAAAGTTAAAATGCCATTTAATTAATCAAACATAAAAAAATAATTTATTGAATTTCTTTTTTTCCAAAATCGTTAGGGCGTTTTTTTAATTTAAAATTATTCTTAGTATGTAGTTGTTTATAGCTTATTAATATACGTTTTGTATTTGATTTTCGTAAAAAAAATCATAGTCCATTTTCGAAATATCCACATTTGAAAAAAAAAATGAATGACATTTTTGATTAAAAACAAAATAACGGTTCTAGTGGCGGGGTACCCTTATGGAGCATTAAAAGATGATATATTTTTTATTGAAAGAAGCCAAATTGAGAAAAACAATTATAGAGACAATATAAAAAATCTATAGGTTACTTTTAAAGAAATTAAAATTTTCGATTTTTGGTAAAGAAACATTTTATGGAGAATACGGTTATTTTCAGTCTTATAAAGATGCCTAACGGTTAACTGCTTAGAACCTTAATTTTAAAGTTCAAGTTTTGAATAACAAAGTAGTGGCAGTATCATCGACCTTAGCACGCACTGTTTTTACTTTAAATTTTTGACACTACTTCGGTTAAATCTATCTTAAGACTTTAAAAATTCCTATGAAAAGTCTTTCTGGTACGCTTTTCAAATCTGACCACAAAAAAAATACGAACTTCCCGAGAGCCAATCTTAAGTTTCTTTAAATCATACGATATTGACCCTAACGAACTTTTGTATTGTCTTACCAGAATCCTGAAGAAGAATGCATCTATCTTTATTAGAAGGGGTATTTTTTTTAACACTTTACCAAACCCTCTACCACATCCCTTTGGCACAACTTAACAACCGTTTACACATTTGTTCCCAAAGATGGTGGGATGGGACACCTTGGAGTGAGACCTTCAACCAATTCAACCATTATTGCAGAAGCTTACTAATAATTACGTTTGACCCTTAGAACAACAGTTTTAGTTTGATGTACTTATGTCGCATAAATTGTTGTAAACTTCTTCAACTCTAAAAACCTTTGTATGAAAAAAAAAATAAATTCATCCTTATTTCTCGCGTGCAACTGTTTCCGCAATAACTTTTTACGTCGAAGTGTTAACAAATAATCTGTAGAGGGTTGATAGCCCTTTATGTGTAGATGCTCCCTAATCAGGACTGAAATAGATCTGGTGAATATATCCAATTCTTTGGACATAATTTTTCACTTTCGAAGAGTTTTTAGTATGGTATTCGGTCCGTATTGCTTTCATTAGTGTGCAAATATGGTCAGCGCACAGACGATTACTTTTTGGGCTGTCATATATTCTTAAAGAATTAGTAAAATGGAGGTTTCCAATGTTTTTTTAATAAAGAAAATTTCACCAAAATTCATTCCAAAACGCTCCGAGTTGAAGGTGGCAGCCGTTCCATCGTCGTTTTCGAAGAAGTAAAGTTCAATCACACCTTCGGACCAAATAGCGTACCAAACAGTGACTTTTTGAGGAAGTAATTTCATCTCTTCAATTACTTGAGGATTCTCAGAACCCCAAATACTACAATTTTGTTTATTAACATACCAACCGAGTAAGAAATGTGCTTCGTCGCTGAAGAAAATTTTGTTCGAAAAATCGTGAGTCAGATATTTATCTGGCATTCATCAATATTATATTATTTCTATTGGTCATGTCTTAGAGTCTTTTTGCTAACCTGCTTTTCCTAGACGAAGTTGTTAAAAAAAATACTTGTTTTATCGGGTCATAAAGTAAATTCTGTTTAATTGAATTTCCCTATGCAAATAAATATAATTTATAATCTATATACATATATATAAAAATGAATTGCTGTTCGTTAGTCTCACTAAAACTCGAGAACGGCTAAACGGATTTATCTTATCTTAGTCTTAAAATGTTCGTGGAGGTCTAGGAAAGGTAAGGCGAGAAAAAATCGAATAATTTCCGGGAAAACCCTAAAAACAGCCTTTTTCTATTTCCCATACAAACGTTTTCTAGAGACAATTTGAACTTTATTGCTATTCAATAGTTCTAAAAGCTTAAGTTCATATTAAATTATAATCACTCACTGTTGTCTAAGCAATTTAGGTGTGTTCCTAACGTCAAAGAGTCAATTTGCAATTTATTACCACTGCATAAAATTCAAATTCAATCATATCTATGAAAATAGTCTTCGCGTGCGCTTTGGAGGATCTAATGTCGCGTTCCGAAAATAAACAAAAGTGAATCGCGAACGCGACAAAACATGTAATAAACTATTAGTAGTTCCAATTAATTTGGTCGGCTTCGCGAAACTTAATTTTAGCTAGAACACGAAGATTTATGGCTTAAAGGTAAACTCCAAAAAAATAAATAAAAAATCAGAACACGGAAAAAAGTATTACGATTGACGATATTGTGGTACGATCATGGTTACGATATTCTATGAGTGCATCATTCTATCTTTGTGAGTGACGATTACCGCTACGTGCGCGAGAACTTTCTTTACTTTTGTGATCCTTTGTGAAAGTGATAGTGTGCTCTTTTTTTGTTGATATTTTGTGATAGTGACACTTTACTGTTAAGTGAGCGAGAAATTTTCTCACTTTGATTAATTACGTTACGATGCCGAGGAGAAGACGACCTGACAAAATAAGGCCAGATGAGATTGATTCCATAATTTCAGCTGAAATTCCAGATGAAACAGTAGACCCAAAATTGCATGCAGTAGTTACCAAACACATGATACATGGACCTTGCGGACTTTTCAACTACAATCAACGAGTTTATTTTAATGAATCGAACGCAGCAGACAGAGCGGCACGTCCACCATCGACAACATTAACAAGTTTCTTCACAGTCTGTCAAACTGATGATTTTGCTCACACTTTGCTGTATGCTGACATGCCACGCTATTACATAATGGAATGCATCATCGAAATCTTTTCAGCGTCGAAAACAAGGAACACCAGTTGAAGGACATCCAAATGTATTTGCTTCAGACGATCTGGGTCGCATCTACACAGTACATCCAAATAACGATGAATGTTATTACTTGCGGTTGTTGTTGGTGAATGTTCGTGGTCCGACATCGTTCAAACCACTGAGAACAGTTAATGGACAGCTGTGTGCGACTTACCGTGAGGCATGCCAAATATTACATTTACTTGAGAACGATTCGCACTGGGATGATACGCTCAAGGATTCCGCAATATCTTCATCGCCGCATCAAATTCGTAGATTGTTTGCGATTATCATATCGCGCCTGCGCGCGCCGTGAAACTTTGAATCTTACACTACAAATGACTGAAGAAATTTACAATGAGACATTGATCATGATAGAAGATATGTGTTTATTGATACGAGTAGCAAATAAAGTATTGTCGTGTTTGGGAATGACAGCACCCAATCGTCATATGCACGATGCATTAAACAACGAGTTGCAAAGGGAACAACAGTACGATATTGAAGCATTGGCCTAAACAGTTCGTACAAATGTTCCACAATTAAATCAACAACAAAGAATTGCGTACGACACTTTGATAGAAGCTGTGAACAGTGGATCTGGTGGAATTTATTTCCTTGATGCTCCCGGAGGAACCGGAAAAACGTTCTTAAAATTATTGCTTTTTGCGAGGATCAGATCGCGAAATGATGTTGCTCTAGGATTGGCTTCATCTGGAATAGCTTGTGACTCTGCTAGAACTAGAAGGCGGACGAACTGCGCATTCTGCCTTAAAATTACCATTAAACATTCAAATCACCGAAACACCAATTTGAAACTTCGCCAAAAATAGCGCAATGACCAAGATCCTACAGGTATGCAAATTAATTGTTTGGGATGAATGCACAATGGCCCATAAGAGGTCACTGGAGGCGCTGAACTGAACATTGAAAGATCTCCGTGACAACCAAAATATTTTTGGAGGGGCCATGATTCTGTTGTCAGGTCATTTTCGTCAGACTTTTCCAATTATTCCCCGATCAACTGTTGCTGATGAACTAAATGCATGCCTAAAATCATCGAATTTGTGGCAGTACGTAAAGACACTCTAATTAACAACTAACATGCGGGTATTTTTGCAACATGATGAAACTGCAAATGTGTTTGCGAAGCAGTTGTTAGATATTGGAAATAATAAAGTTGCAATGGACACCTCGACCGGATTTATCACATTGCCCACAGATTTCTGTCGCATCACAGATTCAAAAGAGGAGCTTATTCAGCGTGTTTTCCCAGATATAGCACAAAAGTTCAATAACCATAATTGGCTGGGTGAACGAGCAATATTGACAGCGAAAAATAAAGATGTCGAGGATCTTAATGCGACCATTCAGAATTTTCTTCCAGGACAGTTGTTTTCCTTCAAATCAGTCGACTCCGTTATGAACCAGGATGATGTAGTCAACTATCCCACGGAATTTTTAAATTCACTGGAATTGCCTATATTACCACCTCACAATTTGCAGTTAAAAGTAGGATCAGTTGTCATCATGCTGCGTAACAATAATCAACCTCGACTATGCAATGAAACAAGACTGGCTGTGAAAAAGCTGATGATTAACGTCATTGAGGCAATAATCATAAAAGGAAAATACAAAGGAGAGGATGTCCTGATCCCGCGAATACCGATGATTTCAACGGATTTACCATTCAATTTTAAACGCTTACAATTTCCAGTACGTCTGGCATTTGCGATGACAATAAATAAATCACAAGGACAGTCTTTAGAAGTTTGCGGAATCAACTTGGAGTTTCCCTGTTTCGCGCCTGGACAATTATACGTCGCGTGTTCGCGCGTCGGAAAACCGTCTTTTTTGTTTATTTACTCACCACAAAACAAAACACACAATATAGTTTATGAGAAAGCTTTAAATTGATTAACAAACTGTATCATAACAGTGTGTGTTAATACAAATTTAAACCTTATAAATAGCCAGTATTTCAGGAAAACTTTGTTTTTTTTTAAGTAAGCAACATGATGTGTCGAAAATAATAATGAAGCTTTATTAAAAAAATGCTTTTTTATTCAATAATAATTGTTTGTTTTGAAATTAATTTATACAAAATTTTAGGTGTTTTATTTATCGATTGAGGCAGTACGATGTCTGCCGGGTAAGCTAGTAATTTCATAAAACAAAACGAACTAAATAGTGAACTTTGTTATATAGTACATCCGCGCGAGTAATCCAAACTTGAAAGTGTATCTTTAATTCAATCTGAGCACAAGCGTGAGAAAAAATAAAAAGGATGACTTTAGCTTAACTTTCTGTTCCTTTAAGCTCAAATTTCAAGCTTTAATTATATTAAAAAGTTATTTTTTTTACACATTTTTAACTTTCTACTTCCCATCCACATTACCTATCTCTACCTTTGTCCGAAACTTCCGTTTTTTATATTAAATAATTATTATGTATTTGCAAGTAGTGAAATATAGCCATTTAAGGAGCTATACAAGCTATACTCGTACCATCATCATCAGCAGCAACAACGAGCCAAATTAATTACGAGACTACTTCTAGAGGCGAGCCAATTATCTTATGACTGAAACTTTCTATTTTTATTTTTGTTTGTGCACTCAAAAAAATGCAACTTTCCCCCGAGGTGCTGCGATATACCTACATACCCTGCGATGCATCTCTCATCCTTTTAACATAAAAATGTATCTTTTCCTTTTGCATACACAATTTTGTATAAGTTTTTTCTTTTTGTTTTATTTTTAGCTGAAAAGAACAATTTATTTCTTCTTTTTGTGTTTATTATCCAAAAAATATTTTCTATATTAAGTCACTTTTCATTATTATGTCCATACACACAGCCAAGCCACATCACCCAAAAAAAACCCAACTCTCCATTTTTTAAAGCTATCCGAAGGTAGGCACTGCTCCTGATGATGATGAGGCTTTGTTGCACCCAGATTCCAACTTGTTTCTTGTTTTCTTTTGCAATTTTCACTCCCGAAAAAAAAATAATTCCATACAAACAACAAAAAACCGAAAATATGATTTATGAATTTCCAAAACAAAAACCACTCTTGTCTAAAACAAAACAGGAAAAAATAACAAAATGTTTCCTATACGTATAGGAAAATGCTGCATCAGAGAGATGCAACAAAGCCCAAAGTCACCCGAAAGCCCCTCGTATTTGGGTATGAAATACGAGTAGACCTACCGAAATAAAAGGAAAAGGACGAAAATCCTGCATAGGTATAAGGTATACTACCTACATAAAATAAGACTCGTGTGTTAATTAAGCAACC
Organism: Eupeodes latifasciatus; assembly: GCA_920104205.1. NCBI lineage: Eukaryota > Metazoa > Arthropoda > Insecta > Diptera > Syrphidae > Eupeodes > Eupeodes latifasciatus. The sequence goes on along the minus strand of OV049924.1, from coordinate 66,775,676 downwards.
ATAGAATCGTCATCGCCATAGTCCTTGTTCTCATCCTCGTCGGCGTATAGTCGTCGTCATCAGAATCAGAATGGACGTCTTTGTTTTGTTTTAGCACAGAAGTATCATCCATACACATAACAAAATAAGGATGCTCTTTTGGTCGTGTAGTCCTTTTTCTGCATCAACTAAATTCCACCCCTTTACACAGGTGCATAGGTAAAGTATACTTCCATTCAGGAGTCGCAGCGAAGACGACCGGCTTATACCTACACCCATACCTCAACATCATCAGCATCAGGATCACCAACAAAGAGAATTTGGTTTTCTTTTCCTTTTAGAGCCTTAGCCTGACAAAGGCACATTGCGGCCAAAAAGAAAAGAAATCGAAATGAGTACACAAATCAAAAAGGGATTCCTCTCACTCACGAACCAAACACCGAAGACCGAATCCGAATCCGAATGGTGGTGCCGGTCGGTGATATGTTGTAGACTTCCATATAACCGTGTAGGGAATGGAAAGATCCTTTTGATTTCTTTCCGTTTGAAGAGGATGAATTTTGGTAATGCTTAACAAAAACAAAAGAAATAAATAGAAAAATATAAAGAAATCATCATTTTGCTTCTGCTTTTCCTTCAGCTCCGTCATGCTGCCTCGACTTAAACAACAAGAAGAAAAAAAAGATTCCATTGCACTTCAGTTAGCCCGGCTTTGGTCCTTTTATGTGTCCTTTTTGCTGCATGCGGTTTCACATTATAGCACACAGAGATTTCCATTGAGAGCGCGCATATTGCCAAAAAATTGTTTGTTTTTTTTTCGGCAGTTTCTCCCTTTCTCACATCACCCCCACCTCTTCTTAAAAATATTTATATGCATAACGTCCTTTTGATTCACCTGTGTCGTTTGGCGGATAGAAGCTTTTTCAGCGCCTCTAGGGCCTCTTAACAGAGATTTTGTTTCTTTTGGACTTTGTTTTGACTCTTTTTTTTTTTGAGCTCATATTAAACGTGTTGCGAGTTATGGTGTGGTTTGGTGTTCCCTTCCATTAGCCATATGTTTTTTTTTAAATGGGGGATGGGGGGAGTCGTTTTGTGGGGGAGATATATATTTTTCGTGATTACCCTGTATGATGACAATTAATTACCCGAAAACAGGCACTTGACAGCGCATTCATGGCAGAGAGGCAATTTAGTCCGCGTGTGTTAGGTAGGTTCGAGTATCCGAAGGTTATAATATACATCATGGAAGGCTGCCTTGAGCTTATTCGCTGATGGCCTGATGATGCCATCATATACTGCATTGCAGTGTAGCGCGCTGAATTGAGCGGTAATGAAAAGGGTGGCTGCTTAAGTGAACTTTACGTGGAGTGGAAACATTTTTAAATACAAATAATAACATATGGGATTCATTAGGGCACGAATGATGCATTTGTATATTGTCAAGTGAATGTGCCATCATTGATGGAAGTTGCAGATTAACGAGTTTACTTTTATTTTTGGAAATAGGTATTGGGGGTTGGGTTGGAGGTTTTGATATGAAATATAATTACTTTGAAGTTGATTTCAGAAGAGTTATAAATCTGTTTTCTTTAGGAACATTTACATGATAAGAACCTTGGGAATTACCAAAACTAAAACTAGTTAAATCATTACAATTAGCAATGTCTGAAAGGATAGTGAATAGAAAAGAAGGGGTTGGGTTTGATATCCCGGTTTTTATATTCCCGTTTTTTAAAATCCCGATTTTAAAATCCCGTTTCTTATAATCCCGCTTTTTATAATCCCGATTTTTTATAATCCCGCTTTTTATAATCCCGTTTCTTATAATCCCGTTTTTCATAATCCCGTTTTTTATTATCCCGATTTTGCAATCAAAACTATTTGTTTAATTTTTAAAAAATCGCGCGATTTTTTAAAAATTAAACAAATAGTTTTGAAATTACAAAAATATTAAAACAAATAAAAAATAAGAGATTTTTCTAAATTCATTTTATTATAACCTTTAACAAATATAACATACCAAAAAACACAAAAATATAATGTAAAGTAGTATTCTTTTAAAACAAAACAAAAAAAACAAACTGAAATCAATTAACATAGTAATATTGTTTTCAATTAGTTCAACTGTATACTGTAGGCTATACGACGCAAGAAACCAGTTCTACTCATTTTTTTTCGATTTCTAATTATTTTTTTTAAAGCTCGTGATTTTAACACATTAGTTTTTTTAAATAATTTCTCCTGTCCATTTCTTATCTTTTCAACTTCAGTTTGCACTACAATAGCTTCTTTTCTTAAATCCGCAATGATTTTGTACAAGCCAGCATTTTTTCTTCCAACTAAAACTTTCAGCCTGCGATGCCACGCTTCAGCATTGTTTTGTGTTCTCGGGAATTGTTTTTCCACACTGTTATACACAGACCAAAAGTTAGGAGAGTATTGCACTTGCCTACTTCCATTACGAATGTAATTCATTTTGAACCACTCTGCTAAACTAAGTGCGTCCTCGTCATCTTTCAAACTATTTTGCAAGGAGTCATAATAGGAAGAGACTTCTTCGGGTGGAACAAAAGCTAAACTTTTGATCATTCTTATTTTTAATGCAAACTCGTTACTGTTTCCGTATTTGCTCGCAAATCCTTTTTGTTGTACTCGTCGCCAAATGATTTGCCCGAAGTGAAACAAACATCCTCGGAAATCTGAGAGCGGAAAAAACACAGTAGCAGCCGAAACTATCGCCTTTTCGAAATCAGTTATGATTCTTTCGGGCCGTAACTCAATTTTAAACTCAGTTGCAACTCTTAGCAACTCGGAAAAAAATAACTCATAACACTTAATTGTCTTTTTTGACATGAAACAAAAAATAAGTGGGACAACACTGTTCTCAATCTGACCGTGGATTGTAAACAATTGACGCATGACAGTGGGAACAACATAAAATGTACCGTCCATTAACCAACATTTTGCTGTTTGCAGGAGAACCAAGTTGGATACTGTTCCTAACAATATAATTTTGTTGCCATCACTTTCTTTTTCTGACAAAACAAATAATTCACCTTCAAGATGTTTCAAATCATCTGGTATATTTATCTCATTGATATCTTGCGGTTCTTTAATCGAAGACACTCGAACACGTGAAATTTTTTGCTTTTGGGCAGAAGTAGATGGCAAACATGGTCTCACAGAAGATTCACATTCCACAACACTGTCACGGATAATCTGCGATGGATTAATACACAGTGATTCTGCAACTCTTTTAATGCTGCTATTTGTTTTACTAATTTCTTTAGCACAAGAATCAGGATTATGGCAGTGTTCTGATGGTGCTATTTTAATTACATGTTCTCCGTCTTTAAGCGTTGTACTGACTCTTCCCTTGCAAAATTTGTTCTTTCTCTGCGAACAGCTCCATCGGAAAACAGCACCTACTTGTTTTTCAAGGTGATAATCGTAGCCTTCAATTATTAATTTTCGGCCACCTTTGTTTGACTTAACTTCACTTATAGTACAATTCATTGCGGTCAATTGTTCTGCGCACTCAATTCAATACTAAACAATTTGATTAGGCTCAACTAGTTACTGCAGTAAATGATAGCAGTAAAACCGTTACCGAGAGGCAGATTTGCTGTAGGTATACATATATTGTTTGTGCAAGAGTTAATATTAGAAAAAATGTTTACGTACAGTAAAAACAAAACGAATTACAATATTATTATGTTTTAGTCAAGTAATTTAACTTTCAAACCTCAGAATCCTATTCTTATTTAATTTGATGCACGTATTTTGTAAACAAAAAGCGGGATTGTCGGGATTTGACGGGATTTTAAAAAGCGGGATTTTAATTCATCGGGATTTTGAATAAGCGGGATTATAAAAGACGGGATTTTAAAAAATCGGTATTTTAGAAGACGGGATTATAAAACTTTTTTTTCGGGATTTTTTAAAAACGGGATTTTAAAAAGCGGGATTCCGATACGCTCCCGAAAAGAAGATACAAAATGAAGATTTGGTCTTCGCAACAGCCTAATTTACACCTTTGTTGACGCAGTAATCTCAACTCTTCATACAAAATTAACTCTACAAACGCAACTTTTGTTCTTATATGCATATCTTTTTTAGTGATGATTAGGATAATTTATGAATGATAGATTTTTAATGCCTTTTTTCCAATGATAAGTCTATTGTGTGTTTCAAGAGATGCCGGTATTCGGTGATTTAAACAGAGTTCAACCCTAGTTCAGCTAATTTTGGGTCTCCGAAAATTGCGATGAAATCTAAGAAACAAAAAATCCACTATTCTTAAATTTTCAATTTATTCCAAAAAAAAAATATAGCTATGCATACAGAATATTTTTGAATACAAAATTGTTCCAATGTTATTTTATATTATTATTATCAATATTCTTGCATCTTCGAATCCCATTCTTTAGATATAAGACGAAAAATGAAGGCAGATATAGAACCTTCAATTTTAAAGGCTCAGCCCTCTCGGCTCGTTGGGATGATGATAGAAGATGGAAGACCTAAAGCTAAGTTAGAATGTTTAAAAAAGGAACTTTTTTAAATTTCTGAGTGAACTTAGTTAAGAATTATTGAAATACAAATTATAATCTGCACATTATGGTAAGCACAAACATATATTAAAAATACTTCAAGAATTGAGTTCTTTGCAAAAAAGAAAACAGAAACATAAGTTTTATAATAATTGATGATGAAAGTACTTAAAATATTACTGACTCCTATATTTTAGAATGACAGTAATCGAGGACCTTGCATCGAAAAGGGGCAAGTCCATTCCAAAAAAATAAATACTTATTATTTTAACATTGTTTTAAAATGCGATGGTATTAAAAAAATTTCACGTTTTCACAATTGTTTTATCATTATTAAGGTTAAAAAATATTAGTAATTACTGCGATTTTTAACTTCCCATAAAAGATTTTTAGAAAGATGTCTGTGCGTGCGTGTGTACGTACGTCCGTACGTTCGTCCGTACGTTCGCGACGTTTTTTTGAAAATGTGAAAATGTTGGTTAACCCTAAATATCTCATGAACCAATGACGCTAGAGACTTCAAATAAATGTTATATTATATATTGTAACGTGATACAAAACGAGTATATTTTTGGAAAAAAATCCAATAAACGGTTTTTTTTATAAATCAAAAAAGTGAAAAAAAAATGTTGTCACCTCGAAAATTTTACTACCGAAAAATATGATTTCATCTCCAAAACAATTTTGTGCAACGAAGAATAATGTTTTTGACATCTGATAAAATTTTGAGAAAAATCTAATTGACAGTTTTTTTTTATAAAAAATAAAAACCTAAAAAAAACATTACTCAAAGTTGGTAAAAATTGAACTTCGACTCAAATATCTTCTCAAAAACTTGAGATTAAGGCATCAAACTTATTTTATCTTATAAGAAATATTGTTTTAAACATTCGATAAAAAATTTGAGAAAAATCGAATTGACAGTTTTTTTACAAAAAATAAAAACCTAAAAAAAATTAATAAAAGTTGGTAAAAATTGATTTTCGACTCAAATATCTTTTCAAAACTTTGAGATATTGGCTTTAAACTACTTTAATATTTCAAAAAATATTGTTGTCAATATTCAGTAAAATTTTGAAAAAAATCAGTTTTTGTACAAAAAATTAAAAACTTAAAAAAAATTTAACAAAAGTTGGTAATAATTGTTTTTCGACGTAAATATCTTTTCAAAAAATTGAGACATTGGCTTCAAACTAATTTTATCTTATAAGAAATATTGTTTTTAACATTCGATAAAAAATTTGAGAAAAATCGAATTGACAGTTTTTTTACAAAAAATAAAAACCTAAAAAAAGCATTACTAAAAGTTGGTAATAAATTGATTTACGACTCAAAAATTAAAAACATTGGCTTCAAACTTATTTTATTTCACAGAAAATTTTGTTTTCGATATACAGTAATTATTATAAAATTATATTTATAAAAATCCAACAGTCCGTTTTTTCATAAAAAAAATAAAATCTACAACAAATAGTACGCAAATTTGGTAAAAATTGATACAATATAGACAAACTTTTAAGCAAGACAAATCGACAGACGGGATGGGAAGTTATCAGTGTGGGTCGCATCCCAGGCTCTTTTTTTTTTTTTGCACTAACCCAAAGTATAGTAGAAGACGTAATTTGTTTGTTAATTCTAAAAAAAATTGTATTAATGAGTAATACTTTCTTTGCTGTATTTTTTGTTTTGTGCAACAGCACGCGTTTGTTGGTAAGTAAATTTATGAACAATGTGATTTACGCTACAATATTCCAAGGAAAATTCGAAGATTGAGAAGTTCTTATTCGGTGGATCTTGATTATTACATTAATTAACATTAGAAAGATAAATATTTTATTTTATTGACAAAGAGAAAGTTACATAGTTTACAATATTTTTAAGTCATTGCACAGCACAGACATATGAAAAATAATAATTCGTTTTTAAACAGTACGTGTATAGTATATCTTAATATTTATAAGTTTGAAGGAAAATATTGCAAAGAAAAAACCTTCATTCGAATTTTGTTTATAATAATAATTATATCACAGATAGGTTATGCTTAAATTTAATAGAAACCAATTTCCGATGATTTATTTTATTAATGAAAAAATAAATATATAAATAAATAGAAAAATAAATAAATACACAAACAAATAAATAAATAAATACATAAATGAATAAATCAATAAGTAAATAAATAAATAAGTAAATAAATAAATACATAAACAATTAAATAAATAAAATTAGGTGGCGCAACAGTCCATGAAGAACCAGGGCCTCAACCATTCCTATGTGCGAGTAATGTTGTCGGAGATGGAAAGGACCTACAGTTTATATGCCGAATCCGAACGGCTAATTTGAGAAAGCACTTTTCATGACAAGAATTACGCTTGGAGGATTTGTCAATTCTTCGCAAGAGTCAGTACCCGTGAAAAAAGTTAGGTGGCACAGGCAGGGATTGAACCCAAGTCCCCTTGCATGACAGTCCAACGCACTTTTTTTTTTTTTTTTTTTTCAAATTCATTTTTATTAATTCATTCTTAAGACTATCTTAAAGCTAGACAAAAATTCATAAAACTAGCCTAATTATCCATAACTTACAACTAACTTACTGGTCCCATACGGACACTCTAAGTTAAACAATAATACTTAATTCTAATGCATTAACGCACTAACCATCACCCTACGGGTACTACTAAACAATTAAATAAATAAATATATATATATAAATTAGTAAACGAGTAAAAATGTTTAAATAAATAAGTAGACAATAGAATAAATATATATTTATATACATTAATTTATAAATGAACAAAAAAAAACATATAATGATGAATAAATGTACTATATAAAAATAAGTCGGGTGTTTAAGCAGCTTATTTTTTAACACCCTATTAATATCTAGAACACCCTATTTCTTATGAACATCACTATCCATACCTTTCATATGGTTCCCACCAAAACTGTACTATCAGCACTTTTTACAGGTGCTCTCCTATCATATTACATTTATTTTCCCATAGAATCAGTGTCAAATTGTTTATGAATCAAGTATAAATAGCCATGAAAATTAATAATAAAATCACTTTTAATCCAGAACAGTCAATTAGGTTGTTTTATTCCAATTGCTACCCCCACCCTAAGTAAGGAGCAATAAAATCAAGTAAAACAATCAAGTCGAATTCAAAAGAGTTTTCGACGTTAAACATCGGGTTTTCCTTCCTGACGCTATAACTCAAGAACGCACAAACCGATTTCCACGGTTTTACATTCGTTGGAAAGGTCTCGGGCTCCATGAGGTTTATAGTAGACAAAATTCTCGAAAAATTTCAACAGAAAAGCGGTGAACTCCGTTTAGATTCCCATAGAAAGCTATTGTAAAAGTCCCGATTAGTGGAATTGAAATTTTTTAAATTTTTTGACGTTTCAAGGGCCGTATGTATATTCTAAACCAAAGCTTACTTTTGGGAACCTTTTTTAGTCAACCATATCTCTAGAAACGTCAGAGATATCGACTTCAAATAACGTATGAAATCTACAATGAAGGAGTGATTCTGTTTGAGGATCAATGCTTGACTATTGCAAACAAGCTACTGATTGAAGTAGGAATAATTGCGCCAAATCGATCGATGCACGATGCATTGAACCAAAAATTAAATGGAGAGCTGCAATACAATGTTGATACATTGCAGGAATTCGTTCGAATTAATGTGCCGTTGCTGAATGAACAGCAAAAATAAGTATACAAAACATAAATGCAAGCGGTGGACAATAATACTGGTGGTCTATTCTTCCTGGACGCACCTGGAGGAACAGGGAAAACATTTGTCAGTTCATTGATTTTGGCCACTATTTGATCAAGATGTGACAAAGCTTTGGCGTTAGTATCATCTGGAACTGCGCCAACTCTTCTAGAAGGTGGTCGTACTGCACATTCTGCGCTTAAGTTGCCACTCAATTTAAACATACAATTGATACTCCAATGTGCAATATTTCCCGATCCAGTGCAATGGGAAAATTTTTGATGCAATGCAAGCTTATTGTTCGGGATCAGTGCACAATGGCACATAAGAAATCACTTGAAGCACTTAACTTTACACTGAAGGATCTTCGACGAAGTAACAACATCTTTGGCGGCTTGATGATATTGTTGGCAGGCGATTTCAGGCAGACGTTGCCAGTAATTCCCCGTGCAACGCCTGCAGATGAATTGAATGCTTGGCATCACTTTTGTGGAATAACGTAAAAACAATATCGCTTACCACTAATATGAGAGTTCAACTTCAAAATGATCAATGTGCTGCACAATTTTCCAAACAATTGATAGCTGCTGGAAATGGAAAAGTGCCAGTTGATGCGACAACTGGATTAATTACTCTTACCAACGACTTTTGCCGATTTGTAAACTTTCAATTAGCTCTTATTGAAAATGTTTTCCCAAACATTAGTGAGAATTATCAGAATTATGCTTTGTTAAGTCAACGAACAATTCTCGCCACAAAGAATAATGATGTACACGCACTGAATTTCATCATTTAATCAAAAATCACTGGCGATTTGGTGACATACAAATCCGTTGATTCCATAACAAATCCCGATGATGTAGTAAATTATCCAACTGAGTTTTTCAACTCTCTGGAGTTACCAGGATTTCCACCACATCACTTGCAACTCAAAGTTGGTTCAATTATTATGATATTGCGTAATTTGAATCCACCGCGACTTTGCAACGGTACTCGACTTGCGGTGAAAAGACTTATGCCGAATTTGATTGAGGCAACCATTATTAACGGAAAGTACGCAGGTGTAAAAATGTATGTATTCCTCGAATACCAATGATTCCGACTGATTTTCCGTTTGACGTCAAACGATTGCAATTTCCGTTTCGCCTTGCGTTCGCAATGACAATTAACAAGGTCAATCGCTTAGTGTTTGCGGGAAAAATTTAGAAAATCATTGTTTTTCACATGGGCAGCTATACTTTGCGTGTTCACAAGTTGTGAAACCATCCGCTTTGTTTGTGTTAACGTCAGACCAAAAAACAAAAAATGTGATGTTGTGTGATGTGACCAAAGAGCACTTCAATGAAACGGATAATTTGCGGACAAGTATAACGCTTCGATTAAGTATTTACTTTGGATTCACTTTCATTTTTTACTATTGTCTATTTGCATTATTAGTTATCATCAAGCAGAGAATAACTCTTACAGACTAGGATATAAACAATTACTTTAATTTATTAATAATAAATATAATATTTATAAGAATGAGAAAAAAAACTCAACAATAATAATAACAATTAAGAAATAAAATTTGTCCTTTTCAAATATAAAAAAAAATTATTTTTCTTCATCTTTCAATCCCCCAAACGAAATGTTACAAAAAACTAAACCATCTGGTGGTGAAACGGAGTTCGCCGGGTATGCTAGTAAACAATATAAAAAACATAATAAATACATAAGATATAAAGTAGTACATTAATAACAAGATGTATGAGTAATACAAAAAAATATGTTTGACAATTTGTTAAATTAGATTTCTAATTAGAGAGTTTTCACTTAATACACATTCTCTAGAAACATTTTTATTGAGAATTTCAATTGTCTCGTCCTTTTTTTTACACGTTTTTTGTTTTTAAATACTTGACAAAAGATGACCCAAGGTACGAATATATCATAGTTATTACGCCTGGGTAAAAAACAATCCTTTTTTTCTGTTGAAAAAGATAGCATTAATTTTAATTTTCCAGTGTTAAATGTTAAATTTTGATACTAAGGTAATGAAAAATAAGGAAATAAAGTGTCTGATCAAATAATTTCTTTCATACATATTTCTATACACAATGTCTTTTTATACAGTTTTATACAGCCCCCTAAAATTTTGCATAATCTTCTTTATGTTAATGCATTGCACAGTCTACAGCCTTATTGTTCTTATAAAGGTGTTGTAGAGTTCTTTAAAGCATACAAAATTCTATTTTGTATTTGAATGTTTAATACGACAAATTTCAATACAAATTTCAGATTCATTCCCTCATAAGACAACATAAAATTAAGACAAAAAAGAGGCTGGGATGCGACCCACACTGATAACTTCCCATCCCGTCTGTCGATTTGTCTTGCTTCAAAGTTTGTAGGTTTTCGTGTTGGGTTAAGAAAGTTGTCAGTTGAATTATTCTTAAAAATTTTAAAATTACCAACAATATTTTTCATATAAAGAAATAGTTTAATTTGAAAATCTAGTTTTGTTAAATAGATTTTTAGTGAAAAACAAATTTTTACCAATTTTAGTAGCATTTCTTAAATTTTTACTAATTAGATGAATTAAATTAATTTGAGAGATATCAAGAACCGAACATCAATTTTTACCAAATTTGCGTACTATTTCTTGTAGATTTTATTTTTTTATGAAAAAATGGACTGTTGGATTTTTATAAAAAACCACTGAATATCGAAAACAATATTTTCTGTGAAATAAAAAAGTTTGAAGACAATATTTTTAATTTTTGAAAAGCTATTTGAGTCGAAAGTAAATTTTTACCAAGTTTTAGTATTGTTTTTTTGTTAGGTTTTTATTTTTTGTAAAAAAACTGTCAATTCGATTTTTCTCAAAATTTTACTGCATGTTGACAACATTATTTTTCAAAAGATAAAAGTAGTTAAAACCCAATATCTCAAATTTTTAAAAAGATATTTGAGTCGAAAATCAATTTTTACCAACTTTGAGTAATGTTTTTTTTAGGTTTTTATTTTTTATAAAAAAACTATCAATTCGATTTTTCTCAAAATTTTACCAGATGTCAAAAACATTATTCTTCGTTGCACAAAGTTGTTTTGGAGATAAAATCATTTTGTATTCGTAAAATTTTCGAGGTGACAAATTTTTTTTTTCAGTTTTTTTGATTTATAAAAAAAAACTGTTAACTGGATTTTTTTCAAAAAATATACTTGTTTGGTATCACGTTACAATATATTATATAAAATTTAATTCAAGTCTCTAGCATTTTTGGTTCGTAAGATATTAAGGGTTAACCAAAATTGTCACCTTTTTTTTAAACTGCTATGGTAAAAAAAACACCCACGCAATTTTCTTGAGAGCCCTTTCTGCATCTTTCTGCCTTTTTATCTGTATAACAAAATTTATTTGAAGTCGATACCTCTTCTGGTTCTTGAGCTATGGACAACGAAAAAAACGTCGCGAACGTACGGACGTACGGACGTACGGACATACGGACGTACGTACACACGCACGCACAGACATCTTTCTAAAAATCTTTTATTTCGACTCTAGGGACCTCGAAACGTCGAGAAATGTCAAATTTTTCAATTTGACAAATCGGACCCATTACAATAACTTCCTATGGGAAGTTAAAAACTACGATTGAATTATTTGATATTTGAAAATTATATATAAACAAAATACAAAATTCCTTTTTTAATACTGGTGATAATATGTTATCGTAATGATCGATTTTATAAAGTAATAAATAGGTCCATTGGACCAAAAAGACACACCTTTTCAATATTCTATAGATTGAATGAAAATGTTTTCTTCCAAAGGAGACTACTTGGATAAAAATGTCAATGCTAATTTTTTGAACCGAATCTCCTTGGCAATCCATTAAATTCACGATTGGGAAGCATGTTTAAAAAATTACAAAAAGACATTTTATATTTTTGTTAATGATGCTGTCTTAATGAAAAACATAATATATACTTTTTCCTATAATCTGTTAAATCACTTAATTCTTGCAGGTCTACTGCAAAATTTCATTTTCTTTTTATAGGCCATTTTGTACTATCGAAAAACCCTCCTAACACAATAGTTGCCTCATAGTCTTATAATTTTCCATACATGATTCTAAACGATTTCTTTAATATATGTACCTATATACAAAATACATGCAAAACCAACGCACGACTCATGTTCAGAATCATAGTATTTTTCTCCAGCTAAAAAATGTATACCAGATACAGATACACATAAGGATAAAATGTGTTTAGTTTTGAAAAAAAGAAAATATCATTTCAGTATCAGTATTATAAATAGTTAAGTCGCAAGCATACACTCACTTGCACTCAACCATCACGCAGAGCGTTTCTAACGCTCTCCTGATGAAATTTTCAAACTAATTTGCATAATTATGTAGATGCGAACAACAAGGGGGAATATAAGTGCGTATCCTTATGTTCAACGAAAAAAAGCAAAAAATAAATAAACGTATATTCAACATCATAGCGCTAGAGAGACCCACAGGATTCAGGATACGAGCGTATATCTCCTTACTCACATCTACACTACATGCCGAGAAGTTTAATTCGTTTTACCATTTTTTTGTTTGTGTTCATATATTTTGATCATTATTCCTTATCCCTGGCTTTGTTTTCACATACACCAATTTTTGTTGTTGTTGTTCGTCCTTGCTCTCTATCATTGGCGTATCAGTGTGTGTACTCGTATCATATATTAAAATGAGCTTATACGTGATTTACACGTGTAAAGTGGGGGGATTTTTATTTCGTTGAAGTAGCAGTAGCAGCTGGAAAATAAATGAAAAATAAAAAAATAGAATGAAGATGAACCATTTAACGCTGTCCTGATGCAAAAGGAGCGTGTGCTTGTGTGTGGTTGTACGAGTATGTCTTGTCTTCTTATTGCTTTTTTTTATTTTGAAACAGTGGAAATAAATTAATGAATGCGGATTTTCGGTTTATCTGCATTTGATAAATGAGAAAATATCGAAATGCGATGCATGAATGGTTATTTAAAACCGCGACAGGATATTAAACAACAACAACAACAACAACAGCGTCAAACCACCAACAGAAACAACAAAGAAAAGAAACACATCGTTTTGCATTTGATATCTATTACTCATGTTAAGTTATTGTAGCGTGCAATAGGGTGTATGATGATGATGATGATTGTATTGAGATGAGGCGTCTACGAGAAATGTATAATCGCAATGGAGGAAGAAACAAAATGGAAATATATTTTTTACAATGTATTTTTACAAAGCTATTAAGATCAATCAATCAAAACGAAAGAGTTGAGGTAAGAACTTTAAACACGAACAAAAAAAACGAATAAAAAAAATTTGAAGAGACTAGATTGTTCACAGATATTGTAAGGCCTGTGGATCATGGTTTTGCTAGTACCACTGAAAATATCACTGCTGTAAGTGAAAGTATTGCCGAAGACCCAAATGTGTCGATTCCTCGTCTTTCTCAGAAATTAGGACTGTCTTACGGCGTATTTTTCATTTGGGTCTACACCTTTATCATTATAAAGTCCAGCTCACACAACAACTGGAGCCAGCTGACCATTCACAACGTTCGTAGATACGTCGAATGGGTGCTTTAACAACAGGCGGTGGACGGCGATATTTCGAACAAAATTCAATTCGGTCATATTATAACCGACTTTTTTTTACCTGCAATTGAAGAATTCGACTTGGAGAATATGTGGTTTCAACAAGACTATACCACATGCCACACAACTAGAGCGAATATAGCTTTCTCATCGTGCCGATATCAACTGTCCACCAAGATCATGCGATTTGACACCCCTGGACTTTTTTATGGAGCTACGCGAAAAACCGTGTTTATGCAGATAAATCTAATATAAATTTTAAAAAAATCTTGTTACAAAAGTTTACTTTTGAGACCTGTTATGTTATAAGACAATATTTTTAAATTAGTTAATTCATTTATTTTTTTATGGCAGACGGCAGGTGCACCCTATTGTGATTGATGATGAATATTGTTTTGTATTTGCCACATATGTACATAGATGGCGGTGATGATGCATAAGAGCTAGATGCACTGACAGCACCAGCTGTATGCACCTTCAGTCCCCCGCTGCAGTCGAATAGCTCCAAAACGTTCTCACCAAACTTTTGGGTGTTAATAATTTCCCGAGATTTGTTTACCGGTAACACATCAGTCTGTGCGAATTTAAGCAGTCCTCTGCAAGTTTGAGTGGCAAATTCGGTTGGATTGGTGTTTTCATTAAGTGGCAAATGTACAACCACAATATTTTCATTGGCTTTTCGTGATAAAGCTTCTAATTGTGATTCAAGAAGATCACATCTTTCCGTCATTAGAGCCAGTTTTTCCGAAAGTTTGGTGTTTGTCAGTTTAAGTGATTGAATTTCAGTTGACGATGCTGCGATGTCAGATTTTGTAGACAGTCATTAAAGATTTGTTTTAGATCAGGAATTGAAAGCTTTCCAACATCAACGGTGTGTGTCATTTTGCTTGTAAAATATATTGTATTTTATACAATTAGAAAAATTTAAGCTTAAATACTTTTCAAACCGAGTATAAAATAACTTTAAATACAAAAAATATCGCAGTTTAAATTAAAACATACAGAATTTAAAACATCACAAATGCTAATCCCGTTATATTTAATTATTTTAAGCATTCAAAATGCTATGTTGCCAAGTTTTCTATTTGAGTTTTTTTTTAAATCATCAATATTCACCCTCGACATACACATACCTTCCTAAAAAAAAGCTATCTAAATAATTACACGAAAAACTTATTATCAGACGTCTAGGAATAAGACAAAAATTTCAACTTTCACATATTGCCAAGTCGTTGTTGTTGTTTCCTTTTTGTGTTTCATTTAAAAAAAAAGAGGGAAAAACACGTACAAATACAGCATTTTTTGTAGAATTTTATTTTTTACAGAAACTTTTAATCACCCTTGGTTGCCGTATATTTATGTACTTACTATACGTACATACCCTCTTTAACCTTCCCGCTCGAAAAGGACGATTTCTTAAGACAGAAAGGAACTATACACGCACATGTATGTACATATTTTGTAGAAGTAGGTATTGCCAGAGCCAGTGTGTTAAATATATGGAGGGTGGATATTCAGACGAATATGTATCCACAAAAGAGTTTTTTTTTTTATTTTGCTATCCTTAATTTCCATCTTCGGTAATGAGTAACCTCTGCAGGACTTACAACATCGACGACAACGAAGAAGCTTTCTTCCAAGACAGGAACAACAACAACAACAACATAAAAAACACCCTTCTGAGTAAATGAATGCCCCAAGTGGAGTTGCTGTTATATTCTGTTTTTATTTTGGGGAGAGGGATATGACATCCTTTAATATAGGGAATTTTTTTATCATGCGTTTTCAACACACACATTTAAATAAGCTTAATACAATGCCCTCTCTTACCAGGCGTCACCATCATCGCCACTCACACTCTTTCAAGTGCCCAGCAAGTCTCATTATTTTGCGTGGTGTTTTTTTTTTCCTTACAGTTTTTGGTGCGTTTTCCTTCGCATCCTGATTTTTTTCTAACTTTGTATAAAAGTTACCAAAAAGTTAGTGAAAGGTCGTTTTTAGGACAATGAGGGTATTTTTTAAAGGATTTCATATAAAGGGAGAGTTTTTTTTGTTTTGTTTACAGTTTGCTTTGGAATTCTCATATTGTTGATGTTTTAGATGAAAATACAAATTTTAAGGATGCGAGACGCATTTTTAAAATTAAAAATTATACACGCAAGTGTGTTCTTGTCATGTGTAAACTTTATTTCATTTTTTTTCGACTTGGTTTAATGGATTTGATGGAGATGTGTAAATCGATTTTTTGGTACAAAAGTACAAATGAGATATGGAGGTTGGGTTAGCTTTTGCTTGATTAAAATAATTGCTAACCTAACCAGAGCCATAATACATACAATTGAGTATTTTGTAAATTATTTAAGAAACATTTTGAATATAGAACAAAAACTTTTTCAAAACTCATGAAATATTTTCCTATTTTTATCATTCCTAAATTAATATTTTTTTGTAAAAAAAATAAAAATATCATACGTAGACGGTAGAGGAAGGGTGTGGTGAATTTATCTGTCCGTACTAATAAAAATTAAGAAATTGATAAATTTCACCCAGTACGGTTTTCCTAATTTTTTTGTTTTTGCTATTCCATGTTGTTTATACTGAGTTCTTATAGGTTTATACTGTGTAGATCTTAAGAAGATTTTTGAAAGAATGCAGTATTTTGTGAATATACGTAAATAAGTATTATAAAAATCTTTTATTGAAATCAACCTAAAGATTTATAGATATTTTTAAATCATGGTACTTGATATTTGCAACCATAAATCATTTGTTCTGAAAAAGAATGCAGTTATTTTTTCCCAGGCATTTGAATGCGATCAATTGATTGCAATCTTTAAGTTTCTTTGAGGTCTATCCAGTAATTATTTACTTGAAGTATTACAAAAGACAGCAATCAAAGGAATGCATTCACTTGATTGCATTCTTTTGATTGCATGTCAAATGATAGTTGTAAATGGCTAATAGATGGATTCATAAAATGCAATCTTTTGCCAGCGTTAGCGTTCTTTTTAGCTAAATTGTGTAAAACAGCATTTTAAAAATCTGAGTTCTACAAAAGTTAAATGTTCAAAATTATTAGTTGCAATACAAAATCTAAAAAGAGGCTGGGATGCGACCCACACTGATAACTTCCAATCCCGTCTGTCGATTTGTCTTACCTTAAAGATTGTCTATATGTATCAATTTTTACCAAATCTGCGTACTATTTTTCGTAGATTTTATTTTTTTATGATAAACCGAACTGTTGGATTTTTATAAAAAAAATTACTGAATATCGAAAACAATATTTTCTTTGAAATAAAATAAGTTTGAAGCCAATATTTGAAATTTTTGAAAAGATATTTACGTCGAAAAACAATTTTTACCAACTTTTATAATTTTTTTTAAGGTTTTTATTTTTTGTAAGAAAACTGGCAATTCGATTTTGCTCAAAATTTGTCCTATTGTTGAAAACAATATTTCTTATAAGTTAAAATTGGTAAGAAGCCATTATCTCAAATTTTTGAAAAGATATTTGAGTCGAAAATCAATTTTTACCAATTTTTGTTAATTTTTTTTTTCGGTTTTTAATTTTTTGTAAAAAACTGTCAATTCGATTTTTTTTCAAAATTTTACTGAATATTGACAACAATATTTTTTGAAAGATAAAAGTAGTATAAAGCCAATATTTCAAAGTTTTGAAAAGATATTTGAGTCGAAAATCAATTTTTACCAACTTTTATTAATATTTTTTTTAGGTTTTTATTTTCTTGTATGAAAAGTGTCAATTCGATTTTATTGGATGTTGAAAATAATATTTCTTATAAGATAAAATAAGTTGGAAGCCATATTATCTTAAATTTTCGAAAAGATATTTAAGTCGAAAATCAATTTTTACCAACTTTGAGTAATGTTTTTTTTAGGTTTTTTTTATAAAAAAATTGTCGATTAGATTTTTCTCAAAATTTTATCAGATGTCAAAAACATTCTTCTTCGTTGCACAAAATTGTTTTGGAGATGAAATCATATTTTAGTCGTAAAATTTTGGAGGTGACAAATTTTTTTTTTTAGTTTTTTTGATTTATAAAAAAAACCGTTTATTGGATTTTTTTCCAAAAATATAATTGTTTTGTATCACGTTACAATATATAATATAAAAGTTAATTCAAGTCTCTAGCGTCATTGGTTCATGAGATATTTAGGGTTAACCAAAGTTTTCACCTTTTTTTTAAACTGCTATGGTAAAAAAAACCACCCACGCAATTTTCTTGAGAGCCCTTTCTGCATCTTTCTGCCTTATTATATGTATAACAAAATTTATTTGAAGTCTTCTGGTTCTTGAGCTATGGACGACGAAAAAAACGTCGCAACAACAACGTCAACAACGTGGCAACTTTCTGTGTTGATAAAAAATAATGTTAATAATATCAAAATAAGATTAATATAAAAAAAAGCATTTAAAAAACCAAAATCCAAATTTATAAATATAGTTATTTTGAATTTAAATATTAAACTAAAAGTACTTATATAGGTATTTAAAGCTGAATTTTGTAATAAGCAAATGAAATATTTTTGTCAACAAGGACATTTCTATGGTTTTGCAATTTTTGTGTTACTTTCAAAAATTTCGTATATAATTGATTTCTTTGTAATTTCTTAAGACAGAAATTCCTTAACCATTTCTTATTCGACTCTTCATTATACATTTCTCTCCTGTATAAATAAATCTATTTAAGTATTTTTGTTTACCCACACCTGAGAAATACATAAGAAATGTTATATCTCTTCTAACTCTATATATGAGAAATATTTCAATTTATTTATTCTTGAAAGGACTATCGAAGACTTTTGGTCAGCAAATTCTCAAGCTGACCACTTTTCTTATCTTTTGGTGTTTTGTGCTGACTATTTGTTTAACCCTTATATCATATCCTCTTATATCCTCTATATATGCACATTGGAATATTCCCCTTTTACTACCTTCTTCTGCTATACCCACCATCATCATCAGTATCAGCATCAACTAAGAGTACAACAAACCGAAGAAAGGAATGCAATCCCTTTTTTGATTTTGTTTTATTGAAATGTCCAGGATTAATGTGTTTTCTTGCGTCAAAAGGTGGTCAAGACGAATAAATTTCCTCCTTGTCCATTTAGTCGTAGAGAAATAATGTATGTAGTATGCATTGTGCTTCGTCTTAAAAATAATAATAATAATAATAATCTTCTCTTCGTCGCGTTGGTTATCCTTTACAAGGAGCATAAGGATATGCTATAAATTTGAGGTTTGTTGCCAAGGAAATGGTCAGTAGAGATATTCTCAATATTGCGTGTATATGGAGTCGTAGTGTATGCTGGCGTACATCCTTTTTGGTACCAAGAAGAAGAAGAAGAACAATATTGAAAGGATAATGAATCTTTGGTCTTTGCCAAGAATTTGTATCACTATTTGACTTCCCTTCCATGGTGAGTGTGTATACTGTATATAGTGTTTAGTAAGCAAACGGATATTATTTTTCGCACACTCACTCACTCATCCTTATTTCATCCAGAAAATATTGAAGTCAGCATTAAAATATATTTTTTGAGAATTTAATTTTTAATTCCATCATTTGTGCGACACAAGAAAGATAAGGAAATGGGATTTTATTCGTATCCGCGCGTTCACTTCGTATATTCACTTGTGCGGATGAGAGGAGGAAAAAAAATAAATAATTAAACCAACAAAAAGAAAAACCCAACCAACGAATGAAGGAAAACCAGGACACCCACGTTACGTACGTACGTACATATCTTGCAATTAAGAGGAAAACAGCAAATTAAGGATGCGGCAAATTTTTCTTATTTTTATTTTATTCGTGTTATTTTTTTTTTAGTTTAATTTCTTTTTACAACGCGACGTCACGGAAATAATGATGCTTTTCTATATGGAGTTACCATCCTTAACAGAGACAGGGAAGATAGGGATATCCCATTCCGATCCCTGACAGATGCGGAGATAAATACGAGCCAGAGAAATCCTTTCGAATGGAAAAATGTAAATTACACGCGAAATAAATTTATTCCTGCGGAAGAAATGGAATTATAAAAAAAAAAATAATACGAAGTATGGAATTAACTACCATCGTCGTTATACATATGAAGCTTCGTTTGATGGTGAAGATGTAAGTAAGCTGTGGGTTTTTATATGTATATATTTTTAAGTCATTCGGTTGAAGAACTTAAAAAAATATAATTTTATAATGTACCGCATTAATATATTGGCCACAAATATGAGTTCATATATTTTTTAATTAAATAATTATAAGACTTAATGGACATTTTAAATTTTGAGCAGTTCTTGATTTGTAAAAATGAAGGTGTAAATTTTAGTAAAGTTTAACATAATATAAGCAAATTCTCCTCCCTCTCTTACTATCGTCCAATTACACTTACGTCCCTACTTTCCATTGTCACGGAAACGCTGATTAATCATCAGCTTAAATGATTTGCAGTAGGTATATGGCTTTCTTAGCAGTAGGTGGTTTATCTAACCGAACAGTGAAACAAATCTTTACATAGTTTTGGAGAAAGTAAGATTTTTGCACTTGATATTTAAAAGCATTTAGCACCAAGGTCTCTTATGAAAAATGCGTGCTTTTGGTATTGATAAATCTCTTCTTCATTGGATTAGAAACTACCATTTTAACCGAGCAATGTAAGTTGTTTTGGATGGCTTCAAGTCCTAAATTTATAAAATAAATGCTGGTGTCCCCCAAGGCTCCGTTCTGTCTCCCACTCTCTTCTTTATAATGATAAACGATCTCTTGTCTTACACTTCTAATCCATTAAACTGTATCGATAACGACAGTATCCTCAGCTTTTCATATAGTCGTTTTAGGATTCTCATCCTTGTTTTTCGGATTTGAAACTTAAATGGCAGCTTATGATAAGCACATTTAATTCCGATCTCAACAGCATTGTCCAATGTAAAATTATTATATTTTCAAACCTTCGCGGTTTGAAAATATTGATTAAAAACATGCTCTGTGAAGGATTTGATCGAAACCATTCTGGCTTAAGAGATATCGAGTAGTGTTTTTCAAAACTGTTGGCATGATTTTGACGAAACTATAGAAGATACCCTAGATCTGTAAAACGTTACTTATTCACAAAACGTCTCGCTAATTCTGGACGTAAGCTTTTTTTCAAAAAAAATGTTTTTCGATTTTTTACAGTCTGTTTTAGATTGATAAACATGTTAAAAAACTGCAATTTTTTTCAAATCGCTTCTATTTTGTGAAATTTTCAAATATTCAAAAAAGCTTGTGTCTAGACCTATTCAGTGTTCTAAAAATTAAGGTAAGAAAATTTGTTTGTTGTTTCAAGTTTGTAAGGCTGTGTTATCGTGCCAGCCGTTCTACTCCATCACACCGATAGTAGTGCATTCAACGACGCGTCTAGGGCAAATTTTATTAAAAAAATCATCCTTTTTTAGTGTTTAATTACAGTTCAAGAATTGACTAATCAAATAAAAACAATTTTGTTCAAATTTAATGTGTAGTGTTTTGAAATCCATCCTTCAATAAAAGGCCCCGCAATTTGAGCGTGAAGGTAGACGACTCCCTTTTAACAGCGTATAAAATTTAATGGTTCAAAAACTCAATGCTGCCTCCTGTCGTTGAAGCGTAACCCACTCCCGATACCGCTATCCATGAGTGGTACTTGCATCCAGGAATTTAATCAACTTTCAGTACTCGCTATGTGTATAACAGATCACCTCTTGTGGAATGATCACACATTCGATATTGCCAAAAATGCTGCTAAGTGCTTAATATTTCTTCGACGATTCAAGAAATTGTTCGCAACTTTTAATCTGGATAAAACCAAAACATTAATATCACTCGAAAAACATCGCATTGCTTCTTGTCTTTCGTTTTTTTTATAGACATTATTACAGATAATGTTCTTCAGTTAACCCCCCCCCCCCACCCCTTCAAACAAATCCGGAATACTCGTCCTTCAGGAATGCTCATCATTTTGCCGTTGAACTTAATTCCGAACCTACTGTTAAGTTGAGATATTCTTTTTTTAACCGCACGTCGAGAATGTGGAATGATTCACCGATCTATGCTTTTCCTCTCCCTTTGATATTCAAAACTATAAGACTTCTCTTAAATACCTTAATAATTTCTTAAGCTATTATCGTGGTGAAGCTTTAAACATGTTAAGGGTTAAATAAACCCTTGAGGGCCTTTAAAAGTGTTAAATTTAAGAAAAAAAATCAGAATTAAGTAGTGGAATGGGTTAAAAATTTTAGCTTACAACGGGTGTTTTTTTAGAGGTGCGGAATAGAACTTGGCAGCACTATTTTAACTAATGATGACTATTTGTCAACTGTTAAGTGAAATATTTATGTTCTGGTTTGGCATTTGAAAGGATGCGTCGGTGTACATTGGTTTTTGAATTCCTGAATATTGCAATGGCTGGGAAAGACAAAGTGTGGTAAGGCATTCCACATTCGCATAGTACAGCTAAAGAACGAATCTCTGTACTTGAAAGTTCGACCGAAGTTGGGCTCGAGGGTATACCTATTGATGAGCATTCCTAGAACCTGGCTATTTCTCTAGAGCATAAACCGTTAAAATAACGGTAAAAGGGATGGAACAAGGAACTTTTCGACGATATTCAAGCGACGTAAATTATCCTATGATGGTATTATCACCAATCAATCTAAATGCTTTACGTTCAATACTGTCCAAGAGGCTTAAGTAAGTTGCAGGCGCACCAATCCAGATTTGGGAGTTATGCTCAAGCTTTAGACTTATGTAAGTCTTGTAGATAACAGCCAGATTAGAGGGAAGAAACACTTCTTGCATCGCCTAAGAAAACCCAAACATCTTGCGGCATTTTTGGCGACATCACGTATGTGATCGTTCCACAAGAGGTGGTTAGTGATACACATATCGAGAATATCGAGATGTTCAGTCTCCTCGATGCAAGTGCCATTTATGGATAATGGTAAAGGGGGTATATCTCGCTTTAACGATACAAGACAGCATTGGGTTTTCAAAGCATTAAAATCCACGCGGTTTTTTATTCCCAATTGTACAATGCTGTTTAGGTCGGAATCTAATGAGTTTATCATATTTTGTCGTTGCAGTTCCACATCCGAAGAAGGTTAATGTGAGTCTGAAAACGGATATGAAAAGCTAAGAGTAATATCGTCAGCGAAACACTGTATTGGACTAGAAGTTGCAGACAGGAGATCATTAATAAAAGTGAGTAAGAGTGTTGGGGATAGAACAGAACCCTGGGGCACACCAGCATTTATTTTGTGGTTTTCAGACTTCAACTCATCCAATACTACTTGTGTTGAACGATTCGAAAGGTAATTACTAATGCAATGAAGGACGGATTCATGAAAACCGAAAGCAAGCATTTTCGATAAGAGAGCCTGATGCCGAACCCTATCAAATGCTTTTGAAATATCAAGCGCAAAAATCTTACTTTCTCCAAAACGATGTAAAGATTTGCTCCACTGTTCGGTGAGATGAACCATGAGAACATCAGTGCACCTATTGCTACGAAAACCGTATTGTCGGTGATTAAGAAGCTTTCGATCTTCGAGATATTTCGTAAGCTGATAATATTTAAATTATAATCCGAGAAGATAATCTTTCGAATAAAGTAAATTTTATGTCTATTTAAAAAAATCATCTTTGTTCCATTAATTTTCAAAGCGCTGTACCTCTAAAAAAACATTTTTTACATAAGCATGGAAGCAAAGACATTTCTATAAGAACCAGGAATTCAGAATATATGTGAACTTTGAAACGCAGAAAAGATTTAACCATTTTCAATTCGATAAATCGGAATAAGACTCGTTAAAGAATGCAGTCTTTTGTGAATGCAGTCTTTAAAAATCATAAAATACATCATTTATTGAATTTAATTAGAAGATTACATTCATTTATTTCACTTTGGGACTTCAGACTTCAAATTTTGCAATATTTTTTTACTTGTAGCAAAAATATTGCAATTATTTGTTCCCCCTATTCATTTTACAACAGTCAATTGAATGCAATCCTTGAGAATGCATTCATTCTCTTACATTCTTTGTTAACTACTCATTCTTTTCTTTACCATTTCCCTTTGAATTCTTTAAACTCCTTTTCAAAAAGTTTAATGTGATTTAAAGCAGGCAATACAATGTAAAAGAATGATAGAGAACTCAAACAAAATGAAAAATGCAAAAGAATGCAGAAAACGCAAAAGAATGCATTAATTCTCAAAGATTTAATTCAATTTATTGCTGTGAAATGAATGGGAGGAAAAAATGATTGAAATCTTTTTCCTACAAGTGAATGGAGATCGGAAAATTTAAAGCCTAAAGTCTCAAAGTCAATGAATGCAATCTCAGTATTGTAGTAATTAATAGTTGTGTTAAAAAAAAATGGTTGCCTGTAAAGTCGGTTTTACGGGCGAAGATTTTACGTGACAACGTCTTTTTCTCGGTAGAATATTTATTGATATGAATATAATTAAATTGCACAATAGGAACAAGGAATTGAATGAAAATAAGAATTGCACAAATTTTTTAAACTAATAATTTACTTAACACTATCAACATTTATCAATAGTATGACATAACCTATAAACTCAGTTTCTCAACTTTTGTGTCAATCTAACAATTAATCAATCAATCATAGTTTACGATAATGAAATATCAGTGTACAATTATTTACCTTTATTGTTGTAGTTGTTGTAAATGACGAATCTAAGCACTTCACATTTTCACTACAGACACAGCTGACGATACTTTAACCACACGTGTGAACTTGTATTATGACGCTTTCTTGTTTTTCCAACGCCAAGAACGTTCGAGAAAGACAAAGACAGAGACACAAGCATGCGCCGATTCAATGCGCCTAATTCTCTAGTGCTGCGCGCGCGGCAGACCGATCATAGTTGAGTGGGAGAGAGACGCAAGGCATTCGGCGGGCCTCTCTCTCGTTCGGTGACTCATCGTAACGTTACCGGGCGTTACACTTTTTCATAAGTGACTCCCAGCCGCAACCTAATTTAAGACGTTGTCACGTCAAAAAATATCATTCTTTAATATTCCTGATCGGAATGATTACAATAACAAAACGTTTTAAAAAACAATTTCCCAAAAATCTAGTTTACACTACACACAAACCAAATACAAGAAAATCGGATTTGGGAACCCTTTCTCTTCTAACTTTTCTATTATGGTAGGGTCAAATTGGATCAAAATCTCCAGTTCTATTTTTTAACGACTTCATAATTTGACATGTTGTATTTTCCCACATTTCACATCAGGTAAAAAAAAAAACACCAATAAAACTGATGTCCAGCCAACCCATGTCTAATCCAATAGAATATAACAATGACCAATGACCACTTTGAACAAAGTGATGGTCATCACACCTCTTTCATATTCATTCAAAAAGATAATCACATGTATGTTAAACAATTTGAAAAGGAAACATGTTTATTTTGATAGCATTATATCGCCTTTTAAAAACCGGATAAACCATATTTTTCAATATATCCTTCCGCAAAATAGATACAAGAATACAACCCTCTTGAATTAAAAATTGACCCTCAATATTCCACCATATACATGAACTCAAATGGTCAAGAGGATTATTGGGATAACAACCCCAATCATCATGATCATGTTTTCATTTTCGTCCTTCCTCTTCAACTGGTCAAAGAGATACTGATACAAAGCAAAACGGCCAGAAAAAAATCCTCTTATATTCGCCTTTTTTCCCCTAAATAGAAAAAGAGTGACCATCATAACAACCCATGTCCAATGGTCAGCTAAACCAATTATATCGTATCGACCCTTAAAGAAGAGGAAGAAAACAAAACAAAAAAGCAAAAGCAACAGGAACAGGAACAGAAATGAAAAAAAAAAATAATAAAAACGAAACAAAATTCCCGAATGAAACCCTCAATTTGAAATTATCATAAATTTTCCGGTGCCGCACCAACTTGTTGAATGAAAATCCCCTTCCGCAAAAATACAAGATATAACTGGACCTCAGCACTGCTTGACCATTGTCCTTTTTTTTTTGTTAGTTGGTTGGTCGGTGTATCCTTTCAATTGGCTATCATTATCGTTAAATATACATTGAGGCTATTAAAAAGTCATTTGATTGTCCTGCTGTCCATGTCCATCGAGGACTATTGTTCCCTAACCTTAAGGGGTTGGAGATTTTTTGGTAATGATGTTGTATAGTGTGTGTTTTTATTTGTCATTTGTTTATTTGTTTCTGTTGATTTTTCAATTTTCAAGTAAACAATGTTGTGACATGTGAAAATTATATTCAACAATACGAATGGACAGTGAGTGATTTATCAAAGGACTTTCTTCTTTTTTATTTGGCTCTTTTTCGTTGCAAGAACGAAATGAATGAAAACCAAAGAAAGAGAAATAATACTCAGAAAGACGTTTTCAACATGAACATTTTTTTATAAGATGATAATAGCAAAGAAAAATTGAGAAGACGGAGACTTAGACGAAGACGACCATGGAACCATGAAGATGACGTATTTTTTAATGTTGCGATTTGCGAACGATGCGATGATGATGATTGCATAAGGGAAGCATCCAGCTGCTTGGTGACAATTGCAAGGGATGACATTCCCTTACATAGTAAAAAAAAAACAATAATTTGTCATTTTATTTGAAGATATAAAAATATAGATTTACTAAAGGGAGGTAAGATTATTCATGGTATAACATTTCAAACATTAAGAGGACAAAGGTCATATCTAAAATACTCTAGTTAAGTTTGGTGGTTTCTGGTTTCTCCGGAAATAGATTGTTTGTCAATTTTGAGATTGAGAAACTCAAAATATTAAACAAAATTCAAATTTAATTAAATCTGTAAAATGAAATAGAAAATAAATACACTTGGTGGTAGTACTTTTAAATATTCAATTTCTTAGATCCAAGATCTTAAAATCTTATTGTTAGGTATTCTTAACAAGTAAACCTGCATAAATTTGGGTTAAAATAATACAATTTACAAATACAATTGCGAATCAATGTTTTTCAACTCCGTCGCGACTTGTACGTAGAGCGACACATTGGTTCAATATTCAGAAGAATTGCTTATCATTTAAAAAACAACTGTTCAGCCACATAGATTTTAAAACTTAATCATTTTAATACTCGATCTAATAGCTCTCGGTTTATCTTTCAAACTTGGTTTTTAAAACATTTAGAACTCGAACTCATTTCATCACCATTCTCTAATTTCTTTAGAACTTGTTGTAATTTTGTCATTGAGTTTTAAGGTGTAAGATAAGTTTTTAAGAATAATTTACTACTTTCATAGCACCTGGTAATATTTGTTTACATTAAATTCTGACATTTTATTAATAAATATTTGTTAATGTTTGTCAGGTTTCATTTTCCGGTAAGTAATTTTGTCATTTACTTCATTAAATAGATTTTCGACGCAGTGCTCACTATGAATAGATCTTTGGCGTTCTTGGGTTACATAAGTAAGAATATCCATGAGACTTAAGGTTTCACAAATTAACATAGGGTCCATAGACGACCATAGACTTGAAACATGTACATTGTACATATGTATGTATAATCGTCGTTACTGGGTTAAATGGGCCAAGGCGGCGAGGTAGACTTGGTGTTTTGAGTGAGTAACGCGGATTGTAAATATCCATTGAAAATGTACATATGATCTAATGAATTATTATCACTGCTCTTTAAAAATTCTAGTGGTATCAATTTAAATAAAAATCAAGTCGTTTAAAGAAGTAAAAACATTGTCAAGCCGAGTTTTAATTTCATAGCCCCTAAATTTGAGGATCTAATTAATCGGAATTTTATCTCAAATTGAAATTTAAATCAGAGTTCAAACGTTAGAGAACTTGATAAAGAAATGAATTACAATTCTATTGAGTTTTAATTATTCAATGAACCTATAGTGTTAGAGATTATAACTTTGTCAAGAAATAGACCGTAAGTCTTCTTGAGAACCCAAAAGCCTGAACACACAAATTCCCGAAAAACAACTTTTTTGAAATTTACTAATAAAAAAGTTATACAATTTAATTTCGTTTCCACTGTGTTTCAATAATTTGCTGTCGGTAATTTTATAAAAAGACTAGCTGACCCAGCAGACTTCGTACTGCCTCAATCGATAAATAAAAGACCTAAGCTTTTGTATAAATTAATTTCAAAACAAACAAAACATATTGAATAAAAAAGCATTTTTTAATGAAGCATGAAGTTTTATTATTATTTTCGACACATCATGTTGCTTATATCGGGTGATTTTTTAAGAGCTTGAGAACTTTTTTTTAAAAAAAAACGCATAAAATTTGCAAAATCTCATCGATTCTTTATTTGAAACGTTAGATTGGTCAATGACATTTACTTTTTGAAGATAATTTCATTTAAATGTTGACCGCGGCTGCGTCTTAGGTGGTCCATTCGGAAAGTCCAATTTTGGGTAACTTTTTCGAGCATTTCGGCCGGAATAGCCCGAATTTCTTCGGAAATGTTGTCTTCCAAAGCTGGAATAGTTGCTGGCTTATTTGTGTAGACTTTAGACTTGACGTAGCCCCACAAAAAATAGTCTAAAGGCGTCAAATCGCATGATCTTGGTGGCCAACTTACCGGTCCATTCCTTGAGATGAATTGTTCTCCGAAGTTTTCCCTCAAAATGGCCATAGAATCGCGAGCTGTGTGGCATGTAGCGCCATCTTGTTGAAACCACATGTCAACCAAGTTCAGTTCTTCCATTTTTGGCAACAAAAAGTTTGTTAGCATTGAACGATAGCGATCGCCATTCACCGTAACGTTGCGTCCAACAGCATCTTTGAAAAAATACGGTCCAATGATTCCACCAGCGTACAAACCACACCAAACAGTGCATTTTTCGGGATGCATGGGCAGTTCTTGAACGGCTTCTGGTTGCTCTTCACTCCAAATGCGGCAATTTTGCTTATTTACGTAGCCATTCAACCAAAAATGAGCCTCATAGCTGAACAAAATTTGTCGATAAAAAAGCGGATTTTCTGCCAACTTTTCTAGGGCCCATTCACTGACAATTCGACGTTGTGGCAGATCGTTCGGCTTCAGTTCTTGCACGAGCTGTATTTTATACGGTTTTACACCAAGATCTTTGCGTAAAATCTTCCATGTGGTCGAATAACATAAACCCAATTGCTGCGAACGGCGACGAATCGACATTTCACGGTCTTCAGCAACACTCTCAGAAACAGACGCAATATTCTCTTCTGTACGCACTGTACGCATTCGTGTGGTTGGTTTAATGTCCAATAAAGTAAACTGAGTGCGAAACTTGGTCACAATCGCATTAATTGTTTGCTCACTTGGTCGATTATGTAGACCATAAATCGGACGTAAAGCGCGAAACACATTTCAAACCGAACACTGATTTTGGTAATAAAATTCAATGATTTGCAAGCGTTGCTCGTTAGTAAGTCTATTCATGATGAAATGTCAAAGCATACTGAGCATCTTTCTCTTTGACACCATGTCTGAAATCCCGCGTGATCTGTCAAATACTAATGCATGAAAATCCTAACTTCAAAAAAATCACCCGATACTTAAAAAAACAGAGTTTTCCTGAAAGACTGGCCATTTATAAGGTTTAAATTTTTATTAACAGACACACACTGTTATGATACAGTTTGTTATTCAATTTAAAGCTTTCTCATAAACTATATTTTCTGTTTTGTTTTGTGGTGAGTAAATAAACAAAGAAGACGGTTTTCCGACGCGCGAACACGCGACGTATAATTGTCCAGGCGCGAAACAGGGAAACTCCAAGTTGATTCCGAAAACTTCTAAAGGCTGTCCTTGCGATTTATTTATTGTCATCGCAAAGGCCAGACGTACTGGAAATTGTAAGCGTTTAAAATCGAATGGTAAATCCGTTGAAATCATCGGTATTGGCGGGATCAACACATCCTCTCCTTTGTATTTTCCTTTTATGATTGTTGCCTCAATGACGTTATTCATCAGCTTTTTCACAGCCAGCCTTGTTCCATTGCATAGTTAAGGTTGATTAATGTTACGCAGCATGATGACAACCGATCCTACTTTTAACTGCAAATTGTGACGTGGCAATCCAGGCAATTCCAGTGAATTTAAAAACTCCGTGGGATAGTTGACTACGTCATCCTGGTTCATAACGGTGTGGACTGATTTGAAGGAAACCAACTGTCCTAAAAGAAAATTCTGAATGGTCGCATTGAGATCCTCGACATCTTTATTTTTCGTTGCCAATATTGCTCGTTCACCCAGCCAATTATGGTTATTGAACTTTTGCGATATATCTGGGAAAACACGCTGAATAAGCTCCTCTTTTGAATCTGTGATGTGACAGAAATCTGTGGGTAATGCGATGAATCCGGTCGAGGTGTCCATTATGCAACTTTATTATTTCCAATATCTTGCAACTGCTTCGCAAACACATTTGCAGTTACATCATGTTGCAAAAATACTCGCATGCTAGTTGTTAATTGGAGTGTATTTACGTACTGCCACAAATTCGATGATTTTACCCATGCATTGAGTTCATCAGCAACAGTTGATCTTGGGAAAAGTTGTTGAGTTTCATGAGCACATTCACCTCCTTTAGGGTTGATATCCCCTTCCGTTACACGCTGTATATATATTTTAGTACAAACTTGAATATTATAAACAAATATTCTGGTATAATACCTTGAAAGTGGGCATGAAATTCTCCTGTATAATATGTTTAGCGCCAAATGATGTCATCTGGAAACAGTTGTTATATTTCTGAATGTTGTCCAAGAAGTGCTTAGAATCATTTCCAATCCCAGAAACTAAGGAGTGTAAAGGATTTGGTGGTGGGACCAATTGTGGCAATTTTACTTTGCCTCCAGCACAACATAATCCAGTAGATTCACCAGTGTATTTTAACGCCTTACAATATTTACAAATTATTTTCATTTCCCCAATTGTTACCGATTTGTCGGCACAATAATAAATTGCCGGATCATAGTGGAATGCAGCTCGTTCAAGAATCACAGGAGCACTGCGTCTGCGGATTCGCTCAATTTCATTATTTCGTGCTCGCTATTGTTGTCTTTGATGTGCACGAACTCGTTGCATTCTAAGCCTATCCATAGAATATCGTAACCCTGATCGTAACGGAATATCGTCAATCGTAATACTTTTTTCCGTCTTCTGATTTTTTTATTTATTTTTTTGGAGTTTACCTTTAAGCCATAATTCTCCGTGTTCTGAAGTGCGACAGAATGATTGACATATTAGTTGGTTGTCAAATCTAATGTCAAAAATTATGGTTGTATTCATAAACTTAATTTGTGACAAAACTTAAGATTTGTCAAACTTAAAAAAATAATCTGATACAGTTACAACTGAAGTTAGCTAAAGTTTCGTGAAGCCGACCAAATTAAATTAATTGGAAATCAGTACTACTAATCGTTTATTACGAAAATAAACAAAAGTGAATCGCGAACGCGACATTAGATTCTCCAAAGCGCACGCGAAGACTTTTTTCATAGATATGATTGAATTTGAACTTTATGCAGCGGTAATAAATTGAAAATTGACTCTTTGACGTTAGGAACACACCTAAATTGCTTAGACAACATTGAGTGATTATAATTTAATATGAACTTTATTGAATAGCATTAAAGTTCAAATTGACTCTAGAAAACGTTTGTATGGGAAATAGAAAAGAGCTGTTTTTAGGGGTTTCCCGGAAATTATTCGATTTTTCTCGCCTTTTAAACGTTCCCTAGACCTCCACGAACATTTCAAGACTAAGATAAGATAAATCCGTTCAGCCGTTCTCGAGTTTTAGTGAGACTAACGAACAGCAATTCATTTTTATATATATAGATAGATAGATAGATTATCTCGAAGTCTTCTGATATTAATTTATAGTATTAATTATACCATATTAAGCTTTTAATTTTGAAAAATCATTAAGAATGCTGCGGGTATGAGTAAAAGAAGTAGTAGTAGTTACGATTTTCTTAGCATTCCATTTTTGTGATATACATACGTAAAAACTTCTTAGCTTTTATAGTTTTTCAGGGTTTTATGAGACATTAAAAAAAGGCTTTTAACTTTCCGTTGGTGTTTTTAAAATTATGTTCTTTTGTATTAAGTTAAATTTTCATTTAAAGAACTTATAAAACTATTTTTGTTTGTAAAAAAAAACAATCGATTAGATTTTTCTAAAAAAAAAAAACAATTACTTGATATTAAAAACAATATTTTGTATAAATTCTAATACGGTTGAGGACAGAATCCTGCAAACTGAAATAACGAAAAACCAAAATCCCGAAAATTCAAATGCCTGAAAAGTCAAAACCCCGAAAATCCAGATCTCCGAAATTTCAAAATACCGAAATGCAGAACAAATGAACTGCAAGACTAGGTCGCATGAATAGCTTTGGTAAAGACTCTGTAAAAAAATGTACCAATAAAATAAGGTTGTCTTCAGAAATGTAAATGCCATTAAATTATTTAAAAAAACATTGAGGGCGCTTTTTTTTAATTTATTTTTGTTTATATAATTTGCTTCAATTTTAGTTTAAAAATATGTTTCTTATGCAGTTATCTCAACTTATCAATATACGTTTAACAATTGATTTTCGTAAAAAACCGGTGACCCATTTTCGAGTTATCGAATTTTCAAGAAAAAAATTAGACAGTGTTTTTTTGTTTGATTTTTAAAAAAAATATTAAAAATAAAAAAAAACACTGACATTTTTGATCATCAAATATTATTGAGATCGGTTTACTAAAAAATAAATAACGGTTCTAGGGAACCATTGGTTCGTTTTTGAGAAAATTTGAATTTTCGATTTTTTACCAACAAATTTGTATAGGGACTAGAGTTATCTTTACTCTTAACAATAAAATTAAATGAAATCCTAAAGCAAATCAATTTTCAAGTTTTGAACTCAATAGGCCCAATGGTTTGGGCTTTAGGGGCGTGAACAGGCAGACAGACAGAAGAAATCGGGGGATCCACTTTTTTTAAATTCTATCATCTTCATGTTTGATTAAATCACGAGTTCGAAATTTGTATGAATGCTTACTTGCCATTAAGTTCTTATAGGTCGCAAGTAATTTTGTTTTTAATTTAAAATTTAGTATTAGATTTAAATTTCAATATCTACTAAACCACTTTAGGTCGCTTTCAGTTCCAATTGAGTTAAAAAAAAAGGTAAAATCTTACTTACTGTCTATTTTCGGTTAAAATATTCAGAAAACCGACAAGTTAGCTAAAAGAACTAACAACATATTTAGATGAGATTTTCTTGTTGTATGATTTGTAAATAAAAGTTTTACGAATATTTTTTTAGTAAAAACATATTTTTAAACATTAACATTAATGTATTTATAAATTTATAATTTAAATAAGTATGTTAACAAAATTCTTGGTTTTTGTGTCAAACATGCATAATAACCAAAGCATAATGTGCAAGGACAAATATTACATTTCTAAAAGGTTACAACGGTTTGAATGGAATATTCATTACCCTGTGTTAAATTTGTTAAATTTGTATTTAATTTATTGTTATAGTCTACTTTACGAATTAAAGTAAGTACCCAAAACTCATAACAAAATTAATTAGTTTTATTTTCGAGAATTCGGACATACGGAATTTAGGTTTGCGAGAGTTTAGATTTTCAGGATTTTGGTCTCACAATAAAATAAGTTTGTAGTAACAATTTTAATTACTTCTCAAGATGTTTGAGTCCATCAATGTTTATAACTTTTCAATAAAATTTTATGTAGGTGGCTTTTCCAACGTACAGAACGCCAGTTTTTTTTTAGCAAACCATTATTCTGAAGGCAATATCATTTTCGCAAAATATTAGAGTTGATAAATATTTTGTTGATCTTTTTTTTTCATAAAAAAAAATATTATTTGATTTTGTTTAATCCGATTCTTTTTAAAAATTAAATTTAATTAAGTCTATATCGTAAATATGGAGAGCGCCAAATTCAGATTTTTAAGGAGCTGAAAACGTCGATAAATGTCAAAATTTTCATTTTTGCAAATCGGACCAATTACAATAATTTAGTGATCTCTGACACAGATGTAGAAAACCACCAACTAACAGCAGCGCCATCTAGAAGTTCAGGGCATCAACACTTAGTTCAAAGTAATTGAAACGGAGTTGCCGTCTGTCACGCAAGTAAAAAATTAAAGAATAATGAAAAACAAAATATTGAAAAATTAGAAAGTAGAAACTATAGTATTTTATCGTATAATATTGCTGGTTTGGCAAACAAATTATTTAATGTAGATTTTTTTAATTTTGTAAAAGAACATAATGATCTTTTTTCTATTCGAAACTTTTATTACAAATGATAATTTTAATGTCTATGAGAAGTATTTTTCGGAATATAAATTGCAATGGGTATCAGCTAATTTCAAAAATTGTAGTTTCACCGAAATAAATAACCAAATTAGTCTTGTAATAAATAATATAAATTCAAAGTTTTATATCTTGCCTACATACATTAATTGTAATTCTTGGGATATTGATTTTAATGATGTTTATGAATTATTAAATACAATAAATTCGCAAAATATAATGCTTATAGGCGATGTTAATGCCAGAATAGGAAAAGAACAAATATTTCCACCAGATATTAGTCTTTCTGCTTCAGAAATTCTAGAAAAACGAAACTCAAAAGATAAAGTCATAAACAAAAATAGTCGCATATTCTTAGAAATGTGTGAGGATTTCAACCTATTTATCCTTAACGGAAGCACTACCCATGATTTGAATGGTGAATTTACTTTTATAGGAGGAGCAGACAAATCTGTAATCGACCTCTGTGCAATTTCTGGAGACTGGCATAAAGTTATCGCTCACTTTGGAGTGGGAACACAGGTGTCCTCAGACCATATGCCATACTGCTCTTCAGTAGACACAAACACTGGAGAAAAAATAAAAATACTTCAGGAATGTATTAAAAAAGTTACATCTAGGAATCCTACATCAAATAGCCGAAGTTATAATGAAAAATGGTTTGATCAAGAATGTTTTATTGCTAGAAAACAATCTTTTGACTTACTAAGAAAAATTAGAAACACAACAAGCCCAAGTAAAACCCTAACAGAACAATATATAAACACAAACAAGGCCTACAAACTATTATGCCAAAAAAAACGCGAAAATTATTTTAAAAATGTCGCACTCGAACTTTCCAACACAAGAAATTCAAAAAAGTTTAGGGACAACATTAAAACTCTACGAGGCATTAATTTTGTCTCCGGTGTGCATATATCGGCTGCAAAATTGGCTCACCATTTCAAGCTACTGCTTCACCCAAGTAATGTATGCAAAAGCGTTCATTTTGCCGAACCGTATATGATTATTGTATGTGATATTGTATAATGATATATCTATGTTTGTGTGAATTAAAAGTTTGTCTTCAATTGGCCAAAAATAAAAAAGCACCAGGTCCAGACAGAATTGGAAACGAATTTTATAAGAACGCACCAATTGAGTTTTTAAATCAAATGTTGTCAATTTTCAACCTCATATTTCAAACTGGTGAAATACCTCAAGAATTCAAAGATTCAATAGTTTATCCAATCCATAAAAAAGGTAACATCAGTACACCAAGTAATTATCGAGGCATATCTTTTATGAATTCAATTGCAAAATTATTTGCCTCTATTCTCTTGAATAGGATCAACTCATGGGAACAGAGAAATAAAGTTATGAGTGAATATCAAGCAGGATTTCGAAAAGGTTACTCTACCGTCGATAATATTTTCATAATAACAACCGTTTCACAATACTTTCTTAGAAATAATAGAAAACTATACACATTTTTTGTTGACTTTAGAGCCGCCTTTGATTCAATTGACCGCAACGCGTTATTTTTTAAATTATCGCAGAAAGGAATGTCAACGAAAATGATCCGAGTATTAAGAATTATGTATAAAAACACGCCCAGCAAACTTTTAAGGTCTTACTATACGCAGATGATATTGTTCTATTCGCAGAATCAGCTCACAGTTTACAGCTTATTGATCAATAAACTATGTACCTATTGTAAAACGTGGAATTTGGAGATCAATCTCCAGAAATCGAAAATTATGATACTTCAGAATAGACAAACTAAATTATTATTATTTATTTATTTATTTATTCAATTACGTTAAATACTAACGCTAGGTTAACAAACAAAACTTATATCTAAAAAAAAAAAATTATATATATAAATATATTCTATACATTAAAATATACTATAAACATTACTAATAATAATATGACACATAAAGCTAAGAATTATTTAAATAGTGAGAGAAAAAATGTATTTTGAAGCTATCTGATTTGATATTTTGATTAATAGAATTTAAAAGAAAATTATTTTCATTATATATGCTTATTAACTGGTTAATTGGACTGTTAGAACCATAGTTTGATCGGCTAAGATTTGCTCGAATTGGCACTCGATTTCTGAAGTAATTTCGGCTTACATTAAAGTGGAATCGACACAAAACTGATGGAGATGAAATGGATCCATTCAGAATTCCAACAATAAAGCAGAGTTGCAAATACTTACGGTGACTAGTAAGCGATGGAAGACCTATAAGTTGTTGCCTAACGGAATAGGAAGGCAAAGCTAATTCATGTGTTTGTGGGAGAAATCGTAAAATAAATCTTAGGAATATTCTTTGAACACCTTCAAGTCTATGGATATGATTCGAGTAATAAGGGGCCCAAACTATACAACTGTATTAAAGGACTGATCTGACAAACGATACATACAGAGTTTTAAGTACATAAGGATCTCGGAATTCCCTGACAAATCTTTTTATAAAGCCCAGTGTCTTATTAGCTTTTTTCACAATGTGGTTGAAATGGTCAGTAAAAGACAGTTTTGAGTCCAAACTGAGAAATGAGTCAATTTTTCGAGGTTTGAATAATTTAATTTAATAATAGTTATAGTCAAGAATACTGTGTTTACGTGTAAAACTCATCGTTTTACACTTATCAATGTTTAACAATAAACGATTTGTATTGCACCATTCCCATAGACGAAGTAGGTCATCTTGTAATAGTTCGCAGTCCGTTAAGGAATTAATTTTTCGAAATATTTTCACGTCATCAGCGTATATTAGCGTCATAGAATTTCTTAAGATAGATGGATAGATTTATAAATAGCACAAATAACAATGGACCAAGGTGGCTACCCTGAGGTACACCAGAATTGACAATAAACGGATTGGAATAGTCGTTTTTGAACACAACACAATAATATCTGTTTGTTAGGTAAGAAGATATCCATGCTATTAGTTTATCATTTAGTCCAATTTGTTC
Source organism: Eupeodes latifasciatus (assembly GCA_920104205.1). Lineage (NCBI taxonomy): Eukaryota > Metazoa > Arthropoda > Insecta > Diptera > Syrphidae > Eupeodes > Eupeodes latifasciatus. The sequence goes on along the minus strand of OV049924.1, from coordinate 66,738,431 downwards.
TAATTTCCCTAAAAGTACTTTATGGCTAAGTTTGTCAAATGCTTTGCTAAAGTCTGTAAATACACAGTCAACTTGTTGTTTAATTTGAAAGTGTCAATACAATATGTTGTAAATTCGAGTAGATTTGTAACGGTCGATTTTTTTTTCACAAAACCATGTTGATTGTCACAAAAAACAGAAGAACAGTTAAAGGAAAGAATATCACAAACAATGGCTTCAAACAATTTTGGTATAACAGACAGCTTAGCTATAGGACGATAGATAAGATGCTTGGGACCCTTCTTATACGTTGGTTTTAGAAATGCATATTCCATAAGAGTGGAAAATGGGAACAATTAAATGATTGGTTAAACAGAATACACAATGGGTGCGAAAGATATTTAACGCACTTTCTTAGCATAAATGAAGGCAGTCCGTCAGGGCCTGGACTAAGACTTTCGTCAAGTTTTAGAATTTTGTCTTGTATAGTAGATTCCGAGATTGTTAGATTTATCTGAGCCAAGTGAGGAAACTGAGAAGTATTTGTTAAATCTATTGAGCTGTGATTTGTAGAAAAAGAATCTTCATACGCACTTTTAAAAAAATTTGCAAACATATTCGAAAGTTCTAGAGGATTAGAAATTAGAAAAAAATGAAAAATGGTTTCTGGATCGGCAGCAAATTGAAGTTGTCACGAAATACAGCTACCTTGGTATAATTCTAGAACCAAACATGAAATTCACACAACATTTTGAAAACAAATTAAAAGGCTCAAAAAACCTTATCAACGCCTCATGGAAGGATATCATTAGTAAAAATGAAATATCACTCTCAGCTAAGTATAAAATTTTTGAAAGTGTTATGCGCTCAGTTATGTGTTATAGCTGTCAGACCTGGGAATTTAAGCAATACGAACAAACCGAAAAGCTTTTACGTTTCTTTCTGAAAAAATTATTCCACCTTCCCTCGAATACCTCTAATTATGTACTCATGCTTGAAACAGGCCTTCCAAATATATTTCATTTTACTCTAAAGTTACATTTTGATTATATACATAAAGTTCTCTGTTACCCATCAAACAGACTTCCAAATATTCTTGCTAAGTATACTTTTGACCATATAGAATGGATTAATTATTGGATTTCATTGGCAGAAAAATGTGAAACAGACCTAAATATACAATACACAAATCTAGCACTTCTGAAGCAACAATGCTATAATCTTCTGGAAATATCCGACTCACAAGATCGTACCCAAAACATTGAAAAAGCAAAATCATCAATTAATAGAATTATTTATTAAGGTCTTAACTATGATCTCAACGAAAAGAATTACTTTAATGACCGTTACAGTGTAAAAGAAATATCACTAATATATAGAGCAAGATGTGAAATGCTGAATTTGAATGGATCTCCATATAGAAACGTTATAACCAATCAGTGCACAATTTGTAATATGAAAGCGAAAGAAGATACTTTCCATTTTTTAGCTATATGTCCCATTTATAAAGATCTAAGACTTATTTACTTCGGGGAACGCTCGTTGACAATGGAATATACAAAGAGACTCCTAAATGGTTGCAATTGGCAAGCTCTTTATAAATTTATTGTATCTGCATTTATATACCGAAACAATATAACAACAGAATTTAGATAAAAAACAAAATAGCTTAAACTAAAAAAAAAAAAACAAAAAGATAATCAAGTTTTTATGAAAATAGGCTTCTTTTTTATTTTATTTAATTTTTATTTTTATATCCGACAGACGGCAACGCCATTGTCTTATTATTATTTTATTTTATTAATGTCGTTGAAACTTATATTGTAAGAACTAATTTGTTATAAATAAAATATTTGAAATCTTGAAAAATCTTGAAATCAATAATATAGAATGAGATACTTGTTAATTTGCATGCCCAAAACGATACGTCCCTAACTTTGGCTGACACTTTGTGCTGTAATTAAAAAGTTATCTCAAAAATTGTAGTTTAATAAAAGATAATATGTTCCGACAACACCATTTTTGTATGGTCAAGTTTAACGTTGGAGAAGTTATGTCAAACGTAAACTTTCAGGATTACAGAAAAAAAAAAGAAAATTAAAAAGTGTATTTTGAAGGATTTACTATTTTTCGAAATAGATGGAACCTACATCTACAAGCCCTGATTTTATTTTCTATCTTGTGAGCTAATTTCAGACATATTTTGGTGAAACATTGAATTAATCAAACCAAAACCGAGCAAGCTATAAATTTCTGATTTGTGCACCAAATTAATAAGATCTTAACCCAAAAAATATAGATTTCGCCACAAAGTATTCCTCACAGTAATAGACGTTCCAATACTGAACTGATCATTTTCAACTTATCGTTCCAAATACAAAAATCTGATTTTTGTGTGAATTCATCATTTTTTAAAATAATTCATAGAATTCAATCGAAATAATGCATTTTTCTTTCACCTTATATTGCATTCTTTTCCAACATTTAGAAGTTTTAACAAAATAAACGAAGTGTTTGCTTATAAAAATGATTAAATACAAATTATAATTTATGATCATAAATAATATAGCACCACCCAACAGGTAATTGAGTTCAACAAATTTTGTATCCTTATTATTTATTCAATAAATTGGAAAATTCTGCAAATATAATTGAATAAATTTACATAGACACGATGTTTTTAGACATTCACAAAATATGGATTTGATTATTATTTTACATATTATAGCCAATAAACAAAAATTTCACATTAATACTTATTTTTAATTTTTCATTTTTGCCGTCGGCAAAAGGATTCTCTTAATGTGTACAATCAAAGCATAAGAAAAATTAAGATAAACGAGTTTTATCCTTTTGAAACTTCAAAACTAAAGAATAACATTAATCAAAATCTAAGAAAACCCAAAAAGAAAATGTTGTTAGTCCCTCAAAAGAAACAAACAAAACAGTTATGTAGATAGATATCCTTTTTTTCCTAGACAAGCTTTCCTTTTCATCCGGCTTAAGTTAAAAGAAATAAAGGATAAACCAAATAGAAACAAAAAATCAAAAAAAAAGAAAAAAGAATAAGTAAACCAAAAACAATGCATAATTAAGGAATCAAAATCTCTTTCGTTGAACCCCGAATAGAATATGTAAAGACAGATAGTGCAATGTTTTTTTGTTATTTTTTGAAAGGACACAACAAAACAAAATAGAAGAAAAAAAGCAGATCAAGTAGAAATAAAATCAAAACAAAAATACTAAAATACCGAAGAGTGCCCCCTGAAAGAAGTCCTTTTTCGCATACTTTTAAGAAATATCTTCCATCATATATTCAGAAAACTCTCGATGTATGTATATTTGTGTTCCTTGGCCTCCCCCTTAATTCTCAATCCAAAACCATACAAAATTATCTTAAAATTTTACTTTCCATTATTAAAATAAAAGAAGCAACGCGCGAGGTGGACAAAAGAAGAAGAAATTGCGAGGACAACAGCGAAAATGACGACGAGGACGAACGGTGATGGCGATGAAGAGTTTTCTAAGGATGAATTCTTTTGAATGATGGGTAAGAGATAAATACACAAATATATGCATACATATAGGAGGGTCGCAGAAGACGATTCAAAAAACACAAAAACAACAACAACAACAAAAAACGTCCTAGAAGAAGAAAAAAAATAATGAGTTCCGACAAAGGATACGAAATTTTCTGAAAAACCCAGTCAAGCCATCTTAATGATTTTTCTTCTTCTTTTTCGCGTCCGATACGAGATACGACCGACCGAGAAGACATGGCCTCGCTCACATCTCGCAACTCACTCATTCTCCCGATTGACATTTTTCCCTTTCCCGTCGTCTGTCGTTGCGTCGCGTCGCACGTTGCGTCGGTTTTAGACAAAGCATATCGGGCTAGCGAGAGTATACCTCCTATCTACTCTTATACATTCTACTATATTTGCTTTTGGTCGAGTGAGTTAAAATATAGATGGAAAGATATGTTGCAATAGATTTTTCTTATGTCCTTCAAAAGGTCCCCCATATCGCCATCACCCTCGACCTCGCCCTCGCCCTCACCCTTCATCATCATCATCAGGCAATAGAATCCTTTCCTTATCCCGAACGAGGCATTCGAAGTTAAACGAGGAATGAATCCTTTTTTGAATGCGACCCCAATGAGAAATCTGAATATAAAAGGGTTACCCCGGTGCGGGCAATCTCATTCCAGCATTTCCACCGCCAAACGCCAAACGCCCAACGCCATCGCACAGCGCCCCAGAGAGAACTCATCTTAAAAACATATATATACACATAAAAAGAGGAAGAAGGACTTTTCAGTGCGTTAAAAGGGTTAACATTATATTATGAATACATCGCCCGGGATGCCCGAAATGTCCTTACGCGTACACACGCATAAAATAAATAAATAAAATGATCTAAGCACACTGCGAAGAATACTGAAAGGAAGGCACTCTGATGTGACTCTGTGTGTGCGAATGAAGGAACGAACTAACTAACGAAACTGCCGCAGGATCTTAACAAATCGGCAGAATTCGGGGGACCGGATTGTTATCCATTTGAGCAATTTTCACGACCCCCTCGAGATAGAGATGGAGTTGCCAATGCCATCTCGGCACTGAGCGGCGAGGCGGCGGCGGCAGGAGGGTTCGGCTTGCACGAGGAAGACTTATTCTTTCAAAAAGTTTCTTCTGGGACAACAGCTCTTCACATTGATTAGAAATCCTGGTTATGGTGGTTCTCTGGCTTTCGCATAAAACGAATGGCAAAGGCAATGGCGAATATACCTACCTACATATACCTTTCTAAACTCTTGTCCTTTAATGTTCGTCCTCACCCGTTTTTGGGTATACGTTACATCGTCGTTTATGTACATAGGGCTTACGCAATTTCCCAAAATTACTTATTTACTTTTTGCGTTAGCTTAAAGGGTTAAAATTACGTTGCGTTGCGTTGGGCGGTGTGTACGACCGAGTACAATATACATATCAGCTCATACATAGAATTTCGCGGAGTACATAACGCCTTGTGACTGATTTGTGCGTAGGGTAAAGATGCGTACACAACATCGTACACACGGTTGTCCTCAGCATCATCAGCAGCAGCAGCGAACAAAGAGAGGGTGGTTGGTATTTTGGTGTTGCTATACTCCAGCTCCTTTTTATGTCCTTATGTACTCTGTTTTTGTTGTTTTTTGAATATACATACATATATAAAGATATTTATATGATGTGGGGTGGGTAGTTAAACCCTTTTATATGTTTGCTGATGCTGCGACATTGATGGCTAGCGGCGCGGTACAGAGCATTGGCGGCGGGTGGTATGTGGCGGTTTGGCAGAGTATTAAGCGTCAGCCATTTTTTATTTTGCCATAAACGAATCTAATAGAGTTTCCACATCGAAGGATAATTACTTGCATAATGGTGGAACGTTCGTTACACTTACAGTGGAGTTTTTTCTTTTCTTTCTAATTTTCATTTTTGTTCCTGGAATATTTGTTGTTGCGGGTTTTGAGAGTTGAGTTGCTTAATTTTTAATAAATTACATTTTTGCTGATTAAGAATATTAATGGTTGAAAATACTTCATCTTCTTATAGGTACTTACAAGGTTTATATACTCATGGGACATTGAGAGTAGATATTAACAAAAATGATGCTAAGATGTCCACAAAGTGACACATTTAACTAATTTCCTCAAGATTAGATAGGGTTAGGGTATACTTATACCTAACAAAACTTAGAGTAAGATAGAATAAATCTATACGTACTTATTTAAGATTCATTAGAGATTCTTCTAATTTAGAACCTTTTTTTACTTTTAACTAACTATAGATACATTTCTAATAAGAATGTTTTCATTTAAAATGTAATTAGTATTTACAATATTAACTTTCAATTTGTATCTATAAATAAATATATTTAAATTAAGTTAAACGACATTTGAAAATTAAAATCTTTTCGATTTTGAATTGAAGAGTGGTCGCCATTAGAAGCACAATTTATTATTCTTGAGTGAGTAACGAATGCATTTATGATTTTTCATTTTTTGTATGATTTTAAGAATTTAATTTTATATGTGCATTGTATTGTAAATAAAAATACATGCATGTTTAATGTATGTAAGAATGTTTTTCAAAAGTAATGAATAAAAGCAGCCGTCGGAAATTAGATATTTTGTTCTCAAAAGATTATTTTAACACAATAATTAGAAAAGTACCATGAATATTAAGCTTCATTATTTCTTTCATAATTTAGCAATGAATCTAAATGCAAACAACAAAGAAGAATGGAGAAATACCTTTTACAACTGCATTTCGATGGTTGATGAGGAAATGTACAAAACTAATCTCGAAAGGGCTAGGGAATCACTTTCTAGAGCAACCTATAGCCGTCTTAATTTGACTTTCGGCGATTATAATTATTTCTGTGAGGACCTTTCTGCTTCTGATATAAGTTTAATATTCAAAATACGGACTGAAACTCTTGAACTCAACTACAGGCCACATAGAACTGACTTAGATGCAATCTGTTCACTCTGCAACTCAAACCAAAACGAAGATGTTTACCATTTTTTAGCAACTTGTCCTATTTTACAAGAAATCCGTAGACTTCATTTTGATAAAAGCTTCTTTTCGTCGGAAGAATGTTTACGTGTTTTGAACGGGGAGTATGGTTGGAAATTGCTGGTAGGTACGCTATGTCTCCCATGCAAATAATTACAGAAATTCTTATTTGAGTCTGTTTTGAAATATCTACTTAAGTAAAAATAGAAAATAAAGTTTTGTTTTAGCTAAACTAAAAGCCCCAATATTCCATTACTTAAAACTTTTAGAGTTCGCCTTTTTCCGTTTTAACTAAACTAAAAGTCCATATTCTCCGAAACTTTTCCACTTCTTCGCCATCTTCGGTTTTTTTTAGTTTAAAAAAAAAATTAAACTTAAATATTTTGAACAATCATTTAAAGTACCTAATTGTTAATTGTTTTCTTTTTTTTTTCTTTTTTCATTGTAACACATATTTATTGTTAACTATTCTTTTTCTTCTTTAAATTATTTTGCTACTTTAACAAAACAACATTTAACATTTGTAAATTAATATGTATCGTTTTAATGAATAAAGATTTATCTATCTATCTATCTATCTATTAAACTTCATTAAACAAATAAAAACAATATATAGAATTAGAAAAGCTGAAAATAAATAAATATTTATGAATAGTTAAAATATTATAATCTATACTTCTTCAAAATTAAACCCTAAAAGCAGGGAATATTTTTTAAAACTTTTTATAGAAAATATTGAAAAACATTGCTTCTAAGCTATTATTACTATTAAATAAAAGAAAACAAATATTTTTAATTTAGGTTGGGAAATACCTAGATTCTAAATGGATATCTTTGAAAAAAGAACAATTTATCTCCAAATGTTTTTTAAATGCGATTCTTAATGCCAAGGATTTATAAAATTAATACAAAAAAAATTGTATTCTTTTAAAAACTAACTCATATTCAAATAATATTTTGTTGACTTAAAGACAGATTATAATTGATTGTTTATAATGTAACTTACGCATCATGGGTTCTCTTAAACTTACCATTTACAAAAAATTATGATGGAAAATATTTATATATATACATATATAGGGTAGATTTTGGCGTTCGTGGCGGCCATTTTGTTTTGGTGACGTCTGTCAAATCTTTTGTTTATTATTCAGTTGTTTATGCCAAATCATCATGGCAAGTAACACGATTGAACAGCACGTTCAAATGATAAAACTTTATTATCAAAATGAGTGTTCCTTGACGCAAATGTTCCGCGCATCGAGCCCATTTTACGGTAGACGTGGTGGCCCTTCACAGTCGACACTTCAACGTTTGGTGGCCAAATTTGAGACGACCAGTTCAGTAAACAATCAGCCAACAGTCAACACCCGTACGTTCAAGGAACGCAAGATCGGACGAGAACATCGCCGCTGTCAGTGAAAGTGTACAGTAGAACCTGAGGCAATCTATTCCTCGCCGTGCACAAGAATTCGTCCTTTCGCAGACTTCAACTTGGTGAAATTTGCGTCGGGACTTTGGCCTAGCCCCCTACAAGATCCAAATGACCTAGGAGCTCAAAGTTCATGACCATAGACAACGCCGTGCCTTTTGTTCGCCGACTGGGCTTCGAATCGTTTGGAAGATTACCCCAATTTTTGCCGAAAAATCATCTTTAGTAACGAGGCGCATTTTTGGATGAATGCCTGTGTTAACAAGCAAAAATGCCGTATATGGGACGACAACGACACCAACCGGCGCGCGGCGTAATTGGTCCGTACTTTTTTGAAAACGACGATAGTGAGGCGGTCACCGTCAACAGCGAGCGCTACATAACGATGATAACTAATTTCTTATGGCAAAAATTGAACCACATGGACCTAGGCGATATGTGGTTCCAGCAGGACGGCCCTACGTGCCCACAGCAAACGCCACGAGATCTATTATCTATCTTATTAAAAAACCTTATATTTGAAAAAAATTGGACATACCTAACAAAATCAAAAAGGCCTTTTCTGATTTAAACAGTTTAATATAAAAATTATAAAAATCCCGCCGGGTAAGTAAATCATCTTCAAAATAATTTAACATATAAATCAACTTTGTAAAACCTAAAATCTTGGTAACGCTTAAAAATTAGTTTTTCTGTTAGGCTAGTTTAGAAGAAACTCAATTTATTATAAAGCAAACGGTGGGCTTTTAAAAAGGAGGTTTGATTTAGAACAACACCCTATTTCTGCAGTTGTCACTTTTGATGCTTTCATCTTTTGACATTTGACAAATAAAAACTACCCCACTAAAAATATTAGAACAATAAACATTAAACAATAAAAATGGAATGTTTAAGGTTATATTAAGGTTATTCAGCCGCAAATGTCAGCATTGGGCATCACAAGTTTCATAAAAAGGATATTGTACTGCGTAACAGTATCCGTGGCAGCCTTTTAGCTACAATCGTTTTTAATTGTCTATGACACACCATTCTCCATTTAAATAATCATCTATTAATTTCTCTTAAAACATACTTATTTTTTTAATATCAAAATGATAGGGTATAACTGAAATGGTATAAATTTAAAATTCTATTTAGATTATTTCGAGAAATATCCATTATTGATATTTGAAAATTCAATCTTTCTTTTTATAGACAAAGACGAGTTGAAATGTGTTTAGTTTAACGGCATAGCTTAAATTTAAGTTGATATTTTAATTCTGAAAATAAAAATAATTATCAATTCAAATTTGTGTGTGCATGAGTTTTTCTTAGTTTTCAACACGGTTTATTTTTGTATATCGTATTTCCCTATTTATTTCCATGTGAGTGTTCTACGATTGTAAAGTTCTAACTCTTGAATCGTAACAAAATTTTGTTTCTTACTTGCAACATATATGAGATTTCAATCAATCATGACAACCCGATGGTAGAGAAGTCGAAAAAAGTAAAAGTGGGTCCCCCGATTCCGTCCGTCTGTCTGTCCTGGCCCCCACAGCCCAAAGCATTAAGCTGATTCACGTTAGGCATTTTTTCTGTTTTTTAAGACTTAAAGTAACAGTAGTCAACATACAAATTTTTTGGTCAAAAATCAATAATTCGAACTTTCTCAAAAACAAACCAATGGTTTTTTTTATTTTCGTTTAATTTGTTTTCTTAAATTGGCTTCTTTCAATATTAAAAAATATATTTTTGTATTGCTCTAGAAGGGTACCTCCCTGGAACCGTTATTAAGTTTTAAGTTTTCTCAAGAACTACTTAACCCATTTCAATGTTTTTTTTTTGGTTTTTAAAAAAAAATTAAGTTTTTTTTCGAAATTCGATATCTCGAAAATGGGTCATCATTTTTTTACAAAACTCAAATTCAGAACGCATATTAATAAACTCTAAATAACTGCATACCAAAAATATTTTTAAACAAAAGTTGAAAACATTTTATATATAAAAAATTAATTAAAAAAAAATTGAATCCATGTTTTTTTTTTTGAGAAAGCAAATGAAAAAGGACATTTAAATATATATATATATTGAAATCTTAAAATACGGAAAATATTTATAAACACACTCTTTGTACGTACGACCCAGTCGTGCTTATTTTATTTTACTTCTAATTTGATTTTTGTAAGACTGTTAAATTTAAGCTAAAAATCAGAAATAAATAGAAGTTAGTTAAAAATGTTTGTTATTTAGAGAAATGGAATGCTCACAAATTCTTACTGAAATTTATTTCAAAGTTATATACATATGTAGCTTTAAATAATTCAAAACAAATTAAATTCTTTTTTACAGAATGTGTTATAAATGTTTAAAAAAAGCAAGAATATTCCATCATCCAAAATTTCATTTTTTGTGTGAATTTTTTAATTTCAAGAACTCTTTAGCTCGAAATTTAATTTAAATATTTTCTTTTTTTCTTTGCTGTTTCTTCCAATTCAGCAGGGTAACTCTGCGCGGCCTATCTATTTAGAATTTGTATTTATTAACTTCCAATAGGAAGTTATTGTAATCGATCAGATTTTCCGAATTGAAAATTTTGACATTTCTCGACGTTTTAAGACCCCTGGAATTTAAATAAAAGATTTTTAGAGAGATGTCTGTGAGTGCGTGTGTACGTACGTTCGTACGTCCGCACGTTCGTGAAGCTTTTTCTGTCGTCAAGAAACAGTAGAGACATCGACTTTAAATACATTTTGTTATATAGATAATACAGAGAGATTCAGTAAGAACTCTCAAGAAAATTTAGTTTGTGATGTTTTTACTATTAACAATTTAAAAAAGTGAACATTTTGGTTAACCAAAAATATCTTACGAACCAATAACGCTAGCGACTTGAATTAAATTATATATTATATAATGTGACGTGATTCCAAACATGTTTAGTTTTGGAAAAAAATCAATCAACGGTTTTCTTATAAATCAAAAAAACTGAAAAGAAATAATTGTCACCTCGAATATTTTACGAACAAAAAATGATTTTATCTCCAAAAAAATTTTATGCAACAAAGAATAACGCTCTTGACATCTGGTAAAATTTTGAGAAAAATGAAATGGACATTAAAAAAAAAAAAAAAAAACATTACTAAAAGTTGTGAAAAATTGATTTTCGACTCAAATATCTTTTCAAACATTAAAAATACATATTGGCTTCAACCTAATTTCACTTAATATAAAATATAGAGTTCGACATTCAGTCAAAATTGTATAAAAATATAAAACGCAGTTTTTTCATAAAAATTAAACTCTACAAAAAATAGTACAAATAATTTTTAAATATTAATATTCGATTCTCGATATCTCGCGAATAAATGAAGGTATTGGTTTTTGACTTAACATCTTGTTAACAAAAATATCACATGCAAAATATTGTTGGTAATTTTTTGTTAATCGTTTACAAAAATTCAACTGAAAACTTAAAAAAAAAAAAAAAATACGAAAACCTACTAAAAAAACAAAAAACTCATGAGAAATGGGTTTTGACTCAAGTGTTAAAAGAACTAAGAAAAATATTGAGTTCAAGTTCTTTATCTCACACAAAATATTGTTGTGAATATTTTATTAAAGTTTGAAGCAAGAGAAATTGACAGACGGTGCAGGAAGTTATCAGTGTGGGTCGCATGTTGACATTTCTCCATTGTGACGTAAAACCTAACAAAATTAAATTATGGCGTTAATTCTCAAATTAACGTTTCTTTTTAAATCAAGAAAACTGAATAAATTATTGGTCACCACAAATATTTAAAAAACAAAAATTGATATTACATACTTCTAAAATAAATGTATATACATAAGAGAATGAAGTTAAATTAAAACTTTAAAAAATACTACTAAAAGTTCGTTAACATTGATTTTCTACCCCATAATCTCGAGAACCAGTTAAGGTGTGACTTCAAAATTATTTCATACTAGCTTTTTACCCGCGGCTTCGCCCGCAGTGGAGAAATTAAATAAGTATGTGAGATAAAGGGTAAGGGTATAATAATAGAAATGAAATAATAACTAAATTTTATTGCTTGGCTGAGATCAACAATTTTTAAAAATTACTACAGACAATGAAGTTTCAACACCTTAATATATGCTTATTGAAATGCAACAACAAATGTTAAAATATATTTCACCGTAACAAAAATAAATAATTCTGAATTCTAACAATTTAAAAAAATAAAATACGAAAGTATTAATTTAAGATATTTTTATAGACAATGTTATAAGTTTTCCCGTCGGGTGCAAATATGTGTAAATTCCGGGCATTAGATACACGTGAACAGGCTACATAAAGTTGACCATGAGAGAAGCGTGGGTTTTCTAAATGCACTCCTGCTACCTGTAATGTTTGTCCTTGTGCCTTGTTCATAGTAACAGCAAAGCTAAGCTTGACGGGAAACTGAACCCTTTTAAATTGGAATGGAAGGTCAGTGGGAATAATTGGTATCCGAGGTATTATAACACTATTTCCCTTACCGACACCTGTTAAAATAGTAGCACCAAGTATGTTCTGTCCCAATTTTGTTATCCGAAGCTTTGTTCCATTACATAGCCGAGGAGCATCTAGATTTCGCATAAGCATTACTGGTACATTTAGTTTCAATTGAAGTTTATGTGACGGTACACCCGATAGTTCAAGTGAATTTAAAAACTCCACAGGATATGAAGTACTTAGTTCCGTATCCATAATTGTATCCATTGACAAATATTCCTTCATTTCTCCTTGAACCTCGTTTAAAATGTCAGTGTTGATCCTATTTACAATTTCATTTCTTGGTGCTAATATTGGTCTGGCACACAATCACTGATCACTACACAAATTTTGTTGCAATTCCGGAAAAACATTAGCAATGAGATCCACATCACTTTCTACTAAATTACAAAATTCTCTTGACAGTGATATGTAGCCTTCAGCGTCAACGTCTAAACAACCATCACCAATTTTCAACAACATTTCTGCTTAAAGTCCTGAATCCACGTCATTATGAAGATGCACTCTCATATTCGTTTTCAGGCGCAATTTTTCAACTGTCGGCCATAAGCTTGATGATTTAATGCACGCTTGAATTTCATCTGCTGGTGTCCCCCTTTGAATCACTGGGAGGGTTTGACGGAAATCACCAGCCAATAAAACTACCATGCCTCCCATTATATCTGTACTATCTCGCAAGGCCTGGAGGGTCCGGTTTAAAGCTTCTATAGCCTTCTTGTGAGACATTGTACTTTCATCCCACACTAAAAGCTTGCATTCTCGCAGCATCCTACCTCGTGAACTATTTTTACTAAAATTACAGATGGGCGAATCTTCCTGTGCCAAATTCAATGGTAATTTTAAAACGGAATGTGCCGTACGACCGCCCTTTAATAGCGTCGCGGAAATACCTGACGAAGCTACAGCAACTGCTATTTTTGGTCTTTTCTGACGGACATTAATAATAAGTTAAGCAAAAACGTTTTTCCAGTTCCTCCTGGTGCGTCGAGAAAGAAGATTCCACCACTGCCGGAGTCTATTTTACGTAAAACTTGATGGAAAACATGATTTTGCTCTGGAAGTAATTGAGGGACTAATTCTGCCACTTGATGTTGCAGTGCTATGAAATCATAATCTAGCTCTCGTGCAATTTCATTATCAAAATCATCCACATTGTCTCGTCGAGGGCTGGACATTCCAAAATCATCTAATTTTTTTCCAACCATCGTAAAAACCTTGTTTTCGATTATAATTAGCGTTTTATTGCAGACATGTTCATTGAAAGTAATGTCTGTGTGTACTTGCTGCAGTTGATGTAAAATATCTTCAGCCATGTATTCTTTGTACTTATTCCAAAGAGTTTGAGTGTTAGAAAGACCGCAAGAAGATAAAAGCGTAGCGTAAAGTTCCCTGATTTTATCTGGCGATCGGCATTGTACAGCTTCCTCCATAGTTTCATCCCAATGATTGTCATTTTCTAACAGTCGCCGAGCTTCACATGCTTCTTGGTAGGTTTGACATTCCTGACCATTGACAATTTTAAGTTCTGTAAAGCTAATTGGACCTCTAACATGATGCAACAACATGCGCAGACAAAAGCATTCAAAATTCGTAACATGTACGGTATAGACACGACCAAGAGCATCCGATGCTTTAACCCCAGGTTGGTTTCGAACAGGTGTACCATGAATACGACGATGCCATTCTTTTTTTGAACTGTTCCATGTATAATAACGGGGAACCTCAGAGTACAATAATGTCTTTGCAAAAGTATCATTCTGACAAAGGTGAAAAAAGGCAGTCAGCGTGGTCTTAGGAGGAGATAAAATCCTGTCTTGAAAGGTATTTTCATCAAAAAAGACACGCTGTCCGTTTTCTAAGTGTACTGCAAGATGTGTAACAGTGGGATATCTTTCATGTAATGGAAAGCCAAGAAGCCGCCATGCTGCTTCATTGCTACTGACATATCTTCCTGCTTGATAAGTTTGTATTTCATTGAGGGCCTGTACAGCACCTTTATTACGCAGATTGAAGATCGCCTGATCGCTTCCTTTATTGATATACTTGCAAATATATTTTATTGCACGCACAGAATTGCAAGCTTCAACATTAATGTGGGCGTTGAATAATTTACACAAAATCGGGGAATAGGGAACTACCCAGCTATTATCAAAAATCTTTATTTCCCCACTGTCAGTACGCATGTTAACTTGTTTACCACCATCAGTAGGCGCCCTACTGTATAACGGGTAACCCTTATCACTGTGAAGTGTTTCTTTAATCATTTCTCGAGGATACTTTTTTGTGCACTTGCCATTTTGCATGCAAGGTGACGCTGGATTGCGAGCTCCACAGGGACCGTGTATCATATTTTTAATAACCGTGTCATACAGATTTTTATCTTCTTCTGGATCTGGAATTTCAGCGCAAATTATGCTGTCAATTTGATTAGGAAGTAGCTTCTGCTTTAGCCAAATTAATTTGTGCACATGTGGTAGACCTCGTTTCTGCCATTCAATAGAGTACATATTGCACTGGACGTCTCCAAATATTTTTCCTTTTGTTACAACGTTCATTAACTTTTGGACCTTTAATCGAAATACGCGGGCAACTATGTCATGTCGATCAGTGGCCTTTTGCCCAGACATAAGCTCTTGAGTTATATCCTGCCACGAAGTATTACAGGTAAAAGTTACGAAGAGATCAGGCCTTCCGTAAGTTCGTACATAAGAAAATGCGTCTTGCGTGTACTCGACGCATTTATAATATTTATAATATTTATAGTATAGTATAGTATTGTTGTTGACATAACGTAAAATACGAATTGGAATTTTTCTTTATGAAATAAAAACTTATACTAAAATTCTGCTAAAAAATTATACTTATTACAATGTAAATTTGTTTCTTAACTTTAAGTTAAATTAAAAAAAAAAATCCATACGAACAACAAAAAAACAAAAAAAAACGAAAAAAAACAATGTACCTAAACACTTTGTTTTCGACTCAAATATCTTGAGAACAAAGAAAAATATGACATCAAATTTTTTCATCTTACACAAAATGTTGAGAGACAAGCACGAATAGGAAGTTATCAGTGTGAGCGGCATCCCATATATACCCTTATTAATTTATAAATAGTAAAGTGGTTTCTTAGAAAAAAAAATTAAATACAAAGCAAAAGAGACATTTAACACCATTTCAATCTTAATGGGAAGTTCGAGGATAACTCCAAGCTTAAACAGCAACTCTTCAAACATCCAGCACCAATCAAAGCAATCTTATTATAATATATCTGTGGAGTAGAAAGCATACATTTAAATCTACTATTTTAATACACTTTATTAAATGAATTTTAAACAAAAAAATACATTATGTACATAGATTCTTAAAATAAATTTAATAGTTGTTTGTTTTTTTTTTTCAAAAAAATTAATTTTAAAATGTTTTAACTTCTAAAGTATTCTTTTTTAAACCGGAAAATATTTTATTTTGAAAATTTGTCCTTTTTTACAAAATTTTACTCTTCAAGAATAGAACAGGATAAAATATTTCTTACCTATATACCTTCGCATTTAAAAGCGTATCAGGAACCATCTCAGTCAATTTCTTTTATCTCAATAATTGGAATTTAAAAAATTTAGAAAATATAGTTTTTATGACCTCAACACTTCACTAAACAATAAGCCAGAAACGACCCTTCAATTTTTATTAATAATAATAAATGACTTTCCATAACCTTCACTTAATGGGTACCAAAGAAAAAAAGGTTACAATCATAAAAAAATCAAAAATATTGATCCATCTGAGTTGCACCTCCCGAAAAGGACCTTATTCCCATATTTATACCTACATCTATTTATCATTCTCACAAAACACGCAAATGTTATCCTGATGCGATATCTAAAATTCCTTACATATGCAAATTAGACACAAAATAATTTAGAACACAAAGAAAAAGAAATTCACAAATATTCAAAATAGCATTTTGAGATAGAGGAACATAAAATTATATTTTTTTTTTTTTCAAAAATAAAATGCGAAACCTTACCCCCTAAAGAGGTAAAACCAGAATCGGAGCCAAGGTGTAAAGTATTTTATGCAAATCAGGTAACGATAATCCATTGAATAAATCACGCACGCATCACATATCAATGTATATTTATGCGCAATGCGTCCTCATTTGCATATGAGATGTGTGTTGTGCTGTGTTCTACTTAAATTTCAAATTTATTTCACGTCGATGGATTTATGTATGAAGGTTTTCGTGGTATAGAAAGAAGATAAAGGGAGAGATTCGTGTGATTTTTCAAAAATTCGTTTTGCTCAAGATTCACACAGCAGCGAGAGTAAAAAAAGAAATATTCATCGACTCAAATTCAAAATGGCATCAATCAATTGCAAAATATATATCCATACCATAAACCAGCCACCCCTTTTTTGTTTGTGTGAAGAGCACCCCCTTTTTATATTTCAGGTTGAACTTTTTCCAAAAAAAATGAAATTTTCACAAATTATGTTACAACAGCGGGCCAAAATGGCGTCAACTTGAAACTAATCCAATATATCTTGCCATTGAATACGTATCCTTGTTCGAGCCGATAAATAAATCAAATCACCCTATGCGAGATTTTTGAAGTTGATTTTCGGCGTTTTTATTCCACCACCCTCACGACCTCATCGCACGGGCCACGGGGTTTGCCTTTGCTCTCTCTCTCTCTCTGTATAAGAACGGAACGCGAACGGCCGTCGTTGTCGTAGTCGTCGCCGCCCCACCCTATATGATGTCATCATGTATGGATGCAGCAGCCACATCCAGCACGGGCACATATCCTATTATTTACTTATTACATAAAAAGGATGTGTGTGATGTTTCCACAAACCATTGCGGTACATGGTAAGTAAGCAAGGACCCAGCTATAGGTACAAGTACTCATGTCTTACCCAATTTAAATTGAACTATTTTTATTCAGTGTTCACCCTTCCCGGGGGCGATATTTGCGCTATATAGAAAGCTAGACTAAATGTCTGGAGGGTGAATCGCTTGCATAGCTGTAGTTGTTGTTGTGGTATCCTTGTTAAGTGCGGGAGATATATTTAGATAACAGGGATGATTCCATCTTTTATTTTATTTCATTTTTTTTTTCAAATATTTTATTTGATGTATTGTTTTTGCTGAATCTTTTTTCAAAACGTTCATGCTCATCTTTGTATCAACAGCAGTTACAAGGATTCTCCATTACGACAAGAAATATCCTTATCCCCAGTTCTATCTTCGATTAAGTTGAATTTGCAATCGAAAATGAAGAAAAAAAATTCGATTGAAATGGAGTTTTCATTTATTCCTCTGTATATATCTACTTTTCGAAAACAACCTTCCACGAAAGTTTCTTTTAATATTTTTGGTGCATCATCGTCGTGTTTTGTCTGTCGTGTCCTTAAAATGTCATTCCAAAGCTATTTATTGGCAATTTCAAGTGTTTTGAAATTACTTTGCAATGATATTTTATTGCTTTTATTCGTTCAAATATATATTGGTATATTAGTATTAAGAATATGCAGTTATGCAAGGTTTTGTAGATATATCCTTATTCGATATTCGATGTGCATGGTACCCTACGGTTTCTGTGAATTTTGATTTTAATAAAAGTCTAATGGGTAGAAGGATATGATGATATATAATTTTATTTTTATGTATTAACTTTTGATGACAAAAGTTTGAAAGATGATGATAAATTGTCAAAATATTAAATCTATATTCGCCGCCTTTATATGTGTTTCGCCAAAGTACAGAAATAAAGATTATTATCACTTAATTGCATTTTTTAATGTTACAAAACGACGAAGCCGACGGTGAATCACGACAGTAAGTTATAGAGGTGAATATGAAGTTGTTTAATTTTTGAGGACTTACACATACGCACTAAAAAAATACAATCTATGCATTTAGAGTCTCCAAAATAAGGAAAATATTAACATATACTTAACCTTTTTTGCTATTAAAAGTTATACAGGGTGCGGCAGAGCCGACTGACGAGTTTAATGAGGTCATTAGCCTGTGATAAGATAAGAGTAGGCCTTAATAAGTGGTATATTTTGAATTGTACGGTAATGCCGTTTTGCATATGCATATTACGAAAATAATCATTCTGTAATCGCTACACAAAGGGCTTTTCGTATACACTTCGGCATTCCACGTGCTGAATCTGTTCCTTCTGCAAACACTATCAAATTGTTGATACGGAATTTGGAAGAAACTGGAAGTACCCTAAGTAGACTTGTACACGGAGCACCCAGAACGGTAAGAACCCCCGAAAATGTGCAGTTGGTTAGAGAGTCAATTGAGCAGTCACAAAGACGCTCAGCCCGGAAACACGCGGTAGCTTTGGGAATCTCAGACCGTTCTTGGATGCTTGTCCAAGAGTTAAATGCTACTGACTACAACAACCGCAAAAATCTCTGTCAGCAAATTCTTCTGCAAATTCCTCCGATATCAACTTTTTTCTGTAGCGATGAGGCCCATTTTCATCTTTCTGGAACTGTAAATAAACAAAATTTTCGATACTGGGCTGCGAATAACCCACGGCAGCTCCATGAAAGACCACTCCACTCTCCTAAAGTGACCGTGTGGTGTGCTGTGTCCCAATTTGGGGTGATCGGCCCCTACTTTTCTGATGACGAGAACAGGACCGTCACGTCCGCTCGTTATGTTGTGATGCTGGAAACTTATCTTCAGCAAAGGTTGGAGGAAATGGCTAAAGAACATGATTTGGGAGTTGTATGGTTTCAGCAAGACGGAGCTACAGCGCACACTGCCCGAATTTCACTTGCTGTCTTACGACAAATGTTCCCTGGGCGGTTAGTCTCTCTGAGAGGAGACATACGCTGGCCAGCACGGTTCCCAGATTTAAGCATGTGTGATTTTTTCCTTTGGGGCTACTTTAAGGATAAGGTTTTCAGATATCGCCCACATACCATAGAAGAAATTAAACAGAAAATCACCGCGGAAATCGAGGCCATACCAGTCGAAATGTGCCGAAAATCATGTGAAAGCTTCAGAGATCGTCTACAACAGTGTATCAATGCTGACGGCCGCCATCTTGGAGATATAATTTTCAAAAAATAATTTTTAAAAATAGGATCGAATACTGATTTAATTAAAAAAAATGTTTTCTCTAAGTTTTACTGTTCGTTACTTATAGCCCATCAAAACTCGTCAGTCGGCTCTGCCGCACCCTGTACTTAAAATTGTATTTTAAATATATTTTTAGTTCTCGTTATTGCGTTATGAATGGATTATTTCATATAGATAGATATTCTTTATATTTTACATACAGAGATTTGATATTTGATATATCTTTCTGCTGAACAAGTATATTAATTTGTATTAGAATTTAGATAATAACTAGCAAACCCGGCGAACTCCGTTTCACCACCAGATGGCTTCGTTTTTTGTAACATTTCGTTTGGGGATTAAAAGATGAAGAAAAATTATTTTTTTTTTATATTTGAAAATGAAAAATTTTATTTCATTTCACAACAGCAATGAATTTATTTCGGTTACAAAAATGAAGTGTAATTTAGTTGAAATTCTCTAAGTAAAAAATGAAAGTAAATCCAAAGTAAATACTGAATCGAAGCGTTATATCGGGTGATTTTTTTGAGGTTAGGATTTTCATGCATTAGTATTTGACAGATCACGCGGGATTTCAGACATGGTGTCAAAGAGAAAGATGCTCAGAATGCTTTGACATTTCATCATGAATAGACTTACTAACGAGCAACGCTTGCAAATCATTGAATTTTATTACCAAAATCAGTGTTCGGCTCGAAATGTGTTTCGCGCTTTACGCAAATTTTATGCGTTTTTTTTTTTTTTAAGTTCTCAAGCTCTTAAAAAATGTATTTATTGTCCTCCATTGAAAAGAGGACATTGTTTAATATAGGATGAACAGTGTACATGCGACCTAGCGCATTAGTGGAAAACACCTGTGGCCAATCTGGAAGTGGGATTCCTTGTTTTCGACGTTGGAATTTCTTTGTTGTTTGATTCCAAGTGTAATACTTGGGCATTTCAACGTACATCAGCACTGCTAAATGTACAACCTGTGGGATATCTTTCATGAATGTGAAATGACAATAATCGCCACAGTGCTTCATTAGTGCTGACGTATCTGCCCATTTGGAAGTTGCTGATTTCGTCATTTGCATTTTCCGACGCAATACCAAACACAGCCATATCGTTGCCTTTTGTGACGTACTTGCACAAATATTTGACTGATGGCCGAATGACAACTCTCAACGTTCGCATGTGTTTTGAAAATTCGTGATAGCAGCGGGCAATATGGTATAATGAATTCATTTCCGATCTCAATCTCTTGATTTTGAACTTTAACTTTGATAGTTCGATCATTATCTTCTTTTGAACGCCGACGATAAACTGGATATCCATCGTTCCCTGTGACTGTTTCAGCAACTAACGGTCGCGGATGCACTTTCCATCAGCCATGCAAGGCGATAATGGATTTAATGCACCGCAGGTCCATGCACCATCTGTGTCGCCACAATGTCGTGTAGATGGGGATCAGTGACTGGATCAGGAATTTCAGCTGATATGATGTCATCCACTTCATTTGAATGTAATTTGTTCAGCAACCAAATTAGGATATGAGCATGCGGTAGTTCACGCTTCTGCCATTCCACCGAGTACATATAACAACGTGTGTCACCAAAAACTCGATACTTAGTAAGCACATCCATCATAACCATGAGTTTTTGCTGAAATACTCTGGCGATTATGTCATGGCAATCTAGCGGTTTTTGGCCCGGGTCCAACTCACATTAAATTTCCGTAAGCTTTGGTTTGGAATATAGGGCCCTTGAAACGTCAAAAAATTTAAAAATTTTCAATTCCACAAATCTTAACTTTTACAATAGCTTTCTATGGGAAGCGAAACGGAGTTCACCGCTTTTCTGTTAAAATTTTTCCTGAATTTTGTCTGCTATAAACATCACAGAGCTCGAGACCTTTCCAAGGAAAACCCAACTTATTTTTATATACCTAGTAGATAATTTTAGTAATATTTTTGAAGGAAAATACGAACAAAACCTTCAACGCAAATTGAAAAGGGTAGGTACATTTTGACTCAAATAAAACTAAGATCTCTAGACTTTATATTAGAAGTATGTTAGTAGAAAAAAAGGTTAGTATAAATGATGATTGATAAATATATTTTAATATATTAGTAATTTGTTAGTAAGAATTAAAAAATTTGTTAAATAAATAAATGTATAAATAAATGAATTAATAAATAAATAAATAAGCAGATACATAAATAAATAAATAAATAAATAAACGAATAAACAAGTAAATTATTAAATAGATAAGTATGGACAAATAATGCATAAATAAAGAACATAGAGAAAATAAATGAATAAATTAAAAATTTAACAAGTAATATTTAAACATAGGTACGAATAATTCAAACTAACTAAAACATATCGGAACAATGGTTACTGAATCAATTGATTAATAAGCGGATTTTCAGAGGTTATACAATTTAGCAAGAAAGTGTTAGTCAGTTAATTGATTCTTAGAGAAATCAATTCAACATTTGCCTTCTCATGTAAGTATGTAGTGGAATGATATCGTGGAAGCATCATTTTTAGAAGCTTGTTTTGTGATACTTGCAGTTTTTTAAGATAACAATTTGCACATTTCCCCCAAACCTGGCATCCATACAGAAGTATTGCTTGGAATACTACTTTTTGGATTATCATTTTATTGTCGTTGCTAAGACCGGACTTTCTATTTATGAAAGGATACAAAATATTTATAGCAATGCTAACTTTTTGCAGAGTTCTTGCAATATGTTCTCTGAAAGTCAGTTTTTGATCTAAATAAATACCAAGATATTTCACACTTGGTTCCTATTTAACATTTACACCATTAACGGTAAGTTGATTGCTTCGTAGGTAACAAGATTTTCTTTTTCTACTGAAAAAGATGGCTTGTAGTTTGTCAGCTTTATTTTTTCCATTTAGTGTAATAATTAGTCATCAATTCTATCGCATTTTTTAAATTTGTCTCAATGGTAAGACTAAATTTATGCGATGAAAAGATGCCTGTATCATCCGCAAATATGGCTATCTGACAACCTGGTAATCTAGGAATATCAAAAATATAAATATTGTACAGTAAAGGATCTAGTACTGATCCTTGTGGGACAACATAGTTGACTTGGTAACATTTAGACGAACAGTTGTTGACGAAAACACTAAAGTAACGATTGGACAAATAACTTTGGCTAATTTTTACAAGATACGAAGGAAACCTGAAATATACCATCTTGTGCACAATTCCAACGTGCCAAACTGAGTCAAATTCCTTTTCGATATCAAGTAGAATAAGCCCAGTCGATTTGCCAAGAGATAGATTTTTCTTACTGTGTTCACAGACTCTAAATACCTGTTGAGTAGTACTGTGATGTGATGCGTTCTGAATCCAAATTGTTCATTTGGAAATATCTGAAGCTAATCAACGATTTTTTCGAACACTTTGCTTATACTACTGAGCAAACTTATTGTTCGATAGCTTGTTGGGAGTTTTGATGGTTTTCCAGATTTAGGAATCGGTATTACCTTTGCATATTTCCAATTCAATGGAAAATATTGCGTTTTGAGACATGCGTTTATCAAAAACGTAAGAAATTCGAGCCCTGCTTTTGGTAGTTTTTTGAGATAAAAGTTTTTTATGTTATCTAGTCCATAGGTTATTATTTCATCATTTGAATTTTACATAAGAGACTTCGGGCAAGACTCGAAGCTAACAAGATATTTTTTCATGATTTTTCGAAAAATTGATAAATATTCAAATTTATTTTCTCAAGATTGTTCGAATCTTCTTTTATACATAAGATATCCGGTAATAGCTTTGATTTTTTTCTGTGACTATTCTAAATATGATGGAACTTTAATATTTTTTCAATACAAAATCTATCTAAGCGTTTAGTGAGATTATAAGAAAATTAAAAGAAAACATTGTTGTTAGCGACTTCATTAATATAATAATCGACAAGATTTTATAATTGACAAATTATACTTTTCCCAATGGCATTTGTTTAAATCCAGCTTTCAAATCAATCTTTAATTCTAGGTTTTTGAAATGCATATTACCTTTCAAAATTAAAAAAAAAATACAACAGGGTATATTCTTAAAGCTCAATAACTAAGTAATAAACCATTTAAACTTCAAAAAATATTGTAAACATAGTTAAATGATGGAAAATAATGCCCCTTCATGTAATAATGCGATCCTTCAAATTGATGACCACTTTTAGGCACATCTCCCTGCCGATTCCGCTAATCTCCATTTGCCATGATGTGTTGGCTTCAATTCTAAATCTTATATGGATAAAGATGAAGCTTGTTTTTCAAAATGTGGTGAACAGAACAGACCAACAGTCTTATGCGGGTTCTTGCACTATGGCTATGTTTTCTGGTCATCATGTTCACAATTGAGCGAATTTTCCAGAATGCTAACAAACGAGTTACAGTCATCCAAAGCTTTTGGCACACGCTCCGTACTTGTAGTTCGAAGTATTTTAAAGCGTTCTTAAACTATGTGAACGTCTCCTTATGTAGGATGTTATAAAATATGAAAAACATTAGAACAGTTATGCCAACCCAGAAACAAACAAATGTGGCCTCCGTGAAATTGAACGTACCGTACATATTAGTTTTTTTGAGGCGTTTTTCATCAGCAAAATTCGTATTCATTTTTGAAATCTATAAACCTATCTCATATTTAGTTTCAATATTTTCAGTATTATTTTAAAAAACATAATATAAATACATAAACATGAAAGAAACGTTTAACCATTGATGCTTAATAGAAACTTAAAACAATCAAAACGTTTTGTATCTGATTTCTTGTTTTTCTAACGAATCAATGATCTATTCTAGGCTTTTATGTTCTTTGAAAAATATTGAAAAAAACATAAAAATAATGTTAAATTCGTGTATTTTATAAATTTAAGGAGATAGGTAGCACAAATCAAAGTTCCAGTTTAAGACCAAAAACAATAATGAACTAAATGCTTCTCAAAACTTCATACAGAGTCAAAAAAAGAGATTTTAAAAAGCATGTGAGCTCCTAAATCGATTTATACTGTATTTCGAAAGTAAACATTGGTTCTTTACAAATGCATCATACAATGTAAGTAACAACTACAGGGTTATCCATTATGCGGTTTCAAAAGTAAACCTAATTAAAACACATATAAAATATTTTTTTTTCATGATACGAGTAATCCTTTTTAATTATAATCTTTGTACATTGACATTATGTGTGAAACACTACATCATTTAAATGACCAGACCACCACGCGAATTGTTGGAATCATCGAATCTTTTGAGGTAATTTTAATTTCTTGAGGATTCTCAGAACCTTAAACATGATAATTTTGTTTATTAACATACCCACAAAATTTGTTTAACAACTTTGTTTGACAGATATGGAATTTCAGACTTATATTTTTGAAACCGCATAATAGATAATGTTTTGATTTACCTTAGCCTTAAAAACATTGTTTTTGAATTTTTTCTATATTTAAAAGAAAGCTCGAAAACCTGAAGATATGTAAAAATTAAAGAAAGAGATGATATTCAAATTCAAGACAACTACATAAATCCCTTCATTGTTTGGTCTGTGAAGCCAAAAAATTGACCGAATTTTTCCAACCACCGTTATGTTCCGATTCTGAAGAATACCATGGTGCGTTTTAGTATGCAGGCTAAATTTTTACTAAAAATAATAATAATTTTAGTTTTCGACCTCGAATGCCGAAGATCGAAAGCTTCTTAATGACCCACAGTACGGCTTTCGTAGCAATAGGTCCACTGGTGATTTTATGGTTCATCTCACCGAACAGTGGAGCAAATCTTTACATCGCTTTGGAGAAAGTAAGATTATTGCACTTGATATTTCAAAAGTATTTGATAGGAATTGGCATCAGGCTCTCTTATCGAAAATACGTGCTTTCGGTTTTCATGAATCCCTGCTTCATTGGATTAGTAATTATACCTTCCGGATCGTTCGATATAAGTAGTATTGGATGGATTCAAGTCTGAAGTCCATAAAACAAATGCTGGTGTGCCCCAGGGCTCTGTTCTATCTCCAACACTCTTTCTCATTTTTATTAATGATCTCCTGTCTGCTACTTCTAACCCAATACATTGTTTCGGTGACGATAGTACTGTTATCTGTTATCTACAAGACTTATATACGTCCAAAGCTTGAGTATAACTCCCATCTCTGGGCTGGCGCTCCTGGAACTTACTTAAGCCTCTTGGATAGTATTGAACGTAGAGCATTTAAATTGATAGGTGATAATATCATCATAAGTTTATTTACTTCGCTTGAACATCGTCGTAAGGTTTCTTGTCTCACCCTTTTTTACAGTTATTTTAACGGTTTATGCTCTAGTGAAATAGCCAGCTGCATTCCTCCCCTTAAACAGTTCAAACGTAATACTCGCGCTTCTAGGAATGATCATCAGTTTACCATCGAGTCCAACTTCGGCCTTACTGTCAAATACAGAGATTCGTTCTTTAGCCGTTGTTAAATCTCTTAGTAGATTCTTGACCAAACAAAGCTTTTATGGCGCAACGTCGCAATTACCTTACTCAAAATCCTAGTAAGGTAGTTGCTGAGAAGAAATAAAAGGCCGTGTTGTCTTTATGAGGCGTCAAACAAGAATGATTTATTATAAAAATGCTTAAAACTAACTTACATGGTAAAGAAATATAAGAATATAACAAACAAAAGAGAATAGAAGAAATGCAAGCCGTTAGGCTTAACATCAGAGCAAATTCGTTTAACTATGTACAAGATGAGCAGTTAATGCGTGCGAGTGTTAAATGATTATATGTATGTTACAATGTGTATTATGTGAGTATGTATGTTTTTAAGAATAACGATAGGGTAAATTATGATTAGATGCTGCCTTGAGCGAAAATAAAAGTAATTCATAAAAAAAATAAATAAAATTAAATAAATTGATAAATGTGGTTCAGGTTGAGACTGAACATGCCGGCCACCTTGAAGTATTGTTATCTATATCTTCAACTGTGTTTACATCGGAAGTGGGTAGAGTTTATTGGCTGTTCGTTTATAGATGCCAAGTTTGGTTTTGACTTCAGCCACACGTACGATGCCATCAGAGCCAGGGAAAGTCTTGAGGATTCGTCCCATAAGCCATTTATATGGGGGTAAGTTGTCGTCATGTATGAGAACGATTGTGCCTGCTTTGAGAATTTCAGATTTTTTGTACCACCTGGTACGTTCCTGTAGGCTAAGGAGGTAGTCTCGAGACCAGCGTTTCCAAAACTGTTGCTGAATTTGTTGTAACCGTCTAAACCTGGTGAGCCTCGAGATACTAGCATCTAGTAAGCAGGGTTCTGGTATGGATGTCAACGGACGTCCTATGAGAAAGTGGCCTGGAGTGAGTGGTTCCAGGTCATTCGGTGATGATGAGAGCGGTGTAATTGGACGCGAGTTCAAAATTGCTTCGATTTGAGCGGTGAGAGTGTTTAGTTCTTCATAGTTAAGAATCGCATTTGCTGCTACTCGAATGAGATGGTACTTCGCAGACTTGACGGCAGCCTCCCAGAGACCGCCGAAATGAGGTGACCTTGGAGGAATAAAACGCCACTCGATTCGGTCCACTCGACAGATTTCCTTAATCTGTATCAGGCTTTCACTATCGAATAATCTCGCTAGTTCTTTGAGCTCGTTTCGGGCGCCGACAAAGTTGGTTGCGTTGTCGCAGAATATTGTACGACAGAGGCCGCGCCGGGCGATAAATCGTTGGAGTGCTGCGATGAACGAGGCTGTAGTTAGATCTCCGACTGCTTCTAAGTGGACTGCTTTAGTGGTGAAGCAGACGAAGACAGCGATGTATCCTTTAATGATTGTTCGAGCCCTTGGCTGGTAGCGTAGTTTAAAGGGGCCACAAAAGTCAACGCCAGTGTTCAGAAATGGACCTTCTGGTGATACCCGTTCTGGTGGAAGATTGCCCATAAACTGCTCTACTGATTTTGGTTTGACACGGAAACAGCGTTGGCATTTATTGAATTCTCGACGAGCCATGTTTAGTCCATCTAGAGGCCAGTACCTTTGACGAATTATACCGAGAAGTGCCTGTGGAGCTGCATGAAGTGACTTTAAATGATAAAAAGAAAAAATTAGATCAGTTAATAAATTTCTTTTAGGTAAAATTATTTGATGCTTAGAATCATAATTAATAGGAGCGTTTTCCAGTCGTCCTTGGACCCTGAGCAAGCCATCTCTGGCTATAAATGGGCAAAGATTTCGAAGACGACTAGTTTGTTCAATTTGTTCAGAATTTTGAAGGCGATTGAATTCATTTTTGAATTCAAGAAGCTGCATATTTATGATTAAGCCGTTGTGGGCGAGATTACTTTCCTCCACAGTGGGAAGAGTTGAAAGCACCGCAGTAGTTTGAATTTTTCGTGCTTTATTGTAGAAACGATATACGTAAGCGAATATTCTCTCAAGTTTTGGGAGTGAATCGTTGTATTTTACGTTTTGCATTATGCTGTAGTATTGCGGATGTGCTGCGATGAGCGCCTTGTTGGATGATTTTCTTTCCGGGATTTCTTCAAAAGAGCTGATTGTTGCTGTTTCTCGCCAGCTCTCATGCATTGAAATTAAGAAGCTTGGTCCTTGGAACCAGAGAGATGATGATTGTAAGGTATCAGCTGTACAACCTCTTGAGATCAGATCTGCCGGATTCATTTTTCCAGAAACATGTCTCCATTGCTCTGCTTGTGAGAGTTCTTGAATTCTGGCTACTCTATTGGCGACGAATGTAACCCATGTGTATGATGGTTGGGAAATCCAGGCTAAAACAATCTGCGAATCGGTATGATAGAAAATATCGTTGATCTTGAGTTGGAGTATTTTTGTTAGTCTGTCAACTAACTCGGCCATCATGACTGCTGCTTGGAGCTCTAGTCTAGGTAGGCTTGTCGACTTTATTGGACATACGCGTGATTTGGAGCATATGAGCTGGCAGTTTACTTCGCCTGAACGACTTAGTGAACGTAAATAGCAACACGTTCCATATGCGGCTTCGCTGCTGTCCGAGAATGCATGTAGTTGGATGTCAACATATTCTGATTGACCAAGAAGATGCCGAGGGCAGGACAAGAATTTGACTTCATTTAGCTGCTGAATGTAGCGATCCCATTGAAGGCTAAGCTCCTCTGGTAGTGGTGAGTCCCATCCTAGTTTAGATTTCCAGAGCTGTTGCATGAACAACTTACCTTTTACGACGATTGGACCGATTAAGCCAAGAGGATCGAAATTCTTACCTAGATCAGAGAGCACTGTCCTTTTGGAAGTCTGATTGTGAAATTTTGGTACATAATTGAATTTGAAAAGATCTTCCTGTGGTTGCCAGATCAATCCCAAAGTTTTGACTGTCTCGGAATTATTTATGATCACAAAGGGCTCTCTATGTTCTTCTGGAGTGTCATCTAAAAGTCGGTCGTTATTAGCACAGAATTTTCTGAGTTCAAACTGCCCTTTTGCTAAGATTGAGATGATATCTTTCTTAAGTTGATTAGCTTCTGAGAGGTCATTAGCTCCTGTCATGAAATTGTCTACATAGACTCCATTTAAAACCGCATGGGCTGCTTTAGGAAATTGAGCCTCTTCTTCCTCTGCTAATTGAACGATACATCTGGTGGCTAAGAAGGGAGCAGATGATGTGCTATATGTCACTGTATTCAGGAGGTAGTATTTTAGTATTTCGTTCGGCTCATTGCGCCAAACTATCATTTGATATTTTCGATCGTCTTCGTGAATGAGAATTTGTCGAAACATCTGACGAATATCTGCCATGAATACGTAAGCAAATGTGCGGAAATTGATTAAGACTGTAAATAAGTCGGGCTGTACGGTTGGTCCAACCATAAGCAGGTCATTTAGAGAGAGATTTGTTGAAGTCTTTGCCGAACCGTCAAAAACTACTCGGAGTTTTGTGGATGAGCTATCCGGTTTGACAACGCAGTGGTGTGGTAAAAAATAGTTTGAGGTTGGTATAGTTTTAATTTCTTGCATGTGGTGAAGATCTATGTACTCGTTAACAAATGCTCTGTAAGGCTGTTGCAGTTCCGGTTTGGAGATGAGCTTGCGTTCAAGCGTTTTGAATCTTTTAGAAGCTGTGTTCAGTGAGTTTCCGAGTTGTGACGGGTTTCGTCGAAATGGAAGACGGACAATGAAGCGACCAGAGCTTGTTCGTGAGAAGGACTGCTTAAAGTGTTTCTCACATTCTTCTTCTTCTTGGGAGAGAGTCTTAGACGGAGCCTTGTAGTCTTCTAGGTCCCAAAATTTGTGAAGTGTCCTTTCTAGAGAAGAGAGTGTGGGAAGTGCTGTGGTTGCAATGTTGCAGTGTGAAAGCGGCAGAGGTTTTGATTGCAGTTTGCCAGCGACTACCCATCCAAGTTCGGTACTCTGTAAGATAGGAAGGTCGATAGCAAGGCGATACTGTTCCTGTTTCAGGATAGTAAAGAGTAGCTCCGCTCCGATGAGGATGTCAATTTTGCTCGGACGATAAAAATGAGGATCGGCTAGGTCAAGCCTTTTTAAGATATCCCATTCGTCGACATTGATGAAGCTATCAGGATGGTTGCCAGTAATTTGTGGCAAGACGTGAAGGTCGATTGTTTTAGAAAATTTACTGAACCGTGAGTATATGGACGTAGTGATTTTGTGACGTATTGTCGAGGTGGAGTTTCCAATACCGCTGATGGGCAGATCAGTCCGTGAGCGCTCAAGACCAAGCTGTGAAGCGCAAGATTCAGTTATGAAATGTAGCTGCGAACCTGAGTCTAATAGGGCTCTGCATAAGAGAGGTTGGCCGTATTTGTTGAGGGCCATGACAAGCGCAGTGGCTAGTATAATTTGAGAGCGAGTTTTGGTTTTCTGGTATTCTGATACCAATACTGATGTTCCGATAGTGGAGTTTGAGCTTGTTTGATCTTTTATTATGGGAATGGTCAAAACAGGTGTGGGCTTAGCTGTAGAAATTTTATCAAGCGAAGATTGTAGTCAAGGTTCCTTTGAAGGAGTTTCAGGTTGTGCAGATGATGCGGATGATGCTTTTAAATGATCATGCAGCAATGTATGGTGTGGCTGCTTGCAAGTGCGACACTTATCTAAGCTGCAGGAATCAGTTAGATGGCCAGTTTTGAGGCAGTTAAGACAGAGTTTTAACCCATTTGCTGAATTGTAGCGTTGTTCGGGTGAAAGTTGTAGGAATTTTCGGCATCTATATATATTATGTTTCGTACCTGAACAATAACTACAGAGCTTATCGTGTACTGCAATGAGAGACGTTTGCGGTTGTTTATTGTCCTTTTTAGGTTTAATATTCTTCAGATTCGAAGTGTAGGCTGCAGGAGCGAGACACGATTTTTCGTCTAGATTGAAAGCTCGGTTTTCCAAAAACTTCTTGAACTCATCAAGGGTTGGAAATCTATCTTGGGAACGAATGTCATTCCATTTATCTAACGATAGGCTGTCTAATTTAGTGCACATCAGGTAGATCATGGGATCATCCCAATAGACTGTAGGCCTACCCAGTGATGTAAGTGCACTTAAGTGAACGTTAAGTTCATCCAAGAGCGTACGAAGTTCCGTTGCGGAGTTTCTTGAAACTTGTGAAAGATTAAAGATTCTTCTAAGATGCTCATGAGCTATGACTTGCTCCTTATTATATCGAGATACAAGTGTTTTTAGAGCTACCTCGTAATTGGATTCGTTAACCTCTAGAGCGCGAATGCTGCTAAGTGCCTTTTCACTAAGCGCTGATCGTAGGAAATGAAATCGAGTGATGTTGTTCAAGCCCGGATTGTTATGGATTAAAGTAACGAAAGTTTGGTAAAACGATGTCCAATTGACGTAATCTCCCGAGAATTTAGGTAGAGGTATCTCTGGCAGGCGGATTGGTGTGCCTCCAATTGTAGTTTCTAGTGCCGTACGATTCGTAGGTTCTGAATCCGATGGATGCCTGGCATCGCTAATTAAATTTAGTAGTGCTGGACGAATTTCAAAATAAGTCTCTTCGAAATCACCTCTGATTGGAAGAGTAGCTTCGTTCTCGTCAAGCTCTTCAATTTTTAGTTGGATTGCTTCGAAATTAGTTCTCGTCGATTCGAGAGATTCTAATCTAGTCTCGAGTTCAGCGGTAAGTGCTGCAGAAGCGCGTTTTAAGAATTCTTTCGTTCTACCTAGCTGGCCGATGATTACTTGGCGTTTTACTCTAAGCTTCTCTAACTTTACTTCAGCCATTTTGAGATAATCACTTCACTTTTAAATAATAAAAAAATGGGTACTCACGAAGTTCTTTGGTGTTACCAATGTGTTCCGTAATGTGAGGTGATGTGTTCGTTCCGTTATGAGGTGATTTGTTTGTTCCGTTATGAGGTGATTTGTTGCGTTCCGTTATGAGGTAATTTGTTCCGTTGCTGTTCCAAGCGTATTACAGTTGTGTTGAGATATCTGGAGTACCGTTGAGGGATGTTGGTTTTTATTAATCTCCCACGTTTATGCAGCGTTGATGCGAAGAAATGATGTTGATTGCAGTCTCGGTGTGAATTAGGACGTAGTTTGTATGTAGATCGAAGATCCAATAAATTAAATTGCAGTTAATGCGACAATTAATTACCCTACCTGTTATGAACCATCCAATGTGAATATTAAGATTTGATTAGAAGCAGCTTTTCTTGTGCGATGAAATGTAATTATTGATTTGTAATCCAATGTAATATTCACTGGATCACGTCGGGGTCACCAATGTTAAATCTCTTAGTAGATTCTTGACCAAACAAAGCTTTTATGGCGCAACGTCGCAATTACCTTACTCAAAATCCTAGTAAGGTAGTTGCTGAGAAGAAATAAAAGGCCGTGTTGTCTTTATGAGGCGTCAAACAAGAATGATTTATTATAAAAATGCTTAAAACTAACTTACATGGTAAAGAAATATAAGAATATAACAAACAAAAGAGAATAGAAGAAATGCAAGCCGTTAGGCTTAACATCAGAGCAAATTCGTTTAACTATGTACAAGATGAGCAGTTAATGCGTGCGAGTGTTAAATGATTATATGTATGTTACAATGTGTATTATGTGAGTATGTATGTTTTTAAGAATAACGATAGGGTAAATTATGATTAGATGCTGCCTTGAGCGAAAATAAAAGTAATTCATAAAAAAAAAAAAAAAAATTAAATAAATTGATAAATGTGGTTCAGGTTGAGACTGAACAGCCGTACTACGTGAATGTGGAATGCCTTACCACACTCTGTCTTTCCTAGTCATTGCAATATTCAGGAATTCAAAACCAATGTGCACCGACATCTCCTTTTAAACCCTCTCTCCTCTTCCTAGTGCTCACACTGTGCCTCTGCATAATAAGGGTAGTAATATCCCCTTGAGTGTGTTCTTATTATAAAAAAAAAGAGGCTGGGATGCGACCCACACTGATAACTTCCTATCCCGTCTGTCGATTTGTCTTGCTTAAAAGTTTGCCTATATGTATCAATTTTTACCAAATTTGCGTACTATTTTTTGTGAATTTTATTTTTTATGAAAAAACGGACTGTTGGATTTTTATAAAAAAAAATTACTGAATATCGAAAACAATATTTTCTGTAAAATAAAATAAGTTTGAAGCGAATATTTCTAATTTTTGAAAAGCTATTTGAGTCGAAAGTTAATTTTTACCAAGTTTTGGTATTGTTTTTTCTTAGGTTTTTATTTTTTGTAAAAAAAACTGTCAATTCGATTTTTTTCAAAATTTTTCCTAATGTTGAAAACAATATTTCTTATAAGTTAAAATTAGTTAGAAGCCATTATCTCAAAGTTTTGAAAAAATATTTGAGTCGAAAATCAACTTTTACCAACTTTTGTTAATTTTTTTTTAGGTTTTTTATATTTTTTTTTTAAACTATCAATTCGATTTTTCTCAACATTTTTCAGAATGTTGAAAACAATATTTCTTATAAGATAAAAAAAGTTTGAAGCCTTAATCTCATGTTTTTGAAAAGATATTTGCGTCGAAATTCAATTTTTACCAACTATGAGTTGGTTATTTTTTATAAAAAAAACTGTCAATTAGATTTTTCTCAAAATTTTACGAGATGTCAAAAACATTATTCTTCGTTGCACAAAATTGTTTTGGAGATAAAATCATATTTTGGTCGTAAAATTTTCGAGGTGACAAATTTGTTTTCAGTTTTTTTTGTTGATTTATAAAAAAAACAGTTAATTGAATTTGTTTCCAAAAATATACTTGTTTTGTATTACCTCACAATATATAATATATTGATTCATTGATATTTATGGTTAACCAAAATTTTCACCTTTTTTTAAACTGCTATGGTAAAAAAAACACCCACGCAATTTTCTTGAGAGCCCTTTCTGCATCTTTCTGCCTTATTATCTGTATAACAAAATTTATTTGAAGTCGATATCTTTTCTGGTTCTTGAGCTATGGACGACGAAAAAACGTCGCGAACGTACGGACGTAGGTACAAATGTACGTACACCCGCACGCACAGACATCTTTATAAAAATCTTTTATTTCGACTCTAGGGACCTTAAAACGTCGAGAAATGTCAAAATTTTCAATTTGACAAATCGGACCCATTACAATAACTTCCTACGGGAAGTTAATAAGACAACAAAACAAGGTTAGAAGAGCAAGCAAATTCATTACATGCCCGTATGAGGTCAGTAAGTTAGTTGTAAGTTATGGTTAAGTAGGATAATTTTATGAATTTTTGCTTAGCTTTAAGAAATTGATAAATACAATAATAAGTAAAATAAATAATATACCCTCCAATTAATAAAAATTAATTTGGAAAAAAAAACAAATTCATTACGAAAATAATGGTTCGTTTTACGAGACGCATTGCGCTCTGGCGTCAAATACTCGGTAGACATAATCGTTCAGTATTATTTCGCGTTGTTTAATACTAAAATGGCTGACAGAATATGAACTAGATCTCATATAATTAAAGTAGGTTTAACAAAGTCATTTTACAAAAGAAAACAAGTACTTTATTGTAAAGGGTGATGTTTTAAAAGCTATAGGAAATTAAAAAAAAAAATACACATACAATTCAGAAAAATGCATGAAATCTTTATTTGAATCGATAGTACGGTCCATATAATTTAATGCTTGAAGATTATTTCATGCAAAATGTTGGCCTTGGCTGCGCCTCAAATGGTCCATCCGCTTAGTCCAATTTTGGCATACTCTTTCCAACATTTCGGCCGTTATCTCACGAATAAATGCTTCAATGTTGTCTTCCAATGCGTCAATTTAAGCAGGCTTGTCTGTATAGACATGAGCTTTAACAAAGCCCCACAAAAAATAGTCTAAAGGCGTTAAATCGCACGATCTAGGCGGCCAATTTACCGGTCCCAAACGTGAAATAAAATGTTCAACGAAATCGCCTCTCAATAAGTCCATTGTTGCGCTTGCTGTGTGGCATGTGGCACCGTCTTGTTGAAACCACATGTCATGCAAGTCAAGCTCTAGCGTTTTGGGCAAAAAACAAAATTGGATATCATCTCACGGTAGCGCTCACCATTCACATTCATCTTTGAAGAAGTACGGTCCAATGATGCCACCAGCCCATAAACCGCACCAAACTGTGACTTTTTGTGGACGCTTTGGTAGCTCTTGCAATGCTTCTGGCTGATATTCACTCCAAAATCGACAATTCTGCTTATTTACGTACCCATTGACACAAAAATGAGCTTCGTCACTGAACACAATTTTTCGGTAAAAAAGTGGATCTCGGCCAACTTTCCAAGAGCCCATTCACTGAAAATTTTACGTTGCAGTAGGTCGTTCGGCTTCAATTCTTGCACCAGCTGTGTTTTGAAAGGCATCACACCTAAATCCTTCAGCAAAATTTTCCACGTTGTTGAGTAACAGAGGCCCAATCGCTGCGAACGGCGGCGACGAATCGATAATTGATGGTCATCATTAACACTGGCCGATACAGCTGCGATATTTTCCTCAGTTCGCACTCTACATACATAAGCGTGTTGATGGTTTAATGTCCAACAATGTAAATTTGATGCGAAATTTAGTCACAATAGGCCGAATAGCAGCTTCAGTGGCTCGATTAAATTGACCATAAAATGGAAGAAGCGCGCGATTAACTTTCTTAACAGAGCACGAATTTTGATAATAAAATTCAATAATTTGCAAGCGTTGTTTGTTTGTAAGACGATTCATGGTTAAATTATAGACCAAACTGAAGATGTTTGACAGTGAAACATAATACGATACGTGCGTCAGCTGTTTAAACCAGTGTTGCCAAAAAGATAATAGCTAAATAATCACCCTTTATTAAAGTAATTTTCGAAACAGCGTGAAAATAGACCGATTTCAAAATAAAACACCATTTTATTTTTTAAATAACAGACAAAAATAATGAATAAAAAAGGTTCAGGAAATGATCTCCACGATATGAGCTAAGCCCTCGCCGCGGTTTTGGCGGCATACATCTATCTGATGGTCCGTTAAATGACCCAGCGGAATAATTCAGGTTCAATGTGCCGAATTGTTTAATCATTTACGTCTTGAATTGTTCTTATTTATTCTAAATATCCCCAAAGAAAGAAAACCAACGCACGGTATCAAATCACATGATCATGTCGGAAAATTGATATTGCTCGATGACATTGGCCATTGAATCTCTCGCTCAAAAAAGCGATTTTTTTTTGTTCCGCTGTATGATAAGTGACACCAAAGCACGGTCCATTTGGAACTCCATATCATCTATCTATATTTTTGCTTTGGCCGGCTTACATACTTGTTTTAGTCTTAAGTTTTAGGTTTAAGTAGAGCAGGAATGGTGGCACAATAAAATAAAAAAAAAAGAATAAAAAAACAAAATCTCATAAAATACAAAAAAAAAAGAAATCAAAAATACAAAAAAAAAAATGCAAACACATACCACAGACAATATTATAAAAATCCTCGATGGAATTACAAATAGAAGGACATAGTTGTTTTGCCGCTGTGGTTGTTCTAGTTTTAAGTAGTTTGTAGCTAGATTAGGTAATTTTAAGTTTTATTTTAAGGACTTTAGTATGTAAGTAAAAACCCCAAAAAATGATAAAGATTTTAGTTTTTAAACTTTTCTAAAAAAAAAAAAAAAAAAAAAAACATAAATTGATTAGATTAGTTCGTAGGCCGAAAGGCATTAATTTTAAGAATCATGAATTTCTTAGAGCGCCCGATTAGGGCCAGTAAGTTATATTTAATTAGAATTAATTAGGCTAGTTTCCCATTTTGTCTAGCATATAAGTAGAGTTATGTTTAAATGAATAAAAAAATTAATTTCGAAAAAAAAAAAAAAAAATCATCTATCTCCATATCCTCAATTTCTGACAGCAAAAAGTCCATTATCACATTGTTGGAAACCCTAATTTTTTGAAGGAGTATGTGTTAAGGTGTGACTTTAAAAACATTTTGGTGAGGTTTCAACAATAAAGCCTAAGAGCGTTCCGAAAGGAACAGAATTATGTACTTACATTTTCTCTGTTTTACTCATTAGGCGATTTGAGCTAGTTATGTGGTTCATCTAATTTGTTCACTTAAAATGGCTTGGCTATCAAAGATATTTAACTTTTTTTGGGACCCTATATTGTTTTATATGCAATATATTTTCATATCTTAATTGTAGTTGTTATAGAGGAGAGGTTATTCAACTTATCAAAATACCCATTTTCCATATAATTATCTACAACTTAACCCTCCGATATTTCAATAATTTACATTCACACAAAACAAAAAAAAAAACAAAAAGAAAAATATATGTATACCCACAAGTACCTACCTATATTTTGAAAAGGAAAAAAACCTTTTACCACTTCTTCCTCAATTTGCTAAAACATTACGTTATTCCTTCATCCATTTCTTCATTCTCTTCTATATTGTAGGTACAGGATCCTATAGTTTATCCCCAGAAGATTCAAAATCTAGCTTCTTACGGTAATGACTTTTTTGTACTGTGCTGAGTAGAGCTGAACCACCTTTATCCTTCGGAGAGAGTCTTCTTTTCTTTTATGCTTTTCTCTCTATCCTCTGCATATTCGATTCGATAGGTATAAGTACATAAATGAATAATATGCATACACGGCAAGCTAAGAAAGTACTAGT
The DNA here is from genome assembly GCA_920104205.1 of Eupeodes latifasciatus. Taxonomy (NCBI): domain Eukaryota; kingdom Metazoa; phylum Arthropoda; class Insecta; order Diptera; family Syrphidae; genus Eupeodes; species Eupeodes latifasciatus. The sequence goes on along the minus strand of OV049924.1, from coordinate 66,700,694 downwards.
ATATGAAGAGAAATATAAAGTTGAAGTAAAAGAAAACCCATAACACATCCTTAATTTCTTCGTTTTCTTCTTAACAAGGATTTTTTTTTGCTCTCGTCTTAGTGCCCCCACCCTCCTCTTATGTGAACATCTAGATCTACAATACACAATATCCTCTTTTTTTCGAATGTGTGTGCAAGGATTTTCTATGATTTTTTGTATTTTGTTTTGTTTTTTTTTTTTCATTCATTCGTACTTTCTTAAAAAATTTACAGGAAAAAGAAAAACGGAATGTTCCCCGCGGCATTAAAACCAAATCCCCTTCTCCATGGCCAAACATCGTAGAAAACTGAAGCCACCAACCCACCCCCACCCCAATCAAGCCCACGGTCGTCTTCGTACATTCTTCGTTTGTTGGCCAGGGAAGAAGTGAATTTTTTGATTATTCCTATTTTTTTTCTCTTAAACTCAAACATCGTCGTAGTGGGTACAGAGTCCTTAATGAAAACTCCATCGTCTGGAAATTTTATGAAACATGCCTCGTCCTCCTCCCTTTCACGGCACTCACTCTCCGCTTCTTCTTGTTCGGAGTTCGGATAAGTAGTACAGTGAGTACCTATAGTTCGGGAAGTGAATGCTAAAAAACGAAGAAACAGAGACAGGCGAGTGCGAGTGCGAGAGTCCTGTGTTGGTCCTTTTTAAACGTACATACATTTATAATAAGTAGACGTATGCCCATTACGCTGAGAGGGAGCGTTTAAAGGGGGAAGGGTTGTTATCGGGGGACCAAAACGGGTGGCGGCGATGGTGATGGGACGATTGGTGTCTACGACGAACGTTCTACATATAGGGCTAAAGTATTTAAAGCACGTAGCGTATAGAAGTGTTTCTACTTTATTTTTTTTTTTTTGTTCAGCAACTTCTTCAGAGATGAGGAAAAAAAGGATCTTCCGCATTCTTTTTTCTGGCTTCCGGTCGTATGGAGAAATGGTGGATGGTGGATGGCAGGATGGACCATCATCAGCGTAAGAGAAGCTGGGCCAGCAGTAAACTTAAAAATATCCTTAAGTGTTTGACTGTTAGAGTGCGATGGAATTATTGAAGTGATTTCGGCGACGCATATGAGAACTCCGAAGGAAGAACGTGACGGTGTTTGGGGCCCCCGGGTGGCGGGAGGTGGATCGGTGGATACATGGTACGTGGAAGTTGAAAAATATGCTAATTAAGAGTAGAAATTTATTAAAGATGGATGTATGTATTTGAATGTGTGTTTGCGACTGTATGTGTGAAGTGTGGTGGCCGCTGCAGGAAGGGTCGAAGGAAGATGCTTATACGCATCAGAGAGGGGAAATGTTATTAACAGAACACACGCGCATACATAGACTCAAAGGCACTAAAATGTTCGTGAATGTAAATTAAGTTGAAAACGCGCATTTTTTTGAATCGGACTCTGGACTTTTATGTTTACGCGAGATTTTTATCGCGATGAGGATGGGAAGAATGGAGCTAAAAGGGACACAGGAAATGAAGTAAATGCGACATTGGAATGGCATCAAGAGCCCGAGTTATCATTTCAGGTATGGGTGATGCCGGTATCTGTGTATCGGTGTCCGGGTGCGGGGCGTTTGGTCTGGGTTCAATGGTTTTTGTATATCCTTTAAGGGATGTGATGGGTTTTTATGTGTATACCTATTTTCTATATCCTTATAGAAAAATGGATTTTTTACCTTCAAGAATTTTGGAAAATTGTGTATCAATTCAATTCGGACTCGTATATACACGAGAGTATTGATAAGAAACACTTTTCTATAGATATATAGGTTGATATTTAGTTAGCTTTAAATGGCTTTTTCTTCTTATCATTATGATTTTGTGTCCTTCATTTAATATCGCCATCATCGTCGACATCGCTTGGAGGAGGAGGGGTGTTTATTGCGAGTTTGAAGTGAAAGTCCTTAAATTTTACTTTGGACATCTTATGCTCTTAATGGGGTGACCAAAAGAAGTGTATTACAACAGAAGATAGGCAGGATAGCAATGGGAGTAGGGTGAAACATTTTCAAATTGAAAATAAATTTTATTTATAAGTATTTATCGGATTTTTACAAATGGTTTGACATTTAAATCGTTAAATAATTTTTAAAGTATTTGGCTGTATATGGTTGTTGTTAAAAAAAAAATCCATCGCTATATTTAATGGAGTTGAAGGAAAGAGAATAGTAGGTACTTTAATAGACAAGTTAAAGCTATTTTGGTAATAATTTTGAGGTACTTATGGGTTTTTTGTATGTCATCATCATCAGCTTAGAGTATGCCATATACAATGAGTCTAAATAGGCATGTTAGTGATTATTTGGGTAATGATAGGTTTTGATAAATTTTCAATGTTTTGGAATTTTACTATAACAATTTTTGAGCTAAAGTCTGATAGGTAACTATTAAAATACTTCATTTTCATAGAGAATAATACAAGTTATTTTGTTTGAAGTCATTTGGAGTAATATTTTTACAAAGAACGCACTCAAAACCATTGATTTTTAATACCCGTGCTTTTTTGTAAAATCCATACGTAAGTATTATAGAAATGTGTATCAACCACAAATATTTAAAACAGCAACCGTAGGATCTTAACCGATAAAAGGCGAAGTGAGATCCTGCTGTGGATAGAGATTTGACTAAAATTATTTATATTTTTGTCTGAATTATTCTGGCAATTGTTTAATTGTATCAACTTTAAGAAATTAAAAAGCCAACTGCTGCGCATAGATTTGTTGGCAATTTATCACTGTACAACAAACAATAAACAAGGATAGTAAAGAGACTTAAAGGGTCATCCAATATAGAGACTTAAGAATTTTGACAGCCGACACCAGCAAAATATAAAGCTACATCTATCAAATGAGCTGTAACGTAGCCTTTTATCAGTCTGTTTTGCTAAATCAAAACGGATATAAAACGACACACGCTTCAACGATGCATTTAAATTCTTTAAACTTCCCCCACAGATTGAGTAAAATTTTGTAATTTTTCTCGGCCGTCAATAGTAAGTGGTCAATTATATTTAGCTATCATTGGTTGTCATCATTGAAACTAATCATTGGAATTATTTTCACAGCTCGTTTATTGGTTTTATTGAAAGTTTATGTCATTGAAAAAAATGTCCATAATGAAATCAACCTTACATTTTTTTCTGACAGAAATGTCTGATTGGAGTTGTTTGACATTGTAACACTTTTCGGTGGAACAATTTGTTTTACTTTTGGACATACAAAAATCAGTTGGTCAGAAAAATGAAAATTCTTTTTTTCTCCAACAAAATTCTTTGAGTGATTTTCGATCGATACATCGATACATTTCTAATCAAAAGGAAACAAAGTCAAAAATTTGTTCCAGATTAATTTCAATGATAGCTTTAACGTATCAAAAACCAGTAGAGATATCGACTTCAAAAAAATGTTGTTATACAGATAATAATGTAGAAAGATGCAAAAAGGACTCTCAAAAAATTGCGTGAAAGGTGAAAATTTTGGTTTAACCAAAATATCTCACGAACTAAATAATGCTAGCGACTTGAATTATATTTTATATTATATATTCTAAGGTGATACCAAACAAATATATTTTTGGAAAAAAAATCCAATGAATGTTTTTTTTTTTATAAATCAGTTCAGTTTTTAGTTCAGTTTCAGATTTAAATTGTAAGTTTATTCATTATATATCTTTTGTTAACAATTCTTTAGCAATGACTTAAAGCCGTCTGCCTGAGTGAACAATATTTTTTATTACAATATTTATATTATATATAACTATAAGAAAAAAAAGTTTGAGTAGTTAGAACTATTTGATTATTAAATATTCGCAAAATTAAAGTTGATATGTAATTAAGTAATTCTTCTACGTTTGCAAAATTTAGTTCAAAAGTCTTTCAACACTGAATCGCCAACTCCTTCCAATCATTAAACCACAGTTTTCCTTTTGAAATTGCAATTTTTAACTTCCCATAGGAAGTTATTGTAATGGGTCCGATGTGTCAAATTGAAAATTTTGACATTTCTCGACGTTTCAAAGTCCCTAGAGTCGAAATAAAAGATTTTTAGAAAGATGTCTGTGCGTGCGTGTGTACGTACGTCCGTACGTCCGTATGTCTGTACGTTCGCGACGTTTTTTCGTTGTCCATAGCTCAAGAACCAGAAGAGGTATCGACTTCAAATAAATTTTGTTATACAGAGAATAAGGCAGAAAGATGCAGAAAGGGCTCTCAAGAAAATTGCGTGGGTGGTTTTTTTACCATAGCAGTTTAAAAAAAAGGTGAAAATTTTGGTTAACCCTTAATATCTTACGAACCAAAAATGCTAGAGACTTGAATTAAATTTTATATAATATATTGTAATGTGATACCAAACAAGTATATTTTTTGAAAAAAATCCAGTTAACAGTTTTTTTATAAATCAAAAAAACTGAAAAAAAAATTTGTCACCTCGAAAATTTTACGAATACAAAATGATTTTATCTCCAAAACAATTTTGTGCAACGAAGAATAATGTTTTTGACATCTGGTAAAATTTTGAGAAAAATCGAATTGATAGTTTTTTTATAAAAAATAAAAACCTAAAAAAAACATTACTCAAAGTTGGTAAAAAATGAATTTCGACTCTAATATATTTTCAAAACTTTGAGATATTGGCTTAAAACTACTTTTATCTTTCAAAAAATATTGTTTTCAACATTCAGTAAAATTTTGAAAAAAATCGAATTGATAGTTTTCTTACAAAAAATAAAATCTTAAAAGAAAATTTAACAAAAGTTGGTAAAAATTGATTTTCGACTCAAATATCTTTTCAAAAATTTTGAGATTATGGCTTCCAACGAATTTAGCTTATAAGAATTATTGTTTTCAACATTCGGAAAAATTTTGAGAAAAATCGAATTGACAGTTTTTTTACAAAAAATAAAAACCTAAACAAAAAAATTAATAAAAGTTGGTAAAAATTGATTTTCGACTCAAATATCTTTTTAAAAATTTGAGATATTGGGTTTTAACTACTTTTATTTTTTGAAAAATAATGTTGTCAACATGCAGTAAAATTTTGAGAAAAATCGAATTGACAGTTTTTTTTACAAAAAATAAAAACTTAAAAGAAAATTTAACAAAAGTTGGTAAAAATTGATTTTCGACGCAAATTTCTTTTCAAAACTTTGAGATATTGGCTTTTATCTTTTAAAAAAAATTGTTTTCAACATTCAGTAAAATTTTGATAAAAAATTAATTGACAGTTTTTTTACAAAAAATAAAAACCTAACAAAAAAACAAAACCAAAACTTGGTAAAAATTTACTTTCGACTCAAATAGCTTTTCAAAAATTAAAAATATTGTCTTCAAACTTTTTTTATTTCACAGAAAATATTGTTTTCGATATTCAGTGGTTTTTTATAAAAATCCAACAGTCCATTTTTTCATAAAAAAAATAAAATCTACAAGAAATAGTACGCAAATTTGGTAAAAATTGATGTTCGGATCTTGATATCTCTCAAATTAATTTAATTCATCTAATTAGTAAAAATTTAAGAAATGCTACTAAAATTGGTAAAAATTTGTTTTTCACTAAAAATCTATTTAACAAAACTAGATTTTCAAACTAAACTATTTCTTTATATTAAAAATATTGTTGGTAATTTTAAAATTTTTAAGAATAATTCAACTGACAACTTTTTTAACCCAACACGAAAACCTACAAACTTTGAAGCAAGACAAATCGACAGACGGGATGGGAAGTTTTCACTGTGGGTCGCATCCCAGCCTCTTTTTGTGATTCTTTTTGGCATTCGACCTTCGTCCATACCAATTGTTCTACATGAAGCTGCATGCAGACTATAGCATGCAGCTTCATAGTTTGTATGTACAACGGTGATAGCCCAGTCTCCAAGTGAAGCATATATGAGGGAGTTATCATCGGTAGTTTGAACGTTCTTTTAAGGTAATATGATAAAAGTCTTTCAACAGTATCACTCTCTTTGTGTCCCCAGTACTGTGCTCCGTAGAATAAAATTGAGTGAGGTTGCTTCGAAAATTCTGTGTTTGACTGCGTTTGGTACTGAATCGTTACTAAAGAAATTTTTCCACGTCATGTTTATAGCTACCTTGGACTTCATAAGTTTTTTTGCAAGATGTTTCTCCAAGCTGAGTGAAGGTGTTAAGGTGAAACCCAGATAAACGTATTCTTTTGCCACTTCCATACTTTCTCCACCATAATGCCAACACTCATTCCTTGCACGCATTTCCCCCCCCCCCCCCCCTTTTTTGAAGATCATGACCTTAGATTTGCCTAGGTTTACTGACAAGTTCCATAGCATACAGTAGTCACGAAGACGATTTATCATTAATTGTAGCGTTTCTGGAGACTCTGCTAGTAACAATAAATCATCTGCGTACATTATTACTTTTAAGTTCCATTCATTCAAATGAATACCCCCAGGTAAAATGTTCGGCAGATCATCTATGTACAGTGAAAATAGAGTGGGGCTTAGCGCGCAACCTTGTTTTAATTCAAGTTCAGTTCCGAAGTAGGCTGAAAGCATTTCTCCATTCCATATCGCTGCACTTCTTTCCGTATACATGGCTTCCATAAATTTGAGTAACTTGTACGACAGTCCTTTGTTTGCCAACTTGTAGAGAAGAAATCTTATTTCAATTAAATCAAACGCTGCTTTAAGATCAACAAAACACGCATACACCTTTTTACGTTTATCCATATACAGCTCAACAGCATTTGCCAGCACATAAATGTGATCCGCCGTAGAAAAGCCCTTACGGAAACCGGCTTGGAATTCCGACAAAATTGAGTTCTCATTCAGCCATGAGTTCAGTCTCTGCTGTATAACGCTTGTGAGAATTTTTAAGCCTGAGTTCAGAAAAGAGATTGCTCTATAATTTGCAACTTCATTTGTATCCCCTTTTTTAAATATTGGGAAAATAATCGATTTAAAATATTCGTTCGGAAGTTTTCCAGTATTGAAGATATGGTTAAGTGCTTTGTAAAAAGAGTTTGGAAATTCAGGTTACTGTATTTATAGAACTCCATAGAAATTTCGTTGGAGCCGGGAGCTTTATTGTCTTTGCTTGTTTTCAGCGCTTCCAAAACTTCGAACAATTCAATATCACAGTCAATGTAGGGGATGTAGTTGTATGGTAGTGCATAGCTATAACTTGACTGACTTATTTCCGGATTCATTAGATTTTTAAAGTATCCAAATTTGGTTCAACTCTGTTTGAACTTATATTTCCGTTAATAACGCGTACTTGTCTCCAAAAATCCTTACTATTTTGTATAACTCCCAAGATTGCAGCTTGTTGATTATCATATTCCATTTTTTTCTTGCGGCATAGCTCTTTGTACTTCTTCTGCGCTTCACGATATTGTTGTCGAAAAAAATCGGTACCAAGACATTTAAATGTTTTCAGCAGCCCAGAAGTTTTTTTTCCTTGCTTTTAAACATTCAAAATCAAACTATTTTTGAAGGAAACTTTTCTGGAATGTGCCGTGATGTTTTTTTGGAGCTGCCTGCCACACTATTTGGTCAAGTACAGATGCATCTAAGTGATTGAAACCCATAGTTTCTTGTTGAACAAGTAATTGGCCAAGTGCCTGGATATAATTGTGAGAGTTTTCTAAAGTCCACTTCAGTTTAGGCAGTGAGCTATTATTTACTGATCTATTTTCTCTAATCCGATCTAAACCAACTGTTACTACAAGTGGTAGATGGTCAGAAAAAGGTGTATCCGCAAACATCATGTCATACAGTAAGGTGCACCAGTCACCTTTGATGAGGCAGTAATCTATTGTTGAGCTCCCTTGTCCACTGACAAATGTCAACTCTCCATTGCAATCACCTTTGCTTTTACCATTAAACACACAAAAACGAAAAGAAATACATAGGTCGAGTAATGCTCTTCCATTAGTATTGATGACATTATCTTTCGCCGATCGTATTCCTTCAGATAATTTTTCAAATGTGTCCTCTTGGCCTATGCGTGCATTGAAGTCTCCAATCAACATAACATTTTCATGATTAATATTTAGTAAAAAATCGAGCAACTTAGTATGATCTTCTTTCCAATGAGAGCGATTCAAGTAAATAGGTACTATGAAATGTTTCTTACTGTCAATCACCATTTCTAGAACTTTTCTATCAATAATATTTCTTTTAAAATGCATGTTCCCATGTTAAGTTCGTTTTTCAACACCAGCACCATTCCCCCGCTTGCACAAATCAAAAAAACTGAAAAAAAAATATTTGTCACCTCGAAAACTTTACGAACAAAAAATGATTTTACCTCCAAAACAATTTTGTGCAACGAAAAATTACGTTTTACATCTAGCATCACAGTTTTTTTATAAAAATTTAAAACCTAGAAAAAAAATTACTCAAAGTTGGTAAAAATTGATTTTCGACTCAAATATCTTTTCAAAAATTAAAAATATTGGCTTCAAACTAATTTTATCTCCTACAAAATATTGTTTTCTACATTTTTGTTTTTTATATACATGTATATAAGTATGTGTTTATATAAAAATAAAAACTTTTAAGAAATGCTACTAAAATTGGTAAAAACTGGTTTTGACTAAAAATCTCGTTGACAAAAATAGATTTTGAAATCAAACTATTTCATTATTATGCAAAATATTGTTGCTAATTTTTAAATTTTGAAGAATAATTCAACTGGCAACTTTTTAATCAAAATATGAAAACCTACAAACTTTTAAGCAAGACAAATCGACAGGCAAGATGGGAAGTTATCAGTGTGGATCGCATTCCAGTCTCTTTTTTGTAAAGGTAGTTGGCCCCAGAGAGGTTCGTACCTTCGGGATACCTTTTTCGTCGGCCATGTTTTAAGAGCTAGCTTCAAATAAATTTTGTTTAGCAGATAATAACATCAAAAGATGCAACACTAACTTTCAAAGGTATCCATTTGGTGTTAAAGAATTTTTTAAAAAAAAGCTGAAAAATTTAGATCATCCCAAATATATCCCGAGCCAGTAACGTTTTCAACTTAAATTAAATTTTATTTTACACTTTATGAGGCATACTCGTATACAATAGGTATGGAAAAATATTTGTCGCCGCGAATATTTTACGGACAGAAATTGATATTACATTAAATGAGTATTATCGAAGACTTAGTCAATTCCTTACCTGCTGTTATCGAACACTCTGAAGAATTAATTAAAACACTATTGTTCGCGGATGATATTGTGGTTCTCGCGTCATCTCCAGAATCACTACAGCTTATGATTAAGAGGAGTTTTGAGTACTGTAAAATATGGAAACTAAAAGTAAACATGAAAAAGTCAAAGATCATGATTTTCAAGAACGAAAGGAGATAGAAACTGCCTTAATGAAAAATGGAACTACAATGGTGAGAATATAGAGATAGTCAAAGACTTCAAATACCTTGGAGTGAACTTGACAAAAAATTTAAATATGGAAACGCATCTGAGAGAAAAGCCCCCATCAGCTCATCTTGGAGTAGGTGTTTCTCAAACAAAAGTATCGCACACAGCAGTAGTACACTGTTTTTAAAGCAGTAGCAGAATCAATCTTGTTCTATGCCGCTCAATCAAATACGCCGAACTATATAGTTATTTTGGAAATGGACTGCAGCCACTCTTTGTACGAACACTTTGAATGCAGATTGATTATGTTCTCAAAATCATGAATATGGATAATTACCGGTTACCGAAGACAGTGGCACTTCAAACTATTCGAGAGATATCAGGATGGTATGCAGAATGGATAAAACTTATTGGGGAGTGTGAGATGGACCTTAACATAGATAAATTTGATTTCAATTACTGGAAATAGTCACAGTGACTCCACCTAATTGCAAAAGTGGATGATATGTTATGGAGAAAATACCCTAACGAAGCAACTGGGTTTCTGCACAGAGCAATTTCAAGTAAGCTCAATCACAATCTATTTTTGGGATGAATACAGCATAGAGGAGATTTCGATGATGGTAAAGCTTCGTGGTGAACTCGTACCTTTTAACTTCATTCCACATAGAGAGGATTTACCAATATTATGCTCCTTATGTAATCTACAAGTGAGAGAGGATGTTTTTCACTTCATGGGTAAATGTCCAAATCTTATAGACATCAGGAGAAATGTTCTTGGAACGGGTTTTTTGAATAAAAATTAAAATGTATCATTGCTAAACGAAGTCGACGTTATAAGACTTTATATGTACTGCAAACTGGCTCTAAATTATAGTGGGAGAATTGTCAATAAGAATTTCTGAAGATAATGCTTAATTTTAATAGTAATCACCCATTATGTATTTATTGTCCTCCATTGAAAAGAGGACATTGTTTAATATAATGGGTGATTTTTTAAGAGCTTGAGAACTTTTTAAAAAAAAAACGCATAAAATTTGCGTAAAGCGCGAAACACATTTCGAACCGAACACTGATTTTGGTAATAAAATTCAATGATTTGCAAGCGTTGCTCGTTAGTAAGTCTATTCATGATGAAATGTCAAAGCATACTGAGCATCTTTCTCTTTGACACCATGTCTGAAATCCCGCGTGATCTGACAAATACTAATGCATGAAAATCCTAACCTCAAAAAAATCACCCTATTCAAACATTCTCTTCAAATTTATTTCATTTTATACAAAAAATTGATGTTAACATTTAATAAAATTTCTCAAAGAATTTATATTTATATTAAAGGCCTTCTAAAAATTTGGCTTACAAAAATTATTTTTTTGAAAATTTTTAGGGACCTCAACAAAAAGTTTGTAGTGTGGATTACAACTCTTCAGCTGAAAATGATCTATTTTGTATCCTAAACTTAATACATACCTATTCGATAGACCTTTCAAATAAATACAAAATGTCAAATAAATACTTTTTACATTTAAATTTAAAGTTATGAATACTTAATGAAAGACCTTGTACATAATCGAGATCATAATCATCTCGAATTATTTTAGAAAGCTTGAAAGTAAAAAAAAAGTTTTCTGATCGACAAATGGAAAAGGTCACTTACCAAGTTCAAAAAACACAAACCCTAAAAATAAACTATCCCTATAACAGAGGAGATATTGACTTAACGCCAGTCACACTTCACATCACTCCAATTGACCTTTGATGATGCAGCAGATGCCCAGATATATGTACACGAAGTTGACAGAAGAAAAGAAAAGAATGCAACAGTTATTCAATATCAAAAGACAAATAAAAATGAACCATCTCAAACAACGCACAAAATTCGATTTCACACATCACCGATGATACTACACACAGCCAACGGGCACATCTGAAATTGATCTATGTATATTCTATAAAGGTGAGTTTTTATATTATATGATACTATGGTACTCCCATCAGTCCCAGGGCAGGATAGGAGGATATTCAGCATCCAACATCCTTGCTGCGCGCTATGTGCTATCAGATTTCAATAAAACCCAAAAAAGGACTTTGAACAAAAACAAAAATAAAATAATAAAAATAAACTCCATTGAAATTGAATTTTTCCACAATTCACCTTCAGACAACTGCCACTCAAGGACTCAAATAAAATCCAACAAATAAAAAAAGGACTGAAAAACTGAATTTAAATGAAAAGACGAAAAAGGAAATTTCTCTATTTGTTTTCCACGAAACAATAAAAAGAAAAAAAACAACAAAAACCAAAACGAAAACGAACTTATAGAGTCCTGGTCCTGGTTGTTAATGTTGATAAAAAGGTGCATTCAAGGATGAGTCGCGATTGCTGCTTTATGCTCACAGCTCGCAACTTACCGCGAACGCAAAGTCAAAGCCAATGCCAACTGATTGAATGAGTATTCAAATTTAAATTCTCTACAAAAGCACCTTTCAGAGCCAAAAGGGAGACAGGACGATTTGATGTGTTATCCTTTCAAATGTCATATGTGATCGGTACCTACGAGTATAATACAATGGGATGCTGTGCATATGATCCTTTCATAAAATATCCTTCCTTCGTACACAAATGCGGAATGACGCCTCTTAATTAATATTCTATTGAGATCCGCTCCGCAGCATCCCCTCCTCTCATATACAAATATCCTCATATTGTGCATCATGTTAGAAATTTTATTTCTTCTTTTCCATCCGCATCCCCCATCAAATAGAAGAAAAAAAAACACACACACGAAACAAACGAATTAAAGAATCGAAGTGAAAAGAATCCTTATTCCTTCTCCAACAAAATTACAACCCTTTACGAATGCCGAATATTATGCCTATGAACTGCAGCATCCTTAATAATTTCGTTGGTCCTCAAATACTTACCATGTGTGTTCTGTATGTCATGTCATTTATATTCGAAATATGCAAAGTAGCGTGCTTAGTGAATATTTAAATTTATTTTCGTTAAGGTGAATTTTTTATTGTTTACCCCCTCACCATAAATAGGGTAGGTACATATATTATTGTTTCTAGGACTATACTAGGATAGGTGCTCAAGGCTGATTTTGTATATACCTAAATTTCTTTTTTCTGTTTAACCCCAGCATGTGATCCTGGATGCAGGATGGCGATGGGATGTGTGCGTTGTATTTTTGTCAATATAAGAAACGTTTTTGTTGAAAAGCAGCTGCATGAGATGGGATATTCTATTATTATGCATGCCTGCAAGGATTAATGATTAAAAAAGTTGAATTTTGTTGTCAGAATAATGTTTGAGGATAATTATTATGTATATCGTATTTGTATATGTGACTGTTCTCGGGGTCCTTTTTTCGTTCGTTTATAGCAATCAAAGGTGAAATAGTCGTATAAGGAAATTAGTTACAAACTGCTTTGCCTAAAATATCTTTCGTCGTCGTCGTCGTCCTCGTCCTCATAGTCATCGTCGTGGTCGTGACATAAGTTCATAGATGTCGTGTTTACACCTATAGCTAGGCTAAAGGATGTGAAAGACCGTTCGTGACCAAAAGTTTTATGTTAAAAATTCTTGTGAAATGCGATTTTCATTTATCTTTCTGGCAGGTCATATTTGTAAACATTATTTTTTTTCTTCGGTTTCATTATTACAATACATACCTTGAAAAAAAGGACGAAAAGTTATATGAGTATAATGAACTTGTTGTTTTGGGTTTTTGTTTTTGTATAATATTGCATGAGAGAATTTGTGTTGTGAATTTAAGGAATTCATGTGGTCGATTTAGTGTGCTAATGTGGTGACATGTAAAATACATATATAATATTTAAGGTGGCTAATAGCAACGCTATGTTGCCATCACCATGAGTTGATTAGCATATTAAGTTAAAGAATGTGAGTGCATTGCTTGATGGAAAAGCTGGTATCATTGAGATCCAAGCTTTTAATACTGGATACGTATAAATATTAATACAATTTTTGTGTATTGTTAATTTAGTACTGAGTTCAATTTTGTATTATGCTTTGAGTGTTTTTAAAGTGGAATTTTAAGAACGAATTATAAATAAATTAATGTAATACCTTACCATTTTTGTTTCCTTTACAATAAAAATTAAGTACACAGTAAGCCGCCTAAATTTTGTCTCGCTTTATTGGTCTTATACTGGTACTATCAAGATAATCAGTTTTCCGACGGGCACATGGTTAATTTAAAATTTTAAAAACCCTTAGCCTTGATATACCTAATTGTTCTTCAATCACAGTATTAAATTTAGAAAATCACTTCTTTTTAACGAAATCACAAAATATTACAGTTTAGAAATTTTGAAGAACTTCTTAACTTCCCATAGGAAGTTATTGTTATCGGTCCGATTTGTCCGATTGAAAATTTTGGCATTTCTCGACGTTTCAAGGTCCCTAGAGTCAAAATAAACTATTTTTAGAGAGATGTCTGTGGGTGCGTGTGTACATACGTTCGTACATCTGTACGTCCGTACGTTCGCGACATTTTTTTCGCCGTCCATAGCTCAAGAACCAGTAGAGATACGGACTTCAAATAAATTTTGTTATACAGATAATAATGCAGAAAGATGCAGAAAGGACTCTCAAAAAAATTGAGTAGGTGTTTTTTTACAATAGCATTTTAAAAAAAGGTGAACATTTTTGTTAACCCCAAATATCTCACGAACCAATAACGTGAGAGATTTGAATTAAATTTAAAATTATAATATTGTAACTTGCTAACAAACAAGTATTTTTTTGAGAAAAAAAACCAATTACGGTTTTTTTTATAAATCAACAAAAAAACTAAAAAAAATACCTATACAAAAATTACTAAAAGTTCGTAAAAATTGATTTTCCACTCAAATATCTTTTCAAAAATTAAAAACATTGGCTTTAAACTAATTTTATCTCACAGAAAATATTGTTTTCGACATTAAGTAAATTTTTTATAAAATCCAACAGTCCATTTTTTCATAAAAAAATAAAATCTACAAAAAAACATTCCGAGCGATTTTAGAGGATTCAGGATGCTGAGACAGATATAAAGTAAGATCGTCTGTATAAATATGGACTCCCCAATTAACAAAGTCTTCGGGAAAATCTTTGATAAAGACACAAAAAAGAAGGGGACTTAAAATATATACTTGTGGGACACATGTATTGACGAGATATGGGCTAGAAGTATCAGTTTCGTCAAATACTAATGTTATATTTTAATAATTAAACAGAGCAAAGTTCAAATGTTGAGTTTGCACAAAATTACTATGTGATCAATACAATCAAAAGCTTTTGAAAAATCGAGCATAACCATTTCGCTTCTTTTGTCACAATCCATTGTTCTTCTTAAGTCCGAAGTTACTTTCAAGACTATTGATTCACAGTCTTATTCAAAATCTTGATTTCTGTGCTGTAAATTAAAGAGAATTAAATTTATTTATTTTATTCGTGTAACTGAATGGCTAATAGTTTTTCTAATATCTTTTACAAGAATAAAAGAAAATAGATAGGCCTATAACCTGAAGGACATAAGTGATTAGTTTTCATTTGAATAAGGATATATTTCTCATATTAAAAAAAAAAGAGGCTGGGATGCGACCCACACTGATAACTTCCCATCCCGTCTATCGATTTGTCTTGCTTAAAAGTTTGTCTAAATGTATCAATTCTTACCAAATTTGCGTTCTATTTTTTGTAGATTTTATTTTTTTTATGAAAAAACGACTGTTGGATTTTTATAAAAAAAATTACTGAATATAAAAAACAATATTTTCTTTGAAATAAAATAAGTTTGAAGCCAATATTTTTAATTTTTGAAAAGCTATTTGAGCCGAAAATCAATTTTTACCAACTTTTATTAATTTTTTTGTTTAGGTTTTTATTTTTTTAAAAAAAAACTGTCAATTCGATTTTTCTCAAAATTTTTCCTAATGTTGAAAACAATATTTCTTATAAGTTAAAATTAGTTAGAAGCCATAATCTCAAATTTTTGAAAAGATATTTAAGTCGAAAATCAATTTTTACCAACTTTTGTTAAATTTTTTTGTCGGTTTTCAATTTTTATAAAAAAACTGTCAATTCTATTTTTTTCAAAATTTGACTGAATGTTGAAAACAATATTTTTTGAAAGATAAAAGTAGTTTAAAGCCAATATCTCAAAGTCTTGAAAAGATATTTGAGTCAAAACTCAATTTTTACCAACTTTTTTTTTATTTTTTTTTTAGGTTATTATTTTTTGTAAAAAAACTGTCAATTCGATTTTTCTCAAAATTTTATCAGATGTCTAAAACATTATTCTTCGTTGCACAAAATTGTTTTGGAGATGAAATCATATTTTAGTCGTAAAAATTTCGAAGTGACAAATTTTTTTTTCCAGTTTTTTTGATTTATAAAAAAACCGTTAATTGAATTTTTTTCCAAAAATATAATTGTTTTGTATCACAATATATAACATAAAATTTAATTCAAGTCTCTAGCGTCATTGGTTCATGAGATATTTAGGGTTAACCAAAATGTTCACCTTTTTTTTAAACTGCTATGGTAAAAAAACCACCCACGCAATTTTCTTGAGAGCCCTTTCTGCATCTTTATGCCTTATTATCTGTATAACAAAATTTATTTGAAGTCGATATCTCTTCTGGTTCTTGAGCTATGGACGACGAAAAAAACGTCGCGAACGTACGGACGTACGGACGTACGGACATACGGACGTACGGACGTACGTACACACGCGCGCACAGACATCTTTCTTAAAATCTTTTATTTCGACTCTAGGGACCTTGAAACGTCGAGAAATGTCAAAATTTTCAATTTGACAAATCGGACCCATTACAATAACTTCCTATGGGAAGTTAAAAAAACAAAAATAAAACAACAAGTGTAAATAAAGTAATTTTAAATATATAAAAGATAGGGAAAAATAACAGAAAGGATTATTTGATATCTATTTATTTATAAAACAGCTGTACATCAAGTAATACTTATAAAAAGTACAGGATTTATTACATTAAATTTATTAATTTTAAACAAGAATATGAAATGTACTCGTATGTACATAGCTTAAAAAATTAAAGAAGATTACAAAATTAACTAAAAAATAAGTCTATTAGATAAAAAACTTGGAGTCTTTTCAACAATCAAATGGAAAAGTAAGATATTTGAAGAAAGCTTTCAGGTAACAGCTAAAAAGCTGACGATCTTGGCGCAGCTGGAAAAGAAATCGAGTAGTATCATTAAGTGCAGCCTTTAATACCTTTGAGCCAAATCAGAGTCAAGGTCTGCAAACAGCTCGCAATGATATGTAATTATAGCCAGAACGAGTGACTTAACAAACTTTAATTACGAATAAGTGGCTAGAATTGATCTAATAACAGATAGTCCTCGGAGCGAAGCAAAAATCTTTGACACATCAGTATCGATGTGGGTATCCCAAGTAAGTCTATTGTAAAAGATCAATCCTAAGTTTTTGACTTGTGTAAAATAATCAATTATGGAATTATTTTATACAACGGTAGTTGTACGAATAGTACAAAAAAAATAACAATAATAAAAACTTAATAATCTGGTTAGTTACCGATTCTTCCAACCTCTCCCCCTTTGATACGTACTACGAATTGTAAGTCTATCGAAAAATGGAGGCGGAACAAAACAGCATACTTAAAGGAGCTTATAAAAATGTTGATGCTTCAAATGCATTTGATAAACAACTATCACATCTCGACCTGTGACGTCAGTGGTCTAAAGTAGTGGAGTGCGTAGTGCACACGATTTCTAAGACTGAGCATATCTGATATGCGTGGATTCGAAACTTATGGTGTGCATAAAAAGTTTTTCAAATAAAATTGGATTAAAGCTCAGCACCACAAAAAAGGAGATTGATGAGTGCAAAAGTGGCAAAGCACGAAATAGCTATATCTCCAGCCAAAACAATGAGTGGTAGCACCTTTAAGTTGTTGTTGTTGTTCAAACATTCAAAAAAATTGAGAAAAATTTTGCCCTTCATAGCTCCAAGAGGAATATTTACCCTTTCCGCAAGTGAGCTATGAGAAGCCGATCATTGGCGGGCCAACTCATCAGCCCGTTCATTTCAGTCAATGCCACTACGACCTGGAACCCAAATAAGAGTGACACGGAGGTTGATGTTGAGGCTGAATAATTTATCCCGACATTGTTGGCCCAGTATAAAGGATGTTGTAGCCGAATTCCTAGCCATAATAGCCGTCTGACTGTAAGTGCAGACTACCGTATTATTTATTAGATAATCGATTTTCTAAGCAGTTTATTAATCCATATCTCTGGTGTAAATTCTGAAGAGAATTGCTGAATCGGATGTTGAAGTCAAAAAACTATGCTTCAGAACTTTGAAAATTTTCAATGCTTTCGCAATGCAAGAAGTTATGAGCAAAGGTGTAAAACCAATATTTTTAACTTCCCATAGGAAGTTATTGTAATCGGTCCGATTTTTCAAATTGAAAATTTTGACATTTCTCAACGTTTCAAGATCCTAGAGTCTAAATAAAAGATTTTTAGAGAGATGTCCGTTCGTCCGTACGTTTTTTCGTCGTTCATAGCTCAAGAACCAGTAAAGATATCGACTTTAAATAAATTTTTTTATACAGATAATAATGCAAAAAGATGCAAAAAGGACTCTCAATAAAATTGCGTGGGGGTTTTTTTACCATAGCAATTTAAAAAAAATGTGAAGATTTTGGTTAACCCACAACGCTAAAGACTTGAATTAAATTTTATATTATGTATTGTACCGTGATACCAAGCAAATATATTTTTGGAAAAAAATCCAATTTATGGTTTTTTTTATAAATCAAAAAAACTGGAAAAAAAAATATTTGTAACCTCGAACATTTTACGAACAAAAAATGATTTTATATCCAGAATAAAAAATATAAACCTAAAAAAAATATTACTCAAAGTTGGTAAAAATAGATTTTCGATTATATTTTTTAAAATTTTAGATTATGGCTTCAAGCTAATTTTATTTTATAAGAAATATTGTTTTCAACATTCGGTAAAATTTTGAAAAAAATTTAATTGACAGTTTTTTTTACAAAAAATAATAACCTAAAAAACAATACTAAAACTTGGTAAAAATTTGCTTTAGACTCAAATATCTTTTCAAAATTTAAAAATATTGGCTTCAAACTATTTTCATCTCACACAAAATATTGTTTTCGACACTCAGTAATTTTTTTTTGTAAAAATCCAACAGTCAGTTTTTTCATAACAAAATAAAATGTACGCAAAATTGGTAAAAATTGATGTTTGATTCTCGATATCTCGTGAAAAATAGAAGATATTGACTTCAAATTAGTTTCATTCATCCAATATGTATTTGTTTATATTAGGAATAAAGGTTAAGAAATGCTACTAAAATTGCTAAAAATTTGTTTTCGACTAAAAATCTCCGGAACTAAAATAGATTTTTAAATCAAACTATTTCATCATATGCAAAATATTGTTGTTAATTTAACACAGGAACTAATTAGAAAAATGCTCTAGAATAACAGAGTTTAACCAAAGTTCATTCACAAATTGTGAAGTTTGTTAGAATTTAAAATGATTGAATCATGAGACATGAGAGCTTCATTTGATGTTCCCCTTTTTTAATTTTAGCCCGAAAGCAGCTTTTTTAAATAAAATTCCCTTTCTCATAGAAATTTCAATACAAAAAATGCTGATGTCCTCTGCATATATGTATGCCTGTCAACAGAAGTATGTTGTGTATAATTTTATTCTTCTTTGAAGCTTTTTGAATTTAAGTAACTTTCAAGACATGACTTGAACTATTGACAGTAGGCTAAGACAAACACTGAAATTAGTTTTGTTATGAAAAAGTGTAAAGCTTACCAGCCACATACACGCTGCAGTATTCATCTTGTTTAACGTACATCCTGGGGACCCTTTTAAATGTGTAACTTTTTAGTGCTAAAATATACTAATTGGCTCGATTTTTACGAATTGAAAATGTTGACATTTCTTTACATTGAGAGTTGACATTGAGAGTTGTATGTTAAAATGACTATAGAAAAATCTATCTAGTTTAGCCCAAATAACTAGATACTCAATAGACTTTTTACATTACGAATATTTCAAAATTGATTTGACTTAAGAATTTCTAAAAAAAAAAGAGGCTGGGATGCGACCCATACTGATAACTTCCCATCCCGTCTGTCGATTTGTCTTGCTTAAAAGTTTGTCTATATGTATCAATGTTTACCAAATTTGCGTACTATTTGTTGTAGATTTTATTTTTTTATGAAAAAACGGACTGTTGGATTTTTATAAAAAAAATTATTGAATATCGAAAACAATATTTTCTGTAAAATAAAATAAGTTTGAAGCCAATATTTTAACCTTTTGAAAAGCTATTTAAGTCGAAAGTAAATTTTTACCAAGTTTTAGTATTGTTTTTTTTTAGGTTTTTATTTTTTGTAAGAAAACTGTCAATTCGATTTTTCTCAAAATTTGTCCCAATGTTGAAAACTATTTCTTATAAGATAAAATTAGTAAGAAGTCATTATCTCAAATTTTTGAAAAGATATTTGAGTCGAAAATCAATTTTTACCAACTTTTGTTATTTTTTTTCGGTTTTTAATTTTTTGTAAAAAAACTTAACAAAATTTGTTTACATATCATTAAAACCGGTTGCATTAGACTTGAAAGTGCTAACATTCAAAACCACGATCATTAGATAAGAATTCAACAAAATCAAACGAAATATCCTCAGAAGTGTAAAGAACAAGTATTGAACCAATTTCAGTTGGGATAAGACCTTGGGATAAAGACGTTTTATAAAATAAGAGCACTTAGTGTTGCAAATCAGTGATACTAGTTTCTTTCGATTTTTGCTCTTTCCAATTTTGTAGCACTAGAGGCACAATCTTCCAAAGGTCCATCCAATTACTCAGATTACACGCAGATGATACTGATATAATTGGAAGATCAAAGCTTAATGCCAGTAGAGCGAAGAATATGGCTTTAGTGGTCAATGAGGGCAAGACCAATTATATGCTGTCATCAAAAAATGACATTGAACGACGACGTCTTGAGCAAAACGTCACCATGGACTGGACAGCTATAATTTTGAGGTAGTTGAGGAATTTGTTAAACCCTGCACCGCTATAAATTGAGACAACGACATCAGCGCTGAAATCAAACGAAGAATAACTCTTGCAAATCGCTGCTTCTTTGGACTTAGACGTCAATTGAGTAGTAAAGTCCTCTCTCGAGCATCTAAAATCACCATCTATAAGACACTTATCATCCCGGTTATCATTTATGGCGCTGAGGCCTGTACCCTGTCAAAGAAAGATGAGGGTGACATCTACAACGACCTAGTTAAGAGAATTAAAGTCCAACGACTTAAATGGCTGGGTCTTGTAGACCGAATGGACATCAACGCTCCAGCCTGGAAGGTCTTCGAATCCAATCCCGAGGGACGGCGCGGCGCAGTAGAGGAAGGCCGGTACTCAGGTGGCGCACGCAGATGGGTAAAGACGTCAACCAACTTGGCGTGCGAAACTGGAGACAGCTAGCTAGGGACCGAGTTGGCTGGAGACGCATGTTGGTTGAGGCCCTGGTCCGCCCCAGACTGTAGCGCCACCTTAAATAACTAAGTAGTAATTTTGTATGAATGTTCAAAAGAAACGTTCTCTTTTCCGAATTGGATTCTTTATTTGACGTGTAAGCCAAGGGCACATAAATAAATAATAAATTGGGTGGCGCAACAGTCCGTTTGAGAACTTGGGCCTAGTGACTTAGAACTCTCAACCATTCCTGTGTGCGAGTACTGTTGTCAGGTATGGAAGGGACCTACAGTTTCAAGCCGAATCCGAATGGCAAATTTTTGAAAAAGCACTTTTCATGACAAGAATTACTCTTGGGGAATTTGTCAATTCCTCGCAAGAGGCAGTACCCGTGAAAAAAACCTTTTTTTTTTAGGTACCATAGGCAGGGATCGAACCCAAGACCTCTCGCATGACAGTCCAACGCACTAATCATCATGCCACGGGTACTACAGGGGCACATTTGAGACTTTATAACGATCTAATTTTTTTTCTTTTGTACAAGACTTTTTAAATCAGCAACTTAATCTCATAAGCTACATAAAAGTTTTGAATTAATTAATTAAGCTATTGCTTTGAAAATTAACAGATAAATCAGGCGTTGTTCTTTTCAGGACCACTTGTTGGGCTCATCTGATTTCCTGATGCAAGCATCATCAAAAGATAATTTTAGACAAGGATTCCAATTCTTTGCAGCAAAAGCTAAAAACCAAAAATCGAATTTCAATCAAATCGGATAATCCGCATTACAGTTTACTTAGGAAAGAACGAATCATGCCAAGCGTTGTTTAATAATCACTAAGCCTTCAAAATGTAAAAATTAATTCGAATCTGAGTGTATTATTAATATTTTATCAAAAACCAATGACAAATCGGACCGATATTAAGCTTAGTCACAATATTATTTAAAAACATACATTTTATTAAACGATCGATTCGAAAACTGTTCTAAAAACATTTAAACATTTAAATAAATTCAATTTAAAACAAAAATAGTTTTGGACCAAATCAAAATTAAAATAAAGGCAAACACCTTGTGATTGACAATTCACTTTGAGTAATGGGAAGACCAAAGTAAGCGAGTTCAGTCTATTGTACAGAGTCCCTTCTTCTTACCTCGACCCTACCTATTACCAGTACAAAATTACGTTAAAAACATTTACCTGGAAGCACAACTATTTTTAACATTTCCAAACGTCAAAACAAAATTCCCATTTTTAAACTTACACACATACTTACTGAATGCCTAGGTGATTTGTTTGAACGAGAAAAAAGATCCGACACCATACAAAACCCCGGTAGCTACTAATGATTCATATTAACACCGTTTACACATACCCGTCAGCTGCACAGTCTTCCACCGTGCGTTGTTCTACTGTAACGTAGCTACCGCATAGGTTTGACCGCGCCGCGCAGCATCACATCACAATCGCCCCCGTTAACAAAAAGTCTCACACACCCGAGGGCGTGTGTAACTGCCTATGTTGCCTCTTTAACGAAACTGAAAGCGGGCCATTAATCTCCTGTTAACACAACAAGCCACCTACCAGGTAATCCTTTTATCATCTCTCCGTACCGCTCTGTTCACATCCACGAAATCGGTTTGCTGCTGCCGCTCATATACGCGCATGCTGATGGACGCGATCTTTCATATATGCGAACACCAAACAAAAACAACAACAGCAACAACAACAACAATAAAAGAAGCGATTGCGATCGGTTCGCGTAAAATGGGCGAACAACAACGACGCGACGAACGATCATCGTCAATGATAAATGATAAGACCGTCACAAGGATCATGCCAGATCATCAATTAGTCCGCCACAACAGCAGCTGAGATATGCCCCTTATCTTTCGTGAGGTTCAAACGAACACACATGATTCTCGATTAGGAAGGGGGGGTGAGAACGGCCGGCTGGTGTGGCTGCCGGCGGAGCGGGTCAAAAGGGGGAAACCAGCCCAATATTGTTCGGAAGATCATGTTGTGTGTGGAACTCTAGGCCACGACGATGAACGATGGAGCACGAAGTTTGACCTCTGAAGAAGCCTTTATTCTTCTGTTGGATACGCTGCTGCCGCGCGCTACTACCACCGACCGCCTTTCAGTAGCTTCCCATGGCAGTGTTGAATATATCAGTCGAAGGTATCGCGTGGAGCGGCAGCATGAAAGTGATGATGGATTGCCAGGACGTGTTTGGGTATTTAACAATGTGTGCGATAGCAACCGCAGCTCATTAATATCAATGCACCACTCTAGATCAGCAGAAGCTCCCATCCGTACTTCTTCGTACCGCCCGCCAAAGATAAATTGCCTTTCGCCCATTTCGCTTCATTAGCATACTTTTGAGCGCGTTCGAAAATGTGAATCAAAGTGCTTAATGTTAAAGGTACGTATACATACATACGTATATGAGTTGTGTGTCTCTTAACTGGGTGTATGTGGGGGTGGGAGGGAGGTGTTAGCGAGAATTAAGGGACTATATACGCTATACTCCCGTGTGGAATCATCATCATCATCATCAACGTCATTCTCGTCAGAGATAAACATTTAACACGTTTTTATCTTTGTCATTGCTGTTGGGCTGGGAATCGACATCGAGTTCTCATCCTGGTCCTATATAGTCCTGATACTGGAGTTGTTCGTTCAACCTTCTTCTTCTCAACTTCATTCCAAATTCACTCTCGACACTCCGTCCTAAAAATATTCTCATTTCACAGGGATTTCCATTTGTTGTGTGTCGCAAGGATCAACATTGGATTTCGAATATGTCACGTAATAAAATATCGAAACTTTTACAGTTGTGTATTTAAGGACTTGTGTTTATTTTATTTTGGAAGTATTTTTGTCTTCCTTTTTTTTTGTTCTTCTTTTTGATTTGGTTTTGTATTTTTCGGTAGATATTTGTTTTTGTCAATTTCTTCTCATCAGTCTTATAGTCGTCGTCGTCTAGCCTGATTTTTTTCACTCAAAACAAAGGGGGTTCTTGTGTAGGACGACGCGATGTGGGGTTGTTCTTTTTTCATATTTGTTTATGTTGGTAAAAAATCAAATAGCAATATACGGTAAATGGTGGTAAGCTATGAAAATTGAAAAAGTCTTATAATGCAGAATTTAGAAAGTTTTAAAAATTAACAATGCGTATAAGGGGAGTGCTTTTATATTCACAATCACAACATACATATATGACTTTTAAACTTTGGGAATGGGAAGTAAATGGTGATTTAGAGTAGAATACGATCAAAGCAAAAAAAGTAACAACAAAATTTAAGTATTTCTTCGACAGCTACATTAACCAAAAATGTTAAATTTTCTTCTGATTATTGTCATATTTTTCACACTTATAAAAATCATTCAATGTCAACCAAATATAAAACCTGGGAAAACTTGAAAATTTTGTTACAAAATATTTCTACAGTTACAGTTTGTGCTCAAATTTTAGTATATTTGATGATAGTTTTGATTTAGAGTCACGTTTAACAAATGAGGCTTTTGTGTAGAGCTGAAAAAGTGTAAGGATGTAGGAATTTTATTTATGATTTACTTAAGAAAGCTGTTACAAATAGTGTGTGAAAGAAATGTTTTTTTTTTGTTTAAAGAAAAATGTTGGTTTCTAGTAACTAAAACCAACATTTTGAATAGCTGAATTTTGAAAACAGATTTCTGATTCAGTAAGAACTTAAAACTAATTATTTTGTATTTTTGTATCACGTCAGGTTTTTAAAATATTACATTGTAAAATTCAAAAAAAAAAATAATAAAAGGCTTTTTGAGGCTATCTAAATTTATGAAGGTGTTTTTTAAAAAAATCCGTGATGGTTTTCCAAATTTATAATTTTTTTCTTCAATATTCAGTTGAATTATTTATATTATTTTATACAATATTCGAACAATTCATAAGTTGTTAGATTTCACCTGTGTTACAAAAACGGTTTTAATAGAAAAGAGCAAAACGGCAACGAATCTCCTGTCTAAAAAACTCTGTTATATCAAGTTTTTGAAGTAGGTATGTATAAAAAAAATATAAACATTATATTGAAAACAGTTATTTTTAGAACTTGAGCAAATTATTAAATTAAAGTTTGGATTCGAAATCAGCATTAAAAATTATGTGAAAAACGTATTTTCAAAACTGTGAAAGCATTAAATTTAATTATTCAATAAACTAATGATAATTTCCAGAAACTTTTTTTTTTATTAAGAGATATTTTAAGTTTTATTAACTTCCCATAGGAAGTTATTGTAATGGGTCCGATTTGTCAAATTGAAAATTTTGACATTTCTCGACGTTTTAAGGTCCCTAGAGTCGAAATAAAAGATTTTTAGAAAGATGTCTGTGCGTGCGTGTGTACGTACGTTCCTACGTCCGTATGTCCGCGACGTTTTTTTCGTCGTCCATAGCTGAAGAACCAGAAGAGATATCGACTTCAAATAAATTTTGTTATACAGATAATAAGGCAGAAAGATGCAGAAAGGGCTCTCAAGAAAATTGCGTTGGTGGTTTTTTTTACCATAGCAGTTTAAAAAAAGGTGAAAATTTTGATTAACCCTAAATATCTCATGAACCAATGATGCTAGAGACTTGAATTAAATTTTATATTATATATTGTAACGTGATACAAAAAAAGTATATTTTTGGAAAAAAATCCAATTAACGGCGGTTTTTTTTATAAATCAAAAAAACTAAAAAAAAATTTGTCACCTCGAAAATTTTACGACTAAAATATAATTTCGTCTCCAAAACAATTTTGTTCAACGAAGAATAATGTTTTTGACATCTGATAAAATTTTGAGAAAAATCGAATTTACAGTTTTTTTATAAAAAATTAAAAACCAAAAAAAAATTAATAAAAGTTGGTAAGAATTGATTTTCGACTCAAATATCTTTTCAAAACTTTGAAATATTGGCTTTAAACTACTTTAATCTTTCAAAAAATATTGTTTTCAACATTCAGTAAAGTTTTGAAAAAAATCGAATTGACAGTTTTCTTACAAAAAATTAAAAACCGAAAAAAAAATTAACAAAAATTGGTAAAAATTGATTTTCGACTCAAATATCCTTTCAAAAATTCAGATAATAGCTTCTTACTACTTTAAACTTATAAGAAATATTGTTTTCAACATTAGAAAACATTTTGAGAAAAATCGAATTGACAGTTTAAAAAAAAAAATAAAAACCTACAAAAAAAATTAAATTAATAAAAGTTGGTAAGAATTGATTTTCGACTCAAATATCTTTTCAAAAATTTAAGATAATGGCTTCCAACTAATTTTAGCTAATAAGAAATATTGTTTTCAACAATAGAAAAAAATTTGAGAAAAATCGAATTGACAGTTTTTTTTACAAAAAATAAAAACCTAAAAAAAAATGTATAAAAGTTGGTAAAAATTGTTTTTCGACGTAAATATCTTTTCAAAAATTTGAGACATTAGCTTCAAACTAATTTTATCTTTAAAGAAATATTGTTTTCAACATTCTGTAAAATTTTGAGAAAAATCGAATTGACAGTTTTATTTACAAAAAATGAAAACCTAAAAAAAAAACAATACTAAAACTCGTAAAAATTTACTTTCGACTCAAATAGCTTTTCAAAAATTAAAAATATTGGCTTCAAACTTATTTTATTTCACAGAAAATATTGTTTTCGATTTCAGTAATTTTTTTATAAAAATTCAACAGTCCGTTTTTTTCATAAAAAAAAAATTTAATGATTGGTGACATTAAATTATCTCACCCTTTTCTACCGTTATTTTAACGGACTATGCTCTATTGAAATAGCCAGTTGGATTCCTCTCCTTAAACAATTTAACCGTAATATCCGCGCTTCTGAGAATGTCTATCAGTTTACCCTCGAGCCCAACTTCGGCAGTACTAGGAAGTAAAGAGATTAATTTTCTAGCCGTACTACTCGAATGTTGAACGCCTTACCACGCTCTAACTTTCCCTATCATTGCAATATTCAAGAATTCAAAATCAATGTACACCGACACCTTCTTTCCAACACTTCCCTCTTTTCCTAATTCTCACACTGTGTCTTTGGCATATTAAAGTATAAAAAACCCTTTTAGTGTTCGCTAATTATAAAAAAATAAAACGCCAAGAAAACGTGTTTCGGCGACCTCTGCAGGACAAATTCCGCCACCTTCACGTCTGTTGAAACCATATCTGAAATCATCGAGTCGTAGGCTTAAAGATGCAATTGGATCTGATAGGATTCCAGTAGAGTTTTATAAACATGCTACTCCTGAGGTTTTGGAATATCGGTAAGAACTTTTAAATAGAATATTCATTGAAGAGATAGTGCCTGAAAATTTTCGTCTGTCTCGAATTACAGCCATTCTTAAAAAAGGTAAACGTGATTTGCCAGAGAACTATAGAGGAATTCCTGTGCTTAACTCATTAAGAAAAGTGTTTACACAAATACTCTATACTAGACTTACGACCTGGGTAGAAGATAATAATATGATTAGTTGTTTTCAAGCTGGGTTTCGAGCCAACCTTTCAGCTATTGATCACATTTTTGTACTCAGCACCACTGCTAGGCGTTTTATTGATAAAAAAAAGAACTTATAATCCTTTTTCGTTGATTTAAAAGCGGCTTTTGACACTATTAATAGGAGGTCTTTACTCTATAAGCTCTCAGCAATTGGCCTATCTACTAAATTTATCAGAGTCTACGAAAAAATTCTCGAAAACATGATGGCATCTGTTCAGAATGGTAGAAAAGTATCTAGAGAATTTAGTTGTGAAGCAGGTGTCCCTCAAGGATGTGTTTCTAAGCCCTATCATGTTTGCACTGTATATGAACGATGTCGAAAACAGTATACCTGGGGGAGTTCAGTTCGGGGATATTACTCTTAAAGTCTTGCTTTATGCTGAAGATCTAGTGATTTTATCAGACAGTCCGCTTACTCTACAGCTCCAGATTAACAAGCTAAAACAGTTTTGTGATCTATGGGATCTTAGAATAAATACCACCAAATCCAAAATAATGTTTTCAGATCTCGATATACATATAAATAAATATAATAACAGTGAAGAAAGTGTTCTAGAAAATAAATTTTAAATATAATTTTTGATGTGGAGTTATACGTGGTCTGCTTATGAGGACTACGATTTGGGGATTAGAGACATCACACTGTAGTTTGAATCTACAAAATGAAACAATTTCACATACAAAAAATATTAAACTAAAAAAAGACTGTTTTGAAACTATCAAAACTGTGCCTTTCGATGGCGTCCAGGAATACTTCTTGTTATGGCCAAAGCTTTATTATGCCCATATAAAAGCTTGTTGCGCAATAAACTCTTACAATGTGGTATTAAAAAAAATAAACCATTTTGAACATTAATTTTCACATGTAACAAAGTTTGTTCCCTTCGTGTATAGTTAACTACGTTTTATGCAAATCAACCAACAAAAAAAAGAATAAGTCTTACGGCAAAACCCTCCAAAACTTCATATGATATGGAAGAACATTTACACGACTCGTTTGGTGAGTGATTCATTAATAATAAAAAAAAAATATTTCGAAACCCTCACTCCCTCCTTCAGCTTGTTCGTATTCGTATTGTTGCGTATTTTTTTGTCGTCTCCCCATTACCTAAATTGTCTCTGGATGTAATTAAAGGACATAAATATGCATATCCAGTTCGTTAGTTTTTTTATTTCGTCCTTTTTTTTTTATTTTTTGATTAGAATAAAAAAAATAAATAAAAAAAATCATTTAGACACAAAAAAAAATATAATAAGAAAAATAACGAAACAATCTCGTTATTTGATTTTCGTGCTCATTCACAACTCATTGATTCGGGGAGGATACCTTTTCTATTTTTTTTTTTTACTTCAACTTGAAGCCACCCTTATATGAATATCTAATTACTACTTTTTTTTTCTTGTTTCATTATTTTTATTTATATTTTTTTTCTCCGTTTATTTTTTCGATTTCCATCGAAAACAACTTATCAATCAGGCTAACTAAATGAGTATCGTAAAGTTGCTTGTAATGAATTGATTTTAATTTTAGATTACGAAACCACAGAAAAATAAAAATAATACTTGGAAAAACTCATCGAACTGTGGAGGAGGACAAAATTTCAGAACCAAAAAAAAGTTTGTGAAAAAAAAAATAATAAATTATCGAAAATGGGGGTAGGAGCAAAGAGATAGATATCAGATGGGGTTTGATTTAAAGGTTTATAGGATGATAAGGATTTTTTTGGGTTGAAGTTGAAGGGTTTGAGAATCGTTTTAATAACCAAAAACATGTATGTTTATATATACTTTATTTTTTCTTGGATATAACTCGCATGGTAATTTTTTCGTGTTTCTATTGCATGTTACATGCACATGATGATTTTATTTGTTTGCAGTTTAAAAATACATTTTTTTTCTAGTTTTTATTTTGGGTGACTAAATAAATTAGAACCTGGATATTTTTGTCTTTAGTTTGGAATATAAAGCAAAAGGAACTTTTTCCGAGTCCTTAAATGTCTCTAAGTCCTTCCAGGTACCTGATTTTGGCTGTGGGCTTCAAGCTGAATTAGTAGCAATTAGAGAAGCGTGCAAAATACTCAAATCGGGCTGAGGTCGTTGTTAAAGCTATCAATTCGACAACAACAATTTCTAAACTGCTTCAACATTGTCCAGGTGAACCAGTCTGAGATCTTACCTTTATGCAACTCTTGTTTAGTTTCCAAGTCATAGACTAGACAGGCTGATGATCATAGCTCATTTCTGGATACTACTTATTTCAACACTTTATTTTTATTTAATTTATAAAAATCATTAATAAAAGTACAAAATTTATAAGCTAGCACGATCTTGTCATGATTTTTAAAAGCTTGAGAACTACTTTTGATAAACATTAAATAATTATGCAGTCAAAACAGGCTTAAGAATTTGCAACCACTAGCTTATGAATTAAATTTTTTAACTCATAAGTTATTTAGTAGGTTGCGAATTAATTTTTTTTTTAAATTTGTAAGTCACTAAATTGCTCATGGCTTGATTTTTTTTTAATTCATAATTCCTTTTTTTTTAATTAATAAATGACTTATAAATTAATTTTTTTTAAAATCAAAGTCGCTAACTAACGTATGAATTAAATTGATTGTATCAACAGACTAATGATTGAACTACCTCAATGTTATAGCTGTCCATGGTGACGTGTTTTGTTCAAGACGTCGTTGTTTAATGTCCTTTTTTGATGACAGCATATACTTGGTCTTGCCCTCATTGACCACTAAACCCATCTTCTTCGCTTCTGTCGCAGTGCCTAAAAACGCTCCACTGATATCACGCTTTGATCTTCCAATTATGTCAATATCATCTGCGTATCCAAGTAAGTGGATGGACCGTTGGAAGATTGTGCCTCTAGTGTTGACCGCGGTTGAATTTTGCACAATTCTTTCCAGAACGCTGTTGAAGAAGTCGCATTGTAATGTGCATCGCCTTGTCTTACACCTTTTTTGACATCAAATGCATCGGTGCGAACTTTTTTCGACCACGTTAGAGCAGCGTGCATTCTCCATCGTCAAAACTAGACGCTCTGTGGAGCTTTTCCCTATAGATGCTGTCATACGCGGCTTTAAAATCTATAAAGAGATGGTGGGTATCGATTTCAAGTTCCTGGGTTTTTGCAAGATCTACCGTAGTGTGAATATTTGGCCGATAGTGGACTTTCCTGGTCTGAAGCCACACTGATAAGGCCCTATCAGGTTGTTGACGAACGGCTTCAGACGTTCACATAGTACGGCAGAAAGGATCTTATATGCAATGTTAAGGAGACTGATGCCTCTGTAGTTGGCGAGGGTCTCCTTTCTTATGTATCGGGCCCACTATGCTGAGATTCCACTCATCGGGCATGCTTTCTTCCGACCATATTTTGCAGATGAGTTGGTGCATCCTCCCTACCAAGTCATCGCCTGCTGCTTTGAATAGTTCGGCAGCGATACCGTCAGCTCCAGCAGCTTTGTTTGACTTCAGTTTAGATATAGCTATCTTCACTTCGTCGAGGTCGGGTAGGCGGAATTGTTGATCTGCGTCGCCTAGGTTGGGTGGTTCTATCTCCCTTACAGCGGAATTCGGTTCGTCATCGCCGTTATTTAACTTGCAGAAGTGGTCTTTCCATATTCTCAACATAGACTGCGGTTCTACTAAGATGTTCCCCTGATCGTCCTTACAGGCTTCGGTTCGTGGCTGGTACCCTTGGGAGGTTTTTTTTACCTTTTGGTAAAATTTACGAACCTCATTCCTGCTGTGACATCCATT
The DNA here is from genome assembly GCA_920104205.1 of Eupeodes latifasciatus. Classification (NCBI taxonomy): domain Eukaryota; kingdom Metazoa; phylum Arthropoda; class Insecta; order Diptera; family Syrphidae; genus Eupeodes; species Eupeodes latifasciatus. The sequence goes on along the minus strand of OV049924.1, from coordinate 66,669,451 downwards.
TAAGTGTTCCTCTCTCCTCTTCTGCTCGTAGAGCTCGTGAGCAACTCTGGTCCTTCTGTGCAGCGTCGCCGTTTTGCATGCCTGTTTTTTCGCTGCGTGCGCTTGCCACCATTCGTCGTCAAACCAGGGGTTTCCCTGTTGTGGCCAATTTTAATGTCAAAGCCAGCACACAGCTCATATGTCTTGTCAAAGAGCTCGAAGAATATGTATTTGTTGTCTTCATCTTTCTCCTCTGTTGGGACATGCGTGCATATTAGGCTTATGTAGGCGAATTTAGCCTTGATGGGGTATGTCTTGATGCGCTCGCTCACACTGTTGAAACCCAAGACTTTTTGCCTTATTCTAGTCAACAACAAACCCACACCCAAATAGACGCTGTCTTTATTCTCGTATATAGTAGTAGTATACATCGCAGTCTTTTAGTTTGCTAGTGGTCGGTCAGGAAGTCACCCCAACGGCACAACCCCCCAACTTGGAGGTCCAGATCCTTATTCACTAAGTAGTTCAACCTTACTGGAACAGAAGACGCCACCGTTGATTCCATCTCGGGAATTCGTCCGCTGCCGTGGGAACACCTTAGTGGGAACACCTCTCCCCCCTCTCTCCAGTTGAGGTACTAGGCACCCAATGATCATCGCGGGGAGGTGAGAGTGTTGCAATTTTGATTCCCGATAATTATTAATATAAAATTATAAACGAAATTAATAAAAGAAATTAAAACAAACGAAAAGAAAAAAACGAAAACACTTTACAAATTTAACCGCGAAATATGAAATGAAATGTGATGAGTACGAATTTGCCGATCTGTCAAACAACAGCGGCGAAGTGGCAAAATTGCAACAAGCAGCAAGGCAAGTGCTGCCACCACGACGAGCTCAGTAAGGGGTGGGTTCAGCAATTATAAATTAATCGACGATTTGATTAATTTAAGTTGCGTGATAATTTAATATCACGTTGATATCAGAAATATTATTTTAATTTGAAATTGCCACAGGGGCGTTCTTACGTTTCGTAAGAAAAATAAAAGGGCGCCAGCAATTTTTTCCTGAAATATAAAAAAAAGGAAATTGCAAACCTTTAAAAAGAACAAAGTAAAGAAACACCAACCAAACAATAAAACCACTATAGAAAATAAAAAAAAAAACAAAATGGATACCTTTTAGATAAATTTATTTATTTAAGAATGCCTGAGAAACCTTACTAGAGTAGGACTAAAACTCAGGATCTTTTCAAAATGAAATAAAAATTGTATGGACATTGGACCGTTAAGGTCTTAATTCCCACGAATGAAATTTGGGATCGAGACAAAAGTATTACAAAAAAAAAACGAATTAACACCAAAACAAAATTTCTACTTATCTTTTCAAATTTCTCCTATATGATCCCCAACTTGCTCCTTTTTTTTCCTTTCCTTTCCTTTCCTTTTTCTGATTTAGTTTTCCTTCCTTATTTTTTTTCCACGACACTATTAAATTTTTCTAATTTTTCTCAAATTTTTTTCTGACACTCGATCTTTGTTCGAAATCACCCCTTTTTTGATCTTCTCACTTTCAATGATTGCCGAGAATTGACGGCCAGATCTCAAGATCTGTCCTATCTCTTCTTTTCATCTCCCGCCATTTTAGCTTTCAGCCAATATGGAGTGGCGGATCTCAATTCACATCATCAACAACCAATCGGAGATCGGCTTGCTTACTCGCTTCTTCTCTCACATCTGAATGCAAGTCATCCTGGAATTCGCCGCCCTCTGGATTCACTTCCAGGTTACGTCGATTCCAGGCGCTGCATTCAGCCACCCCCACTTTCTACTTCGATATCGAACAAAGACCAAGAACTTAAAAATTGATAAAAATCTTTAACTTAACTTCAACTTCAATTTTAACTTTATTTTAACTTTATAACAACCGCGCGAAAAGGAAAGAAAAAAAAATAGTGACAATTTGGGATCTGTTAACTAAACCCCGAACTAAGTTACCCGAAACTTAACCGCCCATATATCCATACAATTTGTTTTAAGTTTTACAATAATTTCATTATTAATACTATTAACGTTACAGAAATAACAAATTAAACAAAAGAATTCCGAAAGAATATAAATTTACAAGTTTTTGTTTAAGACTTTAAGTTGGGCCGTAGGCCATTTCCCATTTGGAGTGACTTCACATCCAACTTTACGCATCGACCAGACCGTCCATCTGGTTTGGTTTCACTTCCATGGAAACCATTCCTCTTTTGAAACCTGAAACGAATCTTGGTATTTTTTCCTCACGAAAATGACAAAGAGAACCATGGTCAGAAGGACTATGGCCGTCCCGCTCTCTCTCATCCTCGTGTAGAAGGGTGTGACATTTGTCAAGTCGAACGAAGTAAACAAACAAAAGTGGATGCACAATTTGCGGGGAAATAAATCCACGGGAATTTAGTTCCCACTTAGTGAGAACTAAATCCACTTCAGTAAAGTGGATTTAGTTCCCATGCTAACTGGGAATCTAATTCCGAAAAAAATGTGTGATTTAAGTTCTCCTTGAGTTTGAAATTAATTCCCACTTTTTAAAAGAAGAAGCAAGCAGACAGGGACATAACGCCCAACTTTTTTTTTTGGCTTATATCTCACTTCGGTGGGACATAAAACCGAAATCTTATTTGGGCCCTAAGTCCCACCCAAGTAAGACCGAACCCCAATTCAAAATTTTGGGGCTAATGTCCCACTTTATAAGAATCACCAAATGACACAAATTGGAGCACTATAAATCCTGAGATCCCGCGAAGCGGGCCACCCACAGGTGCTTTTATTCAAAAAAGCTGTTGATATTGACGCCTGCCTGGCGACTTTACATACCCTAAGCGGAGCAACGGAGTTGCGTGAGCGGGTGTGACCCCGAAAAAGGGAGTTAAAATCCTGAGAACCCGCGAAGCGGGCCACCCACAGTTTATTGTTCATTGTATTGAAATACAAAAACTTTTTTTTTTTTGGGTCTGCAAAAATTTGGAGACAAGGTTTTATTAGTTTTTTATTACCTTGCTCATCAATAACTAAGCTCCCCTTGCAATTTTGACCATAATAGCAAATGTAAAGTGAAATATTATTTCGAGTATATTTTTTTAACATAAAAAATTGTTTTTCTTCATGTTCATAAATTAACACACTATTTTTACGAAACCCGGTAATATATTCAATTTTATTTTCCATGCTTTTAATTTTTTATTTTAATTTTATTCACACTACGCACTGTTTTCTTAAATTGCTTAAGACTGATGTTCGACTTTACTCATCAAAATCGAACAAGTTTCAAGAATCTGATAACTAACTGTAATTTGAAGCTATTGTTGTTAGAAATTAGTTCCCTCTTCATATTTTTGAATGTGTACTAAATTCCCATAAGAAAGTGGAGTTCGTTCCCACTTAGCATGGGAACTAAATCCACTTTACTAAAATGGATTTAGTTCCCACTGAGTGGGAACTAAACCCCTCAGTGAAGTTAGTTCCCGTGGATTTATTTCCCCGCACCGATGCACAATGCATCGTCGTAATTAAAATTAAAATTAAATATTAAAAAGAACTTGTTGCGTTTATTTATAACGCAACAAGAGTAGGAGTTGATAGATAGAGGTGGGTTTTGAGTAAAACCTGTGGCTGCTTGTGTTCTCTTGAATGCACATGTCAATAACTTTCTGAATTCAATGAACCGCTGAGTTGTCACTATATAATATAATCATCCACAAGTCAAAAAAACTTCATGGTATCAAAACATCGCATTCCAATACAAAATTCGAGAATCAATGTAAGCTTGTGACTACCACCATCACCTATCCACCCATGACGCAGAATTCCAGTTTTAAGTATTAAGAACTACCCGAAGTATATGACTCGAAATATTTGAAAAACACCTATTAAAGAATCCTTTCTTAATCAACAAGCGACAAGTATAACTGTTAAATAAGTACTAATAAATTTTTTTATTTTGAATCTTCACTGAGCCTTCTCAACTGCTAAAGCAGTCTTTTGTTGCCAAAATATTTCATTTGGTGTCAACAAACCTTCAGACAGTTTTTAAACTTCTCGTCCTCATTTCAGTATTAACCGTCATTGATTAATAATTTTTTTTAAGATTTTACCCTTCGGGTAGGGGTTAAGAATTTACCCGAAGTAAGGTATGCTTGTCGTAAAAGGCGACTAAAATCCAATCTCCGTATACTGAGAACTACATAAGTATACAAAATATGCAATGGAAAAAACAAATAGATTAATTACCCCAGGTGGAAAGCCAGTTTCTCTGGCAAATCCATCCTCTTCGGAGGCAGGCTCTACGGATTCTGGGGAGAGCCATTTATTGCATTTGATAAATCCTTTCGCGAAAGCGCATAAGGTCCCTCGATCACCTCCATCTGTACCGAGAGTTACCGGCAGAAAGAGTCCACCGGTTGTGCCAAAAGGCACTAAAAGCGACTCACCGAAAACAAACAGTTTTGAGCAGGACAATTGTGAACTGCAAAAGAAGCTGAACGAAATGATAAGACTCTACGAAGAGCTTAAAAAAGAAGTCGAAAGTCTTCGTGAAGAGAACAAGATGTTAAAAACTTCTGAAAACATGAAAGTAAATACTCTAAGTCCACAACATCGAGATCGGCACGAATATGAAACTGATGAAGATGAACTTGCTCGGGAAACTGAAAAAAGTAGACCTAGTAAAAAACGGAAGGCTGAAAATTCGCCTAAGTTTCAAAATCAGCTAAAACCAAATAAAATTACACGGAAAGATCAGTTTTCTGCGAATAAGAAACTTCCTCCACCGATAAACATCGTTGGTCAAGCGGATTATAACAAAATTCTTCCTATTCTAAAAGAAACGGCGCAAAAGAATTTCAAAGCTACATCCACTCACAATAATACGTGGAAAATTAACGTAAATGATTCAGATTCTTATAGAAAACTGTCGAAAAACTCAGCGATGAAAAAATTGAATGGTATAGTTATTCAATTAAAGAAGAAAGACCTCTACGTGTAGTTGCTAGAGGACTTCATCCCTCTTGTTCAAAAGAAGACATCCTTTCGGACTTAAAAACCAAAGGATTTAAGATTCTTGACGCAACAAATCTGTTGAAGCGAGAAAAAGGAATCGAAACCGCTTATATAAAACGCGCTCTTCCGCTTTTTATTCTAAGTTTCGATAAAAATGAAAATGTAGACAATGTTTATAATATTAAAACTATAATGAATATTGTTGTAAAAATCGAACCACTAAGAAAGAACAAACGCCTTATTCCTCAGTGCAAGCGATGTCAAGGTTTTAACCATACAGCAGCTTATTGTCAGAAGGACCCCGTTTGCGTTAAATGCGCGGGAAAGCACATGACTGATGTATGCCGTCTTAAAAAAGAAACTCCGGCTACATGCGCGAATTGCAAAGGTAATCATCCAGCAAATTACCGTGGCTGTGAGGTCGCAAAGGAAATGTTAAAGAGGCGCGAAGAATTTAGTAAGAAAACTAAAAAAAATACCTCAAAGCAAAACAAAGAATTAAAATTAAAAACCAAGACTAATACTCAAGCGTCGAGTAAAACGGACGGGAAAAATAATGAAAACGTTTTACCCTCAGAAAAAATAAAAACAAAAAAGACGAACACGTACGCTTAAGTCACGGCGCCCGAAAAACCTAAAACTATTAAACCTGACTCCGTTCAAAATGTATTTTCCCTTATACTTGAACGATTAGAAGAACAAGGGAGAATTAACACAATTATTCTTGAGAAATTGGACAAATTTGAGTCGGCGGCTCTTAAAACACCAAATTTACCGTAAACATGGATCAGTTGTCCCAACAACTCAAAATAATAACATGGAACGCGAACGGACTTACCGCAAAAATCGAAGAACTAGAAACGGTTCTACTTAACGAAAGAATAGATATTTGTTTGATCTCTGAAACTCATTTGAAAAAAGACTCAAATTTAAGTATTAAAGGTTATTCGGCTTACCACGCATGCCATCCATCCGAAAGAGCAAGGGGTGGTTCTTCCGTATTTATCAGAGAAAATATCAATCATTCGTTTGAGATAAATATCGAGCTCGATACAATGCAAGTTACTTCCGTTAGCATAAAAGTTAGACACGTATTTTTTAATATTGCGTCTATTTACTGTCCTCCTCGGTCCAAGATAGACAAAAACGATTTTAAAGTTCTTTTCAACGCTTTAGGTCCAAAATTTATTATTGGCGGCGACTTCAATTCGAAACATTCATTTTGGGGATCACGTTGCATTTCGACGAAGGGTAGACAACTCTACAAAGCGGGTATTGAATGTAACGTTGAATTTTTCTCATCAGGAAAACCAACGTATTGGCCAACCGACACAGCGAAAACACCCGATCTTGTTGACTTTTTCATCGCAAGAGGAATGAACAGAAAATATATGACAGTAGATGATAACTTCGATTTTTCTACGGATCACTCGGCCGTTATCTTAACAATAAACAGTAACGTAATCGAAAAAGAAAAGCCCCTAATTTTAACAAATAATAACACAAATTGGGATAAATTCAAAGAAGATTGCGAAAATAGAATTATGCTGAACGTCTCTTTGCAAACTCCGTTTGAGTTAGAAGATGAAACAGAAAAATTTATAAATATTGTTCAAGAAGCAGCTTGGAATAATACTCCGATCTGTAGTAAAAAGTCAAGGCAATACGAAGAAAAAATTCCAGAAGATATAAAAGAATTGATACGCGAAAAACGAAAAGCTCGAAAAGTATGGCAGCAATCACGTGCTCCTCAGCATAAAAGTGTCGTCAACTTTTTATCAAACAAGATTAAAAATTTGTTACGAGATTTTAAAAACAGCGAGAATTCTGCCTATCTTGAAAGCCTAACAGCAGACAAAAAAACGAATTATTCTCTTTGGAAGACGATAAAAGGTATTAAAAAGCCTCAAATAATGTCGGCACCTATTCGAAAAAATAATTCTGAATGGGCAAAAACTGATAAGGAAAAGGCGGATTTATTTGCTAAGCACCTTGAGGAAACGTTCAAACCTTTCGATGGTCAAGAGCTTCTGACTAATGACGGAGAGCTCCAACCAGCGCCGGACAATTTTTCTATCAGGAATATTACTTTGACTGAACTTGTCCAGGAAATAAAACGGCAGAAAAATAATAAAGCTCCTGGCTACGACCTGATTAACGGTCGTGTCCTCAAAGAGTTGCCTAAAAAAGCAATGGTTAAGCTCTTACAGCTCACTAACGCTGCTTTAAGACTTGCTTACGTACCCACGCAATGGAAAGTCGCCGAAGTAATAATGATCCCCAAACCGGGTAAGCCACCGAATGAGAAAAAATCGTATAGACCAATTTCTCTCTTACCAATTATATCTAAAATATTTGAAAAATTGCTTCTTAAACGAATGCTACCAATTATTGAAGAAAAACGTTTAATTCCCGACCACCAATTCGGTTTCCGGAATAATCACTCGACAATTGATCAGGTTTACCGAATAACTAACGAAATTGAAAAAGCATTTGAAGAAAAAAAGATTTGCTCAACTGCATTTCTTGACGTTTCTCAAGCTTTCGACAAAGTTTGGCATGACGGGCTAAAATATAAATTAAAAGTCTTTCCAGAACAAATATATAACATTCTTGAATCGTACCTAGAAAATAGATTCTTTCGAGTTAAACAAGGAACGGAGTATTCGGAGTTTAAAGAAATAAACGCTGGGGTTCCCCAGGGTAGCGTCCTTGGACCGATTTTGTTTGTTCTTTATACCCGAGATATACCCCAAACAGAAGGCACAACTTTAGGCACTTTTGCCGATGATACAGCTGTACTCGCAATATCGGATTCAATAGAAACGGCAACCTCTAAGCTTCAAAAGGCATTAAATAGCATTTCAGATTGGACAAAGAAATGGCGAATTGCTCTTAATGAAACGAAATCGACGCACACAAATTTTACGTATAAAAAAGTATATAACTTACCTATTTATATAAATTCTGTGCAAATTCCATACGCTAATGAAGCGAAGTATCTAGGCATGACTCTAGACGCGAAACTTAAATGGAAAGTTCATGTAAAAAAGAAACGCGATGAACTCGAAAATAAACTCCGCGAATTGACATGGCTTATTGGAAGATATTCCAATCTAAGCGTTTATAACAAGCTTCTTATTTATAAGCAAGTACTGAAACCAGTTTGGACGTACGGTATACAACTTTGGGGTTGTACCAACGAAAGAAATATACAAATTTTGCAAACATACCAAAACAAAGTACTTAAAATAATAGTAAATGCTCCATGGTATGTAAGAAATAGCGACTTACATAGAGATTTAAATATAAAATATGTAGAAAACGAAATTAAAAAATTTGCTACAGAGCTAAGATCACGACTTAGAAATCATAGTAATAACTTAATCCAACAATCTGTTAGCGAGGCGTTCGTTTTTCGGCGTCTGCACCGAACAAGACCTTCTGATCTAGCGCAAACAAATTAATCTCTCCACTCGAATTTTGTGGAATCTTCAGGTCCTCTCGTTGGGGAGCTTCCTGACAAAACGCGAACAAAATGACGCTAAAACTACTTGTTAAGCTGGACTTAGTTGTAGTAATAATATAGAAGATAAGGGAGGTGAGTTTTAGTCAGTAAAAATCTGACACTACTATAAGCATCGGGCTTATAGTGTCTCTGAAGATTTCTCACCTTCCTGCGAAAAAAAAAAAAAAAAAAAAAAAAAAAAAAAAAAAAAAATTGATTAATAAAAACCAGTCTCCTTCCTCCCTCACAATTAGTTATATACGAAACAATCCCATAAGTCTACACGAAGACATTCTTTTCCTTTCTCATCTCCTGGGCGTATTAAGTAATTTAGATTGTCGCCGCAACGAGCGCTGCCGTTGCAAGACAAAATTATCATAGACAACACACATTAAAAGCAGCAGGCAAGGCAACAGAGAGGTTCATCTTTTACATTCAGTATCCTCTTCGTGTCACTCAACTGGCATATCTGCATCTTTTTCGATTTACCTTGCAAGGACTCATATATGGGAAGGAGCATGGCAGAACATTGGCAAACTCTGAGCTTATTCCCACCGGAAGACATAGAATCTCTAGGATTTTCCCGTTGCAGAGTAACTTTTAGTTGAACAAAACGAGGTTGCGCTGAGCCTCCTAACGATACACGAGTATATAACTCAAGGCAGGTAACCAAATTTAAGTTATTAAGAAAAAGAAATGGTGTTGGCTTATAATTCCCGATTAGTCCACCCAATTCAATCCCTCTCAGCCAACCAATCTGCTTCATCATCATCATCATCGTCGTCATTGAGGATATGCATGTGACTTGTCGATTCAATTTAATTGTGTCTCGGAGTTTTATTTTGTGTCTGCGATGTCTCATTCCTCTCGATCTTCTCCCTCAACATACCAAAACTTCGATTTAATTCCCAAAAATTTAACGAATGACTAGCTGTGAGGTTCTGATGGCTTCTGGAGCAAAAGCCTGACTAGGACTACTATACCTTCACCTTGCCACCCAAAAGGCAACAAATAAAAAAGGAGGAATCTCTCTCCCTGGAGTAGATTATTTAAAAAAAAATAAAATAAAAAGACAGTCGAACTTAATTGCTTTTCCACATGAAGTCAGTTGCAAGTCACTCTCTACTGAGTTGAGTTTGACGACGCCGAACGACACGACGACGACGACGATATGGGGAATGTGGATATGGATGGGATTGCGTTCCAAGGGTTTGAGTTTCGTTGATACGCATCTAATGCTATTAGGACGAATTTCTCAGGATATATTAGGGTGATGGTGGGTGGTTTGGTTATACTTAGGTTAAAGGTATGGTATATAGAGCTTAGTTCTTTAGCACACATAAGTTACAGAGACAAAGGTTGATCGTGAATGGCGGGGTCGGTAAACTTTAAAATTACATTTGTCTTTAACTCATGGTTTGGTGGTGATGGAGACAGTGCCCTGATGAATACCTACTAGATATAGGACGAATATGTTTTTGAGGAGAGGTATATAGCAACTTCTTCCTGTTTATATCCCTATAGTGACTTGTCAATAATTATTTCCTGGAATTTTTGCCAATGTGGTTTATTTTGATTTAGAACGATACGTTTTTATGTAGATTTAGCGATATGAATGTGTAATGGGAACTTTTCATAAAGGAAGGTTAATTGTTTGTTTCGCAAGGTTTTGAAGGGTGTCGTGAGTTTAAATAAAAACAACTGAATTATTATTTAGAGTTGAAGAGTTAAAATTGATAAACAGCTACAAGGAAGAGCATTTGGTCCTCATCTTTTTAATATTAAACTATAAAGGGTTTTGCAATAGAGACTTGACAAATTTGAATTCAATTTTTGAACGCACGTCATGATAAATTTATCAACAAACTCAACATTTTCATGTTGGTAAAGTACACAAACAAGCAAAATGTCTGCAAAAATTGTCTACCAAATTTTGGAGTCGGTGACCGCAACTTTAAGAGCGTTTATTCCGATTTTCAGTCGTTTTGGACAATATTTTTTCGTCGGCGATAACGATCGACACATTACTGTGGATGGCCAGCGTTATGGCGCCATTAATACAGATTATTTTTAGCCCTGATTGGAAGATATGAACTTGAACTACATGTGGTTTCAATGGTGCCACAAGCCACACAGCACATCATATACAATCGATTTATTGAAGATTCAGTTTGACGAGCGTATAAATCAAGAATTGGGCGATGACGCGATTAATTGTACTTCAAACCGATATTAAAGTTTTTGAAAAACTTCTAATGGTTGGCATTCTTACTTACTTAAGGTGGCGCTACAGTCCTGTGTAAACTAGGGCCTCACCCAATAAACTTCTCCATTTAGCTCGGTCCCCAGCTAGATGTCTCCAGTTACGCGGTTACAAAGAGTTATTCTTCGTTTGATCTCAGCGTTGGTGTTGTTTTCTGCATTTATAGCGGAGCCTAGGTAGACGAAGTCCTTGACTACCTCAAAGTTACGTCTGTCGACGGTGACGTTTTGACCGAGACGTCGGTGTTGTAAGTCCTTTCTTGACGACAGCATGTATGTACTTTGTTTTGCCCTCATTGACCGTTAAACCCATTTTTGCCGCCTCTGCCTCAATACTCACAAAAGCCCCATTGACATCACTCTGAGTTATTCCTATTATGTCAATATCATCAGAATTTACTAGTAATTGGACAGACTTTTGAAAGATAGTGCCTCTAGTGTTGACGTGGTAGCTCTGCACTATTCTTTCAAGTACAATGTTACAAAAATCGCATGACAGCGCATCACCTTGTCTAAAACGTTTTTTGACTTCGAAAGGTTCTGTTAAGTTTTTGCCAGCCTTTGTGGAGCAGTACAAATTCTTCATGGTCATTCTACACAAACGGACGAGTTTGGCAGGGATGCCAAAACTAGACATGGCTCTAAACAGCTCATCCCTGTGATACTGCGTCATAAGCGGCCTTGAAATAGATGAAAAGATTATTGGTGTCGATTTGATGTTCTTGGGTCTTTTTGTCGATTTGATGTTCTTGGGTCTTTTCTAGGATCTGCCGTAATATGAATATTTGATCGACTGTGGACTTTCCTGGTCTAAAACCACACTGATAAGGACTATCAGATTCTTGACGATGGGCTTTAGACGTTCACATATTACGGTGGAGAAGATTTTGTAAGCGATGTTAAGTAGACTGATGGCTCTATAGTTGGAGCAGTTTAGAGGGTCTCCTTTTTTCAGAATCGGGCAAGAGGTTCCAAAACTGAGGTTCCATTCATCGGGCAAGCTTTCTTCCGACCATATCTTACAGATAAGTTGGTGCATGCTCCTAATCAAATTATCTCCAGCTGCTTTGAAGAGCTCGGCATACAAGCCATCTGCTTCAGCGGCTTTATTAGACTTCAGCTTAGATATGGCAATCTTTACTTCGTCTAAGTCGGGAAGACGGGATTGTTGGCTTTCGTCGTCTATGTTGAATGGATCATCCTGCCTGACAGCGGAATTCGGTTCGTCGTCGCCGTTATACAGTCTGCAGAAGTCGTCCTTCCATATCGTAAACATTGACTGCGGTTCCACTATGATGTTTCCACTTGCTGAAAAGTTAGTTTGTATGTTAAATATTTTTCTTATTTTGTAATATGTAAGCTTTTATTTTAAGGTCACAGAAATTACTGACAAATATTTAACTCTAATCTGTGTTAAGGATTTAGGTTATTGGAAGGTAGAGGGAAGTTATGTGGGTATTAAAGTTCAACAATCCTTTTTTGCAATTTTATTGATGTCCTTCAGTGCCGAAGGCGAGCGTCTTCGTGCAGCTTGTCTAAAAAGTTGTTTTTTTTTCTTTTTAGGTAGCCTCAAGCATTTTGCAAAGAAAGTGAAAAGTATACTATTTGTCCTCATTTTCACAGAAGTTAAGAGGAAACTTTGGTGAATTCAATGTTATTCTGGATTTTCTAGGCTTTGGTTCGCGTTTACAGTTTTGCTGATCAAAATTTGTCCATTTTGAGGATTAAACTTCTTGTTCACTGTTTTGCCATATCATAAGCCCGGCCTTATCCATATCCACGGCCCTACTAGCATTCTCTAATCTTTCGAAATCAGTATTTGGATTACCTTATTCATTCTTCTTTTTTGGATGGGGTCGTGGTCCATTGACTTGATATTTCAAATTTTATCTTAAAGAAGATAATGTTTTCGACGAATGGTATCACTCTTCCGACAGTTCCTTCGTTATAGAAATCTATGAGTCACACAGGAAAGTCCTTATCAGCTTTGCTGGCACCGCTTCAAGGAAGAAAATTTGGCTTGCTTGTTGTTGCTGTTGTTTTTGAGTTGGTCGCTATCATCTTCTTCTATTTTGAGGTTAAACCATAGTTGACAGCTGTCGTCGTGTCTAAAAAATTTTTAGTTTAAATCCCCACTTAATTTATGTTACAATGCTTTTTGTACCCAAATTAGCTCATTATTTGACAAATCTATTATTTTCTCTTGATTGCCCGACACAATACTGCAGTTGGATTACTGCATGATTTGACGTTGCGTTAGCAATGCAATCTTTGTGACCTGATTAGCTTGTTTTTCACAAGATCGAAGACATTTGTTAGTCGAAAAATCTTTCCTTTTCTATAATTCAACCCATGACCTTGATAATTTTTAACATCCCATAGGAAGTTATTGTAATGGGAAGGATTTGTCGAATTGAAAATTTTGACATTTCTTCACGTTATAAGGTCCTAGAGTCGAAATAAAAGATTTTTGGAAAGATGTCTTTGCGTGCGTGTGTACGTACGTTCGTACGTCCGTACGTTCGCGACGTTTTTTTCGTCGTCCATAACTCAAGAACCAGAAGAGATATCGACTGTAGTTATACAGATAATAGTGCAGAAAAATGCAGAAAGGGCTCTCAGTTTTTTTTTATAAAATAAAAACCTTAAAAAAAAACATTACTCAAAGTTGGTAAAAATTGAATTTCGACTCAAATATCTTTTCAAAAATTTGAGATTATGACTTTCAACTTATTTTATCTTATAAGAAATATTATTTATAACATTCAGTAAAATTTTGAGAAACATTAAATTGACAGTTTTTTTACAAAAAATAAAAACCTAAAAAAAATAATAAAAGTTGGTAAAAACAGATTTTCGACTCAATTATCTTTTCAAAAATTAAAAATATTAGCTTCAAACTAATTTTATCTTATAAGAAATATTGTTTTGAACATTCGATCAAATTTTGAGAAAAATCGAATTGACAGTTTTTTAACATAAAATAAATAATTAAAAAAAGTAATAAAAGTTCGTAAAAATTGATTTTCGACTCAAATATCTATTCAAAAATTTAAGATATAGGAAAATAAATATTTGACTGTTTAACAGTAGAATTGTTTTTTCCTGAACACCGTTTAATTTTAATAAATATGATTTAAAATATAACCAGCATAAGTGTTCATATGTATATGCGTTTCGCCCCGGTGTAATGGTTGGGCTCATCAGAAGATGACCATTACACCTAGTCTTTCCCGAATAAATCGAGATTCCATATAATCTGAGCTACATAGAGCAACTGCGAGTTATATAGTTGCTAATTATGTTGCGAATTATAATAGCTACAATTTATCTTCTTTGAAGACTTGTAGCAACTATATAATTCGCAGTTGCTCTATGTAGCTCAGATTATATGGAATCTCGATTTATTCGGGAAAGACTAGGTGTAATGGTCATCTTCTGATGAGCCCAACCATTACACCGGGGTTATATTTTAAATCATATTTATTAAAATTAAGATATAGGCTTCAAATTAATTTTATTTTATGAAAAATATTGTTTTCAACATTCAGTCATTCTTTTTATACAAATCTAACAGTCAGTTTTTTCATAAAAAATTAAAATCTACAAAAATAGTACGCAAAATTGGTAAAAATTGATGTTCGGCTCTCGATATCTAGTGAATAATAGAAAACATTGGCTTCAAAGTAATTTAATTCATCCAATTTGTATTTGTTTATATTAGAAATTAGAAAAACTTTAAAGAAATGCTACTAAAATTGGTAAAAATTGGGTTTCGAATAAAAATCTCGTTAAACAAAAAAGATTTTGAAATCAAACTCTTTTATCATATGCAAAATATTGTTGGTAATTTTTAGGTTTTTTAGAATAATTTAACTGATAACTTTTTAAAAAAAACACGAAAACCTACAAACCTTTTAAGCAAGACAAATTGGCAGACGGGCTGGGAAGTTATCAGTGTGAGTTGCATCCCAGCCTCTTTTTTGAATTATTTTTTCAAAAAAATTGATTTTTTGTGTTTATCTTTATTTACTTTTTAATAATAGCTTTAACGTTCTCCCATTATAATAAGCTATTTTAATATCCACAAGTATCTACCTTATACCTATTACGATGACACCTCTTCAAAAACAAATCCAAAACAAAGAGCTGTTCCCCTTTAAACCAAAAAAATTCATAAAATACCCATTCTAAAAAGAAAGACTTCCACTTGAAGGGACCCTTTGACCGTTTTTATTATCATTACATCATCATACAGACCACCAAACGGTCAAAAGCTAGAACCAGAACCAAAACCACCCTGCTTGTTGCCTTTGCTTTAAATTTTTCCTTGCAAACAAAACAAAATCCGTAATGCTGGTATTTGCTTGCGTATTGTAACCAATTTCTATTTTCCAATGTTGCACCCTCGAAAAGCTAAATAACCAAGGACTCTTAGTATGAGTATATATCCATTCAAAAGGGCAACCACCTTCAATGTAATATAGAATAATACCATTTCTATCCCCATCCTGCACTCTGCCCTTATCAACAACATCAGAGTCTTTTTTTCCCTCCATATACAACTCATACCCACGACAAGCTAGAAGAATTCGGCACTCCTTTTTGCACTCATGCACTAAGTGCCGTGGGAATTCTCCCAGGATCTTTTATTTATGTAAAATTGCAATACCCGCACTTGAAGTCACTCTCCCTCTCTTTGCAACGACCGCACACATAACCAGCAATCTACGATTAATGTAAACTGCAGTAAACCAACCTCCTTCTCATCCTCCCCCTCCCTTTCGTTCTGCGTCAAAAGAGAAAAAGTATTATACAAAGGATACCCTTAGATATACAATAAAATCAGCACACAAAAAAAGAACACACCCAAACCAACATACGCAAATATAATCAACACTCTTCAGCATGATACATACAAATGCATCGCATAATTTAACCATGCACTCTTATCCTGACTGAAAGTCCTTGTTGCTGCAGTCAGCATCATCACAGGAATGGGAAAGGGATAGAAATAAAAACTTGACTCAGAGTTCCACCTGTGATGATGATGGTGATGTTGATGCTAAAGTCGAAGACAAAGCTCCTGCAAGGATGCATATTTTAAGTCCTTCCTCTGTAGCCGACGCAGCCCCTCATGAATGTTTCATGGGTTTTTAGCCAAAAATTCGCTCCATTTAGAACCAAAATGGGGCGCCACACACTGCACTTTGCACACAAAAAAGGATATTTCAATGAATGCACCGCACAACGACAGCTGAAATAAGACTCTACCTTTCCCTAAGGGCGATGCATGCACCTACATCCCACGTCGTTTGCATACAGGAGATTCTGTATATAGCTCTAGCTCATCCCACAACCCTGGCTACACCATGGCTGATATACCCCGAGGATGCTTAAGTGGAAGTTAGGAGTCTCTGACGTTTGTGTTTATACGATCCAACTACGCGAATAAATGATGACGACGACCGAGGACCAAGGACCAAGGACGACGACAAAACCAAAACGATGATACGAAAAGTGATGATGACGGTGCAGAGTGTTATCCTTTTCGTTTTACAGTCAGTCTCTGACACTTGAGTTAAATTGGTTACCATCATAGATTCTAAACATCACTTGCCCACTCTGTTTTTTTTTTTTTTTTTTTTTTTGTTACATATCATCATACCAACATCAGGATTCAGGACTCGAATAAACGAAGTGGTCACTTGTTACGGGACCTTAGATGGTGAGATGAAATGGTGTATGGGGGGAGGATTGACTGACTTAAGAAATTAAAACCAAACATAAGTTATCCTTGTGACGAAGGTCCTTTAACCACATACACACTCACATCCCTTAGTCCTGGTGACCGTAAATAAAATCTCATAAATTATAACTCTGGTTGAATCCTTGTTATTGTTGTTATTGACCATCATCATCGTCGCACTATCACCCCCTCTCTCCAACTCATGTTACTATTCTAATGTCCGAAGGATGTGAAAAGGTTTACCCCATGTTTTTCTTATTCCTGTACCTATACACTTTTTGTTCTGAGATGGTCTTTGGTCAACACTTCATTAATCAGGACACAAGGCAAAATGGATTTAAGCAAATTTGTATACGAAAGGTATACTATACAAGAAAAAGGATATGTTTATAGGTAGGTATACAGAACCCACATATATCCTGCAATGACTTTTTAAGGAAATCATACCGAATATAATATACGAGGAGGTATATACGACATCTGGTGGGTTCGTTCATATCTTATCGATTTGAAATGTGTTACTAGGAAATGTGTGCCTCATCAGAATGTGGAATACGAGTGAAATGGAAGGAGTTGGAAAATCCTGAAATGGGACACTATACCTATGTGTGACCACTTTTAAGTTTGACCAAAAAAAGGGGATTTATAGTTTGAAAGCATGATAGTAATTCAGGCTGTTATAGAAAATCACAGAAATTACAAATATCAAAAACATGTTTTCTTATAATGCAGTGGCGTAAGAGAAAAGAATTTTCGGAGAGACTAAGCTTCCATTATTTAGGAGTGTGGAACAGACAAAAGATCGTGTTTTAGGCTCCCGGAAATTACGCCAGAATTTTGTTTGCAAAAAACGCCAGAAAATTCTTTCTTTTTCCTAGGAAAAAATCCCAAATTTTTCTGGCAAAATTTCGGAATTTCAGGCATTTTTTCCTAAAAATTTTCTGGAGTTTTTTCCATTTACAGAAATGGAAAAATGGCAAAAAAAATATTTGGAAAAAAAGCCAGAAATAAAATTTCTGGCGTTTTTTCCTTTTCATGTTTAGGAAAAAACGTCAGAAAACTGTATTTTGTATAAATTGTTGTAATAAATAAACAGTTTTACTACACATTCTTTGTCTCTATCATCTATTGTAAAAATTATTGTTTAGTTGCTTTCGCGAATTCATCATTGACACTTGATGTTGTGAAAAAAAAACATGCAAAGTTATGAGTACGAAATTGTCTGTGGAAAGCAAAAAAGCAGTAAACTTTTATATATTCTCGAACAGAAACAATTATATAAAAAAAATATTGTTATAAGAACAATGTGGTGTATATTTGTTATGTTAATAATTGTAAGGCAAAAATGATGCTGTGTGATGGACTATACATGAAAGTAAAAAAATATATTGAGCATATAATCATGGTGACCAAAAAAGCTTTTACGAAGAGCTAAAAGTTCTTAACAAAATAAAAGGTGAATGTATGAAATCGGCTGTTGTTTTGAATGATACAAATGCAATGAGCGGGATCCGATGTGCTTATCGATCAGTTTGTGATAGGTATGTATTAACAAAATCATTGCTAAGATAATTATTAAAAAAGTATTTAAAACTAAATTATTTCTAGTAATCAACAAGCTACATCAAAAATAAATTTTTTCAAAAATTGAACGAGGGTTAAGATACTTGACGAGCAAAATTTTTGTCTCGTCCCCAAAGTCGCCAGTAGAAGTTGTTGAAGCCTTTCAAAAGGCGTCTATTTGGAATGATTATGGTAGAACTAAACACATGGATCAACCTCATCCATTTTTTAAAGCATGCATCCAAGAAAATGATTTTGCTTTTTGTATTTTTGCGTCGGAAATGATTTTGGATTTAATACGCGAAAATATTCCTGCCTCCAATCGTGTATTCATCATCGATGGAACATTTAAAATTGTTCCCATTGGTTGCTTTAAACAACTTCTTATTATCCATATACACTACTTCGAGCATGTGAGTTAGGGCATAACTCCAAAACGTTATTTCCATGTTGAACTAAAAACTAATTATCTTTTACTATTCTAAACCTTTTTACAGATATATCCAGTTATTTTTGTGCTTATGACTAAAAAATCAGAGCTTTGCTACACTAAACTGTTTTCATACATAGAAACATGCATTTTCAAATTGGAGCCGCACTCAATAATGACAGATTATGAACGTGCAATGCGAAATGCGTTAATCAAAGTGTATACAAATTGTGAGCATTTAGCATGCTGATTCCACTATTACCAGGCGATAAAACGAAAATGTACCAGAATAACCAATTTCTTTGCTGAAGTCAAAAAATCTGAGTCAACGTTAAATATATGTATAATACCATAAGTTTTTAACTTTGGCTTTACTACCGAGCAATTTAATTCAATATGCATATGACAATCAAGTATGAAATTGACTCATACAAGTATATTGTATTTAAGGAATTCTTGACCTATTATAAGAACCAATGGCTTAAACGGGTAAGATTATAATATTATATATTACGCTTTGTCTATATGTTTTATTATATTACAGGAAAAGCCAGAAAAAATATCTGTTTATGGTAAGGATATAAGGACGACGACGTCAGCTGTTGAAGCATATAATGGAGTCCTCGGTAGATTGATACAACATAAAGGAAACTTTTTTAAATTCGTTCAAATACTTCGAGAGGAGGAGTTTTTTAAAAGTCGCGACTTTTTTAATATGGTAGGGACTGGTGGTGCAACATACTCTATTAAGAAAAAAAAATACAAAGATAAGAGCGCGAAAATTAAAGAAGCAAGCCAACTTTTGGCAGACAAAAAGATAACACCAATCATGTTTCTCAACAGGATGGTGTACGAAAAAAACTGTATATGCAAAGATATGGAGTCGTTCGATGACGTTTTCGAAGGTTTTTTTTTTCTAATTAATAATCGTATTTTTAAAATAATTTCTATGCACTTTTCTAGATTCTAATGATGTTGACACTAACGTTTACTCTGACGAGGAAGAAGAAGCGAAGGAACATCCTGAAGACGTAAAAGAAGCGGATGTAATATTATGTATTATATGTCAGGTCCTTCCACCAAACGTTGTGTTGTTGCCGTGCAGACATATGAAAATATGCTCGGAGTGCAACTTAAAGTTGCAATCTCAAGCAGTTGCAGATTCAAACGAAAATTACAAATGTCCATGCTGCCGGTAAATCGTAGCAGACACTTTGCAAGTTTATATTTAGTAAAAATATTTTGTTCTTTTCTATTTTGTTAAATAAATTGTTACAAATAAAAAAAATTATTGAAAACTTTAGTAATTTTTTGCATGGCAGCCACGCCGTAACCGCGCCAACCCGCGCCGCGTCCGCAACGCCATGGCCACGCCTGCACGGCCGCGCCCACGACCGCACCGGCTAGCCGCGCTGCGCTGCGTTCGCAACGCCATGGCCGCGCCGCGAACATGTTATAAAACCTATATTTTTCGATTACGAAAACTCTTTCATCTAATTTATTTGTTTCATTTTTCATAATTTTGTTTTCCCCCAAAATTATACAAGTAGCTTCCACTGAATCACAATCTAATATTGCAAATGACAAAACTTAACCACGGTAAAGAATCATGTATAGGTCATTAAAGTGACAGTTTAAAATGGAAAATGTCACTCAACCTGAGTTGAATACGCTCACTGAATAACAGCTTTCTAAACAAATTAAATATTTCTACAAACAAAAAACACAGCATTAGTTTTAAAAGACATTAAAAAATATTAAGTTACTGTTTGAAAAAGCAAACGTCACTATATCGTAATTTGAGCCCCCACATTGTCTCTAAACCAAAATATTAGTTATACTCGTAAATAGTAACACTAAATTAAATTTTTGGAAAATAGGTTTCACAAAATCATACAATCATAAATGGTGGCGTCACTTATTCATAGTCTAGTCTAGAGATATAAAACCATGTCTAGTTCTAGCTTTCTGAAACAACAGATACGTCCTTAAAGTAATAAAAGTCAAATTTTGCTTAAACCTTAAAATCGAAAGATCATATTTGAGAGCAAACAACTCAGTTTTACTAAAGTGGATATCATCAAGTGAACAAAATATTCCACAGTTTTTCAGACTAAAATGACTGTGAACCAAACTTTATACAATAGTTGGTCTGTGCTACACATTCAAGGGCGGATCCAGACTTTTAATCAGGGGGGATCTCACACTTAACACATTAGACGAGTTTCATTAATGCTCTGTAAAGGAGGCTGACCAAATTTTAATAACATAATGATCATCTTAAGCTTACATTTACACATTTCAAGGGCTAAACTGATAACTTGAGTTATACAATTATTTTAGAACACTGTTGTCCAGGTATGGTCTAACTTTTTAATTTGGACGACTCCCAACAGTTTTCTAAATATGCCATATTTAAGAGCTTAAACACAATAGTTTATAGGGTTTTGGTGCATTTCACGCAGAGAAATTTAAGAAATTGTTTTGAAAAGTAGCTTTTTTCCAAAAATAATATATACTTTTCTCGTTTCCATTTCTATCAATGCGAAGAACGCTACAAAAATTTAAAAACCCAGAAAATGAGAGAGGAGTTTTTCGAATTCAATTTTCGTTAGTCTATTATTACTATCGTTAAAGGAGTCAACAAAACTTAAAAATTTTAGAGAGAAAAATTTGTGGTTCTTGAATTCAAGGAAATAGGTGCATTCAAGTACATAATTTCTATAAAAATTAAATAAAAACAAATTAAGGCAAACTAATACATAAGTTAGGAAGAAATTTTTGTGTGGCAGTCACAAATTATACTTTGAATCTCTTTTTACTTTAAATCTCAAGAGATTCGAAGCGTTTATATCAATACATAGATATGAAACGTTTATTAACTTCCCATAGGAAGTTATTGTAATGGGTCCGATTTGACAAATTGAAAATTTTGACATTTCTCGACGTTTCAAGGTCCCTAGAGTCAAAATAAAAGATTTTTAGAAAGATGTCTGTGCGTGCGTGTGTACGTACGTCCGTACGTCCGTACGTCTGTACGTCCGTACGTCCGTACGTCCGTACGTTCGCGACGTTTTTTTCGTCGTCCATAGCTCAAGAACCAGAAGAGATATCGACTTCAAATAAATTTTGTTATACAGATAATAAGGCAGAAAGATGCAGAAAGGGCTCTCAAGAAAATTTCGTGGGTGGTTTTTTTACCATAGCAGTTTAAAAAAAAGGTGAAAATTTTGGTTAACCCTAAATATCTCATGAACCAATGACGCTAGAGACTTGAATTAAATTTTATATTATATATTGTAACGTGATACAAAACAATTATATTTTTGGAAAAAAATTCAATTAACGGTTTTTTTATAAATCAAAAAAACTGAAAAAAAAAATTTGTCACTTCGAAAATTTTACGACTAAAATATGATTTCATTTCCAAAACAATTTTGTGCAATGAAGAATAATGTTTTTGACATCTGATACAATTTTGAGAAAAATCGAATTGACAGTTTTTTTACAAAAAATTAAAAACCGAAAAAAAAATTTAACAAAAGTTGGTAAAAATTGATTTTCGACTTAAATATCTTTTCAAAAATTTGAGATTATGGCTTTTAACTAATTTTAACTTATAAGAAATATTGTTTTCAACATTAGGAAAAATTTTGAGAAAAATCGAACTGACAGTTTTTTTACAAAAAATAAAAACCTAAACAAAAAAATTAATAAAAGTTGGTAAAAATTGATTTTCGGCTCAAATAGCTTTTCAAAAATTAAAAATATTGGCTTCAAACTTATTTTATTTCACAGAAAATATTGTTTTTTATATTCAGTAATTTTTTTATAAAAATCCAACAGTCCGTTTTATCATAAAAAAAATAAAATCTACAAAAAATAGAACGCAAATTTGGCGAAAATTGATACATTTAGACAAACTTTTAAGCAAGACAAATCGATAGACGGGATGGGAAGTTATCAGTGTGGGTCGCATCCCAGCCTCTTTTTATGTTTTCAATTTGGCATTAGTTTAACAAAAGTTTCACTTTTGCTGTTTTTGGGACATTTATATTTTTGAAATTCGTGCTTAAATCTCAATTCTAAAGCATCCAAAGCAAATTCACATCAAAAAGTATAGATTAATTTAATTTTTTAAGATCTTAAAAGATTTTGTATTCAACAGAAAATCAATTTTGAAAGAAATAAAATACACGACTGGGTCGCTAGAACTTGCTAATTTCTTCCAAAAAGTCTGTTTAAAAATATTTATTAAAAGAAATAAATCTTCACCTAATACCTCGTCTTTCTAAGAAAAATAAACAAAAAGTTTCCTATCAGCGTAATTTGGACGATTTCTTTTCTAAAATTTTATTACAGAACCCACAGTAACAATTTCAAATCAGCTCACAAAATATATTCGGAGATCAGCATCAAACAAAACTATAAGTCAGAACACTTCTTATAAACAAAAGTTTTTCGATAAGGACTGTTGGAAAGCACGCACAAATTCTTTTGCTCTTCTGCGAGCGATGCGAACTTCTAACAATCATCAACTAAAAATTTGGTACATTGAAGCTAACACATATTATAAAAACCTTTGTCTTCAAAAGAAAATTGAATTTGAAAATCTACAAGCAATAGCATTGGGTTATACAAGAAACTCAAAGGATTTCTGGAAAATCGTGAGGGAGATCAATGGGATGAAATATAAAATAGGCGTAGGCGTATCTGCTGAAGATCTTTCAGCTCATTTCAGGCTCCTTCTTTTCAACAATTCTAATTTAATGTTCTCCTACGCTGAACCATTAACTGTTGATGACACATTAGACGCTGATATATCAATTGAGGAAATACAATAAGCTGTGATCCTAAATGCGAAGAATGGAAAAGCTCCAGGTGAAGACGGGATTCCATATGAGTTTTTTAAAAATGCTACACCTACATTCTTTTTACAATCTCCAAATTCTGTACAACAAAGTTTTCTTAACAGCTGAAATCCCCTCTTCTTTTAAAAAGTCTGTAATATTTCCTATTCACAAAAAAGGACCTTTTGACGTTGTGGAAAATTACAGAGGAATTTCTTTTATGAATGTAATAGCGAAAATATTTTGTGGCGTTCTTGTAGAGAGACTTGAAAAGTGGGTAGAACGGAAAAGTATTCTATCTGATATTCAAGGTGGCTTCAGAAAAAATTATTCAACCATTGATCAGATATTTACTCTGTCATCCATTGTCAAAGCGTTTCATGCCAGGAACAAAAAAGTTTACTCATTTTTTGTTGACTTTAAAGCTGCCTTTGACCTGGTTAACAGAAATGCGCTCTTCTATAAGCTCTCACAACTTGGCATATCTTCCAACTTCATTTGAGTGATGCAAATGCAGCAGTTTGGGATGGCACAACCTATTCAGAATGGTTTGAGACAAATACTGGCGTGAAACAAGGTTGTCTCTTCAGTGCATTGTTGTTTTCTCTGTTTATAAACGAACGTAGTAGATGATCTTCCCGGAGGAGTAAGAATTGCAAATACTACCATTAATGTGTTGTTATATGCAGATGACCTTGTCATACTCTCTGAATCACTAGAACATATGCAATTAATGATTAATCGCTTACCGTGTTATACTGCAAAAGATGGGGACTAATAATTAATACAGAGAAGTCAAAAATGATGGTGTTTGCGCGATATCCAAGAGTTCACAATGAAAGGCAATGGACTTATGATGGTCATTTTCTAGAAACAGCTAAAGACTTTAAATGTTTGGGAGTTAAACTAAATCCGGCTTTAAATTTCAACAAAAGAAAAAGCCAATAGCTCTCAAAGCTTGCTCAACCTATCATGGAAAAATGTGTTTTCCAACAAAAGAATAATTTTATCTACAAAATATAAGATATTCAATGCAGTAGTTAAATCAACTCTTTGCTATGCTTCTCAAGTTTAAGGGTCATATGAGTACGAGGAAATTGAGAAATTCCATAGGAATTTCATAAAAAAGCTCTTCAATCTACCCCAAACTACGCCTTGTTACGCTATATACATACTTGGAAAGCGGACTACCAAAACTCTTAACAAATACACTCAAGTCACAGGCTGACTTCATAATAAAGATATGCTGTCATTATGAGGGATCAAGGCTTTCAAAAAAACTACTTTTGTATGAGTTGCGGAATAAGGACTGGTGGTATGAAAGCTGGCAATCTATTGGCAACGCTTGTGGGGAAACCTTACATATTGATGTGAACAACCAACGTAATTTAAAAAACCAACTCTACCGCATTATTCAGAAAAACGAAGACTCTATTCGTGATGCCTTTATCGTTAAGGCTTGGAATTCTGAAAGTAGAATTTTATACAGTCAGCTTAATTTTAATCTAAACAAGAAAAACTACTTTCACGACTCACTTAGCTATGATGAAATATCGGTGATATTCAAAGCAAGGTGTGAGCTCATTTCCTTAAATGGTAACCCTTATAATGGAAGCTTTAATCAATTCTGTACGCTTTGCAACTTAAAATCGAAAGAAGATTGCTTTCATATCATAAGTATATGCCCAATATTCAAAGCGCAAAGTCAAATTTTCTTTGGAAAACAATCATTAACTTATGCAGGAAACTTTCCAACTTCTAAACGAGTGTGACTGCAAAAACCCTAAGCAATTTCTTAAAAACAGCTTATAAGTATAGGATGTTATTAATATCAGAATACGTTTGATATACTTTAGATCTTTTTTTGCTGATTATTGAACATTTAATTAAATTTTAAAATAGACATTTATAATCTTGCCAACCAGGACGGCTTAGCCATAGCTTAGTGCTTATAATTATACATTTTACATGGTGACCCTTTTAAAAATCAAAAAATAATGACACTGTTTTATGGAGGGTACTCTTCTGGATCAATACCGAAATATGTTTTTCATGTAGAAAGAAGCCAAATTAAGAAAAAAAAATTAGAAAGCTTTAAAAAAATGTATCAGTTCACTTTTGAAAAAAAAAATCGAATTTTCGATTTTTAACCAAAAAAATTCGTATGGGGACTGCTGTTATTTTTGGTATTAAAAAAGTGAAAGCTACTAAGCCTAAAACATTAATTTCCCAGTTTGAACTCAATCGACACAAGGCTTTGCGATGTAGGGGCCAGGACAGACAGACGGACAGAACCGAAGGACCCACTTTTTTTCGACTTTTCTACCATCTTAAAGCTCGAGTTCGAAATTTTTACGAATTACGAATGTTGTAGATGTAATTGAAGGCGAGTTTCAGAAATTTAAAGGCAACTTAATATCAATTTGGCGATCTTTTATTTAAGGTTTCTTTTTAAGAACCTAAATATTTGCTCTTTTTATGAAAATAATTTAAAGCATTACTAAAGTTTTTCCAAATTCTAAATTGCGCGAAACAAAAATTTTAGTTGTTTTTGACAGCAAGCCACTTTTTGGAAAATGTTTTTAAATTACTAACAAATCTTTAGATGAAATCTTTAATTATACAACTTAACTTTATAAGGTTTATGGGTCATATGACCCCACCCCCCCTGGATCGTCCATTGGTTAAAAGTTGATGAATTTCCGCTGCGTTATTGGAAAAAAGCTGAATAAAAGTAGTACTTTAAGCAAACAAATTTTAAGGAAGTAAAATACAATTTTTGTTTCATGTATCAAAAATAAATATTTAAAAAAAAGTAGTACTCGTGGCATAAAGGTTAGTGCATTGGACTGTCATACCGGCGGTGGTCTTGGGTACAATCGCTGCCTGTGCCATCTAAAGCTTTTTTTTACTTGGGTACTATCTCTTGCGAGGAATTTACAAATTCTCCAAGAGTAATTCTTGTCATGAAAAGTGCTTTCTCACATTAGCTGTTCGGATTCGGCTTAAAACTGTAGGTTCAGTCCATTCTTGACAACATTACACGCACACAGGAATGGTTGAGAGTTGTAAGTCACTAGGCCTTAGTTCTGAACGGACTGTTGCGCCACCTAATTTATTTATTTATTTTAATTAAGAATAAAATGGGGTTCACTAACGCAATACGATAGTTTCGAATTCAAGAGAGTTCCTACGAAAATAAAAAAACATATCTCCCAGGGGGGGGGGGGGGGCTCATGACTACTACAAAATTATTTTTGATCAATATATCTTCAACGCTTTAACCAGAAATGAGCTTCATTACTTAACAACATTTTGGAAGCGTTGTTCTACAGTTAAACAATTAACTATGAACTGTCAAACCTTACTGGACAGAAATGTCAACGTATAGTTTCTCAACTGTCAAACCATATATAATAACCACCGAAATTTCTCATATGCTTAAAAACCTCTATAATTTGTGAGGCACCTAGAATCAATGAAAGTGTGATTGCACATTTTTCATAACCCATATTCATTACAATAAGATATCAGTTGATCACCATGAGTTGATTTCTATAGTTCTTCTGTTTGCCAATATTTTCTCCTAAGGAGTGCAACTGTAGCAAAGTTTATCAATCCACCTACGCCACTGTCTTTTTAAAACAAATGCAAATCTCGAAAATATAAAAAGGCTTTGTAATAACCTCCACCCTAAAACTTTTGCCCAAACATATATCAACTTGTTTATGAAATGACAAATCTGTTCTTCAGTTTTAATTTTAATCAAATTCTCAAAAGTACCTCATTCTTACCTTATACCTATATCACGTCCCAAGCTATACTCAAACAAATTACCATATGTGACGTGACAAGAAATCCTCATTTGTACTTGGCAAATATTTTACAAATTGTATCCCTCGAGAAATTTCCACACATCCCATACTTTTCTCTAAAAACACCATCACATCAGGATTAGAATTGTGGAGGGGTTTAAAACAATAGTGTTGGTATCGAACACCAAGAATGTCGTACCCATATCAATGTGTGACCAAAATTTCTTTAACTTTTATAAAGCCCTTACCAACCAACCACACCGACTTACCGAACGAATCCGACTGTCCCATATCCACATCCGAAGACAGGACCATTCCCCCTTTTCCGAAGTTGAGAAAGTTTAAAATTTCCATAGTCATTGACCAAAGAGGTTAGATTGTTTTTAGTTGCAAAAAGCTGATAACATCTCCATACGGGACACATAGCTCGCCTTCCAACATTCTATAGTCAAAAAAAGGTTTAAAGTGTGAGAAAGTATGATGCTAATGTGTTGTTAACCATAGCTCAGCTCACTTGACTCTGGAAGGACTCAACCCATACCCAAGTACACATTTTAGGTGATGATAGCTTTTAGTCGTGTATTCGTTTATGTAAAAGGGTCAACTAGGATTTTATAAATGTTAAAACTTTAAATTATTCAAGAAAATGACAAATGGCTATAAGAACCATAGAGCCAACATCATCAGTAAAGCAAAGTCAACTTACGTATAAAAACGATGAAACTGTTTGTGAGTTATTGATTTTATTTAATTTTCTCGGCTATAGGCCGAAACGTAACGTTGTTGTCCCATTCAGGGATGATTTAAGGCAGTTTTAAAGAATCAATAGATATACTCGTACATACCTAACCTATATGATTTTCAAGGACTAAAACTGCTTGTGTCGTATAATTTATGTCCTTTTTGGTAGGAATGTTATGGCTCTTCCGTGTTTGTTTGGTCGGTCAGTCATAAGACATAAGTGCAAACTGGCTTGTCTCGTTTTGGATATGGGTTTTGATTAATCTTTTTGATTTCAATTTATGCTTGCTTAAGAGGGTTTTTACTGCTCTTATACCTTATCCTTTTTTCAATATGCCATTTATTTGTGCATGTGGAGTTAAGTGCTTTTGGTTAATTTATAATTTTTTAATTAAATTAATTAATTAAAAAAAGAGAGAAATAGAAAATACGAAACAGAGAGGCATTTGATTGCTAACATTGAGACTGGGGATCGCATTACATCGTATTATCTTGGTATTACTTCAACTCGGGATCATTGAATTGTAAGGCATTGAACCGTGTAAGCCTAGAAATTATGTCATTGTGTTTTTTTTATATATATAGATTCTTGGGAAAATGAGTGGAACAGGGATAACACCTTTCCTTTAATCCGATCAGAATGGGAGAAATGGTTAAGATCTTTTAACTTGTTTCTTCAGGCGGAAGAAATAGTTAATCCTTTAAAGAAAAGAAATAAGCTTTTGCATTTGGGGGGTCCTCAGATGCAAGAAGTTATTTATAATATTCCGGGTGCTTTAATAGAACCGCCTGAAAAACAAGATCCTCCAATTGATGTTTTTAGGTTTTAATTGGGAAACTTAATCAATATTTCCCGCCTCAGAGGAACTCTACTTTTGAGAGACACCTTTTTCGTTCGTTAAAGCCCGAGCAAGGCGAAAACCTCAATAAATTTTTGTTAAGATTACGACATCAGGCGACAAGATGTAATTTCGGGGAGTGTAAGGAAGAGGTAGCCAATATTAATTTGAAAGATAAAGTCATAGATGCTTGGGCTCCCAAGGATTTGAAAAAACGACTTTTGGAAAAAGAATATAATTTGGACGAAATAATTGAGATGTGTAGTGTATACGAACAGATAAATAGTCAATCAGAGGAGATGACTCTGCCAACAACATCTGCAAATATCAATAAAATTTTTCATAAAGATGGCGGTACTATAAAAGAGAATGAATGTGGTAGATATGGGAGGCGGAGACATCAAGCATCTAGTCCGTACTGTCCCGCCAAAAATTCAAAATGCAACAAATGCGGTTTGATTGGCCATTTTTATGTTAAATGTAAAACTAAAAGCAAATCGATTAAACGGAAAGCCGATGACTTTGATAGGACAGATTTAAAAAAACAACGGTACAAAACTTCTAAAATTCGGTTTGTAACTGAAGAAAATGACTCTGAATCTAAAACAGAAGGTGTCAAGTTTCGAGAATACGATTGCTTTAAAATAGTTGACGAAAATTTAGAACTGAACGACTGTCAAATGAGTGAACATATAACGTGTTTCATTGGAGGATGTAAAATAACGATGATTATCGATTCGGGATCCAAGCACAATCTTCTAAGCGAAAGTGATTGGAATAAGCTTTGCAAGGAGAAAGCAATTGTATGGAATGTTAGGGCTGAAACGGAAAACCAATTTCGAGCATACGCTGGGATTGATTTACTTAAAGTTAAATCAGTTTTCGAAGCTGTAATAAGTGTCAACAGTAGTTTCGACATGATTTCTACATTCTATGTTATAGAGAATGGTAGTCAATCATTATTAGGTAAAGACACAGCAATAAAACTCAATGTTTTGAAATTGGGGCTTCATGTTAATAAGATACAAAAGTTAGAGCCGTTTCCGAAAATCAAAGGGTTTAAGGTCTCACTATCGATTGATGAATCGGTTAAGCCAGTACAACAACCCTTACGTAGAGTACCTGCCCCTCTTGAAGCGAAGGTAGAGGCTAAGTTGAATGAGGCTCTCGCACAGGATATCATAGAGCCTGTAGTTTACCAAGTCGTTGGATATCACCAGTTGTCATAGTTTTCAAGGAGAACGGTGACATACGATTATGCATAGATATGCGAAGGGCGAATGCCGCCATTCTGCGGGAAAACTACCCTTTACCAACTTTTGACTCGGTAATGACCAGGTTGGAGGGAGCAAAGCATTTTTCTAGGTTTGATCTCAAAAATGCTTACCACCAACTAGAGTTAGATGAAGATAGTCGCGAAATAACGACCTTTATCACATCAAAAGGGATTTATCGATACAAAAGATTGTTGTTTGGGGTTAACTCAGCCCCCGAAATCTTCCAAAGAGTCATGGAAAACATTTTATCTAGTTGTAAAAATGCTTTAAATTACCTTGACGATATCATAGTGTTTGGTCAAAATGAGACAGAGCATGATCAAAATGTCAATTTGGTATTGTCCGTTTTTAAAAATTTCAATGTAGTGCTCAACGATGACAAATGTATTTGGAAAGCTCAAACCATGAAATTTTTAGGACACATTTTGTCAATAAATGGTATACGTCCAGACCCCGAGAAGGTAAAGACAGTCTTAAAATTCCGGCCGCCGAAAACCAAAGAAGAGACACGTAGTTTTCTAGGTCTTGTCATGTACCTGGGAAAATTTATTCCTGATCTGGGCCATATAACAGAGCCACTTAGACGTCTGACGAAAAAAGACGTCACATTTACATGGGACGAAAGTCAAGAAAACTCTTTTCGAGAATTAAAGGAAAAACTGGCTAAAATTCCAACCCTTTCATATTATAATGCAAATAATCGGATTCGTTTAATTGCTGACGCAAGCCCAGTGGCTTTGGGTGCAGTTCTACTGCAATTTGTGAATGAAAGCCCTCAGGTAGTGTCGTTCGCTAGTAAAAGTCTTTCTGAAGTTGAACGAAGGTACTCCCAGACAGAAAAAGAAAGCCTTGCATTGGTCTGGGCTGTAGAAAGATTTTATTACTATTTGGCGGGAGTTGAATTTGAACTGGTAACAGATCATAAGCCGTTAGAGGCCATTTTCAAACCTACTTCAAAACCACCGGCCCGAATTGAGCGTTGGGTTCTAAGACTACAATCGTTTAAGTTCAAAGTCATTTATCAACCTGGGAAGTTCAACATAGCTGATTCATTTTCTAGACTGTGTCAAATTGAACAGAGCAATAGTTTTGACAGGAACTGCGAACAAAGTATTTGTCACATAGTTCAAAAATTAACACCGCGAACATTAACTATTCTTGAAATTGTTAAGCATAATAATTCAGATGCAGAACTGATGGAAGCTGTGCGATGCATTGAAAATAATTATTGGGCTCCCAATCGCGCGAACAAATATTTCCCATTTAGATTAAAACTGAGCATTATGGGAAACGTTCTTCTGAGAGGAACAAAGCTTGTCATACCCACAAGTTTAAGAACGAGGGTCTTGGAATTGGCACACGAATGTCAACCAGGAGAAACCGTCATGAAACGGAGAGTACGTTCCAAAGTCTGGTGGCCTCTGGTAGATAGAGAGATTGAAAAATTTGTCAAAATTTGTCGCGATTGTTTACTGGTATCGAATCCAACGTACCCTGCTCCAATGCACAGACGTTCTTTTCCTGAAGGACCTTGGATATGTTTAGCAATGGATTTGCTAGGTCCTCTACCAAACCAGGACTATGTTTTCGTGATTATAGATTACTTCTCAAGGTATTTTGAGGCGAAGTTTATTAAGAAAATAACATCAAATGTCATCATCGATATCTTAGAGGAAATGTTTTCTAGGCTCGGTTATCCTAAATCCGTTACAGCCGACAATGGGAGACAATTTGTAAGTAAAGAGTTTAAGGATTACTGCAAACAAAATAATATTGAACTTATAACATCGCCACCATATTGGCCTCAGGCGAATGGCGAAGTCGAAAACATGAATCGGTCGATACTAAAGAGGCTTCAAATTGCGAACTCTAAAGGCGATAATTACATAAAAGAGCTACAAAAATTCACCTTAATGTACAATGTCACACCACATGGCACGACACTGAAGTCGCCTTCTGAACTGTTGTTTGACAGATTAATAAGAGATAAGATCCCATGCTTCCAAGATATTCAAGAAAACATTTTAGATTCAGAAGAAAGAGATTCAGATATCAGAAACAAGGAAAGAGGGAAGCAAACAGCTGATAAAAATCGGAATGCGAAAAGTATTCAGCTAGAAGTAGGGGACAAAGTTTTAATACAAAACTTGACGCCATCAAACAAGCTTTCAACTACATTTGGCACAGAAGAATTCGAAGTGATCCAGCGGAAAGGCAACGATGTGATGGTGAGCGGGAATGGAAAAGTCTATAGACGGAATATTAGTCATCTCAAGAAAATTCCCGGCCTCCCAGAAACACGACCAAATTCCAATGCGACAAATAACTTGCAAGAAGCTGCGACACCTAACCTGACAGGAACGTCAAATGAAATAGGAACACCTAACCAAAAGCTAACTTTGAAGTTGAAAAACATTGAAGGGATGTGGCACCCTGTAAAACAACCACCGGCCGATCCATCAACCGAGAGCACGCGAGAGACATGTCAGTCGGTATTGAGCAGTGCAGCAAAGCAGACACAATAGATAGAAATAAACTTTTGTTCATCATTACTAAGTGTCTATATTTTGTGTTATCTATATAGGTCTTTACAGATGGTATTCAAAGCTTCTGATGGAGGCTGTGTTTTAAAAATCAATCTTGAGTTACTAATTTTAATTCGTTAAAATGTAGTCACTTAACTAGAAATAAATTTACTTTTTACTTAAAAACACCTTTTTCTATAGAGCATACTTGTTCAAGGTAACCTAAAAAAAATCTGTTCAAGTTATCAAAATATGAATTCTGCTAGTTCTAGTACTTCTTTCTGTCAAATTTTGCATTCTATAAAAATATTTAGCTTCTCAGCAGCGGAAGGGGTAAGTTGTAACATAGACAACTTATTCACTGTACAGCCGAAAAAAAGTTGGAATAAAGAGCATATAAAACGAATTTTAAAGCTAGAGATTTTATGTTAAAAAACTGAAAAACCGAAAACCTAAATTCAAAACACATTATAAAGAATTTATTATGTAGGTAGGTAGGTAAAGATGACAGTCACGAACAGCTCTTATTTATATTGACAAAATTAGCGATTTTAGAGCCATTTCGTCGCATTCAGAAAGAAAATCAGGTCTTTGATTTTTATTCCGGAAAGTTCATCATGATTTTTAAAGAATGCCCTCCCAAGCTTAACATTCTAGAACCGACCAGGACAGGACATTTACAAAGAAAGTGAATCACAGTTTCCCATTCATGTTGGTCTCCGCAGCTTCGACAGTGAGTATTGTGAGGGATACCCAGCTTTGCTACATGCTCTCCTATCGGAAAGTGTCCGGTACATATGCATGCAGTGACCTCTACATAAAAGTTCAATAGAACGCTTTATCTTATCTTCCTGGATATGGTACACTCCATTAGAATGTTCCACCTGCGCTGCGGTTGGATTTTGTCAGAAAAAATTGAGAAAAATGTTGGCCTTCATAGCTCCAAGAGGAATATTTACCCTTTCCGCAAGTGAGCTATGAGAGGCCGGCCGATCATTGGCGGGCCAACTCATCAGTTCGTTCATTTCAGTCAATGCCACTACGACCTGGAACCCAAATAAGAGTGACACGGAGGTTGATGTTGAGGCTGAATAATTTATCCCGACATTGTTGGCCCAGTATAAAGGATGTTGTAGCCGAATTCCTAGCCAAAATAGCCGTCTGACTGTAAGTGCAGACTACCGTGTTATTTATTAGATAATCGATTTTCTGAGCAGTTTATTAATCCATATCTCTGGTGTAAAATCTGAAGAGAATTGTTGAATCGGATGTTGAAGTCAAAAAACTATGCTTCAGAACTTTAAAAATTTTCAATGCTTTCGCAATGCAAGAAGTTATGAGCAAAGGTGTAAAACCAATATTTTTACCTTCCCATAGGAAGTTATTGTAATCGGTCCGATTTTTCAAATTGAAAATTTTGACATTTCTCAACGTTTCAAGATCCTAGAGTCTGAATAAAAAATTTTTAGAGAGATGTCCGTTCGTCCGTACGTTCGCGACGTTTTTTTTTCGTCGTTCATAGCTCAAGAACCAGTAAAGATATCGACTTTAAATAAATTTTTTTATACAGATAATCATGCAAAAAGATGCAAAAAGGACTCTCAATAAAATTGCGTGGGGGTTTTTTTACCATAGCAATTTTAAAAAAATGTGAAGATTTTGGTTAACCCAAAATATCTCACGAACCCACAACGCTAAAGACTTGAATTAAATTGTATATTATGTATTGTACCGTGATACCAAGCAAATATATTTTTGGAAAAAAATCCAATTTACGGTTTTTTTTATAAATCAAAAAAACTAGAAAAAAAATATTTGTAACCTCAAACATTTTACGAACAAAAAATGATTTTATATCCAAAATAAAAAATATAAATCAAAAACAAATATTACTGAAAGTTGGTAAAAATAGATTTTCAATTTCTTTTATAAAAAATATTGTTTTCAACATTCGGTAAAATTTTGAAAAAAAATTGATTTGACAGTTTTTTTTACAAAAAATAATAACCTAAAAAAACAATACTAAAACTTGGTAAAAATTTGCTTTAGACTCAAATATCTTTTCAAAATTTAAAAATATTGGCTTCAAACTATTTTCATCTCACACAAAATATTGTTTTCGACATTCAGTAATTTTTTTTTATAATAATCCAACAGTCAGTTTTTTCATAAAAAAATAAAATGTACGCAAAATTGTTAAAAATTGATGTTCGGTTCTCGATATCTCGTGAACAATAGAAGAAATTGACTTCAAATTAATTTCATTCATCCAATTTGTATTTATTTATATTAGAAATAAAAACTTAAGAAATGCTACTAAAATTGTTAAAAATTGGTTTTCGACTAAAAATCTCGTGAACTAAAATAGATTTTAAAATCAAACTATTTCATCATAATGCAAAATATTGTTGTTAATTTAACACAGGAACTAATTAGAAAAATCCTCTAGAATAACAGAGTTTAACCAAAGTTCATTCACAAATTGTGAAGTTTGTTAGAATTTAAAATGATTGAATCATGAGACATGAGAGCTTCATTTGATGTTCCCCTTTTTTAATTTTAGCCCGAAAGCAGCTTTTTTAAATAAAATTCCCTTTCTCATAGGAATTTCAATACAAAAGATGCTGATGTCCTCTGGATATATGTATGTATGCCTGTCAACAGAAGTACTCGTATGTTGTGTATAATTTTATTCTTCTTTGAAGCTTTTTGAATTTAAGATACTTTCAAGACATGACTTGAAGTATTGACAGTAGGCTTAGACAAATACTGGAATTAGTTTTGTTATGAAAAAGTGTAAAGCTTACCAGCTACATGTACGCTGCAATATTCATCTTGTTTAACGTACATCCTGGGGACCGTGTTAAATGTGTAACTTTTTAGTGATAAAATATACTAATTGGCTCGATTTTTACGAATTGAAAATGTTGACATTTCTTTACATTGAGAGTTGACATTGAGAGTTGTATGTTAAAATGACTATAGAAAAATCTATCTTGTTTACCCCAAATAACTAGATACTCAATAGACTTTTTACATTACGAATATTTCAAAATTGATTTGACTTAAGAAAACATTCAACTGGAATTTCTAAAAAAAAGAGGCTAGGATGCGACCCACACTGATAACTTCCCATCCCGTCTGTTGATTTGTCTTGCTTAAAAGTTTGTCTATTTGTATCAATTTTTACCAAATTTGCGTACTATTTGTTCTAGATTTTATTTTTTTATTTAAAAAACGGACTGTTGGATTTTTATAAAAAAAAGTTACTGAATATCGTAAACAATATTTTCTGTAAAATAAAATAAGTTTGAAGCCAATATTTTAACCTTTTGAAAAGCTATTTAAGTCAAAAGTAAATTTTTACCAAGTTTTAGTATTGTTTTTTTTAGGTTTTTATTTTTTGTAAAAAAACTGTCAATTCGATTTTTCTCAAAATTTTTCCTAATGTTGAAAACAATATTTCTTATAATTTTACCAACTTTTGTTAATTTTTTTTTTCGGTTTTTAATTTTTTGTAAGAAACTTGTCAATAAGATTTTTTTTCAAAATTTGACTGAATGTTGACAACAAAGTAGTTTTAAGCCAAAATCTCCAAGTTTTGAAAAGATATTTGAGTCGAAAATCAATTTTTACCACCTTTTATAAATTTTTGTTTAGGTTGTTATTTTTTGTAAAAAAACTGTTAATTCGATTTTTCTCAACATTTTTCCTAATGTTGAAAACAATATTTCTTATAAGTTAAAATTAGTTAGAAGCCATTATCTCAAAGTTTTGTAAAGATATTTGAGTCGAAAATCAATTTTTAACAACTTTTATTATTTTTTAAGGTTTTTATTTTTTTTTAACTGTCAATACGATTTTTCTCAACATTTTTCAGAATGTTGAAAACAATATTTCTTATAAGATCAAAAAAAATTTGAAGCCTTAATTTCAAGTTTTTGAAAAGATATTTGAGTCGAAATTCAATTTTTACCAACTATGAGTAATGTTTTTTTATAAAAAATCAAATCCTAAAAAAAAACTGTCAATTAGATTTTTCTCAAAATTTTATCAGATGTCAAAAACATTATTCATTGTTGCACAAATTTGTTTTGGAGATGAAATCATATTTTGGTCGTAAAATTTTCGAGGTGACACATTTTTTTTTTCAGTTTTTTTGATTTATAAAAAAGAAACGTTAATTGGATTTTTTTGCAAAAATATAATTGTTTTGTATTGCGTTACAATATATATTATAAAATTTAATTCAAGTCCCTAGCATCATTGGTTCATGAGATATTTAGGTTTAACCAAAATGTTTACCTTTTTTTTTAAACTGCTATGGTAAAAAAACCACCCACGCAATTTTCTTCAGAGCCCTTTCTGCATCTTTCTGCCTTATTATCTGTATAAAAAAGTTTATTTGAAGTCGATATCTCTTCTGGTTCTTGAGCTATGGAGGACGAAAAAAACATCACGAACGTACGGACGTACGAACGTACGTACACACGCACGCACAGACATCTTTCTAAAAATCTTTCATTTCGACTCTAGGGACCTTGAAACGTCGAGAAATGTCAAAATTTTCAATTTGACAAATCGGACCGATCACAATAACTTCCTATGGGAAGTTAAAAAGTAAAAACTGATAAATTTCAAAAACCTTAAAAGCAAAATAAAAATTGACGTCTTCTCTTCCCCAGCTCAAGAAAACACTGATTAATTATAAGCTTAAGGAATATTTTGAAGAACAAAAGTAGGTCCCTTGATCTAACGGTTCATCTCTTCGAACCGTGAAACATATCTTTACATCGTTTGGAGAAAGTATTATTATTGCACTTGATATTTCAAAAGGATAAGCCCTTTATATCATAAATACCTACCGTCGGCTTAGATGAATCCTTAATTCATTGAATTAGAAATTTTGAACCGTTCAATCCAAGTTGGATAGACACAAGTCTAAAAATCACAAAATAAATGCTGGTGTGCCCCAGGGTTCTGTTTTGTCTCCGCAACTCTTTTTATTTCTATTTATTATTTCTTGTCTGCAACTTCTTATCCAATTAGATTTTCATACTCGTTTTTAGACTCACTCACATTAAATAACCTACATATCATTGTATACAATGGGAAATTTTTAACCCCGTCGAATTTAATTCTTCGAAAACTCAATTTTGTCTTGTAAAGTAAAATAAATAAAAATAAGTTAGGTGGCGCAACATTCCGTAGTGACTTACAACTCTCAACCATTCCTGTGTGCGAGGCATTTCAAGGATAGAGGGGAACTACAGTTTTTGTATGCCAAATCCGAAAGACTAATTTGAGAAAGAACTTTTCATGACAAGAATTACTCTTGGAGGATTTGTCAATTCTTCGCAAGTACTCGTGAAAAAAAAAATTTGGTTGCACCGGGAGGGATTGAACTTCTGGCATGGCAGTGAAATGCACTACCCATCACTCCACGGGTGCTACTGTCGTGTATTTTTAAAGCGAGATATTCCCCTCTTGCCACTAACCATATGAATAGTACTTTCATCAAAGAAAATGATTATTTCTGTATTCTATGGCACTTGGCGTTTTTTGGGAAGATCCAAGACATTTTTTCTCTCCTTCTGATCTATCTACAATAGACAAAAACCTATATATGTATATACGTTGTAATGGGTGATTTTTTTGAGGTTAGGATTTTCATGCATTAGTATTTGACAGATCACGCGGGATTTCAGACATGGTGTCAAAGAGAAAGATGCTCAGTATGCTTTGACATTTCATCATGAATAGACTTACTAACGAGCAACGCTTGCAAATCATTGAATTTTATTACCAAAATCAGTGTTCGGTTCGAAATGTGTTTCGCGCTTTTTTATCGACAAATTTTGTTCAGCGATGAGGCTCATTTCTGGTTGAATGGCTACGTAAATAAGCAAAATTGCCGCATTTGGAGTGAAGAGCAACCAGAAGCCATTCAAGAACTGCCCATGCATCCCGAAAAATGCACTGTTTGGTGTGGTTTGTACGCTGGTGGAATCATTGGACCGTATTTTTTCAAAGATGCTGTTGGACGCAACGTTACGGTGAATGGCGATCGCTATCGTTCAATGCTAACAAACTTTTTGTTGCCAAAAATGGAAGAACTGAACTTGGTTGACATGTGGTTTCAACAAGATGGCGCTACATGCCACACAGCTCGCGATTCTATGGCCATTTTGAGGGAAAACTTCGGAGAACAATTCATCTCAAGGAATGGACCGGTAAGTTGGCCACCAAGATCATGCGATTTGACGCCTTTAGACTATTTTTTGTGGGGCTACGTCAAGTCTAAAGTCTACACAAATAAGCCAGCAACTATTCCAGCTTTGGAAGACAACATTTCCGAAGAAATTCGGGCTATTCCGGCCGAAATGCTCGAAAAAGTTACCCAAAATTGGACTTTCCGAATGGACCACCTAAGACGCAGCCGCGGCCAACATTTAAATGAAATTATCTTCAAAAAGTAAATGTTATGGACCAATCTAACGTTTCAAATAAAGAATCGATGAGATTTTGCAAATTTTATGCGTTTTCTTTTTTAAAAAGTTCTCAAGCTCTTAAAAAATCACCCGATATAAGTCGTAGGCATAACTTCTATCTCTTTACAAGTGCTCCAGAAACTTACTTAAGCCTCCCTTGGACAATATTCAAAGAAAAGCTTTTAAAGTGATAAGTAACAATAAAATTATTAACACAATTACGTCCCTTCGAAATCGTCATAAAGTTTATTAGGTACTTAACCCTTTTTACTGCTGTTTTAACAGACTATGTTCTAGTAAAATAGCCAGTTGCATTTCTCCCCTTGAACAGTATACAATCGTAGTACTCGCGCTTCTGGGAATGCCTATCAGCTTAGCATTGAGTCTAACTTCGATCATACTGTGAAGATATTCGTTCCTTAGCCGTACTCTGCGAATGTGAAATGTCTTACGCCATTTTTTCTTTCCTTCTCATTGCAATGTTCAAGAATTCAAAACAAATGTAAAACGGTCAAAATTTTTCAATCAATTGGTCGTTTTTATAAAAAAATAGAATTTAAAAAATCGACTCCTTTTTGGAGACCATTTTTAAAAGTACTTTTATTCTGATCTCAAGCTTTAAATCTTTGCTATTTCTATATATCTACATTGCAATCATAAATCTAAGGTAAAGTTTAATGTTCAACAGGCACACATTACAACTTCATATGTTATTTGTTACTTACATTGTACGATAAAGAACTTTAAAGACAGTTTTTGAATTTTTATATGAGCCGAGGTTTAGTCCTTTAATTGTATTTTTCTTTTAGATCTATTCAAAGGGGTTGTTAAATTCTCGTTGTGATATGTTTTACACATATATAGTTGGTTTTAATACTTGCATAGACAAAAATGAAGAAAACTTTTTTAAACATGTCTCTTTAATTTCTCTGGGTACTTTATCAAACAAACTCCCCCATATACATAAGTATTTGCAATCAACCCTAAAAGGTTCCCTGTTCCCATATGCCAAAAGCAAACTCTTACCTATTTCATTTACAAAAGAGAAAGCAATCATGCATTAGTCTAATATATTTCTTATACCATATCCACCTTAACCACCGACCGCCACCGCCACAAAAGTCTAAAGGCAAAGACAAAAATGAAAAATATAAAATAAAATCCACACACGACTCTTATAAAATCGACCCCCATTCCCATATTTAAAACACATCTATGGAACATAAAAAGGAATCATAACTGATGCTCACTCCTGGACTTTTATTTTACATGTATTATTTTGTTCTTACTGTTTATACTGAATATGCCTCTTAGCCAAAATTATAGACTGGGTTCTTTCCTTTCAAATAAAAAGTAAAGACGACAAGACGAAAGAAAGAAAGAGTAAAAATAAAATATAATAATTTTTTGGCAACCGTTTTCTGGTTATCATCATAATCATCATCATCATCACCGTCGTCGTCGCCTCTGATGCCGTCGTCGTCGTAGTCGTAGTCGTAGTCATCCTCATCCTTGTAATCATCACCATCACCCATTCCTTAAGGACATTCAGAGAAATTCATCTCCGGGCGGGAATTATATATTATTTTTCCTTTATTTAGCACGAAAAATAAATAAATCCTAAAAATCCTTACAACTCGCATCGCATACGTCAAATATTTTGCCAAATCCCCAAAAAATCACTGTTTTAAATCCCGAAGGCTTTTCATTATGTTGTGTGTAGGATAGGAATAGCCTCACCTCATCGCAATGTTGTCCCACATCGTCATCCAGCATCACATACGGATATGACGACGATGACGACGACAACGTCAGTCAGGATATACAAAAATATACGTACATATGGAAAACCTAAAAGAAGTCCTGGCCCTGAACCTGATGATGGTTGCAAGGATTCATATATATACAATGTATACGACTTCTGCATACGTATCTCCTTCAGGAAGGATTTTTTTCCCATTTGTGGCATTTGACAGGTGTGAGGAACCGGGCGTAAAAAATGAAATAATATTAAATACACGCTAAGGACTTTCTTGCATATTTGTTTTATTTTTGTATTTTTATTTTGGAGAATACTGTTTCCCTTTCGAAAACTGGATCAAGAGATGGAAGGACATGCATGCATAGCTCATATGTTGACGGCGCGCGGCGGCACGGGCGTAAGGAATCCTTATGGCCACGTATGCGAAAACCTGTGTCGTTCTGTAGACGAGCCGAAGAAGGGAATAATTCACGCTCCAGACAGATTTCTTTCGGTAAAAGAGTCCTAATTTGATTCCAGATCCTTTTTGCGTGAATCGCATTATTAAGGCAGGTGGATTTCAAATATGTACCTACCTACCTTACGAATGTGTGCAAAAATATTTCTGTCATTTTTAAGGAAAAATGCAAAAAAGTATAAAAAGAAATACAAATTTAATTACGATTCTTCATGATAAGGATGCATGCAGGATATTATGCCATCAAAATTGGGGAGCTGTGGCTTTTTTCTTCTAGGATATATATTTTAATTTGGAGGCGTAGGGTAGCTCGGTGGGACGCGTCGTGTAGCCGTACATAGATGATGATGATGATGATGATGCTAAGTACAAAAGGAACACTCACGGAACTGCGAATTATTTTATTTATGATGTGTGTTGCCTCTCATTAAATTACTCACAGATTGTTGAATAATTTATTTCAAGGATATTTTGTGTGTGTGGTTTTTTTTCTCCTGCAAATTTTTTCCTATTTGTTGTTGTTGTTGCTTTTGAAACCACATAACATTCGTATCCTGGGAGAAGTCAGGACTTTTTTTCTGCGGTTTTCTACATTTTTTTTCCTTTTGTTTCAGATTTTGTTTTTCAAGGTAGCTGTGTTTGTTATGTTCGTGGTTGAGGAGTTGGAGTTGGAGAAGATATTTTTCAAGTGTGTTACTTGGATGAGGTAATGTTTACTTAATTTGGGAATACAAGCTTAAGCTATATATGCGGAGAGCCACCCGGAAGGAGTCTTTTTGAAGTTGAAGGCAGCAGAATATAACGTGTGTTGTTTCTATTTTTGTTCTTGTTCAGGATTCCCTGGAAGGACTGGGAAGGAAATATTTCATTTGGTGTTCGTTAGTGATTCTTTTTTTCGTCGTTCGTTGCGTATGTTTTGTTTGGATGTTTTTGATATACAACATACACATGTCTGCGGTTCTTTTGTGATTTTTTTCTTTCGGTCTTGTATATTCTGAAGAAATGAGGATTTTTTTGTTCAATTAATTCCAAAACGGCTGACGAGTAAAAAAAAATTCTTCAACATTTGTTGAAATTTAGAAATTTATTCAAGAAGAATTGGTTTGAGAAAGTTTTTGTCGGCATATTAAACATGTTTGAACAATTTAACCAATATTAACGACTTCTGTAAACTAGTACATAACTTTTTTGAAAAAGATAAGATATAGCATATTTGTTTGTCAAATATTCATAAACACTCAACTTTAAAGATAACTTTTTAACTTTAAAAAATCTTATCAAAAATGTAAACGTTTTATTGTTCTCTATAAGTTTCAATTGAACTCCACAGAAGTCCTGGAGTCTTCCTCACACTTATTGTCCTTCTATATTTTAAATAACTTTTCTCTTGTCAGTTTATGTTTATTTGTTTTTTTTTTTTCTATTTTGAAGTATCATCCCTTCATACAAATGTCAACCGCTAAACTAAATGTGTTGACTTCTACATTGTTTTCCATTTTTATATATTATATTTCCTTAAAGGACATAACCTCTTCATAGTTCGTGGTTCTTGGCAAAGTTCTGGTTCATTGAAATCCACGTTCCTTGTGTGTTGTCTGCACGAGCGATGTGTACAACTTGTATAACTCACGCTTTATGCCTCTTGCCAATACTCTTATACTCTTGAGTTTGTCTTTCATGGTTTACATAGTTTAAAGTACAGAAATATACACAAAAAAATCCATGGAACATTGAACATCTTCCCTAACCCTCTTCTCCTGATGTCAAACAAAAATACCTAAGTACATTTATATCTAAAAACATACCAAACAGAAGGAATGCAAAATTAAATTGACAGGGAGAGAGGAAGGAGATACTAAATAAAGTATTTCGTTTTGGTTAAGTTGATTTTTATGTAAATTATTTTTATTTTTTTCAAAGCATAGGTATATGGAAAAAGGATATCTGTCTGTAAGAGCATTCGATATGGTTTAAAGACTAAACAGATAAACACCATACGTATACGCGTCATGCAATCGTGTATACAAGGGATATTATCTACGTCATGTTGTGTTCTTAATGAAAATTTATACAGCCATGTGTTTTTCAATTTATATGTATCTACATTTATTCAAAGAATTAATAAATCATTTCATTGAGAGTAAGTTTAGACAAATCAATTTATTTTATTTAATTTATATGAACAAAATTTGAAATACTTCATATTCTATTCAATTCAATTCAATTCAATTCAATTCAATTCAATTCAATTCAATTCAATTCATTTCAATTCAATTCAATTCAATTCAATTCAATTCAATTCAATTCAATTCAATTCAATTCAATTCAATTCAATTCAATTCAATTCAATTCAATTCAATTCAATTCAATTCAATTCAATTCAATTCAATTCAATTAAACTTAACAGGAAGAACCTCATTAACAAGCCTTAATTTAACAGAGTCTTAACCTGAATCACCTACAAAAATTTGTTTAATTGATTTTTATATAATTCCTTGGTCCTTTAATGTGCCTTACTTTAAAAAACTACACCTTCATTCAGTTTTTCAGAAAGACTAATTCATGCCCACTAAGAATTAATTTTGTATTTTATTGGCCAACGCGAATTACTAAAAAGCATGAGACTGGCAATGTCGAGTGGATAGCACCCTTTCACTTATCATCAAACTTTCATTGTCATAATTTCATAATTCAGTAAACTCAACATATCCATCATGATAAAGAACAGAAACGAGAAATGTCTGCAAAAATTTTCTACAGCAACTCCGAGTCGTTGGCTGCAACTTAAAGAGCGTTAGCTGAAATTTCGGTAGTGACTCTCACCCAGGTCAACACTCAACATATTCTTTTAGTGATGTTGCCGAGTCAGTGAGACAACCAAATTAGGTTATTCGAAGTGTTGAAAATATCGATGATGATCAGGCGTCCGTTGCAAACGATAAAAATCAGTCAATTCCATGGCAAGTTTTCAAGTCTTTATTGGTAAACCCTTTATACAGGGTTACCCATTTTGCGTTTTCAAAAGTAAACGTAAATAAAGCACATATAAAATATTTTTTTCTTGATATTTCTTTTTAACTTCCCATAGGAAGTTATTGTAATGGGTCCGATTTGTCAAATTGAAAATTTTGACATTTC
The DNA here is from genome assembly GCA_920104205.1 of Eupeodes latifasciatus. Taxonomy (NCBI): domain Eukaryota; kingdom Metazoa; phylum Arthropoda; class Insecta; order Diptera; family Syrphidae; genus Eupeodes; species Eupeodes latifasciatus. The sequence continues at coordinate 66,625,024 of OV049924.1, read as the reverse complement.
TCGACGTTTCAAGGTCCCTAGAGTCGAAATAAAAGATTATTAGAAAGATGTCTGTGCGTGCGTGTGTACGTACGTTCGTACGTCCGTACGTCCGTACGTTCGCGACGTTTTTTTCGTCGTCCATAGCTCAAGAACCAGAAGAGATATCGACTTCAAATAAATTTTGTTATACAGATAGTAAGGCAGAAAGATGCAGAAAGGGCTCTCAAGAAAATTGCGTGGGTGGTTTTTTTACCATAGCAGTTTAAAAAAAGCTGAAAATTTTGGTTAACCCTAAATATCTCATGAACCAATGACACTAGAGACTTGAATTAAATTTTATATTATATATTGTAACGTGATACCAAACAAGTATATTTTTGGAAAAAAATTCAATTAACGGTTTTTTATAAATCAAACAAACTGAAACAAAAATTTGTCACCTCGAAAAATTTACGACTAAAATATGATTTCATCTCCAAAACAATTTTGTGAAATGAAGAATAATGTTTTTGACGTCTGATAAAATTTTGAGAAAAATGGAATTGACAGTTTTTTTATAAAAAATAAAAATTTTAAAAAAACTCAAATATCTTTTCAAAACTTTGAGAAATTGGCTTTAAACTACTTTTATCTTTCAAAAAATATTTTTGTCAACATTCAGTAAAATTTAAAAAAAAATCAAATTGACAGTTTTTTACAAAAAATTAAAAACCTAAAAAAAAATTTAACAAAAGTTTGTAAAAATTGATTTTCGACTCAAATTTTTTTTTTCAAAAATTTGATATTATGGCTTCCAACAAACTTTAACTTATAAGAAATATTGTTTTCAACATTGGGAAAAATTTTGAGAAAAATCGAATTGACAGTTTTTTTACAAAAAATAAAAACTTAAAAAAAAAATAATACTAAAACTTGGTATAAATTTACTTTCGGCTCAAATAGCTTTTTAAAAATTAAAAATATTGGCTTCAAACTTATTTTATTTCACAGAAAATATTGTTCTCAATGTTCAGTAATTTTTTATAAATATCCAACAGTCCGTTTTTTTCATAAGAAAATAAAATCTACAAAAAATAGAACGCAAAATTGGTAAAAATTGATACATATAGACAAACTTTTAAGCAAGACAAATCGATAGACGGGGTGGGAAGTTATCAGTGTGGGTCGCATCCCAGCCTCTTGTTTATTATAAAGTTTGACATTATTTATGAAACACAACATCATTTAAATGACCACCACGCAAATTGTTGCAAGCATCGATTCTTTTGAGGTAATTTTCGACCACTTTTTGACCCAAAATAACTCGGGAACCAGTACTTTTATTAAATTACGATGTAGTCACTATAACATAAGTGTGATTTAAGAAAATATTCAACTGTACCTTTTAAAAAATGCTAAAAACCGATTTCCGAATCAAAAACCTTGAGAGCACGGAAGAAATTGACTTATTTCATCTCATACAAAGTGTTTTGTTAATATCTGGTGAACTTTTTGAGACCGATTGCATTTACGCTTCCTCTTTCCCAGGTCAAGGTAACGCTGATTAACTATCAGTATAAGGAATATCTTGAAGATCAAAAGAAGTCCCCTGGTGATCTCACGATTCTTCTCTTCGAACATTAAAAACACATCTTTTCATCGTTTTGGAGAAATTAAGATTATTGTGATTGATATTTCAAAAGTATTTGATAGGGTTTGGCATAAGTCCTTGTCGTCTTATCAAAAATGAGGGCCTTCGGTTTGAATGAATAATGAATATTAATTCGTTCGGACAGTTTTAATATTATTGGGTGGGTTCAAATTTGAAAACCGCAAAATGAATGCTGGGTCTTATTTCATTAAGATTGACAAGTGACAATTCTATAAATTTGTTACACCTTTGTGACAAATTTGTATTTCGTAAAATATTGACAGGTGAGAAGTTTGTCAGAAAAATACACTAAAAAATTTGTCATAGCAATTTTATCATTTCATATACTGACACATTTTTTGTGACAATTTTGTCATTGTCATACTTACATATACTTACCGACAAACTTACGTGAAAATTTCATTGTATCATCTTGAAATGTATTATGATCGAAAAACGATGAAATATGAAACAAAACCTTTGCATTTTGTTTCAATTTTTATCGTTTCTAGACAAATTTTTTCGATGTTAGAAGTAACTGAACGCTGGCACTCTTTAAATTTTAAAAAGTGAAATACATAAAACATAATAATGCCATAAGTTGACGAATGTAGGTGTTAAAGTGTTCAAGAGTTAAAGGTTTATCTGCATAAACACAGACTTTCGCGTAGCCCTACAAAAAAAAAAATTCCAGCGGTGTCAAATTGAATGATCTTGGTAACCAGTTAATATGGCCACGATGAGAAATTACGCGGCCAGGAAATGTCTCTTGCAATAAAGCCATATTCGCTCGAGTTGTGTGGCATGTGAAACTGTCTTGTTGAAACCACATATTCTCCAAGTCGTATTCTTCAATAGCAGCCAAAAAAGTCGGTTATCAAATGACAATTACGCTCCGAATTGACGGTGACAGTCGTTCCATCGTCGTTTTACGAAGAAGGAAGGTCCAATACCACCTCCAGACGAAAGAGTGCACCAAGCAGTGACTTTTTGTGCATGTAATGGCCTCTCTTAAATTACTTGAGGATTCTCAGAATCCCAAATACAACAATTCTGTTTATAAACATACCCACCGAGTGAGAAATCTGCTTCTTCGCTCAAGAAAATTTTGTTCAAAAAATCGCTGTCCAACGCCTGTTGTTCAAGCACCCATTCGAAGTATCTATTACGATGTGAATGGTCAGCTGGCTTCAGTTGCTGTGTGAGGTTTTTGTAGAAGGTTTTAACAATTTTTATGTTTTGTGTGATAGTTAAGCGATTCATTTTCGTAAATGTCAGACTTTCAACTGATAAAAAAATGTTTTAAAAGCTTAGTTTGCCAGATGTAAAATTCCAGCCATATATTTTTGAAATCGCACAATGGATAACCCGTTACATGTAATTAAAAATTTATATGGTTGTGTTTAAGTTCCTGAGTGAAAATAAATACTTTGAAATTAAATTAAATTCAATAGATTTCTCAGTTTAAGTCGTTGTATTTTTAATGAATGAATAACAACAGAAATAAATAAATGTTATTATTAATTAATATATTAAAGTTTTTTTAAGAAATGTAACCATTGCGAAAATAATTGGACTATTTAGAACAAAATATGATAAATGAAAATAAAAAGAGGCTATAATGCGACCCACATTGATAACTTCCCATCCCGTCTGCCGATTTGTCTTGCTTAATAGGTTTGTAGGTTTCGTGTTTTGTTAAAAAAGTTGCCACTTGAATTATTCTAAAAGTTTTAAAATTACTAACAATGTTTTGCATATGATGAAATTGTTTGATTTCAAAATCTATTTTTTAACGAGATTTTTAGTCAAAAACCAATTTTTACCAATCTTAGTAGCTTTTGCGTACTATTTTTTGTAGATTTTATTTTTTTATAAAAAAAACTGACTGTTGGATTTTTATACAAAATTGATTGAATGTTGAAAACAATGTTTTCTGTTAGATAAAATTAGTTTAAAACCAATATTTTTAATTTTTGAACAGATATTTGTGTCGAAAGTAAATATTTACCAAATTGTATTGTTTTTCTTAGGTTTTTATTTCTTATAAAAAAAATTTCAATTCGATTTTTCTTAAAACTTTAAGGGATGTTGGAAACAATTTTTTTTATAAGATAAAATTAGTTTGAAACCATAATCTCAAATTTTTGAAAAGATATTTGAGTCGAAAATCAATTTTTACCAACTTTTAGGTTTTTATTTTTTGTAAGAAAACTGTCAATTTTATTTTGGTCAAAATTTAACTGGATGTTGAAAACAATGAAATGAAATTAATTTGACGCCAATACCTCAAATCCTTGAAAAGATATTTGAGTAGAAAAATAATTTTTTTCCAACTTTTAGTAACGTTTTTTTAGGTTTTTATTTTTTATAAAAAAAACTGTCATTTCGATTTTTCTCAAAATTTAAGCAAATGTCAAAAACGTTTTTCTTTGCTGCATAAAATTTTGGAGATAAAATCATTTTCTGTTCGTAAAATATGAGAGGTCACAATTTTTTTTTTCAGTTTTTTTTGATTTATAAAAAAATCGTTAATTGGATTTTTTTACCAAAAATATACTTGTTTGGTGTAACGTAACAATATATAAATTAAAACTTAATTCAAGTCTCTGGAGTTATTGGTTCGTGAGACCAAAATTTACACCTTTTTTTAAATTGCTGTGGTGAAAAAACCACCCACTTAATTTTTTTGAGACTCCTTTCTGCATCTTTCTGCATTATTATCGCATAACAAAATTTATTTGAAGTCGATATCTGAACTTAACGAACGTACGGACGTACGCACAGACATCTCTCTAAAATTATTCTATTTCGACTCTAGGGACGTTGAAACGTCGAGAAATGCCAAAATGTTCAATTCTTCAAATCGGACCGATTACGATAACTTCTTATGGGAGGTTAATAAAGTTTAAATTAGTTTAAAGCAACACACATAAGAAAACTTAGTGTTTCAATAAATTACTTTATTGTTATATCGCATGAAATGTAATAGAGAAAAAATGTGTATATAATGATTACTGGAAAAAGCAATTACAACTGCTTTTCAATCATTACTTTTGTTTTCAATTAAATTAATGTACATAATTACAATAACATGTAGTTAGTAATTGAAATTCTTCAATTATATTTCAAAGTTATTAAAAAAGTGTATGAAGATTTTAATTACAAGTAGTTGTACTCAAAGTTTTTTTGCAAGCATTTTATCCGAACTCGGATTTTTATGAACTTGCAGCTCTTCAGTTACTGGTCGATACTCGACACAATGCAAAATTTCAGGTTAACAAATGAAAACGGTGATGCCTTCCGCAGAACATAACAGCTAATCTTACTTTACTACTTACTTTCTTACTTACTTAAGGTGGCGCTACACTCCTGTGTGAACTAGGGCCTCACCCAACAAACTTCTCCATCTAGCTCGGTCCCTAGCTAGATGTATCCAGTTTCGCGCTCCAAGTTGGGTGAGGTCACTTTCCACTTGTGCGCGCCACCTGATCAACGGTCTTCCTCTACTGCGCTGTCCTGTGGGTGTGGATTCGAAGACTTTCCGGACCGGAGCATTAGTTTCCATGCGCTCTACGTGACCCAGCCATCTTAGTCGTTGAACTTTTACCCTTCTGGCTAAGTCTACGTCGCTGTACAGCCCGTGCAGCTCGTCGTTCCATCTTCTCCTCCACTCCCCTTCGATGCATACGGGACCGTAGATCAAACGAAGAACCTTTCTCTCGAAACGACCCAAGGTGCTTTCATCCGCTTTTGTCCGAGTCCATGCTTCTGCACCGTATAGCAGGACAGGGATGATAAGGGTCTTATATAGCGACACTTTGGTCCTTCGAGAGAGGATTTTTCCACTTAATTGCTTTCTTAACCAAAAAAACAGCGGTTAGCAAGAGTTATTCTTCGTTTGATCTCAGCTGGTGTTGTTTCTGCGTTTACAGCGCAGCGGAGCCTAGGTAGACGAAGTCCTTAACTACCTCAAAGTTACGTGCGTGCCTGTTGTTTGGCTGCATTTGCCTGCCGACATTCATCATCAAACCAGGGGTTCCTTGTTGGTTACTTCTTGAAACCCAGCACGTCAGAGGCGGCTTCTCTGATGGCATCTTGGCAATGTTGCCAGTGGTTTTCGATACATTGTGTTGGCGGCAGAGAACTTCGAGAGAGTTTACTTGTAACTCGGTCGGAAAAGGATTTGGCGATCTCTTGCGATTGTAGCCGTTCGACGTTGTTCCTTCTCCCAGCATCTCCCTGTTTTGCCTTGGGTCTGGAAACCCGAAGTGCTACCTTGGCTACAACGAGGTAGTGGTCCGAGTCGATGTTAGCTCCTCGGAAAGTTCGGACATCCATGATGCTGGAAGCGTGTCTGGCGCCGACCGCAATATGGTCAATCTGGTTGACGGTAGATTGATCTGGAGAACTCCAAGTTCGTTTGTGGATGTTGAGGTGTGGAAAACACGTACTGGCTACCATGACGTTTCGCACCGCAGCAAAATCTATAAGCCTGAATTCGTTTCTGGAAGTGTTGTCGTGCAGGCTGTTTTTCCCGATTATCTTACTTTACTAAGTCGTTTCAAATAAAACTCTTTATTTATCTTTAGGTTCTGCATTACTAATGTATCTTGTTTTTCAGGTCTTGGTCCAAAAATTGATCCAGGAAATCAAACGAATTTAATTATAATGACATCAAGAACGGCATTTATTTAGTGATTGAGGTCTTCGGAGCGTTTGGAACGTGAAACAACTTTTGGTCGAAAGACAATTTCCGTACATGAAGTCGACTGACAAACTTTTACAGCGAAATTATTTTCGTTCCATATTCCTTCAAAAAATACATTTGTAAGGCTTTGGAAAACAAAAAAACGGATCACATCAACGCACAACCCAATTATTTATAATAATATGTGTCTGAAATTTAGATATCGATAAGAAAAGTTAGCCGATAAATTTGGTAGATTTGATATTACACTTATATGAGAAAATACTATCATTTAAACGCTGATAAATTTTTTAAAATTCTTGGCTTTATTCCTGAAACATAAAGATCAACATTTTTACAGTTCTGAGAATTATGTTGAAACTGCAAATAGCTCATCAAAATTTAACAAATCCAAATATCAGTTTTATTAATATAAAATTTTAAAACCAGCTGTTTTTATGATAAATCGATTTAATTCATATATACAAAATAAATCAATATACCGTAATGATTTATTATTAAAATGTTCCAAATCTGTAAGCATTACATTACTTAAGAAAAAATAACTTGAGTAAGTCTCCTTCTCAAGTAATAGATAATATTGAATAATCCTCAAGAATTTTCAACTTTTCCCACAAAAAAACAGTTTCGCAGTTTAACATATTTTTTTCTTAATCTCGAAAATCTCCTACAATTTATATCTTTAGTAAATTAATTTTGAAAGGCGTCTCCAAGGACATGTGTCTATTTCATACAAGTCTCAACCACGACGAAATTCCTTTATATAATATGAATGTAGATGGGTGTGTTATAACTTATAAGAAAGTCTCAAGTGAATCGTAAACTTAAAAAATAAAATAAAACCAACAAAAAAAATAATATACGTTAAAATAAAACTTTCTTTCCATAAGCGGTGCTAAAAAAGTTAATACTTAAACGTTTTTCCGAAAGTAAAACTCCTCTCTCAAATCTTTTTTCGTCTTATTCTTGTGGGAAAAGTTTTCTGTCATAATATTATAATATGAGACACAGTGCGATTATCCTTTTTGATCAACCCCTCCTCCTCCTTAAGCAAAGAAAACATATTTATACTCGTACTATATAGAGACTTTAAGCGGCTTGAAAGTACGAGTATAGCATTGCGGCTGTATCTTCATACGAGGACATGCAACATGCGACACAAGGACAACGACGACGACGACAACATCGACATTCGGCAGACAGAAAATGCGGAAAAACTTTTCCACACCGCCTTTTTTATTTTTATTTTGCAAAAATTTGGAAAACGAATTAAAAATTGAAATCGACAGGTTGGAAGGGGGTGAAGTTGTTTGTGATGATATGGGGTGGTTGAATGTTTTTCTTCTTTTTTGTATTATTTTTGTTTGGTAAATTTTCTTCTGTGGCTAAGAGATGTTTTCGCACATTACAAGGCAAAGGCAAAAGGATATACAAACACATATCAGTTAAGTACACATGCATTATGACTTTTTAAGTAAATATTTCGTTTTGCAAATTTACCGGAAAACCAACCGGATCCCCTTGTGAAAGTTTTAAATTTCCTTATTTTCCTGTTTGTTGAAAATGGAAAAACCTGACTACATATGCAAAAAATATAAAACTGGTGGAACAAAATTGCGAGAGGGGGTGGAAAATAACATGATTTGACGACTTAATAATGTGTTTTTCGCATGTGATATGTGAATGAGGGGTGAATGCTCCCTTACCTACAACATACACTTGAAGTGCGTGCCAATTTCCTAATTGTGTGAATAAAACTTTTGTAACGTATGCGAACGCTTCGTGACGTCGCGTCTTTTTGTAAGGACTCTCATAATCTGATGGGGTATTGCGTGGCGGAGGTAATGACGGAGGTGCTGGCGGGTGTTGGTGGTGTAAGCGAAGAATAATAAAACCATCTTTTTAACCACATAATGAGCTTGTAGATGTGGTTAAGTGGTTGATATATGAATTTTTGCACAATCAAATTATTTTGTTACTCCCGTGCGTCGTCTGTAGGATGGATTCGGGGCGCAAGGGGTATGAGTTTTAGCAGACGGCATGAAGGATGAATTTGCGAAAAAGTTTTTTAAATGTTTCCTTCGGGAATTCATTGAACTTGTTGAGTAGGTGGAAATGGAAATGTAATATTGTAATTTTATGTTAGGTAATGTATCATGAACATGCACAATTGTCGAAATAAATCTTAATTTTTAAAGGAGTGGGGGCTGTAGAAAATTGAATTGAACATGGAGATGTGAAGTAATTTAATAACAAATCCTAAAAAGCCAAGAAAATAAGGGGTCCTAGTTGGTATATGTATATGAATGTGCTGTAATGTGAGCAGCCTATAACTTCGTCAAAAACGTAATTTGGAAGCTAGACAAAGATTTATTTGAAGTTTTAAAAAATTGCATTCTGTCAATTAGCCTAGAAAATTAAACAATTCAAGATATTTCATTAATATCAATATAAAAATAGGTGGTGAATACGGTTTGTAATGTGTACCATTGTTTTTGAACTTAAGAAAATAAAACATTAGAGGGGCTTTCTAATAAAGACAGACCAAAGGTGGTAAAAAGGCTGCAAGGAAAGGAAGATATAATACACCCTTTCTGATTTAGCACGTTTAGACTTTTTTCTTTGACACCACGTGAAAGAAAAGATCTACGGTAATGATTCCCAAATGTCTCAAGATCGTGAAATTTTTAAGGACACACGACCTTAAATGTGCGAATTGGTAATTGAAAATTTCATAGAGGATATGGTTCTTTAACCGTTAAAAATGCAGTATAATTTCAGAGATATAGTTTCCATTGTTAATGGCAAATTTTCGTCCTTTCAATGACATTAATATCTTTTAAAAATATACATTTTCACAATTTCAAATAAAGCCTCTTATTGCAAAACTCTCTACACAGTGGCGTAGCTTGGGGGGTGATCCGCCGCACAGTGGAGCACCTTGTATGGGGAACTGGAAAATACTCCATAAAAGCTGAACCACTGAATTTATTTTCATGAAATTTTCAGAGAAGATTGATTAAAGCAAGAAGAATCAACTCTAAAAATAACCGCCCACTGCCACGCCCACAAGAAGAGGAAATGGCCTTTGACCAAAACGTTTTTTTTCTAAAATCCAACTTTGAAGCAAATATTAAGATTATTTAAATTTATTTTGAAATCATACTTTTTTTGGAAAAAAGTAACAAACTTCCAGTTAAAATCCCTGAAAAAGAGGTATTTCATGTTTTTTTCATTGAATTGAAATCTTGTTTATATATCTTTTATTCAATATTTGGGACCCTCAAAAGGGCCACTTTTGAAGAAATCTTTCTCAAACAATTAAGGGTTTTTGTAATGACCATTTTGTTCATAATTATATTAATAACTTTTTAGCTTTTTTAATCATCAAATAGTTTTTGGACTTCGGCTCAGGTCTTAAAAATGAAATAAAGGGATCTGATACAAGGAACATATGCAGGACATCTTTATTTGTAGCCGCCTTTGAAGTTTTCCTGCTATTGTTGGATCGAAAATATCTGTAATCCTGATTTCGGCTCTCTTGAGCCTCCTCTGACAAGGTACCAAGGAAGTTTACAAGATTCTATAATTTCCTTTCTATGTTAAAGAATCTTATGAACACTTGCTGGTAAGTAGTACCAAGGATTTAATTTAACAGCAATATTCGCAGTTTCAATAGAGTATTCTTGAAACTTTCCTGCATCGATATAGTGATTACAACAAATAACCTCAAAATAGTCGCCAAACGCCTTATTAAATTTTCATTAATTTTGGTAATTTCAGATGTGAGAGATGGGTTATCAAAAAAACGTCTTGATGTATTACCGGAGTTTGTTGTTCCACACCCTTGTTTAACAACATCAACAAGCAGTCAAAATTTTTGCCGAAATTCATTTTGTATACGAGTCTTTGTATTTTTTTTTAATTCTGCAGTTTGTGGGGTTGTTCTCCAAACTTTAAACGGAAAATTATAGGAAAGGTGCAGGATATACTCCATGAATCGTATTCTTGCATGCAAGGTCGACAGTCTAAACTTTAGCGAATCATTATTTGTCGGCTTCAACTGCAAGCTTGAAATGTTGTTCATTTCCGATGGCCTTGCACCAAAAATTGTACAATTGCTACTTGCAGAAGTATTTGTAACAATTTGCACGGTTTGTCCGTCTATCATTGTAAAATATAATAAGTGTGTTATTTTAGTTCGAAAACCATTATGCTCTATTTCTGTGGCTCGAAGATTTTTTATTTCATTCTCAAGACGATATCTTTCCTTCCTGACTTCTTCAGGAGTGTCGTTTGAAAATGAAAATCTAATCGCGCGGCAGTAACGGGTTGAAGATGGTCGCGGGTTTTTCCATAAAATGTATTCCTTTTCTTCTTCGACGAGCTTAAGAGGCACAAGAGATGTCAAAAATATGTGTTCATCAGAAACAACTAGTGAAATTAAACACTATTTTTTGCGATAATGTGTTAAGCCAATCCTATTCCAAGCAAGCGAGTGTTTTCATTCTTACATAAAATGCAGGTACCTAGTATTTATTGATGAAATGGGTGAAGTAAATCCTTCTCACAATTTTACTTATTGTATATACCTACCCATACTTACCACCTGTATGTCGATTTTGCTGAGGGCGGTCATTGTTTTTAAAGTTAATTTTGTGCGCGATAATAAAATTAATATGTACAATTATATGGAAATAGGTTGCAGACCATATTTTATCAATGACTTCGTGCAACGGGACGACAATAACATATAAAATAGCAGTTGCAGTAGTAGAGAATTGTATTCTTAAAAAGTGTGTCTATTTGAATAGTTCATATTGTTCTAACTAAGTTAAGACAAAAATTAAATTCCAGAAAAATGAGTACTTTTTGTGTTAATATTAGTAATTATTTTCAATTATTCTTTTACATTTAAAACACAAGATTTAAAAACGGATTATCACTAAGTGTATCAATATTTTCTTTTTAAGAACCAAAATGAAAAGAGTTAAAGAAAGTGGTGCGTCATATCGTAATAAGAGGAGAAACAAATTGGAAATTATTAAAAAAGATGAAAGGGCCTTACTTAAATACGTAAAGGTTTCTGTTACTGAGACGCCAGATTCTACTCCTAACTCAAATGCATAAAACCCAAGAACAACTTGAAACGGCTAGATCCAGAGCAAAATGTTCGCATTGCTTCGGAAAATCCAAGTCCATCAATATCTTATCAATTAGAGTCTGCATCTGCATGTGAAGCCATGAATTGGAATATCTTGGGAATAACATGGGAACCTGAATGATATTGGGAAATGGCCAGTAATTATAGACGAAAACATGCGATTGTACCTCATTCAGCATGGACATTAAATAATTCATAACATTAATTCTGATTTCGTCGAAGCGTCACGTTCAGCTTCGTCTATACGTCAACTTTAAAGGGAGAGACAAGGCGGCTTACCAAGGAGTGGTTTTACCGCAGATTGACAAACGGTGAGAAGGTATAGAGAACATGTATAGCTTATTCTCCCAGCAAGGTATCACTATTTTGTGTTTGCTGCCGTTTATTCGAGGACACAAAACCCTCGACTGGATCAAAGTTTTTCTCATTTGACGGCTTTAGTTCATGGTGGAAATTAAATCCTAAGGTTCAAAGTCGAGTAACTTCACCAGCAAAATTATTGTAAATGGTAGGAATTGGAGAGCAGACTGCGAAAAGGACAGACAATTGACAAATAAGCTCAAGACATGGTGGAAAATGAAACCAAAACATTTTAGGACATTCTTTACAGAATGTTTGACATCATCAAATTCAAACAAAATTTGGCCTTGCGTGGTCATTAAAAAAATGAAACTAGTACAAATAGATAGAACTTCTTGGAATTGATACGTTTTATTGCTAAATATGATCCTGCTCTTCGTGAACATCTCATAAGATCCAAAATGTGTCCAAAAACTTCAATAACTTATATGTCACTGGAAATACAAAACGAATTTATAGCCATTTTGGGAAACTTCGTTCAACAATACATCATTGAGCAAGTGCAAAATGCCAAATACTACTCTATTATACTTGACAGCACTCCAGACATTTCACATAAGGACCAAACAAGCCAGATTTCAAGATACGTTGTGATTGAAATTCAGGAAGTTCGTGTAGTGGAATCCGTTATAGATTTTTTATAAACTAAAGATAAAACGGCCGAAGGAATTTCTACTATGATTTTGAGCAAACTTGAAGCAGATGGATTTGATATAAGCAACTGTAGATGTCAAGCGTATGATAACGCTGCTGTTATGTCTGGACGGCACTCAGGAGTTCAGCAGAGGATAAAGAAAGGATAATCCAAAAATTGAATTTGTACCTTGCTCCAACCGTTCTTTGAACCTGGTTTGCGTTCACGATGGTTCTGTAGAAGCAAGTTCAGTGACTTTTTCGGCGCATTAGAACGGTGCTGTAAATATGACATGGCATCATTATACAGGGATTCTTCTTACCTTAGAAAAACTAACAGAAGCAGGTTATTGTTTACAAAATCTTTTTGAAACAAAGAAGTTGAGTTTTTTAACAATATTATTTGAATTGAAATAAATAATAGAATGGGAAGCAGCTAGGAACAAATCTTTTAGGCTGCTTAAACTAATTAGGGCAATCAATTCAAATTCAGCAAAAATGATGTACCAAAACGCAAATGTGGCTTACAAAAAACTGTGCAAGGAAAAACAAAAACAATATTCTCTTTCCCTCATGGTAAGGCTGAACGCAGTAAGACATAGCAGCTCTTCACAGATGCAACAACAAAGCTCCAGGAGACGATCGCGTTCCCTATGAATTTTATAAATATGCTTCAGAAAACTTTTTAATAAAACTAACAGATGCATACAACTACATCTTCATGAGAGATGACTTTCCGGAAAGCTTCCGAAAGAATATCATTTGCCCAATTTTCAAAAAAGGTGACGTAAACGAACCAAGAAACTATCGTGGCATATCTTTTATGAACTCTGTCATGAAAATCTTTACAGGTGTAATTTTAGACAGGCTTACGCTATGGGTTCAAGATAACAATCTGCTAAGCGAATATCAGGCTGGTTTCAGAAAAGAATACTCAACGGTGGACAATATATTTTCTTTGACGTGTATTGCCAGATCATTCCTAGCGAAAGGAAAGAAGTTATAAACTTTTTTCATTGACTTCAAGTCAGCTTTCGATTCAATTGATCGGAAAGCATTGTTTTACAAGCTAAGCTGCTTAGGTATATCCACAAAAATGTTGAATACGCTGAAAGGACTTTATGCGAGCAACCAAACAACGGTATGGAATGGAACAGAAAGGTCAGAATGGTTCCACACGACATCAGGTGTTAAACAAGGCTGTCTTCTGAGCCCAGTTCTATTTTCTCTTTTCCTAGATGATCTCACAACATTTTTACCTGGTGGAATTAGTTTTTCCGGTGCCACAATTAAAGCACTGTTATATGCAGATGATGTTGTCATATTTGCAGAGACTCCAAATATGTTGCAAATAATGATAAACAAACTCCAATCATGTTGTAACCTATGGAATCTGACTTTTAATACCAATAAATCGAAGGTAATGATATTTCGCAACGGAAAAGGACGATATGCAGGAGAAGAAAAATGGAAATGGGAAAATGTAGATCTTGAGGTGGGGAGGGAGTATAAATATTTGGGGGTAATCATAACGTCATCACTATCTCTACAAAAACATTTGAAGGCAAGGCTAATCGAAGCAAAAAAAGCTATCAACTGCAACTGGAAAGGAGTCTTAAGCAAGAAGCATATTGCCCCAAGCACAAAGTTTAAACTATTTAAGGCCGTAATGCGATCGATATTATGCTATGCTGGCCAGGTATGGAGATTTCAGCAGTATGAGGAGGTAAAAAAACTTTTAAGATGTTTTATTAAAAAAATGTTCTTGCTCCCAGAAAATATATGTTGCATCTAGAAACAATAGTGGCACCATTCTATACAGGGCCGGGTTTAGGGGAGGGCAACCTGGGCGGAAGCCCGGGGCCTCCACAATAGAGACTTCGGAAAATTTTTGTTTTAAACTCCAACTATTAAACACTAGTTAACAACTTTTCCTTTGATATGTATTTTTTTCGCTTTTTTACCTTTACCTACAGTCTACAGTATTTTGAACATACATGATTATTTAATTATATTAATCTTAAATAACAGAAATCATTAGAGAGCGTACCTCTTCGTAAAATTAAAGCCAAAGACAATAATCCACCATGGTTTGATCGGCATCTTAAATGCTTAAAAAATAAAAGGAATAAGGTGTGGGTATAATATAACGAATCACATACTGATGTTGATTATGGTATCTACAAAAAAATCAGAAATGAATTTGTTAACTATTCAAATTGTCTTTATAACGAGTTTGTTGCAAATACTGAACGGGAACTTAAGACGAATTCACGAAATTTTTGGAAATATGTTGACTGTAAGCGAAAATTTGACGGGTAGAGACAAAACAAGCCATGATCCTCTAGAACTTTCGAATATGTTTGCAAATTTTTTTAAAAGTGCGTATGAAGATTCTTTTTCTACAAATCACAGCTCAATAGATTTAACAAATACTTCTCAGTTTCCTCACTTGGCTCAGATAAATTTAACAATCTCGGAATCTACTATACAAGACAAAATTCTAAAGCTTGAAGAAGCCTTAGTCCAGGCCCTGACGGACTGCCTTCATTTATGCTAAAAAAGTGCGTTAAATATCTTTCGTACCCATTGTCTATTCTTTTTAACCAATCATTTAATTGTTCCCATTTTCCACTCTTATGGAAATATGCATTTCTAAAACCAACGTAGGTATAAGAAGGGTCGCAATCGCAAGCATCTTATATGCAACTATCGTCCTATAGCTAAGCTGTCTGTTATACCAAAATTGTTTGAAGCCATTGTTTGTGATGTTCTTTCCTTTAACTGTTCTTCTGTTTTTTGTGTCAATCAACATGGTTTTGTGAAAAAAAAATCGACCGTTACAAATCTACTCGAATTTACAACATATTGTATTCACACTTTCGAAAATAAACAACAAGTTGATTGTGTATTTACAGACTTTAGCAAAGCATTTGACAAACTTAGCCATAAAGTGCTTTTAAGGAAATTAGAAAAAATTGGACTAAATGATAAACTAATAGCATGGATATCTTCTTACCTAACAAACAGATATTATTGTGTTGTGTTCAAAAACGACTATTCCAATCCGTTTATTGTCAATTCTGGTGTACCTCAGGGTAGCCACCTTGGTCCATTGTTATTTGTGCTATTTATAAATCTATCCATCTATCTTAAGAAATTCTATGACGCTAATATACGCTGATGACGTGAAAATATTTCGAAAAATTAATTCCTTAACGGACTGCGAACTATTACAAGATGACCTACTTCGTCTATGGGAATGGTGCAATACAAATCGTTTATTGTTAAACATTGATAAGTGTAAAACGATGAGTTTTACACGTAAACACAGTTTTCTTGACTATAACTATTATTAAATTAAATTATTCAAACCTCGAAAAATTGACTCATTTCTCAGACTTAGGTATCAGTTTGGACTCAAAACTGTCTTTTACTGACCATTTCAACCACATTGTGAAAAAAGCTAATAAGACACTGGGCTTTATGAAAAGATTTGTCAGGGAATTCCGAGATCCTTATGTACTTAAAACTCTGTATGTATCGTTTGTCAGATCAGTCCTTTAATACAGTTGTATAGTTTGGGCCCCTTATTACTCGAATCATATCCATAGACTTGAAGGTGTTCAAAGAATATTCCTAAGATTTATTTTACGATTTCTCCCACAAACACATGAATTAGCTTTGCCTTCCTATTCCGTTAGGCAACAACTTATAGGTCTTCCATCGCTTACTAGTCACCGTAAGTATTTGCAACTCTGCTTTATTGTTGGAATTCTGAATGGATCCATTTCATCTCCATCAGTTTTGTGTCGATTCCACTTTAATGTAAGCCGAAATTACTTCAGAAATCGTGTGCCAATTCGAGCAAATCTTAGCCGATCAAACTATTGTTCTAACAGTCCAATTAACCAGTTAATAAGCATATATAATGAAAATAATTTTCTTTTAAATTCCATTAATCAAAATATCAAATCAGATAGCTTCAAAATACATTTTTTCTCTCACTATTTAAATAATTCTTAGCTTTATGTGTCATATTATTATTAATAATGTTTAAAGTATATTTTAATGTATAGAATATATTTATATATACAGTTGCTCCAACGCATAATCGGACAGTAGTTTCATTTATATAAAATGTGCTATAAACTTAGAAAAAACCGCTCTATGTATGTTTTTTTCGCTCTTATTTAAAGTAGTACACTTACTTATCCAAAATACAACAAAAAAAAATAAACATTTAAAAAAAAACTAGTTTTTAAAGTTCAACAAATAATCGGACAAAGCAAAGAGAGTAAATGAAAAATACAGTTACTTTAAAATGTTCACTCCAAGCAGCTTTTCTTTGTTCTAATCAATCTTTCAATGAATCTTCAACCAAGTAGTGCAAAAATGGCTCCAAGTGGAAAACAAACAAGTGTCGAAATGAGGCAATTAATTATAAAATTAATTTTTGAAGGAAAAACGGTAAGAGAAATTGCCGAGTTGGTTGGACGAGGCAAATCTACCGTCCAAGATATCATCAAAAGGTATAGAGATGAATTTAGATTGGCCAACAAAAGCCGAGAAGGTCAAGGCAAAATTTTAAGTGAAAGAGAAGAGCGGTCAGTATTAAAAGAAATTAAAAAAAATCCTTTCAAAACAGCAAAAGACCTTCAAATTTCGCTCAAAAATCGTGTTGGAAAGGATGTTTGCCTCAACACTGTCCGCAACACTCTCCATAGATACGAATACTATGGAAGAGTTGCCAGAAAAAAACCGTTTATTAGCCTAAAAAACAAAAATAAAAGGTTAAATTATGCAAAAGAATATGTATTGAAACAAGAAGATTTTTGGAATACGGTAATGTGAACATATTTCTTAAAAAAATATATTTTAATTTTGCAGTTTTCGATGCTTCAAGGTCTTGTTCACTGATGAGAGCAAATTTAATTTGCATGGCTCGGATGGAAAGATGTATGTGTGGCGTAAGCCAAATGCTGAGTTCCAGCAAAAAAACACCAAAGCCACAATAAAACACGGAGGGGGCTCCGTCATGGTTTGGGGCTGCATGTCAAGTGCTGGGGTAGGCAATTTGCATTTTATAGATGGTAAAATGGACAAATTTGCCTACCTCAACATTTTGAAACAAAATGTGAAGCAGAGTGCGGAGAAACTGGGAATCGCAAATAAATTTGCATTCTATCAGGACAATGATCCCAAGCACACATCCGGTGTTGCAAGGATGTGGTTGATCCATAATTGCCCCAAACTCATTGATACACCAGCACAGAGCCCAGACCTCAATGTGATTGAACATCTGTGGGAGGAATTGGCCAGGAGAGTGTACAAACACAAATTTAACTCCCTAAACCAGCTTAAGGAGGCTTTAATTGAAGCTAGGAACTCTATTGAGCCTGAGGTGTGCCAAAATTTGGTTAAATCCATTACAAATCGACTTCAAGCCGTTCTGAATAGTAAAGGCTTTGCTACCAAGTACTAGATTATGGATTTTTACTGTTTTAAAGAAGATATTTTACTTTGTCCGATTATTTGTTGAACTTTAAAAACTGGTTTTATTTTGTTTTTTTCTTTAAATTAACCGTTAACATTTGAAAATGTTTAGTTTTTTTGTTGTAATTTAGATAAGTTAGTGTACTACTTTAAAAAAAAATACATATAGCGTTTTTTTTCCTTAAGTTAGAGCCCATTTTATATAAATAAAACTAATGTCCGATTATGCGTTGGAGCCACTGTATATATTTTTTTTTCTAATAAATAAAGAACAAAGTGAATCATATATATGGACAATTAAATTACGACATGAGTGTGAACAATTGTTTCGACGATCGATATTCTATCAGTACAACGGCCTCATTTTTCAAAACCAGAGGAGAATTGTTGCGTTTAAATTACCAACCACACGGCTCAAACGATAACACTCGGTGCACATTATGTAATCTCTAAGAAACCGAAAATGTAACGCATTTCCTAGGAAGATGCCCTATCCTTCAGACAATCCGATGCGCTTTCTGGGAAAAAAAACGTCCTCAACAATGATGATATCATTTTAATTCTCAATGGTGAAAACTGGACAGCTTTGTCCAATTTCGTCCGCACGGCGCTGAACTATAGAAAACAAATTATCAACCAAGCTTTTTAAAAATGATCGAATACCTCATTCAATTTTCTTTTTGACATTAAAACTATAAGAACACATTTATGTATGTCTTTGTATATATGTAAATTT
Source organism: Eupeodes latifasciatus (assembly GCA_920104205.1). Classification (NCBI taxonomy): domain Eukaryota; kingdom Metazoa; phylum Arthropoda; class Insecta; order Diptera; family Syrphidae; genus Eupeodes; species Eupeodes latifasciatus. Next base: position 66,606,312 of record OV049924.1, on the reverse strand, counting down.
AAACTCCTTTTTTCTGGCTGACGGCAAAAGCCAATGCTATACTTTGTGAATTTTTAAACCAAATATGTAAATCAATTTTCTGCTTAATAAAATCACACATTTTTACTACTACTACTTATTTGAATTGACAGGTGAAAGTTTGAGCACAAGAACCGATGCAGTCGTTTTCTTTTATTTGTTTCTTGGGTTTATGGAAACCAGTTCTTTTTGAAGTGAATGAGGCACAAACGATAGGAAAAATATACGCTTTGGATGAAATTTTATTAAAAAACGAGAGCAATGGACAGAAGCAGCCGTAATATATGCAAAAGATTTGTGTGAAGAGCTTGGAATTTCTATGGAACCTCGGAGGCGAATTGATAAAAAGATCATGTTTGATGAAACTCTTCTTATAAAGAAGAGTTGAGACGAAAGCTCTTTTCATCTTTTGATAGAAACATTCAAGAAATTCGTGAGCGTTTCAAACAACTCCACAATTTGGGCGAAATGTTGCTTTTCTAACACCAGAAATTTTGTTAGATTCAGAAGACACTCAATGTAATCTGGACCATGCTTCTGCTGAAATAGACGTACAAGAGCTTCAGATGGAAAGACATCGATTGCAATCCTTCGTTGATGCCACGGAGAACAAAATTTAATTAAGTAATGCAGATCCACTTGATTTATTAAAATTCATTGTAAGATCGAAGCATGAAGATTTTGTACCTAACATCATAATAATGCTCAGGATATTTTTAACTATTGCTTTTACAAATGCAAGCTGTAAAAGAAGTTTTTCTAAACTTAAATTAATTAAAAATTATTTAAAATCAACTATGAGCACCTACAGACTTAACAATCTCGCAATCTTTTAAATTAAGCGAGATGTATGTGATCTTATTAATATTAGCCGCGTTTTATTATCACCATGATCTGATCCGGATCTTGAATTTACATGCATTACAACAACAACACAAATCCTGCTTTGTGTTTTGATCTCAATTTGAGATCCAAAACTTAATTCTTTTTTCACAACAAGGAGCGCTTTATCATTGTTATTTCACATGTAAATGTTGGTATCATTGCAAACAAATTAAATAAAACCTGTATTGCCATATAAATATTTCCATTTGACTGAAATAAAATATTTTTTAAATGGAAAGCGAGAAGCTTTATATTTATTTATTTGGTATATAATCCATGAAATAATTAGATATTTTAACAAAACTAGATATTAATTGGTGAAATTAAATAATTAAGTCCAAAAAATGTATATTTGACATAATTTATGGGTATTATTTTCCTCCAAAAAAAGGACCAAAAAAATCATTGAGCAAAATGTTCTTTGGGCAACCCTGCTTTAAATGTCAAAAAATATAAATAAAATCGAGAAAGCTGCAGCACAAATGGGAGAAAAGATGTTCAAATAAATTGTAAGTAATATCTAAATTAAATTATTTAAGTGTCTTATTTATTAAAAGGTCAAAAAGAATCTGGACTACATGTGAGACCAAAGCGTTCCTGGATGCTTTGAGTTTGAGAGTGCAATGGTGATTTGCAGAAACATTTTCAAAAGTTGTGGAGCTTCCAATTTTGGTATGTGTTTGTTTTTTTTTTGCTTCGTAATGTCACTTTTGAAAGAACGAATTTGACACTGCTACCAAACTTTAAATAACAAAAGATATGATGATCCAATGCTGTTTTATTATCATGATCTGATCCGGATACGATCATGGTGATAATAAAACGCGGCTATTGAAGCTGCAATTAAGGATTTTGCTTGTAAAAAGAGTAGGCGCTTACAATTTTAAGGATTTAAATTAATATCTTTTGTTTGTTATTTAATTAAATTACTTTTAATGAATTTATACTATTTTTATAATAAATATTATTAAAGAAATAAAAAATGATTTTTGTCATTCTAAAAATGTACCTATATAGTACCTTTATACAACTTCCACGTTCAATAAAATTATGTTATATGCATTAACATCTATTCACAACTTTTTTATTTATAACCAGTTCCCTGTTATCTTCAACAAAACTTTTAAGGAACTAGTGTCTACTTAATTTTCTTTTTCTTGAAGTTTGTCATGTCAGGAGCGGCAAGAATTGTTCGCGCCCCGGGCGGCGAATGCCCACGCTACGCCCGCCACTGTACTGTACAATCAAGAACTTGACGCAGACAAGGTTGCATATTTGACGCGATCGTATAGCAAGTCATAGTCAAGGATACGCAATGTATTGAGGTGAGAAACTGAATGACTTTGTCTCGCAATCGAAATTGACCTATGTACATAGCTGATTATGATGATGATGATGATAATTATTGTGACCTTATAAAAGTCTTCAGAAGAAATAATCTTAGGTTCACTTATCACAAGAACTTAGTCTTTTACCAAAAGGCTTAAAACTAAGCCACCAATTGAATTGCATTGTCTCTGTTCTGTAAAAATAATAACCAATAGGCTTAGCATATATTTTTAAAGGATTAATTTACACTGAAACTTTAGAGTTTATATAAATTAGTATAGGTGTAACTAATTTGTTCATTTAATCTTCTATAACATCATAGTCTATACTTTTAAAATTATTGTTCATAAATGTCATATTTTTGTGTTTTTTCGCATAATCGTAATTTTATTTAATTTAACTTCAAACAACTATTCGATCAATTAAATGGTCTGATGTAACTAAAACTATAACTAATAAAAACACAACATAAATTCTTTTCTAACACGATATCGTAAAATTTATTCATCTTATTGCTCAATACTCATTGTATACTTACTTACACAACAAAAATTGAAGAAAAATAACAACAAACAAAAATTACTTAATTATTTTAGCTTAAATGTTTTCCCACATTTCTTAGCCCATAACCAGCACTTAATCAAATTTCCTGACTAATTTTATTACACTCAAAAACATTAAAACAAATTTCCGATCACGAAACATTATTTTTGTACTTCTTTTATTGGTGTTGTTTTAAATATAAAAAAAAATAGAAATAAGAAACAGTTTTACACTAATTGCCTCTTGAACTTATGTACAATCAAACCACGAAGGACATCTCCGCGTTATAAGTTGAGTTACATCATTTTATTTTATTTTCAATGACCAAAAGAACCCAGCAGGACATATTGCGTAAAGCAATAAAAATTTGACCCCTTTGATTGACGATTTTGTTTAAAATTCATTACTCTGTGCTATGACACTGAGCATAGAACATAAAGAAGAATAAAAATTCAACTTTCCAACACGAAACTCCGAAAACGTAATAAAAACAACAACAAAAAGGGTTAATTAAACAATTGGTCAAGGGTGGTCGATCGAGCGTCGTCGGTGGCGCGCGGTATCACCATCGATTATAATTTGTTATTTGTGTCGTAAATGCTACCAATTAATTCGACTCCTTTGCACAACACAGTCAACTCCAAAGACCAACCAGCAAAATATCCTGTGCCTGTCCTCTATGTACGTACAGCTCGCTGTATCTACGTACCTTTATAACGTGTGTGCAAACAACACTTAAAACGAAAGTGACATGGGTAAACATGACCCCTGCTCGGGTGTCATTTACAAATGAAAAAGAAAGTCCCAACGAACCCACTTCGTCCCAGAAAGAACGAAACAAAAAATAAAAACAGAAACAAAACAAAAGAGCTGGGGTGAGAACTTTAACGCGTCTGTACTTTATGATCATCTTTTCTGCCCCGTGCAATGTCCATCCACCACCACCGACCGACCGACCGACTGTGTCCAGAGAGTGTGGGCAATGTTTGCATGTTTAATTATATCGAATCCAATTGGTTTTTTCGTCATCACTCCTTAATTTACATATGACACGCATATCCCTTAAGGATATATCCACTTTGAGTGTACACAGTATATTATCTTCCTCGTCTTTGGCTTCAGCTCAACTCGAAGGTGGATAAACACGAAAGGGGTTGCACACCACGACAATCCACAAAAGTTCCTTCGCTCTTGGTCCTTTCTTTCAATTTTTTTTTTTCCACTTCTCTTCCATGGATTATGCAAAATTTATATGACAATGTATCACGTCCTTGTGCAAACCACATCCTTTCGCATTGGAAAACAGTTTTCCTTTTTTGAAATCCCATGTCACATTTGCAATCGCTTGTGGGCCAGACATTTCGTATCAGCCGGCATAGATATGATAGCTTCCAACTTTATATTGACCACAGCCGCGTCGGAATGCAAGGAAGGCATCCTGTGGCAGGACATCCAACTCATTCCAGTTTCGCTTTATCGTCATCATCGTCGTCCTTATTGTCTCCACACATACGGTACCGTACACCGTATTATAATATGCTGACTTAGTGAGATTAGTTTCTTGGAAAATCTTTGGAGTTTTGCTTGAGTGGCACTGACTCTCTGCTCAAGATTCACTTGATGGTGCTCTCACCCAGCCCTCGAGGGTAATATGGGTATTCAAGTCGCATAAGTCTTTCAAAAGTAGATATGACATGACATGGACTGTTTGTTTCTTCGGATACCAAGGATATGAGCTATAAAATAGTTTGTGTTCTGTATAATGTATATTCGTGTGTCTACGTTGTCTGGTTTTAAAGGAAATCCGATATGAAGAAGACCACAACGACTAATTGCTTAATTAGCATATGGTTTCGACATCTAAAACAGAGTCGAAGGAAGAGCTTTGTTTTGTTTATATTTTCTTTGGGTTCGGTTGGTGGTGGGCTTTCATAATTCTCTATTTCTTAATATGGATCCTTTTCTGAGGCATATTTGGGTTTACTATATATTGACAGACATTACCTATTACCCATATTGACTGAAGCTCATTCATTCTTGGGTAAACAATAAGGCACGCGTTTAATACACAACATATACATACATACGGCGAGGCGTAGTATACTCAGTCCACCTTCTATTTTAATGACAGGTTAATAAAGTTTTAATTAAAAGAAGAGACGAAAAAATACCAAAGTGAAAAAATATACTTTTGAAACTCCGTGTGTTGTGTGTTTGTTTAATTACGAAATGTAATTGGAGCAAAAAGGGTTGAAAATTGAAAATCGATTTGTTTAACTTTCTGAATAGAGGCCACAGCCATTGCCACATTTGAAAAAGGGTTAAGTAAAAATTGGTTTTATTTGAGAAGCATATACATTGTGCGTGAGTTGTTTTTTTTATATTATCATTGTATGAGAAGTACATATTATGTATTAATTTTCTTTGTTTTAAGTGAAGGGTGAATGCTGTCTATTAGATAATTACCCTTTAAATGCGTTAATAAAGGAAAAAGTTTGATTTTAAGGCGATTTGGTAAAAAACGAATTTAAACAAAAATTTTGAGTCTAAAAATTAAAATTTAGTCGATTGCAAGAAAGCACAGTTTAATGTTTAATCAACTTCTTTTTTCTAATGCTATTGGATAAAGTCCAACGTTCATCTTGCGAACTGCTTCGCAAGACCCCATCTGAATCTGCGGCACTGGATACACTACTCTACCTAACACCTCTTGATATACTTAGCATACAAATAGCTGCAAGCTCTGCTAATTGCCTCAAATCTTCATCGCATTGGGTTAGCAACAACATTGGCCATTCCTTAATTCTTATAATTAAATTAGGTGGCGCAACAGTCCGTAGAGAACCAGGGCCTAGTGACTTACAACTCTCAACCATTCCTGTGTGCGAGTAATGTTGTCAGGGATGGAGGGGACCTACAATTTATATGCCGAATCCGAACGGCTAATTTGAGAATGCACTTTTTCACGACAAGAATTACTCTTGGAGAATTTGTCAATTCCTCGCAAGAGGCAGTACCCGTGAAAACTCTTTTTTTTTAATTAAGGTGGCACAGGCAGGGATTGAACCCAAGACCTCTCGCATGACAGTCCAACGCACTAACCATCATGCCACGGGCACTACTTCCTTAATTCTTCAGTACTTAGAAACAATTCCAAAGCACATAGACTACACCATCCCCCAACTGCAATTCGACAGAAACTTCCAGATTTCTATAGAAAGCTAATCTCTAGGCAGTTCGCCGCAAATTCAACGCTGCCAATGAGTGTTATGACTCCGCCTGTCATCGAGCGCGTTAGTGATTCTATGGGGCCAATCTTTTATCGCACTCGTACTGTGGCGAGAGTCCTAAAAGATCTTAACATACATAAATCCATTGGTCCGGATGGTATCCCCGCTATTGTTCTGAAGAGGTGTTCTTCAACGCTGGCAAAACAACTGCGTAGGCTTTTTCATCTGTCCTACTCCTCAGGTCTCGTTCCGAGTGGATGGAAAAGCGCATTTGTCCAGCCTATTCCCAAAAAGGCGAATTTTTCTCACCCTCTAATTACCGACCGATTGCACTTACGTCCCTTCTTTCTTTCTTGAGGAACGGAAGCTTCTTAATGACCGGAAATACGGAATGGACGGATTCAAGTCTGAAACCCATAAAATAAATGCTGGTGTGCCCCAGGGCTCCGTTTTGTCTCCAACACTCTTTCTCATTTTTATAAATGATTTCCTGTCTGCTACTTATAATCCAATACATTATTTCGCTGACGATAGCACTCTTAGCTTTTCATATTCGTTTCCAGACTCACAACCCTCCTCTTCAGATGTGGAACTGCAACGGCAAAATATGATTAGCTCATTAAATTCCGACCTACACAGCATTGTACTGGGGAATCAAAAATCGTGTGGAATTTAATGCTTCGAAAACGCAATGCTGTCTTGTACCGTTAAAGCGAGATAAACCCTCTTTGCCACTACCTATGAGTGGCACTTGCATCAACGAAACGGAAAATCTCGACATCCTCGGAATGTGCATCAGCAACCAGCTTTTGTGGAGCGATCACATACGCGATGTCGCCAAAAATGCCGCAAGATGTCTAGGTTTTTTGAGACGTTGCAAGAAATTTTTCTCTCCGTCTGATCTGGCTACAATCCACAAAACCTATATACGTCCGAAACTTGAATATACCTAACTCTCATCTCTGGGCTGGTGCTTCAGTAACTTATTTAAGCCTCTTGGACAGTATTCAAAGTAGAGCTTTTAAAATGATTGGTGACATTAACATCATCAACTCGTTTACGTCACTCGAACATCGACGCAAGGTTTCTTGTCTAACCCTTTTTTACCGTTATTTTAACGGACTATGCTCTAGTGAAATAGCCAGTTGCATTCCTCCCCTTAAACAATTTAACCGTAATACCCTCGCTTCTAGGAATGCCTATCAGTTTACCCTTGAGCCCAACTTCGGCCGTACTATGAAGTACAGAGATTCATTTTTTAGCCCTACTACGCGAATGTGGAACGCCTTGCCACGCTCTATCTTTCCCTATCATTGCAATGTTCAGGAGTTCAAAATCAATGTACACTGACACCTCCTATCCAACCCTTCCCTCTTTTCCTAATGCTCACACTGTGTCTTTGGCATATTAAAGGTATAAAAAACCCTTTTAGTGAACTCACCAGAAATAGTACAGCACAACTCATTCATACCACGTTTGGCTAATGTTGGCATACCAATCGCTACATGTAAACTATTGCAAATGCAAGACGCTATGAAGAAGGCAAACATCAGGTGGAATAACAACACCACGTGTCAGGTCACAAAGACCTGACACGTCTCTTTAATCACTAGATTTAAAGCGATCAAGGTGTTTGTTATCTCTAAGCAGATCGCATATAAGCTCGATAATCAGTGGCATAACCGGGTATTATCTAAAAGGAAAGCACGCCACGCAGCTAAGCGTATTCTCAACTAACTTTAACAGAAGCTGTATGCATGAGAAAGAGAAGGGAATAGTTCTTCTCCTCCTCTGTACATGAACTGCTCTAGCTCAAAAACGCAAGAATTATCTAAAGGATCTCAATCATATAAACATAATCAGTCTCTCACGTTTTGTAAGGGACTTAAACTTAGAAAAAATCATCCAGATTCATGTGTCATGTGCTACTCCATCACGGTTAGTCACTTTACCCTAACCTAAGCTATTGGACAAGAACCAGAAGAGAATTTTCAGAAATCTTCGATACCTATATTGTAAAAAGTTAAACTCTGCATTGCATCCAATTCAATTTGGAATCTTATTTGATTTTATATCAAGTCTTTCTCATTTAAATAGAACAAGACCTTGCGTTGATTCCTTCATCTCTGTTTTTTTGGTGGGTTGCTTATGCTTCTGGCCATGATGCGTTCGGTGCTTACATTATTATTGACGCCAATATAATGTTTGATTTTTTTAATGCAGTTGGTGTCTATAATTTTAAGGTTATTAAATTTGACCTTACGAATGTTTTTATAAATCTAAGGGTTTTAATACTCGTAATTAGATTTCTAACAAAAAGTGAACAAATTTATAGTAAAATAACAAAAAAACAGAAATATGTTAAGCTGTATCTTAGTTTTCTTTTTGTATTTAAGCCAACATCCAACACTTTAGACCCACGACTTTCTACATATACTTTTTTAAATCGAAGCAAAATTGCAATGTTATAATAATACAGTCTACACTCTCAGCCAGCACGATTTTTATTTTATTTGTATTCTCAGCAATTAAATAATAATTACTTACTTTTAAATTAAATCATTTCTTAAAAAATTAGGTCTTGAGAAAATTTAGCAGAACAGTGTAATCAATATCAAAGAGCAGCCAAGTGCTGGCACTAAGCCCCCCCTTCCATTTTAATTTGCTACACTTACTAAATTTCAGCTCAGTAACAAAAGCAGAGTCTGAGAAACAGCAATTCAAAAATCGCAAAAACTGTAACTAACTGACTTCCTGACCGATCGTCAAATTTATAATACATTTCCCAACATCGTTAAATCTTGAAATTACGTAAAAATGGTTCTGCGGTGCAAAGAAAAGACAATCGGAAAATTATGGTTTTCGATTCATAAGGCGTGGTATCCACCCACTTTCTTATAATGTTGTATAGAATAATGAAATTTAGTAGAGAGGTAAGAATTGAATTTGGTATTCTTTATACAAAGTACTACAATATTTTGTAAAATGATAAAATTGAACAATGTTGGAACAAAAACTGGAAACTTGTTTGAGGAAGGTATCTCCTTTTGGTATTTTAAGCGTTGTGTAAAATAATCATAAAATTTCGTGTTTGCCCCGCGTCGTAATTTATGGATCTTCACTAAAATTGTCAAGCACACAATTTGCTAAAAATTTCCGTTTCAGAGAAAGGGCACTCAACAATTTTTTGGACTGTCATGCGAGAGATTTTGGGTTCAATCCCTGCCTGTGACACCTAAAGTTTTTTTCACGGGTACTGCCTCTTGCGAGGAATTGAAAAATTCTCCAAGAGTAATTCTTGTCATGAAAAGTATAGTGCTTTCTCAAATTCGGATTCGGCATACAAACTGTAGGTCCCCTCCATCCCTGCAATAACTCGTAAACAGGAATGGTTGAGAGTTGTAAGTCACTAGGCCCTGGTTCTTTACGGACTGTTGCACCACCTAATTTATTTATTTTAGTGAAAACATATAAGTTAGGAAAACAAAGAAATGTTTCCCCAAAATTTTACTTTTAGGCTTTTTTAGAAAAATATAAAAAAGAGGCTGTGATGCGACCCACACTGATAACTTCCCATCCCGTCTGTCGATTTGTCTTGCTTAAAAGTTTGTCTATATGTATCAATTTTTACCAAATTTGCGTATTATTTTTTGTAGATTATATTTTTTTTTATAAAAAAAACGGACTGTTAGATTTTTATAAAAATTACTGAATATCGAAAACAATATTTTCTGCGAAATAAAATAAGTTTGAAGCCAATATTTGAATTTTTTGTAAAACTAATTGAGTCGAAAGTAAATTTTTACAAGTTTTAGTATTGTTTTTTTTTTAGGTTTTTATTTTTTGTAAAAAAAACTGTCAAATCGATTTTTCTCAAAAATTTATAGAATGTTGAAAACAATAATTCTTAAAAGATAAAATTAGTTTGAAGCCAATGCCTCAAATTTTTGAGAAGATATTTACTTCGAAAAACAATTTTTGCCAACTTTTATAAATTTTTTTTTAGGTTTTTATATTTTGTAAAAAAAACTGTCAATTCGATTTTTCTCAAATTTTTTCCTATTGTTGAAAACAATATTTCTTATAAGTTAAAATTAGTTAGAAGCCATTATCTCAAATGTTTGAAAAGATATGTGAGTCAAAAATCAATGTTTAACAATTTTTGTTAATTTTTTTTTTCGGTTTTTATTTTTTGAAAGATTAAAGTAGTTTAAAGCCAATATCTCAAAGTTTTGAATAGATATTTGAGTCGAAAATCAATTTTTCCCAACTTTGAGCAATGTTTTTTTTTAGGTTTTTATTTTTTATAAAAAAACTGTCAATTAGATTTTTCGTTGCACAAAATTGTTTTGGAGATGAAACCATATTTTAGTCGTAAAATTTTCGAGGTGACAATTTTTTTTCAGTTTTTTGATTTATAAAAAAACCGTTAATTGTTTTTTTTTCCAAAAGTATATTTCTTTTGTATCACGTTACAAAATATAATATAAAATTTAATTCAAGTCCCTAGCGTCATTGGTTCATGAGATATTTAGGGTTAACCAAAATGTGCACCTTTTTTTAAACTGCTATGGTAAAAAAACACCCACGCAATTTTCTTGAGAGTCCTTTCTGCATCTTTCTGCCTTATTATCTGTATAACAAAATTTATTTGAAGTCGATATCTCTTCTGGTTCTTGAGCTATGGACGACGAAAAAAACGTCGCGAACGTACGGACGTATACGGACATACGGACGTACGGACGTACGAACGTACGTACACCGTACACACGCACGCACAGACATCTTTCTAAAAATCTTTTATTTTGACTCTAGGGGCCTTGAAAAGTCGAGAAATGTCAAAATTTTCAATTTGACAAAGCGGACCCATTACAATAACTTCCTATGGGAAGTTAATAAAAGGATGTTGCAGAAATGTTTTGTTTCGGAACTTATCGGGTGATGTGAACAAAATTTAGAAGCAATGTTTTATGGACTTATGTTGTATATATTTTTGTTTTTGCATTTTTAATGTGCTGAAATAGAATTTGAGGAAATCTAGGAAACTTACTGCAGGAACTCCAATTAGATTCGAGTGCATGTGCACTGACCCTATTAATGTGAACTTGTTCAAAATTTGATTTCAATTTAAATTTTCAGTCATTTGTAGGATTTTTTGTTTGCATTTTATCGATTACGCTCATTATAATAATCTTTTATTTTCGAAAATCATTGCTGAGCCTCAAATACCAAATATAAATTAAATAAATGGAAGATTTTAAGTTTTGATATTCATAATACATATTTATTTTTTGACTTTGTATCATTATTTCTGTAATTAAATGTTTTCAAATTGATTGCATTACAGATTGCATATATAATAAAAATATACAAAATTTATTAAACATTTATTTTTTATCCTAAATAGACTTTTATTCATCACTACGCGGCAGAGGTAGCCAGGTCATATTAGTACTGTGCCAAAAGAATTAGTCATTATCAGTTATCATTAATCTACAGAATTCACAGTTAATGAAGAAATGAATGTCATTGTCTTTCTCAGAGATGTGCGAATAGGTTATGCCACTGCCCGTCTTACTGTCAAAAGCGAAAAGTGACTTTGAATCTTTAAGAATATCGGCATTAACCTACTTGTAGTACTTAGGCTTATTGGCACCTATTTCACTATAGATTAGTTTCGCTGAAATTAAGCTCTGCCTCCAATAATTATTGTAGATAGTTAAGCATTGGTCAAACATAGTGACTCTCCGCGGTTTACGATTATTAATAGAAACATGGCTGATAACAGCTCCCGTTATTTTTGAAGCATAATACTCCCATGCATAAAATATTTTCTCGTAAATAAGAACTACTAACGATTTTCGGTTAAATTGATTTCTGTTCAAATGGTGAGTGGTATATTTTTTATATTGAAAGAAGCCAAAAATATATTAGACTGTTTTTCAAAAAACTCAAATTTTTGATTTTTGACCGAAAAGTTTGTATTTATTTTTGGTCTTTACAAAATGGAAATATAAACACGGTCGAGGTATTCCACAAACGAAATCCCCAAAGCTAATTTTTTCAAACTCCGTCAATGCATGTTTGTTTTTCATCATTTGAGTGTACTTTTCGGAGCTAAGCAAAAGTCAAGAAGATTACGACTTTTCAAAACTTTAATTCTGATTCAAAACCAATTTTGTGGATTTTCTGGATGCGTCAAAAAGAAAACAAGAACCCGAGTTAGAGTCAGTTGCCGATTGTCTAAAAAATAATTTTCCTCTTACACAAAATTTAGTTGAAGCTTGGCATCGCCGCCTCAAGTGCATTGTAGGATAAAAAACTCAGGATTATATGCACTAATAAGAGATTTATCAAAGGAAATGATCGTAGGGGGTCAAGTTTGCCAAATCATTTTCCCAAAATCAATGGCTCTAAACAAGATAATTTTCCCAATTTTTTTTTCCGAAAAATTGGTGTCCCAACACAATTTTTGGCTTCATTTTCCATCAGCGCAGCACGAATTTCGACACGGTTTTTTTTTATTTGATAAATATGTGCAAATAAATAATAATTATAGCAATTTTAGAGCGAGGAAACATTTATTTCTATATAAAATTAATTTTCAAAGTTCACTTTTTCACATACAACACACGCAAAAATGGTTAGTTTTGAAATTTCTTCCATGTTTTTTTGTTCAGTGTTGCCATACTTGATTTTTTGGGGGGATTTCTTTGAAGTGCTCAAATGCAAAAAGTACTATGCATATACCCAAACTCGCACCCACCCCAAATCCTATAGTGACTCCAAGCAGGGGGGTTGCATACATACCTAGCTGTTAGTCCGCTGCCGTATTATCAATTCAAAACATTATTGGAAAAACTTGACTTTGGGATAAATAATAATTGGAAACCATTGCCTTGGGAATGACAAAAATTGGGACATTATATTTTTGGAAAAATGGACATTGGGAAACGGATTGGGAATTTTGTCCTACAATCGGAAATAATAGATGTTGTTACCACAATTGAGAAAATAAGCAGCGGTGAAAAACGTCACTTGGAAAAATCGAGCGTGAAAACATACAAGAAGTTAAAAATAAAAAAACAAGGCGGTCAAAAGTTAAAAAAATTGAATTTTTAAAATTTATATCATATTATGTACTATGCTACATTATTTGTTTCATTTGTTTATTTAATACCATGAATTCAAAACGTATTTCTTATTTTTGAAAAACATAGATAATATTACTTTCTTAGGTTTTTGTTGAATAAAAAGATAAACACAACTTAACATTGTTCTGAATTATTCTCAAAATCAAAATCCTTAAACACAGATTCACCACATTTCGAGTATATCTAAGAAATTATATTTGGCGCCAAACATAATTTCTTAGATATACCTACTCAAAATATGTTGAATCTGTGCTAAAGAATTTTGTTTTTGGGAATTCTGGATTTGGGGATTTTGGTTTCGGAGATTTTAGGTTTGGGGATTATGTTTTGGGGATTTTTTTGGGGATTTTTGCTTTGGGGCTAGGGTACCTAACCCTTTTTTTTATAAAGAAAAACTAACTGTTGGATTTTTATAAAAAATGTATTGAATGTTGAAAATAATAATATTTTCTTTTAGAAACAATTAGTTTGAAGCCAATATTTTTAGTTTTTCAAGTGATATTTGAGTCGAAAGTAAATTTTTACTAAATTTTAGTAGTGTTTTGTTTAGGCTTTTACTTTTTATTTAAACAAAACTGTCAATACAATTTTTCTCAAAATTTTACTGAATGTTGAAAACAAAATTTTTTTTATAAGATTACTTTAATTTGAAGCCAATATCTCCAATTTTTGAAAAGATATTTGAGTCGGAAATCAATTTTTACCAACTTTTAGTAATGTTTTTTTTTTTAAGTTTGTATTTGTTGTGATTTCGATTTTTCTCAAAATTTTATTAGATGTCAAAAACATTATTCTTCGTTGCATAAAATTGTTTTGGAGGGTGAATAATCTTTTGATCGTAAATAATTCACTTTTTTGATTTATAAAAAACCGTTTATAGGATTTAATTCAAGTCGATAGCGTTACTGGTTCGTGAGATATTTTAGGTTAACCAAAATGTTCACCATTTTTTAAATTGCTTTGGAAAAAAACCACCCACTGGATTTTTGTTGAGAGTCCTTTCTGCATCTTTCTGCATTATTATCTGTATAACAAAATTTATTTGAAGTCGATGTCTCTACTGGTTCTTTACCTACGGACGACAAAAAAAAAAACGTCACGAACGTACGGATGAAAGCGTTTAAGGCTTCGAGTAATAGAAATTCATTATTCATTTAAGTTCAAAAACAAGTACTTAATGGTTTTTCCCGATCATATAAATCTATTTTTCAAAATTCTAGTTTGGCCCAAGACTATAATACCAATATTGAAAAATGGGTACACAAAGATCTGGTTTACCTTGATTACCCATTTAAGTTTTTCAAATTTAAAATATAAAATTAATAAACTGTATTAAAAACAAATAACATAAGGTTTATGCTTTATCACAAAATTTAAAACAAACTTAAAAATACAAAAGAGCCTAATATACCTTAATACTGAATTGAATAATAAAACCTAACAACATTTCTCAAACCATTTGATAAAATCTTCAGACAGTCGTCATTCGTCATGTTTTTATTTTTTGAATCAAAATAAATTCGATACTCGTTTGTTTCTATTTTGTATTCTTTTATAACATAAAGAAAAAGAATTTGGTATAAATAAGTTCGGTCACCCTTTAAAATGTCTCTTCAGTCTTGCATTTTTAATCAAAATCTCTCCGAGTTGCAAAATAAGAACAAACATTTATTATGTCCGATGCCCAAGGGAAGGATCAAATAATAATAATTTTTCTTCCATTTAGTCTGGCTTGTTTGTTTGTTAGATAATATCCTATCCTTTCTAAAAAAAAAAAAAAAAAACATAATACTTTTGGTCTTTCCGTTGTAAAAATTAATCGTCTGGGCATGACAGTAGAACAACTAACCATCCACCAGCAACCCTCCGACTCCAGTCCGTCGCAAACCGCATTCAGAAGACTAAAAATACAAAAATAGATGCAAAACAAAAATGTTGTCTTAATTGTTGCATCATTGTTATCCTTAGCGCAACCCTCTCGGAAAAAGTGCAACAATCGTTTGCCTGCAAGGCATTTATCATCACATCATAAGTCCCCCTGTTATGAGGGATTTCTCGAATAACAAAATACTTGAACTTGGGTTCGGTTTGCGGCGAATTGGCATCGGTGAACCTTTAAATTAATTATTTTCCTACTGACCTCTGTCCAGCTTCGGGAGTTCCTACAAGCGCATCGAATTATAAAAAGAAAACACACACACACACAAAAACGAAATTAATTTAATTTTTTTTTTGTTGGTGTTTTTGTTGGTTAATCTTAAGCGGAGGGTCGTCGAACATCGAGGCAAGGATATGGGCATAGGCAATGAGCATAATGCAGGACTCCTTTTTATCATAACATATCGGGATCAGCCAAATAAAGAGATCCCTCTGGGGTTTGATGTGGTGAAGAACCGGTTTATCGTGTGACATTATATAATTGAGTTTGAGTCCTTTGGACAGAGGAGTGCTATAAAGTTGTTAACTACACGAGGGCAATTGGGAAGGGCAGTTTCGTGATAAATTGGCCGGCACTGATTCCAGCAGCAGCAACGGTGTGATTTAGGCTCAGCTAATGAGATGACCTGAGGTCAGTCGCAGTCCTCTCATACAAAGTCAACCCCTATATATGCCTATGATATGTTTTTGTAATTTATGACTCGCTCCTTTTTTTGTGGTAAGGTTTTTATTTGTTATTGAGATTACGTTGTTTACACATTAACATGTTCCATTTATGTGGATATAGTGACTTTTTGATTGCATGTCACCTCCTGGAGTGTGACCATTGTCCAAGTATGTTTTTGGTTCAAGGGTATAATCGGTCATCAGAGGATTGTTAGAATCATGTCCAGTTTATGGTAAGCCAATTGAGTTGGGGTGAATAAAATTAAGTTGTTGTACTTATTTTTATTTGTAGGTATAATTAAGAGTATTAGTGTGTGGACATGTAAATTTATGCATGCACTTAATTTGAATATAAGATTTAATTGATATGTTATAACAATATGGATTTGATGATAAGTGACCAGTTCTTTTTTTTCTGAATAGGGAACATTTTAATTGGAAAGTTGAGGTGTATTATTTTGGTTATTTTTGTTAAAAAAATGTTTGTTTTGAATATTACAACTTTTCAGTCAGTCAATTTATGTAAAGAGTCTGTTCTTAAGCATTGATTGATTGATTGATTGATTAATTTTTATTTAATTCTTTCATCTAAAATAAATACAGATAAACAATATATATATGCAAGTACATAGAGAATCAAATAATAATGTTCATTTTTTAACTTAAGAAAGTTAGTGTGAAATGACATTTCAATACAAATTATAAAATTATAAACCTATCTGATGTGGGGTGAAAATCAGAATATATTATTTTACATTTATTTATAGTACATTTTACTTATTTATTTTTTTTTTATTTATTTATAGATTTCCAAGGCAATATTTGAGTTGACAATAAGATTAAACAAGATAATACATTTTTATAAAGTTAATAAATTATACAAAATTAAAACAAGAAATACATTAAATAAATTGCAATTATGATAAACTTCTCAGTAAAATTTCTATTAAATTAATGTCAATTGTAAATAACCAGTCTTTTATTTTTGTAATGAATACTTTATTTTGCAAAATTGTTCGAATAAAATATGGAAGCTTGTTGAATACTGAAGGGGCTACAAAGGTGTAAAATTTAGTGAAATGTGTTTTGTAAGCAGTGGGTATGCATACAAAGTGTATATTGTTTCCACGAAGACTATAAGCTTGAGAATATCTAATAGGAATATTGCCACTTTGCTTAAAAAATTCTCTTAAGACCTTGAATATGTAAAGGTGTCTTAATGGTAAGATATTTAGTTTTTTAAAGAGAGGCCAGCTATGAGTAAAGCGATTTCTGTTACAAATGATCCTAACCAAATGCTTCTGAACTGTAATCAAATGTTCAAGAGTGCTATAATACGAACCACCCCAGCTTGTAATTCCATACTGCAATTTGGAATGTGCTAACCCGTAGTAAAATGTGGTAAGTAACTTTTTCGAACACAAATCTTTAAGGAGATACATTTTACGTATAACAAGCAACATATAAGATTTTACAGGAAGAAGAGCAAGAATAGTTTAAAGCAACATTTTGTTTTCCACAATTATGAATCGGTAAGCAAAACTGTTTGCAATTATATGCGTGAAAAAATAGATTATAATCATGTATCTCATTTGATGAAACTTTAAAAGAAATTAACTTGGTTTTTTCACTTACCACTAATTTGTGTTCAGTGAACCAGATTCTTAACGTTTGTAAGTCTTCAGAAATTTTTGAAATGCAATCAAGATTTGAGTTGCACTGATATGTCAAGGCAATATCATCTGCAAAAGCAGTGGGTGATCCGTTTAATTGCACTTCAAAAATTGAATTAATATAAACTAAAAATAGCAAGGGACCAAGGACTGATCCCTGTGGAACCCCATTTTTCAAAATTCTAGACTCACTAAAAGATCCCTTGACGCACACTTTTTGTTCTCTAAAATTTAAATAAGAACGAAACCAATCAAAAGTAAAGCCCCTGAAACCAGCACAATACAGTTTTCGAAGTAATAAGTCGTGGTCAACCATATCGAATGCTTTGGTCATGTCAACAAAGAGTGCCATTGATGATTTATTTATGTTGATTCCACCATACAACTGAGAACATACTTTAAGAATGGCATCCTCTGTTGACAATCCCTTTCTAAAGCCAAACTGATTACAGCTAAAGAATTTATTTTTGTCTAAAAAATCGACTACACGCGATTTTATTAGTTTTAAATATTTAATAATAAATATTTATTTATTGTTAAATATTTTGGAGAAGGTAGGCAATAATGAAATTGGTCTATAATTTGATAAACATGTCTTGTTTCCCTTTTTAAAAAGAGGCACAACTTCCGCACATTTAAGATGTTCGGGAAAACAGCCATTGAAGACACAATTATTGAATAGATGGGATAAAACATCAACTATGTTAAAAACAATTTTTTTCAATAAAATGCTAGACATGCCATCACTTGTACTTGAATATTTATTTTCCATGCCCAATATGACCTTATAAATTTCATGAGAAGTAAATGATTGAAAAACGAAGGTATTCGGCTGATTATTTTCTGAAGACATAGCTAATGATCCAGAGCAATTACTATTCATACAATGATCAATTGATGGTTTAAGTTTATCCGAAATCTCAGTAAAAAAATTATTGAAGTTATTTGCCAGCGTCAACGGGTCATCAATTTTAATGCCATCAATCTCCAAGTTTTCGATGTGTGAAAGATTTTTATTTTTACCTAGGATATTATTAATAACTTCCCATTCTTTTTTAATATTACCCCCAGCTCTAATAAATGAATCAGAGTAGAATTTATTTCTATTTTCTTCAACTTTTCTATGAACATTTTTGCACAGTAAACTGTAATAATCATTCAGTCTTTTATTTCCTGGATGTTTTTTGCATTTCAATGAAATTTTTTTTTTTATATTTAATTTGTTTCAGAAGATTTTGTGTCATCCATGGTTTTAAAAATTGTTTTGATGTAGAAGTACGTGCTACTAGAAAAGTTGAATTAAGTATATGTTTATTTAAAATTTCGAGGAATAGATCGAATGCAACCGAATAATTCGTTTCGAAATAAATGGAATCCCAAAATTCGTACATTAATTTTTCATTCAATAAGTCAAAATCAATTCTGTATCTTTCTTTCTCATTAGGGTTATTTTGTTTTACAGACGTTGAATCATTATATAGGCAAAGACCAATCATATGATGATCGGTTATTTTGAAATCATATAAAACACCACGGCAAACAAAACTGTTACACTTATGAAGTCGAATAAATATATGATCGATACAGGACTTCGATGAGCAAGTTATTCGAGTAGGTTCGTTTATGTAGCTCTTTAAACCATTCGATGCCATAAGAAGTAAATATTTTTCGGTATCATTGTCATGCTTATCCAAAATATCTATATTAATATCACCGATTATTATAAGATTTTTATCTTTACATGCATTTAAAATATCAGTAAGTTCATTTATAAAGACACCTTTCACAAATTCATGCAGTCTATAAACACACAAAAACGAATACATCACATCCATAAATTCAAACGATACTTTAAGAACATCGGCACTGTGTAAATCAAGCTTAGAACTACTGCATGCATAACCATTTCTTACATATACAGCCACACCACCCGCTGCATATGTTTCATTGCAATTACTGAAAAGTGTATACCCTTCTATATTATATAAATCAAGTTCTTTTTCAAAAATCCATATTTCACTCAAAACAATTACTATCGGTAAATTATTAAAAGACTCAATTTGTGACAATAATATGGAGAAGTTTTTTCTCATGCTGCGGATGTTTTGATGGAGACAAGAAACATTATCAAAATTAAGAGAGGAGACTGGGTATTTACACTCATTGGAAACTGAAAAAGAAACAGAATTAAGAGAATTCATAATTTATCAAAATCAGAAGCACTAGTTATTTTAATAGGATTGTCACCCTCCTTCTTCCGCAAAAAAACTGTTCCATTTCTAGTCCACAAAAATTTATACCCTTTTTCCCCTTTAAGTACAACTGCAGTCTTGAGAAGCTGGCGTGTTTGCTGAGTAAGGTAGTCGTTCAGGTACATCGTCTCTGTCTTCCCACTTGTGTTGAATAAAGATGTTGTTAATAACGTTTTGTTCTCCTTCTTGGCCCTCATCACTTTCTCTTTGATCCCACGAGAAACGAATTTGACGTGTAGAATTTTAGTTTTTTCTTGTTTACTGCTTTTGCAGTTTGATGGCTCATTTTTCCGCTTGGTTATTATTTTGGTGTAGCAATGGTCAATGTCTTCTTTCGTTACATTAACTTTTAAACCTTCGTGAAAGATTATAAGCGCCAAATCAATGCTAGAAGTGTCAGCATTATCAATTGGCACGTTAAAAATCTCAACTGCATTAGCATAGATCTGTTGTTCGAGATGATTGATTTTATTTTCTAATTTTTTTTTATTTTTTGCTCTTGTTCGTTGTTTTTTGATTGAAGTTCTTGTATTTGTTGCCTTTGAATTTCCTTAACCTCGATTATTTCGGCATAAATCATATTGAGTGTGATACTATCACTCACTGGAAGTGTGTTCTGTGTCATGGTCGCAGAGTTTGGTTCGTTTTCACTTAAAAACTGAGCGGTGGATTCCTCAGATAATGACTCACGCCGACGTTTGGTAGGATTTGGATCACACTTTTTGCAAAGCCATTGTTTATTAGATTTTTTCATAGTATCAATGTCTATAGACGTAATTTGGACACATACTGCATGATAAATGTCATTGCATGATAAATGTTTTGGCACTTCAACTTTGGTTGTCTTGAATGCACCTATTACAAGACATTATTCGGAAATGAATTGATCAAAAACAATGTAAATAGGTATACTGATAGTCGACTTTGTGTGTACCCCACAACAGACAATGACACAAATTGTGTGTTAGACTTAGATCCAATTTTGTGTAGTCGTTTAAAAGGACTTTATCGAATTATGTATGAAATACAACAAAGTTTCAACGTCCGGTTTCTTTTCTCTGTAACGCTTATTTCGTAATATAATTACAATTTGTCTTGACTCCTTAGCATAGGCAGGCTGAATTCGACACTATTTATGTGTGTGTTATTTTATCAGTTTATTTTTTTTTTTTTTTTTCAATCTACAAGCTTAATGCTAACAGACTGCATACACTTAATAAATACATAAAATAAAATAATAATTTTAACATAACATATACATATTTAAACTTATTAAATTTTGAAATCCTTATTAACATGTAAACAGTTATGTAGTAATAACAATAATGAAAAGTAATTCTTTTTAAAAGCTTTCACGAGATAAATTAAAATCAAATGTAGAACAAAGTGCATTGAACGATGAAGTAGCTCTTAACATTGGCTCATTTTTCCCATAATTTGTTCGATGTGTAGGCTGATGAAGGAACTTTCTAGTTCTGAGAGGTCTTATGGGTACATTTATTGAAATTAATGAGATCAAGGCGGAGCTTCTTATTTTATGGCAAAGAATATCCCTTATGAATAACGCATCCTGAGCTTTTCTGCGTGTTTCTAACGATGTCAATCCAAGTAGCTGGCATCTTGCTTTGTAGGATGGGCAAACATCCCATCGCATTTTATAAAATATGTATCTAGTGAATCGTCTTTGAATTTTCTCAATTCTATCGATTTCGTTTTTATAAAAGGGATTTCAAATCACTGATGCATACTCAATAACAGATCTTACCAATAAATTATAAAGTATTAATAATACATAAGGATCAGTAAAATCCTTAGTGTTTCTTTTAATAAATCCCATAAGCGAATTAGCCTTAACAGAAATAAAATCAATATGAGACTTTAACGAAAAAGAAGAATCAAACACAACTCCGAGGTCCTTAATTTTATTAACACTTTGAATATCGTTCTTGTCAAGATTATAAGTATATTGAACTACAGAAGCTGATTTAGAGAACGATATAGTAAAACACTTTCTTGTATTAAGTTTGAGTTCATTTTTGGAACGAGAGTCATGAATTCGATTCAGATCAGCTTGAAGATCATCGCAATCATCAGTGTCACTTATTTTTAAAAATAATTTGAGATCGTCCGCATATAGTAGACAATTACAATTGCGAATCACATCAACGATGTCGTTTATATATAGACATTGAATAGCAATGGACCTAAATGGCTTTCTTGAGGAACTCCTGACGTGCATTCTATAAGTCTAGAGAACTTACCATCAATTGAGACCCGCAGAGTTTTATTGACAAGATAAGAAGATATCCAGTCAAGCAATTTTTGAATGAAAACCAAAGCATTTAAGTTTTTGAGCAAGAATTCTATGGGTTACAGTGTCGAATGCTTAACTGAAGTCGGTATAAACTGTGTCAACTTGACTTTTATTTTCTAGGATATTTACAACAAATGACGAAAAAACAGCCAAATTTGTTACAGTTGAACGGCCAGAAATAAATCCATGTTGTGATTCAAAAAGACAACTGTTTACCAGAGATTCAATTTTGGATTTGACTAAGCTCTCGAAAAGCTTAGGAATAGCCGAGAGTTTACAAATACCTCTATAATTCTCGACCATATTTTTCGAACCAGACTTAGAAATCGGAATTAAAAAAGATTCTTTCCAGGCAGTTAAAAAATATCCCAGAGATAGCGATTTATTAAAAAATTGTTAGCAGAGGCAAGCAAAGAGAAGATTTACAATTTTTCAAAATTATAGATGGAATTCCATCAATGCCAGGCATAGAGTCGCTTTTAAGAGTTTGTAGGCCTAACAGCACCTCATCGTAATTTAACTGGATCAGTCCAATATCAACCAAATCACTCACAAATGTGAAATCGGAAGAAGAAATGTTGCGATTCAAATAAACAGATTCAAAAAAGCTGGCAAAAAGTTCCAAATGTGTTTCGATAACAGAAGATTGTATGCCATTGAAACTGACATTTTGTGGAATTCCTGATGATTTTCTTTTAGAGTTAAGGAAAGTCCAAAATGATTTACTGTTCATTTTAATATTGTTTTTGATTTCAAAAATATAATTTCTATATAGAAATCTACTTAGCACACAAAAATTCCTTCTCAGCCCTCTATATATTGCATAATCATATACTCGTTATTAGTTTTTTTAAACTTCGAAAACGCTTTATTTTTTTTTTTTTGTTTTTTAAAAAAGAAAGTCTTTTATTGTACAAAGCTGGCTTTGAGTACTTTGATGTATGTTTTCGAGAAACAAATTGGTCAAAGCCAGCATAAAGCAGATCAATGAATCGATCATAAGCAGATTTAAGATCAAGATGTATAAATTAACTATTCCAATTTACGGAAGATAAGTAATTTTCAAGTTCAATTAAGTTTATTTTACTGAAATTAAAGCTTTTATTATTAATTGAAGAGAAAGCTTGGTTATTTGGATATTCATAAGTACAAATTTCAAACATAGTTTCTGAGTGATAAATAGAATTGTTTAGCAAGGAAAATGGTAACATTAACATTATTTTGAGACTAGAGCTTTTTGTTAATCTTTGGGCAGGGTCGTT
This sequence comes from Eupeodes latifasciatus, assembly GCA_920104205.1. Taxonomy (NCBI): domain Eukaryota; kingdom Metazoa; phylum Arthropoda; class Insecta; order Diptera; family Syrphidae; genus Eupeodes; species Eupeodes latifasciatus. Next base: position 66,583,048 of record OV049924.1, on the reverse strand, counting down.
GCCGTGGGTAAGTTTTTTAAAATAAAAACGAATGGACAAATATGAACGCCGATCGGCCAAAAAGATTCACTAAAGATCATTTTAGCGACCTCAGCGGGAATTCCAATTTTGAAGTTTATGAATTTTAAGTTATCAAGACTGCTTTTGGGATTAACAAGCTTATAGCATAGAATAGATGATGATGAAGGAACATTTAAATTAGTTGATATAAAGTTAATTATTTCATCAGGTGTATGGTAGATGCCAAAAAACTACCCAAATGAAACCATTTAAGGTTCCTTGTAATCTTAAAACTGTGTACTACTAAAGAATTGGTACCAGCAATTTGGTTGGATCCAAAGCCATCTCGATTGTTATGCACCGATCTAGCAACACTTTTTATATGTGAGTTGACGGCAGCATAAACAGTTCCATTATTTGTATTAGCAGCAGCGCAGCGGTAGAAGCAAAAGTGACAGCCTTGTTCACAATATTTGCATTCGCTATAAAATCAACAACAGCATTAGCAGCAACAACTTCAGCGGCAGCATTTCCATTAAGAGCAACGTCATCAATAACAGTGTCATCAATAGCAATAGCAGAAGCATCATCGGAAGTATTATTAATTGCATTTGATTCATTGAGATCATTTAAATTATTGAAGTCTTTGTCATTGCTTTCAATATCAATTCTTGCATTAGAAGTTAAATTTTAATTAGGTACATCACTTTTTTCATTGTTTCCCTCTGAATCACAAATTGAAAGCTGATCAACATCTTTTAAGGAATCACTCGAAATTTTTAAGCGAGGAGTGGAAGAGGGGGAGCAATCATTGGGATTAGGAGAGACACGATGTTTAAGCGATGAAGAACTATCAACAGCCTTTGGTTTTCTTTGCACACGAGTAGTGTCACGTATATTTCTACTTGAGTTTAATGCACTTGGCTTTGGACTCATTACCGGTAAATTTGTTTTTGGTTCATGGTGATTAGATATTGAGTTCACTCGAGTATTAAACTTGTCTCTAATACAGCATCTTGTAGACAAATAAAAAGATTATTAATTTTGAGAATGGAAGCAAGTAATGAGTTGTTGTTTTTACATTTATCACACTTAAAGAACACATTGTCATTTGATTTTATGAGTTTTATATCATTTTTATAAAACTTTGTACATTGAGTATGAATCTTATTGCAACAAACACAACATGTAATAACATTCGAATTGTTTATTACTAGCTTACATTTACCACATTTAGAACTCATTTTGAAGGAAAAAATAATAATATAAAATCGAGTCAATAAAAAAAAATCAAGCTTTGCGCCTACAAAATTTAAGCTTAAGCAAGAAAAAAGCAAAATTACATGCGATCAAATCGAGAGCACGAAGAGTCAATGAAATGACGACCAATGATGAGTTTTTCCGGATGCATTTGGGCTTTCTTCGATACATTATCCAGAAATGGGCCTAAAAGCTAATTTAATGAAAATTCAGCCAATTTTTTTTGGGTGCACGTCAAAGTCATAACGTAAAATTTGGTAAGTTGTGGCCTGTGAAAGCTCTATTTCATATTGGTAAACTATTTTATGGCGGAACGTTGCATCTATTTTTATAATATACTTCTACCATTTTTAAGAGTTTTTCAACGCTACATCCGTTTATGGTGATTTGTCAAAACGTCTAAACTAAATTACAGTTAATTTATCTGTAATTTAATTTGAAAGTCCACTTATTTGTCTCCAACGGCATGAAATTGTTTTGTTCACGTATTTGTATCCCGAAAAATGCAATGTTTTTCAGAGCTTCACCATTTTTTTGTATCTAACCAAAATTCCAATCTTTCCTTCACCATTTTTTTTGTATCTAACCAAAATTCCAATCTTTCTTTTAATGTATAAAATTCTGTTGTCACAGTGTTAGGGGCTTAACTCCTCCAAAACGACTTAACCGATTCTTATGACAATTTGTGTGTATATTTGGTAGGTGTGAAAATTCGTCGTACATTATTTCTTAATCCAATAAGTTATAATTTTGTTCATAAAAATGAGTATATTAAAAGTGTATTTCAGTTCAAGTTCGATAAATATTCACTTGAAGAAAGCTTTCAGATTACAGATAAAAAGCTGACGATCCAGACGCAGGTTAAAAAGTAATCCAGCAGTGACATTAAATGCAACATTTAATGCCTTTGAGCCGAAACAGAGTCAAGGTGGGTAGAATTGATCTAATATAAGATATTTCTCTGAGCGAAGCATAAATCTTTGACACAACAGTATCGAAGTGGGTATCCCAAGTTAGTCTATTGTTAAAGATCAATCCTAAGTTTTTGACTTGTGTAACATAATCAAATTTACAATTATTTAATATAACGGAAGAGAAGTTTTCAGGTTTGAGTTTTTTATTCGATATGGGAAGAGCTTTAGTTTTTTCAGGATTTAGTTTAAGCCCGTTGCGGGTTGATCAATCGTATATAGACTGTAGATCAATGTTCGCTTTAGCTATTGAGTCCTTAATTATGCTATCAGGAAAACTTATAAATAACTGAACATCATCAGCGTATAGATATATGGTATTGCCAGAGGGACAAATTTGAAGCCAGATAATTAATGAACTACGAAAACAGTAAAGGCCCAAGAATTGATCCTAGAGGAACACCAGTTTGGAAGGAACAAAGACAGTTTACCATTACAAGATTACGGTTTGAATACGATTGGTCAAATATAATAAATAAGGTTTTTAGTTTATTTAGAGAAGTTAAAATAAGTACTCAGTTTATCACAGAGAAGATTAGAATTCACGCAATCAAATGCCTTATTCAAAAATCAAGTTAGGTATCACAGTAGTACATATTTTGTCTAAAGTGTGTCAAACACACACTGTTCAAAGCTAAAAGGCAACTACTTATGTCCAAACCGGAATCCTGACTGCAAAGGTGTCAAGAGTTGTTTGGCTTGAATATATTTCTTTCATTGGTTATAAGAGTTTCAAAAGTCTTATAGATAAAAAAGAAAGGATAGATATGGGTCTGCACTCTTTTTTATTTCCTTGTTTTGTGATAGGGATAATTTTGAACATCTTCCAAGAAGTAGTATATTTAGAGGTCATAATAATTATGTTGAAGATGTGGACAGCAAAAACATCTCCAACGACACGGTATGAAACATCTGTGATTTCATAAAGTTGTCAATGGAAAATGTTTATTAAAAAGATAATCAGTCCCTGAAGTAAAATTCTCAATTTGTAAATTGAATTTCGATGTACTATAGATTGAGTTCAAATCTATTGATAAAAAAGAGGCTGGGATGCGACCCACATTGATAACTTCCCATCCCGTCTGTCGATTTGTATTGCTTAAAAGTTTGTCTATATCAATTTTTATCAAATTTGGGTAGGTACTATTTTTTTTAGATTTTATTTTTTTATGAAAAAACGGACTGTTGGATTTTTATATCGAATGATATATGAATATCGAAAACAATATTTTCTGTGAAATAAAATAAGTTTGAAGCCAATATTTGTAATTTTTAAAAAGCTATTTGAGTCGAAAGTAAATTTTTACCAAGTTTTAGTATTTAGTATTTTTTAGGTTTTTATTTTTTGTAAAAAAACTGTCAATTCGATTTTTCACAAAATTTTATCGAATGTTGAAAAAAATATTTCTTATAAGTTAAAATTAGTTAGAAGCCATTATCTCAAAGTTTTGAAAAAATATTTGAGTCGAAAATCAACTTTTACCAACTTTTATTAATTTTTTTAGGTTTTTTATATTTTTTTTTTTAAAACTGTCAATTCGATTTTTCTCAACATTTTTCAGAATGTTGAAAACAATATTTCTTATAAGATAAAAAAAGTTTGAAGCCTTAATCTCAAGTTTTTGAAAAGATATTTGCGTCGAAATTCAATTTTTACCAACTATGAGTACATTTTTTTTTAGGATTTTATTTTTTATAAAAAAAACTGTCAATTAGATTTTTCTCAAAATTTTATCAGATGTCAAAAACATTATTCTTTGTTGCACAAAATTGTTTTGGAGACGAAATCATATTTTGGTCGTAAAATTTTCGAGGTAACAAATTTTTTTTTTGTTTCAGTTTTTTTGATTTAGAAAAAAAACCGTTAATTGGATTTTTTTCCAAAAATATAATTGTTTTGCATTACGTTACAATATAATATTAAAAAGTTTAATTCAAGTCTCTAGCATCATTGGTTCATGAGATATTTAGGTTTAACCAAAATGTTCACCTTTTTTTTAAACTGCTATGGTAAAAAAAACCACCCACGCAATTTTCTTGAGAGCCCTTTCTGCATCTTTCTGCCTTATTATCTGTATAGCAACATTTATTTGAAGTCGATATCTCTTCTGGTTCTTGAGCTATGGGCGACGAAAAAACGTCACGAACGTACGAACGTACGTACACACGCACGCACAGACATCCATCTTTCTAAAAATCTTTTATTTCGACTCTAGGGACCTTGAAACGTCGAAAAATGTCAAAATTTTCAATTTGACAAATCGGACCCATTACAATAACTTCCTATGGGAAGTTAATAATCGTTAAATAAAAATTCAACATTGATGTTACGAAAGTCACGATACTGGAAGGAATGTTGGGATTTTTTGTTTTTAAATTTAAATCAAGGGTTGTGAAAAACTGGGATGGATAACTGACTTTGACATTTTATTAAATTTTGATCACTTACAGAGCTGTAAAAGAATGCAATAATTTGGTATTTCATCGCGAAAAGTCCCATTCATTTAACTGAATTTTGGGAATGCATTAACATTGCTTAATGCAATACTTTAACTTCGAAAACAAATTCCCAGTTAATTTTGAAGTCTTTTGTAAAAAAATCATTTAGAGCAGTTAAAAGACTTATAGTCAAAAAAATGCATTACTTTTTACTGCTTGCATTCTTGTAAGTCTTTTACATTCTTTGCATTCATTAAGTCTTTTGATTGCATTCAATGTAGTGCAGTCATTTGAATGCTTTGAAGTCTTTTTACTGCTTCAAGTCTTTCTACTGCTTGAAGTCTAAAGACTACTTTTTATGAATGTATTGTGCAGAAGGTGTGATCATATAGGCTAAAACATATAAGGTGGCTTCTAAAAAAAGACGTTTGTGTAGGTGTTCCTAGTTCGGGCAGGAGAAACACTTTTTAAAAAAAAAACTAACTCAAATATAAACTAAATTATTATTAAAAACAACGTGCAACATTAGCCTTCCTTTGTTGTATATTTTTTTTAAATTTCTGAATTGTATGCTTTCACTTCTTTTTGAATTAAGTTGATTGAATGAAAACTCTTATTTTTTCTTATGGTATAGAAAAATTGCGGAAATGTGGTTTTAACGTTTTTATTCAAATAATGAGAATTACATGTTTTTGTAAATTGAATTGAAATGGCTGAGTTCGTTCAAACTTAATTTGATAGGTTTTTATTTAAATTTTCCTAACGGTAGCTATCATAATATACTCGTAGCAGCCCAATCAATTAATGCTAACTTCTTTGGTTTTTGAGAAAAAAATCATAAGGTCATAAGGGATAGAAATGATTTCCATTGAACTTTGTATGCAATATATAGAGGAAAGCGCAAGAAAACAGAATTTAATTAACAGTAAGCATGCATAAAACAAATATAGTACTGATGTTTTTTTTTTCCTGAAATGGTCTTAACTTGGGGAAAATGATTTCATGAAACGAATTTTTTTTTTTTTTTTGAAATTATGTAGGTACTAAGTATTTTATTAAATGGTTCAATAAAGAGAATTAGTATTAAGATAAAACAAATTGCTTTTGGTGTACAAAAGACCTTATTTTTTTTTTTCAATTTCTCTATATATCATGGGTTTGTTTTGGAAGGAATAGCGTAAAAAAATTAGACCGCGTCGATCATACAAAATACTTTTTAAAGAAAAGAATTAAAATCATTTGAAATAATTTCAATGGTTACTTTATGGAATGCGTTTATTCATTTTCAGAGCCAGTACGCGGATTTTAATTAAACAATAATTTAAATAAAAGAAACTCATAAGTAAATGTATGTGCTTTATAACACAAAATAATACCTACATATATTTATTTAAGCATTTATCAACAGCAATATTTTAAATTTCTAATTGAAAACAAAAATAAATGCGCTCATCAAATAAAAAATGTAGTTGCTATCATGAACCGGGAATTCGTGCATCACAATCGGTGGGCAAATCGTTGAATAATATTATTGATGTTAAATTTCTGGTTATCAGTGTTCAACACATGGTCTTTTGACAACGTTGAAAATTATTAATTAATGAGAACTAAGAACTGCACCGTTATTTGTACACATCTATGCTTAAGCCACAACAGCCAGGGCTGTATTTAAGTACATGTGAGCCCATGGATCTTTCGATTATAACTTGTTTGACCTTTTCGAAAAATATTTGAATAAAAAGCTTTGGGCTTTCACTTCTACTGGGATTTTGTTGAAAAAATACTTTTTTTACAAACAAATTAAAAAGCTGTTCCGTATTCGCTATTTTATTTCGGTAGATCTTCTATTCTTTTTTCAATTAATTAAGTAAGTAAGTTTCTATTTCTTAGAGTAATAGGGGCCCTCGACTCTCAATATTTTAAGTTGGTACCTACCTGATATGAAAGTAAAGTTAAAAAAAAAAAAAAATAACGTTTGCTTAAGCTACAATTCATTTATCTTAAGCAACTACTGTCATTTGATCTGAAACTGTCGTGTGTAAAGTTAAATTTAGTGTTGTGTTAAAAAAGTGATAAGTTAAAAGTTAGAATGGACTTCTCATCTGATGACTGTGAAGCTGATCCCAGTTATGTTCCTAGCAGCAGTAAGAAATTAAAACGAATAAATTGTGAACCGATTGAAAAAGAAGCTAAAATAAGAAAACTGGACAGCAATTCAACTGTTCTACCCACTGAGGTACAAACTCCGCCATTGGAACAAGATTGTAGTTTAAGCCAAGTTAAAAGTGAGCTCGGCACAATACTAGTTTGTGGGCAAACTTTTAGAGTTATTAAAAACGTAAGTTTTTCATTTCAATATATAGATATATAGGGTGTCCCAAAATTAACGCAAAAAATCTTGCGTTAATTTCAAACAAGTTGATATACATATTTATTTAGAAACGAAATCTCATCAAATGGTAACCTTTTTGGATTGATTAAGTGTTTAAAAAAATACTTGTCTTTATAAAGGGTGTCCCAAAATTAACGCAAGAAATCTTGCTTTAATTTTGGGACACCCTATATAAATGGCATAGTGTAAAATAGTAAAATTAATTATAAAAATGGAAGGGAAGAAAATATATTGAAGGTTGTCGTATGTACATAGGAACTTTGGATTTAAAAATATTTTTTCTGTAAATCACTGCAATTTCATAAACAACTTAACTACTTACATCATTACAAAACCAAAGAAAGATCTTATAATACGAGGACAGCAAAATATGTAATTCAAGACCATAATGTCAAAAATATCACTTTATCACTTAAACTTCTCAAAACAACACAACAATTGAAAATAATGTTGGTTTTTTTAATAAGACAAGTTATGCAATTGGGTGTGGAACTATTGTCCGTCCGTCTGTCTGTTTGCCTTTGTGTCCGTGCCTATAGAGGTTGTCCAAATGGGGGAGAGTAACTTTGGCGCCAAGAATTGATAACGGTTTTGTAAAGAAGGGTCTAATACAAGTATTTTGTATTAGGGGGGGTCTATCTCGCCCCGTTTAGAAGGTAGGCGCGATTTTCAAAAAAAAAGACTTAAAATAGAAAAAAATCTTAAAAAAGAATGGCAACACTTACAATAAAGTTTTATATTGGTTTCGAAAGCTTTAATTCTGTTCTTTTAATTTTAATTCAAATAAGACTATGAATGTCAATAGTTTTAAAAATATTTGCATGGAAATTCAAAATTTAGATTAAAAAAACTAAAAACAAGATTTCAGACCGATTTTGTTCAAAATTGTAAAATGAAATGCTAAATTTCCTTTTTGTGATCACTGCGTATATTAATTCTTAATTGAATTCAAAAAACCAAATGGTTTTATGTCTTCTAGTTTTTGAGAAAATAGAATATTACTAAGACTACTTTTTTATGAGATGTTTGTTTTTTCGCTTGCTTACATTATACACAGTGCTAGCACCCAGCATTACGGTGTATAAAAAGTGAAATATGTTTGGAGGCATGTTGACAAATAACCGTGTTTTAAAATGATTCTTTAAGTTTTTTTATTTTCAAAAAACATAACCCCAAGCCCAACCAATTATCCATGACAAGAGCCTGTTCATGCGACTCAGTCGTGATTTTTTTTTTTTTTGGTTTTGTTGTGATGTAGTTAAGGTGTGTAAAAATGAATTTTGACTGAACAATAAATAGTGCATATAAATGGGTTTAATAGAATTAAAGCAAAATTTAAATAAAAGTTCCATTGCATTGTTATGGTTTTCATTGAAATCCATGCACCCTGAACTCCGTTTTTATAGCGTTGTGCTATGTTATAAAAAAAAAAAAATATTCTTACTTCCCTTTAGTTGAATGAGACTGATTTTCAAAGGAAAAGGAATGAAATTGTGGTTGAATGTAGCTTGTGTTCATCCAGATTAAAAGGTTGTGCGCAAATAAATTCAAATTTTATCCGTCACTTAAAACTAAAGCATATGGAGGCTTATAGAGCGTACGAACAAAAAAAAATGACACAAAATACTGCAAACGCTAATAATTCAAAACATGACCAGTTTAAAATTCTCGTAACACAAATGATCGCCGAAAATGTTTTACCCATTGCTTTTGTGGAAAGTCAGTCTTTCAGAAAAGTTATTAAATTTGCCAATCCTGATTTAAAAGTGATGAGCCGACCAACCGCTGTTAAAGTTATAGATGACATGTATTTATTAACAATGGAGAAAATCAAGAACGTTTTATCGAAGAGAGAATACTTTTGCACTACTGCGGATATATGGTCAACGAAGCATCGAAGTTTTTTTGGCTATACATGTCATTGGTTGGATGATTCTTTTCAAAGAAAATCTGTTGCACTTGCTTGCAAACGTTTTTCTGGATCACATACGTATGATCGTATAAACGATTTGATCCTTGAGATCCATGCTAAGTATGGTTTAAACTGCGAAAATGTGGTTGCAACAGTGACGGATAACGGTTCCAACTTTATAAAGGCCTTTAAAGAGTTTGGTGTAAAACCAAAATTAAGCGGTGAATTTGATGACGGTATAAACTATGAAAGTGATGATTCCGAAAATGAATTTCACAGTCAAAATGAAATTTTTGAAAATTCCCTCCCTAAACATATAAAGTGTGCCACTCATACGCTCAACCTCCTTGCCTCAACAGATTTTTCCCGGATTATTCGACAATACCCACAAATATTTACCAAGCACCAAAACGTAAGTTTGTATAAAACATTCACAGAACATTAATATTAGGTAGTTATTCAATTTAAATAATGTTTTAAAGATAATGCAAAAATGTTCAAATCTATGGAACAAAATCAACCGGCCAAAAAGTTCTGAGGAAATAATGGCGATCTTGGGCTCCCAACTGAAGTATCCGGTAATAACAAGGTGGAATTCACTCTACGATTCGATTGAGGACGTAATCAAACACAAATCCAAAATTAATAATTTGTGTAAAAAATTTGGTACCCAAAACATTTTTGATGTTGACTTTGAGTATCTGGAGGAATTCTTAATGCTGATGAAACCCGTAGCAGAGGTACTCGATTTTCTACAGAAAGAAAAGCAGATGCTGTATGGTTTTTTGTTGCCAACACTGGCAACAGTGCGCAATAAATTTAGAAAAATCAAAACCAGCAATGCACTGAAAGTAATTCCTGTGGATATGATTGGAAAATTTGAAGATGCTTTATTGGAAAGGTTTACTAATCACTTCAACCTAACTCCAGAAGTGCATGACGCCATTGTTGCATCCGTGCTCTGTCCTTCAATAAAACTGAAGTGGATTACAGCACTTAACCCCCACTTCAAAGAAATGAAAATTGTCGAAATTAGTTCTTTGGTCAGAGGAAAGATTAACGCTGAAGTTAAAACAGCAACCATTCCTGAAGAGACTCCAGAGATATCATATTTTGATTTCTCTGCATCAGGTAAGAATTCTTTACCATATACAGCTGTTTTGATTTTGTTCAAACAAATATTTTATTTGCTTAACTTACAGATGCAATTGAAAACGGTTCAAACTGTAACTTGACGGGAGCGGGAGGGAATGAGTTTGACTCGTATCTGGCCCAAACGTCAACATCTTTCGAAATGTTGAACAAGTATCCCGCTTTGAAAAAAACCTTTCTCAGGTACAACACAGCACTTCCATCTTCAGCAGCTGTAGAAAGGCTGTTTTCATTTGCTGGAATGCTTAACGCTCCTCGACGTGGATCACTTTCAGACTCCAATTTTCAGAAATTGTTGATCTTGAAAGTGAATGGCGATTTTGAATAATTTTTGTTTTAAATGTTATATGTTATGTTTATTTTGTAATATCAAGTTAAGCTGATTTTGGATTTTTTTAAGATTTTTGTTATCTAATGATAAAGAAATGATTATTTTTTTTTTTTTTACATTATGACTTGATTTATCCTAGTCAGTTTTTGTATGTTTCATGATATGAATTTGTATAGTTATTTTGTTTTATTTCTTTTATGACTTTGAAAATAATTTGTTATTTTATTCATTTGTTTTATTTGGAAAAATGTTTTTAATTTTTGATTTGAAATATAAAATTTCGGTTAACAAACCTTCAAATTGAATAATTGTTCATGTGCTTTTTAAAGGAAAGGTGAACATTTATAACTATTAAGGGTGAGTAGTTGCTTGCAGATCATTACAGACAATGTAATATTTGTTTTTGTTTGTTGAGCTCTGAAGTCACCCTCGGGTCCCTTGTAAATGGGTTTTTTCAAGAACTTATATTAAGATCTGGGGACACCATGAAGTGGCCATTTAGTGGATTTATGTTTTTAGCTGGGTTACGTTGAGTTAACGAGTAAGTTGAAAAACATTAATTATATTTTATGCGAAAAAAGAAATATAACCAAACAATCAAAAATACAAACTTTTCAGGTAGTGTGTTTGTGAATAAATTGGTTATTCTTGCGTCTTTTTAAATAACTGAAAACCTCACACCGTTTTGACAATCAGGTCGTCAGTAAAACCTGGCTCAACCTTGGGCAAAATTCACCTCGTATAATTTCAGATGTGCTTGCTAAGAAACAAAAGTTGTTGTCTTTATAACTGTAAATTTATAGTTGTTTGGCATTTTTCTTATAAATATTTTTGTTTGCGCCCGCATAGATCTCTCACTTCTGAGCTTTCTTGTTATAATTTTGTTACTTTAGAGTTATATCGAAAGAAATAACAATGTTAGTGTCACTACTGGAAAATTTAGAGCGTACACATTTTCAGATTAATTCAAATTTTGCGGAGTATATTAAAAGATGGCGCGTCAATGATCATGATCACCTACAAAAATATCAAATGTTTTTGGAACAGACAAACGAAATCAAAAAATCCCTGTTGATGATTTCATTTCAAAAGTTCCAATTCCTTTCATTCGATATTAGTCGAATTATTGCCATCAAATTGGAACTTTGTGATAATCTTATCGCTACATGTCAAAAAATCATTTTTACGATTTTTATGATACGGACAATGAAAGTGATATTGTAGATTTAAGACAGTAAGTATAATTGGTATAAATTGATAGTAAATGATTATAAATGTATGAATTGTAATACATTTTCTTACAGTGATTCCGATTATATGTATAGCAGTGACAGTGACACGGAGGATGTATAGCAGTGACAGAGACTTAAGGACAATAATATGAAAATATTTTTTTGATTTATTTTGTGAAAAGATGTTAAATGATTTGCTTAGTTTGTGTTTATTAATGTAATTTTTTGTATCTTTTTTTTTTAATATAATTTATTTAATAAAAATAAATTTCGTAAATAAAGGGTGTCCCAAAATTAACGCAAGATTTGAATTAAATATAGAAAACGCCGTTTTTAGTCTTTTGATAGTTATATTTTTATTGACTCGTAAAGTACATAGGATAGGGTTATGTATGGAATAACACATCGGACAAATGGCCTCCACGGCTTTGCATGCACATGCGCACTCTTTTGTTGAAATTTTCCATGACCATTCTGCATAAATTTGGCTGAATTTCGTTGATGCAGCGTTGAATCTCCTCCTTTAATGCACGGGTGGTTGTGGGCTTGTTGACATAGACTTGTGATCAAATAACCCCATAAAAAGAAGTCTAATGGTGTTAAATCACACGATCTAGGAGGCCAATTTTGATCACCGAAACGAGAGAGTACACGACCTGGAAATGTCGTATATTGGACACATCAATATCATCCAATTTTGCCAGAAAGAACTGTGTAATCATGTCGCGATATCGAGCACCAGTAACAGTCACTGCTTGACCAGCATCATTTTCAAAAAAATATGGCCCAATTATGCCTCCAGCCCAAAATCCACACCATACAGTCACGCGTTGTGGATGCATTTGTTTTTCGACAGTCACATGTGGGTTCTCCGAACCCCAAATGCGGCAATTTTGGCGATTGACAAAGCCATCAAGATGAAAATGTGCTTCATCGCTTTGGATGATTTTGCTCGAAAAATCAGGGTCCATTTGTTGATGTTCAATAATCCATTCAACGAACTCTCTTCTCTGTCCATGGTCATTAGGCTTCAATTGTTGTGTTAATTGAATTTTGTAAGCATGAAGACACAGATCTTTGGTGAGTATACGCTGTAGAGAGGTTCTTGAAATTTGCAATTCTTGTCCACGACGTCGAATTGAGGTTCCTGGATTGTCAGCAACACTCTCACGCACTGCTTCGACATTCTCATTTGAACGGATCCAGTCTCCATGAATTTTTCAATTAATCTCTTCACAGTTGACGAAGTTAAAACACTATTCCGACCATATTTTGTATGAAATTTTCGAACTGCAGCCGCCAAGCTTTCACTATTTTTGAAATATTCTTTAATAATGAAGACATGTTGTTCTCTCGTGTTACGCTCCATTTTTAATAACCCTATACTGTTAGCTGTCAAATTGCTTTTTTTTCAGGGTTGCCAACACTTCACTGCACAAATGGCGGCAAATTCAAATCTTACGTTAATTTTGGGACACCCTTTATATATGTATAAATGGATTTTTTTTTTAAATTTTGATAGACTTTATATTTGTGAGGCTAACTACGAGTACAATATGAATTTAATAATCAAAAGAGCAAAGTAAATGCTAGTCGTAAGGAACCTGATGATAAACTATATAGATAGACTTAAAGCACTCAAAAGACTTCAAGCAATAAAAAGATTTCAAGCAGTAAAAAGACTTCAAAGCATTCAAATGACTGCATTACATTGAATGCAATCAAAAGACTTAATGAATGCAAAGAATGTAAAAGACTTTTAAAAGACTTACAAGAATGCGAGCAGTAAAAAGTAATGCATTCTTTTGACTTTAAGTCTTTTAACTGCTCTAAATGATTTTTTTGCAAAAGACTTCAAAAATAACTGTGATTTTTTTTCACAGCATTTTTTACAGCTCTGATCACTAATAAGAAATACATCAAATAACGATTTTACACAATTTTCAACTATCCAACGAAATTCTAAACATTTCCCTATCACGAATACAATTCCAATTAAAAATGTGTTTCGAATCTTTTGAAAACCTATCTCAAATTTCATTCACATTAGATTAATTCGAAGGTTTTCTAAGCTCGTGGAATTTTGGTATTACTGAATCCGAATCAAATGGAAATTTTTCCAATTTGTCTTCAATAGGTATTTTGTGTAGAGATCGAAGGAAAACGGTTGTGTTTTGAATAATTTGTAATTATTAAATAATTTTGTTTACTTTCAAAATAATGTTTATATTATTTTATTCAAAAGAGCAGAAACATTAAGTAAGGCACAATACAAAAGGTTTTATCAATTGTTGATCAAGGAACCCGACACATGACGCAAGGACATATCAAAGTTAAAAAATAATTTGTGATCCTGTTCTGAAAACAATTCAAATGCTATCTAATTTAGTACAAGCGTCTCAAATTACATATGTACTTTTCTTTGATTTTTCGACCTAAAGGACTCTATTCAACCAACAATAATTGAGGAGGCCATTTAATCCATTTCCAAAACCTCTAAATATTTAATTTGTTTAAACTTATAAAAAAAGAATTATTTAAAAACTTTTTAATTCAAGAAAAACTTATTTTAATAATTTTCGTATTCTTCAATAGCAATAGACTTTATAAGGATGTAGGTGTAGATCCAAATGCAAAATACGCTATAATGTGCTGTAAGACAGTCTTAATTCCTGAGAACGACGAGGAATTTAGTTCTTCGGCAACACTTTCACTTACAGCAGCGATATTTTCAGTGGTACGAGCGAAACAATGATGCACAGGCCTTACAATATTTGTGACCAATCCAGTTTCTTCAAATTTCTTCACAATTTTCGCAAATGCTTGCGTAATTGGACGATTATGTAAACCATAATCTCCTCTTAAAGCACGATATGTGGATGTGGCTTTTTTACAACTTTTATGCGTTGTGCAATAGTTAAGCGATTCATTTTATTTAATGTTAGACTTTCAAATGAAAATCAAAAAATTGGTTTAACAACTTAGTTTGACAGATGTCGAATTCCAGACCAATACTTTTAAAACCACAAAATGGATAACCCGTTATAATACAAAACAGGAGAATTTCAGTAATATTTGAATTTGTGTAAAAATTAAAAGTACCGTAAAAGAATGTTTGATTTTGATAGGTTTAAATGATATTTTTTTCTACAATTTTTTAAATTTCTTGGCGATTTATACTTTTTACTTTTGTTGATTCGATATCGTCAAATGTTTCTTGTTCTAACTTCACTTTTAAGAAAGATTTATTCTTTTTCAAGTTTTTCTGCACATTTTTTCAATTGACTGCCTTACTTCTCCTGAGATTCCACTACCTCATGTTTGACTTAAACATTCCTTAAGTGTCTTATAATATACAAAAATCTTAATGTCTTCGAAATAAAAAAAAATCTAAACTCTTTCATGAATAAAAAGAAAAACACTTAGCTCTAAAAATGAAATCTTCTTCATTTTAAGTGAAAATATAGAAAATGAAATACATATACACACAACTATGGCACAGAGATATGTTTTAACATTAATAGTAGCTACTCACGTCTGTCATCATAATGAAAATCTTCTTGAACCTATGTTGGATCTTTAGTGAAGGTATATAAATACTAATCAAGCTTCGCTAGCTAGACAACACGACATTAAGTGCATACCTGACTGACATGATGATGTTTATACCCCTTAAGAAAATCTAGATTTACAAAAATACAAAAGTATATCTCTACGTTCTAAATAATTTTTACGAATTAACAAATCGAAAAAAGAAAAAAAAAACAAACAAAAATGTCAAGAACACAATAAAAACATAAAAACTTGAAAAATAAAAACATCACATTTAAACTATGTATAGGTCCATCTTTTGGACAAGGGATGCACTGCACATTATTTAACCAACCAACCGTCCATTTCGTCCATCCAAGAGCGTCCTTCAAACTCATACTTTATATATACGGAACGAATACCTTACCTTACCATACCTTACCTACGCTACTCTATGGTATGCCCGCATTAACAAACCATTTTTGCTTTTTACGATTTTTGTTTTATTTTATTTTATTTTATTTTATTTTATTTTATTTAAATTCATTTTTTTTCTTTTTCTGTTAATTTCTTTCTGTGTAATATGCTAAAATCAAGCCAACCCCAATGAAAATATAGGTTTTTGCAATCCACTCACCAACATCAAACGAAAAATTCTAGAGAGAGGTAGGTTTAGAGGTAAATTTAGTCCGTTAGAGCGAACTAGAGGGTTGCAGTGGGGGGGGTGTCAATTTGTTTGTTTTTACTCGTAGGTATTTTTGTTGCCTCAAGCAACTTCTCGGTTTTGGTTACAAAAGTCTAAAAAAAAAAGAACTAATTTAAACATGCACAAAATATATCCGTCAGCAGGTGAGTTTCTTTCTTTGTACAAAAGTAGAAAAACCTAAATATAAAATTTGCATCCCCCCCCCATTTAAGAAAAAAAAAAAAACGATCCCCTAACCCAACAACAACAAAAACCCCATATAAAACTGGGCTCTCGCATCTTCTCTTCTTTTTCTCTTCTTCTTCTCGTCTTCCCCTTTCCTCTGTGCTTCGTCCATTTTCAACCCATTCAAACAGAACAACAAAATCATTAAAAAATTACTAATTTTTTCTATTTTCTCCATCATAAGTTTCTTTCTTTATTTAATATTTTATTTTTTATTTTATCAAAAAGTTGCAAAATGCAACCTGAAAGCTTGGACAGGACAAAAATACATTCACACACACACACACTCAAAAAAAATAAGAACAAATACAAACACAAAAAATGGAAAAATAGAAAAACAAGGATATTTTGTGAGCTCATTCGGTCCTTTTGCTTATTAAGTGCTGCTGTTGATGCTGCTGCTAGAATTTATAAAGTTTTTTCATTTTTATCGGGTTGTTGTTGTTTTTATTCTAGTTGTTGTTGTTGTTGTTATTTTTCTTTTTGAGGTTATTTCAAGCGCATTCTGGTGTTTTCAGTTCTTCTTCTTGTTCTTGTTCTTCATCTCTCTTCTTTTTTTGTTGTTGTTGTTATTTGTTTCTTAAGCACAAACATAAAAGAGGAACAAACGGTATATATATATAATATTTAAAGAAAAAATAAATAAAACACTGAAAAGAGATATCCTTTGGTATGGTCCTGGTTTTGGTCCTTAATCTCTATGCAAGAGGTTGGTCCTGATGGTGGGTATGATGAGGCGGTTGGCAAGGAAAGTCTAAAGAATATATTTCATCACTCACTATGAATCTATGCCCCATCACTTCAAGGATAATTCACTTCACATCATTTGTGTGTGTGTATGTGTGTGTTGGTTGCATGCAACAAGGATCTCATCTTTTAGCCAACACTACAAAACCGCACCAAAACCCACCGCTGCTAAAGCTGATGCCCCCGCGCACTTTACTATATTCTATAAGGCTAGATCATCATCATGCCCTATTGTATATGCGATGCTTTCACTTGAAACACTCTTGGTAAAAGTTCAAGTGGAAAACTCAAGGATAGAGATTTTGGAGGGGGGGGGGGGGTAAGGTTTAAGTTTGTACCCACAACTCACCTCTGCTTTGAGCTGAACGACCGACGACGAGGAAAAGAAAAGTTATTATCTTTAGCTAAAGTCAACAACTTATCCAAGGGGTTCTCTATGCACATAACCACAACCAGATCTGCCTCCAACCTCTCCTCTCAACCCTCTTCCCCCTTCCCATTTTAACACACATATAACTCGCGAGTTATTCTTTCTATAGCTCTTCATCATCAACGAAAAATCAGCAAAACTTCTGTTTTCTTTTATTAAAAGTGAATGTGGCAAAGAGAAGCAATTCTTTTCTTTATTTTATTTTTAAATTCAAGTAGAAGGGGGGAGGGGTGGAAGTCTGTTCCACACCCACCCTTTTATTTGCCACATGCATAATATATTAAGTCAAGTCAATTCAGTGCCAGTGCCTCGGATGCCACTCAATATGCATGTTGTTCATTCATTATTACCAAAAAAGAGGCTTCGCGCATTAAGAAAGGTAGGAATATCCATTTTTTTTTGTTCTCAAAAAGTTCGCCACCCGCCGCCGCCGATGCTGATGCCGCCAACGACTTGTTTCGGTAGATTACATATAAAAATGTTTGTTTTAGGATTCCTGGTGAACTTATTTTTTCATACCATAACCAACCCTCCAGAATGTGATTTTTTGGCAACAAATAAACTGCCAACTGCCTATATCCTCGCACAGGAGTAAGAGCGAGTGTATGAAAAGTCCTCGAAAATAAGGATACAAGTTAATCCAACAGGAGCAGCAAACAAACACAAAAACAAAAAACAAGCACACATTCTTGTTCAAGAACATCAAATGAGATGAATTTTGGAATGGGGAAGAGGATGGTTATCCTTTATGGCTTCGATGTGGGGGTATATGGGTATGGGGATGATATTCTCGGTCGATTACCATACACCCTCTCTTGTGTGACGGGTCTGGTGGGGTATAAAACGCTTGTTATCACACATTGTTCCTTACACCATGTAAGTCAGCGGCAGAAGATTCAGTTCAAAAATAAATTTTCTATCAGCTTTTCCCGCTGCCTTACTCGCGTTGATGTATAAGACAAAGTGGAGCATGAAGTTTATAAACGTACGTAATGTACATTGTGCATGCCATTCCAACTCCAGGACTTTCGCTACTGCTACCATATCGTCTTTTTGTCGATTGTGGTGTTATTATGATGTTAGAGTTTAGAGGGGTGATATGTATGTACAAGCCTTTATAATAGACATCATAGCGAGTATAAAATAAAACGATAAAGAACTTTTTGGATAACGAAGGAAGAGTATGTCCTTTTTGGATTGTTAATGTTTATTATATAGCTTTATATAGGTTTTTTGAAAGTGTCGAAATTGCTGCTACATGCGTTCAAGTGAGTTATAGGATTTGAGAAAATGTATGTAGGAGTAGGAGTAGGAGTAGGTATACTATATTTGAATAATGTCGTTTGAATGTTTATGTCATTTTAGTGAATGGAAATTAATTGATCATTTTGTGTGTTTTGTATTGATTTTTTTGATGTTGTTTTTCTGAATCGAGTTATAAAACAGAAGTTTGAAATATATTAAAATCGTTTATGGAATTTCCTGAGAGACAGATAAAATACAAATTAAATATGATAATATAAAAGAAGGATGTTTCGTTTAAAATGTGATAACATTTTGTGAAGTGGAATTGAAGGAAAAATAATGAGGAAAATATGGAAGTAGTTCAAAAACAGTATATGTATATCAGCACCAATAAAGTTGTTTTAAATATTTCTACCGGTTAAGTCTTTGTTATGAGATTTCTTGCTATAATAACAACTCATAATTTAATTTAAATATTTTTATTCTTTAATGTCTGGTCATGCAGAAATCATCGGTTCTCGATTGAGTATTGATTAATAAAGTATTGATCAATTACACGTGTGATACTGTAATTCAATCTTTTTTTCAAAAAAAATCGTCTGGAATTGAATTTTAATTTTCTTAAGGTCTGCTTAAAATAACTTTTTTGAAACGGTTTTTTTTTAAAAATGGTGGCTTTGAAGTATTTTTCCGATAATGTCTTCATTTTTCAAATTCCACTCCTGCGTTTTTTTTTAAATTTGTTGGGCATAAGGCACTAATATTACAACTAATAGTGTTGCCAATTGTATATTTAAAAAATAACAAACGATCATTTCGTGAAGTAGAACCACAAATTATGCATGCGGGCGTATACGTACCTTTTTGAATTTAGTTCTTTTTTAAATACTTAAATAGGGTGCGATTCAAAGGAACGTTGAAGTATAATTCTACTGTAATATTAATTGTGTAGTTTTTAAAGTTACGTTCAATGAAATAAAAATCTTCTAATAGTAAATTACTTCTAAGAAAAGTCAAAACCTTTTTAATGAAGTGATTGGGAGCGGGTCGAAATGCTGTATTGCCAAAATACTGTATCTCATAATACTGTATACTTGTAATACTGGAAGTTTTGATAGATCAATTAGTTTGGTTGAATTGTTTATGCAATTGTTGATTATGATACAATATATGTAAAAATGTGGGAAGGATACAAACAATCAAGAAGAAAATGAGAAAGAGATAAAAGAAGAAACACCATATAGTATTTTGTTTTTACTAATTCAAAGACTTATGAATTGTCATAGGTATGTACATAGGTTATAGTTCAAGGGAAGTATATTAGAACATTATGCTAATGAAAAATTATTATGATGTTCTCAAAAAAAAGTAATGTTTCCAAAGGGTTGGGTTCGAAATCATGTATGGATCATAATACTCTATTTAAAATACTGTATCTCAAAATACTGTATTTCAAAATACTGTATGTATAAAATACTGTACGATCAAAATACTGTAGCTCAAAAGTCTGTATCTTAAAATTCTGTATACCAAAATTCTATATTTCAAAATGCTGTAAAAAGTGCGCACTTTTTTACACAATCAAAACGATTTTTATTTGTCAGCCTATTTACAGCATGTTGAAATACAGAATTTTAAAAACAGATTACTTTTATAAAGAATACATTGTAAGAGTACCTGTTTTAAATTTACTTTGATTCAATAATACTTTTTATTTTTTTTATATGTTATAAGCTGAGTTTGTCATATATAATTTTAATTTTAAGATTTATTCGAAAACTGAGAGATCAAATAAAAATAACTAATATGTCTTAAGATTGATCTTTAATTCTGAAAAGGCCATAACAACTTCAGAAGTGGGATAGTTCCGAAAATTGTTGATTAATATTTACCTACATATATTATAAAGAATTCTGATAATGAACAAATCTGAAATCCAAGATTGGCTCAAGGAGCAAAACGTTGATTTTTCAACAACAGCTACATTGACGCAATTGCGGAAGCTGTACAATGAAAAATTCCGGGAGTTAAATCAAAGGGATGACAATTCCGTCGAAAATGAAAATTCAGATAATTCCGGAAATAATGAAGAAGATGTATTTGATCGTTCAATCCAGTTTGCATCTTTAGGAGAAGAAGAAGCTTATATTGATGCACAGCTTAGAGTTATGGAAAAACGCCGTCGGTTGAAACAATTGCAACAAGAACTGGCTTCCACTCCGAATGTTTTGGCTAACGCAAAATTCGAAGATATCCAACATTATATCAACATTATATCATGATTCGGTAAATGGTGTAGATGTTTACCGCCTTAAGTCAATCTGACGTTTGATGAAAACGGATTCTGCTGCTGAATTGTGTCTTCGTGGGGATAATTCTACTAATTATCTTCAATTCCGTAACAATTTTTTGTCAAATTTTGATCATGCGTATACTGTTTCAGAAGTGATTGACAAATTACGAAAAACCACTTTCCGTTCTTCGAAACTCTCTGTTATGGGATATATTCTCAAAATGCAAGAGTTGGCAGCACGTGCGAATATTGATGAATTGCAAGTCATTCAATTTATAATAGAGGGATTTCAAGATAATTCTGTGAACATTGCTGTGTTGTATCCGGCTTCTAATATACAACGTAGTCAACGAGAATCAAATGAAGCATCAATTAAGACCCCGTCTACAACAAACGCAACTAAGACAAAAGCACCAGTTTTGAAACCGAGCTTTGATAATTCCAAGATGCTGTGTTACAACTGCTCAAATGTTGGGCATTTTGCAAGTTCATGTCCTCATCCCAAACGAGAAAAAGGTTCATGTTTTCGTTGTGGTTCTAAAGAACATATTTTAAAGGACTGTAGATGATTTCCAGTTGAAGAATATCGAAAATACAAATAGAGAAGCTAACAATCATATTTCCGAAATAAGTGATGTAAGTGTTACCTTTTTGATTAATGGTTCTATGCGTAGATGCAATACTTTCGTTTCTTTATTTGATTCTGGTAGTCCGATTAGTTTAATGAGAAAATCTGCTGTTCCAAATGATTTAGTTCACCAATGGACTCAATATTTTGGTTATAAAGGATTGGGAAATTTAAAATATGTACTTTTGGAAAAATTCAAATTAAAATTTCGTTTCGCAAGTTAACTAACTTAATTAATATCTTTGTTGTTCCTGATTCAGTTATTCCATATCCACTTTTGTTGGGTAGGGACTTTTTAAATATAAAATTTATGATAATTGATTTAACTTTTAATAATATTCCCAAAACAAATGTTGAAAATTTGGATGATTCGAATAAAAAAAAGAGGCTGGGATGCGACCCACACTGATAACTTCCCATCCCGTCTATCGATTTGTCTTGCTTAAAATTTGTCTAAATGTATCAATTCTTACCAAATTGGCGTTCTATTTTTTGTAGATTTTATTTTTTTTTATGAAAAAACGGACTGTTGGATTTTTATAAAAAATTATTGAATATAAAAAACAATATTTTCTGTGAAATAAAATAAGTTTGAAGCCAATATTTTTAATTTTTGAAAAGCTATTTGAGCCGAAAATCAATTTTTACCAATTTTTATTAATTTTTTTGTTTAGGTTTTTATTTTTTATAAAAAAACTGTCAATTCGATTTTTCTCAAAATTTGTCCTACTGTTGAAAACAATATTTCTTATAAGTTAAAATTAGTTAGAAGCCATAATCTCAAATTTTTGAAAAGATATTTAAGTCGAAAATCAATTTTTACCAACTTTTGTTAATTTTTTTTTCGGTTTTTAATTTTTGTAAAAAAACTGTCAATTCTATTTTTTTCAAAATTTTACTGAATGTTGAAACCAATATTTTTTGAAAGATAAAAGTAGTTTAAAGCCAATATCTCAAAGTCTTGAAAAGATATTTGAGTCAAAACTCAATTTTTACCAACTTTTTTTTTATTTTTTTTTTTAGGTTATTATTTTTTGTAAAAAACTGTCAATTCGATTTTTCTCAAAATTTGTCCTACTGTTGAAAACAATATTTCTTATAAGTTAAAATTAGTTAGAAGCCATAATCTCAAATTTTTGAAAAGATATTTAAGTCGAAAATCAATTTTTACCAACTTTTGTTAATTTTTTTTTTCGGTTTTTAATTTTTGTAAAAAAACTGTCAATTCTATTTTTTTCAAAATTTTACTGAATGTTGAAACCAATATTTTTTGAAAGATAAAAGTAGTTTAAAGCCAATATCTCAAAGTTTTGAAAAGTTATTTGAGTCAAAACTCAATTTTTACCAACTTTTTTTTATTTTTTTTTTTGGTTATTATTTTTTGTAAAAAAACTGTCAATTCGATTTTTCTCAAAATTTTATCAGATGTCAAAAACATTATTCTTCGTTGCACAAAATTGTTTTGGAGATGAAATCATATTTTAGTCGTAAAATTTTCGAAGTGACAAATTTTTTTTTTCAGTTTTTTTGATTTATAAAAAAACCGTTAATTGATTTTTTTTCCAAAAATATAATTGTTTTGTATCACGTTACAATATATAATACAAAATTTAATTCAAGTCTCTAGCGTCATTGGTTCATGAGATATTTAGGGTTAACCAAAATTTTCACCTTTTTTTTAAACTGCTATGGTAAAAAAAACACCCACGCAATTTTCTTGAGAGCCCTTTCTGCATCTTTCTGCCTTATTATCTGTATAACAAAATTTATTTGAAGTCGATATCTCTTCTGGTTCTTGAGCTATGGACGACGAAAAAAACGTCTCGAACGTACGGACGTACGGACGTACGGACGTACGTACACACGCACGCACAGACATCTTTCTAAAAATCTTTTATTTCGACTCTAGGGACCTTGAAACGTCGAGAAATGTCAAAATTTTCAATTTGTCAAATCGGACCCATTACAATAACTTCCTATGGGAAGTTAATAAAATTAAAATATCAAATAAAGTGTTGCATTGTGTGTATAGTTCCACTGAAAATGAGAATTCAAATCTTTTAACTACTTATGATCTATGTCAACCTTCGAACATGAATGATAAAAATCATGTTGCATCGAACAATACTTTGTTAGGTATCGATCATTTTGTTCCGGACATTTTTGCAATTGAAGTAGATAAAATATTTTCTGAACGTATAGATATAAATGTTAATTTGAATCAATTTTATCGGAAAGAGATTCAGACAATTATTGAGACTAATTACCTTGACCTTTCAAATATTCCAACCTCTAATGAAGAGAAATATGAAATGAAAATTCATTTGACTTCCGATATTCCAATAAGCTCAGCACCTAAAAGACTTTCTTATGAAGATCGGCGTATTGTCAGGGATATGATTAGCGACCTTTTGAAAAATAAACAAATACGACCTAGTAATTCTCCCTATGCATTTCCAATTGTTCTAGTTTCAAAAAAATGTGGCGAGAAACGAATGTGTGTTGACTATCGACCTCTGAATAAAATTATGGTAAGGGATAGTTATCCATTACCTCTTATTGATGACTGTCTAGAGAAATTGGAAGGCAAGGCATATTTTACAACTTTGGATCTAAAAATGGGTTTCACCAAGTAAAAGTCTCAGAAAATTCAATTAAATATACAGCATTTGTAACCCCAGATGGACAATTTGAATATTTGCAAATGCCTTTTGGTTTAAAAAATGCACCTGCAGTATTTTAACGATTCATTTATAATATTTTACGTCCATTTATTGATGAAGGGACTGTTGTTGTATATATGGATGATATAACAATTGCTACCAAAACTATTTCGGAACATTTAGATGGACTTCAAAGATTATTACGACGACGACTTGCTGAATTTCGACTTGAACTTAAATTCAAAAAGTGCCAATTCGGCTATAATGAAATAGATTTTTTGGAATTCTCCATCAATGAAAAGGGTGTTCGTCCCAATAATAGACATATTGAAAATATAAAGCATCTTCCTATTCCGAAAAATTTAGATCAAGTCCAAAAATGTTTAGGTTTATTTTCATATTTCCGCCGGTTTGTCCCGTCGATTTCACATATCGCTATGCCATTACGGAATCTTTTAAAACCAGGTGTTGAATTTGTTTTCGATGATTTATGCCTTTCAGCATTTTCTAATTTAAGGGATAAGTTAATAACGTCACCGGTTTTGGAATTGTATAACCCAAAACGCGATACAGAATTGCATTGTGATGCAAGTGCTGATGGCTTACTTATGCAAAAACAAGATGATAACAAATTTCATCCAGTTGCATATTTTTCACAACGTACAACTGCTTCTGAGTCTCGATTTCATTGTTTTGAATTGGAAACCCTAGCAATAATATATTCGTTACGAAAGTTTCGTGTGTATTTAGAGGGTATTTTCCATTTAAGATTGTAACTCTCTTATGATGACATTGAACCGTAAAAGTGTTAATGCTCGAATAGCTCGTTGGGCACTTGAACTTGAGAACTATGATTACAGTATTTAACACAGAAGTGGCCTTTTAATGGGTCATGTTGATGCTTTGAGTCGTTATCCTTCAGCTTGTGTTCAAACTTCCAAAAAACTTAAACAAGTTATTTCAGTAATTAATCCGGATGATATAGACATGCAATTATAAATAACTCAAAACAGAGATGATGATATTGTTCGAATACGGGATCGGTTAGAAAAAGAAGAAGTTCCAAAATTTATTCTTAATGATGGCTTAGTTTACCGAAAGTTGGATAATGGAAGTTTATTGTTATATGTCCCGAAAGAAATGGAATCACAAATTGTAAGGTTGTCTCATGAAAAACTTTGTCATATGGGTGTTTCGAAATGTCTAGATCAAATTAAATTACACTACTGGTTTCCAAAAATAAAAGAAAAAATTGAAAAGTATGTATGTAAAAAATTGTGTTCAGTGTATAACGTTTTCTGTGCCAACACAATTTTCCAATCGCACTCTTCACCAAATTCCAAAAATGCCTATACCATTCGATACCATTCATATTGATCATTTTGGACCTCTCCCGTCAATTATTTCTAAAAGAAAACGCATTTTTGTCATTGTAGATGCTTTTACAAAATATGTAAAATTATATGCAGTAAATTCAACAAGTGCTAAAGAAGTATGTGCTTGCCTAGATAAGTATTTCGAATATTATAGTCGACCTCGTCGAGTTATTAGTGATCGTGGTTCATGTTTTTCGTCAATTGAATTTGGTTCATATTTACTTCAAAACAATATTGAACATGTTAAAATAGCCACAGCCTCACCCTTAAGCTAATGGTCAGGTTGAGCGTATCAACAGCATTATTAAGTCGATGTTAGCTAAAATAACTGAACCAATTCAACATTCCGATTGGTCAAAACTTTTGATAAGAGTTGAATACGCTCTTAATAACTCTATTCATTCTACTACTAGTGTTTCCCCTTGTCAATTATTATATGGTGTAAACCAACGTGGACGTGATGTTGACACACTTTCTGAATATTTAGACGAAAAACTATTTTTGACTTCTGAACATGACTTAGCTGCATTACGAAAGAAATCTTGCGATAGTATAGAGTTGCATCAACAAAAAATGTCTGAATACTATGCAAATGTGCATAAACCACGCGTAACATTTTCAGAAGGAGATTTTGTAATGATTCGAAACATTGATACAACAGCTAATAGTAATAAGAAATGTATCCCTAAATTCCGCGGTCTATAAAAAGTGCATAAAGCTCTCCCAAATGATCGATACGTAATCAGAGATATTGAAAATTGTCAGTTAACTCAAATTCCTTATGACGGTGCAATTGAAGCCTCTCGTATACGTTCCTGGGTTGATTGGAGGGACTCACATAGTTTGAGTTCTAGTTCAGAAAGGTAATACATTTAGATTAGGTATATCACATTCTTTTAAAATAATTTTATTTTTTTTGTTTTTTATTTTATTTTTTAAAATAATTTTTAAATTTGATTGTAAAATTCTAACATTTACAACTTGATCGAGTCGATCAAAATGGTCAGGATGGCCGAGTTGTAAGAGTACCTGTTTAAAATTTACTTTGATTCAATAATACTTTTTATTTTTCTTATATATTATAAGCTGAGTTTGTCATATGTATATAATTTTAATTTTAAGTTTCATTCGAAAACTGAGAGATCAAATAAAAATAACTAATATTTCTTAAGATTGATTTTTAATTCTGAAAAGGCCATAACAACATCATAATATTTTTTCATTGGCATAATGTTCTAATATACTTCCCTTGAACAATAACATATGATAATTCATAAGTCTTTGAATTAATAAAAAAAAAAACAAATAAATGGTATCTTCGTCTTATTTTCTCTTCCCATTTTCTTCTCATTAATTGTTATTTCTCCCACAGTTGTATATGAATTGTTGTTACCACAATCAACAATTCCATAAACAATTACACCGAACTTATTGATCTGTCAAAATTTCCACGTGTTCGTTCATTTCGTTGATATTTAAAAGCTAATGCAAATTTAAGAATTAAGTGAAATTTGGAGTTACAATAAATGATATAATGTACATACATACATAAATCGAGTTCTGAATTTGGTGTTCTCTATAATGGAAGCTTAAGACCGGAATTTTGCAAAAATACAGTATTTTTAAATAATGTTTTGCTCATACAGCATTTTGAGAAGAAGAATTTTGAGATACAGTATTATCAGATACAGTATTTTGACAACACAGCATTTTGAGATACAGTATATTACCCATTCTGTATCATACAATATGATACAGAATTTTAACCATACAGTATTTTAAAATACAGCATTTCGAACCGCTCCCGTTTCCAAATGCTCTTAATAGGCTAAAAAACTATCAGCCTTATTTACAGTATTTTGAAATACATTATTTTGATATACAGAATTTTGAAATAAAGAATTTAGAGATACAGTATTTTGTACATACAGTATTTTGAAATACAGTATTTTGAGACACAGTATTTTAAATACAGTATTATGATCCATTTGGAATCCAACCCGAATTATCTATGTCTTATTGAGTATGCAGCAGGTAAAATACTATCAAAATAAACTTTAAATTAATGTTAAATTAATGAGACTCAGAAAATATCTTAAATGTACCTTGATAAATAAGATTTTAAGGAACCTATACATTTGATAAGAAAGGTTGTTTCCTGTGCGTTAAAGAAAGTGATTAAACTTCTACCAGAAACTCGTTCTCAAAAATGGTATGTTTATAAAAGTTGATTACAATATTTGTTAATTCAAGAGAAGGAAAATCCAAAAGAAGTCACACAGATATATTGAAGTTAAAAGTATATTTTTTATTTTTTTAATAATTTACCTATTCATTATTAAGAATAAAGTAATTTATGCCTAAGATTGAAGATTTTTAGAGGATTTCATCCTTAATTTAAAACTTTGTGAGTTATTGATATGCAAAAAGTTATTAATCCGGTAATTTTTATAAAATACGTTTTAACATAATGAATATATTTTTTTTTCTTAGGAGCACTTAAATTTTCGCAACTTGTCAGGTAAACACGTCAGCGTTCCATCTCTTTAAAATTGAATAAATCAATCTATCTAATCTAAATCTAAAAAACATAATGAATATAATATTAGTTAATTTTCAAATAATAAACTATATTTATTAAAAAGTTATTATTCATACTATTCATGATTATGTTATGTTAATAAAAAATTAAAATTTAATAAAAGTACAAAAATTATGTTTTTCAATGGAGGTTCACGGACTAAATTCTGTTTTGTTATTATGGTGTTTCAAAAGCACCAAGATGGGCTTTATTGACGTCTTACTGTGCAATTTCTTGTTCTTCTTCAAATAATTGTGCAATGTGACAAAGCCTAATAATGGTATTTCTTTATTTATTGAGTCGTGTTTGATCTCATAAAGGTGGTTTTTAAGAGGCATAGAAATTTGAAAAAAAAGAGTCTGGAATGCGACCCAAACTGATAACTTCCCATCCCGCCTGTCGATTTGTCTTGTTTAAAACTTTAACAAAATGTTTATAACAATATTTTGTGTTAGATAAATAATTTGAAGTCAATACCTTCATTTATTCATGAGATATCGAGAATCAAACATCAATTTTAACCACAATTTTTAAAAAAATATTTGAGTCGAAAATCATTTTTTACCAACTTTTAGTATCTAATGTTTTTTTTTTATTTTTTTGTAATAAAACTATCTATTCGCTCTTTCTTAAAATCTTATTGAATGTTAAAAACTATATTGGTTTTAATATTCAATTAATGTACAGGCAATGCCTTGGGGAGAGTACGATAACTTTGGCGACAAAGTTTAATGACGGATTTGTATAGAACAGCAAAACACAAGCATTTTTTACTATGGGAGGGGGGGGTCTATCTCCCCCCGTTTAGGTGGTAGGGGCAATTTAAAAAAATATGTACATTAAATGGAAAAAAAATAATTAAAAAATAACGGTAATACTTACAATTAAGTATTATACCTTTTTTTAAAGCCAACATTTTTGTCTATTAGCTTGTTTTTAAATCAAGTCAAAACTATGCATAGTTTTTAAAAAAAATTGTTTTAAACTAAAAATGTATGCAAAAAAAAAATTAAAAAAAAGATTTAAAGTGTAGTTTTTCAAAACTTTCAAATTATCTACTGTTTTTTTTAGAATTCATTGCTCTTATTTGTTTTTGATCAAAAACTGAAAACTAGATGACTTTATGTCTTCTAGTTCTTGATAAAATTGAAAATTACCAAAATAAATATTTTAATTAAATTACTTTTTCCTTGCTTAAGTATTAACGTAGTCTTATTTTGATAGTAATAATCGAATATGGATTAAGATACACCTAGGGTAAATTAATTTTTCTTAAATCCAGCTTATTTAAATGCAAAAGAAACTTTGCATGCACCCCATCTTGCACCCACCGAACCGTGCACTCCTAATACACTGGTTAATAAAACAGAATGTTGGCTTTAAAAAAATGTATACAACTTAATTGTAAGTATCACCGTTATTTTTTAATGTTTTTTTTCCATTTTAAATAATATTTTTTTTAAATTGCCCCTACCGCCTGAACGGGGGGAGATAGACCCCCCCTCCCATAGTAAAAAATGCTTGTATTAAGCCCCTCTACCAAAAAACGTTATTATTTCTTGGCGCCAAAGTTATCGTACTCGTGCCAATGCCTTTAATTTTTAAAGAGATGTTAAAGTTGAAAACTAATTTTACCAACTTTTAGTAATGTTTTTTTTTTTAGATTTTTATTTTGTTTGTAAGAAAACTGTCAATTCGATTTTTCTCAAAATTATGACAGATGTCAAAAATGTTATTTTTCGTTAAATACAATTATTAACTTCCCTTAGGAAGTTATTGTAATGGGTCCGATTTGTCAAATTAAAAATTTTGACATTTCTCGACGTTTCAAGGTCCCTAGAGTCGAAATAAAAGATTTTTAGAAAGATGTCTGTGCGTGCGTGTGTACGTACGTTCGTACGTCCGTACGCCCGTAGCTCAAGAATCAGAAGAGATTTCGACTTCCAATAAATTTTTTTATACAGATAATAATGCCGAGAGATGCAGAAAGAGCTCTCAAGAAAATTGCGTGGGTGGTTATGTTACCATAGAAGTTTATAAAAAAGGTGAAAATTTTGGTTAATCCTAAATATCTCATGAACCAATGACGCTAGAGATTTGAAATAAATTTTATATTATATATTGTAACGTAATACCAAACTAGTATATTTTTGGAAAATAATCCAATAAATGGTTTTTTTTATAAATCAAAAAAACTGAAAAAAAAATTGTCACCTCGAAAATTTTACGACTAAAATATGATTTCATCTCCAAAACAATTTTGTGCAATGAAGAATGATGTTTTTGTTATCTGATAAAATTTCGAAAAAAATCTAATGGACAGTTTTTTTATAAAAAAATAAAAACCTAAAAAAAAACACTCTTCAAAGTTGGTAAAAATTGAATTTCGACTCAAATATCTTTTCAAAACCTTGAGATTCGGGCTTCAAACTTGTTTTATGTTATAAGAATTATTGTTTTTAACATTCTGAAAAATGTTGAGAAAAATCGAATTGACAGTTTTTTTACAAAAAATAAAAACCCAAAAAAAAATTAATAAAAGTTGGTAAAAATTGATTTTCGACTCAAATATCTTTTCAAAACTTTGAGATATTGGCCTTAAACTACTTTTATCTTTCAAAAAATATTGTTGTCAACATTCAGTAAAATTTTGAAAAAAAATCAAATTGACAGTTTTTGTACAAAAAATTAAAAACAAAAAAAAAAATTTACAAAAGTTGGTAAAAATTGATTTTCGACTCAAATATCTTTTCAAAAATTTGCTAAAATGGCTTCTAACTAATTTTAACTTATAAGAAATATTGTTTCGATAACATTTTGATAAAAATCGAATTGACAGTTTTTTTTACAAAAAATGAAAATCTAAAAAAAAACAACTCAACTAGCTTTTCAAAAATTAAAAAAATTAGCTTCAAACTTATTTTATTCCACAGAAAATATTGTTTTCAATATTCAGTAATTTTTTTATAAAAATCCAACAGTCCGTTGATACATATAGACAAACTTTTAAGTAAGACAAATCGACAGACTAGATGGGAAGTTATCAGTGTGGGTCGCATCCCAGCCTCTTTTTTGGAAATAAATTCGTTTTTGTTTGTAAAATATTCGAAAAATTTTTAAAATTATTTTTTTTTTCAGTTTTTTTGATAAAGAAACGTTAGTTTTTTTTTTTAATTTTACTAGTTTGATATCACGCCTATAATATATAATATAAGATTTTATTGAAGTCGCTAGCTTTACTGGTTGGTGAGATGTTTTGGGTTAACCATTATTATCTGTATAAAAAAAAATTATTTGAAGTCGATACTCTGCTGGTTCTTGAGATATGGACGACGAAAAAAGCTCCCCGAACGTACGGACACACGCACGCACAGACATTTCAGCATCGTTCTTAAAGTTTGCCAAACAATTAATTATTTAGGATGTAACCATTGTGTCAACATACACTTGACTATTTTCTTCACTCCAAATATTGCAATTTTGTTTTTTGACGTATTCAACAAACAGTGAGCTTTATCGCTACACAAAATTAGCGTATTTTATATTTCCAACACAACAATAATTTTCAAACAAATTTTGCATAAATTGAAAGGGTTGTTCCAATCAAACGTCAATCTAAAAATAACCACTAGACATATGACAAAATGGCCACCAGTTAAAATAATGTTGCTAACTTAAAGTTATATGACTTAAGATTGGATTTCCAACTTTTTACTTCCTAGTGGATTCTGTAAATTGAGGTTACTATAGGCACAATCTTTAACCTCAACTCAATACACTTTTGAGCCTCTCTGCCTAAGTTGAGTTTTTGTTGTTATGTTTTCTATATTGTGTTATTCCATATAAAGTCATTGTCAAATAAAGTAAACTTAATTTTAGGTAGAATCCTTACCGCAGATTGACAGACATTTTTCTCGCTTTTTTGTATCTGTCTTCTCTTTTTGACTATTAAGAAACAATTTGTTATATTTTCATCCCACTTGAGCTTCACTTCTGTTATAGAATTTTCATAACCACAGTGTTTACAATTCATTTCAAACTCCTGTCTGCCTCATTACATTGTTTTTTTGTTTTTTGAGTATGCAAACGAGTATGTCCAAAAACTGACGACAAAATGCTCTTCTTTCAAAAAAAAAAAAAGAAATCCCAGTCTTGTCCTCGTTTTGACATGCAATCTGCGTGCCATACTCCAACCATAAAAATCCACTGCGGTAAGGTGCCATTAATTTATTATTATAAACATTACTCCACCAACAACGAAATAAAAAGGAAGAACAAATAATATTTGGCCAACAACTTTGGACTATTTACTGCACCATCATCATACAATGTTGTATCATGACATTTTCGCCACAACCATATCCGAGATGGAGCCGAAATAATACAGAAGAACAAGAAGCCTAAGTGAGGAGAGTTGTCATTGTCATCCGGCAACAATGGGTCCATTATTCTTAATTTAGACATGTCAACCGAATGTACACAACGGAATCCATAATCCTCGGCAATTGTTCACAAGGATATACAACATTTGTTTAACATTCTTTTCGTATTTTTTGGTTTAATTTTGTTGTTGTTTTTTGGTATGATTTGACGTGGTAGGTATTTCTTGTTTCTTCCTTTTTGTCTGTGACTCATATTGTATGCACATCCTTAACCTTAGCTCATATTGTATCCCAGTTATCCTGTTCGAGTATAGCAAATATATACAGAAGGATGATGATGTTTTCACTTTTGATCCTGTGTTCCTCCGTGCGATGTTGTGTGTATATCCTTCTTTTCCATGCACATGCAACCGCAAATTTTCTTCCCAAAAAAAGGAAGAAAAAGTATTTTTCGCCATCTTATATGTGCCAACACAATGTGTCCTTTGAGAATTTTGCCAAAAAAAAAAGAAAAACCGAACCCATTCCCGCAACAAATTTTTTACCTTTCTACACACATTATATTCGTAGTCATATTCGTATTCTTTTGTCCCCCTTTTCTTTGTTGAATTGTTTTTTTTTTTTAGGTTGTCATCAAATATTTTGTTTAATTTTTTTTTGTCATGTTTTATTATGAATTATTCTTTTGTCATTCAACATTGAGGATATGAAACAAATTTTCGGCTGTCTTTCTAGTTATAAATATTTTTTGGCTGGGATAGTATCCTTTTTTGAGGAACGGCCGACCGGCCAACCGTATATGCTTTTAAGGGAAGGAGCAGCGCCAGCGATTCAAATAAAATATTTCTGAAAAATTAAAGAAACAAAAACCCATCATCAGAAGTCCTTATTTAAGTACTTTTCCTTTTCAATCAAGGGAAAGGGCTTTAAGTGAGGCGTTAGGGCTGACTTGAATTTTTTTTTTTGAAGGAAATCAATTTACACAAGGTTTAAACAATACAGACGTCGCTATCTTTTTTAATTTAAACGGTAGACAAGCAGGTAGCTAAAAAAATGGATGAATATTTTATAGAAACAGGTATTGAAAAATTAAAACCTTAAAAATAATACATTTATAATAAAAATTGGTAAAAATTGTTTTTCTACTTGAAAATCTTAAAAATAAGGCATTGACTTAAAACTAATTTTATTTTAAATGTTATTTAAAATTTAAAGATGAATTAAATTGACAGATTGTTTAGAAAAATAAAATCCTTCTAAAAATTGGTAAAAATGTATTTTCGACTCGAACTTTTTATATCTCTAAATGAATATTGGTGGTTGCTTTCGATCAAAAATTATCTTAAACTTCAATTATTGATACTTCTCTAAGTTCTTTGTGAGATAATTTGGCTCATTGCAAAAAAAAAGAGGGAGGCGGGAAGGTGACCCACACTGATAACTTCAAATTGGTACCCGCTAAAAATGTTTAAGTGTTATTTTTTGTAACAAGTCAATTTTATTATTAAAATAAATTATTGAAACAGTAGATAGATGCCAGTATGCAATCCAAAACTTAAGTTTGAGCTGTTTTATGTGAGGATGTATTCGAGGAGTAAAATCAATACATTTTTATTAAAAAATACTGGTGCAGAATTTAAAACGATTTAGTTAAATGTCAAAGCCATTTTTAGCTATTTACTAAGCTTAAAAGATGATTTGTCTAATTTTAAACGATTTTAAAATCTTACTATCTCTTAACAATTTGGTAAAGTTAAAATCACGGAATTGCTACTTTAACTTTTAGCAATTAGCTAAATCCAATTTGTTAGTTGGGTTTCGTCGTACTTATATAATAGATCATACAGCGTAGTTTTTAGAAATGAGCGGTCATCATATTTTTATACCAACTCTGGTGTACCACAAGGTAGCCACTTAGGACCTTTACTGTTTATTTTGTACGTAAACGACTAACCTTCTATTATTAAACACTCATCTGTTTTAATTTACGCTGATGACAAGATGATCTAAATAATTTTCGCGAATGGTGTTTTATAAATAAGCTTTTACTAAACATAGACAAATGTAAATCAATGTGTTTTACACGCAAACAAAATGTTTTGACTTTCAATTATCAATTAGACTCTTCTTATTTGACTAACCTCTCTCCTTTCTCTGACCTTTTCTAAGACACTCGGATTTATAAAACGGTTTTCACATGATTTTCGCGACCCTTATATTCTTAAACTTCTTTATATATCATTTGTAAGGCTCCCTTTTATTCAGTCCATATAAACAGAATAGAAGGAGTACAAAGAAGATTCATGCGCTTCTGCCTCCGTTTCTTCCCATGGTCCAATAGGCTCGAACTTTCACCGTACAATCATAGGCTCACGCTCATAAATCTTCCATCGCTTTCTAAACACAGAGAGTACATTCAGCTGTGCTTTATTATAAAATTAATCAATGGGTCAGTCATATCACCATCAATTTTGGAACAATTAAACTTTATTTATAGCCGTTCAAGTATTAGAAGACAAGTTTCTTTACGTCCTATATCAAGCAGATCGAACTATGGTAAAAACAGTCCCCTCAACCAACTGATTTCAGTTTACAAAAAGTATTACTTTTTGGTATATTCCGTAAGCGATGATTTTAAAAGTAAAACATTTAAAGTAAATTTTTTCAATACTTCAGTTCGGCTTTTTTTTGCAAATTGCTTAAAGCATTGTAAATCTATAAATCTAAGAATAAATGTAATATTAGTCTTAAGAATGGTCCAGTCAACAGTTGGGAAATTCAATTAATAGGTTCGTTTAAGTGTATTAGCTATGTTTATTTTCACGAACTGTTACTTTTTAGACATGTTTGAATGCTCGTTCTTTAATAAAAAGCAATTAGCAATTTACAAGTAAACAAAACGAAAAGAAAGGTTTAAAATTTTGGACTCTTTTAGAAAATCTGTAAATATTTGACAAATTTCTAACTAGTAAATTATTAAACCCTTAACAACAGGTCGTTTAAAATTTTGCGCCACTGTCTTTATATATCCGCAATAGTCCGGTTTTTATATTTGAAAGTTGATACAACTGAATACTTGCCAGAATAATTTATCAAAAAATTCCAAAAAAAAAATAGCGAAATTCAGACCAGGGGTGAAATCGTGTAAGCTGATTTTTGATAGTTGACTATCAAAATCAAGAAAATACGTCTGTGTAATGTGAAAGTCGATTTAAAAGTTTTAACCAAACAATTTGAAATAAAATAAAAACTTCAAGAAGGGGGTTTGTTCGTAGACTACTACATTAACATGTGGTGTTGAAGCGAGCTTGAAGCTCGCCTAAATTCTTTATATACCTAAACGAGTTGAAATGAGCTTGATTTGCTCGATTCCGGTCGGGGATCGGAAATTTGTGAAGAAAAACTTGTGAGGAGGAGTTGGTTTTACAGATAATGCGTTATGGTCTGTTTATTTGCATGTTTGTGTACAAAAAATATAGTTTTGTTTTAATCAAATTAAAAAAAATGCACATGGAGTAGGTAGCATATTCATATATGGTGCTGAACTATTCGGTTTTTCATTATTTAACACGAATCAAACCATCTGACTTGCACTTCATAAGAAACATCGAAACACCATTTGCATTTTAGAAAGTGCTGTCAAACTTAATCATTTTTAAATCTTCTTGTGGGGTGGAAACACCAAAAGAAACTGAGATAAACCTTTGGTGGAAACATAGCAAAACATAAATATCTTTTCTATTGTTTTCTCTTGCAAAATAAGCCCAGTTAGTCCATTTTCACTAACAAAACTAAATAATATCAACAGTAAAATAGACTGGTTTTTTCCCCAATGGAAAACACACATGATTTCAAATAAGCAACTACTCAACGAACACAGCCATCGAGATACAAATGCAATATCAATCGTACCAACATTTACCATAAGATCCATTCGTGGCTCGTATAAATGTCAAAAACCTATCCATAGTGAGATTCTAATCTAACTTTTATCGGTGTTATTCATACTATGGATATTTTCTTTGTTATTCGTGTAAAATCCTTCTATACTATGGATAGATTTGCCAACAAAACACGGGTATTAATTAACTTGGAAGTGGGTATCTTCTTTTATACTCAAGAAATTAAACTCAAAATTTAATTTTATCAAATCTTAGCTATTGGTAATAAAAGGGGCTTACAAACCCGAATTACGCATTGGTTATACACATCGGTAATCAGACCGATTTTAATGTACGTTGTGGGCAGTATGGTGGATTGCTTAAAAAAAGCTATAAACCTCGACAAACTAAATAAAGTCCAACGTTCAGCTTGCTTATGTATAAGCGGATCGCTTCGCACGACCCCATCTGCGGCACTGTACACCGTACTCTACCTAACTCCTCTTGATATACATACTTAGCAAGCAAATAGCTGCAAGCTGAGCTATTCGCCTCAAAGCTTCATCGCATTGGGTTAACAACAACTCCGTAATTTTTAAGTATTTAGAATCGATTAAAAAACACACAGATTACACCATCCTCCAACTGCAATTCAACAGAAACTTCCAGATTTCTATACCTTCCAGATCTTTCGGGAGGATAGGGCATTCCCGGAAGACGAGTCAGTCCACTTTGATACAGATGAATCAAAAACAAAAGAAGGGGTTGGTGGAGGTGTGTACTTTGAACGACTGAAATTAATTCTCCATTCCGCCTTCCCAATCATTTTAGCGTGTTTTAGGCGAAACTTTTGGCTATAAAAGAAGTCTTTTCCTGGCTTAAAGAAAATGATATCAACATCTGAAATCCGTGTTTTATCAGATAGTCAGACCGCTATCAAATCTCTAGACTCTGTCTCTACAAACTCTTTAACAGTCCCTAAGTGTCGATCATCTCTAATGAAGATGGTACAACAGTTTAATATTCACCTTTGCTGAGTGCCGGGCCATAGAGACATTCCAGAAAATTGTAAGGCAGACGAACTCGCATAGAATGGTACAGTACAACCCATTCTACCACGTTTGGCAAATGCTGGCATACCAATCGCTTCTTGTAAACTATTGCTAATGCAGGACGCTATGAAGAAGGCAAATCATCACGTGCCAGGTCACAAAAAACCTCTAGCCTGCACTAAATTTAAAGCGATCAAGGTGCTTGTTATCTCTAAGCAGATCGCATATAAGTTCGATAATCGGTGTCATAACCGGGCACTGTCTAATAAGGAAGCACGTCACGTGGCTATTCGTATTCTCCAATGACTTTTGCTTCTGCTCTAGCTTAAAAATGCAAGAATTACATATAAGGAGAATTCGGCAAGTATTACTTTCGGAAAAAAATTAAAATATTTAAAGAAGTCGAAAAAAGTAAGTTCCCGATTTCGTCCGTCTATCTCTCTGTCCCAACCATTCGTTCGATATTAACTTAAAATTTTGAAACTAAGGTTTAAGCCGATTCGTTTTAGGGTTTTTTTTTTAATTTTTTAGACCATACACATTTTTGGTCAAAAATTTGGGTTTTTTATTAAATTTCCCCTAAATTTTGTTTTACTTAATTTGACTTCTTTCAATAAGAAAGAACAAATTTTTTTAAATGCCCCAGAAGAGTACCCCCCAAAAAACAGTCCTTTTGTTTATAAGTCGTATCAAGAATTATTTAACCGAATTTTTTATACAAGCTCTTATACTGCCTTAGTAATATTTGATTATAAAAAATGTCATTATTTTCATTTCTGATTTAAAAAAAAAAAATATTAAACTTTTTTTTTCGAAATTCGATATTTCAAAAATTGGTCGATATTTTTTTACGAAATAATAATTATAAAACTTATATTAATAAGCTAAAAAGAACTGCATCCTAAAAAGAATTTTAAACTAAAACTAAAAAAATTTAAAATAAAAATTTTGAAAAAATTGTAATACATACCATAAAACGAGTAATTAACATGATATGAAAATTGACTCATGTAAAATGTAAAATGTAAATGTCCTATTATTTCTATCTCCCAATAGGATAGCTCGTTGTATTTGATTTAAACAAAAATGAATTAACGACGGGCACTCTAAAAGTAGAAGTCGAAAAGAACACTCAATTTTCATTCCTTCTGATGTATTCTTTTCTATTTTGTATAAAATAAAGAAAAAATAAAATTTTTTGAAAGTATTAAAAACTTAAGTTTTTTTGAGAAATCAAATTGTATTTAAATTTTTAAAAACAAACTTTTTTTGTAGCTATGTATATTTTTAAATTTTAAAATACAGGGAATATTTTTAAACAGGCTCCTTAGATACATGAGCAACTTCGTGCGACCCAGTCGTGCATTTAATTTATAAAATTTAAGTTGTATTTTTTAAGGTTTTTATTTAAAAAAAAAAATATGTCAATTGAAATTTATTAAAGTCATAACACAATGTTGGTAACAATATTTTCTATAAATTGGAGTTATTTTAAAGGCAACAAAATTGTGTTTGGGTTTTTATTTAAAAAAACACGCTTACTTTCATTTTTCTCAAAATTTTAAAACGTTTTCCTTCGTTCTATAAAACTATTTGGGAGTTAACATTATTTCTAGTTCGAAAAATACTCGAGGTGACAAAAAATGTTGTTCAGTTTTCTTGATTTATAAAAAGAAAAAAAAAACGTCGAGAAATGTCAAAATTTTGAACTCTACAAACCGGACTCATTTACAATTATTTCCTATGAAAAGTTAATAATTATGATTTCTCAAATTTGCAATATATTCTTAAAGCACCTCTGAAAAATTGGGCCTTAGTAATTTCAAAAAAAAAAGTGTTGACATTCTTTTCTTGAAAGCTTTTAATTCGTTTTTTATTATAAAAAAAAATATTATAGTTACTACAAAACATCAAAGTCAAAACCAGAGGGAAGTACAAGTACCAAAATCAAACCTACGGCTTCATGAATTCTTTTTGAACATTCTCTCTCTTAGAGATAAAGTTCAATTTATCACAACGGCAAATCGGAATATAGAGCAAGTCGAAAAAAAACCTTATCAAATGTTTACAAATGATAACAAAATATACACCACCTGCTCATGCGCTTCAAACTGGAACCTTTACCTTTATTCCACTTAGAAAAAGCTAAACACCCAAAATCAAAAATTCGCAGAATTTCAAATGACTATAGGAGGGAACTCTAAAGGTGCGTAAACGTTTGCACCTGCTTAATATGTCCTACACCATACCTAAACCGACCGTTTCACCTACTTTGACTACCTTAAATATGTTTTGTGTATTACCTGTAATTTATCTACTGTATCTTATCTTATCTTCATGATAAAGGGATTTTTTTTTGTAGATAATACCAAAGCTTTTTTCACACAATGTCTAACAAGGTGGGGCTCCGAAGTATTTAGTTCGACTTTAACGACAGGTGAAATTAGGCGTGTTCAAAAAAAAACATACGTTAACGAATAAAATTAAATTTTTGTTCAACGATCCAAAAATAAATACAATATTTTGGAATATAATTCAAGTGAATTTCGAAAAGTGAGTTTTCAAAAGAATTTAAATGTGAATTTAATCAAAAGCAAGAAGAAATTTAAAAATTAATACTTCCCCTCACAAAATTGCCCTAAAAACAAAGAATTCAAATAAAATAATTGTGCAATTTCGGCCTTACTCGTATCTTTATCTATGAATCATTCTATAGTGTTGAAGTTTTTTATCTTATCAAAATGTATTGAATGGTTTACCATCACTGACAACGATAAGATGGATTATTCTACTTTCATACTTTTATAAAACATATTATAGTAGTGGCTCAATTCTAAGAAGTTTTTTCGTTTGTAACAATTTTTGTGACTTTATTTCACAAAGTTGTAATAATTGCCATAAAAAATTAAACATTCTTTAAAATTGAGTCATTGAGAGTTGCTTAATTTTTAGAGTGAAAAATAAATTGTGTGTAGATTTGTAGTCAAGTGTAAAAGGGGAGTTACTGAAAATGGACTAATGTGTCACAAGGCATTTTATCAAAATTTGTTTTAGTTATTAATTTACAATCAAATTGATAAGTGTAAGTACAAAATTGATATATTTTATCCAAAATGGAAGATTAGGACTGATTTGGTGGCCTTAAAAGTAGATGTGAAACTTATTGCCAAAGTTCACATCACCACCATTGCTGATTAAAACATTGTGCTTCTGGAAAATACTAAAATTTGTATTTAGTTTTGATTAAGTTAAATCAACAGTGATGATATTTCGAAACAACATAAATGCAAGTTGTAGAACAAATAACTATGGCTCAGTTATCCAGGGTGATATTTCAAGACATAATCTCAAGTACAGAAATTCTTTGTTCAGCCGTACTTCTAGAATGTAAAATGCTTTTCCTTACTCTTTGTTTTACCTCTCATTTTGATATACAAAACCCTAGGACAAATGTACATATACCGGTGAGGTTTAAAGTAAACTCTAATCTGAATATTTTTTTATCTTGAACTTTATTCCTTAATTTTGTGGGTGTTGTCGATATTATTGCTTATTGTATGTTCTCGAGGTGCAGTCGAACTTCTAGACCATTTCTCAATTCAGATTTTTTACTTGGTTCTCTAACTTTATTTTAATTGAATTGAACATGCAAATAAACTTTATAACAGCGGTAAAAGAGTTTGGAACATAATTTTCTTGTTTTTTTAGCGTAAGTCTGTTGTTTGAAAAAAAGTCTATACAATTTTATCTATTAAAGTGGCTTGTTGAAATCTTATCATTATCATTATCAGTGATGCGTATACAAGATTATACTGATAACTAATTATATGTTGAAATTGTTTGCTATAAAATATGAACTATGTTTACTTTAAAGTGAATAGGTTTTTGATATTTTTAGAATTGTTTTTCTTTTTCTAAGAATTATGCTTTAAAGTTTCATATCGAGTTCTAGTAAAATGTCGCAAACTTCAAGGCGTTAAAGTCCGATTTTTGTATATTGGCTTTAATCTAACTACGAAAGACAAAGGAATCAACTTAAGGTTGGTTTAACGATGACTAAGAATTAAAGTTAGCTGATATAATATTTGGTATACCAAACCATGATTCATAACCGGAATACGGATATAGTATTGCCTTATCGTAAGCATATGAAACTGGACACAAAAATAATCAAGGTTTTTGATTTAAAGATATAGTACCTGTTTAGTGATGACTTTCATGCCAGAACTCTTGGGTTCCCTACATGTGCCACCTAAAGTTTTTTTTTTTCACGAGCACTGCCTTTGCGAAGAATTGACAAATCCTCCAAGAGCAATTCTTATCATGAAAAGTCATTTCTCAAATTAGCCACTTGGACTTAGCGTATAAACTTCAGGTCCCCTACATGTCTGAAATTACTCGCACACAGGAACATTTTAGAGTTTTAAGTACGAGTACTTAGGCTCTGGTTCTCTACGATCTGTTGCATCACAAAACTTTCAATTTAAAGCTCTTTATGGACATTTTTCAAAAATCAATAACACCTAAGTTAAAAATAAATAATAAATGGCCTATAAAAAAAAAAAAAGAGGAAGCTAATGTGTCAATGATATTATTTTCATTTGTCCTTCATCCAAGAATCTAAAGATATAAATTATGCACTGTAGCTTCAAATTTCTCACGTCTTCACATGAATAAGCAACAAAAGAGCAGACTTGTGGAGAAAAAAATATATGCTTAGTTAGAAAACGTTTAGGTTTTTCTAAAGGGTTAAGGTTTGATTTTCAATACCCCGCTATTTTGTGCAGTTGTGACTTTTAAATCTGACATTATTTAACAAGTAAAAAGTACGTTATTACTCGTAACAAAGATGGGATGATAAATGCTTTGAGACGAGTGTGTCATGTTATCAAAACCGTAAGCGTCTCTCAAGAAAAACTGAGAAAGTTGCTGCTGATGTAGCATGTATTGTTGACCAAATTCCAATTAGACATTTTTTTAGGAAGATTTAAGTGGTTGGAACACCAGCAACGTCGGTCGTACCTTCGCTGATTGGGTCTTGAATTTTGTGTACATATTCTTCATGCCAAAATAAAGATATTTGCATTTTAAAACATTCTTTATTATTTTTTCTAAAACTACACCTTCTCCCCTCCCCCTTTAACTTAAATGTTTGTATTATGAACACAAATCCACTTATTTCGATTTTAAAACTGATACCACATTTAAGTTATTCTGTTGTTTTAGCTAATTTGTTACTCGTGTGTATACTCATTAT
The DNA here is from genome assembly GCA_920104205.1 of Eupeodes latifasciatus. Lineage (NCBI taxonomy): Eukaryota > Metazoa > Arthropoda > Insecta > Diptera > Syrphidae > Eupeodes > Eupeodes latifasciatus. The sequence goes on along the minus strand of OV049924.1, from coordinate 66,540,362 downwards.
ATGTAATTACAAATATGATCCAATTTTTACTAGTTAACGTGTTTTTCAATAAGTGATAAGTTTTTAAATAAGCCGCTATTTGGGACACTGTCACTTTTTCAAAGTGTCAGCTTTTTACATTTGACAAGTAAAAACTACACCAGTACTCAACATGAAACGATAAATTAGCTAGACAACTTGTGAGAATTCTGCGTTCACAAACCGCAAATTTAAAGCACTTTTGTGTCGCAGCACCTTCTCGTAGGAAATAGTAAACGTAAAGGTGATGAAAGAGTTTGAGCAGTTGGGACAAGTTTGTGATACTTAAAATCAAAACCCGTTGGAGTCTCTCAAGAAGAAATGAAAAAAAGAGACTGGGATGTGACCCACACTGATAACTTCCCATCCCGTCTGTCGATTTGTCTTGCTTGAAAGGTTTGTAAGAAGTCAGTTGAATTACCAATTTCGCGTAATATTTTTGGTAGATTTTAACTTTTTATAAAAAAAAAACCGACTATTGGATTCTTATAAAAAATTTACTGAATGTCGAAAACAATATTTTCTTTAAGATAAAATTAGTTTGAAGCCAATATTTTAAATTTTTAAAAAAATATTTGACTCGAAAATCAAATTTACCAACTTTTATTATGTTTTTTTTAGGTTGTTATTTTTTATAAAAAAAAAACTGTCACTTCGATTTTTCTCAAAATTTTACCGGCAAGAGTACGATAACTTAGGCGACAAGATATTATAACGGAATTTGTTAGAACAGTTAAAAATAAACATTTTTTACTATAGGAAGGGGGGTCTATCTCCCCCCGTTTAGGCGGTAGGGGCAATTTAAAAAAATTATTATTTAAAATGGAAAAAAATAATTAAAAAATAACGGTGATACTTACAATTAAGTTTTATACATTTTTTTAAAGCCAACATTCTGTTTTATTAGCCAGTTTTTAATTCAAGTCAAAACTATGCGTAGTTTTTGAAAAATTTAATTTTAAACTCAAAATTTGAGTAAAAAAAAGTTAAAAAAAAACTAGATGATTTTATGTCTTTTAGTTTTTGAGAAAATTGAAAATAACCACAACTACTATTTTAATTTAATTCTTTTTTTTTGCTTGTGGTCTTATTTTGATAGTAACAATGGTAGGTGCGAGTTTGGGTGTATGCAACAGTAAGGTGTGTGCGAGTTTGGGTGTATACAACAGTGGGATCTATTAGGGGGGGGCATGCTGCCCCCTGCAACCCCCCACTATAGGATTTGGGGTGGGTGCAAGTTGGAGTGCGTGCAAGGTGGGGAGGGTGCAAAGTTCGGTGGGTGCAAGATGGGGTGCATGCAAAGTTTCTTTTGCATTTAAATTAGCTGGATTTAAGAAAAATTAATTTACCCTAGGTGTATCTTAATCCATATTCGATTATTACTATCAAAATAAGACATACTTAAGCAAGGAAAAAGTAATATAATTAAAATATTTTTTTGGTAATTTTCAATTTTCTCAAGAACTAGAAGACATAAAGTCATCTAGTTTTCAGTTTTTGATCAAAAACAAATAAGAGCAATGAAAAAAAAAACAGTAGATAATTTGAAAGTTTTGAAAAACTACACTTTAAACCTTTTTTTTAAATTTGTTTTGCATAAATTTTTAGTTTAAAACAATTTTTTTCAAAAACTATGCATAGTTTTAACTTGATTTAAAAACAAGCTAATAGACAAAAATGTTGGCTTTAAAAAAAGGTATAATACTTAATTGTAAGCATTACCGTTATTTTTTAATTATTTTGTTTCCATTTAATGTACATATTTTTTTAAATTGCTCCTACCGCCTAAACGGGGGAGATAGACCCCCCCCCTCCCATAGTAAAAAATGCTTGTTTTTAACTGTTCTATACAAATCCGTCATTAAACTTTGTCGCCTAAGTTATCGTACTCTCCCCATTTTACCGAATGTTGAAACAATATTACTTGTAAGATAAAATTAGTTGGAAGCCATAATCTCAAGTTTTTGAAAAGATATTTGAGTCGAAAATCAAATTTTACCAACTTTGAGTAATATTTTTTTTACGTTTTTATTTCTTATTGAAAAAACTGTCAATTAGATTTTCCTCAAAATTTTTACCAGATTTTAAAAACGTTATTCTTCAATGCACAAAATTAATTTGGAGATAAAATCATTTTTTGTTCGTAAAATTTTCGAGGTGACAAATATTTTTTTTTCAGTTTTTTTTTATTTATAAAAAAACAGCTAATTGGATTTTTTTCCAAAAATATATTTGTTTGGTATCACTATAGAATATATAATACAAAATTTAATTCAAAATTTAATACAAAATTTAATTCAATTTTTCAAATTGCTATGGTAAAAAAAACACCCACTCAATTTTTGAAGTCGATATCTGTACTGGTTCTTGAGCTATCGACGACGAAAAAAACTTCACGAACGTACGTACACACGCACGCACAGAAATATTTTATTTCGACTCTAGGGACCTTGAAACGTCGAGAAATGTCAAAATGTTTAATTCGACAAATCGGATCGATTACAATAAATTCCTACGGGAAGTTAATAATGATTCTGTAAACCGAAGTGTTGATTAAAACCTAGGTTTATCGATCTTCGGGCAAAGGCGATCAAGAAACTACATTACACTGTGTTTTGCATAAAGACTTAGGTCTGCGGATCATTAAAGTTTAGTTACAAAATAATGAAGATAGTCAACCAATAAACTAAACTTAATTGGTCCTTGGATTTTATCAAAGTGACTCGGACTACATTTATAAACGAAATCGTTCCATTTGGAGTCCGGAAAATCCAATTATGGATGTTAAAAAGACTCTACATCCCCAACGAAGCTGACACCGCGCCGGCGACGCGGCCGGCGGGCGGTGTGATTGGACATTACATTACATATTCAAAAATGATCTTTATAGAGTTTTTTTCTATGTGAAAGGTCCACAATCGATTCCTATTTCTGCTTTTCTTTTCTTTTTCTCTAAAAACTTTCAACAACTTTGTATCAATATTTTACTGCTTATATTTTGTTTGATATTTTGTAAGAAATAACTCATAAAAGGCTAAAAATGAGTAATTTCGATTCATAAATAAGGGCATCGTTTAAAAAATTGCATATTTTATGCTGTAATATTTATATTTTACAACTCTTTTTAACTATATCTCTGAACAGATTAAACAAAAATAAGCCTTACCTTGTGTGCACATAAATATTATTACATAAAAGATTTCACTTTTCACAACTATAAACAATAACAATCTTTTATCAGCAAAGTTAGTAAACATTTAATCATTACAAAGAAAATATTTAAAAATTAATACAAATTAATGGTTATGTTATGACTATTTAACTTTCATAACACTAATAAGAATATATTAAAGACTTCGTTATTGCTTTTTCACTTGAATTGTGAATTAGTTCAAATTCTGGATGCGCTCCAAATTAAAATAAATCGGTTTCAAGTTACCACTAATAAAATATAATATGTGGTCTTCATTCATACTTACATAAACCTGCCGTTACAAAAGGGTACTTTTTAAAAATTGAATAACTTCAGATTGAAAAGGTGTTTACAACTTTCTTTGTTATGACAAATAACTTTTTGACATTAATGTACAATTATGATTTCGGGGCCTGATTTTCGACTACTAGTTTATGGAGGACATGAAACTTAATATATAAAACATGAACAACAAGTAAGCTAGGCTCTCCATCTTTCATATTGGACAAGCTATCAAAACAGCTGTCAGGAGCTGAAACAATGTAGCTATTACAGAAATTGACTTACCTACATAAAAAATCCCCAGAACTTCATCATTCTTATCATCATAATTTATCATCTTTTAAATTTCTACGATGGTCAATTAAATGTTTAATGAAATTATATCCTCCTCTTGTAAACGCATTTATAGATTATCATCATAATGCAGCATCTTTTGCCGCATAAACAACCCATCCTATCCTTGGTGGTGTTCATCATTGTCATCGCAGCAGCACCTCCATCGACATGGGCTCAGGAGAATGCCCAACTACAAATACCACCATCCCTGGTTGAGTGCTACAATACAAGTTATTACATGAACCGTGACAATCGATTGCCATCGACAATTAACACGCTCATCGATCTAATCCGTAAAGTGGAAAATAGTCCGGACTTTAATATGGACGCACGACAGTTGTCCGTCGCATTGCTGCATCGTTTCCGTCAGGATGGTATTCAACGAGCTACTGGTGTTCAAGCTGGGATTCCCGGAGTTCTGCCATACAGTCCGACGGGATTTCAATTCCCTAAGTTTCGTATTCTTTTGACACGTCTTATCCCGGGAAATGCCAATATCTTCCCAAATGCATCATTGTCACAACAAGAGCGTTGTTCGATGCATTTTATGCTCTCGAGCTCATATAATCTTCGAGTCCGTGGCGATGAGAATATGGTGTGCAATCGGTTGTCTCAATACCGTTCGAATCGATTCAGCCGAAGTGTCAACGACAAGCCCTACAAGTCGAACTTCTTGGGCGATGTTGAGTTCATCGAAACCCACAAGAACTCGAAGAAGGAAGATAAGGTCAAGACTAACCCCTACATGGACTTCGACTACTGGAACGACGGTGGTGATGTGAACTACGGAAACGATAATTCTGTAAGTCAGTGTCCGGTGGAAAATGGAGTCATCTGGACGCCCTGGGGAACAGTCACTGCGGGTAACTTAATCGCTGGTATCGCAGCCGGTCTTCAGCCTCAGACGATACAGCTTAAAACACTTCTGGCTCTATCCAGACGTCCTGGTCAATTCGGAGGCAGACAAAGTACCCTTACTGTGGATAACCGATGGGCGGCTACTTTGGCGGGAGACCTTGCCGAGGTGGCTCTCGTCCAGGTACCAATGTCACCCTCCAGCAGTGCTTCTGTAGGAGCCGGTGGAGCGTGGAACGATACTGTCATGGCCAAATGGTATTTCATGTCAAGAAGAGATAACCTAGAGATGACTGATGCTGAAATTCGGGGTGACTTGGATGGTCTGATCATCGCCATGAACATCGCAAATTGGAAGAATCAAGCTTCCGGAATAAAATTGAGTCAATTGCTTTCGATGTACTACTCTCTGGGAGGTGTCCTTGATTCAGGCATCAAGGCATGCAACAGACAGCAGCAGTTTAACACAGTGGCACCAGTGAGTGACATGGCCAGCCAGACAGCAGCCTTTGCTCAAGTCCTCGATGCAGAAATGCAGTTGAGAGTTACTCTCCAACAACCCGCAATTCAGCAATTCTCGCAATCAGCAGCTAGCGAACTTGGAAATTATGTTCGTAAGTACAGAATGATAACGTTTATATTTTGAAAATCAATTTATGGTAACTTTTTTCTAGCTCAATATTTAAATGACATATCTTGTCAAGCTTCAAACGTTCAGACAGGCGATGTGTCAGAAAAAATCACAACCATGACAGACATATTTGTTTACATCGATACTTCATGGGAATACAATTCAATTACTGATTATGTTAGGTAAGTCTTGAACTGCGAAGTCAAATTTAGGAGTTTTTACGATATTATTTATTTTATTTGACAGCTATGTTCTCGAACGGATCAATGTTGCACCATATGCAAGTTCCGTAACGCTTCTCAGCGCTGGTGACGGAAGAATAATTGCCAATACCACATATCACATGAGTGACGTCTATCAACAATGGAATGTCTCAACTCAATCAAACTGTAAGTTTCATAGTCATCTTTCGATTTTGTGACGTTTTCTAATAATTTGAATACTTACAGACAGTCCCGGTTTTAATCTGCCTCTTATTTTAAAGTCTGTCCAAAACCTAACTCAAACTCTTATGATTGGACAGCAGCAGAACAACACAGTTGGAGGTCGTTCCATGATCGCCCTTTTAGTACCGAACATGGCCACCGTAAACGATGGAGACTCAAACTACGTTCAAATTCAATTGCAATACATCTACGAACAAATTCCTGATTTGAAGTTCCTCTATTTCACCGGTGGTTCAGCAATTCGATTCAATTCATTTGTGGTCGATCCATCTAAAGATATTTTCCAGATAAGCTTGGGTCAGAACAATTATGCTTCTCAGGGAAGACCAGTTGTTCAGCGTATCAAAGAACGTAAGTTTCAAAAAAGTATTTCCTTCCTCAAAATAATTGTTAACAAAATCTTTTGACAGTTCAACGCCGCATCATAAATCCCCGCTGTGGAGCATATTGGTACAGCTCAACCTGGGGCCAAGATCAAATGTACCAATATATTCGACCAAATTTCATCAACTTCTATCGACTAATGCCAAATTATTTCTACATTGCCGGTGGAAGTCGACAAGTTAGCGTGAATGGAGCAAGTGGAACAACTCTAACAGTATGTACTTCCCGTTACAATGCACGTCCCATGCAAAATGCAACAACTTCATCGTCGAATGGGCAGAGTGACGTAACCTGTCAACAGTTGACAAATACCGGAAACAGTATGACATATGATCTGTCAAATGCATGCAATGGATACTTTTCGATACACAGCTGTCCTCCGCTTTATATATCAGTGCAAGCAACATCGACATACAGCTCGCAGTCTTCATGTATGGACAGTGCTTGTCAATATCCCGATGAAGTCCGATATCAGGTGACTGTGCAGAATTTGGGTTGCTACAGCGGTGTTGGAAAACTCTTGGCTAGTTTGACAGTTATTATGATGGCAGCCATTTTGAGACACATTGTTGTGTAATTAGCTGATTTATAGTTTGAGAACAGTTTGACATACGCAGTTGTTTTGTCGCTGGAAAACTATAGAAGACACTTAGGAGAGAAGAGAGCGCTGGGAGTCCTTCCAAGAACAACATTTTTTTTTTAATTTTAATATTTTTAGATAAGTTTACTAACCTACAAGCAGTTGCCTTTTTTTAACTTTTTACATATTAAAGACGTAATTTACAGTATTCATAAGAATAAGTCTTAATGACTCAGAAATTCTGTTGTTTTTACTTACTTTTATACATAAGTTTCTTGGACACTGACGAAAAGTAAGTCAATAAATTCTGAATTTTTTAAGTCTGTTCTCTTATTCCATATTTCTGGGATCCATGGTATGAAATAGCTCAAAAAATCACCGAACTTTATTATGAAGGAACAAGCCTATATTAGTTCATGTTTAAACAAACAGTACTCGAACAGTTCGAGTACTGTTTGTTTAAACATGAACTTTAATACATCATTGAACTAAAATTGTGTAAAATAATGTAAACGAACTTTGACAGCAAATTGTGAAAATTTTGACAGATTTTTAAGATTCTACCAAACAGATCTTTTGTTATGGATGTTACATGCCACAGATTAAGACGAGATAACTCAATATTGCCTCTTCCTTTAAGAAAAATGTTTATTTTCGAAAAGAGATAAAAACACAATTCCACATTAAACTGCAGTCAAAACTCCCCCTTAAGGTTTTAACCACTTATAATTATCCAATCCCACAACAGCATTCCAGTTTGAAATTTCCGGAACACACCGAGCAAAACGAACTTAACTAAAAGCGCTAAAGAAAATCTATGTCTGAATCTGAAGATGTTCGAGCAAAAGTTTTGTTAAAGAAAGATTTTTGGCTTTGATGCGTTCGCTTTCATTGTTATATGTATAGGAGACAGGAGACAGAGTGCACATCTGTAGTACCTACACTACACCAAGAATAAAGTCCCCTTGAAACTTATTCCAAGGATATAAAGAAAACTTATCTTAAGACCAAAATGTATGTATGTACATAAATATATCCCCATGTGGAAAAGTAGAGAGGATATGTTTGTATACTAATGAATTATTGTATAAATGATATCTTTACTATATTGTTATGTGTCTGAATCTTGGATACGAGTATGATGAAAATTGAAAATGAAATATTATCCATGATGGATTAATTTAAATTTGAATTGGAATTTATGTGATTGATGTGATTCCTGGAGTTGGGGTTATTGGATTTTTCAATAATGTTGACAAGTTGATGTGTGGGGTATACAAAAAATTTGAAGACATTAGTTGACATTTCGAAATTTCTGTTTTTCAATAGCCTGGCAAAAATCCTCGTATCAAACCCTCCTAGTGGGTGCCGGGCGGTAATGATCACCACAGTTTTCTTGTGCGATGTCAAGAAGGGGATCAGCTAAGGTCAGGTTGAATTGTTGAGGCGTTTCTAAACTCTTCAATAGTTTAAACCCTCAGCAATGCAATTTGACCATAGATACGGGGTCCCTAATTTTCAGTGGTGGTGTGAGCGATTTTCATAATCCGTGCCGAAGAAATGGAAGGCTGGGGGGTAAACCAGTCGCGAACGAGCTCATTCGGATGCCTTGGCAGGGTCCGTCTTACATCTTGCCTTACCCCGGTATATCGGCTCTGCCGGGGCTGACCTTTTCCTTTCCGTACTACTCGTGGGACCAAAATTACTACACAAAACAATTCACAGGACGATTTAGACATAACGAACTTAGGACCATCCGCCGACTATGAGGATGAACTTTTGGCCTCCAGTCAGGAGACCGTTGTGGGGCAACCTGCAAAAACTGGAAGTGCAGCGAGTACCAGCCATAGTACTCCTGTGCCTCGACCACAAATAAATCCGAACTCCTCTACCAGCAATGCCAGCCATAGCAATGCTGGTAAAGGAAAAAATAAAAAGTCATCTGGTACTCGCATCAAGAACCAGTTCAAGAAGGCCTCCTTCATTCTTAGCAAGATTGCTGAAAATGAGAAGGCTGGAATTGTGCTGGAGAAGGATCGCGAGGACAAGATCATGTACCAAAAGATTGTTGATGAATACAACAGTCTCTTGGCTACAAAAAAGAAGGCCGACAAAAGAAACCGGTCTCGTGAAGAGACCGAAAAACCTAAAAAACCAAAACATAACGAACCAAATTCAAATAAAGATGAGAAGGCATCATCTTCCGGAGCGGCGCAACAGCGTACTTTAAGTGAGGTTGTCAGAGACGACCTCCAAGTATCGGTTGTGGATGAGCTCTCCACAAACAGCAGAGGTCTGCTAGCTGTGTGGAGTTCTATCGAGGCCAAGCTCTCGGAGATGGTGTTTTCTTACACAATCTCGGCAATTGAGGGTCCCTACCCTAGTTTTGACTCTGGCGAAGTGCTCAGGGGACACAGGGTAATCAAATGCGATGACGTATTTTGAGAAGGCTGAATATAAGTTAAGATTCGGCATTAGAAATGCAAAGATAAAGGTCCTACAGAGTCACGGAGCAGACTGCGAAAACAATGATGGCAAAGTCAAGACCGACGATGACATCATTGTTGCCGAAGTCCCCGGCGAGTCACCGGGCCCTGAGGGTGCAGGCCCTTCTTCTTCAGGCAATTTAAAACGCGCTGCGTTCTATATATATTAATCTGAAGCACTCGAAATGTGCCTCAGATAATCTAAAGGTCTTCCTGAGTCAGGAAGACTTGGACGTAGCGTTCATACAAGAACCTTGGGTGAATGGCCTCAGAGTTCGAGGCCTTCTGGACCACAAATACGACCTTTTTTATAAAATCCTTAATACTGACCAAGGTAAGCCTAGAACCTGCATTCTAGCTAAGAAACACTTAAAAGCTTTTTTGTGTCCCATCCTTAGCACCTCCGATTTGACGGTTGTCAGAATTGAAGGAAAAAATGCTGGCCTACTTCTGGCATCGGCTTACTGTGGCCACGACCGGCAGTCACCTCCGGAAGAGTTGGAGACCCTGGTAATCGCTTCCAAACAACAAAAGTCAGACCTCCTGATTGGGTGCGACGCCAACGCACGGCATTCTCTATGGGGCAGTACGGTAATTAATGAACGAGGTGAGTCACTTTTTGATTTCATTATTAACAGTAATTTAAATGTATGCAATAGAGGTAACACCCCAACTTTCATTTTTCCGAGCTCGGTTAACTTCGAAGGTTGGGAGGATGTACTTGATGTTACTCTATCAAATAACAATCTTTATTCTATGGTGGAAAATTGGAGAGTCTCACTTGTGAATTCTTTTTCTGATCACAGGTGGATACTCTTCAATATAAATTTTGAGTCTGAAATTCCTCCCCCTCACAGAAACCCCAAAAATACTGATTGGAAGAAATTCAGTCAAATAATTAACACGAAACTGTGTAACACTCCAAATCGGTGTCCAGAGTCGGTAAGCGATCTCGAGTCTAAAGTAAAGACCTTCGAGGCAGCTTTTGACACGGCTTACAAAGTCTCGTGCCCTATTAAATACAGTCGCAAATCACTCCCTATGTGGTGGAATGAAGAACTGTCTAGTCTCAGGAAAAAGACTAGAGTGATCTTTAATATTTGCCACAAACACAAATTCTACCAACCGTACAAAGACTGTCTAAGAGTTTATAAGCGAGCCATTGCCAAGTCTAAACAGCAAAGCTGGAGGGATTACTGCCACAAAATAGAAAATATAAAAGAATCCGCCAGGCTTAGTAAGATTCTATCGAAGGACCATTGTTGTCCTTCCTTTCTTAAAAAATCTGGCGATTCCTGGGCAGCATCTCCTGCAGAATCCCTAGAACTGCTGTTGGCTGCGCATTTTCCGGGTTGTGAGAATAACAACCCTCAAACTCTTAATTCAAATGGCGTGTCGACGGCGGATATAGAACACATTGATACCTTGATAAATAAGGAAAATATTGCTTGGGCAATCAACACATTTTCCCCGTACAAGTCTCCAGGCCTGGACGGCATAATGCCGATCATGCTTCAGAAAACGCAATTTCTGGCGATTCCTTGGCTGGAGATGATTTTTAAAGGATGTCTCTGTCTAAATCATGTTCCCGAGTCTTGGAGACATGTTAGAGTAGTTTTTATCCCGAAGGTCGGCAGGCGAGGACATGAATCCGCGAAGGATTTTAGACCAATAAGCCTTACTTCCTTCGTGCTTAAGACAATGGAGCGCATTCTTGATTACCATATCAGAGGCATTTTAGATGTAAATCCTCTTGAGAGTTCTCAACACGCTTATCTTAAGGGCAAGTCTACGGAGACAGCCCTACATGAGGTGGTGCGTACAGTTGAAAAAACCATACATTTCAAAGAATTTACTCTCGCTACCTTCTTAGACATAGAAGGAGCTTTTAATAACGTCTTAACAGAATCTATTCAAGAATCACTAGTTGATCAGGGTATAGAGGACTACATCAGAAGTTGGATTGTATCCATGCTCAGTGATAGAAGGATTCAAGCTACCTTAGGTAACACTTACTTGACCAGGTGCGTAAACAGGGGAACACCTCAGGGGGGTGTTCTGTCCCCTCTTCTTTGGCTTCTGGTCATGAACAAAATTCTTTTTAAACTGGAAAGTTGTGGTGTGAAGGCCGTTGCTTACGCAGATGATTTGGTGATACTGGTATCAGGAAAGTACACTTCCGTGATTAGTGAGATTACGGAGATGGCATTGCTAAAAGTAAGCAACTGGGCTACAAGCTGTGGCCTGGGTGTCATAAAAAAAAGATAAAAGCAAAACTGAACTGATGCTCTTTACTACGAAAACCTGCATGAAATCGGTATTGGCAAACAATCTAGAAAGCCTGTTGGTGACTTCGATTGTGATGCACTTAACAAAAAGTTTACGTCCATGTCCTTAAACGTTGCTTCACCCGTTCTTTCCCTTACTGAGGAGGAACCAACTGCTATCAACAGCTCTCTGAGTTTTATAAGAATACTAGAGGAAGATATTGTGGAGGCAATAATATCGATTAAATCTAATGCTACTGGCCTGGACCAAATGGACCCTAAGTTCTTGAGACTACTGCTTCCATATATACTGCGCTATATAACCTACATATATAATAGCATATTGACTACCTCCGAGTTTCCTTTAGAATGGAAGAAGGCTAAGATTATTCCCATACCCAAAAAGCAAACAGGTTCTGCTACAGAATTTCGGCCGATTGCCATTCTTCCGTTTCTTTCGAAGGTGTTTGAAAAAACTATTCTGGGGCAGATCCAAAAATATCTTACAATCAACAACCTGTTAAGTACCTCAGTCTGGTTTTCGACCTAAGCGCAGCTGCAAATCCGCCTTACTTTTTGTAACTGATGAAATAAGAATGGCAAAGGACAGTGATCATGTTACATTACTAACCCTGTTAGATTATTCAAAAGCTTTTGATACTGTTAACCACTCAATCCTTTGTAAAAAGCTGCGAATCAACTTTGGGTTTTCTTTAGAGTCCTGTAAGCTTGTTTTTTCATATCTCAACGGAAGGCAACAATGCGTGGTGGCTAATGGATACTCGTCCACATTTCTCAATGTTTTGAGTGGAGTGCCACAGGGATCTATCCTTGGACCAATCCTCTTCTCGCTTTACATAAATGAGTTACCACAAGTTGCTAAACATTGTTTAATTCATCTTTATGCTGATGATGTGCAGCTCCTGATAAGTCGACCTTTTGGGGCTAAAAATGATGCCGTAGCTTTAATGAACGAGGATCTGCTCCGCATTTCACAGTGGTCGAAAAAGAACGATCTCCGCCTTAACCCTGTCAAATCAACATCCCTCCCCATCTATCGCAAAAACTTTGATCTATCGGGTTTAAACCCGTTGAAACTTGACGACAAAACCATTGAATATGTTAGCACTGCTAGAAACCTAGGAGTAGTATTCAATCGCACTCTCACTTGGGATGACCACCTTAATAGTGCCATTGGTAAAGTCTATGGAAGTCTCCGCCTTCTTCAAGTCACTCGAAATTTCATCCCGATCAAAACTAAACTGCTACTTGCTAAGGCCCTTATACTACCAATTGTGCTGTATGGGTGTGAAATCTTTTGTAAACTAGACTGTGTGACTAGCCGCAAATTGAATGTTGCTTATAACAATATTGCCCGCTATATATATAATCTACGTCGTTATGATCACATATCCATTTTTGCGGTACGGATTTCTGGTTGTAGCCTAGACAGCTTAATAAACTTTCGCTCTCTGAGTTACCTGCATGAAATCATCCAAACACAACAACCTGATTACCTATACGGTAAGCTGAATTTCCCTCATTCAACAAGGTCCTTTGCTTTGATATTACCCCGATACAATTTTCTAAATACTGAGCGTCAATTTTTTATTCATATTGTACGCCTTTGGAACTCTCTGCCCATCGCTATGGGAAGAATAAGAAGCATAAGTATAGATTTAAATGTTTACTTTTCAACTATTTGGCAAATAATTGATGTTTAATTTCCTTTTATTTATATAAATATGTAAATAGATGCTAAATTTCCTTTTCTTTATAAATAAATATGTAAATAGTAGGTATATAATTTTATTCAAATTCTAAATTAATGTAAAGGCTTGCAACACTTTATAAGACTCATGTCCTACCTTGTAAGCGATTTTTGAAATAAATAAATAAATACAAAAAACAAAAGTACCACCCTTCACCCTTCCCCGCCTCAACGGTAAAACTCTTTCCTTGTCTTCCAGCGCTAGATATTTGGGAGTAATACTTGACCCAAAGTTAAACTGGAAATTTAACATCGAAGAAAGGGTCAAGAAAGCCAGCATAGCTTTTTATGCCTGCAATAAAACCTTTGGCAAAAAGTGGGGTTTGCAATCGAAGATGATTTTGTAGACGTATACAGCCGTGGTACGTCCAATCTTGTCCTATGGTTCGATTGTTTGGTGGCCCGCGCTTAGCAAAGCCTACAATATAACTAAACTAAAAAAGGTTCAGACAACAGCTAGTGTTGGCTCCACGGGAGCTTTGCGCTCATGTCCGTCGGACGCCCTAAACGTTTTTCTCTACCTCTTACCAATAGACCTGCATATCAAATACTTAGTATCTTGCAGCGCGTTGAGACTTAGGGAATCGAATAGTTGGTATTCTAGGCCCTTTGGTCATAGTAATATCACTAATCTCATCCCAGCGGACATCTTTTCGACAGAAACCGACTACTGCACCCCTACTGTGGACCTCAGTGTGGATTTTAAAATTATCATCCCATCTCGAAATGAATGGGATGAGGACTTAGTGACGAGAGGCTTCGACACAACTATTTTCACTGACGGCTCGAAGATGGAGTGTGGGGTCGGTGCAGGAATTTTTTCCGAGTCTCTAAATGTCTCCAGGTCTTTGCGACTTCCTGACTTTGCTAGTGTTTTTCAGGCTGAACTACTCGCGATCAAGGAAGCATGCAAGTTACTAAAACTAGATCCAAATCAAAACCGCAATACAGCTATTTTTTCGGACAGTCAGGCGGCTATTCAAGCGATTGGCTCGTCCACTTCATCCTCCAAACTGGTTCAACAATGCCGAAGTGAGTTAGCGAGCATGAACATTGGACTCAGGGTCACTCTCATCTGGATTCCGGATCATAGAGGCTTTGAGGGCAATGAACGAGCTGACGAGCTGGCTAGGCAAGGATCAGCCCTTCATAGCTCACTCGCGGAAAGAGTCAACATTCCTCTTGGTGCTATGAAGGGCAAGATCTTCTCTATTTTCCTCGCTGAATCAAACCACAGGTGGAACAGCCTAACCAACTGTATCATATCTAGAAGGATATGGCCCACCTACAACAAATCCCGTACTAATAATCTCATTTGCAGACCCAGGCAAGACATAGCCAGGGTCGTTGCTACATGCACCGGACACTGGCCTGTTGGAGAACACGCATCTAAGCTGGGCATCCCCCACAATACTTTCTGTCGTAGTTGTGAGGACCAGCGAGAAAAAAAAACTGTTCTTCACTTCTTATGCAAGTGTCCCGCCTTAGCCAAAACGAGAGCCAAAACATTGGGAAAGTCCATTTTCAACGACCTCAATGAGCTCTCAGAACTGGAGATCTAAGATTTGATCTCCTTTCTAAACGCAACAAAGTGGATTTGAGGCGTATTTTTCTCTTTATAATCCCCCTTTTATCTTTATAGGTCAACCGAGTATTTTATGGTATCAAAACGGCGCAACGCAGCGCTAAGTGTGTCACCGAGCTAGACTGCTCGTGGCCACCATTTCTACTACTACTACTACTTAGTTGACATTTCGAAATTTCTGTTTTTCAATTTGATAAGATTCAATTTTCTTCATTGATATTTATTAATAATTAAACTCTTGCACTATTCTTTGTCATGTCAAAAAGAATATGCTTACATTTTCATAAAGTTTGCATAAGTATCTCTTTCATCCGTGAAAACAAAATTTAGGAAGTTCTTTAAAATCTCTTCAATTCAAATCTTAATTTTATGTCGACTTTTTCAATTCCCTTACTTTTGACGCGACTCATTGTGAGTCTAATAATTTTGTCATGACCCCATTAGCACATTTACGGCTTTATGCTATCGTATACTTCAATCTTTAAGTACTTGAATCAATTTTGGAGCATTGGCATAGACCTTATCTTTCACGTGGCTCCAAAAAAAAGTGTAAAGGTTTTTGATCACAAGATCTTGATAACCAATTGTTAACTCTTTGAGGAATAACACTGTCAGGAAACTTTTATTGCATTCTATTTTATTTTTAAGTAATGCCGTAGTTTTTAATTTTCTAGTGTCAAAAAATTTGTGGTTGTCTAAGTAGCGGGGTATTCAATATAAAATCTCTTGTTGGGAAATCTCGTGTGCCTTAGTCTTTTTACCAGCAACGATGAGCGAGATAAAATTATAAGACGTCAGCATGAGTCGCCAAAGACCAATGTACACACACATATTTCTAGCAAAACTATTTAATTGTACCTCTACAGTCTACATGTCAAATCTGTCAACGAAAAACGTGCTTGCAATGTCTTAAAACCGTGTTGTTTGGCAATTAAATGTCAGAAGATATATCTGACTGACAATGAAGACATTGGGCATATTCAAACGGCATAAGGGACTCGAAAGTAAGGCAAGTTTCTAGTATCTGATTGGCTAGCTGTCAACAAATTGCCTTCCAATTAAAGCAACTTTATTAAAAAGTTAACCGGAAATTTTGGAAAGAAAAATCTGCCATACTATCAAGTCAATTCTACTTGTGTCAAAATGACGGCTAATCATAATTGTTCATTCAACTGAAAGCTGATCTTTATTACTGTATTATTTATTTATTTTTGCAAAATTTCATTTGATGTTTCTTGTAAAAGGTATCCGTTTTCAAAATGGGAAAGGAATAAGTAATATTTCTTTAAAATACAAAAAAAAGTCGTGATGGACTTGTAGCTTGCCTGAGGAGTGTTTTGTCCACAATTATGGTTTTTTGTCATTTTTTCACGAAGAACTGAAGGTAGAGGTTAGTGAAGTTATTGAAGCTTATGACACTTGAAAAACTAACTAGTTGCCTTTGCGTTTTGTCACTGCAAATTAAGTCGCTTGTGTTGTCTGAACCTGTCCATTTTCAGATATAGGTTCTTTTTTAACATCATAAAATATTTAAATTTAGTTGAAAAGAAATCCTAAAATCTCCTACAAATAATTGGAAGGTATTTATCCAGCTGTATGAAAATAAATTGTCAGCGACTTCTGACATTTATCTTCATTACATTGTCATATATTTTCTAACAACCCTGTAAACAAAAAACTTAAATGTCACTTCAATATAGAAGATAACTGTCAAACATTGCATTGCATATAAAATCTGTTGTAACCTCATGAGAGGAACAACTAAAGAGGCTAGTCTAGGAAGTTGTTCTGGTAAAGTTAAGAACAGCTGTCAAATAGCTAACATTTATTTTTCCATGAGAGTGCCATAGAAAAATGATATTATTCAAAGTTATACCTAATGATGTACACTTAGATTAAGTTTAATGCTCCGGTTTCGCTAGAATATTTTCCGTCTCTCATAAAGCGCCAGGACCAAAAACACTCTAATAAAGATATAAATCCTCGGTAGCCATCTTGGTTTGCCTACAAGCTAAACCGGAAATGAGACTCATAAACTCATTTAAGTATGCGTGTCATTTCTCCTTTAATTTATGAAATTTCCCCTAAAAACTCAGTAGTTTATTCTATGTATTCGTGAAAACATGTCAATTTTTCTCGTTGAATTCGTCCACATTACAAATACAACAATGTAAATAAATGGGTTTTGGAGGGTGATACGTACGAATGGCCAGGATGTTGATAGTTTGAAATCCTTCTTTCCTTTTTTATTTTATTAATTCGAGGCGCATGCACTCCATGCTTTCATTGTGCCAAGTACAGGCTTTAAGCGGAATTAATGTCTAGACTTCGATCTGCACTCCGGAAAAAAAAATGTTGTCATCTGTCAGATTATCTTCTTTTGTTCCAAAAATTGCATTTTTTAGTTAGAAAATCTCATTGAGTTAAACTATAAGATTTTAGAAGGTGTTGAATATTCGATTTTAAGTGGCCCAATAATATGGCAATACCTTTTTCAAACCATTTTCCATTTTACAAACATATTTGTACTGTCACCATTATACGAGTAATATTTGACAGCTGTCAGTTTAATAGGATATGTATTAAAAGACGGCAACCAGACCAAAAAAAAAAAAACAATGAAATAGGTTACACAAAATTAAAGAAAATATACACTATGTGATATTTTAAACAATACGCAAATTGTATTTGACGTTTCGATTATTTTGATTGCGTTCAACGACATTCTTTCAGTACATTTTACAAATGCTACGTTTAAACGTACCCTTTTAAAATTATGAAAATTTCCCAACTTCCGGCTTATGTCTTTGATCCAAATAAAAATGTCCCCCAATTCAAATCAAATTCCTTCAATACCAATTCGCCGGAAATATTTTTGGTTTGTATCTAAACTTTGTAAGCAGTTTGGTGTTTGCATAAGCTACACAGCATCTCAAACCATGGGAACAGTTTGAACCTTACGGTTTGAGGATAAGTGTAGCTTATACATCAACCATTATAACAAATTAGTATAACAGAATAGTTGATGTCTTGAAATAGACGTAAAATGCGACCAATAGATGTCGCAATAGTGCTTTTTTCGCAAAATTTCCTAAAAATTAAAATAGAAAATCCATTTTTTCTTCCTCTCACCACACACAGGCTCAGTCTAAATCACGCATAAACAATACCACACCATTGCCCATGTCTGTTGTATGCCTTGTCCTGTCCTGTCTCCATGAGCCATGAGAAGAATTTTCCGAAATTTTTGCGCGCTTTTCACACACCCATCACCCCATAACTCCAGATAATATTCAAGCCATCTCACTCATTCTTTTCTGTATTCCTATTTAGGGGGTTAGAGACAGTATATCACATTGGGCATTCCTTTTCCATCTACATACATCTATTTTTCCACGGATATTTTGATGTCGTTCTCTCGAGCGACGTTGTTGTCATCATCATCGACGTCCTCGTCGTCGTTGTCGTCGTAGTTGGCGTCTCGTCATCGTCATCATCATTTTTCGGTCGAATCGGGTGCATCTCCATCTCATTTCTTCGCCCACTAAAACAAAACAAAATACGCCAAGTAAAAGAGGGAGGAAAAACCTAACAAGCTCAAATGAAAACTCCAACGATGTCCAAGTCCAACAGAAGCAGAACGCTAACGCAGAACAGCAAACACAAAATAGAGCTCCCGCTCCGATTATTTTATTGATCGATTTTCCATTCCATGACTGAAACAAATAAATTTTTCCCCAATACTCTGCCTGCTGCTGTGCTGCTGCCATAAGCCATAAGCCATACACATCATATACCTAATACAGTTTGTCGGGAAAAACGTCAAGTGCGGGTCGTTGTCGTGTTCGTTCATTGACGCGAAATATTTTCCTCCTCTTCCTTGGGAATTCATAGTAAAATTCTAAAGTTATATATTTGAAATGAAAAGTGCGTTGTTATTATAATTCGTTTCTTTTATTTTTACCTAATCTTCCGGTTGCTAGTTTTGTTTGTTATTTATTTAAACAAAATAAAAACAAAGAAGTTTTGCATACAAATTGAATGTCTTAAAAGAAAAAACAAAGTGTTTTCGTTGCAATTGTTGCAAAGAAAAAGTAAAACGATTTTTTCAGAGACTACGTCTTCTTCTTCAGTCGTCATCGTTGTCGTTTGTCTGAGCCTTCTTGAGGATTTCTTGGAGAAGGGGGATTTATTTTTGTCAGCTGAAAGCCGTTTAGAATTAAATCTGGAAAAATGTATTTATTGATAATGGTAAGGCATTTTTTAATTTTTTGAATTGTTAATCTAAAATAATTTAAGTCCAACAAAGTTATTGATTTTTCGGGTCTATATTGCAATTAAGCAATTTTTCATCCCTATAGGTACCTGAAATGCATTTGTGTGTTGGTATTTGGAAGGGGTGAGGAGGTTTGCAGGGTCATAAAATGGGCTGTGTGTATTAGATTATGCTCTCATTGGTACCTACCTACCTGCCAGCCAGCCAGCCTATTCCCTTATTCCAGCCAGATTAACTACCCTTAACAACAAAGTTAATTATTATGTTTAGTCTTTTTGGTTACAATCAAATTTTGTCCTTGTTTACTTTAATAAAAATAGGTATGTAATTATTTTGTTTAGTTAGGAATAAACCTATAATAATTATGGTGGAATTCAAGTGGTTAGGTATAAAGTGGGAGATTTTTGTTTTTATATTTTCCTAACTTTGTGCCTGTTCCACATCCATCATAGAAGCCACCTTCTTTCCATTTCCAATGTCATGCGCCCTTATCTACTCCCTCTTTGGATAATAACAACACGACTTCTCTCCTTTTTCGCACAGAGAAGGCAATCAGGGTTTCCACTTTATTATTATTATTTCTTGGAAAATTGTCATTGTCAAGGTAGTTATTAGTGATATAATTTTATCATTTATTTTACTGAACGCGGGCAAATCACTTTATAAAGGAAAATTGTCTGACAATCATAAATGTCCAATTTTCACAATTGACTAAGTGTTTGTTATTTATTTAAACAAATGGCATTTCGGGAGCTTAAATCAAATAAAATTATTGATAGATATTTTGTTTTTGTTCGTATCAAGATCCTAAGGATTCTGTCATATAAAACCAATCGTTTAACTACCTTCCTCGCAAATCTAAATTTTATTTTGTATAATTTTAACGAATTTTAAAACAATTCTTTTGTGTTTTATGCGTTAAAATCCAGATATAATAAACTTAATCCACTACAAGGGTGCACTTAAGTAGGTTTCTTGTAAATGCCTAGCCCGAATTAATGCCCATAAGTAAAGGAGCTTTTAATGTGTGGGTTATATTAGGATTTTTTTTAGTCTAGTTCACACTTTAGATTTTTCGATTTGACTAACATTTTCAATCCTATGTAAGACGTTGTTGACATTAGACTCTAGATTGAGACAGAAATGTTTAATTTCTGTGTGAAGTTAAGGCAGCAAAATAAAAGCTGAAATGTTAAAATGAGTCACCTCTAGAATTTATAAGCCGATGAACTTTAAAGTATGCTCGTTTATACTTTCAATTCCGAAATACATATGTATGTAGCTAAAATAGTATTTCAAAGAAATAAAATTACCTAATTTGTTTACTGTTTTTTAGTTTTACATTATCTTTTTTACCACGTTTCGATATATTGTTCTGTGTTCTACATACATATCAAGTGCCACTCAAGCAGCCATTTTAAATTTCTGACACCGGCAACTTTGACAAATTTTGAATTAAATGATTTAATGATCTCCCTAAAATCTTGGAAAAACTACTTCAAAAGAAGTTGTTTTTTTTTCCTTATAACATCTTTAAATTTCGAATCATTTATGGCTGAATCACAAACACGCTTCAGCTTCGGCTTCGTCTGCGTTACGGTGGGCCTGCTTCGAGGTTGCTTTGAATGACATTTCTATTATTTCATCCCTCCAAAGAGCAAATATTTTATTTGTTGGCATTTTTGTACAGCTGTTGAGCTGTCAGGCAAAGCAAATGTTCAGATAATTGAACTAGAGCTTCCGTTTGGAGTCACATTACGTTACATTACGTTCTTTTCCTTACGATTGTCAAACGAAACGTGAGGTCGAAGCTCCATTGTGATAGCATGCATTGAATTCCTATGGCTGAACTCGTAAACGTCAGGCGAAGCCGAAGTTGAAGCGTGTTTGTGATTCAGCCATTAATATTGTGTTAAACGATTTTGACACTTGTACAGCTGTTTCTTATTAAGTATCTGGTTTGTTCCATTTAGCTGGTTCTTCGAAATATAAACAAAACAAACTTATACAAATTTCTCTGAAGAAGAATTTTATGAACAGATTTCTCAAGAAGTCTCTATCGAACAATTCAAAAAGGAAGAAAAGATATGCAAAGATAGTTTGATTGCTAGATGAGAATGAATATTGATTTGTGTTTGTACTTTATATTTCATTCTCCTGCTCTTTCAATCTTAAAAATCTTAGACATATAAACTGGCCAATTAATAACTTCTTATAAAATAATTGGGAGCAAAACAAAAATCATGAAATGCCAAAACAAGTCACCTTTAGAATATAGAACCAGAAGAACTTTAAGGTATATTCGTGTGGTAATCCGAAAGGATTTAGCGAAACTTTTTATCTACAAAAATAAATTCCAAACTCTTTTTAACGAATTTAATTATATCGCTGTCAGCATCTTTGTATGTGAATAAAAAGAAATATAATCAATTTTCTCATTATTTCTTAGTCCTACGATACTTTTTGGCATATGTATCATGTATTAAGAGCAGCCATTTTAATTTTTGTCACCTTTAATTTTGACAACTTGTACAGCGGTTCCTTATTGTACAGTGTATATGCATACATTTGGTCTGCTGCATTACTTTAAATTACTTTGGTTTTAAAAATTAAGTTTTAAGAACTTTAAACAGTAATACAGAAATGGTTGCCATGGTGAGATTTTCAATTTGTTTATTTAATACATCGAAATAAAAGTACCAAATATTCCATCTTGTTATAATATTCCTAATTTTCTTGTATTTTTCGAAAGAAAAATTGGAAAAAAGATAACTGAGAAAATGTTGCTGCAATTTTTGTAAGTGCCTGGTAGCTCTATTCATATTGCTCTATTCAATTATTTTATGTGACAGCTTTTAAGCTATCACTTTCACTATTAAATTACTTTTTCGCCGATTCCACCCCAGGTCTGTTCTCTCTAAACTTCTTTCATTTTCTGTCCTACTTTATCTAGTCTGAATTATTGTTAATAGCCCCAGCAGAATAGAGTCGCTGTAGCGGCCGCTTGTCGCGCTGTTAAAGTTAAAACATACAAAAATAGTACACAGCGCCACAATAGGAAGCTGTTGCTGTAGCGATCGCTGTCGCCATTGTTGAATAATTTTCTACTTTCCGCTATTAGTCGCGCTACATTTTGACATATCTGTGGGTCTGTTCACAGCACTATATGAAAACAAGCGATTGGGTTCATTGGTTCGTTGGTCCATTTTTTAATTTAAAAATTGAGAATTAAGTTGCCCAAAAATATGAATAGTCTTACAAAACTAAACACAAATGTATAAATGTCAAAAAAAAATGACAGCTGACGTTCTTCCTGCCCTACACCATTGTGGGCGACCTTTGCTACATAGTGAGCGATTTTAGTGACAGCTTGTGCTACAGCGATTTTACCGCGACTAGCGAATTCCCATTGTGTTCAAGGGGTAAGTTTATATTGACAGAAATTGTGACTTAAAATTCAGAGTATGGGAACAGACCTATCAATTTTCTTTTTGAAACTGTCGTTATACTAACCAGTGACTTCAGATCAAGCTCCATAGATTTTAAAAATCTTGTTTATATCGAAAAAGATGCAATAGTTTCGAAATACACTTTGATAAAGTGAAACTGTGATCTTAAGAGACAAAATTAATTTCACTCCTACTACGATGGTGTACTAAACTGAACATTTATGTCTTAATGGAGTCACTTTTTTCATTTTGACAGAAGACTATTTTCGGTTGGCTTGTGAAATATTAGCATTAGTCTTTCCGCGAGCATTTAGCTTTTATATTCTTATCATTGTAACACACACCACAAAAAACGATTTTCATTAGTTACAATTGTTCTTAGGCCGAGTTATAAGATAATGGATTAACTTAGAGCACCCGCATAGGGCCAATAAGATATTTTTTGAAGTTTGTTTTTAAGTTTTTGAAATGTACGCTAGTTTTTTTAAGAATTTTTGTCTAGCTTTAAGATAGTTTTAAGATTTTGATAAAATAAAAAAAAAACCGTTTTTATTAAAGTGGGATCACTGTGCTAAAAGTGTAGTAAATTAATGGTCGGCATAAGTTTAGAATTCGCAATCACATTGACAATTTATTATAGACAACATGATTTTCCTACTTTGAATGAAATTATATCTATTGTCAAATTGGTTTTCTCTAAAGTTTTTGTTTATTTTCTTTTAAAATGGATGATGTTTACAGAACATAATATTGGTATACGAGATAGGACCGAGCGACGCACGATAGACTCGTCTATTTTTCTTTTTGCGTCTGAGTTTCTTCGTCGTACTCGTACAGGGTTAAGAATGGGGAGTGGTGCTATTTTTTCCGCTTCTAGTATATTTTTAAACGGACACATTTTTCTGTTTGTTTTATTGGAAATCAATTGAATGGATTTGAATGGAATGAGGGGTTGTTGTTGTGTCTCGCTTCTATCAAAAGCCATCTACCTACTAGGGTGAGTGAGTAGAATGTATATGGGTATGGAAGAAAAGTAGCTATTTCCGGGTGTTTTGTTACTGTGAGTGGTTTTATTGTCATTTTGTGAAGTAAATACCTATACCATTACCAACTAAACCACCAACCTTCCTCCTTTTAGATGGGTGGTAGTTGGTAGTGGCAGGAAATAGTTGGGGAAAATTCTCTCTCACTCTCATATGGCTATTATTTCACAACTTCACTCTACTTTGAAGGGTCTGGTCTATATTTGTTGGCTTATTGGTAAGAGTTTGAAAAACTATAAAATGTTTCTGATTTTTAATTTCTTAACTTGAGTAGGTAGACAGGCGCCATTTCATATATCGGTAGGTACTTAGTAAAAGTGATTTAAATCTACAGCGTTGAAAATACTTTAAATGCCTCCCAATGTGTAGTAACCTTACTTCCTAGGTACGAGTACATAGCTTAGCTTATATCAATACTAGTATTTTGAAAAAAGTGGTAGAAAAAATAGGAACTTATGTACATATGTATATAAATAATACAATGTATACCTTAGAACTTAGAAAACAAAATAATGCAACACATTCACCGGTGTAAACCAAGTATCTACATAACCTCATAGCCAATGGCGGATCCAGGGGGGGTCGTAGGGGTCATGACCCCCTCCCCCTGGGAGATAATTTGTTTGCTTTTTCGTAGGAATTCCCTTCAATTCAAAACTAATCGTATTGCGTTAATGGATATGACCCATACCTATTATATTTTGAATTATTTATTTTTTGTATATGAAAACAACATTTGTATTTTACTTCTTCAAACTTTGTTACTAAAAGTACTACTTTTAACTGAGGACTGGACCAATAACATAATATCAATTGGAAATTCAGCTTTTCCAAAAACGCAGCACAAATTCATCAACTTTTGACCAACTGACGATCCAGGGGGGGGGTCATATGAGCCATAAAGCTTATACAGCTAAGTTGTATAAGTAAAGATTTATTAGTAATTTAACGACATTCACCAAAAAGTGGTTTGCTGTCAAAAACAACTAAATTTTTTGTTTTCACTCAATTTAGAATTTGAAAAAAATTTTAGTAATGCTTTAAATTATTTTCATGCAAATTGTTTCTAAGAAAAAGAGCAAATATTCAGGTTCTTAAGAGGAAACCCTGAATAAGAAATCTTTAATTTTAGGTATATTAAGTTGCCTTTAAATTCCTTAAACTAGCCTTCAATTTTATTATTACATTTTTTTGACACACATAAAAAGTGAACATGAAGGTTTTTAATCCTAGCTTTTCCCTCAATTATATTTGTATTTGTAAAAAACTACTTATTAAAAAAACTCATCATTTAGCAGTAGTAAGATAGCGTATGTCAATCTCTGTAAATTATGCAATATTGCAATTTTGGCTACAATAAAAACTATACATACTGAAGTGATTTTTACTTGCGACATATAGGAACTATATGGTAAGTTTTGCATTAGTAAACAATTTCGAACTAGAGCTTGTAATCAAATATGACATTACGAAGGTAGAGAATTCGAAAAAAGTGGAAACCCTGATTCCGTCCGTCTGTCTGTCTTTCCTGGCTCCTACAGTCTAAACAATTGTGTTGATTGAAATAAAGGTTTTCAGCCGATTAGCGTAAGGCATTTTTTTTTTTTTTTTTTATTTTATTAACACGAAAAATAACAGCAGTCCCAATACAAATTTTTTGGTTAAAACGTGATTTTTCTAAAAAATTCTCTAAATTTTGTGTTCTTAATTTGGCTTCTTTCTACAAGAAAAACATATTTTGGTATTGCTCCAGAAGGGTACCCCTCAAAAACCTTTATTTTGTTTTTAAGTTTTCTCAAGAACTAATGGACCGATTTCAATAATCTTCTCTTTCTGTGCAAGCATTTTTTGATGATCAAATGATCAAATTGATGATGAATTTTATGATAAAAAATATATTTTATTTTTAAAAAAATATTAATTTTGTTTACAAAACTCGATATCTCAGAAAGAGGTCAACATTTGTTGACAAAATTTAAATGTAAAATGTACATATATTTATAAGCTCTTTATTTAGTGCTTACCAAAAATATTTTTAAGACAAAATTTAAAATTTAAAATGATTTTCGAAAAAAAAATTAAGTAAATCTACTTTTGAAGTGAATTTGCTTTGGATGCTCTAGAACTAATAATTAAACACGAATTTCAATAATATAAATGTCACAAAAACAGCAAAAGTGACGCTTTTGTTAAACTAATGGCTAATTGAAAAACGTAATAAACGTTTCATATTTATTGATATAAAAGCTTTGAATCTCTTGAGATTTGAAGTGAAAAGAGATTCTGAAACGTTTAATTTGTGAGTGCCACACAAACGTTTCTTCCCAACTTATTTGTTTACCTTAATTTATTTTAATTTAATTTTTTAGAGAAATTATGTACTTAAATGTACATAATATATCCTAAAATTCTTGAACCAAGCATTTTTCTCTCTACAATTTTTAAGTTTTGTTGACTCCTTTAAGGTCAAAATACGAGTAAGCAGACTGATAGCGATAGACTCCCGAAAATTGAGTTCGATAAAACTTCGTCAAAAAAGCCCGACATTTCTTCATATCAGCTCCTCTCTCATTTTCTGGATCCTTGAATTCTTTAGCGTTCTTAGCATAAATAGAAATGGATACAAGAAAAGTATATTTTATTTTTGGAAAAAAAGCTACGTTTCAAAACAATTTCTTACATTTCTGCGTGAAATGCATCAAAACCCTCTAAACTATTGTGTTTTAGCTCTTAAATACTCTTATATTTATAAAACTTTTGGAATCTAGGAATGCTTTCATATGTATGGAGTCATACAAATTAAATAGTTAAACCATACTTTGCTGGACAACAGTGTTCTAAAATAATTTGATAACTAAAGTTGTCATTTTAGCAATTGAAATGTGTAAAGGTTAGGTTAATATACTCGTACACATTATGTTATTTAAATTTTGTTAGCCTCCCTTACAAAAAATTAAAGAACATTTTTAAGCGGTGAGTAAAAGCTCATCTAAGTGTGTGAGCCCCCCCCCCCCCCCCTGATGAAAAGTCTGGATCCGCCCTTGCTCATAGCAAGTCCCATGAATATGGTTGATAGATGCTGTCAAATCTATGAAGTGATGATCCTTGAAAATAAGCTGAGACCATTAATGGATCCTTAGAAGTGATTTTTTTAGTTTTCGAAAGAATTCCTTTGAATTCAAAAGTTATCATATTGCGTTAATGGATATGACCCCCTATTATATTTTAAATTATTTATTTTTTGTATATAAAAATAAAGTTTGTATTTTATTGCTTTCCACTTTGTTGCAAAAAGAACTTCTTTTATCTGAGGACTGGACCAAGATTACTATATGAATCAAAAATCCAGCTTTATTCTTAACGCGTCGCCCAGATTCATCATATTTTGATCAATAGACGATCCATTTTATTTTTACCATAGCAGTTTAAAAAAAGGTAAAAAAATTTTGGTTAACCCTTAATATCTCATGAACCAATGACGCTAGAGACTTGAATTAAATTTTATATTATATATTGTAATGTAATACAAAACAAGTTTATTTTTAGAAAAAAATCCAATTAACGGTTTTTTTTATAAATTAAAAAAAACAAAAAAAAAATGTGTCACCTCGAACATTTTACGACTAAAATATGATTTCATTTCCAAAACAATTTTGTGCAACGAAGAATAATGTTTTTGAAATCTGATAAAATTTTGAGAAAAATCGAATTGACAGTTTTTTTTATAAAAAATAAAAACCTAAAAAAAACATTACTCAAAGTTGGTAAAAATTGAATTTCGACTCAAATATCTTATTTAAAAACTTGAGATTAAGGCTTCAAACTTATTTTATTTTATAAAAAATGTTATTTTCAACATTCTGAAAAATGTTGAAAAATCGAATTGACAGTTTTGTTACAAAAAATAAAAAACCCCAAAAAAAATAATAAAAGTTGGTAAAAATTGATTTTCGAGTCAAATATCTTTTCAAATATTTAAGATTTTGGCTTTAAACTACTTTTATCTTTCAAAAAATATTGTTGTTAACATTCAGTAAAATTTTGAAAATAATCGAATTGACAGTTTTTTTACAAAAAAAATAAAAACCTAAAAAAAAACAATACCAAAACTTGGTAAAAATTTACTTTCGACTCAAATAGCTTTTCAAAAATTAAAAATATTTGGCTTCAAACTTATTTTATTTCACAGAAAATATTGTTTTCGATATTCAGTAATTTTTTTTATAAAAATCCAACAGTCCGTTTTTTCATAAAAAAATAAAATCTACAAAAAATGTCACGCAAATTTGGTAAAAATTGATACATATAGACAAATTTTTAAGCAAGACAAATCGACAGACGGGATGGGAAGTTATCAGTGTGGGTCGCATCCCAGCCTCTTTTTTTTATAATTTACAGGCACTCAAGGAGCTATTAGTACCTTTTATAAATTTAAAAGGATAATAGGGAAGAACTTAAGAGGAGATACCTGTACATATTATTCTTAAAGTTCTGAATATCAAAATGAGAGGGAAAAACAGAGTTTTTTTTATAAAGTACAGGCACTCCAGGGGATATTAATACCCTTAACACGTTTACGGTTAAACACAGTGCGAGTATTAGGAAAATAGGAAAGGATTTAAGAGGAGATACCGGTGCACATTGGTCTTAAAATTTTGAATATTGAAATGGGAGGGGAAAACAGAGTTGGGTAAAGCATTCCACATTCTCGATGAGCGGCTAAAAAAAGAATCTCTATACTTAACAGTACGTCCGAAATTGAGCTCGAGGGTAAACTGATGAGCATTCCTGGAAGTGCGAGTATTACGGCTGAATTGTTTGAGGGGGGGAATGCAACTGGCTAATTCGACTGAACATTGTTTGTAAAAGTATCTGTAAAACAACGAAAGGCATGAAACATTACGCCGGTGTTCGAGAGATGTAAATGTTTCGGTTATAGTTCTATCGCCGATCATTTTCAAAGCTCTTTTTTGTATCCTATCTAAAAGGCTCAAACTTGTTTTAGGGGCACCTGCCCAAATATGCGAGTTATATTCAAGTTTTAGACGAATGAAGGCTTTGTAAATTACAGCCAGATCAGAAGGGGTGACAAATTTCTTACGCCGTCGGAGAAATCCTAAGCACCTGGCAGCATTTTTGGCAATATCAAATATGTGATCATTCCATAAAAGGTGATCTGTGATACACATACCGAGTACTGACAGTTGATTAGTTTCATGGATGCAAGTGCCACTCATAGATAGCGGCATCGGAAGTATGTTACGCTTTAACGTCAGGAGACAGCATTGGGTTTTCGAAGCATTAAATTCTACACGGTTTTTGATTCCCCATTGGACAATGCTGTCAAGATCAGAATTTAATGAGCTTATCATACGCTGCCGTTGAAGTTCCACATCCGAAGGACAAGGATGTGAATCTAGAAACGAATATGAAAAGCTGAGGGTACTGTCGTCGGCGAAACAGTTTAATGGATTAGAAGTGGCAGACAAAAGATCATTTATGAATATAAGGAAGAGAGTCGGAGACAAAACGGAGCCCTGGGGGACACCAGCATTTATTTTATGAATTTCAGACTTGAAACCATCCAATACAACTTGTATTGAACGGTTCGAAAGGTAATTTCTAATCCAACGAAGAAGTGATTCATCAATACCAAAAGAACGCATTTTCAATAAGAGAGCTTGGTGCCAAACTCTATCAAATGCTTTTGAAATATCAAGTGCAATAATCTTACTTTCTCCAAAACGATGTAAAGATTTGTTCCACTGTTCGGTGAGATGAACCATGAGATCACCAGTGGACCTATTGCTACGAAAGCCGTATTGCCGGTCATTAAGAAGCTTCCGTTCCTCAAGATATTTCTTAAGCTGATAATTAATCAGCGTTTTCATGACCTTAGAAAGAAGGGACGTTAGTGCTATCGGTAATTTTTGGGAGAAGAAGATTCGCCTTTTTTTGGGATTGGCTGAACAAATGCAGTTTTACAACTACTCGGAACGAGCCAAGAAGAATAGGATAGATGGAAAAGCTTACGCAGTCAGAGAGAAAAAACTAAATGAGAGAATCAAATTTCCTCGTCTCCGTCTCTTCGAAACCTCTGACTCTCATTTTTTATAGCGTGTTGAATTCGTATCGGTGTATATACATGTTTTCACCTCGGAGAAGAGTATACAAAAAAACATCATTTCCGGGAAATGCGACATTTCTCATTTTTGTTTATTGATAGCCAAGAAGGCTATGTTTTTTAAAGGCTCATTATAATACTTGTAATTCTCATACATTTTTTTTTTAATTTTGCTAACATCTTGTCGTTTTTATACCTACAAAAATACTCCTATAATTCATTTTAATTCTAGCAAAACATTTTTGTTTGTCAATAAATAACGGAAGAAGTTATACCGGTAGTTCGTGGTGAATTTTTTTTCTCTTCTTTTTCTCTAAGTTACAGATAGATGGCAGGAACAACCAAAACAAGAAAGGATGTGTGCAGAAAGTGTTTAACAAGGTTAAGGTTTTTTAGACTAGACTTTATTTGTATATATGAACGAGTACACGTTTTTTATAAATGAATGTTATGTTTATTTCAATAGTAATACCTTAACTATTAATATAACTACTGTATTATCTAAAATATACTGCATTGAATTCTTTTACATTGAATTATAAAAGGCGGAAATAATAAAGTTCAACAGTTTACCGGGAATATTTTTATAAAATATCCATATCTTCTGCAATTTATTTGTCATGAATCACTTTTTTAGCTTTTTATACACCAACAAAATCAATGATGAAATTTGGATGCGATAATAATTACTTGAACACAGCATTTTCTATGTTCATAGTTCTTCAGGTTTAGCCCTTAACTTTCATTTGCATTTATTTATGTATATCCTTAAAAGTTTAGCAAACATCTATGAATAAGCCACAATGCACTTTCAGAAAAACTGTAGTTACAACTTTCCCTCACAGATTTTTCCTTGTCGCTATATAACTGAAAGATAATAATATAAATAGTTACAACTGGAAAACTTATAAAAATGATGCATAAGACTTAAATTTTTGTTGAAGAACATATTTGTACATATATTCTTTTCACAAAACCACTGACCTAGCGAGAATACAAATATTTTAACTTTTGTACAAAAGTACTTTTCGGCTTATGTAGTTAAGCCTTTAAAAGCAACACACTATCTTAGGGGAAAGCAGTAAGAATAGCTTATCACCTATTCACAAATCTTATGCAATGAAAATTGGCAACAGAAGTAACAAGTTGACGTGTTGAAGTGTCTACTTAAATCACTTATTTTCAGCATTTTGGAAATGTCGTGAGTAATGTAAAGAAAATAAACAATGAGTACACACAAATAAAATAGGAATGGAAAAAAGAGATGAGTATATAAAAATGTTTTCAATGTTTACATTCTGTAACTCTCTCAAAATTAAGTCGATAAACTCTGAAAATTGAAACAAATCTGAGTTTTTTTGCATCTTTCAACGGTCTGAGCGAAAATTAAACGCATAAACGCAGCTAATAATACAAATAATAGTTGTAGTGCTTTCAGAGTTTTATGTTTCTAGGTCCTAATTCTCATTGGACTGTTGCACCACCTATTTTATTTTACTTACTTAATGATTAAAACTGGCTTCAAATAACTAACTAATATTTATCTAAATGCGTAATTTAGAATAGTTTCTAAATCTTCATTGTTCTGGCACCTAACAAGAGTAATTAATTTCACTTTATATTCGAATGATATTACTCTCAAACGAACACAATGAGAGTACCAAAAAGTTGTTCATACACAATTTTTAATTTTCTTTGAACACCTCTGAGCAGCTGACTACATCCGCCATTTTTCAAAGGTGCTCGCCATTTTTCAAAGGTGGTCGCCATTTTTAAAAGGTGGTGAGCAGTGAGAAAAGAGAGAAAAGTTTTTTCTCTCTCGTGGTGAGTATGTACATAAACTTGCATAAGTATTTGTTCCCCACATTTTTTTTATATGAAGTTAATACATATGCAAGTTGGTGGCCAAATCACAGCTTGTAGGCAAAAAGAGAGCAACCGTCGAAGTTGGTTCTCTCTATTAGTTCTTTCTCGATGACGCAGTGGTTTTGCTAGCGTGGAAGAACACCTCTTCAGAATAATAGCGGGGATACCATCTGGGCCAGCGGATTTATGAATGTTGAGATCTTTAAGAACTCTCGCCACAGTTCGAGTACGAAAAAAGATTGGTCCCATAGAATCATTTACGCGTTCAAGAACTGGGGGAGTCATGACACTATCTGGTAAGGTGGAATTTTCGACTAACTGCCTAGCAAATAAGTTGGCTTTATCAATAGAGCTAACTAAAGGAGTGTCATTGACAACAAGCGTAGGAACCGAGGAAGAGGAAGAATTCCTCATATTTTTTACAAATGACCAAAAATTCTTACTGCCTTTGGGACATTGCAGTATTTTTCGCCGTAATTTTTGGTCATGTAAAAATTTGGTCCTTCGAATATAGGCGTTGCAGGCCTTCCTGGCTTGCTTAAACTTTTTCCGGTTTTCCTCAGTTGGGTTGGCTTTAAAACAGCGGAAGCTCACCTCTTTCTCCTTGATAACCTCTTAGCAGCTCGAATCGAACCATGATTTAACCTTGGATTTAATACTTTTAACCCTATTCGGTATAAACGTTTCCATTCCCAGATGAATCATACTAGAAATCATATCTGCACTGGAGTCTACGTTGCTACCGAGGAAGCATAGCAACCAATTAAAGATCTTGAAGAAATTATTGAGACCGTCCCAGTTGGCTTTCTCGTACTGCCAAACGGTTCTCTTTGGAGCTCTTTCTTTAACTGGATTTGTTTGACACGAGAAATTAGCAGATATGACACTGTGGTCCGATGTGCCTAGAGGCGTCAATACACTGATTGTGTATTTATCAGGATCAGAGGTGAGAAACAAGTCAAGTGTATTTTTTGTTCGGCCGTTAACGTCTAATATACTAGTAGGCTCATTGACAAGCTGAGTGAGATGGTTAAACTCAGCAAAAATCTCAGCACATATTCCTTCGGGCGTTGTCTGGCCCGAATGGCGAAGCCACGAAGAATTGTGAACATTGAAATCGCCCGTAAAAACAATTTCAGTGTGAGGATACAGGGAGACAATTCTTTGTATGGAGTCAGACAGAGCATCAAATTCCTGAGAAGTTGGCTGTCAAAGAACAACTAAAATATATGTAATAATCTTAAAGGTTTTCACAATATTTAAAATAATAAACGGAAAAATATCGTACGGATTTTAACCGTACGGACGAAACCGTCTCGTGTAAAAGAGGGCTAAGGCTTTCATATAGTGTTTTTTTTTCTTTCAAAATTGTTTATATTGATAATTGACTTAATAAATTGAAGAAATCTACTTATTGAGGTGAATTTGTTTTAGATGTTCCAGAATTAAGATTCAAACATGCAAAAATGACACTTTCGTTAAACTAATGGATGATTGAAAAAACACATTGAACGTTTCATATCTATTTATTTAAAATAAAAGTTTTGAATCTGTCGAGAATTGTAGTGGGAACAGATTCGGTAACGTGTAATTTGTAAGTGCCACACTATAGCTTCTTTCGAATTTATTTGTTTACCCTAATTTTTATTTATTTTTCATTTCCTTAAATTCAAGAATTAAACATTTTTCTCTCTACAATTTTTAAGTTTTGTTGACTCCTTTTTGGTCAAAGTATTTGCAAAAGGCTCATTCAAAACAGTAATTTTTTAAAATTTGTCTTCTAGCATCAGTTTCAATCTACGAGTAGGCAAACTAAAAATGATAGTAATAATAGTCTTCCGGAAATTGCGTCGGAAGAAAATTCTCCATATTAAATTCAGTTTTATTTTCCTAGGAAAAAGATCAAATTTTTCTGGCAAACTTTCTCGTAGCGTTTATTGCATTTATTGAATATATTATTTAAAAATAATAAATAATAATAATTATTTAAAAATATAAAAAAAGTCTACGTTTGTAAACAATTGCAATAAATGAAATGTACTCAAAACCCTGAACTGAAGTAATCTTGCTGGATTGCTTTCATAAGTAGGGAGTCGTCGAAATTAAGTAGTTAGATCATGTCTTGCTGGAAAACACTGTTCTAAAAGAAATTTATAACAAAAACTCACAAACTTTAGCCCTTAAAATAGTAAATATAAAATTAAGAAATATTCGCATTGTTATTGTAATTTTTCAGCCTACTATACAGAACATTAAAGAACATTTTCAAGCGGTGCTCAAAAACTCTGTTAAGTGTGTGATCCCTGATTAAAACTCTGGATCCGCTCCGCCCTTGACATAATTTTTTTGATCCTATATATATAAAAAAGGAATGGAAGGAAAAAAGAAGTCTTCATGCAACAATTAGAGACTTGCTAAATACTAAAATATTTATTTTAAACCATACAATTCATAACTTGTCAAAGTTCCTAACACCCGAAATGGAATGATAAACTGCATTCGCTCTCATCATTTGTAATTTAAATGAGTAATTAACTTTGTGTGAAATATTGAGCAAAATATTAGCTTATGTTCAGTATAGTCGTACAAAAATTACTTTTAAGAAAATAAAGTGTGTTTTTTTAACAATAGTAGTTTTAAAAAATGAAAAAATTGGTTAACTCCATATATCTTCGGGACAATTAATACTATCGTATGTATTTTCATAAAAAAAATAACTTAGTTTAGATAAAGTTCACAAAAGTTGAGAGATATTTCAGCAAAAGAGCGGATCTAGAGTTTTATTACGAATCTAAAAGTACATCACAAGTCAACAAACAAATACTTACAAAAAAATTAACTGTGTTTGTTTTATGATTTTTATATTCGGTACCAAAAATGATAAAAAAATGGCAAAACCCTCCTAAATTTGTATTTTGTCTGATGGTTAATAGCAGTAAAAATTTGATTAGCGAATGCCGTTAAAAAAACTATCAAGACAAAGGCGCAAAATTAAAAAAAAAAAAAAAAACTATTGTAAAGTTAGGAATTTGCTAAATATTTAGCAACTTACTAAGATAGTCCATAAATTTAAACCTTTGCTAACTATTAAATTGCTAATTACCTTTTATTAAAAAGGAGCATCCAAACATTTCTACAAAGTGACAATTCGTAAAAATAAACAAAGCAACTACCCTTAAACTAACCTATTAATTGGAATTCCCAACATTTTACTGAACAATTCCATTCACTGCTCTCATAAGAATAATTGTACAGATGTCATATTAATTTAGCAAATTGCAAAAAGTTATAAAGTGGCAATTCCGTAATTTTAACTTTAGCTAATTATTAAGAAATACACTGAGTTACAAAAAAAAGTGGCATAGTCTAACTTAATGATAGGTTCTTAGTATTTTGATAATATTTTTGCAGTGATATTTGATGCTTCAAAGCCTTCGAGATCGTCACCAAACAGCGGTTGAAGTGTCTCACAGTCTTTAATCAGGGAGAGGGACCACTATTAATGCTTAACCGATGGGGCGGGGCGTTTAATGGAGAGTTATCTGGTCGTAAAGCAAGACTCACGATACAGCACGAGCGAATGGAATTTGCTCGCCTTCACCAAGATTGAGCCGAGGCCGACTAGTGTACAATTCTCTTCAGTTCTTCACTGATAAGTACAGGTTTTGTCTACGCTCACTAGATGGACGTAAAAGAGTGAGGGGAAGATCAGGTGGGAGATACAATTCGACAACAGTTGCCCAGCGGTAAAATTTCTACATGGTGTGGGCAGGAATTTTCGTGCAAGGAATAACTGGGCTGCGCATAGTGGAATAATTTGGAAGAATGTGTGGTCCCTTTCGCACCATTTATTGGTGAAAATATCTTGCTGATGGAAAACAATGCGAGACCTCACGTTGCCAGGTGCATTACGGACTACTTGGACGAAATAAAAATCGATGTGATGGCTTGGCCTGCCATGATCCCGGACGTGAATCCCATCGAACATATTTGGGATCTGCTGGAAAAAATCATAAGGAAGCGCCCTGCTCTTCCCGAAACACTAAGTGGGCTGATATCTGGTCAGATTGAGAAGTGGGATAATTTAGACGACGCGATGGTAAAAAACCTTATTCAAGGTATGCCGAGGCGAATTAAAGCTTTGATATATGTATGTAGATGTTAGGGGAGGCAATAACCTACTCAGTGAACAAAAACTCATTTATTTTATGTTTTATTTAAAAGTTCTTGCCATTTATTTATTTATTTTGTACATTAATTAATAATATTAAATGTGAATAAACAATACTGAATCTAAAAAAAAGATATTTTTTACAGATTTTAAATTATTGTGAAATTTCAAGGTGCGCCACTTTTTTTGTAACTCAGTGTAGTAGTATGATGTTAAAATCCCTTAAAATTAGCTACATAAATCAGGGAAGATTATATTGAAAAACTTCCTCCTGTTAAAAAGTAAACTTTCTTAGAAAATAAATATTTTTTATCAAATGAATATTAATAAACCTACATATCAAAATTTACACAAATGTGCTGTAAAACGAGAATTACATTTTCATGACAAGAATTAATTTTGGAGAATTTATCAATTGTTCGCAAAGACACAATACCCATTCTCCTGTAAAAACCCGAATCAATAAGTTCCACTGAGGAAATAAGTATTTTAACAGATGCTAATTGATTGATTTCTGGTGTAAGAGTGCATCTATGCAGAATACCCTGATATTTCAAATTATGAATACAACTAATATTGGCTAGTAAACAAATCTTATTGTGGTATTCATGTTACAGGAAAAACGGTTTTTGTTGACGAAAATGCAAAGATCCTAGGAAGTAGTTAAGTTTGCATAAACATGCATTTATAGGGTCCGCCAAATAACTTTTTTTTTTAAATGCTTTAAAAATATCGAGTGTAGCTTCGGCTGTGTGGCACGTGAACAAAAATTCGTTCAACATGGCCCGATAGGATAGGTTAGGTTAACGTGGCTGCGGATTTAGAATCCACACACTTAGGCCAAAAGAGAAGGCCCATTGTGATACCACATGAATCTAGAGAATTACTTCTTACTAGTCGAACCATTTTGAGCTTTTTATGAAGCGAAGAAAATATTTGATATCCTTTTTACCTAGTTCACTGGGATTATCAAAAGAGTAGTCTCCCAGATGAAGTTCGTCTTAGTGAAAGAGCAGGGCAAGTGCAGAGAAGGTGAGAGATTGTTTCCTCTTCTTCTTCGTCCATACATCTCCTGCAGAAGTCATTTGAGGCTACACCAAGTCGTATTGCGTGTCTGCCTATAAGACAGTGTCCCGTAAGGACACCTATTAGGGAGCTAATATGAAGTCTGCTTTGAGATAACAAGTCTTTAGAGCGCTTTAGGTCCAGTGAAGGCCATATGAGTTTTGTGGCTGCGCATGTTGGTAAATTGTGCCACCTAGAATTTGATATCGCAAAAGCTGTTTCTTTTAGCAGAAGTTTACATGCAGCTATCGGTATACCTATCTCCTCCCTTTCAGGTGAAATAGGCATGACGATTCCATTTTTGGCGAGTTCATCGGCTCTACAATTTTCCGTGATGTCTCTGTTGCCCGGCACCCAACATAGGTGAATGTTAAATTGCTGCGCAATCCCCATAAGAGACGATCGACAATCGAGGGCCGTTTGAGATTTGGTTGAGACACCGTCAAGAGATTTAATAGCAGCCCGACTGTCGGAGAAGATGCGGATATCAGAAGTTGATATCACGTTTTCTCTTAGCCCGGAGAGAACCTCTTTGATCGCTAAAATTTCCGCTTGGAAGACGCTACAATGATTAGGGAGGTGGAATGAGATGCTTAGATTAAGCTTTTCTGAATACACACCACTACCAACTCCCTCATTTGTCTTGGATTCATCTGTATAAAAATGAATACTTTTGTCATCCAGGAGTTTTTTGTCTTCCCATTCATCTTTGGATGGAATGGATACCTGAAAGAAGAAGTCTGTACTTTGGTATAGAACCAAAAAGGTTCAAAATGATGGAGTGCCCCACATTGTTGTTGGTCCATTGAGATGAGGCGTTGAGTCTTATAGCTGTACTCGCTGCCACTTGTTTACTGAAGATGTCGAGGGATGTCAGATGGAGGAGAGTGTCTAACGCTGCTGAGGGTGTGGTTCTCAATGCCCCGCTTATGCAGAGACATGCAGTGCGTTGGACTCTGCTGAGTTTTTCGTAGTATGTGACTTTCTCCAGTGCATGTCGGATGACCGATGTGTATAGCCAGTAGGTTATGCGAGGTTGAAAACCCCATTTGCTTCCTATGGCTTTCTTGCAAAGGAAAAGAGCTGTTGTAGCTTTTTTAACTCTTTCATGAATATTAGATTTCCAACTAAATTTTTTGTCCAATATCAGACCAAGATATTTGGTTTCATTGGTAAAAATTAGTGGTACACGTTTTATTGAAGGAGGTACAATTACTGGGATCTTGTATTTCCGTGTAAAAAGGACGAGGTCTGTTTTTTGAGGATTAATACTAAGTCCGCAGTGATCAGCCCATCTA
Source organism: Eupeodes latifasciatus (assembly GCA_920104205.1). Lineage (NCBI taxonomy): Eukaryota > Metazoa > Arthropoda > Insecta > Diptera > Syrphidae > Eupeodes > Eupeodes latifasciatus. The sequence continues at coordinate 66,502,236 of OV049924.1, read as the reverse complement.
GTGAGCATATTGAGTGCGTTTTGGAGGAGGTCTCTCAGTGTATTAGGACATATGGCCCGATAACTCCTTGCTCATTTTCGAAGAAAAATGGCCCAATTATGCCTCTGGACCAAAATCCGCAGCAAACAGTGACTCGTTTTGGGTGTATTGGCTTTTCAATATATGCGCATTTGGGGTTTTCATGTGCCCCAAATGCGACAATTTTGCTTGTTTACATACCCTCAAAGATCAAAATGAGCTTCATCTGAAAAGATGATTTTGAAATGTAACATTATCATACTTGTTCAAATCTTTAAACCTGTCTCTATACACACATGGAATATGAGTTGAATGCCGCTTAAGTATCGAACATGATTTTAATATCCTGGTTTCTACCTATAGTATCTATAAGATTGAAGCTCGCATATTATCCTTCTCCTTCCACCTGGAAGAAGCTCATTACTGAAACACTGCCCCATGGGAAAGATTTAAAGAAATTTTATTATTCTACCATAAACCTCCTTACTAGATGATCTTGTTTGTGTTTCATCAGTGTCATATGTAACTTGATGGAATTTTGTTTTAAATTATTGAGTTTGCATTTAACGTTAGGTACCTATGCTCAATTTTTAAGTTATTTTCATAAAACATTAAATAACATTAAAGATCATACCAGTGACTTGCTTTAAGAGCTTACCTTTAGAAATGAAGGGTCTCTCTATTCATCAAATGTGCCTACTTAATACATATATCTACCTATATAGTAAGAATTCATTAATTTGAACTCTAGGAAGAAGAACCTAAATAAGATCTCCTTATTATGAATCATCTAGAAATCTTTATGTTAGCGAAAATATTAATGAATAATACTAATTTTTGTTCGTTCAATTTGTGTACTAATTTATCGCAAGGTAGATATGTGTATAGATACTTATTCCACCTATAGATACTAACCCCAATTGAAACGGTTAACAAAGGCTTTTGAAATTGCAGTTAAACTACATTATGTACCTATACGACGCAATTCCCTTGCCTGTTGATTATGTTAAACTATGGTAAGGGGCAACCATCCTGTTTCCCTTCTTTCATTTGGAATAAAAAAAATGATAACAACCTTGCAGCAATAAAGAAAGGGGTGTCTGATCAATTCAAAAGGAAGGTAGGTAAATACCTACATATACTTCTACAAGATCGCTGAAAAACTGGTTTTCTTTTTATATCAACTCACACACATTAAACAATTAGGTATTTAAAAAAAAAAACACCCACCATGATGTTCCCTTGAAAAAATTCCAAACTCAACGCAAAATAAGCACAAGACTACTATATAAAATAAATACCCAAATATAAAATGCCTAGTAGATAAGCAAAAGGATGTATGTATAGACTCTAGACTTTACATTCACTCCATTAAATAAAAAACGTAGTCATTCAGTCAACAACAAAACACACCCTAACCCTACTTAGAGTCTACCTACTTAAATCCTACGCACTGCCACCGCTGAACATGAAGAGACGGCGACGACGCAGAGGTGGCGGCGGGGTACCTTACCTACATACCTAACCTATAGCCGCACATCCTGTACAAAATACTTGAAAGAGAGGCTTCTCTGTTTTCAACCCAACTCAAAAGAAGATTCACAGTCTTTGGCGTTTACAACAATAAATTGCACACCAAAAGAGGGTACACACAAAATAAAAACACAACTATCTACCTATACAAACAAACGAGAGGCAGAAAATGAATAAAACTCCCCCATTTCTCCTGATACTCCCAAGGGACACAAGGTACATCGTACATGTCATGTACAGTGTGCATCAGGCTTGCCATATTGAGCTATTTATCGCAAATCGGGCTATCTTTTCTCAAAATCGCCGGCAGCAAATTAGTATGACAGCTCAATCATATTTGGGCTATAAGTAGACGAAATTTAATCAATTTTATAACCATGCCGACCACGAGGATAAGAATTACGATAATTCCGATAGAAAATTTAGACAATTTGAGCCTCAACTTTACTATAAAATATGTATTAAATGTATAATAAATTCTAATTGAAGGCATCAGATTTTTCTTAAATTGGAATTGGAATTGGACTATTATTTGGGCTACTTTTTCGGCTCTGCTTTTGGGCTACAAATGTTTTTAACTTGGATTACCGAGCTACTTCAGGAAATGGCAACCCTAGTGAACACGATATAATTCTTCGCTTCACAGTCAAAACAATCTTTTTTTTTTAACTAATACAGTCAAACTAACGTACCCTTCTGTGTTCAGTTTTTGTGTGTTTTTTTCTTTAATTTTCTTTTTTTGCTTTCACGGTCTGAATTCTGAGATCACTTCACTTTGGTTGTTTGAATTTGAATTTGAACCCCGTTTTGCGCCCAATGAGTACGAAAAAACAGTGTTAGAAAAAAGTATTGCCATGTGTAGGAAAATTTATTAAGATAAATTTACTCACTTCAAATAAAAGTCCTCTTAATTTCGTCTTTTTTTATTATTTGAAAACTACTGGTTTTTGAAAAAATGTGCAGCTCATGTAATTCTACCCAAAATCACTTTTGTACAGTTCATATATTTCTAGAAAACCTGTCGAAAAAGTGAGTTTAATATTTTACTAAGTATCAATTTTCTAAATACATACATACATACATACATATGTACATATGTTGCAATTTACTAGCGACTTCAAAATTTTGAACTTTTCTTTTCGTAACTGATAATTTCCTTTTATTAAAAAAACAGCATTCGAACATGTCTTAAAAATGACAGTTCCTTAAAATAAACATACAAGCAAACTTAAACAGACCTATTGATGGGAATTCAAAATTGTATACTGGACCTTTCCATCCACTGCTCTTATAAGGTGATATTTGAACATGCATTATGTACATTGTACAACCTCCTTATGATTCCGGTGAAATCTTAAGCCTACGATTTGAAGTTAGGTCTTATGTGTTTAGGTTTTCAACCAAGAACCGAAATTTTACCTTGTCAAACCTACATATGCCTAGACTAAAGTTCTGCATCATCCATTTTTTCGAAGGGAATTTAAAACATCGCACTTTTTTTCGAACTGTTTCCAAATCTTCGTCTTCCGAAAACATTTTCTTAATTTAAAACGAAACAATTGTATGAGTAGCTCAAGAATTATAACAAAAAACACACAAATCAACTCTTTCCAACAAAATTGACAAGAAATTTTGTCTAGGATAATGACAGATGCCATATTGAATTAGCAAATATCTAAAAGTTAAAGTCACCATCCCGAGATTTTCACTTTAGCAACATTTTAAGATACATATATAGTAAGATGTTGCAATTGTTTAAAATTAGCTAAATCATCTTTTTAAATCACTAAATTTCTAAAAATGGCTTTATTTTACTAAATCGTTTAAAGTTTTGAGCCAATCATTTATTAAATACTATTTAATAACTCCCTGAAAGTTTATATTATTTACGAAATGATCAGAAAACAACCTTTTGGCAATACAATAGTTGTAATAGTTATAGCGGTCAAAACTTAATTTGTACGTCATGAAAACTAGAACTTATTGTTTTGTTTGGAGAAAAATTCACCATTTAATTTTTGATTTTAAAACTTTTTAGTGCTCATACCTTGTATACGAAAATGGGTGGATACCACGCCTTCTTAATTGAAAGCATAAAATGTTTCTGTCTTTGCACTGCAAGAGCTACCTTTGTGCGAAATTTCAGGATTCTACGATACTAATGTACCCACAGGTGGAGGTGAAATATGGTAAGGTTGACTAGCTAAGTACGAAAAATTTGAAATTATGGCTGGAATTGTTCTGAAGTTAGAAGGGAAAATTTTGTTATTGTAAGAAGTAAGTTGTGCCAGAACTTGGTAGCACTACCATATCCTTTGATATCTAAATAATTTAAGTAGGTATTTGGAATTATTTGAAGCACTGTAAAACATTATCAAACAAAAATCCCGTTTCACTGCATGCATAAAAGTACCTACAAAATGTCTTCGATTTGGTTTACTTTCTAAGTTCTTTCTATTCAGTGCTGGGAAAAATTGGAAATACTTCCTAAAAGTAAAACATTGGTGGAAAACATTTTCCAGTTTCTTTGTATTGTATTGAGAATGTTCGTCGCCTCAAATTGTCCATTGGCTTTAATTCTTGGGTGTTAACCAAGATCTTACGAAAAATGTGACATAATGTGATCTGAGCGATGACGAATTGTGACGCCTGAACGTCAGCGATATTTTCAACACTTCGGCATACCTTTTATCTTAAACATCATTCACATGAGCGCGACCAACGAACGACGAATGAATTACAAAATGTGAGTTTATATACGTTTGAAGACATATTTCCACACGAATTCTTAACAAAACGATAGCAATATAGTTTCTATTTGATTTATGATGCATACTTTTACTTTTCAATATCATATATTAATAAATTTAAGAAAACAAATTTATTCGTCGCGAAAAAAATTGTAGTTGATACGAAATGTCAAACTTTATTCGCGTTCCACATTATCCACACTCGCAACGAATAAAAAAATCGCGCGTACTTAACCTAAAAAAATCGTTCTTGTTTTGGTTTCGGTGGTGAATGTCAAACGACGAATTGAAAACTCTCATGTGAAAGAAATGTCAAAATCGACGAATATTCGTTCATTCGTTGGTCGTGGGTCGTGCTCATGTGAATATTGCTTAACTGACACTGACCGATTACAAATTTCGGTGAAAAAATGTTTGAGGACGTTCTTTATACTAATGAAATTTTGAGTGTATTGTATTAATTGACATTGACAGTTCAATGATCAAGGAAACGGTGCGTTCATACATTAAATTAAAAATTTTCAAGTCCCTGCCTGTTAGAAACCCCGATATTTCACTTAGGTATTTTTTTTTTCAATGATAAAAATTATCAAAAAGTTCCAAAAATTGGTTTCAATAAATAACGCTAGTGTAATAAATATAAAACAATGATGAACTACATACATAATTTATTTTCGATATCAGTTTTTCTTCAAATTTGTATAAATCTTGAATCTGGCAATACTTTTTACACACCCTTCTTATCATGTTCATGTTTTTTTTTTTGTCTATGGTGGGTACCCATACCACCTTTTTATTTGCTTACCCGCACAATACCTTCAAGCTACAGCAAATGATCCCATATAATGATCTACCTACCTCTGAATCGTTAGCCACCAGCGCAACGGCCGGTGGCGGCGGCGGCGGCGTCGAGTATTGAGAAAAACATTGTTTTCCTCTTTTAGGTTTTTTCTTTTTTAACGTTGCGTGGGTGGAAGAGTTTCCGTCAAGTCAACCCGAACGGACACTACCTACGACGACGACGACGACGAAAACAACGACCACTTTGCGGTCTGCCTGCCTGTTAGTGCGCGGTTTGTGAGTTGCATTCTCACTACTGGTCATTTAATACATTTTGTCAACTGTGGCACATACATACATCACACAAGCGCTAATTAAACAAATTCCTAACGGATGCATTTTAAAGCAAACATTTAATTTGCACAGTTAAGAGAAAAATACCGAACTGCAGTACAAAAAAAATCTCCCCCTTAAATCTTCAACAGTGACAGTGCTGATTAGCACAATCAGGAGTTCCCCTTCGTAATAATAGCCAAGCCAAGCCAAGCCAACCCTGAACCCACCCACCATGACAGTTTTCCTATCGGTACTTTTGCTATCACAGTGACAGCTGCCAATTTCTTAGAAATACAAATAAAACATATATACTAGGAGGTACCTACATAATGTTTTTTTTTTAAATTTGGCACAATCAAGCTTATTCACCAAGCTTTAATCTCCTCTTCCAGCTGCACTACACCACACACCGACACCACCCATTGCCTCATGTACAGTCTTTTTATAAATCTAACATAACTTGGTCATCAGTTTCGCCAAAAAATTCGAGGTCAAACTCACCCACCACACCACAGCTCACAGCAGCTATATTCACAGCCAGAGCAGAGTTAGAGGTCTTGAGGAGAGATATTGAGATTAAGATGAATTTTTAAAGCGTAGAATCTACACAAAAACCCAAAACTCATTAATGCGCCCATGAAACCCAGAAATAAAAGATCAGAGGGGGATCGTATACGAAAGTATGAACATCAATCTGTCATTCAAGCAAGGGGAAAGGAAGGTACACACGAGGGGCGATAGCAAAAGAGCACAGAGCAGAGCAGCAGAGCACACAATGAAAAAGAGGTGGTTTGGCGTTGGATTTGGATGATGGTGGCGGTGGTGCTGTTGCCGTTGCCTTTGCCGTCGTTGCCGGGTGCGTGATATTTTTTGCCCTCCACAATGTTCCCTCTCCGTCGCGTCGTTCGACGATACGCTATCCACCTCATCAGTCAACAGATCCCAGAAAAAATAAAAAAATAAAAATATCGCCACCACTCAAGACGCAACCACCTCCTGTTTCTTTACGTTTTTTTGTTGTTGCTTTGTTTTTCTCCCTTGGTTTATTTTGAATGTCAGTTGCTCTCTCTTCCAGGGGTGTACTTGTCAAATTTCTTTCTTTTTGGTGTAATACATGAAATTTCTTAAAAACTTTCACATTTGAAAATTATTTATTTTTGTCAGAACCCAAAATAAAAAATGTCCAAGTTACTGAACAAGCCTTAATTTAACGAGTAGGGCCATTCACATTCTCAAATATGTTTGAGAGAAGCGATTTGAATTTGTAATTATAAATAATTTGTTAGTTTGACAAGAATATTTGAGAATATAAACGCATGTTTGTCAAACCTGAAGCAAATTTCACTTTAGGGGAAGTTTTAAAAAGCAAAACACTGTAATGAAAAAAATTAAAAGACTAATTACTTTTTGACTAGAGCGATACTTAGGGGACTTTGAGATAAATGAATTGGTGTAAAATTTTAAACAGTTCTCGTTTAAGCAATAAAGCCGACTTTATTTAAAGCAGTTCTTTATTTAAAGTCTTGTTTACATTTTTCTTAATTTACTAATGAAAGTTTTTAAAGTGACCTAGTGCATTTGAATGGTTTTTATGGGCTGTAATAGAGCATTCCGCGGTTTAAAGCCGGGGTCCTTTTTGAAATCCATTTTGTTGAGAGTTTATTGTAAACCATCTTATGCCAATTCACACTTCTATTAAATCGGGGGTGGAAATGGTGTTGTTATGAAATGACAAACGTCAAATGGATAAAGTATATTTTAAAAATGATAAAAAAGCATTTTGCTGCTCTTAAAGTATTCTTTATGTATATCAAGAAGTCAACTCTTATTCTCAATCTAATTTTTAGAGTCGACTTCAAATTTAAAAATAATTTAGAGTAGATTTTAAATGTTTAAAAATGTATGCCATTGTTCCTGTTATCTTGAAAAAAATAAAATTAAAGAATTTTCTTTATTTTTTAAAATTTCAACATCGGTCAAAATGCTTGACAGAATGTTTGAAAAGTGTAAAGAACACAATACATTTTAATTGTTTTGTATTGTTGTCGTTTTTGTATTAATGAAAACAAATACCTACTTGTCCAAATGACAATGAAGAATAGTTCATTGATCAGAAATCAGTTTTAATGATTTAAAATTATCTGAACCTTTTTTACTATTCACAATTGTCCGAATGACAAGATCATTTCAAACTGAACGAATTCAGCTGATTAAGTGGTCCATTCACGATAAAACGAAGGCAACGTAAAATTAAATTTTTAAATTTCGGACAGCTCTATGTTTTGACAACTGTAAGCCATTTTTTAACTTGGAACATGATGAGTATTATGACACGAAACAGGTCAGATGAAGAAATGGATTTCTGTCACTTTGGAACTAATTTCTCTGGAATATTAGGTAATTTAGGTGATTATTTAAAACTGTGTGAGATCAGTTGATTAGATCCTGATTAACGGATCGGCTACGAACAAAGTCCGTACCTGTCTATTTTATGATGTACCGGCATTGTTGTGTTCGCATCGGCCCTCTTTCCATCCATTGTGATTGTGATGTGACCTGTTTGCATGCCTGCCGGGGCCGCTGAAAACAACCACCATCGCCATTGCCGCCGCCGCTGCCGCCTGTTTGCCTGCCTGCCTGACTGTGACTATGACTGCTGTTGTGGGTTGCTCTTTGGCGTTTTCATACACCAACAAAACAACAACAATACATAGTGTGGCGGCAGCAGCAGCAGGCAAACAAAATGTTGATGATGATGATGAGGCCGAGGCGCAACGACAATGGTGCGACACGATCAGCAGCGGGTGGGTAGTCGTCGTCGTCGTCGTATTTCGTATATAGTTGAGTTGTCTTTTTATTTTCTTCTCTGTTATTTTTCTTGTTTCTTTTTTGGGTTGTTTTGTGGTGGAATTGAGAGTTGGGTTTTTTGGGTTGATTGCCTGACGCCGAAAATTTGCTCGGGCAGTCTACAGGAATTTTTCATAGTGTTTGGATCGGAGTCGGAGGTGGTTCAAAAAGGTTTTAAGAGTGATTTTAAGTTGTGATTAAAAAAAAACAAACAAGTGAAATAAATAATTGCGTGCAGATTTATGAAATAGAAAAGCAATTTTCAAGTACATAAACAAATTATACCTACACAGAAGTGATAAGTTTAAAAAGAAAAAAAAAACGGAATAACAATATCCGTTCAAAGTGTGAACTCTATTTAGAGGGTGTCTTGAAATTATACAGAAACAGAGATCTTTATGCTTGGAGACAATATTAAGGGTAAGATCACTATCTTCAAAACCTATTTTGTATTTGGGGGCGGTTTTTTTTAAATTAATATTTAAAAGATTAGTTATTGAAAGTTTACATAAAAGTCTACTATCAGTGCATTTCAATGTCATTGTGCTACTTTTATTGCGTAGCTTGTAGGTAGGTTAACTAGTGGTACGTAATGTAAGGCCCCCTGGGTAGAATGGAAATGGAAATCCTTTTGCTTTTTTCTCCCCAAAATTGCACATGCCGTTGTTTATTCTCTCTCTCTCCCAACACCCGAACCCAAAGCCGAACCACACTTGTAGTCTTGTAAGAAGAAAGAAGACGAAACTCGTAATAATTACATCCTCAACCACATGGAGGGTACAAGTTTAAATATTTTGAGTCGGTTCGGTAGTAGGTAAGGTACGTAATATACAGCCGGCCCCGAAGTCGAGATCGAGACCGACCGAAGACCAAACTCACAGAAACCCAAAGATTGTTTTGTTCAGTTTCCTTTGCCCCATTTTTTATTTTTGCGGTATTTTGTGTGATGTTGTTTTCTTTTTCTTTAAAGGTTTGTGTTCACTTTGTGTGTGTGATTATGAATAACAGGGTGGTTAAAAAGGTAAAGTAGGGTCGAGTTCGAGTTTGTGTCGGAGCAGGTGATGCGAATCAACTTGTCATTTTTGTTTTGTTCTTTTTTGTGGTGATAAAAAAGTGATGAGGGGGTTTTGGGAACGAAAATGGAATTTAAATTTTTTTTTAAATTCTTGGGTGCGACTTTTCACTACCGAACCACGAGTACCCACCTATGTATGTATAATGTATATACATATGTAGGTATTTGATTTTTGATTAGTTAGTTAGGGGGGCCAATATAAGAACCATTTTTCAACAATAAAGTCAAGGAACGACCGTTAAATCACACAAAATGTTCCTTCCTGGTATTAATCCTAATTTTTTGTAAATTTTATTTAACTCACTGCACGTCCGCGACAATGTATTTTAATCGATAGTATGGATGGAATACCTCCCCCTGCAACCCCTTTGCTTGAAAGCACTATATTATAAAGGGTAGCTGCGAGGTTGAATACAAGCAAAGTTTCTTTTGCATTTGAAAACTGAAGGCAAAACCATTTCGAGAAGAATCATAAAGAAGAAATATTTAAATAAACCATTTTTACGTGAAAAGGTTAAACAAATGTTTCTTTAGCCCAAAATTGTGATAACTCAAGTTTCGTTAAAGAAATCTATTCCAACAGACTAAAGGCAATTAATCGTTTATTCAATTGTTTCATATTTTTATAATTTAAGTTGACCTAAACTCCAGAACTCTCAATTAACCAAATTTGGTACGAAGGCAAATTATATTTGTTCAGACAAAGGGTGTTAGGTTTCTAAAAGTTACTCATAAATAACTTTGTTGAACTCTAAGACCCTTCGTCTCCAACGATAATTTATTCTGGATCCAAAAAAGAGTAAATAATATTCTTCAAAACTTACTTTTATTTAAGCTACGTCCAGACTGAAATTAGTCCTCTAAAAAACGGCCAATGTACTAAAAACAGTTTGATAAACAACGACAATTGACAGTTTTAAACCCCATCTGACAATTACCGACCATGACGTTTCTGGCAATATCGTCATACAAAATGTAAGGCAGAGGTGTGACAATATTGTGTAGGTATAGCGCTGAAAGCATTCATTTTAAGATGATACTTTCCATACTTTGACGCATAGCTTTGTGAATTGAAGTGAATTTACACTTTAATAGGTACTTATGTACCTACATACATTAGTTTTTAAAATTAGGCAAATCATTGATTATGAATCTTAATTTTAAACTTTGATCATACCTACCATTTCTTGGGGTGGCTGAAAAGTGCTATATGCGAAAAAAGAATAAGGGGAGGGGGGTGGTATTAAAAAAAAACACAAGATAATTTGAATGAAAAATTAATATTTAAAACTGTTTTACATAGTATATTAATCCAAAATTCATGATCATTTTACTACCGAATGTCGAACAAGTGTTAAAAGTAAATCAAATAATTATTTAAACCACCCTGTATGCCTAATATTCCAAGGTGAAACATCCGCTCATGCGGTTCTTTTGTTTGTGTTCTTCATCGTCCGTCGTTGTCGTTCTCGTCCCACTCCCACAATATCGTTTTTTTTTTTTTAAGCAAATGCTTGGGTTCTTCTAGTGTTTCCCGCCTGAGTTCCTTCTTCGGCTTGTTCTGCACACACATGTTGAATGTTTGATATGGCTGGTCACCTATCTACCTACATCTTGATGGTTTTTTTCTCCATTTCTACAGCTTGCTTATATATTTCCTGCCCTTCTCGATGGGGTGGAAAATTATGATGTTCCATTACATATACCCAAGCAAATACCCACACACTATCAATATTCACTTCACCATAAACACACACAGCCAGTTGCACATCCCTTTCCAGTGGGTGTTTTTTTCATGTTCGTATTCAAGTGTTGGGTTTAGTTGCGATCATATCCAGGGTTGCCATGTTATGAACTAGCTAAATAGTTCAATTTAAAAATATTTGTAGCCCAATTTCAATTTTAAGAAATTTGGTAGGTAGCTTTAAAGAATTTATTTTTATAACAATTATAACATATTTTTGTTTATAAAAATAGATGAGATATTAATATTCACAAAGTTAACACTTTCAACCTTTGAAAAACAGTATACCTATAAAATATTGTGATATTTTTATCGGAATCATCCCTATCTGGCAAGCCTCATCGCATCGATAAGAGCGTAGCATAGGGGAATCTTTTTTCCGTTGTGGGTTATATTTTTAGGTACAACTTATTACTCACTCTCCATAGGGGTGAAAGAAGAACCACGTTATATTTTTCCGTTGCATAAATGCATTGCATGTGAACTATATAGGTACATACATAGGTAGCCTGAACTGAATGTGAACCCAAAAGGAATCCCTCTGCGCCCACTTTCCTCCTCATGCGTCATGCTTAAAATAATACATATTATGGTGGTGAAAAGAAGGTAGGTAGCTTAGGTACTCTTCTCCTTCTCTATAATGTATGTATGTATTTTTGTTTTCTTAGGTTTTTTTGTGAGTTTGTCGGTTTAACCTTCTCGTCCCTTTTCTCAGAAATCGCCTTGTGTCCATATGACGGTAATGTGGTGGTGGCGGCAGCAGCAACAGCAGCCAGCAAGCGGTACGGTGATGGTGAACACTCAAATTAATGGCAATTTGGGAACAAAAGTGAACACCAACAAAAAAACACGTTTCCTCTTTGTACCTATAGACGATGCGTGTATTTACTATCCCAATTCTCAAGATCCCAGATCCCAATCCCACTACCCATGTCGACTGTTGCTCACCATTACCATGCGTCGTCGTCATCGATCGTTGGGCTAAAATAAAAATGGGGTTGAAGAAATGCACAGACTGAGTTTTGTTTGATCTTTGTTTTTTGTTTTTGTTGGTGTCCTAAATTTGTTTTTCTGCGCACAAGCAAGCAGGTAGGACGAGAACGACGCGACGGTAGTTTTGTAAGGTTGGGCAGGTAAATTGTGTTATGGAATCGTAGCGTTTCGGTTCATTTCATTTAGTCATCATGATCATCATCACGTGTTAAACCTACGTGGGATCATTCAGAGCTTCTTTATTTGGGTGAAAAGGTATATCCATAAAACAGGTTAGGATGGGAAGTTGAAATTGCGAAATGGGAGAAAAAGGGAGTAGAAAAGAAACCATTGTTCATTTAAATCTTTTATGAACAATTTACAACCCCTATCGCTATTCTACCTACCTATGTACATATATAGTACCTTTAACGCTTATACAATCTTTTACGTAGTTTTTATGACTAAAGGATTAAGTAAAAAGAAAATCAAAATTTATTACGTTTCTAAGGATTCAAGACTAACATAAAATGCCTAAGATTTAAGTTGGTTGGTAGGTAGGGTTAATTAGTTCAAGGGTTACCATAAACAAAAGTTAAAAAGTCAAACAGTCAAACAGTGAAGGGCAATTATTAGATTGTTAAAGAAAATTCATTGAAATTCTGAAAAATTTACTTTTTTTTTTAAGCCAAACCAAAGCGATTTCAAAATGGATTATCTTAGAATTTACTCTGGGCATGTTTTTCTCTTATAATATTCACAGATCAACCATTTCTGATAAACTTTCCCTTAGATGAAGTGTTCATTTTTTTTAAACTTGGATACAAATTTTTAATGAAATAAGCCAGTATTTTGGCCAGATCCATAATTTTTCTTGTTTTAAAGAGGTAAGGTAGGTAGTACCTTATACTTACTTACTAAGGTCCTCAGACCTACAATATCTTTGTTTCATAGTAGGGCATATCTCCTCAATTTCAACGCATAATCGTGTGCGTTTTCTATCTCTTTGCTAGTTTAAAAAATTCCTCCTCGAATGTTCTTCTTCAGTGTTACGATTCTTCTTCCACCTAGAGTGAGTGGATTCAATGGGTTCCTGACCAATCCTTTATAAGGAATACCAATTGGCCTAAAAACTCTTTAGTTATTTAGTAGACACCTATTAATGAAGGTTTGTAGATTCCTAGCGATAGATGTTCTTTTTTAGATTATGTATCCACATTGCGGTACTGATTCAACATTTTAAAACCTTGAAAAAGTGACTCATATGTATGTTTATCTAAAAGGTGACAGAATGGCAGAATATATTGACACTGCATTCTGAATTCTAGGATAGAGCGGCTTTATAGTCAATTTTTCAATAGGTAGTCTTTGTGACGAATGCCCTCTGTTACCTTCTGTGATAGATGTGGAAGAGACACTTTTCTTTGAAATGACTATCTTTTTAGCGATCGTTTATGGCTTATTTGATACGAGCCCTAATCTAGTGTTTCCTGATTCCCTTCAATTTGGTTCAAAATAGTCATACTTTAGGTAGGCAGTATTCATCCTTGAAAACCACTTTAAGCTAATAAAAAGCATTTATTGCGAATATAATAATTCCAAGAAAACTCATTAAAGTGAAACCTTACTTAACAAAAAATTGTCTGTAATGTTGATCACCAGGTAGGTTTTATATTGTTAAATACCTACCTACCAACCCATTACGCATCCCAACTTAATAAATAAAAAAAAAATAATAAAGATAACCAATGTAGGTGCAGATCGGTATTTGTTTCTCTTTCGACACAAGATCACCTTTATTTTTGTAAGTATGTAGGTATCTTTCTTCTGCCACGCATTCAATTCAAGCCTCAAAATAAGACCTTAAAAAATCTGAATAATTGATTCACCCAAATGAAGAAGAAGAAGACTAACAAAAAAAAATAAAAAAAACACCCAACCTAGCCGCAACCCATAAATCTTTGAAAAATAAAACAAAATCACACACCCAACAGTCCCAACAAAAAGAACACCAACAACAACAATACCAACATCCAAATCATCATCAGCAGCATCAACAACTAGGTATAGCTGAATCTGATGCGGGCTGAGCGGGCTAATGTTGTTGATGTGCTGTATTTGCTATACGGGCATGATTTGAAAAGACAAAAAAATGCCTGATGCGAAATTTCGGAAAACCTGAACTGCTCCTCTGCCTCATTCCCACTGCTACCACCCGCTGTTTGTCCCAATCAAGCGATCTTTAACGTCCCACACCCCATTTATGTTTTTGGTATGCGCGCCTATCGCCACCCACCACAACGAAAATCAAGAAACAAAAACAAAAAAAAAACTGGTCAATGTGACCACGATCGACGACCGTCGTCGAGGCGTGCGTCGCCTGATGATGGCGACAACGGCAACGACGGACTGTGGTGACAATGCCACTTCGCCACATCGAGGAACCTTTTACTATAACGAATATATGCGCATGTTTCCTAATCACCCTGTGTGTGTCACCACCATCATCGCTGAGAAGATGAAGAAGAGATTTGCTTTAATCAGCAAAAAGGGAAAACACCAATAACAACGAGGCCCCCAATCATAAAAAAACAAAACGAGGCTAAAAGCATCGCCTTCGCCATATAGCCATATAGACATAGCCATATCGCCACGCTGAAGATTGTCGTCATCGTCATGTGTCGTTGTCACTCTCGCCTCCTAGGGACCAGTTAAAGTGGGAGAGCGCACCGCACAGCCAGCGACACACAAAAAGTATGGACTAAGATTGACTGACCATAGCGGCGTGTCGTCGGACGCGACGGACAGACGGTTAGACTGGTTATTAATTCTTTTTTTTTTTCGTTTGGTTAATTTGTTTTTGCGGTGGGTCGGAAGCAGTGGCACTGATGGTGGCGGTGGTGCTGAATTCTATGGAAACTGGGGAGCCTATTTACAACCCACTCTGTAGTCTCTGTATAATTAGTAAACTGACTGACGACGCGACGACGAGCGATGGCCGGCGGGTGTTGGGCGTGTGAGAACGCGCATGTGTTTTGTATACCTATACGAATTATAAACTATACACAGCTCGGTGCTTTTTTTCCGAGACGAACTTTATTCCTCAATAAACTTTGTTTTGTTTTTTGATTAAAATGCGTTTGCTGCTGAATTCGCCTTTTTTCATATGAGTCTTTTCCTTATGAGAGTGCGATCTCGAGAGTTTGGCCATTAACGGCCCTCATCACCTCGCCTAGCTGTACTATCATATGGGTTAGGTATACCTACCTTCCACAGATTGGCATACCATAGGTATGGTATGGATGGCACAAGTAGATTGCTTATAGCCTAGCCATAGCACTTCATCTAGTCTAAGTTAGGTATACACATAATGCTTTAGACTGGGCGAGATCAATGTCAACGACAAAAACAGTTTTCATCGCATCAATGTATATAATGGGGGAGGGAGACTAAAAAGAGTTGCCATATTCTTTGCAATGTCATAAGATCTTATAGATAAATAAACAAAATATTTTATGCGTTGAAAAGTAAATTGATATTTTTTAATGTGATATATGAGATTTTTAAGACTGATTGTTTGTTATTTTAAGGGTATGGTTGCATTCTTAAATTGTTTGTGATTTAATATATGTATACCAACTTGTCTTACAACTGAATTAATGTTGTGAATAAATAAAGGGGGCAATGATGTCATTTTTATTCTTGCGTATGTCATCAAAGTTTAATAAATTTGTAATGGGTGATTTTTTAAGAGCTTGAGAACTTTTTTTAAAAAAAAACGCATAAAATTTGCAAAATCTCATCAATTCTTTATTTGAAACGTTAGATTGGTCCATGACATTTACTTTTTGAAGATAATTTCATTTAAATGTTGATCGCGGCTGCGTTTTAGGTGGTCCCTTCGGAAAGTCCAATTTTGGGTAACTTTTTCGAGCATTTCGGCCGGAATAGCCCGAATTTCTTCGGAAATGTTGTCTTCCAAAGCTGGAATAGTTGCTGGCTTATTTGTGTAGACTTTAGACTTGACGTAGCCCCACAAAAAATAGTCTAAAGGCGTCAAATCGCATGATCTTGGTGGCCAACTTACCGGTCCATTCCTTGAGATGAATTGTTCTCCGAAGTTTTCCCTCAAAATGGCCATAGAATCGCGAGCTGTGTGGCATGTAGCGTCATCTTGTTGAAACCACATGTCAAGTTCAGTTCTTCCATTTTTGGCAACAAAAAGTTTGTTAGCATTGAACGATAGCGATCGCCATTCACCGTAACGTTGCGTCCAACAGCATCTTTGAAAAAATACGGTCCAATGATTCCACCAGCGTACAAACCACACCAAACAGTGCATTTTTCGGGATGCATGGGCAGTTCTTGAACGGCTTCTGGTTGCTCTTCACTCCAAATGCGGCAATTTTGCTTATTTACGTAGCCATTCAACCAGAAATGAGCCTCATCGCTGAACAAAATTTGTCGATGACACATTTCGAACCGAACACTGATTTTGGTAATAAAATTCAATGATTTGCAAGCGTTGCTCGTTAGTAAGTCTATTCATGATGAAATGTCAAAGCATACTGAGCATCTTTCTCTTTGACACCATGTCTGAAATCCTGCGTGATCTGTCAGATACTAATGAAAATCCTAACCTCAAAAAAATCACCCTATATAAACAATTAAAAAGAAAATTCATCACTTACATACACCTACCTAAATGACAAAGACAAATCTAAAGTCGAATATGTACTTTAAGGATCATACGAGTATTCCGTTTGTTCAAATAAGCATTTGCATGAAACTTCATCTGTAAGATCGATCAAGCTGAAAAAGATTTGAAAAAGTTTTTTTTTTTTTTTGTTGGCTGTATGGCAACCCTCTTTGTCTAACCATTTAGATTTGATTGCTTTTCTTATCACAGTTATGGTAATAATTCGAAGACACAATTTAAGCATCATAAAGTAATTTAAAGACATTTTCAAAATCTCAAATAAAATTAACATAATCAACTCGATTTTCCTAAAATCGTAAATTATACTTCAATACTCACCCACGAGCGTATATAACCTACACAGCAGAGTGAAAGAGAGGCGATCTCTTATATTTACATTAAATACATGAAAAACGAACCTTTAGAAAAAAGGAAAACAAAAAATAATGTTATTTTTTTTATCAAACTTTTAAAACATCTCATTTTGACAGTTGTGCCTCGTCCTTAAGTGAGGCATTTTTTCTTTAATTACAAAAAATAAGAGAAAACTATTAAACTTCTAAATAAGTAATCTCAAAAGATTTAAATATGTACAGCCTAAACGTTTATTTTATAGTTTTTTTATGAGTTAAAAATCAATTTTATTTATTCGGATCTATCAAAATATTGATGATTGATCTTGCACAAAAAAAGATTTTGATCTGAAATCAATTTTTTTGTTTTTGACATAATTAATCATTGTTTCCAACACTTTGAAATCAGAATAATTGACAGCCACCATCTCCCGTTTGAAAAAAAAATTATTAAGGGGCGGTTTGTACTCTCAAATACCTTTAACAAATATGGTGGCGTTCAATATTGTCACACAGGCTGCCAAACATCACTTCCCATTCATTTGAATTTTTACCATCTGCGGAAAACTTAAATCTAAAATTTCCTTTAAAATTTAATAAGCTTTAAATTTTACAAGCATGTGTTCATGTTCTCAAAAACGCTTGTGGAACCAGCAAAATATCAACATACTTTGATTTCTTTTCAGCATAATTTAAAAATTAATTTGATTGAATCGAATTCGAGTCAATCAAAAATGGCATTTCTCAAAAATCAATTTTCAGATTAAAATATCAATTTACAAATTAACCAACAAACGAGTCGCTTGTTCGATCATTCATAAACGTCAAACTCGTGACGTTACAGAAATATCATTTCGCAGCAATGTGCGGCGAAATTAATTCTTTGTCGAGATTTGACAGATTTGTTTACTTTTGTTGTTCTTAAAATCTGTTAAGATTTGTAAAATATGAAGGTTTCATGTCGTTCTTGTTCTTTACAGAGTTTGAAGTGTCAAATAGTAAATTTTTGTGCCCAATTCTAAGAGATGGAATGCTTTTTTAAGGTTATATAAACAGTTTTGATACTGGTAGTTTGACAGATCAAAAATTTCTTACAAAAGTTGTTCCTATTACATTATTAAAAATTAATTTGATTGAATCGAATTCGAGTCAATCAAAAATGGCATTTCTCAAAAATCAATTTTTAGATTAAAATATCAATTTACAAATTAACCAACAAACGAGTCGCTTGTTCGATCATTCATAAACGTCAAACTCGTGACGTTACAGAAATATCATTTCGCAGCAATGTGCGGCGAAATTAATTCTTTGTCGAGATTTGACAGATTTGTTTACTTTTGTTGTTCTTAAAATCTGTTAAGATTTGTAAAATATGAAGGTTTCATGTCGTTCTTGTTCTTTACAGAGTTTGAAGTGTCAAATAGTAAATTTTTGTGCCCAATTCTAAGAGATGGAATGCTTTTTTAAGGTTATATAAACAGTTTTGATACTGGTAGTTTGACAGATAAAAATTTCTTACAAAAGTTGTTCCTATTACATTATTAAAGAAAAATTCTAACAATTTGAACGAATGACAAACAAATGAATTTCGATCATTCATAAACGTCAAACTCGTGGCCTTACAGAAATATCATTTAGCAGCAATTTGTGCGCAGGGGGAAATTCATTCTTTGTCTAGATTTGATAGATTCGTTTACTTTTGTCAAATCATCATGTCGTTCTCAAAGGAGTTTGAAATGTCAAATAGTTAAGATTTGCCCTCAATTCTAAAAGATGGAAATTTCTTAGACAAGCTAAGAGCAATGACAACTTGCCTTTGTCAGTCATTTTGCGTTTTAAGGTTATATTAAAAGTTGTGATACTAGTAGTTTGACAGATCAATCATATTATTAAAGAAAAAATCCAGCATTTGAAAAAAAGACAAACAAATGATTATTTTTGACACAGTCAAAGTAAAAAAATAGAACAGGCTACAAACTTCATCGCAGTGTCATTGCGAATAAATACGTTTTTGACGTTTTGTTCTTGGGCTTACATAGGCTTTTATGTCACACACAAAATATGTCAAACTTAAAAAACATGAGATTTTTTCTTGAATTTCTTTTGTACTTCCTCCGTCTTTCTCCAACCTCTTCCCACCACCCCTCTTTGAATTATACGTACGCTTTTGATTTTTTTTTGTTTCGTATTAGAAATCTCATGTATTTTGTTATGTACGTAGGTTTAGTTATCATCATCTGGTCTTTGGGGCGAAAACCAGCACCGCACAAAAAAGTGGGTGGATTATGAAAATGTAGAATTAGGTACAAAAGAGAGAAACACAAAAGACACATAAAGAAGGAGAAAACTTGTTTTATGTATTTTTTGTTTTCTTTCGAGAAGACTATCTACAAGGGTGAGTTGCAGATTTCCAACAACAACTTAGAGACGCCCTAGGTACAAGCACCACACGATCACCCAGTGAACTTCCCGAAACCCAAGAACTCTGTCTCATCCGCCATTCCTGCTGCTGCACTTACTTTACTTGCACTTACTTACTTACTTTATTAGTGGCCAAAGGGTAGGGAATTGTTTTTTTTCATCATTATTTTTGGGTTGTTGTTCATGTTCATGTCTAAATTTTCGTCGAGTAGTATTGTATTCCCTTTTAGTTCACTTCAAAAATAAAAACAACAAGAACTCAAGACCGAACATCCTTTGGCAAGTTTTGTCCTCCTTTTTCGAAAGAAGAGAAAAAATTGTTGTTGTATTTTTGTTTTTATTTGGTTTATAAATAGCGCGCCGAGTGAGATTGTAGTGGTAGAGTGGGTTCGGCAGGTGGTCATATAATAAACCAAGCAACAGCAGCAGCAGTAACGGCTAGCAGCAAGCAGGTAGGTAGGTATAGGTATGTATGTACATAGGTAGGTTGAGGCTTGAGAGTTTTGAGTTTTTGCTTTTTGGATGATTTGGTTACCTTCAACCCAAAAGACAACTACTATAGGTATAAGATGTTGCCTATACCTACCTACCTACCTACCTTCCTACTTTATGATCTCATGGCTTTGGCCTTCGTTTCGGAAAGTTTCACCACCATCGCACGTCGCTCTTCGTTATCGCCGCCGTCATAGTTGTCGTCGTCGTGTCAGTTGGTCGGTTCTTATAATGTGTAGTGTTATTTTGCTCATCGTTTTTTATTTTTTGAAAGTAAACCTTTAAACGATGATGAGGCGGAGGAGGTTGAGATAAAAGAATGGAAAATCCCAAAAATCCCCTAACTAAACGAAATCTTTCCCCTCCGCTTTACACAGAGCATCACCACCACCACCGTGTGTCGGTAGATGCGACTGTTGGCGACGGATGTACCTACTTTTATTTTGTTGATGCTGCTAATGGTACAATACCAATATTAACCAGCAATAATAACAACAACAAATTCAATACCTCTCCGTCTCCTTTGTCTGTTATAATGACGTTCGGCGGACCTGTTGAATAGAAGTAGAAATATTTATTATAAATGAGGGCGGCTTGATTGAGTTTGTATGCGTAGGCAAGTGTGGGTGAGGTAAGGATAAAGCGAGGAATTTTTTAAGTAGCACTTTTTTTTAGTACAGTGGCGCAGTTGTTCCAAAGACTTGTCAGGGCCCTTTATAATTTACCTACCAATACCCAACTTAATGTGGTACCTTTTTTGGTTGTGTAGGTATTTAAAAATTGATTGTAATTTTTCCATTAGTATACAGACATATTTAGTGTTTTAATAAAAAAAGAAGCTTTGCAATAAAAATAATCTACTATTATAACGAATTAAGCAAAGATAAAAATAGACCTTATAAATACTTAGTTAGGTTGATTAAAGGTGTCTTTGTTGTGTGCATAAACACAAAAGTACCCATTCACCGGCAAGAAGTGAAAAATCTTATAGTCTTAGACACACCTATACAATTCTTGTACTACCTACAATTAAAGGGTTTCAAACCTTCAGTCTTTTTAAGAACAAGTACTACGTATAAGGTCTTGTGTACCTGCAGTTGTGGACATTTAATTAAGCCACAAAACCAAAAAAAAAAGAGGCTGGGATGCGACCCACACTGATAACTTCCCATCCCGTCTATCGATTTGTATTGCTTAAAAGTTTGTCTAAATGTATCAATTCTTACCAAATTTGCGTTATATTTTTTGTAGATTTTATTTTTTTTTATGAAAAAACGGACTGTTGGATTTTTATAAAAAAATTATTGAATATAAAAAACAATATTTTCTGTGAAATAAAATAAGTTTGAAGCCAATATTTTTAATTTTTGAAAAGCTATTTGAGCCGAAAATCAATTTTTACAAACTTTTATTAATTTTTTTGTTTAGGTTTTTATTTTTTGTAAAAAAAACTGTCAATTCGATTTTTCTCAAAATTTGTCCTAATGTTGACAACAATATTTCTTATAAGTTAAAATTAGTTAGAAGCCATAATCTCAAATTTTTGAAAAGATATTTAAGTCGAAAATCAATTTTTACCAACTTTTGTTAAATTTTTTTTTCGGTTTTTAATTTTTTGTAAGAAAACTGTCAATTCTATTTTTTTCAAAATATTACTAAATGTTGAAAACAATATTTTTTGAAAGATAAAAGTAGTTTAAAGCCAATATCTCAAAGTCTTGAAAAGATATTTGAGTCAAAACTCAATTTTTACCAACTTTTTTTTATTTTTTTTTGTAGGTTATTATTTTTTGTAAAAAAACTGTCAATTCGATTTTTCTCAAAATTTTTCCTACTGTTGAAAACAATATTTCTTATAAGTTAAAATTAGTTAGAAGCCATAATCTCAAATTTTTGAAAAGATATTGAAGTCGAAAATCAATTTTTACCAACTTTTGTTAATTTTTTTTTCGGTTTTTAATTTTTTGTAAAAAAACTGTCAATTCTATTTTTTTCAAAATTTTACTGAATGTGGAAACCAATATTTTTTGAAAGATAAAAGTAGTTTAAAGCCAATATCTCAAAGTTTTGAAAAGATATTTGAGTCAAAACTCAATTTTTACCAACTTTTTTTTATTTTTTTTTAGGTTATTATTTTTTGTAAAAAAACTGTCAATTCGACTTTTCTCAAAATTTTATCAGATGTCAAAAACATTATTCTTTGTTGCACAAAATTTTTTTGGAGATGAAATCATATTTTAGTCGTAAAATTTTCGAAGTGTAAAATTTTTTTTTTTTTCAGTTTTTTTGATTTATAAAAAAAACCGTTAATTGAATTTTTTTCCAAAAATATAATTGTTTTGTATCACGTTACAATATATAATACAAAATTTAATTCAAGTCTCTAGCGTCGTTGGTTCATGAGATATTTAGGGTTAACCAAAATTTTCACCTTTTTTTTAAACTGCTATGGTAAAAAAACCACCCACGCAATTTTCTTGAGAGCCCTTTCTGCATCTTTCTGCCTTATTATCTGTATAACAAAATTTATTTGAAGTCGATATCTCTTCTGGTTCTTGAGCTATGGACGACGAAAAAAACGTCGCGAACGTACGGACGTACGTACACACGCACGCACAGACATCTTTCTAAAAATCTTTTATTTCCACTCTAGGGACCTTGAAACGTCGAGAAATGTCAAAATTTTCAATTTGTCAAATCGGACCCATTACAATAACTTCCTATGGGAAGTTAAAACAAAACATTTTGTTCCCAATATTGTGCTAATGGACCAACTTCGATTTCTTTTCTTTAACGAGCGTTGACAACTCTTATTAAATTGCTTGTAGTTCATGGACCGTGGTCAATAATCACTGCTCAATACTCAACGCTAAATGCTCAAAGCAAGTTGACAAATAACTAAGCCATTTAACTGATTTAAGATTATTTGATTATATTCTTCATCAATTTTGATTGGGATATTTTCAAATTACATATACATATGTTCATTCTGTTTTCACTGCATTTTTATTTTAAAAAATAATACGACTTAAAAACAAATAAATTACGTGGTGCAACAGTTTGTTGAGAACTATGGCCTAGTGACATACAACTCTCAACCATTCCTGTGTGCTAGTAATGTTATCAGGGATGGAGGGGGCCTCAAGTTTTAAGCCGGATCTGAACAGATAATTTGAGAAAGCACTTTTCATGACAAGAATTACTGTTGGAGAATTTGACAATTCCTCGTAAGATGTGTCTGGCATGAAAATTGTACGCACTAATCATCTTGGCACGGGCACTACAAAAAATTCAACTTAAATTTATGTAAAAATAAAATCTTAATTCCATGTGACAAAAAAATCATATGGAAACTCTATCAAAAACTCCACAACTTTGTTAAAATAACCCCAATCTTGGATTAAAAGTTAAGTTAGAAACGCACTTTATATTATCAAATAATAAAGTTTTTGAAGATTTATAACGGACTGAGCAACAAAAAGCACTCTTGCTGAGGTTAGAAAAGTCACTAATTTTATTAAAGTGGATCCCTTTATGATATTGGTATAAATTAGAACCCAAATGAAGATTTGCTGCCATATGTAGAAATATCGGAACAAGTCATAGAAAGATTGTTTAAGAATAAGAATCTGAAAAGAAACTACACTAAATGTAAACCAGAGAAGTCGAAATAGAATACTAATCGAAGACAAAAACATATTCACAAGACCCTTATTTTCTAAATATGATCGCTTAGAGTTATGAATAAAGGGTTCAAAGTTTTTGTAAAAGTCGGAAGACTGAACGTCAGAATAGAAATGTTAATCACGTCGGGTCTACAGTGATAGTTTTGCGATATCTCACATCATATGGGATTGGTCCTATTATACAGATTAATACAAATATGATTATTGAAATCTATATATACAGGGTGTCCCAAAGTCCTTGCTACAAAAGACAGCAATGGAAAAAATACCTACAGTGAGGATTGCTGGACACCCTGTAGAGACAATCTGGATAATCATTTGAACATCAATAATGTGGATAATATAACGTAAGCTTGAATTTTTCAAAAAAATAAACGATCCAAAGCAGTGGTCTGGAATCAAAAAAAAATCTCCTCATTAGATTATGTACAGGGTATTCTTTAAATCTCAGACCAGTGTATTACGCCTAATTAGGCCTAATCCTTAATGTAAAACGCTAGCCAGTAAAATTTCAATAAAGATATACAAAAATTATACAACAAACAAAGATTTTTAACTCAAACTGTAAAATTAATTAAAAGCGTATTAAAGTTCTTAGTTATGTGTTCACCATTAATCTTCTAAAATATGAACAAATTTCTTCACAAACTACGTCATAATGATAAATTATGTTTAAAAATATATGAATATTAAAAATCAAATAATTGAAGCACTTTAAAAAGATGCATAAAATATAATATACTATATTAAGTGGCTTAACTTTATGACAACAACTGTACTTGAAAACACTTGTGCTACTCAAGAACTTTGGTGCACTTAAAAATTTGATGCCTACATTTTGCATTCGTAGTATTTGAAATTCTTGAGTATACTTATCTCAGAGTACTGTTCTGATGCTTGCATTTGAAATTTTAGTTCTCTAGTTGTATAAAACTTTGAAGCGACCACTAGAAAATGATGAAATAAATAATAATAATAAATTATATAGATTATTCATAAGGATTATCACAACATTATGTCTGTCATGTATATACTTATAGATCATAAAATTTAATAGACCGTTAATCCGTATGGCATTCATGCGCCTTAATTGCTTTTGTACAAGAGAATGCGCTCCTGTTAATTATCTCTGTGAAATGAAACGAAATGAAATGACGCCGTTTTGTCGGCAATGGTGGGTGAATTATATTGAATCTAGGTATCAGCTTGCTTTTGAGTTGAAATTCTAGGAATATGACATCGTTTTAGACATACCCACACCCCCTTAAGGATTGAAATTTCAAAAAAAGAAATGAAAAAAATTATGCCCTTTTTTCCGCATTCTCTATACATATGTAGGTACCTTCACTATTTTTATATACATACCTTTAGTTTGCATTTGCATTGCATTTTGTTGAAGTTTCTCATAGTTATCACATCGTATATCGGTACTCGTACTTACGCTTTCTTTTCGTCCTTGTTTTTTTTTACCTATAGAATACACCGGCCAGCAGTGGGACTAAGCTATATGAGACATGGCAACATTAATACAATCCGCATATGTGGAGGCTGCTTATGAAGATATGTTCAAAGAAATTACACGCAAGCTGTATGGGGAAGAAACCGGAAATGGATTGCATACACTGGGTACACCGGTCGCACAGGTGGCCACAAGTGGACCAACTGCACCAGAAGGCGAGCGTTCTTTTACAAATTTGGTAAGATTGCCGGTAAGTAATTCAAAATTAAAGCCTTGCTCTTTTTCCCATTGCAATTTCAAGCTGTATAACGTATTTTTTTTCAATTTCATCTATAGATTGACCGTTCAGTTGTTGCACCAACAATTGAATACGATCATAATAATGGTGGCGCCGGAGGTAATGGAAATGGCGGAGGAGGTGCTGGCCAACCAGATACATCCGCCGCCACAACTAGTGCTGGCAATTTTAAATCTGAAGATCAACTTAGTACGGCATTTGGTTTAGCTGCTTTAATGCAACAGAATGGTTTTACATCGGGTGGAACGATTCTGGGCGCTCAGACAATACAAAAGACAGTCAATCCATCTACATCGAATAGTAATGTTGTTGGAAATGCAGGTGGTGAAGCCCGATGGACGGGAGCTATTCCGGTTACGGTGCCCAGTGGTGCAGACGAGATCGTACAATGGCCAACAAGTGGCAAGTTGGGTAGCTACAATGGAACTCTCAAAGCTGCAAAGTAAGTTTTGAAACATGTTGTAGTTTTTTTTTTT
The DNA here is from genome assembly GCA_920104205.1 of Eupeodes latifasciatus. Taxonomy (NCBI): domain Eukaryota; kingdom Metazoa; phylum Arthropoda; class Insecta; order Diptera; family Syrphidae; genus Eupeodes; species Eupeodes latifasciatus. The sequence continues at coordinate 66,476,297 of OV049924.1, read as the reverse complement.
TACTATCTAATATAAGCTTCCAAAAGTTTGATGAACTGATTAGTAGAATCTTAAGCTCTAAAATGTTCAATCCTAACTTTCTAGGCCACTTTACTTTATTTATACAATTTTATTTTAAAATGGTTATGTATTTATTTATTTTTTTCTCATAAACTTCTTAGCCATAAAGGCTTGGGTTATACTAGCGATATTCAGAGTTGGCACCTTAGTCACAGCAAATTCACGTTTGTATCTCTCGATAACATCCATCGCCTGTCCTCCACTCATATAGTTCTCTATAATTTTGTCACGCCGTTTCCATTTGCTAATCAATTTCTTATCATATTGAAATCTTCTATCCTTGATGTCAAAGTATGATTCCAAATGCTCATTGCTCCTCCTTCGGATTTCATCAAGGTTTGGAATTTCCAAATAAGGTTGTCTAACCATCCAATATGGGTCATAATTTTCCGAATGTCCACGTTTTCTCATTGTTCCTGCATCCACCTCCAACATTGTATTGAATAAGGATTTTGGATTGCCCAAAATTCCATGTTTAATATCGATCAAACAAAGATCACTATCCGGAAGGATCAATTCCATTTCGAGTTGTTGCATTTGAAGATCATTTCCGCGATATTTCTTCTCGCCAATCCATAAAATAGGCAAATTTCGTCGAGATACATTGCGTAATTCTTGGATCAATGGAGAATTTTGCCGTCGAAAATTGACTCGTTTGTTATAATAGCCATAGAGTAGGTCCTCTTCGACGTGGCTAAATTCAATCGGATCCTTTCGATTCAACTTGAAGTGATCCGATCGAAAAAGTCGATTCATTTCACAATCTATAGTTTCGTAAGCCCTTCGACTGTGAGCTATCCAAACGACTTGTGTAGAAAAAGCCAATAGCATCTCATGGAGGCATCGGTCTTCATGAGTTTTCGATATTTTCACAAGTGTATTGAGATGATAAAACGGAGCCATTTCCCCACTTCCCATAACTATCTCACTATACTCTCGAGCTAGAATTATACGATACTGAGATAGGTGCTCTGAGTAAATCCGTTTGATTTGTGCACTTTCTGTACTCTGAACTTGAGCTGTTGTCTCTCCAGAAACTTCATCTCGTCGAATGAGAATGAATTCGACAAGGCGAAGAAAATACTCAAAATAAATTATCAAAGCATTCAAAAATTTATCCACTGTCTTGTTGTGTATGAAGGTTATAAATTTATTCGTAACAATTTCGGATGGAGCCAGAAACAGAACTAGATTCTTGATGTCTTCAATTCGAATTATGTCACCATCATCTGTGTTTTTAGTTATGTTGGCAAATTCGTCCCGGAATATAACTTCTTCCAGTTGGTTAATGAATGCTTTGAATTTGTATCCACTTGATGATTGAACGTTATGTTCATGTTCCACGTTTTTACCTTCCCATGACAAGAAATGAGGCTTCTCCTTGGCGGTGTTCCAAGACCATATTCCTGTTGTAAATTTTGGCACTACACGGTCTTTATAAATTGGAATCATAACGAGAAATATTTATTTTTGAGATTGAATTAATTATTTTGAAGTAATTGACAAAATTTCTATTTTTTGATTAATTGTAGATCAGCTAAAGTACGGGATCCACCCAACGAGATTTACACCAGCCCAACCAGTGTTGTAACAAACAACAACAATACAACATCAAATTCAAATACACCGAGTGTTGTCCAGCACTCACAACAACACGTGGTCAGCACCCCAACAACATCAACGTCCAATAGTCGCAAAAAGAACGCTGCTGCAGCAGCAGCCGCAGCAGCAGCTAATCAACAAAACGCCCAATTACAAATACCAAAACGTTACGCCTGCACCCACTGTCCGTACTCCACCGATCGTCGAGACCTCTACACTCGCCATGAGAACATTCACAAGGATGAGAAGCCATTCCAGTGTTACGCTTGTCTGAAACAATTCAATCGAGCCGATCATGTTAAGAAGCACTTCCTGCGTATGCATCGTGAAATGGTCTATGACATCAACAAGACACGTCGCAATGTCCCTAGTACAGTGTCGACCCAACAACAACAACACCAACAACAAACCCACCAGATCGATCAAAAACCAAATATATTCTTACAGCAACAAGTTGGCGGTCAAGCTGGCGTTGTGCATGCAGAGAATTTTATGACAGGACAACGGCAGGAGACCTCATCCAGCCTTAGTATAGCCCAGACAATTGAATCTGTTGCCACAGCAACACACACCGAAACTATGCCAGTTTTGAAACAAGAAAAGAACACCGGCGATGATATTACTGGCACTGGGCAAGTTAAAGTGAAACGAGAGAAACGTTTCACTTGCTGCTATTGCCCATGGTCGGGAGCTGATAAATGGGGATTGAAACGTCATCTCAATACCCACACAAAACCGTTTGTTTGCATGTTATGCGATTATAAGGCAGCTCGATCTGAGCGCTTGGCTACTCATGTGCTGAAGGTACACAATAAGAAAGCTTGCAACAAGTGTTCGTTCCTAGCTGATAACCAGGAAGAATATCTGGCGCATATGAATGATGTGCAGTAAGTACAATTTTTGTTATATTATTATTTTACTGTGATTTATTCTTTCTTTTTCTATAACTAAGCTTTAGACTAACATTTTGATGCGTAATTGAATGGTTTTTTTGGTGTTTATTTTCGATAGAAATGTGTGATAATTTGAAGAGCATGAAATGTAGGGGTTTAGCTATTTTTTCCCGGAAATATAGAGAAATCTTGAAATTTAAAAGTCGAGAGGCTCTTGTACCAATACCTAACTGAATAAAAGGGATATTCTCGGAAAGTTTTTTTTTTTTATTTTTTAAGGGTTATAACGGCTTTGTTTTAACTTTGAATATTCCTTTTGAAAGAGGAAGTTCCTGCTTCATTCAAAAAATGTCCATTGACAAAAAAGGAGACATGGATAATGTTGAAAGTTGTGGAAGCAAATCGTTTATGAACGTCATTGCAAAAGTTCTTTTTGGTGTTCAAGTTTGAAACGTTGGTTTCAGAAAAAAAAATTCTCGGTCGTTGACCATATTTTGTGCTAAAATCCATTTTCAAAGCGTTTCAAGCAAGAAACAAAAAATTCTACACAAATTTCGCTGACGTTAAGCCTGCTTTTGATTTGGTATACCAAATTGCACCTCAAGATCTCCCATCTAAGCATATCCAAGAAACTTATCCGTATGGTACAGGAAATTAATTTATAATCCGAATCACATGTTTGGTATAGATTAACGTACTATGAATGATTTGAAATGGACTCTATTGTTAAACGAAAAAGTCTTTGGTCTTTTATTTGTGCTTTTTGTTAATGATGTTAAATATTACAAACATCAAGGTCTTTGGATTGCTGACTTGATCAGAAATGTTTTTTTATGTGATGGTCTGCCCCAGGGCACTCTTTTTCATTTGTTTAAATGTTCTCCTGTTTGCAAACTCCAATCCAATTAATTGTTTCGTTAACGATAGCACTCTTAAATTTTGACTTAAACAAAAAAATCATTTGGAATACCCAATGGAATCTTGTTGTTTAAGCGAAATACAACCACTTGCCATTATCCTTGGATGATTTTTCGTTATTAGCATCACCAACCACCTCTTGTGGAATGATCACATACGAGAAGTCGACAAAAATAGTGCAAGATGTTTGGGGTTTCTAAATCGATGCAAGAAATGTTCCTCTCCTCATTTGGCTACAATTTACAATTATTGGTTACAATAACGACATATTTTTCGTCAACAAGTCATCGTCGTAACGTGTCTTGTCTCACTCTTTTTTACCGTTATTTTATCGGACTATGCTCTAGTAATATAGCCAGTTACATTCCTTCCCTTGAAAAATTCAACCGTAATACTCGCGATTCTAGGAATGCCAATAATTTACCCTTGAGCTCAATATCAGCCGCAATGTGATGTACAGAGATTCGTTTTCTAGCCGTACTACGCGAATGTGGATTGACATATTTTTAAACCTTTGAAAAGATATTTGATGCAATTGTTAAGAATAAAAAATGTCTTTCTGAAGAAACTTTAGTTTACCTCTGACTCTGAGCAATGCAACATATTTCCCAAGATTTCTCTGTGCTTAGCTAAACCCTTACAAAACAAAATATGCAGTAACAAAACTTCAACAAAAATCAAACTAAATATTTTAATGTCTTTCAAGCAATACAAAACAAAAATATTTCCTCTCTCTCTCTTTTTCGCATGCAGCCCACTTGATCCTAGGTCAGGAAGAAATCATTCTGATAATGTTATTAGACCTAATTTAAATAATAATATAAATAACAATAACAACAATAATAATAGTAATTTAAATGTGCTTAGAACAATTGGCAACACTTTAGTATCAAATAATAATAATAATAATCAATCAAATAACTTCCAGAATCCTAGCACTTCTTTTGGGTAAATATTATTTATTTAACAAAAACAACAACAAAAAAAAAACAAAACAACTTATAAAAATATTTGTTAAACAACAAAAAAAAGTTTGATAATTTTTGTTCTTAAATTATACAATATGCGGCGGGTCAACTGAGTTGCCATATTGCATGTTTTTTTTTAAATACGAAATTACTAACTCGTTTTCCAATGAAAATTAAGTTTAAGGTGCATTCTGGCGCAAATGTGGTTTGATTTACAAAATTTTTTAGAAGAATTATTTTTTAAAATGATATTAATATAAATAAAACATCAATCATGGCTTCCGTTAATCCTCCTGTTTAAATTTAAACAAACAAATTTTAATAATTTAAATATGTTTTTTTAAATTTTCATTATTTTGTTTTTGATTTGTGTGCTTAAATATTACCCAGGCGGACATAATTATTGCACTTCTGAGAACAGCAACGATGCAGCTCGACTTAAGTAAAGCTTTTCCTCCTCTCTCTCTCTCTTAAAATTTAAATAATGTATAAATGGCACGCACATCATCCACAAAAAAAGCCCAGAATTCACCTTTATCCCTTGTCAGTCATAAAATTATTATAAGAAAAATCAATCAAAAATAAAATACGCGATAAAAGAGAGAGATAACATGTGTGTGTGTTTGCAAAAGACAGAAAAATATTCTAAATTTATACATATTTAAACAAAAAATCTATTTCTGTTCTCTTTTAACTTTAAATCAAAAAACAAACTATATTAACGCACTGACAACTTCAATATTTTCCCGTAATTTAAAAATAAAAACAAAACAATATCCTTCACATTTACCATTCCTATCCCTTCCAACTCAATCTCATAGTGCCCAATCGACAGCAAATAGCAGCAACAATAGCGGAGTTAATTCATATACAACAACTGATTTGAATGGTTCAAATAATGCCATGAACAACGGCAACGCTGGCCCTCTACAAGAGATCATGGTTAATCCAACGTCTATGGTCGGTTGGCGTTTGAGCGCTAATGGTTCACTTATTCCACCACATGATCTTATAACCGGTGGATTGGCGGTGAATGCAAATCAGAAACGTGGCGCCGAAAGACTATTTCAATATCTCGAGGCGGACGGAAGTGATCCTGAAGACTATGCGCGGTATATAAAAGAAAATTGAATTTTATGTTAAATTTTCTTTTTTTTACCCGTTTTTGTTTTTATTTTTTGTTCGTTAATTTTTGTTGTCGTGTGTTTTTGCTCTTTATTATTTTCTGCTTTTTTTTTATAAATCCCTTTTTGTGAAAATATGAGATTCTGGTCCAGAAGAAATGCATGGGAGATAGCCTTCTAAATCTCATTTCCAATTTCTAAAAATGTTTCCTTTTATGTTTTGTTTGTTCTAGAGTCCTTTTTGTTTCTTAATTTGTGATTTTAAAAGAGTAATACATATTGGTTTCAAAATTTTAAGGTCCATTTTCTTTAGGCTCTCATAAAAGCTGTCCAAAAAAATATGAACAGTTGACCTGAACTTCAAAAAACTATATACATACATACATTTCGTCGAAACATGTCAATTGATTTTGTATGTTGATAGATTATTTTTGAATTTGCATTTGAAAAAAGCACAGCAGGTAATAGCATTATTCTTGAGGGGTTGAATACCACATTTATTGACAATTCTACAAATATTCATTTTGTTCGAAAACGTATGTCTACCCAATGGTCAATGGTTTTCAATTTTAATGAGATTCGATTTCACTCAATTATAAATTGTATTCCATTGAAATCAAAGATTGCAGTACACCTAGGTTCGTTATTCTGCTGTAGGCATCATCTAATATTTATCCATTTTTATAGGGAACATTCTATAGTATATCAACAAATACGACTTCTTTCAAAATTATTCCACTTATAACAAACATTGGGCAGCTTCAGGCGACATAAGGGACTTGAAAGTAAGACAAGTTTCTAGTATCTGATTGGCTAGCTGCCAAAAGATTACCTTCCAAATAAGGCAACTTTATTGGAAAGTTGACTGGAAAGTTAGTCAAGAAAAATCTCCCAACTATCAAGTCAAGTCTACTTATGTCAAAATGACAGTTGATCATTTTTTTCCTTCAACAGAAAGCTGAACTTTATTACTCTATGATTTACTTATTTCCTGCACAACTTCATTTGATGCTTTCTGTAAATTGTCAATTTGGAAAAGAGATAAGTAATATTAATATTATTAAAATGAAGTCCCTTATGTTGTATGAACCTGCCCATTGGAAACACGTACACACTAGAAAAGTAAAACATAGACGTATGGTTTTCAATCTGGCAATTTTTCTTTTTGACAATTTGGTTTGCTTGCCATTTTATAATGAATAAACTTACTCCTGAACAACGTTTGCAAATCGCGTAAATTTATTACCAAAATATAGCGATGCATCAATTTATTGAAGGAAACGTTTGGTGTTCGCATTATCGCAAGTCTCCAAGATTGTGCGTTTTAACACGCGTTAAGAGAGAATATTCGGCGTGTTTTTGCTGCCCCAATGTGGACCGTATGTTAACCCATACGGCAAAAAAGTAGTCGAAAATTTTGCCTCTCGGCTTGCTCTAAATCATTTTTAAAACGTAATGGCAAAACCTTAGCTTTATAAAGCTGAATTCTTGACTAAAACTTTAAATTGTATGCGATTTATTTCTCCTTGGAAACCACACGTCTAAAAAAAACACCCTTTATTATCATTTTTACACATTGGGTTACGAATTTCAATTAAATCTAAGTAAATTAATTTTTGTTTCAACACCAAATAAGCACCATAGTTTTTGTATTATATATTTGCAAAATCGATCCCCTTCAAAGGACGTCTGTTTTTCAATTGCACCTTCTATGGGGATTGTACGTTAAGTTTAGACTACTGAAGGATACCTACGGGGAATTGTTCTATAGCTGCCTCGCGTTTCTAAAAATGGATAATCTTTAGTAAACTAAAGTGTCTCCTTTCCAAAGTTCATTACAAAAGGATATCTTGTGGTTTCTTCCCATTGTGTTTTGTTTGTATGAAAATAATGCACAACTTCGGTCTACTCTCGAGATCTCATTTATGGCGTGTCTCTATTAGACATTGCTTAAATGACTTCAAAGTGTTTTTTTAAAGATAAACTTACGGCATCATTTTGAAATCAATCACTGTTAAAAATCCTACCAAAACTTGAATTCTAACCAAACATGGCTATTGTATGAGTTTCTTCTTCAAATATTCAAAATATTTTGACCAGAAATATTGTAAATTTCTATAAATCGTTTGTGCACTCAAAAAATTTAATCTTATCTCTTAAATAAAAAAAACAGTAAAACTCAAAAGTATTTTCCGTTTCTAACATATCATTTCTTTTCTCCCGACTAACTTTTCTTTTCTTTGCTTTATTTGTTGTTAATTTTTTTGTTTCCATTATATAAATTTTCTACCAAAATATAATAATTTGTTTTCTCTTTTCTTATTTTCAGTTTACTTAAAATGGACGCAATGAGCCGCAATACAGCATCAGTGGCTCAGGATTTTCATAAGGCGGGAGGCGTTGACTTGAAAAATAAACATCAATTTTTCAACAACAACACCACAACCTCAAAACATGCTGCTGCAAGTTTGCTTCATAATAATAAACATCAAAATCAAAATAATCATCAACAACAACAAAGACAACAACGTAACAAGCAAACAAATCACAATCTTCGTCAAAAAGGTTTCTCCAGTTGTGGCAGTACATCTGATGAAACCGAAGAAGATTATGAAAATATGGAAAATATTGAGAATTTCAATTCATCAAGCGATCAGAGAAAGGCGATGTCCGCATTTTTGAGTCGAAATTTTGGTTTACAAGAAAAAATTCATCCCATTCCATTGATAAATAATAATGATAATATTAAAATGGAGAAAGCAGAAATTAAGATCAAAGAAGAACCAATAATCAAGAATCAACCAAAACCAACATCATCACCACCATTAACACAACTACCACCAAGAAAAAGACATAGTGTAGATTCTATTAAGCAGCAGCCAATGAAATCGCCTCCCGCGCAACCAATAAATTTAACAAATAACAAAAAAAAGAACAACAACAACAATATCAATCAATTGAAAGCAAATGTGAAACAAAACAATAACACAACAAACCACAGTCGTAAATCATCTGTAACAACAACAACAACAACAACAGAAACTAAAATACCTGTGATTAATAATAACAACAACAACAACAACAATAATTCGACCTTGAAAGGACATCGCCTTGATCTGATACGTGACAAAGAAAATTCCAATTCAATTTTCTCAACAATGGAATATCAAAATCTATCTAAATTCGGTACACAGTTCCAAAATTATGTCAAAGATATAATAAATAAGTACTATGCCGAAACGCCACTACTCTTTCCAATTGTTCCACATCAGCAACACTTGCATCATAATGTGCAACAACAACAACAACCTTTATCGCCACCGCCAGCGAAACGTCAAAAGCTGAGCGAGACAGAAGAGTACATTGAGTATTTGAAGAACAAAGAAGACATCACCCTCACAATAACACCAAAGATAAACAACCATAACAACAACAACAATAGTACCAAAACAGCAAACATAAACTATAATAATAATAGTACGAAAAATCAATTTAACAGCAACAACAACAACAACAAAATTATTAACAACCAAACACGCCCAGCAGTCATTGTCAAACAATCACGAACTCCTCCACCACCAAGAATCATAGAAGAAGAACCCAAAGTTCAAGTCATACCGGTCATAAATTACGCCCATGGTAACCTACAATCGCTAGTCAATGGCAACACTTTCTATCCATCATTGCCATCGTTAAAACCATCAAATAATATTGTTCACCAATTTTCGGATGATGACAATTCTGCCCCTATCGATATGTCCTCAAATTCAGCTATATACGATTCAAGACGCAGCAATCGCAAGCAAGCTCAACCAAAGAAAATCAAGACCTCACCGGAAGTTGTGATGGCCCAGTTGCGTGACAAGTACCTCAAAAAAATGGTAGACCGAAAGAAGAGCTGCGTTGATTGTACAAACAACAACCGCAAATCAATGCTAGTATTCCCTTATCATACACCCGCTTCGCTTCGCCTGCACCGCTTGTGGAAGCATTCAGAACGATCACAAAATTGTGGTCATTGCAATGCACGATTCAGCAAAATGTACAGTTTAAAAGTTCACTGTCGACTTGTGCACCGCAAATAATGATCTCTCTCTCTTTATCTTTTGCGCTCTCTTTCTTAATTTCATGACAGTTGACACACATGTCACAATAGTTCAATAAAATGTCACCACAAAGCTATATTGCTATATATTTTGTTTAAACAAATGAAGAAGATTTTCCAAGTAGAAAAAATGCTGTTTATCATTTTTTCAATTTTTTAGTTTTTATTTTTGTATTTATTTAAGTTTTCTACTTTAGTTATGGAGTACCTGAAATATGATTTAAAATTTTATTTTGTTTGTATAAAAGAAGAGAAATGCATTTATTGCCATTGATAAAAAAAAAAATTTAAGCTTTATTTGCCATTGGCTGTATATTTGATGTAAGAGAAGCTTACGTCCGCGGCTCGGTGAGCTTTTTCGAGTATTTTTCAAATCTTCAGTGGCATTTTTCGTTCTGGTGTAAATTTTGTTGGTCACTTACTTAAAAAATGTCAAATAACAGAACTGTGTAAGTTTATTTTTTTGACAAAGCTTTTAATTACATTTTAGTTGCATAATCCCAAATGATTTGTTATAAGCTCAGATTGAGAGTCACATAAAAAAATGAAAAGTAATCTTTTTCAAAAGTGCACTTGTTGCTTTGAAAAAAAAAAGAAATCCAATGATCTTTTGTTTGAATTCCTCTCTTGCCCGCTACTAAAAGTAAGCTTTTTGAATTTTCAATCGAGTTGAAGAGAATAGATAAGTATATTTGAGAAAACAAAAAACACAAAGTCAAAATACAATGCCATTTTTGTTCATACCATTTAAAAAAAGAAAATTATACATATATATAATCATTTATTTTAATTTTATTTAAGTATTTAAATTTAAACATTTTGAAAAAGTTGAAACAAAAGAACAAGTTAAACATTGTATTTGCCATTAATTGCTTTAAGTATTTTTTTTATAATTTGTAGAATATAAGTTATGAAGTTTTCATTATATGAATATATTATTATTATTATTATTCTGTTTTATTATATTTCTTTATTATTATAAATATAAACTGCTATTTCAAAGAATTAAACAAAATACAAAAATTAAAAGAAAAAAGTATAGTAAACTAATTTTTAAATATACCTACTCGAATATAAAACAAACAAAAAAAAAAAACAAGATGAATAAAAAGGATATAGTAATCGACTGAAACATTATTATAAAACACTATACATTAAAAACTTAGCGTAATGTAATGGAAAGCATGTGGAAAAAAAAACAAAAGAAGAAACTTAAAAACAAATCAAGTAAAGAACAGAAAGAATGTCTTTCTTAATGTTTAGTTTAAATTTCCAAATAAAATTTAAAAAATTGGTTTACAAAAATTCACAAGTTGTTTTTATTTTATTTTTTTCATAAGTTGTTTGTATTTCGAATCTGCATTTGACTCAAAACATGGAAACTGTTGTTTACTTTCAGTTTCTTTGAATATGCAAGGCCGAGGCTTCGGTGATTTCTCTAATTCCCCTTATACGGGATTTAATTCGTGATTTTTATACATTCCCATTTACTGATCTTGAAAAGAAAAGAGAACTACTTTGGATTCTACAGTCAACACGAAAATGTTGCTCCTAATTATTCTATCGATGGACTTCATCAATGTTTTACGCTATTTTTGCTTTTGTAAGCTTGAATTTGGGCTGTTATTCAGGCCTATAACGAATTCGATCGTAATCGGAAACTTTTACGAATCCCGAAAAACCGTATCACCAAATCCGGTAGTAATGCAATAGGTATGGAATTTTTTAGTACGAAATAATTTGATATTATTTCGGGATTCGTAAAAGTTTTCGATTACGATGGACGTGATAGGGCTGATTATTAAATCACAGAAATTTAACTCCCGAAATTAATACATTTCAAGGAATACAGTTTTCGAAGATGGGACAAATGTCGATTAAAATTTTACTCACGTAGCTCTAAGTATAACCGCACCCTGTGAAAATTAATTGTATGTGAAACTGGAAGAAGAGTAAGTTAACAAGTGAATTAAATAAATAAAATGCACGACTGGGTCGCACGAACTTGCTCCTGTATGCAAAGAGTCTGTTTAAAAAAGCACCTATATAAGATTTAAAATTATACCTTTAAAACAAGTTTGTCTTCAAAGATTTAAATGCTATTCGATTTGTCAAAAAAACCGCGCTATTCATCCCAACACACAACTCATCCTAGGACAACTCATCCCGGAAATGAATTGGTATTTACAATAGTTATAGTTATAAACAATACATACATATGTATGTACCAAATGCATTATCTAATTTGGATAAAAGATAGTAATCAGCCCTATCATGAATTCCATCGTAGTCGGAATTTTTACGAATCCCGAAAAACTGTATCATGAAATCCGTTCGTAATGCAAAATTGTATGAGATTTTCCACTACGAACGGATTTCATGATACAGTTTTTCGGGATTCGTAAAAATTTCCGATTACGATGGAATTCATGATAGGGCTGAATATAATAAAAGTTTTGTCAATGTAATGCGCTCTTTCGGGCTCACGCACAGGATTTGATCTGGTGAGATGGGAGGGGATTACATTTAATGCAGTTAAAATAATTTAAAAAAAAACTATTTTAAGATTCAAAACTTTACCTGAAAAATAAGTTTGTCTTCAAAAATTTAGATGCTATTTTATAAATCAAAAAACCCTTGATTTTTCAAAATTTTTTTTTGAAAATCGTTAGAGCGGTTTTTTTTTAAATTAATTTTTTATATATAAAATTTTTAAATTTTGTTCTAAAAATATTTTTGGTATGCAGTTGTTTAGTGATTGTAAATATACGCTCTACATTTGAATTTCGTAAAAAAATGTTGACCCGTTTTTGAGATATAGAATTTTGAAAAAAAAAAATTCAATATTTTTTTAAAAATCCAAACAATAAAAAAATTCACTTTTGATAATCAAATATTGTTAAGGCAATATAAGAGCTTATTCAGAAAAAAAATTATTGAAATCGGTTGATAAGTTGCTGAGAAAATTAAGAAACAAAATAACGGTTCTATGAGCGGTACCTTTCCTGAGCAATACAAAAATATGTTTTTCTTATAAAAAGAAGCCAAGTTTAAAAATAAAATTTTAGAGAAAATTTAAAAAAAATCTATCGGTTTGTTTTTGAGAAAATTCAAATTTTCGTTTTTTGACCAAAAAAATTGTATGGGGGCCACTGTTAGTTTTGGTCTTAAAAAAAAATGAAAAAAACGCCTAACGCGAATCTGCTGAAAACCTTAACTTCCAAGTTTGAACTCAATCGACCCAATGGTTTAGGCTGTAGGAGCGTGGACAGACAGACAAAACAGACCGGACGGAATCGCGGGACCCACTTTTTTCGACTTCTCTACCATCGTAATATCATGTTTGATTAAAATCTCGAGTTCGAAATTTTGCACGAATGCAAAACTTGCCATATAGTTCCTATATGTCGCAAGTAAAAAGTACCGTTAAACCTAGTGGCTTACAACACTCACCCATTCCTGTGCCCGAGTAATGTCAGGGATGTAGGAGACTTACAGTTAAGGTACATATATGGCGAATTCGAACGGATAATTTGAGAAAGCACTTTTCATCGAGGTAGTACCTGGGAAAAAACATTAGATGGCACAGGCAGGGTTTGAACCCAAGACCTCTCCCATGACAGTCTTACGCACTAACCATCACGTGACGGGTACAACAATTTCCTATTTTACTCTTAAAAAAAAATCTTTTTTTTTTAGATTACAAAGATATTTGCCAGTGTTTTATTTTCCATTTCGGTGAATTCAGCAACTTTTTCATTAAAATAATGCCAGCCCCAACTATGTATAACGTCAATTTGATTCAGGATCAGGGCCAGTGGTGGTCGTAACTTCTTAAAGGGTACGTCCATTATAAAAATAAAAATATTTTAAATAGTATAACAAAAAGTACTATTTCTTGCTCAGTTAAAAATAGGATTTCATTGCAATTCTTTTATACAGGGTGTCCCGTAAGTAATGGATAACCCTGAAATGCCGCATAGTAGACTTTATGACCGCCCTGAAAACTGATAAAAAAAAGTTCTATCCCAACCACAAGAAAAGTTATATGCATTTTTTTGTTCAGTGCATTATTTTTTTTCTTACTTTACATTTTTGAATACCACGACTACAAGTGAATGAGTTCCATCATTTTTTTTTTGGAGGAATATTTTACATTACTTGGGTCAACACATAAGTAGAAGAAAATTATCATAACTGTTGGACTTCTTAGAGAAAAAAATTATTTAACATTGAATTTCAATGCAAAATGTGAAAACAAATAATTTTTGAAAAAGTTAAATCATAGCTGGTATAAAAAAAATGCATGAATACCTGAGTGGGCAACTATTTTAAAAATATGCGCGTTAAATGCAGATTTCAAAATGGTATTACTTATTATTATATCTAGAGTCAATAGCAAGTTATTGGTAAAAATCTGCAATACTAGAGTAAATTTAGCAAAAACAAAAGTTTTCAAAATTAGCACAGTAAACGTGAAAATAATACCAAGCGTTGAACATAGCAGATTTTTGATTTATTAGCTGTTTCTACGATGTTGTCCTTATGATAAATCCAAGCTTTCAACTTCTAGGGCCGAATGCATTCATGATAAAAATGTCAAAAAAGTGCAAAAAACGGTTACATTTTCGAGCTTGTTTTGAATTTTACCTGCTCTATTGGGCTTTAACAAACCCATCAAATATTTTGTTGGTTGCTATTAGTTTAATTGTTATTTCATCTAAACAAAAAATTTTTGAGCCAGCTTTTAATCACATGATCACTTAGTTAGAAAACAAAAACAAAAATAGATAATTTTTTAATTTTTTTTTATTTAAAGCAACTGTTTTCCACTCTTATACAGGTTCTGCACCTCCGAATAAATGAACGTCTTAGTGAACATGCAAGGTTTTTCTCAGAAATTTGTAATGCAGCTGTCTCCACACGATTTCTTAGCTCCTCTAAAGACCTGATCGGCTTGCTGTATACGATTTCCTTAATGCATCCCCAATAAAAAAAATCAAGTGGATTTAGGCGTCGTGCTATTGCTCGGATTGATACTGTGGGATCTCGGTCAAGTTCCGCAAGCACTAAGTCTTCGGTATCTCCTCGAGGGGGTCGTCCCACGCCAGCACCACCAACACCACTACAAGGCAGCCTTCCTTCCGAGAAACAGCTATGGACTCTAATAAACACTCGATAATCCGGGTGACGTGCGTTAGGGTACCTTTCCCTATACAGAGTCGCAGCTTCGTTTGCGTTGCCTTTGCACTCTCCATAAATGAAATGCATGTTTGCATATTCTTGTGCAGAATACAGAATACGTGGCATCGAAAAAGTTCAATCAAACGTCTTAATTATCAAAAAGCAGGTTCAGGAAAACAGCTATTTAGACCGTTAATTCTCCTGAAGAATGAACAATAAAAACGATATAAATAAGTGTTCGTCGTGGTCTTAATCTTATGAATTAAGATCAAATTACAAAAACTTAAATTCAAAATTTAAAAAACTTACGATTTTATGCGTTCTCACTTTCTCAGGATTTTACAATTTACTATTCAAAAAACCCAATTAAAATTGAATCAGAAGACTTTTTGTTTGGAGAAAATAACAATTAAACTAATAGCAACCAACAAAATATTTGATGGGTTTGTTAAAGCCCAATAGAACAGGTAAAATTCAAAACAAGCTCGAAAATGTAACCATTTTTTGCACTTTTTTGACATTTTTATCATGAATGCATTCAGCCCTAGAAGTTGAAAGCTTGGATTTATCATAAGAACAACATCATAGAAACAGACAATAAATCAAAAATCTGTTATGTTCAACGCTTGGTATTATTTTTACGTTTACTGTGCTAATTTTGAAAACTTTTGTTTTTGCTAAATTTACTCTAGTATTGCAGATTTTTACCAATAACTTGCTATTGACTCCAGATATAATAATAAGTAATACCATTTTGAAATCTGCATTTAACGCGCATATTTTTAAAATAGTTGGCCACTCAGGTATTCATGCATTTTTTTTATACCAGCTATGATTTAACTTTTTCAAAAATTATTTGTTTTCACATTTTGCATTGAAATTCAATGTTAAATAATTTTTTTCTCTAAGAAGTCCAACAGTTATGATAATTTTCTTCTACTTATGTGTTGACCCAAGTAATGTAAAATATTCCTGCAAAAAAAAATGATGGAACTCATTCACTTGTAGTCGTGGTATTCAAAAATGTAAAGTAAGAAAAAAAATAATGCACTGAACAAAAAAATGCATATAACTTTTCTTGTGGTTGGGATAGAACTTTTTTTATCAGTTTTCAGGACGGTCATAAAGTCTACTATGCGGCATTTCAGGGTTATCCAATACTTACGGGACACCCTGTATACAAAAACTTCTGAACTTTAATAGTTCTGTATTCCTAGCTGAGGTGATTAGAAAAATAGCCATAATGTACAGGAAATAAATTGAATTTCAGAAAACCGCTGGGTGGCCTGACCTTTTGCAGACCATCAAAATGGCAACTTTCGGTGGCTTTTTTTTTTAATAATGAACCTATGCAAGTAGAAAAATGAGATAAAAGTTTAAAGGGATTTGCATGAGGTATTAAATCATTTGGGCTAACAGAAAAACCCCAAGCCAAATCCCTTGTCCGCTCATTTGGAGAACCCGTATTTTCGCTATTAACCTTTTTCATCTGCTGAGTCGGCAAATGAGGTATCAAATTCACAATACCAACATTAAGAATCCTTTGGTCGAACCGAAAAACAACGTCCGCCCTCCATTTCCAAAAAAATGTCCTTGAAAATTGTATCATTGGTAGTTACCTAAATACAAGGATTTTTATACCAAATTAATATCAAAATGTTTGCCAAATAAACAAAAAATATCACATAAAACAAGTTTACTTTATCTTTTTTTTTTAAATTAAAAAAAAAAAAACTATCAGCCCTATTATGGTTATCAAATATCAACACGATATTTGATAATATTTGATAATTATCAACAAAATTAATGAATCGGTATTATGGTGATCAATTATCAATATTTTTGATAAATAGTGAATTAAAAGATCTATTGTGAATAGCTTTATTGATAAACTCGGTATTACGGCCATCAAACATATTGATACCTATCAAATATTCTATCAGCTACAAAATCTTCGTTGACAAATGTATCAAATATTCGTAAATGGTAAAGAATTGTAATTTAAACACGATTTTTTAAAGTTTTTTGTAGTTTTTATTGAATATACAAATTGAAAAACGAAATGTCTTCACTAGAATTGTTGTTTGAAGGCAATTGTACTGATTTTCCTCCATTAGTTCCACAAGCCTTTCTATTTGTTTTCTGTTGCTAACTATTCTACTCCTAAATAAACAAAATATTATTAAGAAAAAAGAGAAATTTATTCAATGAAAACAACTTACATTATTCCGCCGAAATTATTAATAAACCAAAACCCAAGAACTAAACACAAATGACAAACGTCAAACACCAAACAAAACCTATTCACAATCGAATCGTATATTGATTAGTATTCACAATGGGTGAAAAATTATCATTTGATTTGTAAGTTGAAAGCCATAATAGGGCTGTATACTAGCATACATACATAGTATGAGAGCTGAATTCAAATCCTGATTGATTGAAAGTATAATACTACTGAAAATTTAGAATGAAACAACAACAACTTGTGTGTGCTACCACCAAGTTTGGCTGGAGTTATAGCTATTTCACGGGGGCCAACCCGATCATCAGACTCCTTTAGTGGTGCTTAATCGCTTTATGTTCAATTTAATTTTTGAAAGAACTTTGCCCGAGCTGGGCTTGAACAAGCGACCTAGCGTGTGAGGAGCTAGTGCACTACGCACTACGCCACCGCACCCACATGAAAGTTGTAAGCCAATCACAGGTTTTTTCGTTCTATCGAACTATACTGAACCGATTAGCATTTTTCTAAGTACACACAAGTAATTGTTGTTGTTTTATCCAGGTTCTTTCTATTATCTCCTCTCTTTTTCATAAGCCAACAATTCGATTGGATTCGTATGAGGAGGGAGATGAGGCGAAAGAGGTTGACGCTGGTCAAGATTTTTAATTTTAACAATTTTAAGGGGTTTTGTGTGAAATTTTACACTCGCAGGTTAAGGCAGCTGCTTGCCGAATTTACAATTGAAAATTTAGAATGAAACAACAACAACTTGTGTGTGCTACCACCAAGTTTGGCTGGAGTTATAGCTATTTCACGGGGGCCAACCCGATCATCAGACTCCTTTAGTGGTGCTTAATCGCTTTATGTTCAATTTAATTTTTGAAAGAACTTTGCCCGAGCTGGGCTTGAACAAGCGACCTAGCGTGTGAGGAGCTAGTGCACTACGCACTACGCCACCGCACCCACATGAAAGTTGTAAGCCAATCACAGGTTTTTTCGTTCTATCGAACTATACTGAACCGATTAGCATTTTTCTAAGTACACACAAGTAATTGTTGTTGTTTTATCCAGGTTCTTTCTATTATCTCCTCTCTTTTTCATAAGCCAACAATTCGATTGGATTCGTATGAGGAGGGAGATGAGGCGAAAGAGGTTGACGCTGGTCAAGATTTTTAATTTTAACAATTTTAAGGGGTTTTGTGTGAAATTTTACACTCGCAGGTTAAGGCAGCTGCTTGCCGAATTTACAATTGAAAATTTAGAATGAAACAACAACAACTTGTGTGTGCTACCACCAAGTTTGGCTGGAGTTATAGCTATTTCACGGGGGCCAACCCGATCATCAGACTCCTTTAGTAGTGCTTAATCGCTTTATGTTCAATTTAATTTTTGAAAGAACTTTGCCCGAGCTGGGCTTGAACAAGCGACCTAGCGTGTGAGGAGCTAGTGCACTACGCACTACGCCACCGCACCCACATGAAAGTTGTAAGCCAATCACAGGTTTTTTCGTTCTATCGAACTATACTGAACCGATTAGCATTTTTCTAAGTACACACAAGTAATTGTTGTTGTTTTATCCAGGTTCTTTCTATTATCTCCTCTCTTTTTCATAAGCCAACAATTCGATTGGATTCGTATGAGGAGGGAGATGAGGCGAAAGAGGTTGACGCTGGTCAAGATTTTTAATTTTAACAATTTTAACTTGGTGGTAGCACACACAAGTTGTTGTTGTTTCATTCTAAATTTTCAATTGTAAATTCGGCAAGCAGCTGCCTTAACCTGCGAGTGTAAAATTTCACACAAAACCCCTTAAAAGTATAATACTACGTTTCCACCGGGCACTAAACCGAGATTCAGCTAGATTTGTCACAAATCTCCTTGAAATCTCGAAGATTTACCATACAAATTTTAATCACCTCAAATGAAGATTTCAAATAAAACTCATTGAAATCTACTTGGAAACATTAGTTTGTCAAATCAAACAAACTTTTTTTTCGGAGAATAATTGTTGAACCGACAAATTTAAACGCCAATTTCGTTTATTGACAAAAGGAAATGTCAGAAAAAAACTATCTGTCTCACTTCCATATGACTCAAATTCAAAACAATAAACAACTTTCAAGAAATCACAGACGAAATAAAATGTAAGTATACAAAAATAGTAAATATGTACAAGAATATAATAAAACTAATTACTTACAGATGATGAGTGAACAAATACATTTTTTTTTTGAAAGGAGAATAATTTGATGTTTGGTTGTTATGACATAAACAAAAAAGGTGGAAACACCTCATGATTTTTTTAAAATCACTTGCCTTAAATCTCGGATTATTTGTTGGTGGAAACGTACTATATTACGTACAAAATTTACTAAAGTGTATGTTGAGTTGATTTCAAAATCATTGTGCCGTTTGGAATAAAAAGAGTCAGTGGAATTAAAACGTCTTTGCCCCTTTGTACATATTTTTCAAAATTGTTGCTTCGATGACGGTCTTTTTATTTTTTTCACTGCAAGTCGGTGCCATTACAGTTATTACCGACTTTTACAGATTCAGGAGATGAATGATGGAATCAGTCTATTTGCATCTCATCAATTCGCCAATTATCTTATTTCGAATTTAAATTTTCATTTCGTGGTCAGCAATTTGTTTGTACATAACATAAATTATTCGCTCAGAAAACATTTTACGTTTAACTTAACTTAACTTATTTTGATTAGATAGACAACTTTAACATGTGTTAAATTCGCCGGTTGGTCTCGACAAGTGACTGGTAACTTATGTATGTTGTCGAAAATCACCTGCTAATTAAATAATTGCCCCACCTAACCGGTTTTAGTTCCTTTGCAAATCTTGTAACGTCCTGTGTAAAGCTTCCAAAGATTTTTGTGTGCTATCGTACAATCATCCTAAAACAAAATAATTAATTTTTTCTTATAATTAAATAAAAACAAGAAATTTTGTCAAACAAATATTTAAAAAAAAAACAAATATTTAAAATTTTTGAAAGTACTTTGAAATTTGTTTCCAAATCGTCGCCTGGGGGAGAGTACGATAACTTAGGCGACAAAGTTTAATGACGGAATTGTATAGAACAGCTAAAAAGAAGCATTTTTTACTATGGGAGGGGGGGTCTATCTCCCCCCGTTTAGGCGGTAGGGGCAATTTAAAAAAATATGTACATTAATTTGAAAAAAATAATTAAAAATTAACGGTAATACTTACAATTAAGTATTATACCTTTTTTTAAAGCCAACATTTTTGTCTATTAGCTTGTTTTTAAATCAAGTCAAAACTATGTATAGTTTTTGAAAAAAATTGTTTTAAACTAAAAATGCATGCAACAAAAATTAAAAAAAAAGGTTTAAAGTGTAGTTTTTCAAAACTTTCAAATTATTTACTGTTTTTTTTTATAATTCATTGCTCTTTATTTGTTTTTGATCAAAAACTGAAAACTAGATGACTTTATGTCTTCTAGTTCTTGAGAAAATTGAAAATTACCAAAATAAATATTTTAATTAAATTACTTTTTCCTTGCTTAAGTATTAACGTAGTCTTATTTTGATAGTAATAATCGAATATGGATTAAGATATACCTAGGGTAAATTAATTTTTCTTAAATCCAGCTTATTTAAATGCAAAAGAAACTTTGCATGCACCCATCTTGCACCCACCGAACCGTGCCAACTTGCACCCACCCCAAATCCTGTAGTGTTCCCAAGCAGGGGGGTTGCAGGGGGGCAGCATGCCCTCCCTTACAGATCCCACTGTTGAATACACCCAAATTCGCACACACATTACTGTTGCATACACCCAAACTCGCACTGTTACTATCAAAATAAGACCACTCAAGCAAAAAAAAAAGAATTAAATTAAAATAGTAGTTGTGGTTATTTTTAATTTTCTCAAAAACTACTAGGTTTCAGATTTTGATCAAAAACAAAAAAGAGCAATAAATTCTGAAATAAAAACAATGGTAGATAATCTTGAAGTATTGAAAAATTACACTTTAAACCTTTTTTTAACTTTTTTTACTCAAATTTTGAGTTTAAAATTAAATTTTTCAAAAACTACGCATAGTTTTGACTTGAAATAAAAACTGGCTAATAGAACAGAATGTTGGCTTTAAAAAAATGTATAAAACTTAATTGTAAGTATCACCGTTATTTTTTTTTAATTTTTTTCCATTTTAAATAATATTTTTTTTAAATTGCCAGTACCGCCTGAACGGGGGGAGATAGACCCCCCTCCCATAGTAAAAAATGCTTGTATTAAGCCCCTCTACCAAAAACTGTTATTATATCTTGTCGCCTAAGTTATCGTACTCTTGCCGTCGCCTGGATAAAATAGTGTCGTATGTAACAATTTGCTACTTTTCAGGAGACGCATTTAAAGTTCAAAAAATTATTTCTCAAAAACTACACGGTGGATTTTTTTGAAAATAAAATGGCTTATGCACAAAACATCTGCCGACCAAAAATCATTAAAATAAATACACTATTCTAATAATGAAAGAAATGAGGGTTCATTTTCCCCAAAATGCCGTTGTTGTATGTGACGATTTATCCAGAACAGCTTGTTATCCAAACACATACGACAAAATAATCACACATACGACAATAAATTAAAAAAAAATATTATGTTATTAGTATATAACATACGACAATATAGAAACATACCAATTATTTATTTAAAAACAAAAACAAACCCAGATTTATTTTTACTTATTTATTTTTCGGTATATAAAAATATTTGTTTTTATTCTCAATAAAATTAAAATAAACAAAAGTTAAACTTAAAAATTTAATTCTAAAAAAAAAAATCCATATTCGATTAATTAAAAAATACTTTTGGTGTAAGTATACAAAAATCACATTAATTAAGACATAAACATACAAAATTCGTTAGTTAAAAACAAATCACATTATTTAATTCAGTTCATTTGATTTTTATTAAATATTGAGTTAATTAACATTCTAGCAGGAACACAAATATATAGACTTTAAAAGAGCAAAGTTTTAGTAATTGATTTTTAGAATAGCACGATAAAATGCTTTATCTTCATTTTTTCTAGGTACGGAATCATACTTTTTATATCCTTTTTTTTGGAGTCAATGGCCTTTTGCTGGAGCTAAACGTAGCTCATTTTGCCATAAATTATCATCGTTTGGCTTTTGAAAACGTCCGGTCCTTTTTGTCAAATCATAATAAGTGTAGTCCACTTCTTTGAATGAAGTCTTACATCCTATTTTATAAGTATTCCCCTCGTTGTAAATAAGAGTTTTGACTTTAAAAAACTGGATACTGGAAAGCCAGGTTTTCGGACTTGAAAGCATAGCTTTTAAAATCCTTTTGATTCATTTGCAAAGTTTTTAAGCTAACGTTTGAAAAATTCATTTTGTTTAAAAGCCGAATTAAAGTGACTTGACTGGGTATTTCGATGTTTCGAAAATATTTTTCAATTACGTTGTGGACACAGTCAACTTCTTGTAAACAAGAATGTCCTGGCTCACAAGACTTTTGCGTTATTTCTTTGATTGTATTTGGATGGTCATGAAGGAATTGCAGGATGGCAGTCGACGTTATCCGGTTTCTATTTTGTGGAACGCATGAATCGCTCCACAAAATTATTCTTTTCATATTTGGGTGGTCATCTACAACTTTTTTTAAGAGTTTTTTTAATCCACTGGCGATATCATTTCCAGAACGCCCGCTTACTGTCTCATTTCAGATTACGCAGTATGTTAGTTTTACGGAACCGGGTATGATAAGTGTACCAGTTAGATTGTATACACAAAGTTTTCTTTTATAAACAAAGTTTGATGTATATATTTTTGGTAGTGTAAATACGTTTTCTAGGTCATACATCAAAACATACATCAAGGTTTTGCAAGTTTTTTTTCGCGCTCAGCCTTCGTGAATCTCTTTTCTTCCAAGTGTTTTTCATAAATCTGAATTTCAGCTTCCGAACATGTTTCTTTATTAGCCCTATAAAGACTACACTTGTCGCATAAGTCTTTTTTTGGGGCATGGAATGACACATACGACAATTATTTAGCAAACGTTGACTGAACAGATTTTGTATGAAAAAAATGTCGTATGTTTTACTTAAATGTTGGCGACCTTGCGCAATACGACAAATTTTAAAGATTGTAGAAAAAAAAATCAAATAACAAAACTGCATTTAAATCTCAAAACCTCAATTTTCCATACGACAGTATTTTATCCAGGCGACGAAATGTTGATGGTTATCGCGCCCTCTGTTGACGCTAACTATGGGCAGGTTCAGCCGACATAAGGGACTTGAAAGTAAGGCAAGTTTCTTGCATCTGATTGGCCAGCTGCCAAAAAATTGCCTTCCAATTAAGGCAACTTTATTGGAAAGTTGACTGGAAACTTAGGCAAGAAAAATCTCCCTTACTATCAAGTCAAGTCAACTTATGTCAAAATGACAATTGATCATATTTGTTAATTCAACTAAAAGCTGAACTTTATTACTCAATGATTTATTTATTATCTGCACAACTTCATTTAAAGCTTTCTGTAAAAAGGTTCCTTGTAAATTTGGAAAAGAAATAAGTAATATTTCTTTAAAATACAAAATACAAATCATGATGGACTTGTAGCTTGCCTGAGGAGTGTTTTGTAGAAAATAATGATTGTGGTAATTTTTGTACTATGAACTTGAAGTAGAGGTTTGTGAAGTAAAGTTCTTAATTTTAAATTCATGACACTTAAAAAACTAACTAGTTGCCTTGGTAAAAATTTACGTTCAAGGAATGAAGTTGACTGCAAATGAAGTCCCTTATGTTGTCTGAACCTGCCCTATGTCTTTAAGATTTTAAGAAAAGAATTATTAAAGTCTCCTTAACATTGCATATAAGATCCTTTCTGCCGTACTATGTGAACGTCTGAAGCCGTTCGTCAACAACCTGATAGGTCCTTATCAGTGTGGCTTCAGACCAGGAAAGTCCACTATCGACCAAATATTCACATTACGGCAGATCTTGGAAAAAACCCAGGAGCTTCAAATCGATACCCACCATCTCTTTATCGATTTTAAAGCCGCGTATGACAGCATCCATAGGGAAGAACTCTACAGAACAATGTCTAGTTTTGGCATCCCTGTCAAACTTATCCGTTTGTGCAGAATGACGATGGAGAATGCACGCTGCTCCATCAAGGTCGGAAAAGATCTCACCGATGCATTTGATGTCAAAAAAGGTTTTAGACAAGGCGATGCACTGTCATGCGACTTCTTCAACATCGTTCTGGAAAGAATTGTGCAAAACTCAACCGTCAACACTAGAGGCACAATCTTCCAAAGGTCCATCCAATTACTCGGATACGCAGATGATATTGACATAATTGGAAGATCAAAGCGTGATGTCAGTGGAGCGTTTTTGAGCATTGCGACGGAAGCGAAGAAGATGGGTTTAGTGGTCAATGAGGGCAAGACCAAGTATATGCTGTCATCAAAAAAGGACATTGAACAACGACGTCTTGGACAAAACGTCACCATGGACAGCTATAACTTCGAGGTAGTTAAGGACTTTGTCTACCTAGGCACCGCTATAAACACAGGCAACGACACCAGCGCTGAAATCAAACGAAGAATAACTCTTGCAAATCGCTGCTTCTTTGGACTTAGAAGGCAATTGAGAAGTAAAGTCCTCTCTCGAGCATCTAAAATCACCATCTATAAGACACTCATCATCCCGGTTCTCATTTATGGCGCTGAGGCCTGGACCCTGTCAAAGAAAGATGAGAACGTCTTAGGATGCTTCGAGAGAAAAATTCTTCGGGTGATTTTTGGTCCCGTACGTATAGATGGAGAATGGAGGAGAAGATATAACGACGAACTGTACGGGCTGTACAGCGACACTGACCTAGTTAGCAGAATAAAAGTCCAACGGCTTAGATGGCTGGGTCATGTAGAGCGAATGGACATCAACGCTCCAGCCCGGAAGGTCTTCGAATCCAATCCCGAGGGACGGCGCAGTAGAGGAAGACCGCGACTCAGGTGGCGCACTCAGGTGGGTGAGGACCTCAACCAACTTGGCGTGCGAAACTGGAGACAGCTAGCTAGGGACCGAGCTGGCTGGAGACGCATGTTGGTTGAGGCCCAGGTCCGCCCCGGACTGTAGCGCCACCTTAAGTAAGTAAGTAAGTATTATTAAAAAAAAATCACTAGTTATTCTTTAGCCAATCTGAAAATTTTTGTTTGAGTCAACTTAATAGGCACAAAAATTAAAATTGTTATTAGATTGGAATAAAATAAGTTCTGTTAGGGTACCTTCACCGTTAACTTTAATCATTTCGTAAATTAGTTCCTCCATGAATCATACAGTCTTTTAATATATATAGTTCAACGAAATTCCTTTCCACTCTAACTCAATTACAGAAATTAAGGATAATTTGTCTTCAAACTTTATTCATTAACTAAACATTGAAAGAACTGAAGTAAGTTCAAGTACTTAAAACTCTTTAGAAGAACTAACTCGGTTGCGTTTAAAAATATGTACTTACACGCAAACAAAGAATTCAAACAATTATGTCACGAGAAAAAAAGGCTTTTTCTAAAAAATCTTGCAATGAACTTGCAGCACTCCAAAAATTCCAAAGAATTTTGGAATAATGTAAGAGAGTTAGGTGGGCAAAGTAGAAGTATGAAGATTTCTCTCAAAGCTGAGACTTTAGCTGCTCATTTTAAAACTCTATTGTCAGCGGAGGAGAATCTTCATACTTTTAGCTTTGCGTTACAAAATGAAGTTGTATTTGAATTAGACTGTACGATTTCTTGTGAAGAGCTTGATTCAGTTTTGCTGGTTATGAAAAACAATAAGGCCCCGGGTTGTGATGGCATTCCAGTCGAATTCTTTAAAAACGGAACAGTACAACTGAAAAATTATATTGTGGATTATTTCAACAAGATATATAATAATGCTTGCGTTCCTTCTGGTTTTAACAAATCGCTTATTTTTGCAATATTTAAAAAAGGCGATGCTTCCCAAGCAGAAAATTATAGGGGAATCTCTATTCTAAATTATCTCAGAAAGATCTTTGCCACAACTCTTTATGTTAGGCTTTCTACGTGGATAGAAAATTTTAATCGTCTCAGCATTTTTCAAGCAGGGTTTCGTTCCGGGTTTTCAACAATTGACCACATTTTCGCACTAACTAGCATAGCCAGAAAATATATTGAAATGCATAAAAAGTTATATGTTTGTTTTGTAGACTTCAAAGCAGCATTTGACACAGTCAACAGGCAAGCTCGGATCTACAAACTGGCATCGCTTGGAGTATCCAGAAAGTTCTTGGTAGTATATGCGAAATTATTATCTTCCTCAAGTGCAACCGTGTGGGATGGATCCAAGCTGTCTGAATGGTTCCCAACTTCTGCAGGTGTTCCTCAGGGTTGCATTCTAAGCCCTATACTCTTCGCACTATACATTGACTCCATTTCTGAAATTCTTCCAGGTGGCGTTAGCCTCGCAGGTCAGCAAATAAAGGTACTCCTTTATGCTGATGACTTGGTGTTGCTGGCAGAGAATCCTTCAACTCTACAACTGCAAATAAACAAACTTCAGGCTTTCTGTGAGACATGGGATCTACATATCAACGTCTTGAAAACAAAAGTTATGGTTTTCGAGAACCGAAGGAGTAGACGGGTGGAGACTTGGCGACTCAATAACCAGTCGATAGAAGTAGTTCCTGAGTTCAAATACCTTGGCGTACTGTTGTCTAGCAACTTAAATTTTCGAAATCATGTGAAAGAAAAAAGTAGAGAAGCAAAGCTGGCACTTAACATAATGTGGCCAAAATTCTTCGCAAATCAAAACATTGATCTGTCCTCAAAGTATAATGTATTCAATGCCACAGTCAACACTTGTATGTGCTACGGGGTGCAGACATTTGGAGTAGACCCCTTTGAAGATTTCGAAACTGTACAGAGGTACTATTTCAAGCGTTTATTCCGTCTACCAAACGCTACTCCTACCTACGCCATTCATGTGGAATCAAGTTTGCCACCCATTTATTTGCAAAATCTGAAAGCTCATTCTGGTTTTTTAATAAAAGTAATGAAGAGAAGTGAAAGTAGTTTACATAGGGCAGTGTTAACTAGGCTATTGCAAACAAATGCTTATCCGTTCAGAAATTGGCAACAGCTGGCGTTATCTCATGATATCGACTTACCTTTATCGAAAAAAAAAACATTAGCGAATGGCAAAATATGTTCGCAAGGGTCATAGCTAAAGAAGATGACAAAATATACGACCAGTGTTTAACTAGAGCGTCCTCATCACCTTCCAAATTTATTTACTGCAACCTTAACCACTAAATGTTAACCATTGATAGTTACTTCAACACAAAATTTTCGTCAAAAGTAATAAGCACCATATTCAGAGCCAGAGTTGAATTATTAAATTTGAATTTCATGCCACATAGAGTCTTGTGAGCTATGTAACAGGAGAGAGTCTGAAAATATTTACCACTTCATTGCTGTATGCCCAATTCTACAAGAAATCCGAAGATTACATTTCCAAGAAAGTTTTCTGTCCGTAAATAGTCTTTACGAAATATTAAATGGTGCTCGTGGTTGGCTCAGCTTGTATAAATATTGCAATCATGCTATGACTTATCGCAATAGTTTTTTGATATATTAGTTCTTACAACAAGTCTCTATTCAATTCAAGGGCTGCAAATTATTGCTTTTAAATCAAATCTTTATTGTTTCAATAAATGTTTCATTAAAATTTTAAAATTAAAAATTTAATATTTAATAGATACTTAAAATTTAAAATTTTATATAAATTTATTCCTCGTATGTTAATATAAACTTTTGTCTAATATTTTGCATAGTATTTATTTTTGTAATTTATTATTTCAAATTTTGTGTAAATCTTTTTGATACATCTTCTCTTTATGTATGTATATAATTTTATTTATTTTACTGAAATGTCATTTCCGGCAGACGGCAGCATTGTCATGTCCGTATTTCCAATAGAAAAAAAAATGTAATTTATCTAATGAATAAAGGAAGAATCTATCTATGTAATCTAATCTCTCTTGAAAGAACTGAACATTTTGATAGAATATGTATATGGAAAAATTTCTTTCAAAGATTCCCTTATAATCAGGTGCAGTAATCTTTGATGTTCAATAATAACTGAAGGATTTTCTTAAATGGTGAAAATAAAAGTTGGAGCCATCAGGATCATTGGAACTTGTTTGTTTTTCGTCTGAAACGTGATACCAGTTTTTTGTCTAGCTTATAGAAGCCTTGAAAACTCAGTCGCATAACTTTCCGTTTTTCGTCCAGTTGGGCTTTTTTTTTTCAAGTTTCATTTGTTAAAGATGGTTTTGAAAGCTGTTGAGCGACTTGCGTTTACTTCGGCCGACTTTTTGTTTTATTTTTCCCACAGAATCTAAAAAATTTGATGCGCATCTTAAAAATTCTCGTCCTTAATCTGCTGCTGTTTCGGTTTTCCTACCTCTTTTTATATTTTCCGTGCGAATCTTTTTTTTGTTCAGTAAAAATAAAAGCTATTGCACGTCCGGATAGGCCTTGTTCAAAACATCGGTAAAATTGTCATTGTACCTATTCACTTGACTCAAAACAAACTTCTTTTTCTTAACATCTTAAAGAAGTAGTTAGCATCAACACAAAAACCCTCCATATATGGAAAAAAACTAAAATTATGAATTCAATTCGTTTTGTCTTTCTAATAATGTTAATATGATACTCATTCATTCATTCATTTGTTTTTATTGAGACATTAATATACATTTTTGATAATTTATGATTACATTATTTTGAATTCATGATAACCGGCTTCAATAATTGTATCTGGTTAAGCTTAGTTATTATATACAATAAATGTTTATAGCAAAACAAAATATATATGTACATACATGCTTTTTTATTTTATTTTTTTTTTATAATTCCCTTTTAATTTCATATGATTGCTTCAGACATACATATGTTCACTTTATGGCTCTTATGGCCAAGATTAAGTTTATGACTAGAACTACTTACAAACTACTTATAAATATTATATATATTATAGAAATACAAAGATAGATCTTATTTAAAATAACCTAATAATAATGAAAGAAGCATCAGCGTATAATAATCATTTCTACTTAGTTAAATATATAATGATATTTATACAAAAACAAGAAGAATAAATTATTAAAATTTAGCTGTGCTATGA
Source organism: Eupeodes latifasciatus (assembly GCA_920104205.1). NCBI lineage: Eukaryota > Metazoa > Arthropoda > Insecta > Diptera > Syrphidae > Eupeodes > Eupeodes latifasciatus. Next base: position 66,446,998 of record OV049924.1, on the reverse strand, counting down.
TTAGATTTATAATATATATAGAAAACAAAGAGTCTATGTTGTATTTTAAGATACAATATAAGAACATATATTTGGTAGTATTTTTTTTAATTAATATTAACCACATTTGATATCATTATCCTCTTAGAACAGGGGCCCTACTATGTAACTCGATTCTACTTTTGATTCTATTCGAAACTCATTTCCGATTCTACTTTCAAATCGTACTACGTATGAACAAAAACGCTCCATTACCAAGACCGGAATCTTTCGTACGTTTCACTCTCCAAAACCCGTTTGTTTACATTGTTGTATTTGTAATTTTGACAATTAGTCCATGAATAGATGTGAGCACAAACAAAAAAACGATGCCGTGGGCTAGCGGCACTTTGCAAAGCAAAAACAAAATGGAGGGGTTAATAAGTTTTTTTCAGGTTTTTCTTTTTACTTTTTTCGATGAAAAAGTCAGTTTTAAGCTTTAATTTTGTAGGCATTCTATGGATAGTGAACCAATGTACCTTTTTGTCTTGAAAAAAGCATGTTCAACATCAGTTTATTATAATTAATTCATTAATTTACAGTAATCACTACGAAATTCTTTAAATTTCATAATAATCCCCGGATTTTTGTATCAAAGATGCGTTCGAAGAACCATCAATTTAAGGGTGCGAGTGCAATTTTTGTATTGAATTCTAATAAATTTTCGTTAACGAACGGCCCAAATATTTTGTTTGCAAGTAATTAAAATCTGTATCAATTTAATTAATCCAAGTATATTTATAGTTTGTATATTTAAAAAAAAAGAGTTATAATCGAAAAATATCTTATCCATAACATTCTTGATTGATGGAAGCATACATGTATTTGCTATCAAAAAAAAAACTATGCATCAAAGGAACACAAATGTTTTAAAAAAGTAATCACAACGATTATAGCGAACCTGTTGAATAAATGCAGAGCAAATAAAATGCAAATTTTGACATATATCACAAAGTGAAAAGTTCTTAAAATCGTTCTGAATTCATGCACAACTCATTCAAAAGATCATTGTAATCGACATGAATGTTTATTGTTGACGTACAGAAGTTTGTTTTTAGTGAATTCCGACAGTTTAACGCAAAATATAATTTTCATTCATTCCTTAAAAATATTTAGTTACCAAAGTTCAATTTTGCTTATTATTGTTTGAAGGGTATTGTATGTAAGGGTATTTAAAAGTGATGCTAATAACGAAAAAATGAATGAGGTTTACGAACATGTTTTTGTTTTTCTTTATATAATAAATACTTACATAGATTACATTTTATAAATGCAGAACACAGAAGAAAATATACATAAACAATAGTTTTCAGATATAAAGCAGAGGTTAGTGTAGAAAAATATTTTTGAGAAAGCCAATAATATTTTAGGTTCATTAAAGAAATTTCCGCTTCGGCTAACCTTCATCAACTTTTTAGAAAAAAAATTAGCATTAATAGCAGCCAATTATTTCATAGCATAATTAATTTTTCAGATTGTAAAATGTCTAGAAATTTTCATACGCTACAAAATTCGTAATTTTATGCGTAAACATAGAAGATAACATTATTTAGTCTAGAAGTATGGATTTTGGCGCGTATACCGTTTTTTTCTATTGGGTGTTTGGTTTCCCCATACTGGAATAAAAAAAAGTTACTTAAATCTATTTATTGCACTCATTTAGTTGGTAGTTGGTATTGTGTGTAAACATATTGCCTATTTCTATTCCTTAAAGATGCTTTACACAAAGCAACTTATTTTTAAAACATGGTTCCCTCAAATTTTTATTCCAAAATCTAACTACAAACAAAATTTTTACTTTAACATAGTCCCTCAAAAAGAAATTTTCAGGAATACAAAACTAAAATTTGGTCTTGCAATTATCGAACTGCTTAAATGATGAAAATACTAATCTAATTGAGGAATCTGAACTAGCTAAAGTTGGCAATGGAACTTCACAAGTATGCTTCTCGTAGCATTGTCTGTACAAAAAAAAATACGGAGACACCCGCCTATTGTTTCCACCTGAACTTCTAACGTCGCCAAAAAAATGCTCTAAGCAAACTACACCTGAAAAAATTGTCTGTTTTGTTGTTTTATAAAGTATTGAGTTACACTTTTGTCCATTTGCAATAGTTATACTTAACCAGTTGCAGCGCATGTTGCGTTCGCAAATAGTTTAAGTAAACAAAATAAATAATAATCTTAATATATATAATTCTTCTGTGAGTGTGTATGTCACTGAACTTCTCTTAAACGACTGGACCGATTTTGATGAAATTTTTTGTGTGTGTTCAAGGGGATCTGAGAATGGTTTAGATTCACAATTTTACATTGGATCCGACAGACGGCGCTATAATCGCAGTGTCAAATATTAAATAATATTCAATTTTAAAAGGTTTTAAAAAATAAAAAAACGATTTTACGCCCTTAGCTCCATCTAGCGGCAAAGTGCTATTGGGAACGCGCACCGTTGCACCTTAAAGGTCTATGGCGCGATGTAAGCTTTCTATAAAAGCGCCATCTAGCAGTTATATGTAACAAGCATCTCAACAACTGCGTGACCAAATTTTATCAAGTCTGTCCCGACAGTTAGCGCTGCGATCAAATTAAAAAAATGTTTTGTTATCATTGTGTTATTGTAGACCATGTGCTGGATCAAATATTAAATTAAAAGGTACTGAGTGTTTTGGGAAGAGTTTTGAAGTGTGCCTAAAAAACTATACATTTTGCGAATTTAGTGCAGAATCGAAGTGAGTATATTTCTTATATTTCTTTGTGTAATATTACACAGAGCATGTATTTAATGCGCATTAATCGGCTATTTTGTTTTGAAGTGTCATTCAGTGATGCGCGCGTTATTACACAAAGACTTTTTTCATTTTTAAGTCTGTGCATTCTTTTGACCAAAAACACTCTATTACCAAGACCGGAATCTCAGACTGACATTTCGGTTTGCCTACAAGCTAAAAAGCACTAAATGTGAGAAAGTGTGCGTGAAATGATGCAAAAAACCAAACACATTCTCACAATTAGTGCTTTGGCCCATCAAAATGCTTCATTATAGCAATCAGCCCCATCTAAATGCTTCATTTTGAATGTTTCATGGCCTCGTTCAAAAACTAAACAATCCTTACCAACAGAATCTGAAGTGCTGACATGGTCTTAAATTGGAAGATTTGTATAGCTTTTTAATTTCAATCCAAATAAATGTTGTAAATGTATATAAAATAAAATAAAATTGACCAAATACATATTATTTAATAATTTATTAGTTTATTATTATTTATTTTGTTTACTTAAATAATTTGCGAACGCAACATGCGCTGCAACCGATTAAGTAATTGCAAATGGACAAAAGTGTAACTCAATACTTTGTAAAACAACAAAACAGACAATTTTTTCAGGTGTAGTTTGTTTAGAGCATTTTTTGGCGACGTTAGAAGTTCAGGTGGAAACAATAGGCGGGTGCCTCCGTATTTTTTTTTTGTACAGACAATGCTACGAGAAGCATACTTGTGAAGTTCCATTGCCAACTTTAGCTAGTTCAGATTCCTCAATTAGATTAGTATTTTCATCATTTAAGCAGTTCGATAATTGCAAGACCAAATTTTAGTTTTGTTCGTTGCAGAAATATTCCTGAAATTTTCTTTTTAAGGGACTATGTTAGAGTTGGAATTTTGTTTGTAGTTAGATTTTGGAATACAAATTTGAGGGAATCATGTTTTAAAAGTAAGTTGCTTTGTGTAAAGCATCTTTAAGGAATAGAAAAAGGCAATATGTTTACACACAATACCAACTAAATGAGTGGAATAAATAGATTTAAGTAACTTTTTTTTATTCCAGTATGGGTGAACCGAACACCCAATAGAAAAAAACCGATATACGCGCCAAAATCCATACTTCTTAACTAAATAATGTTATCTTCTATGTTTACGCATAAAATTACGAATTTTGTAGCGTATGAAAATTATAGACATTTTACAATCTGAAAAATTAATTATGCTATGAAATAATTGGCTGCTATTAATGCTAATTTTTTTTCTAAAAAGTTGATGAAGGTTAGCCGAAGCGGAAATTTCTTTAATGAACCTAAAATATTATTGGCTTTCTCAAAAATATTTTTCTACACTAACCTCTGCTTTATATCTGAAAACTATTGTTTATGTATATTTTCTTCTATGTTCTGCATTTATAAAATGTAATCTATGGAAGTATTTACTATATTAAGAAAAACATGTACGTAAAACTCATTAATTTGTTTCATTTTTAGCAGCACTTTTACTAAACATACCCTTCAAACAATAATAAGTAAACTTGAACTTTGGTAACTAAACATTTTTAAGAAATGAATGAAAATTGTATTTTGCGTTAAACTGTGGGAATTCACTAAAAAAAACTTCTGTACGTCAACAACAAAAATTCATGTCGATTACATGATCTATTGAATGAGTTGTGCATGAATTCAGAACGATTTTTTGACGTTTTCATTTTGTGATATATGTCAAAATTTGTATTTTATTTGCTCTGTATTTATTCAACAGGTTCGCTATAATCGTTCTGATTATTTTTTTTTAAACATTGGTGTTCCTTTGTTTGATGCATAGTTTTTTTTTGATAGCAAATACATGCATGTTTCCATCAATCAAGAATGTTATGGATAAGGTATTTGTCGATTATAACTCTTTTTTTAAATTTAATATTTATTAATCAAAATGGAATTGAAAAATAGTTGCAAGCTTAAATCATTAAAAACAAACTATAAATATACTTGGATAAATTAAATTGATACAGATTTTAATTAATTGCAAACAAAATATTTGGACCGTTCGTTAACGAAAATTTATTAGAATTTAATACAAAATTGCGCTCGCAACCTTAACTTGATGGTTCTTCGAACGCATCTTTGATACAATAATTCAGGGTTAGTTATGAAATTTAAAGAATTTCGTAGTGATTGCTGTAAATGAGTGAATTAATTATATTAAACTGATGGTGAACATGCTTTTTTGAAGACAAAATGTACATTGGTTCGCTATCAACAAAATGAGTGCAAAATTAAAGCTTAAAACTGACTTCTTCATCGAAAAAAAGTAAAAAGAAAAACTTGAAAAAAACTTATTATCCCCTCCATTTTGTTTTTGCTGTGCAAAATGCCTCTAGCCCACGGCATCGTTTTATTTTGTTTGTGCTCACATCTATTCATGGATTAACTGTCAAAATTACAAATACAACAATGTAAACAAACGGGTTTTGGAGAGTGAAACGTACGAAAGATTCCGGTCTTGGTAATGGAGTGTTTTTGCTTTTGACAGATATCTTTTATTTCTACTTTTGTTGCTCGCTCGGTGTACCCAACTCACGGTTGCCACATTGGTCATTTGTGACCAAATTTAATTTTGAATTCCATTTTGTCATATTTTTCGGAAACGAAAAAAGATGTTCGACAATTTGAGTAACGAAAACGTTCTTTTAACATACTCACTTAGCTAAACAGAAACAACAACAACGGTTAAACTCATTTCAGAAACTTTGTGCAAATAATAACTTTATTAAAAATATAATCTCTTGATCTTAATTGGACTTAGGGAACAGAGAATTATCTACGCATTACACAAGCCGTAAAAATTCTCAAAATCGAAGCCTTATACTTTTAATAAAATTAATGTACGAACTTATGTACTGTGATCTCATGTTAAAACGCTTTGTTTTATATTTCGTCATCTTTATATGGCTTTATCATCTGCATAATATGGAAAATATGTTATACAAAATGTGATGAATTCATTAATCTGTTTTTACAAATTTTTCGGACTTGAATTATGTTGGTAATTTTTACCTACAAGTGGTCATGTTTATTTCCAAATTTGGACACAAACTTTTTTTCCAGCAGTGGTAACCGTAGGTATACCTATCGTCCACTTGAATTCCCATATTGAGGTATTATCACTACTAAACACGAACATAAAGTGAAGCAAATGCGAAAAAATACGAAGAAGAGGAAAGACAAACGTCAAAAACATGCAAGGAATAGCTTGTACGTGCATGCCGAGACAGATTTATTTCTATTTCATTTTTTATTTATTCCTTTCTCTTTCGCACTTCATGGATGCAAGACAAAACATGCGCTGTGTAATACCGGACTTTACACGTGCGTTAGTTAATAACTAACCTAACCTACAAATTTATTTGTGTACTATCGGCGTCATTAATTTATGACTGTTTCGAGATTTAAGGGAAAATAAAATAGTATGCAAATAAAATTTAAATAATTAAATATAAATGAATAATTATAATAAATATAAAGTAATAAATAATAAATATAATAATAATAAATATAAAGTAAAAAAGCATAAAATGAAATATTCATTTTCGTTATGTATTATTTTACAGTATTTTCCTTATACAGAAAAATGCCACGTCTTCGTGGAAGAGCAAAAAACATTGGTCGGCGTACTCGCAACGCCCAATTAGTCCATGATCGTCAGTTAAATAGATCAATTGAAGAACACTCAACGGATAATGCAAATTTTGGTCCAGAATGTTTTAGCTTATTAAAAAAAGTTTGAAATTTTCAAATTAAAGACGTGTAGACAGGACAACGTCTGTCGGGTCCGCTAGTAAACTAATAAATCATTAAATAATATGTATTTGGTCAATTTTATTTTATTTAATATACATTTACAACATTTATTTGGATTGAAATTAAAAAGCTATACAAATCTTCCAATTTAAGACCATGTCAGCACTTCAGATTCTGTTGGTTAGGATTGTTTAGTTTTTGAACGAGGCCATGAAACATTCAAAATGAAGCATTTAGATGGGGCTGATTACTATAATGAAGCATTTTGATGGGCCTGAGGACTAAATGTGAGAATGTGTTTGGTTTTTTGCATCATTTCACGCACACTTTCTCACATTTAGTCCTCAGTAGCTTGTAGGCAAACCGAAATGTCATTAAAATTTGGCGGACTTCGTACTGCCCCAATCCATAATTAAAAGACCTAAACTTTTGTATAAATTAATTTCAAAACAAACAAAACGTATTGAATTAAAAAAGCAATTTTAAAATGAAGCATTAAGTTTTATTATTATTTTCGACACATCATGTTGCTTACTTAAAAAAAAACAGAGTTTTCCTGAAATACTGGCTATTTATAGTTGATTCCGCAAACCTCTAAAGACTGTCCTTGCGATTTATTTATTTATCGCAAAGGCCAGACGTACTGGAAATTGTAAGCGTTTAAAATCGAATGGTAAATCCGTTGGAATCATCGGTATTCGCGGGATCAACACATCCTCTCCTTTGTATCTTCCTTTTATGATTGTTGCTTCAATGACGTTATTCATCAGCTTTTTCACAGCCAGTCTTGTTCCATTGCATAGACGAGGTTGATTAATGTTATGCAGCATGATGACAACTGATCCTACTTTTAACTGCAAATTGTGAGGTGGTAATGCATGCAATTCCAGTGAATTTAAAAACTCCGTGGGATAGTTGACTACGTCATCCTGGTCCATAACGATGTCGACTGATTTGAAGGAAACCAACTGTCCTGGAAGAAAATTTTGAATGGTTGCATTGAGATCCTCGACATCTTTATTTTTCGCTGCCAATATTGCTCGTTCACCCAGCCAATTATGGTTATTGAACTTTTGATGTGACAGAAATCTATGGGTAATGTGATCCGGTCGAGGTGTCCATTGCAACTTTATTATTTCCAATATCTTACAACTGCTTCGCAAACACATTTGCAGTTTGTTGCAAAAATACTCGCATGTTAGTTGTTAATTGGAGTGTCTTCATGTACTGCCACTAATTCGATGATTTTAGGCATGCATTTAGTTCATCAGCAACAGTTGATCGGGGAATAACTGGAAGAGTCTGACGAAAATCACATGACAACCCAAAAGCAATAATATTAAGAACGTTTTTCCGGTTCCTCCGGGAGCATCAAGGAAATAAATTCCACCAGATCCACTGTTCACAGCTTCTATCAAAGTGTCGTTCGCAATTCTTTCAAGACTAAGATAAGATAAATCCGTTCAGCCGTTTTCGATTTTTAGTGAGACTAACGAACAGCAATTCATTTTTATATACATATTATGTCGTATCCAATGTAAAACATTCCAAAATCAACAACTACTAATAAATTCAAAATTAATTAAAAAAACATTGTCCAGCGGTCAAAATTGTAATTCTAAACCATTCTCAGATCCCCTTGAACACACACAAAAAATTTCATCAAAATCGGTCCAGTCGTTTAAGAGAAGTTCAGTGACATACACACTCACAGAAGAATTATATATATTGGTTTTTTGCATCATTTCACGCACACTTTCTCACATTTAGTCCTCAGTAGCTTGTAGGCAAACCGAAATGTCAGTCTGAGATTCCGGTCTTGGTAATGGAGTGTTTTTGGTATGAAAGTAGAATCGAATGCCGGTTATACCAACTTGTTTTCAAAAAAATGTCTACTTTCGAACGAGTATCGAGTTGTTTGACAGTTAAAAAAAAACTAAAATAAAACATCAAATTCTTGGACAAGATTAATTATAACAAAAATGAACACCGTTATATTTTGGTTCAATTTGCAAGGCAATGAAGAACGGTACGAGCAAATTGAACGCAAAAGAATAAGAGATAATTCCAAAATAATGGAGCTGAGTGAGAAAAGATTTGCACATATAGGGTCCGCCATCGAACTTTTTTTTTTCAACTAGTGCTTATTTCGTGAATGGTTACACTTAGCTCATGTCTGATTTCACACATAATTAGTTTTATCTTTCCGCTGCACGAATATGGTTGTGTATACACTTCATCATCTTTTCAGATGAAGCTCATTTGAATCTTGTAAACCAGCAAAATTGTCGCATTTGGGGCAGAAAACCCGTACGCATATGTACATTGAATAGCCGATACACCCAAAACGAGTCACTGTTTGAAGCTACACTCGATGTTTTTATAGCCAAAAAAAAGTTATTTGGTTAAAAGCTATTTATCTATACGGTAGAATATTTGAACGCATTCTTAATGAAAAATATATACTTTTGTTTTAGTTTTGTTAAGAGCTATCGTCTTTCTAAAGACGGATTTATGTTCTTACTTAACACCATATCATCCGACATGACTACTCGCAGAAGACAAAATGCTTTTCCGATTATCATTAAGTTATCAGCAGCATTGAAGCAACAAAAGGTTACCAAAACTAAATCGGTGGTGACAAGAACGCTGGACGTGCACAGCAAACCATGTCAAAAATACTTGCCGAAGTTTTGACTTCAATCGAAAGAGTCAATTTGTGCCCGATGATGATGAATTTTGAAATGAATGAGGAATGAAGAGCAACGAAAGTCCAAACGCTTTTTTTGGCAAAAATCACGAATTCCCGGTGTAATTGGGGTGGTAAAATAATAAAACACAAAAAGTTGAATGAAAACCTTTCAAATTCCAATTGCATATTAATAATGTATAACATTTTACTTACACTTTGACAAAAAAAAACTTCGTTCGCAAACACATTTGATGTAGAGTGATTATTTTCGATTTTGCCTTATTTTGAATTCTACTTTCGAGTTACGTAGTTCCTCGTTTATTCGAAAGTTCATAAGAATATAGTTGGCACTACTAGAACTATTCGATTCTCGTTTGTTCGAAAGTAGTTAGTCAAACAGATACATAGTACCAATTTTTCGAATTCGAGCAATTTCATTGTAGAATCGAGTTATAGGCTTTTCACACCAAACCCAAAACCCGGTTTTCGCGAAAATATCGGTTTTCGCCGAAAACCTACATCGAAAACTCAAGTTTTCCCATACATTTTTGTTAAACCACAAGTTTTCGTAAACACCATGTTTTATATAAAACCTCTCGAAAACTAGTTGGAATTCAAAGTTGAACAAAACAAACAAACCTTTCGGAACATTCAGCGCTCAAATTAATGTAAACAAAACAGCTGATTGCTGCTGTCAAAACAAATATTTTACTTTGAAATTTTGTTCAAAACAATTATATTCAAACAATCAAAACAATTTGGCCGTGGTAAGTAATATTATTTATACAATTTATCTTTACAAAATAAGAATTATTGCTTTTTGTTTTTTTATTTACAGAATATGGAAGAAAAAAGAAAACTGTGGGGGAGCCAGGATGAGGAGTACCTGCTCGAACTCTGGGCTGAAAAGGAGTCTGAGCTGCGGGGCAACCGGAAAAATTGCCACATTTTTAAAGAAATATCGGCTGCATTTGAGGGGCGGCTACACTTCCGAGGAGATTAGAACAAAAATCCATAATCTCAGAACGAAATATAGGTAAGTACACAATAGTCTACATATGCACTATTTATTATTTTGCCTTTTATTCTTGTTTTTTGTATAGGAAAGAAAAAAAAACATCGGCCCTTCCGAAGGTTCTCCATCATGGGCTCTTTTCAATAAAGTCCACACAATTATTGGTGGCCACATAATTCACAATTTCGTTGTTGAGGACAGCCGCCCCTCAGGTAAAGAATTAATAAATAAATAAACAACGCAATGAAGTTTTATATGTACATATGTACATATTTATTTTAAATTTCAGAAGAGACATCATTAGATGAATTTGCGGCTGCTGGTGACTCTAGGAGGTACTCCTCATCCCAGTACGAAGAGGATGTAGAAACTCCGTCGGCCGAGTCTGCATCGTGTTCATAGCGGTCTACTCCGTCAAGGCCCCGGGCTGTAAAAAAAAGGAAGTTTAATGAGGAGAACACTACGAGTATAAATAAAATTGAAGAAAAAATAGTTAATAATATAATAATAGTTAATTTTTAAAGAAAAGTTTCCGATATGAATTTCGATTATTACCGATAATCAACCACAGCTAGTAGTACAGTAGAGTACCATCCCTTATAATTATATTAGTCAATAGAATCCTCAGCAGGGGGTTGGATCTCAATATGGCAACCATCTTAAGTGAAATTGAAAATATTATTTGAGACAACTTTTAAGAATATACATTAATTATACCCATACCAATAGCTCCAAAACATTGAGGGAAACCAAGTTTTTCGAAACCATTGACATTTTCCTTAATAATTTCTTCAGTAAGTGGATATGCACACAAGTATTTTTTTTGTAGAACACGCCAAACTTCCTGACAAAATGTTGTCACAATAATGCACACTGTGGATATTCCTACCCCAAAGATAGCTGAAACTGTCCTGTATTCAGCGGATGATCCCAGTGTATATATTGCAATGGCTATTCTTTTTTGTAATGGTATACACTTTCTAAAGTTTGTATCTTGCATTTCCAGATCCTTTAGTTCATTGCAGAGTATATCGAAAGTTCTGCGGCTCATTCTGAAATGTTGTTTGAAATACTCATCATCGTTTTCTAACATTTCATGTTCCCAAAAAGTGCTGGCGCGTACCTGCATAAAATATTTAGATATATACATAGCTTCCTATTAATTGAATTGTTATAACAAGCTTACCTTTGTCCACATATTTCTTTGGCGATCACGTTTTTCAATTGCATCAATTAAAATTTTTCTTTTCCTTAGAAGAATTAGGATTTGCAAAAGAAAACGACGTTTTTTCTCATGATAGAGGCTTGAGATGATGAAAAGAAGTTTAACAAAATCTTCATATTTTGTTCATCTTTCTTTTTATATATTAAAAATAATTTCAATTGTTCAGAATTCATTTTTTTCACAAATATTTTGAATCTTCTCAAATTACAGAACTTTTTACTCACAAATTTGTTTTATCAATACAAAATTTGACAGCCGGTGTCAAACAAATTTAAACGTCAAATGAAATCGTGTAAATGTTCGGTGTGAACGATTTTCGTGTTTTCGAAAACTTTTTGCCGAAAACCGGGTTTTGGGTTTGGTGTGAAAAGCCTATTACATAGTAGGGCCCCAGGCAGAGAAGCTTTTTCGTAAAAGGGTAGTTTTAGTTTAGAACTGGAAGTTGTTTTAAATAATGTTTGAAACCCTGAATTCAATATATTTATAGGGGATAAGTAAAAGTTGCTATCAAGTACGCTTTCATTGATATTTCTGTCCCAAATATCTTTTACAACTGGGTTGGGATGATTGGACAACGATTGTAATTTATTTCTCAATAGGTTAACCATATATATAAAGAGAGGTTCTATATTCAGCCCTATCGTAAATTCCATCGTAGTCGGAATTTTTACGAATCCCGAAAAACTGTATCATGAAATCCGTTCGTAATTCAAAATTGTATGAGATTTTACACTACGAACGGATTTCATGATACAGTTTTTCGGGATTCGTAAAAATTTCCGATTACGATGGAATTCATGATAGGGCTGATTATTTTCTCTGTATACTCCGCAACAGAATCTAAGCAGTTTTCGCTCGAAGTTTTCCAACTCATTTGCAGCTGTTGGCGAATTACTAAACCAACATCCAAATCCATATGTTAAAATAGGTCTTATAAGCGTTTTATAAATAAGCAATTTGGTTTTCTTTGAAGTGAAACTTGATGATAGAAGTTGTTTTAGCATACCGGAAGCCATTTTGGCTTTATTCAACACTTCCCTAGCATGTTTATTAAACTTAAATTTATTTTGGTAGCGTATACCAATGATACATGATAGTTTAATTCATCTATTAATATCTACCGAACGAATTCTAAAAATCTTGCATTACAATTTTGATGAAGTTAAAACTTTGGCCTCCAACCCACTTTTATCCAAAGATTTCCCTTCACTTTTATAGCGACACCAATAATAGATACAAAATATAAAGTAAATATTCGATCAAAATTATTCAAACTTTATTTAAAATAATTTTTAGTTACAAACTTATAACTACTTCAACTTTCCAGCATTAGAAAAACATTCTTATCCTCTTTCATCGAGCATCAAAAACGACCACTGAAAATAACAACGCCATTAGTTGAGATTGAGATACTTTCAAGATAAAATTTAAAAATGTATCTTAAACTTACATCTTTTTGTACGTTTCTTGTACATAATTCTGTAACCACATTCACGGCAACGAATGGGATCTCTTGGACGCATTTCGTTCTCATGATGACATTCTAGAAATTTTCAAAACAAAAATGAATTAATGTTGAAAACAAGCGTGCTTCATGTTTTCACATTGAACGTAGTTACTTACCTCCGCAAATATAAGTCATGGCTGTTTTTAATACAGTGTCTTTGGAGCTTGTTTCAGACATTTTGCTAGTTAATTTATTCTTTAAGTTATTTCTATACTGAAAACTTTAATTATTTCAATTCAAACAAACAAGAAACAAGCAAAATTTCGAACTGCTTTTAAAAAACACACTTTTTTAATTTTGTGAAATGACAGTTGTGAAATGCACAGGGATGGCCATGACAGTTTGCTAATCAAATACGGATGGATAGGAAAGTTTGTTCGATTTTATATTTGAATGATTTAATTAAGGTCGAGACAAAGGCAAATGAAATTTCATTAAGGCTTACCTTGCACTACAGAATTCTTTTTGGAAGCGAAAAATTTCGCGAGAATTTGTGATAATTGTCAGTACTCATTGAAAAAAAAAACAACTTTTAAAGTGAACATCAATTGCTTCGAAGTTCTTTGCAATGTATTATAATACTTATTGTATTAATGCTTCAGGGACCACCTAGAACTTTCATTTAAATCAATCAATGTTTCCTTTTAATTAGAAATACAAGTAATGTACTGGGTGATTGGAATCACTACCCTGAGGCTCCACTCCAATCCAACTTCTCTTCCGCAATCTAATCCGCAATCCAGAGTTTTTTTTTTACTGGGCATATTATGTCTTGCCATGAGCAACCCCAAATGTCACATTTGACACAACGGTTACCTTTTGTGTCGGTAGTTAATGTTTTTTTACAAAATTAAATTTCAAACAAATTATATAAAAAAAAATGCATTTGAAAAAAATTAGCCATTTTTAAAAAATTAATACTGGTTAAGAAGCTGAAGGAACTAAAACAGCTAACTATTCAAGAGGATAAAAGAAAACACAGGTTTTGGGTAAATCCATTTCTCGAAGTAAGGGAACTCCATGATTTGGAGGCGCACCTACTCAAGGACTTACTATGGGAGGACGGTGCAGACTATTAGAATTTTTAAAGGATGTCGGTCGACAGCTTTGAAGCTGTTCTGTGCCTTGTAAAGATAACCTTGAATTAATGAATTTAGGTACATGAATATTTTTAAAAAAAATAACCTAATATAAAAACATGCACACACGAATGCGTTACGCCATTAAAGCAATGAATCGTCTGGCCATGTTTTCATTGAAATACGCTGCTCGTAGGCACTTCAATTTTTTCTTGATATCAGCTGGATTCTTGTGAAACTTGTCTGCTATTTCTTCCCAAGCTTTTCTTTTCAGGTCGTTTCTTTTGCATAAATTGCTTTGGAAGTTCCACAAACATTCTTTTGTTTTGTATATATTTATCAAATTCAACGTGTAAAGGGTGGTTAGTCGCCAATCGTTTATTGTAGATTGTAACTGGTAAGTAATATGTAATAAACAACAACAACAATATAAGAAATTAAACATATTTCACTTTTATTTAATTAATTTCACTTACTTAATATAAAAAATATGTAGGCATGACCGCACTCGACGACAATTTAAACGAAATGGAATTTGAATGTCAAAAAGACTTTGGAAAATGGTCGCTGACACTACATACAACACAAACGTCAAATTCGATGACAGGTTTTTGATCCACTCGAAAAATCCAAACTGCGATGACCGGATCATGGACTAGATGTTGGATTGTTGGTCTCTATTGGATCATCTAATGACATGTCGATAGTCCTGTCGTCGGAAATGTTCAATGAAGACCCCAAGTTATTATTATTGTTTGACAAAACTGTATTTTTCTGTTTTACTAAACAAAAATGTATTTTATTATGACAAAAAATAAATAAAATCATTCCATTGATTTGTGTTTCAATTCTATACAATTTCAATGACAGTTTCCTGTCAGAAAAATTTTGCAAATTGTTAGCTAAATTCTTTTTAAAAAATATTCTCTTATCTGAATGAAAAGAGTAAGTAAAAAAAAACAGTTTTGTTATTTTTATTGGCCATGGCAAACACAAATTGACATGTTTAATGCAAAAAAGTTTATAAACTGGGCATTAACAACCGAGCCATTTGGATCCAGTTCAAATTTGGTATTTGGTGATAATTTCATATAATAAAAGTTGACAACTGACTCACAAAAAATAAAAAGAGGGAAAGACACATTAAGGATTTGTTTTCTTGAATTTTTGTAGGAGGCGGAGTGATATAGTTTGATAGCTTTTAGCTGGCGAGAGATGATTTTGTGAACAGAGAGAACTATTCGACTTATTGATTTATAACACACCACAAAGCAGAGCCTCGACTCTTTGTTAAGTATATAATATAAGTTACCTGAACTGATACCTATCAGAGCACCTACAGAATAATATAAGATTAGAACTAACAATCAAATTTTATTTTAGTGCCGGTCCCTAACAAATCTTAAATGTGGACAGTGCCTTAAAAATGATGTTTGGGTTAGAATTGATATGTCATTTTTGACTTTTGAAATATAATCAAAAATAAACACTTCAAAAACGTTTGATTCTGCTGAAATCTTTAATTTTTAAATCTATTTAATAATAAAAAACAACTTTTAAAATAATGTCACGCAACAATCGCATGCATCCGAGGAATGTATTCATCACAGCACCAGATTATACTGATTTGGCTATAAAATATTCAAACTTTCGTAGAGTTTGTAAGCTTGTAAGTTTATTAGTTGTTTCAGAAACTTTACTTCAGAATGTTTATTCAAAATCTACACTCCTAGGCCCTTAATGGTAAAGTTATCATCGACCTGAAAAGTGAAAAAACTCTTCAAGCCTTGACAGCCACCTTGCTTCAACATTATTTCGATTTGAAAGTGGAATTCGCTCCAAATAGCCTGATTCCAACTTTACCTCTGCGTTTAAATTATATTCTTTGGATTGAAGATATTCTAGCTGCTCTGAACCTGTCCAACATTCATGGAATCGACATTGGTAAGTGCTCTGAATTGCATTTGATAGGAACATGAGAACCTAATGTTAACCTTGTAGGTTGTGGTTCATCATGCATATACGCCCTCTTGTCAGCAAAGAAGAACAGATGGAAGATGAGTGCTCTCGAAGCGAATGCCACAAACATTCAATTTGCAACTGAAAATGTAAAATCAAATAATTTAGAACAATTGATACAGATTTTCCCTCAAATCGATAAAAATGTGATATTAAGTGATTTTCTCCTAGCCAAACCAGATGAAGTATTCGACTTCTGTTTGTGTAATCCTCCATTCTTTGACAGCAATGAAAGAAATACTAAACTAGATCGAAACCCTGACAAACGCAAAGAACCAAAAAACTGCCAAACTGGAAAACCAGATGAACTTTATTGCGAAGGAGGTGAAGTGGCTTTTGTAAAAAGAATAGTGGAAGAAAGCCAAAAGTTCTCAAATCAAGTGAGAGTCTTCAGTACAATGTTGGGCCATAAAAGTAGTGTTCCACTAATTTCGGATTTTTTGAAAAGTCATAATATTTCGAATTTTATTACAACTGAATTTTGTCAAGGCAACACCACCAGATGGGGTGTAGCGTGGTCTTTGGAGGCGAATAATGATCTTCCAAAAGTGAAGAGCTGATAACTTGAAATATGTTGTACATAATTTGTTTGTATTTGAAAAATTAAAAAAATAAGATTTTTATTTTTAGCTTTAAGCGTTGTTCTTGTTTTTATTGCTTTAGTTTGAAAAGGTTAGACAATGCCCACTTTGATCATGATTGTATTGCAAAGGTTAGTATAAATAATAATTTATTATTAAACGGATGTACAAATTTCAACTGAAAACAAAATTAGGAGGGTTCTATTGGAGCCAAAATTGGAAATTTCTCCTATTTCCAACCCTTAAAAGTGAAGTTATATGAAAACAATTTCTAACTATTTCAGCAAGATTATTTAAATAAAAGTTAATTATTGTTGCTGTTACAAATTTTCCTTTGTAGCTTATTATATTCTTTTCCTGACTATAGTTAACAAATATTATGTTAAGAAATTGATCAAGATTGTTACGAATTGTTGGAATATGTTAGAATTATAGCTTAACCAACAACTTTAGGTAGGTTGGTTTTTTACAGGCTTCTTACCGATATCATGTGTCATAAAGCACGATCTAATAATTTTCAAAACGTAATGCAGCTTCAAACCTAGGGCGTTGAGAAGAAAGTTTGCTTAATTTTTTTGTTGATTAATTTACATAGTTATTTCTTTTGATTTCTTTATTAACTAAAAAATAGAAGCGAAGATACTGGTCAGGTTCAGACCACATAATTGACTTCATTTGCAGTCAACTTTATTCCTTGAACGTAAATTTTGACCAAGGCGAGTAGTTAGTTTTTTAAGTGTCGTGAATTTCAAATTCAGAACTTTACTTTACAGACCTCTACTTCGAGTTCATAGTAGAAAAACTACCAAAAACATTATTGTCAACAAACAACCTACAAGTCCATCACGATTTTTATTTTTAATTGTAAAGAAATATTACTTATTTCTTTTCCTTATTCACAACGAACCCTTTTACAGAAAGCATTTGAAGTTGTGCAGAAAATAAATAAATCATAGAGTAATAAAGTTCAGCTTTCAGCTGAATGAAAAAAAAAACATTGGGCAGGTTCAGACAACATAAGGGACTTCATTTGCAGTCAACTGCATTCCTTGAACGTACATTTTGACCAAGTCAACTAGTTAGTTTTTCAAGTGTCATAAACTTCAAACTCAGAACTTTACTTCCCTAACTTCTACCTTCAGTTTACCGTACAAAAACTACCAAAAACATTATTGTCTACAAAACAGTCCTCATGCACGTTTCAAGTCCATCACGATTTGTATTTTGTATTGTAAAGAAATATTACTTATTTCTTTTCCAATTTGACGAGAAACCCTTTTACACAAAATATTAAATGAAATTGTGCGAAAAATAAATAAATCGTAGAGGAATAAAGTTCAACTTTCAGTTAATTAAAAAAACATGATCGATTGTCATTCTGACATAAGTTGACTTGACTTGATAGTCAGGGAGATTTTTCTTGACTAACTTTCCAGTCAAGTTTCCAATAAAGTTGCCTTAATTGGAAGGCAATTTTTTGGCAGCTGGCCAATCAGATGCTAGAAACTTGCCTTACTTTCAAGTCCCTTATGTCGCCTGAACCTGCCCATTATCAATTGTAATTTTGACAGAAGCAGACTCGACTTGATAGTTAGGGAGATTTTTCTTGACTAACTTTCCAGTCAACTTTCCATTGAAGTTGCCTTAATTGGAAGGTAATTTTTTGGCAGCTGGGCAATCAGATAATAGAAACTTGCTAACTTTCAAGTCCCTTATGTCTATTGAACCAGTTGGATAGCAATTGAGAAAACCTTTGAAATTCAGCGACAAACAACATTTTCATGGTCTAAGACTCTTTTATTTACTTAGGGCAAGTATTGATACAAGACTTCTGTCTTCGTCTCAACACGCCTACCGTAAAGGTAAATCGGTGGAAACAGCGCTACACACCTTAGTAAGCACCGTCGAATATTCCCTCCATCATAAAGAGTTCGCTATGTTTGGTTTTCTTGACATCGAAGGTGCCTTTAACAACGTGGACACATCTGCAATCACATCTGTACTAACATCTCTAAATGTAGAGAGTTCGCTTCGGGAGTTAATTCATTTAATGCTTACTAGCAGAATAATTAACTCAAAACTGGGCAACTCTTCTGGCAGACGATTCGTTAGTAGAGGGACACCGCAAGGTGGTGTTCTATCCCCTCTCCTCTGGAACCTAGTGGTGAATGAAATCCTAACTGGTCTGGATGCGGAGGGTTTCAGAGTGATAGCCTATGCGAACGACGACGTTGCTATAGCAGTTTAAGGAAAGCATCTTAACACGTTAAAATAACTCTTACAAAATGCCTTAGATAGACTAATACTTTGGGCTGATCGGTGTGGACTGGGTGTTAACCCACACAAAACCGATTTGGTCTTATTTTCGAGGAGATACAAAATTCCATTTGTCAACCCTCCCCATATTAAAGGAATCCAATTAAAATTCTCAGACGAGGCTAAATACCTGGGTCTTGTCTTAGATAAAAAACTAAATTGGAAACGCAACGTAGAGGAAAGAGTCAAAAAAGCTACTGTAGCTCTCTTTTCTTGCAAAAAAGCCATCGGTAATAAATGGGGCTTGCAACCCAGAATCACGCATTGGCTATACACATCGGTAATCAGATCGATTTTAATGTACGGTGTGGCAGTATGGTGGACTGCTTTAGAAAAAGGTATAAACCGAGATAAAGTAAATAAAGTCCAACGTTCAGCTTGCCTATGTATAAGCGGATCGCTTCGCACGACCCCATCTGCGGCACTGGACACCTTACTCTATCTAACACCTCTTGACATCTTTAGCAAACAAATAGCTGCAAGTTCTGCTATTCGCCTCAAAGCTTCGTCGCAGTGGACTAACAACAACATTGGCCACTCCGTTATTCTTAGTTATTTAGAATCAATCCCAAAGCACACCGACTACACCATCCCCAACTACAATTCGACAGAAATTTCCAGATTTCTATACCTCCCAGATCTTTTTGGGAGGATATGACATTCCTGGAAGATGAGTCAATCCACTTCTATACAGATGGGTCAAAAACAAAAGAAGGGGTTGGTGGAGGTGTGTACTCTGAACGACTGAATTTAAGTCTCTCATTCTGCCTTCCCAATCATTGTAGCGTGTTCCAGGCGGAACTTTTGGCGATAAAAGAAGTCTTGTCCTGGCTTAAAGAAAACGTGATATCGACATCTGATATCCGTATTTTCTCAGATAGTCAGGCCGCTATTAAATCTCTGGATTCTGTCTCTACAAACTCTATAACAGTCTAGAACTGTCGATCATCTCTAATGGAGATGGCACAACAGTTTAATATTCACCTTTGCTGGGTGCCGGGCCATAGAGACATTCCAGGTAACTGTAAGGCAGATGAACTCGCCAGGAACGGTACAGTACAGCCCATCCTACCACGTTTGGCACGTACTGGCATACCAATCGCTACTTGTAAACTGTCGCTAATGCAAGACGCTGTGAGGAGGGCAGGCACCAGGTGGAACAACATCACCACGTGTCCAGTCACTAAAAACATCTGGCCAACACTGGATTTAAAACGTTCAAGGTGCTTGCTCTCTCTAAGCAGATCGCATATAAGCTCGATAATAGGTGTCATAACCGGACACTGTCTAATAGGAAAGCACGCCATGAGATTAGGCGTATTCTCAAATGACTTCTGCAGAAGCTGTATGGACGAGGAAGAAGAAGAAACAGTTCTTCATCTTCTCTGTACATGCCCTGCTCTGGCTCGAAAACGCAAGAATTACCTAGGAGAATTCTTTTTTAACGATCTAAATCATATCGGCATAAGCAGCCTCTCAAGTTTTGCAAGAGACTCAAACTGGTTCCATTAAGCTGAGGAAGAAACCTCAAGATTCATGTGGAATCACAATGGGCTATCAAACTGGCCTAAGTGTGTCCGTTTCCATCTTGGACACCCACTTCAACCTAACCTAACTTAACCTAAGACTCTTTTAAATATACATACATATGTAGTTTAACCTAACATCAATTGATCGTGCAGAAATTACCAAAAACTTTATTATCAACAATAAAACTTTTTACACAAGATACAAGTAAATAATAAGTTGTGTTTTTATTGTAACGAAAAAGTCCGTTTTCCTTTTCTAATATGACAAGGAAACCTTTTAGACTTAACTTTTAATAAAATTGTTGACTATATGTAAATTAATCATAGATTTAAGAAGTTCAGCTTTTAATTGAATAAAAAAATATGATCAGCTGACATTGGGTAGGTTCAGACGACATAAGGGACTTGAAAGTAAGTTTAGTTTATAGTATCTGATTGGCCAGCTTTAAAAAAATTGGGCAGGTTCAGACGACATAAGAGACTTGAAAGTAAGTCAAGTTTCTAATATGTATCTGATTGGTCAGATGCCAAAAAAGTGCCTTCTAATTCAGGCAACTTTCTTGGAAAGTTGAATGGAAATTTGAATGGAAAGTTAGTCAAGAAAAATTTCCCTAACTGTCAAGTCAAGTCAACTTATGTCATAATGACAATCGATCATGTTTTTTCATTCAACTGAAAGCTGAACTTTATTACTCTATGATTTATTTATTTTCTGCACAATTCCATTTAATTGAAAAGGGTTCCTTGACAAATTTGAAAATAAATAAGAAACATTTTTTTACAATACAAAATGCAAATCGTGATGGACTTGTAGTTTGCCTGAGGAGTGTTTTGTAGACAATAATGTTTTTGGTAGTTTTTGTATAAAGAACTCTAAGTACGGGTTAGTGAAGTAAAGTTCTGCGTTTAAAATGTATGACACTTAAAGTAACTAGTTGACTTTGTCAAAATTTACGTTGAAGGAATACAGTTGACTGCAAATAAATTCCCTTATGTTGTCTTCTAATTATCAACTTATATTTTGACATATGTATGTAAGTAAACTTGTCTTGAGAGGGAGATTTTATTTAACTAACTTTCCAGTAAAATTCCCATTATTTGAAGTCTGTTGAAGCAGAAAATATTACTACTAATCATCATTCACTTTTATTTTAAATTTATTCTGTAACTGTCAAAATTTACTTTTTAAATTCAAATCTGGCACTCATATTATACCAATAAAACTAAATTATACCATTAAAACTTTAACTGAAAATGTAACGTAATCCCTCTTTCGAAATTACATGAATTTTTGTATAAATACCTGTTAGCGAAATAAAATCTTTTGGACTCTTATTGTACATTTGGTACCCTTAGGGGAAAATTGCTGCCTTTTTACTTTTAACAAATCTCGTCGTTGTATTTCGCTCGCTTTGATGGTCTTTTTTCGAAATCCATTCAAAGTCCTCGTTGTATTAAGACAAAGTCAGTAAGGTCAAATTAAAGAAAGTTGATTTTTTCGCTACCGTTGATAATCGATCAACGCATCAACCAGGATCTACCTATCCTTTCGATAAAGGGAAAAATAGAAATCTCCGGGTTGACGGTCAAATCTTTTGATCGTTCAAAATCAATTTTTTGGAAGCTGGCCAATTAGATACTACAATCTTGCCTTATGTCGTTTGAACATTTCCAATAAGCAAAAATTTTAAGCAATAGTTATAAAAAGAACATTGTTCTGATCGTCTGTTCTGTACCTACTTACCTTAAGATTTTTTGTTTATCACTATTTTTTTCTTTTTCAAATTTTGTAAGGTAAATAAAGCACAGAGAACAAGTTGGTTTTTATTTGGTTTTATTTCTTACTATCTTTAACATAAGTACCATTTCCGACATAAAATTTGCCATTTACATAACAAAATCGTCTAAGGTTCACATTGCTACTATTTTTCTTTTTTTGGTTTGTCAAGTTTTGGTTTTTATTTTAAAATTTTTGTTTTATGTGATCTTTTTGTTTTTGTGTTTAACTTTGTTTTTGAATCTGAATCATTCTGCTGACTTTTGGTTTTAGTTTTTTCTATTTTATTTTCTTCTCTCTATTTATTCATTTAGGTTTTTTAACAGCATTTCCTTCATGTTTTAAATTAATTTTGTTTGTTTTAAATAAAATAATTTAACAATTTTTAGGTATCTCTGTCTGTTCTTTAATTAATAAGTGTTTTCTTTTCAATTTCCTGTATGGGTTTTTGTTGTTTTTTTTTTGTTGTTTAAGTGTAAAGTGTAGATTAAAAGCTTTTCATTTTTTTGTTTTAAATTTAATTTTTACTTAATGCATGAGTGTTTATAGTTTTAAGTTTTATTTATGTTTTATATATAATATATTTTGTATTTATTTGCGTTCTTTAATCGGTGATTGATACTTATTAACCATTTTAAAATAGATAATATAATAATGTAGATTTTTGTTTGTTGTTGTTGTTGTTTAATCAGTAAAAATTAAAAACTAGAATGATAATAATAATTAATAATAACAATATTATTTGGCAAAAATGTTTTGTTTTATTTTGGTATACATACCTTTTCGATATAACCCTTTATTGCCTTAGGTAGATAAAGTTTTAAATACTTTAAATTTTTGTTTTTCCTCTAGAGCAAGTGCAAAACTGTAAATTTTATAATATTTTGAATGTCATATTTTGTTTTCTAATAAATTTTAATTTTCTTTTTTAAAAGGCGTGTGATTTTTTTGACAGGTTTTAAAAACAGGTAAAAATGTTTCATAAGTTATAATATTTTGTTTTCACAATATGCATACACATATGGTATATGACAATCTTAAGGTTTGTTCTGGGAGAGGCTTTATTTTTATTTTTTAGCAATTTTTTTCAAATATTGACAATTGACATGAAATGACATTTTCAAAGGAATAAAATTGGTGTTTTATTATTGTTTGTTGCCCTTTTAATGTTTAAAATCTTTACGACGACGACGACGGCGGTGTTGGTGGAGGCTGCGCTTCACTCACAGAACATTGTATTTATTTAAATAATGTTTTTTTTTTAAATAATTTTGTTTGTTTAAATAGGAGAATGTTTTTTATTTTTGAAGCAGCCATTAAAGTGCTCGCATTTCAAATGTCAAAAATTCCCTATTTTTATGTTGTTGTTTTTTGAGAAAATACTCGTATGTGTTTTTGTTTGTGCTTTTTTGATTGTTGTTATATATTTATATTTTTTTTGTTTAAATTAGAAACAAGTTTAAAAGACAGAAAACAAAATTGAAGGATTCAAATAGATATACTTATGTATACTATAAAATATTTTTTTAATTTTGTTTGTTATATTTAAGCTCAATTGCTGGTTGGTATAGATCTTGGTTTGTAGTTTTTTTGTTTTGTTTTAATATTTTATAGGATTATATTTAATTTTTTTTTTATTTTATACTAAATATTTTTGTTTTTTGTTTGTTTGCAAAATATTTGCTTTGCTCTTGCTACAAAAGCCAAAAATGTGATTTTTTTCTTACAATTTATATAATGTTTTTTTTTTTTCATAATGTATAATGGTTTTACATTTTGTTGTTAGATTTGTTTTTGTTTTTATTTATTTAAAAATTATACCACACATGTTTTTATATAATGTGTCTATTTTTTAATTTTAGGATTTTTTTGTTGTTATAATTAAGAATTTTAGGCAGAGAATGGACTTGTCTTCAATATTATTTTGTTTTTATTTAAATTTTTCAATAAAATATTTTCTTACTTTATATACTTTTTTTTTAAATTTTGTTTTAATGAATTTGAATGTTTTATTTTTTTTTTAATTTAAATTCTGATTTTTATTTGACAAAGTTTGTTGACAAAAAACATATTTTGTTGTTAGGTTAAGCTAAATTAAGCTGGTATATCTTTGCGACTTTTGTGTCCTCGGAATGAAGCTTGAATTTTTGTAGCTGCTTTATTAAGCTCTGGATCTGATAAATCAATATCCAATTCTTCAGCGACTTTTTTAGTTATCTCTTGGATGTCAATATCCTCAGGCTCCTTGGTGCCAACTAATTTACGTGATAAATGTCCACGGAATGTTGCTTGAATTTTCAAAGCTGCATTGCAAAGGTCTGGAATTAAAAGAAAACAAAAGCATTTATTAGTTTTTTTTTATAAAGGAGTAATTTTCAAAATTTCTTGAATAAATTTTATTAGATGATAATTGTTTTGTTATGGGGTTTTCCATGGGTAAATTCAGATTTCCGTTAAAAATTGATGTTTTTTCGTGGTACATTTGTGGTACATTCGTGATGTTTTAACGAGTGCGATAGAGTTGTCAAATTTTAAGCTACACATTTTTTTAATAATTCTATTAGAATAAGTAAAAGAGGGCTAAATTGTCCGAAAAATCCAGGTCCGCAGATTTGATCTTAAATAAAAGTAAATCAATTTATTTTGCCCTATGGAATGCAAAAACAGGTGAAATTTATGTTTTGACAGATCATGATCAAAAATAAATTTATTTATATCATCCATGGAAAACCCCATTACATTCTATCTAAAAATCAGTCATAAATAAAGGGTTTTCCAACAAGTTGTTTCGTTTTTCGCTATTGGGACAGCTGTCAATTTTTGGCATTTGATAAGTTATTACATTTTGCAATGTCAGTTCGTGTCTTTGCTGATTGTGTGCTTAAAATTCATCAAAATAGTCCGAATTTTTATCGAAAAATCGTCTTCTGTGAATCGACCCATTTTAACTGGGATTACTTTAATAAACAGAAATGTCACATTTGGTGCTCAGGAAATCCAAGAATGATTGTTGAAAAGGTTCTCTATAAACTCAAAGTGTCACTGTTTGGTTGGACTTGTTCCTTTTAAGTGGAAGAGATAACGGCATTACGCTGTCAAAATTTGTCCATCTGAAATGTTTGTTTTAAACAAAACGGCAGGCGCTATGTGCCACACAAGAATCGAACAATCGTAATTTTGCAAGAAGTTTCCTATCATTTCTCATTTTTCAAAGAGATGATTACCTTTAGCCTCCGCGATCTTGTGATGTAACACCTTAAGACTTTTGTCAATAAAGCCACGCAAAAAATAAGTTTTATAACCATTCAAAAACCTTTAAATGGTATTCGAGAAGTTATCGAAGACATAAAGCCGCAAATGTTTATTGATTTCTTTCAAGAATACTCATTTTTTTAGATATAAAAATTAATCCTCTTATTGGAAAACTTTGTAGCTTAAGCTTTTTTAGTAGTCTTAAATGTCGAATTCCAATTTGGTAAGGTTATCAATGCCTTAACAAGTAAAATTCCTTCCTTCAAGAAGCAAAAATCAATCATCAACAATTTAATAAAACAAAACATTGAAAGAACCCAAAATTATATTTATTTATTACTGACGGGTAACATTGAATTGACCGTGTAATTTATACCAGCAGGGTGGTAGTTATCGGACCTTAATGAAGTTATGAAACACAACCAAATTCAACAAGCTATAAAATTCAGCTCTCGTTCATATTTATGAGCGCTCATAAGATTTATGACAGAATTCAGGAGTTTGGAATAATCTTAAGTTATGACTCTAATTTGAAAAATGTGTTCACAATGTTTCAGAATAAACAGTGTGTATACGAAAGTTTTCTTTTGACTTATGAGCCTAGTTAACTAAAGACCACTTGATAATTATTATCCTTAGCCTTTGAGAGGGGGTTGTTATTTACTATTTGGAAATTGATATCCCGAAAAAAAGAATACTATGAGAAATATGAGTAAACATTAAGTTTATAGAAACATGTTGTTTAATTATTGATATCAATTACAAAAGTCGGGCAGGTTTATTTCACAACTTTAGGTATAATTGATTCATTAATTTATTAAAAATAAAATGAATATGGAAAACGAAACATTCAACCTAAAAGAATTATATTTAATAGAAAGCACGAAAGTAATTGATTTGTTATCTAAATAACTTTTTCATTACATTGCCAATGAATTATTTCCACTGACTCATTAAATATTTAGAATTGGTAGACATTATTATGATGGCAATTCTTTATTAAATTAGGTATTTTGTCTTAAATACGGTGTTCACGTTGAACTCTTTTGAGGAAAGTCAGTTTGATGTCAGAATATATCATCCGAATAAAATCGGTTCTAAGGTTTGCGTGTATGGTTAGACAAACACCTTACACACAAACCTTAGAAGCGATTTTATTCGGAATTTTCTTGAATTTAAATCTAGAAGTATTTTGTATTTTATCTTTATTCTTCCAATACAGTCTTCCAAAATTTTTGACAGTTTAAAATACCCATGAAAATTGCTGTTTACGATTTTTCCGTACGGAAAATTAAAAAATGCATATTTAACAAAAAATATTTGTACAATTACATTATTTGTCTCAAAATGTTTGTTTAGTGATTTCCAATCGATCAGCATATAGTTCATATTTTTAATCAAAAGGAAACACAGTTAAATATCCATTTTATAAGTACTTTACTTTTTACTTGTTGTAATCTAAAAAAAAACATTAGAACACCTTTTTATATAAATTATTATTTTGATGTTTTCAATTATTATTATTATTCTTGAGCTGAATTTGAACAGACGTTGCTACTTAATTATTATTTAGATAAAGAAGCCTTTACAACATCAGAAGTGGGATGAGTTGCAGTTATAGAAAAAAAACCAATACCATTTTCCGGATATGTTGAGAATGAATAAAATCAATATTCTGGCATGGTGTGAAGCCAATAATGTGGCAGTTCCGTTAAGTGCAAATAGCTCAGCTGCGAGACATTTATACTGAGCTTACAAAACCTGATGGGATAAATTCCGAAAATTCCGTGGTTCCTGAGCTGTTAACAACTTCCGAACAGGATGAAAGAACAGAAAATAGTGAAATTTCTGGACATTCCGAGCAACAAGGCGTTCAGCCTAATATTGATTCCGAGTAACACTACGCAATTGGATGACGAAGAAGCTTGTGTTGAGAAGGAAATTCGTTTATTAGAAAAACGAAAAAAATTACTAACATTACGCAACGAATAAAATTGTTAGAAGAAGCTAGTTCATCAAATAATGGCAATATTTCACAACTTTCTTTCAAAGATATAAAATATTCTATTTCATAATATTCTGGGGATGACTCATATGATGCCAAAATATATGGTTGGATGTTTTTGAACGAACTTGTGAATCAGTCCATGGAGATTCTACATTCTGATTAAAATGTATCCGTCGTCTTATGAAACAAGGTTCCACTGCAGAATTATTCGTTCGTATTGATAACTCCAAGACTTATGAAGAATTCCGTGCCAAATTTCTCACAAATTTTGGTCATAATTACTCAATTTCCGATGTAATTGACAAAATGCGGAAAACAACGTTCAATTCTTCAAATTCATCCATCATGGGATATATTTTGAAGATGCAAGAACTGGCTTCTAGTGCGAATATCGATGAGCGTCAAACAATTCAATTTATAATCGATGGTTTTCGCGATCGTTCAAATAACATAGCTGTTTTATATCCTGCTTGCAATCTTGATGAATTAAAACAATTATCTCACCGTTATTCTCAATTACGTGATATGAATTCCTCTCACGTAAAATTATGTAATATTTGAATTGTTATAAGTAGTTAATGATCGGGGCGATCAAATGTCAGATTGGCCGAGTTATAAGTACTTTACTTTTTACTTGTTTGTAATCTAAAAAAACATTAGAACACCTTTTTATATAAATTATTATTTTGATGTTTTCAATTATTATTATTATTCTTGAGCTAAATTTGAACAGACGTTATTACTTAATTATTATTTAAATAAAGAAGCCTTTACAATTTAAACATTTTCCGGATTGATTTCAATGAAAGCTTTAACTGGCCGCTTATTGTAGGCGAGAGAACTAAGTGTGATGGATTAATTTGAGCTTGAGTTTACTAGTTTTGTTAACGATCAACGACGGTAAGTTAATATTTTATTTTTATTTGTATTGTTAAACTACGTATAACTTTAAAGTATGGCAAGTTTCTAATAGCTGACAAAACAAACATTTTCGAAGAAGTTTGTCAAGAAAAGCCTTCCTTATGAGTCGTTTTTATATCATTCGTTTTCAGCATTGTTCATTAAACAATTCTATCATGCCAACAAATTTTTCTAAATGATATTATGCAGTTTAGAGGAAGAGTTGATCATTGAAAATAAAATATTTTTGAAGTGGCAAAAATCTATATTTCTAGCTTTATTTTGATACCAATCAAAACAAATTTAACTTTCTTTGTAGCTTTTATTCTAAAAAAATGTTTCAATGATGAAAACTGAAAACCAATAAATAACTATGTATATAGCTTATTAGTCAAAGTCAATTCATATTTAATTTTATTTAAATCATTTAAATTTAAATAAATCCAATTTATTTATTATCTTGCATGAATTCATTAACAATTTTGTATAAAATGATTTCTTGCAAATTGAAAAAGGTATGAGTAATATATGTATACACTTCGTGTTTTTTGGAAAAACCCAAATGTGGAATGAATGAGGTATGTACTAAGTTTATATTGAATATATACAAGTTTTATGCCGAGTTTTCTGAAGAAGGTCATAAAAAGTACTTGATTTTTTGTGTCACTTGAATAGGGACAAGATCTAAATTACATGTAAAACCCTTTAAAGTAAAGCAAATAACAAAAAATCTTATGGTTTATGTAAATACTGGTTTTATTGAATGGATTAATATAATTTTTACTTATATGTGCTGCCTCCTGATTTCTGAATTACTTAAAGTAACCTGTGATGTGGATTCATAGAATGCTGTGAGATAAATGAGCGAAATTCGAGCCCAGGACCGTTTTACGGCATCAACAATCTCTTCGGTTTTTTTGGCATTGCCTCCTCCTTCGTAGACTTTTTTTGAAAGCCATCCGCACACATTTTCCATGGGAATATGGGGCCCATGGTAATAGGTTCACATGTTGCCCGTAAATCCAGGCTTTTGTTGTCTACGCGATATGTATTGGTGCATTATCTTGTTGGAAAGTCCACCGTTGTCCACCAAATAATTCAGAAAACTAGGGAAGCTCGTTCCAGAATCGATTTTAAGTGATTGTCGTCATTTTACATTTTTGTTTGAAAATCCAGCTCCACTGTACCCTAATAGGGAATTGCTCCCCATACCATTACACTGCCTCCTTTGCCTTGTCGTTTTTCAAGATAGATTTCTTCCTTTCTTAAACCATGAAAATAGCAGCTTTATCCATCAGGTCCGTCCAAATTAAATTGTTTTAATCGGAAAAGACAAACGGTATGCCAAGCTTGATCCATCTGATGTGATTTGTTACAAAATTAAAGCGTTGGCTCTTGCGTTCAGCATACAATGGTGGTTTTTACTTCATTTGTTGGTGTCTAATATGGTCTGCCTTTTGTATCACTTCAGCAACAGTCGATCTACTAGCATTAACCTCAATATTCTGCCTTCATTTTACAAACGGAAAGCCTTGAATTTGAAGCAGCTCTCATAATTGCCCGCCTTTATTGAAATGATGTGGCTTTATTGACTCTTCCTTTGTGGATTTTTCGATACTTCTCTGGGTCCTTCAGGTAGTTGTATAAAACTTTTGAACTTCTTTTAATTTTGCTGGCTATGAAACGGGTGGTTTTGCCAAGATCCCGTTAAGCTCAAATTTGGCCTATTTCCTCCTTGGTTAGACCCTAACCTTCTTCTTGAATCTATGAAATTAATACTCGTACTAAGCTTTCAAACAATCAGAGTATCCTTTTATCTGATTCATATATCTGAGTATAGATCTTGTCCCTATTCATATGACACAAAAAAAACAGGTACTTTTTATGACCTTCTTCGGGAAAACCACCATAAAACTTTAACTTATCAACTTAATCCAACATTTTTTTTGCGATATAAACTTAACACATACTTTTCCAAAAAACCTTAGGGTTTAAGAAATATCTTCAAATAAAAATCGAAAAAAGCTTGTCCCCATTCATATGACACGAAGTGTATGTTAATGTTTTGGTATGGTAACGGAATTGTGAAGTTAACTTTTAACTTTGAAATTAAAGACTTTTGAATAAATAACTAGGTGCCGTAGTCTAAATTTGTGATCAAATAATGAATTTGACAAACATATTTGGTCACTTATTTTATGTGAAACTGCCAATATGCCTGATACCGACTATCAAGGTCTAGAAACCCCCCGTCGAAGGTCCATTACATTAAAAACTAAAAAGTAGCCGTTTTTCATTCGTTAAACGTACCCAATCAAAATTCGATTCTGATTGTGAATAAGTTCTATGCACAGACCTTATAAGAAAAATTATTCTTTTTAACAATTTTTTGAAAATTTATAATTTTTTTAAATATGCCAAAAAACAGGGTGGTTACTTTGCAATAAAAAAATATTAAAATTCCACATGAATTAAAAAAAATAGATTAGATTGGAAAAACAATATTTCCAACCCAGCACTCTACTATTTTTGGTTGAGTTAAGACTAAATAACCAAGGGACTCACAGAGAGAATTTAATTTTATAAAAAAAATATTGATGATAAACTTTCTTTAGGGCGCAATAATCTAGCTGAAAATAAAACTTTAAAATTGAATTTTCTACAATTTATGTAAATATTATAAAACATCTTCAAAGCCAATTAACAAAACTTTGTCAACTCAAACACTATATTTATGCATACGTATGTATATCTTTGAGTATGAAATACCCTCTTTATTTAACTTTCCAATTAGTTCTTTTCGTAGTTCTTGTCTTTCCTATACCCTTAATAAAATATATATTCCAATATACAACATATATCCTTATATGGGCTTAGATATAGAAAAGTTAAGCCCAGAGCTACAATATTTATGTTATGTCATTTTTGAGACACTGCCAATAATAAAATTTCTATAGGAAATAAATTTGAAATTCAATAATAAAAGTTCATAACCAAACTTTTTCATCCATAACTATTTTCCTATTTAATATTCTACACATAAGAATGAACAAAAAGACATTGTCTGAACAAAGCTAAACAAAGCCAACAAAATAAAAGAAAAAGAAGAAAAACGAACTTTTCTCAAACATTTAAATTTATTCTCAAGTAGCTACGAGTACGAGTATGGTATTAAAATTGAAATTCTTCTATAGACGTATGATCAGTACAAATCTACTTTTCCATTATAAAAACCACCGAACTACGACCCTTCGTATTTATTTCAATTTCAACTTTTTCATTAAGATTTTCCTTTAAGGACGAAATTTTTATTTGCATATTTTATTGCAATCTATGTGACAACAACAAAAAGAAAAAAAGTATAAAAGTATTCGAAACGGATGCCTAATTATAACTCAATAGTTTTCAAAGTCATTTTTGTCACGCTAGCCGAATTTGAAAGAGTTCATTAAAATAGAAAAACTTTTTCAAAAAAATAAAAGAAAAAAGTTGTATCCACTTTTTTATGAATTTTACTCAAACTTCAAGTCCAACTTTTTTCCTCACAATTTTATGTATGTAGTAGGTACTTTCCTCTGGTGATGCGGCGATGATGTTTCTGCTTATGTTGTTGTTCAGAGTCTACTTTTTCTTGTTCCTACAAATATTTATCTTGTTGTACTATCGTACATAGTGGCAGAATGAATGGATAAAGTTTTTGAACTAAAATGTGGACTCGGTAAGGAAAGCTGAGCTATGCCATTTATCGATTTACAATTGGTAACTAAAAAAAAAAGAGGTCAAAAAGTTAAGCGAACTGTTTAAACTTTTCTTTATGTTACAATCTTAACCCAATATTATGTTGCACTTACTAAAAGACTATTTGAACCTACAGCTAAAGTCTCCCCCTCACCCATCGAATGCTTTACAGTGTTTTACGCTTTTTCAGTTAAGACTATCGAAAAGAGTTTTCGTATTGTTTAAGTAACACCAGATTTGGTATTTTTTGAAGGTGTTTATTCAATCAAAATAATCTACAGCTATGGCCAAAATATGAGGAACATATAATAATAGGGCAGCTTGAAGAAAAACCTCAATCTTGGTAGATTAAAAAAGTCAAATATTACAAATGATATTTAACACTTTGACTGCGGAATGGTTTGACTTGAGCGAATCCTCTATGCTGAAATTTTTTTTGTCAAAAAGGTTCCTATTACTCTACTTTACTTATATCAGTACTTAATTTTATTAATATTTTGTTTTTCGACTATAAAAAATTATTGTCGCGTAGTCGACGTCAGCATCATAGTATGGCGTTTTTCCCGGATGTGGGATGTGCGGAGGCATTGGAAGTGGTCAGTAATAAACATGTTGTCGACGATGCGTCGACACGTCCGCCGCATAGAACAAAATAAGATTTGTCGACGACGCGTCGACGTCAGCAATCAAAGTGTTAATCTACGATTGATTTTGAAATAATGTCAAAGTCTTCTAAGAGTCATTTTGATATGCAAGTCTGATCTGTTTTGTAGTTGTAGTACATACATTTTAAAAATGGCTATCAGTAAAAATAGTTAAAACTGTTACCCACAGCCTTGACCGCGTGGTAAAAGAAAATCATAAAAGAGGCTTATTTCTAAAAAAGTTTTATTTTAAAATCTAGATTTGTTAACGAGATTTTTAGTCGAAAAATAATTTTTACCAATTTTAATAGCATTTTTTAAAAGTTTTTATTTCTTATATAAACAAATACAAATTGGATGAATGAAATTAATTTGAGGCATATCGAGAACCGAACATCAATTTTTACCAAATTTGCGTACTATTTTTTGTAGATTTTTTTTTTCTGAAAAAAACGGACTGTTGGATTCTTTTAAAAAAAATAATTGATTATCGAAAACAATATTTTCTGTGAAATAAAATAATTTTGAAGCCAATATTTTTAAATTTTGAAAAGCTAGTTGAGTCGAAAAGTAAATTTTTACCAAGTTTTAGTTTTGTTTTTTTGTTGAAAACAATATTTCTCAAAGTTCTAAAAAGATATTTAAGTCGAAAATCAATTTTTA
Organism: Eupeodes latifasciatus; assembly: GCA_920104205.1. NCBI lineage: Eukaryota > Metazoa > Arthropoda > Insecta > Diptera > Syrphidae > Eupeodes > Eupeodes latifasciatus. The sequence continues at coordinate 66,413,473 of OV049924.1, read as the reverse complement.
CCTACTTTTGTTAATTTTTGTTTAGGTTTTTATTTTTTGTAAAAAAACTGTCATTTCGATTTTTCTAAAAATTTTTCCGAATGTTGAAAATAATATTTCTTATAAGATAAAATTAGTTTCAAGCCATAATTTCAAATTTTTGAAAAGATATTTAAGTCGAAAATCATTTTTTTTTATCTTTTATTAATTTTTTTGGGTTTTTATTTTTTTGTAAAAAAAACTGTCTACTCGATTTTTCTCAAAATTTCACTGAATGTTGACAACAATATTTTTTAAAAGATAAAAGTAGTTTAAATCCAATATCTCAAAGTTTTGAAAAGATATTTGAGTCGAAAATCAATGTTTAGGTACGAACTTTTAGTAATGCTTTTTTAGGTTTTTATTTTTTGTTAAAAAACTGTCAATTCGATTTTTCTCAAAATTTTTCCGAATGCTGAAAAAATTTTACCTGATATCAAAAACTTTATTCTTCGTTGCACAAAACTGTTTTGGAGATAAAATCATGTTTTGTTCATAAAATTTTCGAGGTGACAAATATTTTTTTTTCAGTTTTTTTTGATTTATAAAAAAAAACTAACTATATATTTGTTTTGCATCACGGTAATTCAAGTCTCTGGCGTTATTGGTTGGTGAAATATTTAGGGTTAACCAAAATTTTCAGTTTTTTTTTAAAAATTGCTATGGTAAAAAAACCACCCACTCAATTTTTTTGAGAGTCCTTTCTGCATCTTCTGTATTATTATCTGTATATAAAAATTTATTTGAAGTCGATTTCTCCTCTGGTTCTTGAGCTATGGACGACGAAAAAAGCCTCCCGAACGGACGTACGTACACACTCACAAACAGACATCTCTCTAAAAATCTTTTATTTCGACTCTAGGAACCTTGAAACGTCGAGAAAAATTTCAAAATATTCAATTCGGACCGATTACAATTACTTAATACAAATTAAATTATTACAAATGCTAACTGCAAATGGACTTTAGTTTTACCATGCTCAATGCTCATGCAGAACTTATGCTGTTTGTTAAAATATATGAACGAAATTTTGGCGGAAGTTTTACAATAATGAATTTAGCCATAATTTATCAACAAATAAAATTAATTGTAAATTTTTGTCAAATATATTGATTTTTTGAAGTTTAAATTAAGTGTTCGTATTTTTGACCAGCAACGACGGCTCTAAAGCATTACAAAAATGTATTTCTTATTTAAAGAAACCAAGTTAAGAAAAAATATTTAGGAAAATTCAATACAAATATGTACATATGTATGTACATATGTCAAGCCATTTTTGAGAAAATTCGAATTCTCTATTTTTGACTAAATGGGCGGGACTACTGTTATCTTTAGTCCTTAAACAACTAAAAAATGCCTTACGCCAATCTGCTTAAGACCTTAATTAATTAAAACAGATGGAATTAATTAATTAATTAATTAGGTGGCGCAACAGTCCATGAAGGACCAGGGCCTAGTGACTTACAACTCTCAACCATCCCTGTGTGCGAGTAATGTTGTCAGAGATGGAAGGGACCTACAGTTTATATGCCGAATCCGAACGGCTAATTTGAGAAAGCACTTTTCATGACAAGAATTACTCTTGGAGGATTTGTCAATTCCTCGCAAGAGGCAGTACCCGTGAAAAAAGTTAGGTGACACAGGCAGGGATTGAACCCAAGACCCCTTGCATGACAGTCCAACGCACTAACCATCACGCTTCGGGTACTACTACTAAACGGATGGAATTGCCGGGCTCAATTCCGACTCCTCCTTTTTCTACCATAGTATAATGTTAGTTTTCTTAAAATTACATAAATGTTGTCTTACGAAAGTTCCAAAGACTTAATTAACACACATTAAGTTTCGTCCTATTATTTTGGCTATAGCTGTTCTTTTTTTTAGAACTAAACTTATAGACTCATTAATATAAATTTTCTAAGAGTCTAAGAGCATTTATTCAACATCATCATTAGCAAATAAGTTTGAAATATTCCAAAATAACATAAACTTTCGCTAAAGTCGGAAAATTAAGTACCCCCTTATTATTAACCTTACCATTACAATTTTAGTGTATATATTTATGAGTGACTTGATTAGAGACAACTTTTTTCTGATGAAGAGTCCTTAATGAATTATGAAATTCATTCCTATACGCTCGCTACGTTCAAGTAAACATTATTTCCATTCATTAATTAATCGATTTTCCAGAATAAGATATTCTCTTTTTTCTCGTCTTTGAATAATTTGTACCTCCCATAATTTGATAAACCATAACAATCCAATTCATGAGTATACGAAATTAAGTCACGAGGAGATTCAAAAAAGAAAAACAAAAATAAAAAAGAACGAAATAAAAAACAATTCAAGGACCTGCCTTACCCAGGAAACGATGAAAAGAAAATATAGGTAGGTAGGATATCTGTAGGTATCCTACCTACCTATATTTTCTTTTTTCTAGAATAATAATATAATAACAAAATTTCCCAAAGAGAATCGTGAATCGTGATGATGGTGAATGAAGTAGTATAGCTATCAAGGAAAACGATACAAGAGAAAAAAGAATATAATCAAATTAACCGGAAATTTAATAAGAAGTCAAGCGGGCAAGGAAAGTGAAAGTACTAGTAGATTGTATATACATATGTACTTGTACATTGTATAGTATATTTTTTAAGGATAATTCAATTTAAATATGAAGTAAAAATTGCCATATAAGAATTTGTGATGCTGAAAAATAAATTGAATTTATTTAAAATTCTGCACATACGCATTTTTCCTGCTTCGTTTTTTGAAGGCCGCGGAAAGCAAAATTTAATTAAGGATCAACGTGTTGTGGGATATTCATTATGTATATTGAAAAAGGAAGACTGTTGAAAGGGATTTTTTGAAAGACGAATTTAGGTTGAAAAAGTTAAAACAATGTCTATAATAAGTACTTACTGTTGTACCCATTTAAAAATGTTGGGTTAACATAACGATAGTAGTACCCATGGCATGATGGTTAGTGCGTTGGACTGTCGTGCCAGAGGTCTTGGGTTCGATCCCTGCCTATGCCATCTAAAGTTTTTTTCACGGGTACTGCCTCTTGCGAGGAATTGACAAATTCTCCAAGAGTAATTCTTGTCATGAAAAGTGCTTTCTCAAATTGGCCGTTCGGATTCGGCTTAAAACTGTAGGTCCCCTCCATTCCTGACAACAGTACTCGCACCAAGGGATGGTTGAGAGTTGTAAGTCACTAGGCCCTAGTTCTCAACGGACTGTTGCGCCACCCGATTTATTTATTATTTTAACATAACGATAACGATTGAAATCTTTGCTTATCTTTGTTGATAAAAGACATTAACCGAATATGAAATCTTTTATCGATGGTTAGATCTTACGCTGTTTTTAGATATATGTCAGTAGAAAAATCATCCTTTGAAACAAAATCTGCATACACGGTTATACGAAAGCTTTTTATTGAACTATATTTGGCTTTCATCTGTTTGTTATCAGATATTTTGAAAAAAGTCTGTTTAAGGTTGCACATATAATTTATTATAAATAGATCTCACAATGTTGCCTTATTTGTGAATAGTCTGCTAAAAAGCCAAAAACAGCGAAAAACCTTAAATTGGTTTATTTTCGGTTCTCTCCACTGATAAATTGTATTGCAAGCCATTGTAAGATGTTACTAACGCTATTCATCTAAATTAAGACAACACAAGGGATTTCATATGAAGTCAACTGCATTCTTGAACCCAAATTTATACCAAAACAACTAGAAATTTCATTCATTTCAAACTTGAAACTTTGGTTTACTAACTTTTACCCTATAAGAAAGATCAGCTATCATATGCATACAAAAATATGATTAGCTGATATTTAGACACAAGAAGACTTGCCATGATAGTAGAGGAAGTTTTTCTTTAGTAGCTTCGAAAAAATGCTTTGGTTCGAAGGCCAAGTATAAAACTTAAAGTATTGCCTAAACTTGTCCATTGGCTAAAAAAATTTGTTTGATGTGATTAAATTAAATGCTTTAAATGTTCATTCATTCCACATTTGGATTTTTCCAAAAATACTAAGGGTTTAAGAAATATCGACAAATAAAAACAAAAAAAGCTTGTCCCTATTCATGTGACACGAAGTGTATGTTTTTAGTCGAAAAATCAATTTCACATAAAATGAACATTTTCAATTTTGGACGATGGCCATCACAGTTGAAGATGAAGCATACCGATCTCCGAAACTGTCCGATTCAACCCGTTCCATTGTTTTTTATGGGTCACTTTTCGGTCATATAGACTTTCTTCCAAAACTCAAATTCAATGTTAACTGTCCAGCTTCCAAATCGAAGTCTTGGACGAGTTGTTCGTTGATATTTTAAAAGATGTACTGAATCGACTTTCCAAAAACTTTTTTTCGTTTTCATTAGTCTATAAAACAAGTGATATAATTTTTGTTGGCCAACATACAAAATTAAAATGCACGACTGGGAGGTACGAACTTGCTTACGTATCAAATAGGTCCGTTTACAAATATTTTTTGTATTTTAAGTTTAAAGAATGTTCCCGCAAAACGTATTGTTTTTAAACATTTAAACGCCATTTGATTTTTCAAAAAGACCTTAATCTTTCGAAATTTGTATTTGAAAATCGTAAGAACCTTTTTTTTTTAAATTAAATTTGCATGTTTAAAATTTTTCAATTTTAGTTTAAAAATATTTTTGATCTGCAGTTATTTAAAGCTTATTAAAATACGTTTTACATTCCCATTTCGAAAAAAACTGATGACCCAGTTTAAAGATATCGAATTTCAAAAAAAAATGTAATATGTTTTTAAAAATCAAAATTTAAATCAATGATATGTTTGTTCATCAAATATTATTGAGACAGTATATAAGACCTTGTTATTAAAGGTTATTAAAAACGGTTGATTAGTTCTTGAGAAAACTTAAGAACAAAATAAAGGTTCTATGGGTGGTACCTACCCTTTTTTTATATTGAAAGAAGCCAATTTAAGAAAAAAAATGTTAGCGAACATTTTTAAAAATCCATCGGGTTGTTATTCAGAATATTCGAATTTTCGATGTTTGGCCAAAAAATTAAAAAAACGCCTAACGCGAATTGGCTCAAAACCCTAATTTAGAAATTTGAAGTCAAGCGACTCATTGCTTTGGGCTGTAGTGGCCAGGACAGGCAAGCAGACAGAGAGACAGTCGGACGGAATCGGGGACCCACTTTTTTCGATAATGCCATGTTTGATTAAAATCTCAAGTTCGAAATTGCTTGTTCTTATATGTCGCAAGTAAAAACACTCTTACTAGGCTTCTATATGAATAAACTATAAACCTGTTCTCTCTGTTGCAAAAGCTGAGCAGGTTCTTTGGAAATACTTATGTATACTTGTACCTATAGCCTTTTTATTTTATTCACATTTAATAAAGAACTTACTCTGAAAAATTGAATTTTTAGCAGTTCATCATTTTTATGTTTTCTAAACGTAAATGTGAAACACCCAATTCTAGGGATATCTTAATTTCCTGTTAATTGTACCTGAATCTAGCAGTTAGGGGCAATACAAATATTTACACACTTTTGTTGCACAATAACATCTTTTAAAATCGATTTGTTTTCAAAACTAAACGAAGTCTATATTTCAGGAATTTTATTTCTATCTATGGAGTTGTGTTCCTTAAAACTGTACGCGAAATTTTCGCGAACTAGATAAATTTTCCAGAAAATGTTATTTATTTACCTGATGTGTTCTATGCGAAAATGTTAATAGGTATTCATGTTGAAACCTTTGCAACGATGTTGATGATGTAACTAAATATATATGTATGTATGTATGTGGACCGAGTTCCACGTATAGTTGTAGGGCTTCATACATTTTAGTTTTTAACTTTTCGCAAAGCTTTTTTCTGTTGTTTACACTATTCCCACCTTTCATTTATATTTTTGGCTATGCTAAGTGAAAATACATAAAAACCCATAGTTTTTTGCTTTAAAACAAAATACATGCAATTTAATGAAACTTTTCCTTAAAATATAAACAAAACAAAAAAAACAACTAAAAAACAAAACTAAAATTAATTTTCACGGTATACTGTAGGTTTTGTTTTGTTGCTGTTCAACTTAAAATTATTGTTTGTATTTTTTTGCAGCAATGAAGCTACATTTTGTTGGAAAAGAAACTAATAAAATTGAGCAAAAAAAGTTTAGAAGCCACAACATGACAGATGTAAATTTATAACCCTAACCCAACCCTAGTCACTAGACATCAAAGTTTTAGTAGTTTTACGTCAATGTTTTTTACTTGTTACTTTGATGCTCTATAGAAAAAGTATTGGTTTTCAGTACACAGTGTTAACAGTTACGAATTCCTGTCTACTCGCAACCAATAACTGCACCCTATAGTGCAAAGTAACAAGTAAACAAATTATGATTTTATACTTCTATAAAGTACAAGAGTATTATACATATTTTTTGGCACTTGAATTTGTTAAGTTCAAGTACAATATATATGTAAGTTTCAACTGTTTGGCTTGAAACTTCGATGGTGGAATAAGAATAATTCCAATAATTTGATAAGGAAACAAGTTGATGCAGTAAAGAACTATATTTTATAATAAAATTAACAAATAAAACATTATTAACAAAAACATCACAATAACCATAATATTAATTAACATACCTAAATAAACAATTATGTCGGCTTTGAAATCTTTGATAATACTTATTGAACAATTTAAATACGATTGAAAATGAGTATAAAATAATAAAATATTAATATTGAAAAGTAAGATTCTTAATACTAGATGTAAATAATGTAGAGTGTTTTAGCAAAGTGTCGAGACGGTAGAAGAGATCTGGCAAAAGTAGTTATTATGGTGGCTAAGTTTGTGAATAAGATGGCAACAAACTTACATATATACTTGATTTTTACTTTGAAAGGGATTGGAGTGTAAAGTATTTCAAGTATTCAAATTTTCAAGTACAAATACGAATGAATTGCGTACTTGTCATTACTTACAAACTAAAAAACCAAGTTAAGTACTTCCATACTTAACGTCAGCTTGAAAGTCCTTTTCATTTTGCGGTTTCAAAAGTATAGGGCTGGAATTCGACATCTGTCAAACTAAGTTGTTAAACAAATTTTTTTGTACAATTGGAAGTCTGGCATTTACGAAAATGGATCGCTTAAATATCGCACAACGCATACAAATTGTTAAAACCTACTAGAAAAATGGTGATTTAAGAGGAGATTGTAGTTTACATAATCGTCCAACTACGCAAGCAATTGTCAAAATTGTGAAGAAATTTGAAGATATTGGATTGGTTATATAGAATATAGATATTGTAAGGCCTGTGAAAAATAGTTTCGCTCGTACCACTGAAAATGTCACTGATGTTAGTGAAAGTGTTGCCGAAGATCCGAATGTGTCGATTCCTCGTCGTTCTCAGAAATTGGGACTGCCTTACACCACATTATGGCATGTTTTGCATTTAGATCTAAACATACATCCATATAAAGTCCAGTTCACACAACAACTGAACCAGCTGACCATTAACAACGTCGTAGATACATTAAATGGGTGCTTGAACAACTGGCGACAGCCGGTGGACAGCGATTTTTCGAACACAATTTTCTTCAGCGACGAAGCACATTTCTCAATCGGTGGGTATGTTAATAAACAAAATTGTCGTATTTGGGGTCCTGAAAATCCTCAAGTATTTGAAGAAAGACCATTAAATCCACAAAAAGTCACTGTTTGGTGCGTCTTTGGTCCGGAGGTGTGACATTTCATCTTCGAAACGACGATGAAACGACTGTCACCGTCAATTCGGACCGTTATGTTCATATAATAATCGACTTTTTTTGCTTGCTATTGAAGAATACGACTTGGAGAATATGTGGTTTTAACAAGACTCTGCCACATACCACATAACTCGAGCGGATATGGCTTTATTGCAAAAGACATTTCCTGGCCGCGTACTTTCTCGTCGTGGCGATATCAACTGGCCACCAAGATCATGATATTTGACACCGCTGGCCTTTTTTTTGCGAGGCTTTGCGAAAGACCGTATTTATGCAGATAAACCTTTGACTCTTGAGCACTTAAAAACCAACTTTCGTCAAGGTGTGGCTGACATACAAAATATCATGAAAACAAAATATTTTATACATATGTGTTTTATTTACGTTTAATTTTGAAACCGCAAAATGGATAACAATGTTCAAGTACTAAGTAAAGTAGTTCATTGATTATACGTTATCTTGAGAGTTATTTTAGCTCGTTAATATTTGAAGGTTTGTATATTTTGCTGTTGGTTACTTTAATTTTATACTATAGGGTGTTTTTAAGCTGCATTAGAAGTTTTGATGGTTGTTGCCTATTGTCTGACAGTTGAGAAAATCAAACAACGCGGAAGGAGCAAACGTTACGTTGAATGGCGAGCGCTATGGAGCCATGCTGTTTTGTTTCCCAAAGAAATTCAGCTAAACTTTGATTTGGTCACTTTAGTATGTCAAGAATTTTGGAATCAAAGCTTTGGTTCGGTTCTATTTAAGTAGTTTTCTTTTGTACTTAAGTAAAGTAAAAGACGTATGTATGTACATGTACATACTTAAATCACAAATTTCGATTGGTTACAAAAATTCTGAAAAATTTTGATTTTCTATTTCTTAAGCCATAAACTGTCAAGTTGGAGAATGGCTGATCTCGATCTATAAAAAATCGTTTCAAAAATCAACAATATACGGAAAAGTCGATGTTTGGATTTTTTTCGTTCAGAAAAACTGTGATCTTAGTGCTTTTGACAAGTATTTAAAAAGAAATATTCGTCAAATTAAGTTTCAATTACTCTAAAATTCGTGTCACCCGACAGTTAACGCATTGATGGTGTGCTACAAGTCAGAGAGTTAACGAATGGAACTTTTGCATTGATCGTCTTATCGTAATTAACAACCGTACTGGACATCAAATATGTCCCTTGTAAAATCCGTGTAAAAACGAATTCTCGAACGCCCCTAGCTTGAGATTGAAAGAAAGGCTATATTTAAAGCCGTTATTTTTCTTAAAAAAATAAAAGAGGCTAGGATGCGACCCACAGTGATAACTTTCCATCCCGTCGAGAAATGTCAAAATTTTCAATTCGACAAATCGAACCGATTACAATAACTTCCTATGGGAAATTAAAAAACACTAGACATAAGCTCTTTTTGATTTGAAGAATTGATTATAGTTCTTCTCACCTTCTATTACACTTGACTATTCGAAGGTTTAGTATAAAAAATTAAGCGAACAAAATATTTGACATCTGCTTCAAAACTAGTACTACAGAAAAGAAAGAAAATCAATTCTCAGTTGTGTTCCACTTTTCGATAAAAAAATCAATTTTTCTTACCTCATTTAAATGTTTCAAACAACATAAAACATAAGGTCAAGTCCATGCGATCCTTTTGTGCACTTAATTTCCCAATTTGTCTCTAAACTGCCCATCACCAACACATTAAATTTAGTGTTCCATCATAGTTACACAAAATTCAAATTGTTTTTATCTCAAACTTGTTGAAAGAATAAATTGGTATGATGAATGGTTCATGTTGTGTTGTCCTCTATTTTTATTGCTCCTTGTTTTATTTGCAAACAACAAATCAAAAAATAGATATATAGACAACATTAAACTAGCACCCGAACAAGGCCACCACACCATCAGCCATCCAGCCACCAGCTATCAGGTCCTACTCTTATAGCTCCTATAGCTTCTAGCTTCTATACCATGGAGAAAATGTGTGATCTCGAAAATGTTAAATTGATTGTTGGGTTGACATATTATGTAAACTGTGGTATTATTTCTTGACTTGAGCTTGAGAGAAACTTCATACCGATTCATCAGAATATGTGGTTTGTGTTTTGGAGAAACTTTTGCTTCGAAATTGAAGGAGATATTTAATGGATGCAATCAGTATATGTTATTTGTGTTTATTTATTTGGATGCATTTGGAATGTATATATTTATAGTAACGGTACATTTGAGTATAAAGGAAAAAGGGTTAAACGAATGTAAATGATGGTAATGCTATGAGGGCGGGTATTTACAATATTTATTGGAGTGTGAACTGTGAAGACATAACATTAAATTGATTTCTTTGAAAAAAGGGTTGAATTTGCATTTTGTGTTTTGCTTAAATTGCAATTTATAAATAGAAATGCATTTTTCAAATGGAATTTGGTAATTATTTAGAAGTCACTTTTTAACAGTAGTTTTTTTCTTTTTTTGTACATTATTTTAGAGAACCAATTGTTATTTATAAATGTCATTAGGATGGACATTTTTAAATAACCTTTTATTTAATTTTGAGCATATTATTGATAAAGAATTTTGCTATTTAAAAAGCACAGTACTAATGATATTGGCACACAATTTTAAATGATCTTCTGTCAGCGGCTAAGCATTTAAACAGTTACCAGTTTTTAAAACGTATATTAACAATTCTTAATTCATTTTCTAGTAGTACCCGTGGCATAATGGTTAGTGCATTGGACTGTTTTACATTTATACCACACTCTTCAATAATGCACTAAATAATGCATGTTATACAGTGCATTGGAAGACTGCTGTGGTTCATCCTCTCCCGAACGGTCGATAAGTCTTCTTCCGAGCATCAGCAAAGTTTTCGAAAAGATCATCAATAGGGCTCTGACTAAGTGGGCTGCGGACAACAAAATAATTTCGGATAAACAGTTCGGGTTCAAGGCGGGTCATGACACAATTCATGCTGCATCTAAACTCGTTTCTGATATCCAATGGAATAAATCAAAACAACAATGCATAGGTGCTGTTCTGGTTGATTTGGAAAAGGCCTTTGCCACCGTATGGTTAGAGGGTTTTTAGCTAAAACTGAGCAGGCTTGGCATAAGCAATCCATTGTTGTATATATTTTATGATATGCTTAACGGTAGAAAGTTTGTTGTCAAAAGTGGCAATGTAACTTCTACCACAACAGGGAGCGGTGAATTCGCCGTGTAGTGAAGTACCTCGGTATCTGGTTAGATCAGTATTTATATTTCGACAGACATATAAATGCTGCTCTGACCAGGGCCAGAGGAGCCTTCGCTCTGACGAAACGGCTGTTTTTTAGCAGTCGGCTTGACCCCAGAGTGAAGGTAATTTGCTACATGGCCCTCATACGGCCGATGATCGTTTATGGTTGTCCTGTGTGGTTCAACGTTGCCCCTTCCCAGATGAAGAAGTTTCGGGTGTCCGAGCGGTAGTGTTTACGACGCTGTACCGGCTTATATGGAACAGCCGAATCTTCTTACGTGCATTACTATTCCAACGAGGTCCTATACAACGGGGCTCGAATCAACAGAATTGACAATTTCGTGATAAAACTCGTTCGAGATCATATTGCAAGAGCTATGTCTTCGACCAACAATTTAATTTTCGGGGCGTTCTATCCGAACGACGAGTATTTTGAAAGTGCACGCTTGAGCGGCTTCATTCCACCAGAAGCATTCCTCTTCTTAGATAAATGCGGTCTGATACAGAATAGATTGGCAGTTCCGCTAATCTACCACGTCAGACGACGTACCGTGGATAGGCGACTCCTGTACAATCGGGACGTCATGGCACAAGACGGAGCAGAGCTCCTTCAGTTCAGTAGGGCTGTGTCCTTCACTCTGTCTTGCTAGGAAGAAAACTCTAGGCAACTTCTTCTTTAATGAACTGGAGGAACTATCAGAACTGCCAGGCAAAAGCTTACTAAACTTTGTCAAGACCTCTAAATGGTTTAACGAACCACATGATTCATAGGTTTTTATATCTTTTCAGGAAGTTGCAACACTTCGGGGTACCACAATGGATCTACACTGATCTAAGTGTGATGGTAACAACATCAACCGTCAGCCCGTTCAACCTAACCTAACCTAGGGCTGTGTCCGAACGGGACCGAACTGCTAGGGTGAAGCAGGAGAACCAGTTAGTTTTGGTGGCTTCAATTGGCACTTGATAGTGGATAGTCGAGATGAGGTATGTAAGCCTTGGCCGGCTTACATACTTGTTTTATAGTTTTAGGGTTTAGTTTTAAGTAAAATAGGCCTGGTGGCACAAAAAAAAACACAAAAAAAAATACTGTATATATAAAAAATAAAAAAAAATAAAAAACATGGAATAAGAAAAAAAAAAACAAAAAAAAGGACAACAAAATATGAAAACAAAAAATGTTAGATAGTTCGATTTGCTGCTGTGGTTGTTCTAGTTTTAAGTAGTTTATAGGTAGAATAGGTAGTTTTAGTTAGCTTTAAGTTTTATATTAAGGACCTTATTTTAAGTAGTTTTAAGTAAAATAAATAGATCTTAGGGCCGAAAGGCATTAGAATTAAGTATTATTGTTTAACTTAGAGTGTCCGTATGTTACCAGTAAGTTAGTTGTAAGTTATGGATAAATAGGCTAGTTTTATGAATTTTTGTCTAGCTTTAAGATAGTCTTAAGAATGAATTCATAAAAATGAATTTGAAAAAAAAAATGTGAGTTGGACTGTCATGCCAGAGGTCCTGGGTTCAATCCCTGCCTGTGCCATCTAAAGTTTTTTTTTCACGGGTACTGCCTTTTGCGAGGAATTGGTAAAACCTTCAAGAGTTATTCTTGTTATGAAAAGTGCTTTCTCAAATTAGCCGTTCGGATTCGGCTCAAAACTGTAGGTCCCCTTCATCCCTGACAACAGTACTCGCAAAAAGGAATGTATGAGAGTTGTAAATCACAAGGCCCTAGTTCTCTACGTACTATTGCGCCACCTATTTTTTTTTTAAATTCATTTGCTTACTAGTAAATATCAATAAGCTTTTATGAAAAACAGGGCATCAGAAAGTCAGAAATCAGAGAGTAGTCATTTTCGGAAATTTTGAATGATTATTATGTGCTAGAATTGTTTGAAATTATATGAATGATCATATTTAAACATTTGGGGCATTTTCTCTGCTTTTTAGTATCATAATAAATAATTTGTCTTAGTTAATATTATTAAACGCTCCTAAAGGAGTTCATAAACAAACCTTTTCTGCCATCTATAAACCTCAAACTGTATGGTGCTTTCATAATAGAACAATTTTTTTAAATATCAAATGGACGATTTTAACCCAATTAATAAACAAATTTTTGCCAAATCTTTATAAATTTCAAAGTATCACGAGTTGCAACTATGATATTATAAATTAAAGTATACATTTTGTGATTTTATATTTAAAATAAACAAAAAATACCTAGCTCAATCATAGTACTAAAAAGACTAAAATCTTACTCTAATATTTTTAAAAGCTAATACCAAGGTAAAATGGGTTAAAGACGCAAAATTGGGGAAACCTTTTGCTTACTTAATTTTTAATAATAGAACCACCATAAATCAATAACTGATGCTATTATATTTCAGTAGTTGTCAGATTGAAGCGTTATCTAGCTGTCAAAAAAAAATTTGACATTATGTAGCAGACGTTACAAATGTAGTTTTTGAAAAAACGGCATTCCTGCCATCTTTGTTGAAAATTTAAGCTCTTTTTTAAGAGTCCAATATCCAAGAAGAGTCAATTTGGTACAATTTGTCTGAAATTTTGAGTTTGGATTTGGACCCGCATTCGAATATGAATTGAATCAGATTGAACTCAGACGATGTCGAAAACCTGCGGGCACCAAAAGTGACCACTTGCTTTTTCATACATTAAATTGTATGTAAAGCTTAACAATAAAGGCGAAATCAATGCTTGGACTTTAAAATTTTGTTGATCTGTATGAAATTCTTCTCAAACTGTTTTTATCCGATCACAAAGACTTTAAAATAAAACTAGTCAAATAGTACACTTGGGCGTAAACGCAATATTTTGTGAATATTCAATAAATTTCATATGTACCTTTTTGTAACATTGCCTTATAGCTTTATCACATAGTCTACATAAAAAACCAGAACAACGTTTATTGGAAAAGGTATAGCTTGTGTTAAATACAAGAAATTAGAATTAAATGAATCACGTACCTTCCATCAGGAATATGGCCCATTCCCACGTGAACTTTTCATATTCGATGTTGAGTAGATTATTTGCAGAAAAAGCAATAATTTGGAAGGCATGGTCAACACATATGCCCAAATACATTGGCCATTGGTCCTATCCACTCTGCTGAAGGAGGCAGTCCATTTTAATTCCCCTAGAGGTTAAATGAGTAATGATGTCGATGAAAACGTCAGCTTGTTTTAATCAGTCACGTTTGTGTGCGAAAGTAAAAATATAGACCAATTGCAAAATAATTTCAAAATTCCTTGGAACTATATACGAAGTTTAAAAGTTAAAGAGCTTTAGAAAATAGTTCAGTCATATACAGAATAGATATTTTCAAAATCGGTCATATAACCTCACGTATATATGTATAGGTACATATATTCTTCGTTATTTTGTCGTCATTAATAAAACAAACATCGTCCTCGTAGAAAACTTAAATCAATTTTTCAATTACTCGTACTATACACAACCATCATAAATGTATTTTGTACCATTGTCTTTTTATCTAACAGAATGCATTCATAAAATAATGTCATTGTCATGATATCGCCATGGTTTGGATCGATAGCTTTTTTACTCCAATACCATATCTCCGCATCCATTACACCATTTTCCTAACAACCAAACAGGAAATACTTATACGAGTATATCATAGTCATCATGTATTGTACATTTATATTTTCTTATTTTCTGCAATCAAAATCATCGTCATCGTCCTTGCTCAAATGACAGTCGTGAGTCCTCGTTATATTTTAACAGACATAACTAAATTGATATTTTGATATATATGTATGTATATCTACAACAATAAAAGTGCTCGTGCTCAAAGTCGAAGAAACGACTTTTGTGTAATTTAGTACCGCATCAGTACAGTTAGAATACATATACAATGTACGTATATATTTTGTTCACAGAGTTACAGGAAATTGATTTAAATACATATAACACCATAACAGCGCCAGCTACTGTCAGTTGTGTCCTTATCTCTGGCGTCAGCCATTTGACTTCCGTTTTGTATGAAAAGGATCCAACAAACTGTTCTAATATGAAAAAAGGAACTACTACAACAGAGAAAAACAAAACCCTTATTTTTTAATATAGCGAGTCTTTTATAAGTCAGTTTTCTTGTTGCTTTAGATTTTCTTATAACAACATACAAAAGGCGACACAATCCTTTATGGTGTTTCTTTTCAATTTTATTTATTTATTCATGCAACAATTAAAATAAAAAGAAATAAATAAAGAAAGACAAACTTAATTCTTCTTCAGTAAATTGAAACTACAAAAATGTTACGAACTGTATAAGAAAGAATAATAAAAACAAAAACAACAATTTAAAAAAAAAGACAACCAAGAAATATAACAGACTTAAAAATAAAGCTCATGAAGCATAGCAATAGAAAGACAATCAACTTTTTGTTTCGAAATCCTTGCTTTTTGTTTTATAAAACCATCCTTTTATTTTGTCCTGAAATAGGATCAGATATACATATAATAATGTATAAGAGAACAGAGCAAAACGAAAAAACTCCCTTCCGGCTGGTCGGCGGGCGTGGGCGTACCGAACAACAAGAAGGACATAGAAGGTAAAACGAGATATTGGGATGATGGTAGATAATCTGAGACAGTGGATTTGCTCTGGTAGAATTTCGAGGGCCCAGGATTCCTACCATAAATGATCATTTTCGTATCAGTGGTAAAATGATACTCTGAATTATAGAGTACTGAATTTTTACCAAGCTGACCTTCTTCTTTGTCTTCCATGGAATTTTTTAGCGGATGAAAGGTGATAGAAAAAAATCAAATTTCAAGCTCCAAAGCATTCGGTAGCAAGTCAATTTTGCAAAGCTCTGCATTTTTTGGTTATCTTTTTCCATCAAGGAGTTTCTATTAGATCAAGCAGGTTGAATCCTCTCCTGGGAACATGACAATCGAAGAAAAAAGTACATTTGAACAATAGTTTAAGTTTCCACATCCAAGTAGAAGAATAACTACGACGAAGACGACTAAGGCGACATTTGGTTTAGTTTTTCTTAAGAAAATCATTTCAAACTTGTCACGTACACGATAAAAATGGGTCAAGAACAAAACTCAACCTCACGATTATGCGAATGTGCACTCCAATCTTACTCTAGCTGTCACCACTCCTGGCCAACATCGTCGTCATCATCATCATCATTTCCAGCGTCATCAGGGCGAGGTGCGATAGTGTAGTCGTTTCTTAACCAACATCATCCTTATGGCTCATGGCCATCAACAGCAGCGTCAAGCGGCTACATGCAACTTGAGGCACTTTTGACGATGCAATGCACAAAGGAGATGATAAAAATATAGTACATATAGATTTTCAGTAATATATAGATATGCATATCCTTGTAGAAGAGAAGGTAGATTTAGGTACATACATAGATATAGGGATAACTTTAAGCTTAAACAAAAAGTTAAGAGAAGCTATATGTATGTATATGATAGTATGTAAAATATTTATGTAGATAGGAGTATTATTTCAAATAACAAGATTGTTTTGGTTTGAAGTGACAGATTTCATTTACATTTTTGGATTTGTATCCTTGACAAAATTTTCAATCTTCTGTCAAATGTGAAATGCTGAATAAAATATGATTTTGTTTATTTTAGGATTCAATTTTAGGAATAATGATTGTTTTCTTTTACATACATACCTACATGTATACAATAGTAAGTATATCGGATTGCAATTGATGATTGATGTCATGTTCCTAATTAAGTTTCTTCTTACCTGGTTAGATATTTGACAAAGGAAAAGTAGGATTTGTTTGACAGTGACAGAAATCACATTGTGTAGGCGAAATTGATATTCCCCGATGTCAACAAAAATATTTTCAAGTTTAGTGACATTTTTTTAAGAAATGTCAACAGAAGGTAAATTAGTCAAAGTATAAAAGTGGAAAGGTCTCAGTGGCCAAAAATATCGTATTAAAGAACTACGTACCAATTATTGTCTGCAAATATGTACTTGAGTGATTAAAAGCACTCTAAATAAGGCAGTTTTGTTCATTAACGTATCCATTCAAATAAAAGTGAGTTCGAAGCATTGTTCAGGAGTCAGTCAGTCTGCCAAGAAAATAAAACCACTTAACATCTGTCAAATTATTGAATACACATGAATTCTATGCCATGAATAAGAAGCTGCATACGAATTCCAGAAAACTGTCTAGCAGCATTGTGATAACATAAATGTTAGACATTATGACTTTTTCCGACAGCAAGTGTACTTCATTCAGTTCAAATAGTAAAAGGTTCAACAATACAAGCATTGTATTAAGCATTCCGTTACCGTATACAACTGACAGTTCTTCATTGATTAAGTACGTTCTTAGTAGAAGCGTCCCATAAACTAGACATCATATGATGTGCTGAAATCTGAAACATTTTCTAGATTGACATTTATAGTACGTTTCCACCAACAAATAATCCGAGATTTAAGGCAAGTGATAAAATGATGAAATAAATCATGTGGTGTTTCCACCAAAGAAAAGGAGATTAATTTGACGTTTGGTTTATGTCATAACAACCAAACTTCAAATTATTCTCCTTTCAAAAAGAAAAAAAAATGTATTCTCCTTTCAAAAAGAAAAAAAAATGTATTTGTTCACTCATCATCTGTAAGTAATTAGTTTTATTATATTCTTGTACATATTTATTATTTTTGTATACTTACATTTTATTTCGTCTGTGATTTCTTGAAAGTTGTTTATTGTTTTGAATTTGAGTCATATGGAAGTGAGACAGATAGTTTTTGTTGACATTTCCATCTGTCAATAAACGAAATTGGCGTTTAAATGGGTCGGTTCAACAATTGTTCTCCGAAAAAAAAGTTTGTTTGATTTGACAAACTAATGTTTCCAAGTAGATTTCAATGAGTTTTATTTGAAATCTTCATTTGAGGAGATTAAAATTTGTATGGTAAATCTTCGAGATTTCAAGGAGATTTGTGACAAATCTAGCTAAATCTCGGTTTAGTGCCCGGTGGAAACGTAGTATTATTGTCAATAATAGGTTTGTTCAATACTCATACTCTAGATTTTTTTAAATCATTTTTTTCTGCGGAAGGTTTGTTCGATGGCTACATTGTAATGGGATTAGAATTTTATGTCTTAACACTCTCTCTCAATTTTTTACTCAGATTTGTTTATTTTATTGATGTCTCAAATAAAAATATCGTTTCCGTTCAATGTTAACTTCCTTTTGGGTTGATTTTAGAAGTGAAAGTGATTGCACATAGGGAGTTTTAAACTTTATACTTTGGAAATTATAAGTGATGTTGGCTTTTTTAAAAAAGGTGTACAACATGTAATGAATTTAAATAAAATGACATAATAACTCTAGAGATGACTGCCTTGTATCCCATTGTATCTCTAAGATAACATATTCCTTTTTTGCTTCCATCTTTTTTAAGATCTATTTTCTGTTATGGTTTCTTTTTTAAAAGCAATGATTTCACTTTCAATTTCCCAATTAAAACAAATTACACTCCATTTATGCTTGGTGCACAGTGCACACCACGCCACTAAGTTGCTGGCAACTTAAAGTTCATAGAAGTTAGTTGCGGAATATTGTGCTACCTTTTTCTCTTTTCATAAAGATTGCAAATGGCTTTCCAATCAGTTGTTGAATTTTTATATTACTTTTGGTTTAATTAAGAATAATTACTTGCACAATTGACAGGACACATTTTATCAGAGATTTCAGCCATATTGGCCTTTAAGAAATTAGTCTGCGAGAAATAACACTGATCGTTTATTTTAGGCATGTAACGCTTAAGATTTAGTAGTGAATTTTAAAAATATCGATGCGTTGTTGAAGAATTTAATTTTTAGTAATGGCGTTATTTTTACTTGTCAAGTGTCAAAATATGACAGCTTCAAAAGTGACAACAGTCCACTACTACTCTAATGTCCACGCGTTGCTGCCGCTAATCTTTTTTGGTATATTACATTGTTGTAAACTATTTAAGGGGAACGAACGGTAGGAGAACATCAGATATGGGCACCACCAGATAGATAGATAGATTTTTATTACTTAAAATTGTTAAATACAATAGTTTCGGTTATATTTGATTGGAATATAAATTTGGTAATAAAAGTGTTTTGGCGGTGGCAATTCCGTCTGCCATGGTGGGCACCACCATGTTTTATTAAAAAGATGCCATTTGTAAAAAAACATGGCAACCTTCATGGCTGATTTTATACTACCGTTACCCCTTATTATAATGAAATTATTATTTACGAACGAAGACGGAAACGTTAACGCTGGTATACAAATTTAATAGTTTTGGGATTTGAAGGGAAAGGACTTTGAACACAATTGATCAAAATGTTCGTTCAGTTGATGTATAGTAAAAATCAATTCAACTTAATTGAGTATATTAGTACGATTGCAATCACTCAATCTTTTTGATGAACGGGTCATAAAGACCGAATCAATCACGATTGACAAAGATCTAGTATATTACTAAGTTTTTAGTAAATAACATGTGACAGTTAAACTTATAAATGAGGTAAATACTTTTAATTTAAGTTTTATTTAGCTCTAATCGGTGCACAATATTTTTGGTTAACCTGTCTTTTGCTAACACAAATAGGTTCGACGGTTGTCCTACACGTGAACATACAACACATAGCTTTCTATGAGAAAAACATTGATTTTCAGATCTAAACCACAATAATTGGACATTGTTTGGTCTTGGGACTTATTTATAGACATGGGAAAAGCTAAACGAATTGGAAACTGTAACCTTCTGAAGGGTATGGTGAAATCTAGAGGTATCATTGGAATACGTGGCATTAGGACCATTTTTCTTTTAAACTTTCCAGTTAAAATGGTTACTTCAATAATTTATCCGGTGATCTATTTGATGACTTAACGTGTACTATTGCATAATTGTGGTGGATTCAAATAATATGAGGAGAAAAATAGGTGAACCAATCTTTAATCGAAGATTATGTGGTTACATTCCAGGTATATTTAGTGAAATTAAAAATTCAATTGAAAAATTTACACAATCATTTTATCATTATCGTTATCATCATCTATTGATTTAAAAGACATCAGATCGCATGGTAATAACTGTTGTATCTGGAAGTTAATTTCGTCAACATCAACATTTTTGTCTGCCAAAATAGCCCGTTGACTGAGCCAGTTATGATTTAAGTAATTACTTAGTATATCCGGAAAAATACTCTGAATTAATTCTTTTTTTCCCTGAAGAAGAGTGCAGAAATTGTCTGACAGTTTAATGCATTGCGTATTTGGTTGCAGTTCTATTTAACCGTTCCAAAATATATAGAAATTGTTCAGAAATGATAGCACCAAACATTGAAAAAGTAAAATTCACTGTATTTCGTTTACTATAAAATATTTTTAACCTATACTGTAGCATCAGCAACATATGGTGGTTATGCTATTAAATTGTAGCTTATATGAAACGTTTGGAAGTTTGACATAGCGCTATCTATTGAATACTTTCTCAATTCAGTCAACAGATGTCACTATCTATTACAATCGTTTGGAGCTTACAGATAATTGTGACTGTTAAATAATAGACAAATAATTTGCAATAAAATAATATTTCGATCATAAGTTGTGATGTACGCTATCCTATCTCTCAAGTTGGATCAAACTGCACACGGTGTACAAATTTGAATAAAATCGGTTCAGTAGTTTAGAAGTCCATCGCGGAAAAACATAGTGACACGTAATTTATATACATGCATTAAGAAGTTTAATGAATGCGAATAAGCCTAGAGCTATTTGAACTCATAAAAAAATCAAGCGAACTCGACACACTTCGTCTTACATTAGACATAAAAAGTAATCTTTACTTCTGTTGCAAAGTAAAAAGTATTTGAAGTTTTTTTTTTGTAAGAATCAAATCAAACTCAAACCTAAAAGAAGTCCAACATAAATTCAAAGAATAAGTTGAAATTTTCTTTTTGTTTTTTTTTTTTGAAATCTGTTTTCAAAAGAATTCCAACTTTTTTTCAAACAAAGATTTCATATCCGAATTACTAAAATTCCAATACAAAAGAAAAACTCAAACTTCTTATTCAAATTCCACGGAGAACATTAATTTACACCCATTAAAGAGATTAAAAATATTTTCATTTTTAATCTCGGATGAGTAAAATATTCACAAAAATTCCATAAAATTGTGCATGCTCTACTTGTCACAAAAAATGTTATACCATTTACTTAATTTATATTTTTTGTATACGTAAGCAAACTTCCTTCTAGAGAAATTACCATCTCTAATTTATTTTCTTCGAAATATAAAATGTAAAAAAGGACTCCTTTTCCAGAGTTAGATTATTTATACGCCTCACTGCATAAAACTGCAAACGAAAAATCAGTCTTAATTTTAGGTTAGGAATGGGTTTTCATGCTTCTTCCTTTCGACTATCGAATGTAATTTTCTACTTCAACCCACAAAGGGACCTTGCAAGTATCTAATCGGATTATTCTAGATAGCGTGTAGCGTGTAGCGTGTACTTGAACATCAACTTAAAAAAGAAGGATTTTTCTTTTATTTTTTGTTAATTTTCTGCTTTGTTTTTATGTTCTATTTGTTGTTGTTACTTTTATTCAAAATAGATTTCATCGATAAATCCTTTTAGCAAGTTTTCTTTGAAGTTATATAGTTTTAGTTATAGTTAAATTTAATCGATAAAGCTTTACAATTTAATTTGAAAATCACCATTTTAATCTAGTTAATTGAAGGATGATGATGATTTCTGTCCTTGTCTGTTCAAGTTTAATAAAAGAGGGCAATTTTTCCAATATACAGCTCTTGGGAATTGGAGTTTAGGGAATAAAATTGTGAAATTAAAATTGATCGAGATAAGACTGTTTATGGTGTGTTGGAAAAATATTATTAAAATAAAGACAAGCGAGGAATCGTTAATTAAGCGATAAACTGTTACCATGATGATGGATAAGGATAACAACGTGCGAAGTTGAATACAAAAATATTAAAACATTTTTATGTGAACACTCAAAGTCGTGTGATTAAATCTTTAATTGGCTGCGTTCAGCAAGAAAATATAAGTGGTAACTAAGATCCAGATAGAATAAACGCTAAGTAAAGAAACAGAGAGATATAAAACATTCAGGATACAATTTAATACAAAATACCTTTCAACTTTTGAGTTACCCAATAGAATCTGTCGTATCCGTTGCTGCAACGATTCCGTGAGAAATAGATTGGGGTGGCCCAATAGATACGTTGCGTTTTAGGCCTGTAAAATTTCTGGAATTGAGTGCGTACTGAGGAATTTCAGAGCATTTTCTCTTTTTCTTTTCTTTATATTTTGTTTAGTCTGCTAGATTATAAAACAAAAAATAGTCAGAATTTGCGCCATAAAACTGTCTATTTTGACATTTTATAAAAGGTAGAAATGTTGAGCAAGCTTATAATGCTTTTGTAAAAAACGCTCAATGCATGGTTAATCATAATAAATACACACACAACTTTGAAAGAAAGTGGATTTTTGAGTGCATATATAAAACACCTCAAACTTTTCGCAACTAAACTGGAGTGAACAAACCTCATTATAGAACGAGCTCAGAGCACAGCGATGCAACATGTTATCGATATGCTTTTTATTGACAATTGATGTCAACGGACCTGTCAGCTACCTTTTTTGTTGGATCCGGAAATGACGTTGTGATTACGTCTTCGAAAATAAAAAGGGCCATGAAAACTGTGAGCATTTTTGTTGTAAATTTTAACAATTTTAATCCGTTGTTGAAGCGTATATCGTTCCATTTTAAGCAATGGTGCAGTTTTTACTTATTAAATGTCAAAAGATGACACATCCAAAAGTAACAGTGCCCAAATAACGGGCTTTTAAAAACGCAACATTTTTTTAGATGTCATCTGCCATCTGCGCCATTTTGTAAAATCGCATAAAATTTTTTACTAATTGAATTTGGTTTACTCAGTGCTTGATTCTTAATGGGGACGGGTTGATTTTGTCACCTCGTGGCGGCCATATTGTTTCTTTTACTTACTGTCAAAATATCATTCTTTCATCAATCACTGAATCACAACATATCATGGCAAGTTAGAGCACCGATCAATACTTTAAAATGATAAAACTTTATAATCAAAATAGGTGTTCTCGTCCTTCTTTTCATGGTTCCAAGTCGATTATCCAACGTTTGGTAGCCAAATAAAAGTCCACCGGTTCATTTAATTGAATGGGTACGTGAATGAGCAAAATAGCTTATTGTAATTATTAAGACTTATACGAATAAGTTACAGCACACTAAGGCCTTCAAAGACAACATAATCGATACCATCGGTTGAATTCTAACAGATTTTTTCGCCAAAGCCATTGAAAACTAGACCTTTCCAATTTTTGGCCAAATGGCGAACTCCTTTAAAAAAAACTTTGCTTCAAAATCGTCAGGTAATAATAACAAATGAAATACGTGATATAATTTATATTAATCCTAAGTACTTACATACAAGGATAGATTTGAAATTTCAAGTCAGTCGGTTAAAAATTGCCTAAGCTAAAAGTCCATCCAATTTTAACAATTCAGTATTGAGAGAAATGCACTCAATATTTTGAGAAGTAATAAACAAAGAATAATTCTGCGATACCTTTAATATTAAAATTCGAAAGACTAGGTTCATTGGTTTTTCTTGGCTATAATCTTTTGAGAAGTTATTTTGATTGGTATAACAAAGAGACGGACGTAATCCCGTAATATTGAGTCCAAAAATTCCATTCTCCCGAAAATCCAGAAGCCTAAAAATCCCAAATCCAGAATCCGGAATCCCGAAAACCCAAAATCATGAAACAAAAAATAAATTTGATTAAATTAAATCTAATTTTTCGGGATTAAGATTTCTGTAATTTGGGTTTTTTGGATTCCGGAATTTTGGGATTATGGGTTTTTGATTTTTCAGGTATTTTAACCTGTCATAAAATTTAAGGAGACTACAAGAAACATTTTGAAAAATCAACTAGGTACTTGATTGTTTGTTTTTCCTAAAAACGTATATAACAACGTATAAAATTGTAATTCAATCGACCTATAAACTGTAATTGACCAAACCCTTTTTCCGCTTCTTTCATAAATACTATTTTTAAACAAGTTAAAAAAATAGTCCCAGTTTTTTCGACCCAGAATGTATATTTTGCACGGTGGATGGTGATGATCGAATTTAATAAGTATAGACACGTTTGTGAAAATTCACGAAATGAAATTAATTTCCAATTTGTGTCAATTGAGAATGAAAAAAAAGTTACATTACAATATTCAATTTGAATTCGCAATCGAGGTCTCATTGTGCTGTGCCATGTGATTATTCCAGTGTGACAGGTCGATATCCTACAAAATATATATACGAATGGTCCTGATGTCCATGACTGACCGACAAAAAGAAGATAACTTCGACATCCATTCAGAAAATATCCAACCCAAAAATAAATTTAAACAAATTAAATAATGTTGATTGGGTTGAGTGTCAAAAGATAAAAAAAGTTGAGAATATAATATGGATATCGATTTGGAAATCGAAAGCTGACCATTCCATAAGGGACTTAAATTTAATCCAATCATTTATTCTCTGACTGGACAGTTGTTTTCAAATAAAAGATATTTGTTAACCAATCAAATTAGATACCCAAAAATAAATTCTTCTTTAAGTTTCTTTGTGGTTGTTCAAAGTTAAAATTATTTTAAGAGACACAAATGAGGATTGCAGGAAAATACCCATGATTCCATTCATTTTATCCATATCTCGAAAATTGGCATAACTACATACGAAAAGAAGCTTTATCAAAAATAAACGAAGAATGATAATAGAGAAGAATTAAACCTTTAAGTTCTTTAATGAAATCTACATTCTTTCCACATATTTTTCAAAAAATAACATTAAGAACCCAATTTTGCATATATGTATGTATATGTTATGTAAATTTGAAATGAAACCCCTTTTCAAATAGTTTGTATCTGTTGGGCTCTTGCCCTAGGTAATTTTACCCTTTTCTAAAATATATGTTGATTTCCTTCAAAAGACTGCTTCAAATCCTAAATTTGAACCCTTAAACACGTTCTATAGCCAGCATGAATAAGTATCCAGCAGTGGTTTTCCCCCCTTACAACTACAATTCATTCCATTTAAAGTCCACTATACCCGAAGCAAATTTAATTTAACCACCTCTCCTACTCCCTGGGTTCTAACACTTTAAATCATATCTCACGACTCACGACTCAACTCGACAAAAGAAGCTCTCCTCTAATTACATAATGCTATATTTATAACGCTTTTAATGGTCCTCATAAAAACCCATTGTTTCTCTTACCACTTTTCACCTAAAAGAACCTTGTAAATACCATTGTTAAACACTTTCCTTCTCATCAAATTGACATGCGATTCCATGACAGGGATTATGAAGTGAACGAAACTTAACAAATATAAAAAAGAAATGTTAAAATAAATTAACAACAAAAACAAAGGAAAATATTTATTTAGCTACACAAGTCACGGTTCAAGCTTGGTTTTTGTTGTTGTTGTTGTTTTTGTTGACGTATAACAAACGTCAACATCAACTCTAGTGAATTTTATTTGCATTTGTTGCGTTCAGATGGCGTTGGAGATGGACAACACAGGCCAGGCACGACTGGCATACATAACAGTCTCTTTTTATTTGTTTGTAAGAAATTTAAATAAAATATTTACTTAGTAATTCTCTTTCTAACAAATAACTAATTCTATTTCATGTGCACATTCTCTACTCTTTACAAAAGCCTTAGTTAAGCTCTTGAGATGGCAATCTTCTTCACCTTTTTCCACGTTCGTGGCGCTCTCTGTCGACAGTCACCGACTGCCGACATTGTGTCACGTGCCAGAAAAAGAAATTTCTAAATGAGTTTTATGATTGAAGGAGCAAACGTGAATTAGAATGTTAAACTCTTCTAGGCATAACGTACATATATAACATAAATATACCTAAATAAATGTATGGAGATTATGTTCAATTGAAGGTATTGTTGTTAATTTAAGTATTTTGAGTTAAGCTGAGTGGAAAATTTTTATTTAAATGTCAATTTGAATTATACATGAACATGACACCTTTGCTATGAGCTAAGTTTCCTTATGCTGCTTTTTAACTGGATGAGTTTATTCTTGACATTTAAGATTTAAAGATTGAAATAATTTCAGTTCAGAGGAAGGAGAATTTAATGACGGAACGGTTGTTTTGTTTATTGTTAGAAAAAGAGGGTATTAACATAACGCATGAGTATAATTGCAGTAATCTTTACAAAATGTAATAAAATGTGAATATTTCACGTAGAAAATTAAGGAAACAGTCCTATTTTCATAGATAAGGAAGGATGTTGATGAAACAAGGCAACTAACAGCTTTAACATACCATAAGCAGAAAAATGAGTCGTGCGATGAAATATGAGAGTAAAAGGAATTATGTACTATCAACGAGAAGGGACATATTAAATTCTATGAAACAGACAATAAATTACCGTATTGTACTAATACGTACTAATACATATTTTGCAGCTTAAACATTTGTCCCTGCTTTACACAAATGTTCATATAATTAAAAAGAGTTACTATTGTATTGAATTAGTTCTCTCTATGTGTATCATCCGAAATGTAAACAAGACTGTTTAGCGGTGCTTCTTTTTGAGTTTTGAAGCAATAAAAGGGGGGTCTTAAGCTTACAATACTAGTATAAGGAAAAGTAGAGCGGGATAGATGTATGCCAAGAAACTGAAAGTGTAAACGACATTTGTAATATTCTGCATTAAATGAATATCTCTCCTTTTGGTATACTATATCTATCCAACAAATGTGGTTTCAATATTTTGCATCCTCTTTATGTCCAAATTTGAAAGTACAGAAAAATGTTATTTCAGATAGGGACAAATTAGACAGATAAACAGAACACATATTTCCAATACTCGTTGATACAACCACTTCAAACAGTTGATCGTGTTTTTTGTGCGATCTGGCAAAATTTGTCCCACAAAATACTGCTTCGAATATAAAAGCTGTGTTCAATCAGATGCACTGGAATACTTTTGGCAGAAAAGTGTACCTTGTTTGTGTTCAATGAGAAAATGTCTGTACTGACTTACAATGATTAACGTTCATTGAGCTGTGTGAACTAGTGTACTCTAGTTCTGAATATTCTGCATTACTTTTTGAGCTAGTTTTGTGAAAACTGTCAAAATTAGTTAACGACATTTTGTCACCTTAAAAAACTTTTTTCCACGCTTTGTATTTTTTAATAAAATTAAAAAAAAAAATCTAACTTAGAATAAATGGCAACCACTAGTGATTCAATGTTCTACCAACACCAAATTGAATTTGGAGAAAAGTTAGTAGAAGATTAAAGAAGGAATATTATTGCAATATTTAAATAATTTTCCAAAATTGTATTATAATTATTTCTTCTGTTTTACTTCTGCCGAATTCAATTTATTTTCTTCTTTTTGACATCTGACGTATGATGCTGTTTTCGCTTGAAGTTTTGACAGTTTTTATAAACCTGCAATGTTCTGGTTGAACAAACATAACGCTTCCGGATAAATTAAGTGAGAAGTTTTGTGTTCTTCGTTTTCTTTTTAGGCAGTAATCAGTTAACATTTAAAAAAATTAAATTTACTTCAATGTTCAAATTGAAGTAAATTAAATTTTTTTAAATGTTAACTGATTATTGCTTAAAAAGAAATCGAAGACAACATTTGACATTAAAGCTAAGGCCACTTACTAGGCCATAACTAAAATGTGGAAACACGATCCGGGTTCCCTAAGGGCCCTTTCACACCAAACGAATCCGAATCAATCAGAATCACTCCGAATCAAGTTGAATCTGATTCGTCATCTCCACTCTTTCACACCAGCTGAATCAACCTGAATCTATAAAAATCATCATGCGTCATAAATCGCACTATTTTCTTTAACTTTTAAAATTAATAACTCCACGTCCATCTCGTATGGTTGTTGATTCAAGACTGACCGGACGAGGAATCTGACAGGTTAAATCAAGTGCGACCTCGAATCAAATCTGATTGAACCAGATTCGTCCGGTCTGAAGGCGGGAAAAGAATCCCTTCACATTTAAACGGAGCGCTCGAAGCCGAATCTTGGTCAATCAGATTCAACTTGATTCGGAGTGATTCTGATTGATTCGGATTCGTTTGGTGTGAAAGGGCCCTAACCATTTGTATCAGCTATGTTCCCAAAATCGAGTGAAATGAAACTTAAATCTAAATTGAAAATCGACCGATTTCAAAACTTCGAATACATTTCGAAACCACTTCAAGTAAAATTAAAGCAGCTGACTTATCAGTCAATAAATAATTCAGGTGATTGTCAAAATATGTTTAAATTCTTATGTTTTTATTATTATTCTGTGCTTTTCAATAAAGTAAATATAAAATATGAGTAGTTTTTATTTATTCTTTTTATTGTGTTGATGCACTTACCAGATAGCTGTAGATTTGCACTTCCTTACGATAATAAGTTTGGGAAAAACTCTGGTGTCAAAGCTTAATTTTTGAACGTGTCAGTTTTTAAAAGAACATTGTTTTAATCGAAATGTTATGGAAAAGACATTTGGCTTGCTGAAAAATCATTTTCAATGCTTTGGGTTCAAGGTTTTCTTTTGTTGAATTTAAATCACTTGAAAATCGCAATTATCGAAATGTAGAACAAGAAAATTCCCTTCGATAACTATAAAAATGAATTTCAGAACTCCTATTTATGTATATTTTGAATCGATTTGAACTTCATTTCGAGTGAAAATGAAATATAGAACCTATGTATGTATGTAGCTTTTTGATATTTTTTTAAAACAGTGAAATCAGATACAAATCTCTGAAAGCTACTGGTTATTTCAGTTTTGATCGACTTCGATGAAACTAAGAAATCAAGTTTGATTATTAAGATTTTCAATGTGTTTGTTAAATTAAATGCAGGAATCTCAATTCTGACATGTTCTTATACGTTTAATTGGGACAAAGTTTTAAACAGACCTGTAGTAGTAACCGCGGCGTGTGATAATTAGTGTATAGGAATGTCATGCCAAAGGTCTTGGATTCAATCCCTGCCAGTGTAGACTAAATTTTATTTTTCATGTGTACTGACTCTTGCGAGGAATTGACAAGTACCCTAAGATTAATCCTTGTCATAAAAAGTGTTTTCTCAAATAAGCCTTTCGGATTCGACATATAAACTGTAGGTCATCTAAATCCCTAACATGACTCTGACAATGAATGGTTAAAAGTTGTAACTCACTAGGTCCTGATTCACTTCATTCACTTCACTCACTAGGTCCTGATTCTTTACGAGCTGTTGCCACACCTAATTCAATTATTTATTATTAAACCTATTTATTTATCCAATGAAACATAAAATTTAACACAATTTAAGGCAAATACACAAACAAATTAATTTAAAATATGAAGATTGACTAAAATGTTTTAAATTTTCTTGCAAGTAAATAAATAACATTTTTATTTTAAGGTGGTGATCACAAGTAAAAGCTAGAGGAGACCCAAACTAAATATCAGATTGACTACACAAATGAATTTTGACAGTTAATACTCATTACTCATTCTCATTACAGAAAAAGTAATTATTTTACTGTGAAGTTTAAGTATATTCGATATTTCCGGCCGAGTCAAATCCAGAGTTACTTTTTCTCTTACGTAGAAGAAAAGCTGTCATTTTGTGATTCTTCAAAGGTCTTCTGGATGACCTACAAAATCTCATTATATGTTATTTATATTCCCTTTTTGATGGACTGCCCACGTCATTGTTTTATGTAATATAATTCTTTAACAAATTCTATAATTTCTCATATTTCAAATAGTTTTTTTTTTTTTTAATCAACAGCAAAGTTTAAAATTGTTTATGTATTCCTAAATAAAATTAGCTTTGTTTGACACAAAAATGTGCTTTGAAATTTGAAACGTCAAAACTAATAGTTAACTAACTCTGACTTTAGATTTAGTTCACATCAGAATGAAAGAATATGTTTTGCTAAATTTTCTATGTTATATGGAATCAAGAAGTCTGATATATTTACTTTTCAGAGAGTACAGATAGCTCCTTTCTGCACTCCAAAGAATAGTTTGCAATTTAAAGCCTCTTATTTAGATATGATGTAAAGTTGTGAAGAATGTATGTAGTTCAGTATTCCAATAAAATTGACAGTACTAGATCTCATTTTGTTTTGTTCTTTTTTCAATAAAATGAAACAAATTAAATGGAATATGCAAAGTAAAGGATTTCAAAACAAAATATACATAAAATAAGGGTTTTTTACTACTTTAGTGATATTTTTATTGAGATTTTGACTTGTGCCATCTTTTTCCACTTGAAAAGTAAAATCTATTTATTAACATAATCCAATATTCGTTTGGCTCTTCAATGGGTTCCATTTTAAAATACCAATTCGATAGGACTGTTTGTTTTGTTTTATGTATATTTTTGGTTTTCATTTTTCTTATGTCAAAAACAGTTCGTACCTTTGTCGTTGGGATCGAATTCTGCCTCCAGCTCCTCTTTAGTTGGATCAGCTTCGACCGCCGCCGCTGTGGCTGGTGTCTTTGAGTTGCCATCAGTATCAGTTGCTGCTGGTGTATTCTTATTGGTTGAGGCGGCAGCTGCTGCTGATGTGTCGTCGGATTTCTTCATGGTTGCTCGTACTTTATGACCTCGGAATGCGGCTTGGATTTTTGTTGCGGCTTTTTCTATAAAATAGAAAAAAGAAAAATAAGTAAATTTAATACATTTTTTATACGGTGAGATAAAATAACTATGCAGTGAGGGCATATTGGAGCAGATAATAAATGAACTGAACACAGAACTGACAGGATATCTATACAAAAAATACAAAACAAAAAAATGGCTTCGCCTTGCATCAGATAATATAATGATGATGGTCGATGGTGGTTTTGAAAACTATATCGATCCGCAGGAACACTGAAACTGAACAAGAAGTGAACTCTGACCCCATTAGTTAAGATTTTTTTTTTGTTCAAGAACTCGGTCGCCACATCAGGCCTCTCGTCGTCTTCGTAGTCCTTACCGCAGGACGAACAAAATATTCTTCGAAAAGTGACTTAACTAAAGTAGTTCATTATATTTTAGAAGTTTAAAGTTTATAAAGGTTTCTCATCGTTCAGATATGGCGGTGGGCGGTGGTGTGGGTGAATAATTTAAACTTAGCGTAAGCGGGTGGTTTTGTGGTTTTTGTTTCCATTTTAAGGGGGAGGATATATTTGAATATGTTGGGTTTAATCTTAAATTTTAATCAGTAGAAACATTTTAGTTTAAAATTTCCGTTTTTTTGTGTCTTCTCTTTTTGTTGAAAAGGACCTTTCCTAAGGGATTTCTGGGTAAATATGTACACAATATAGTGATTCCTGCATATATTTATACGCAACGAAAAGAAATTAAGATCAAATTTTAATTCCAACCTAACTGAAAAAAAAAACAATTTTGTCCTTTCCATTAATATACAGTTGTTTTTTTTTCTTTCCTTGTCCATATCTCTTAAGTTAAAGGGAAAGAATTTTCTTAACGTGAACAACAAAAAAGAAATGAAAATGTTCTTAAATGCGGGTTTGCTAGGGAATTTATTTATTTTCTTTTTGTCAGCTTAATTTTTAAGGACGAAAATAAAATAAGAAAGATGGTAATGATGACAGTTTTAGTAGGTTTAGAGGTTGAATTATTATAAGCGAGCAAAAAACAACAACAAAACAAAGTTTAACGTTTAGATTGAAGCAATTTGCATTATTTAAGAAGATTTGCTCTTAAGCTTTTGTAGATGTTGTCTTTTTGAAGTAAACGAAAAAATTATTTATTTTTTGTTTGAACGAACGAACGAACGAACGAAAAAAAAAATAAATAACATAAAGTTCTGGTTTCATTTTTGCATTAACACGTTTTTATATAATTATACGATATAAATTTTGATATGTATTGTACATACGTACATATATGTACATAATGTATGTTCACAAATAAATTACTGAATTCATTAAATTCGTAATTTGTTTAAGTTTAAAAATTCAGGAAACTGCTTTGTAGATTTCTTGTAATACGGGATACAACAAAAGAATTAATGCCTTTTGATGTTAACTGAAATTCCGGTTGTGGGTTTCCTTTGCTTGTGATATATCGCATTCAATTTAAGATTTTTTCACTGACAAAGTTTATTGATTTTTTTTTGTTGAAAATGTTGTGGTTTTTGTGTGGATAAAGAAGTTTTAGGAATGTTTTTTTAAAAAAAGAAAGAATATTTTTGTTCGTAACCTTTTTAAATTTGTATCCTGAAAATACATTTTTTAAATTATTTTTGGTGAAAGATAATGTTTGTGTATTTCGAAATACACGTGTCAAAACTAATAAATGTAAATCAATGTAACTACGTGAGCCAGTTTTTCATCAAAAGAACAGAAACATCGTTTAAATCAATTTATAGTATTGAACTTTTAATCCATTAAGCAAGTTAATGTCTATATTCTTCCAGAGTCGAACTCATGCCACATTATGTTTTTTTTTTTTTTGAAGTAAGTGGTTTTACAGTGTTGGCTAAAACAAAGGCAACTTTAATTGCCACAGTTATTAAATAATTAAAAAATAAATTTAGGATTCAATTAATGTAGATTTATATTTTTCTTTTTAAAATTTAAACAAATATTTGCAGTTTCTAACGGAAAATTAAATAAAATGGTTTTTGTAATAGTTCATTAAATATAGCACAATTAGTAAAATTAGTTCAATATTAGGCTGGTCAAAACAAAAGCAACATTTAAAAAATACATTTATTTTTTTTAGTCTTACTAAAATATTGCTAGTAATTGGTAGCAAACCAATTGTTTTAAAACACTTCAGCACATCTTCGAAGCATGAAGTCAATTAAATTGCTTATTATGCTGTTTGGGATACTTTCCCAAGCCAATTTAATTTGATCAAACAAATCATTTATATTTTTGCAATTAGTCCTTACAATTCTCCGATCTACAATTTCCCTTAGATTTTCTATGGGGATGAGATCTGGGTACTGTGGTAGCCATTGTAACACGTAAATCCGGATTTCTTGAAAACACGTTTTAATCATATTAGATGTGTGCTTTGGGTCTTTGTCCTGCCGAAATATATATTTAAGAGGCAACTAATCCTCAGCGTGTGGCAGCATTACATTTTGCAAAACGTTACGATACATAAAACTATCCATTGTACCATTAATTTTGTGAATCGGTCTCAGTACATGACTTGAAAAATCCCCACACCATTGCGTTACATCCTTCGTGTTTTACAGTGGCTTTGGTGTAACGTGGATTTAGTGCCCCTTTGGTTGGTCTGCGAAAATGCCGGAAACCATCGGATTGGGTCGAGTTGGGTTCATATTTCCCTCGATGATATAATAGGGTCTTTTTTAATTGATTTTATTATTGCAAAATCATCTCGTTTTGTTGTTTTTCTTGGTCTGCAAACTCGATGAACCGTTTGGAATGACTTTTTGGATTTGTAAAATTTTTTTAATCGGCAAATCACTGATTTTGTAATGAAATGTTTTTTTGATATTTTAATTTGACTCATTCGACTTTTATATAAATTTTTTTCTTTTATTTCGTTACAGTATTTATTTCCTGCCATTTTACAAAAATTATCTAAGAACACTGATTAGATTAGCATACCCGTGAACTGAATAACATAACACCTAATTCAACTGCACTCGTTTGCCAATACCTTTAATATGAGCAATGAATTTTGTAGTTAACGGACTAAGGCCCGTTTGCTGATACGAAACTTAAGCGTTTATGTTCAACATAAACGCTTAAGTGACACATATTGCTTTGCACCAAACTCAAACCTAAACATAAAAGTCTTTAAGTCAAACATAATTTATGTGTAAGAGGAAGTGTCGCATAAATTATTTAAGTAAGACATAAATGATTGAATCAATCGTTATAGCAATTTTTGGACGTTCTTGTAAGCTAATATAAATAGTGATTTAAAAAAAATCAATATCAATAAAACAAAATATAATGGACTTCGAAATCCTGGATGTATTTGATGATGACGTTGAAATCCTTGAAATTGTTGAACTTGGAGTTCCTCGTCAAATATACGAGAGAAATGAATATTTTTCGTCGTTTGATGAGCTCTCGTTTACAAAAGATTTCGTTTAACAAGAGAAATAACCATAGTTGTTTTAGAAAAAATAGAAAGCTTATTAGAATGCCCTTCAAACAGGTACAGTCATTTTAATTAAATTATAGAAATTGAATTTTATTTGTGTTCTCAGAAACAACTCCATAGCTCCTATCAACCAACTTTTGGTCGCCTTGCGGTTTTTTGCAACTGGAAACCACCTTCTAAGCATAGCTGATTTTGGAGGGATGCATGTTTCGACAGTTTCAAGGATAGTTTTGAAAGTTTCCAAAGCAATAGCTAGACTTGCTAATGACTACATCACATTTCCTGATAGTACAACTGATATATTAAAAACTAAAAGGGATTTTTTTGAAATAGCATCGTTTCCAAATGTTATTGGCGCCATTGATGGCACTCATGTTAAAATTCAGTCTCCTGGTAAATAATGTTTTTTTTTATTTATCAAAATATGGATTACGAATATTGTGTATGTTAAGGTGGGCTTGATGCAGAAGTTTTTCGAAACCGAAAAAGTTATTTTTCTATAAACGTCCAGGCAATTTGCAATGCTAAAATGATATTCACCAATGTGGTGGCGAGGTGGCCTGGATCAAGCCATGATGCAACGATTTTTAATAGTTGCAGAGTAAGAAACGTTTTGGAAAGAGAGTCTAGCTCATACGCAGATTGTTTTATTTTGGGTAGGTACTTTAAAATGTTCTATATGTGTAGGAATGTTATTTTCGTTAAATATTAGGTGATTCAGCTTATCCTCAAAAACCTTATTTGATGACGCCACTGCTCAACCCACATGGAACAGCAGAACAGTTGTATAATGAGTCTCAAATTCGTTCGAGAGGAGTAATCGAAAAAGCTTTTGGCATTTTAAAACGAAGATTTCCCATTTTGGCCTACGGTGCCCGTTTGAAATTGAGTACTGTATTAACCATTATTGTTGCAACCTGTGTTTTGCACAATATATTGAGGCACAATAATATAATCGATGATCCGCCTGAAAGCATAGACTTCAGTAATGAAGATCTAGAACGTGTTATAAGCGCTGGACAGATGGATATTGAACATGCTACCCAACAAAATAATTCAAGAACAAATTCCTCAAATTTTAACATGCAAAAACGTATAAATTTGATAAATAATTATTTTGCACGCTTGTAACCATTAAATAGTAGATAATAAAGCGCAGTATTTCGATTTATATAAAGATATTTTTTAATTCAATCTAAAACGATAACAATATAAACTAAAAACAAAAATAAAAACTAATAATTATTGGAAAAAATTCATATAGGATTATAATGAATGTACATATTATGCAGTATAAAATATGTATCAAGGTACGTTTGTATTTCCGAAGGACATTTTTTTAAGAAAGGTTTTCTCGGGTGATCTCATTAAAATAACCTTCAATGTCATTTAAAATATTTTGAGCATCTTTGGCAGTGCAGTTTTCCTTTCTGATTTTTTTCAAAATCTCACTTTTTATTTCAATATCGAGTTCCATGGATTTCCTCTTCAGGTCATGCTCGATATTCATCTGATATTTTTTTTGCAATAGCTTCTTCTTTCAAAGTGTCGTACTGCAATTTGGCAAGTTCTATTTTAATTCTAGAAAGTTCTGAATACTGTTCAGATATTTTATTGCTTAGGAGACTTGAGGTAACGGTTCTTCTTCTAGCAAACCATGGTGTATTCACCTCTAGCGAACTACTTTCAAATTGTTTTTTGAAACCTTTTGACAAAACAACTGTTGGTGGATTTTCATTTTCAATTTCAGGCAAGTTGCTTTCTTCATTGAGATCCTGTAAATCGGTGTCACTAATGGTATGAAGTGGGGTTCTTAATTTGGGATGAACAGTTTTCTTCAGCATAGAGGGTTTGTAGCCACCCCAGTCGTTGTTCGAGTTTTCTGCA
This sequence comes from Eupeodes latifasciatus, assembly GCA_920104205.1. NCBI lineage: Eukaryota > Metazoa > Arthropoda > Insecta > Diptera > Syrphidae > Eupeodes > Eupeodes latifasciatus. Next base: position 66,377,308 of record OV049924.1, on the reverse strand, counting down.
ATCTAAAAAATAGTTAAGAAGTCAAGCAGGCAAGCAGTGAATTGTTGTTTTACAATTTACATTTTCGCCTTGTTTTTCTTTGACTTGATTGTCACCGTCAAACTCGTTCTCCAAGCCATGAACAGTTTTTGGGTTCATAATGGAGATAGCCAGTTCAAAATTTGGGTCTGTCGGTTTGAACGGCTTCCCACCACCAGTTTGCACACTAGAAAATTTTTCTTGAGCAGCTTCCTTCCGGGTTTCGGCTTTGTAGTTTCCATACAGCCTTTTTAAAGACTCGCTATTCCTATAACACGAAGTTCCGGATTGGCTGTTGAAATTTTGCTCAATACGACGCCAAGCACTTTCCTTTTCCTTCCATGTAGAGGCATCAGTTTTTTTGTTCTCTATTACAGCTCTTTCTTCTTAAATGCATTGAAGAAGCAATATTTTCTCGTTTCGTGAAAAGTTGGGATTTCTTTTCTTCATTTTGTCTGCCATTAATTTTTATTTTAACAAAAAAAAAAAACAATTTTAGAACACAATAAGAACCAGCAATTAACAAAACACAACCGTTTCAATTTTGAATTTTTTCACGAATTTTAATATTTTGACGTTTTTTGTAAGACGAAGTGAACTTAGATGTGTTTTAAATCTGCTCCTTTGCTAAGTTCAACATAAATTTGTATGTGCAACATAAATAAATTTATGTTTTACTTAAACGCTATGTGAAACTTAGCTAGTAACAAGATTTATGTTTCGTATCAGCAAACGGGCCTAAGTTTTCTCTCTTAATAAGAAAAAGAGAGATCGCAATAAAAAGCTACTTTTGTTTTGATCAACAAAAAATTGAGTTAACTGTCCTATTTATGTCATATTTAATGAACCGTTTTGAAACCCATTGTCTCTTGTGGTCTATTCAGAAGTACATACATAATGTATTAAATAAATAAAAAATTAACATGATTTGTTTAAATTATTATTTTTATGAATGGCATAAAGATCGAAGTAGTTTTAGTTGCTAATGTTTTGGACAACACTGTATATAAAAGTCAAACAAATCTACAGTCTAAAAATAGAAATAAATAAATAAATATAATATGCAATAAAACAACACGTATTCGCCCCAGTGAACCACTAATGTTTTATTTAGGAATTTCCGTTTTAATAGAGTAAAGCTATGTAAGTATGTATTATAGACATTATTATTAACATCAATAATATAGTAAAACAATAGTTTTTGATTAGAATTGAGATTGCAGCTAATATCCCCTCAGGGTGAATTAGTAATTTAGTTCGTATGACAAATTGCTTATTCGGAAAATAAATAATTATTATTTCGAGTGCGTTACAAAAATGAACGTTTGTATACATTTAAAGGTTTTTTGTATTAATTAAATCAGTTGATATATTGATATAAAAATAAATTTATGGAGAGTGCCAAGAGTATCAGAAAAAAAATTTTTAACTTTTCGTCATTTAATTTTTGAACTTACGTCTTAATTTTTACCAATCACTTAAAGAAATTTAACACTTAAAAAAGAAAAACAAATTACTATTACCGAAAATAACAACAATATTAATTTTTAGAAAAAGCTTAAGCTTACTTAAAAAAAATGATTTTTTTAATTATACCTGAAAAAACCAGTTATTTAAGAAGTTAGTAATATTATGGACTCCAAACAATAACGCAGTACATACTAAATATCTACCTAAGCAATTGCTTGTCCTTCCACAAAAAAATCCACACAGTTCTGACAAAAAATGCGTGTTACGAAAAAGAAAACTTTTTTTTTCTAAGAAAAGCCAAAAGTAAATGTGGAACAATTTATTATTTTATCACAATTGTGTAGGAGTCAAAAAGAAGTTTAGCTGATCTAAGCTTTTATGTGTATTTGAACTTTTTGTCAAATTTGAGTGACACAATAATGATAATAAGCAACGACTTTTGAATAATAGCTGCAATAAAACTTTTTATGTTCAATATTAGAAAATAAAGCATTATTTTTTTGAAAAACGAGCTCAAGACTTTGGAAAGTGTTTCATATTAACCTATTTTATGTTTGTCAAAACTGATCTCTAAAAATTAGTACGGTTTTAATTCTAAAACAACAATTTGACCACAATATCTACGTATTTAAAAAATTTATTTGTGTACCTAATTTCGTTCTTTTTTGGATATTAATTACCATTAGATTTTAATGAAATCATTATTGTTTATATTTTATTTTTATTTGACTTAAATATTAATTGAATTTGTCGAAAAACGTTTGACTCTAAATCCCTTTAAAACTATTTTTAAAGAAGTCTTATGATGTCAACTAAATAATGATAGTTTTTGAAAAAATAATAATAATATGGACTTTCAAATCGAATTTTCCAAAATTATAAGACTCAAAACTACTTAAAAGCGTCAATGTAGTTTGAATTTACTTTAAAACAATTTTTTCGGCAAATAATTCATAAGCATTTTCTATGTGTTAAATTTTGGCAATAATTATCTACTTTGTAAAAACTTTGTTTTTTTTTCGAAGAACAAATAAATCTTATGAATACACAATTTATCAATTTTCTAATTATTGGAATTTTGATCCAAAACATTTTGCTTAACTCAAAACCATTTAAGTGTAGTTTTTAATTATCTTTTTCTTGTTTTTCAGAACATCGATTTACATTATTTTTATAATTGATAGTAACAAATTAGCGTTTCAATGTAATCAAATTATTGTATCACATTAATTTTTTTGCATTATTATGCACATTAATTTCCATTAATTACTGAAAACTAAGAAGAAATACAAATTTAAATTTCGTTAAAATTAAAATCAACATAAATTTTGTTTTATTAGTTCTTCAAAAGTAAATGATTTAATTTAATTCAAAATTTTCTATTCTAATTGAAGCACTTTATAGATTTCTCAAGTCTACACAATGGCTTGCACATGATTTCATATCATGCAAAAGGTTAATAAGAGCTAAGCATAATTCAATAATTCTCAAATGCAATCATGATGTTGATATGTATGCATTTTATGGATATAAGTAGGTACTTTTAAAAACTTTAATTGAGTTAAATGTAATTTAAGTAGTTTTATTGATTTTGTTTAAGACTTCAAAATTATAAGTTATGATTATGAATATCAATAACAGTCAATCATCATTCATTTTTTTTTTTTCTTTCTGTTGTATAAATTTTCACTGTAGTTGAATTTGTAACGCTGATAGCTAAAAATAAGTTGAAGATGAATTTGAGATGTAAAGGTAATTTGAAAAGCATATTGAAGTAATTTTCTTTCTTCATTATTTTCGTTCTTAATCACTTCTCCACAATAAACATAAGAACACAATTTCAAAAAATTTACAGACAAAAATTTACGTACTTGTAAACATTTTCCAAAATATACTGTTTCTTGTGTAAAGAACAAAGTGAAATCTTTCCAGTTTCAAGCAAGATTTTGTTTTAATTTGGTACACAAATTAAAACATTAAAATAAAATAAAACAAAGATGGTTCCATTTAAAATAGCCCAGGCTATAAGATACCAAGGGTTAAAAAAACCGTTTTTGTAATAACGGAATATACCTACACAAACCGTTTATAGAATGTCTAAAGTAATAAAATAACTCAAGTTGTTAAATAACGAATATTATAAAATAACCATGTTCCTGCTATTGTTCTGAAGAGGTGTTCTTCAACGCTGGCAAAACCACTGCGTAAGCTTTTTTATCTGTCCTACTCCTCAAGTATCGTTCCAAGCCGATGGAAAACCGCATTTGTCCAGCCTATTCCCAAAAAAGGCGAATCTTCCTCACCCTCTAATTACCGACTGATTGCACTTACGTTCCTTCTTACCAAGGTCATGAAAACGCTGATTAATGATCAGCTCAAGAAATATCTCGAAGATCGGAAGCTTCTTAATGACCGTCAGTATGGCTTTCTCAGCAATAGTTCCACTGATGATCTCATGGTTCATCTCACCGAACAGTGGAGCAAATCTTTACATCGTTTTGGAGAAAGTAAGATTATTGCACTTGATATTTCAAAAGAATTTAATGGGGTTTGGCATCAGGCTCTCTTATCGAAAATATGTGCTTTCGGTTTTCATGAATCCCTCTTACATTGGATTAGTAATTACCTTTTCGAATCGTTCAATAAAAGTAGTATTGGACGGGTTCAAGTCTGAAAACCGCAACATAAATGATGGTGTACCCCAGGGCTCTGTTCTATTTCCAACACTCTTTCATTTTTATTAATGATCTCCTGCTTTCAACTTCTAATCCAATATATTGTTTCGCTGACGATAGTACTCTTAGCTTTTAATATTCTTTTTCAGATTCACATCCCTCTTCTTCGGATGTGAAACTGCAACTACAAAACATTAAAACCTCATTAATTTCCGACCTAAACAGCATTGTACAATGGGGAATAAAAAAAACCCAATGCTGTCTTGTATCGTTAAAGCGAGATATACCCTTCTTGCCATTACCCATAGATGGCACTTGCATCGAGGAGACTGAACATCTCGATATTCTCGGTATGTGTATCACCAACCACCTTTTGTGGAACGATCACATACGCGATGTCGCCAAAAATGCCACAAGATGTTTGGATTTTCTAAGGCGATGCAAGAAGTTTTTCGCCCCCTATGATCTGGCTGTTATCTACAAGACGTCCAAAGCTATAACTCCCATATCTGGGCTGGTGCTTCTGCAACTTATTTAAGCCTCTTGGCCAGTATTGAACGTAGATCATTTAGATTGGTTGGTGATAATACCATCATAGGATCATTTACGTCGCTCGAACATCGTCGTAAAGTTTTTTGTCTCACCCGTTATTTTAACGGTTTATGCTCTAGAGAAATAACTAGCTGTATTCTTCCTCTTAAACAGTTCAACCGTAATACTCGCTCTTCTAGGAATTTTCATCAGTACACCCTCGAGCCCAACTTCGGTCGTATTGTCAAGTACAAAGATTCGTTCTTTAGCCGTACTACGCGAATGTGGAATTCCTTGCCACACTCTGCCGTTCCCAGTCATTGCAATATTCAGGAATTCAAAATCAATGTGCACCGACACCTCCTTTCAACCCCTCTCACCCTTTCCTATTGCTCACACTGTGTCTTTGCCCCTTGAGTGTGGGCTTAAAAAAAAATGTTAAATGCCAAACTAAACTATAAATAACTCAATTGACTGCATACAAAATGGCCGCTATTTAAAATAGTGTTGCCAACTAAAAGTTCTATACCTCTAAAAAATATTCATTATAAAAGACACACAACAACCACATTAAAAAATTATTTTAGAGTAAATTTGTATCCCTGAAAGACTTTTTGAAAAATGCGTTTTTTGTTTTATTTCCGTTTTCGTCCGCTAGTTTGTAGTAAGTGTTAACTACCCTTCAAAAAAAAAAAAAAAATTGACAGCCAGGTAAGGGCAAGTAAGAACAGAGCAGAAAAACATGTTTTAGTTTTTTTTCTTCCCAGTTGACGAACTTGTTTTAATATTGCGACCTTGAAATTGCTTCTTCTTTTTTCCACCATACTTTCAAGACTTTTGAAATATGTAGGAATGACAACACGTTGTTCTTTCATTTATTGCTCCATTGAGTTCAACCCTGAACTATCAATTTTCCTTATTTAAGGGTTGTAAACATTTTACTCCACGCTTTTAATTTCCTTTTTCTTTCAAAAACTTTTATGTATTTTTTTTGACAAGAATGATATTTTGGTATAATTTGAAGCTTTTATCGAAATTTAGTTCAAATTTAATGTTAATTGAACTTTATGTCTTTCCACGAATGCCACGCCCGCCGCCGCCGGTTAGGATAACAATTAGTTATGAACCTTGTGCTTAATCTTAATTCTGAAATTCTTAGAAAGAGGTTAATTCTCAGACGTCTTTGTTCTTTTTCTTCAAGAAAAAACTTTTTATCCTCTGCGGAGGAGGAATAAGAAAAAGAAAACAAAAACAAACGAAAGAATATATATATATATGTATTTTTTAACACACCTATAAATATAGTAATTTAGTCCCACACTTCATATTATAGTTATAAGTTCTTCTTACCTTGGTTTTTCATTAGTGAAAGGTTGGGGTAGAAAGATTATTTTTTGAAATGTCATCCTCACCGTCACCTTTATGTGTACGGAAAGGTGAAATATTCGGTTCATTTATTTTACAGGCTTAGCTACATATATGTATAAACGTTGAGTTCATATGTTTATGAGTTCATTCGTATAAATGTACACACATACATATGTATGTATAAAGTGTGCTTTGGGGTTCAAGGAAAATGTGAATTGCAAAGCTCGCGAACACACTTGGTGACTTTGGGGTTATACTCTCGTATACTCGTACTCATATTTATAGTTTTGTAGCTAAAGCAACAAAAATATGATTTGTAATACATTTTGACACATGAGGGTTAAGTAATATTGTAATGTGTACACGGCACCAGCAGCAGAAAAAGCACTCATTCTCTCATCGTTGGTTGAGGGTGTGGTTTTATGCTTTTACTCTTGTAATTTTGTTAAGACAATAAACCCTGAGGTTTAGAAAAATGTTACTTAGGTAGGTAAGGTACTAGTAGAATGACATTGACATTTTTGCAGGCAGGTCGGAAATGATGTTAATTTCATTACAGTTGACATAAAATAAAAACAAAAAACAATTATATTTTGTGTTCTCGAAATTTATTATTTTGGCCAGTTTGCATTTTCTGCAAAAACAATCATTATTATAATTCTCTTGCATAAACATTAATCTAAAGAAGAAAAACCACAGGTTTTATGAGCTATAATTTCCTTAATAAATATAAACTTTATTTTGGTTTGGTTTAGCTTGGTTTGTATTTTATTTTATATAGGCAGGCCATTATTTTGTTTGGTAAGGTTACCTAATCCATTTGGACGTTTCACTCAGGAGAATTATATGTGAAGCACGTAGAAGTGATTTCTTATTTCAGAAATGATTTGTTTCTGATGGTTTTGATATTGAAAATGTTTGGGAAAACTTGTCAATACCAATCTAATCCAATCAATATTCAATGTCAGAGAATATTTTATATTTAAATATTAATATTATGAAATAATAGTTGACAGTGACAGACCATTAAGAATTCTCTTAGTATTAAATTCTTAAGGTTTATAAAGATTGTTTTGGGGGTATATATTTAAGGTTAAAAAGCATTTACGTAATCGATTCGATTTGTAAATTAAAGTTTTGAATTTTCACGTTTCAATGTCCCAACAATATAATATGTAAATTTGTGCAGTGCCCCTGTATCCAAAGAGTCTGTTAAAAAATAATACCTATAATTTAAGGCCTATAAATATACTTACTTTTAAGATAAGTATGTGTTCAAAAATTGAAATGCTATTTGATTTCTCAAAAAGACCTTCATTTTTTAGAATTTAGTTTTGAGACTTGTTAGAGCGTTTTTTTTAAATAATTTTTTATGCATAAGTATATTAAATTTTTCAATTTTTATTTATAAACGTTTTTGGTATTCAGTTATGTATTTAGAATACATAAATACATATTTTATATTTGACTAGCGGCCCGTCCCGGCTTCGCACGGGTAGACATAAATAGGTTCAGATATCTAAGTTATAAGCATGCTAATTAAAACGACCATGAATCATTAAATTAGAAAACATTTTTTTGTCCTATCATTAATACTATTCGCAGCGTATGCGATGAAAGACATTTTATGGCTAATTTGTTTACACCTTCGGTTGGTTTTAATAGGAATTTCTAAAGATTTCTATAATCTAGTACTAAATATAGCTTATGTTACTCAGTGAAAATGTAGCTTTCTAATGAAAAAAGAATTGTTAAAATCGGTCCAGTACTTTTTGAGTTTATTCGTTACATACAAAAATACAAATCTTTCCTCTTTATAATATTAGTGTAGATTTTCGTAAGAATAATGTAAACCTTTTTCGAGATATCGAACTTTGACAAAAAATGTAATTTTTTTTTTAAATCTAAAACAAAAATCTTGGCATATTTGATCAGCAAATAAAGGGTGTCCCAAAATTAACGCAAGATTTGAATTAAATAGAAAACGCCGTTTATAGTCTCTTGATAGTTATATTTTAATTGACTCGTAAAGTACATAGGATAGGGTTATGTATGGAATAACACATCGAACAAATGGCCTCCACGGCTTTGCATGCACATGCGCACTCTTTTGTTGAAATTTTCCATGACCATTCTGCATAAATGTGGCTGAATTTCGTTGATGCAGCGTTGAATCTCCTCCTTTAATGCACGGGTGGTTGTGGGCTTGTTGACATAGACTTGTGATTTCAAATAACCCCATAAAAAGAAGTCTAATGGTGTTAAATCACACGATCTAGGAGGCCAATTTTGATCACCGAAACGAGAGAGTACACGACCTGGAAATGTCTCATGCAGTAATTTAATTGTTTCACGGGCTGTATGACATGTGGCACCGTCTTGTTGAAACCACATATTGGACACATCAATATCATCCAATTTTGGCAGAAAGAACTGTGTAATCATGTCGCGATATCGAGCACCAGTAACAGTCACTGCTTGACCAGCATCATTTTCAACAAAAATATTGTCCAATTATGCCTCCAGCCCAAAATCCACACCATACAGTCACGCGTTGTGGATGCATTTGTTTTTCGACAGTCACATGTGGGTTCTCCGAACCCCAAATGCGGCAATTTTGACGATTGACAAAGCCATCAAGATGAAAATGTGCTTCATCGCTTAGGATGATTTTGCTCGAAAAATCAGGGTCCATTTGTTGATGTTCAATAATCCATTCAACGAACTCTCTTCTCTGTCCATGGTCATTAGGCTTCAATTGTTGTGTTAATTGAATTTTGTAAGCATGAAGACACAGATCTTTGGTGAGTATACGCTGTAGAGAGGTTCTTGAAATTTGCAATTCTTGTCCACGACGTCGAATTGAGGTTCCTGGATTGTCAGCAACACTCTCACGCACTGCTTCGACATTCACATTTGAACGGCTTGTTTTTGGACGACCAGTGTGTTTGGCGTCTCCAACGGATCCAGTCTCCATGAATTTTTCAATTAATCTCTTCACAGTTGACGAAGTTAAAACACTATTCCGACCATATTTTGTATGAAATTTTCGAACTGCAGCCGCCAAGCTTTCACTATTTTTGAAATATTCTTTAATAATGAAGACACGTTGTTCTCTCGTGTAACGCTCCATTTTTAATAACCCTATACTGTTAGCTGTCAAATTGCTTTTTTTTTCAGGGTTGCCAACACTTTACTGCACAAATGGCGGCAAATTCAAATCTTGCGTTAATTTTGGGACACCCTTTATTATTTAGACAAAATGAGAGCTTGTGCTTAATAAAAAGTATTGAAATCAGTTCATGAGTTCCTGAGAAATTTTAAAAAGAAAATAACGGTAGTATTGGGGGGGGGTACCCTTCTGGAGCAATATTTATATATTATATTATATTTTTTATATTAAAAGAGGCCAAGTTTAGAAGTTTAGAAGAAAAATTTTAGAGAAAATTTAATAAAAATTTATCGGTTTGCTTGTGAGAAAATTCGAACTTTTGATTTTTAACCAAAACATTTGTGGGGACACTACTGTTATTTTTAGTCTTAAATAAATTTGAAAAAAACCCTTTAACGAGAATCTGCTTAAAATGTTAATTTCCAATTTTCAACTCAATCGAACCAATTGGTTTGGGCTGTATGGGCGAGAACAGACAGGCAGAAAAAAACGACGAACGAAATCGGGGGACCCACTTTTTTCGACTTCTCTACCACCATAATGTCAATTTCGATTATTTTACGAATTTTTTACGAATGCAAAACTTGCCATATACATAATTAATATATGTATGTCGCAAGTTATTATTAAGGTGATGCAACAGTCCGTAAAGAACCAGGGCCCAGTGATTTACACCTCTTAATCATTCATGTGTGCGAGTCATGTCAGAGATGGAGGGGACCTTGAATTTTTTAAAAATAAAAATATTGAAATTTTTGATCATCAAATATCAATAAAATTATACAAGAGCTTTGTCATAAAAAAAAAATTAAATAGGCCCATTAGTTTCTGAGAACATTGTCAGAGCCTCATGTTATGCTGTTAATTTTAGGTGATTTTAATTTAGAAGCTTCAATTTGATTGCTGTAGCAGAAATAGATTTCAATGCTTCTTGGCTATCAATGAATATGGTGATATAAGCTTGTGACCTGTCTTGCAGCGTATGTCACTGCCAATTGACATTTTTCGGCTTGAAACACACTGTTTAGATCGGGAAGTCTAAAGAAGTTGGCAAGATTGAGTGTCTCCGAGGAGAAACCTACTCCTACTCTAGTATCCATTTTCGAGCCGTCAGTATGTGTATGTGGATATTAACGACTCAGTCATGTGTGGAACATTGTGTACCCACTCGTCCCTTTCAGGAAAGATTGTGTTAAAGATTCTGTTGAAGTCAAAACAGGGTATCATGTATCCAGCAACTGATCTGGCTCAGCCTTAAGACACTGTTTGCAGCATTTTCCCTTACATATACATAAGTCCAGAGGTAAAAGATTGAGTTCTGCTTCCATTCCTGTAGTAGGAATGGTCCTTATTGCTACTGTAATGCCTATACATGTCATTCTCTGTACCCTTGTAAGGGTTTTTAGGATTCCACCATACCATGATACCATAAGTGGTACACAATACCGTGGGTTGGATCCCACCTTCTTTCCTTAAAATGGGTATTCATAATTTTATTTTATTTTTTAAAGAAAAATTATTAAAAAATACCTACATATCTGAAAAAAACAAAAAGACTAGACACAAAGTTTGTACAATAATGGAAGCTACAAAAAAATAAATCACCTCATAATTCACAAAGGTATACATACGTTTTTATACGAGCGTATTTAATTTATTTAATATCCACACACGCGAATAAATCCATTTCAATTCAATTTAAAAATAAAAAAAGCAACAAAAAAATGCAACTTGTATGGCATCCAAAATAAACACTAAAACATCATGTTTTTTGGATTCAGAAAAAAAGCCATTTGAACTTTTGACATTATTCCATATGCATTTTAAATATTAACACAAAAATTCATACAATGCTAGTTTTTCTTTTTATTATATGATGATTTGTGCATTTTCACAAAAGCGACGAAATTTATATTTTTATTCAGATTTTCATTAATTTTTAATCATATTTTTTCAATTGTTGTCAACTAGTTTTTGTATATTTACGTGATGTCCCCTATATTTGAAAAAAAGGATATTTTTATATAAATTTTTAATTGAAATTTATTGTTATGCATTTGCTTTTGAATCGCAGGTATTTTAGATCAAATAAATAAAACATTAACAACCTACATTTTAACCGGGCTTAAATCAGCTTATACAAATGAAACGAAACTCATTTAATATTATTGAGCTGAATATAAACCCGTAGTACATTTATTACGGCCGGAAATCCATCTCGTTTGAGTACTCGTATAAAGTCCCAAATGTATAATATGCTTTAAGCAATAAGTGATTTTAGTAACACCTGCGTTGTTTGTTTTTTGTTGTTGTTGTTTTTTTTAACTATACACCTGAAAAATGATACATAAGAATAATTTTATTTATATCTTTTCGTATTTATATTCCCTCGAGTGATGTGAATTTGAAATAAGGGACGAAATGCGATGATTTAGTTAAAATAAAATCTTTTTCGTCAGTTGTTTAATTTAAGGAAGAAGTTATAAATATAAAGCAAAAAGGTTTACTTCTATTACAGATATTAAAGAGCCTCATTTAATATCTCCTATAAGCGAAGCGTTAAATCAGCAAAGTTTTGATGGTTTCAAGTTTCAATGTCAGTGGGTTTGGATCTCATCTCTTGTGTCTTTTTTTCTTTAACATTGCTTTTAAAATCGCCTGAAGTACTTTAATATTGGATTCCTTAGGTTCGCCATGTATTTTATTAACATTAAGAAAAAAGGGATTAAGGCTAAGGTCTTGAATTTTAAGTACTTTAACTTTTTATAACCCAAAATTTTTAGGTATGAACGAAAATTTTACCGAAAAGAAATTTCAGTTGAAAGTTTAACTTTTTATGCATTCTGAAATTGTCGGTCTATAATTACTTGAATAGAATAATATACACTTTAAATAGAATAGATCTTTTTTAATCCGGATTTACAAAAACTGGAATTTCACAATTTTACATATTATGTAGGCTTTTTAAGTGAAAATTGGAAGGATGGCAAAGATTTCAATATGTCCTTTATTTTGAAAAACAAAACTTTGAATTTTCAAGAACCTGCGCTACAGAAACTTATTTGCGAATAAGTGAAAGCTTTTCCTCAAAATTTAAAGCAACCCTTTCAATATAAATTTTGCGTTTTGGAGCACTTAAGCAAATGCCTGGGATTCTAAATCATGTCCTATCCATTTTTGTATTTGAAATAGACACGGTTTGTCTATATGCTGGCGTATTTATTGATTGATGATTTAAAGAAGAAGCTTAGTCATTTTACTTTTTATCCTCTCATACATATTTCTGAAACGGTTGAGCGTAAGAGAAAAATTTTCACAAATTTTCACATATAAAGTAAAAGCGAGATTTGTATGAGAATTGGTTATCTAAACATTTGATAAAAACCAATTTTAAAGTATAGTTAAACAAGTTTTTTAATTGCTGTTTCTCATTTTAAGGATGAAATCTTTTAATTTAATAATTTTAATTCAAAGCCTGAAAACTTTTTTATTCCTGAAAAATAATTATCAATTTTCTTGAGTGACATTTAGTAAGAAACTGAGACAAAATTAAATGTTTAAATTTTTGAGACCATTAGACTCATGTTGTATATCATCTCGTTGAGCCTTTGTTGACTAAATCAAAAGTAGTTTCACGGACTAATTTCTATTATCATTTCATCTCAAGTCAAAAGTTCTTAAACTGTTCTTAAAAATCGAGTGCGGTTCAGAATAGAAAACACAAAAAATAAATTGATGGTTCTAAAATTTCGTAAGTGAGCGGCTTATTATCATTTTTAAATCGTTTCTAGTTTATCAACTGGAACCAAATATTTGAAGTTCATACACAAAAAGAAGTCCAAATGTGCCGAATCTTAGGAATTAGGTGGCCAATTTACTGCAGATGATTCGGTCCCGTTTGGGTCACCAAAATGATGGTTGCACACTCTATATCGTATATTGCGCCCGTCTTGCTGGAACTATTTCTACTCTAAATAATTTACAATTATATAGTGTTCGACACAGCATGGCAAATGGGTCGATAACGACTTCGAAGATTAAAAGTGTTTTTTTTTTGGGACTTAATGGACAAAAACAACCTGGTTGATGAAGATGATTTGATGATCAAAGTTCTCTAAGAGTTTGGTGAACTGAGCTGAGCGTGTGCTTCGGAAGCAAATGATTTTAATTTTAGAATGTAGTTCTTGGTAAGTCTTTGCCTGGAAGTTTTTTAAAGCATATTTAAAGAAACAAATAGTTTTAAATACTAAAACAAACGATTTTATCGCAAATTGAAGCAAAAAGAAGAAAATTATGTTCAAAATTTCCATTTCATTTAACAGCCATCATTTGATCTTAAGCTTAGAAATTAAATTTTATAAGCAGATTCGTGTGTGATGTTTTTTTTTTCATTTTTAAAGGATTTTTGGTAAAAAAAGGAAAATTTGAGTTTTCTCAAAAATGTTCCTAATATCTGCTTTCAATATAGAAAGGCAGGCACTTTTAACTTAATGATACTTGATGTTATTTGATATTTGTGAATTTTTAAAAAAACATATCTTATATTTTAAATGGGGCAACATTTTTAGAATTCTCTAACGTTTTTCGAAAAAAAAAATTGAAATAAATAAAGGGTCTTCGAGAAATTACATGGCATTCAAATTTTTAAAGATATACTGATTTTGTGGGTATATTTTTAAATATTCATAGAGTTTTCGTTAAATACATATAAAAACAAAATAATCGTTTCTAAAAAAACTATAATCAATAAAAAGTTTCATTGGAAAGGATCATGATCAACCCTATGTTAGCCGTTTTTGCTTTAAACAACGAATTCATTCATCATCTTATAAAGAACAGAAAAACTGTACCTCAAATCAGCTATGTGTATCCTACCATATCTTGTTCTAGAATAAAATACAAAAGTAGGTGAAATCAAAACACGCCAATTAATTACGCTGTAGACGAAGATGTATTATGTTCATCCGAAAAGACACAAATGCAAGCATATATTTGTCCTTTTACCTTTACATATGTTTGATTAATATTATCAAATCATAATGATAATATCCAGCCGAATTTAATAAACGAATTCATAACTTGCGTCATATTCCTTTACTTAGTTCCTACTTCCAAAACACGTGAAAATGATGGGATGAGGATAACACACGTCATTAAACACTTTTATATGGAAAAAGTCAATTTAAATAATTTATTACAATCTATTAATATTAATTCCTTGTCATAACACAAATGTTTCAAATAAAAAGAAAAAACCTTTTTTCGGTATTAAGGTTCATTCATCATCAACTCTACCAAATTTCCACCAAAATGTTCCAACATCAATCAATTTTAAAAACCACATAATGTAAATAGTCTAAGAACACTTATTCAAAAAACTCAGTACATTTCATTTGTTTTTTTTTTTTTTTGTGGAAATGAAAGAGTTCTAAATCATAAAATGACCTTCCACATCTCTGAATAAAATAAAAAATGAGACCATAACATATCATACCACCATCTACACTCCTCATATGGTTTACTCCTAAGCCCAATCCTAAAAAATAACTTCAACAAAAATTTCCAACAAAACTGTAACTGAAATGTCTGGTAATAAAATTTTCAAAACATTGTTTGCTTCCATTACGTAGTTATTTCTTTTTTCCATTTTGCAATTTTGAAAAAAAAACAAGGATTCGAATAAAGGTATAGAGTCGCAGTCTTGTAGTTTGCAAAAAAAAAAATCATAAAAACATAACACCTAGCTGATAGGTCGCCGTATAATATTCATCATGCCTGTCTAGGAAACACCCAATAATATCATCAGCCATTTTTATGCATAGGTACTCGTATCTATAGGGTTATGGATAGGTATAAATAAAAGGATATAAAGGACGAACTGGTTGTGCTGATGGTTGCTGGTTGCAGCATGATATCTTCTCCACCTATATCCACAGTAAAGGATATCTACGAGAATATTTTCTAGTTCTTCTTTTTCTTGTGATTCTTCTTCGTTTTATTTTATTTCTTTTTCCACTTATTTTTCTTTCAATTTTCAAAATAGATTAACCTTTTACGGGTGAGAACCATCTCATAGATAGATAAACCATGTTATATTTTGTGTGCACATCATAGAGCATATGTTGCATATATATGCATGCATAATATGCATATAGATTTAAATATAACATAGAGACACTTTAGTATGGTGCCACAAAGCACATAAGAGGATATTCAGGATGAAAGTATGATAGGTATGTTATGTAGATACATACTTGTATATATACAAATTTCCACTTTATCGATTTCTCTTTATAATGCCATTTTTTATTTCAACCATCTAGTCCTCGCCCCCTATTTCTAAGGATACTTGCCTCGCGTGCTGTCAACATCCTAATTCATTCGAGCATAATATAGAATATGTGCTGTGCATGTACGAGTACAAGGGTGATTTTCATAAAATATAATAATAATAATAATTTCGATCGGAATAGGATGGATATTTTTAAAGTCACCATATCACTGAAGAGTTTTTGGGAAAATTAAATAAAAAGTGTAGAAAAAGAATATGTAGGACATTTTAAATTGAAATTCACTGAATAGACCACAGTTAATTTTGAACCTTTAGAAATATCAGTCAGTGGCAACATTGCCAAGATGCTATCAGAGAAATTCTCTCTAACGTGCTGGGTTTCAAGCAGTTACCAACAAGGAACCCCTGGTTTGATGAGGAATGTCGGCAGGCAAATGCAGCCAAACAACAGGAACGCAAAGCGGTATTCCACCGAAGGACGAGAGCTGCTCATGAGCTCTATGAGCAGAAGAGGCGAGAGGAACACCGACTTCTCAGAAGGAAAAAGAAAGAGTATGAAAAGCGTGCGGTGGAAGATGTTGAGAGGTTTAAAAGCAGGAATGAAGTTTGAAAGTTTTATGAGCAGGTGAAACGAAAATCACAAGTACATAAACCTAGAACCGAAGGCTGCAAAGACGAAAGTAGAAACATCATAGTGGAACCGCAGTCAATACTGAGGATATGGAAGGACCACTTCTGCAGACTGTATAACGGGGACGACGAATCGAATTCCGCAGCCATCAATCCCGTCTTCCCGACTTAGACAAAGTAAAGATTTCCATATCTAAGCTGAAGTCTAATAAAGCCGCTGGAGCAGATGGCTTGAATGCCGAGCTCTTCAAAGCAGCTGGAGATAATTTGGTTCGGAGCATGCACCAACTTATCTGTAAGATATGGTCGGAAGAAAGCATGCTCGATGGCAACGAATGGAACCTTAATATTGTTTGCCCAATTCTGAAAAAAAGGAGACCCTATAACCTGCACCAACTATAGAAGGCATTAGTCTACTTAACATCGCTTACAAAATCTTCTCTGTGAACGTCTAAAGCCCATCGTCAACAACCTGATAGGTCCTTATCAGTGTGGTTTTAGACCAGGAAAGTCCACAGTCGCAAAAACTCAAGCCATGTCTAGTTTTGGCATCCCTTCCAAACTCATCCGTTTGTGCAGGATGACCATGGAGAATTCACGCTGTCCATAAAAATTGGAAACAACTTAACAGAACCTTTCGATGTCAAAAAAGGTTTTGGACAAGGTGATGCGCTATCATGCGATTTTTTTTAAATCGTACTTGAAAGAATAGTGCAGAGCTCACACGTCAACACTGGAGGCACTATCTTTCAAAAGTTTGTCCAATTACTAGCATATACTGATGACATTGACATAATCGGAAGAACTCAGCGTGATGTCAATGGGGCTTTTGTGAGTATTGATGCAGAGGCGGCAAAAATGGGTTTAACGGTTAATGAGTGCAAAATCATCAAGAAATAAATTACTACACCGAACGTCTCGGTCAAAACATCACCATCAACAGACTTAAATTTGAGGTAGTTAAGGACTTCATATACCTAGGCTCCGCTATGAACGCAGAAAACAACACCAGCGCTGAGAATAACTCTTGCTAACCGCTGTTTCCTTGGGCTAAGAAGGCAATTGAGTAGCAAAGCCCTCTTTCGAGGGACTAAAGTGTCGCCTCATCATCCCGTCCTGGTATTAGGTGCAGAAGCATGGACTATGACGGATAAAAGCACCTTGGGTCGTTTCGAGAGAAAAGTTGTTCGTGTGATCTACGGTCCCGTATGCATAGAAGGGGAGTGGAGGAGAAGATGGAACAACAATCTCTACCGGCCGTACAGCGACGTAGACTTAGCCAGGTTTTTTTTTAGGTTTTACCCCCAATGACTAAGATGGCTGGGTCACGTAGAGCGCATTTAAACCAATGCTCCGGCCCGGAAAGTCTTCGAATCCACATCCACAGGACAGCGCAGTAGAGAAAGACCGCGAATCAGGTGGCGTTTACAAGTCGAAAGTGACCTAACCCAACTTGGAGCGCGAAACTGGAGACATCTAGCTAGATGAAGAAGTTTGTTGGGTGAGGCCCTAGTTCGCACAGGACAGTAGCGCCACCTTAAGGAATTAAGTAAGTAAGAAATGTCAAACGTTTATCAGTGATTAGATAAACTGAACGAATTTGGTAATATATTACTCGGAATCTTAAAGGGCTTGATAATACCCATCCGATCTAAATTCTTACATCTTACACACTTTTTTAAATACTGTAAGGCCTGCTTAAAAGAAACGACAACATTTCTCAGCATTTCTAAGTATTCATTAAGTAAAATATATCATTTGTAAAGCCATAATACTTGTGTCAAAATTTTAAATGATGTTCATTTCATTCACTTATAAAAAGAAACTTCTATTTGGCCCACCTTTTATTACTGTGTAACTTTTAAACGGGTTTTACTATGATGCAATTCCACAGCATCAACCAATTCTATTAAAAACTTACAAATATACATAGACACTTCTAAAAATAACAAATAATTTATAAAAACTTACATCTTTGATAAAAGCAACCAAAAACAATAATTTTAATTTCCCACCCCTTCGCATGAGTATACAATTATTAATAACGACTAAAGTCTTTATATCTACAACAATTTCAAGCCACTTTAATGTCATGAACAACAAGAGCAAGTTCCAATAATCTAGTCCTGTATTCATTTTATTCAAATTGACCTAATTTCAGGAGCCTAATGGTAAAATTATACCCAAAACTATTATCAAAAACAAATTGTATATATATAGATAAATAAATTATACAAAAATGATTGTACTTGATGATGAAAATGATTGTCCAATCAAATTAGCATTTTCTTTCTCTCTGTCTGTATTATTCTAGTATCTTCGCATCTACTGGGTATACAAAAATAATTTTGCTAATGAGGGAGGATAAATTTCACAGGAGGGAAAATAACAACTCTCCAAAATTATTATTGTCCTACTGTTAAAAATATAAAAGCTATTTTATACGAGTTTATAAGGACACTGCTCTCAGCTTCAAAACGAAAAAAATATCCCCCGGGAAATGAACTCTACTTTATAATAAGTTTCATGGTCAAATGTATATTAGGGATATTTTAAACGTGTTATCTACAGCATCATTAAGCAGTTTCTTCAACCGAAAGCAATAAAATGAAAACTCATGACAATTTGTGTTGTGTTGTTTTTATATTTATATTTTTTCGAGACCGGGCGAGACTTTTCACATAAAAACAAATCTTTTAACTTTAGTTTTTTTTTTTTTGTTTCTAGTAATAAAAGTTTGTGCCAAAATGAGAGGAATGGAAATTCAACAAAAAAGAAGAACTTTTTTAAGAAATAGGGTTTCATGATAATCAAGACATTTTTAATTTAGTTTTGAGATTATAAATCTAAAAACTTGGAAATGTTTCAACGCAATAAATAATAAAATCAAAAATTTGTTGATACAATGATAACAAAAATAAAATTAATTTGCTCTGTTGATTTATTGCAGATACGTTGTATGAATATGGTTTTTAAGATTCAAACTTAATAAAATATTTATAAGAAGAGAAAAATATCAACCAAATATTTATAAGGGCCAAATAAATTATTCACGATTATGTTTGGCATTAAAAAAACAAAAACATTTATTTTATGTTTCGCATGCATACTCGTACCTCCTGAATTATGTATTGATGTTAAAAAAAGGACTATGTGGGTTATGTAAAACATGTAACGAGCATAGTGAAATACAAACAAAAATATATTTTAATACCCGCAGATGACTCTTGAGAATATAAAGTATGATACTTCTGTGTTGTAGCCGCAAAATTATTTTGTTAAAATGAAATAAAATGTATGTTCTTCTAAAATGTTCATGTTTTTCGTTTTTTTAATAAGTCTTTTGGTTTGCGCCACAGTTTTACAAAAATGGTTGTATTGAATTCGTAAAAAACAAGATTAAAAAAAAGATTTAAACTTGACTTAAAGTATAAAATCAAACATGAAAAAAAGTCAAATGATAAAGGAGATTTAATCTACTTTTAGTAAACATAAAAAAGTACGTATACGCCCAAGTGTACAATCCAAACAACTGTTTTTATTATCCTCTTATATGAAAGTTAGAGTATGGCGAATACGAAAAGATAAATATGCTACCACATTGGTATTTATCTAAGCGTTATTTGTGTGCAGCTGGATACTTTCGGAGAGACTTTTTGTATGAGGCCATGACTGGATCCTGGTTGTCGAGCCAAAAATAATGATGATGATGTTACTCTAGAAGTGTTGTATAGTTACTCTGTGAAGACAAATTTATTTCCACATAGCGTTTAAGCTTCAAAATGAACTGGTTAAAGCCCAAAATTTGATAAAGTTATTTTGTTTCGGTGCTTTTGATGTTTTTCTTTTAAATTTGTTTTGCTACGAAAAGTCGTACAAAATTGTAACTGTATTTTAATACTTAAAAACATACCTGCAATATAATTTTATCTACAAACATTTGAATAGCATTTAATTTCTAAAAACATTAATTGTTTTTTTATTTTCTTTCTTTATGCACAATTTTTAAATTTGTTTTTAGAAATATCTTCGGTATTCAGTTATGCTTATATTTATGAATATATTTTAAATTTGAATTTGGATATAAAATGTTGACCCGTTTTTGAGATATCAAACTAAAAAAGGGTCAGTCGATTTTTCAAAAACTTTAAAATATTAATAACAGTATTTTGTGTGAGGTCGAGTCTTTCTTTTCGTAATACTTGAGTAAAAACCATTTTCATCACTTTTTCGTTAATATTTGTAGGTTTTTGTGTTTTGTAGAAAACTTGTCAATTGAATTGTTTTTTAAAAATATACTTTAAAATTAGCAAAAATAGTTTGCATATGATACAATAAGTTTGATTTCAATATCTGTATTTGTTCTCGACATTTTTAGTATTTTTTAGCATTTTTTGAACATTTTTTATTTCTTATAAACAAAATACCGATTTTATTTTTCAAAAAACATTATCTTATGTTAATAACAAAATTTTGCTTAGAATTAAATAATTTTGAAGTCAGTACCATTCTCTAATCGAACATCAGTTTTTACCAATTTTAAGTAGTATTTTTTTGGAGATTCTGTTTTTTTTTTGTAAATTTGAATAAATATTAAAAAACAATATTTTCTATAAGAAAAAACTAGTTTGAAGGCAATATCTTTAATTTTTGCCGAGATATTTGTGTCAAAAATCAATTTTTTAAACTGTTTTTTTAGGTTTTTATTTTTGTCAGGTGGAAAAAACTTTACTCTTCGTTGTATAAAACTTTTTTCATTTTTGTTTGTAAAATATTCGAGGTGACAAATCGTCGCCTTTAGTCCATTTTGTGTGTTTTGAGATATTTGCATTTAAAGTTTGAAATCAATATGCAAATTAATAGATTTTGGGAGTTTTAATTCTTCATAATTTAAAAATAATGCATTGTAGAGCTTAGGAAGTTTTGAGAAAATATAAATTTGTCATTTGCATGAACTTGGTGTATTTATTTCATTTTTGCGGAAAATGGACTTTGGGAGTTTTCAAAGAACGACGACGAAATATTTGTGTTCAGTTTATTCATTTAAAAAAAAACCGTGATTGAATTTTTTCCGAAAATTAAACTAATTTGAAATTACTTTAACCAACTTCTCAATTTTTTTGAAAGTCCTTTCTGTATCTTTCTGTGCATCAAAATAAAAATAAATTTGAAGTCGATATCTCTACTGGTTCTTGAGATATGGACTATAAAAAATGGAATCCCGTGCGGATGTACAAACGTTCGTTCACACGCACACACAGATATCTCTCTAAAAATCTTTGATTTAGATTCAAGTGACCTTGAAACGTTGAGAAATGTCAAAATTTTCAATTCGATAAATCGGACCGATTACAATAACCAAAAAAAAAAAATACAATTTTAAAAATTAAAAATAAAAATTAGTCATTTTTGAATATAAGAACTTCTTAATTAAAAGCAACTATTTTAATGAAGAGTAGTACCCGTAGCGTGATGGTTAGTGCGTTGGACTGTCATGCAAGGGGTCTTGGGTTCAATCCCTGCCTGTACCACCTAACTTTTTTCACGGGTACTGCCTCTTGCGAGGAATTGACAAATCCTCCAAAAGTAATTCTTGTCATGAAAAGTGCTTTCTCAAATTAGCCGTTCGGATTCGGCATATAAACTGTAGGTCCCTTCCATCTCTGACAACATTACACGCACACAGGAATGGTTGAGAGTTGTAAGTCACTAGGCCCTGGTTCTTCATGGACTGTTGCGCCACCTAATTTATTATTTATTTTAATGAAGAAGTTAGGACAAGTTAAGAAAAAAAATTGAGAAATTTTCATCAAAATCCCTTGGGGGCCTTATCTAAAAAATATCGAATTTTCTATTTTTTACCAAAAAATGGAATTAAAAAAAAAAACTGAAACAAAACACCTACCAACAATTTACTTACAAATTTATTGTTAACTCAATGGCTTAGCATTTTTTTATGTAACAACATTTTATTGAGCATTGAGATTTTTTACATAGTTTTTATTTTGCAAATACAAATTTTAAAAATTCTAAAAAAAAAAATGTTGATCTGGGTCAACCAACAAATATTTCCAAAATCTTTCGAGCTACAAAATTGAAGATTGCGCAGGAATTTTGATTTTCAGCTAAAAATGTTCAAAAAGCTCATTTTTTAAAATTCTTTGCGCTGCTTTTATATTTTTGGTTTCCAGAACATTTTAGCATTTAATAAGCTACAATGAAAACTTTTCGTTTCCGCCACAAAGTAAACTATTTCAGCAGACAGAGCGAGTATTACTTAAAGTAAAAAAAAGCAATTTGTTACAAAACAATAAGATTTAAGTTTGGCGGACAGTCTTTTTAAATTTCAAACTAAAATCAAAGTTATGTGAAAAATCAAAAAATGGATGATGAGGAACAATGCCCATTCTTGTTTATCTTAAATCGCCATTAACTCAATATATACCTAGCACATTCAAAATTTTACCTATTCTTGTAAAGTTATGTACACACAGCAATTTTTCATTACTCATAAGATATTTTTTTAATTTTTCTTAAATTCAAATTTCAAGGTAATATTACCCGTGTTTTTTTGACATTCTATAAATAGTATAGTAGAAAATTCCCAAGAAAACCCATTGGCAGTAGCCAGATTTTTGTATTTAAAAATTGGTACAACTTCTTCCAGTTGTACCAATTTTTAAATACAAACATCTGGCTACCTTTTAGAACAATAATAAAAAACAAAACACAAATAGAAGAAAGTTTTGTGAAAATCAAAAGTTAAAATTAACTTTAGCAAACAAAAAAAAATTACTAAAACTAATAAAATAGACAATTTTCAAGAATAAATGGTAAGAAAACATCTGGAAATTGAGATAGTATTTTATGAGCTAAAATTAGTTTTTGTTTACCTTTTTCCTGTTTTCTTTTTGTTTTCCATTTTCAGCTTTCACACTTGGCGGTCGATTTCAAAGTTTTAACCAAACAATTTGACATAAAATAAAAACTTCAAGAAGGGGGTTTGTTCGTAGACTACTACATTAACATGTGGTATTGAAGCGAGCTTCAAGCTCGCCTCAATTCTTTATGTACCTGAATCGAGTTGAAATGAAATTGATTCAACTCGATTCCGGTTAAATTTTCTTGTGCGGTGGAAACACTGAAAAGATTTATTTAATCTAAACTGAAATAAACCTTTGGTGAAAACATAGCAAAAAAGATCATCTTTTTGTATTGTTTTCTCTTACAAAATAAGCCCAGTTAGTCCATTTTCATTAACAAAACTAAATAATATCAACAATAACAGATTGATTTTTTTTCCCATGATTCCAAATGCACAACTACTCAACGAACACAGCCATCGAGATACAAATGCAATACCAATCGTACCAACATTTGAGAACGAAATCACATAAGATCCATTGGAGACTCGTATAAATGTCAAAAACTTATCCGTAGTAAGATTCTACTTTAACTTTTATCGGTGGTATTCATACTGCGGATATTGTTTTTGTTATTCGTGTAAAATCCTACTATACTATTGATAGATTTTCCCACAAAACATAGGTATTATAATTCCTAAATCAGTACATTTTTGTTATTTGGTTCGTTACATGGGTTGCAATGAGAACCTTATTTCAATCCGCTAGTTGGGTTAGATTTCGGTTTTTAGAGAAAATTGTCATATTTCCTACCACAGTTGTCCTATTGACTATAGCGATCGTTGGCTGAAAATTGCCTATTTAAAAGTCAATTTGACTACCAAAATAGTCAAAAGGATGATTTTTTTGTTCTGTGTTTATACTTTAAAAGTCTTAGGTTTTTTTCGAGTTTTGTTTCTTAGTCTGTCTTTTATTTATTTCACATGTAATTTCTTAGTTAACTTACTCAAAGTCTAGTGAATTTCCTAAGAAACAAAGATTAAGAATAAAACTCTATGCCTGTAGGTTATAAATTAAATTGATATTTTGTTCGTATGAGAATAACAACAATTATTGTTATGGAAATAATTCGAATTATACAAAGTTTTGGCCTACAGAAAACAGAAGGTAGGCAAAGTAGTACCCATAGGCTATAACCTACTTAAAATGGATCTTCAACAATTTGTTTTTCAAAGTTTTGTTTTGTTTTTTTTTTTAATTTTTAATGTCAAAGATTTAATTGCTTTTTGTAAATAAATCATTATTCTCTTGAGAATTCATTTCGAAATTAAATGATATCCCTTAGACAAACTTTCTTAAATTCTTTTGAAAATTTTCAAATTAATGTCTCTTAAATGTGATTTATAAACCTGAGCATAAGTAAGCAAACGACTCAATTACTTTCTGCTCAAGCTCATCCTCATTCCTATACTACATTCATTCATATGGATGAACGTGGAGATTTTTTTTTTTGTTTTAATTAAATGTTTTCAAGGAATCCATTGTATAACAAACCTCTTGCGAAAATTGAATTCTCTTTGAAATGCATAAAGCCGTACTATATGAGATTTCAAAAAGAAAAGAACGTCGTCGTCGACCGGAAGGATGAAAAAGTCGCGACTTCCTTTTCCTTCCTGTATGTATGAATTGTAATAATGGAAAACAGCTTATTATTCAAGTGCCTGCCTCCCAGTCTGCTTTTTATATACAACAAGTTCAATGAGGAGCACTTGCTTAAGGACGCAATCATATGACAGTGAAAAACCCTCTCGAACTTTTGATCCTCACTGTGAAAAAAACCTACTTTATATTATCATGAACTTCTGCAGACTTTTGTGATTTTCCCAGCTTCTAGGTTAGGTTGGTTGGTTTCGTTTTCATCTCGGTTAAGGATGTGGAAAATGTGGGATATTTTTCGCTTAGTTATGTTTTCTTTGATGCAGTCCTTGAAATTTGCAAGTCATAACCCAAGAACTGGCAAAGATATCTTATATAACAAAACCCCTTGGATTCAAGGTTTCGTTAATAACAGCAGGTGGAGAAAGTTTGTTTATTTTGAAAATAGAAGTGGTACGAATTTCAAATCGGAAGTGATGGAGGGAACTTTGAAGTACCCTAAAATGAACACACTCCCGCTTCCAACTCCAACTCCCACTCTCACTCGCAAAGCCTCGTTGTATTAATTTTCATATGCAATTCGAAGTTGTAAATTGGCAAAGCTGTGCATATACGGAAATGCGGATTTCAGAGGTGTGTACATTCGAGGTGACACCACAAATCGACCCTGCCTTCCGTCGGTGGTGGTGTCAGTGCCATATCCATCTGTACCCTGATGTGAAATGGTGACAGACATTATATTCAGGGATTTGTTTTACAACTCGAATTAATTAAGTTGCACTTGCATGTTATTAAAAAAAAAGCCTGAAGGAAGGAAGCAGAGTGCCAACACTTTGTCAAGATTTATAATTAAATTGTAGTTCCGTAGAATGTGAGGGAATACACTTTTTTCAGCTTTCCTTTTCAGTTTTTATTTTTTCGTTTTATTTTAACTTTTTTATTTTATATTTTTTATTTTTTAGTTTGCTCTCAAATTCTTGTTTGGTAAAATAATTTGCAGCTGAAGTTGCTTAATTAACAGATTGTTGGGGTTTTTATGATGGATATGCTTCTAGTATATTTTTTAACAATTTTTATTTTTTGGAGGGATGATGAAAAGATTTGAGGAATTTCAATGCAAATTTATTATGATGGAAAATAATAATTGTTGGCTTTTGAGTTTTAATTGTCATGCTGAGCTGTTCGAATAAATTAATTAAAGCTTTATTTGCATCAATTTATTTATATGTATTTTGTTTCGAGTGTTTTATTAATGGTTTTTTTTGCTATTTTTATTTGGTTTTTGTTTGGTTTTTGTTGATTTTTTTTCAATTAAAATTCACCCAAGTCATATTACATGAGGTTATGATAGACTTCAACCAAAATAATAAACTATAGAAGTAAAATTTTGAGTTAAGTTGATTAAAATCAAATAATTAATAGCTTGTATTTATTAAGAGTATCCATTAATGACCTGTCAAATTTTGTATAGAAAATCATTTACAGAAATTAGTTTGAATTCCCCAAGGAATTTGTTCCGGAACATTTACAAAATTAGTTTAGTTAACTTAGCCAAATATTTTCAGTTTTTTTTTTGAAATATATGTATGTATGTATATATGTAATGTATGTATGTATCAAATACAATGTTCTAGAAAACCCAAAAAATGTTTGTCGTGTGACTTTCTATCAAAACATTTGAATGGTGATAAGGAAACCAATTTTTCATTCAATTCCCTTTGGGTTCAAAATAAAATATCGTTCTGAATGTCACGTTTCAATATCAAAATTCATAAGGAATTAGGAAAAAAATAAATATGAAATCTGATGAAAACGTGTATCTGTCACGCAATTATAGACATTTTGTTCATATTTAACTCATTTAAATATTTGACGGGAGTCACTTTGAAGTTTAAGGAATAAGAAATATTAAATGAGGCAATAATTGGTAGGGTGCGATTTACGACTTGATAAGACGTCTAAATGAGCTGCCTCAAAAGATGCTTCTGTTAACACCGGTCACAGACTGTTCATTTCCTAGTTGCGTTTCGAATCATATGTAAATCCTTTTTAATGTGTTCTTTTCATAATGACAGTTAATTTTTTGTTAAATAAAAAGAATACCATTTTGACAACACAAACACTGCTTTTGACGTCACCTTCCATAGCCCTTTTTATTTTGCGACAAAGGGAACTATGTGGCGAGAATTGATTTCGTAAGAATTTTGAAATTTTAATCAAACCTGAAATTACGATGGTAGAAGATAAAGTAAGTGGGTCTTGTAATTATGTCCGTCTGTCTGTCCTACAGTCGTAACTATTGGAAATCAAAGTTTGAAGTAGAATTGCGTTTTTTGTTAAAAATCGAAAATTCCAATTTCCTCAAATACATATGCCCGATAAATTTGTATGAATTGTCCGCAAATCTTTTTTAACTTGGATTCTTTCAATTTAAAACAAATATTTTTGTATTGAAAACCGCCTATAAAGCTGTTATTAACTTCACATAGGAAGTTATAGTAATGGGTCCGATTTGTCAAATTAAAAATTTTGACATTTCTCGACGTTTCAAGGTCCCTAGAGTCGAAATAAAAGATTTTTAGAAAGATGTCTGTGCGTGCGTGTTCGTACATACGTCCGTACGTCCGTATGTCCGTACGTCCGTACGTTTTTTTCGTCGTCCATAGCTCAAGAACCAGAAGAGATATCGACTTCAAAGAAATTTTGTTATACAGATAATAAGTTTTTTACAAAAAATAAAAACCTAAAAAAAATTAATAAAAGTTGGTAACAATTGATTTTCTTAATTTAAAAACCCTAAAAAAAATAACAAAAATTGTTAAAAATTGATTTTTGACTCAAATATCTTTTTAAAAATTTGAGATAATGTCTTCTTACTACTTTAAACATATAAGATATATTATTTTCAACAATAAACAATTTTGAGAAAAATCGAATTGACAGTTTTTCTTACGAAAGATAAACACCTAACAAAAATTTATAAAAGTTGGTAAAAATTGTTTTTCGACGTAAATATCTTTTCAAAAATTTGAGACATTGGCATCGAACTAATTTTATCTTTTAAGAAATATTGTTTTCAACAATCCATAAAATTTTGAGAAAAATCGAATTGACATTTTTTTTTAAATAAAAACAAAAAAAAAACAATACTAAAACTTGTAAAAATTTACTTTTGGCTCAAATAGCGTTTCAAAAATTATAAATATTGGCTTCAAACTTATTTTATTTCACAGAAAATATTGTTTTCGATAATCAGTAATTTTTTTATAAAAATCCAGCAGTCCTTTTTTTCATAAAAAAATAAAATCTACAAAATATAGTACGCAAATTTGGTAAAAATTTGTACATATAGACAAACTTTTAAGCAAGACAAATCGACAGACGGGATGGGAAGTTATCAGTGTGGGTCGCATCCCAGCCTCTTTTTTTGTTTTTAAATTTTCTCAGGAAATAATGAACCGATTAAAATATTTTTTTTTTTCAGAACAAATTCTGATACTGTTTTAATAATATTTGATGGTCAAAAATGTCTAGTTTGTTTGTGGCTCCCACGACTAATCGGACACATGAAATATACATTTTCGCAATGAATTTTCTCCGAGAAAAAGTATGGAGAGTGTAAAACATTTATACACATTTTTATTTTAAACAAGCCAAAATTACAATTGAAGCCATTAAACAGTAAATTTATATTAAAAACAAAAGCAACTCTTGAAGGTCCGTCCTAAGGTCCTCAATGTTTCTAAAGTTCTTTTGAGCATTTCGACGTCCCAGTTCATCCATTATATGCTTATTAAGGTCAGGTGACTTTTTCTGTGTTTTAAGCACCTTAGATCAGTTATACAATAACCACGACATTGCTTTGCAAGATGTGTGCTTTGGGTAATTGTTCTGGTAGAAGATTCAATTGTCTTATGTTCCGAGTTTACTTACACTAGACCACAAAAATTGTTTCAAAATATTGATGTTAGCCAATAGATACATTTTACCCTCCACAAAATGTTAGTTCCGATCACCAGAACCTGCAACACATCCTCATACCTTAACCAACCAACCGCCATGTTCTACAGTAGTAAAATTCTTCATTTACTTTTCGCCATTCATACATTCTACTATCTGAACCTATAATAATAGTTAACGAACAATACAAAAATATGTAGTTCCACCTTATTCCAAGAAGATGTATCCTGTGTTATATGTTCATTTACAAACCTAAGTCTTTTAATTCTATTTTTTCACTGATGTACAACTTTTAATACACGGCTTCACGGCCATTTAGGTCATTACTTCGATGGCGACGCTTCTTCTTTTTATGGTTTCGTTGGTGACTAATTCATTCGTGGTCTCTTTCAAAAAAATATTTAGAGATTCCGCACATAAGAACGATTTTTAGTGGATTAGTACATCTCCAGCTTCTTGCCTTTTACTTATTTGCTCACATTATGAATCCTTTTTTCGTATTCAAATGTTGAAATATTGTAATGGACGGTGGAAGGGCTCCGTTCCACAATTTTTGCTTTTTCTCAATTTTCTAATTTACAATAACGTTTGCTTTTATTTGATTGTCATTTCGACGTGGATCAGGAAACTATCTTAAGTTTTAGTAATAGTCTTCCGAAATACAAGGTTTTGTTTTTTTTTTTAATAATTTGAAATGTATTTTTTTTTAATTTAAACTTAATTTGAAATTAATTTTGTTATAAGATGATGTTGAGTTTTTCTACTTCTAAACATTTTCTTGGAGAAATTACATTGCGAAAATTTACATTCTCTTTGTCCGTTTAGTCGTGGGAGCCACTGTATAAGAAATTAATTTAAAAACAGTTTTTTTTTTTAAGTTTTTAAATACCGTTTAAAATTCGATGATAAACTTATTATTAAGCCTTAAAATATACATTCTATTTTATACATATGTATATTTATATTATAAAGTTACATGATAAGCTAAAAAGTGATTTAAATAGTTTTAATATAAAATAAGAATGGTAACATTTTTAAAATTAAAATCATAAAATGTCTTCTTTTTAGTGTCCCGTTAGCGCTATATGAAATTTTGAAATGAAATTTCTAAATGTTAGATAAGATTTTTTAACTGTTGCAAGGGCGTTTGGGACTTTTTATATTGTGCACTAATAATTTTATTGAAACAAAATTTGAATCGATTTAGGAAAATATTAAATTTTTAAGATTAAAAATCAGCAGAAAACTACTTTAACTATCCATATGACTTCTAAGTTCTTCTTCTTTAAAACTTATAGAGCTATTTTCCAGATTTAGGTTTGTTTGTAGCTATTGTTTAATTTTAACTTATTTTCACTGTTTAGGAGTGTTCAAATGAATGACTTTTTTAAAAGGATTTAAAAGGTAGGCTGCAAAGACGGAAGTGGAAACATCATAGTGGAACCGCAGTCAATGCTGAGGATGTGGAAGGACCACTTCTGCAGACTGTATAACGGCGACGACGAACTGAGTTCTGCTGTCAGGCAGGATGATCCATTCAACATAGACGACGAAAGTCAACAATCCCGTCCTCCCGACTTAGACGAAGTAAAGATTGCCATATCTAAGCTGAAGTCTAACAAAGCCGCTGGAGCAGATGGCTTAAATACCGAGCTCTTTAAAGTAGCTGGAGATAAATTTGGTTAAGAGGATGCACCAACTTATCTGTAAGATATGGTCGGAAGAAAGCATGCCCGATGAATGGAACCTCAGTATTGTTTGCCCGATTCTGAAAAAAGTAGATTCTCTACACTGCACCAACTATAGAGGAATCAGTCTACTTAACATCGCTTACAAATTTTTCTCTGTGAACGTCTAAAGCCCATCGTCAACAACCTGATAGGTCCTTATCAGTGTGGTTTTAGACCAGGAAAGTCCACAGTCGCAAAAACTCAAGAACACCAAATCGACACCCACCATCTTTTCATCGATTTCAAGGCTGCATATGACAGCATCTACAGGGACGAGCTCTATACAGAGTTATGTCTAGTTTTGGCATCCCTTTCAAACTCGTCCGTTTGTGCAGGATGACCATGGAGAATTCACGCTGTCCATAAAAATTGGAAACAACTTAACAGAACCTTTCGATGTCAAAAAAGGTTTTGGACAAGGTGATGCGCTATCATGCGATTTTTTTTAAATCGTACTTGAAAGAATAGTGCAGAGCTCACACGTCAACACTGGAGGCACTATCTTTCAAAAGTCTGTCCCAATACTACCATATGCTGATGGCATTGACATAATCGGAAGAACTCAGCGTGATGTGAATGAGGCTTTTGTGAGTATTGAGGCAGAGGCGGCAAAAATGGGTTTAACGGTAAATGAGGGCAAAAGAAAGTACATGCTATCGTCAAGAAAGGACCTATAACACCGACGTCTTGGTCAAAACATCACCATCGACAGACGTAACTTTGAGGTAGTCAAGGACTTCGTCTATCTAGGCTCCGCTGTAAACGCAGAAAACAACACCAGCGCTGAGATCAAACGAAGAATAACTCTTGCTAACCTCTGTTTCTATATGGGCTAAGAAAGCAAGAAGGGTAAAAGCCCAAAGACTAAGATGGCTGGGTCACGTAGAGCGCATGGAAACCAATGCTCCGTCCTGGAAATTCTTCGAATCCACACCCACAGGACAGCGCAGTAGAGGAAGACCTCGGATCAGGTGGCGCGCAAAAGTGGAAAGTGACCTCACCCAACTTGGAGCGCGAAACTGGAGACATCTAGCTAGGGACCGAGCTAGACGGAGAAGTTTGTTGGGTGAGGCCCTAGTTCACACAGGACTGTAGCGCCACCTTAAGTAAGTATTCAAGTATAGACCTAATTTATCACATTGCCAATGTAAAAAAGTTTAAAGATTGTATTGTGTTTGTTTGCCAAAAATCACGGTCATAAAACTTTTCTTGCAATTTTTCAATTTGTTCGTTGCTCGTATAGCGCCATTTTTTTACTAACATTTTCAGTGCTGTGTTGAAAAGTTTTAGTAATTGCGAAGTTTTTACTTGTCAAATGTCAAAAGTCAAGAAAAAACAGCTTCAAAAGTTACAGCTGCTTAATATTTCTTACATAAATTTAAGTATGATAACGAGACTAATGTTAAAATTAATAAGAAAAACAAATATAAGATGGCTTATACTTTGATATACATACATATATGCATGTACATAATTTAGTCAAACAAATTTGTTAACGATAAACAAATCATAAACCATAAGAAAGTTATTCAGAAATTTGCCAACAAAAATTAGCTTCTTATAAGAAATTAAAGTTATTCTCAACTACGAACAAGTTGGTCACAGTTCGTTGAAACTTATTTAACATATATCAACTTTTTCTTGTTACGTGGTGAGTATAGGGCGTGTTTACTTTTATTTTATATGACATTAAGTTTATTCATACCATTAATTTTCCCAAGTCATAGTAGACACATTAGTTTTTAGTTTTATACCCATTTTTTTGATTTATTTTTATACATCCTTTCGGCAAATATAACAGAAAAAAAGGACTCTCTTTATATGGTAATAAAAATAATGACGCTTTAAACCATTAATGGTAAATTTTTATTTTTATTTTCCAATTTTTTTCGCTAACTCCCTCTAAATAGAAATTATTACGAATATAAAAAGAACATGGAAGTCCTTTATCTAAGGACATACCCATCGATATAGATGAACTCAAAAACAAAAACAACGACAAAGAAAAAAAAACATAAATATTTCTCAATTGGATAAACATGAAAGGAAATGACAAAATAGTGAACATATAGCATTTTTATTTTTATATCGTGGTTAGATTTTATTTCAAGGAAAGAACAAAAAAAAAAAGAACGTGTTCTCGAGTCACGATCTATAAATTCAACTGAGACACGTAATAAAGTTTATCATAAATTCTATAGCTTTATTTATACACATTTTTACATAAACATTAAATTTGGTTTTGAAATTCATTTGGGTGAACGAACATCTTTTACGAGTATGTATGGCGTATATAGAATCGATTGATATATCGAACGAATCGAACAGAACCAAAATTAGGTTTACTTTTTAAGAAAGGAAGTATGTAAAATGTAACACACATTTTTATGATTGAAAAGAAAGAAAACTCATCAAACGATATTACGTAAGACGTTAAACATAATCGATACAGGCAAAACATTTATCATTAAGTCAAGAACATTAACTTGTGGACAATAATAGAAAGAGAGAACCAAAACATCTATTTAGAAATGGTCAATAGTCATCAAAGAAGGACATTTTATTGAAACCATTTGTAACTACTAGGCGTGTTTTATTGAAAGAATTTCGTTTTTACTTATAGGAAAACTGATTCCCAGTAACTTTAAGCTCGTATTTAGGTGAGAAGGACATGAAATAAAGAGATTCAAAGAAATTGTCAAGGATGGTTGTATTTGAAGAGATTTTATTTCTTATTTTTCTCACTCCTTCTAAGAAACATCAAAAGGTATCTCTATCAATTTTGGTTCTTTTTTTATAAATGGCACACAACATTTTTTAGGAAATCAAAAATCAAACGGTTTGCTCACGTAAAAGGAGACACAAGGCTATCACAATTACATTATTCTCAAAACAACGAAATGAAGAATGTTCCCAACAGACCGAAATATTTAAAGAAAGAACAAGTGATCAAGGATTGTTGACTTTTTTTTCAGGATTTTTGGGGGATGTATTTAGCCGTTGGAAAGATTAATTACTTGAAACTTGAGACATGTGCCTACAAAAATATTCATTTCCCACCCACGGAAAAATTAATTCAAACGTGTTTTTTCTTTATTTAATGACATTTATTTAAATGTTCTTTAAATGGGTGTTTCAACGGGAGCTTCCCCACTTTTAATTCAAATAAAGTAAAGTGTGTGTGTGTGGTATTTATAAAGAACCTGTCGATGTCATAATATTATGAATAAAACTTCGTCCATGATTATCAAAAAAATTGATAGAGTTTGAAATAAATCCTTCTTATACAAAATGCGTGTCTTCGAAAAGATTTCAAATCCCTCCTTAGTTGGATTAGAATTTACTTATTAAATCAACTCTGAAAACAAATACTGGTGTGCCTCAGGGTTCTGTTCTGACTTCAACACTGTATTACTATTACTAATCCACTTTCCTGCTTCGAATGGAATTTAACGCGCCTGAAATTAAATGCTGCCTTTGTCACTATCCATAAGTATGACTTGCACCAAGAAAAATGTAAACATCTCAAAATTCTTGGTGTGACCCTTGGTGGAAAGTCCACAATCATGATGTCACTAAAAACTCCGCTAGATGTTTGGGTTTGCTGAGGTGATGCAAGAAAATGTTCTGCCCCTTCTGATTTGGCTGTTATCTAGAAGATTTTCAATAAATAAATTAGGTGGCGTAACAGTCCATGAAGAACCAGGGCCTAGTGACTTACGACTCTTAACCATAATGTTGTCAGAGATGGAAGGGACCTACAGTTTATATGCCGAATCCGAACGGCTAATTTGAGAAAGCACTTTTCATGACAAGAATTACTCTTGGAGGATTTGTCAATTCCTCGCAAAAGGCAGTACCCGTGAAAAAAATTTAAGTGGCACAGGTAGAGATTGAACTCAAGACCCCTTGCATGACAGTCCAACGCACTAACCATCACGCTACGGGTACTACAGAAGATTTTCAATGCTTGAGTATAATACCGATCTCTGGGCTGGTGCTCCAACAACTTACTTAAGTCTTTTGGACAGGATTGGACGAAGAACATTCAAATTGTGATGATATCATCGTTGAATCATTTACATCGCTGAATCATTTTCGTAAAATTTCTTATCTCACCTTTTCTTATGGAAAGTTGAACTCTTCTTCTCAAACAATTCAACCGTAACACCTGCGCCTCCAGGAATGCTCTTCAGTATACCCTTCGAAAACAACTTCGGTTGTATTGTAAAATACAGATATTCGTTCTTAAGCCGTACTACACGAATGTGAAATGCATTGCCACACTCTGCCTTTTCCAGTCACAGTCACAGTCACAATCACATATCGTTGATATGTGCCTGCATAATCTAATTTAGAAGTTGGTAATCATGGATTAAAAGCGTTCAACGTTGGCTGTGATGGATTGCATAACGGGGGAGCGGGTGGGACGTTGCCCGAATAGAATATCCATTTTGATAAAGGAATTTAATCATTTACAAGTGTTGTGGGACGCTCCTAAATGATTAAGAAAACAGAATGAATAATTGGCAGCTAATTCGATAGGTGTAGCTTTAGAAATGTGACTGCCATCAACTCTAAAATTTTAAAGTCCCTACTGAAAGACCCTTTACATATGAACGAGGCTAACGAGTTAGTTTAATTTTTTGTAAAATGGTACCCAAAGAAAGTAAAAATTATATATTAATGATCATGTTTGTACTAAATTAATAGGATTACCTTCAAAACAATAATTATACATTTAAATAAATTACAGACAATGCAAATATCAAAATTTGAAAACCCCTTTTAAAATACTAAAATGTTTAATATTTAAATAAAACAATTTAGTGGAAAACCGCACAAAATATTATCAAATATGTGTTTAAATAACTATATTATAGATATTTTAAGTAAAATGGCGCCCA
Source organism: Eupeodes latifasciatus (assembly GCA_920104205.1). Taxonomy (NCBI): domain Eukaryota; kingdom Metazoa; phylum Arthropoda; class Insecta; order Diptera; family Syrphidae; genus Eupeodes; species Eupeodes latifasciatus. Next base: position 66,342,036 of record OV049924.1, on the reverse strand, counting down.
ACAAAACCAAGAATCCAGTAAAAAAAAGTATTTCGTATTTGTACCTATCAATTTAATAGGATTATTTCAACAAAAAAAAAAACGAATTGGTAGACGAAAAACTTAGACCCAAAATACTTTGAACATCGATTATTTAAGGTCCTTTAAGCCTTCCAACAAAACCACAACCTTTTAGTCGGAGTATAAACTTTACTATTATATTTATTTCTATAGCTACATCAAACTGTTTAGTATTATTGTACCATGTTCCTTAGAAGCTAACATAATCCTTTAATTTACATCTCATTTTCTTAACTCCTTTATAACCAACCAACTTCTTATAGGTACTACGTAGGAAGAAGGCAAAAGAAGATAAAAGATGTGTGAATTTTAAGTTTTCATCAGAGTTTTATATCCAACATACGATATTGTCGCAACCATGTTCTGTACATGTACACACATACATACATTAAACTTAAACTCGCTCTAGGCAGTGTAGTACAAACTTCGAACTTGAAATACAAAAAATAAACAAGACACAAATATAAGATTTCCCTTAAATTACACCCAAATGTAATCTAAAAACCATTTCAAATTGTATGTGTGTGTGTGTATTTCGCCATAAACATAAATATTTGTTGGTTTTATATTTATTTTTCCAGGCTCATATTATATTAACAATCTAATGGAAGAATCCCTTTATATAATCCTCTTTGAAGGCAACTAAGATGGAGTAGCTTATTGCTATACATAGGTACAAATAAGCCTTGTAGCTAGCCCTTTGACGCTAACACTGACGAGTCAGGACGTAAAAACTGGTGTAAAAGAAATAACATACAAAACGAAAAGGAATTTTTATACCACGTGTATCTGTACGCATTTTATTTTATAAATAATGTATGTAATGTAATGCACGTCGAAGTACCTACATATTACATTTTTACTATGAACATGAATCCATGGACTTTGAGACTCCCTGAGTGACATTTACAGGCTTACTCAATCCGGAAATTATCTTGATTCAATTCAATTTGCATAATGTATCTACAAGATACATATATAGAGTCAGTACATCACCACGACGATAGATGGATGAAAGTGACATTATCCAATGATTTACACCCCCCCCCCCTCCAACTCCACATCATGTTGAGGATGGTGTCGAGGATGTGGAAAATCATTTCCAACCCGTCTGCCATATAATTTATGGTGTGAACACGATAAGACCTAATTTCAGGGACTATCCGCAGCAACACTCTAGACAACACGATCGATGAGCTAAAAGATACATAATATGCCATCATGGAGGAAACTATAGGAAAAGCCTTACACCCCCTATCTACTAGCTCCATCTCAGTGATGCTGCTGTTTCAACTGTTGTTGGAAAAACGTCAAAAGCAAACTATAATACGACTAACATCACCGTAGTAAGAGAATTTATATCGGGCTGAGAAAATGCCATCATTAATTGTTAATTAAAGAAATTCATAATGTAGTGAGGCGAGTAGATTGACAATTTGTATCCTGTTACTGTGCACGTTAAAGGTGTAAAAATTCGAATAAATTCACTTCCTGCTGTCGCTACACACTGCTGCTGGCTAACCAAATGAAATGAAAAATAGTAGTGTAAAAAGCTTTATTCAGGACACAAAAGGTAGAGATTGGTCGTATTTTATAGATATGTACGTGTTTTTATCCTTTGTCCAGAGCGTATACGTATCTTCTTCCAGGGAAATAAATAAGGTGTATGGCTGCGCATTGCACATATTATGGTCTTGTAGTTCAAGTTACTTGAATGATTAATATACGCTTCGGTATATGAGTGCCACAGTGAAAAACTTATCTTCGAAACTAATTTCATAAATATTTAATAGGAAGTTCTTCATACAAAAATTATGATTTTTTATAACATATGTAAGTTGGTTTGACAAGAAAAATTTAATTGAATACAATTTTAGTCAAGAGCTAACAAAAGGTCAATATTAAGCAATAAGGATATTTTAGTACGCATATTCTTTTAATCAGTCACTAAAGACAAATCATTAGATTACAACATGACCAATTTTCCGTTGAAATTTGGCCCTCCACTTACACTAAATTTGCAATTTACAATGAGACACATTTTTTGATGAATGGGAACATGAATAAGCGAAATTGCCAGATTTGGGACGACATCAATCCAAGCGTGATTCACAAGAATACATTTGCACTCCAAATAAAGTAACTGTTTGGTTTGAATTTTTGGGCTTTAGGGTACTTCTTCGAAAAGGATGCTCTTCAGGTCAACACCATCAACGGTGATCGCTATTAGTCGTTGATCACCAACTTCTTGTGGCCTGAATTGAGTGATATGAACACCGAGGACATAATGGTTTTAACAGGATGGTGCTACGTATCACACAGACCAGACACACTCGATATTCTACGGGGGCGGTTAGATGAGATTTTTATTTAACGCCAAAGCAACGTGAATTGTCAAGATTTTTTCTTGTGGGGCTTTCTTAAGTCACAGTTTATCCGAGTCATTTAACAAAGTTATATTTCAAACATTGAATGTCATTGATAGGCCTCCCAAATAATGATAAAACCTTATTGATAAACAACTTGTTTTATTAACTTCTCATAGAAAGTTATTGTAATGGGTCCAATTTGTCGAATTGAAATTTTGAAATTTTTCGACGACGTTTCAAGGTCCCTAGAGTCTAAATAAAAGATTTTTAGAGAGATGCCTGAGCGTGCGTGTGTACGTACGTTCGTACGTCCGTACGTTCGCGAAGTTTTTTCCGTAGTCCATAGCTCAAGAACCAGTAAATATATCGACTTCAAATAAATTTTGTTATGCAGATAATAATGCAGAAAGATGCAGAAATGACTCTCAACAAAATTTAATGGGTGGTTTTTTACCATAGCAATTTAAAAAAAGGCCACGATTTTGGTTAACTCAAAATATCTCACGAACCAATAATGCTAGAGACTTGAATTTAATTTTATAGTAAAAAACACGAATTAACGGTTTTTTTATAAATCCAAAAAACTGAAAATAAAATGTTTGTCATCTCTAAAATTTTACGAACAAAAAATGATTTTATCTCCAAAACAATTTTGTGCAACGACGAGAAACGTTTTTGACATCTGGTAAAATTTTGAGAAAAATCCAATTAGCAGTGTTTTTTATTAAAAATAAAAACCTAAAAAAAAAACATTAATCACAGTTGGTAAAATTTTAAAATTGATTTTCGATGTAAATATCTTTTCAGAACTTTGAGACATTGGCTTAAAACTAATTTTATCTTATAACAAATATTGTTTTCAACATTCGATAAAATTTTGAGAAAAATCGAATTGACAGTTTTTTTTTTACAAAAAATAAAAACCTTAAAAAAATACAATACTAAAACTTGGTAAAAATACGCTTTCGACTCAAATTGCTTTTCAAAAATTACAAATATTCGCTTCAAACTAATTTTATTTCAAAGAAAATATTGTTTTTGACATTCAGTAATTTTTTTATAAAAATCCATCAGTCCTTTTTTTCATAAAAAAATAAAATCTACAAAAAATAGTACGAAAATTTGGTAAAAAATGATACATATAGACAAACTTTGGGGAGAGTACGATAACTTTGGCGACAAAGTTTAATGACGGATTTGTATAGAACAGTTAAAAACAAGCATTTTTTACTATGGGAGGGGGGTCTATCTCCCCCCGTTTAGGCGGTAGGGGCAGTTTAAAAAAATATGTACATTAAATGGAAAAAAAATAATTAAAAAATAACGGTAATACTTATAATTAAGTATTATACCTTTTTTTAAAGCCAACACTTTTGTCTATTAGCTTGTTTTTAAATCAAGTCAAAACTATGCATAGTTTTTGAAAAAAATTGTTTTAAAGTCAAAATTTGTGCAAAAAAAAGTTAAAAAAAAAGTTTAAAGTGTAATTTTTCAAAACTTACAGATTATTTACTGTTTTTGTTTTTTAGAGTTCATTGCTCTTATTTGTTTTTGATCAAAAACTGCAAACTAGATGACTTTATGTCTTCTAGTTCTTGAGAAAATTGAAAGTTACCAAAAAAAATATTTTAATTAAATTACTTTTTCCTTGCTAACGTAGTCTTATTTTGATAGTAATAATCGAATATGGATTAAGATACACCTAGGTAAAATTAATTTTTCTTAAATCCAGCTTATTTAAATGCAAAAGAAACTTTGCATGCACCCCATCTTGCACCCACCACACCTTGCACCCTCCCTACCTTGCACACACACCAACTTGCACCCATCCCAAATCCTATAGTGTGCCCAAGCAAGGGGGTTGCAGGGGGGCAGCATGCCCCCCCTTACAGATGCCACTGTTGCATACACTCAAACTCGCGCACACCTTACTGTTGCATACACCCAAACACGAATTACGCATACGAAAATACCATTATTACTATCAAAATAAGACCACTCAGGCAAAAAAAAAAAGAATTAAATGAAAATAGTAGTTGTGGTTATTTTCAATTTTCTCAAAAACTAAAAGACATAAAATCATTTAGTTTTCAGTTTTTGATCAAAAACAAATAAGAGCAATAAGTTCTGAAATAAAAACATTGGTAGATAATCTTGAAGTATTGAAAAAGTTACACTTTAAACCTTTTTGTAACTTTTTCTACTCAAATTTTGAGTTTAAAATTAAATTTTTATTTTTAATTTTCTCAAAAACTAAAAGACATAAAATCATATAGTTTTCAGTTTTTGATCAAAAACAAATAAGAGCAATAAGTTCTGAAATAAAAACAATGGTAGATAATCTTGAGGTATTGAAAAAGTTACACTTTAAACCTTTTTTTAACTTTTTTTACTCAAATTTTGAGTTTAAAATTAAATTTTTCAAAAACTACGCATAATTTTGACTTGATTTAAAAAATGGCTAATAGAACAGGGTGTTGGCTTTAAAAAAATGTATACAACTTAATTGTAAGTATCACCGTTATTTTTTATTAACTTTTTTAAATTGCCCCTCCCGCCTAAACGGGGGGAGATAGACCCCCCCTCCCATAGTAAAAAATGCTTGTATTAAGACCCTCTACAAAAATCCGTTATTATATCTTGGCGCCAAAGTTATCGTACTCGTGCCCAAACTTTTAATTAAGAAATTGCTTACTGTTAAAATTTTTTAAAACTATGTATGTCGTAAAATTTTAATTTATTGAGTTAAAGTTATTTTAACATGGAACTATCTATTAATATTTTGCTAATCATCTAACATTTTATTTTATTTATTAACTGCTTAGACGTTTTCAGATACATCATTTTATTACATAAAATAAGGTATTTTTCTTGTTAGAAAATGTCCTAAATTTTTGAAAAACTTTTAAATTTGTAGCTGATATAACACTGACTACTTCAAATTGTTTATGTATGTGTATTCTATGGAATATAAATTCATGGGCTTTAAAATGAGATGTGTGTGTTAGTTGGGAAGTTCTTAAAATCTTTTTTTTGTTCTTAAGAATGGGCCACGATATCGATTTTATCTGTAAAATATTGTTGTTGTCATTTGGTGTAATTTTTGGAAAACTCGAGTTGACATTTTTTTTACAAACACAAATAAATCCTACCCAAAATCTTAAACTACTATTTATTTTTTTTTTGTAAGAAACTGTCAACTCGACTCCCGATTATCTCGACACTAAAACAGTATCCCAGATTCTTTCTATTTCGTCCTCTTATAAGTATTTTATTCACAATTATTTTGGATTAAGCAAAAGGTCTCTCCACAAAAATAAGTTCAAATCACAAACCAAAAAAATTGAAATTCTTAATTTTCGAAGATCTTTTTTTTAATTCCAAAATGTTTGGTAAAACATATCTTTATAAACCTTAACCAAAGCTTGAAATACCCTTTGATTAAGATATTCTTTAAATGCAAATTGAAGTTTGTGTAGAATGTCCTTAACAACACCAAGTTTCAAATGCAATACACCTACAGTAGGAGTAAAGCTAACAAAATAACTAAGTTTATTTCCGTCCGGCGGAATAATTTCATTTCATATCTAAATTAAAATAACGGTTTTACCTCTTTTATATCCGATTCATTGTATATTTTTTTGTTTAAAGATTCTATCTTCTGAGGTTTTGTATATTCATAACACTTTAATTCTTTCAAGGAGGAGATAGACGAGGATTGTACGTACTAAATAAACATTTTTATATCTTAATCTAAAATACGAATATAAAGTCACGTATTATACATGGATTATGATATGGACGTCGTCGTAGGTTGCTTTGGTTTTTCTTCTCCCTTCTCCTTTTTTATTTATCTGCAAACAAAAAGAAGCCTTATATAGCATCGGAAATTGGAAGCTTCCTCCAACGCATAATCTACTCTTGTCATATCTGATTTCCGTAGACTACGGAAATTCTCGCACATTATATTTGAAAAACAGGACATTTTCAAATAAAGTATACTCCGACATAATTCGGAAACGCAAAGTCGAGATATATTTACAGTAAAGATACGATTAAGGAGAAGAGATTTTTGAAAAACCGACATATAACAGAGAACAGAGGTTTTATATTATAAATTTATATAAATTGAAACCAGCACATTCTGCGCGTCGTCTTCTAGAGTGATATTAAAAAAGCATGATTTATATGTTTTTCCTTCACTGTCTTTTTGACAGAGGTGGAAAGATGAAGTTGATGTCTTTATAAATATAAATAGAATTGAAGGGCTTGTTTTGCATATTTTTGTGAATGTTGATTGTTGATGAAGGATTATTATTGGATTATAATTTCTGTTGAAAATAATGGATGTTAAAGTCCTTACAAAATATTCTCTAACCTTGAAGCTTAGGAAGAATTCCACATGACTTCTGTACAAAATGTTTATAAACAGGAACATAATAGCCTTTATTTCAAAAACATATCATCATGCTATCTAGTTTCTATGATTAGAGACAGACATTAATGAAAGGCGTGGCCATCAGAAGTCAGAAGAATTCATAGATAGCACACAACACACGCTACGAGAAATAAATGAAAAAGAATGATAAATGTGAACTTTGAATTTTAAAATAAAGTTCGAGTGACAATGAAATATTTGAAAATTTCACGTTAGTTGGTGGACAGACACAGTAAGTCAGTGATTAATTGCAGTATCCCTTACACTTTCTCATGATTTTAATGAAAAGTAGTGTTGCTTATTCTTATGACCTTTGAAATTTGATCATAGTAATTATCACCTTCATTCAATCAAATAAGTCCTTAAATAAATTTAGTTTAGTTTTGAAATCATTGCAATTTATGGATTTCATAGAATTTTTGCAAGCAATGATAATTAATATCTATTTATTTTAAAGCTATAAATTAATAGGGATACACTGAGGCGTATACGCACTATTTTGATCTTATTTTATATTTAGTTTTTGTTTAGTGAGAATATATTAGATTAAAAACTAATTTCAATGAAGAACAGATAAAACTAATGGGAAGTTTATCTATTTTGTATTGCCTAAAGTCAAAAGCTTTAATTTTGGGTAAACAAAAATCAAGCTTGAGTCGGTTAACTGAATTTATTTGAAATTTGGTATGAAAGATATTTTCTGATTTTCTAAAAAAAAAGGCAAAAGTGCTTTGATCGACTTAAACTGGACTTAAAAATAATTTTGTTAAATGTTTTAACAAAAAGAAAAATGAACTATGACGCGGCGGCGTCATTGGGGTGTACTTGTTCCGTGATGATGAAGACCAGCACGTTACTGTGAATGGGGATCGCTACCGTTCAATAATAACCGAATATTTGTGGCCCCAATTGGAATTGGAAGACATGTGGTTTTAACAGGATGGCGCTAAAAGCCAAACAGCGAATGTCACAATCAATTTATTGGAAACCAAGTTTGGAGAACGTGTTATCTCACGAAATGGTCCAGTCGCTTGGCCGCCTCGGTTGTGTGATTTGACGCCGTTAGACTATTTCCTGTTGGGCTACGTCAAGTCTATGATCTATACCAACAAGCCAGCGACGATTGATGAACTTCGTATGAATATCGAACGTGAAATTGCAGCAGTATCGGCCGATTTATGCTTAAGAACCATTGAAAATTGGGTTCAGCGTCTGGACTTCTGCAAGCGTGCTCGTGGTGGCCATGCAAAATAAATCGAGTTCCAAACATAATGGTATTGAACGTACTTTCACAGGAATAAAGAATTTTATTGATATCCAAAACCATTTTTGTTTTATTTAAAAAAAACTTTTGTAGCGCTCTTATTGAAAAATGCCATATTTGTATTTATTTATTTTATAGTTTTTAGGCTTCATATATTTTTTAAATTTTGAAACAATTGATTTTTAGAAATAGCAAGTCAACAAAATTAAGCTTCTTGTCTCATGAAAATATAATATAATGCTTTTCTATAGGTTTTTGTTGTAATAAAATTTGAATTTAGATAGATAGATCTTTATTGTAACTGAAATTCTTATAATCTTTTTTTTTTTATTTAAACCTAGATTGCACAATTTACAGAGATATGGTGTCTTACATTCTACCTTACTACTGAAAATATTATAACAAGCATTCAATTTATATCACAGATTTATTACATTTTGAAGGAAAAGTTACTAAAAAAAACCTTCATTAGATATTAGAAATTTTTTCATAGGAAGAGAGAAGTGGGGAGCAGAAAACTGTCTTAAGATGTTGTTTACATTTATGTATCACAGAAAAAAAAAGTATATTAATAAATAAAAATAAATAAATTAATAAATAAATTAAAAAATAAATAAATAAATAAATAAATTATTGAATAAATAAATAAATCAACAAGTGAATAACAATTAATTAAATAGAAATGAGAAAGTAAATAAATTAATGAAAAAATGGACAAATAAATAATAAATTAATTAATAAATAAATAACAGTTAATTAAACACGAATGAACAATTTTAATAAATAAATGAACAAGTGAACAAATAAATACAGAGATTAATAAATAAATATTTTAATAAATTAAAACAAATAAATAAATTAGCAAAAAATATACCTAAACAAATAAATAAATAACAAGAAACAAATAGAGACAAAAAAAATAAGTATATAAATAAATAATAATTAATTAGATAAATGTAACATTCATTTATTAATAAATAAATCAAGAAAAAAAAATTACTAACACCTTAAGCAGCTAAGTTTTGTAACTTCAAAATTCTTACAGGAACCTTATCAATATTTGATATTCTATGAAGCTCTTCTGTAGAAAAGTACCAGGGCAGATTAAGCATAATTTTTTATATTTTATTTTGCATTATTTGTAATTTTTGTATATGAGTTTTGGCACATTTTCCACAGACAGGGGAACCATAGAAAATTATACTTTGGATAATAGACTTAAATATCATTAATTTGTTTTCTGCACTCATTCTAGACTTGCGATTTATAAAAGGATAAAGTGTTTTTATCACAATATTTAGCTTATTTAATGTTTGCTGAATGTGCAAGTTATTTATTATTTATTATTTTTAACAAACTTTGTTATTCTGTCAATTTGGTTAGTTGTATTATGATACCTTCTAAAGCCAAATTGTTCTGGTGGCAAGATATCAAATTGATCTACATGCAAAACGAGTTTGGTTTTAATAAGTTATTCTAAACATTTGCTTAATGAGCTCAACAAACTAATTGGCCTGTAGCTAGAAGGATCACTAAAACTTTTTCCTGGCTTATGGATAGGAATGACTGGCGATTTTGTGGTCTTAAGAAATTTTAAAACAAATTCAACGTCATCAGAAGATACTATATCTTCGGTTACTTCAAGGACACTTTCGTTGAGTAATTGCATTGCTTGATTAACAATACATTCTATGTGATTATTAGTTGCACTGTTGCCATCAACTAAACTGTTTGCACAAAATGTGCGGGCTAATGCGTTGGCTTTTTCGTCGTTGGATATTAATATAGAATTACCTATTTTAAATGACGGAATATGAACTTTTTTCTTTTTAATTACTTTTATAATATTCCAAAACGGCTTGCTAACTTTATCTAAACCCTGTAATTTATTGCTCCAGCTCTGATTTCTGAAAAGAAAGATTGAATTTTTGATAAACAGGTTCATTCTATTCATTTCAGAGAGAAAGTATTCGTCCCTGGTCCTTATCCATTGGGTTCTATTTTTGTTTCTTACTTTAATTGCGTCCACTACATAGGAGGGGAGTGAATTATTATTGTTTCGACTTCGAGTTTTTTTGGGCACGGTTTCTTCAACACTCTCAAGAACTGATGCTGTAAACGTTCTAACTGCTCCGTCAATTTGTTTGATACTGATATTATTTGGATTCCTCTCTGTAAAATTTTTTCAAATCACATTTTCATAGTCAAAAAATTGATTGCAATTTTCCACAGGGGTTGAATTTATGTTTATTATTACAGGTTGATTGAATAGTTCGGGGGAATTTGTTAGGAATAAGTCTATAGTAGAGGGACTAGATCCATTGTTTGGGGGCATACAAGTAGGTTGAGGGAGATACAAAATGTTAAATGGGTGTCTTGAGTCTTAATCAGCTAGTACCTATATTCCCCGATGCATTAGCTCTGACACAGCCCCAATTTCTGTTCTTGCAATTGAAATCGCCACGAATCAAATATGTATCATTTAATGCAATTAATTTACATAAATCGTTATGGAAATCAATCCTTTTTTCTGGGGAAGTAGAACCACCCGGAAAATAAATTGAAAACATTTTTATAGAAAGCCCATTTTCAAAACTTCAATGCCAATATTTTCAACAAGTTTAGTTTTATTCACAGGAAGTATTTTATGCTTAATCGTTTTTTTTAACTACCTGATTTTTTTAAAATATCAATCACTTCAAGTTTTTAAAATATACCTCTTTTAGAAGCTTACAACATCCATAACCATAATACAATATTTTTAAGGCTTGGTTAAAAGTTGACAAGGTACAAATCTTTATCTTCTATATGAAGCTTAGATTATTTTAATTAGTTTTTCAAAATCAATATTAGTTTTTGGATGACTTAAGAGTTTTCAAATTTTAAAAATCTTTCACATTCAAAGCTGTCATTAGCATTTCGATTTATATTTAATATACATTATTTTATTCTCGACATTATTTTATTCTAAATTAGACTACTAAAAATTTTAGAAAAAGTATAAATTAATTGCCAGGTACGAAATCTAGTTGACCAGTGAATTGCAGAAATTGCAAAATTCTATAAATAATTGATCCTTCTTATAAACAATAAAATCAAATAGCGTTAAAAAGTTGAAAAAAGCTAAAATTTACATCAAAAGATCAAAAGTCAAATAAATCGTTAGTTGTTTTGAGAAAAGTATGAATCAAATATTATATTAGCTATTTTCAAGACAAAAAATATGGGCACCTTTCTGCAAGTAGATATATGTAATATGTATGTATATCTCTGTTATTTTAATTAACACAAATCACAAACAAAATATACATAGAAACTTGGAAACATATTTAAATGACAAAATAATTTGGTCTTTATTAATCAACAAGAAAAAAAAATCAAAAACACTTAATTAACTCTGAAGACTAATTAAAGAAAGTAAAACAAAAATCAATTATCATGACGTAAACTTCCCAACAGCTGTATATTTCAATGTCAAAAGAAAAAGAAACACTTTTATTGTGAGCTCTTGAACTAGTTTTTAAATAAATTATAGCCCCCCTCCAATAAGACTCCCATCTGTCGAATATCAAAATTAATTCAATTAATCACCAAACAACTAAGCACATTATGATTTAAATTAAATTAAAAAGAAGCCTAAAATGTACATATTTGTAGAATTTTATTGATATTTCGCATTACCAAACAACCAATTTTTTCTGTTAGATTGTAAATTACACAGAACTGTGATTTCTGTCAGTTCTGTTTCCCCCCTAAAGAAACATTAACCATCACAATAACGATGACGACACAAAAAAGTGAAGAAAGAAAGTGAATTGATTTCTTGAGTTTTACTGCACGCGGTATCAATAATAGGCGTTACAAAGACTTAATTTGGCTTTTCCTCCGGATGAAAGCTATTCATTTCCTTCACGGTCATAAATTTAAATGAAGACACAATCTCCCTTAACTGTAATTTACCTATGTTGTATAAGCGACGAGTATAAACTTTGTACATGCGTGACTATTGAATTTCCACCCAGGTAGAAGATAGATAGCAGCTATTCAACATTAGAGAAGCTCTATACTCGTAATAGCAAACAAAAAAAAAATTAAAAAGAAAAGCGGAAAAACGTTTCTGCATCGATTATTTTTTTATTTTTCAAGTGAATCCATTTGAAGGCGGTTTTGTCGTCTTTAACGCCTTCTCTCAAACACACACCTTATACGATAAGGAGCCTAGTGTGGTGCTTTTGAAGCACTTATTTTTAATGGTCTGGTTGTTATCTTGACGGAACTCTTCCTAAGTAATTTACATAGAAGCAAAATAAAATGCAACACAAAAAAAGAAAGGAAAAATAGGAAACATAGTTATACTCATACAGTTGTGGACATATAATTAAGCCACACAACCAACAAAATCCTTTATTTCGAATGTTGTGCTCTTGCGGCAGCCAAGATTTCTTTTTTTTTAAACGTCTATCTTCAATAACATATATTAAAAGAAAAATCGAATGGATTGATAACGAAATAAACTTTATAAAACCACACTTTCTGGGGATAGAAAACTACTTAGTTTAGCGAGACGGATCCCTCCTTGACATCGGTATGAGTCGTAACAAGGTTATTCAAAAACAAGAAGCAGAATGGATGATTTTCTAGAGCGAAGACATCGTTTCCTGCGAAAACATCTACATAAAAGTCCATGTTTTGCAAATATAACTTCAAAATGTTCAAGAATGATCGAAGATCTTACGTCAGGCTTCCCTTACTAAAACAATTGGCCTCTAAATACTACAAATAAACTCTTAAGAACGTAGGGTCATCGTAGTCTAACCGGGAGGTTCAAATTTCGATGATTTTTTCCAAGATTTATAGCCGTGTATTGGCAATAACGAGATGAAAGTTGTTCTCTTAGTGTTCAATTGTTTCGGGCTTATCGGCTTAGACTAGCCTTAAACAGTACGACTTTGGAATTAACGGTTCCGTAACGTGAAATTATGCGGTTGCCAAAGATTTAATTTTATAAATCAATTGTGGCATGAGCAGTGTAAAACTTTACGCCACTTGCTTAAATCACAGCTTCTGTACATCATGCTTGTATAATTAAAATACGAAATAGTCAGTTATTAGGGCTTTATAGCGTTAATCACGATTATGTCAATAATTTGACGTTCATCATCATCATCATCATCATGGCCTCATAAAATGTACTACAAAGGACTATCCAAGCTGGTTCCTCTTCACTCATACGGGTTAGGTATCTAGCGCACCGGAGTCTACCGAGCTTAATTTTTGTCACAATATCAGCTTCAATGTAGGTTACATACAGTTCTTGATTGTAGCGCCTCCTGATTCTTCCTTCTTCACATAAGGGGCCAACAATTCTCCGCAAAACCTTCCTCTCGAACACGTCTAAGAGGTCGAAGTGCCTTTTACTATAATCACACAAGTCTCGGATTCATATGTAAGTACTGTCAGAACCATCGTTCTGTACAGGTGCATCTTATAAGTTATGGTAAGGTTTCTGGATTTAAATAGCTTTGACAGACTAAAGTAGGCTCTATTGGCTTTGAGTAACCGCCCTCGTATTTTTTCTCCTATATTGTTATCGGCTGCAACTATTGACCCTAGGTATTTAGGGATTCCACTACTTTAAATTCAAGCTCCACTACGTTTATTGTTTGACCAATTATTCTTTTCACATTCACAGTCGAAACCACCATGTATTTTGTTTTTTTCTTCGCTAAAGTGCAGCCCCAAATTTTGTCCTGCCTGCTCGATCTGAGTGAAGAAGTCATGTACAGCTTGGTTCTATCGATGATGTCGAAGTCATTTGCGTAAGCCTGGACCTGGTCACGTTCCATTTTATGGTCAGTTTAATCGACCCACTGAAGCGGCTATTCGGGCTATTGTGACTAAATTTCGCTCCAAATTTACATTGTTGGACATTAAACCACCAACACGCTTACTTAGAGAGCGAACTCAAGAAAATATCGCAGCTATATCGTCCAGTGTTAATGATGACCATCAATTATCGATTCATTGCCGTTCGCAGCAATTGGGCCTCTCTTACTCAACAAAGTGGAAAATTTACCGAACGACCTACTGCAACGTAAAATTTTTGGTGAATGGGCTCTTGGAAACTTGGCTGAAGATCCACTTTTTTACCGAAAAATTGTGTTCAGCGACAAAGCTCATTTTTGTCTCAATGGGTACTTAAATAAGCCGAATTGTCGATTTTGAAGTGAATATCAGCCAGAAGCATTGCAAGAGCTACCAATTCATCCAGAAAAGTCACAATTTGGTTCGGTTAATGGGCTGGGGGCATCATTGGACCGTACTTCTTCAAAGATGATGCGAATCGTAACGTAACTGTGCAAAGTGAGCGCTACTGAGAGATGATATCCAACTTTTTTTTGCCCAAAATGTAACAGCTTGACTTGCATGATATGATGGTTTCAACAAGACGGTGCCACATGCCACACAGCACGCGCAACAATTGGCCGCCCAGATCGTGCGATTTAAAGCCTTTAGAATATTTTGTGTGCGACTATGTTAAAGCTAATGTCTATACAGACATGTCCGCTTCAATTGACGCATTGAAAGACAACATTGAAGCATTTATTCGTGAGATACCGGCCTAAATGTTGGAATGAGAATGCCAACATTGGACTAAGCGGATGGACCATTTGAGGCGCAGTCAAGGTCAACATTTGCATTAAATAATCTTCAAACATTAAATTATATGGACCGTACTATCGATTCAAATAAAAACTTTCCAGAGCTTTTAAAAAACAACCCTTTAGATGTTGATTGGTCATGGTTAACTTACAAACTCGTGTTGATTTGTGCTTAGCTTGGATTTTACAACATGATAGCAACCCGAATCATTGCGCTCTAAGTGTAAAATACTGACTTGAATCCAATTGTATAAATGTTCTGATGTAAATCCCTTAGAAATTATTTGAGGTATTTTAAAAAGGTCAATTGCACCTTGAAAAACAACGAATAAGGCCTAAGTCTTGGTAATGATCTAACAGGAGTATATTAAAATGACATCTCCTGTACATTATTGATAGATATAGTGTCGAAAAAAACATCAGAAATTACGACAAAAAGGATTCCCAACGAAATAGTAGCTAAACAAACCACAAAAAGTAATTTATTAGTAGAAACAATCTCAGAGTCTTTATTGTAGATAGTCTAATTATGTGTCCGGATAAATGTATGAAATCTGGAGGAATTTTCTGACAAACTCAGCCTTAATGCCACATAATATTTAAAAATGAATGAATTATGAATAGCAGTGAATTAAATTACTTGAATACTACATGTGACTAAGAAAAAATATTTTCAATTTCAGTGGCTTATTTATATGACCACAACTGTAGGTACATACGTACATCATCATAGATTCACTCATAAACCTTCCCATGGATACAAGGAATGGCACAATAAATCACCCAACATATGCATAAGTACCATAACTTAAAAAAAAGAAATGTTGTTATGTAGTTTTAATGTTGGGAGAATAAGTTCTGGTCTTTTTTTTTTAATTTAGCACCATAAAAGTTAGAGGACGTATTTCGTATACATTATTCTCCTGCCAAAGACCACAGGACATGACCGACCATGGCTGCTGTTGCTACTTGTGCTTCGTTTCTGTAGTGCAAACTCAAGCAGTGATAAAGTTTTTCATATCGCAATTTTGTTCTTGATATTCCTTGAAGATCCAGCTGGGAATATTGGCCCAGTGAAGAGCGCACATAACAACTGGCAAAAACACTTGTGTTAATGATGTATAAGCTCTCCTGGGTCTTGGGATGAATTTTTCATCTTCTTCTTAAACAGTTTCATGAATTTGACAGGAACAAAACAAAAAATAAAACTTAATACAACTCAAAATAGGAAAACCTTTAAATTTATTAAACCTCATTATTATCTTTAACAAATTAATGCTTTTATCTTGTAGAGGTTATAGTTCCAGCAAAATCTAGTTTGATTTGTTTAAGCCTAAAACCATCAAGTTTGATGGGAAAATAATGATGATGTTGTTGGATTTTCTTAACATGATTTATGACTTCGAAAAAGATCCCTGGGGTTATTTTTAGTTGAAAATTTATAAGAATAAAGCTCCTAGCAATGAAACAACAAAAGCCTCTACCTTAAAAAGGACGAAGAGAAAAAAAATTGTATTGTCATTTTTGTTACTCGTAGATTCAAAGTTTTATCGGATTGGAATTTTTTGCAACCATATGGTCTAAGGTCAAACTAATGGACATTCTCGAGATTAACTGACCTCAACTGTGCATTAAGGTTGCCACAAAAAGTTAAATTAATGGAAGATTTTAAACGTTATCAACCTTCTTTTTGTTGAAGGCTTTTTTCGGATACACATAAATAATGTTGTGGGATATTGGTCAAATGATGGATTCTCTCTTTTTCTTCATATAAATTTAAATTTACTATTTATAAAATGAATGTGGTTGCTATGTGTCTAAATCAAAAGTGTCAAACAAATTGTTTTTATAGTATACCACACATCACATGGAGTATTTTTAATTAGGAAGGTCGAAACTTTCTACTTAAAAATTGCTTGAGGTTTTAGGTATTGATATCCATACATATTATATATTTTATATGTGTCAAATAAGTCCGAGAATATTACAAAGTTTCACATAGGTATGGCATATAAAAGACATTTGAAGCTGAACGTAGTTTTGAGGGAATCCAATAAATTGATGGAAAAAAGCGAAGATTAGAAGAATTAAATGAAAAAAATGACTTGAAGTCTTAAAACCACTGAACAAAACTCACTTGGGTTGACTTCAAAAAATATTTAATGAATAATTGAGCAGTTTGACGTTTACCAAATTTATCATTTTTGTTTTGCAACTTTTTTTTTTGAAACAAAAATTCAAAAAAATTTACCAAATTCCAAAACGCTTTTGTATAAGATTTCAGGAAAGTATATTACTTTGTTGTATAGAAGGTTGAATCGAAAAACAAACATTGGAAAGTTATTGTATTGATTTTTCAAAATGAAAATTTTGACATTTCTCGATGTTTTAATGTCCTTAGAATCTAAATCTATGATTTTTAAAGAAGTGTATGTATGAACGTCAATACAATCGGAATACCATAAATCCATAACAATTTTAGAAAAAAAGGTAAAAATTGGTTAACCACAAGCATATCACAAATCAATAACGCTATCGACTTCAATATAATTTTATGAACTTTTGCATAATTCGAAAACATATTTTACGAATAAAAAAATATATTACCTTCGGAATAATTGTATTCAACTTAGAAAAATAGAACTGACAGTAATTTTGCAAACAAAATAAAAACCTAAAAACAACAGATTCCAAAGAACTATACGATTCAATTCGTTTGCGTTCATAAAACTTAACTGGGAATTCAATTTTAAATTCGGTCGCGAATTGAATAGAAAGTGTGCTAACCATTGACAAAATTATGTGTTCTTCTACATCTTCTACAAGCTTTTTCAACAGGGACGCTAAAAAAGTAGAGCGACAGAGACAGCAAACGACGCCATGCCATATTTCTTTGCCACTCCTTTGACATTTCTCTTCAGTGAGGTTTGCTATTTTATGATGGAAAGATATACATATGTACGAGCCAACAAAAAGTCCTAGCAGATCAACAATTGAGCGTCTAATGGAAAAATTTGAAACCACAGGCAGAGTACAAAATGTTCCCGTGCCAGTGTGAGACAAAGAAGTGCCCGTAGTGTTGAGAATATTGCTGCCGCTGAGGCTTCAGTTGCAGAAAGCCCAAATGTGTCTCTCACACGTCGTTTTCAAGAGTTGGGCATCACTGTGACGTCGTTGTGGCGAATTTTGCGAAAAGATCTTGGCCTACATCCTTACAGGATTTAACTGACGTAAGAACTGACTGAAGCCGCTTGACCACCAGAAGCGTCGTACGAGTATGTTCGTGAATTGGGCTGAAATTGATTCGGATTTTCATCGAAAAATAATCTTCAGCGATGAGGCTCATTTTTGGCTGAATGGCTTCGTCAATAAACAAAATATGTGGTATTGGTCAGGCAGCAATCCACACGTTCTTCATGAGTCATCATTGCATCCCGAAAAAATTACGGTTTGGTGTGCTTTGTGGGCCGGCGGCGGCGGCGCACGGTGGCGTCATTGGGCCGTACTTCTTCCGTGATGATCAAGACCGGCACGTTACTGTGAATGGGGATCGCTACCGTTCAATGATAACCGAATATTTTCAGCCCAATTGGATGATAAGGACTTGTAGAACATGTGCTTCCAACAGGATGGCGCCACAAGCCACACAGCGAATGTCACAATCAATTTATTGGAAATCAAGTTTGGAGAACGTGTTATCTCACGAAATGGTCCAGTCGCTTGGTTGCCTCGGTCGTGCGATTTGACGCCGTTAGACTATTTCCTGTTGGGCTACGTCAAGTCAATGGTCTATACCAACAAGCCAGCGACGATTGATGAACTTCGTACGAATATCGAACTTGAAATTGCAGCAGTATAGGCTGATTTATGCTTGAAAACCATCGGTTGAGCGTCTGGACTTCTGCAAGCGTGCCCGTGGTGGTCATGTAAAAGAAATTGAGTTCCAAACATAATGCCATCGAATGTAATTTCACAGGAATAAAGAATTTCAGTAATATCCAAAACCGTTTTTGTTTTATTTAAAAAAAGTTTTGTAGCACTCTTATTAAAAAACCCAATATTTTAAACTGGATACCGATTTAGATTCAATGAAAAAGTGAGTGGAATGTCATTCATTGATTGCAAAAAGACTTAAACAATAAAAGTGTGATGGTGCTTTCAAATGAATTTAAAACTTATGTACATACATATTTCGCAATATGAATAGAGTAACCTGGAAATTTTCTAAAACTTTATGTAAACAAAGTAAAATATGACTTTTAAAAATTTGGTCTTATTGCAATTTACAAAAGTGAAATATGGCCAATTTTCCGCAGTTGGTCAAATTGCACTTTCACAAAGTGAAATAAGGCCACATTTTTTTGAAAAATAAGACTTTATTTTTACGGTGAGTTATGTAAGGTATACGTGGCCACAATATAGGATTGGGGTTAGGTGCGAAGTTTTATGCAAACCATATTGTTTAAAGTGAAATAAAACCAATTTGGCTTTGTTTTACTTTATTTAAGAGTTATAAGGCCAACTGTTGGAAATTGGCTTCATTACACTTTAAAAAAGTGAAATAAGGTAAATTCTCGAAATTTAAACATATTTCACTTGGCTTTATTTTACTGCACCAAACTAAACTTTTCTTTCACTTAAGTTAGGATTTTCGTAACCAGAAGAATTTATCAGTCATCATAAATAGTCATTGATTTCTGTAATTTGAAAACTCGTGGGAAACACTTCAAAATTCCACTTTTGAAATCAATGCTTTAAGAATTCAATTTAATTTAAAGCCGCTTGCACATAAGAAAAACTTAGTGATGCTGGTATTTCAAAGAAAATCACACATCCTTTTCTGGCTTGATGATTGGAAGAATAGAAATATTAAATGAACTATATTATCAATATAATCGAACTATCTTACCATTTCTTTCAAAAAAATTATATGTAAAGTTTATTAAGTTCCATTTCCTATTTTAAACCATTTTTTAAGTTCTTTTTGATAAAAATCAGTCAACGCTATTAGAATGATTGTGAAAGGGATTGCTTCACGTTATCTGTCTATACCAGAAGCCCAAAGGCTTTATTGGACAATACGTTGGATTTTCAAATTTACCTACATCACTTTGTCATATAATGTGCTTATGTGTGTGTCTTAAAGGTAGGTATATCCAACCGATTACTCATCAAAATATAAAGATACGTATTAGTGATTTATTTTTGTATCACAAATCAACAGAAAAAAAACCAAAAAAAAACATTTATTTTATTTTATTTTATTTCTTATTTTTGTTTCCTAACAATAAATTTGGCTTTCTTGCTTTTTATCATTCTGTCACAAAGCAGAATAATTTGTCTTAATTCAAAGAAAGCAGATAATATATAAAAAAGTATGCAAGATTTATGGGTTCAATTTCGGTAGATCTATTGTTATATGAAGAAAGAGTACGAATCAACTTAACCTATCTGGAAGAGGTTTATGTTGTCCTCTGAGTTCTTTCAAAAATAATTTGTATTATGTTCTTTAACAAAATATCAGATGAAGTTTTCTTTCTTTTTATCAGGAAAAAGAAAAAAGCTCTTTGGGAACAAAAATATGTAGGTACTTCTACGCCTACAAAATTTATCCAATCATTGTCCCATAAAGAAAAGTCCTCCCTAAAAGGCTTTGCAAACCCTAAGTTTTGGTCAAAAGGCACGAATAATAATATATTTACTGAACATACATATGTATGTATACCTACTTTACACTCTACATTATTTCTTCCTAAGGCCCCATTTAGGGCTTTTTTTTGTGCTAAGTTTTCTTTTCCCCTTGCTTTCAATTATAGGACGAGGATTTCAGTTGTTCTAGAAAATAGTAAATCTATTGAGTAAATGAAACTTAGCTTAAGTAAATAATAAAAATCAAAGAGCATTAGTTGAATGTTTCGATATATTTTATTAATATTTAAACAATTCTACCATATACAAGTACGAGCATATAGCGGGTGTTTTTTTTAGAGGTATAAAGTAGGGATGTTGCGAATATTCGCATCCGCATCCGCAATTGCGGATTATTCGCAATAATTCCAACATCCGCATCCGCATAAACTGATGCGGAGTTTGTTGCGGATGCGGGTGTTTTTAAACGCTTTTTTTTCAAATTTGTAGTTGCAATCGAAAAATAGCAACAGCACGGCATACTGTATCATGACATGATCAACAACAACGACCTTTTCACCCTTAGTAAAACTGTTAAATTCAAAAATCTCGGTCCCAAGTAGGCGACGACAAAAGCAACAACAAGGGATATGCAATGGTCACAGATTGGAGGATATAAAAGCTCTTGCTAAGTGGCCAGAGGACACGGTTAATTTTGATATATTTAGTGAAAAAGTGATACATATACAGAACATAAATGACACCACCAACAAAAAGCATTATCTGGATTTATTTTAATTTAAACAAAAATGATCCTGACAAGTCCGAGTGTAAAATATGTCGTAAAACATATTCACGAAAAAGACGCACGACTTCTTCATTTAAAAACCACCTGAAGTCAAAGCACCCAGAAGAGTTTGGTTTATTTGAGAGTGCGAATAATGAAAATCTTTTTAAAAAAAAGAAAGAAGATGCAGGTATTATATTTATTTATAAACATTAAATTCTGAAATAGCTTGTTAATATACGATCCACTAAGAAACTTTGCTTTTTATTAAATATAACTCACCCATTTTTAAATTTAATTATTAAACGCAAAGATAATCAATAAAATTTTCCTTAATTTACGGACTTAAAATTATTGTTTTTATTTAATAAATTCTAAAATCCGCATCCGCATCCGCGGAAGTGAGTCTCAAAAAATCCGCATCCGCGGTGTCAAAATTTGTACATCCGCAACAACCCTGGTATAAAGCTTTAAGTTTGCAACACTATTTGAACTGGCGGCCATTTTGTCAGCTATCAACTTACTTTGGTTTTTGCATTTCGACATGAACAGACTGACGATTCCAAATTGTGCTGATATACGACAACAAATGTTGGAGAAAATAAACGAAAATTGTATCTCCATATCAGATTACGTTGAAGCCAGTTCATACATATGTATGTCAGAAATCATTTTTAAAAAAAAGGCTACAAGAGGTTACAATACATAATATAAAATTTAATTCAAGTCTCTAGCGTTAGTGGTTCATGAGATATTTAGGGTTAACCAAATTGTTCACCTTTTTTTAAATTATTATGGTAAAAATAACCACCACATTTCTTTACGATTCCTTTCTGCATCTTTCTGTATTATTATCTGTATAACAAAACTTATTTGAAGTCGATATCTCTACTGGTTCTTGAGCTATGAACGACGAAAAAACGTCCGAACGTACGTACGTACGTACGAACGTACGAACAGACATATCTCTAAAAATCTTTTATTTCGACGTTTGGTACCTTGAAACGTCGAGAATTCTCAAAACTTTCAGTTCGACAAATCGAACCCATTACAATAACTTCCTATGGGAAGTTAATAATCTTTAGAATAAAGTAAATTTCACGTCAATTTAAAAAAAATCATCTTTGTTTTATTCGATTTTGTATTGTATATCCCTAGGAAAAACACCCTTTACTTTGAAATTTGTGAACAATTGTCAGTATCAAGTCGAAACTGGCGTCGCGTCGGTCACGTATGATGCTGATATTTGTTTCGTTTTTCTTTTTTTTCCAGAGAAAAAGTAAAGAAATAAAAGAAGAAAATGATCCTAAAATGACTAAAATATTTAATAGCTCAACTTTTAACATTTTCCATAAATTTATTTTTCTTCAACACCACCACCCCATCCCCCATCCCCTACAAAAAATGGAAAAACTACTCGTCCGTGGAAAAAAAACTTCTTCCAGAAACTTTTAGCACAAATTTTAGTTCAACGAACATTGTGACATCAGGTATTTAGTGTTATCCCGCAAAGTCATGAGTTAAATAGTTTGCTTCTCACACATTCACATTTCGAAAAAACAAATACTTCCTAAAACTTCTAAGGGATATAAGGTAGGATGCAATCATGTTTGGACTTTTAAATACACATTCACGTTTTTATCTATTTTCATAAGCCCACACTTTCCTACGAAATACGAATAAATGAACGAAGGGAGGAATACATATAGAGCCTAAATAAATACATAAGCTGCTTATATACATACCTAGAATATGAGTATATTTATTTATAGTGCACGCATATGTACATACATTGTATATATAAAGTATAATATGCATGTATGTATATATGAATGTCCTGAAATGATGGCAAGCAAGTGTATGTCCTCCACATCAGTTGCCATTTTCATTAATATTTAATGGATAAATTCAATTTTCTCCCAATTTTTGTGAGGCCCGTAAATATCAAAAGATCTAAAAGTCTACGTTATATGCAAGGATGTAGAGATGTAAAGTAGATAGATGGTACATCTATGCAAGCTTTCTACACGTAAAGTAGATATGTACCTAGAATGTGTGTGATGTGAAATAATATGGATACATTTTGTCCTCTCTCTCATCGAAAAACTAATTAGCATTGAACTAAATTTTGAGTGCGCTACACACATAAAATATTTTATGCACTGTGTTGACATCAAATAAACTAAAAATTAAAATCAGAAAGGACTATTAAATACAATAAAATGCGCGTCTGGTTCTCATGTATAGGAGGGCGACTTTATACAATATACATACTGTTGCCACAGTGAACACTTATTTGACATTATGAAATAATTTATGAAAAAGTATTTCCTTAAAACAAGTAATATTTATAAAAACATATTAATATTGTTGCGACATACATCAATTTGCAAATTAAAAAAACTTCTGTGACAGATTTACTCAGACGCTGATTTGATTCAGATATGATTTTGCAATTGAGAATTTTTGAAAATTTTATGAAATACTAAAGGTTTTTAAACTAAATATTGAAGGTAGGAAAAGGAATTAGATTTAGAAAACTTTCACATACCTTATTAAAAAATATAACTGCTTCGTAAATTAACATAGCTTCTAACATTCCGCACTTTTTTGTGAAATTATTTGTTTTGGTGAAAATAAATATTAAAAAAGAGGCTGGGATGCGACCCACACTGATAACTTCCCATCCCGTCCATCGATTTGTCTTGCTTGAAAGTTTGTCTATATGTATCAATTTTTACCACATTTGCGTACTATTTTTTGTAGATTTTATTTTTTTATGAATAAATGGACTGTTGGATTTTTATAAAAAAGTACTAAATATCGTAAACAATATTTTCTGTGAAATAAAATAAGTTTGAAGCCAATATTTTTAATTTTTGAATAGCTATTTGAGTCGAAAGTAAATTTTTACAAGTTTTAGTATTATTTTTTTTTTAGGTTTTTATTTTTTTAATGTTGAAAACAATATTTCTTATAAGTTCAAATTATCTTAAATTTTTGAAAAGATATTTGATTCGAAAATCAATTTTTTATAACTTTTGTTAAACTTTTTTTTTCGGTTTTTAATTTTTTGTAAGAAAACTGTCAATTCCATTTTTATCAAAATTTTACTGAATGTTGACAACAATATTTTTTGAAAGATAAATGTAGTTTAAAGCCAATATCTAAAAAGTTTTTAAAAGATATTTGAGTGGAAAATCAATTTTTACCAACTTTAATTATTTTTTTTTAGGTTTTTATTTTTTGTAAAAAAACTGTCAATTCGATTTTTCTCAAAATTTTTCAGAATGTTCAAAACAATATTTCTTATAAGATAAAATAAGTTTGTAGCCTTAATCCCAAGTTTTTGAAAAGATATTTGAGTCGAAATTCAATTTTTACCAACATTGAGTAATGTTTTTTTTAGGTTTTTATTTTTTGTAAAAAAAAACTGTCAATTCGATTTTTCTCAAAATTTTATCAGATGTCAAAAACATTATTCTTCGTTGCACAAAATTGTTTTGGAGATGAAATCATATTTTAGTCGCAAAATTTTCGAGGTGACAATTTTTTTTTTCAGTTTTTTTGATTTATAAAAAAACGTTAATTGGATTTTTTCCAAAAATATGCTTGTTTTGTATCACGTTACAATATATTATATAAAATTTAATTCAAGTCTCTAGCTGGTTCATGAGATATTTAGGGTTAACTAAAATTTTCACCTCTTTTTTTTTTAAACTGCTATGGTAAAAAAAACCACCCACGAAATTTTCTTGAGAGCCCTTTCTGTATCTTTCTGCCTTATTATATGTATAACAAAATTTATTTGAAGTCGATATCTCTTGTGGTTCTTGAGCTATGGACGACGAAAAAAACGTCGCGAACGTACGGACGTACACACGCACGCACAGACATCTTTTTAAAAATCTTTTATTTCGACTCTAGGGACCTTGAAACGTCGAGAAATGTCAAAATTTTCAATTTGACAAATCGGACCCATTTCAAAACCTTCCTATGGGAAGTTAATACATAATATTTCAAGTTTTCTCATACAAAAAAGGCGTAAACTTTGATCTTTTTTCTATTTGTTTATATAGTAGTATCATCTATACTGTCATCTCAACTAGTGACTGTTAAACAGTTTGTTTCATAAAATTCTTATTCTTCTGACATTATCTAGAAAATGATAAAGCCTACAGAACAAGTGTGCAATATTTTTTTTTAAAGAGTTTTAAAAAGTGTTACCTGAAAAAATTGACTTAATAGAGTGATTTGAAAGTCAAA
This sequence comes from Eupeodes latifasciatus, assembly GCA_920104205.1. Classification (NCBI taxonomy): domain Eukaryota; kingdom Metazoa; phylum Arthropoda; class Insecta; order Diptera; family Syrphidae; genus Eupeodes; species Eupeodes latifasciatus. Next base: position 66,316,562 of record OV049924.1, on the reverse strand, counting down.
TTCGAACTGAAATCATAATTTGAGAAATTATAATTCGATTCCGAGAAATGCAACCATTTGGGAATAGTGAGCATGGTTCTGAGAAAAAAAGTTAAGGTTAAGGCTCTGTTGTATATGCAAATTCACCAGCTTAGTGGTCATTACAATCCAAAGTTCTAAATTATGAGTTGGTCGTAGCTTTTTCCCAAAAAAAAAAATAAAGGAAGTAGGTTCCTAAATACAAGCCATGGTAACAGGAATTCAAAATCAGCTGAAATTAATTTATTATTTAAATTATGTGTATACATCACTTGAAATACCTTGTGGCACTGTGCTCTGATATTTATTAGTGATGTTCAGTCCAAGCAAATTACCAAACAAATAACGTTACAAAATTTCTCATCATCATAATTAACAACAGCAACAGAAAAACGGCTTAATGATACTATATACCCACTGGCATGAAAACCATACCATAAGGTATTTCTTGTAGACGAAGGAATGTTTCTTGAAGAACATGAGGGTTTTCACGTAATTAATAATTCATAAAGTGTTTGTTAACAACCAAATCGTGTAGCAAAAAAATACACTTACGTGCCAATCATTTCCAATTTGTCTCTTATCCTTATAGTCCTGTAAATAAGGATATCACCTCGGAATGAAAAATATTGAAGTGGAAAATAGTGTATACTTTTCTTATAGCGCTCTTAAGGCTATGCAAAAAGTTTCATAAATAATTCATCAACGTTCTGATCTAAGCTATGAAAGGTCAAAAGTCACGAAAATTAGTGTTTTCTCCATTTCTAAAACTCCAATGATTTTAACATCGAGAATGAAAATTGACAAGCATACCATTTGCTATAATTTTCTACTGAAACATTTTTTCGGAGTTCCTATAACCTATACTCAGAGATGGAGGGAAGATTTGAGAATTTGAAAGCATTTTTGTATAGGTATTTGATTTTTTTATAAATTTGCATCTTTTAAAGCAAAAAATAACTTATTAATTTGTCACAAACAATTTAGACTCAAAAAATTGCTGAAACCCAAAACACTTTCCACCATTTATCCCTGAAATGGTTGAACACATAAACAAATATTTGATTAAGAAATTTTTGCAAATCGTAGGCTTGACAATTTTCAACACAATGTTACGAGAAATTACGAAAAAGCTATTTTTGTCACATTTGACCTACCATAACTTACTTCATAGACAAGAGATTGTATAAGACTTTTTAAAAAATGTTTAAAACTCCAAAAGTTCGTTAAGAACGATACTCCAATTTAATATCTTTTCTTCTTAGGTTGACTCAGTTTTAGACTTATTTTACTGGACCATAAATAAAGGTCAATTTATGAACTTTAATTTATCTGGCTGTCCTTCAGTATGAGAATATTAAGGACTCAACTCACTTTAAAATATCAAAAAATTGTCAAATCAACTATCGCTAAAAACAGTGTTGACACTTTAGAATTCTTAATTTAAATAAAAACGTTTTACGAAACATTTTCAAAATCATTCAATTTACATGATGAAATTATTTTCATTTTCATTGAATCGATAAACTATGTAGCTTAAACATTTGTTCCGCAAATTGAACTTATATAGGATTTAAAAACGTAAAATGGTTTTAAACAAATAAAATGTATGTATTCTCCCAACAGATTTGGTCCGGTTTCTAGTGTATCATTTATTTAAATGCATAAAGTATATAATTATTACTATAATACTAACAACAATACGAACCCTCTTGGCAAAATTACACCAATAACATTTGTTTTTCGTTTAGAAAATTCATGTAAACATGTATTTTTCAAATGTTGTATATGTACATGTAGCTCCAATAAGTTGCTAACATATGTACCTATGTACGTAGTTTAATTTAAGTTTATCCCCAGGAGTAATGTTGCATTACCAAGAAAATTTTTTTTTTTCATTACAATATTACAGCGGAAAGTAAATACACAACTATAGAGGTCAAAGGGATATATTAAAGTAATTTCATGTATGTGCGAATTTAAAGCTCTATATAAATTTGTCTTCCTATGTAATTTAGGTTTTTTTATTTCAAAATGTTTTTTTGTATTTTTAAGAAGCTTAAGGCATTTTTTTATTTCCTGTCATAAACCAAAAGAAAACAAAGGAATTTTTATTCTATCCTGTATGCAGTTTACATTCCACCCACATTACTTAGGGTTATTTGACTTTAAAAAACACAAAACTAGAATGTGTATGTAATTAGAAACAGCATCGTTTACAAAGGATATTTTCCTCGTAGGTTATCTAATTTTTACCATTAGATTCTTAAAATATTTTGTTTTTGTTTTTAAGATATCTATTTTTAAGTACAAGGTGACACAAAAGTCAACATAAGTAATAAACTTCAACAAGACAACAAACATCCTCCTAAGAATTCTCGTCATAAATGTTTGACATAACAATTGTTCGCAGATATATTTGAGTCATTATTTAAAAAAAAAAAAAAGAGGCTGGGATGCGAACCACACTGATAACTTCCCATTCCGTCTGTCGATTTGTCTTGCTTAAAACTTAAAAAAAAAGAGGCTGGGATGCGCCCACACTGATAACTTCCCATCCCGTCTGTCGATTTGTCTTGCTTAAAAGTTTGTCTATATGTATCAATTTTAACCAAATTTGCGTATTTTTTTGTAGATTTTATTTTTTTTTATGAAAAAACGGACTGTTGGATTTTTATAAAAAAATTATTGAATATAAAAAACAATATTTTCTGTGAAAAAATATTTGAGCCGAAAATCAATTTTTACCAACTTTTATTAATTTTTTTGTTTAGGTTTTTATTTTTTGTAAAAAAACTGTCAATTCGATTTTTCTCAAAATTTGTCCTAATGTTGAAATAAATATTTCTTATAAGTTAAAATTAGTCAGAAGCCGTTATCTCAAATTTTTGAAAAGATATTTGAGTCGAAAATCAATTTTTACCAACTTTTTTTAATTTTTTTTTTCGGTTTTTAATTTTTTGTAAAAAACCTGTCAATTTGATTTATTTCAAAATTTTACTGAATGTTGACAACAATATTTTTGAAAGATAAAAGTAGTTTAAAGCCAATAACTCAAAGTTTTGAAAAGATATTTGAGTCGAAAATCAATTTTTACCAACTTTTATTAATTTTTTTTTAGGTTTTTATTTTTTGTAAAAAAAACTGTCAATTAGATTTTTCTCAAAATTTTATCAGATGTCAAAAACATTATTCTTCGTTGCACAAATTTGTTTTGGAGATGAAATCATATTTTGGTCGTAAAATTTTCGAGGTGACAAATTTTTTTTTTCAGTTTTTTTGATTTAAAAAAAACCGTTAATTGGATTTTTTCCAAAAATATACTCGTTTTGTATCACGTTACAATATTTAATACAAAATTTAATTCAAGTCTCTAGCGTCATTGGTTCATGAGATATTTAGGTTTAACCAAAATTTTCACCTTTTTTTTAAACTGCTATGGTAAAAAAAAACCACCCACGCAATTTTCTTGAGAGTCCTTTCTGCATCTTTCTGCCTTATTATCTGTATAACAAAATTCATTTGAAGTCGATATCTCTGCTGGTTCTTGAGCTATGGACGACGAAAAAAACGTCGCGAACGTACGGACGTACGGACATACGGACATACGGACATACGGACATACGGACATACGGACATACGGACATACGGACATACGGACATACGGACATACGGACATACGGACATACGGACATACGGACATACGGACATACGGACATACGGACATACGGACATACGGACATACGGACATACGGACATACGGACATACGGACATACGGACATACGGACATACGGACGTACGAACGTACGTACACACGCACGAACAGACATCTTTCTAAAAATATTTTATTTCGACTCTAGGGACCTTGAAACGTCGAGAAATGTCAAAATTTTCAATTTGACAAATCGGTCCCATTACAATAACTTCCTATGGGAAGTTAAAAAGTTTATAACAATATATTGTGTGAGATAAATAAGTCAATATTTTTCTTTGTTCAATTAATACTGAGTCGAAAACCATATCTTATCAGTTTTTTGTTGTTTTTTTTTTAGGTTTTCGTGTTTTGTTAAAAAAGTTGTCATTTGAATTTTTTTTAAGAAATTAACTTAAAATTACCAACAATATTTTGCATATGATGAAACAGTTTGATTTCAGAAACTATTTTTGTTAAATTGATTTTAAATAGAAAAACAATTCCTACTAATTTTAGTAGCATTCCTGGAATGTTTTTATTTCTTATGTCAACATATGCAGATTGGATTTTTCTAAGAAAATTTAACACAAAATGAAATCATTTTGAAGTTAATACCTTTATTCATTCATGAGATGTCGAAAATCGAACATACATTTTTACCAAATTTGAATACTATTTTTTGTAGATCTTAATTTTTATAAACAAAACTAACGTTCGTATTTTTATAAACATTTTATTGAATGTTGAACACAATATTTTCTTTAAGATGCAATTTGTTTAAAGCCAATGTCTCCAATTTTTAAAAAGATATTTAAGTCGAAAATCAATTTTTACCAACTTTAAGTAATGTTTTTTTTAGGTTTTTTTTTTTTGTAAAAATCTTTCAATTCAATTCGATTTTCAAAATTTTACCAGATTGACAAAACGTCATTTTTCGTTACATAAAATTATTTTGGAGATAAAATCGTTTTTGTTCGTAAAATATTAAAGGTGACAATTATTTATTTTTTCAGTTTTTTTTTTGATTTATAAACAAAACCGTTAGTTGATTTATATTCCAAAAATATATTATTTTGGTATCACGTCACAATATATAACATAAAATTTAGTTCATGTCGCTAGCATTATTGGTTCGTGATATATTTTGGGTTAACCAAATTTTCACTTTTTTTTTAAATTGCTATTGTAAAAAAACACCCACTCAATTTTCTTGCGAGCCCTTTCTGCATCTTTTTGTATTATTTACAGTATAACAAAATTTATTTGAAGTCGATATCTCTACTGATTCTTGACATATGGACGACGAAAAAAGCCTCCCGAACGGACGTGCGTACCTACGCACGCACAGACATCTCTCTAAAAATCTTTTATTTAGTCTCCTGGGACCTTGAAACGTCAAGAAATGTCAAAGTTTTCAATTGTTATTATAATAATAAGTCCGTGGCATTTATGTAATATGATGTCCACCATATATCCTTCATGGGTACGAGTTACATAGTCCAATTACAATTACTCCAATTTTTCTAATACTTTTTCACTAACACTTGAAGAGTTGCTAGTTTGTATGCTTAAAGCTTCAATGACTTAACATAGCCCAAAAAAAACCTAAAGCCGTTGAGTCGTACAAATGAGGAGACTAATGGATGAAATGCTGTATGAATTTCCTAAACTGGTTAATTATTTTCAAAGTCATTTTCCAAAATTTTTAAGCGTTGTTCCGCTAAACCTTACTTAATAAAAATGTCAACAAATTGTGTTTTCACTTAACTGTCAAACCATAGACAGCAACCACCGAAACGTCACATTCTGCTAAAAAAAACACCCTATATAAAATATTAAACAAAAGGTGACTCGAAAGTTTTGTCAGTACCATTTTCTTCTGATACACCCTTCAAAAACCTTATATAAAACTTCTTAACTCTTAATCGCTAAACCGTCTGTTTCTAGTTCTTTTCTTTCTTCTTACTAAACTACACTCATAATAAAGCCATAATATTGTTTATTATTTTGATTAAAAAAAAAGAAAAAAATTAACAATTTCCTCAAACTTAATTCTCTCCTGTGTTTCTTAATTTATAAACATTAACATAGTCTACATACATATAAAAACTTATATCTTCTTATACCAACCCCATATTCTAAACATCTTAAACCCCTTTTTCTTTATTAGATATCTCATCGTTGTCGTATCGTCATCATCATCAATATGAATCGTATAAGGACTATCATGCTACATGATGTTGATGCCTTAATTTGCAAACACAAGCAGCTTTGTGGCTTCCAGGATCTAGATTCTAGATGATGAAAAGAAACAGACTGATATCCTTATATCTTAATAGGAGAGGAACTCTGATGGGGTGTTTTTATCTACAGAAACATGCTTTTATACATATTTATGTGCTTTGAAAGTTTGTTTTTTGTTTGTGTTTTCTACGGAAAATTGCTTACGAATGGCAAAGGATCAAAGGAAAAATTGCGCATCTAACAAGATAATATTGCACGTCATAAAAGCATCTACATATAGGCTCTGTTTTGTTTCATTTGCATTTTAATAAAAAAAAAATAAGTGTGCCTTTAACAAAAACTGAACATACATTCAATTTAATTGATCAAAAGATTGAATGCTATCAAAAAAATACGACTGATTTTGTATCACTCCTTTTGTTCTGGTTGTTTGCTTTTATATTTTTGCATTTAATACAAAAACATGAATTGAAAAGTTGCTTATTTAGCCAAAAATTAACCTGAATCTGTTTTATGACTACGGGGAATAATTCTGTTACAATATTGATTTGAAGTAAAAACAAAAAGTGAATTTTTATTCAGAAGTTTTTAGGAAACTCCTTTTTCTATGGAAACCAGCACTCTTTTCAAAAGTCCTTGGGGTGTTACATTTCGAGATTATAAAGTTTTGTCTTAGAAAACAAAGTTGATCCAAGACTTCTGAAATAAAGATTTTTCAAATTCAGACTTTTTATCAAAGTTTAACTTTACGTATAAGTGTGAAAAGCACATTTAAATTAAGGAGCATACTGCCAATGTCAAAACGTTGAATTAAAACAACAATATTTTGCATATAATAAAATAGTTTGATTTCAAAACCTATTTTTGTTAACGAGTTTTTAGCCGAAAACTAATTTTATATAAACAAATACAGATTAGACTTTTAGCAAAATTTAGTACAAAATAAAAACTTCATTTATTCACGAGATGTCGAGAATGATTTTTTTGATTTTTTAATTTTTGAATATATGTATATTTGAATCAAAAATCAATTTTACGACCTTTTATAAATGTTTTTTTTATAATAAAACTGTTAATTTGATTTTTCTCAAAATTTGGCCACATTTCAAAAGCGTTATTCTTCGCTGTATGAAATTATCTTAAAGATAAAATCATTTTTTGTTCGTAAAATATTTGAGGTGACAATTATTTTTTTTGTAAGAAAACCCGTTATTTGATTTTTTCTCATAATTTTATCAGTTTAGTATCATGTTACAATATATAATATAAAATTTAATTCAAGACCTTAGCATTATTGGTGAGTGAGATATTTTGGGTTTACCAAAAAAAAAAAAACACCCATTCAATATTTTTAAGAGTCCTTTCTGCATCATTCTGTGTTATTACATATCTGTATAACAAAATTAATTTGAAGTTGATACCTCTCTTGGTTTTTGGGTTATGGACGATGAAGAAAGCTTTCCGAACGTAAGGACGTAAGGACCTACGTACACATGCTCGCACAGACACCTCTCTAAAAACCTTTAAAACGTTCGTCGAGAAATGTCAACATTTTTAAATCGACAAATCGGACCGATTACAATAACTTCCTATGCGAAGTTAAAAACCCTTAAATATGTAGAAGGTGCATTATTTGAATGTATCATATTTCAATATTCAATAATTCCACCGTTTTACAAAGGATTTGCAGAAACTAACAATATTTTTTGTAGGATATTTAATGACATATTATTTCTAATCAGGGTTAAAATACAACGTCAATTAAATGACCTCCCAAATTTGAATTTCAAAAGTAGCCATTTTGGAAGAATTCAGCATTATATATGCCAGCATTTCAGACTTTATAGCTGTTTCGACACGTATCATGGACGCTGTAGAAATTCTTCGCAAAAAAACGAATTGTTTGTAGGCTCCGAATATTTATTTCCCGATTAGCTCATTTTTAATAAAGGGTCCGCCATCTAACGTTTTTTTTTTCAACTAGTGCTTATTTCGTGAATGGTAACACTAAGCTCATGTCTAATCTGACAGATAAATTAGTTTTATCCTTCCGCTGAACGAATATGGTTGTGTATATGCTTGGAAAACGCTGGGAAATATTGCGAAATTACTTTGAAAATCATGGTAATGTTGCAGAATGTGTGCGAAAATTATGTACGGATTTTGGAAGAAGAGAGCACCGTCAGCTCCATATGTGAAAAAAGTAAAAGAAACTGGCATCCTCATCGATAAACCAAAGTATGGGAAGCCAAGAAAAGTCACTGTTTGGTGCGGATTTTGATCCAGAGGCATAATTGGACCATTTTTCTTCGAAAATGAGCAAGGAGGGGCCGTTACAGTCAATGGCAATCGTTATCGGGTCATGTTATACGAATTTTTGTTCACAAAAATTGTAGAGGATATTGGCAACATTTGGTTTCAACAGGACGGCTGGCGGAGCTACATGCCACACAGACGAAGCTACACTCGATGTTTTGTGCCCTGTTTTTGAAGATCGCATTATCAACTGCAGAGCTGATGTCGTTTGGCCACCTTGGAGCGGAGATTTGACACCGTCGGACTATTATTTGTGGGATGCCGTAAAAGATAAGTGTTACGCCGACAAGCCAAAAACAATTGACGCTTTAAAGGACAATATTTGTGAAGCCATTGGTGAAATACAGCTACACACAATCGATAATGTGCTTAAAATTGGACCGATCGTGTATAGGCTACTGCATGGCCAGCCGAGGCAGCCATTTGAATGAAATTCCATTATTAACCGGAAGGATTGTACTTTTAAATAAAAAAGAAATTTGAGAAAATATTCAGTAGTTTTTTTTATAGCATTTACAAAAAAAAAAGCGGACCCTTTATAAAGCACTACGATTTCAGCGCATATCGTCACAAAATTGCAATTATCTGTCAAAATGGGCTGAAATACCAAGTTAATCTTTTTGAGGCGGAATAAATTTTATTCGTTTGATTTTATAACGAATCCGTACTCCAAACTGCAAACAATAATGTTTTGTATTTTTCAAATTTGAGCTGAAATCTAAAGTTAAATTTCACATTACAAATCAACACAATTTCAAAACGTATTTTCAATCGTCAATCGTCAATCGTTTCGAGTTCGGGCTAATCGGTGTAAATTATAGCTGGCTCAAAATCACCAAGGTGCAGAATTGGCTTTGCTAGCAATTTAATGTGTTAAATCTGGACTTAATTGAGCAAAAAAAAATTAATAAAATACTAAAACTAACCCGTTTTGTTTGTCCATCAAACAATATAATTTATTAATAAATAAAATATAATTTAACGCATAGAAAATCATTCCGGGAACGCGTCCTAACATACAATCTTCAACAACAAGTCCAAAACATGATTGAAAAATTTAGGGTATTTAACTCCGGTCATTACTTAATGCACCATATTTTGTATACAAAATCTAGTTTTAGAAATGATACTCAATGATTATTTATTTTTAACTATAAAAATGCAAAAATATTTTGTCCGATACCGCACACGTCATTTCAGTGAACATATCGATAATCGATCTAAAATAATTTTAAGTGAACGCAGCCATTCGGTGTCAAACGTCAGTCGAAGAAGACAACAATAACAAAACCGGCTGTCAGAGTATTTATCGTAAAATAAAATATATCTAAATGGTAAGTACCTTTCTATTCATTATTCGTAGAGCGTACATCAATAGCCCGTCATTCCGTGAACGTATTTATTACATTTAATTATTGATAAAATTCTTTTTTACGACTCGAAATAACAAAGAAACCTCAAATATGTTCCTATTGACAAAGTCATAACGCATTTAAGATGGCCGCCGTATAATCAAAGGGCGCTCTTATTTGAAATCGTCATTTCGTGAACGGTCATTTCGGGAACGTTCCCGGACATGATTTGACGTATTTTCCTTGTAGAAGATTTTGTATGTAATGTTTTCATTATTACTTATTGAATACCTATATAGATACACTAGCTGACCCGACAAACGTTGCTTCGTCATATTAATAATTTCTAGAGAATATTTTGCTAGAAACAAATAACTTATTGTAAGTGTGTAAGGGTGTGGTATATGTATAAGTGGGAGAGGTATAGAGCACTGTAAACGGTGACAAAATATTAAAATAACAAATCACCAAACAAATTTTTTTACTTTGTTAAAATTAATTCTTTAAAATTATAAACATAAAAAACAATATCAATCCGTTAATGCAAAAGAGTGTACCTAAAATATTTTTTGTGATCCCATCTTTCGCCAATACAAACAAACTGGATGGTTTGCGCACTCGAGAGCATGCCACGTATAATTGTCCGTGTGAAATACATGAAGTGCTCAAATCTAAGCCGTAGGCAGACATCGTTTGGCCTTGAGACTTACATATATTGCAAATGTCAATCTAATTGGAAATTGAAGGCGTTTGAATTGAATTGGCACATCTGTGGGTATAATAGGAATTCGCCGTAATAATATATTTTCACCTCAGAACTTTCCATTTAGAAATATGATTTCGATAATATTTTTCATCAATTTTTAATTACTAATCGCATGCCGTAGTACAACCGTGGTGGGTTCAAATTGCGAAACAAAATTACCGGAGGTCCAATTGTAAATTATGCGGAAGCATACCTGGTAAATCTAATGAGTTCAAAAACTCAGTTGGATAATTTACAGCTTCGGTAGCATAAAAAACTGTATCAATAGATTTGTATGAAACTAAGTCTCCTGTTAACAAATGTTGTATCTTGAGATTTAATTCGTTGACATCCATTTGTTTTGCTGTTAAATTGTTCTTTCTGCCAGCCACTCATGATTTTTATATTGTCTGTGTGCAAATATCCGGTCAATGAGAGCATCTTGTGAATCAATAATCGTGCAGAAATCGACCGGTAATTTTATGCATCCAGTTTCATATGTAGTAACTTTTCCGTCGCCTATATCTAACAGTTGTTTTGAGAATGTTTCAGCGGATGGATCTTGAAGCATTTGAACACGCATATTTACTTTCAGTTGTACTCTTTCAACATTACGCCGCGCGCGCCGCAGTGGCAATGATTTTAAGCACTCGTTGATCTCATCAGTAGTACCCGTGGCATGATGGTTAGTGCGTTGGACTGTCATGCAAGAGGTCTTGGGTTCGATCCCTGCCTATGCCATCTAAAGTTTTTTTCACGGGTACTGCCTCTTGCGAGGAATTGACAAATTCTCCAAGAGTAATTCTTGTCATGAAAAAGTGCTTTCTCAAATTTGCCGTTCGGATTCGGCTTAAAACTGTAGGTCCCTTCCATCCCTGACAACAGTACTCGCACACAGGAATGGTTGAGAGTTGTAAGTCACTAGGCCCTAGTTCTCAAACGGACTGTTGCGCCACCCAATTTATTTATTTATTTGATCTCATCAGCGTACGTGGATCGCGGATTAACGGGAAGTGTTTGTCTGAAATCACCTGAAAGGAGTAATAGAGTGCCAACAAATAGTGTGTCGCAGTTTTTTATATCTTTTTTAATGTTCTCTTTAACGCCTCAAGTGAATGTTTGTGTGCCGTAGTGCAATTATCCCAGATGATAATATTACACTTTTTCAGCACTGTGGTCATGGATGATTGTTTTTTTATATTGCACACAGGGTCTGAGTTATTTTGAATATTTAGCGGCAGTTTAAATACTGAATAAGCTGTTCTGCATCCATCCAATAAAGTTGCCGCAACAGTCAATGCGATACCATTATTTGATCGTATTTTAGAAAGAATTAGCGAAATATGGAATGTTTTGCCAGTTCCACCTGGTGCATCCAAAGAATCCACCTTGTCCTGCGGAAACTGCGAGCATAATGTGGTCAAAAATGGTTCTTTGTTCTTCATTCATTAGTGGGGTGGGACATTGCGGGCAACAATCGCTGCCATTTCTACAGTTTTGTATTGTAGTTCACTATTCAATTCATTGTCTATTAAATCAGATGCATTTCGGTGAATGCATACCGAATTGACTGAGTGGTAAGTTGGCACTGATAATGCAAAGATCCTCAATAGCAATCAATGCTTCATTGTACATAGCGTCACTGAATACTATCGTAAGATCGTTGCACCGTATACGATGTTGATGCAATTAAACCATATCTTTTAGGAATATAAAAATAGATAAAAACCTATTCTCAGATCTACCGAATGTATATGCAAAATTTCATTGAAATTGGTTAAGCCGTTTCGGAGGAGTATGGCAACTAACATTGTGACAGGAATGTTTTATATATTAGATAATATACCCATGTTATTAAACAAAGCTTAAATTATGTGCTTTCTTTTGTTCTTGTTGATTTTATCAAACTTAGAAAAACGTTACCGAATTGATGGTTTCTGTAAGATATTTAATACTAAAAAATATTACTTAAAAAGTATAGAATTCTGTGCGCTGCCCTGTCAAAGTTTATTAATATACACATTTTAAAACAGTATAAGCTAAAAGTCATCATTATAGCTTGCAATTTTTTTTGTCATAAAACCAATTTTGAAATTTGCAACCTTGGTGATTTTGAGCCAGCTACTTCAGATATCCTCACAGAAATTAGTCAATCGTCTTATTGAAACTACAGCACGGCTCTTGCAAATCATTGTTTTTGAATTGATGATCGAAAAATTCAGTAACCATAGCTCTATATAGCGGTCACCATTAACTATAACGTTCTTGTTAACATGGTCTTTAAAACAAAGTACGGTCAAATTTGCCCATCAACCCATTAAGCACTCCAAACAGTCAGGTTTTTTTTTTGATGTCTCAACATACACCTATGGATTATCTTCACCCGAAATACGAATTTTTGTTTATTTAAGCAAATCCATTCAACCAAAAGTGAGCTTCATCGCTGAACAAAATTGGAGCAGTACGAATTTCGATCAGAACCATGATTTTCCACTATCAAGATTTATGCGTCTAAAAGAGGAATGCCCGTTATAACAAATTTGTGTCATGTGACGTTTTAAACTCTGACTATTATATAATTATAAGAATGTTAACATACTTTGTGTTTTGCTAATGAGTTATCTAATTTAAGAAAACTTGGCATGTAGCGTTCGAGGGAATATGGCTTTATTGCAAGAGACGTTTCCTGGCAGCGTGATTTCTCGTCGTGGCGATATCAACTGGCCACCAAGATCATGATATTTGACACCGCTGGACTTTTTTGTGGGGCTACATGAAAGACCGTGTTTATGGAGATAAACCCGAAATTCGTTTCAAGTTATGGCTGAGATACCGCCCAATATGTGTCAAAAAATGGTCGAAAATTACTTCAAAAGCATCGATGCCTATAAATTTCAAATTTAAAAGTCTAAATTAAACAAACACCTGCTGTCGAAAAAAAATCTAGCTAGCTTGAATTACCTTAACTCTCCATAAAAATAAAACACAGAATAAGAGGAAAAAACCATTTTCCTAACAATGAATTTTAAAATACTATTTATGTGTACAATGTCCTCAAAACTTAACAAAAAAATCTTTTAAGCAAACTCTTTAAACAAAAATAATAATCTATTCAAACATTATAAAAGCCTGATACTTAATACTGTGTGTATTTTAAGTTATTTTCCAGTGTGAACTTATGTTTTTTTTGTACATACAAGTTTTTATAGTCTTTTATATTATGACCAAGTACTCTTAAATAATTTAAAGCATATTCTGTACATCTTTTTATGATTCATATGCATAAGAATATGTAAAATAAAAACAGCTACAGCAGATACTAAAAGCACAGTAAATAAATATACATACGTACATACATCTATCTACACATATGTAGTTATGTATATAAGGATGTGGTACAAGTGATGTGTGTATTTTTAATTTTTGAGCACTTAAAGGCTCCTTGTTTTCCAAGTATATAAAAGTCCTTTGTGAAGCAAACCCTTTCTCAGTTTTGATAGTTCTCTTACAATGTCATGAGTTACATATACATATGTAGGTACCATATGTATCTGGTGAAAATCAGCCTTAGAATCAAGCTCAAAGTCTTAAAATATCAAATAAATTATACACATGGGTAGGATATTTCTAATAGGAACGTGGCCCCATAAGTCGATATCTTTGAGTAGATATTTCAAATATATCTATAGCACCCAAATTTATCCATTGGGATATTAAATTGAAATATCCTATGTGGGCTTAATCCTTCCTGGTGTCCTTATAGTACTAATGATTATCATTCTAATGTACATCACATATATGTACATACGAGTACATACAAACACTACACATGTATGCATTCATTTGTACAATGTACATGAATTGACAGTAAATTTTCATAATCGAATTGCCAAAATTAAATGTATATGATGATGGATCAATTAAACTTAATAATTAATTTCATCTTTCTAAATAATCTATTTGTTCTAATTTACAGATTTCTATTTCACAAAATTCATTATGAAGGTTTTTAAATGAATAAACCACAAAGCTGATGGAAATTACTTAAAGCCTTTTGATGCAAAGGAAGTTGCTGTAATATACATACAATTTATAAAGATACGGACTTCCGATATAAATAAATGACTACTATGTGGAATTAGGTCTTTTAATGATAAATGTAGATGAAGGATAAATAGCTACAATGTGATTGGATTGGTATTGCTGGAAGTAGATATAGGGGTAGGTATTTATTTTATAATGTATATGTACACTTTTTAAACCCCTATATATCCAGTGTTAATTGCTTTCTGGTTTATGGCAACTTGCTGATAATGTCACTGTTAGATAAATGAGGCCATGCAATCGAAGCTTCGATACAAGTTTCCTTTTTTTTTGTGGTATGGTATTGGGTCAATACCACAAATTGTTAATGAGTATAGTTAAAAACACACAGATAGGAGCAAACATTAATCAAGAATCCGCGGAATTCCGCAAACCGCAGTGATGTCGTTTCTTAAACATCAAAAGGAAATGTGTAGGTACTTTTTTATGGAGGAAACTGTTTTAAAGGACTATTACAGTGTTTTTCAAGTTCACTAAATCGTCAAAATCAAAATAGACAAAAAGAGGCTTGGATGCGACCGACACTGATATCTTTCATCGGTGTCCTCTAAAAGTTGCAAATGATATTGGTAAGCCATTTTTATTTAAAGAAAAAAAGTTTGCAATCAGAACTTAAAGTTCAAGCAATGTTTTTTCTACTAATAATTTCAACAGGATTTTAATGTATGTATGTATGTATGTAAAAACATGGTCAATATTTTGTTAGTATGAATTCAATATTTTTCTTTGGTCTCAAGATATTTGAGTTAAAAATCAATTTTTACTAATTTTTAGTACTTAGTATTTTTGTAGGTTTTTATTTAAAAAAATACCGATTAGATTTTTATATTTTTCTTTAACCCTTTCGGTACGAGAGTGGTACAGAACAAAGAATATTTATATGTAAACGTCCCACTCCCGTCCCGAAAGGATTAAAAATGTTTTAGTCATAGATCAATTTTAAGTAATATTTTTTAGGATTTTATGTTTTGTAAACTAAACTGTCAATTATATTTTTCTAAATGTTTACTTGATGTCAAAATCGTTATTATTTGTTGAATTCAATAAATAAAAACAGTTATTTTAAGTTGATATGTCATTGGTTCTTGTAACTTTAAGGTAACGGGTTATCCATTTTGCAGTTTCAAAATTATAGGGCTGGAATTCGACATCTGTCAAACTAAATTGTTAAACCAATTTTTGTTTCAGTTGAAAGTCTGACATTTACGAAAATGGATCGCTTAACTATCGCACAACGCAAATAAATTGTTAAAGTCTACTACAAAAATGGTAATTCTGCCACAGCCACATATCGTGCTTTAAGAGGAGATTATGGTTTACATAATCGTCCAACTACGCAAGAAGAAGAAATTTGAAGAGACTGGATTGGTTGCAGATATTGTTTCGCCCGTACTACTGACAATATCGCTGCTTTAAATGAAAGCGTTATAGATAGATATACACCTACATCCATATAAAGTCCAGCTCACACAACAACTGAAGCCAGCTGACTATTCACATTGTCATAGATATATGGGTGCTTGAAGAACAAGCGGTGGACGGCGGTTTTTCGAACAAAATTTTCTTCAGCGACGAAGCACATTTCTCACTCGATGGGTATGTTAATAAAAAAATTATCGTTTTTGAGGTTCTGAAAATCCTCAAGTACATAATTGAAGAGAGGCCATTATATCCACAAAAAGTCACGGTGAGCTCTTTGATCCGGATCCGGAGGTGTGAGTGGACCTTACTTCTTCGAAAACAACGATGAAACGACTGTAACCGTCAATTCGAAGCGTTATGGTCATATGATAACCGACTTTTTTGCCTGCTACTGAAGAATACGTCTTGGAGACTATGTGGTTTCAACAAGACGGTGCCACATGTCACACAATTCGAGCCAATATGGCTTAATTGCATGAGACATTTTCTCGCCGCGTAATTTCTCGTCGTGGCGATATCAACTGGTCACCAAGAACATGGGATTTGACACCGCTGGGCTTTTTTTTGATGGGCTACGCAAAAGACCGTGTTTATTCAGATAGACCTGTAACTCTTGAGCACTTAAAAACCAACAATCGTCAAGTTATGGCTGAGATAACGCCAAATATGTGTCAAAAAGTGGTCGAAAATTATTACTTCGAAAGAATCGATCTCTGCAACAATTCACGTGGTGGTCATTTAAATGATGTATTGTTTCACACAACGTTCAAACTTTATAATAAAATAGAAATATCATGAACAAAAATATTTTATCTGTCTTTTATTTTCGTTTACTTTTGAAACCGTAAAATGAATAACCCTGCACATCACAATTTTCAATTAGACAAATTACAATAATTTAAAGATTTAACAATTTTCCGAAGTCTTAGTTTAAAAAATGACACTTAAGTCTGTTTCTACGAATTCAATACAAGTCTTTCAAATAAAACCGAATTTCGAGTAATTAAGTGAAATTATACCAAAAACTACTTTTGGCAGCACTGATTTACGTATAATAGCTACATTGGTTTGGGGTGTGGCGTCATTTCGAATTTCGATTTTGAACGTTCTTGTTTTATCAATTTTAAATCAACTATGGCGAAAACCATTTATTTAATGGACATTGATGGGTAAGGCGTACAAAACAAAAACACAAACAAAAAACAAAAACAAAAAAATCAATCCTTATTACTGTCCTACGAAATTAGAACTCCTAAAGTTAATTGGACGAAAATCCTCTCTATAGTAGGTACCTACCTATATATTAAAGCTTACTGTAGTACGTATGTATGTACGTCGAAACAATATTGACGTAAACGACATCAGGAAGGAAAATTAATGGCGTTTTTTTCTGATTATGTCACTTCAAAGGACTAAGTTGAAATGGTCTTATAGATAATTGTTGATAAACAAAAATGTACAAAAACAAAACATAACAAAAATAACATTAGGGATGTTCATTGTATTTATATATATAAAATCTTTAGAAAAAGTTTTGTATTGTTTTTATCGATTGACATGCGACATGATAATAATCAAAGACGAGGGTTTTTAGTTTCAAGCTGTGCATAGAAACTCTTTAATTCATTAAGTCCTTCATTATTTAAGGTAGTAAGTTTAAGCAGTCGAGCTTTTTCACTTTGTACTTTCTCTATCATCAAAGGGATGAAAGAGGGATAGAGGGAGAGCAAGTTGTGTATAGGAACATTGTATATTTAACCTTTTTGCTTATCTGTCGAAAAGCAATTAACCAGGATTTGGTTTTGATTCCTTTTTGGGATTCACGCAGTGCTCTACATTTTGTCTGAGGATAAGATTCTATCTACAAAGTGAACAACTAACTTGATTATTTAAAGATATTGTATTTGGGTTGGGTATTTGAGGTTTTCCAATGTGTACACCAGTTATGTGTATATTGGCTATTTTAAAGTTTCAATTAAGATAAAATTTACATGGGCAAGGCACTTGTATTTTTGATTGATTGTCCAATTTGACATTTAGAAATGAAGGAGATGGGAATCGTAGAAGCGTACAAATAAATTGGACAATTCTTTAATATGAGCAATTTAAATATTCAATTAACGTTGGAAACTAAAGCTAAAATATCAATAAACGAATACACATTATCAAGAAAACACTGTTTCTTTAAAGAGTGAGCAAATAATAATGCATAGAATGTTTTCCAATTAGAGGTTTCATTTAGAATTTGTGCAGCTGTCACTTTTGAAGCTTTCATCTTTTGACATTTGACAAGTAAAAACTACGCCATTACTAAAAAATACACTGAAATTGTTGAAATACACTGCAATAATGGTAAACACATTTTGCAATACAGTTTAAAATCATGTTGGATATTTGGATCAGTTCGTTTACTTCTCAAAACATACAATTCTACTCCCATTTTTTTTTTTTAACTTTTACAGAATCTGTTATTTCATTTATAAGAGATGGGGAGATTTAATAACAGCCAATTTCTAGTCTCCAAAACACAGTTTAATGATAAATTAGAACTCCATTGAGTTCTAACTCATTTCTTCACCATATTATAAGGCGTTAGAACTCTGATTTAGATCTCAGTCTGAGATAAAACTTCGATTTATTAGACCCTCAAATTTGGGGGTCTAGGATAATAGAACTCGCTTAAGGAACGTTTTTACTTCTTCCAAAGATGCAATTTTTAGATTTAGGTTAGCCAAAAGGTCATAAATAGAAGCTAATTGATGACGAAAAATGCTGTGGACGCTGATCGTTTCATAAAGTGTAAAAGTTACAATGTGTTAAACCCAATAAACTACTTACTTTTCGTGCGCTTTATTTAAGTTTCACATATATAAAGGGTGGGTGGACGTTATATACATTATTAGCGTTTACAATGACAGCGACTTTTGATTCTGCTATTTAAATAATGCCGAAAAATAACATCCAATCTAAAATAGTCAATATTCCTACGGACAACACGACGAGATAAAAGTGTATGTAAATAAATCTGTTTATAAAAGACAAGATTTTGACATTATGTGCATCTGAAGAAATAATCAAAAATACTGAACTTTTGTCCGTACGTTCGCGACGTTTTTTTCGTCGTCCATAGCTCAAGAACCAGTAGAGATATCGACTTCAAATAAATTTTATTTTGTTATACAGATAATAATGCAGTAAGATGCAGAAAGGTTCTCAAGAAAATTGCGTGGGTGGTTTTTTTACCATAGCAATTTAAAAAACAGGTGTATTGTAACGTGATACCAAACAAATATATTTTTGGAAAAAATTCCAATTAACGGTTTTTTTTTATAAATCAAAAAAACTAAACAAAAAATTTGTCACCTCGATCTTTATCTTCAAAACAATTTTGTGCAACGAAGAGTAACGTTCTCAACATCTGGTAACATTTTGAGAATAATCGAATTGACATTTTTTTACGAAAAATAAAAACCTAAACAAAACAATACTAAAAGGTGGTAAAAAATGGCTTTGGACTCAAATATCTTTTCAAATATCAAACAAAATGGCTTTAACAAATTTTATCTCACAGAAAATATTGTTTTCGACATTACGTAATTTTTTTTATAAAAATCCAACTGTTTTATATAATACAAAATTAAAATCTACAAAAAATAGTACGCAAAAATAATACCGTTCTCGATATCTCGTGAATAATAGAAGATATTGACTTCAAATTAATTTTATTCATCCAATTTGTACTTGTTTATAAAAGAAATAAAAATGTTTAAGAAATGCTACTAAAATTGGTAACTTTGGAAATCAAATTCGTTTATCATATGCAAAATATTTTTTAGAACAATGTAACTAACGACTTTTTAACAAAACTCAATAACCTACAAACCTTTTAATCAAGATAAATCGACAGAAGTTATCAGTGTGGGTCGCATACCAGCCTCTTTTCTTTTTTAATTTTGTTTCGTAAAATGTCAGAATTTTGATTCAGAACTAGCTACGGGGTGCTACAAAAATAGCAAAAAAAACACATAAGAAACTCAGTTCCATTCAATCAAGATCTAAACTACCTAGAACTCAAAAATGATTTTAAACTGAGTTCTACAGAAATGATTAAATATAAAGAAATGCTCGAGTTCTAAATATTTTTAAAATTAACTTTCAAAGATAAACCGAGAATTACTAGATCGAGTTAAAAATTTATTTTAGAACTTCATCAAGAATTTTGCTGTAAAAGAGATTGGAGCAAGATTAAAAAACAAAAACTTGTTTGACGTTTTATTGGAAGTCTTTCTGGTCGGTGTAGCTGTCAAATTGCAATCCAAATTTCTTGATGCCTTCTAGAAGAATCAAAAGTTCTTTACTTAATAACTAATTGATTTAAAACTATTTGATATTTAAGGGAGAATTGTTTCTAAAATATTTTGAAAACATACGAATTATGTTTTATGTTTTCATATTTTTTAAAACTAACCACGTTCTATTTTGAAGCGTTCTGTTATTTGGTATTTTAGGATCTATCCAGTTTTTCAATTTAATTTTTAACTTCCTGTTAAATGTTATTGGTTACCTAACAAAAATACATTACAAAAGATGATTTTATGGCTCCGAATTGTTTAAACAATTTTTAACATTTCTTAACATTCTTCACTCGTGAACTTCTTCATAATTATAATGTTGATTTTAATTAGATAAATGTTTTGATATTGCAGGATATATCCCTTTAAAGTTCTCAAGTCCCAATGTTTGTAGTTTTTGTGGTGATTAATATGTAAATGACTATGTCAGAACTTAAATAACTTATCTTTGTAAATTATTTTTCCTCCCTTAATACTTACAGTTTCGATAAATACTTAACGAAAAAATAAAACATATCTACGCTTACAATTGTCAAAACATTAAAGTTCTTTACAGGATAAAGTGCTACATATATATTCATTATCCATTTCAGGGACATTATATATGTATATAGAAACTTAATTTATTTGACACATTTATTTATTGAAACGTAAAGCACTCGCATTACGATATAATGTATCTATAGTTTGAATATATTTTTTTTTAATTACATTAACATTAAATTACAAATGCTTTTAAAATGTATCGTTTATTTAATCGACTGAAAATAACCCAAGTGTAATTAGAATCTAAATTATCTCTCTGTATGACGCATTTACTCTATCTACCATATCAACGAACGTATCGATATATTATTTTAGGTTAGATCAACATTATTTTAATCTCAGGTAAAATTTTGTACTTTTGTACATCTAATACCTTCTATAAAATATACAAGGGTAGAAATTTAAAGCTAAGAATGATTTATGTATGTACAATATGAAACTTGTTGTTCCTAGGCTTGATTTTTGATATATAGTTTTTAGTCTGTTATTTAAAAAGCAATTAACTAATATTTTCACTTTAATTTCAATTTTGTTCGACAATATTTCACAAAATCTTGTTGCTTGTTGTTGATGGGAATGGGGATGGAATTGGTATTAAGTTTCATGATGTTTGAAATTTCAAATTCAATCTCAGGGGAATGAATGTTTTGTATATAGAAGCTGAGGCTTTCTTTGAGCACTTTTCTATCATGAAATGTACAATATCTTAATATAGACATACAAGTGTACATAGGCAGGTATACTACTTTGTTTTGTTTTGTTTTGTTTTGTTTTGTTTTATTGTATGTACGTCTTCAAAGAAAAACTAAGATGAAAATTCCATAGTGACAAATTAGTATTTGTGAAGAGTTGTCATCAGGATTATAATTTAAAACAAGAATTAGAAAGCATTTCCTTTGATGAGTACGAAATTGTTTTTAATTAATTATTACTTCACTTTCTTTTGTCTATCTGTAGTTCTTAGCACAAGACAAAACTATTTGTATATATCAAATGTAAAGTGCTGTGCGAACAAAGTTCCCAGTTTAAGATATTCTCAAAAATTACTGAAGGAATTTATATGCGGTTTTGTGCGAATTATTTAAAGTATGACGATGATTGTTGAAAGTGTTCGAAAAAATCAAACCTACTGGGAATATTTATTGAAAAAGCTGTCTTATCCGTTTGATAGCAAAACAATGTTATGGTGAGATTGTTTCTCTTTTATAGGGGTCTACAAAATAATCTGCTGTGAAATACCTGTATCTATTAAGGACAGATTACTATTCTCATTCTAAATTCTTAAGAATTGATTTTATTATATTATATTTTGGTATGTATGTATTTTCAGAAGCTATAAAGGTGGATATCAGTCCTTGTGTCTAATTACGTTAGTCACTTAAAAGACTTTGTAAACTTTATAACAGACTTCTACACCACACAATGTATTATAAGTAATATTAAAATAAAAACTAAGTTTAAATTCTTCAGTAGCTGTCATACTTATCCAATGACATCTAGCTGTCAAAATGTTCGGTAAAGTTTAAAATTTTGTTGTTATAAGTCAATTTAAAAGTAGTGACTTTAAGTCAATTGACTTTCAATTCAATTGAACTGCAGTGTACCTAAATTTTTGAAGTCTTCTAAATCGCTTAAAAATTTAAGTATTAAATTTACCTTTTTGTGAAAAAATTATTTGGATTTATCACTTAACTACTTTTTTCACTTACAAAATACAAATATTTATAGAACTTTAAGAAATATTAAATTCTGTAGGTCAAAGGTTTTGATATAAGTCAAGTAATTAATTGACTTTAAAAAGAGACTATTATTTAATTTTGACTTTTAAATGACCTTAAAGGTAAAGTTTTTTAACTTCTTCGCTTGATATTAAGTAACAAAAAGTCAGAAATTTCAAAATGTTTTATTATTTTGAAATCAAAAGCCAAAATCACAAGCCTTAACTTTAAGTGACTGAACTTACCAATTAACTAAAATCTTCACAGTTCCGCTTTTGCAATTAACTAGACAGAGGTTGGTATGAAAAAGAAGATATGTCAATGTGGTACGGACAAGCTGAATTTGATATTCTCATAAAATTAGACTTTTTTAAGAACGATTTGGGCCTTCATCCATGCTCTACACAAAATTATATCCGCAAAAATTACAAAAAAAAAAAACTTCTTACGAAAAATGGTTTAAGAATTTGTAAGAATTTTCTTTAAGTTCGATGGTATTCGACCAAAAACCTTTTAAAACATTTTCAATCACCCCAATTTTCGGTTTATAATGTGAGTAGAGAATTTAAAAAGCGAATATTGTTCTTGAACTATGTTTTTACTTATAGTCAAATGTAGGTTTATGCGGGCTGTAGGTCCTTATTTAATATTATTTTAATTAAATTTCTTCTTCAGGTTTTTTAATTAATTAAAATAAATTAAAAAATGCGCACCAGTGCCTTGATCCAATAATTTTGTGACTAATCTTAACCCAAAACATTAAACTTTATTTCTTGAAGAAATAATATACTTGTTGTGAACAAAGCATACAAAACAAAGAAACTCCATTAAAATAAAATTTTAAATCCTATGTGGAATTTAGACGGTTTATTTAATGTATTAATTCAGTTTTGACGACATTTATGAGCCATTTTTATTTTTCAAGAAGAAGAAGAAGAAGAAGAAGAAGAAGAAGGAGAAGAAGAAGAAGGGGAAAGCAAATTTTAATGGAATGAAATTAAAGGTTTACAGACTGATAAAATAATGTTTTAAAATGTGAAAACAACAAAGAATATAATATAAAAAGTCAATTGTAATCTTTGATAATGCGATTGTAAAAGCATACAATAAATCAATGAATTTATTTCGATAACATCCCAAAAGTCTATTAAAAGCGTCCATTAAAATATTTATGCTTAAATAACTTCTTTTGTTGGGGAGTAATGTTATACCTAATCTCTGAATAAAACTGGAATTTAAGCTGGAAAAACATATTAACTGTGTTACTTTTTTAAGATTTTACATTAAAAAACACATTAGATAGAATATGATGCATAAATATTTTCAAGGAAAAAATTAACTTTAAAACCTTAAACTTTGTCTTTATCTATAAAATGAAAAAAATGCACAATGCAATTATAGGAACTTATTGATGGCTTAAGGGTTTTGAGTTGTTTTCTTCCAGTTTTATTAAGGTATAGTTTCAGCCAGTCATGAGATGAGATTATTAAAAACGTTCAAACGAAAAACCCAAAATGTATGGGTTTCCTGAAGCAAAGCAAGAATTTTCAATCCTCCTTGAGTAGAAACTTATTAAAGTGTTTTCGACTTAAAAAGGGCGTTCAAAATAACTGCTGATAAACACATTGTTGATTTATTTATGTAACTCGAATGACAGTGTCCCTTATCTCACAACTTTTATTCGTTATTTTTACGGATCACGCTTATGAATTATTCAATTACAAGCAATTCGCCGCTTACAAGAATACCTCGGGTCAAATTTCGTGTCGTATTCTTAAATAAAGAGATTAGTTCCTTAGCCGTACATCACGAATGTTCAATGCTTTTGCACACTCTGTCTTTCCCTACCATTGCAATAATTAGAAATTCAAAACAACAATGAATTCGGAACCTTTTCTAGCACAAAACATTAATACAATTTTCTTATTGTGAATATTGCTTAAATATTGTCTATATGTAGTTCCCGTGGCGTGATGGTTAGTGCGTAGAACTGTTATGCCTGAGGTCTTGGGTTCAATCACTGCCTGTGCCATCTTAAGTTTTTTTTTCACGGATACTGCCTCTTGCGAGGAATTGACCAATCCTCCAAGAGTAATTCTTGTCATGAAAAGTGCTTTCTCAAATCAGGCTTAAAAACTGTAGATCCCCTTCATACCTGACAATTTTACTCGCACACAGGAATAGTTAAGAGTTGTAATTTATTTTTTTTTGTTATTGTTTATATATTTAGATTGGCTCTAGAAAACAAATAACATGCGAAAACTTGCCATAAAATAACTTGGCCAAAAAATTGAAATTTTTACAAAAACTTTAGTTGATACTCATCAAAAATATAAAAGAGTACAATCTTTTGAGAATGCAATGTTTAATTTCTTCATTGAATAGAATGCATTTATTAAATATACCTAAAATCTGTGATTGCAGATTCTTTAATTACCAATAATTTGACATTAAAAAAATTTCAATCAAAGGATTTAAAACTTACAACATTCTTTTGAAGAGTTTGCATTTCATTGAAGTCTTTTCAATCATTAACAATCATTTTGCAAATTTTTTTAAAACTGCAAATAATGCAAAGACTGCAAATACATAAAAAAGAATTAATTAGGCTTCAAATCATTTGATTGGCATCTTTTTGATGTCAAATGATTGGTTATTGAAGAATCTGCAATCATAGTCTCAAAGGCTATGACGCAAGACGGTACCTAGCTCTGAGGATGATAAATGTTTTTTTACGAAGATTTATAACACTACAAGATTTGTGTGTTTTGTTTTGTTCCCTCATTTAAAATTCTACTTACATATGAATTTTAAAAATACACATATACATACATACATATAATTTACACCTATTTGTGGCAAGAGAAAATGTTTTATAAGCATTTGAAGCTTTTCTTATAGGGACATAAAATAAATGACAGGTGATAAAAAAAAAGACATTTCATCTAACTACCTAATTTTTTTCCAAAATTAAACCTCAATACTAAGGAGATAATAAAATGATAGCATTAAACAAATAACAATTTTCCATCAAACAAATTACACAGCACTGTCTATGTACATCCACAGTAGATAATCTTAAAATCTTAAGTATATAAACAATAAGACTTCAATTCATAAAGATCATAGATAAGTTTACTCTCATGAAACTTGCATTCCTCATCATATAAATATCCCAAAGGATAGAAAGACATTAATCAACATCTTTGCAAGGACTAAGGATATACGTATGTATAAACATAGGTATGTACCTTTCAGGAAAAGTCTCTTGTGTCTCTTTTATATTTACATTATTTATAATAAAAGTGTGTGCAGGTATTTGCTTAGAATTTCTTATGCCTTAAAATCACGAAGAGCAGAAGAGATTCCCCAAACTGGGAGTATTTTACTATACGTTATCCGACCTACTAGCTACAAACATCTTGGAGTTTTAGCTTCAATTCTCAGTAGCAGCCAGGAGTAGGAGAATAGCAAATAAAGGTAGGTACCTACTATACCTATACACCCAACAACATACCCCCAAACTCTGTCGTTTTTAACTTCGTCCTTGATTGAGTATTTTTTTCTTTTTATTTTGTGACTTGGCATTTTCGTTTAAGAAAGATAGATAGATAGATAGATAGATAGATAGATAGATAGATAGGCAACCAAAAAAGGACTTCTTTTGAAAGGAAATAAATTTATGAGTTTCTCAAATATTTGCATATAAATAATTTAATAAAATGTTCATGTTTTTGGATAATGCCTCCCTAAGAAAAATATGCAAAAATATTTTTTGCAATAAACAAACTTTTCAAATTGGGTAGCTTCTTTTTCGAATAAAATAGATCAAAATACAGCTTTTGATAACCTGCACTCACGTGACGTTGATATGAAAGAGAACCTAACCTACCCAAACCTAGATATCCGGATATCCGGATTTAACGTACATATATAAATAATTTCAAAATTAGGTGCCGTAAAAAATTTGCAAGGCAATAGGCTCATTTTTTGAGTTTGTTTGGAGTTTTATTTTTTTGGTTCGAAATGATATTCACTTTTATTATTTTTCTATATCCAAACATTTGAAATCCTTCCAAAATTCATCGAGGATATACGTAATATATAGGAATTCATTTAGTATTCATATCGAACCTTTTCCGTTGTATTTACAGAAGCACCACACAAGCTTCACCGAACTAAAGATGTGATTTTATGGATTTGGAATTCAATTCGAGTCATGTACCTCTGGCGCTCATATTCGTTACCTACTTTGAGTTAACGGATAAAAAAACATGTCTGACATGTCCTGCCCACACCATTTTTGTTTGATATATAAAACACGTGCTTAGGATTTTCCAAAAAAAAAGGTTTCAATTAGAGTTTGTTTGTTCGTTCGGTCGGTTATGAAAACTTAAGTTTAACTGATTTTCGGAAGGTGAGGGTAAACGAAGGATTTGAAATTACGTTTTCGTTTTTTTTTTTTCAATTTAATTCATAAAAATATCCTATTTTAAATGAGCATTTATTTTAGATTCATTTTCGTCAGTTCGGTATACTTTATTTTAATGGGTGTTACATTCCCTCTTTAGGTTTAGGTACATACATATACCGTTAGCGCCCACTCAACATTACTTATGTTCGGTAAAAATTTATAAAAATAACGTGTGAGAGCTTATAATATAGAAAATAAGAAAGGTAAGGGAAAAAGAAAATGGAGGCAAACATATTCGTTTTTATTGGTTAATGTCAAAATAAAGAGAGAAAAAGGAGTAAAGGCGAAAGGATTTCACATTCGTGTTGAACAGATTAAGAAGTAATCTGTATATTTATTACTCCTTGAGACTAATTTGATGAAATTTGTTCAAGGGAAGGATGTGTCTGGTTATTTTATTTAGGTTCTAGTTAAAAAAGTAATTGATGAAAGATTGTGAGACACGCGTGTTATGTTAAGACGAGGGTATTTTCTAAGGAACCAGCTCTTTTATTGGTGTTTCTCCACTTAAAGCTTCTTTTTGTGCTCGTGTGTCGTGCTTTGGACAATAACAGCGTTTGAAAACGTTCTACTGACGGCACTTTTAATAATAAAATATTTTAGAGTGTTATTGTACAAACAAAAAAACAAGCATCAAAATCACGCCATTAAAGTTACGTGTTGCCATTATGTTGAAAAATTGTGTCTTTTTTTCTTGAATGACAAAAACACATGAAGGTCTAAAATAGTATAAAATCATGTTTTCATTAATAAAATTTAAACAAATTAGTACAAAATAAGATTCAGAAACATTTTTGTAAATAAAATAAAAAGTTTTAAATGATTGGGCGTTCTTATTTACAAGTCATTTCCATGTAAAATGAAATCAAGACCAATTAAAAATGTAGACATTTCTCGACGTTTCAAGGTCCCTAGAGTCGAAATAATAACTTTTCAGAGAGATGTCTGTGCGTGCGTGTGCACGTACGTTCGTACGTCCTTACGTCCGTACGTTCGAGAAGTTTTTTTCGTCGTCCATAGCTCAAGAACCAGTAGAGATATCGACTTCAAATAAATTTTGTTGTACAGATAATGGGTGATTTTTTTGAGGTTAGGATTTTCATGCATTAGTATTTGACAGATCACGCGGGATTTCAGACATGGTGTCAAAGAGAAAGATACTCAGTATGCTTTGACATTTCATCATGAATAGACTTACTAACGAGCAACGCTTGCAAATCATTGAATTTTATTACCAAAATCAGTGTTCGGTTCGAAATGTGTGTTGGCAGAAAATCCGCTTTTTTATCGACAAATTTTGTTCAGCGATGAGGCTCATTTCTGGTTGAATGGCTACGTTATTAAGCAAAATTGCCGCATTTGGAGTGAAGAGCAACCAGAAGCCGTTCAAGAACTGCCCATGCATCCCGAAAAATGCACTGTTTGGTGTGGTTTGTACGCTGGTGGAATCATTGGGCCGTATTTTTTCAAAGATGCTGTTGGACGCAACGTTACGGTGAATGGCGATCGCTATCGTTCAATGCTAACAAATTTTTTGTTGCCAAAAATGGAAGAACTGAACTTGGTTGACATGTCGTTTCAACAAGATGGCGCTACATGCCACACAGCTCGCGATTCTATGGCCATTTTGAGGGAAAACTTCGGAGAACAATTCATCTCAAGGAATGGACCGGTAAGTTGGCCACCAAGATCATGCGATTTGACGCCTTTAGATTATTTTTTGTGGGGCTACGTCAAGTCTAAAGTCTACACAAATAAGCCAGCAACTATTCCAGCTTTGGAAGACAACATTTCCGAAGAAATTCGGGCTATTCCGGCCGAAATGCTCGAAAAAGTTACCCAAAATTGGACTTTCCGAATGGACCACCTAAGACGCAGCCGCGGTCAACATTTAAATGAAATTATCTTCAAAAAGTAAATGTCATGGACCAATCTAACGTTTCAAATAAAGAATCGATGAGATTTTGCAAATTTTATGCGTTTTTTTTTTTTAAAAAAAAGTTCTCAAGCTCTTAAAAAATCACCCGATACATAAAAAGATGCAGAAAGGACTATCAACAAAATTGAGTAGGTAGGTAGGTGGTTTTTGCCCATAGCCATAGCAATTTAAAAAAATGGTTAAAATTTTGGTTTACCCAAAATATCTCACGAATCAATAGAGCTAGCGGCGTATAATCGAAATGACAGTTTTTTTTTATAAAAACCTACAAAAAATCAATAATAAAAGTTGGTAAAAATTGATTTTCGACTAAAATATCTTTTAAAAAATTAAAAATATTGGCTTCAAACTAATTTTATCTTACAGAAAATATTGTTGGTAATTTTTAATTTTTTTAGAATAATTCAACTGAGAACTTTTTTAATAAAACACGAAAACCTACAAACCTTTTAAGCAAGACAAATCGACAGACGGGTTGGGAAGTTATCAGTGTGGGTCGCATCCCAGCCTCTGTTTTGGTTTTTAATTTAGAAGTAAAAATTGATAATTGAATAAATAATAATAATTAACCAAATTTTGATTAGTAGATTTTGTGGACTGCCATCTTGAATTAAATTTGCAACTTTTTCTTTTGAAATTATTTCCATACTGCTACAACCTTTTTTTAACAATAGCTTTAAAGATTTTAAAATAAATATTTGTTTAATTAAAGTACCTACTTAAGAATTCTGTTTAGAATACGAATAACTTAAGGTTAATAATCTATTAGTCTATGAAAATGTTTATTAAAAGCTGTACTAAATGCAGAATTGGTGTCCATTCGCCCTGTATTTTTAAAGTCAGTCAAGCATTTTAACGGATTGTCCCGTGTCTTTCCGTAACTTGCAGTCCGTTTTGACGAATCAAAATTGTTGACATTTTTCGACGATTAAGGTTCGTTGTACGTTATATTTTTAATGTACGCTGATGATGTCAAAGTGTTTTTTCCAATTTCTTCGATTGAGGATGGTTTTCTCATTTAAATTGGTGTTATTACATCCATCTTCAATCCATCAACGCAAAATTTAAAATTGTTAGTATAACAAAATCCACTTCAGTCATAGATTTTGATTATTGTTTTAATGATTATAAAATTCTTAGAGTGGACTGTATTAAAGATCTAGGAGTTTACATTGATTCAAGAATGGAGTTTTGGTCACACAATGATTACGTTGTCTCGAAGGGAAATTCTTTATTAGGCTTTCTAAAACGAAATTCAAATGATTTCCGAAATGCATATACACTAAAAATTTGATTTATATCTCATGAAAATAGCATAACTCGGATTAAAAATATTCAAAAGCGGTTTAGGAGTTTTGCTTTAAGAAAATTTAATTGGATGAGTTCTATACCTTACTATAATAGGAGATGTCTACTGATTGATATGAAATCGCTTAAAAACAGCTGACGCACGTTTTGCTTTTTGTTTTACTGTCAAACATCTTCAGTTTGGTCTATAGTTTAACCATGAATCGTCCTACAAACGAACAACGCTTAAATTATGCGTGCTCTGTTAAAAAAGTTCATCGAGCGCTTCTTCCATTTTATGGTCAGTTTAATCGACCCACTGAAGCGGCTATTCGGGCTATTGTGACTAAATTTCGCATCAAATTTATATTGTTGGACATTAAACCACCAACACACTTACGTAGAGTGTGAACTGAAGAAAATATCGCAACTGTATCGGCCAGTGTTAATGGTGACCTTCAATTATCGATTCGTCGCCGTTCGCAGCAATTGGGCCTCTCTTACTCAACAACGTGGAAAATTTTGCGGAAGGATTTAGGTGTGATGCCTTTTAAAATAATTAAAGCCGAACAACTTACTGCAACGTAAAATTTTTGGTGAATGGGCTCTTGGAAAGTTTTATTAACTTTTAGGAAAGTTTAAACATTCAATTGACAGTATTGTTCTACAGAAAATAAAACCTATCAAAAATAACAAAGCTAATTGCTTTAACGTCCCGAATAACTTGTCGAAATTTAAATTTCAATTTTACCCGTGTTTTTTTGGAAAAGTCTTAAATAGTACTTGTCAAAAAACAGGTTAAACTTCAATTTTACCCGTGTTTTTTTGGAAAAGTCTTAAATAGTACAGTAGATTAATATTTAAGATAGATTTTATATGAATAACAAATACAACATCCAGAGTAGAATTACTGTCGATAAAAGGTGAAGTCAAATCGCACTTTGGATAGAAATTTGACTTTTGTTCTATTATTGACATAAGCTGTGTTATTGTTTGTAATATTTAAAAGGTAAATGTCAATAAAAAAACATTAAATTGCATCACCGATAACACCATCTGTTGGACCCAATGAACTTACTAAAACCATAATCTACGAACGAACCCTTTTTTCTTTAGTTCTTATTTATAATATCCTCTTTAAAATTGTGCATTTTATTAATTTAAAATTAGTTTTGGTCTTAGTTTCAATATTTTGTTTTAAATATGTTTTAAATTATTCTGCCAAATGTTTAATTGCGTCAAATTTCAAATGTAAAAATCGTACTGCTGTGTATATGTTTTTGTGACAATTTTTCACAATACTATTAGATTGAATTACAAAACTAACATGGTTATTTTAATTAATTTAATTAATTTAATTTTTTAAATTTAAATTTTGTTATTTGCAAAAAATAATTAAACAATGTCAAATTGGTCGCATCCAAGTTCATTTGTTTAAATGACTCTTATAACTCCGATAAAATAAATAATAGGTCCAAGAGTGTCAAAAAAAACTTTGTTTTGATAACAGTATTGCTTTCATATGAAAAATAATCGATGTCTTATATCAAAATGGTTCAATGATGCTTAATTTGTTTTATATAGACTAAGACCCTTTGTATTATCTTTTGTACAAGTCACTTGTTTGAAAATACGCGCTGGTCTTAGTTCTTTTAAAAAGGTCTTACAAATTTCGATATAGATCCTAACCTAAACTTCTAAGACGCAATTGAGGTTTTAGATTTTGTCGAATCATTCACAAATCGTTTTCTTCTATTTAAATTACGTTTATATATTCTTGTTTTAAAATTGTTTTAAGTTTAACTATTATTGAAAACGTTTTAATAAATGTTTGTATACAAAAAAAAATCCCATTTCATCAAGTGTATTCATAATTTTTCAAAACTCTTTCCCAGTTAAGTATATGACTAAAAAATATAAAAGTAAGTTCTCAACAAAATCAAGACATAACACCATTTTGATTCACCTGGCCAAGATTTGAAGAACTAAAATCACTAAGAAGAAGTATTTTGCGTCATAACACTTTTATAAATACAAATCAGTGGTTATTTATTTTATGGTTTTGCCTATGCTTATATTTTTCAGAAAGAATTCAGAAGATTCTTTTTTATGTCAGAAGTAGTTGAATTCTTGTTTATGAATACTCCAAGACTATTTCTTTGCATGAAAGAGTAGGGCTCCGTGGTTTCTAGCCTCTTCAAGTTTTTTTTGTTTTGAGACATTAGAAATATTAATGCAAACATACATATATTCCTCTCCTATGATTTTATATCGCAATAGCGTTTACAATATTCATACATATGATTGTACGTAAAAAGCCTAAGGGCTTTTGAAATTCTCTTTGTCTTACATAATTCAAATCTGGTTTACAAAGACACACAACTCTCAGGTAAAGAAATCTTGAATTTTCAATTTTCTAAAACTTAATTCGATTTTGCCTCTAATCTTTTAGGACAGAAATCGAAGAAATTTCGATTTTTTAAATGCAGGAACAAAAAGGAAGTTAATGTGCCGTAAGGATATTTAGATCCTTTGTGGTCACAAACCACATTTTTGGGTTGTTTAAGCATAACATTTTGGAAATACAACTCGTTTCATATCTTAACCCTCTCCATGGACCTTACGAAATAATTAAATCATAAGGAAATGACTTTACCAACACGTCTCGTCCAATTTTACGGACATCTACTTTGTGATGTGAAACAATCCATCACACAAAAAGTGGAAGTAAGCAATAATTTTCATATTTTAATAAGTAGTACGTAATCACTTACAACAAAAAGTACTTTATTATAATCCATAAATCAAGAGTAAACACCCTCAAAAAACAACAACAAAACGAAATAAATTATAACTCGACATAATAAAACATTAATTTTACCTCGCAAAAAAACAAGAAATTTAAATACAAAAGCGTTAGAAGCAAAAAGAAAACTAATCAATTCTCATCATCGCCATATCGCCGACGAACGTCGCTCGTCACCTAATCAACGTCAAGACATCATGTGAAAGTAATAAATACATAAATACATATTCAACGGGCATTCTTTTTTGAATTTGAAGGACACGAACGTGAATGTTATGAACTGCCATAAAATGCCTTAAAATTAATTTTGTAGACAACGAGAACGAAAAGTTAAAGAACTCAATAAGGAAACGAGCGAGAAATAAGAAGCGAAAAAAACCATTAAAACAAAAGCAAAGAGAAAATTGGTATTCCACCCTTTTCGAATATCGTTAAAATCGCGCAAAAGACCTTCACCCACTCTGAAAAATTATTCCAGGTGCGGGTGCCTTTTGATTTTCCATCTACCCAACTATCCAATTAAGTACTTATTTATTTATTTATTTATTTTCTTTTTCTGTACTTCAACTAAGGAAGCTACCTTTATATGTACCTATGATAGGAAAAATTTCAGCAAACAACGAAACGAAGAATATAATGATGGTATAAAAATGGAAGGGAGGGTGGAGGAAAATTTAATAAATAAATCGATTTCTGAACACACACTATATACGAATAGCTGAGCGTTTTTATTCTGTACATTGTTTTTTTCCTATATTCAAACCCAATAAGTTCCTCAATCTGTGAAATTATTTATTTATGTTCCAAAGCCAATTATAGCTCACATAAGCCTGAAGAGCAACCACAAAAATAAAAGCAAATTCGCGCCAAGGATACTCAACTGCTGAACTGCTAACTGCTTTCTCGTCCCTCTTCACATATGACGCCTTTACATACAAATAACATCGCAAGTAAGGGTAGATCTATACAACGCTCACCTTTCGGTTCTGGCAAGCATAATTCAGTTATGGTGTGTTTGGGAACGATTTATCGAATACTCACTGTTTGAAGTGATGTTTCGTGTCTTAACCTTTCGAAGGCTTTATGGTATAGCAGGTTGTTAAGGAAAGTATACCAACTTTTATATTCTTCGTATTCTGTTTTGTTCTGTTCTGTTCTTTTTTTTTTCTTCTTCCTTCAGGTGAAATATTATATAATCAAGGCCCAGGTGGAGGATTTCCGTTAAATTCTTTCATGGACAGGCTATTCTTCTTATGTGAGCGAATGATTTGAATGAATAAGAAATGCCTAGGCTTTCAAAATAGACTTAGAATGGCACATAGTGAGTATTACCTAGATCTAGATATTCCCCAGGGATTCATTAATATCAATTATAGGTTTCCCAAATATTTACCCTCCAATATGCTATGAACTTAACTTATTCCTTAATGAAAATATACTAACTTACCGTTTATTTAGCAAGTTCTTGTCTCAATAAGGTTCCTCAGGACCTCTGAAGCACTCACAGTTTTTCTTTTTTTTTTTAATACAATTTAACAATCACTGGTTCGAAAATAACACCAAAGATTAGCCACTTGTTTTAAAAAAGGCCTTCTCGATAAGAGCGTAACAGTAACACAGATCCTTTTGAACCGAATTCAATTTTCGATTTGAATTTCCGAAGAGAGCGAGAGTTCAATGGAAGGCCTCAGTTTGCTTTTGGTCTTCTATACTTTTTCTTCAGCTGGTTTCTGGTTCTGGTAGAGCAGCGTATATTGGTAAAAGGAAGCTTACGAGTGAATGCCTGAGATTTTCCCAGAATTCGATGATAACAATAAAGTCTCACTCACTCTCAAATGAAATTTAAGGTTTTTTCTTATGATAAAGTCAGTAATGCAATATATGTAGATGCAATTGTCTCCCTCACTCGCTAAAGGGTGGTTTTAATTCTCTTGAGATTGGTATAAAAAGGGGAAATGAAAGTTTGTATTTTTATTTTATTTCAAAGCTCTTCTTGTGAGTAAAAAAATGAGAGGGATGCTTATTTTTGTGATATGATAAGGATAACAGCTGGTAAGCTTCTCTCAAAAAACGAATGAGTTGACCCACATAAAGCTCTTTGCGCTTTATTTGAGCTTTTTTTTTGTTATGTTTTTTAATTTTACAAAAGGGTTCACATGTGTATATCTTTGTATTTCCAATGTTCTCTATATATCGAGTAATTGGATAAAATTAAGTTATCAATATGAAAAAAATAAAAGCTTTCAGTTTTCATTTATTTGGTTTCAAGAGAAAAAACGATATTGAGAGAGTGAGAGTGAGAGCTTTAGGAGACAAAATTGATATGAGAATTTTTCTGTAAGTATCATTTTCTTATACCAGAATTCTGTTTGTGAGATTTTAATAGGTTAGGTGTGGTGTAGTAGCACTTTCGAATGTGGAAAGTATATATTTAAATGTGCTTCTTTAACCAACAAAAAAAAAGGGCGCCAATTTTTGGCTAATGTCTTTGTTTATTATGAAAAGTGACAAAAAACTTTTTTGGCATTTCTTAACAAATTGATTAATTTTGGAGGAAAAACAAACGAAATAATTATTTGACATTATCAAAGGAGCCATATTTTGATGTTTACGAGGTCGATTTTTAACTTGTAACAATTCTTTTGATGCCAAAAAAGTTTATCATAGTTTGATTTTTTGTACGCTTGATTTGAGTGAAAAAAGAACAATGTGATATTAGAAAAATTGTATGTATTTTTTTTTAAGAAGTACTGAGGCATTTTTGTTTAAGTTAATTAAAAATTTAAGTTCCAGGACAACAACATGATTTTGGATACTTTCCACATTCATAATGTCACATTAGAAGAAAGCAGTAGTTACACTTTGATTCGAGTGATTTTTTTTCAATCTGGGGTCTGAACCAATGTACTGATTTGAATAAGCATGTTTTTAACTTCCCATAGGAAGTTATTGTAATGGGTCTGATTTGTCGAATTGAAAATTTTGACATTTCTCGACGTTTCAAGGTCCCTAGAGTCGAAATAAAATATTTTTAGAAAGATGTTTAAAAAAAAAGGTGACAATTTTGGTTAAACCTAAATATCTCATGAACCAATGACGCTAGAGACTTGAATTAAATTTTATATTATATATTGTAACGTGCTACAAAACAATTATATTTTTGGAAAAAAATTCAATTAACGTTTTTTTATGGATCAAAAAAACTTAAAAAAAATGTGTCACCTCGAAAATTTTACGACTAAAATATGATATCATCTCCAAAACAATTTTGTGCAACGAAGAATAATGTTTTTGACATCTGATAAAATTTTGAGAAAAATCGAATTGACAGTTTTTTTTACAAAAAATAAAAACCTAAAAAAAAACAATACTAAAACTTGGTAAAAATTTACTTTCGACTCAAATAGCTTTTCATAAAATTAAAAATATTGGCTTCAAACTTATTTTATTTCACAGAAAATATTGTTCTTTTTATAAAAAGTTAGTTTATTAAAACTATGAAACGTTCTCCATGATTTCTTTTACTTAAGTGGAATAAACCTAGAGCTGTGGGTGGCACCAATACCGGGCCTACCGTGCTTAACGGGTTTGTAGGTGAAGGAGAATTCTCCCAAGTAGTGTCCAATCATTTCTGGTTTGATTTCAACCTGGCTGAAATCTTTGCCATTGTACACACCAATGATGGATCCGGTCATCTCTGGAACAATGATCATGTTCCTCAAGTGGGTCTTGACGATGTCGGGTTTCTCATTTGGTGGTTTTCGATTTTCATTAATTTTTTTATAAAAATCCAACAGTCCTCTCTTTTGAGATTTGAAATTTGTATTTGAAACTTTAAAGTTTCCGTCAAAATTGTCTCTTAACTGATTTACAATTTTGAGCATTTCTAAAAAATCACAATATTCAAAAGAAACTTGTAAATATATTGGCAAAAATTCATATTTTTAATCAAATAATGAACAGTTTGAACTTACATTTTGTCAATTTGATTGTCGCTGTATGCTTAAAAATTGGTTTAAAGTATTAGAAAATATTTTCAAAAATGGCTTCTACAAATAAATGACAGATAGATGGCTATCTGAACTTCAAATGTGTTATGTCTTTTTATGACCGTTCAAGGCAAGTTCCTTGTTGATATTCATATGGCAAAAAAAAAACATGTTTATGTATTCTGGTCGTGCATTTTATTAATAATTTCTTCCCTTATTAAAACATTATTCAAACAAAATAAGGGTTATGTACAACACAACTTCTACTCGTAGAAAAAAAAAATGCGTGAAAACCAGCATTTTAATTGAAACTTCCTTCACTGTACATTTTAATTTCATGTACGTGTCGTCTGGTTCTAAAGTTGCAATTATTTATTTAAGTAGAGCTTTATTTTTTCCGGCTGTGATTTTTGCAACGTATATTTATTTTTTTTAATTGCATATTACATACATTCATATTTTCTTTTGTCCCATATGCTCGTATTCGCATTTAAGGTCTAGAGGTCATCATAGTCCAGTTAGTATGATGAATCAATGTTCATATATCCATTACTCAACCCACCTTTACCTTTAAATTAACGAGTCTGCGAATTGTTTTCTCTTATAGATAAAAGTTTTCCCTTATGAAGGTACTTTCTCTTGTGAAAGTGCAAATTATTTATTTCCTTCTTTTTTCTACTTAGGCATGCTAAAAACTCATAAATTGCTAGACGTTCACCGGGGCGTATGAGTAACTTTTTTTTTTACTTTATGTATTGCGTTATGTTTATTGCAAATATACTGACCAACATTTATCATCAGACTTTGAATTTGTGTGCTTGTTGATTTTATCCTTCAATATTTTATGTTCTTAGCAATTTAAAGACGTAATATAATATTAAGCCAATAAAAATGTGAAACTCTTTTTTTTTTGTTTGCTTTATTAAGATACTTAACGAGCACGACAGTAGATGTTATTTGTTGTGTTTTTTTTTTTATTGATAACTAGAAATTAATTAAATAAATATTTGAAGTTAAATGCTTCAAGAATTTTGAAAGCAAAAGGAATCTCTTTTTGTAAGCTACATTAGTAAAAAAAAAACTTTTTTGAGTTTAAACTGCTTTTACGAGTTGATGTAAACTATGAAAGCAAATAATAGAAAGTTTTTGTGTATTTATTTACTATTTTTTAATTTAGTTAGTAATTTTGTATATATCAAAAGACAAATAAAAATAAATGCTGGGATCCAAAAGAATATAAATATAAATTATTCCATAGGAAATCGTAAATTGATTTTCTCAAAAATGGCCTGATGCGTACATTTTTATGAAATATTATTTATTTTTATTTTCTAACTTGACTTCTTATTGCTCCAAAAGGGTACCGTTTATAGTTATAGACCCGTATTTTGTTTTAAAAAATTTCTCAGAAACTGAAGAAACGATAAAAATATTTTTTCTGAACACGTTCTTATATTGTCTAAATAATATTTGATGATCAAAAATAAATAAAGAATACAAATTATTTCAAAATTCCATACCTCAAAAACGGGTCAATACTTGATAAAGAAATTCAATTTTAAAACGCACTGAATGACTGAATATCAAAAATATTTTTAAACAAAAATTAATTAATAAATAAATAAAAAAGAGGCATGGATACGACCCACACTGATAACTTCCCATCCCGTCTATCGATTTGTCTTGCTTAAAAATTTGTCTAAATGTATCAATTCTTACCAAATCTGCGTTCTATTTTTTGTAGATTTTATTTTTTTTATGAAAAAACGGACTGTTGGATTTTTATAAAAAAATTATTGAATATAAAAAACAATATTTTCTGTGAAATAAAATAAGTTTGAAGCCAATATTTTTAATTTTTGAAAAGCTATTTGAGCCGAAAATCAATTTTTACCAACTTTTATTAATTTTTTTGTTTAGGTTTTTATTTTTTGTAAAAAAACTGTCAATTCGATTTTTCTCAAAATTTTTCCTAATGTTGAAAACAATATTTCTTATAAGTTAAAATTAGTTAGAAGCCATAATCTCAAATTTTTAAAAAGATATTTAAGTCGAAAATCAAGATATTTAAGTCAAAAAACCACCCACGCAATTTTCTTGAGAGCCCTTTCTGCATCTTTCTGCCTCATTATCTGTATAACAAAATTTATTTGAAGTCGATATCTCTTCTGGTTCTTGAGCTATGGACGACGAAAAAAACGTCGCGAACGTACGGACGTACGTACACACGCACGCACAGACATCGTTCTAAAAATCTTTTATTTCGACCAAAAACACTCCATTACCAAGACCGGAATCTTTCGTACGTTTCACTCTCCAAAACCCGTTTGTTTACATTGTTGTATTTGTAATTTTGACAATTAATCCATGAATATATGTGAGCAAAACAAAAAAAAACGATGCCGTGGGCTAGCGGCATTTTGCACAGCAAAAACAAAATGGAGGGGTTAATAAGTTTTTTTCAGGTTTTTCTTTTTACTTTTTTTCGATGAAGAAGTCAGTTTTAAGCTTTAATTTTGCAGTCATTTTGTTGATAGCGAACCAATGTACATTTTTGTCTTCAAAAAAGCATGTTCACCATCAATTTATTATAATTAATTCACTAATTTACAAAAATCACTACGAAATTCTTCAAATTTCAAAATTAACTTCGGATTTTTGTATCAAAGATACGTTCGAAGAACCATCAAGTTAAGGGTGCGAGCGCAATTTTTGTATTGAATTCTAATAAATTTTCGTTAACGAACGGCCCAAATATTTTGTTTGCAACTAATTAAAATCTGTATCAATTTAATTAATCCAAGTATATTTATAGTTTGTTTTTCATGATTTAAGCTTGCAACTATTTTTCAATTCCATTATGATTAATAAATATTAAATTTAAAAAAAGAGTTATAATCTAAAAATACCTTATCCATAACATTCTTGATTGATGGAAACATAAATGTATTTGCTATCAAAAAAAACTATGCATCAAAGGAACACCAATGTTTTAAAAAAGTAATCAGAACGATTATAGCGAACCTGTTGAATAAATGCAGAGCAAATAAAATGCAAATTTTGACATGCATATATCACAAAATGAAAACGTCTTAAAATCGTTCTGAATTCATGCACAACTAATTCAATAGAACATGTAATCGTCATGAATGTTTATTGTTGACGTACAGAAGTTTTTTTTAGTGAATTTCCACAGTTTAACGCAAAATATAATTTTCATTCATTCCTTAAAAATGTTTAGTTACCAAAGTTCAAGTTTACTTATTATTGTTTGAAGGGTATATTTAGTAAAAGTGCTGCAAAAATGAAACAAATTAATGAGTTTTACGTACATGTTTTTCTAAATATAGTAAATACTTCCATAGATTACATTTTATAAATGCAGAACAAAGAAGAAAATATATATACATAAACAATAGTTTTCAGGTATAAAGCAGAGGTTAGTGTAGAAAAATATTTTTGAGAAAGCCAATAATATTTTAGGTTTGTTCATTAAAGAAATTTCCGC
The DNA here is from genome assembly GCA_920104205.1 of Eupeodes latifasciatus. Lineage (NCBI taxonomy): Eukaryota > Metazoa > Arthropoda > Insecta > Diptera > Syrphidae > Eupeodes > Eupeodes latifasciatus. The sequence continues at coordinate 66,276,047 of OV049924.1, read as the reverse complement.
TTCGGCTAACCTTCATCAACTTTTTAGAAAAAACATTAGCATTAATAGCAGCCAATTATTTCATAGCATAATTAATTTTTTAGATTGTAAAATGTCTAGAAATTTTCATACGCTACAAAATTCGTAATTTTATGCGTAAACATAGAAGATAACATTACTTAGTCAAGAAGTATGGATTTTGGCGCGTATATCGGTTTTTTTCTATTGGGTGTTCGGTTTCCCCATACTGGAATAAAAAAAAGTTACTTAAATCTATTTATTGCACTCATAGTTGGTATTGTGTGTAAACATATTGCCTTTTTCTATTCCTTAAAGATGCTTTACACAAAGCAACTTATTTTTAAAACATGGTTCCCTCAAATTTTTATTCCAAAATCTAACTACAAACAAAATTCCAACTCTAACATAGTCCCTTAAAAAGAAATTTTCAGGAATATTTCTGCAACAAACAAAACTAAAATTTGGTCTTGCAACTACCGAACTGCTTAAATGATGAAAATATTAATCTAATTGAGGAATCTGAACTAGCTAAAGTTGGCAATGGAACTTCACAAGTATGCTTCTCGTAGCATTGTCTGTACAAAAAAAACGGAGGCATCCGCCTATTGTTTCCACCTGAACTTCTAATGTCGCCAAGAAAATGCTCTAAACAAACTACACCTGAAAAAATTGTCTGTTTTGTTGTTTTACAAAGTATTGAGTTACACTTTTGTCCATTTGCAATAACTATACTTAACCGTTTGCAGCGCATGTTGCGTTCGCAAATTATTTAAGTAAACAAAATAAATAATAATAAACTAATAAATCATTAAATAATATGTATTTGGTCAATTTTATTTTATTTAATATACATTTACAACATTTATTTGGATGGAAATTAAAAAGCTATACAAATCTTCCAATTTAAGACCATGTCAGCACTTCAGATTCTGTTGGTTAGGATTGTTTAGTTTTTGAACGAGGCCATGAAACATTCAAAATGAAGCATTTAGATGGGGCTGATTACTATAATGAAGCATTTTGATGGGCCTGAGGACTAAATGTGAGAATGTGTTTGGTTTTTTGCATCATTTCACGCACACTTTCTCACATTTAGTCCTCAGTAGCTTGTAGGCAAACCGAAATGTCAGTCTGAGATTCCGGTCTTGGTAATGGAGTGTTTTTGATTTCGACTCTAGGGACCTTGAAACGTCGAGAAATGTCAAAATTTTCAATTTGACAAATCGGACCCATTACAATAACTTCCTATGGGAAGTTAATTAAATGAGATGCGGCCCTCACTGATAACTTCCCATCCCGACTGTTGACTTGTCTTGCTTAAAAATATTGTAGGTTTTCGTTTTTTGTTAAAAAAGTGTCAGTTGAATTAATTTTAAATTACCAAAAATATTTTGTACCCGTGGCATGATGCTTAGTGCGTTGGACTGTCATGCCAGATGTCTTGGGTTCGATCCCTGCCTGTAACACCTAAAAATTTTTCACGAGTACTGTCCTTGCGAGGAATTGACAAATCCTCCAAGAGTAATTCTTGTCATGAAAAGTGCTTTCTCAAATTAGCCGTTCGGATTCGGCTTAAAACTGTAGGTCCCCTTCATCTCTGAGAACATTACTCGCACACAGGAATGGTTGAGAGTTGTAAGTCACTAGGCCCTAACTCTCAACGGATTATTGCGCCACCTAATTTTTTTTTTTTTTTGAGTCGAAAGTAAATTTTTACCAAGTTTTAGTATTATTTTTATTAGGTTTTTATTTTTTGTACAAAAAACTGTCAATTTAATTTTTCTCAAAATTTTACCGAATGTTAAAAACAATATTTTCTATAAGATAAAATTAATTTGCAGCCAATATTTCAAATTTTGGAAAAGATGTTTGAGTCGAAAATCAATTTTTACCAACTTTTATTAATTTTTTTTTTTAAGTTTTTATTCTCAATATTTTTTTATCAAATAAAATTAATTTCAAGCCAATATCTCAAATTTTTGAAAAGATATTTGAGACGAAAATCAATTTTTACCAACTTTTATTAATTTTTTTTTTAGGTTTCTATTTTTTATAAAAAAAAAACTTTCAATTCCATTTTTCTCAAAATTTTACCAGATGTTAAAAACGTTATTTTTCGTTACACAAAATTGTTTTAGAGATAAAATCATGTTTTGTTCGTAAAATTTTCGAGGTGACAAATATTTTTTTTTAATTTTTTTGATTTATAAAAAAACCGTTAATTGTTGTTTTTTTCCAAAAATATACTTGTTTCGTATCACAGTTTAATTGAAACGTCGAGAAATGTCAAAATTTATATTACAATAACTTCATATGTGAAGTTAAAAATTGTACAAATAAAAAAAATATTTAAAGCAAACACTATGACAATTTTCGAATACAAAAATAATAATCAACGTTTGTTCTGATAAATTAACTAGAATCTTTGAGGTATATTTGTAAATATTAAAATGTAGGCATTATTTTAAAATAGGCACTTTGAATACAGAAGCAGGTTCGTGCGGACCAGTCGTACATTTTATTTATATAAGTCATTTAAAGAACTTTGGCTTAAAGAAAGTTTAAGCTGTTTTCTGTCGAGATATTTGAGACGTTAAATCAATTTAGTTGTATTTTTTGTAAAAAAAAACTGTTAGTTACATTTTACATGAAAATGAAAATTTTCGGGGTGACAAATTTTTGTTTCAGTTTTTTTGATTTATAAAAAAAACCATTAATTGGATTTTCAAGTGTCTAGCGTCATTGGTTCATGATCTCATTTAAGGTTAACCAAAATTTTCACCTTTTCAAATTTATTTAAAGTCGACATCTCTTCTGGTTCTTGAGCTATGGAGGACGAAAAAACGTTGCGAACGTACGTACACACGAACGCACAGACATCTTTCTAAAAATCTTTTATTTCGACTCTAGGGACCTTAAAACGTCGAGAAATGTCAAAATTTTCAATTTGACAAATCGGACCCATTACAATAACTTCCTATGGGAAGTTAAAAAAACGATCAGTTTGATTGGCTTGGGAAAGTATCCCAAACAGCATTGTAAGCAATTTAATTGACTCCATGCCTCGAAGATGCGCTGAAGTGATTAAAAATAAAGGGTTTGCTACCAATAACTAGCAATATTTTAGTAAGACTAAAAAAAATAAATGTATTTTTTAAAAGTTGCTTTTGTTTTCACCAGCCTAATATTAAACTAATTGGACTAATTGTGTTATATTTAATGAACTATAACAAAAACAATTTTATTTTATTTTTAATTAGAAAATGTTAATATTTATTTAATTTTTAAAAACAAAAATATACAATAATTGAATTCTAAAATTGTCTAAAATTAAATTGCTCTTGTCTTCGCCAACACTGAAGGTAATTATTATTTGTATATCGCAATTGTGTTCATTCGCAATTAAATTAAAATTTTCTCAAATTATTCGAGTTGGAAATCAATGTTTAACAAATTAGTATGTAGATAGTATATGTTGTAGGTTTGCGTTTTACAAACAAAATCAATTAATTTTTTTCTAAAAAACAGCAAAATTTGTATTTGGGGTGTGAAATTATTTTGAAGTTATATAATTTTTTGTTTAAAATATTTTCGAGTTGAAAAAGAATTTTCCCCGGTTTTTGTTTGATTTAAAAAAATTGTTTCAATTGAATTTCAACATTCATTCTGTAAAAAACCTAAAGCAAGTTGAAAAAAATGCAACACGCATTTTTAAAAATAACTAATTCTTGATATACGTATTTAAGATCAAACAAATTTTTGTATTAATTGCTTTAAAACATTCAACCTTTCTGCATTATTTTTATGCTCTTATCCGTAAGATACAAATTATTTGAAATTGCTATCTCTGCTGTTTTTTGAGATATAGCGATCAAAAAAGGTAGCCTAAGCGTAGGTATGCTATGATGACCAAGTTGAAAATATGCATTTCCTGCTAGGGAAAAATTATGCATACATTTTTCAATTTCAAACAAATCGTTTTATCCGTTACGGAAATGGATGCACAGATGTACAGATCAGAGATATGATAAAATCTACTTTTTTCATCGGGCATTTTGATTAAACCCTTGAACCAAATACTTGCCCTAATTTTTCTCCAGTTAAATTATATCCTTAAATTATAGCAGTAAATAAAATTTTATAATAAATTATGACACATGCACTGAACGAAAAAAAAAATATTTAAAATATAAAAAAAAGGAAATATAATTCAAATCCATTTATTTCCATTTTTCTTGTCGTCTTAAATCATAAATTATATTTTGTTTCCTTGTTGATGAAATATTGGAATATTCCGAATTATGTATGTTGCGAGAGCAAATCTTGAGACAGATTCTTCTATTCCGGAGTACCAACAAAATACAGAAGATATAACTTGAACTGAACCCAGATCCAGAGTAAACAAAAATACGCTTCAACGAAGATTCGTCTAGAAAAACACAATACAAGATAACAACAAAATAAAGATGTAGAAAAGTTTTTATTTTATTTTGTTGGTTTCTTTTATTTCTTTTGCAGCTGCTTTTTTCACAGATTCTTTTATCTCAGTTTATAGTCCAGGAAAATTTGATATGTAATTAGAAAACATTCAGACAATGGTGAATTTATACGTTTTTAAGACTCTCTAAAAAATCTTTTTATTTTGGACCAGAATAAAAATCTTAGAGGGGTAAATATAACCAAAGACATTTTTTTGCAAATTGCCCTTAAACTATAAACTGTTATACTTACATATCGTAGTTTATCTTATTCTACTCAAAAAAGATTATAACGCTATTTTCGTACAATTGATAGATTTGGAGAAAAATTTCCGAAAAAATCATATTTTTGGGTGGGTCATTTTTAACTTTAAATATGAAGTTATTGCAATCGGTCCGAATTGAAAATTATGACATTTCTCGACGTTTCAAGGTCCCTAGAGTCGAAATAAAAGATTTTTAGAGAGATGTCTGTGCAAGCGTGTGTACGTATGTACGTCTGTACGTTCGGGAGGTTTTTTCGTCGTCCATGGCTCAAGAACCAGTAGAGACATCGACTTCAAATAAATTTTGTTTTACAGATAATAAGGCAGAAAGATCCAGAAAGGGCTCTCAAGAAAATTAGATAGCATTTTAAAAAAAATGTGAAAATGTTGGTTAACCCTAAATATCTCATAAACCAATGACACTAGAAACTTGAATTAAATTTTATATCTATTATATATTTTAACGTGATACAAATTAAGTACATTTTTGAAAAAAAATTCAAATAACGGTTTTTTTATAAATCAAAAAAACTGAAAAAAAAAATGTGTCACCTCTAAAATTTTCCGACTAAAATATGATTTCATCTCCAAAACAATTTTGTGCAACGAAAAATAATGTTTTTGACATCTGATAAAATTTTGAAAAAATTTTAATTGACAGTTTTTTTTATAAAAAATAAAAACCTAGAAAAAACATTACTCAAAGTTGGTAAAAATTGAATTTCGACTCAAATATCGTTTCAAAAACTTGAGGTTAAGGCTTCAAACTTATTTTATCATATAAGAAATATTGTTTTCAATATTCTGAAAAATGTTGAGAAAAATCGAATTGACAGTTTTTTTACAAAAAATAAAAACCTAAAATAAAAATTAATAAAAGTTGGTAAAAATTGGTTTTCGACTCAAATATCTTTTCAAAACTTATATATTGGCTTTAAACTACTTTTATATTTCAAAAAATATTGTTGTTAACATTCAGTAAAATTTAAAAAAAAATCGAATTGACAGCTTTTGTACAAAAAATTAAAAACCGAAAAAAAAATTAACAAAAGTTGGTTACTAATTTTAACTTATAAGAAATATTGTTTTTAACGTTCGATAAAATTTTGAGAAAAATCGAATTGACAGTTTTTTTTACAAAAAATAAAAACCTAATAGAAAAACAATGCTAAAACTTGGTAAAAATTTTCTTCCGACTCAAATTGCTTTTCAAAAATTAAAAATATTGGCTTCAAACTTATTTTATTTCACAGAAAATATTGTTTTCGACATTCATTAATTTTTTTATAAAAATCCAACAGTCCGTTTTTTCATAAAAAAATAAAAAATCTACAAAAAATAGTACGCAACTTTGGTAAACATTGATGTTCGGTTCTCGATATCTCGTGAATAATAGAAAACATTGACGTCAAATTAATTTCATTCAACCAATTTGTATTTGTATATATTAGAAATTAAAACTTTTAATAAATGCTACTAAAATTGGTAAGAATTGGTTAACGACTAAAAATCTCGTTAACAAAAATAGATTTTAAAATAAAACTATTTAATCATATGCCAAATATTGTTGGTTATTTTTAAATTTTTTAGAATAAATTTAACTGACAACTTTTTTAATAAAACACGAAAACCTACAAACCTTGCTTAAAAGACAAATCGACAGACAGGATGGGAAGTTATCAGTGTGGGTGGCATCCCAGCCTCTTTTTGGTTTGGTATTTCAACATGCATAGATTGACGCCTCAACAACGCTTTCAAATTGGATGTACATATTTATTTTGAAAATCATGGTTCTCTCAGAAATACGAATACGAGAAATAGGTGTCGATAAGCAGCTCACTTTTGGTTGAATGGATACCTCATTTAAAAACGATACGAACGTTACAGTCAATGGTGACCGCTATTATTACTGACTTTTTCGTTCAACAACTGAACAACGTTTGCTAAGCGCATAGTTCCACGTCACGGACCCGTGAATTGACCTCCAAGATCTTCTGTGGGCTTATGTGCATTCGTTATTGCCAAAATGTTAGAAAAAGTCATCGAAAATTAGACCGGCAGATAAGATTACTTTTGAGCCAGACGTTTCAGAAGCTTCGTTGAAAGTTCTAAAATTTTCAGACCTGCCGATACTTTGTCTAATTTTTATAAAAAATAAATAAAGCTCTGCATTGAAATTCGGCTTTTCCTGAACTTTTCCATAGAAAAACCGTCATATGACACACAATGTATCCTGAACAAACGTTCACATGCACACATCTCTCTTAAAATAGGAAATTTAGATTCTAAGGATCCTGGAACGCCAAAAAGAAATTCAATTTCAGAAATATGGGAAGTTAAAAAACGGTTAAAAAAAATTGTTTAGAGCCGTTTTTTAAATTATCATCCTTTTGCATTTTGGATATTTGATATCTCCTTTACGTGAAACAACATTTAAAGAAAATCACCTCATTCATTTGGGTATGGCATTTTATGAGGAAAAAACTAACGAATATCAATTATTTTCGTTACGTTTTTTAAAAAATCTGATCCCAGACAAAATATCTCCATTTTTGTATCTTATTTTCTTGGACTATAAGGCCAAATAGACAAAAGTACGAGTATGTGAAATAAATAAGGAACTTCTTTTTAGTTTTTGTTTGTCCAAAGGACGATGTGTGTTTCTGTCAATTTAACCTTCGTTGTGGATATTGTAATAAATAAAAAAAAAGGATACTCAGAACCATAAGATATCCTTATCTTAAAAATGTATGAACAAATTAAGCTGTATATAAAAAAGGACTATCTTATTTTGACAACATACTCGTCGTCGTCGGTCGTTGTACAGTATGGCTAGACAGTAATGGAATTTGTAATTATTTGTTAATTAAAGTGCTATTTCCAGTTCTTAGGATCTACTATAATTCACTTAAGTAGCTTGTATTGTTGTTGAATATATATTTTTTTTTAATGTGCTAATGTATCACTCATAAATAATTTTTTCGTGTTTTCGGACTCGTGTTTGAATATTGCGTGCTTCGAATCATTTATCTATATAAAAATGTTATTCAATGGCATCATATTCATATAGCTACTTCATATTTATATGTGATTCTTTCCAGCCCTATTTCATGTTTTGATAGTTCTTAATTCCATATCATATCTGCGATATTTGAGTTACAAATACTGTATTTATAGAATGAAAAGCAAAGAGCGATAGGATAAGATCTTTATCAAAATTATGTGGGCACAAAACACAAAAATAAAGAAAAAAATCAATAAAGATGAAATGACAGGACACAACAAAAGTTAAAGACACGTAATATGATAATTTAGTATTCATTTTGTGGCGATGTTCCTTTCGAAGATTATTTGAAAATTTTAACTACTTAACTTTTGAAGTGGGGGGTGAAAATTTTGTTTCTTGGTATTTATATTTTAAGGGAAAATTTCAAACAAAGGGCAGACAAAAATTGCCAATGGCAAATGGCAAAATCATTAAAGAAAACATCAATAGCTTACTAAAGAAGTTCTTTATCAATTTATTATAAGCCAGACAATGGTTCCTATTTACCTACTAAGAAAATATAATTAATTGTGTATTGTGTATAATTCTAAAATATAGCTCATACGCCCGAGTGAATATTTCAAAATGTTCAGACTTTTGAAATGGATTAGATACTTCTTACTTAAGATTCTTAGAATCAATCTTGATTTTAATTTTAGAATACTAAATTAGAGTGCCATTTTGCATAATTATAAGGGGGGTTGGAAAATTAATAAATCTTTCTGAAATAACAAAAGTTTTTGAGTATGGTGTATTGTTAATGAATTGGAAGCACTTTATTATTACAGTTTTTGACTAAAAATAGAAAAATTGAGTTTTGCTATGCCAATTTTTAGATAAAAGAGCATCACTCGTTATTGTTGTTAAAGTTGAACTTAACTTCATAATATCAAATTATAAATCAGAAAATTCACGTTTTAAACAACATTAAATCTTTAAATAAAAAAGAGGGGATGCGACCCACACTGATAACTTTCCATCCTGTCTGTTGATTTGTCTTGCTTAAAAGTTTGTAGGTTTTCGTGTTTTGTTAAAAAAGTTCTCATTTGAATTGTTCTTAAAAATTTAAAAACGACCAATAATATTTTGCATATTATGAAATAGTTGGATTTCAAAATCTATTTTTGTTATCGAGATTTTTAGTCGTTAACCAATTTTTACCAATTTTAGTAGCATTTCTTAAAAAAAATTATTTCTAATATAAATAAATACAAATTGGATGAATGAAATTAATTTGAAGTCAATACCTTCGTTTATTCACGAGATATCGAAAACCGGACATCAATTTACCAATTTTGCGTACCTTTTTTGTAGATTTTAATTTTTTATGAAAAAACTGACTGTTGGATTTTTATAAAAAATGTACTGAACGTCGAAAACAATATTTTCTGTGAAATAAAATAAGATTGAAGCCAATATTTTTAATTTTCGAAAAGATATTTGAGTTGAAAGTCAATTTTTACCAACTTTTAGTAATGTTTTTTTGAGGTTTTTATTTTTGGGTAAAAAGCTGTCCATTCGATTTTTCTCAAAACTTTACTGAATGTTGACAGCAATATTTTTTTAAAATATAAAATTAGTTTAAGGTCAATATTCTCAAATTTTTAAAATGATATTTGAGTCGAAAATAAAGTTTTACCAACTTTTATTAATACTTTTTTTAAGTTTTTTTTTTTTGTAAAAAAAAAAAAACTGTCAATTCGATTTTTCTTAAAATTTTACAGAATGTTGAAAATAATATTTGTTATAAGATACAATTAGTTGGAAGTAATAATCTTAAATTTTCGAAAAGATATTAAAGTCGAAAATTAATTTTTACCAACTTTGAGTAATGTTTTTTTTAGGTTTTTATTTTTTATAAAAAGAAACTGTCTATTTGGTTTTTTTTATAAATCAAAAAAGAACTAAAAAAACATAAAAATTTACGAACAAAACACGATTTTATCTCCAAAACAATTTTGTGCAACGAAAAATAACGTTTTTAACATCTGGTAAAATTTGAGAAAAATCGAATCGACAGTTTTTTTATAAAAAATAAAAACCTAAAAAAAACATTACTCAAAGTTGGTAAAAATTGAATTTCGACTCAAATATCTTTTCAAAAATTTGAAATTATGGGTTGCAACTAATTTTAACTTACATATAAGAAATATATTTTTCAACATTCGGAAAAATTTTGAGAAAAATCGAATTGACAGTTCTTTTACACAAAAAAACCTAAACAAAAAAATTAATAAAAGTTGGTAAAAATTGATTTTCGGCTCAAATATCTTTTCAAAACTTTGAGATATTGGCTTCAAACTACTTTTATTTTTAAGAAATATTGTTTTAAACATTCAGTAAAATTTTGAGAAAAATCTAATTGACAGTTTTTTTACAAAAAATAAAAACCTAACAAAAAACAATACTAAGACTTGGTAAAAATTTACTTTCGACTCAAATAGCTTTTCAAAAACTAAAAATAATGTCTTCAAACTTTTTTTATTTCACATAAAATATTCGGTTCTTGATATTTCTCAAACTAATTTTATTCATCCAATTTGTAAAGATTTAAGAAATGCTACATAAATTGGTATAAATCTACTTGAAAAAACTAGATTTCCAAACTAAACTATTTCTTTATATGAAAAATATTGTTGGTAATTTTAAAATTTTTAAGAATAATTCAACGACAACTTTTTTAACCCAACACGAAAACCTACAAACTTTGAAGCAAGACAAATCGACAGACGGGATGGGAAGTTATCAGTGTGGGTCGCATCCCAGCCTCTTTTTGCATTTTGGATATTTGATATCCTCTGCGTGAAACAACATTTGAAGAAAATCACTTCATTCATTTGGGGATGGCATTTTGTGCCAACAATTTGCATCATGTTACTCAAAACGAACAAATTCGATCTCATAAATTGTTATCTCACAATTTTGAAAAGCAAAAGACAGTTTTCGTTTTGTTTTTTGTTTTTTTTTTTAAATCTGGTCCCAGACACAATATTGAACCTCGTTCAAGTTTTTTTTCTGTGAGAATTTTTCTAAAATAAAATACACCCTTTTTTATAAAAATATGTTTTCTTAGTCGATATACTCGTAGACTGTGAAAAGATTTACCAATTTTTCTGAAAACGTTACCGTTTATGCCATTTATGGTGTAGGTTTTGAGAAAATCCTTTTAAAGAAATATTTCCTGCTTACTTGTATTTTCTACGTTACTAAACAAAATTAAAAATATTTAGTTCATTGACTTTTCAAGCAAGATTGAGCTTCTATATGATTTACTGCGCCTTTATTCATGAATCAAATATTAAGATCCTTAAAGAATAACTTTTATACATTTCTAGACCTACCTTTTTCTCCTATGGTTGAATCATTTAATGACAAAAATTAGGAAATTGAAATTGCTCAGATTCCTCATCAAAATAATTAACTGAAAAATTGACCTATCCACACCTATGACCTACATAGACATTTTCGACTCTCCCATGACATTTTATATACAAAGAAAAAGACAAGTACCTACATATATATTCAATTTGACACAATTTGTATCCTTACTTCAATTCTAAGCCTATTTTCTGTCCTAATTTGGTAACCAAATAATAATCCTCATGTTGGCCATCCTATTGACAGTCGGTACATAATTTTGTTATGGACAATTGCCTTCTTTACACACTCAACAATCCCAACAAAAAGACAACAACAACTGTTGATAGAAAGGCCTCTATAACCGCTATACTCGCGATAAAATTAGAAGGGCACCACTTTAATTACTCGCCCACCACACAATGTAAACGATTGCTAATCACGCATTTGTTGAATAAAAAACCCCACTGACTAATAATAAAGAGCCTCTGACAAACTAACAAATAAACATATTTTATATAAGGATCACCGTTCGTCGCCGTCAGTCCATTGGACGGTCGGTCGTCGTCCTTTATAGTGCCAAAAGGGACTCACAAATGTAATCATAATGTGGAAGCTATTTATAAAAATAAAATAGGACGTTTAGCGGATACTGTTGGGGCTTCTCATTTAATTACCCATACTCCAGTTCCTCGCCGCCGCCGCCGTGCGTCGGTAGTCGGTCGTTCGTAGCAAAATATTACTAAGGGAAGGTGATATGTGAGAGCGTGAACCTTCCAACCCCCAACAGAAACCGCTCAATATAGGTAAACCCTTAAAACACCCAAGGTAGGTGGTGGTAGATACAGTGATGGTGGTGATGGTTGTGATGTGGATGGTGCGAGGGTTTGGGATGTAGATGGTGGTGATGACGATTCTGTTTTTGGGTGTAAAATAGTTAATTATCCCAATTTCCTAATTTAACCGTAGAAAAGAGTTCGCAAAAGTCTATATAAATGTGTGTGTATTTTGTGTAGGTCACTGAACATAAATACTAAACAGGGTGTTTTGGACCTGGTATGCGAAATTAAACTATATGAACGAAGGACGAACGTGATGTTGTAGGCTAATGAGAATGATTTTTCTTTTTAATTATTATAGTTTAGTTTTCCCAGAAGTCAAAGAGGGGGATTGGGGCTAAAGTTTGATAGAAAATATCGAATAGAGAACCGTAAGGTTGGAATAAATGAACAAAAGGATTGAATGTTACTTCCCGTAGTATTTTGAATACCAATAACGCTCTTAAAGGCTTCTTCGAATATCTAATAATAAATTTTAATTTTTTTGAACGAATTTTAAAAATTGGTATTAATTAAATTTGAATAAAAATGATCTCGATTATTTTACGAACTAAAAATAATATTAGCTCCAGAATAATTTTATAGTGCGAAAAACAACGGTTTTGAAAATTAATGCAATTTCTAGAAGAAGAAAATTGAAAGGTTTTTTGACATACAAAAAATTAAATCCTAACTTTAAGTCATACCAAATTGCTTGAACTTTATTTTATTAATTATATATTTTTAAAAGTTCCTCAAATGACACTTTATATACTCATTGTAAGAAAATGATTTTTTTTTAAATTTTTAATTCGTAACTTGGGTTCTTTCAATTCCAAAAATGTATTTTTCTTTTGATTCTGAAGGATAGAACTGTTATTTTGTGCATAATGTTTCTTAGGAAATGATAAAATAATTTAATAATATTTGATGATCAAAAATGTTGTTTGGGTTTCTTAAAATGTTAAACTTTTTGCTTTAAAAATTCCAAAATTTAAATGTAAACGGCACTAACCATTAATAAGCTGAGTGCAAAAATTGTTAAAAAATGAAATGGAAAAAATGATTTCCGATTTCAGTAAAGTTTAAAAAAACATACCGCTATACATTTATAATTTGAGTTATGTTGGTTTTTAATTCGTCTAGTGTGCGGAGATTATTCGAGTAAAAATTCAACTAATAGTACGACACTTCAATTGGCAATTGAGTTCCACAGATGTCAAAAGCCTGTGCTCCCAACTTGAAACCACGAATTGAATGGACCTGTAGAAATACATACATATATAATGGACAAACGCAAAAATTGTTAATACCATTGTGGTATTTTAGTTTTACCTTTGAGTAAAATCTTCATTTTCGTCTAAAACGAAATCTCTACTAGCCTTGAAAGTGATTGGAAACTATTAAATTGGTAACAATGCAGGACTTAGGATCTTTTACGTATTTTCTAGAGATGAGAGGTTAATGGATAGTTTTTTCATTCAATTGATTTGATTATACTAACCAACATTTTTGTTCCCTTATGCTCATTTGTGTGTGATTCTCGAAATAAAAAAATTACTAAACTCTCTTATTCTATAATAAAATAAAAATAAAATAAAAATAAAAATAAAAATAATATAATTTAAATATATAATATATAATATAAAAGAAAGTCGTGTTTGTTACAACACTTATAACTCGAGAACGGCTGGACCGATTGTCATGGTTTTTGATTTGTTGGATTTGTTTCCGTCCCGAAAGCAGAATACATCTTAAAAATAATGGAAAGCTTATGGCCTGGTTGCTGAGACCTTTAAGCCACAACTTTATTTTTTTTCTGAAGACATCATGTGTGCGTTGTTTTAGACATTAAATTTCGAAAATTATTTATTAATTATTTAATTTTTAATTCCCTAAAATTGTCTTTTTATAGGTTGTCTATGATTTTTACCGCGAGTGCACATTTTAATATTAATGCCGCGTCCTAGAAGATCTTATCTTTCCCAGCGAAGCCGTAATTCAATTAGGCAACGGAATATCGCGAGTCAATTATCTATTATTATCGCTTAAGCAATTATTTCTGCATCTCCAAGTCAGATACATATAATGTGCCACATTATTTGCTATCATCATTTCAACATGCTTCCCATTGAACCCACGTGACATTTGGAAAAAAAAACAAAGATAACATTTCAGAAGATATTTTACATCGAATTCGCGTCAGCTCAAGAAATTCCGATCTTGAGGTGAACGAGGAGATCCATAACCAGACTTTGCTCTTGATCGAAGATATGTGTTACCTACCTCATGTGCGGCAGTTTGTTAGTTAGGTTAGGAATGCCAATGCCAGATCGCGGAATGAATGACGCATTTAATAGAGAATTGGAACGTGAACGTGAATATGATCCACATGAACTAATCCAATCAGTTCAAACGAATGTACCTCTGTTGAATCCTAAGCAGAGGGAAGTCTATGATACACTGATTAATGCAATTGATGATGGAAATGGCGGCTTATTTTTTTTGGATGCCCCCGGTGGAACTGGGAAGACATTCCTCATGTCATTGATTTTGGCCACTGTACGTGCGAGATCCGAAATTGCGGTAGCAATTGCTTCTTCTGGAATTAAAATTGCCATTAAACCTTCAAACTACTGAACAACCGACATGTAACATTTCGAAACACTCCGCAATGGCCAAAGTTTTAGTAGCATCAAAAATCATCATATGGGACGAATGCACAATGGCGCACAAACGCGCATTGGAAGCACTAGGCCGAACATTAAAAGATCTGCGCAATGACTCGAGATGTTTTGGTGGTGCAATGATTTTATTATCTGGCGATTTCCGACAAACACTACCAGTCATTCCAAGAGCTACTGCTGCCGACGAAATAAACGCTTGCCTCAAAACATCAAATCTGTGGCGATATGTAAAGAAACTTTAAATATGAGAGTTGCATTGTTGAACGATCTATCTGCTGATGATTTCTCGAAGCAATTGCTGACTATCGGTAATGGCCGTGTTCCTGTTAACAAATCGAGCAGTTTGATTTCATTTCCTCCAAATTTTTGCAATTTCGTATCATCAAAAGACGAGCTTATCAACAAAGTATTCCCGGATATCATTGCTAACCACAAAAATACTAAATGGTTAAGTGAGCGAGCAATTTTGTCCGCTAAAAATAAAGATGTAGATGACCTCAATTTTATAATTCAAAATCAAATCGTAGGTACTCTGTATTCATTCAAATCTGTGTATCTGTGTAACAAACGAAGAAGAAGCCACTAATTATCCAACTGAATTTTTAAACTTCTTGGATGTGCCTGGTTTACCACCGCACAATTTAAAACTTAAAGTTGGCTCGGTAGTCATCACATCATGCTTAGAAATTTAAACCAACCAAAACTGTGTAATGGAACGCGTTTGGTGATAAGAAAACTGATGAGCAATGTGATTCACGCGTTGATTCTTAAAGGAAAATTTAAAGATGAGGAAGTTCTTATTCCAAGGATTCCGATGAACCCTACGGATATGCCCTTTGAGTTTAAACGAATTCAATTCCCGATTCGTCTTGCCTTCGCCATGACGATCAACAAATCACAGGGCCAATCCTTGACTATTTGTGGCCTCAATCTAGAAAATGCATGTTTTTCTCATGGTCAATTTTACGTGGCATGCTCACGTGTCGGCAAACCATCTGCTTTATTTGTTTTTGCGCCTGACCAAAAAACAAAGAATTTCGTTTACCTCAAAGTACTTGAATGAATTAATCCGAGTTTTATTTTTTTCCCAATCTGCACAACATAGTTTTCAATCATTTTTTTCTGACAAGAGTTTGAAGAACTTAATTATTATTTTTTATTTTTTTTTTATTTTTATTCTCATTCTGTATATATGTTTTCATCATCATTCATCGTAATAAAATACTTTTTTGTTTCTATCTATATAAATATATTATTTTGTATCATTGTTTTACGTTCATCAAAGCCTATATTAGTTCAGCTAAAAAGTAACACGACATTTATTGACTGTTAGGCGGTACGAAGTTCGCCGGGTCAGCTAGTAATAATATAAAAATAAATCCATACTCTTCCTTGAAGCTAAAAAACCCCTGTTGTTTCCATCCATTTCATTTTGAGACCCACAATAATACCGAATATGGAAAAATTTCCTAAAACTTCTATTCAACAGACTTTTATTAACAGTCAATTTGTCAAACATAAATAGCTATAACCCAGTTAAATAATAAACCTTTCCTTGAAAATGTCTCGACTATCAAAAAGTCACAAATATGAACCTACCAAGAATATTTTCCTAATAAGGATTTATTAAATTAAGTCAAAGCAAATACTTGTCATAGTTATTTTGTTTGTTATTTTTATTCCATCCTACTAACGTACTTTAGTCGAAAGTAGTAACAAAATATTTTGATCCTTGTTTTATTTTTGTAGAGAATATTTTTGCTATCTCACTTTGCCAATTATATTAAGGTTCCTCTATGAAGTTGAAGTCTTTAGTTTACAAGTTTATAATTAATGAGGGTAAACTGGCTGTTTATTTACTTTGTATACAAATATTATTATTTCTATATACATACCTATGCATATGTATATGTATAAAGGTACTTCCGGAGCTATGATATTTATTTAAATTACGGTTCAAGGAATTTCTAATAAGGATATTATGATGTCTTGGGACAGAATATTATTAATTGGTTTATTTGGTTTTGGAATTATAGGAAGCAAAGGGGTTTTAGGGGGTAAAGAGAGGTTTATTAAAGAGAAAAACAACAACAACAATAGAAAAAAAATTTAAAACAATTATTTAAAAATGTCCTCATTTAATTTTGCCCTTTGCACTCTAAGTTGAACTTTGAAAAAGTTTTACTGAATTTGTTAATAAGAGAAATGAAGCATAATAATTTGTTATATAATGAAGCTTTTAACAGAAGTAGACTTATACTTTGAATCTTGAGACAAAAAATAACCACAGGAAAAAAAATCCTGTGGTATTTTCAAGTTAAAAATGTGTGCTCTTGAGACGAAGTGTAAATTAAAAATTGATAGAAGGTATCCCCTGTAAGAGTTACCACCATGGAATTTTTTACAGTAATATAATGTTTAATACTTATTATCAGAACATTATATCTTTTTTAGGGTGTACAATAATTAAAAATTACACAAAATCTGTGAATGGTTATCATAGACGTTAATTAATTGATATTCACCTTAAATTAATTAAAGAAGCCTCATAAAATGCTTAATATTTTATTTCCGTTTATAAAATAATTTCCACGACTGCAATTGAAAAAAACGGTTACAAGAAATGGTATACAAATCTTTCAAAACTTAAATAAGAGGCCAGTAGACGTAGAAATAAGTGATATCGTTAAATGAGAATGAAATTCTAATTTAATTGTAATTCTCGGAAACTATTAATACTAATTGTTGGCAAGACTAACAAAAACATCCAGGAGTAATTTTTTTTTTTTGAATATTATTGAAATGCTGAAATTAAATATTTTATAGTACTATGAACACTTTCATAGGCTTTCTCATTAACTACGAGTACATTAAAGTAAGTTTGAGAAAACTCTTTTACAACCTTTTCTTTCTTTTTTCATTTTTTTTTAAATTTTAAGCAATTACATTCTTCCTGAATATTAGCAAAGATTTGTTAATTGAAAAAGTGATTAAAATTTAAAAAATTAAAAATTCTTATTACTTTTTTCATTTCCTGTTGTCAATCATTTCGATTGAGACAACAGTTTTTCCATATAAATTTGTTCGATTAGTAAGTATTATCTCTTACTAAATTTGTTCACCTCATACAAAAAGCTGATAATTTTACTTGGTGTTCAAACACTGATCTAAGAAAAACTGTAAACCATTTACCATTTACATTGCCTGAGAAAATCCTCACTACAGACAGACATTGAAAGCCTAAAGCTCACATACATTTTGTTTGAAAAATAAAAAAACACGATGGACAACCTTGAAATATCAATTTAAAAAGCTGAAATTTGAACAGGTCTATAATTTTACCAAGCACATTATAATTTTTTGAATCAGTCTAGTCTGTATAGGTTTTTTTTCAATTCGAAAGTTTATAAAGGGAAAAAGACGATAGAATACAGATGAAGCCATCAGGGAATTTTTAAAAAAGATTTTCTGGCTTATAGAGCCTTAGTACTTGGAGCCCATTTGGTTGCTTGACAGTACTTTAACTTTTTCTTTAAAATCGTACTGGTAAGAATATGGATGCTCGCCACACTGCACAGGTGCCAGTGTATAAGTGAATAAGTTAAGCCAGTTTTATTATTATTTCATCCAACTGAACTACTCTTTCCTTAAGTCCGTTCTTCAAAATAATAGTCTTAATTTAATTCATGTAAATCAGATCTTTGAATCAATGAAATTTGTATTATTCTCTAAATGAATTTGACAGTGACTTTACTCTTTTGTCTGGATACTGATAAAATTTTAACATAATTTTATTAATGTACGTTTATTTATTTATACTACTAATTATGTTACAAGAATCATTTTAATATGTATACAAATCTAAAATCTCTCTATATGTAGTTGTTCACCCAGGCGTATACGCACTTATTTCTTTTCTTGAACTGTTTAGTGTAATTTCCTTGTATTTATTCCCATTAGTTTCAAAGAAGGCATTGTGGTCTAGCCATTTCCCACATTTGAGATATATGTCATTAAAAAGCTTATCTCTTGTTAATCTTTTTTTGGTATAAAGACAAATCTGTAAGCCATAGGAAGTATATTTCAACAAAGATTGCAATTAAAGTAAAAACAAATTGCAATAATTGACTATTAAAATGACCGTATTGTTTACTTTCGATGAATTGAATAAACCTCTAAATGAATGAACTTTTATACCAATGACTAATGCTAAAAAATATAAATATGCTTGGTGAATAATTTGCTCAACAGTATGAAAATTTGACATTTTTCAATTCGATTTAGAGCCCGTTCACACAATCCCTAATCGGCGGTTTTGCCATATCGGCGATTTAACCGTATAAGCCAGTGGCAATATAATTTAAATGAGTATAGTCAGACGATACGGCATTTAACCGTATACGGTAAAATCACCGATTAGGTCGATTTTGTCATTCGGTTTTGTCTCTGCAAATCGTTTTCGGTCGTACGGCAAAAACCCGATTCGGTTTATAGTGGCAATGTATTTATATACAGTGCGTTCAGACGATTCGGTATTTTGACCGAAAGTGCGTCATTTTTCGTCTGGGCTACTGTGGAATAATATATTGCTAGTATATAGTCGTTTTTGTGTTTTACACCGAGTACGGTGTAGGGTTGAGTACGGTGTACGGTTAAATTACAGTACCGTCTGAATACTCCAACCGAAAGACACCGAATCGAGAAAATATCCGATACGGCGAAAATACCGAATAGTGTGAACGGGCAGTTAGTGTATAAAAAGAATGTGAATAATTGTGCGCCTAGTGCCAACAATTAAGATACACAACGTTGAAAAGCATAGTTCAAGAGAATCATTTTTGATGATGGACACAGAATTGTAAACCATGAGGCTAAGACAGTATATTCGATTCTTCCCTTAAAAAGTATAAGATTCCACCTTGTTTCTTTAGCTTAGGGAAATGTTTTTGATAGTTGATTCCAACCATCACAAAGTGTTTGTCAATCGATTATGCACTTTATATTACTTACATCTTAAAAAAGATTCTTTTAGTGCTTATTTGCCACAAGAAGTCGTAGCACTAGGTACTTACTTATTTTATCAACAATGAGATGAAGAAGATTCACGTAGTATCATGTTGGGCTTGACATCAAAACATCTTCATAGCCCTAGTTAACAATAGGAACAAATTGAATCTTGATGAAACATTCATATAAAATTATAAAATATATAATCTTTGTTTAATCGAATTTGCAAAGTATTTGTATTAGTTTTTGGTAGCTCATTTTTTTTTATAATATTAAGCGCACACTCAAGGGTACATTACTACCCTTACTATGCAGATACACAGTTTGGAAACCCACACCTTGCGGAATTTTTGGCGATATCGCATATGTGATCGTTCCAAAAGAGGGGGTTAGTGACACACATATCGAGAATGTCGAGATCTTCAGTCTCATTGATGCAATTGCCATCCATTGATAATGGCAAGGGGTTATATCTTTAACAGTACAAGACAGCATTGGGTTTTTGAAGCATTAAATTCCACGCGTTTTTTAATCCCCATTGTATAATGCTGTTTAGATTGGAATTTTATGAGCTTATCTCACTTTGTCGTTTCAGTTCCACATCCGAAGAAGAGGAATGCGAGTCTGAAAACGAATACGAAAAGCTAAGAGTAATATCGTCAGTGAAACAATGTATTGGATTAGAAGTTGCAGACAGGAAGGAGATCATTAATAAATATGAAAAAGAGTGTTCGAGATAGAACAGAGAGCATGATGTCAAACCCTATTAAATGTTTTTGAAATAACAAGTGCAATACTCTTACTTTCTTCAAAGCGATAAAAAGATTTGCTAAACTGTTCGGTGAGATGAACCATGAGATCACCGATTGCTGCGAAAGCCGTACTGACGGTCATTATAAGAAGTTTCGATGTTCGAGATTTTTCTTGAGCTGATAATTAATCAGAGTTTCTATGACCTTGGAAAGAAGGGACGTAAGTGTAATCGGTCGCTAATTAGGAGGTGAGAAAGGTTCGCCTTTTTTGGGGATGGGCTAGACAAATGCTGTTTTCCATCCGCTCGGAACGAGACCAGAGGAGTAGGACAGATGAAAAAGCTTACGCAGTGGTTTTTCCAGCGTTGAAGAACACCTTTTCAGAACATTGCGGGGATACCCTCCGGACCAGCGGATTTATGTGTGGCTGGCAGCGTTGAATTGGCTGCTAAAGAGCTAAATAAGTCAAATTGTAATTTATGGAACTTTAAAACTTATTAAGAATTGAACTTTAAGCAGTTTTTTCTCAAGATACTCGGGAAGTTAAACCAATTTAGTGTGGAATTTTTGTTAGGACAATTGAAAAATGAAAAAAAAATCTTTAAAAAAAACTCAAATGCAAAACATTAACAATGCTTATATTTTGTTTAGTAGTAAAAAATCATTTAATAGTAAAAATTCTTGTTCTTTATACTTGTTCCAAAATCTACAATAGTTCAATCCCTTTTGCATAATTTCGATTACTTGGCATTCCCAATTGAAAAATCTAACTTTATTCTCAATTTTAATTTCTTTCCTCGTATAAAGATTTTTATTTTCATCGTTGATTGAAATTTCTAAGAAAAAAGTCCATCTACTTTGAACTCCTGAACTGTCAGAGACATTTACAGATTGACACTTTGCAAAATGCAAGTTCTTCAAAAATTGTTTCTAATAGCCAAAACTCTTTTAAAAGGGTTTTAAAGTTTTGACATGACCTTAACCAACAAAAATAATCTCGCAAGGAAAAGTTTGAAACCCCATATCGTTCAAAAAGAAAATACAGAACTGTCAAACATTAAACCAACATGAACGATAGCAAAAAAAAAAAACAACAATATCTGTTTAAAGGAATCTAAAGAATTTTTCCCAATCCAAAATAATTCCATAATCTCTCTCTAGACTTCCTGACGACGACGCCTAAGTAAAATATACCCGAAAATACAACAAGAAAATGCATTGTGTCTCTCTAAGTGCTTTATAAAAAAAAAAAAAACGGATATATAAAAGATACAGATATAAGGAAGTATATACAATATATCTATGTATGTACATATCTATCTATACATTTTTGGCAAAAGAAACTATCTAGATCCACAGCGAGTGGGGTTGATGTTTGTAAACATACCCATTCATGAGATTTAATAATAAAATTTAAGAAGCAGACATTCCAAAAAAAGAAAAACGAAAAAATAAGGCGCTGGACCAAATTGAAAACATGCGCATTTTGGTATTAAACAAATTGGATTGTCTTTCTTCGACTTCTAAGAGAAAGAATAAAAGGAAATCTTAGAGCTTACCTGTCTTCTTTGTCTATAAAATAAAGGAATTTTAAGACACGACACGTTTTTTAAGGCACAACATCATGCCGCGTTCTGTGATTTCTATGTCCTGAATTATTAATGCAAAACGTCAAGCATGTACTTAAGACTTAAACAAAAGACCCACTACGAGTATATTAACTAGAAAAACGAATTATTTGAGTTTTACGAGCCACATAAACAAAAGTCCTCTTTAAATCTTACTTAAGGACCTAGATAATTTACTTTACCATAAATGTCAAAAGACTCAACAATAGACCCTATACATATAACTCGATAATGGTGTCTTATATTCAAATTACCTTCATCGCCATCATCTTCATTCGCATCATCATCGTCCTTGTTGTCATTCTGCTTTTGCTTCTCTTCGTCCTTCTGCTGCTGCTCCTTCTCATCGTCGTCGTCGTCGTCGCCATCAATATCCACATTGTTCAACTCGCTAATCTCTGCTTTGTCACATCGTTTGACATTGCTCCTGGAAGTGTCGTCGTTAATATCACCATTCACTAGACCGTTATGATGTTTTCCATCATCGACAATGGTGACATCACCTCCTGCTCCTGCGACTTCTGTGGATTTTTGTTGTTGTTGCTGTGAGGGATGTGAGGGCTGCAGGGGCTTCCCGTGCTGTTGCTGCTGAATGCCATTGTTCTTTACATTCTGTTCCCTTTCTGTGGGTTCCTTGGTCACAGCTTCACTACTTTTATTTGCTGCACCCGAACAACTGTCCTCAACAGATGGTGCTGAAGCATCACCATTCATAGCCGCTGTCGCAGACTGTTCGGTTTCAGGGTTTTTCGCATCGACATCGGTGGAACCATCTTCCTCCGGTTTTTTCGCCTTAACTTCCTGACTTGTATTGCAACCCATTTTAAAATCTCTTTTTTTTCTGTTTTAAAATTGAATACAAAAACTTAACTACACGGATTTGTCTGTGCTGAGGTTAAAATATATGTTCGGTGGTTTTGGCTTAAACTTTATTTCTTTGTTTATTTTGAAATTTTTTACAATGAATCACATTAATGTATAAATAACTTTTGGAACACCACGGTAACAATGTATAAAGTTTAATCAATTAAATCAGCACGTGCGCCTGGCCCTCTTCAATCACTCTAAATTTTTGCCTATGAAACACAATATGACAATGCACTGCACATGAAGTCGAATGTACATATGTCCTGTATGTATTGTATAAATATATTTATATAAATTAATCAGTACGGATTAATCAGAAAAAGCCACTATTTTTTTTTTATTTATAGGAATCAATTTTTTCAGACATTCCCTCTCACCGAAAAAAGAACGATTAATCCAATTTCAATTAACTTGAGGACGAACTATGGCGAGGCAAAGCAAGGACGACAACGAACGGTGTTGAAAGTTGAAACAGAGAGACAAAGGCCTTAATGTTTAAAAAACCGACCAAAAATTGTATATAAATTACGAATTTTGTCGAGAGGTATATTTGTATTTTAAGGACAACTTGTGCTACACGCTTGCTTGTGTCAATTTACAAACGAAGCCTAAGCTATACTACCGCTAGTTAAGTGTGGATTGTACAAACAGCCGGATTAAGAGGAATCTGTCGCGCGCGCCACACAACACCGAATTTCCAGAATTCTGCTGTCGAGTAAAAAATATCTACAAGCTACAAGCTACAACGTGTGGAATGTAGTCGTTGTCGACGTCGTCTGTGTATACTCGTCCTTTTTTTTTCTTGATTTTGTTGTTGTTGGAGTCAGTAGCTTGTCGCCGTCGCCGCCACCACCATATCCATCGTTCCATGCTCCACTCCCAGGACATAAACAGACACACGCTTGTGTTTAACAAAACGCACCCCCTTGTGTGTGTAGCAGCAGTGGAGCAGTGTAGAGAAGCAGCAGCAGCAGCAGCAGAAGAAGAAGAAGCAGGGGACCGTTTCCCCTTTTTATAATTTAATCTATGATTGTAAATTCGGGATGATATCGACCCGCATCCCACTCGGAGTTGGCAACTAGCGGCGCCCGTTTTTTTATTGTTGTCTTCATGAGAATCCTTGTTTGGGGCGAGGAATGCTGATGAGGAGGATGGAAGGGGGGCCAGCTTGCGCACCCTCAGCCTCTAAAGGAGCAACCCAAGCTCTTTTTGTGTTGTATTTGGAAAACCGCACAAACATCAGGGATGATGATGCGTCACAAATAGCATTTTGTTGTGTGTTAGAACAGTGTTGTTATAATTTAGTTGCAGTTCCAAATAAGAAACAAACAAATTTGTACATACATATTTGATGTAACTTAAATTTTGAAATGGATTCCATTTGCAGGTCCTTACGGACTTTTGTTTAAATATTCTTTAGAGCAAGATAAAGATAGATTTAAGATCTGTTCTTTGATATGGACTCAAGAAAAGTTCTGAAAAAAACTATTTTTTTTTTATTAACACTTTACCCCCCTCTCCCCGTGACTTGAACGATTGTATTTTTAAATAGTAGTAATAAGAAGAATCGAAACCTAATGCATCGCTCAAGAAAAACTAAGAATGTTGATGCTGCAGTTCTTTATATTGACCAAAATCCCAAATTTGTCGATTCCTCGTCGATTTTTTAAACAAGGCATTCACAGAACACCATTATACCGTTTTTATATGAAGATTAAGTTTTTTAAGCTCGTTAAGTTCAGTAAACACAACTCTCAAGTTAATAATGAGGCCCGTATATTTCTCTGCGTCTACTATAAAAACGGCAAAATAGTCGCATTTAGGGCTTAAAATCCAAAAATTATCTCTATCCTTGTGTTACTTTTTGGTGTGGTTTGCGGCTGGTGCTGTGATTGAACCATATACTTATTCCAAAATGAGCTTGGTGTAACTACAAACGTGAATGTCTTAAGCTACCCAGCTATGAATAAGGGTTTCTCATGTCCAGAATTAGAAAATATTGATGTAGATGACGTTTATGTGCAACAAGACGGCTAGAAAAGTTTTCTCATCGTATCATTTCTCGAAGAGGAGATCAAAATTGACCATCGAGATCATGTGATTTAACATTACATTACATTTCACACTACTCAGCACATAAATGTATAGAGTAGAGTAGTATAAATATCGGACTTGAGGAATAAAATGCTCCTCCCTAGTGTAAAAAATGTGCTCCGAGCATCAAAATTGCTCCTAAAGGAGGACAGCTATGACACTGGCTCGTTGGTGTAGTATCATGGGCAGTATGCATTGAGTGTCATGTGTGTGCTTGTGTGTGGAAAAAAAAGGTGGATGAAATTTGTGGGGATTGAAAATGTGATAGGAAATTTCGAATTGATAATGAATGAAAATGTAAGGAAAATGTAAGGAAAAAAAAAAAAAAAAAAAAAAAAAAAAAAAAGTGTTGGTAGAAAACTATTGTTGGGACTGTAAGAATATACTTTTTGGGCATGGGAATAGGGATGGGAAAATTTCATGCATGTTAATTACAACAACTATACAGTAGTATAAATATCGGACTTGAGGAATAGAGCATTTGGGTAAAATGTATTTTGTTGTTGTAAATTGTGAATTTTGGTGTGAATTTAGTTTTCGTGACTGTGAATTGCGGTTAGTGATGTACCTACAAAATTTTTTTATGTTTTTAGCTTGAATATTGACGTGGAGGATGCGGTGTATGTACACTGTACAGTAGGATGCTAGAAAAAAGGGATTCTTGTATGGTTTGTAGGTAGATTTCATTAGAGTATGGGTATATGAGTTTTGTATGGTAATGAGATCATATTACATCAGTGGGAGTTCATTGACTTTAAGATGCATTGGTTGTTTGAAGGTTGATAGTAATTTATGAAAAACAATTTAAGAAATAATAGAAAGGAAACAAATATTTTATGTCGTTTATAATAATTGTGATTTATTAATCCATGAATTGTTAGTCGGTGGGAAGCCGAGCCATTTAACATATACATTGTCTCCATTACTTTTAAGTACTTTTTCCACGAGATAAATATGAGGGTATTTAGTCTTTTGTAATTCTTTTTCGTAAAAACATCCACTAATAGGTTGACCATTAAAATCTTCAAGGAGATATGTTGGCGGGTTGGTTAGGTTTACTTTTCTTATCATAAAAATTTCCGTTGTCCAATTTGGTGTGATTAAAACTAAATTCCTTCCACATTTTTTTTCAGAAATTTCTGTATAAATAGCTGTTTCAGTTTAGGATGTATCTCATACCGTCGACGATGAATCTCAGAGAAGAACTTTTACAAGTTGAAGAGGAAGTTTTGTTCAAGCCTTGTAAAAAGGTTATTGAATTAAAACAAAATGAAAAATATCGTATTGGTAAACTGAAACGTTGTGTTACGAAATTTGGAGAACGAATTGTTGCTGATTTGGGCGAATTTCAGGTAATTTCCCATTTTTATTTCTTAAAACGTTTAAAAACGTAAATACTAAAGACTTTTTTCTTTCAGACTTTCTTCCCAATGCGATACAACAAATTGTCAGACGCTGCAATAACCGAAATCAATCGAGGTTCATTCAACTTTACCTATTTATGTCCGTTAGGACGAACTGCTAGTATTAAAATTGAAGAAGAACTGTAAATTATTAAATAAACCTTACATGTTCTGAGCATACATATTTTGTTTTTAATTGCCTCTTTTCATTTCATTTGCGTAAAAGTGTTTACTTTATGAGGGGAAGAGTTTGACAGGTTTCAACATGTTTACCTCTGGTTAATCAGCGAAAATAAATTAAACTGAATTCATACAAAATCAATAGTATTTAAATATACTTTTAAGGTTTTTATATTGGGCATGTAACAAGTTATTAAGGCGAGAAAAGCATATTACAGTTTCAAAATCTGTTTGCTAGCTAGAAAACCATAAAATACAAACTTAATAGCATTTTTTCTTAAAAAATCATAGATACTAAATTTATTGGGTCAAAGGATGGTCAGTAAATTTAAAAAGAATAAATTATAAACTATCTTCACGTATACCATCATCATGTAAACTTACTTTTTAAGTTATGAGACCACTAGAAAATCAGAAATATAAATATTTTACCAAAAGTAATATGTGTCAATTTTTAAAGCATGATGAACATCAGAAAATCCTAGATGAATAAATTATGATGTATACTTATCTACAGTACATAGTCAGAGATTCATTAGAAAATAATAAAATACTAAATTTATGAGGTGTAGATTACTTACTAAAGGGAGTCTGATTATCTACTAACTCGGTTTTGATATTCAAGATGTTTGAGCTATATACAAACCTAGCTGATATATTCAAAATATTCTTATTCTTAAAGAATACCTCACCCCGGTACGACCCAAAAATCAATTCAATCATGAAGTCGTTTTTATGTGAAGTTTGCGGAAAATCGTTTTCCAAAAATTTTAATTTGAAAAGACATATGAAAATTCATACGTCTTTAAGGGAATCGGTTAACGGTGAAAATAAAAACTTTTGCTATGTGTGTGAAAAAAGTGTTAAAAAGGGGCAGTGGATTGATCATGCTAAAACCAATACTCATTCGGAATTGGTTAAGCAATTATTTGAGAAAATGGATGGCTCGAAAGAAGCTGCCCCTGCAAAAAGATTATGTGTGGTGTGTGATAAAAATGTGATCCCATGTCAATGGAATAACCATTTGAAGAGCAAGGCACATTTAAAAATGCAACAAGAACTTTTATTTGAAGACAGTTCTTTGGATCATGAAATCTTCCAAAACGGTGATTGCTCGACTCAAGCTGGACCAGCGAAAACGCGTTGCGAAATCTGCGAAAAAGATGTTATATTTTGTCAGTGGGATAATCACTTAAAAAGTATTGAACACATCAGTTTGATAGAGGCCATGTTTTCGAACGCAGAAGAAACTCAGAAGTCTGCAATAAAATATTGTGATGTGTGTGAGCTGAACATCAATGCAAGAGATTGGACAAACCATGTACGGCGAAATGTCCATAAGCGACTTGTTGCAGAACTCCTTTCTGATGACTTCCTGGTGCTGAAAAGTTGTTTCAATGGGAGAGTAGAAACTCTCATTTATAAAAACAAGAGTGAAGAAAACCTAAGTCCCCCTGAGTTTCTCAATGAAGCAGAGTCAGCAATTCTAGGAAAATTGAAAGATCACCTGGAAAAGTTGCAAAGTGTTAAGTTCAACTTAGAATTGTTTGCTGAGTATATTAAATTTACGTCGGAGGATGAAATGGAGCTAAGTCTTAAAAGTTTCAACACAAAAATGGAAATTGCACTTGAAGGCAGTGATATAATTTCTTCATGTAGGAATATGATAGATGAAATTGACACGAAAATGCAAGAATTTCAAGAAAAAGACAGTGGATGGGCCTTGCTGCGGATATGTCACGTGGAAATAAACATAAATCAATACACACCAATCAAAGGTTCAAGACATATACCGTTGCCTAGTTTTCTTTCTAGAAAAAGAGCCTGTATAAACGTTCACAACACTGATGAGTATTGTTTCAAATGGGCCATCATCTCAGCACTTTTTAGCAAAGGAAAGAACAATACCCATAAACCTGAAACATACAAGATACGAGATATCAGTTCACGAACGATTTATAAAAATAACATCAGAATTGATTTCGCTGATCTGCAATTTCCTTTAAGACTTAGCGATATTTCTAAGTTTGAAACACTAAACCCTACTTTAAGCATCAATGTGTTTGGATTTGACGATGAGAAGAAGATAGTAGTAGGACCCTATTACATTACACCACAGGAGAAGAGAAATCACATCAATCTAATTCTCTTGCAAAACGAGGGAATTTCGCACTTTGTCTGGATTAAAAGCATATCAAGGTAAGCTTTATTGCAATTATAGATCTGATTATTACCTATTATTAAAACATATACATTTTTCTAATTTCTTTAAAATTTTTTATTTTTAGACTTGTTTCAACGCAGGCGAAAAACTACAGAGGAAAATCTTGGTTTTGCAACACGTGCTTGCTAAGATTTATATCTGAAGAAAAACTGATGACGCACAAGGACAACTGCTGTAAAATGGTGACAAAAATGCCCAACGACGATAAAAAGACTGTATCGTTTGAACATTTTGAGCGGAAGATGGACGTGCCTTTCACAATATATGCAGATTTCGAATGCATCCTCGAGGAAGTAGGATCCCCAGGTAATGCTAGTAGTAGTAGTAGTATTAGTAGTAGTTTAAATATTCAAAAACATATCCCATGCGCAGGTGCTTACTTTATAAAATCTTGTGATAGTTCTCTCAATAGATTTAAAATGTTTAAAGGCAGCAATTGTGTAAAAGATTTTGTTAGTTCTCTGATAAAAGATTGCTATGAATTACATAAAAGAAATTCTAAACCCATGCTACTTTTATCAGAAATTGATTTAGAATATCAAAGAAATTGTCCATTATGTCATATCTGCAACAAAGAGTTAGGAACAGATCGAGTTGCAGATCATTGTCATTATACAGGCAAATATAATGGCCCAGCGCATAATAAATGTAATTTGATTTACCAAAAACCTAAATTTTTCCCAATATTGTTCCATAATTTCACCGGGTATGATTCGCATTTACTTATCAAAGAACTTGCTTCATACAACGGAAATATTTCTTGCATTCCTCTTAATAAGGAGCGCTATATTTCTGTTTCAAAGACATTACATACGTTTGATAACAGAACTATAGAACTGAGATTTTTGGATTCTCTACGTTTTATGCCTTCTAGCATTGATTCCCTTACAAAAGACTTAACACCAAGTGATTTTAAATTAATAAGATCTAATTTTCCAATTGAAGAAGAGTTTAAGCTTCTGACAAGGAAAGGTGTATTTCCCTATGATCATGTAAAAACATGGGAGAGTTTAGAGGAAAAAACCCTTCCTCCTCAAGAGTGTTTTAAAAATAAATTGACTGGTGAAGCTTGCTCCGATAGCGAATACAATCATGCTAAAAAAGTATGGACAGTTTTTAAATGTCAGACTCTTTCAGATTATATGGAGTTATATTTAAAAACTGACGTTCTTCTACTAGCTGACATATTTGAAAATTTTAAAATTATTTGTAAAAGTATTTACGAACTTGACCCCTGTCATTATTACACAGCACCAGGGTTATCTTGGGATGCAATGCTTAGAAAAACCCATATAAAGCTGGATCTTATTCAAGACATTGAAATATATAATTTCATAAAGAAGGGTATTAGAGGAGGCATCTCTCAATGTTCACATCGCCACTCAGTTGCCAACAATAAATATATGCAAAACTATGATGAAACAAAAGATTCACAGTATTTGATGTATGTTGATGCCAACAATTTATATGGGTGGGCAATGTCTTGTCCTCTACCTTATTCATCTATTAAATGGGTTAATAATATTCAAAACATTGATTTAATGAATATTTCAGATGACTCGGAAGTCGGGTATATATATGAAGTAGACTTAGAATACCCAGATTCCTTGCATGAATGTCATAATGATTTACCATTTTGTGTGCAAAACAAAAAAGTAAATCAATCAAAGTTTTCGAAATTAATAGCAGATTTAACTCCAAAACAAAATTATGTTATACATTATAAAAATCTACAACAATGTATTAAAAATGGGTTAAAACTCATTCGTATACATAGAGTTTTACAGTTTAAACAATCTAGGTGGCTTCAAAAATATATTGATTTGAATAATCAACATCGCACCTTAGCTACGAGCGATTTTGAGAAAAATTTCTTTAAGTTAATGAACAATAGTGTTTTTGGGAAAACTATGGAAAACGTAGATAAAAGAAAAGATGTTAAGATTGTAACCTCTTGGGGGAGTCACAAAAAACGTCTAGGAGCTAGAGCTTTAATAGCAAAACCGAATTTCCATAGTTTAACTAAATTCACTGATGAAATGACGGCAATTCAAATGAAAAGAGTTAATACTTATTACGATAAGCCGTTGTACTTGGGATTTTGTGTGTTAGAGTTTTCTAAATGGAAAATGTATGACTTCCATTATAGCTATATGCAACCCAAATATGGTAATTGTTTAAAATTAAACTATATGGATACAGATTCATTTATATATACAATAAAAACTCACGATTTTTATAATGATATTCAACATGATATTGATTCATATTTCGATACTTCTGCATACTCAGTTGATAATCCCTATAATATTCCAATAAAAAATAAAAAAGTCTTGGGTATGATGAAAGATGAAAATTCTGGGGAGATAATGAAGGAATTTATTGGGTTAAGATCGAAAATGTATTCTTATTCTGTTGAAGAAACGGAAGTAAAAAAAGCTAAAGGCGTCAAGAAAATAGCATTGAATGATATAAATTTAGCCAGCTATAAGGATTGTTTGTATAACAAACGAATTTTTCATGGTGAAATGTTTGTTTTTCGATCTTTTGCTCACCAAATCTATACACAACAGCTAAATAAGATTGTTTTAAGTCATCTTGATGATAAGAGATATATAAGGGAAGATGGAGTAAGCACCTACGCATGGGGTCATTATCAAATGAATACACATTAAAAACAAAAAAGAAATATTGTTAATTTTAAGTAAATTATTTTTATTTATTAACCTATTTATATAAGAAAAAACAAAACAAAAAAATGTTAAGCTTAAGGAATTTTTAAAATAAAGAACATTAAAAAAAAAAAAAAAAAAAAAAAAAAAAAAAAAAAAAAAAAAAAAAAAAAAAAAATTGTTGCTTTTTATTTCACTTTACATTTTTAGGAAAACTTTAGATTCTGGCTGCATACAAAATTATTAATTAAAAATACATTTTGCAGGGCACAGCATTTGCTATGTGATAAGCATCTTGTCTCACTTGGAAAAAGTCTTTTCAGTTCTTTGAAGTTGGGGCAGTTTATATTTTCAACATTTATTACTTCAACGTTTTCATTTAGTAGTCGCTTTATCCATTGTAATTTTTCATCGCCTTTTACATAAACAATGTGATTTATAATATTATCTCGAAGAAATTCTTCCACTTTATTATATTTGGTGAATCCGCCATTCCAGTGCAAACCATGATGGTTTTGATATAGCCATTTTGCTTGTCTTTTTAATGTTGTTGGTAAATGCTTAAAGTCAAACGGAGGTGTTATAATGAAGTGCTGATGGCTACAGCCACGCAGAATAGCTATTTCCTTAACTATCAACTTGTCATTGGGACCTCTAAAACCTTGAATGTCAATGATGAATGCCATTGCTAGGGTTCGTGTGTTCTTGATTATAAGCTATATTGAACTAAATCTTTAAATATTTCGAGATACTAATTGACTCAGAGGATTGTAATTTATTATTCGATCATGCAGCATAAGGCAATACGCTGATGTATTTGGAGGTAGTTCTTTAGCTGTTTTAATTTCCAAACGAATATCAACTGGTCCAGTTTTCACTATTTCATTCTGATGTCTACAATCAATCACAAAAATCGGTGCTTGTGATTTAAAGAGAGTTCTTGTTAGCAATGGCTCTGCAACTGAACAATTATAATAATTTTTTCTAAACTCACAGTACATCTGATAAATAATACTAAAGTTGTTGTTTTTAAATGATATATTTTGGTCTTCGTATGGATAAACGTCAGAATTTAAATATGCCTTTACGTTGGTAACGTTACAATGATCAAAATAGGTAGGATTCTCTTTCAGTTGATTTCTCTTGTTAGTTTGTAACGCAACAATAATGTATCTAGGCTTTTCAACTTGTGAAGTGGTCTTAACATTCCAAATATGATGGTCACTTGTAGGTAGGACAGGATATTCATATAAATCCCAATTACGAAATGCAATTTTCATAGTATCATTATCATTTATAGACTTGAATAGGTTCAATTTCAAAGAATCAGTAAGGTGAACATGCGGAACTTTCCATTGAACTTTGAGTAATGTTATCTTCGCTTGTTCATCTGCATCAGCTATTAGTGAATTTTCATCAGTACGAGAACGGGTTAGAATTAAGTCATGTCGAGCATTAGGAATTATTTTTTTGAAATCCTCTGCAAAACCCAAAAGTTTGTTTAGCGGCAAACAAAAATTAAAATATGGTCCATCTAAGTTTAATGAAGAATTTGGACACCAACCTCCATTATACAACATAACACTTTCATTTTGATTCAAAGAAATATAATTTTTTATAGAAGTTGTGATTCCAACATTACGATTACTATCTATTTCAATACCATTCAGTTCATATCGGATCTCATCAAAGAGAAATGCTATACAATTGTTTACAAGTTGTGTCTTTTTGACTTCCGATCCATCATTTTTCGATACAGTCCCCTCAACATAAATGTAACTTTCCGAAGGTAATATATTGAGATTTTGATGTTGCACACAGATGTGGATGATGTCATTTTTACCGAAGTTGTTTAAATACGGGGAATAGGAATGATATTCGTATTTTGAAATACTATCATCAAATGTTGGTTCTTGAAAAATATTCAGCATATCTTACTTTGTTAAATTGAATTTATTATTTTCTTTTCTTCAATGTGAATCCTAATGATAATAAAAACAATTGGTTTGCTTCTGTTAGCGTTTGTACTGTTGCTTTAGGAGTTGATGAAGCATTGATTATAGAGCCCGGTGAACCCTGTCTTTTATAGGAATTATTAGCATCAGATATAGTATTATAAATTATCATTTTTGGTGATTGAGGTGTAATCGTATCGTTATTAATTCACCTCGAAAGTTAATAAGGTTTCCGTCTTGATCTAACAAATTTATTGTTATTGAACTTATCTTCTTCACGTTCACTGGTAAATAAATAACATTTTTAGGAACCTCAATTATTTTATACCCTGGACTGACTTTGATTGAAAATTGATGAAGTATATGCGCAGATTGGTTATTTATAAATGTTCCGTCAATTAAGTTACACTCAACTCTCACCGTATTTACACGATTGATATCAACGTAAAGATCTGACTCATGCATTTGTTTTGCAACCAGTTTTCTGTTACTGAACCCCAGTAGTGAACCAATGGAATTAGGATGTGAAAAATCTATGTCTTCACTGCAGTATATTTCACATTTTAAAGTGTTGTTATTTGCTCTGATCTTTACGCTTGCCGTATTATTTTTTTTTAAAAGCCCTTCTTGAATAAAATTATTTATATCTTCAATTTCGTAAGAGCCAATAGGAAGTTTAATTACATCATTACCTAAATGAAATAAATTATTCATTACATCAACGTTAGGTATGGAGTTGTATGTTTGGAAATCCACTAATCCACAAACATAATTCGAGTCTAATACTATTGGTGGAAAGTACTCTGTTGTGAGAGTAGACTTGTTCCCGCTCAGTGTAAGTGTTATCGACATTATCAGTGGAAAAGAAATGAAACGAATTTTATAATGTATAGCTTATTTATTCTGATCAACAAGAAACTTCAAACATAAATGTCCACAATTAAATGTATTAAAACGCTATAAACATTTATGATTGTAATAAATATTATTTCCATGCAAGTATCTTACTATTTCCTGGGGAGGTCTTAAATTACCAAAGCTATCAAAATATTGTACATTATTTTTATTTTTGTTATATGCTACCCAATGGGTACCGATCCCACTATTATCATCTAAATTTACGACTCCACTCTCTCTTTTAAATGGTTTGTTTGGCAATTCATCCCTCATAAAAACGCCTCGGAAATTTGGGATATAGTTTTTGCCAAAATGCGATATATCTATGTTAGTGAGAGGGCGGTTGGGTAGCATTTTTAATAGTTTTTTGATTCTTGCGGACTTAAAAATAACCCCAAACCAGTTTTATATGGCTTCAGATAAAGGCCCTTTCCTTGTTTAAGTTTTATTGTTTCCATAGCTTTATTGTGACGTCTATTTTCTTCCAATTGTTGTCTTCCGATCTTTGAATCGTTTATAGCTTTCGCCATTCCTGCAACACCACCGGTAAGAGAACCTACAGCTGATAACCCTGCTAAGATAGGTAGCAATGGTAAAAGTCCTCCAACTTTGGGAATTGGTATTACTCTAGGAAGTGTTATACTCCTACGTTTTTTCTTTATTATTTGTCTGGCTGCATGTAAAGCCGTTGTTGCTAATTTATTTGAGTCTTCAGTGTTCAGATTTTTTATTGCCGCTCTGGCTTCTTTTACCGCATTTTTGAATAGATTTGTTTTCTTAATCCTAGGGCACTGACGGACTTTCTTTGTTTTTGTTTTTGATGATATACCCATTCCAAGAGTAGATTTAGCCTTCATCATGCTCGTAACTAAAAGACTATTTATTTTTTCTGGTAGTGTTGAATCCTTAGCTCTAAACCTCTGCCAGGATTTCTCACCCAAAATTTTATCGGCTGTATGTCTATAATTCAAATTATTGCTTTTACTGTATGCAATATCGTGTTCTCGACAAGCTTCATCCAATTGGTTGATTCCACGGTCTCCTCTAGCAAGACGCTCTTTAAGTTTAGTTCCAGGTCCACAAAAATTATAAGATGGTAGATGTAACTCAAAAGGAAGTTTGTTTATTATTGAATTAACCAATCCGTTTCCCTGAACTGAATTATTCAAACTAACAGAGTGGGTCTTAAAATCAATCATTATATAACTGTTTTCTTAGACGCATGGAGCGATTATGAAATAATGTTTATAAAACACGGGGATTTATGTGTAAAAGCCTCATTCTACAAAATGAAGTTTGTAAGACAGCAAGAAGCTATTTCTGTACAAAACTTTGATGGAAATGTAAAACAAAAAAAGAAGCATGGAACATTATTTCCAAATAGTATTCGAGGAATAATTGTAGGCCCATCTAATTGTGGGAAAACAAACGTTATGTTAAGCATTCTTTTAGATGTCAATGGTTTAAAGTTTGAAAATATATACCTTTATTCAAAATCATTGCATCAACCAAAATATGCATATCTAAAAAAGGTTATAAAATCAATAAAAGAAATGCATTATTATGAATTTTCAAATAATTGTGAAGTTATGCTGCCTTCTAAGGCTAAACCCAATTCAGTTTTCATATTTGACGATGTAGCTTGTGAAAAACAAAATACCATAAGAGACTACTTTTGTATGGGTCGACATAGCGGTGTAGATAGCTTCTACTTATGCCAATCATATACACACATTCCAAAACATTTGATTCGAGATAACGCTAACTATATAATTCTTTTCAAGCAAGATGATCTTAATTTGAAACATATTTTTAATGATCATATTAATTCAGATATGACGTTCAAACAGTTTAAAGAGTTGTGTTCAGAATGCTGGAAAGAATTGTATGGGTTTTTAGTTATTGATAAAGATAGTTGCGTTAAAAATGGACGGTATAAAAAATCTTTTAAAGAAACAGTTATTTTATAAATTGATACAGTCGTGAAACTGCTTTTCATATTAATACACCTATCTTAATATTACCTGTATTATACTGCCTTGTATTGAACAACCCCTGTATTGAACAGCCCTGTATTGAACAGCCCTGTATTGAACAGCCCTGTATTGAATAGCCCTGTATTGAACCGACCTGTATTGAACCGTCCTGTATTGAACCGTCCTGTATTGGACTACCCATTCTTCAGATCCTATTAGAAGTAATCTAACACTCTAAATAGCTATGGATACGAATATGAATACGCTTAAAAATCTTATAAATACACAGAAAGCTTTAAAGAAAAAGTATATGCTCCTCAAGACTGGAAAATTGATTAAAGATACTGAAATTGAAAACACGTTCAAAACAATTGTTGAACCCTTACAGAAAATCGCGAAAAATGTGAAAAATAATGAAAACATAAATGATGAATTTAAAGAAATAAAACCACCTACTGTAAAACGTCGTCTTCAATTTAAAAGTCCTATAGAAGAAGAAGATGAAAAAATTTCTCTAGAGAGAGATTTAAATTTATCATTAACGAATTCAATGTTAGCCGATGACGACTCTTCATTTAAAACACCTTCAAATAGCTTCAATGAAAGTACTCCGATTAATGAAGCCATACTTTCAAATTCAGATCATGATAAAATCTATGGTCCATACTTTGACGTTGAATCAAATTCAAACAAGTTAGGGAGATCAAATTTTCGAATTAATGATGAAAACAATATTGTAATTGATAAAGAAATTTTCCGTGGAACTGATGGTCTTCTCGAACTTGTTCTACATAAAAATCCACGAAAGAGTATTTATACTAGTGAAGATTTAAAGCAGTATCAGACAATACTACAAAAAACATGTGCACACATGAAAAATCATGATATGAATTCACAGGTTAAAGGTAATAGAGGACAAAAGTATAAGAAAATCATTAAACCTTTGGTCCAGGGTATGACACAAAATACACAAAAGAAAATTGGAAAAGCATACACAATTAATGCACCTGCAATGATCTACTCAACCAACCCTATTGATTTTGTGTATTGGGATGATCCAAATGAGCTTGTGGATAGGTTGAGACTTTTAATTGCTTCTGAAAAATCAGGGCATAACAACCATAAAAATGAAATAAATTCAATTGTGGAAGAGTTGCGTGAGCAAAATTTAATTTATTAGCAAAATGAGTGTTGACAAGTTCGGAAGAAGCACTAATAAATTTCAAAGAGTAATTGTTGGTCCTGCAGGACCTCCTGGTAATGGTTTTAAGCGAACTGAGAATGGTGACTTTGATATTGAAGGAAAACGTCTTCGCAACATAAAAAGTCCTACAACGCCCGATGAAGCAGTAAACAAAGCATACATAGATGATAAATTAGAAAATAAAGAAAAAATCTTAAGAGATTACATTGACATACAAAATTTGAATACAATTCGCTTGTTGGATGATCTTCGAAAGTATTTTCTTCTTCATATAGGAAAACTGAAAGAGAATCAAGAAGGTGAACCAAATATTTTCATATAAGAAATCATAGCTAACCGATCTTGGATTCAGTTTATTTGTAAATCAAAACGATAGCACATCATGTCGAATATAAACATATCTTTAATTTTAAATGAAATTATGAGTTTTTTAAGGGCTTATAAATATGATTTACTTGAAGAACATCATGATGAGATTATAAGTAATATTTCATATTTTAGTAACTATAAAAACGTTAGTAAAGTTAATTCTAAACATGGATGTCATTTTACAAACTGTTCGTGGTCTTCAAATACATGTAAAGAGGGACCAGATACGTGTGGATGTTTTATGATTGAGCATCGTTTGATAAGATTAAAAAAACTAATGTTACTATATAAAAGATTAAAATAAATGTTATTATAAAACCATACATAAATGTTTTTTTCTTGCATTCTTTAAAAAAATGAGTAAACGACAAGTTGTTGAAGAGCTTCACAGGTCAGCAAGAAAGAATTTCAATCGACGTAGGGTTGTTATCAAAGGATTTGATGACCTGTGGCAAGCTGATTTGGTTGAAATGATACCTTACCACAAGGAAAATAATGGCTATAAATACCTAATGACGGTCATTGACACATTCTCGAAATATGCATGGGCAGTTGCTTTAAAAAATAAGACCGCTTTATCTGTTGCAGAAGCGATGAAATCAATTTTCATCAGATCATCACGACAGCCTAAGAACCTTCAAACTGATGATGGAAAAGAATTTTTTAATAAGATGTTTCACGATTTAATGAAATTATACAACATAAATCATTACTCTACATACAGCTCCCTTAAGGCATCAATTGTTGAACGTTTTAATCGCACACTTAAGGAGAAAATGTGGAAGGAATTCAGTCTTAATGGTAATTACAAATGGACGTGCATTATTAATGATTTGTTGAAAGAATACAATCACTCTATGCATAGAACTATAAAAATGCGCCCAATCGATGTGAATCAGGAAAACTCTAAAAAAATCTTATCTACAGCTTATAATAGAATTAAAATCGCTCCACAGGGTAAATATAGAGTTGGCGACAATGTTAGAATAAGCAAGTTCAAACACGTTTTCGAGAAAGGCTACACACCAAATTGGACAACGGAAATTTTTATGATAAGAAAAGTAAACCTAACCAACCCGCCAACATATCTCCTTGAAGATTTTAATGGTCAACCTATTAGTGGATGTTTTTACGAAAAAGAATTACAAAAGACTAAATACCCTCATATTTATCTCGTGGAAAAAGTACTTAAAAGTAATGGAGACAATGTATATGTTAAATGGCTCGGCTTCCCACCGACTAACAATTCATGGATTAATAAATCACAATTATTATAAACGACATAAAATATTTGTTTCCTTTCTATTATTTCTTAAATTGTTTTTCATAAATTACTATCAACCTTCAAACAACCAATGCATCTTAAAGTCAATGAACTCCCACTGATGTAATATGATCTCATTACCATACAAAACTCATATACCCATACTCTAATGAAATCTACCTACAAACCATACAAGAATCCCTTTTTTCTAGCATCCTACTGTACAGTGTACATACACCGCATCCTCCACGTCAATATTCAAGCTAAAAACATAAAAAAATTTTGTAGGTACATCACTAACCGCAATTCACAGTCACGAAAACTAAATTCACACCAAAATTCACAATTTACAACAACAAAATACATTTTACCCAAATGCTCTATTCCTCAAGTCCGATATTTATACTACTGTATAGTTGTTGTAATTAACATGCATGAAATTTTCCCATCCCTATTCCCATGCCCAAAAAGTATATTCTTACAGTCCCAACAATAGTTTTCTACCAACACTTTTTTTTTTTTTTTTTTTTTTTTTTTTTTTTTTTTCCTTACATTTTCCTTACATTTTCATTCATTATCAATTCGAAATTTCCTATCACATTTTCAATCCCCACAAATTTCATCCACCTTTTTTTTCCACACACAAGCACACACATGACACTCAATGCATACTGCCCATGATACTACACCAACGAGCCAGTGTCATAGCTGTCCTCCTTTAGGAGCAATTTTGATGCTCGGAGCACATTTTTTACACTAGGGAGGAGCATTTTATTCCTCAAGTCCGATATTTATACTACTGAGTAGAGAACACAGCACCTTGAGCGACTAGACTATGATAACAACACAAGACATTAATACAAGACAGAATGACAGAGGAGAAAGAACAACATACAGAAAAAACACATGACAACAGCACGCGGTAGGTTTCGAGACGGCTGCTGTTTAAAAATATTTTCTTTATTTTAATATTTAAAAATGTACCTAAAAAAAAGGTTGTTTTCAAAAATGTAAAAAACCTTAACTTTTCAAAATTTTTATTTGAAAATCGTTAGAATGTTTTTTTTTTTAATTAATTTTGTATATATAAAATTTGTCAGTATTAGTCTAAAAATATTTTTAGTTGTATGCAGTTATTTAAAGGTTATTAGGTAATATAATTTTACATTTCAATTTCGTAAATTTCTGTTTTAAAATCAAAGTTAAAAACAATTACATTTTTTATCACCAAATATTATTAAGACTATAAAGAAAAATTATTGAAATCGGTTGATTGGTTCTTGAGAAAACCAAAACAATAATGGTTCTATGGGGGATACCCTTTTGGAGCAATACAAAAATATTTTCATATATTGAAAGAAGCCAAGTTAAGAAAAAAATGTTTGCGAAAAATTTAAAAAAAATCGATCGGTTTGTTTTTGAGAAAATTCAAATTTTCGATTTTTGACAAAAAAATGTGTATGGGGACTACTGTTACTTTTAGTCTTAAACAAATGGAAAATACCTCCAACGCAAATAAGATAAAAACCTTAATTTCCAAATTTGAAGTCAATTGACCAATTGCTTTGTGATGCAGGGGCCAGGACAGACAGATAGACGGACGGAATAGGGAGACCAAATTTTTTCGACTTCTCTACCATCGTAATGTCATGTTTGATTAAAATCTCGTGTTCGAAATTTTTTAACGAATGCAAAATTTGCCATATAGTTCCTATACGTCGCAAGTAATAAGGAACTTTTAGGTCACCGGTAAGAATCTTCTCGACCGACGACAGTGAAACTGATAGACAAATTTTGAAATATTGGAACAAGTATAAGTAATGTGAAGAACCGAAAGCGTTTGCATCATTCAAGAACCAGAGAATGTTGATGCTACAGCCCGAATTTTGACCAAAAACCCAAGTTTATCGATTTCTTATCGATCTAAACCATTTCAAAACCGTCATAATACCGTATTTATATAAAGACTAAGGTTTTAAAGCTCGTAAAGTTTAGTTCACTGTCATGTTATTGGTCTTGGGTTCAGTCCCTGCCTGTACCATCTAAATTTTTTTTCATGGGTACTGCCTCTTGCGAGGAATTGACAAATCCTCCAAGAGTAATTTTTGTCATGAAAAGTGCTTTCTCAAATTAGCGGTGCGGATTTGGCTTAAAACTGTACGTCCCCTCTTTCATTGACAACATTACATCACAGGAATGGTTGAGAGTTGTAAGTTACTAGGCCCTAGTTCCCAACGGACTGTTGCTGATTTATTAATGTTTTAAAGTTTAGATAACACAACTCTCAACTCAAGCTGGCCGATCAATATAAACTGCGCAGCGTTGATACGAATCTTCGATGAATGCGTCCTTAAAACGCATCAAAGTCATCCAGATTTTTACTGAAAAATCATCTTCAATGATGAGGCCCATTTATTAATCTGCGTCTACGTTAAAAACGGCAAACTAGTCGCATTTGGGACTCTAAAAGTCCAAAAATGATCATTGAAAAGACTCTCTATCGTCAATATGTATGTAATTTTTTGGTGTGATTATTGGGCTGGTACTTTGATTGAACCATACTTATTCCAAAATGGTGTAACTATAAACGTGATTGTCTTAAGCTACGCAGCTATAAATAATGGGTTGTTACGACCAGAATTAGAAGATATACATATGTATATGTGGATGACGTTTATTTTCAACAAAACGACTAGAAAAGTTTTTTAACCATATTATTTGTCGAAGAGGTGATCGCAATTGGCCACCGAGATCATGTGATTTAATATTTTGAGACTTTTTTTCCTTGAAGCCACGTGAAATATAAGGTCTATGCTAATATTCAACAATCGATTGAAGAACCTAAAGGATGGATTTCTTAAATTTATTCAGGACATAAAGCCGCAAATATAAGAAATATTGTTCTTGGAAAATTTCATGAAAACGACAAGACTATTTGTCCTAAAACCAATGCAAAACACAAGATATTCAGCTTTTTTGCATGATGGGTCACTATGGCGTATGCGTAATCTAATTTCATATTATGAACTGTTTATAGCCACTTCACATCAGGGTCACGGCCGGCGGTCCCATTTTTATTTAAGAAAAGTAAATTTTTGTATGGGAAATTGTTCTTAAACGAACCTTAAAGATCCTTTTTTCAAAATCGAATGCCATTATTTTCTAAGTTAATGAACAAAGTGAAGGCACACGTAATTTTTAACAACTCTGGTATCTCAGACTTTTGTATACCTACACTACATATTTCTATAATGTGCTCGT
This sequence comes from Eupeodes latifasciatus, assembly GCA_920104205.1. NCBI lineage: Eukaryota > Metazoa > Arthropoda > Insecta > Diptera > Syrphidae > Eupeodes > Eupeodes latifasciatus. The sequence continues at coordinate 66,233,642 of OV049924.1, read as the reverse complement.
TTGGATTTTTTTTTCTTCATACTTATTGCTAGGAGTATAGTCCTGTTTACGTTAGAGTCCATCCTGTGGAGAGTCAGAGTGGCATACGCTACGTTCGAGTTTATATGAGCGTAGCGTACAAATTTTTAGGGAGTGACACGGCTGTTTGTTTGCCTTTGCAACACCACCTTCCATATTTGATTGGGGATTTTAAGGGGTGGAAGGAGGGCAGGCGTGGAGCTAGAGAGCCATGCTCTAAGTATATAGCATTTTATATACATACATATAAGTATGTATTCGAGTAGATGTTGTTATACAAACGTGTCGTTTATGTGAAATTATTCGGAGTGGTTTTGTATGAAATCATCTCTTCGACAACCGCACTAACATACGGAATGGAGGAGGCACGAGCAGGAAAACTTTCGGGAGGTGAGCTTCGTCCTTTCACTCTACTTCATCATTAGGGTGGTAGACAACGCCTTAGGTTCTTAGTTTTTGTTGGTATCTTCTGTTTCTAACTTTTGTGTTCTTTGTGTATATTTTATTTCATGGAATTTTCTATTCTTTTTTATGTTTTATTATATTTTTATCTTTGTTTTTTGTCTGTGATGTTTCATCCAAAAAAAAAGAGGGGAAATGTGTTCAACAGAAGCGAATTCAAACATAAAACCCTGCATATATATGTATATATTCTGTTCATACATATGTATGTATGTACAGCTATGGCCAAAATAATGGGAACATTTCTTACTTTTGAGTTTAAAAGAGATTTACAATTTAACTTGAAGAACAAATTCCAACGATCGTAGGTTTTTTAAATCTGGAGTTGATTTCGAAATTTTGTCTAAATTTTCTTGTGTCAAATATGACCATGAGATAAAAGAGAAAACGAACCTTTGGAAAATTATCAGTGAAAAGTGGTTTGTTCTATGAATTATTTCAATTAAAACAAATTGAGGGTTTTCAACTTGATATCAAATATTATTTATCAACAGATAAAATAAATTGAATTTTTGCGTCGAAACTTATTATTTTTTGAATTATTTTAATTAAATTTAAGATTTGTTGCCTCACCCAAGTCCTTTAATACATGATTAATAAAAAAATTATTTATTATGCCTATTATTATGGCCAAAGCTGTATGTGGGTACTATACAATGTGAATGCAAGTACCTATAAAAACAAATCCTTTTCTGATGTGATACATTCGTTTTTCCTTTGCCTCTTTTTTTTGTATTATGAATCCTTTGTGAGGCAGTGGCACGTCCGCCACGGCGCGGCGGTGGTGACTGGTGAATGAACAAGAAGAAAACAAAAAGGACACCTGTATGCCGCCTGAGCTGAAGGTGTGTAAATTTGTGTGTGTTTTTTTTTTATTAATTAATCGAAGGAAATAAGAGAATTTGCATAAACGATCATGGTTGGTGTACACGCAGATTAATATTTTAAATAAGAAAAAAAAGAGGCTCAAAAGGACGACATTAAAAAAGATAATTAACGTTACTTTTTGTTGTTGTTGTTGGTATTTTTAAAGAGATTGTGGTGAAAAGGATTTACATTAATTATGATTTTTAGAGTTGAAAAATTGTTAATACTCAAAAAGGAAATCATGTTGAAAATGGCTGCTATAATGAAGATGTGTATTTTGAAGGACATTAAATCGGGTTTTGATTTTTTATTTCAAATAAATGGAATAAAGTTTTAAGCTTTCAGGTCAGGTCATTGAAAGGACCTAGTAGCAATGAATTTAAATGAAGTTTGTTTTCTAAAGTCATGAAAAAAAATTAGAATTTCTATTGCAATTTATAGTTCTTTAATATACATGCTTTAAAGTCATAGACAACCCTAGAGTTTTCGAAACATTTTTTTTTTTAATTTAAATGGTCTTTTAGAACCTAAAAAATAATATCACAAGACATTATGGCCGAAAATAACCTTTAAGTAGTCGGCTTTTTGAATTTTAGTATTAAAGGTATTGACAAAATATTCTTGATTTTATACTACTCAAATCTTCAAACGCATTGATCTCAATACTGCATTTTTGAAGTTGGCCGGATTCATAGCTCAGACAATATTCAACCGATTTACTCTTTGGAAGTATGTACATTTTTGTTTGTATATTGTATATTGTTTTAAAAACTAGCAAACCCGGCAAACTCCGTTTCGCCACCAGATGGCTTCGTTTTTTGTAACATTTTGTTTGGGGATTAAAAGATGAAGACAAATTATTTTTTTTTTGTTTTATATTTGAAAAGGAAAATTTGTATTTCATTTCACAACAGTAATGAATTAATTTCGATTACAAAAATTAAGTGTAATTTAGTTGATCTTCTCTAAGTAAAAAATGAAAGTGAATCAAAAATAAATACTAAATCGAAGCGTTATACTTGTGTGCAAATTTACGTTTCATTGAAGAGCTCTTTGGTAAACCATATTTTCTGACGTTAACACAAACAAAGCGGATGGTTTTCCAACTTGTGAACACGCTGCCCATGTGAAAAACAATGATTTTCTAAATGTATCCCGCAAACACTAAGCGATTGGCCTTGCGACTTGTTAATTGCCATTGCGAACGTAAAGCGAACCGGAAATTACAATCGTTTGAAGTCAAACGGAAGATCAGTCGGAATCATTGGTATTCGAGGAATACATACATTTCTACCTGCGTACTTTCCGTTAATAATGGTTGCCTCAATCAAATTTGGCATAAGTCTTTTCACTGCAAGTCGAGTACCGTTGCAAAGTCGCGGTGGATTCAAATTACGCAATATCATAATAGTTGAACCAACTTTGAGTTGCAAGTTATGTGGTGGAAATCCTGGTAACTCCAGAGAGTTGAAATACTCAGTTGGATAATTTACTACATCATCGGGATTTGTTATGGAATCAACGGATTTGTGTGTCACCAAATCGCCAGCGATTTTTGATTGAATGGTGAAATTCAGTGCGTATACCTGTACATCATTATTCTTTGCGGCGAGAATTGCTCGTTGACTTAACCAAGCATAATTTTGAAAATTCTCACTAATGTTTGGGAAAACATTTTCAATAAGAGCTAATTGAGAGTCTACAAATCGGCAAAAGTCGTTGGTAAGAGTAATTAATCCAGTTGTCGCATCAACTGGCACTTTTCCATTTCCACTAGCTAACAATTGTTTGGAAAATTGTGCAGCACTTTCATCATTTTGAAGCTGAACTCTCATATTACTGGTTAGCGATAATGTTTGTGCCTTATTCCACAAAAGTGATGCCTTCAGGCAAGCATTCAATTCATCTACAGGCGTTCCACGGGGAATTATTGGCAATGTCTGCCTGAAATCGCCTGCCAACAATATCATCAAGCCGCCAAAGATGTTGTTACGTCGTCGAAGATCCTTCAGTGTGAAGTTAAGTGCTTCAAGTGATTTCTTGTGTGCCATTGTGCACTCATCCCAAACAATAAGCTTGCATTGCATCAACAATTTTCCCATTGCACTGGATCGGGAAATATTGCATGTTGCAATATCAATTGTGTTTAAATTGAGTGGCAACTTAAGCGCAGAATGTGCAGTACGACCGCAATCTAGAAGAGTTGCCGCAATTCCAGATGATGCTAACGCCAAAGCTATGTCACATCTTGATCGAATAGTGGCCAAAATCAATGAACTGACAAATGTTTTCCCTGTTCCTCCATGTGCTTCCACGAAGAATAAACCACCAGTATTATTGTCCACCGCTTGCATTAATGTTTCGTATACTTATTTTTACTATTCATTCAGCAACGGCACATTAATTCGAACGAATTCCTGCAATGTATCAACATTGTATTACAGCTCTCCATTTAATTCTTGGTTCAATGCATCGTGCATCGATCGATTTGGCGCAATCATTCCTACTTCAATCAGTAGCTTGTTTGCAATAGTCAAGCATTGATCCTCAATCAGAATCATTCCTTCATTGTAGATTTCATACGTTATTTGAAGTCGATATCTCTGACGCTTCTAGAGATATGGTTGACTAAAAAAGGTTCCTAAAAGTAAGCTTTGGCTTAGAATATAGGGCCTTTGAAACGTCAAACAATTTAAAAATTTTCAATTCCACAAATCGGAAATTTTACAATAGCTTTCTATGGGAAGCTAAACGGAGTTCACCGCTTTTCTGTTGAAATTTTTCCTGAATTTTGTCTGCTATAAACCTCACGGAGCTCTAGACCTTTCCAACGAAGGCAAAACCGTGGAAATCGGTTCGTGCGTTCTGGAGTTATAGTGTCAGAAAGAAAAACCCGACTTATTTTTATATAGTAGATTTATCTGAAGTTTTTTTTTAGGAAAGCGTTTTACTTTCCGTTTTAGAAGTGTTCCAATATGCACAGCAAATTCAAAATATTATCGCCTCATTATGATCAAAAAATTAAAAAAGCTGTTAGTCCAGGCGTTTTCCAATTTTCGTCGCATGCAGAGCATATGGGGTAAACTCATTTTCAAGTTTTAAATTCGGTCTCCTGAAAAATTTAGATAATGTGACTTAGGCTAGTTCTGCATTCATTATAGAATGGTATTTTTAGTAGGAGAGAGATATTTAACGGTTAAAACAGTTTTTAATCTTTTAAAATATGACCGACTTGATTACACAAATACACCCGCATCTTCATACCATAGAATTTAAAAATTTGGCAAGTATTTTTGAAGGCATTTCATAGATACCATTTGTTTTTCTATTTTTAACCATTGGACTTCCTAACTGTTGCTCCTTCAGGTCTTTATCTTTCTTTAAAATTCACCTCAAAGATGATCAAGTGTTTTCTGTTTTACAGATAGTATTCTTTCTTCCACTTTAAGGACTTCTTCAGGTCATCATATTGCGTGGATTCTCATCTTTTTGGGATGTCCTTTTTGGAAAAAAAAGCAATCATTACTAATCTTAGAGTCTGCACATATTTTCCCTATAATCCAAAAAAATTTTCCAAACTTCAGTTGCTGAAAAAACTAGCGAAAAACAACAGCACTTTTCAAAATATAAGATTAAAAAAGAGGCTGGGATGCGAACCACACTGATAACTTCCCATCCTGTCTGTCGATTTGTCTTTTAAACAAGGTTTGTAGGTTTTCGTATTTTGTTAAAAAAGTTATCAGTTAAATTATTCTAAAAAACTTAAAAATAACCAACAATATTTTGCATATAATGAAATAGTTTGATTTCAAAATCTATTTTTGTTAACGAGATTTTTAGTCGTTAACCAATTCTTACCAATTTTAGTAGCATTTATTAAAAGTTTTTATTTCCAATATAAACAAATACAAATTGGTTGAATGAAATTAATTTGAAGTCAATGTTTTCTATTATTCACGAGATATCGAGAACCGAACATCAATTTTTACCAATTTTGCGTACTATTTTTTGTAGATTTTATTTTTGTATGAAAAAACGGACTGTTAGATTTTTATAAAAAAAATTACTGAATGTTAAAAACAATATTTTTTATAAAATAAAATTAATTTTTAGCCTATATCTCAATTTTTTGAAAAGATATTTGAGTCGAAAATCAATTTTTACCAACTTTTGTTAATTTTTTTTTAGGTTTTTAATTTTTTGGAAAAAAATTTTTTCTCAAAATTTTGCTTAATATTGACAACAATATTTTTTAAAAAATAAAATTAGTTTAAAGCCAATGTCTCAAAGTTTTGAAAAGTTATTTGAGTCGAAAATCAATTTTTACTAACTTTTATTCATTTTTGTTTAGGTTTTTATTTTTTGTAAAAAACTGTCAATTCGATTTTTCTCAAAATTTTACCAGATGATTAAAACGTTATTTTTTGTTGCACAAAATTGTTTTGAAGATAAAATCATTTTTATTCGTAAAATTTTCGGGGTGACACATTTTTTTCAGTTTTTTTGATTTATAAAAAAAAACCGTTAATTGGATTTTTTTCCAAAAATATACTTGTTTGGTATCACGTTACAATATATAATATAAAATTTAATTCAAGTCTCTAGCGTTATTGGTTCGCGAGATATTTAGGCTTAACCAAAATGTTCACCTTTTTTTTAAACTGCTATGGTAAAAAAAACCACCCACTAAGAGCCCTTTCTGCATCTTTTTGCATTATTATCTGTTAAACTAAATTTATTTGAAGTCAATATCTCTACTGGTTCTTGAGCTATGGACGAAAAACGTCGCGAACGTACGGACGTACAGACATACGGACATACGAACGTACATACGTACACACGCTCGCACAGAAATCTTTCCAAAAATCTTTTATTTTGACTCTAGGGACCTTTTTTCCATCATATTTATATGGCATTTTTTTAAATTATTCCTATTTGCACAGTAGGAGCGTATAATGCAAAAGTTAACCGTTTTTGTGTATTTTGCTGGCTCAGATTAGAAGTTAATTTTTTGACTAATGCAAAAAAATGTTGCTATAAAAGTGGTTTTGGATTTTTCTATTTAAAACAACGCGTTTATTCAAATTTTTTAAACTATCAGAAGTACAAAATATGTTTTTGTTTTTCTAAAGTTTCACTAACAATTTATCAAAATGCGAAAATGTGATGGTGTTGTTTTCCAGTCCTCTTTTATGCTTTGGAACTTACATGAAAAGTTATTTATTAAAATGAGATTCAAATATAATTTCCAAACGCAAAGTATGTGAATATTGAAAACATCGTAAAAATACAACTTTTAAGTTTTAAAATATTTGTCTTAATCTTACCCTTAAAAGGTGATTTTTTCTATTTCTTTTTAATAATTAAATATGAACGCTTAGCTTTTTACATAGAACTTCTAAAATAGCTTTAAAGATACAAATATAATGGGCATGATCCGATTCAAAACCATTCCCAAAACCGACAGTTAAAAATCTCAACTCATATATTTTTATACTCTAGATTTTAAAAGCCTTAATCTTGGCCATCATCATCATCATAAGGTGTAATTCACCTTTTGTGATTTAATCTATCGTCATAGTGCTTTATTTGATTAAAACCTCAAAACATATTGGTAACACGAAACCTTATTAATGTAGTAAAAGTTTTATTACCGTTTCATTTTTAATCTTAACACAACTATAGGTTTTAACCTTGAAGGAAGCACCGCTTTGTTATAATATTTAAAAAGCAACCTTAACAGCACACTGAATTTTATGAAGGATGTGATTTACAGTTTAACCCTCTGGGAATAACTGTTTTGAATAATGAAGGCTTCACATTTTTTGTATATACAGCTATGGCCAAAATAATAGAAACAAAACTTAGTTATGTCTTTCGCATTGTATCGGGTGATTTTTTAAGAGCTTGAGGACTTTAAAAAAAAAAAAAAACGCATAAAATTTGCAAAATCTCATCGATTCTTTATTTGAAACGTTAGATTGGTCCATGACATTTACTTTTTGAAGATAATTTCATTTAAATGTTGACCGCGGCTGCGTCTTAGGTGGTCCATTCGGAAAGTCCAATTTTGGGTAACTTTTTCGAGCATTTCGGCCGGAATAGCCCGAATTTCTTCGGAAATGTTGTCTTCCAAAGCTGGAATAGTTGCTGGCTTATTAGTGTAGAATTTAGACTTGACGTAGCCCCACAAAAAATAATCTAAAGGCGTCAAATCGCATGATCTTGGTGGCCAACTTACCGGTCCATTCCTTGAGATGAATTGTTCTCCGAAGTTTTCCCTCAAAATGGCCATAGAATCGCGAGCTGTGTGGCATGTAGCGCCATCTTGTTGAAACCACATGTCAACCAAGTTCAGTTCTTCCATTTTTGGCAACAAAAAGTTTGTTAGCATTGAACGATAGCGATCGCATTCACCGTAACGTTGCGTCCAACAGCATCTTTGAAAAAATACGGTCCAATGATTCCACCAGCGTACAAACCACACCAAACAGTGCATTTTTCGGGATGCATGGGCAGTTCTTGAACGGCTTCTGGTTGCTCTTCACTCCAAATGCGGCAATTTTGCTTATTTACGTAGCCATTCAACCAGAAATGAGCCTCATCGCTGAACAAAATTTGTCGATAAAAAAGCGCGAAACACATTTCGAACCGAACACTGATTTTGGTAATAAAATTCAATGATTTGCAAGCGTTGCTCGTTAGTAAGTCTATTCATGATGAAATGTCAAAGCATACTGAGCATCTTTCTCTTTGACACCATGTCTGAAAACCCGCGTGATCTGTCAAATACTAATGCATGAAAATCCTAACCTCAAAAAAATCACCCATTATAAGGGAACAAATCTTAAAATTGAATACCACCCAAAAACATAAGTCTGGTTCTCTAGAAATCATAGCTTCGTTAACAATGCAGTATACTCGATGTCGTTATAATGGTGAAAACGCAATCTGTGGCATTTTTCAATCAATTCCAAGTAAATTAATTTTTGTTTCAACATTTCGAAGTGCATTCTGCTGCACCTTTTGTTCTATAAGGATTGTGGGTTAAGGTTAGCATCCTACAGTATACGAAGAACTTTCAGGGAGCTGGCTTGCGTGTCAAAATCTTGCTTATAAATAGATAAGCTTCAGATTTTCAGTGTTTCGCTGCAAATCTTGCCATGTGGCATACTTAAAGAAAACCTATAAATAACTTCAATTTTATCTCAATTTAATTATTTGAACTTTGGATTAATTTATTTATTTATTGAAATAATTTACAAAATAAGTTAGTATCTTACTTCTATAATGCCTTTTTACAACTTTTTAAGAATTTAAGAAACTATTTACATTTACTTTATTATATGTACTTTACAAAGCAAGTTATAAAAAACATGTATACGGCAGCTTTGATTCGAGAGATAATGTTAGCATTTGATAAATTTATGATGTGTTAGCTAGAACCTTTGATACATGGTCTGTGAATGCATCTAATTGTCGAGAAAACACTTAACCAAATTATGCCAAATTGTAAGAGTTATCCCACAACCGGAGCATTCCTCCCGAGCCTTACGAATATAAAATTGTTTGCTTGTAAACATTTTTTTTTTCTTAATACATTTACGCAATCTTCTCTACTTAAAAATAGTTCATACGAGATACGCAAGATAACGGGTTGATGTTTTCGAATATAGGTATCTAAACTTCTATACATTATTTTTTCTGAATTTAGGATACTCAACAATAAGAGGGAAGCAAAGTCAGCGGAAGTGTCCGAGTATCCAAGCTAGTACGATGTTTCTGTGGTGGTACAAGTTATTCCTTATAATTTCGAGAAATGGATATTTATTTGTGGCATTGAATAATCCTTTAAGTATTCCAAGGTTGTCTTCTACCAGTACCGTAGATTTTTAACTTCCCATAGGAAGTTATTGTAATGGGTCCGATTTGTCAAATTGAAAATTTTGACATTTCTCAAGAAAATTGCGTGGGTGGTTTTTTTACCATAGCAGTTTAAAAAAAAGGTGAAAATTTTGGTTAACCCTAAATATCTCATGAACAAATGACGCTAGAGATTTGAATTAAATTTTATATTATATATTGTAACGTGATACAAAAGCAGTATATTTTTGGTAAAAAATCCAATTAACGGTTTTTTTTATAAATCAAAAAAACTGAAAAAAAAATTTGTCACCTCGAAAATTTTACGACTAAAATATGATTTCATCTCCAAAACAATTTTGTGCAACGAAAAATAATGTTTTTGACATCTGATAAAATTTTGAGAAAAATCTAATTGACAGTTTTTTTATAAAAAAATAAAAACCTAAAAAAAACATTACTCAAAGTTGGTAAAAATTGAATTTCGACTCAAATATCTTTTCAAAAACTTGAAATTAAGGCTTCAAACTTATTTTATCTCATAAGAAATATTGTTTTCAACATTCTGAAAAATGTTGAGAAAAATCGAATTGACAGTTTTGTTTACAAAAAATAAAAACCCAAAAAAAAAATGTTTTTAAAGTTGGTAAAAATTGATTTTCGACTCAAATATCTTTTCAAAACTTTGAGATTTTGGCTTTAAACTACTTTAATCTTTCAAAAAATATTATTGTCAACATTCAGTAAAATTTTGAAAAAAATCGAATTGACAGTTTTTTTACAAAAAATTAAAAACCGAAAAAAAATAACAAAAATTGTTAAAAATTGATTTTTGACTTAAATATCTTTTCAAAAAATTGAGATAAAGGCTTCTTACTAATTTTACTTATAAGAAATATAGTTTTTAACAATAAGAAAAATTTTGAGAAAAATCGAATTGACAGTTTTTTTTACAAAAAATAAAAACCTAAAAAAAAATTATAAAAGTTGGTAAAAATTGTTTTACGATGTAAATATCTTTTCAAAAATTTGAGACATTGGCTTCAAACAAATTTTATCTTTTAAGAAATATTGTTTTCAACATTCTATAAAATTTTGAGAAAAATCTAATTGACAGTTTTTTTTACAAAAAATAAAAATTATATTATATGTATCTGCATTTTTGTATTTAGCTAGATTGATGTTGACTTGAAGTGAATTTCGCTTCCACGGAGTTGGATTCTTAGCTACTATTTGTATATCCATTCCGAGTGCAATTTGGAGTACATGTTAGTCAGCGCAGATACAGAGTTTGATTTGAATAAAAAACTTTTGTAAGCTTTCATAAACGAATGTTTTGAATTAACAATAGCCTTGATAATGAAGTTATTTGCCCTTCTTTTGGCTAGTTGCTTCAATATTGAAAAGGTTCTTTTTTTAAGACCATTTCTTTAATGGAATGTGAGTGTTACGTATAAAAAGTAAGCTGCAGCTCATTTTATTATCCGGTAGAAATTATGCACTTCAATTGTTGAAGGTTTTAAAACCAACTCAACTTTGACACGTCCACTTGTTTAATAGGCTATCAGAAGCGAATGCAAAGATGTTATCGGCGTATGCTCCAATCCAATAAAGTCTAGATTGTAAGTCAGTCAGACATTAATAAAGCCTTTAAACATGTGTTGTAATTTTTAATTTTTTAAGTAAACCCTATTTCTAAGTCGGATGAGATAACTACCATTGCGTTCAATTTGTTTTATATGTCGTTTTAATTTTATGATTTATTGGAAGCATATTTAAACTTATATTTGAAATTCATATTTTGAACTGATGATAAATCACCAAAAATAAATAATAGTTCTTCGGAAGGAACTATTCCAGAAATACTGTTAAAATTATAGATAAATGTCCCGTTTTGATATTCATTAAAAATCTAGAGAAAAAATAGGTTAAAATTCACAAGAAAACTAACAAGTTTTCTATGTCTAATTTTCTTTATCAACTGCGCTAATTAGATTACCTTGATTGAATTCATATTGATACAAAATTTTTATCATTTCGAAATGTTGTAACGGAATGTTTATTATTTTCTTTTTTTAAATAATCACGATTTTTTTGTTCAATGTTTTACAAATTATATTTAATCAATTTTTAATTTTAATTTAAATAAAAAAACTAAACACTTTGGATTAAAATTGATTATTTTAAATTAAAAATATTTTTCTTTATGTGTACGTTTTATAGATTTAAGCGCAACATTGCAACACATTTTTTTTAATCTATATTGGAATCATGATTCCAAGGCTTCTGCGATATATACAAGACAACAATTGTGGTAAGAGCACTTACTAAAAATATAACATCAAACCAACGGTGATAAAAATTAAAGTGTAAGCTGCCTAGCACTTCAGTGATGATAACTCTATACTCAGCTGGCATATTCATTCGCATAAGTAAAACAGATGAACAAAAGTACATGCCCATAATTTGTGCTAATATTAAAACTATAATATTTGATGATTTACTCGAGGAAATTCTATAGAAAAACTAAAGGAGAATATATTGTTAATTGTGTTTTTTTCATAAAAGTCAAAACATGTTTCTGTACCTTTGTAAGGGTAAGTAAGAGACCACGAATAGAGGTGACCACTATGCAACCAACTAATAAAAAAGAAATGTGTTGATTCCAAAAGGCTAAATCAATGTCAAAGCCACACCAGTGTACTGCTATTTCAAGGCCTCGAGTAACTGGGTCCTTGCGACCCACACGATCGAATATAATGTTTACTGTGCACTGTGCAAAATAAAAGTTCAGAAATAAAAAAGAAGGCAACATTTTTATTAAAACTTACCATAAAAATCTTGTACAAACAATATCCGCTAAAGAAGTGTCCAATAACATTGAAGTACCTTCCTTTGAGCGTTTTTGACCATATTTGTCGTTCTTGCATGTTTTTTAAGGAATTGATTTCAAGGAAGACCTGTCTTAGTATCTCCTCGCATCCAGCTATTTCTAACCTGAGCTGCCCGATGTCTAAAAAGATAAACTCTCTCTCTTTTTAAGAGCCAGGCAACTTATTTCTTACTTCTTCACTTACTTTCTCCTCCAGGATCTCGATTTGCTACCGAACTTAAAATACTCCACAATCGTGGTTTTGTGTTGTTTTGTTTGTTGCGTTTGAGCTCAAGAGCTATACGTTTTTTCTTCCCAGTTATCATGTCAACAGTTAGAGCTAACCGTCGTTCGAGAACAACAATGTCACTTTGGGAAACAGGCCTGTATGAATAGTTTTGAAAATATTTAGGAACGTGTTGAGAAACCATTGATAGTCATACCTTATAAAGTAGGTCATACTTTCGTAGGGATAATTCACAGCACCAAAACCAGACAGAATGGCCATAACAGTAACTCCAATCACACCGATCCGAGAGACTCCCTAACAAAACAGAATAATAGTTACAAATCCATTCCATTTAAGGAGTAATCTTATACCAACCTGTTCAATAGTGAATATGCCATGAGATACACTTAATAATGGGAATGGATCTCCAATCTTCCAAAGCCCATAGAGGAACACAAAATAACACAATACTGTCATAATTCGCACCCATTTCTCTGAAACTAAATTGACAATATTAGCAAGAATCTTTGTCGAGAAAGACGTTTTGACATAAAAAGAACTCACCTAGCGAAAGACTATGAATAACTGAATGGATAATATACAAAGGAATCACCATAATAACCATCAAGAGAAGCAACGTCAATCCCAATCTCCAATGGAAATATCTAGACGATGATTCCAAAACACCAAGAATCTCGAAGATTATCAATTCGAACATGGTTATTGATAATGCAAATGTTAGGGAATAAATAAATTGCACAGATATGTGACGGATTTCATAGTTTTTGAAAAGTTGTTTAACAAAAAACAACCAACCACCGGCAAAGAAAACCAACTGAAATTTATTTTGTTCGTGGTAAGTTCAAGATAAGATTTTGTTAAGAATTAGAATTTTACTAACCTGGGAAGCAAAAACTATAAGACAATCTTCGAGGAAAGCCATTTTTGTGTTGTTGTTAATGTTTTTACCTTTTATTTTCAATTACCACGGGTGGGATTAACATTTTTCTTAAAATTCGTTCTTTTGATAGCGAATGTGAAAATATCGCCAACAAAACTATAAACAAATTTTGATTATTTTTGATTGATAGAGAGGCAGATGACGAAACACGGTAGACGGAGGCGGTTCCAGCTGTCAAGTTTGACGTTTACAGAAGGCGAGTTCAAGTTTTTGGGATTCCATGAAGGGTGTTTACATTGGATTGTTTCGATACGATTAATTTTTAAATTTTATTTCGTTCTTATGGTTTTTTAAAATTCCTTTATCGCCTGTTTTCTTTTCGTCGTGATGTTAATGTGAACCATGGCCATTGGAGGTTTCGAGGGGAAATAGGCTCAACTTTCCAATACCGCACCACGAATTTCGACATGCGGTTTTTTATATTTGATAGATATGTGCAAATCTACACTAATATTATAAAGAGGAAAGTTTTGTATTTTTGTATGTAACGAATAAACTCAATAATTACTGGACCGATTTTAATAATTCTTTTTTCATTAGAAAGCTACATTATCACTAAGTAACATAGGCTATCTTTAGTACTAGATTAATATAGAAATCTATAGAAATTCCTATTAAAACCAACCTAAGGTGTACAAAAATTAGCCATAATATGTCTTTCATCGCATACGCTGCGAAAAGTATTAATGATAGGACAACAAAATGTTTTCTAATTTAGTGCTTCATGGTCGTTTTAATTAGCATGCTTATAACTTATATATCTGTACCTATTTATGTCTACCCGTGCGAAGCCGGGTTTGATTTTTGTTTGTTGGGGATTTTTTTTGATTTAAGTTCTCAAATGCAAAAAGTACTTTGCATATACCCAAACTCGCACCCACCTCAAATCCTATAGTGATCCAAGCAGGAGGTTGCAGACATACCTAGCTGTTAGTACGCTGCCATACTATCAATTCAAAAAAACTTGGTTTAGGCTCAAAAAACGAAATACAAAAAAGGTAGGGTTAAGTCCGAAAAAGAAAATGTTTCCTCGCCTTAATATTTAAAACATGTTCTATTGAGACCTCTACCTAACTGTAAAAAATAATCAGAAGGAAATTCGTGCTGCGGTAGGGAAAGTCGCCCGGGAAATATTTTGACGTTTCATTATAAAGGGTCGTTCAGGCTAGTATGCTCAAAAAAGTTACCCAAAATTGGACTTTCCGAATGGACCACCTAAGACGCAGCCCCGGTCAACATTTAAATGAAATTATCTTCAAAAAGTAAATGTCATGGACCAATCTAACGTTTCAAATAAAGAATCGATGAGATTTTGCAAATTTTATGCGTTTTTTTTTTTTAAAAAAGTTCTCAAGCTCTTAAAAAATCACCCGATAGAACTAGCAATTGACCACTGTCAAACTCAGCTGCCATTTGAAATCTTGTATAATTAGTTGAATTTTCGCCAATTATGATTATGGATTTCTTAGCAATCAAGCTAAAGTTTATTAAAACTTACTACAAAGGTAATGCTTCAAACTGGACTATTTTTCGCACATAACGTGGTGAATATGGTCAACTCAAATATTAACTTACATAAGTACGAAATTTTAAGAGAGTGGAAGCCTAAGGACTGTTCACTGTGACAATAGATAGTATCTTTTTTAAAAGACGCTAAGTATGTGTTTGTAGAAAGTGTCACAATTTTAATTTTTTTTTGCAAAGTGTGCTTGTTTTTATCAAGAACTGATCTCTGCAGACTTTGTAAGTGTCAGATAATGTTTATCATATAAAAGCACTCGTTTTTAAAAATTTGTAATTGTGAGCTGGAAAACTTTCAATTATGAGGTATAAAATTTTACGTGAGTTTTATTTGTGCAAACAAAAAATTGCGATAACTAAATTTAAGCTTACCATACACGACAGAGCGAAAAATTCAAATCCACCCGAGACGCTCAAAAATCGATTGTATGGGGGAAACTGAGGTGGCTCGATTTGGCTCTGTCGACCAGTTTTAATAATGAGAAGAGTTAAATGTTCACTATGCAAATTTAATTATAATTTAACGTTTGCTTGAGCGCCCCCAAGAATAGTTAAAGTGGAATTACATCTGCATAATGCAGAAAAGTAGAGGGAAGCAGATTAACATATACATGACCCGAAAGTAAGAGAGGGTACTCCAGTGGTAACTCTATTTACTTCCTTAAAATACTTCTTGAACTAATACCTGAGTCAGAGAGAAAAAACTAATCGAGAGAGCCAAACTTCCTCGTCTCCGTCCCTTCGAAACCTCTTTTCTCTCATTTTTTATAGCGTGTTGAATTCGTATCGGTGTATACATGTTTTCACCTCGGAGAAGAGACATTTCTCATTTTTGTTTATTGATAGCAAAAACACTCTATTACCAAGACCGGAATCTTTCGTACGTTTCACTCTCCAAAACCCGTTTGTTTACATTGTTGTATTTGTAATTTTGACAATTAGTCCATGAATAGATGTGAGCACAAACAAAAAAAAACGATGCCGTGGGCTAGCGGCACTTTGCAAAGCAAAAACAAAATGGAGGGGTTAATAAGTTTTTTTTTCAAGTTTTTCTTTTTAATTTTTTCGATGAAAAAGTCAGTTTTAAGCTTTAATTTTGCAGGCATTTTGTGGATAGTGAACCAATGTACCTTTTTGTCTTGAAAAAAGCATGTTCAACATCAGTTTATTATAATTAATTCACTAATTTACAGTAATCACTACGAAATTCTTTAAATTTCATAATAATCTCCGGATTTTTGTATCAAAGACGCGTTCGAAGAACCATCAATTTAAGGGTGCGAGTGCAATTTTTGTATTGAATTCTAATAAATTTTCGTTAACGAACGGCCCAAATATTTTGTTTGCAAGTAATTAAAATCTGTATCAATTTAATTAATCCAAGTACATTTATAGTTTGTATATTTAAAAAAAAAGAGTTATAATCGAAAAATATCTTATCCATAACATTCTTCATTGATGGAAGCATACATGTATTTGCTATCAAAAAAAAACTATGCACCAAAGGAACACAAATTTTTAAAAAAAAAATAATCAGAACGATTATAGCGAACATGTTGAATAAATGCAGAGCAAATAAAATGAAAATTTTGACATATATCACAAAAACGAAATGAAATGAAAACGTCTTAAAATCGTTCTGAATTCATGCACAACTCATTCAATAGATCAAGTAATCGACATTAATGTTTATTGTTGACGTACAGAAGTTTTTTTTTAGTGAATTTCTACAGTTTAACGCAAAATATAATTTTCATTCATTCCTTAAAAGTGTTACCAAAGTTCAAGTTTACTTATTATTGTTTGAAAAGTATGTTTACTAAAAATGCTGCTAATAATAAAAAAAAAAAATACTACCGTAGATTACATTTTATAAATGCAGAACATAGAAGAAAATATACATAAACAATAGTTTTCAGATATAAAGCAGAGGTTAGCGTAGAAAAATATTTTTGAGAAAGCCAATAATATTTTAAATTAAAGAAATTTCCCCTTCGGCTAACCTATTCATCAACTTTTTAGAAAAAAAATTAGCATTAATAGCAGCCAATTATTTCATAGCATAATTAATTTTTCAGATTGTAAAACGTCTAGAAATTTTCATACGCTACAAAATTCGTAATTTTATGCGTAAACATAGAAGATAACATTATTTATTCAAGAAGTATGGATTTTGGCGCGTATATCGGTTTTTTTCTATTGGGTGTTCGGTTTCCCCATATTGGAATAAAAATAAAGTTACTTAAATCTATTTATTGCATTCATTTAGTTAGTATTGTGTGTAAACATATTGCCTTTTTCTATTCCTTAAAGATGCTTTACACAAAGCAACTTATTTTTAAAACATGGTTCCCTCAAATGCTCTAAACAAACTACACCTGAAAAAATTGTCTGTTTTGTTGTTTTACAAAGTATTGAGTTACACTTTTGTCCATTTGCAATAACTATACTTAACCGGTTGCAGCGCATGTTGCGTTCGCAAATTATTTAAGTAAACAAAATAAATAATAATAAACTAATAAATCATTAAATAATATGTATTTGGTCAATTTTATTTTATTTAATATACATTTACAACATTTATTTGGATTGAAATTAAAAAGCTATACAAATCTTCCAATTTAAGACCATGTCAGCACTTCAGATTCTGTTGGTTAGGATTGTTTAGTTTTTGAACGAGGCCATGAAACATTCAAAATGAAGCATTTAGATGGGGCTGATTACTATAATGAAGCATTTTGATGGGCCAAAGCACTAATTGTGAGAATGTGTTTGGTTTTTTGCATCATTTCACGCACACTTTCTCACATTTAGTGCTTTTTAGCTTGTAGGCAAACCGAAATGTCAGTCTGAGATTCCGGTCTTGGTAATAGAGTGTTTTTGATTGATAGCCAAGAAGGCTATGTTTTTTAAAGTCTCATTATAATATTTGTTATTCTCATGAATTTCTTTCTTTAATTCTACTAACATCTTGTGGTTTTTATATCTACAAAAATACTCCTATAATTCAAATTAATTCTAGCAAAACATTTTTGTTTGTCAATAAATAACGGGAGAAGTTATACCGGTAGTTCGTGGTGAATTTGTTTTTCTCTTCTTTTTCTCTAAGTTACAGACAAATGGCATTAACAACCAAAACAAGAAAGGATGTGTGCAGAAAGAGTGTAACAAGGTTAAGATTTTAAAGACTAGACTTTATTTGTATATATGAACGAGTACATGTTTTTTATAAATGTATGTTATGTTTATTTCAATAGTAATACCTTAACTAATAACTTAACTACTGTATTATCTAAAATATACTGCATTGAATTATAAAAGGCGGAAATAATAAAGTTCTACAGTTTACCAGGAATATTTATATAAAATATCCATATCTTCTGCAATTTCGGTATCAATCGATATTTTCTGGAACTTAGTGTTAACGTAATATTTATCTGTCATAAATTAATTGATGTTCAAATGGTAGACATGTGCATTCAAGAGGACACAAGCGTCCACAGGTTTTTTCTCAAAACCCACCTCTGTCTATCAACTCCTACTCTCACCTCCCCGTGGTGAACATCGGGTGCCTAGTACCTCAACTGGAGATTGGGTTCTAACCCCAGTGGAAAGTTGTTGGGGGCAGCAAACGAGAGAGGGGGGGAGAGGTGTTTCCACTAAGGCACCTCTCCTTATCCAGACGGCAGCGGACGAATTCTCGAGATGGAATCAACGGTGGCGTCTACAGTTCCAGTAAGGCTGAACTACTTAGTGAACACCTTATAGGGCTTCTACGACTTATTCGGAGCCCAGGCCTATAAGGAGCGGTTTATCCGGCTCCCCGTCCTTGGAGTTATACTAAGGATCTGGCCCTCCAGGTTGGGGGTTGTGCCGTCAGGGTGACTTCCTGACCACGTAAAAATTTTCTAGTTGCGAAGCACCAACAAGCCTCGGATACGGACGGATTCACTGTTGACAACCCTAGCAAACGAAATAAGGACAACGAACTTCGGATCTGTACGTGGAATGTTAGGTCCCTTAACAGACCACGTGCAGCCGAACAATTAGCGGAAGCCCTAAACTGCTGCAAGGCAGATATTACCGCCATCCAAGAAGTGCGATGGGATGGACCGGGCAAACGCAAACTAAAAGACTGCGATATATACTACGGCGACTGCTACCGAGAACAAAGGCAGCGTCTATTTGGGTGTGGATTTGTTGTTGGAACTAGACTCAGGCAAAAAGTCTTGAGTTTCAACAGTGTGAGCGAGCGCATCACGACAATCCGCATCAAGGCTAAATTCGCCAACATAAGCCTAATATGCGCGCATGCCCCAACCGAGGAGAAAGATGAAGACACCAAAGACATATTCTTCGAGCTCTTGGACAAGACATATGAGCAGTGCCCTGGCTATGACATTAAAATTGTCTTAGGAGATTTTAATGCCAAGCTAGGAAGAGAAGACATCTTTGGTGGCACAATCGGAAGATACAGCCTGCACGACACCACCTCCGACAACGGATTCAGGCTGATCGATTTCGCTGCGGGGCGAGACGTTCTGGTAGCTAGTACGCAGTTCACACATCTCAATATCCACAAGGGGACATGGAAATCTCCTGATCAATCAACCGTCAACCAGATTGACCACATTGCGATCGACGCACGACACTTCTCCAGTATACAGGATATCCGAACATTCCGAGGGGCCAACATTGACTCGGACCACTACCTCGTTGTAGCCAAGGTACGGCTACGGATATCCCGGTCCAAGCCAAAACAAGGAAGTACTGTGAGAAGTTTCGACGTTAGACGGCTACAATCGCAAGAGACTGCCATGTCCTTTTCCGATCGAGTCTCTAGTAACCTCTTAAGGAGTCCTATGCTGCATGCATTAAGCATTGAAAACCAGTGGCAACATTGCCTTGCAGCCATCAGAGATGCCGCCTCTGAAGTGCTAGGTTTCACACGTCCACAACAGCGAAACCCCTGGTTTGACGACGAATGCCGGCAAGCGCACGCAGCGAAGCAAGAGGCATACAAAACGGCCCTGCACAGAAGGACCAGAGCTGCTCGCGAGCTCTACGAGCAGAGGAGGAGAGAGGAACACCGGCTTCTTAGATGGAAAAAAAGAGAGCACGAGAAGCGCGCGATCGAGGAGATAGAGGGATGTTACAACAGGAATGAGGTTCGTAAATTTTACCAAAAGGTAAAAAAGAACTCCCAAGGGTACCAGCCACGAACCGAAGCCTGTAAAGACGATCAGGGGAACATCGTAGTAGAACCGCAGTCTATGTTGAGAATATGGAAAGACCACTTCTCCAAATTATATAACGGCGATGACGAACCGAATCCCGCTGTAAGGGAGGTAGAACCACTCAACTTAGGCGACGCAGATCAACAATTCCTCCTACCCGACCTAGACGAAGTGAAGATAGCTATATCTAAACTGAAGTCAAACAAAGCTGCTGGAGCTGACGGCATAGCTGCCGAACTATTTAAAGCAGCAGGCGATGACTTGGTAGGGAGCATGCACCAACTCATCTGCAAAATATGGTCGGAAGAAAGCATGCCCGATGAGTGGAATCTCAGCATAGTTTGTCCGATACATAAAAAAGGAGACCCTTTAAATTGCGCCAACTACAGAGGGATCAGTCTCCTTAACATTGCATATAAGATCCTTTCTGCCGTACTATGTGAACGTCTGAAGCCGTTCGTCAACAACCTGATAGGTCCTTATCAGTGTGGCTTCAGACCAGGAAAGTCCACTATCGACCAAATATTCACATTACGGCAGATCTTGGAAAAAACCCAGGAGCTTCAAATCGATACCCACCATCTCTTTATCGATTTTAAAGCCGCGTATGACAGCATCCATAGGGAAGAGCTCTACAGAGCAATGTCTAGTTTTGGCATCCCTGTCAAACTTATCCGTTTGTGCAGAATGACGATGGAGAATGCACGCTGCTCCATCAGGGTCGGAAAAGATCTCACCGATGCATTTGATGTCAAAAAAGGTTTTAGACAAGGCGATGCACTGTCATGCGACTTCTTCAACATCGTTCTGGAAAGAATTGTGGAAAACTCAACCGTCAACACTAGAGGCACAATCTTCCAAAGGTCCATCCAATTACTCGGATACGCAGATGATATTGACATAATTGGAAGATCAAAGCGTGATGTCAGTGGAGCGTTTTTGAGCATTGCGACGGAAGCGAGGAAGATGGGTTTAGTGGTCAATGAGGGCAAGACCAAGTATATGCTGTCATCAAAAAAGGACATTGAACAACGACGTCTTGGACAAAACGTCACCATGGACAGCTATAACTTCGAGGTAGTTAAGGACTTTGTCTACCTAGGCACCGCTATAAACACAGGCAACGACACCAGCGCTGAAATCAAACGAAGAATAACTCTTGCAAATCGCTGCTTCTTTGGACTTAGAAGGCAATTGAGAAGTAAAGTCCTCTCTCGAGCATCTAAAATCACCATCTATAAGACACTCATCATCCCGGTTCTCATTTATGGCGCTGAGGCCTGGACCCTGTCAAAGAAAGATGAGAACGTCTTAGGATGCTTCGAGAGAAAAATTCTTCGGGTGATTTTTGGTCCCGTACGTATAGATGGAGAATGGAGGAGAAGATATAACGACGAACTGTACGGGCTGTACAGCGACACTGACCTAGTTAGCAGAATAAAAGTCCAACGGCTTAGATGGCTGGGTCATGTAGAGCGAATGGACATCAACGCTCCAGCCCGGAAGGTCTTCGAATCTAATCCCGAGGGACGGCGCAGTAGAGGAAGACCGCGACTCAGGTGGCGCACTCAGGTGGGTGAGGACCTCAACCAACTTGGCGTGCGAAACTGGAGACAGCTAGCTAGGGACCGAGCTGGCTGGAGACGCATGTTGGTTGAGGCCCAGGTCCGCCCCGGACTGTAGCGCCACCTTAAGTAAGTAAGTAAGTAAATTAATTTTTCAGCTTTTTATACACTAAAAAAATCAATTATGAAATTTGGCTGCGATAATAATTACTTGAACACATCATTTTCTAGGTTTATAGTTATTCAGGTTAAGCCCTTAACTTTGATTTGCATTTATTTATAAATAGCCTAAAAAGTTTAGCAAACATCTATGAATAAGCCACAATGCACTTTCAGAAAAACTGTACTCAAAACTTTTTCCTCACAGATTTTTCCTTGTCGCTATATAACTGAAAGATAAGATATAAATAGTAAGAACTGGAAAACTTATAAAAATGATGCATAAGACTTAAATTTTGGTTGAAGAACAAATTTGTATATTCTTTTCACAAAACCACTGAACTAGCGAGAATACAAATATTTTTACTTTTGTACAAAAGTAGTTTTCGGCTTATGTAGTTAAGCCTTTAAAAGCAACACACTACCTTAGGTGAAAGCAGTAAGAATAGCTTATCACCTATTCACAAATCTTATGCAATGAAAATTGGTAACAGAAGTAACAAGTTGACGGTCTTTTTATTTAGTGTCTACTTAAATCACTTATTTTCAGCATTTTGGAAATGTTGTGAGTAATGTAAAGGAAATAAACAACGAGTACACACAAATAAAATAGGAATGGAAAAAAGAGATGATTATATAAAAATGTTTTCAATGTTCCATGTTTACATTCTGTAACTCTTGTTTTCAATGTTCCTGCAACTCTCGCATCGACAAAATTAAGTCGATAAACTCTGAAAATTGAAACAAATCTCAGTTTTGTTTGCATCTTTCAACGGTCTGAGCGGAAATTAAACGCATAAACGCAGCTAATAATACAAATAAAAGTTGTAGTGCTTTCAGAGTTTTATGTTTCTAGGTCCTAATTCTCATTGGACTGTTGCACCACCTTATTTATTTTACCTACTTAATGATTAAAACTGGCTTCAAATAACTAACTAATATTTATCTAAATGCGTAATTTAGAATTGTTTCTAAATCTTCATTGTTCTGGCACCTAACAAGAGTAATTAATTTCACTTCATATTCGAATGATATTACTCTCAAACGAATACAATGAGAGTACCAAAAAGTTGTTCACACACAATTTTGAATTTTCTTTGAACATCTCTGAACAGCTGACTACATCCGCCATTTTATAAAGGTGGTCGCCATTTTTCAAAGGTGGTGAGCAGAGAGAAAAGTTTTTTCTCTCTCGTGGTGACTGGTGAGTATGTACACAAACTTGCATAAGTATTTGTTCCCCACATTTTTTTTACATGGAGTTAATACATATGCAAGTTGGTGGCCAAATCACAGCTTGTAGGCAAAAAGAGAGCAACCGTCGAAGTTGGTTCCCTCTATTAGTTCTTTTCTGTCTGCCTGAGTGAGCTGACTCTCCCTTGACCCACTATGCTGTGCAACACAATCGAAGTTGAACCTTGTGTAATGCTAAAGGATTACCCGATCCTTGGTTAAGCTCTAAATTCATCCAACAGGCCATAGGAGTATTCATGCAATGATGTAAATCACTGGATAAGTTAACCATTTGGTTAAGTTGGTAAATGAACTTCCAAGAGAAATGATTTACAAAATTTGCTTAAAATTCTCCAAAGATTTTGCTACATAGATTGAGCCAAATTTTTCTGATATACCTAATCAAACGTCATTGTGACTTTTAAAATTAGAAAACACAACATATATATTTTCCGAATAATTCTATAATGAGTAAATCATCAAAAGCAATTCATTCATATAATTATAAAAATTTGCATAGTTTTGGAGTTTTTGAATATAAAATATGTAAAATTTTCTACGAGTTTCGAGTAATTTTTATGAGCACAAACAACAATTGTTGTTTGCCTATTCGATTGTTGTTTGCTGATTCGATTACACATCATTTAATCAAATGAATTAAAAGAGTGCTCACTCAACTTTTTGGTAAACTTAGAATTTTACACAATTTGTAAACTTAAAACATTGCGTGAATACCATTAACATATCTTTTTGGTTGTACAATGTTGCCACAAGCCTTTACGAAAGTGTAATGAAATAAAAAAAGCTAACAAAAAACAACCAAAAAATATTGATTTAAAAGAACAAAAATGGTTATAATTAGACATCGTCTTAACAGGCTAGTAAAATGGTTCTTTTTAATCTTTATTTAGTAAAAACGCATTGTAGTTCAGAAAAGTATTTCACTAATGTAAGAAAAATTAAATGACCCTATTTCTGTCGACATAAATTTGCAAGATTTAATACAAATCCATTCCTGTTTCTTACGCTTACTGCATCTTGCGAGAAAAATTTTACAAGAATAATTCTTATCATTAAATGTGCTTCCCAAATTAGCCGTTTAGACTTGTCATATAAAATGTATGTAGGTTACTTCAATGCCTGACATATTTCGCTCACAGTTGTATGTCAATAAAGTAAGGCCTTGTTCACCACGAGCTGCAGCGCCGTAAAGTATATTTATTTATAATTTGTTTACCAAGGTTTCTCTGCAACAAGGAAAGGAAACTTGTTTAGTGTTCACTGCACTAAAAAGCCCAGAGGGACTTTTCTGAAAAATGAATAAATGTTCACATAGCCAGACAAAAATTTGTTAAAATTAGACTCTGATGAGATGTCTCCGATCTTGTTTTTTAAATGAAAATAATAAAAATAGTCAAATTTAGACCCCCCAATTAGTTCAATGGAAACATAGTATTTTACTGATCAAACTTTTCTTTGTCACTAAACAAAGCCTAGAGGATTTCCACAAATTTTTCAAACAAACAGTCCAATTGTTTCTCAGCTGATTACGTCAAACCAAATACCGAACTGTCATATGAAAATATTTTTAACATCGTTTTTTTCCACCACATAAAAATCCGTAATAATTTCGGTAAAAAAAATGGAAAAAATAAATAAACTTCTTGCATTTACTGTCCGCGCCAACCAAAGATCCATCTCCACATCAGCTGCTCTAGCTGGCAAACGTAATTTCCGCAAGTTCCCGACCTACAACAAGCGCGGAACTCGCAACGTCAAGGAAGCTCAAAGAAACTCCCTCAATCCACCAGTCCCGATCTATAATCGTGGTGTCCGTGACACTGGAGTCTATGTCAATGGAAAATTCCAATCCATTCCTCAGCGTATTCCCCAATTGGTTGTTCCCAATTTGGAAGATTGCAAGTTGAAGCCTTACGTATCCTACAAGGCACCCGATGTTGTGCAATCAGAATTCACCAGTCTAGATTTGTACAACGCGGTGTATGCCCAGAAGGTTATAGACGACTTCAAGGCTGGCAAACTAGCCGAGGATGGAAGCCCATTGGAACCCTCCCAACAGGAACTGCTCACCCCCGAGGAAGCCCTAATGAAGGCAAGAAAAACCGGATCTGATATCTTCTAATCGCTTTATTAAGTAAAATAATATCTAGTTTATTCTGAAAATGCCTTCTGCCGGTAGTTATATAGTTTCTTGATCCATTTTTCCATTTTCTTCTTTTCGTCCCCAATAAACTGCAATAAACAAATAAAATTGAAATGAAACGAAAGGCTTTGAATTTTCTGATATGTGATAATATTTACATCTGGATGAAAAATAGCCGATTCCGGTGGTTCTGGTTCTTCTTTTTCTTTGTCCTCAACCTTAATCGTGTCATTCTTCAGGTCGATTATTACTTTATCGGAAATCTTCTTGGTCGACAACGAACTGACGAATGGAGTTGCCGTAAAGGAATCTTCTTCGATCTTAGCAAGTGCGTCACGGTCACGAAAACTACTTAGAACGTGTAAGTCTTTTGGCGGAGGTGGACATTTGACTGACATGGAATTCTCGTCAGAACTTGGGGGACGAGTTATCGTTGCCGTCGTCTTTCGTGTGCTGGAACTGCTTGACTTTATTGAGCACCGACTGCGGCTACTGGAGGAACTGCTGCTGCTGCTGCTACGATAGCGCTTCTTTTTGGATTTCTTTTTTCTTGACTTTGATGGACGTGACCGCGAAGAGGAACGTCTCCGCCGACGCGAGTAGTAGTCCCTATCTCGATCTCGGTCTCTATTCCTGTCCCTATCCCTGTCCCTATCCCGGTCCCTATCCCGGTCCCTATCACGGTCCCTATCCCTGTGACTATTTCTATCTCGGTGTCGGTCACGTGACTTGGATCTGGATTTGTGGCGCGAACGATGAGACGAAGACCGATGGTCAACTTCTCTCATAATTTATTTTTGTCTTTTATTTTAATTTTAAGCAAATAAATAATTAAGGAAGGTATGTGTTGGATTCTTGTTTAGTTTTGGTCGGTCGGATGTCGGTGTCGGACAAATATACAATTGACAGACAGAAATGAAAACTGTAAATAATGTTTAGAGCTGTTCGTTTTGATGATAATGCATTTTCTCGTTAGATATGTTCATTTTTTGTGGATCTCCCAATTATAAACTTTTTTTTTTTTGGTTCAATATTCAAAAGCACAAATAATCATGAGCACAATCCTCATGAGACTCCTGAGATTCCAATTAATGAACTAAGCAGACCTTTGTCTTCTGAAACCGGTGTTCACATAATATGTGATTTTTGTATTCCTCATGTCATAAGAATGATTTCGACGAGGATTGAGGATTAATTCCAAAAAGAAGGTGCAACATGACATACAGCGTATGTAGCCATCATCTCAAGTAATGGAGCTGTCAATCAGCCACCTTGTTCATGTGGTTTGGGACTTTTGTATTAAATTTGTTATGATTACATCGAAGCTTTAGTTTATGCTGATAAATCTACAATTATTTATCACTTAAGCAAGATTCACATGAGCACGACCAACGACCAAAGAATGAACGAATATTCGTCGAATTTGACATTTCTTTCACATGAGAGTTTTTAATTTGTCGCGAATGAAGTTTGTCATTCACCACCGAAACCAAAACAAGAACGATTTTTTTAGGTAAAGTACGCGCGATTATTTTATTCGTTGCGAGTGTGGATAATGTGGAACGCGAATAAAGTTTGACAGTTCGTATCAACTATAATTTTTTTTGCGACGAATGAATTTGTTTTCTTAAATTTATTAATCAAATAGAAACTATATTGGTATCGTTTTGTTAAGAATTTGTAGGGAAATATGTCTTTAAACGTATATAAACTCACATTTTGTAATTCATTCGTCGTTCGTTGGTCGCGCTCATGTGAATGATGCCTTAGGAGCAAGATAAGAACTGTTGACTCACCTTTGACAAAACAGTTAGCCATGTTTCAGAAATTATTTTTAAACATTAAAAGCCATAGAATCTGTAAGCTTAGCCAGCCAATAAAGGCTACATTTGCGTCAATCCATTGAATTTGTTATATTTTCTTAGGTTAATAACTATGTTTTGTTATTGCAAAAACCCATATAAGATGCCCTTTGAAAATAAAACGACGTCAACCCAAGTGATGAAACTTTTATTTTCCTACTACTCAAAACTTTAAACACGTTTATCAATATTGAATTTTTAAAGTTAGCTGGGCTCATAACTCAGACAATTTTCAACCAATAGACTTAAAAAAAAAACAAATTACAACATACTTTAATCTAACATTTATTTATAATATGAAAATTCAAGTCAAAGTTAAACTTATACTAGATGCAATAAGTTAAAACAACAGCATTTGGTTGCCCTTGACAGATTTCAACTTCTTTAGAATAGATCTATAAAATTTCTTGCAGTAGAAGGTAGGTGTTTCTGTCCATTCTTCCATCACCAAGTCATTTTTGTTGGAAATATGGTGCTACCATACTCGGTCTGCTAAATAACTTCATAGACATTCAAAGGCCTTACTGCCTGTCGGTTGCCGCGACGATTCAATCACTTTCGGTCAGTTTTAATAAGTATTTTTTTAAACGTGTGGTTGCCAATTTATCAATACTTTTTTCGTAGTTGGCGTTTTTGACAGCTGTCAAGTGTTTATGATCAGTTTAACCATTTCATAAGGAATAGACCCGAAAAACGTTTGCAAATCGTGGAAATGATGATTCGTTCGCACAATGCATCTATTTATTTTGAAAGAAACTTTTGGTGAGCGCATTATCTAGCGTTATGAGGCTATGGGGTAGCCTCGAAAATCGTGTGATATAACACGGCTGGACTATTTTTTGCGGGGTTATGTAAAGTCGCTTGTATACGCAGAGAAGTCCAAGATGATCACTGACTTACTTAGAAGAGAATATTTGGCAAGTTATTTCTAACAAACGCCAACGATTGCTGCAAAAAGTGGTCGAAAATTTGGCCGCTCACGGTGGTCACTGGCCCGCAATCAATTTAAAAACATAAAAGCAATGCATTTATAATAAAGCTGAATTCTTGGCTATAACATTAAATGTAGGTATTCGTTTCATTTCTTCTTGAAAACCACACGTCTAAGAAACACCTTTTACTATGTACATCACCCAATAACTCCGTTTTTATGCTTTGTGATCGTGGTGTTTATAGAATTTGAAAGTTTTCCAGCAAAGCACCTAAATTTGTTTGAAGAATGTTGAGGAAATATATTGCTCAGCTCTACCACAGATGAAGTGTAAATTTCTTACAGCAAAAGCTGCCAAATCATGATTGATCCGCCACCATGCTTAACGGTTATTATTTAATGAGCTTACGATATCTTGCCACCTGATCCAAAAAAGTTGAAAAGAAAAGTTTTTAGAATAGTCGTCCCATTCTTGTACTGCATTATTTCAAGATCTCCGATATTTGTAGACGTTCGGTCGTTGTGTGTACCCCTTTTTTGTACAAGCTCAAATGTTTTATATTTGAAAAAACCCACAATACTGACAGCTTAGAAAATTTAATTTAATTTGCTGCAGACTTTAAAAAGAGCTACTTGAGGTATTTTGTGTAACTAATTTAAGTATTAGCACCGAGAAACTCCATGGAGGCGGCATCTAGTAGGTACTGCGGCATTAGTTCGTGTAGACTTCTTTTTACTTAACCTTTGTATACAAAACCCTCTATTTGGGAAGCTGTCACTTTTGAAGTTGTCATTTTTGACATTGGACAAGCAAAAACTACGCCATTACTAAAAATGAAACGATTTTTCGTATTTTTGAGTTATTTCTCAAAGATGTGATCATAATTAGAAATGGAAATCTGGTGATTAAACACCATTAGCCTCTTTTTTCTAAGTCTACGCGTGCGAATTGGTTATGGACAATCTTACGAAAAGAATATGGTTCTACAACCGTAATCGTAGTGGCTATTCGGTTCATATCTTCCCCCATTGTCAATGAATTTCCTTCGTCTTTCCAATGAAGTAAAGAACCATTGGTCTTACTTAATAAATACTCTCTTTTTTTTAATATAAAAATGAAACATTTTATTTGAAACCTTATACATGTTTCTTCAAAAACAAAGTCCTATTTTTCGAACTCTAGTGTGTCCTAAGGCCTTAATTGAATTTTAAATTAATTTGGAAAAAACCAAATTTTTCTATTGTAACCTATCGGCGAACTGCCTTACCTACACAGCCGGCATTTTGTGGTACACTCCAAGCCAAAAACCACCGGCTAGACCGTATAACAACGCATATGTAAAATTAAAAAAAAAATGTCATCGCATCGCATAATGGCATCGTCGCTCTCGCTTTAGCTTCTTTCTTCTCATTCGTATCGTCGCCATTGCATTTCTCAATCTATTCTGTAACTGTTTCTTTAGGTAGTTTTCCATTCGTGAATCTTGAATTTTTATTTTTGAAAGCCAACAAAAGAAGAAAAGAAACTCCATTAAATTATATACTATTAGCTAATTTATTGCATCAAAAATTAATCTTTGAATTATATTCAATTCAATAAAAAATCAATTTCAATCATGAGTGATATGGAAGTCGAAGGAAATGGCATTGAAATCGATGACCACAATGAGAATGGCCGAGTTCGTCTGAATGAAATGGCCACAAAGTATATTCAGGATTTGATGGGCGAAAAGTCTCGAATGGAAAATCAATATCCACTTGCTCAAAAGCTTATTGATGACGGTATGTAGTGAATTGCATCAATAAATTTATGTATTATTATTAATTTTGATGTTTGTTTTAATTATATGAAAGGAAAAATATGTAATGTGAAATTTTATTAAAGAAAAGAACTTGTGTAATTTTTCATTTTTGTAGCACTTGAGAAGGTTCATACGACAGGAAGAATACCGACACGTGAGCAGTACGCTGATGTCTACCAGCAGAAGACAATAAAACTTTCACAGAAAGTTCATGTGCCCATCAAGGACAAAAAGGTAACTATCTAGCTTACGCTTACCGAATGTCTTTCCTTCTTAAGTCAACCGTCTTTTGACATAGACTTCGGTGTGGTCTTGGTTCTAGAGTTTTATTTATTGAAGCTTAATGAACTATTTTTCTAAATAGAAAAAAGATGCTCCCTCTGAAATGAGGTAAAAAGACATCTGTCGTACCATTGCACCAAAAGTCTTAAAATACCCATTGCATATACACAGTCTACAACAACAATTTTGAAAGAATAATTTTTCTTTTATTCTTGTTAATTTGTTAATTTTATCTCACGTTTTACTAAGCTTGATGACAATTTTCTTACAAGCCAAATCAAATATATTACGTTGTAGACTATAAAACTTATTCAAAATTATGGCTTACGTGACCAATAATATACCTTTTACAAGAAGCCCTGAATTAAACAAAACCTGTATTGAATTTAATTCGAAAAAACCGCACTCTGGGAATTGGGTCGAAATTAAAATTTGTGAAGAAACTACAGTGTATCAAAATAAAACTCGTACATAAAATTCGTTCTTAGAAAAACGAAGAAATAAGTAATATGGAACCATTATATTTGAAAATTTATATAACTGTCTTACAGTTAAGAGGGTCACTCTTTGATTTTTTAAAAAATCCACCTTTACTTTTACCAAGATTTCCTAAATTAATCGAAAAAAACACACCTTAAAGTTAAACTCGTATAGTGTTTTCTTTTTAAAGTTAGCCATGTTTAGTAATGATGTAGCAACAAATTAAGTTTTATTATTCATGCTGTCATTACTGTGAATAATTTCAAACATAAAATTTTTGAATCTGAAAAAATGGGTAGACAAAACCTCTGTGTCTGTAGATGTGCGAAATCTTGCAATAATGCATTTCAAGAATGGGAAGACCATGCGAGAAATTGGTCATTTATTGAATCGCAGTCACTCAACGGTCCAATACATCCTTAAGCGGTTCAAAGAAGAAGGAGCAGTCCACAATAAAAGAAAAATTAGCGGTAGGAAAATTTTTAATGATGCGGATGAGCGATGGATACTTCGAAAAGTTAAGGACAATCCCAAAATGAGTGCTCCTAAACTAGCAGAAGAGGCTGAAAAGTATCTTGGTAAGAAAGCATGTCCAGAAACTATACGATTAATACTTAGAAAAAATAACTACAATGGACGTGTAGCCAGGAAGAAGCCGTTCATTAGTAAAGTAAACACATTAAAAAGAATTGCTTTCGCAAAAGAGAACCTCTGCAAAGATTTTGCATATTGGAATATGTGCATGTTTACTGATGAGAGCAAATTTAACCTTTTTGGCTCAGATGGCAAGGTCAATGTTTGGCGTAGGCCCAATGAAGAGCTCAAAGAAAAAAATTTAAGGGCAACCGTTAAGCATGGTGGTGGGTCGGTCATGGTTTGGGGTTGTATGGCAGCATCAGGAGTTGGAAACCTGCATTTTGTTGATGGCATAATGGACCAACATATGTATCTCAACATTCTTAAACTGAATTTACATGCTAGTGCCGATAGACTTGGTATAAGAGATGGTTTCCAATTTTACCAAGATAACGATTGCAAGCACAAAGCTTACAAAGTGCGTTTGTGGCTGCTGTACAACTGTCCAAAAGTGATTGAGACACCTCCGCAATCACCAGACATTAACGTAATTGAAAATTTATGGAGTTATTTGGAAGACCGGGTAAAATTGCATCATATTTCTAATAAAAATGATCTCAAGAAGGTGGTGCTGGAAAATACCACCCTCTTACTGTGAAAAATTGGTTCGATCTTTGCCAAACAGGTTAAAAGCTGTTAAGGACAGTAAGGGTCTTCCAACAAAATATTAACTCATTTTTTTTTTGCCTTTTTTGTTTACTTAAATGCACTTGTACGAGTTTAACTTTGACGTGAATTTTCAATTTTTTTAATAAATGTTAACCTAAAACTTTGTTGCATTAGTTTTTTTTATTTAAATTGAATATTTACAGATAACATACATAGATGTGTTGAAAAAAATAAAAATAATTGCTACAAATTTGGTTACCAATAGAAAAAGTTATTAGCAAAATACAAAACATAAACATGCTGTACGAGTTTTACTTTGATACACTGTACCTACTGGAAGAAAAGTCAGACATTCAAATTTTACATAATTAACTCTTTTTTTTATGTTTTCTAAATATGGAATTGATATAATAGAGATATGCGTGTTTACATATTCAAATTTATTTATTTAAACGTCAATTATATCTCATCGTTTCATGATTCTTTTGATGACAAATGATATTTTACTTGTGTTATAAAGGGTGTCCCAAAATTAACGCAAGATTTGAATTAAATAGAAAACGCCGTTTTTAGTCTTTTGATAGTTATATTTTTATTGACTCGTAAAGTACTTAGGATAGGGTTATGTATGGAAAAACACATCGGACAAATGGCCTCCACGGCTTTGCATGCACATGCGCACTCTTTTGTTGAAATTTTCCATGACCATTCTGCATAAATGTGGCTGGATTTCGTTGATGCAGCGTTGAATCTCCTCCTTTAATGCACGGGTGGTTGTGGGCTTGTTGACATAGACTTGTGATTTCAAATAACCCCATAAAAACAAGTCTAATGGTGTTAAATCACACGATCTAGGAGGCCAATTTTGATCACCGAAACGAGAGAGTACACGACCTGGAAATGTCTCATGCAGTAATTGAATTGTTTCACGGGCTGTATGACATGTGGCACCGTCTTGTTGAAACCACATATTGGACACATCAATATCATCCAATTTTGGCAGAAAGAACTGTGTAATCAAGTCTGTTCAGTGAGGATTTTTCTAGATCAGAACAGCACAGTTTCGTGAGAAACATCAGATCAAGTTAGAACAGTCAGTTAAACGTCAGTTGTCAAAAAAAAAAACAACAAATTGCAAATTGTGTGAATTTTTCGTTTCTCGCTTATTTTTTTCATTTTTTGTGTTTTTACTGTGAAAAATATTATTAAAAATTATTGAAATGGAAAATCAAGTGATTGCTAAGATAATACTAAATGAAAATGTTAGTGGTTCAGACACCGATAGTGATTTTTCGTCGGATTCCTCTTCAGATGATTGGAATGAAAGTGTGACGAATGTTATTACCTTTTCTTTGATGAAATGTAAATGAAATTGCATTGAAAGTTATTATATTATATTTTATAATTATTTAATTAAACAAATTGGCAAAATAACTTTATTTTAATTTTTTTAAATCACGAGAAAAAAAACAAAGCACAGCCAAATCAAAACGTAAACAAAAAAAAATGACAACTTCGATTTTGACATTTCTCACGATTCTGTTTTAACCTGATCTGACTCAAAAGCAAGAACAGAAAATCCTGTTCTAAACTGTTCTAGGTTTGTCAATGAACAGGAAAGTGGAACAGTTCAGCACAGAAAAAACCTCAATGAACAGCAAAAAGCTGTACTTTTCTGTCTAGAACAGTCCAGCACAGCGTCACTGAACAGACTTATCATGTCGCGATATCGAGCACCAGTAACAGTCACTGCTTGACCAGCATCATTTTCAAAAAAATATGACCCAATTATGCCTCCAGCCCAAAATCCACACCATACAGTCACGCGTTGTGGATGCATTTGTTTTTCGACAATCACATGTGGGTTCTCCGAACCCCAAATGCAGCAATTTTGGCGATTGACAAAGCCATCAAGATGAAAATGTGCTTCATCGCTTAGGATGATTTTGCTCGAAAAATCAGGGTCCATTTGTTGATGTTCAATAATCCATTCAACGAACTCTCTTCTCTGTCCATGGTCATTAGGCTTCAATTGTTGTGTTAATTGAATTTTGTAAGCATGAAGACACAGATCTTTGGTGAGTATACGCTGTAGAGAGGTTCTTGAAATTTGCAATTGTTGTCCACGACGTCGAATTGAGGTTCCTGTATTGTCAGCAACACTCTCACGCACTGCTTCGACATTCACATTTGAACGGCTTGTTTTTGGACGACCAGTGTGTTTGGCGTCTCCAACGGATCCAGTCTCCATGAATTTTTCAATTAATCTCTTCACAGTTGACGAAGTTAAAACACTATTCCGACCATATTTTGTATGAAATTTTCGAACTGCAGCCGCCAAGCTTTCACTATTTTTGAAATATTCTTTAATAATAAAGACACGTTGTTCTCTCGTGTAACGCTCCATTTTTAATAACCCTATACTGTTAGCTGTCAAATTGCTTTTTTTTCAGGGTTGCCAACACTTCACTGCACAAATGGCGGCAAATTCAAATCTTGCGTTAATTTTGGGACACCCTTTACATACGTTCACATAAAAATCTGAATTCTGCCTGAGGGTAAATATTAGTCTAAAATTGGTAAAAAAATAGTTAAAAATTGGTATTAAAAAAAAGGAGATACAAATTCATGATTTAAGTAAATTTAATAACAAATGTATATGAATTGAAAGATTCGATTGAATCGATTAGCAAAATATGGTTTTTAACCAGGAAAAGAATACATTTTGGGCCTACCCTTTGTAAACCTACGTCAGACTCGTCCTTTAAAAAGTCGTTTTCATTTGGAATCCCCCTATCTCAAATCTCTTGTCTTGAATCCTATCACAAGATATATGTACATACAGCTGCGAGCAAAAAAATAGCAGTGCATGGAAAATTATTTTAAATAAAACATAAAAAGCGCTTTGATGTTCGAAATATTTTTAGGTAAAACTCCTTAAGACTGATTAAATTTAATTTTTAGTAAGAATGGAATTTAATTTATTGCTAATTAGCTAAGCAGTAATTCAAAAACAAAATAAACCTCAAAATAATAGCAGTGATTTTCTTTTTCTAAAAAATTAAAATAAACCAAGGGCACAAAAAGTTCTTTTCAACAGTATTTTATTTAATTAAAGGTAGTATTTGGTAGCATGACTATTATTTTTTATAACGGCTTCACAGCGACGTTTTCATTGACAAGACAAGTCCCTGACATCTTGATGATGTTATTGATTGCCAAGCCTGCTCAGCAACGCTCCATAACTCTGTTATTTAAATATTTGCCCAAAGATTCTCGATGGGATTGAGGTCAGGAGACTGTGCAGTACACTCCATGACCTCAATCCTATTATCTTGGAACCATTGCCTGGCTGCTATGCTGGTATGCTTTGGGTCGTTATCCTGTTGGAAGACCCATTTGAGCGGCATTTCGTATTCGGCATATGGCAGCATGTTTTGCAGGATATCCACATAAGAGTGCTGGTTCATAATGCTTTTGATCCAGTATATTGGACCAATTCCATAATAGGAGAAGCATCCCCAAACCATTATACTGGATCCCCCATGCTTAATAGTTTTTGTGGAGTTTTCTGGGGTTATATTCCATGTTCGGGGGTCTTCTCACAAACTGCCGAGATCCTTTACAACCATAGAGAACTACCTTGCTCTCATTGGTCCAGAGAATGTTTCGCCACTTTTCAGGAGCCCATCTTAAATGCTCGCGCGCAAACTTCATCCTTTTAACTATATGGTTCTTCTTTAAAAGTGGAACCTTTCTTGGACTGCGAGCATTTAGGTTATGCTCCCTTAGTATTCTCCTCACCGTATATACACCGCACGGAACCTCAAGCTCGTCTGCAATCTCTGTAGCTGCTGCTGTAGGATTATTCCTTGAAAAGCGAACCACACGTTTTATATAAGAGGGTGTAAGAGATTGTTTCCATCCCCTCGTTTCTGCTTTTCCTTCAAAGGTTATGGTGTTCCTTATCATCTTCGAGGAACAGCCAAGAAGTTCTTGAATCTTTTTGCCTTCCAAAACAAGCTTTTTTATAATTTCCCGCCTCTCCAGTGTGCAGTGTTTGCCTCGACCCACTTTTGATTCATAAATTCAGTAAATTTTGTTACAATTTGAATGGAAATATAAAATAGAATAACAGGACTTACTTTTTATCACTTTTAAAATCAAAATTTAAATTAAAACACAATTATTTAAATTAAACAAAGCAATGAGAATTTACCGTTAAATTATCACTTGCACCTGTAAACATAATTACTCTGAGTACCAAAATACAGTAGAGTTGCGAAAAAGTGGCTGTGTTATTGATTTATAAAAAATTATAGCTTGTTGCCTATTACACTGCTATTATTTTGCTCGCCACTGTAGGTACCATAATAGTCCATGTGGCGTTTGCATGACACAAGTCAACTGCTATAATTATATTTGGGAAATTCCTTGAAAAACTACAGACTTCCAATTTTCCATGACATATTCTCATTTTTGCTGCTGTATGTTCTCGATATCATCGAATGTCATTTTTAAGGTACATTTTGGAGTTTTGTATAGTAGTTTTTACTTGTCAAATGTCAGAAACTCACAGTTTCAAGAGTGATAGCTGCCGAAAACCCTTTACAAGAGCAGCAATTGAAGTCAATTTCAACTTGATTTGAATATTACATATTTTGATATTATAAAACTATTCCTTTAAAAGCTGAAAGTAAAACGTCTTGAAAGTACAGTCTTGTAATCAGGGTATTTTTCTGATTTTTTGATGTATCACTCATGTGGTTATAATTTCGACCTCAAAATCGGAAAAATAACCATTTTCGAACGCTTATCCCCCGTGACCTACCAGACTGTTGAATTTGATATAATGATGCGTATATCTACACATTCACTTCCGGGAATGTTGGTTATCAATCCACTACCACAATTTGCTGCCGGCCTAATAGACCTGAGTCTATTAATATTTAAAAAAAAATATGGGGTTTAACCTAATTATTTCAGGAAACAAGCAATTTGTTTCAATCCATCGTATAGAAGAAAGGGGCTGTATAATTTTGAAAGTAAAAAGACTCATAGGTTATCAAGAAAGAATCTTGGAAATAAGCTTTCTATACATTCCAAGTGATGAAAAAAAGAAAAGAAGAACTTCAAAAATAACTTGATTCAAAACGGGGATTAGTAGAGAAGTGAGGAAACCAATGAACTAACTTTTAGTACCTGGCATGTTTATCGCATTTTCGACGTTGCCATTTTGGAGTTTTGTATAGTAGTTTTTACTTGTCAAATGTCAGAAGCTCACAGCTTCAAGAGTGATAGCTTCCGAAAACCCTTTACAAGAGCAGCAATTGAAGTCAATTTCAACTTGATTTGAATATTACATATTTTGATATTTAAACACTATTCCATTACAAGCTGAAAGTAAAACGTCTTGAAAGTCCAGTTTTGTAATCAGGGTATTTTTCTGATTTTTTGATGTATCAATCATGTGGTTATAATTTCGACCTCAAAATCGAAAAAATAGCCATTTTCGAACGCTTATCCCCCGTGACCTACCAGACGGTTGAATTTGATATAATGATGCGTATATCTACACATTCACTTCCGGGAATGTTGGTTATC
Source organism: Eupeodes latifasciatus (assembly GCA_920104205.1). Classification (NCBI taxonomy): domain Eukaryota; kingdom Metazoa; phylum Arthropoda; class Insecta; order Diptera; family Syrphidae; genus Eupeodes; species Eupeodes latifasciatus. The sequence goes on along the minus strand of OV049924.1, from coordinate 66,196,285 downwards.
ATTCCACTCCCAAAATTTGCTGCCGGCCTAATAGACCTGAGTCTATTAATATTTAAAAAAAATGGGGTTTAACCTAATTATTTCAGGAAACAAGCAATTTGTTTCAATCCATCGTATAGAAGAAAGGGGCTGTATAATTTTGAAAATAAAAAAAGTCATAGGTAATATCAAGAAAGAATCTTGGAAATAAGCTTTCTATACATTCCAACTGATGAAAAAAAGAAAAGAAGAACTTCAAAAGGAACTTGATTCAAAATGGGGATTAGTAGAGAAGTGAGGAAACCAATGAACTAACTTTTAGTACCTGGCATGTTTATCGCATTTTCGACGTTGCCAAAAATAATGCAAGATTTCTTGACGACGATGCAAGACAGTTTTTACACCGTCATAGCCTTCATGTTTCCAAAATTTGAGTACAACACTCATATATGGACGATGCCTTGCCGTTATAAAAAGTTTAAGTCTCTTGGACAGAATCCAAAAAATGCTTTAAAAATTATGCACCATAGAACTATGGCATTAACTTTTACATCGCTTAAATAACATCGCAATGTTTATTAATATGAATCGATATTTTTATAAACAATGTTTTGTCAAAATACATGCAATTTATTTTTTGTAGTACCCGTGACATGATAATTAGTGCGTTGGACTGTCACGCCAGAGGTCTTAGGTTAGATCCCTGCCTATGTCATCTAAAGTTTTTTCACGGGTACTGCCTCTTGCGAGGAATTGACAGATTCTCCAATAGTAATTCTTGTCATGAAAAGTGCTTTCTAAAATTAGCCGTTCGGATTCGGCTTAAAAAACTGTAGGTCCACTCCATTATTGACAACCGTACTCGCACACCGGAATGGTTGAGAGTTGTAAGTCACTTAGCCCTAGTTCTCAACTGACTGTTGCGCCACCCAATTTATTTTTTTAGTTCTGTCAAAATAGTCAGTTGAAATTTACCTGTCTAAACAATTCCACCGTAGCACTCGCACTTACAGGAACACCCATCAGTTTACTCTTGAGGTTAATTTTGGACGTACTGTCAAGCATAGAGATTTTTTTTTCAGCAGCACATCAGGAATGTGACGCCATGTTTAACATTTCAAAATTTTAACGTAAGTTATAAGCCGTCTTCTGTGCACTAAAAACAAACAAAAATTATGGGTTGAGAACATCAAAAAACACTGAATGATAAATTATTGGACCTAAAACATAGTTTTTCCTAAGCATCTTTCAGGCAGAAGTTACATAATACACAAAGCAAAATAAAATGTGTTCAAAACCAAAAAAAGAATATCTCAAGCATAGTCCGGCTACTACTTCAGAACTACAGTAATTGGCATTCCTCCCTATATGCAATGCAACCATAATGCTAGCGTCTTCAAAAATGGTCACTAATATACCCCCGATCCCAACATTGATCGTACTGTTAAGTACAGATATTCGTTCAGTGGCCTTACATCATGAATGTAGAATGCTTTACCACACTGTTTCATTGCATTTTCAGGAATTTAAACAAATGTGCATCGACACTCGTTTGAAATATTCCTTTCCTTTAATTTAATGTTCGCATTGTATCTTTGGTATTAAAAGGGTCGTCCAAAAAACCCTTATTATTACGGCTTATTATTTTAAAATAGAATAAGTAAGATTGGGTCTTTATCGCTCACAAATTAAATGGCATTTAGTGTTTTAAAACAGTTTTTGGAGTATGGCCTGTCCTAATGTACTTTATGAACGACAATCAGTCACAAGTTTAATTTTGCACCACTTGGTACGTCGAATGTTGATCAATCATTCCTGGTTTAGACCCAAGATTTGACGTATCCTTACAAATAAAAAATCCAAAAGAGTCGAGGCATACGAACGAGGCGGCCTATTCACAGCTCCATTTATACTCTAAATGATTTGCAATGATATTAGCAATACAAAAATCACAACTTATTTGCCTGAAGCCTTCTCCAATCATTGTCAAATGGACAGATGACCCCTTCGGTATGTAAACCCACCAAACAAATCCGTTAAGCTAGAAATGCATCTTAATGCTGGAGATAATTTGACAAAAAAAAAATCCTATATAAGGTTGTGTTTTAAGCATCTCAGTTAGTAGCATATAATCTTCATCTTTTCATAGACTTATCTAACGGCTAATTTGTAATATTCATTTTCATTACTCAAAAACTTGTTTTGTTAAATTTAATCTATTTCCAGTTCAACTATGTTGGCAAACTACTCGGACCAAAGGGAAATTCTCTGCGCAGGTTGCAAGAGGAAACCCAATGTAAAATCGTAATACTTGGTCGTTTCTCAATGAAAGATCGTGCTCGCGAAGAAGAACTTCGCAATTCGACAGACACCAAATATGCCCACTTAAATCTACCACTGCACGTGGAGATCTCAACAATAGCACCACCAGCTGAAGCCTATGCCCGAGTTGCCTATGCACTAGCCGAAATACGAAAGTATCTCATCCCCGATAAACATGACGACATTCGCCAAGAACAATTACGCGAACTAATGGAAGATCCTGAGGCAGCGAAAAAAATCGCGCAACGTGCCCAATTGGCTGCTGCCAATGTCAAACCACAATACCAACAGCAGACCATGCATCAAAATTACAATAAGTAAGTCCTACCCTGCGCTCCCACAGGGCAAATGTTTTTATTTAAATAAAAGTTTCAATTATTCCTAGGCCTCGGTATACCACTGAGAATGGTTCAAACGGTGGTGGTTATCCCAAACAGCAACAGCCCCCATCTCAATTGCAGCAACCGTATTATGGTGGTGGTGGCTATCAGCAGAAGACATATGCTTCAGGTAAATATAACTGAACATATTTGTTTTTAGAGGCACAACAAAATCACACACAAATTATTAAAGAAAAAAAAACAATAAACAAAAATCTTATATAATAAGAAGAAAAATAAAAACTCACTAAACATGACAAAAATAATAAAAACAAAACAAAAATGTAATGAAAATCATTATAGCTTACCAGAATGCACCACCACACCAATCATCATCATACAATTACAACGGTCGCGGCAGCGGTGGTGGTGTACGCCAACGTACCACTCCGTATCAATTCTCCACCAGAACCAAATAAAATTTTTCTATCAATTTCATTTTATTTACAATAACAAAAATCCCACCTTCTCTATTTATGTTTTCCATCGTTGTACATTTTTAATTTTTGTGTTTAAAAAGTAACAAATTTCTTATCAGAGAATAAAAACAAAAAGAATAATGTTTTACTTAGAGAAGGTAATAAAATTTAAAGAAAAAATTTAAACAAAAAAATGATTTTAACTATAAAACTAATAATATTAGTAATTTGACTAACAAAAAACAAAACAAAAAAATATAAATTAACAATATTCATTATAATACTAATCACAATATTCAATATAAAAATAAAAGAAAATAATTGTTCTATTCTATTATAATACAAAAATGAAAAACAAAACAGTAAATAAATATTAAAATCTACATAAAATAATCAAGAAAAATCAATATAAAACAAGAATCATGTTGTAATTCAATAATTTGAAACAAAATTTCTATAATATTCAACAAAATCTGATATAATAAAATGCAAAAAAAAAAAAATGACACACTGATTTATTTTTATTTGATAAACTTTAGTTGGAAACTTACATAAACCAATAAACCATAATAATTTATTTAAATGATCTAAAACTCAACTTGAAAAACCTTAACAGAAAAAGATAGACCATAAGACAAAGGGTTGGTTATTCTGAATTTAAAACAATAAAGAGAGTCTTGACTCTTGGTAGAAAAAAAAACTAATCAGGGTTACAATTACAGGAATGCAAAACTATTTAGTTTTCGGTGAATAGTAAGAGAGCATTTTCATTCACAATTCTTCGTGGCTGCACTATTCTGGTCAAATAACACTCGAAATAAATATTTGCTCAATTAAACAATTTAACTCAGTTTTTTGATAAGCAAACTCGGATTACTGATATTACGGCTCCATCCGCCAACACTCTGGACTTGTTTTTTACCTCTGATCCCAATATACATTGCGATCGGTGTATCATCGGCTAAGGTACATCAGGGGCTCTACTATGTAACTCGATTCTACTTTTGATTTTATTCGAAACTCATTTCCGATTCTACTTTCAAACCGTACTACGTATGAAAGTAGAATCGAATGCCGGTTATACCAACTTGTTTTAAAAAAAAAACCTACTTTCGAACGAGTATCGAGTTGTTTGACAGTTTTAAAAACAAAACAAAAATAAAACATACAATTTTTGAACAAGAATAATTATAACAAAAATGGATACCGTTGGAATTTGGTTTAATTTGCAAGGAAATGAAGAACGGTACGAGCAAATTGAACGCAGAAGAAAGAAATAATTCCAAAATAATGGAGCTGAGTGAGAAAAGGTTTGCACATATATGTTCCGTTATCGAACGTTTTTTTTTTCAACTATTGCTTATTTCGTGAATGGTTAGTTACACTTAGCTCATGTCTGATTTCACAGATAATTAGTTTTATCTTTCCGCTGAACGAATATGGTTGTGTATACGCTTCATCATCTTTTCAGATGAAGCTCATTTTGATCTTGGCGTACAGAAAACCCGTACGCATACATTGAATAGCCGATACACCGAAAACGAGTCAACGAGGCATAATTGAGCCATTTTTCTTCGAAAATGAGCAAGGAGTAGCCGTTACAGTCAATGGCAATCGTTATCGGGCCAATTGGTTTCAACAGGACGGCGGCGGCGCTACTTGCCACACAGCCGAAGCTACACTCGATGTTTTTATAGCATTTTCAAAAACAAAAATTAATTTGGCGGACCCTTTGTATATACATACGGTAGAATATTTGAACGCATTCTTAATGAAAAATATATACTTTTGTTTTAGTTTTGTTAAGAACTATCGTCTTTCTAAATACGGATTTACGTTCTTACTTAACACCATATCATCCGACTTGACTACTCGCAGAAGACAAAATCAGCAGCATTGAAGTTTTTGACAACAAGAGGTTACCAAAACCAAATCGGTGGTGACAAGAACGCTGGACGTGCACAGTAAACCATGTCAAAAATACTTGCCGAAGTTTTGACTTCAATCGAAAGAGTCATGTGCCCGCTGATGATGAATTTTGAAATGAATGAGGAAGAGGAACGAAAGTCCAAACGCTATTTTTGGCAAAAATCACGAATTCCTGGTGTAATTGGGGGGTAAAATAATAAAACACAAAAAGTTGAATGAACATTTTTCAAATTCAAATCGCATGTTAATAATTTATAACAATTTACTCACACTTTGACAAAAAAAACTTTGTTCGCAAACACATTTGATGTAGAGTGATTATTTTCGATTTTGTCTTGTTTTGAATTCTACTTTCGAGTTACGTAGTTCCTCGTTTATTCGAAAGTTCATAAGAATATAGTTGGCACTACTAGAACTATTCGATTCTCGTTTGTTCGAAAGTAGTCAAAAAGATACATAGTACCAATTTTTCGAAGTCGAGCAATTTCATTGTAGAATCGAGTTACATAGTAGGGCCCCAGATCATTGTATGTATCATATACATTAACAGAAAAAACTGCGAGAACCATTTATGTCAAAATGAGAAAGCCAACTGGGAAGGTCTCAACGACTTCTTTGAGGATCTTTAAACCCAAAGAAAATTCATAGTTTGATTTTTTATTTATTTATTTATTTATAATTCATCTACAAGCATTAGCTTAACAGACTTTAAACATAAAGTAAAGCAAAATATAAATACAAAAAATATTAAAAAAATAAGTTAAATACATATTGCATATATTAAAATTAATAACAATTTGCTTCAATTGAATGAGTATGAATTAAATACAATGTTTTTGAAATGGTCCCTTGAATAGTGCAAATCTAAAACAGAGTAAAATTTATTGAAAGATCTGATAGCCCTGCAGATAGGTTCATTCATCCCATAGTTTGTTCGATGCTGTTGCTGAAATAGAAAATTACGTTCCCTCAGTGACCTTATAGGAGCATAAATGGGAATAAGACAAAGTAGCGAAGGGCAATTTATATGGTTACATAACACATCTCGAATAAATATTACTTCATGCGCGTTTCTTCTATCACTAAGAGGCAATATGCCAAGTAACTGGCATCTAGCGGAATAAGAAGGGGAAAAATCCCAACACATTTTCCTAAAAACATATTTGGTAAAACGTCTTTGTACGCTTTCTATGCGATCGGAATGTACTTTGTAGATAGGATTCCATATTAAATCAGCATATTCAAGAATAGACCTAACCATTGCTACAAAAAGAGATACGAAGGTGTGGGGATCGGTGAATTCCTTACTGTTTCTTTTGATAAAACCCACAACTGAATTAGCTTTTGCTACGATATAATCGATGTGTAAGTTAAATGTCAATTTCGTATCAATAATTACACCAAGATCTTTAATTTGGTCGACTCTTTTTAACTGACATTGATTCAGGTTATAGTCGAAAATATACATAGCAGAGCTTCTAGAAAAAGTTAAGACAAGGCATTTTTTTATATTTAGTTTGAGGCAGTTTTCATCACACCAATTTGAGAGATAGTTTAAATCATGCTGGACATATAAGCAATCTTTAGGTTGGTTTATTTTGAGAAACAGTTTTAGATCATCAGCGTATATCAAGCATTGACAAAACTTAATTCTTGAAACTATGTCATCAATAAAAATAATGAACAACAGCGGTCCCAAATGACTTCCTTGGGGTACGCCAGATGTACAATTTATAGATCGAGATAGTTTGTTTTCTATAGATACTCGCTGGGTTCTACCAATTAAGAACGAAGCAATCCAATTTAGCATTGCTGAGTGAAATCCAAAATGCTGAAGCTTCTTAAGAAGAATACCATGGCTAACTGAATCAAACGCTTTGCTGAAATCAGTGTATATAGAATCTACCTGTGACCCATTTTCATTTTCAATGGCATTAGCAACATAAGATGTGAAAAGCGCAAGATTGGAGATTGTTGATCGACCAGTAATAAACCCGTGCTGATTTTCGGATAAATGTTCCTTAATTTGAAATTGTAATTTGGATTTAACAATCGATTCAAAAACTTTTGGTATTGAAGACAGTTTACATATACCTCTATAATTTTCTATGTTATTTTTAGATCCTGATTTAAAGATAGGGATTAAAAACGACGATTTCCATTCCTCAAGGAAAATTCCCGAGCTAAGAGATTCATTGAAAATGATTAATAATGGCTTGGAGATTGTTTGAAAGCATTCTTTAAGAATTATGGCAGGTATTCCATCAACACCGGGCTTAGAATTTGGCTTCAGTTTGAAAAGAGCATTTTCAACATCAAGGATATCAAGTTTCATTAATCCGATATCAATCCGCGATGTTGTATCAACATTAGCATTAATATGCGATATTGAATTTGAGTAGACAGATTCAAAAAAAGAGGCAAAAAGATCCAGGATTTGATCAACGTCATTTGACTCGATATCATTATAAAACATAGTTTTTGGTATTCCTACTGATTTTTTCTTATCACTTATGTATGACCAGAATGCTTTTGAATCATGTTTGAGTTTGCTTTCTGTATCAAAAATATAATTTCTGTACAGGAACTTGTTTAAAACCTCAAAATCTTTCCTATGAATGCGGAAGAGATCGTAGTCGATTTGGCTAAGGGTTTTTTTGTATTTAGCGTGGGCTTTCGTTTTAATGTTTTTTAAGTGAACGAGCTCATTATTGTACCAAGGGGGCTTAGACAATTTTCTATTAGATAAGCATGGAACAAACCTAGGAAAAGAATTTTTTAAAATATTAGTAAAAGAAGAAAACATTTCTTGGATATTAAGGTATTTGAATTCATTCTCCCAATCAAAAATGCTTAGGAAATTATTAAGTCCAGAAAAATTTGATCTCGCGAAGTTGAAAACTTTCTCAGAGCAAAAAACTGGTTCCAAGAATGTATAACCTCTAATTTCTATCAAAATTTGATTGTGGTGAATAGAGTTTTTTAATAATTGATAGGGCGCTTCAAAAACATCGGTTTTAAAATCATCATTACAGACAAAAACTAAATCTAAAATTTTTTGTAAAGAATTTAAGATTGAATTTTTTTGTATGAAATTTAATGAAAATAGATAATCAATGAATTCGAATTCAACATTTTTTTTCATATTACAAGGAATTAACATTTTTTCATTGTCAGACCAAGTCCAAACAATATCACTAAGATTAAAATCACCAATTATACAAACATTATTAGAAGCATTACACTTATTAAAAATATAATCTATATTCGTAGTATGATTAAGGTAAATATCCAGACCACTATTTGGCGGAATATAACTAACTAAAAAATATAAAGTTTGTGATGCTAGATTGATAGAAACACATAATTGCTCGACATCAGGAATAGGCAAATCAATTTTATTACCCGCAAGAGATAAGCGAGTTGCTATTAAAACTCCACCTCCACGATCAGCAGCTGTTTTACATCGATCAACGCGAAATACATTGTAAAGTTTGCTATCAAATATTTCAGTAGACAAGATTCCATCATACAGCCAGGTTTCGGTTATAATTATGATATCATATTCAGTATGACTCGAAGCATTATATATGTTATTCACTTTAGTTCTTAGACCACTGGAATTATGATAGTAAATTTTTAAGTTTTTATTCAAATTTCCAACCATACGATCAACGTTGCTCCCATTATTCTGAGAACAAGAGGTTATACGTTTTTTGGAATGAAGATAAATGGGCGAATAATAATCCCAGCAGGCCAGAATTCCGCATTATAGATTGAATCAACAAAATCAATTGGTATACTCAATTTGAAGTTTGCGAATTTTGCACTACGTTCACTACCTTTGGCTTTGGTGAGTAAAAAGCAGGAAAAATCAGATGAGTTAGCATTCACATTCGATAAAATATATGATATTATATCATCACCGGTTGTTTTTGGATGAAAATTCGAAATATGAAACCATTTAATTTTTCGCATTACTTTGATGTTTCCAAAATGCACTCTATTGCCAACAACACCTGGTGGATTCGTGAATCGTAGACCAGTAGCCGATGTAGTGTTTGAAGATGTACCAGCTTCATCATTGTAGGTGCCAGTTGGCAATTTACCAGCACTTTCAATGCCAGCAGCACCTGCGACACCTGCCGCACCTTCAGAACCAGCAACACCAGCACCATCAGCAACTTTAGCAACATCGGCAATATCAGCAACATCAACAACATCTGAAATATTATCAGCGACATCAGCAACAACAGCGACAACAGTAGCATCAGCAAAATCAGCAACATCAGCAACAGCAGAAATATCAGCAACTACAGCAATATCAGCAACACCAGCAACAGCACCAACACCAGCAACTTCAGCAACATTTGAAACTCCAGGGCCATCAACCACAACATCATCAATTTGAGAGTATTCCGCCTTAACATTCTCTTCAGCACACGTAGCAACAGCATTAGCGCTATCAGTAGATAATAAGTCAGAGTGCAGATTTGAGACATGAATAGCACGCACATCGGAATTATCTGTATTATCAGTCAGAGAGTTAGAGTACGCGCTATTAGAAGTCAAGGAATCTCCAACTGCAACGGTTATCTCCGCAGCTCTTTCAATTGTCTCACTCTGATTACAAGAGTCGGAATTGATAAAAGCTTTAGCGTTTGATTTAGACGTAGAGGCCGCTTGTTTGGGAATAACTGCAGTGTTTTTGTTCTTACCACCAGACTTAAGAGCAAGAGAAAGTTTGTTGATTTTAGGTGGGAGGGGGGACATAGAGTTTCGATTTTGGGCAGGGGAAAAGGAAACACTTTTTTCTTTAAGAAGCGCAAGCTTGTTTTTTTTAACTATTTGGTCGTTGACATTTGTTTTGCTTTTAGAGCGGGTTGTAACGCGAGGGAAATTTGATGCAATAGAGTATTGAGAGGGATTAAGCTTTTCAAACTCACTTTTGTTTTCTAAGAAGAAAGAGAACAGATCTTTGATTTTAGGTATGCATGCCAAGATAGTCAATTGTTTGCACGCATCACACTTCCAAAACAAATTTTTATCTGAATTTAAAGCGGTTTCACTTAATTCACTCAATTCAAAGTTAAATATATTAAGGCAAATCCCGCAACAAATCGAATTCATTTTAGAATTATTATCCATTTTTATAAAAGAAGCAGAATAAACATTAGCACTGTATAAAAGCAATTACTGTCTTTGACGCGTTAAGATTTCACACTGATTGATTGTAGACCAACTTTGAATGATTCGTGCTGTAAAAAGTTTATTAGGGTCAAAGATGTCAGCTTACTTTGTTAATAAGCTAACCCCACTGAGGAAACCCGAAATAAGTTTAAACAAGCAAGAAACATCTGTAATGTTACATTCTATGAACGAAATGTTAGCATGACCGAAAATTAAGCAAAAAATACTACGATATCCCAAAGATAGTACAAATATCTGGGGTAGAATCGGCTAAGGTGATTGTTGATAAATGACAATCAAAATAAATGAATTTGATCTTTGTAATGTGATAGTCAAATTGATACCTAAAAAGCTGTCACAACAAAAATGTGATAGTCATTTTGAAACAAATATGTTTATTCCGACGCGACGCTTACACAAACGACTGGAACATTTTCTTAGTTAGCTATTTTTCGTTAAAAAAACATTCGTGTGACCGACAAAACTTACGAGATTCGAAAAAAAAATCAACAAAAGTAAGAATATTATTCAAACACAGCCAATTTGATACTTTTATTTAGATGTTTTCTAGGAATCAATTTAAAATTTCACCGTGGTAACAATGAATTTTGACAATTTGAATCTGAAATTGTTCAATCGAATTGAATTGAGTTGAATCATTTCACACAGACGGAATGAAAATGATAGTCAATTTGACTATCAAAAATATGATAGTCAATTATCACCTTAGCCGATTCCACCCCTGGTCAATTTGCTTGCAGCACAGTTTTCTGTTATTTTGGTGCTGCCCAAGATTGTCATGACTCCTTTTGCACGATTTTATAGGAAAAATTTTGTTTCACACTCGTGAAGTTGCAAAAGTTCTGCAAAAACCTTGAAATACATAGTCCTTAGCTAAACCACTGCGTAAGCTTTTACATCCCTCGTACTAAGAGATCTATTTCCAAATGGAGCATTTATTAAACAAAAATGATTATCGAAAATGCGTGCATTTGATATTGATGAATCTCTTCTTTGTTGAGTTAGACATAACCTTCGTGACCGTTCAATTCTGGTAGTATTGTACGGTTTCTGATATCCACAAAATATACGCTGGTGTGCCCCAGGGCTTTGTTTTGTCTCCGACACTATTTCTTATTTCTATAAATTATCTTGTCTGAAACATCTAAACCACTTAATTGTTTCCCTGACGACAGTACTATCAGCTTTTCATTGAATTCTTATCTTTACACAATTGTCAAATGGAGAGGAATTTATTGCTTGGAAAACTCAGTGCTGTTAACTGACGCAAAAATGTCACCCTCACAATATTATATCCATGTTCAGATTCTCCAAAAACACACTTGAGTCCCTTAGACAGGAATTTAAAGAGAGTTCTAAAAATATAGGCGCAATGTTTCCCGTCAATCATTATTTCATCCCTGTTTTTTTTTTAAATGCTCTAGTGAAATAGCTAGTTGCATTCCCCCCCTTAAACAATTTAACCGTTGAACACTACTTCTAAAAATATTCATCAATTTACCCTTGACCCAATTTCATACTTATTGTTATGTACAGAGATTCATCTTTTAGTTGCACTTCACGAATGTGGAATGCTTAAAATAGCTCAAAGGACCACTTATTGCAATGTGCGGACATTCAAAACCAATATGCATCGCATCGGTATCTCTTTATTACTCTCTATCTTTCGTTTCTAATTCCTCGCACTGTGTTAAATCAATATAATGGTATTCATAAAAATGCACGTAAAATGTATTAATAAAAAAAAAACGTTTAAAAAACTGAAACTCCAAGTTTGGAGAGTTTCTCTGTCGGGAGAGTTTTTTTTTCTACAGAAACAGTAGCGCGAAGTCGGCATCGACTAAGGCTAACAATTTTTTATATTAAAAGTTAATCTTTTTTTAAACAAAACAAAATTTCCATTATGCCATCACATTAAAGTATTGCATTTTTAATATTTATTTTAAATAAAAGAATGTCCCTACTAACATTTTTCTTGCATTTTTAGCTAACTCGAGAAATTACAATCCGAACAATAGACGTACATAACGTATATGATAATAAATATATTCTTAAACTATGGAACAAATAGAATGATGCATTGGACATTGGACAAAAAGAAAGGGCAAACAAAGTGAAATGAATCATCATTCTTCGATTATGTTTAACAATTAACAAAAAAAAAAAAAAATTAAAAAGGAAGCAGTGCATAAAGATAAGAAGACAAATCCCAGCCTTCTAGAAGGTAAATTCTACAGAGAATGTATTTTTTAAAATTTTAAATATTTAAAATCAACAAAAAACATATTTATATATAAATAAAGCAACATTATGGGAAACAAAAATAACAAACAGAAGAAGACAAGAGGAAGAAAAATCCCCAGATGATGGTATAAAATAAAAATTAACTCATTATAAACATACAAAATTAATAACATAACAGACTATTCATTGTAAAATAAAATGAAAGAAAATAAAAATGATCTATACAATCGAAAAAAAAAATGTTTTAATTTCATTTAAAATGTTTCCTAAAAAATGTAGACAAAAGTAGGAAATCATTGAAACCATGTTCACAGCAGGGTTGCGAGTTTGTGAATTGAAAAATCATTAAGTCATTATCAAGTTAGTGACTTATGAATTAAACAAATTTATTTCAGAAGTCTCCAACTGACTTATGAGTTAAAAAAATTCAATTCACAAATCACCAACTGACATGAATTAAATAAATTCAATTCACAAATCATCAACTGACTTATGAATTAAAAAGAATTAAATCGCAAGCCACCAACTGACTTATGAATTAACAAGAATTAAATTGCAAGCCACCAACTGACTATCTCAAGAACCTGAATAAGGGGCTCAAAGATCCCCACCACAAGCTGGGTTGGAAATGATCTTGGACCTCCCGGCTCTGGATGAGTTCATAAAGTGCACGGCAGCCAAAACTGCAATTCGTTTAAGAGAACTGAGTTTTTGGAGGCATAGCACTTATGGCCACGGGTCAATCTTACAAAGATATGACACGATCCCAGGACTGAGAGAGACCACCGGTTACATCCCCCCTTTACTAGATTTCGACAGGAAATATTCTATTTTCATACCAGAAAGACAGGGTTGGGATCCCAATTCACTTATAAGTAAACAGGGTATCCCTTTCTACACTGACGGTTCAAAAATGGAATCAGAGGGCCGATTCCAGAAAGCGCGGCGGATCGCTTTTAAGGGCGGATTTGTGTTTTTATATTCTCAAAAGCGATTCGCTTTCCATTTGGAAAGCGAAAGTTCTTTCCAACAAAATGTCATTCTTCTAGAGGGTTTTGAAAGCGACAGGCGTGATAGTGGCGGATTGCAACAAAATGTAAACAAAAATAAGTTTTATTTGTGTTTTTTTTTATAAATATATTAAATTAAAGATATCAATATAAGTATTTATTTATTTATAAAATAATAATAAAAACAAAACATTTAATACTATTTAAAAAGAATCTTTTATACTATCTCGTATTTGCTTTGCAATGTTTTTGAAGTTGCCAGTATTTTGAGGAGCTGCAATTACGACATCATCATCACTATTTTTTTTTCACTATCACTATCTTCAGAAGCTAAAAGCTGATGGTCAAAATCTACTTTGCACTTAATACATACATTGTGTAACATTGCACACACATTTGTAATCAATGCTGCCTTTTCCGGCCGGTAATGAAGTTCCCTTGAGTGCAGCAGGCATCTACATAAACCTTCCTTTCAGAACTCCAAAACATCTTTCTATTATGCCTCTACATTTTGAAAGAACCGTGTTGAATTTAGCTTCACGACTGTTGGGTAGAGGTGATTTGTAGGGAATCATCAACCATGGTTCAAGTATATAACCGGCATCACCTTTAATTCAATGTTGCATCCAGTTTAAGTGTTGGGGTAGGTACTTGTACGAACCTTCCGCTAAAAATCGCAATGTAGCGGCAAGCTGAGTATTGAAGGCAAAGAGGTAGTGTTTTCTCGTTTGAAATCATCTTTGATTTCTTCAAAAACGTACACAAATGCTTCTCGCGATAGTCGAAACAATTTTATAAACCTTATTGAACAAAAATCATTAAAAAAAATTCAATTTGGAAAAAGATAATTAAATACACACTCTTTGGGGGAGCATCAAGAGGCGAAGACCCACTTCTAAATAGTTTTCTTTGAATATTTAAATAATTAGCTTCTTTTCTTGCTTCTTCTCTTTCTGCATTTAAAAAAACACTTATGGAGTCCATTGAAAACTAGTTTTGTTTACTTGAAACCAACAATAATATTAAAATATAACTACAAACATTAAGATACCTTTTTCAGAGAAAAACAATTAGTTTTAGTGGAAGGAAATGTCATATTTTTGGAAACAGCTGACAAATAAATGGAAAATTGGAAAATATGGAAATGGATTGGAAATATTTGACATTTAAGCTGGAAAAATGGAAGGATCGCTTTCTTCCATGTTCGCTTTTGAAATTAATTCAAAGCGAAGATGGTCGAAATTGAATTTTCGCTTTCAATGCGGTCTGCCGCGCTTTTTGGAATCGGCCCTCGAACAGGTGCTGGAGTGTTTTGCCAATCTCTCAACATTAGAGCGTCATATACACTCCCGGCTGACTGTAGTGTCTTTCAGGCCGAGGTCTTTGCCATTGGAAAAGCAGCTGAATTGGCACATCACGAAAAGCTAAGCTCTTCGGAGATTACTTTTTTCGTGGACAGCCAGGCTGCTATCAAAGCCTTAGCCAGTGAGACCATTAGATCAAAAGCCGTTTTAAACTGTAGGACGGAATTAAACAAAATCTGCCACACTAACCAGGTAAAACTCTGCTGGGTTCCCGGACATAGCAATATAGAAGGGAATGATATAGTAGACGCACTAGCCAGGAAAGGGTCAAAAGCAGACACTATTAGTAGCGACCATTCAGTTAGGGGACCACTCGTCCCGATTGGGGTACTCAAGAGGAAGATAGACCTTAAATTAAAAGAGAAAACCAATATCTCCTGGAAATCCAGGAACGAAGTTTATGGCCTAACACAAATGAAAAAAAACTCGGTATATTCTATCGTTGAGTAAAAAGAACATAAAAAATCTTGATAGGTGTACTAACAGGTCATTGCGCCATTGGCACAATGGCTAATAGAATAGGGGCATTTGCACCCGATTTTTGTAGGAGCTGTCAGGATGAGGAGGAAATGGAAACCATTAAACACCTGCTCTGCAACTGTCCGAACCTCCAAACCAGCCGACTCCGTCATTTCGGAAACAGGTTTGTTGGAGAACTGGATGATCTAGCACAGGTCTCAATGGCGAGCATGAGGAAATTTATAGATAGCACAGGCTGGTTCGTTAATGACGCTACGCTAATCGACAGAGTTGAATTGAACTGAGAGCATCGATGCTAAATTTTTACTTTTACAGGGGATCACAATGGACCAATAGGCCCCGTGTACGCAACAGCTTCTTTCTGTGCACACCCCTTACAACCTAACCTAACCTAACCTTGTGAGAGGTTACGATATATATCAATTTATTATTTATATATCAATTTAAAGGCCTTAAATATTTCTTTAAAATAATACAAAGAAAATGTATGTATATATGTATGTCATCACTGATATTTCTGAAATATCGATGGTTAAAGGGTAAGTGTAGTACCCGTGGCATGATGGTTAGTGCGTTGGACTGTCATGCGAGAGGTCTTGGGTTCAATCCCTGCCTGTGCCACCTTAATAAAAAAAAAAAAGAGTTTTAACGGGTACTGCCTCTTGCGAGGAATTGACAAATTCTCCAAGAGTAATAATTCTTGTCATGAAAAAGTGCTTTCTCAAATTAGCCGTTCGGATTCGGCATATAAATTGTAGGTCCCCTCCATCCCTGACAACATTACTCGCACACAGGAATGGTTGAGAGTTGTAAGTCACTAGGCCCTGGTTCTCTACGGACTGTTGCGCCACCTAATTTATTTTATTTATAAAGGGTAAGTTAAAAACACTTGATTTCTAAATATTTAAGTATATTTTATTGTAAGAAAAATAATATTGATTTTATTTGAAAGATTTCGTTTGAAAGCAAAGTTATATTCCTACAGCAGTTTAAACAAAAACAAAAGTAAAATTCTCTTTCTGTTTCAATCAACTTCAAACCCAAATATCTAAAAAACGCCACCAACTATGTTGGTAATATTTGACAAACATAACGTGCTAAATCTCACCTTTAAGTCAGTTGATGGCTTGCGATTTAATTTTTTTTAATTCATAAGTCAGTTGGTGATTTGTGAATTCAATTTTGTTTAATTCATAAGTCAGTTGGTGAACTGTGAATTAAAGCCACGAGTTAAGCTAAAAGTGAATTAAGCTTTTGCAACGCTGGTTCACAGATATTGGTGTTTCGAAAATTATTATCTACAAACTCGATCTCAAATTAAAATTAAATCTATTTATTTTCCCAAGAATGAAGATATTAATCAAGCAAATTAATTCAAATAACCAGTGAAAAACTACAACGTAAGGTATACAAAATAAAACAATTTAATTTTCCGTTCTGACAGATCTAAAAACAAACTATTTATTTTACCAATGGAATACTTCTTTGTTATTTTAAGACATCTTGCCCACTGTAGTACATTTAACATATTAAACCAGAAACAGCACACTGTTTGACATTTCTTATCGAATTAAAGCTTTCTTTCAAAATGATACTTGTGATACTGAAAAAAGAATTTAGATAGTGCAACGGTACCATGATTTGCAGTCTGTCAGTTCTGTCCAAAGGGAATTTGGGCGGTAAATTGCTGGTACTCCCCCGAGTAGATGAACAATTAGCTTAGGTGAACATGTTTGTCGAATCTGGAAACATCGCACCAAGACCGTACCATCGAGATCCAACGCCCGTGTTCAGGATACAATCGCCGCTATAACATCGGCAACACAGGCAAATTGCAGCTAGCAGACGGTCAGTACAGCTTATACTTCAAGATGACTTAAACTTGTTTCCGTAAAAAATACAAATTACAAGCAAGTTAAACTCCAAGGATCGCGGGCAATTTTATTCAGAAAAATGATAGCAATGGCCGAAGAAAACAACACATAGTTTGTTTATGTCTCATAAGACCCATTTTGACCCAAACGGCAATGTAGACAAGCAAAATTGCCGTATTTGTAGTGAATCAAATCCAGAAATGCTCCATAAAACGGAACTGCACCCAGAACGAGTAACTGTGTGGTGCGCAGTTTCATAAATGTGTATTGACTTGTCGGTCCATACTGGCAATGGGAACCGCTATTTAAAGATGTTGAATGAGTTTTTTTTACCCAGAACTGAGCCGAAGACGTATCCCATTAAACAGCATCTGATTCCAGCAAGATTGAGCAACTACACATATACCCAGACCAGTTACGGTGGAGTTCCAACGAAAATTCCCAAGCAAATTTATTTCCAGGAACTCTACACTTTCGCTGGCCCCCAAGGTCACCTGACGTACGATTTTTGTATGGGGTTATGTCAAGCAGAAGATTGAATTGAATTAATCTTTGAAAAAAATTAACTACATATGTATATAAAATGTAAGAAAATGGACATGCTTCATTTGCAGTAAACTGCATTCTTTGAAAGTAAATTTGACTTTTGCCATAAACTTCAAACTCGTAACTTTACTTCATATAATAATTAAATAAATATTACTTATTCCTTTTCCCATTTGACAAGGAACCCTTCTACACAAAACATTGAATGGAGTTGAGCAGAAAATAAATAAATTTTTCTTGACTAACTTTCCAGTCAATTTTCCAATAAAGTTGACTTCATTGGAACACATTTTTTAGCAGCTGGCCAATCAGATACTAGAAAATTGACTTACCTACTTACAAAAGTTCTGAATTTTCATGTTAATACAACAAAATTCCTGCCGTTGCAGGAAACCTCTAGTAATGATTTATTGGTTCTCGACCTTTGCTATGATTCCATTATCCATCCATAAGGTGTTTTTTTTAGCTGCATATTAAGTTTGAAAGTTAAGAATGTCAACCATTTTGCAATTTCTGTTGGGTAGTTCATTATGAATCGTTCAACGACAGAATAACGCTTCCAAATTGTTCGTCGAATAAATGTTTAGTGATAAAGTGCATTTTTGGTTAAATGCCTATTAAATCCATTAAAATTGACCGTGTGATGCGGTCTGCTCTTATTCCTTCGAAATGAGGAAAGGGCTACAAATTATGGATATGGTGAATCGAGTGAGTCTGACTGATGACATATTTGAAATATGTACGAGGAATTGAAGTGTGAATTTTGGACTCGGTTCTTTGAGGAAACAAATTTTAACCTACGATTTAGCCTTTAAAATTAAGTAGAAAAGATCAAATTTTTGAGGACTCTCTAAAAAAAAGAATGGCGAAAAAATAATTATAGGACCCTTACTCTAAAGGGAGATTGAAGAGTAATTTTTGGGGTCTGTATTTTGTCAAAAAACTAGGTGCACGGTTGTAAATAATAATTATTTAAACATGGCAGCTGTTCGGCGTTTTTGCTCCAAGGTCTATTTTTTGGCCAAATGGCACATTTCTAAAGTGGAAAGAGAAAAATTTGCCTAAAAAACCGTTAATTACAAGTTAATGAACTATGCAATATTACAAAAATCCTACATGCTTCCAAAGTAAATTTAGAAACCAATTGATGGAACACTGTCTTGAGTTATGAAT
This sequence comes from Eupeodes latifasciatus, assembly GCA_920104205.1. Classification (NCBI taxonomy): domain Eukaryota; kingdom Metazoa; phylum Arthropoda; class Insecta; order Diptera; family Syrphidae; genus Eupeodes; species Eupeodes latifasciatus. The sequence goes on along the minus strand of OV049924.1, from coordinate 66,177,354 downwards.
TCTGCTATTGAGATAAACGCGTTTGAAGTTTTGAGTAGTAGAAATTTACTTAAGGCATTCAAAGTTTTTTCTACCAATTTTTACCGTTAATTATTAAAAGAAAAAAAAAACACATTTTTCGAAAATTTTGGGGCCATAAGTTGCCATTATTTAAGTCTGAAGAAAGAAATATTTTACTTTTGAAATACTTCAATTTTACAAAGCAAATTTCAATTTTTAACTCTTTCACTTCAAGTTTTTGAGATATTACTTTTTAAAATTTGGAAAAAACACCGATATAAGGCTTTTTGAGACTATTTAAATTCATGATTCATTCAATTCCTCTATAATTCCTATCTTCAACATTCAGTTGTAGGTAGTATTTTATCAAATATTTGAAAAAAACATTCATAAGTTGTTAGATTTTACCATCTTAAAGAAATGCTAAATTATTGATACTACAACGAATCCGTCTTTACAAAAAATAATGTTATTTTTAAAATTCAAGCAGTCAAATTATTTGAAGTTCAGCACAAAAAAATGATTTTAAAACGTATTTTTCAAAATCATGACAGCGTTACATATGAGCTAGCCCAAAGCTTGAACAATTTGGATGATAAAGTGACCAGAAAAAACGAGTGAATCCAAAATGACAGTTCGGCACTCAAGTAAGTTTCTGAATTATATGTGTGGGTATTGTTACCCTGAGGCTCCACAAGAGTAAAATCCAATCTAACTTCTCTTCCGCAATCTCATCCGCAATCAAGTATTTTTTTTGACTGGACATGTCTTGCCATGAGCAACCTCAAATGTCACATTTGACACAACGGTTAATCTATTGTTTACTTTTAGTAACTTAATAGGTATAAAAATATGTAGGTATGACCGCACTCGACGACAATTGAAACGAAATGAAATTTTAATTTCAAAAAGACTGAAAATGGACGCTTACCACTACATACAACACAAACGTCAAATTTAATGACAGGATTTTGATCCGCTCGAAAAATCCAAACTGCGATGACCGGATCATGGACTGGATGTTGGATTGTTGGTCTCTATTGGATTATCTGATCATAGCCTTGTCGTCAGAAATGTTCAATGGAGACCCTAAGTTAACAATACTATTGTCGTTCCAAAACGTTAACATTGTTACGATTTGTTAAAATATGACGTTATCACAAAATTCCTAAACTCATTATTGAAGTGCCAATAAGTTACGATTTGTAAAATTCCAAAACTCAGCTCGGGAGTTAAAAGTGCTGAAATGTCAAATGTTAATGTTTTGTTTATAAAAAAGTTGTTTGTTGTTTTTTTGGCAGTAAAGCAATGTTTTTCGTAGATCCATCTCATTGCCTTACATCCTTTTGTTAAAAAAAACTAAATATTTGATTAAGGAAATGTCTTACTACTTATTTAATCATAAGCTTTAAACCGCATTTTTTGTTTAATAAGGGCCGATTTTTTAGACGATAATGGAGGCCACGCCACAGGCCAAATAAATTGATTGATTTGTTATCGTCACGCGAACTGAAACATTGCACGATTTTCAAACGTTATCAAGGAGTCATTAAGCATAAATCTAGTGGTAGCTTTCAAAAGGACCAACTCCGGAGAAAGTATTGGCAGATTGAAAATCACGAGTCTAAAATAACGCCCGTTATTATTCTACATTTTGCAGATGCAGATAAGTGTAAATCCACCACAAAACGACAATAAAACATTTTTTTAAACAACACATTTCGAGAATTAAGGAGTCAAAATTTAAAACAAACAGATCTATTCCTATTGTGAATAGGCTTCCTTCTTTTGTTTACCGGCAAAATTTATTTGACTTGCAGCTTTCGGCTAATGACTCATTAAAAACAACAAATTTCAAATTTATCAAAATCCCAACTTCTAATTTGCAACAAAAATTGCAACTTTCAATATAAATAAACTACGCAATTCCATTTAAATTGGATTTATTTGTGTGAATTTCCCGAACAAATGATAAAATGTCAACAATCAAATTATTACAAATCCAGGGAATTCGTAGTTTTGGCACCAAAGCCGAAGATGTTCAGGTATGAGTTCCGCTCCCGAATACTTGAATTCTTGGGAAGGGTATCTTTATAATAGAAGATTGTATTCCTTTTTACAGCAAATCAAATTCTCTTCTCCGGTTACATTGATTCTGGGTGAGAATGGTTGCGGGAAGACAACAATCATTGAATGTCTGAAATACGCTTTGACCGGTGAGGCTCCACCGGGCAGCAGTCGCGGCCAACACTTTGTCCATGATCCGACAATTTTTGATTTCTCTGAAAGTTTAGCCAAAATTGTCTTAGAAGTAAGCTTCGACAATCAATTTATCTTATGAATAAATCACGAGTAATGTATCCTAAATCATTGTCACCATATCATTAGGTCCAAAATATCCGTGGTGAGCAACAGTCTGTGACTCGTGCCATGAAGTTATTCCACAAACGCGGTAAACTCTCCTTCGAGACGTTAGATGGAACCATTAGCTTTGGAGATGGATCCATAAGCAGGAGATGTATCGATGTCGATATTGCCATGTGCAATTTTATGGGTGTCTCGAAGGCAATCATCAATAATGTGATATTCTGCCATCAAGAGGAGTCTAGTTGGCCTCTGGACGAAGCCAAGAAACTCAAGGAGAAGTTCGATGCGATATTCGGGATCACAGAGTACAACAAAGCAATTGAAAAGTACATGAAAATGCGAAAAGAACAAATGGTAGAGCTCAAAGTTAAGGGTGGGTTGGAATGTAAAGAACCTTTAAAAGAAATCCTAAGTTTTGAATTTGATTTCTAGAAACCAACTTAAAGTACCTAAGTCATTTGAAACAGCAATTGGAAGACAAAAATATCGATCTTAAAAACGCTCATGACAAATTCGCTACCATCCAAGCCAATTGTACAAAGTTCGACGAGGAAATGAAACCCATCGACGAGCGATTGCTGGAAATTAGAAAAGTCGAATACGAAATTGGCAAACAACAAGCTTTAAAAGTCGAGCTAGAAACCAAGTAAGTATAAGAGGAGCTCTGAATTCTTTCAATTGATTTAAACTTTTTCATTCTCAAGACAGAAGAATTGTCGCGATCAGATTTCGAGTCTGACAAAAAAGATCAAAAAACCCTTCCAAGGCACTATGCTGGAACTGGATCGAGAAATACGATTATTTTGTGAGAAAATGACCGAGAAACGTTTGGAAAAACAGGAGCTCGAGGACAAACTTGCATCGTTGGTCGGTCAGGAGAAGAAACTTCAATTAACATTGGCAGAGTTGGATCGCAAGGGTTGCACCTTGATTCAACAGCGACAGAAGGAGCAAGAGAACACTGCCGAAAGGGCTGAAAAAATGCGCAAAATATGTGGAAACATGAGTATTCAGCTGGATTTTGATCTGGAAGAGGCTGTCGAGAGGGTTCCTGAGGTCTTGAATCAGATTAAAACAGCGCTGCAGAGTGAAGAGAAGAAAATCAAAGAACTCCAAATTGGGCATGACAAAGTCGATCACGAAAAGCAGCAGCAAATCGATGAACTGCGAGTCACAAAAGCCAAGATTGAGAGTGACATCGAGGCGAAGCGCAAACAGGTGGGTCATTCGTCAATGTCTCGAATTTTCTACATTTTCTCAATGTTCTCATGTATTTTTCTTCCTTGTAGAAAGATCAAAACGAAAAGGATATTCGGAAAATAGAAAAAGAAGTCACAGATGTCGAAGCCTCGACACACATGCTGAAAAAAATCACGGAAAAAATCGACCAAGTCACCGAGTGCTACAATAAAGCCTCAGAAAAAATAAACCAAGAAGATTTGAAGAAAACCATCGCCGACCGCAAAACCAATGTTGCTCGATTGCAGGAACGTTTTCGCACCCTCGACAATCAGTTAACGTTCCTCAATTCCATCGCCAAACTTATGGCTGAGATAAATTTGAAGGAAAAAGAACTCGAAAAGAAAGAACAAGAAGTTCGTCGAGTGCGAAGCAAACACAGTGATAATTTCAAGAAACTCCTGCAACAGCCAATCGAGGCGAATTATAAGCGAACGCTGCAGCAAACTTATGAGAAGCTTCATCGACAAATGAAGGAGTTGAATGAGAAGATAAATAAGTTGAAAATGAAGGAGCAGAGTTTGGAGATCAAGCGAAAGACGCAGAAGGATGAGCTCACCCGATGGGAGAAGGAGGTGGCCGATGGTAAGGATAGCATCTATGAGAAATGTCATGCTACTCCGTATGAGGAGTTGTTGGCCAAATGCAAGGAAACTATTGCCAAGTTGCAACTGGATCATGGAGCGCTTAGGTCGTCGGAAGCGATGTACAAGAGGTAAGTCTTACATCATCCAAAGTGAGGAATTTTTAAATTCTGCTTTCTTGTCCAGATACATTAAAAAAATTGAGGAGGATCCACATTGTCCTTTGTGTCATAATGAAATGGCTGAAAATGAGGTAAACTTTTGTAAGAATGTGGATGGGTGTAGAAGTTTGACTTGAATGAACCTCTTCTGTACAGGCAAGCACCCTAACCTCGGAACTCTCCGATGAGATCCGTCGTCTGCCGGACAACATCAATCGAACGGAGAAACTTCTCAAGGTCGAACAGAAGAAATATGAATCTCTTATTGCATTGCGTCCTGTCATCGAGAAGGTGGAACGTCTCGAGAAAGACATTCCCACTAGGAAGGCTGAGTTGAAAAAGTTGGAAGAGAATCTTGGTGAAGTTGCCAATGAGGCGGAGTCCTGTCAGATGCTTCAAATCGAACCAAGTGCTAATTTGGATCTTGTCAATTCGATGTTGGGTGATATGAGTCTTCTAGATGAAGCTATAAAGGAAGTGACACGTCTTCAAGGCGAATTGACCAAATTAAAGGTAAGTGTTCTAAAAAAAACAAAACAAAATGTATTCCTTATTCATAGAGCTCTATTTTATTCAGGCTAAATTACCAGAAGGTGGACCAAACGCTTCGACCGAAGATGTTCAATTGGAAAAGACTACGGTTTCGGCAGAGTTAGAAAGCGAACGGAGTATTCTGGAAAAGAATCAGATTGACTATGAGAAGGGAAATGATACCTTAAACGCTTTGCGGGAAGAGCGAAATAAGTAAATATATTAAAACAACTTTAATTCTTATCAAAAAATCCATAAATTTAATTTCAAGATTGAAGGACAAACAAATAAAACTTCAGGAAGGTGTCCAGTCACTGCCCCAACTTAAAGAACGTCAAGTGGAACTGAGGAAACAAATCGATGCCAATGCCATTGAAATGTCAAAACTTCAACAACAATTGCAACCTCTAAGACAAAAGCTTACAGATTCAATTGAAGAGAAACAAAAGTTGAAGGATTCCAATCGAAAAATGGTACTCCAGATGCAAGGAAAATTAGATTCCATGAAGAATGTGGATCATGATATTCAGAGGTTTTGTGAAACACCTGCAAAAAGAAATTGCTCTTCATGACTTCTTTCTCTTCCAGACTCAATCGTGAATTAGTTGAACTTGGTAAACTTAATCTTGCTGAAGAAATTGAGAGGCTTAAAAATTCCAAAAATCGTTATAAAGAGGAATCTACAGCAAAGGTTAGTAAAAAAACAGGGAACATGCTTCAAATATGTACATATATGACTTCTTTATTGTTTCCCTTAAAATAGACAAAAGAAATAACAAAAACATCACAAACCCTGGAAGCTGTAAAGATTGAAGTTCACAATCAAGACGCCTTGGAACGTGATCTCAATGATAATCGTGAATTGAAGGAACTTCAACAGAAAGCTGCCAAATTGGATGACGAGCAAAAGGATCTTGTAAAAACTTTGGGCGATTTGGATTTCCGTCGAGTGACAAAGGAAAAGGAAGAATTGATCAAGAAACGTGATCAGGCCACAGTTCGGAAGGGTGAATTGCTTGGTCAGATGGGTGAGATCAATAATCAGATCAATAAGTTGAAGCGTGAAATTGAGGAGCCTAATTTGAAGGACTCCGTTCAGAAACATCGACGAAGTCTCTACGAAGTGGTTGTCCTCAAGAAGGTTATTGCCGATTTGGGTCAATACAGACTCGCCCTCGAATGGGCTCTCATGAAGTTCCATTCGGAGAAAATGCAGAAAATCAACAGTCTCATTCGTGAGTATTGGCGTCAAATCTATAAGGGAAACGACATCGATTACATTCAGATCCAAACCGATGAGAATAAGGCCTCGGAGACATCGGCCGATCGCAAACGGAGCTACAACTACCGAGTGATTCAATCGAAAAATAATTCCGAGATCGAAATGCGAGGACGATGCAGTGCTGGGCAAAGGGTCTTGGCTTGTTTGATTATTCGAATGGCGCTGGCCGAGACTTTCAGTTGTAATTGCGGAGTTTTGGCTTTGGACGAACCGACAACTAATTTGGATCAGACGAATATTTTGTCGCTTTGTGAAGCTCTCAATAGAATTGTTGAGGAAAGACAAACGCAAAGTAATTTTATGTTGATTATAATCACCCACGATGAGGGATTTATATCGCGATTGGGCAGGATCAAGACTTATCATCGTGTTTCGAGGAATATGTACGGCAAATCAGTGATAGCTAAACATAGAGTCAATTAAGTGGAATTTCTATGTTGTTTGTTTTTATCCCATTTTTGAAGTTTCGTTTATTTTCTTTAATTGTCTTTTGAAATTTATGTTAACTTATTACATTTAATGTTATTCGTACGTTGTAATTAATAAATAAGAATCTAAATGTTTTCACGTATATTCTGCTCTTAATAAAACTTACTATTTTCTGATATAGATTTAATTTAATTGAGCAGGCACTTCATAAGAAATAGTTTTATTGTGCCGATTTTGAATTCCTTTTATTTTTAAGTTAAAACCAGGAGAAATTATCTGCCGGCGTCACTTGGTCTAACATACTTTTTATATCATTGTTGGAAAGCCCTAATAATTTATGCTGTATCAAAATGGTAAGAAGATTATTAGAGGCGGAGTCGCCTAGGGATCAAAAAGTCCTTTAGAGCCTGATGGATGCGAGGACCTGCTATATGCTGACGATTCGCTTAAATACGCATTTAGGTATTTTAGAATACAATAATTAAATAATTCATTTCTGATTTCCTAGCAAACTCTTCCTGATCTTCATAACAGCGACCACTTCCCAATTACAGTGTCCATCACAATTGGTAATCCTGTGGTAAATTACACCCCAAACCCAAAATTCAAAACTGATCAAGCGGATTGGTCTCACTTCCAAAACAAAATTCAAGTGTGTTTATCAGACAAACCACAACAAAGAAGCTGCTATACTTCAAAAAGCCATACGCTCCCTCACCGTCTAAAATAATTAGTATTCAATCACAAAATATTATTATTTCAGATACAAAAGAAATAGCTGATTGCTTTGTTAAAACATGGTCCCACTATTCCACAGATACAAATTTTCATCCAAACTTCAGAGCAAAAAAAAAATGAAGTCATCAATTTCACCTCAGAACAAAAACCACTGTTCGTTCTATCGAAGAACATATTTCATTTGTAGAATTCGATACGCGTCTCAGCAAAACTAAGGGAACAACTCCAGGAAGGGATAGAATTTCCTATCCGATGATCACAAATTTGCCTTTAGATTCCAGATACAGAGAACTGTATAATAACGTTCTTGATACCTCAACGATACCCCAACTCTGGAAAACAGCTATTTTACTGCCTATCACAAAACCAAACAAAGAAAAAATCTTGGTTGAAAGCTATCGACCCATATCACTAATTTCATGCCTGTCAAAGGTCTTAGAAAAAATTATCGCCAAACGTTTATTATGGTTCGTTGAAGCAAAGAAATGTAGATCTCCGAAACAAGTTGCATTCAAACCAAACTAAGGCGTGTTTGGTTTGAATGCTCCATCTAGACCACTACATCTCAAAAGCCATATCATCTAAAAACCATGTATCCATTTTGTCATTGGACTTCGAGAAGGCTTTTGATAGAATTGGGAAAAATGTGATTTAAAAAAAATTAATGAAATGGAATGTTGGTCCAAAAATGTTTAGATTCGTGTAATCCTTTTTATCCAACAGAAAATTCTCCTCAAGAATTAACAACCACTTTTCTAAAACATACCCTTTAGAAAATGGTATACCGCAGGGATCTCCCCTATCGGTAATGTTATTTATTATAGCATTCGACGACATTAAGCAATATACTCGAAAAACATAAATTATATTAGACCACTGTCTCTATGTTGACGATGTTTATGTATATTTTAAGCAAAATGTCAGATTTGACCATGTGCAAGAAACTATTTCTTGATGCCATTGGTCGCATTCACAAAGCTAGTGGCTACGTAGTCAAGGGATTCTGATTGGCTAAATCTAACTACAAAAGTAGTTGAAATTTCCCCTCCGACTACGTAATGTACAAATTTCAGCTGCAAAGTTAGTGCACACTGGCTTTGAAGTTTCCAAATCAGCTGCTCGGTAAGGACACAAGAATTCAAAATGAAATTAATCTTTCGGTACCTATTTAAATACAAATGTAAATCAATTATTATATTATAATCTTCTATTTGGTTTTATTGAATTTAAAAAAGAAAAAAAAAACTATTTAAAGTTCTGAAAACACAAATGTTTCTTATTTTATAAAGGTATTTGTATTTGTCATTAATATGACAGTTCGGGATTGACTAGCTTTGTAGTGCAGTTTTGCATTCACAAAGCTTGTTGAATTTTGACTACGTAGTCACTAGCTTTGTGAATGCGCCCATTAACGATATCTATGTATACGTGGTCTGTAATATCCGGCTCAAAATTATCAATAGAAAAATGTATAAACTATCGGGTGATTTTTTTGAGGTTAGGATTTTCATTAGTATTTGACAGATCACGCGGGATTTCAGACATGGTGTCAAAGAGAAAGATGCTCAGTATGCTTTGACATTTCATCATGAATAGACTTACTAACGAGCAACGCTTGCAAATCATTGAATTTTATTACCAAAATCAGTGTTCGGTTCGAAATGTGTTTCGCGCTTTACGCAAATTTTATGCGTTTTTTTTTTAAAAAAAGTTCTCAAGCTCTTAAAAAATCACCCATTATATTAAACAATGTCCTCTTTTCAATGGAGGACAATAAATACATAATAGGTGATTTTTTAAGAGCTTGAGAACTTTAAAAAAAAAAACGCATAAAATTTGCGTAAAGCGCGAAACACATTTCGAACCGAACACTGATTTTGGTAATAAAATTCAATGATTTGCAAGCGTTGCTCGTTAGTAAGTCTATTCATGATGAAATGTCAAAGCATACTGAGCATCTTTCTCTTTGACACCATGTCTGAAATCCCGCGTGATCTGTCAAATACTAATGCATGAAAATCCTAACCTCAAAAAAATCACCCGATACTTCACATCTGCCGAAAACTTAACTGTCCTAATCCTACTTTTGATGTAAATAATGTATCAATTCCCAATGTAAATAATTTAAGTATTCTAGGATTAATTTTTAATAATAAATATTATTGGAAAGAACACTGTTTATCACTAAGAAAAAACCTAGCTGCGAGAACCAATATAATTAAATATTTAAGTATGTAATATCAAAAGCAACATACACATAAATACTCTTTCTCAAATAACAAAAATGTTAGTATTAAGCAAAATAGGTTTTGGAATATTATGGTAAAAGCCCCAATTTTACACTAAATATTATCAAGCAGTAAGATGATGCCTCAACGCCTTCCAAGTGCGGATCCAGACTTTTGATCAGGGGGGGGGGGGTGTTCACACTCACCGCTTAAAAATGTTCTTTAATGTTTTGTAAAGGAGGCTAACAAAATTTAAATAACATAAAGTGTACGAGTATATTAACCTAACCTTTACACATTTAAATTGCTAAAATGACAACTTTAGTTATCAAATTATTTTAGAACACTGTTGTCTAGCAAGGTATGGTCTAACTATTTAATTTGGATGACTTCCTACATATGAAAGCATTCCTAGATTTCAAAAGTTTTCTAAATAGGTATGCCATATTTAAGAGTTACACGTTTCAGAATCTCTTTTTACTTCAAATCTCAAGAGGTTCAAAGCTTGTACATATATTAATAGATATGACCCGTTTATTATGTTTTTCAATTAGCCATTAGTTTAACAAAAGTTACACTTTTGCTGTTCTTGGGACATTTATATCATTGAAATTCGTGTTTAAATATTAGTTCTAGAGCATCCAAAGCAAATTCACTTCAAAATTAGATTCATTTAATTTTTTAAGATCTTCTGTATTCAACAGAAAATCAATTTTGAAATAAATAAAATGGGTCGCTAGAACTTGCTAATTTCTTCCAAAAAGTCTGTTTAAAAATATTCCTTATATTTTAAGATTTAAAAATGTACCTACCTGAAAAATAAGTTTTTCTTAAAAATTTAAATGCCATTTTATTTGTCAAAAAATCTAGATTAACTTATTTTTTTTTTCAAAAATCATTTTAAATTTTAAATTTTGTCTTAAAAATATTTTTGGTAAGCACTAAATAAAGAGCTTATAAATAATGTACATTTTACATTTAAATTTCGTCAACAAATATTGACCCCTTTCTGAGATATCGAGTTTTGTAAACAAAATATATATTTTTTTAAAAATAAAAAAAAATACATTTTTGATCATAAAAAATCATCATCAATTTGATCATTTGATCATCAAAAACAGCTTGCACAGAAAGAGAAGATCATTGAAATCGGTCTATAAGCTCTTGAGAAAACTTAAAAACAAAATAAAGGTTTTTGAGGGGGATACCCTTCTGGAGCAATACCAAAATATGTTTTTCTTGTAGAAAGAAGCCAAATTAAGAACACAAAATTTAGAGAAAGTTTTAGAAAAATCACATGTTTTAACCAACACATTTGGTATGGGGATTGCTGTTATTTTTCGTATTAATAAAATGAAAAAAACGCCTTACGCTAATCGGCTGAAAACCTTAATTTCAATCAACAAAAATGTTTGAACTGTAGAAGCCAGGAAAGACATACAGACGGACGGAATCGGGGTACCCACTTTTTCAACTTTTCTACCGTGCCTCGTTGCGTCGTAATGTCATATTTGATTAAAAGCTCTAGTTCGAAATTGTTTACTAAAGCAAAACTTGCCATATAGTTCCTATGTATATGTCGCCAGTAAAAATCACTTCAATGTTCACTATTTATGTGTGTCAAAAAAATTTAATAATAATAAAATTGAAGGCTAGTTTAAGGAATTTAAAGGCAACTTAATATAAAATTGATTTTTGATCTCTTTTTCAAGGTTTCTTCTTAAGAACCTGAATATTTGTTTTTTTTTTCTTAGAAACTATTTTTTTGAAAATAACTAAAAGCATTACAAAAGTTTTTTCAAATCCTAAATTAAGTGAAAACAAAAATTTTAGTTGTTTTTGACACTTTTTGGTGAATGTCGTTGAATTACTAATAAATCTATAAATGAAATCTTTACTTATATACGTACAACTTAACTGTATAAGCTTTATTGCTCATATGAACACCCCCCCCCCCACTGGATGGTCAGTTGGTCAAAAGTTGATGAATTTGTGCTGCGTTTTTGGAATAGACTAAATTTCCTCAGTTAAAAGTAGTACTTTTAGCAACAAAGTTTAAGAAAGTAATACGATTAGTTTTGAATTAAAGGGAATCCCTACGAAAAAGCAAACAAATTATCTCCCAGGGCGGGTCATGACCCTTACGACACCCCCCACCCCCCTGGATCCGCCATTGACTCCTTTCCAACAACACCGATACAAAACTTGTTCGCCGAGGCTAAACTCCCAACCATAGGACATCGAGTTGATGAACTAACATTGAAGTTAGCCCCAAAACTAGACTTCTCCAGGACATATACATACATTCTTATCCATGCCATGGGATCTTACCAAGTTTCTCATCTGTTTTTACGGCTGAAGCGTTTGGTATCCTGCAGACCATTACAACAGCGCGGAAATACTATGATCTGCTCCGACTGTATATCTGTTTTGCAAGCTATATTCAATCTAAATAACAACGATGATGACCAGCGTTACCACTTCTCAAAAAAAAGTGGAAGTAGATTTTAGGAAAAAAGTGCAGTAGATTAAGAAAAATGGAAGTAGATTTCAAAAATTTACTTTTTCATATTATTCTAAATATTTTTAAATTACATTATTTCAATAAAAAAATTAAAAAAAAACTAGAATTATTTAAGCCTTCATATCATATAATTCAATATGCTAATGTAACATTTCTTAAATTAATTCTTGGTTGTTGGCAACGAAAACACAAAGATTGGGCTCGTGTCGGTCAAATGAAATGACTTTAGGATGTTTTGATTGCAAAGGACGAGTTCTACAAGAAATAGTTATTGTAATCGTAATACAATTTCAGTACATCAACAAACCTTTTATCTTTGTTTTTGGACAACTTGAAAATATCTTTTTATATTGAAAACAAAAAATCAAGTCCAAAATAACACTAGAGCACAACTTAACACAAATAACAATAACAAACAAAAAAGAAATAAAATGCACGACTGGTTAGCATGAACTCGCTCATGTATATAAAAAAGTCTGTTTAAAACTATTTCCTCTATTTGATTTCTCAAAAAAACGTTAATTTTTTTAAATTTGTATTTGAAAATCGTTTTTGAATTTTAGTTTAAAAATATTTTTGGTATATAGTTTTGAACTTATTATTAGACGTCTTGCATTTCAATTTTATAAAAAATGACCCGTTTTCAAGATATCAAATTTCGAAAAAAAAATAATATTTGTTTTTAGATTAAAAATAAAAACAATGACATTTTTGGCAGAAAAAAAATAGTTTAGTTCTTGAGAAAACTTAAAAACTATATAACGGTTCTATTTGGGGTACCCTTCTGGAGCAATACAAACATATTTTTTTATATTGAAAGTAGCTAAACTAAGAACACAAATTTTAGCAAGAATTAAAAAAAAATCTATCGGTTTGTTTTTGAAAAAAATCGAATGATCGATTTTTGACCGTACAAATTTGTGTTGGGGCTACTGTTATTTTTATTTTGAAAAAAAAACAGGAAAGATACAGACAAACCGATAAAATCGGGGGACCCACTTTTTTCGACTTCTCTACCATCGTAATGTCATGTTTGATTAAAATCTCGAATTCGAATTTGTTTACGAATGAAAAACTTGCCACACAGGTCCTATATGTCGAAAGTAAAAATGACAAAAGGGTTAAACTAGAATACATTAGATAAAACGGAACCTTCTAGCGCAATGCCAAGATCACATTCACATTCCTTCACAATGTCAATTACACCGGAAACGCAAATACTCAAGCGATTTTTAATTCTCTAGAAAATGTTGAGACTACATACAAGAGTGATCAGGAGAAAAAAGGCGTAGATTCAGTCTATTTTTATTAAAATTGAAGTATGTAGGTAGAAACACAGATTTTAAAAATGAAGTAGATTTCCATATTTTGATGATGGTGCGAAGTAGGAAGTAGATTTTTATTTTTTTTGAAAAAAAGAAGTAGATCTACTTCAATTGAAGTAAAGTGGTAACGCTGATGATGACCTAATATCTTAAATAAGGGACCAAATCATTAAGTTACCAACCATAAAATTAGTGTGGGTTCCCAGCCATACTGGTATATGTGGCAACGAAGAAGCAGACCGTTCAGCTAGATCAACGAAAGATTCACCCGTATACAATTTTAATATCTTTACTAAACGTGACATAACCAACAATTTAGTGAAGACGAAACAGCTAAAGGATTGGAGCCAATACCATCACCATTATCTTCTAATAAATAATAATAAATAAGCCATTTCTGATTTCCTAGTAACGTTTTTTTAAGCATTTGATAGAAATGCTGCTTTAGTATTTATAAATAAAGAAATTTACCATATTATTTTCCCAAATGACAGGGATATTTATGAGGCCAAAAAATCTTTTTATCTAGAGAACATAGAAGTAAACGAGACATCTGCTCAAGTAAGGGCTGCAAGATTAGCTAGGTCACACTGCAAGTCAAATTTTAAAAAGGATGAACAGAAACAATTAAATACAAGATCAAACATTGGAACTACATATGTATCGAACGCAAGCGTACGAGTTTCAACACCACTACAGCCAGCAACCGCCAGCTAAACCTACACTTCAACATTATATATTCTTATTATGTATTATACGAAAGAGCATACAAAAGAACATGCATTCTTCGTTCTTAGAAAAAATATTGTCAGTCTAAAATCAGCTTTGTAAATGGCCAGTTGGCAAGTCGGAAAGTGAGCGTAAAAGGTGTTTAATAAATTGGGTTTTTTTGCTAAGGCTTTTTCCCAAACAAAACTGTTTTAGTTTTATTTATTTATAAAAATAAGAATCGGTTCAACGTCGAGTTAGGTTTTCCGCATTTCTATGCGAGGTTTAACTTCGGTTTAAACATTTGGTCCAAACGAGCCGGATAGTTACTAGTGACCTATAGATAAAGTCCGCGAGTGTTTCGTTTTTGCTTGTGTAAATTAAAAGTAAATTCCGGCTAGTGAAATTAGAAATAAAAAACGGCGAGACCTAGTCTATTGTATATGAATCGAGGAAGAAAAATCAGCAAGAAGAATATAGCTGTAAATATCAGCAAGATGTATCGACAGCGGCAAGCGGCTTTATATTGGTAAAGTATGTGCATGCGTTCCTTTTACAATATAGTTTTATATTTTGTGCAAGTCCCAACATGAAAAAGCGTTACTGCTATTCAAGGGGAAATAAAAAGAAATATCTACTCTCAGCAAGCGGTACTATATTTTATATAGAGGGATACACAAAATACATAAGTGTATACACTCACGAAAAACTAGCAGGCGAACGAGAAGAAGACAACAAAGAGGAGAAAAACACAAGCAGCAGCTGCGTGTGCTCCGTAGGTTGTTTTTGTTTGTCTCGTTCAGTTGTTTATCAATCGGCGCTAGAGATAGTTCAGAGTTATATTTACTGTGCGAGCACTTTTTAAAATTTTTAAACAAACATCTTTATTTCTTGAAAAAAGAAGAAAAAACTGTGAGTAAATTTCCATTTATATTATGTGAATGAGTGCAGATAAATACTTAATTGCCAAGTGAAAAAAGGAAATTATTTGCAATAAGGTTTATGTTTCGGCAAAGCGGCATATAGTGCGAGTTATGTTTGTTTCATTAGGAAACAAGAGCAAGGGGAAAGACGGCGTAGGTCAGTGCAAGAATTAAGAAAAGAATAACATAGTGAAAATAGCGGCAAATTAGCGAGGTATCTTGTTCATATAAATAAAGAATGAACAACGGCAAGCGTAATAGCGACGGTGTGGTCTTCATCATTTTTTGTGTTTCTTTTTGTTGTTCGCGTCGCTTCGGTCTGTGCTATGCGGGGATGCTGGTGACTTAGTGCGGTGGTAATATATTAGGGGCGTGTATTGGGAGCATACTTATATATTTTTATTTTTGCGTTGCGTTGGTCGTTGGTGCTTTACAACCACCATCAGACTTATATATTTTTATTTTTTCGTTGCGTTGGTCGTTGGTGCTTTACAACCACCATCAGACTTATATATTTTTATTTTTTCGTTGCGTTGGTCGTTGGTGCTTTACAACCACCATCAGACTTATATATTTTTATTTTTGCGTTGCGTTGGTCGTTGGTGCCTTACAACCACCATCAGACTTATATATTTTTATTTTTGCGTTGCGTTGGTCGTTGGTGCTTTACAACCACCATCAGACTTATATATTTTTATTTTTGCGTTGCGTTGGTCGTTGGTGCTTTACAACCACCATCAGACTTATATATTTTTATTTTTTTTTCGTTGCGTTGGTCGTTGGTGCTTTACAACCACCATCAGACTTATATATTTTTATTTTTTCGTTGCGTTGGTCGTTGGTGCTTTACAACCACCATCAGACATAGGTTTTTTAATATTTGCGTTGCGTTTGTCGCTGGTGCCTTGCAACCACCAGTAGACACATATTTCTTTTTTTTGGGGTTAAGTTCACAAGACACAGACGAAGCAATAAATAGGATAGGGAGTAACAATGCGCATGGTTAGGGAAATAAATCATAGCCATCGGAGAGCCGGCGAGTGTGTTAAAAATACTAGCTTTATAGCAATTAAGCCGAAGTGCTAACAGCAAGGATAGTGGCTATGATGGCAAGGAACAGATAATTAAATAAAATTATTGTACAGCAAGCCGAATTATGAAAATTCGAGGATAAAGCTAGCGAGCTGTCATGACGAGCAAGGCGGCAAGAGCAGTATAAGATTATTATAATTATACATGCATATGAGCAAGAAGCAATCATAGATCATGATTGCATTGGCAAAAGTCGGCGAGCTAAGGTTTCTTAGAAAATCTTTTGATGAAGACCACCGACCGCAGGTAGCAATCAGGCAAGTGAAATAGCAATATTAGAAGTTAAATTTTTTTTGCAAATTATATGAATGGCAAGTTAGTAAGTGTAGTATTTATCTGGCACAAACTCATTTGTTGGAATAGTTAAAGCAAGTTTCAGGGATCAATCTCTTATCCATATATTGATTACAGGATACCTATGGCAAACAATAAGATCCATGAGGCATGCCTCAAAGCGATGAAGAGGATGGAAGGCTATTTAGAGCTACCCAGGGAAGATGAGGACGAAGAAGACCTGCAAGTGCGACTTGAGCGTCTAGAAGAAGTATGGAGCCAGCTTTCGGCGAACCATCTAAGGTGGATATCCGGCAAGGGAAATGACGTGGACGAGGCGTCAGAGCGGCAAGCAGACGCCGAGGAACTTTACCTAGGCACAAAGAGGAAGTTCCGCAAGCGGCTATCCGCGATTGCGCAGCGTAAAAGGGAGCAGCAAGTTGAGAAGGAAACGGCAAGCGGACAGGCGATTGAGGTATCCATCCAGGTGCCTCCTCAGCAGGAGGTAAAGAATACGTGGGGAGAGTTTGATGGGTCCCTCACGAAGTGGCAAGGGTTCAGGGATCGGTTCGTGGCAGCAGTGCACGAGAACGAGCAGGTCAAGCCGGCTTTCAAATTTCAGCATCTCGCCAAATCGCTGACCGGCAAGGCAGCCAGGACTTTAGGTGAATGGCAGCTCACGGAAGGTAATTACCTAGAAGCCTGGGCTAGGCTCAATCGGTTGTACGATAAAAAGTACCAGACATGCCGCGAGTTACTGAGGCAGTTCCTGAGTCTGCCATGTCTGCCAGCTACACCGCGTGCGGACCAGATCCAAAGGCTGTCAAACGTAACACACGAGACCCTGCGACAGCTCAAGGCGCAAGGGATTCCAGTAGAATACTGGGATATGATCGTGGTCCACTTGCTACACGAGTGGCTAGATGCGGACACGGCCCGCCAATGGGAGTTGCAACGGCAATCCGAGACTCCAACATCTAAGGAGATGCTGGCATTTCTGGATCGGCAAGCCTCGGCAAGCACACAACTGGCAAGCAGTCATCAGGCCAAGGCAGCCTTCATGATGAGTGGCGCAGCAGCGAGGGAAGGGTCGAGGCAGCGTTTCGACAAATTCAGCAGCGAGCGGGTAGGGCAGCAAGGGAACACGGCAGGCCAGCCCAAGCAAGGAATGAAGACATCAATGAACTGGCAAGGGAGCAAGCCGAGCAGAGTAATCAGGCATCAGCATAGGTGCGAGTTATGCGGCGAGGAGCATCAGCTATACCATTGCAAGCAATTCAGGGCATTGGACCAGTCAGCTAGGGTGCGTTTTGTGCGCATGCACATGTTATGTGAGAATTGCTTCAAGCAAGGACATAACGTAGAGGCGTGCTTCCAGTCTCCGTGTCCGAGATGTCCATTTAAAATCATGCATAACAGCTTATTATGCCCAAGCCACAGAGTACCTCTGGCAGAGGTTACTGTGAAAAAAGGCATTAAACGCGATGGGGATTGACAGTTAATTATTCCGGCTAAGCGGCAAAAGTCCAATAAAACGAATAACCTTCTTGAAAGCTACTTGAATGTCTGTAATTTAATCTCTTCCTCCACAGGTGATGAAGCTTTGATTCCAACAATGTTGGTAAGATTGAAGGTCGACGGGCGGTTGATGGGGCCAGTTCGAGCTATATTAGACTCAGGGGCACAGCCAAACTTGATTCCATATGAATTAGTGCGGGCTTTTAAAATACTTACACGGCAAGCCACGAAAAGGGTAACAGGTATCGAAGGTAATATTGTGCAAATTAATAGACAGGCCAGGATTGGGATAGTGCCATGGTTTTCGGCAGAGGTATGCATAGAAGAAGATTTCTGGGTAGTACCAAAGGATACTGATTGGTCATTAGTAACTCCACGAGCAAGTATACAGCAGGTGAGTGAGATTTTTGACTTTCCATTCGCTGATCCATCTTACTGGAAGCGAGCTCCGGTTGATATTTTACTGGGCGTGAAATTCTTTGCAAGGGTAATGGTATGTTCAATGCCACGAATGATAGGCGCAATAACTGCGATTAAGACAAGTTTTGGCATAGTGGCATTTGGAGGCAGTTCTCTAGGTACGGCAGAACAGCAAGTTGAAAACACATCTGTATTAAGATGTGTCGAGGTAGATAATTTGGATAGTTTAGTACGGCGGCTTTGGGAAATGGATCAGGTTGGGAATAGCAAGTTAAGATCACCAGAGGAACAAGAGGTGGAAGATAATTTCACAAAGACGGCAAAGCGTGACAGCGAAGGACGTTTCGTCGTTACGATTCCTATTAAGCCTGACGTCCAGGGCATAGGAGATTCGAGAGCGATAGCATTGAAAAGATTTTTTATGTTGGAAAGGAAACTAGCTAGGGAACTTGCTCTTAGAGAGAGTTATGTCAGTTTTATGAAAGAGTATGAAAGTCTTGGTCATATGGTCAAAGCGACCAGACCTCCGCAAGTAGAGCAAGGGCAGTTAGTGTATTACATACCGCATCATTGTGTAACAAAGAAGTTCAGGGTTGTGTTCGATTGTAGCTGCAAGACGGATAGGGGTATTTCATATAACGAAGTACAGCAGCTGGGAGAGAAACTTCAGCGTGATTTATTTGAAATTATAATGCGGTTTCGCAGACATAAGATAGCTTTCAGTGCAGACATCAAGATGATGTTTCGGCAAGTTAGGTTAGCTAGGCATCAATGGGATTCGCAAAGAATCTTCTGGCGAGAGTCTCCTGGCGAGAAGCTTCAAGAATATTGGCTAACAGTTGTGACTTATGGCATGACATCTTCAGCATACAACGCGGTACGAGCATTGATTCAATGTGGACGAGATGCAAAGGAGTCCTACCCAGATATAGAGCAAATTATTTGTAACGATTTCTACATGGATGATTGTGTTTCCGGTTGCGAAAGCGAAGAAGAAGCATTACATACGGCAAGACGATTGGATAGAGTGTTACGGACAGCTGGTTTCGAACTCCGCAAGTGGAAATCGAATAGTCAGTGGCTAGCTAGTAGATTGCCCTCAGTTAACGAACAGGAACTGGTATTTGATAAAGGAGAGCAGACTACTGTATTGGGTCTGAAATGGTTAGTGAACCAAGACCAGTTTACGTTCGAAGTAAAATCACCAGAAATTCCCGACAGGGTTACAAAAAGGAATCTGCTTAGTTATATCGCTCAGCTATATGATCCTAATGGTTACATAGCACCAGTAATTATTATCGGCAAAGTCATGATACAAGATCTATGGCGGGCTAGTTTGGAGTGGGACCAAGAGATACTAGATGCTTTAAGAAAAAGATGGCAGGAATTGTGGCAAGGAATAAAACATCTAGAGCAATTCCGAATATCCAGATGGCTAAATACAAACGGCACAGCGAAGATACAGATACATGGATTCTCTGACGCCTCCACAACGGCATACGGAGCTGTGTTATATGCAAGGGTAGAGCAAGCCAATGGCAAAGTCACGAGCCAGTTGATTACTTCAAAGACAAGGGTGGCTCCACTCAAGATGGTGTCTATACCACGGCTAGAGTTAGCAGGGGCAGAGTTGCTCGGTCGCTTATTGGTAGAACTACTTAAGGCAATGGATTGGGCAAGCGTAGAGTATATACTTTGGACAGACTCGATGGTAGTTTTGCATTGGCTACAAAGACTACCCCGTGATATGAAAACTTACGTGGGGAATCGAATATCATCGATTCAAACGAATACCGATGTTAGTAATTGGCGGCACGTCGGGACTAAGGAAAATCCCGCGGATTTACTCAGCAGGGGAATGTTGCCAGCAGAGCTAGTTGAGAGCAAACTATGGTTACATGGACCATCATGGCTAGTTGAGCAAGAAGACAGTTGGCCAGTTAATCCAATAAAGGGAGAAGTATCACCCATAGTAGCAAGCGAAATGCGTATATGTGCAATTACACAGACAAGGGAAACTTTAGGTATATGGGTACCTGAACAACAAGTTAGTGTGCCAATTGAAGAATATGCTTCTCGATTAGAAAAGGCAATAAGTGTTCTGGGATATGTATTTCATTACATGAATCAGCTTAGGTTAAGAGCAAGGGAACGCAAGCAAAGGCAGCGCAGAAAGCGAGCAAGGCATAGCGTGGGTCCGGCGTCTATGACACCTACGGCTGATGAAAGAGCGAAAGGGTTAAAACTTCTTATTAAAAGAGCTCAGAAAGAGGTCTATAGCAAGGACATAGCGGCTCTCCAAGCAAATGGACAGCTGACAGAGAATAGCAGGATAGAATCTCTCAAGCCAGTGTTTGATAGCGAGGGCATTTTGCGAGTAGGAGGGCGCCTACATCGTGCAAGCGAGCAATATGAGATGCGTCATCCGGCCATTATTCCACAAGATACGAGGTTGGCTTGGTTGTTGATTGACCATGCTCATCGAATGACAAAACATGGAGCCAGTCAGATCATGATGCAATTCATTCGGCAGCAATACTGGATACCCAGATTGCGCAGTGAGCTTAGACGTTATATTCATAAGTGCACAATTTGTGTGCGCTATAATTATCGGCTAGAACAACAGCTCATGGCAGAGTTGCCTGCAGATAGAGTGCAAGTTGGCAAGCCTTTTCTACATACCGGGGTCGATTACGCAGGGCCTTTTGTAGTCAAAATATTGGATAGGAATGGCAAGCGAATCACCACAAGGAAGACTTGGGTAGCAATTTTTGTATGTCTAAAGACAAGGGCGGTTCATATTGATATGGTAGGAGATCTGACTTCGTCGTCATTTCTGGCATGCTATGAGCGATTTGTTAGTAGGCGAGGACATTGTCAACGTATGTTTAGTGACAATGGTACGTCATTTGTCGGTGCTGCTAGG
Organism: Eupeodes latifasciatus; assembly: GCA_920104205.1. NCBI lineage: Eukaryota > Metazoa > Arthropoda > Insecta > Diptera > Syrphidae > Eupeodes > Eupeodes latifasciatus. The sequence continues at coordinate 66,156,086 of OV049924.1, read as the reverse complement.
GTAATTAAGCAAGCTTGGAAAGAGTGGGAGAGGGATGAGCTATTCGGCAAATTAAATCAGCGCGGAACAGAATGGATATTTATGGTGCCAGCTGCTCCGCATCAAGGAGGCATATATGAGGCAGCGTCAAGTCGATGAAATATCACTTGAAGCGCATAGTTGGCCAGCGTATACTAGAGAGCGAGCAATTCTTAACGTTATTGATCGGCATAGAAGGGATACTGAATTCCCGTCCAATTCATCCATTAAGTGATGATCCCACAGATGTGCAAGCACTGACACCAGGTCACTTTCTGATAGGTGAACCGATTGTGTTACCGCCAGCTTTATCGGCACCTGAAGAAACAGGTGCTAGGGGGGCAAGGCTTTTTAGAGAGAGACATCTTATGTTCGACCATTTTTGGAAGAGATGGCGAGAAGAGTATCTTGTTACATTGCAAGAAAGAAAGAAGTGGCGTAGGGAAAAAGAGAGCTTAAGAGTCGGCCAGTTAGTAATTATAAAGAGTGAGAATTTTCCTCCAGCCCAATGGGCCATGGGGAGGATCAGCCAGCTCATTAGAAGTAAGGATGGGATAGCAAGATCTGTAGTTTTACAAACCGAAGCCGGGCAGTTGACTCGGCCGGTTCAGAAAATATGTATACTACCAGATGAATAAATAAAGAGGCAGGGTCGGCAAGGATATATGAGCCAATCTCGGCTTCGCAAATCTATCATATATAAATATTCTAATCCAGTTCTTAGTTTCGTTACAGTGTTTTTTAGCAAGGTATGATCAGGGTGAGCAACGGAAGAGAAAGCAGCCGGCAGAAGACGAATCAGCAGCCTCGGAGGTGGCAAGGACCTAGATGAAAAAAGTTCCTTTTTTGTCGGGACTGTATCGAACGCAAGCGTACGAGTTTCAACACCACTACAGCCAGCAACCGCCAGCTAAACCTACACTTCAACATTATATATTCTTATTATGTATTATACGAAAGAGCATACAAAAGAACATGCATTCTTCGTTCTTAGAAAAAATATTGTCAGTCTAAAATCAGCTTTGTAAATGGCCAGTTGGCAAGTCGGAAAGTGAGCGTAAAAGGTGTTTAATAAATTGGGTTTTTTTGCTAAGGCTTTTTCCCAAACAAAATTGTTTTAGTTTTATTTATTTATAAAAATAAGAATCGGTTCAACGTCGAGTTAGGTTTTCCGCATTTCTATGCGAGGTTTAACTTCGGTTTAAACAACATACATATGTATATACGAATCGAGGATGTGATGGTTAATCTAAAATTCTCATCTATTCCTCAGGCAAGCTAAAATTCCATCTTGACATGTATTATGTTTAAAAAAAAAATATTACTTATTCCTTTTCTAATTTGACAAGGATCCCTTCTACATAAAACATCAAATAGAATTGTGCAGAAAATAAATAAATCACAGAGTAATAAAGTTCAGCTTTCAGTTGAATGAAAAATTATGATTAACTGTCTTTTTGACAAAAGTGGAATTGACTTGATAGGAAGATTTTTCTTCTTACAGGCAACTTTCCAATAAAGCTGCCTTAATTGGAAGGCAATTTTTTGGCAGCTGGGCAATCAGATTCTAGAAACTTGCCTCACTTTCAAGTCCCTTATACAAGTTGAAATCAAAATACCTTAATGAAGGTGCCTAAAACTTGGTTTAGGCCAACAATGCAACTTTCTTGCCATGTCGAAGTTCTTGCTTTACCTCCTCGTGGTGACCCCCGGGCAATGATTTGTGTATCCCTTTATACATAAGTTAGCAAATGGGCAACGGCCTAGTCACTGATAAAGCATCGGTTCCCATCGATCACCGAAATCAAGCATCAGTGAGCGTGGTTAGTACTCAGATGGTGGACCGTCTCGAAACCTACCGCGTGCTGTTGTATGTGTTCTTTCTTTCTGTTGTTCTTTCTCTTCTGTCATTCTGTCTTGTGTTATTATCACCTTATATAGTCTAGTCGCTCAAGGTGCTGTGTTCTCTACTGTGTACATTTATGTGTTGAGTAGTGTGTAATGTAATGTAATGTAATGTAATAAGTTAGCAAAAATTGCAAGGGTGAAGTTTCCTGACTCTTCACGATATGTTATGGAGATTAGCACTCTTCGTAATTGAACTCCATCCCGCTATGGAAACCGAAATTACGCCTCGGATAATTAACGTTGACGACGTTGAGACAAAGAGATTGGTTTCTGGAATTTGAGGACGCTTCTGGACGCAGGAAGTGAGGGTCCGCACAATGCCAGATTCCTCCATTTAGAGAGAGAATTTATGCGGTACAGGAGAGATATCTTAGGGTTAAGCGAAGTGCGATGTTTGGGATCGGGCAAATACAAGTCACCGACACGTAACACTGTACTGCTCTACTCTGGTCACGATCCAGGAAACGCTCGAGAAGCTGGAGTTGGGTTACTCCTTACAAAAAAGGCAACCAGAAGCCTTATTTCGTGGGAGCCCCTTGGGGAAAGGCTTATCAAAGCTAGGTTTCAGAGTAGAGTGCATATACAGTGTTACGCACAGATGGACGGAGCTCGCATCTGATGAAGAGAAAGAATGCTTTTATAGTAAACTAGGATCCGCCTACAACAACACTCCTCGCGGAGATATTATTTTGGTTATGGGAGACCTCAATGCTAAGGTTGGCAGTAGCAACAACGGGCTAAGGCATGTGGAGTCGGCAATTGCAATGATAATGGTGAGAGGTTCATTGACTTCTGCAACGCCTATGGCCTTGTGATTGGTGGCACTATGTTTGAACACAAACTCTGTCATAAAATTAACTGCGTTTTGACGGACAGGCAAGCGTCTTCCAACCAAATTGAATACTTCGCGATTAGTCGACGCTTTAGAAGCAGTCTCTTGGGTGTCTGAAACAGAAGAGGCGCCGACATGGGACTTGCCCGTGACCACCACTTAATGATAGCTACCCTAAGATTGCGTACAGCTACAGTTCGAAGATCCAACGGAATAACACGAGCCCCCAAATTCAACATCGCCAGACTAAAGGATCCCACGACCCGTCAACAATTCAGGGACCACCTGTCTCACGAAATGAGAACAATCAGCAGCACAATACATGACGACATCGAACACCATTGGAATGCTGTGAAAAATGTTTGTATTTCAGGTGCTGACAAAATAGTCGGTCGGAAAGAAGGAAGGAACAACACCTAGCTTTCAGAAGAATCTTGGGCAAGGATCAACGAACGCAAACAGTTAAGGGCTCGAATAACTGCTGCACGAGGGGAAGAAAGAAACGAGCTGGAGTATTCGTACCACATGAAAAAGAGAGAGGTTCAACGCAGTGTGCGCCGTGACAAGCGTACCTAAATCAACGCATTGGCGCAAGAAACAAAAGATGCTTCAAACAGGTGCGACAGCAGCTGGTGAAAGAAGTAGACGGTACTGTGATAAGTTCGGTGGATGAGCAAGTCAGAAGGTGGAAAGAACACTTTTCCTCGGTTTTAAACCGAGTGTTTGCAAACAACGTGCAGCCGATACCTTCTGAAGCGCCTGAACAATATAATCCCCGAAACCACACCGCACCTCCCAGTAAAGATGAGATCGTTGCCGCAATTAAAGCACTTAAGAACAACATGGATGAAATTGCCGCAGAGCTTTTACAATCAGCTCCAACGTCATCAAGCGAACTGCTTCATTCGCTCATAAAAGAAGCCTGGACCACCGAAAGCTTCCCCGATGAGTGAAAGAAGGGAATTATCGCCAAGCTCCCAAAAAAAGGAGATCTTACAAAGTGCGAAAACTGGAGAGAAATTTGCGTTCTACCTGCCGTTGCCAAAATAGTAGCAAAAGTCATACTGGGACGCATCAGGGAACACCTTGAGGCCACACTCGATGCCGAACAAGCAGGATTCCGCGCTGGATCATTCTGTATTGGTCATATCAACACCCTGCGGATCATTATTGAACATCGCATTGAATATCGATCACCACTATACCTGCTGTTCATCGACTTCGAGACGAGAAGGCCTTTGATAGCGTTAACAGGGAGTATATCTGGTTAGCTTTGCGGAGGAGAGGCATCCCAGAAAAAACTAATTGCTATTATTAAAGCAACATAATGATGGATCCAAGTGCACGTTCTGCACGATGGTAGGTTGTCAGATGATTTTAAAATCCGAAGCAGAGTCAGACAGGGTTGTATTCTGTCGCCAATATTGTTTTTGTTGGTGATAAGCGATTTACTGCACGCAGCTTTGTCAGGTAGCGGAGGCATCCAATTTTTGTTAAAGCATTGGATTATGCGGACGATGTTTGCTTACCCTCTCATAGGATCATGGATCTCCACCAAATGACAACAAGTGTGGAGAGAGAAGCAGAAGTTGTGGGGCTTCAAAATTAATTCCGGCAAAACAAAAATTATCAGCCTAGGAACCCGACCATCCTCTCAAATAAATATTTCCTCGCAACCGGTGGAAAAAGTGGAGAGCTTTCAATACCTTGGAAGTATCGTCTCCATCGAAGGCGGAACCGAACAAGACGTCATCTACTGCATCGGCAAAGCAAAGTGGCGTTCGTTATGCTGTCGAAAATTTTGAGGAATAATTCTATCAGCTTAAGAACAAAGCTACAACTGTTTCGCACAAATGTCGAATCTGTGCTTCTTTATGGGTGCAGCACTTGGAAGGTTACTTCAGCCATAACAAGAAAGCTGCAAACTTTCGTGGATAGATGTCTTCGTAACATCCTAAGAATTTTCTGGCCAAACCGTATATCAAATTAGGTCCTTCATAGAAGGACAGGTCAAGAACCTAAAGACTCTTTAAATAATTATTCTTGCTACAATTTTACTCCGAGTTGAAAATGAGAGTAATCACTGAAAATGATTTTTCGATGAGAATCCTGATCATTTTGATGCATTTCAAGGACCCAATCAATCATACTTGAGTTCTTATGCTAACGCAACCTTAAATTCCTTAAGACATAACTTAATATTAAAAAAAAAAAAACGTTTTTGTCGAATGTCTTATTCTAAAGATTGATGAGAAATCGTAAAACATGGGTTTTCGTCAACACTACTGGCTACAGTAGCCTCAGTTATTCTTGAGCACAGTTTCGATTCTTCTCATTACAAACTTCTTCCAAAATTGACATTTGCCCGTATCGGGTTTGGAAAACCCAGTTTGATTCTATATATGTACACATTTTAAAAGTTTAACGGATGAATCTCCTAACTCTACTTTTGTTGACTAGAACAAATTTAAATTATTTCAGATGATATGCTTTATGCAACTCATGACATTATTTTAATGTATCAGACATTTTATTGGAGGGTTAAAATTGAGTACAAAATAATGGGAATTTTCCCCTCTCCAAAGCTTCGTTCATAAGCTTTTCTTTGGAGACTTGGATCGGAGAGCAAAAACCAGTGAGAGAGAGAGAGAGAGAGAGAATTTCTATTTTCTTGTAGATAGTATTTTATCAAATTCAACTTCACCTGTCCTTTTTGAATTGAACTTCTTCTTTATATATTTTATTTTGTTTTTCATTTTCAGTCGTCTTGGTAGATTTTGTCTATCCAGAAATAGGCCAAAGTTTTGTGTGTCTAGTTCTCTGGATTTTTGTATATTTGTCTTTTCTTTGTGTTATAATTTGTATTCCCAATTACTCTTGTTTTGTTCTCTTTTATTTTGTTCAGTACTCACTCACTCATTCTCTCTGTGACTGACTAGCAGGCTCGAGAATGATGGGAAATTTAATGAAATACCATATTAAAGCCGGCATATATAATTTCAATACAATTAAATTGAAAACTTTATTCCATTATTGACTTTTTTTAAATTCAAAGCTACAATATAGAAGTTAAACATGATTTTAAAATAAATAAATAACGGATACCGAAATTGTTTCAAAAACACACATTCAATGTATTACCGTTCTGTTTTCTAAGTTAGAAATGTTGAGTTTTTGGAAAAGTATTAAAAACGAAACAGCAACGTGTACTTTTAAAAACAAAAACATGTACAACTTTTTGTTGGGCTTATGTGTTATGTATATTTATTAATATTTTTTAAAATGAAAGTTTAAATTTTAAATTGAGTTATTGTTTGAAATTTAAATACATAACAGAAACCGAACAATATTTGTCGTGTTTACAAACTGAAACAAAATTTTGTCACCTCGAATATTATACGAAAAAAAAACGATTTTATCTCTAAAAAAACGAAAAATAACGTTTTTGATATCTGGTAAAATTTTGCGAAAAATCGAATGGACAGTTTTTTTACGAAAAATAAAAAAGCAAAAAATTACTAAAAGTTCGTAAAAATTGATTTTCGACTCAAATATCTTTTCAAAAAAAAGGCTGGGATGCGACCCACACTGATAACTTCCCATCCCGTCTATCGATTTGTCTTGCTTAAAAGTTTGTCTAAATGTATAAATTCTTACCAAATTTGCGTTCTATTTTTTGTAGATTTTATTTTTTTATGAAAAAACGGACTGTTGGATTTTTATAAAAAAATTATTGAATATAAAAAACAATATTTTCTGTGAAATAAAATAAGTTTGAAGCCAATATTTTTAATTTTTGAAAAGCTATTTGAGCCGAAAATCAATTTTTACCAACTTTTATTAATTTTTTTGTTTAGGTTTTTATTTTTTGTCTGTCAGTTCGATTTTTCTCAAAATTTTTCCTAATGTTGAAAACAATATTTCTTATAAGTTAAAATTAGTTAGAAGCCATAATCTCAAATTTTTGAAAAGATATTTAAGTCGAAAATCAATTTTTAACAACTTTTGTTAAATTTTTTTTCGGTTTTTAATTTTTTGTAAAAAAAAATGTCAATTCTATTTTTTTCAAAATTTTACTGAATGTTGAAAACAACATTTTTTGAAAGATAAAAGTAGTTTAAAGCCAATATCTCAAAGTCTTGAAAAGATATTTGAGTCAAAACTCAATTTTTACCAACTTTTTTTTAATTTTTTTTTAGGTTATTATTTTTTGTAAAAAAACTGTCAATTCGATTTTTCTCAAAATTTTATCAGATGTCAAAAACATTATTCTTCATTGCACAAAATTGTTTTGGAAATGAAATCATATTTTAGTCGTAAAATTTTCGAAGTGACAAATTTTTTTTTTCAGTTATTTTGATTTATAAAAAAAACCGTTAATTGAATTTTTGTCCAAAAATATAATTGTTTTGTATCACGTTACAATATATAATATAAAATTTAATTCAAGTCTCTAGCGTTATTGGTTCATGAGATATTTAGGGTTAACCAAAATTTTCACCTTTTTTTTAAACTGCTATGGTAAAAAAACCACCCACGCAATTTTCTTGAGAGCCCTTTCTGCATCTTTCTGTCTTATTATCTATATAACAAAATTTATTTGAAGTCGATATCTCTTCTGGTTCTTGAGCTATGGACGACGAAAAAAACGTCGCGAACGTACGGACGTACGGACGTACAGACGTACGGACGTACGTACACACGCACGCACAGACATCTTTCTAAAAATCTTTTATTTCGACTCTAGGGACCTTGAAACGTCGAGAAATGTCAAAATTTTCAATTTGTCAAATCGGACCCATTACAATAACTTCCTATGGGAAGTTAAAAATAAAAATAAAAAAGCTAAAAACTCAAATATCTTTAGCAAAATTTGAGATTATGCTTTCAAACTTTATTAGTCTTATAAGAAATACTGTTTTCAACATTCGGTAATAGTTTGAGAAAAATCGAATTGATAGTTTTTTAACAAAAAATAAAAACCTAAAAAAAGCATTACTAAAAGTTGGTAAACATTGATTTTCGACTTAAATATCTTTTCAAAAACTTGAGATTATGGCTTCAAATTATTTTTATTTTATAAGAAGTATTGCTTTCAACATTTGGTAAAATTTTGAGAACAATCGAATTGATAGTTTTTTAACAAAAAATAAAAACCTAAAAAAATATATTGGCTTCAAACTTATTATATCTCACAGAAAATATTGTTTTCGACATTCAGTAATTTTTTTTTAAAAATCCAACAGTCAGTTTTTTCATAAAAAATAAATTCTACAAAAAATAGTATGCAAATGCTACTAAAATTGGTAACAATTGGTTAACGACTAAAAATCTCGTTAACTAAAATAGATTTTGAAATCAAACTAAATGCAAAATATTGTTGGTAATTTTAAAAATTTTTAGAATAATTCAACTGACAACTTTTTTAACAAAACACGAAAACCTACAAACCTTTTAAGCAAGACAAATCGACAGACGGGATGGGAAGTTTGTTAGAATATAATAATTAATGTACAACACACGTCTGTTCAAGAAGAGATTTATTGAGAGAGTAAAACATAATGAAAATAGAATACATTAAGTTATTAAGAATACATTGAGAAGTTCTGAACAAAAGAATACTGGAATTGAAACATTGCAATAATTCAAATGGATTAAAGTTTTACGTAATTTCTTCTTCTCAAGTAAATGTATTTGAAAAAATTTAAACAAAGTAAATAAAGATTAATATAATCCCATAGCTTGGGTAAATTTACAATGTTTGACTTTAGGCAAATTTTTTGTAAGAATATCTGACATCATTTCATTAGTATTAACATAATTTAATGTTATTTCATTGTTTTTATACAACACACGAATATGATGATACTTGATGTCGATGTGTTTGCTGCGAGCATGATAAATAGGCTTTTTTACCAAATGCTGAGCACTCTGGTTATCGCTGTTAAGAACCATCGGAGATTTGATACCAAAACCAATTTCGGTGATCAACTTTTTGATGTAAACAGCTTCCTTCGCTGCAGTCGAGAGTGCGACGTATTCTGCCTCTGTGCTGGAGAGTGCAACCAAATTTTGTTTTTTTTTTCGACTCCCACGAAAACACACTTTCTGCAGCGACAAAGGAACAGCCAGTATATGATTTTCTGTCACTAGCATCGGCTCCCTAGTCTGCGTCGACGAAGCATTCAATAGGTTGTCCCGTCTTACTGTAATGCAGCTTCAGGTCAATTGTCTTTTTAAGATACCGTAGGATATGCCAAACACCAGCTTCGTGTTCAGAATGTGGATCCATATTGCGCTGAGACAGTTTACATACTGAATGAAGTATATCAGGTCCAATGGAGTTGATACTGGCCTGCAATTGTCCATACCATACTGATTCAGGGAGTTATTTATGTACTGCTGCTGACAAACAGTAACAGCACCAGTGTCGCCCTCGCGCTTTATTTCCATACCCAAGAAATATTCCAGCTTACCTCCATCTACGACTTCGAACTCATTCGATATTTGAGCTTTAATCGCAGTAAGCTCATGGAACTCTGAGCTAGCTAGAATGAGATCATCAACATATACACCGATAATATTAAAATTACCTTTATGATTTTTTGTGTACACACACGGCTCACTGACGCACGGTGAAAAACCAATGTTCTTCAGAACGGAATCTAACTTTTCGTTGCAATAAGTCTTTATTATTAGCATCCGGATTCTGAATTTTGGCACACGCTTTAAATTCATCAAAATTCTCCCTTATTATCATTTATGAAAGAACAAAGCAAATTGGCAGCAACGTCAGTCGTTATTTTTTCTTTTAGAAGGCTCTTGCTAGTTTTATGAATTCTTTCTAATATTGTGCTCCAAATTTCTGTTAAAATGAGGAACTCCAGTTTTGAAATTTTCTTCGACAGGCTTAGCGCTTCGTTTTTTGTGCCTGGAGCTTGCTCTGGATCTCTAGAGATAGATGTCAAGGATTCAGTAATTTGCATGATGGAGCGCGTTAACTGCATCAGCTCATGCAGACCATCTTGTTTCAGAAAGGCTTTTAAGAACTCTATGTGAACCTAAACATACATACAATCAATTTATTCCAGCGATGGGTAGAAGCAGAAAAAAAGTTGTATATTTTTTGAACCACTTGAAAGAAACTTGTTGCCTCCTGCACACAACCAGCCGCATGAAGGTACAAAGGTAGGAAATTCGCACTTCTCCTTTAATCTTGCTTGCAAACCAGAATATTTTCCCGACATATTAGACGCATTATCATAGCTTTGTCCTCTACAATCCTCTATTGAAATATAATGATTTTTCAGAAATGTCAAGATTGTGTCAGCCAAATATTCAGATTTATGCTCTTGAATAGGTATAAATTTTAAGAACCTTTCCATAGGAACACAATTTTTAACATACCGAATTACAAAAGTCAACTGGTGGATATGAGAAAGGTCGGGTGTACTGTCAACACTTAGGACAAATATTTTGCCCATCTAATTTCACCTAAAAATTTCATTAGAAATTGTTTTCCCATTATATCAATGAATTCGCTGCAAATATTTGCTGATAAATAGGAAGTGTATCCCTTTCCTCAGGTCTCACATTTTTTTAAATGATCTGCGATAAATGAATCATCATAGGACAACTTTGTGTTTGTTTATGGAGGGAGTTGAAAAGTCAACATGTGTGCAGAACTGTAGAGTAGAACGAAAGCAGAGTTGTTAAAATAATGTTGACAGCTTGTGCAGGTGTATGATTAAAGATTCATGTTGCCAGAAGTTTAAGATGTTGAGGAGGAGAATTTCAACGGAACGGAGAGTAAAATGAAACTTGTTTTTCTGTTACTGTCTACTAACCTTATTTAGTTTTCTATATAATTCTTGTATAGATTCATTCATTTTGAGTTTGTAGATTTGGGGGCCAAATATTTGCGGGCCCTGGGCCCTGGCCCACCGGGCCCATGCCTAAAGACGCCACTGATTCGAACTGTCATCCTCCTGCTCACGTCTACGTTTTTTTGAACTTATTTCTTTTCGGCCAATATCCAGTTCACTTTTCGTACCCAAACATTCAACCTGACCAGCGTCATACGTAATTATGTCAAACACTGCATCTTTGGAACCGACATACGAATGTTCCATGAATATGACATTCCTGCTGACAATCACTCTTTTTGATGCGGGGTTATACAACCGGTAAGCCTTGGATGTGTCGGAGTAGCCAACCATTATCAGCTCTTTACCTTTAGAATGAAATTTCTTACTTTGCGTTTTATCGACAGCAATGGCTAAACTACCAAAAACTTTAAGGTGGGATACTGTTGGCTTTTTGCTAGTAGACACTTCATACGGGGTTTTTCAACAAGGGACTTTGTTGCAGATCGGTTGCGTAAGTATGCTGCAGCTGCGACTGCCTCCGCCCAAAAAGCTTCATCAAGTCCACTGTGCACAATCATGCTTCTGGCCATTTCGACCAAAGTTCGATTAGCGCGTTCAGCTACACCGTTCTGTTGAGGAGTATGTGGCACAGTCAGTTCACGCTTTATACACTTGCACTTGCACTTGGAAACGGCTTCACACATATTTTGCTCTTTGCACAAGTCACACACTCGTTCTTGTATGGCACATATCTGATTTTAAGCCCATGCACTAATTTCTTGGCTGACATTTTTTTAAGGCTTTGGAAGTTCAAGTGTACGTATCGATTATGCCACTCGATTGCATCATCCATTTGGGCTTTAGCTATCATGCATTTATTCGAATCAGCCTTCAATAAAAACAATCCATCGCGCATAACTGCCTTCATGACGACATCACCATTGTGGTTTCTTATAATCGCAGACTCTCCATCAAAAACTACTGCTAGCCCGTTATCAACTGCTCTGCTAACGGAGATAAAATTTCCCTGAATTGTTGGCACGTGCAGAACGTTTTTTAGGGTTACAGCTAGACCGTTGCATGTAACAGAAACATCACCTCTACCTTCAGCTTCTATGAAATTATCTTCCGCTAACATATTTTTTTCTTTTCCCTCCAAATATGAAAGGAACAATTTTCGATCACAGCATAAATGGGACGTAGCTCCACTGTCAATACACCAAGAATCCTTATCTAATGTATTATTTGAAGCAGAAGGAAGAATTGAAAACGAGTGCTCATTTGCGTCCTTTTTTGGATCCTTACAATGAGAAGCAAAGTGACCCCGACGACCGCAATTATAACATTTGCCGTTTACTCGTCTCTTTTCCCTACTGCCACCGCCGCGCCGCCGCCGACCAAGCTACTTCCAAGACTATTATACCGCTTTCACCACTATTTTTAGATTTATAACACCTTTTAGCATTCACACAAGCAACAAATTACCTCCTCTTTCTAGCCTTCTAGCTCCTTCCACAAGCAATTTTACCTTGAGTACATTTAGAGCTGGAAGTGTGTCACGTGTCTCGATGGCTACCACAAAACTCTCAAACGAATCTGGCAAACTAGAAAGCAAAATTATAACCATCATCTCCTCAGGCACAGTAACACTTAATTCAGCCAGCTTCTCTATCGTTTCAAAGAACTCATTAATGTGCTCAGACATGCTAGTTGCTAGTACCCTCAGACAAACTAAGGTGCATAAGCCTTTAAACAACGAGATCTTACGCGCAGGACCACATGGTTGGTAAATTTCTTTTAATTTATTCCAAACCATAGTTGAGGTTAAGCAGTGCCGCACGTGGTTTTATACAAAGCATGATGCTTGCTAGAGCCTTCTCTTTTTTTGCATCAAAAGCTGCAGATTTTGTCGCACTAGCAGTCTCACCTTTTATAAGTTTTCCACATGTTATACCCCATAAATCTGAATGTACCAGAACACTCTTCATGTGAACCGACCACGATGCAAAGGTTAGAGTCGTCCAGTTTTTCAATGGAGTATAATTAATACAAACAAAAAAAAAAATACAAGAAAAAAATCAATTAATTATTTAGCAGAAATTAACTTAAGGTTCGACCTGGGCCTATAACCTGTTAGAATATAATAATTAATGCACAACACACGTCTGTTCAAGAAGAGATTTATTGATAGAGTAAAACATAATGAAAATAGAATACATTAAGTTATTAAGAATACATTGAGAAGTTCTGAGCAAAAGAATACTGGAATTGAAACAATGCAATAATTCAAATAGATTATGTTGCCATATTAAAGTTTTACATAATTTTAACAAAGTTACCAGTTTGGGTCGCATCCCATCTCTTTTTTATTTTTGTATTTTATTTTTAAATATAACTTAAAAAATTTTGAGAAGGTCCAAAAAATACAATTAACGAAAGATAAAAATTGAAATATGATCTCTGCTGTTCTTTTAAAAAATACTCACGAAGTTTATTTCGTTCTCTTCGAAACTCGTTTAATGAAATGGAAATTGTATATCTCATTATTAAATTATTAAGTAAATATTTAAGAATAAAGGTATGTGAACAAAATTTTTTACAATAGAACTGAAATCATCAGGAATTTTATTGGAAGAAAGTCTCAAAAAGTTTAATATACTTCTTTTTTCGAATTTCGAAAACCTGACATGATAAATTGATATTGAAGGCCACCAAAATCATTAGGAAGAGTATAATTTGATTGCCAATAACAAAGCCTTGTAGACCAGTATTATTCCAAGGAACTAGCATAAACTTAATTTTCATGACAACATTTTTATTTTTATGATTATTTCTTGGGCTTGGTTGTTTTTGCTTCTGAATTTCATTTTTATTTCAACTTTAAATCGATTTTTAATATTCATTTAATATTCATTTTCTATTTTATAAAGTTTATAATGATATTTTTGATGTGTTAACAACTTTTATTTTTAGAATAAAATGAACAGAAAATGTATTCATAATAACTTTTATGGGTATTTTCATTTAACCACAAGAGATTTTATTGTTTCATTAATTTTTTAATTCAAAAGTTTTGATATCTCAAATATCAAACTATGTTCCTATTTATGTAGTTAAAATGTAGTTAAAATATCAAGACTAATAAATCTTTTGGTTTCATATAATAAAGAGAGAGATTCTTGACCGAACATATTTAATCTTTCACTTTGGCAAGTTCCAGATAGATACTATATGTAGGTATACCTTTAGATATGTACAATGTACATATTTGAAGTTTTTGTTTTTGCTTTAACAGCTCTCAATTTAACGAGAGGTTACCTACATACATATGTATTTGTCTACTTAAAATAATACTATATCAACAGGATACTCTCTGCATTTACGCACAAAAGATACGTATCCATATGGGGGAGAAACTTTAGGATTAATTTTTATTAGTATCTCTTGACAGACTCACATCATTTAATGCCACATAAACCATCCTAAATAACCCCTAATTGCATCAGATCTTCTTATAACATCCCGATAGATTAATGTGCACAAAACAAAATATAAAAGTTTCACATCATACATTTTTTTTCCTGGTCTGTTACGAGGATATTCTTAAAACCTTCCATGTTATGCTTTTCTAACTCTAAGACGAAATAGAGGGTGACCATGTTGTGTTTTTATCTTATCATATTTTAGAAAAATAAATAGGAAAAAAATTTTGCCATGTGTTTGATAGTTTTAAAAAAGGATAAAATTGCTTGGAATTAATTTATCAAAATTTCAAACATTATTCAATTTTCTTATACAAAGTCAAAACTCATTATTCCATTATTTAACGATTTTTCATTGGTAAAATAAATCAATTTGTCTTTGATTTTTCGATTACATTTATGATTTTTTTTAAATTATTTTTAATACAGTAATAAATGTTTTGAGATGTTCGCCCCTTCTTTTATCACCACTAATACAAGCTTTATCTGTCAGTTTGACTGAAGGGATTATTTCTGCTGTTAAAATCATGTTTAAAATATTTCATAAGAAATGTATTTTGTTTGATGGTAAACGAAATGTAATTGGAGTATTGAGTATATTTTGACTGTTAACGTTAAGTGTTATAAACGGCCTTAAGCCAACCCAGTTTTGTCAACAAAAGCGAAGTGTTATAAAATTGTTTTTTTTTTTCTTTTCTTCCTTTCCCTTATCTCCATGGCTGGGATCAGCTTGAAAAAGCTTAAAGTGAATCTCTTCTTCATCAGTAAGTCAAGCCGATCACACGCCTCTAAATAAGTAGCTCATTAAACCTTCTAAATTATACTTACATATATACATAACTATTCCTAAGCTTACTATTATTATCTTAAAGTCTTCCATAGAAGGGGCTGACCCTCATATTTGCCCTTTTGAAATAATTATGAATAAACGAAAAAATAATTCGAAGTTTAAGTTTTATTTCATTAAAAAGAAGAATTTAACATTAAGATGTTCTCTCTTTTTGGTGTCAGTGTAGCTGTCAAATATTTGTTGAATTTTGATTGGGTTTTGAAAACTAAACATTAGTGTGATGCATCGTCTGATTCAACTAAAACTTTTTCTGTGTTCGAATTCTAAATGAAAATGATCCTTCAAACTGACAGATAAAAGTCTTATCGATGTAGTCCTGAAAAAAAAAAGTTTTCTAAATTTGGAGTGGGAAATCACAGGTTGAGTGTCAGGTTTTTTAATGTTAACTGAAGTGGTGAAAGATTAATGACCTTTTTGATGTATAAAAAAAGGCAAATGGTCACTTTGATTGAAACAAAAAATGGTAACAGTGCTGTACCATAACAATTACTCTAGTTATTTATGTAGTTTGTGTTTCTTTCACTCGCCCATAATAAATGGATATCAGTTTATTGCTTTGTTTTTCGATTTATCCTTAACTAAAGGTTTTTTTTATATTTTATAAATATATTTGTAATTCTGTCTGTTAAGGCATCTTCAAGAAAAAGCAAAACAAAAAATCACCATTTTACTTTAGTTAACATAAGTTTTATACTTCCATTAAGGTTTCTAATTAATTAAACCAAAGAATGTCTGAGCATTTAGTATCTATACTCTTACTACATCCGGTATGGTGGCTATTTTGATTATAGTGAACTTTGTTAATAGCATTTTGTGTTTTGTTTATGTTACAAAAGCATATTTTCGTAAAAGTTATTATTATAAGTAACATTTATCCATCTGCACCAAGGAGCACATAGAGCAAAGACGAATATTTTATTCTTTAAGACACATATTTTACGAATGACTTCGTGTGATTACACATATGTTTTTAATGTATATAACCTAACCATATGACATATCTTATAACATACTTTGTTTGAATAATACCGTCACTGAATCAAGAGGACGAAAATAATGTAAGAATAATTTTATTAATTTGCTCAACAGATGAGAATAAGTGCGTCTTGTGTAGAAGGTTGACGCACTCTGACCAAACAGGAAGTAATATTACTAAAACTTATAACTGCTATTTGTGATGAAATTATTTTTTTTTATTGCTTAAATAATTTCAAAATCATCACACCACAGAATGACAACACAACTTAAGGAAATGATAAAAATTTTATACAAATTGAATTAATAACAAAAGAATGAAAACTGATATTAAGTGCACTTTGGCGTATACTTACTTTTTACTTTATTTTATTTTATTTTATTTTATTTTATTTTATTTTCAATAAATGTATGTATTTATTAACTTCCAATAGGTCTTCCGATTTGTCGAATTGAAAATTTTGACATTCCTCGACGTTTCAAGGTTTCTAGAGTCGAAATAAAAGATTTTTAGAGAGATGCCTGTAAGTGCGTGTGTTCGTTCGGGAAGTTTTTTTCGTTTGAACAAAAAAATGTTTGTCACCTCGAAAATTTTACGAACAAAAATAATAATTTTGTGCAACAAAGAAAAACGTTTTTAACATCTAGTAAAGTTTTGAGAAAAATCGAATTGACAGTTTTTTCGGGAAGTTTTTTTCGTTTGAACAAAAAAATGTTTGTCACCTCGAAAATTTTACGAACAAAAATAATAATTTTGTGCAACAAAGAAAAACGTTTTTAACATCTAGTAAAGTTTTGAGAAAAATCGAATTGACAGTTTTTTTTATAAAAAAAACCTAAACAAAAATTAATTAATAAAAGTTGTTAAAAATTGATTTTCGACTTTTCAAAAATTTTAGATATTTAGATAGACTCAAATATCTTTTCAAAAATTTTGGATATTGGCTTCAAATTAATTTTGTGTTTCTAAAAATATCGTTTTCAACATTCAGTTAAATTTTGAGAAAAATTAAATTGATAGTTTTGTACAAAAAAATAAGAACTTAAACAAAACTAAAAGTTGGTAAGGCTTACGTAAATTTCGAAAGTGCAAGAGAAGAAACAACGACGAATTATACGCGACAGGCTGTATAGCGGCATTAAACAATAGAAGTTCAACGATTTAGATAACTGAGACATGTATAATGAATGGATATCAACGCTTTAGCCCGTAAGGTCTGTTTGAGGCCCAGATCCCAAGGCTTCTTACCTTCAATTCATCTTTGAATAATTTACAGGCCATTTCGATTGGTTTTCAAGGTGCAGTTACTCAAAATTCTCAAATATTTCTGCAATTGTATGCCAAAATTTCATAGACTAATTAAATTTATTATGTATTATTTATTTTTATTTTTATATTTCAAGGTCCCTAGAGTCGAAATAAAAGATTTTTAGAAAGATGTCTGTGCGTGCGTGTGTACGTCCGTACGTTCGTGACATTTTTTTCGTCGTCCATAGCTCAAGAACCAGAAGAGATATCGACTTCAAATAAATTTTGTTATACAGATAATAAGGCAGAAAGATGCAGAAAGCGCTCTCAAGAAAATTGCGTGGGTGGTTTTTTTTACCATAACGATTTAAAAAAGGTGAAAATTTTGGTTAATCCTAAATATCTCATGAACCAATGACGATAGAGACTTGAATTAAATTTTATGTTATATATTGTAACGTGATACAAAACAATTATATTTTTGGAAAAAAATTCAATTAATTTATATAAATCAAAAATACTGAAAAAAAAAAATTTGTCACTTCGAAAATTTTACGACTAAAATATGATTTCATCTCCAAAACAATTTTGTGCAACGAAGAATAATGTTTTTGACATCTGATATAATTTTGAGAAAAATGGAATTGACAGTTTTTTTACAAAAAATAAAAACCTAAACAAAAAAATTAATAAAAGTTGGTAAAAATTGATTTTCGGCTCAAATAGCTTTTCAAAAATTAAAAATATTGGCTTCAAACTTATTTTATTTCACAGAAAATATTGTTTTTTATATTCAGTAATTTTTTTATAAAAATCCAACAGTCCGTTTTTTCATAAAAAAAATTAAAATCTACAAAAAATAGAACGCAAATTTGGTAAGAATTGATACATTTAGACAAACTTTTAAGCAAGACAAATCGATAGACGGGATGGGAAGTTATCAGTGTGGGTCGCATCCTAGCCTCTTTTTTATTATTATAATCAAGTGGAAAATTTTATTCATTAACTTAGCATAGGAAGTTATTGAAAATTTTGACATATCTCAACTTTTCAAGATCCCTAGAATCTAAATCAAAGGTTTTTAGAGAGATGTCTATACACGTTCGTACGTGCTAAAACCTGATAAAAATTGGTTTTCGACTTAACTTCCTTGGACACAAAGAAAGATATTGACTTCAAACTTTTCGTATCTTACATAAATGTTGTTATTAATATTTAGAAAAACTTTTAGAAATACGCAATTGGCAGACGGGCAGAAATGGGAAGTCATCAGTGTGGGTCACATACCAGGCCCTGCTTTCTAAAATAAGAATGGTGATTCTACCATAGCCACATATCGTGCTTTAAGAGGAGATTATGGTTTACATAATTGTACAACTACGCAAGCAATTGGCAAAATTGTGAAGAAATTTGAAGAGACTCAAGTGGTTACAGATATTGTGCATCATCGTTTTGCTCGTACCACTGAAAATATCACTGCTGTAAGTTAAAGTGTTGCCGAAGACCGGAATATGTCGATTTCTCGTCATTCACAGGGATAAGGGCTGTCCTACAGCACATTATGGCGTATTTTGCATTTGGATCTACACCTGCATCCATGATGCTGACCATTCACAACGTCGTAGATACGTCGAATGGGTGATTGAATTACAACAAGGAATTGAAGAGAGGCCATTACATCCACAAAAAGTCACTGTTTAGTGCACTTTTTGGTCCGGAGGTGTGATTGGACCTTACTTCTTCGAAAACGACGATCTGTCAATTCGGAGCATTATAGTCATATTATAACAGATTTATTTTGCCTGTTATTGAAGAATATGACTTGGAAAGTATGTAGTTTCAACAAGACGGTGCCACATGCCACACAACTTGAACGAATATGGCTTTATTGCAAGAGAAATTTCCTGGTCGCGTAATTTCTCATCGTGGCGATATCAACTGGCCACCAAGATCATGCAATTTGACACCGCTGGACTCTTGAGCACTTAAAAACCAACATTCTTCAAGTTATGGCTGAGATACCGCCCAATATGTGTCCAAAAGTGGTCGAAAATTACCTCAAAAGAATCCATGCTTGCAACGATTCGCGTGTTTTACTCATAATGTCAACGTTTAAACTTTATAATAAAAAGGAAGTATCATGAAAAAAAAATAAAATCATATGTGTTTTAAGTAGTAACTGCTGCCCCTTTCTGGTGTCGAAAGGAACAAGGAACAATAACACTGCCTGCGTGTAAGCCACATCAAACAATCAGATTTAATTGATGTAATATGGTTTGTTAATAGCTTGATGATTATTTTCGCTAAAACATCAATTTTGCTTATTAACAATGTCATTTAACCGTGAAATGAGCACATCACTAACAAGTATTCTGGGAAGGTAGTGATTCTCCTTAAACTATGGGAAACAGTATTTATTTTGTTCTACGCAAATTTTCAAAATTATAAAGGCTGTTTTTTAATTACAGAATCATCAAGGATATTATTAGCAACAATTAATTCGATGATTTTTTTTTTCAAATTGTATTTGTATTTTTAACTTCCCATAGGAAGTTATTGTAATGGGTCCCATTTTTGTCGAATTGAAAATTTTGACATGTATGTGCGTGCGTGTGTACGTACGTTCGTACGTTCGTACGTCCGTACGTCTGTGCGTGTGTACGTTCGCGACGTTTTTTTCGTTGTCCATAGCTCAAGAACCAGAAGAGATATCGACTTCAAATAAATTTTGTTATACAGATAATAAGGCAGAAAGATGCAGAAAGGGCTCTCAAGAAAATTGCGTGTATGGTTTTTTTTTTACTATAGCAGTTTAAAAAAAAGGTGAACATTTTGGTTAAACCTAAATATCTCATGAACCAATGACGCTAGAGACTTGAATTAAATTTTATATTATATATTGTAACGTGATACAAAACAATTTTATTTTTGGAAAAAAATCCAATCCTAACGGTTTTTTTTATAAATCAAAAAAACTGAAAAAAAAAAATTTGTCACCCCGAAAATTTTACGACTAAAATATGATTTCATCTCCAAAACAATTTTGTGCAACGAAGAATAATGTTTGACATCTGATAAAATTTTGAGAAAAATCTTATTGACAGTTTTTTTTATAAAAAATAAAAACCTAAAAAAAAACATTATTCAAAACTGGTAAAAATTGAATTTCGACTCAAATATCTTTTCAAAAACTTGAGATTATGGCTTCAAACTTATTTTATCTAATAAGAAATATTGTTTTCAACATTCTGAAAAATGTTGAGAAAAATCGAATGGACAGTTTTTTTACTAAAAATAAAAACCTAAAAAAAATAATAAAAGTTGCTAAAAATTGATTTTCGACTCAAATATCTTTTCAAAACTTTGAGATATTGGCTTTAAACTACTTTTATCTTTTAAAAAATATTGTTGTCAACATTCAGTAAAATTTAGAAAAAAATCGAATTGACAGTTTTTTTTTGCAAAAAATAAAAACCTAAAAAAAAACAATACTAAAACTTCGTAAAAATTTACTTTCGACTCAAGTAGCTTTTCAAAAATTACAAATATTGGCTTCAAACTTATTTTATTTCACAGAAAATATTGTTTTCGATATTCAGTAATTTTTTTATAAAAATCCAACAGTCCATTTTTTCATAAAAAAATAAAATCTACAAAAAATAGTACGCAAATTTGGTAAAAATTGATACATAAAGACAAACTTTTAAGCAAGACAAATCGACAGACGGGATGGGAAGTTATCAGTTTGGGTCGCATCCCAGCCTCTTTTTAAACTATCATAACACCAACCTTCAGTTAAAATAAATTTAGTCAGCTCCAAAAATCCTTTTTTTCCTGGATTTTTTTTATTCCCTAAGATTTTTGTACATTCTAAATATTTGGTCTATAGTTTTGCTGAGCTATTATGTGGTTAATGCATATCCTTGCGCTTTAAGCATGCTTCAACTATACCTAACATACCTACCTACCTACCTATTCACTTAAGCTAGCACACATTATATTTCCACAAGGACACTTTGCATAGAATACATCATCATATATCCATTGGTGTGTGGATATTTACAAAGCATTATTCAGGCTATAGTTCCTCTGCATCATCATTCCCTCCTTTTAGTAGTATAGCTCAGATAGAAGGTACATTACCTACTAGTTGTTGGCATAGTCATCGTCATCGTCATCGTCGTCGGCTGTTTTCATATCGTAGGTAGGAACGATATACCGGTAATGCTCAACAGAGCACAACACTTTCCATGTACATAGGTACCTAGAGCGGATGTCATTATTTAGACAGATAACGCTTTAGTACCCCGGACGAATGCAAAAGGTCTTATATTTCCCAACCAGACTCATTCAAGTACTTAGGTAGTGTTTTTTTTTTTTGTGTTTGCTGTTTGCTCGCGTATACACAAATGGATTGTTAAGCATCCTGATGCTTGATCCTTGAGAAAAAAATGAAAACATGATGACGATATGATGATGAGTGACACTAAAAATCATCAGTTCTTATTTTCCTCTCGCGTATACAAATGTGGTAGAAATATCGCAAAGGCAGTAAACAGGTACTAGGCTTAGAAAGGGCCTTTCTCTTAAGCTGTCCAAGAACCTTGAAGAAGAATGTGTCATCTCATCATTATATTTGGCCAGGATATGTTTTTCAAGGTAAACCTGCCTTCTTTAAGAACGTTTTACGGTTTTTCCTTGTAACTCTTTGGTTCTTGTGGAAGGATTTTTGAAAATGGGCTTTCTTCTTTTCCCAAGAGGTCAATATCTGGCTTCCGGCATAGATTCAAAACTTTTCACAGTTTGTTGGAACACGGTTTCATATATTTTTCTTTATCTCGTGGGGTTTTTTTGAAAACAAAAACAAACTAAAAACCAAACAAAAATCTTAGTGTAACGCGGTTTCTTTAACTTTTTCCTTGCTGAACCACACCGCGTCGGCCGCGCCGAGTCGGTTCGAGTCCTTATTGTTTGGATATTCTGTAGCATTTTTTTTTTTTTTTAATTTGTTTTCTTTTTGCAGGCCAACGGTCGATGTGGTTGAGAGCGATGGCTCGGAATTGAAAAGTTTGAGAAGTTTACGAGTTTATAAGTTTATTTTTTTCTTGCTGTTGTTGTTGTTTATGGGATTTTTTAAGGACGGGTGTGGCGGGAAAATACGATTATTGGTAAAAGAATTTTTTTGTGTTAGGTATCCACGTTTTTCCATTTTGCCATTCTTGCTGCAGTTGTTGTTGTTGCTGTTGTTTGATGATGGCTTTTTGTTGCTGTTTTTTTTGTGCTTCTAAGTTGGAGGCTTTTTTACTTTTTGAATACTTCGGCAGTGTCTTGGGAAGAAGCTATAATACTTTCAGAGTGCGTCCGTAAGGACATTTTCTTGTTATAGGTATATTTTCTTCTTCTTATTAATCTTATTTTTTTCTGCTTTGTGTTAGAGTTTTTGATATTAAAAAAGTTATTCGTCATAAAGTTTTAAAATGAAAAGTAAACCTTTAGCTTCGATGGTATAAGGTTATAAGATTGTGGACTAGCTTTTATACAGCGAAACAGTAGACGCAGAAGAGGAAATTGTATTGGCCAGGCATAGGTTTTCCCTATATTGACAAGTGGTTTTGAAAATAAAAATAAACAAAAAAGAAAGTATATATCTAGAAAACTTTCATTTGAGGTCGTGTTGAAGTTGATTGAAAATGCTCTTATTTAATTTTATAGCTATATGGACTTAATGCAAATTTTAAAACTTCACTTATTCTTGTTTCAAAGAGGATAAACTTATCAAGACTTCTCGCATTTACTCTTTTAAAGTAAAATTTAATAAATTTGGAAAGACAGTTGGGTAAGTACTTGAGTGTACTAGATTGAAAGTTGATTATGGCGTAATGGCTATGTGATGTTGCAGAGAGGGGTATTTTCCACCTCTTCTTCTAAACTATACTAAAATATAAGGAATCTTGTCTAATGCGACAATCTTCTTATCCTTTTTGGAAAGAATCCAAAAAAGAACTTTGGAAATTATAGGCGAAGAAACATAGTTCAAACTCTTACATCACTTAACACTAGCTCTTTAATAAATGCCCATATGTTTGATCTCTATTTCCGACGTATTGTTGAATAAAGATATACTTTATTTAACTGCACATGAAGAATTGGAATGCTTTAACCAACTATGTTTTAACCTCTAATTCTGATTAAAAAAAAAACTTAAAAACCAATGTGTACAGGTGTATCCTCATACATACCTTCCTATATACCTAACGCTCTACAATATTTCCCAACTATATGAGCCAAGAAGTCGACCATCTGCGGAAACAGAACCTAGAGCTGACAAAACAAATTCATGAGTTTGAAATGCGTTGCTGTGTAATGGAAGAAGAACTTGAGTTGCAAAGCCGTGAAATACGTGGAAAAATTTAATATTTTCATTTCCTAAAAATACGGGTAATCCACAAGAAAAAATTGAAGGCATAACTCAACTTTTGTTGGATAACAACGCTCCCACAAATCACAATGTCACAAGCAGTTAAGCTCAGTGAAAACAACAACGTCATTAAAATGAAATTAAACACGGGATCTAACGAAACCGCAACAAAAATGTTAAAAAATGCACACAAACTGAAAGGCACAGGTTCTTTTATTCAGCGCGATTTAAGTAAACAAGCTCAACTCAAACACCGCATCCTACTTGGTTATCGAAAAGCGATAAGAACACACAACCCAGATGAAATAATATCAATTAAAAATAATACACTGATAATTCGTGATAAAATATTTTATTTAAACAAAAATAATATCCTTAAATATCAAAATACAGATGGAGAAACAGAATTGCAAAATATGTTTGGAAGTTTAAACTTTGAAGTTGTCACTTCTATCAACAAGAGCACACTGTCAAGCAGACGTCAGGTTGGGCCGAATGTATTAGATGATCCAGAGATGTTATATGAAAACCAAAATCTTAAAATAGAAATTTTAAAAATAATAATTGTAATAGAGCAGCTAAGAATTGAAATTTTGATGCCGTCAGCCAAATTAATAGTAATAATTATTTAAAAATTTTATCTTACAATATTGCAGGATTAAATAATAAACTTTTGTTTTTAAACTTTTTTGAATATGTTAAGAATTTTGAAATATTTTTTTTTGTTCGAAACTCACGTTACAAATGAAAATTTTACTAAATTTGAAAAATATTTTTGTGGGTATAAGCTTTTGTGGGGTGAAGCAATTAAAACTTCTGTCAAAGGTCGTGCAAGTGGAGGTAGTCTATATGGCATAAGAACATCAGTCTTAAATACATACACTTTTGGTGAGTGTGAGGGTACAACAATAGTAAAATGTCTGAAGGAGGAGAATATGTGTATCATCCCTTATTACATAAATTGCAATAAATGGGCAAACGATTTAGAAAATTTATATAATATAATGCAAATTCTAGCTAGCAAGAGTGTTTTACTGATTGGTGATTTGAACGCGAGAATTGGTAATTCGCAAACAACAACATCATCAAATATATCGAATACTTCAATTTCTCTTGCTATCAGGAACTCAGCGGACGTAATTTGTAATAAGAATGGAGTAGATCTTCTTCAGTTACTGCAATTGTATGATTTGATAGTTTTGAACGGCTGTACGGAAGGTGATATGGAGGGACACTTCACTTTCATTGGAGGGCAAGGAAAATCTGTCATCGACTTTTGTGCCGTTAACAATGACTGGATCGAACGGATCCATAAATTCGAAGTTGGTTGCGAGACCTTTTCAGATCACATGCCTATTGAAGTAAACGTCCCATATGAATCTTCACCCCCCAGGAATGAATCTTCGCCTGCTTCCTCGTCTTCACTGGAAAAATGAACAAATAGCATTTTATCAACGTGAACTAGATGGCTTCTTTATAAACAACGAGCTGAATACAGAGTCCACAAATGCACTATCTAATCAACTTACTGAGTCTATTCAAAACGCCGCACCAAACAAAACTACAGGCAGAAAGTATCTTTTAAACAAAAATGGTTCGATAAAGACTGCTGGAAAGCACGTACTAAATCATTTGCCCTTCTTCGAGCCCTGCGATCTACGAATAATGATTCTATAAAAAATTGGTACGTTGAAAGTAATATATATTACAAAAACTTGTGTTTTCAAAAGAAAATCGAATTTGAAAATCAACAAGCCTTAACACTAGGTCGAACACAAAACTCGAAAGAATTCTGGAAAATTGCAAGGGAAATCAATGGAATGAGTTTTAAGATTGGCGTAGGTGTATCTGCTGAAGATTTTGCAGCACATTTTAGACTCCTTCTCTCCAACGATGATAATTTGACGTTCTTCTATGCTGAACTACTAATTCTTGATGAAATTTTAGACGTTGAATTATCAATTGATGAAATACAATCCGTGATATTTAATGCGAAAAATGGAAAGGCTCCAGGGGAAGACGGTATCCCATACGAATTCTTCAAAAATGCAACACCTACATTTTGGAATAACCTTCAAATTCTCTTTAACAAAATATTCTCTACAGCCGAAATACCCTCCTCATTCAAAAAATCTGTGATATTTCCCATACACAAAAAGGGCTCTTTTGACGTTGTGGAAAATTATAGAGGGATTTCTTTCATGAATGTGATATCAAAAATATTTTGCGGTGTTTTGGTAAAAAGGCTGGAAAAGTGGGTAGAAATGAAAAGTATTCTAACAGAGCTACAAGCAGGCTTTAGAAAGAATTATTCAACGACTGATCAGATTTTTACTCTTTCATCCATTGTCAAAGCGTTTCATGCAAGGAACAAAAAAATATATTCATTTTTTGTCGACTTTAAAGCAGCTTTTGACCTTGTTAATAGAAATGCGCTTTTCTACAAGCTCTCTCAAATTGGCATATCCTCAAAATTTATTAATGTGGTTAAAAATATGTACACGGATACAACTGCAGCAGTTTGGAATGGCACCTCTTATTCTGAATGGTTTGGCACAAATACAGGTGTGAAGCAAGGATGTCTTCTCAGTGCACTGTTGTTTTCCTTATTTATAAACGACATAGTAGATGAACTGCCTGGAGGTATAAGGATTGCGAATGTCACAATAAATGTGTTGCTGTATGCAGATGACCTAGTCATAGTCTCTGAATCGCTGGAACACATGCAACTAATGATTAATCGCTTATCATGTTACTGCAAAAGATGGGGACTGACAATCAATAGCGAAAAGTCAAAGATAATGGTTTTTGCACGATCCGGAAAAGTTCACACTGAAAGACAATGGAAGTATGATGGGCATCTTCTGGAATCAGTTAAAGATGTTAAATACTTGGGAGTTAAACTGAACTCAAACTTAAATTTCAAACAACATCTAACTGAAAAAGCCTAAAGCTCTCAAAGTTTGCTCAACTTTTCATGGAAAAATGTGTTTTCAAACAAGAGAATAAGTTTATCTGCGAAATATAAAATATTTGATTCAGTGGTTAAATCAACTCTTTGTTACGCTTCACAAATTTGGGGAGCGTATGAGTATGAAGAAATTGAAACATTTAATAGGAACTTCATAAAAAAGCTTTTTAACCTGCCCCAAAATACACCTAGTTACGCTATTTACCTAGAAACCGGACTGCCAAAAATCTTAACATATACACTTAAATCACAAGCCGACTTCATAATTAAGGTATGCAGTCAATATGGTGAATCCAGACTTTCAAAGAAACTCTTTTTGTATGAGATGAGAAATAAAGACTGGTGGTATGCAAGGTGGCAAACTCTTGGTAACACTTGTGGAGAAACCTTTCAAATTGATTTATGCAACATAGGTAATCTGAAAGATCAACTATACCGCATTATTCAAAAACATGAAGACATCACTCGTGATACGTTCATCAGAATGGCTCGTGAGTCTGAAAGCAGGATACTATATAGCCAACTTAATTTCAACTTGAACAAAAGAAACTACTTTCATGACTCACTAAACTATAGTGAAATATCATTGATATTTAAAGCAAGGTGTGAGGTTCTCTCTTTAAATGGCAACCCTTACAATGGAAGCTTCAACCAATTTTGTTCCCTGTGTTATCTACACGCAAAAGAGGATTGCTTTCACTTTATAAGTATATGCCCAATACTCAGACCACAAAGGTTGATTTTCTTCGGAAAACATTCATTATCCATGAAAGAGACTATTGATCTACTAAACACCTGCGAGTGGAAAAAAATAAGTAATTATTTAAAATCTATTTATAAATATAGAATGTTATTAATTTCAGAATACGTTTAAATATTTATTGTTTTTCTAAATTTTTGTTTTGAAAATTATTTTTTATATTCAAATACACATTTAAAAATTTGCTAACCAGGCTGACGGCTTAGCTATAGCTTTTAAATTCATTTTTGTAATATAATTGTAAGTTAATGTGTAAATAAAATAAAAAAAATTACTAACTTACTTACTTACTACTTACTTATTTCCCAACTATAGTTCGATAAAAACTTTTAGATCTTTAAACCTTTTATTTCTTCTTGGGATGATAGATTTCATTCCTGGAATGACAGTGAATCAAATTGTATACTGATGGATCTGCCTTCCTAACTACTATAGCGTGTTCCAGGCGAAACTTTTGGCCATAAGAGAAGTCTTGTTCTGGCTGAAAGAAAACGCGACATCAGCAACTAATGTAATGATTTTCTTAGGTACTCAGGCTATTTTTTATTCTCTGAGCTCTATCTCTACGAACTACTTTTCACTAACAGTTCACTTCTGTCGATTATTTCTTATGGAGATTGAACAGCAGTTTGAGATTCAGTTTTTCTGGGTGCCGGGCTAGACGCTATTTCAGGGAACTGTAAATCTGAAAAATTCAACAAAAATGGTACAACATTACCCATTTTATCACTAATGGACACCACGCAACTTGGCGTATTCTCAAATGATTTCTATAAAGAAGCTGTAGGGATGAAGAAGAGGATAAATCAAAACCTCACCTCATTTGTACCTCCCCTGATCTAGCTCAAAAACGTAAGATTTATCAAGGGGAATTCTTTTAAACGGTAATGATATCAGATATACAAGCATCAATAATTGTTAGCCGTTTCCTCCAGATTTGTTTCTCATTTTTTCGAAGAACTATAAGGCTCCTTCAAGAGTAGGTGTCTGCTTTTCAATCTCACATGGTTTCAATTACTCGTGAGATGAAAAGTCCCCCTGAGTTTCTTACTTTAAAAAAACACAATGACTAATAGTTGACAGTGTTGAATCACTTTTGTTTCCTTTGTTCTTCAATTTCTACGAGCAATCACATTACCAAATTTTTGGTTGATTTATAAAAAAAAATAACGCTTACATCGTACATCCAACAGGAGACACATTTTTCTTCCCTCACAGAAGGTATTAAACTGCAGTCCATATAACCTACTGCATTTACCTGCATTTCTAGATATTCCAAGGTTATATGTATATATATTTAAGTTTTCCTCGGAGTATCCTTTGTCCCAGCAAGGTGTTTACTTTTGTTTTACTGCCTCATGGAACGCCATAAAAAATTAAAATAAAAACTCTTCATAAAGTATTACTGACCCATGGACCACTGTGTGCCATTCTAGAATCCATATGTATCACACCTGCTGCAAACTGCAATAAATATTTAATTATATCCCTTGCAATACTCTGGCTGTCTGTGATGGTGCTGCTGGCCATAGCATACACGAGTAGGCAGAATATATCCCTGCAGGACATTCACTCGTTCGTTGGAGCATTATAATGTACACATAGCATATCTACAGAGATAATAAGTATATGTATTATCCTTTTATAAAGACCGCCACACAAATCGAATTCCCATTTCTGGATGATGAGGAGGATGATGAGGATGATAATGATGGTTCTCTCCTGAAGAATAAAAAATATATATGTGTATATGTATATATCTGGACCGCCTACTGTAGCTACATATATCTGAGGTTGAAATCGACTGCCGAATTCCAATGATATTCAACAACCAATTAACGAATTGTGACTTGAATCGATGGATATCGCCACTGCATTGAGAATATCCTTTTTCCTGTTTACAAATTTAAATAATTAAACCGGCCCATTAATTGAAATGAACAAGAACCAAAGGAATAAATTTAACGTTCTGGAAATTAATTATTGGACTTTCTAGAACAAGGATCTGTGCTTCTGCACTGCACATGCACCGAAAGAGGCAGAACGACACACTGCATCCTGGCACAGTGTTGTGAATTGTATAATATGCATTATTGTACCATAATTAAGTTTTGTACGTTTATACTACACAAGATGCTAATGGACATTTGCCTTGAAATATTTAAATAAAGTAAGAAATTTTCAATACAACAATTCGATTGTTAAAATAAGTGTACATTTTTAACTTCCCATAGGAAGTTATTGTAATGGGTCCGATTTGTCAAATTGAAAATTTTGACATTTCTCGACGTTTCAAGGTCCCTAGAGTCAAAATAAAAGATTTTTAGAAAGATGTCTGTGCGTGCGTGTGTACGTACGTCCGTACGTTCGCGACGTTTTTTTCGTCGTCCATAGCTCAAGAACCAGAAGAGATATCGACTTCAAATAAATTTTGTTATACAGATAATAAGGCAGAAAGATGCAGAAAGGGCTCTCAAGAAAATTGCGTGGGTGGTTTTTTTACCATAGCAGTTTAAAAAAAGGTGAAAATTTTGGTTAACCCTAAATATCTCATGAACCAATGACGCTAGAGACTTAAATTAAATTTTATGTTATATATTGTAACGTGATACAAAATAATTATATTTTTGGAAAAAAATTCAATTAACGGTTTTTTTATAAATCAAAAAAACTGAAAAAAAAATTGTCACTTCGAAAATTTTACGACTAAAATATGATTTCATCTCCAAAACAATTTTGTGCAACGAAGAATAATGTTTTTGACATCTGATAAAGTTTTGAGAAAAATCAAATTGACAGTTTTTTTACAAAAAATAATAACCTAAAAAAAAAATAAAAAAAAAAGTTGGTAAAAATTGAGTTTTGACTCAAATATCTTTTCAAGACTTTGAGATATTGGCTTTAAACTACTTTTATCTTTCAAAAAATATTGTTTTCAACATTCAGTAAAATTTTGAAAAAAATAGAATTGACAGTTTTTTTACAAAAAATTAAAACCGAAAAAAAAAATTTAACAAAAGTTGGTAAAAATTGATTTTCGACTTAAATATCTTTTCAAAAATTTGAGATTATGGCTTCTAACTAATTTTAACTTATAAGAAATATTGTTTTCAACATTAGGAAAAATTTTGAGAAAATCGAATTGACAGTTTTTTTACAAAAAATAAAAACCTAAACAAAAAAATTAATAAAAGTTGGTAAAAATTGATTTTCGGCTCAAATAGCTTTTCAAAAATTAAAAATATTGGCTTCAAACTTATTTTATTTCACAGAAAATATTGTTTTTTATATTCAATAATTTTTTTATAAAAATCCAACAGTCCGTTTTTTCATAAAAAAAAATAAAATCTACAAAAAATAGAACGCAAATTTGGTAAGAATTGATACATTTAGACAAACTTTTAAGCAAGACAAATCGATAGACGGGATGGTAAGTTATCAGTGTGGGTCGCATCCCAGCCTCTTTTTTGTTTTTGGCTCCTGGACAGCGAAACATTAGAAGAAAAAGATTTGTGGCATAGTTCAAAATTAATGTTTTCAAATATCTCTTTTTAACTTCCCATAGGAAGTCATTGTAATCTGTACGATTTGTCAAATTGAAAAATTTAAGGTTTTTCTATGTTTCAAGTTGCCTAGAATCTAAATCAAAGATTTTTAGAGAGATGTCGACTTCACATAAAGATGCTAAAAGGAATTTAAATAAAAGTTGAGTGGGTGGTTTTTCCCTATAGCAACTTAAAAAAAATAAAAACTTTTGTTGACTCCAAATATCTCATGAACTAATAATGCCAGCTAGTTTAATTAAATTTTATATTTTATAATGTGACGTGCGATATCATATTAATATAATTTAAAAAAATCAACTAACGGTTTTTTATATTTAAAAAAATTTGAAAACAAATATTTATGACCTCGAATATTTTACGAATACAAAATTATATTACCTCCAGAATAATTGTATGCAACGAAAAAAAAACTTTTTTGACATCTGGCCAAATTTTAAATAAAATGGAAGTAACTATTTTTTTACAAAAAGTGACAACCTTAAATAATATTTACTAAAAGTTGGTAAGAATTAATTAAAAACATTAAAGATTTTACCTTCAAACTAATTTTATCTTATAAAACAAATTGTTTTTAACATTTATTAAATTTTTTAGAAAACTCCAACATTCAGTTTTATTTTATAAAAATTAAAAACCTACAAATAATACTACACAGAATTAGTAAATATTTCGGGAACATACAGTGATGCAAAAAATAATAGAAACAAGCTTCTTCTTCATTGTTTTTAACACATAAAAAGGTATTTGTGAAGAGTTGGAAAATAAATGCTACACAGATAGATTTTTAATAATTTATTGCTTATATGCAATAATGAGAAATACAAATATAATAATGAGAATTTCGATTATTATGTTGTTTCATCCTGGAAAAAATAATAGAAACAAAATTAGAATGGTATACCTACTCTTTTTGTAGCGAGAAAGCAACTTAACGGTAAAATTATTTAAATTCTTTGAGTATTTGTATTTACTTCAACTGTTCTCCCCATCGAATTCACCAATTTGTCTTTACGGGTATGTAGTACCATTCCCTTTGAATTTTCTGTCTTAATTTTTGGATTTAAAATCTCCGATCCTTCGCTTCAGGAAGTGCTCTGTTGCGTTTAGGTTGGGGGATTGTGATGGCCATTCCATAACATTGGTTTTATTTTGTTGTAAGTATTTTTGAGACAATTTGGAGGGGTGCTTCGGGTCATTATCCTGCATGAACTCCCATTTAAATGGCAACTCCTCTTTAGTTAATGGAAGCATCACTGAATTTAAGATGGAAACATAATCCACAGCGCACATTGGACGTACACCAGATTCTGAAAAGTACCCTCAAATCATTATCTATTCACACCGCGCGCCGCCGCCGTGTGTCACTGTCTTCTTTATGTATTTTGGGTTAAATTCCTTGTTCTTTGATCTTCTCACATACAATTTTCCAAGTTTTTTCGTCACTTTTCGTTTAAAGGGAGTATAATGTAATCCACGACCCATATTTATTAAAATTATAGATGACTTTAAAAAATGTTGTTTAGTATTGAATATAAAACATCTGACAAACTCATAAACTAACTCAAAACGCCTATATACATACATACAACAAAATTATAAAGAGGCTGGGATGCGACCCACACTGATAACTTCCCATTCCGTCTGTCGATTTGTCTTGCTTAAAAGTTTGTCTATATGTATCAGTTTTTACAAAATTTGCGTACTATTTTTTGTAGATTTTATTTTTTTATGAAAAAATGGACTGTTGGAAAAATACTGAATATTGAAAACAATATTTTCTGTGAAATAAAATAAGTTTGAAGCCAATATTTGTAATTTTTGAAAAGCTTTTGAGTCGAAAGTAAATTTTTACCAAGTTTTAGTATTTTTTGTAAAAAAAACTTTCGATTTTTCTCAAAATTTTATCGAATGTCGATATAAGTTAAAATTAGTTAAAAGCCATTATATTTGAGTCGAAAATCAATTTTTACCAACTTTTGTTAAATGTTTTTTAAGTTTTTAAATTTTGTGTACAAAAACTGTTAATTCGATTTTTTTCAAATTTTTACTGAATGTTGACAACAATATTTTTAGCAAGATTAAAGTAGTTTAAAGCCAATATCTCAAAGTTTTGAAAAGAAATTTGAGTCGAAAATCAATTTTTACAACCTTTTATAATTTTTTTTTAGGTTTTTATTTTTGTAAAAAAACTGTCAATTCGATTTCTCTCAAAATTTTATCCGATGTCAAAAACATTATTCTTCGATGCACAAAATTGTTTTGGAGATGAAATCATATTTTAGTCGTAAAATTTTTTTGAATTATAAAAAAAAAACCGTTAGTTGGATTTTTTTTCCAAAAACATAATTGTTTGTATCCCGTTACAATATATAATATAAAATTTAATTCAAGTCTCTATCGTCATTGGTTCATGAGATATTTAGGTTTAACCAAAATTTTAACCTTTTTTTTAAACTGCTATGGTAAAAAAAACACCCACGCAATTTTCTTGAGAGCCCTTTCTGCATCTTTCTGCCTTATTATCTGTATAACAAAATTTATTTAAAGTCGCGAACGTAAGGATGTACGGACGTTCAGACATACGGACGTACGGACGTACGAACGTACGTACACACGCACGCACAGACATCTTTCTAAAAATATTTTATTTCGACTCTAGGGACCTTGAAACGTCGAGAAATGTCAAAATTTTCAATTCGACAAATCGGACCCATTACCATAACTTCCTATGGGAAGTATAAAATTGATCCTTACGTAAGAATAACTGTTAAAGTAGCTTGTTTATATTATTTTTTTTAGGCGAAATCATCATTGGCCTCAAACTGTTTACCTTTAAGTTTGATTTGATAAGGTACTATTAAAATATAGAAAGACTAACGACACAAGACTTAATTGCTAAAGAAATATTATGTATTTAAAATGATGAAGGCACTTGTTTCTATTATTTTTTCCAACAATGTATAAAGATCTTGACTTAAAAATTATTTCATTCAATGCAAAATTTTGTTTTTAATCTAAATAAATGTTCTTAGAAAAATATAACCAGTATTTTTTTTTATAAGAATTAAAAACTCTCAAAAAATTCTGCTACAATTAATAAAAATTGGCCTAAAAATACTGGGACCAAAAACAGATATTCAAATCAAACTTATTTTATCATATGCTATAAATCAACTAACAACTTTTTTTTACAAAACATGTGTGGGTCGCATCCCAGTCTCTTTTTTAATATTTGTTTAAATCAATCAAATTTAAGCCTTGCTATTCATAAATTATTTAGAATTAGCATCCAGTTATTCAAACTGATCTCTTAACGTTCGTTCAATGCATAAGAAATAAGGTTACAAATCTTTTTAACTTAATGAAATTAGCATGGAACGTGCCCAAAAGTTCGGAAGCTTATTTGTTTTAAATTCAAAATGACTTATCTAAAATTTTAAAAAACTATGACCTGACAACTTTAAAGCAGTGTTCTTAGAAGATCCCAAATAAATAACACTGAATACTCCGGTCGTGTAGTCTCTGTACTCTGACTTTAATTGATTTGTGTAATGGAAAACAATGACAATGCAAAACCCAAAAGCAATAATCAACTTTGAGTTGTCAGTTAAACATGTTGAACATGCTTTGTTTGTTCAATTATGGATGTTGACTTTTGAAATTTGTTCTCAATAGGGCATCGTTATTTTGTGTTAATTAAAATTTTATAAATCGTCAAATCGATAACAGAAGAACAAGTGGTAAAATCCGTGTAACTATTTTATTTATATATCTACAAATTAAAGAACATTAAGAATCGATTCACACGACGGACGTTTCAAAGGCTTCAAAACAAGATATCAATCAATTGATTTGAAAGTAAAACTGGTGGTGTAAAAATAACCTTCAATTTCATATTGTAAAGGCACCGTATATGATTCTTTGAAGAATACCACCTTTTAATGAAAACAAAAATTGGTTCACAAGTCACAAATAAAAGGCTTTTGATATTTTTTTCACTTTCATGCATTTTGAGTGAGATGTTATGAGAGCTTTGAGGGTTTTACTTTTCTGATAGAATTTGTATTTTTAATAAAAGATGTTCATTGAAAACAGTTTTATTTTAATTAAATCGAATACATTTTTGAATCGCAGTTATTTGTAAAAAAAAGTTCTTTTACGCACATTTTTATCATAAAATAAAAATATGAACTGATAAAATGAGAACTAAATTGAATATGAATCTTCCGTCATCAAAAGTCTTGTAACTAATACAAATTGAATGTGATGAACCCTGTTTGAATTGAAAACGCGTTCTCTAGTTAGTTCTGTGTTTGATTAATTTTGATGAGTGTTCTCATTTATTTTTTCTTGTATACAAGGACAAAACATCAAGGATCAATAAGCCTTGAGTATAGATTTAGAAAAACATTAATAGTAAATTATGATTCGATCTAAAGTAAAGTTGAAGATGTGCGATTTAAGTAAATTTAGTGAAATTATTAACTTCCCATAGGAAGTTATTGTAATGGGTCCGATTTGTCAAATTGAAAATTTTGACATTTCTCGACGTTTCAAGGTCCCTAGGGTCGTAATAAAAGTGTGTACTTATGTACGTTCGTACGTCCGTATGTCCGTATGTCCGTATGTCCGTTTGTCCGTATGTCCGTATGTCCGTATGTCCGTATGTCCGTATGTCCGTACGTTCGCGACGTTTTTTCGTCGTCCATAGCTCAAGAACCAGAAGAGATATCGACTTCAAATAAATTTTGTTATATACGTACAGATAATAAGGCTGAAAGATGCAGAAAAGAAGAAAATTGCGTGGGTGTTTTTTTTTTACCATAGCAGTAAAAGGTAAAAATTTTGGGTAACCCTAAATATTATTGTAACGTAATACAAAACAAATATATTTTTAGAAAAAAATCCAATTAACGGTTTTTTTTTTTTAAATCAAAAAAACTGAAAATTTTACGACTAAAATATGATTTCATCTCTAAAACAATTTTGTGCAACGAAGAATAATGGTTTTTACATCTGATAAAATTTTGAGAAAAATCCAATTGACAGTTTTTTTTATAAAAAATAAAAACTTAAAAAAAACATTACTCAAAGTTGGTAAAAATTGAATTTCGACTCAAATATCTTTTCAAAAACTTGAGATTAAGGCTTCAAACTTATTTTATCTTATAAAAAATATTGTTTTCAAAATTCGGTAAAATTATAAGATAGTTCTAATTGACAGTTTTTTTTACAAAAAATAAAAACCTAAAAAAAAATTAATAAAAGTTGGTAAAAATTGATTTTCGGCTCAAATATCTTTTCAAAACTTTGAGATATTGGCTTTAAACTACTTTTATCTTTCAAAAAATATTGTTTGCAATATTCAGTAAAATTTAAAAAAAAAAGCGAATTGACAGTTTTTGTACAAAAAATTAAAAACCTAAAACAAATTTAACAAAAGTTGGTAAAAATTGAATTTCGACTCAAATATCTTTTCAAAAATTTGAGATTATGGTTTTTAACTACTTTCAACTTATAATAAATATTGTTTTCAACATTAGGACAAATTTTGAGAAAAATCGAATTGACAGTTTTTTACAAAAAATAAAAACCTAAAAAAAAAAATTAATAAAAGTTGGTAAAAATTGATTTTCGACTCAAATATCTTTTCAAAACTTTGAGATATTGGCTTTGAACTACTTTTATCTTTCAAAAAATATTGTTGTTATCATTCAGTAAAATTTTGAAAAAATCGAATTGACAGTTTTTTTACAAAAAAATAAAAACCTAAAAAAAAATTTAACAAAAGTTGGTAAAAATTGATTTTATACTCAAATATCTTTTCAAAACGTTGAGAT
The DNA here is from genome assembly GCA_920104205.1 of Eupeodes latifasciatus. NCBI lineage: Eukaryota > Metazoa > Arthropoda > Insecta > Diptera > Syrphidae > Eupeodes > Eupeodes latifasciatus. The sequence goes on along the minus strand of OV049924.1, from coordinate 66,119,349 downwards.
ATTGGCTTTAAACTACTTTTATCTTTCAAAAAATATTATTTTAAACATTCAGTAAAATTTAAAAAAAATCGAATTGACAGTTTTTTTACAAAAAATTAAAAACCTAACAAAAATGTAACAAAAGTTGGTAAAAATTGATTTTCGACTCAAATATATTTTCAAAAATTTGAGATGATGGCTTTCAACTAATTTTAACTTTTAAGAAATATTGTTTTCGAGATTAGGAAAAATTTTGAGAAAAATCGAATTGACAGTTTTTTTTTACAAAAAATAAAAACCTAAAAAAAAAACAATACTAAAACTTGGTAAAAATCTACTTTCGACTCCAAAAATTAAAAACATTGGCTTTAAACTTATTTTATTTCACAGAAAATATTGTTTTCGATATTCAGTAATTTTTTTATAAAAATCCAACAGTCCATTTTTTCATAAAAAAATAAAATCTACAAAAAATAGTACGCAAATTTGGTAAAAATTGATACATATAGACAAACTTTTAAGCAAGACAAATCGATAGACGGGATGGGAAGTTATCAGTGTGGGTCGCATCCCAGCCTATTTTTTTATTTTAATATCAACGGGCTGTACGAGCTATTGTGCCACCTAATTTATTTATAATTTTTAAATCAGATCAGTAGTTCCTGAGATTAGCGCGTTCAAACAAACAAACTCTTCAGATTGGTAGACATACGAATTAACCCAATTCTAATGCTCTAAGTTCTTTTCATTTTACAGTTTTTTTAAATTATTATTATTTGCAGTAAGGGTGTTAGGTTATACTTTTTTTTGTAGAAGCTTGTGGGCAAACGAACCTACTACTTGCGATCATTCTAAATCATTTAATGTGGATGGTAGAATACTTTTTCAATTTTGGGGGTGTTCCTATAGAAAATAAAAGCTTGTTTACTAATAAACTGAACAAACGATGGACACACCACTAAGGCATATCGAGTTAAAAAAAAAATTAGGTCAGGGTTTTGAGTTCACACTGCTTTGATACAAAATAAAAAGACATAGACTTTGGCACTAAGCTTTTTTTTCGAAAATACTTGCTTTTGGTATTGCTGACTATCCTTTGGTTTGATAAGAAATTACCTTTTTAACCATTCAGTACAAGTTGTATTTGATGGTTTCAAGTAAATTCTGTCTCGACAAAATGCAATGCTCAGTGCTGTCTCCCTTGCCTTAACAAGCAAGGGTGGATCCAGACTTTTAATGAAGAGGGGGGGGGGTTGAGGTACCCACTTAATATTAAGAGTTTTTGAGCACAGCTTAAACAGGTTCTTTAAAGGAGGCTGACAAAATAACAAAATAAAATATTGTGAATACATCTTAACTTTACATTTTCTATTTCAAGAGCTAAAAGGACAAAAAAGGCACACTCTTGTCCAGCCTAACTATTTAATTTGGACGACTCTTGAAATACGAAAACATTCCGAGATTCCAGCAGTTTTCTAAATATGAACTTTTTAATTGCTAACATACAATTGTTTCTAAGAGCTTTGAGTGCATTTCTTGCAGAAATGTTAGAAATTGTGTTGAAACGTACTATGTAGCTTTTAACTTTTTTTCCGAAATATTATATTCTTTTCTTGTTGACATTTTTCTATACCTAAATGAGAAAATCGCTTCAAAAATTTTGTTGTAAAAATTAAAAAATGAGAGTATTTCCAAAAAAAATTTGACCTTTTTCCCAGGAAAATGAAACAGTATCTACATATATGAAGAATTCTCTGGCGTATTTTCTTCTGACCCAATTTCCAGGAATCTATTATTATTAGTATTATTTTCACTCTGCTCACTCGTACTAGCTCTGATCTGAAGCTAGACAAAAATGTTGGGTTTTTAAATTTAATTAAATAAAAAATAAAAACAATTTAGGTAGGTAAACAAATAATTTGGGTAGGAACTATAATATGAAACACAAATTACACGTTACATATTAATGTCTTCTCAATTCTATTCTCGAGTGATTAAAAACTTTTATATTAAATTAATAGATATAAAACGTGCATTATGTGTTTCAATTAGTCAATAATATAACGAAACTGTCACTTTTGCTGTTTTTGTAAAATTTATGTTCTTAAAATTCATGTTTAAAGGTAAAGGAATTTAAAGGTAGCTTAATATCAATCTTTGCTCTCTCTCTCAGAAATGATCTTACGAAAATAGTTTAAGGCATTGCTAAAGTTTTTCCAAATTTTTGATTTTGTAAAAATCTTTAAGACTATTGCAAAGATTTAAGTTGTTTTTGACAGAAAAACCACCTTTTTGGTGAATATCGTTAAATTACTAACTAGATGCAATCTTTGCTTAAACAACTAAACAGTACGAGCTTTATGGCTTCTATGACCCCCCCTGTATCGTATATTGGTTAAAAGTTGATGAATTTGTGCGGCGTGATTGAAATAAGGTTGGAATTCCGATTCGTATTTTGTACTTGGTCCTATTCTTAGATAAAAGTAGCACTTTTTGCAACAAAGTGGATATCAATAAAATAAAAAATGTATTTTTTTGTATAAAAAATGCTTAAAATGCTGCACATGTTTGGGCAATTGCCACTATAACAAGTGTAAGTCATTTGGACAGAATCCACTAAATAGCTAGGCCATAGATAGAGGCGATAGAAATGTAACAAAAACATTTGAATTTCTTGAGCATCGCCGCAATGATTCAGATCTTTCGTTGTTTTATCGATATTTTTACAAACAGTATTTTGACGAAATATCCAGTTGCATTTTCCATCTAACACAAATAATTCATAATACAAATACTTCCACAAATGCATTACTGTCAAGTAAAGATTTTTTTTTTAACCACACATCAAGAATGTGTAATGCTTTGTTTTCTACTCTCATTTCCATATTTATAATGTGCACCGGTATCTCCTCTTAAAACCTTCCATATTTTCCTTAAGCTTTCACTGTGTTTAAGCTTTAGAAATATTATGAGTGCAAATTATAAAATGTAGTACCCGTGGCATGATGGTTAGTGCGTTGGACTGTCATGCGAGAGGTCTTGGGTTCGATCCATGCCTGTGCCACCTAAAGTTTTTTTCACGGGTACTGCCTCTTGCGAGGAATTGACAAATTCTCCAAGAGTAATTCTTGTCATGAAAAGTGCTTTCTCGACTTAGCTGTTCGGAATCGGCATATAAACTGTAGGTCCCCTCCATCCCTGCAATTACTCGCACACAGGAATGGTTGAGAGTTGTAAGTCACTAGGCCCTGGTTCTTCATGGAATGTTTCGCCACCTAATTTAAATTATAAAATAACAGGGCATTAAACTTATTTGACTTTATACCAAATTTAGTTGGGTACTTTTGGTAAAAATTGCAATTTGAAAAAGATCATACGTCGTACATGAATTTTATTATAAGTATATTGTACATATGTAAGTGTGAAATGCACTCTAGCCTTATTTTCTATTGCCTTCCATTGCTTTTAGAGAATGTAGCCTAAGCAATATGGCAACAATCAACTGTCAAAGTTTTAAAATTCTCTTAGAAAATCTTCCAATTTTTAGACAACAATTATTTCAACTTGAAATCCACAGATCAATTTTAAAGTGGTAAAAAGAGTGAGTAAGGTAATTTATTAAAAGAGAGAGAGAGAGAGCTTTTGAATTTTTTGTTCATAAGTCTGCTGCAGCTTTACCACTTCTCAAAAGAAAGTGGAAGTAGATTTTAGGGAAAAAGTGAAGTATGTAGATTGATAAAAATGGAAGTAGATTTCAAAAATTAGCTTTTTCATATTTTTCTACATATTTTTAAATTACATTATTTCAATAAAAAAAATTAAAACTAAACTAGAATTATTTAAGCCTTCATATCATATACATATGTAATTCAATATGTTAATGTAACATTTCTTAAATTAATTCTTGGTTGTTGGCAACGAAAACGCAAAGATTGGGCTCGTGTTGGTCAAATGAAATGACTTTAGGATGTTTTGATTGCAAAGGACGAGTTCTACAAGAAATAGTTATTGTAATCGTAATACAATTTCAGTACATCAACAAACCTTTTATCTTTGTTTTTGGACAACTTGAAAATATCTTTTCATATTAAAAACAAAAAATCAAATCCAAAATAACACTAAAGCTCAACTTAACACAAATAACATTAACAAACAGAAAAGAAATAAAATGCACGACTGGTTCGCATGAACTCGCTCATGTATCCAAAAAAGTCTGTTTAAAAGTATTTCCTGTATTTTATGAATTAAAATGTACCTGCTAAAAAGTTTGTTTTCAAAAATGTTAATGACATTTGATTTCTCAGGAAAATCTTAATTTTTTTAAATTTGTATTTGAAAATCGTTTTTGAATTTTAGTTTAAAAATATTTTTGAACTTATTATTATAATAACTAGCTTTTACCCGCGAATTCGTCCGCATTAGATAGTTTTTTTTTGGATAGTAGTATGAAAAAACCTGAGCTGTCCTTTTTTGTACGTATGTTTGAATTGTGCCGAGATGGGATGAGGCCATACTAAGTGTGATTGGCATAGGTTAGGTTTGGTGACGAACCGAGTAAATTAGTAAGTATTAAAGAAACAATTAAATTTACACGACAAATAAAATGTTTGCAGGTTTTCTCTGTAATTTGCATGCGTCCGACAACGGCGTGTGCCCTCACGTGTGTGCCCGTTCGGGTAGACCCACTCAGTGATGTCCTCTCCCCGCACCGCACTACCGCCCCCACCACCTGGCTCGTCTACCGCGTGCGACCCCCGCCCGCGCACTCGCCCCGCGCCTCAGCCGAAACAGAATTATCAGAAGTAGAAGACAGACCCAGTGAATTATTTGTTGTACCTACATGGCTCGTGTTTGGCGATGAAAGGTTGAGCATAGCAAAGTTTAGGTTTAAAATTATTATTTGTGGAACTTGGTGGGAGCCACAGTTTGTGTCTAACGTTGAGGGCTTGAGGGACGTGGCGCGCTAAGCCCGCGTTAATATACGTGTATGATAACATGTTTGACAACTTATTTCATAAGGGTTGGGAATGCGTTGTTTTCCCCTAATGCCAATTTTATCCAAATATTATTCAAATCTTTGGTAATTTAGGAGTGAAAGCGATCAGATTCCCCGGAAAGTAATTTTTCCCATAGGAAAGCGTTGTTTTCCCGAGGTCAAAAGTAACTCGTGTCCTTTCTTAAGTCTCGAATTATCTCCTTACCAAATTTCATTTAAATCTGTTCAGTAGTTTAGGCGTAGAAGCGATCGGCCCACCTGAATTTTCCCATTGGAATGCGTCATTTTCCCGGGGTAAAAAAGTAGCCTATGTCCTTTCTCGGGTATCAAAATATCTCCATACCAAATTTCATGCAAATTGGTTCAGTAGTTTAGGCGTGATTGAGTAACAGACAGACAGACAGAGTTACTTTCACATTTATAATATTAGTATAGATATTAATTATTAGACGTCTTGCATTTCAATTTTGTAAAAAATGATGACATTTTCAAGATATCAAATTTCGAAAAAAAAATATTTGTTTTTAAATTAAAAATAAAAACAATGACATTTTTGGGAGAAAAAAAAAAGTTTAGTTCTATCTGAGGTACCCTTCTAAGGCAATACAAACATATTTTTTACTAGCGGCCCGTCCCGGCTTCATACGGGTAGACATAAATAGGTTCAGATATTTAAGTTATAGGCATGCTAATTAAAACGAACATGAATCACTAAATTGGGAAACATTTTTTTATCCTATCATTAATAATTTTTTGATAATTTTTGTACACCTTCGGTTAGTTTGATTAGGAATTTCTAAAAATTTCCATAGTAATCTAGTACTAAATATAGCCTATGGTACTCAGTGATAATGTAGCTTTCTAATGAAAAAAGAATTATTAAAATCGGTCCAGTACTTTTTGAGTTTATTCGTTACATACAAAAATACAAATCTTTCCTCTTTATAATATTATAGTGTAGATATTGAAAGAAGCCAAACTAAGAACACAAATTTTAGCAAGAATTTAAAAAAAATCTATCGGTTTGTTTTTGAAAAAATTCGAATAATCGATTTTTGACCGTACAAATTTGTATTGAGACTACTGTTATTTTTAGTTTGAAAAAAAAAAACAGGAAAGACATACAGACAAACCGACAAAATCGGGGGACCCACTTTTTTCGATTTCTCTACCATCGTAATGTCATGTTTGATTAAAATCTCGAATTCGAATTTGTTTACGAATGCAAAATTTGCCATACAGGTCCTATATGTCGAAAGTAAAAATAACAAAAGGCTTAAACTAAAATACATTAGATAAAACGGAACCTCACCGCAAATGCTAATACTCAAACGATTTTTAATTCTCTAGGAAATTTTGAGACTACATACAAGTGATAAGGGGAAAAAAGGAGTAGATTCAGTCTATTTTTATTAAAATTGAAGTAGGTAGAAACACAGATCTTAAAAATGAAGTAGATTTCAATATTTTGATGATGGTGCGAAGTAGGAAGTAGATTTTTAATTTATTTGAAAAAAAGAAGTAGATATACATCAATTGAAGTAAAGTGGTAACGCTGCTCTGCTGTAGGAAATTTAAAAAAAAAAAACTATTTAATAACGCCTTTAAGCAAATCTGTTCATCTGTTTAATAAACCGAATATATGTATACAAAAAAATTATCCATATCTTGTTCGGAACATATTATAAAATTGAAAATCAAATATATAAAAATTAATTTCTCAATCGAAAAACTCAAATTTTTGATTTGTAAATCGAAAAATAATGCAATTTTTCAACACTACTTATAGATAGCCATAGTACTTGTATCGATTCGTGACGGGCGTGCGTTGGTTATATTGAGATATCCCTATATGAGAATACAAAATCCCTCTAGGAAATTTCTACTTAATATTCGCAATGGAATTATAGATACGCAATTCAATTCAGATACTATGTATACGAGTATGTACAGTACATACGTACATATGTGCATTGAACAAATTCAGCTCAAAGCCATATCGTGGTACACGCATTCCTATCAAGGACTTTTTTGGTAGATTTCGAATTTTCCCTCATATAGTTGAAAACAAAACATTTAAGTCGTATTGTTGCATAAAACGAATTTTTGAAACCCCAGAGTATCCTGTACACACATATGTACATACATACATACATGGCATTCATACATATATGAAATTGAATGGTTTTTGAATGCGATAATAAACAAAAATAAATTTCAAAAATGACAAATTCTGAAAGAGAATGTTCACAACTTGTAGTTGTTGTAGCTATGTACAGTACATTGTACATAATGTATGAAGTGTAGACAGCGAGTGTATGTGGAAACAAGTAAAATGGTATTTTATACACAAAATCCTGGCATATCTGTGTTATACTTAACCGAAAACTTACTGTTTACGCTTGTTGCACGAACAGAAGTGCAAACATCGCTTTGTTTGAGCTTAAAATTGGCCAATTTGGTATGTACATATATAGAATTGTATGTGCATGTGAGCATAAAAGGATGTCATACATCTCTATATACATTTGTAAATGTAGTGCAGCTATGTACATATATTGCTTCGCTTAAAGTAGACTACTCAACTTATGTTTACATTAAACTGAACCCATAATGAATATGTACTGTATTTTTGTTGAATGATGATGATTTGGGTGCTGTATGGTGGTTTGGTTTTAAAGAGTAACATTGGTGGAATGGTACCTATACCTACTCGAAGTGTAAAATACGCAGTTCGCTAGAGTTATCATAACATAATGGAACAGCTTGCCTGACAATGAATTTCATTCATTTATTGAAAATCCAACAAGTTTAGTGGTTTTTTCATAAACATGCGTTAAAGTATGTATATACCTAATTATGAATTCAGGACTCTTCAAAACTAAAAAAAACTAAAACAAAATGTATGCTACACTTGTCAGCCGGGGTGCCGTCTATAACAATTGATAATTCATTTATTTTGAATTAAAATGCTTAAAGGTTAAAATTGACAATTTTTGTGAATTGCAATATCTCTCGAACTCTGCGAATGGTTTTATTATTGTGTTTATTCAATTTGGTAATCATCTTTGTAATGATGATTACAAACAAAAATTGTATAACAATTTATACAAAAATGTTTACAAAAATTCTGTAAAAGAAACATTTAAATAAGGTTTCACGTTGGGCGCCATTTAAGACAATTTTATACAAATTCAAAATAATATGTAAACAAATGAATAAAATTCATTTTTTGAAAACACAGTTCAAGGTATGACCGAATTTTGTTTGTGAAGTTATTTCGGGACTAAAGTGTTCATTAGTTTCTGAGCACATTTAAAAATAAAAGATTTGTCTTGCTTAAAAGTTTGTAGGTTCGTGTTTTGTTAAAAAAAGTTGTCAGTTGAATTATTCTTAAAAATTTAAAATATTACAAACAATATTTTGCATATAATGAAATAGTTTGATTTCAAAATCTATTTTTGTTAAAGAGATTTTTAGTTGAAAACAAATTTTAACCAATTTTAGTAGCATTTCCTTAAAGTTTTTATTTCTTATTATAAACAAATACAAATTGGATAAATGAGAAATTGTTTGAAGTCAATATCTTCTTTTATTCGCAAGATATGGAGAACCGAACATCAATTTTTACCAAATTTGCGTACTATTTCTTGTAGATTTTATTTTTTTATGAAAGAACGGACTGTTGAATTTTTATAAAAAAAAACTACTGAATATCGAAAACAATATTTTCTATGAAATAAAAAAAGTTTGAAGACGATATTTTTAATTTTTGAAAAGCTTTTGGATTCGAAAGTAAATTTTTACCAATTATTAGTATTGTTTTTTTAGGTTTTTATTTTTTCTAAAAAAAACTGTCAATTAGATTTTGTTCAAAATTTTACTAAATATTCACAACAATATTTTTCAAAAGATAAAAGTAGTTTTAAGTTCAAAGTTTTGAAAAGGTATTTGCCAAAATCAATGTTTACCAACTTTTATTAATTTTTTTTTAGGTTTTTATTGTTTGTAAAAAAAACTGTTAATTCGATTTTTCTCAAAATTTTTTAGAATGTTGCAAAACAATATTTCTTATAAGTGAAAATTATTTGCAAGCCATAATCTCAAATTTTTAAAATGATATTTGAGTCGAAATTCAATTTTTACCATTTTTTGTTAAATTTTCTTTAAAGTTTTTAATTTTTGTAAAAAAAAACTTCAATTCGATTTTTCTCAACATTTTTCAGAATGTTGAAAACAATATTTGTTATAAGATAAAATAAGTTTGAAGTCTTAATCTCAAGTTTTTGAAAAGATATTTGAGTCGAAATTCAGTTTTTACCAACTTTGAGTAATGTTTTTTTTTTAGGTTTTTATTTTTTATAAAAAAACAGATGTCAAAAACATTATTCTTCGTTGCACAAAAAAATTTAGAAGATGAAATCATATTTTAGTCGTAAAATTTTCGAGGTGACAAATTTTTTTTCAGTTTTTTTGATTTATAAAAAAACCGTTAATTGGATTTTTTTTTTCAAAAATATACTAGTTTGGTATCACGTTACAATCTATCATATAGCGTCATTGGTTCATGAGATATTTAGGGTTAACCAAAATTTTCACCTTCTTTTTAAACTGCTATGGTAAAAAAAACCACCCACACAATTTTCTTGAAAGCCCTTTCTGCATCTTTTTGCATTATTAACTGTTAAACTAAATTTATTTAAAGTCGATATCTCTTCTTGTTCTTGAGCTATGGACGACGAAAAAAATGTCACGAACGTACGGACGTACGCACGTACGTACACACGCACGCATAGACATCTTTATAAAAATCTTTTATTTCGACTCTAGGCACCTTGAAACGTCGAGAAATGTCAAAATTTTCAATTTGACAAATCGGACCGATTATAGTAACTTCCTATGGGAAGTTAATAACGGTTCTATGTTGAAACGCTTCTGGAGGGATACAAAAATATGTTTTTTTATATTGCAATAAGTAAAGAAAACAAAATTTGGAAAACATAACAAAAATCATCGGGCAAGGGCCCGAGGAAAGTAGAATTTTAGAATTTTAACCAACAAATTTGTATGGCAACGGTTCTGAGGTAGCATAGTGACATGGCATAAACGTCTGATAATACGATTTGCGAATTTGGTTTCGTAATAAATCAATTGCGAAGCGATATTAAAGCGCTCCACTAGAATTCCAGCATCACGAACTTTTTACATAAACTTTCGTACATCGGACCCTTTTTGTTCTTCAATTTTTTCAAGCTTCTTTTAAAAAAAGCACCGTTTGCAAATGAGTTTTAAATATTTTCCAACGTTGTTTACTTATTTTTTCCACAGAGGTACTGATTTTCTGTCAAGATTTTTATCGAAAATAACTTTCAGTGTCAAAATATACTATGATTTCAAAAGAAACCTCTAATTGACAGAATAGGTATGTTCTTGGGCTTCTCCTTCTAAGTCCTTATTTACGAAACCCTTGAAGGGACAAATGTACCTCATGAAACTACGATTACATTTAACACATGTTAAAAAAGGTCAATTTTCTGATTTTTAAAGTTGATGGTGAAACCTCGTCAACTACTTTCCAATAAATAAAAAAAAGGCAGACAAGTATCAAATCAATGATTGTGTATTTCCATGTCTTTCTCTGAAACGGTTTTGAAAAACAGTGTTGTATCTGACACTCAATTCTTAAGCCTGCTTCAAATGAGAAACAAAATTTATTCACAGGTCTTTTTTGTTTATATAGCGCAGCTACAACACCCAGCAGGGGTTAGTGCTCTTTTTGCAATTCAAATCTGTCACATGTAGAATTGTAGATACCTTTATAAAATTCAAAACATTGCATCACTCGCTCTTTATCAATTGACATCATCAATGTTGCTTCCTACATAAAATATAAATATATTTTTTGTGTCGAGCAAACAAAAAAATATATCGTGAAAGTGCAGATCGTCGAGCGTCAAATATTCAAACTCAAGCCTTTTGGCTGTTCGCGTTTCCTGTGATGAATAATCCGTTAAAAATCAATCTATTGTGCTCCCAGCTTCACATATTGTGTGATTTTCCTCAATTTTATAGTTTTGCAACAACTGTACTTTCCCCCATATAAACAATTTCCGTATCCCCCATCCAATCCACTTGCATGCACCGACTTTGACATGTGTATAGCAAACGATGTCAATGCCAAATTATCTGACAGTATTGAGGTACTTTTGGCACTTGAAATTAAATTTTTATCAAAAAGACGTGTGTGTATCTCTCTGGAAGTATAGAAAGCAAAATGTTTCAAAACACGAAAGTTGTTTTGAGAAAAGCATGATGGTAGATTGAGGTTAACGGCGGAGTGCAACAGTGGCGAAAACGAGAGGCACGACGAGCGACGTTGCCGATGACGACAATGTGACGGACGACTCAATGGCTTTGCAGTAAAATGTGCTGAGATTCTTTAGATACGAGGAATCTTATCCTTGATAGAGCTTTTCCCGATGATAACCAATTCCATACTACTGTCAAATAGATGCGACACAAAACGCAACAAGGAATATACATATGTATATATGTAGGTATTTGAACAACATTCGCTCTTGCTCTTGGCTTTTTCTTTCAATATCTGTACATAGTTCAATCATTCAATCACTTATCTGCAGGTGCCGTTTGGATTGTGTATCTTTCTGCTTTCACATATTTGTTATTTCAATCTTAGAAATTGGGATTGGCTTTATTGAAAAATTCATTGAATTTCACTTTAGTGATACCGAAATAATTCAATTCCAGGTGATGATTTTGAAAACTATGAGTGGTTTGGAATGAATAAAAGCAATACTCACTTAGAGAGAGAGATAATGTTGTTCAAATTTTAAAGATGTTGATTTCAAAATTTTTTGAGTATGAATATTGACCTAGTTTTGTGTTCATATATAAATACTTTAAGATTTTTTGTATTCATCATTTTGTAAAGGAAATACAATTTGTTGGGCGCCGTTTAAGGTTTTTTTATTAATGCAGGAATATGCTATTCCTGATAATAACAACTTGAACTTGACAATTAGATACACAAACTATTACAGAAGTGTTCAAGCCACCGTTGGAAAAAGGCTTACTATTGTACTGAATTCAGTACTATTTGATTTTCTCAGTACGTAAGTACATCTTTTCCATTTTCAGTACTATTTTGAATTGTTTGTACAAAATTGATTAATTCCTTTACTAAATTTTCTTTTATCTTCACAACTTCACTTACAAAAAATTATGTGCGATGCGAACATACCCAAATCACAATTACCCAATAAGGGTAATTTATATAAAAATTATAAAATTGCATTAATTGTTATAAATGAAATGGTGAATAATTTCGGTGGATTGAAAAAAATAAATAAAAATGTTGTGTATTATTGAAATATTTGTTGAGGTCAAATTTTGATATATAAAATCTCATAATACCTTCATAAAAAATTTTTCACGCTTACTATATTTTCATTTACGACGTGATCGTAAAGTATTTTCATACAAAATTGTGACAGTTCGTTTACGACGTCGTGAACTTTCCGACGCTTACTATCGTGTCAAAGAAAAACATAAAAACATCGGAAAATGCCAAAAAATTAGAAATATCCCTAAGCCTTTTTATCGCAGAACATAATCAAAATCATAATCAAAAACTGCAAGGACATCGACAACGCGATCAACAATTGCTTTCGTTCAGCCTCAGGAGCACTAAAATCAACAAGGATCGAGGCTCTTAGACTGGAAACTGGGTATCACTCTTTTCATAACTTTGCCAAAAGAAGAGCTATTAACTTAGCAAGCAAGGCCCTTGCCGATACAAAGCATCCCTTGTATAATATTGCCAATGCAATTACTAATTCAGAAACAAATAAACGGAAAAACTCGATTTCTGCACTTGTAAAAGTATTTAGCTTAATAAAAATCCAACCAAATTCCTTGTTGGAACCAGGTTCAATACAATATAGTCCGCCCCCTTGGAAACGAAATCTGCTTCAAATAGATACAAAATTAGCAGCATTTAAAAAGAAAAATACTACGGATGATATGTTCCAAGCTCTTCACCAAGAGATGATCGAAAAGGTCAACCCTGATCACATCTTTTATACAGATGGCTCTCACAAAGAAGATAACTCATCTTATGCCATAGTCAAATGGCAACAGCATTCTCAAACCTCTTCGGTCTGGCAAGGACTACTACCTAGTGAAGCAGGCAGCTACATTGCTGAACTAGCAGCAATTCAAAGAGCTATCTCAATTGCGAAAACTTATTTGGGACGAAGTATTATTATGACAGATAACCTTGGGATACTAAAAGGCCTAAAAAATGAGACAAACCGATGCCCTTCTCTGGAACAATTAAGATGCACAATGACGGAAAACATAGTACTAGCATGGGTACCAGGGCATTCTGGTATCAAAGGCAATGAAATGGCGGATGATGCAGCTAGAGATGCTACTAAATTTCCACTTGTTATTGATTTGCCAAATTTCTATCAATTGACTCGCCAAATCTATTTCCAGGAACTAAAAATGGAACTTGAAGTTAATTGGAATAACTGCAATACTTTTCTTCGTACGCATAATCCACATCATCATCGCATTCCATATAATAAGCAATTAACAAGGGAAAATTGCATAAAGATACTCCGAATCAGAGTTGGAAAAACTATTTTTACGACCAAACACCTCTACAATAATGAACGCCCAGAATTGTGTGAAGCCTGCCATGAAGTTCTATCAATTCATCACGTATTTGTTGAATGTCCTTTATCACGGCAGATCGATCCTTCACTTGAAAGCACACTCATACTCAAAAAATTATCTACCATCCTTTGCCCAGCCGATCATAATACAATACAAAGAATCAAAACTGCTTTAGATATTCACAATAAATTTAATGAAATCTAATGTAAATATTTCTGTTTTTAACTATAAATGTTTCACTTTAAAGTCATTACTTTCAACAATCACTTTGTTAAAGTTACTCTGTAATTAAATTTAAGTTATCTATAAGACGGCATCACTTATGGTCTTGTTGCCCTGATGCCTTATTAAAAAAAATAATTTATAAATTTATTTGTAAATTATTTGATTAAATAAATAAATAAAAACATCGGAAAATGCCAAAAAATTAGAAATATCCCTAAGCCTTTTTATCGCAGAACATAATTTAAAATGGTCATGAATCGACACAAAGGCCAAAAATTATCAAAGAAATAATGGCTCCGGAAAATTCGAAAATTATTTCCGAAATAACAAACCGCCAATATTTTTCATTAGTTGTAGATGAAAGTACCAATATAGCTATAAAAAAAATTTGGCGGTGGTTATTCGAATATACGACGAAAAGTGCCATGATATGTTTTTGACACTTACTGAAGTTCCTGACGGAAAGGCTTCCGGAATTTTTAACACAATTACAAATATTTTTGAACAAAAAAATATTTCATTTAAAAAACATGGTTGGATTCACCACAGATATTTGTCCTGTTATGATGGGCAAAACAAACGATGTTCAGGCAAAATTAAAGGAAGTCGCCCCCAGTCGCATTGTAAATGGCTGCGTATGTCATAAATTAAATCTTTCATTGAAGGCTGCAGCAGAACAATTTCCAGACGTAGTCGATAAGCTAATAAAGGAAATAAATCACCATTTTTGTAATAGCTCTAGCAGAAGTTTGGAATTTTAAGAGTTCCAAGAACATTTTGGAATTAATTTACACACAATTTTAAAATATTGTGCTACGCGATGGCTTTTCCGTCAGGTACTTGAAATAATGCATTTCAAAATTGGGCTTATGCTAACTTTTTTGTGTTAATAGGCAGCACTTGACCGCATCTTAGAGCAATGGGACCCTTTGTGTTATTACTTTGGAATCCAATTATGAGAAACAAAACCTCAACTTCATAGCTTCCAGCCTTAAGGAAATGTTAAGTTATATTTCACTTTTTAACTTCCCATAGGAAGTTATTGTAATGGGTCCGATTTGACAAATTGAAAATTTTGACATTTCTCGACGTTTCAAGGTCCCTAGAGTCGAAATAAAAGATTTTTAGAAAGATGTCTGTGCGTGCGTGTGTACGTACGTCCGTACGTCCGTACGTCTGTACGTCCGTACGTCCGTACGTTCGCGACGTTTTTTTCGTCGTCCATAGCTCAAGAACCAGAAGAGATATCGACTTCAAATAAATTTTGTTATACAGATAATAAGGCAGAAAGATGCAGAAAGGGCTCTCAAGAAAATTGCGTGGGTGGTTTTTTTACCATAGCAGTTTAAAAAAAGGTGAAAATTTTGGTTAACCCTAAATATCTCATGAACCAATGACGCTAGAGATTTGAATTAAATTTTATGTTATATATTGTAACGTGATTCAAAACAATTATATTTTTGGAAAAAAATTCAATTAACGGTTTTTTACCGTACCCGTGGCATGATGGTTAGTGCGTTGGACTGTCATGCGAGAGGTCTTGGGTTCGATCCCTGCCTATGCCACCTAAAGTTTTTTCACGGGTATTGCCTCTTGCGAGGAATTGACAAATTCTCCAAGAGTAATTCTTGTCATGAAAAGTGCTTTCTCAAATTTGCCGTTCGGATTCGGCTTAAAACTGTAGGTCCCTTCCATCCCTGACAACAGTACTCGCACACAGGAATGGTTGAGAGTTGTCAGTCACTAGGCCCTAGTTCTCAAACGGACTGTTGCGCCACCCAATTTATTTATTTATTTTTTTAACGGTTTTTTTATAAATCAAAAAAACTGAAAAAAAAAATTTGTCACTTCGAAAATTTTACGACTAAAATATGATTTCATCTCCAAAACAATTTCGTGCAATGAAGAATAATGTTTTTGACATCTGATAAAATTTTGAGAAAAATCGAATTGACAGTTTTTTTACAAAAAATAATAACCTAAAAAAAATAAAAAAAAAAGTTGGTAAAAATTGAGTTTTGACTCAAATATCTTTTCAAGACTTTGAGATATTGTCTTTAAACTACTTTTTTCTTTCAAAAAATGTTTTTTCAACATTCAGTAAAATTTTGAAAAAAATAGAATTGACAGTTTTTTTACAAAAAATTAAAAACCGAAAAAAAAATTTAACAAAAGTTGGTAAAAATTGATTTTCGACTTAAATATATTTTCAAAAATTTGAGATTATGGCTTCTTACTAATTTTAACTTATAAGAAATATTGTTTTCAACATTAGGAAAAACTTTAAGAAAAATCGAACTGACAGTTTTTTTTACAAAAAATAAAAACCTAAACAAAAAAATTAATAAAAGTTGGTAAAAATTGATTTTCGGCTCAAATAGCTTTTCAAAAATTAAAAATATTGGCTTCAAACTTATTTTATTTCACAGAAAATATTGTTTTTTATATTCAGTAATTTTTTTATAAAAATCCAACAGTCCGTTTTTTCATAAAAAAAATAAAATCTACAAAAAATAGAACGCAAATTTGGCAAGAATTGATACATTTAGACAAACTTTTAAGCAAGACAAATCGATAGACGGGATGGGAAGTTATCAGTGTGGGTCGCATCCCAGCCTCTTTTTTATTTTATATCTTAAAACTAATTAATGATGTTAACTTGGAAATTCAATCCGAAGATGTAAGAGTGCACGTCTTAATTCCAAGATTGAAATCTATTTTTAAACAACTCTGCAGAAATTTTATGAAAAGGGAAGCATTTGATGATAAACCGATAAACTCCATTAATCTTTTAGAAAACCACTTACCTATTATGGAAATATATTGCGGCACTGAATCTGAAATCCTATACAATTCAAACAAATTAAGGGAAACAGATATTCAAAGCTTTAAAAATCATACTAAATTGTTTTACATTACATTTCTGCAAGACATTAGAAAAAGATTTGATTTCGATGACGTTTTCTTAAACGGAATTCAAAAATTTTCCCAAAGTACAGTGTTGGATGGTCAAATTAACTCTATCGTTCAATTTATTCAATTTATTTTAAAGTTTTTTTTCCAATGAACACAAAAATATTGAACTGATAAACAATGAATATAGAGCTCTAGCTGACTGCGAATATTTAAAAAAAAGTGTAATGTTTCCATATCAGAGTTTTGGACAAAAATTGGTCTTCTTAAAAATGAATGCAATGAGTTAATGTTTGAAAATATTCTTCGCATTGTTCAGGGTGCCTTTTGTGTTCTTCACTCTTCGGCAAATGTCGAGAGAATATTTTTATATCAAAACATAATTAAAACTAAATTAACAAATCGTTTGAAAGTGCAAACGTGCTCTGCACTGATAGAAACGAAAAATCTGATAAAAAATGAATGTTGTCACAGCTTCATAATTAATAAAAATCTTGTGAGTAAAAATGTTACAAGCAAACCACTTCAAAAAGAAGAACTTTTGGAGTAAAAAATTATCTACCTAATGTAAGTCATCAGTTATAAAAATCATTGAAACTCACAAAATACAAATATTCAATGATGAGTTTCAATGAAAACTCCTAACTGTGATATGGGAATCCGTCCGATATTTATCTAGCTATTAATAATGAAGTTCCTTTTTTTCTTATTTATGTTCATTTAATATTAAATATGTAATAACAAATGAATTGTTTTTGTTTTTGTTTTTGTTCTCGTTAATAAATACCTACATTTTGTTTTTGAATTTGTGTGTTCGTTTACTTTAATCCATTTAAAAGAGCTCAGTACTATTTGGCCTTTTGACGTGACAACGTCTTAAATTAGGTTGCGGCTGGGAGTCACTTATGAAAAAGTGTAACGCCCGGTAACGTTACGATGAGTCACCGAACGAGAGAGAGGCCCGCCGAATGCCTTGCGTCTCTCTCCTACTCAACTATGATCGGTCTGCCGCGCGCGCAGCACTAGAGAATTAGGCGCATTGCTTGTGTCTCTGTCTTTGTCTTTCTCGAACGTTCTTGGCGTTGGAAAAGCAAGAAAGCGTCATAATACAAGTTCACACGTGTGGTTAAAGTATCGTCAGCTGTGTCTGTAGTGAAAATGTGGAGTGCTTAGATTCGTCATTTACAACAACTACAACAATAAAGGTAAATAATTGTACACTGATATTTCATTATCGTAAACTATGATTGATTGATTAATTGTTAGATTGACACAAAAGTTGAGAAACTGAGTTTATAGGTTATGTCATACTATTGATAAATGTTGATAGTGTTAAGTAAATTATTAGTTTAAAAAATTTGTGCAATTCTTATTTTCATTCAATTCCTTGTTCCTATTGTGCAACTTAATTATATTCATATCAATAAATATTCTACCGAGAAAAAGACGTTGTCACGTAAAATCTTCGCCCGTAAAACCGACTTTACAGGCAACCATTTTTTTTTCAGTACTTTTTTGTTTCAGCTTTCAGTACAATCGAAAAAAATCGATTTCCATCACTGGTTCAAGCGATGTTAAAGTTTCACTTATTGAATTGAATGATGGCATCATATCCAAATTTTGCTTCAGTGAGTTAAGAAAAGGGGACACATTTCTTCAATGCAGTATCGGTAAAAAAGAGTAACTAGATGGGACAGGCAAGTATTGAATTCAGACCTGTGCCTCTGGCGTGACAGGACCTTTGATCTATAGAGCTACCATTTTTGGCTTAGATAGTACACTTTTGGCCATTTGAAGAACAGAGTGAAAAATCTTGAATTCCCAAAATACTATAAAACAGAGTGAAGGTTGGATTCGAAGACTTTTTGGGCCAGAGGATTGGTTTATATGCGCTCTATATGACCCAGCAATTTTAGTCGTTGGACTTTTATCCTTCTGGCTAAGTCTACGTCGCTGTACAGCCCGTACATTACAATTGAAAGTGTCAAAATTCACAACAAAAATAGTTAAGTTTCCTGACCGTGGTATTCGTCGAAGATTTTGGGCAACTTTAAAAAAGCTCTATGAAAATGATTTATGATCGTTTTCTCTCATTGTTTTAAATTTTGAATTAATTAAAAAATCTTTAGGGAGAGCACAATAACCTGGACACCGAAAATTGAGGTAGGGGCAATAAAAGTAACAAATTAATTAACTTGAAAAAATATTATTAAAAAACAAAGGACAAACAAAAATTATTAAGTGCATTTTGAAAGCCAGAAGTCGGTTTTATATTCTAAAATTTGAGTAAAATTATTTATTTCAATTCGAATGCAAATTTAAATTTTGAAAAATAAATTTAAATGTAAGTTTAGGCCCATGTTTTTCCAAATTGTGAAATTGAGTTTAAATTGGCTTTAATATTTTGACAGTCCTATTAATTCTTATTCAAAAACTGAAAACTAGATTGTTTTATATTGTCTAGTTTCTAAGAAATTTCAAAATTGCTAAAAATATTTTTTTACTAAATTTTAGATTTGTTGAGTATTTATGTAATATTCTTAACATAAATCCAGTGCTAGCACCCATAATAACGGCGAATAAACATAAAGGTATGTAAAGGGGGGGGGGGCATGCTGCCTCTTTGAAACTACCCTGCAACTTAACATTTTTATTTCATTGAATCTACGTATTACAAGTTAAGTTATCGTTGGTTTTGAAATCTGTTGAATTTATTTATAAAAACATTTTTCGCTTGCTTGTAACTTCGTTGAAGCTTTTGTGAAGATCACGTTTGCATCTGTGCATCTTAGAAACTCTAAACGTCGTCGTTGCCCCAATTTCTCCCCCTTTTTTTCTATTGCTTGTACAATTTTCCTAAGTTCCTAAATCAATAACATTCCCATAATATTTTTCCTGCTTTTTTTAACACTCAATTCACATTCAGTATTTTTTAACACTCAACATCTGCTTATTGATCTAGATCCGTTGATAAAATAAGGAAACACGAATAAAAATAAAACATAACCCGGAAATATAATTTCTAAATCTACTTCGATAACTTTTTCTTGTCGAATAGGTGGAAATAAAACCGTTTAAAGAAACCCATTTAATGCATCAAATTTCATTCAATATTATGAAATTCCTTACAACGAACACGTAATAATTCATGAAGTCCAGAGGAAACGATGTTAAATTCTTCAACGTATATTATATTGCGCTCGATCAAATGGAATGTAGAACTACGTGACATGACATACGCTGCCGCGCGCTCTCAAATTCAACATGTTCAAAAGTCATTACGATAAGGATTCACCTATTCAAAGTGCATACCTTCAATCTGCTCCACCATCAGCATCAGCCCCATCAGCATCAGCATCATCATCATGAGACGCCAAACCACCACCAACATCCCAGAAATGGAGCCTGCTCCGCCCTGCTCTGTTTTCACGGATGCACCACACATTCTACAGATTCTGATGGTGGATAAAACTTCAATAGATTTGTACGCATCAGTGTCTCGCGTAGTTTGGCTTTATGTTCAGTGTTCATACATTATACGTACGAGGGTATAATATATTGAATGAATGGAGGGAATCCTTAAAGTTATATCCGAACAGAATATAGCACACAACCAACCAGACCCGACACACAAGGATGAAATTCCTGGATTTTCTTTTTGTTAATCTCGAAGGATGCGCTCTAGAAATGCTCCAAAGATGTTCGTTGGTTCTTTCGTTCGTTCTATGTTCGTTGGATGTATAATCAGCAAAGCATGGAAATCAAAAAACCTCAACTGCGTGCACTAATCCTTGTTATAAAGGACATTTCTATCGGATATATCGTTCGTCAAAAGTTGAAGACGAAATAAAAAGCATGAGAGATAGAAACGGAGATCTCATCCTACAAACGGAAGGAAATTCTTTGCCATAGGCTAATGTCACTTTGAAGTTTTTACCGCGACGCTGCTGACGACGATGGCGCTGGTCGTGTACGGTAAAGGATTCACACTTCAAGTTGTGTATATAAAGGAAGGTATATTTTTTAAAACCATAGAAACGCCAAGAGTTCCATGAAATTTCTTGTCTTTGGATGAAAGTTTTTCAACAATCTCTGCTTTCGTTTTATACACCTGAGAAGATAGGCAAGGCAGGCACACATAAATTTAACATGAAACGGAAGTTGTGAAAAGCTTTTATGGAGTTTAAATGTCTTCCTCTTCACCCTCTCTATCTCTCTTTGGGTTCAAAGGCTTAAATGGTTTTGCTTTCAGGCTGCGAAATAATTTGGTGTTGTAGATAGGATGCGTAATGTGTGAAGGATTTGTTTTTTTTTTGTTTTTGGTTTCAAAATTCACAAAACGCTGCGTCTTTATAGAGAAGGAGATAAGTAGAAGAACTTTGATTTTAATAATTATTATTTGAAAGAGTTTTTGAATAAAATGCGAGAAGTAGTGTACAAGTACCTCTGCCAACTAACAACGCAACGGCATAACTCTTGAGGACACAAGTTTATATTTAATGGATGGTAAAAGTTTCTTGGAAATTCTTTCACTTTATAATACACAACAAGTTAGAAGAGTATAGTGAGATCTTTTTAGTGATGAATTCTTGAAGATGTTTTTTTTCTGGCCTTTTGTTGGTTATTTTTCATGCTTCTAGACATCTGTTCTGATATATGTATGTATGTATGAGAAGATTAAATATACGGATACTGAGTTGTTGCGGAATTTAATCTTTTATAGTAAAAGTAAAAAAAGCAGTACTTGGATGTATTTTATTTGGATAAAATAAAACTAAATTAATTCGTAAAAATGCCATTTAGATTTTTTGAAAATTCTAAATAAAATACAAATTTAGTACCGCATGCAGCGAATAGTAGTTCTTGAGTCTTTGAAGTTGTAAGTGCTATGATAGCACATCCTCTTTATTTTGAAACTCGTATTTAAACGTCTTAAACCAATTTTTTGTTGTCAACCTCTGAAAGGAGATACATTTTTATATGAAACAACATAAGTTTCTGAATTTTAAAAGTTGATAGTTCAAAATTGGGTTATTTTTTAAGTGAACTAGTTGTGGATTCTGCTATGACTAGACTTTAAAAATTTCAAGTCATCACGTGAATAAGAAATGATTGATAAGACAAATTCAACGATCCTAAAAAAATCATAACTTCAATTTTTTTAGGCGATTGTAATAAAAATAGTCGGGTGCGGGGCCATAGAGACATTCCAGGAAACTGTAAGGCAGATCAACTCGCCAGGAATGGTACAGTACAACTCATTCTACCACGTTAAGCAAATGCTGGCAAAACAATCGCTTCACTAATCGTAAACTATTGTTAATGAAAGACGCTATGAAGAAGGCAAAAACCACGTGTCAGGTCACTAAAACATCAGGTCTACGCAAGATTTAAAGCGATCAAGGTGCTTGCTATCTCTAAGCAGATCGTTTACAAGCTCAATAATCGGTGTCATGACCGGGCACTGTCTAATAGGAAAGCACGCCACGCGGCTAGGCGTATTCGCAAATGACGTTTGAAGAAGCTGTATGGATGAGGTAGATGAGGAAACAGTTCTTCACCTCCTCTTTACTGTACATGCCCTTCTATAGCTCAAAAACGCAAGAATTACCTAGGAGAATTCTTCTATAACGATCTAAATGATCTCAATTATATTAACATAATCAGCCTCTCACGTTTCGTAAAGGACTCAAACTGGTTTCATTGAGCTTAGAAGAAAGATTGTGATAAGGTGACATGAGGCGTAAACGTAATTTTTTAATTTACATATATTTACTATAAGTACGAACACTAGTATTTATAAGTTCGATTGTTGTTATAAGATATGTAAAAATATCAAATTTGTCTATTAGGTATCTTTTAATAAAAAATGAAATTTGTGTGACAGGGCATCTCGTAAAAAGCTTTTTACAGGAGAGAATTATGACGAAAATATATTTAAAAGTTTTCCAATAGGGACGGGTTGATTTTGACAGCTCGTGGGGGCCATATTGTTTTTTTACTTTCTTCCAAAATATTTTCTTTTAATCAGTCACTAAAGACTAATCTTCATGGCAAGTTATAGCGTCGAGCTACACGTGGAAATGATACATCTTTATTATCAAAATGGTATCCTCTAGTAGCAACGATACGCGTGTTGCGCCCTTTTTATGGGTACATGCTCATCCTTCCAAGTCGAGATTAACGAGTTGCCAATGCAACTGGAGGCTAGATTCCAACTTCAACGGGGCGGCGATGGTTATGATCGATAATTTCCAACTTCTTGTAGACATATAGTTTTAACAGAATGACGCTAAGTGCCACACAGCTCAAGAGAAAGTCGACATTCTTTGCGAGCGATTTCAAGGCATTTCGTATGATTAGTCATCAAGACTTTGTGATTTGAGCCCTTTAGACTTTTTCTTGTGGGGCTTTGTTAAGTCGCAGGAATATGAGAATAAGCCGCAAATCACCGGCCATGATTTATGCGCCAAACAAAACTGATATCTGTACTTTCCAATATTTTTGTATAATTCTTAGGGTCAGTTAGATTTGAGTCAATTGAAAAAAAATGTGTATTGGAGTTTTTTCAAAAAGCGGTTTTTAAATTTTAGAACATTCAGTATATATTTTAATGTAGGGGAATTTTATGATTACCTGATTGTGGTCTAAGGGTTTTGTTAAGCTTTTTTTTTTAATTTTCAATCAAGGCGTGCTGCAAGTAAGGAAGAATTTGCATAATCAGATTTTTAGCCCCAATCCTTTAAATGTGCAATTTGACAATTGTTTGTACATTGGTTGATTTATTGAAAAAACGTTTTTTTCTCCAAATGTATTTATTCTTTAAATTCGTAGAGACATTTGTTCGAATAAATAGCATGTCCCACAGTCTATTACAAAAGAAAACTATTATTTTCTGAGGTAGAAAAATATGGGACCTCATTTTTTTGTTCTCATTTCTTTTGATTTTCATATTAAATCTTTCTTAAACTTTCTTTTTGTTTAATTCAAAATTATTTTTTAATGTGGCTACCATTTTTATTGCAATTTATCATCAAATTAATTTTATTTTAGATTTTAATTGGTATACTCCAACATTTTTTTCAGAAAACTCCTTATTATTTTGTTTTCTGACTGCTTATATTAATTTTGTTAAAATAAAATCTCCTTTTTAAAGGGTCTACGACAGGGGTCGGCAAGTAGTTTGGAGTGGGGTCCAGATACGGTTGAAAACATTTTAATCGAAATCCAGGAAAAAAAATTAAAAAAGTTTTGTAGTTTTTATTTTGCTTCATTTAAGTAACTGTAATTTTAAAAAAATTACAACGTTATTTTTGGTTCACGCCAGTTATTTATGGTTCACGCGGGGAGCAGCAAATGCGAAGAGTATCATCAAGGTGGTAGTCTGATAATCTCGAACGATATTTGTTCTTCAAAAAATTAATTTTTGAGAAAGACGATTCGCATATACATACATATATGTCGAGCCAAACTTGTTAGCCAAGTTGATAGCTAATTTTTTTGCAATTTTGATATTTTTCTGGAACATGTTTACCCCAAAATTCTGCAGTGGATGCAGTTTTAAATATTTGCAGGGAAATATCTTCTTAAAAGTCAACTGATTCCAATTGTAATGAAGCTTTTGAAAGATCGAATAACTTCGCAGCCAGTTCAGTCTATTCTGCTACTGTAGTGATTTCATAAGGCAATTTAAGGATTTGAGATAGCTTCCCAATTTCTGCAAAGCACTGCAATGTCTTCTTCTTCAGAGTTCTTCTTTTTATATTCAAGAATTGTTGAGAAATGAATGAATTCTTTTTTAGCAATATCTTTTTCGAAAACATCCAACTTACGACGAAAAGCGGACTCGCTTTGTATTAAGTCGCATATTACTTTCCCATTTCCTTGTAACTGGATGTTGAGCTCATTTAAATATCTCAGAACATCTTTTAGAAAAGCCAAAAATAGTACAATTGCGCTCTTTTGTTATGAACTCCAAGAGCTTCCTTGCTTCCGTCGTATCCAAGGTTTGCAAGAAGGAGATAACTTGCTCTTTAATCATCCAGAAACGTTCAATAACATGACCTTTACTTAGCCAACGAATATTGTTGTGTTGCAGTAAGTCCGAATACGCCGTTTAACCTTCAGAAAGAAACTCTTTTTTTGTGGAAACGTTTTTAAACACGAAAAATTATTTAAAAAAATCGATATCGAACGAAAGCTTCGTAATTAGATCTCACAATAAGACTGACAACCGATTTGACTGCAGAGAGAATTTTATTTACAAAAAAAGCGATTGTTTGCATTTTGTATGTCAATTTAATTTATTTGTCTGTGAATACCTACTTAGCCGTCATATTTAAAATGGCGTAAAGGAGTTGCAAACGCACTTGCTTGTGTGTTAGAGAAGCATTTTTTAATTTTGTTTAAATTCACATACGTACATATGTTATTAAATTGAATCGGTAGTATGGCTAAGTTTGACCTTTCGTGGTTCCGCGATCCGCCTGTTGCTGAACGCTGGTCTACGATCTAAACAACAGCTCCTATTTTTTTTTTTAAACATAATCAAGTTTTGATTAGAAGTGCGTAATGCATTTTGATTTATCTATTTTTGGTCAAATGCTGGACTGTGATAGTTACAAAATATCCAGATAATTATTATTAGTGTCAAATGAACTTTAAAAATAAATAAATAATGTGGCGCAACTGTTCGTTGAGAACTAAGACCTAGTGACTTATAACTCTCAACCATTCCTGTGTGCGAGTAATGTTGTAAAGGATGGAGGGGGCGTATAGTTTTAAGCCAAATCCGCACGGCTAATTTAAGAAAGCACTTTTTATGACAAGAATTATTCTTTAAAAATTTGTCAAGGATTTGTCTTGTCAGTAAAAAAGACTTCAGATGGGACAGGCAGGGATTGAACCCAAAACCTCTGTGCATAACAATCCTAATCACTACCATCACGCCATGGGTACTTCATTAAACCGAATGTACTGTACAATTATAAAAATTCTGCATACCTCCAGTATTAGAGAAAGTATTAGAGTATTTTTAAAGATATTATTATTATATCTGAGTTATTAGTAAGGCCAGCGAGTATTTAAAGGTTTTTTCTCGGTCTTTAAATTTTGTAACAACATTTTTCGGGATGAGAATTCGAGGATAGCCTGACCTCTTAACAATATTTTATGGCCTTATATGAATTGAGAAATCAATGCTTTTCTTATGCTGCAGTTTCTTGTATTCATACAACCGTTTACATTTTCAAAACAAACTGGAATCAATCTTAGAAAATGTTCAAACCTAGGAAAAAAAGTGGTTTAACTTCCCATAGGTACCCCTGAGCTGAATGTTTCAAAACAAGTTACCACATTTTATATTCAACTTTTTAGAATTTGTATCTACTCTCTTGCATACCCTTCGTTTTGAAGTGAAAGTAATAACTGACAAAATAAAACAGCAGAACTTATCCCTGGAACTAGCTCAAGTGCACCTGGAACGCGAAGAACCCATTCGATTATATTTCCTTGATAAAATGATTACCAAAAGTGCACCAAAAAATATTCAAAGACGCCATTTAATACAAAAAAATAAATGGTTCAATCGGGAGTGTGAAAAAGCGATAGAGAAGGCATTGCAGGCAGCTTCATTTATACCGTAAATTCCATACAGATATATTCAAGAAAATGTACTTAGAAGCTAACAAGAATCTAAAACTAATTTGTACGAACTCGAAGAAAAATTATTTTGCTCAACTAGTGCATGAAGCTTCAAGCGCAACCAATGCAAAACAGTTTTGGAAAGCTATAAGATGTATATCTGACCGATCCTTCACAATTGGTGTTAACTTACACCCTAATATACTTAAGGAGCATTTCGTCAAACTTCTCAACCCAATAAACAACGGCCCAACAGTACAATATGCCAGCCCTCTAGTAGAAAATGACTATCTAGTTCTAGGTAGATGTATAAGTTTGGAGGAAGTCAAAGAGGCCATCGCAAAAACAAAGTCGAACAAAGTCGAGGGGAAAACAGAATACCTTTTGAGTGCTACAAGAGTCTTACAGAAGAGGCTTTAATTATGCTGACTCTTACTCTTTTAATCACATATTTAACTTGAATAATTTACCACAAGGCTTCCGAAAGGCGATTTTGTTTCCATTACATAAAAAAGGTGACATAAATTTAGCCGAGAATTATAGAGGATTTTCTTTCCTGAACTGTTCATTAAAGATTTTTTCATCTGTTCTATTCACAAGACTTACAACATGGGCTGAAAAGGAGAACCTGCTTAGTGATTTTCAGGTTGGATTTAGGCAAAATCATTCAACAATCGACCAGATTTTCACACTAATGAATATTGCGCAATCGTTCCAGGACCAACATAAGAAACTGTATGCTTTTTACGTCGATTTTAAAGCAGCTTTTGATTCTATCGATAGAAGGTCACTATTTTACAAATTTTCATTGATGGGAATGTCCACAAAGATGCTAAATATTCTAAAACTCTTGTACGCGGATACACAATCAGCAGTTTGGAATGGAAAGAAACTTTCGGAATGGTTTCCAACAAACATGGGAGTAAAACAGGGGTGTGTTCTAAGTACTCTTTTGTTCATACTATTTTTTGACGACCTGAATGATGTGCTTTGCGGTGGAATTTTGTGGACTGGAAGGAGAATTAAAGTGCTCATTTATGCTGATGATATTGTTCTCTTATCGGACACGACTCAAGGACTAAGTCGCCTGATTTTGGGCCTTGAAGAATACTGCGCAAAATGGAATCTTACGGTGAATTTGAGTAAGTCCAAAATGATGAAAGGCCGGTGGACGGTATGCCCAAAATGAAAAGTGGAAATTTGCTGGTGAAGATATTGAAATCGTCAAGGAGAACGAATAGCTTGGCTTGGCATCTTTCCAACAAGCTTCAGCTAGCTAAAACAGCACTGAACTCTACATGGAAATCCTGCATTAATTCGAGTACACTCAGTTTAAGTGCAAAGTATAAACTTTTTGATGTGACTTCTAAATCAGTCATGTTTTACGCTGCTCAGGTTTGGGGTTACGAACAAAGTGAAGAAGTTGAAAATTTCTCAAGAGATTGTTCAAACTCCCTTCGAACTGTCCAAACTATATGCTTTTATTAGAAACAAGATTGTCGCCATTATTTACAGCAACCTTGAAGCTTCACTTTGATTATATAATGAAAGCAATGTCGCAGCCCTCTAACTAAGCTTGTTGTAACGCATGCTATCTCTTCCAAATCTTTGTTTTACAAAAAGTGCCAACTTTTGGCAAGAAGATACAACCTGGATCTAAATGTTACGTTTGCTAAAATGGATGCTTTGAGAGAGAATTTGTATGTTTTCATAAGGAGACTGGATGAGAAACTGAGAGAGTAGTTTAAAGAGCAAGCATCATCATCTCTTTATAGACGATATTACTGCATACTTAATTACGACTTAAATGAATCTAATTATTTTCGGGATGAAAATAATGGGTGATTTTTTTGAGGTTAGGATTTTCATGCATTAGTATTTGACAGATCACGCGGGATTTCAGACATGGTGTCAAAGAGAAAGATGCTCAGTATGCTTTGACATTTCATCATGAATAGACTTATTAACGAGCAACGCTTGCAAATCATTGAATTTTATTACCAAAATCAGTGTTCGGTTCGAAATGTGTTTCGCGCTTTTTTATCGACAAATTTTGTTCAGCGATGAGGCTCATTTCTGGTTGAATGGCTACGTAAATAAGCAAAATTGCCGCATTTTGAGTAAAGAGCAACCAGAAGCCGTTCAAGAACTGCCCATGCATCCCGAAAAATGCACTGTTTGGTGTGGTTTGTACGCTGGTGGAATCATTGGACCGTATTTTTTCAAAGATGCTGTTGGACGCAACGTTACGGTGAATGGCGATCGCTATCGTTCAATGCTAACAAACTTTTTGTTGCCAAAAATGGAAGAACTGAACTTGTTTGACATGTGGTTTCAACAAGATGGCGCTACATGCCACACAGCTCCCGATTCTATGGCCATTTTGAGGGAAAACTTCGGAGAACAATTCATCTCAAGGAATGGACCGGTAAGTTGGCCACCAAGATCATGCGATTTGACGCCTTTAGACTATTTTTTGTGGGGCTACGTCAAGTCTAAAGTCTACACAAATAAGCCAGCAACTATTCCAGCTTTGGAAGACAACATTTCCGAAGAAATTCGGGCTATTCCGGCCGAAATGCTCGAAAAAGTTACCCAAAATTGGACTTTCCGAATGGACCACCTAAGACGCAGCCGCGGTCAACATTTAAATGAAATTATCTTCAAAAAGTAAATGTCATGGACCAATCTAACGTTTCAAATAAAGAATCGATGAGATTTTGCAAATTTTATGCGTTTTTTTTTAAAAAAAAGTTCTCAAGCTCTTAAAAAATCACCCGATAGTACCTTCAACATATCAACCATTTTTAGAGCAAGAGGAGAACTGCTTAACTTGAATCTCAAACCACACAATGATGATCTTCCTTTATTTTGCATTTTATGTAACCTTGGATCACGAGAGAATGTATTCCATTTTATAGCAATATGCCCGGTTCTCAGGGAGATAAGAAGGGTTTTTTTCGACAGCTCGAAAATAACATTAGAGAGAACAACAAATATTTAAAATGGATGTGAAGGATGGAAGCCGCTTGCTGCATTCTGTAAGGAAGCTGCTAGCTACAGAGCCAAAATAATAGCAGAAGAATTTTAAAAAAAGTTTACCAAAAACAAAAAATACCCAACCCATGTACTAAATATTTATTTAAAATCAAAAATTGTTTCTCTAAAAAAAAAAACGTATTATTATAAATTGTTTTAGAAAATATTATTTTACTTGCCATCTGAGGTGATGGCCAAGGCCATACCTTAAAGGGAATGTACGCTAAATAACTAATGTTAAATATGTAAGCAAAATTACTTTAAAAGAAATAAATCAATCTAATCTAAATAAAATAGTAAAGACTATGTTTTATTTGATGGATAAGGTAATAAATAATAATGTAAAAACAAATTTACTCCATTAATCCTCCATCATCTTACTCCTAATCTATTCTTTAAAATACAAGAAAAAAAACACACCAACATAAAACTCTTTTTTCAAACTCGGTATATCTTACATATTTTTATCATGTCTCCTTATCCAAGCAATTGAATCTATTCGAATAAATAACCCATTTTTTTGCAACTCTACTCTTTTCTTTAGTATATTACGGTATGTTAGGTATACGATGTACATAACATGCTACTCGTACATTTACTATAAACGAATGGAATCCTGAGGCAAGAAATTGGAAAATAAAGTAAATTAAGAGTCCTTTAACTTCCTCCTCCTTTTCTCCATTTAAAGTTTTAAAATGCTGAGATTGCTGCTGTTTTGGTTCTCGATATCGATGTTGCGATGTCGATATCGATATCAAAATCAACATGGTTGTCGTTGTCGTCGGTCGTCGTTTTCCCCGTCCCGTCTCCGTCCTCGTCTTCTTCTTTTTCGTTCACATGAGATCCTTATATTTTCAGTTATAGGGTAATTCAGGAAAACATATTTCACTTGCTTAAAAAGTTTTTTCTTTTCCTATTCTTTTTGTTTTTTCTTTTTAGTAGTTGGTTGCTTCCCTTATTTTACGACTCAAAACATACAATATACATATATCACATATAAGATTATAGATCCATGTAAAGGAACATACATTATATGCATTCAATCCAAAGAAACCACAACTCAAAAGCAGAAGGATGCAAAAGGCGAGGAAGGAATTCATAGATTTCCATTTGAAATCGATGTTGTTTAATTGGTGAGAAATCGTATGGCAATTGTATTAAGTGTTTCTTTTCCGGTTTGAGTATCGAAAATTTAATATAAAATTGAAATTCAATACCTTATGAGATGCAGTGCGGTAAATGAGAGGGGTCGGATACTTCTTCCTCAAGAAATTCTCAGAATTTATTTCATTTCTATGAGATGGTGCCGGGTGTGATGTTGAAAGCTTAAGATTTCGAAAAGGTGTTGAAAATCCATTCAGGTAAATATACTCGTATCATTTATTTAACAAAAGGGTTTCCAACATCTGTTTTGAATGATTGAATAATTATATACAATGATATGGTCAAAAGGACATTCAAAAGACAACGAAATTCCTGAATCAGATATTGATGATGCCATATTATAAATACCAAATTATACTCTTAGTCTTATGTTTATGGGTGTTTGCCTGAATAAGGATTGACAAATCCTTGAAGAACATTTCCGTATTTTAAATAATGATAGAAATTTAAATAAAATTGATACCTGCTTCAAATAAGCATTTTGAATATTTTATTTGCATTTTGTAGTCATAGGTCATTTGCAACAAAAGGAAGTTATTGATACTAGTGTTTTAGTAGATTTAAACAACATACGAGTATGTAAATAAAAGTTGTTAAAAAGTAATAAGAATGCTGTTATCAAGTCAGATTTTCTTCTGCTAAGAACCTTGTTTACTTAAGTAAGTTTATTAACTTCCCATAGGAAGTTATTGTAATGGGTCCGATTTGACAAATTGAAAATTTTGACATTTCTCGACGTTTCAAGGTCCCTAGAGTCGAAATAAAAGATTTTTAGAAAGATGTCTGTGCGTGCGTGTGTACGTACGTCCGTACGTCCGTACGTTCGCGACGTTTTTTTCGTTGTCCATAGCTCAAGAACCAGAAGAGATATCGACTTCAAATAAATTTTGTTATACAGATAATAAGGCAGAAAGATGCAGAAAGGGCTCTCAAGAAAATTGCATGGGTGGTTTTTTTACCATAGCAGTTTAAAAAAAAGGTGAAAATTTTGGTTAACCCTAAATATCTCATGAACCAATGACGCTAGAGACTTGAATTAAATTTTGTATTATATATTGTAACGTGATACAAAACAATTATATTTTTGGAAAAAAATTCAATTAACGGTTTTTTTTTATAAATCAAAAAAACTGAAAAAAAAAATTTGTCACTTCGAAAATTGTACGACTAAAATATGATTTCATCTCCAAAACAATTTTGTGCAACGAAGAATAATGTTTTTGACATCTGATAAAATTTTGAGAAAAATCGAATTGACAGTTTTTTTACAAAAAATAATAACCTAAAAAAAAATAAAAAAAAGTTGGTAAAAATTGAGTTTTGACTCGAATATCTTTTCAAAAATTTGAGATATTGGCTTTAAACTACTTTTATCGTTCAAAAAATATTGTTTTCAACATTCAGTAATATTTTGAAAAAAAATAGAATTGACAGTTTTTTTACAAAAAATTAAAAACCGAAAAAAAAATTTAACAAAAGTTGGTAAAAATTGATTTTCGACTTAAATATCTTTTCAAAAATTTGAGATTATGGCTTCTAACTAATTTTAACTTATAAGAAATATTGTTTTCAACATTAGGACAAATTTTGAGAAAAATCGAATTGACAGTTTTTTTACAAAAAATAAAAACCCAAACAAAAAAATTAATAAAAGTTGGTAAAAATTGATTTTCGGCTCAAATAGCTTTTCAAAAATTAAAAATATTGGCTTCAAACTTATTTTATTTCACAGAAAATATTGTTTTTTATATATTTAATAATTTTTTTATAAAAATCCAACAGTCCGTTTTTTCATAAAAAAAATAAAATCTACAAAAAATAGAACGCAAATTTGGTAAGAATTGATACATTTAGACAAACTTTTAAGCAAGACAAATCGATAGACGGGATGGGAAGTTATCAGTGTGGGTCGCATCCCAGCCTCTTTTTTACTTAAGTAAGTTTATTTACTAATAGCTCATAAAATGCAGTGAATGTAAGTTATAAATATTTATGGCACTTGATCCTTAATGAGTTAAACTTAAAAAAGCAACAATTCCAGAAAAGTTATTTTGCTTTTAAGAAAAGTCACTCAAAAGTTAAGTTAAGAAAATGTTAATAATCCTAAATTCACTGAACTTAACATAAATATAATATTTCAAACATTTTAAACGCGCATAAATTTGTCATTCACTTAATTCTCTTCAAGTGCAGAAACCTGTACACATTCTTGATAAAACAAGTTCAAAGTTCATATACAACATGGAGGAAACATCAAATGACGACGAGCGACACGACGCGACGCCTTGAGGAGAGAACTCCTTTTTCGCTTGTGATGCTTAAAATTTATTCCTGGCACAACACTGAGTAGTACTGAAAATTTTCTTCGGCCAAAACTATTTCTTTTACTTAAATTTTTCTTCGTTCAAACTCTACCCGTTTGAATTTTTTTTATAAAGGTGTAGCATACCGAAAGACTCAACAGTTTCAAAACATTCCATCATCATCATCAACGACGACGACGTCTCAACTTTACCTATACCTCTATAGAAGGAAAAAGGTGCAACCCAAATATGTATGTATTTTGCTGCAGGATAAAATATTTTATAAAATTGTTAAGATTTTCATCGTTGTTGGTTATGAATTTTCCAAGGGAAAAGGTATAAGGTACGTACCTCACCTAAGGTACAATTGCGGAATAAAGTTCAGTTGAGTTCAGAACAAAATATGCCATTATTTTGTTTTCACACTTTTCTGTATTTTAACCTGGAGCTAGGTGAGGAGAGATCCCAGACTTAGACAGGTTTCTATAGTTTTGTGTATAAAATTAAAAAAATTAACTAAGGAATGTTTAGTTGCATTTTTATTTTTTTGTTGTTATTTTTTTTTGTAAATGTTTTGGCAAATGGTTTAAGGACGATGCGATGGACCACAGTGGATCTTTTTCATGCTTTTTTTGGTACGAAAATTCAATATAATATTCTTATGCTATCAATTTTAACATCGTGTTTTTTTCTTTTCTTTCACTAATCATCAAACTGTTACTGTCAATTCATTGAATTAACTCAACAATTTTATTATGGTAAAAAGCAACGTCTGCAATTTATATAAATTTTCTACCGAATTTCGGAGTCGGTCGTAATTTTCGCCCTAGAAGACAGGCAATAACAAATTAAGTGCCCAAATTTGAGTCTACATACTCCTTGTCGAATTGTCGAAAATGTCGCTGCTTTGGCATTTGGCTCAGACCACATTATGGTTTACACACATACAAGATTAAGCTGACTCAAGTATTGACTCATATCTACCATTTGAAGCGACGACATACATTGTCCACTTTGTGAAGTCCTTATTGGAAAACCATTTACAAAAGCACGCACCAAAATTTCTCTAAAAACGACGTATTTAGAATCTTGAGTATTGAAAAAATAAAATAAAATGCGCAACTGGGTCACACGAACTTTTTCATCTATTCAAAGAGTCTGTTTGAAAATATTTCCTGTATTTTAAAATTTAAAAATGTACATGCACCGAACAGTGAAAAAAAATCTTTACATCGTTTTGGAGAAAGTAAGATAATTGCACTTAATATTTCAAAGGCATTTGATAGAGTTTGACAACTAGCTCTCTTATCGAAAATGGGTATTGATGAATCTCTTCTTTGTAGGGTTAGAAATAAATTTTTTATTAATTCAAATAGGATTGGACGGGTTCAAATCTGATATCGAAAAAATAAATGCTGGTGTGCCCAGGGCTTCGTTTTATTTCCGACGCTCTTTCATATTTTTATAGAGATCATTTTTGTCTAAAACTTCTAACCCACTAAATTGTTTCGCTGATGACAATACCCTCAGCTTTTCATATTCGTTTGTAGATTCTCATCCTTGTTCTTTGGAAGTGGACTAACAACGGCAGCATATTAAATTCTGATCTTGACAGCATTATCTATTGGAGAATACAAAATTGTGTAGAATTTAATGCCTCGAAAACTCAATGCTGTCTAGACAATGTCACTATCCATGGGTGGTACTTGCATTGAGGAGACTGAACGGTTTTCAGTTTAAGGTATGTGTCTCACAAACACTTAATTTTGAGTGATCATATACTCAAAAATACTGCTAAGTGTTTAAGTTTTCTGCGACGATGCAATAAATTTTTTACCCCTTATGATCTGGCTTTAATTTACAAAAACTTTTATTCGTCTAAAACTCGAGTATAATTTTCATATTTGGGCTGGTACCCCAATAACGTACTTGAGTCTTCTGGATAGAATTGAATTACAATATATAGACATTCAAAACCAATGTGCATCGTTTTCTTCTTCTAATCCTATCCTCCTTTCCTAATTGCTTGCACTTTGTCTAATCATTTTAAGGGTTTTTATAACCTCTTAGTGCTCGCTTAATATACATACATATATAAAAAAAATAAAAAAGTTGTTTTGAAAAATACACAAATATTTTTTTTTATTGAAACAAGCCAAATTACGAAAAAAATTGAGAACATTTAGAAAAAAAATCTATTATTTCGTTTTGAGAAAATTTGAATTTTCGATTTTTGACCGCCTTTAGCAAATCAGCTTAATTTCCAAATTTCACGGCAATCAACCCAATGTTTTGGGCTGTAGGGGTGAGGACAGACAGACGGAATCAGGGATCCATTTTTTTTTACTTCTCTACCATCGTATTGTCATGTTTGATTAAGATCTTGAGTTCGAAATTTGTTGTCCAATTTTTCACAATTATTCATTGAAAAGTGGAGATATTTTAACTTGGAGTAAGAGGTAGTAATAAGAGCATATGCATAAATCTATGTTTCTTAACAAAATAAATGTTCATATTTTGCGAATAAAAAATTCAAAAAAAGGGACTGGAATGCGACCCACAATGACAACTTCCCATCACATCCCATTTGTCTAAAACTTTAACAAAATGCTACTACTAAAAATTGTGTCAGATACAAATTTTAAAATTATGTAGGTATGTATATCATCTTTGTTCTCCTAATACCTGAGTCGAAAACCATTTCTTATCAGTTTTTTTTTGTTGTTTTGTAGGTTTTCGTAATTTCTAAAAAAGTTAAATTGAATTTTTCTTTAAAATCACTAAATGTAAGCAACAACATTTTGCATATGATAATATAAGTTTAATTTCAATATTTGTTTTTGTTCCCGAAATTTTTAGTACAAAACCAATATGAATTATGAACATTTTTTTACGTATAAACAACAGCCGTCACAACAGCATACCTTTATCTATTCTCGAAACATTCGAATCGAACATCAGTTTTTATTTTTACCAATTTTGCGTAAGATTTTTGATGAATTTTTTTTTTTTTTTTATAAAAAATACTGAATGTTAGATTTTTCTAAAACATTTGATAAATATTAAAAATAAGATTTTTTTATGAGACAACATTTTTTGCTTGAAAGCAATATTCTTTATTTTTGCTTAGATGATCGATTCGAAAAACAATTCTTACCAATGTTTAGTAGTAATTTTGGAGGTTTTAATTTTTTGGAAAAAAAACTATCAATTCTATTTTTCTAAAATTTTACCAGATTTCAAAAACTTAATTCTTTTTTTCATACAATTATTTTGAAAAAATATTCGAGGTGTTTTTTTTTTTAAATAAAATCTTCTTAATAAGATTTTGATCAAATTTGTACACACCTTGTGCAGTTTGATCCAACTTGAAAAAAGGATAGCTTTTACATCTCAATTTATGATCGCACTATTATTTTATTGCAAATTATTTGTCTATTACTTCACAGTTACAATTATCCTTTAGCTCCAAATCATTTTAACAGATGGCAACATCTGTTGACTGGATTGAGTAAGTATTCAATAGATGGCGCTATGTCAAACTTACAAATGGTTCATATAAGGTACAATTTAATAGCATAACCACCACATGATGCTAAAGTATAGGTTACATTTATTTTGTAGTAAACGGAATGTAGTGAAATTCCGTAACGTTATTTCATGATAATAAGGGGTTACGGTAGTAGAAGATCAGTCATGAAGGTCGCCATGTTTTTACAAATTTCATCTATGTAAAAAAGTATGGTGGTGCCCATGTCTGATGTTCTCCTAACGTTCCAGTTAAATAGTTTACAACAATGTAATATGACAAAAAACGTAAGTCACAGGAACGCGTGGCCGGGTCAGATAGTATAATATACAATTTTATACAATTTAATTGAACATTTTTCATCTAAATGAGGAGAGTTATTTCTTCTTCAAGAAGTTTCTGTGATTTTGTAACCTTATTACTTACTCTTTTCAATCAAAGAATTCATAAATAAAAATAAATATTAATAATTTGTTCCACTGTATACATCAGTTTCTAAGTTGATTTTCCTGAATATTAAATAAAACATGAATTTTAGTTTTTCAAAAGTTCGTTGAGAAATGTTAATTTTTCAGAAAAATTACAATAACATGAATTAGAATTTTTATTTTCTAACAAAGTTATATAATTATTTTAATGTGTGTGTTTAGAGAGAAATTCTTTGATATACATACAAGTTCTAAAGTCAAATTAGGTTATAAAAATATAACATAGGTACCTCTAAACAAAATGCAATTAATTCAGGTTAGTTACTTATGAATATTCAAAATTCATGTACAAATGGATTCTTAATTTCATTTCGAAATAATAAAATTTCATTTTTTTTCTTTTTTATAATTTAAATTAAAACTGAGATCTTTCCCATTTTGAAAAGTATTTCAAGTCGTTTTAAAATTTAGTGAAAAAAGTTTAAGACAAACATTTTAATTTTGGTTATTTTAATCAAATTTAAGAAAGAAAACTGAAGTGAAAATTTATCTTATTCAATTCTTATCCTGTGCATTTTTGACGAGTTCCGTTCATACATTTAAACTTTATCAACTTACCCTCAACCAATTTCGAATAAAGTTATAATTTATAAAATAAGACCTTTCGAACGTTTAAACGTTCAAACTCCTTATAACTATATGACTATATGAGTAGGTTTTAATGAAAAAGATGACATCTGCTCATATGACTGCATTTCTATAAAAGGAAAGCATATGAGCAAGATGGAAATTTATTAAAATTTCCGGAAAGATGTAGGTAGGAAACTGAAAATGCATTTACATTAAGTTCAATGATGAGAAGAAGTAGGTATACGAGTGCCTAACCAACTTCTTCCTTGAATAGGTTCATACTAAGTCAATGAACTTGTCAAATAGAAGAAACTTTTAATGTAATTTGAATGTCAAATATTTAAAATTTTCAGTGTTTCCTTTCCTTGAGACTTTTATTAAGACCAGACCAAATGTGAATAAAAACTCGGGTCTCCTATAAGAAAAATCATAAATTTCTCTGCATTTATGGTCTCTGTATATTGATTGCTTAAAGCAAATCTCCAAACAAAATGATGATCCTAACCAATTAAGTAAAAAAATCGTTTACGTGTAAGAACAAATATTATTAATAATAATTATTATTTAACTGCTATAGCAAATTTGTAAATAATACACAAATTAATTACTTATTATTGCTTTAAATGTAAAAGCTCAATAAGAATACATAATCAAAAAAAATTCTTATTAAATTACCTTCATCCTTCTAATTGAATTAAAATTTTCAATTAAATACTCACAATAAATTTATGTTCATATATTTGAGTTTATGCTATGTGCACAGAATTTTCATTTAAAATAAATATGTTAATAAATATTTATGTATGTATACGTACATAAAATTGTTTTGTTGAATTAAAATTAAAAAAAAAATTGTACGCTTTGCATTTCGTCGTGTATAAATACTTTTATGTACCTACATTATAATGTAATTTGCAAAAAACCAAATGGACGAATAATAATTCAATCATTTATTAATCAATTAGTGACATCAGTCCTTAATTATTTTATTTCACTTCATGTAAATTGTAAAATAGGAATTTAAACATTATTCGTTTTAACATTAAATACAAAACTGGTATATTAAAACGGAAGACCTCCAATTTTTGTAAAAGTGCAAAATTCCCATACAAAAGAGAATGTACATATTCGTATATGTATGTTTAAATTAAATGCTATGCTAATTTTGTATACAAAAAGATATCGAGTGTAAACGCATAAATTGTATACTTTACATTAAAAGTCATTAAGCTTTTGTGTGGTAAACACACGTCAGATTCAGGGTAGGATTTGGAAGACATTTAATTTTAGTAGTATTTAAAATAAAATAAAATTAAGTAGAAGTACACAAAATGCAATTAAATAAAGCAAAACAAAAAAGTACGCATACGCCCAAATGTACACAAAATAGTTTTTTACATATCTTACTTACTTACTTAAGGTGGCGCTACAGTCCTGTGTGAACTAGGGCCTCACCCAACAAACTTCTCCATCTAGCTCGGTCCCTAGCTAGATGTCTCCAGTTTCGCGCTCCGAGTTGGGTGAGGTCACCTTCCACTTGTGCGCGCCACCTGATTCGCGGTCTTCCTCTACTGCGCTGTCCTGTGGGTGTGGATTCGAAGACTTTCCGGGCCGGAGCATTGGTTTCCATGCGCTCTACGTGACCTAGCCATCTTAGTCGTTGGACTTTTACCCTTCTTGCTAAGTCTACGTCGCTGTACAGCCCGTACAGCTCGTCGTTCCATCTTCTCCTCCACTCCCCTTCGATGCATACGGGACCGTAGATCACACGAAGAATCTTTCTCTCGAAACGACCCAAGGTGCTTTCATCCGCTTTTGTCAAAGTCCATGCTTCTGCACCGTATAGCAGGACGGGGATGATAAGGGTCTTATATAGCGACACTTTGGTCCTTCGAGAGAGAATTTTTCCACTCAATTGCTTTCTTAACCCAAAGAAACAGCGATTAGCAAGAGTTATTCTTCGTTTGATCTCAGCGCTGGTGTTGTTTTCTGCGTTTACAGCGGAGCCTAGGTAGACGAAGTCCTTGACTACCTCAAAGTTACGTCTGTCGATGGTGACGTTTTGACCAAGACGTCGGTGTTGTAGGTCCTTTCTTGATGACAGCATGTACTTTGTTTTGCCCTCATTAACCGTTAAACCCATTTTTGCCGCCTCTGCCTCAATACTCACAAAAGCCCCATTGACATCACGCTGAGTTCTTCCGATTATGTCAATGTCATCAGCATATGCTAGTAATTGGACAGACTTTTGAAAGATAGTGCCTCTGGTGTTGACGTGTGAGCCTTGCACTATTCTTTCAAGTACGATGTTAAAAAAATCACATGACAGCGCATCACCTTGTCTAAAACCTTTTTTGATATCGAAAGGTTCAGTTAAGTTGTTTCCAACCTTTATGGAGCAGCGTGAATTCTCCATGGTCATCCTGCACAAACGGACGAGTTTGGCAGGGATGCCAAAACTAGACATGGCTCTATACAGTTCGTCCCTGTAGATACTGTCATATGCGGCCTTGAAATCGATGAAAAGATGGTGGGTGTCGATTTGGTGTTCTTGGGTTTTTTCCAGGATCTGCCGTAATGTGAATATTTGATCGACTGTGGACTTTCCTGGTCTAAAACCACACTGATAAGGACCTATCAGGTTGTTGACGATGGGCTTTAGACGTTCACATATTACGGCAGAGAGGATTTTATAAGCGATGTTAAGTAGACTGATTCCTCTATAATTGGTGCAGTTTAGAGGGTCTCCTTTTTTCAGGATCGGGCAAACAATACTGAGGTTCCATTCATCGGGCATGCTTTCTTCCGACCATATCTTACAGATAAGTTGGTGCATGCTCCTAACCAACTTATCTCCAGCTGCTTTAAAGAGCTCGGCATTCAAGCCATCCGCTCCAGCGGCTTTGTTAGACTTCAGCTTAGATATAGCAATCTTTACTTCGTCTAAGTCGGGAGGACGGGATTGTTGGCTTTCGTCGTCTATGTTGAATGGATCATCCTGCCTGACAGCGGAATTCGGTTCGTCGTCGCCTTTACCTTCTCCCAACATCTCCCTGTTTTGCCTTGGGCCTGGAAACCCGAAGTGCTACCTTGGCTACAACAAGGTAGTGGTCCGAGTCGATGTTAGCTCCTCGGAAAGTTCGGACATCCATGATGCTGGAAGCGTGTCTGGCGTCGATCGCAATATGGTCAATCTTTTTGACGGTAGATTGATCTGGAGATCTCCAAGTTCCTTTGTGGATGTTGAGGTGTGGAAAACGCGTACTGGCTACCATGACGTTTCGCCCCGCAGCAAAATCTATGAGCCTGAATCCGTTGTCGGAAGTGTTGTCGTGCAGGCTGTTTTTCCCGATTATTCCACCAAAGATGTCTTCCCTTCCTAGCTTGGCATTAAAATCGCCCAGGACAATTTTAATATCGTAGCTAGGACACTGCTCGTATGTTTTGTCTAAGAGCTCGAAGAACATATCTTTGGTGTTGTCATCCTTCTCATCTGTGGGGGCGTGCGCGCATATCAGGCTAATGTTGCCGAATTTAGCCTTGATGCGGATGGTCATGAGGCGCTCGTTGATGCACCTATAGCTTAAGACTTGTTGCCTAAGTCTGGCTCCAATGACGAAGCCGCATCCAAATAAGCGCTGTTGGTTTTCTCGGTAGCAGTCACCATAGTAGATATCGCAGTTTTTCATCCTCTTTTTGCCCGGCCCATCCCATCGTATTTCCTGGATGGCGGTGATGTCTGCTTTATAGCAGTCTAGGGCCTCCGCTAATTCTTCGGCTGCACGTGGTCTGTTAAGGGACCTAACATTCCACGTACAGATCCGAAGTTCGTTGTCCTTAATTCGTTTGCGTTGGTTGTCAGCAGTAAATCCGTCCGTATCCGAGGCTTGTTGGTGCTTCGCAACTATAAGATTTTTACGTGGTCAGGAAGTCACCCTGACGGCACAACCCCCAACCTGGAGGGCCAGATCCTTAGTATAACTCCAAAGACGGGGAGCCGGATAAACCGCTCCTTATAGGCCTGGGCTCCGAATAAGTCGTAGAAGCCCTATAAGGTGTTCACTAAGTAGTTCAACCTTACTGGAACTGTAGACGCCACCGTTGATTCCATCTCGGGAATTCCTCCGCTGCCGTCTGGATAAGGAGAGGTGCCTTAGTGGACGCACCTCTCCCCCCCTCTCTCGTTTGCTGCCCCCAACAACTTTCCACTGGGGTTGGAACCCAATCTCCAGTTGAGGTACTAGGCACCCGATGTTCACCACGGGGAGGTGAGAGTGGAGTTGGTAGACAGAGGTTGGTTTTGAGAAAAACCTGTGGACGCTTGTGTCCTCTTGAATGCACATGTCTACCATTTGAACATCATACATATCATTTGAACATTTTACATATCAGGTGATATTTTTAAGAATTTGTTCAAAGGAATATTGTTGGAATGAGTTTTTCATTATTCCATAATCTGGTAGGAAATCTCTAGGTATTTAGTTTTTAAATATCATTTCCAACATTTGTGTGCCTTGGCTACGGATTTTGCATTACTTTTTTTCAAACAAATCTGCCTTTAAGAGTTGCTGGTTTTGTCTTCATGAACCCATTAAAATATAGCCCCATAAAAAGTAATCGAGAACTTTTAAAAAGCGCCAAAAAAGGGGTTGGGTTCGATATCCCGGTTTTTATATTCCCGTTTCTTAAAATCCCGATTTTAAAATCCCGTTTTTTATAATCCTGCTTTTTATAATCCCGATTTTTTATAATCCCGCTTTTTGTAATCCCATTTCTTATAATCCCGTTTTTTATTATCCCGATTTTGCAACCAAAACTAGGTGTTTAATTTTAAAAAATCGCGCAATGTTTTAAAATTAAACAACTAGTTTTGGTTGCAAAATCGAAATTAGAAAAAAATTAAAAAAAAAAGATATTTTTCTAGATTCATTTTATTGTAACCTTTGACAAATACAACATATCAAAAAATAAGAAATATAAAGTAAAATAGTATTCTTTTAAAACAAACTCAAATCAATTAACAAAGTCAACGATAGCAGTAAAACCGTTATCGAGAGGTAGATTTGCTGTGGGATCAGGATGCATATTTTTTGTGCAAGAGTTAATATTGTAAACAAATATGAATGTTTATGTACAGTAAAAACAAAACAAATTACGATATTAAAATATTTTAGACAAGTAATTTAACATAAAAACCTTTGACTTATATTGTTATTAACTTCCCATAGGAAGTTATTGTAATGGGTCCGATTTGACAAATTGAAAATTTTGACATTTCTCGACGTTTCAAGGTCCCTAGAGTCGAAATAAAAGATTTTTAGAAAGATGTCTGTGCGTGCGTGTGTACGTACGTCCGTACGTCTGTACGTCCGTACGTCCGTACGTTCGCGACGTTTATTTCGTCGTCCATAGCTCAAGAACCAGAAGAGATATCGACTTTAAATAAATTTTGTTATACAGATAATAAGGCAGAAAGATGCAGAAAGGGCTCTCAAGAAAATTGCGTGGGTGGTTTTTTTACCATAGCAGTTTAAAAAAAAGGTGAAAATTTTGGTTAACCCTTAATATCGCATGAACCAATGACGCTAGAGACTTGAATTAAATTTTATGTTATATATTGTAACGTGATACAAAACAATTATGTTTTTGGAAAAAAATTCAATTAACGGTTTTTTTTATAAATCAAAAAAACTGAAAAAAAAAATTAGTCACTTCGAAAATTTTACGACTAAAATATGATTTCATCTCCAAAACAATTTTGTGCAACGAAGAATAATGATTTTGACATCTGATAAAATTTTGAGAAAAATCGAATTGACAGTTTTTTTACAAAAAATAATAACCTAAAAAAAAAATAAAAAAAAGTTGGTAAAAATTGAGTTTTGACTCAAATATCTTTTCAAGACTTTGAGATATTGGCTTTAAACTACTTTTATCTTTCAAAAAATGTTGTTTTAAACATTCAGTAAAATTTTGAAAACAATAGAATTGACAGTTTTTTTACAAAACATTAAAAACCGAAAAAAAAATTTAACAAAAGTTGGTAAAAATTGATTTTCGACTTAAATATCTTTTCAAAAATTTGAGATTATGGCTTCTAACTAATTTTAACTTATAAGAAATATTGTTTTCAACATTAGGAAAAATTTTAAGAAAAATCGAATTGACAGTTTTTTTTACAAAAAATAAAAACCTAAACAAAAAAATTAATAAAAGTTGGTAAAAATTGATTTTCGGCTCAAATAGCTTTTCAAAAATTAAAAATATTGGCTTCAAACTTATTTTATTTCACAGAAAATATTGTTTTTTATATTCAGTAATTTTTTTTATAAAAATCCAACAGTCCGTTTTTTCATAAAAAAAATAAAATCTACAAAAAATAGAACGCAAATTTGGCAAGAATTGATACATTTAGACAAACTTTTAAGCAAGACAAATCGATAGACGGGATGGGAAGTTATCAGTGTGGGTCGCATCCCAGCCTCTTTTTTAGTTTAATGCACGTATTTTGTGAAAAAACGGGATTGTCGGGATTTTAATTGATCGGGATTTTAAGTAAGCGATATTTTAAAAGACGGGATTTAAAAAAATCGGTATTTTAGAAGACGGGATTATACATTTTTTTTCGGGATTTTTTAAAAACGGGATTTTAAAAAGCGGGATTCCGATACGCTCCCTTGTTGTACATGGTTTGACAGTCGTAAATGTACTGTGTTGAAATTTCTGTTCAGTAAGATTTGGTAATTCATCATGAATCGTTAAATCCCAGTACAACTTTTTATACATCGCGCGTAATCATCGATATAATTTAAAATCAAATTAACAACATTTTACCTTCTTAACTTTTTAACTGGCCTCTTTTTTGGGGGAGCGTATCGGAATCCCGCTTTTTAAAATCCCGTTTTTAAAAAATACCGAAAAAAAAGTTTTATAATCCCGTCTACTAAAATACCGATTTTTTGTAATCCCGTCTTTTAAAATCCCGCTTATTCAAAATGCCGATCAATTACAATCCCGCTTTTTAAAATCCCGTCAAATCCTGAATAACAATAGGAGTCAAAGGTTTGAATGTTAAATTACTTGACTAATATATAATAATTACAAATAAAACTAATATATAATATCGTATTTGTTTTTGTTTTTACTGTACATAAACAATAATTTTTGTTTACATATATTAATTATTATATATATATATATATATATATTAATTCTTGCACAAACAAAATGCATCCTACAGCAAATGTACCTCTCGATAACGGTCTTACCAGCTTTGTTGACTTTGTTAATTTTTAATTGGAGTTTGTTGTTTTGTTTTAAAAGAATACTACTTCACTTTATGTTTTTATTTTTTGATATGTTTTATTTGTTAAAGGTTACAATAAAATAAATTAAGAAAATATCTCATTT
Source organism: Eupeodes latifasciatus (assembly GCA_920104205.1). Classification (NCBI taxonomy): domain Eukaryota; kingdom Metazoa; phylum Arthropoda; class Insecta; order Diptera; family Syrphidae; genus Eupeodes; species Eupeodes latifasciatus. The sequence goes on along the minus strand of OV049924.1, from coordinate 66,074,388 downwards.
TTTAATTTGTTTTAATTTTTTTATAATTTCGATTTTGCAATTTAATACCGTTTTTTATTATCCCGATTTTGCAATCAAAACTAGTTGTTTAATTTTAAAAAATCGCGCGATTTTTTAAAAATTTAACAACTAGTTTTGATTGCAAAATCGGGATGATAAAAAACGGTATTATAAAAAAGGGGATTATAGGAAACGGAATTACAAAAAGCGGGATTATAAACGACGGGATTTTAAAATCGGGATTTTAAGAAACGGAAATATAAAAACCGGGATATCGAACCCAACCCTTTTGTAATGTGCCTGTGGATTCAAATTTTTGCACTAGATGCTCAATTGTTGATCTGCTAGGGCGATTATGACGACCATAAATTGGACGTAGCGCTCCTATCGTTGAGGCCACTGACTCCGAATTTCGGTAGTGAATTTTAATAATTTCGACTCTTTGTTGGCTCGTATATCTTTCCATCATGAAATGCAAATGGCAAACCTTACTGAAGAGAAATATCAAAAGAACGGCAAGAAATATGGTGTCGTTTGCTGTCTCTGTCGCTCTAATTGTGTAGTCCCTGTTGAAAAGCCCTCTATATGGAAAAATATGCATTCGTAAGAAATTCCGGCCTCGAGATTTTAATTAAACATGACATTACGAAGGTAGAGAAGTTGAAAAATTTGGGTCAGGCGATTCCATCCGTCTGTTTGTCCTCGTCTTTACAGCCCTAACCATTTTAAGCAGATACACGTTCGTTTTTTTAAGTCCAAAAAATAACAGTAGTCCCAAAAATAGAAAACTCGAATTTTCTCAACAACGCCCCAATAGGTTTTTATGAGGTTTTCTTTAACTTGGCTTTCTTAAACAAAGAACCTTTTCTAAGTTATTATTGAACCGATTTATATATTTTTTCCCAAACAAGTCTTAATACTGTCTTAATCATATTTCATGATGAAGAATGTGTAAACAAAAATTAAATGACAATGAAATTTTTGAAGATGTACTTATTTTGCAGCTATTCAAAATAAAAGGGAAGTACTTTGACAAGGCACAATATTTTTCGCAATATTCTTTGGAGCGATTAAACAAAAATAAACCTTTTTAGGAGGTTTAGTTTCATTATTCAAAAAAAAAAAAAACGGTTAAATGCCGTGGCGCCATCACCAAAATGTGAGGTTGCTTTCCTTGGTTTGGTTTTGGAGTGATCTTCCAAATGTATGATACCATAAAAAAGGAAACATATTGTGATATTTTGAAAGAGTTCCGTATGCTGAAGACAATATACCACTTGAATAGCATTTTCAACAAGATAACGATCTCAATCACTCTTCAAAACTGGTGAGTTTTTGGCTTTAAGATCATCGGATCTCTGTGGTATCCTGGTCATCAGTCCTCCGATATTAACCCGATTGATTGATTTGTGGATGTGGATCCGAATCTGAAAAATCTTTATCTAGCAAGGTTTTCAACAAAAAACTTCAACTATAGCTTGAAATAAAAATTTCGATAGAAAATAAAGTGCAAGACTGGATCGCACGAACTACTTATATTTTTTTTTTAAATCCAAAAAACGAAAATTTGACATGTTTGATCATCAAATATTAACATTAAAATTATTGAAATCGGTTCATCAGTTCTTGAAAACAAAATAACGCTTCTGTGGGGGGTAACCTTCTAGAAAAAATATTTTTGTTTGTATTGAAAGAAGCCAGGTTAACAAAACAAATTTTAAAGAAAATTTAATTAAAATCTATTAATCCGTTTTTGAGAATATTAGATTTTTTGATTTTTGACCAAAAATGTGTATGGTGATTACTGTTATTTTAGTCTTTAAAAAATTAAGAAAATGCCTAACGTGAATCTGCATAAGACCTTTACTTCCAAGTTTGAACTCAATCGACTCAATAAGTTGGGCTGTAGGACAAACAGACCGACAGACGGACGGGTCATATGACCCAATTTTTTCGACTTCTGTACCATCGTAAATTCATGTTTGATTAAAATCTTCTACGAATGCAATAATTGCCATAAAGTTCTTATATGTCGCAAGTGATCAAAAGATTTTGGATTTACCTATATAATATTCAAAATAATAAAATTTCGCTGTGTACATTTTTTGAAATTTAAAACTTTGTAACTTTTTTAAACAGAACCTTTCATTAGAGCAAGTTAATGAGACTCAGTCGTGCATTTTATTAATAATGGCAAAGTACTTGTTAAACATTTAAAGATGAAAGCTTGAAAAGTGACACTTCTGATTGGATAATAAATTCTATTTCCTAAATACAACAAAAATGCACCAGGCCCAAAAATATTAAAATCTGCTTCTGCTTCAGACTTAAATGGTTCGTGACACTGAGTAGAAATGAAATGTATGATTAATTGAAAATTTTTGCATAAACCGGAAAAATCACCTGCCACAAATGGAAATACGTGAAACGTGACCTCTATATAAATAATAAATACATATCTTCAGTAAAATCCTACAAACCTTAAACTATGCTCTTGATTTTTAAAACTACAGAGGAAATCAATTCGAAAAATTAATTTGTTTTACCTACATTTCCAACTAAAAGCTTTAAAAATTGTTTTTAAAAAAGAAAAAAAAAAGAAGAATTTTGTTTCATCAATTAATTAATTAGTTTCTTTTTATTGGCCAACCTTAACTAAGCACCTTTAATACACTTTTTTCATTTGTTTCGCCCACCTTGATTTTATGCCAAAAAGAAAAATAGAGACAATTCGACAGGACTTAAACTTCGTCACTGAAAAACGGTTAATTATATACATTCTAGTTAAATCCTAAATCACCTTGATTGGCATTGCCCTTAGGAATGTCAATGTATCTATATTCTATATACATAGCTATAAATTTTAACACTCCCTCGCATTGATTTTCCCCATTCTCCCTTATTAGGTATAGGAAGGTTAGGCAGGTACTACACCTCAGTGATTTTAATATTAACTTTCAACAAATCGTGCAATTATTTCACTGAGCACAAGATGAAGGACGAAAATATTCCGCTTTGATAAATTTAACGAAGGTTTCTGTTTAATGAATAAATCAGACAAAAGCCTATAATATCGTCGTCTTCGGTTGTCAGAGCGGTGGGAGGTTGGTTGTCTTCGTCGTCGGTTGTGTCGGTTGTTAACTCTCTTTATAGCATTTCAATGAATTTTCAAATTTTAAGATTTTACTAATTCGATGGGTTGGGCTCTGATTCTGGGGCTGTGGCAGGGTTGTTTATAAGAAAAAGGAAGTTATATACCACATACATAACTTCCCCAAATTTATTTCCATTTCAATCCCACATTTGCCTTACTATTGTTCTTTGAGATTCATGTACCTATAGATTGAGATCCAAGGGAATTAAGCCATGTTTTTTTTTGTTAATACTATTTATAGGACTTATTTAAAGTTGAATGATAAATGATGGTGATTGTGGTCTTTTCTTGTCAGCAATAAGATTACGTGAGATAAATTCGTTTATTGGGGAACTTTTATGGAGATAGGTACGTAAAAAGATTCGAATTCGGGAAATATTTTTGATTTTCCTTAAAATATTTAAATTAATTTTGAGTTGGCTTTAATTGTGTTTTATTTAATAAGAGTTATTAACATTTATTGTGAAGAGTGAAAATGTTTGATGTGAACATGAAAAACATCTTCGTGACATAAAATTAAAGTTGTTTTTAAAATCGGAAAACATAACATTAAAAAAAAAATAATTTTATTGTTATTTATGCACCAGTGAAGTTAATATATTTTTAGTAATCTGATTTAAAAAAAAAAATAGTATATTATTTAATGTATTACCACAAAACAAAAACACGTAATTTTATTCCAGGTTAACTGAACTTTGGAAAGCCGGAGGGTTTCTTGCAAAATGCACAAAGCCTACTATATTAAAGGTTTTAACAAAATAAAATGTATGTCTGGGTTGTTTTTCAAGCAGTTTTTATAATTTATTTTATTTTTACTAGCGGCCCGTCCCGGCTACGCACGGGTAGACATAAATAGGTACAGATATTTAAGTTATAAGCATGCTAATTAAAACGACCATGAATCACTAAAATAGAAAAAAATTGTATGCTTATCTTAAAGCCTCCCTGTACACTACGTTGGCTGTGGTATTTGTAGGTGGCAACAAAACGTATTGAACTTCAGGAGATCCTACTCGAGAAAGTGCGACATACAATTGCCCGTAGGGAAAGCATTTTTTCCTTAAGTCGATACAAACTATGGAAAAAGTTTGTCCCGGGAATTTATTTATTGTTAGCGCAAAGGATATTTTTAAAGGGAACTGTAACCTTTTAAAAGATATGGGCAAATCACATTATCTCTTAATTCTTTGATCAATAGTCTTGTATTCTATAATATTGTCGAACATTTTTTTGTCCTATCATTAATACTCTTCGCAGCGTATGCGACTAAAGACATTTTATGGCTAATTTTTGTACACATTCAGTTGGTTTTAATAGGAATTTCTAAAGATTTCTATAGTAATCTAGTAATAAATATAGCCTATGTTACTCAGTGATAATGTAGCTTTCTAATGAAAAAAGAATTATTAAAATCGGTCAAGTACTTTTTAAGTGTATTCGTTACATACAAAAAAGATGTAGATATTGATTTTATAATCTATACTAATATTATATATTATAAATATTATTATTTTATATATTATATATTATATATTATATATTATATATTATATATATTATATACATTATATATATTATATATATTATATATATAGGTATATATAAATTATGAATGCAAAAGTAACTCTGTCTGTCTGTCTGTTACTCAATCACGCCTAAACTACTGAACCAATTTGGATGAAATTTTTTATGGAGATATTTTGATACCCGAGAAAGGACAGATGCTACTTTTTACCCCGGGAAAATGATGCATTCTAATGGGAAAATTCAGGTGGGCGGATCGTTTTTACGCCTAAATTACTGAACAGATCTAAATGAAATTTGGTAAGGAGATAGTTTGAGACTTAAGAAAGAACATGAGCTACTTTTGACCTCGCATATCGCATCACGTATATTAACGCGGGCTTCGCGCGCCACGTGCCTCAAGCCCTCAACGTTAGAGGCAAACTGTGACTCCCACCAAGTTCCACAAATAATAATTTTAAACCTAAACTTTGCTATGCTCAACCTTTCATCGCCAAACACGAGCCATGTAGGTACAACAAATAATTCACTGGGTCTGTCTTCTACTTCTGATAATTCTGTTTCGGCTGTGGCGTGGGCCGAGTGCGAGGGTGGGAGTCGCACGGGCGGCGGCGCGGGGGGAAGACATCACTGAGTGGGTCTACTCGACCGGTAGTTTTAAAATAATAAACGGTGTACAATACCTACTTAATTTCTATTTATTTTGGTTCCTTTTAGTCTGTAAGTAAAACAGCCGGCGGCGTATTTTGAACGCTGAACGTCAGGCACAAAGAAGAACTGCTATTACACGTAATACATTTGATGCATTTCAAGACGCAGCTTTTGGTTATGACCCTATGATTGATTACAATAATCATCGACAAGTTCTCATTGGTCGTATGGATAAAAAGTGCACACATTGTGAAGCACTAAAATGGAAAGACGAAACTCCGGGCATGTGTTGTACTGGTGGTAAAGTTTCACTCCCATTACTTGGTGAGCCAGAAGAACCTCTAAAATCGCTATTTTTATATGACAACAATGAATCACGGCGATTTTTGAGCCGTATAAGAAAATATAATTTGTGTTTCCAAATTACATCTTTCGGAGTAGACAATGAAGTTGTTATGCCTTGATTTTCACCTACTTTTACAATTCAAGGACAGATTTATCATAGGATTGGCTCTTTATTGCCTAATGATCAGCCGAAATTCTTGCAGATTTATTTCATGGAAATTGTGAAGTCGACCGCAGGTGCCAAAAAATTGAAGGAGTTGAATATTTTGAAAATTCAAAGAATGCTGCACAATCACAACGCCCCATTAACACTTTCAAAACAGCACACACACACTTAGTATGGCCTCATCCCATCTCTGACAATTCAAACATACGTACAAAAAAGTACAGCACAGGTTTTTTCATACTACTATCCAAAAAAACTATCTAATGCGGACGAAGTCGCGGGTAAAAGCTAGTAACAAAAAAAAATAAAAAAAACAGTTGTGTTTGTAAACAGTTAACACCACTTCGAAATTGAGTTTTTCCAATTAACAGTAATTAATTCAAACAAATTCATTAAATAAATTAATAAGCTTTAAAAATTGTGTATGTGTTCTGAATTTGATTTCAATTTGAGGAATGTACTAATATATCTAACAGAACTGATAACTTCCCATCCCGTCTGTCAATTTATCTTGCTTAAAAGTTTGTAGGTTTTCATTTTTTGTTAAAAAAGTTGTCAGTTGAACTATTTTTAAAAATTTTAAAATTACCAACAATATTTTGCATTTGATGAAATACATAGTTTGATTTCAAAATCTATTTTTGTAAACGAGATTTTTAGTCGAAAACCAAATTTTTACCAATTTTAGTAGCATTTTTTAAAAGTTTATATTTCTTATAAAGGGTGATTTTTTAGCTATTATCTTTTTGGCAACACTGGTTTAAACAGCTGACGCACGTTTTGTGTTTTGTTTCACTGTCAAACATCTTCAGTTGGGTCTATAATTTAACCATGAATCGTCTTACAAACGAACAACGCTTGCAAATTATTTAATTTTATTATCAAAATGCGTGCTCTGTTAAGAAAGTTCATCGCGCGTTTCTTCCAGCGAGCGACGAAGCTCATTTTTGGCTCATTGGGTACGTAAATAAGTAGAATTGTCGATTTTGGAGTAAATATCAGCCAGAAGCATTGGAAGAGCTACCAATGCATCCAGAAAAAGTCACAGTTTGGTGTGGTTTATGGGAGGTGGCATCATTGGACCGTACTTCATCAAAGATGATGCGAATCGTAACGTAACTGTGAATGGTGAGCGTTACCGTGAGATGATATCGAACTTTTTTTTGCCCAAAATGCAAGAGATTGAATTGCATAATATGTGGTTTCAACAAGACGGTGCCACATGACACACACAGCACGTGCAACAATGGACTTACATTTTATTTCACGTTCGGGAGCGGTTAATTGGCCACCTAGATCGTGCGATTTAACGTCTTTAGACTATTTTTTGTGGGGCTATGTTAAAGCTCATGTCTATACAGACAATCCCGCTTCAATTGACGCATTGGAAGACAACATTGAAGCATTTATTCGTGAGATACCGGCCGAAATGTTGGAAAGAGTATGCCAAAATTGGACTTTGCGGATGGACCATTTGATGGCGCAGTCAAGGTCAATATTTGCATGAAATAATCTTCCAACATTAAATTATATGGGCCCTACTATTGATTCAAATAAAGATTTCATGATTTTTTCTGAATTTTATGTGTTTTTTTTTTTAACTTTCCTATACCCTTTATTTCGCATAGGTTAAAATAAGTCGGTTTTTGGAAAATGACAGCTTTCTAGGAGCAACGTTATAGAGATCTAGAAAATTAAAAAAACGATCAAAAATGATCGTTGAAGAAAGATATGAACTCCTATTTACATCATCATGACTGTATTGTTTTGAGCGGCGAGGTCCATTTCTAAATAAAAGGGTAGGAGAAAAAACAAAATTGTCAAATTTTTGACCCTTAAAATCTACATAAGTTTAGTTTATTTCATCAAGCAGAGTTTTACAATCTCTAATAGATTACTACTTATATAATAAATATAATAATAAAATAATAGTATTAATAAAAATAAATATAATAAATATGTATAAATATGTACAATCGGCGTTAGTAAATAAATAAATAAATATGAAATTAAATAACTATGTGTTGATTAGATAGCAAAATAAGCATGACATATCTTTTAAAACTATCTCTTGAACAGAGTTGAAATATATCAATGGAGTGTAAAACACTATTTGTCACTTTGATGAAAAATATCTCCTTCTTAACTCAAGCGTTTGCATAACAAAGAGCTGACACCTTACAGGATATGGAGGTATATCAATACTTCAATTAAGCTTATTAAAAGAATATCTAGTGAAAGATTTCTGCACTGTTTCTATTATTAAGGAATGAGTGTTATAGTACGGATTCCAAACAACACTACAATACTCCAGATTTGATCTGACAAAGGCTGAGTAAAGGCATTTGAGCGCGTAAGGATCAGTAAATTCCTTTGTGTTCCTTCGTACAAAGTCGAGCATCTTATAAGCTTTATTTACAACAAAATCAATGTGGAAATTAAAAGAAAGTTTATGATCTAATATGTAGTACCCGTAGCGTGATGGTAAGTGCGTTGGACTGTCATGCAAGGGGTCTTGGGTTCAATCCCTGCCTGTGCCACCTAACACGGGTACTGCCTCTTGCGAGGAATTGACAAATCCTCCAAGAGTAATTCTTGTCATGAAAAGTGCTTTCTTAAATTAGCCGTTCGGATTCGGCATATAAACTGTAGGTCCCTTCCATCTCTGACAACATTACTCGCACACAGGGATGGTTGAGAATTGTAAGTCACTAGGCCCATGTCCTTCATGGAATGTTGCGCCACCTAATTTATTTTATTTATTTTATGATCTAATATGACTCCTAAGTCTTTTTTTTTAGGAACTTTTTCCAAAACAATGTCATTAATTGAGTAATCAAACAAAATGTATGATTTTCTCCTAAAACACGTAAAACTTTGACACTTAGAGACATTCAGAAAGAGTAAATTTCTATTACACCACAATGCCAATTCATTCAGATCCTCTTGCAATAATAAACAATCATCAACAGATTTAATGGATTTTAAATTTTAACATCATCAGCATACAATAAATAATTAGAAAATTAAAAGTATCAGGAATATCATTTATAAAAAGTATAAAAAACAAAGGTCCAATATGACTCCCCTGTGGAACACCTGATGTTACTTTGATAGCTTTAGATTTGAATTTATCTATTTTGACGAATTGGGTCCGGTTGCTCAAATAAGAACTTATCCATTTCAAAAAATGAGAATGGAATCCCAGCAAAGAAAGTTTATGAACAAGAATTTCATGATTTACCCTATCAAAATCTGTGAAAACTATGTCTGTCTGAAAACCTTTATCAAAACCTTTTACTACGGAATTACATAAAACAGTGAGATTAGAAGTTGTTGATCTGCCTCACTCGAAACCGTGCTGAGATTCAGCAATTACATTCTTGGTAAAAAAAATAAAGTTTATCACAAACAATCTTTTCAAATATTTTAAAAATAAACAGATTGGGAGGAAGAAGGTGAAAGAGTGCACTTGTTATTTTTGTATGAAAATAAACGACTAGGCAATGGAGAAGAATGCAGATTTTTTGTTGTTTTAATGGCATTGTTTATCTGTACATTCGTTTTTTTGGGGTCGTTGACTTATTGTAGATGATCGCACCTGTCTGGTTACGTTAGGGCGATTGGTTTTGCTTTAGATGTTTCACACTATTTTCATTATTAAAGAAGCCTATTTGATGATAATTGTCCATGGACTTTTGTAAAAGCATAAAACAAGCATTAAGTTTACTCTGCCATATGGACAGAGAAACATTTTTACACTTTTCACATCTCCAGAACAAATTCAAGTTAGATTTCAAGGTTTCAAGTTCATTGGATTTCAAGAGAGAACAATTTAAGTGAAATATAGCATTGCATATACCACACGGGACAGACGTGCTTTCATCGAGTGATTCAGCACACTTTCCACACACAGAACTCATCTTTCAGTTTTTGTATGAACAGTGAAAGATAAGATCTAAAGGATGAATTGAATTATGTGGAGACAAACTAACGTGTTATCGTTCAATAACCCTCTGGAGGCTGAGCGTCGCAAAAATCAGGTAACATTGTCAATTCGAGAGAATAGTACCCTCACATGGAAGTTATGTGAACTGCCACTGAAATCATGTGAATTGACCCGGTTTCTCATACATAGATTTATATGGACTCGCAGGTCTATAAAAATAAGTCGTCACAAACTGAAGTAACGTTTTGGGCACGAGTACGATAACTTTGGCGCCAAGATATAATAACGGTTTTTGGTAGAGGGTCTTAATACAAGCATTTTTTACTATGGGAGGGGGGTCTATCTCCCCCCGTTTAGGCGGGAGGGGCAATTTAAAAAAGTTATTATTTAAAATGGGAAAAAATAATTAAAAAATAACGGTGATACTAAAAATTAAGTTGTATACATTTTTTTAAAGCCAACATTCTGTTCTATTAGCCAGTTTTTAAATCAAGTCAAAACTATGCGTAGTTTTTGAAAAATTTAATTTTAAACTCAAAATTTGAGTAAAAAAAGTTAAAAAAAGGTTTAAAGAGTAACTTTTTCAATACTTCAAACTTATCTACCATTGTTTTTATTTCAGAATTTATTGCTCTTATTTGTTTTTGATCAAATACTGAAAACTAGATGATTTTATGACTTTTAGTTTTTGAGAAAATTGAAAATAAAAATTTAATTTTAAACTCAAAATTTGAGTAAAAAAAGTTAAAAAAAGGTTTAAAGTGTAACTTTTTCAATATTTCAAGATTATCTACCATTGTTTTTATTTCAGAATTTATTGCTCTTATTAGTTTTTGATCAAAAACTGAAAACTGGATGATTGTATGTCTTTTAGTTTTTGAGAAAATTGAAAATAACCACAACTACTATTTTAATTTAATTCTTTTTTTTTTGCTTGAGTGGTCTTATTTTGATAGTAATAATGGTATTTGCGTATGCGTAATGCGTTTTTGAGTGTATGCAACAGTAAGGTGTGCGCGAGTTTGGGTGTGTGCAACAGTCGGATTGGTAAGGGGGGGGCATGCTGCCCCCCTGCAACCCCCCTGCTTGGGAACACTATAGGATTTGGGGTGGGTGCAAGTTAGAGTGCGTGCAAGGTGGGGAGGGTGCAAGGTGCGGTGGGTGCAAGATGGGGTGCATGCAAAGTTTCTTTTGCATTTAAATAAGCTGGATTTAAGAAAAATTAATTTACCTCTTAATCCATATTCGATTATTACTATCAAAATAAGAATACGTTAATACTTAAGCAAGGAAAAAGTAATTTAATTAAAATATTTTGTTTTGGTAATTTTCAATTTTCTCAAGAACTAGAAGACATCAAGTCATCTAGTTTTCAGTTTTTGATAAAAAACAAATAAGAGGAATGAATTCTAAAAAAAAAAATAGTAGATAATCTGAAAGTTTTGAAAAATTACACTTTAAACCTTTTTTTTAACTTTTTTATCACAAATTTTGACTTTAAAACAATTTTTTTCAAAAACATAGTTTTTGCATAGTTTTGACTTGATTTAAAAACTAATAGACAAAAGTGTTGGCTTTAAAAAAAGGTATAATACTTAATTATAAGTATTACCGTTATTTTTTAATTATTTTTTTCCATTTAATGTACATATTTTTTTAAACTGCTCCTACCGCCTAAACGGGGGGAGATAGTAAAAAATGCTTGTTTTTAACTGTTCTATACAAATCCGTCATTAAACTTTGTCGCCAAAGTTATCGTACTCTCCCCACGTTTTGTCTTTTTCAAGGTGACACTCCCAACTTAAATCTCTACATGAACTTCCACCATTCCAAATACTGATCCAATCCTGGAGAACACAATGAATTCACAGAAATCCAATTGAGATGCTTTTCTGCCATTTATAAAACCTGACTTACGCTAACATTCAACATAACTCATGTGCTAAGCCAGCGGTCTAATTTGAATTCAACATGAGATTGAATTTTTTAAAAATTGCAATCAAAATCAACTAATGACTTGATTAAAGTGTAAGGAATAAGTAAATAGCTTTCACAATAAATATTATGTTTTTAGCTCAATATGAAAGAGTAACAGAAGCTTATAAAAATTACTGCAAACATATTCTTTAACATCGTTTGATTCCTTAAAACAACATGCGTACTCTAAATGTCACAGACAGGGATTGAACCCAAGACCTCTGGGGTGATAGTTTTACGCAATAACCATCACGGGTACGGGCGAAAATTTCACCTTGGGAACCATTATTTTGACAATCCAATTCTTATTAGAAATTCTTTACTCGAATATAAGTAAGCTTACACAAATGAAAATTTTACTGACAGCCAATATGACAATCAAAAATTTTGACACTCACTTATAATCATAGCAAATTTCACTATCGATAAATGTAAGGGAGTCAATAAAAATTGGAAATTTAAAACGCATTCCACCCAAAGAAAGGCGTGGCGGACATTTGAAAGATCCAAAATAGCATCGATATTCCTCACACACGACGCTTTGTTTTATCTTTATTAAAGATCCTGTAAAATTTATTCACAAACGATTTGGCTTTTTCTTCATGACTTCAAAACTCTTTGACGTGTCTTTTATTTTTCCTGTTCCGTTCAAACTACGAGTATAAGTGAATGAATAAAAAGGAAAAATGGCAGATACACAGAAAATTGAAAACAAATCAAACGTTTGATACCATTGTCAAATATTCCCCCAAGGGGCAAAACCTTCAATGAAATTTAAAACAAAGGACATTTGTATAAGGAAAGGCAAAAACAGAAAATGTCCTAGCAAAAAACAATTCGAAATTTGAGAAAACTTTCAGTACTAAATCTTAATATAGGTTGGGTTTTGAATATACTGTATAGCAAAGCCAGCTATAACTACCTTTTACTTTTTTGCTATTCTAACAGCATATTTCTGGAGTATATAGAGTTAGGGTGCGTATGCGTGTTGTCTTTCATTCAGTGAATGGATATTGCTTTTACGTGCTGTTATTTTGTGTACCTTGACCAGGAGTTAAATTATTGGGAATCAATTTATTTTCCTAAAGCATGTTTTTGAACCCATCTCTGAAAGTATAGTGAAACTCATACATAGTCCCTTTGTTGATTTGTAACAGTAACAATGAGTAATGTAATTCGAAAATGCAAAACTTCATACACATCACGTTTGGGATATTTGTCAGTAGATTTTAATTCTATTCCTATTTTGGAGTTGTTTATGTTCATAGATGGACAGGACATGGAAGGTTCTTATTTACCTAAGTTTTATAAGAGTGCTTTGAAAAGGCCTTTGTGCTAATGGCTGTTTAGGGTCAAGGCTCTGGCCGTAAAGGGTAACTAACATATGTAGTTTCAGTTCATCTCTGTTAAGTGCTCAGTCGTCTGTACGAAACCGAATGCAAAATCAAAAAGAGGCTGGCTTGCGACCCACACTGATAACTTCCCATCCCGTCCGTCGATTTGTCTTGCTTAAAAGGTTCTTTGGTTTTCGTGTTTTGTTGAAAAAGTTGTCAGTTGAATTATTTCTTAAAAATTTTAAAATTACCAACAATATATTGCATATAATGAAATAGTTTGATTTCGAAATGTATTTTAGTTAACGAGATTTTCTCTCGAAAACCAATTTTTAACAATTTTGGTAGCATTTCTCAAGAGTTCTTATTTCCTATATAACCAAATACATATTGGATGAAGGAAATTAATTAGAAGTCAATGTCTTCTGTTGTTCACGAGATATAGAGAACCGAACATCAATTTTAACCAAATTTTCGTACTATTTTTTGTAGACTTTATTTTTTTATGAAAAAACGGACTGTTGGATTTTTATAAAAAAATTAATGAATGTCAAAAACAATATTTTCTGTGAGATAAAATTAGTTTGAAGCCAATATTTTTAAATTTTGAAAAAATATTTGAATCAAAAGTAAAGTTTTACCAAGTTTTAGTATTGTTTTTTTTTCAGGTTTTTTTGTAAGAAAACTGTCAATTCGATTGTTCTCAAAATTTTAATCCAATGTTGAAAACAATATTTCTTATAAGATAAAATTAGTTGCAAACCAGAATCTCAAATTTTTAAAAAGATATTTGAGTCGAAAATCAATTTTTACCAACTTTTATTAATTTTTTTGAAAGGTTTTTATTTTTTATAAAAAAACTGTCAATTCTATTTTTATCAAAATTTTACCAGATGTTGAAAACGTTATTCTACGTTGCAAAATTGTTTTGGAGATAAAATCATTTTTTGTTCGTACAATTTTCGAGGTGAAGAATGTTTTTTTTCCGTTTTTTTTCTGATTTACCAAAACGCGGTACCAAAAATATATTTTTTTGGTACCGCGTTACAATATATAATATAAAATTTAATTCAAGTCACCAACGTCGTTATTTGTTCGTGAGATATTTAGGATAAATCAAAATTTTCACCTTTTTTATCTTCCCATAGGAAGTTATTGTAATGGGTCCGATTTGTCAAATTGAAAATTTTGACATTTCTCGACGTTTCAAGGTCCCTAGAGTCGAAATAAAAGATTTTTAGAAAGATGTCTGTGCGTGCGTGTGTAAGTACATTCGTACGCCCGTACGTCCGTACGTTCGCGATGTTTTTTTCGTCGTCCATAGCTCAAGAATCAAAAGAGATATCGACTTCGAATAAATTTTGTTATACAGATAATAAGGCAGAAAGATGAAGAAAGGGCTCAAGGTTTTTTTTTACCATAGCAACTTAAAAAAAGGTGAACATTTTGGTTAACCCTAAATATCTTACGAACCAAAAACGCTAGAGACTTGAATTAAATTTTATATAATATATTTTAACGAGATACCAAACAAGTATATTTTTTGAAAAAAATCCAATTAACGGTATTTTTATAAATCAAAAAAACTGAAAAAAATTTGTCACCTCAAAAATTTAACGAATACAAAATGATTTTATCACCAAAACAATTTTGTGCACAGAAAATACCGTTTTCAACATCTGGTAAAATTTTGAAAAAAATCGAATTGACAGTTTTTTTATAAAAAATAAAAACCTAAAACAAACATTACTCAAAGTTGGTAAAAATTGAATTTCGAAAAAAAAATGGGAAGTTATCAGTGTGGGTCGCATCCCAACCTCTTTTTTTATGAAAAAACGGACTGTTGGATTTTTATAAAAAAAACTACTGAATATCAAAACAATATTTTCTGTGAAATAAAAAGAGTTTGAAGACAATATTTTTAATTTTTGAAAAGCTATTTAAGTCGTAAGTAAATTTTTACCAAGTTTTAGTATTGCTTTTTTGTTAGGTTTTTTTTTTTGTAAGAAACCTGCCAATTAGATTTTTCTCAAAATTTTACTGAATGTTGACAACAATATTTTTTAAGAGTCAAAAGAAGTTTAAAGCCAATATCTCAATGTTTTGAAAAGATATTTGAGTCGAAAGTCAATTTTTACCAACTTTTATAAATATTTTTTTAGGTTTTTATTTTTTGTAAAAAAACTGTCGATTCGATTTTTCTCAAAATTTTTTCGAATGTTGAAAACAATATTTCTTATAAGTTTAAAGTAGTAAGAAGCTATTGTCTCGAATTTATGAAAAGATATTTGAGTCGAAAATCAATTTTTAACAACTTTTGTTAAATTTTTTTTCGGTTTTTAATTTTTTGTAAAAAAAACTATCAATTCGATTTTTTTCAAAATATATATAAATATTGTCAACAATATTTTTTGAAAGATAAAAGTAGTTTTAAGCCAATATCTCAAAGGTTTGAAAAGATATTTGAGTTGAAAATCAATTTTTACCAACTTTTTTTTCTTTGGGTTTTTATTTTTTCAGAATGTTGAAAACAATATTTCTTATAAAATAAAAAAGTTTGAAGTCTTAAGTTTTTGAAAAGATATTTGAGTCGAAATTTAGTTTTACCAACTTTGAGTAATGTTTTTTATAGGTTTTTATTTTTTATAAAAAAAAACTGTCAATTAGATTTTTCTCAAATTTTTATCAGATGTCAAAAACATTATTCTTCGTTGTACAAAATTGTTTTGGAGATGAAATCATATTTTAGTCGTAAAGTTTTCAAGGTGACAAATTTTTTTTTCAGTTTTTTTGATTTATAAAAAAATCCTTAATTGGATTTTTTTTCAAAAAATATACTTGTAAAATATTTAGGGTTAACCAAAATGTTCACCTTTTTTTAAACTGCTATGTTAAGAAAACCCTTGAGCCCTTTCTTCATCTTTCTGCCTTATTATCTGTATAACAAAATTTATTCGAATTCGATATCTCTTTTGGTTCTTGACTACGAAAAAAACATCGCGAACGTACGGATGTACGAACGTACTTACACACGCACGCACAGACATCTTTCTAAAAATCTTTTTTTTCGACTCTAGGGACATTGAAACGTCGAGAAATGTCAAAATTTTCAATTTGACAAATCGGACCAATTACAATAACTTCCTATGGGAAGTTAAAAATTCTATTTATTTTCATTTTGGGACTTACAAAATATTACAAAATTATTTATCTTCGTAAAGGAGTTATAAGGTTCTTTTCAAAATCCTGAAGATTAGTTGAAATAAATTACAGTGAGGGTGATATGGCATACTTTTTCATTTGGAATGTTAATTCTAAGTCTTATTTTAATGAGCATTTTGACAAACAAAAATTTGGGGTATCAGCTGGAATTCAAAACTGACAAAGACATATTTTAAGCCGTTCTTCTCTTTTCTTGACAAACGTTATGGTACGTGTTCATCTTCTGAATAGAATCATTTTCAAAAATCATTCACCCAACAATAAACACGTTTTATCATTGTTCTTAATGAATTTGCCATAAGTTGTTGTATTTTAATAGACAAAACATGACTTTTATTCACGCCCGTTTAACCATCATCCTGTCCTTAAAAAACAGTTTTAGCTTCAGCAGGAGCCAAAGAATTTCACGCTTCAATAAATTTCCCAAAACTCAAACTTTCCAACAAAAACAAAAAATAACCCAACCAACAGACGGCTATTGAATAAATTGTATTCCATGATGGAAAAGTCGTAGTTATAGTAATATTCAAAAACCGTAAGGCGTGTCAAACCAACCATATTACGAGCAATAACAAATTATTTACCATCAAAACTCCATCACTGATATTGTTCAAGCATAATCGGATTTTTATTACTTACACGTTTTTCACTTCCTCATTCTCTGTGGTGCCGCCTCTGCCTCCGCCGAGGGGAGCAAGTGCGGGTGTAGACCCATCATCATTGTTTGAGATTCGAGACAAACAATGAGAATGGCCATCATCATCTAACAATGTACACCACAACCCTGACTGACCATCTGTATAAATTATTGATCGTTTGAAGGCGATTTAGTGGACATGACCACTTCACTGGAATATACCTAGGTCATGTTGATGCGATGTCGTTTTCGACTGCTGGACTGGGTAACTGGGACTGGGGGGCAGTGGGGCTGTTGGGCACTGGGCATATATTCATTTTGGTCTGATGGCACAAAAAAGGAGACCGTTGAGTCAGGAACAATAATACTAGGTAGTTTTGGTGATGCTGAAGGCTTGGAGTCGCTATACGACTATACAAGTAAGTGCCCACTCTCTTCCTCTTATCCTACTGAAAAACATGACTTTTTTTGTATGTGACTTGAACAATCAGTCCGTCGTACGTCGCTCGGCTTTGTCGTTTAGGTCACTCGTTGTGGGTCGGAAGGATGTGTGTTTTATTTGGACAAGGACATTCTTTTTTTTTTGTTGGCTATTTGTGTTCGTATTTTGAAAGCATCCTATTATGTTGACCATTACGGGAATAAACGATGGAACGTGAGGATGCATAAATCATTCTAGGTACATATTATATGGAGCGACCTACGAGTGTTTTTCCACAGTTATTGGATTTTTAGGGTGCTAGAATAAAGTAGTCTCAAATGTCGGTTATTTGTTGATTGAAATTTCATATAGAAGGATTTTTAAGGACTTTAACTATAATGGTAGCTTAGATCCTTATATTATATACGAGAGCAAGGAATGTATACTACAAATAAAAATTCTATTCAGTTCTAGATAACATAGTTAAGTTTCAGTTAAGTCTTTAAAATTTGTGAGTTTAGATCTGCATTGATAATAAATTCTTTTTTTTTCGAGTTTAAGAACTTTGAGCCCATTTACAAATAAAAACTTAAGACAGCATTTACGAGTAAATTAAGTTTTGCTAAAGTCTGCAGCAACCTTAAAATTACATTAATTTCGATAAAACAATTTTATCATTTGCACAATTTTGGTGGAAAAACAGATTAAACAAATGACAGTCATAATTTTTTGAGAGATGGAATTTTGAAAGTCTCTTACCATCATAGACTTGGAACTTGGTGCACTTTCAGGGAAATTATTCCACTTTGAGTGGGGAATTCTTTCACTTTCAAGTGGGCAAATTGAAAGTTGTGTTATTTCGTAAGTGAAATTATTTTCTACTTGAAGTGTGTGAGGAACTATGGTTTGATAATCAAGGTAAAGAAATACAAAAGTTGTTTTACTTAAAACAATTTTTTAGATTAATACGAGTGTATACAATTGCGCCTAAAAAAATATTAAACATCAAGAATTTTATATAATGATTTGGGGCAGTTTTTTAAAGAAGATTTAGGACATCTTTATGTTAAGATACTGAAATGTTAACTTGCACACGACATGATGTGAACGTAGATCTGAAGTAATTAAATGACCTGTCTACAGGCTTAAACCGAAATGAAAATTATTGGACTTACTTAAAGTCGTAAGTGTCTCTATTATGAGCAGCTGGGAATACAGAGGAGCTGTACCAACTGTTATATAGGGTTTTTAAAAAGGGACGCTACAAAAGTAGAACGACAGGGACAGCAAACGACACCGACGCCATATTTCTTACCGCTCTTTTGACATTTCCTTTCAGTACGGTCTGCCATTTCATGATATGACAAAGATATACGAGCCAACAACGAGTCGAAATTATTAAAATTTACTACCGTACTCCATGATTAAAAAAATTACGGTTTGGTGTGGTTTATCTGCCTGCGGCGTCATTGGGCCGTACTTCTTCCGTGATGATCAAGACCGGCACGTTACTTTGAATGGGGATCGCTACCGTTCAATGATAACCGAATATTTTTGGCCCCAATTATGGATGGTATGGACTTGGAGGACATGTGGTTCCAACAGGATGGCGCCACAATTCACACAGCGAATGTCACAATCAATTTATTGGAAACCAAGTTTGGAGAACGTGTTATCTCACGTTAGACTGTTTTCTGTGGGGCTACGTCAAGTCTATGGTCTACGCTAACAAGCCAGCGACGATTGGTGAACTTCGTACGAATATCGAAAGTGAAATTGAAGCAGTATTGGTCGATTTAAGCTTTAAAACCGTCAAAAATTGGGTTCAGCGTCTGGACTTCTGCAAGCGTGCCCGCGGTGGCCATGCAAAAGAAATCGAGTTCTATACATAATGACATCGAACGTACTTTCACAGGAATAAAGAATTTCATTGATATCCAAAACCGTTTTTGTTTTATTTAAAAAAAAAAAACTTTTGTAGCGGTCTTATTGAAAAACCCAATTGCTTTAAGCTAGGAATTTAATGAATTGAAAAATAAGTACCCAATATTGATTTAAAAGGTTAGTTTTGTTAGATGTGATTTGGATACGGCGCTATTTTGTTTACAGGCCATATATTCCAAATTCCTTGGAAATTCGTCATACCGAAGAAAAAGGCTTCAATTCAAAATTTGTATTGTATGATAAATTAAATTAATATAATTAAATTAAATTAAAACCTAATTGATTTATTAGGAGGAAAAAAACAAGCGCGTTAATTTTTTTTTCATTAAGCTGAAGTCCAAAAAAGCTGCTGGAGCTGACGGTATCGCTGCCGAATGATCTAGAGCAGCAGGCGATAACTTGGTTGGGAGCATACACCAACTCATCTGCAAAGCATGCCCGATTAGTGGAATACCAGCATAATTTGCCCAATACACAAGAAAGGAGACCTTCTAAATTGCCGATAGGTCCTTTTCAGTTTGGCTTCAGACCAGGAAAGTTCAACATTGACCAATTATTCACACTACTCTTGGAAAAAACCCAGGAACTTCAAATCGATACTCACCATCTGTTTATCGATTTTAAAGAAGAGCTCTACAGAGCAATGTCTAGTTTTTTCATCCATGTCGAACTTATCCGTTTGTTCAGAATGACGATGAAGAGTGCACGCTGCTCTATTAAGGTCGGAAAAGATCTCACCGATGCATTTGAATTGAAGAGAAAAAAAATTTTAGACAAGGCGATGCACTGTCATGCGACTTCTTCAACATCGTTCTGAAAAGAATTGTGGAAAACTCAACCGTCAACGCTAGATGCACAATCTTCCAAAGGTCCATCCAATTAATCGGATACGTAGATGATATTGACATAATTGAAAGATCAGAGCGTGATGTCAGTGGAGCGTTTTTGAGCATTGCGACAGAAGCCGAGAAGATGGCTTTAGTGGTTAATGAGGCCAAGACCAAGTATATGCTGCAATCAAAAAGGCATTGAACTACGACTATGACTACCTAGGCACCGGTATAAATTCAGACAACGACACCAGCGCTGAAATCAAACAAAGAATAACTCTTACAAATCGCTGCTTCTTTGGACTTAGAAGGCAATTGAGTAGTAAAGTCCTCTCTCCACCATTTTAAATCGCCATCTATAAGACACTCATCTTTCCGGTTCTCATTTATGGCGCTGAGGACTGGACCCTTTCAAAGAAAGATGAGAGTGTCTTAGGATGTTTCGAGAGAAAAAATTCTTCGGATGATTTTTGGTCTCGTCTGCATAGGTGTAGGCAGTACCATGTTGTGTTCGCAAAACATAGGAGTTGTTTTGTTTTCATTATTTTTAATTGATAAGAACAAACCGTTAGTTTATAGTTTATTTCTTCTTGACTTACGTTATTTTCTCGAAAGATATTTGGGGTCAACCAATTTTTTCACTTTTTAACTTCCCATAGGAAATTATTGTAATCGGTCCGATTTGTCAAATTGAAAATGTTGACATTTCTCGACGTTTCAGTGTCCCTAGAGTCTAAATAAAAGATTTTTAGAGAGATGTCTGTGCGTGCGTGTGTAGTGTACGTACGTTCGTATAAGAATAACGTTTTTAACATCTGGTACAATTTTTAGAAAAATCGAATACAGTTTTCTTACAAAAAATAAAAACCTAAAAAAACAGAACTAAAAGTTGGTAAAAATTGATTTACGACTCATTTCAAAAACATGAGACATTAGCTTTAAATTCATTTTATTTTACAAAAAATATTGTTTTCAACATTCAGTTAAATTTTGATACAAATTAAATTTATAGTTTTTTTTTGTTACAAAAAAATAAGAAGCTAAAAGAAACATTACTAAAAGTTAGTAAAAATTGATGCTTACGTAATTTTCGACTCAAATATCTTTTTTTTTAAATTTGAGAAATTGGATTCAAACTCACTTTATTTTAAGGAAATATTGTTTTCAACATTCGGTAAAATTTTGAGAAAAAATTAATTGACAGTTTTTTTTACAAAAAATAATAACCTAAACAAAAATATTAAAACTTGGTAAAAATTTGCTTTCGATTCAAATATCTTTTCAAAATTTAAAAACATTGGCTTCAAACTATTTTTATCTCACACAAAATATTATTTTCGACATTCAGTAATTGTTTTATAAAAATCCAACAGTCAGATTTTTCATGAAACATTAATATTTAAAAAAAATAGTACGCAAAATTGGTAAAACTTGATGTTCTGTTTTCGATATCTCGTGAATAATAGAAGACATTGACTTTAAATTAATTTCATTCATTCAATTTGTATTTGTTTATATACGAAATAAAAACTTTTAAGAAATGCTACTAAAAATGGTAAAAATTGGTTTTCGATTACGAATTTCGTTAACAAAAATAGATTTTAAAATCAAAATATTTTTTCATATGTAAAATATTTATTTTTTTTATTTATTTTATTTATTCATCTAACAAGTACAATAGACTTTAGTAGATAACACAATATAATATTTTACATAACTATACTAAATTTATATATATATATAATATTTACACAGCATTTAAAATAATAGCCTTGCATTCATTCCTACTCATATTGAAATCTAACAACTCTTCAAATTGATTGTAACATACTGCGGCAATATCTAAAGGATTATTCGAACCATAATTAGTAGAGTGCCTTGGTATATAAAAGAAGGCGTTATGTCTAAGTCTTAGGGAGCGAGATGGAGCATAAAAATTGAACAAAGAAAGTAAGTGTGAACTATCAATATGTCTACAAATTAAATCGTTTGCGAAAATTGTAAAATAGTAAACTCTTCTTTTGTGAAGAGGCAATAAACCAAGCAGTTGGCATCTTATCTCATAAGTTGGCATATCTGGTTTAGAGTAAATTTTGCGAAGAGCATACTTGGTAAATCTCTTTTGAATTCTTTCAATGCGTAAGGAACTTTTGTTATAATAAGGTGACCAGATTATGCAACAATATTCGAGATTCGAGCGAACCAAAGAGAAAAACAAGGATTTTAGGGTAAAGGGATCATTAAACTCTTTAGAGTTGCGAAAAAGAAACCCGAGCATAGCATTTGCTTTAGAGATTACAAAATCCATATGCAAGGTAAAATTTAACTGGGAATCGAAAACCACTCCCAGATCTTTTTTGACCGAAACACGCAAAAGATCATTGCTAGATATTTTATACTGAAATGTTATAGGATTCTTTGACCTTGTAAAGGACATGATGGAGCATTTGTGGATATTAAGGTATAAGCAATTGAGTTCACACCATTCCGATAATCTATCAATATCTGCTTGTAGTAGCATACAATCAGACAGTGATTTAACTAACCGATAAAGTTTAAAATCATCTGCAAATAATAAGCCAGAAGAATCAAAAATACAACTAGGCAAATCGTTAATAAATAAAAGGAAAAGTAGTGGCCCAAGGTGGCTACCTTGTGGCACTCCTGAGTGATTTACAACTACTTTAGAAACATGTGACCCAATTTTAACATACTATTTTCTATTTGTTAAGTAACTCATTATCCATTTCAACAAGGCAGAGTTAAACCCAAGACTTGCTAATTTTCGTTCCAAAATATGGAATTGAACGCGATCAAAGGCTTTGGCAAAATCTGTATAAACAGTGTCAATTTGATTGTGTTGCTCCATGTTACAAAGGCAGTAGTTAGTAAAGATGGCTAAATTAGTTACGGTGGACCTTCCACTTACAAACCCGTGTTGTGACTCAGATATCAAACTCCGTACAACAGAGTAAATTTTTCTTTTCACAATAGCTTCGAAAATTTTGGGGAGCAACTGAAGTTTGGCAATGGGCCTGTAGTTTTCGACAGTTTGCTTTGAACCGGACTTATGAATTGGAGTTACAAAAGAGTACTTCCAGTTATCCAAAAACACACCAATTGACAAAGAAAGATTAAAAATTATACGAAGGGGAGTGAGCAAATTAGATCTACAATTTTTGAAGAAAGCAGCCGGGATGTTATCAGGTGCTAGGCTATTAGACCCTTGAAGATTAGAAAGCTCAACTAGAATATCGTCTTCTGTGATATGCAGGCTTCCTAGGTTGAGTATAGAATTATCTTTACAAATATTCGAATTAGTTACGGCTTCAGCAACATAATTTGATTGAAAAAAACTCGCAAACATGTCGCAAATTTCTCTTAAATCACTACTAGTGTTGCCATTATAACTCATAGATGATGGGATACCAACCGATTTTCTTTTTGTATTTAAGAAAGTCCAAAATGCTTTAGAATTGCTTTTAATATTAGATTCTAAAGACAAAATATATAGACGATAGAGAAATCTTTTTAAGAATTCGTATTCCTTTCTTATTCTACAAAATTCAACATGCAATAAAGGATTTCTCAAACTATTTCTGTATACACGCTTCATTTCTGATTTAAGATTTAGTAATCGTTTGTTAAACCAGATGGGCTTATTAGAAGAAGAAACTTTTTTCATAGGCAAACATTTAGCAAAAACGTCTTCAATTATGTTCATAAACAGTAAGTAAACCTCTTGTAAATCAGAAAAACCGGATAAACTGAGTTCCCAATCAATTGAAGAGAGATAGTTATTTACATAATTATAATCAGCTTTAAAAAAATCATATCTGAATTCTTGTATATTATTATCAGTGCTAAAACAATTTAAAAGACAAATCAAAAGAGATATGCAAGGCTTTGTGATGAATACTATTGTTTGAAAGTAAAAAATCAGCTTCAGTAACAGTTAAATCTAACTCTTCATAAGCAAAAACTAAATCTAAAATTCTAAAAATACTATTTGGAATGGCATTTAATTGAATACAGCTCATAGAGAGCATAGAATCAAGCACTTCAAATTCGAAATCCTTTGAAACATTACATGGAAGCAAACATTTATCATCTACGGAATAAATCCATTTTATATTACTTAAATTAAAGTCACCAAGTACTACAACATAAGAATTCGAATCTAAATTATGCACAACATTTTTTATATTTGAAATATGAGCCTTATATATACTAAAATTAGAACCAGGTGGTATATAAGATACAAAATAATAAACTTTTATGATACCGCAATCACTAGATCGAATGTTATTAACATATATACAAATTTGCTCAATCAAAGCTGATGAATCCTCAAGGTCGACCCATTTACTATTTAGAGAAGAATGGACAGCCAACATAACTCCTCCTCCTCTTGTTAAACCAGTTTGAATTTGACAACGATCTTTCCTGTATACAACATAATTGTCGTCAAAAAGCTCAGATGTTAATATACTGTCACACAACCAAGTTTCAGTTAGAGCGATGATAGCATACGAACAATCAACTACTGCATTGAAAAAATCAGTTGTTTTTGTTCGCAAACCTCCAGTATTTTGATAGTAAATTGAACTTATATTTGAACCAAATGCAGCTATATGTCGTTGCCTAGACCTTGATTTACACCGTTTTTTGGACGAAAGTCGAAGAGTCTTACTCGTGTACCATTCGGCCAAAAATGTCCATTAAAGACGACATCAAATAACTCAATTGGAATGCCAATTTTAAAATTTACTCTCTTAAGATTTTCATCACCACCATCTTTTTTTATGAGTTTATAGCATGGAAACATCGCAGAGTTTTTTTTCGTGGACGAAGATACATACTCAGAAATAGACTCAGCACTTGTTGTGGGCTTAAAACTTGATAAGTGAAGCCATTTAAGGCGTTGTATAACGTTTACACCTAAATTACTACCCTCATTTATCTTATCACCAACAACAACTCTTCTCTTGGTATGATTTTTGTTTGATTTCGCATCCATCCAAAGATCATCATCATCATCATTTGATAGATTTAGATCCTTTAAACTGCCAACTAACTCACGAGGAGCAGATTTTATATTAGAATTGGGAGTTGCCACAGGAAAAACAACGCTGTTTTTTTCGTTCGTGATGGTCGCATCAGGAACAACAACAACATTAAGAGCAACGTTACCATTAGCACAGTTTACAATGCAATCAGCTTCAGCATCACTTTCCAAGGCACCCACAGCGGCAGCACCATGAGAACCAGAGATACCTTTCTCCACCTCTATTTGATTATTGGGAATTTTAGCAACAACAGTCTCCTCATCAGCAACACCATCCGGAACAAAAACAACAACATCATTTTGCTCACCGCCAGGCAATGAATTTAATACAGGCGTACTAGAACTACCAACAAAATTTCCATCGAGACTAGCAAGCTTTGTAGCTTGGGCAGCGGTACTTTTTTTTGTTGTTTTTGCATTCAACTTCGTTCGATCAACGACTGGGGTGATCTTATTGTTATTGGTACTAATGCTTTTTTTTGATGTCGAACTAGATGGAGAGTTTATTGAACTTTTAATATCTTTGATTTTGTTTTGCAAATTAGATTTTAATTTTGAGCGGGTGTTATCAGAACATAAGCTTTTGTTTTGACTAAGAGTTTTATCACAATTTGAATGAGCTAGCAATAAATCTAAGTGACTTTTAACATTGCTTATGTTTTTATATGCCTCATAGATTTTATCAATGCACATAGGCATAGTATGATTCATACACTCATCACATCTGTAGGCTAAGTTTTTATTTGTCTTTAGCAATTTAATACAGTCAGAACTAAGCTCTGTACATTTTAAATGTTTAGAATGATTACAAATAATGCACGAGATACAAACGCCGGACACTGGTTTGTTACAACAGGTTAACATTGTGTTACATTAAAGACTTGGTAATTTTAAATTTTTTTTCAAATAAGCCAACTGACACCTTTTTTAACAAAATACCAAAACCTAAAAATTTTTTAAGCAAGACAAATCGACAGACGAAATGGGAATTTATCAGTGTGGGTCGCACCCCAGCCTCTTTTTTTTTTAAATTGCTATCGTAAAAACAGCCCCTCAATCAATTTTGCAGAATCTTTTGAAGTCATTATCTGTAAAACAAAATTTATTTGAATTCGATATCTCTGACATTTGTTGAGATATTGGTGATTAAGAAAGTTATTCCGAACACACTCACACAACGACATCTCTCTAAAAACCTTTTACTTAGATTCTAAGGACCTTGACACGTCAAAAAATGTCATAATTTTTAGTCAAACAAATCGTACAATAACTTTCTATGGGAAGTTAATATTGAATTTAGGAAAAAATTTAGTTATTTCCCACTTCAATTGGGAAATAATTCTATTTTTGAAGTTGAGTCTTTTCTCATTGCAAATAGGAGAATTTTTCACTTTCGAAATTTCGATAAAGTGTAGTAGATTCCCAAACAGAATGGAATAATTTCCCATGTGGAGCAGATTCTCTTTGAATAATTTAAATGGCTAGTTTTTGAGCATACTCTTGAGCTATGATCAGTCTTTCTTTTTTGTCCTTTGATGCGCCCACTGTAGACATTCTTTATTTTATTTTCTATTTACTTAACATGGCAGAAAGACTCTACCGATTCTGTTGGCAATGAATTTTCCAAAACTTGCTAAGGTAACCATGGTTTTCATACACTACACACCATGATTTTTCGATGAAGATGCCAAAGGATGCTCTTATCTAATTGAAAAATGTGTGTGGGTGTGTTTTCTTTGTGTCATAAATTCTAAGGAATAAAAATTACACATTTCCATCGTAATGGGATAATATGCTCTTCAATCTAGAACCAACTCTTAGTATTTTCCACAAAAGAAGACAAAAAATGAAACACATTTTTATCCATTTAAAAAGAAAATAGGTTAAAGAAAGAAAATAATACAGAGAAAAAGAAAACCCAAATAGCTTGGCTACTTGGCTACAAATGGAATTCAAACTAAAGCACCTGTTTTCATTGGCAGGAACATCCTATGTCCTTATTTTTATTATTTTTTTGTTATTGTATCCTTTCAAGCACTTTGAAGCGGAATAACAGTAGTTTTAAAAAGAAGAAAGTGCAAATGAGGTGAAAACTAGTGTTTGGGTGGGTGGGCGAAGAAGGTGGAAGAATTATAAAGAAGAACCGGAAGTGCCTTACGTCATCCTAACTCATTCTCTACTGTCTCTCTGTTTCTCTAACTGTGCATATCTTTCGTTTTGTGAAAGTGCAATAAAAGAAGACAAAAATAGAATACAAAACGATACGACAACCAAGGATAACAATTTTCTCTTTTTATTCGGTTTTATAAGTTATATTCTTTGCTATGTTTTGTTTTATATAAATTATTTTTCTTTTTCTATAGGGCCGCCATTTCGGTTTGGTTGCTAGGTTTGTTGCTAAAAGAGACGCAAAAAGTCTCACAGGATGAATTGTTCTTCCGGTTTAAATTGCTTTTGTTAGTGTTTCGCGTGCTGCTCATAGCAGGATGTATTACACAAATACTCGTATAGTTATATAGTTTATATATACATACATACGAGGAAAAAAGGTAACTATGTTCGTAGTTGAAGGACATCATTCATAGCAAGTATACTTTATGCTATGCAAAAGTTAAAGTATGACATTCGAGTGTAAATGTGAAATGTGACACTCTGTGGGTTGTGCCGGGCTCATTTCTTTGGCCACTTGAAGATGATGAGGTCAAAAGGCATGCAAACCATAAACAGAAGCTTTTCACAGTGGGGTAGTTTATAGTTTTAAGTTGGTATGAATTTAAAATAGAAAATAATAAAAAAAATGGTTGCCTGTAAAGTCGGTTTTACGGGCGAAGATTTTACGTGACAACGTCTTTTTCTCGGTAGAATATTTATTGATATGAATATAATTAAATTGCACAATAGGAACAAGGAATTGAATGAAAATAAGAATTGCACAAATTTTTTAAACTAATAATTTACTTAACACTATCAACATTTATCAATAGTATGGCATAACCTATAAACTCAGTTTCTCAACTTTTGTGTCAATCTAACAATTAATCAATCAATCATAGTTTACGATAATGAAATATCAGTGTACAATTATTTACCTTTATTGTTGTAGTTGTTGTAAATGACGAATCTAAGCACTCCACATTTTCACTACAGACACAGCTGACGATACTTTAACCACACGTGTGAACTTGTATTATGACGCTTTCTTGTTTTTCCAACGCCAAGAACGTTCGAGAAAGACAAAGACAGAGACACAAGCATGCGCCGATTCAATGCGCCTAATTCTCTAGTGCTGCGCGCGCGGCAGACCGATCATAGTTGAGTGGGAGAGAGACGCAAGGCATTCGGCGGGCCTCTCTCTCGTTCGGTGACTCATCGTAACGTTACCGGGCGTTACACTTTTTCATAAGTGACTCTCAGCCGCAACCTAATTTAAGACGTTGTCACGTCAAAAAACTTTTTGACAATCTTCGTGCGATAATCTAATATCTACTATCTACTATCTACTATCTACTATCTACTATCTACTATCTACTATCTACTATCTACTATCTACTATCTACTATCTACTATCTACTATCTACTATCTACTATCTACTATCTACTATCTACTATCTACTATCTACTATCTACTATCTACTATCTACTATCTACTATCTACTATCTACTATCTACTATCTACTATCTACTATCTACTATCTACTATCTACTATCTACTATCTACTATCTACTATCTACTATCTACTATCTACTATCTACTATCTACTATCTACTATCTACTATCTACTATCTACTATCTACTATCTACTATCTACTATCTACTATCTACTATCTACTATCTACTATCTACTATCTACTATCTACTATCTACTATCTACTATCTACTATCTACTATCTACTATCTACTATCTACTATCTACTATCTACTATCTACTATCTACTATCTACTATCTACTATCTACTATCTACTATCTACTATCTACTATCTACTATCTACTATCTACTATCTACTATCTACTATCTACTATCTACTATCTACTATCTACTATCTACTATCTACTATCTACTATCTACTATCTACTATCTACTATCTACTATCTACTATCTACTATCTACTATCTACTATCTACTATCTACTATCTACTATCTACTATCTACTATCTACTATCTACTATCTACTATCTACTATCTACTATCTACTATCTACTATCTACTATCTACTATCTACTATCTACTATCTACTATCTACTATCTACTATCTACTATCTACTATCTACTATCTACTATCTACTATCTACTATCTACTATCTACTATCTACTATCTACTATCTACTATCTACTATCTACTATCTACTATCTACTATCTACTATCTACTATCTACTATCTACTATCTACTATCTACTATCTACTATCTACTATCTACTATCTACTATCTACTATCTACTATCTACTATCTACTATCTACTATCTACTATCTACTATCTACTATCTACTATCTACTATCTACTATCTACTATCTACTATCTACTATCTACTATCTACTATCTACTATCTACTATCTACTATCTACTATCTACTATCTACTATCTACTATCTACTATCTACTATCTACTATCTACTATCTACTATCTACTATCTACTATCTACTATCTACTATCTACTATCTACTATCTACTATCTACTATCTACTATCTACTATCTACTATCTACTATCTACTATCTACTATCTACTATCTACTATCTACTATCTACTATCTACTATCTACTATCTACTATCTACTATCTACTATCTACTATCTACTATCTACTATCTACTATCTACTATCTACTATCTACTATCTACTATCTACTATCTACTATCTACTATCTACTATCTACTATCTACTATCTACTATCTACTATCTACTATCTACTATCTACTATCTACTATCTACTATCTACTATCTACTATCTACTATCTACTATCTACTATCTACTATCTACTATCTACTATCTACTATCTACTATCTACTATCTACTATCTACTATCTACTATCTACTATCTACTATCTACTATCTACTATCTACTATCTACTATCTACTATCTACTATCTACTATCTACTATCTACTATCTACTATCTACTATCTACTATCTACTATCTACTATCTACTATCTACTATCTACTATCTACTATCTACTATCTACTATCTACTATCTACTATCTACTATCTACTATCTACTATCTACTATCTACTATCTACTA
The DNA here is from genome assembly GCA_920104205.1 of Eupeodes latifasciatus. Taxonomy (NCBI): domain Eukaryota; kingdom Metazoa; phylum Arthropoda; class Insecta; order Diptera; family Syrphidae; genus Eupeodes; species Eupeodes latifasciatus. The sequence continues at coordinate 66,043,927 of OV049924.1, read as the reverse complement.
TCTACTATCTACTATCTACTATCTACTATCTACTATCTACTATCTACTATCTACTATCTACTATCTACTATCTACTATCTACTATCTACTATCTACTATCTACTATCTACTATCTACTATCTACTATCTACTATCTACTATCTACTATCTACTATCTACTATCTACTATCTACTATCTACTATCTACTATCTACTATCTACTATCTACTATCTACTATCTACTATCTACTATCTACTATCTACTATCTACTATCTACTATCTACTATCTACTATCTACTATCTACTATCTACTATCTACTATCTACTATCTACTATCTACTATCTACTATCTACTATCTACTATCTACTATCTACTATCTACTATCTACTATCTACTATCTACTATCTACTATCTACTATCTACTATCTACTATCTACTATCTACTATCTACTATCTACTATCTACTATCTACTATCTACTATCTACTATCTACTATCTACTATCTACTATCTACTATCTACTATCTACTATCTACTATCTACTATCTACTATCTACTATCTACTATCTACTATCTACTATCTACTATCTACTATCTACTATCTACTATCTACTATCTACTATCTACTATCTACTATCTACTATCTACTATCTACTATCTACTATCTACTATCTACTATCTACTATCTACTATCTACTATCTACTATCTACTATCTACTATCTACTATCTACTATCTACTATCTACTATCTACTATCTACTATCTACTATCTACTATCTACTATCTACTATCTACTATCTACTATCTACTATCTACTATCTACTATCTACTATCTACTATCTACTATCTACTATCTACTATCTACTATCTACTATCTACTATCTACTATCTACTATCTACTATCTACTATCTACTATCTACTATCTACTATCTACTATCTACTATCTACTATCTACTATCTACTATCTACTATCTACTATCTACTATCTACTATCTACTATCTACTATCTACTATCTACTATCTACTATCTACTATCTACTATCTACTATCTACTATCTACTATCTACTATCTACTATCTACTATCTACTATCTACTATCTACTATCTACTATCTACTATCTACTATCTACTATCTACTATCTACTATCTACTATCTACTATCTACTATCTACTATCTACTATCTACTATCTACTATCTACTATCTACTATCTACTATCTACTATCTACTATCTACTATCTACTATCTACTATCTACTATCTACTATCTACTATCTACTATCTACTATCTACTATCTACTATCTACTATCTACTATCTACTATCTACTATCTACTATCTACTATCTACTATCTACTATCTACTATCTACTATCTACTATCTACTATCTACTATCTACTATCTACTATCTACTATCTACTATCTACTATCTACTATCTACTATCTACTATCTACTATCTACTATCTACTATCTACTATCTACTATCTACTATCTACTATCTACTATCTACTATCTACTATCTACTATCTACTATCTACTATCTACTATCTACTATCTACTATCTACTATCTACTATCTACTATCTACTATCTACTATCTACTATCTACTATCTACTATCTACTATCTACTATCTACTATCTACTATCTACTATCTACTATCTACTATCTACTATCTACTATCTACTATCTACTATCTACTATCTACTATCTACTATCTACTATCTACTATCTACTATCTACTATCTACTATCTACTATCTACTATCTACTATCTACTATCTACTATCTACTATCTACTATCTACTATCTACTATCTACTATCTACTATCTACTATCTACTATCTACTATCTACTATCTACTATCTACTATCTACTATCTACTATCTACTATCTACTATCTACTATCTACTATCTACTATCTACTATCTACTATCTACTATCTACTATCTACTATCTACTATCTACTATCTACTATCTACTATCTACTATCTACTATCTACTATCTACTATCTACTATCTACTATCTACTATCTACTATCTACTATCTACTATCTACTATCTACTATCTACTATCTACTATCTACTATCTACTATCTACTATCTACTATCTACTATCTACTATCTACTATCTACTATCTACTATCTACTATCTACTATCTACTATCTACTATCTACTATCTACTATCTACTATCTACTATCTACTATCTACTATCTACTATCTACTATCTACTATCTACTATCTACTATCTACTATCTACTATCTACTATCTACTATCTACTATCTACTATCTACTATCTACTATCTACTATCTACTATCTACTATCTACTATCTACTATCTACTATCTACTATCTACTATCTACTATCTACTATCTACTATCTACTATCTACTATCTACTATCTACTATCTACTATCTACTATCTACTATCTACTATCTACTATCTACTATCTACTATCTACTATCTACTATCTACTATCTACTATCTACTATCTACTATCTACTATCTACTATCTACTATCTACTATCTACTATCTACTATCTACTATCTACTATCTACTATCTACTATCTACTATCTACTATCTACTATCTACTATCTACTATCTACTATCTACTATCTACTATCTACTATCTACTATCTACTATCTACTATCTACTATCTACTATCTACTATCTACTATCTACTATCTACTATCTACTATCTACTATCTACTATCTACTATCTACTATCTACTATCTACTATCTACTATCTACTATCTACTATCTACTATCTACTATCTACTATCTACTATCTACTATCTACTATCTACTATCTACTATCTACTATCTACTATCTACTATCTACTATCTACTATCTACTATCTACTATCTACTATCTACTATCTACTATCTACTATCTACTATCTACTATCTACTATCTACTATCTACTATCTACTATCTACTATCTACTATCTACTATCTACTATCTACTATCTACTATCTACTATCTACTATCTACTATCTACTATCTACTATCTACTATCTACTATCTACTATCTACTATCTACTATCTACTATCTACTATCTACTATCTACTATCTACTATCTACTATCTACTATCTACTATCTACTATCTACTATCTACTATCTACTATCTACTATCTACTATCTACTATCTACTATCTACTATCTACTATCTACTATCTACTATCTACTATCTACTATCTACTATCTACTATCTACTATCTACTATCTACTATCTACTATCTACTATCTACTATCTACTATCTACTATCTACTATCTACTATCTACTATCTACTATCTACTATCTACTATCTACTATCTACTATCTACTATCTACTATCTACTATCTACTATCTACTATCTACTATCTACTATCTACTATCTACTATCTACTATCTACTATCTACTATCTACTATCTACTATCTACTATCTACTATCTACTATCTACTATCTACTATCTACTATCTACTATCTACTATCTACTATCTACTATCTACTATCTACTATCTACTATCTACTATCTACTATCTACTATCTACTATCTACTATCTACTATCTACTATCTACTATCTACTATCTACTATCTACTATCTACTATCTACTATCTACTATCTACTATCTACTATCTACTATCTACTATCTACTATCTACTATCTACTATCTACTATCTACTATCTACTATCTACTATCTACTATCTACTATCTACTATCTACTATCTACTATCTACTATCTACTATCTACTATCTACTATCTACTATCTACTATCTACTATCTACTATCTACTATCTACTATCTACTATCTACTATCTACTATCTACTATCTACTATCTACTATCTACTATCTACTATCTACTATCTACTATCTACTATCTAAAAATCTTAAAAAAATGTAGGTCCTTAAAGTAAAAAGGTTTCAAAAATCAATCTAAAAGTTTGGTATGCCAGTGGGCATTTTCATGTTTAGGTCTAAAAGAGTCCTTCGAGCGGATTTATTTAGTACTTTCGCTTTCCTAGTTTATAGCTTAGTTTGACTTTAGTTTGAAGACTATATTTTAGCCCCACTGTGCAAAAATGATGCGACAGGATGTGCTGTGCATAGTTATTTTCATAATGTTCATGGGTCGGTTGACATTGTCATTCTTTTCTTTTTTGTCAACTTGCTTTTGCGTTGTTTTTTCTTTTTCTTACTTTATTTTCTTTTGCTTATATCATCCTCCTTATTATAATGCGTTTTGTTTTTATTATTCAACGTCTGTATTCTTTGCATTCCATTCTATATTATATACGATTCTTTTTTGGCTTGTTTCTTTTGCTCTTCAAGCGTTTTGTCCTCTTTTCAACGTGAAATTGCTTTGAGTGAAATGAAATGAGAAGAAAAAGAAATATGTAATAATATGTATTTAAATAAATTGGATCCTTGTTTGTTCTGTGAATTAAAGGTGGTGTTTTGAAGAGATTTGTTATGTGAAAAACTGAGGCAAAGTAAGAAATGGTTTTTAAGGATTTTAGGTTCTTGTCGAATTTCTTTGATGACAAAGTGATTGAGGTTTATGTTTATTCATTTGTTATATTTTCTGTTGAGTTTTTTCCCTGAGGGTCAAGCAATATCAACTATTTTAGGGAAATTTTTATTTAAAAAATGTACTTTATGTTTCGAACTATCTGCATACCTACATATTTAGAAAGAACGATGAAATGTTGAAAATGCAATTAAAATTAAGTTTCAACTAATATATTTTGTATTCGTATACATTTTTTGATTAAATAATTTCTAAAGAATTAAAATATGCTTCAAAAAATTAGTTTCAAAAATGTATGCGTACCTATAATAACAAACAGGGTGACTTCCTGACCACTTAAAAATCTTATAGTTGCGAAGCACCAACAAGCCTCGGAAAAAAAAATAACAAACAGACATTTAACATAAAAAAAAATTAAATTAGTTTGTTGAAAATTCTATTTTGCATATTTATCCTTCGACCTAATATCCTTCTAGAAATAATCTTGAATGAAAAGTTGGAAGGGACAAATTCCTGAATTGAATATCAAAAAATAAAAGGCAAAATTGATGCAGAACAATTGATACAAATATTTACATAGACATTGGTTCCGAATTTAAGTGATGATGAAGATCAAAACAAATTCATTTGCCGGAGACTTTTTCAGGAACTAAACTAAACTAAAATAAAACAAAAACGACATCAACTGAATACAAATTACATTTATTTCCTATACCTAAGTTTATGTATAATGAACTCAGACTGTACCCAGAAAACCTATCAACGCTCAGAAACAGTAGGTTTAGGTTAATTGGAATATTTTAGCAACAAAAGATACAAAATCCGTATCTTTTTTCTTTATTCAAATTGGATGTTACAGTTGAAAAGGCGAGCATAGCCAACCATCGTCCGTAGTCCTTAGTGCATTGAATAGAAATCCAAACCCAAACTTTTCGCGTAACAAATCACTAACTTTATAAGATGGTTAAACTTTACCTATCAATTTTTTGTTGTTGCTGTTTCTTGTTCTTGTTTTGTTTTCACAACAGAAAAGCACAAAAACCTATTTTTCGATAAAGGAAAACTGTGTGTCTTTGTACATATATTGGAAAGGAAGTTGCCAAAGTCTACAAAAAGAAAATGAAAATCTCTTTTCGAAAAAAAAAAATAAAGTCTAATGATAATCCCCATAGCCCAAAAAACTAGCAACAAAAACAACCCCAACAAAAAAATCAAACTAAAACTCAAAGCGGAAACTTTGTCTCTCGAGCGACTAAAGAGAAGATAAGGGTGAAATTTTCTATTACTTCCGCCATATAGAAGTAAACGTTTCCATAAGTTCCAGTCGGCTAGTTCAACCACCCAGAAGATAGACTCCCTCCATTTGTACGAGTAGTCGCCCACATATCCTGATTTTTGTTTTTCAAGACTTTCTATGACTATAGATAGTCTAGTTGGATATAGAGTGCACGTACCGTATATAGGATGGCTTTTGGTTAAAGCTAAATGACGACGACATGCACTGAAAGTTTTACCCATAAAATTAATCGCGATGCCATTAAATTATGAGCTTGGTAAAAGTTTGTCCTTCTTTTAATAGCAGTCGCTTTGTTGTTAACAAATAACACACAAGAAGTATATAGTATAGAAAATAGCCCGATTTATGTGTATACATAGGTAGGTTTGCAATAGGTAACGCGTATGATTTTATATATAGTTAAGCTTACTTTAACTATACGCAGATGCTCGTAAATATGGCAGGGCTATAGAGCGCAAAACCAATAGGGACACACGACAAACTATATATATCCTTTCCACTAAAGAGTTTTGCAGTTTTGCAGAAAAATAAAAATAAAAATGTTTTTAGTACAAAAACGTAAGCAAAAAAGTTTCAAATTTCGAGGTTTATGGTTTCGGGGGTTAAAGAGGTTTTTTTTGAAATTTGTCTTTGAAACGAATAATAGAAGGTGAGATATGATAAGAAACTTTTTTATTTGGGTGAATAATTGAAACAGATTGACTTTTTCCATTTTTTGTTTGGCCATTAGAAAAATTTACAATTAGTGTGTTAACATTAAGTTTTTTGAAATGTTTTATATACTGACGTTTTCAAAGCTACTTAAAATTTCCAAAAATATTAAATTATTTCATGTTGTCAGTTTTTGAAAAGAATTAAAATAAAATACCTATTTTTATGAGTCACTTATTAACATGAACAATAATTGGTGAATTATTTACACATATTGAAATGGAGGGATTTATTAACTTCCCATAGGAAGTTATTGTAATGGGTCCGATTTGTCGAATTGAAAATTTTGACATTTCTCGACGTTTCAAGGTCCCTAGAGTCGAAATAAAAGATTTTTAGAAAGATTACTGTGCGTGCGTGTGTTCGTACGTCCGTACGTGTCTGTACGTTCGCGACGTTTTTTTCGTTGTCCATAGCTCAAGAACCAGAAGAGATATCGACTTCAAATAAATTTTGTAATACAGATAATAAGGCAAAAAGATGCAGAAAGGGCTCTCAAGAAAATTGCGTGGGTGTTTTTTTTACTATAGCAGTTTAAAAAAAGGTGAACATTTTGGTTAAACCTAAATATCTCATGAACCAATGACGCTAGGGACTTGAATAAAATTTTATATTATATATTGTAACGTGATACAAAACAATTATATTTTTGGAAAAAAATTCAATTAACGGTATTTTTTATAAATCAAAAAAACTGAAAAAAAAAATTTGTCACTTCGAAAATTTTACGACTTAAATATGATTTAATCTCCAAAACAATTTTGTGCAACGAAGAATAATGTTTTTGACATCTGATAAAATTTTGAGAAAAATCTAATTGACAGTTTTTTTATAAAAAATAAAAACCTAAAAAAAACATTACTCAAAGTTGGTATTGAATTGAATTTCGACTCAAATATCTTTTCAAAAACTTGAGATTATGGCTTCAAACTTACTTCATCTTATAAGAAATATTATTTTCAACATTCTGAAAAATGTTGAGAAAAATCGAATTGACAGTTTTTTACAAAAAATAAAAACCCAAAGAAAAAAAGTTGGTAAAAATTGATTTTCAACTCAAATATCTTTTCAAAACTTTGAGATATTGGCTTAAAACTACTTTTATCTTTCAAAAAATATTGTTGTCAACATTGAGTAAAGTTTTAAAAAAAAATCGAATTGACAGTTTTTTTTTACAAAAAATTAAAAACCGAAAAAATTTTTTACAAAAGTTGATAAAAATAGATTTTCGACTCAACTATCTTTTCAAAAATTTGAGATAATGGCTTTTATCTCATTTTAACTTATAAGAAATATTGTTTTCAACATTAGGAAAAACTTTGAGAAAAATCAATTTGACCGTTTTTTTACAAAAATAAAAACCTAAAAAAATATGTATAAAAGGTGGTAAAAATCGATTTTCGTATCAAATATGTTTTCGAATATTTTAGATTATGGCTTCCAACTAATTTTATCTTATAAGAAATATTGTTTTCAACATTCGATAAAATTTAGATAGATAGATAGATATATTTATTTGTTTATAAGCTTAGCTTTTACAAATTGATTGGCATTATGTAAATATTACATTATTTCATAAGGTAAGTGCAATATAATTTTAATTCATCTAACAGAACAATAAGGTAAGATATGAATCAACAATTATAAAGAAAATAAAAAAAAATAATTACTTTTATTACTTAAACTGAAACCTGGATTTATCATTCTTACTTACTTACTTACTTAAGGTGGCGCTACAGTCCGGGGCGGACCTGGGCCTCAACCAACATGCGTCTCCAGCCAGCTCGGTCCCTAGCTTGCTGTCTCCAGTTTCGCACGCCAAGTTGGTTGAGGTCCTCACCCACCTGAGTGCGCCACCTGAGTCGCGGTCTTCCTCTACTGCGCCGTCCCTCGGGATTGGATTCGAAGACCTTCCGGGCTGGAGCGTTGATGTCCATTCGCTCTACATGACCCAGCCATCTAAGCCGTTGGACTTTTATTCTGTTAACTAGGTCAGTGTCGCTGTACAGCCCGTACAGTTCGTCGTTATATCTTCTCCTCCATTCTCCATCTATACGTACGGGACCAAAAATCACCCGAAGAATTTTTCTCTCGAAGCATCCTAAGACGTTCTCATCTTTCTTTGACAGGGTCCAGGCCTCAGCGCCATAAATGAGAACCGGGATGATGAGTGTCTTATAGATGGTGATTTTAGATGCTCGAGAGAGGACTTTACTTCTCAATTGCCTTCTAAGTCCAAAGAAGCAGCGATTTGCAAGAGTTATTCTTCGTTTGATTTCAGTGCTGGTGTCGTTGCCTGTGTTTATAGCGGTGCCTAGGTAGACAAAGTCCTTAACTACCTCGAAGTTATAGCTGTCCATGGTGACGTTTTGTCCAAGACGTCGTTGTTCAATGTCCTTTTTTGATGACAGCATATACTTGGTCTTGCCCTCATTGACCACTAAACCCATCTTCTTCGCTTCCGTCGCAATGCTCAAAAACGCTCCACTGACATCACGCTTTGATCTTCCAATAATGTCAATATCATCTGCGTATCCGAGTAATTGGATGGACCTTTGGAAGATTGTGCCTCTAGTGTTGACGGTTGAGTTTTGCACAATTCTTTCCAGAACGATGTTGAAGAAGTCGCATGACAGTGCATCGCCTTGTCTAAAACCTTTTTTTGACATCAAATGCATCGGTGAGATCTTTTCCGACCTTGATGGAGCAGCGTGCATTCTCCATCGTCATTCTGCACAAACGGATAAGTTTGACAGGGATGCCAAAACTAGACATTGCTCTGTAGAGCTCTTCCCTATGGATGCTGTCATACGCGGCTTTAAAATCGATAAAGAGATGGTGGGTATCGATTTGAAGCTCCTGGGTTTTTTCCAAGATCTGCCGTAATGTGAATATTTGGTCGATAGTGGACTTTCCTGGTCTGAAGCCACACTGATAAGGACCTATCAGGTTGTTGACGAACGGCTTCAGACGTTCACATAGTACGGCAGAAAGGATCTTATATGCAATGTTAAGGAGACTGATCCCTCTGTAGTTGGCGCAATTTAAAGGGACTCCTTTTTTATGTATCGGACAAACTATGCTGAGATTCCACTCATCGGGCATGCTTTCTTCCGACCATATTTTGCAGATGAGTTGGTGCATGCTCCCTACCAAGTCATCGCCTGCTGCTTTAAATAGTTCGGCAGCTATGCCGTCAGCTCCAGCAGCTTTGTTTGACTTCAGTTTAGATATAGCTATCTTCACTTCGTCTAGGTCGGGTAGGCGGAATTGTTGATCTGCGTCGCCTAAGTTGAGTGGTTCTACCTCCCTTACAGCGGGATTCGGTTCGTCATCGCCGTTATATAATTTGGAGAAGTGGTATTTCCATATTCTCAACATAGACTGCGGTTCTACTACGATGTTCTCCTGATCGTCTTTACAGGCTTCGGTTCGTGGCTGGTACCCTTGGGAGTTCTTTTTTACCTTTTGGTAAAATTTACGAACCTCATTTCTGTTGTAACATCCCTCTATCTCCTCGATCGCGCGCTTCTCGTGCTCTCTTTTTTTCCATCTAAGAAGCCGGTGTTCCTCTCTCCTCCTCTGCTCGTAGAGCTCGCGAGCAGCTCTGGTCCTTCTGTGCAGGGCCGTTTTGTATGCCTCTTGCTTCGCTGCGTGCGCTTGCCGGCACTCGTCGTCAAACCAAGGGTTTCGCTGTTGTGGACGTGTGAAACCTAGCACTTCAGAGGCGGCATCTCTGATGGCTGCAAGGCAATGTTGCCACTGGTTTTCAATGCTTAATGCATGCAGCATAGGACTCCTTAAGAGGTTACTAGAGACTCGATCGGAAAAGGACATGGCAGTCTCTTGCGATTGTAGCCGTCTAACGTCGAAACTTCTCACAGTACTTCCTTGTTTTGGCTTGGACCGGGATATCCGTAGCCGTACCTTGGCTACAACGAGGTAGTGGTCCGAGTCAATGTTGGCCCCTCGGAATGTTCGGATATCCTGTATACTGGAGAAGTGTCGTGCGTCGATCGCAATGTGGTCAATCTGGTTGACGGTTGATTGATCAAGAGATTTCCATGTCCCCTTGTGGATATTGAGATGCGTGAACTGCGTACTAGCTACCAGAACGTCTCGCCCCGCAGCGAAATCGATCAGCCTGAATCCGTTGTCGGAGGTGGTGTCGTGCAGGCTGTATCTTCCGATTGTGCCACCAAAGATGTCTTCTCTTCCTAGCTCGGCATTAAAATCTCCTAAGACAATTTTAATGTCATAGCCAGGGCACTGCTCATATGTCTTGTCCAAGAGCTCGAAGAATATGTCTTTGGTGTCTTCATCTTTCTCCTCTGTTGGGGCATGCGCGCATATTAGGCTTATGTTGGCGAATTTAGCCTTGATGCGGATTGTCGTGATGCGCTCGCTCACACTGTTGAAACTCAAGACTTTTTGCCTGAGTCTAGTTCCAACAACAAATCCACACCCAAATAGACGCTGCCTTTGTTCTCGGTAGCAGTCGCCGTAGTATATATCGCAGTCTTTTAGTTTGCGTTTGCCCGGTCCATCCCATCGCACTTCTTGGATGGCGGTAATATCTGCCTTGCAGCAGTTTAGGGCTTCCGCTAATTGTTCGGCTGCACGTGGTCTGTTAAGGGACCTAACATTCCACGTACAGATCCGAAGTTCGTTGTCCTTATTTCGTTTGCTTGGGTTGTCAACAGTGAATCCGTCCGTATCCAAGGCTTGTTGGTGCTTCGCAACTAGAAAAATTTTATTTTTCGTTAAGGATAAAAGCTCTTAAGTTAAGCGAGTTTCTAACATATTTATATACATTCAGTGCAACGTTTTGATCTTCAACTTTCATTATACTATTCATGTCAGTTAAGTTCATAGGGGATAGGAAGTGGTTTCTAACTGCATTAAAGATTGGGCATCCTAAAAGGAAGTGTTCAATTGTATCATCTTCATATGTATTACACAATGTGCAAATGTTCATTGGGTCAAATATATGTCTATCATCGTGTAAAACTATTCTGTGGGCATATCTGTTTGCGCACCTAATTTGCGCTAAGACTTTATGCACGTATGGTTTGCAGGATGAATTCAGGTACGGAGCCGGTTTATACTCTGGTTCTTGTATGTTCGCTAAATAAGGAGCATAATAGCAGCAAGAAGTTGAGTTAGATGCCTTCCTGAAATCTTCATTTATAATGCTTCTCTTCTTGTCTTCAAGGATGCTTACATAGTATTGACGAACAGATAATAAGTTTTGCTGTTCCCATATATCCATAAAATTACTCATTAAGGCGGCCTTAAATTTTGTTGCCCAGTTTGGTCGTTGGGAGTTGTTATGGGTTCTCAAGATTTCGTTGTAACACTTTTTAATTAGGCGCTCATCAGATACATTCAACAGTTTTTCCCAGACATGCAAAGCTCTTTTCGCTATCTCGTAATCTAATGGAAGTGTACCAGTTTCTAAGCGAACCACATTGCTTTGTGTGTTTTTAGCTAGACCAAGCAACTTTTTTAAAACTGGAGTTTGCATAACTTCAATTTTGTCTCCAGCTTCCAGACCCCATATCTCCGCACAGTATAGTAAAGTCGATTTAATTGTTGAATTATAAACTTTGATTCTTCCTTCCCAGTTTTACATGTAAGGGCTCCTCATAGCTTTTTCGGTTACTGCTGCTGCTGCTCTTACCTTGGTTTTGAAGACATTCATGGTTTCATTCCAAGATCCAGTTCGACTCAAGGTTATTCCCAGATATTCAAAGCTATCTACAACTTCAATTGAGTCTTCTTTATATGCAAATCTTTCGGGCATGATGATATTTTTCTTTTTGCAAAGTTTACTATCTTCGATTTTTCCGTATTTAATGTCATATCTTTTGCTGTAAAATATTTTTCAAGTGATTTCAAAGTTTTTCTTAAATGAAGATCAGATTGAGCGAAGACAGCAATATCGTCGGCATATGCTATCAGGATAACATTTGTTGTTTCCGAAATGTCTATTCCTGTAAGGCCCTCGATTCTTAAGAATTCTTCCAAATCATTTATATATACTTTATATATGTATATTTATATATACATACATATGTAAGTTAAATAGGAGGGCACTTGATGGATCACCCTGTAGAACACCCTTTGTGACATTCGCTTCTTCTGTTAGGCCGCTTGTTGTCTTAATAGCAATTTTGGTTTTCACATATATGTTTTGAAATGCATGTATTAATTTCCCACTTGCTCCACTGGATCTAAGGTGGGTCCATAGCTTATCGTGATTCACACTATCGAATGCTCCTTTAAGGTCAAAAAAGATTACAAAAAAACTTCCCTTCTTTTTTGCAAGAGTAATATCTGTGATTGCACTTAGGATAAAGAGGTTATCAGCACAACTTCGTCCTTTTCTGAAACCGTTCTGGAATTCAGGAATTAGTTGCTCTTCATTCGATAAAATTTTGAGAAAAATCGAATTGACAGTTTTTTTTACAAAAAACAAAAACCTAAAAAAAACAATACTAAAACTTCGTAAAAATTTACTTTCGACTTAAGTAGCTTTTCAGAAATTACAAATATTGGCTTCAAAATTATTTTATTTCACAGAAAATATTGTTTTCGATATTCAGTAATTTTTTTATAAAAATCCAACAGTCCGTTTTTTCATAAAAAATTAACGCAAATTTGGTAAAAATTGATACATATAGACAAACTTTTATGCAAGACAAATCGACAGACGGGATGGGAAGCTATCAGTGTGGGTTGCATCCCAGCCTCTTTTTTTCTTAGAACATTACTTTAGTCAAAGAAAAACGATTATTTTGAAAAGAAGACATTGCTTTTTTAAATCAATTTTAAATCAATAGCTTCTAAACTCAAAACATTTATATAAAGAGACAATATTTATCGAGATTGTAGAACTAAATATTCAGATACGTACTTAATTATGTTGGATGAGTATCGTAGGTAAGTACAAATTTGGGAGTCAGTTCCCCTCTTTCGCCCCTACCCAGTATGAATGATTCAAAAGGTCAGTTTTAAGTTTTAAGTCTTAAAACATTAACAAGAACCCTTACACAATTTTAATATTTAATTCAAACAATAATATCAGGAAATTTTTCGTTTCTATTTTTCTAAATAAAAATTAAAATGTACATACATACATACATTCAAAATTGAAGAAATTCTATATTTTCGAAAATTTCATTACAATGAAAATCAAAAAGAGGCCAAAAACAATGGGGTTTCTGGGGAATTCTTTTGTCAGAAATACTACAAAATAAATCTAGATAGAGAAACGGGATTTTAGTAGGGTCAAGGGGAGTAATTGTGAACAGGGGTAATTGTAAACATACTTAATTTTCTCAAAACCGTTTATAATTTGAAGCATGCCATGAAATTATTTGAAAAGACATTATATTTAAATCATATTGACGCGGGGAAGGCCTTATCTGTCAAAGGGTTATTTATGTTTTGTTCGTTTCCATGAGTCTCGTTTTTCTGCGTTTTTAAGTTTTTCAGTGCTAATTAAAATTCTTGCAAAACAAACAAAGGCGATCGAAGTAACTTAAATTGTATCTTTAAGAAAGTCAAATATGAGCATAAATGCATGCTAGCTATATGTTTTTATTTGTCTGTATAACAAAATTTAAAAGTTATTGGCTGTTTACAATTACCCCATTATGTTCCTATCATGGGTAAATGTAAACACCGAAATGGGGTAAAAGTGAACAATTTGAGGTAACTGTAAACATTCATTTTCAATGGCTTTGGTGTTGATCTAACAATATTTTATATCAAAAAGATGCCACGTACATATCAACCCAAAACCACAGCTCCATCATACACGTCAGTGGATCGGTGAAGGGAAAAATCCTACTGTCATTATATCTAGAGGCAGAAAACCAGCACTTTCGTCAGACGTGGAGGACACTATAGCAAGGTGCCTTATTTCAGATCTCGTGCTGGTTACCCTTGCGATAAGGATAATCTCCTTGGTCTAGTAGGTACCTACATATATAAGGACAGAGAACTTGGTTACCCCTTTCCACAATGGTAGGACGACTGGTACCGTTTTCATTTACCCCATTTTTCTCGTTTACTCAAAAAACTAGGGGGTAAATGTAAACATCAAACTTTATGAAAACTAATAAACAAACGCTATTAAGATTACTCTTTGATAGATAATACAATCCAAACTTAAGTAGCATAAACAAAAATGTTCGACATTGCATGGTTAAGCTGTTACAAGCATTACAAGTGAACAAAAATAAAAAAATGCAAAATCGTTTACAATTACCTCCTTTGATCCTATACACAATAGTGACTGCTTAAACATTGTTTTGAAGCGATTTTTTTTGAAAACTCGTGAAATTTGTGAATCATATTGAACCAAAGATTTGTTTTGGTTATAAATTGTAAATGCTAATGTAAAAAATCCTATGTTCTTTCAAAGAAAACGTATTTTTCAAGATACATATCTTTAAAATTTCGAATCGATTGATTGAAAATTGTCTGTGCTATGAGTCTGGCCAACTTAAAAAATGCTGTTTGAAGTTTTGAGTAGTAGGAAATTATGAGTAACTTTGGAAGGCCTTAACTATTTAAATTCGGAAACCTAAACCTTAAATGAATAATCTAAAATGCAAAAAAATATATTTTTTTTAAATTCCAAGGCCTTGGAACTTTACAACTGTCCAAAAGTTAGAGTTAGTAGTTAAACATAAAAGGTAAGATTTATTTGTCCTACCTTTCAGAAGGTCTTTGTTTTCTCATGATTAAAATAAAGAAATCTAAAAAACATAAAAATTACAAAAAGTTTCTAACACAAGCTTCTTTGGAATTGTCATTAAGTGTTCAACATATTTATTACCAAAACCAATAAAAGGGCTAATTCACGTTTGAATGTTAATATCGGGTGATTTTTTAAGAGCTTGAGAACTTTTTTTTAAAAAAAAAACGCATAAAGTTTGCAAAATCTCATCGATTCTTTATTTGAAACGTTAGATTGGTCCATGACATTTACTTTTTGAAGATAATTTTATTTAAATGTTGACCGCGGCTGCGTCTTAGGTGGTCCATTCGGAAAGTCCAATTTTGGGTAACTTTTTCGAGCATTTCGGCCGGAATAGCCCGAATTTCTTCGGAAATGTTGTCTTCCAAAGCTGGAATAGTTGCTGGCTTATTTGTGTAGACTTTAGACTTGACTTAGCCCCACAAAAAATAGTTTAAAGGCGTCAAATCGCATGATCTTGGTGGCCAACTTACCGGTCCATTCCTTGAGATGAATTGTTCTCCGAAGTTTTCCCTCAAAATAGCCATAGAATCGCGAGTTGTGTGGCATGTAGCGCCATCTTGTTGAAACCACATGTCAACCAAGTTCAGTTCTTCCATTTTTGGCGACAAAAAGTTTGTTAGCATTGAACGATAGCGATCGCCATTCACCGTTACGTTGCGTCCAACAGCATCTTTGAAAAAATACGGTCCAATGATTCCACCAGCGTACAAACCACACCAAACAGTGCATTTTTCGGGATGCATGGGCAGTTCTTGAACGGCTTCTGGTTGCTCTTCACTCCAAATGCAGCAATTTTGCTTATTTACGTAGCCATTCAACCAGAATGTCGATAAAAAAGCGCGAAACACATTTCGAACCGAACACTGATTTTGGTAATAAAATTCAATGATTTGCAAGCGTTGCTCGTTAGTAAGTCTATTCATGATGAAATGTCAAAGCATACTGAGCATCTTTCTCTTTGACACCATGTCTGAAATCCCGCGTGATCTGTCAAATACTAATGCATGAAAATCCTAACCTCAAAAAAATCACCCATTATAAAGTTGTCGAGCAAATATCCTTGGAATTTTCAATAAAAAGAAAATTACAATATTTTTTTGTATTAGATACAAAAACTTTGAAATCAATATCCTTTTTTGCTTCCGAGATATTTCATTCGAAAACTAATTTTTTGAAAGTTTATGAAAATTATCCGCTGTGTACAGCTATATTTTAGATACAAATGGTTTAATTTTGAAGTTCTTACCACTTTTGTGTATTATTTTTTGTAAAAAAATGTCCATTTCATTTTTCTAAAAATTTTACAAAATGATTAAAATAATGTTTTTCATGAAATACTTGAAGCTAATATATTTAATTGTTGCCAATTAGTATTTTTTCGATTTTTCTAAAAATTTTACCAAACGTCGAAATTGTTATTTTTTCATGGATTTAATTTTTTTTTAATAAATATAATTTTTTGTTCGCAAAAAATTCACTGTGACAAATATTTCTTTTTTTAGTTTTTTTGATTTGTAAAACAAAACCTTTTGTTGATTTTTTTTTCGAATTTATTCCAATTTGACGCTTGCTATAAGCTTACTACTTTCTGAAATTCTGAAGTGTCGCAATATTTAATATTAAACTTAATTAAAGCCACTAGAGAGATATTTTGGGTCAACCAAATTGTTAACTTTTTTTGTAAATTGCTACAATAAATAAACGACAAACTTTTTTTGTAAATTGCTACAATAAATAAACGACAAACTCAATTTTTGTAAAGTCCTTTCTGCATCTCTTGATGTCATTATCTATAACACAACATATACCTATTTAAAGTCGATATTTCTGCCGGTTCCTGAGATATGGCTGACGAAAAAAGGTATGCTAACGTACAAATGCAGACATCACTCTCGAAAAACATTTGATTTCGAGCGTTAAGAAATGCCAAAATTTTCAATTCAGACTGATGATTACAATACACAGCAAAATAAGAAGTTTTTATAGGGTTGCATGCAAAGTTGACGAGAAGTTAGCAAAGCAGCAAACAAATTCTTATAAGAGAAATTTTAAATGTAAGCAAACAAAATTACGATTCTGACAGTTGGTTATGATTTAGCAAATTTAATAGTAATTTGTTTTTGTAAAGTTCAATTTTATCTCGTGACAGCACATTCTTCTAGTTTCTTATATAATATTTTGGTTTATCATAACAATTGTTACGGGCAATGGAAACAGGGAGTTATTAAGCATATATATTTATCTGACAAGTAGTACCCGTGGCGTGATGGTTATTGCGTTATACTGTTATGCCATAGGTCTTGGGTTAAATCTCTACTTGTGCCATCTAAGGGTCCGGCCACGCAATGACGAACGAGCGACCGAGCGACGAGTTGCTGAGCGACGCAAAAAAAAAAATAGAATACATGAGATCGTATGGAGGTAGCCACATAAACCCTAAGCGACTATGCGATTTTTTAAGCGACAGAGCGACACGTCGCTCTGTAATCAAATCTGTTTTAATTTTTCAATCGATCGCTGGGCGACGTAGAAAAAAGATGTATATACAATAAACACTGACAGTCTTATTTAATAGAAATCGCTAAACAGATGAATAGTTATACAGTGAATAAGGATTTATGTAGGCGAAAATTCCTATTTATAAAAAATTCTGCTATAAATTTTAGTTATACAATGCTTATATCAAAAAAAGTACCAAAATGTCTATAAAATCAGGTTGTTGTCATAACAACTAAAATATAACAAAATAATTCCAATTATTTTTATGATATTCTCTTTCGAAAATCTATATATTTTTTAAATTCTTCGTTTCTTCGGCTCACGAGCTAAACTGGAGAGGCATTATTGTTTTTATTTTAATTTCAAAAAGAGAGGAGAGAAATTAAAATGACATAATAATAATAACAATAATTTCCTTATGTAGGCTCTATTCAACCTCAAAACGCGTTTAGCTTATTATGGGACTATGCAACCTTGTATAAGTTTTATAAATAGCATTTTTGCGTTTAGAGGCATTATAGAGATTACATAACTTTATGTAGGCTCTATACAGCGTTTTTAATTAAGACTGTGAAAGTTTAATTTCAACTGGCCAAAGCCGCCCAGTGATATGGCAGTACACCCACAAAGATTACAAAAATAAAAAGAGGCTGGAATGCGACTTACACTGATAACTTCCTATCCCGTCTGTCGATTTGTCTTGCTAAAAAGGTTTGTAGGTTTTCGTGTTTTGTCGAAAGTAAATTTTCACCAAGTTTTAGTATTATTATTTTTTTTTTTCTAAGAATTTTTCTCAAAATTTTACTGAATGTTGACAACAATATTTTTTAGAAAAAATAATTCAAAGCCAATATCTCAAAGATTTTAAAAGATACTTAAATCGAAAATCAATTTTTAACAACTTTTGTTCATTTTTTTTAGGTTTTTAATTTTTCGTAAAAAAAACTGTCAATTTGATTTTTCTTAAAATTTGACTGAATGTTGACAACAATATTTTTTAAATGATAAAATTAGCTCTAAGCCAATATCTTTAAGTTTTTAAAAGTTATTTGAGCCGAAAATTAATTTTTACCAACTTTTGTTAATTTTTTTAGGTTTTTAATTTAAAAAAAAAAAAACTGTTAATTCGATTTTTCTTAAAATTTTAATGTTTTGGAGATAAAATCAATTTTTGGTCGTAAAATTTTCGAGGTAATAAATTTGTTTTTTCAGTTTTTTTTTTATTTATAAAAAAAAACCGTTTATTGGAATATTTTCCAAAAATATATTTGTTTGGTATCACGTTACAATATATAACACAAAATTTAATTCAAGTCTCTAGCGTTATTGGTTCGTGAGATATTTCAGGTTAACCAAAATGTTCACTTTTTTTTTAAATTGCCACCCACTCAATTTTTTTGAGAGCCCTTTCTGCATCTTTCTGCATCATTATCTGTATAACAAAATTTATTTGAAGTCGATATCTCTACTATTTCTTGAGCTATGGACGACGAAAAAAATGTCGCAGACAGACATCTCTCTAAAAATCTTTTATTTAGACTCTAGGGACCTTGAAACGTCAAGAAATGTCAAAATTTTCAATTCGACAAATCGGATCGATTACAATGACTTTCTATAGGAAGTTAAAAATGTCACCGATAAAGAATGGGAAAAAGTTGGACAAATTTGTAATTGTTCTGGTAAGTTTTTATTTATTTAATCTTTAATTACAATGACGAACCGCACCGCACTTGACGATGGCATTTTTCCAACTAATGGCTCAGCGACTTGTCGTTTAGTAAATGGCCACCCATCGCTCAGATTGGTCGCTCAGCGACTCGTTGCTCGGTCGCTCAGTCGCTCATTGCGTGGCCGGACCCTACATTTTTTTCATGGGTACTGCTTCTTGTGAGGAGTTGACAAATCATCCAAGAGTAGTTCTTGTCATGAAAAGTGCTTTCTCAAATTAGCGGTTTGGATTCGGCTTTAAACTGTAGGTCCCCTCCATCTCTGACAACATTACTCGCACACAGGAATAGTTGAGAGTTATAAGTCACTCGGCCACAGTTCTCAACGGACTGTTGCCCTTATTTGGCCAAAAAATAAAATAAAATAAAACCTTCTCAAGTCACTTTTTAAGCTATAAAATAAATCCAAATCAGGAACAAACAAACAAGGTAATACACAAAAACGAGCATTACGATTTTAGTTTTGCCACATTTTTTTTTTTTTTTATAATTAGCGATTACAACAATTTTGCATTGTTAGAATGCTCCCAAAGTTATTGATTGATTAAATTTTAGTTTTGACCCAATTTTGACCTAAATAAAACGAATTGTAATTCAGTATTATTGACAATCACTATTTTGTCAATATGATCAAAAATGTACGAGTTTATGTTGTTTCAAGATTTGTTATTTTTTTTTCAAAGCAAAATGGACATTCCCGAACAGAAAATTTATTTCCCTTTTCATGTTATTTTTAAGAGAAAGGTTAGAATTTTAGGAAATTTAATGTAAGCGAGAGTTACGAATAAACCACAAGATTATTCAATTTTGAGAAAAACCCTTTAATGGGATAGGTGATACTATAAAAGACCACTGAGCTATTATAAACAATATATGAAAGTTTACAAGTATTTTTGATAGGAAACCTTATAAATCCTTGGCCGAGTACTTAATATTAAAACTAAGGGCTGAACTTCACAGAGCATTATTTTTTAAACATTTTCAAAAAAACTCTGCATGTAATCACCAGTCTACCAACCAGATGCTTTTCATTGACTCTGCATACATTTTTGATCTTTTCATATTTTTTATTACAAAGTAAAAACTCACCAAATATTCTTAGCTCAAAGCTATTTTCAGTCGAAATGTTAAAAAATTAATTATAATAATAAATATTTCACAGTCATAAAATTAACAACAATAAATATTTCGAAAAAGTTGGTTTATAATATCTGCATTAACTTTACTTAAAATTAAGAACAAAAGTTGTTAAAAACTCAAACAATTTCAGTTTTTTTTTCTTAAATTTATTCACATTTTTAAGCTGATGAATATAATACTTAATATTAAGATAATAAATCAATAAAACGATGTCATCATAAATTGAATTGACATCTGCTTATTTTATGGTTTTTAAAACTCAGCCAACAAAACTGCCATCCCCATTAACCGTCAGCCATCTTGTTCTTGCTGCAGTACAACAAAAATGGCTGACGCTGCTGGTGCTGTTTTACTCTGCTTCCTATTTGATGCGATGATGGCTTTCTCAGTTTAAAATAAACTTTATTGAATTATTTAATGATCCATGAAAATATTTTCTTTATTTTTTGGAAACAGAAGAAAAAAGGATTTATATTCTTTTATTTTCTCCTTTTATGATAAATAGACGAATCTGGGAACATATTATCCTTATTTTACTCGTATATATAGTGCATATGGACTACCACCCTGTCCTATGGAAATATTTAATAAATTATTACCCATAAAAGCCTTAAGCTTGTGTATAATATTCTAAAGCCATCCAAGTTAAAAGAGCATAACTTTGTCGAATTGATTGATTTCATTATAATTTTTTGACTACCGGCAATGTTCGTAATTTCACAAACTGCACTTAATCTGTCGGTCAAAAATGTCGGAAAATTCCGCTAAATATTCACAAATTATATTACAATAAATTCATCTACTAAATAATCCAGTTATGAAAATTTTTGATTAAAATTAAACTTTTTTTTTTTGTTTAATGTCATAGGCTGTTAGATATTTTCAAGCGTTTTGCTTTGTTCTATTTTATTGTGTTTTAATAATAAAATTAATCAAAATTTCAAAAAAAAAAAAAATTGTTTGATGTTGTTTAAGCGTAGGTTGCTTTAATAAAGTGAAAAATTAATTAATTCCTTAAAACAAAAAATAAAGCTCAAAAAATTGATCACATTAATAAATCACCCTTCTTCGGATATGTGAACCTAGGCATATAATATTTTGAACATGAACATAAACATTTTAACACCCTTGTTACAAAATTTCCCTTAGAAAGGTAATTAATTTTTTGTTCATGTCAACACACAATGTAAAATATATTATGACACATGTATGTTAGTATCTATAAATATCTATAAATTTCTCATGTACATATCTACATATGTATATAGGAAGGTAACATACTGTGAAGTATACACAGTTGTAGCCATATAATTAAGCCCCTGAAATTTTCACTTAAAACTAAGTATTGATTGGGAAATTTATATTTTAACTACATTATTCAAGTAATTGAATAAATTCATAGAGAAGTTATTTTTTTTTAAATAAAATTCGAGATGGTTTTCCAAATCGTTAAAACATATTTCCAATATTTATAGCATTTCATAAAAATTTCAAAAAATATATTTATTTTTATATTCATTAGTTGTTAGATTTCACTCGTCTTACATAAATCTTAATAAAACTTAAAGAAATGTTGAACCATTTATGCTAAGATTAAGATAGTTTCAAAAATGCAAAACAGTTTGTGAGCAGTTTCTTTAACTCATAATCAATCTATCGTCTAAACAAGGCTATCCCGTCAAGTTGTTAAGATTCATATATTGAAAAATTTAAAAATAATGTTGAAAACGAGTATTTTTTAAATTTACGAGTAGTTCAAATCGAAGTGCGGTTTCGTAATCATCACTAAAATTTAACATCCAAAATAAATTTTTCAAAACCATGAAAGGATTAAATTCAAGATCTTTCAAGACTTCATATAAAGTCAAATGAAAACTCTTAAGTCATAACTAATGAGTATTTATAGAAACTTAGTCACATATTATTTAGAACACAACGATTTTTACCTTGCAAAATCATCATTAAATGTATTGCTAAGAACTATGTTGTACCTTAACCTTAAAAACATCGGTTTTGGTTGTCCTTAAAATTTCATAGAAAAATATTTCAAAAATCTGATGAAAATCTGAATTTGGAACAACTTAATTCTCTAAAAAAAGTATTGTTTTGTTTTTGGGACAGAAAAGAAAAAAACTTCCCTTTTAAAACTACCCCATTAATTGACAATGGAGATGAAAGAGAACTTTGATTAAGCCATTTCAAAACTACAATAGAATTGTATTCAAATCGGGTTTGATCATCAAATCTAGGTTAAGCTTTTGCCATTATAATAAAATAGTATTACTTTCATTAAAATAACACATAAATAAAGAGATTATTTTAAGAATTTTATAATTAAAACCGATGAAAAAGTGATCAAATTAAGAATTGATCATTGAGCATTGAGCATTGAGCATTGAGCATTGAGCATTGAGCATTGAGCATTGAGCATTGAGCATTGAGCATTGAGCATTGAGCATTGAGCATTGAGCATTGAGCATTGAGCATTGAGCATTGAGCATTGAGCATTGAGCATTGAGCATTGAGCATTGAGCATTGAGCATTGAGCATTGAGCATTGAGCATTGAGCATTGAGCATTGAGCATTGAGCATTGAGCATTGATCATTGAGCATTGAGCATTGAGCATTGAGCATTGAGCATTGAGCATTGAGCATTGAGCATTGAGCATTGAGCATTGAGCATTGAGCATTGAGCATTGAGCATTGAGCATTGAGCATTGAGCATTGAGCATTGAGCATTGAGTTTTATATACAAAGCTGTCTTGCTATTGTTCATAGGTTCAATACCTGCCTGTGTCACATAAGTTTTCTTACGGGTGCAGCCTCTTGCAAAAATTTGCAAATCCTTCAAAAGTAATTTTTGTCATGAAATGTGCTTTCTCTCCAATTGGCCGTACGGATTCCACTAAACTGAGTAGCATATAGGAATTGTTGATAGTTGACCCTGGTTTTCCATAAGCTGCTGCGCCAACTTATTTATTTATTTTTTAATTTGATAATAAATAAACATTAATTTTCGACTGATATGTTTTTTCTTGAAAACAGATTAGATAACACTTATTATTGGTTATTAAAGAATGGATTTCAAAAGCAGAAGCACAATGTTCAGAAAAAAATGTTTTTGTTCTTATGACTTAATTGTATAACCCCAACTGTAAATAGGTCAATATGCTTATGTCCCTATGCAAAGGTAATCCTATATCAGATTGTAATGAAATATTGTGTTGATAAAACATCAATACTTATGTTTATAAAAATATACATACATAATACCAAAACTTTATACTTAACTCAAACCTAAACCAATTTAAAATTCCAATTAATCAAAGTAAATTTGATTGCTATCAAATTAATCTGTAAAGTGTGAGTTTTTTTGTTCTTCTTGGTGTTCTATTATGATAAACAGAAATGTGTAGGGGATAGGTGTGATAGTTGGTTGTTAAAAATGAGCATATTGTTACATAATTTTGTATTATCTACATATTGCGTAAAATGTTTTAAATTAAATAATAACTAATTGGCATTAATAGAAGTTCATGTTAATTATGTGGCAAAATAAAAAAATAAAACAACTGTCAAAATTATTGCCACTTATGGTTGATACATTTAACATATTTTTCATACGTCAGGTTAATCTGTACTTTTTATTTTTGTATTGTGTAACCACAATCTGACGTATCGAAGGATATCAGTTGGATGTTTTGAAAGCACTTACAAAATTACAAACCGAAGAGGAATATTTCAAATTTGTGTGATTATATTTAAAACAATAATTTTAAGCTTTTAAAAGGCCACTGGTTTAGGCAATTTGAGGAAAAGTCGGATGTAAACACAAATGCTCAATTAAACAAAAAATCAATAAAGTTTAAACTTTTATCTCCAAAATGTTCGTCTGGAATGTTTGTCAATGCATGTCAAGCAAATCTTAGCCAAAATCTTTTCTTCACTCCAAACTTGATAAATAACTAAACAAAAAATCCTACATAAATTAAAATTTTCCATTATATGCATCATAAGCATTTATTTTGTATATTTAAATATATAGATACAATTTTCTTTCAAAATTACTTTACTTTGATAAAGTACATATTACATACATATAAGAACCAGCATAGGTACACTCTGACGTATACGTAACTTCTTCTTGTTCTAAGAAATAACACCTTAACGTGTGTCTTACACCTTAATGACAATAAATAAATAACGAAGGACATCAAATTCTTATTACCTGAAAAGGATGTCTCTCTCTTGCTGGAAAACCCCTTTCCTCAGGTGAATGACTTAATTAATTGCCATATACAATATACAAAAATTATCAAACAAACTCACACTAACCCATTTTGTTATAGGTACAGTTAGTTACGTATATAGTAAAATGAATGACTATCCCTTAAGAATTATGGCAAACATTAATTCAAATATAACCTCTCACACATAAAATAACAAGATTTCACATAAATTATTCAAAAAGATTCACGGCTTCATTCCAGTTTCATTCTATTGTTATGTTAGACTTTTATGCTTACAAAATATATGTGTACCTGTGTACATTGTATATTACACACTCACAGCATATAATAATTAATTAAAATTACAATATAATTTGATTACATTTCACAGTAACATACAATATACCAATATACATAGATATAGTGTATGGTTATTCATACAATAATAATTATCATCTCTGTTGGAAATGTTAAGTCATATTGTTATTGCTTTATAGAGGGGGATAATTTTGGTGTTGTGGTAACAAACTCCGATAGTCTGAGGGGTGAAGTGGAATATTTGAATACAATAATGTCTAATTATAAGACTGCACACATTATTTGCTTTTATGTTTTATCAAGGACTAGCGGCCAGGTACGTGCTTCGCTACGTATAAGGCATAGTAATAAAAAAAAAATTATTATTAAGTTCATTTATTCAAATAAAAAAATATTTTAAATTGCTAGCTATTTAAAGGTCCAAATGACCCAAACGATATATTGCTTATACTATATTTATCAGCAAAGAGTAAAAACTAAAAAATAAAAAAGAATTGGGTACTCTTACTATGGTGGGTCTATATGGGTTAGTCTAAAACAGTTGGATAAACAATATTTTTTGTTTTTCCATTTTGAGCATGAATAAATAAAGAGTTGGGGGTACCGACTATGGAACAGGCAACATAAAGTTGGCCATGGGAAAAACATGATTCCTCCAAATTGACACCACAAACGTGAAGTGTTTGCCCTTGGGCCTTATTTATGGACATCGCAAATGATAAACGCATAGGATATTGTAATCTTTGAATTCAAATGGCATATCAGTTGGAATCATAGGGATACGCGGTACCAAACACACTTCTCCTTTTGATTTACCACTTAAGATTGTAGCTTCAATCAAATTTGGCAATAACTCTGCTGCCATTACACAGTTTTGGTGGATTAATATTTCGCAATAATATAATCAAAGAACCAATTTTCAGATTCAAGCAATGCGGTGGTATACGAGCCGGTTCCAATGAATTTAAAAATTTAATACACCTGGCAGTTTCACTTGAATTTGAAAATAAATGGCATTGATATGAATGTTCTTCGGATATTCGGAAAAACACATTCAATCAACTCATCTATAGATTGCGCAATTGTACAAAAATTGTTCGGTAAAGTGGTCAATCCGTTGGTACTAAAAATAAATAAATTAGGTGGCGCAACAGTCCATTAAGAACCAGGGCCTAGTGACTTACAACTCTCAACCATTCCTGTGTGCGAGTAATGCTATCAGAGATGGAAGGGACCTACAGTTTATATGCCGAATCCGAACGGCTAATTTGAGAAAGCACTTTTCATGACAAGAATTACTCTTGGAGGATTTGTCAATTCCTCGCAAGAGGCAGTACCCGTGAAAAAAAGTTAGGTGGCACAGGCAGGGATTGAACCCAGGACCCCTTGCATGACAGTCCAACGCACTTTTTTTTTTTTTTTTTTTTTTTTAAATTCATTTTTATTAATTCATTCTTAAGACTATCTTAAAGCTAGACAAAAATTCATAAAACTAGCCTAATTATCTATAACTTACAACTAACTTACTGGTCCCATACGGACACTCTAAGTTAAACAATAATACTTAATGCTAATGCCTTTCGGCCCTAAGATCTATTTAACTTTAATTCATTTTATTTATTTGTGTATTCATTAGAAAATTTAGCAAAAACTAATGTCAATATCCTTTTTTATTTTTACTTAAAAACTACTTAAAATAAGGTCCTTAATATAAAACTTAAAGCTAACTAAAACTACCTATTCTACCTATAAACTACTTAAAACTAGAACAACCACAGCAGCAAATCTAACTATCTAAGGTTTTTTGTTTTTCATATTTTGTCTTTTTTTTTTTTATTTTTATTTTTTGATTATTCCATGATTTTTTTTTTAAATTTTTGTTTTTTTTTTGTATTTTTTTTGTATTTTTCTTTTTTGTATTTTTTGTATTTTTTCTTTGTATGTTTTTTTTGTATGCCACCATGCCTATTCTACTTAAAACTAAACCCTAAAACTATAAAACAAGTATGTAAGCCGGCCAAGGCTTAAAACCCCATCCCGACTACTCACTATCAGGTGCCGATTGAAGCCACCAAAACTGGCTCTCCTGCTTCACCCTATCAGTTCGGCCCCGTTCGGACACAGCCCTACTGAACCGAAGGAGCTCTGCTCCGTCGTGTGCCATGACGTCCCGATTGTACAGGAGTCGCCTATCCACGGTTCGTCGTCTGACGTGGTAGATTAACGGAACTGCCAATCTATCCTGTATCAGACCGCATCTATCTAAAAAGAGGAATGCCTCTGGTGGAATGAAGCCGCTCAAGCGTGCACTTTCAAAATACTCGTCGTTCGGATAGAACGCCCCGAAAATTAAATTGTTGGTCGAAGACATAGCTCTTGCAATGTGACCTCGAACGAGTTTTATCACGAAATTGTCAATTCTGTTGATTCGAGCCCCGTTGTATAGGACCTCGTTGGAATAGTAATGCACGTAAGAAGATTCGGCTGTTCGATATAAGCCGGTACAGCGTCGTAAACACTGCCGCTCGAACACCCGAAACCTCTCCATCTGGGAAGGGGCAACGTTGAACCACACAGGACAACCATAAACGATCATCGGCCGTATGAGGGCCATGTAGCAAATTACCTTCACTCTGGGGTCAAGCCGACTGCTGTAAAACAGCCGTTTCGTCAGAGCAAAGGCTCCTCTGGCCCTGGTCAGAGCAGCATTTATATGTCTGTCGAAATATAAATACTGATCTAACCAGATACCGAGGTACTTCACTACACTTTTGCTCGCTAATGGCTGCCCGTGAAGATCAACGATAACCATCTTGCACCAATTCTTGCACGTATCCCTCGTGGCCCCAGCCAACGGAGTCCGGAACAGAATTGTCTCCGACTTTTGGACATTTATTTTCAGTTTCCAGTCGTCGCAATATCGCTGAATCTTGTTGAAATCACGCTGCAAGAGAATTCTAATAACCTCAACCTTTCGGGCCGTTCTGTACGCAATTAGATCGTCGGCGTACGCAATTGCCTTTGTAAGACTACCTATCACATCGCTAGTGTAAATGCTGAAGAGAATCGGCGAATTCACCGCTCCCTGTTGAAGACCATTTTTAATTAAAAATGTTGTGGTAGAAGTTACATTGCCACTTTTGACAACAAACTTTCTACCGTTAAGCATATCATAAAGTATATACAACAATGGCTTGCTTATGCCAAGCCTGCTCAGTTTAAGGTAAAGACCCTCTAACCATACGGTGTCAAAGGCCTTTTCCAAATCAACCAGAATAGCACCTGTGCATTGTTGTTTTGTTTTATTCCATTGGATATCAGAAACGAGCTTAGACGCAGCATGAATTGTGTCATGACCCGCCTTGAACCCGAACTGTTTATCCGGAATTATTTTGTTGTCTGCAGCCCACTTAGTCAGAGCCCTATTAATGATTTTTTCGAAAACTTTGCTGATGCTCGGAAGAAGACTTATCGACCGAAGATTTGACGGGTTGGAGTTGTCCTTTCCCTTTTTCGGAAGAGGATGAACCACAGCGGTCTTCCAATGCACTGGATAATATGCATTATTCAGTGCATTATTGAAGAGTGTGGTGTAAATGTCAATTGCCTCCATCGGTAAATGTCTTAGTACAACGTTGGATATACCATCGACACCTGCTGACTTTTTATTTTTTATTGAGTTGAAGATGAGCTGAAGCTCAACCTTCGTCACTAACAGGGGACTTGGACCCGTTTGCTCGGCGATTATGGCATTTGCCAAGGAATCGTCATTGAACCGCATGAAACCGCGGTTCTCAGATCGCCATTGTGTCATATCATTTCGAAGGTAAAAATGATTAAGTAGGGCTCTGTTTTCCAGGTCGTGGTTGGGGCGAGTGCTAGCATTCACCTTGTACACTTGCTGGAAAGCAGCTCCCACCGCCTCCACTTTTTCCTTCGGATCTTCAATTATAAAAAAGTCATCGTCAAAGATGGCTTCTTCTGGATCTATTTGCGCTGTCCTGAGTACGTCTCTGTTCTCTTCAGTTCTTTGGAGTTTCAGACACGGAAGGTCATTGTCGTTCTTTTTCCTGAATATTTTGTTGATTTTAGGGAACATACTAGGGTCACTGGAATTAACTGACCGGATCTTGCGGTCCCAGTACTTGTTAATTGATAACCTGTAGTTCTCCTTAATCAACAGATTGACATTTTTTATTGACGACTTCAGTGTCCTAACCTCCAAGTCGTGTGGGTCTGTAAGTCGTCTGTACAAGTTTTTGAGTCTTGTCAGTAAGCCACTCTTGTGCCTACGTAGTGCGTCAATAGTCGCGTTTCTGTAAGCGTCCATTTGGTCCCGTTCTTTGTACTTTGGTATTGTCCGTTCCATTGTTCGTTTTATTGTTTCGTCCATCTGTTGTAAATGTTGGTCAATTTCTGTATTTGTCAGGTTTCTGTTGTTTGGTGGGGCTATGTCACTCGAACGAAGTTCTCTCGCTAGGGCGTTGGTGAAACGAGGCCAGCGCATCTTACTGTAATTGTAAGAATGCGTTGCAACGTATTCCTCCAACTCCACGCGTTCGTTCGGAATCTGCATTACAGCAGCCAGTCCGCAGTGATCACTGTCGTACTCGATTGTCTGTAAACAGTTTCGAGGGTGATTACCCACTTTGTCTGTAACTGTCAGTCTTGTGTCGTACAGCAAAAGATCCAGAAAGGAGTCGCTTCTTGGATACGATGGCTTTTCAGTAGCCAGCAGGTCGACGCCATATTCAACGCTGTAAAGATTCATCAAATTAAAAAGATGGTTACCTCTGGGATTACTATGTTGATTTCCCCAATCTTCATGTTTTGCGTTCAAATCACCGGCCAAGATGAAATAGTTTTCTTCCAAGCTCAGTTTCAGTTCCCTAAAAAGAATCTCGAGTTCTGAAGCAAAGTAAGTAACCTGCGGAGCTCCAGCCGCATAAGCCGCAATCATATACATCCGCTTCCCTTGAGTGAGAGAGATGCATACAACGCAAACTTCTAGCGTCTTGAGCTTTCGCAATTCATTGTTGTATATGACTTTATAATTAATGCCTTTTCGTATAAAGAGAGCGACACCACCCCCTTGAGTGGAGTCGGGCCGGTCTCTTCTTACGATATTGTAATTTTTATGAGTCAATTTGTGTTTGTGGTTTAGCTTAGTTTCGCTAGCCATAAACACATCGGGACTGTAGTCTTTCAACAATTGGAACATATTGGCTCTTCGTTCAATCCTAATCAGTGAATTTACATTCACAGCTAGGACTTTTAGGCGCGTCTCCGGCAGCGCGCCCATTATGGTCTAAATTGCGCCAGGCCAGGCAACAAAGAGTAGAGATGATCTACCCTTTTGCCTTGCTCCTTTATCTGACTTTGCAGCCCTGTAAGTTGACCTTGAATGCTCAACAACAAGGCTACAATGTCAGGCTGCACCTCTGGTGCCTTAGGCACAGGGGCCTTTGGGGCAACCGTTGGTGGAGCCTGTCTCGTGTTCCCATTCCCTGACACCATTTGGGCGTAGGAAAATTTGGGATCCACGAATTTTTGTGTAGGAGCCTGTCGAACTGTTCGACTTTCTTCGGCTTTTTGACTGGCCTGTTTTTGTTTGATTTGTTGAACCCTAGGGCAACCCCTATAGCTAGCCGGGTGCCCTTGGTTTCCACAAAGGACACACTTGAGCTGGGTCAAATCCTCAACCCGCTCATTCCCCAGCTTGCATTCTCCCTTGATGTGGGTTTCGGAGCACCTAACGCAGCGCAACTGCATATTGCAGTTGGCTCCGGCATGGCCGAACCTCTGGCACTTCGTACATTGTAAAATGTCGTCGTGCCTTTTTAATGTCTCCCAGTGTATGGCTTGATAGTCGAGGCATTTGATTTCCCTCAGACTCTCAAGTCTACTTTCGGGCGATAATGATACGAGGAATATTGGCAGCCTGTAACCCCCTCGCCTGGACTTCACCGTAGTGAAAGGCTTGACCCCGATGAAATCGAGATCGTCGATGGCTTTTTGGCGGAGCTCAACTAAGAGCGCCTCCGGTTCCGTGCAGGAACTTATGCCCTTCAGTAGGACTGTCTTAAATTTTTCGCTTTTCGGCGTGAAGCTGAAGAACTCAGCGGTGGCCTGCTTAAGCACTTCTTTCAGTAGCTTGTATTCGGCCAGTGAGAAGCACTGCACCGAATACCGCTTTTCTTTTTCATTCAGAATATTTATTACAAAATTGCCCTTAGTGGCCGACTTACATACCTGTTTCAAGTCCTGCAGGTCAACCCGGTAGGTCCTAATAGGTGGCACCTTCTCCTTCTTGGGCTGTGGTTGTTTCTGGTGTTGTTGTTGCTGCTGTTGCTGCTGCTGCTTCTGTTGCTTCTGTTGTTGTTGTTGCTGTTGCTGCTGCCTTGGCTGTAGCTGTTGTTGTTTCTGTTGTTGTTTCTGTTGTTGTTGTTGCTCTTTTTTGGCCTTAGCCGAAGTCGATGGGCCCTCAGACATTGGGCCTGTCGCTTTTAGTGAAGCCTTCATTTTTTGTTCCGCTCCAGTGATTTTGGTAGCGGGCTTTGGCTGTGGTTGTTGCTGCTGTGGTTGTTGTTTTTGTTGCCTTGTTTCTGGCTTTTTTTGTTTCGCCTGTTGCTGCTGTTGTTGTTGTTGCAGCCGTTGTGTTGCTATTTCCTCCTTCTCAGCTGCCTCTTTTTGTCGGCGCGCTTTAATTTTGGCTTTTAGTGCACTGAGAAGGGGCTCCATCTCCTCCTTTAGCTTTTTTAGCTGGTCCTCATAGGCATCTATTTGCTGCTTTTTTGCCTGCAGCTCTTGTGCCAGCTCCACTTCATCGGCTTCGTTGTCGTTGGGGGCATCAGGCACCTCCATCTCCCTTTCTTTAGGCTGCTCTGGCGGCGCTAGGCTTGAGGACTTCTTTTTATTTTTAGGTGAACGGTAGTGCCCCTCTCCACCTTCGGAGACGTAGTCAATGTCACCGTCTGACGACTCACTTTGTGACGTCATACCTTTTTCTTTTTGCTGCATTTTCTCCCGCATCGCTCCGCGCTTGGCAGCATTATTTCTGCCTACCAGATTGGGAGTATGCCTTCTCCTTTTGGCAGTTGTTGTTGATGATCTTAAAGTCCCATCAGACTGGTGGCCTGATGCTGTTGCGGTGAATTGGGGTACCGCTGATGGCACCACATTCGCATCACCTGATGAATTCGCAGAGGTATCTTTCGATACCCCTGCTCTTTTCTCCTTCTCCATTACTTTTTGTTCCCAACTGATAAAATCAACGATTTCTCTGTTGTGAAAAAAAGCACTTAATTTTTTTATTGACTCCGGCTGGGAATCGAACCCACGACCCTTGGCTCTGCTTCCGGACTCCACCTCCACTAGGCTACCTCTCACTTGAATAAATTAGTGGCAACTTGCCAACTTTTTGTAAGTCTCAAACACTTGCACTATAGTTTAACTTTTAAATAAAATATGAATAACACTTCTTCGCAGTTTGGAAGTCAAATAACGACTGACAGTCCAACGCACTAACCATCACGCTACGGGTACTACCATATCCGTTGGTACTGTCGATTGGTATTTTGCCATCACCAATTTCTAACAATTGTTTTGAAAACTCATGGGCAGTTGCATTTTTTTTTTTTTTTTTTTTTTTTTTCAAATTAATTTTTATTAATTCATTCTTAAGACTATCTTAAAGCTAGACAAAAATTCATAAAACTAGCCTAATTATCCATAACTTACAACTAACTTACTGGTCCCATACGGACACTCTAAGTTAAACAATAATACTTAATGGTAATGCCTTTCGGCCCTAAGATCTATTTAACTTTAATTCATTTTGTTTATTTGTGTATTCATTAGAAAATTTAGCAAAAACTAATGTCAATATCCTTTTTTATTTTTACTTAAAAACTACTTAAAATAAGGTCCTTAATATAAAACTTAAAGCTAACTAAAACTACCTATTCTTCCTATAAACTACTTAAAACTAGAACAACCACAGCAGCAAATCTAACTTTCTAAGGTTTTTTGTTTTTCATATTTTGTCTTTTTTTTTATTTTTATTTTTTTGATTATTCCATGATTTTTTTTTAATTTTTTGTTTTTTTTTGTATTTTTTGTATTTTTTTTGTATGTTTTTTTTTGTGCCACCATGCCTATTCTACTTAAAACTAAACCCTAAAACTATAAAACAAGTATGTAAGCCGGCCAAGGCTTAAAACCCCATCCCGACTACTCACTATCAGGTGCCGATTGAAGCCACCAAAACTGGCTCTCCTGCTTCACCCTATCAGTTCGGTCCCGTTCGGACACAGCCCTACTGAACCGAAGGAGCTCTGCTCCGTCGTGTGCCATGACGTCCCGATTGTACAGGAGTCGCCTATCCACAGTTCGTCGTCTGACGTGGTAGATTAGCGGAACTGCCAATCTATCCTGTATCAGACCGCATCTGTCTAAAAAGAGGAATGCCTCTGGTGGAATGAAGCCGCTCAAGCGTGCACTCTCAAAATACTCATCGTTCGGACAGAACGCCCCGAAAATTAAATTGTTGGTCGAAGACATAGCTCTTGCAATGTGACCTCGGACGAGTTTTATCACGAAATTGTCAATTCTGTTGATTCGAGCCCCGTTGTATAGGACCTCGTTGGAATAGTAATGCACATAAGAAGATTCGGCTGTTCTGTATAAGCCGGTTCAGCGTCGTAAACACTGCCGCTGGAACAACCGAAACTTCTCCATCTGGGAAGGGGCAACGCTGAACCACACAGGACAACCATAAACGATCATCGGCCGTATGAGGGCCATGTAGCAAATTACCTTCACTCTAGGGTCAAGCCGACTGCTAAAAAACAGCCGTTTCGTCAGAGCGAAGGCTCCTCTGGCCCTGGTCAGAGCAGCATTTATATGTCTGTCGAAATATAAATACTGATCTAACCAGATACCGAGGTACTTCACTACACTTTTGCTCGTTAATGGCTGCCCGTGAAGATCAACGATAACCATCTTGCGCCAATTCTTGCACGTATCCCTCGTGGCCCCAGCCAACGGAGTCCGGAACAGAATTGTCTCCGACTTCTGGACATTTATTTTCAGTTTCCAGTCGTCGCAATATCGCTGAATCTTGTCGAAATCACGCTGCAAGAGAATTCTAATAACCTCAACCTTTCGGGCCGTTCTGTACGCAAATGCTGAAGAGAATTGGCGAATTCACCGCTCCCTGTTGAAGACCATTTTTAATTAAGAATGTTGTGGTAGAAGTTACATTGCCACTTTTGACAACAAACTTTCTACCGTTAAGCATATCATAAAGTATATACAACAATGGCTTGCTTATGCCAAGCCTGCTCAGTTTTAGGTAAAGACCCTCTAGCCATACGGTGTCAAAGGCCTTTTCCAAATCAACCAAAACAGCACCTGTGCATTGTTGTTTTGTTTTATTCCATTGGATATCAGAAACGAGTTTAGACGCAGCATGAATTGTGTCATGACCCGCCTTGAACCCGAACTGTTTATCCGGAATTATTTTGTTGTCCGCAGCCCACTTAGTCAGAGCCCTATTAATGATCTTTTCGAAAACTTTGCTGATGCTCGGAAGAAGACTTATCGACCGAAGATTTGACGGGTTGGAGTTGTCCTTTCCCTTTTTCGGGAGAGGATGAACCACAGCGGTCTTCCAATGCACTGGATAATATGCATTATTCAGTGCATGATTGAAGAGTGTGGTGTAAATGTCAATTGCCTCCATCGGTAAATGTCTTAGTACAACGTTGGATATACCATCGACACCTGCTGACTTTTTATTTTTTATTGAGTTGAAGATGAGCTGAAGCTCAACCTTCGTCACTAACAGGGGACTTGGACCCGTTTGCTCGGCGATTATGGCATTTGCCAAGGAATCGTCATCGAACCGCATAAAACCGCGGTTCTCAGATCGCCAATGTGTTATATCATTTCGAAGGTAAAAGTGATTAAGTAGGGCTCTGTTTTCCAGGTCGTGGTTGGGGCGAATGCTAGCATTCACCTTGTACACTTGCTGGAAAGCAGCTCCCACCGCCTCCACTTTTTCCTTCGGATCTTCAATTATAAAAAAGTCATCGTCAAAGATGGCTTCTTCTGGATCTATTTGCGCTGTCCTGAGTATGTTTGTGTTCTCTTCAGTTCTTTGGATTTTCAGACACGGAAGGTCATTATCGTTCTTTATTCTGAATATCTTGTTGATTTTAGGGAACATACTAGGGTCACTGGCATTAACTGACCGGATCTTGCGGTCCCAGTACTTGTTAATTGATAACCTGTAGTTCTCCTTAATCAACAGATTGACATTCTTTATTGACGACTTGAGTGTCCTAACCTCCAAGTCGTGTGGGTCTGTAAGTCGTCTGTACAAGTTTTTGAGTCTTGTCAGTAAGCCACTCTTGTGCCTACGTAGTGCGTCAATAGTCGCGTTTCTGTAAGCGTCCATTTGGTCCCGTTCTTTGTACTTTGGTATTGTCCGTTCCATCGTTCGTTTTATTGTTTCGTCCATCTGTTGTAAATGTTGGTCAATTTCTGTATTTGTCAGGTTTCTGTTGTTTGGTTGGGCTATGTCACTCGAACGAAGTTCTCTCGCTAAGGCATTGGTGAAACGAGGCCAGCGCATCTTACTGTAATTGTAAGAGCAACGTATTCTTCCAACTCTACGCGTTCGTTCGGAATCTGCATTACAGCAGCCAGTCCGCAGTGATCGCTGTCGTACTCGATTGTCTGTAAGCAGTTTCGAGGGTGATTACCCACTTTGTCTGTAACTGTCAGTCTTGTGTCGTACAGCAAAAGATCCAGAAAGGAGTCGCTTCTTGGATATGATGGCTTTTCAGTGGCCAGCAGGTCAACGCCATATTCAACGCTGTAAAGATTCATCAAATTAAAAAGATGGTTACCTCTGGGATTACTATGTTGATTTCCCCAATCTTCATGTTTTGCGTTCAAATCACCGGCCAAGATGAAATAGTTTTCTTCCAAGCTCAGTTTCAGTTCCCAAAAAATAAAAAGAATATCGAGTTCTGAAGCAAAGTAAGTAACCTGCGGAGCTCCAGCCGCATAAGCCGCAATCATATACATCCGCTTCCCTTGAGTGAGAGAGATGCATACAACGCAAACTTCTAGCGTCTTGAGCTTTCGCAATTCATTGTTGTATATGACTTTATAATTAATGCCTTTTCGTATAAAGAGAGCGACACCGCCCCCTTGAAGGGAGTCGGGCCGATCTCTTCTTACGATATTGTAATTTTTATGAGTCAATTTGTGTTTGCGGTTTAGCTTAGTTTCGCTAGCCATAAACACATCGGGACTGTAGTCTTTCAACAATTGGAACATATTGGCTCTTCGTTCAATCCTAATCAGTGAATTTACATTCACAGCTAGGACTTTTAGGCGCGTCTCCGGCAGCGCGCCCATTATGGTCTAAATTGCGCCAGGTCAGGCAACAAAGAGTAGAGGTGATCTACCCTTTTGCCTTGCTCCTTTATCTGACTTTGCAGCCCTGTTAGTTGACCTTGAATGCTCAACAACAAGGCTACAATGTCAGGCTGCACCTCTGGTGCCTTAGGCACAGGGGCCTTTGGGGCAACCGTTGGTGGAGCCTGTCTCGTGTTCCCATTCCCTGACACCATTTGGGCGTAAGAGAATTTGGGATCCACGAATTTTTGTATTGGAGCCTGTCGAACTGTTCGACTTCCTTCGGCTTTTTGACTGGCCTGTTTTTTTTTAATTTCTTGGACCTTAGGGCAACCCCTATAGTTAGCCGGGTGCCCTTGGTTTCCACAAAGGACACACTTGAGCTGGGTTAAATCCTCAACCCGCTCATTCCCCAGCTTGCATTCTCCCTTGTTGTGGGTTTCTGAGCACCTGACACAGCGCAACTGCATATTGCAGTTGGCTTTGGCATGGCCGAACCTCTGGCACTTCGTACATTGTAAAATGTCGTCGTGCCTTTTTAATTTATCCCAGTGTACAGTTTGATAGTCGAGGGATTTGATTTTCCTCACACTATCAAAACTGCTTTGGGGCGATAATGTTACGAGGAACATTGGCAGCCTATAACCCCCTCGCCTGGACTTCACCGTAGTGAAAGGCTTGACCCCGATAAAATCGAGATCATCAGTGGCTTTTTCACGGAGCTCAGCTAAGAGCGCCTCCGGTTCCGTGCAGGAACTTATGCCCTTCAGAAGGACCGTCTTAAATTTTTCGCTTTTCGGCGTGAAGCGAAGAACTCAGCTGTGGCCTCTTTTAGTAACCCCTTTACTAAGTTGTATTCGGCCAGTGAGAAGCACTAGACCGAATAGTTCTTTTCTCTTTCATTTAATATTTTGATAAAAAAATTGCCCTTGGTGGCCGACTTACATACCTGTTTTATGTCGTCCAGGTCAACTTTATGCGTCCTA
This sequence comes from Eupeodes latifasciatus, assembly GCA_920104205.1. NCBI lineage: Eukaryota > Metazoa > Arthropoda > Insecta > Diptera > Syrphidae > Eupeodes > Eupeodes latifasciatus. The sequence goes on along the minus strand of OV049924.1, from coordinate 66,006,303 downwards.
ATGGGTGGTATTTTTTCTTTTCCAGCCTGTGGTTGTTTCTGGTGTTGCTGCTGCTGTTTCTGCTGCTGTTGCTGCTGTTGCTGCTTCTGTGGCTGTTGTTGTTGCTTCTGCTTCTGCTGCTGTTGTTTCTGTTGCTCCTGCTGCCTTGGTTGTAGCTGTTGTTGTTGCTGCTGTTTGGCCTTAGCCGAAGTCGATGGGCCCTCAGACATTGGGCCTGCCACCGTTGATGGTGTCTTTTTATTTTGCACCGCTCCTGTTTTTTTAGAAGCGGGCTTGGGTTGTGGTTGTTTTTGCTGCTGTGGCTGTTGTTTTTGCTGCTGTTGTTTTTGTTGCAGCTGCCGTTGCGCTGCCTCTTGTTGACGGCGCGCCTCTTGTTTGAGCTTTAGCTTACTGAGGAGGGGCTCTATTTCCTCCTTGAGCTTATTCAGGCTTTGCTCGTACTGGCTGATTTCTGCTTGTTTGGTTTGCAGGGCCTGCACCAGTTCTGTTTCCTCTTGGAGGTCCACCTCTACCTCCAAAGCCTTCCCTGTCGGCGGGACTGGCTCTGGCTCCGATAGGATTAAATCCCTACTCGGAGGCTTGAAGAGCCCCTCTCCACCTTCGGACAAATACTGTGTTTTCTCAGACTCGGAGTAGTCTGAGAACTCACTCTCGGTGGTAATTCCTCCCTTACCACCCTCCATTTTTTTCGCATATCCCGCCGCTTAGCGGAGTTGGCCCTCTCCACTTTGTTTGGGCTATGTTTCTTCAACTTCCTCTTCTTAGTTGTTGCTGGTATCCACTGGTCAGATGCCTGACCAGATGTTGTTTCTGTTATATGGGGTACCGCTGCTGGCACCACAGTAACATCACCTGATGTGTTGGCAGAGGTATCTTTCGACACCCCTGCTTTCCTCTCCTTCTCCATCTGCTTTTCTTCCCAATCAATAAAATCCACTATTTCACGATTGTGGAAAAAAGCATTAATATTTTTTGTAGACTCAGCCCGGGACTCGAACCCACGACATCTGGCTTCGTCTTTGGACGCCACCTCCACTAGGCTACGATTTCTTAATGAAAACTGTGGCACACTGCCTTCTTAAACCACTAAAACCTTACAAATGCAAGTTAATTTTTTAATTAAAAGTCAACTATTTTTATCACTTCCAAACACTTGTTTGCACTTTGAAAGTCAAAGAACGACTGATGGGCAGTTGCATCATTATGTGGTTGAATACGCATATTAATGTTCAGTGTCAATTTTCCTACATATCTCCAAAGAACTGATGACTTCAAATAGGCGTTTATTTCATCAGCAGGAGTTGATCGAGGAATGACAGGCAATGTTTGACGAAAGTCCCCTGACAGCAATATCAGAGCACCACCAAAAATCTGTTGATTACCGCGTAAATCTTGAAATTTTGCCATAGCAGAATTTCTCGAAATATTGCAAGTTGGAGATTCAATGGCAATTTTAATGCAGAGTGTGCGGTCCGACCACCTTCTAATAATGTAGCAGCAATTCCCGAAGATGCAAGTGCCAATGCAATTTTCTATTCCGATCGAATATTCGCTAAAATCAATGATAAAACGAAAGTCTTGCCTGTACCACCAGGTGCATCCAAGAAATATAATCCACCTGCATTATTGGAAACGGCTTGCATGATTGTGTCATATACATGGTTTTGTTGAATATTCAATTTGGTGCTATTACAATTTTGTGATTATCAGATGGCATACGATCAAGAGCAATTTTGAACAATTGAACTAATGCGTTATGCTGATGGAAAAACCTTTGTAGCTCACGAATAATTTCTCGTCTTGTATTTAAAAACAATTGCACAACGTTGATCCAATTCACGATTTTCATCACCAATAAAATAAGTTTGCAAAAATTGATGATCAGAGCCGGGCCTGAATCTTTAACATGTATGCAATTTTAGGTAGATATTGAATCAGAATTTTTAAGACTTTATGATTCAGATTGATATAAACGTGGGACAATCCTGTTAAGGTGTTTACCTTAAAAGTCGGCATAAAATTATCTCTAATAATTTTAGTAGCACCAAAAGAAGTCATTTGAAATGCTGAATTGAATTGTTGAATATTACTCAAAAACTGCTTTGACGTTTTGAGATGTCTTGAGATGAGATGTGAATAAATGAATACAATGGTTCGGGTGAAGTTTTTAATGCTGGCAATCTTACTTTACCATTTTACCTTCACTCAACAACTCAACAATATTTTGGAAAATATAAACACAAAGCAATAACTCAACAATATTTTGGAAAATATAAACAAAGCAATAATTATCGCTGATAAAAAATGACATAATAATGACATTAAATTTGTTTGACAGAACTAACGTCACTTTTTTTGTCTTCGATTGTTTTGCCAAAGGTTCAAATTGGCTTTTAAGTATTAGTACAAATTGTTTGTATATGGGAGTATAGAAAGATGTTGATTTTACACTTTTTTAAGATTTTTGTTTAAATTTTTTCTACGTACAAAACTTCTCTGGACTTACACGAATAATTCAAGACCAAAATTAGACAAATCGGTAAAGGCATTGTTGACTTATAACATTACAACGAAAAGTGGCATTGATTTTTATATAGATAGAGATATCGTTTACAATGCCAAACAAAATATCGTGAAAGTTTGAAGCATTAACCAAATTGGAATACCGACATATCTAATGCCCAAGTACAAAATCTCCAAAAATAAAATCCCTAGGATCTAAATCCCCATGCCCATAATCCACAAACGAAATCCCCAAATCTAATTTTTTCAAACTCCGTCAATGCATGTTGGTTTTCACCATTTGAGTGTACTTTTCGGAGCTAAGCAAAAGTTCAGAAGATTACGACATTTCAAAACTTTACTTCAGGTTCAAAACCAATTTTCTGGATGGGTCAAAAATAAAACATGAACCCAAGTCAAAGTCAGTTGGCGATTGTCTAAAAACTAATTTTCCTCGCACACAAAACGTAGTAGAAGTTTGGCATCGCCGCCTCAAGTGCATTGTTGGGATAAAAAACTCAGGATTATATGTACTAATAAAAGATTTATCAAAGGAAATGATCGTTCATTTTCCCAATCAATTTTTCCCAAAATCCATTACTCCAAACAAGATAATTTTCACAATTTTTTACCCCAAAAAAATTGGCGTCCCAATACAATTCTTGGTTGAACTTTCCATTCGCAGCACGAATTTCGACGTGTGTTTTTTTTTTATTTGATAGATACATATGTGTATGTGCAAATAAATAATAATTATAGCAATTTTAGAGCGAGGAAACATTTATTTCTATTTTAAATTAATTTTCAAAGTTCACTTTTTCACATGTAACACACGCAAAAATGGTTGATTTTGACATTTCTTCCATGTTTTTTGTTCAGTGTTGTCATAGGTACTTGATTTTTTTTGTTGGGGATTTCTTTGGTTTTAGTGCTCTAATGCAAAAAGTACTTTGCATAAACCCAAACTCGCACCCACCCCAAATCCTATAGTAATTCCAAGCAGGGGGGTTGCAGGGGCAGCATGCTCCCCCTTACATACCTAGCTGTTAGTCCGCCGGCCGCCGCGCCGCCGCCGTACTATCAATTCAAAACATTATTATTTTAAAAACTTGGCATGGGATATTTTTTTCAATTTGTTTATTTAATACCATGAATTCAAAATGTATTTCTTTTTTTTTTTTTTAAACATAGATAGTCGTAATTTCTAATGTTTTTGTTGAATAAAAAGATAAAGACAACTTAACTTTGTTCTGAATTATTCCCAAAATCAAAAACCTTAAGCACCATATTTTATATTTATAATTTTTTAGATATACTCAAAATATGGTGAATCTGTGCTTAAGGATTTTGATTTTGGGAATTCTGGATTTAGGGATTTTTGTTTTGGGGATTTTGGTCTCGGAGATTTTAGATTTGGGGATTATGTTTTGGGGATTTTGTTTTGGGGCTAGGGTACCCAACCCCTTTTTGACACATATTGGGCGGTATCTCAGCTATAACTTGACGAATGTTAGTTTTTAAGTGCTCAAGAGTTAAAGGTTTATCTGCGTAAGCACGGTCTTTCACGTAACCCCACAAAAAGAACAGCGGTGTGAAATAGCATTATCTTGGTGGCCAGTTGATATCGCCATGACGAGAAATTACGCCACAGGAAATGTTTCTTACTTTAAAGCCATATTCGTTTGAGTTGTGTGACGGCATGTGGCACTGTCATGTTGAAACCACATATTCTCCAAGTTATATTCCTTAATAGCAGGCAAAATAAATCGGTTATCACATGACCATAACGCTCCGAATTGACGGTGACAGTCGTTCCATTGTAGTTTTCGAAGAAGTAAGTTCCAATCACACCTCCGGACCAAATAGCGCACCAAACAGTGAATTTTTAACTTCCCATAGGAAGTTATTGTAATGGGTCCGATTTGTCAAATTGAAAATTTTGACATTTCTCGACGTTTCAAGGTCCCTAGAGTCGAAATAAAAAATTTTTAGAAAGATGTCTGTGCGTGCGTGTGTACGTACGTCCGTACGTCCGTACGTTCGCGACGTTTTTTTCGTCGTCCATAGCTCAAGAACCAGAAGAGAAATCGACTTCAAATAAATTTTGTTATATAGATAATAAGGCAGAAAGATGCAGAAAGGGCTCTCAAGAAAATTGCGTGGGTGGTGTTTTTACCATAGCAGTTTAAAAAAAGGTGAAAATTTTGGTTAACCCTAAATATCTCATGAACCAATGACGCTAGAGACTTGAATTAAATTTTATGTTATATATTGTAACGTGATACAAAACAATTATATTTTTAGAAAAAAATTCAATTAACGGTTTTTTTTATAAATCAAAAAAACTGAAAAAAAAAATTTGTCACTTCGAAAATTTTACGACTAAAATATGATTTCATCTCCAAAACAATTTTGTGCAACGAAGAATAATGTTTTTGACATCTGATAAAATTTTGAGAAAAATCGAATTGACAGTTTTTTTTACAAAAAAGAGGCTGCGATGCGACCCACACTGATAACTTCCCATCCCGTCTGTCGATTTGTCTTGCTTAAAAGTTTGTCTATATGTATCAATTTTTACCAAATTTGCGTACTATTTTTTGTAGATTTTATTTTTTTATGAAAAAACGGACTGTTGAATTTTTATAAAAAAAATTACTGAATATCGGAAACAATATTTTCTGTGAAATAAAATAAGTTTGAAGCCAATATTTGTAATTTTTAAAAAGCTGTTTGAGTCGAAAGTAAATTTTTACCAAGTTTTAGTATTGTTTTTTTTTAGGTTTTTATTTTTTGTAAAAAAAACTGTCAATTCGATTTTTCTCAAAATTTTATCGAATGTTGAAATAAATATTTCTTATAAGTTAAAATTAGTCAGAAGCCGTTATCTCAAATTTTTGAAAAGATATTTGAGTCGAAAATCAATTTTTACCAACTTTTTTTAATTTTTTTTTTCGGTTTTTAATTTTTTGTAAAAAACCTGTCAATTCGATTTATTTCAAAATTTTACTGAATGTTGACAACAATATTTTTGAAAGATAAAAGTAGTTTAAAGCCAATAACTCAAAGTTTTGAAAAGATATTTGAGTCGAAAATCAATTTTTACCAACTTTTATTAATTTTTTTTTAGGTTTTTATTTTTTGTAAAAAAAACTGTCAATTAGATTTTTCTCAAAATTTTATCAGATGTCAAAAACATTATTCTTCATTGCACAAAATTGTTTTGTATCACGTTACAATATATAATATAAAATTTAATTCAAGTCTCTAGCGTCATTGGTTCATGAGATATTTAGGTTTAACCAAAATGTTCACCTTTTTTTTAAACTGCTATGGTAAAAAAACCACCCACGCAATTTTCTTGAGAGCCCTTTCTGCATCTTTCTGCCTTATTATCTGTATAACAAAATTTATTTGAAGTCGATATCTCTTCTGGTTCTTGAGCTATGGACGACGAAAAAAACGTCGCGAACGTACGGACGTACGTACACACGCACGCACAGACATCTTTCTAAAAATCTTTTATTTCGACTCTAGGGACCTTGAAACGTCGAGAAATGTCAAAATTTTCAATTTGTCAAATCGGACCCATTACAATAACTTCCTATGGGAAGTTAAAAATAAAAACCTAAACAAAAAAATTAATAAAAGTTGGTAAAAATTGATTTTCGGCTCAAATAGCTTTTCAAAAATTAAATATATTGGCTTCAAACTTATTTTATTTCACAGAAAATATTGTTTTTTATATTCAGTAATTTTTTTTATAAAAATCCAACAGTCCGTTTTTTCATAAAAAAAATAAAATCTACAAAAAATAGAACGCAAATTTGGCAAGAATTGATACATTTAGACAAACTTTTAAGCAAGACAAATCGATAGACGGGATGCGAAGTTATCAGTGTGGGTCGCATCCCAGCCTCTTTTTGTGGATGTAATGGCCTCACTTCAATTAACAATGTGATTTGTCGCTGAAGAAAATTTTGTTCGAAAAATCGCCGTCCACCGCACCACCTGTTATTCAAGCACCCATTCGAATTATCTACGACGTTGTTAATGGTCAGCTGGTTTGAGTTGTTGTGTGAGCTGGACTTTATATAGATGTAGGTGTATGTAGATGATTCAAATACAAAATACGGCATAATGTATCAATTTCTGAAAAGGACTAGGAATCGACACAGAAGCGATATTTTCAGTGGTACGATCGAAACAATGATGCAAATACCTTACAATATCTGTAACTAATCCAGTTTCTTCAAATTTCTTCACATTCTTGCCAATTGCTTGCGTAGTTGGACGATTATGTAAGACATAATCTCCTCTTAAAGCACGATATGTGGCTGTGACTGTGGCAGAATCAACATTTTTTTAGTAGGTTTTAACAACTGGTATGCGTTGTGCGATAGTTAAGCGATTTATTTTTGTGAATGTCAGACTTTCAACAGAAAAAAAATTGTTTTACATCTTAGTTTGGCAAATGTCGAATTCGAGGATAACCCGTTGTATACAATATTTACCTCTTACCTCGGTCAGTTTTATAACCATACCAGTTGATTTTACTTAATGTTTTTATAAATATTTGTATAATTTGCAACTTAACTTCTGTGACTACAATCTTAATTAGTCTTTTTTGAATAGGAAATAAACCTAAGGAGGCTGTTTCTTCCACTTCTACTAATAAAAAGCCTTACATACAGAACGTGCTATCATCTATGCGCTTTCAAGCGATAAATTTGCATAAGCGCTGAGCATAACTGACTGTGACTTGAAGAACGTTTTTAAATATTTTCTAATCATTTCAAACAAGTGAGATATTTCTGTTGGAACTAATGAATTTTTCCCACTGCTGGTATTTTTATTTTTTGACATTAATAAGGTGCCTTAAGGGCAAGTCATGGAATTGGAAAAAAAAATTACACACGCTGGCAAAACCACTGTGTAAGATTTTTCTCGTTCCGAGTAGTTGAAAAACTGTTTTTGTCCAACCCATAAAATGCGCGAATCTTCTTTTAACTCTAATTATCGACCAGTTGGGTTGCTTTTACGCCCGTTCTTTCCAAGGACATGAAAATGCGGATTAATTATCACCTTAGGAAATATTTCAAAGATCTTTTGGTCTCATTGTTTATCTTCCCAGCAGTGGAACAAATTTGTACATCGTGTTGAGGAAAGCAACATTATTAAGCTTGATATTTCAAAAGAATTTGATAAAATTTGGCATCAGGCTTCACAACAGAAAATGCGTGCATTCGTTTTTAACGAATTCCCCCTTCATTGATTCAGAACTTATCTTTCGGACCGTTCAATCCAAAATATTATTGGTTGAATTCAAGTTTGTACTGTCTCCAACATTCTTTCTTATCTTATTTAATGATCTCCTGTCTTCAATTTTAATACAATTTATTGTTTTTATGACGATAGAACTCTAAGCTTTAAATATTTAAGACTCGCATCCCTCTTCAAAGAAAAAATTGCTAAGCTCATTAAGTTCCGACCTAATTTAAGTTCAATTTTCTACGTCGGATCTGACTACAATCTACAAAACATTAGTCCAAAACTTGAGTACAACTTCCATCTCCATCTCCAATTCGGTTGTAGTGTGAAGAACAGATAGAGATATTCGTTCTTTAGCGGTACTACTCGAATGTGGAGTTCCTACAATGTTCTGTATTTTATGTTCTGTCATTGGAATTCAAAACCAATCCACAACTCTTTCCTAAACCCTCACTCTTAAATTGAACTTAGGCTAAACTTAGAGCAAGAACTTGGTATCTAGTTGGGTGTTTAGTTCCATGTTAATTCAGGCTCATGTATAATGATTTTTATGAACGCACAGGATGTTGAGTTTTTCAAGAAAAAAAGAACTACGCATGAAATTATGTATTTCCGATGATGTTAGAAGGAAGTCTTTGATGTTTTTTTTTATAGGCAATTTTCAGATATAAATGAAACCCTTATGAATTTAATTTTTAATTCACTTTTTCTTGATAGCGAAAGTGATGTTGTTTTCCTTATTTCTGTTTTGTTTTTATTTTATTTTTGTTAACATCTAAGTGGCTTACATTTAAGTAAAAGAAATTGTTCGCACCTAATATTTCGTAGAAGTCTATTATAAGGTTATTTAATTATTTAAATACATTTGGAGAAAAACTTTAAGCGTTTAAACAGAGATGTTTTCTAAATATTGAATTTCTTAGAAATATTATGCATATGTACATATGTATATATTGTTTATTGTGATTTACTTTGTTTGGTGGGGCTAAGATTCAGGTCGCTAGTCTTCAGGATACTAACTTGATTAAGTACAGAAGCTTTCTTTTCAAAATATTTATTTCTAACTCTTGGGTACATTTTATTCATACATTTGACTAGACAATTATTGGTTAAACCAAAACATGGAAAGTCCTATTTTAGGTTCGGTGTTTGTCTTCTCAATTGCTGGGATGGAGGGGACCTACAGTTTTAATGTTGAATTCGAACTGCTAATTTCAGATAGCACTTTTCATGACAGCAATTACTCTTGGAGAACTTATCAATTTCTCGCAAGAGGCAGTACCCGTGAAAAAACATTTAGGTGGCACAAGCAGCGATTGAACCCAAGACCTCTGGCATGACAGCTTGTTAATTATTATTGCCGATAACTTCCACTTGCAATTCTTGATTTCCCTTAAGTTTAAGGTTACGTTGGCTACTTAGGTTCCCCCAAGCTATCAACAACATTCGCCGGCTATTAACTACTTACGCTGGTTCTCACCAGCTATCAGCTTTTGTCGGCTATCAACAGCTTCTCCTGTATATCTATGACTTACGCAGGCTGTCAAAAGCTTTCACTGGGTGTCAGAAGCTTATGCTGGCAAATACGGTTTTTACCGGCTATCAACGGCTTTCCCCCACTTTTATGGGTTTTTGCCGACAGTCAGCAGATTATACTGTATATGACGTATGAGTATGGGCTAACTCTAATGTGATATCATATTCCCTAGATCTGTTTTTGTTTAGTAGCGGGGTAGTGGATGCTGTCATTGACAATGTCTTTTTCCGTTTCGATACACTTAAAAAGTTATAGATTCGATTCCCTCGTTCCAAGTTAAGCAAAGTGTGAACGCTATGGCAAATGGCGGACATAACCTGAAAAAATGCTTTCATGGCTCTTTTCTAAATCGAAATCCATTTTGAGAGGAACATCTCCAAAATCATCGAATATTCATTTATATAACCAATATTAAAATTTAGTTAAGTTCTAAGAAAATCAAATACCAACGTTTGGATTGAATATACCTACATTACTTTTCTTAGAAACATTTTCTTCGGAATTAATATAGGTAAACTAAATGAAAGTTTTTGATCTTCTCGGAATTTAACTAAATACTTTTAAGGTTTCTTAGTCTTATTGCCTTTCAAACAGACACAATTGACCGGTCAGTTAAAATTAATCAGATAAGTTCGAAGGTAATTGAAAAACGAATAAGTTAAGCTAAGGTGTAGTGAGATTAATTATTTTTATTGCGCAGAAGAAAGAATCACATCACAAAAAAAAACAAAAGCTCCAAGTTCAGCCAAGCGCACCACTTCATTGGAGGAGAATTCGCGGTGAATGCAAAGATTTTGTCAATCTTATACATATGTATGTATGTAGATACAAAAAAAAGTTGCAATTGTCCATTGAACGATAGTGTTATATACTCCGAAAGTTTGACACTAATTTTTTTATTTAAACTAGACCAAGAGAGATCGTTATTGAAAGCGGTCGCTGAACTTTGAGTGAATTCGATAAATTTAAATTTTGAATAATTTTTATAAGTTCATACCTAGAGCCATATAAGAGTAGTTTTTGTCTTAGGTTCTGATAAGTACTTACCTAAGCATAATCTTGGCATGGTTGATCTTTATGATGCATTAGCTGGTGTGATTGAAAATTTTAACGAGAACACTGAGTTACCTAACAATGAACTGAGTAGGCTGAGGATCGCGATCATCGGCCGTCCAGGGCTGCCGTTTTGAAAATTCAGAAGGGAGTATTTCAGAGGATTAGAGGGGGAGTATTTCGTGTTTCTGGGGAGTACGCAAAAAAAAAGAAATACTCTTAATAAAATTAACGCAAGATTTGAATTTGCCGCCATTTGTGCAGTGAAGTGTTGGCAACCCTGAAAAAAAAAGCAATTTGACAGCTAACAGTATAGGGTTATTAAAAATGGAGCGTTACACGAGAGAACAACGTGTCTTCATTATTAAAAAATATTTCAAAAATAGTGAAAGCTTGGCGGCTGCAGTTCGAAAATTTCATACAAAATATGGTCGGAATATTGTTTTAACTTCGTCAACTGTGAAGAGATTAATTGAAAAATTCATGGAGACTGGAACCGTTGGAGACGCCAAACACACTGGTCGTCCAAAAACAAGCCGTTCAAATGTGAATGTCGAAGCAGTGCGTGAGAGTGTTGCTGACAATCCAGGAACCTCAATTCGATGTCGTGGACAAGAATTGCAAATTTCAAGAACCTCTCTACAGCGTATACTCACCAAAGATCTGTGTCTTCATACTTACAAAATTCAATTAACACAACAATTGAAGCCTAATGACCATGGACAGAGAAGAGAGTTCGTTGAATGGATTATTGAACATCAACAAATGGACCCTGATTTTTCGAGCAAAATCATCCTAAGCGATGAAGCACATTTTCATCTTGATGGCTTTGTCAATCGCCAAAATTGCCGCATTTGGGGTTCGGAGAACCCACATGTGATTGTCGAAAAACAAATGCATCCACAACGCGTGACTGTATGGTGTGGATTTTGGGCTGGAGGCATAATTGGGCCATATTTTTTTGAAAATGATGCTGGTCAAGCAGTGACTGTTACTGGTGCTCGATATCGCGACATGATTACACAGTTGTTTCTGCCAAAATTGGATGATATTGATGTGTCCAATATGTGGTTTCAACAAGACGGTGCCACATGTCATACAGCCCGTGAAACAATTCAATTACTGCATGAGACATTTCCAGGTCGTGTACTCTCTCGTTTCGGTGATCAAAATTGGCCTCCTAGATCGTGTGATTTAACACCATTAGACTTCTTTTTATGGGGTTATTTGAAATCACAAGTCTATGTCAACAAGCCCACAACCACCCGTGCATTAAAGGAGGAGATTCAACGCTGCATCAACGAAATTCAGCCACATTTATGCAGAATGGTCATGGAAAATTTCAACAAAAGAGTGCGCATGTGCATGCAAAGCCGTGGAGGCCATTTGTCCGATGTGTTATTCCATACATAACCCTATCCTATGTACTTTACGAGTCAATAAAAATATAACTATCAAAAGACTAAAAATGGCGTTTTCTATTTAATTTAAATCTTGCGTTAATTTTGGGACACCCTTTATTAACAATTATTAATTCCTTTTTTACTTGCGACATATAGGAACTACATACATATATGGCAAGTTTTGCATTCGTGCAAAATTTCGAACTCGACATTTAAATCAAACATGATATTACGATGGTAGAGAAGTCGAAAAAAGTGGGTCCCGCGATTCCGTCCGGTCTGTTTTGTCTGTCTGTCCACGCTCCTACAGCCTAAACCATTGGGTCGATTGAGTTCAAACTTGGAAGTTAAGGTTTTCATTAGATTCGCGTTAGGCGTTTTTTTCATTTTTTTTTAAGACCAAAACTAACAGTGGCCCCCTTACAATTTTTTTGGTTAAAAAAACGAAAATTCGAATTTTCTCAAAAACAAACCGATAGATTTTTTAAATTTTCTCTAAAATTTTATTTTTAAACTTGGCTTCTTTTCATAAGAAAAACATATTTTTGTATTGCTCAGGAAAGGTACCGCTCATAGAACCGTTATTTTGTTTCTTAATTTTCTCAGCAACTTATCAACCGATTTCAATAATTTTTTTTCTGAATAAGCTCTTATATTGCCTTAACAATATTTGATTCTAAAAAGTGAAATTTTTTATTGTTTGGATTTTTAAAAAAATATTGAATTTTTTTTTTGAAATTCTATATCTCAAAAACGGGTCAACATTTTTTTACGAAATTCAAATGTAGAGCGTATATTTACAATCACTAAACAACTACATACCAAAAATATTTTTAGAACAAAATTTAAAAATTTTATATATAAAAAATTAATTTAAAAAAAAACCGCTCTAACGATTTTCAAAAAAAAAATTTTGAAAAATCAAGGGTTTTTTGATTTATAAAATGGCATCTAAATTTTTGAAGACGAACTTATTTTTCAGGTAAAGTTTTGAATCTTAAAATAGTTTTTTTTTTAAATTATCTTAACTGCATTAAATGTAATCCCCTCCCATCTCACCAGATCAAATCTTATACATGAGCCCGAAAGAGCGCACTACATTGACAAAACTTTTATTATATTCAGCCCTATCATGAATTCCATCGTAATCGGAAATTTTTACGAATCCCGAAAAACTGTATCATGAAATCCGTTCGTAGTGGAAAATCTCATACAATTTTGCATTACGAACGGATTTCATGATACAGTTTTTAGGGATTCGTAAAAATTCCGACTACGATGAAATTCATTATAGCGCTGATTACTATCTTTTATCCAAATTAGATAATGCATTTGGTACATATGTAATATGTATTGTTTATAACTATAACTATTGTAAATACCAATTCATTTCCGGGATGAGTTGTCCTAGGATGAGTTGTGTCTTGGGATGAATCGCGCGGTTTTTTTGACAAATCGAATAACATTTAAATCTTTGAAGACAAACTTGTTTTAAGGGTATAATTTTAAATCTTATATAGGTGCTTTTTTAAACAGACTCTTTGCATACAGGAGCAAGTTCGTGCGACCCAGTCGTGCATTTTATTTTTATGTGTACTTCATTTCATTTCAAATACACATATAAAGGTTCATGAATTCATTTTTAATTTAACAAAAAAAAAACTTAACAATATATAAATAACTTTAACTAATACAAAATAACATTTATTAAATAAAAGTAATTTAACTCATATTCAATGTGATAAAATAAAATATAATCAGATTTTCGATTTTTACAGTGTGACATTTTTTTTTATAAATATGACCTAATTACATAAGAGATCTTTTGAAGGAACCAATTGCGATGCATAGCAATTTTGAATAAGTGACTTTGACATTAAAATGGCATTGACTGTGGCAATAGACAAACAGTTTCTGTTTCTGCGCCAGCCGCGCCGACGTTGATGATGCACATGAACTTTCCACTGTAGGAAGCGTCGCAGGAGAATTATTTTTATATTTAATTAGGTACCTTTATTTTCACAAATAGGATTTGTTTGATAAAATAATGAAAAAAATTTGTTTGTATTGTTTACTAACTTTTCCATCTTGAATCATCTTAGATCTTACGCTTTGTGAAATAATTTTGATTGTAAATTTCCCAGACAACAACAGACAATTTATTTCTTTTATGCAACTGACAAGGAGTGACAACTGACAGAAGTGAAGTATGACATTTCTTCCAGTTTAAGCTACTACAAAATCAAAACATTCAGTGTTTTTAAGCTTTGAACGAATCAGTTGCAATCGTTGATGCCACTTAATTTTTTTATTAACACAATTATTAATGAATTTTTGAAAAAGTTTTGAACATTTTCGAGGGGAGTACAATCATGGTGAGGGGAGTACAGTGAATGCTAGGGGAGTACAAATACTCCCTTAGTACTCACTTCGGCAGCCCTGCTACCTACCTATTTACATTTTATTTTTTTTTTAATATAATTTTTTCTGTTTACTTATTGTGATTTAACTGATTTTTTTTTGTTTGCTTTAATATGAAGATTCAAAATGCAAACCCGAGAAATTCATAAATTTTAAAAATGCTATTTTGCTATATTGAATAAAAATGTCTTACCTTGAATTTTAATCTCCGAATAGAGAAAGGAAAATGAGGATCGACGACGCGACACGGTGGCGAATTGAGTGAAGCTTAGGTTTTCTTTTAATTTATTAAGGGTTTATCGTAGATCATTTGAGTGGAGCGGTAACCACGGGGTTCCTGCTTAACGTGGTGAACCGAAGGGAGGGTATCATTCGGAAGCCTATAACATCACGGCTTCCATAAGAAAATGTTTGTTTGTTATTTTGATTCGTTTTTGTGAAAATGAGGAATTCGATTAATTCTTGATGCGAGATAGTTATGTATGGAAATGTATACGGCAGTCTAGTGGCGAGTGCAAGATCCCACCCCACCGACGAGTTAGCTAAAGCGAGCATGCCTACACCAGCACTTAGCCGATTGGAATACCCGCTTTGTATTTCCTTACTCACCGTGAGTATCCTGCTTTAGGATGATAATTGGAAAGACATAACATCGCCAGTTTACAAAGAGGGAACATCAATTCCCCTACAACTAACTTAAAGTTTGCATCGACTATTATGGTTCTCACTAGTTATCAGCGCTTTTTAGTGCTATCAACAGCTTACATTGGATATCACTGTTCTCACCGGCTATTAACAATTTTCGCCGGCTTTAAGCAGCTTTCCTTGTTCTGCGGTTCTATCTGGCTGTCAATACCCTTCGCTTAGTTTTAACAGTCTATGACCCTTTCTTTTCCAACTTGGTGGCAAAAGTAAATGTGAACAGAGTAAAATTTGTCATATTAAATAATAATAATATAATAAATAATAATAATAATACATCGATATTTACTTATTACAATTGCAATTATTACTAAAGTTGTAAAAGGGCCAGGTCGGAAAAGAAATAATCTTCGGAAAATTATTTTAAGATGATTTCATGGCTTTGACATCCCTCAATATAAATTGGGTGGCGAAACAGTCTGTTGAGAACTAGGGCCTAGTGACTTACAACTCTCAACCATTCCTTTGTGCGAGAACTGTTGTCAGGGATGGAGGAGACCTACAGTTTTAAGCTGAATCCGAACGGCTAATTTGAGAAAGCACTTTTTCATGACAAGAATTACTCTTGGAGAATTTGTCAATTTCTCGCAAGAGGCAGTACCCATGAAAAAAACTTTAGATGGCATAGGCAGGGATCGAACCCAAGACCTCTGGCATGACAGTCCAACACACTAACCATCATTCCACGGGTACCACCGTCCACCATCCCTCAATTACAGCACTTATTTTTGATCCTCACAGAATTTTATGATACAAAAGTTATCAAGTCAGGGAGTTGTAATAAATCTGTGAGTCATCATTTTTGTTAAATGTCCTCGGTATGCAATCAACCAAGTCAACATTTTTAAATAAAAACTCTCCAAAGTATCAAATACATCCTTAAAAAATAAAATAAACAAAATAATCACATCTCAAAAGTCATGAGAACAATAATACGAAGCCACAGCTAAAAATACCATAGTAAAATGCATTTTTAATTGTCCAGCTACATAAAACTCTCCACACCACATCTAAGTTTAGCAGAATAATTCCAGCATACAAATCACGAAATGTATCTTATTATTTCAACAACAAGAAGTAAAAACCCAACTCCTAACCATTGCCATTATCATTGGACCGCATTGTTAAAAAGTTTTATCCCCTATGTAAGTAGGAGTATATGGAGATGTATCTACATTCCATGCAGTTTTGCTTCGTTGTAGTTGAGTGTAAACTGTAGACTGACTGTCATTGGAGAAAGGACTTGCTTCCGGATGTATTTTTGCAATCCGCAGAACTATTTTGGTTGTTTTTTGGAATATACAGAAATGGCAGACAAACAAAATGACAGGAGTATCAAATAACTATACAAACAACCAGACTTTTACAACTATCAACGAATCCACACTTCTGAACCGTAAAAAGAATATCTAAAGTATCCTTTTACAACAAAAATCCGATATGCACCCCATGAGATACATTTGACTTTAACAACATTTGGCAGCACCCCAGCAGACACAAAAAAAATACGTATGTATAGCGCGCTTCATGAAATTGAAAATTGCTCAATAGGTGCGGTTTAATGTTAGTGCCAAGCAAAGGATCTATAAAAGGGATATCCTTGCACCGCAAGATACAAATTTTGTAGTTTCTCAAAATGAACATAAACCCCTCTCCAAAAACAACAACATACACAACAACAAATAGACAGAAAAATAAGTTAAAAAGTTTTCCTTAAAAGTGATAACAAGGATCTATCCATAGATGAGGATGAGGAGAGTAGAGTACCTATGCATCTCACAGGACTAACTTCTATAATCGCACTTATGAAGGATAGAAAAAGTCTGATAGGGAGAGGCGGTTTGAGTGGGTAGGTAGAGCAGCCACGATATAAATGCCAACAAAAATACAAAATATTTTCGAAGGAAATTGTTTTTCTTCCTTTTTTTTCGTAGCATCCTGCAAGAGACGGCTTCAACAGCGATGGTGGATGGCGGTGGCATTGGTAGTATCAGCTTGATAAGGCTTCATATGAGTTGGTATGTAGGTATAAGGAAAAAAGGTACTTTAATTCGTTCACCGATGAAACTTATATTCGAGGTAAAAGGAGGATATAATGCAATATCCTTTGACCAATGTGAACCTTCTGTCACATTAAATTGAATTATGTGTTACGCTATACGATTCTATACTGTTAGTTTGTATGTAGCGAAACCGGAAGTGACAAAATGTATATCAAAGAAGCGATAGTTGCCATATGTGGAGGAAAAAAGTGTTATTTTTGTTTTTTTCTTATTTAAGGAAAGGGAGAAAATTATGTAATATAGTGCAAGATACGTGATCCTGGATGGGATTAGTTATTTATGATTTTGTTTATTATATTTCTGAACGAAAATAACATTCCTTCGAATTTTATTGTGTACAAAATAACGCCTGTGGATGAAAGGTGTGCTACACAATTTAAAAGGGCAATTATCTATCATAAATCTGTTTGAGCAAACAATTTATGGCAATTTTAAAACTAAATATTTAGTTCCATAAACTACTTACTTTTTGATTATATTATACTGTATAAGAGATAAACATTTATCATGCGTTAAGAGGTTAAACTAATACTCAATGAAGGGTCACTCATTGCGTGGTTTCAAATTGGTAGCACTGGCATTTGTTACCTGTCAAACTCAGCTGTCATTTAAGGTGTCATAATATTTCTTTCAATGTTTGCATTTTACGATAATGTATCGCTTAAGAATCGAAAAACGGTGAAATTTTGAAGAAATTTGAAAATATCAAAGACCTGAAGCCAGTGCACATAAAACGACCAATTATGAGTTTATTACCTAAGGATTTTCCTTTTCGGAAAATTTCATTTTTTGGCGCCGTTAATTGACCACCAAAATCATTCCATTTGACATACGCCGGCCGTTAGATTTTTTTTCTGAATGCAAAAGACAGTTCTTATGGTAATAAGAACCCTTCCGTTAAAACCGAGGTACCACTCTACAGAATCGTACACTAGGCATCTTTCCGACACTAAGATTTGAATGATATTGTCTTTTAAACTTAACTAGCTAACCCGGCGAACTCCGTTTCGCCACCAGATGGCTTCGTTTTTTGTAACATTTCGTTTGGGGATTATAAGATGAAGAAAAATTATTTTTTTGTTTTATATTTGAAAAGGAAATTTTTTATTTCATTTCACAATAGTAATGAATTCATTTCAATTACAAAAACGTGCATTGTCTTCTACTTTGCTTGAATTTTTTCAACAGTATATAGAATTTGTATTATGACAAACCTCTTTTACGAAGTGTAATTTAGTTGAACTTCTCTTAGTAAAAAATGAAAGTGAATCCAAAGTAAATACTGAATCGAAGCGTTAATTGTCATTGCGAACGCAAGGCGAACCGGAAATTGTAATCGTTTGAAGTCAAACGGAAGATCAGTCGGAATCATTGGTATTCGAGGAATAAATACATTTTCACCTGCGTACTTTCCGTTGATAATGGTTGCATCAATCAAATTCGGCATAAATCTTTTCACCGCAAGTCGAGTACCGTTGCAAAGTCGAGATGGATTCAAATTACGCAATATCATAATAACTGAACCAACTTTGAGTTGCAAGTTATGTGGTGGAAATCCTGGTAACTTCAGAGAGTTGAAAAACTCCGTTGGATGTTGTTACATCATCGAAGATCCTTCAGTGTGAAGTAAAGTGCTTCAAGTGATTTCTTATGTGCCATCCCAAACAATGAGCTTGCATTGCATCAACAATTTTCCCATTGCACTGGATCGGGAAATATTGCATGTTGGAGTATCAATTGTGTTTACATTGAGTGGCAACTTAAGCGCAGAATGTGCAGTAAGACCGCCTTCTAGAAGAGTTGCCGCAATTCCAGATGATGCTAACGCCACATCTTGATCGAATAGTGGCCAAAATCAATGAAATAACAAAAGTTTTTCCTTTTCCTCCAGGTGCGTCCGGGAAGAATAGACCACCAGTATTTCTGTCCACCGCTTGCATTAATGTTTCGTATACTTGTTTTTGCTGTTCATTCAGCAACGGCATATTATTTCGAGACGAATTCCTGCAATGTATCAACATTGTATTGCAGCTCTCCATTTAATTCTTGGTTCAATGCATCGTGCATCGATCGATTTGGCGCAATCATTCCTACTTCAATCAGTAGTTTGTTTGCAATAGTCAAGCATTGATCCTCAATGAGAATCATTGCTTCATTGTAGATTTCATCGGTTATTTGCATGTCGGGATTATTCGTTCGAATGCGCAAGCGATGTAAGATATCTTCACATATGTCGTCTTTGTATTTGTTCCATTTACTTGTGATGATAATTGCGAACAGCGTTCGTATTTGGTACGCATTTGATGAAACAACAGAATCCGCAAGTGTTAAATCCCAATGAGAATCGTTCTCCAGCAAACCCAATGCTTCTCGATATGTTTGGCATTAGTGGCCATTCACAGTTTTCAAATGCGCAAATGATTTTGGTCCTCATACATTTACCAACACCAGTCGCAAATAAAAACATTCATCATTTCTAGGATGAATAGTGTACATGCGACCTAGCGCATCAGTGGAAAACACCTGTGGCCAATCTGGAACTGGGGTTCCTTGTTTGCGACGTTGGAATTTCTTTATTGATTGATTCCAAGTGTAATACTTGGGCATTTCAACGTACATCAGCGTCGCTGCGAATGGATCTGCTTCACACATTGCAAAGAAGCTAGTAAATATTGTCGATGGTGGTCTCTCAGCTCGTTGTGCAGCATTAGCCTCAGTGAAATAAACTCTTTGTCCATTTTCCAAATGCACTGCTAAGTGATATCTTTCATGAATGTGAAATGACAATAACCGCCACAGTGCTTCATTAGTACTGACGTATCTGCCAATTTGGAAGTTGCTGATTTCGTCACTCGCATTTTCCGACGCAATACCAAACACAGCCATGTCGCTGCCTTTTGTGACGTACTTGCACAAATATTTGACTGATTGGCCGAATGACAACTCTCAACGTTCGGATGTGTTTTGAAAATTCGTAATTTGTCATCATCACTGTAGTTCGCAGTGGGATCATATTGGAATGATAAGCGATTGTATGATGCCAATGATCTTCGTGTGCTCACGCGTTGTCGCAATCGGGCATTTTCTCTTAATATATTTCTTTTCGCTTAAGTTCTGTGGATACATTTGTTGCTGCATTGCATGTTTTATGCGGCGGCCGATGTTCGCATTTTGCATTTTTTTCTTATTATATTTAAAACAAACGTTATTTGAAGTCGATATCTCTAACGTTTCTAGAGATATGGTTGACTAAAAAAGGTTCGCAAAAGTAAGCTTTGGTTTAGAATATAGGGCAATTGAAACGTCAAAAAATTTAAAAATTTTCAATTCCACAAATCGGAACTTTTACAATAGCTTTCTATGGGAAGCTAAACGGAGTTCACTGCTTTTATGTTGAAAATTTTCCTGAATTTTGTCTGCTATAAACCTCACGGAGCCCGAGACCTTTCCAACCAATACAAAACCGTGGAAATCGGTTCGTGCGTTCTGGAGTTATAGCGTCAGGAAGGAAAACCCGATTTATTTTTATATTATACATACATATGTTAATCTGGGATTCATATAAAGAATCACTGAAGATTTATAAAAAAGAACTGAGAAAAACCAAACGATCGTCTTGGAGAAACTTCTGTAGCAACGTGGAAGATTGCTCCGAAGCATCCAGGCTGCGCAAAATCCTCTCCAAAAATCCAATCATGCCAAGCTGCTTGAAAAACGCCTCTGGCCTCTGGACCAATTCAAGCGAAGAATCGCTCAACTTGCTACTAGACGTTCACTTTCCTGGTAGCTCTTATATTATTAATAACATTGCACCTAATAATGGTGACAATATATTACATCCCCCACAAGGTCTAGTCACTAGGGAAAAACTCAAATGGGCTATTAACAGCTTTAAGCCATATAAATCTGCTGGTCCGGATGGTGTAATTCCAGCCGAACTGCAAGAAAATGCAAGTTTTCTAATACCCATCCTAGAAAACATATTCAAGGGATGCCTTAAATTGGCATACATCCCGATGTCTTGGAGACAAGTTAAAGTTGTTTTTATTCCAAAAGCCGGAAAATCCAGCCACGTTAACCCTAAAGACCTAAGACCTATCAGCTTATCATCATTCCTTCTCAAAACTTTTGAACGTTTGATCGATATCCACCTAAGGGCTCAACACGCCTACAACAAAGGGAAATCAGTTGAAACGGCTCTGCACAGTATAGTACGTACAATCGAATATTCCCTCCATCATAAAGAGTACACCTTAGTTGCCTTCTTAGATATAGAAGGTGCATTTAACAATGTCGACACATCTGCAATTGCACGTGTATTGACATCTCTGAAGGTAGATAAGTCGATCAGCGAATTGATTAATCAAATGCTGATAAGCAGGATTATCAATTCAAAACTGGGCGATTTTACTACACAAAGGGGTGTCAGTAGAGGTACGCCACAAGGTGGTGTCCTATCCCCTCTCCTCTGGAACTTAGTAATAAATGAATTACTAATTACTCTAGAAAGAGAGGGATACAGAGTGTTTGCCTATGCGGACGATGTTGCTATTGCGGTAACGGGTAAACACCCCAATATACTAAAGGACCTCTTACAAAACGCTTTAAATAAGCTCACCAGATGGGCTAATCGGTGTGGACTAGGCGTTAACCCACAAAAAACCGACCTTGTCCTCTTCACAAGGAAATACAAAGTCCCACACATTGACCCTCCCCTCATAAACGGTGTACCACTTAAATTCTCTGATCAAGCAAAATACTTGGGTCTCATTTTAGATAAGAAATTAAGTTGGAAACCTAATATTCAAGAGAGAATAAACAAGGCCACAGTAGCCCTGTTCTCCTGTAAAAAGGCCATTGGTAATAAATGGGGCCTACAGCCCCGTATTACACACTGGCTATACATCTCGGTCATAAGACCGATCCTTACTTATGGAGTAGCGGTATGGTGGACGGCGCTAGATACAGCGACAAATCGCGATAAACTCAGCAAAGTCCAACGAACAGCCTGCCTGTGTATGGGAGGAGCACTTCGCTCCACCCCCTCCGCCTCACTAGATGTTCTGTTCCATCTAATACCGCTGGACATTTTCAGCAAGCAAACGGCCGCTAACACTGCCATACGGCTTCAAGCCTCCTCTCTGTGGATCAATAATGGAATTAGCCACACCACTATTTTGAACTCGTTCAGAACTATAAACAGTAATATTGACTACACCATACCCCATCTTCAGTTTAATAACTATAGCTTCAAAGTGACTATACCTCCCAGGTCTTCTTGGGAGAATACATCATTTTTGAATGATGGTCCTATAAACTTCTATACAGACGGATCAAAAACGGAGGATAGGGTTGGTGGAGGCGTATACTCAGATAGACTAAACTTAAGTCTCTCCTTTCGTCTACCCGATCATTGTAGCGTGTTCCAAGCTGAAATCCTGGCTATAAAAGAAGTCCTATCCTGGCTTAGAGAAAACGTTATATCATCTAATGATATACGCATCTTCTCGGATAGCCAAGCCGCGTTAAAGTCCCTAGACTCTGTCTCCACAAACTCACTAACAGCCCTAAATTGTCGATCATCTCTTACGGAGATGGCTACACAGTTCAACATTCACCTTCTCTGGGTGCCGGGCCATAGAGACATTCCAGGAAATTGCAAAGCTGACGAACTTGCAAAAAGCGGAACAACTTTACCTCTGCTGGCTCATAATGCTAACATAGGTATCCCTCTAGCTACATGTAAACTTATGCTAAAGCAAGATACCATAGAGAAAACAAACCTCAGGTGGAATAACACCACCACCTGTGTCGCAACAAAACTAATTTGGCCTATTCTTAGTGCCAGGCGCTCAAAACAATTAATCTCTCTGAGTAGATTGCACATTAGCTACGTTATAGGTGTCCTGACTGGGCACTGCTTAATAGGAAGGCATGCTATTCGACTTGGAGCCCCTGCAAATGATTTTTGTAGGAGTTGCTTGGACGAAGAAGAAGAGGAGACAATCTCTCATCTTCTGTGCACATGCCCTGCCTTATCACACAGACGTAGAATCCACCTTGGAGACTACTACTTTAACGATACCAGCGATCTAAAAAATTCAGACATTACTTGTCTCCTACGCTTCATTCGAAGCTCCAATTGGTTCAACGAGTTAAGCTGATTAACTGATCCATGTGGTATCACAATGGACCATACTTTGGTCTAAGTGTGTTGGATGCCCCAACCAACAGCCACTTTAACCTAACCTAACCTACATATGTAATGGGTGATTTTTTTGAGGTTAGGATTTTCATGCATTAGTATTTGACAGATCACGCGGGATTTCAGACATGGTGTCAAAGAGAAAGATGCTCAGTATGCTTTGACATTTCATCATGAATAGACTTACTAACGAGCAACGCTTGCAAATCATTGAATTTTATTACCAAAATCAGTGTTCGGTTCGAAATGTGTTTCGCGCTTTTTTATCGACAAATTTTGTTCAGCGATGAGGCTCATTTCTGGTTGAATGGCTACGTAAATAAGCAAAATTGCTGCATTTGGAGTGAAGAACAACCAGAAGCCGTTCAAGAACTGCCCATGCATCCCGAAAAATGCACTGTTTGGTGTGGTTTGTACGCTGGTGGAATCATTGGACCGTATTTTTTCAAAGATGCTGTTGGACGCAACGTTACGGTGAATGGCGATCGCTTTCGTTCAATGCTAACAAACTTTTTGTTGCCAAAAATGGAAGAACTGAACTTGGTTGACATGTGGTTTCAACAAGATGGCGCTACATGCCACACAGCTCGCGATTCTATGGCCATTTTGAGGGAAAACTTCGGAGAACAATTCATCTCAAGGAATGGACCGGTAAGTTGGCCACCAAGATCATGCGATTTGACGCCTTTAGACTATTTTTTGTGGGGCTACGTCAAGTCTAAAGTCTACACAAATAAGCCAGCAACTATTCCAGCTTTGGAAGACAACATTTCCGAAGAAATTCGGGCTATTCCGGCCGAAATGCTCGAAAAAGTTACCCAAAATTGGACTTTCCGAATGGACCACCTAAGACGCAGCCGCGGTCAACATTTAAATGAAATTATCTTCAAAAAGTAAATGTCATGGACCAATCTAACGTTTCAAATAAAGAATCGATGAGATTTTGCAAATTGTATGCGTTTTTTTTTTAAAAAAAAAGTTCTCAAGCTCTTAAAAAATCACCCGATAGATAAAAAAATTTTATTAAGCTTCACTTTTGAAATCGAAAAAATAATAACCCTTTAAAATAAAATGCACTTTTTAAGAAAATCCGAAAAAAAAACAGCTTAAAGCTTATTGCTGAATAATCAAAAGGCTTTACCCAAACCACGTTCAAAAAATATTCAAAATTTACACCATGTGTGCTTCATAGAAAACTTTGATTAAGCGAAATATCATTCACATCCATATCAGTACATTCAGACTGAATGAATTCTATCCTTCGAGATTTGAAATAATGTATCTTTTACGAATAGAAACCACTTACCAATACATACAGAAGAATTTGCATTTGGCATTTGTTTGTGTGTTAACATCTGAAGAATTCTTCTTTCCCCTCAACTTAAGTTTTGCAATAGTGCATCCAACAATGAGCTATGCCGTTTTCGTGACTGAAGAAGGTGACATTTTTGTTGCTAAGAATCAATCAGTGACTTTTCTGTCTATTTAGTATTTTTTGTATGTTTTTCTAAGACATAAGAAGAAAGGGAGGGGCTCCACATTCGCTTAGTACGGCTAAGGAACGAATCTCTGTACTTTTAAACACAACCGTAGTTGCCATATGAACAGTCAATGTCTTTAAATGCAAACTAATGAATTAAGAGTCTTTGCTTTTAGCCTGGGGTATTAAACTGTTTCTTGAATTTCATACAGATATTTTATACCGAAGAATTTATTTGAGGTTTGCAAAAGCCTTCCTGCAAATTTGTTGGTTTCAAAGAATTTTATCTCTGTTTATTTCTAAGCCACGTAAAGATTGAAATATTTGTATACTTTCTTACAAAATATGCATCGAATTATGTATATTTCATCTATGCACGTATTTGAATTACAAATCATTGAGCTGAAAATCCTTACAATTCTTTAGAATATTAAAAATATCATCCTCAAATCAAATATCATCTTTCACTGAGTCTGTGAAATGTATCATGGTATCATAGCAATCACCATGTATCGATTCGATGTATCTTATAAGTTCATATTAAGGATGTGCAAAATATACATCAGGACCAGAACATAAGGGTCCACAACTCGGGCAAAGCATTGACAACAGTATCATGCCATTAGACAACAAAAGTCCAATGGTCCGTTGACATCAGTGCTGTGTGGGAGAAAAGTAGAATATTCTACTTTATGGATCAATACTATTTGCATCTGTGATAAGCACTATAATGATGGTTATTTTTAAGGCAGATGGGGTAGTGGAAATGTATGTAGGTATTGAGAAATCTTATATCTCCACTTTAAATTTGGTGTCGAAGAATTTTCGATTTATGAATTTATCACTGACATTCATGAATGTTTGAGGTACCTACCTATGCTATAAACGACCTACGACGATAACGAGTACGAAGATGACGACAACGCTCGATTTTCTAGTTCTTCAATGGAATAAGAGAAGTACAGTGCATCCTGACACAATTGAGAGTTATGTTGCTTTTGAGAGTATGCGATTTGGTGTGGTTGCACATTAGGATGGTTGTCATGATACAAATTTCTTTCGAGGACAAATTTATGGTTTAATCAAAATTGATGTACTCAAAATCGATGAAATCTATATTCGAGATTAATGTCTCAGCTGTTCACAATTTTTGTAAAAAGGGTTTTTCAACCATTACACACAGAGTTTTCATAGAATTATCTAATTTAAATTAAATTTTAAAATTATGGAGACATCCGAGTAAGTAGATTGCAACTGAAATTAGTGCCATTTTCAAATGAAAACCGGTTCTTTATTAGATTCCGCATTAAACTTTTGAAAACTTTGGAAAGCCAGATTTTTATTGGTCTAAAATTCGAATGTCTAGTTCAGTTAGAGTTTTTGGGTATTTAAATTACTTTGCCACATAGCTTGAAATTTATATCTGATAATACAGGTTTTTTATTATGTGGTTAAAAGTATAATCGTTTTTATAAATCTTAAAGAAACACCATCATAAGCTTCTGTATTGGATTTCACATCGTTAATTGCTCTCACTATTTTACTTAAATCATTAGTTTTAAGAGATGTTAACATGTTTCAATTCATTTTAATGGGTTTTAATTTTTTTTTAAGGAGTTACATTTAGCTATTTTAACCTCTTTGGTTACTATCCTTATCAACATAGTATAAAAATTCCAATTAATTCTAGAATTTCTAGCCGCAAAAGTCTGTTATTATCCCATAATGTGAATGTTAACCTTATATTTTTATTTTTCAACAACATTGTTGTCTAGCAAGATATCGTCTAACTATTTAATTGGGACGACGCACGCGACGCCTTAAATACGAAAGCATTCCAAGATTGTAATAGTTTTCTAAATATGCCCTATTTAAGAGCTAAAATACAATAGTTTACATGGTTTTTGGTATTTCACGCAGAAATGTTACATCTATGAAAATATAGATGCAAACTCAGAAATTAAGATCGTGTGCTGATGTTTTTCCGTATATGAAAATAAAAAAGAATCTTACTTACTAACTTAAGGTGGCGCTAGAGTCATGTGTAAACTAGGTTCTCACTCAACAAACTTCTCCATCTAGTTGGGTCCCTAGCTAGATGTCTCCAGTTTCGCGCTCCAAGTTGGGTGAGTTGACTTCCACTTGTGCGCGTTACCTGATCAGAGGTCTTCCTCTACTGCGCTGTCCTGTGGGTGTGGATTCGAATACTTTTCGGGCCAGAGCATTGGTTTCCATGCGCTTCTCCTCCACTCCCCTTCTATGCATACGGGATCGTAGATCACACGAAGAACTTTTCTTTTGAAACGACTCAAGGTGCTTTCATCCGCTTTTGTCATAGTCCATGTTTCTGCACCGTAAAGCAGGAAGAGTTTTACATAGTGACACTTTGGTCGCTCGAGAGAGGGCTGTGCCTGCTCAATTGCTTTCTTAGCCCAAAGAAACCGTGGTTAACAAGAGTTATTATTCTCAAAAGTTACGTCTGTCGATGGTGACGTTTTGACCCAGACGTCGGTGTTGTAGGTCCTTTCTTGATGACAGAATGAACTTTGTTTTGCCCCCATCAACAGTTGAACCCATTTTTGCCGCCTCTGCCTCAATACTCACAAAAGCCCCATTGGCATCACGCTGAGTTTTTCCGGTTATGTCAAGTCTAGTCCTTCTATGAAGCGCCGCTTTGCGTGTCTGTTGTTTGGCTGCATTTGCCTCCCGACATTCCTCATCAAACCAAGGGGTTTCTTGTTGGTGGCTGCTTGAAACCCAGCACGTCAGAGGCGCTTCTCTGATTGCATCTTGGCAATGTTGCAAGCAACTTAATATCAAATTGGCGATCTCTTATTGAAGGTTTCTCCTTCAGAACCTAAATATTTGTTCTTTCTCTTAGATCGAATGTGAACTCTTAGAAAAAAATCTTATGAAAATAATTAAAAGCATTACTTAAGTTTTTCCACATTATAAATAACTTAAAAGCAAAGATTTTAGTTGTTTTTGACAGCTAACCGCTTTTTGGTGAATATTGTTAAATTATACTTTTACTTATACAACTAAACTGTATAAGCTTTATATCTTATACGAGTATGATCCCCTGGTTCGTTTGTTGGTTAAAAGTTGATGACTTTGTGCTACGCGATTGGATTAGGGCTGGATTTTCGCTTCATATCATGACCCCTACGACAAACCCCCCACTCGATCCACCATTCGTTTCAACCGACCTCATTTTCGAAGAAGTACGGCCCGATAAAGTCGCAGGCCCCTTAGATCGTATCAAACAGTCACAGTCAAAATCATTCGTGGCTTCTTATTTGATCCTAACGCTGTAATTCTGCTTCTTATTGATTCGAAAATATGCCTAAAAAAATCACTCTCTCCAAGGTTAATTTAGACAAAGTTTGAGGCAAAGAAATGTTAAACAAAGTTGCAGGCAAGAAACTTAAAGTTGAGCCACAATTATTGAACTTTTTAATGACTTTTTAAATAAGTGGTTATTTTCACACTGATAGCTATTTTCCGACCGAAATGTTGACAGAGAGTTAGTATCATATATCTACGGAGCAGGGGCGAACGCAGGTAAGGGTTTTAGGGGTTAACCCCCCCCCCCCCCCCGAAATATCAGAATATGTGCAGTAATCAAATATCCATTATTGTTCAAAAGAAGAAAAAAAAAACAGAAATGGTACAAAATAAATTTCCAACTTAAATTCTCAAACTATGTTAAACAAAAAATTTTAATAAATTTGCTACGGTGTGATAGAAATTGTGCACAGAACACAAATACGCTAAATCAGAACAATAAATGTCTGCTTTTTTGGTAAAGAAAGACAAATATTTTTCTTGTTTTCATTCATACTAACAATTAAAATGTTTAGTATTTTTATTTTCCAACACTGAGGTAGAAAATGAAGGGTTCATACATTTTTGTATGAAGCTAAGTATTATTATTAACACGGAGATGCTCTCTTTCGCCATGTTTCTTATGGCCAAAAATGAAAAATTGAAAACAGAAAATGACCTTGTTGTACTCGTTTTTGAAACGATCTCACGGCCACTTGTGCACATTTCAGAAAGGGTTAAATATCAAAACACCGAAAAGTTGTTCAGTTAATTTATGTTAGTTTTAACTGTAAATTAAAAAAAAATCTTTTAGCTTAACTTTTTTCACTTCTTGAATTGTGACACAAGAATATTTTAAAACAAAAACAGCAACCCTGTTTGCCTTTGTCGCATTTTTTCCTTATTTTTCAAGAACAAGAATCAAATTAATAATGAAAGTTACGTGGTGTCTCCTAAATTCAATATTTTTAAACATTTGGATGCGTTTCTTCATTTAAACATACCTTAATGTAAGACACATATTCATAGTCATATTTTAAACCCGAGTCTATTTGAATTGGGTAGTACCCATGGCATGATGGTTAGTGCGTTGGACTGTCATGCCAGAGGTTATGGGTTCGATCTCCGCCTATGTCATCTAAAGTTTTTTCACGGGTACTGCCTCTTGCGAGGATTTGACAAATTCTCCAAGAGTAATTCTTGTCATGAAAAGTGCTTTCTCAAATTAGCCGTTCGGAATCGGCTTAAATTTGTAGGTCCCCTCCATCCCTGACAACAGTACTCGCACACAGGAATGGTTGAGAGTTGTAAGTCACTAGGCCCTAGTTCTCAAAGGACTGTTGCGCCACCTAATTTATTTATTATTATTTGAACTGGAGTCTAAATTTAACATATATGTAGGTTAGACACAGCTGCTATTCATAAAGAATTTGCCAGCTCTGTTTAGTTAGAAACATGTTTAAGGCATATTCAATTCTGAACAATTTCACTTAAACCTATACAAAATGGCTTGTAGAGGGTAACAAGATAAATTGCGTTAGCTGGAGAGCCAAAATCTTTGAAACCCTTTAAACTATTTTGTTTGCTGTTAGTTGAGAAATTTTATGAAGTTGGGCTGATGGTTTTAAAACTTGAGCACGCAGATATTAGCAAACATTTCATTGAATTTCAATCTATAATATTTAGAATCGATACCTTTCATACAAATCGTCTTCATCTATATTTCAAAGGGGTCCAATCGGGTTAAGCAGAGCTTTCGTTTTCTGTTAGTTGGTAGCATTCCAACATCTAGCAAAATATCAAAATATTGATATGTACATATATGCTTAAGTCTTTTGACATTTTAATTTTTGAAATAAAATGTCTCGTAAGTTAATTTTCTCTATCAGTTTGTTTATTTTTGACGTTTAATAGATTTAGAAACAGCTTAAACATAGGTTCCGTCGTGTCTATTTTTAGACTCCAGATTATCGTTTTAAAATGGGTTTAAATTGTCTATGAATAACATAAACTGAAGTTTAGCTTAGCAAAGACAAAATAAGAACTTATGAAGGAACTATGAATATGTCTTCGGTCTAAAGGTTCGGAACGCATTCAAAATCGTTATTTCTAGTATTTTCATGGTGATTTCAAGAAAAACGTGTTTGACAATTTCAAAATTTAATCTAGCAATCTACGGTAAATTTGAATATGCGAGAACAAACAAAAGAGAACTGTGAAAATAGAAAAATCTCACCTCATCTCTTTGTTTCTGTAACTCACATTTATTCATGTGTGAGTTCAGCCTAAGAATGATGGGATCGTCAACGGCAACTAGGAAATAAGGCGTACAAACTTATACATGCATAATGCATTTGTATATAAAATAATATAATATATATTTTTTTTATTCCCCCCCCCCCCCGAAATTTTTTTCTGCGTTCGCCCCTGCTACGGAGGTAAAATACCAATATCATTCAAGTAATCTGTTAGCTACATCCCGAAACCATCTAGACGGTCTTAGAGAATCGCGGTGACAGAATGCTCTGCGAAACCAGTGGATTACGACCGACGATTTGTTTCATAATTGATGATATTGTTTGACCTTTACTGCATTTTTAAAAATAAACTTGCTTTGGCTAAGCCTTTGATTTCAAAATCTATAAATGCTAATGTTTCAATAACTGTAGTATCTATGTTTTATTTTATTAGAACCTTTTTAAAAATATCACTGAGACAAAAAAAAATATAATACAGTCTGTCGTTTACGAGTATTTTCCCACGAAAACCAAAAGAAAATCCTCCATAAAAACAACCGAAGTCAATATTTGTTGAAAAACATCGTTTTTTAAGGGCATTAAGCGATAATCTCGAAATCCGTTTTTCCAAAAATTCAATAACCTTAGATATGTACGCAACCTAATCGTTAAATCCTTCCCAATTTCATTGATAGTAGTTTTCAAATCCAATAAATATCGACAGAAAAAAGACAAATATTTTCGATTGAGCTTTTGCCCTTGGGGACTTCATATAATACTCTTTATGATATCTTAACAAAAACAAAAACAACAACAATAGCTATAAATATATTTTAGCCTCCTTTCTAGATCATAAATTTTATATCGTGCCCAGTGGCTCATTTTTAGCCAACGCAAAAATTCATGGTTGATAACTTTTTCAAAATCCCAAAAAATATGAAAAAAAAACTTCTTTTGTTGTGACTTAATTTGTTCAAGTTTTCCATTTTTTTTTTGAGTTTCCGCTCGACTCCACAGACAACAACAACAACAAAATTTGTAAGAAACATAAAATATTTTGCAGTCATTAAACTTTTTCAATGGAGAAACTTTTTCTTTTCCGTTCCGTAATTAGAAACAGGCAGACAACATTCAAAAAAGAAAAAAAATGTTTCAAAATGGTTGATTAAGCAGAACGGATAGATACACCTACTGACACCGCCACCGCGCCGCCGAATCGGATGTCCCAAAAGATGGGGTTATGACCTTCTTCTTAAGCTCCACTCAGCAATAAAATAAGTGGAAAAAAATATATGTACATATATTATAAAGTTGGTATTTTTGGTATTATTAACGGCTTACAAGCAAAACAAAATGAGCAATAAAAATATTTCAAACGGAATGTAATAGACGTCAGGGAATGAAAATGGAAATTAAATGGGTGCTTCTCTCTTCCATAATTCTCTGGAGGACAAAAAGTTTGCTTTTTTTTTTAAATTTTTTTTATAAGGGAATATAATTTTTATTTATTATACGACGACATTCTTTTTGTAAGGTTGTTTGGGTATAATGTTTATGGATTTTTTGGGATTTTAAAAGGACTTTGGATTATGAACATGTAGAATAATTTTGTATAGGACTATAAGCACAAGGTGAATTCTAAAATGAGGTTACATTTAAACTTTTACCTAACTCCTTTTTGATTAAGACTAACATTATATTTATTGTATCAAGGGTTTTGTTTTTTTTTAACGGATGTTGTGTTTAAATTTTTAGAAGCTTGCACACAATTATTTTGAGGAGTGTGTTTAATTTTTATAGCAAAATGTCATATAACTTCAATTAATTTATATTTTATTTATTTGGTAGCTATCTTAATTTAAGGAAATGCAAATTTTTATTAGAAGCTTTCTGCATTTAAATTTAATGTGAAGTGTTTTCTCTAATATAAGGTCTCATTTTGAGTAGCCCGTTTTTTGACAGTCTATACTTTTGATGCTAAAAGGTGCCATTCAACAAGTAAAATATACGCCAGTTAGAAAAATAGAACAATTCACGTTTCAATAACGCATAAGTATTGTTTAAATTCACTACAAAACTGGTGAATATTTTGCAGACAGATTTCATAGAACAATTGGGCGGCATTTGAAACTTGTGAGAAAGTTTTGAGTTCTAAGTAATTAACAGAGTTGATATCATGTGTGTCACTCAGCAACAACTGTGAAAAGTGCTGCTGTAGCACGTTTTGTTGACAAAAACGTTTTGTTGTTAAAAACGACATTAGACTGTATTTTGCATTAAGATGTTGGTTTTAATTATTTAAATGTTGAGTTCTCTGTCTGAAAATCACAAAATACTGGTATTCCCCAGGGATGTGTCCTGTCTCCGATACTCTTTCTTATTATTAACTTCCCATAGGAAGTTATTGCAATGGGTCCGATTTGTCAAGTTGAAAATTTTGACATTTCTCGACGTTTCAAGGTCCCTAGAGTCGAAATTAAAGATGTTTAGAAAGATGTCTGTGGTGCGTGTGTACGTACGTTCGTACGTCCGTATGACCGTATGTCCGTATGTCCGTATGTCCGTACGTCCGTACGTTCGCGACGTTTTTTTCGTCGTCCATAGAGCTCAAGAACCAGAAGAGATATCGACTTCAAATAAATGTTGTTATACAGATAATAAGGCAGAAAGATGCAGAAAGGGCTCTCAAGAAAATTGCGTGGGTGGTTTTTTAACCATAACATTTTAAAAAAAGGTGACAATTTTGGTTAACACTAAATATCTCATTAACCAACCAATGACGCTAGAGACTTAAATTAAATTTTATATTATATATTGTAACGTGATACAAAACAAGTATATTCTTTGAAAAAAAATCCAGTTAACAGTTTTTTTTTATAAATCAAAAAAATTTGTCACCTCGAAAATTTTACGATTACAAAACGATTTTATCTCCAAAACAATTTTGTGCAACGAAGAATAATGTTTTTGACATCTGGTAAAACTTTGAGAAAAATCGAATTGATAGTTTTTTTATAAAAAATAAAAACCTAAAAAAAACATTACTCAAAGTTGGTAAAAATTGAATTTCGACTCAAATATCTTTTCAAAACTTTGAGATATTGGCTTAAAATTACTTTTATCTTTCAAAAAATATTGTTGTCAACATTCAGTAAAATTTTGAAAAAAATCGAATAGATAGTTTTCTTACAAAAATAAAATCTTAAAAGAAAATTTAACAAAAGTTGGTAAAAATTGATTTTCGACTCAAATATCTTTTCAAAAATTTTGAGATTATGGCTTCTAATGAATTTTAACTTATAAGAATTATTGTTTTCAACATTCGGAAAAATTTTGAGAAAAATCGAATTGACAGTTTTTTTACAAAAAATAAAAACCTAAACAAAAAAATTAATAAAAGTTGGTAAAAATTGATTTTCGACTCAAATATCTTTTTAAAAATTTGAGATATTGGATTTTAACTACTTTTATCTTTTGAAAAATAATGTTGTCAACATGCAGTCAAATTTTGAGAAAAATCGAATTGACAGTTTTTTTTTACAAAAAATAAAAACTTAAAAGAAAATTTGACAAAAGTTGGTAAAAATTGATTTTCGACGCAAATATCTTTTCAAAACTTTGAGATATTGGCTTTTATCTTAAAAATTGTTTTCAACATTCAGTAAAATTTTGATAAAAATCTAAGTGACAGTTTTCTTACAAAAAATAAAAACCTAAACAAAAAAATTAATAAAACTTGGTAAAAATTTACTTTCGACTCAAATAGCTTTTCAAAAATTGAAAATATTGTCTTAAAACTTTTTTTATTTCACAGAAAATATTGTTTTCGATATTCAGTGGTTTTTTATAAAAATCCAACAGTCCATTTTTTCATAAAAAATAAAATCTACAAGAAATAGTACGCAAATGTGGTAAAAATTGATGTTCGGTTCTTGATATCTCTCAAATTAACTTAATTCATCTAATTAGTAAAAATTTAAAAAATTCTACTAAAATTGGTAAAAATTTGTTTTTCACTAAAAATCTATTTAACAAAACTAGATTTTCAAACTAAACTATTTCTTTATATGAAAAATATTGTTGGTAATTTTAAAATTTTTAAGAATAATTCAACTGACAACTTTTTTAACCCAACACGAAAACCTACAAACTTTGAAGCAAGACAAATCGACAGACGGAATGGGAAGTTTTCAGTGTGGGTCGCATCCCAGCGTCTTTTTTATTTATGTATTTGGTAGCTATCTTAATTTAAGGAAATGCCAATTTTTATTAGAAGCTTTCTGTATTTAAATTGAATGTAAAGTGTTTTCTCTAATATAAGGTCTCATTTTGAGTAGCCCGTTTTTTGACAGTCTATACTTTTGATGCTAAAAGGTGACATTCAACAAGTAAAATATACGCCAATTAGAAAAATATAACGATTCACGTTTCAATAACGCATAAGTATTGTTTAAATTCACTACAAAACTGGTGAATATTTTGCAGACAGATTTCATAGAACAATTGGGCGGCATTTGAAACTTGTGAGAAAGTTTTGAGTTCTAAGTAATTAACAGAGTTGATATCATGTGTGTCACTCAGCAACAACTGTGAAAAGTGCTGCTGTAGCACGTTTTGTTGACAAAAACGTTTTGTTGTTAAAAACGACATTAGACTGTATTTTGCATTAAGCTGTTAATTTTAAGGATTTAAGTGTTGAGTTCTCTGTCTGAAAATCACAAAATACTGGTATTCCCCAGGGATGTGTCCTGTCTCCGATACTCTTTCTTATTACTAACTTCCCATAAGAAGTTATTGTAATGGGTCCGATTTGTCAAATTGAAAATGTTGACATTTCTCGACGTTTCAAGGTCCCTAGAGTCGAAATAAAAGATTTTTAGAAAGATGTCTGTGGTGCGTGTGTACGTACGTTCGTACGTCCGTATGTCCGTATGTCCGTATGTCCGTATGTCCGTATGTCCGTATGTCCGTATGTCCGTATGTCCGTATGTCCGTATGTCCGTATGTCCGTATGTCTGTATGTCCCTATGTCCCTATGTCCGTATGTCCGTATGTCCGTACGTCCGTACGTTCGCGACGTTTTTTCGTCGTCCATAGCTCAAGAACCAGAAGAGATAGCGGCTTCAAATAATTTTTTTTATACAGATAATAAGGCAGAAAGATGCAGAAAGGGCTCTCAAGAAAATTGCGTGGGTTGTTTTTTTACCATAGCAGTTTAAAAAAAAGGTGAACATTTTGGTTAACACTAAATATCTCATGAACCAATGATATTATATTATCATTAAATGATATTATATATCATTAAATGATATTATATATCATTAAATAATTATATTATATATCGTAACGTGATACAAAAGAAGTATATTTTTGGAAAAAAGCCAATTAACGTTTTTTTTTATAAATCAAAAAAAACTGGAAAAAAAAATTTGTCACCTCGAAAATTTTACGACTAAAATATGATTTCATCTCCAAAACAATTTCGTGCAACGAAGAATAATAGTTTTAACGTCTGATAAAATTTTGATAAAAATCTAATTGACATTTTTTTTTACAAAAAATAAAAACCTAAAAAAACATTATTCAAAGTGGGTAAAAATTGAATTGCGACTCAAATATATTTTCAAAACTTTGAGATATTGGATTTAAGCTACTTCTATCTTTCAAAAAAATATTGTTGTCAACATTCTAAAAAATTTCGAGAAAAATCGAAAAGACAGTTTTTTTTACAAAAAATAAAAACCCAAAACAAAATTTTTTATAAGTTGGTAAAAATTGATTTTCGACTCAAATATTTTTTCAAAACTTTGAGATATTGGCTTTAAACTAATTTTATCTTTCAAAAAATATTGTTTTCAACATTAGGAAAAATTTTGAGAAAAATCGAATTGACAGTTTTTTTTACAAAAAATAAAAACCTTAGAAAAAATTTATAAAATTTGGTAAAAATTGTTTTTCGACGTAAATAGCTTTTCAAAAATTACAAATATTGGCTTCAAACTTATTTTATTTCACAGAAAATATTGTTTTTGATATTCAGTATTTCTTCTATATATATAAAATATGCCTGTCACAGTGTTAGTGGCCATATTCCTCCGAAACGGCTTTACCCATTTCAATGAAATTTTGCATATACATTCGGTAGGTCTGAGAATAGGTTTTTATCTATTTTTTATATTCCTAAGTGTTATGGTTTAATTGCATCAACATCGTATACGGTGCAACGATCTTACGATAGTATTCAGTGACGCTATGTACAATGAAGCATTGATTGCTATTGAGGATCTTTGCATTATCAGTGCCAACTTACCACTCAGTCAATTCGGTATGCATTCACCGAAATGCATCTGATTTAATAGACACTGAATTGAATCGTGAACTACAATACAAAACTGTAGAAATGGCAGCGATTGTTGCTCGCAATGTCCCACTAATAAATTATGAACAAAGAACCATTTTTGACCACATCATGCTCCCAGTTTCCGCAGGACAAGGTGGATGCACCAGGTGGAACTGGCAAAACATTCCTTATTTCGCTAATTCTTGCTAAAATACGATCAAATAATGGTATCGCATTGACTGTTGCGGCAATTTTATTGGATGGAGGTAGATGAATGCACTACGGCACACAAACATTCTCTTGAGGCGTTAAAGAGAACATTAAAAAAGATATAAAAAACAGCGACACACTATTTGTTGGCACTCTATTACTCCTTTCAGGTGATTTCAGACAAACACTTCCCGTTAATCCGCGATCCACGTACGCTGATGAGATCAACGAGTGCTTAAAATCATCGCCACTGCGGCGTAATGTTGAAAGAGTACAACTGAAAGTAAATATGCGTGTTCAAATGCTTCAAGATCAGTCCGCTTAAACATTCTCAAAACAACTGCTAGATATAGGCGACGGAAAAGTTACTACAGATGAAACTGGATACATACAATTAACGGTCGATTTTTCCACGATTATTGATTCACAAGAATTAAATTTCAAGATACAAAATTTGTTACCAGGAGACTTGGTGTCATACAAATCTATTGATATAGTTTGTGATGCCACCGAAGCTGTAAATTATCCATTTGAGTTTTTGAACTCATTGGATTTACCAGGCATGACACCGCATAATTTGCAACTGAAGGTTGGATCTCCGGTAATTTTGCTTCGTAATTTGAACCCACCAGTGTTGTGTAAAGCCACCCGATTAGTATAATTAAAAAATTAATGAAAAATGTTATCCAAGCCATAATTCTAAACGGCAAATTCCGAGATGAAAATTATTATCGCGAATCTATATTATACCCACAGATGTGCTAATTCAATTCAAATGCCTTTAATTTCCAATTAGATTGGCATATGCAATAACTATCAATAAGTCTCAAGCCCAAACGATTTCTGTCTGCACCTTAGATTTGAGCACTTCATGTTTTTCACACGGACAATTATATGTGGCATGCTCTCGAGTACGCAAACCATCCAGTTTGTTTGTATTGGCGAAAGATGGGATCATAAAAAATATTGTAGGTACACTCTTTTGCATTAAGGGATTGATATTGTTTTTTTTTTTAAGTATTGTCATAATTAGCGATTAGTATATAATTTTAAAGAATTAATTTTAACAAAGTAAAAAAATTTGTTTGGTGATTTGTTATTTTAATATTTTGTCACCGTTTACAGTGCTCTATACCCCTCCCACTTATATACCACATCCTTACACACTTACAATAAGATATTTGTTTCTAACAAAATATTCTCTAGAAATTATTTATATGACGAAGCAAAGTTTGTCGGGTCAGCTAGTTTTTTTATAAAAATCCAACAGTCCGTTTTTTTCATAAAAAAATAAAATCTACAAAAAATAGTACGCAAATTTGGTAAAAATTGATACATATAGACAAACTTTTAAGCAAGACAAATCGACAGACGGGATAGGAAGTTATCAGTTTGGGTCGCATCCCAGCCTCTTTTTATTATTGCTCTCCTGTCTGATCCAACTTCTTCTGATTAGATTAGATTAACAACCTTAACTTTTGAATGTGGACCTTCCACGATGGCAATGTATGTTAAACCCATTAAATTTTGACCTAAACAGCATTGTTAAAAGGGGAATCAAAAAATCGAGTAGAATTGAATGCGTCGAAAACTTAAGTTTGCCTATTGTCGTTAAAGTAGAATGTACCCTTTGTTAAAGGATCACATACGCGGTGTTGCCGAAAATCTTGCTTGATTTTTGGATGTAGTAAGGCGATGAAGGAAATTTTACTCCCTCTCTGATCAAGTTGTTACCTGTATGACTTCTATACCCCCAATTTTTGAGTATAATTTCCATCCCTAGATTGGTGCTCCTGTAACTTACTTAAATCTCTTGGACGAAGATAATTTAAATTGATTGGTGAGGATATCACCGTTGAATAATTTACGTGTTGTCTTTTGATAACTGTAGCAAATCTTTTTGTCTCACCCTTTTTTAACAATCTTGCTAAAAAAGGGATTATATTCTTATTAAATAGCCAATTGCATTCCATCCCTTAAACAATTTAACCATGATACTCACACCTCCAAGAATACTCATCAGTATAAAAAAAAATTGGCTCGCACCGTCGAACAGAGATTCATTCTTAAGCCGTACTACGCGAATGTGAAACGTTTTACAACACTCTTTCTTAACAGTCCATGCAATGGATCACATTTCGATTGTATCTTACTAAATCGAATATTGTTGACGTATTCATTCATCCAAAAATTCATGACGTTCAATATCAAATAGATAAGGTATGGGTATACCTTTTTGTTAACAGCAGCTTATCCAAAACAATTGGGCTTTCGAAAAAGGAATTCAAAGCTTTCCAAGAATGTATTGTAATGTTCGGCTTGGTCCGACAATTAAAACTTATTCACACTTCGTAAATAAAAACACAAAATCGCTTTATTCAAATTACTCACAAAAATTCTTTATTCGAAACTTTCAATTATTACTTTTCAAACACAGTCTATACTTTATCGCAATTCACAATCAATAGGCGCTTCGCTTCCGAGCGCTTATTTATATACCTCAAATCGGTTCGGGAATCTACTAGGTTGTTCTCGATGCTTAACGAATCGAGTTCTCCTCTTTATCACTAGATGCTTAACGAAGCTAGTTCTCCTCTTAGCCACTAGATGTTTCTCGATGCTTTAGGAAGCGAGTTCTCCTATTAATCACTAGATGCTTAACGAAGCGACTTCTCCTCTTAATCACTAGATGTTGCCCTTATTCTACTATAACACTATTTAAAAGAGATAAAGAGTGTATACAAATTACAGTATGGTAAATGTAGTTCTCTGATAGAACAGCGGATTCAACATTTTTTTGAATTTCAAAGAACCTGAAAATTGATTTAAAATTTTTATATTTTGACGGACGAATCCCATGAATTATTAAAACAATCAATTTAAAATGTAATTTCAAAATTCGAAATCAAAATGTTTGTATGTTGTTTTTTCTGAACTGTCAAAAGTTGTATTTATTTTTTGGCAAATATCTCAACCTCAAGCCGATGGCTGCAAAAAATCAAGTGGAAAATTCAAAATGAGGATATTAGAAGGACCACTTCTGTAGACTGTATAACGGCGACGACTAACCGAATTACGCATCAGGCAGGATGATCCATTCAATATAGACGACGAAAGCCAACAATCCCGTCTTCCCGACTTAGATGAAGTAATGATTGCCATATCTAAGCTGAAGTCTAACAAAGCCACTGGAGTAGATGGCTTCAATGCCGAGCTCTTCAAAGCAGCTGGAGATAATATTTTTAGGTGCATACACCAACTTATGTGTATGACCTGGTCGGAAGAAAACATGCCCCATGAATGGAACCTCAGTATTGTTTGCCAGAATCTGAAAAAAGGAGACCCTCTTAACTGCACCAACTATAGAGAAATCAGTATACTTAACATCGCTTACAAAATATTCTCTGGCCCATCGTCAACAGTCTGGATATATACCTATGTAGGTCCTTATCAGTGTAGTTTTAGACATGGAAAGTCTACAGCTGATCAAATATTCACATTACGGCAGATCCTGGAAATTGAGGATATCCTGTATCCAACACATGATTGAAACCTAGCTTACGTGTCAGTCTATGATGGTGACATTTCAAAATATTCTGAATAATTTGCAGCCAATTTGACAGATGACACTTAATTCATATATGTAACCGCTGTCATCTGTCGAAGTCACTTTTTTTAAAAATTCTGCAAAGCAACCCAAGATGCTTTTCAAAACTTTGAACCAATTTCATGTAACTAAATTAGTACAAATGAAAGAGGTTGATACTTTGATAGTGGTTTCATTTTCTATGTACATATACTTATTCCCTTCAATTTTATTGATTGTATGTGCATCCATTCTTCTTAACTTAACAAAGGAAGTTATTGTAATGGGTCCGATTTGTCAAATTGAAAATTTTGACATTTCTCGATGTTTCAAGGTCCCAAGATTCGAAATAAAAGATTTTTAGAAAGATGTCTATGCGTGCGTGCGTGTGTATGTACGTACGTTCGTACGTCCGTACGTCTCTACGTTCGCGACGTTTTTTTTTGTCGTCAGCTCAAGAACCAGAAGAGATATCGACTTCAAATAAATTTTGTTATACAGATAATAAGGCAGAAAGATGCAGAAAGGGCTCTCAAGAAAATTGCGTGGGTGGTTTTTTAACCATAGCAGTTTAAAAAAAAGGTGAAAATTTTGGTTAACCCTAAATATCTCATGAACCAATGACGCTAGAGACTTGAATTAAATTTTATATTATATATTGTAACGTGATACAAAAGAAGTATATTTTTGGAAAAAAATCTAATTAAAGGTTTTTTTATAAATCAAAAAAAAATAAAAAAAAAAATTGTCACCTCGAAAATTTTACGACTAAAATACGATTTCATCCCCAAAACATTTGTGTGCAACGAAGAATAATATTTTTGACATCTGATAAAATTTTGAGAAAAATCGAATTTACAAAATATATAAAAACCCCAAAAAAAAAATTTAAAAAGTTGGTAACATTCAGTAAAATTTTGAAAAAAATCGAATTGACAGTTTTTTTTGCAAAAAAAAATAAAAACCGACAAAAAAATTTAACAAAAGTTGTTAAAAATTGATTTTTGACTCTCTTTTCAAGAATTTGAGATAATGGCTTCTAACTAATTTTATCTTTTAAGAAATATTGTTTTCAACATTCTGTTAAATTTTGAAAAAAATCTTATTGAAAGTTTTTTTTTACAAAAAATAAAAACCTAAAAAAAAAACAATACTAAAACTTGTAAAAATTTACTTTTGACTCAAATAGCTTTTCAAAAATTACAAATATTGGCTTCAAACTTATTTTATTTCACAGAAAATATTGTTTTCGATATTCAGTAATTTTTTTATAAAAATCCAACCGTCCGTTTTTCATAAAAAAATAAAATCTACAAAAAATAGTACGCAAATTTGGTAAAAATTGATACATATAGAGAAACTTTTAAGCAAGACAAATCGACAGACTGGATGGGAAGTTATCAGTGTGGGTCGCATCCCAGCCTCTTTTTGGAAATAGGTTTTTGACGATAAAAATAAGTTCAGCGTATACACTTTATTCGTTTCCAGTATCCCAAAATAGTTTGGAATTCTTTATAACTTTCGGTTTATAGGTAGATAAATATTTAATACATATAGAATTTATTTTGTTCCCACATTTTTCATTCCTAATGTCTTATGTGTTATGTATTTCATTCAATAGTGCATTTCCTCATGTCTAAAACTTTCAAACTTATATTCCAAATGCATTTTCAATCTTCTGACCGCATATCCATACACTATCCTTCAATTTATTTATTTAAATTATACGACTTTTAGAAAAATAAAATTTATTTTCATTTTTCAAGTGTTTTACGAGTATTTTCTTCTCTGAAGCCTCTTACCTTATAGAATTTCAGTTCAATTCACCTAAAAACAACCAACCAAAAAGAAAAAAACACACACTTAACATCTCGCAGTCTCCAATAAAGGTTTCAAGACTTCCCTTCCCAATACAAAAAAAAATTCTTTCACTTCAACCGCATAAAACCGACAAATCTACTGAATATTTAAAGTGATTAGTTTCCAATTGCTCCTTGAAGCTTCTTCTCGTCTTCAATCGTCCAGCACTCAATTCACTTACCCGCACTCTGTCCTGTCATGTTTATAGTATGTACACTCGTCTCACAAATTCCAAAAACAGCTCCAACAGCCCCAACCCAGAAAGAAAACCCTTTCCAAAAAGCTTCAAGACCATACAGACGCTCCTCTATGCTATGCTATAAGTCCCAACTGCACTTCGAAGTATTAAAATTCAGCCTGAGTTTGAAGGCAAAGCTGAAAAAAAAAATCTAAAAGAGAAACATCCAAATCCAATTGTGTCCAGTAAATTTAGGTTACAGTCGGTTCGGTCGGCTGTTAGACCTCAATTCTCGCCCCTTAGACGATTATATGGAATAAGGCATTGAAAGAGGGGGGTTGGGATGGGGGGAAGTGAAAAATCTTCTCTTGAATTTGGATTATTCTTTTTTTGTTTGGTAAAAAGATGCCAAGGCAGGTAGATAGATACAACTGTTTGCAACTTCATCGTCAGTTGTGTGCTTCTTGCCACACATCCTTGAGCCTCGAATATATAAAATGTAATTGCTTCAAGCACCACGAGCATTAAAGGCAAACACACAACAACAAAAAAAAAAAATACAGAATAAAAAGCTATGCGAATCCTTTTCAGTTGCCTGCCTCGTATATGGAAATTGCGGTCAGGATGAGATTCTTTTTCTGAGGCGAATTCTTAACCATTTTCCTGCATTCAACAGAAAACCATCCGAATCCTCAAATCCCATCACACCCATGCCTCAGCCTGCCTCAATCCCTCCACACAAATGCAAAGTACTTTGTGAGTGATGAGTGCTAAACGTAATTGCTTGTGGTTTTGACCACCTTCTTTAAGTTCTGAGGATAAGGATGCATATTTAGAAAACGATGTCAAACGCAAATAAAATAAAAATAGTAGTCCTTGAAATCCGTTAACCAAAACACTTTAATGATAATTTAAAGTTCACTTTTAAAACTGTTAAGCTTTAACTCCCCCCAAAGGACTTTCAGGATTTTGTGTTTTTTTTTTTATATTTAATCTTTGCTTCACTTTGACACTTATTCGCTGAAAACATAAAACACATTGTGCCTATGGCTGAGTGACGTGTATTTTTGTTGACATTATTAGCGTAATAAATTAACATAAACAGGATTTCCGGTTCCTTTTTTGTTTCTGTTGTTGTTGTTTTGCTTTGAGTCTTTCGGAATTTAAAATTCAAGCTCCAACGAGGAGGAGTAATAGGGACAAGTACAAGTAAATAAAAAAGAAGTCTCCTATGAGGTTGGCATGCTTTTGGTTGGCTTAACATTTTCGTCCTTTCTTTTTTTTACTTACTGTTGAAAATGAAAGACTATCCTTAGGGGTAAATTGTAAATTTTTGTTTTCACTTAGTCTTGATGAGCGCATTGTTCTATGGAATTTAATTTTCAGTTCATGAAGCGGGAACAGGAGCAGAAGTAGGAGCAGGAGCATTTTGGCTATGGAGTGCTAATTATGGTTGCAGGCATTTTCTGTTTAATGGAGGATAATTTACTATTAAAAGCAACTTGCGGGGAATAGGTTGAGTGTAAGTAATTAATGTAGACGATTGTATTATATAGAAGCTTTAGCCTTAGGTTATTCAATCTAATCCAGCTGACACTAAAAGATGCAATGATTATATATAGATAAAGAAGGAATGCATTTTAAGAAAGGTAAAGTAATTAAAAATAACATGAAGTACAAGAAAACTTTGGGATAGAGATAATCGCATGTTAAGTACTTTGTCAGACTAGTTAGCTTATTCTCAGGGCTAATACTGTTTTCGAAGATTAAAAATGAAATAAAACAACAAAACGAAATTTCAAGTGGGTCTGAACTAAGTTTCTGTGTATACCTACATACGTTTTTATATATAAATGTGTTTTTTTTTTTTAAAGAAATTTCAAGGAAAACTAGTCAAGACCTATCGTAATTCATAAAGGACTTATTTACAGAACTACATTCATTATTGCTATCCACAAAATAAACACACTTCGGTGGTGGAATAACCCTCGAACTCTATTCCATACATTCCCTTTAACATTTTTGTCCCATTGATTCGTAGAATTGATCATTTTAAAATGTTTCAACGTCCCTAGAATCCATGTTTTAGAGAGTTGTTTGATTGTGAGTGTGTAAAGCTATGGTTATATACCAAGAAGGAGTATAAATATTGACTTCAAATACATTTTATTTTACAGATTATAACATCGAAACGAAATGTA
The DNA here is from genome assembly GCA_920104205.1 of Eupeodes latifasciatus. NCBI lineage: Eukaryota > Metazoa > Arthropoda > Insecta > Diptera > Syrphidae > Eupeodes > Eupeodes latifasciatus. Next base: position 65,961,727 of record OV049924.1, on the reverse strand, counting down.
CATAAAGAACTTTAAAAAAAATAAGTCGATGTTTTTTTTTACTATAACAATTTACCAATATCACCTTCAGAACAATTTTAAAAGTTCCATTTTTGACATATCTGGTAAAAATGTTGAGGGATATAACTGTCAGTTTTTTAGGAATAATTAACAACTTCAAAAAATACCTCAAAAAATAGAAATATTTAGTTTAAGATTCAAATTTCTCAGGAAAAAAATAAATATATTTATTATCTTATATCAAATATTATAAAAATGGCGAAGAAAGTCTCAGCTACCTGAATAGAAAAACAATCTTAATCTTCAATTTTTGAAAACAGTACTTTGGCCATTACAAAAAAATAAAAGAGGCTGGGATGCGACCCACACTGATAACTTCCCATCCCGTCTGTCGATTTGTCTTGCTTAAAAGGTTTTGCAGGTTTTCGTTTTTGTTAAAATTGTTGCCAGTTGAATTATTTTTAATAATTTAAAAATTACCAACAATATTTTGCATATAATGAAATAGTTCGAATTCAAAATTTTTTTTCTGTAAACGAGATTTTTAGTTGAAAACCAATTTTTACCAATTTTAGTAGCATTTCTTAAAAGTTTTTATCTACACTATCTACACTAATATTATAAAGTGTGTGTAACGAATAAACTAAAAAAGTACTGGACCGATTTTGATAATTCTTTTTTCATTAGAAAGCTACATTATCACTGAGTACCATAGGCTATATTTAGTACTAGATTACTATGGAAATCTTTATAAATTCCTAATAAAACCAACCGAATGTTTAAAAAATTAGACATAAAATGTCTTTCATCGCATACACTGCGAAGAGTATTAATGATTGGACAAAAAAATGTTTTCTAATTTAGTGATTCATTGTCGTTTTAATTAGCATGCTTATAACTTAAATATCTGTACCTATTTATGTCTACCCATGCGATGCCGGGACGGGCCGCTAGTTTCTTATATAAACAAATACAAATTGTATGAATGAAACTAATTTGAAGGCAATATCTTTTATTGTTCGCGAGATATCGAGAACCGAACAAAATTTTTTACCAATTTTGCGTACTATTTTTTGTAGATTTTAATTTTTATGAAAAAAAACTGAGTGTCGGATTTTTATAAAAATTTGACTAAATGTCGAAAACAATATTTTTTATAAGATGAAATAAGTTTGAAGCCAATACCTTAAATTTTAAAAATAATATTTGAGTCGAAAGTAAAGTTGTAGGTAGCAAGTTTTAGTATTGTTTTTTTTAGGTTTTTATTTTTTTGTAAAAAAACTATCGATTATATTTTTTTTACAAAATCTTACCGACTCATCACTCGTCATTATCTTAAATTTTTGAAAAGATATTTGGGTCGAAAATCAATTTTTACCAACTTTTAGTAAGGTTTTTTTTTCTTATAAAAAAACGGATGCCAATTCGATTTTTCTCAAAACTACCAGATGTCAAAAACTCTAATTTTCGTTGCATACAATTATTTTGGAGGTAAAATCATTTTTGTTAGTAAAATATTCGAGGTGACAAATACCGTTAATTGGATTTTTTTCCAAAAATATACTTGTTTGGTATGATGTTACAGTATCTATATATCTATACTAATATTATAAATGCGAAAGCAGCTCTGTCTGTCTGTTACTCAATCACGCCTAAACTACTGAACCAATTTGCAGGCAATTTGGCATGGAGATATTTTGATACCCGAGAAAGGAAATAGGTTTCTTTTTACCCCGAGAAAATGACGCATTCCCATGGGAAAATTCAGGTGGGCCGATCGCTTTTACGCATAAACTACTGAACAGATTTAAATGAAATTTGGTAAGGAGATAGTTTGAGACTTAAGAAAGGACAAGAGTATGATTACAATAACTTCCTGTGGAAAGTTACAAATTATTAACATTTCTCGATGTTTTAAAGTCTATAGAATCTAAATAAAAGATTTTTAGGGAGATGTCTATGTGTGCGTGTGTTCGAGAAGTTTTTTTAGTCGTCCATATCTCAAAAACCAGTGTGATATTGATTTCAAATACCTTTTGTCATACAGATAATAACACGGAAATATGCAGAAAGGAATTTTAAAAAATTTCTGTTTTTTTTTTTTAAATGGGTTTTTGACTAAAATATCTTTTCAATAGTTAATGATATTGGTTTCAAACTAATTTCATCTTAAAAAAATGTTGTTTTCAACATTTCGTAAAATTTATAAGAGAATCCGATAATAAAACAGTCAGTTTTTTTTTATAAAAATTAAAATTTACAAAAACTACTACACAAAATATCAATTCTCGATATCACGTGAATAAGTGTACACGGAAAGAATTCTTAGATCAGATCAAGAAAAATAAGCTACAAATCACGAAAAATGAATCCAGTTTTGGACCTTGGCTTCGAAATAAGTAAATTGCTACTTTTTGTTTGCAATTTCATAAAATGAGCAAAATGAAGATATTGACACTCAAAAATCATATTTCACTACATTTGAGTAGCAATAATTCGACCGAGGAAATCAAATATTTCAAACAGCGAATTGCAATTTGATATCAATTTGTATCAATTTAATGTTTGTTTGTATCGTGAATTTCAGCAGGAGTTTGTAGATTGAAATTGTTTTCTTGTAGATTATGATTCGTTTTTTTAAATACCTACACACACAAGTGGTAAATTTCAACCCTTGTTTTCTTAGACTGCGACAATATACATTAGTTTGCAAATGACAACTAATGTTTTGCTACTTCTTTTTTTTAAATTGCAACTTTTGAGTTGTAATTTGAAACAGGTTATTCTGCAGTTTGCAAATGACAGTCACAGTTTTGATACTTAGTTATCTATAAATTGCAATTTTTGAGTCGTAATTTGTAGCTTTTAAAGATTAATTTACTTTCCATTTTCAAGCAATCATGTAGAGATTCAAGAACAATTTTTTGCAAAATCAACAATCTTCATTAGTGATTTACAACATAAACTTATTCTAATAAATATGATTTAAAATCATGAAAAATATAAACCAGCATAAGTGTTCATAAATGTGTTTCACCCCGATGCAATGGTTGGGCTCATCAGAAGATGATTATTACACTTTGTCTTGACACATACTTTCCCGAATAAATCGAGACTCCATATAATCCGAGCTGCATAGAGCAACTGCGAATTATACAGTTGCAACAATTCTTCAAAGAAGACAAACTGTAGCCACTTTCATTTCCCTGCTAACTTGAATATTTATATTGTGATTATATTTTATTGATTTGAGAATTGAGAATGCTTAAATCACCGCATACATTTCGCAAAACAAGATAAATGAGTTGTCAAATTAAATTATTCCCCTAAAGTAGTAGATTGCGACTCAAAAGTTACAATTACCATGTAAATATTTTTAAATTATTACCCTGAAAATAGTAGATTAAGACTAAAGGAATTGTAATTTACTGTTTAGCTTTTTTCTTAAATCAGCAAATAGGTATTTCGTAAATTACAATATTGAAGCTTGAATATTTATATTGTGATTATATTTTATTGATTTGAGAATTGAGAATGCTTAATTCACCGCATACATTTCGCAAAACAAAATTAATGAGTTGTCAAATTAAATTATTCCCCTAAAATAGTAGATTGCGACTCAAAAGTTGCAATTTACTTTCATTTCAACAAGCTCGAACTATAACTTTTGATAATAATTACCAAATTATAAAATTTTGTATTTTACGAAGATTTAAATGCTGAATTACAACTTTCTCATTCATTTTATAATAAAATCGTCTTGATTTACTAAAAAAGGGGTTTTCCTAAATTGCAACCTAAAATTTAGCAATTAGTGATTTTTCAATTCTCTCCGTGTATGTATTGACTTCAAAATGATTGCATTCTTTGCTAGAAAAATCCAATCCGAATTTTTTACAGAAAATACAAACTTTAAACGGCAACAAAAACAAAACATTAGAGCAATACTCTATCATCCAGCGATGCCAAGCTGCTTGAAAAATGCAGACGGCTCCTGGACAAATTCAAGTAATGAATCGCTGAACTTACTACTGGATACTCATTTTCCTGGTATAGTTCTCTTACCGAGACTTGCAACGGTTATATACGTTCAAGTCCCAATACAACATATCCACAAGGTCTGATCACAAGGGACAAGCTACAATCTTTTTGGGAGGACAAGACATTCCTGGAAGATGAGTCAATCCATTTCTATACAGATGGGTCATAAACAAAAGAAGGGGTTGGCGGAGGTGTGTTCTCTGAACTACTGAAATTAAGTCTCTCATTCCGCCTTCCCAATCATCGTAGCGTGTTCCAGGCGGAACTTTTGGCGATAAAAGAAGTCTTGTCCTGGCTTAAAGAAAACGTGATATCAACATCTGATATCCGTATTTTCTCAGATAGTCAGGCCGCTATCAATTTTCCACGAATTATGGCTTTTTTGGTAAAACCAAACATGGCTGTCTTAGGTTTCCCATCAGCGCATTCAGTCAATCCAATTTTCTTCCTGCGATAGTTTCTTAATGAAGATAATATTGTATTATGTTTATAAAATTGGTGTTACATCGGTTCCCACAATAAAGTCCAAAAGGAATTCGTAATTGCTTCGACAGAAATGACAATTTTTCGCCTAAAATCTTTGTCCAATTCAAGTTATGCTCTACGACAAAACTCAGAAGCGATGGTCATTCATTGGTCTTCATTTGCTAAGTTCTTTCGACCTCGTAATTGTATGAACCAAAATCAATCTGCAGAATTCTCCCCATGTAAGTGCTTGAAATGTTGAGTTGTTGATTTCGATGGCAAGTTTATGTATCTCAAACTTAGCCACAGCATCTACGACTACGGTACTCATTATTCTGAGGAACTTTTTTTTCAAACTTATTTCATCTAGGCTTCTTTTCAAAGAACACCCTATTTGGGCTACACAGCACTTTCTTTAGAAAAAAGTTTTCAATATTTCTCAACGTTGTTCAAGTACCAAACGACTATTCGCCTATAGAATACAGGATACCGTATTTTAATCAACATTTTGAGCGGGAAACTTCAATCAATATCAAAATGACCTATGATAAATAAAAACATGGTATGGACCACTTTCTATACATGTACGTAAATTTAAATTATTTTAATATTTAAGTTTTTTGTTAGTCAAAGTACGCTCAAGTCCAAGACGTTATATTTATAAGAGTCTTGTAAATTTCTATGAAATTTTACAAATGCCACTTTACTTCAAGTCTTATAACACAAATCTTGACATTTTTGCATAGATAAGTACCCTTCATAAATTTTCTAATTGATACGGTAAACATGTTAAGATACCATACTCAACTTATTTTCAAAGCAATTTCATGCATCATATTATTTAATGAACCTTCCACTTTAAAAAATGAACATCACTTGATATTACGAAATATAGAAAATCTTGAGTTAGGTATACACTTACTTATAAATTCTCTTCAAATATAAAATCACAAAATAATCTAAAGAAAAATCGTCATCTTCTCATCTTATCTTAGTTAAAGCATCCTTAAAGCTTTCTCTCAAAAAAAAATTTCATTATCAACATGTTCCTATACATAAAGTTGAGTGACAGCATATAGACACATCCATTCACTGCCATCAAGAAAAATCCTACTTAAACACGGTCTTCATTTTTGCATTTTATCTTTTTTTTTATCTTTAAAAATTCTTAGATTCCTCCTGTACTCTTATGTATATAGGTGAGATATGGCGTACGCATTGTGAATTCCTCCTACTTCTTTTTAATATAAAAGAAGACGAAGGAGAACTCTGGATGCAAACATTTTCTGAATAAATGATAACGAAATGCACTTTTGCACACTAAATCAGTTGCGCATAATTTACATGTATAATACCTTTTCACTTCTCGCACCCAAAGCTGTATCCCGTTCCTGACTTGCACGGAGAATGATGTAGATTTTTAAAAGAGACCAGCAGATGCCCTTAATCTTAAGGACATAATGTAGTAGATGGGGGACTGCATATTTTTTAATATTACGAAAATCTTGAAAAATATTTGTTCCCTCATTTTTCCCAAATCAAGAACGTATTTTCTTGGATCCTGTAAGGAGCTGTTGAAAGTTTATTTAAACTGCTAAATTTAAGGATAACATAAGCTCCCCTTCAAGCTTCAACTAACATTAAGAACTCGCTCCTAATGGACATAAAAGTAGCTTCGAATAAATAACATTAAATTTTCAATTTATTGATGGATTCCACCCTTAAGCCAAGTTCAGCAGCCAAGTTACTTTATAATGATAGTAAAATAACATTTATAGATACGAGTACATCACAACCACAGCCTGTTGCAAGTTTTAATTTATCATCCTTATCTGGCCCTATATTCGATTTTGACAGATTCCATAAAATGTTCGGCATCATAAATAATGTCACAGACTCACACAGCGCAGCACCAGCGCCAGCGCCCCCTTTCGAACGAATTTTCCTTTTATCACTCATTTAATCGCAAAGAGTTGTAAAATTTTATGAGACTTTTTATGAGTTTAAAAAAATACGTAATAAAAAGTTCTCAACAAAATATTGTTTACCGTTACCATTGGCAAGCAGTTTGTCCTGATATTATCGCTTGAAATATCCTTTTTCGTGTGTTTCGTTTCATGTCATTGCTAAAAGACAACAACCGACGCGACGCGACCATATGGTGAGGACTAGGGACGACGACGACGACCGGAGTGATGACGTGAAGATGAGGTAAGCGGGATAGTCTACAGGCATCAGGTTCAATCGGAACCCCAGCCAAACCCGTTCGGTGATGATGAAACTTAAATGACTCGAAAGGAAACAACATGCTGACAACATAAATGTAACGCGGCGGGCGCGGGCGGCCGCGGTGGTGGCTGTCAATCAGTGCTCACATACAATTCTGACATCCTATTGCATCAATTTTATGTGCCCCCGCATCCTGAAATGATATCGCTGAAACCCGAAACCTGAGAGCGGGAGCAGCAAAAAAAAGTCTAAAATATAAACAAATATATCACCCTTTTTTATGGATGCGGTCTGGTACCTATTAAATTGAACGAAAGGAATCACTTTAGTGCGCCAAAAGAGAGGCAGTAGGAGATCCTATTAAATGTCACTATGTCGTGTAGTTGCTACCTGAGTAATTTACCGTTATATGGCGGTGCATCCTGTTTCTAAAATGAAACGATTTTCGTTGTTGTTGTTGTTATAGGGATGTCGCGAATCTTGATGGGTTCTGCAACATCATTAAAGTTCGGGTGGAAAGGTCCTTGTGGATTATTATTGTGTACCTATAGCATTTCTGATGGCAAAGTTAACTCGAGGATAAGTTTCTCAAGAAACAGAATTCTTTTTATCGTTACTGCATCAGAAGAAGAACCTTAAATAATTAATCACATGAATTTATTATGCAAGGTACAGGATTAATGACAGGATAATTAAGTGTAGGTAGGTAGTACCTATGTACCTCCTTACATCTGACTGAAATTCCCATGAAAGTTAACAAGCCATAGGAACGATGGTAGTGAAGTGAGTTATGGACATGTTTTAAGAGGCAGTAAGTAGCAGGGGAGGAGCGCAGTGCAACGTCAGGCGTGGTGGTGTCTTAAGGCGTGCGGATTTAATTTCTGACTTTTTGGCTAAAGAATGCAACAACATAAAGGCCAACGACGATGATGCGACCGACCAACAACGCGACGACGACGCGACGACGAGACGGTAAGGATATGCTTCTTACGTTTTAAGCTGCATGAAGCACACTGATGCGAAACGTAATCCATAATCACTCGGTAATTACTATGTTAATTTTGTTAAATTGAAATGTTAATAGGTTTTCTGTGGAGGACTTTTGTAATTACGGAAAGGGACTGTAACCTTTTTTCTATATACTCAATGCTGAGAAACGTTTTAAGATTTATAGGTTAGTTTAATCAGGTTTTCAGGTAAGTGTTAATTCTATTTTTCGTGTGGTTAGGAGAAATTTAAGTAACATTTATAAGAACAATTAAATTAAGCTGGTTGAGAAATGGGCGATATGGTCTTCTATCTTTTACCTTCTATCGAATGAACTATAGCAATGTAAAACAAAATAATAACATCTTGATATTGTGTAGTTTATTGAGATTTTCTAACTTTTAATAAAATTCAACATAATTTAAACAAAAAGACTTTTGATTCGATCCAGAAATGTATAAACATTATGTATACATAAGACAGAACTTTTAATATTACATGAATTAATTCAAAAACAAAAAAGACTTTTATTTTTATATTTATCAATGTGCAGCTATGTATGTATATTATTTTCAAAACTAGAAAAACAATAACAATTTCATGTTTGTTTGTTTTTCTCTTAATTCTGAAAATTAGTTTTGACAACTTGTAGGAAAATTGCCTACGTGGGGGCAAAAAGTACAAAAAATAAAAATAAAAGTTATTCCTAAAACACAGAAAAAAGCCATAGTTCATTTGTAAGGATGAAGCCTAACGAAAAGTATAGGCAATGGGTATGTGGAACATGGCTGATCCCATCAGCCATATATACATACATATTTTATGAAAGATATGACAAAGAAAACTGAACAGGGGGCCATCTTGTGGTTTCCTTCGAAATTATAGGTTTTTTGACATTAACATTTGTTTCACGCTCAATATCTTGACAGAAAGTGATGTGTACTTTACACGAAATGGAATTAGTCGCTATACGCTAAGCTTGAACAATTTTGAAAAACATTGAAAACTTATTTTAAAAAAAAATGCTCTGCAGCCCAATTTTTAACTTCCCATAGGAAGTTATTGTAATCGGTCCGATTTGTCGAATTGAAAATTTTGAAATTTCTCGCTGTTTCAAGATCTCTAGAGTCTTAACAAAAGATTTTAAGAGTGCGAGTGCGAGTTATATATTTTAGGAGAATCAAAAGACGACCGTATTGTTTAGAGTTCCAAATTCAACTCAACTCTTTTTTGAAAAATTAAATTAAAGAAAATTATTTTATTTACATATGTATGTTTATATTTTAACTTAATGCTTACTATGTACAATTTGAATTATGAATTAAAAACTTATTTATGCTGATTAATTTTTATTTGACGTTGGAGTAAAGCAACGGAAGTGAAGTGTTTATTTACCTTACCATGAAAGTGGTTGCAATTTATTAATATTGTCTTGATTTATATACTCATCACTTTGTGTGTACGTACGTTTGTCCCGAGGGAAGTTTTTTCGTCATGTATAGAAGAATCTCAAGAACCAGTAGAGATATCAACTTCAAATAAATTTTGTTATACAGATAGTAATGCAGAAAAGTGCAAAACGGACTCTCAACAAAATTGAGTGATTGGTTTTTTACCATACTTACTTACTTACTTAAGGTGGCGCTACAGTCCTGTGTGAACTAGGGCCTCACCCAACAAACTTCTCCATCTAGCTCGGTCCCTAGCTAGATGTCTCCAGTTTCATGATCCTAGTTGGGTGAGGTCACCTTCCACTTGTGCGCGCCACCTGATTCGCGGTCTTCCTCTACTGCGCTGTCCTGTGGGTGTGGATTGGAAGACTTTCCGGGCCGGAGCATTAGTTTCCATGCGCTCTACGTGACCTAGCCATCTTAGTCGTTGGACTTTTACCCTTCTTGCTAAGTTCACGTCGCTGTACAGCCCGTACAGCTCGTCGTTCCATCTTCTCCTCCACTCCCCTTCGATGCGGTTTTTTTACCATAGCAATTTAAAAAAAAAAAAAAAAATTTTTAATTTTTTACCATAGCAATTTAAAAAAAGGTGAACATTTTGTTTAACCCCAATATCTCTCGAAGCAATAACTCTAAAGACTTGAATTAAATTTTAAATTATATATTGTAAAGTGATAGGAAACTAGTATATTTTTGGAGACAAAATCCATAAACGGTTTTTTTTTATAAATGAAAAAAAACTGAAAAACACATTTGTCACTTCGAAAATTTTACGAACAAAAAATGATTTTATCTCCAAAATAATTTTGTGCAACAAAGAATAACGTTTTTGATATCTCGTAACATTTTGAGAATAATTGAATTGACACTTTTTCTACAAAAAAATAAAAATCTAAAAAAACATTAATAAAAGTTGGTAAGAATTTACTGTCGACTATTTGAGTCTTTGTAAAAATTTAAAATATTGGCTCCAAAGTAATTTTATCTCACATAAAATATTATTTGCAACATTCAGTAATTTTTTAATAAAAATCCAACAGTCAGTTTTTTTTTATAAAAAAAAATAAAATCTACAAAAAATAGTACGCAACATTGTTAAAATTGATGTTCGGTTCTCTATATCTTGTGAACAATAGAAGTTATTGACTTCAAATTAATTTCATTCATCCAATTTGTATTTGTTTATAAAGGGTTTTTAAATTGGCGCAAGTGGATTTTGGGGCCCCCTGGTGGACATTTCGTTTTGGTGACATCTGTCAAATCTTTTGCTTATTATTCAGTTGTTTATGCCAATCATCATGGCAAGTTACGCAATTAAACAGCGTTTTCAAATGATAAAACTTTATTACCGAAATGAGTATTCGTTAACGTAAATGTTGCCGAGGCAGGCATTTAGATGATGTCATATTCCACACTTAATGGCATACACGCGCCTTTCAAAACAAAAAAAAATAATTTTGTTAATACCTCACACACAGCTTGTTTTATTTCATTTCAACATATATCCGCCCTTATTGAAAAACCCTTTATAAGAAATAAAAACTATTAAGAAATGCTACTAAAATTTGTAAAAATTGGTTTTCGACTAAAAATCTCGTTAACAAAAATAGATTTTGAAATCAAACTTTTTCATCATATGCAAAATGTTGTTGGTAGTTTTTAAATTTTCTAGAATATTTCAACTGACAACTTTTGTAACAAAACACGAAAACCTACAAACCTTTTAAGACAAACTAACAGACGGGATGGAAGTTATCAGTGGGGGTCGCACCCCAGCCACTTTTTTGATTTTGTTTAAGACTTGTGTTGTTTAAAATTATTCTTTTTTAATAATTGTACACATATTTGTGCGTATATGAACATGCATATACACGTATTTCAATAATTATCTTACTTAAATAAAGATCAAAATTAAATTGGTTTCGAGTCCTGAAATCTCTAAAATATAATGTAATACAGGCAATAAAAATCATAAAAAGTATTTTATTGAATAGTTTCATAAAATCGTGTTTTCAGTACATTCAGTCAAACGATTATTGTCGAAATAAAAAATGCAATAACCTTGATAAAAGTTTAGTGTTTTTAAATATTGTTTCAGATGCACATAATGTCAAAACTGTCGTCTTGTCTTTTATAAATAGATTTATCTACACTTTTATCTGGTAATGTTTTCCATTAGAGTATTGATTATTTTAGATTGGATGTTATTTTTCGACATAATTTAAATAAATAATTTAGATTCTAAAGGGTGTCCCAAAATTAACGCAAGATTTGAATTAAATAGAAAACGCCGTTTTTAGTCTTTTGATAGTTATATTTTTATTGACTCGTAAAGTACATAGGATAAGGTTATGTATGGAATAGCACATCGGACAAATGGCCTCCACGGCTTTGCATGCACGCACATGCGCACTCTTTTGTTAAAATTTTCCATGACCATTCTGCATAAATGTGGCTGAATTTCGTTGATGCAGCGTTGAATCTCCTCCTTTAATGCACGGGTGGTTGTGGGCTTGTTGACATAGACTTGTGATTTCAAATAACCCCATAAAAAGAAGTCTAATGGTGTTAAATCACACGACCAAGGAGGCCAATTTTGATCACCGAAACGAGAGAGTACACGACCTGAAAATGTCTCATGCAGTAATTGAATTGTTTCACGGGCTGTATGACATGTGGCACCGTCTTGTTGAAACCACATATTGGACACATCAATATCATCCAATTTTGGCAGAAAGAACTGTGTAATCATTTCGCGATATCGAGCACCAGTAACAGTCACTGCTTGACCAGCATCATTTTCAAAAAAATATGGCCCAATTATGCCTCCAGCCCAAAATCCACACCATACAGTCACGCGTTGTGGATGCATTTGTTTTTCGACAATCACATGCATGGGTTCTCCGAACCCCAAATGCGGCAATTTTGGCGATTGACAAAGCCATCAAGATGAAAATGTGCTTCATCGCTTAGAATGATTTTGCTCGAAAAATCAGGGTCCATTTGTTGATGTTCAATAATCCATTCAACGAACTCTCTTCTCTGTCCATGGTCATTAGGCTTCAATTGTTGTGTTAATTGAATTTTGTAAGCATGAAGACACAAATCTTTGGTGAGTATACGCTGTAGAGAGGTTCTTGAATTTTGCAATTCTTGCCCACGACGTCGAATTGAGGTTCCTGGATTGTCAGCACTACTTTCACGCACTGTTTCGACATTCACATTTGAACGGCTTGTTTTTGGACGACCAGTGTGTTTGGCGTCTCCAACGGATCCAGTCTCCATGAATTTTTCAATTAATCTCTTCACAGTTGACGAAGTTAAAACACTATTCCGACCATATTTTGTATGAAATTTTCGAACTGCAGCCGCCAAGCTTTCACTATTTTTGAAATATTCTTCAATAATGAAGACACGTTGTTCTCTCGTGTAACGCTCCATTTTTAATAACTCTATACTGTTAGCTGTCAAATTGCTTTTTTTTCAGGGTTGTTAGGTTATTATAAATGCTTATAATGGGTTTAAGACGCTTGCGTAAATTTTTTACTTGATGAAACTGTCAACGTCCACAATATTTTACATTATGCAGTTCCTATTTTTATGACTTGTTGGCAAACCCTCCATGTTTATGCACATATTTACTAAAAAATTTTTATTATTGCATATAAAAACCCTTGTGACCTGAAATATAATCCAGAACTATAATGAATCTGTAAATTAAGCCTTTCGAAGAAATAAAAACATTGCTTGACCGAGTTCTAAAATCCTAGACCCCCAAATTTGAGGCTCTTATAAAACAAAGTTCTATCTCAAACTGAGATTTAAATCAGAGTTCTTAAGCTTGAGAATTTGAGGAAGAAATAGGTTAGAACTAAATCGAGTTGTAATTTATCAACTAACCGAGTTTTAGAGACTAGAACTTTGTCAAGAAATTGGCCGTTAATATTCTTAGAGTTCAAATAGAAATTAACTACAAAGTTTTGAAAATCATTACATCTGTGAAGTTGACTATGATTTTCTGATTGTTTTTCATGTTAATGTTATAAATTTGTTGAAGTAAATTTGCAAAAAACATTAAATTGTAGTTTTATCAATATTCCGAGCTTTTTTCATCTCACCACTTTCTACAAAATATCCCTAACAAAGGATGGCTAATTCGAGTGAAGTGCAGTTTGATCCAAATTAGATATAGTTACATATGTACGTCTGACAAGATTGTAAGGTCTATTAATCGCGTATATTAAAGTAAAAGCTTGGACTTGGTAATCTTTTTTAAGTTAGATATATCATTTTTCATATATTTTCTCTAAGACCTTTAAAAAATTAAATTGAAAGTGTCAAGAAAATCTTTTAACCAGTACTTGTCATCGGTTTTATAAAACCAATCAAAAATTTTCCAAATTCTTTTAGGTTTTAAAGGATTTTCGCTTTTTTTGAATCTGTTGCAAGAAAGTCAATTTCTGGCTTTAAACGTCAGTAATCAGTTTCATGATCTGTTAAAACCAATGAAGAAATAGATTTCGAAAATTCTATTCTTAAGCCTTCAGCGGTGAATTACACGACATCTGATTCAATTCTTTCAATTTTTTGTTGATTTTCTTTTGATTGATCAAAGACCCTCAGGTATTTCCCTAAAATACCTTAAAATTCTTCAGTATAAACGAATTAAAGATGTTCTACTGGTACAAACTTTACAATAGAAAGTATCGAACCTTTTCAAATTTCATCCGTAGAACATTTTTCTATACAAAACACAGAGAACAAAAAAATAAAATCAACCACATACCTTTTCCGGATATTATCAATCAAATCGAAAGGAAAAAATATATAAATTCGATTATAAATTGTATCCTCAATAAATTGAATCAATATTTTTTCTTTCTCAAAAAAAAAACTAAAATAAAATAAAATAAATAAAAATAAAACAGAGACCTACAACACTATAGATACAACATTTGAAAAATAAGTAAATATCATGGTTCGTTTACAAGCTTACTTGTTTGTCTCCTTCGTAACTTTGAACCTTCTATTTTACACTACAGATACGTGAGATGGTTGAGTAAGCATAAAGTCTGCTCTTTTAGTAGCAATAGAAATAATAATGATGATGATGGTGATGGCAAGGATATGGAGTTGAAAATGGGCATAAGGATGGTCTTCTAAGGTGAAAGGAGAAAAGAAAAATATTCTTTGAGATAAAATGCAGTTTTCTTTTTGTAATTTCATTTTTAATCGAGAACACATGAAAAGTATTGGAGTGTATATGGTATACATTAAAAAGGGTTACCACACATTCAATTCAACCATAGATAAAAAGATTACGAATTCTAATCTAAGTTTGTAAAGTCATCAAATGTTGAAATAAGTCCCTAGAAAAAAATTTGTTCTACGATTCGAGGAGAGTTTTAATATTTATCGAGCTTAGAATTTATGGAATCTTCGTGCTATTTCAAAATTTTAACAATAAGACTGCTAGTTAGTTAAGAGATTCCAGTGCATGTCAATTTGTTGCCAAATAGACCTTAAAACAATTATTAAATCACACCTGTTTTTCTCTCCGAGTGTCATTCAAGCGATTACGTTAAAAATTGTCATTTGGCAACTCTGGAAATGACATTCCATTCGGGCCAACAAACCAAGCCCGAATAAACCATTTCTTAGTTGATTTGGTCAATTTATTGAAATCTAACAAAGTTATTTATTTGCACCCTTTAAATGAGGGTTTTACTTCAATAGGGGTAGTTAGTTAGCTATACTCGTCTCGTCTATTTATCTACTCGTACACTAACAATTTTTGAGATCTTTCGATTTCTATTCGAAAATAAAAATAAAAATTCAATATTTTAACGAAAAGTGCTGATTGAATTTGATGTAGTCACAGAAAGAATTACTGTGGGTGTAGGTGTAGGGCTGTAAAATATTCTCACAATGATTTGGGTCTTATTTTTATTATGATGATGATACTACTGACTATGGATGTCATATCAAGAATTCGAATATATGGGAGTCAAAAGGCTCTCCTTATAGAAATGCGGGAACATCGTTCTATATAAATGTATACAACTTATGAATTATGGATTGGAAAATTATTGTTTATTTTTGAAATATTTTATGCTGGCTATCGGATATAAAATAAAATACAGCACAAAGTGAAGAAAAAAAGAAAAAGTATCAAATATACAACATCTAACTCATAAGATGATTGAATTAGAAGATAAAACTGATGATAATAGCAAGGGCGGCAAACTTACTAAAAAATATATATATTTATGTACCTCCATTGAGAATATAGAATTGAATATATGGGATAGGATAAATATAATAATTGCGAAAGGAGACCAAATCGACCCATATCAAAATGATATGGCGGGCGTGTTTAATTTATGTATGTATTATATTTGCAGACACATTTTGCCTCCTATACAAAGCCTAAAGTTATTGATATATTGAAGTTTTTAATCTGGTGATTTGAATATAAAGACTTTAATAAAATGCTTATAAGTATTTCCGACAAAACTGCTTTCAATAACATTTTGAAGATTAAATTTGAAACAATCAAGATAATAAGGCACCGATTTTGAAAAATAAATCTAATATATAAAATATTCCTGTCACAGTGTTAGTTGCCATACTCCTCCTAAATGGCTTAACCATAATTTCAATGAAATTTTGCATATACATTCGGTAGATCTGAGAATAGGTTTTTATCTATTTTTTATATTCCTAAGTGCTATGGTTTAAATGCATCAACATCCTATACGGTGCAACGATCTTACGATAGTATTCAGTGACGCTATGTACAATGAAGCATTGATAGCTATTGAGGGTCTTTGCATTATCATTGCCAACTTACAACTCAGTCAATTCGGTATACATTCACCGAAATGCATCTGATTTAATAGACACTGAATTATGTAAATAATGAACTAAAGTAAAAAACTGTAGAAATGGCAGCGATTGGTGCTCGCAATGTCCCACTAATGAATGAAGAACAAAGAACCATTTTTGACCACATCATGCTCCCGATTTCCTCTGGACAAGGTGGATTCTTACGATGTACCAGGTGGAACTGTCAAGACATTCCTTATTTCGCTAATTCTTGCTAAAATACGATCAAATAATGGTATTGCATTGGCTGTTGCGACAACTTTATTGAATGTAGGTAGATGAATGCACTACTGCACACAAATATTCGGTTGAGGCATTGAACAGGACATTAAAAAAGATATAAAAAACAGTGACACACTATTTGCCGGCACTCTATTACTCCTTTCAGGTGATTTCAGACAAACACTTTCCGTTATTCCGTGTTCCACGTAGGCTGATGAGATCAACGAGTGCTTAAAATCATCGCCACTGTGGCGTAATGTTAAAAGAGTACAACTGAAAGTAAATATGCGTGTTCAAATGCTTCAAGATACATTCGCTGAAACATTCTTAAAAAAACCGTTAGATATAGGCGAAGGAAAAGTTACTTCAGATGAAACTGGATGCATAAAATTAACGGTCGATTTCTGCACGATTATTGATTCACAAGATGCTGTCATCGATGTACACAGACAATACACAAATCATTAGTGGCCGGCAGAAAGAGCAATTTTAGCAGCAAAAAATGGGATGTCAACGAATTAAATCTCAAGATACAACATTTGTTACCAGGAGACTTGGTGTCATACAAATCTATTGATACAGTTTGTGATGCTACCGAAGCTGTAAATTATCCAACTGAGTTGTTGAAATCATTGGATTTACCAGGCATGCCACCGCATAATTTACAACTGAAGGTTGGATCTCCGGTAATTTTGCTTCGTAATTTGAACCCACCACGGTTGTGTAACGACACGCGATTAGTTATTAAAAATTGATGAAAAATGTTACCGAAGCCATAATTCTAAATGACAAATTCGGAGGTGAAAATATATTATTATCGCGAATCCCTATTATACCCACAGATGTACCAATTCAATTCAAACGCCTTTAATTTCCAATTAGATTAGCATTTGCAATGACTATCTATCAATAAGTCTCAGAGCCAAACGATGTCTGTCTGCGGTTTACATTTGAGCACTTCATGTATTTCACACGGACAATTATACGTGGTATGCTCTCGAGTGCGCAAAACATTCAATTTGTTTGTATTGGCGAAAGATGGGATTAAAAAAAATATTGTAGGTAGGTACACTCTTTTGCATTAACACTTTGACTGCGGTATGGTTTGACCTGAGCGCTTCCTCTATGCTGAAATTTTTTTTGTCAAAAAGGTTCCTTTTACTCTACTTTACTTATACCAGTGCTTAATTTTACTAATATTTTGTTTTCTAACTATAAAAACGATTGTCGCGTAGTCGACGTCAGCATCATAGTATGGCGTTTTTCCCGGATGCGGGGTGTGCGGAGGCATTGGAAGTGGTCAGTAATAAACATGTTGTCGACGATGCGTCGACATCCGCCGCATAGAACAAATATGATTTGTCGACGACGCGTCGGCATCCACAGTCAAAGTGTTAAGGGATTGATATTGTTTTTTTTTTTTGAAGTATTGTCATAACTAGCGAATAGTATATAATTTTAAAGAATTAATTTTAACAAAGTAAAAAAAATTGTTTGGTGATTTGTTATTTAAATATTTTGTCACCGTTCACAGTGCTCTATACCTCTCCCACTTATATACCACATCCTTACACACTTACAATAAGTTATTTGTTTCCATCAAAATATTCTCTAGAAATTATTTATATGACGAAGCAACGTTTGTCGGGTTAGCTAGTAAATTAATAAATGTACTTTGAAGAACTAAAAATTCATGAATTTTGTTTAAAAATACCAATGTAGGCATATTTTGAAGATTTAAATTCTTTATTTTGTTATTTCACCAAACTTATCTTTTAAATACACATTAATTCCTAACGATAACAAAATAAATACTTAATTTCTATTCATACAAAATAATAATTTTTTTTTAAATACATACATCTCAACTAGCTATTTCATTTAGAGAAATTGATTTGATATTTGATTAGTAACAGAATTAGCTTCTCTAAAACATCATAATTAGTTCTGTGAATTTTGGATACGAGGGCATTCAAATATTTCAACTTAAACGATGAACTGCCAATCCTTTTCTAACTTGTTTTGTAGAAAGGGCTCCATATAACAGAACAGTATTTTAAAACAGATCGTACAATGCCATTGTAGAGAAATTAAAGAGTGTAAAGGTCAGTAAACTCCTTTAAACTTGTATAACTAAATCCTAGCATAGAAGTAGCTTTAGCTACTATGAAATCAATATATACAGATTTAAAGTAGATTACTTTTTTTATCAAATAAAATATCAATGTATTTTTCCTTAATTTATTCTACAAAACTATTCGTCAACAATTATTTTAGAAGAATGAAAAATAGGAATAATTATCCTGTAACACTCACCAAACCTATTTAGGTCTTCTTGAAGCAGAAAACAATCGGAAATATAATTAATGCAACCGAATATTCTAAGTCATCGCAAAATAAAAATGTATGAGTAAATCGGATTTGAAGGGATTACTAGAATACATAACATTTCCTTGAGAAAAAAAGAACAGTTTTTTTTTTTTAATTATTAACTTCCCATAGGAAGTTAGTGTAATCGGTGCGATTTGTCGAATTTGAAATTTTGACATTTCTCGACGTTTCAAGGTCCCTAGAGTCGAAATAAATTTTTTTAGAGAGATGTATGTGCGTTCGTGTGTACGAACGTTCCAATAGACCAATAGAGGTTAAGTGATGTTTCAGCAATTTGGGGGCCCCTGGTGATTGCGGGGCCTGGGCCTGGGCCCAGTGGGCCCAGTGGTAAAGAGAGGTCTGGTTTTCAACATTCGATAAAATTTTGAGAAAAATCGAATTGACAGTTTATTTTTTTACAAAAAATAAAATCCTAAAAAAACAGTACTAAGACTTGATACAAATTTATTTCCACTCAAATAGCTTTTCAAAAATTGAAAATATTGGCTTCAAACTTATTTTATCCCAGAGAAAATATTGTTTTCGATATTCAATACTTTTTTATATACAAACAATATTTACAAAAAGTAGTACGCTAAATTGGTAAAAATTGATTTTCGGTTAAAATTAATTTCATTCATCCAATTTTTATTTGTAAACTTTTAAGAAATGCTAAAAATTGGTTTTCGACTAAAACTCTCGTTAACTAAAAAAGATTTTGAAATCAAAAAAACAAATTCTTACACTTTTTTTTATAGTTTATAGTTTTTTTTTTATAGTTTGAAATATATTACCAACAATTTATAAAAGGTGCCCTGTGGCGTATGTGGAAAATTTTAAATTAACACAAGATTTGTATCTGCCATATTTTTTCTAAGTCTTACCAACATTTAAAAAAAGCAATTTGACAAAAAGGCTTAATATTTCCAACATTTGTTGTAAATATATTTTTCAAAAGAGGCTGGGATGCAACCCACTCCCACACTGAAAACTTCCCATCCCGTCTGTCAATTTGAAGTCAATATCCTTCTTTGTTCTCCTAATACTTGGGTCGAAGAACATTTCATATCAGCTCAGATTTTCGTGTTTTATTAAAAATGTTGTTGTTGTTGAAAACTTGAATTTTTCTTAAAAAAATATCTAAAAATTAGCAACAATATTTTGCATATGAAGAAATAGTTTCATTTCAAAATCTATTTTTGTTAACGAGATTTTTAGTCGAAAAACATTTTTACCAACAACTGATAGAAAATATTGTTTTTTTTAAGTTGGTGGTAAAAATGTTGAAATACAATATTTGAAGCCAAAATCTTTAATTTTTAAAAAATTATTTAAGTCGAAAATCAATTTTTAATAACTTTAAGCAATGTTTTGTTAAGGTATTTTTTTTAACTGTCAATTTGATTTTTCTAAAAATTTTACCAGATTTCAAAATCGTTAATAACTTCTTATTTAAAGTTACAAAATCCACTTTGGCAAAGCTCATAATGCTTAAATCGCTCAGGGCAGTTTTTTTTTATGACACAGTTAAGTTTACCAGATTTCCGGAGATAGTGTCTCTAATGTTGGAATTGATATACATCAAAGTATTTGGACCGTCAGTGTAGACTACAGTTGTAAAAAAAAAACTTGAGTACTACTCAAATACATATTTCAGCATGTACACGTGGCCCTTAACTAGGTTAAATTTTTGTTTGTACAGAATTGAAAGAAGAGCTTTGAAATTGGAAGGCGATAGAACAATAACTAAAATCTGTATATCGCTTGAGTTTATATCTGATCAATATAGCCAGTTTCCGAAATACTTGAGCTTCTACAAATGCCCATCAGTTTACCCTTGAGCTAATATTTTTAACGTATCGAGAATGTTTGGAATTATTTTGTACTTCAATTTTAATATTCAAATATCAGTAAGCTTATTTCATACAATACAAGTTTAGAGGCGACGGATATCGGCAATTAAGTTATGTTCACCTGACTTGAATTTAATAGCTCAATTATATTATAGTATAAGTGAAACTGTGAACTCAAATCCAAAAAAGAAATTAGCGAAACATCATTTACATGTAATTCTTCGATACTGCTTGCTGATGTCCGTAATTTTAAAAAATCCTCACTTCGAAAACTAAGAGTGGTCAAAAAAGTTGTAATATAGTCCAAAGCGGTCATTTATAATAAATTGGTTGTCTTTAAAAAAAAAAATAAAAGAAAATCCACCACTTTTTGTGGCTAAGTGAACACAGCACTATTCCGGTGGATAGTTGATCTTCCGAAAGTTATTTGGAAATGTTTTCAAGTTTCAATATGTTGGAGTTTTTCGACTAAGTATATAAATCTTTATTTGTTTTTATTAAAATAAAGAAATATCTTTTGAAGTTCATCGCAAAAGAAAATAACTAATTGGATAAAGTCAAAAACGGCGAAAAAGTCCACATCGTGTATGAGTATTATTCCAAAACCTACAAAATTATTAGCTTGTCATATCTACACTAATATTATAAGGAGGAAAGATTTGTATTTTTGTATGTAACGAATAAACTCAAAAAGTACTGGACCGATTTTAATAATTCTTTTTTCATTAGAAAGCTACATTATCACTGAGTACCATAGGCTATATTTAGTACTAGATTACTATGGAAATCTTTAGAAATTCCTAATTAAACCAACCGAAGGTGTACAAAAATTAGCCATAAAATGTCTTTCATCGCATACACTGCGAAGAGTATTAATGATTGGACAAAAAAATGTTTTCTAAGTAAGTGATTCATGGTCGTTTTAATTAGCATGCTTATAACTTAAATATCTGTACCAATTTATGATTACCCGTGCGAAGCCGGGACGGGCCGCTAGTTTTATATAAAATTTAAAATTGAATCTAAGTAAAGGAACTATAAGAAAATTAAAAAATATTTGGTAAATCAAAAATTGTAATATGAAAAATATGACAAACGCATTATTGTGAGTATGAGATCTTCCATCAGGCAAATTTCAAAACTATAACTCAATTAAATTTTAAATAAGGTTTAAACTTTAAAAGGATTTTTTTTATCCTGAAAAAGAAGTTACAAGTTGGTATGTGTATTGTGTCTAAAAATTGTAGGTATACTAAACTACTAACTTCCCTTCAAGTTTCCAACTTGAGAAATGTCATGTCTTTCATTTTGTTCCTATCAAATTGCTTCAGGTAAACTTAACCCAATATACAAAAGGTTCTTCTCCTACCAACAAAACACAAAACATTCCACAAAGTCTTCCACCTTAGCAACACTCCCCCTTTTCCCTCTCTCACACCCTTTCGTTCGTTCTTTTTCATCTGCAAATTGAATTGTAAAAGTGTAATAAACCAAAACAAAAATGTGTCCTGTCCAAGCAGGTGCAATGTCTGTGGCAGGATTTCTGTTTCTGTTTCTTTTTTTTTTTAATTTTTGTCTGGAAGAATTCCTTGAAGGAGTCCAACTTTATCGTAACTGCACCTCAATGCACAAGCATACCGCATCATACCCTCTGTATACCACCTCTTGACAGGTGATATGATGCGGTTGTGAAGTTTTGTTTTCTTTCAAAAGGACTAGCACCAACCATCATACCATGGAACCACACCACTCTACAATGTATGTAGGTATGTAGAGCGAAGCAAAAATGTATTATATTTTACCTTCTTATCTAGAGCAGCCGCTGCTGGCTGCGCTGCTCGCTGACTGTGGATGTGGTTGCCCTAAGAAAAAATATCTTATTTAAGTTTTTCCTCTTTATTCACTAAGATGCCATTTTATAATGTGTAACCGTATATAAGTTATAAGTTATAAGTTATAACAAAACTGTCACCTTGCCGTTTGGAGAGTTTTCTTTCAAGTATGTGACATTTAATTTCAATCATAAGTTGTGTTGGCATAAGCACTCCTTTGGTTGGTTTTTGTTGGTCCTTGTGTCTTGTGTGTATGGCTGATGTTTGCCACACAAGACACGAAACACAACACATCATGAGACAGAACAACAACAACGCCACAACACACGCCATTCAGGGTGACATCAGGTTACTTTAATCGAATTTTAATGTTAAGGTAGTTAAGTTGAGTTTTTAATCTTACTGTTTTCCTAAACTTAGACAGAGAGACACCTTACTCGTAAACATACTGCTATGGCCAAATAATAGAAACACTTGAAGATAAATCTCATAAAATACTCTTAGTTGGTTACAAAAGTAAAATTTTTAGCAGGATTTTTAATCTCAAATTGAGGGTATTTATGCCATCTTAAAATCTGCAGAAATATTTTAACCCGTAAGTCCGAAGACGGTTCTTTGCATCCTGTAGAAAGCAAGCAAAGCTTAACACACAGTATCCATAGAAGTTTCAATTGTTAAAACGTGACTTAAATCATGATTTTCTGTAGTACCTGTAGCGTGATGGTTAGTGCGTTGGACTGTCATGCAAGGGGTCTTGGGTTCAAACCCTGCCTGTGCCACCTAACTTTTTTCATGGGTACTGCCTCCTCCAAGAGTAATTCTTGGCATGAAAAGTGCTTTCTCAAACTAGGCGTTCGGATTCGGCATATAAACTGTATGTCCCTTCCATCTCTGACAACATTACTCGCACATAGGAATGGTTGAGAGTTGTAAGTCACTAGGCCCTGGTTCTTCATGGACTGTTGCGCCACCTAATTTATTTATTTATTTAAATCATGATTTCATTAAAAATTTTAAAATGTTGAAATACAAATCAATTTATTTGGAATGAATTGAAAAAAGTGGTTTTAACAACCAATGTCAGAAGCATTTAACCTAAACCAACGATTAATCTGGGAGGTGACAGCATAGTACTTATAAGTTATTGTATGTGTTTCAAGACCCCTGCAGAAACAGAAGATGAATCTTCTTCTCCCTCAAATTATCGACCAATTGCACTAACGTGAAAACGCTGATTAACTAAGAGCTTGAGAAATATTTTGGGGAACGAAAGCTTCTTATAGACCGATAGAACGTTTACATTACATTTCACACTACTCAGCACATAAATGTATACAGAGTAGAGAACACAGCACCTTGAGCGACTAAGACTATATAAGGTGATAACAATAACAACACAAGACATTAATTCAAGGCAGAAGGACAGAAGAGTAAGAACACATGACAACAGCACGCGGTAGGTTTCGAGACGGTACCCCGATAGAACGGCTTTCGTAGCGATATATAAATTGGAGATCTCATGGTTCATCCCGCGGAACAGTAGAAGAAATTTTTACACCGTTTTCTTACAAAACAATATAATTGCGGTTAATATTTCAAAAGCAGTTTATAGAAATTGGCGTCAAACTTTCTTATCGAAAAATCGTCGTTAGATTAAAAATTACTTTTCGGACCGTTCATTGGATGAGTTCAAGTCTAAAAACCGTAAAAAAAAATGTTGATGTGCCGCAGGGATCGCTATTGTCTCCGTCGCTCTTTCTTATTTTTATCAATCATCTCCTGTCTTCAACTTCTAGTCCAATCAATTGTTTCGCTAACGATAAATATAGTACTTTGTACTTTTAGCTTTTTATATTCCTTTTAGGCTTACATTACTCTTTTCAGTTTAATAAACTATAATGATAAAATATGCTAGAAGCATTAAATTCTGACCTTAACAGCATTTTAACGGTTGGGAATAAAAAACCATGTGGAATGACTAGATTTGTTATCTTACACAATTACTTTATAATAACCAATGTTTTGTTCCTATTATTTTGGCCATAACTATATGCGATGATTCAAATGGTATTTTCATTTCCTTAAGGCTCATTCACATGCAGCAAAAGTCAACGAATAAAATTGTGTAGGTTGATGTTTTTGTTGTAGTCTTAAAATTCCAAATTGTCCAAATTACCATGATTCGTGCGGACAAACTTTTTTATCTTTCAAAAACAAACCATCATACACGCATACAAAACACCTGATGGAAGTTTTTCAATTAACATAAAACATTAAACTTTACCACACACACACTCGTATGTGGAAGTCCTTAAAAATGATCTCATTCTCAGAATCCATAGAAAGATATCAAGCAATAGCTACTATGTGAAATGTGTTTTTAAGGGAAATAATTTGTGTGAGAAGTTTTCAATTTTATTACTGTTGGCATCAGAGGTATTTCATCGTATATGGAGTCGTAAAAAATAAAATTATATTTGTTTCTATTTTGTTCTGAAAACAAAATGATACATTTTCCCTCTTACTTCACCCTTACGTTGCTCGTTTGTCGTACTTAAAGTTGCAGACATTTACTTACCTTTTTGCCATCACTTAAACTGCGACATTTTAACCAAATTCTGTTCTGGCAACAATTTATTTTCAGCCTTCATTCTCTTCCCCTCTGATGGTGCATACATCATATGCATATATGCTTTCACCCACAGAGACAAACCCAATAGATGATGTATGTATGTAAAATGTGGTGCACTCCTGTGGTCTTATTGGTGTCATGAGTGTCATGGTTTTAAAATTCTACATAGTCAGCCAAGAATTCTTGAAGCCTTTGGCATTTACTGCCGACTTTGGTAAAAAAAAGGGATCAAGTATGCTCACTTTTATGGGTGGAGTAGGGAACTTTAAAGGAATGAAAAGAAAATCCTCTTTGACACACAACATGACGTGATTTATACAAAGTCAAATGCATGCTTTATAGCAAACAAAATGATTTGACAAAGGCTTTTAGTTTTCAACACTGCATTTGATGAAAACGAAAATGATTTAATAAAACGTTAAGGGGTGTTTTGATTCAGCCATTTTTAGATGTTTTGTTTTTGTGTTGAGAATTGGAGAATTGCAATTGGATTGGAACTTGTTTTATACCATCAAATAAGTAACACCAGACAAATGGAGAAATACCGAGATTTGTCTATGCAATTGACAATCACGAGTTATAGGTTGAGCAGTTCAAAGAAACAAAGCATAATTTCAAAAGCCTACTTTCACATGAGCATGGAAATGTACGATCGAAAAGTCGCCGAAGAACTCTTATTCAAAGTTGGTGTGCACCAAGGGAGAGTCTTGAGTCCTTTACTTTTTGGTGTAGTTCTTACCTAGGTCATGGTTAAAATACTAAATGGTATCAAAATACTATTATATTAAACAAAACTCTTTTTAAAAAATACGGCATAGTCAATATATTGTATTAAGAATATGTAATTCAGAAAAATTATGTTGATTATTTAAAAAAGCTCGCAGGGTTTTGGGGTACAGAATTTTTTAGGGAGCGGGTCGAAATGCTGTATGTATGATACTGTATAATACTGTATTGTCATAATACTATATGGTTAATATTCTGTATTCCAAAATACTGTATACATTTAAAATACTGTATGTAAAAACGCTGTATTGTCAAAATACTGTATCTCATAATTCTGTATAGTACTGGAAACTTTGACAGATGAATTAGTTTGGTGCAATTGTTGATTATGATAGGAAAATTAGCAGAAGATACCATTTATTTTGTTTTTATGAATTGAAATACTTATTAATTATCATAGGTACATATGTATGCTATTGTTCAAGGAAAGTATATTAACATTATGATGTTTTCTTTAAAAAAAAGTATTCTGTTTCAAAACTTTTTATTTATCAACCTTATTAAAATCATTTTGAAATATAGAATTTTAATATACAGATTTTTGAAAAATAAAATGTTGATCACAAACTGTTTTGTACATACAGTATTATGAGCCATATAGTATTTTGACCCCAACCCACTTTCTTATTATAATATTTTTTTTTTCACAATAATTTAAAAGATTTTTGTATATACTATATTTTGGAAAAACAATTAAAAATACGTTGAAAACAATAACATGTATCTTTGTACCCTTCTAACGTTTTGTAAACAAGTTTTTTGTGATTTTAAGAAGCTTTTAATTTTTAAATGCAAAGTTTTTGGTTTTAAATAATTAATATATAAATAAAGCGCTCTTTTTTCCTTGAGTTTTTAATTTTGTATGGTCCTATAAGATGTGGCGACCTCGTACAGTACAGTAGTTTTTTTTTTAGTATTTTGGTATATATGTACGTACTTGCAAAGCTAAGCGTGCTTTAAAAAGAACAATTTAAGACATGCAGAATTATGACCTGCACCATTTTCTTAACCTTCTATGAGGTGTTCCAATTAAAGGTTTAGTTTCAATTTTTTTGGACAGAAGTCACGTTTGAAGCTATCAGCTTTTGACATTAGAAAAATAAAAAAGAGGCTGGGATGCGACCCACACTGATAACTTCCCATCCCGTCTATCGATTTGTCTTGCTTAAAAGTTTGTGTATATGTATCAATTTTTACCAAATTTGCGTACTATTTTTTGTAGATTTTATTTTATTGAATATCGAAAACAATATTTTCTGTGAAATAAAATAAGTTTAAAGCCAATATTTTTAATTTTTGAAAAACTATTTGAGTCGAAAGTAAATTTTTACCAAGTTTTAGTATTGTTTCTTTTTTTAGGTTTTTATTTTTTTGTAGAAAAACTGTCAATTCGATTTTTCCCAAAATTTTATCGAATGATGAAAGGTTAGGTTAGGTTAGGTTGCAAGGGGTGTGCACAGCATGAAGCTGTTGCGTACACGGGGGCCTATTGGTCCATTGTGATCCCCTGTAAAAGTAAAAATTTAGCATCGATGCTCCTCAAATCTGTCGATTAGCGTAGACTGGCTCGTTAACGAACCAACCTGTGCTATCTATAAATTTCCTCATGCTTGCCATTGAAACCTGTGCTAGATCATCCAGTTCTCCAACAAACCTGTTTCCGAAATGACGGAGTCGGCTGGTTTGGAGATTCGGACAGTCGCAGAGCAGGTGTTTAATGGTTTCCATTTCCTCCTCATCCTGACAGCTCCTACAAAAATCGGGTGCAAATGCACCTATTCTGTTAGCCATTGTGCCAATGGCGCAATGACCTGTTAGTACACCTGTCAAGATTTTAATATTCTTTTTACTCAGCGATAGAATATACCGAGTTTCCTTTTCATTTGTGTTAGGCCATAAACTTCTAGAGATTACACAATCATCCCTGGATTTCCAGGAGATGTTGATTTTCTCTTTTAGCTTAAGGTCTATCTTCCTCTTGAGTACCCCAA
This sequence comes from Eupeodes latifasciatus, assembly GCA_920104205.1. NCBI lineage: Eukaryota > Metazoa > Arthropoda > Insecta > Diptera > Syrphidae > Eupeodes > Eupeodes latifasciatus. The sequence goes on along the minus strand of OV049924.1, from coordinate 65,933,980 downwards.
TCGGGACGAGGGGTCCCCCAACTGAGTGGTCGCTACTACTTATGTCTGCTTCTGACCCTTTCCTGGCTAGTTCATCTACTATATCATTCCCTTCTATATTGCTATGTCCGGGAACCCAGCAGAGCTTTACCTGGTTAGTGTGGCAGATTTTGTTTAATTTCTTCCTACAGTTTAAAACTGCTTTTGATCTTATGGTCTCACTGGCTAAGGCTTTGATAGCAGCCTGGCTGTCCACGAAAAAAGTAATCTCCGAAGAGCTTAGATTTTCTTGGTGTGCCAATTCAGCTGCTTTTGCAATGGCAAAGATCTCGGCCTGAAAGACACTACAGTCAGCCGGGAGTGTATATGACGCTCTGATGTTCAGAGATTGGCAAAACACTCCAGCACCTGTTCCTGATTCCATTTTTGAACCATCAGTGTAGAAAGGGATACCCTGTTTACTTATAAGTGAATTAGGATCCCAACCCTGTCTTTCTGGTATTAAAATAGAAAATTTCCTGTCGAAATCCAGTAAAGGGGGGATGTAATCGGTGGTCTCTCTCAGTCCTGGAATCGTGTCATATCTTTGTAAGATTGACCCGTGGCCATAAGTGCTGTGCCTCCAAAAGCTCAGTTCTCTTAAACGAATTGCAGTTTTGGCTGCCGTGCACTTTATGAACTCATCCAGAGCCGGGAGGTCCAAGATCATTTCCAATCCAGCTTGTGGTGTGGATCTTTGAGCCCCTGTTATTCCTACACAGGCTAGTCTCTGTACCTTATTCAGGTTCTTGAGATAGCTTGATTTTTCCACCGCTTTCCACCATACAATAGATCCATAGGTAAGAATGGGTCTGACTATCGCTGTGTACATCCATTGGATGACTTGCGGTCGCATACCCCAACGTACACCGAAGGTCTTTTTGCATGTGTAGAATGCACATAGTGCTTTTTTCATTCTTTCCTCCGTATTACGCTTCCATGTAAGCTTGGAGTCAAGGATTACTCCTAGAAATTTAGCTTCCTTAGAAGGTTTTAGAGGAATGCCATTTAGTTTGGGAGGGTTGAAGCCCTCCAGTTTCCTTTTCTTCGTGAACAAAACTAGCTCTGTCTTGGTGGGGTTGACCCCGAGACCGTTCTTAGTTGCCCAAGAAGATAAATCCTTTAATGCATTTTCCATAATGTTTTCGATGATGGTAAGAAACTTGCCTGATACCAAAACCACTATGTCATCTGCATATGCTACTATTTTAATGCCCTGATCTTTGAACTTTGTGAGAATTTTGTTGACTACGAGGATCCAGAGCAGGGGTGAGATGACTCCTCCCTGTGGTGTGCCTCTAGTAACTGTTTTCTCAATAGTACTAACTCCTATTTGAGAGTTGATAATTCTGCCATTTAACATGGTGAAGATCCAATCGACAATGACAGATTCAACCCCAACTTCAACTAAGGCAGTCTTGATCGATTCCGTTTTAACGTTATTAAACGCACCCTCGATATCAAGAAATGCTGCCAGGGTATATTCTTTCTGTTCAAGACTTTTCTCAATATGTGAAACTACTTCATGCAAAGCAGTCTCCACTGATTTACCTTTAAGGTAAGCGTGTTGGTAGTTGCACAAGTTGTTTTCGTTGAGAAGTTCTCGAACATGTAGATCAATTATCCTCTCTAGTGTCTTAAGGAGAAACGAAGAGAGACTTATTGGTCTATAATCCTGAGCGGTCGAGTGAGTCGGTTTCCCTGCTTTTGGGATAAAGACTACCTTAACCTTTTTCCAGCTATTAGGGACGTATCTAAGTTTGATACAACTTATGAAGATTACCCTAAGCCACGGAGTTATTACTTTGAGAGCATTTTGGAGAAGAGCTGGAAAAATCTCGTCTGGTCCCGCTGATTTATAGGGTTTGAACGAGTTTATTGCCCAAATAATCTTCTGCTCAGTAATAACCTGATTTAGTTCTAACTTTGATTCCGTGTGAGTAAAATCCAGCGTGTTCGATTGCAAGCAATCCGAACTTTCTGGGTTTTTACAACCGGGGAAATGAGTTTCCATGAAGAGTTCAAGCGTTTCCAGGCTCGAGTTCGACCATGATCCATCAGGGTGTTTAATGTACCCCGGGATCGTGGGATTAAGGGCCAGGGTTCTACGGAGCCTTGCCGCCTCGCTTGTTTTTTCAATGGATTCACAATGTTTAGCCCACGAATCCTTTTTGGCCTTCCTTAACTCTTTGGTGTAAGTGTTAAGTGCGGCTCTATAAGACTTTAAGTCCTCGTCTAATTTACTCAGTTTAGCTTTATTGAAAAGTTTTCTAACCTCTGTTCTACGTTTCTTCAGTACCCCATTCCACCAGGGTGGGTTAGTGGGGTTATTAGAACGAGATAAAGGGCAGTGTTTTTCAAAAGACATTCTCATTTTGCTAGACAAGTTTTGGACAACAGTGTCAATGGTTGAAGTACTTAGACTTGTATTGTCCTCTGGTGGATCAATACAGTCTTTCAGCCATTTTTCGTACTCTGTCCAATTCGTTCTAGTTGGGTTCCTGTAAGGTTTCTTTTCAGTAAAGTTCCTGTCTATAGAGAAGAGTATCCTAAAGTGATCCGAAAAAGATTCTTTAGGTGAGACTCTCCAGTCTTCAACTGAAATTTTACTATTATTGCTAATAAGGGTCAAATCTATGATTTCCTCCCTGTTTTTGTTTCGAAAAGTAGGGTGATTGCCCCTATTACATATCGATAAATTAGAACAGAGAATATATTCAAAAATTGACTCACCCCTTTTGTTGATATCCTTTGAGCCCCATTGAGTGTGGTGAGCGTTGGCATCACATCCTACCACCAAAGGTGTGCCGCTTGCTGTGGCATGGACCACAAGATCACGGACAGTTTTTGATGGTGGGCTCTCCTCCTCATACGGCATGTACGTCGACGCTAGAATGAAGTTTCCTTCATTTGATTCGACGCTGATTGCCGTGTTGTCCTTGTTGCTGTACCTAGATAGGAAGAAAGCGTTAATTGATTTTTTCACTAGGATGCAACTTCTAATATTACTTACATCTGACGTGGAGTGGAAAAGGTTGTAGTGCTTTGACCTCAACCCACGGATTCGGTTTTTGCCTAACCATGGTTCCTGGATCAAGGCCACATCCACGTTCTCGTGAGACATGTAGAGCGTAAGGTCGTACGTTGCTGCTTTAGCGTGGTGCAGGTTTATTTGCACCACTTGCAGCTTTTGACTCCCCTTTGCCTTCATGCCTCTTAACCTTTACGGTTCCGAGACCATACCTCAACACGTCTTTTTTACCTTTGAGCAGAAGGTCAGATTTCTTGTCTGCCACAAACAAGAGGTCCTTCCCTTCGCCTCCATGACTCTTTCTTGAGTGTTGGAGCTTCCATTCTAAAATGGGAAGCTCTTTGTTCTGTTTCGCCAGCAACTTTATAATGGCTGCGTCCTCATGTTCTGCAGGAGGGGGGATCCATATGCTAAACTGCTGGCGGAGTGGTAGAGCTGCGGCGGGTAGAATCTCAAGGGAGGAACCTTCCCATAGTTCGCCAATGTTGGCGATTGTACGGTTCAGAAACTCCCGTGATTTCTGGTCACCGCAGCAGACCACTTTAACTCCTCGCCGCCATCCGGCACCATCAAAGACATAGTCTTCCGAACTATCGTTCTCCGATGCCTCCATCATGGCTTTGAGGATCTCGTTTTCCACAAGGAGCCAGTTTTTTGCCGAGATTTTCCCATCTGGGTCGTCACGGCTTATTATGGCAATTTGTAGGTCAATCGGGGTGGTGTCGAAGCTGCTGGTTTTCTGTTTTTTAGCACCATCTTGCTTGACCGCCTCCTCCGATCTTTGTCTCTTGGACGTTCCTGGCTTCGTTCCAGAAGAGGTGCTTGCCGGTGCTTGGTCTTTCCTAGCGTTGGCTTGCTGTTTCTTACTGGAAGTCGCCTGAACTTTACCTTTGTCGTTCCGAGCGGTCGAGTTATTGCCAGCCTGTTCACGATTTGCCTTTTTAGGGACAGACCTAGATTTGGCAGCATCTACTCCTTTGCTCTCCGACTCTTTGGTATTCACTTCCTTCGCTATTTCCCTGGGTGCAGTGACAGTCTCTGCCAGCTGCCGCTCAAAGTTCCTAACTAGCTTCTTATGCTTTTTTAAGAGAGCCTTGTCTCTCGAACTGAGCGTCGCAGGGTCTTTCAACTCGGTCATTTTCACGAATCTTTTGGAGGATCTGTAGTTGCTGCGTTGCCTCGTAGCTTTGAGGGGTGCAGCAGACTTCAGCATAGTCTCTTCTTGACTCGGTTCCATCAGTAGCTCGTCCTCGGTTTGACTGCCTATGGAAGGAGGTCTGTCCGAGGTCTCCGTACCTTTGATAGTTAGACCATCTAAGTCGGGGAGGAGATCCACTGAGAGAATGACCGGTTGTCTTTTTAGCTCTCGTTTTCCTTTCTCCAAGTTTACATTTGTCACTGGCGACTTAGCTTCTTGCGAAGCCAAGCCCTCGCCGGCAGCCGTGACTTCTGCCGACACTTGAACGTATATCCCCGTTCGATTTACTTCATTTTGTAAACTTTTGTCCATATTTATTAGATAAGCATCTCTGCTTTTTGTGGTTTTCTTAGTTGTCTTACTCCGCAGCTGGATTGCTGAAGAGTTAGACGTAAGCCCCCTCGCCACAACAAGGCGAAAACCGTGAGGGGGAATGATGAAAACAATTTTTCTTATAAGATAAAATTAGTTTGATGCCAATGTCTTAAAGTTTTGAAAAGATATTTACGTCGAAAAACATTTTTTACCAACTTTTGTTAAACTTTTTTTAGGTTTTTAATTTTTTGTAAAAAAACTTTCAATTCGATTTTTTTCAAAATTTTGTTGAATGTTGAAAACAATATTTTTTGAAAGATAAAAGTAGTTAAAAGCCAATATCTTAAAGTTTTGAAAAGTTATTTGAGTCGAAAATCAACTTTTACCAACTTCTATTAATTTTTTTTAGGTTATTATTTTTTTATAAAAAAACTGTCATTTCGATTTTTCTCAAAGTTTTACCAGACGTTGAAAACGTTATTCTTCGTTGCAAAAAATTGTTTTGAAGGTAAAATCATTTTTAGTTGGTTAAATTTTCGAGGTGACAATTATATTTTTTTTTTGATTTATAAAAAAAAACGCTAATTGGATTTTTTTCCAAAAATATCATGTACAATATATCATATTAAATTTAATTCAAGTGTTTAGTGTTATTGGTTCATGAGATATTTAGGGTTAACCAAAATGTTCACCTTTTTACTTGCGACATATAGGAACTATGTACATATGTATGTACATATGTAATATGGCAAGTTTTGCGTTCGTGCAAAATTTCGAACTCGAGATTTTAATCAAACATGATATTACGATGGTAGAGAAGTCGAAAAAAGTGGGTCCCGCGATTCCGTCCGATCTGTTTTGTCTGTCTGTCCACGCTCCTACAGCCTAAACCATTGGGTCGATTGAGTTCAAACTTGGAAGTTAAGGTTTTCAGCAGATTCGCGTTAGGCGTTTTTTTCATTTTTTTTTAAGACCAAAACTAACAGTGGCCCCCATACAATTTTTTTGGTCAAAAAACGAAAATTCGAATTTTCTCAAAAACAAACCGATAGATTTTTTTTAAATTTTCTCTAAAATTTTATTTTTAAACTTGGCTTCTTTTCATAAGAAAAACATATTTTTGTATTGCTCAGGAAAGGTACCGCTCATAGAACCGTTATTTTGTTTCTTAATTTTCTCAGCAACTTATCAACCGATTTCAATAATTTTTTTTCTGAATAAGCTCTTATATTGCCTTAACAATATTTGATTATCAAAAGTGAAATTTTTTATTGTTTGGATTTTTAAAAAAATATTGAATTTTTTTTTTTCAAAATTCTATATCTCAAAAACGGGTCAACATTTTTTTACGAAATTCAAATGTAGAGCGTATATTTACAATTACTAAACAACTGCATACCAAAAATATTTTTAGAACAAAATTTAAAAATTTTATATATAAAAAATTAATTTAAAAAAAAAAACCGCTCTAACGATTTTCAAAAAAAAAATTTGAAAAATCAAGGGTTTTTTGATTTATAAAATGGCATCTAAATTTTTGAAGACAAACTTATTTTTCAGGTAAAGTTTTGAATCTTAAAATAGTTTTTTTTTTAAAATTATTTTAACTGCATTAAATGTAATCACCTCCCATCTCACCAGATCAAATCCTGTGCGTGAGCCCGAAAAAAAAAAAAAACTTTTATTATATTCAGCCCTATCATGAATTCCATCGTAATCGGAAATTTTTACGAATCTCGAAAAACTGTATCATGAAATCCGTTCGTAGTGGAAAATCTCATACAATTTTGCATTACGAACGGATTTCATGATACAGTTTTTCGGGATTCGTAAAAATTCCGACTACGATGGAATTCATGATAGGGCTGATTACTATCTTTTATCCAAATTAGATAATGCATTTGGTACATATGTATGTATTGTTTATAACTATAACTATTGTAAATACCAATTCATTTCCGGGATGAGTTGTCCTAGGATGAGTTGTGTCTTGGGATGAATCGCGCGGTTTTTTTGACAAATCGAATAGCATTTAAATCTTTGAAGACAAACTTGTTTTAAAGGTATAATTTTAAATCTTATATAGGTGCTTTTTTAAACAGACTCTTTGCATACAGGAGCAAGTTCGTGCGACCCAGTCGTGCATTTTATTTTACCCACACTGATAACTTTTCATTTGTGTCCGTCTGTCGATATTTCTCAAATTTGTACAAAATAATAATAAAAACCTTTTGTGAAAGTTAAAAAAGGTTAGAGTCAATATCTTCCTCTGTTTTCAAGATACTTGAGTCGAAACCAATGTTTTATCAGTTTTTAGTTGTTTTTAAAAATGTTCGTTTTATTTAAAAAAGTTGTCAACTCGCTCTTTACAAAAAATTTACGGAATTGTATTCATTAAAATAGTTTTAAAGTCAATACATTCATTTATTCTCTAGATCTAATGTCAAGACTCTAGATATTCGAGTCGAACATAAATTTTACCAACTTTTAGCAAGCATTTTTTGTAGTTTTTTATATCTTGTTGGGAAATTGTCAATTTGTTTTTTCTCAAAAGTTACTGGATGTCAAAAACGTTTTTTGTTTACAAAATATTTTAAGTCACAAAAATGTTTATTTTTCATTTCAATTCGGTATCACGTAAAAATGTATAATATAAAGTTGAATCAAAATCATTATCGTTAGTGGTTCGAGGGATGTTGCCAATGTCCCACTCAATTTTCTTGAAAGTCCTCTCTTCATCTTTTGATGATATTATTTGTAAAACAAAATTTATTTCAATTTATTATCTCCGCCGGTTCTTTACATACGGCCGACAAAAAACGGTTTTTCGAACATATGCACGTACGAAAGGCTAAGTCCATATTTGAGTAAAAATCTTGAGTGCGCAAGTGCAAAGATAGAGCTGGTGAAAATAAAGTGAATTTTGAAGAAAATAAGGAAAAACAATATATCAGAAGTGTATAATCTGAAGGTGCAAGAGGTGTATGATCTTTTTATTTGGATTTTATGTGAAAATTTAAATAATTAGAGACAAAAAAATCGAAATTAATTTCGCAATAAATAAACTGAAAAAAAAAAAAATTGAAGAAATAAGCCGTTTAAGTGGACAAAGGCAAAATAAATATATAACGAGTCGCGAGTGTATTAGTTGAGCTTCAAAATGAGTGTCGACTGCGCTGAATGTAAAAAGTCAATAAAAAAAATAGCTGCATCATGCTCGGCTTTTTGTAAGAAAAGTTTCTGCTCAAAATGTTCGGGTATAGGTGAATACGAAAGCGGGATACTAAATAAAAAAAATATTCTGTTTGTGTGCGATGAGTGTATTAAATATATGCACCATATGATGGAGAAAATGGATAATGTATTGAAAGTGGTAAAAGAAAACCAAATAGTGCTGAATAGGCAAGAAGAAGAGATTAAACATATATTGAGTGGGGTAAAGCTAATGTGCGAGAAAGAAAGAAATGAAGATGCAAAGAAAAAGAAATCATATGCAGAAATTGCAATAAAAAATATAGCACCAATAATTGTCAAACCGAAAGGTAAACAAAATAGTGAAACAACAAAAAGTGAAATAAAAGACCAAATAAACCCGGCTGGCTTGGCATTACAGGTGGAAAATATTTCAAATAGTGCGGATGGTTCAATTGTAATCAAGTGTAGTGATGAGCAAACTGTTAAAAAAATTGAAGAAAAAATAAATGAAGAATTAAAAGAAAAATATCATACCAACATACCGTTGCTGGTTAAACCAAAAATTGTTGTGATTGGTATAGAAAAAGAAGTGAAAGAAGAAGAATTAATAGAAGTGATAAAAAGCCAAAACAGATTAGATGGAGAAATGAAACTTTTAAAGTGTTATCCTAAATTCAATAATCCAAAAAAATATAATGCAATAATTGAAACTGAAAAACATATTTTTAAAGAAATTATTGACATGGATAAACCATGCCTAAATATTGGATGGAGCAAGTGCTTAGTGTTTGATAAAGTCAACGTTAAAAGATGTTTCAATTGTTGGGGATTCAACCACAACGCTGAAAAGTGTTCCAATAAAATATGTTGTCCAAAGTGTAGCGGTGAGCACAAATTAGAAAATTGTGAAAGTGAAGAAGTGAAATGCAAAAATTGTGCTATGACCATCGAAAAACTAGGCATTAAAATCCAGTCAAATCATGATGTTAGGGATACCAATTGTCCAGTATATCTCAGGAGAATTGAGAGGGAAAGAGAGAGAGTTGAATATTAGCAACCAACACTTTTCCAGTGCATGCATCTAAATATACAGGGTTTGGTGAATAATTTAAATGAATTAAAAACTATAGTTTATGAAAATAATTTCGATATAGTGGTTTTAACTGAAACGCATCTCGGATTATCTGTGATGGATAGAGAAGTGTATATAAAGAATTATAAAATAATACGTTGTGAAACATCATCTGCATATACTGGAGGAGTTGTTATATATTTAAAAAAACATATTGATGACTTTAAAGTGATAACAAATGTTCAGATAAATATGAGCATATGGTTATTAGTTGTGGAAATATGTAAAATAAAGTTTGTAGCATTATATAGGTCACCCAGTACTCCAAAAAGTGAATTTTGTGAATATTTAAGTGATTACTTACATGACACTGTGAACAAAAACATAATAATACTGGGCGACTTCAACATAGATTGGCTGGAGAGTTCAAATTATAAAACTGAACTGGAATGTTTATTTATGGAAAATATGTGTAAACAAAAAGTAGAAAAACCAACAAGAATATGTGCTAGTACTAGAACTTTATTGGATTATGTGGTGACTGATATAGAAAAAATTGATGTTAAAGTGATAAATGAACTAAAAATAAGCGATCATGAGACAATGGTTCTTAAATTGCCAGTGTGTAGTAATAAAGAAGCGGGAATGAGAAGAGTGAGCATTTTAAAATATAATAAACATAGATTTGTACAAAATGTAAGAACAAGTGATATAAATCGAATTGGTACTTTGATAAATATTAACGAATTAGACAGTGAAAAGTTTGAAAAAGAATTACTTAAAGTTGTTAAAAATTTTGTGGTTCAAAAGACATTTAAAGAAACTGATCAAAAATGGTTTAACAATGATTTAAGAAGACAAAAGTCCAATAAAATCAGAAGTCACTTGAAGTTTGTATTTAGTAGAAGCAGTACAGATTGGATCGAATATAAAAGAATAAGAAATAGCTATAAAAATAATCTTAAAGTGGCCGAGAGAAACTACATTCAAAATAAATTAAACGAAGCTAGTGATCAAAAAATTATGTGGAAAACATTAAAATCTTTAGTTTTGGGGCAGACAATAACAGAAATGAATTGTATTGAATTTAGTGGAAGCAAAATAACTGAAAACAAAATAATTGCGAATAAATTCAATGAGTTTTTTATCAAAAGTGTAGTTGAAATAAATAAGCAAATACCAAGTGTTCAATGGACGAATCTTATGGAAAATAATGAAAATTGTTTTAAGTTTAAAAAGTTAGATTCAATAGAAGAACTCCTTAAAATAGTGGAAATGATGCCTAACAAAAATGATTTTAACTTAATGAATAAACAAATGATAAAAGATAGTTTTACAATATTGGGTCCTGCTTTATTAAATATAATAAATTACTCTCTTGAAAATGGTAAATTTCCGAAAACATGGAAAACTTCTGTAATAACACCAGTGCAAAAACTTTCAAATTCTAATAAATGTGAAGACTTTAGACCTGTTAATATGCTTCCACTTTACGAAAAAATATTGGAAAAAGTTGTGCAAATCCAATTAGAAGAATATTTGAACATAAACAACATTATTATCGAAGAACAATCCGGATTCAGAAGAAAACACTCATGTGAATCAGCCTTAAACTATGTGATAGCGGACTGGAAAGAGATGTTACATCAAAAAAAGAAAATTGCAGCAGTATTTATCGACCTAAAAAGAGCTTTTGAAACGTTAGATAGATTAATTTTGTTAAAAAAACTGTATGCATATGGAATAAGAGGTACAGAGTTTAATTGGTTCAAATCATATCTGATAGGAAGAAAACAAATTGTAAAATTCAATGGGGTAAGTTCTGATGAATTAAACTCAGATTTGGGAGTACCACAAGGTTCTATTTTGGGGACATTATTGTTTGTACTGTATATAAATGATATTAAGAAAACTTTGAAATATTGTAAATTAAAGTTATTTGCTGATGACGGTTTATTTTATGTTGAAGATAGAGAATTAAATATAAGTGTTGAAAAGTTAATGATAGATATTAATAATGTAAAGAATTATCTAAACATGAACAAACTAAAATTAAACACCGAAAAAACCAAAATCATGATATTACCTGAAAATAAGTTAATTTGTAAACTAAATGAATTTGAATGTGTACAGGAAACAAAATACTTGGGAATATTCCTTGATTGTAATTTAAATTTTAAAAAACATTTTGAAATGATTTATAAAAAAATCGCCACTAAAATCGGTTTTTTTCGAAGAATACGAAAAAAACTTAGTATTAATATGGCCATTAAAATATATAATTCTATTATACAGCCACATTTTGAGTATTGCCCTACAATACTATTATTGGGGTCTGAATTAATGATATATAAGCTTCAAATTTTACAAAATAAAGGAATGAGAACTATACTATGTTGTAATCGTTATACATCTATAAGCAATATGTTAAGTACCTTGAAATGGCTTTCAGTAAAACAAAAAATTATTTTAAATACTCTAATGTTTATTTTTAAAGTTAAGAATAACTTAATGCCTATTTATTTACAAAGAAGACTGATCACCAGAGGTGAAATGAGACAATGTAACTTAAGAAATGATAATAATTTGCACTTGCCATTTTTTAGAAATACTAGATCACAAAATATGTTATTTTTCAAAGGTTTGCAAATTTATAATCGTCTTCCTTCGAATGTTATATTAGAAACTAACATAGCTAGATTTAAGCGCTCAATTACCATTTTTGTAAAAAATAATTATTAATGTATACAATTGTAAAAAGTTAAAAATAGCTAATTTAATGCTAAATAAATTTACTACTACTACTACTACTACTACACAAATAAAGGAATGTGATAAACGGATTTGATTTACTTGTTATCCTAATATTCAAGCTTTTTAAGCTAGATTTAAAAATTATACTTATTCGAAATCGAGAATATAACTTCTCAATTTTTGGTCTAAGAAAATCGAAGGGTGTAGTTTTTTTTAGGGAGTGTAATAGTTTTTTGTAGAGGTCAAAAACAAGCATTATTCCTATGGGGAGTGATCTTTCTCGCCCCTTTAGCAGTAGGGTTAATTTAAAATGAATCACTTAAAATAAAAACAATGCCAACACTTCCAACAAATTTGTATACCGTGCTTTCTTTTATTTTAAATTTAAGTTAATTTATTTCTTTTAAAAGGTTTTGAAAAATTCGCGTACAAACTCGAAATTTTGACAAAAAGAAACTAAAAATTTAACTTATTTTAAATTCAATTTTAGGCATGAGATATATGTAGTTATCAATTTGTTGCAACTCTATTATTGTACTTTTCCATTTCTATGTTATTGTGGTAACTGTGGGATATCTTTTGTTATCATTATCTTTCAAAATTAACAAAACTATTTTCAAATTTGAAAATGAATACAATGCAACATATTTGTTCACTCCTCTCAAATCGTTCAATGTACACAAAATTAATTAATGCTTAAAAAGTATCCAAGCTTCAATTATCCTTGATACTTTTAGAGCCTTAAGGTGCTATATACTCTTAAATGAATTGTAGATAATATAAAATACATATCTGTTATATATGGGTATATACATATCATCTGCTTTTAATAGAAAAACTAAATTCAATTGTTAAATAAATTGCAACACAAGAGATGCAAAAGTTTATTTCGTATATATACAAATTCAAATCCTTATTGATTCACCACGATTTCTATCTACAATATTCCACTTAACACACAAAATAGTACTCTTAACTCTTTCCAGATGAAAGAAGGGGCGAGGCTTTATCTGGAAACATACATAGGTTATACTAATTGCAGTTTGCATGAGCTTCCTGCTTTGTATACGTATATAGTTCCGACGACGATGGCATGCATCGCACGATATGAGTCCATTAAGTAGGAATCTATCTTTCTATAAATGAATGTTGGTATATGTTTTCAAATTTTGTATACAGGTGCACAGCACACATCCTTTTGCATCCTCATATATCTTTATATACGAATTATTTAATTTTATCATTGTATTTTTGTTCAGTTTAACTGTTTGCTGTGTTTTTTTTTTTTTTTTTTGTGCATTGCGAACACGATACGAATACACTAGTAGGAGTTTCCAACATCGTCATTTTTCGAAATTCCAGGTGATGTGCACACAAGCTTGTCTACATACAAAACTTTTTTCCTTCCCTAATGAGTGTTTACATGTTGAAAAAGGGATTGAGATGAACGGGAAAGGGAATTTTTGGATGGATCTCGGTGATGTGTATGCAGAACATAAATGATTTCAAATAATTCCATTTTAATGGAACCATTTACTTCAACTTCAGATCAGTTTGTATCAGTGCAATTATAATAAAGGGTGTCTTTTTGTTTAATAGTTTACTTAAATTTTATTTTAAATGATCTCATGGTTCATCTCATCGAACAGTGGAGCAAATCTTTACATCGCTTTGGAGAAAGTAAGATTATTTCACTTGATATTTCAAAAGCATTTGATAGGGTTTGGCATCAGGCTCTCTTATCGAAAATGCGTGCTTTCGGTTTGCATGAATCCCTGCTTCATTGGATTAGTAATTACCTTTCGAATCGTTCAATACAAGTAGTATTGGATGGATTCAAGTCTGAAAACCATAAAATAAATGCTGGTGTGTCCCAGGGCTCTGTTCTATCTCCAACACTCTTTCTCATTTTTATTAATGATCTCCTGTCTGCAACATCTAATCCAATACATTGTTTCGCTGACGATAGTACTCTTAGCTTTTCATATTCGTTTTCAGACTCACATCCCTCTTCTTCGGATGTGGAACTGCAACGACAAAATATGATAAGCTCATTAAATTCCGACCTAAATAGCATTGTTCAATGGGGATTAAAAAACCGCGTGGAATTTAATGCTTCGAAAACGCAATGCTGTCTTGTATCGTTAAAGCGAGATATACCCCCATTGCCATTATTCATGGATGGCACTTGCATCAATGAGACTGAACACCTCGATATTCTCGGTATGTGTGTCACCAACCACCTCTTGTGGAACGATCACATACGCGATGTCGCCAAAAATGCCGCAAGGTGTTTGGGTTTCCTTAGGCGATGCAAGAAATATTTCACCCCTTCTGATCTGGCTGTTATCTACAAGACTTACATACGTCCAAAGCTTGAGTATAACTCCCATCTCTGGGCTGGTGCTCCTGCAACTTACTTAAGCCTCTTGGATAGTATTGAACGTAGAGCATTTAAATTGATAGATGATAATATCATCATAAGTTCATTTACTTCGCTTGAACATCGTCGTAAGGTCTCTTGTCTGACCCTTTTTTACCGTTATTTTAACGGTTTATGCTCTAGTGAAATAGCCAGTTGCATTCCTCCCCTCAAACAGTTCAACCGTAATACTCGCGCTTCTAGGAATGCTCATCAGTATACCCTCGAGCCCAACTTCGGCCGTACTGTCAAATACAGAGATTCGTTCTTTGGCCGTACTACGCGAATGTGGAATGCCTTACCACACTCTGTCTTTCCTAGTCATTGCAATGTTCAGGAATTCAAAACCAATGTGCACCGACATCTCCTTTTAAACCCTCTCTCCTCTTCCTAGTGCTCACACTGTGCCTCTGCATAATAAGGGTAGTAATATCCCCTTGAGTATGTGCTTATTATAAAAAAAAAAAAATAAGACAATTTATAAAAAAAATTGTTGTCTTCTAAGAAACCGGGCACACGAACTCTACAAAAAATCAGACCTGCCATTTTCTCGCCCAGCGCAATCGCAGCTTGTTATTTTTTTTTTTAATAATGGGCTTGTAATCAAGGGGTTGTAAGTACCCTTTTTATACCAAAACCACAGTGCAAGCATTCGAGAAGGGAGAGAAGTAGTTTTGGTTTACATTGCTTTGGAATTTATGAATGTTGCAATTACTGGGAAAGACGGAGTGTGGTAAAGCATTCAACATTCACGTAGTACGGCAAAAAAACAAATCTCTCTATCTTACAGTACGACCGAAATTGGGCACGAGGGTATTTATTTTTTATTTTTTTTTTATTTATTTATTCTTTATTACATGTTAAAATATATTACAATGTGATCTAGCCGGTTTACAAAAATAGTATTTGGAAACCGGAATAGTATTTTTATAGACACGAGTATTAAAGTTGAATTCTTTGAAAAGATGAGTGCAACTAGCTATTTCGTTAGAACACTCTTTCATCGATGTAAACGATTCAACGAAGACATTAACACCATTTAATTTGAATGATTTTCCTTTAATACTGTTCATGAGACTAAATTAAGTTGCAAGAGAATCAGCCCAGAAATGGGAATTATAATCAAGCTTTTTGAGTTATTAAAGCTTAAGAATAACAAACAGACTACTTGCATGGCTTAAGAAAACACACTGTCGTCAGTAAAGCTGGTAAGTAGATTAGAAGTTTTAGAAAGAAGATCATAAAAACAACGAGAAAAAGTGAGAAAGGAGAAAGAACGGAGTCCTGTGGAACACCAGCATTTATTTTATGGTTTTCAAACTTGAACCTATGTATATCCAACACTAGTAGTAGTAGTAGTAGTAGTAGTAGTAGTGATTTATTTGGTTCAATAATTATATCCAACACTATGTCTATGGAATGCTTCAAAAATGTATTTAAAATCAATCGAAAGATGGATTTATCTAAAACGAAGGCAAGCATTTTCGATAAGAGTGCCTGATGCCTAACTGCTTTAAATTTTTTTGAAACATCAAGTTCAAAAAGCTTGCTTTCTTTAAAACGATGTAAAAATTTGTTTCACTGTTCGATTAGATTAAGAACAACCATGAGATCTCCAGTGGACCTACTGCATCCATGAAAAACCCATATTTCCGGTTATTAAGAATGAGATATTTTTAAAGAGGATAAACTAATTTTTGTTTTCAAGACCTTTGATAAAAGGGACGTAAGTACAAGACTATCAAATTTTTGATAGTCAAATTGACTATCACCGACTTTCCCGTCCGTGTAAGCTGATTCAATTCAATTCGATTGAACAATTTTAGAATATAATTGTCACAATTCATTGTTGCCATGGTGAAATTTTGAAATGATTTCTATAAAGTATCCAAATAAAAGTATCAAATTGGCTGTGTTTAACCCTTTCGGTACGAGAGTGGTACAGAACAAAGAATATTTATATGTAAACGTCTCACTCCCGTCCCGAAAGGATTAAATAACATTCTTACTTTTCTTGTGTTTTGTTCGTATTACGTAAGTTTTGTTGGTCAAAAGAATGTGTTTTTGTACCTAAAAAGGGTAACTAAAAAAAGGTCCATTCATTTTTTGTAAGCGTCTGGTAGCTCTATTCAGAAACGACATATTTGTAGGAAAAGGACTATCAAATTTTTCTAGTGACAGCTTTTTAGGTATCAATTTGACTATCACCTTGCACAGATCAAATTCGATTATTTTGACTGTCAACAATCAACAATCACCTTAGCCGATTCCAAGCCAGCTTTTTAGATAAATAGCGAGGGTACTATCAAAATGCAAAGAAGTGGTCTTTCAAATCAAAAATAAAAAATATTGAAAATAAAACACCCTTTCATTAATTTAAAGTAAGTTTTTAGTTCAATTACAACTTTTTAAACTGGTTTGATGAAACAATTTGTTGACTGAGCAATAAAGATGTAAATAATATTAGATACAATATTTTACATACATAAAATACCTGTGTTCTACATACCCACATAAAGATCCATTCCCATATTCATAAATGTCCGATGGGAAATGACCCAATTAGTTTTGTTTGCAATCATAAATGCATCAATTAATTCTTAAATTAGTTATTCGGACGGTAATTGTGATTTTATTGAACATATTTACGAAAACACCTTTACTACTTTACATACATACAAATAATCTTCATCGTGTGTATAAATGTATATATATAATGAATACACTATTGTGTAGGGTGGTTTTGTTTACCATACCCCCATGGGAAACATTAAATCTAACATTATAAAAAAAAAAGAAACCCATTAGATTTATTTATGTAAATTGCCATTTATAGTAATTTATTAATAATTGTATGGTATAGGTGAGGTAATATAATTGAAAATCATCAAATGTATATTTGAAATTATTTAGACTTAAAATTATTGCACTCTGAGGAGTTTCAATTAATTAGAAAAAATTGAAATAATGTACTTTTGCGTTCATGACTATTTTTTCTAAATTTTGTTTTAAAATATTGGTAATATGGTCTTTTATTTACATTTAATTATATAGTATTTTAGTAGAAAGAGGGATTGATCAGGCGTAAGCAAAAAGAACGCTAGTTTCGTAATCGAGAATACATTTTAACAATCTAAACATTTTTTCTTAAAATTAAAAGTCTGTAAACATGACTATCATCAATTCCTTTGTATTTTATTCACACTGAGGCGTATGCGCACTTTTTTCAATTAAAAAAATAAAATAAATCAGGTGGCGCAGCAGTCCATTGATAACCAGGGCCTAGTGACTTACAATTCTCAAATATTCCTGTGCCTACAGTTCAAAGCCGAATCCAAACGGCTAATTTGAGAAAGCACTTTCCATGACAAAAATTACTCTTGGAAAAGTTATCAATTCCTCGCAAGAGGCAGTACCCGTGAAAAAACATTAGATGGCACGGGCAGGGATTGAACCCAAGACCTCTGGCATGACAGTCCAACGCACTAACCATCATGCCACGGGTACTACTTTTTTAATTAAAAGTCAGTAAATCATTTTTGGGTATTCAATTAGCTTTTGGCCTGTTGATAATTTTCGAATTTGAGTAGTTTATTTATTATTGTTTAACAAAAAAAAAATTGGTGTTTAGAGCTTTTAAAGTTTTTTTTTTAATTATTTTTTGTAGAAATTTGTACTTTAACAAGGAGAATGTTGGAGCAGTCCTGTAAAATAAGGGTTTCACCGCGGAATGAACGATAGTAAGATGGAAATTTGCTGATACCGTCCTATTTGTGTTTTACACATATTGTTAGAAGTCTCCTAAGATCTCTTGTCTCTAAGTTATGGTACGTCAAAATTCACAAAACCGCTTTTTCGTAATCATCTCCATTTTTATAATGTCTAATGGCGTTAACACCTTTACAAAAATTGTAAAGCATAAAATTTGCTTGAATGTTTGTGTTTGTTTCAATTTTGTATCCAAATTGTTTCAGCGATTTAGAATTTAAAATTTTAGCGTTTTGGATAAAATCTCCGTATGGATTATTTTATTTCATTCAAAACACTGAACGTCAAAATGTTCTTAACTTGATAATTTTCTAAAAGATCAAAATTCTTTATTTTTAAAAGTTGTGCACATTAAAGATAAACACGGAATTTTCTGATAAGTCAACTCTAAAAAATAAGGAATTTTGACCAAATTTATAATGAATGAATAAATGAAGTTTTTTCAACAGAATTTCGAACTATAGAAATTTTTATTTGTAGAACTTTGAAATAGAGAGTTTTCGACAAAAACAACATTTTTTTTATTAATTATAAATTTTGAATTAACAGAATTTCTAAAGTCTCAAAAAGTCTTTCTCCAATTTCTTTATATCCTTCGAGTTATGTTTTAAATATCAGTTATGAAAACTAATGGATGATGTTTAAATGTTTGCTTTTTATTGATTTTTATTATTTATTTTTTATTTTATTTTATTTTATTACTAATACTTAGTTTTTTCTAAGATTATTCTTTGGTTTTACAGAGTTTAAGGATTTTTTGAAGAATTTGAGTAGGTTTTCATGCTATGAATTTTTTAAAATATTTTTTTTTTTTTTATTGTAGCAAAATGTAAATACATTATAAAATATGGCAGAATTGCACAATGTACATAGATATGGTTATAAACTACCTTACTAATGACAATTAACATTATTGTTTTGATATAGGTTTCGATTGTAATTTAAATTAATTCGAAGGAAAAACTACAACAAAACCTTCATTCAAAATAATAACAATAATAATACATAATACAATAATTTATCGTTTTAGAAGAGATGAGAGAAGGGGGGGTAGGTAAATTATTAGATAAATATATCTCAATCAAGATATATGTACCAGCAGTTATTTTACAATTAATAGTATGTATGATCAATAATTACAAAATCAGTCTTATAGTCAACTAAAAATAATATCACAGTTAGTATCACTTAAGAAATTTTTTAAAATATGTATATGGTGTACTAAAGTTTGAAAAATGTGTCGAAATTTAAACTTTGTATATAACTAACATGTTTAATGTTTAACATATTATTAAAATATATTTTCTTAATTAAATTTTTTATTAAAAATACTTCTCAGTTTTCTGGTAACTTATCGACAACTTTCATCAGACCTTTTTGAAATTTTTAGAAAAAATTAACAAATTATTTCCTATGTTAACAAAAACAGTAGTAAAGTCCTCTCTTGAGCATCTAAAATCACCTTTTATAAGACACTTATCATCTCGGTTCTCATTTGTGGTGCTGAGCCCTGGACCCTTTTAAAGAAAGATGAGAGCGTCTTAGAATGTTTCAAATTCTTCGATTGATTGTTGGTCCCGTCTGCAAAGATCGAGAGTGAAGGAGAAAATAATGGGTGATTTTTTTTGAGGTTAGGATTTTCATGCATTAGTATTTGACAGATCACGCGGGATTTCAGACATGGTGTCAAAGAGAAAGATGCTCAGTATGCTTTGACATTTCATCATGAATAGACTTACTAACGAGCAACGCTTGAAAATCATTGAATTTTATTACCAAAATCAGTGTTCGGTTCGAAATGTGTTTCGCGCTTTTTTATCGACAAATTTTGTTCAGCGATGAGGCTCATTTCTGGTTGAATGGCTACGTAAATAAGCAAAATTGCCACATTTGGAGTGAAGAGCAACCAGAAGCCGTTCAAGAACTGCCCATGCATCCCGAAAAATGCACTGTTTGGTGTGGTTTGTACGCTGGTGGAATCATTGGACCGTATTTTTTCAAAGATGCTGTTGGACGCAACGTTACGGTGAATGGCGATCGCTATCGTTCAATGCTAACAAACTTTTTGTTGCCAAAAATGGAAGAACTGAACTTGGTTGACATGTGGTTTCAACAAGATGGCGCTACATGCCACACACCTCGCGATTCTATGGCCATTTTGAGGGAAAACTTCGGAGAACAATTCATCTCAAGGAATGGACCGGTAAGTTGGCCACCAAGATCATGCGATTTGACGCCTTTAGACTATTTTTTGTGGGGCTACGTCAAGTCTAAAGTCTACACAAATAAGCCAGCAACTATTCCAGCTTTGGAAGACAACATTTCCGAAGAAATTCGGGCTATTCCGGCCGAAATGCTCGAAAAAGTTACCCAAAATTGGACTTTCCGAATGGACCACCTAAGACGCAGCCGCGGTCAACATTTAAATGAAATTATCTTCAAAGAGTAAATGTCATGAACCAATCTAACGTTTCAAATAAAGAATCGATGAGATTTTGCAAATTTTATGCGTTTTTTTTTTAAAAAAAGTTCTCAAGCTCTTAAAAAATCACCCGATACAAGGACGAACTGTACGGGATGTACAGCGACACTGAAATTTTTAAAATAATAAAAGTCCAACGAATTAGATGGCTATACATCAAAATGGCGGATGAAGGGAGGAGGCCGTAGGGGTCATGATCAACCCCCCCAATTGTTTGTTTTTTCATAGGAATTCCCTTCAATTAAAAACTAATTGTATTGTGTTAATGTATTTGTATATGACCCCCAAAATATTTTGAATTATTTATTTTTGTATATATGAAAACAAAATTTGTATTTTACTGTCTTAAACTTTGTTGCTAAAATTACTACTTTTAACTGAGGACCAAAAACATAATATGAATCGGAAATTCAGCCCTATTCAAACAACGAAGCACAAATTCATCAACTTTGGACCAATGTACCATTCAGGGGGGGGGGATCATATGAGGTATAAAGTTTATACAGTTTAGTTGTATAAGTAAAGATTTCATCTAAAGATTTGTTAGTAATTTAACGATATTCACCAAAAAGTGGTATGCTGTAAAAAATAACTAACATTTTTGTTTTCACGCAATTTAGAATTTGGAAAAACTTTAGTGTTTTAAATTATTTTCATTAAATTTGTTTCTAAGAAATAGAGCAAATATTCAGGTACTTAAGAAGAAACCTTGAATAAGAGATCGTCAATTTTGTATTAAGTTGCCTTTAAATTCCTGAAACTAGCCTTCAATTCCATCTTATTTTTTTGACGCACATAAATAGTGAACATTAAAATGATTTTAACTTGCGACATATAGGAACTACATGGCAAGTATTGCATTCGTAAAAAAATGTGAACTCGAGCTTTTAGTCAAACATTACATTAGGATGCTAGAAAATTCGAAAAAAGTGGGCACCCCGATTCCACGCGTCTGCCTGTCCTGCCCCCTACAGCCCAAACCATTGTGTCGATTGAAATTAAGGTTTTCAACCGATTAGCGTAAGGTGTTTTTTTTTCATTTTTTTTAATACGAAATTTAACAGCAGTACACATACAAATTTTTTGGTTAAAATCGGAAAATCGATTTTTTTTAAAAATGACCCGATAGATTTTTTAAAACTTTCTCTAAATTTTTTGTTCTTAATTAGTCTTCTTTCTACAAGAAAAAACATATTTTGGTATTGTTCCAAAAGGGTACCCTTCATAAAAATGTTATATTGTTTTTTAAGTTTTCTCAAAAACTAATGGACCAATTTCAATAATCTTTTCTTTCTGTGCAAGTTCTTGTCGATGATCAAATTGATGATGATTATTTTTGATGATCAACCTTTTTTTCTGATTTTAAAAAAATATACATTTGTTTTACCACATCTCAGAAAGGGGTGAACATTTTTTAACGAAATTTAAATGTACAATGTATATTTATGAGCACTTTATTTAGTGCTTACCAAAAATATTTTTAAGACAAAATTTAAAAACTAAAATGATTTTGGAAAAAAAATTAAGTTAATCTAGGTTTTTTGCATTTACATTTTTGAGAAAAACTTATTTTGTAGGTACATTTTTAAATCTTAAAATATAGGAAATATTTTTAAATTTTCGAGAACTGAAATTTAAACACAAATTTTAAGAATATAAATGTCCCGAAAACAGCAAAAGTGATACTGTTGGTTAAATAATGGCTAATTTATTTATTTATTATCTATTAGCATAAAAGCTTTTAATCTCTTAAGAACTTAAGTGAAAAGAGATTCTGAAACGTGTAATTTGGGAAAATTTTCTAGCATCAGCTTCACTCTACGAGTAAGCAGACTGATAGCGTTAGTAATAATAGACTCCCGAAAATTGAGTTCGAAAAAACTACAAAAAAAAGCCAAAAATTCTTGATATCAGATTATTTCTCATTTTCTGGGTTATTGATTTTTTTTAGCGTTTTTCGCATTAATAGAAATGGCAACAAAAAACAATATATTATTTTTTTAAAAAAGCTACGTTTCAAAACAATTTTTTACATTTCTGTGTGAAAGCAACAACAACCCTCTAAACTATTGTGTTTTAGCTCTTAAATATGGCATATTTAGAAAACTGTTGGAATCTTGGAATGCTTTCTGTTGTAGAGAGTTGACTAAATTAAATAGTTAAACTATACCTTGCTGGACAACAGCGTGCTAAAATAATTTTATAACTAAAGTTGTCACTTTAACCCGTGGAATGTGTACATTATGATATTTAAAGACATTAAAGACATATATACCTCCAAGCTCTCCTAACAACGTTTATGAAATCTTAATTAATTGCATAAACAAAATAAACGATCAAATTGAGCCACAAGACGAGTTACTAGTCTTAGGAGATTTCAATCTTCCAAACTTGATCTGGAGTAAACAGACGCATGAGAGCTATCTATCTCCTATTAACATGTCCTCTACCAACGAATTCTTGACAATTGACGGTCTATCCTCATGTGAACTAAGCCAAATTAATGGGATTGCCAACAACTTCAACAAAATATTGGACCTTATATTCTTCTCGGACACACTCAATGCTGATATTGCTGTAAATTCAGCAAATACCCTACTTGTCGAAGAAGACCGACATCACCCAGCATTAGACCTACCTTTTAATTTAAATGTATGTAATGTTCCTAATTGCTCCGAGGAAAATCTTGAATTTAACTTTAGAAAGTGCAGACTCAATGAACTTTTCAACCTGTTATGTAATGTTAACTGGAATCATTTGTTTGAGAACTGTGACATTAATGCTATGTGCTTAAAATTCTACTGTGTTCTCTTTTTAACTTTTTTTATGAGACCACACCATTGAGAAAACCACGCAATATTTCTAAATCTCCTCCATGGTTTGACTCTTGCCTAAAAAATTTTAAAAATAAAGGAAACAAGGCCTGGATTAAATATAATAAAACAAAAGCTGATAATGACTTCAGATATTCTTTATAATGACTTTATTTTAAATACTGAAACCGACATAAAAAACAACCCAAAAAACTTTTGGGAGCTATGTTAATTGCAAGAGAAATACTGACGGGTATCCAAACTGCATGTCATTCAACAACGAACTTAGCCATGACTCTGAAAAAATTTCAAATATGTTTGCAAATTTTTTCAAAGATGCTTTCGAAGTAGCGAACTCCTGTCAAATGCCTGAGTTATTGGCCCCTTCACAAAATTTCCCTCATTTGAATTCAATTAATCTTTGGATCTCTGAAGATGAAATCGTTCGCAAAGCTTCAGAACTTGACGTTTGTTATAGTCCTGGTCCAGATGGTTTACCTTCTTATATTTTGAAAAAATGCGCATCCTATTTATCCTATCCTCTTCATATTCTTTTTAATGAATCGCTCAAATCTTCAATTTTTCCTGAAATTTGGAAGAGTTCGTACATAACACCGATACATAAAAAGGGTAGTAAAAATGAAATACAAAATTATCGTCCCATTGCAAAACTGTCCGTCATCCCTAAGTTATTTGAGTCCATTACTTGTAAAGTCATATCGTTTAATTGTAAGTCTATAATTTGTGAAAGTCAACATGGTTTTGTTCAAAATAAGTCAACAGTTACTAACCTCTTTCATTTCAGTTCTTTTGGTTTGTGTCTTCACAGACTTCAGTAAGGCCTTTGATAAATTGTGCCATAAAACATTAACTTCCAAACTTAAATCCCAAGGCTTTAATGATAAATTTGTTAGTTGGGTTTCGTCTTACTTATATAATAGATCATACAGCGTAGTTTTTAGGAATGAGCGGTCATCATATTTTTATACCAACTCTGGCGTACCACAAGGTAGCCACTTAGGACCTTTACTGTTTATTTTGTACGTTAATGACTTACCTTCTATTATAAAACACTCATCTGTTTTAATTTACGCTGATGACATTAAAATTTTCAAACGTATTGACTCACTTGACGACTGTTTACTCCTACAAGATGATCCAAATAGTTTTCGTGAATGATGTTTTATAAATAAGCTTTTAGTAAATATAGACAAATGTAAATGAATGTGTTTTACACGCAAACAAAATGTTTTGACTTTCAATTATCAATTAGACTCTTCTTATTTGACTAAACTCTCTACTTTATCTGACCTAGGTATTATTCTTGACTCAAAATTAACTTTTACAAATCATTATGACTATATTATTAAAAAAGCAAATAAGGCACTCGGATTTATAAAACGGTTTTTCACATGATTTTCGCGACCCTTATATTCTTAAACTTCTGTATATATCATTTGTAAGACCAATATTGGAATATGGCTGCATAATATGGGCTCCCTTTTATTCAGTCCATATAAACAGAATAGAAGGAGTACAAAGAAGATTCATGCGCTTCTGCCTCCGTTTCTTCCCATGGTCCAATAGGCTCGAACTTCCACCCTACAATCATATAGGCTCACGCTCATAAATCTTCCATCGCTTTCTAAACACAGAGAGTACATTCAGCTGTGTTTTATTATAAAATTAATCAATGGGTCAGTCATATCACCATCAATTTTGGAACAATTAAACTTTATTTATAGCCGTTCAAGTATTAGAAGACAAGTTCCTTTACGTCCTATATCAAGCAGATCGAACTATGGTAAAAACAGTCCCCTCAACAAATTGATTTCAGTTTACAACAAGTATTACTTTTTGGTATATTCCTTAAGCGATGATTTTAAAAGTAAAACATTTAAAGTAAATTTCTTCAAAACCTACCTCAGTTTAGCTTTTTTTTTTTGCAATTAGCTTAAAGCATTGTAAATCTAAAAATAAATGTAATATTAGTCTTAAGTTCTAATGTTAGTTTGTTAACGAATTAAATAAATAAATAAATAAAGTTTTTTAGCCTCCTTTACAGAACATTAAAGAACATTTTTAAGCAATGAGTAAAAACTCGTCTACATGTTAAGCGTGTAATCAACCCCCCCCCCCCCATTAAAAGTCTGGATCCACCTTTGGAACTTCAACGCTTCAGACCGAAAGGTCTTCAAATCCAATCCCGAGGGACGGCGCGGCGCAGTAGAGCAAGACCACGACTCAATTGGCACACGCAGGTGGGGAAAGACCCCAACCAACTTGGCATGCGAAGCTGGAGACAGCTAGCTAGGAACCGAGCTGGCTGGAGACGCATGTTGGTTGAGGCCAAGGTCCACCCCGGACTGTAGCGCCGCCTTAAGAAAGTAAAAACAAAACAAAAGTGTACTTTCAGATGGCATTAGTAAATGGAAACATTTAGTTAGATTCTTCAGTATTTTTTTAAAAGAAGAATTAGAGTTTATAAATAAATTTCTCATTAGATAGATAGATAAATCTTTATTCATTAAAACGATACATATTAATTTACAATAGAAAAATTTCTCATTACGAAGATGGAAATTTTGTATTGAAGAAAAATAACCAATATTAAAAAAAAAGCAAAATCTTACCTGCTTCCTTCCTTTAAAGAAACCACTCTCAAGACCAATCTTTTAATAATTTGAAAAATTAACACTTTTGTTTAAACCGAAGTTAAACCTCGCATAGAAATGCGGAAAACCTAACTCGACGTTGAACCGATTCTTATTTTTATAAATAAATAAAACTAAAACAATTTTGTTTGGGAAAAAGCCTTAGCAAAAAAACCCAATTTATTAAACACCTTTTACGCTCACTTTCCGACTTGCCTAGACTGACAATATTTTTTCTAAGAACGAAGAATGCATGTTCTTTTGTATGCTCTTTCGTATAATACATAATAAGAATATATAATGTTGAAGTGTAGGTTTAGCTGGCGGTTGCTGGCTGTAGTGGTGTTGAAACTCGTACGCTTGCGTTCGATACAGTCCCGACAAAAAAGGGACTTTTTTCATCTAGGTCCTGCCCACCTCCGAGGCTGCTGATTCGTCTCGCGCCGGCTGCTTTTGCTTCCGGTTCTCACCCTGATCATACCTTGCTAAAAGACACTGTAACGAAACTAAGAACTGGATTAGAATATTTATATATGATAGATTTGCGAAGCCGAGATTGGCTCATATATCCTTGCCGACCCTGCCTCTTTAGTTATTCAACTGGTAATATACATATTTTCTGAACCGGCCGAGTTAACTGCCCGGCTTCGGTTTGTAAAACTACCGATCTGGCTATCCCATCCTTACTTCTAATGAGCTGGCTGATCCTCCCCATGGCCCATTGGGCTGGAGGAAAATTCTCACTCTTTATAATTACTAACTGGCCGACTCTTAAACTCTCTTTTTCCCTACGCCACTTCTTTCTCTCTTGCAATGTAACAAGATACTCTTCTCGCCATCTCTTCCAGAAATGGTCGAACATAAGCTGTCTCTCTCTAAAAAGCCTTGCCCCCCTTGCACCTGTTTCTTCAGGTGTCGATAAAGCTGGCGGTAACACAATCGGTTCACCTATCAGAAAGTGACCTGGTGTCAGTGCTTGCACATCTGTGGGATCATCACTTAGTGGATGAATTGGACGGGAATTCAGTATCCCTTCTATGCCGATCAATAACGTTAAGAATTGCTCGCTCTCTAGTATACGCTGGCCAACTATGCGCTTCAAGTGATATTTCATCGACTTGACCGCTGCCTCATATATGCCTCCTTGATGCGGAGCAGCTGGCACCATAAATATCCATTCTGTTCCGCGCTGATTTAATTTGCCGAATAGCTCATCCCTCTCCCATTCTTTCCAAGCTTGCTTAATTACCCTAGCAGCGCCAACGAATGACGTACCATTGTCACTAAACATACGTTGACAATGTCCTCGCCTACTAACAAATCGCTCATAGCATGCCAGAAATGACAATGAAGTCAGATCTCCTACCATATCAATATGGACCGCCCTTGTCTTCAAACATACAAAAATTGCTACCCAAGTCTTCCTTGTGGTGATTCGCTTGCCATTCCTATCCAATATTTTAACTACAAAAGGCCCTGCATAATCGACCCCGGTAAGTAGAAAAGGCTTGCCAACTTGCACTCTATCTGCAGGCAACTCTGCCATGAGCTGTTGTTCTAGCCGATAATTATAGCGCACACAAATTGTGCACTTATGAATATAACGTCTAAGCTCACTGCGCAATCTGGGTATCCAGTATTGCTGCCGAATGAATTGCATCATGATCTGACTGGCTCCATGTTTTGTCATTCGATGAGCATGGTCAATCAACAACCAATCCAACCTCGTATCTTGTGGAATAATGGCCGGATGACGCATCTCATATTGCTCGCTTGCACGATGTAGGCGCCCTCCTACTCGCAAAATGCCCTCGCTATCAAACACTGGCTTGAGAGATTCTATCCTGCTATTCTCTGTCAGCTGTCCATTTGCTTGGAGAGCCGCTATGTCCTTGCTATAGACCTCTTTCTGAGCTCTTTTAATAAGAAGTTTTAACCCTTTCGCTCTTTCATCAGCCGTAGGTGTCATAGACGCCGGACCCACGCTATGCCTTGCTCGCTTTCTGCGCTGCCTTTGCTTGCGTTCCCTTGCTCTTAACCTAAGCTGATTCATGTAATGAAATACATATCCCAGAACACTTATTGCCTTTTCTAATCGAGAAGCATATTCTTCAATTGGCACACTAACTTGTTGTTCAGGTACCCATATACCTAAAGTTTCCCTTGTCTGTGTAATTGCACATATACGCATTTCGCTTGCTACTATGGGTGATACTTCTCCCTTTATTGGATTAACTGGCCAACTGTCTTCTTGCTCAACTAGCCATGATGGTCCATGTAACCATAGTTTGCTCTCAACTAGCTCTGCTGGCAACATTCCCCTGCTGAGTAAATCCGCGGGATTTTCCTTAGTCCCGACGTGCCGCCAATTACTAACATCGGTATTCGTTTGAATCGATGATATTCGATTCCCCACGTAAGTTTTCATATCACGGGGTAGTCTTTGTAGCCAATGCAAAACTACCATCGAGTCTGTCCAAAGTATATACTCTACGCTTGCCCAATCCATTGCCTTAAGTAGTTCTACCAATAAGCGACCGAGCAACTCTGCCCCTGCTAACTCTAGCCGTGGTATAGACACCATCTTGAGTGGAGCCACCCTTGTCTTTGAAGTAATCAACTGGCTCGTGACTTTGCCATTGGCTTGCTCTACCCTTGCATATAACACAGCTCCGTATGGAGGCGTCAGAGAATCCATGTATCTGTATCTTCGCTGTGCCGTTTGTATTTAGCCATCTGGATATTCGGAATTGCTCTAGATGTTTTATTCCTTGCCACAATTCCTGCCATCTTTTTCTTAAAGCATCTGGTATCTCTTGGTCCCACTCCAAACTAGCCCGCCATAGATCTTGTATCATGACTTTGCCGATAATAATTACTGGTGCTATGTAACCATTAGGATCATATAGCTGAGCGATATAACTAAGCAGATTCCTTTTTGTAACCCTGTCGGGAATTTCTGGTGATTTTACTTCGAACGTAAACTGGTCTTGGTTCACTAACCATTTCAGACCCAATACAGTAGTCTGCTCTCCTTTATCAAATACCAGTTCCTGTTCGTTAACTGAGGGCAATCTACTAGCTAGCCACTGACTATTCGATTTCCACTTGCGGAGTTCGAAACCAGCTGTCCGTAACACTCTATCCAATCGTCTTGCCGTATGTAATGCTTCTTTTTCGCTTTCGCAACCGGAAACACAATCATCCATGTAGAAATCGTTACAAATAATTTGCTCTATATCTGGGTAGGACTCCTTTGCATCTCGTCCACATTGAATCAATGCTCGTACCGCGTTGTGTGCTGAAGATGTCATGCCATAAGTCACAACTGTTAGCCAATATTCTTGAAGCTTCTCGCCAGGAGACTCTCGCCAGAAGATTCTTTGCGAATCCCATTGATGCCTAGCTAACCTAACTTGCCGAAACATCATCTTGATGTCTGCACTGAAAGCTATCTTATGTCTGCGAAACCGCATTATAATTTCAAATAAATCACGCTGAAGTTTCTCTCCCAGCTGCTGTACTTCGTTATATGAAATACCCCTATCCGTCTTGCAGCTACAATCGAACACAACCCTGAACTTCTTTGTTACACAATGATGCGGTATGTAATACACTAACTGCCCTTGCTCTACTTGCGGAGGTCTGGTCGCTTTGACCATATGACCAAGACTTTCATACTCTTTCATAAAACTGACATAACTCTCTCTAAGAGCAGGTTCCCTAGCTAGTTTCCTTTCCAACATAAAAAATCTTTTCAATGCTATCGCTCTCGAATCTCCTATGCCCTGGACGTCAGGCTTAATAGGAATCGTAACGACGAAACGTCCTTCGCTGTCACGCTTTGCCGTCTTTGTGAAATTATCTTCCACCTCTTGTTCCTCTGGTTATCTTAACTTGCTATTCCCAACCTGATCCATTTCCCAAAGCCGCCGTACTAAACTATCCAAATTATCTACCTCGACACATCTTAATACAGATGTGTTTTCAACTTGCTGTTCTGCCGTACCTAGAGAACTGCCTCCAAATGCCACTATGCCAAAACTTGTCTTAATCGCAGTTATTGCGCCTATCATTCGTGGCATTGAACATACCATTACCCTTGCAAAGAATTTCACGCCCAGTAAAATATCAACCGGAGCTCGCTTCCAGTAAGATGGATCAGCGAATGGAAAGTCAAAAATCTCACTCACCTGCTGTATACTTGCTCGTGGAGTTACTAATGACCAATCAGTCTCCTTTGGTACTACCCAGAAATCTTCTTCTATGCATACCTCTGCCGAAAACCATGGCACTATCCCAATCCTGGCCTGTCTATTAATTTGCACAATATTACCTTCGATACCTGTTACCCTTTTCGTGGCTTGCCGTGTAAGTATTTTAAAAGCCCGCACTAATTCATATGGAATCAAGTTTGGCTGTGCCCCTGAGTCTAATATAGCTCGAACTGGCCCCATCAACCGCCCGTCGACCTTCAATCTTACCAACATTGTTGGAATCAAAGCTTCATCACCTGTGGAGGAAGAGATTAAATTAAAGACATTCAAGTAGCTTTCAAGAAGGTTATTCGTTTTATTGGACTTTTGCCGCTTAGCCGGAATAATTAACTGTCAATCCCCATCGCGTTTAATGCCTTTTTTCACAGTAACCTCTGCCAGAGGTACTCTGTGGCTTGGGCATAATAAGCTGTTATGCATGATTTTAAATGGACATCTCGGACACGGAGACTGGAAGCACGCCTCTACGTTATGTCCTTGCTTGAAGCAATTCTCACATAACATGTGCATGCGCACAAAACGCACCCTAGCTGACTGGTCCAATGCCCTGAATTGCTTGCAATGGTATAGCTGATGCTCCTCGCCGCATAACTCGCACCTATGCTGATGCCTGATTACTCTGCTCGGCTTGCTCCCTTGCCAGTTCATTGATGTCTTCATTCCTTGCTTGGGCTGGCCTGCCGTGTTCCCTTGCTGCCCTACCCGCTCGCTGCTGAATTTGTCGAAACGCTGCCTCGACCCTTCCCTCGCTGCTGCGCCACTCATCATGAAGGCTGCCTTGGCCTGATGACTGCTTGCCGGTTGTGTGCTTGCCGAGGCTTGCCGATCCAGAAATGCCAGCATCTCCTTAGATGTTGGAGTCTCGGATTGCCGTTGCAACTCCCATTGGCGGGCCGTGTCCGCATCTAGCCGCTCGTGTAGCAAGTGGACCACGATCATATCCCAGTATTCCACTGGAATCCCTTGCGCCTTGAGCTGTCGCAGGGTCTCGTGTGTTACGTTTGACAGCCTTTGGATCTGGTCCGCACGCGGTGTAGCTGGCAGACATGGCAGACTCAGGAACTGCCTCAGTAACTCGCGGCATGTCTGGTACTTTTTATCGTACAACTGATTGAGCCTAGCCCAGGCTTCTAGGTAATTACCTTCCGTGAGCTGCCATTCACCTAAAGTCCTGGCTGCCTTGCCGGTCAGCGATTTGGCGAGATGCTGAAATTTGAAAGCCGGCTTGACCTGCTCGTTCTCGTGCACTGCTGCCACGAACCGATCCCTGAACCCTTGCCACTTCGTGAGGGACCCATCAAACTCTCCCCACGTATTCTTTACCTCCTGCTGAGGAGGCACCTGGATGGACACCTCAATCGCCTGTCCGCTTGCCGTTTCCTTCTCAACTTGCTGCTCCCTTTTACGCTGCGCAATCGCGGATAGCCGCTTGCGGAACTTCCTCTTTGTGCCTAGGTAAAGTTCCTCGGCGTCTGCTTGCCGCTCTGACGCCTCGTCCACGTCATTTCCCTTGCCGGATATCCACCTTAGATGGTTCGCCGAAAGCTGGCTCCATACTTCTTCTAGACGCTCAAGTCGCACTTGCAGGTCTTCTTCGTCCTCATCTTCCCTGGGTAGCTCTAAATAGCCTTCCATCCTCTTCATCGCTTTGAGGCATGCCTCATGGATCTTATTGTTTGCCATAGGTATCCTGTAATCAATATATGGATAAGAGATTGATCCCTGAAACTTGCTTTAACTATTCCAACAAATGAGTTTGTGCCAGATAAATACTACACTTACTAACTTGCCATTCATATAATTTGCAAAAAAAATTTAACTTCTAATATTGCTATTTCACTTGCCTGATTGCTACCTGCGGTCGGTGGTCTTCATCAAAAGATTTTCTAAGAAACCTTAGCTCGCCGACTTTTGCCAATGCAATCATGATCTATGATTGCTTCTTGCTCATATGCATGTATAATTATAATAATCTTATACTGCTCTTGCCGCCTTGCTCGTCATGACAGCTCGCTAGCTTTATCCTCGAATTTTCATAATTCGGCTTGCTGTACAATAATTTTATTTAATTATCTGTTCCTTGCCATCATAGCCACTATTCTTGCTGTTAGCACTTCGGCTTAATTGCTATAAAGCTAGTATTTTTAACACACTCGCCGGCTCTCCGATGGCTATGATTTATTTCCCTAACCATGCGCATTGTTACTCCCTATCCTATTTATTGCTTCGTCTGTGTCTTGTGAACTTAACCCCAAAAAAAAGAAATATGTGTCTACTGGTGGTTGCAAGGCACCAGCGACAAACGCAACGCAAATATTAAAAAACCTATGTCTGATGGTGGTTGTAAAGCACCAACGACCAACGCAACGAAAAAATAAAAATATATAAGTCTGATGGTGGTTGTAAAGCACCAACGACCAACGCAACAAAAAAAAAATAAAAATATATAAGTCTGATGGTGGTTGTAAAGCACCAACGACCAACGCAACGCAAAAATAAAAATATATAAGTCTGATGGTGGTTGTAAAGCACCAACGACCAACGCAACGAAAAAATAAAAATATATAAGTCTGATGGTGGTTGTAAAGCACCAACGACCAACGCAACGCAAAAATAAAAATATATAAGTCTGATGGTGGTTGTAAAGCACCAACGACCAACGCAACGAAAAAATAAAAATATATAAGTCTGATGGTGGTTGTAAAGCACCAACGACCAACGCAACGCAAAAATAAAAATATATAAGTCTGATGGTGGTTGTAAAGCACCAACGACCAACGCAACGCAAAAATAAAAATATATAAGTCTGATGGTGGTTGTAAAGCACCAACGACCAACGCAACGCAAAAATAAAAATATATAAGTCTGATGGTGGTTGTAAAGCACCAACGACCAACGCAACGCAAAAATAAAAATATATAAGTATGCTCCCAATACACGCCCCTAATATATTACCACCGCACTAAGTCACCAGCATCCCCGCATAGCACAGACCGAAGCGACGCGAACAACAAAAAGAAACACAAAAAATGATGAAGACCACACCGTCGCTATTACGCTTGCCGTTGTTCATTCTTTATTTATATGAACAAGATACCTGATACCTCGCTAATTTGCCGCTATTTTCACTATGTTATTCTTTTCTTAATTCTTGCACTGACCTACGCCGTCTTTCCCCTTGCTCTTGTTTCCTAATGAAACAAACATAACTCGCACTATATGCCGCTTTGCCGAAACATAAACCTTATTGCAAATAATTTCCTTTTTTCACTTGGCAATTAAGTATTTATCTGCACTCATTCACATAATATAAATGGAAATTTACTCACAGTTTTTTCTTCTTTTTTCAAGAAATAAAGATGTTTGTTTAAAAATTTTAAAAAGTGCTCGCACAGTAAATATAACTCTGAACTATCTCTAGCGCCGATTGATAAACAACTGAACGAGACAAACAAAAACAACCTACGGAGCACACGCAGCTGCTGCTTGTGTTTTTCTCCTCTTTGTTGTCTTCTTCTCGTTCGCTTGCTAGTTTTTCGTGAGTGTATACACTTATGTATTTTGTGTATCCCTCTATATAAAATATAGTACCGCTTGCTGAGAGTAGATATTTCTTTTTATTTCCCCTTGAATAGCAGTAACGCTTTTTCATGTTGGGACTTGCACAAAATATAAAACTATATTGTAAAAGGAACGCATGCACATACTTTACCAATATAAAGCCGCTTGCCGCTGTCGATACATCTTGCTGATATTTACAGCTATATTCTTCTTGCTGATTTTTCTTCCTCGATTCATATACAATAGACTAGGTCTCGCCGTTTTTTATTTCTAATTTCACTAGCCGGAATTTACTTTTAATTTACACAAGCAAAAACGAAACACTCGCGGACTTTATCTATAGGTCACTAGTAACTATCCGGCTCGTTTGGACCAAATGTTTAAACCGAAGTTAAACCTCGCATAGAAATGCGGAAAACCTAACTCGACGTTGAACCGATTCTTATTTTTATAAATAAATAAAACTAAAACAATTTTGTTTGGGAAAAAGCCTTAGCAAAAAAACCCAATTTATTAAACACCTTTTACGCTCACTTTCCGACTTGCCAACTGGCCATTTACAAAGCTGATTTTAGACTGACAATATTTTTTCTAAGAACGAAGAATGCATGTTCTTTTGTATGCTCTTTCGTATAATACATAATAAGAATATATAATGTTGAAGTGTAGGTTTAGCTGGCGGTTGCTGGCTGTAGTGGTGTTGAAACTCGTACGCTTGCGTTCGATACAACTTTTAATTTAGAAAATTGGGAACTATGCTGAAAGAAATAGGAAAGAGCTGATTATTATTATTGCAATGATATTTTCTTTAAAATGTGGTCTTTCGACGTATCTCCGTTCGCAAGATATGCAACAATATGACGAAGTTTTCCTCTTAAAATATTTAATTAGAATAACAAATCACTTACTTCCAGTGATGAAAGGCAAACAATTCTGGTAAGTCATAAGAACCCGTAGGAAAGTCAATCCGAGGACAATTTACTGTTAAAATAAAGAACGCTTTCAAATATTTTGTGTGAGCTCTGTTTACACAAAAAATAACCAAGTCTAATCTTCATATTTCTATTTAAACTACAAAACTTACTGTTTAAATTTTAGGAATTATTGCAATTTCAAACCTTCTTTCACCTGAATTCCTTTGATTACATATGAAACTTTCGATCATCAAAAATTAAATTTGAAAGTTGTGTTTCACTATTAAAGTGACCTCATCTGTGTTTTTTAGGTTTTAAACATTTTGGAGATACGACTACGAGGTTCACGCCGAAAGTAGAATCTCCAATCCATGCTTTAAACTCTCCATTAACAGGCTCAAAAATCCAATAGGTACCCAAACATTATTTTCATAATGTATCAAAGTGCATTGCAAACGTACACGTGCATTAATTTTTATTTGAATATTCAGTAGTATCAAAATAATTTACGCATTCAATTGTTTTTATTTAAAAATGCATACATTTTCCATAAGACTCAAAAAATATTTTATATCATTTCAAATTAATTTCACAGCTAAATGTTAGTTTTCAAAAATATAAATTCCGTGAAATCCATCATTTTAACTCAAATTACCACGAAAGTTCATAAAATCCTTGAATATACCTGGTATAGAATGCAATGATGATTGCATGAAATATATGATTCACATACCTCCACATTGCCTCTGCATAACTCTTTATGTTTTGTTTTTAATGTGTAAAATGATTCAACAAATTTTATAAACATTTTCAACTGCGCTAAAACTGAATTCAAAACGATAAAAAGTGTTTTTCATAGAATATGCTGCACTTAAAACGAAAAACGGATATTTCAAACATAAAACGCTTTATTTAAACTCAAACCCATCGGAATCGTTTTAATAAGTATAAAATGATAGTAAAATTGAATGAGGTAAAGACGTCAATTTGTATAGGTACATAATAAGCCAAAAGTTTCTATGGAAAATTAACAAAATAAATAGTATTAAAAGGTTTAAAAAACTTACCCTCATATGTATTTACCGATTGAGCAGCCTAAATCCATGTAAGCTTGAAAGATAAAGGGAAAAAGTATGATACTTCGACTTTTCATTATAAATAGCTATAGAAGATAAGATCCTATCTAAACTTTATTTTCATTAATTAATTCACATCATTCATAAACTCATACATACACAAAATGGTATAATCGTTTGTATACATAGCAATCAATAAACTTATTTACTAAATTTTTCAACACCACAATCAACTGCCATTTTTTTTTTTTTTGAGTGGTTAGTCTTAGCCTTAGCATTTAAGCATAACCATTTACCCTTAATAAAGCATTCAAAACATGTTCTCAGCTTTCAGAAGCACTAATTGTTTTCAATTTTTATACTTATCTAAGCTATACACGATACACCTACGCACCTTTTTGGTTTAAATGCCAAATTCAAAGCCATCATGACAAAGCAAAAAAGGATGACAAACATCCATAGGTTAAATGTTTCTTACCTGAAATTGTCTCATTCAATTTTCATTCATTTATATAGTCAAAAGTCTAAACAAAAGCCTCTCTTCCAAGGATCAGATAAGAGCCTTATATTGGCCTTATCTTTTTCTGAGTATTCAATTTATAGATATATTCTTATTGTCTATGGAGCAAAGGCCATTAGTCTTAATTTCCATGTTCGTTTCGTTACATTTCGTTTTAACTTGAACTTGAAATTGAAACAAACAAAACAAAAACATAGCATTGTGTAGGCAAAAATATGTATGAATGTACATATATAAAACTTTGATGTTGGTGATAATCGTTTCGGATAGACATCCTTTTGCCACGCAGTTATTTCTTTCAATTTCAACCCCCTAAACTTTTGTAACGATAAACACATTTAGATTTACCCAATGTTCCATGTACCCAATGAAGCCAAGCTACCAACATTTGTTCACAATGACGCTGAATTTCACATTTAAATTCTATTAGTATCATGTTCCCATTATGCCTTTGCTTAAATGTGAATGGAAACAGTGGAACAAATTTGCTTAAAAGTTAAAATAAAAAAAAGAGGCTGGTATGCGACCCACACTGATAACTTCCCATCCCGTCTATCGATTTGTCTTGCTTAAAAGTTTGTCTAAATGTATCAATTCTTACCAAATTAGCGTTCTATTTTTTGTAGATTTTATTTTTTTATGAAAAAACGGACTGTTGGATTTTTATAAAAAAAATTACTGAATATAAAAAACAATATTTTCTGTGAAATAAAATAAGTTTGAAGCCAATATTTTTAATTTTTGAAAAGCTATTTGAGCCGAAAATCAATTTTTACCAACATTTATTAATTTTTTTGTTTAGGTTTTTATTTTTTGTAAAAAACTGTCAATTCGATTTTTCTCAAAATTTTTCCTAATGTTGAAAACAATATTTCTTATAAGTTAAAATTAGTTAGAAGCCATAATCTCAAATTTTTGAAAAGATATTTAAGTCGAAAATCAATTTTTACTAACTTTTGTTAAATTTTTTTTTTTCGGTTTTTAATTGTTTGTAAAAAAACTGTCAATTCTATTTTTTTCAAAATTTTACTGAATGTTGAAAACAATATTTTTTGAAAGATAAAAGTAGTTTAAAGCCAATATCTCAAAGTCTTGAAAAGATATTTGAGTCAAAACTCAATTTTTACCAACTTTTTTCTTATTTTTTTTAGGTTATTATTTTTTGTAAAAAAACTGTCAATTCGATTTTTCTCAAAATTTTATCAGATGTCAAAAACATTATTCTTCGTTGCACAAAATTGTTTTGGAGATGAAATCATATTTTAGTCGTAAAATTTTCGAAGTGACAAATTTTTTTTTTTCAGTTTTTTTGATTTATAAAAAGATTTATAAAAGATTTTTAGAAAGATGTCTGTGCGTGCGTACGTCCGTACGTTCGCGACGTTTTTTTCGTCGTCCATAGCTCAAGAACCAGAAGAGATATCGACTTCAAATAAATTTTGTTATACAGATAATAAGGCAGAAAGATGCAGAAAGGGCTCTCAAGAAAATTGCGTGGGTGGTTTTTTTACCATAGCAGTTTAAAAAAATGGTGAAAATTTTGGTTAACCCTAAATATCTCATGAACCAATGACGCTAGAGACTTGAATTAAATTTTATATTATATATTGTAACGTGATACAAAACAATTATATTTTTGAAAAAAATTCAATTAACGGTTTTTTTTATAAATCAAAAAAACTGAAAAAAAAAAAATTTGTCACTTCGAAAATTTTACGACTAAAATATGATTTCATCTCCAAAACAATTTTGTGCAACGAAGAATAATGTTTTTGACATCTGATAAAATTTTGAGAAAAATCGAATTGACAGTTTTTTTACAAAAAATAATAACCTAAAAAAAAATAAAAAAAAAGTTGGTAAAAATTGAGTTTTGACTCAAATATCTTTTCAAGACTTTGAGATATTGGCTTTAAACTACTTTTATCTTTCAAAAAATATTGTTTTCAACATTCAGTAAAATTTTGAAAAAAATAGAATTGACAGTTTTTTTACAAACAATTAAAAACCGAAAAAAACAAATTTAACAAAAGTTAGTAAAAATTGATTTTCGACTTAAATATCTTTTCAAAAATTTGAGATTATGGCTTCTAACTAATTTTAACTTATAAGAAATATTGTTTTCAACATTAGGAAAAATTTTGAGAAAAATCGAATTGACAGTTTTTTTACAAAAAATAAAAACCTAAACAAAAAAATTAATAAATGTTGGTAAAAATTGATTTTCGGCTCAAATAGCTTTTCAAAAATTAAAAATATTGGCTTCAAACTTATTTTATTTCACAGAAAATATTGTTTTTTATATTCAGTAATTTTTTTATAAAAATCCAACAGTCCGTTTTTTCATAAAAAAAATAAAATCTACAAAAAATAGAACGCAAATTTGGCAAGAATTGATACATTTAGACAAACTTTTAAGCAAGACAAATCGATAGACGGGATGGGAAGTTATCAGTGTGGGTCGCAT
This sequence comes from Eupeodes latifasciatus, assembly GCA_920104205.1. Lineage (NCBI taxonomy): Eukaryota > Metazoa > Arthropoda > Insecta > Diptera > Syrphidae > Eupeodes > Eupeodes latifasciatus. Next base: position 65,895,443 of record OV049924.1, on the reverse strand, counting down.
CCCAGCCTCTTTTTTTGAGTTTTTATTTTCATTTTGTAACAAAACTAAACTACGCCAAAACATTTTGGCTTCAATTTGTTTTGATTATCAATGGAAATTAAAAGCAGACGATACCTACTTAGCAAACGCAAACTCGTGCAAACGCTATCGTTTTGACGATATCACTTTGACGATTATCGTCTTACGTGAAGTGAGACTATCGTCGAAACGATATCGTTTAACGATTATCGTTTTACGGAATGACCCCCCTGACTGTTGGATTTAAAAAAAAAAAATTTATGAATGTCGAGAACAATATTTTCTGTGAAATAAAATTAGTTTGAAGCTAATATTTTAAATTTTTGAAAAGATATTTGAGTCGAAGTAAGTTTTTACCAAGTTTTAGTATTGTTTTTTTTTTTTAGGTTTTTATTCTTTGTAAGAAAACTGTCAATTCGATTTTTTTTTTTTAAATTTTACTGAATGTTGAAAACAGTATTTTTTATAAAATAAAATTAATTTAAAGCCAATATCTGAAAGTATTAAAAAGATATTTTAGTTGAAAATCAATTTTTACCAACTTTGAGTAATGTTTTTTTTAAGGTTTTTATTTATTGTAAAAAAACTGTTAATTCGATTTTTCTCAAAATTTACCAAATGTTAAAAACATTATTCTTCGTTGCATAAAATTATTTTGGAGAAAAAAATCATTTTTTGTTCATAAAATTTTCGAAGAAACACATATTGTTTTCAGTTTTGTTGATTTATTAAAAAAAACCGTTAATTGGAATGTTTTCCAAAAATATATTTGTTTGGTATCGCGTTACAATACATAACAAAAAATGTAAGTCAAGTCCCTAGCGTTATTGGTTCGTGAGATTTAACCAAAATTTTCATCTTTTTTTTAAATTGCTATGGTAGAAAAACCACCCACGCAATTTTGTTGAGAGTCCTTTTTGCAATCTCGTAAACAAAAATAGATTTTGAAATCAAACTATTTCATTATAATGTAAAACATTGTTGGTAATTTTTAAGAATAATTCAACTGACAACTTTTTTAACAAAACACGAAACCCTACAAACTTTTAAGCAAGACAAATCGACAGACGGGATGGGAAGTTATCAGTGTGGGTCGCATCCCAGCCTTTTTTTTTTTAATACTGACACCAAATTTGAGCCTATAAATGCCTTTTTTACGAACTCCAAGTTTTTAAATATTTTTTTACATGACGCTTCTCACCATTCAATTCGATAAGGTGCCTGTGATAAGTGCCCAAAACAAAAGACTTCATTTTTGAAAAGTTAAAAGATATTGACCTATTTTGTAAGACACTACAAGAATTTAATAAGGAAACGAAGTTTTTTGAAAATTTTAAATGATTTTAGCATTTTGCAGCCTCATAACATTGAGCAAAAGTTAAAATTAAAATAGGTGGGAAAAGTTGGGTTATGAGCTTTTTTAGGTGCGTTCAGTTTATGTTTAATACCATTATCGCAAGTAAAAATTTGAATTTTAAAATAATCAAAACAAACTTTTAGTTGGTTTTATATCAAAAATTAAATAACCACTTCTTCAAAATATGTCACCGTTGTTTTTATGCCTGAGTAAATATATATAATTGGCTTTAAAAACTTTGAAGACTGTCCCTCTGTTTTGTTTGGGTTGTAACAAAAAAATAACATTAAATGGTTTTTCTGTTAGCATTTCAATCAAAACCGCTAAATAAGCTTTTTATGCATTTAAAACCTATACATATGTAAATTATAATACATAGAAATCCCTTTCAACGCTGTGTTACTTTACGCACTGGCTTCTTTAAAATTGAATAATATCGTATTCTGTTGTTATTGTTGTTGTTGTTTTTGAAAAATAAACAAATACCTACATACATATTAAAAGTATCTTATATACTCACTCTTAAAAATCCATCTTCATATATGCCATCATCACCATCAACTTGTGAAACAATTCAAAGAACAAACACCCTCAATTTTTTTGCCAAATAAAAAAGAGGTCCACACTGGATCCTTTAAGTTGTTTGGGGAAAAAAACACACAAATTTATCCTTTTGTGAAATTTTGGTAACGTTTGTTTCTAGTACCTACCAATAGCTGCTATAGCTATAGCTCCTTGTTCCTGCTTTGTTCCTGTTATTATTCCAACTTATATAAAAGATTGTGTGTAGAATAATCCTTTGGGAAGGAAGAATGACACAAACTCAAAAGGTAAAATATTCATTTGGGGGTGTTTTGAATACATCCACCCACTACCCATCAGACCATCCTTATGTTTAAGATGTTGCGTATCCTATTTACATGTTTCAATTAATTTGAATGGTTCTCTTTTCATTTAAATGTTATTTATTTGTGATATTCTGTATATAAAGGTCTCTCTATGTATTTAATAAGATACTCGTACTTCTTTTGGCATCAGGTACTTCTATGTATGTATATGAACAATTCAATTATTTCTGAGCAAAGGATCTCCTAATACCAACAAAAACAACAGCAACAAAATAAGACATCCTTTCGTTTTCGTGATGAGAACAACACACAAACAAAATTAAGAACAAATTGTTAAATCCTAAATAAAAATGGGGTTTTTATTTATTGATTTTTTGTTGTTTTTCTTTACATTATTTTAGATGGTTTTGAAATTTAATTTAAATACACCTTTTTTTGTCGGACACGTTTGAAGTCTCTTTTTAACCATTTCTTTTTTCCTTGAGGAAAAGAATCCAATTAAGAAGATTGATTTCATGTAAAGCCATATGCTGACATGGAGTTTGGACGTTGTTTAATAATTTTGTTATTTTTTTGTATCTACTATAGATGAAAAATGTTTTGCAAAACACTTTGATTCCATAGTCTGGGAAAAAGAGAAAAATTTGCAAGGATATGATATTTTACAAGAAGGACAATGCATTCTTCTTTAAAGATTTTATGGCAATGGCATCTTATGCAAATAAAATACATAAATAAGATCTTTGACAGTTGTATTTTCATATGTGATTGAAATTACATCTGACAATTAGTTCTCATTTATTTAGTTTGTTTTTGTCAAGTCACCATTTGAAATGATTATAGTGTAAAATAACAGGCTGTTTGCTTTATTTAAATTTCAAGTGCTTAATAAAAGTCCCTTTTTACGTTTTTTTTGTCGCTAAATTAAGAACACAATGATTTTTATCTGCCTTTCACTACATACAATACAACTAAGTTGCACGCAACTTAAACTTAAGCTTAAATAATCTTAACTTTTAAAGGTTTTTTTTTTTAAGATGTGTGGTTTTTAAGAAATAATAAAGAGCATATAATTTAATGTTATGACCAAGAATTTAATTTTATTGTAAAGATAAGGATTTCCAAGAATGTTTCTAAAATGATCTTGGGTAATTGGTTGGCTTGGCTGGTTCGAATAAATTCCAGCCGAGATACTCAATTTTACGACTACTTCTTGAAGCAATTGGGGTCGTATGTCACCTATAACCCGACGAAGATTCTCTTTCAAGTCGTCAATCCTTTCCGACTTAACTGATAATGATACCAAAATTGACTTCATATAGGCCTTCGAAAAATATTGCAGCTGTGTAGTAAATCACAAGATCTTGGAGCCCGAGATAGTGTGTTCAACAAAAGTTTACTTTATTAATTTGATTGTTTCGTTGCGTCGCACGATCTGAACTTATAGATAGATAGAAAAATAATTGATTTCTATTTATTAAAAGATTAATTTTCCAATTATTACATAAAAATATTTTGATTAGGTACATAAATATATTTTCTAACAAGTCGGTATTCGGGCATATTGAAAACGTGTAAGAGATAATCCACTTGCATTTTCAAGGTCTTTATGAATAGAGGTGATAGTCAGGTTTCCATTCTTCTCTTTACATATAATGTGTCAAGAATTTCTCCACCGTGTGAAACTTTTTGCATCCCCATACATGCGAGCCATACAAAAGGGTACTTTCTGCAACTGCTTCAAATACCTTATGTTTACTACTATGGGTTATGTTTTCGTCCATAAAGCACCTTTTCTATAAAATATTAATTGCGGTTTTTGCTTTTTGGAGTTTCTCGCTAAAATGTTTCTCCAAATTCAGGTTTCTTGAAAAAATTACGCCTTTAAAATTCCACTTTTCATTTGATGAATTTCGTCCACCTTCGTCAACCTTCTTAAACATTATCACCTTAAATTTTTGAGAATTGACTGGAAGGTTCCATAGGCAGTAGTAATGGTATACTCTATTTATTTTAAGTTGTAATGTTTCTGGGGAATACGCAAAAATGACTATATCGTCAGTAAACATCAATGCCTTAATACGAACTCCTGCTAAATCAACACCACTTGGAAGGTAATCTACAAGGTCATCTATGAAGAGCGAAAACAAGGTGGGACTCAATGTGCACCCCTGTCTAACTTCCGATGTGGTTGTGAACCAATCATAAAAATCAACTCCATTCCACACTACAGCCTGTGTTCGTCCAGACCATATAGCTTGTAGATTAAAGCACCTCGGTTGATTGAGTCAAATGCTGCTTTGAAGTCAATAAAGAATACATACAATTTTTTTCCCGGCTTAATAAAACTTTATTGTAGAGAACCCTGATCTAAAGCCCGCTTGAGTCTCTTTCAACCGGTTCTGATCTCCAATCTACCTTAAGAGTCGACAGTTTATTGCATCCAACAAGGATCCTTTTTTGTGTATCGGGAATATTATAGCGTCTCGAAATTCATTTACAGAAATATCCCCCCCAAATATTCCATTAAAAAGTGTTACCAGAAGTTTTTGACTGTTCGGTATTTATAGAACTCAACAGGAATACCACTTGCACCCGCCGCTTTTCCATCTTTAAGAGATATTAGAGTTAGTTCCATTTCTTGTAGGCTAATTTCCATATCTAGGAGTTCGTTGTTGGATCTAGGTATCGCATAGTGCCAATTTGTTTTTATGCTGAATGTTTGGATATATGTAGATTCGTATGCACTGCGAATTGTTTGCCATTCAATTCCCAAGTAAGTTTCCAAAAGTCGGTGGCAGACACTTAGATGCTTTTTTACTCACCGCTTTAAAATGTTCTTTAATGTTTTGTAAAGGAGGCTAACAAAATTTAAATAACATAATGTGTACGAGTTACGAGTATATTAACCTAACCTTTACAAATTTCAAATGCTAATATGACAACTTTAGATATCAAATTATTTTAGAACACTATTGTCCAGCAAGGTATGGTCTAACTTTTTAATTTGGATGACATATGAAAGCATTCCTAGATTCCAAAAGTTTTCTAAATATGCCATATTTTAGAGCTAAAACACAATAGTTTAGAGGGTTTTTGCTGCAATTCACGCAGAAATGTAAGAAATTGTTTTAAAACGTAGCTTTTTTCCAAAAATAAAATATACTTTTCTTTTATCCATTTCTATTTATGCTAAGAACGCTAAAAAATTCAAAAATCCAGAAAATGAGAGAGGATCTGACATGAAGAAATGTCGGGCTTTTTTTGACGAAGTTTTTTCGAACTCAATTTTCCTGAGTCAATTATTACTTTCGCTATCAGTCTGCTTACTCGTATTTTGATATTAAAGGAGTCAAAAAAACTTAAAAATTTTAGAAAGAAAAATGTTTGGTTCTTGAATTTAAGGAAATATGTAGGCGCATTTATACATAATTTCTCTAAAAAATTAAATTAAAACAAATTAAGGTAAACAAATAAGTTGGGAAGAAACGTTTGTGTGGCACTCACAAATTACACGTTTCAGAATCTCTTTTCACTTCAAATCTCAAGAGGTTCAAAGCTTATACGTACATATATATCAATAGATATGACCCGTTTATTATGTTTTCCAATTAGCCATTAGTTTAACAAAAGTGTCACTTTTGCTGTTTTTGGGACATTTATATCATTGAAATTCGTGTTTAAATATTAGTTCTAGAGCATCCAAAGCAAATTCACTTCAAAATTAGATTCATTTAATTTTTTAAGATCTTTTGTATTCAACAGAAAACCAATTTGGAAATAAATAAAATGCACACTAGAACTTGTTAATTTCTTCCAAAAAGTCTGTTTAAAAATATTTCCTATATTTTAAGATTTAAAAATGTACCTGCAACATAAGTTTTTCTCAAAAATTTAAATACCATTTTATTTGTCAAAAATCTAGATTAACTTATTTTTTTTTTCGAAAATCATTTTAAATTTGAAATTTTCTCTTAAAAATATTTTTGGTAAGCACTAAATAAAGAGCTTATAAATATATGTACATTTTACATTTAAATTTCGTCAACAAATGTTGACCTCTTTCTGAGATATCCAGTTTTGTAAACAAAATTAATATTTTTTTAAAAATAAAAAAAAATACATTTTTTATCATAAAATTCATCATCAATTTGATCATTTGATCATCAAAAAGAGCTCGCACAAAAAGAGAAGATTATTGAAATCGGTCCATTAGTTCTTGAGAAAACTTAAAAACAAAATAAAGGTTTTTGAGGGGTACCCTTCTGGAGCAATACCAAAATATGTTTTTCTTGTAGAAAGAAGCCAAATTAAGAACACAAAATTTAGAGAAAGTTTTAGAAAAATCACATGCTTTAATCAACAAATTTGTATGGGGACTGCTGTTATTTTTCGTATTAATAAAATGAAAAAAAAAAACGCCTTACGCTAATCGGCTAAAAACCTTAATTTCAATCAACACAATTGTTTGGACTGTAGGAGCCAGGAAAGACAAACAGACGGACGGAATCGGGGTACCCACTTTTTTCGACTTCTCTACCGTCGTAATGTCATATTTGATTGAAAGCTCTAGTTCGAATTTGTTTACTAAAGCAAAACTTGCCATATATGTATGTACGTAGTTCCTATGTACATATATGTCGCCAGTAAAAATCTTTTCAATGTTCACTATTTATGTGAAGGCTAGTTTAAAGAATTTAAAGGCAACTTAATATAAAATTAATGATCTCTTATTCAAGGTTTCTTCTTAAGAACCTGAATATTTACTCTTTTTTAGAAACAATTTTTATGAAAATTAAAGCATTAGGTACTAAAGTTTTTTCAAATTCTAAATTGAGTGAAAACAAAAATTTTAGTTGTTTTTGACAGCAAACCACTTTTTGATGAATGTCGTTATTTGTGGCTCATATGACCCCCCCTGGATCGTCGGTTGGTCAAAAGTTTATGCTGAATTTCCGATTCATGTTATGTTCTTGGTCCAGTCCTCAGTTAAAAGTAGTACTTTTAGCAACAAAGTTTAAGGAAGTAAAATACAAATAGGTATTGTTTTCATATACAAAAAATAAATAATTCAAAATATAATGGGAGTCATATCCATTAACGCAATTCAATTAGTTTTGAATTGAAGGGAATTCCTACAAAAAATCAAACAAATTATCTCCCAGGGTGGGTCATGACCCCTACGACCCCCCGCTGGTTCCGCCATTGCAAATGACTTTTTTGACCTCTGGCAATTTCTTAGGAAATAATTCAATTGACAGTTTAAAAAAAAAATATGAAGTACTGGTAAATTGGTTTAAAGTTAAATTCTTAAGTTTCTTAAGTTGTTGATGGGTAATTTCCTTAAAGGCCCAGAAAGTTTATTGATCGACTACATTTTACTCAAATATTAAGATAAATAAGAAACATAAACTAAGTATTCAATAAAGATGTCAACTTATAATGAGAAACAACTAAGTTACCAGCTGTTATTCCGAACTTGGCGAGATACTGGGCAACTTTAGGTTGCTGGCAACTTAGTTGTTCATAGGACGCCAAGCCTTAAAATAAGCAGTAAAATGATAAATGCAACTTCATCCCCTAAACTATGAAGCCTGAAACATAAAAAAGTTTATGTTTCAGCTGATGTCCATATCAAACTTTTAGCCTACTTGTCGAGTGAAATATTATAAAATATAAAAACTTGATGTCCAGAAAGTTTTTGTTTTTATTTTAAAACAAAATTGATTATAAGCCTCATTCCAGTTTTTGTTATACTTTCAGAAAAGGAAACTAATGGTCTCTTTGGAATTTGGGAACAATCTCATTTATTACATCAAAAAAAGAAGACTAACATAGGTAATGTAAAGTTTAAAAAACAAATTGATTTAACATAAAATTTACAAGTTTGTAGCATAAACTCGCTCTTGTTGGAGTTCCTTATAAGAAATTACAAGTATCAGCTTTTAGCTGTCAGATATTCTTATTTGCACAAACTAGGAATTAGGAATATCCTTAACATTTTTAAACTTATTGCGAGCGGTACGAAAATAGGAAAAGGTGTTAGATAGATTCCGATTATCTAAATATCAAAATAGGAAGAAAAAACATGTCACATTCTGGATGTGCGGCTAAAGAAGAACTCTATTTTTCATAAAGTCAAACAAAATTGCACAAATTTAAAAACTTTTAAAAATAATTCAAACATAGAAATAATATGCTGCTATTCTTTTGTCGAATCTGGTTTATGAAAATCTTAAGAATGTGAATTTAACACAAACTTGTCTTTTGACACACACAACTATTTTGTACATTATAAAATTTGATTAAACTTTTATTTTTTTTTTTCATTTTAAGATGGAAGTTAAACTACTTGGATGAGATTTTAAGTAAAATGTATTGCATTTCTATTGTTTTACGTAAAAACCAAAGCCAATCTTCTTCGATTTAGGAATGTAACCAAATTCACTTGAAAAACACAAACACAATGAAGACACGAAGGTAATGGCTTCGATTTTAAATAAATTGTATTTTGAAAATCCAATTTGCTATCAAAAAACCGAGATTCCACTGAAGAAAAAATAGAAAACTAATTTGGTTTGAACACAACGAGAGAGATACCAGCTTTCCTCAAAATTGTCATCAACTTAAAATTTAATATCAAATAAAATTAAAAATCCACGAATGGCAACTCTGCACCATTCTACGATGCTGTTTTCCACTAGATATGAATGAATCCCCTCTAAATTTAGTAAAGTTGTTTCTGCAAAGATACTTTCTCCGGTTCTTCTTTTCATTTTTGTCTATTTCTTTACAAAAAATACATATGACAAAAAGGATTTTGGCAAAACAATTGCACCATTCTTGAAGATAGTTTTCTTTCTTCGAATTTAGCTCTAGCCAAGCTAACAAGACTATAGTCGTACAGTATGGTGCAGTGATATGAAAATCAAGATACAAAAGAGACACACGCAAAGCTCACTGCGAGCCATTAAATAAAATTTGCCTTAATCCAACCAACTACTGTGGTGCAACACTCCAACGCACATTCACATAGAACACTCCTCAACTCAAAAGGATATTGCAACCGAAATGATAGTGCACACAAAATTATTTCCTTTTTCCTTTATACTCGCTGGGTCCTGGTACATACCTACCTACCTCTAGATACCTACTGTAAAGTCTTCGTTATCCTTATCGTCCTTGTCAATTTCGTTGTTCTCTCTTGGTTGAGAATTTTTCAAAAATAAAAGGAAAGAAATTGTTTTTCTTGTTTCTTTTTTTTTTTTTGAAAAATTCAATTTATGTATAGTTTTCGTTTTTGTCGAAAGTCGTAACAAAGAACGACTGTGATATTCTAACTGGTGGTGGTGGTTGCCATTTTGTGGAGTTAAGTTTTTGTTCAAAATGTATTTTAGTTGACAAAAATAAAAACGGAAAGAATGTGAATTCTTATTTCTATTGTGAATTGACTTTGTTAGATGATTTTAGGTATAGCGAAGTTAATATTGTAGAAATAATGGTGATGCTATAGGTCGTTAAAATATTTTCGCTAATATTATCGTTTGAAGGTAACTACACTTTTATACTTTAATAAGCAAAATAATAACATAGTTATTTGAAGAATAAAGTTGGTTTTTGATGTTTTTTTCTGAAAAAAAAAGAAAATTACGAAATTCAATCAAGGACTTTTAGTAAATAATTCATTTGAAGAAAATTTGATAAGCATTGGGGTTCGCATTTAATATATAAGCTCTTCAGCGAAAAAAATGTACTCAAGTCAAAATATCTTAAGGAATTGACTAATCCTCCGAGTAATTCTTGTCATGAAAAGTGCTTTCCAAATTAGACTTTCGGATTCGGCTTAAAACTGTAGGTCCCCTCCATTCCTGACAACATTACACAGGAATGGTTGAGATTTGTTACTCACTAGGCCCTAGTTCTCAACGAACCACCTAATTTATTTATTAACTTCCCATAGGAAGTTATTGTAATGGGTCCGATTTGTCAAATTGAAAATTTTGACATTTCTCGACGTTTCAAGGTCCCTAGAGTCGAAATAAAAGATTTTTAGAAAGATGTCTGTGCGTGCGTGTGTACGTACGTTCGTACGTCCGTATGTCAGTAGCTCAAGAACCAGAAGAGATATCGACTTCAAATAAATTTTGTTATACAGAAAATAAGGCAGAAAGATGCAGAAAGGGCTCTCAAGAAAATTGCGTGGGTGGTTTTTTTACCATAGCAGTTTAAAAAAAAGGTTGGTTAACCCTAAATATCTCATGAACCAATGACGCTAGAGACTTGAATTAAATTTTATATTATATATTGTAACGTGATACAAAACAATTATATTTTTGGAAAAAAATTCAATTAACGGTTTTTTTTATAAATCAAAAAAAAAAACTGAAAAAAAAATTTGTCACTTCGAAAATTGTACGACTAAAATATGATTTCATTTCCAAAACAATTTTGTGCAATGAAGAATAATGTTTTTGACATCTGATAAAATTTTGAGAAAAATCGAATTGACAGTTTTTTTACAAAAAATAATAACCTAAAAAAATAAAAAAAAAAGTTGGTAAAAATTGAGTTTTGACTCAAATATATTTTCAAGACTTTGAGATAACTACTTTTATCTTTCAAAAAATGTTGTTGTCAACATTCTGTAAAATTTAAAAAAAATAGACAGTTGTTTTACAAAAAATTAAAAACCGAAAAAAAAATTTAACAAAAGTTGGTAAAGATTGATTTTCGACTTAAATATCTTTTCAAAAATTTGAGATTATGGCTTCTAACTAATTTTAACTTATAAGAAATATATTTTTCAACATAAGGAAAAATTTTGAGAAAAATCGAACTGACAGTTTTTTTACAAAAAATAAAAACCTAAACAAAAAAATTAATAAAAGTTGGTAAAAATTGATTTTCGGCTCAAATAGCTTTTCATAAATTAAAAATATTGGCTTCAAACTTATTTTATTTCACAGAAAATATTGTTTTTTATATTCAGTAATTTTTTTATAAAAATCCAACAGTCCGTTTTTTCATAAAAAAAATAAAATCTACAAAAAATAGAACGAAAATTTGGCAAGAATTGATACATTTAGACAAACTTTTAAGCAAGACAAATCGATAGACGGGATGGGAAGTTATCAGTGTGGTCTATATGAAGTGGAAGTTATATGAGTGGTCTAAGCTAATCCTATCTGACTTCTGACCGCAAAGTGCGATTTTAGTTGATTTTTTTGCTTATATGAGTGTAGTTCTATTCGAAATGTAAATCTGATTTCATCCATACTTATGTTATTATTTTTAATTTACTTAAAGTTTTTTTAGAAGTATACAATTACTCAATTTAAAGACTGTTATAGTGCTGTTAAATTTTGTCACCTTCAAAAGTCTAGGAGCCAGTGCCAAAAAGTCAATTCAATTGTTGGACAGAAGCCCGTTCCAACAAACACTTTCCTTTTTGCACTTTTGCTTTGTAAATTACGTTTCACCGAACTCAAATTTGGAAAGTGCAAAGTGTTTTCTGAAAAGTGAAAAGTTTTGTTATTTTGCAAAGTATTTGTTATTTTCTTTCACTAAACAATAAACTTTGAAAAATATAAATAGAATTTTTAAATGCTTTTGAGTAATATGCAGACAATTTTCTTTTTTTCGAAAAATATTTTGAATTTTTTGAACGAAAAACCTAGTTAATAGTGACCAAAGTGTAGTGAAACTAATTAGCTACGATATCGGAAATAATTTTTCGACAGAAGTGAGTTTTCTATTAACTAAAAGTACCATCAAATTTGTGTTGTCTAAAATTGGAAACAATCTACAATACAATAGCCAAAAGGATATGTGTTTAAGTCCTTTGTAATCATTTTTGTATCCACTATATTATGCTGGGAATGGAGGCCAATATCACGTTGTTGCATCTATGCACTGAAGCAAAGCAACCGTAGTACCTCGAGTGTCGAATATTATCATTGATGATTTTTTTTCCACATACGAATTGCAAACTTGTATTTTAAATTGGTGAAGCACAAAATTAAAAATAAAAAAACACTCAAAAAACGTGTTTTCGAAACCCGATATTTCTGTCTCTTTCGTTTGCAGGAAATATTAATGAAATTTCATTCAAAAAAATTTCAATTGGCGCTGGTAGATTTTGGCTCCCCCCTTTATTATCAAAATGAGTGTTTGTTAACGCAAACGTTGCGTGCATTGCGTCTATTTTTCGGTAGACGCGATGGCCCTTCGCAGTCGACTCCTCAACGTTTGGTAGCCAAATTTGAGACGGCCGGTTCAGTAAACAATCAACCAACACCCGTACGTTCAAGGAACGCGAGATCGGCGGAGAACATCGCCGCGGTCCTTGTGTACAGCAGAACCCAAGGCAATTTATTGCTCACCGTCCACAAGAACTCGGCCTTTCGCAGACTTCAGCTTGGCGAATTTTGCGTCGGGACTTGGGCCTACACCCTTACAAGATCCAACTGACCCAGGAACTCAAAGTTCATGACCATAGACAACGCCGTTTGTTCACTTACTGGGCTTCGAATCGTTTGGAAGAGGACCCCAATTTTGGCCGAAAAGCATCTTTAGTGACGAGGAGCATTTTTGGATGCATGGCTTCGTTAACAAGCATAATTGTAGTATATGGGAACACAACGACACAAACCCACGCGAGGTTCACCAGGTGATAATGCATCCTCAAAAAGTAACCGTTTGGTGTAGATTTTGGGCCGGCGCAAGGCGGCGTTATTGGTCCATATTTTTTTGAAAACGACGTTATACGTTTTATAACCACTATCAGCCGAATTTTCACCATCATATTCATCACGGTTATGGCTAGACAGATTTGGTGGTCTTTGTTTTACTCCCCGAGACTTTTATGTTTTAATTTGCCTTTTTTTGCATATGACTTGATTTTTTCGTGGCTGGCTATAAAAATATACAATTTAGAAGTTTATAGCTAAGAGTGAAAAGAAAATGGATCAAAATTGTTTATTAATATTGACACATTTAGCCTATCCTATCAGCAACACTTGAACTTGCAACAGCATTATTTAGAATTGAGCGTGAATTACGATGATGTACAAACTTTACGACACCATTATCTCTTTCACTCTCTTCAAAGTCCTTCACAAATAAACGGAGTCGATTGTAACAACCATCATGCGCTTAAAGTTTCTACATTTGAATTCAATTTTAATAATTTGTATGCTTTATTCGATAAAGGATCGGAAAATGGAAAACAATCTACTTATGTTATGACACTCAAAATGACAGTTGAGTTTAACTAGTGTCAAACGCCAGTGCTACCAACTTCAAACCACAAAGTGAATGACCCGAAAACTATTCATTTCAAACTACTGTAATCAAACTTTTTTTGTTTTGAAAATATTGTTTAACAAACGAAAACTTGTTGATTTCTACAATTCTACATTCTTAATTTCCTGTAACTCTCAGCTGTCAAACTATGCTTTTTATAAAATAACAATATTTTAATAGGGAAATTGTTACAAATGTTGATGTTAAGTAGCATTTTGGAAACCCTTAATTGTCTTTTAATACTTCTTCTGCGTAGTACTTATGGTTGCCAGATTTAACAGTATTATTCTGTCAATTAAGACATTAACCTTAATGTCATACAATTACATATGTATGTAAAAATTATAATTTTGTATAAAAATATTGCCATAAACTTAATAATCAGCCGTGGTATGTCATTGTCCACAATTTTCATTGCTTATCATTTATCATTTTCTATGGTTATTAGCTAAAATTTTTCCCACGCTGTGAGTTATGTTGGTTTTCGATTGACACTTAAGCATTATGGCTTAAAAATAACCCATTTCATAAAAAGAAAGATTAAAGGAGTAAAGTCGTACGAATCCGGTAGCCAGTTCAATTAAGATCAATTCACACGTGCAGAATTTTCAATATGCCCTTTTGTTGAAACCAGTTTCATCACTGAAGATAATAATTTTTCTATGAAGATTAGGCATAATTACCACAGCTTTAGAGCCCATTCCTTGGGCACAAGTTGTTGTCTACAGTTTTTTACCTTCAACTCTTGGGGCAATTTAATTGTGTACTTTGTCGATTTCTTGACATCAATTTTACGATATAAAATCAACTGTCTAGATTTTTCCTGAAAATTCTCCCATCCAATGATGATTTTCCAAAACAGACTAAATTAATGGAAGCCTAATTGACAAATGTAGCTTTAGCAAATATGGCCGCTATTATATCTATCAAAGTTTAGAAGTCCCTATTCAAAGACCCTAAATGCAGGAATAAAAAGAAAAAGGCCAACAATTGTTCCTTGGGGTACACTAGAATGAGCATCAGTAAATGGAATTGATAAGTGAAGCTGCCTTTCTATTATTATAAATACAAATACAACTGATTTAGAAAACTACAAGTCTTAGACAAGTTTGAAAATAATAATGTAACGGGTCAGTTATCCGTATACAACATAACGATCCTATGTGTTTTAAGTAATTTTTGTTTTACTTTTAAATATCAGCGAGTAGAAGAAATATTGCAGGGAACAAAATGCATCAAGTTCCAGAACAAAACTTGAATCACTACTTTACTAGTTTTCTTTTCTTCACTTTAAAAGTCCTCTTAGCTCTTGAATTAGTTGGTTTAAAGGTGCGTGTCCACTTTTGATAGAAAACTGTGTGCAGTTTTGATTTGCGATTTAAACATAATCATTTTTTATTTCATTGCTTTCTGCGTTGCAAACAACAAAATTTAATACTTGCTACATTTCTTTTTGTTTTCGGAGATCAAACGGAAACTTATTTTCGGTTGTTAAAAATCTTATTTATGAACGGCACAAGTTTTCAACATGAAAAAAAGTTGATGAAAGGGGTTTTTAAGATATATCGATTGGCAAGAATACTGCGACAAATATTTTGTGTTTTTCTTCTTCCTCTTCTTCTTCTTCGTGTTCTTATTCAGGAGACAAATCCAACAGCCACAACACGTGTGTTTATGAACTTACCCCCGCTCTATAGTATATTTTTTTTGTAAGTATAAAAATACAAAGGATCCCTTTCCAAAAAGTTAAGATCCTAGATAAAAGCATCATGCTCGTGCACAGTTTTCAAGACAGCACAATGAAGAAAAAAGTTATAAACACTTTATATTTTTTTGGCGTCGAAATAGTTTCTTAACTTTTCGTTGTTTTCAGTTGTTTTTGTTTTTTACATACATAGAAATACAATTACCCAAGTAATTGTCGTTTTATAGAAGAACCTATTCATTCATGTTATTTTGGTCTTTGTTCTTCGGAAACTGAAATAAATAGGAACAATAGGATAGGAAACAATATCATACACACTGCTATACACACCGTTGTATATTCATAATAGTATTCGGTGATAAAAGTCCAAGAAATTGTTTTTTCTTTTTTTTAACAAAATAAAGAACAATATTTTAGAAGAAATGTTGAATGCTTAAGGCTTGGCAGCTCCTCTCGAGCAATTGTGTATTTCATCGTTTATTGGCAAATAGCCAAAGTTTATTTTAACTGATTGCCTATTTTAGGGCAAAATGAATTTGAGTATAAATTCGGCAAATTTTTATTTACAAAAACAATAAAAATTAAAAAACATTAACTCGCATACATAAGGGTGTCTTTTTTTGGGCGACTATATGTTTTGAGCATCCCATGGTAAAAATTTGTATCAGTAAATAAAATTCATTAAAGAATTTAAGTATCTGGGTTTGACCGTAAAAAGTAACTTGTGTATGAAAAATCACCTTTAATCAAATCTGAAGGAAGGTAAGGCTGCACTTTGCGGTTCCTGGACAAAATGCATTTCAAAAAATCAATCCTTCACTCGTTGAAATACAAGCTGTTCTAAGTTATTGAAAACATCTATTATGTTTTACTCACAAAAATGGGGCTAGAAGGAATATGAAGATGTTGACAATTTAATTTGATTCTTTTTGAAGCGAGTTTGCAATCGCCTTTCCACAACAATGAATTATTTGCCACCGATGTTCATCGACTCACTAAAAATACACTTTGAATACATGATCAAAATTCTTCAAATGAACTCTTTTAGACTCATCAACAGTATGTTAAAATGTCTTCAATCATGGACCAGCATCTCTAATTCGATTTATGGATCTATGAACAAAAAATACTATTTTAAGTCAGGAGAATTAAACTATTTAACCGACAGGTATTCTACCAAAATGGTATATTCAATTCTACAACCTATTGGGAAGAAACTTCCCTTTAATTTCGTACCGCACAGGCCAGATTTAACTATCAGATGTTAAATCTGCGGCACACACTTCGTTAGGGTCATTCATATCGGGAACCACTGGCATTTGACACTAGTCACTCTCAGCTGTCAACTAAAGTGTCATAATATTTTTTAAAAGCTTGCCATTTACAAAAATGGATTGCACAAAAATCGAAAAAGGTTGTAAATTTTATTAAAACTTACTATAAAAGTGCTGATTCGAACGTAGCCACTTTTCGCTTATTACAATGGTCGTCACAATTGACACGAGTAATCTGTAAAGAAAATTAAATACAATGGAAGCGTTTCTGTTGCTGTAAGGCCTGTGCAATCATTCAGTGCAGTGCAGTGATACAGCATACACCTATAGCGGAAGAAATTTAGAAATAAAAATCAACCCCTAAATTAAAAGGCTACCTGCGGGCTACCTGCGCTAGTCAAGTAATCACCCTGATCTTTTCCACGAATAAAGGTTTTTTTAAAAATATTTGTTTGTTTAAATCAGTGTTATAAAATAAAAAAGTGAAAGTTAAGCCGGAAATGGGCGAACCATTTAATCCGGAGGCAGCGCTTGCTTCGTTAGAAGAATTGCTAACCAGGATAGCCACGCACCTAAGTCCCGAATACAGTCAGAGGCTTAGTGAAACTATCGGCAAATTCTTACCTGCCACCATCAACGAACCAAGCAAGGACAATGACGAACTGGAATCCGAGGAAATGGAAAGCGATGCTGACAATTCTGAATCCCCATTGCCAGGTCAAAAAAGACGGAAATCATCATCCAAAAAGGACAACGTCAAACGCCCTCAACTGGATGTCGAAGCACCATTAACAACGACAGTAGCACCACCAATACCAAAAGCCACCAAACAGCAGCCAAAAAAACTAATCCAACCACCAAAGGAACCAGCCACAACAACAACAACCGACACTCAGTCACCGCCACCCAAACCTAAAGACAACACCGCCAAATCTTCAGGAATGCCACCAATTTTCGTGTTTTCTGGAAACATCGCTGAAATAAGCAGACACTTCAAAGGAACAAACCTCAGCATGACCTTCAAGAACCGTAACACAAAATCCACCATCATCAACGCTGGAAACAGAGAATCTTTTGACGCCGTCAAGAAGTTTTTGCTGACAAGCAAGATACAATTCAACACTTTCACGCCAAAGGATGACAGGAAAAACCTGCTTTTGTTAAAGGGTATCCACCACACGTACGCCGCCATCGAAGTAGAAGAAGAGCTGAGGATAGAGGGACTGCCAGTAATAAAAGTGTCACCCTTCAAAGCAAAGAAGGCCCAAGGAAAGGTGTACAACAACTTCGTTGTGGAATTAGCAAAGTCCATCGACATCAATGAGGTCTACACAAAGACTCGCATTATGAACCAGAGTGTCCATTGGGAGAAGCTAAAATCCAACGACATCGTTCAGTGCCATAAGTGCCAACGCTTTGGACATGTGGCCACCAACTGCGGGCGGGACTTTGTATGCGTTAAGTGCAAGGATAAGCACGAACCAGGACAGTGCCAGCGCAAAGAAAACACTGGGTTGGACGTATGGTGTGCCAACTGCCAAAAAGCTGGACACCCTGCCAGCTTTAAAGGCTGCCCAACGCTAAAGGCTCGCCTGACAGAAAGGAACAGGCTATTGGCGGAGAAGCGTTCTCACCAAGAGTTTGCTGCTAAGTCAGCTTGCTTGGTTACTCGTCCGGCAATCAGCTATGCAGCAATGGCGAAAAGAGGCCCACCAACCAAACCAGCACCAACAAAGGCACAACAAGTCACAGGAACTTCAGCCAAGATGACCGCACCAAGGATACCAGCAAAAACAGGACCAACCAAAGCCGCAGCACCAGTAAACCTCAACAGCGAAGTCCAGAGAATATTTGGTTCCGACCTGCTCACGGTCATGGGAAAAGCTAGGAGTGCGGTTCCACCAAATTACTCTCAGCTCAGCGATGGAGATAAGTCCGTGGCACTGGCCACCTTCTTGTTCCAAATATGCAACTAAAGAAGCTCCGCATCCTGACGTATAATGTAAACTCATTATACAGCCTTGATAAGAGGACGTCATTCAACATGTTCATGAAAAACAACAAACCGGACATCGCTCTTATAAGTGAAACAAATGTTACCCGAAAGAACAATATTAACATCGTAGGATATAAGACCTTCCGACAGGACAAAGGTCAGCACGGAAGAGGCACAGCCATCTACTTGAGGGAAAAGATCTCTTTCAGCACCAGCGAAATTATCATCCCAGGCCTTCAAACAAGCGAAGCTACAGCGGTCCAGATAGATCTAGGACAAGGAGAAAAGTTGACAGTAATCGGCGTTTACTTCAAATGCGGTTCCTATAAAGTAAACATCCATGGCGACCTCAACATACTCAACAGTGTCTTAAAACAAACAACTTACGGTCTAATTGGTGGCGACTTCAATGCAAGACACCACAGGTGGCAGGATACCGCTATCAGTGCTGAAGGCAAATTCATCGTCGACTGGTTGGACCTTCACAGCGATGAACATTCTCTGGTTGTAGTGTCGCAACCAAAGCCAACCTTTCCAAGAACTCCATCAACTTTAGATTTTTTCCTATCAACTTCTAATTTCATTTATATTCTTCCAGAAATCAGCAACTTCACCTGTTCAACGGTGCCCAGCGACTCTGACCACGAAGCAGTTCTGCTTTCGATAAAACTCAATCAGCCAGCCATCCTAACTGCGAGACCCCAAGCAGACTACATAAATTATAAAAAACTCAACGTCGAGAGATTGCAGAGGCATATCGAGCAACACTTGGTACTTCCTCCTGCCAACAGAAACCTCCAGAATAATGAAATCGATGGTGCGGTCGAAATTCTGGAAGCAACAATCGGCAACGCTCTTGACGTTCAAAAGGTTCCCATGACATCCAAAGATAGGTACCAACATCTCCCGGAATATATACAAAAGTTGTATTCGCACCGACAAAGGTTGAGGAAAAGGCTACAGAGAATTCACCAGAGAGAACTCAACACAGTGAATCGGGAATACCAGACAGTGAAAAGCGAACTCGATTGTGTTAACATCATGTTCCGGAACTCTATTCGACACCACAATGACAAATCTCTCAAGAAGAGATTGCGAGAAATAAAACCCGGACCAGACGCCTTCAAAGAAATCAACCGCTTTATAGGAAGAAATAAACCACTACCGGAAGTCATGATGGACAACACCACTGAGATTACATCGTTGGATGACAAAGTGGAAGCCTTTGCCAACCACTTCGAAGGCAACTTTACCCCCAACCCTCCGTCTAGCCCACTTTTCATCAACGAAGTGAATGATTCCATCCAACAAACTCTGGCTCCCACTCTAGAGAGAAGTATATTCAACGAAACCAACCTGGCAAATAACCCAACTGACAACCCATACTTGAGCACTTCAGAGGAAATATGTGAAATAATAAACCACGGCAAGCCAAAGAAGTCAACAGGGCCGGATGGGGTTTCTAACTTCATCCTGACAATCGTCTTCAACAACTGCCTCAACAACGACTACTTCCCCCAAAAATGGAAAACTGCTAAGATCGTGGCAATTCCCAAGAAAGGAGATCGGAATTATATTTCTAATTACAGGCCCGTATCTCTCCTGAGTAACATCAGCAAACTCCTGGAGGAAATTATATTAAGGAAACTGAAAAAATTCTGCTGTGAAAACAGTATAATTCCTGACATGCAGTTTGGTTTTCGGGAAAAACACTCGACGCTGCATCCTTTGATGAAGTTTCAACACGACATCACCACAGCTCTTAATAGCCATTGTGTCACCGTTGGATGCCTTCTGGATGTTGAGAAAGCATTTGATAGCGTATGGATTGAAGGCCTTATCCATAAACTTCACATGCTGGGCTTTCCAATCGCACTAATAAGAATTATTTTTTCTTTTCTCTCTTCCAGAAAATTCTATGTACAATTGGAGAAATGCAAATCGTCAATGAAGAACATCAGGGCTGGAGTTGCCCAAGGATCGAAGCTCGGCCCATTTCTATACAGCATCCTGACATCTGACCAACCTAACCCCGTCAACTGCGAGAACCTTCTATATGCCGATGATTCCTTGACTTACTGCTCCTCAATGTCACCACGTATAGCTGTGAAGAAAGTAGAAGAACACATCCACCGTCTCTTTGACTTTTACCATAAATGGGGTATTAAAATCAACGCAGCAAAGTCGGAACTCATCTGCTTCAGAAGGCCGTCAACTGTCGTCCGTAGAAGATCGCAAAAAGCGACAATATGCAGAAACCTGAAGTTGAAACTCCCAGATGGATCGTCACTTTCAGCCAAGAGGACCGTCCAGTACCTGGGAATTTATTTCCACGAGCTATTAAAGTTTAACCCACACGCCCAGAAAGTTCTTAGGAAAGCCAGCTGGGCCTTTCATCGTGTCCATCCATTGATGAAGAAGAGCAATGGACTAAGTCAACAGACCAAAATCCTGATGTACAAACAACTGCTGAGACCAGTCATTGGATACAGCTTTCCCGTTTGGTATACCATCTCCAAAACGGCCATGAAGCAGCTAAAAGCTTTCGAAAGAAAGATCCTAAGAATCTGCACTGGGCTTGTCTTTGACAGGGAGCGTCAAAAATACTTTAAAAACGACAGAATTTATTCTGAAGCGAGAATAAATACATTGGACAACTACCTACTACTCTTGGCTAAAAAGTTAGTAGGTAACTCATCTAGCCACCCGAACCAACTAATAAGAAGGATGACAACCCAACAGCGACTGCCAGAGCCCATGTACCTTAGCGTCATGGACATTATGGATGATAACATAATTCAAGTCAACAACGAAGATGCCGTTGCATTCTACGCTGACCCCGAGTCAGCCCACCGACGTGGCTAAACAAGCCAACAACCCTCTAACCAATCAACAAATCCAACAAATGACAACCGGGAAGGAACACCCCGAGGATAACCAAGTCAACCGACTTTTATTTTTAGAACGCCATACATATTAAACAATATTTTAATTTAAACTTAAGCCAATATATAAAGTTAGGCCCCCTATGTGCCAACAAAATATTTTATTCTAAGACAATGTATCTATTTAATCTTAAGACTATCCAATTGTATATATAAAAGTTCAATAAACAAATCTAATCTAATCTAAAAAAAAAAAAAAAAAAGGCCTGTGCAATGTGTATTATTGTAATGTGCACTTAGTCAAAAACATTGCTGCTGTAAAGTGTGATTTTTTAACTGTTATCTTTTTGGCAACACGTACTGGTTTAAACAGCTGACGTACATTTCGTATTTTGTTTCACTGTCAAACATCTTCAGTTTGATCTATAATTTAACCATGAATCGCTTGACAAACGAATAACTGTTGCAAATTATTGAATTTTACTATCAAAATGCGTGCTCTGTTAAGAAAGTTCATCTCGGGCTTCTTCCGTTTTATGGTCAGTTTAATCGACTTACTAAAGCGGCTATTAGGACTATTGTGGTTAAATTTCGCACCAAATTTGCATTGTTGGACATTAAACCACCAACACGCTTACGTAGAGTGCGAACTGAAGAAAATATCGCAGCTGTATCGGCCAGTGTTAATGATGACCATCAATTATCGATTCGTCGCCGCCGTTCGCAGCAATTGGGCCTCTGTTACTCAACAACGTGGAAAATTTTGCGCAAGGATTTAGGTGTGATGCCTTTTAAAATACAGTTGGTGCAAGAATTGAAGCCGAACGACCTACTGCAACGTAAAATTTTTGGTGAATGGGCTCTTGGAAAGTTGGCCGAAGATCCACTTTTTTACCGAAAAATTGTGTTCAGCGACGAAGCCCATTTTTGTCGGAATTGGTACGTAAATAAGCAGAATTGTCGATTTTGGAGTGAATATCAGCCAGAAGCATTGCAAGAGCTACCAAAGCATCCAGAAAAAGTCACAGTTTGGTGCGGTTTATGGGCTGGACCGTTTACTTCTTCAAAGGTGATGGGAATCGTAACGTAACTGTGACTGGTGAGCGCTACCGTGAAATGATATCCAACTTTTTTTTTTGCCCAAAATGCAAGAGCTTGACTTGCATGATATGTGGTTTCAACAAGACGGTGCTACATGCCACACAGCACGTGCAACAATGGACTTATTGAGAGGCGAGTTCGGTGAACATTTTATTTTACTTTCGGGACCGGTCAACTGGCCACCTAGATCGTGCGATTTAAAACCTTTAGACTATTTTGGGGATGGCTTTGTTAAAACTCATGTTTATACAGACAAGCCCGCTTCAATTGACGCATTGGAAGACAACATTGAAGCATTTATTCGTGAGATACCGGCCGAAATGTTGGAAAGAGTATGTCAAAATTGGACTAAGCGGATGGACCATTTGAGTCGCAGTCAAAGTCAACATTTGTATGAAATAATCTTCAAACATTAAATTATATGGACCGTAGGATCGATTCAAATAAAGATTTTTTTGAATTTTTCTGAATTTTATGTGTTTTTTTTTTTATCTTTTCTATAGCTTTTAAAAAATCACCCTTTACAAGTGTTGCTGATGATCCGAATTTATGGATTTTCAGTGTCGCAGAAATGTGAACAATTTTGTTTCTCAATTTATTTTCTAACTAAATGTTGCAACAAGCCACAGAACACGACCAATTTTTGCGTGAGAAGCTTACTGGCGCATAATTTCACGTTTTAATGACGCGAATTGGATACCGAGATCCGGATATTGTACTTTAATAACATGTCTACTGGCGTAAGTTCTCAGCTCTCGAATAAAAAAACTAACATTATTAAAGTTATGCTCAAAATGTCTCCTGAAATGTGCGGAAAAGTGGTTAAATACAAATGCTCCAAATTTCTCCAAAAGCGGCCATTTAAAGATTAATGCTTTAATACTTAATGCCACAATCCGAACTCTATACAAAAATAAAACTATGTATTTTATTTTCAAAACCGAAAAATTAGTAATGCTGAACATTAAAAAAAGGCTGTTTTGTTGGTGATCAATAATAATTAATTCAAAAGCCATGAACAAGCTTTGTAAGAATGCTTTGGCAGCACTGCTGAAAATGAAACAAATTCATCATCAAGTCCGAAATCGGGATTTATGTATCTTCTTATTTCTTTAATCTTCGAATCTTGACAATATCTCTAAATTTGAGTTGTTTGTTCTTTCGGAATCTATCTATCTCACAGTTTCATTCAAACTAGTGGTCAGTGTAGAGCATACTCGTATAATTAAAATTTGAGTATATTGTTTAAAAATGAACTATTTTGCTCCTTCGAACTTCATCAATTTCACCACTGATATGGTCGTTTGTGTATATGACTGGGTTTATAATTCTGAAAATGACACCTTAGAAACTGCTGTCGATGGAAACGATGAAGAAACATCTATTCGTAAATCCAAAACTAATGAGGAATCAATGGCTGCAGATTCAAATAATTTGTATGCGGAAATCGATGAGAAATCAAAAAATGATCAACAAATTGAATTGAATGCAAATAAGAATTCATTTTGTAAGAGTTTAAGCGATTGTTTTTGTATTTGCATCAATGATTGGTTTATGTAGGCACAGAGTTCAAATTATTAATGTTGTGTGAATAGGATTTTATTTTTAAAATATTCCAGCAGCATAAATAAAAACAAATTTGATTCTGATTTAATGATGTTCTATATTTTGTATTATTTAATATGTTTTTTTTTTGTTTTTTTTTTTTTTTTGAAAATCAATTGTGTACTAAAATTTTTGGTTGTGAATATGTAAAATTAATTATTTCAATAAATATTTAAATAAAATATGATATCTATTATAATGAGTGCTCAGTATTTTTGTTTATTATTTTGAATTTTTTTCAACTCTCGAATCCCTAATGAGTATTCGTTGTAAACTGAAATCGATACACAGCAAATAATAATCAAATAAAAATTAAATCGTACACATGGATTATTTAAAAAAAAAATCATTAAGGAAGATTGTTTATTTAAAAACTGAAAAATGATATGATATAGGTATGTATGTAGGTACACTAGGAAGCATATCACTGATATTTTAGTATTCATAATTCCAAGAAACTGTCATTTTGTTTTGGTTACAGATAAATAAATGAAAAAGCAAATAAATTACAACTCTTTGTGAATATTTCTACAAATTCCAAATCTAGAATGTGCAATTATGTATATTTTACCAAATGCACATTGCTATTCTAAAGTGGCTTTCCTATTAATTTAGTCCCCCCAGCAACACTTTTTCACACGTTTTTTAAACAAAAAGTCAATTATTATACCATTATTTTTGTCCCTCGCAAATATATTCAAAGGTTTTTGTTGTGCTAGATACGAATCTGGAAACTAAATTTCAACTACTCCTTCTTAAAGTGTATTGTATTTTTATTTAAAAAAAAAACTAAAACAATATAGGTATGCAGATATTGGAATAAGTAGATCTATGGTCACGGAAAATGCTCTTAGTTTTTGATGAAACTACGATACTGAAACAAGTTCTGTAACTTTAAATTTTGAAAAAAGGGAGTTTCGGAACAGGGATATTATTCTTTTTCACTTCAAATTTGTGTAGGCTGAAAATCTTCAGTCTTTAAATTTCTTACAGGTGTTCATCTCTAGAAAGATTGATATTTGTGATTTTAAACATAAAATCATTTTTGAATCTGAGTTCTTACAAAAGAGGATGTTTTTATTTTTTTTAAATATGGCATTCAATATTTTTTAGGTTATTTGGATAATCACAAAAAATCATCAAATTGCATGATCTTGATAATCAGTTGATATCACTACGACGAGAAATTACGCGGCCAGGGAATGTCTTTTGCAATAAAGCCATATTCGCTCGAGTTGTGTGACATGTGGCACCGTCTTGTTGAAACCACATATTTTCCAAGTCGGGTTATCATATGACGGTGACAGTCCTTCCATTGTCGTTTTCGAAGAAGTGATGTCCAAACACAACTCCGGACCAAAGAGCACACCAAACAGTGACTTTTTGTGCATGCAATGGCTTCTCTTCAATTCCTTCAATTCAATTTCCTCACAATTTTGCCAACTGCTTGCGTAGTTGGACGGTTATGTAAACCATAATCTGCTCTTAAGGCATATGATATGTGTGGCAGAATCACCAATTTTGTAGTAGGTTTCAATAATTTGTATGCGTTGTGCGATAGTTAAGCGATCCTTTTTCATAAATGTCAGACTTTCGACTGAAAAAAAAATTGGTTTAACAAAAGGTTTGACAGAGATGTCGAATACAAGCCCTATACTTTTGAAACTGCGACATGGATAACCCGTTATAATCGTTCTAAAAATAAAAATCACTGAAACGTGAAAATGGAAAAAACGGTTTTTTGAGAATACTCGTACCTTGAAAAATTGATGCTTGCGAAATTTTTTTAAGGACCGTGATGTGATTTTTTTTGTATTTTTTTTACATTTTTTGTAAAAATCCAACAGTCAGTTTTTTCATAACAATTAAAATCTACAAAAAATACTTCACAAAATTGGTAAGAATTGATGTTCGATACTCGATATCTCATGAATGAATAAGGGTACGAGTATTATCATTAAAATGATTGTTGTTAACGAGAAATATTTGTCTAAGAAAAATCAAATCTATATTTACATACATACATATGTATACAAGAAATAAAAACTTTCAAAAAATGCTTATAAAATTGTCAAAGATTGGGTTTCCACAAAAAAGCGTATCGTAAATTGCATAAAATTCAAGTGAAAATGTTTACATCAACACTGTAAACATTTATTTCAACTATCAAAGAAAAAAATTAAATGCACTACTGGGTCGCACAAACTTGCTATATGGGTGATTATACAAAAGTTGGGTAACTCGATGTCATCAACCAATATATACAAAGTCTTATTATATTTTATTGAGATTGCAATTTATTTTAAAACAATGGAAAGACCTTTATTTAGTCACTCAATTTCAGTTCTTCATTTTGAATACAAGTTATTAAAAAAACACAATTAGTTCTTAAAACGTCAGTCCTCTGGCATGTCACAATCCCGAAAACCAACAATTAAGTGACTGTTTATTAAACATTTATCATTGATTTGAGAAAACTTATTAAATTATTACAATCTGCGATGTATATAGTTTAATATATACTACAACTTTCATAATGCAGTGTTCTCCACTTTATTTAAAAAAATAAGAAATTTTGTGTTCAGTTTTATTCGTCAGTTTCTTGTGTGTTATTTAAATTTAAAATTCATGCGAAATATCGCCGACTCAACGTCAAGTCCCACTTTGAATTTTAATGTTGGTAATAAAGTTAGTTGCGGGTCGCACAATTTGACGGCCACCATAACTGTACCAGAGTTTGGGTTATGTTTTTTGTCTATACACGTGCTTAGCCAGTCAACACGTCAGTTTTATGGTGAGTCGTTATTTTTTTGTTAATCTAAAGTTTATTTTTATTTATTTATTTATTTATTCGTATTAGACTTTAATTTGTTAAAATGTAGTTTGTTGATATTTGAAATTACAAAAAAAAACATTAGTCCAGATTATAATCTCAAATTTCGTCTTTTTCGTCAGTCCTATGGCGTCAGTCCTGTGTCAGGTAAATTGTTATTGTTCTTCATTTCTTTTTTTTTTTTATAATAAGCACATACTCGAGGGGATATTACTACCCTTATTATGCAGAGGCACAGTGTGAGCACTAGGAAGAGGAGAGAGGGTTTAAAAGGAGATGTCGGTGCACATTGGTTTTGAATTCCTGAACACTGCAATGACTAGGAAAGACAGAGTGTGGTAAGGCATTCCACATTCGCGTAGTACGGCTTAAGAACGAATCTCTGTATTTGACAGTACGGCCGAAGTTGGGCTCGAGGGTATACTGATGGGCATTCCTAGAAGCGCGAGTATTACGGTTGAACTGTTTAAGGGGAGGAATGCAACTGGCTATTTCACTAGAGCATAAGCCGTTATAATAACGGTAAAAAAGGGTCAGACAAGAGACCTTACGACGATGTTCAAGCGAAGTAAATGAACTTATGATGATATTATCATCTATCAATTTAAATGCTCTACGTTCAATACTATCCAAGAGGCTTAAGTAAGTTGCAGGAGCACCAGCCCAGAGATGGGAGTTATACTCAAGCTTTGGACGTATGTTAGTCTTGTAGATAACAGCCAGATCAGAAGGGGTGAAATATTTCATGCATCGCCTAAGGAAACCCAAACACCTTGCGGCATTTTTGGCGACATCGCGTATGTGATCATTCCACAAGAGGTGGTTGGTGACACACATACCGAGAATATCGAGGTGTTCAGTCTCATTGATGCAAGTGCCATCCATTGGATAATGGCAATGGGGGTATATCTCGCTTTAACGATACAAAACAGCATTGCGTTTTCGAAGCATTAAATTCCACGCTGTTTTTTAATCCCCATTGAACAATGCTGTTTAGGTCGGAATTTAATGAGCTTATCATATTTTGTCGTTGCAGTTCCACATCCGAAGAAGAGGGATGTGAGTCTGAAAACGAATAAGAAAAACAATGTATTGGATTAGATGTTGCAGACAGGAGATCATTAAGAAAAATGAGAAAGAGTGTTGGAGATAGAACAGAGCCCTGGGGCACACCAGCATTTATTTTATGGTTTTCAGACTTGAATCCATCCAATACTACTTGTATTGAACGATCCGAAAGGTAATTACTAATCCAATGAAGCAGGGATTCATGCACACCGAAAGCACGCATTTTCGATAAGAGAGCCTGATGCCAAAACCTATCAAATGCTTTTGAAATATCAAGTGCAATAATCTTACTTTCTCCAAAGCGATGTAAAGATTTGCTCCACTGTTCGGTGAGATGAACCATGAGATCACCAGTAGACCTATTGCTTCGAAAGCCGTACTGCCGGTCATTAAGAAGCTTTCGATCTTCAAAATTTTTCTTGAGCTGATAATTAATCAGCGTTTCCATGACCTTGGAAAGAAGGGACGTAAGTCCAATCGGTCGGTAGTTAGAGGGTGAGGAAGATTCGCCTTTTTTGGGATGGGCTGGACAAATGCAGTTTTCCATCCTCTCGGAACGAGACCTGAGGAGTAGGACAGATGAAAAAGCTTACGCAGTGGTTTTGCCAGCGTTGAAGAACACCTCTTCAGAACAATAGCGGGGATACCAGCGGATTTATGTGTGTTTAGATCTCTAAGGACTCTTGCCACAGTACGAGTGCGAAAAAAGATTGGTCCCATAGAATCACTAACTCGCTCAAGTACAGGAGGAGTCATAACACTCACTGGCAGTGTAGAATTGGCGGCGAACTGCCTAGCAAAGAGATTAGCTTTCTCTAAAGAGCTAACAAAAGGAATGTCATTGACAACGAGCGTAGGAACCGATGAAAAGGAAGAATTCCTCATGTTTTTTGCAAATGACCACAAATTTTTACTGTTTTTGGGACATTGCAGTATTTTTTGCCGTAATTTTTGGTCATGTAAAAATTTGGTCCGTCGAATATGGGCGTTGCAGGCCTTCCTGGCTTGTTTGAACTTTTTCCGGCTTTCCTCAGTACGGTTGGCTTTATAGCATCGGAAACTTACCTCTTTGGCCCTGATAACCTCTTTACAGCTCGCATCAAACCATGCGTTTTCCTTAGGTCTGATACTTTTAACCCTATTCGGTATTCTTCTCATTCCCAGGAGAATTAAACTTGTGATCATATCAGCGCTGGCGTCAACGTCACTATCGAGGAAGCATAGTGACCAGTTAAAGATCCTGAAGTAATTATTGAGACCGTCCTAGTTGGCTTTCTCGTATTGCCAAACGGTTCTCTTAGGAGCTCTTTCTTTAACTGAACAGTTTTGACACGAGAAATTTGCTGATATAACACAATGGTCAGATGTGCCTAAAGGAGATAGAACACTAACAGTGTACTTATCAGGGTCAGAGGTAAGAAACAAGTCAAGAGTGTTTTCTGCTCGACCTTCAACGTCCGATATTCGGGTGGGCTCGTTGACCAGCTGAGTTAGGTGGTTCAACTCAGCGAAGATTTCTGCACACACTCCATCGGGTGTTGTCTGGCCTGAATGTTGAAGCCATGAAGAATTGTGTACATTGAAATCGCCCGTAACAACGATTTCAGTGCGAGGATAGGACGAAACAATTCTTTGGATGGAATCAGACAAAGCATCAAATTCACGAGAAGTTGATACTCTGTCTAAATTTGGGCTTCGATAAAGGAAGCAGTAGTGAATGATTTGCTTATTTACAGAGAATTTAAACCACATATAATTAAAAAAGGAATTGGTGCAAATACCATATTGTGGTAAGAGCTGATAAGCAACATCATTCCTAATGTATATGGCGAGGCCATGGTGGAAAAAGAATAAAGGCACCAAGCTATACCCATAAATAAAAAATTCAGCAGGATCGGAATCCTCACCTACTTGGGTTTCACTTAGTGCCAAAACAGCTGGCCTGTATGAAACAGTATGGCGGTATGCCAACAAAAAATGAACATGGGGAATACTGTTATTTTGTTGGTCTTAAGAAAAATGAAAAAAGCCTAATGCAAAACTTTAATAACCAACTTGATCCAATGATTGAAGCTTTAGAAGCGAGTGTAGGCTGACAGACGGAATGTCATGTTTGATTGAATTTGATTTTTTTTATGAATGCAATACTTACCATATATAGTTCCTATATGTCGCAAGTAACCACAACAAATGATATTTTTTGTACCTAAAAGTTTGTAGATAACTACATTTTACAACAACAATATTATATTGATTATAATGATTGTTTTTTACTATAGGGAACATATTATTGACTGCTGTGGTACGTAAAATAAACATACGCTTCTTTCGAAATGTAGACTTAAAATAAATAAACAAAGCAGCTTTTATACACAATACACATTAGTATATAAGTAAGTTTATGTAGTATTTTCTTATAAATGAAAAATGTTTACAAATTTAAGATGAAAAGTATTAAAATGAATAAAATAAATAATATGTTTAGTGCCAGAAAAGATATAGGGTAATTGCGGGAGAGATGCCGCACTGAACAAAAGTCATACATTTAGTAGTCCTGGCAAATTTTTTTTTTTTCAAATTTGTTCGTTTTACATTCGAACTAAAACGCAGCAAAAAAAAACTTCAAACATTGGACAAGTAGAGGGAGTTTTTATTCTTTATTTTGTTTTTCGCTCCACTTTTGACTATGGAAATTTTTCAGTCTGGTGGAATATTTTGTTGCGGAAAGTAGTGATTGCCTGTTTTTTTAAAGGTAAGTTTTTTTTGGTTTTAGTTAGTGTTTTGAGAAGTGGTTGGTGTGATTTTAGTTTGTTCTTATTTTTGTTGTTGTTTTGTAGTGTCGTGCGGCATCTCTCCCTCACAAAAGGGATAGATGCCGCATTTTTGTTTGGAGAAGATGCCGCACTTTGATTTTTGTGTTTTTTTTGTTGTTTAGAAGCTAAAATACAGTTTTATTATACCGCGAAAATATATACGTTGTACTTCAAACCCAACAATTAACAGTTTTTCATCCATCATCGTCTGCAAATCAAGATAACGGACCAATAACTCAGGTTTCTGAAACTGCTTCTATTACTGAAACAGTCTCAGAATTAACTATTCCAACCACAATTATTAATACTGCGCATTCCTGCAACCATTCAGAAAATGAAACCAACACTTCATCGTGCTTCAAAAACCCCTCGCCAACCAAACTTCTTCAAGAACTTTCACCACTGCCAAAGATTCCAACACCAAATTTTTCAAGACGAAGGCAGTTTGCAGAGGTCTTAACTACCCCTACCTCAATTGCAAAAAAAAATCTCCAAACCTACAAAGGCAAAAAAAGAATCTAAAAGCTCAAAAACGAATGATGAGTTAATTGAGCCAGCTGATGACCCAAACAACTGTGCCCAATGTTGGGAAAATTATTTTTCAACAAAGAAAAAAGAAGATTGGGTCCAGTGCAAAAGATGTCGGAAATGGCTGCATGAAAATTGTACCCGGTACAAGAAACCTGGTAACATCTTGTGCATAGACTCTGAGCGTGATGAGGAACGAAAACAACATGTTCCACACTAATGTACAAATATGAATTCAATGAATTTAATATGCGGCAACTCTACCACACATGTAGGGAGGGTTGGCGCACTTGATACTTTTTTATTTTTTGTTAATTGAATAAATTATTATTATTTTTTTAGGTTAAGTATTTTTTTATGTTAGAATATAAACCCATTGTTAAGTTTAGTTAAAAATAAAAAATATATTTCACGTTAACATAGTATAAAAATTGATTTTTTAAAAACCGCGGCTCTATCCCGCAATTACCCTAACTGTCGTTTTAAATTAGAACAGCTTGTTTAAAGATTTCATTATTTATTTTGGCTTTCATATTTATATTTGGGCTTAGACAATCTTGTAAGTTAGAAATGTTGCCTTTATTGACATCTAATTTTTTAGCTACTGTAATTTAAACTCGGGCTGATTTGATCAGGCTGCAAGACATATCAATTCATATATATTTCAACTTGAATTTCTTTTAATGCTAATAAGTAGTTTCGTTAACGAATTAATGTTTCTGAGTAGATCAATGAATGCCATGAATTGTCGTGTAGCCTAAGTAAATTGTTGAAAATAATTATAAATGTAATTAAAAGTTCCGTTGGCTTGTTGGGGGTAGCAAACTAGAGGGCACTATAAGGTACCTTTCTTTTTATCAAGACAAAAGCGGAGGAGGAATTCACGGGGTGGATTCAACGGTGGTGTCTAAAGTTCCAGCTAGGTTTAACTATACTTAGCGAACAGCTTATAGGCCTTATACGACATATTGGGACCTCAGGAGGAGCGGTTATGCCGGCTCTTCCCCTTAGAGCTCAAATCAAGGACCACGGAAATAAAAGTTATTAGAGAATCACCAACTGGCTATATTTACAACCAATTCGGACGATTGAAGGACAAAGAACTTCCGATATGCACATTCAATGTAAGGTTCATAATGATAAACTACTTACAGCCGAACAATAAGCTAAGGCCCTAAACTGTTATAAAGTAGATATTACTGCCATTTAGGGAATTCGGTGGGTTGGGCCGGTAAAGACGATGTTGTGAAACTGCGATATTACGATGGATATTTGCAACGGCTATTCGGATGCGGCTTTATTATCAATGTCAGTCCCTTTTACCTTTATGGTATTTGGTGACAAAATTCAGTCCTGGTTTTTGCATACAATTTTTTCAGAAACTTCTAGGATGATTCTAGAAAGCGAATTTTGATTGATACCGTCATCTTCAGAAATTCCGTATCAAAAAATTGTTAAGGCTCAAACCTGAGATGGGTTATACCTATAAGGGATTTCATTATTAACTCAACAATTTAGCAATAGTGATTTCTAGTGATTCAGTCTCAACATTTTAAGAGCTTAATACCTCATTTGAATGAGATAAGGCGTTTTCACTGCATACGGAAATATCTATCAAATGAGATAGATCACAAAAATTAGATCGATCTCATTTTTATTAGATTTGTCTTTAATACTTATATGACAAAAATCAATAGCCAACGAAAAATATTGATTAATGATGTTTGGTTAAATGATGCAAAAATTCATAGACCGTTGACAGCTTCTTTAACGTAGAAATTCCGATAATAATACTAAAGTTTCATTGTTTGATGAAATGCTTCGTATATAACCTATCTACATAATATTACCTACTGAAAATTAACAAAATAATTAATTGGCTGAACGAAGTTTTTTAGTATGTTTATGTTAGAATTTCGTTCAGTGCAGTGACACCTTATACCTACAGATCTTCAATTATAGAGGAGCTTATAAATAATGTGAGTTAACTTAATTATTTTCTACCCCAATGA
Organism: Eupeodes latifasciatus; assembly: GCA_920104205.1. Classification (NCBI taxonomy): domain Eukaryota; kingdom Metazoa; phylum Arthropoda; class Insecta; order Diptera; family Syrphidae; genus Eupeodes; species Eupeodes latifasciatus. The sequence goes on along the minus strand of OV049924.1, from coordinate 65,862,096 downwards.
TCTCGACACACTTAAAACTATATTTCATGGAATGCTTAACCCCTTTTTCCATTCCATTTTCCTAAAGTAGGTTTACTAACATCAACAAAATTTTCTTTCAATAAACTTAATTTCTTTGGTCCTTAAAAGCTTTTTATAATGTCTCTATAACGACCGACACTCAACATACTCGTTTTTTTTTTTTTTTTTTTTTTGATGATATGAAAGTAAAATTTTCTCGCTTTATAATAAGCAACTACATGGCTCATTCGCATCTCACACCCCGTCTTTATACGATAGGTACGAGAAGTACAGTCAATGTGTACAAAGTGCTCTTCATATAAACTCAACACATTAATTGGTACACCTCCAGATTCCTACTTATAATATACCCTCCCCCAACCCCCTATTCATAGCATAATACGAGTACCTATACATATATAAAGAGCACCAGAGCATCACAAAGCACAATTTTCGTATATTATCAAGAACTTGTCCCTTCTGAGTCCTGCCACTCATTCCGTCATCAAAATGAAATTTCGATTCAAATATTCCCAAGAGCACTTTGGGTGTAGTCCTTCGGCAAAATCATAGAGTCCTATGGATGGAAGGCAACTTCAAACTCCATTATTACTCTTGGCAAACAGTATAAAAATGAGGCAAAAAACCAAACAAAACGAAACGAAAAAGAATACAACAAGAAGAATAAACGAAAAAGCAAAAAAATAAATACCCAAGTGCATTTTGAGCTTTTTTCCACATAGAAAGAAAAAACCCATCAGCATCATCACCACCAAAGACCGAACACACCGAAACCAGCTTTGCTAGCTTCTCTATTCGAATCCTATTGGAGCCACATCATGCTTTGAAGTGGGTCCTTTGGGAATAACTCAAAACTATACTAAACTGGAGTAAGAGCATTCATAAATCACTGCCAAATGAATAATGAAGTATTGAGGGAGTGCGAACAGCTCTAGCTCAACCAAGTATAGGAGCACACAACATCAACACAGCAACACAGCACACAAAACCATAGCCACTTAGAGAGGGCTTGAATTTTAAGGATCTTATTTGGCATTGGCATAAAGGCTATATAGAGGGCTAGGGCATAGAATTGCGGAATCAATGGAATCAGTGGAAGTCCATGTTATAGTATAGGTGCACCTAGTGCCCAGATTTAGTCATAACTACATACAACACCTTTATTTTTAATATTTTGTTGTTTATTTTTCTTCCTATTTTTGTAGTCCTTTTCGTGTGTCCGTGTCCTCTGATGGTAGATGTTGAAATTATATTTTTTCTTTTTTGATTCATATCTTAATATTTATTGGCAAACAGGGAAATATCCTTTTTTCCGGTGTAAGAGAGACACGTTTTTGTTATAATAGAAACGAACAAACCTTTTTACCTTTCTTCAAATGTCATCGCTTTCGATGATTTATCGATATATTAGTAGATTTATCGATTTATGCGGCAAGACTGAAATTTATTTTTTATTGCTCAAGGAAATTGTACGATGTGGTTTAAGAGGGAGAGGAGTATGAATTCGATTCATCAATATTATGCTAATAATCCTGTTTAAATCCAAAACGATTTACGACTGTTTGTGTTTTGGAGATCAAGTATTAGCTACTAGGTTAATTAGCTATATTGTCTGAGAAAACGAAGCTGGAATGCGACCCACACTAATAACTTCCCATTTCCGTCCTTCTGTCTATATTTATAAAGGTTTTACAAAATATTAAGATCAACATTTTGTGTAAGATACACACAATTTGAAGTCAATATCTTTCTTTGTTCTCAAGATACTTGATTCGAAACCATTTTATATAAGTTTTTAGTTGTTTTTGTAGGTTTTCTGCAAAAAAAAATTGTAAATTGGATTTTTCTAAAAAATTAACAAAAAGGCTTTGCATATGAGTTTGATTTCAATATCTGTTTTTGTTCCCAAGAACACACAAGCAATTTTTTACCAATTTCTAGTGTAGCATGTTTCGAAAGATTTCATTTGCTATAGAAAAATGCCGATTGAACTTTTCAAGAAAATTACCTCATATAAAAATAACAATAATGTTTGTATGGTATGAAATATTTTTGAAGTCAACACCTTCATTTATTCTGAAGATAATTTGAGATGAAAATCACTTTTTACCAATAAAGTTTAGTGTGTTTTTGTAAAATTTGATTTTTTATAAAAAAAAAACTGTAATTTGAATTTTTCTAAAAATTTTACCAATTATTTAAATTAATGTTGAATCGGAAATCAATTTTTACGAATTTTAATTTCATTTTCTCCAATATATTAGAAGTGTTGACACCACAATGTTAAATCAAGTCAAAGCTGATAAAGCTAAAGCTAATACTTCGATTTTTAATTCAATTTGTTTTTATTTTTTGTAAAAAAAATTGCCAATTAGATTTTTCTCAAAATCTTATTGTATATTGACAACAATATTTTTTAAAGATAAAATTAGTTTAAAGCCAATGTTTCAAAGTTTTGAAAAGATATTTGAGTCGAAAATCAATTTTTACCAACTTTTGTTAATTTTTATTAGGGTTTTTAATTGTTTGTAAGAAAACTGTCAATTCGATTTTTTTCAAAATTTTACTGAATGTTGACAACAATATTTTTTATAAGATAAAATAAGATGGAACCATAATCACAAATTTTTGAAAAGATATTTGAGTCGAAAATCAATTTTTACCAACTTTGAGTATTTTAGGTTTTTATTTTTTATAAAAAAAATGTCAATTTGATTTTTCTCAAAATTTGAACAAATGTTTAAAACGTTATTTCGTTATTTTTCGTTGCATAAAATTGTTTTGGAGATAAAATCATTTTTTATTCGTAAAATTTTCGTTTTTTTGATTTATAGAAAAAACCGTTAATTGGATCACGTTACTTTATATAATATAAAATTTAATTCAAGCCTCTAGCGACATTGGTTCGTGAGATCTTTAGGGTTAACCAAAATGTTCACCTTTTTTTAAACTTCTATGGTAAAAAACCACCCAAGCGATTTTCTTGAGAGCCCTTTCTGTATCTTTCTGCATTACGAGTATTATCTGTATAACACAATTTATTTGAAGTCGATATCTTTTCTGGTTCTTGAGCTATGGACGACGAAAAAATGTCGCAACCGTACGGACGTACAAACGTACGTACACACGCACGCACAGACATCTTTCTAAAAAGCTTTTATTTCGACTCTAGGGACCTTGAAACGTCGAGAAATATCAAAATTTTTAATTCGACAATCGGACCCATTACAATAACTTCCTACAACAATTCAACAATTCCTGTGAGTCATTTCAGGAATGGAGAGGACATACAGCATTATGACGAATCCGAACGGCTAATTTGAGAAAGCTTTCTCCATGACAAAAGTTACCTTTGGAATATTTGGCAATTCTTCAGAAGAGGCAGGAATTGAACTCAAGAATTTGGTGCTATGCACTAACCATTACGCCACGAGTACTACTATTTTGGTAATTGCTTGACTTTAAACAAATTTGTTTTGTTCGACTTTCAACGGAACATAAACTCAAACAATTCCCTCATTACTTGACTAAATTTCTGATATTAACAGTCTGTATAACTAAAACGAAACCATGATATTGCATTACAAATTATTCCCTATAATTCGTTAATGTGAACATTCAAATCTCCTTAAAGTATCATTCTCAAGGTAAGAGCAAAAACAAATAGGAGTAACTAACAATGCATAGCATAACACACTATAACAATCTTAAAGTTTATCAAAGTTTTGGGTTTATCTTAATTGTTGGTCATTATACAATATATCCAAAAACTATGAGTATCTACCTTAGTCCTTAGCTTACTCTCCTATATTGAGAAACATTGCAAAATAATATCTATCAACATTATTATTAACGTAATGCTCCCTAAAGTGCACTCACGAAGAAATCTCTTTATACTATACGGAATATCTAAAAGATACCTATAGTCTTCCTTCCATCATGTCTATAGCTACATATATAAAAGATACTTAATGCCATGTAAGGTCGTTTCCGGCCTTAAGGGCATTAACAAAATTGCTACCTAGATAACACATGAGGCATGTTGTGTCCTTGTCTGATGCTTACCATTACAATATTCTCATATTAGCTTCTCTCTGATGATGAGTTTTTGGGGGCATCATATAGTCGTATAATCTTGTCTGGTTGTTAGCATCATCAGCCCTTATGTTGAGCCCAATTTGAATAGATTGCAGGTGTTTTTGAAGTTGTAAGACATAATTGCATCTTAAGGAGTAAATAATATCAAAAGTGACTATATACAGGAATGTTTTGAAAGGGAGGGTTCTAGTCGTAGTTATGGGTTTTAAATGTTGACAATGATAATAATTATAAGGTTTCAAGAGTTCTTAATCATTACATTTAGAAATTACGTTAAGAGTGACAGTAAAAGTGTACAATTTCAATTTGTACCTAAACTACAAATTGAAATTGTTTTATTCACACTTTAGCCTTCTCCAATAGATTGAGAATTTTCCCCAAATATTTTGATGGAAACCAAAATATTTCAGCTATTAACTTCAATATGGAGTTTTACTTTCTCAGTCTTCTAGTCTTAAATCCATAATACGCTGTAACGTGATATTGCTTTAATCCAACGGTTTACACTGTGTTGAACGGTAAACTATATAAAAACAAACAATAATATTTTCTTTGGACTGTGAGAGAGTCTTAAAGATACTTCCATTTATTCATTTTCTCCATCATTCAACACCCTCCAACTTCTTCCCTCGATCAAACTTAAATAACTCTTGTTGGTCGAACTGTTGCATTGAATCAAAGTTTGTTGAGTTATAGGGTGATAGCATGTAAGATCGGCCATCAACTTTTAAATTTAAGAATAAGGAACATAATCGTTTAATTTATAATATATATTTTTTAAAGTTTTAACAATTTTTAGACTGTTTTCAAGAAATTTAGGAAATTAAGCTGCTGGTATTCAAGTAAAAATCCTTATTTTTTTTTTAATTTTTGCTAAAAGAGTAAAATGTAAATCTACTTTAGGAAAAGGTAGTGGAAGTCTAAAAGTTCAACTAGAAAAGAGAGAGAGAGGTTCGGTCCCCATATGTTTAAGATGAAGAAGACCAATTTTTTACAAAGAAACCCTCTTAAGAAAAATTGGCTAGTATTTTAATTTTTGCGTCCAATCACTAACTATATTGACTGTCTTTTTTAATATTAGTTATGTAGCCCTCGTAACAAATCATTCTGATACCATTATTGCAGAATTATCAGCAAACAATTAAAGGAACAATGTTGGTCCTAGGACACCTCATTGTGGTACACTGTCTTCAACAATTGTCTTAAGTTTCGAGTAATGTTGGCCTTACCGTGGTCTTGAAAGCCGTTTCGTAACATATGATTTCAGTATTTCGTAGTACTGCTTGGGAAAGTCCCTGTGTCAAAGCCAAAGGCCAAACCTTATAAAAGGCTTGAGCAACATCTTGTTTATTTCTTCAAGTGCCTTTTCCTCTACATTCATAATTCGATTAGCTTGGTATATCGTGGAATGTGTATTTCTAAATCGAAACTGATCATTTGCAATTAGTCTCCTTTCTTCTATTATTTTGCTAAGTCTTTTCAGTTGCAGTTCTTAGAAAACTTTTATCATGGTATAAAAGTTATTGGTCTGTAAGATGTTATAGCTGTTAGTAGCTAATCTTCTTTAGGATTATCACAATGACTTCTGCAATATTCCTATGATGTCATATGGAATTTAGTTTAAGGCATGCGTTTATTTTACATTCGAACAAAAAATTTAAAAAACCAAATTGTGTTACGTAAAGATGATTCTAGGCGTGTTTTCCATACGTATTGGAAAGCAGCCTTAAATAAAGCTATCTAAAATGTATTTTCTTTACTTGGATTCTTTCAGAAAAAAAATCAAATATTTTTGTATCAAATAGGCAGGGTGGGGGTTACCTTATTAGCGTTATTTTGTTTTTAAGTTTTCTCAACAACCAATGAACCGATTTCAAAAATTTTTATTATTTGTCTTTATACTGTCTTTAATAGTATTTGATGATCAAAATGTCAAATTTTAATTTTTGTATTTTTAAAAAATTATTATTATTTTATTCAAAATTCGATGTTTTTATCAAAAATTAAATGTTAAATTTATATTAATAAAGTCTAAAAAATTGCATACTAAAAACATTTTTAATCTAAAATTGAAAAATTGTATGCATACAAAATAAATGGAAAAAAAGAGGCTGGGATACGGGCTAAACTGATAACTTCCCATCCCGTCTGTCGATTTGTCTTGCTTAAAAGGATTGTAGGTTTTCGTGTTTTTTAAAAAAGGTGCCAGTTGAATTAATTATAAATTACCAACAATATTTCGCATATATGTATGATGAAATAATTTGATTTCAAAATCTATTTTTTTAACGAGATTTTTAGTCAAAAACCAATTTATACCAATTTAAATAGCATTTCTTAGAAGTTTTAATTTTTATATAAGCAAATACAAATTGGATGAATGCAATTAATTTGAAGTCAATGTTTTCTATTATTCACGAAGTGAAGATCGAACATCAAATTTTACCATTTTTGCGTACTATTTTGTGTAGATTTTATTTTTTATGAAAAACTGACTTTTGGATTTTATAAAAAATTTACTAAATGTCGAAAACAATATTTTCTGTGAGTTAAAAATAATTTATAGTCAATATTTTTAAATTTTGGAAAGATATCCAAAGTCGAAAGTACATTTTTACCAACTTTTATTAATTCGTTTTTAGGTTTTTATTTTTTTGTAAAACAAAACTGTCAATTCCATTTTTCTCAATATTTTACTGAATGTTTAAAACAATATTTCTTCTAAGATAAAATTAGTTTAAAGCCAATATATCTCAAAGTTTTGAAAAGATATTGGAGTCGAAAATCAATTTTTACCAACTTTTATTAATTCTTTTTTAGGTTTTTATTTTTTGTAAGAAAACTGTCAATACGATTTTTCTCAAAATTTAACCAAATATTGAAAACAATATTTCTTATAAAATAAAATTTGTTGGAAGCAGTAATCTAAAATTTATGAAATGATATTTGAGTCGAAAATCAATTTTTACCAACTTGTTACAAAACTGTCAATTCGATTTTTCTCAAAACTTTGCCAGATATCAAAAACATTATTTTTCGTTGCAAGTAAAGTAATTTTTGTTCGTAAAATTTTCAAGGTGACAAACATTTTTTTTTATTTATAAAAAAAATCGTGAATTGGATTTCAAGTTACTATAATAATTTAAAATTTAATTCAAGTCTCTAGCGCTATTGGTTCGTGAGATATTTAGGGTTAACCAAAATTTTTACCTTTTTTAAATTGCTATGGTAAAAAAACCACCCACTCAATTTTTTTTGAGAGTCCTTTCTGCAAATCTCTGCATTATTATCTGTATAACATAATTTATTTGAAGTCGATATCTCTACTGGTTCTTGAGCTATAGACCAAACTAAATTTAAACTAAATTTAATATCCAAAACTCAAATATCTGAATTTTGAGGAAGAGTTGAAAGTAAATAAAAAGGTTAAGTGGCCGAATACCTGCACCATCACCCTATACAAAATTTACTATGAAAACCACGTACCGTACATATTACTTGCACGGAACTTAATTCTGATCCCACTCACTCGTAAGATTCTGTATAAGGTTTACTATTTCGTATATTTGTAGTGTTGAACTTTGTGTGTTTCATTCGACGAGATTAAATCGAAAACAAACTTTGACTCAAATTCGCAAAATCCAAACAAATGAAAATGTTTTTTATGATTTTCTGCTTATTGTTATAGATTTTGTTGTTTTTATTATGAAAGAGGGAGGGGAAGGTTCTGTTTTGACTCTATGACTTAGGAACTTGAAAAACTTACTTTAGAAATTCATATCGTTCTGTGTTAGAACAAAGTTACAAATTAAATTTTTGTTTTTACTTTATTATTTTAATTTACTTTTATTTTTATATTTTTGTAACGAAAATAGCTATTAGGCTCAAAGAAAGTAGTGGTATCTAGAAGAAGTAAGTATGCAAAGTTTTTCATTAATCAACAAACTCGGAGTTTCGTCAACGAAATGGCCTAAAACCCCAATAGTCTCTTTTGTTCTTACGTGACGCACGCGGTTTCAATTCTTTACATCACTAACTTTCAATAAGTTGCCCTGTTGTTGGGAGTGCCAACTTTGAATACAAAACATTTATTATTGAATTTTATATTTTACATTTATTTATTTCGTTAAATGCTAACGTTAAGTTTACTTTAAACTAACATAATTTCAACTTCTTATAGCAACACAGTTAAATTTAAAGCTATCAGATTTAAGATTTGTGGAGTCATTGAGTATAGAAGATTTGTTAAATTTATTGTTTAATTAATTAAGAGAACTAGTAAGTAAGTAAGTAAGATTGAAATACAACCTAAAATACACCAGATATAAAACAGAACTGCAAATACTACCTGTGACCCAGGAAGAGATGAGTTTATGGGGGTAATAAAAGTCTATCAGACCTTGGACAAAAAACGAAGACAAAGTCTTAAAAACCTACGTTGAATACTTTCTGTTCTATCAATATGAACGGAATAGTATGACGCCTATTCAACGCAAGCGTATTCAAGAATTGGTCTGACAAAAGAAACATACATAAATTTTAATAACATATGGCTCACGGAACTTCCAGGAAAATCATTTGACGAAAGCAAGTGTTCTGTTAGCTTTTTTATATAATATAAGTATAGTGATGAGCTTACGTTACTTTTGAGTCTAGTACAACACCAAGGTCACAAAAACTATATTTTTTATTCAAAAGTGACGAATTCAACATATTAAAAATAAATTGGGTGGCGCAACAGTCCGTTGAGAACTAGGGCCTAGTGACTTAAAACTCTCAACCATTCCTGTGTGCGAGTACTGTTGTCAGGGATGGATGGCGGGGACCTACAGTTTTAAGCCGAATCTGAACGGCCAATTTGAGAAAGCACTTTTCATGACAAGAATTACTCTTGGCGAATTTGTCAACTCCTCGCAAGAGCAGTACCCGTGAAAAAAACTTTAGATGGCATAGGCAGGTATCAAACCAAAGACCTCTGGCATGACAGTCCAACGCACTAACCATCATGCCACGGGTACTACTAAGGCAAATAATTAACAAACTAAATTACACTAAAATTGACCTTAAATTGACATGAAAGGCTACTTTTAAAAATGACGTTATAATATGTATCTTTTATATTATGATGAAATCCACATAACGAAACGAACGGTAAGTCCAATATTACTTACTTAATTAAGGTGGCACTACAGTCCTGTGTGAACTAGAGACTCACCCAACAAACTTCTCCATCTAGCTCGGTCTCTAGATAGATGTCTCCAGTTTCGCGTTTAAAGTTGGGTAAGGTCACTTTCCACTCATGCGCGCCACATAATCCGCGGTCTCTCTTTACCGCGCTGTCCTGTGGGTGCGGGTTCGAAGACTTTCCGGGCCGGAGCATTGGTTTCCATGCGCTTTACGTGACCCAGCTATCTTAGTCGTTGGACTTTTAACCTTCCGGCTAAGTCTATGTACATCGCTTCTGAGAAGTCGGTTAAGAAGTATCTTCTTCTGCTCATAGAGCTCTTGAGCAGCTCTCGTCCTTCTATGAAGCGCCGCCGCCGCTTTGCTAGCCGACATTCCTCATCGAACCAGGGGTTCCTTGTTTGTGGTTGCTTGAAACCCAACTCGTCAGAGGCGGCTTGTCTTTGGAATTTTGGCAAAGTTATCATTGGTTCTCGATACTTTGTGTTGGCGGCAGAGAACTTCGAAAGAAGTTACTATTGTGACGCGGTCGTAGACAGATTTGGCGATTTCTTGCGATTGCAGACGTTCGATGTTGTATATTCTCCCCACATCTCTCTGTTTTGCATTGGTTCTGGATACCCGAAGTGCTACCTTGGCTACAACAAGGTAGTTATCCGTGTCATTGTTAGCTCCTCCGAAAGTTCAGACATCCATGATGGTTCTAAGCTTGTCTAGAGTCGATCGCAATATGGTCAATCTGGTTGACGGTAGATTGATCTTTAGAACTCCAAGTTCCTTTGTGGATGTTGAGGTGTGGGAAGCACGTACCGGAAACCATGCCGTTTCGCCCAGCAATAAAATCAATGGACCGAAATCCGTTATCGGAAGTATTGTCGTGCAGGCTGTTTTTCCCGATTATTCCACCAAAGATTTCTTCTCATTCCTAGCTTGGCATTTAAATATCGTAGCTAGGACACTGTTCATATGCTTTGTACAAGAACTCGAAGAACATATCCTTGGTGTTGTCATCCTTTTTCTTCTGTCGAGCGCAATGGCGGATCCAGGGGGGGGGGGGTCATGGGGGTCATGACCCCCCCCTGGGAGAATATATTCTTTAATTTTCGTAGGAATTAAATTGAATTCAAAACCAATCGTTTTGTTTCAATGGATATGACCCCCCCCTGGTATCTACTGGTATTTTAAATATTGTATTTTATAAAGATTGTATTTTGAACTTTCCACTTTAACATTGCTATTTTAAAATGAGTACTGGACAGGACTAGACAAAACACACAACACGAATCGAAAATCCAACCCAAATCCAACGCGCGCCACAAGCCTTAAGCTCATCAACTTTTATTTATGCCAGAAACAGATTGAAACAGCGGCGGCTAAGTTGCTATTGCTGTTGCTGTGATGACAGCTTTTTCCCTTCGTTATGCAGTAGCAACACACTTGAACTTAACACTACTCACTGTCGTTTATAAGTTGGTTTTTTATTTCGAACTGAACTTTGAAATATTTAAACATATTCTTTGCAGGTTTAGAAAGGGATCAAACTCTCTTGAATTCTTTTTTGTTAAGTTCTTTAAGGATAGTGGCGAACTTTAAAAACTGATTATTTATTCTTCTTTGAACAATTAGTTGTTGCAATAATTATTGTAGTTTGTTAAAATCAAATTATTTTTATAACTTTTATAGCGAAATAAGTAATTAAAGAAAAATGTTTGCTTTAAGATAAAATTAATAAAATAAATAATAAAACATTTTTGAAACAAATGTTCAGTTCAACGAAGTACATTAGTATTTAATACAAATTTGTGACTCCATTTAAATGGCGAATGATTTTAAATTCATTTTTTGCTCCCAAGCTAAACAAAAAAATGTACTTGTCTGTAAACAAATCCCGAGCTAAAGATTGTTTCACATCGGAACAATCTTGTTATACAGGGACAACGATAGTTGAGGATTGGTAACAATAGTTAATAGTTAGAAACAAAAAAACAAACTTTGGATCGGATGTTTGTACTGTGGTCACACATAAAATGAGACGTACGGTATTTTTGTGACAGTAAACACGAAGTTATATATTCATATTTTAGCCACAACTTAATTTGTCGTGCAAATAGTTTCACATAATAATGTGTAATGTCAAAGTGGATCTGTGAATACTATTTCATGGTTTGCAAGAAAAGGGTAAATAATTGCCGAAATTGGCTTAAAAGTATCTTAAATGAACACTGTCTTATACAAGTATTAAAGTCATATTATTGGCTAAATAGTAGTCTTGCGATAAGACTATTTTCAATGGAGTTTCAAGATTTAAGTATTTCATAAATTTGATCTAAATATATTATTATAAACACGTACATTTTTTTATTTTGTTAAGGGATAAATCAAACTTTTAAATAACTAGATTTTTACCCGCGGCTTCGCCCGCAGTGGAGAAATTAAATAAGTATGAGAGATAAAGGGTATGGGTATAATAATAGAAATGAGTCAATATAATAACTAAATTTTATTCCTTGGCTGAGATCAACAATTTTTAAAAATTACTACAGACAATGAAGTTTCAACACCTTAATATATGCTTATTGAAATGCAACAACAAATGTTAAAGTATATTTCACCGTAACAAAAATAAATAATTCTGAATTCTAACAATTTAAAAAAATAAAATACAAAGTATTAATTTGAGATATTTTTATAGACAATGTTATAAGTTTTCCCGTCGGGTGCAAATATGTGTAAATTCCGGGCAGTAGATACACGTGAACAGGCTACATAAAGTTGACCATGAGAGAAGCATGGGTTTTCTAAATGCACTCCTGCTACCTGTAATGTTTGTCCTTGTGCCTTGTTTATAGTTTTTCGTTACTGCATGTAACGACAGAAGAAAAAAACAATAAATATAGAAAAATTAGAAACAGTTGAAACTATATTCAATTGAATTAGATATTGTCGTCACCGTCGGTAATACAGTGGGTTGGTATTACAGTATTCAGGGTCGAAACTTCATTACTATGATGCTAGATGGCGTTGAAGTAGCTAAATTTTATGATATTTTGACAAACAATTTTCTTATTTTTCGTTACTGCATGTAACGACAGAAGAAAATAACAATAAATATAGAAAAATTAGAAACAGTTGAAACTATATTCAATTGAATTAGATATTGAATTAGATATTGTCGTCACCGTCGGTAATACAGTGGATTGGTAGTACAGTATTCAGGGTTGAAACTTCATTACTATGATGCTAGATGGTGTTGAAGTAGCTAAATTTTACGATATTTTGGCAAACAATTTTCTTATTTTTCGTTACTGCATGTAACGACAGAAGAAAATAACAATAAATATAGAAAAATTAGAAACAGTTGAAACTATATTCAATTGAATTAGATATTGAATTAGATATTGTCGTCACCGTCGGTAATACAGTGGATTGGTAGTACAGTATTCAGGGTTGAAACTTCATTACTATGATGCTAGATGGTGTTGAAGTAGCTAAATTTTACGATATTTTGGCAAACAATTTTCTTATTTTTCGTTACTGCATGTAACGACAGAAGAAAATAACAATAAATATAGAAAAATTAGAAACAGTTGAAACTATATTCAATTGAATTAGATATTGAATTAGATATTGTCGTCACCGTCGGTAATACAGTGGATTGGTAGTACAGTATTCAGGGTTGAAACTTCATTACTATGATGCTAGATGGCGTTGAAGTAGCTAAATTTTACGATATTTTGGCAAACAATTTTCTTATTTGTCGTAATTTTTTTTTATTTGTTTTAAATAAAAAGTATCCTATGCTACTTCTAATACCTTCAAGAGAGTATGTGCAAAGTTTCATGATGATCGGTTAAGTAGTTTTTGCGTGAAAGCGTAACAAACAAACTTACATTCGCATTTATAATATTAAAATTAATAATTAATAATAATTAATTATAATATTGTTAATATTAATATTAATAATTAATTAATTAATAATTCATTAATTATTATAAGTATCGCATTTATAATATTACGTATGATTTAAGACTCGGAATTTCTTTCAACTAGTATTACAGTGAAAATAAGTTTAAGATATTTAATATATACGAGTATCATTAAACTATTTTAGGTGGTCATCACAACCACTGACAGACCTTTTTGCTGTCTACTCAAAATTGCCTGACTCTGACTTATAAAATTATAAAATAAAAGTTGAGAATTGCCGACAACAAATTTTTGCAAAAAAACTTCCAGCAACTTTAAGTTGTCAGCGATTTACATAGTTGTCTAGTGGGCTGCATTTTGTTAGCAACAAAGTTGAAAAATGACCACTTACCTGACATGTGGGCATCCCTAATCAACAATTTCTTCGACTTTTGATTTTGAATGCCAGCGACATTCAAGTGCAATGTCTTATATGGAAAAGCGGCCACTCAGAAACTAAGTTTCTGGCAACTTTCATTTTCAAATACGAAACTTTGCGTTTGCTGTCAACGACTACTTTTCGTAGCTTGTTAATGAGTATCCAAAAAAATTTATTGTCAGCATATTCAACTTTCCAAAAAATATCGGCGTTCGCCATTGTCGAAGTCAATGTAGATGTTAAAATGACACATGCACCTATGCACTTTTACTTTTTGGGTTTGAGTTTCTCCTTATTTTTGACTGTAGTTTATTTTTCCAAAAGATTATGTAGGTATGAAAGATTAAATAACGAAATATATTAAAAAATGTGACAAGTTATGAGCAATGTGAATAGTTATGAGCAATTTCATGCAACTAAAAAAAAGTTGTTTCCAACTTAATGCAATCAGTGTATCCGGACATGTTACGGAACACTCCTAAAAGCATCTTTGTTTTGGCGTTGAACTTTTCATCTATTATTTTTGGCATTGAATGATTTTATACCCCCATAGAGTGATTGCGGTAAATTGTCTACGTCTAGTTGAAAATACGAAATAAATTTAAACCTCAACACAAATTTCAATTTTTTTAAAGAAAAAATATAAAAGAATAATAATGGTATGTTAAAGTTCTCTTAATAAAAGAATTAAATTATTAAAAAAATATTTGGAAATTTTTACCGGGCACTTATCAAAAGTTATCAGTAGGAACTACTAAAAATGTTTAAAGTTCCGAAATAGCAACTTGGAAATATCAATATAAGTATGTATGTAGGTAATTTTTTTTATACTTATATTCAAGCAATAAATAGCTAAGGATACATTTTAGAATTACATGGAACTAACACAAGAATTCACGACACAATACTGTAGTTGTTGTGAAATCTACATTTGAGTTAGTGGGTTTCTCATTTTTCAAGAGATTGAAATTCATATCTAACCCTGCTTTTATTGTAATCAAGACACTCAAATTCATTAAAGTTAAAGGGAACACCAGGACATAAAAAACCTGAAGCTTTCAATACCCAGGTTACTAAATTTTAGTTAATTTACATCAATGAGCCAAGTTCGAAGTTTGAGAGCCCTTTCTGTATCTTTCTGGATTATTATCTGTATAACAAAATTTATTTCAAGTCGATATCTCTACTAGTTCTTGAGCTATGGACCGAGCGTACAGACGCACGTACACACGCACGAGCAGACATCTCTCTAAAAACTTTGTATTGTATTTGCTGGTAATTTTGGGCATTTTTTAGAAGATATAGAATTGACTGTAACTTCCCATAGGAAAGTTTTGTATTCGGTCCGAATTGTGTAATTAAAAATGTTGACATTTCTCGACGTTTCAAGGTCCCTAGAGTCTAAATAGAATATTTTTAGAGAGATGCTTGTGTGTGCGTACGTTCGGGGACCATCCATATCTCAATATCAGTGAACATATTGAGTTCAAATAAATGTTGTTAAAAAGATAATGTAGAAAGATGCAGATGCTTTTTAACCATAGCATTTTAAATGTTGGTTATACCAAAATATCTCAAACCAACAACACTAGCGACTTGCATTAAATTGGATATTGTATATGGATACCAAACTAATATAATTTTGAAAAGTTTAAAAAAAATCAATTAACTGTTTTTTTATAAACCAAAAAACGGAAAAAAATAATTTTTACCTCGAATATTTTACGAACAAAAAAGAATTTTATATGCAAAATAATTATATGTAACGAAAAATAACGTTTTTGAATGCTAACATTTTGTGAAAATTCCAATTAGCAATTTTGTTTACATAAAATTTGGTATAAATATATTTTTTGATTTAAATATCTTTTTAAAAAAATAATGATATGGGCTTCAAACTAATTTTATGTTAGGTATAAAAAATATGGTTTCCGACATTCAGTAAAATGCTTATAAAAATCCAACAATGAATAAATGCTAATTGTTTTTAGAAAATGCAATCTGTATTGTTTTATATAAGAAATTAAATTTTTACCAACTTTGAGTAATGTTTTTTTTTAGGTTTTTATTTTTTATCAAAAAACTGTCAATTCGATTTTTCTCAAAATTTTATCAGATGTCAAAAACATTATTCTTCGTTGCACAAAATTATTTTGGAGATGAAATCGTATTTTAGTCGAAAAATTTTCGAGGTGACAAATTTTTTTTTCAGTTTTTTTGATTTATAAAAACAACCGTTAATTGGATTTTTAAAAAAATATACTTGTTTTGTATCACGTTACAATATATAATATAGAATTTAATTCAAGTCTCTAGCGTCATTGGTTCCTGAGATATTTAGAGTTAACCAAAATGTTCACCTTTTTTTTAAATTGCTATGGTAAAAAAACCACCCACGCAATTTTCTTGAGAGCCCTTTCTGCATCTTTCTGCCTTATTATCTGTATAACAAAATTTATTTGAGGTCGATATCTCTTCTGGTTCTTGAGCTATGGACGACGAAAAAAACGTCGCGAACGTACGGACGTACGGACGTACGGACGTACGGACGTACGGACATACGGACATACGGACATACGGACATACGGACATACGGACGTACGAACGTACGGACATACGGACGTACGAACGTACGTACACACGCACGCACAGACATCTCTCTAAAAATCTTTTATTTCGACTCTAGGGACCTTGAAACGTCGAGAAATGTCAAAATTTTCAATTTGTCAAATCGGACCCATTACAATAACTTCCTATGGGAAGTTAAAAAAAGATGTTTGGTCTTTTCTGTTGAGTTTATAAGTGACTGATTTTATTGAATAATTTCAACTTAATGCTATTTAGCTTGCAAATCAAAGAATTGATTTGATTACATTTTTATTATTGTACAATATAACTCAATGCAAATAATGTGTTTGCTTGCATGGCTATACAATTTATTAACTTAATAATATAATATAATAAAAGGAAGTGGGCAGGAAAAGGAGTGTAAGGTGCTGGGTATAGGAATGTGATTTTGGGAATGGGAAATTAGGTACATATATGAATACCTTATGTAATTGTTATTAACTTATACAATGAAAACAAAATGTAAGTATATTCTATTTAGGTACATTCGACAAGTTAAATTAAAATATTTTGACACAATTTTGGACTGTAAACTACACTATCCTTAAATGTTAAAGGCCAATAAGGGGAGAGTAATGACGGATTTGTATAGAACAGTTAAAAACAAGTATTTTTTACTATGAGAGGGGGGTCTATCTCCCCCCGTTTAGGCAATAGGGGCAATTTAAAAAAAAATGTACGTTAAATGAAAAAATTAATTAAAAAATATCGGTAATACTTCCAACTAAGTTTTATACATTTTTTTAAAGCAAACACTTTTCTCTATTAGCTAGTTTTTAAATCAAGTCGAAAGTATGCATAAATTTTGAAAAAATTGTTTTCAAACTCAAAACTTGAGTAAAAAAAGTTAAAAAACAGGTTTAAAGTGTAATTTTTCATTATTTCAAGGTTATTTACCGTTGTTTTTATTTCAGAATTTATTGCTCTTATTTGTTTTTGATCAAAAACTGAAAACTAGTTCTTCAGAAAATTGAACATTACAAAAAAAAAAACAAATATTTTAATAAAATTAATTTTTTTGCTTGAGTATTAAATCTTATTTTGATAGAAATAATCGAATATGGATTAAGATTTACCAAGGATAAATTAATTTTTCTTAAATCCAGGTTATTTAAATGGAAAACAAACCTTGCATGCACCCCATCCTGCACCCACCGCACCTTGCACCCACCCCAAATCCTATAGTGTTCCCAAGCAGGTGGGTTGCATTCACATCCCACTGTTGCATACACCCAAACTCCCACCAACCATTATTACTATCAAAAAGAAATAAAATTAAAATAGTAGTTGTGGATATTTTTCACTTTTCTTAAAAATTAAAAGACATAAAATCGTCTAGTTTTCAGTTTTTTATCAAAAACAAATAAGAGCAATAAATTCTGAAATAAAAACAATGGTAGATAATCTTGAAGTAGTACCCGTAGCGTGATGGATAGTGCGTTGGACTGTCATGCAAGGGGTCTTGGGTTCAATCCCTGCCTGTGCCACCTAACTTTTTTCACGGGTACTGCCTCTTGCGAGGAATTGACAAATCCTCCAAGAGTAATTTTTGTCATGAAAAGTGATTTCTCAAATTAGCCGTTCGGATTCGGCATATAAACTGTAGGCCCCTTCCATCTCTGACAACATTACTCGCACACAGGAATGGTTGAGAGTTGTAAGTCACTAGGCCCTGGTTCTTCATGAACTGTTGCGCCACCTAATTTATTTATTTATTTATTTATAGATAATCTTGAAGTATTGAAAAATTACCTTTTAAACCTTTTTTTTTAACTTTTTTTACTTAAATTTTGAGTTTAAAATTAAATTTTTCAAAAAAAAATTGACTTGATTTAAAAACTGACTAACAGAACAGAATGTTGGCTTTTAAAAAATGTATAAAACTTATTTGTAAGAATTACCATTATTTTTTTCCATTTTAAATAACATTTTTTTTTTAAATTGCCCCTCCCATAGTAAAAAATGCTTGTTTTTAACTATTCTATAAAATCCGTTATAATATCTTGTCGCCTGAGTTATCGTACTCTTGCCGCCAATAACAACAAGAGATCTATGTTATTACTTAGAAAAATAGCGTTTAAAAGAACGTTTCATTTAATGTATTTCATCGATAAACTAACAAATTGTTTGTCATTTGTTTATTACAAATGCTATTTGTTAATTGACAAAAAGTTGGCATATGTTACGAAAAAGCTGACTCATCTGCAAAGCTTATTTATGAAATAAGCCATTTTTCTCACTTTTCTTTTTTTTTAATTCTTAGGAAAATACAAAACAAAATCCCAGTACTTCAAAACGAACAAGCGCAGTATCATCAAGAAAAATAGACTCGTTTTTTTCAAAGAAACCCCGGCCTGAAGTTGACAAATGTCTTGCTGAAAACATTACTGCTCAAAACAGAAATGATGCTTGCATTGCTGAAATTGAATTGCCAAGAAACGATTCGTCTGTTCAAGAAAATCAATGTGTTCCAACATCTTCAAAAACCTCTAAATCTGCAGACATTGGAAATTATGTTGGAAAATCTGGTATAGATGATTTTACCAAAGCTTTGCTCCTTGAACGGCATTGGGTTCCACCCAATAACTATACGTTCCCTCACTGCATAGTTATGAAAAAAGGAAAACAAACAAAAAAATATGCACAAAAATCACATCTTGAAAAGTTTCATTGGTTGGTTTTGTCTGATAAAGATGAAGGCCTTTATTGTAAGTTTTGCGCATTATTCAACATAGCGCCTGGAGGTGGTTTCCAATCAAAGACAGCTCTTAAGCGGCTTGTGAAGGAACCTTTACAAATGTTTGATGATTTGCTTGGGTAGAACGGTGCTTTGATGATACACCAAAGAAATCAATACCACCAAATGTCCGTTGAAGCAGGTAAACATTTTTTGAAAACTTACCACAATCCTGAGGCGGACATTTTAAATCAGGTAAATTCACAAAGGTTACAGCAAATCAAGGAAAATAGGGAAAGATTGAGACCCATAGTCAAGACCGTCATTTTTTGTGGTAGACAAAATATACCCCTACGTGGTCATAGAGATGATGGGAGGCTTTCAACCCAATTTCAAAGTGATAGCATTGTAGCAGGCAATGAGGGAAATTTTAGAGCCCTATTAAAATTCCGGATTGAATCCGGCGATATTTCCTTGAAAAAACATTTAGAAACTGCTAATTCCAATGCGACTTATATAAGCAAAACAGTCCAAAACGATCTAATAAGTATTTGTGCAGAGGTAATTCAAGAAAAAATTATAGCAAATGTAAAGCAAGCTAAATTTTTCGCTATCCTTTTTGATGAGACGACAGACCTTTCACATGTGTCGCAACTAAGCTTATCGGTCAGATACTTGCATAACGGAGGTATAAGGGAAGACTTTTTGGCATTTTGTAATGCATATGAAATGGTTCTAGAAGATGATAGTACAGAGCCTAAGTTGACTGGAGTTGCTTTAGCAAAAATTGTTGAAAACATGTGTTCTAAATTCAACATAGATTTATTTTGGTGCATTGGAATTGGAACCGATAGCTGCTCTGTTATGGCTTCTGAAACCAAAGGTGCTGTACAAGAACTTTTAAAAAAAGCGATACATGGAAAACGCTGTCCTTGTAGCAATCATGTACTGAACAATTCTTTAGCTACTTCATCTAAAATAGTGTCTTGTTGAAACACATCTTCCACAATGAAAAAAGTGGTAGCATTTGCCAATGCTTCGGCTAAAAGGCACGCCATTTTTAAAAAAGAACTTGGTACTTCCATGCAAAGTATTTGCGAGACTCGTTGGGTGGAAAGACACGATGGGCATCTCCAATTTCAAGGAGACAATTTATCAAACATTTGTAGCGCCCTTCAAATAATTTCTACCTGGCAAGAAAGCAAAACAGCCAGTGATGCACACTGCTTATTGCAGACAGTGAAGAGTTCTGACTTCATTGTTTCTTCAATTTGCTTGGTTGACGTCTTAGGTGCGTATATAATTTTTGTTATTCTGTGTTTTTATTTTTAAATGAATAAATTTTATCTATTAAGGCGTAACTGTTTCGTTGAGCAGACTTTTGCAAACAAAGTCACTCGACATAAAAAGAGCTACTGATGCCCTAGGAGATACGATGACGGTTCTACGTGAAAAGAGGCAAAATGCAACACAAGTTTTTCAACAACTATTTTATGAAGCAATCCAAATAGCCGAAACGTTAGGTGTTGACATAAATTGCCCTCGGTTAGTGTCAAGACAGACAAAAAGGGTGAATAACATCCCTAATCAATCAGCTGAGGAATATTTTCGAAGGGGTGTATATATTCCTTTGCTGGATTCCATCATAAACGATTTGGAAGACCGTTTATCACCCGAAGTTCTTGATCTTTTCCAGCTGGGAGTTTTTTTGCCAAAAAAGAGTTTTGATGATTCTGACATTGAAACCGTCAAAAAACTTGGTAATAGTTATAAGCTATTTATTAAGGACACTCCATGCAATGTCCTTATAAACGAATACAGATTATGGATGGCAAAATGTCAGAGAAACCCGATTGTCTTACAATCTGTCACAGATGTAATTGAACAATGCGATAAAAATCTTTTTCCTAACATTAAAATTTTTTTAAATATACTTGCTACACTACCTGTAAGCGTAGCTACAGCAGAGCGATCTTTTTCTACCCTACGTCGACTAAAAACATGGTTGCGGACTTCAATGGTTGAAGATCGCCTTACAGGACTGGCACTTCTCCATGTTCATAAGGATGTTTTAGTAGATGCTGATGATGTAATCGATCGGTTTGCAAAAGAAAAAAATAGAAAAATAGTTATTTAAAAACAAATTTAACATTAACTTTCATGAATTCCTTATTTATATCAAAACAATGTTTCTATCCTTAATTTTTTTTTTTTTAAATATTTCCAAAGAACTATTAATATTCTAGTCAACACATACAAAAATATATTAATTAATTTAAACTTAAGGTATTGCATTTAGTAATTCCTCAAATGTATCTAATGTTTTAAATACTTTTTTTTATAGATTAAGCTTAAAGGATACAGCAATAATTGTTTTCTTTTCTATTTTAAAACAATTATTTATTTTTCTTATTTAACTCGTATTATAAGATCTTAAAATAAAAACAATGTTCCTAACTGAAATGTATTATAATTTCAAGAAATTATTTATACGTTTTTTCGATAAAAACTCCTATTCCTTTTATGATAAACATGTACCTATTCCTATTAAAGGAAAATTATTATAAACTTAAAAAATTAGCTTTATATACCTAACTTTTTAAATACTTTTTTAATAGTTTAAGCTTATGTATCTTACTAAGTAAGTTTTTTTTAAATTAATTTTAAATAAAAAATTAATAGTTATGTATATTGAACTTGTTTTTTTGTGACCCCCCCCTGTTTGAGAAGCTGGATCCGCCCTTGGTCGAGCGTGCGAGCATATTAGGCTAATGTTGCCGAATTTAGGCTTGATGCGGATGGCCATGAGGCGCTCGTTGATGCACCTATAGCTCAAGACTTGTCTGGCTCCATTAACGAATCCCCATCCAAATAAGTGTTGTTGGTTTTCTCGGTAGCAGTCACCATAGTAAATATCGCAGTTTTTCATCCTCTTTTTGCCCGGTCCATCCCATCGTATTTACTGGATGGCGGTGATTTGTGTTTTATAGCAGTCTAGGGCCTCCTCTAATTATTCTTCGGCTGCACGGCTGCACGTAGTCTATTAAGGGACCTAACATTTCACGTGCATATCCGAAGTTCGTTGTCCTTAATTCGTTTGCGTGGGTTGTCAATAGTAAATCCGTCCGTATCGGAGGCTTGTTGGTGCTTTGCAACTGGGTTTTTTATGTGTTCAGGAAGTCACCCTGACGCACGATCTTCAACCTGAAGGACCAGGTCCTTGATTAAACTCCAAGGCCGAGAGACGGCATAACCGCTTCTTACAGGCCTGGGCTTCGAATATGTCGTAGTAGCCCTATAAGGTGCTCACTAAGTAGTTCAGCCTAACTGGAACTGTGGACGCCACTGTGGATTCCATCTTGGGAATTCTTTCGCTACCGTCTGGATGAAAGGAGAGGTGACTTAGTGGAAACAGCTCTCCCCCTCTCTCGTTTGTCTAATATTACTTAATTATTAATATAAGTTTGTCTAATATTACTTAATTATTAAATTAAGTAATATTAGACAAACGAGAGAGGGAGTATTAACAAGCGGTCCAGTACTTTTTGAGTTTATTCGTTACATACAAAAAAACAAATCTTTCCTCTTTATGGTATTAGTGTAGAAGAAGAATTTGACTTAATTTGTCAAATGCCTTGCTGAAATCTGTAGAAATGCATTCGACTTGAGATTAGAAAAGTAGAGAATTGTAATATATGAATTATAGTAAATGTGGGTTTTTAAAAAAAACCGCCATGATTTTCACATTTTACAGAAGAACAATTATTAACAGAAATTATGGCAAGGGATTCGAACGATCATTCGCAACTAAATTTTTAGAACCTTCTAGGCGCTAGGAAAAATTGATCGATGTTAAATGACTGTGTTCTTGTGTGTTAGGAGAAATAAGAGAAAATATGCTTACAGAAGAAAACATCTTTAAAGGCAGTCTTAAAATAATCTGCGAGCATATTCGACGTTGGGTCTGGAAGATGGCTTGAAGAATTTTGAAAGGTTATATACAAGGTGGTTATCCGTCAAATTTAAGTTTACGATTAGAGTATCTCCAAATTTTATGGAGCTCATTTGTAGAGCCCCGTATTACAGTTCATGGTTAACTTTAAGCATTTTATTACTCTTCAATAGATTGAACTTTAACGAGGCTTATTAACTTCCCATAGAAAGTTATTGTTATCGTTCCGAAATCTGTCGAATTGAAAATTTTCACATTTTTCGACGTTTCAAGGTCCCTAGTGTCGAAACAAAAGATTTTTTAGAGAGTTGTCGTTGCGTGCGTGTGTACGCACGTTTGTACGTCCCTACGTTTGCGACGTTTTTTTCGTCGTCCATAGCTCAAGAACCAATAGAGATATCGACTTCAAATAAATTTTGTTATACAGATTATAATGCGGCAAGATGCAGAAAGGACTTTCAAAAAAATCATGTGGGTGGTTTTTTTAACCATAGCAATTTAAAAAAAAGGTGAAAATTTTGGTTAGGTAACCCAAAATATCTCACGAACCAATAACGTTAGAGACTTGAATTAAATGTTAAATTATATTATAATTTATACTGTATAAATTATATTGTAACGTGATACAGAACAAATATATATTTGGAAAAAATCTGTTTTTTTTATAAATCAAAAAAAAATGAAAAAAAATATTTGTCACCTCGAAGATCTTACGAACAAAACATGATTTTATCTCCAAAATAAATTTGTGCAACGAAGAATAATATTGCTCAGAGTTGGTAAAAATTTACTTTCGACTCAAATATCTTTTCAAAATTTAAAAATATTCAAAGTAATTTTATCTCACAAAAAATATTGTTTTCGACATTAAGTAATTTTTTTTACAAAAATCCAACAGTCAGTTTTTTTCATAAAAAATTAAAATCTACACAAAATAGTACGCAAAATTGGTAAAAATTGATTTACGTTTTTTGATATCTCATGAATAATAGTAGACATTGACTTCAAATTAATTTCATTCATCCAATTTGTATTTCTTTCTATAAGAAGTAAAAACGTTCAAGAAATGCCACTAAAATTGGTAAAAATTGGTTTTCGAGTAAAAATCTCCTTAACAAAAATAGATTTTAAAAATTAAACTACATATTTCATTATATGCAAAATATTGTTGGTAATTCAAAATTAATTCAACTGACACCTTTTTTAACAAAACACAAAAGCCTATAATCCTTTTAAGCAAGACAAATCGGTAGACGGGATGGGAAGTTATCAATGTGGGTTGCATCTAAGCCTCTTTTGTTCATTTTATTTTAACAATTTGAATTCGTTGTTGAAGTTTGAATCGTTACAGTTCTTATCAATTTTGTAGTTTTACTTTTATATGTCTTAAGTTTACAGACTTCAAAATGATAGCTGCCCAAAAAGTGGGCTACTCTTCAATTCTTTATTCGAATGATAATTACGTCAAACTTTACAAGTTAAATTTTAATAACTTTGATTTAGTTTTTATTATGAAGATCGAATATCTAGAAATAATTATGTGCCAATATTTTATATTCAAAAAATGTTCACTCTTGTCTACCTATGTATGAACATGTTTTTCAATTTTTGATTCAAAAGTCTATATTCTCAAAGTTAAAACTAATTTACATATTTATCGATTTATTTTATCATCCAGATATAACATTAAACATTAGTCCCAAAAACAACCCCTCAGCTTTCTGGCAAATATGTCAAATGTTTCAAACACAATTTCCTCATAAAATTTGTTGATATAGCCCTCCTGATGGCATGGCAATATAATGTGGAGATGTGTAGCATAATGTTAAAGCCTCCTGCTGACAATAGATAGAGATTGAGGGAGCCCAAACATATATAAATTAAAAGTGCGCGGTCAAGCTTCTAAATCAACTACAAACCACCCACCAGACAGCGCTAGCGTCCAACAACAGCCGCAGTAATAGTAAAACTGTTGCTGATATTAGATTTTTGTTTTCTATTTTATTTTTAACTTGTATATATGTGTGTTTTATTTAAACCGCCCATACATTTGTATACTAGCTAAAGAGCAAGTACTCAAATGTCCATAACCCACATTTACCGCAAATAAAACCCAATAACTGTTGGAATGTATTCGAATGGCGGCCGCAATGATGGTGGCAACGCAGGCAGGCAGTAGCCATAATTATTTTATAGTTGTTGTTGTTTTTGGTAATAGTAGTTATACGACTACGTGCTGCGTGCGTGCGTGCGTTGGCCGACCGTTTGCCGGATTGCGGTGTCATAAACTTACACTCAAGCACAATATGAAGCGAAAGTGCATTAGTTAATGAAGAGAGGCAAACAAGGACTCAAATATACATATGTAGGTTTGTATAGTAAAACATTGAGTTTACTCCAGGTACCTACTCATATAGGACCCTTGTACACTTTCACACATCCCCCCACAAAATGAAGCACATATAGTTAGCAAAGTTATGTAAACAATTTTCAATTAATATCCCGAACGAAAAACACAAATCAGCAGCAGGCAAGGAGCTGCATGAGCCTTAACGCTCCACTCGTATAAGGGCATGTGTGAAAAATGCATTTTATGCGTGCAGAAGGCTTCAAAAACCCTTGTTTTGGAAAATTGCTTTCATATTAGTTACCGTTAACGTTATACCGGATGTGGGTGAAGGTTAAAATTGAATTGTTGTTGCTTCCTTTGCCGTTGGCGTTTTCTTTTTTCATCACTTTAAAAATTTTGTGGTGACCTTAAACTTATCGTATGTAGGCAAATGAGATGTGATGAATGTGAGAACAGAGGGAGGCTCATGTTTTTATAAATATATAGCGAACCATCGATCAACATATTAACGTCAACGTTTTAGTCGGTTGTGAGCCGTGACTAATTCACAGCTTGTCGGCCTAGAGAAGCTGTTAACAATTTAACAGAATTTACTCGCCTGTTTTTAGCCTATACATCGACATTCGACATAAGCCTCCATCAGCATCGTCCGTCGTCGTTGCTACCACCGCGCCGCCGCGCGCCGGCCGCCGGCAGCCGCAGAGGGCTTTCTAATTGATGTCGGTCAAATGGGAATTTAGCTGTGTTTAGCATTATTTGACCATGATTTTATTCTAACGTTTTTGTTGGTTTTGTATTTTAGTGGGACGTCGTTGTTGTGCCCGTAGCCTGTCTAAATCGAGGGTTAATTTGAATTGATGTTCATTTGGGGATATGCAATGGAATTAAGTAGAAAATTTGACAATGAATTCTCACTCAATTTGCATATAAAATTGTTGTTTATAAGTTATTCAAAGTATGAATTATAATGAGAATTGACAAGAGTGATATTGGGTACTTTATTCTTGAACCCTCATAAAACTTTAATCAATATAAAATATCTGAATACCGCTTCACATGGGCTATAATATTCTGTTCTTACAAAAATTCCCTTAACGCTTAGTACATTAATGTCTAGTTTCTAGTATATTAAAAAATACTTTTTTAGAATATTTTGTATACTTCAATAAAAATAAGATCTCAAAAATTCTTAATATTAAAACTAATTGAAAAAAAAAATCTTATAAAATGTTAAAAGGATGTTCGAACATTTCACACAATTTTAATTAAATTCAAGAAAAACTAATTTCATAACAACTTCAAGGATGAAAATCAAATAAAGTGTTAGCGAGAAAGAGAGAATAGATAAGAGAGAGAGAGGGACAGACAGCGACAGAGAGAAAGGATTTAAGAGGATGCTTTTTTTTTGTTGTATAGAAGAAAATCAAAATAAAACAAAATATCGGGTGATTTTTTTGAGGTTAGGATTTTCATGCATTAGTATTTGACAGATCACGCGGGATGTCAGACATGGTGTCAAAGAGAAAGATGCTCAGTATGCTTTGACATTTCATCATGAATAGACTTACTAACGAGCAACGCTTTCAAATCATTGAATTTTATTACCAAAATCAGTGTTCGGTTCGAAATGTGTTTCGCGCTTTTTTATCGACAAATTTTGTTCAGCGATGAGGCTCATTTCTGGTTGAATGGCTACGTAAATAAGCAAAATTGCCGCATTTGGAGTGAAGAGCAACCAGAAGCCGTTCAAGAACTGCCCATGCATCCCGAAAAATGCACTGTTTGGTGTGGTTTGTACGCTGGTGGAATCATTGGACCGTATTTTTTCAAAGATGCTGTTGGACGCAACGTTACGGTGAATGGCGATCGCTATCGTTCAATGCTAACAAACTTTTTGTTGCCAAAAATGGAAGAACTGAACTTGGTTGACATGTGGTTTCAACAAGATGGCGCTACATGCCACACAGCTCGCGATTCTATGGCCATTTTGAGGGAAAACTTCGGAGAACAATTCATCTCAAGGAATGGACCGGTAAGTTGGCCACCAAGATCATGCGATTTGACGCCTTTAGACTATTTTTTGTGGGGCTACGTCAAGTCTAAAGTCTACACAAATAAGCCAGCAACTATTCCAGCTTTGGAAGACAACATTTCCGAAGAAATTCGGGCTATTCCGGCCGAAATGCTCGAAAAAGTTACCCAAAATTGGACTTTCCGAATGGACCACCTAATACGCAGCCGCGGTCAACATTTAAATGAAATTATCTTCAAAAAGTAAATGTCATGGACCAATCTAACGTTTCAAATAAAGAATCGATGAGATTTTGCAAATTTTATGCGTTTTTTTTAAAAAAAGTTCGCAAGCTCTTAAAAAATCACCCGATAGATTTACAAAAACTTTAATTTCCCCAAAGAACGAGCCATCAAGAAATTTGTCCAACAAGTTAAATAGCAACAAGAAAAACAATAACGAGTAACGAAAACAGCAACGACAACGCAAACAAGGACGACAATGAGAAGAGGATGACGATGGGAAAACAAAAAAGATCAGATGGACTTTTAGTATATTCCAGGAAATCCCTAACAAACTTTTGTTTCATTTAAGTTTTCTTTTATTTTTTTTGTTTTAATTTTTATTAGAAAGGAAGAAGAAATGAGTTTTCGCGAATTTTATAAATGCGTGGGAAGCAGACATAGAAAATGAAAATGAGTGTCCTGATATTTCTATATACTATACATATACATACATACCTAACTATCCTAGTATAAAGCTATATGAATGAAATTGGTGGCTGGCTTCAACTTCGAATGGAAGACTGGATTTTAGGGTAATTTCAGAAAATAGAATTAATTTTTATTAAGGACGACTGCGGATTTATTGCAATCCTAGAATATTTTAATTTTAAAATCAGAGAGTTTTATCGTTGTGATAACATAAAATCAAGATTGTTGTTTAACTGTTAAGAAAAGGATTAAAATTTTTGTAAACAAGAGTTTTTAAGTGGCAATAAAATAGAAAGGAAAGAAGCTTTTAACACTGAATAATTTAAATACATATACTCAATTATGTATTGGGGTAGGTAAGGGTAACAAAACTTTGTTAACAATTTTAAAGGATTAACAATTTTTGAATGTGCAAATGTTGTCGAGTTTTTATGTTAACATTTTCTTAAAGTTTCAGGCTGTATTCAAATAATTTACATCGCACGGGAAATATATGTACATTTATATTGATAATTTGAATAGGTTCCGATGTATTGAATATATATGACAAAGCTTTTTAAACCCAAAAACCTTACCATAACTTCTAAGCTGCTGCTGTACAGGATGATGGTTCTACCAGTACTCTACTTACATATGAATCCCAGACTTGGGTGCTTAGAAAAGGCACTCCAAGCTCTTAGGCGTGTACGAGAGGAAGGTCTCACGGAGAATTGTGGGTCCATCATCTGAGGAAAGACGATTGCGGAGACGATGCAATCATGAACTGTATGCAATCTCTCCCGAGGATGGTATTGTCACAAAAATTAAGCTCGGTAGACTTCGGTGGGCTGGCTACCTAGCTTGTATGATCGACGAGGAAGCAGCTCGTCTTTTTCATTATATTTTAAAGTAGTCGAAAGAGTGGCAGACCATGCTTACGCTGGAGAGATGGCGGGCGTACACCAGGACCCCCGAAGCCTTGGGGTGATGGCTCATGATTGGTATAAATGGAAAGTCTAGCTGTAGGAAGCCACAACCAGAACCCGGTTGTCGAGCCGCTGATGATAATTTGTTGCGAATAATTGTAGAAAGGAACAAATTTCAAACATTTTTAACTTCCCATAGGAAGTTATTGTAATGGATCCGATTTGTCAAATTGAAAATTTTGACATTTCTCGACGTTTCAACGTCCCTAGAGTCGAAATAAAAGATTTTTAGAAAGATGTATGTGCGTGCGTGTGTACGTACGTCCGTACGTCCGTACGTTCGCGACGATTTTTCGTCGTCCATAGCTCAAGAACCAGAAGAGATATCGACTTCAAATAAATTTTGTTATACAGATAATAAGGCAGAAAGATGCAGAAAGGGCTCTCAAGAAAATTGCGTGGGTGTTTTTTTTTACCATAGCAGTTTAAATAAAAGGTGAACATTTTGGTTAACCCTAAACATCTCATGAACCAATGACACTAGAGACTTGAATTAAATTTTATAATATATATTGTAACGTGATACAAAACAATTATATTTTTGGAAAAAAATCCAATTAACGGTTTTTTTATAAATCAAAAAAACTGAAAAAAAAATTTGTCACCTCGAAAATTTTACGACTAAAATATTTGATTTCATCTCCAAAACAATTTTGTACAACGAAGAATAATGTTTTTGACATCTGATAAAAATTTTACAAAAATCTTATTGACAGTTTTTTTTATAAAAAATAAAAACCTAAAAAAAAACATTACTCATAGTTGGTAAAAATTGATTTTCGACTCAAATGTCTTTTCAAAACTTTGAGATATTGGCTTTTAACTAGTTTTATCTTTCAAAAAATATTGTCGTCAACATTCAGAAAAAATTTGAAAAAAATCGAATTGACAGTTTTTTTACAAGAAATTAAAAACCGAAGAAAAAAATTAACAAAAGTTGGTAAAAATTGATTTTCGACTCAAATATCTGTTCAAAGATTTGAGATAATGGCTTCTAACTAATTTTAACTTATAAGAAATATTGTTTTCAACATTCGATAAAACTTTGAGAAAAATCTAATTGACAGTTTTTTTTATAAAAAATAAAAACCTAAAAAAAACATTACTCAAAGTTGGTAAAAACTGAATTTCGACTCAAATATCTTTTCAAAAATTTGGGATTGTTATTTATTATTATTATTATTATTATTATAATTCTTTATTTTATTAAAAAAAAAAAAAAAAAAAAAAATGCTTTACAAAAAGTATTTGCTTAAGAATAAGGACCTGGCTATCTGCCGTCTGCCTGGAATAACATTTCATTTTAGTAATTAATTCAAATAAATAAAGAATAAAAAGAAAAGTAACTGGTTTTGTACAATATTAAATCAGATACTTTTATATATTAGTTAAATTCAAAAGTTTACATTTTCAATATTTGTGGAGATTTAACATAACAATCAAAAAATGTCAATTTTACAATGATTTGAAACACAAAAATATACCAATTTTAAAATGATTTGAAACACAAAAATTTACCAATTTTTAAATGACTTGAAGCATAAATAAATAATTATCAATTTCAAGTGATTTGAAACCCAAAACAAATAAATAAATAATAATGATTCTTTAAACTGTAAAAGCTGGTTAAACGAACAAAATTTAAGTTAGAAAAGAGTTTCGAAAAGCTAGGGCATGTTTGCAATAATTATATATAGTATTCCATCCTAGAACTTCGTTTAAAATTTCGTACAACCGACTTGAAGAAAGAAAACTTTGTTGGAAATATAAACGCCGGATTTCCTGCAGTATTGGGCAAATTGCGATGAAATGGTAGACATCTTCATTTTCTCTTCTATTGCATAAACTACAAATTTGTGTCAGGTCAACTCGATGAGGCCT
Organism: Eupeodes latifasciatus; assembly: GCA_920104205.1. Taxonomy (NCBI): domain Eukaryota; kingdom Metazoa; phylum Arthropoda; class Insecta; order Diptera; family Syrphidae; genus Eupeodes; species Eupeodes latifasciatus. The sequence goes on along the minus strand of OV049924.1, from coordinate 65,831,271 downwards.
AGAGTTTAAGTTAAAGAGCTCAACACGTGCTTTAAATATATGGCTTATAGCTTCGACCGAAAATTTGTTGCTGAAATAGTTCGTTTCTGATGTCAATTGGTGCTCGAGATTCCTGTATGTATTCCTTGATGTTGTTGTAGCCGCTCTGCCTAGGTACTGACTATATATTTTCTCATCTATTTTAGCCGTGAGCTCTGCAAACAATCCTCTCCATTCATCAACATTTGACTCCGTTATAGATAGATTAACTTCATGTGATAGGGCCATCTCATTCCAATCCTTAAATGGGGAGGCATTGGTTTGTAATAATCTTATCAAAATAGATTTGTGAAGATTTCTTCCACTTCTTTTCATAACTCTAATTAAATATTCATAGTTGGCTTTAAGATTTTGGGTGAATAGAGGAGTTATACCAGATTCGACATAGATGGCGTAGTTCGGGGTAAAGTGTGGCAATTTGAATAAACGCTTAAAAAAATATCTTTGCATTTTTTCAAATGACTCGAAGAATAAATATCCAAACACCTGCACACCGTAGCACATACATGTGTTTACGGTTGTCTGGAAGACGCGGTATTTTGACACCAGATCGATTTCCTGGTTAGCGAAGAACTTGGGCCACATTACGCTCAAAGCCAGTTTAGCATCACTACTTTTTTGTTCTGCGTGTTTCGAAAAATTTAGGTTATGCGTAATTAAAACTCCTAGGTACTTAAATTCTTTTACAACTTCAATGGCTACATTATTAAGAGACCAGCTTTCTTCGGGACGCCTCCTTCTTTGATGTGCTTCAAAAATCACAACTTTTGTTTTACTTATATTGATGAGTAAGCCCCACTTCTCGCAAAAGGTATTCAGTTTGTTGATTTGCAACTGGAGGGTGAAGGGGTTGTCAGCGAGTAAGACTAAGTCGTCAGCATAGAGCAGGACTTTCACTTGGATGTCAGCAAAAAGTATTCCTCCAGGTAGTATATCACAAATGTCATCAATATATAAAGCAAATAAAATTGGACTTAAAATACAGCCTTGGGGAACACCTGCCGTTGTTTCAAACCAGTTAGAAAGATCGGACCCATCCCATACCGATGCACAAGATGAGACAAGAAAATTAAAGTACATCAACAAAAATTTTCGGGAAATTCCCAGCGTTGAAAGCTTGTATATCAAAGCCTGTCTGTTGACCTTGTCAAAAGCTGCTTTGAAGTCTACGAAACAGCTGTATAATTTCTTCTTTTTTTCAATCGACTTCTTGGCAATACTGGTAAGCGCGAATATATGATCCATTGTTGAGAAGCCCGGACGGAATCCCGCTTGGAACATGCTCAGTAGATTTCTGTCCTGGATCCATTTGGTAAGTCTGTCATAAAGAATTGACGTAAAAATCTTCCTTAAGGTGTTTAGCATAGAAATTCCTCTGTAATTTTCTGGCAGGGTTTTGTCTCCACTCTTATATATGGCAAAAATAACTGCTTTGTTAAAGTTGTTTGGCAAATATGATTCATTATATAATCTATTGAAATACAGCACAAGATAATTTTTTAACTGATCAGTACTATTTTTGTAGAATTCTACTGGAATTCCATCAATTCCCGGTGATTTGTTATTTTTCATCTTTATCAGAGTTGCTTCCAGTTCACACAAAGATATTGGGTTATCCAGTACGCTGACGGTAAAGTTGGGTAGAGCATAAGAAAAAGTATGGGCACTCTCGTCAGCTGTCAAAAGTGTTTTAAAATGTGCTGCTAGTGGCTCAGCTTCGAGAGTGTTCCCCACACTTCTACTACGCCCACCAAGTTCCCGAACATTACTCCAAAAGGTCTTTGAATTATTAGATTCAGCTAGACTGTTTGCTAACTTTTTAAGATATTCATTTTTTTTCGCTGCACAAAGAAGTTTGTATTGCTTATTAACATATAGATAAATATTTTTGAAAAACAAAGAGTTTGTCGATCGAAATAGTCTGAGATACACAAAAGACAGTTAACGGAGATTTTTGCATTCATTATCAAACCATATATTCTTCGGTTTGAAGGAGTAATTAGTATTGTGGTTGTGAGCAAATGGAGCTGAGGTTTTAATTACTCCAATTATTTGTTCGTCGATTTGATCTATCCTGGTTGATGGTTGTGACGGTAGGGAGCCACAGTGGCGGTTCAAAAGTGATTTATAAAGGGGAGCACTATTCTCATTCCATTTTAATTTGGGAAAATTATTTAAATTCATTTGTATAGCTTCATTAAGAAACTGCACTTTAACTTCTACTGGAAAATGCACTGAAAAGTTTGCTGTGCCCACTTTTAAGTCTGGAAACAAGTTGAGCCACTCTGCCGATACTGCACAAAAATCAATTACTGACTGTCCTTGTCCGGTTAAAAAAGTCCACTCTCCATAAGTATCACCTTTAGTTGACCCGTTCAGCACAAATAGTCCATAGTTTTCAAAAAATTCGGTAAGGAGTCTTCCACTTCTGTTTATAATTTCATCTTTGGAATTTCTCGTAACATTAAGCGTATCCTGTGAATGTAAGTTATGAGCTGAAGAATTTTGGTATGCACCGATTCGTGCATTTAAGTCTCCAATGATCATAATATTTTCCAAATCAGAGTTGTTCACGAAGTCTACTAAACAATCAAAATCATTTTGCCAGCTGTTACAGTTCAAATATACGGGAATAATTGAATATTTAAAATTATAGTTTGAGATTTGAAAAATAATTCGGTTTTCTGTACAACTAAGTTTGATAAAATTGCAATTTAAAGTTTTTTTGACCCCACATATAATCCCACCACTGGCTCTGCCATGTACATTTGATCTAGTTGCAGGTAAAAACATAATCTTAAAATTTGTAAAATATTTTAAATAATCAATTTCATTTTTTCCTTCTAAAAAAGTTTCTAATAAAATTATAACATCGAAATTTTGAATATAGTTAAAAAATTCAGGAAATAAAAGTTTATTTTTAAGGCCTGTAATATTGTATGAAAGAATTGTTAAATTTTGAAAATTACTTGTATTGTGGCAGACGACAGCTTCCCCCTAATGTGTACCCACCCTTTCTGCTTGTACATGTTGACCAACAGGTGGCGCTGTCATCGGTTGAGAGTATAAAGCAAAAGAAGATGGCGGATTAGAAACTGCAGCCAACCTCACTCCCTCGCTGCAGTCAAAGAATTCAGAGGATCTGTCACCGAACATCTGTTTGATAAATGTCAATTCCGTCGAACTTTTGACAATAAGTCCTCGCGCATATTTATAAACAAATGTATAGCTATTTATCTGCATTTTGTCGCCTTTTACAATAATTTTCGTGCTCGGATTAATTTCAAGAAGTTTGCTTCGGAATTCCAAAAGTGTTTGTCTCTTTTTCCTGTATAGCAGTGATTGTTCTCGAAAAATACTGATTCCAGAGCCCTTTAGCTGGTGTGCTGCAGATATTATCTTGTCCACCATTTCTGCCGACAGAAGTTCTATAATTACAGTTCCGCGTTGTGCATTGTTGTTATGAATTTCCCGGGATCGTTTTATGTGTATATTGTCACCTTCATTTAGCTTAAGAAGCCCCTTGCAAGTTTGGATAGCGAATTGAGTTGCATTGGTTTCTGCGTTTAAAGGAAGGTGTACGACAATAGAGCATTCGTTGTTCTTCCGTGAAATAATTTCCAACTGATTTTCCAAAAGTTCACATCTTTCAGTCATCAAATTAAGGTTGTGGTTAAGTTCTGTGTTTGCTGCTTTAAGAGATGTTAATTCGTTATAGAGTTTTTTTAGTTCATCCCTTGTGGCAAGATCCTTTAGTTTTTCGGAGAGGATCTCATTAAGGATGGATTTTAATTTCTCCATAGAAACAACTTCCATTTTAAATTCTTTTTCGGATAAAGAGTGTTTTTTACTGATTTTATTAGTCTCGGGAGAAGTTTCGGATAAATTTCGCTTTTTACGATTATTTTTCATAAGTAAAATACCGTAATATCGAGCCTGGTTCTAAGCGACAATTGAATTTATATAAAACTTCGTACCTTTTATTTAAATTGGTGAATAAATAACTTGCAGGTGTAAAACTGTGATAAAAGTTGATTTTTGTGAGTTTTGATTTAAATAAAAACAACTTATTGTTATTAAAAATTTGAAAAAATTCACCAGACTTTAAATTTTAGACTTTCACTTTTGACAGTTGAAATGTCATCCCATTGTGACTTGCAACTAATTTTCACTTATAAGAAATATTGTTTTCAACATTCTAAAAAATTTGAGAAAAATCGAATTGACGGATTTTTTTACAAACAATAAAAACCTAAAAAAAATAATAAGTGTTGGTAAAAATTGATTTTGGACTCAAATATCTTTTCAAAACTTTGAAATATTGGCTTTAAACTATTTTTATCTTTTAAAAACTATTGTTGTGAACATTTAGTAAAATTTTGACAAAAATCTAATTCACAGGTTTTTTACAAAAATAAAAACCTAAGAAAAAATTAACAAAATTTGGTAAAATTGATAATCTTAAATATCTTTTCAAAAATTTGAAATATTGACTTAAAATTAATTTAGTCTCATAAAAATTGTTGTTTTCAATATTCAGTAAGATTTTGAGAAAAATAGAATTGACAGTTTTTTTTCCAAAAAATAAAAACCAAAAAAAAAAACACTACTAAGACTTGGTAGAAATTTACTTTCGACTCAAATATCTTTGTAAAAATTTAAAATATTAATTTCAAACTAATTTTATCTCACAGAAAATATTGTTTTCAACATTCAGTTAGGTTAATGTGGCTGTCCATGATGAAAACGGACACACTTAGGCCAGTTTTATGGCCCATTGTTAATTTCGTATAAAAATCCAACAGTCAGTTTTTTTTTATAGAAAATTAAAATCTAGAAAAAATAGTACGCAAAATTGGTAAAAATTAATGCGCGGTTCTCGATATCTCGTGAACAATAGAAGATATTGAATTCAAATTGATTTCGTTCATCCAATTTGTATTTGTTTATATAAGAAATTAAAAATCTCGTTAACTAAAATAGATTTTGAAATCTAATTTTTAAATTTTTAAGAATAATTCAACTGACAATCTTTTTAACAAAACATGAAAACCTACAAACTGTTAAACAAGACAAATCGACAGACGGGATGGGAAGTTATCAGTGTGGGTCGCATCCCAGCCTCTTTTCAGAATTTCAAAATCGATCAAATTCGGACATTTCGAATGCATTGTACTCAAAAATTATATGCCTATCAAATGAATACAATCATTCGATGATCTCTCACACTTATTTTCATTAAAAATAAAAGAAACGAAACGCTCAATGAAAGACCCTGTATAAATTCCTACTTTAAAAAAAGTGTTTTATCCGTATTTCAAACGCCTTTTTCTTGTCTTTTGATTTTTTTCTTTGAACGAGGTGGAGGAATACACCTCTCCTTTTTTTAATCCTTATGAATGCAATCAACCCATCTAATTACTTTAACAACACCTTCTGTTCCAATGAGAGACAACTTGAGAAGGATGTTCATTTTTTTTTTCATCATCAGTTAAAAGAATGCCGCTTAACAGAAAACTTTTAATTCATCTTCGTTCTCATCAACTTCGTTCCATGGTTTATTCTTCTCCTTCTGAAGTGAGAAAAATTGAAAAAAAGTGCTTAAGTAGGTTAGGGGTGTAAGAGCTATATAGCGTTGGAAGTTGTTTTTCTTTTTTTTTTTGTTCCTTGAAAAGAAGAACGGGATAAGCTTTTAGATAAGTTACCTCAAATTAGGAGTACTTTTGTGAAATGTGTCAGGAATAAGGAAGAATGTAATTTTGAAAATGTCTTAGCTTTACTTCAAAACAAAAAACAATATCATTGGAACTTTGGAGTGTATTTAAATTAGAGGAATTTACAAACTTAATATTTTAAGCCTTAGTTTTTGCTTTTGACAAGTTATAAAAGCAAATACCTTATCGGCGTGATACCATAATAATTGTATACAATACTATTGATTTGAAGAATCCTATCAACTTAATTGCTATTCAAAGGAATTGTAATTAACTATAATTCAAAAGTCAATAAAATAACAGAAGATAGATATACATAGTAAATACATATATAATCGCCCTCAAAATTAACAATTTAAATTTTAATAACAGAAACAAATAGCGATGGTTTGGGGTGGTGTTCTATTTTTACCTATGATAAGGAATTGCCAGAGAAAGTCTTGGATTCGTAAGAACATCGACGAACTTCTAAAGTAATATGCCTAGTTCCTATGCCTTGTTCCTAGATTGCATTTTTCAATTGATATATTTTTTAAGAAGTCCCAAAACAAGGTTTCAATTTTCACTGCACACAAAGTAAGATTGGCAAAAGACTTTCTATATCCTTGAGCTTTATACCAATTTATGAAACTTTTATTTCATCTAACGAAATAATTAAAATTTTCTAATAAAATATAAAAGCAACATTGTGCGATCAAAGTCGTTCATTTTATTTCATTTACCCTGGTTTTCTAATGAGATTTTGAAAACCTTCATCAGGATGCCATTTGGTGCATTTATTCTCAATTCAAAGAAAACACTCAACATTTAATCTCATTTTAAAACAAAAGGATAATTAAATTCCTTGATTGCAATGTAATTACCTGGATAAACTATTATTATAGTGTTTTAAGCATACCTAAATGATAAGGTTGATGGTATTCAAGTACCTTTAACATTTATATTGTGGAATAAAAAGGATACACAAAAGTTCTAATAAACTACCCCAGAAAGATTCTGTGCTTTAAAATAATTCTGTGTTAAGCATAGAAAATAAAAATTATCATTTGAATAGTTTTAAAGTGGCTAACGATATTTGCAATAAATGATTGTTTTAATAATAATAAGTGATAATAAGTACAATGAAAATATTATAGATTTATTGGTTTGTTCCTCCAAGAATAATTCTTGTCATGAAAAGTGCTTTATCAAATTAGCCGTTCGGATTCAGGTTAAAACTGTAGGTCCCCTCCATCCCTGACAACAGTACTCGCGCACAGGAATGGTTGAGAGTTGTAAGTCACTAGGCCCTGGTTCTCAACGGATTGTTGCGCCACCTAATTTATTTAATTTAATTAAAAAAAAAAGAGGCTGGGATGCGACCCACACTGATAACTTCCCATCCCGTCTATCGATTTGACTTGCTTAAAAGTTTGTCTAAATGTATCAATTCTTGCCAAATTTGCGTTCTATTTTTTGTAGATTTTATTTTTTTTTATGAAAAACCGGACTGTTGGATTTTTATAAAAAAATTACTGAATATAAAAAACAATATTTTCTGTGAAATAAAATAAGTTTGAAGCCAAAATTTTTAATTTTTGAAAAGCTATATGAGCCGAAAATCAATTTTTACCACCTTTTATTAATTTTTTTGTTTAGGTTTTTATTTTTTGTAAAAAAACTGTCAATTCGATTTTTCTCAAAATTTTTCCTAATGTTGAAAACAATATTTCTTATAAGGTAAAATTAGTTAGAAGCCATAATCTCAAATTTTTGAAAAGATATTTAAGTCGAAAATCAATTTTTACCAACTTTTGTTAAATTTTTTTTTCGGTTTTTAATTTTTTGTAAAAAAAACTGTCAATTCCATTTTTTCAAAATTTTACTGAATGTTAAAAATAACATTTTTTGAAAGATAAAAGTAGTTTAAAGCCAATATCTCAAAGTCTTGAAAAGATATTTGAGTCAAAACTCAATTTTTACCAACTTTTTTTTTATTTTTTTAGGTTATTATTTTTTGTTAAAAAACTATCAATTCGTTTTTCGCAAAATTTTATCAGATGTCAAAAACATTATTCTTCATTGCACAAAATTGTTTTTTTTTTTTAGTCGTAAAATTTTCGAAGTAACAAATTTTTTTTTTCAGTTTTTTTGATTTATAAAAAAAACCGTTAATTGAATTTTTTCCAAAAATATAATTGTTTTGTATCACGTTACAATATATAATATAAAATTTAATTCAAGTCTCTAGCGTCATTGGTTCATGAGATATTTAGGGTTAACCAACATTTTCACCTTTTTTTTAAACTGCTATGGTAAAAAAACCACCCACGCAATTTTCTTAAAGCCCTTTCTGCATCTTTCTGCCTTATTATCTGTATAACAAAATTTATTTGAAGTCGATATCTCTTCTGGTTCTTGAGCTATGGACGACGAAAAAAACGTCGCGAACGTACGGACGTACGGACGTACGTACACACGCACGCACAGACATCTTTCTAAAAATCTTTTATTTCGACTCTAGGGACCTTGAAACGTCGAGAAATGTCAAAATTTTCAATTTGACAAATCGGACCCATTACAATAACTTCCTATGGGAAGTTAAAAAACTGACAATTTTGGTTGGCCCCAAATATTCTCAAAAAAATAACGGTAGCAACTTAAATTAAATTTTATATTATAACAGGTTATCCATTTTTCGGTTTCAAAAGCAAAGGGCTGGAATTCGACACCTGTAAAATTAAGTTTTAAAACAATTTTGTTTTTCAGTTGAAGGTCTAACATTTACGAAAGTGAATCGCTTAACTATCGCACAACACAACGCATACAAATTGTTAAAACCTACTACAAAAATGGTGGTTCTGCAACAGCCACATATCGTGCTTTAAGAGGAAATTATGGTTTGCATAATCGTCCATCGTCGCTCGTACCACTGAAAATGTCCCTGCTGAAAGTGAAAGTGTTGGCAAAGCCCCGAATGTGTCGATTCCTCGCCGTTCTCAGGATTAAGGGCTGTCTTACGGCACAATATGGCGTATTTTGCATTTGTATCCTCACCTACATCCATATAAAGTCCAGTTCACACAACAACTGAAGCCAACTGACCATTCACAATACCTCGTAGATACGTCGAATGGGTGCCTGAACAACAGGCGGAGGACGGCGATTTTTCGAACAAAATTTTCTTCAGCGCGAAGCACATTTCTCACTCGGTGGGTATGTTAATAAGCAAAATTGACATATTTGGAGTTCTGAGAATCCTCAAGTAATTGAAGAGAGGCCAATACATCCACAAAAAGTCACTGTTTGGTGTGCTCTTCGGTTCGGAGATGTGATTGGACCTTACTTCTTCAAAACCGACGATAGAACGACTGTCACCGTCGATTCGGAAAGTTATGGTCATATGATAACGGACTTTCTTTTGCCTGCTAGTGAAGAACACGACTTGAAGAATAAGTGGTTTCAACAAGACGGTGCCACATGCCATATGCCACATGCTACACAACTTGAGCGAATATGGCTTTATTGCAAGAGACATTTCCTGGCCGCAAAATTTATCGTTGTGGCGATATCAATTGGCCACCAAGATCATGCGATTTGACATTGCTGGACTTATTTTTTGTGAGGCTGCGCAAAAGACCGTGTTATGCAGATAAATCTTTAAATCTTGAGCACTTAAAAATCAACATTCTTCAAGTTATGGCTGAGATACCGTCCAAAAGTGGTCGAAAATTACCTCAAAAGAGTCGATGCTTGCAAGAATTTGCGTGGTGGTATTTAAATGATGTTGTGTTTCACACATAATGTTAACGTTCATACTTTGTAATAAAAAAGAAATATCATGAAAAAAAAATATTTTATACGTGTTTTACTTACGTTTACTTTTGAAACCGCAAAATAGATAATCCTGTATAATGAGCGTGATAGTAGTAGTAGTAGAAATGGTGGCCACGAGCAGTCTAGCTCGGTGACACAATTAGCGCTGCGTTGCGCCGTTTTGATACCATAAAATGAGCGTGATACAAAATTTAAAAAAAAAAAAAAATAAAAATTAAAAAAAAAATTATAACCTCGAGAGTTTTACGAACAAATGGTGATAAAATAAAATAAATTAGGTGGCGCAACAGTCCATTGAGAACTAGGGCCTAGTGACTTATAACTCTCAACCATTCCTGTATGCGAGTAAAGTTGTCAGGTGTAGTATGGCAAGAATCCGGAACTCAATAATTAATAATAAAACAAACAATAATTGCGAGTGTCAGCATGACTCAGTGACCAACTTAAATAGTGACGATTCATATCGCACCACTTGAACCTTTTCTAGTGCATTGGCCGAGTAATGTATGACAAAATTGAGTTCGGGCCTTCTTGCTACGCTTGCACTTTCCACTAAATATTTGTGTATCGATAAGTATATATAAGGTGAAAATAATTTAAATAAAGACATTCAATATTCAATATCCATCAACTGTGTATCTGAGTTTTATTCCGCCAATCATATTACACAGGGATGGGGGGACCTACAGTTTTTTAAGCCGATTCTGGACGGCTAATTTGAGAAAGCACTTTTCATGAAAAGAATTACTCTTGGAGGATTTGTCAATTCCTCGCAAGAGGCAGAACCCGAGAAAACTTTTTTTAATTAGAGTGGCATAGGCAGGAATTGAACCCAAGACCTGACGTGACAGCACTACACTTTTTTTTTTTTTTTTTTTTCAAATTCATTTTTATAACTTAATTCTAAAGACTATCTTAAAGCTAGACAAACATTCATAAAACTAGCCTAATTATCCATAACTTACAACTAACTTACTGGTCCCATACGGACACTCTAAGTTAAACAATAATACTGTAGTAGTTATGACCACTGTTAAACATATCTACTTTATACAAATATACTTTACTGTAATATATAAATTGAGTTGCCAGTTTGAAACATGTATATTAAAATATAAAAATGAAAATATCATTCGCTTGGAATCAATAAATCGAATAAGTTCGAAATATTTAATGTGTTTTATTTAAAGAAAAACCATTAAAAATTCAGAAGTGGGATATGGCTACGGTGACCATATTTTCCGAGACAAAATAATGAACAGTACCGGAAAATGAAAGATTTTTTTTTTATTTCATTGAGTAATAGTAAATAAATATAATATATAATAAATTAAATAATAAATATAGTATAATTAGGTATATTTATGAAATAAACAAAAAAAGGAACTTTCATCGGTAATAAACAAAATACACATTAAATAACACAGATTCTTTCAGTCTATAACTTATTTACACACAAAAATAAACAAAACTTAAACTCTTTTATGTATATCATATTGGCTAGTGAAACAACTCTGACATCAAATTACAATATATTAATATTGTTAAAATAAGGACTTTTCGAAAGAATACATTTTTATAATTAACTTTGGCTTTCCTTTTAAATAGTTTTTGAATTCGATGCAATTTAATTCATAATTAAAAAAAAAATAAAATGGACCTGATTGTTTCAATTTTCATATTGTTTTTTCGTTTGTCCATACATTGTTTAAAATTGAGAAAACTCTCTCTGTAGGGGCATTAGTATGATACTCATACTGTAGATATCATTTGTTTATTGAAAAACTTGAACATTTCAACCCACCTACCTCCAGCACTCATTTGGCTCTCCTTCCATTCAAAATTTTTTTCTGAAGAAATATAATTTTGTACACATGAAAACTCGTCGAAAGTCATTAATTGAAATATCGCTTCTCTTTTTCATAATATACATTAAACTCAACTCCACTTTGTCCCAGGAAGGAGTGTAATTCTTATTCTTCATTTATTTTTGGAGTGAAGGTTTTTTCAACAATGCAATAATTCCAACAGTCGGAGTGCACTCTCAATATTACTTATGGAAAATGCCATAACTAGTCACATTCACTAAAAGTTATTTTTACCATTGTCATGGTCAGTAAAACTCAATGGAAAAATTAATTTCCAGTGGTGAAAGTCATCCTGTGCGCAAGTGTAAGCGTATTAGTTTAAATTCCCGCCTGTACGTTAGGATGTATAGGTATAATATGATCTGATTTTTGTAATTGGGAGATTAGGAAGTGTTCCGAAAAAGAAAGACAACGAATTATGATGTAAGGGTACGTTTTCATTAAACATTTAATAGTTTTCATGCTTAGGCTTTCCTCAAAGAAAAAAATCATAAAATAATGAGAAATTTCTAAAATAATGAACATTTTTATGTTTTCCGACACACAATAATTCATAATGAACATTTTCTTCAAATAATGAACCGTTCATTATAAAAATGAACGGATGGTCACCGTAGATATGGCATCCATTGCAAATAATCACACCATTGCTCAATTAAAATATTGGCTCAATTCATTGGGAGAGAAAACAACAGGAAATAAGATTGAATTGATTTCTCGACTTCAATCAATCTATTCCTTTGGAAATACGAGGAGAATATCCTACCAAACAATTTAAGAATCCAGTTGAAGATCGTGATGACGATGAAGAAGAAAATGAAGACGTTTTTTCTGACTCTCAAGAAGGACCAGGAAATGCAGAAACTGAAAAACAACCTGAAGAGACAGACTTTATGAAAAGAGAATTGGAAATCTAACGTAAGGAAAAACTGTTGTTGGGAAGAAAAAATGAGTTACTCAAAAAAGAAATGGAGCTATTGCGGAGAGAAAATTCAAGAACTAGACCAAATGAAAATAATTTTATTCTTGACTCAAGGCAGCCCAAGATTAATTTTTCGGAAATAAAAGATCTTTTATCCGAATTCAGTGGAAATGGTGAAAATTTTCAACTGTGGGAATCTCAACTAAGAAGTCTTAAAAATTCTTATGAACTAGATGACAACAATTTGAGGGCTCTGATTTCATCAAAACTCAAAGGAAAAGCATTAAAATGGCTTCATTCGAAACCGGATGTGATGACTATAACCGTAGATGAGCTCCTCAATGGTCTTGGAGCAATGTTTCAAAACAGATCCAATCCAATTAAGACGACAATTTGAAGCAAGAAAATGGCTAACTACTGAAAGTTTCCAAGAATATTATTACGAAAAAGTTATTCTTGCCAACAAGATTTCAATTGAAGATAACGAATTGATTGAATATATCTTGGAAGGAATACCAAATTATTCTCTTCGATCCCAAGCTAGAATGCATCGATTTGAAGACAGAAACGAATTACTTAAAGCTTTTCAAGATTTAAGACTTCCAAAAGCAATGAACATCAACAAAGGATACCACAACGAAGGTCGAACAACAAGTAGACAAATAAGATGCTTCAACTAAATGAATTACTGAACACTACTAATTTTGAAAATATAATGCTAATAAGGGATATGAACGCTCGCACAGGGACGACACAAATAAAAACAGTACTTACAGAACCACTAACGACCGAATCGACTATTTTAGAAAAAAGATGCTCTATGGACAGAGTTACTAATAAGAGTGGACGCATTTTCTTGGAAATGTGTCAAATCCTTTTATCCTTAACGGATGCAGTAAACAGGATAATCAAGGCGCATTCACATTTATAGGGGGCCCAGGTAAATCAGTTGTAGACTATTGTGCAGTATCCCCAGGTTGGAGAAAGCCTATTCAATCGTTCAAAGTTGACTCACAAACATTTTCGGATCATATGCCACTAGTTGTTTCGCTTTTGATCGACGCCGTAGAAGATCAAGACATTTATACATTTAACTTACCGCCAAAATTAATATGGAAGGAAAGTAGAATAGAAATATACCAAAATAAAATAATACAAAATTTGTATCCTTCTACTTCAAACCCAGCGAATGCTGAAGGGAAAATATCTTTTTTAAACGGCTGTATTATAAAAGCAAACCCTAATAAGCAAAATTCAAAAAAACTCAACTACAAACAGCGATGGTTTGATAATGAATGTAGCACAGCCAGAAACTTATCATTTACACTGCTAAGGGAAATAAATTCTTCACCTAATTTAAATGAAACACTTACCAGAAAGTACATTGTGGCCAATAATAACTACAAACAAATATGTAAATTAAAAAAAGAACAATTTTTCCGGTCAATAGCAGCAGGACTCTCAACTGCATGCAACGGTAGAAATGTTTGGTGTAAAATCAACCAACTAAAAGGTCAAAGCATGATTTGTGGGATAAGACTTAATGTTAAAGATCTTGCAAATTATTTTAAACTCCTCCTGAATCCTCAGGTAGAACCGAGTAGCTTTTTGTATGCAGAGCCATTTATTTGTAATGATTTCTTGGATCGAGAGATATCAATGATCGAATTGCAAACTGCAAATAATAAGGCACCAGGCCCTGATAGAATTCCAAACGAATTTTATAAAAATGCTCCTCATGAATTTCAATCGAAAATGTTGGAGATATTCAATTATATCTACAATTCGGGAGATGTACCTCAAAGCTACAGGGATTCCATTGTCTATCCTATTTTCAAAAAAGGTGATGCAAACTTGCCTTGTAATTACAGAGGCATATCTTTTATGAATTCAGTAGTTAAAATTTTTACGTCTATTCTGTTAGAACGCATAAATGCATGGCTAGATCAAAAAGAGATACTTAGTGAGTTCCAATCAGGTTTTCGGAAGGAATACTCAACCATAGACAATATTTTTACATTAACGTCAATTTCACAATACTTCTTGAGACAAAAAAGAAAATTGTACATATTTTTCGTTGATTTCAAGTCGGCTTTCGATTCGATAGATCGTAATGCATTGTTTTACAAGCTGTCTCAAAAAGGTTTGTCAACTAAGCTTATTCGAATTTTAAGAAATATGTACAAAAACAAGCGTCAATGTGTGTGGAATGGAAAGATTGCGTCCGATTGGCTCGAGACAAAATCTGGAGTTAAACAAGGATGTCTGTTAAGCGCAGTATTGTTCGCAATCTTCATAGATGACATTTCTATGCAACTACCAGCTGGTGTGCAAATAGATGACCTAGTCATAAAAATTCTCCTGTATGCTGACGACATACTCCTGATGGCAGAATCCCCTCAAAGCTTACAACTCATGATTAACAGACTCTCAGAATTTTGTAAGACATGGAAATTAACTGTTAACCTCGAAAAATCAAAAATAATGATTGTGAAAAACAGGCAAACGAAGCTTGAAAAAACTGAAAAATGGCATTTTGATGGTCAAATAATCGAAATAGTTAGTGAATATAAATATCTTGGCATTCTTTTTTACTTTAATATGAACATGTCATCACATCTAGAGAAAAAATTGGTATCAGCAAAAACAATGATCAACGTTTCTTGGAAAAAGTTATATCCCGTGCTGAAATCCCATCATCAGCTAAATATAAAGTATTCGAAGCTATTATGCGTTCAGTCATGTGCTACAGCTGTCAGACATGGGGGTATATTGCATACGAAGAAGTTGAAAAACTGCAACGCTTTTTTCTAAAAAATACTATTTTATCTGCCGTCAAACACACCAAACTACGTCCTTAACCTTGAAACAGGACTTCCAACTCTTTTCGTGCATACACTAAAACTTCATTTTGATTACATCTTAAAAATTCTCACTTACACACCTAAAAGAATACCAAATAGGCTTGCTAGATACATTTTTCGAAAGCAAGTAGAATGGATAAAGGAATGGCGTACTTGGGCGCAAGTATGTGGTGTAGAGCTTACAATTCAATGTGATAATCTTGATCTATTAAAAAGTCAACTTTATAGATTGTTAGAAGAGATAGACATATTTCAACGTAATGATAGTTTACAAAGATCAATCTCATCAACCAATAGACTACTGTACTCAAAACTTACCCATGACTTCGTAGAAAATTATTTCAATGACAAATATAGCGTGCGTTCGATATCCTTTATTTGCAGAGCTAGAAGTGAAACACTAAATTTGAATGGATCACCTTACAGAAATTCCTCAGATACACGGTGCACTCTATGTAACCTTAATTCAAAAGAAGATTGCTTTCACTTTTTATCAATTTGCCCTGTCTATAAAGAAATTAGAATCCGATGTCTTTGAAAAACAACTTTGTCATTGGAACAAACAAAAAACGTATTGAACGGTGAAAACTGGCTTAACTTATACCATTACCTCGAAGCAGCTTCAGAATATAGAAACCTGATAATGTCGGAATACATTTAAATCTAAAAATAAGTAAATTATTACAACAGTATGTCATGTTTCAAAGTTATGATTTATCACACTTATGAAAATGTTTTCTTTTTTGTTTTAGCTATTGATTTAAAGAAATAAAATCTAATCTAATCTAAAAAAAAAAAAAAAAAAAAAAAAAAAAAATGCTTCAAGTGCAACTCGATTGGCCATATGGCAAGTGAATGCCGAAAATCAAGACATGAAGGCAGATGTTGCAGCCAATGTGGAGAAGCAGGACACTATGCAGAAACTTGTCCAAAAAGGTATTCCCGTCAAGTGCACAATGTAAACCAAGAAGATGAAGATGATTATGTAAGGAATCTCAATTTTATTTTTCTTAAATCAAATTTTAGTTATAACACTTCGTTAAAAACATTAATAGATACTGGCAGCCCAATTAGCTTAGTTCGTCAACAATTTATACCCTTTATCCTAAATTCAAAATTAAATGTACGCAATAACTACACTGGGATTAATAAAAGCCCACTTTCAATTAACGGTTTTGTTAAAAGTAAGATTTCGTTTGAAAATAAAATTATTGAAATTGATTTGCATGTCGTTTCTGATGAAACAATGGATTTTTCAGTTATTCTAGGAAGAGATTTCATAAAAAATGCAAATTTAAAAGTAATTATAAATGAATATAAGAACGACAAAAGTTGTTCTTTTGAAAATACATACGTGTTCTAATTTAATGCAAATTGACATAAGCGAGATTAATAATAAAAATTATACATATGTAAACGACTATTTTGATAAAAATAAAAACATAGATGTTACTTTAAAAATTAGATTTCAAAACCTATTTAACGAATTTTATGTAAACTGTAAGCGTCCCGAAGAGCTTAAAATTAAATGTAAAATGACCCTAACGTTAACAAATGAAAAACCGTTTTCTTGTAAGCCAAGACGGTTATGTTTTCATGAAAAAGAAAATGTACAAGTTTTGATTGATGATCTTTTGAGTAAGGGTATAATTCGCAAGAGTAAATCAGAATATTCATCACCAATTGTCCTAGTTCGAAAAAAAACGGGAGATCTTCGATTTTGCGTAGATTATAGAATCCTTAACAAAAATACTTTAAAAGACAATCAACCATTGCCGTTGATAGAAGATTTATTAGATGGCCTTGCTAATAAACAGTATTTTTCATTACTTGACCTGAAAAGTGCATTCTATCATATTCAGATGAGTGAAGAATCGATAAAATACACTTCTTTTGTGACTTGGTTAGGTCAATATGAATTTTTTTAAAATGCCATTTGGCTTAAAAGACGCTCCCGGAGTATTTCAACGGTACGTTAACGAAGTTTTTGAAGACCTCATAAGAGCTGGTAAGCTTAGAATATACATTGATGATTTCCTCATAGCAACAAAAACTATACATGAACACTTAGAAATTTTAAAGGAAGTATTTCAAAGGTTAGTATCGGGTGATTTTTTAAGAGCTTGAGAACTTTTTTTAAAAAAAAAACGCATAAAATTTGCAAAATCTCATCGATTCTTTATTTGAAACGTTAGATTGGTCCATGACATTTACTTTTTGAAGAAAATTTCATTTAAATGTTGACCGCGGCTGCATCTTAGGTAGTCCATTTGGAAAGTCCAATTTTGGGTAATTTTTTCGAGCATTTCGGCCGGAATAGCCCGAATTTCTTCGGAAATGTTGTCTTCCAAAGCTGGAATAGTTGCTGGCTTATTTGTGCAGACTTTAGACTTGACGTAGCCCCACAAAAAATAGTCTAAAGGCGTCAAATCGCATGATCTTGGTGGCCAACTTACCGGTCCATTCCTTGAGATGAATTGTTCTCCGAAGTTTTCCCTCAAAATGGCCATAGAATCGCGAGCTGTGTGGCATGTAGCGCCATCTTGTTGAAACCACATGCCAACCAAGTTCAGTTCTTCCATTTTTGGCAACAAAAAGTTTGTTAGCATTGAACGATAGCGATCGCCATTCACCGTAACGTTGCGTCCAACAGCATCCTTGAAAAAATACGGTCCAATGATTCCACCAGCGTACAAACCACACCAAACAGTGAATTTTTCGGGATGCATGGGCAGTTCTTGAACGGCTTCTGGTTGCTCTTCACTCCAAATGCGGCAATTTTGCTTATTTACGTAGCCATTCAACCAGAAATGAGCCTCATCGCTAAACAAAATTTGTCGATAAAAAAGCGGATTTTCTGCCAACTTTTCTAGGGCCCATTCACTGAAAATTCGACGTTGTGACAGATCGTTCGGCTTCAGTTCTTGCACGAGCTGTATTTTATACGGTTTTACACCAAGATCTTTGCGTAAAATCTTCCATGTGGTCGAATAACACAAACCCAATTGCTGCGAACGGCGACGAATCGACATTTCACGGTCTTCAGCAACACTCTCAGAAACAGACGCAATATTCTCTTCTGTACGCACTGTACGCATTCGTGTGGTTGGTTTAATGTCCAATAAAGTAAACTGAGTGCGAAACTTGGTCACAATCGCATTAATTGTTTGCTCACTTGGTCGATTATGTAGACCATAAATCGGACGTAAAGCGCGAAACACATTTCGAACCGAACACTGATTTTGGTAATAAAATTCAATGATTTACAAGCGTTGCTCGTTAGTAAGTCTATTCATGATGAAATGTCAAAGCATACTGAGCATCTTTCTCTTTGACACCATGTCTGAAATCCCGCGTGATCTGTCAAATACTAATGCATGAAAATCCTAACCTCAAAAAAATCACCCATTAGAAAACAACCTTGAAATAAGATTAGATAAATGTAGATTTTTAGAATCCGAAATAGAATATTTAGGTTATATAATTTCTAAAAATGGTATTCGTCCAAATTCTAAAGGCATTGAATCCATTTCAAAATTTCCAGTTCCTCAAAATTCTAAGGCTGTACATAGTTTCTTAGGTTTATGTTCTTATTTTCGAAGATTTATTGAAGGATTCTCAACTGAAGCTCAACCGTTATATAACCTAATAAGAAAAAATGTAAAGTTTTCTTTTGGCGATAAAGAACTTGCTTGTTTCGAAAAGTTAAAACAAAAATTGTTAATGCACCAATTTTAGCAATATACGATCCACATGATGACACAGAACTTCATTGTGACGCAAGTTCATTAGGATTTGGTGCAATACTGCTTCAAAAGAAAGTGGATGGAAAATTTCATCCCGTGTTTTATTTTTCCAAACGAACAACGGACCAAGAAATGAAATACCACAGCTTTGAGCTTGAAACTTTGGCAATAATTTACGCTTTGCAAAGATTCAGGATGTACTTACACGGAATAAAATTCAAAATTGTTACTGATTGTAATTCGTTGACGCTTACTCTAAATAAAAAAGAAATAAATCCCAGAATAGCCAGGTGGGCTCTTGAACTTCAAAATTATGATTACACTTTAGAACATCGAGCAGGGTCAAAAATGCAGCATGTAGATGCACTTAGTAGAATATCAAGTGTTTTAGTCTTAGAAGAAAACACTTTTGAACAAAATTTGTCAATTTGCCAGAACAGAGACAGTGTTATTAACAATATTTGAAAACGTTTAGAGAAACAAAATGAAAAATTATATGAAATGTGTAATGGACTAGTATATAGAAAAGTTGGAAATGATATTAGATTTTATGTACAAAGGGAAATGGAAAGGAATGTTTTACGAATATATCACGACGATATGGGTCATTTAGGACGTGATAAAGTTTTGAATGCCTTACAAAAAGTTTATTGGTTTCCTAACATAAAAGACAAAATTAAAAGTTATATTTCAAATTGCTTAAAATGTATTTCTTTTTCACCAAAATTCGGAAAACACGAAGGATTTCTTCATAATATTCCCAAAGGCAAAATTCCTTTTCAAACAATTCACATCGATCATTTCGGCCCAATTACACTTAAAAATTCAAAAAAGAAGTTTGTGTTTTTATTAATAGATTCATTTTCCAAATTTGTTAAACTATACGCAGTTCGTACCACTAAAACAAAAGAAGTTTACATTGGTTAAAACAATTTTTTAACAACTATAGTCGTCCAAATTTCTTAGTTTCTGATAGAGGAAGTGCATTTACTTCCAAGGATTTCGAAACATTTTTGAGAGAAAATAATATTAAACAAATCAAAATTGCAACGGGCTCACCACAAGCAAATGGACAAATTGAAAGGGTCAATAGAAGCTTAGGACCAATGATAGCAAAACTTACTTGCGGTGGCGCACAGTTTAGTTTAGATAAGGTCCTGGTAGAGATTGAATTTGCACTTAATAACACAATTCACCGTAGTATAGCCACAACACCAAGCCAACTTCTTTTTGGGATTGATCAGAAAGGAATTATTATCGATATTTTAAAAGAAAGACTTAAAGAATATGCTTCAAAGGAACCTGAAAGGAATTTGGATGTTTTAAGATCTAAGGCTGCTAATCAAATCTTAAAATCTCAAAATTATAATAAACAAGTAAAAGATCGTGGGCGAATTATTAGAGAATATAAAGAGGGTGACTATGTCGTAGTCAAAAATTTCATAAGCCAAACAGGAGTTTGTAAAAAAATGTCTTCAAAATTTAAAGGTCCATTTAAAGTTATACGTGTTTTGTCAAATGATAGATATTTATTAAGAGATGTAGATGGTTTCCAATTGAGTCAGATCCCATATGAAGGGGTATGGGAAGCAGCGAATATAAAACCGTGGCTACAAGAACAAACATAAATAAAAAAATAAGAAATATATATATATGTATATACAAATATCAGAAAATTATTAAGTAATTTATTAAAAGCGTAATCGGGACGATTACGGGTCAGGATAGCCGAGCTGTAGTAGTTATGACCACTGTTAAACATATCTACTTTATACAAATATACTTTACTGTAATATATAAATTGATTTGCCAGTTTGAAACATGTATATTAAAATATAAAATGAAAATATCATTCGCTTGGAATCAATAAATCGAATAAGTTCGAAATATTTAATGTGTTTTATTTAAAGAAAAACCATTAAAAATTCAGAAGTGGGATACAAGTTCAGCACTGGCCGAGCGCAAGCAAACTGCTGTTAACTCATTAATGTTCTGCATTGAAAATGTATATCCCTCAACGGTTGAAAATTCTTCTATTGCAAAAACAAACATTTGAGCATCGGATTCGATAATTATTTCCAACAGGACATTAATTGCCGCGTGAGATCTGTCTCCAACTCTACTTAAAACGAAACGACAGGCATTTATCTTACTGATCCCGCATCCTGTTAAAGCATTGTAGATATTTTTAAGAAATGGTAAACATTTCGGTTGCAATTCACAATCGCCAATTACTGTCAAAAGCTTTCGACGCATATTACGACGTCCATATTCTTCGCAGAAAATAGGAAAGTAAAATTTGAACAATTTATGATGTCGCCAAATAAATCTGTAAGCTGAGTTCAATACTTCATTGCGAAGTAGGCTTACAGAGATAGAAATAATACTAAGGTCTAAAAGTTGGTGACTAAATTTACACGTACTTTCGAAACACATGTCGGTTAAGAAATTGTAGCACATCGAACCAAATATTTTTGATATTTCAAGACTTGACATCATTTGAGATCCCACTCCGCTCCTACTGAGGTTCAATGAAATATTCTGAGGTTGATTTTTTGGACTTGCCAATGAAAATGGAGATGGATCACGAGTAGAGCACGTTGTTTCTGTGTCCTTAGAACGAAGGAGTCTTACAGCGGAAAGCTTTTCGGGAGAATCGTCATTTGATGATGTTTCGCAGAGTAGTTTAACTCTAGGGATTTTGAAATTTTTTAATGCTGGGTTTATTTCATCTTCTTGAGGACTTAACAATGTTGTTTCAAGATG
Source organism: Eupeodes latifasciatus (assembly GCA_920104205.1). NCBI lineage: Eukaryota > Metazoa > Arthropoda > Insecta > Diptera > Syrphidae > Eupeodes > Eupeodes latifasciatus. Next base: position 65,809,536 of record OV049924.1, on the reverse strand, counting down.
ACTTCTAGGCGCAGGACATGCTGCTGAAATGTTACTGACGGTAACATGTAACCTGCGAAGCGATCATCGATAGGAGAGTTAAAACAAGACGATGGAGCTAACGACAGCCAAGTTATCATGCAAACAATTTTCATAATCCAAAAGAGAGTCATCAAAATCTTTTTCTATTTCAAGCAATGGCATTTTTTTCACAACTTCTCCTGTCATCTTAGCCTTAGATGGTGTGTTTTTTTGAGATATCTCCGATTCCTGAAGAATCACTAGTAAATTGCAATTTATCTCTTTTATCACTAACGGTCACAAAATCTGTAACAGTATCTTCGCGTTGATTAAATAGAGATTGATGGTCAGATCTTGTGGTCCCATTTGGCTTCATACTAAAAGCAATTACACTGTCTGAAATTTTGACTCTCTGTGGAGTAGAACAAAATAAATCTCCTTCTTCCATATCTAGGGATGGCATACTACGACAGGTGCTAAAGATGACATTACTGCTCTCTTGGGCTTTTGTCAGTCCCAAATCATTGGGATTGGTTTCTTTTGAGCTGTAAGCCATATTTACTCGCCTATTCATAGATTGTGTTGTGTTGTCAATAGTTTTTGTTGTTGAAATATCAAATTGGATAGCTTGATTATTTGGTTCACCTTTAGATGTTTCATTGTTCTCATCACAAGGATTTATATCACTTTCTAGTGGTATATTAAGTGGAACTTCTTGGGTATCTACAGTTCGTTCCAAAACACGCGCTATTACATTATTTCCAATATCAAGCGATTGATTATCAATATAGTTTACAAAATCATCAAAGGGAATAAAGTTTTCATTTTCGGTTGCATCTCCCACACTTCCATTTGTAGTTGTTACCAACGTAGGTAGTATGTTGTTTGAAGGAGCACCCAGTGTTGTCCATTCACCGTTCATAAAATATGCAATTTGTGCAGTTTGGTCCGGTAATACGTCCCAGTTTTGAGTAGGACTATTACCGTTGCACTCAAACATTTTGACGTACTTTGCTAACTCACTTTTTTCAGTTTTGGCTTTGTTTTTAGAGCCCGGCTTCCGACCACGCTTTTTGGGGGGACCAGTTTGCGGTTTTGAGTATTTTCGTTTCGGTTCACGTTATTTAGTCGATGTTGGCATTTCATCTTTTTCCTTGATAATACATACGACCGACTCCACAGAAGCTGGTGATTCAGATTTATTGGGAACCTTGAACTCAATTTGGGGGCTTTTTTTAAGGGTGGATTGGGTTTGTCCTTCAGCCGGCGGAACATCGTCGTCGTCCTTGATTTCGCAAGTCAGCTTGCATTCTGAATTTTCACCGCTATTTGCAGTTCCAGCTGCTTTTTCTGTGTTTCCTTTAAGATTAGATTCAAGCTGTGAGAGATTAAAATCTAAGATCTTCTTTGTCATATCAAGATTATTCAAATCAATAGATATCTTATATTTCACACTATGCAAATGCAAATTTCTCTTGCAAAATTGTCGGCACGAAAATTGTAACGAGGTTCGTAGACGCCGATACTGGCAAGCTTTCGACCTGCACTAGGGCAACGAGGTCAGATTCGGACTGATGACAAAATTTATGGGGAGAGTATGTCTCTCTTTCGGCTTTAGTCGACGTCGATGGCGAGGATAAGCTTAGTATACTACGTGAACATCTCGAAGACGAATCCTGGGAATTATTTTTTCGCACGCGGCTACTTCTTCTCTACTGTTGCTGGACCACTGGCTCGTCAATACGTTTTTGAAATTCAGATAAAGAATTCTTAACATTCTGTATAATATATTTTAAGTCCAATTGCTCAAGTTCAACTTTTGGGACTTTGTCCTTAATTTGTTCTTCAAGTTTGGATCGCAATTGATTGTTAAACTCTTCACTTTTTGGTAAATTTGGGCACAAAACATGCATTTTTTGCACAAATACATTGACATCAACGCCTTTTGTGTCCTCCATTGTTTTTGATTTTCACTCACCACAATGCAACAAAATTGTTTGCTACTTTATAGATTATTCATTTTCTTATTATTTCAAAAGTATTACAATATTTGTTCAACATTAAATGCCTGTGGTGGCCGGTCTTGAAATGCGCACAATACTTAATTCTATTGCCTTTCGGCTCTAAGGTCTATTTAACTTCAATTCAACTTTATTTATTTTTGTATTCATTAGAAAATTTAAAAAAAAATAATATTAATATCCGTTTTTATTTTTACATAAAACTACTTAAAATAACGTCCTTAAAATAAAACTTAAATTACCTATTCTATCTATTTACTACTTAAAACTACAACAACTACTACATTCTTTGTTTTCATATTTTTTTGCCTTTTTTTTCTTATTCCATGTTTTTTTTTTATTTTATTTATTTTTTTTATATTTTTTTTTGTATTTTTTTTGTGCCACCATGCCTATTCTACTTAAAACTAAACCCTAAAACTATAAAACAAGTATGTAAGCCGGCCAAGGCTTAAAACCCCATCCCGACTAGCCACTATCAAGTGCCGATTGAAGCAACCAAAACTGGTTCTCCTGCTTCACCCTATCAGTTCGGTCCCGTTCGGACACAGCCCTACTGAACCGAAGGAACTCTGCTCCGCCTTGTGCCATGACATGACGTTCCGATTGCACAGGAGTCGCCTATCCACGGTTCGTCGTCTGACGTGGTAGATTGACGGAATTTCCAATTTATCCTGTATCAGACCGCATCTATCTAAGAAGAGGAATGCTTCTGGTGGAATGAAGCCGTTCAAGCGTGCACTCTCAAAATACTCGTCATTTGCTCTTCCAATGTGACCTCGAACGAGTTTTATCACGAAATTGTCAATTCTGTTGATTCGAGCCCCATTGTATACGACCTCGCTGGAATAATAATGCACGTAAGAAGATTCGGCTGTTCGATATAAGCCGGTACAGCGTCGTAAACACTGTCGCTCGAACACACGAAACTTCTCCATCTGAGAAGGGGCAACGTTGAACCACACAGGACAACCATAAACGACCATCGGCCGTATGAGGGCCATGTAGCAAATTACCTTCACTCTGGGGTCAAGCCGACTGCTGTAAAACAGCCGTTTCGTCAGAGCGAAGGCTCCTCTGGCCCTGGCCAGAGCAGCATTTATATGTCTGTCGAAATATAAATACTGATCTAACCAGATACCGAGGTACTTCAATACACATTTACTCGCTATTTACTCGCTTGCGCCAATTCTTGCACGTATCCCTCGTGGCCCTAGCCAACGGAGTCCGGAACAGAATTGTCTCCGACTTCTGGACATTTATTTTCAGTTTCCAGTCGTCGCAATATCGCTGAATCATGTCGAAATCACGCTGCAAGATAATTCTAATAACCTCAACCTTTCGGGCCGTTCTGTACGCAATTAGATCGTCGGCATACGCAATTGCCTTTGTAAGAATACCTATCAGATCGCTGGTGTAAATGCTGAGGAGAATCGGCGAATTCACCGCTCCCTGTTGAAGACCATTGTTAATTTGGAATGTTGTGGTAGAAGTTACATTGCCACTTTTGACAACAAACTTTTTACTGTTAAGCATATCATAAAGTATATACAACAATGGTTTGCTTATGCCAAGCCTGCTCAGTTTTAGGTAGAGACCCTCTAACCATACGGTCTCATAGGCCTCTTCCAAATCAACCAGAACAGCACCTGTGCATTGTTGTTTTGACTTATTCCATTGGATATCAGAAACGAGTTTAGACGCAGCATGAATTGTGTCATGACCCGCCTTGAACCCGAACTGTTTATCCGGAATTAATTTGTTGTCCCCAGCCCACTTAGTCAGAGCCCTATTGATGATCTTTTCGAAAACTTTGCTGATGCTCGGAAGAAGACTTATCGACCGAAGATTTGACGGGTTGGAGTTGTCCTTTCCCTTTTTCAGGAGAGTATGAACCACAGCGTTCTTCCAATGCACTGGATAATATGCACTATTCAGTGCATTATTGAAGAGTGTGGTGTAAATGTCAATTACCTCCATCGGTAAATGTCTTAGAACAACATTGAATATACCATCGACACCTGCTGACTTTTTGTTTTTTATTGAGTTGAAGATAAGCTGAAGTTCAACCTTCGTCACTAACAAGGGACTTGGTCCCGTTTGCTCGGCGATTATGGAATTTGCCCTACACACTAACCACCACGCCACAGGTCGGGTACTACAACAACAAATGATGATATTACCTCCAAAATAATTATGTGCATTGAAGAAAAACGTTTTTGACATCAATTAAAATTTTAAGAATAATAACGGTTTTTATATCGAGTGTCTTGGCACAAATTAAAGATATTGGCTTCAAACTAATTTTATCTTATTAAAAATATAGTTTTTATCATTGAAGCCGTTTTTTCATAAAAATACAAATCTTCAAAAATACTACATTTAATTTACGATATCACTTGAATAGGTGAAGGTATTGAGTTCAAAATGATTTCAATAAAAGTTGGTTTTCGACTAAAAATGTTGGTAATAAATACAGATATTAAAATCAAACTTATTTTACCATATGCAAAATATTGTTGCTAGTTTTTGGTTATTTTTTTTAGAAAAATTCAATTGACAACTTTGTTTACAAAACCCTAAAACCTACAAAAAACTGATAAGAAATCGTTTAGGAGAAAAAAGAAATTAATTTCAAACTTTATACCTCACATGCATTTATTGCATTTTTTCCGCTCCGACTACAAGTTTTTTTCATCATCTGTGTATAAGTGTTTCAGAGACTAATTTTAATTTCTAACTGATTTTTTTTTGAAAATCAAATGTATTGTTAAAGTAAGTTATTCCAGATTTTTCAGCTGTTCTAAGTGCTATTGGAAGTTTTGGCGACCTCGACTCTATGTCCGAAATTGAAAAAAAATTAGGCACAAGGCTCAGTACTTTGTGCGTGAGGCCTCAGGCAATGGAGGGAAAATCTGAAATCTGACCAAATCCATACAAAAATCAGTTCATCACAAAAGCCCCTTCCAATAGTATGACTACGTTAATATTAGATTAATTACAAGACTGAAAAAGAAATTGTTTTGAGAAATTTGATATGCAATATTGTTTCAATCTTATTTCAACACCTTTTCTAGTACAGCCTCGCTGGTCCGGACACTCGCTAGCCCGGACACTTCAGTAGTCCGGACACCTCTATGTTTCGCACACTTTCAAAAGTTTACCTCTGCAGTCCAGACAGCGTATTAAAATGCTTATGTACAATACACATACATATATTATTTGTCTCTGTTTCGTTTGTTCATACGATTACGGGGAATCCCCTTCTAGGTTTGTCGATTGTAGTTGGCTCTGGAATCTAGACATTTTAATCGTTGCAAATTTACTCATTGGAAGTTTATATTTGTGGTCGTTGATTTTTCATGCTCTGTTACATTTCATCGTGAGCTTTCTTTAAGGATAAGGCATATTTTTTGGTGTAATTTGAATTTCTCATTGAAAATTTTTAAAACATAAGTTATTACTTATTATGGCTTCTACAAAGAAAAGGAAGCATGCTACTTTGACACTTTCTGAGAAATGTAAAATATTGTATGATATTGAAACTGGCAAATCAGTCAGGCAAGTAGCAGAAATTTTCAAAGTCTCAAAGTCAACTGTTTTTGCTATAAAAATGAATAAGATGAAAATTCATAAATTTGTATCTAACACATTCCAAGGATCAGGTAAGCTTACAAAAGGTCTTAAATTTAAATACATGGTTTGGTTTACATGTGGTGTGATAAATATGTTATACTAGCCGACCCGTGCTCGCGTTGCATCGCAAATTGTAGCCACGAACATTTTTTGAATATTAGTATTAGCATATGAACAAATTTCTCAATGGGACTGAGCATATTTTCTACAATAATATTAATTTTAGTTTATAATCAAAAAACACTTCCTTACCGAAATTAACACTTTAGAAAAAAAAACTTAAGTAAAATATTACGTAGTAAAGGCCAAGCCGCACGTGAAAACAAACAAAATACAAAACCAATTTAATTTTTTAGTTGAAAACAGAACGAAATTTTTGTCTATTTTCTTTTTTTCTTTCTTTTATTCATACCTAGAAACGTTTTTTTGCAACCGAAAAATATAGTTTGCGGTAAAAAAAAAAACAAATTTGTGTTTTTAATGTTCTCATACATCATCATTTTTTTATTCATCTGCTCATGTTCAGTGCAGTGCAACTGACTTAACGTACCTACATTTGTGTGCTCTTTTTATCGACGTCATTGTAAGTACCTTCTTTGAGTTATTTGTAAATAAAATTTTAACTTAATTTCAGTTTTATTGTTCGAGAAAGTGATACAAAATTGGTAATTCAAGCTATTATAATAGAACTTTTTTATTTTTAAATTGGAAGAATTATAATCTATTCACTTCCTCGAACCAGAAAAAAAAAGATCTAATTTTTCATTAGATAAATCGGCATTTCATGTGCACGGCACTGTTTATTTATTTTTATTAAATGTCCATAGTAACTTAAAAAAAAGAGCCCGCACTGCTCAGCGATGTGACATGTGACGATAGAATTAGAGAAACAAAAAATAATGTGTGTGTGTAGGTTAGTTGATGAACTATACAATGAAAAATTGAATATGTAGGTAGGTAGGTAAGAGAAAAAACGTAACTATTAAATGGAACACATATTAAGAGAGAAAGAGCATGGGAAGAAAAGAAAATTAAAAATGTTGGAATGATAAGGAAATGAAACAAAGCAGCGACCTCGCGATTGTGATGGAATCTAATTTTCTGGATAAAATAAATTCAAAAAGTTTATAATTTTATAATTTGTTTTATTTATTTCTCAGGTTGTATGTTTAGCTTAGAAGTGATTTTAGGCTTAAAATTTGCGCAACAATATTGACTTTATGAAGCAATGCTAATCTTTGTCGATTATTGTATATATAGGTATATATAGGTTTTAAGATATGAATGGTTGTATAAGTCAACTTATGAAGAAAAATGGACAAAAAATGTAAAATTAATAATATTTAAGTTTGACAAATAATTAATGAAAAAAAATTAAAGCCATAAACACTCTCATAACAAAATAGAAAATAATAAAATATATTTCAAATAAATCGGTTGACTACTTTCTGAGATCATGCGTTACGAACTTTTAAATGGTTTCGCTTTTATATAATAGTATAGATAAAAACGAAAATAAAAACGAAAAATAAAAATAAAAATAAAGACGAACAATTGAATTTTAATTTTATATTTATAATTTGGTTTATATTTTACTTTGAAAGAAACAATAAATTTCACAACTGACTCTGTCAGTATAATAAACGCCCGAAGATGGATGGATAATATCCGAAACGCGTCGCGTTATAAAACAAAATTTAAAGTTGTGAAATTTATTGTTTCTTTCAAAATAAAATATAAACCAAATTATAAATATAAAATTGTAAGCTAAATTTTGTCACACAAATAATTAAAACACGTCCGTTTCATTTGCTGGTTCACCAACCAATGTTTTATTTCACATCTCAATATTCCTACCTAACCGGCAGTCTCTCTTTGTATATACATAGTTTTTTTTTCTTTTCTTTACATCTTTTTTTTATTTTTTCTTTTGGAAGTGTTGCCACAAAATTAAAGTTCAATTGTTCGTCTTTATTTTTATTTTTCGTTTTTATTTTCGTTCTTAAATTTAAGGTCTAAGATCATTTAACAATTGCTTTAAGGACAGAGAAAAATTATCAGACAAGGTGAACACCCAGCGGTAGAAGAAGCATTGATGACATGGTTCATCCAACAAAGAAATCATCATGTGCCAATTTCAACAGATATGATTCAAACCAAAGCCAAATTCTTTAACAAAGAGATGACAGGTAAGGAAGATTTTGCAGCAAGTTCTGTTTGGTTGGAAAAATTTAAATTGCGACATGGAATTCGATGCCTTAAAATTTGTGGCGAAAAAGTATCCAGCGACGTTGCTGCTGTTAAGCCTTTTCAAGAAAAATTTTTAAAACTGATTCAAGAAATGAACATAAGTGAAGAACAGGTATATAATGCTGATGAGTCAGCTGCCTTTTGGAGGGTTCTTCCGGGGACGACATGGGTTCATGCGAATGAAAAATCTGCTCCTGGCGGAAAAATATCGAAAGATCGCGTTACTTTTATGCCATGTTCTAACGCTGCATGAACTCGTAGTTATAAGTTATCAGTTAATCCGAGGGATTTTAAAAACGTTAATCTTCCAGTAGCATATAAAGCTACCAAAAAAGGCTGGATGTCTACAACGATTTTTTTTATTGGTTCAAGAATAATTTTATTATATTATATAAGTGTGAAAAAGTTTTTGACAGAGATTAACATGCCGTTGAAAGCACTTTTGGTTTTGGATACTGCCCCATCTCATCCTAAAGAAGACGAAATAAACTTTGATCCGAACTTCAGAGTCTTATTCTTACCGCCTAATTGTACAGCAATATTGCAGCCGATGGATCAAAATTTAATTTAGATTATAAAGGTAGCATAGAGAAAGCAGCTATTGACCCACATTCTACTGGAAGATGATAAAAACATTGCAGCAGTCTTAAAAAAATTCAATTTGCGAGATGCTGTTTATTTTTTAGATTCAGCTTGGTATCGGAGAGAAAATTATTAAAAAGAGTTGGTCAATATTATGGCCAGAACTGGCATCCCAATGGAATAATGAAGACCTTATACCACTTTCACAGTTACGCCAACAAATTGACTCGGATTCTTCGCTAGTTCATTTAAATAGAATTCATGCCATGATAGGAATAATTGATCCAAATGGTGACACATCCACATATGAAATCAATAAATGGGCAACTGGTCAAAATGAAGTCTCCTACGACTTTTCTGATAATGACATTATTCAGTCCGCTTTACAAATCCAACAAAATGTTACTGAAGCTGAAGAAAAAGACAGTGAAGATGAAAATGTAAACAAAGAAGTTTCGAAAATTTCAAACAATGAAGCAAGGAAGATATTTGCCAAGGGAATTCAGTGGGCCGAACAAAATAATGCATCTCAAATGGATATCCTTCTCCTAAAGAGGTTACCCGAAAAAGCTGAAAAGATGTTTTTAGATAAGGCGTTCCAACCAAAAATTAACACGTGCTTTCCTACTCTTTAACAAAAATTAAAATGCGTTCATATTTCTTACATACGCACATGTATATATTTAAATTATGTGTATATGTACTTCTATTTGTAATAAAAAGATTTTGAAAAGTTTTCGGTTGTCCATTGTATTTAATTTTTTCTCTATAGTCCGGACATTTCGCTATTCCGGACACGGTAGAAACCTTATGTGTCCGGACTAGCTAGGCTGTACTGTATTTAAAATGAAATCTTAAATATTTAAAAACGAATAGGTATCTATTAAAGTTCTTACATGTAAAAAAAATATAGAGTTTACTTTTTATCTCGATTGAATGTTAATCAAAAACACGTGTTATGTATACCTATATCTGATGAATAGAAAACTCAACGTCATAAGTTTACTGAACTTAAATATTAACAGTTTGTGCTAAATCGTGCTGATGAAATAGTTAAACGTACCTACTTTACTAGCTTTGTTATAGCAAACTTATAACCTACTTAAACCATAAAGCACTACAAGCTCAAATGCTAATCCTCGCATTGAAATTCTATCGACCCTGCCCTATTGCCTAACGCGGTGCGCTGTAACCAACTTTCATTTCATAGAAAATCGTTTCGCTCTCTCAACCAGCTTTACGAGCTGAAACCAATTCATCTATACTGGCAGCAGCATCAGCGGTGGCATAGTCCTCGTCGTTGGTTCTAGCTATGGATGCCTTCGGCAGATCTTTAAACCATCAAATTCATGTTTTCAAATACCCCACGCTCGCTCGCTCGCTCGACGGCCGGCAATCGACCGCCACCAAACACCAACTTCTTGCACCCATCTAGCTTTTGATTTGTTATTTATGTCCTCTCATAAATCCTTCCAAGCCTGATGTTCATCCACTTTAAGATAGTCCTTTGGCAAATTGTATCAAGGCACAAGGGTAATTTATATATAGAGATGTCTGATGCCTGTTTGTTTACCCACAGCTTGAGAATGGACTATAGGCTGTAAAATAAAAATAAAATCTCCACTTTTGTTATTCGCCTGTGGGGAGCTATAAAAACATCACCATGTTTTTCAGTTAAGTTGAACTTGTTGTCCATGTCCAGCACAAAAGTTGTATAGGATATAGCCTTTAGGCAGGTATATAGAAGACCGTATGGCGGTAAAAGGAAATGTCACTTGGCCGGTTTTAAGCTTCAACTTAAAACGTTCAAGCCTCATCGGTATTAACAATTACCTATATTTGTTTTTGTTGTAACGTCGTCGTGCGTCGCCGGCCGTCGCTCGTCGTCCAATTTTGAAATTTTTATTGCGTTTTTATTGTAAATCTCTGAGGAGCATTTGTTTGGTCAATTACTATTTGAATGTCAGAAACAAGGGGGGTCTGATTTTATGGAAGGAAAATGAGGATAAGAGGAGTCCTTCTGTGTTTCTGTTTCTAGTGATGTACATAGGTACTCACAACTCACACATCACTGAAAATTTTACCAAGATAAACAAAAAAGTCTAAATTTGTATTCGAATTCGGTGTTGTTGTTGGTCGCTGTTCCTATCCTTGAAGAAAGTTGCTAGGAAAGAGTGATTCAGTGAGGTTTTGGGTTTATTCTAAAGAAAACAAAAAATCGTTCTGGCTTATTGAAAAAATTAAACAATAAAGATAAATCTTGATTAAAAAACCTCGACCTACTTTGAGCCTCTTGTGTGATGTGAGGTGATGGGTTAAAGAAAGCCATTGGAATATTTTATGTCATCAGGATTAATCTTTAAGGATTTAAACTCTGTGAATCCCTCGACTTATACTTGATTTCAATTAAAATATCAATTTATCAAAGGTATCAAGATAACATTGTCGTGCATCGTCTTCATTGCCACCGCTGTCGACGACGTTGTTGAGATCCTTTTGAGTATACGTGATGGATAATATGAGATGTTAGATTTTAATCCTTTCGATAATGCATCATGAGAATGTGATTTGTAACTTTGTTTTACAAACCTACATAGTTTATGTGGCAAATTATCATTAAGGTACCTACCTATAATGAGATTATTATCACACAAATTTAATTAAATTGAAGTTATGATGCATATTGATGGGTCTTATCTGCAACTTAACATATTTGCATTTACACAATGTTGTTAAGATGAATGTTTTACACTCAGATATGATTTGTGGAATTTTGAAGTATTTCACTATAATACTTCCCGTCAGTTGATTGAAATACTTTTTTATCGAAATAATAAACAATTTAAATAAAATAAAATAATATAAAACATAATAATAAAAACTCCAATAACTTTCGATGGTGTCCTTAAAAACTTGTACCTGAGATTTTTCCTTCAAATTGATATTTGAATAGTTTTTCGAGATATTCGAGACGCAAGAAAGTTTTGGTAGCATTTTTTTTTTGCAAAAAATCTTTCAACTTACTTGTTTTTGAAAACATAACGTTTATGAAGTTATGCAAAAAACGAATAGAATTAAATGAATTTAAAAAAGAGGCTGGGTTGCGACCCACACTGATAACTTCACATCCCGTCTGTCGATTTGTCTATATGTATCAATTTTTACCAAATTTGCGTACTATTTGTTGTAGATTTTATTTTTTTATGAAAAAACGGACTGTTGGATTTTTATAAAAAAATTACTGAATATCGAAAACAATATTTTCTGTGAAATAAAATAAGTTTGAAGCCAATATTTTTAATATTTGAAAAGCTATTTGAGTCGAAAGTAAATTTTTACCAAGTTTTAGTATTGTTTTTTGTTTAGGTTTTTATTTTTAAATTTTTTAAGTGACTCAATGTAAGCTAAAAAAATGGAAAAGTTCTTTCTCAAACTACGGATGTTTTGCTGAATACAAAAACAATTATCAGGAAAACTACGAAAAACTGGAATTTCACAAATGTTTGGGACTGAATATTCAATATTCATAATTTATCAAAATCTAAACTACAATTAATTCTTACTGAATTGTCACCCTCACTCTTCCTCATAAATATATTCCCATTCCTAGTCCAAACGTACTTGACTCCTTTCGTAGTTTTCATTGAAATCGAAGTATTAAGTAGTCGACGCCTCTGATGTGTCAGGCAATCGTTGATGTAAACATTCTCCTGTTTACCAGTGTTGCCATAATCTCAAATTTCATAATGCTAGATTTCAAATTTTATAATGCTATATCGTATGGGAGCTCAAAAAACAAAATGCTAGATTTTAAAATCCATATAAAACGTCCATATCGATGATTATAAAACAAACATCTTAAAAAATGCAAAATAATATTTATTTTCATATACAAATACCTAACAAACATAGGTATATAACAAAAAAAAAAAGAGGCTGGGATGCGACCCACACTGAAAACTTCCCATCCCGTCTGTCGATTTGTCTTGCTTCAGAGTTTGTAGGTTTTCGTGTTGGGTTAAAAAAGTTGTCAGTTGAATTATTCTTAAAAATTTTAAAATTACCAACAATATTTTTCATATAAAGAAATAGTTTAGTTTGTTAAATAGATTTTTAGTGAAAAACAAATTTTTACCAATTTTAGTAGCATTTCTTAAATTTTTACTAATTAGATGAATTAAATTAATTTGAGAGATATCACGAACCGAACATGAATTTTTACCAAATTTGCGTACTATTTCTTGTAGATTTTATTTTTTTATGAAAAAATGGACTGTTGGATTTTTATAAAAAACCACTGAATATCGAAAACAATATTTTCTGTGAAATAAAAAAAAGTTTGAAGACAATATTTTTAATTTTTGAAAAGCTATTTGAGTCGAAAGTAAATTTTTACCAAGTTTTAGTATTGTTTTTTTGTTAGGTTTTTATTTTTTGTAAAAAAACTGTCAATTAGATTTTTATCAAAATTTTACTGAATGTTGAAAACAATTTTTTTTAAAAGATAAAAGCCAATATCTCAAAGTTTTGAAAAGATATTTGCGTCGAAAATCAATTTTTACCAACTTTTGTTAAATTTTCTTTTAAGTTTTTATTTTTTGTAAAAAAAACTGTCAATTCGATTTTTCTCAAAATTTTACTGCATATTGACAACATTATTTTTCAAAAGATAAAAGTAGTTAAAACCGAATATCTCAAATTTTTAAAAAGCTTTTTGAGCCGAAAATCAATTTTTACCAACTTTTATTAATTTTTTTATTTAGGTTTTTATTTTTTGTAAAAAAACTGTCAATTCGATTTTTCTCAAAATTTTTCCTAATGTTGAAAACAATATTTCTTATAAGTTAAAATTAGTTAGAAGCCATAATCTCAAATTTTTGAAAAGATATTTAAGTCGAAAATCAATTTTTACCAACTTTTGTTAAATTTTTTTTTCGGTTTTTAATTTTTTGTAAGAAAACTGTCAATTCTATTTTTTTCAAAATTTTACCGAATGTTGAAAGCAACATTTTTTAAAAGATAAAAGTAGTTTAAAGCCAATATCTCAAAGTCTTAAATAGATATTTGAGTCAAAACTCAATTTTTACCAACTTTTTTTTTATTTTGTTTAGGTTATTATTTTTTGTAAAAAAACTGTCAATTCGATTTTTCTCAAAATTTTATCAGATGTCAAAAACATTATTCTTCATTGCACAAAATTGTTTTGGAAATGAAATCATATTTTAGTCGTAAAATTTTCGAAGTGACAAATTTTTTTTTCAGTTTTTTTGATTTATAAAAAAAACCGTTAATTGAATTTTTTTCCAAAAATATAATTGTTTTGTATTCCGTTACAATATATAATATAAAATTTAATTCAAGTCTCTAGCGTCATTGGTTCATGAGATATTTAGGGTTAACAAAAATGTTCACCTTTTTTTTTAAACTGCTATGGTAAAAAAACCACCCACGCAATTTTCTTGAGAGCCCTTTCTGCATCTTTCTGCCTTATTATCTGTATAACAAAATTTATTTGAAGTCGATATCTCTTCTGGTTCTTGAGCTATGGACGACGAAAAAAACGTCGCGAACGTACGGACGTACGGACGTAACGAAACGTCGAGAAACGTCAAAATTTTCAATTTGACAAATCGGACCCATTACAATAACTTCCTATGGGAAGTTAAAAATAACAAAACTTAAAGCTTTATATGTAAATAGGTATTAACAGCACAATGTTTTTAACTATAGGAACATGTTTTATAGTTAATTATTTAATTTTAAATCATTCAGACTCATCACATTCTTATTTATAGTTTTTAAAAATAAATTGTCTATTTTATAATTTTAGATAAATATTAGGTCCGTTCGCGTACCCTCCTAAAACAGTCTAATTTTACGAAAAAATACGAAATTTAACCAAATCATGTTCGCGTAAAAGAGAGCGCTCACGAGAGAGTAAAATATTTCCCCAACCTACGAATTTTAGCCCAAGAAATTTCTTTGGGCTGATTTGTGAAAATTTCAAATTTGATAGAAATTCAAATAAATTAAATAAATTGCTCGCTTTTGCTGTCAGTTATAAAATTTTAAAACAAATTTTCAAAGAACAGCAACAAGACAGTAATAGTGTGTGAAAAATTTGTTGTTTTCCCGTTCGCTTAAGGCCCAACTATAATAGACATAAGCTCGCATATGCGCGCATAAGTAAACGTACGAATACAAAGAATCTAATACGAGTGACCATAATGGAGTCTATCTCCGTTTCGTTCAATTTTTCTCAGTTTCGTTCACTTAAGCAAACTTAAGCAAGAGCGATCCCAGTCGCTCGCCGCATAAGTAAATCTGACAGTTTGGATCAAATACACACAGGCCAACTCCACTGCAGATAATTTCTCTCAGAATGTTTATCATAACCGGAAATCAGCCTCATAAACTTATTCATAGTGTGCGTGTCATTTCTCTTCTAATTTATGAAATTTCCACAAAAACCTCATTAGTTATTTCTATGTATGCGTGAAAACACGTCAATTTTTCTCTTTGAATTTTTTCACATTACAAATACAACGATGTAAACAAATAGGTTTTGGAGGGTAATACGTACGAAGGATTTATATCTTCATAAAGAGCTGCGAATATTATTTTGACATGTAGATAAGTGAGCAAAATTGCATTATGGCTACCCGCAGTAATTTCACAAACTTAAGTGAATTTTCGTTGGGTTTTTGACATAAGCTTATGTTTGCTTATGCCTATTATAGTTGGGCCTTTACTCTTGTGTAGTTTTTTTTGTTGGTGAGAGAATTTAACCCCCACTCTTTAAAATATCTCTTTTTACGAATTTTGGTGCAGAAAATACGCGAACGGACCTAATGAGTTATCCAAAAGAAAATCGAATGGTAATTGACTTTCCAGATTCCAATATGAAACAGATGTTTACATTAATTTATTTCTATTTCACATATGCATACTTAGAAAAATTCATGAGTTTTTTGAGCGTATGTGTGAATCTTCGTGATTTGACGTTATTAAGGTTAAATCACAATGGTTTGTAATTTAAAAACAAAAAAGATGATTTTTAATTTTTCCCAAAATATGATATAATCAAATCAATCTTTTGAAATCAATTTTGGCATTCAAGAATACAAAACTTAAAAACAATAATGCCAGAAAAGCATTTAGCATTATTTTAAAATTTCATAATGCTTTTCTCTTCTCTATAATGCTAGATCTAGCATTAATAATGCCGTTATGGGAACACTGCTGTTTACCTCGTACTCATGGTATAAAGAATACATATACATATTCTTTATACTCGTACTCCAAAAAATTTGTTGTTAATTGTTCTTTCTTTTCTCTTTTGCTTTGCATAATTTTCTCTTTCATACGGCGAGAGACAAATTTAACGTGTAGAATGTTGGTAGTAGTTGAATTACCATTAGCAAGAGGTTTTCCTTTTTTAACTTTTTTAACAAAACATTGGTCGATGTCATTCTCAGTTACGTTAACTTGTAATGCTTCACGAAAGATACCAAGTGCAAGATCGATGTGTGGAGTGTCTTTGATGATAGGAACATTATACACTTCTATACTGTTCAAGAGAAGTTGTTGCTCTAGGTTATTTACCCTTTGTTCGAGTGTAAGAATTTTTTTTTTAACTTTCATTGTTTTTGGCAACCATTTCATCGATCTGAATTTTATGGTAATTCTTTAGTTGAAGAATTTCAGCGTAAACCATCTCTAAAGTAACGGCTGCAGGTAATTTTTTCATCGTCTCGGTGTTGATGGACAAATCAGTAGCATTGGAAGCGGTTGTGGAACTATTGGTGGATGATGGTTGGGTGCAGGGGTTTGAGGTGGTGATGGATGCAGTTGTGGCGGTGGCAGCGGTGGCGGAAGGGGTTGCGGTGGTGTTGATGGTGGCGGTGACGGTTGTGGTGACGGTGGAGTTGTCACATAGGTTTGATGATGAAGAGTTAGATGCGTTAGGAGGTGGTGTTGCATTTGATGATGTTTGTGCAACTGAAGCGAATTTATTTGGAGTAGTACCAGATATAGATCCTCTCCTCTCTATAGTACAACAAGGGCATCTCCAGTTTGCTTTGGAATTTTTCATAAAATCAAGCTCATTAGCAGTGATTTTTGCACATTTTCCATGTGAATATTTGGAACAGTCACTACACCTGACTTTAAGCTCGTTTCTTTCTACCTTTTTTACAAAATGCACACGACATTATCGGTATTTAAAAATGTAAAAAAATATAAATACAAAAATACTTTGACTAATTAATTGAAAAAAAGCTCCCGATATGAGTGTACCCCACAACGTCACAAAGAGATTGATGCACTGTTTGGGTTTCAACTGCGTACTCCGTAGGTTGAATCAATCACTTGGTCCGGAGCGACATCAAGTAATCCAGCGCAGATGGATCTCGCTTTTTCACCCATGTTGGTTTGGCTTTCAACAGGAAGGTTGATTATCAGATTGGCCTCCGTATATTTTTGCACAGCTTTTTCAAGCTGGTCCTCAAGTTGATTGTTTCGTTGTTCCAGGTAAGTAACTTTTTGGCAGATTTCATCATGACGCCGGCCGATTCAGTTCTGCAATCTGATTGTACAGCAGCTGTAGGTCTGATTTCGATGCAAGTTGTTTGAAAAGCTTCTTATTATTTGCAACCAGGATTTCCTGCATTTTTTCGACGTTTATACCAGTAGGTGTTCCCATCGTAGCGAATTTTGTTTGCGGTTTACTCAAGCTTGGGTGTCTATTTTCGTTGCCTGGGTGATCTGGAGATGTATCAGATATTCCTCTTTTTACCATTTAGAGGTTAACTTTTCAAGTGACCTTTTTCTTGGCTAAACAGTGGCTTATGATAAAGAACCTACTCAGTAAATTATTTTCGTTTGGAAGGGTATTTTTTAATTTGTTTTTCAAAGGTTTTTTATTCAAAAATTTACTCTTTTTCACATTCTTTTTATTTCTTTTTTGGGAGATCAAATTTTCTGTGTCCTCTTTGACAGATGACGTATTGTCAACCAACCAGAAATGCCTCCACATTTTGAAATATTCTCAGATACGACTCAGGTACAATTTTTAAAATACGAGTATAACGTTAACGCATAGTTTTCAATCTAAACTACAACAAATTTAATAAAAACCGCTGAAATTTTCATTTGGCAAAAATTGTGCAACTAAAATGTGGGCAACTCTAAACATTTATTTGACAGATGAAAATAAGAAGAACAAAACCCTTTACTTGTAAAATTGTAATATTCTAATGAAATCCTGGGTCTAAAAATTATGCCTTGATTTAAACTCTCAAGAATGTGACGTCTGTTTGTTCAGAGACAGAGAGAGAGAGATAGGTATCGAATTGTTGGTAACCCTTAGCGAATGGGCTGTTAACCAGACAATGCTAGGTTATTAAAAATTACACGAGCAAGCAACATAATAATATGTATATGTACATATTTTTCGTTTCTTCGTTCAACTTGAACACGATAGTGTCAAAAATAATGAATGAATAAATAAATAACGTGGGTACTAATTTAAAACTGTGACGATTTTTGTTAACTGAGACACTTTCATATTACTATTTGTTAAATAGTCTTATTTGGGAAATTGAAACGAATTTTTTTCCAGGAGCCACATAATAAATAAAAACACAAAAAGCTTTTTAGCAAACTTTTAAGGAAAAGCTTGATCACATTGTTTTTTATGTGTTATGAGATTTGTGATGATGTTTTTAAAAACATTAAAATCCAAAACATGAACAATTTTTTTTTATTGATTAATTTATTCCCATTGATATTCTCTTCAAGGTCATTTGACAATAAAAAGTTAAATATTGACTTAGAACAGACAACAAAGTTTAGACTTCTATCATGAACCTAACAAGAAATCCGAAATAAACAGTCAAATAACCTTGATCACTTCGATCATAAAAATTTTCTAAATAAAATTAATTTTGTTTTTGCAACTTGAGACTATTGCGTTCATCTTGTTTCTGAATTTGTATTTATTTACGTAACTAAAAATACATTTTTGAAATACAAAATTTAAATTAGTTTCCTCATTCAATTTAATTACTTGCTATTTTTGCTAAGTAACATATTTGAACAGGTGATCCAAAAAGTGTCCCATAAATATTGCTAATATTTCAGGTGTCATCGTCAGTCTTTCACAATAAGTTAAACTTAAAATATTCAAAACTTTTAAACTTTTTTCTCTCTCAAAATGTTGCCTAGTAGATTATTTTTGGTAATTTTATATGCAATTTTTGCTATACAGCCTGCAAGTGCATTTTTTGGGATTTTCGGAATTGCATCTGAGACGCGTTTGGCTTTCGAGAAAATGATTGAAAATGATCCACTTATGCAGTTTAAACTTTGTCTAATGGGATCACCGAAGTGTAAATTTAGCAATAAGAACCCAGATGAGATAAAGGATGAGCCTCCTGCGGCGGCGGCAGAAACAAAATCACACAAGAAAGAAAAATCAAAGGTTAAGGATGATGAGCCATCAAAGTCAAAGAATGACGATGAATAAAGATAAGGAAATATTAAAAATAATTATATTAGAGAATAGATTTGTTAATAATTTAGGTAAAGTAAAATAAAATAAAAAAGGAATTTCAATATTTATGCATCATACTTGTTTAATTTACTTAAGTGCACTTTAAAGTTTAACTTATTTCATTTTTCAAAGGAAGCAGCCTGTAAAAGTGTTTTATTTATGCAGATGCTGCTCGCAAATATAACTTTGATTCAACGTCAAATCTAACGAAATAATAACCACCAGTCTCAACTAACAAGGATTACCTAACTCAAGTCTTCAAGTCAATAAACATCAAAATCTCCACAGTACAGTATACCTACTCATACTCGAATACTCGAAACTTGTTGCACAAAAATAATACGAGTACTCTACTCTACATACATATATATGATCTATGCATGGAGACATTGTATACAGGCAACATACAGATTTCTAAATTCGTTGCACTTGCTGTAAAATCTACACTGTATATAATTTTCCAAGAAGATGGAGCAAATCCAAATAGTTTTTCCGGTCTCTCGGTCTTGTAAAATATTCAGGAAAGTATAGGGGCTGGAAGCTGACTACACACCACGACTGCCAACTATGCAAAAGTATAGTCAATACTTTTAAAAAGAAACCTTTTTGGAGAGGTTTGTAGTTGCAGTTGTTGTGTTGTGTTGTTGTTCTTGTGCATATTTATCCTTTTGAATTTCTTGTGCTCCTTATTTAAAAAAAAAAATGAAAAAAAAAAACAATTTCGCGGTTGTGGTTGTCCGGATTTTGAGTTTGAATGTGAAATAGTGAAATTGCATTTAACACGAACGTAAAAGGATTAAAAAGTCGGCAGGAGAAGCATGATGCAGCAGCTTCTGTAGAAAGTATGAATCCATATAAATTGTCTGTCATACTGAACGTGTAACGTGGAAACGAGTAAAAATGTTTCTTTTCAAATCTTAGATAGGTTTTTTGTTTTTTATTTAATTTCGTATTTTTATTTTCTTATCTTTTAGTTTTGGAAGTTTAAAGAAAAAATACAAGAAACTGTAGGCCATGACGAAGTATTAAACTTTTAGAAAATTAATTTAAAATCATGGACGAAAAATGTAAGCGGTAAGAAATCAGTAGGGTCTTAAGTGAAATTATTAGAAAATGAAGTCGCATTTTTCAAAATTTTAATTTTTCTGTAAAATATTAATTGAATAATTAACACCGCATTCACACACAATTTATAACTAGTAGGTAATATGTACCAAATACACTCTTTTAAAGATTCTTACAATTTCTTGAAATAACGATGGCTTAATGAAACAAAATTTACAATAATAATTTAAAGAATGATTAATTTATTAATCTATTAAATATTAATTTTAAATCAATTTTGAAAAAAAAACACGAACAGAAAATTCTAGAATCAATCAAAAAGACCACTTCAGTATACATTTTCTGTTTTTTCTCCTTTAGGAATATATAAATCTAAATCTAAATCTACATCTAAATCTAAATCTAAATGTAAATCTAAATGTAAATCTAAATCTAAATCTAAATCTAAATCTAAATCTTAATCTAAATCTAAATCTAAATCTAAATCTAAATCTAAATCTAAATCTAAATCTAAATCTAAATCTAAATCTAAATCTAAATCTAAATCTAAATCTAAATCTAAATCTAAATCTAAATCTAAATCTAAATCTAAATCTATATCTAAATCTAAATCTAAATCTAAATCTAAATCTAAATCTAAATCTAAATCTAAATCTAAATCTAAATCTAAATCTAAATCTAAATCTAAATCTAAATCTAAATCTAAATCTAAATCTAAATCTAAATCTAAATCTAAATCTAAATCTAAATCTAAATCTAAATCTAAATCTAAATCTAAATCTAAATCTAAATCTAAATCTAAATCTAAATCTAAATCTAAATCTAAATCTAAATCTAAATCTAAATCTAAATCTAAATCTAAATCTAAATCTAAATCTAAATCTAAATCTAAATCTAAATCTAAATCTAAATCTAAATCTAAATCTAAATCTAAATCTAAATCTAAATCTAAATCTAAATCTAAATCTAAATCTAAATCTAAATCTAAATCTAAATCTAAATCTAAATCTAAATCTAAATCTAAATCTAAATCTAAATCTAAATCTAAATCTAAATCTAAATCTAAATCTAAATCTAAATCTAAATCTAAATCTAAATCTAAATCTAAATCTAAATCTAAATCTAAATCTAAATCTAAATCTAAATCTAAATCTAAATCTAAATCTAAATCTAAATCTAAATCTAAATCTAAATCTAAATCTAAATCTAAATCTAAATCTAAATCTAAATCTAAATCTAAATCTAAATCTAAATCTAAATCTAAATCTAAATCTAAATCTAAATCTAAATCTAAATCTAAATCTAAATCTAAATCTAAATCTAAATCTAAATCTAAATCTAAATCTAAATCTAAACTTAAATCTTTATCTTAAACTGATTCTTTTTTTAAAAAGTCAAAAAAACTGAAAATATTTCGCAAAATTTTTGGCAAAATAATAAAAGCGAAATAAATTACTAATAAAAATAAGTAAGAATTGATATTTGACTCGAATATCCTTGCAACATATAAAAGTTTGTCTTTAACTTAATTTTTTTTAAATTTTATTAAGAACATTGTTGTTAACATTTTGAACATTTTTTAACTTAATCGAATTGTAAGTTTTCTTATAAGAAAAAATAAAAAGCTCCAAAAATACTGCCAAAAATTATTAAAAATTAAATTTTGACTCATATTTCTCAAAAACATTTAAAGGTATTCTTCATAATTTTTTCATTTTGTACAAAATGTGCATATTGACATTTGTTTTCAATAAACTTCAATAAACTTCCGAAAGAACTAGAAACTGAAAAAATTGATTTTCAACTCAAGTAAATTTAGAACATGGAAATAAGAAATTAATAAATTGGGTGGCGCAACAGTCCGTTGAGAACTAGGGCCTAGTGACTTACAACTCTCAACCATTCCTGTGTGCGAGTACTGTTGTCAGGGATGAAGGGGACCTTCTGTTTTAAGCCGAATACGAACGTCTAACTTGAGAAAGCACTTTTCATGACAAGAATTAATCTTGGAGAGTTTGTCAATTCCTCGCAAGAGGCAGTACCCATGAAACTTTAGATGGCATATGCAGGGATCGAACCCAAGACATCTGGCATGAGTCATGACAGTAAAACGCACTAACGCAACGGGTACTACAGAACAGGGGAATACTTATTTTCACTGTTCATCACGTACTGTTATTGTTGTCAATATTTCGTAACTTTTAAAGACAGTGGCGCAAAATTTTAGACGATTTAGTACGATGTTAAATCATTTTTAGTATGATATTGAGGTATGTTTGTTTTGATTGCTCCACAATCTGTCATTATTTAGATGTGTTTTTTTTTTTAATAAAATGGTTTTAGCATGATACTAGTAAGCAAAACAATAAAAAGTGTTTAAAATTAGTGAAAATTAAGTAGATTACTATGTATATAGTAAATTGTTAACTAGTATCTTGCTAAGGCCTTAATAAAAGGTTGTTTAAAATTTGCGCCAGTGTTTCTCACAAAAAAAAATCTTACCGAAAATTCTAGTACATTGATTTAACATCTTGATAATATTTAAACTGAAATTTAAAATTGTCTTATTACGAAAAATACCATTTAAACATATTTCAGAGTTTGTTGCCTCCCAGCCTTTATTTTACAATATTGTTTATAGTGATACTTTTTTGTTTTCTATGGACAATTCCTTACTGTGAATAAAACGGGCAAACTATAACTTTTTATAGATTTCTTGAATTTTTATTCATTATTTAATTATATTTTCATAAATTAATAAAACACTCATTTTGTCCACCATTACAAACTTTATTCAATTGCATCAATTTTATCAATAATACTTTCTAGATCGTCTTTACTTAATTCGCCACTTGGAAAACTATAAACTAAAGCTGAAAATTCCTCTGGTGATATTTCAGCGTATGTCTCTTCTTTCGGCTCACCATCATTTTCAAATTCAATAGTCAATGGCTGCATTTCAAAATCTTTTTCTGAATCAGTGTCATTGGAATCCGGTGAAAAAGTTGAAATAACTCTCAGGCACAAATCGGTTCCTTTTCTGCATATCCTGATAGGTGCAAAAGGTCCATCATCGGCAAAATTATCCATATTTATTGTTTTTTCAGGTCTCGATCTTAATATTGAAGCTGATTCCGTTCCGTGGTAAGCGAGATTAAGTACAACAATAACTACAACTGTCAGCGTAACTTTGAATTCCATGTTTATGTAAAGTTGTATTCAAATTCAAGAATGTTTTGAACTTCAAATATTAAATGGTGTTCTATATATACCTCGACTTTTTCATTGCATCAAAAAATGATAAATGTTTACTCGAACTTGACAATCTAGTCAGATTGTGTTCTTAACCCAAATTGTAGATATGTTGATTTATTTTTGTTGTCTTTTTTATTTGTCAAGATCAAGATAAACACAAGATGTCAAAACCCTCATTTACATGAAGAAATGTGCAAGACTGTCTTATCTAATGTAATTATTGTTTAATCATCTTTTTATGAAGGTTAAATAACATAATTTTGTAACAGTTTTAATTAATGGAGCACCTAAAAAAATAAAAAACAATAATGAATTAATTTGCTAGTGTAAATAAGTAAATAAACTTGTGTGTTTTGAACATATGTACTGTACGTATGTATGTACATAAATTGAAGATTTTATGAAATATAACAGAACTATGGATAATTTATCGGTATGTTGTAATTGATCTTGCGCTGATATTTGATTAAGAAAAACTTAATATATTTTAAGTTACTAGCTGAACCGACAGACGTTGTTCTGCAAAATTAAATATGAATATTGAATTTGAATTTGTTTAATAATTAATAAAATAATAACATTCAAAATTGTAGTATACTAGCGGCCCGGTACGTGCTTCGCTACGTATAAGGCATAGTTATAAAAAAATTTATTATTAAGTTCATTTATTCAAACAAAAAAATATTTTAAATTGCTAGCTATTTAAAAGTCCAAATGATATATTGTTTATATTATATATTTGTCAGCAAAGAGTAAAAACTAAAAAATAAAAAAGAATTGGTTACTCTTACTATGGTGGGTCTATATGGGTTAGTCTAAAACAGATGGATAAACAATAATTTTTGTTTTTCCATTTTGAGCATGAATAAATAAACAGTTGGGGCTACCGACTCTGGAACAGGCAACATAAAGTTGCGGCCATGTGAAAAACATGATTCCTCCACCAAAAACGTGAAGTGTTTGCCTTGGGCCTTATTTATGTATGTCTCATCTTGATTCATAACACTGTCAATTGATTTATATGTCTTGACTACTTTTGGCAGTTTCGCTTGAATTTGAAAATTAATGGCATTGATATGAATGTTCTTCAGTGCTAAAATGGCGCGTTCTCTCAACCAATCATGATTTCTGTAATTCTGAAGAATATTCGGAAAAACACATTCAATCAACTCATCTATAGATTGCGCAATTGTACAAAAATTGTTCGGTAAAGTGGTCAATTCGTTGGTATTGTCGATTGGTATTTTGCTATCACCAATTTCTAACAATTGTTTTGAAAACTCATGTGCAGTTGCATCATTATGTAGGTGAATATGCATATTAATGTTCAGTGTCAATTTTCCTACATATCTCCAAGGAACTGATGACTTCAAACATTCGTTTTTTTTTTCAGCAGAAATTGATCGAGGAATGACAGGCAATGTTTGACGAAAGTTGAAAGCTGTTGATTACCGCGTAAATCTTGCATTGCTCGATTAAATGCTTCTATTGATTTTTTATTCGGCATTGTGCACTTATTCCATAAAATAATTGAAGTTAATCGCAGAACTTTTGCCATAGCAGAATTTCACGAAATATTGCAAGTGGAAATTCAATGGCAATTTTAATGCAGAGTGTGCGATCCGAACACCTTCTAATAATGTAGCAGCAATTCCCAAAGATGCAAGTGCCAATGCAATTCTCTGTTCCGGTCGAATAGTCGCTAAAATCAATGGTACAACGAAAGTTTTTCCTGTACCAATAGGTGCATCCAAGAAATATAATCCACCTGCGTTATTGGAAACAGCTTGCATGATTGTGTCATATACATGTTTTTGTTGAATTTGGAATCTCTAATAATTTTAGTAGCACCAAAACAAGTTATTTGAAAAGCCGAATTGTATTGTTGAATATTACTCAAAAACTGCTTCTACGTTTGAGATGTCCCAAAAATAAATGAATACAATGGTTTGGGCGGAGTTTCTAATGTTGGCAATCTCACATTTAAGCACATTAGCACAACACATGCCGGGCTTTCACCTTAAAAGTTAGCCGTATCAAAATGTGGACATATTGCGTCCATCATTCCAATGAATCCGTACATACTATAATCAATCTGACTATTGTAATTAAAAGCAGCACCCAGCATTTCATCCAAAACAGCACAATGTATTCGTGATTAAGTACAGGTACAGGGTCAACAGATATATTCTGTGCAGTACGTTCACGCTGCGATGCATTAGCTTGTGCGCGTTCATCTGTAGTCTAAGATCGTCTTAATAATGCCATTTGATTTGCATTACGCGTTCGCCGGCCTATGTTTGGTCGTCTTGCTCGTGGCATTTTACCTTCACTCAATAACTCAACAATATTTTGGAAAATATAAACACAATAAAGCAATAATTATCGCTGATAAAATAAAATGACATATGATGACATTTAAATTGTTTGACATAACTAACGTCACTTTTTTTATGTTCTATTGTTTGCAAACGGTTCAAATTGGCTTTTAAGTATTAGTACAAATTGTTTGTATATGGGAGTATAGAAAGATGTTGATTTACTACACACTTTTTCAAGATTTTTTTTCAAATTTTCTCTACGTACAAACCTTCTCTGGACTTCCACGAATAATTCAAGATCCAAATTAGCCAAATCGATAAAGGCATTGTTGAGTTATAACATTACAACGAAAAGTGGCATTGATTTTTATATATGTACTAGCGGCTCGGTACGTGCTTCGCTACGTATAAGGCATAGTAATAAAAAAAAATGATTATAAAGTTCATTGATTCAAACAAAAAAATATTTTAAATTTCTAGCTGTTTAAAAGTCCAAATGACCCAAATGATTATATTGTTTATATTATATTTATCAGCAAAGAGTAAAAACTAAGAAATAAAAAAAGAATTGGATACTCTTACTATGGTGGGTCTATATGGGTTAGTCTAAAACAGTTGGATAAACAATATTTTTTGTTTTTCCATTTTGAGCATGAATAAATAAACAGTTGGGGGTACCAACTCTGGAACAGGCAACATAAAGTTGGCCATGTGAAAAACATGATTCCTCCAAATTGACACCACAACGTGAAGTGTTTGCCCTTGGGCCTTTTTTATGGACATCGCAAATGATAAACGCACAGGATATTGTAATCTTCTGAATTCAAATGGCATATCAGTTGGAATCATAGGGATACGCTGTATCAAACACACTTCTCCTTTTGATTTACCAGTTAAGATTGTAGCTTCAATCAAATTTGGCAATAACTTTTTCACTGCCAATCTGGTGTCATTACACAGTTTTGGTGGATTAATATTTCGCAAAAATATCGGGTGATTTTTTAAGAGCTTGAGAACTTTTATTAAAAAAAAAACGCATAAAATTTGCAAAATCTCATCGATTCTTTATTTGAAACGTTAGATTGGTCCATGACATTTACTTTTTGAAGATAATTTCATTTAAATGTTGACCGCGGCTGCGTCTTAGGTGGTCCATTCGGAAAGTCCAATTTTGGGTAACTTTTTCGAGCATTTCGGCCGGAATAGCCCGAATTTCTTCGGAAATGTTGTCTTCCAAAGCTGGAATAGTTGCTGGCTTATTTGTGTAGACTTTAGACTTGACGTAGCCCCACAAAAAATAGTCTAAAGGCGTCAAATCGCATGATCTTGGTGGCCAACTTACCGGTCCATTCCTTGAGATGAATTGTTCTCCGAAGTTTTCCCTCAAAATGGCCATAGAATCGCGAGCTGTGTGTCATGTAGCGCCATCTTGTTGAAACCACATGTCAACCAAGTTCAGTTCTTCCATTTTTGGCAACAAAAAGTTTGTTAGCATTGAACGATAGCGATCGCCATTCACCGTAACGTTGCGTCCAACAGCATCTTTGAAAAAATACGGTCCAATGATTCCACCAGCGTACAAACCACACCAAACAGTGTATTTTTCGGGATGCATGGGCAGTTCTTGAACGGCTTCTGGTTGCTCTTCCTCCAAATGCGGCAATTTTGCTTATTTACGTAGCCATTGAACCAGAAATGAGCCTCATCGCTAAACAAAATTTGTCGATAAAAAAGCGCGAAACACATTTTGAACCGAACACTGATTTTGGTAATAAAATTCAATGATTTGCAAGCGTTGCTCGTTAGTGAGTCTATTCATGATGAAATGTCAAAGCATACTGAGCATCTTTCTCTTTGAAACCATGTCTGAAATCCCGCGTGATCTGTCAAATACTAATGCATAATCAAAGAACCAGCCGGTTCTAATGAAATTAAAAATTCAATTTGATAATTCGTCGCTTCATCTTGATTCATAACACTGTCAATTGATTTATATATCGTAACTACACCTGGCAGTTTCGCTTGAATTTGAAAATTAATGGCATTGATATGAATGTTCTTCGGTGCTAAAATGGCGCGTTCTCTCAACCAATCATGATTTCTGTAATTCTGAAGAATATTCGGAAAAACACATTCAATCAACTTTTCTTTAGATTGCGCAATTGTACAAAAATTGTTCGGTAAAGTGATCAATCCGTTGGTACTGTCGTTTGGTATTTTGCCAGCACCAATTTCTAACAATTGGTTTAAAGACTCATGGGCAGTTGCATCGTTATGTAGGTGAATACGCATATTAATGTTCAGTGTCAATTTTGGTACATATTTCCAAGGAACTGATGACTTCAAACAGGCGTTTATTCGCCAATGTGCACTCATCCCATATAATAATTAATAATTGACGTTAATCGCAGAACTTTTGCCATAGCAGAATTTCTCGAAATATTGCAAGTTGGAGTTTCAATCACCTGTACATTCAATGGCAATTTTAATGCAGAGTGTGCGGTCTGACTACCTTCTAATAATGTAGCAGCAATTCCCGAAGATGCAAGTGCCAATGCAATTTTCTGTTCAGATCGAATAGTCGCTAAAATCAATGATACAACGAAAGTTTTGCCTGTACCACCAGGTGCATCAAGAAATATAATCCACCTGCATTATTGGAAACGGCTTGCATGATTGTGTCATATACATGTTTTTTGTTGAATATTCAACTTGGTGCTATTACAATTTTGTGATTATCAGATGGCATACGATCAAGAGCAATTTTGAACAATTGAACTATTGCGTTATGCTGATTGAAAAACCTTTGTAACTCACGAATAACTTCTCGTCTTGTATTTGAAATTATTGCACAACGTTGATCCAATTCACGATTTTCATCACCAATAAAATAAATTTGCAAAAATTGATGATCAGCGTCGGGGTATGGCAATAACGAACCAGCTTGATGATAAATCTGGCCCTGAATCTGTAACATGTATACAATTTTAGCTAGATGTTGAATCAGAATTTTTAGGACTTTATGATTCAGATTGATATAAACATGGGACAATCCTTAAAAGTCGGCATAAAATTATCTCTAATAATTTTAGTAGCACCAAAAGAAGTCATTTGAAATGCCGAATAGTATTGTTGAATATTACTCAAAAACCGCTTTGACGTATGAGATGTCCCAAAAATAAATGAATAAAATGGTTCGGGTGGAGTTTCTAATGTTGGCAATCTCACTTTGCCATTAGCACAACACATTCCGGGCGTTTCACCTGGAAAGTTAGCCGCATCACAATGTCGACATATTGCGTCCATCATTCCAATGTACACTAAATTCAATCTGACTATTGTAATTAAAAGCAGCACCCAGCATTTCATCCAAAACAGCACAATGTATTCGTGATTAAGTACAGGTACAGGGTCAACAGATCCATTCTATGCAGTACGTTCACGCTGCGATGCATTAGCTTGTGCGCGTTCATCTGTAATCTGAGATCGTTTTAATAATGCCACTTGATTTGCATTACGCGTTCGCCGGCCTATGTTTGGTCGTGTTGCTCGTGGCATTTTACCTTCACTCAACAACTCAACAATATTTAGGAAAATATAAACATGTTTTTTTTTAATTTTCTCTACGTACAAACCTTCTCTGGACTTCCACGAATAATTCAATACCAAAATTAGCCAAATCGGTAAAGGCATTGTTGAGTTATAACATTACAACGAAAAGTGGCATTGATTTATGTATACATAGATATAGATTTATTATTGCATGCTTTATAAAACACAGCATTTTTCGTTTTATTTTATGGAGCGCATATAAACAGATTTATTGTACGAATTTTCAAGATCGTTTCCAAAAATTCTTGGCGATTGCCCTTAGATTTATTTATTTATTTTAATTTTTTAAAAGTCGAACGGCATGAAAAAATGATTCCTTAGAATTAAAGCTTAGTCTTTGTGCCTCTCTTTCCAAAAGTGTTGCTTTAGTCTTAGTCTTAGTCTTAGTCTTAGTCTTAGTCTTAGTCTTAGTCTTAGTCTTAGTCTTAGTCTTAGTCTTAGTCTTAGTCTTAGTCTTAGTCTTAGTCTTAGTCTTAGTCTTAGTCTTAGTCTTAGTCTTAGTCTTAGTCTTAGTCTTAGTCTTAGTCTTAGTCTTAGTCTTAGTCTTAGTCTTAGTCTTAGTCTTAGTCTTAGTCTTAGTCTTAGTCTTAGTCTTAGTCTTAGTCTTAGTCTTAGTCTTAGTCTTAGTCTTAGTCTTAGTCTTAGTCTTAGTCTTAGTCTTAGTCTTAGTCTTAGTCTTAGTCTTAGTCTTAGTCTTAGTCTTAGTCTTAGTCTTAGTCTTAGTCTTAGTCTTAGTCTTAGTCTTAGTCTTAGTCTTAGTCTTAGTCTTAGTCTTAGTCTTAGTCTTAGTCTTAGTCTTAGTCTTAGTCTTAGTCTTAGTCTTAGTCTTAGTCTTAGTCTTAGTCTTAGTCTTAGTCTTAGTCTTAGTCTTAGTCTTAGTCTTAGTCTTAGTCTTAGTCTTAGTCTTAGTCTTAGTCTTAGTCTTAGTCTTAGTCTTAGTCTTAGTCTTAGTCTTAGTCTTAGTCTTAGTCTTAGTCTTAGTCTTAGTCTTAGTCTTAGTCTTAGTCTTAGTCTTAGTCTTAGTCTTAGTCTTAGTCTTAGTCTTAGTCTTAGTCTTAGTCTTAGTCTTAGTCTTAGTCTTAGTCTTAGTCTTAGTCTTAGTCTTAGTCTTAGTCTTAGTCTTAGTCTTAGTCTTAGTCTTAGTCTTAGTCTTAGTCTTAGTCTTAGTCTTAGTCTTAGTCTTAGTCTTAGTCTTAGTCTTAGTCTTAGTCTTAGTCTTAGTCTTAGTCTTAGTCTTAGTCTTAGTCTTAGTCTTAGTCTTAGTCTTAGTCTTAGTCTTAGTCTTAGTCTTAGTCTTAGTCTTAGTCTTAGTCTTAGTCTTAGTCTTAGTCTTAGTCTTAGTCTTAGTCTTAGTCTTAGTCTTAGTCTTAGTCTTAGTCTTAGTCTTAGTCTTAGTCATTTGCATTAAAGGATGGGATGCCTAAGATCTTCTGAGATTTTTTCTGGAAAAAATCTATAGTTCTTAAGAAATTTTCTTAGAGCACTATTATCTTGCGAATCAGTTACCTTTTTTGACCAATTAAAATAAATAAATTGGGTACAGTCCGTTGAGCACTAGGGCCTAGTGACTTACAACTCTCAACCATTGATGTGTGCGAGTACTGTTGTGTGAGATGGAGGCGACCTACAATTTTAAGCCGAATACGGACATCTAATTTGAGAAAGCACTTTTCATGACAAGAATTACTTTTGGAGAATTAGTCAATTCCTCGCAAGGGGCAGTACCCGTGAAAAAAAAACTTTAGATGGCATAGGCAGGGATCGATTTCAAGACCTCTGGCTTGACAGTCCAACACCAATTGCTGACATTTTGTCTTAAAATGATTTTTAACATTTTTAAGGTTTACAAAAATTGTAGTAAATTGCGTGAAAATCCTTCTTCCCCAAAGTCAAAGGTTGGCTGGACTATGATTTGGAAATGCCAAACACTTCTAATGTTCAAAAAGCCTCCCAAACCAATTAAAATTTGAAACAAATATATATTCGCTCTCATAAAATTTAAAATATGTGCAAATATTTAAAACCAAAAAGAAATACATCAAAACTAACAAAACTCTCCAGTTCCGTGTTTGCGAAGCAGCAAGTTTCAGTTTAATTGCATGAGATTGCTTTTCCGTTTCCATTTTCTTTATTTTCTTTATTTTATTTCTTTTATATTTGATGATTGTCGAAATTGTCACAGAGATGAATCCAAAGTAAGATATCCTTCCCTGGTTCTGGTGTAGGTACCTAAAGGTCATTGGAAGAACAAGATTTTTAGTCCTTCTCTTGTAAAAACATTCGACCACTTGGTGCACTTTGACAATTAAACTCTTAACCCGCTTTATATGGGCTTTGAGCTTGAGCTTGGGCTCGAGCATGGGCATGAGTATGGCCAGGCCAGGGCATGCTTTAGCATCATCAGTTCAGTATAGAGATGCCACATTGTGTGCCATGCCACACAGAAATGGAAATCTTATAATTTATTTAAATTTTAATTACGAAAAGTTTTCAGTGTTGTTCCTGCAAGAGAGAATCTTTAGGTTTTGCTTTTTCCAAATACCTAAGGATTGAAAGGAAGAAAACTCTCAAAAGTAAATGTGCTTATACCAACTTTTCTATGTACTTTTAGATATATGTGTATGAGTGTACATTATATGTATACTATAAGACAATGATGACATACATATATACAAAATCAACAGAAACGTTGCAACGACCAACTGAGACCAAAAAAGGGCTTCTTGGTTCATTTGGGAAGCCATCAAGGATTAAGGATTAATGTAATACGAACATTTTAAGTTTTTGATCAAAATAATTGTTTCAGTTTTGGAATTTCCATCTAAAGAAGGTATAGATAGGTAGGTACCATCTTCTGTTCGTGGTTATGGTGGTTTGAATATTTTACAACTATATTCTGGTTTCTATAATATTATTTCATATCGAAGGTCAACAAAGGAACAGAAAGCTTATTTTTCGTAATTAAGGATAAAAGAATAAAATTAAAATCAAATCAAAGATGGGAAACATGTTTTTGGAATTAAAAGCTTTAAAACATCATCTTAATGAAAAAATCTAGAGTGATCGATTTATTCTTTGTAGAATTTAAATTAATAAAATCTAAGTCCAACGGGAAAAAAAGAAAGGGTCACTATTATTTCCAATTTCTGATACTCCTGTAACAATTCTATGCAATGAAGGTTAATTAAATACAATTTAGAAATTGTTAAACTTCAAAGTTGAAAATGAAATATTACCTATCACTTTATTTCTAACTTTTCCTGGGCACTCAAAAGTTAACATTTTCATTTTCGTCTTCCAAAACTGGATACACCTAATCATATAGCTTCAAAACCTTATCATGACTGGTCTTAACATAATATTTATTCAATATTCCTTTATTTAAATTCATCACAAAGTTTATTAAGTTATTAATTTAAGTTGAAAACTTTCTTCAAAGATAGTTAATAAAACCATAAACTTTATACTAAAGTATCTATCTTATTTATACATATATAAGAAGCCTTATTGAAGTTCTCAAAATATAATCCGTCAATATTGTCCCTTAATAGTTATCACATTGTAAAATGATATCTAGGTATAAACCTAACCTAGCAAAAATATAGCCTTAAACCTTTAAAAATGATGTACACTGGGCTATACATATTTATATACGTATTACGTAATATACCAAGATCCGTTTAATTTCAAAACGACTATAAAGTAGGTATAAATCATATTCAAATTATATTATCACTCTAATTTCCCCTAGAAATATAAGCTTAAAAGTTATTTTAACCATTTATACCATAGATTGATCCTTCGTCCCTTGTTAATGAGAATTTTAGCCATTGCGTTGCGTTGTTCGTCTATTTTATCCCTTTTTGTTTCTGTAGAAAGACTTGCCCTATACTATCTCGTAGCTATTAATAATTCTTCCCCCAAAAGGAATTTAACTTTTTAAGGGTTAAAGAGAAATGGTTTGCTACGATGCGATGCGTCGGTCGCGTCGTTGTTCGAGTCCCTCGCTGTCGACGCGACATCTTTGTTGTTTTTGTGGTCTAATTAATTCTCAACTTGACTAGGTATGAGCTTTAAAATACGTTGGTATGTACCTTTTTACTATGAAACTAAGAAACAGAGGGAATAGTAATTTCTGTCATTATAGAATGGGTTTAAATGGTTGGTAGAAAAGTTGGTCTTGAATTTGATTTTAATAGAAAATGTCATCGAAACTTTTATAATTGCTCATGGCTCAAATTTAATTTTTATTTTGATAAATTTAGAAGATAATTGTCGTATTTTTTACATGTCAATCACTTCTTAAAAGGATATAAACAGGAAAATAGAACTTAAAATTTAATTTGTGAACGCACCCTTCCACTAATCATCAAACTGGTATTGTCAATATCTTCTATTATTCACGAGATATCGAGAAACGAACACCAATTTTTACCAATGTTGCGTATTATTTTTTATAAAAAAACCGACTGCTGGAGTTTTATACAAAACTAGCTTTTACCCGCGACTTTGTCCGCATTAGATAGTTTTTTTTGGATAGTATTATGAAAAAACCTGAGCTGTACTTTTTTGTACGTATTTTTGAATTGTGCCAAGATGGGATGAGGCCATACTAAGTGTGATTGTCATAGGTTAGGTTAGGTTAATACATTTTAAGAAAAAGATAGGTTATTGCAATACATTTTTATATTTATGACGTTTTTTTGTTTTTCCTTCGTTGGCCAGAACGTAAAGATTTTGTGGGTTTGAGACTCGTGAGCACGTTACATATAATTGTCCATAGAAAAAAGAGTTTTTTTTCCAAATTTACACCTGCAACTTTCAGCGTTTGCTTTCAGAGGAAACTGCACTCTTTTAAACTGAAACGGCAAATCGGTTGGAATTATCGGAATGCGGGGAATTAAAACATTTTTTCCTTTTGCTATTTCAGTCATAATTATAGCTTTTATAATATTTTGTCCTAGGTGAGTAATCTGTAGCCGTGTACCATTACATAACTTTGGTGCGTCAATATTTCTCATTAACAGGACTGGAACACAAACCTTCAATCTCGACTTATGAGAAGGCACCCTTGATAATTCCAAAGAATTAAGAAACTCTATGGGGTATGAGGTTACTTGCTCCGTGTCCATAACGTTTTCTACTGAGAGGTACTCGACGATATCTCCCTCCACGTCCGACATAATTTGTTCGTTTATCTGGCTAACCATCTCATTAGTTGGAGCTAAAATTGCCCTCTCACATAACCACTCCCGATTGCCCATATTTATATGCAGGTTTGGATAGACATTACTTTTCAATTCATCTGTGCTACAGACAATTTGACAGAATTCATGACTCAACGTAATCGAGCAGTTACAGTCTGTTGGCATACAATCTTCTCCGATTTTTAGAAGAGCAGCGGCATATTGTCCTACTTGAGAATCATTGTGTAGCTGTACTCGCATATTCGTAGTCAGACAAAACTTTTTTAAATGTACCCATAACACAGATGCTTTTAAGCATGCGTTTATTTCATCTGCGGGTGTACCTCTAGTAATTACCGGCAGGGTCTGTCTAAAGTCGCCAGCTAAGAGAACCACCATCCCTCACATGATAGCCCGGTTGTTTTAGATGTCTTTCAGTGTACGATCTAGTGCTTCAATTGCTTTTTTGTGGGACAAATTTACACTACTGCAACATTCTTCCACGCTCACTACTTTTGCTGATATTATACATATCGGCGTTTCCTCATGAGCTAAGTTTAACGGCAGTTTCAGATCCGAGTGCGCTGTCCGTCCACCACTAAGCAGCGTATTCCTAAGGAAGCTACTGCTAAAGCAACTCCATTGTTTTTCCGAATTTGAGCTAACAATAGATTCAAAAGAAAAGTTTTGCTTGTGCCTCCTGGAGCATCTAAAAATAGCAAACCACCTTCTTCGCTGGAAATTTTGTGTATAACTGTGTCAAAAACAATTTTTTGTTCTGAATTTAAAAGTGGAACATCCTCTGTTATTCTCTGCTCTAGAGCGACAGTATTATAATTTAATTCTCGAACTAAATCACTGTTCACTTCCCCAATTCTCTGTGGTCTGGTCATCCCAAATTCAGACAAATCTTTCCCAGTAATATTTATAACGTGGTCTTCTACAAAAGTTAACGCCTCATTGTAAATTATATCGGTCGGATTTTGTTCTTGAACTCTGTGTGCGTCCAACGTTGAGGGCTTGAGGCACGTGGCGTTAAAATACGTGTATGATAAGTTTAACATGTTCGACAACTTATTTCATAAGGGTTGGGAATGCGTTGTTTTCCCGTAATACCAATTTTATCCAAATATAATTTGGAGATTTATTCAAATCTTTGGTAATTTAGGAGTGAAAGCGATCAGGTTCCCCTGATTCCATGGGAGTGCGTTGTTTTCCCGAGGCCAAAAGTAACTCATATCCTTTTTTAAGTTTCAAACTATCTCCTTACCAAATTTCATTTAAATCTTTTCAGTAGTTTAGGCGTAAAAGCGATCGGCCCACCTGAATTTTCCCATGGGAGTGCGTCATTTTCCCGGGGTAAAAGTAGCCTATGTCCTTTCTCGGGTATCAAAATATCCCCATACCAAATTTCATGCAAATTGGTTCAGTAGTTTAGGCGTGATTGAGTAACAGACAGACAGAGTTACTTTCGCATTTATAATATTAAGTATAGATTTACTGAGTGTTGAAAACGTTGAAAACAATATTTTCTGGGAGATAAAACTAATTCGAAGTCAATATTTTTCATTTTTAGAAAGATTTTTGAGTCGAAAGTAAATTTTGACCAATTTTTAGTAATGTTTTGTTTAGTTTTTTTTTTGTTAAACAAAACTGTCAATTAGATTTTTCTAAAAATTTTACTATAAACAAAATATTTTTTATAACATAAAATTAATTTGAAGTCAATTTCTCAAATTTTTGAAAAGATTTTTGAGCCGAAAATCAATTTTTACTAATGTTTAGTAATGTTTTTTTTTAGAGTTTTACTTTTTATAAAAAAAAAATGTCAATTCGATTTTTATCAAGATTGTACCAGATTTCAAAAACGTCATTCTTCGTTGCATGCAATTATTTTGGAGATAAAATCATTTTTTGTTTGTAAAATATTCAAAGTAAGAATTATTTTTTTCAGTTTTTTTTTGATCTTTAAAAAAAGGGTTGGTGATAATATCCCCCAAGATATAATCCCCAAAGGAAAATCCCCAAATCCATAATCCCCAAAACGAAATCCCCAGCAGCAAAATTCCCAAAGAGAAAATACCCAGGGCAAAAATCCCCAAGTGAATATCCCCAAAACAATTATATTCAAGTAGTGAATCATGCGATTAAATTGCGCGCGCAATGATTCACGACTTGAACATGATTCACTACTTGAACATAATTGTTTTGAATATATTAAATTTCATCTATATTGCATGAAATGCAAGCAAAAGATTTGGAAACAAGAACATCATCCATTTCAATTTTTATTCCAAAATTAAAGAAATACTCGACACTACAAAACAACACTTAGACAGCACTAAACAAGCACTACGAATACAATGATTCTCTATCAATACTAAAGTCAGAAATGAGAAATGCATGCCTTCATAGTGATTTTTTGTTTAGAAACTGTTTATCATTATCATTTATAAATATCACAATAAGAGAATTTCATAAGAGTTCTTCTAAAAACTGCATGCATAAATGAAGATATGCACGGATACTGGGGATTTGGAGATTTCGTGGGGATTTTGGCAAAATAAATTATTTAGTTGGGGATTTTGTCCATTTGTCTTATGTCTCTGGGGATATTATCAAAATGGATTAAATTTGTTTGGGGATATTATCCCGTGGGGATTCTTTTTTTTGGGGATTCAATACGACACCCTTAAAAAAACCGTCAATTGGATTTTTTTCCAAAGAATATATTGGTTTGGTATCACGTTACAATATAAATATAATTTAATTCAAGTCTCTAGCGATATTGGTTCGTGCGATATTTAGGGTTAACCAAAATGTTTACCTTTTTTTAAAACTGCTATGGTAAAAAAACACCCACTCGATTTTCTTGAAAGCCCTTTCTGCATCTTTCTACCTTATTATATGTATAACAAAATTTATTTGAAGTCGATATCACTATTGGTTCTTGAGCTATGGACGACGAAAAAACGTCGCGAACGTACGGACGTACGTACACACGCACGCACAGACATCTTAAGCTATGGAAGACGAAAAAAACTTCGCGAACGTACGGATGTACGAACGTACGTACACTACACACGCACGCACAGACATCTCTCTAAAAAAATCTTTTATTTCGACTCTAGCGACCTTGAAACGTCGAGAAATGTCAAAATGTTCAATTCGACAAATCGGACCCATTACAATAACTTCCTATGAGAAGTTAATAAAAGAACTCAAAAATTGCTGTTTGTCATTTTGCGCAAAAGAATAATTGTATATCTGGGTCTTATGAGTTATGACTTATGGGTTGGGCTTAGTAACATTCATTTTGAAAATTACGACGATTATGATTTCTATCGTTTCTTATGTCAAATCATTAAATTGCATAAAGACCAAAAATAGAAACGTCATACAAAATATCACTAAGAAATTGTCACAAAGCTCAAATAAAATGTCATATCACTAACTTTTAGTGTCGTAAAGTCAAAATTAAGTAATATCATAAGGCCTAAAATTTTGTGATTAACGAACACTTTTGGCGGTTGGGATATGAGACTCGTGTAAACAGTGAGATTTGTATATTTGAACTCACTATTGGATTCGGGGTAAGTGGGAAACTTTGCACACACACAACCTCGCACCTACTCCAAATTCTAAACTGAACAGTAGCAGAAGGGTTGAATACTCATTTCACTGTTTTTGAGCCAAATAAATTTGTTACGCTTTCTAGACGTTTCGACTATTTGGGCGATCTGACATTTTTGCCGTTTAATGTTAGCGTTTGACCGATAAAATTTAAAACCCCAAAATGTCGTAGTGCCAGAATTAAACACCAATTTTGTCAGAATACCCAAATGTTTAAATACATGACATCTTTTTATTCCAGTCATTTTAGGTTTTATCTGCGGAAAAATTCCTAGTGAGCTGAATTTTTGTATACACATTTATTATGGCATTGTAATGAAGATTTGAAAAATCGACATTGATATCGTGCCGGCTAAAAAAGTTACAAAGGTCAAAAGGTCACGAAAATCAGTTTTTCGTAAATATCTCGCGATCTATTGCTCAGAGATCAATAAAGGTCATTATAAAAATTGTTTGTCGTGAAATTGTCTACAAAAAAAAGTCTTGGAATTTTTCTGAAAAATTAACCGTTTTTGGAGTATAGAGCGCCGAGAAAGCGACTATATTATAACGATGCACTCGTTTCCGCATTTTTTTTACATGGTTTCCCTCTTAGGCATAATTCATAAATGTAATAAGAGGTTTTTTTCTTATTTACGAGTGAATAATTTTTTATTTGAATACAGAAAAATACAGACAAAATAACTTTAGTATATAATTTTTTTTTTGTTAACATTCATCGTCGATATCTTCAATTTCAGTTGTCATCAACAGTTGCTGACAAAACGTCGATTGGACTTATTTCTATATTTAAATCAACATCTTCATCATTTTTATCATTGGTTGACTCTGCCTTTAAGCATGACTGACCACGGCAATGTCCACAAACTTTTGAACATCTTAATCCAATTTTTTTGCATCCACATTTGCCGCTCCAACATTTTGTCCAATAACAGAAGATGGTGTTTAGTAGATTATCGGGTGCTTGTGGTTATAAAGTAGTTATTGGCTGATGTATATTATTTTTAAACTTCCAACCCCACTGTTCTGGATCAATTTCTTTTCCTAGCCAGGTTTGGATTTGATAATACACTCCATAAATATGCTGTTGAGCTGCTGAAGAAGTAGGTGGTAATAATTGAAATTTTACAGCTGTACTTTGCCTTGTTAGTTTAGCAAAACTACAATATCTGTAATTATCTATCAAAAGTTCTGATTTTGGAGCACCGTACATTGATAGTAGAAAATGTGTTCCAGCATTGACAATGACATCTCGGAAGGAATTTTCTTGTTGAAATATTATATTTCTGTAGAATTGTTTAAATCGGGTCTTTTTTCAAACATGTTCATGATTTTCAATTTTCCTTTTCTAAAAAAATGCTGAAGTTGTATTACATCCGGTAATGTCATGTAGAAACAGAATATTTTTCTTGCAATGTGTATATTTTTTGAGGCTGTCAATCGAGTATGTTTTTATTTCAACATTATTTTTTCCTCGTTTAAAAAAAAAAATGATGTAGGCTGATCAAGTATTTGTGTTCGTTCTATGAGAAGTACCAACAGATCTACGTCTTCTCCAACAATAATTGTAGTATTATTTATTGATTTTTCAATCGCTGTTTTTACTATTAAGACGTCAACATCATCACGTGATTGTCTTGTAGCAATACCAACTTCTCAATAAGCATTTCAATTAATTTTCTTTTGTTAAATCGATTATTTGATAAATAATTAATATATTTTTAAATGATAATATGAAATGTATCATTTTTTTGCCATACGACACGATGCAAAAGAAATCCACCTACGAGTTTCTTAATGCCAGTATTATCTCTCTTTCAATACGTGAATCTCTTGAATGTACATGTTGATCTGTGGTATCAAATGAAAGGTCACAAAATTTGTCAATTTCTTCACAAAACATTTGTCGTATGCATGCCATATATCCACTTATATAAGACGCTTTCATGAGTACCTACTCCTTCCTCGGGAAACTCCTACTTCATTCTTAATAGACTTTATCAAACTTTGTTAAATAGTCATGTCGGTCCAGGTTTTTGTAAAGTTTATAATTTAATAAACTATATTATAGTCTTGGTGTCCCATTTGGTCTTTCAAAGGTATCATATCTTTCAAGTATAAATGTGCAGATTTAGCATACAGAAAATGACTATGGAAATATGGAAGC
The DNA here is from genome assembly GCA_920104205.1 of Eupeodes latifasciatus. NCBI lineage: Eukaryota > Metazoa > Arthropoda > Insecta > Diptera > Syrphidae > Eupeodes > Eupeodes latifasciatus. The sequence goes on along the minus strand of OV049924.1, from coordinate 65,769,253 downwards.
ATTCGCTGAACACTTGTAAGATGATCATTCCATAACCCTAGTCTCTCAGCACAAATGAAATCATTAGGTATTGATATCATTTCAATGCATTGTAGCCATAACTGAGCAGTAGGACCATCGTCCTTCAATTTAGCTACTTCGTCATTAAATAACTGTTTTAGTCCGTTCAAAATATCTTCATAAGAAGTCGTCCCTCTCAGAATATCCACGAATAAAAAGCATAGGGTTTACGCCTTGGTATACGCCCTACGGTATACAATACCGTATGTGAGTGCATTCTAGTCTCTACTTCAAAAATGGTTAATTCTACAGAAAAATGCACGAGAAATTTTTTGTAGGTAATTTCACTACAAACAATTTTTATAATGACCTTTATTGATCTCTGAGCAATAGATCGCGAGATATTTGCGAAAAACTGATTTTCGTGACCTTTATAACTTTTTTAGCCGGCACGATATCAATGTCGATTTTTCAAATCTTCATTACAATGCCAAAATAAATGTGTATACAAAAATTCAGCTCATTAGGAATTTTTCCGCAGATTGGGGTTTAAAATAGCTTAAATGACTGGACTACTTGGGCGATATGTCATTTAGTAATTTGGAATTTAGTATATTTTAAAATTGATTTTTAGCAAAAATTTTTGGGCAATATCACATTTTTAATATTTTGTCTATATTTTTATTGGGCAATAAGATCGAACGCTTCTTTTTATTTTGAATTTCATAAAACCCAAAAAAGGTTGAATGCCCACAGGTTGCCCGAATAGTACAACGACAAAATGTTAATAAAATTGTTTTGGGGCGCTATGTCATTTTTGATTTGGGCGATATTGTAATAGGCGAAAAGACATATCGCCCATTTGATGTGACATATACCTATTCTCCGATTAGGTCTGGAAAAGATGCGCCAAGATGATCAATTTTTTACCCAATGACATTGATTTATTGAAGAGTAAGTTTCATGAGCGTGTTATCTCAAGAAATGAAGCTCGTCAACTGGACGCCTCATCTTATTCAAACAATTTAACGCTTTTAGACTATTTTCCTCAGGAAGACGTCAAGTCATTGATGTATGCCAACTAGTCGACGCCAACATTGAAAACATCGAAAATAAAGTACAACGAATCGACCACTGCAAACGTGGCCTTAAGGACAAAGTCAAGTTTCATTCATAAACTATGACAGACCTATTAAAAAAATTCCAATGATTGGTCTCAATTATGGAAACCAATGATAACTATAATTGACCACCAACAAAAACAAAATAAGTTCTATATAAATATCATCCACTTTCCCTAACATTGTTTAATCCAGTCCAAAATAAAAGGGCTGCTTAAGGAGTGTAGGGAACTTATGAATAAACATCTCAACCAAAGCTTAGCCTTGTCTGATTTTTTGTCGAAATGAATACCCCCTTTTCCTGGACTACTTCGTATTATAAAAAGTTTAAAAAGATCAAAAGTCTGAAAATCTGATGGGTTTTTCATTTTCAGAAAAACGCTAAAAACAATTTTTTTTCAAAATAAACTTCAAGGATACTCGTATTAATTTTCCCAATCATATCTCTAGAATTTTTATAAATTTGAATATCAATTTTCTCATTTGATTTAACAACCCACAAAATTTCTCATAATGTCATACCTAATATGATATTATTCTATTTGTGTATCTGTCTGTTGTTACGGCTAAATTATATGTCCTATAGGTTTTCAGAAAATGGATTGGATAGAGATAGACAATCACTTTTATTGACATCCAACTGTCTATGGATACAAGGACGAAAACCCGAAGAGAAGACCACAGAAGACTCACAGTCGTAGTAGTTACCAACAAACAAAACCATTATAACCCGCCAACATGCAAGGATAATAAAATGGACCTCCTATTGTTATAGTAACATTAGTAGACAAACATGCGAATTTGCTAAAGTACTGTTCGAAATAAATTTGCACAATTTAAAATTTATTAGAAAATCAGCGAAATAATATTCATTCCGATTATAGAATCCGATCAATAAGTTGCGAATGCATCTGGAGTAACTTTTTGATACTTCTACTATCGTAGAAATGTCAAAATTGACAAATTATTCAATATTATTATTCTGTAGTCTACTTATGGGGTTATTAAATTATGAAATAATCGTAAGTGATTAAATCATTTTATTTCTAATACGAGATTTATATTCGACCCTTTTGAGGTGATTTATTTTGTCATCTCATTATGGTTCCTTAAAAGACATAGAAAAGTGGGAGGAAAAGTATTTTCCGAAATATCAATAACTTTTTTTACACTGATAGATGAGACACTGTGAAATCGATATCAAAAAAGAGGCTGGGATGCGACCCACACTAATAACTTCCCACCGCGTCTGTCTATTTGCCTTGCTTAAAAGTTTGTAGGTTTTCGTGTTGGATTAAAAAAGTTGTTAGTTGAATTATTCTTACAATAAAAAAAAAACTACTAAATATCGAAAACAATATTTCCTGTGAAATAAAAAGAGTTTGAAGACAATATTTTTAATTTTTAAAAGCTTTTTGAGTAGTAAGTACATTTTTACCAAGTTTTAGTATTGTTTTCTTTTAAGTTTTTATGTTTTGTAAGAAAACTGCCAATTCGATTTTTCTCAAAATTTAACTGAAGGTTGAAAAAATAATTTTTTAAAAGATAAAAGTAATTTAAAGCTAATATCGCAAAGTTTTAAAAAGATATTTCAGTCGAAAATCAATTTTTACCAACTTTTGTTAAATTTTCTTTTAAGTTTTTATTTTTTGTAAAAAAACAGTCAATTCGATTTTTCTCAAAATTTTACTGAATGTTGAAAACAATATTTTTTAAAAGATAAAAGTAGTTTAAAGCTAATATCTCAAAGCTTTAAAAAGATATTTGAGTCGAAAACCATTTTTTACCAAGTTTTATTAATTTTTTTGTTTAGATTTTTATTTTTTGTAAAAAAAACTGTCAATTCGATTTTGCTCAAAATTTTTCAGAATGTTGAAAACAATATTTCTTATAAGTTTAAATTAATTGGAAGCCATAAGCTCAAATTTTTGAAAAGATATTTGAGTCGAAAATCAATTTTTACAAACTTTTGTTAATTTTTTTTTAAGTTTTTGTTTTTTGTAAAAAAACGGTCAATTCGATTTTCCTCAAAATTTAACTGAATATTGACAACAATATTTTTTTAAAAGATAAAAGTAGTTTGAAGCCAATATCTCAAAGTTTTGAAAAGATATTTGAGTCGAAAATCAATTTTTACCAACTTTGAGTAATGTTTTTTTTTTAGGTTTTTATTTTTTATAAAATAAAAATGTCAATTCGATTTTTCTCAAAATTTTACCAGATGTTAAAAACTTTGTTTTTCGTGGCTCAAAATTGTTTTGAGGTGACAATTTTTTTTCAGTTTTTTTGATTTATAAAAAAAACCGTTAGTTGGATTTTTTTAAAAATATACTTGTTTGGTATCACGTTACAATATATTATATAAAACTTAATTCAAGTCTCTAGCGTTTTTGGTTCGTAAGATATTAAGGGTTAACCAAAATGTTCACCTTTTTTTTAAACTGCTATTTTAAAAAAACCGCCCACGCAATTTTCTTGAGAGCCCTTTCTGCATCTTTCTGCCTTTTTATCTGTATAACAAAATTTATTTGAAGTCGATATCTTTTCTGGTTCTTGAGCTATGGACAACGAAAAAAACGTCGCGAACGTACGGACGTACGGTTATACGGACGTACGAACGTACGTACACACGCACGCACAGACATCTTTCAAAAAATCTTTTATTTCGACTCTAGCGACCTTGAAACGTCGAGAAATGTCAAAATTTTCAATTTCACAAATCGGACCCATTACAATAACTTCCTATGGGAAGTTAAAAAGAGAAATTTGTATGTTTTAATTTTAGAAAGAATGACTCCGTTTTTTTGTAGATTTCTTTAATCATTTAAGGACAAATTTCAAAAGTTGTTAAAGTTTTTGAACAACTTAGAAAAAAATTGTAAATATTTTTTTTTTCACAAAAAGTTGTACGTTTTTATCTGCACACCTCTTTAAAGTATAGACTATACATAAAATTGATTGAAAAATAGAAGCAATTTCCCTCTGTATGAATGGGCCAGAATTCATTCAACAAAAACAAAAATTGTGTCTGACTGTGATATTTCGGTCGTTATGGAAAATCTTCATATAAGTACATTTATGAATTTTGTGTTTGATAAACGTACCTATAATAGAAATGTCTGCCGGTTTAAACTCTTATATAGTTAAAGTCTCAGTCAGTATTCATGTATCATGTGGGGTCTTCGAATAGAAATCAAAATAATGTAACTGTCAGGATTCGTATGAATGTGTAACAAAAGACTTTTTGTTGTTTTGAAATTATTTATACTTTTGTTTTGTGGCTTCTAAATATAAGAGCATTAGAATAGCAGTCATGTAAATACATTCGTTTTCGAATCTAGCAACAAAAAATTAATCAAATTTTAGAACACTTCAATTCTTAATATTAACGATTGAATTATACATTTTAAACAAACAATTTAAAATTATGATTCACTATATTGCAAAAGCAAAGCTAGACATAAAGCCCTATTAATTAATAGAGATTATTACACATAAGTGTTTTCTAAACAAAGGAAGAGAGTTCACGCAGGAATTCATTATTCATTTTAAATAAGATCTATTGGAAAAATCTACTTTAAGAATTCAGATGTCTGTTTGAGAACTTATAACTTTGACAATGTTTCGCATATATGTATGTTTTTATTTTTAACAATGTTTTATTATTAAATTTCAATTAATTAAAATTTGTTTTAAAATAAAATTTAAAAATCTTTATACTTGTGTTAATATAATAAAAAAAAATTTAACAAATTTTTATTTCTTTGGCTGAAAAATCTAATTCGGTAATAATTTTTTTCACTTAGTCTACGGAATAAGGCTTCACCTGTTTTATTCCTCCTTCATTAAGTGTGATGTACATAAGTGTTACTACTAGAATTCGATAATTGTGAAAATATTATAAAGGGTTTTTCAATAAGGGCGGGTAGATGTTGAAATGAAATAACAAAAAAAGCGATGGCCTGTGTTAGGTTCACCTTTAGGGCATCGGTCGATTGTGGTTTATTTGCTTAAACCTGCGACTTCAAGAAATCCCACAGGAAAAAGTCTAGCGGGGTCAAATTGCATGACCTTGGTGACCAATTCACATCATCCCTGCGAAAGATATCCTTACCCTCAAATCGTTCATGCAAGATGTCAACCGTGGCGTTTGCTGTGTGGCACGTTGTGCCGTCGCCGCCGCCGTCCTGCTGTAACCACATGTCGTCTAGGTCCATGTGGTTCAATCTGGGTTTTAAGAAATTGGTTATCATCGTTATGTAGCGCTCGCTGTTGACGGTGACCGCCTCACTAACGTCGTTTTCAAAAAAGTGCGGACCATTTACACCGCCGCCGCCGCCGCACGCACAGTGTGGTGGATCACAAATCTAGCTGGACAAAATTAATAACTCGAGTTGGTTTAACTTTCTTCAATTTTTTTTAATACAAAATGATTTTAATTATATTAACGATTCAAAGCAACAATTATTTTTTTTAAACTATTTTTTTTTAATAAAAACAGACCAAAACTTAAAAGTCTCACTGGCAGGAAAACAGACATTTTTAAGACAGAAATTTGGTTTCTTAAATTCATTATTCTGATATTATTTATAGCTTTATATACTTGTATTTAGGTTAAATATTACAAAGATTCATGATAAATACAATTATTGAGTGAATTTTTACGAAAGAAGTCGGAGTTCGTCGTTACTATTGTTAGAGTAGAGCCTCAATTCAAAATTGTATAATAATTGTTTTTATTTACTTGTTTATACTTTATTACAAATAACGCAGATAATAATACATAAATGCACTTATAGACTTTGTCGTTCACTTTCATATACGTCGTACAAAAATTCTTCCTCCTCAAGATCATCAACAGTTAATAGTGAAAGAACTTCTTTTGTTATTATACCTCGAACTCGAATAGGATTGTGACGTAAGCTTGCAATAAATGGATCAGATGAAATTAAAAGGCGATTGAAAAGATCTGTATTTGTATCTACTCTCGACGTTTTTCTAGTAAATAGCTCTCTAAATTTTCTCGTGTTCTTATTTCTGTCTTCTTGAGCCTCTTCTGACAGCTGTACTATAGGAAGAATGCAAGACCTTACTATATCTTTTCCATGAAAAAAAATTTTGTGGACGCTAACTGGCATTTAAATAATTAGATTTGATACAAATCAAAAAACAAGTTCTATTCAAAAAGAAAGAAGTGTATTTTAAATTTCACTTATCATTGCAAAGGCGACAATGTTAATCAATATGGTTCACTGTTGCGTATGAGTACTTTTTTCATATTACATTTCAGGATTTTATAAATATTAACGTATATTGTTAAAGTCTTATCTATAAACGGGTTATACGAGTATGAAGAGCATTTAATGACCATTCTGAAAGTGTATTTTTTACCCGTTATAAAGGGAATCCAAAAAATCTTTTTAAAAATATTATTAATATTTTCAAATTTAAAACTACATAAATCTTCAAAAATGTAAATGCTTTTTAATTTATTATTAACTTCCCAACTACGTTCGTACGTTCGGGAAGTTTATTTCGTCGTCCAAAGCTCAAGAACCAGTAGAGATATCGACTTCAAATAAATTTTGTTATACAGATAATAATGCAGAAAGAAGCAGGAAAGGCTCTAAAGAAAATTGAGTTTGTGGTTTTTTACCATAGCAAAAAAAAAAGGTGAACATTTTGGTTAACTCAAAATATCTCACGAACCAAAAACGCTAGAGACTTGAATTAAATCTTTATTAACTACCCATAGGAAGTTATTGTAATGGGTCCGATTTGTCAAATTGAAAATTTTGACATTTCTCGACGTTTCAAGGTCCCTAGAGTCGAAATAAAAGATTTTTAGAAAGATGTCTGTGCGTGCGTGTGTACGTACGTCCGTACGTTCGCGACGTTTTTTTCGTTGTCCATAGCTCAAGAACCAGAAGAGATATCGACTTCAAATAAATTTTGTTATACAGATAATAAGGCAGAAAGATGCAGAAAGGGCTCTCAAGAAAATTGCGTGGGTGGTTTTCTTACCATAGCAGTTTAAAAAAAAGGTGAACATTTTGGTTAACCATAAATATCTCACAAACCAATAACGCTAGAGACTTGAATTAAATTTTATACTATATATTGTAACGTGATACAAAACAATTATATTTTTGGAAACAAATTCAATTAACGGTTTTTTTTATAAATCAAAAAAACTGAAAAAATAAATTTGTCGCTTCGAAAATTTTACGACTAAAATATGATTTCATTTCCAAACCAATTTTGTGCAATGAAGAATAATGTTTTTGACATCTGATAAAATTTTGAGAAAAATCGAATTGACAGTTTTTTACAAAAAATAATAACCTAAAAAAAAAATAAAAAAAAGTTGGTAAAAATTGATTTTCGACTTAAATATCTTTTCAAAAATTTGAGATTATGGCTTCTAACTAATTTTAACTTATAAGAAATATTGTTTTCAACATTAGGACAAATTTTGAGAAAAATCGAATTGACAGTTTTTTTACAAAAAATAAAAACCTAAACAAAAAAATTAATAAAAGTTGGTAAAAATTGATTTTCGGCTCAAATAGCTTTTCAAAAATTAAAAATATTGGCTTCAAACTTATTTTATTTCACAGAAAATATTGTTTTTTATATTCAGTAATTTTTTTATAAAAATCCAACAGTCCGTTTTTTCATAAAAAAAATAAAATCTACAAAAAAAATAGAACGCAAATTTGGCAAGAATTGATACATTTAGACAAACTTTTAAGCAAGACAAATCGATAGACGGGATGGGAAGTTATCAGTGTGGGTCGCATCCCAGCCTCTTTTAAGATGTAATTTTAATTTATATTTGTCACTTATTAATTTTGAAAAGGATGTTTTAAGTCAAACAAAAATAAAGTTACACATACAAAATTGTAAATTGGTATTTTATATTTTTTGAAAACTGTATTTTTTATAATTGAAAAAGTTGACAGTTTTTTTTACAAAAAATAAAAACCTAAAAAAAAATTAATAAAAGTTGGCAAAAATTGATTTTCGACTCAAATATCTTTTCAAAACTTTGAGTTATTGGCTTTAAGCTACTTTTATCTTTCAAAAATATTGTTCTCAACATTCAGTAAAATTTTGAAATAAATCGAATTAACAGGTTTTTTACAAAAAATTAAAAACCGAAAAAAAAAATTAAAAAAGTTGGTAAAAATTGATTTTCGACTCAAATATCTTTTCAATAATTTGAGATAACGGCTTCTGACTAATTTTAACTTATAAGAAATATTTATTTCAACATTCGATAAAGTTTTGAGAAAAATCGAATTGACAGTTTTTTTTTACAAAAAATAAAAACCTAAAAAAACAATACTAAAACTTGGTAAAAATTTACTTTCGACTCAAACAGCTTTTTAAAAATTACAAATATTGGCTTCAAACTTATTTTATTTCACAGAAAATATTGTTTCCGATATTCAGTAATTTTTCTTATAAAAATTCAACTGTCCGTTTTTTCATAAAAAAATAAAATCTACAAAAAATAGTACGCAAATTTGGTAAAAATGTATACATATAGACAAACTTTTAAGCAAGACAAATCGACAGACGGGATGGGAAGTTATCAGTGTGGGTCGCATCCCAGCCTCTTTTTATGTATTGTAACGTGACACCAAACAAGCATATTTTTGAAAAAAAAATCCAATTAAAGGTTTTTTAATAATCAAAAAAACTGAAAAAAAATATTTGACACCTCGAATATTTTACGAACAAAAAATGAGTTTATCTCCAAAATAATTTTGTGCAACGTAGAATAACGTTTTTAACATTTGGTAAAATTTTGACAAAAATCGAGTTGACAGTTTTTTTTTTTATAGAAAATAAAAAAAAACTAAAAAAATCATTACTAAAAGTTGGTAAAAAATGAGTTTCGACCCAAATATCATTTTATAAATTTATATACAAAAATATTGTTTTAACATTCGGTAAAGTTTTGAGAAAAATCGATTCCGAAATTATCAACTCAATTAATGGGAGACCTACCAGCAGACCGGATTACTCCTGCCAGACCCTTCTCAACCACTGCGATTGATTTTTGCGGTCCAGTATATCTAACACAGCGAATTTGAGGTCGCTCCCCAATTAAAGAATATGTACAGTATTGTTCGTAAACTAAGCAACCGATTTTTGAATTGCGCTCAAGTTCTAATTACGCCTTTGTATATGATTTTATGTGAAATGGCCCATATTTTTGTAATTACTTGATGAGCTACCTATAAACCAACAACAACAAAATTATGCTCTAGTCTAAAAATAGAATATTACAAATAGTCAAACGAATATACTCCATAAAAAGCTGTTCGTAATGTAAGCAACTTTTTCCGTCGCTGCTAAATGACCTTCAAAATAAGAGGTCTAACGGTATTTTTTCACTTTCTTTTCAACATTTTTCTATTTTTCAAGTGTAAATCATTAAATATTTTAGTTGATCTGGTTTTTTCACGATGCCGCGTGTACAATATAAACAAGATCTTAAAGAGAAAATTATATATTTTTTTAAAAATGGTGAGTCGCAAATTTCGATCGCCAAAAGATTTAATATTAATAAGTCAATAATTTCTCGACTTATAACAAAATATAAAGCGACTGGGTCGGTAAATACAATTTATTTTAAAGGTCGACCACGAAAAACTCATTACAGAGAGGACAAACAAATCGTTCATTTTATTAAAAAAAAATCCTTTTGTCTCATCAAAAAAATTGTTCAGGATCTTAACTTAAATATAAGTTTTAGCACAGTAAAGAAACGTGCCTTAGAAAATGGCCTAAGAAGCTACAGACCATCCAAGAAACCAATTTTAATCATGAAACATTTAAAAACAAGTAAGTTTTCAAATTCCTAGACCCTGTAACGAATTTTAAACTTTGCCGTAATTTTAGGCTTGAGGTTGCAACACAACATCTCAATTGGACACCCGAAAAATGGAATTCAGTATTATTTAGCGATGAGTCTAAATTTAACTTGTGTAATTCCGATGGCATATGTCACGTCCGACGACCCAGAGGAAAGCGGTTATATCCCCGTTACTGTCGTGGTACAGTAAAGCATGGCGGAGGTAATGTCATGGTGTGGACTTGTTTTTCTGGAACAGCTGTAGGGCCCTTCATCGAGATCGATACAAAAATGGATCGATTTGTATACCGGAACATTTTAGAAAGCCATATGCTCCCATACGCCGAATGGGAAATGCCGCTGCGTTGGGAGTTTCAGCACTACAACGACCCTAAACACACCTCAAAGCTTGTAAAAGAGTGGTTTACAACAAAGAGGGTCCAAGTCATGAAGTGGCCGGCCCAATCGCCAGATTTAAATCCAATTGAGAATTTATTTGGAATACTCAAAAGGAAGATCGGCAGCTGTCGATTTAAAAATAAAAATGAACTACTTTTGGGACTTAAAAAAGAATGGTTCCGTATTAGTAAAACTACACTTAAACGGTTAATTGAGTCTATGCCAAAACGATGTCGAGAAGTTATAAAAAACAAGGGATATTACACAAAAATATTGAAAAGTTGCTTAGATTACGAACAGCTGAATATAGAGTTTTAAGTTTTTTTGTAAATATTTTTTCCTTAGTACTATTGATAATTAATTGTTTTTATTTTCCTTATAAAGCTTACTTATAATAAAATAATAAAAAAATAATTGAAGTTTAAAAACTTTGTAAACAAAACTATCATGAGACTTTGAATTTATACCATGAAACGGTTGCTTAGTTTACGAATAATACTGTATGCGTATTTGTATGCCTTGTAGTCAAGGCAGTGCACCTGGAACTAGTACCTGACCTATCTACCGAAGCATTTTTGGCTGCTCTAAGGCGATTTGTTGCACGCAGGGGTAATTGTTTAAAACTTTATTCTGATAATAGAATTTACAGGTGCTAAAAATGAACTTGAAAAAATTGGTTGCAGTTTGGGTTCTGCTATCAATTCTGAAGAAGTACGGCAATTTTGTCAAGGTCGAAGGATTGAATGGCACTTCATACCACCTAGAGATCCACACTTTGGAGGGCTTTGGGAAGCAGAAGTTCGTGTTGCCAAGAGACTCATGCAAAAAACTTTCTCAATTGTTGGAAATCGTTCGTTTACATATGATGAGATGACAACTCTTTTATGCCAAACTGAGGCTGTAATGAACTCCAGGCCCTTATCCCGAATGTCTAATGATCCTCAAGACATGGAAGGATGGAAGTTCTCACGCCAGCGCACTTCTTAGTAGGTGGTCCACTTACGGATTTGCCTCAACCACAACTACACAGTAATTTTGACAGATTGAGTCACTATCATCAAATTCAACACATGCGAGATGTCTTCTGGAAACAATGGAAGAGAGAATATCTACACATTCTCCAAACAAGGAATGTTTGGAAATCAAAAACCCAAAATCTAAAAATTGATGACATCGTCCTTATGTACGAGGACAATACCCCACCGTAACGGTGGCCAGTAGAAAGAGTCTTAGATGTTCATCCTGAACCTGACGGATGAGTACGAGTTGTTTCAGTACTGACGAAGGGAAGTGTTCTTAGGCGACCAATTCAGTAACAGTAACTTTTGGCTACCAAACTTAATAACCTTAATTTTTGTATTGATTCATAAAAGCTATTTTAATATATGTAATAATTTTAAATATTTTTTAACTATCAATTCAGAATCTTAATCAATTTAACGAATTTGTTAAAAGTTTATCAAACTTTCAAGGCGGGGGGCATGTTTAACTCAATACATTTAGCTTTTTTCATATTTTTTATTTATCTCAGCACATTTAGTTTTAAAGATAAATTGGCATTCCACAGTGTCATATTATTATGCATACTTTATATATCGCATTTCATATTTGCTCTATTTTTTACTACAATATAAAGTAGTTGCAAGAAGCATTATCATTCAATTCTAAGAAATGAATCTAAGAACAATAATTATTGTGGGAAGCGCAATCGCTGGCTTCATATTTACATTATTCAATTTTGTATTAAAGTCTTTTCTTGGTATAAACTCCTCAATTCAGTAGGATTGTGGAGTCTTTTTAAGTAGGTATCTAATTTTTCAATTCAATTCAATTGCCGTCCGACCGTCGCGATCCAAACAAGTAACATGTAACATTTGTATCATTATAATAAAAAGTAAAAATTAAAATTGTGTCCTGTGTTTTTGTCAATGGGTTACATAAATCAATGTATTCCCCTAAACAGACAGTCTTTCAACAAAAAATAAAAACCTACAAAAAAATTAATAAGAGTTGGTAAAAAATTGTTTTTCGACTCAAATATCTTTTCAAAAATTTGGGATATTGGCTTCAAACTAATTTTATTTTATAAGAAATATTGTTCTCGACATTCAGTAAATATTTTAGAAAAATCCAACACTCGGTTTTTTTCATAAAATTTGACTTCAAATTAGTTTAATTCATACAATTTGTATTTGCTTATATAAGAAATAAAAAAATTTAAGAAATGCTACTAAAAGTTGGTAAAAATTGGTTTTCGACTCAAATATCTTTTCAAAAATTAAAAATATTGGCTTCAAACTAAAAATATTATTTTCAACATTCAGTAATTTTTTCATAAAAAATAAACAGTCCGTTTTTTTCATAAAAAATATAAAATCTATAAAAAATGGTACGCAAATTTGTTAAAAATTGATGTTCGGTTCTCGATACCTCCTGAACAATAGAAAATATTGACTTTAAATTATTTTCATAAATCTAATTTATATTTGTTTATATAACAAAATAAAAACGTTTAAGAAATGCTACTAAAATTGGTAAAAATTGGTTTTCGCGTAAAAATCTCGTTAACAAAAATAGATTTTGAAATCAAACTATTACATTATTTATGCAACATATTGTTGGTAAGTTTTAAATTTTTGAGAATAATTTAACTCACAACTTTCTTAAACTCGTAAACCTACAAACTTTTAACAAAGACAAATCGACAGACGGAATGGGAAGTTGTCAGTGTGGGTCGCATCCCAGCCTGTTTTTTTTTTGAAAATCGTTTGAACGATTTTTTTTAAATTAATTTCTACAAACACAATATTTCAAATTGTTTTTGAAAAAATAACGGTTCTATTAATATATACTAGAAGAAATACAAATATTTGTTTTTTTTTTATATTGAAGTAATAGAAAAATGGCAGTCTTTGAAAAAAATCTAATTTTCAATTTTAAACCAAAAAAAATGTAAAAGGTTTACTGTTGTTTTTCATTATTTATCATCAATCCTTATGAAGACCTTAGAAAGATTGATTGATATCCATTCAAGAGAAGGTATTGATACAATATCTGTCTAGGCCTCAATATGCCTACTGTAAGGGTACAAGAAGAGAGAGCAAAAGAGAAGCATCTTAAAACCCTAAAAGAATACTTAAAAAACGCCAAAAATAAAGAAATAGGCTAATCGGTGTGGACAAAACCGATTTAGTGCTATTTCCAAGGAAACACACAATTCCATATATTAACCCTTCCTATATGAAAGGTATCCAATTAAAGTTCTCAGACGAGGCTAACTATCAAGGTCTAATTTTAAACAACAAACTAAATTAGAAACGTTATTTCGAGAAAGAGTCAAAAAAGCTACTTTAGCTCTCTTCTCCCGCAAAAAAGTCATGGGTAAATAAATCGGACTTACAACAACGAATTACGCATTGGTTACCTATACATATCGGTAATCAGATCGATTTTACTGTACGGTGTAGCAGTATGGTGGATTGCTTTAGTAAAAGCTTTGAACTGCGACAAAATAAATAAAGTCCAACGTTCAGCTTGCCTATGTATTAGCGGGTCTATTCACACGACCCTTTTGATAAACTTATCACACAAACACCTTAGCTTCATCATAGAGCGTTAATAACAGCAATAGCCACTCCGTAATTGTTAAATATTTAGAATGAATTCCAAAGCACACATATTATACCATCTTTTAACTACAATTTGACATAAACTTCCAGATTTCTATACCTTTCAGAGAATAGAGCATTCCTAAAGACGAGTCAATCTGCTTTTATACAGTTGGATCAAAAAAAAAAAAGAAGGGCTTGGTGAAGTGGTCTCTTATTCCTCCTTTCCAATCATTGTAGCGTGTTACAGGCGGAACTTTTGGCGATAAAAGAAGTTTTGTCCTGGCTTAAAGAAAACGGGGCATGAATATCTGTTATCCGTATTTTTTCAGATAGTCAGGCTGCTATCAAAATTCTGGACTCTTTCTCTACAAACTCTATAACAATCCATAACTGTCGATCATCTCTAATGGAGATGGCACAACAGTTTCACATTCACGTTTGCTGGGTGCCGGGCTATAGAGACATTCCAGGAAATTGTAAGTCAGATGAACTCGCCAGGAAAGGTACACTACAACCCATTCTACCACTGGCATACCAGTAGCTACAATATCTACATAGGGTCTTGCTAATGCAAGACGCTATGAAGAAGGCAAACATCAAGTGGGAAAACATAATCACGTATCAGGTCACGAAGAACATCTAGCCTACACTAGATTTAAATCGCTCAAGGTGCAGCCTAAAATTTTTGTTTAAAAGGTACTGTTTCTTGCGAAGAATTGACAAATCCTCCAAGATTAATTGCTGTCATGAAAAGTGCTTTCTCAAATTAGCCGTTCGGGTTCGGCATTAAAACTGTAAGTCCTCTGACATTGCTTGCACAAAGGAATTGTTGAGAGTTGTAAGTCACTAGGCATTGGTTCTTTAAGAACTGTTGCGAAACCTAATTTATTTATTTAAGGTGCTTGCTATCTCTATGGAGATGGAATATAAGATCGATAATCGGTGTCAAAACCGGACACTGTCTTATAGGAAAGTGCGCCACGCGGCTAAGCGTATTATCAAATGACTTTTGCAGAGGAGGAAACAGTTCTTCACTTCCTCTGTACATACCCTGCTGTGCTGTAGCTCAAACACACAAGCCCCTCATAGGAGAATTCTTCTATAACGATCTAAACGACCTTAATCATATTAACATAATCAGTCTCCCACGTTTCGCAAGGGACTCAAACTGATGTGGTTTCACAATGGGCCAATAAGTGTGTCCTACTCCATCACGGACAGCCACTTTAACCTTACCTAAGCGTTATTGTTTGTCTTAAGAAAAAATAAAAAAAGCTTAACCCGAATCTGTTAAAACCTTACTTTCCAACAAACGACCTAATAGTTAAGCTGTAGAGGCGAGGACAGAGATTGACATACAAATGGAAGAAATCGCCGGACCCACTTTTTCTTCTTTTCTAACATCAACTATATTTCACCACCAAATTTGATATTTCCTTCATATAAAAGATGAACGTTTTTAACAGATAATAAAGTGTTTTAAAAAATCCAATCATTCCACAAAAGGGGACTCAAATTTTAAACCTCCAGGTCAGGTGGTTCATTGCATTGGAATGGATAAACAAGATCTACAAAGCATTATGTGTCGATTTTATTCCCACTTTAATAAATTAAAGATAAACAGTTTTAAAATGCGTCGATTCAATCATGAACTGAAGGTATTTTAACGTCATCGAAAATCTTGATATTTGCCAAAGTACCTACCTTACCAGGAATTATGTACCTTACCTATTTCTCCACCCAACGCAATGAACTTTATATCCTTTTGAATGTCTTTTTATTGAAAATATTGCATTTTCATTGGAGGTTTTACAATTGTTATGAAGATAAAAATTTCCTTCTTTCTTCATTGTTATAACCTTCTTTACGAACTTGTAGCATCCCAACTATATTTATGGTAGTTATGCCAACTTCACATCAAGTGTGGTGCGGTTATTGATTTTATATCAAAGCCCTTCCGAGTAAGTCATCTCTCCGATAACGCTTTTTTAAAAGACGAAGTATTGTCAACTGAACTTTTCTGAAAACCGCATTAAAGTTTATTGCAACACAAAATTGTTTGGTGATTAAAACTTGAGATTTTATAATCTCTTTAACTTTGTCTTCTATATACGAGACTTCAAAAACTAGTATATTCTTTATGTACATTTAAATATTGCAATAAAGTTAGGGGTTATTATGTATATAGTCCTTGTGGTGTAATAAGTTTAAAAAAGTAAGTATAGAAGGTTCGTATTATATAGGAAGACTAAGGTGCTTACTGCTTCCATGATTGTTTTCTAACAAAAGTTCCTTATGTCATGATGTGAACTGCTGTAGCGTGGTAAAACTTCTTTTCCACTACGTTCGTTGTTGCTTTATGCATATACACAAGTAAGTTTTCTATTGTAAGTAGTTTCAAGGCATTTGACGATTTATGTTATTAGAGTTTTAAGAAGTTACACTAAATAATAGATTTTCTGTCGAAAAGACCATAGATTCGAACGTTATATTAATTCGGAGTGTTATGGGTACATATTGTGTGGTTCTTCGTAGTCTTTACTATATCACTACAATGGCCGACCAAGCGATCGACCTATCCCCAACACAAACGACACCATTATGCAAAGTAAGTATAGGAAAAAGTGCTGGCATTGCATTAAATAACTTTATGTCGAACTCATGAGGATAAGAAAGTTTTGTGAAATTCATTTAGGTATAACTTCTTCAGAGGAATTTCTACCTTCACAAAGAAAAGCATGGTAAGGCAAGTCAGAATAAAAAAAAAATTATTTTTAAAAACAAAAAAAAACAATCAGCTAAAACACACTTTGAAAACTGTTCGGGAATGTAAACCTTTCAATAGATAAATACACCTGGATGAAAGTTCAACGGTGTTTTCAAGTTGGGCAAAACATTCGCCTGCAAAATAAGTTCGTCGAAAAAAAGTGGTATAGAATTGAATATAGTAATTTCAAACAAAATAAAGTTCATTGAAATCTGTTTTAACATTCTGGAAGTTAAAAAAAAAAAGATCTAAAAAAGTTATTAAAAAATGGCTAATGACTAAGAATAAACTTTAAGTAAAATGAAGAACATTTTAAAAAATAGAACAGGGTGTTCAAAACTACAAAACGTTGTACCCAAGAAACTTATCTCAAAAATAAATCTAAGGGTTTTGAATGGAATATAATAAAAATAGGTTTAAGAACCGTCATAAGCCAGAACTTCTCAGAAGAGGATTAAAATTTATAACAAAATTATTCAAATCTTTTATAAATTTTCTAGGGAATCTTTTAACCCGCCATTGGTGACGCAAATTTGACTTTGATCAATGGTGACGCCGCGCCGGTCTCATGGACCGGGTTTTTCAACTGAAGATTTTTTGAAATGTGTAACTAATATTTCGTGATTTTTTTTAAATACATGCGCCTTGACAATAAAACAAAGATAGTAAATCAACAGAAGATCTTTTATCACAATACACAAATTCAGAAAATTGTTTTTTTAGAGCATTAAAATATAAAAGTTTTTTAATAATACATTTTTTAAAATTAGGTAAAAAATTGAAAATAAGATATTTATTAATGAAAATTAGGTTTTTTGGTCTCTCGATATTAGGAACTTTAGTAAAATGAACAAAAATTAGTATCCTTCCAAAAAAAAAATAAATCTCAAAAAACTAAATTTCTTCAAGCAAACAGCTACTGCAATATGGCACTACGTGCTCCAAAAACAAATATTGTTTACATTTTTGGCAAAAGTACTTCGTTTTTTTATTTTTTTTTTAATCCGCACTCATAGTACCGCCCAGTTCTTGAAAGACCGGATGTCTCAGGTCCACCTTCTTCATTTAAAATCTCTGAAATCCTTTATTATTTTACTTACATAAAAGGTGACGCACGGTCTCATGGACCGGGGTAGTCAAAAAAACACACAAAGTGTGCTCACTGCAAAGTTTCGACGTCAGCTGATGGTGGGGGACGTGTAATGCGGCAGCTACTCGAAAAGGCAACAAAAAACAATAACGGGGAAAAAAGTTATTCGCATTTTTTCGCACACCCGGTCTCACAGACCAGTAGGTCACCATTGGCGGGTTAAGAACTGCAAGTAAATCAAGTTTAAAAATTCTAACTACTGAGTTGTGAATGATGCAAGGCAATCCTCAACATGACTTTCAACTTTAAATTATGATGATATCAACTCTAGAGTTGATCAACTTCGGAGCTTGAGACAAGTTAAAAACGATTGAAGAAAAATGTTCCAAAAGATTATTTGTCTTACTAGAGATATATATCTTTTCGAGATAATGAAATAAAGCATTTATCCAGCCTGTTCTTAAAAATGGCACATCTTTTACAGTCTCTTACATGATGATTAATCATTATGTGAAGAAGTATCATGAAGAACGAAAGCTTCTTAATATGACCTCCAGTATGGCTTTCGTGGCAATAAATTCACCTTTGATCTCATACTTCATATCTTTATATAGTTTTTAAGAACGAAAATTTAATGCACTTGCTATTTCAACGGCTAGTGCCCGTTACGTGATGCTTAGTGCGTTGCACTGTGATGCCAGAGGTGTTGGGTACAAACCCTGCCTGTTCCATCTTAATTTTTTCATGGATAACTGCAAGGAATTGACAAATTCTCCAAGCGTAATTCTTGTTATGAAGAGTGCTTTTTCAAAATAAGCCGTTCGGATTACAATAGGTCCAGTCCATCTCTGACAACATTAATCGTACACAGGAATGGTTGAGAGTTGTAAGTTACTAGGCCCTAGTTCTCAACGGAGTGTTGAGACACCTTATTAAATAATTTATTTCAAAGGCATTTAATAGAGTTTCCCTTCAAGCCCCCTTATCGAAAATACATGCTTTTGGTATCAATATCGTTGCGTAAAAAATTATCGTTCAATTCAGGAAATCACAAAACTAATAATGGTGTTCCCCTATCCACTATCTTTTGTCTGCAACTTCTAATTTTTTGAACTGTTTCGGTGACATTCGCGTTACATTCTTCTACTTCGGTTGTGGATCTTGAACGAGAGCTTATGATAAGTTTATTAAATTCAGATCTTGACAGCATTATACAATGAGGAAATACATACCATAAATCGTAACACACTCCCAACGCTGCTTTCATAAGATCATATTGGTCTTACGGAATGATCACATATTTGACCTGGTAAGAAATGCTACATTTCTCAGAAGATGCAAGAAAGTTTACTCCTCTTCTTATGTCGCTGTAATTTACAAAGCAAATGTAAATTACAGCGACATGTGCCCCTTTAACAAGCTTATGCCTTTTGGAAATCCAAAAAAGAGCTTCAGGAGTAGTAACTTATCATTAGCTCCATAATCAAAACCTTTACCTGCGTGTTGATTTTCACCCTTCAAATAATTCTGCCATAATGCTCGAACTTCTAGCAATGATCTCAATTTACCCTTGACTTTAATTTCGGACGTATTTTCAAGTACCTACATAGATTCTTTTTTCAAACCTACACTAAGAATGTAGAATGTGTTTTCTTCCCATTTTGATATTCAAAACCTTAAAACTCCTCCTAATCCTTGTTTATTTTAATAGTCTTCAATGCAGTTATAACTATTACAAAGGGAAGTTAAATTTATGAATATTCCTCAAATCTTATGAAATAACACTGGAATTATTGAGCTACTGCGATAAACGTTTAATCATAAATATTCATATCACATGCTTTAACGTCTTTTGAGTTTTGCTAATGAACTTTGTTTAAAATAAAAACTAAATAACACGCCCTTAATGCTTATTTTCTAACGGTTTAAAACTTTAAACTATTTTTACTACTATTTTACATAATTTAAAAATAATCGTTCGCATTTCGATTGGTATTGGATTTTGAAACACCCTGCACAAAGAATTTACTTTAACACCAATACCTAGAGTTGATTTATCAAAGTTCCAAAAAGACTGTAAGTACTTATACCTTCTTTACCGCAGTTACATTTTTGATAACTTCTCTGATGAACCTCCATCTCTTTGGTCTTTTACACCATATTCTATCTTAAAAACTCACAAAAACACAGAATAATATTCATTAAAGCACAAAAAGATTCACAAGAAAAAACTTAAGTAAATATTTGTTGATTATTTGAATATAACTTTGTGCATTTCATAGCTTCATTGCGGTTGTGGTTTGTTAGTTCTTCTGTTTTTATTTAAGGAAAAATCTTCAACGACCGACGACGTACCGTAGCCATTAACCGCATAAGTTTCTTTTTTTTTATTGTATCACTTTTTGATTTCGAATTTATTTAGCAGGCAAAAAGCTTTTTGAAAACAAAGTTTGTAAAATTTTAAAAATAATGGTTGAGAATATTTTTGAAATAATAATTGTACTTTTAGAAATGAGAAGAAGTTTTTCTTGTTCAAAGATGAGCTAAATTCGTAGAAGAGACCGCTTCTGGATGGATTTTAATGTTAAATAAGAGCTTCAGTACAAATAAAAGGAGTTATTTAGGCGTTAAAGTGTGACTAAAAGCATGCATCAATCAACAAAATTTATTTTTCAAAACTAAAGGTACTTTAAGATATTAAAACAATTTATTGACATCACAGAAAAATATTAAATATTTATTTGCAATTTTTGTTTTGCATAACCCAAACTTTGATAAGCCTTTTTAACAGTCCTATATTGTAGTGCATGATTTTGGAGAGAAAAGTAAAAGTTTTACTTTTAAGATATCAAAAAAAAAAAAAATGGACAAAGTGTAACGACATATTTTGTACTTACCACAAATTATGGAAGACTATAGTTTTATAGTTAGTTCAATAGAGAGGTCTTGGGTTCGATCCCTGCCTGTGACACCTAAAGTTTTTTTCACGGGTACTGCCTCTTGCGAGGTATTGACAAATTCTCCAAGAGTAATTCTTGTCATGAAAAGTGCTTTCTCAAATTAGCCGTTCGGATTCGGCATATAAACTGTAGGTCCCCTCCATTCCTGCAATTACTCGCACACAGAAATGGTTGAGAGTTGTAAGTCAAGAGGCCCTGGTTCTTTACGGACTGTTGCGCCACCTAATTTTCATGACAAGAATTACTCTTGGAGAATTTGTCAATTCCTCGCAAGAGGCAGTACCCGTGAAAAAAGTTAGGTGGCACAGGCAGGGATTGAACCCAAGACCCCTTGCATGACAGTCCAACGCACTCACCATCACGCTACGGGTACTACAAAAAAATCAAGGTAACAGAGGCAAAAACCGGAAATAAATTAATTTTTCAACCTCTTTAAACAGTAAAACAGGGAAAGGTAGAATAACTCGATGTCAAAATTGTTTAGGACAAAGCTCTTAAATTAAAAATTCTGTCATTTTTATCAAAACGATTTTTATTGTTTTATTCTATTAACAGCATACAAGGATTATTTTTGAGAATAAGGTAAATAGCTAATTATTAGTTTTCAAGTATTAAGTGACTTTTTTCAAAAACATGTCAATATTTTGACATTTTGTTTTGTTTTTCTTTTCATTAATTTATATGCTATTAGTTACTGTACCTAATGTTGATTATCTTCTTGCTGTTCTGATTTTCCAAAAACAAAATACATTAAATCAAATGCTGGCTTTTTAGTACAGATAGTTAAAAATCACAAGTTTTTCTTTTCACTCCAAAATGTTAACAATATCTAAAATTTGTAGATGATTTAGTAAAATGTTAAACCAATTTTAACAAGTAAATAAGATTAAAGAGAGATTTTGATTTTAGCACATTACTATCTCATAATATTTAACTAAAGCTAAAATAAAACAATTGATTTTTTAACTCTTTGTAATTTTCAAAGTACAGGGTCCGGCAAAAACACCTCCCGTATTTTTAAACGTTTATATTTAAAGCTATTTATAGATAAAATGGTATTCCGGGTTTAGATAGATAGAGGTCTACGTGCCGTTTTTAGTTTTTAGTAATCATAATGGCGTGGCACGGTGAGCATCGCGCATTTGTCGTAGAGGAATATATACGTAATGGTGGTTCTGCGATTATACTACTCAGCAAGCATTTCGCATTGGATTTCAACTTGAACGACATGATCCTGTTTCGGATAGAAAAACAATTCAAGTTTGGTTATCAAACTTTAGAGCAACGGGTTCTGCGCTCAAGAGAAAATCGTCTGGCCGACCTTTAACCGCAACAACGCCGCATAATGTGGCACGTGTAAGTGCGTCTATCCAACAATCTCCGAGGCGTTCAGCACTTAACCACCATATAGCTGGCCTTGATTTGTCTAATAGGAATGTAAGACGAATTTTGCACACACATCTTCATATGCATCCCTACAAAATGATGATCGCACAAGAATTAAGTGAGAGAGATTTTGAAACTCGCAGAGCTGTTTGTGAAGACATTCTTCAAAACATTCCCGTTGGTGCTGTTTTAATTTCGTCTGACGAGGCCTGTTTCCATTTATTTTTTTATCGGGTACTGTAAATAAAAAAAATTTCCGATACTGGGCAACAG
Source organism: Eupeodes latifasciatus (assembly GCA_920104205.1). Taxonomy (NCBI): domain Eukaryota; kingdom Metazoa; phylum Arthropoda; class Insecta; order Diptera; family Syrphidae; genus Eupeodes; species Eupeodes latifasciatus. Next base: position 65,746,777 of record OV049924.1, on the reverse strand, counting down.
AAAACCCTCAAGAAATTCATCAACGACCACTTCAAAGCCCTTATGTGACAGTTTGGTGTGCTGTTGCTGAATTTGGTGTGTTAGGTCCGTATTTTTTCGAAGAAAATGAGCAAAAAGTTACAGTTAATGCGGATCGCTACTGTCACATGATTGAGACCTTCCTCCCACCAAACTTAAATCAGTTTACTAGAAACCACAAAGAAGTCTGGTTCCACCAAGGTCCCCCGATTTATCACCTTGTGATTTTTTTCTTTGGGGAAATTCAAAGGCCCAAGTCTACACTCATCTCCCAACATCTTTGGAAGCACTTAAGGAGGCAATCACTCAGGAATTGGCAGCCATTACACCACAAATGACTCGACGAACAATGGAAAACTTCCGGGAAAGGCTTCGTAAATGTATTAATAATAGAGGACAATATTTAAGATATAATGTTTAAAACTACATAAGTAATTATTTTATTTAATGTAAAATGGCATAGTATTTAATTTCAAAAATTCAATAAAATTTTTCTGTTAAATTGTTTATTTATTTGTCATTGCCTTTTAAAAAATGGGAGATCTTTTTGCCGGACCCTGTATAAACAAATGACTTCTGAGTTAACGACATCTCAAATTAATAGGTCCGTTCCCCAGGTTTAAGTTTGCTTACTTGAGACGTGATCACATTAACCATTTTTAATGAAAGGAAAATAGTGCTTCTTAACTTGTAAGATTACACCGAAAAAAAAACCTTGGTGAAATCAACTAAAAAGCTTGGTTGTTTTTGCGTCAACGAATGGGCATTGTTGTTTCAACTAATGGAGCGTGATCAATTTTTGATAAAAATTTCTTTCAAAACTGATCACAAACGTTGTTGATTTCATTGTTGGCCAACCAATAAAACATTGTTGGCCAACCAAGGTTCGTTGTTTATGTATTATATACTTCTTATATACTTTGAAAATTATAAAAAACTGATCACAAACGTGATTTATTCACCAAGGTTTTACAACGAAATCAACCATGCTTTTACCACAAACGTGATTTATCAACCAAGGTCTTACAACGAAATCAACCAAGCATTTACCACAAACGTGATTTATTGACCAAGCTTCTACCACAAACGTGATTTATCAACCAAGGTTTTACAACGAAATCAACCAAGCATTTACCACAAATGTGATTTATTGACCAAGCATTTACCACAAACGTGATTTATCAACCAAGGTTTTACAACGAAATCAACCAAGCATTTACCACAAACGTGATTTATTGACCAAGCTTTTACCACAAACGTGATTTATCAACCAAGGTCTTACAACGAAATCAACCAAGCATTTACCACAAACGTGATTTATTGACCAAGCATTTACCACAAACGTGATTTATCAACCAAGGTTTTACAACGAAATCAACCAAGCATTTACCACAAACGTGATTTATCAACCAAGGTTTTACAACGAAATCAACCAAGCATTTACCACGAACATGATTTATTGACCATGCTTTTACCACGAACGTAGTCATTTTACTACGAACGTGGTCAATAAATCACGTTCGTGGTTAATTTATCACGAACGTAGTCAAATGATCTTCAAACCTGTAAATTCCAAAAAGATAAATAAATAGATAATTTCATTTCTGTTCACATTTTTATTTAAATAATAAAATAAATATTGATAATATAATAAAATATAAATGTATATACATGTTTTATGAATTTGTAAATTTGTAATTTTTTATTTCATTTAATTTTAACAATAATAACATAAATATTTTTGTTAGAAGTATTTTTAAGAACATATATTAATCAAATTAATAATAATCAATCTTTAATTCTTATTTTTTTCGCAAATCAGATTATGTATGGAACATTTTCGTTCGTTAGTAAAAGACATTTTTTTGATCAAAGGTTTATGGATAAAGAAAGATAGCTTCGAGTTATGCTTTTATAGTAGTTTTGATTCAAACCCAAAGATGAAAAGCAACAAATAAGAAAACGGGAGGGGGCACAGAGCACTCAGAGGCTCAGAGAACGTTCTGTATAGAACGTTGACTCAATCAAATAAAAATTTAAAAATAATTAAAACAGTGTGAGTGCACTTTTTAGAGGCTTTCAAAAAATACTAGTACATATGTACATCTTCAAAAAAAGTTTAAAAATATATAATTTTTACCATTGGGGTTCGAAAGTAAGGAAACAGGCGGGCCATCAAATTTATTAATAATGTAAATATAGTAATCATCAGTGTTTTTAAGGACTTCATAAGAATTAAAATGATCAATGTAATTGGAAACTATAATTTTTTCACAAATTACATATGGAATAGTTTTCAACAAGACCAAACATTCGATTCTAAAAATATTTTCAGAAAATCCAATGTAATCATTGATCTTATAGCAAAGTTTTTGGTAAGTAAGTGAATTATAACTCAACTCGTCATCAAAAAGAATTTTATAAGAAGAAATATTTCGTAATTTAGAATAAAAAAAACTTTGTTTTAACAAAGACTCATTAGTTTTAGAAATATTTGAAATTTCAGGAGAAATTTCTGAGATGCAAGTAACTCTTTTAGAAAACATCAATGAGCTTTTAATACCTAAGGACAATGGAAGATTTCTTCGAGAAGTTATGCTATTACAATAGTTTTTAAGCTCTTTATGTTTTGATTTGAATCGAAATGACCAAAAGTGTTTTAGGGGACCAAGCATACGCATAACATAAGGATAGTGAATCATAAAATGAAATTTGGGTTTTAATTTTTCATTGAATAGCTTGATGTATGTCGAGTGATGCTTTGAAATTAAAGTTTGTAAGTTATGAATGTCAACTTCCTTAAAATCTGATTTTAAAACAATATCTATGATTTTGTTGAGAAAAGTTAATAATTTCCAGTGATTATTTTTTTCTGGGACAAGATCACCAATAATAATTGGTAAAAATCGGCAAAACGTCCACATCTCTTTTGCTGACATGTTTAACTTTTGCCTTTGGATGTGTTCGGGTTTAATAATAGGGGCAATATTACCAATTTCGGATTTACTGTATTTGAAAAGCTGAGTTCTGTTGTTTAAAACGTCTAAAGAAAAAAATTTGTCAACCAATATAAACTGATTAATTAGCTTGCACAAATCGTAGTGGCATACACCCTCAAATATATCATGCATAATATCAACTGTAACATTATGCACTACATGAAATGATGGAATATTATTGAAAACTGATTCTTCCCTGATTCCAGTGTTTATCATTCTTTCTCTTGATTTTGAAAACTTTTCTGTATCATTTTTGTATCCAATAATTGTCCTGTGATAGCTACTTTTATCAGAACAAGTTACATGGTTCTGAGTTTTGGAACAAGTGCAAATACGACAGTAATATTGTGAATTGAAGCTTTTGGAGTAACCAAGAATTGTATTTAAGCCTAGATTATCACCTGTTATTAATCCTAATACAAAGTAAAAATGATCTGTCTCTCCAGATCTCAATGTAATTGAAACTCCATTCTCTTCCAGTATTTTTATTTCCTCAACAAGGTGATAAAAGATCGAATTTTCTCCAAAGCACTTATATTTGGAATAAAACAACATTGCAACAAAAATGTTGTTTAATTCAGAATTAATGTGCTGCGGAAGACTTGGAAAATTATAGTATACAGCTCCAATGGAATGAGTTCCACCGTGAGAACCTAGAGGATTATTTGATTCAAAATCATCGAAATATAAATTAAAAGGTATTACTTTCGAACGTTTTTCTTCTGGGAATTTACTAATTCTTTCCCTCCAAATGTCAGTTGTTATCAAATGATTAATATTGTTAGTAATAAGGTATTTCATATTTTGTATAGTAGCTTTATAGATTTCAGGTAATTCAAAGAACTTCTTAAACTGAAATTTTAACGGTAGTATAATACCGTCGGATTCAACACTATCTAATGTAGGCATTGTTCCACTCTTAACGCAAACTTCCTTATTTATAATATAACTTGAAGGTTCATGATATAAATTGTTATTTTTTGTCGTTTGAATAAATTTGTAAAAAGTTTTGACTTTGTGAAAAGGATTCTGTAAAAAAGTGAGAGTGTGTTTAAATTTATCTTTCATATCAGTTTTAATATGTTCAGAAAACTCTTGGTTTAATTTTTTGAATATTACTGAAAAAAATTCTTCTGTTAAATCTGCAACTATATCTTCAACAATTTTACGACATAAATTAGAATTTCCGTACAAATTACAAAGAAATCTTGTTGCAGAAGTTTCAATGACTTCAAAAATATTATGTTGTTCAGGCGGTGTACTTTTGTTTTCAAGGTTACTATTTTGAATATTTTCTTCAAAAGAAAATGTATTTTCTACGAGTATAGGTGAAGAAGAAGATGGACTGGGATTTAAATTCTTACAAGATCTTTTAAAATGTCTTTTAAAACTTTTCAAATTATAGATTTGACTACAGTTAAAACATTCATAATCATTAGTTGCTTTAAAATAATGTTTTTGTTTATAATGGATAACAAGTGTTTTAACATCTACTAAGGATGTTAAGCATATATGGCATTTATACATTATTGGTTTTTAAGGATTCAATTAGAACTAGAACATCTGGAGAAGCCCTTTCTAAAGTGTCAATTTCAAAAAAATATTTTTGGATGAAAATCCAAACTGATTTACAAGGCATAGGATATTTTAGATTAAGAACAAAAAATATTTTGAAACAACTATCCAATGCAGGCAATATATCGTTAAATTTATATTTAATTTCATTGAAATAAACTACATACGAATCATCAAAATAGCAACGAATTATAAGAGGTTGTAAGTTTTGACCAAAAGCTCTCACCTTTGAAGCAAAGTGGTCAATTGTAGGATTAAAATTGTTGGCCTGCTGTACCTCTATAATAAGCGATTGCTGTGAGTCCTTTATAGTTGGTTTCAGGAACCTTTTCTTCGCTTGTGCGGAAGTTGATGTGTGTCGTAGTGGGAGAAGTATAGCGTGTAGCAGGGATATGGTGATAAAGTCTTCTGGATCTGAAAATAATTACATAAATACTCTTTTATTTTATTTTATTAATTAAAAAGTCTTATGAAAAGAATTATTTATTTATTATTTTACTTAATTTTATATAAATAAATATGTTTTTCGTAGGCTTTATGTAAAGAAAAAAAAGGTCACAAGAAATAGAAAACTTAATTTTATATGTTTATTTAATTTACAGATATGTTTACAAACCTTTTGTAAAGTTTTTATTATTAAGGTTGGAGAGTAGGTCTTGGGAATTTTTGTCCTTTATCTTTCCATTGAAAATTGGAAGGATGTTGGCTTTGAAACTGTCCCATTTATCTAAAAGGAAGTTTTGTTTTCCAGGATATAAGATTTCGAAATCAATATTGATCTAAAATTAGAAAGAAAATAATATATATTATCTCTTTCTTTTGCAAAACGAAAAAACAAAACAACAATAAATTGCTGTTACATAGTGTTTTGAAATATTATAAAATAAAAAAATAGTTTTTGAATCAAAAGTTTTGAAAATCCTTTTTTTTATTATAATGCAATTTGATGACAATAACTATACTTAAGATAATTGTAGATTTGTAGGCCCAAAAAAGGATAGGTTAGGTAGAGTATTCAATAGGTTGATGTATAATAATATAATTTACCAATGTCACTCCTGCTGAGTGCTTCAGTAGAGGCCAATTCAATAAAATGTCGGGGAAACTTTGGTTTGAAATATCTCGTTGTCTTGCCTTATAAGTTTTTTGCCATTTAGATTTGATTTCTTCCCAAGGCTCTTTATAAATTTGAAGCCATTTCACATCCGCCAAAGATTCATCTTTAACAAAAAATTATAATTGAATGAGAACTACATTAAAATTAAAACTTAAAGAAGCATACTATTTAAAAACATGATGTCTTCTTCGTCTGGAAAAGGATTTGCAAGCATAGAACCAGAAATAGATTCTGGTTCCTTTTTCTGTGTATCAAAACCAATTTTCCTATTACGACGCTTTATGTTATAATATCGACAGTATAATCTTCCTGAAGGATTCCCTTTTGATCCACGCTTAGGTGGTGAAAAGTATATGTTCTTTGATTGAATTGTTCGATTTAAGGCAAAAGATTTTTAAATTAATTTCATTGAAATAGATAAGTATGTTAGTCAATATATACATTCTTTTTAAAGTTCAATTTATTACAATATTTACGTTATCTACTTTAACAATTGCAGTATTTTCCACCTGATTGCACTTTTATTTGCTTAAATGACTGGCAAAATTATTTTTGAATGGCAATAACGAAGAGGAGAGAAGGGTACCCTTGAATAAGGGTCATCGTTTTCTTTCGTTTATATTAAAATTTGTTGTCTCATTTTTTTTCAAGAAATCTTTATGCTCATTTTTTTTTATTTTTTATTGCGTAACTTTAGTAAATTTGGGAGTCCTTTTTTGTTTAAGTTAAGTTTTTTTTGTCTCCTCTTATTTAAAAAATGAAACAAAATTAAATTACGATACCTATTCTACTATTAACTGAGAGAATTAAAATAAAACCAGTTATGGCTAAAAAACCAAATATATTCATATGTAGGTTTTATGCGAAATAAAAATTATGCAAGGGTGCCCTTTTTTCCCGATAACAAATACATTTTTTTCGAAAGAAGGTGTATTCAAAATTATAAACTTACGGGGTCTTCGTTAAATCGATCATGTATTAGTGTGGAAATAAATTGAAAATCTCGGCGTCCTATTGATTCTTTATTTGCTAAAAGCCAATTTGTCAAGCAATCTATTAAAATAGTTCGTGATGTATCACCAATTTTTGTATTCTTTTTAAATTCGTTGATGACGAACTTTCCCGAGGGGAACAAATCAAGTATTTTATCGATATCCTGAATGATAATGATTTAAAAAAAAAAATCAAATAGATTAAGCTTGAAAGTGGTGCAATATTATAAAGATATATTTTTGATCTCAAGGGCATAATATGTATTTCATTTAAGGAAATTAGTTTACAAAATGGCCAAAGCAAATTCTGGGTGATGAAGGATTTGATATTGAAGCATTTGATGAGGGAGATGGTGGCATTGATTCTGCTGAAGACTCGCTGTGTAAATCAGAACAACTGGTTGTTCCGAGACGTTTTTTTACTTCCTCTTCTACTAACATCTTAATGCTATTAAATATTTCTATCGATGGATCAACATCAGTTTCTATTTCCTAAAAGAAATCAATTAAACGACAAAATAAATAAGATTTTATTAAGTGTATTACATTTTCCTTTCGCCACTTATGAAGTTTATGTTTAAATTCAACTCTTATTCCGAATGATTTATCTGCAAACACTTCTTTTAAGTCTTCATTGGATATGTACTTTAAGATGTCAACGTTTAGCTTAAGACTCATAAAATGATTATATAAATCAACAAATCCCCAAGAAGATAGTAAATTATACATTTCAATATCTACTACTTCTTTTGCTATTTCTAAACAGGGTGCGTTGGTTTCATCACTCTCGCTATCCTCATATTCATCAACAGTGATATCGAAAACAGATTTTGGGCTTTCATCATTATCACATTCATTAAGAGGAGAACAATAATTTGGTTCAAGTTGAATATTTTTAGTTTCAGGATGTAGATCCTCAGGGTCTTCAACAAAACATTGTGATAAATATTCCATTCTTTACGTACCTATATAACCAAATATATACTATAAGAGAATTTCAATATTAATTTACCTCATGTTAAGTTATATTATGAAGGATTTAAAACTAGAACATCCTATGAAACTTTTTTCAAGAAATAGTTTTTATCAAAATCCAGACAAATTACATGGCATTGTATATTTTAGGTTAAGAACAAAAACTATTTTGAAACAACTACCCAATGCAGGCAATATATCTTTAAGTTTATATTTAATTACATTGAAATAAACTACATACGAATCATCGAAATAACAACAAATTATAAGAGGTTGTAAGTTTTGACCAAAAGCTCTCACCTTTGAAGCAAAGTGGTCAATTGTAGGATTAAAATTGTTGGCCTGCTGTACCTCTATAATGAGCGATTGCTGTGAAGCCCTTATAGTTTCAGGAATTTTTTCTTTGCTTGTGTGAAAGTTTTTGGGTTTCGTAGTGGGAAAAGGAGTTTCGAAATTAAAAAAAAAAAACTAAAAGTAATTGTGTTTTCCACTGACGGTGCATTTTGATAAAGAATGATATTTTATTTACAAAGGCATCATTTCGTATCAAAACCATATTCTGAGTTTTGCCAAAAATTGCAAATATGAACATAGTACCATTTTTTTTTTTCAAAACAATTTAAAAAATTGAAATTTTAATTTATGACTTTTATCAATGGTCCAAAATTAGTTTTCGTTTAAGCGATTCCACACCACATATTATACTAATAACTGTAGAATTGAAATCTCGAGATGGTTGTTAATTAAATAATAAAGAATACATATTTAGAAAAATAATAATTCAAATACAAACTGAAAGGTCCTTTAAGTGAAAATATTGACTGACTGAATTGAAAATCTTAAAAACCTTCCTAAACTGAATATCAGCATACCTATATGAAAACAAGAACTTCTAATATTAATCTCAAGATAATTTTAAATTAAAATACATTCTCGTTGTACACTTAATATATAAATGTAGCTTCAAATAGAGTAATATAATTTAATAGACAAAAAATTGCTTACCAAAAATGTTAAGTACTTTGGCTTTTTGCTTTATTAGTTGTAATAAAATCAGGAATAGTTATCGAATTAGAATTTTTCAAGATAGAGTCTTAGGAAAACGATACTTTGATGGACACATCCTCAATGGAAAGCAAGAAATGTTCTTAATAGTTACATTACGATTTGTAAAACACCTAAAACAATTTTCTTTTCCACCGAAGACGCCATGATATAATGTCCATTCATTGATGATATTATATATTTGACAAAGGGATAATTTCATACTTATAAAAGTATGAAATTTGTTTCAAAATAAATTTTAGTTTGTTGCTACTTATATATACATACATATATAATTTATATGCACCCACAAACAGAAAATTATGATTTGGTAGCCAAAAAATTACCTACCAAAAATGTTAAGTACTTTGCTTTTTGAGAGGTCCTTTAAGTGAAAATATTGACTAACTGCATTGAAAATCTTAAAAACCTTGAAACGATCTTAAATGAGTTCCTAAACTGAATCTCAGAATCCCTATATGAAAACAAGAACTTCGAATACTAATCTCAGGATAATGTTAAAATATAATAGCAACATAACTATCTTCCTTGTTAACTATTCTTCAAAGTCGAATAATATTAAATGAATTTCTATAGAAAAATCTCAAAGTTAATAGGATTTAACCTATCTTCCTTTTTTAGGTTTTAATCAAAACCAAACAAGAAAAGAACTAGTTTCGAATGAATATCTATTTTGAAAAATAATAATGCAAATACAAACTGAAAGCTCCTTTAAGTGAAAATATTGACTGAAACGATCTTAAATGAGTTCCTAACCTGAATCTCAGAATACCTATATGAAAACAAGAACTTCGAATACTAGTCTCAAGATAATGTTAAAATTTAATAGCAACATAACTATCATCCTTGTTATAAAACTATTCTTCAAAGTCGAATAATATTAAATGAATTTCTATAGAAAAATCTCAAAGTTAATAGGATTTAAACTATCTTCCTTTTGTAGGTTTTAATCAAAACAACACAAGAAAAGAACTAGTTTCGAATGAATATCTATTTTGAAAAATAATAATTCAAATACAAACTGAAAGCTTCTTTAAGTAAAAATATTGACTGACTGCATTGAAAATCTTAAAACCTTCCTAAACTGAATCTCAGCATACCTATATATGAAAACAAGAACTTCTAATATTAATCTCAAGATAATTTTAAATTAAAATACATTTTAGTTGTACACTTAACATATAAATGTAGCTTCAAATAGAGTAATATAATTTAATAGACAAAAAATTGCTTACCAACAATTTTAAGTACTTTGGCTTTTTGCTTTTTTTCCCCCGCTGCTACAGTTCGTTGAAATTTTTGTGAAAATTTAGCTGAAAAAAAAATTTTAATTGAATGAGTAGATTGTTGTAATAAAATCAGGAATAGTTATCGAATTAGAATTTTACAAGATATAGTCTAAGGAAAACGACACTTTGATGGACTAATCGTCAATGGAAAGCAAGAAATGTTCTTAATAGTTACATTACGATTTACAAAACACCTAAAACAATTTTCTTTTCCACCGAAGACACCATGATATAATGTCCATTCTTTGATGATATTATATATTTTACAAAGGGATAAATTCATACTTATAAAAGTATGAAATTTGTTCAAAATAAATTTTTGTTTGTTGCTACATATATATGTACCCACAAACAGAAGAATATGATTTGGTAGCCAAAAAATTACTTACCAAAAATGTTAAATACTTTGCTTTTTGAAAGGTCCTTTAAGTGAAAATATTGACTGACTGCATTGAAAATCTTAAAAACCTTGAAACGATCTTAAATGAGTTCCTAAACTGAATCTCAGAATACCTATATGAAAACAAGAACTTCGAATACTAATCTCAGGATAATGTTAAAATATAATAGCATTCTTCAAAGTCGAATAATATTAAATGAATTTCTATAGAAAAATCTCAAAGTTAATAGGATTTAAACTATCTTCCTTTTTTAGGTTTTAATCAAAACCAAACAAGAAAAGAACTAGTTTCGAATGAATATCTATTTTGAAAAATAATAATTCAAATGCAAACTGAGAGCTAATTTAAGTGAAAATATTGACTGAAACGATCTTAAATGAGTTCCTAACCTGAATCTCAGAATACCTATATGAAAACAAGAACTTCGAATACTAGTCTCAAGATAATGTTAAAATTTAATAGCAACATAACTATCATCCTTGTTATAAAACTATTCTTCAAAGTCGAATAATATTAAATGAATTTCTATAGACAAATCTCAAAGTTAATAGGATTTAAACTATCTTCCTTTTGTAGGTTTTAATCAAAACAACACAAGAAAAGAACTAGTTTCGAATGAATATCTATTTTGAAAAATAATAATTCAAATGCAAACTGAGAGCTCCTTTAAGTGAAAATATTGACTGAAACGATTTTAAATGAGTTCCTAAACTGAATCTCAAAATACCTATATGAAAACAAGAACTTCAAATACTAATCTCAAGATAATGTTAAAATTTAATAGCAACATAACTATCATCCTTGTTATAAAACTATTCTTCAAAGTCGAATAATATTAAATGAATTTCTATAGAAAAATCTCAAAGTTAATAGAATTTAAACTATCTTCCTTTTTTAGGTTTTAATCAAAACAAAACAAGAAAAGAACTAGTTTCGAATGAATATCTATTTTGAAAAATAATAATTCAAATGCAAACTGAGAGCTCCTTTAAGTGAAAATATTGACTGAAACGATCTTAAATGAGTTCCTAACCTGAATCTCAGAATACCTATATGAAAGCAAGAACTTCGAATACTAATCTCAAGATAATGTTAAAATTTAATATCAACATAACTATCATCCTTGTTATAAAACTATTCTTCAAAGTCGAATAATATTAAATGAATTTCTATAGAAAAATCTCAAAGTTAATAGAATTTAAACTATCTTCCTTTTTTTGGTTTTAATCAAAACAAAACAAGAAAAGAACTAGTTTCGAATGAATATCTATTTTGAATAATAATAATTCAAATACAAACTGAAAGCTTCTTTAAGTAAAAATATTGACTGACTGCATTGAAAATCTTAAAACCTTCCTAAACTGAATCTCAGCATACCTATATGAAAACAAGAACTTCTAATATTAATCTCAAGATAATTTTAAATTAAAATACATTCTCGTTGTACACTTAATATATAAATGTAGCTTCAAATAGAGTAATATAATTTAATAGACAAAAAATTGCTTACCAAAAATTTTAATTACTTTGGCTTTTTGCTTTTTTCCCCCGCTGCTACAGTTCGTTGAAATTTTTGTGAAAATTTAGCTGAAAAAAAATTTTAATTGAATGAGTAGATTGTTGTAATAAAATCAGGAATAGTTATCGAATTAGAATTTTACAAGATATAGTCTAAGGAAAACGACACTTTGATGGACTAATCGTCAATGGAAAGCAAGAAATGTTCTTAATAGTTACATTACGATTTACAAAACACCTAAAACAATTTTCTTTTCCACCGAAGACACCATGATATAATGTCCATTCTTTGATGATATTATATATTTTACAAAGGGATAAATTCATACTTATAAAAGTATGAAATTTGTTCAAAATAAATTTTTGTTTGTTGCTACATATATATGTACCCACAAACAGAAGAATATGATTTGGTAGCCAAAAAATTACTTACCAAAAATGTTAAATACTTTGCTTTTTGAAAGGTCCTTTAAGTGAAAATATTGACTGACTGCATTGAAAATCTTAAAAACCTTGAAACGATCTTAAATGAGTTCCTAAACTGAATCTCAGAATACCTATATGAAAACAAGAACTTCGAATACTAATCTCAGGATAATGTTAAAATATAATAGCATTCTTCAAAGTCGAATAATATTAAATGAATTTCTATAGAAAAATCTCAAAGTTAATAGGATTTAAACTATCTTCCTTTTTTAGGTTTTAATCAAAACCAAACAAGAAAAGAACTAGTTTCGAATGAATATCTAATTTGAAAAATAATAATTCAAATGCAAACTGAGAGCTCCTTTAAGTGAAAATATTGACTGAAACGATCTTAAATGAGTTCCTAACCTGAATCTCAGAATACCTATATGAAAACAAGAACTTCGAATACTAGTCTCAAGATAATGTTAAAATTTAATAGCAACATAACTATCATCCTTGTTATAAAACTATTCTTCAAAGTCGAATAATATTAAATGAATTTCTAAAGAAAAATCTCAAAGTTAATAGAATTTAAACTATCTTCCTTTTTTAGGTTTTAATCAAAACAAAACAAGAAAAGAACTAGTTTCGAATGAATATCTATTTTGAAAAATAATATTTCAAATGCAAACTGAAAGCTCCTTTAAGTGAAAATATTGACTGAAACGATCTTAAATGAGTTCCTAACCTGAATCTCAGAATACCTATATGAAAACAAGAACTTCGAATACTAGTCTCAAGATAATGTTAAAATTTAATAGCAACATAACTATCATCCTTGTTATAAAACTATTCTTCAAAGTCGAATAATATTAAATGAATTCCTATAGAAAAATCTCAAAGTTAATAGGATTTAAACTATCTTCCTTTTGTAGGTTTTAATCAAAACAACACAAGAAAAGAACTAGTTTCGAATGAATATCTATTTTGAAAAATAATAATTCAAATACAAACTGAAAGCTTCTTTAAGTAAAAATATTGACTGACTGCATTGAAAATCTTAAAACCTTCCTAAACTGAATCTCAGCATACCTATATATGAAAACAAGAACTTCTAATATTAATCTCAAGATAATTTTAAATTAAAATACATTCTCGTTGTACACTTAATATATAAATGTAGCTTCAAATAGAGTAATATAATTTAATAGACAAAAAATTGCTTACCAAAAATTTTAATTACTTTGGCTTTTTGCTTTTTTCCCCCGCTGCTACAGTTCGTTGAAATTTTTGTGAAAATTTAGCTGAAAAAAAATTTTAATTGAATGAGTAGATTGTTGTAATAAAATCAGGAATAGTTATCGAATTAGAATTTTACAAGATATAGTCTAAGGAAAACGACACTTTGATGGACAAATCGTCAATGGAAAGCAAAAAATGTTCTTATTAGTTACATTACAATTTACAAAACATTTAAAACAATTTTGTTTTCCACCGACGACGCCATTATATAATGTCCATTCCTTGATGATATTATATATTTTGCAAAGGGATAATTTCATACTTATAAAAGTATGAAATTTGTTTCAAAATAAATTTTTGTTTGTTGCTACATATATATATATACATATGTACCCACAAACAGAAAAATATGATTTAGTAGACAAAAAATTACTTACCAAAAATGTTAAGTACTTTGGCTTTTTGCTTTTGCCCCACCTGCCACAGCTCGTTGAAATTTTTGTGAAAATTTAGCTGAAAAAAAAATTAAATTGAATGAGTAGATTGTTGTAATAAAATCAGGAATAGTTATCGAATTAGAATTTTACAAGATATAGTCTTAGGAAAAGGATACTTTGATGGACACATCGTCAATGGAAAGCAAGAAATGTTCTTAATAGTTATATTACGATTTGCAAAACATTTAAAACAATTTTGTTTTCCACCGACGACGCCATGATATAATGTCCATTCTTTGATGATATTATACCTATATTTTACAAATGGATAATTTCATACTTATAAAAGTATGAAATTTGTTTCAAAATAAATTTTTGTTTGTTTCTACATATGTATATATATGTAGCCACAAACAGAAAAATATGATTTTAAAGACAAAAAAATTACTTACCAAAAATGTTGTGTGCTTTGGTTTTTAACGCGAACTAACGAGACACAGAACGACCGACCACTCGACACCACAGCAGAACAGCACAGAACAAACTAAAGTAAGTACGAAGATGGCGTCGCGTCCGTTTTCACTACGCACGCACACGTGGTTCGGCGGAAAAGAGAAATAAAATGGAATCAACCACGCTCATGATTTTTCATGATCACTGAATGCATGAGCTGAGTTTAAGGCCGTGTTCATACTTCATTAAATCAGAAATATATTCTTTTGCAAAAAATTAGAAATGATATAAATTATTTTGGATTCATAAATAACATAAAATATGTTTTATTTATGTAAGCATAAATAAGAGCGATCTCAGTAGATCGGCGCATAAATAAATCTGACAGGTTGTTCAATACACACGAATTAGTTGTCAATTATGGATATGGGCGTTACTTTTGCAAACATAAAGATTTTTCGTTAGATTTTTGACATTCGCTTGTGTTTTCTTAAGCTTGTTATGTTTGGGTCTTAAGTATGCACATGATATTTGGAAGAATGTTTCATGTAAAGATGCATACAGAATTCTGCATTTACGTTTTGGCCATTAAGAATTCGGTTTAATTAAACAAATAATATTGAAGTAGTAGTTTTTAACATATGTCATTAAAGGTAAAAACGTTCACTTAAGTAAAATAAATTAAAACAAAAGCATTTTTCCACACATGTGACACAAACACATTTGCAGAATTGAGCATGCTTTTGTAAGTTTTAATAAGTTTTCCAGTCAGGGAAATAGATTTGAAAATGTTAAATTTTTACTTTTTCGTAAAAAGGAGCTTATGTAAACTTACGTGATTTATGACAAAAATTAACTAAGCTAAATGGAAAAAAAACAGAATCTAAACATCTTTTTCCACAAAACGCGGGAAAAGAATTAGTATAATTTTTTTCATCATACGAAAATTGTGAAATGTATTTATGAATAAGTTGTTACGTAGCCTTAAATTATCTTGTTGGCGGCAAAAATATAATGAAGCACAGAGCATGTTTATTCACGTTGTAATTTGGCGCGTCGGTTTCAACTACGAACGTGGGTTGGCCAACCAAGAAAAAACCACGTTCGTGGTTTTTTCTTGGTTCGTTTTTAACAATGTTCGTAATCACTTAATGCATTGGCTGAGTGTAAGGCCGTGTTCATACTTCATTAAATCAGAAATATATTCTTTTGCAAAAAATTGGAAATGATATATATTATTTTGGATTCATAAATAACAAAATATGTTTTATTTATGTAAGCATAAATAAGAGCGATCTCAGTAGATCGGCGCATAAATAAATCTGACAGGTTGTTCAATACACACGAATTAGTTGTCAATTATGGATATGCGTGTTACTTTTGCAAACATAAAGATCTTTTTCGTTAGATTTTTGTCATTAGCTTGTGTTTTCTTAAACTTGTTATGTTTGGGTCTTAAGTATGCAAATGCTATTTGGAAGAATGTTTCATGTAAAGATGCATACAGAATTCTGCATTTAAGTTTTGGCCATTAAGGAGTCGGTTTAATTAAACAAATAATATTGAAGTAGTTTTTAACATTATGTCATTAAGGGTAAGAACGTTCACTTAAGTAAAATAAATTAAAACAAAAGCATTTTTCCACACATGTGACACAAACACATTTGCAGAATTGAGCATGCTTTTGTAAGTTTTAAAAAGTTTTCCAGTCAGGGAAATAGATTTGAAAATGTTCAATTTTGACTTTTTTGTAAAAAGGAGCTTATGTAAACTTACGGGAATTATGACAAAAATGAACTAAGTTAAATGAAAAAAAAAAGAATCTAAACATCTTTTTCCACAAAACGCGGGAAAAGAATTAGTATAAGTTTTCTTTATCAGACGAAAATTGTGAAATGTATTGAGCATGCTTTTGTAAGTTTAATAAGTTTTCCAGTCAGGGAAATAGATTTGAAAATGTTCAATTTTGACTTTTTTGTAAAAAGGAGCTTATGTAAACTTACGTGAATTATGACAAAAATGAACTAAGCTAAATAAAAAAAAAGAATCTAAACATCTTTTTCCACAAAACGCGGGAAAAGAATTAGTATAAGTTTTCTTCATCAGACGAAAATTGTGAAATGTATTTATGAATAAGTTGTTACGTGGCCTTAAATTATCTTGTTGGCGGCAAAAATATAATAAAGCATAGAGCATGTTTATTCACGTTGTAATTTGGCGCGTCGGTTTCAACTACGAACGTGGGTTGGCCAACCAAGAAAAAACCACGTTCGTGGTTTTTTCTTGGTTCGTTTTTAACAATGTTCGTAATCACTTAATGCATTGGCTGAGTGTAAGGCCGTGTTCATACTTCATTAAATCAGAAATATATTCTTTTGCAAAAAATTGGAAATGATATATATTATTTTGGATTCATAAATAACAAAATATGTTTTATTTATGTAAGCATAAATAAGAGCGATCTCAGTAGATCGGCGCATAAATAAATCTGACAGGTTGTTCAATACACACGAATTAGTTGTCAATTATGGATATGCGTGTTACTTTTGCAAACATAAAGATCTTTTTCGTTAGATTTTTGTCATTAGCTTGTGTTTTCTTAAACTTGTTATGTTTGGGTCTTAAGTATGCAAATGCTATTTGGAAGAATGTTTCATGTAAAGATGCATACAGAATTCTGCATTTAAGTTTTGGCCATTAAGGAGTCGGTTTAATTAAACAAATAATATTGAAGTAGTTTTTAACATTATGTCATTAAGGGTAAGAACGTTCACTTAAGTAAAATAAATTAAAACAAAAGCATTTTTCCACACATGTGACACAAACACATTTGCAGAATTGAGCATGCTTTTGTAAGTTTTAAAAAGTTTTCCAGTCAGGGAAATAGATTTGAAAATGTTCAATTTTGACTTTTTTGTAAAAAGGAGCTTATGTAAACTTACGGGAATTATGACAAAAATGAACTAAGTTAAATGAAAAAAAAAAAGAATCTAAACATCTTTTTCCACAAAACGCGGGAAAAGAATTAGTATAAGTTTTCTTTATCAGACGAAAATTGTGAAATGTATTGAGCATGCTTTTGTAAGTTTTAATAAGTTTTCCAGTCAGGGAAATAGATTTGAAAATGTTCAATTTTGACTTTTTTGTAAAAAGGAGCTTATGTAAACTTACGTGAATTATGACAAAAATGAACTAAGCTAAATAAAAAAAAAGAATCTAAACATCTTTTTCCACAAAACGCGGGAAAAGAATTAGTATAAGTTTTCTTCATCAGACGAAAATTGTGAAATGTATTTATGAATAAGTTGTTACGTGGCCTTAAATTATCTTGTTGGCGGCAAAAATATAATAAAGCATAGAGCATGTTTATTCACGTTGTAATTTGGCGCGTCGGTTTCAACTACGAACGTGGGTTGGCCAACCAAGAAAAAACCACGTTCGTGGTTTTTTCTTGGTTCGTTTTTAACAATGTTCGTAATCACTGAATGCATTGGCTGAGTGTAAGGCCATGCTCATACTTCATTAAATCAGAAATATATTCTTTTGCAAAAAATTGGAAATGATATAAATTATTTTGGACTCATAAATAACATTAAATATGTTTATGTATTTATGTAAGCATAAATAAGAGCGATCTCAGTAGATCGGCGCATAAATAAATCTGACAGGTTGTTCAATACACAGGAATTAGTTGTCAATTATGGATATGGGCGTTACTTTTGCAAACATAAAGATTTTTTTCGTTAGATTTTTGTCATTAGCTTGTGTTTTCGCTTGTTATGTTTGGGTCTTAAGTATGCAAATGCTATTTGGAAGAATGTTTCATGTAAAGATGCATACAGAATTCTGCATTTAAGTTTTGGCCATTAAGGAGTCGGTTTAATTAAACAAATAATATTGAAGTAGTTTTTAACATTATGTCATTAAAGGAAAGAACGTTCACTTAAGTAAAATAAATTAAAACAAAAGCATTTTTCCACACATGTGACACAAACACATTTGCAGAATTGAGCATGCTTTTGTAAGTTTTAATAAGTTTTCCAGTCAGGGAAATAGATTTGAAAATGTTAAATTTTTACTTTTTCGTAAAAAGGAGCTTATGTAAACTTACGTGATTTATGACAAAAATTAACTAAGCTAAATGGAAAAAAAAAGAATCTAAACATCTTTTTCCACAAAACGCGGGAAAAGAATTAGTATAAGTTTTTTTCATCAGACGAAAATTGTGAAATGTATTTATGAATAAGTTGTTACGTGGCCTTAAATTATCTTTTTGGCGGCAAAAATATAATAAAGCACAGAGCATGTTTATTCACGTTGTAATTTGGCGCGCCGGTTTCAACTACGAACGTGGGTTGGCCAACCAAGAAAAAACCACGTTCGTGGTTTTTTCTTGGTTCGTTTTTAACAATGTTCGTAATCACTTAATGCATTGGCTGAGTGTAAGGCCGTGTTCATACTTCATTAAATCAGAAATATATTCTTTTGCAAAAAATTGGAAATGATATAAATTATTTTGGATTCATAAATAACATAAAATATGTTTTATTTATGTAAGCATAAATAAGAGCGATCTCAGTAGATCGGCGCATAAATAAATCTGACAGGTTGTTCAATACACACGAATTAGTTGTCAATTATGGATATGCGTGTTACTTTTGCAAACATAAAGATTTTTTTCGTTAGATTTTTGTCATTAGCTTGTGTTTTCTTAAACTTGTTATGTTTGGGTCTTAAGTATGCAAATGCTATTTGGAAGAATGTTTCATGTAAAGATGCATACAGAATTCTGCATTTAAGTTTTGGCCATTAAGGAGTCGGTTTAATTAAACAAATAATATTGAAGTAGTTTTTAACATTATGTCATTAAGGGTAAGAACGTTCACTTAAGTAAAATAAATTAAAACAAAAGCATTTTTCCACACATGTGACACAAACACATTTGCAGAATTGAGCATGCTTTTGTAAGTTTTAAAAAGTTTTCCAGTCAGGGAAATAGATTTGAAAATGTTCAATTTTGACTTTTTTGTAAAAAGGAGCTTATGTAAACTTACGGGAATTATGACAAAAATGAACTAAGTTAAATGAAAAAAAAAAAGAATCTAAACATCTTTTTCCACAAAACGCGGGAAAAGAATTAGTATAAGTTTTCTTTATCAGACGAAAATTGTGAAATGTATTGAGCATGCTTTTGTAAGTTTTAATAAGTTTTCCAGTCAGGGAAATAGATTTGAAAATGTTCAATTTTGACTTTTTTGTAAAAAGGATCTTATGTAAACTTACCATTTTAATTTTCACAATTTTTTTTGTTGTATCTATTTCATCTAGCAACGCTTTTACAACGTTTATTGGTTGATTTTACAAATATTTTACCAAGAAACCTTGGTTGTTGAATCATGAACGTTGATTTTCATACTTTTTGTTTGTAAGTATGCATTTATTTAACAATGGTTTTACATCGTTTATTGGTTGATTGCACAAAGATTTTACCAAGAAACCTTGGTTGTTGAATCATGAACGTTGTGATTTTCAATTTTTTTTTTTTTTTGTAAGTATGCATTTATTTAACAATGGTTTTACAACGTTTATTGGTTGATTGCACAAAGATTTTACCAATGCAACCTTGGTTGTTGAATCATGAACGTTGTGATTTGCAATTTTTTTTTTTGTAAGTATGCATTTATTTAACAATGGTTTTACAACGTTGATTGGTTGATTGCACAAAGATTTTACCATTTTAATTTTCACAATTTTTTTTGTATCTATTTTATTTAGCAACTCTTTTACAACGTTTATTGGTTGATTTTACAAAGATTTTACCAAGAAACCTTGGTTGTTGAATCATGAACGTTGTGATTTTCATATTTTTTTTTGTAAACATACATTTTAACTAACAATGGTTTTACAACGTTTATTGGTTGATTTTACAAAGATTTTACCAAGCAACCTTGGTTGTTGAATCATGAACGTTGTGATTTTCATACTTTTTGTTTGTAAGTATGCATTTATTTAACAATGGTTTTACAACGTTTATTGGTTGATTGCACAAAGATTTTACCATTTTAATTTTCATAATTTTTTTTGTATCTATTTTATTTAGCAACTCTTTTACAACGTTTATTGGTTGATTTTACAAAGATTTTACCAAGAAACCTTGGTTGTTGAATCATGAACGTTGTGATTTTCATATTTTTTTTTGTAAATATACATTTTAACTAACAATGGTTTTACAACGTTTATTGGTTGATTTTACAAAGATTTTACCAAGAAACCTTGGTTGTTGAATCATGAACGTTGTGATTTTCATACTTTTTGTTTGTAAGTATGCATTTATTTAACAATGGTTTTACATCGTTTATTGGTTGATTGCACAAAGATTTTACCAAGAAACCTTGGTTGTTGAATCATGAACGTTGTGATTTTCAATTTTTTTTTTTTTTGTAAGTATGCATTTATTTAACAATGGTTTTACAACGTTTATTGGTTGATTGCACAAAGATTTTACCAATGCAACCTTGGTTGTTGAATCATGAACGTTGTGATTTGCAATTTTTTTTTTTGTAAGTATGCATTTATTTAACAATGGTTTTACAACGTTGATTGGTTGATTGCACAAAGATTTTACCATTTTAATTTTCACAATTTTTTTTGTATCTATTTTATTTAGCAACTCTTTTACAACGTTTATTGGTTGATTTTACAAAGATTTTACCAAGAAACCTTGGTTGTTGAATCATGAACGTTGTGATTTTCATATTTTTTTTGTAAACATACATTTTAACTAACAATGGTTTTACAACGTTTATTGGTTGATTTTACAAAGATTTTACCAAGCAACCTTGGTTGTTGAATCATGAACGTTGTGATTTTCAATTTTTTTTTTGTAAGTATGCATTTATTTAACAATGGTTTTACAACGTTTATTGGTTGATTGCACAAAGATTTTACCAAGAAACCTTGGTTGTTGAATCATGAACGTTGTGATTTTCAATTTTTTTTTTGTAAGTATGCATTTATTTAACAATGGTTTTACAACGTTTATTGGTTGATTTTACAAAGATTTTACCAAGAAACCTTGGTTGTTGAATCATGAACGTTGTGATTTTCATACTTTTTGTTTGTAAGTATGCATTTATTTAACAATGGTTTTACATCGTTTATTGGTTGATTGCACAAAGATTTTACCAAGAAACCTTGGTTGTTGAATCATGAACGTTGTGATTTTCAATTTTTTTTTTTTTGTAAGTATGCATTTATTTAACAATGGTTTTACAACGTTTATTGGTTGATTGCACAAAGATTTTACCAATGCAACCTTGGTTGTTGAATCATGAACGTTGTGATTTGCAATTTTTTTTTTTGTAAGTATGCATTTATTTAGCAATGGTTTTACAACGTTGATTGGTTGATTGCACAAAGATTTTACCATTTTAATTTTCACAATTTTTTTTGTATCTATTTTATTTAGCAACTCTTTTACAACGTTTATTGGTTGATTTTACAAAGATTTTACCAAGAAACCTTGGTTGTTGAATCATGAACGTTGTGATTTTCATATTTTTTTTGTAAACATACATTTTAACTAACAATGGTTTTACAACGTTTATTGGTTGATTTTACAAAGATTTTACCAAGCAACCTTGGTTGTTGAATCATGAACGTTGTGATTTTCAATTTTTTTTTTGTAAGTATGCATTTATTTAACAATGGTTTTACAACGTTTATTGGTTGATTGCACAAAGATTTTACCAAGAAACCTTGGTTGTTGAATCATGAACGTTGTGATTTTCAATTTTTTTTTTGTAAGTATGCATTTATTTAACAATGGTTTTACAACGTTTATTGGTTGATTGCACAAAGATTTTACTATTTTAATTTTCACAATTTTTTTTGTATCTATTTTATTTAGCAACTCTTTTACAACGTTTATTGGTTGATTTTACAAAGATTTTACCAAGAAACCTTGGTTGTTGAATCATGAATGTTGTGATTTTCATATTTTTTTTTTTGTAAATATACATTTTAACTAACAATGGTTTTACAACGTTTATTGGTTGATTGCACAAAGATTTTACCATTTTCATTTTCACAATTTTTTTTTGTATCTATTTTATTTAGCAACACTTGACAACGTTTATTGGTTGATTTTACAAAGATTTTACCAAGAAACCTTGGTTGTTGAATCATGAACGTTGTGATTTTCATAATTATTTTTTTTTGTAAATATCAATTTTATTTAACAATGCTTTTACAACGTTTATGGGTTGATTTCACCAAGATTTTACCAAGAGACCTTGGTTGTTGAATCACGAACGTTATCATTTTCGCAATGATTTTTTTTAGTATATACTTATTATGTATTTAACAAAAAACCAAAAGTATATAACAAAGCTTTTACATCGTTTATTGGTTGATTTCACCATGGTTTCACCAAGAAACCTTGGTTGTTGGATCACAAACGTAGTCATTTTTTATTGATCACGGTTTTACTACGTTTGTGATTCATCAACAATGCAATCAACCAAGCCCCTTGGTACTTTCAACATACGTTTGTGATCAGTTTTTTCATTTTTTGGGTATTTTTTGCCAACAATCCTCCATTCGTTGAATCAACAATGCGGCCTTTGTTGATTTCACCACAAACCTTGGTAAAAATCACAATTTTCCTTGGTTGGCTGGCCAACAATGAAAAATTGTTGAATCAACCAAGCTTTTTTTTTTCGGTGTATAACCCTTAACAATAAATTGTTTACAATTATACTTGTTACTTGCAAAAAGAAGAAACTCTATGGCCAGTAAGTATTGCTATGGTACAAATTTTCGAATTCGAGGTATTAATTAAACATGACATTACAATATTAGAGAAGTCGAAAAAATTCTGTCCGAGGATTCCTACCGTCAATCTGTCTTTACTCGCCCCTACAGCCTACAGCCTAAACTATTGAGACGATTGTTCAAACTCGGAAATTAAGGTTTTAGTTGGTTCGTGTCAGGGGTTAGCACTAGTCTCATAAGATATTTTGGTCAAAAATTGAAAATTCTAATGTTCCAATAAATTTGTAAGAAATTTTCACTAAGACTATCCCAGTCTGACACTTTGAAAAAATGTTTTGTTTTGATTGAATTTTTCGATTGTTTATACTTTCAAAAATATCCTGTGAAAGCAGCAAGGTCGTATCTTGAATAGTTTTTAACTGAAGAGCACCAAAACACCTTCACAGAGGGATGAAAATGATTGATCTCGCTAATTTCCTAGCAGTTTGAACATTTGATGATAGTTTTATAGTATTTTAAAAATGATTGAGGTAATGGAAATGGTTGTCGGCCATATTGCAGAAGAAGATGACAGCCGAATCAAGCAGGCGAAGATATGTACATATCGTCGGTATCCTGCAAAAACGTCTCAAGTAAACTTTTTTGTGGAATAGAGTTAATAATGCAAAAATGTCCCAAAAGTCATAATCCATGTCGTGAAAAAAAATCCCATCTCTATTTAAAGTATTTATGTAGTTATTGTATCAAAACCATCCATTCTATGTCCAAAACATCCAAATGCGTAGAGCAAGAAAGACCCAAGTGGACTTGGGTCCTTTTTGCACAACTCTTTTATTTCCTTTTTTTCATTTTCTCTGCAAAAAAAGCCCAAGTACTGAAATTCAAATAAAATACACTCATGGTACTTCAAATTTTCTCTCCAAAAATCCCAATTTCTGAAATTCAAATAAAAAACTATTTCATGGCCTACTTGAATTTTTTTATTAGGAGATTTCCCAAATAATTTTGCTTTGAATTTACGTTAAGAAAAATGATCATTATTGAAAGTTGTTCATGTAAATAGGTTGAGCTTTTTTACTTTACTTTAAGAAAAATGAATTTCTCAAGCCGAAGTGATGTGCTTCGTTAAAAAAAGGTTATTATTTTGTTTCAGCATAGCTAGAACGTTTTTTAACTTAATGATTAATTACTTTCAGAACATTCCAATAAAAATTGTGATATTATTTATAAATTTTAACAAACCCAGTACTTCAGGAGCTTCAAAAACAAAATCTACGGTATCAAATGGTACTTCCTGACTTTTGAAAATCATTTCATGATGTATGTAAGGCTTAAATTTGATTTTGAATTTTATGTTTAGATATTCAAGAACCCATTTCTGGATGAAGTAAAGAAAACAGTGAAAAAAAATGTGATGAATCAAGCCTTGATCAAGATTTTTCAGGCGACGACGATGAAACGAAATTTAAAGCATGCTGATTTAATACGAGGTAAGAATCCCAAGCAATCAAAGTGTGAAAAATGTCGTTTTAAATGCAAGGACAAATTTACGGAAGAACAGCGACTAAAAATGTGCAAAGACTTTTGGAAGTTACCATATCAACGCCAAAAAGATTTAATTTTAAAGGCGGTCGTCGATTCGCAGATACAAAGGCCCCGAGTAAGATCTTCAATTAAAAAAGTTAACCGTAGTGTAGCTAGATCGTACTTTTTGAAAAACGAAAACTCCAATGTACGGGTTTGTCGCGACTTTTTTTGTGGGACCCTAAGTATTTCGAGTAGCACAATTAAAACGGCGTTTAAATATAAAGGGCCAACCGGAGTTTTTTGTAAAGAAGACGAAAGGGGCAAATCAAAACCCGCAAATAAAATATCGGATGAAAATTTAACACGCATTAAGGACCACATCGAAAGCTTTTCAACTGTAGAGTCTCACTACTGCTGATGTATTTAGATGCAAATCTGAGTATATCAAAAATGTATGCCTTATTCTTAGAAAAATACAAGAGTGACACGTCAACAAAGATACCTTCATCGACTAACTACAGGAAAGTTTTCGGTGAGTGCTACAATTTGTCGTTCTTTCGTCCTAAGAAAGATCAATGCCAAGCATATGAAAAAGGCAAAGATAGCCAAAATGCTGATTACATTGCCCATTTAAAGAGAAAAAAAGAATGTTCAGAAGCAAAATCCTTGGACAAAGAAAGGGCCATCAAGGAGCCTAATTTCATGGTATGCACATTCGACTTGCAATCGGTGTTGCAAATTCCTTCAAGCGATGTAAGTCCAATGTATTACAGCCGAAAACTATGTGCATATAACTTAACTATTTACAACGCCGCTCCACCTAACGATGCTTTTTGCTATTTTTGGACAGAAACTGATGGCAAAAGAGGAAGCAATGAAAAAATGGTTCGTGCTTGTATAAGTATTTGCATCAACTATCACCAAAAATAAAAGAAGTGTTTTTTTTTCTGATACGTGCAGTGCAGTGGCCAAAATAAAAATAAAAATATTTCAATATTATTTCTCTATTTGGTTCAAACTTTAAATTTAGATATAATTGAACACAAATTTCTAGAAAGTGGACACAGCTACATGGAAGTTGATAGCATGCACAGCGCAATCGAGAGGCAAAAAAAGAATTTTCCAGTCTATACGATCCAGGACTGGCTGACTATATTCAGACTCGCACGTTCCAAAAGACTTAAGAGCAAAGGAAATCAGTATAATATAACCCAAATGCGATACACTGACTTTCTGGACTTGTGACAACTGTCGGATATTATAAAAAACAAAAATTTGGACGAAAATGGAGACAAGGTTAACTGGTTAAAAGTAAAATCTTTTAGGTACCAAAAGATAAAACCTGGTGTGATGGAATACAAATATGACCATACTGAAACTTATAAAGAGATACGTGTTTTTGGTAAAGGTCGTCCAATTAATTTAAAAGAGTCTATAACAGCAGCCTTCCTATAAGTGTGGAAAAGAAAAAAGATTTACTTAGTCTTTGCAAGTCAGGAGCCATACCGGAAGAGTTTCACCAATGGTACAAAAACTTAAAAACAAGCAAAATCACCAGAAATAAGGCCCCAGAGCCCGATATAAATGAGGATTCGGAATCAGACCAAGATTAATACATAAAAAAAAAAAAAACAAAATGTTCATAAAAAACCCATGTCCCTTTAAACCTTTTTTTTAATGCAAAAAAGACCTATGTCCAAAATTCATTTAATTTTTGTATAAAAAAAAGTTGAATAAATTGAATTGAGTTAAATTTTTTGGTTTCATCTTGTTTATAAATACGTTTACTATCAGATTTTAATTACAATTTTCAAATCGAAACTGCTTAGTGATTTTTCCAGCCGCCATAAACTTTAAATCTTCAATAACTCAGAAACACAAAAATGTGACTTAGATGTTTTTGCAGGATACCGACGATATGTATATGTACATTGTACATATGAACGTCACACAGCGTCCTCAAATGAATTTCAAAATTTCAACTATCGCATTTGTCATATTGACTACCGCAGTTGTCACATTGACTATCACAGTTGTCATATTGACTTTCGCAGTTGTCATATTACCTTTCGCAGTTGTCATATTGACTACCGCAGTTTTTCAATGTGACTACCACAGTTGTCGTATTGACTACTACGCTAGTAAATATGACAACCGTAGTTTCAATTTCTTTCAACCAAAGTTTTCATATTGACTAATGTTGTTGTCATATTGACTACCAAGGTGTAAAAAAGTTCGGATCAAAAAATTGACAACCAAAAATTGTCCCATTGACCATCGCGGTTATCGGCTGCAAATTTAATAGTCAATAATTTAATAGTCAATAAGATGAACTTTTCCATTCTGTGGATGACAGCACATACATACATAAATAACTCCGTTTTTTCTGTATTTTTTGTATCGAAAAATCTGAAATTATAGCTGAAAATATACTTTATTATGTTCAAAAACTTTAAAACATTCTATTGAGTACTTTCTTAAAAAAAAAAAATCCACAAAATCGTCTAATTTTGTATGGGTTACACTGTTATAGCCCCTAAAATCTTCTCAGGAAGGAAATTAACTAAAATATATGTTTTTTTTTCGAACAAATTCTTATATAGTCTAAATAATTTAATAATTGATGTTTAAAAACGTCCTCCTATGAATTAGTAAAAATTGATTTACTACTCAAATATCTCAAGGACAGATAAAATTTAAGCCTTTAAATAACACGACCATTGACTTTCTGGAGCAAAAGAGGCTTTTTTAAAGGCTAGTCGTGACATTTGATTGCTATTTAAACAAATTGAGAATATTGTATATTAAATTATATACAATTACTAGCTGACCCGACAAACGTTGCTTCGTCATATAAATAATTTCCAGAGAATATTTTGCTAGAAACAAATAACTTATTGTAAGTGTGTAAGGATGTGGTATATAAGTGGGAAAGGTTTAGGACACTGTAAACGGTGACAAAATATTAATAACAAATCACCAAACAATTTTTTGTTACTTTCTTAAAATTAATTCTTTAAAATTATATACTAATCGCTATAATTATGACAATACCTCAAAAAAACAATATCAATCCCTTAATGCAAAAGAGTGTACCTACAATATTTTTTAAGATCCCATCTTTCGCCGATACAAACAAACTGGATGGTTTGCGCACTCGAGAGCATGCCACGTATAATTATCCGTGTGAAATACATGAAGTGCTCAAATCTAAGCCGCAGACAGACATCGTTTGGCCTTGAGACTTATTGATAGATAGTCATTGCAAATGCCAATCTAATTGGAAATTGAAGGCGTTTGAATTGAATTGGCACACCTGACACCTGTGGGTATAATAGGGATTCACCGTAATAATATACATATTTTCACCTCAGAATTTTCCATTTAGAAATATGATTTCGATAACATTTTTCATCCGTGTTAGGTTCAAATTACGAAACAAATTAACGGAGGTCCAATTGTAAATTATGCGGTGGCATACCTGGTTAATCTAATGAGTTCAAAAACTCAGTTGGATAATTTACAGCTTCGATAGCATCACAAACTGTATCAATAGATTTGTATGACACCAAGTCTCCTGGTAACAAATGTTGTATCTTGAGATTTAATTCGTGAACATCCACATTTTTTGCTGCTAAAATTGCTCTTTCTGCCGGCCACTCAAGATTTGTGTATTGTCTGTGTACATCGGGAAATATCTGGTCGATGAGAGCATCTTATGCATCCAGTTTCATCTGAAGTAACTTTTCCGTCGCCTATATCTAACAGTTGTTTTGAGAATGTTTCAGCGGATGGATCTTGAAGCATTTGAACATGCATATTTACTTTCAATTTTACTCTTTCAACATTACGCCGCCGCAGTGGCGATGATTTTAAGCACTCGTTGATCTCATCAGCGTACGTGGAATGTGGATTAACGGGAAGTGTTTATCTGAAATTACCTGAAAGAAGTAATAGAGTGCCGGCAAATAGTGTGTCGCTGTTTTTTATATCGTTTTAAATGTCCTGTTCAACGCCTCAAGCGAATGTTTGTGTGCCGTAGTGCATTCATCTACCTCCATCCAATAAAGTTGCCGCAACAGCCAATGCGATACCATTATTTGATCGTATTTTAGCAAGAATTAGCGAAATAAGGAATGTTTTGCCAGTACCACCTGCTGCATCCAAAGAATCCACCTTGTCCTGCGGAAACTGGGAGCGTGATGTAGTCAAAAATGGTTCTTAGTTCTTCATTCATTAGTGGGACATTGCGAGCAACAATCGCTGCCATTTCTGTAGTCTTGTATTGTAGTTCACGATTTAATTCAGTGTCTATTAAAGCAGATGCATTTCGGTGAATGCATACCGAATTGACTGAGTGGTAAGTTGGCACTGATAATGCAAAGATCCTCAATAGTAATCAATGCTTCATTGTACATAGCGTCACTGAATATTATCGTAAGATAGTTGCACCGTGTACGATGTTGATGAAATTAAACCATAGCACTTAGGAATATAAAAAATCGATAAAAACCTATTCTCAGATCTACCGAATGTATATGCAAAATTTCATTGAAATTGGTTAAGCCGTTTCGAAGGAGTATGGCAACTAACACTGTGACAGGAATATTTTATATATTAGATTTATAAATTTCATTCAATTTCCTTTCAGTTGTTTAAAACAATGAAAACTGTTCGGTAAAGAACTCCTACATCTTCCCTTAAGCCAGACTCCCCCACGCCCATGAGATAATCAAATTATATATTAATGCTGCTCCCTTATCAGCGTGGGTCGACCGCGATAGAAAAATATAAAAGTTTAACTTTTTCCAGCCTTAAGTTAGGAAACTTTTCTTCTTTTTAATATCCTTCCGTTCCCTCTTATTTATTTTGTGTCAAGAAAATAAAAACATAATTTTATTGCGAGGGAAATTTCGGTGAATCGATTTAAGGCTGCAATGGGGGGTGGGTGGTGGCAGGAGGTTAATTAAAGTACATTTAAAATTTAAATGTCTAACAAATTTTGATGTTTAGTGATATGCCTTTTGTCTAAATTATTAATGTGTTACAGCTTTATAGTATTTCTTTGTGATTATAGACTATCTCAAAATTCTAAGGACATCTTTTTTTCTTCACACCCATAACGCATCTATTGTAAGCGATTCACATCTCAATCTTTCTAAATGTTGTCAAAATTTACACATTTGTATAACTCAACCCAAACAAAGATATCAACCAATTTGGCACATTGCTCCTTGAAACAACACATCTCATATCTACGTCATCTCCATCGTCGTCGTCGTCCTCAACGTCGTAAAACTTTAACCAAAACTTTTCTATATCCCCATTAGGTTTTAATCCTGTGAAAACTGATAAGTTACCTCACGCTTCGCTTTTACCCTGCAGAATAAATAATTAAGGATTAAAGGACCACACCACACCAAACAAATAAGAAAACGAAAAAATAAACGGAAAACACAAAACTTCCAGGATTCATTTTGTGATGCGATAGCTAGTTAGGAAAAAGTGATTCCATGACATTCAACGTTATTTGTGTTTTCGGGCCAAACTTTTCTGTCGAGTTTTGGTATCCTGAAATTTTCCATTATATATCTCCTATATACCTATATAATATTGAAGCCACATCCTCTCTTGGCAGCATCATATAGTCGTCAGTCTCAGAGTCAGAGTGTATAATTTTACAAAACCCATCACGTCCTGGCTTTTAATATGTCTTACTAATGAATAAGGGGGTCCTTTTACATGGTATGCGATTTTTTTTACTTTCTTTGTTTGTGTTGGTTGGTGTCTTCTCTTTTTTAAAAGAAAGATCCCACTATCATCGTCGCATCTCGTAGCATCGCATCATGAAGCCCTCCATTAGCTGACCTAATTTCTATGGCCATCACAGTCACCGTCACCGTCGTCGTCGCACCATCATCCCTGCAGGACGACTTCCGCCAGTTGGCACTTCATTTTAATTTTTGCATTCAACAGCATGAGGAGCCAAAAGTTTAGAGAGAAGGGATCATTATCATCACCAGTTCTGGTTGAATGAACATACACATTCCAAAATATAGCCTGAAAATCTAATTTGCATTTTGGTCTTTGGGTACCTTATACCTAAATCGTTTCTTTCATTTTCTTTTTGTTACCTATTTTGAAACTCGCGGAGGAACTATAATTTATCTCACGCAGCCAGAGTCAATTGGCTGGAAGTAAAGTAACAAGTTAAAGGTAAGAACCCAAGTTAGTCGGCTTGGCGCAGAGGTGCAAAGGCTAAGGCCGTTCGTTGGTGCTGGCTGTGGCTTGTCCTGGACGGCTGGTATAATCCAAAGTCATTAGAAAAGGACACGTTTTCAACTTGCCTACATACCAAACCTACATTAGTCGAAAAGTCGTCCTTGCCGATTCTGCATCGAATTCGAAGGTAGGTAAAGGTATAAATACAGCCTAGACCTAACGTGTAGGATGTAGTTAAACACGTTTACGACATTAGCATATTTTTACGACTTAATCGTGTCAGCACCGATGCAGGTGAAATTGAAATTCCAAAAGTGGGTTTTATTGTAATAGTGTTTTGCCCTTAATATTTTGTCAATTCAAACGAATATAAGGAGAGAGAGATGAGCTTGTTGGGCTTCCGTTTTGAAAGGAGGTGCATAGAACGTATAGTATAGGGTTATAGTCACGTTTCATTTTTGGAAGATTTTAACTGTAAATTGCCTCAGGATTCATGATGGAATTGGATTTCGTCATAAGATTTTCAGATTCATTCATTGAATTTCATTGTGATTCAACAATTTTTTTTTTAGCTTAAAACGAAAATTGGTGAATTTATAAAGTTTTAAAGCCTCTTAAACTAAGTTTTACTGTTTTTTATTATAAATTATCAAAAAGTTGATTTTAAGACAAGAATAATGAAAATGCTAGAACATAGCTTTATCTGCTATTATTCATTCATCTTTATATCTTGTTAGGCGCCAGTTAAAGCTATCATGGAAAATTGATTGAAATGCACCGAAAAATTTGTACTGACAGAAATCTGTCATTGGAATTGTGTGAAATTGGAACACAAATTAGTGGAACGATTTGTTTCACTTTTGAACATAAAAGTATCAGCTCCAGCTGTTAAGGAAAATGAATTTCTGTTCGGAAAATAGAAATATACAATTTTAGAGAAAAATAAATGCGCAATTACACTTTTTTCCTCAAAAAAGTTCTTTGTGTGATTTCCGATCGATCAGTATATAGTTTTCATTTCTAATCAAAGGGAAACACCGTCAAATATCGATTCAAAAAATTTTCGGGATCGATTTCAATGATACGAGTAGCTATAACTGGCCCTTAAAGCTAAAGGTGGCTAACCAATTAAAATTTTAGCTTATACTTTTCTCATAATATTTGTTCTTATTTTTCATTTGTTAGGCTTAGAGCACATCCATTCACAGCACTCTCGTAGGTAGAAAACCAGACGATACTACTTTCAAGAGAAGAAATCAGGGTCTCTAATGTATATAGTTTATCAAATTTACACAACATTTTAAAGACAAAATACGAACATTTTTAGTTTTAAAAATGCTTTAAAATGTTCCTATAAAAATCCAATATTTCAATATTTTCAAACACATTTTATTGCTTAAAATATTACTAATCTAGTAAAAAACAAAAACAGTCAAATGTTTAAATTTTGCCTTTTTGAAAAGTGATATTTAAAATCTAAGTGTAAATCATTTCAAAAATTAAACTTTCTTTAATTTTATTATAGTTCTGAGAATTTGTTGTTATCACGAATTTTATTGGTAACCTTTTTTTAAGAATTTAAAAAGTTCTCTGAAATATTTGGAGTTCAGGACTGTAAAGAGAGGTCATGCTTGAGTCAAGTCAAAGACCAGTTCCACCAGGTTGGAGATAGTGCGTCAGGTATAATTCCACGTTAATAAAAGTTTACTGCTAACTGCTAATTTAGCGCGGTCTGAAAAAAAAGCCGTACTACAATCTGAATTTAGAGCTTGGAAACCACCTTCTTCCCTTGCCACTACGATCCTGAGTAAAATTAGACGAAAAAGTAAAAAATCAATGTTTTTTCGAAGACATTGTCTTAACTTCAGCTGGACACGTGATATCATTCAACCTTTGGTCATGATCATGACCCCCCTGGGAATTCAAAACTTATCGTATGGCGTTAATGGACCCCCCTTATATTTGTACTTATTAACGTCCCATAGGAAGTTATTGTAATAGGTCCGATTTGTCCAATTGAAAATGTTCACATTTCTCGACGTTTCAATGTCCCTAGAGTCGAATTAAAAGATTTTTAGAGAAATGTCGGTGTGTGCGTGTGTACGTACGTCCGTACTTTAGCGACGTTTTTTTTCGTCGTCCATAGCTAAAGAACCAGTAGAAATATCGACTTCAAATAAATTTTGTTACACAGATAAAAATGCAAAAAGATGAAAGGACTCTCAAAAAAATTGCATGGGTATCTATAGTTTTCATACCAAAATAAAAAGCAAATTAAAAAAAAAAGGTTAAAATTTTGGTTAACCCAAAATATCTCCCGAACCAAAACCGCTAGAGACTTGAAATAAATTTTATATTATATATTGTAACGTGATACAAAACAAATATATTATTGGGAAAAAATCCAATAAATGTAAAATAACGTTTTTAACATCTGGTGAAATTTTGAGAAAAATCGAATTGAAATTTTTGAAGAATAAAACTTGGTAAAAAACTTTCGACTCAAATATCTTTCAAAAAATGCTGCTTCCTGTGGAGAAGTTTTGCAGATCAATCTCAACAATATTGGTCAGATGAAAACGAAGTTCTACTAAATCATCTAAAAACTTGAAAAATCTAACCGAAATCAGATAATTGAAAATGCCGGTCAATCGGAGAGCAGATTACTCTATAGCCAGCCTAATCATAACTTGTGTGACAAGAACTACTTCCAAGATTCTCTCTCCTATAAAGATATTTCCCTATTTTTTAAATCAAGATGCGAACTTCTACATTTGAATGGAAAACCATACAACGGAAGCTTTGACCAGTTTTGCAATTTATGTAACTTGAGAGCTAAAGGAGATTGCTTTCATTTCATCAGTGTGTGTCCAATTTTTAATCGGCAAAGAAGAGTATGCTTTGGTAAACCATCCCTATAAGTACAGGAAACGATTGAAATTTTAAATGGATCAGATTGGACGAACCTTGTCAAATTTGTCAGAGTTAGCTACCACTACAGAATGCTTATATGTAATAACGTAATATACATTGATCATATTATAATGCAAATATTCATAAAATCAAATCAAACCTTTTTTTTCTTTTTTTTTTTAATTTTATACCATTATACATACATATGTATGTACTTGTTCAATTGTATACTTAAATATTTTAAAGTTACCAGTCGAGCTGACGGCTAAGCAAATGCTTAAAATTCATAAAAGCTTTTGTAAAATTTATAATGATTACTTCCAATAAATAAAAATTTGAATTGAATTGAATTGAATTGAATTGAATTGAAATCTTTTCAAAAATTAAAAATATTGGCTTCAAACTTATTTTATATCATAGAAAATATTGCTTTCGACATTCAGTAATTTTTTTATAAAAATCTAACAGTCAGTTTTGTCATGAAAAATTAAAATCTACCCAAAATTGTACGCAAAAATTGGTAAAAATTGATGTTGGGATCTCGTGAACAATAGAAGATATTGACTTCAAATTTGTTTCATTCATCCAATTTGTATTTGTTTATATAAGAAATAAAAACTTTTAAGAAATGCTACTAAAGTAAGACAAATTTTTTCGACTAAAAACCTCGTTAACAAAAAAAGATTTTGAAATCAAACTATTTGATTATATGCAAATATTGTTGGTAATTTTTAATTTTTTTAGAATAATTCAACTGACAATTTTTTTAACAAAACACGAAAACCTACAAACTTTTAAGCAAGACAAATCGACAGATGGAATGGGAAGTTGTCAGTATGGGGCGCACCTCAGCCTCTTTTTTAAATTGATTTGCATGTCGGCAGATTACTTTTGGCAGCCTAGAATTTTGCATTTTCGATATCCTGATCATCAGATAATTCACGTTCAGCTTAATGTTTGAAATAAAGAGGGTTGCTAGACACCTTTCAAGTAAAACATATATTTTGGAGTATTGATAGGAGAGAAAATTTGTATAAGAAAGAAACGAAGTATGCTTTCTACATCATCGGTATGCCCCAAACTTCTGCACCGTAAAACAAAATTGAAAAATATTGTGCAGTTGCGTTGAAAACCCTGTACTTTGAACTTAGAGCAATGATCTTATTGTAAAATATTTTTGTCCAATTTGCAACAATAGCTGTTATTGCTCTATTAACTTTCATTTTTAAGTTTTTTTCCATATTGAGAATAGTAGTAAATTAGTGATTGTGAGTGACTGTCGTCGAAGCAACACCTACGTTTTTGTTCTATAGTCGATTTTTGTCTCTTTCTCAATTTCTAACTTCAACTAATTTCTTAAAAATGTCGAAACCTCTCCAACTTTTTTAACCGATTTACGGAGCTTTCACAGTGTGTTAATGAACTGAAAAGAGAAATATGTTCTTTACGCTACTGCCCCCCACGAAAATGTTAGTCCATCTACATCAAATAATTCTAACCAAAGCGTCGCAATGGTTGCTGACAGTGTTGATCAACAGAAAGCAACGGAAACAAATAATGCATCTAAATTTTTAATAAATCGCGCTCCAAACATCAATAATAATACATCATTCGCGAGGTTTAACAAAAATAACAATAAAAAACTCTCTCGCGGCCCAATTTCTAATGTTCCTATCTATGGTACAAACACAAACTCGGATCTTAATGTGATTCCCAATAACAAGTGGGTTCATTTGTCAAGTTTCTCAA
The DNA here is from genome assembly GCA_920104205.1 of Eupeodes latifasciatus. Classification (NCBI taxonomy): domain Eukaryota; kingdom Metazoa; phylum Arthropoda; class Insecta; order Diptera; family Syrphidae; genus Eupeodes; species Eupeodes latifasciatus. The sequence goes on along the minus strand of OV049924.1, from coordinate 65,711,102 downwards.
ATGATACTGAACCAGACTCAATTGTTGAATATATATCCAATATTACTAAAATCCCGAATCAATTTTTTAAATGTTTTCAATTAACTAAAAAAGATGCTGTTATGAGTGGGTTACCCTTTGTTAATTTTAAGCTTAGGGTACCAGAAGACAAGTTGAACACAATCTTGATGCCTACTATATGACCTGAATTTTTCCGTGTGAAGTTGTTTGTTCCAACTCCAAAAAACTTAAAACACCAAAATGCAATAACAACAACATAATAAATAACAACAACAACATCGTACATAATATTGAAACAAAATCTTGTCAACCTGCACACCTTCCCGTATATTCATCGATTCACAAAAACAACTGAATTGCTTATATTCTATCACAATGTTGGTGGATTACGAACCAAAATGAGTGATATTCTTTCTTCTCATCTTCACAACAATTTGACATTTTCGCTTTAACTGAAACCTGGCTCTGAGAACCATTTTAACTCAGAAATGTTTGACAATCAGTTGTTTAATGTTTATAGAAATGATCGCTGCTATCATATCTACAACTGGGACTGACTCGTGGAGGTGGTATATTGATTGCAGTTCGATCATCTGTGTTAAGCATGCAAATAGAGTTGCCGTCTTTTTCAAATTCTTCAATCAACATTGATCAATTAATTATTCGTTTAGATGTTGATAATTTTTATGTTGTTTTTCTTATTATTAGTTATATACCACCGAAAAGTTCTTTTGATATATACAAAACTCATATTGATAACTGTTTATCTATTTTAAATAATTTAAAAGAAAATCAACATATTATAAATCTTAGGCGATTTAAATTTACCGTCTTTAAATTGGGTTTTTGATAACGATGACAAATGTTTAATTCCTTACAACGTTAGCAGTGACTGTGGGAGTGTGGTTGAATTAGGTGTGTGTATTGACAGTCCCACTTCACCCCCATTGCCTAACACTGATAATCATGTAGTACTTTGTATGAGCTTTGAATTCTTTTATTATATAAAGCAAGAATCGAAAATTGGCCATATACTAAACTATGATAAATGTAATTTTGATAATGTTTCTAGTTTCTTGAATAGGGTGAATTGGTTTTATATTTTTGATAATATTGATATTGAGGAAACTTTCACAATATTAACGAATTTAACAAATGAGGCAATTGATTTGAATACCCCAAAAATTCATAAGAAATCTCAATCCAAACCTTGCTGGTTTAATAAAAAGCTAATTAATTTAAATAATCGGAAAAACAAAGCTTTTAAACTCTACCGTGATTCCAGGGATAATAATGCTTTATACCTTCGAATTAACCGTGAATTTAATTTTCTTAATAAATTCCTTTATAAAAATTATTTATTAAGTATGGAAAGAAAATTAAAAAAAAATAGCAAATCGTTTTGGAAATTTATTAATAACAAAAAAAGTTCCACTGGAATTCCAAATTCAGTCCGATATATGGGACAAACTTCTAGTGACCTGTCTAGTATCTGTAATTTCTTTGCTGACTTTTTTCGTTCTGTCTTTAAACCAACATGCCAGCAAACACAAGACCTCTGTTTATGTGTTCTTCTGATTCTTTCAATGTTAGTCAATTACATATAGAGAAAAATGATATACTCAATGAACTATTGAAATTAAAAGATGAAAAGCAATCGGGATTTGATGGTATTGCACCAATAATTATAAAAAATTGTGCTTTATCTTTGACAACCCCTCTCGAAATTATCTTTAATCGCTCTGTCGATGAAGGTTTCTTCTTAAAACAATGGAAAAGCTCTAACGTCTACCCTATATTTAAATCTGGATCAAAAAATGAAGTCATTAATTATTGTCCTATCTGTAAGTTATCTATTATCCCAAAAGTATTTAAAAAATAGTTTACAACAAGCTTATTTTTTCATTGAATAAAATAATCTCGCCTCTGCAACATGGTTTCGTTGGTGGAAGATCTACCTCCACTAATCTCGCGATTTTTATTAATTATGTATTGAATGTTCTTGAACAGGGATATCAATGTGATGTCATATACACTGATATCTCAAAAGCGTTTGACAGTGTCGATCACTCAATATTGATTGCTAAACTTCATAAATAAATAAATTGGTTCGATTCATATCTTACTGGTAGAGTTCAATACGTTCGTATTAACAACGTCACCTCGAACCCGATTGTTGTAACTTCCGGTGTTCCCCAAGGGAGTCATTTAGGACCCCTTCTCTTTCTCTTATTTATAAATAATATTCCCAATGTTTTGAGTAATAGTCTTTGTTTAATGTACGCAGACGACCTTAAGCTGTTCTTACGTGTTAAATCTATAGCGGATTGTATAAAACTTCAAAACGATCTTAATAATTTAGTTACTTGGTGTACCAATAACGATCTACATTTGAACGTTTCTAAATGTCATAGTATGATGTTTTACCGTGGTATGTCTCCAATATTGTTTTCCTACGAAATAAATTGATTTGCTCTGTCCAAGGTTTCAGAAAAAAATGAAAAATATAGAAACGCTTCACTAGAACAGCAATCCGGATCTTACGATTGAATGTCGACATGCCATCATATAAAACGAGGTGTCAGTTATTAGGCATTCAATCCTTGGAAACACGCCGTAAATATTTTGATGTCATGTTTGTAAGCGATTTAATTAATTATAAAATCAATTGCCCTGATTTACTTTCGTTAGTGGGTTTTCACGTTCCAAATCGTACCTTACGAAATAATCGTTTATTTTATGTTCCTTTTCATAGGGTTAACTATGGAACCAATGAACCCTTAACTCGCTGTTTAAGACAAGCTAATTCTTTAGGTAATGTCATTGATTTTAATTTATATACGAGTAGAGATTGTTTTAAAAAAAGGTTGTTACTAAGTCCCAATATCGGTGGTTAGTATTTATGTACTTATTTTGTTATATGTATTTTTACCTATATTGTTAAATATAGTAGTCTTTAAGAGCTGTGTCTCTGCTTGATGAATAAATAATAAATAAATAAATAAATAAATTACATTCCAAGGTAAGTATGTATACTCTTTAACTACTTGCAAATCTCTTCGATCAAACCTCCATTGTCCATCACTTGAAAGTCTCGCACTGCCCTTTTGGAAAATTATAACTTTAGATTTATTTGTTTTGACTTCTAAACTCCATATTCTACAGTACTCTGCCAGTCTATTTATCATCAGATGAAGCGATTTTGCCGTCTCTGCTAATATGACAATATCATCTTCATACATAATAACTTTAAATGTTTTATCACCAATTTTAATATAGGCCAGATCAAGGCTTCGTAAAAATGATGTGGAGTAATACCAAAATTAAAGATAGTATTTAAGGCTTTTGCTAACTTTTCCTTAAATCCAGGTAAGTTATATTTAAAAAAATTCTACTGGAATGCTATTTGTCCCAGCAGCTTTACCATCATTCATTCAGTTCAATATTCCATCTAGCTCCTCTAGTTTTATATCTTTGTCTAAAAAAATGTTCCTCAAATATGGGCGGCCTTATTTATGACTACATTGCTTCTCCATCAAAGAACTCAAAAAGTGACAACAGCACGGGGTAGGTTTCGAGACGGTCCTCCATCTGCCTACTAACCGCGCTCACTGATGCTTGATTTCGGTGATCGATGGGAACCGATGCTTTACCATTATCAGTGACTAGGCCGTTGCCTGTATCGCTATTATATTCTTGGGTCTTCATCAAAATTTAGCACAAAATGAAGATTTGGTCGAAAGTAGATTTGCTAGGCCTGAAGTCACGTCCAATCATTCGTCAGTAAATGACTCTTGTATGCGATGTTTGTTGGAGCAGATCAGGCGAACTAATAAATTAAGTAAAATAGTTTTTTTTCTGAAAAATATATATGTATATGCTGTCCGGCTGCAAGTACAGCAGCGCTTTAACTCCTCCTGGAGCATAGGGCAGCAACAAGACCCTTCCACCTATCCCGATTCAACGCAACTGACCTCAGCTGTGGCCACGATTTAATACCTTGAGACCGAGCTTCTTTCAAAATTGATGACCTCCAAGTTGTTTTTGGTCTTCCAACGCGTCTATTACCCTGGGGATTCTATTGGACGGATTGTTTTGCTATATTGTCGTCAGGTTTCCTCAGTCTATGGCCTATCCAACGACACTTCCGTTGCATGATGTCTACGTCCAATTTTTTCTGTAAGGTCCTATTCCACAGCTCAACGTTAGATATGGTTTGCGGCCATAGGATCTTCAGAATAGAGCGCAGACAACTTTTAACGAAAGCTTGTAGTCTGCTCGAGATATTGGCAGAGCATTTCCATGTTTCAGAAGCATATAACAGCACTGATATGACGTTAAATTCGAGTTTCAACCTATTGCTTAGCGATATTTTGCTAGAGTTCCAGACAGGAGAAAGGATTCCAAATGCACTACGGGCTTTGTTTATTCTACTGTTAACATCCAGGTCCGTTCCGCCATCGAGAGCTATAAAACTTTCCAGATAATTAAACTGCTCGACCTCCTCTATGGTCCCCTGCCTTAGAATAACTTGTGTGCTTTGGCCCGTGGTCATTGCTTTAGTCTTATTTGTGTTAATCCTTAAGCCAGCCACCTCTCCATTCAATTGCAGCTAATGACACATCTGATTTAAGCCTGCCGTGTTTTTTTTTCATGAGCCATATATCGTCAGCATAATCTATGTGGCTAAGCTTGTCAAACAGACTCGATTGGATACCGTGTCTTTCATTTGTACCCACCGTGGCAGTCATCACATCGTCAATCGCCAGCAAAAACAGAATTGATGACAAGACATCTCCTTGACGCACATCGAAGGAGTCGGAAAGCTGTCCATTGTGCAAAACAAAACACCTTGCGTTGTTGTACGATTCTTTAATAACAGCGACAATTTTCTCAGGGATTCCTCGCGCAATAAGCGATCTCCAGATGCATTCACGATTGACCCGATGATCAAACGCCTTCCCAAAATCTACAAACATTAGGTACAGCGGTGATTGGTACTCAGATGATTGTTCGAGTATGATTCGCAAGGTGTTGATGTGGTCGACGGCCGACGCACGATCCCTGCTTGGTGTCTACTGAGGGTAGACTCGATCCTGGACTTAATCCTCTCGAGAATTATAGTTGCCATTAACTTCGGTAACTTTACGATAAATCCATCCTTCCAGTCCCTTGGGTAAGTTTTACTCTCCCAGACAGCCTGCACGAGTTTAAGCAAAATACGGGAAGCTGCCTCAGGGTCTACTTTTAGGAATTCTGCGGAAATACCATCAAGTCCAGCTGCTTTGTTTTTCTTTAGAAGATATATCGCATTACTTATTTCTGCACTTGTTGTGGGACTGGTGTCAATACCCCTAGGAGATCTGCGCATGTTGTTCAATTGTGGATTCAAGTCTGCATTGTGGTCGTCATTTAGCAGCGCACAAAAGTGCTCCTTCCATATTTGTAGCTGATCTTCTATCGTCACTAAAAGGTTGCCGTTCATATCTAAAACGGGATGGTTGGTTTTAGTGCTACTACGCTGTCCGACAATGTCCTTAGTGATTTTATACAGCTCCCTTGCGTCCCCTCTTCCTGCAGCATGTTCCGCATTTTCCGCAAGTTTATCCACCCTTGCCCTCTTCTCACGTCTCCACACCGCTGCACTGTCTTATGAGATGCTCTATACTCGTTTCGTAGAATCAATTTCCGCTGAGCATCACTTTCTGAATTGATTCTAATTTTAAGTGTTTTTCGATATGTGATTTTGTCCCAGGTGTCTTGGGATATCCAGGAATATCTAGCTCTTGTCTGTCTGGGTATAGTTTCAGTTCCAGCTTCCATGTAAGCGCTCTTAATTTGGCTCCACAAAGCATCTACCGATAAGCCAGCATTTTGTGTGTTCGATGCTTTGTCGCCGAGTGTGGTGACGAAATTACGACGTACATTAGGGTCATTTAGAACGCTTGCGTTGAATCTTGGTCGAAGCAAACCCAGTAGCAAATGATGGTCACTACCATCAACTACCTGCATCAGCCTTTCTTTTGTTACGAACATCGCACAGTGACTTCCTCCATTTCTGCTGTATAATGAAGTGATCGATTTGATTTTTGGTTCGACCATCAGGAGATTCCCAGGTGATTTTGTTTCAGGTCTTGTGCGGAAATAAAGAATCACCAATCACAAGTTGACGAGCGTTGCAGAAGTCGACAAGCATATCACCATTTTATTTTTATTTTAGAAAAATATTTAAATAAATTTTTTGAAATTTGATGTCATAAAAACGGTGAACCTTTTGAACGAAATCCAAGTGTAAAACTTACTTATGCACGAAATTACTGCATATCAAACAAATTAAAAACTGTATACCTTCAAAATTAATTTAGAAACTTCTTCAAAAATTTTCGAAACAAAATTACTTTAATGGCTTTTACATTTTTGAAATATTGTATAAGTATAAGTTAATAAGTAGTGTAAGGACCAGCTATACGAACTATTTATCCATACTCTTTGGAGACAGGAGAAAGTTCGTGCGACCGAAATCAAATTGGGAAAAAAACACTTTCTTCCTCTATTGACTTTTGTTTCTTTTAATTGTAAATAATTTATTTTCTTGTTTAACACTAAAAGATTTTCACTCTAAAAAATTTTTGAAGAGGTGGTAAGTACATACATAAGTATACTTTTTAAAAAGTGTGAATCGTAAAGCAACCATCAATAAATTTCAATTATTTTACCAGAAATCCTCCTCAGGTGAATTAACGAATGTCCTGTGTTGAAATTTAAAAAACAAAATACAATTGATTGATATATTTCGAATATAGGTATGTTTGTATGTTTGCTTATGTAATTCCTGAACATTTATTTTTTTTATTTATAAGCAGCCTTGTCGATGGCATGGCCAATCCAACTTATATCTTTTAAAAATATAACAAGGCACACTAAATCCTCACGAATTTTAAAGCGAAATATAAAAAAGGAAGAAATAGAAAGCACAATTTTTGTATTTTTCAGTTCCCAGAATTTTCTCTCCTAGGCAATACTACACCATTTATTTTGTAATGTTTTACGTGTATCAAAGTGACAGTATACCCTTGACAGGGTTAACAAATGAGTTTTTATTTGTTGGTTTTTTGTATGTTTTGTATTTTATAGGCAGATTTATTTAAACAAAAATGAAGAACAAAACAAGAGTAGTATAAATTTATATAATCTGAAATCCTGGTGATTTTTCATTGTAAATTGTATAAATAAATGATTTTATTCATTTTCCTGTCTTAAAAAAGATTAAATGATATTTTTAACAAATTAAAACAGTTAAATACCAACTTTTTGGATATAAGGTATTTAACTATTACTGCATTTTTGGCTGCTTCAGTAAGATTAAATAGAATTATTTTGAATAAACAATACTAAATGTTTTTGAAGTTTACATGAAAATATTTCAACTCTCTTTACCGCCTTTTTATACAAAAAATCATATATATTTGTGGTCGTTGCTTTCAAAAAACAGTATTTAGAAACTTTGAAAAATTAAGTGAGGCAAAAATTAAATGAGACTCTGTATCTTATATTGAAGTTTAACTAGAATCTCGTCGGTCCAAGGGTCGATCCAGACTTTCAATCTTACTTAACATAAAGATGAGTTTTTAAGCACCGCTTAAAAATGTTTTTTAATTTTCTCTAAAGGAGGCTGACAATATTTAATATTATTTATTTATTTATTCATCAATGGATTTGACTTAACAATCTGCTGATAACAAAAGGTATTTACATTAATTACAATTTACTTATTCTAGCTCAACTCAAGAATGAAATATATCGGGTATTTAAAAAAAAAAAAACGCATAAAATTTGCAAAATCTCATCGATTCTTTATTTGAAACGTTAGATTGGTCCATGACATTTACTTTTTGAAGATAATTTCATTTAAATGTTGACCGCGGCTGCGTCTTAGGTGGTCCATTCGGAAAGTCCAATTTTGGGTAACTTTTTCGAGCATTTCGGCCGGAATAGCCCGAATTTCTTCGGAAATGTTGTCTTCCAAAGCTGAAATAGTTGCTGGCTTATTTGTGTAGACTTTAGACTTGACGTAGCCCCACAAAAAATAGTCTAAAGGCGTCAAATCGCATGATCTTGGTGACCAACTTACCGGTACATTCCTTGAGATGAATTGTTCTCCGAAGTTTTCCCTCAAAATGGCCATAGAATCGCGAGCTGTGTGGCATGTAGCGCCATCTTGTTGAAACCACATGTCAACGAAGTTCAGTTCTTCTATTTTTGGCAACAAAAAGTTTGTTAGCATTGAACGATAGCGATCGTCATTCACCGTAACGTTGCGTCCAACAGCATCTTTGAAAAAATACGGTCCAATGATTACACCAGCGTACAAACCACACCAAACAGTGCATTTTTCGGGATGCATGGGCAGTTCTTGAACGGCTTCTGGTTGCTCTTCACTCCAAATGCGGCAATTTTGCTTATTTACGTAGCCATTCAACCAGAAATGAGCCTCATCGCTGAACAAAATTTGTCGATAAAAAAGCGCGAAACACACTTCGAACCGAACACTGATTTTGGTAATAAAATTCAATGATTGGCAAGCGTTGCTCGTTAGTAAGTCTATTCATGATAAAATGTCAAAGCATACTGAGCATCTTTCTCTTTGACACCATGTCTGAAATCCCGCGTGATCTGTCAAATACTAATGCATGAAAATCCTAACCTCAAAAAAATCACCCATTATTTTGAACAATATTTTTGAATTAACCCTTACATAGAACAGATCATTACGAATTCTTAGATTTCTTTCTGGAACATACCAAGAAATTTGTGCAAATAGTTCTTCAGATTTTATACAATTACTTAAAATGTCTTTAATAAAAAGAACGCATGGAGCTTGTCTGCTGGTTTTAAGGGTTTTCAAATCTAATAACGCACATCTTGAAAATTAAGCAGGCATTCCGTCGGACCATCTCAAATTCCTTAACGCGAATCGCGAGAACCTTTTTTCTATCCTTTCTATTCTTGCAATAGCATTTTCGTAAAATGGGGACCAAACCACACAGCAATACTCTAAGATAGGCAACACTAATGAAAAAAAAAATTGCCTTCAAAGTATACACATCTTTAAAAACGCTTGAAGTTCGTTTGAGGAATCCTAACATGGAATTAGCTTTCGAAACAATAAAATCGATGTGGGCAGAAAATGTGAGTTTGCAATCAAAGATAACACCAAGACCTTTCACCTCACTGACCCTTGAGAGTGTTACCATTCCAAATTTATAATTAAAAGTTAACGGAGTTAACGTTCTGTAAGCACTAAAAATTTTACATTTTGATGTATTGAGTTCGAGATGGTTATACGAGCACCAATTTAAAAATAAATCAATATCATTTGAAAGTTTAAACAATCACTATCTGAAGATATTTGACTAAACAATTTAACGTCATCTGCAAACATCAAACAGTCACAAAAATTGAAAACGCCAGGAATATCATTTACAAACAAATCGAACATAAGTGGTCCCAAATGACTACCTTGGGGGAGACCCGACTCCACCTCTATACAAATTGATGCAAAACCATCAATCTGGACGACCTGTTTACGATTTGACAAGTAGGACCTCAACCATTTCAAAAAATTCGTATTGATTCCCAGTTTTCCAAGTTTATGCAATAAAAGTGCATGGTGAACTCTGTCAAACGCCTTAACAAAATCTGTGTATAGGACATCGACTTGCTTTTTGTCTTCCATAGATTTTGAACAAAATTGGGAAAAAAGGCACAAATTTGTCGAAGTTGAGCGGCCACTAATAAATCCATGTTTTTTTGAAGTTATTGATTCCTTAACAGCAAAAAATAGCCTCTGGGTCACTAATTTTTCAAATAACTTTGGTACAGCGGAAAGTTTTGATATTGGCCTGTAATTTTTAACGAGGTGTTTAAGGCCACTTTTGTAAATTGGATTAACAAACGATAATTTCCAATCATCAATAAAAACACCAGATGTTAAAGATTTATTGAAAATAATTTTAAGAGCGTAGCAGAGAGATAAGGCACATTTTGACAATAAGAGCGGGAGAATTTTATCCGCTCCAGCTTTTTTAGTCGAATCGAGTTCATTCAGGCCATCAAGAACGTCTTGTTCTGAAAAACACTTTAAATCGAAATCAGTGATAGGGGAAATATTTGAGTAAAAGTCATTAATATTTAAAATAACATCAGTATTATAATTCGATTGGAAGTATTTTGCAAGTAGATTGCAAGGAGATTGAATATCGCTTGACTTTTCGTTATCAAGTTCCATTGCTGTTGGCAAAAATGAAGTTTTACGTTTGGAATTCAGAAAGACCCAAAAGGATTTGCTATTCTTTTTTATATTGCTTTCAGTAGCACTTATGTATGTACTGATGATAAAAAAATTTGTTCAAAAAATCAAATTCTCTCCGAAGCTGAAGAAAGCGAGCACGATCCTCTGAACTATTTGATATTTTTGAACGCTTAAATGCCTTATTTTTTACATTTTCTAAATTTTTTAGCCTTTTATTAAACCACGGAAGCTTAAAAGAAGATTTTTCATTAAAAACCGGGACAAACTGTTCAATGCCATCAAAAATAACTTCTTTAAAAGAGACATACATACTATTTAGAGATCTATTGCAAAGTCTTTGTTCCCAGTCAGTTAAATTGAAGAAATTATTTAATCCAGTGAAATCTGCCTTTTGGAAGTTATAGTTCAAACAATTATATTCAGTTGAAAATTCTTGGTTAAACTCATAAAACTCAAAAGTTACATAAACAGCTTTGTGATGAATTTGATTGTTTACTAAGGGAAAGTCTGATTCATATAAGAAGAATTTCATATCATTATTACAAAAAATAAAATCTAATGTTCTATTTAATAAATTTCTAGAATGGGTTTATTTGAAATAAACCCAGTGAGGCTAAAGAGTCAACAACTTCAGTTTCGATGTCAGTGGTGACATTAAATGGGACCAGAGATTGTTCTGCAACCATAAAACGCCAATTTACATTACCGATGTTAAAGTCACCTAACACACAAGGAAACTGATTAATTGTTAACCCTTTCACCATTAAGCTAATGTTTGAAATAAGTTGAGCATATAATTCAAAACTACTATTAGGTCTAATATAACTTACAATAAAACAAATTTCATTATTATTAGTTGTAACGAACAAACAAAGTTGTTCAAAAAATAATGATTTTGAAGGTAAATCGCACTGCCGGCTAACTAATGTAGAACGTATAGCGATTAAAACTCCACCTCCTCGTTCCATTCCAGATTCAGTTTAACGATCCACACGATAGACGACATAATATGAATCAAATAATTCAGACGATAGAAAGCTTGCATTTAACCAGGTCTCAGTAAAGATTATCACATCATGTTATTATTTAAATAACATAATGTGTATCATAAACTTACATTAAAAATTTCAAGGGTTAAAGAGACAACTTTAGTTATTAGGTTATTTTAGAACACTGTTTTTCAGCAAAAAAATGGTCTTACTATTTATTTAATTTGGACGACTCCCTATGAAAGTATTGCAAAGTTTGAACAGAATTCAAAATATGCAATATTTAAGAGCTATAATAGTTTAAAGTGTTTTGGTGCATTTGCATTGAAACGTAGCTTTTTTCTAAAAATAATAAACTCTGTTCTTGTTGTCCTTTCTAAAGGTTTTTTTCATTTGGTGACATGTGGCGGCCATTTTGTTTTGGTGACATTTGTCAAATCTGTTGTTTATGCCAAATCATCATGGCAAGTTACACGATTGAATAGCAAGTTCAAATGATAAAATTTTATTATCAAAAGCAGTGTTAGTTAACGCCTTTCGCCCATTTAACGGTAGACGTGGTGCACTGGTGGCCCTTCACAGTCGACTCTTCAATGTTTGGTGGCCAAATTTAAGACGACCGGTTCAGTAAAAAATCAGTCAACACCCGTACGTTCAAGGAACCCAAGATCGGCCGAGAACATAGCCGCGATCCGTGAAAGTGTACAGCAGCACAAGAACTCGGCCTTTCGCAGACTTCAACTTGGCGAATTTTGCGTCGGGACTTAGGCCTACACCCGTACAAGATCCAACTGACCCAGGAGCTCAAAGTTTATGACCATAGACAACCTCGTTTGTTCACTGACTGGGCTTCGAATCGTTTGAAAGAGGACCCCAATTTTTGGTCAAAAAATCATCGTCAGTGACGAGGCGTATTTTTGGATGAATGGATGTGTTAACAAGCAAAATTGCCGTATGTGGGACGATACCAACCCACGCGAGGTTCATCAGGTGATAATGCATCCTCAAAAAGTTACCGTTTGGTGTGGATTTTGGGCCGGTACAGTGTGGTAGATCGCAAATCTAGCTGGACAAAATGAAAAAAAAAAGTTAAGTCACATGACTTCTGGTCATTTGTTCAGCTTCTCAATACAATAGGTAACTGTTATTCATGTTTTGTTTTTTTATTTTTTACACTGATTAGGAAAAATTAAGATTCAAAGTCAGTTGTTGTCAACAGGTGCATTCAGATAACAGAGAAAAGTGATTTTTTGGTATAACGATTAAAAAGGCTACGGTGATTTTATTGTTATAATTTTTGTTATTATTTAACTATATAATGGGTGATTTTTTTGAGGTTAGGATTTTCATGCATTAGTATTTGACAGATCACGCGGGATTTCAGACATGGTGTCAAAGAGAAAGATGCTCAGTATGCTTTGACATTTTATCATGAATAGACTTACTAACGAGCAACGCTTGCCAATCATTGAATTTTATTACCAAAATCAGTGTTCGGTTCGAAGTGTGTTTCGCGCTTTTTTATCGACAAATTTTGTTCAGCGATGAGGCTCATTTCTGGTTGAATGGCTACGTAAATAAGCAAAATTGCCGCATTTGGAGTGCAGAGCAACCAGAAGCCGTTCAAGAACTGCCCATGCATCCCGAAAAATGCACTGTTTGGTGTGGTTTGTGCGCTGGTGTAATCATTGGACCGTATTTTTTCAAAGATGCTGTTGGACGCAACGTTACGGTGAATGACGATCGCTATCGTTCAATGCTAACAAACTTTTTGTTGCCAAAAATAGAAGAACTGAACTTCGTTGACATGTGGTTTCAACAAGATGGCGCTACATGCCACACAGCTCGCGATTCTATGGCCATTTTGAGGGAAAACTTCGGAGAACAATTCATCTCAAGGAATGTACCGGTAAGTTGGCCACCAAGATCATGCGATTTGACGCCTTTAGACTATTTTTTGTGGAGCTACGTCAAGTCTAAAGTCTACACAAATAAGCCAGCAACTATTCCAGCTTTGGAAGACAACATTTCCGAAGAAATTCGGGCTATTCCGGCCGAAATGCTCGAAAAAGTTACCCAAAATTGGACTTTCCGAATGGACCACCTAAGACGCAGCCGCGGTCAACATTTAAATGAAATTATCTTCAAAAAGTAAATGTCATGGACCAATCTAACGTTTCAAATAAAGAATGGATGAGATTTTGCAAATTTTATGCGTTTTTTTTTTTTTAAAAGTTCTCAAGCTCCTAAAAAATCACCCGATATAATTGTAACTATACAAAACGTAAATATAAAAAAGTTAAAGTTGTACGCTTTCAGTTTAGTCAAAGAACTATTTCAAACAAAACTCTATATTAATGGTATTTGTTTTTAATTTTGTTTCTCATTTAATTTTCTCCAAATCTATGACACGTTGAATGGACACTCAAATTGCCATAAAATGCATCCATCTCAAAACTATTATTATTATTATATACTACGCCGACAACAAACAATACAGTGCATATTCCCCTCAAGAGTCTACTCAAAAGAGCCAATTATGGCTTTCGTATCGAAGTTCTCTTTTACTACCCTTTGTTTTCGTCTTTTTTTTTGTTGCTATAGTAATAAATTGATTCAACAAACGGCTGGTTTCCAGTCCATATCCTTGCCAACCCCCCTTTTAAAGATTGCATATAGTATTGAATACAGATATATCCATCGATAAGGGATGTTTCGACAAGACATTAACTTCATGGTTGTAAACACAGTAGCTTTCGGAATTAATAGCACATCCACCAATCTACGTATGGGTTAAGTATAATGTTGTTTTAATGTTTAAAGAGATTAAAAAGGATGTACAAAAGCAACAAAAATTAAATCGTCTAGGACCATTATAGGTAGTATCTTGTACGATGTTTTTATTGGAGAGGAATATGTTAAGGTTTTATGAAGCTCGATACGGACATTAAATTAATTGTATAAAAGCTGTCAGTAGTGAAGTAGTAGTAGTGATTACTCGCTGTCGCTGCTCAACAGATGAGTTAAACTTTTGATAAATTTAAAAATATTCAAGCTAAAGAAATACAAGATTTAAGTTTAAGAAAACATCACTAAACATGAGGTTTTCTAAGCTCAATGGAGGGCTTATATTACTCTCAGACAAATTTTGAGTTTAAAATTTATTGGTATTTTAATATATTAAACTATGAACCTCACAAAAATAAAAGTTTCAACTTTAAGGCTTATCCTTACCCTATAAATACTCTTTAAAAGAGACTTTTAAGTAAAAACGTAGACCCTCTTATAAAGTTAAAAGGGCAAATCAAATCTTGAATTCTTATTGAAAGGTTTAAACGAACAGAAATAAAAGCAACTAACCAACTGAAAAAGTTAAAAAATAACAAAAACAAATCGAATGAAAATTGAATTAAACTGTCAACATCGAAATGGAAATCGATAAATTGACATCTCACTTTTGGGACAGTTCAACTTTTTTTTACAATCTTCTTATCTAAGTTAAAAAAATAAGAAAGGTTTCTTAAGAAAAAGGAAGGATTTCGAATTTCAAATTCCTATCTAAAATATTTTGCTTTAATGCCTTTTTGTTATTTCTTCATTTGTTTATTCCCAAAGACAGCATTCTCATCGGAAGGCTTGAGTGGGAAGGCAGTCGGAACGGTAGTGTCGGCGGTGGCGGGGCGGAAGGCGGCGTCAACAACATAGGCACCCGTGTGTGAATGTGCAACGAAGCAGAATAAATTGGGTTTTTTTTATTTCTTTTCTCACTGCCTAAAAATAAAATACACAGAATGGTCGCAAGTTCTTGCTTTTGTTTTAGGATTTTTTTTGTTTTTAAATTGTGTGCGCACTTAAGGGGATATGAATACCCTTATAATGATTATACACAGTGCCAGCAATTAGGAAGGGAGGATAAGAGTTAAAAGGAGATACCAATGCACATTGGTTTCGAATGCCTGCACATTGTAATGAGTGGGAAATATTGAGTCTGGTAAAGCATTCCACATTCGTGAAGTGCGACTAAAGAAAGAATCTCTGTAGTCAACAGTACGAAATTGGGCGCAAGGGTAAACTGATGAGTATTCCTAAAAAAAACGGGTCTTACGCTTGAATTGTTTGAGGAGAGGAATGCAACTGGCTATTTTATTAGAGCATTGCTTATGAGAGTAGCGATAAAATAATGAGAGACATAACAAAAAATATAAAAGTTTTAGTTAGACAACGGTCACCTATCATTTTTAGAGGTCTTTTTGAATTCTGTCCAAGAGACTCAAGTGGGTTATAGGAGCACCTGCCCAGATATGGGAATTGTACTCGAGTTTCGGAAGAATATAGGCTTTATAAATTGTAGCCAGATCAGAAGGGGTAAAAAACTTCTAACATTGACGGAGAATACATAAACACTTAGGAGCGTTTTTGGCAACTTCTTATATGTGATCACACCACAAGAGATTCTTTGTGATGCATATACATACCTAGAAATGAAAGCCGTTCAGTCTCCTCAATGCAAGTACCACCCATGGATATAGGCATTGGGGGAGAGTAACTCTTGTGACCATAGACAGCATTAAGTTTTCGAAGCATTAAATTCTACACGGTTCTTAATTGCCCATTGGACAATGCTGTCAAGATCGGAATTTAATGAGCTTATCATACGCTGACGTTGAACAAGGTGAGAATCTCAAAACGAATATATGATTAGCATCTGCAAAACAATTTAGTGAGATAGAAGTTTCAGGCAGAAGATCATTTATAAACAAAAGGAAGAGTGTCGGAGACAAATGGGAGCCCTGGGGCATACCAGCTTTTTTTTTGTTGCAAATATCAGATTTGAACCCGTACAATACTAATTGAATTGAACGGTCTAAAAGGTAATTTCTAGCCCTAGATTCATCAATACCAAATGCACGCATTTTCGATAAGAGAGTTTGATGCCAAACTCTATCAAATGCCTTTGAAATATCAAGTGCAATAATATTACTTTCTCCAAAATGATGCTAAGATTTGTTTCACTGTTCGGTGAGATAAACCATGAGATCACCAGTGGACCTATTGCAATGAAAGCCATACTGCCGGTCATTAAGAAGCTTTCGTTCTTCAAGATATTTCTTTTGCTGAAAAGTGATTAGCGTTTCCATTACCTTAGTAAGAAGGGACGTAAGTGCAATTAAGCAATAGTTAGAGGATTCGCCATTTTTAGAAACAGACTTGACAAATGCAGTTTTCCAACCACTCAGAAAGAGACCTGTAGAATAGGAAAGATGGAACAGCTTACACAGTGGTTTTGCTAGCGTTGAAGAACATTTCTTCAGAACAATAGCGGGGATACTATATGGGCCAGCGGATTTATAGATGTTCAGATCTTTAAATACTCTAGTAACTGAATGAGTGCGAAAGAATATTCGTCCCATAGCATTAAGTCTTATGAGAAGTCTATCTTTCAGAAGACACAATAATAAACTTAGGATTTAATAAGAGTCTCGAAATTGATTTATTCTTGGCAGCACTTTTCTAGCTTTCGCAGGAGTTCATCAAGGTAGGCATTTAGGTCCTATATTTTTAATAATATTGATATAATTGCGTGTACTTTATCCATTTTTCGGTTTCAAAAGTGTAGGTCTGGAATTCGACATTTGTCAAACTACTTTATAAAACCAATTTTTTGTTCAGTTAAAAGGCTGACATTTATGATTTCTTAACTATTGCACAACGTATAAAAACTATTAAAACTAACTACAAAAATGGTGATTCTGACACAGCCACATATTGTGCGTTAAGAGGAGATTATGGTTTACATAATCGTCCAACAATTCAAGCAAGAGGTAAAGATTTGAAGAGACTGCATTGGTTACAGATATTCTAAGCCCTGTGCATCATCGTTTCGCTCGTACCACAGAAAATATCGCTGCTGTAAGTGAAAGTGTAGCCGAGGAACCGAATGTTGCGATTCCTTATCGTTCTCAGGAATTTGGAATGTCTTACGGCACATTATGGCATGTTTTGCATTTGGATCTACACCTGTATCCACATAAAGTCCAGCTCCCACAATAACTGAAGCCAGCTGACTATTCATAACGTCGTAGATACGTCGAATATGTGCTTGAACAACAGGCGGAGGACGGCGATTTTTCGAACAAAGTTTTCTTCAGTGACGAAGAAAATTTCTCACTCGTTGGGTATGTTAATAAACAAAACTGTCGTATTTTGGGTTCTGAGAATCCCAAAGTAATTGAAAAGAGGCCAATGCATCCACAAAAAGTCACTGTTTGGTGTGCTCTTTGGTGCGGAGGTGTGATTGCACCTTACTTCTTCGAAAACGGCGAAGGAACGACTGTCCCCGTCAATTCGGAGCGTTATGGTCATATGATAACCGACATTTTATGGCCACGTAATTGCTCTAAGTGGCGACATTAACTGGCCACCAAGACCATGCGATTTGACACCGCTAGACTTATTTTTGTGGTACTACTCAGAAGACCGTGTTCATGCAGATAAACTTTTAACTCTTGAGCAGTGAAAAACCAACATTCGTCAAGTTATGGCTGAGATACCGCCCAATATGTGTCAAAAAGTGGTCAAAAATTACCTCAAAGAATCGATTCTTGCAACAATTCGCGTGGTGGTAATTTAAATGATGTAGTATCTTACTCCTTGTATATTAATTTGTTAGGATTTAAACTTATCACTGTTCAATCTTTTTAACTACACAAACTTAAAGAAAATTGTTACGTAACCTAGGATGTCAAATATGTAAAAATGTGGGCAAATTTTTTCTTCTTCTCTATCATCCGGATGCAAATAATAAATTTCAAATTCTGAACTTTTTATGAATCCAAAACTTTCCTCAAAGTATTGAACGAACAAAAAGGTCACATACAATCCTAGTTAGGATGTTGAAAAGAGTGTGAAAGAAAAATAGAACTTAACCAAAAAGATGATTTAGGAAAAAATAAAAAAAAAAAATTAGGATTTCCCTAGACAATTTATTTCGACTTTAACATTTTAAGCTTTACAGAAGGAGCTTCATTACATGCGAACCTACAGATACTACGACACCATCGAGCATAGAAGACGACACGACGGCAACGACGACTGGCTTCTATAGCTGGTTAAGTTGTTGCATGCTTCTGAGTTACGATATGGAGTCCTGTATTTCCTTTTTTCTTCATTTAATTCAGTTTTGCCACCAAAGTCTCGCAAATAAAATGGATTCCTCTTGACTTTGTTATTAATGCAAGACTACATATTATGTGAAAGGCCATGAATAAGGAGATATTGGTTAGGTACCTAACTGTGGTTTGAGGCTGTTTTTTTTTGTCGGTGTTTAAAATGAAAGGATGTTGGGATGAGAAATCTGCATTGGTTAAACATTATGATGGTTTGGTTAGGGATTTACAAGTCTAAGGAATTTGTATGTTGGTAAAATATGTGGTATGTTAGTGGTACACGAAATTTTGACTGTGGCTTAGCTTGACTACACACTCAATGAGAAACCACTATATGCTTCACCATATAGGATCAGATAGGACTCTAGGAATGGAAATATATGAGCCTTTTGGGTGTTAAGTGTTATATTGGGAAAGGAGAGAGGGGTTGAAATTTAGAATTTTGTGAAATATATCGATTTCCAAGAAAATTCCCAAAACGTGTTTTATGATAGATAAATGCATAAGCCTTTTCTATTTGACTAAATGGAAAAGGAAGAAGCATTTATTCTTCTATTCCAAGAACAAAATTTTTGTTATGAAGGATCATAAAATACTTACATACATATTTTAAAGAGACTTCAAAAATATACGCATACATTATCAGATAGAACACCATATGGTTGTTGTTTTATCTGAAATTGTGTAAAATAGGAAAAGGAATAAATGTATTTGAGGCATTACTGAAAGATTTATAGGATTTTAACATTGATGAAATTTAAACAACTATAACAAGATGTTTTCTTCTTTCTGAATATGAAAGAGATGTGAAAGTTACAGTTTCATGAATCCTTTTGATAGGTCAGTCGTGTTGTATGATAGCTTCATATAAGGAATCATAAACCCTATCTTTGAAATAGGATAGTTTTGTTGACAGAGGTATTAACAGTCAAATAAAATTTTAAAAGATGGAGTTAGTGTCAAAAGAGAAGATTTTTGGGAAACATAGTTAATGTATGTTAAGTTTTCCATTGACAACAGCTTAAAAAGGAATAATAGTTATGACCAAAGTAAGGTGTGTTGAAAAAGTGTTCAGTCCAGATGCATAATTAATTCTTAGGGTTCGTTCTTCTTGAACGAAAAATAATTGTGTTGACAAATGAAATTTTTTGAAAATTAAAGGATTCGATATTGTTGAGTCTTTAAAATGAAGTTAGTGAAACAGTCTTTAAATGAACATTTCAGAAAGTGCCTTGAACAGACTTAAATATAGTAAACAAATACTTGTATCAGAAGTTTGGTATCAGATCTTAGGAAATGAGATGGTAAAAACCTTGCAAAAAATGTGAAGAAGTTATTCTGTTGTATGGAAAAAAAGTTGAGCCATATAGATGTCAAATTGGCTATCATTTCTTCCCTCTATTTTGCCAAACTACTATAGATGGATAAAGCGTTTAAAAAGATTTGGAAATCATAAAATTGAAAATCTTTTTGATAGAAAGTTTGCTGCTACATCAACACTGCTGTCAGAGAGTTTTTTGACACTGACTTGTACTTGAGAGCGTAGATGATTTGGTTTTAACAAACATCTACTCTTACTGTAAATAAAGTCTTAGAAGATCCTGATTTTTTCTGCAGCTCTTGTTCTCTCTCAAAAAGTTAGAAAACAGTATTTGTCCACTCTGTACCCAAAAAAGACGAATATACATGTAGTAATTAATGAACGAAACAACTTTATCAAAATGTACAAGATTTTAATTAATATAATACTTTAATATTTTTACTAACATGACAGTTCAATATTTTTATTAATACAATATTTGAAGCTACTTTCAGACCGTCGCCTTCGGGAATCAAAAACAGACTGCCTCCGATTATCTTTTCTTTAGAATAGGTCCCACACCGCCCACCTCTGTAGTAGACGGTACCAGGCCAGCGCCCTGCTGGCCCAGCTCAGCAACCAGGCTCCTCCGATTACTGCTCCCATCAGCAGTAGGACCTTTGCTATGTTCCTCGGCATTGCTTCTTGTCTATTGTTTTCGTCAGAAACATGACTGGCTATTTAAATGACTTTAAATAGGTCATGTTTCTATCATGCACAATCGTATCGCATTGTATTGAATGGGGTATGGTTGCTGTCGCGTCGTCGTCGTCGTCGCGGCGGATCTTATTCCATTTTCATCGACGTCTGGGAATGTGCTGATAGCTGATGTTTGGTTTATTGTGGGCGACGGTCTGAAAGTAGTATCTGTTTAGGTTTTTCTTATTTATTTATATATTATTAAATACTTAGCTTATCTTATCTTATACGATGGCATGGCCATGGGCCATGGATCCCACATTCGGCCATCTTAAGAAAAATCGACTGCCCTCAGTCGATGTTGTTTTCATCTTCTGGGTCATCATCTTCCTCATCGCCGTCTGCTATCCATGGTTTCATGTGGTCTGCTGCCGTGCTCGTTGTGTTAGGTCCCTCATGATGACCCACCTTCTGTACCTCATATCTTTCGTTCCGTTTTACCTTTGTTACTTCGTATGGTCCTAGGAAACTTGCGTGCAGCTTCAACCCAGCTCCGAACTGGGTCCTCTTGATGGCGACTAAATCCTTGACTTTATATTCGTGAGCCGCCTTCCTTCTTCTGTTATACGTTTCCTCATTCTCAGCTTGTACCTTGCTTATCTCTTCCTTGGCTATTCTCCTCATCTCGTCTCGGTTGGCTTCAAAGTCGTCTAAAATTACCTCTTCTAGCAACTTCCTTATTTCCAGATCTTCGGCTCGGCGCATGGTTGCCCCAAACATTAGTTGAAAAGGACTCCTTTTAGTACTTCGTGATACTGTTGAGTTTATAGCCCTCTGTACCTGCCCTACGCGCTGGTACCACTTTGTGGGATCTGTTACTGTTATTTTCGATAGTACCTCAATGACTATCTTGTTGATTCTCTCCACCTGCCCGTTCCCCCTTGGTACTCCGGTTGTCGTCAGGATATGATGAATCCCCCTTTCGTTACAGTATTCTTTGAAGGCGATTGCTGTAAATGCGGTGCCTTTATCGGATACTATCCGAGTTGGGTTCCCGAATGTTTCACTTTGCAGTTCTAGCCTTTTAATTACCTCCTCACATTTAGTTGTTTTCACTGGATATATCCAGGTGAATTTTGTAAACGCGTCAACCACCACGAAAAGGTAGTTATAGAATTTGCTCGTCGACGGAAGTGGTCCAACGTGATCTATATGTAGTGTATGTAACGGCACATCACTTTTCTCGATTGGATGTAAGAATCCTTGTGCCTTCCCACTTTTTTTTGCCGCCAGAATACATGCTACACAGTTTGCTAGCACGTTCTCTATGCACCCCATAAGCTTTTGTATATGATAGTCTTGTTTCACTATGGCTTCCACCTTCTTTGCACTTATGTGCCCCTGCACATGTACGTTACGAATTATTTCCTTTTGTAGTGATTTGGGAACCACCAATAAGTGACTACCTCCTTCGAATTTGTACAGCAATCCGCTTCTTACTTCGTAATCTTTATACGCACCCACAGCTGTAATTATATCAAGAATTAGTTGGCAAAACTCGTCTTTACCTTGCGCGGCTTTTATCCGGTGTATGAGGCCATCCTCTATCCTCATCGTCACAGGATATCTACTAAGCGCATCTACGTGTCTCATTGAAGTTCCCGCTCGGTGTATAACTTTCATGGTGTATTCTTGTAGCATGATCGCCCATCTTGCTACCCGCGGGCATAAGTCCCTCTTCTTCATCGTAGCCTCGAATGCTTTGCAGTCCGTAATTATCGTGAATTCCATTCCTAGGAGGTACACCCTCAGTTTGGCCAGACACTTCATTATTGCCAGTACCTCGAGTTCGTAGCTCGTAAATTTTCTCTCAGAACGACTAGTCTTGAAACTAAGAAAAAATGTTGGGTGGAAATGTCCATCATCATGTTTCTGCATCAGCACCCCTCCATATCCCTCTATACTGGCATCTGTATGTAGCTCTGTGGACAGACTTGGGTTAAACAGTTTTAAAACTGGCTCACTGCAAAGACAAGATTTTTATTCATTAAATGCAATCATTTCCTTTTCACCCATCACAAATCTATTTTCTTTTCTTAAGAGATCTGACAAAGGTTTCGCTATCTTGGAGTAATTCAACACGAATTTCCTAAAGAACCCAGTCAGCCCTAAAAAACTTTGTATCTGCTTCACGTTGCTCGGTACTGGAAATCTCTGCACTGCTCTTACTTTTTCCTCTGATGGTTTTATACTTCCGTTACCTATAACGTGACCTAGAAACTCTACTGATCGTGACAGGAAATTACACTTTTCCCATTTTATTTTCAATCCGTACTCCTCCGCTACTCTTAACACCATCTTCAGTTTCTCCAACGCCTCATCTTCACTCTTCGCAAATATAATTATATCATCTACGTATATTAATAGATAATTCTGTAGTACTAGATCCCGAAAAATTTGGTTGATGAACCTCTGGAATGCGGCTGGCGAGTTACATAGCCCAAAAGGTACCTTGAGGAATTCATACAGCCCATCCGGTGTTACGAATGCTGTATATCTTCTGCTGCTCTTTTCAACATCTACATGGAAAAATCCATCCTTTAGATCTAGCGTAATAAATACGTTTGCATCGTGAAGAGGTTCGAAAACTTCTTCCATGACCGTCATCGGGAATCTGTCTTTAATCATTTTTTTGTTTAATTCTCTGTAATCAATACATAGTCTATACTTCCCGTCCTTCTTTTTCACCAGAACTATAGGGCTGGCATATTCTGACCGACTTGGTACCACGACTCCTTCATCTAACCACTCTTTTACTTGCCTATTCACTGCGTCTCTTTCTGGAATTGCTAGTCTGCGTGCCTTGCGAAAAACTGGGATATCATCTGTCAATACTATATTCATCTCAATGCATGACTTGGCTAGCCTATTTGGTCTATAAGCATCTACGATTTCATTCACTGCCTTTCGGTACTCTTCATTCCCTACTTTCCACTTTGCCTCACTGTCTTTCTCCGGGCACCATTCAATTTGAAAGATGTCGTTCTCCTCAAGATTGTATTCTTCCTTTATACTTTTCCCTTCCTCTATACTCTTGACTACTTTGATTTTCCCGCCACTAATAACTATCTCTACGTTTCTTAGAAAATCTCTTCCTAACAATATTTGATCTGGAATCCACTGATCCGGTACGACCTGAAAACGATTCGCATATTTTTCTGCCCCAATCTGTATTTCTAAAACACACGAACCCAGAGTTTTTCGAGGGCTGTCTCCAAATCCTTTCAACATCATTCCCGGTAACCGAGGTTCTGCCGCACTTATCTTTTCTTGGAATGACTTGTGGATTATCGAGACGTCGCTTCCGTTGTCCACGAAAGCATAATATGTCTTGCCTTCCACGCTTATTGGAATGTGACGCTCGTCTGATTCAATGCGATGCACATGGCTAATCCCTCTTGAAGTTGAAGGTGTTTCATTCTTCACCGGGCAATCCGGTGATATGTGCCCAAATTGGTTACATTTGAAACACCGTGTTCCCTTCCCCTTATCAGGACAACTCGCACCTAGATGTGACTTTGACCCGCAGTTGTGGCACCGTTTTGCTTGTAGTGACTGACCAGTTTGCCCCCCCTTCACTATCGTCGTTGATGGTTTACTGGTGCTACTGCCGTTCTTGTTGAACCCCTGCTGCGTTGGCATGAATTTTTTCATTTGTCTGTAGGACTCCATCTTCTTTTTCAGATCTTCTAGGGAGGTAGCTTCGTATAAGATCATCTTGTTGTGTATGGAATCTGGGATCCCATTTCGAATATATTCTACTAGTGATTCTTCATCAATTTTCCCTTCATTTGCCAGCTGTTGCATGGAGTAAAGATACTCTAACAGACTCTCTGTAGTCTTCTTTTTCCGCGCTTCGAGCGCCCTGTGCACCTCGATGGTGGTTTTCGTTTTTTGAAACTCTGTTTCAAGTACATTCTTCAGAGCTGCATAACTCGATAGGCCCGTCCTGGCCTCGACGGCGAGCCTGGCTGCCCCTCTCAACAGCCGCTTTGTGTACAAGAACTTTTGGATATCGGTCCACTGACATACGGTGGCAATATCCTCGAAATCTTTTAACCATACCGTTAGATTTTTCCCGGCTTCTCCTGAGAAATGTTCCAGGGAGTCCTCAACATCTCTAAACACAAAATTATTGGTACTTTCGTTAGGCATCCTATCTTCGATATCTTCTTCCTCGTTTTTTTCTTCTTCCTCTCGATCTGTTTCTGGTATTTTTTCTTCGTCTTTTTCTAAGTCGAATTCTTTACCCTTCCCTATCACTTCCCTTATCTCACTTTCGGTTATGTTATCGAATGTCCCCCTTATCCTATCTACCAGGTCAGTTTTTAGGCGGTAGTAGTATGATAAATTTTTCTGTTTCAAAAATGCCTGTAGCTCTCGTGTTGTAAGTGATTTAGTTAGTTCATCCATCCATACTCTTTACCCGAAATTTATCTTCTCAACCTACTTCCCGTTACAAACCTCTCTTAATTCTGTACCCCACTTCTCTCTATTGTTTTCTTTTGCAAGTGTTTTTTTTTCGCAAATTCTTTACCCACAAAATCTTAACACAGTTTCTTTAGGTTTTCTTACCAAGTCTTACAAGTCTTACCACTGTTCTTTCCTCTCGTAACGTTCGATTTTTACCACGTCTTACAAGTCTTACCACTGTTCTTTCTTCTCTTAACGTTCGATTTTTACCACGTCTTACAAGTCTTACCACTGTTCTTTCTTCTCTTAACGTTCGATTTTTACCACATAATATTTCTTCAACTTTTTTTTTACGTTAGATTTTTTCTAAACAATTTTTTTCTTTTCAAATCTTAACATTCATCTTTTCTTTTTTTTTTTTTTTTAAATCTTTCTTCACTCTTTTTCTTCTTAACATTCAATTCTTGTTATTGAATCTTGTTTCACTCTTTTCCTTCTTTTCCTTCTTATCAAATCTTCACATCAATAACTTTTTTTTATTTTTTCATCACTCTTTTCCTTCTTAACTTTCAATTCTTGTTATCGAATTTTTCTCACTCTTTTCCTTCTTAGCGAATCTTAACATCTTAACACTCCAAAAAAATTATTAACAACTCTTTACTTTGGGATCTATGCTCATTTTTTGATCGATCCCGGTTGAGCCCCCAAATGTAGTAATTAATGAACGAAACAACTTTATCAAAATTTAAATAAAAGATTTTAATTAATATAATACTTTAATATTTTTACTAACATGACAGTTCAATATTTTTATTAATACAATATTTGAAGCTACTTTCAGACCGTCGCCTTCGGGAATCAAAAACAGACTGCCTCCGATTATCTTTTCTTTAGAATAGGTCCCACACCGCCCACCTCTGTAGTAGACGGTACCAGGCCAGCGCCCTGCTGGCCCAGCTCAGCAACCAGGCTCCTCCGATTACTGCTCCCATCAGCAGTAGTACCTTCGCTATGTTCCTCGGCATTGCTTCTTGTCTATTGTTTTCGTCAGAAACATGACTGGCTATTTAAATGACTTTAAATAGGTCATGTTTCTATCATGCACAATCGTATCGCATTGTATTGAATGGGGTATGGTTGCTGTCGCGTCGTCGTCGTCGTCGCGGCGCGGCGGTTGCTGCCGCCGCGGTGGATCTTATTCCATTTTCATCGACGTCTGGGAATGTGCTGATAGCTGATGTTTGGTTTATTGTGGGCGACGGTCTGAAAGTAGTATCTGTTTAGGTTTTTCTTATTTATTTATATATTATTAAATACTTAGCTTATCTTATCTTATACGATGGCATGGCCATGGGCCATGGATCCCACATACATCCTTCTTGAATATAGACCGATATTACATTAGTTCCTTCTCTTCAAGGTTATCAAATTGCAGATTTATTAAATAGTTAACTAATATCTTGAAGACTCAAAGCTTTCTAATGGCGTCATAGTTTACTTACTTACTTAGGTCCTCAGACCTGTTAAGTCCGTTGGGAACCTCTTAAGGGTCATAGGGCCTCTATTACGCCTACGCGCCATCGTGTACGGTTTCAGGAGATGTGTTTCAGCTCCCTCCAACTCTTGCCTAGTGACGCTGATTCCGCCTCGACTGTCCTGCGTCGTGTGCTTCTCGTTTGTCCAGCTCTTCTTCCTTCTTGTGTGAGCGGATTCCACTGCATTGCTTGGCCTGCAATGCAGTCGTTAGCTTTTCGAAGCGTTTGTCCAATTCATTGCCATTGCATCATAGTTTAGCTCACTATAAAAGAGTCGAATAAATCCACTGTTATTGTAATCGTAATTGTAATTTTTATAAATCAAAAAAACTGAAAAAAAAAAAATTGACACCTCGAATATTTTTCGAAAAAAAAAAAAAAAATAATTGTATCTCCAAAACAATTTTGTGCAACGAAGAAAAACGTTTTTGACATAATATGGTCAAATTTTGAGAAAAATCGAATTGACAATTTTTTTTATAAAAAAATAAAAACATAAAAAAAAAACATTACTAAAAGTTGGTACGAATTGATTTTAGACTAAAATATGTTTTCAAAAGTTTGAGATATTGGTTTTAAATTAATTTCATCTTTTTTAAGAATATTGTTGTCAACATTCAGTAAAAGTTTGGGAAAAATCAAATTGACAGTCTTTTTACAAAGAAACCTAAAAAAACATTACTAAAATTTGCTAAAAATTGAAATATTAAATTTCTTTTCAAAAATTAAAAATATTAGCTTCAAACTAATTTTATCTCATAAAAAATATTGTTTTTGAAATTCAGTAATTTCTTTTATAAAAATCTAACAGTCAGTTTTTTCATAAAATATTAAAATCTACAAAAAATAGTACGCAAATGCTACTAAAATTGGTAAAAATTGGTTTTCAACTAAAAATTAACAAAAATAGATTTTGAAATCAAACTGTTTTATCATATCCAAAATATTGTTAGTTATTTTTAAATTTTTTAGAATAATTCAACAGAAAACTTTTTTAACAAAAAACGAAAACTTTTTTAACAAAAAACGAAAACTAACAAACTTTTTAAGCAAGACGAATCGGCAGACGGGATGGGATGTGAAGTTATCAGTGTGGGTCGCATCCTAGTCTTTTTTTAAATTCCCATAGGAAGTTATTGTAATGGATCCGATTTGTCAAATTTAAAATTTTTACATTTCTCGACGTTTCAAGGTCCCTAGAGTCGAAATAAAAGATTTTTAGAAAGATGTCCGTACGTCCGTACGTCCGTACGTCTGTACGTTCGTGACGTTTTTTTCGTCGTCCATAACTCAAGAACCAGAAGAGATATCGACTTCAAATACATTTTTTTATACAGATAATAAGGCAGAAAGATGCAGAAGGGGCTCTCAAGAAAATTGCGTGGGTGGTTTTTTTACCATAGCAGTTTAAAAAAAAGGTGAACATTTTGGTTAAACCTAAATATCTCATGAACCAATGATGCTAGAGACTTGAATTAAATTTTATAACATATATTGTAACGTAATACAAAACAATTATATTTTTGCAAACAAATCCAATTAACGGTTTTTTTAATAAATCAAAAAAAAAAACGGAAAAAAATAATTTGTCACCTCGAAAATTTTACGACTAAAATATGATTTCATCTCCAAAACAATTTTGTGCAACGAAGAATAATGTTTTCGACATCTGATACAGTTTTGAGAAAAATCTAATTGACAGTTTTTTTTTATAAAAAATAAAAACCTAAAAAAAAACATTACTCAAAATTGGTAAAAATTGAATTTCGACTCAAATAATTTTTCAAAAACTTGAGATTAAGGCTTTAAACTTATTTTATCTTATATGAAATAGTGTTTTCAACATTCTTAAAAATGTTGAGAAAAATCGAATTGACAGTTTTTTATTAAAAAAAATTAAAAACCTAAAAAAAGATTAATAAAAGTTGGTAAAAATTGATTTTCGACTCAAATATCTTTTCAAAACTTCGAGATATCGGCTTTGAATTACTTTAGTCTTTCAAAAAAAATTGTTGTCAACATTCAGTTAAATTTTTAAAAAAATCAAATTGACAGTTTTTGTACAAAAAATTAAAAACCTTAACAAAAAAAAACCAAAACTTGGTAAAAATTTACTTTCGACTCAAATAGCTTTTCAAAAATTACAAATATTGGCTTCAAACTTATTTTATTTCACAGAAAATATTGTTTTCGATAATCAGTAATTTTTTTAAAAATAGCCAACAGTCCGTTTTTTCATAAAAAAATAAAATCTATAAAAAATAGTACGCAAATTTGGTAAAAATTGTTACATATAGACAAACTTTTAAGCAAGACAAATCGACAGACGGGATGGGAAGTTATCAGTCCCATTCCAGCCTTTTTTTAAAAGGTTTTGATAAAGTTTGGCATTTGAATTTAGATGAATTACTCCTTTTTCGGATTAGAATGTAGCCTTCGGAGCGTTAAGAACAAGTAGTATTGGATGGGTTCAAGTATTAAAACCACAAACTAAATAATGGTGTTCCCCAGGGCTTTGTCCTGTGTCCCATACTTTTTCTCATTTTTATAATTGATTTTATGTATGAAACTTGTAGTCCTGTTTCACTGAGGACAGTGTCCTAGCTTTGCTTTTCATAATTGTTTTTAAATGTACAACCCCACTTCTTGGATGTACTCCCATCTTTAACAGCAATGCATTATAAATTTACTGAATTCAGAACTCAATGCTGCCTCCTGTCTTTAAAGCTTAATTTACCATCTTTGCCCCCTGCATTAAATAAACTAAACATTTTAAAATTTTGTGAATCGGATTTGGTACTTAACTAAATATCTTTCAAAGTATTAAAATAAAAGCGTTTGAATTAAAATCTTTGATTCATTAACGTGCTTTGCTGGAACACCATTGTAAAGTCTCTAATCTCACCCTTTTTTGAAGTTTTTTTTTGTACGGATCATGCTCTTGCAAAATACCATCAGAATTGTTTCTCAAGAAATACTGTCGAATGTTATTTTGCGTCGTACTGTGATAAGGAGTATTTCGTTCTTTTGCCGTACTTCACGAATGTAGAATGCCTCTGTCTTCCTCTTTCATCGTAACATTCCTCTTGGTGCTATGAAGGGTAAAATCTTTTCTATCTACCATCGATGGTGGAGCAATTTACCCAACTGCATTATATCTATAGGAAGATATGGCCCACCTATAACAAAACCCGTACAAACGATCTTCTATGCAGGCCAAGGCAAGACATAGCCAGGATTGTTGCGGTTTGTACCGGACATTGGCCTATAGGAGTTCATGTAGAGAAGTTGGGTATCTCTTACCAAACCTTTTGCCGTAGTTGTAGTGACCAAAGAGAAAGTGAAACGATAATCCATTTCCTCTGCAAATGTCCTGCTTTGGCAAACACTAGAATGAAATGCTTTGGAAAAGCATTCTTTCACGAACTTGATGAGCTATCTGAGACAAAGATTAGAGACCTAATCTTTTTTCTCAATGCGACAAAATGGCTCTAACATAATCGCTATGAAGCTTCTCTATAAATCTTTCCCTTTCTATCAAAGGTCAAACGAGTTTTGGTATCAAAACGGCGCACTACAACGCTAATTGGATCTCAGGCTAGGTTGCCTTGAGATCGCCATTTCTACCATACCATACCATTCAGAAATCCAAATCTAATGTGCAACAAAAGCTTCTTTCAAACCCTCTCGATTGAGCTAGTAAATTCATCGAATCAGAAAGGTCAAGTTCCAAGTTCAAGTTTGTAAAATCTTCGTATTCAACATACAAAAATAATTATAAATAAAATGACCTCGCATAGAGTTAAATGAGCCCTTAACCAACTTGGAACACACCACTGGTAAGAGAGAGAGAGTTGATTGCGATGTTAAAGTCATATTACAAATATGGCATAATTTATCCGGTCAGCTATATTTTTTCTGAAGTGATCTCAAAAAATTATAAAGCTACGTTTTGTGCATTTATTACCTTTTAAAGTAATCTTTCACCTTGCTTCAAACTTTTTTCCTTAACATGAACTTAACCTTTAAAAGGTGATTGATGTTCTTAAGTGTACGCGCTTACAAAATTTAATGCGTAGTTTCCCTCGTCATATAACTATACATACCTGAATCCTATGTACATACAGTACAAACCTTGCCTAGAAAGTACGTTGGTTCTCCCATATCGCAGCAGGACGATGGTGACTTCTTATTTGCAAAAAAATAAAACCTGAACGATAACTTTCCAGCCTTCGAAACAAATGCTTATAAAACGTGAGTGAATGTAAAAACGAAGGTAATATGTACTTCTTATTATCCTTGAATTGAAAAAGGTACAAGTACATGGGGAGCTACCTCTTCGTGGCATGAGGCTCAAAAAAAAAAATACGAAAATAACATTCCCACATTTTTATTCTTGTTCTTTTCGAGGATAATAATTATTTCAATGTCAAAAACTGTGACATGGGTTTTGCAATATTACATAATTATGAGTTCCTTTTTTGGATCAGGGTTAAGGTATAGCAATACGACCAAGGTATGTAGTACCTTTGCCCTGACAACGCAAAGTATGTATATGTTTCACAGGAAAACAAAATGCAAAAACATGAATTTATCCAACCGTAATTATTCAAGCCAAGTCGTTTTAACATGGGAAGTCGAGGGTCGATTTATACCAATTCGTTTTTTTTAAAACTCATTTTCCATTTGTTTTTCCTTAAATGGAGAAGGGCATCCTTTTTTTCTCCCATGTACATATTCTGAGTGAGTCGAAATAGCCTTAAATATTTTTGTATAAAAGTGATTTATGTGCATTTAAAAAAAAGGCAACAATTTTCCGGAAGCTAAAAATCTAATCACATGGTATTAGCCCGTTCCAAAGATCAGCAAAATGAAAAATAAAAGGTTTCCTTTCGTTTTTTTCTGATTATATGTATAATTCCTTTGGGCCAGACGAAATCGATTAGAGATTTCCTTTTTTTCTCTGCATGAAAGGAAGGATTAGGCTTTTCCATGTAATTCAAATTGGACGTATTGGAAATGAATTCCAGAGCAATCAAGCCACAAAAGTTATGGTAATCGGAAAATTAATGTTGGTACTTTTTGGGGGATGAATAGGTTTGTATAAAACATAGAAATTTAAATACGTGGATGGCACATATGTATAAAGTTAGTTGTGTTTAACAGAACAGAATTTAATAATGTACAGGCTCTTTCATTAAGTAGATACTTCCCTAAATTTAAATAAAACAAAGTGTATAAGAGATACCATCGAAGTTTCGTATTCTTTTTAAAATCGAAAGGTTTTGCATGGAATAAAACATTCTCCAAAAGTTCATCGCTTTGGAAAAAGCTTAACGGGGTCAATGCTTGCAATTTTGAGAGATGAACGTACTGTACTGTGTCACGTTTTACCACCGTTTTACCCCCTATTGCATTGTTCGGTCTTGGATCGTATGTGGATTGAAGTCATACCAAATTTCTACTGTTCCAGACCGAAAAGTTGGCATTCAGCAAATAGAAGTTAGTATCTTTGGTTGCTTACAATCAACTTCTTGGTTAATTGAATTTTGTACGGTACAAACTTTATGTCCTATTACAAGCCCATGTCACGATGTCCATTTTTATGCTGATTCTAAAGGGTTTTCCAATGAGAGGTTTCATTTTGAATATCCCACCTTTTGGAGCTGCCATCTTTAGACATTTGACAAGTAAAAACTGTGCCACTAGTAAAATAGATCAATAAACTCTTCAAAAATATAAAAACGACAAAACATATGAGCAGTGTCCTAGCTACGATATTAAAATTGTCCTGGGCAATTTTAATGTCTAAAATATAGTTGAGCTCAAAAAAAGACTACTTACTCGGATGGTGGTTGACACAGAAGAGAGTTTATTAATTGACGTTTATAAAGTAGGTACATGGATAAGTGTTACCTATGCTATAATACGTATACTACTTTTATTATTCAATACATATTATTTAATACATATTATTTAATACTAATACATAATAATGTCAAGCTAGGAAGCGAAGACATCTTTGGTGGAATAATCGGGAAAAACAGCCTGCACGACAGAACTTCCGATAACGGATTCAGGCTCATTGATTTTGCTTCGGGGCGAAAATTCATGGTAGCCAGTACGGGTTTTTCACACCTCAAAATCCACAAACGAACTTGGAGTTCTCCAGATCAATCTACCGTCAAACAGATTGACCATATTGCGATCGACGCTAGACACGTTTACAGCATCATGTATCGAGAACCAGTGGTAACATTGCCAAGATGTAATCAGAGAAACCGCCTCTGGGTTTCAAGAAGCCACCAACAATGAACCCCTGGTTTGATGAGGAATGTTGGCAGGCAAATGCAGCCAAACAACAGGCACGCAAAGCGGCGGCGCTGCATAGAAGGACGAGAGCTGCTTATGACCTCTATGAGCAGAAGAGGCGAGAGGAACACCCACTTCTCAGAAGGAAAAAGAGAGCATGAGAAGCATACGGTCGAAGATGTTGAGAGATTAAAAGAAACTCAAAAGTATACATAAACCTAGAACCGAAAGGTGCAAAGACGAAAGTGGAACCGCCAGTCAATGCTGAGGATATGGAAGGACCAACTTCTGCAGGCTGTATAACGGCGACGAGGAACCGAATTTCCCTGTGAGGCACGATCCATTCAACATAGACGACGAAGACCAACAATCCCGTCTTAGCGACTAAGACGAAGTAAAGATTGCCATATCTAAGCTGAAGTCTAACAAAGCCGCTTGAGCAGATGGCTTGAATGCCGAGCTCTTAAAAGCTGATGTCAAACGAAGAAAAACTTTTGCTTACCGCTAAGAAAACAATTGAGTCGCAAAGCCCTCTCTCGAGGGACCAAAGTGTCGCTATATAAGACCCTCATCATCCCCGTCCTGCTATACGGTGCAGAAGCATGGACTATGACAAAAGTGGATGAATTGACCTTTGGTCTTTTTAAGAGAAAAGTTCTTCGAGTGATCTACGGTCCCGTATGCATAGAAAGGAGTGGAGGAGAAGATGGAACCACGGCTGTACAGCGACGTAGACTTAACAGACTTACTGGAAAGTGACCTCACCCAACTTGTAGCCCGAAATTGGAGACCTCTAGGTAGGGACCGAGCTACATGGATAAGTTTGTTGGGTGAGGCCCTAGTTCACGCATTACTGTAGCGCCACATTAAGTAAGTAAGTAAGTAAGTTAACAACTCAAAAGTGATAAAAATTGATTTTCGACTTAAGTGTCTTCAGATCAAATAATGATATTGACTTCAAAGTAGTTTCTTCTCATAAAAATATTGTTTTGACATTTTCGAAGTTTTAATGAAAATCCAAAATAATGGTTTCCAGATCTCGAAATAGATCAATTGGCTATGGATGGAATTGGACTTTAGATGGTGAGGTCGTCAATGAATTAAAGTATCTTGGGTATACAATGACATATAATCTTAACATTCAAACCTTTATAAAAGAAAAAACAACCGCTGCAAAAATTGCAATAAATACAATGTGTTCCCAGTTCTTCGCAAATAAACTCGTAGATCCAATTTCAAAATTCAAAGCTTTCAATTCCACCGTGAATACTTGTTTTTGCTATGGTAATGAAGTATATTGTTTCGAACAGTTGGAGGAAATGGAAATAATACAGATGTATTTTTTCAAGCGAATTTTTAGGTTAAATATCAACACTCCTAATTATGCTATCCACCTAGATTCAGGCTTACCTCAAATTTGGGTTGGGGTCAAAATTCTGCCGGGGTCAAAATTATTTTGTCAAAATTCTGCTTTCAAAATTCTGCTTTTCAAAATTCTGCTTTTAAAATTCTGCTTTTGGAATTCCTGCTGCTCAGAATTCTGATTTCTTAAATTCTGCTTTTCAAAATTCTGCTTACCAGAATTCTGCGAATAATATAGAAAAGAAAGGTTTGAAAATATTAAAAAGCGCGCGCTTTTTAATATTTTCAAACCTTTCTTTTCTATATTATTTGCAGAATACCTTCTCTCATTAGAGATTAGCAGCAGATAATTTTTTGTTTGCATATATCAGTATGTATTATAATATGTACCTACTTTATCTCCTGTAAGCTGTAATGTTAGTCTTATTTGTTAAGCCTTCGAGTTAGTGCTCAAAATTAACCATGAATATTTCAATAGTAAAATCCAATAAGGGAAAAAACAAACTTTGTGTTGACGGCTATATGTTTTATCTTGAAAAGTTAAACAAATGTAAAACTTACAATTGGACCTGTGCTAATCGAATTAAAGACAAGTGCAAGGGACGAATAGTGACTAAATTGAATTGTGATGTGCATGTAATTGTTAAGGAATCTGTACAACATAATCATGAGCCACGTGTTATTGAAAAATATGTTCAGCAGGCTAATAATAATGTGACAAACCTAGCTCAAACATCATTTATGCCAGCTAGCCAAATTGTTCAGCAATCTGTGATAGAAACACCTACTAATTGTCGATTCGATCTTCCTTCAAAAAATGCCCAAAAGTTAACAATTAAAAGAATACGAAAAGCCATAAATCTAAGGAAAGAACCAAATGAAATTTGTGAAATTGACATCCCCCTAAATCTTTACGTTCTCGAAGGAGAGCTATTTATTTTAAGCGAAAAATGGTTGGATCGAGATTATATAATTATTCTTGGAACAAGATCAAGTTTGATGTTTTTGGAAGAGAGCGATTGTTGGGCGATCGACGGATCATTTGATGTTGTTCCAACAATTATGCGACAATTGTTCTCTATTCATGGCAGAGTAGAGAATCAGATTGTTCCACTTGTTTTCTGCTTAATGAGTAAGAAAACACGTTCGCTTTATGAGTTGTTTTTCGCAGAGCTGCTTAGAATTGCAAACGGTTACAATATTCGGCTGGCACCAAAGAGAATCATCTGCGATTTTGAAAAAGGTATTTCTTCTGCTGCAAACATTTTTTTCCCTGCAGCTGAGCTTAAGGGATGCCTCTTCCATTTCAGTCAAATAATTTGGCGAAGAGTACAGCATGAACAGTAAGTTCTACCTTACCCACTCGAAATTCAGACTTTTTAATTGCAATTTAATAAAACTTCTATTTCAGTTTAGTGATGAAATATGGCAACTCCGAAGAATTCGCTAGACAGGTGCGGATGCTCAAAAGTCTGGCCTTTGTGCCTGCAATTGAAGTCTCTCAATACTACGAAAGCTTACGTAGTATTATTGATGACCCAGACGTTTTGAATCTCATTAACTGGTTCGAAAGGAATTATATAAGAGGAAATTGCAGGAATCCTACACAATTCTGGTCGGTTGATGACTGTACAAAACACGTTTTCCCTAGAACACAAAAAAATGTTGAAGCTTGGCATCGCCGACTTAAAGTTATAGTTGGACGAAGTCATGCATGTCATGTTAATAAAAGACTTAAAAAAAGAGCTCATCACTGCAAAAACAGAAATCTAGCGTGCCAAAAATGGAGAGCGAATAAAAAAGAAACGGAACTGTATTCTCAGAAATAAAAGACTAAGGTTAGGTTAGGTTAAAGTGGCTGTTGGTTGGGACGTCCAACACACTTAGACCAAAGTATGGTCCGTTGTGATACCACATGGATCAGTTAATCAGCTTAACTCGTTGAACCAGTTGGAGCTTCGAATGAAGCGTAGGAGACAAGTAATGTCTGAATTCTTTAGATCACTGGTATCGTTAAAGTAGTAGTCTCCAAGCTGGATTCTACGTCTTTGTGATAAGGCAGGGCATGTGCACAGAAGATGAGAGATTGTCTCTTCTTCTTCTTCGTCCATGCAACTCCTACAAAAATCATTTGCAGGGGCTCCGAGTCGAATAGCATGCCTATTAAGCAGTGCCCAGTCATGACACCTATAACGTAGCTAATGTGCAATCTACTCAGAGAGATTAATTGTTTTGAGCGCCTGGCGCTAAGAATAGGCCAAATTAGTTTAATTGCGACACAAGTGGTGGTGTTATTCCACCTGGAGTTTGTTTTCTCTATGGTATCTTGCTTTAGCATGAGCTTACATGTAGCTAAGGGGATACCTATGCTAGCATTGTGAGCCAGCAGAGGTAAAGTTGTTCCGCTTTTTGCAAGTTCGTCAGCTTTGCAATTTCCTGGAATGTCTCTATGGCCCGGCACCCAGAGAAGGTGAATGTTGAACTGTGTAGCCATCTCCGTAAGAGATGATCGACAATTTAGGGCTGTTAATGAATTTGTGGAGACTGAGTCTAGGGACTTTAACGCGGCTTGGCTATCCGAGAAGATGCGTATATCATTAGTTGATATAACGTTTTCTCTAAGCCAGGATAGGACTTCTTTTATAGCCAGGATTTCAGCTTGGAACACGCTACAATGATCGGGTAGACGAAAGGATAGACTTAAGTTTAGTCTATCTGAGTATACGCCTCCACCAACCCCATCAACCGTTTTTGATCCGTCTGTATAGAAGTTTATAGGACCATCGTTCAAAAATGATGTATTCTCCCAAGAAGACCTGGGAGGTATAGTCACTTTGAAGCTATAGTTATTAAACTGAGGATGGGGTATGGTGTAGTCAATATTACTGTTTATAGTTCTGAACGAGTTCAAAATAGTGGTGAGGCCAATTCCATTATTGATCCACAGAGAGGAGGCCTGAAGCCGTATGGCAGTGGCCGTTTGCTTGCTGAAAATGTCCAGCGGTATTAGATGGAACAGAACATCTAGTGAGGCGGAGGGGGTGGAGCGAAGTGCTCCTCCCATACACAGGCAGGCTGTTCGTTGGACTTTGCTGAGTTTATCGCGATTTGTCGCTGTATCTAGCGCCGTCCACCATACCGCTACTCCATAAGTAAGGATCGGTCTTATGACCCAGATGTATAGCCAGTGTGTAATGCGGGGCTGTAGGCCCCATTTATTAACAATGGCCTTTTTACAGGAGAACAGGGCTACTGTGGCCTTGTTTATTCTCTCTTGAATATTAGGTTTCCAGCTTAATTTCTTATCTAAAATGAGACCCAAGTATTTTGCTTGTTCAGAGAATTTAAGTGGTACACCGTTTATGAGGGGAGGGTCAATGTGTGGGACTTTGTATTTCCTTGTGAAGAGGACAAGGTCGGTTTTTTGTGGGTTAACGCCTAGTCCACACCGATTAGCCCATCTGGTGAGCTTATTTAAAGCGTTTTGTAAGAGTTCTTTTAGTATATTGGGATGTTTACCCGTTACTGCAATAGCAACATCGTCCGCATAGGCAAACACTCTGTATCCCTCTCTTTCTAGAGTAGTTAGTAATTCATTTATTACTAAATTCCAGAGGAGAGGGGATAGGACACCACCTTGTGGCGTACCTCTGCTGATACCCCTTTGTGTAGTAAAATCGCCCAGTTTTGAATTGATAATCCTGCTTATCAGCATCTGATTAATCAATTCGCTGATCGACTTATCTACCTTCAGAGATGTCAATACACGTGCAATTGCAGATGTGTCGACATTGTTAAATGCACCTTCTATATCTAAGAAGGCAACTAAGGTGTACTCTTTATGATGGAGGGAATATTCGATTGTACGTACTATACTGTGTAGAGCCGTTTCAACTGATTTCCCTTTGTTGTAGGCGTGTTGAGCCTTTGAAAGGAGGGACTTATCAATACTTGCCCTTAAGTGAATATCGATCAAACGCTCAAAAGTTTTGAGAAGGAATGATGATAAGCTGATAGGTCTTAGGTCTTTAGGGTTTACGTGACTGGATTTTCCAGCTTTCGGAATAAAAACAACTTTAACTTGTCTCCAAGACATCGGGATGTATGCCAAATTAAGGCATCCCTTGAAGATGTTTTCTAGGATGGGTATTAGAAAACTTGCATTTTCTTGCAGCTGTTAATAGCCCATTTGAGTTTTTCCCTAGTTACTAGACCTTGTGGGGGTTGTAAAGTATTGCCACCATTATTAGGTGCAATGTTATTAATAATACTAGAGCTACCAGGAAAGTGAACGTCTAGTAGCAAATTGAGCGATTCTTCGCTTGAATTGGTCCAGAGGCCAGAGGCGTTTTTCAAGCACCTTGGCATGATTGGATTTTTGGAGAGGATTTTGCGCAACCTGGATGCTTCAGAGCAATCTTCCACGTTGCTGGAGAAGTTTCTCCAGGACGATCGTTTGGTTTTCCTCAGCTCTTTTTTATATATCTTCAGTGATTCTTTATATGAATCCCAGTCAGACATGTCTCTAGAAGCTTTCGCTCTGTTAAAGAGTTTTGTGCATTCTTTTCGAAGTGGATCCAGCCCTGAGTTCCACCAGTGTGTTTCTTTTTACCTCTTACTTGTATAAGAGGACATGCAGTATCTAGAGCTTTGTTTAGGGCTAATGTTAGATTGTTGACTTTGTTGTCAAGATCTTCAGTGTTAGAGGGGGTGTTAAAAAGTTCTGGTTTTACTAAACTATTTAACATTCTCTTGTATTTTGGCCAATTTGTTCTTTTTAGGTTTCGGAAGATCGGTTGGCAAGGTGGATCATTTAAAAAGTTAAATTGGATGTATCTATGATCAGAAAAGGAGTGATCTTTAGATACTTTCCAGTTCAAAATATTATTATAAATGAAGTCGGAGACAAGAGTTATATCTAAAACTTCTTGTCGATTTTTAGTAATAAAGGTTGGCTCTTTGTCAACGTTACTTATGAGTAGGTTAGTGCTTAGAATATAGTCGAAAAGAGACTCACCCCTGTCGTTTATATCTGTGCTACCCCACACTGTATGGTGGGCGTTAGCGTCACTTCCGATGATGAGGCCGATGTTGAGCCTTTGCGCTTCAGCTATTAATCTCTCCAGAGTGTCACCCGGGAGAGGGCCAAGATGGTCGTGGCCGAGATACGCCGACGCCAACCAGAATGTTCCTCTGCCTGTTTCCAGACTTGCGGCGGTGATATCTCGATTGCTGAAATTAGGGAGTAAATATACATTTAGGCTACGTTTTACTAATATGCACGATCTGGGTTCATCCTCACCTGATGCATATAGCACGCAGTATTTGGGAGTCCTGATTCCTCGAACAATAGATTTAACAATCCAGGGTTCTTGAATCAGGACAATATCTTCATCGCTGCTGGATAAGCGAAGAAGAAGGGAGGCCGAAGCCTTTATGGAGTGTTGGAGGTTAATCTGGAGTAACCGCAGCATTTTCGCTACCGTACTCCCGATCAGCCTCCAACACAGTGATGTCGGAGTTATCCATATCAGAGGACGATTCTAAAAGAATGTCCTCATCTCCGCTGTCGCAGACCTCGGCCTCCATTGCGGAAAAACCCT